>CM075650.1:112783705-117783705 GCA_037953625.1 Crotalaria pallida
AACGTGATTTAAGAAACTTATTTAAGAAAATTATTCTTTTCAAAACTCTTCTATCAAAATAAATCTCTTTAGTATTTTAAATTAATACGATGAATTTGCGGGATGTTACATTCTCCCCAACTTAAAGATTTCTCGTCCTCGAGAAATACGTCGTGGATTGGGCAGCAGGGCGTAAAATCCTCACGTCACTTTGACTTCCATAAGAACACTCTCATTTCGCTGCGTGGCCGTGTTCCCTTTTGCTGGTCTCATTCATCGTGCCGTGCTCCTTGTTTGTTGCTTTCAGACGAAAAAGTCTCACTCGCACACCGCTTGCGTGTCGAATCGGGTTAAGTCCAGCGGACTAATCGAAGAAGATGTCGCTCCCTTAGCGGATTGTCGTCACAAATGTCCAACCATAGGTACGGGCTTGGGGGGATTCAAACAAAAAAATTTCATACGTCTCCAAAAGCATAGGGTTTAGTCCTATAACCCTTAGATATTCGCTATCCTCTACAACTAGGGTTCGCACTAACTTACAATAATCACTCCTTCATCCAGTTCTTCTTCTAACCCTAAGGTTTCTTTATCTATCATTTCCTCGGCTTAAGGGGATTACATTACATCTTTGGTCTACTTACTTCCTCAAACTACCTCACCTTTCTCCTTATTTCTATTCTAAACTTTAATCAAATCTATCGCCTTCCCAGTCTAATCCTCTGGTTAGGGTGTATGGCTATTCTAATCCTCAAACTTCCTCAGAATTTTCTCTAATAGTTGGTAATATAGGCCCCCTTTCTTCCTTGTAACTCCCCAACTTTGATCAAACATATATCTAAATCCACTGTGACCTTGTATCCTTACTTAGTTTCAACTATTTATCCTTCCTTAAGCGTCCAAGTCTAGACTATCTGGGTAATCATGGCACTTCCAATGCCATAATTAGGACTAATGAGTCTTGAATAGGTTCGGTAAGGCTATGGTTCGATGGGGGTTCATAAAGGAAAAGGTTCGAATCTTAACAATACTAACTGTTTTGTTGAAGCAATTCAACAAACAGGGGTTCCAAGAAGAACATCCCATTTCCTCAAAATACCGACCACTCCTTGGACAAGAGTACATCTAGGTTAACACAATGGGATTTATCCAATACTAATGAGGCATTAAGATTAAGGGGTCTCAATCTATTTACTTTCTACTCAACCTATGTTTCCCGAACTATAGGATGGACAAGTTCCTTAGACTAACTCGGCCGGCATCAGGCCACAAACAAAGTCTCACCTCCTAGAAAGACGAGGATCTAAACTTATGCTCCTATCTATCCTTGCTCTAGCAAACACACAGAGTCACACAAGCAAAGCATGTAAGCCCATGCTTAAGGCCACTAAGGATTACCATATGCTCTGATACCATTCTGTAACAGCCCGATTTTCGTAAACCGAAAACATTTGCCTAAAGTGCAAAAATTGAGGCCAAATTTTTTTTTTATAGTATTGATGTAATTGAAAACTTGATTACAAAACCCTTGACATCTTTTAACGCTCTTTTCGAAAACCGAGTTGTTACTAAAACCAAACTTATCAAGTTGGGTTTATAAAACAATTTTTTTAAAAAAATGGCTTTATTCCAATTTAAAATGTTTCATCAAAAGGCCATGGGATATTCTTCATAAAGTTGTAGTAAAAGTAGGGCATGCTTCATAAAAGCTCAGTTACATCATTATAGTTCATCACATAGGTAATCCTTAACACAAAATACTCATCCCATACTATCCCTAAACTGCCCTATTAAAGACGATCGGGTGAAGGTCCTTCTTCTTCTTGCGTCCTCCCTTTGCTTTCGAAGATGACGCCTCCCTTGATGCCATTTCCTCCTTAGTATCAGATTCCCGCTCCACTTCATTTAGAAGGGAATAATTCCTCCGAGCCTCATACCGAAACTTCTCTGCATAGTTCTTATATCCGCGCACGGTGACATGCCGCAAGTGTGGCTCCAAGTCCGCTCCATTAAGTTGATGCTCCGGATCTTGAATCACGATCTGGGTGTAGCCGGACCAGACCCAGCCGCTTGGGGTGTGCTTCCAACCCCTTCCATATCTACTCCAGGTGGTAATGTCCATGCAATACTCCATCTGCCCGTTGAGATACCAGCGGCACCGATATGCCAACGAACAGGAGAGAGTAAGCGATCTGAACGACGAGTCGTCGACGGTGTGGAATTACAATAGGTAAAATAGAAGCACCACACAACACACAATACAACATACAAGCACACGGCAATCAAACACAGTATTACCAGTATCTTATCTTATCATTATTACTCTTGTTATCTGTAACACCCCAAAATTTTAATCCCCGATTAATGAAATGTTAATTATAAATTAATTATAATTAATGATTTCTCTATTAATCCTTGATTAAAATATGTGTTTATGTAGTTAGAGAATGTATGTGAAAGTATTTAATAAATATAATAATGCATGAAATAATATTTTTGCATATTAGTCCCTGGGTTGGGACCTAGAAGCAATTATAGGAAAGATTTTGGAGGGAAAGTAAATAAAATAATTATTTTTCAAAAACTGGGTAAAATACTCGAGTATTTTCTGGAATACTCGAGTATTCTGGACAGAGTTGCACGAGTTAGTGCGTTTGGTGAGTCACCATCAACGATTTCGTGTCGTTGACATGAAATCATCACCTTGCCACCACCATAGTAGTCGTGTCGACCTGCATGAGTGTTTCCTCACTCTATTTAAGCTCAGCAACACCAATTTGTGGAGATTCTTGGTCAAATTCAAAGTTGTTGGAGCAGCTAGGGTTCTTGATTCGTCTCCTTCAATTCTCTTTCTCTGTGTCAAATTGAACCACAAATCAAACACTAATACAAAGCTCACATCACGAGCTTTGTATAAACACCAAAATCGTGAGGATTGAGTGAGTGTGGTTGAAGATTCAAGGCTTGGAAGTGGAGCTGTTCTTGGTCAAGCTGTGTTTGGAGCTTACTTCGATTTTGATTTTTGGTAAGCTCATGAGTCCTTGAGTTCCAAATTCGATTTCTATAGTTAGTATGTGTTGCATAGAGTCTAGAAAATCTAAAATCCCCAATTCTTATCTCTGTTTCATGTGTGAACCAATTCAATTTTGGTGGTGCACTCAAACTGCTCTGCATGTGATGCTTGAAGCTGTTCTGGGTGTTGAGGAGCCTTTTTCTTGCAAATCCTTTGTTGATTCACGTCTGAGAGGTAAGGGGAAGTAATTTCGTACACTAGATAGAGTTTAAATTCCATTAAATGCATTAGAGAGCCATCAAGAGCCTCTAAGGGCTTAGATTGAATAGGAACTTTGGTTTGGAGACCAAGTCATGCTCTAAAACTGTGTTGAGCAAGTTCTAAATCATGCATGTGAACTTAAATGAACACTATTTCATGAGTATTGTGCTTATTATGCAATTTGAGGTGTTGAGTTGTCAAATTGTGTATTTTATGCATTAAGGATTGATTCTCTGCCAAATCTGTAATTTGATATGAAATGAGTGTTGTAACATGTTCTATTTATGATATATGAACTTTGTGGATCCCTGGATTGGACTAGAATTGAGTAGAACTGAAATGGTGTGTTAAAACTAAGATTTCAGTCTGTTCTGCTGGGAAACACTCGAGTATTGGACAGGGTACTCGAGTAAAATGTTTATAAAACAAAGTAATTTGAGCAAGAACACTCGAGTATTGTGTCTAGTACTCGAGTATCGCGTAAGACCTGGGGGCATGTTAAGGCAAACCACTCGAGTAATGCAGGGGTGACTCGAGTATTCTGGAAATCATGATGAACACTTGAGTAACCCATGAACTACTCGAGTAATTTAATGAATTTGAAACCCAAATCCCCAGAAAGTCATGAACACTCGAGTAACCCTAAGAACACTCGAGTAATCTGGAAAAATTGGAAAACACTCGAGTATGCTGAATTATACTCGAGTAATTTACCTGAACCTGAGAAACACCATTTTCAATTCTGACTTAGTTGGTTAAGAATTTAACTATAATAATCCAAAGGATCTGAACTTAAAAGAGATTGATTAATATAAGTGTACCGTTTGGTGACGGTTCTTTTTAAAGATAAACTATGCCTAGGTGGCCAGTAAGGTATTAATCAATTTCCTTTAAGCTTAGAAAGGGATGCATTCATTCTGGAGTTGGATGGTAGTACGTATATCATGTTTTTGGTAAACATGTGGAGGGCCTCTGGGAGTGCCAATACGCTTGCTTGATGACACGTTGTTGACGTGGTCGGCTTAGTGGATGCCGATATGATTATACCGTTTGGATGATGGTCCGTTTGGATGACGGGATATGCTCGGGTGGCATGGATTCCAAGCTTGTCGTGTACATTCTAGGTGAATGTACGAATTGTTGTATACCTAGGAATACAACGCACGGTTGAGTGCTGGGTTGTCAGGGATGGACGTCAGAGAGTGAGATAGTTTGACGAAGATAGGCTTGAGAGCTAAATTCATGCATCATGTCCCTCATTTAAATTAAGTGTAATAAATGAAATGAGTATGAGCATCCTATGTGCATTCAATAACTGCTAAGTGCTAAATGCGATTGTTGTTCATTGTTGCATACTTACATATTCATATTGTACAAATTTATACTCTGTTGATTATGTGTATAGAAATGCTTACCCCTATGCCCTTGTAGGTGATGTCTCGTTACATCGCTTGCATCGAGATCCGGCCACTTCCTAGTGGCATATGGATCTATGAGGACCATCGCGCGGTGTTCGAGGGAGAGGTGGAGATCACCTTCTACCACCCGAACCCGTTGGTTCGATTTCGTCCTCGTAGATTTATGATTCCCATCATATACACTATGCACGTACCCCCGTTTTACACATACCATGGACCACCTCCCACACGACCAGCTCGCTCTTATCACAGTTTTCGTTTTCGACCTACCCGCTCACACCCTTTTTCTTCTAGAGTCGTTCTTGAGGAGACTCCCCTTTCTGATCCGAGGAGCCCAATTAGGGTCACACCATCTCCCGACCCTGTACCCAGTGGTAGGGTACACTCCCCTTCGGATGAGATCGAGGAGGATCCAGTGGAGGACGAGAGCGGAGGCGAGCCTGTCGTGCATTCTACTGGGAGTGACTGGAGGGATGACGATCCCTAGGTATGTGCATATGGTGTATGATGTGGATCTGAGGATCCGATGTGGCGTTGCTGTGGAGGAGATTTTGCTGCTGCTGCTGATGATGATGTTACTCTTTTGCTGCTTGGAGACTGCTACTACTACTACTACTGCTGATGTTTCCAGATCTATGTGACCACCTCTAGAGTTCATATTTTGGTTATGTATTTATTGTAGATATACTTTTGAGCACTCTAGGGTTATGGTTTTATCTTGAGCATAGATCTCTATGGGCTTGTATATGGATCTTGGAGACTTATGTTGGGACTATGTACTTATGACTCTTTTCTTATGTATATATATATATATCAAACCTATGTTTATCTTTTATTTAATTGTATAGTCCTATAATTATCCGCTTTCTCTGATTTAATCATTAAACGAGTTCGGCTACATGGTATCAATTTCGCAAATCAAAGCAAGGGTAGCTTCATTTACTTTCTATTATATAAATACGATTTCGAAACACGAATGTTACCAATTCATGAAAAGGTTTTAGAAATTGCCGAATTCGATACAACTGTTTGAAATGAGTTAGAAGTTCTTCTCCAAGTATTCTAAATTTTGGTTTGTGCACCCGCTTTAAAAGAAAATTTTACTTTTACATTTTATAATACTTACAAGTCCATATGTATTATCCTTTATCATAGTTTAATTACTATATTATACTTGATATATTCGAAAGGGTGTCACACTGAGTGGTATCAGAGCAAAAGTCAGATCCTGTATTGGTGGAAGTAGTTTCAGAAAGGTAACCATCAACATCAAGCAGGTATCTCCAGGGCATGTTTATTACTTTAATTGCTGGTATCTTGTTTATTGAGCTTTAGATACCATTGACTTGTTTGTATCTTGTCTCTTTTGAGCACAAGACGCAATTGAATGTGAAGTTAGAATTTTAAGCTATAGCCTTAGTATAGGTGGTGTAATTGAAGTTTCTGTAGTTCAACATATGTGACCATAAGCCCATAGCGCAGGTCTATTATGGCAACTAGAAACCAAAATCACACCAATGCGATGTTAGAAAGGATCACCACAGTGTTGGAGGCAATGCAGCGACAATCTCAGCAACCATCTCAACCGGTTAATCCGCCTCATCAGTGTAATATGGGAAATGCTGAGGCGAAGAGTTTAGCTGATTTCAGAAGTTGCAACCCGCCTAAGTTTGAAGGAGGATTTAAACCAGAAGAAGCAAATAAGTGGATTCACACTATGGATAAAATTCTGAGAACTTTGGAGTGTTCGGAAGCCCAGAAGGTGGCTTATGCAACCTACATGTTAGAAGATGAAGCTGAGAATTGGTGGAATCACACGGTTCAACTTTTGCAATATGAAGGAAGGGATGTGAATTGGGGTGTATTCATGGAGAAGTTTCTCCATAAATACTTCCCTGAAGATTTGAGGAGAAAGAAGGAGGTGGAGTTTTTACAGCTGAAGCAAGGGAGTATGAGTGTGGGTGAGTACGCAGCCAAGTTCGAGGAGTTGATGAAGTACTCTCCATATTATCAGAACAACCCTGATGAAAGAAGCAAATGCATCAAGTTTGAAGGGGACTTGAGGCCCAAGTTGAAGTCGATTTTCAGCTACCAGCGAATTCAAAGCTTTCCTGCTCTGGTGGACATGTGTAGAATGTATGAAGATGACAAGAACGCTGAAGAATTGCAAGTCTCAGAAAAGAAGGACAATCAGAACTATGGACCTCAGAGACGTAAAGGTTTTAACAACCGAGGTAAGGGTCCGTATGATCGTCGAGGGAAAGGCAAGGGGAAAGTTGGTGGATCGGATGGAAAGAATTTTCGGAGCGACGCTCCATTTTGTGATAAGTGCAAGCGCCATCATTATGGTCGTGTTTGTTGGGGAACCAGTGGATGTTTCAACTGTGGGAAGCCGGGACATTTTGCAAGAGACTGCAAGGAACCGGTCAAGGCTAACACAAGAGGAGCTGCTGATAGACCTATGGCTCAAGGAAGGGTCTTCACCCTTAGTGGTGTGGAAGCAAATCGATCCTCTGATCTGGTGCAAGGTAAATACTTGCTCAATGGTCAGCTCTATCATGTTTTGTTTGATTCTGGTGCAACGCATTCATTTGTTTCATATGAATGTGTAGATCGGTTAAGTTTACCTGTGTCCGAATTACCTTATGCTTTGAAAGTAGAAACCCCTACTAATGCTCCTGTAGTTGTTTCTAAAGCATGTCTTAACTATGACATAGAAGTGTTAGGACAAACCTCTAAGGTAGATCTAATTTGTTTACCCTTAACACAATTGGACGTGATCCTGGGGATGGACTGGTTAAGTCGAAACCAAGTGATCATCGATTGTGATAAGAAGATAGTCACCTATAGAAACCCAATACCTTCCGGCTATATGTGCATGTTCAACACTGAAGTAGAAGAACATGGTCCGAGGATAGAGGAGATTTCTGTGGTCAGAGACTTTCCGGAGGTGTTTGCGGACGAAATCCCTGGTCTGCCACCAAGAAGAGAGATTGAATTTGGTATCGACCTAGTTCCGGGAGCTGGTCCCATTTCTATCGCTCCTTATAGAATGGCACCACCGGAAATGGCTGAAATGAAGAAGCAGATTGAGGAACTGTTGCAAAAACAGATGATCCGACCAAGTGTGTCACCTTGGGGTGCTCCAGTTTTGTTCGTCAAGAAGAAAGATGGTAGTATGAGGATGTGCATCGACTACCGGCAGCTGAATAAGGTCACCATCAAGAACAAGTATCCGTTGCCAAGGATAGATGACCTTATGGATCAAGTTCGTGGAGCTTCAGTATTTTCCAAGATTGATTTGAGGTCGGGATACCATCAGATCAGGATTAGAGAAGAGGATATCTCTAAAACCGCGTTTCGATCTCGATACGGGCATTATGAGTATGTTGTGATGCCGTTCGGATTGACTAATGCATCAGCTATCTTCATGGACTACATGAATCGAATCTTTAGACCTTATTTAGATTCATTCGTGGTTGTGTTCATTGATGATATTCTCATTTACTCCAAGAGCCCGGAGGAGCATGCTGAACACTTGAGGATAGTGTTGAGCATTCTAAAGGAGAAGCAGCTGTATGCCAAACTTACAAAATGTGAGTTCTGGCTGGAGGAGGTTAAGTTTTTGGGCCATGTGATTTCGAATAAAGGAATAGCAGTAGATCCAACGAAGGTAAGTTCGGTTTTGCAATGAGAGCAACCAAAGTCGGTCACGGAGGTGAGAAGCTTTCTTGGTTTGGCTGGGTATTATAGAAGATTTATCGAAGGTTTCTCAAAGATTGCATTACCCTTGACGAAGTTGACTCGGAAAGATCAACCATTTATATGGGATGAGAAGTGTGAGAGGAGTTTCCGAGAATTGAAGGAAAGGTTGACATCATCTCCTGTGTTGGTTCTGCCGGATACGCAGAAGATTTTTGAGGTGTATTGCGATGCGTCGAAACAAGGTCTTGGGAGTGTTTTGATGCAAGAGGGGCAAGTTGTGGCCTACGCCTCGAGACAGCTAAAAGTTCATGAAATGAACTATCCAACTCATGATCTAGAGTTGGTTTGGAGGCACTACCTCTATGGCACTACGTTTCGGGTGTTTAGTGACCATAAGAGTTTAAAGTACCTCTTTGATCAGAAAGAGTTGAATATGAGGCAGCGTCGATGGATGGAGTTCTTGAAGGATTATGAGTTTGAGCTACATTACCACCCTGGGAAGGCAAATGTCGTGGCGGACGCATTAAGTAGAAAGGCAATGCACATCAGTGCGATGATGGTTAGAGAAGCGGCATTGATAGAGGAGTTCCGGGATCTGAGCTTGACAATGCAAGTAGAGCCGACAAGTATCAAGATGGGGATGCTGCAGATTGCTAATGAGTTTCTGCAAAGGATTTGGGAATTGCAGCACAAGGATGAGAAACTTATGGAAAAGAAGAAGTTGATGGAAGAAGGCAAAGAGTTGGAGTTCCAAGAGGGGAAGGATGGAATCCTTCATTTTAGGGCAAGGATATGTGTACCTGATGATTTGGAAGTAAGAAGGATGATTTTGGATGAAGCACATAAGAGCAAGATGAGTATGCATCCGGGAGCTACCAAAATGTATCAGGACCTGAAGAAAATATTTTGGTGGCCTGGTTTGAAGAAGGACGTGGCTGAATATGTGGCCTGTTGCTTGGTGTGTCAGAAGGTGAAAGTGGAACACCAAAGGCCAGGAGGAGAATTACTTCCTTTGGAGATTCCGTTGTGGAAATGGGATAGTATCTCGATGGATTTTGTGTCGTGATTGCCGAGGACAGCTACTGGTCATGATGCAATTTGGGTGATCGTGGATCGTCTAACCAAGTCGGCACATTTTATTCCTGTTAACATGCGCTACTCTTTGGAGAAGCTCACCCAGTTGTATATCAAGGAAGTTGTTCGTCTGCATGGGGTACCGTCAAGCATTGTGTCAGATCGCGACCCGAGGTTTACGTCGAAGTTTTGGCAAGATCTACATAAAGCCTTGGGTTCAAGATTGAAGTTAAGTTCTGCATACCATCCTCAGACTAATGGTCAAACGGAAAGGACTATTCAGTCGCTGGAGGACATCTTACGAGCCTATGTGTTGGAAGGTCAAGGGAACTGGGAACAAATGTTGCCGCTCGTGGAATTTACTTACAACAACAGCTACCACACGAGCATCAGAATGGCACCATTTGAAGCCCTGTATGGAAGAAAGTGTCAGACACCGTTATGCTGGTTTCAAGTGGGGGAGAGTTCTCTAGTTGGACCAGACTTTGTTCAAGAGACCACGGAACAGATCAAGATGATACAAGAAAAGATGAAGACGGCTCAGAGTAGGCAGAAAAGCTATGCTGATAGAAGAAGGAAACCTTTAGAGTTCACCGAAGGAGACCATGTATTCATTAGAATAGTACCAACCAAAGGTGTTAGTAGAGCCTTGAAAACCCAGAAACTATCACCTAAGTTTATTGGTCCCTATCAAATTCTAAAAAGAGTCGGCCCAGTAGCCTATCAATTAGCCCTGCCTCCGTCACTAGCTAACCTTCACAATGTATTCCATGTGCCTCAACTGAAAAGATATGTCCATGACCCCACCATTGTCCTTAGAATCCAACCTGATGACTTAGAAATTCACGAGAACCTAACCTTTAAAGCCGTGCCTGTTCGCATTGAAGATCGAAGAATCAAGCAGCTTAGAGGGAAGGATATTTGTCTGGTCAAAGTCGTCTGGGTTTGTGGTGATGTGATAGAAGCATCTTGGGAATTAGAGGAGAAGATGCGTCAGGAGTATCCTGAATTGTTTGTATAAGTTGAATTTCGGGGACGAAATTCCTTGTAAGTGGGGGAGTAGTGTAACACCCCAAAATTTTAATCCCCGATTAATGAAATGTTAATTATAAATTAATTATAATTAATGATTTCTCTATTAATCCTTGATTAAAATATGTGTTTATGTAGTTAGAGAATGTATGTGAAAGTATTTAATAAATATAATAATGCATGAAATAATATTTTTGCATATTAGTCCCTGGGTTGGGACCTAGAAGCAATTATAAGGAAAGATTTTGGAGGGAAAGTAAATAAAATAATTATTTTTCAAAAACTGGGTAAAATACTCGAGTATTTTCTGGAATACTCGAGTATTCTGGACAGAGTTGCATGAGTTAGTGCGTTTGGTGAGTCACCATCAACGATTCCGTGTCGTTGACACAAAATCATCACCTTGCCACCACCATAGTAGTCGTGTCGACCTGCATGAGTGTTTCCTCACTCTATTTAAGCTCAGCAACACCAATTTGTGGAGATTCTTGGTCAAATTCGAAGTTGTTGGAGCAGCTAGGGTTCTTGATTCGTCTCCTTCAATTCTCTTTCTCTGTGTCAAATTGAACCACAAATCAAACACTAATACAAAGCTCACATCACGAGCTTTGTATAAACACCAAAATCGTGAGGATTGAGTGAGTGTGGTGGAAGATTCAAGGCTTGGAAGTGGAGCTGTTCTTGGTCAAGCTGTGTTTGGAGCTTACTTCGATTTTGATTTCTGGTAAGCTCACGAGTCCTTGAGTTCCAAATTTGATTTCTATAGTTAGTATGTGTTGCATAGAGTCTAGAAAATCTAAAATCCCCAATTCTTATCTCTGTTTCATGTGTGAACCAATTCAATTTTGGTGGTGCACTCAAACTGCTCTGCATGTGATGCTTGAAGCTGTTCTGGGTGTTGAGGAGCCTTTTTCTTGCAAATCCTTTGTTGATTCACGTCTGAGAGGTAAGGGGAAGTAATTTCGTACACTAGATAGAGTTTAAATTCCATTAAATGCATTAGAGAGCCACCAAGAGGCTCTAAGGGCTTAGATTGAATAGGAACTTTGGTTTGGAGACCAAGTCATGCTCTAAAACTGTGTTGAGCAAGTTCTAAATCATGCATGTGAACTTAAATGAACACTATTTCATGAGTATTGTGCTTATTATGCAATTTGAGGTGTTGAGTTGTCAAATTGTGTATTTTATGCATTAAGGATTGATTCTCTGTCAAATCTGTAATTTGATATGAAATGAGTGTTGTAACATGTTCTATTTATGATATATGAACTTTGTGGATCCTTGAATTGGACTAGAATTGAGTAGAACTGAAAATGGTGTGTTAAAACTAAGATTTCAGTCTGTTCTGCTGGGAAACACTCGAGTATTGGACAGGGTACTCGAGTAAAATGTTTGTAAAACAATGTAATTTGAGCAAGAACACTCGAGTATTGTGTCTAGTACTCGAGTATCGAGTAAGACCTGGGGACATGTTAAGGCAAACCACTCGAGTAATGCAGGGGTGACTCGAGTATTCTGGAAATCATGATGAACACTCGAGTAACCCATGAACTACTCGAGTAATGTAATGAATTTGAAACCCAAATCCCCAGAAAGTCATGAACACTCGAGTAACCCTAAGAACACTCGAGTAATCTGGAAAAGTTGAAAAACACTCGAGTATGCTGAATTATACTCGAGTAATTTACCTGAACCTGAGAAACACCATTTTCAATTCTGACTTAGTTGGTTAAGAATTTAACTATAATAATCCAAAGGATCTGAACTTAAAAGAGATTGATTAATATATGTACCGTTTGGTGACGGTTCTTTTTAAAGATAAACTATGCCTAGGTGGCCAGTAAGGTATTAATCAATTTCCTTTAAGCTTAGAAAGTGATGCATTCATTCTGGAGTTGGATGGTAGGACGTATATCATGTTTTTGGTAAACATGTGGAGGGCCTCTGGGAGTGCCAATATGCTTGCTTGATGACACGTTGTTGACGTGGTCGGCTTAGTGGATGCCGATATGATTATACCGTTTGGATGACGGGATATGCTCGGGTGGCATGGATTCCAAGCTTGTCGTGTACATTCTAGGTGAATGTACGAATTGTTGTATACCTAGGAATACAACGCACGGTTGAGTGCTGGGTTGTCAGGGATGGACGTAAGAGAGTGATATAGTTTGACGAAGATAGGCTTGAGAGCTAAATTCATGCATCATGTCACTCATTTAAATTAAGTGTAATAAATGAAATGAGTATGAGCATCCTACGTGCATTCAATAACTGCTAAGTGCTAAATGCGATTGTTGTTCATTGTTGCATACTTACATATTCATATTGTACAAATTTATACTCTGTTGATTATGTGTATAGAAATGCTTACCCCTATTCCCTTGTAGGTGATGTCTCGTTACATCGCTTTCATCGAGATCCGGCCACTTCCTAGTGGCATATGGATCTATGAGGACCATCGCGCGGTGTTCGAGGAAGAGGTGGAGATCACCTTCTACCACCCAAACCCGTTGGTTCGATTTCGTCCTCGTAGATTTAGGATTCCCATCATATACACTATGCACGTACCCCCGTTTTACACATACCATGGACCACCTCCCACACGACCAGCTCGCTCTTATCACAGTTTTCGTTTTCGACCTACCCGCTCACACCCTTTTTCTTCTAGAGTCGTCCGCGAGGAGACTCCCCTTTCTGATCCGAGGAGCCCAATTAGGGTCACACCATCTCCCGACCCTATACCCAGTGGTAGGGTACACTCCCCTTCGGATGAGATCGAGCAGGATCCAGTGGAGGACGAGAGCGGAGGCGAGCCTGTCGTGCATTCTACTGGGAGTGACTGGAGGGATGACGATCCCTAGGTATGTGCATATGGTGTATGATGTGGATCTGAGGATCCGATGTGGCGTTGCTGTGGAGGAGATTTTGCTGCTGCTGCTGATGATGATGTTACTCTTTTGCTGCTTGGAGAGTGCTACTACTACTACTGCTGCTGATGTTGCCAGATCTATGTGACCACCTCTAGAGTTCATATTTTGGTTATGTATATATTGTAGATATACTTTTGAGCACTCTAGGGTTATGGTTTTATCTTGAGCATAGATCTCTATGGACTTGTATATGGATCTTGGAGACTTATGTTGGGACTATGTACTTATGACTCTTTTCTTATGTATATATATATATATATCAAACCTATGTTTATCTTTTATTTAATTGTATAGTCCTATAATTATCCGCTTACTCTGATTTAATCATTAAACGAGTTCGGCTACATGGTATCAATTTCGCGAATCAAAGCAAGGGTAGCTTCATTTACTTCCTATTATATAAATACGATTTCGAAACACGAATGTTACCCAATTCATGAAAAGGTTTTAGAAATTGCCGAATTCGATACAACTGTTTGAAATAAGTTAGAAGTTCTTCTCCAAGTATTCCAAATTTTGGTTTGTGCACCCGCTTTAAAAGAAAATTTTACTTTTACATTTTATAATACTTACAAGTCCATATGTATTATCCTTTATCATAGTTTAATTACTATATTATACTTGATATATTCGAAAGGGTGTCACATTATCTTCTTTCCTTTCTTCATCAACTTACTTTCTCAATCTCTTCTCTTCTCGTTTTCTTACTTTATTTAGTCTTATCAGTTCACACTTCTCTTTTAGGATGGGGAAAAGTTTTTAGTTATCATCAAAGCACTCGTTTCGATTTCGGCTATCACTCACGTCTACATCTTCTCGGTCATCCACCCATCCTAGTCGGAAGCAAGCAGGAGTACAGGACCTTTACCGTGCGGGCACGACAGCTGTCACAACACATAAATGGTCCCAGACCAGGAGGCTCAGCCTCAATATCAATAACATGGAACACTGCCTCGCAGTGGCAATCAAGATGCCCCACTCCAGTCCCTCTCACTGTTCTCGATTTGCAATCTAGGGGGCTGTTGTAGTGCGCGCACAGAACTTACCACGGTATTAGACCCAGTCCCCACCATGTTAGTGCACCACTTATGGAGTTCGTTCTGTCTACAACAATACTCTAGACTTCTTGACGTTTCACCGTCATCGTCCTCCCCTAATGCAATCTCGTCCTAAGTATCCGCAGATACTTATCGTCTCTTCCTCTCCACTACTTCGTACTCTCATACCTCACCGCGTTCGCTGTTAATATTTTTTTTAAAAGTCTTTTATTTAATTATCCTATTGGTCGGCCCGTCCTTCGTGCAACCCTTCAACGAGTCCCAACCACTAACTTGGCACAATCTTTCTCTTATCATTTCTCGCATAGCACAGAGCTGGGATAATATCACTGAACTCATATCTCATTTCCCAATCTCCCTCAACAACAGTCTTACTTCCTCAAAACACAATTTCATAAACCATTTGAAAAATCTGATATCGTAAACTTTTATAAAATGTCCTTTCAAAACTTTCACATAAAATCTTGTCGCCATCGTTCGCAAAATATGGATTTCAGAAACTTTTCTTCCAAAATGTCCTTTCATACAAATTTCAACAAGACTTCGTTAAATACGTCATTACAAAAGACTTTTTCGAAGTTATAAAAATTTTCTCCCCAAAATCCTTTACGAAATTTCCTTTCAAAAACTTTCCAAAATACTTTTTATAGTGTTTCTCAAAAAATCTTTTCAAAAACCTCTTCAAAAGAATTTTCCTTCCACAAACCCTTTCTAAAATTTTCTTTCTCAAAAACCCTTTTTTAAAACTATTTTTTTTCAAAAACCTTTTCAAGAATTACTACTTTGCTGAGCGCTAGCGGAGGAGCAAGCTCAACTCAACACTATTCCCAGAATAAAACCAAAACATAGGAGCCCAACTCCGCTCAGATCACTTCTCATCTCACATCTCAACACAACGTCACTTCCCCAGCTCTGGCTTAACCTCATTCTCATTATCAAATCTGCCCCCAATCTCAACACTTTATCTCTTTTCTCTTCCTCAATATTCCTTTCTTATCATATCTTTACTCTCAATCTTATTACTTCCACAACTCATTACTTTCCTTTTCATTTCTTATACAGGGCGTAGCAGAAGTTCATTCGTCTTTTACTCATTTAAGTTCACCGTATTTCATTGCATCAGGCGTAAATAAATAAATACAGCAAAATAAAGCATCAAGCACACAATCCACTCATAACAACAAGGTGGTCTTCGTCACCTTCGTATAAGTGGCCACGCAATCAAACAATTGCCACTTATACTACTGACTATGAACCACTAAGTTCCGATCTTTGAGATGATACGGAACGTCCTAATAAATCACCTAAACACCACAGTGTCTTAGGATAGCTTCTCTCTCACCTGAGGTCCAGCGATTTAATGCGTACCGTCTTTGCGGATCCTTCGTGCCGCCGGCTGCCCCAATCCCTCGTCTTTAAGATTATTCCTCGTACTAAATCAAATACGCTTAGGTTATTAAATCGTATTATGAAAACCTTTTTCATAACCTAAACACTTCTCATTCCTCGTCGAGAGTCTTAAAACATAACTGTTTTCTTTCAAACAACTCTAATATGTTCTAATACCTTAAGCACTTAAAATCATTTGAGTTAGTTGCTAGTCTGTCTTGGACAGTACCTTAACCCCCTTCAGTCACACCGAAAATTCACCGTTTTTAATCCAGGTTTTTCTTAAATCAACTATCATTTGAAAACCACACTTTAAATTACATGAAAGCATTTTTAAACACAAGAAGCATGCCCAAATAATTCTGGACAGCAAGGAGTTATTTTATAAAATCATTTTGATAAAACCCCGAAAACATTTTCAAAAACACTAATCACTTGAAATAACTCTTTAATCCAAAATTAACATTTTTTAAGTTCAAATCTTTATCACAAAACAAACTTAGGACAGCCATAAACACAATCTCAGAAACTCAAATAAATCCAATCAACTAAGTTTCAAAACCAAGCATACACACACAATTAACAACACACTTTGATCAATCGAATCACATAAACACTTAATCAATTATTTAATTACAAATCAAAAATTCATTCTCAAATAAACATGTCCATAGCCACACACTTAATTAAATCATTCAACACATAACTAATTTCAAAAACGTCTCAGACAAGATCATTTTAGTATACTTAAGATCTCGAACCGAATATACATACATAATTCCACAAAACTCTTTCTTAAACCTAATTAGCTTAATGTTACTTCCATATTACCTCACTAAAAGAATACTAACCTCATTTACATGCATTGACCGAAACTCTCACACAACTCAAAACAAGATTCATGCATCCTTAAGAATACAAAATCATGAAGTTATTCATCCTTTTTCTTAATAAAAACCGTGAGTCACAACCTTGGAAAATAATCAAATTTTAATTTTATTTGTCTTAATCTTAAATCAAATCAAAAACATGCAAGAACATATAGCATATATCAAGTTCCCTTAAAATACAACTCATGGGCCCTCATTCACACATGGCCGAATATGCTACATGCCTAGACTCAACATTTCAATTAAATCATATTCATGCAAAGAAAATTATTGTAAAGCTTACTTTCTTAGTTTCTTCTAAAATCCGTGACATGCAACAAAGGGGAATATAATCTTCTCATTTAAAATTGACATGCAAGGCTAAATTTTAAGCTTTTTGTTTCCTAACAACACATGGGAGAACCATAGATCAACACTTTATTTTTCAAAGAAACATAAAAATAACCTTTCAAGGTCCAGCATCAACATGCAAACATAAGGATCATATAAATCAAGTTATGGAATTAAACATATTAATCACAAATAAAGAACAAAAATCCTTTGAGTAAGAAAAGGGTAAAACCGAGGCATAGATTGGAAAAAAAAACACTAAAGTTTTTGGTTTCAAAACCATTTACAAAACTTAAAACAAATTCAAGATCAACACAGAATTCAAAGATCTAAATCACAAATTAAAGCTTTTCTTAAGATTAAACCAAAAATAATCTAGGATATAAGGAAAAAAGATTGAGTTGCCAACCATACATATATCCTCCTAAAATTTCACCAAATACCCACTTACAATGGTTCTTGAAATTCCATTATCAAACCAATCATTACCATCCCCTACCCTTTTCCCCAGGCAACAAATATCTCTTCACCACAAAGACCTCCTCCCCCTCACTAACTCCTCACGACCCAAAAAATTTCGGTCAAAATGCCTATTTTTGCTCTAAGGACTCTCACCCACATACCGCTTTATCCTTTTATCAGTCGCCACCTCCACTTTCTTGGTAAAGATATATTAAATAATTGTAGATTTTATAATCCCAATACTCCATCCTCCTTACTCTTGCATACTAGCTCCCATTTTGCCCAAGGAATTTTTTTCTCACACCCACCCCATAAAAAGTTCCTTTGTATTCTCACTAAAATTTCATGCATCACAGGTAACACAAAGAAGGACAAGAAATATATTGCTATGATAGATAGAACAGAGGAGATTAAGGTTATTTTACCTCCAAAAAATAGATTCTTTTCTTTCCATTGTGATATATGCATCTAAAAAGAAGAGATAACTAGTTGTCGGCAATCTAGACTCCTTGAGTAAGCTCCAATTGGAATCCCAAAAAGAAGAGAGGATATAGCCAATTTTGCAATGTAAAAACAAGAGGCATATTCCATAAGCCCGCCCAACATTAATTCCATAAATATTACTTTTAGGCAAATGCTAACAAGTGCCCTTGATGCACTTGTTAAGAAGCCAAATGAAGTAAATAACCATTGAAAAATGCATTTCTTTAGATTCTCGAGACAAGGAGTAATGTGCACTCATGATTAATTTTCTAAGTTTAGAAATCTTAAAAGTGCCCTAAGGGTACTTGTTAGCAAGACCCTTACTTTTATGAAAATTAATCTTTAGGCCAGATACCAACTTGAAGCCTCTTAAGATTGCCTTAATAGCTCTCAAGTTATCCTTCGTAACTTCCCCACAATTATTGTGTCATCCACATACTGCAGTAAAGACACTATAGTATCATTATTCCTCACCTTACGAACTTTGAATAGATTTGTTTTAGACCAACTCCCCCATCATCCTTGCCAACCCTTCTACCACTAAGAGGAAGAGAAATGGGGCAAGTGGATTACCTTGTTTTAATCCTCTATGAATATGAATTTCCTCTATCGGGCTTCCATTGACTAATACAGACATATTACCCGCAAATATGCAAGCTCGTGTCTACCCTATCCATTTATCATGCATGCCCACTCTTCTCATCATATATTCTAAAAAGTTTCAGCTCATAGAATCGTTAGCCTTTTCGAAATCAACTTTCAAAATGAGACACTGCCTTTTCTATTTTTTTTTTTTTGCATCACCTACCACTTCGTTTAGAATCAACACTGTCCTGAATCTATCTTCCAAGAAGAAAAACCGACTGATTTTCAGCAATAACATTCTTCAAACTAATCTTCAACCTGTTTGCTAATAATTTGGCAATAATTTTATACACACATCCCAGTTAGGAAGTAGGACGAAAATCCCCAATCTTCAATTTGTTTGCTAATAATTTGGCAATAATTTTATACACACATCCCAGTTAGGAAATAGGACGAAAATCCCCAAGCTTTTGATGACTATGCACCTTAGGAATAAGAGCCACAAAATAAGATAACAAACCTAGGGTAATTTTCCGATTTCATAAAACTCCTATACCAAATCCCATATATAATCTTTTATTATAATATCCCAGCTTTTTTAAAAAAATTAAAATTAAAGCCATCAAATCCTGGGATTTTATTTCAGTCACAATCAATGATTATATCCTCTAGTTCTTCATTAGTATAATAGGTACACAACATACTTACCTTCGATGCAATGAGTTTTTGGAACTTGGTACCATCAAGAGTAGGTTCAGCAAAGGTGGAAGAGAATTATTGCACTATTGTATTACGAATGTTTTCCACCCCTTCCACTAGTTCATCACCAACTCGCAGTACACAAATCATATTTCTCCGTCGCCTATGAGAGACCATAGCATGAAAATACTTTGTATTCGCGTCGACTTCCTGTATCCATCTTATTCTTGATTTTTGTAACAATAAGTTGTCCCTGTTCTTCATAGCCTTCCACATATCTGCACTCAACGCCTTTCTTTGTGCGATTTCACCATTAGACGAGACTTCTCTTTTTGCCTTTGCATCTAGAAGACCTATGGCATTAGAATAATTCCGGATAGACATTATAAGATTCCCCACCTCATCTCTTTTTCACTCATTAAATGCCTTTTTCAATAGTTTTAATTTTTCTTTAATTATGTGTGCACTCCACCTGTAGATCTCCATTCTACTCCAGATCTTCTCCACCAAAGGTAAGAAAGTAGAAAGCTTCAGCCAGAAATTATTCAACCGAAAAGGCCTCGGTCTCCAATCCAATTTATTTCCATTTCGCAAGACAAGCGGACAATGATCAAAAATATCTTTTGGACGAGCCCATTGCACTAGATCAACTTCATTTGCCATCCATTCTTTTGATAGCAAGAATCTATCTAACCTACTCATTGCAGTAGTATTAGGACTCATCCATGTAAACTTTCTCCCCATCAAAGGGAGATCATCCAACTTCATAGCATCATTGAAATCATTGAATTCCGTCATTTCTGAGACATTACCCCTCTCACCACCCACACCCCTCCTCTCCCTCATATTTCTAATGGATTTAAAGTCACCCATCAAGCACCACCTTCTGCCCCCGATTGGATATTTAGTATTTAATAACTCTGCCCACAACACCCTTCTCCTTGTAACATCACATGGAGCATAGACGTTCACCATGAAATACGTGATGTTAGAGGAGTCTATCACACATACTCCTGCATAATCATTCCCCACAAATTCATATTGTAACTTCAATTTTTCAGTGTCCCATATGCTAAGAACCCCTTAGACCAACCCACTACAGGGGCGTAGGACCATTTAGCCATTGTCCTGCCCCAGAGTGCATCACATATTTTCTTATCAATTACCTTCAACTTCGTTTCCTGTAAAGCTATAAAATCAACATTCTCAGTTCTCAAAAAATCCCATGCTTTCCTATTCTTCAATGCACCTCCAAAGCCTCTCACATTCTAGGTTGTAATAATCATGTAATCAGTTTTTGGATCCACCTGCCCTTCTATCTCACTCCTCTAGACGAACAAACCTCATCACAGTATCTTCTTTGGACTCTTTCAAGATCAAACTTGCTTCTTTAGCAATTGATATCAATGTCTCATTTTCATCCTCCTGCTAAGAATTCCAGAATCTCTTGTTCCCTTCATTGAGACCTGAGGCCATGAGAATCTTACTTAAATTTAGGGAATCAAAACCTACTTGTTCGGTATAAGCACTCTCAGTTCGCAATTGTTTCTTTGTGCCTCTACTTTTAGGGACTGTAGCGGAGGTGATAAATTTATGAAAAAGGCTTCATCCCAACAGCAGTTATTAGCACAATTTTGCGATATGTTCTTCCTTTTTGCACTACAATCGACCTCCTTTGAGAACATGACTCCAAGCTCCCTTTTGAATCCTCAACCTTCTTGTTCGTCTCTTCCTCCCTAGTCATGACTCGTTCGTTGGTTTCTTCCTTTAAGAGATGAGTAAGCCCTTTCATAACTCTTACATGGCCCACGTAGAAACAAAGATCCTTCATCTCCTTTTCTGCTAGGTTTTCCTCTTTTTGCACACATAGTACCTTCGTCCCTTTCCGGTATCCCACCTCCTGGTATGTATTACTCACGTGGGCAGCTTATATGTTTAAGATTAATTCTGGATCCACAAGTTGTCCCTCCATGAAATTTTACAATCTTGTTTCCTCGTCCTCCATGTCTTTCGTCGTCTCTTTTAGCCCGCCGGAGTTGTCAATCTTTTTTGTAAACCCCTTTGGCTCTTTTGGTGAGAAGGAGTCAAGATTCACGAAGGGCTCTTCAAGTATACAAATATCAAAGATCTCTCCATCAATGCTCACCCTCATTACTTTGTTGATTGTCTCTCTTGAGGTTGGTCTGAGAAGGATTCGAACAAAATCGAATCGCTTTTTATTTTCATTGTACCAGTCCTCAGAAACATATGAACCCAATGAGCCAACGATGAACTTGAAGAATTCCATGCAGTATGTGTGTAATGGCACACCTGCACACTTAATCCACACGAATCTTTCCTTGTCAACCTCCTTTGAAGACCAGATTCTTAGATCCTCAAATCGATCTACAAAAGTTTGCTCCATATCCTTAACTAATTCCACAAAGTCCTCTTCCTCTACCACCTTAATCAAGACTAGTTTACCTCCCAAAGGAAAGACAAAGATGGAATTGAAACCCTCACATTACAGATCTTTTCTTGTAACGAAAACATGTCGTTTGGGTTATGAACCTCCCCCGCAAAATGTTTTTTCGCTTTTGCCAGAGCTTCTGGTGTTGTATTAAAAGACATTCCTCTCCGCTCATCCACTGCTACTTTTCTTCTATCTGCATCTTTCCTTTCCTTTGGTTTCCAAACTTTGTGGGAAGGTTGTATTAAGACTGCTTCTGATTTCTTCTTTCCTTCAATCAGTCGATTCTTTTTCTTCTCCTTATTAAACTGAGGATAGTTCACCCTCACTTTGAATGAGCCTATCCAATTTCCGTCCAAACTCTTCACTAGTGCCTGCGGATCTTGCACCCTATGAAACATCACGAATCCAAATCATATTCCTTTAGCAGTCCTCCTTTGTGAGATGTAAAGATTGTAACACCCCGATTTTGTTTGCCAAAAATATTTCATTTATTTATTAGAATATTAGTAATAATGAGGGTCGATTTCTTTTTAAAAAATTATGTACAAACACTTTGCTTGGTTCATTTTAATTATTTTCCAAAAGAACCATTAACTTTAATTATTTACAAAAGGTAACATCGTACGATTCGTTGCAAAAGTATTATCATCGCCATCCACAAAATCGAGTTGTTACAAAAGCACCTACACATCCACTGTACCTTATACCAAAGTACTTACTTTGCATTTTAAACATCACCTGATAAAATCCATGAGTACCGCATAATTACATCAGTTCCAAAAGCAGTTACGAAAGCAAAATAAAAGATTTGTGGACTCACAGTCCCAAAATACATCAAAAGATAAAAGTAGTTACATCATTAGATATCCAGAGTACGACATTCCTCAGTCAGAACAAGACCCAGACTAAAACAAAACACAACACCTAAGACAACAACACCCACGAGACACCCTACGTTGTCGGCTGATCCTCTTCATCCTCCGGTGTTATCTCCCCATCTTCCTCTGGCTCTATTACCGCAGTCGGTGCGGGCTGCGCACGTCGTGCATAGTAAGTCTGAGGTCCATCATCCATGTAGTCTCTCAAGGTGATGCTACCAATGTGCAAGTCAATCCTTGCTCCTCTCAGCCTATGCTCAGGGTCCTTGATCTCCAACCGAGTCGAGCCTCTCCAGATCCATCCATCACGGGTAGCTTCCCACACTCCCCCCGCTAGGGGCCACATTTGGATCTCGATGCTGTAAACCATCTGACCGTTGCATCCCCACGAAGAACGAAGAGAAACAACGAGACAGGAGAAAGAATAAGCTTTTCTGGACGCATGACACGTCGACAAAACAGATGCACCACCAACATATCTCAAACATAAAATAAATAGCAACACAGATGCACATAGATATGATATGAATGCATGATCATCATCATCATCATCAGTTAAATACTTCATCACACATATCACATTTTCTCTGCCATCAATCAGATCACCACACTTTAATCTTAATTTCTCTGTCATCAATCACATCATCACACTTTAATCCTCATAAAACAATTAGCTCCCTTAGTGTATTTTATTAAGTCTTATTGAAAATCGAATCACCAATGATGTTGGGGTAAATAAAACATCACTGGGAAATTATCCAGTCAGCACACACGTCTACATCTCCTCCACATCCTCCCAAACCTAATCGGAAGCAAACGGGACGTACAGGAACCTTAACCCACGCCGGTCGAACAGCCGAGAAAGCAACACATACTGCACCCACTCGGGTCAGCTATAACTTACACACTACACCCACACGAGTCAGCTGTAATCTATTCTTTTTATTGCGATATCGCAGGGCCCAACAACCAATCGATTGCCCGCCTCATTCAGGTTCCCTCTCACCGTTTCGAATTTGATCAAGGGGACGACAGTATTTTTCTAGTTCGCGGTGCAGAACACGCTACGATCCCCTAGGACTTAAGTCCCGATCACATACAGTCTAGTTCTTCCTAGAAAAGCACTCTAGGTTACTTGACGTGTCACCGTCATCACCCTCCCCTATCACAATCACACACCTGAATATCCGCAGATAGACAGTGTAACTTCCTCTCCACCAGTTCACGCTCATCTCGCCGCATTACAATGAATGTCTTTTAAATATTTTATTAAGATTTATTAACCTAATTACGGACGAGTCACCCTTGCACATCCCTTCGGTGATCCTCAACCTCTAATTAGACAATCTTTTCACAACCTTAACTCGTTTCCAACAAAACTTTGCTTAACAAATCAAGGGCTTGGACTCACGGAGTATCACTCACGTGGCCAGCACAAACTCAACCTGGAAAGCACAAGAGTCCATCTCGATGCACATCAGGGAAATTCACTTTCTTAATTCCATGATATCCATAACAAATCATCATTTCCAAAATTCTTTCATGTACAATTTCACTTTCATTCACTATTTTTCCGTTCATTAACTTCTCACACTCTTGACATCAATTCATCACTTTTACTTTCATTTTTCAATGTCATGCATCATGCTAAACATAATAAAACAGGATAAATCATCATGCATGAGCAAGTATAATACTTGCATATTCTCATGTTCACATTAATCAATCAAACAACAACGCATAAGCATAATAGTGATCTTAGCCTTTCGTGCGAGGAGCCAACAATCAAACAGACCAATTTCCTTCACACTGCTTAACCTTTGTCCGATCACAGTTCCGATTTAAACAATCGAAACTAAAGTCATTTAATCATGGCATACATTCCATACAAGCTATTATTCTCCCCTTGATTACGAACAGAAGCTCTTTAAGGATCCACGAAACTTTGATTCCCACGATCACGATCGAGAGCAATACCTTTAGTTCCTCAAATTAAACATAACATATTAATATAAAATTCCAAATAACATGTGTTCATTATCACTTGCACCAAACCTTAAAGCTTGAAACAAATCCTTTCGGTTAAAACGAAAACACAACTCTTTTTCTTAAATCATTCCCAAATAAAGCGACAACTCAAATACCTTAAAATACATTGAAAATAATCGACAAATAAATTTTAAAAGTGAGTAAGGACTTCTGGTTCGCCTTGGACAGCACCCTATTCATCTCCGAAAACACCGAAAAATTCATGTTTTCACTTCCGGCTTTTTCCTAAATCAAATACCACTTGAAAGCTATACTTTAAATCACTTGAACACATTTTTAAAGTGGAAAACCAATCAATTAAATTATGGACAGCGAAAAACTCGTCCTAAAAATCACTTGTAGAAAATCCAAAATAGCGTAAAAGTACTTTTTGCTTCAAAACATGCTTTAGCACAAAACAAACACTTTAACACTTTAAAATTCAAGCTTTTTAACACAAAATAAACATTAGGACAGCCACCAAACAAGGCCAACAATCTCAAATAAATCAAATCAAACAAACTTAAAATCACTTAATTTCAAAGCTAGTTACGTACCCGAACATTTTCCAAACATCAACTAATACACAAACGACAAACAATACTTTGATAAATAAATTCACATAGTCGCATAGCACATATTATTTCATGACTTTAATCACTTAAGCAAGCACACATATACACTGATCAAGCAACATACTCAATAAACTAACTTAGTTCTAAACCAATCATTCACTTTAAAATAAACATTTTCAACAACAACCACTTAGCTTTTATTTCCACATAGGTCATACACTTTCAAATATCAATTAGCATTTACAAAATAAATCTCTATCCTCCTAAACATACTTTGGCCGAATCATGCATCATCACAAACCAAAGTCTATAAATTTTTCTAACATTCCCTACAGCATCAAAACATCACTTTTTCAATTAAGTTCAAACATATATTCGATTAACTAAAACAAAATCACTTATACAACACATAATTACTTTATAAACAATTTCATTTTCATATCTATCTACTTTATCAAAAAGAGGCCGAATTGCACAAGTTCAAATAAATCAAATGTTACAAGTTTTAAACACTTGGAATCAACTTAATCATTCTTCAAGTATCAACATGCAAATTTATTTTAAAAAGATAAAAATTGTGACGACCCAACTTTATAACCTTAGTAAAATGCTTTTATTCCGAAAATGTGACCATTTTTTTCTTTTTCAACATAAGTTACGTCATCACTATTTCAAATCTTGCGGAAGAAACTGCAATCATCGTATAGGAAGATATCAAACTTCATATTATATTATCATAGTTCAAAAGAGGTTACAACTTTCATTACATAAACTTGAAATGTAGGAGCTAAGAAGTTAAACATATCTAAACTTAGTTAGAACTCTAGGCCATTACACTATATCACAATATCATACAATAAAATGTATAATAACCTAGAGAATATGGTTCACAACTCCAAAACATAAAGCAGGAAAAGGAAAAGAAACCTGATGGGTTATATCATACACATTTCACTAGCAGGAATTCAACTTTAGTCGTCACTTCCCCACTGACTCGCCGTTGAATTCTCCATGGGATCTTCATCCATCACTTGGTTATCATCTTCCACTAGGTCCTCATCCTCAATGGGTTCTGTAACAGCCCAGCCCCTGCCAGCCATACGGTACTGGGCACTGGGGCCCAGCGCACTGCCACAAGGATATTGTCCGCTTTGGGTTACGCTCACCCTCACGGTTTTCCTCTTGGTCTCACCTTCCGTGAGCCCCAAAACGCGTCCACGTGAGGTAAGGTATCCACACCCTATATAAGGCATGCTTCGTTCTCCTTACCAGTCGATGTGGGACTAAGGCTTCACCTTACATCTAATCATACTATTAAATTCTTAAACTTTCACTATGTATACATTTATTAGTTAAGTCTTACTGGTCTGTTCTCTTTGGCTAAGCAGTATGGCTGGAAGAAGGGCTGCTAATGATGGGCTTGCAGCCATTCTGGAGCATCTGTCTCAGATGCAGCAGCAGCAGCAGCAGGGAGAGCAGATGGCGGCTGCTGCAGCAGCAGTAGCTCTACAACCAGCACCAGTTGAGATTGACTGGATTGCTAGGTTCCGCAAGAATGATCCACCTCGTTTTGAGGGTGGAAATGACCCTGATGGAGCACAGAGATGGATTTAGGAGATCGAGAAGATCCTCCGCTCTATTCACCCACCCATGGAGCAGCACGTGCGACTGGCTGAGTTCATGCTGACCAATGAGGCTGAGCATTGGTGGGATCAGCAAAGGAGGGGATTGGTGGCAGCTAATCCGGTTGTTCCTTGGGAGGTGTTCAAGGATCTTTTTTTAGGGAAGTATTTCCCTGAAGATGTGAGGAGGGAGAAGGAGATAGCATTTCTCCAACTGACTCAAGGCTCTATGTCAGTTGGGGATTATGCAGCTAGATTTGAAGATCTCATCCGATTCTCTGACTATCGGGATGCCAGTGAACGCGGCAAGTGCGTTAAGTTTGAGTCAGGACTTAGGACCGATATTCGCCTCTCTTGCGAGTATCACAATATTGACAACTTGGCCCGTTTGGTGAACATGGCGAGCACCTATGAGAAGGGTCTTAAGAGGAAAATGGCTGAGGATAAGAGCAAGACTGTACAGAGAAGTGGTGGTCCTATGAGGGGCAAGGGAGCGGTGCAGCGGCCAGGCCCCTATCCACAGCCTAGAGCAGGCCCTATAGGGGGTTCATCTGGTCCTATTCCGCCTTGTCCTCATTGTGGCAAGCAACATAGAGGTGTATGCTGGAGTCTGAATCAGAATCAACCAAGTGTCACTTGTTTCAAATGTGGACAACCCGGTCATGTTGCAACTAACTGCCCAAAGAATGCAGTTAAGAAGGAAGCCAATGTGACTAGGGCGCAGAGGATTGGTGATGGTCGTTCACTTCAGAAGGGGAAGGTGTACACTCTTGATGGAGAAGAGGTGACTGAGGCTGATGAGCTGATTCGAGGTATTGGCCACATAAATGATATTGCATGTGGTATTCTCTTTGACTGTGGAGCTACACACTCTTTTATTTCTGTCAATTGCATGGAAAGATTAAAATTGTCTGCTGTTGAGATGCCATTTAAGTTGTCTGTGTCTACCCCTACTAATTCAGCTGTGGTTACATCCCTGATGTGTTTGGATTGCCCACTCCGAGTATTGGAGCGGGAGTTCAAAGTGAACTTAATATGTTTGCCCTTAACCAAGCTGGATATTATTCTAGGCATGGACTGGATCTCCCAGAACCGTGTCCTTCTTGATTGTAGTCAGAAGTCAGTAATCTTTTGTCAAGTCTCGGTGTCGACTATGGATGATGATGAAGCAGCAGATATCAGTAGAATCCCAGTGGTTTGCGAGTTTCCGGATGTTTTTCCCGCTGAAATTCCCGGATTGCCTCCAGCCAGAGAAGTAGAATTTGGCATTGATCTTATGCCTGGTGCTGGCCCGGTATCTAAAGCGCCTTACAGAATGGCCCCTCCAGAGTTGGAAGAGCTGAAGAAGCAGTTGGAGGAGCTTTTGGCGAAGGGGTTCATAAGGCCAAGTGTTTCCCCGTGGGGAGCTCCTATCCTCTTGGTTAAAAAGAAGGATGGAAGTGTTCGAATGTGCACTGATTATCGGCAGTTGAATGCGGTGACGGTCAAGAATAAATATCCGCTCCTGCGCATCGATGATTTGTTGGATCAGCTTAGGGGAGCTGCAGTTTTCTCAAAAATTGACCACCGATCTGGATACCATCAAATCTGTATCCGAGAGGGGGACATTCCTAAAACTGCTTTTAGAACCCAGTATGGGTATTTCGAATATGTGGTGATGCCTTTTGGCCTCACAAATGCTCCTGCCATCTTCATGGATCACATGAACAGGATCTTCAGGCCGTACTTAGACTCATTTGTCATTGTGTTCATTGATGACATTCTTATCTATTCCAAGAGCCCGAAGGAGCATGAAGAGCATTTGAGAATGGTGAACCAAGTTCTCAAAGAAGAAATCTTTATGCCAAGTTTTCTAAATGTAGTTTCTGGTTGAATGAAGTGCATTTTCTGTGGCATGTGATTTCTGAGAAGGGTGTTGCTGTTGACCCTTCTAAGGTGGAAGCGGTGCTTAAGTGGGAGAGACCCAAGTCCATTACTAAGATCAGAAGTTTCCTTGGTATGGCTGGGTATTATAGAAGGTTCATTGAAGGGTTTTCTAAACTAGCCCTTCCTTTGACTACTCTTACGCGGAAAGGTGTTCCGTTCGAATGGTCCCCAGAATGTGAAGATAGTTTCCAGGAGTTGAAGAGGCGATTGACTAGTTCCCCGGTGTTGATTTTGCCGGATCCGACTCAATCCTTTGTAGTGTATTGTGATGCTTTAAAACAAGGGTTGGGTTGTGTGCTGATGCAACAAGGACAAGTCATAGCCTATGCATCCAGGCAATTGAGGCAGCATGAGCATAACTATCCCACTCATGATCTTGAGTTGGCGGCAGTAGTTTTTGCATTGAAAATTTGGAGGCATTATCTGTATAGTTCAAAGTTTGAAGTCTTTAGTGACCATAAAAGTCTCCGCTACCTCTTCGATCAGAAAGAATTGAATAAGAGACAAAGGAGGTGGATGGAGTTTCTGAAGGACTATGATTTCAATCTTCAGTATCATCCGGGCAAGGCCAATGTAGTGGCTGATGCACTAAGTCGCAAGACTTTGCATGTCAGCAATTTGATGGTGAAGGAGATGCAATTAATCCAAGAGTTCAGTGACCTCAATTTGAACATGCAAGTGAAAGAGAAGAGCATTGTTCTAGAAATGTTGCAGGTTACCAATGACTTGATTGGCCTTATTAGAGAAAGGCAAGCCGATGATGCAGAACTACAAAAGTTGTTGGAAGGGGCCTCGGGCAATGAAGAGCCCGACTTTGTTAAGGGTTCTGATGGCATTATCCGGTTTAGGGGTCGGATATGTGTTCCTATGGACTTCGAAGTTAGAAGGGATATCCTATGGGAAGCACATCGAACCAAAATGATATCCTATGTGTTCCTACCAGTATTGTATCCGATCGTGATCCGAGATTTCTGTCGAGATTTTGGCAGAGTCTTCAGCAGGCATTGGGTACTAAGCTGAGATTTAGTACGACTTATCATCCGCAGACAGACGAACAATCTGAGCGTACTATCTAGAAACTGGAGGATTTGTTGAGAGCATGTGTTCTAGAGCAGGCTAGTAGTTGGGAGCAGTTACTGCCGTTGATGGAGTTTACTTATAATAACAGCTTCCACTCCAGTATTGGCATGGCACCATTTCAGGCTCTCTACGGCCGAAAGTGTAGGACGCCTCTGTGTTGGTTCCAAATAGGAGAGAATTTGTTGACAGGTCCTGATATTGTGAGAGAAACAACTGAGAAGATCACCATGATCAAGAACAAGATGAAAACATCCTAGGATCGCCAGAAGAATTATGCTGATAGGCGAAGGAGACCTTTGGAATTTGATGTTGGGGATCATGTTTTTCTTAGAGTGTCTCCGATCATAGGGATTGGTAGAGCAATCAAGTCCAGGAAACTAACTCCTCGGTTTGTTGGACCTTATGAGATTTTGGAGAAGATTGGCCCGGTAGCTTACAAGATTGCTATGCCCCCTCACTTAGCTAGGCTTCATGATGTATTCCATGTCTCATAGCTAAGGAAATACATTCATGATCCTACTCATGTTGTCACCTTGGATGATATGCCGTTGAGGGAGAATTTGACTTTCGAGGTGTTGCCAGTAAGGATTGAGGATAGGCAAGTGAGATAGTTAAGAGGCAAGGAGATTAGTTTGTTAAAGGTTATATGGAGCAGGAACGATGTGGAGGAAGCCACTTGGGAGATGGAAAGCAAGATCAGACAATCTCATCCGCATTTGTTTGACGACAACTGAATTTCGAGGACGAAATTCGGGTAAGTGGGAGAGGATTGTAACATCCTAAGTTTTATTTTAAGTGAAATTATTGCTTAATACCCAAGAAATGACTGAATAAATTGCTTAAAGAATTTTGGGTGATGGGAGAGTAGTAATTATAAGTACTAGGGGTGGTATAGGAGACATTTGTAGCAATGGGCAAAATTATCTAAGCTGAATCAGGGGTTAAGTCGGCGTTTTAAATGTTAGAAATCAGCCGAAAAGAGAAAATTAGGAATTTATTATAGGATGCTAAGAAATTAAATTCCACCGTTGGATATGAAGTTTAAGGGATTAAGAAGCTTGTCTAAAAATTTGGGCCTGATCTGACGGTTAACGAAAACGTTGCGGCGAATCGAAGTTGGGAATTTCTGGCGCACACCCAGGCGCACCGGTGCACGCCCAGGCGCACCAGGGTGCAACTGGTGCACCAACTCAGGGAGTTTTTCGCCCAGGCGCGCCCCGTGCGCACCAGACATGGAAATGGCGCATCAGACCGCATCAGCAACACCAGCGCGCGCACCAGCTCGCCCAGCAGCACCCGTTTGGTGCGTGGCCGCGCTCAGGCGCGCCAATCCTGTGCCCAGGCGCGCGCGTCAGATCTGGTGTGTTTTCAACCACCAGATTTCAGCTTGGGCACCAAGTTGGCCCTTCCCAGCCATCCGATTTTCTTCTCCTTGGCAAGAGATAAGATAAAAACAAAACTAAAACCCCACCACTCACTCATCATCTTCTTCTTCCATCATCCTCTTCTCATCCTCCCTCTTACACCCATGAACACCAAATCACCACCAACCACCAAGCACCCAAAATCAAGCCACCACATCAATTCACCCTCCATTTCCATTCAAGAACAAGCAAGGAGCTAGCCAACAAACTCTCCCTCCCTCTCTAAATTCGTGTTCTTCCTCTCTCCTAGGGCACAAAATCTTTCATTCCAATTAATTAAGCCTCAAGTGAATCTCTCCAAATCCATCCTCAAGTCCCTCTTTGTTGCTCCAAGTAAGTGATTTTTGGTTTGAGTTTTCCTCTTTTTCTCCCCAACAATTTGAATTCCTCTCTCCCTCTTGCTCCCATGAAACTTCAATCTTTAAGCTAGGGAACTCAAGATTGGTTCAAGAATTTCCCTCAAGTTCTTGGGCAAAGCCTAATAATTTGTCTCTTTATTCTATTGATTTTAGGTTCCTCCCTCTTCTTTGAGTTGTGGCTAATATTCAAGTGTGTACCAAGCACAAAATCCCTCTATCTCTAAGAACTTGAGGTAAAGAGGTTTGTGTTACCATACTCTAGGGGGTAGGTTATATTGTGTATATATTGGGTTGCTAGGAGATATGTGTTAATAGGATAAAGAACCCTAGGGTAGTTAATAATATGTTAATTTGTGATTATGCATAAAAGTGTAGTGATATGTTATGTTGAACTTAAATGAGACTATGATATTTGATTAAGCGGTGAATATTGTGCTAAATTATGTTGAGCCCGAAACTTATGAATGATCATGAATATGTTGATTGGAATAGATATGTATGACTCTTTGGATAGTGAAAATATAATGGCATGATTAAATTGATGAAACCCATGAGATTGACAACAAATGAAACAAATGAAAATGTAATTCAAAGACTTAAAGAACAAAGAGTGTGTGATCCAGATCATGTAAGACGTTGTCCGTAGGAAACTGTACGCATTGATCGCGTAAGACGCACTTGATGCGCTGCTGTAAGACGTTGTCCGAAGGAGACTGTACGCAATTATGGACACACACACCATATATTAATTAATGATAAAAATTGGATTGTGCCTCTCCAGATCTTGTAAGACGTTGTCCGTAGGAGACTGTACGCATAGACCGCGTAAGACGCACTTGATGCGCTGCTGTAAGACGTTGTCCGAAGGAGACTGTACGCAATGATGGATGCACCTTCCGATTGTGGAATCCAGGTCTTGTAAGACGTTGTCCGTAGGAGACTGTACGCATAGACCGCGTAAGACGCACTTGATGCGCTGCTGTAAGACGTTGTCCGAAGGAGATTGTACGCAATGATGGAAATCCACGCAATAATTTTCTAAAAGTCTTTACAAAAACACAAAGAGGATGTGATAAAAATGGATTGTGATCTTATGCAAGAGTATAACTAGTACCAAATTTTGGAATAAATTGGAAAGGTATGATATATGGAAGCTAAAGCTATAATGAATTAAATTGACTGTTGAAATGGAATTAAATGAAATGTATGGGAATGATTCTCTGGTTTACATGCACTATATGAATATTTGTGTTGGCCTGGTGGTTCAGTATAGCATAATAGAAATTGTTTCCCTATTTTATTGTGTAATACTCACCTCCTTACCATTTTTCAGGTACTGAGTTGGAGTATACACCAGGTCTGGCCGAGCAGGATTACTCTCCCTCACAGGGAGAGTAGGGTTATGGGATTTAGATGCATTTATTTGGACCTAAGCCTCCGTATTATTTTGATGTATATGTGTTGTATACGCTTCTTGAGTGAGGCTTGGGATAGTTTCATTTGGGGCATGGTTTATGATTTATTTTGAGCATAGTTGTTGTTATGGCCTCTTGATTTACATACTTAGTATTTTTGCTGGCACTCTGACAAACTGATACTGATGTTTTACTCTTGAGCCCATGGGGCAACTATGTGATGCATATATATTTATATTTGAGTCCTGTTGGCTACTGTTGATATTATATAAATGTGTTTACCAGGTTGAAGATTTAGAAAAGTCCGAAAAACAAACGGAACTCCGTCCGTTTGACGGTTGATTTTCATAAATTAAAAAGGAATTTTTAAGACCGTATTTTTATATAAGGGGAATTAAGGGTAATTAATTATAGGGTGTTACAGGTTCCTCCTCCTCCTCCTCCTCCTCCTCATGTGCCGGTTCGGCAGGCACATAAACCGGAGTCCTTGATCAGACTCTAGGGGAAGGACTAGGGTGAGTGGGGACTTCAAAAACAACTCTTTCAGCTAAGGGTGAAGGACTCGGTGGAAGAGTGCGTCTTGTAAAACGTCTTGGTGGCGGTGGAGGGGTTTCATGGAAGAAAACAAATTCGGTGGAATGAGCATGATATACACCATTGGGATTCTTGTCCTTCGGGGGCGCATTCGGGACCAAGGGTTAGGATGACAGAAGGTAATCTCCACGTCACCCTCGAACGTGGCCCGATGCTCTTCAAAGTTCCATTCCTCGTTAGAGAGTGGTCTCATCTCCACGCACAGCATGTTCTGTGCCATATCCTACACACAAGGAATTAAGAGTGAGTCATAGCTAAATACAATAACAAATGAGCATAACAGGGGCTAAAAATAACATACACATATCATCATTTAGCAAAAAGAATGCAAGTACATATGCTCAAACCATTTTAACATTCATTTAGTTTCGTTAGTGTCATGATGCATGCCTACTCCTCATCCATGCATCACAGTTCGGTAGATTCGACCTTCTTTTCTGTGAACCTGGGCCAGATATATACCTTATCCATTGAACCGGAGCGAAATCCATATCATAGTCATTCCGATTTATTGGGAGCTAGCTTTCATAGCATCCTGTTCCACGACATCCTGTGTTAAATCCTAAGCTAGTGTCCCAAATCGTAATCGGAGAAATATCATTCACCACGCATGATAATGCCATATAGAATTCCATATTTTATTTCTTTCATTATTCTCATCAGCATTCTTGGCAGTACTTTTCCGGATACTTCAATACTCAGATCATTTCCATTTCCTTAACCTCTTTAATACTTTCAGAAAAAGGCCATCAGCGGCATAGCCACTTTGTGATGGTTTTAGAATTAGCATTAGGACGTTATTGTTTAGTTTGAGTTATTATTATTCCATTGGGACACCACTAATGGGTTACTTATCAACCAGATGGATGTAATTTCCACTGGGACTCCCATAGGGTAATTTGTCAACCAAATGGATATAAAATTTCTGTTGGGACTCCTGTGGAAAAATTATCAACCACTGAATAGAATTTTCAGTAGGACTCCTCCAGGATAATTATCAACCAAACGGAATTAAGTTATGCCACTGGGTGAAATCCTCATAGTGGTCTTTAGATTTTAACAATAATCTTGATGAAAAGTATTAATTTCTGATAAATAAAGAAAATAAATGTTTCCTTCAATTTTCTTCAATCCACTCGAGTCGTTCATGAACCACTCGAGTAGTTCATCCAAAAATACTCGAGTCTTTATAGGAATACTCGAGTTGTTCTGTATTTTCCAGAATACTCGAGTCTTGCTAGAAATACTCGAGTCTTTTTGCTGGATCTGCACCAGTTTTCTGCATTTTTAGCACCAATTCGTGATTCTTGCTGGCTTATTCCATTTCTATGCAAAACAGAAGTTCTAACAAATAAATTAAACATGTTGCAAGTATCAAACATAATCAAAACAACAGAAAACAGAATCAAACCACAGAATTGTACAAAACATTGAAATTGTCCATTTTAACATATGAAATTCATTTCTACTCGATTTTAAATTCGTGCAACAATTCAGTGAGCATTATCAAGTCCATATTAACCTGTTTGAACATTAAAATCATGGGTTTCTTACCTCTAAATCAGTTTCCGAATTCATGTTGCATCCCAATTAAACCTTTAATGGTTCCTACATTTCTAGCTTGCCATAACTCATTATAGTATTTAGATAACTCCTTCCATACCTTAACGATGCTAAAGAAAGTATGGATTGAAGAAGAACGGGTCTGAATCGAATTCCTTGATTCTGCACTTGTGCAAAACAGTTGCACTAGCAAACTTTGGCCACAAATTTCAGTATGAATAAGTCATGAAAAAGAAAGAAACAAGTTAGCTTAAGCAACTAGAAATTGCTAACTTTAATCAGAGACAAATTTGGAATCAAGAGGGTTCCTGGATTTACTAAACCAATTCGAGAAAGAAGGGTAGTTGACACTGAATTGTGCTATGTTTTTGCAGCTTTGAATACTCAACTTTGAAAGCTTAGAACTTGATCTACAGGAAGTGTTTTTCGATAGGACTGAGTTCTATTTCAAGATTGGAAACAAAACTTCGCTTCGTGTTTTGGTTTCACGGGAATTGGGTGAGAATTGAAGGAGAACAGAAGGATTAAAGATTGCACCAGAAAACAGGGAAAATTGGGTAGAAATTCGGGTTTGAGAGATTTCAATGTGTTTCCAGCTTCCCCGCATGCCTATTTATAGTGTTAAATTACCTTCCCACGAAGTAAGGTTGAGCTTTGAGCTTGAAACTAAATGAAAACGAGTTTTTGGTTTGAAACTGTGATGAAATCGACTTTTATTTTCTGCAAAACTACTCGATCTACTCGAGTCTTTCCCAAATGACTCGAGTCTTTCGACTAAAAATTCAAATTTTCCTAAGTACTGGTTAGAATACTCGAGTCTTCTAGATCCACTCGAGTCTTTTGACAAAATTTCAAGAAATTCACTATTTTATTCAATATAATAATATTCTTTAAAATATTTTATTTATTTTGAAAATATTGGATCTTACATCCTCCCCCACTTAACAAAATTTCGTCCCCGAAATTTCGGTTTGTACAAAAAGATGAGGGTACTCATCTTTCATTTTAGATTCTAATTCCCATGTTGACTCAGACATTCCATTTTGCCCCCAAAGAACATGCACTAACGGGATCTCCTTTCCTCGCAGCTTCTTGATTCGTCGATCTTCTATTTGCACTGGTCCGGTTTCGAATGTGAGATTCTCCTTCAACGGCACTACATCCTGTTGCAATTGGATGATCGAAGACGGGTCCTGAATGAACTTGCAAAGCTAAGAGACGTGAAAAACATCATGGAGATTGGACAAGAATGGCGGCAAAGCGATCTGATAGGCGACAGCACCTATTCGCTTCAAAATCTGGTACGGGCCAATGAACTTTGGAGTCAACTTCTTTGGTTTCAAAACTCTTCCAATACCGGTTGTTGGCACCACACGCAAGAAAACGTGATCTCCTTCTTGGAATTCCAGCTTGGATCTTCCTTGGTCGGCGTAACTTTTCTGACGACTCTGCGCAGTTTTCATCTTCTCCTAAATAACTTTAATCTTCTCGGTCATTTCTTGTACTAACTCAGGTCCAATAAGCGTGCTCTCCCCCACTTGGAACCAACATAGTGGGGCCCTACACTTCCTTCCATACAGAGCTTCGTACGTGGCCATTTCTATGCTTGCATGGTAACTATTGTTGTATGTGAACTCCACAAGCGGCAGCAACCGACCCCAACTCTCCTGGTATTCCAAAGCACACGCTCGAAGCAAATCTTCTAGGGATTGAATCGTCCTTTCCAACTGACCATCAGTCTGAGGGTGATAAGTTGAACTCATCCTTAACTACGTGCCAAGAGCTTGATGCAAACTTTGCCAAAAACGAGACACAAAACGAGGATCGCGATCGAACACTATGCTTGAGGGTACTCCATGCAATCGTACAATTTCCTTGATGTACAACCTAGAAAGCTTCTCCAAAGGATACTGCATATTGATGGGGATGAAATGAGCCGATTTGGTTAACCGATCAACCACAACCCATATCGCATCGAATCCTTCTCATGTCCTTGGAAAACCACATGTAAAATCCATAGCTATTCCGTCCCACTTCCACTCAGGTATAATTAGTGGTTGCAATTCTCCTCCTGGCTTCTTATGCTCAATCTTCACCTTTTGACAAACGGGGCAAGATGCAACATAAGATGCAACATCTTTCTTCAAACCTGACCACCAAAACATTTTCTTCAAATCCTGATACATCTTCGTTGTTCCGGGATGTAGGCTTAACTTGCTCTTGTGGGCTTCATCCAAAATTGTTCTTCTCAAATCTTGATTTGCTGCGATACAAATACGATCCCTAAACCTCAAAATGCCATCAGTTCCCACTTGAAATTCTGATTAAGACTGCTTCTGATTTCTTCTTTCCTTCAATCTGTCGAGTCTTATTCTTCTCCTTATTAAATTGAGGATAGCTCACCCTCACTTTGAATGAGCGCAGCCTATCCAAATTCCATCCAAACTCTTCACTAGTGCCTGTGGATCTTGCAACCTATGAAACGTCACGAATCCAAATCGTATTCCACATGCTCCCATCTCTCAAACAGCCTACGCAGTTGGTCCACCATGATATAGTTTGGAAAATTGGCGAAGAAAAGCTTTAAGTTTCTTGCCCCTCTGTTTGTCTTCTTGCTTTTCACCACCATCCATTCTCCCTCCTCCTTCACCCTAACACACTCACTCACTCGTGTTTCCCCGTTCTCTCTAGCTCTCATCTATTAAGGTTTGATAAGATTGTTAAGATAATGTGAAATAAAGTAATATATATTTTAAAAAAAAAAGTTAGCTATTATTTCCAATAAAAAAACTTATTTCTTAACATTAAACAATACTCTTCACTTAAAAAAAAAAAAAAAAAAACAATACTCTACTTAGTAGCCTTAGATTGACACTTTTTTTAAAGGCAGTTTTAAACTTAAATAAAACTTTCTCTCAGCCCCTGAAACAAAAGATCTAAATTTTACTATACTCTTTATATATCATATATAAAATATATATTACTAATAGTATTATTTTGTTATATTCATCATGGTTGCCATATTGCTCTAGCCCTTCTTTTCTGGATTTTAGCCATCCGTCTGCATTTCTGGCCCATTGTTGTTGTGCTTCTCAGACACGCTCAAGAGTAATGGACTGAGAACCAAGTGTTCATAAGTTCCATCACTGTACCATACCATCCTTATGAAGGTGAAATACTTCAAAGATGGTGTGCTTATTATTATTATTATTCTTATTATAATGGTTGTAAGAGACTTACACACCAACAATTTCATTGATTTGAGACATCATCTCAACCAAATCCAGCTCCTTCTTAACTTCACCCACTAGCATTGGTTCCATAATCTCTTGTGACAATATTTCTGCCTCAAAAGGATTCCCATCAAGATTAAAAACAAGATCACATAGCATTCCTCCCTGACCAACAAATTTTCCTTCCATATTATTATTAGTTTCACCTTGCATTTTTCCTTCAAAATCTTTTTCGTTAGTCATAGTAGGAGGAGCAAAAGGCAAACCTTCTAGCAGAGAATCAATACTATACCCATCTTTAAACAAATTCTCATCAAAGCAAAAATCTGGGACCTCATTGAAATCATAATCTGGTACCAAACGATCACTGAGACAAATTTTATCTGCAATATTTTGTGACTGAACTGATGCTGGTGTTGGTGCTAGCACCGGTGCTGATGCTGGTGTTGATGCTGGTGTTGGAGCAGCTACTTTGCTTGTGCTAGTGTTCTTTTTTAATGCTCTGGCATTAGCTGAAGATTTTTTCCTATAGTCTATTGGTGGGTTTTTGTCCAAGTTCAAGCTTTTGATATATTCATGGAGAAGAGTGCTTCTAGGATACTTCAAGCGACACTTCCTTTTGGAATATTGCCTTCTCTTGGTTGCATTCCAATGATTTTTTATGGAGTTCTCAGTTCTTCCTGGCAATTTTTTCGCTATCTCTGCCCACTTGTTTCCTAATTCTGAATGAGATTGGATCAATATCTTATCCTCTTCAATACTCCAGGTGTCCTTCTGTAAAAGTGTAAATGATCAAAAGTTTGAGTGATTGAAAATAGTATCCTAAGGAGCGGTATTATTTGAACAACTGAGTTAGACAATTTCTAATAAAAGTTTTATGCATGAAAAAGTAGACAAAATTTATTAATAAATTAAACTGTCACCTCTGATAATCCATTGTTCAAATCATATTTTCATTGCAAAAGTGTTATATATGTGTGTGTATGTAAAATATGGAAATAAATTGGAACCTTAATGTCAGGTCTAAGATGATTATGCCATCGCTCTCTGCACTGTTTGCCTATTCTCCCAGGCAAAATCTTAGCAATATGGTACCATTTTCTCACTCCATATTTTTCCACTAGTTGAATCAACAATCTGTTTTTGCAAGAAAATATTAGAGTTTTTTTTTTTTTAAATAAAAAAAAAATATGTAAAATTTCAAAATGGTGAAAACAAAGAAAATGTTAAGTATAAAGAGATCCAGTAGCCACAAAAGAACATGAGATTTAATGGCAATGATTTCATGTACCTATCTTCATCTGCTGTCCATTGCCCCTTCACTATGTTGGACTTCTTCCCAGCTTTGCATGTCCTTCTTGGATAGGCCTTAATGTTTTTGGTCACACCATCTCTTTTGAAATAATTCAATGGAGATATGCTTGAACCTTCATCTGGTGCAACAAAATTCACAGGCTTTATTTCTTGAAAATTATTTAAGGGAAAATAACTTTGGTTCAAATCCAATTGATTCCTATGAGGGAGGCTCAAGCTATAACCTCCATATTGGAAGTTGTCTATAACAACATGGGCATTATTCTCAACAAGAGGCTTGCACTCAAAAACGTCAAAGCTGGTTGATGAATATCCATATGAGAAATTATTATCAAAAGGATCAAAGTTTTGAGTTTGCATCCCAAAAACAGAATTATTGGATGAGGAACCACTCAAATCAAACTGATCAATTTGGTGAAAATCTTGCAAGAATGTCCCCTGAGATGAAGGCACCCCAAAAGAAAAGTCATTATTCAAGTAGTTTTCTTGTATTGGCACTGAGGCATAGATTTCTCTTAGCTTTGCCTCAAGCTCCATGGACAGAAAAAGTAAAATAAAATGGAAGCATGTTGTGTTTCAAGCCACCATGTTTGTGTTCCTTAATAGGAGATGCTTAGAATGCATTAATTGCATGGAAATTAATATTTCAAGCATCCAATGGCAACGATTGATTCACATATTTAACCTTAGAAATCTAGCATTATATTTTTGTTAAGATTTTTTTTATGGCTACTTGGTAACTGTCGCTCAGATTAATAAAATTCAATTATAACTCTGGCGTTATGTTTTTGACATACTTAAACCTCTATTTTAACCATTAATTATTATGGTCAAAGTTACCAGTGCATAGAGAATTCATATAGGTAAACAAAGGAAGGCAATAATTGTTATAGCTAAAACTTTATATAATAAAGTATATGGTATGTCATTGGTTTTGCTTGATCAACAATTCATAATTAACTGCTAAATGCTTGAGATGAGAGTACTAAATGCTTTTGTTATTAATTAACTGTAAATGTAACATATCATTAACTTCCGTCAAAGCATAACCTTCACTCAGGTGGAATGACTTAAAGCTCCAAATTGGATGTTTTTTTTTCTTCCTCTTTCCAATTTGGATGGTTTGCAAACAGGGGAGCATTTTAACCACTTGGTGCATCATGTTGTTTTATTATTTTAACATTGTCGAGGGATTGGAACTTACTCGCTCCTCTTCTAAATAATTACATTTAAGGTTATACTCTTTGGTCCTTATTATAAGCACTCTTTTTATGAGAGAGAAATGAGGCTTATAATAAGGACCGGAGGGAGTAATATGTAAAGTAAGAAGATGGTTTTCAAAAACTAATGTTAATACGTAGTAACGTACGAATATACTAATTTATTTAAGGAAAATGAGTTGAAACTTACGGAAATTCGAAGTGAAGTGACTCGGATGGATGCGGGTAGACTCATGTAAAATTGTGAGTTTATGGCCAAGTTAGCGAGTTAGCATTCTTGAGCCCAAAATGTCCAATCCGGTATTGTTTTTCAAAAAAAAAAATTAAAAAAAATCTTCTTGGTCATTTTTATCCTATTTGTTGCATTTTTTTGTAAAAAAAAAAAACCCTTTAATCAATCTTCTCTTCTCCTTCTCATTCAAAAGTTTCTTCAATCTTTAGTTCTTCTCCTTCTACCCTACGCTCGCCCACTCCATGCCCCACACCCCGCGCATTTTTAACTTTCTTCCTTTAGTTGGTAATCGTTTACTGACTTTCTCCCTTTATTCCTTTATTTTTGTTTATCTACTTTCTTCTTCATTAAGCTGGTATGATAATATGATGAATGATTGATTATGAGTTACGATATTTATGAAAAGATGAGTGGCTTTATAGAAATTATTTTAAGTTTTAGCTTTTAAGCATGAATGCATTCTTTGGTTTTCAATTTTCAGCGTTACCTTTTTGGTGTTGTCCATAAATCAGAATTCATTTAATTTGTCAGCATTGTTAAGTGTTACTTTGACTAGAGAGCACTTGATTAGAAATTGATAATTAATTTTCATTATTTTTTTTAAGTATTATTATATTGTGTTTGAAATTAAAATTACATCGGACATATAATCTTATTATATTTTGAATTTGAAGTTTGAATATTGATGAATAAATTATCTTATATTACTTATTAGTATCAACAAATAATATCTTTTCATATTTTGTTATTATGTTAAGTTTGCATTTATGAATATTGATTATTGATAAATCATAGGTTATAAAAATAGAGATGTAATGTTTTTAGGTAAATTCGTACGAATTTGCAAAACGAGTTTACGACTCAAGTTTACCTCGGAAAAACGAGTATGCGCATACTCTCGAATTTGAAAACCACGATAAGAAGTACATATAATGTTTTTTTTAATAAATCAAAGTTTGTTTTACTATTTTTTTGTCATTTATCCTTTATAGTAATTGGGTATTTTTCTTTATTTATTATTTTTTATTAATTAGATGAAGGTAGAGTTATAAAAATAGTAATTAATATTACATTGAATTTTTAAAGTGACAATTATTATTTAGAAACAGATTCATTTTGTTAAAGTGGCAATTATTTAAGAACTAAAGAAATAGCAAAGATGGATAGAAAATGATGAATGAGAGGCATCGAACTTCCCTCAAAAATTCATCACTCCAATCCAAAATAATGTAAGTCTTCTTAGCTTTGATGATTTTTTTTGCCTTAATAATGTTAGCTCTTATTTTAAATGGCATAAATAACTTTTGATTTATTTTATAGATATTCTTATTTATTTAATATTGTTTAGATTTTCAATAATAATTATAAAGATAATTTTGAAAAAACACATAAAATATTTACATTTCCCAGATTTAGTTTGACCTAACCTGTTTAACAAAAATGCAAGGCTAAGGCTTTTAAAGGAGTCCAACTATTTTAAAAAGTGATACTTAAATTCAAGTGGGTTGATTAAGTAGTAGTTAGCTTAGTATCAAAGGAATTCGATATCTTGGGTATAGGCTCAATTCCTTTTGAAGCAACAATTTTTGGGAAAATATCATACTGGTTATGACTCGCGGGATCTGGTGAATTATTCTGGGCATACAAAATGAATCCAAGATATCACTTAATTTTTATTTTTTATTTTTTTAAAAAAACTCAGACTTTAATGCTTCTTCCATCTCTAAATATAAAACCCTTTTGAGATTTTTATTTTGTTCCTATTTATAAGATCTTATATCAATTTTCAAAAACAATTAATCACTTCTTTTCATAAACGTCCCTAATTACTTAACACTTTTTAGATTCTCAACATTATTAACAGGGTTAATTTTGTAAATACATATAAAATATTCACATTTTCAATATCATTAACTAAATTAATTAACTTTCTTAATGAACATAAAATTTATCGAAAGAGTTTTATATATAAGAATGGAGGAAGTATAAACTTATATATTTATGTCTATACATATATTATAACTCATACATAATGGACCCATTTAGACTCAATTGCTTATTTATCGATATTTGGCCTGTTTAGAGATGAAGTTTATTTGTTTTCTTACATGTGAATGCCAATTTACAAGCTTTATTAAATAATAAGCTTGCAACCTACGGCAGGTTTGACTTTAAAATCTACTATCTATATATAAAAGGATCTATTTTCGAGGCACCACGTTTGTCGAAGAAATTTTTGAGGTATCACATTTGTCCTATGAAGCTTTCCTCGCACCAAAGAGTTTGTAGGTAGATAATCATTATCTCTAATCAAAATTACAATTTAAAATTAAATAAATTATTTAAATTTATTTAATCATTATATGTATGTAAAATTATTATCCTCAATTATTTGTTGGAAGTAAAAAAGTAATCATCGTCCTCAACTAAAGTATTGAAAAAAAAATATTAAAAAATCACAAATTTATTTAATCATTATCTGTACTTGAAATCATTATCCTCTATTTGTTAAAAAAAAAGTAATCATTATCCTCAACAAAAATATTAAAAAATTTATAATAGGATCTCACATTCAATTTTACATTTTTTTCACCTTTAGATCTCTCTAATTCTAATAATTTTGTTCTCCTATTATTTCTTATTTTATATCCTAACTAGCTCTTACCACGTGCAATGCACGGGTTGTTGATATTTTAATTTTTTTTATATTAAATATTTTAAATTAAAGATTATTATTAGCAACAACTAAAAATAATTATATAAAAAGGTAAGAGTTCAAAGCAAACTATACAACGAAATAAAATTAATCTAAATGATTTTGTTGATAAATAACATTATCTCTAACCAAAATTACAATTTGAAATTAAATTAATTATTTAAATTTATATTATCATTATCTCTATGTGAAATCATTATCCTCAATTTGTTGAACAAATCATTATCCTCAACAAAAATATTAAAAAAATATTAAAAAAATCACTATATATATATAATAGGCTCTCCCATTCAATTTTTAAAGTTCTATCTAATTTTAAGAATTCTTTTCTTCAAACTCTCTCTTTTATTTTATTTTTTCCTCATTCCTCTACTTAAAGCTCTTAATTTTAATTTTTGAGTGTTTGATGAATTACTTATTAGATGATGCATATTTTGTTATACTTTTAATTGACTTTTGTTTATTCCTCTACTTAGAGCTCTTAATATTGATTTTTGAGTGTTTGATGAATTACTTATTAGATGATATATATTTTGTTATACTTTTAATTGACTTTTGCTTAATGCTAATTTAAGGAAGAATGGCAGCAATGCGAGTTACTTCAAACAAGAGCATGACCTTGGTAAGTTGTTTTTTTTTTTTGAAATTTTTGTAAGTTGTTATACATACTTACTTTGATTATTCTTTGTTGAAAGAATATGCAAATAATTGATCATTTTCTCTTTTCAAAGAAGAGAAGGGCTAAGGCTTCTAGGATTAGGAAGAAATACCCTGATCGTATTCCGGTGAGAAATAATTTTGGTGAGTCTTTTGCCTGTTTAAAGAAATAATGTTTTTCGATTTATTTATGATTTTTTTTTCGTTTTTGTCATGAGATAAGATAAATGATAAAAAAGATCAAAATATTTAAATATGAATAATAATAATAATAATAATAAATGTGATAATTATATAAAAAATAATAATGGTAAAAAAATATTAATTTATCCATCAAATAAATATAAGAAATATCTTATAATATTATCCAATAAAAAAATCAGAATGTATAATTTTGGTTTAATTATATATAATTTTTCATATTAGATGTGATAATTATATTTAAAATATGCTAAATTATCATGTCTTATGCAATAGAAAATATTTTGATTTATCTTTAAATCTACTCATAATATCATCAAACAAAAAAAGATAAAAAAAATTTAATTTTCATTTCACTCTAATAATTAATCATAATATCGTGATAAAACGTGTTAATTCATCGATCAACTAAATAAGGAATACATTAATTTAATACTCATCTATACATAGACAAATATAATATTAAATATATAAAAAAAGAGCCAACATTATATTCATAATAAAATGCAATATGTTAACCAAGATAGTCAAAAATAACAATTTCAATGTCGTCTTCATGTTTTATGAAATAATGGATATTACAATTTATCCTTAAATTTTCTCATAATACCATTAAACAAAAAGATTAAAATATTTAATTCTGATTTGTTTTTAATTATCATAATAAAGTTGATAATCATATAAAAATATTAATTTATCTATTAAATAAATAAGGAAGATCTAATTCTGATTTACTTTTGATTCATCATAATAAAGTTAATAATCATATAAAAAAAATGTTAATTTATCCATTGAATAAATAAGGAAAATCTTAGATAAAAAATTTTATTTTTTATTTATATAAGGAAGTACAAAAATTTTCAACAAGCTCATTTTTTATTGTTGTTTAATAATAATCTTTACTTTAAAATATTTAAATATTAATAATTCGTGCATTGCACAGAATAAAAATAAAAAAGTTTAATTTTATTTCACTCTAATTAATAAAACATGCTAATTATCGATCAACTAAATAAGGAATACATTAATTTAATATTGATCTATACATAAATAAATATAATATTAAAAAACGAACCGTCATTATCTTCCAATGAATTCATGTCCAATGAAATAAGGGATATTATGATTTATTATTAATTATTCTCATAAAACCATCAAACGAAAAATCAAAATAATAATAATAATTTTTGATTTATCATAATAAAGTATATTGAATAATCCTTTTTTATAATTATTTTTATTATTGTTTAATAATAATCTTTAATTTATAATGAAAATAATAATAATTTTTAATTTAAAATATTTAATATAAAAAAATTAATATTAACAATTCGTGCATTCACCACAAGAAAAGGTGTTATTTACGGGGGATAATTTGCGGCGGTTCTTAGAACTGTTGTCGGTGTTCAATTTTAAACTCCAAATTTGCGGCGGTTTTATAACCCCCGTAAGTTTGACTCTCACACGTACACTCCGCACGTACACTCTCACTCCCTTCTCACGCTTCTCACTCTCACTCTCCCTTCTCACTCTCGAGCTCCACTTCAGATCCAGCCGTCTCCTTCGCCGTCCCAGCCGTCGCAGCCGTGCCACATCCAGGCCACCGTCTCTGCCGCAGCCCTCCGCAGTCGCCCTTCTCTCTCCATCCTTCTAGTCTCGTGACTCTCTCCGTCGATCCCTTTCTCTCGTGATCTCTTTCCCTCTCAGCTTTCTCGTTGTTCTTTCCCTCTCACGGTGAGTATGATTTCACTCTTCATTCTTCTTATGTGAAGTTTTGTTTGATTCCATTCTCATTCTCTTTTGATTTAGGGTTCTATTCGATTTGAGGTTCTTTTGATTTAGGGTTCTATTCTCTTTACACATATTGGCTAAATCTTTTGATAAATGCTTAGTTATGCTTAATAGAAGACACATGACTTTGTTGGCCTCCATCTCTGTATGTTGTATGGATAGATTCTCATGTTGATATGTTTTTCTAATTTCTTTAGTGTCTTGACTCCTATTATGATTTGGCATGATGTGGTGTATGATGAATTCAGCTTGCTCTTTCAAACTTTATTAGTTATTGGACAAAAACACTTATGCTCTCCTTTGATTCACCAGCATGAACTGTTCACAGTTTCAATTACCACTTATTAAACTTAATCCTACTTATCCACACATGCACTAATCTTGTTTAAGTAATTCTCTGTTAACACTTAGATTTCTTTCGTTTTTTTTTTTATTTTGTTTGGTGAAAATTCTGGCCATTTTCCTAACCAGCTTGAGCTGCAGGATTGCCTTCAGTATGGAATGATAATTGTGGTTTAGGCCAAAAAAATTCTAGCAATTGGAAACCTATGAGTAGATAGTTTAACTGGATAAATCTATATATGGATAATTCTTGATGACTTGATAAATCTATGTTACTATGCAGTGAAATTGCCAAAAAAAAAATTAAAATGAAGATAATTAAGTTGTTCATATTGTTGGATTCAGTACTATTTAGAATTTGGATAATCAGGATTAGATAATTGTTGTTTGGTTTCTTTGATTTTGTTTAGATTCCTTATTAATAAATAGGTGATTGATAGGTTGTAAGGGATTGGTATTTTCAATAGCTCATAAGTTTGATTACATTTCCTCTCTATTTCTCCATAAATTCTTAGTTTCCTTTTGATTATTTTTTGGAAAAAAATGGTTTTTTAAATATTATATATATATATATATATATATATATATATATGGGTGAGATCTCTTTGATTATATCTATATGCTGTCCTGAACACATCTACAGCAGAAGGTTGCCCTTTTCTTAGAAGGAAAAGATCTTTACTTAATCGGATTCTTGGCTTTCATAATTTGTACAACTACAACCTACTGAGGATAAAAATTCTTAGATACCTTTTGTATATTGTACATCAAAATATACACAATATCTTAACAATGACTCACACTCAGATAAGTAACAAAAATTACCCCCTCCATGTGTAGCATATGATCACGTCGTTGCATTTTTAATTAAGTGTGGAGATATAGAATCAGATTATTATGTAGTCAGGTGAAAAGCAGTGACAGTGCCACTTCTTTCAATTTCCTAGGTATGTTACTAAACATATGTAGATATCCTTGTAGAGTAAAAAAAACTACTACATTTGTTAATAATTTTTCTGTTTAAGTTCATCAATAGTAGCTTCGCACAATCACAAGTACAGTGTGAGTCCCACTGCCCCTCATCAATAATAGCATATGCTACTCATATGCTACACTCAGATACCTTTTGGGATTGAAGGCATTGGTAGTGATCTTTTTCCTAAGCTTAGAACCCATCTTTTTAACACTGCTTCTTCCACCCAAAAATTCCAAACCCATGTCATAGGATGTAAATACTATGAATACTCCACCACTTTTGTAGTTTTTAGCAGTAGTGGTTGTTCTTCTTCTTCTTCTTGTTCTTCTTCTTCTTTATGTATAGCAGTAGTAGTTTTTAGCACTAGTGACCACCGCTGCATCTAAAAATTTCACTTCTACTCCATGATTTCTCTAACCTCATTATATGCAGCCTTTGCGACCAGTGCTTCACCTCTTCCCTTTGGATGTTAGGGTTTTCCTCACCTCTTCGACACTCTCTCTCGTTCTCCTACTCTGTAGGTTCACCACCAAATCTTTGCTATTATGTCTATTTTTCTGATTATGTGTTTTCTTTTCTCCCTAATCATTGCGATTTTCCATTTCAGTTTCTCCTTCTCGCGGTTTCAGCTCCTTCACAGTCACCATCGTATAGACTCGGTGACACCGTCTAATTTGTAAAACTCGAAAAATCTGTATACTCTTGTCGATGTTAATCACAAATTAACTAGGTTTTCTAAAAAGCTAAGGCCAGAGACGAGCTATTTTTGGCTCAAATGTTTAAATGACACTCGCCAAAAGCTTAGATGGAATCAAATTTTATATAGGAGTAGACAGTTTCAATTTGCACTACTAAACAGTAATTTGGTAATAATTTAATCTATAATAACTTAAAACTTTGTTCAAGTCAATTAAGTGTTGGAGTCAGACCAGAAAATAAGGGAAACCCAAAGTGATTTAGACTGAAGTTTTCATATACTTTAACACTGCATATTACTGAGTTTCATAATCTTATAACCCTTTCTCCTAACCTTTGGCAAGTACTATATCATTATGGCTGGTAGCCTGGTACTGAGTATGGTTACACCTTTGCTTCTTCTTTCTCACAAGTGGGTTTATAATTCTCTGTTATAACTGGGGTGAAAAGCTGGCTTTTAAATGTCATTACTGAAGGAGTTCAATTTAGTACAAAGCATTTAGCAGAGTTCAATTTAGACAAAAGGCATTGACAATTGATTTTTTCTAGTCTCTGCCCCCTTCACCTGCCTTCTTTTGTTGTCTCTATTTCATTTTTTTAAAGAAAATCCTCTTTGCATTTCTTCTGCTTATTTTTTTTTTTGAATTTTACAAGATTCTTTGATATCAATCAATATTAGAGTAAACTGGTCTAGTATGTTTTTATTGCAGAAGAACAATATAAATTAGAACTATTTCATAAATTTGATCTATAAACATATATACTTAGATGACTTGCGGTTGTAAGAGATGTTTTTCCTAAAAATCTTTTATTATGGTTGACTTGAAGAGAAAGTTTGTTGTTGATGATGGTGCCCAAAAAAAGTTTAGTTTGAAGAGTGTGGGGAAAAAGTGGAGTGATGCAAGGAGCTACTTGTTCAATAATTCTTATAAATGGGAGCTTGCTTATGAGCAAAATTGTCAGATGGTTCCAAAAGGGATTACCCCTGATCATTGGGCTATCTTTTTGGCCCATAGGGTGTCCCAAAAATCTCAGGTAATGTTCTCTTCCCCTTTACATATTTGAAGTCTAATGAGTCGTTATTGATACTTTATGGAAGTTCGATTCACATCACGTTTATTAATAATGCAGGAAATGTCTAGGAGAAATGCAGCCAATAGGGAAAAACAAGAGATTCCTCATACATTGGGTAGAAAGTCATATGCAAGGAAGAAGGATGAAGTGGTATGGTTTGTTTTATTTAAGTTTGATACTTTATTTTGATGTTTGGTAATTTGAGGAAATGAGTTGGTGATACAATAACACTACTTTTATATGGTTCAACTTCTTAGGAAAAAGACACTCATCAATCTCTATCTAGATTTGATATGTATCCCATTGCTCACCAAAAAAGTGATGGATCCTTTGTGAATGACAAGGCCAAACAAAAATATGTAAGTATAAGAAATTATTTTTATGTTAATTATAATATATAAGGATATTTTAGTCTTTATTTTGCTATTATTGAGCAAACAAGCTTGCAATTTAGCTAAAATAGCTCATGCTCATGTAGGAAAATTTAGAGAAGGAAGTTCAAGAAACTGGTTCTGAACGTGATGCCTATGTCAGAGTTTTTGGGAAAGAGCATCCCGGATATATTCGAGGTATGGGAATGGGTGTTACAAAAACAGAATCAGCACCATGAAACTGAGTACAAAGATTTGTTGAGCTGTTGATGTGAAAATTTTCAGTTTGCCCATCACTCTTTACTGTCCTATGTCCTATGTCCTAAGTCCTAACCATTGGAATCATACTATCTGTGTAATGTGAATGCTTACAAAAGCCAAATTTTCTTGCACCCCATCTTTGTCTGGTTTGACTTTACAAGGAATGGAGGGCCTAACAACACTACCACATTGGAAGATTCAAAGGAAAAAGGAATCCTTTATTTGTTGGGGCATATTATTTTTTCAGCTTTTGGTTAAATAAAATTGGCAATTTTGCTTGCAGTGCAGTAGTGGTTGATTAGATTTTGACTAATTAGATACTTTTTTGCTTTCTGCAGAATATCTCAGAGCTTTGGCTGCGCTGCTCTTGTCTATGAGAAATTGAATTAAAGTGAGGACAATGATCACCGAGCTTAAATAGTAGAAATTTTGGTGTTGTTTGAGCATAATCAAAGAACCAGTTACTTTTCAATGGAAATGTCCTATAACACTATCTATCTATCAAGCTCCTTCAAACACTATGTATGCTTGAAATCATACATGTATTTTGTTAGATGTGAAGATGGAACAAGAAGTTTAATATGTATTGATAGTGTTATCTTTGAGTTTAGAAGTTTTATAAATTGTTTTGCTAATGTTATTTCTCTTTTCAAATTTCTTGATATATTATAAGTTTCTAAACTCTAATTAGAAGCATAATAAATCTAAAACAAAAAAAGACAATATTTTTTTCCTATTTTATTTTATTTTTTTTAAAATATTTGCGGGGGTTACAGAAAAGCTACAAATTCAGAGTAAAACGAACCTTGATATTAGCGGCGGTTTACAACAGCCACGAATTTAATGTGAAAAATAGAATTGCTATTTGCGACGGTTATAGAACAGCTGCAAGCTCAGAGTAAAAACCAACCTCGATATTTGCGGCGGTTTACAACAGCCACGAATTTAATGTGAGAAATAACCTTGTTATTTGCGGCAGTTATAAACCCCCGCAAATTTTCGCGTCGAAATTCTGCAGCAGTTGTCAGAGTCGCCGCAAAATATGACTCTCGACGGCTGGCTCTGCGTGAGTTTTTGAACCGCCGCAAATATATTTTGCGACGGTTAAAACCGTCGCAAATGACATAATTTAACCGCCGCAACTTGCCCGTTTTTTTGTAGTGATTACACGGGGTAAGAGCTAGTTATATATATGTGTATATATATATATGTGTGTGTGTGTGTATGTATGTATGTGTATATGTTATTGGACATATGTATCAAAAGTTAAGTGGTTTATATGAAAGAAATGATAATTAACTTATTAGCAAGACAAACGTGTACTTGGTCCTTTAATCAACTAATCTTGAGTTCGAGCCTTGGGTATGAACTATGGAGCAACCCCCGCTGAGAAACCCTTATCGCTTAATGCGAGCTCAGTTGGGTCGAACCGAATGAATCGGATTCTGGGTAAACTAGATCCGGGTACTGGTTGGTGTAAAAAAAAAAACTTATTAGCAAGAGATGAATTTTAAGATGATAGAGGATTTAGTGGATAACAAAAACTTGTTACGTGCGTACTTTCCTTTTTTAGATAACCTTAAAAAATTTATAAATGTAGTTGAGTAGATTAATTTTAAGATAATTGTTTTCTAATATAATATAAGATTATTTAATAGATAATAAATGTGATATAATATATTACATATACCACATACATAAGAACAACGAACGAATTTTAAGATGATAGAGGATTTAGTGATAACAAAAACTTGTTACGTACTTTCCTTTTTTTAGATAACCTCAAAAAATTTATAATTGTAGTTGAGTAGATTAATTTTAAGATAATTGTTTTCTAATATAATATAAGATTATTTAATAGATATTAAATGTGCTATAACTTATGTGCGGATAATATATTACATATACCAAATAAATAAGAGCAACGAAGTAGAATTAGCTAAGTACCAAGAATAAGAATAACATAGGTGCTTATAAATGGGGTTAAGTGCTAGAGTAGTGCTACTGATCTTTCTTTTTGTTGCTTTCTTCGTTACATGTTGTTATGGTCGTGGCCGTGGTCATCATCATGTGCCTGGTTATAATGTAATCGTATCTAAAGATAGGAGTGGGAACTATACAAGTGTGGATGAGGGTATTAAGAATGTTCCAGATATGAGTGACACATCTTATCACATTTATATTAGAGCAAGTACTTATGAAGAAAATCTTTATACTCCTCAAAGCAAGACTAATATTAGGCTTTTTGGTGATGATGCTCATCGGACAATTATATTTAGCAATGGAACAAATAATCAACCACGTGGTCCCACTGTAGGTACATTACATTTAATTATGCACTGCCTTTATAAATATTGTTACATGCTTCTCACATGATTAATTTAACTTTTATTTGATTTTTCTTGTTCTCGGTTATTATTCCTCTTATCTTAACTCTCATCATGTTTAGCCACATACAGTGTAACGACCTAATTTTTATTTTATTTAATTTGAAAATATGGATTTGGAAATTTCTTTTTAATTAAAATACTTATTATAATTTTTCCGGAAAATCGGACAGAGTCTGCTCTGTTTTTCCGACTTTCCGAAAATTTAGTTTTCACTGATTACCTGTCCAGATATCCAGAATAGTAAATATAACATAATTGTTTGAATTCCTACGATATCCGATAAAATACTAAAACACGGATACTCGACTTCTCAAATCCTAACTAATAACTCCGGGCCACCGACATTACGCATTATATTTAAAATACATAATTTCATAATTAATTGAAAATACATAAATTCCATAAAAAGGCCCGGGTCGACACAGAATTAAAATGAGATACCCACACTTCCCGTGGGGAAGTGTGCTCCTGCTCGGCCCAACTCTCAGCTCAGCTCCTGACCTGTACCTGTGGTGGTTGTAAGGGTGAGAATTGCACGAACTAGTAATGTATAATACATGCCAAGTCATACACAATTAGTAAATAACCAAATAGTACAAATATATCACGCCCAATCACCTATCCACTGCAAACACAAACATCTCCAAATTATTCACATTTCCTAATTTATGTCAATTCCTATTCTATTTCCGTTCACTTAGCTTTCTACCCTTGCCTAAACTTAAACCCTCAATTCTTCTTCCATTCCTACTTTTGCTCACATTCTTCCTATTTTATCAAGTTAACTAATTCTAATCTCTATCTCTCATTTCTCCATCTCATTCATCACCTTTTCAACTTCCTTATTTTTATCTCTTTTTATTTCATTCTTTTTCTTTTCTTTTTACTTTTTCGGGATCTTTGTGGTTTCGCTATTGCGTCCCATCCCGGGTACGACTTAAGGATGCGTACGGATCCCCAAAGACCGCACGTCTTTCTCAACCACTGCACACTCTTCCAAAGCGGCTTACGTTTCCTGCGTCCGAGAGTGTGTCTAACATGGCCTGAATACCACAAAATCCTTGGCTATGCGAGTTTACCACTGCGACCCATCCCGGTGTCGACTTACCGATGCGTACGGATCCCCAAAGGCCGCACGTCTAACTCAACCCTTGCACACGGAGCAGCTCGCGACTTATTGCAGGTGTTGCGCACCCGCCTTACTGCTCCCCACCGTATGCCTTCTAGGGTCCAAACTGCATACCAATATTCTCTTTCTCTTTTCTTTTTATTCTTTTCCTTTTTATTCCTTTCCTTTTTATCAATTTTAATCCGCCCTCGCCTAACACCTTTTCCTTCTACTCTCATTTTCCTCTTTTCCTCTTCTACACCAACTAATCTATTCCCATATAGTTAACTCACTATCATTTCTAAAAACACTTCCTATTTTCCCGATTTGTTTCCCTTACATTTTCATCTATGTGTTACTAATAAATTCAAAGCTCGCTCCTCCGTTCACTCCTTTCCGTTTTCAATCAATCTCTTAAGTACAACATACATACACCATTCAATATATTTACTAATTATATTATAATACATGTCATTATCCAATTGATTCACATAATTTAGCACATACATATCATTCTCATATTTTCAACAATTACACCTAATTCATGGCCTCAATTAGCATTTAGCAAGTCACAACATAATTATCAGGACATATATATCAATTAATCACTTACCACAATAAATCATCAATTCATGTCATAATTCATAAATATCAATTCCTAATATCAACTACACAAACCAATTAGTCTCAACACGCACACACATACTAGTTACACAACCACCGTGCGGCAATAAACCCCTTACCTTAAAATAAATAAGATAGAGTGAACCTTAACCGGGTTAGGAGTCCTAATGCAGGAGGGTTGTCGATTGAGTCCAATGTTCGCAATGGTTGGTTGGAGAGATGTCAGAGCCCAACAATACACTTAATTGAGTAGCTTTATAAGCTCCCCTCTTATCCTATATGGTCCGAAGCTTCTAAGAGTATGGAGGCCCCATGTTGCTCTTGAAACATTGAGGCAAGAAACAATAACAATATTAATAATGAGTAATGATAATACTAGTACCCAAATCATAGGAGGAAATGGAAGGATTGAAAGGAAAGAGGGAGGCTTGATCAACTTACCCCAAATGCTTGAAGGAGAGAAATGGAGAGTGAGGGATGATGTTGATTGGAAGAGGAGAAGGAGAGTTTGATGGTCTTGGAGCTTCAAGCTTCACTCATGGTCTTCAATGGAGGTGATGAGGGAAAGAGGTGGATTGATGTGGGACTCTAACTCATGGAAGAGGGAGAAGGTGAGTGATGATGGATGGTGATGAAACTATCAATTGAAAGAGGGAAAAGAGAGCTTGATGGGTGCCTTGAAGCTTGGGAGTATAAGCTAAGCCTTTAATGGAGGAAGAGAGGGAAAGGGAGGGAGCCCTAGCTCCATGGAAGAGGAAGGAGATGAGGGAGAAGGGTGGAGGTTCGAATGAGTGAGGGAGGGAGTGTTTGGGGGTGTATAATGGGGTTTTGGGGTGGGAAATGGCGAAAATGCCCTTAAAAACGCGTTCTCAGTGTTGCAGATCGCAGCATTTTCGCTTGAGCGAGGCATTTTCGCTTAAGCGAAATGCCTTCAATGATGCCATGTTACCTATTTCGCTTAAGCAAAATCTATTCGCTTAAGCGAACTCTTGAGGTGTTGAAACTGTGACATTTTCGCTTAAGCGAAATTCACAGGTACTGCTACTTCAGTTTTCTATTTTTCAACTATTTTCTCCCCGACTTCAAATAGTCATAACTTCTTCGCTCACCGTTGGATCTTGCTCAAATTTGACGAGCAACTTCCTAAAAATCATACCTTCATATCCAACGGTGGAAATTTTGTTTTGAGTCCTAAATCTTTTATTTTGATTTTCTACCCTATGTTATGTTTTAGTACCGAATTATCTATTTTTCTAGCCAGTTCCTAACTCAATTTAATGCTCCTTTCTTTTCCTAAACCAATATTATTATTATTTATCTTTTCTAATGCTTGAACACTTATTTTAATACCTATTTATGGTTTTATTATTATTATCTTAATTATCTCAAACCGTTATTAATTTATTTGCACTTAGGTTTAAAATTTGGGATGTTACATACAGCATGAGTGATTTTTTTTCTTTCTAATTCTCATGAATAATAGGTCAATTATTAAGAAACATACATATGAATATATATATATATATATATATATATTATAGTAAAAACACTAACATGAAATTTAAGCAAGAGTTTAATAGTATTGCCAAGCGTGGAATAATGTGTGTGTATATATATATATATATATATATATATATATATGAATGTTGTTAAAAATTGAAGTCGTTTAATGATTGACCAGAAATACATGGAGCGGGAAACAATGCTGCATATATGAGTTTTGTGAACGGCGCAGGGCTAACCACAGGGCAAGCAACTACGGTTCGAAATGCAGCAAACAACACCATGTTTTATGCATGTTCCATTGAAGGATACCAAGACACATTATATACTGTTAAAGGGACACAATGGTATGAGAATTGTGAAATCTATGGCATAGTTGATTTCATATACAGCAACGCAGCCACAGGCTTCCATGATTGCATGGTGCGCGCTTTAGAGAAGCCGTGACCTTCACCGCTCAGGGAAGAGAGAACCCAACAGATGGGACTGGCTTCCTATTTCAAAGGTGCAATTTCACAATGTCCCCAGAAGACCATGCAAGAAAGTTAGAGGTGAGTGCCAGGTTGGGCCGTGGTTGGAAGCCATACTCAAATGTGATTATAATGAGATCCTACATAGATGCTATGGTAGCTCCTAATGGTTGGGACGAATTTCATGATGTACCAACTGATAAGCTTACATATGTGGAGTATGGTAATGTTGGGCCTGGTTCTAACACTTATGGAAGAGTTAAGTGGCCCGATGTTAAAGCCTTCCACAACCTAACAGAACTTGCTCTTTTCTTATTGGCACGTCACTATTGGATTCCCTTGCCATGGTATCCTTATTAGAAGGAGGAGTAGTATTTGCTATTGCACGATGTCTCTCTTCATGTACCACTCATTTTGGTTGGTTAAATTAATTTGGAAATTAGTATTTTTTTTAAGAATAAAGAATGGTACATGAAGTGATACCCAATTGAGGTGATAGGAACTTTATATTGGAGAATAGTTTGTTTTTTTTTTTCATTTACATAATGTTCCAATAGATTACATTTAAAAATTAAAAATTAAGATTGTTATTATGATATTTCTATTGTTTAATTATATTTTTAACATGTTTAGCTATTAGGATATTCATCCAATGAAAGGTTCTAAAGTGAACATATTTACGAAGTATTAATAAGTATACAAAGATATATTTCCTAGACGAGATAAAATTTTAGTGAAATTTAGATTAAATTAAAATTAAATGTATTCTACATTAAATTAAGAGTAAATATAATTTTAGATTCTATGATTCTCTTCACATTTTTATTTCATTCCTGAATCCGGTTTTTGAACAGTAAAATAAGGACAGCACATTACATTAGCCATAAAATTTAATCAAGACTAATTTAGTTGGTATTAGAAATATGAAACTTTTTATGTAACAAAAAAAAAGAAATATGAAACTTTTTATTGTTTAATACTACAAGCATTGATGGAAGTCCCCTTTCTTGACCAATTAGCTGCACTTTCATGCTCATCACTTGTGTTATCTATGTTACACCGATACGGGTGTGGTATCAAATACGGGTACAGTATCGAGTACGAGGCACGACATTTTTAAAAAAATTAGGTATGGGTATTGTAACACCTTTATTTTAAAATAGATTAATTACAATCATTAAGTTGATTTTGAAAATTAGGACCTGAAAATTTCTTTTTAAATCTTAATGAAAATCCGGCAGAGTTTCCTCTGTTTATCGGACTTCCCAAAAATTTAGAGTTTTCACCTGTCAAACCAGTACAGTTCAGAAAATATTTATAAATATACTAATCTGATTTTCAGGCCCTGCTAACAAAGTAAAACAAAACTCAGGGCTTACAACGAATTGTTTCAATACCCAATTAAATTAATTATAATAAAAAGAATATAATTCCCTCAACACTAAATTATACTCCACGGTGTGGAGTGTATTCCTGCTCGGCCAACAACGGTGTCTGCTCAAACTTTGAACCTGTAAAAATGGTTGCAAGGGTGAGCTTTACACATGAAATAGAAAGTAGTTTCTAACTAGACATAATGACCTACCAAGTCAAACACAAATAGCACATAGCACAAATATTTCCATTTAGTCAAACTAGCATGCTCAACCACACACAATAATCTCATTTCTTCATCTCTTGTTAATTATGTCCATATTAGCTTTTCCATATTTGTCTCATTAATCTCATCCTCCTATCAACTATCTAGTGTATAACCCTCTCACACCCATGATCAGTTATCATCTAATTACAAATTTCACCTATTCCAAACACATCACTTATTTACTTTTATATTTCACATTCTCTTCCTCATTTACCTTTCACGTTCTAATTTCCCAACATACAATTCCATTTATATTTCCATTTCATTTTTAAGATGTATCTCATACCATTGTACTTCACCTCCACACCGGAAGGTACCTCATACAATATGGCCTGTGGGTACTTCACCTCCACACCGGAAGGTACCTCATACCATTGTACTTCACCTCCACACCGGAAGGTACCTCATACAATTTGGCCTGTGGGTACTTCACCTCCACACCGGAAGGTACCTCATACCATTGTACTTCACCTCCACACAGGAAGGTACCTCATACAATTTGGCCTATGGGTACTTCACCTCCACACCGGAAGGTACCTCATACCATTGTACTTCACCTCCACACAGGAAGGTACCTCATACAATTTGGCCTGATGGTACTTCACCTCCACACCGGAAGGTACCTCATACCATTGTACTTCACCTCCACACAGGAAGGTACCTCATACGGTTTGGCCTATGGGTACTTCACCTCCACACCGGAAGGTACCTCATATCATTGTACTTCACCTCCACACAGGAAGGTACCTCATACAATTTGGCCTGATGGTACTTCACCTCCACACCGGAAGGTACCTCATACCATCACATATGTTATTCATATAGATAATAATATTAAAGCATCACAATACACATGTTGCACTTAGTTTAATTCCGAACATTCATATTTTTCTTTTCATCATTCATAAATTCTAGGGCTCATGATGATTTAGCAACACATCAACCACATAGTTCAAGTATCAACAATTAGAATTAAACACAAAACAAGATATCAAATTACTCTTATATAGGCTTACATCTTTAACACATTTATTCTTTCACAACTGATAGCCTCACATTCCCCAAACATACATACCTAAAGACATATACCAATTAACCCCACATTTCCCACCGGAGCCTACATGACAACTTATAATATTTCACATAAACATTCCACCACAGTTAGACTCCCATTATTCATACATAAAAGCATAACAAATATTAGCACATATACATTCACATAGTCAAAATACACCTTAGCACCTATATTTTCACCTTTAGCAATTAAACATGTCATTTTATCACAAACACCTCATTTATTCTTCTTTTTTTCTACCTTTTTCCTACTTTACTCTTTAGTCTAATTAATTACCTAGGAGTTCAAACACAAGTACGCCCATATACTCTTAACAAGTATTATATACTAATCAGAAAATACTCTCTAAAGCAAGGTAAAGAACCCTTTACCTGTATTTGCTTTAACTCTTAGCTTTTCACAAACGCACTCCTTTCCATACACTGATACTCGCACATGCCGTGGCCCATTGTTATCGCTTGTGTTTGCCCTAAGATTCCTTCGTAATCTCACTATATTATTAAATCGTATAGAAATCAATTTAATGTGTCAAAAGCGACTCAATTTGAAAGCTCAATATATACTTATCATATTTCAAAGTAGAGTCGTAAGTTTTCTAAATCAAGAAATCATTTAACTATAGTTTACAAACCATAATAACATATGATTTCAAATTAAGACCATTGTCTTTTTAATAAAATAGTATAGCTTTTTATGGAAAATACACTAACATTTTGAAACCAACATAATCACCAAAATTCATTAAAGTTAATTAGTTTTAGTTTCGAGCCACAAAATCAAATGTTGTTACTTGACACTATTAACTCCGAACTAAAAGGAAGTGTTTTCGGTTCAAAAATAAGTCCAAATCACCATTACAACATTAAAACAATTATACTTCCCTTCAGTTTGAAATTAATGTTCAAAATCCTAACTCAAATTAACATCATGCCGACTATATTCGTTTCCTAATTAACTGGGGTATCGTTTAGCTCAGGGACAATTCAACCAAGCTAAGCGACAGCTCACTTACTTAGGAACCCACACATTTAACAAGATATACTTTTAAAAACTCATTATTCGGCATACGTTTAGTTTGACGTTATTATAAATCAAGTAAGCAATTAAAGTCGCTATCGATAACAACATAATTAAAATCAATATAAACTATAATAAAAGTTTAATTTCCAAAAGAGTTTGATAATAAATAATTACTACCAATAATATTAAAATTAGTATTAATATAAAAATTAAGACATAACATAGAGCAGTTAGAAAAGTATTAGGATTTACCCCTCAAATATGGTTTTGAAGGCCGGTTCGGTCAAACCGGTTCAAAGCACAAAGGAGCGGCAGGCCCCGGTAACGATGACGGCGATACTGGCGTCGGTGACGATCCTTAGCAGCAGCAACATGCATCGGGGAGAGGAAAGAAGTGGTGGCGGCGTGACTCCATGGTTGCAGCATCAAACAATGGCGGCAGCGGCGAGCAAAACCCAGCAGTAGCGGCGACGGTTCGTACGGCTGGTGGCTCGATCTGGGTCACGAACCTCGTCCCTGAAGGTGACGGTGCGGCAGCGGTCGGTGGCAGCAGCGACATCCAAGTTCGGTGGCAGAACGAGCAAGGAACAAGGGAGGGAGAGGCGGCGACGGCAAAACCGCGAGTCTCCCGGTGGTGGTTTCGCGACTGGTGAAGGAGAAGAATAGGAGGACAGCAGCGAGGATTGTGGCGGCGCAGCGATTCAAAGGGAGGAAGAGAGAGAGTTCGACGTAGAGAGAGAGAGAGAGAGACGAAGGGGAGAGAGAGAAAGGGGGAGGTGGCGGCGGAAGCCCCCCTTGTTGAAGAAGAATTAGGGCTTTGCCCTCACACCCACAGCACACACACGTATACTCTTCTTTTTTTTTTATTTACCTTTACTTTTATTTATTTATTATTTATATTAAATAAAAATAAATATATTTTTTTTATGAGTATCCAAAAATAGAACTTAGTCATCAAATCAAATAAGCAAATATATTACTTTTTTTTTAAATGTTCTAGAGTCGAATATTTAAAACACTAACATAATTCATTATTGAATATATAAGATTTAAGTAAAATATCTCAAACTGTTTAGTATTACTTTAATATGATAATTTTATTTTTAAAAGAGTTAACTTTAAAATATAATTAAATATGTCTTTGTAATTAACATAATCCATTTTAGGAAAATACCCAACACTTAAATGATAAATTCTAGGGAAAAATTATTTAATTCAATCAAATTTATAATTTATAACGTTAAAGAAATCACGGTGTTCCAATTCTGATATTTCCTAACACCTTTGTAATACTAAAGGGACCTTAATTTGATATTTCTAAACTTCATTATTATTATTATTATTATTATTATTCTAAATCTTTTATTATTACAATTATACTATGGCTAAAATTAGGGATGTTACAGGTATGGCAATATAAATTCAAATTTTATAAATAAATATATATAAATAAGGTGCAAATAAACAATTTTGGCATTGAAATATGATGACTATCGTAAAATTATATGTTGATGCTCAAAATAAGTCAAAATATAAGGTCGAAAGATTGAGTATAACATCAAAATATAAATTATAAGGCAAAAATTACATTATTGGTACGATCCACACCTAAAATATATCTTAACATAAGAAGTACAGTACGTATACCAATACCCAAAGTATACCCGGTACGAATACGTCATCAGTTTAGAAATACCCATGTTTCATAGTATGTTATTGAGATTGCCAAGATATCACGGTATGTTACTTCTACCGTTTTTCAGTTTAAGTCTTTTAACATTGTGTTGGAAGGGTAATTAATATCTCGGTTCGAGTTAAATTTGCGCGCTTTTCTTTTTTTACCCTTTAATTTAATAACTAAAGATATAAAGGAACCTACCAACAAAGTCCAGCACGGTTGGTAGATAGCTGGGTTCCTTAAGCATGATGTCAGGGGTTCGATCCTTGCCGTGGGCATGGAAAAAAGCTTTGTTGGTAGAGGCAAAACCCACTTCGGTGATCTCTACGCCTCGGAGGGGATTAGTTTTTGGCTGTCGGCTGGGGGATATGTAACATCCCTGAAATTACCAAATCATTAGTTGCCTTAGTAAATAGAATTTTGATAAGAGTGGTGTTGTTCTCAAATCTTTGATTTTGTTTAGAGGTGCTAAGAGATGTTTAGAATGTGTTTAGAATGTAGGATTTAGTTAAGGGTAGGTTTTATGAGGTAGAATTAGCTTAGAAATGAGTTTTAGAAGAGTTATTTAAGAACTAAAGAACATAGGATCTTAGGAAATTAGGAATAAAATATCCATAGCTCCAAACCTAAATTCCACCGTTGGATGTGAAGATAAGTGTCTTCGGAAGCTTGCTTTAAAATTTGAGCAAGATCCAACGGGTATAAAAGAAGTTACAGCAGTTTGAAATGTTTAGTAGCAGACTTCTAAGTCCTCGCTCAAGCGAGAATCCGTTCGCTCAAGCGAATACCCCTAGTGCAGACCCTAACTTACAGAGATGTCCTCGTTCCAGCGAGATCTAACTCGCTCAAGCGAGAATGGTGATCGCTCAAGCGACAATATTTTCGCTCAAGCGAAAATGGTCTGATGAAGCTTAAAACACGTTTTGGTCTTCTTCCTCATTCACTCCCCCTTTGCTTTCTCTCTCTAGGGCTCGAAACCCTCCACTTTATCTCTCTAAATTCCTCCTTTAATCTCCACTCCAATCCATACTAAATCATTATAAATCAATCCCCATCACATACAAACCTCATCTCCTTCATCAATCCCTCTCCTTTTTCTCCCTCTCTTCAAGCTTTCTCTCATTCTCTCTCTCCATGGAATCCACACACTATAAACCACTCCAAGAACCCAAACCACTATTTATAACCTCACCCATGGGTTTAATCTTGATTTTGAGTTAAATCCTATACATAAACACTATCCCTCTCTTGATTAAGCTTTCCCTCTCCTCTATTGGTGTTTCTCTCTCATCTAGGGTTTCTCCCTCTCCTTCAATCATGGAATCAATTGGGAATTGGTCAAGGGAGCAGGAATCCATGTAGATTGGAGGTAGAATCTAAGTCTTTGGATCTTCAATTGAGTCTCCTCTCTCTCCAAGGTAAGGGGAGTCTCTTTTCCACACTTTGAGTTAGGGATAGTTAGGGTGTATAATAGGATTTGGGTTTAATGGTTGAATTGGGTTGTGGGTAACAAAATAGCACCTGTTTTGTGGTTGTTTAGAGTTTGATTGGGAGTAATTAGTATGTTATGTATTTATTTTATATTATTTGAGATATTTAATTTAAGTCCTCTTTGTATGCTTTAAAAGTAGGATGTGAAGAACCCTAGGGAGTTGATTTATATTAAGTGCTCGCTGAGACATACCTGTGTATGTCGATTGATTGTTGATATTTGTTGATGTATAATAAAAATGGTTTAAAATGATAGTTGAGGATGCGTAATTGAAAGGGAATATTGGGTGAAATGAGTATTATTCATGAGTATGTGATGTATGGATAAGGCTGACCATCAAGTGGTAAAATGGCTAATAAATATGAGTATATTGCATGACCAATGAGTATGAGAAAATGTGATTAATTGTACTGAGTATGCTTAGTTAATAACATGATGGCTATTTGGAAAGATTTGATGATGGATATGGGAATTGAGTGTGGATATCGTATGAATGAGCAAATGTATGTGTTATAATTGTTTGTGTAAGAAGGTGAAAGTATGTTTTGGCCTCTGAGTTGAGGTATTGTTTATTGAAAATGTGATAGTACATTGGCCTCTGACTTGAGGTGACGATAAATGAAATAAAGTGAAAGAGTGTTGACCTCTGACCTGAGGGACACAAAATGAATTAAAGTGAAAGAGTGTTGACCTCTGACCTGAGGGACACAAAATGAATTAAAGTGAAAGAGTGTTGACCTCTGACCTGAGGGACACACAAAATGAATTAAAGTGAAAGAGTGTTGACCTCTGACCTGGGGACACACAAAATGAATTAAAGTGAAAGAGTGTTGACCTCTGATTTGAGGGACACAAAATGAAATAAAGTGATTGAGTGTTGACCTCTGACCTGAGGGACACATAATTTACATAAGGAATATTTCATGCCTCTGTTTTGAGGTGCCATTTATGTTGAGAAGATTGATGCATTGGCCTCTGTTTTGAGTTGATGTACATAATAAATGGGAAATGTGTTCATGACTAGATAATTTGTAAATGTGACGCATTTTGTTAGTCATTGCCTGATTTGATTGTTATTTTTGAGTTTTTGTTATGCACTTTTTACTATCTTTTGATTCACTGTGTTGTGAAAAGGTCTCACCCTTAGTGGTTATCATTTTAGGTACTTGTGCAAGAAGCTTGAAGGATCAGAGTGCGCAGCGAACAAATCGAAGAAAGGGAACTCTAAATTATATTTTGATTATATTATAATTGTGGGCCCCCAACACTTTGTGTAAACTTGAGTTATAAAAAAAATGAACTTTTGAGTTCCCATTTTAATTTTAAGTAATTATTTGCCTATCTTTTTATTTAAAAAATCGGGGTGTTACATTTATGGTATCAGAGCAGTTCCTTCCTTCCGACCTGAGGGAAAGTGGTCCCAATCTCGCTGCGAACACTCTCATCTCAAGCTTCTTCTCCAGAGGTGAGACCCTTTTAAGAAGAAATTTTAATGTTAAGTAATTGATGAACATGTTTGGTGCTAAATGCTAATTTGTGATTTAATAATGTGTCTTGTATGAGTGGAATGAGTTTATGTTTGCAAATGGGAATACTAATAACGGACAAATAAGAAAAATTGTGTATAGAAGTGAAAAGGAAAGTGAATTCTTTGGAACCTAAGTGGATCCCTTAGGGATTCAAGGAATTGCATATAGTAAGTGTTACCCAATTGCAAACAGGAAACTTCATTTATGCAAATTGATTCTTGTTTAAGGGATGCAATTTCTAAGTTTTGAGTTAATTAAAAGTTAAAGTTTCTTAAAAAGGAAATCTTGCTAATCAAAAATGAGGTACAGAAACTTAAACTGGATGGCGAGGGCTATTACCACTGATGGAATGTAGTGTCGGAACTGGCCAATCCGATGTTGCATTTATCGGGAGGTGACGTCGTCGGAATCTAGGAGTTTGTGCCTCATCGTGAATTAGTGATTGATCTCCTATGTATAAAACTTTTGTTCTAGTCTTTCTATGTTATGTTGCTTTGCTATGTTCTTTGTGTGTGATTTTAATGTATGTTTGTTGAGAAAATTGGTGTCAAAATACTTGAATCGAGATTAGAAATGGAACTGCATGGAGTAAATAAATTATGAATCTCGAATACTAATCCAACCAAGTGATTAAAGTCACGTTGATTAGATTAGTAACTAAGAGAACGAAAAATAATGTTTATATTAAGTTAATAAGCGGTTCTGTAGCTAAACTTGATTCAAGTAACTGTGACAACAAATGAAAATAGGAATCGAGAACTGATCGATCGGATTGGAATCGCTGAACTATACTAATTTGAATTGCAAACATAAAAGTAACTTTTGTCCAAGTTGGGGAAGCGGTTCGGATTCAATCAAAAGGTCCTCGAAATATGTTAATATGTGGAATAGTTTAGCGTTAAAGTAGGTGGAAGGAAATTTGGAAGTGGAACCATAAAAATCAAAATAATTTATTGCCTCGATTCTAATCTATTCGAGTGACGTAGTTTGCATCGGTTAGACTAGAATCCATAAAAACAACAAAAACGTTTATGTTGAACTTGTAGTGGATTCCACCACTAATTTGATTCCGATAACTTTAATACTAAACGAAAGTTAAGTTGGAGCTTCTAATGATTGAACTTAAACCCCGAGCTACAATAATAAAAATTTTTGTAATGGAAAAGGATTTATTTAATCGAAAAAGGGATTAACATTCAATCTTGAGGTTCTCGCATTACTTTTGAGTATATTGATGGTAGTGCATTTGCATATATAGAAGTTTATGCTTAGGTGGAAATGAATTTAAACTCTCGAAAATGTTTTCAAACGATTTTGGGATTTAGAGTTTTTCAATTGCCCTCTTTATGTTTGAAAGTCCCAAACTACTTTCCACTAAGCATTGACTAAAAATGTTGTTTCTAGAAATTGTGTTCAAGATAAAACTGAATTTTGTTTGTGTATGTTTGATTGATATATGTGAAAAGTGAAATTTTGCCTGATGCTTGTGAGTGTTTAAAATGAATTTCAAAAGTGGCACCGAACTACAATCATTCCAAATGGATCGTGAGGTCGCACGACAAATTTTCAAGAAATAGTAAGAAACACAAGGATTTCTAAGTGATCGAGTAGTGAATTTTGTAACCAAATCACACATCGATCAAATAGGAACCCTTCTTATGCGACTCAAATCAATTCGGAATGAAAACTCAATTTTTAAACTTGAAGTAAAAAGGGAATGTAATTGTTTCAATTCTCACATAATGAACTAAACTAAACTATTTTTTCAATTCCAAGGCACATTCCCTCTTTCTTTGAGTTTATCCATCTTGCATGATCTTTCATCTCCTTCATCTAGGTTCTTATGGAATTAGATGGAGGTAGCTCTTCATGGTGAGGTGCATAATTAAAAGTTTTATTGAACTTCAAGTGAAACCAGTTGTTCCTCATCAAGAGAGGAACCTAAATTGCAAAAGAATTTTTGTTTTTATAGATGTATCATTGCTTTCTAAATGTTCCACTAGTATGGGATCTTCTTCCTAAATTTTAAATCCCCATACCTAGTTTTTTTTTCAAACCAAAGGTTTTAAAAGTGTATGTAAAGGTAAGTTTTGGTCTTAAGTTAGACAAGGATTAGTTTAGAAAGGAGTAGGGTTGAGTCATGTTTATATTAGAAGTGTTCGATGTTGTGGTCTGCCGTTGTGAATGTTTGAACTTTGAATGATGTCTATATGATTTATGTTTGTTTGAATGATGAATGTGATTGATTAGGACCTAGGAATAAGATAAGTAGTGAGTCTTGGAGTTAGATTATAATCAACCCAAGTGGGTATTAGTGTTTAGAGCGTAGTGGTACCCTTTCCAAACCCTCTAGGAGTCTTATCAGTAAGACTTCTGAAAGTTGTAACCGAAGGAAGAGAAAACCTTAGCAAACCTAATAGAGCCCCCAAATCGAGACTTACCAAAATTTAACCATAGTCGGTGCTCTCCAATGAGTGCAAGTGTTTAGGGGCGTACTCATGCTGAGTAGTATGCCGAATCCAAGTGGGGGAGTAGAACCTGTGGTGGACTCGACCTGGCCGAGCTCCGTACGACCCTCACTCAGGGGCTGAGAGCTCATCAGGAAGCCTCCTGCATGCTCGGCCAAGCTCAAGGCTCAACGACCGAACAGACATCAGACATGGGCCGACCTCGAGCACCCTCCAAGGTCCGACCTATTAATCCGATACCTCCCTGAAGTCCGACACCCAGGACATGATGACGTCTTCCCGTCTTATATATAAGGACAGCTCCCACTCATAGCTCATTACAGGCTGGCCCTACTTGGGCCTCAAGCGAGCCCATTAGGGCAACCAGCTCTCCCCTATAAGTAGCTCAGTGCTACGTGGGGCAAAGGTACGTCCTATAACCCTAATTGTCACTCTCACACCAGTGATTAGGGTTACCCCTTTGGCTCCCACCTTAGCCACCTGAGGACTCCCACCAAACATCACACATCAACCCTAGACAGAAGCTTCTCTAAGGCTCATCTCCCTAACCTTGGGGAACCTCTCCGTCTAGGACATCACATTGGCGCCGTCTGTGGGAAGAGATAAACTTCATCCCCAAAAATTATACCATGCCTAAGATACGACCAGTTCAGAAGAGGAGAAGGGGGCCTCCGGAGAGGGTATCGTCAACGGAGGATCTGCACCCACACCTTGTGCTCAATAGGGCAGCAGGATAACCCCCCACCACCCCTTCTACCACCACCATCTCCCCTTCACACCGCATCCTCAGGGCCAGACGATCAGCACCACCTATTTGGCGAACGTTCCCACTCCCTCGGTGCTCCTCATTGTTCTCACGAACGACGGCCTTCATGCTCTCATGAGGCGGAGGTTCTAGCCATGAAGAGCCATCAAACAGAGATCATAGAACAGCAAGGCCATGCTAATCCACAACCTCAGTCCTTCCCGATACTGCCCTTCGCTGAACAAATCGTTGTCCAAGCTCAAGCCCCAAATCAACGTCCACAGGGTGTCGTTTTACGAAACTTGGTTAAACCAACGGAGAATCCCTGAGTCCACACAATCTCGGGAGGTTTTGCCGGTGGTGGGGAGACGAAATCGGAAAGGAAAAAGTACATCAATCAAATATTAACGATTCGCCACAAACCGATCTGTAAAAAACCACCTCGGAGCATTCCCATCAGCTTCTCCGAACAGGATTTGGAAGGCATCGTCTCCGATCACAATGACCCAATGGTGATCGCGACGATGATTGCCAACTTCGAAGTCGCCCGAGTCCTCGTCGATCAAGGCAGTTCGACCGATATTCTTTTTCTGCACGCTTTCCAAGCGTTGAAACTGAGGACAACCGACCTCAGAGAATTTGAAGGTAATCTCATCAGCTTCACAGGTAAGGCAATTCGCCCCTTAGGAGCCATCCATCTCCCGGTGACCTTAGGCGAGCAGCTTTCGGCCCGAACGGAGATCATCAAATTCCTAGTGGTTGATTCCGACTCCCCCTATAACGCAATTCTGGGAAGAATCTGCTTGAAAGCTTTTGGGGCAGTGGTCTCAACTATCCATTTAGCCATGAAGTTCATCGGTTCGGACGATAACCTTGTCACCGTTAAAACCGACCAGCTCAAAGCCCGACTCTGCTATAACGCGAGTCTACGAGAAACTAGGAAAAAGCAAGAGGAACTCACTGGTCCAACATTGGCCAAAGGGAAGGTCCTTTTAGCCGAACTGGACATCCGGGCCGAGCAGGATGATCTCAGGCCGTCTCCTCAAGGAGAATGGTTGGTAATTCCTCTTGATCCTTCTGACCCCAGCAAAACCGTCAGACTTGGTGTCGACCTCCCTCAGGAGATCCGAGATGAAATGATCAATCTGTTACGAGCTAATTCAGATTTGTTTGCGTGGACCTCGGCCGACATGCCAGGAATTGACCCAAACTTTATCTGTCACAAGCTCAGTGTGGACCCAAAGGCAAGGCCGGTAGCACAAAAAATGAGACGAGTGGGGACAGAGAAGGCAAAAGTTATTCAGGAAAAGGTTTCCGAGCTGCTGGAAGCAGGGTTCATTAGAGAAGTGCCATACGCCGAATGGGTGGCAAATACTGTGCTGGTTAAAAAGGCAAACGGCAGTTGGAGGATGTGTGTAGACTACACCGACCTCAACAAAGCCTACCCAAAGGATCAGTATCCACTGCCGATTATTGACCAACTCGTCGATAATTCGGCAGGATACCAGTTATTATCGTTCACTGACGCTTACTCGGGATACAACCAGATCCCTATGTATCCGCCGGATCAGGATAAAACCACGTTTACAACCGGAAAGGCAACCTACTGCTATACGGTTATGCCCTTCGGTTTGAAGAACGCTGGGGCAACCTACCAAAGAATGATGAACAAAGTTTTCGATGGAATCGTTGGTACCACCATGGAGGTCTATATTGACGACATGATCACAAAAAGCAAGAAAAAGGAGGATCATGTCCGAGATCTCACCATGGTTCTGGAAAGGGTGAGAGCTCATGAGATGAGGCTGAATCCAGAAAAGTGCACCTTTGGAGTCCCGACAGTGGCCTTCCTCGGATTCATGCTTTCCGAGAGAGGAATTGAAGCAAACCCCGACAAGTACCGAGCTATATTAGAGATGAAGAGCCCCGCCGATCTCAGAGGAGTGCAGCAGTTAACAGGCAGCATGGCGGCACTGTCGAGATTCCTCCCTCAGGCCGCAAAAAAGGCCTTACCCTGGTATAAATTGCTGAAAAAAGGTACAAATTTTCATTGGGATCAAGATTGTGAAACCCTGGCACTTAAGGAATATCTCTCTTCCCTGCGAGTCCTCTCTAGCCCTCTACAGGGAGAGAGTCTTTTTATTTACCTTTCTGTTGGCGATTCCGCACTCAGCTCGGTGTTGGTCCGAGAAGAGGGCCGAACTGAGTTCCCTGTTTATTTCATAAGCCGAGCTCTGCAAGGTTCCGAGCTCCGGTATTCCAAGATTGAGAAATTTGCATTTTGTTTAATCCTTGCTGCACTGCGACTGCGACAATACTTTCATAGTCACCCTATTGTCGTAAGGACCGCCCAGCCCATTAAACAAGTTCTTCAGAAGCCCGACCTCGCTGGGAGAATGATGGCATGGGCAATCGAACTGTCCGAGTTCGACATCTCCTACGAACCGAGGAAGGCACTCAAATCTCAAGCATTGGCCGATTTTGTATCCGAGTTCACAGAGCCCCACCAAAGCTCTAGCTCGGACACATGGGTGATATATGTGGACGGGTCGAGCAATCAAAAGGGGGCAGGAGCCGGGGTTATTCTGGAGAATGCGGAAGGGCTCAGCATTGAATACTCCCTGAAATTAGAGTTCTTAACCTCGAATAATCAGGCCGAGTATGAAGCGGTCATCGCCGGCCTCCGCATGGCCAAAGAACTCGGTGCGTCTGAAGTTCAAATTTTAAGCGACTCTCAGTTGGTGGTCTCCCAAGTTACAGGAGATTACCAAGCAAAAGAACCTATTTTGCAAAAATACCTTGACAAAGTCAAAACCCTGGCTCTTGATTTTTCAAAATTTTCGATCACCCACATCCCCCGCTGTTCCAATTCCCGAGCCGACGTACTTTCCAATATGGCAAGCACGAAAGGCGGAGGGAACAATAAAAGCCTCATTCAGGAACAGATCTCGGCCCCAAGTGTGATAATGGCCATTTCTATCTCACCGACATGGATGGATCCGATAAGGTCTTATCTTGAACATGGTATACTCCCTGCTGATCAAAAGGAAGGAAGAACACTAAAAAGGAAGGTGGCGGAGTATGTTATCATAGATGGGATCCTTTATAGAAGAGGAATGTCATCCCCTCTCCTCCGATGTCTCACCTCCGAGGAAGCTCAGGAGGCCTTGAACGAGGTTCACGGAGGAATCGGGAGCCACCACGTCGGAGGTAAATCCTTGGCAAGGAAAATTCTGAGGGCTGGATATTTCTGGCCGACCTTAGTAGCAGATTCCATTGACCATGTTCGACGATGCCCTCAATGCCAATTCTTCAGTGACGTTTATCAAAAACCCTCCGAAGAACTCCACTCTTTGGCTTCCCCCTGGCCCTTTAGCATGTGGGGAATGGAAATTGTGGGACAGTTCCCAACAGCCCCGGGCCAGCTTAAATTCATAGTGGTAGCAATAGATTACTTCACCAAGTGGATTGAAGCTGAACCACTAGCTACCATCACCTCGGCCAGAATCCAGAAGTTTTTTATGAAGCAAGTCGTTTCCCGCTTTGGGCTTCCACTTACGCTAATCACGGACAATGGCAGCCAATTTGCGACCAACAATTTCCAAATTCTGGCGGAAAACCTTGGAATTTCTCATCGTTTCTCCTCGGTCGAACACCCCCAGACCAATGGACAGGCTGAGGCTGCCAACCGAGCCATTGTGGACGGCCTCAAGAAAAGGATTACAGAGGCCAAGGGAGTATGGGCGGAACTGCTTCCCGAGGTCCTGTGGTCGATCAGAACCACGGTTCAAACCTCAACAGGAGAAACCCCCTTCAGACTCACCTATGGCTGTGACGCGGTCATCCCCATCGAATGAAGGATTCATACCTTCCGAATGAGGGATAGACCCGAGGAAGAAAATGAAAACTTGATCAAAGAAAACCTAATACTGGCTGAAGAGATCCGAGACGCTGCATCGATTCAGGAAAGGAAAGAAAAGGAGAGGCAAGCCAGGCAGTATAAAAAATCAGTCCTACCCAGATCGTTTGAGGTCGGGGATCTCGTGCTCTGAAGAGCCGATATTGGCCTTAAGAACCGAAGAGACGGGAAATTTGCCCAAAATTGGGAGGGCCCCTACAGAGTCATTTCGAAAACAAACTCTGGGGCATATAGGCTGGAGACTCTCGAACGGGCCACACTCAAAAATTCTTGGAATGTCTCAAAATTGAGAACCTATTTCAGTTAGGTTCACCTCGGGTAATCATCGGCAGTCACCGACACCCACAGCTAAGAGTTTAAGCATATGTTAGCTCCTGTTTTTGCTTGCCCCACTTCACTAGGATATACATACTTTTTCAAATTTCATGATAAGCAATGTACTCATATGTTGATTAATGAAAAAATGCAAACTTGCTCCTTTCTCAAGTGCTACAGTCTTATATACGTACGTACTAGCTTCTCATTTAGCACTAGCCACCTAAATGTTGCATGGCGCTATGCACAGCCTACATCTCCTAAATGAGATTGGCTCGTATGCACAGTGTACAAGAGACACCCGAGGAAGTACAGCTTGCAGTGAAATGTTCTCACATCACTTCACTCAACAACCACTTCTACATTGGGGATGAGGACACCCACCTCGGCTAAGGTGGGTAGATCCGAGATCCCTACCGTATGCACTTATATACAGTACCTCTTTTCAGAGGAAAACTTATAAGATTACTGCACTCATTGAGTCGTCCGAGCTTAGTCTCATTATTCACGTTCAAGTCCGATCACGGGTTCTTATTACGACCTTTTTAGGTCCGGTCAATTCCGAATACAACAAGTAAAAGCAGGACTTGTATCCTCAAAAACAATTTACTTGGTTATCTAAAAAGCAACAAGTCTCAAACACTTGCATTTTTAAACCAAGTTTTCTAGGTAACCTTCTACCTGACTGCAGTTCGGATCCGAGGTCTAGAATAAATGAAATATGCAACAAGTTAAAACAAAAACTTGCATAAAAATTACAATATGCAACAACTTAAATTGAAATAAACTTGCATTAAAAGAAACTGTTGTACACAATCAGCAAAATAAAGTACAATATTGTCAAGCATGTTGCAAAAAACATAGACAAAATATTAGCTGCCCAGCATAAGGGACTTACGCTCCTTCATCTTCCACATCAGAAAGGACAACCGAGCTTGGGTCGAACTCCTCGTCTGGCCTCTCCACCAAGGGGTTGGGAAGATTCTCCTCTGGCTGATCGAGGTCAACCTCGACCCCATCCTTCTCATAGTCTACCATCTTCCCACCCTCCACCCCAAATCCGGCAGAAGCGCCGACAACCCGGATCTGGAGCCCTTGGTTCAGATGGAGGATCTGCTCCACGGCACCAGCAAAAATCTTATTCCCCGCCTTCTCGAAGTTGAAATCCGCCTCGTGTGCCGCTACCTTGTGTTTAAGAGCTTGAGCAGCTCTTTTTCCCAGCAAGTTCCTCACCTTTCCCATCTCTTCCAGGCCCTCTTGCCGACTAGCTTCCTTGGCCTCGGCTTTGGCCTGAGCAAGTGTCTCCTCATGACTTTTCCGAAGTTGCTCCATCCGTTGGCGGTGCCTCTCCTCCAACTCGGACAACTTCTGCTCGGCAGCACTTTTACCGTTCTTAAGTTCAGCCACCTCGGCCGTCAGTTCAGCTCGAGCCTGTTTCTTGGCTGGTGACACTCCTTCAGCCACGTCATCGGCACACTCGGCCAAAACGTGAAAAATATTGGTGGCCTTCCTCAAGTGATAGGCCAACCCCTCGGCCGTCTTTTGCCACTCGGCCCCCGACATCTTTACAAGGGCCTCTTTGACCGAGGTCCTAGCAGTGGTGGTTCCCGGTCTGGGGATTGTATCAATCCTCCTCCTTGCACCATCCGAGGAAGGGGGGGGTACCGGCAACACTAATAACCTTGGTACTTGGCGTCGGCGATTGAGGAAGAGGAATAGCGTTGGGAAGAGCGGAGTCGGATGAAGTCGTATTAGCGGAAACCTCGACGGCTACGGCCTCGTTGGAAGTGTTCTCAACCCTCTTCCTCTTTCGGGCCTCCAGCTAAGCTCTCATCGCCCTGGACGACATGTTTGACCAATGCTCTTCTGCAAACCAAAGAATGAAGAGAAATCAGTAAAACAATTAAAAGAAAATCCACAAGTACAAGAGCAAAAGTAACTACCAATCTTTGTCAAGACTTCGTTGTCAAGACACTTCATGAAAACTCCAATATCAAGCTGGAATTTCCGAGCACGATATTCAGTTTTAAAGTGGTGGGCTGTTACGGCCTCGTCAGCATTGAGGGTTACACCCGACCACCTTTGCGGGGTGCTGGTATGACGATCAAAAAACTCGTTGGTCCACTCTAGAGGGAACTTCGGCCCCGTCTCGGACCGAAACCAAGGTAGTCCCGTTCCAACGTACTTATATTTAAAAAACCTTGGTTTAAAATGTTTCCAAGATTCAGAGAACATGCCGAACAACCCACAGTGAGCTCGGGCCTCGGCGGATACCCATAGACGACCATTCACCCCGTCTTTGTTGCTGACGAACGGGTTGTACATCCATAAAAAAAGCCGAACTGTGCACATCAACCCCTTGGCTCCACAGTATCTTTGAAATGCTCTTAAGAACGACCAAGTGTTGGGATGCAACTGTGAAGGCGCCAGACCGAGCTCATTCAGAACTCCCATCTCCAGATCGGTAAACGGCAAGGTTACCCCAAGGTGGTGGACTAAGTCGGCATAAAAAAAGAATGAATTGTTGTCAGTACGGGTACAGATCCTGTCATTCGCCGAGCAGGGGAGGACATCATAAGAAGTGCCAGCGACATCCCCCGAACAGGGTAACACAGCTCTTTTCACCTCGGCGAGCTTATCCCCGGAATCTAGACTCGACCGCACTCCTTTCGATTCCACGTCAACCCATTGATATTGATCAGCATCGGTGGGTGTAGGATACAGCTCAGGTCGGCTGACACACTTCCTGGACGGCATGGTACCTGTGGAAGAACAGGGGAGCTCGATGTGAGTCTTACGGGTTACAAAAAATAACCCCCCAGAAAACCCCCTCGAAGTCGTTCCGAGGGGCGAGCACCTCCCCTCTACCACCGATACCCCCCATTCATATCCCCTTCCTTCTTCCATCTTTTCGAAGTCGGCGCACCCCCCACCACTAATAAACTCGGCCCAGGCATATTGCCATATCCATTCTTTCTTCTCCTCCCAATCTCGAGGATAGACAACCTCAACGGGATCAACCTCCAGCACCTGTTTCTCGACCTCTGGGGAGGAACAGGACGAGGAGGAGGAGCCTTCTTCCTCCTCATTACCGCTAGAGGATAGGGAAACTGCTCTAGACCATTTCCTAACCCATTCCCTACTCATATTGAACCCAGTATATACCCCTTCGATTTTCTGAAATATGAAAACGTAAAGTATAGAGTAAGAACCTTCCAACAAATCCTAAGACACTCTAAACCCAGAAACACTAGAAAACCAATTTCATTCCACAAAAAACACTAACCCAAAACCCAATGACTGGAAAAAATCACCCACCACCAGAGAAACAAAACCAGTAAAATCCTAAGTCCCACCCATGCAAACTAGAACAGAGAAGAAGAAAAGCGAAAATGAAGAAAATGAGGTAAGAAAATACCTGGAGATTATGAAGGTAGAGAATGAACTGGAAGGAAAGAATGGCCTGCTACTGATATCCACTTAAGAAAGAAGGCAAAACGAACAAATTCCAGAAAACAACGCTGAATGAAGGGGAAAGAAGGGGATTCGTATGAGTGAGTAAAAGAGTAACGGGTTGGTGAGGAGAGGAAGAGGAACGGTTTTGTCAAAATTGGAGAAGAGAAACCGTCTTCCCTCCATTTTTGAATCTTGGGCTTGGCCCAAACAACCCAGCCCAACCTGCAACCACACATACCAGGACACGTGGCGCATAACGACTGGAGGCATGAACCTCGAGTAACGACACAATAATGACAACGCTTCATTTCTGACACGTGTCAGATCCGGTAAAAGCAAGCGTCACTTCGTTGCAGATGAGTATACAGCTGTCAAACCTGCCCAACACAGTGAAAAGATGTCAGAAACAGCTGGATCCAGCTAACGGCAGTCCAACGTCCGAACTCCCTAGAACCTCGGACCAGGCTCAACCAGCCTTGACCGAGCTAGGGGGCTTATGTGATAGACTCGGCCTTAACATGGTGGACGTGGGAAAAGGACCTAATCCAAGACCTCGGAGCAAGGCTCAGATAGCCTTGATCGAGCTGGGGGGATTATGTGGGGGACTCGACCTGGCCGAGCTCCGTACGACCCTCACTCAGGGGCTGAGAGCTCATCAGGAAGCCTCCTGCATGCTCGGCCGAGCTCAAGGCTCAACGACCGAACAGACATCAGACACGGGCCGACCTCGAGCACCCTCCAAGGTCCGACCTATTAATCCGATACCTCCCTGAAGTCCGACACCCAGGACATGATGACGTCTTCCCGTCTTATCTATAAGGACAACTCATCTAATCCTTATCCACAAGGACAACTCACCACTCATAGCTCATTACAGGCTGGCCCTACTTGGGCCTCAAGCGAGCCCATTAGGGCAACCAGCTCTCCCCTATAAGTAGCTCAGTGCTACGTGGGGCAAAGGTACGTCCTCTAACCCTAATTGTCACTCTCATACACCAGTGATTAGGGTTACCCCTTTGGCTCCCACCTTAGCCACCTGAGGACTCCCACCAAACATCACACATCAACCCTAGACAGAGGCTTCTCTAAGGCTCATCTCCCTAACCTTGGGGAACCTCTCCGTCTAGGACATCACAAAACCAAAGGAAGTAAGTCCCATAGTTTAAAACCCTTTTGTCCGGGATGGTTCTCCATTTAAGGAAATTAACAGAATTTCGGGGACGAAATTCCAATAAGTGGGGGAAAATTGTAACATCCCTGAAATTACCAAATCATTAGGTGCCTTAGTAAATAGAATTTTGATAAGGGTAGTGTTGTTCTCAAATATTTGATTTTGTTTAGAGGTGCTAAGAGATGTTTATAATGTGTTTAGAATATAGGATTTAGTTAAGGGTAGGTTTTATGAGGTAGAATTAGCTTAGAAATGAGTTTTAGAAGAGTTATTTAAGAACTAAAGAACATAGGATCTTAGGAAATTAGGAATAAAATATCAATAGCTCCAAACCTAAATTCCACTGTTGGATGTGAAGATAAGTGTCTTAGGAAGCTTACTTTAAAATTTGAGCAATATCCAACGGGTAGAAAATAAGTTACAACAGTTTGAAATGTTTAGTAGCAGACTTCTAAGTCCTCGCTCAAGCGAGAATCCGTTCGCTCAAGCGAATACCCCTAGTGCAGACCCTGACTTACAGAGATGTCCTCGCTCCAGCGAGATCTAACTCGCTCAAGCGAGAATGGTGATCGCTCAAGCGACAATATTTTCGCTCAAGCGAAAATGGTCTGATGAAGCTTAAAACACGTTTTGGTCTTCTTCCTCATTCACTCCCCCTTTGCTTTCTCTCTCTAGGGCTCGAAACCCTCCTCTTTCTCTCTCTAAATTCCTCCTTTAATCTCCACTCCAATCCATACTAAATCATTATAAATCAATCCCCATCACATACAAACCTCATCTCCTTCATCAATCCCTCTCCTTTTTCTCCCTCTCTTCAAGCTTTCTCTCTTTCTCTCTCTCCATGGAACCCACACACTATAAACCACTCCAAGCACCCAGCCAAACCACTATTTCTAACCTCACCCATGGATTTAATCTTGATTTTGAGTTAAATCCTATACATAAACACTATTCGTCTCTTGATTAAGCTTTCCCTCTCCTCTATTGGTGTTTCTCTCTCATCTAGGGTTTCTCCCTCTCCTCCAATCATGGAATCAATTGGGAATCGGTCAAGGGAGCAGGAATCCATGTAGATTGGAGGTAGAATCTAAGTCTTTGGAGCTTCAATTGAGTCTCCTCTCTCTCTCCAAGGTAAGGGGAGTCTCTTTTCCACACTTTGAGTTAGGGATAGTTAGGGTGTATAATAGGATTTGGGTTTAATGGTTGAATTGGGCTGTGGGTAACAAAATAGCACCTGTTTAGAGTTGGTTTAGAGTTTGATTGGGAATAATTAGTATGTTATGTATTCATTTTATATTATTTGAGATATTTAATTTAAGTCCTCTTTGTATGCTTTAAAAGTAGGATGTGAAGAACCCTGGGGAGTTGATTTATATTAAGTGCTCGCTGAGACATACCTGTGTATGTCGATTGATTGTTGATATTTGTTGATGGATAATAAAAATGGTTTAAAATTATAGTTGAGGATGCGTAATTGAAAGGGAATATTGGGTGAAATGAGTATTATTCATGAGTATGTGATGTATGGATAAGGCTGACCATCAAGTGGTAACATGTCTAATAAATATGAGTATATTGCATGACCAATGAGTATGAGAAAATGTGATCAATTGTACTGAGTATGCTTAGTTAATAACATGATGGCTATTTGGAAAGATTTGATGATGGATATGGGAATTGAGTGTGGATATCGTATGAATGAGCAAATGTATGTGTTATAATTGTTTGTGTAATAAGGTGAAAGTATGTTTTGGCCTCTGAGTTGAGGTATTGTGTATTGAAAATGTGATAGTACGTTGGCCTCTGACTTGAGGTGACGATAAATGAAATAAAGTGAAAGAGTGTTGACCTCTGACCTGAGGGACACAAAATGAATTAAAGTGAAAGAGTGTTGATCTCTGACCTGAGGGACACAAAATGAATTAAAGTGAAAGAGTGTTGACCTCTGATCTGAGGGACACAAAATGAAATAAAGTGATTGAGTGTTGACCTCTGACCTGAGGGACACATAATTTACATAAGGAATATTTCAGGCCTCTGTTTTGAGGTGCCATTTATGATGAGAAGATTGATGCATTGGCCTCTGTTTTGAGGTGATGTACATGATAAATGGGAAATGTGTTCATGACTGGATAATTTGTAAATGTGACGCATTTTGTTATTCATTGCCTGATTTGATTGTTATTTCTGAGTTTTTGTTATGCACTTTTTACTATCTTTTGATTCACTGTGTTGTGAAAATGTCTCACCCTTAGTGGTTATCATTTTAGGTACTTGTGCAAGAAGCTTGAAAGATCAGAGTGCGTAGCGAACAAATCGAAGGAAGGGAACTCTAAATTATATTTTGATTATATTGTAATTGTGGGCCCCCAACACTTTGTGTAAACTTGAGTTATAAAAAAATGAATTTTTGAGTTCCCATTTTAATTTTAAGTAATTATTTGTCTATCTTTTTATTTAAAAAATCGGGGTGTTACAAGATACCTTTGGTGTAAAAAATAAATAAATAAATGAAGATACAAAGGAACCGTAGAATATATAGTAATTATAATAACATTGGTTTTGTAAAAGATATATTATAAAACTTATATTAAAAACAAAAGTAATATTAGAAATACTCCAAAACTTGGAACCAATAGTTGAGGGCATTCAGATATAATTTCACTATAAGTGACCATAAAATCAAATAGATAACCAAACTCATTGGCTTCATTTGGCAAAGTGAAGTTCATTCAAGATTCAACAAGAATAAAAATAAGTAAATAATTTTTTTTTATAGGTTAAATATTTTATGAAAAAAAGAAAAAGAGAAAATTATGCAACTATCATGGATCAATTATAGGTAATTATACTTTATTTATGATCTATTGTCTACTATATTTATATAAAAACATCCTTTTTTGAGACACCACGTTTGTTGGAGAAATTTTCGAGGCACCACGTTTGTTGCTTAAGGAATACTCGCACCAGAGCATTTGTAGGTAGATAATATTTTCTTTAATCAAAATTATAATTTAAAATAAATAAATTATTTGTTCAAAATTAATATTTAAAATTAAATAAATTATCTATATGTGGAATATGTTGAATCATTATCCTCATTTTGTTAAAAAAAATCATTATCATCAAAAAGATCGATAAACACAAAGAGATAATGCTTGAGCATTATCTGTATGTGAAATCATTATCCTCAGATTTTTGAAAAAAGAAGTAATCATTATCCTAAAAAAAATATTTAAAAAAATCACTATATATAACATGATCTCACATTCATTCTTTACCTTTGTTTCACCTTCAGATCTCTCTACTTCCAAGAATTATCTAATTTTATTATTTCGTATTTTATGTTCCTAATTATTTATTTCTTATTTTATATTTGATTTTTGTTGTGTGTTTGTAGCATAAGAGAGCATTGATAATAATAATAATGTGTAAATAATGTGACACTGACTCGCATCCAACTCTTCCTATTTTCATGCTTAGCCTCGACGGACCCAACCAAGATCATATCGTAGCTATCTCTCCGTGACCCGAATTTTCAAACCCGTTTTGAAGGCCAAAACATAAACCCATTTGAGGTTTGGAATTTTCATTCCGAATCTACTACAGCTTTGATATTCATTCTGTAAACTCTAGATACTATTTTTCATTTTTAAAAATGTCACTTTAAATTTTGTTGGCACTAATTATTTATTATTGCATGTGCGGGATTTTGTCTTGCAAATGGTAACGGGATAGACAAAAAAATTCTATCTTGCCCACTCAAGTTTGCAATAGAATTTTTCTATAGTTGCTCCTCACTCAGCAAATGTGGAGCACCGAATATTTTGGAGTTTATCTAATGATAACTAGATGAACAACAACAACATTAAAAAAAAAAACATTATCTAAATGTATATTAAAAGATAACAACAACATTAAAAAAAAAACAAGATACAAACTACAGACCCAAAGATAAAAACAGCTAAATTCAATCTAAATCTCTTTCTATTTTTTCTGTAACCACTTTATCTAAATGTATTATCGAGATAAATTTATTTTTTTATCACAATAATTATGAAAAAATAATAATTAATATAAAAAGTGTTATATTAAAAAACTGAGGGATTAATCTAAAAAAAAACTTAGGGATTATTTGGTTAGGATATTCGGGAATAAAAAATTTTGACGCTCTCCACAAATTACAAAAAGGAGATAGAGTAAATACTTATAAAACATATAAGAAAAAGAATTTGCATGTCTCATCTTGAAATTTCCACATAATCCATGGAGAGATCATAAATCTGTATAGGTTGATGGGTTTGGAGTATACATCATAACTCACAAACATCCCTTAATATTTGGCATAGTACGTCAACTCTAAAGCTAAACTAGAAAAAAAATATATTTAAAATTTAAATGATAATTATAATAAAAAATATAATAAAGGTATATTATCTTATAAAAATGACAAATTTTTTTTACATAATTTTATATTATTTATTATTATGAGCTCATTTTTTAATTTTACCTGAGACAATTTTTAAACCAAACAATATTTTATCAGTATTGCAATATCGAAATTAAGAATATTTCAATATTTTTTTTAAAAGTAAAACAAATTAAATACTAATAAAGTATAGATTTTTTCAAACAATACAAATAATATGGATATATGATTAAATATAATGATTATCATTTTGTAAAAAGTTTGCAATGGATAAATACTTTAGTTGTTATAATCTCTAAAAAAAAACTGTAACAGATTAAAAACTAAAGTACATACATTTCAAAAATTGAAAAAAAAAATAATTCAAGATGATTAGAACAATTAGGATAAAGATTTTTTAGGATCAAATCTTATGATTAATTTGAGATAAGATAAACGATAAAAAATATCAAAATATTTAAATATGAATAATAATAATAATAATAAATGTGATAATCATATTAAAAAGATGATAATTTATATTAATAAAATATTAAATTATCATGTCCCATGAAATAGGAAATATTTTGATTTATACTTAAATATACTCACAATACCATAAAAAAAAAATATTTAAAAAAAAGTTTAATTTTGATTTCACTCCAATTAATCATAATATCATAATAAACGTAATAATGATATATAAAAAGTGTTATTTTATCGATCAACTAAATAATAAATACATTAATTTAATACTCATCTATACATAAACAAATATAATATTAAAAATATATATAAAAAAACAGTGATTATATTCCTTATAAATACCGAAAGTTCTATTTTAGAGTTCAATGTCGTCTTCATGTCCTATGAAATACGGAATATTCTAATTTATCCTTAAATTTACTTTAAAATAAAAACAATCTTTACTTTAAAATATTTAATATAAAAAATTAAATTATCAATAATCCGTGCATTGCACGGGGTGAGAGTTAGTTTGATATATGTCTGGTTCAGATCTTGAGTTAGAACACAAGTTGAGTTTATATTATTTATTTCAGGTTCTTCTTATATTATATATGTCTGGTTCAGGTTCTTCTATATTAAACTCACGGTATTTTAGTTTCTAGTATTTGTTTTATTTATGAAATTTTATTCCTACCCCTTCTTAATTATTATTTATTTCAGGTTCTTCTATATTAAACTCAAAGTATTTTAGTTTCTAGTATTGTTGGATATTCAAATGTGAGATGAAGTCTCACATTAGATAGGATGGGATGGGTGAGAAGGTTTATAAGTGGCAAGATCCATAGAACTATTGCCTTAAGGTTTTGGTTCAAGATGTGGTGTCTCACTTATAAGTAGTTCCTTACTATTCCCATGACCCTAGAGCAATGTGACTCCCCGATGGTTGGAACCTCCTCGGTTGCAGGTCCTGACAGTGGTATCAGAGTCGATGGTTCGGCTGGGACATGGGGGATCAAGGGGGAATGACCGGTAAGTGTGGGGATTCACACTTGAAGGGGGGATTGTTGGGTATTCAAGTGTGATATGAAGTCTCACATTGGATAGGATGGGATGGGTGAGAAGGTTTATAAGTGACAAGACCCATAGAGTTATTGCCCTAAGGTTTTGGTTCAGGATGTGGTGTCTCACTTATAAGTGGTTCCTCACTATTCCCATGACCCTGGAGCAATGTGACTCCCCGGTTGCAGGTCCTGACACTACCCATGCTCAATATTTTTTTTATATGAAATTTTATTAACCCTCGTTTCATTATTACTCATAACCGGTTTTTATATATAATTTTTTGTACTTACTTATTAATATTACTTTTGTATTATTACTTACACTCATATATCTAATACTCACGTCTCAATCCTAAAATTTAGAGAATTTCTAATTGCATCCATATTTTACTATCAACACCCATTGATTTACAATTTTTGTCATGAAGTTCCTAAAATATCCTTTTTCACACACCCAACTTTTATCTTCTTTTATCTTTTTACTTTTACTTCGCATACCCAAAAATATCCGCCGCCCCCACACCTCACCACCCCCTCTTCTCCATCTCTTCCTTCTTTCTTCCTTCTTCTTTTCTCCACCTACCACACTTCATAACCAACCAGAAAAAAAAAGACCAACAACAACAACAACAACAACAACAACAACGGCATAAACAACAACGGCATAAAACACCACCTCTCCACTCACCTCCCCATTCCAAATTCCTCTTACTATATATAATAATCATTTCAATCTCTTTAATTTCTCTCTTCGAACTTTCAAAACCAGGAAAATAAATTCAATGGCAGCAGCGCCCTCACTCTATTCCTCTTTCACGCCCAAAACCTGTAGCAACAAAACTCTAACTCTAGCGGCTTTTGCTTCTTCTCCTTATCTTTGCGGACACATTCATTTTCCTCTTATCTCCGTTTCTTCTTCAACTTCCACCGCCAAAACGGTACGCAACGATAGGCGGCGACAGTTGGAAATTGTGGCAGCGTCACTGAGAGGTTTATTGGGCGGGATTTTTAGAGGTATCGATACTGGTGAAGAGACGAGGAAGCAATATGTTGCAACAGTTAGCATTATTAATGGATTGGAAGCCAAAATTTCTGCGTTGTCCGATTCAAAACTGAGGGAGAAGACTTTTGAGTTGAGGGGTCATAGGGGGCAGTGGTGGGGTGCAGGAAGCGACGGGTATTTTTGGGAGTGTGAAGTAAAAGTGATAAGAGCAAAGAAGGTAAAAGTTGGGTGTGAAAGAAAAGGTTGGGTGTGTGAAAAAATGGTATTTGAGGAAGTTTATGACAAAAATTGTAAAACAATGGGTGTTGATAATAAAATTTGGGTGCATTTAGAAATTCCCATTAGATAAATAATGTTAATATTACCCTTGTATTACTACTTATAAAAAAAATGTTTGCCCGTGTCTCCGTCCATTCAAGAAGATTCAGTGCGAATGGTTTTAACACTGTTCAATGTAATCATTCCATCGTAGTGATGTTAAAATATTTTTCCTTCTTCATCTTCGATAGTTGGGACCTGTGAATTTTTTTGTCGGAATGTGGTTTCGAATCTCCTACCTATTGGAATTTTCTCTTTGAGTAAACATAAACAGAAAATTCAGAATCTTAGAATTTCATGATTATTAATATCAATTAGTAAGGAGAGAGCACATACCTTTATCCATAGCAATAGCAATAGCAGCCTTGATGTGGATCAATGGTTTGATGATTGAGAAGCAAGATTTCTCTTCCTTTGCTTTATCCTTATATGCTCTGATCTTTAGTGATGGGGAGGAATTCAGAGAATGACATAAAGACCAGGAAGAGGACCTTGTTCTTGTTATATACTTTCTGAACTGGTGCATCCTTTCTGAACTGGTGCATCCTGTAAGATCCATGAAGAATGTTTTGATAAATGCCAAAAGGTTTTGAACAAGCTAAAAAAGGTTTTGAACAAGCTTAAATGTGTTGATCAATTTCAAGCTCAACAAGCAACAACAAACATCAAGTGATGAAGAGAGAGGCAACTCATGAAGACTTAGTTTGGTAGTTTATGTTTTATTGTTTTATCTTTCGCCTCACAAGTCTTTTAGTTTATGAGTTTGGGTAGAATTCTTAGAGGGTAGTGAATCTCTTTTGATTGCATGGTTATATCATATTTTGAGTATTCACTTTGCCTAAAATCAATAGGTGGCTTAAAGGTTTGAAAGAAAAGGTTTAGTTTTTGAGAAAACAAGTTTTAAGTGATTTTTTAATGTTAATAATCGATTAACAGATTTTGACAATTGATTAACAGTGTATTTTGAACTGATAATCGATTAACAAACTTTTGATAATCGATTATCTGCACTTTACTCGAGTATTTTTGGTCTCACTCGAGTGAAATTTATCAGACTTTCGTATTACTCGATTAACACTTATTTTACTCGAGTAAACAGGGTCTGTAACTGTTTTAAATACGTTTTTCACTTCTCAAAAGTCATTCTAAGTTGCTCCAACTTTTGGGTATTCTATATAAACCTTTTCCTAATCATTTCTATCAACTAGAATCATTTTGATACACAATTTTACAAAGAATCAAAGCCACACTATTCTCTCTCACTCTATCAAGATCAAAGCTCTCATTTTCATATTCTTTGATCAAGAACCTTGAATCTCTCATGTTGATCTTTTCATAGCTTTTGAAAGAGATTCATAGGATTGTTATTGTTTTTCATTTGGGTTGTAATCATTGCAAGTTAGGCAAACATTCTACAACATTGGAAGCCTTGATTTTGTGAATCACGCAAGTTTCATTGGAAGCCTTGGTGAGGCATTTCATCAAGCACTTGGAAGCCTTGTTCAAGAACAAGCATTTGGAAGTCTTGTGAGTGAAGCAAGCATTGGAAGTCTTGTTGTGGGGTATCGGCAAGCAAAAGAGAAGAGGTTAGATTAGATATCAATAGGATTACAAGGCAAGGGTGTGGTATCTCTTGTAGGCTAGCAAGAAGGAAGTCTTGTGAGGCATTTACTTGTAATTTGAGAAACTCTAATTCCTCATAGTGAAGAATCTCTCTTGGTTGAAGAGGGGACTGGAGTAGCTTTCAAGTGGATGAAAGTGAACCAGGATAAATCACTGTGTCGTATCTCTAAACTCTCTACTCTTTACAATTCTTGTTATTAATTGTGTTCTTGATTGAAAACCTAGAAAAAGTGATTTTTCATAATTGATTAAATTGAATTTTTATTGTGCAAAATTGATTTTGGGAAAATCATTTTCATAACTAGGTTAATCAATAAGAATATTGGTGTTGATTGTTTCCGCTTAATCTCTGATCATATAATTTTTGTTAATTGATTGATTTTCATTGGTTTTAATCGTTTAGATTTGTTTCTTGCGAAAATCTTTCAAAGTTTCTATAACACCTATTCAACCCCCTCTTCTAGGTGTTCTCCTAGTGTTCCTATTTGTTTCAACCACCGAGTGTAGGTTTTCGCAATTGGTATCAGAGCTCGGTCGAAAGACACGAGCATAGAGCTTTTTCGTTAAAGATCCTAAGGAAACTACAATGGGTTCTACGAATCCTTTTGGTGGTGAAGGTGCTTCAATTAATCGCCCTCCTATGTTTGGTGGAGAAGGTTATGGTTATTGGAAAATTAGGATGAGAATCTTTATAGAAGCTATAGATGTGAACATTTGGGAAGCCATTGAAAATGGTCGTTATATTCCCTCAAAAGATGTAGAAGGTGTGCTTACACTTACTCCCAAAGATAAGTGGACCGATGATGATAAAAGAAAAATTCAATATGATTTAAAAGCTAAGAATATCATCACCTCCGCTCTATCTTATGATGAGTTCTTTAGAGTCTCCCAATGTAAAGATGCCAAAGATATGTGGGACACCTTGCAAGTCACACATGAAGGCACTAGTGAAGTTATGCGTGCTAGATTAAATTCTTTGATGCATGAATATGAATTTTTTCGTATGTTGCCTAATGAATCTATATGTTTTATGCAAAAACGTTTTACTCATATTGTTAATCATCTCATTGCTCTTGGTAAAACTTTCGTGAATTGTGAACTTGTTAACAAAGTTTTAAGATGTCTAAGTAGGGAATGGCAACCCAAGGTTACCGCAATTGTTGAATCAAAGGACTTGGACATCATGGACTTAGCAACACTTTTCGGAAAGCTACAAGAACATGAAATGGAGCTTGGACGTTTGCAAATGCATGAAGAGTCGGATAAGTACAAAGAGAGAAAAGGAATTGCTCTTAAAGCTCAAAGATCATATAAAAAGGAAGAGAGTTCCGATGATAATGAAGATTCCGATTCGGACATTGATGAAGAGGAGATGAAGCTTCTACTAAGAAAGTTCAATAAAATTCTAAGGAGAAAAGGAAGGTTGAACAAAGACAAAAGTAAAGAGAAGATTTTCCCACACTACAAGACAAAGACTTCAAAAGAAGGTATAGTTTGCCATGAATGTGGAAAGCCTGGCCATCTTAAGTACTCATGCTCTAAGTATCTTAAGAAGAAGGAAAAAAATTCAAAATCTAAAAGAGCATACATAGTTTGGAATAGTGATGAAGAAGATAAGAAAAGCCAATCAAATAGTTCTTCGGATGATGAAGATGCCGCTTGTCTCAACTTGATAGCTCTAGTAGATGAAGAGGAAAGTTCAAATGATTAATCAAGTTATCAAAGCGAGGATAGCGATGTAAGTGAAACTAAATCCGAAATTTCTTCTAAATATGAAATTCTATATAATGCTTATGAATAAATGCATGAACAATTTAAGAAACTAGCTTTGAAAAACATTGAAAGGAAGAAGCTCATTTTGAAACATCAACAAGAGATTTTAGAACTTCAAAAACAAGTTGATGAGCTTAATCTTCAAAATGAAACTCTTGATCTTATATATGCTAGTTCTTCTTGTGATTGTGCTAGTAGATTGAATAATGTGGTTGATTGTGAGAATTGCAAGTTGCTTAAAGATGAAAATGCTATTTTGAAAAATAAGCTTGCAAGTTTCTCAAATGGTGATATTAGATTGCGCACATTGTTAAATTTTCAAAGAGAAAATTCAAACAAGTTTGGTTTGGGTTATACTAATGCTAAGAGTAAATCTCATAGAAATGTTGTTGATTTTTCTAAAGTTGATTTTTCAAATGCACCAACCATGTTTCTATTGTGGTACTCATGGACATACTTCAAATGTGTGTTATATTAAAGTGCATGGTATACCTAAAGGAGATTTTGTTTGGATGAAAAAGGGTGAGAGTCCCTACACTAACAAAAATGGATCCAAAACCATTTGGATACCAAAAAGCAAAGCATGATTGTTTTGTAGGTATGATTGAAGAAGCAAATGAAGGTCTATACACATTTGATACAATTGACATTATTGATCTTCTTCAATTGGTATTAAGAGAAAATCCTACAAATTGGTAACATTTGATATTATACAATTGGTATTTCAATTTGATATTGTTGGATATTGCTCATAGTTCTCTCAATTGGTATTATTTCTTATAATGTGATATTGTTTATACTATTGAGAAAATACTATTGGTATCAAATTCTTTCAATTGTTTTACAATTGGTATTATACTTCATTGTTATATTTTCTTTGCAATTGGTATACAATTTGTTATAATTGATATCATTGAGTGATTATTAGATGATTATCATACTTTGGTTATAAATCTCTCTATTTTGGCTTAGATCTTATATTTCAATTGGTATATATTTCTTTTTGATAATGCCAAAGGGGGAGAAATATGATGTTTTGAAAAAGGAAGGAGAGAAATATTATCATTTTGGAGAAATCAAATAGTATGTTTGGAGAAAGGTTGTTTTGTTGTTTTTATGTAGGTTGAGCAAAGTTGTTGAAGATAGGGGGAGAATCAAGCTTAACTCAATTGGATTTCAAATGTTAAAAGCATTAATTGAGGGGGAGCAAGAGTCTCACCAAGTGATCAAATGGTTCAAGCATCAACAACTTCAATGAACTTCATAATTTCAAAACATGTTTGTCATTTTCAAAAAGGGGGAGATTGCAAGATCCATGAAGAATGTTTTGATAAATGCCAAAAGGTTTTGAACAAGCTACAAAAGGTTTTGAACAAGCTTAAATGTGTTGATCAATTTCAAGCTCAGCAAGCAACAACAAACATCAAGTGATGAAGAGAGAGGCAACTCATGAAGACTTAGTTTGGTAGTTTATGTTTTATTGTTTTATCTTTCGCCTTACAAGTCTTTTAGTTTATGAGTTTGGGTAGAATTCTTAGAGGGTAGTGAATCTCTTTTGATTGCATGATTATATCATATTTTGAGTATTCACTTTGCCTAAAATCAATAGGTGGCTTAAAGGTTTGAAAGAAAAGGTTTAGTTTTTGAGAAAACAAGTTTTAAGTGATTTTTTAATGTTAATAATCGATTAACAGATTTTGACAATTGATTAACAGTGTATTTTGAACTGAAAATCGATTAACAAACTTTTGATAATCGATTATCTGCACTTTACTCGAGTATTTTTGGTCTCACTCGAGTGAAATTTATCAGACTTTCGTATTACTCGATTAACACTTATTTTACTCGAGTAAACAGGGTCTGTAACTGTTTTAAATACGTTTTTCACTTCTCAAAAGCCATTCTAAGTTGCTCCAACTTTTGGGTATTCTATATAAACCTTTTCCTAATCATTTCTATCAACTAGAATCATTTTGATACACAATTTTACAAAGAATCAAAGCCACACTATTCTCTCTCACTCTCTCAAGATCAAAGCTCTCATTTTCATATTCTTTGATCAAGAACCTTGAATCTCTCATGTTGATCTTTTCATAGCTTTTGAAAGAGATTCATAGGATTGTTATTGTTTTTCATTTGGGTTGTAATCATTGCAAGTTAGGCAAACATTCTACAACATTGGAAGCCTTGATTTTGTGAATCAAGCAAGTTTCATTGGAAGCCTTGGTGAGGCATTTCATCAAGCACTTGGAAGCCTTGTTCAAGAACAAGCATTTGGAAGTCTTGTGAGTGAAGCAAGCATTGGAAGTCTTGTTGTGGGGTATCGGCAAGCAAAAGAGAAGAGGTTAGATTAGATATCAATAGGATTACAAGGCAAGGGTGTGGTATCTCTTGTAGGCTAGCAAGAAGGAAGTCTTGTGAGGCATTTACTTGTAATTTGAGAAACTCTAATTCCTCATAGTGAAGAATCTCTCTTGGTTGAAGAGGGGACTGGAGTAGCTTTCAAGTGGATGAAAGTGAACCAGGATAAATCACTGTGTCGTATCTCTAAACTCTCTACTCTTTACAATTCTTGTTATTAATTGTGTTCTTGATTGAAAACCTAGAAAAAGTGATTTTTTATAATTGATTAAATTGAATTTTTATTGTGCAAAATTGATTTTGGGAAAATCATTTTCATAACTAGGTTAATCAATAAGAATATTGGTGTTGATTGTTTCCGCTTAATCTCTGATCATATAATTTTTGTTAATTGATTGATTTTCATTGGTTTTAATCGTTTAGATTTGTTTCTTGCGAAAATCTTTCAAAGTTTCTATAACACCTATTCAACCCCCTTTTCTAGGTGTTCTCCTAGTGTTCCTATTTGTTTCAACCACCGAGTGTAGGTTTCAACACATCTCATCAGGCAACAGTTGCTATTATAACTAACAATAACTTCTCTTTTTAACACAATTATTATTTAGTCCTTTAGTATTCTATTATTTATTTATTAGTCCTTCTCATAAATAAGTCACATGTTCCTCACATGAGACACTTAAATCTTACATTCTCCCACTTGGCTCATGTGACAATAACCAACCTTATGGACAAATAAATAACATAATTAAATTGACATAATGCGCATTGATACAACTAAATAATTTCATACATTGAGTACAGCATAAATCATAATTAAGAATAGGAACTAATATGAGTCATGGCGATTGTACATCACTAAATCGATGTAGTCTCTTCCATGTACCACAAATTAGTCATTTTCCTTAATATGACCATTAATCGAGAAGCACATAATCGGTCCAACAATAATGTCTTTCTTATAAAGACAACCTGTTATCATTAATCCAAAACAATTATGTATACACTTAGAAAACAGGTAAAGCAGAAACATATTCATTTAAGAGCTCATAGTGTCATAATACATAAACATAAATAAATTAAACATCGTCATAATATACATTAATGTATACTTGCTAACAATGTCCATCCTTTCAACATGTTCATTAAATATTTTGGGCGGTAACCCCTTTGTCAAAGTGTCAGCAATCATACGGTCGGTGCTAATGTGTTCTATTGACACTATTTGTTTCTACACTTCTTTAACGCCAAGGTATTTCAACTCTATATGCTTAGCACACTTCGAATACCTGTCGTTTTTAGAAAAGAAGACAGCTGCGGAATTATCACAATAAATTTTCAGCGGTTTGGCAATACTGTCGACTATTACAAGTCCTGAAATAAAGTTCCACAACCACTTAGCATGAACCATGGCCTCAAAGCATGCCACAAATTCAGCCTCCATGGTGGAAGTAGCAATGACGGACTATTTCACACTCATCCATGATATCGCTCCTCCAGCTAAAAGATACACGTAACCAGATGTAGACTTTCTTGTATCTACACAGCCAGCAAAATCATAATCTGTATATCCCACCACCTCAAGATGATTGGATCTTCTATAAGTAAGCATGTGATCCTTTGTTCCTTGCAAGTATCTTAAGACTTTCTTTGCAGCATTCCAATGGTCCAATCCTGGATTACTCTGATATCTACCCAACATACCAACTGCAAAACTGATATCAGGCCTTGTACACGTTTGAGCATACATTAAACTCCCAACAACAGATGCATAAGGAATTGCTTCCATCTGTTTCCGTTCCAAATCATTCTTTGGACATTGCATGAGATTAAATTTATCTCCTTTCTGAATTGGAACAGGAGATGCAGAGCATTTGTCCATTCTGAATCTCTCTAAAACTTTATTGATATAAGCTTTTTGAGACAAGCCTAACAGTCCTCATGATCTATCTCAGAATATTTCTATTCCGATCACATAGCTCGCCTCACCCATATCCTTCATTTCAAATTTGTTTAAGAGAAATTTCTTAGTCTTACTTAATAGACCAAGATCATTAGTTGCAAGCAAGATGTCATCAACATACAGAACTAAAAAGTTAAATTTGCTCCCACTGACCTTCAGATATATACATCGATCAACGATGTTTTCCTTAAATCCAAAAGACACAATAGTATCATTGAATTAGAGATACCATTGTTGTGAAGCTTGCTTAAGTCCGTATATTGATTTCTTAAGTTTACACACCATATGTTCTTTCCCCTTAATTGAAAAACCCATTGGTTGATCCATATACACATCTTCTTCTAAATTCCCATTAAGAAAGGCAATTTTCACATCCATTTGGTGCAGCTCTAAATCATAATGAGCTACCAATGCCATGATTATCCTGAGAGAATCTTTCTTGGAAACTGGTGAAAACGTTTCCTTATAATCAATGCCATCTCTTTGAGTAAAACCTTTGGCAACATGTCGGGCCTTGTAACGTTCGATATTTCCAAGAGAGTCGCGCTTAGTCTTAAAGACCCATTTAGATCCAACTTTCTTGCACCCTTCAGGCAATTCCACAAGGTCCCATACATCATTTTGTTCCACTGATTTAAGCTCATCTTTCATAGCTTCTAACCATTTCTCAGAATTATCACAATTAATGGCATCTTCAAATGAAACTGGATCATTACCCATTCCTAAGTCTTCTTCCGACTCTTGTAGATATATATACCACATAATCATTCGAAATAGCAGGTCTCCTATCTCTTTGGGATCTTCTTAATGCTACTTCTTGTGGTTGTTCTACTAAAGGTTCATTGTCAACTTGAGGATCAATTATTTGTTGTTCTTCTTGATTGTTTTGCGGTTCAACAACATGAGGAACAACAATTGTGGAAGTCGAAGTTCGAGCTATAGGAACTTGCATTCTAATTTCCTTAATCTCCACATTTCTTGGAGTACCACTCCCACTAGTTTCACCATTCTCAACGAACCGAGCATTTCCAGATTCAACTATTCTTATACTATGGGTAGGACAATAAAATATGTACCCTTTAGACTTTTTTGGATAACGAATGAAAAATCCACTGATTGTTCTTGCATCCAATTTCTTTTCTTGTGGATTATAGACTCTTACTTCTGCTTGGCAACCCCAAACGTGCATGTGCCTTAAACTAGGTTTCCTTCCTGTCCACAATTCAAAAGGGGTCTTTGGAACTGCCTTACTAGGAACCATATTCAATAAGTACATCGCAGTTGTCAAAGCGTACATCCACAATGATTCAAGTACACAAGATTTATTTAACATGCTCCTAACCATATCCAATAAGGTTCGGTTACGCCTTTCAGATACACCATTTTGTTCCGGTGTACCTGGCATTGTGTATTGAGCACAAATACCATGCTTCTCAAGGAATTTAGCAAATGGACCAGGGTGTTGTCCAGATTCATCATACATTCCATAATACTCACCACCTCTATCTGATCTGACTATGTTCACCTTTCTCTCTAATTGTCTCTTAACTTTATTTACAAAAATTTCTAAGACATTTACTGCTTGAGATTTCTCATGCAATAAATAGATATATCCATAACGTGAATAGTCGTCAATAAAAGTGATAAAATACTTTTCTCTATTGAAAGAACTAACATTAAAAGGTCCACATATATCAGTGTGTATGATTTCAAGAAGCTGACTGCTTCTAATGGCACCTTTCTTCGTGTGCTTTGTTAACTTTCCTTTGATACATGGCACACAAATATTAAGATCAGTAAAATCCAAATCTGGAAGAATACCATTACGTATCAACCTTTCCATTCTTGCTTTGGAAATATGACCTAAATGATTATGCCACAAGTAAGCAGAACGTTCATTCATTAAACTACGCTTAGTGCCAACATTATGATGCAAGGTCATAAGAGTTTCAGCATATAAACTATCAAGATTTAATTTATATAAACCATCACAAAGTATACCAGATCCAATCATAAAGGTATTCTTATACAAACTGAAACAACCATTACCAAACCTAACAGAGTATCCAGAAACATCAAGTTTAGATACAGAAATTAAATTCCTAGAAATATTAGGTACATAAAGAGTTTCAAACAAATCCAAATGATGTCCAGTGTCCAAGATTAAACGATAAGTCCCGACAGCTTCAACTGGAACCTTCACTCTATTCCCCATCAAAACAAACTTCTCATTTGGGCTTATGGTTTGGATCGTAAGAAATCCCTGCATCGTATTAGAAACATGAGTTGTGCATCCGGAATCTATCCACCACGAATTATGTGGCACTTCAGTTAAATTTGATTCGAAACATACATAATAAGCATTTAACTTACCTTTCTTTTCGAACCAACTCTTACGTTTTGGGCAATCCTTCTGGAAGTGTTCAGGCTTCCCACAGAAATGACATCTATCATTCCTTGTTTCTTTCTTCTGGATTCTGACAGACGAAACATTAATCTTTAGTTATCCTTTGCCCTTTTCCTTTCCCTTTCCATGTTTCTTTCCTTCATTCTTTCCAGCTACTTGATGATTGACATAGTGAATGGAGTGATTTCCTTGATTCTTAATCCGAGTTTCCTCCTGAACTAACATACTATTCAATTCATGAACATTCCATTTATCTTTTATAGTATTATAGTTCATTTGGAAAGGACCATACTCAGACGGTAATGAGTTCAAAATGAACTGCACAAGGAAATTCTCATCAATCTCCAATCCTAAAGACTTAAGTCTTGCTGCAATATTTGTCATTTCAATGACATGCTCATGCATAGTATGAGAACCATCAAACTTCATTGTGGTTAAGGTACTCATCAACGTCCCAACAAGAGACTTATCAGCAGTTTGGGAGCGCTCTTCCACAAATTTCATAAATTCCTTTGCACTTTCTATTTTGGGAAGAGCAGACTTGATATTATTTGCTACACTCGTTCGCATAAACATTAGGCCTAATCTGTTTGACTTTTCCCAAGCTTTATAATAGGCTTTCTCTTCATTGCTACTCTCATCAGTAATAGCAGCATGTTTCTCAGTTTGGAGTGCTTGATCAAGGTCCATTAGACCAAGATGAAAAAGAACTTGCTCACTCCAATCAGAGAAATTAAGTCCATTAAATATTGGAACAGACATAGCAAACGAGTCCAACAAAGTAGGGGCCGATACTGTAATTTAACACATGCATTTCATTAATACTTTGAGACATAAAATAACATAACATACAGATTCTAATAACAAAAATTACTTAACATTTTATGTATATTATTGTTCTCCTTTGGGTGATCATCAATATACAATAACAAAAATTGATGCTAATTAATTTAACGTTATTAGGAAATTGCATATACACTAACTAGCAATATTCATATTCTTTGGATATATAAATAAAACTAATAATGCACATAAATCTCCAACAATTATGCTCATAGATTATACAAACAATTAATCAACCTTTGGGTGATCCAGAAATGTTTTATAACAATGAACTTCAATTTACTCACAAACCAATAATTGTCATGTTTTGTTTAGCATCCATTTTATGGGTAATTGAAATAATACATCATGAATTTAGAATTAAAATTACTTAAAGATTTGACCACTTTGGTGATTAACTAATCTATCATACTATAATTCCAAATTCCCTCTAAACAATTCAGAGTCCATATACTTAAGTTTATGGATAAACCAATTTCATTAATCAAATCTATATATAAATATATTACGTTAACTTGAATGCATATCGGCACTTGGCATTTAATCATCCATAAAATGCTATACTGATATAGTGATATTGCAGAAAAAGGTATACATACAAACTGCACACATGATTTATCCTTTAGTCCAATTCATGCAAAAACACAAGTGCAGTGCAATTATATATATAGAACATGTGCAGCGCAATTCATTTCAGTTCAAGAGTGAACATGCAACAATTCTATATATATAGAATATATGCAGCGCAAAAGTTAAAATATACACAGCACAATCACACAAAACATGTGCACCAGTATATATAAAAGCATAAAATCATTATCAATATTAACACATATAAGACATACGAACGCAGCGGAATTTCATCGTAATTTCAACTTTTAAAAATTAGGATTCATAAGATTTAGGAAAAACCAAATATCAATAATGGAGAATCATAAATTCCATAACCATGTGCTTTGATACCACATGTTGGAATTTTCTCTTTGAGTAAACATAAACAGAAAATTCAGAATCTTAGAATTTTATGATTCTCACAATCAATTAGTAAGGAGAGAGCACATACCTTTATCCATAGCAATAGCAATAGCAGTTTTGATGTGGATCACTGGTTTGATGATTGAGAAGCAAGATTTCTCTTCCTTTGCTTTATCTTTATATGCTCTGATCTTTAGTGATGAGGAGGAATTCAGAGAATGACATAATAGCCAAGAAGAGGACTTGTTCTTGTTATATACTTTCTGAACTAGTGCATTCTTTCTAAACTGGTGCATCCCATCAGACAACAGTTGCTATTATAACTAACAATAACTTCTCTTTTTAACACAATTATTATTTAGTCCTTTAGTATTCTATTATTTATTTATTAGTCCTTCTCATAAATAAGTCACATGTTCCTCACATGAGACACTTAAATCTTACGCTACCACCACCATTCAATATACCTTCATCCTTCACCTTCACCTTCACCTTCCTCTTCCTATTCTTTCCTCCCAAACGAACCAGAAGTTCTTTTGCTTCTCTCTCACAATAAATCTGCAAAGGGGTCATAACCAATGGCGGAGGATCTCAGGAGCATGCGGGAGCACCTGCTCCCCCTGAGATTTTGGAAAGTATATATTAATTGTTTGTAATTTATGTCAGTAATTTGTAGCTGGTGCAGCGGTAAAGCAGTTGGATTTTATACCGCGACGTGAGGGCTCGAATCCTGCCACATTCTTTTTTCTTTCGGTTTTACATGCTTTTGAGTACTTTATTTTCACAAAATATGAAAAATGGCCAAACAGAGGTTCGAACACTTTCGGTTTTACATGCTTTTGAGTACTTTATTTTCACAAAATATGAAAAATGGCCAAACAGAGGTTCGAACACGTGACTTGGAATTTATCACTGTGTGTGTCTAGCCATTTAGACAACTCATCTGTATAGCACTATGTGCAAAATTGTAATATAAAATACTCAAAATTTAACTTCCCAAATTTATTATTATTATTATTATTATTATTATTTTAAAATTGTGATACTATTTATTGCCGCACCCTCTCAACTTTTAATCATCCTCCGCTACTGGTCATAACCAATGAAGTTAGCCACTGAGTTGCCAATCAACTTTTTAAACTACCTAAGGCTGCATAGACCCTTATTGCCTGTGATGCATGTTGCCATTTCAATTCGCCATAGATTTGATGCTTCTCATTTGACCATGCAAATGATAACAGGGACCAGTTTGAGTTTGCCAAAAACCAATCTGATGTCGCTAAATGACAATGGCAAGTTGTTCATGGTAGAGATAACTAGGATGCAATAAAAATTTGATGATAATTTAGATTACGTAAAATCTTTTTTCTCAAAAACTAGATCATTACAACTATAGTGGATTTTAACGAACTTATCTGGTCCAATTCATAGGAAAGTCCAAGGTGCCTTGAGAGGCTGCACGCATTTGTTTTGAGAGGTTGCACTATATTTATAGTTTGTCACAATTAAAGGTTTGAAGCTGTACCTAGTTATTACCAACTTAAATACTCACTCCGTCCCTAAATATATGAAGTCTTTTTGGGGATTTCACGTCCATTAAGAAAGTGAAATAATTTAGTTAATTGTATTGGAAATGTGAACTTTTGATATGTAATTTCAAAATTACCCCTATTAATATTATTGAAAATCTAAAAAGTGTTAAATAAATAGAGATGTTTGTGGAAAAAAGTAATTAATGATCATTAAAAATTGATATGAGGCTTTATAAATATAAACAAAATAAAAGTATCAAGAAGGCTTTATATGTAGGGACGAAGGTATTAGTTGATTGGGTGAGCATCAAGCCAAAGACCTGATGGACAGCTTGAAGACATTAATGACAGCGGATCATGGGCTTATTTTCTGATTTATTGAAGGAAAATTTTAAAAATAGTTCTGTTTACCAAAAAAAAAATAATAATATTAAATAGTTCAGAGGTTTTGCAAAATTTTACATTCTTGGATGATTTTCAGACCATGTACTACAAGTCTGCAATAAAATGTTTTTATGATTTTATGCTTTTCAATTTCAGCAAGAAATGTTTTTATGTTTTTATGATTTTATGTTAAAATAGTTAGAATTCTTAGTATATGTCCAGGAAAGAAATAGTGGAGATCGAATTCCCCGTCAAGAAAAGGAGGAATTGACGGAAAAAAGAGACATTTTATGGCACGTCATACTGCACATTCTTACCCATTATGTTAAAAAAGAGAGAAAATGGGTAATGCACCGACATTGTAAAGTTTTTTACATCATCAATGCATCATCCATCATTCACCTGATTATGGTTGTTGACTTTTAAATTAAAGTAATCCAAATGAATGGTGGATGAAAGACTGGTGGTGTAAAAAACTTTACACCATCGATGCATACCCATTAATCTCTAAAAAAATATATTGACTTTATAATTTAAATTTCCAAACATAATTGCATAAAAAAAATTTAATGAAAAAAAATTGATGCGAGCTGGTCCGCAAATGATCCATAGCTGGCTGAGGGCGAGTTTAAGTTTCATATGAGATTTAGTTCCCAAACCCCAACCTTTAGCCCCAACCCCCATTTTAATTGGGAAAAGACAAAAATACTCTCTTCAAACCCCAAACCCCTCTCTCTCTCCCTTCACCTTCTCTCTCTTTCTCTCTCTCCTCTTTTCCCTTTCCTCTCTCTCTCTCCTCTCTTCCTTGAAAAGGCGTCGCCACCCACCCTCAATCACCGCAGCCCATCCCAGCCGCTGCCACCTTCCTTCTATGCCGTTCGTGTAGCACCATGCAAGCCAAGCGGAACAACGAGCCCAAACATATTGAGCAACACAACAATCCTGGAAAATATGCATACCTATTTCCACACCAACATCGCATAACACACGGTGCTGATCAAGACAATTTCGTACGTGTAAGTTTAATTTCATAGGTAGCCTAACCCCCTGCCCACTATTCTTTTGCTTCATTTAACACAGTTTTTTTTTTTTTAAATTCCGACGTACCCGTGTTGGAATTCCGACAATTCCGACAGGAGGATCTCGAAAATTTGTTACAGTGTTTTTTTTTTAAAAAAATTCCGACATACCCGTGTCGGAATTTTGAGAAAATTCGACACTGTCGTGCCGGAATCGCTTCAATAATGTAAAAAAAAAAAAAAAAACTGAAAGTGGAAAGGGACGCAGAAGAAGGAGAGAGCAAGGGTGGCGGTTTTGGCTGCTGGGTAAGGGTGACGGTGGAGAGTGGAAGGGACGAAGAGGGTGGCAATGGACAGTGAAGAAGAAGAAGAAGAATGGGCAGTGAAGAAGAAACAAGAGAAGAAGGGAGGAAGAAGAAAAAAAGAAGGGAGGAAGAAGAAGGGTGGGTGGATGGGGTTTGAAGAAAAAATTGAAGAAGAGATATTTTTGTCTTTTCTCAATTAAAATGGGGGTTGCGGCTAAAAGTTGTGGTTTGGGAACTAAATCTCGTTTCATATTAGGATATTCAATCACCCCGTTTTGATAGCTATACCACCTTCCCCTACCTAGAGAAGTCTCCAAGTGGTGCTGCCTTTCTCCCCAGCCTCTCTCTTCTACGACACAAAATGCCACTCCACTCTTTGGCTTCCGGAACTGTACCGCCATTAAACTCAGCTTCATCTGCACAAACTACCTAAAGGGAGATCTCATGTAGTAATAATTAGAATATCACTTTGCCCAAGCACCTAGTAACGAAGAAGGCTTTTAACTGAAACTCGGGTGACACATCAATTTTGAAAGCAACCAAAAATCACGTAAATAATTTCCTAAACCAAGCTCGGGACTGGAATGAAATATTACACAATTTATTTCCCAAAAATATTATTTTTCGCAATATACTTTTCAGCAAATACGGATATGTATTCTTAAATTATTCGGCAAGTTTAAGGTAAACAAACTAGGTTTTGATATACTCAACATTAAGGGTTGAGTTTAAACATTTAAAAAGTTTCCAAAATCATTTTCACATCATAAATAATCAATATCTGATCAATATTCATTTATTACATTTAATTATAATGATCCTATTTTTATTTTCCCATAATAACTTTACCAAACCCAACTATTAAAATTCCTAGGCTACCCTTTTCTAATACTCCCTCCGGTCCTATATATAGGATATATTCTAGAAGTAATCTTTGGTCCTATATATAAGACATTTTGTATTTTCTATGCATCATTTATTGCTTTTTCTCTTTTTTGTCCTTATTAAATGTTTTGACTATTTATGTGTTTCTGTTGTTCATTAATGAGTGTGAATTTTTCAAGACAAGTTGAGAGGGTAAAATTGTAATGTTACAATATATTCTCATAGAATTCATAAAACTAACTACTTTTCTTGGTCCGAGGAATATGGTTAAGTATATCCTATATATAGGACCAGAGGGAGTATATATAAGGGAAATTGCATTAACCTTCCTGAAGTTTGCACTAATGACACAGACACCCCTTCGTTTGAAAAATGACATTAACCTCCCCTCCTTATCAATCATCATTACACTCACACCCCCTCCTTGTAATTAATGGTTAGTTTATCAATGGAAATATTATGCTTAATAATGAAAAAGGCTTTTATACCCTCATGGGACCTAAGAGTCAGCTCAAGTGGTTAAATTGCAAGACAAAGTGTTAAACCGAGTTCAAACCCGATGACTGACTGCACTATCTCCCCTCTCCCCTAAAAACAAGTAAAAATTAAAATGTAGCTATAAAAAACACTAATGTTATGTGTACATCTAGAATTGATACCTTGATGTGCATCTGCTTGTTTTATATACAAAAATAAATGTACATCCAGATGTAAGCTATGGATGTACATATTTAAAAAAAAAAAAAAAAAAAAAAAAAAAAAAAAAGACAAGGTCTCAATGGAAAAAATTGCTACGATGAGGTGTGTACAATTCCACATGAAGAACCCAAATTTCTGAAGTTAGAGGACAAATTCTCAAGGTGTAGTTTTAATCCACTTTCATTGGTGTGTACAATACCATTGCTAAATATAGTTAGACTGTTGATTTTATGAAAATGCAAGATACATACGAAGTGAAGGAATATGAGCTTAAAAGTATGAATACTTAAACAATAGTAGTTAATCACAATGAAATGGTAATTCCTTACATGAAAGGGGCTCAATTCCTAAGGTTGAATTAAAAAAACTTCATCTAACCATTGCCCCTAACCCAAAAGTCAGTCTCATAGCTATGCCTATTAAAATACCCAGTCAAAGAAAAGACGAGTACCATATATTTTTGGTACGTATTTGTAGTTTTATCCTCCTTTTTAGACCGTCATTGATACATCCTTGTTAGTAATAAATCTTCACACATACTTGAGAAAAAAGGGTAATGGTATTCCTTAAGGAAAAGATTCTGCACAATTTGAACATAAACCATTGATGTAGCTCCATTCAATCAAACAAAATTGAAGAGGCAACCAAAACTTGGAAGCAGCCACAAAAGAAATTTAAGCACAGGTTGGTTTTTGAAAGTGTTTGGTAGGGTGACATTTTTATGACATACCAAAAGCAGAAGAACTTGCATAAATTCACCAACTCAACCGATCATTACATACATGCGTGTAAGCAAATGTTATTGTACATTAATAACACACCTGGATTTGGTATTCGAGCAAAATTCGAAGGATGATAAATTTCTCATGGAACAGAACCAATAGGGACTTACCAAGACAAATAATTAAATCCTCAAGTTAAAATAATAAGGAAAAAGTAAAAGGAAAAGTAAAGGATCAAAGAAAGGTAATCCTCAAATCCCCTAGCTGATCTACAAAGAAATTGAGACATGCAGCTATTTGGCTTTTGTTATACAACTAGCAAAATTTTACCCTTGAAGATTAAGCTGTTTTTGGCTTTGACTTAATTCTCTTCACCCTTGAATAGAGGAATACCCCGGCAAGAGCTATAGCAGTCCCTATAGAAACAGAATACCAAAAATTTCAACATCGGTGTATACAGGGATATGGTGTGGTTAATAAATCTTCAAAACAAAGGTGTTCATATCTTTTCCAATTGGAACCAGAAAGAAGCAATCTTACCAAAAGCATTCACAGGAGAGACAGCTGTTTTGAAGAAGATGACAGAGCTCACAATGACCACGACCCGCTTCACACAATTTCCCACTGAGTGGGTAACAGGTGATACCCTCTGCAATATCATATAAGAAACCTGCTCCAATTCAAAGTACACCATCATTAAATCATTCAGGAATTCAAAACCTATTAAGTATTATAGTAGTGAACCATGTAGAAAAATATTGTAGGACCTTATACATAAGGCTCTAGTCAGTAGCAATGAATACCTATTGATAGCTTCGTTTTTTATTTCCCCTTTACCAATGTTTATATGTCAAAAAATATTCACTACTATTTTCTGTGCATGTCCGCATTTTCACCCAGGTAGTAAAAAATGACTGTTTATTCCTTGAGAAACACAATTCTTAAGATGAAGGAAATTGTCTTTCTCATTTCATAAAAATGGTCAATGGCACATTAAGACAACACAGCTGTCATAATGCAAAATTATTTGAAGAATGAATGAAGCCCAATCCAACAGTTGTGACTGACAATCTCTCCAAAAGACTGTCAAGAACACGAAGCAATTAAAATACCCATTCTAACTAACTGGCAAGACATAGATAGGACACAAGTCCATAAAATATCTCAAAATAGTGGCCATACTATCTACTAACTTCTTTTAAATATTTAAAATATTCTTTAACTGTCTCAATAGAGGTTTCAGTACACCCATGAGAGGGATACCTTGGGGTATATTCTATCATGTTAAGAACAGTTCCCATCAAACAGTTTTCCTTATAAACAACAATTTATGTTTAATATAGCAGTCAGCCAGTCACAAAATGAAATGCTGAAGAACCACATGTAAAACACTTAGCCAATGAGCAAGTAGCTCAACTAGCACTGGCCCGTCCATAAGAGTAGAGTGTGATGTTGATATCAGAAGTGCAACCCTCAAACTCAATTAGGACATTCTTCACTTCAGATGTGTCCCTCTCCCCACCAAAATAATTTAAAACTATTGAAAAAAAGGGCACAATTATGCATAGAAGACGAAAACTCACTTGCTGATAGGCATGGAAACAGAGTGCAGCAAGCAGAGATCTGATGTACACTTGTCTAACATTTAAACCCTGTCAAGAAAGATAATGTGACGTCGGATTAGCAACCTCAACACCATTATATCTTTTGATTGTGGATAACCCTGTTCATTTTAAATATCAAGATACTCACAGCAGCTTCCAGGTAAGCAGGGGTAAATTTTATACCCTCCATGAAGACAGCCGCAGGTGCTAACAGGAAGAAGGACATTACTGTTATTATAGAGAAGAGGGTTATGTTGTCCATAGAATCCTGAGAAGAACAAAATGCTTGTTACTAACTGCTTTTCTAAAAATGAAAGATAAGATACTCATCAAATGTCTTATGAATTGCAAAGAATCAGAGACTAATGTGCATAATGCAATATATGCAAAAGTTATGGAAGTGTTCACAGATAATATTACCTCTTTCTTAACCATGACCTTTTTGCTAAGAACATTGCGAGATTGATTTGTCACATTGGAAGCCATCGCACTCCAAAATCCAGCCCTGTTCAATATTCCACCAAATAATATTAGGATTCGAATGACCAAATCTTCTCTTTTGAAATGAAATCGTGCCCCTTTTCATGTTCCTCCAGGAAGAACAAGGCATGGAGGATATCTTACCAGTTGAAAGAGGCCTCAGTGACGGATGCCAGTGCAACTCCACCAACAATGGGCACAAGGGAGCCAACCACCCAAGGTGTAGGCGTCTGGAAGAAAGCAAAGCAAGGGTTCACTAATAAATAGGAGACTAAATGTCAACGATGCTTTTCCACATGTGTTAAATTTAAAACTATTTTTTTATTCAAGGGGAAATGCTTCATCATACTTAAATGATTATTCACAGACAACTATGTAAGAAACAAATCAAAAAGATAATTATCATCAAACTTTTTGACAAAAGAACTGACCATAAGTATTCATTAAATGAAAAAAAAAGCCATTAAGCAAAGCCAGGAAAATATGATATAGTATTCAAACCTCTCCCATGAACATTGCAGAAAGGATCACCGAAAAGAAAGGCTCCATGGCTTTGATTGTGTGAGTGAATGAGACAGCCACCTTTCCGAGACTCATGTTAGTGAAAAGGTTCCCTAAAGTATGCACCACGGCTAGCGGCAATATGGCTGCAAGCTGCCAAGAAATCGCACACAGGTAATTAATACAGAACACAACCTAAATGTGCATGTTTGGTAATCCTTAGTTTTTTAGAAATAATTCTTTTTTTTTATTTTCAAAAATCACTATTATAACCCATTTTGAACACAAAATAAACTTATCCAAATGAACTGTACTCTTTGGTTTCAGATTATATTTGCATTGGAAAAAGGTCATTTTGGTTGTAATTTGACATATTTGGCAAACCTGATTAAGGATGGAAAAAAAATGATTTTTGTGGCATAAAAAGCAGATTTTAGAGAAACTAGAAGTTTGGAGCCTATTTCAAAGAGTTGTTTGATTATTTTGAAATCAAACACATTTTTATCATTTCACCCTTATCGAATTAATTACCAAACAAATATTTTTAATCTAAACGAATAACTTAATACACTCTTTACTAATTTACCATATATAAAAGTGATTTTTTTTCCAATTCAAACCAAAAAGATTATCTTAAAATCACTCTTCAACAAATATCAACAAATATATTCAAACATAAGACTAACTCTACTACTATAACCAAGCATACCAAAATTAATTGATTATGTGAAACTAGGATTTTCTTATCATCTGCCCTTAGGGCAGAGAATAAGGAGCTAAATAAAGTAGTTTTACATTGAAAAATGATATATTTAGTAGTAGTTTAAGAATAGTGGACTTAGTTTTCAAAAGTATTTTACTATCAATTGACTCTTACCCTATGACTTATATACATAACAACAAATTAAAATAATATATTTTTTCGCAGCTAATCCAAACTAAGCATACACCAAAGTAGTACCTGTGCACCACTGATCTTTGGTCTCTTGTAAAGATTCAAACCCCACATGAATGCCACAAGCACAGTTCCAACAGCAAATTGAACGGCAGTCACCGTCACAGGATAATGCGCCACCTTCAACACCTGCCCAAAAAACCATTAAATTGAAAATTTAGGCACAAATATTGGAACCTTCAAGAAAACAGATACTCCATCCGGTCTCGATTATAAGCAACAAAAACACTCCACTGATTGTCTTAAATATAAACAAAAATTAACTAATTTTCTATTCCCAATGCAATCATTCCTAAAATATCCTTATAAAGGGATTGGATAATTTAATTTTTGTTTCATTCTCAATGTAAATTTCCTGAAATATTCTAATTTTTTTTTATAAATTTGAAAAAATTGAAAGCACTTAACTAACTTCCTTCCTTAATAGGTGTGAAATTGGTTATTTTTTCTTAAAAATAAGAGCCGAGGGAGAACGATACTCCCTCTACTCCCTCCATTCCACTTTAATCGAAGGTGATGCACACAGATTAAGACAATCATCGAATGCGCCCATACTCAACAGTAGAAAAAAATGCTCCGATTATTGTGGAATAAGTAAAATAAAAAATGATAAAGCGACCATTTTTTTTACAATGAAAGTGGATTGGTTAGGTGGATTACCTGTTTGTTATAGATATTGAAGTAAATGTTGAAGAGGTACCAGAGGCCGAAAAGGGCGCCAAGCTGGAGAGTCTTTATTAAGCTGCCGGAGGCGGCGGCGGCGGCGGAGGCGGAATCGTCGGCGTTTTCGGGGACGGAGACGGCCTTCGGCTGGAAGGGATCGGAGGAGGATAGGGAAGGGCGAGGTCTGAACTTGAAAGAGGAGGAGGAGGAGGATGAGGGAAGGGACCAGGATCGACGAGTGAAGGAAGATGAAACGACATTGGGTGCGTGCGTTTCGTCGAGTTTGGAAGCGAAACGTATGGGGTCGAAGCGAAGAGAGCGTTTGGGTTTGTGGTGAGTGTGGAGAGGGATGGAAAGGTGGTGGGAGAGAGTGAAAGCGGAGCTCTGCATTTTTTCTTGTTTTGGGAGATCTGAATCTGGGAACGGAATATGAGAGAGGACGGTTTTGTTTTGTTTTGTTTTGTGGAGAGATTAGTTAGGTGTGTTATGTGGGTGTGTGTGTGGGGAGGGGGGGTTGGTTGGTTTTAATCGAAGGGAGAGAGAAGGCCTCGAAGTGTCCGCCACCAGCAATGTTTGGTGAAGGTTTGGGGGGGGGGTGTGTATGTATGTAGGCACCCATGTATGTATGTATGTGTGTGGAGTGGAGGAAGTTGGTGGAAAGTACAACGACCCAAGATATTGAATTTGAAGATACTGCTTGATTGATGGGATGCAAACGTGAAAATGAAATAAAATATAATGACCAAATTAAGTGCTCCTACTATTGTAGTAGATGAAAATTGAAAAGGAAAATAATGAATCTCGTATTTTAAAAATTGGAATGTCGAATATTCTACGGATATTTTTATGATGGGTTCTTTATCTCACGTGTTAAACAACTCATCAACATATCAACATATATTAAAATAGGTAAAGTTGAGGGGTATTTTGTACTTTCCCTCCATGATAGTTTTTTCCTCCAAATTTGTTTCTAATCCTAGCCATTCTTTGCAAATAAATCACATCCGTTCATATCTTCCTAAATTTCATTCTAATCCTAGTCATCCAATGCAAGTAAATCACATCCGTCCATATTTTTTAATTTTTTCATTTTCCTTTCATTTTATGACTGCTTACAATTGAAACAGTTAGTATTTTTCATGATTTCCTTTCAATGTGTGATGCAACAAATGCTATTCTGACCGCTTACAATTGATAGTCATGGAAAGCTTGAAAAATGACAAGGTTACATTAAGCATATGAACAGTTAGTAATTTTTTTTTAATTGGTAGAAAGCCTTCCTTTCGATTAGTATTTTTTCCATTTTTTTTTTGGTATTTTTAAGTGTTTGAATTTTGCTCAAACATTTCTTAATACAAAGACTTGAGACTTGATGGTGCACAAAAGAAGATCAAAGAATGTGAAGAAGTAAGTGAAATTCTTTTCAATATTGCGTTGATCTTTAACACAATATTTCTTTTTTATAATATGTTGATCATGAAAGTTTTCCTTTCAATTTATCATTTAAATTTTTGTTTAAACATATTACCTTGATGATTTCAATGAAATTCACTTCTTTGGTGACCAAACTTACAAGGTAGTCCATTAGATTATTATGCAAATTTTTTATTTTATCAAAGCTACTATGTGCACCATCGTACATTTCTTGCCCCTCTAGGCCTCTACAATCTGCATATATATATATATATAAATGTTTGGTCATTTTGTTTTCTATTTAAAGTTTATTTTGTTACCAGCCTTTCGTCTTTCAATGGGAATTTTTTTTATTTTTGGTATCAAAATGTCACTTGCAAAAAAAAAACGTATAAAGAAGGAAACCTTGGTTGTTTGAACATAGGAACAGTTAGTATTTTTTTATTTTTTATTTTTTAAATTGGTGGAAAACCTTCATTTCAACTGAAATTATTTCCTTATTAAGTATATTTTATTTTCTTATTTGTCATAAACATTAAGCATATGAACAATTAGTATTATTATTTTTTTTAATTGGTAGCTAGAAAGCTTTTTCATTTTTTTTTTTTGGTATTTTTAAGTATTTGAATTTTGCTCAAACATTTCTTGATACAGGGACTTAAGACTTGATGGTGCACAAAAGAAGATCAAAGAATGTGAAGAAGTAAGTTAAATTCTTTTCAATATTGCGTTGATCTTTAACACAATATTTCTTCTCAATATTTATTTTTTTATAATATGTTGATTATGAAAGTCTTCCTTCCAATTTATCATTTAAATTGTTGATTAAACATATTACCTTGATGATTTCAATTACTATTATATAAACGAGCTCTTATTCTGTGCAACTCACGGATTATTAATATAATGGATACCCATAAATCTGTTTGGGTACCTGAAAACCCGTTGGTCCGCTGATAGCGGGTATCCGTGTGAGTCCGAAGCATGGACGGATCCAAGTATGCATGAACGGGACGCATTTGGGTAATGGGATACCCGGACCCATTGTCATCCCTACTTGTCACATAATTCGGAGAAAGTTTTTTTTTTTTTGCCCGTATTCCTTGCGGAACCACCGGTATCCCCAAGAACACCCTTAATACCAGGGAGCCATTGAGACTAATCCGGAGCGAGCTGCGTGGCTGGCTCTCCCAGCTGGATGTTTTTAGTGGGAATCGAATCCGGAGCTACTAGCACCCGTGTCCCATTCCCAAGATTTCAGTTGGGGCCTTACACCATCTGAACCAAACCTCTTTGGTAATTTGGACAAAGTTTTTATTGTAAAAATAAGTGCTCTTCACTTTCTCCTCCTACCACCACAGTACATGATAACTCCATTTTATATACATATTTCTATGTAATTTTTAAATAGTTTTGATATGATTATGAATATAGTTTAATGATATTCTTGTCGAAATATTATTATTAAATATTTATTTTAAACAACTCATATTATATAAATTTGCGGTTAAAATTGATTTATTTGATTCAAACTTACTTAATACTATTTATATTCCTAAATATAAGACCATCTTTGACATTTTTATTTTGTTTTTATTTATAGAATCCCATAGCAATTTTCAATGATCATTAATTACTTCTTTTTACAAACACTTATATACACTTCTTAGATTTTCAATAATATTAATATGAGTAATTTTGAAAATACTATCTCCATCTCTATTTATAACATCGTATACCGTCTCTATTTATAACATCGTATACCAAATTTCAATGAGTATTAATTACTCTTTTTTGAAAATGCTAACAAGTGCCCTTAGGGCACTTGTTAAGAAGTTAAATGAGAAAAAAGTTTTTTTTTTGAGAAAAAAGTTTATTGGAAAGTGTGATTTATTATTTTTTTGAGAAAAGAGAAATTAGAACTTATATTATTAATATGAGCACTTGTTAGCAAGACCCTAAGCACATTGCTAAGCAATGGCCTGTGCAGGCAATATATATTGAGATGAGAGGGGGGAATACATGATTATACAGCGAAAAGGCACAAATGACACATACTATCATACTCGGTGGATTGCCCTAGTGGAAACTGGCTGAACGCTTAGTGTGACACCCTCAATATAATACTTGAAATTAGAGTAATAATCATACTATTACTCATATTAATTACTTATGGACTTGTTGGTATTAGAAAATACAGGGCTTAAATTTTCCCTTTACTCATATTAATTACTTTGGTGTCTATACAAAGCTCGAGATGTGAGCTTTGTAGTGGTGTATAATTTGTGGCTTAACTCTAAACAGAGAAGGATAATCGATTGAACCAAGTCGGGAACCCTAACTCATGCAAAATCTCACGAAATTGGCAAATGGAGGGGTTGAATCATCAACCATGGCTTAAATAGCCATCCATGAAGCTCATGCACAGAGCCACGTGTAACACCCCGATTTGGCAACTTGAAAACCACAATTACTTAAGTTAAATATAGTGAAAATTAGGGCCATTTTTTTTTAAAACAAGTATTACATAAACATGAGAACGTTTAGTTTCGAAACATAGTTATAATTAAAAATTCATGTTCTCACGTTGCATAAAATTTTTCAAGTTCCAAACCGAGATGTCACAAGACACCGCACTTTGAAACTGTTTCACAAAACATCATTTAAATACACAACCCATTTACTTGTTTCAAAACATCAATACTGAACAAAACTTTAGCCGGGGTACAGTATGATAAAGCTATGGTAACTAAGAACTTGCAATGGAATACAATACTCTGAGGGGATTACCTAGCATCTAGTCATATACACTAAGACTCGCCATCTAGCTCCGAATCTTGACAGATCAAGCTCTCAGATCGCAGGCAGAATCGTCCTCGTCCGTCGTTTCAGAAGTCTCTTCCATAGTGTCGTCTCGTACCTTCTCATCCTCCCTTTCACGAGCTAGAAGCCTCTTCATGATTTCTTTTCTTTGCCGTCTCATCTCTATGTACACTATGACGCGAGCTGTCATAGTTATGTTACTCCCTTTCATTGGAGATACTCCTATCTCCCGAATGAGCTGGAATCACACTATGTTTTCCATCTAATGATCATACAAAATTTTTCCAATGCAAAGCAGAAGTACAGGAGAGAGTGAGCTACCCAAAACAGCTCTGTCGACTATGTGGAATTACAATAGGCAAATATTAAGACAAGACAATAAACATCAAACCAATCAAAACAACAACATGATCATTATCATCATATAATAAAATACAATTTTAATCAATTTCTTGTAATAACACTCTCAAAATCCTTCTCATAAAACTTACACAATCCCTTTCAATTCTATTATCATTCCTCACTCAAGCTTGTCAATTATTTCAAGAATCATTTCTTATACTTGTCTTTTGAATCTTATTCAATACTTGATAACATTACTGCACCTTTCTTTTAAACATCTTAATCTTTTAAAGTCTTATCGTTTCGGATCGCATCAATGATGTGGGGAAATCATCATTGAACGCGCACACACGTCTACATCTCCTCGGTCATCCACCCAACCTAATCGGAAGCAAACAGGAGTACAGGACCTTTACCACGCGGGCACGACAGCTGTCTCAACAATTGGCTCCAAGCCAGGAGAACTGTAGAAAACTCAGGTACAGTCTCAAATCAATTCAATTCATATCAATTCATATCATTTCATATAATCAAGGCTCACTGTAGAAAACTCGGGTACAGTGGCAAATCACAAATGCCCCGTTCCAGTCCCTCTCACTGTTCAAGATTTGCAATCTAGGGGGCGACAGTACTAATTCTAGTTGATTGTGCAGAACGTACCACGGCTCTGGACCTAGTCCCTACCACGTCTCGTATACCACATGTGGAGTTTGTTCTGCCTAGAAAGTACTCTAGACTTCTTGACGTTTCACCGTCATCGTCCTCCCCTAATGCAATCTCCACCTGAGTATCCGCAGATACCCATGGTCTCTTCCTCTCCACTACTTCGATATGACACTCATAGCTCACCGCGTTCGTTAATGTCTTTTAAAGGCTTTTAAAGATTTTAGAGTTTTAATTAACGGCTTAGTCCTAATAGTCGGCTCATCCTTGGTGCATCCCTTCAATGAGTCCCGACCACTAATCGTTAATCCGTTCCCCAAAGATTCTCAACAGCATCTTGCATCATGTCTCTTTCTCATGCATCTCCTCAGCATCCTTCTCATCAATCATTACTTAGCAGCATCATCAGCATCTTTCTCATCATCATCGCTCAGCAGCATCATCAACATCTTTCTCCTCAGTTGTTGCTCAGCAGCACCATCAACGTCTTGCTCCTCAGTTGTTGCTCAGTAGCACCATCAACGTCTTTCTCCTCATCATTGCTCAGCAGCACCATCAGCGTCTTTCTCCACATCATCACCACGCTTCCGCTCGCCTCGTCAGGTATTTCTTATCACTATCTTGAAAATCATCTTTTATCTCAATTCTTTCTCAAACTCAGCTATTTTTTTCTCTCCCTTTCACTTTTTATCTCTTTTACAGTTTCATTCACATCACGACTTATCTTTTTCTCAATCATTTCTCATAGTTCTTATTTGTGTCTCTTATCTCTTTTCAGTCTTAATTCATTACTTTCACAATCTCATTATTATCATTTCACATGCCAAGAAAATCAGTATCTCATGCATAATTATTAAAAACAGAGCATCATAACATTTCAGCAAAACATATCAACTATTGACAACAACCGATCTCAACGATTCGTATGGATAGCCAAACAAACAACAAACAACAAACAACAAGCAATTGCTATCCCACTACATCGCCTAATGAGATCGGGGTCCAATCTTTGACATGATTGGACGCCTTAATATGTTACCTAAATACCACGACGTCTTAAGGGAAGCCCCTCTCTCACCTCGAATGACGTAGATCCCCAAGAACTCTCCAAGCTTCCCAAGTTACTGCTCCGGCCTCGTGTCCTTTTTGTGCGTCACCCGAACTAGAACATTTTTCCCGTGCGTTAGAAACGATTTCGATAAATTCATAATTTCGTTTTTAAAAACACTTTGAAATAATTCCCTTTTTGAAAACATATTGCCAATATCCAAAAGTTTTCAAATCCAAATCAAATCCATAAATAAAAATGTTTTCAAGAAAACTTTGAAACAATTTTAAAATAATTTCTTTATCAAAACAGAATCCATTTCCCTCTTAATTTAAAACATTCCGGGTATAAAATCATTATCTTTAAACATTGAACAAAATCCCAAGAAACAACTCATTAAAAATCTACCTTAGACAAAATACCAAAAATTCAAGAAGATAAAATTTCAAGGCCACATCAAATTGATTCATTAAATTTCCAAATTTCATTATATTATCATACACTGATCAAAGAAGGTCATATAAAAATTTTCAAATCAATTTAAGTTGTTTAAATCATACTTTTTCAAATAAAACATTTTTCGAATCCTTTGAAATTCAAACACAAATAAGTTTCACAATCAAAATTCAGAACAATTTCAATTCAATCTAAATCTTTTCCAAAACACATTCAATTAGCACAAAGAACAACACATACAAGTTTTCAAAGCATTCACAAGTCCACATAAAGCAAGTCACTCTTTTAATCCTTTAAAATCATTAATTAGGTTATAATCTTAATAGGTTAATTCGATTACTCTTAAGAAAATAATTTAAACTAAGCCTTGTGATTAACTCACCAAGGACCGAATTACTATGGTCATTAATTTTCCAATCACTAATAAAATTTAAAACTAAAATCATTGAATTAACATTACAAAAATTTCTTTTTCAATTAATTAAATCCACTCATTTGCTTTCACATCTAAACCAAGAAAATTAAAGAAACAACACAACACATAGCATCATGCATCTAGGAATATAGCCTTTTCAAAAGTCATTTCATGAAGAAAATTTTCCAACCATGTCAACATGCATTGGCCGAATTATATAAGTATAGAATGGCAAAGATTTTAATGCACAAATAAAGATATAGAATCATGAAATCATTTTCTTTCTTTTGGGATTAAAACCGTGAGAATCCACGAAGAAAATTAACAAATTTCAATTCATTTTCTTAACAAAAATCAAAGCAACAATTTGAGTCATAAACTACTTCAAAGATTCACTTTATTTTCTTTGTAAAACTTGGTTATTTCATACATACCCTTTAAAGCTCTTACATTAAAAATAGTTTCATCATACATGCACTCAAAATGATAAACAAACATAGCCTCCTACCTCTTTCTATGATGGCCGAATATCATCATTCACAACAACAAGGTCTTTATTCATTTTTCAACATACAAAAATCACAAATTCAACATCAAGTCATGTAAGCCTTCAAGACTACTTTTCAAAGCAACATACTACATCATTTACTCACATCACATACACAAAATAAACTCAAGTTCATCACTTTTCTCAACCCACAATTAAAGATCTTAATTTAACTTCATGAAAATAACATGCATGTCCTAAAAATCATTAGATCTAGCCCTAAAACAAACATGCATCAACTTTTTACAAAATAAAAACATGGATCCTATTTCTTTTCAAGCATGGCCGAATAGGCTTTATAAAAATATAACATGCACATAATCAAATACTAGATCAAATCATGTTTACACTCAAAAATTATTTTAAAGTTTGCTTCTTTAATTTTTTCTCCAAAATCGAGTCATATATAAAAGAAAAACATGATATTTTCTCTTGAAATTAACATGCAAGACCAAAGCTCTCAACTTTTCCACTCATCAAACAAAGATCATCACACGCACACACTTAAATCAACTAAGATCATCATTAAACTAACATGCAAGACCAAAGACTTTAACTTTTTCTCTAATCAAGCTTAAATCATATTTTTATTCATCAAATAATCATGGAAATACATCATATGTCACGGTTTAGCAAGAAGATTCAACATGCAAAGCCAAAGATTACCACTTTTTTATTAATCAAGTTTAGATCATGAATTTATGTATCAAATCATGTAAAAGCTTCATAAATCACAGTTTGAGTAAGAAAACTCAACATGCAAAAAAGTTTATTTTAGGCTTCACAAAAATCTTAAACAATACTTTAGATCTTTAAGATTTAGTTAGAAAAACATCAAGATCTATCAAGAAAACGTCAACCGAAACATCATACATAAGCTACACATATTACAAATCATTTTGAGTCCTTAAAGTCCATGATTAAAGAAGAGCAACACATAAACTCATCTCTCAAACCATAAAATTAAACATGCAAGAAGGAAAGAAGTAGATCTACAAAATCAAAAGAAAAATCTAAGCTATTACAAATCTTCCTCTTGATCTCCAAGTCACCTACCAAGAAAAGGGTTGGTCTTCTAGCTCCTAACACTTAGATCTTCAAGGAACACCTTTGGTCTAGCTTCAAACCTCCTTCTTCTTTCTCTCTAAACCTCACGACCACTCTTTCTCTCTCTCTCTCTATTTCTTTTTCTTTCTCTAAGAGTGGAATAGGCTCTTAGAGTTGTGTTTTGTGTGGAATTGAAGAAATGAGAAATGAAAGGGGTGAAATGAACTAAGGCCATACCAATTTATAGGCCAACGAATCATCCCCCCTTTGCCCTTAGGTTTTTGGTTCGGTCATGAACAAATGGGAGGGTAATTTTGGGCTTCCAAAAGTTTGCATGCAAGGAATCTAGTTAAGGGGACATGGTTGAGTAATTTAAGGAACTATGTCACTTTAGGTCTAGTTACTTTTGGCTAATACTTAGGATTTCTACTAACTTAGTTTCGTCATGGTTCTATCTTGCCCTACAAGCTTCTAGAAAATTATAATCCTAAGCTTATACATACACACACATACGTAGAACACTCACATAAATACATATACATACCGTAGCATATACACATAAACATACATGTCTCACATTTTCATTTTCTAAGCATACTTACTTAAAATCATCAATTCATACAATAATACAATTAATTCCAAGGAATCACATTCACACATATTAGACAAACACATATCACATAAAAATTTCAAGCCAAATCAATAAATTTATTTTCTTCAAAATACAAATCCCAAAATTCGTACTTCACAAACTCTAGAAATAAATTTTTATAAATCAATCCAGAAAATTCTAAAAATCACATTTTCAAAATCTACGTTTTAAGACGATCGTTTTCATATAAAGATCATAAAAATCCGAGTTACGGTTAAAAAGATACGAATTTTCAAAGCTAACAATCCAAAAGAAAATTCATTTCAAAAAAATCATCCTTTAATGAAAATCACAACTTAGTAAATTATTCCAAGCTCAACAAAATCATTCACTTCTTGTCTATAAAAACATTTTTTTTTTATAAAAATCCATGAAAATCAACACTTTATTTCTTTCTCACGTAAAATACTTGTCTGAAAATCTTTTATAAAACAAATCTCAAGATTTATTTTGACGAAATTCGTTTAAACACATGGAAAAAATGCGGGGTGTTACACCACGAAGGTGGAAACGTGTTGCTGAAGGTGTTTTCGTGGCAACGGTGGAGAATCGTTGGTGGAGACTCACCAAAACGCACTAACTCGTGCAACTCTGACCAGAATACTCAAGTATTCTCAGAAATACTCGAGTACTTTGGTCAATTTTTGAAAAATTTAAATTTTATTTTCTTTCCCTCCAAAACCTTTCCTATAATTACTTCTAGGTCCCCAAAACAGGGTCTAATGTGCAAATTATATATTTATACATAAATATACTTACCAAATTAAATTCACACATTCACTAATAACATAAACATAGATTTTAATCAAAGATTAAAAATAGAAATAATTAATTATTATAAATTTTATAATCAACATTTCATTAATTAGGGATTAAAATTTTGGGGTGTTACACTTAGGGACTTCAGGATCAAAGGTTCGAGTCCCAATGAGGGAACAATTCCTGAGGAGGATCCATACCGTTGAGTTAAAGACTCGAACAGTTCGCGGATCCGAGGTGGATTAGTTAGGCCACAAAAAATGTGAAGCCCAGACACCACCTGATTTCGACAAAAAAAAGAAATAGATAATCAAGGTAACATATCTTTTGTGATATTTTCATCTTTTATAAAAATAATTTTATTTTATTTTTGTATGCTCAAAAGTAATCCAAATAAGTTGTTTCTTGAGATCTCATCAATTCAAGTGCAGAGTTGAACAATTTTTACCAGTGGAGACTGGCACAGATGGACAGGGTCTGTGTCTTTTAAGCATGTGATCATGGGTTTGACCCCTGACTCATGCAAACGGAGAGTGCCTTTCTAAAAGCGTCACCCCCTAAAGGGCCTAATTGATGTGCAAACGGATTAGTCACCTAGTTACGTGGGTGGATATTGTGGGTTCACCCAAAAACAAGCTATTGGAAGCCCTCTATACAAAGTGATTCACTTGTGGCAGCAAATACTCTTAAGCCCAATGCACTTGTGCATGCCTCAGTCAAATTTTATTATAATAAATTATTTTACTTTTTTATAAATAATGTTGTTATAATTACTTAATTTCCTTTGCTATTTTTCCAACACTTTTTATTTGAGTAAAATGTTGGAAACCAACAAGCGGCCTAACAATTTACTAGGGGGGGTGAATAGTAAATGGAAGCAACAATATTAATTTTTCGGATTTAATTGATATTAACAATAAACACGCTTATTGTTTTTAAACAAAATTAAGTTTCTGTGCAAAAATGCTTGAACTACTCGAGTAGTGCTCCAACTACTCGAGTAGTACGAGCAATTTCAGACAGTGAACAAATTTTCAGAAAGCTTTACAGGAAGCCAAAAATAACACGAACAGCAGCAGGTAAATTGACTAACTTAAGGTTCAATGAGAAAGACTAAAACTGCGAAATTGAAGGAAAGCAATATAAAGAAAGACACAAAGAATTATTATACTGGTTCACTCTCACCCACTTGAGAGCTACGTCCAGTCCCCCCTAAACCTTAGGGAGAGTTTACTATTAATCAATTAAATTGGATACAAATAGGATTAATTAGTGAACCTCACTCAATCTAATCCTAACCCTTTCAAGAGTGTACCAAACCCTTGAAATCTTACCCCAATGTCAATTGATTCACTGTTGAAGAACCTCTTCAACCTTCCACAAAGAGAGCTTCTTGAAACCTTCAAGAACACCTTCTCCATTTTGCAATAGAGCCTCTTGAAACCTTCAAGATCTCCTTCTCCAAGCGTTAATGGCAGCAATCATATGAATAACAATGGTAACAAGATTGTGGCTCCAATTACAATCTCAATTGAATATGAATATGAAAGTATGTAAACCGATTGAGACCTAGACTTAGAGAGGGATTGGAATGAAAAACGTTTTAGCTTGAATCAGGTTTTTGTGTCAAAAGTTCCTTTTAATGAGAGTTGGAGGAGGCATCCATATATAATCTCCAAAATCCCCAAGAATAAGGGAGGAGAGAATTTGAAAAGATTTGGGCTTGATTGCCTCACCAACGGTCATATTTGGATCAGGCTGGATGATGATGCAGACTCGTACTACTCGAGTAGTTGAAGCACTACTTGAGAAGTCTGTGCTTCCAGAATAAACAAATTTTCTTTTTAAGCTGACTACTCGAGTAGTTGAAACACTACTCGATTAGTTCATGCACTACTCGATTAGTCAGTGCACTACTCGAGTAGTCAGTGCAGACAGAGAAATTGAAGTTTTTCTGTTTGGTAGACTACTCGAGTAGTTGGGGCACTACTCGAGTAGTTACTGTTAAAACTGAAAATTTGCTTTTCAATTTTGTTAAGATTTAACCTTTGATTTTTACCAATCCCTTTCTTGTCTTTTTCAGGTATTTTACTCAACTAATTTGCATATTTAATATACCATATTAAATAGAGCTAAATACCTAAATCTACCACCCACACTCATGAACGATAAATGAATCAAATACAATGAACTACAAGAGAATGAGTAGACTATTGGTTGTTGTTGTTTGTTGATTCAACTTCAAGGCAAATGGCTTCATCAAAACAACTTGTTGATTTATTAGTCTTCATCAAAACCTTTTTGATTCTACAATCTCCCCCTTTTTGATGATGACAAATCCTTGATAATATAAACCTTGTTGTTTTGCATAAACTCCCCCTAACTTTATGCAACATCAGAAACCTGCACAACATAAACAACAACATCATTTCTCCCCCTTTTGGCATGATAAAAAAGGAGTCTAAATTAAGAGCAATATGCCATAGGAAGAACATAATGTTGGATTATGAGCAATGATAGCACTTGTTGATTTATAGCCCGATAAAAAAAAACTTTTCTCCCCCTAAAACAAATATACTTATGAAGAGGCAATAAAAAAACATTTTAGCACATAGCCCTTCAAAAATACTTAAAAAAAATTAAGTTTTGCTTGAGGGTACCCAAATTGTTTTGGGCTTATCGGGATTTTCACCTTTCACAATCCAAACATAATAACCGTTAGGCACACCATGAGATTTAATTCTACAAATATTTGAGGTGTGTCCATGAATGCCACAATAAAAGCAAGTTGGCTTTTTAGAATAATTAACATTTGAAAAAGAACCAACTTTTCTAAAATTCTTTTTCTTGGCATTCATGTATCCTAAGCCGGTTTTATTTGTATTGGTCCTTTGATTTTCAAGAAGTTGATTTAATCTTTGATCACTTCTTGATAAAGTTGCAATAGTGTTTTAAAATCTGTAACTTCATGTTCATGACTTTTGCAACTTTCACAAGGAGGGATTTCTGGAATTTTCAAAGAATCAATACTTTGTTGTAGTGCTTCATTTTTACTATTTAGCTCATCAATGCATTTTTCTAAATTCAAGACTTGCTCTTTATATTTCAAAATAGCTCTTTTTCTTTTATCATTTAATTTAGCAAGTTTCTTGAATTCATTATGCATTTCAACATAAGCACTATATAATTCTTCATAATCATGAGACTCAGATTCGGAATCGGAATTTACCTCGGTTCCTTGCTTACTTGAAGTGAAACTTGATGATGCGCCTTCATCAAATCTACTCACCAAGCAAAGATTGGATTCTTCCTCATCACTTGAGCTTGTCTCTTCGTTTTCATCCGGTGCATCCCACACAATGTAGGTTCTTTTGCCCTTTTTCTTTTCATCTTTATGTCTCTTAAGATACTCAGGACAATGAGGTCTTATGTTTCCTCTCTTACCACATTCATGACATTTAATTTTATCTTTTGAAGAACAATTTCTATGGTAGGATTCCTTAGGTTCCTTTATTCTTTTTAATTCATTTTTATTTTTAAAACATTTACGGAACCTCTTTGCTAGTTTTTGAAAACTTTCATCATCTAAACTAGATTCGGAGTCATTACTAGTGCTAGAGGAATCATCACATACCTTAGTTGATTTTGTGGTGGTCTTTAGTGTGATTCCCTTCTTTTTCTTATCTGACTCCTCATGCAAAGTTAGACATCCTAACTCCATTTCATGCTCTTGAAGCTTTCCAAAAAGTGTTTCTAAGTCCATGTAGTCCAAATCCTTAGACTCCATGATGGTTGTAACCTTTGGTTGTCATTCCCTACTTAGACATCTCAACACTTTGTAATAATTTCAGCATTCATAAATGTTTTACCAAGAGCAATCAAATGATTAATGATATGTGTAAAACGTTTTTGCATATCACTAATGGATTCGTTAGGAAGTATACGAAATAATTCATATTGCATTAAAGCATTTAATCTAGCACGTCTAACTTCACTTGTACCTTCATGAGTAAGTTGTAGAATGTCCCACATTTGTTTAGCATTTTTACAATGTGTAACTCTGAAAAATCATCATAAGACAAGGTGGAAGTGATGATGTTTTTAGCTTTTAAATCATAAGAAACTTTCTTTTTATCATCATCCGTCCAACTTGCCCTTGGAATTTCTACAACTTCCTCATTTATTTTCTTTTTAGGTACATAGGGACCATTTTCAATTACATCCCAAATATCAATATCAATTGCTTCAATAAAAAATTTTATTCTAGCTTTCCAATAAGCATATCCTTCACCATTAAATAGTGGAGGACGTTTTATTGAAGAGCCTTCCCCTCCAAAAGGATTGTTAGAGCCCATGGTTTCCTTAAGATCTTTTCGAAAAAGTTTTTACACTCCATCTTTCGACCGAGCTCTGATACCACTTGTTGGAAATCAACAAGCGGCCTAACAATTTACTAGAGGGGGGGTGAATAGTAAATGAAAGCAACAATATTAATTTTTCGGATTTAATTGATATTAGCAATAAACACGCTTACTTTTTTTAAACAAAATTAAGTTTCTGTGCAAAAATGCTTGAACTACTCGAGTAGTGCTCCAGCTACTCGAGTAGTACGAGCAATTTCAGACAGTGAACAGATTTTCAGAAAGCTTTACAAGAAGCCAAAAATAACACGAACATCAGCAGGTAAATTGACTAACTTAAGGTTCAATGAGAAATACTAAAATTGCGGAATTGAAGGAAAGCAATAAAAAGAAAGACACAAAGAATTATTATACTGGTTCACTCTGACCCACTTGAGAGCTACGTCCAGTCCCCCCTAAACCTTAGGGAGAGTTTACTATTAATCAATTAAATTGGATACAAACAGGATTAATTAGTGAACCTCACTCAATCTAATCCTAACCCTTTCAAGAGTGTACCAAACCCTTGAAATCTTACCCCAATTTCAATTGATTCACTGTTAAAGAACCTCTTCAACCTTCCACAAAGAGAGCTTCTTGAAACCTTCAAGAACACCTTCTCCCTTTAGCAATAGAGCCTCTTGAAACCTTCAAGATCTCCTTCTCCAAGCGTTAATGGCAGTAATCATATGAATAACAATGGTAACAAGGTTGTGGCTCCAATTACAATCTCAATTGAATATGAATATGAAAGTATGTAAACCAATTGAGACCTAGACTTAGAGAGGGATTGGAATGAAAAACGTTTTAGCTTGAATCAGGTTTTTGTGTCAAAAGTTCCTTTTAATGAGAGTTGGAGGAGGCATCCATATATAATCTCCAAAATCCCCAAGAATAAGGGAGGAGAGAATTTGAAAAGATTTGGGCTTGATTGCCTCTCCAACGGTCATATTTGGATCAGGCTGGATGATGATGCAGACTCGTACTACTCGAGTAGTTTAAGCACTACTCGAGTAGTCCATGCTTCAAGAATAAACAAATTTTCTTTTTAAGCGGACTACTCGAGTAGTTGAAACACTACTCGATTAGTTCATGCACTACTCGATTAGTCAGTGCACTACTCAATTAGTCAGTGCACTACTCGAGTAGTCAGTGCAGACAGAGAAATTGAAGTTTTTCTGTTTGGTAGACTACTCGAGTAGTTGGGGCACTACTCGAGTAGTTACTGTTAAAACTGAAAATTTTCTTTTCAATTTTGTTAAGATTTAACCTTTGATTTTTACCAATCCCTTTCTAGTCTTTTTCAGATATTTTACTCATCTAATTTGAATACTTAATATACCATATTAAATAGAGCTAAATACCTAAATCTACCACCCACACTCATGAACGATAAATGAATCAAATACAATGAATTACAAGAGAATGAGTAGACTATTGGTTGTTGTTGTTTGTTGATTCAACTTCAAGGCAAATGGCTTCATCAAAACAACTTGTTGATTTATTTGTCAAACCTTTTTGATTCTACATAAAGGACGAAAAAATGACTTAAAGATGTAGTTTTGAAGCAAAAATACAAGTTATGAAGAAAGGCCGATGAATTCCCTTCCTTAAGAAGGATGGACGGTTGTTGACAAAAAGATAATGAGCACCAAAGCTACCGCTCGTCATATTTGTAACCGGTTGCTCAAGGCAATGCTCAGAAGATTCTATATCCATCACAAGGCATAGACAATCGTGTATAATCCCATGAATGATCTTCCATATTGCCTTGCTGATCAAAGATTCTTCACCTATAAATAGAGACATATGACTCAATTATTTAACACATTTGGTTCCATGCCAAACTTGGTTCGTGCAATCTTTCTTCTTCGTCTGAGAAGTTCATTAACCCCTTACTACTGGGAGACTAAAGGGTCACTCTTGTTGCTTCATGGAGGCTATTCCAAAGAAGTTTGAAGGTTATTATGCAACGGTTACAAAACCCTAAAAGTTAGGAATTCTTGTCGGTAAGGAAGGTGAAGCCTTCAAGTATGCTTGAAGGTGGCCTCTTGAAATTATTATTCATTCATTTATGATTCTTCATGTATGTTGTAATGATTGGGTAATGAAAATTCTTACATTCTGTTACGTCCTAGACCAAGGAGTAGCTCTCAGACCAAGGATGATCAGAGTTCAAAGATATGGTCTAGGGTTGATGTGTGATCCTTTGGTTCTCCAGATATCTAGTTGGGATATCTAGGGTTTCCCTAATCACTGGAGTGTGTGAGTGTGAGAAGTTAGCGAGTGAGAGAACATACTTGAGCCCCTAGCTGGAGACAACTATTTATAGGGAGAGTGGTGCTGTACCCTATGGGCCTGTACGGAGGTCCATTAGGGCTGACGTGACCCTTAAAGGATAGGGGGATGAGTCATTCATCCTTATCATGTACTAGAGGGCCTTATCCCTGTGGCAAGTTGAGTGCACACGCCCAGAGCTCGGGCTCTCAAGGGGTAGAGTCCCTATGGTCGGTCCGAGTCCACTGGGGGTAAATGTCTGGGTGTATGCTCGGCATGATTAAGCATTGTGTTCTAGCTGGACAGGTCTGGTCGGCGAGCTATTAGAAGGGTAAGACCGAGGGACGGTCCACCACATAAGCCCCCCAGCTCGGTAAGACTGTTTAAGGCTTGAGTCGAGCTAATGGTTTTTGATACCAGATTAGGGTCCGACTATTCCGCGTGTCTCGTGGATCGAAGGGGATGAAGCGACAACCCTTTCACCTGCTTTGTTGTCCTTTCGTCTGCTCTGAAAGACGTTTGAATTTCTCCTATCTAACACGTGTCCCATGTGTCATTTATACCATTATTTCCTCATGTTGCCCCTTCAGTTTTCCAGACTTCTCAACCTGTATCTTGGGGCCACGTTTCTTTTCGTGGCTCGAGGCTAGTTGGGCCTTAAGCCCACGTTGCTGTTTTTGAGGGAGTGGATTGGAGGGAATCTTATTTAAACTCCTTCTTCCCCCAATTTTACCGTTTTTCCACTCTCTCTGTCTTTTGAACATTAAACTTCCCCCAACAACTTTGCCTTCATCCTGTACTTTGACGGTTCCCTTCTTACACCATCTACTCCTCTTTTAAACCAACACCACTCCTCAAAGTCTTTATTTCATTTTCCATTCCATTCCTTTCTAGTCTCCATTTTCCAATGTTGTGGTTCCCCTCCAAGCGTTCTTCAGTTCATACCTGTTCTTCATCTTCTACAGGTACTTATTCTTGCTTTTCCTTTCTTCTAGATTTTTGGTTACGCTTTAGGTTTTTCTGGCTTTTTCTGCGTTTTTTTTCTTTTTTGGGTTTTTTGGGTTTTCTGTGATTTCTTGGTTTTTCTGTCATTCTGGGTGTTTCTGGGATTTCTGGGTTTTTCATGAGTAGGTGGTTTGAGAAATGGTCTGAGGTTTTGAACTTGAGTGAGATTGATGACTCTTCATCTTCTTCTTCTTCTTCTTCGTCTTCTGACATGGAGATTCTAGACTCTCTTCCATCTCCTTTCCGCCACCGTATGGTTGATCCTACAGTGGAAACCCCGTTATGTGTAGATTTTCCTCAGAGCTTTGCTGAGGAAGAACAAAGGAGATTGGCCTATCAGTTGGCCGAGGAACGGGCGCAAGTAGCCTAACAACCTTCGCGAGCCTCACAGCCTTCGCGTTGATCAATGGAAAAGCCCTTTCGGGGGAAGGCTATGAGGGTTAGGGGAAGGTGTGGTCGACTCGGCTATAGGGTGAGACGAGCAAGGGTTAGGGTGTCTAAGAATGTTGATTTTGTAGATCTTGATGTCAAGTCGTGTTCTCTTTCCCCAAGTATGGTTCGTCGGTGCGTCTCACATCCACAAGAATACCCTCTCCCAACTGATGCAGCACTTTGTGACTGGGTTGACATAGAAGTGGTCGGTACAAAATCGGAATTGGTTGCCAGTAGCCTCGGTCATATCAGGTCCCATGTGTTCTCGTGCCCAGGAGATGAGGCAGGGACTTCTTACAGCATTAATGCCCCCTCGGCCAATGACCGAGTATGTACTCATGTGGACGGAAATACGAAGGAATTTTTCATGTATGAAGAGGTTGTTATCAGGTTGGGGGTGAAGATGCCCTTTACGCAGTTTGAGATGGATCTGTTAAAGCGGTTGCGCCTGGCTCCTACGTAGTTGCATCCTAGTGGTTAGGCGTTTGCCTGAGCGTTCCAAAAATTTTGTGAAGCTCAGAGATTAAAGGGCTCCTTACGAGCGTTTTTGTGGTTATACATCCCTCAAGTCAACATTTTTGAAAAGGGGTCGAGGAAGAGGTCTTGGGTATCGTTGAAGGCTCGCAACGACCATGCCTTGTTTGCGAAGTTCACTGACTCTTGGAAAACTTTTAAACCTTTGTTTTTCAAGTATCAGTTTGTCAGAGAGGGGTCATGCTGGTTTATGGATGGCGATCGGCCTCGGTTCCCTTTGTCCTGGTCCCTCGACTTCTTCAACCGGCATCCGAAGTTGTATAAATACGATTATACCAAGGAGTTGTCGGATGCCGAGAGGCGCACATGTGACACTTTTTTCGAATATCTTAAATCGAATGGGCAAGTAGATATTAAGAACATTATCATTCTTCCCAAGGAGCTCGTTCAATCTGATCTTGGTAAAACTCTTTTTTTGACTAAACTGTCACTTTAGTCCCTCACTTTGTAAGGAGCTTTCATTTTAGTCCCTGACTTTTCAATAATTCCTTTTTAGTCCCTCACTTTAAAAAAAGTTACTCACATTAGTCCCTGACAACGTTTTCCGTTTATAGACGTTAACGTCGCGGTTAATTTATAATATCGTATTTCATTTTGGTCCCTAACTTAAAATTTTTAATTCACTTTACTCCCTCATTATATCATGTTTCATTTTAGTCCCTAACTTAAAATTTTTAATTCACTTTAGTCCCTCACTATAATAACAATGATGTTTCTTTTGTTTTTCTCTTGTAGTGTGACTACCATAAAAATATTGACTATATGTTCTTCTTGCTATTCTGTAAACTAACTTTATAGTTTATATAAGTATTGACTCCAAATTTTGCATACGAATGTATCAATAGTTTTGATTCAAAAATATTATGGAAGCTCCTCAATTGGCACACCCTTTGTCTCTGGCAATAGTTTGTAGATGAATGTGGTCATTGTGAACACAAAGAACCTGAAGAAGAGGAACAAACCAAACTTCACGTGACATAGCATTGCGGTGAATGATTAAGCTATGGAGAAGGTGCAAATCATATTGACACAAACTGTGATACTCTAAGCAGCGAGTCTAATCTCGAGAGAAAAGATTTCACTGGGTACCAACCAGCCTAGAGGACCCCAAGACCATGCGAAACCACAAACATAGACACACATGACGCCCACAACCACAATTGCATACCATTCAGGCAATTTACCAGGATTCCCTTGTTTTCCGAATGTAAGAGCAATATCAATTGTCATTATGATGTGTGGACAAAACACACAAAAATATTGATCAGTAACTAACAAAACCAACAAGAAGGAAAAATAACAGCGTGGGGGAAATGTGAAGACCCTTCATATATCTTAACTTGTTGTCCGTAAGATTCTGGTTAGTTCACACATGGATAGACAACTAAAACACTAAAGAACTTATAAAAAAAACTAAAACATTAAAGAGTTTAGAGGAAAAACATACTAGTTATATGGATAATGAAATAATGTACTTTGAAGTGCTCATCCAAAAGAAACTTTCCTATTGATGCCTTCGGGTGTAAAGCTTGGAGTCAGTGCTTATATAAACTATAAAGTTAGTTTACAGAATAACAAAAAGAACAGTCAATATTTTTAAGGTAGTCACACTACAAGATAAAAGAGAAAGAAACATCATTGTTATTATAGTGAAGGCCTAAAGTGAATTAAAATTTTTAAGTTAGGGAATAAAATGAAACACGACATAGTAAGGGACTAAAGTGAATTAAAAATTTTAAGTTAGGGACTAAAATGAAATACGATATTATAAATTAACGGCGATATTAACGTCTATAAATGGAAAACGTTGCCAGGGACTAATGTGAGTAACTTTTTTCAAAGTGAGGGACTAAAAAGGAATTATTGAAAAATCAGGGACCAAAATGAAAGCTCCTTACAAAGTGAGGGAATAAAGTGACAGTTTAGTCCTCTTTTTTTTAACACTTTCTTTTGCTTTTGCAGTCAAAACGTCCCTTTCAATCACTGTCTGTCTTTTTCAGATCATTGTTGTCCTTTTCAAGTCACTATTGGTGACTTCCTCAAGAAGCCAATGAATCATAGCCACATGTTCCTAAAGCTTCCCAAAGAAGCTTCTCAACGGGACCACACATTTATTTCAAAAGAGAAATAAAAAGCAAGACCAAGACCAACACACAAACACATGCTATACACCTCTTCTTCGTCTACTCCATCTCTCTCTAGGGTTCCAGTGACAAACACTATTCTCACCACCTTTATTCACAGACTATACTCTCATTTTCTACCTTCACTAAGCCTCCACCACTTCTAAGAGTCAAGGATCTTTCCCTCCACTTTCTCTTAAGCTTCGAGTTCTCTTAGGCATTTCTATGTCTCCGTTAAGGTGACACCGAGGGTTCAAGGGACTATAGTTTAAGGAGTTCGAACACGGGAAAGCAAGGCTGAAACTCACAGTGCTTCCTTATCTCTCACGGTTTTGAGATAAGGAGTGGGTGTTACCTTAGCTTAGGTTTGGGTTTCTAGTGTGCTCATAGTTTGTAATAAGAATGGGTGTTAGAATAAGATATTGAACCGTAGGATAGTGGATATAGAATATTATTGGGGGACGAAGATTAATAAAAAGAACCCAGTAAAGAAAAGGTGAAATATGTGTATGTTTGAATCATGGTTGCTATATAAATGTGTGTGTAATGTGATAACTGTTTGATACTGTTTGATTAGCATGTGTGCCGACCATAGGTGGCCGAAGCTGTTAAAGGGTGTGAAAATGCTAGGGAAAAGATTAAATGAGAAATGATAACTAGAGGGTAGAGATTATAACAGGAAAACAAGTGGTATGGTAAAAGGGAATGAGCCAAGAGAATTCATGAGTGAATGAATAAAAGTAAAAGAATAAGTAAAGAATAATGGTTGTGTGAGACGGGTCAAGTTAGACATTTCGGTTGGGTGCAATAATCCGCGCATGAAAATGTGTGCTGTAAGTCGCAAGCGTACCGAGTGCAATGACCGAGTAAGACACATGGAATGTGCATCTGTAAGACGTGCCTCATGGGGATGCACACAGTAATGACTCACACAAGATTCCAAGTAACGGAATCGGTTAGGACGTGCTCCTGGTCATGTAAGACGTGCGGGGTGCCGTATGCCATGATCGCGTAAGCCGCACGGGATGCGCAGCTGTAAGACGTGCACTACATACGCGGGGGTGTGCGCAATGATGGACACTCCATAACTCCAACAAAGAAGGTGTATAGATCCGTTTAAAACCGACCTATACTTTATAATTCTAGCCCTTTCGGTCCATTTCTCTCCATTACCCGGGTGTGCGCTGCCGAGCATAAGAAAGGTGTAAGACGTACATTGGGTGTGCACTGCCGAGCATAAGAAAGTGTAAGACGCATACTGGGTGTGCGCTTCTCTAAAAGACATGATAAAGGTGAATAAAATGGAAAGCGAGGAAAGAAGGCCGAATAAAGAGAATGTAGGAGATGATAAAAGGTTACGAGTGGAAATGAATATAAGAGAAAGGAAGTAGGTAAATAAAAAGTGAAAGATAAAGGAATACTGTAAGAGGACTAGGTATGGGCCGAGTGAATGGTGATAACTGTGTATGATGCATGCTTTGGACTGAATATAGGATTATATACATTACTTGAATAATTGTGTTTGACTTGGTAGGTCGGTATGTCATATTAGAAACTGCTTACTTAAGTTTTGTGTAATGCTAACCTCCTTACCATTTTTTAGGTATCAAGTCCGAGCAAGCACAATCCCGGCCGAGTAGGTTCACTCTCCCTCACAAGGAGAGTAGGTCTTTTAGTCGGACACTGTTCTATGTCCTCGGTTTTCTGAATGATGAAACACTGATGTTTTCTTTATTTTGTATATGTAAAAGAATCGTTCCAAACTCTGTTGTGCACTTTGGTGCTTTATATAAAGATATATTTTTGGTTGACACTCTGAAAAAGATATTAATGCAAGTGAAATTAATGTGCTTTTCAAAGAAAAATTTTCAAGTCCTAAAATTAATTAAGGGTAATTATTAGAAGGGTGTTACACCCGTAAATTTAACGGGCGGACATGCTCGACCCTAATTAAAAAATGGACTAAAAAACTAGGCCTTGCCCGCATTTTTTGCTGGCGGGCCCACAGGCCTAAGCCCTAATTGCCAATACTAATGGCCACATATACACTATCAACAAAATCCCACGATTTAAGGAACTATAAAGAAATTAACAAGATAAAGTTGTCAACCGATAGAGTTTAAGATAAAAAATAATAAAAAAATATAATTAGATATTGATCAAAATAAGATAAATAAATTTAAATCATTAATTTTTTTTTTTAAGAATGACTATGTTAAACTAATTTATCCTTCTTATCATATAATTTTTTTTCTTTTCGCATTCACATCTCCTCTTGAAGATTTCTCAAAGAAGAAAAATTCCACGAAAAATTCAACCTCTTGAATTATGCATGTGCAACAAAGATTATCTTGAAAAATAAATAAATTTTTTTAGGTTTATTTAAGTTTTTAGTCCTTGAACTCAAGTGCTCTTTTGGAATTGATCCTTAAACTTCTTTTTTGATGCTTTGAGTCCCTAAACTTTGCTCAAATTTTGGAAATGGTCTTTCATCACTTAAGTGGTGATATGACCAAGGATATGTCACGTCACCTTCGTCATATCGATAGGTAATGTACCAGATAATGCCACGTTAATTTTTTAAATTAAAAAAATTTCAAATTTATTAAAAATAATTAAAAATTGTATTTTTAAAGAAAATTGAATCTTTTAATAAATTTTAAAATAAATTATTTTTTTAATAAAAAAATCATGCAGTGTTCCATGACTCTACATAACACGTTACTCGTCGATATTGTGAAAGTGATGTGACATGTCGTCAGCTATATCATCACTTAAATGTCGAAAGGACCATTTCCAAAAATTAAACAAAGTTCAGGGATCCAAAACATCGAAGAAAAAAGTTTAAGGACCAATTTCAAAAGAGCACATAAGTTCGGGGACTAAAATGTTAAATAAACCATTTTTTTATTGTAACACTAAGTTTCATCTTTCCTTCTCAAAATAAATTAAAGATATTCTGATTTATTATTAATTATACTCATAATACTAAAAAAATAATGTTAAAATGTTTAATTCTAATTTATTTTTGATTTATCACAGTAAAGTAGATAATCACATAAGAAATATTAATTTATCCATCAAATAAATAAGGAATATCTCAGATAAAAAATGTAATTTTTGATTCATTTAGGGAAGTAAAAAAATTTAATCATTTAGATTAATTTTTTTTACCTGTAGGGTTTGGTTTGAAGCCCTGACTTTTTTATAGAGCGAAGGACCACTTTGGTTCATCATGTTTTTTAGATGGAACATTTTAGTCTCTCAAAATGTGAAAATTCACTTTTAGTCCTCGAAGAATTTTTTATGGGACACTTAATTCCTTCTGTCCACTTTGCCAACTCCTCAACTAAGGACTTAAGTGTCTCATAAAAAAAATCTTCAGGAACTAAAATGTCCTTTAGAAAAATCTTCAAGGACTAAAAATGAATTTCTATATTTTGAAGGATTAAAGTGTTCCATCTAAAAAATAGGAAGTACAATTTATATTTTATTGTTTAATTTAAAAAAATTAAAATATTAACCATACGTGATTGCACGGGTGGGTTAGCTAGGTATAGATATTTTTTTCTCTTTCTCATCAACGTAAATCTCGTGCTAACCTGATACCCGTTATATCGGTACCGTTAAGCTCCACTCATACACAATCATGTGCAATATTTGACCGATTACCCATAATACCCTCAATAGAAGCAATTGAAATTAAGCAGTAGTATCCTTAAAATAGGCAATGGCTGATTTGGCATTTCACACCTTGCTAAATCTATTTGTGGCATTCAGACACAAATTCGTGTCTTATCTTAATCCCGTCAAAAAAGGTCGCAGCCAACAAAGCTAAAGCCAACCACTCTTATGTACGGAAAAAAGAGTGCAAAATAAAAATCTCAAAACTACGCATTCGATTCTAATATTTTCTTTCTTTCTTTCTTTCTTTCTTTCTCTGAAGCAAAATGCAATCGTTTAGAATGAAAGCTTGCGTGGATTTGAAGTTACCGGTTTTCACAGGTACGGAGGCACGGGTTGAGAAGAATTCGATGAATTGCAGGAACCTGAGGAGAAGGAACTGTAGTGGGATCGTGGCATGTGGTGCTGGGAGGAATGGGAACCGTAGGGGAGAGAATGGGAGTTTAAGTGTTAGTGCTGGTTCGAGTTCGAAGCCGTTGTTTAGTCGAAGCCATAACTATGCTCTCTTGAAGAATCAAATGGAGGCTGCTGCAAAATCCGAGGTTTGTGTTTTGTTTTTTGGAAGAGGTTTTTAGTTATGAATTTTCATGAGATTTTCGAGCAATTATTATGTAATCCGGAATCACATTGTCTAGGATAATCATCACGTTATTTATTTTTTGAATTTTTTTAACTAAAAATAAACTGGGAATGGTTGAGATGAGTTCTGGATCACATGGTACAAGATTAACTAATAATTTTCCGAGAATGATACCATTGTTCAATTTAGGGTGCAGGATTGCAAAAACGTCAATCAATTTGGTCACTGACTTTGCACACAATTGGTCGTTGTTGGGGGAGTCTTATAATTCTTTCTTGCCAAGGATCAAATTGACTAACAATGTGCAAAGTCAGGGACCAAATTGTCGATTTTAGAAAGAGGTTTTTAGTTATTATTCGGTCCCTGAGATTGACAAATGACAACATTGATCAATTTAGGGCATGAGATTGCGAAAATGTCAATTTGTTTCCCGAATTCGCACACCATTGGTCGTCCCTGGGAGTCTTGTAATATTTTTGCTGTGAACCAAATTGACCGATGATGTGGAAAATATAAGACATACGAATGTTTTTATAATCTTAGGGACCAAATTGATGTTTTACTCAGTTTGAAAATATTACCGTAGGATTACGAAGAGGCTGCGAGGATTCGGGACTCACTGAAATGTTTTGAAGAGGAGGTGCCTGTTTTGCGTCTGCGGAGATTGTTGAAGGAAGCAATTGCTGATGAAAGATTTGAGGTATCTAACTTGGTTACTCATCTTTGTTTTCTATTTTTTAGAGGGATATTGCACTCGTCTCTTACATTGGCCTCCCTATAATATTAAAAATCATACTGATTTCTCTTTATTGTTTATTTTGTCAAAGCATTTATCTTGAGGTTAATGTTATCGTACTTATTTCCTTGAGGTCCATGTGATTATTATAATTGAACCTGTGACAGCATAACCTCAAGCTAGACTACTGTAATTTCTAAAACAAGATGATATTGCTGATATTCTTTCTTCTTTAATTGTAACTTTTTGGGGAGCATTTTGCATTGCTGATATTGCTACTCTTAAATGGGGTTTGCTGGTGTGCAATGTAGACATGAACTGGTGCCTGCCAAAATCATCCTCTCTAAAAAGGCATGGTGGTTGGGTGTGATCTTTTGTTGATAACATGGTCAAAATTTTACTTGTCTTCCTCGTTCTTCTGTTAAAGATATAATAAAGGCATTCGTGTGCCTTTGCCCGATGGCTTAAGCTGTTGGGAGATATGGTTCATGACATGTTACTGTTAACAATGTCTTAAGCTTTTAAAAATACATGGCAGGATTCTTGTTAAAGAGTCATCTTAGGAATGTGATAACACATTCATGTGCTTTCACCCAATAACTAAGCTTTTGGGAAAGACTGTACTTGACAATTCTCAACAAGTTAACCAGGATAGATGATAAAATCACACTGCCTTTTACATTTGTTGGATTATGGTTGTGTTTTTTGTGAACCAATTTTCCAACATATTTCCGTTTCTTTCAAACTTGAGCTTAACCATAAAATGTTGCAAGAAGCACATGTCTCATCTTTCAGAACAGCGCATTGATTGTTCTTTTTCCTTCAGAACATGCATATATCATCTTTCATTTCGAATTGTCATAATGTGCCTATTTACATGTTTGATAATATATTATTGTCTTATATATCTACATTTCGGCAACCTTTTTTTACCGTTTCTTTATTTTACTCAGGATGCAGCTAGATATCGTGATGAGCTAAAAGAAATTGCTCCGCATTCTCTCTTAAAATGTTCCAGCGATGCTACAACCTTGGTAGGAATAGCTAATCTTTATTAGCAGCAATTCTTTTGTGACCTTTGATCCATTTATATACTTACAAGTCTTCTAGAGTTCTCTCATGGTGTAATCTCAAAGGGGATACATTGTTTTTTATGTTAGTTGCATAAGTAGATTCATAGTTCACCATCATTCCCTCTTAATGGAGATGTTGAGTAGCCTCTCTTGGAAAATCAATGGGATGCTTATGGTTTTCATGTGGTTTGAGACATTTTTGTTTGGGATGATTTACCCTTTAAGCTTCTGAATACTTCTTTTCCTTTAGATGTTAAGGTTTTTTTTTCTTTTCTGCTGGTAGAAAACTAAACACTCATCAAGTATTGGTTCACAATGAGTTGTACTTGAGAGTTGAGAATATGTCTATGTAACAACACCCAAGTCTTTTCCCACCAATTGGGGTCAACTACATCGATCATGCAATATCTTAATCATGTCTATAGATAAACCATTTACGCCCATATCCTTCTGAACGGTTTCACCGTCATGCTTCTTATAAACAATGTCTTAAACAAATCCGGGTTTCATCTTGATTTTCTTACCGTTTTCCCTCTACGTCTAACTATTAGGTTATCCTTCTCTTGATCCATCCTAGTTATTAGGGCTTTGATTGGTCTTCTTCTCACATGCCAAACCACCTTAGGCGAGATTCTACAACTTTTTTTCTCTCTTGATGTTATCCTTACGTTCTCTCTCATGCATTTGTTCCTTATCTTGTCTTGTATACCTACTTTTCCACTACACTACCCTCATCTCTGCAACACTGTCTGTACTGTATGCTCTCATCAACTCTTTACCACCCAACATTCACGGGCTTTATAGCTGTGTCATGCCATTAAACATTAAGTACATACCTGAAAACAGAAAAAAGGAATTTCTTAACATTTATTTTCAACTTATTCAGGGAATCAGGGTTCAAGTCAGGAGTGTATATATAGAGGGCAGAAGTCAGCCTTCAAAGGAACTATACTTCTTTGCTTACAGAATCAGAATTACCAATAACTCAAACCGCCCTGTTCAGCTTCTTCGAAGGCATTGGATTATAACTGATGCTAATGGGAAAACTGAAAATGTCTGGTGAGTTAGTTTTTGTTCTCTTTGCTATGTATTTCTTTATGCTTCCAAGGTGTTATTTAATTCCTTTAAAACCATGCTTTCAAGTTCAATGTAACTTAGGTACTTTACTTTCGTCGTGACAGGGGGCTAGGGGTTGTTGGTGAACAGCCAGCTATACTTCCTAAGACTAGTTTTGAATACTCTTCCGCATGCCCACTAAGCACGCAAAGTGGTAGAATGGTAAGAGTTTTTTTCCCTCCCCCTCATTTCTCTTTTTTGAAGTTGGATTTTGTCGCTTTTGTCAGTTGAGGGTATTGGGTAATAAGAGTTGCTTTGAGTTTATCATATGAAGCTGTTGCCTTAGAATATTGTTAGGTAGTATCTGGTAATCTTACCTGTTTATCAAATAGGTGCATTAGAGATTCAGCTGGTATATGTATTATGCAATCGCACTGTAATATAATAAGCGAGATGGATAAAAGCATCAGATTACCTCCCTTTTTGATTTACTGTTATGTTATCGTTAAGGTTTAAGAATATTGATTGATTTGCTTTATAGGAGGATTCATATTTTTAATCTGTTATCAAGTATAGCTTGATTCTTTAAAAATATATTTGGAGAATGATTAGAAACATATTCTCTTGAAAAGCTTGTGGTAGATCTGGCCTACTATGGAGACAGACATATTTGACATTTAACTTCAGATGGTGCAGTGCTGCTCTGATTTAAAATCAAACTATCATTATTTCATTTATTTGCATCATCAATTTGATAGTGCTCTTGAAAAAGGAAAGTGAAAGTAAAATTCTACATGAATTTGATGGCCATGTTCTTCATGCCTCTACAAATTGGATGACTCGTTCCAATTGCATCCTTTGTTCATAATTCATGAACTTTTACTGTTACCCGAGATTCCGAGAATGACTTTGTACAACGATTTTAACTATACTGACTCTCATTTCTTCATCAGAGTACAAATTGCACAAAAGGGAGGAAGATTATAATTGATTAATTGTCCTTATTTTTATACTTAATGATTTGGATAACCTGATCATATCTTCCTGTTGAATTCATGATGAATTTCAAGTATTTCTAGATGTCTTGTCTTCCAAGGTGCTTAAAATTATCATCTATATTACAATGCAGGAAGGTGACTTTGAGATGATACATGTTGATAGAGTAGGCTCAAGATCTTTTAATGTGGCTATTGCCCCATTTTCCCTCTCTCTCCTTGGAGATGGTGATGGTGATACTGTTTGAGATAGAACTGCATCATCACCTTTTGAGATTGTGCTGAACTATAAGCAACCGGAACTTGTAATGAGTTTTTATCTAATCAGATGTTCACCCAGCAATCCTGAGGAATTAAAGCGGGCTATTTGCATAAATTGCATGGTTTAAGTGTTAAAAGTCTGTTTGATGTAAATAAGTGATCAGATATTGTTTGTCCATAAAGATTTTTTATTTTTATTTTTGGTAGAACCGTACAGATGGTGTGTATAATGAAAGTGTGTATAGAACTCAAGAAAGAATAAATATCTCGTGTACATTGTACGGAAAAGAAATGAAGAGAATTGATGATGCAATTAACTTTGAGCAACCAGGAAGGTGAAGTGGATTGCACACTCACTAGTGTATTTTTTTAACGTCAGTATCTTTGTTCTTTACCTTTGTTTTATATTTCAAATCTTTAAAAAAGACAAAGAGAAAAAGAGATATTGTGTCAAATTCATCTTCTAACATTAAAAAGTTAGTCAGTATTTTTTAGTAAATAAATTAAGCCATTTTTCAGTACACATAAGAATCATCTTATGGGTTTAGCGGTGTTTTGGTCAAATATAGTTTTAACCTATGTTGCTCCAATACAGTAACAGTATCGGGTACGGGGTACGATATTTTCTAAAAACTAGCATACGGATATGACAATATAAATTCTAATTTTATAAATAAATATATATAAGCAAGATGAAAATAAACGATTTTGACATTGAAATAACATATGAGTATCGTAAAATTATAGGTTGATGCTCAAAATAAGTCAAAATATAAGTCCGAAAGATTGATTATCACATTAAAAATATATTATAAGGCAAAAATTATATTATTGGTAAGATGCACACCTAAAATATACCTTAACATACTGGTTACAAGTATCCAGGAGTACAGTACATGTACCAGTACCCAAGGTGTACCCGGTACGAGTACATCACCAATTTAAGAGTACCCATGCTTCATAGGTTTTAACTTACTTTCGCATAAGGTTCTTGAACTCTTAACTCTGAGAGTACAAAGAGTATATACTTTTGTGTGAAGTTGTACTTAAAAAGTTAATTGCTAATAATAATTTCTTGGTTTATTTAAGTTTTTATCTTGAAAGTTGAGCGAGTTTTGATTTTAGTCTCAATCTTTTTATTTGATCGGTTTTGATTTTTAAAAGTTTAAATTTTTTGATTTTGGTCCTTGTCGTCCTGCATAAATATTTCGATGTGAGATTTCAAATGAACTAAAATATTATAATTTTTAGTATACATAATATAACTCTTGTCTTGTTCTATATTATTACATACAATCTGTTCTTGCATGTCATTTGCTAACGTGACAATAACTCATTATTATGTAGACACATGGCATGCTGACGTGACAATCTGTTGGTCATGTCAGCAATTAACAGTATTTTACTAACTACAAAGACCAAAACAAAAAATTTTAAATTTTTAGGGACCTTGACCGGTAAAAAAAGATAGGGACTAAAACCAAAACTCGGTAAACTTTTAAGGACCTTTTACTTTAAAAAAAAGACACATGACATGTTGACGTGACATTCTGTTAGTCACGTCATCAATTAACGGTAAATTGAATCCCCAATGGCAAGGACCAAAACCAAAAAAGAAAATAAATTTTTAAGGATCAAGACCGATCAAATAAAAAAATAGGGACTAAAACCAAATCTCGGTCAACTTTCATGGACAAAAATTTAAATAAGCCTATTTTCTATGTTGTTTATGATGAAGTCTGTGATATCGTATGGACTTGTATATCTTCTTACAAAGGTTTTCACTTTTCACTGTAAGAGGGTATTTTTATCACTAGAATAAAGGACTTTGGGTTGAATTTTTTTAAATTTAAAAAAATCACATGGCATTATTTGACACATTACCTATCAATGTGGCGAAGATAACGTGGCACATCCTCGGTCATATTCCCACTTAAGTAATGAAATGATCATTTTCAGAATTTGAGCAAAGTTTAGGAATTCAAAGCATCGAAACAAAAGTTTAAGAACTAATTCCAAAATAGCACCTATATTCATGTACTAAAAACTTAAACCTATTTTTTATCATTGGCTTTGATTGTTAATATGGGAATAAATTCAGCTATTTAATGCGAATTATAGCATGGACACCGACTGTTTTGGTACTTTCGTTCGACTTATGGAGCTCGACGCCATTTTAGCCCATCGTATTACTTATACATATTGTTGTGAGGTCGGATACTGACTAGATCACTAGTCAAGATAACAAAGTAAGGCAAAAAAGTAATATTGTCTCAGTTTTCAAAGTAAGAAGATGAATTTATTTGATAGAGAATGGATCTGGAATATTAAACAACTGCCATTGGAAAACACTAGTGACAGTACAATCTGTATTAATTAAGAAAACCTAACTAAATTTTGGTTCATATCCATGGAAGAATGCGAAAGAAATCTATGATTAAGATGATTCTAGGATGATTTTTATGAAGAAATCACAAGTGAATTCGGAAGAATAATGAACACTAAGAGATGTAGGTATCAAATCTAACTTTCATCAAATGTAAGTTTGAGAAACATATCATCTCTTGTTTTTCAATTGTTCTTTTTCCTTAATTGTCTGGTATGGTTGTTATAAGTGGATTGGATCTGTTTGTGTTCCTCCTCTTTGTCAAACATTGAGTTACTTAGCATACAAGTAACTCAATTAAAAGCAGCACCAGAGCAACAATAGTCTACAAGAGCTGTAACATTAAAAAGCTCACAAAGAGCTTACAACTACAATCCTCTACAGTAGTAGTAGCCAAGAGAAATGATCGGTTGCATCTTGGAGTAGCTAGTTTGGTGTCAGATTCACAACCAACCTGAAGCTGATTTTCTTACAGCTATCATGAGCTATCATAGTTAGTTAGAGTTTGTTTCTCTCTTGTAATTGACAACTAGTTAGTTTCTGTGATTAGTTGATTAGTTAGGTGTTAAGTTATGACTAGTCAGTATATAAAGTAGGTTGATTCATTGTCAATGAATCCAATTATAGATCCTATGAGTCCTTGTTACATGCATCCAAGTGAGAATCTTGGAGCATTGATTGTTACAATTCAATTGAAAGACGAAACGTAACACCCCGATTTAGTAACTTAAAAATATTTTTTATTTAGTAAAAATGTGAATTTTTTTGTTTTTTAATGGATGACATGAACATGAACTATTTTTGCAAAACCAGTTAATCCGGTAATATCCCTAATTTAATTCTAAGTATAATTAATATGATAATGAGCTTAGGGTGAAGAGAACGACAACATTAGGTTAAAACCAAGGGTGTAATAGAGCCGTTTTGGAGTTAAAGACATAGGATTTTAGGAAATTATAAATAAAATATTTACAACTTAAAACATAAATTCTACCGTTGGATGTGAAGAAGAATATGTAAGGGAGCTTGCTTTTAAATTTGGGCAAGATCCGACGGCTAACGAGGAAGTTATAGCGTTTTGAAGTTAGGAGTAAAATAGATGAAAAATAGAAGGAAAATAGAAAAGCTATTTAGCAGTGACTAATTAATTAGTTGACAAACTAATCGATTAGTTGATCCAAAAGGTTAGAAATTGGAAAGTTCAAATTGGAAAATTTCACAGATTAATTCGTGCTGATTCAAAAAAAAAAAAAAAATAAGTGTTGAGAGCATTCATTTACTCAATCCTTCTTCCTTAAGCTAAGCCCTAAACTCCATAGAGCACCTCCCAAAGTCTTGATCTTTGTTCCATGGCACCTACGAGTCGGAGCTTCATTTCTTCCTCTTCCTTGTAGTGGTGAACTCCTAACCACTAAACTTTGGCATCATCTCTCTCTCTCCCTTTTCGTTTTGGGTAAGCATCAAGGTGAGTGATCAACCTTCTTCTCTTTTTCTCCATGTGCTCGTGATTATCATCGTTGCTATCATTGTCTCTAATTCTTGTTTCCCTTTTGGAATAACAAGGTCATGGACTCTTTCTCTCTATTAGGTTTCTCTCTCCTTCTCAAAGAAAAGGTGGTGAGCTCCTCCACCCCATATTATTATTGATTATCGTTCCTCTCTAGCCTGTCTCTCGATCACTTTTCGTCATCCCCGCACTCTGTAACATCCTGATTTTCTTTTGCATTATAAATTGAGTTTTATCAAATTAAGTGATTAATTCTCGTATATAATTATTAAAGTGTTGGGTATTTTCGTAAAATACGTTATATTATTTAGGAAAGTACATTTTTATTCGTATATTTTAAAGTAAATATCCTATTTTAAAAATATACTTTCCATACTTTACCTTGGTTTAGATATACCCAATATTAAATGAATGTTTCATATAATTTCAAGGTACTAACCTTATGACATCCCTATTTGTATTAATGTGATACTTAAACCTTGTTGTTGGTATTTCCTTTAAACAATGATTAATCCTTGTAATTAATCATTAGAGTGTTGAGCATTTTTTTAAAATATCCTATAGTATTTACGAAAGTATATTTGGTTTTTATATTCTAAAGTGAATTCATTTAAATCAATTACCCTATTTGAAAAATATGCTTTCTATTCTTTATTTTGATTTTGATATAATCAATATTAAATTATGTTTAATATGTCCAAACTTTTAACCCTAAAATTTTTCTTATATGTAGTTATTTGATAATCAAACTTTATTCTAGGTATTTTCTTGAATCATAAATAAATAAATAAATAAATAAAATGTGTATGTTAGTATTTAAAAAAAAAAGAGAGAGAAGAAAACATGTGCTGTGGGTGTGCCAAGAGGGTTGAAACCCTATTTCCTCCTTCTTCTTCACATAGCAGCCGCCACCCTCCCCCCATTTATCTCTCCCTCGTGTTTTCTCTCTGCCGCGCCGTCGTTCCTCTGTTTCCCGTCGCACGTTTCTTCCTCTCCTCCGTGTTCTCTCTCTCACCGCGCCACCCACTGGACCAGCTGATAGGAAATAGGATGCGACAAACGCAGCGGAAAAAAAATTATTTCCTATTTCCATTCAGGATCCATGTGAAATCATGATTTGAGATAGTGAATAAAATTACCTTTTGCAGGGAAGAGGAGACCAATGAATTTTATCACGAACGCTTCGTCAATCACGAGCACATCAATGTGTTGTGCCTCTATTGGTATCCACACGAACAAATTCCCAATTGGAGTCACGTCTCTCTTCTCAGTGCTAGCCGAGAAGAGAGAGTCTGTGTATCACTCACTCTCTAATATGACGGCTAGGGTTACCGTTCTGTGTCTCACACCTCTAAAAAAACCCCTAAAGCTAATAATATTATATTTATAATATTATCAGACCAACTGGTTGGGCTTTTAGGAGATAAATTTGAATTCTATCTTATACATAAAGATAAAACGAATCATATCTTAATCATATTAGAAAGATTTAATTTTATAAAAATACAACTATTGTATTTTTATCAAATGTAATATCTCCAATTTTATCTGCTCTTAGTGTGTGACCCTATAGGTTCCTGTAACGTTGGCAGTAATGTTAAAATCACATTTTAATTTTACAAGCAATGAGCGGTATCTAGCAACACATCATTGCTACCCAAGTGACAGGAATGTCTGTGATTTGACTAAACCTTTTACTGTGACCAATGAACATGTGTAAGTTTAATCCCTTTGTCCAAATATCATAGTTACACTCATGGCATGGAACGTGTCATCCATGAATAGTGTAACCTATGGTTTCTTGATCCCTGAGTAGACGCGTCTAAACAAGTCTCGTCAATATCTCATATTGACTGTCTTGAGTATGACCATACATTTCAACGTCTCACTCAATCAAGGGGCCCAGAGATATAATTCCTATTAATAATTAAGGACAAATCTCATCTACGTCACTCACATCCCTCTACATGATTTGTCATATACCCGACTACAACCGTTATGATCACCTGGTTAAAGATGACGTTTGATTGCGTGAAAGCATATAATTTCTCATGTTGGGAACCGTAGTGACTTCAGGTCGAAGGACCATGTACACCATTGTCACTATGAGAATCGCTTATGACACTCACTTAATAACCCATGTAGCATTCTCATGGCGGGTCAATCCAGTACACAATTGTCCCAATGTGTACTTACGTGAAGACTTGATATCCCATATCCATGACCGGTGAGATACAGTCATCAGTCTGCCACATACTAGTCTTGATGTATTATAGTTGTCCTTATTAACTATAATACTCGACTAGGGAATCTTTAAGGATAATTATCAATCAATAAGATCTCACTATCAAGTCATGTACTTGATATTCTTATGACATTGAACTTATAATCCTAAGGACTTTATTATATCTATTTTAATTAAACAATTAAAGCATAAATATAATAAATGAAATGCCTCATTATTATTAATAGTAATAATCCATAAACATGAAATAAGTACAAGTAAAAGAGAAAATACGATTGCCACTAGGGCACTCTCCAACAATCTCCCACTTGCACTAGAGCCAATCGTTCATGTATCTAATACCATAAGACCTAACATGTCCCTCATGCTTTTTTATGGCAAGAGGTTTAGTCAGTGGAGCAGCAATATTATCATCTGTTGAAACTCTGCATATCTTCACATCTCCTCTGTCAATTATCTCTCGAATGATGTGAAAACGCCGAAGTATATGTTTGGATTTCTGGTGAGATCTCGGTTCCTTAGCTTGCGCAATGGATCCATTGTTGTTGCTGCCAAGGAAAAGCTTGAAGCTGTGGCCGAGGTTTGGGTGTGGACCGAACTGTTTCGACTGGTGAACCGGATCGGATCGGTGTAGCTTTTTGGTTGGGAAAACGAGTGCAAATCTTCCTTATTGAGGATGATGAAAGAAGTTCAGGACCAGTCGCAGCGTGAAAATCAATGGATGTCATCATGCGAAATGAGTAGGTATTTGACGAAACTAAGGGTTAAAGCGTCTAAAGGTAAGGGGTGTTTTTCCTTGCTTTAGAGAGTACTTTCTAATTAGTTATAATACCTGCTAAGAATATATGAGTATGTTTGTGATTGAATCTTAGGGTAATTAATCGAAACTAAAAGTAAAGGATGAAAATAAACAAAAGAAAATCTAATTGAATAGTGTGATTTGAAATAGGTGTTTTAAGTACAAAATGTAAATATGGATTATCGCATGTTATAGATTATGATGTATGTTTGCTATTTGATTATATATATGCTCAAGGTTAAAATGCTATTATGTATAGTTATTGGGAAGAATATGAATATGTTGGGACTGTACTTAAGTTGATTATAGATGATGATGATGATGATATGTTGAATGATAAAAAGATATGCTAATTAAAGATAAAAAGGGGAAATTGAATTGCAAGAGGATATGTACAATCAATTATGTGTTATGGTGTGATGTGGATATCTATGAACATTTCAAATGTTTGACTGACTAATTGCAATACATGTGTAAATGTGGATATTTGTTATTTGATGTGATGGTTTGTTGTTGTATAATAATGATAAGTAGGAATATTATAAATGCTTGAATGACTAATTGAATTGTTATGTATTGTGATAGTTATGCTTGTTTTGATATGTTGATTGAATGAAACATAAGGACATGTGGAAAAGAATAATTTTAACGAATTAAGGAGGGACTGGATGGTTGAATTGATCATTGGGACATTGGCACACTAGGTGCCCCTGCTAGGTGTATCAAATGCCCTATTAGGGCAAAATGCCCTATCAGGCCAAATGCCCCATTAGGTCCAAACGCCCCGTTAGGCGTCGATGTACCCAATTGATCAATTCAACGATAATCAAGAGAATAGGAAAATGTGAAAGAGAATAAAGTATATAAGAATGATTATATTATGAAATGTGTTAAGCAATGGTAAAGATTTCAAGTATTTTCCTAACGGGTGAAGCCTAATGGGTGACCAAAAGTCCTTATGGGTGTAAAAGTCCCTAATGGGTGTACAAATGCCCTAGTAGGAGCAACCAATTCCTAGTGGTACAAATAAGAGAAAAGAGTAAAAGAAAGAAGAGAATGAATGATGAGAAGACTAAGTTCAATTGAATTGCAATGGAAAAATGAATGATGAAAAGACTAAAGTATAATTGATTTGTAATGGGACTAAGAATTTAAATGTTTAATGTGCATGAGCATGATATGGAATGTTTGAATGGAATAGTATGTGCTAAGTGTTTAATTATGTTTGACTTGGTAGGTTATTATGTATAGTTAGAAACTGCTTCTCTATTTCATGTGTAAAGCTCACCCTTGCAACCATTTTTACAGGTTCAAAGTTTGAGCAGACACAGTTTCCGGTCGAGCAGGAGTACACTCCACCGTGGAGTGTAATTTAGTTGAGAGGGAATTATATTCTTTTTATTATAATTAATTTATTTTGGTTTTGAAATAATTCATTGTAAGCCCGTGGTTTTGTTTTATTTTGTTAGCAGGGCATGAAAATCAAATTAGAATATTTATGAATATTTTCTGAACTATACTGGTTTGACAGGTGTATAAAATGTAATTTTTGGGAAATCCGAAAAACAGAGGAAACTCTACCGAATTTTCATTAAGATTTAAAAAGAAATTTTCAAGTCCAAATTAAAAATAAACTTAATTAATTGTATTTAAGCTATATAATTGTGAGGGTGTTAGACACTCGGCTCATCGGTTTCAATTTTCGAGCTTTAAAGCTAGGGTTTGGTACTTTCTCTCTCTATACTCTGTTGAGGTAAGAGGGGTATTACCTTAGCTTAGAGAATGCATTTCTAGGTAGTATATAATGATGATTAAGACTGTGTGATTTTGTATGTTAATGAATCCTAGGGTAACCGGTAATAATAAAGGATAAATACTTAAGGAAAAGAATAGAAGGCCCTCCCTTGGTATATTGTTTTAAATGCATGTAATGATTACTGAAAATTGATATTTGATATTTTCCTGGAAATATGCACTATGTGGTTGGATGCCTTAATTGTTGTTATTTGATTATGCTAAATGTGAAGGACCAAAATGAAAAGGGAATCTTAATTGTTGTTAATTGAGTATATCATATGTGAAAGACTAGAATGACAAAGAAACGAGATACTGATGTGCTAAATGGTAAAGAATGAGAATTTTAATAAAAGATTGAATGAAAGAGATGAAAAATGATTGAATAATGAGAATAAAGAAAAGAAAGAAAAGAAAGAGAATGTGATAAAGACTAAAGGAATTGGGTATGCAAATGCCAAGCCAAGTAAGTACGCCCCGTTTGGGTGCATTGGTTGCGTAAGCCGCACGATTTAATGGTGTGTGCAGCTGTAAGACGCCCTCGTTTTGGTGCGCAGTGGTGGGTTCGCAAAACCATAGAAAGAGAATTGAGCATGTTACGTGAATGCCTGGCCAAGTAAGTACGCCCCGTTTGGGTGCATTGGTTGCGTAAGCCGCACAATTTAATGGCGTGCGTCGCGGTAAGACGCCCTCGTTTTGGTGCACAGTGGTGGGTTCACAGAACATTAGAGAGATGAGTAGGAGCACAGCGCAAATGCCAGGCCAAGTAAGTACGCCCCGTTACGATTTAATGGCGTGCGCCGCGGTAAGACGCCCTCGTTTTGGTGCGCAGTGGTGGGTTCGCAATGCCGTTAGAAAGAATAGAAATGAGAAAGAAAAGAGAAAGAAAAGAAAAGAAAAGAAAAGAAAAGAAAGAATAGTTGAATAAAAAGAGTCGGATAAGAACGAGAAATAGAGAATAAAATGAGAATGTAATGACAAGTGTTTGTGATTGCAATGAGATGGATTGTAATTGTCTTGTACTTATATGATTATCTGTTGTACTGTGTATGACTTAGTTATTGCTATATCTATTTAGATTTCATTCACCAATTTCTGTGTAATACTCACCTCTTAACTGTTTTTCACAGGTTTAGATCTTGAGATTGCACAACCCCTGGACGAGCAGGTACACTCTCCCTCACAGGGAGAGTAGATAATTGTTGATCTAGTTGTTTTGTTGGGTCTTAGGCTAGTTTATGAGTCATATTTGTACTGCTGCGCTCTATGTGAGATGTGTATGTATTTTTTGATGTATATATTCAGCAGGGTCGGCCCAGGCCATGTCTTTTGGGATCCAGGGTACTTTTGGGGAGTTACTTTCATTTTCTTAGAATTGTTATATTTACCTATTGATGTATTTTCCAGGATGCATGTTAAGGCATCATATCATGTGGCATGATATGGCCGAATATGATGTGATATGATATGTTATGTTTGATTTATCGTCTGGAACTATCTGGATTATTTCTGACAGGTTTTACAGGTGAAAGATAAATTTTTGGGAAGTCTGAAAAACAAAGTAAACTCCACCGAATTTTCCGGAGATTTTATAATAGATTTATGTTTTAAAAAGAAAATTTTAAATTCTAAACTTTGTTTTAAAGGTCGATTTAGTGTTTAATAGTTAGAGTGTCACAAATCCCAACATCTTCATTTCAAAACTTAGTAGTTATGTCACACGTCATCCCTCAAGTTCCAAATCGAGATGTTACCAGCATCGCGCTTTGAAACCTTTTTCTTTTCGGTACCATAAAATAATTCGTTCATTAAAATCCATCTGGGGTAGTGAGTTCTCAAAACATTTCACTTATTAAACAAGTTACTTTGTGGAAGAGCAATATTATCTTAGAGGCCTCAAGAAGATACCGCACATACTCAGACATCATGGATTAGATGTCCTAATCAACTGAGCTCCTTCGAGGCGCTATGCCGAGATCTTCTCCATAAGCCACAAATAGGCGAGTCGGCCCATTAGAATCTACCTCTGACATCTGTGGACATCGTCGCCAAAGTCCACAGGGAAAAAGAGAAGATAGAGAGAGTGAGCAATCCCGAACGATTCCTCGTCGACGGGGTGGAATTACAATGGGCAAAAATATCAATACATAAAAACAACAACATCACAGTAATAAATAAAATACACAATATATTTCACCTCATCATCACAACTACTTACTCATAACTCTCAAGTTTTCAATTCTCTTTTCAACATCATTGATCTCTTTCTCAATTCATTTCTCAATGTTATTTCGCAACCTCATTGCCATAACAATATCCCTTCCTTGCCCTTATCCATAACATTCTCAACACTTGGACATTCTCATTCTCAATATTAATATCCACACGTTCTCCAGCTTATAACTTATAAGTCTTTTCAATCATTCTTAAACTTTTATTATTAAGTTTTATCGAATCGTGTCAATCGATGAGAGGGGATAAGAAAACGTCATCGTGGACTTAGTTAGCACACATACATCTCCTCCAATCCTCCCAAGCCTAAGCGGAAGCAAATGGGACGTACAAGAACCTTAATCCACGCAGGTCGAACAGCCGAGAAAACACACATATGCTGCAATCACTCAGGGTCATCCATCATAATCATAATCATAATCATTGTGAATCAACATTCCATTTTTGTGCTATATCGCAAGGGCCCAAACCAATCGACTGCCCGCCTCGTTCAGGTTCCCTCTCACCGTTTCAAATTTGATCAAGGGGGTGACAGTACTTTTCTAGTTAGCTGTGCAGAACACGCTACGATCCCCTGGGTATTAATCCCCGATCACTTATAGACTAGTTCCGCCTAGAAAAGCACTCTAGGTTACTTGACGAGTCACTGTCATCACCCTCCCCTATCACAATCGTTCACCTGAGTATCCGCAGATAAACAGGGTATCTTCCTCTCCACTATTTCGCACTCAACTCACCGCATTGTATAATGTCTTTTAAGGTCTTATTAATATTTTATTAATACTAAGGTTCGGACGAGTCACCCTTGTTCATCCCTTTGGTGATCCTCGACCTCCAATTAAATCGTTCACATCAACGCTCTCTCATCATTTCAAAATCATCATAACAGCTGAACACATCAGGGAGCTCCTCAACCTGGTAAGCACGTCGCATCAGTCGTGCACATCAGGGAGTTCCTCAACCTGACAACATATCACATCATCATTTTTACTGCTCAGCACATCTACATCAATGATTCCAATCATATTCACATCATAATTTCTTTCCTTACACTTTCACTTTGTCACTTCAAAAATCAACAATCTCTTTTATCATAACCAAGTCTTATCCTCCTTAGATGTTCTCATCTTTGGCATCATCATTATTTTCATAATTTCCATAGCCTCACTTAATTTCCATCATGGATTAAGACATACAAATGTCTCACAGGATACCAGACATTAGCATCATCATAAGAAATATTCATCATGCATAAATAATAACAGCAAATCATATCATCATGGCATATTCACATTAATAACATCATGCATAAGAAGATGTGTGGTCCTAGTCTTCTTCGTATACGTGGCCACATACACAAAATATTGCCACAATACTACTGACCCAAAGACCACTAGGTTCTGATCTTTGAGATGATACGGAAAGTCTTAACATTTTATCTAAATACCACACTGTCTTAGGGAAAGCCCCTCTCTCACCTCTTGTCCAGCAAACATCGTCAGAAATCGCTGCAGGTCCATCCGACTGACAACAATTCCAACTCCCGATTCTACGAATTCCTTGCTTAAAACAAGACACACAATTAATACAAGGCTACCTAACTAACATTCATGCTTGACATCAAATCATTTTTCGAAAGCCCGTTTTACTTCTTATCGGGTAATCATAGAAAGCCTTTTCTTTCTCGAATCAAATCCGACTCCTGAACATACTTTAAACACTTCAAAATCATTCTTAAATAATTAAAATAACTCTTTAAATCAAATAATTTTGTTTCTGGTCCGTTCCAGACAGCCGCTAGTTAAAACCCGAAAACATCAAAATACGTCACTTTTTCAATCTAACTTTTCTCTTAATCAAGCACCCTTGAAAACTCAACTTTAAATCAATTGTAAACATTTGTAGAAGTGAAACACAAATTAAATGACTAAACTGCCACTTTAGTCCCTCACTTTGTAAGGAACTTTCATTTTAGTCCCTGACTTTTCAATAATTCCTTTTTAGTCCCTCACTTTGAAAAAAGTTACTCATGTTAGTCCCTGGCAACGTTTTCCGTTTATGGACGTTAACGTCGCCGTTAACTTACAATATCGTATTTCATTTTAGTCCCTAACTTAAAATTTTTAATTCACTTTAGTCCCTCATTATATCATGTTTCATTTTAGTCCCTAACTTAAAAATTTTAATTCACTTTAGTCCCTCACTATAATAACAATGATGTTTCTTTCTCTTTTCTCTTGTAGTGTGACTACCTTAAAAATATTGACCATTCTTCTTGCTATTATGTAAACTAACTTTATAGTTTATATAAGCATTGACTCCAAGCTTTGCATTTGAAGGTATTAATACCTCCATTTGGTCTAAGCGGGGCTTCCACCGGTCTCCTCCACACATGCCCAAACCACCTAAGACGAGATTCAACCATTTTTTCAACAATAGGAGCAACCCCGACTTTTTCTCGAATATTCCATATTCTATATAAATTCCAACCAAATAGCCCCTATTCAATTCCAATCGTACTCTAAACACTTACTAACACAAACAATCACAATGCACATTAAACCAAATTTGTTCCTTTAGAACATATACTCACGTTTTTCGGTTCCTTTCTCAAAACAATTACAAAACATGTTCTTAACTTAAGATTAACTTTATTATTGACACACACCAAAAACAAGGACCAAAGTTCAATTATTTGCTTCTCACAAACTCATTTGGTCTAACCAAACAAATAGAAATGAGGGAAAGTACTTTTACTTTAAAAACTTATTATTACTTCACATAGCATTTCATAAAATCCAAGATTTATTCATGCATGTGCCAATAAATAGAAAATCAACATCATAAGCATACTTCTAACCATGCAACAAAATCAAGCCTTCAAATTAATCTCATTCTTCCTATTTTCCACTCATGGCCGAATCACATAGGAAAAAAATTAGGAATCTTTGCACCAATAAATCAACACAAATACTTACATTAACAATCCATTTTTCATTCCTTCCTTCCAAGTACAACTCAAAGCATCAAAATAAATCATCTGGGACAAAAACAATGAGAAACCGTGTGGACCTTAAAGCATCATACATATTTATTTTGTTTATTTCAAGCTTAGCTCTAAGCAAACATGCAACCAAAAATCAAAGATTTAAGCTCAAAACCAATTAGTCCCATAATCAGTTTCATTTCTTCCTTTCCTTATCTTGGTTGAATCATAAAAGAAGTAAAATGAGGAATTTTTTGCAAAATAAAACAACACATGAAAACATACTTCAAAATTCACAAAAATCCCTTTTCAATCATAAATCAATGCATTAGAGAAAAACAAAATCATTTGAGCTAAAATCAATAGAAAACCGTATGGACCTCCTTTTATCCATTTCAAACCTTAATGCTCAAGTCTTTATACATTAAAGCTTAAATATCACAAGGGAACATGAAAGGTCAACATGCATGAAAAACAAAAATTGTTTCCATTAATTTCTCCACTTGGCTGAGGCATGCATGACAAAAATTGGAATTTTTTACAACATTATCATTCATTCTAAAATCAATGAAATCAAGTTCTCTTTTCTCCATTTCAATCTTAAAACAAATCATCAAAATAAAACACAAATTATTGGGGTAAAAAGGGACAAAAACCTTGGAACCCTAGGACATGATGCATGTCCATTTTTCCATTCCAAACTTAAACCTTTGCTTCTTAACACTTGGAAAACAAGGATCTTTAATAAAAACTAACATGCATCAACATACTTCAATAAATCAACAACTTACACATATACATACATATATAAAACTGAAAACAAAAGAATGAAATAGAAGAGGAACTAAGCAAAGTGATGATTACCTAAAGGAATATTGAAAATGGGTAGAAAATCCAAAAGCTCCTCCTCCTCTTATCCTCCTAAGGCTCACGACCTCTCCCTCTCCTTCTCTCCTCTTCTTATTTTTTTGTTTAAAAGTGATAAGGCAAGAGCATCACAAATGAAGGTGGGTAGGGTATTTATAGTGGGACTTAACTTTGGGGTTCAATTTGTAACACCCCAAAATTTTAATCCTGGATTAATAAAAGTAAATTATAAATTTCATTTATAATTAATTGTTATTATAAATCCTTGATTAAATTAGGTATTTAGTATGCGAGCGGGTAAGAAATAATTTTATAGTTATTTTCTATGCAAAAATTAGAATTTTGCATGTTAGTCCCTGCTGTAGGACCTAAGTGCAATATTAGAAAGATTTTGGAGGGAAGAATGAAAAAGATATTTATTTTTCAAATTTTAGTCGAAATACTCGAGTATTTCGTTCGATACTCGAGTATTCTGGGTAGAACTGGTTGAGTTAGTGCGTTTGATGAGTCACCGTTCCATTATACTCTCGATTCGACACGAAAACAACGAAGGAACACCTCAACTGCTTCGTGTCGACATGAATGCATACGGAGATTGATTATTTAAGCTCATCAACAACGAATTCGAGCTCTTGTTGATGAATTCGTGAGAGTTAGGGTTCCGATTTCGTCTTCAACGATTCTCATTCATCTTTGAGTGTTAGGCTAAGAGTGATACACCATTACGAAGCTTACATCCTGAGCTTTGTAAAGAAACAAAAATTGTGAGCTGAGAGTTCGTGTACTAAGAGAATCGAAGCTCGAAAGTTGAAGTCATTTTCTGGAAAACAGTTCGGGTAGCTTACTTTGGAGTTTGATTTTGGTAAGCTCTTGAACTTTTGAGGCTTCAATTCAGTTTCATTCTCTTATGCATGTTGCAGAGGACAATTTCTAATTAATTTCCCAATTCTTTCACATGATTTGATGATCAAAATCAATGGCTTTGTAACCTTACTCAAAACCGTGTTGTTGTCAAATGGATTTTGGGGAAACTAGCTTGGAAGATTAATCTCTATCTCATTTCAGTTTCTACACGATCTAGAGGTAAGTGGGAAGCTATACATTCACTAGAGTAAGGTTTAATTCCTTGATTTGTGTTAGGAAGCCACCATGAGGCTTAAAGGGCTTAGTTTGAAATAGTATATTGGCTTGGAGGCCATTCTGTATGTTATAACTTGTTGGAGTGTGTTTGATATGCTGCATGTGAGCTAAATGCAAGTTATTTTCATGTTAGAAATGCTCAGAAATGAAATTGGTATGCCAAGTTGTTGAAAACATGATTTTATGCATATTGAATGACTCAGTTTTGATTCAATGTAATTTGATGTAATTTCTGTGTTGGAACATGTTTAATATACTTAAACTTAACTCTGTTTAACATTGGTTTTGGTTAAAATTGGTTAGAATTGAATTTGGTATGTGAAAACTCAGTTTCAGTGTTTTACTGTCATGAAATACTCGAGTCTTTGGCTCAATACTCGAGTAGTTCGTGGCGCACCAGTGCGTCTGGTAGCACCAGTACTCGAGTGTTTGAGCTGAGACTAGAGTATTTTCTGATGCACCAATTTGAAATTGTGATGAACTACTCGAGTCTTGCAAGAACTACTCGAGTATTCTGGGATGATGAACTACTCGAGTAATTCATGAACTACTCGAGTATTTCTGGAAAATCTGAAACTTTATTTTTTAGAAAACGTATGAACTACTCGAGTCTTTTGGTAAGATACTCGAGTATTTTTAGTCAGAACACTTAAATTTTATTTTTAAAATCTAACCAAGTTATTTTTACCCAAGTTATTAATTTTTAAGTTGATTAATCATGATCCAAGAAATTAAGAAGATTGTAAGATTACATCAATTACTTTGAATACTTGTGAAGTGTAACACTTCTTGTATATCATCTTACTTTATAAGAAAAGTAATAAGTTTATGAATACTTGGACTTGTTATCGTTGGAAAAAGATCTGAAAATAAGAATTTTCCCTTCCCTTGAAAATTCCTTTTCACAAACACTTGATTAATAATGAAGTTGACTAACAAAATTAGAGTTTGCGGAAACATAGTAAAATAATCATATTATACTCTCAAAATATATCAAGTGTAACAAGTCCATGGATACCAAATAAATATTATTATGAAATCAAATTTATCTTATGATACCTCTTTAAAAATGTGTATCATATAAATACTATTAAAAATAGAGATGTTATAGAGCTGGTCACTGGTCCTCTGTCCAAACATTCATCTTTCCGGATCCTCGATATCTGCACAACGGGTTCCCAACCCACACTTTCTACACTCTGCATGCACCTAAGGGACATCTCCCTTTACTGATTCTTGTGCAAGTTAGATGCACGATCAACACCTAATAAGGGCATGGGGGTTAGCTATACATATTCGCATAATCAAATGAGAATAAAACTAACATCCACAAGTCAACATGTAGCAAATCATGATGCATAATCATAAGAGCACACCCAGTTAATCATAATAATTCTTTCAATGCAGGTGGCATGATGCATGATTTCCTTCCACAGCTGAGGCCTCTAACAAAGTCCATCTTGGACGTCCATCCAATACACCGTTGTGTTCCCGGAACACTGACATTCGTTCCCAGAACGTAATGCCAAACCATACTTGGATAAATAAGCATCATTCCCAAAGTGTGCATCACGTTCCCAGAACGTGTAGCAAACCATACTTGGAATAATAAGCATCACTCCCAGAGTGTGCATCACGTTCCCATAATGTGTCATCAAGTAGGTTGCATATCAATGTGTTCCGAGAACACTAACATACGTTCCCAGAACGTATATAACCAGGTCCCAGACACTGGCCACATATCTATAATGTGTCATCAAGTAGGTTGTAATTTGGTACTCCCGGAGTACCCTCCTCATATTCCCAGAATATGATAAACGTTCCTACCAACCAAACTTCCATTCTATATGGATGCACAATCATCAGGGTTGGTTTTATCTTTACTTTATTTATTGTGATTTGGAAATAATTCAATCTTTCTTTTGAATGATTAATTTGAGGCATAACTTTGGCACAAAATTCTCTTGAATTCTCTCAAAAACATGCCATTAGTCTTAGATTGGGAAAACATAACCAATGGTGCTCAAAAACTTAACTTTTTATTTTTCAAATTCAGGTACTAACCGGTTACAGTTTCAGGCTAACAGATTAGAATTACAGACCTGAACTGTTTACCATTGAAATTCAGAAAAACCCTTTTTCTTGAATTCTTTACCCAATCCCTAGACAAATTTTAACCTTATTTTACACCTCAAAACCACTATGTTTATCATTCAAAAGTCCAAATCACATTCTTTTCTCAAATGAGCAAAATTTCCTCTTGAAATTTTCTCGTTAAATTAAGGTATTAACTCTTACCCTTCAATCTGAACCATGACAGTATAATCAACTCATTTTCAGATTGTTTCCAATGAAATTAAAGTTCAGATTTGAGTAAAATTGATAAGGCCACAGGACTGATTCCATAAACTTGTTTTCATTTGAAATTTTACAGTGTCTAACTGTAGTGTCCTTAATCAAGATCAGCCTTGAAGCTATAGAAAAACCTCAAAGAATGACCTCAATAAAGAAATTAATGTAGGACTTGTAGGATTTCTGCGTATCCAGTTGGGATAAACAGGTTCTCCCTAGTCAACAATGTGTGTGCTAGTGTCAACTTAGGGATGAGAAGACGTACCTTAGCCCCTATAGCATGGTGGTTCTTATAGGGGATTACCTGTGTAAGTTGGGCCGTTCTGATAAGCCTTCTGAATAGGTAGAGTTAAAGTAGGATTTGTGGAGGATATGATAAGATCATATCCTTAAATCCTGTAAATGATAAACTTCATCTAACACTGTTGTTATCTAACCAAGAGTCATGGAAATCCAGGAGAGGTAGTTAGGCTTTTATAAGACTGTAAGCGATAAGGATAAGATTGGAATCCTGTGCTCGGATTAATCTTATTAGCGGACGACCTCTCTATAGAAATCCCGTTTACTCGGTGTATAGTTCCGACCGTATGCCTTGTTCAAATGTTTAAAGGGTCGGAGTTAGGTGGATTAGGTCGGATGATGCTCGGTCAACTACAGGTCTACTACATAAGCCCCCCAAGCTCGGTAGGGTGATTTGAGCCCTGCCGAGTTGATGAGACGAGCGAATTGTTTTCCGATCAATCTTTGTTAGAAAGAGATGTCTGACCGTCCGAGTAATCCTACTAGAGTTGTCGTTTGATTGACCCAGACGTGACCCTTCGATTCTTCTTGCGTCTCCACGTGTCCTTCACTTTACTGGGAAACGGAACTTTATGATTTCAAACTCACCGGAAGTGCCACGTATTTAGTTTTCAACGCTAATGGGCTTTTTCTGTCTTTAGGCCCAAACCTTTTGAGATAGTGGAGGGAAGTTTTAAGACGAATTTCAAAGGGCGGTTTTGCAATTTATTCTAAACAGAACCTTTCAAATTCTCTCACCTTTGTTCATCATTTTCCTGAGATTTTGATCTTTGAAGCCAGAGTTCCTCAAAGGCATTCTTGCTATTACTTCGTTTTTCTTCCTTGTGTGCGTTTCTTGTCTCGTGGTCTTCGTTCTTTTCTGGTTTCTTGATTACTCATTGTTAGCAGGTAACGAAACTCTCTTCCTTTTTCTGACTACTTTCTCTGATTTTTTTCTCTTTCTTCTTTGCTGTTTTGCATGCGATTGTTTCTGCCATTTGCTATGTGTATGTGCTTAGAATTTTCTTTTTTATGCATCAACTCTGGTCCTTCTTCCCTGGTTTTTTGAATAGATTTTTCTAGGGTTTGAACAAACCCCAATTTGTTGCTGTGGTACCCCCACTTGTCTTTCGAAATTCTTTATCCCTCTTTAACATTTACTGAGTGATCGCTGTAGTATTTCTTAGGTTTGCTTGACGTTTTGCTGCACTTAACTTCTTAGGGTTGGTACTGAGGCTGCGTTAACCATGAGTGAGGAGTCTGTAAACTCTGACGTACCAAGAACACATAAAGGAGGAAACCCGGAAATTTGTGTTAAACCAATAGCCATGCGTTTTCCTCGGTCTTTGAAAGAGTTCAGACAGGGTGTGATTCACTATAAGATTGCCGAGAGGGTAGAACAGAGGAGGTTAAGGAAGCAACATAGAGGTATTAGACATTTCAGTTGGTTTGGGGAAATTCTGCCCAGAAAGGGAGGTGTTCCCCGACCGACCGTAACCGTAAGTATTTGATCCGACATAATCAAGTTTTTTTGCTTCTGACTCCAAGTGTGCCCCCTTTTCCTCAGGTATGAAGAGAAAGTGTATCACTAATCCTGAACTCTACCCACTTCCACCAGATCAGCTGAATACGATTGGGTGGACCAAGAGGTTCTCGGTATTCAGTCCGAGCTTTCAACGGAAGGGTCACTAGAACAAACTCGGGCTATAATTTTACCATGTCCTGGAGATAACACTGGGAATCTCTATTCTGTTAGTCCAGTGGGTTTGAACGAGAGGGTTTTCACTAAAATTCTAGAGGGTAGTTTTGGTTTCTATTTTTACGAAGAAGTGATTACTCGACTAGGGATTAGAATGCCCTTTACTGACTTTGAAATAGGTGTCTTGAGTACTTTGAGAGTGGCCCCTTCCCAACTGCATCCGAATTCTTGGGCTTTTGTGAGGGGCTTCCAACAAGTTTGTTTGGCCATGGAGTGGTCTTGCACTCTTCCCCTTTTTTTCTATCTGTTTGCCCCCCAGTGCAATACTTTTGAGAGAGGTTCGGTGAGGCGACCTTGGGTTTCTTTGAATTCCCGCCATGGATATGCTCTTTTCACTAAATTCTCTGAATCTTGGAAGGGGTTCAAACCTTACTTTTTCAAATATAATTTTGTTGGCAATGGTGCCTGTTGGTTTACTCGTCCTGGGGAGAGGCGACCACTCCCACGGTTCCCTCTTCAGTGGAGTGCAAGTTTTTTCAACCGATCGATCGCATCATATGCGTCAGATTGGAAAGAGCTTGCTGAATTCGAGAAAGAGGTGTGCCGAGCTGTTGAGAGTTATTTTCAAAAGAATGGAATGATAGAAACGAAGGATATCGTGAACATCCCTTCATCGGATGTCAAAGCTGAACTTGGTAAACTATTCTCTCTCTGCTATTATATTTGTGATTTATGTGGATCTCACTAAGTTTTCTTTTGTAGAAAAAATGGCTTCCCGAATGGCTGCTCTGCTTCATGGGGGGAAGAAGAGGAAAACCACTGCAACAAGCGTGGCTTCTGGGTCTTCAAGTTTAAGTACCCCAAGCTTGAGTACTTTTGCTCCTACTGCTTCTCCAACCGAGGCGTCTCCTCGACCAACTTCTAATGTAGTTGTTGTTTCCGCTACAGTTTCATTGGGCCCTAGCGGTCAGGTTCAAGTCTCTTCTCCTCAACAACAGACTCGCCGCCGACGAATAGACAAAGGCAAGGAGAAAGTGTCTGAGGGGACGAATCCGAGGGCTGAGGGGACAAGTGCTAGAGCTGTTACCGCTCCATCCTCTGCCGCAACTCCCTCAGAAACTTCAATTTGGGATCGAGATTTTGATGAGAGGTTTGCCAAGTAGATCTGCCCTGAATCTGACCATTCTCGGTTTGGAATTCTCACCATCGACGAGTGGTCACGCTGTAACATGACTCTGACGAAATATCTTCTTCGAAGTGCCAACCTTACTTACTTTTTGGCCAAGCAAGCGGGTGATCTTTTTTCTGGTTTCAACGTTGAACAGAAAGAGGCTTGTGCAATGTCTGCTGCTCAAGAGGCTAGCCTTTCGGACGAACTGGTCCGAGTAAAAAATGAATTGGAGAATTTGAAGGCTGACAAATCTGAGCTGATCAGAGAGAGGGATTCTTTGAAAGTTTCCCAAAAAGCTGCTGAGGATAAGAAGAAGGAGGTCGAGGAGGCAATGAAGAAAGAATTGCAAGAGAACCGACAGAAGATGGATGAGTTGAGATCTGAAGTTGAGAGGTCTGCTGTTGTTGCTCGGAATTTGAAGGAGAAAGCTCTTCTTCACAAGAAAAAGGCGGAGAGCAACTTCTACAACTGGAGCAAGAGTGTTAATGATTCTTTTGTCTCAGCAATTAAGCAAATTCAAGTTCTGAACCCTGAGACTGAGTTCAGGGTGGTCGGAGCTCATCCATTTCATACTGTCGACAATGGGAAGCTGATTGATATTGAGACCAAGGCCGAAGTCGATTTACAAGCAGATGATCTGCCTAACCCTCTCGTTGATTTGACTGAAGCCCCTGAATTTGATGATTCCAACATTGTTTTGTCTGATATTGAGGAGTGTTTCTAGGCTTTGGTGATCAGTTTTTGCTGCTTTTATGTAGGATTTAATTTTTGTTGCTCGTTTGTAACCGAGCGTCGTCACTTAGCCCTTTCGAACAACTTTTCTTTAACTTGTTGCTCGTTGTATTCGAGCGTACTCCTTGACTGCTATGAACAATTTACTTTTACTCTTACTGAATGTTAATCAATTTGCCTTGAATACAAATTGTGTTGCGTAGATTATTTTCGTTACTTTTGGGTTTCGTTTGTCACGTGACCCTTGATATTTAGTGCAATGCTAATCTCCGAACGATCGGACTGTAATTTATTGGGTAAGGGATCGCTTCAATCGTATGTATGATTTATTGCTTCAATCGTATATATAATTTATTGTGAATAGAACTCGGATCGCCGACTTTAGCCGAAGCGGGACCCTCGGACCGCGAAATAAGGAAAGTAATTTCCTGAATTCGGGCGTTCTATGAATACGTTGCTGAACTCTCGTAAAGAGTTGTTTCTCGATTTAGCTCAGTGGCTAGCCGAACCAAATGAGTTGTATGTCATTTCACAATGTTCGAAAGAGAATTTCAAAGAAATCGATGCGCTTTATTGATAAAAGAATACAAAAATGAAGTTGCTCATTTGCTAACTAATTCCTAACAATTTGTCACTAATCTAAGAAGGATGTTCCCCTTCGTTTATTCGACCTAAACAATTCTGAGCAATAGACTAATCTATTTGTAAAAAGTGAAAAATAAAATAGGAGTTTAACTGTAATAAGCTCTGAGCTTGGCCACGTTCCAGCTGTTATTGATTTCGGTGCCCAAGAGAGTTTCCAATTTGTAAGCTCCAGTTCCAGATTTAGCCTTCACTCGGTATGGGCCTTCCCACTTTGGCTTCAATTTTCCAACTCCATCATTTCCTTTGCCGATGTCTGATCGGCGAAGGACTAAGTCTTCCCACTTCAAAACTTCGTGGACGAACCTTCTTGTTGTATTCCCGAGCTTGCCGTTCCTTCATCTTTCTTTCATGAGCTGCGGTGTTCTTTCGAATTTCCTCAAGTAAAATGAGCTCTTCGCTGAGCAAATGGTCATTAGTTTCTGAAGGACGTTCGAGCGTCCTAAAGGTAGGGATTCGCTTTTCGATCGGAATTACTGCGTCACAGCCGTATGTCAAATGAAAAGGAGTCTCTCCTGTAGACGAGTGTACAATTGTCCTGTGTGACCATAAAACGCTCGGAAGTTTATCCGCCCAAGTGCCGGCTGCATTACCGAGTTTCTTCTTAATTCCATCCAAGATGGTTCTGTTGGAAGCTTCGGCTAACCCATTTGTCTGTGGGTGTTCAACGGAACTGAAATAGTGAGTGATTCCCAGGTCGGCTGCTAGTTGTTGAAAGTGAGAGGCTGCAAACTGTGATCCATTATCGGTAACTATGGCATGAGGACATCCGAACCGAGAGATAATTTCCTTCACAAAGAAAGATTGAATACGGGCCGTAGAGATTGTTGCTAACGGTACCGCCTCAATCCACTTAGTGAAGTAGTCAATAGCCACTACCGCAAATTTGAGTTGCCCTGGTGCGATGGGAAACTTCCCGATGATGTCCATGCCCCATTGATAAAAGGGCCAAGGGGCACCGAGAGAATGTAGCTCCTCAGCAGGTCTTTGGTAGATGTCGCTGTGAAACTGGCATTGAACACACTTCTTAACATGTTCCATGGCGTCCTTTTGCAATGTAGGCCAAAAGTAACCTGCTCGGATTATTTTCCTAGCTAAGGATTTTCCACCCATATGGTGGCTGCAAACTCCACCATGAATCTCTTCAAGTATCTCCTCTGCTTGGGATGGGTTAACACATCTGAGCATGGGGGAACCAAACCCTCTTTTGTACAGAACTCCATTCAGAACCGTGTACTGAGCTGCCTTTTTAACCAATTTCCGAGCCTCTGTCTGATCTTGGGGAATGAACCCATGTTGCAAATAGGTAAGAAGAGGATCCATCCATGATTGAGATAATGAAATAGCCAAAATGACACTCGGTTGGGGAATGGTTTCTTGTATCAATGTTTTATTGTTTTCCGACCCCTTGGTACTTGTCAATTTGGATAAAATGTCGGCTCGGGAATTTGAATCTCTTGGGACATGGGAAATGTCAAATTCTGAAAAGTTAGAGATGATTCGTTTTACCTCTTCAAGATATTTTTGTAAGATGGGCTCCTTTGCCGAGTATTGCCCCTTAATCTATGAAACTACTAATTGCGAGTCACTGAAAACTGACACTCGCTCTGCTCCAAACTCATGAACCATCTTGAGGCCTGCAAGAACTGCCTCATATTCCGCTTGATTGTTTGATGTTTGGAACTCGAATTTCAATGAATATTCCATGCACAATCCTTCAGGGTTTTCAATGATGACCTCGGCTCCAGCTCCTTTCCTGTTGCTCGATCCATCTACATATACTGACCATAAATTTTGAGAGGTATCCGAGGGGATATCTGTGAACTCAGTGACGAAGTCAGCAAGAACTTGAGATTTCATCGCCTTCCTCGGTTCATAGGTGATGTCAAATTCAGACAATTTGACAGACCATGAAACCATTCTGCCTGCTAGGTAGGGTTTGTGAAGAACTTGTCTGAGAGGTTGAGCTGTTCTTACCAATATTCTATGTGCCTGAAAATATTATCTCAATCTCCGAGCCGACGTGACCAAGCAGTACGCAAGTTTCTCCAGCTTTTGGTATCTCAATTCAGATCCTTGAAGTGCTCGACTAACAAAATATATTGGGGCTTCCATTCCTGAATCCTCTCGTACCAAAACCGAACTGACCGCTGCTTTTGCCACTGACATGTATAGAATGAGGTTCTCACCAGAAAGAGGGCTGTGGAGGACCGGTGGGCTGGAAAGATAGTCCTTTAATTGAACAAAAGCTTGCTCACAGTGCTCGTCCCAAAGGAAGTCTTTGTTTTTCCTAAGGAGTTGATACCATGGCAAAGCTTTCCGGGCAGCTTGGGATAAGAATCTGGAGAGTGCCGCCACTCGGCCAGTGAGTTGTTGAACTTCTTTAAGACTAGCTGGACTCCTCATTTCAAGGATTGCTTTGCATTTATCTGGATTGGCTTCAATACCTCTCTCGGTTAACATGAAACCGAGGAAAGAACCGGTTGGGACTCTGAACACGCACTTTTCAGGATTCAACCTCATGGAATACTTTCTCACTCGGTCCAGTATTGTCCTGAGGTCCTGGGCATGGTTTTCTTGCTGTCTGCTCTTTGCAATAATGTCATCAATATATACCTCCATGTTTGATCCGATCATGCCTTGAAAAACCTTGTTCATCATCCTCTGATAGGTAGCTCCCGCATTCTTCAACCCAAAAGGCATGACATTGTAACAGTAAGTTGCCTTGTCGGTGATGAATGCGGTTTTATCTTGGTCGGGAGGAAACATTGGAATCTGGTTGTAACCAGAGTAAGCGTCCATAAACGACAGGAGTTTGTAGCCAGCTGAACTGTCGACGAGCTTGTCAATAACAGGGAGTGGATATTGGTCTTTAGGACAGACTTTGTTCAAGTCTGTGTAGTCGACACACATCCTCCATTTTCCATTGGGCTTGTTGACCAAGACGGTGTTAGCTAATCAGTCTGTATAGTCGATTTCCCGAATGAAGCCTGCTCGGAGTAATTCAGCAACTTTTTCTTCAATGGCAGCGGCCTTTTCAGCACTAACCTTCCTTTTGCGTTGTGCCACCGGTTTAGAACCCGGAATGATACTCAACTTATGACAGATAAAATTAGGGTCGATTCCCGGCATATCAGCCGAGGTCCATGCGAACAGATCCTTATTTGAAATCTACAGTGCGGTCAATTCATCTTTAACACTTGTCGGTAGCTCAGACCCGATTTTTACTTGTCTAACGGGATCGTCAGACAGCGTCAGGAATTCCCACTGTCCTTTTGGGGTTGGTCTGCTTCTGTCGGATTGGTCCCGCATATCCAGATCCGCCAAGTTAATGTTGCCCTTACCCAAAGAGACTCTTTCCAAATTGCTCTGATCCTTGTTTTTAACTTTCCCCAAACTGGCGTTGTAACATTTTCTCGCTGCCTCCTGTTCGGCCTTGACTGTGACCACTCTGTCATCAGTTCCGACGAACTTCATAGCTAAATGAACTATTGACACTACCGCCCCGAATGCTTGCAAAGAAGTTCTTCCAAGAATGGCGTTGTAAGCCGCCGGACAATCAACCACCAAAAATTTGACTATCTCGGTTCTGGCCGAAGGCTGTTGTCCGAGGGTTACAGGAAGTTGGATGTATCCCTTAGGCTCAATGGTGTCTCCCGTGAAACCAATTAATTCTCCTTGAAAAGGAGTGAGATTGCACTCCCTGAGTTTAAGAGATTTGAATAGAGGGAAAAACATAATGTCCGCGGAGCTCCCTTGATCGATAAAGACTCGTTTTACCTCGTAATTACCAATAAGGGCAGTGATCACCATGGGGTCATTATGGCCTGGAAGGATTCCATCCAAACCGTCGTCATCAAAAATAATGGGAACGTTTTTTGTTGATCTTTTGGCTATGGGTTTCTGACTGACTGCTAAAATTTGGTTAATGTACTTCTTTCTGTCGACCTTCTTCTCTCCACCTCCAGCAAAACCTCCCGCAATAGTGTTAACTAAGAATTCATTTCTAGTAGGGTTTGTATCAGTAGCTGGAGTGGGGTCGGTTCTCAGTCTCCCGGTGTTTCTATCGTCTAGTGACCTACTTCTTTGGCGTTTGGATTTTACTGGCGACTGAGATCTGTTCCTACCTCTTCGGTCGGCTGCATCCCTGATATACTGTTGTAGTTTACCATCTCTGATCATTTCTTCGATTAGATCCCTCAACCAGATACACTCGTCGGTCGTATGGCCATAACCTTTATGGAAGTCACAATACTTCGACCTATCACGCTGTGCGCCCTTTCTTAAAGACGGAGGTCTTTGGGCAGAGCGTAAGTCGGTCTGCATTGTTTCCCTCAGGATTTGACTCCTTGGAACAGTTAAAGGAGTGTATTCCTGAAATTTATTCCTTGGAGGGATTCTTCGGTCCCGATCATTCCTATCTTGTCTGCCACCAAAACGTTCGTCACGTTTTTGTTTGTTCTGGCCTTGAGGGTCGGCTCGCTGTCTTTCTTCTCTGACTTTCTGCCCTTTGTGAAATTCCTCCAAATTGATGAACTTATTTGACCTCTGTCTCAGCTCGGCCATATCTTTTGGAGGTTTCCCAATCAACGACTTTCTGAAATCCCCCGACTGTAAACCTTGCGTGAACAATAGTACTGCCACACCAGGTTCTAACCGAGGAACCGAGCTAGCCTCCGCATGAAAACGCGAGAGGTAATCTTTCAATGATTCATCTTGTTTTTGGGTGACTGCCGCTAAGGTGTGGTCGGACTTGGGCTGGATGCAACTAGCCGTGTATCTGTTTAAAAACACTATTTTCATCTCCTCCCAAGAATTTATTGAGTTCCGAGGGAGGGATGAATACCAACGTAACACTGAAGGTTCGAGGGTCATGGAAAAGGCTCGGCATTTCATTTCTTCCCCTCCTCCGTAATAATTCATCGCTCCCTCATAAGAGACAATATGGTCCACTGGATCGGTTAGGCCGTTATAATGTGGTACATTAGAAGGGCCCAAGTATCCTTGGGGGGTTTGAAACGCCATGATATATAGAGTAAAGGGATGACCAGGGTGGAAATCACCCTGATCCTGGTTCATGGTGGGGTTAGTATGGATATTTTGTGGTGGGGGAAGTTGCATTACCGGAAGTGGTTGTGGGTCCATGGTTTGCGTCATTGGGTTTTGGGGTGGTATGGCGGTCGGTTGAATCTGGGCAATCCTCGCCATAGCTTGTTGTTGAAGGTCGGCAATAGCACGTCCTTGTTGTTCGATTAAGGCCGTTTGTCTATTAAGAATATTGATCATCTCTTGCTCCCGAGCCCGAGCCGATGCAGATGTCGCATAAGACCTGCTGATGGAATGGCTATGGCGAGAGTTTCCAGGTGCAGTTCTTCCTGGATTCAATCTGGTTCTAGGTGTTGAACTTATGTGGTATGGATTGGGTGGAATAGGAGGGGTTCGTTGGGTGTTTCGGCCATGATGTGCTCGGGTTCCAGTTGTCCTAGATGTGTTTCGGGTGGTTGGGGCTGTGCTACTCGAGTCACCATGAGTGGAGGGTGGAGGTGTAGGAGGGGGTGGTGGTGGTGGTGGCAGGATGGTTCGTAAAACTTGGAGGGGTTGGGGATTGCTCCCAGCCCTAGGATGAGGAGATTGTGGTGTTTGGGAATGGGTAGCGTGATTTCCGCTACGACTTTGGCTGCGATTTGGGGGTGGTTGGCTTTGTGAATGGTTTGGTGGTTGGGGGATATTCCTCGCCCCAGAATGAGATGTTTGTGGCAGTGGTGCATTATTTCCACGATTATGGTTGAGAACGTCACGCAGATCACCCGCAGATTGAGGTTGTGGATCGTGGTTATTAGCGTTTCTGGGCCTGCCACGGGTGCGGGTGATGCGTTCACGGAGGTCACCAACTTGACTTCTGGTGGTGACCATGATGGTGGTGGTGGGAATGATATGTTACTCGCTTCCCCACAGACGGCGCCAATGTAGTGTCCTTAATCAAGATCAGCCTTGAAGCTATGGAAAAATCTCAAAGAATGACCTCAATAAAGAAATTAATGCAGGACTTGTAGGATTTCTGCGTATCCAGTTGGGATAAATAGGTTCTCCCTAGTCAACAATGTGTGTTCTAGTGTCAACTTAGGGATGAGAAGACGTACCTTAGCCCCTATAGCATGGTGGTTCTTATAGGGGATTACCTGTGTAAGTTGGGCCGTTCTGATAAGCCTTCTGAATAGGTAGAGTTCAAGTAGGATTTGTGGAGGATATGATAAGATCATAGCCTTAAATCCTGTAAATGATAAACTTCATCTAACACTGTTGTTATCTAACCAAGAGTCGTGGAAATCCAGGAGAGGTAGTTAGGCTTTTATAAGACTGTAAGCGATAAGGATAAGATTGGAATCCTGTGCTCGGATTAATCTTATTAGCGGACGACCTCTCTATAGAAATCCCGTTTACTCGGTGTATAGTTCCGACCGTATGCCTTGTTCAAATGTTTAAAGGGTCGGAGTTAGGTGGATTAGGTCGACTACAGGTCTACTACACTAACCGGTTACAAATATCGAGTAACCGGTTAGATTATGCAGTCAGTCCACTAAAACAAGAGGTTTGACAAATCATTCTTTTCATTTCTCAAATCTAACCAAATTTCAACATTCATAGAGTTCATATACCTTAAGAAAAACATGTTCATACACAGAAACATATCTATCTTGCATGCATTGAATTTAGATACTCAAATGGCACATAATTGCACATCTTTCACAACTTAATGCATCAATTCACATAATATCCAAATAAGTCATGAATCCAACATCAATATAGCTTGCATGCATCCAGATAACATTTCTCATAACCACAATTGAGCTTAGATTGGCCTTCAAGCCACTGAACCATTTTACTTATGCCCTTTGAGTCTCTTGGTGACTCATCCTATGTTACCACAATTTATTCTCATTCTAGCAAATAATAAGCTTCGCCCTTACCTCTAAATTGTGCTTGATGAATTTAATCACTGGAATTTGCAAGATCTCCCCAGAATCCACAATCTCCATTTTCAGCCAGCAACGGGTTTGACAGGGTCCAAAAACTACAAGATTTGACACATGAATTGGACAAACAAATTGGGGAAAACCATCAATACTCACTCTATGCAACATGCTCTAAAGATTTGAACAGATTTGAGACTCAAAAAGTGCATGTGCTTACCCAAATTGAAGTCCAAAGCAAGCTCTAGGAACTCAGAATCAATGTTGACAGCTTCAACACTCTTACTTTGCAAGCTTCGTTCTCTCAACTCAGGGACTCTCAACTCACGATTTTTATATCAATACAAAGCCCTTGATGTGAGCTTTGTAACAGTGTATCACTCATGTTCTAACTCTCAGAAACGAAGGAGAATTACAGGGACGAATCTCAGAACCCTAACTCAGCTTCAGCACCAACACTCCATCAAAGAACCTTCAATTTGACTCTCAGATCGAGTATTTATAGAGAAATTGATAAACATGCAACACGACACGTATTCCCCACTGGAAATCAAAGGGTGTTCGTGGCAATTCGTGGTTAAATCGTTTGATTACTCATCAAAATCCACTATCCAGGTTTCCTGAGTTCATCGTGTAACCGGTTACAGAGCCCTTCTAACCGGTTACATACTGATAAAATTCAAAAATTAATAATTTAATTACTCTTTCTTCAATAACCTTTTTAATATTGCAATTAGATCCCAACCCAAGGACTAAATTACAATATTCACATTTTTGTACAAAATAACCATATTAAAATATATCTCATATTTTTATATATAAAAACACATAATGTACAAAAACTAAAACCTTCAAAACTAATATAAATCAATTATAAAATAATTGTTATAATTAATTTCTTGGTTATTTGGGAGACGAAAATTAGGGGTGTTACACTACTCCCCCACTTAAAAGGAATTTCGTCCCCGAAATTCATCTTCTGAAATTTTCCACTTTTCCAAAGTGTTTTTATACTAGAAAACTTCATCTTGCTCCAAAAAATTTGTTCTTTAGGGTCCTCTCCCACTTAAAAGAGTTTCGATATAGTTCTTTTATTTCGAAACATTTCTAATAAAACCTTTCACTTTAAACAAAAATTCTTTGCATAAAAACTCTTATGTGAAAGAATTTCTTTTAAAAGAAATACCCTTTTGAATAACACACTTCACATAAATATTCTTCAAATAAAACACTTTCTAATAAACTTTTTGGAAAAACTTTTTGGGCTGCGCATTCTGATCTCTCGAGCACGATCAACGAAATATTTGTATGACTTTATTCCTTAATAGTTTGAGACATTAGGGTGATCAGTCCTAATATTCAAACCATTAATAACAAAATCATCCCTTTCAAATATAATCTTTCGCAAGAAAGACCATACGACAGGTCTTTAAGTTAGATGAACTTAAAGATAGGGTAATTATCACTATCAGACTTAGTTAGATCGTCAAGTTCTAGAGACATTTCCGTTGGGGAGACAAAGATTTGTCCTATCCCGGTGGTTGTTAATCTCTCTAGCCATAACTGATCTTTCTATTTTTTTTGTAGTGTCCACAGATATTATCACATCCAACTGTGATAAGGGTTTTGATCACAGAAAGATTGGAGTTGAACTTCCAACAGGATATTGAGATTCTCAAACGATTAGATTAACGTAATCGAAAACATTTAACTACGTTAACTCAGATCAAAGGAAGAGATAGGCTTGGGTTGTCTACGTCAGGATTACACTCAATTCTCATCTCAGCCGGTGAATTCTTCTCGTGCTGGATTCGTCCATTCCTTTCTCACCTTTTCCTTCAAGACAATTCGGTGAATAATACTCCAGCTTCCTACAATCGGAATTGACTATTCCCTTAGGTACATCACAACTAAACTCAAAGTGATGTGTCTCACAGTTTTCACCTTGAGATGGACAAATGTTCCCGTCCCTATTTCCTCCTTAGTCACTTTTCTCCAATCGAGGATTCCTTAACCTTGATATTTCCGTGGTTGATATTCTCCTATTTACTTTTCCTTGTTCTCCGGTTGAGCCTTTATTTCATCAATCTTTCCCTTATTCTGAACTCTGATACTTCTCGCATGAAATTCATGTACTTTTCCATAGTCCCCATATATGCTTACCAACATCGGGAAATTCCTTATTCCTTGATAGTTGATAGCTGACTTGGGTCCGAACATAATCTATTGTTGAAGTTCATGCCTTTGGATTTCTCATCTAGGTTGTACCAGGAAACACTTCCCAAATCCCTTACTTCCATAATATATTTTCTAATATCCATAATCCCTGACTTTAATTTCAAAGATTAAATCTCATTCATTTCTTCATAGAAATCTAACTCCTCATTTCCTGGTTGTAATTCACGAATCCGATTCAAGAATTCGTTGGTGATTGGCAACATTCCCCATCTAAGGCTAGATAGTTCCGCTTGCATTGCCAGACTTAGGTCTCTGAACTTCTCGATCAGATTAGCCTCCTTGACCATCATTGAGCTCACACGAATAGCCTTTCAGCTTAAATCGTCTGCAACTACGTTTGTTTTGCCAGTATGATAATAGAGCTTAAAGCCATAATCTTTAAGAAACTCCATCCATCGCCTTTATCTTACATTCAACCCTTCCACTTCTTATTGTCATTCATACTTTCAACTCCAAACTTGTTCATGAATCACAACCTTCTTATCTTAATGCTTATCATCTCTCTTACATCGTCCAGCTAAATCCTCTACCTTCTCCAATTAGAGTAGCTCCTTAATTTCAACTCTCGATTAATCCATAAGTATTATGATTCAATCCTCTTAAATCAATTTCACTGATGAATCAAGGCATTAAGTTATTTTATCACATTAAGTCCTTCCTTAGATTTTAGTTAGGTAATTGACATTGAGTTTGGATTGGAGGAAGATGTTTATTGATGCCAAAAGTTACTTCACAATTTTATTTTAAATTTTCAGTTTCTAACCAGTTACAAGAAACTCTAACCGGTTACGAAGTATTGTTTTAGAAATAAAACCAAAGAACTTTCAAAAACCATTTTCTTTACATCGTCCAATCCAACTCAAAATAGGATGTAATCGTACTCTAATACCTTGATTCCAACTGAATTCATCACTGAAATGATTTAAATCATAGTCTACTCACATTTTCCATAATTCCTCTTGGACTAATCATATTATATTGGGGTATAATCCATCACTACCCCACCATAATTAAACAACATCCTATCATTCAATACCATCAGTTGATCTTTCCAAGTCAACTTGGTCAAAGGCCATGCGATCTTAGAAAATCCTTCAATAATCTGGCGGTAGAATCCAACCAGCCCTAAGAACTTCTTACTTTAAAGATCACATGCCCTGCGAACGTAACTTTTCCCAACCAGAACTCATCTTTGGTGAGCTTAGCACACAACTACTCCCCTTGCAGGATTCTCAACACAATCCTGAGATGTTTCTCATGCTCCTTCGGATTCTCAGGATAAACCACAAACGAATCCAAATAAGATCTAAAGGTCCAGTTCTTATAATCCATAAAAGAACAGGTGCGTTAGTCAATCCGAACAGCATTATTTTCTACTCATAATGTCCGTATCGAGATCAAAATGCAGTCTTAAGTGTATCCCTGCCCCGAATCCTGATTTGGGGTTAATCCAATCGCCAATCAATCTTAGAAAACACTTAGACTCCTTTAACCTGGTCCAACCAATCCTTTTTGCAACTTCTCTACGTGTTTCTCCCATTTGACCATATTGTAAGGGTAGTAGAGAGAGAATCAGCTTCAAGAATTAACTTGATTCCAAACTCTATCTCTTTGCTCAAGGGTGAACCTAACATCATTTCTTGAAACCCAGATTTCTTTGACCCCCTATTTCCTTCACTGCTGCCCAGAAGCAGACACATGGGTCCATTGGATTTCAGATTCGAAACTTGGGAATCCCGATACAGGGTTGTTCTATCATCATTAATCATGATCACCTGATCTCTCGGCTCCCAAACCGTGCTTAAGATCAAATGTAATCATAACACAGGTAGATAGACAAAGTCTAATACCTTGGAAACAACTACAAAAGATTTGTAGGAGCCTCCACTTGAGATAGCAGATTGGGTAAGGCATTGAGCAACTTTGATCAATACCTGTATCCATAAGGAACAAGTGAATGGATAGCTTTAGAGTTCAACAAACTCAACAAGGTGGATCTTTAAGAAGATAACTGCCTTGCACTCGGTCTGAGAAGTTGATTAACTTTAACACTAGTGAGGGTAAATACTCTTGTCCAGAGTCAAGGACTTAACTACAACTCCTTAAGATTTCCTTATCACTGGTTCTATGAGAACTGATAAACCAACACTATGGTTTTAGGTTTACCACATGTCTAAAGAGAAGCATACAACTATCATACTTCTACTTAGACTACATAGAACACTTCTTAATAACAGAATAAGCTACTTATCTAGAGCCATTACCCATAACCTTAGCTCTAGTTTGGAAGTATATGAAAGCATAGTTCCCAGGAAACATTGCAGATATCGATGACCAGCGTATTGGACCACACACCCAAGGACCAAGAGTCAGGACCATTGCTCTGATACCATAAAAGTGTAACACTTCTTGTATATCATCTTACTTTATAAGAAAAGTAATAAGTTTATGAATACTTGGACTTGTTATCATTGGAAAAAGATCTGAAAATAAGAATTTTCCCTTCCCTTGAAAATTCCTTTTCACAAACACTTGATTAATAATGAAGTTGACTAACAAAATCAGAGTTTGCGGAAACATAGTAAAATAATCATATTATACTCTCAAAATATATCAAGTGTAACAAGTCCATGGATACCAAATAAATATTATTATGAAACCAAATTTATCTTATGATACCTCTTTAAAAATGTGTATCATATAAATACTATTAAAAATAGAGATGTTATAGAGCTGGTCACTGGTCCTCTGTCCAAACATTCATCTGGCCGGATCCTCGATATCTGCACAATGGGTTCCCAACCCACACTTTCTACACTCTGCATGCACCTAAGGGACATCTCCCTTTACTGATTCTTGTGCAAGTTAGATGCACGATCAACATCTAATAAGGGCATCGGGGTTAGCTATACATATTCGCATAATTAAATGAGAATAAAACTAACATCCACAAGTCAACATGTAGCAAATCATGATGCATAATCATATGAGCACACCCGGTTAATCATAATAATTCTTTCAATGCAGGTGGCATGATGCATGATTTCCTTCCACAGCTGAGGCCTCTAACAAAGTCCATCTTGGACGTCCATCCAATACATCGTTGTGTTCCCGGAACACTGACATTCGTTCCCAGAACGTAATACCAAACCATACTTGGATAAATAAGCATCACTCCCAGAGTGTGCATCACGTTCCCAGAACGTGTAGCAAACCATACTTGGAATAATAAGCATCACTCCCAGAGTGTGCATCACGTTCCCAGAACGCATACGTTCCCAGAACGCATAAAAACCAGGTCCCGGACACTGGCCACATTCCCAGAATGTGTCATCAAGTAGGTTGCATATCAATGTGTTCCCAGAACACTAACATACGTTCCCAGAACGTATATAACCAGGTCCCAGACACTGGCCACATATGTATAATGTGTCATCAAGTAGGTTGTAATTTGGTACTCCCGAAGTACCCTCCTCATATTCCCAGAATATGATAAACGTTCCTACCAACCAAACTTCCATTCTATATGGATGCACAATCATCAGGGTTGGTTTTATCTTTACTTTATTTATTGTGATTTGGAAATAATTCAATCTTTTTTTTGAATGATTAATTTGAGGCATAACTTTGGCACAAAATTCTCTTGAATTCTCTCAAAAACATGCCATTAGTCTTAGATTGGGAAAACATAACCAATGGTGCTCAAAAACTTAACTTTTTATTTTTCAAATTCAGGTACTAATCGGTTACAGTTTCAGGCTAACCGGTTAGAATTACAGACTTGAACTGTTTACCATTGAAATTCAGAAAAACCCTTTTTCTTGAATTCTTTACCCAATCCCTAGACAAATTTTAACCTTATTTTACACCTCAAAACCACTGTGTTTATCATTCAAAAGTCCAAATCACATTCTTTTCTCATATGAGCATAATTTCCTCTTGAAATTATCTCGTTAAATTAAGGTATTAACTCTTACCCTTCAATCTGAACCATGACAGTATAATCAACTCATTTTCAGATTGTTTCCAATGAAATTAAAGTTCAGATTTGAGTAAAATTGATAAGGCCACAGGACTGATTCTATAAACTTGTTTTCATTTGAAATTTTACAGTGTCTAACCGGTTACAAATATCGAGTAACCGGTTAGATTATGCAGTCAGTCCACTAAAACAAGAGGTTTGACAAATCATTCTTTTCATTTATCAAATCTAACCAAATTTCAACATTCATAGAGTTCATATACCTTAAGAAAAACATGTTCATACACAGAAACATATCTATCTTGCATGCATTCAATTTAGATACTCAAATGGCAAATAATTGCACATCTTTCACAACTTAATGCATCAATTCACATAATATCCAAATAAGTCATGAATCCAACATCAATATAGCTTGCATGCATCCAGATAACATTGCTCATAACCACAATTGAGCTTAGATTGGCCTCCAAGCCACTGAACCATTTTACTTATGCCCTTTGAGACTCTTGGTGACTCATCCTATGTTCTACCACAATTTATTCTCATTCTAACAAATAATAAGCTTCACCCTTACCTCTAAATTGTGCTTGATGAATTTAATCACTGGAATTTGCAAGATCTCCCCAGAATCCACAATCTCCATTTTCAGCCAGCAACGGGTTTGACAGGGTCCAAAAACTACAAGATTTGACACATGAATTGGACAAACAAATTGGGGAAAACCATCAATACTCACTCTATGCAACATGCTCTAAAGATTTGAACAGATTTGAGACTCAAAAAGTGCATGTGCTTACCCAAATCAAAGTCCAAAGCAAGCTCCAGGAACTCAGAATCAGTGTTGACAGCTTCAACACTCTTACTTTGCAAGCTTCGTTCTCTCAACTCAGGGACTCTCAACTCACGATTTTTATATCAATACAAAGCCCTTGATGTGAGCTTTGTAACAGTGTATCACTCATGTTCTAACTCTCAGAAACGAAGGAGAATTACAGGGACGAATCTCAGAACCCTAACTCAGCTTCAGCACCAACACTCCATCAAAGAACCTTCAATTTGACTCTCAGATCGAGTATTTATAGAGAAATTGATGAACATGCAGCACGACACGTATTGCCCACTGGAAATCGAAGGGTGTTCGTGGCAATTCGTGATTAAATCGGTTGATTACTCATCAAAATCCACTATCCAGGTTTCCTGAGTTCATCGTGTAACCGGTTACAGAGCCCTTCTAACCGGTTACATACTGATAAAATTCAAAAATTAATAATTTAATTACTCTTTCTTTAATAACTTTTTTAATATTGCAATTAGATCCCAACCCAAGGACTAAATTACAATATTCACATTTTTGTACAAAATAACCATATTAAAATATATCTCATATTTTTATATATAAAAACACATAATGTACAAAAACTAAAACCTTCAAAACTAATATAAATCAATTATAAAATAATTGTTATAATTAATTTCTTGGTTATTTGGGAGACAAAAATTAGGGGTGTTACATGAATAAATTATTCCATGTTGGATAAACATTAAGATTAAAGAGGATTTAATCTTAAATGGAATATGTCATTGCATTCATGCATGGTGTTGGGGATACGTCGTTGTTTTGTCATGTTCCAAGGTTACTGCTTGCTCGACCCCACTTCAAGGTTGATGTTGTGGGTCGTATGTCTTGATGACTATGTACTCCAAGTGATAGTTTACGTTTTGGCGACGTGACGTTCACTAGATAATGTGACGTTGTTTATCACTTTCGGGCAAGTACGCCATACGTTCGATAACGTATTTTTTAAGGAACATGAGGAGGGCATCTGAGAATTCCAAAGGTTACTGCTTGCTCGACCCCACTTCAAGGTTGACGTTGTGGGTCTTATGTCTAGATGACTATGTAATCCAAGTGATAGTTTACGTTTTGGCGACGTTACGTTCACTAGATAAAGTGACGTTGTTTATCGCTTTTGGGCAAGTACGCCATGCATTTGATAACGTATTCTGTATTCTGGAAATACAATGAAGTTATGGAAGGACGTCCATTTGAGTGACTAGTTGGAGAATTTTAAGAAAAGTGAGATAGCATGCATCATATCATCATTGATTTAATTATGTGATTAAATTTGATGTGATTATAAAATGTTAATTCCTATCTTTGCATGGTTATGGATTATCCTTACTTGATTATGTGTATGTATATGCTTACCCCTGTGCCCTTGATAGGTGATGGCACGTTACCTAGCATGCGTAGAGATCAGGCCCATCCCTAGCGGGATATGGACGTATGAGGAGCACCGAGCGACATTTGAGGGTGAGGTGGAGTTCACACTCTTCCACCCTAACCCCCTGGTTCGGGTGCGCCCTCGTAGGTTTAGGGTACCTATTATATATACTATGCACATCCCTGCTTTTTATGTTTATAGAGGACCACCACCGCCAGCTCGACCTGTACGTAGGTTCCATAGTTTTCGTTTCCGTCCTGCTACTTGTTCTCATTCCTCTGCTTACAGAGTTTTCACCGACGAGGATGTTCCTTCATCCTATCCGACTGGAGCTGGTGGGACTACACCAGCTACTACCTTTGGACCTACTGATAGGTCTGCCACTCAGTCGAACGGGATAGAGGAGGATCTCGAGGAGGGGGAGAGCGAGGAGGAGGGAGTACCAGTCAAGCCGGTTTCCAGACCTCGAGGAGGACCTAGTGGTTCCTAGGAGTATGCATAGTATAGATAGTAAGGATCCTGGACCGACTTTTGCTGCTGCAGTGGACCAGACGGATGCATGGAGGACCAGTTGACCTGCTCTCTGACACTTTATTTTTGGAGATGTTATATATTGTATATATTCTAGTGTTTTGAGAGTTCCGGTCTTATTTTCAGTCTTACATATGTATTTTCAGCTTTATGGACATGGATACTTATATTTTGATGACTTCTGTACTGATGGATCCCTTTTATGATGACATATATATATATATATATATATATATATATATATATACATATATATATATATACATATATATGATGTTTATTACTACATGGATCCTTGAGTACTACTATCTTTCGCGCACTCTGATTTTGTTAAAAGGAGAATTTGGCAACCATTATTATTTCTAAAATAATTTTACGCAAACAACAAGGCGACGCTATGTTTATAATTATGAAAATCTAAATTTTGATTAACAAATATACGTTGTCTTGCCAACTATTAATTGTTTCAATATTTTATTGATTAAGTGTACGAAGCCGAATTCGTTAATTTATTATATGATTTAATATCAAGTTAATTTATCCAAACAACTAATGTCCATAAATAATATTTTCAAAAGAGGTTAACTGATAATATTATAGATAAAGGAAAGGATGTCGCACAATTAATAAAATTGGGGTGCAAAGGAATTCAAGAGTCTTCCCCAAATGCTTCATGCTCCCTCACGGTTTTTAACATAAAAATGGGGTAGAAACTTTGCATTTTTATTTTTGGTGCATGTGCATTAATTTAATAGGATGTAGGTAGGTTTAGATAAGTTTACATGGGAAAGGGTGAATAAATTAAAAAGAACAAATGCATGCATTGGTCCAAAATTTATTTAGGAGATGGTCATTAATTACATGTCTCCTATAGGTACATATAGGGTGACTACACTTTTATTTAGGTAGGTTGTGTTTAATTAGGTTGCGGCCTAGGGTCTTGTGCTCTCATGATTATATGTCTAACAATTTAAAATTCAAAATGCACAAAAATAATTTAAAAAAAAACGTACAGCACTCCCATATAGTGGAAAATATTATTTTTTCAGTGCAGCAAATAATACTTGAAAATCATAATTCAATTGCTTTAATAAAACATTATATTCTTTCCAAAAATAATAAAAATTTTGTGAACAGTGTAAATAAATTCCAAAATGTACAAAAATAAATTCCACATTCCAATACGATCGTTTTGACTGTAAATTCGTTAAATTCGGATTTACAGAACAAAAGTTATGAATTTTCAAAGTTACGTAAGTCAAATAAATCAATAATTCAGAATTCTTCCAAATCTCAAAATAAAATAATCTATCATTACAAAATAATTTCCAGACAATTATTTTCATTCGCAATTTAAATCGAATAACGAATTGATACAAAATTCGAAAATATTGCCCAATCATAAATCCAGAAAAAATCAATTTATGAAAATATGAACAATTGCTGGTATTATACGAAAACTATCACCCTTGATCTTGGGCAATGATACCTGCATTGAAGTTAAAAAACAAAGTTCAATTTGTTGATGGATCTCTGCAAAAGCCATTGGAGGAGGATCTTCTCTATGATGCTTGGGACAAGTGCAATACACTAGTAATTTCTTTTTTATGTCAATCTTTTGATAACAATATTTCACAAATTGTCTTATAGATGGAAACAACATATGAGATTTGGCAAGACTTAAAATAAAGATATTATCAAGGAGTTGTTTAGAATTTTTGATGTTCAGGAAGAATCGAATATATTCAAACAAGGAAACTTATCAATCAGTAATTATTATACTCACTTGTGAGGATTATGGCAAGATCTTGAGAATTTCAGGCTTATACATGTTTACAGTTGTGTTGCTCACTGTATTTTTTATGTAATTCCCGCGATTAAGAAATACAGAGAAAATGATTGTGTCATTAGATTTTTGAATTGACTCAATGAACAATGCACTGTAGTGAGGTCTCAAATCATGCTTATAGAACCCATACTTATCATAAATGTAACATCCTAAGTTTTATGATCATATGAAAATGTTAGAAATTGGAATTCTAGTGTTTATAATCTTTATTATGCATAAGGGAAACTTAGAAATCATTAGAATGCATTAGAAAAAGGAAATGATCAGGCACTAATCAATTAGACCATGAGCTAATCGATTAGGGATTAATCACCTCTCAGGTCCTAATCGATTAAGTTAATCGATTAACCATACAACCAGTCTCAAGCACTAATCGATTAGCAGGCTGGCTAATCGATTAGCTCCTGCAGAACCAGTTTTAAAAACGTGTTTCTAATCAGGTTTCACTCATTCTTTCTCTCTCCAAACTTCGAACCCTTCTTTTTCTCTCTCTAAATCCTTCATAAATCATCAACTAAATCCATCATAAATCATCAAAGTCTCACTCCCCATCACACATACACACTCAATACTCCCTAAAATCCTTAAACCCCATCTCATACTCTCAAGTGCAAGCTCTCTCTCGCTAACCCTATTCCTTTTTGTTTCAACCCAAGGTAAGAGGCGAGGTATTTTCTTAAATTAGAGGAAGGATGTAGTAGTAATAATGACATAATCATATGCATGTTTGATTGGTTCAATGATTATGAATTGTTTAATTTCATTACTTAGGGTTTTATGTACATATGTTGATGATTAAAATGATTGATTGATTGGCCACATACTGGATTTATTTAAATGATTTGGATAAATAATTGTTGTTATTATTGTTATTCTTATGCTTGAATAACGAATCATTTTATTATTATGTTTAAGTACATTAAGTTAGCAAACTTATCTAAATTGATATAATGATATAAAGGTTTAGTTTTGAGAAAACAAGTTTTTAGAAGTGTTTTACAGTGGCTAATCGATTAATGGGTTGAGCTAATCGATTAACACACATCTTACAGTGGTTAATCGATTAAGACAATGAGTTAATCGATTAAGACCTGCAGAACTGGTTTTTAAAATACGTTTTTCACTTCTCAAAATTAGTTTTAAAAGTTTCCTAACTTTCGGGTATTCTATATAAACCTTTTTCTAACCTTTGTGAATCATTGGAACAAACTAATATCATTTTCATATCAATTTTACAAAGATCATAGCCACACTATTCTCTCTCACTTTCTCAAAGATCAAAGCTTTCATTTTCACATTCTTTGATCAAGAATCTTTGAATCTCATGTGTTGATATTTTCATAGTTCTTGAAAGAGATTCATAGGATTGTTATTGTTTTCTATTGTATTGTAATCATTGCAAACATTCTACAACAAAGGAAGACTTGGTGGTTGTTCATCAAGCAAAATTGTCTTGGAAGTCTTGTTGTGTTAACAAGAAAATTGGAAGTCTTGTTGTGAGGAATCGACAAGCAAATTGGAAGTCTTGTTGTGTTCACAAGCAAATTGGAAGTCTTGTTGTGAGGAATCGACAAGCAAATTGGAAGTCTTGTTGTGTTGACAAGCAAATTGGAAGACTTGTTGTGGGGCTATCAACAAGCAAGGTAAGGTTAGATTAGATTTCAATAGGGTTTCAAGACAAGAGTGTGGTTTCTCTTGGAGGCTATCAAGAAGGGAGTCTTGAGAGGCATTTGCTTGTAATTTGAGAACTCTAATTCCTTTAGTGAAGAATCTCTCTTGGTTGAAGAGGGGACTGGATGTAGCTCACGGTGGTTGTGAGTGAACCAGGATAAATCACTGTGCATTATCTCTATTCCTTAACTCTTTACATTCTTGTCATTTCATATTGTTCTTGGTTGAAAACCTAGAAAAGATTGATTTTCATAATTAAATGAATTAATCTTTTAATTGTGAAAATTGATTTGGGGAAAGTCATTTTCATAATCTAGGTAATCAATAAGAATATTGGTGTTAATTAGTTCCGCTTAATCTCTGATCTTATGTATTAATTGATTGATTTTCGTATTCAATTGAAAAGTGATTTTTCAGTTTTAACAGTGATTAATCAATTAACTGAAGGTGTTAATCGATTAACCAAAAGTCAGCTTTCAGGCACTACTCGATTAACTCAAAGTTTTACAAAGGATTAATTGATTAATTGAAGGTTTAATCGATTAAGGGCTGCAGGATTTTGTAAAAATCATTTGTTTTAATTGTTTCGATTTATTTCGTTCGAAAATCTTTCAAGGTTTCTTAAACACCTATTCAACCCCCCCTTCTAGGTGTTCTCCTAGGGTTCCTTAGTTATTTCACCCACCGATTGTAATTTTTACAATCTCACCCTCTGTGTTGTCTATTTTTAGGTCCACACTATGGAGACGACTCTGCTCTCCCTCCTACCGAGGATGAGTACCCTCCCACTAGTGGAGTGTGACTCTATTCTGTGATTCGGAATCATAGAAATGCAACCCTCCTGTTACTATGACACTTTAATATTTTGGATGTACTACTTTATGTTTTGTTGTAAATATGGATATCACTCTTTGATGGATATTTACATATCCTCTCTTTGATGGATATTTATATATCCTCCTTTGGATGAAGTGATATCCCATGATGATGTAAAACTTATATCTTTATTACCATATGTATAATGAATGTATATGTTTTATTTTATCTCTGGATATGATAGGTTTGATATTTTATAAATGGAAAGGTCCATAATTTAGCAAACTCCGTCAAATTTTTCCTAAAACCTTCATAATTTTAATTAAATAAATAAAATATTAGTTAGGGTGTCACAATAAACATGGTCTTTTCTTTTCTTATTCAACAAGAAAGACAACTGAACTTGTCCACAAACTAATACTGAGAATTCTGGAAACAACAGAAACAAAGATAGAGGTAGAGGCAATGTCTCTAAAGGCAGAGACAATTCTTATAATGGAAATGGTAACACTGGTAGGGGTTACACAAGGAAGGAAATCCCGACAATCTCCCCCTTCTTGACTTAGTTGATGGGAAGAGATATAAGCTCAAGATATTAATTGGAGATAAAGGCCCAAGTTATTACTTGGAGAGCAAGCCAAGTTGAGTGAAGAGCAAGCCAACTTACTTGGTGAGCAAGACAATCCGCATAAAGTGGAGAATAAGCAATTGGAGAAGGGAGTAAGTAAGAGCCTCCAATCCAGACTCTGTAAATAAAGCTCTCCAGGGAGAGAGCAAATTGTATCAGGTGCTACACAAACACCATTGCACTACCTCAGAGAGAGAGAGGGAGAGAGAGAGAAAACAAGAGAGAGAGAATTCCCAGCAAGATCTTGGAGGATCCCTAGCGAGATGTTAGAGAGAGAGAGAGAGTTCCTAGAGAGATTCTAGAGATAGAGAGTTCCTGGCGAGATGTTGGAGGAATCATAATGTGAAACTAGAGAGAGGAATCCTAGTGAGAGAAAACTAGAGAGAGAAATCTTAATGTGATACTAGAGATATTTTATTTCATCCTTTTAGGGTGAGAATGAGAGCATTTCTCCCACACACGGAGAGAAACATTGAATTCCTAATTTTTCATAGTGGAGATTTTTCTGGCTTATGCCCGTGGTTTTTTAGTTCTCTAATCTTGGAGGAGGTTTTTCCACTTTAAAATTCTTGGTGTTATACCTTCTTTTTCTACTCTTTCTATTTCCTAACAATATAGTTATCTGCAGATATATTGCTTTCGCATTATTTAGCTTATTTTGCATCACACAGAGGAGGGGAATTAATTATTGTAACCTCCTACCTTTTTAACTTAAAATATAATACTTATACATGAGGTTTTCAATTAATGTTTAAAACTTTTTTAGAAGTTTTGACGGAGTTTCGTTTAAAATACGGACTTTTCCAAATTAAACTTTTCTACCTATCACAGCGAGATAAATTTACGCAAAAGATAGGGATCAATTAATTACATTATAGGTGGTTGTAACATAATTTGAATTCATTAAAGCGAGGATATATAAATATCCTTTACAACCACTAATACTTTTATCAAAAATCATTATAAAGCCCGTTTACAAATAAAAAGGTACTTAAATAAAAATAACATTTAACAATTAAATAAGATTTTATATAACTAAATTCCTTTCACTACGAAATCGTAGAATGGTTGCAATACTAATGTGACCGTAAGGTCACAATCGTTAGTATTCTCTCTTTTAACGAGAATATGCTCTTCTCGGCATAAAGGATATGAAACTCCTTCTCCATTGCACCTAAAATGACAACTTAAGAGGTGAATCATTTGAATTTAAATTTAAAAAACACTTAATAACAATAATATAACATAAATAAGTGCATTCACATTCATAATTCCAAATTCACATTGTCATCACAAAGTATAGAATAACATAGAAGATATAATTATACATAATCAAACATTTACATTGGGATGAATGCAACGTCGGTCACTTCGACTTGATCATTGAGTCCAATATCATATTCTTACATTTTCATTTCTTTAAATTCATTATTTCTTTATTGGACTCAAGTAATTAAGTCGTATATGCATATGCATGACTTTCTTATGCATGTTCTTCTTCTTCTTTCTTTTGCTTTGCTTTGCTTTACATCACACATTTTCAATTCCTCACATCACCCTCCACTCCGGGGAAAAACCGACCGAGAGTAAGAATCCCTCAACCCATAACTTACTTGCACAGTACTTCATCCCATTTTTGGGGTTCCTCATACAACTTGGTTTAATTCGTCCAAGTTGGCTATAGTAAGGATCACCCTCGACCGGCCAAAATGAGCCAAAGTAACTGACATAATTGTGATGGTTTGCATAAAACCAATCCCCGACACGGGTAGCGAACCCGACCCTTTGGAAGATCAAAGTTTTCCATAACAATTCTCGGCGGTTGTTTCAATAACACAACCTAGTTACTCTTTTCCTCACGAATAGAAACGTATGTTTTTCCCCTACCCTAACGTCCACCTTTCACCATGCATGACACATTTTCTTAGACTCTTTCTAATTGAATTTGAACCCCTTATTCTTTAAAAATTGTATTTGGTTGAGTTCAATCTCAATTAGGAAGTTCCTTATTCTAATGTGTGCATAACTATCAATAATTAACTTTAATAATTTATAAGAATAAAATAGAAACATATTGGTATCATTCATGAGTCAAAAATAAACATTCACATAACTACACATAAGCTAATACATTCAATATACAATTAATCCTATATAAAGAGAGCACACAAATAGGGCACAACTCATTAATTAATATCAAATTTGAATTCTAATGCCTAACAAACAATTCATATACACTTAATTATATACTTATTATTATCATTAAATTCTTTCCCTAATTTAAAGCAAATAACCCCCTCTAACCAAATTTAGAGAGTACAACATGGAAGAAGATTGGATGACACCACCTCCAAGCTTTAATCAACACTCTTAGCTTAATTCCTTGTCCTAGACTTCTCCTTAAACCTTCTAATGCAATTATGTGACAATAGGAGCTTGATTGGAGAGATTAGGGTTTTAGGGTTTTCTTTGGGATTTGGGAGGAGAGGATTAAAATGGTGATTTAGAGAGGGAAAATGATGAGGGAATGATGGGGAATGATTATGAGATGAAGCCTTGGCTTGATTTTGGTTTTATTTGAAGTTTAGAAGGATTTAGGATATGAATAGGGGAGTGGGTCGAGACTTGGGTTATGGAAATTATGAGTTGCATCAAGCCAAAATCGTATATATTATTTCCTGATCTGACAAAAATACTCGAGTCTTACTCGAGTCTTTTGGCCTAGAATACTCAAGTCTTTTGTGAAAGACTCGAGTGTTGCCTAAGAGCAACATCTTCACGAGTAGCTTTTCTGATACAATACTCGAGTCTTACCTGACAGAATTACTTTCTAGTGCATTTTTAATTACTCCTAAGTTATTTCTATACATTCTATATATCCTATACATTAAATTAACAATTTCTAACATTTTTACACTTATATAAAACTCAGGATGTTACAGTTATGGTTTCCCAACGGTAGTATCGGAGCTCTCAGGTTTATCCAGGGAGTGTAACCTGTGTGACTCAAGATGGATGAAGCTTCCATCACTACTGTCTCACATGATGATGGAGAGGTGCTAAAGTTGACTGCAGCCAATTATTATTATCAGATACCCATAATGGAGGATCAGTCATGCTGCAATGATATGCTCATACAAGCTTATTTCTTAAGAGGACATCCACCAGTTCATTTCGTTACATGAAGGGAAGTTCTCAATGGAAGCTTTTTGAGATAGTCAATTGAAAGAATAATCTAGGAAAAGATAAAAAGTATATCCTTCCGGTATGTTGCATGTAACTCCTTAAGTTTTTAAATTAAAATCATGTACCAAGATTTGGAGATGAAATAATATGTGGAAGTATCATAAAAGTGATTTTTTTCAAAAACGTCATCCAATGATTGTGCTCTAATTCATTCATTAACCGTGAATTTTGCTCAAATTTAATTTGGAGACAAACTTTGTGACATCCTTATCTTCATATCCAATAGTGGGATTTATTTTTGGTGTTTTGAGTCTCTCTTAACAAAACCGACAGTTTCAGCAGTGGAAGAAATGCTACCAATTCGAAATTATTGGTGCAATAAGGTTAAAAACATTTAGGATGTCTTCTTGTGGAGTCACCGGGCAAGTTTCCATTATTAAGGGTCATATGGGAGGTGGCTTTGTTCCCCATTATTACCCAAGCTAATCAAAACTATCATTAGTGATGATTATGCTTCCACTTGGTGTTCCTTGACTTTGCTTATGAATAATGGAGGTATGAGGGTGTAACATCCCGAATTTTAATTCCAAGAATAATTAAAATAATAATCGGAATAGAACAATGATAATTATCTTCAAGAATAATTATGGTGATGGATTAGGATCATTTTTAGTGCTATGAAGTAGTTAGATAACCTTAGCAAATAATAAGAGGTTGAAAGAAGGGAAAACGAGTGTTAGAAACGGCTTTTTCGGTGTTTTAAATACGTTATAATAGGAAATTAAAAATAAAAGATTTACAACTGTAAACAAAAATTCCACCGTTGGATGTGAATGTGAGTATGTAGCGAAGCTTGCTTTCAAATTTGAGTAAGATCCGACGGGTAACGAAAAATTACTACATTATGTAATGCAAAGAAAAGAAAATAAATAAAACTAGCCAGACTAATCGATTAATTAGTGGACTAAGCAATTAGTTCGCTGCTGGGCAGAAAAAAATAAAGAGCGTGGAGCTCAAGTAAAGCTCTATTCTTCCTCCCTAAGTTAGAAACTCAAGCTTCTCAAGCAAGGCAAGACTCCATAGCCAAGAACCAAGCTTTTCCACCACCATCCAAGCTCACCATCATCACCTCCATCATCTCCACCATATCCACCATAGCTTTCAAGGTCTCTCACTAACACATAAACCATGGCTCTAGTTCTCTCTCATGCCCCAAGAAGCTTCTCAAGTGCAAGTGAAAGCTCTTCCGTCATCAAGCTTACCTTTGGACTCTATACCCACTCACTATTTGGTAGCTCTCATCCAGTTGAAAGCTAAGGAGGTTTAAGTTCTAGAGCTCTAAAACAAGAGAACACTAAGGGTTTGAAGTTCTACTCTCTCTTCTCCAGGTAAGGAGGTGGTATTATCTTTATTTAGGGAGTATATTATAAATAGATTATATGGATAGCTAAGTGTAGATAGATATGGATAATAATAAACCTTAGGGTATTGTTTTTGGTTAGGAACTAAATATTTAGTATTTGGGAAATAGAACCCACTATATTGATGAATGAATATGTTCATGATATTTTGTGCTTGAATATGTTTTTATTGATTTTTAGGAAATAATTTAGTAGTATGAAAATGTGAATTAATCCCTAGTTATGTTGGGATTGTAATAGAACTAAGAAAAAGCTTGAGAGGAGAACTTAAATAGGTGATAATAGAATAATAGGGACTGTTTGGACTAAGGGAATAGTTAAGGAGCAAGTTGGAGACACCTAGGATACGTGTCAAAGGAATAAGTGAAAAATAGTTAGATCATCAAGGATAGATGGATAGTTAAGGACTTGACTAAATAGAATAGGATAGAACCTTAGGGTAGTTGGAAACGGACACTAGGTGGATAGTATAGAAGTTGGAAGTTAATTAATTGTTCCTTGTGGTTAATAAATCAACTGAAGTTAGAGAAGTGTCTTAGGCTTAAGGGAATTAATTGAGGTTAGCGAAAGTGACTAAAACATAAGAAAGGTTAATAGTAGAAATGTGATTAATTGAGGATTAGATAAAAGGTCTTAAGTATAAATGAATGAACTGAGATATATTAGATTGAATTAAGATTGATAAAGATTAGAATAAGGACCTTATGCATGAATCGGGGACTAATCTACTAATAGGAAAACATAAGAGAAACTAGAGAGCGATAATAAAGAAATGGATGATGGATTAGTTAAATAATAAGCTACGAAATAATAAGAGTAACAAAGTGGGTAAATAACAATGAAATGAAAGAGGGTTAAGGATAGTTAACAAGATAAATAAGAATTTAGAAGAGAAAGGAACAAGTAAGTCGTGAGATAGAAATTGAGAATAGAAAGTGAGAGAAAAACAAGATAAAATAGGAGGTCAGTTAGACTCTGCTAGAATAGTTAGCATAGGTTGGTCATAACAACCCTATGAATAGGAACACTTTGCAAGTTGGTCAAAACGACCTTGTGAATAGGAACACTTTGCAGGTTGGTCATAGCGACCCTGTGAATAGGAATTAAATAGCGCGACCCTGTGAATAGGAATTAAATCGCAGGTTGGTCATAGCGACCCTGTGAATAAATAATAAAAAGGGAAATAATTAAAATAAATGTAGGGAATAAAAGAAATGAAAATAGGAGTAAATAATGAAAATATGACTAAGAATGAGTAACGAAATCGAGAAGTAAAAGAAATAGAATGTATGTTTATATATTGTGCATGTTGATTGCTTAATGTTTGTACTTGGTTTATTTCTATGTCTCTTTAGAAACTATTTTCCTAATTTATGTGTAATATGCTACCTTTCTTGTTGTTTTTACACAGGTACAGGAACAGAGCTTACACTATTGCAGGCCGAACAGGAATACCCTCTACCACGTGGAGTGTAACTTAGCTATGAGAGAAGTATAGTAGTTTAGGAATTAGTCAGCTTATTTTGGATTTCAAAACAATTCACTAATTGTACGCCCTAAAACTTGTATTATTTTGTATCAGGGCATTGGTGATAGGCTGACTGTAACTTAGATAAAATTTTATGTTTTAAAATATTCTGGACCGACAGGTATTCAAAAAACTATTTTTGGTAAATCCGAAAAATAGAGGAAACTCTGTCAAATTTTTAATGAAATTTTTCAAGTAATTAGATAACTAATCTTAGTTTAGGTTAATTAATTGTGAGGATGTTACTGTAACATCCCGTTATTTCTAATACTTTTAGTAAAATAATTAAATGATTTAATATGATGTTTTCAAGATTTGAGTCTCGGAATAAAATTCTGATTTCATCATTATATTTGAAATATGTTTTCTAGTCAAAATAAGTATAAATTTGTTATCATACGTTTTCCAAAAAAAAAATAATAAAGTAGTACTTTTATTTAGTTTAATTAACATTTTGACAGAGAGCTCAAGTGGCAAGCCTTAGAGACATTTTTATAAATAGTTTCTTCAGAAAAATATGTTTAACTTAATATTTTGACCGTCCCTATAAATTTTCATAGTGTTCGAAGGCTGTTTTATTTTTAGCTTCTGGGCTGGTTTAATATATTACCGGTTTAAGTTATATATAATAACTTTTTACTTCAAAATTTTAAATATTATATATTATCAAGTTTAATATCAAGATTTAGAAAATATATATACTTTTGAATTTCGATAATTTTTCTTACGCAATAGTTATCCAGAGGGACCGATAACTTGATTATTTTTCAATCAGTTTTGAGTAATTCAAAATACAATGTTGTTTTACCTAAACGTATTTTATTTTTAGTATCATCCAACTTTTAGTTATAATCCAAAATACCTACACACATTAACCCACAAATGAGAACCAATTATTAAAATATAATAAAATTCCTATTTCTACCTCACCCATCAGTACCCCATAAAAAAAGAAATAAGTAAATAAACAATATATATATGTATACCCGTAGCACCCACCCCAACCTATTTAAGAAAAGGAAACCAAATTAAAGAAAAAGAAAATGAATGAAAGAAGCGCGTGACCATAAGGCCACCACGTGAGCCAAAGAAATAAAAGAAAAGATGTGGCCTTAAAGGCCTTGTGAGAGAGAAAAAACAAAAGAAAAAGAGAGAGAGAGTAAAAGAAAGAAGAAGGGATCAGATACGAGCAACAGAACAAGGCCGTGAGAGAGAAATAAAACTATGTGGTTTTCTACTTTTTCGGTCCAATAATTCAATATCCAACCGTTCAATCTCAAATCTTTCTTAGGTATATAACTTCCTCAACTCCTTTTATCCATCTACCTAATTTATTTGACGATCCGTCAATATTTTTATTATCCCTATATTTTCAAATAAAAAGATGTTTTAGGGAAAAGTGATATATTTTTATTGTATAATGATATATATTTATTATTTTGTCAGAAATGAATTTATTTGATACATATATATATATATATTAATGTTATAATTAGTTTTAACATATGTCCCTATTTAGATCCAACCCATTGTTATTGACCTTGACCCTGGAGCAAGTCGCGGATGTAAACGTGGCTCTGTCGTTATTGCTAGGATTTCCAGGTAAGGGGAGTCTCTTTTCCATACTTTGAGTTAGGGATAGTTAGGGTCCATAATAGAATTTGAGCTTAATAGTTAAGTTGAGTTGTGGGTGATGGGTTAAGAGGTGATTAGGATTAATGAAGGGTAATGGTTATATATATTGGTTAATGTTGTTATTTTGGAAACTGTTAATGTGTAACCATTTTGTATATTAATTAAGTAGGAAGTGAAGAACCTTAGGGAGGTGATTTATTTTAAAGCACCCTGAGACATACCTGAGTATGTCGACTAATTTATGTTGATTTTAAGTGTGTTGTTAATTTGTTTTGTTTACTAAGTGCTATATGTGGGTTATTTTGAGTTAATGCTGGATAGTGGGAGATGTTAATGACTAATTATAATAGGAAGGATAATGGGAATAGGATAAAGGAAAATGGTTGGAAATGCTAATTGTGGAATGTGATCCCTAAATGTGAAATTCTGGAAATGTTTGTGATGATGGGTGATAAGTGTTATTTATGGATATACGTGTGGTTATTTGGAAATGGTAAACTTTATATCTTGACTGAAATTGGAATGGTGATAATTAGGATTGTGAAATTGTGGTTATTTGGTTATATATGTAATGATGCTTGTGCTTGAAATGACTAGGTGAAGATAAACGGAATTGGTCGGCAAATTAATGACATATAATATGTATAACTAGTACTGGATAAATGGGCGATGTATATAGGCCTTCGATTTGGGGGAGATATACATCGTAGTTGGTGATGTATTGTAGACCTTCGATTTGGTGGAGACAATACATCGTAAATAGGGGTTGTATTGTAGGCCTTCGATTTGGGGGAGACAATAAAACGTAACTGGGGCGATGTATGTAGGCCTTCGATTTGGTGGAGACATACATCGTCGATGGTGTATGTATGTAGGCCTTCGATTTGGTGGAGACATACATACACCCTAAGTAAAAGGAAAAAGGAAATGACAATGGATAAAATAAGGTAATCGGTAATGGAAGAGCGATGTATGTAGGCCTTCGATTTGGTGGAGACATACATACACCGAAAGTAAAAGGAAATGAATAAGGGAAAAAGGAAATAAAATTGGATAAGATAATAGTAATGGACTAGCGATGTATGTAGGCCTTCGATTTGGTGGAGACATACATCGTGATTGGTGTATGTATGTAGGCCTTCGATTTGGTGGAGACATACATACACCGTAAATATAAGGAAAAGAATAAGGGAAGAAGGAAATAAAATTGGATAAGATAATGGTAATGGACAAGCGATGTATGTAGGCCTTCGATTTGATGGAGACATACATCATGATTGGTGTATGTATGTAGGCCTTCGATTTGGTGGAGACATACATACACCGTAAATATAAGGAAATAAGAACGGAAAAGGTAACCTAATGTTAACGAAAAAGGAATAAAGGAAAAATGGATAATAGGGGCGATGTATGTAGGCCTTCGATTTGGTGGAGACATACATCGTGATTGGGGATGTATTGTAGGCCTTCGATTTGGTGGAGACAATACATCGTCATTAGGAGTTGTATAATAAATGGAGTATGTATGTAGGCCTTCGATTTGGGGGAGACATACATACACTATAATGGAAAAGGAATTAAAGGAAAAGGAAATAAATAAATGGTCGAGGTAATGTAATGGAAATGGAAAGGATTAAGGAAAGGAATATGGATAATGGAAAATGGATAAAAAAGGAATGTATAAGTAAATGGGAATGGAATGAATTGGTTAATCCCTGACTTGATTTGATTGTTATTCTTGAGTTTATATCATGAGCTTTATATTATCCTCTGATTCACTGTGTTGTGAAAAGGTCTCACCTTTATGTGGTTAACATTTTAGGTGATTGCTAAGGAGCTTGTGGATCAGAGTGCACAGCGAGAGACCGGGAAAGAAGGAAACTTTATTTTTGGGTGCTACTATATTGTAAATGGATGCCCAAAGTTATTGTAAACTTGATTTGTGAAAAGAAATTTTTAAGTACAGCATTTTGATTATAGATTTTTACTTATTATTTTATAAATAAAGTAAGGGTGTTACATTTATGGTATCAGAGCAGTTTCTTCCTTCCGACCTGAGGGAAAGTGGTTCCGATCTCGCTGCGAACACTCTCATCTCGAGCTGCTCCTCTAAAGGTGAGACCCTCTTAAGGGAAATTGTAAATGCTTAATGATATTCCTGTAAGTTTAAGTTTGCAATGGGAAATAACAACAATTGTTAAACTAAGAAATTTTTTTGAAAGCGAAAAAAGTATCGAATTCTTTGGAAACTAAGCAGGATCCCTTAGTGATTCAAAGAATTGGATATTCTGAGTATTCACCAAATTGCAAACAGGAAATTTAAAGGGTGCAAATTGATTTTTGCTTAAGGATGAAAAATTTAAGTTTCTTACAAAGGAAATCTTGCTAATCAAAAATGAAGTACATAAACTTTAACTGGATGGCGAGGGCTATTACCACTGATGGAATGTAGTGTCGGAACTGGCCAATCCGATGTTGCATTTATCGGGAGGTGACGTCGTCGAAATCTAGGAGCTTGTGCATTATCGTGAATTAGTAACTGATTTTCTATGTATAAAACTTTTGTGTTAGTTCTTTTATGTTGGTTGCTTTGCTATGTGCATTTGTGGGTGGTTTCAATGTATGTTTGTTGAGCAACTTGGTGTCAAAGTAATTGAACAGGGATTAGATATGGAATCGCATGGAATAAATAAATTATAATCTTGAATACTAATCCAATCGAGTTGTGAATTCAATGCTCCTAATTATGTGGATTATGTTTTGATGATGACAAAATAATTAACAAATCATGCCTTGAAGATATTGCAACATCAACATCAACAAGAAGTCAAGAAAAGAAGACAAGTGCCCAATCATTCTCAATCAAATATTAATTGTAAATTTCTAATTTATGTTGAGAGTGGTTGAGAGTGGGTAGAAATAGTTAGTCTCTTCTAGGAATAAATTTTTATATGTTTATTAAGTTGAGATTGACCAAAAATTAATACTTGAGAGGAAAAATAAAATTGAAAAATAATTTTTCCCATATCTGATCAAAATACTCGAGTATTTTGATAAAGACTCGAGTATATACTCGAGTATTTATAGAAAAACTCGAGTATTTGTGCCAGGTCAGCAATTATGACCGTTAGTCTTGTTCGTGCACCAATTCACTCGTGACCGACCAAAAAGACTCGAGTATTTACCAAAAGACTCGAGTATTTTTGTCCAGTCAGCAAAAATGAACGTTGGAGAGACTCAAAAACTCAATTGAGGGCATTTGAGTCTCATCCAACCCCAAGAGAGAATTCAGAACCTTATTGTAAAATTTCTCTTTGAATTTGTGCAAGAACAAACAAGACAACAACACATCATTGATTCAAGCTTTCTTAATTTCCTCTTCTCAAGTGTTAATTCCCAAAAAGCTCAACTTCTCACTCATATTGTCATTTTATTCCAAGTTGAGTTTTTAGGCCTCAATTCTTACATTGAGCTGTGCTTATTTGTGCTAATCCATTGTGAGATTAGTAATACACATACAAAAAGCTTGATTATTCAAAGTCTTGGATTGTTCCCAAGCAAACCCTAAGTGGCTTAGGGTGTTGGAAGTCTTGAGAGGTTCTCAAGCACAAGACTAGGAAGTTCCTAGCCCGGTGGAGTTTCTTGAAGGGAGTTCAAGGAAGCTTTGTGAAGAGTTCTTCAATCACCGGAATCAAATTGGTGTAGAAATCAAGAGTTTGGTACACTCTTGAAAGGGTTAGGTTGAGTGAGGCCATTCTCAAGCAATCCTTTGTAATTTCTAACAATTTGATTATTAGTAGAAACTCCTAAGTGATTAGGAGGACTGGATGTAGCTCATTGTTGGAGTGAACCAGGATAAAATTGCTTGAGTGTTGGTTTATTGCTTTTAATCTACTTTCTAGCTCAATAGACTTAAGTCATTTCAATCAATTAGGATTTATACAATTAGGTAGCAAGTTCAAGGAATCTTTGTGTTTAAAAGTTATTTAGATTGCTTGCTATTCTGTTGGATAAGTTCCTGTTTATTATTGAATTGATTTGAGTTAAATTGCTGAATTTTCGTTTCTGGTTTTTCTGCTATCTGATAGGAAAAACTCGAGTATTTCAGAAAAGACTCGAGTTGTTCATCACTGAAAAACTCGAGTATTTCACAAAAGACTCGAGTCTTTTGTGTCTGATTCCAGAAAATTCAGTCTTAGCTCCATTCTTCAATTATCAATCGAAATATTTGGTATTAGTGCTTCAAAATACTATTCACCCCCCCTCTAGTATTTGCTTAGCCCGCTTGTTGGTTTCCAACACGAGTGACTAAGTTCATGTCGATTAGACTAGTATCTAAGAGAACCGAAAACAATGTTTAAATTAAATTAATGGTCGAATTCCATAGCTAATCTCAATTCGATTAATTGTGATACCAACCGGGGAAAACAAGAAACGAGTACTGATCAATTGGATTCGAACCGCTGAACTATATCACTTTGAATTGCAATCATAAAAGTAACTTTTTGTCCAAGCTGGGGAAACGGTTCGAATTTCATCAAAAGGTTCTCGAAAAATGTTTTCACGTGGAATAATTTAGCGTTAAAGTAGTCAGAATCAAAGTAGAAGTGGAATCATGAAAATTAAAAATAATTTATTGACTTGATACTAATATAACCGAGTGATTTGGTTCACATCGACTAGATAAGGATCCATGAAAAACAACAAAGACATTTGTATTAAATTTGTAGTTGATTCCACGACTAATTTAATTCTGATGATTTTAATACTAAACGAAGGATAATTATGGAGTTCCTATTGATTGGATTTGAACCCGAGTATAACTATAAGATTTTATAAATGGAAAGAGGTTTCTTTAATCGAGAAAAAGGGTTGGAGTTCAATCTAAAGGTTCTCGCATCACTTCAGTTTAGATTGGTGTTAGTAGTTTTGCACATATTAAGTCTATGCTTATGTGGGGATGAGTTTAAACTTTTGAAAATGTTTTCAAACAATTTTTAAACTAAGAGCTTTTCAATTTCCACCCCCATGCTTGAAAGTTTCAAACTATTTTCCACTAAGCATTGACTAAGAGTGTTGTTTTTGGAAATTGTATTCAGGCTGAAATTGATTACGTTTGTGTATGTTTGATTGATATACGTGTTTGATATTTTTATCCGAGAAATGAATTTTTGCTTGATGTTTGTGAAAGGATGTTAGGATGAATGTTTGTTTGATAACGTGAGTGTTTAAAATGAATTTAACAAGGGTGCACCGAACCACAATCATTCCAAATAGATCGTGAGGTCGCACGTCAAATTTTTAAGAAATAGTAAGAAAAACAAGGATTCTTAAGTAATCGAGGAGTGAATTAAATGAATTGTTTTTAACCAAGTCACACTTCGATTAAATAGGAACCCTTCTTAAGCGACTCAAATCAATTCGGAATGAAAACTCAATTTTCAAACTTGAAGTCAAGGGGGATATAGTTGTTTCAGCTTTTGAAGACATACTAAACTAAATTTTTCCAAGTCCAAGGCATATTCCCTTTTTCTTTAGGTTTACCAATCTTGAGTAGTCTTTCACTACTTCATCTAGGTTCTTATGAAATCAGATGGAGGTAGCTCTTCATGGTGAAGTGCACGATTAAAAGTTTTATTGAATTTTCAAATGAAACTAATTGTTCTTCATCAAGAGAGGAACTGAATTTCCAAAGAATTTTGATTTTGCAAATGTAAAATTGTTTTTCTAAATGTTTTACTAGTATGGGATCTTCTTTTAAATTTTTAAATCTCCATCCTTAATGATTGTTCAAACCAAGGATTTTTAAAGATGTATGTGTTCGTGGTTAGATGACCGTTGGGAAATCAGAGTTTTTATATAAAGTGGAAAACTAAGTTTTGGGGTTTAGGGTATTTGTTTGACTTGGAAAATTTTGGCCTAAATACCCTAAGGTTGAATCTTTGTTCATGTAACATTTCAAGCCAATGGGAGCAAGTTGACGTTTTAACTGAAATGAATTTAACATGCTCTGATTGGTTTGACAATCTTACACGACCTTGGGCTAAGTTTAGGTGTTGTCCCTTTAAATTTTTAGGCCAATTGGAGTTTGTCTACCATTTTTAAGTAAATTTGACGTAGGTTCACCCCCGACCATTACTTGACAAAGTGGTCGCAGGGTCAAAAATTAACCTAATGAACTCTAATTGACTTGAAAATTTACCATGGTGTTCTTTTATGTATAGGGACACTAATTTCAAGTTTTCCTATCGCTAAAGAATTGAATTGATGAAAACGTATTTTTGGTTACAAATTATATAAGTCCTATTCCCCGAACCCCTTTTGAACCGATTTTCAAATATGTGATGATTGTGATGAATGTGTGTGTAGAGGTAAGTTTTAGTCCTAAGTTAGACAAGGATTAGCTTAGGAAGAAGTAGGGTTGAGTCATGTTTATGTTTGAAGTGTGTGATTGTTGTTGTGAATGTTTGAACCTTGTATGAGGAATATATGCTTTATGTTTGTTTTAAATGATGGATGTGGTTGATTAGCGCCTAGGTATAGGACACAAGTGGTAGGTTTTGGAGCTAAATTTTAATCAACCCAAGTGGGTGTTAGTGCTTAGAGTGTAGTAGCACCCTTTCCGAACCCTATGGGAGTCTTATTAGTAGGACTCCAGAAATATCTTATAGAGGGGAGAGTAAACCTTAGAAAACCTGTTAGAGTCTTCGCATCGAGACTGACCAAATCAAACCATAAATTCGTACTCTTCATTGAGTGCAAGAGCTTAGTGGCGTACTAATGCAGAATGGTATGCCGATTTCCAAGTGGGGGAGTAAAACCAAAGGAAGTGAGTATCTAGTTAAGAAACCCTCGTCCGGGATGGTTCTCCATTTAAGGATTTTGAACGGAATTTCGGGGACGAAATTCCAATAAGTGGGGGAGAATTGTAACATCCCGTTATTTCTAATACTTTTAGTAAAATAATTAAATGATTTAATATGATGTTTTCAAGATTTGAGTCTCGGAATAAAATTCTGATTTCATCATTATATTTGAAATATGTTTTCTAGTCAAAATAAGTATAAATTTGTTATCATACGTTTTCCAAAAAAAATAATAAAGTAGTACTTTTATTTAGTTTAATTAACATTTTGACAGGGAGCTCAAGTGGCAAGCCTTAGAGACATTTTTATAAATAGTTTCTTCAGAAAAATATGTTTAACTTAATATTTTGAGCGTCCCTATAAATTTTCATAGTGTTCGGAGGCTGTTTTATTTTTAGCTTCTGGGCTAGTTTAATATATTACCGGTTTAAGTTATATATAATAATTTTTTACTTCAAAATTTTAAATATTATATATTATCAAGTTTAATATCAAGATTTAGAAAATATATATACTTTTGAATTTCGATAATTTTTCTTACGCAATAGTTATCTAGAGGGACCGATAACTTGATTATTTTTCAATCAGTTTTGAGTAATTCAAAATACAATATTGTTTTACCTAAACGTATTTTATTTTTAGTATCATCCAACTTTTAGTTATAATCCAAAATACCTACACACATTAACCCACAAATAAAAACGAATTATTAAAATATAATAAAATTCCTATTTCTACCTCACCCATCAGTACCCATAACAAAAAGAAATAAGTAAATAAACAATATATATATATATATATATATATATATATATATATATGTATACCCGTAGCACCCACCCCAACCCATTTAAGAAAAGGAAACCAAATTAAAGAAAAAGAAAATGAATGAAAGAAGCGTGTGACCATAAGGCCACCACGTGAGCCAAAGAAATAAAAGAAAAGATGTGGCCTTAAAGGCCTTGTGAGAGAGAGAGTAAAAGAAAGAAGAAGGGATCAAAGACGAGCAACAGAACAAGGCCGTGAGAGAGAAATAAAACTGTTGGTGTTTGATTTGGTGCCAAAAATTTTGGCATCACTAGTGGTGCCATGCTTTATAACCATGGATTTCACTCAAATACATCATCAACGGCCCATATTCTTCAACTGGTAACATGAGGTACAGGTAAGATGTATGTAACACGTATAAGCACCTGCAATGGCTTAGATTTTGTGTGCATAAAAAAGAATCCAAGCCATGTGCACACATGTAAGCACCCTCCAATGTTTTTTATTTTTTTTTGTTTGAATCAGAATCCAAGCCATGTCCCACGAGCGTGGGTTCTGTTCTTGTTTGAGTGTCTCATGTAATGTACGACACATTGTGTTATGTTTAATAAGATTTCTTTTTTTTTTCCCACTTGTTGAAAAAAAAAGGAATTTATTTATTTGTGAGAAAAATGTAGTAAGATTTTAAAAAAGAGTTTTACCCCACTGTCCTATGTATAAGCCCCCTTTGAATAATTTTCTTTGGTCCTTAATGTAAGTTTCATGTCCAATGTCTAATGACATTAATTACTTCTTTTCAACAAACACGCCTATTTAGAGTTCCGATAATAATTGTATGGGTACTTTTGAAAAACAATACCATTTACATTTTCAATACCACCAACAAGATTAACTAACCTTTTTTATGCACTTTAAAAAAAAAAAAAAACCTAACCTTTTTTATAGAGCTAACAATTCTCACTTAATAGTTAAGAGATTAATGGATATGCACTGGCGGTGTAAAGTTTTTTTACACCATCAGTTCATCATCCACCATTCGTTTGTATTACTTTAATTTAAAAGTCAACGACCATAAACGGATGAATGGTGAATGATGCACTGATAGTGTAAAAAAACTTTTACACCGTCGGTGCATTCTCCATTTTCTCAATAGTTAATACAAAAAAATTTTGTATGCAATTTCCCGGTTAATTTTTTTTTATACACTTTGTGCTTGGAATTTTTGTATGCAATTTGCCGGTAATTTTCGCTTAATGCTAACAAATTGTTTATGCACTTTCCTATTTATCAATTTTTTTAATGCACTTTCCGGTGGGGATTTTTTAATTATTCATAGCTAATTAATAATGAGGCATAGTTAATTCAGTCATGAATTATGAAACAAATTGACTCCTGAATTAATTAATTAAATATTAAATAAAGACAAAATAAAAATGTCAAGAGAGTATTATAATTAAAGACAGAGATAGTAAGTTATTTCCAATTTTCAATGAACTAATGTATTAACTAAGACCCAAATTTGTTTTTGTTGAAGTAATGTATGAACTAATGTTTGGTCTTTATAAGGTAAAACCTATCAACTTTTAATAAAGTTTAATTGATTAGTAATTTAATTTGTTTTAAGGTTAAAAAATTACAAAATAACTAAAAATACACAATATACAAATCGTAAAGAGAATCACTACCAATCTCAAGTCTAAGAGCATCTCCACCCATGAACGGGTTTTTCGTTCTTAAATAGACCCCACGAATTATTTTATTATTTTTCACACTTTCCTATATTTAAGCAACCTCAATTAAATTTTTACTCCATCCATGAACCTACTTTTCGTTCATAAAAAAAATAGGAAATTCGTTAGTAAAAAAAATGCACTTTTTTTTAAAAAGTATTTGCTGAGAAAAAAAAAGAAAAATAGGAAATTCGTTAATAAAAAAAAGATTTTGAAAAAGTATTTAAAAAAATAAAAAAACGAAAAATAAATAGAAAATAAAAAGATTTTGAAAAAGTATTTTTTTATGAAAAATAAAAAAAACGAAAAATAAAAATTTTCAGAAAAAAATAATAAGATAAAGAGAGGAAGCCAATCGTATGGCATAAATCACGCGGGTGCACCTCTTTTTATGATCCTTGCCACACCAGATCCGGAACTCTTACCTACACCAACAGGTAAATGGTATGTCACCACCGGTGGTGCCGTATGTATACGGCACCAAATTAAAATCGTTCAATAAAACTATGTGGTTTTCTACTTTTTCGGTCCAATAATTCAAGATCCAACCGTTCAATCTCAAATCTTTCTTAGGTATATAACTTCCTCAACTCTTTTTATCCATCTACCTAATTTATTTGACGATCCGTCAATATTTTTATTATCCCTATATTTTCAAATAAAAAGATGTTTTAGGGAAAAGTGATATATTTTTATTGTATAATGATATATATTTATTATTTTGTCAGAAATGAATTTATTTGATATATATATATATATATATATATATATATTAATGTTATAATTAGTTTTAACATATGTCCCTATTTAGATCCAACCCATTGTTATTGACCTTGACCCTGGAGCAAGTCGCGGATGTAAACGTGGCTCTGTCGTTATTGCTAGGATTTCCAGGTAAGGGGAGTCTCTTTTCCACACTTTGAGTTAGGGATAGTTAGGGTCCATAATAGAATTTGAGCTTAATAGTTAAGTTGAGTTGTGGGTGATGGGTTAAGAGGTGATTAGGATTAATGAAGGGTAATGGTTATATATATTGATTAATGTTGTTATTTTGGAAACTGTTAATGTGTAACCATTTTGTATATTAATTAAGTAGGAAGTGAAGCACCTTAGGGAGGTGATTTATTTTAAAGCACCCTGAGACATACCTGAGTATGTCGACTGATTTATGTTGATTTTAAGTGTGTTGTTAATTTGTTTTGTTTACTAAGTGCTATATGTGGGTTATTTTGAGTTAATGCTGGATAGTGGGAGATGTTAATGACTAATTATAATAGGATGGATAATGGGAATAGGATAAAGGAAAATGGTTGGAAATGCTAATTGTGGAATGTGACCCCTAAATGTGAAATTCTGGAAATGTTTGTGATGATGGGTGATAAGTGTTATTTATGGATATACGTGTGGTTATTTGGAAATGGTAAACTTTATATATTGATTGAAATTGAAATGGTGATAATTAGGAATGTGAAATTGTGGTTATTTGGTTATATATGTAATGATGCTTGTGCTTGAAATGACTAGGTGAAGATAAACGGAATTGATCGGCAAATTAATGACATATAATATGGATAACTAGTACTGGATAAATGGGCGATGTATATAGGCCTTCGATTTGGGGGAGATATACATCGTAGTTGGTGATGTATTGTAGGCCTTCGATTTGGTGGAGACAGTACATCGTAAATAGGGGTTGTATTGTAGGCCTTCGATTTGGGGGAGACAATAAAACGTAACTGGGGCGATGTATGTAGGCCTTCGATTTGGTGGAGACATACATCGTCGATGGTGTATGTATGTAGGCCTTCGATTTGGTGGAGACATATATACACCCTAAGTAAAAGGAAAAAGGAAATGACAATGAATAAAATAAGGTAATCGGTAATGGAAGAGCGATGTATGTAGGCCTTCGATTTGGTGGAGACATACATACACCGAAAGTAAAAGGAAATGAATAAGGGAAAAAGGAGATAAAATTGGATAAGATAATGGTAATGGACTAGCGATGTATGTAGGTCTTCGATTTGGTGGAGACATACATCGTGATTGGTGTATGTATGTAGGCCTTCGATTTGGTGGAGACATACATACACCGTAAATATAAGGAAAAGAATAAGGGAAGAAGGAAATAAAATTGGATAAGATAATGGTAATGAACAAGCGATGTATGTAGGCCTTCGATTTGGTGGAGATATACATACACCGTAAATATAAGGAAATAAGAACGGAAAAGGTAACCTAATGTTAACGAAAAAGGAATAAAGGAAAAATGGATAATAGGGGCGATGTATGTAGGCCTTCGATTTGGTGGAGACATACATCGTGATTGGGGATGTATTGTAGGCCTTCGATTTGGTGGAGACAATACATCGTCATTAGGAGTTGTATAATAAATGGAGTATGTATGTAGGCCTTCGATTTGGGGGAGACATACATACACTATAATGGAAAAGGAATTAAAGGAAAAGGAAATAAATAAATGGTCAAGGTAATGTAATGGAAATGGAAAGGATTAAGGAAAGGAATATGGATAATGGAAAATGGATAAAAAAGGAATGTATAAGTAAATGGGAATGGAATGAATTGGTTGATCCCTGACTTGATTTGATTGTTATTCTTGAGTTTATATTATGAGCTTTATATTATCCTCTGATTCACTGTGTTGTGAAAAGGTCTCACCTTTATGTGGTTAACATTTTAGGTGATTGCTAAGGAGCTTGTGGATCAGAGTGCGCAGCGAGTGACCGGGAAAGAAGGAAACTTTATTTTTGGGTGCTACTATATTGTAAATGGATGCCCAAAGTTATTGTAAACTTGATTTGTGAAAAAAAAATTTTAAGTACAGCATTTTGATTATAGATTTTTACATATTATTTTATAAATAAAGTAAGGGTGTTACAGTTACAGAGGGAGCTTCTTACTTCAGAAAACACAGCTAAACATACACAATTTCGTGTACTAAGTCCCCATTTGGCTTAGTAGCACATAAGTTACTCAATCATACACAAAACTATTTGAAAATCATATTAGAGGTTGCATTAAGAATAGTTTTCTAGTGCAAGGTTGGAGGCCAATAATTGGTAAGTAAACCTCCACCAAATTCACCCAATTCAATTCCTATATCAAGTTAAGGTTGCATAATGTAGATTCTAATCATTAGGTTGGTTAATATTGGTCAATTAATAGCTCAAAAATAAGGTTAAAGTAGGAGGAAACCAAAGAATTCTGGAAATTGGAGTTGTTGTCCAAACATAGAAACAACCTTAAATCCTCAAATCTTTTGATTGTATTGCAAATAACTTCACTTTCAGATAAGGGAGAAGTTATTCTTATCATTAGATTAGTAATTTTATAGCTCAAAGTATAGTTTAACCATTCAAATGACTTAAGAATCAAGTAATTGTGCCATGTTAATGGACTATGAATTTAAAGGTCAAATTATGCTATAGTGAGTATTTAAGCAAGATATAATTTTGATATGGATGTTGTATGATCATTCAATTGGCACGTAATATTGTTGTATCAAAATTTGGTATGATGAGTTGTTTATTGAGTTAATTGGAAATTATGTCCAAAAAATGCAATTGTATGAAATTATATGATGTGATAGCAGAAACATGTTTAATTTGATGTATCTAATGTGTTTACATATGTTGGAAATCGTTGGAATCAGTTTTGGAAATAATTGGACTTAAAATCCCAAGTGTTAAATTTATTGATTATGAGATTTTCGCTTAAGCGAAAATATTTTGCTTAAGTTTGTAGAGGGAACAGAGTCTTGATTGCAAAGATGTGTTACCTTATCGATCATACAAGACAATTGGTTTGATTTGATTGATGGCCAAGAGAACTCCAGACAAAAAGCTCATAGATAATTGCAGTGGAGCAAGACTGAAAACATCCCCTCAACTAAGTCAAGAAGGGGGAGATTGTTGGGATTTCCTTCTTTATTTGATGGGAAGAGATATAGGTCAAGATACTACTTGGAGATAAAGGCGGAAGTTATTACTTGGAGAGCATGCCAAGTTGGGTGGAGAGCAAGCCAACTTACTTGGCGAGGAAGACAACCCACATGTAGTGGAAAACAAGCAATTGGAGTGGGGAGCAAGTCAGAGCCTCCAATCTAGACTCTATAAATACAGTACTCGAGGGAGAGATCAAATTGCACTAAGGTGTGCCACAAACACCATTGCACTTCCTCAGAGAGAGTGAAAGAGTCTCAGAGAGAAAATTCCCAGCGAGATCCTGGAGGATCCCTAGCGTGATGTTAGGAAGAGAGAATTTCTAGCGAGATGCAAGAGATAGAGTTCCTGGCGAAATGCTGAAGGAATCCTGGTGTGAAACTAGAAAGAGAAATCTTAGTGTGATAGTAGAGATATTTTATTTCATCTTTTTTGGGTGAGATTGAGTGCATTTCTCCTACACACAGAGACACATTACATTCCTACTTTTTCATAGTGGAGATTTTTCTAACTTGTACCCTTGGTTTTTTACTTCTCTAATTTTGGAGGAGGTTTTTCCACGTTAAAAATTCCTGGTGTTATATCTTCTATTTCTAATCATTCTATTTCCCTAAAATATAGGTCCTAAACTGATCCATTAAGTTATTTTTAGGTTACAAATAAGTTCTCCAAGGTTTTTTTTATGTTTCAAATAAGTCCTATAAGTTGTTGTCATCTAACAAATTCATTATTTCCATTAATTTTTTCCGTTAAGCAACACGTGTCACTCAACAAATGGTGTCAAGTGTTAAAAAAAGTGATTAAATGATTTTTCTTAAAAAATTTCTTATGGGGCCTCTTGCAATTAATGAAAAAGATTAACGGAAAAGATTGCTTTGTTGGATAACAACAACTTACTGGACTTATTTGAAAGAAAAAAGCTTAAAAAACTAATTTGTAACCTTAAAATAACCTAAGGAATCAATGTAATAATTTTGCATATATTTATCTGTAAATATATTGCTTTCGCATTGTTTAACCTATTTTGCGTCACACATAAAAAGAAAATTGGTTCTCATTTTTTTTTTTTAAAAAAGAAGAAAGTATAAATCATTCAACTATACCTTTCGGACATACTTCATAATTTGATTTTATTAAAAGAAAATGTAATTCATATAAAAGAAAATGTAAAATTAAATACAAATTTGATTTTATTAAAAATTGCTAAAAAAAATACTTACTAGAAGACAGAAACATTTATTATGTTCATACCAGATTTTGTTAATTAACATCACTTTTCGGACATACTTCATAATTTACTATTTCAAAACAAAACTTTCTCGATTAGTGAGTTTTGGGTGGAGGTAGTGAATCATGAGATTAAGTTTGAGGGAGTGAAGTTAGCTTATTCCTGTATTTGTGGTATCATGCTTGCCGAGTGAGTTACTTCCTTCTTTTGTGCAAATCATGTTATTGTCATGAAGTTTTTCACATGCTCAAATACTCTAATATTATACTCCATCTGTTCCTATTTATAGGACTCCTTTAAAAGATTTTATGTCCATTAAGAAAGTTGATTAATTTAGATAATTGTATCGGAAATGTGAATTTTTTATATGTATTTTCAAAATTACCCCTATTAATATTATTGAGAATCTAAAAAGTGTTAAATAAATAGGGGTGTTTGTAGAAAAAATAATAATTAATGATCATTGAAAATCGGTATAGGGTCTTATAAATAGGGACGAAATAAAAGTGTTAAGAGAGTGTTATATTTTGGGACGGATAGAGTATGAGTTTCTTAAAATGATTGAAAACCATCAAATTCTGCTTAAAAAAAACGTGTCATTTTTTAACCTGCTTCTTACAGTTAATTTGTTGTTGTTTTTAGTTTAGTAAAATAAAAAGAAGAAAAATTGGTGATTGGACTTGGATGTTAAAAAGATTTGCAAGAAATCATTTGGGCAAAAATCAATTTACTATAAAATTTGGGCTGATTCTGATGCATTACAATATTACATTGAACAGTTAAATTTGATGGGTTAAATACCAAATTAGTTCTTATAAACCTTGATTTTCTTGAAAGTAGTTCTTTTGTTTTTTTTTTCTTTGGTTCTTGTTTTTCAGTTTCGTTTTAGTTTTGGTCTCTTGCGTCAGCTATGGATGAAAATGCTGACGTGAATTAACGGGGCAAGGACCAACACCAAAACGAAACGAAAAGCAGGACCAAAGCCAAATCGAAACGAAAAAACATAGATCAAAACCTTCGAATAATGAAAATATAGGAACCAAAATCAAAACTAATTTTCATTATCCTAAATTATAATTGACGACGAAGATCAAAACTAAAACGGAACGAAAAAATAAGGGCCAAAACCCAAAAAAATAAAATGCATAAACTAATTTCAAATTAGTCAATATTTATTGAGAGAAATTTGAAATTTAAGAAACAGTGAAATTTCAATTATATGTGAAGTTGTCAACTGTGAAAATGAATTTATAATTAACATTGAATAAAAATTAAACTATTTTTGGTCTGCACTGCAAGTATATTTTTCACCCTAAATTTTTTTTAAAAAAAGTTAGACAATTAACGGATGAATATGATAGATAATGCACTTTTTACATATTCGATGTATATCTCATTTCCTCTAAACTTAATAAAAAATATTTTTCATCTAGTCACAAGTAACTTGCACATAAAGTAATTTTATTTGAGTGGAGAATATTCACAATGCAGTGAGTTTAACTCTCACGATAAAAATTTTCTCTATATGTAAAACTCGAATACATTTTTTTGTTTAAAGGAAAAGAAATGTATACCATTTGAACTTATCAGCATTGGTTAGATATAAAGTGATTGAATGTATACAAATTAAATTAAACTTCATTTTTTTTCTTGGCCTCACATATCCACTGGGAAAAAAAAACAATCTTGCTTTGTACCAAACAAAGCGCTTCTCTCCCAAATTTTTAACACAATACTCCCTCCAACTTGAAATATAAGAAAAAAAAATATTTCACTTGGTATAAAATATAAGTAATAGCAACCAATTTTCTTAAATTTTGTTTCATTTTCGATACTACTTTCTTAAAACATCCCTAAATAATTGTTATCTTATCTAATTTTTGTTTCATTCTCAATGCAACTTTCCTAAAATACCTTTATTCTTTTATAAATTTGAAAAAAATTAAATATAATAAACTAACCTTCTTAATAAGCGTAAAATTAGTTATTTTTGCTTATAATTCGAGTTGGAAGAAGTGCATATATAATGCTCAAATTCAGTAATAATGTTCAATTTCATTGGAATGAATTAATCTTCACTGATTGAATTTCCAAAAATCAACTTAATTGGTAGAGTAACGACGCTCAAGTATTGCTAATTGGCATTTCCATATTGCTAATGCTTTTTACCAAAAACATTGGCATTTCCATATTGCTAATACTTTTTTTTTTCGGTTGGGATAAAATGTTGTTTTAGAGAGAAGTTGATCGCAACATCACACATTATTGAAGCTTTTTAATAATCTCTAACATTGTTTATGTCAAGTAGTCATACATAAATGATTCACCCCATTTCTGCCTACTGCCTAGAGATGAAAACTTGATTAGCAATTTTTACGTTTCACATTTTTCTAGCTTTTGCAGTCAAATCATCTCAACTTGCGGAAGTCCCATTCGTTACGTTAATACATACTACACAATCACTTTTTAAGTCCCAGTTAAAGTGAGCTATTGAAGAGTTGTAACCAAAAAAAAAAAAAAAAAAAAGCATTGAAGAGCGAAATTGGGTTTCTCCACTTAGGTGAATTCAATTTATCTTGCTATGCACTCTACTACATTGCTACCGGACATGAAAGGTATGTATCTCTCTCATTGCTACTGGAATGCATTTTGTTTGAATGAATTTTGAAGAACGTTTTATGGGTATAGTTATTATTTATTTGAATATTATTGAAGCTCAAATAAGCAGGGAATATCAAGTATCAACATGATAGTTTGCTAAGCTCCAAAAAAAAAAAAAAGTTCGCTCCGCCCTAATTTTTCCAACAGATATGATATTTTTTTTTGTTTACATGGGAGGTCTGGGACTAGAACCCATGACCTGAGGGAGGGGAAAATCCTAAGTGTCCTTGCAGCCACCAACTGGGCTGTCTTACACGGACAGATATGATATTTTCATTCCAGATAAAAAAAAAATAAGGGTATCACAAAAGAAAAAAAAATATTACTCTTATTTTTTTACGTGGAATGGAAGTTGCCAACCTGAATATTAATTCTGAATATTCAAATAACATTTTTGTCTTTCCAACAATTTTATGACATCCACAAATTGGCATTTTGTGACCGTCTCCATTCTTCTTATCTTTCAAGAAAAATTAGCAAAGTATTACTTAGGATAAATATGAAAAATATTAATTATTACATTTTTAAAATTTTAAACATGAAAAATAAATAAGAATAGAAGAAATATTATTTCAGAAATCTTAGCTTACTCCGCAATTCCAATTCAAGTATATTTTTGTAATTTTTTATTTGATTTTTTTTTGTTTTTGTTTTTGTTGAACATTTTTTTTATTTTCGTATTTTGGCATATGAATTGATTCAAAGTGTAGAATGTGTAATGTGTTCTGAGCTGTTAACCTTAATTCCAACTTCAAGTTCCATATAAATTTATGAGCCTCTTTTTTATTTGATTTGATTCTTAATTTATTAAATTTTTGATGGAATTTATTTTAGGCGATTAATGAGTGAAACTATATTTTTAGTAAAGGTACAATTACTCAGGAGATTCAATTATCTTGAAAAGGCACAATGATCGATTAAACATGAGAAAAATGAATATTTACTTTGTATCATTTTATGAGTTAAAATTAGGCATGGCAATATATTGGATTTGGGGTAGGTTTCATCTATATCAATTTTACACTCATTAAAAGCGGATAAGGTTTGAGTGTGGGTTTAAGGAGAGTGAGTATAAAAAAATGAAACTTAAACCCATTCCTGTTGGGTTCGAAAAGTAATTCATCCAATTATTTTTTAAAATTATCTTTCATTGTATTAAACAAAATTCATATATGAAATACATTATAATTCAAATAATATATAATAATAAACGTCAAATTTTAAAAATATATAAAAACTTTAAAAATCACGATCTTAGTTAAATATGTTAGTTTGACTTCACTATTTAATTATTATTTAATTTTTATATCAGAACGAGTTTGGGAGTGGGGGCGGTGGGTACTTATTATAATACCAGACCCGCCCCATCCCATCTTTTTAAAATGGGTTGTGGTTTCGGATTTTCGCAAAGTCAACCAAAACAGATTGTCCTCATCAAAATCGGGTCAATTTCGAGTGGATACCCACATGTGTGGGTTTAATTGTCATTTCTGGTTAAAATCTCTATGCCAGATCATATTGCTATCACTTTCATTTTTTTTTTTTGAGGAATATCACTTTCATACTTTAACATAATCATTATACAAGAATATAATCAATGAAATATTATCGTATTTCAATGAAAACCTTTTTTTTTTAAAAAAAAATTAAAATAAAATTGAATGAATTAAGAATATCCATTTTGATAAGAAAAGTGTCCATTATGAATTTTGGATGTCTAGCTCTTTTGGAAAAGAAATTTTATACTCTTGTGTTTTTATATATAAGTATTAGATAATGGAGATATTTTAGTCTTTTTAAATAAGTATTTGATTCAATTTTAATGACATTAATTATTTTTTCGCAAATACTTTTATTTATTGAATACTCCATCTGACTTGACATATAAGACAAAAATATACTTATCTTGATTTGAAATATAAGCAAAACTAACCGATTTCCTTAAATTTTATTTCATTCCCCAATGCTACTTTCCTAAAATACCCCTAGAAAATTGTTCTTATTTAATTTTTGATTCATTCCCAATGCAACTTTCATAAAATACCTCTATTCTTTTATAAATTTAAAAAAATTAAATACAATCAACTAATCCCTCCGACTCGAATTATAAACTAAAATAATTAATTTTACGCTTATTAAGGAGATTAGTTATTGTATATGATTTTCTCAATTTATAAAAAATAGAGGTATTATGGGAAAGTAGTATTGAAAATGAAACAAAAATGAGATAAGATAACAATTTTATAGGAATGTTTTAGAAAGATGACATTAGGAATAAAACAAAATTTAATAAAGTCAGTTAATTTTGTTTATATTTTAAATAAAAGATTTTTTTTTAAATTTGAGTTAAAGGGGGTATATATTTGGTTGTTCGTTTATTTCAAATACATCACTATTGTTTATTATTAATTTTTTATTAAATAAAATAAATACTAGTATTAAATGATGATGATATACTATCTTATACTCCCTCCGGTCCCTATTATAAGAAAAAATAACCGAAATCACACATGTTAAGAAAGTTAGTTGAATGTATTTAATTTTTTCAAAATCATAAGAAATATTGCTTCTTTAAGAAAGTTGCATAGGTAATGAAACAAAAATTAAATAAGATAACTATTTTCTAAAAGACATTTTAGGAATGATTGTATTGAGAATGAAAAATTAGCTAACTTTTTTTATATTAAAGACTAAAAAAAGTTTGTCTGAATTTTCTTACATTAGAAATGGGAAAGAGTATTTTTGGTTCCAAATATCTTTTGCACACTTTAGATAAATCCGAAAATGCCATCCAGTTGTCCAAGCCTGGGAACCCGCCAGTTGAAGACGTGGCCATTTAGGTGCACTCATAGTCACGGATCAATAGATTGCAATATTTCATTGAAGTCAAGGTGGTCTCAACGGTGGGCCCCATTCCATGTCCCAAAAGCATCAACAGTCTCACGCTTTTAACTTAGCCCACTTCATCATGGTTGCTCTTTTACATTCTTAACAACCTTGAATAATCTTCCCTAAATCATCCTTTACACATTGTGCAATTATATGTATCTCTATCATTGTGATTTGTGAGCCCCATTCATACTCATCCTATGTTGGTTGTTACATGAATCATTGAAATCAACCATAATGTTTCTTAAGTTTAGAAACTTGATACTAGTATTGCATAAGAGTCCATAAAATGATATATCTAATATTTAAAGGGTATTTCTATCATGCAATCCAAAATTGGATGGTTGCTATGGAACCTTTTCTTAAACCAATAAGAAGTTGACACCTATGCCATGTCATTATTTGAAGTAGTTAAAATTAGTTTTTTGCAATTTAGTCCAACATAAAAAGTAAATTAAAAATTTAGTCCTTTGTACCTATAGACAAATTATAACTTTTAATTTTAAATATAGTCACTTGCATTAAGCCTTTTTACACAAGTGACTAATTTTAACTACTTTTAATTTTTTTTAAATTAAAAGTTATAATTTGTCTATAGGTACAAATGACTAAATTTTTAATTTACTTTTTATGTTGGACTAAATTGCAAAAACCTAATTTTAACTAGATTTAAGAAAAGGTTGCATAGCAACCATCCAATTTTGAATTGCATGATAGTAACTCCCATATTTAAAAGTTAAATTTTTAAGATTAATTTTACACTTTAAATTGCTTTACATTATTCTTAAGATAATAAATAACAAAATCCATTATAATATATTAGATTTAAAACGAGAGTATGCAATACAGTATCAAGTGTTTTGAAATATTACATTAAGTCAAAGAGAAATATTTCATTCATTTGTGCTTAATCCTAACAAATAAAAAAAGAGTTGTGGTATGTATATTATACGATTAGTAGTACTATTATATGTGAATGAATGTTTTCGTTAGAAGAGTTTCTTTTGTTCATTCCTGTTTGCGTGATTTTCGTCCGACGCCTGCTGAACTGACGGTTAAGTGTGGGGAGTGGGTAACGACAGGTTAAATGGTAATCTTGCGAAAGGAACTTGACCGTATTTTTTGGTATTTTTGGATATTGAGCGAAGGTAAGCGTAAAACCGGCACCAAGAACACGGCGCGGTGGAGTATTAAAAACGCAGTAAAGTAAATGGCTTGGAATTGTAGAGGAAAGCGATTAAATTGCGCGATAAGTAAATTGCAGGCAATGTAAAGTGCATGGAAATGTAAAGATTTGCATTGAAATTAAATGGGTGGAAGGTTGAGGTTCTTTACAATGGCGTTACTCCGTTTGTCTGCTCCGGTGAGACATTTAGGATTTTAGCCTGATGTGTTAACCTAGCAACCGACCCCGATTACAAACTAAGGACTTCCTATTTATAGGAATCCGAAAACTATTTACAAGCTTACTCGCACGTTCTGCACAACCGCAGAACCCACGTTTTTGATAACTACCCACTACGCTATCCCCCACGATGTAACTGCCCACGTCGTGGTTTGGGCTTAGTGGATGCTTCTGTCGACTCGTGGTGACATCTTTGCTGAAAACCGCTTCGACTGGTATCTTCCTTCGACTGCAACCTTTGACTCTTGTCTAAGTCTCTTTGTTGTTCGAAGTATTGGCGTTGTTGTGCTCCAGCCTCTTGGTTTTGAGATGTCATCCGACATCAAGCTCCTTTCGACAGACGGGGCTATCGCTGAAATAAGCCTTCGACCCGCTGTCGGCCTTAGACGCATTCGATTGATATTGGTGACATGTAATTGAACTAAATACTGTTTCACCAGCATTCAATCGAAAAACATGCCCCCGACACTTCTACTGGAATGTCGTCAAAGGACTTTTTTTCTTTAACTCTTTAATAGGAAAGGCAGTCTTGGTCGATCCTAGCAGGACACAAACCTTGACCTATGGGATTACAGAGACCCTTCCAATGGTTATTTATCAAGTTAAGTGTTTCCTCCAATTCGGAGTCCTTAACATTAACTCAAACCACCGGAAATGGAATCTATGTAATCCCACATGTTTATCCTTTCACTATTCAAGAGGATAAAGGTGGTATTCGGGGAAGACATCCCTTCATTTTCCTATCCTCACCCGAATATCTTAATCCCACATGTTTATCCTTTGGTGCACTCGTGTTTATGTGGGATGTGAATCGCTTTTCCTCTTTCCAGAAATCATGAAGGCATTCTTTAAATTTCCCCATTGTAACTCGTGACTTTTCTTGGTAAAACTAAGGATTTTATAGCCACAAGTAGCATTAAATGCCTCCATAATTACTTCGCCGTTCCCAATGCTGATTAGACGTTCTCTGTCTCCTCTTTTCTCGTGCCACCATCCTTTCGACACAGACCTCTCGTTTCCGCCTCTTCCATTTGTCGACACAGGTTCACGTCCGTTGAGATCACTTTTAAGTCATGCCACTTAAGTACACCTCCCTCGACATCACTTATGTTGTCGACACAATATCCTTTTGTCGAAATCTTCCCATGTCGAATTGTACGTACACCTCCTTCGAAGTCACTTTTAAGCAGAACGCTTAAGTACACTTCCGTCGACGTCACTTATACATCCGACATTCGTAACCCTTTGTTGATTTCGATTTTCCGTTAACAGAGGCCCCCCAAGTTTTGGTGTGCGACGCATCTTTTCGGAGGATACCAAAAGTTGTATCTTTTTGAAATGTCTTCTCATCATTAGGATTCTGGAACGACGAGTTTATCTTTTTGAACTGACGCTTTCTATTGGACCATTGTGTTGGTCTCACCCGTCTTTTCACTTCCTATTTAAACTTGATCGATAAACATTATCCTCCTTTTATCTTTCCTTGTTTACCACTGCATCTTCTCTTTCTGCTTCGAAAACCTTTTTTCTTCTTCAAAACCCTAACTCCAAGATGGCAATCCAAGGCGTTCATGACCCTGAAATTGATTTGGAAGTCCCTTACCATGAACGTAGTCTGATAATTCCAGCGACTTCCTTTATCCCTACTGATGGTGTACCTGTCAATCCTTCTCCTGCTTTTTTGGGCCCTTTAATGACTGTGGCAGAGTCTCGTGATCCTGTCATGAGTGCCAACTTCCCACTCTCCCATCCTGATGTGCTCCTTCCCGTGGCGACGCTCAACCCTGTTTACACTTGCCACTTTGACAAAGAACATTCCCGTAGAGTTCTTAGGAATGTAAAACCATTCCCCAAGTTTATCGAGTGGTATGATAGGCTTCGGCCTCACAAGAGGGAGTCTTGGAAAAAGGCCGGTTTCGAAGACCTTCTAATTCTGACAACTTGCAACCTTCATTACGATGACGGACTCTTTGGCGCTGCATGCTATTTCTGGTGCCGTCGAACTAACTGCTTCCACTTTCGATACGGCATGATGACCCCTACCCTTTTTGATGTTGCTGCTTTGACTAGCCTTCGACCCGATGGGGAACTTCTGACTGTTGAAAGCAAACCCAATGATGTTGTACAAATCAGTGATGGGTCTTTTGCTTTCAGCAACTATGTCGAGGCGCGCCTGGATGATTATAGGGATAACCCTACTATTATCAATGAAGAACATGTCGAGTTTCTCACAGTGTGGCTAAGTGCTTTTGTCTTTTGTACCAAGTCTCAACAAGTAAACAAATCTTTGGTGCCCTTAGCCACGATCCTTCATGAAGAAAGGCATGTGGCTCTTAGCCAACTTCTCTTGGCGAAATTGTATTCGACAATAAGCCATGTTTCCGACACCATTCGACTTCATAAACAACAAGTAACCAATGTCGGAGGTCCTACTTGGCTTTTGCACCTGTGGCTGAATGCCATTCTGAAACGTCATATGATGCCAACACACAATAGCGTTTGTTCTTTTCGGTTCAATTATGGTTGTTTGGCAGCAAATTATGAAGTTCTTGTGCTGTCGTCGCGTACCAACACTTTTCTTCATTTCATGAAGATTTTCGCCAATATTTCTATGTCGTCTGAAGACATCGACTTTTCTCCTTTCGTTGAAAGAGCTGTTGGGCCTGACTGGTTTCGTCTTCCCTATCCAGGTTCCAATGCTGCAGCAAGACAACTGAATGATGTCCTTTGGGGACATTACTTGAGTCAAAGGGTTTTATTTGGCGGCTTGCCCGACTCTACTGCCTATGAAGAAAATTTTTTTCTTCATTATCCCAATTGTGTGTCGAGACAATTTGGTCTTTGTCAAGGCCTGCCAGCCCCCATGCTTGCGTCGGTATCCCAAGAATTCCACCATGGTCAGTTAATGGACTTCAAATCTTCTTGGAAAACCGTGTTGAATCGGTTCGTGTCAAAGAACCTTGCTTCCCTTAGCCGTTTCAACCTTATCGGCTTTACCCCTTGCTTTTTGGCTAGTCCAAATTTTGTGCGTTGGTGGGAACTGTACTTCAACACTTACCACGTGGCTTACGACATTATTGTCGACAGGATGAGTGCAAGGACTCCATCGGATGTAGCGTCTGACAAAACTGGTAAGAATACTTAGTCATTTTGTCTTTTTCCTTCTTCTCTTTTCACCTTTCTTATTTGTTATCTTCTTTGTAGTGGCCAAGCCGAATCTTATTGATTATTCTGCGGCGATAAAGGCTAATGCCTCAAAGAAAAGAGGTGGTGACCCTTCATCACCCAAAAAACAAAAGAAACGGCGCCACCATGACCCTATTGATGATTTTGTCGGGTCTAAGAGAACACATAAGGAACGAACAGATCGGTCGTCGAACAAGTCTCATGCCGATCCTGAAAGAACTGATAGTTCCCTGGTTCGTCCTCTTTCCAAAAAGCTTCAAGTATCTACCGCTTCATCTGCTCCTCCGATCCGTCCTTCTTCACATCCTTCATCCAAAACTCCATCACAACCACGTCCAAAGTCCATGGGTGTCGTCATCAGAGAGTCGTCTCCCCATGTTACTAATCAAAGAACACATGGTGATGCGGTGGATCTGTTTGTTGACGTTTCCCGTCACGACCCTCATGCTGGTGAATTTCTTCCAACTCCAACACTTAATCCATTCATGGAAGAGGATTTAATCGAGGATACCAGCATCCAACTGCAAAGGCGTCCTGCTCGTCAATACGTGGTTCTTGATGAGTTTTCTTCGGATGAACCTCATGGTGATGTCGCATTTGACCAAACTGAACGGCTGCATTCCATCGAGGCTTCCATGCAACGGTGTCTTGACGACACTTCTTCTTCAGCCGCAGTTGAAGTTGTTGTTCAAGGCTCTAACCAAGTCGTTGTCGACACTGAGCCTCTTGACATAGATTCTCACGTAGTGGAATCTCCTGTTGCTGTCGTGGAGCCTGAGACAACGAATGCATGTGGCCCTTCCTTTGAGGTATTTGCACATTTACTCATTCACCCTTTGTGTAGCATTAAAAGATCTTTACCAACCTTGTTTTATTTTCCTTCAGATCCCCAACAACTCAGCCCAAGTTGAAGGTTTTGACGGTAGCTTATCAGTTCCTGCTACATCTAATCCTGTTGCAGCCGCTCCTGTTGAAATTCCTTCTTGTACGCTTCCAACTGTTGCCATGGCTCCTTCGGTTCAGAGCTCCTCCTCTACTGCTTTTGTCGCTCTTCGAGAATTAATGGCCAAAGCACGATCTGTTGAGGCGGCCATGACTTCTCCTTTGAGGGAGGCGGAACCGGTTGCGGATCAATTGATGGTGACTTTGAAGAACGTCTGTTGTCGGCCTTTTGATCAATTGCTGGATGATTCTTCTACTATTGAGATCTTGTCCTCCACCATCACTTCACTTTTGCAAAACCCCACTTCGGCAGATGTAGAATCTAAATTGAATGGGTTGCAGCGATTTGTGAATAATTGGACTACTGAAAGTCCAAAGATTTTGAATGACATCAAAGCCTATGAAGATGTCAAAGCAAATCAAAGCAAAATGGAGACCGATTTCATGGATTCAGAACGGGAGGATGCCGACTGTTCTTCTAAGATTAACACCACACTTCGACAACTGGAAGAGAATGGAGCCAATATTCGAGAGCTAAAGGAAGAACTGGCGCTTCAGGAACAAGATCAACTGGACTTGAATCAATACCTAGAATCCGTCAAAACCAACCGTCAAGAATTGGCTGCCAAAGTTGACGCTTTAGTGGTGCCTTATCAGCAGATCACGGATACCTTGGGTACTTATCTTCAAGGATATAGGACTGGAATCCGACGCAGAGATGCTTTCGCCATGGAATGGCGTTCCTTTGGCAATCTTTTTGGATGAATTATTTTCCTTTCTTTGTATTTGCTTCTTGTATTTTATTTTCTTTTGTATGGATTCCGCAATTCTTGAACTAATGTATTTTCACTTCTGTCATTGTCGGCTTATATTTTTTCAAATATTTGCCGTTAATTGCTTTAATCTTTTTCCCCGTTCCGACATCGACTAATTCGTATGCATTGCCCGAATAAACTCTTAATACTTTAAATGGTCCTTCCCACTTTGGTGACCACTTGCCATATTCATTCGAATGCTTGTCGATGGGTAAGATTACTTTCCATACTAATTCATCCGGTAAGAACGATTTAAACTTAACTTTGGCATCGTAATATCTAGCAATTTTCTCTTTCTGTCGCATGATATTTTCCAATGGCAACAGTCTTTCGTCGTGCACCTCATTTAATTCGTCGAACATGGCATTCCAATAGTCATTCGTTAGGCATTTCATGTTGCCTTTGAAATCGTATTGATTCCAAATTGATTTCGACTGGTAACATGGCCTCGTGGCCATATGTTAACATATAAGGAGTCATACCCGTTGCTTCATTTGGGGAATTCCGAATTGCCCACAACGCTGGAGTAAGTGCTTCGTTCCAATTTCGTGGTTTGCTCTTAATTTGTTTCTTGATGATATTAATAATTCACTTGTTGGCTGCTTCCGCTTGTCCATTGGCCTGTGCATAGTAGGGTGTTGAAGTCAGTAACTTAATTCTTCTTGATGCCAAATAACCCTTCAATTTGCTTCCCAAGAAAATAGATGCTTGATCTGTAGTAATAGTCTCGGGAATCCCAAATCGACAAAAGATATGGTCCTCAATAAAATCAATTACTTGTTCTTGTTCAACCTTCACCAGGGGTATAGCTTCTACCCATTTGGTAAAATAGTCGACACCCACCAATATCCTTGAATGACCTTTAGAAGAATGAGGGACAATTTCTCCAATCACATCTAGTGCCCATCCTCTAAAAGGCCAAGGCTTGATAATCGAGTGCAATTCCCCTACTGGGACGTTTTGAATGTAGCCATGTTTTTGGCATCCTTCACACGACTTCGCAAAATTCATGCAATCGGATATCAGAGTAGGCCAGAATACTCTTTGTCTCCCGAGTATCCATTTCATCTTTTCTCCTGCCTGGTGTGCTCCACATATTCCTTCATGGACTTCCGCCAAGGCTATGAAAGCGTCTTCCTTGTCGAGGCATACCTCCAAATTGCCGTCGACTGATTTGTGGTACAAGTCACCTCCTAGTAACGTGAACTTGGTTGCTTTCAGCTTCAACCTTCGTTCGACATCGAGGGATGGATCCGCCAAGTACTCTGCTATGGGTTTCCTCCAATCATCTTCAGATGCCAGTGCGTTCACCATTACTTCTCTCTCATGAGGGGGATATAACATTTCTTCGATCCATGTCGCTTTGTCCAAAGTCTTCTTGGATATACGGTATCTAGATGCAATTTGGGCCAAATGGTTGGCCTTTTGATTATGACACCTATATACATGTTCGACTGAAACATCGTCGAATTGGCGCATCATCTTTCGTGCCATATCACGATATTTAGCCAACTTTGGACTTAAACACTTGTATTCGCCAACCAATTGTTTAATAACTAACTGAGAATCTCCTTTGATAGCCACATTTTTGGCTTTTAAAAAGATTAATATTTCAAGGCCGGTTAAAATAGCCTCATACTCAGCTTCGTTATTCGAACATTGATATTTAAGGTTGAACATAAATTCCGTAGGAATTCTTTCAGGGGATATGAGTAATATTCCAACCCCTGCCCCTTTCTTATGTGATGATCCATCAAAATACATCGTCCAAGGCCTTAAGCCGACAACATTAACAGACAAAGCCATGTCTAAACACGGGTTATCCACCAAAAAGTCGGCTACCACCTGGCCTTTGACGGCTTTTAATGGTACATATTGAAGTGAAAATTCAGTTAACGCTAAAGTCCATTTACCAATCCTGCCATGTACGATTGGCTTGGATAGCATGTACTTAATCACGTCAGACTTTGACAAAACTAAAACATGGAAACTTTTCATATAATGTTTAAGTTTTGTACAAGAGAAATAGAGTGCTAAACATAATTTTTCTATTGCACTATACCGTGTTTCGGCATCATTCAACACTCTACTCAAATAAAATACAGCCCTTTCTACACCATTTTCATTTTCTTGAGCTAACATACTTCCTATAGTGTAATCAGAGGCTGATATATACAATTTTAAAGGAAAACCTGGCTGAGGCGGCATCATGACTGGTGGTGTTGATAAATATGTCTTCAAGTCATCAAACGCCGCTTGTTGTTCCGGTCCCCATTTAAAATCTTCCACCCGCTTCAATTTTACGAGAGGTGCAAAGGCTCTAGTTATTCCCGACATATTTGATATGAACCTTCTCAAATAATTCACCTTGCCAAGGAATGACTGAACCTCTTTCTTATTTGTCGGAGGAAATGCTTCTATGATTGCCTTGGCCTTATTCTTGTCGACCTCGATGCCGTTTCTGTGGACGAGAAACCCCAAAAACTGACCAGCAGTAACTCCAAAGGTGCATTTAACTGGATTCATCCTTAGTTTGTGCTTCCTCATTCTAGCGAATGCCTTTTCCAGGCTTTCCAAATGCTCCTCTTGAGTTTTTGACTTAATCACCACGTCATCGATGTATACCTCCAAGAACTTGCCAATCATATTGTGAAAAATCAGGTTCATTGCCCTTTGATATGTCGCTCCTACATTCTTGAGTCCAAACGACATCATTACCCATTCAAAGGTTCCTAGCGCTCCTGGACACCCGAACGCCGTCTTCGACACGTCTCCTTCGGCAATAAAAATCTGATTATAACCTGAAAAAGCATCCAACAAACTCATTACCTTATGGCAGGATGCTGAATCTACCAGCATGTTAGCTATCGGCATCGGGTATTCGTCTTTTGGTGTGGCACTATTTAGATCCCTGAAATCTACACAAAGTCGCATTTTTCCATTCTTCTTTACCACAGGGACTATATTTGCCATCCATTCGACATACCTTGCCGTTCTGATGAACTTGGCTTTCAACAATCTTTCGATCTCATCTTTAATTTTGAGAACTACATCAGGTGTGAACCGTCGAACTGCTTGTTTAATTGGCTTGTGATCAGGCCGTAAGGTCAGCCTATGTTCGACTAATTCTCTGTCAAGTCCCGGCATGTCCTCGTACTCCCAAGCAAAATAATCTTGGTTCTCTTTGATGAGATCAATGAGTTTCTGTCGGAATTCTTCCTCTAACAACGCACTTACATAAATTGGTTTCGGCTTTTCAGCCGTTCCCAAATTAACCTCATCTCTGGGATCCTCACTGATGAATCGAACTTCTTCATCCCTCCATCCTCTTTCGAATCCCAAAAGACTATCATCTACGATACAATCCTGGAATGCACCTGTCTGAATAGTGCATTGCATTCTGTCGGCCACATAGGCCGACAGTCTTTCTAACTGTTGGTCAACCATTAGTGCTGGTCGAAGGCCGCTGCTCAACGGCCTTGTCCATTTCGACAATTGCAACTCCATAGTTTTCCATTAAGCACTTATCTACTATGGGTTTCTGAAAGTTTTCTGCATCAAGTCGGATCGGCTTAATGCTGGGATTGTAAACTTTGAAGTCCACATGCATCTGTTGCATGTAGCATGGGCTGTCATCTGCCGGAATTACCTCCACTTTATTTTCCTGATTCCACAGAACTAACTTCTGATGGGCCGTTGACGGTACGGCCCCCACAGCATGGATCCAATCCCTTCCTAGCAGCAGATTATAACTAGCCTTAGATGGAACCACCACAAACAAAGTATCTCTTATCACTGATCCCACCTCGACTTTTAGCATTGTCACACCATGTGACTGAGCAATTTTTCCAGTAAAACCAACCACAACCACGTTTGTAGGAATTAAGTCCGATTCCGCTTTTCCCATCCTTTTAAACACATTCCAAGGCAAAACATTAACGGCGGCCCCTTCATCTACCAAAACACGATTTAGGGGCTTCCCGTCAACAATGGCTTTAATGTGTAAAGGCCTTAAATGTTCTCTTTTACTTTCTTCCAACGGTTCAAATTGAGCAATGTGACCGATGTCGACCTCCAAATGAAGTTGATCTAAAAGGAAAAGACATTCGGGGAGGCCTGGTACTTCATCACTGAGATATGAATCATCTGAATCATCACTCAAATTCCCTTCCTCATGTGCATGGTCTCCAGGCATGTCGAAAGGCAAACCGACATTGTTGATTGAGAGACTTCCAATCTTCCTACTTTGAGCATCTATCATGTCTTGATCATTGACAATGATATCCAAGCGATCTTCAGAGTTCCCCTCATATGATTCGCTCATCTGATTCGACCCTTCGGACTTCTTTACCCATTTTTGTTTCAATTTACCTCCTTGTCGGTTCTGAGCCGTTTTTGGCTTCATGCTTGCAACGAGGCACCCTTGATCATTTGAAGGTAATTCGTCAATATTGACTCCTTCAGCTTCTGCTTTTCGGATTCTCTGAAGCCTTCTTTTCTGAGTCCGTGTCAAACCTTGATAAATCGACCCAGAAGTCGATTCTGACTGTGCCTTCCTCTGCATGATTCGATCGTATGCACCTGGCCTTGAAGGGTGTCCTCCATAAATTCTTCGACTAGACAAAGGTCTTCGAGCCTCCCGAGCCAGTTCCCGTCGGATGTTTTCTCGTTCCTGAACTCTGGCTCGTATCTTCTTCCTCAAGTCTTCTCTTTTGGATCCACTTCTTTTCTGTGTTGCAGTCTTTCGGTCATAGACCACTTGGCATCTTGGACAGATTTGCACATCGCCGTTTCATTTCCTCCTACAGAAATGCTGAAGTGACTCTCCATCTTCGGGAAACACCTCGGCGTCGTATGCCAACGAGAGAGTGCTAACAGAAAATACTCCTTGGGCTTCAACTTCATTAACTTCCTTTTGGAAAGGATCAGTGTCGATGTTCATCTCCTTTACTACGAACTTCAACTTTCCCTTGTCAATTCCTTGCTGAATTAAGTCCCTGAAAGCAAAGCAATCATTGGTATCATGAGTGAAATTGTTATGATATTTGCAATACTTTCTGCCTCTTAATTCTTCTTTTTTCAACAACTTATGACCTTCTGGCAACTTAATTTGTTTATCCTTTAACAACGAATCGAAAACTTGTTCAGTTTTGGAAACGTCGAAAGTGTATGTTTTCTTATACAAATTTTCGCTAACGGGTTTAGACGGTCGCAAGGCAGAACATGAATAAGGTTTCTCATTTCCTAACTCTATCACATTGACCTCTGAACTACCGTCACAAAATTCCCCGTCAGAAGGTTGAGAATCGACGTAATGGATGCGTTCCCTTTTTGGAACTTTAAGATCTTTCCCTTTCATTTTTTCATTTCTTAGATTTTCAATTTGCCGAACGCAAGCGGCTAACTGTGCCAAATCTAACAAATGTTGGGTAACTAATTTTTTACGGATATGATATTCCAAACCCGACACAGCCATTTTAACCACTTCCGGTTCATGAATTGGAGTAAAACATCTACTCCTCATTTGCCTAAAGCGTGCTAAATAGTCATCGATTGGCTCTCCCGTGAATCTTTTCACACTTAACAAATCCGTCAAGGCAACCCTCAATTCGCCTCTATAGAATTGTTCGTGAAAAGCCCTTTCTAATTGGGTCCAAGCATGAATGGAATTCGATCGCAAAGTTGAGAACCAAGAAAAAGCATTTCTTGTCAAAGAACTAGGGAATAGCCGCATTCTGATAGCTTCATCAGCGGCTAAATCACCCAATTCAATATTATATCGAGTGATGTGTTCGACAGTAGATTCTCCCGCTTCACCAACAAACTTCGACAGTTTGGGTATCTTCGTTCCTCTTGGGATTTCTGTTAACTGTACCCACTCTGGAAAGGGTGAATTGAAACCTGGCTGATTAGCCATGCCAATGTTAAACCCGATCCGACTTAGCGCTTGTTCGACTATCCTGTTGACATCATCCGGTTCAACTCGCGTTTCTCTTCCCTGTCGAAGCAAATGTCGAGCCAAATTTTGCCTTGCTATTGCCGCCTGAAGATCTTCCCCTCTCTGCATGAGTGCGACTTGCGTCGGATTCTGAACAGGTTGAGGCACTTCAACGTTTGGGTGAAAAACTACTTGTTGATTTTCCGGCAACACATGACCTGCACTAAAAGTTGGGTTAGTATGAACATGGTCCCATGTCGTAGGGACTCTACTATCTTGTTGTGGTGACGACACTTGAGCAGTGTGTCGTACTTCTTGGCCGTTAGGATAACTTTGTACCAAAATTGGCCTTGGTAGATTTCTATCTACGGGTGGAGTATTGACGGACTCACTATGCTCATTATCGTCGACACCTAAGACTTGATTCAATCTTTTCATGTATTGTGCAATCTTTCCACAAGTCTCATTTGTCACCAACATTGCTGGGTTGATAACCGAACCCAACTGAGCCGTCAATTGATCAACCAATTGCACATTAGCCTCTTCGATTTGTTGACGGATATGTGTAACGGGGTTGATAGGCATGTATCTTGAACCGTTACTCGTACCAGCCATGTCCGTAGCAGAACGCATGAAAGCCATATTAGTGGCCCCCGTCGTCGCATTCGTACTGCCTACTGAACTACTCAAAGGCCATGTCAACGTTGATCCTGGGACAAAACCTGGTGGCAAACCATAGGGAGGGACTTGTCCCCCGCTATTAGAATTGCTACCAAAAGTAAATCCACTAGTGAGGTTTCCCCATTCGGGCCATTATTTGGCCGTTGAATTGTGGTTACGACAGTTGATTCCACGGCGGAACCGCTACCTCCGGTCATTTGAGGAGCACTTGTCGAAACACTAGGCGTAATAATTTCTGAAATAACGGTGGTCTGTTGACCACTTTGACTTGTAATAACCATTGACGATGAAGATGGCAAAGTTATGCCACTTCTCAAACGCATGCAAACGAACACAAGTTACTCTGAACCTGTCCCACTGGGCGTGCCAATTTTGTTTGCGTGATTTTCGTCCGACGCCTGCCGAACTGACGGTTAAGTGTGGGGAGTGGGTAACGACAGGTTAAATGGTAATCTTGCGAAAGGAACTTGACCATATTTTTTGGTATTTTTGGATATTGAGCGAAGGTAAGCGTAAAACCGGCACCAAGAACACGGCGCGGTGGAGGATTAAAAACGCAGTAAAGTAAATGGCTTGAAATTGTAGAGGAAAGCGATTAAATTGCGCGATAAGTAAATTGCAGGCAATGTAAAGTGCATGGAAATGTAAAGATTTGCATTGAAATTAAATGGGTGGAAGGTTGAGGTTCTTTACAATGGCGTTACTCCGTTTGTCTGCTCCGGTGAGACGTTTAGGATTTTAGCCTGATGTGTTAACCTAGCAACCGACCCCGATTACAAACTAAGGACTTCCTATTTATATGAATCCAAAAACTATTTACAAGCTTACTCGCACGTTCTGCACAACCGCAGAACCCACGTTTTTGATAACTACCCACTACGCTATCCCCCACGATGTAACTGCCCACGTCGTGGTTTGGGCTTAGTGGATGCTTCTGTCGACTCGTGGTGACATCTTTGCTGAAAACCGCTTCGACTGGTATCTTCCTTCGACTGCAACCTTTGACTCTTGTCTAAGTCTCTTTGTTGTTCGAAGTATTGGCGTTGTTGTGCTCCAGCCTCTTGGTTTTGAGATGTCATCCGACATCAAGCTCCTTTCGACAGACGGGGCTATCGCTGAAATAAGCCTTCGACCCGCTGTCGGCCTTAGACGCATTCGATTGATATTGGTGACATGTAATTCAACTAAATACTGTTTCACCAGCATTCAATCGAAAAACATGCCCCCGACACTTCTACTGGAATGTCGTCAAAGGACTTTTTTTCTTTAACTCTTTAATAGGAAAGGCAGTCTTGGTCGATCCTAGCAGGACACAAACCTTGACCTATGGGATTACAGAGACCCTTCCAATGGTTATTTATCAAGTTAAGTGTTTCCTCCAATTCGGAGTCCTTAACATTAACTCAAACCACCGGAAATGGAATCTATGTAATCTCACATGTTTATCCTTTCACTATTCAAGAGGATAAAGGTGGTATTCGGGGAAGACATCCCTTCATTTTCCTGTCCTCACCCGAATATCTTAATCCCACATGTTTATCCTTTGGTGCACTCGTGTTTATGTGGGATGTGAATCGCTTTTCCTCTTTCCAGAAATCATGAAGGCATTCTTTAAATTTCCCCATTGTAACTCGTGGCTTTTCTTGGTAAAACTGAGGATTTTATAGCCACAAGTAGCATTAAATACCTCCATAATTACTTCGCCGTTCCCAATGCTGATTAGACGTTCTCTGTCTCCTCTTTTCTCGTGCCACCATCCTTTCGACACAGACCTCTCGTTTCCGCCTCTTCCATTTGTCGACACACGTTCACGTCTGTTGAGATCACTTTTAAGTCATGCCACTTAAGTACACCTCCCTCGACATCACTTATGTTGTCGACACAATATCCTTTTGTTGAAATCTTCCCATGTCGAATTGTACGTACACCTCCTTCGAAGTCACTTTTAAGCAGAACGCTTAAGTACACTTCCGTCGACGTCACTTTTACATCCGACATTCGTAACCCTTTGTCGATTTCGATTTTCCGTTAACAATTCCTCAATTTTCTATTCACTTTTTATTTTTCATTAATTAACTTGATTTATATAACTTTCTCTCTTGCGACACATATTCGTCTCCTATTAACTAGCACAACGAATTACTAGAAGGATTAAAAATTATTTTACCATGTAACTTCGACTAATTATTTACTTGAACCTTTTTCTGTTATTCTCTTTTTTAGTCCCTGTCATCTCCTCCTCAGTTAGTTAAGCACTTTCTTAAGGTCTCGTACAAGACAATAATTCTTGGAATACATGAAGCATCTCCACTACAAGCATTCTAATACAAAATCCACATACAATTGTGCCCTGTCTTGTCCCTTTCCTCTCTGTCCCCCTTTCTATCATATTTATTTTTAAAAAGTACTCTACTAATAAAATAAGATTGATAATCCTAGAAAATCCCATAATAAACGTGCATGTCTTGTGTGATTTATTTAGAATTAAAAAAAATAAAATAAAATTGCATGGGGTATTTAAAGGATAGGAAGAAAAGCAAGACAAGAAGCTTGTGCTCAAAGCATACCATCCTTTTCTTTATTTCTCTTCTCTCTAGTTTCCTATGTACAAAAGGAAAGAAGCAAAGCATCTTCTCTTATTGTACATCTACCTTGTCTTGCTTTTCCTTGCAAGTTTCAACTTTTTCCTTGCTTAAGAGTTTATGTTATCACTTTGATTTTTTTTCCTTTATGGACTGATTAATCTACTATTAAATCTGTTGGTATATCTTTCTGTACAATAAATCCACCCAAAGTTTGGAATATGTACTTATTCTAAACTATTAATTTAGTCAAAATCAGTCAAGAATTCCTACTTTTTGGTTCTTGATGGCCCAAATTTTTTGCACCTGTTCCTATTTTGAAATGCATGAGAAACCAATCTGAGTACTTTCCCTTTGAGGTCCTCTTTTGTTCTATGTGTTTATGATTATTTATTAGACCCATTTCACAAGTTTCTATCTTCCCTTTCTGGGTTATTTAGTTTTTAAGTGAACAAATAACAGGAAACATTCAATTTGTTCATTCATTCTTCAACAGTGATTTTGTTTCTTTCTCCAACATTTTATTCATTCACCCTCTTAACCATTTTACATTGAAAAACCTGAAAACAGAAAGATTTAGTAAAGTAACTCAATGGGTTTTCTAACAGGCTCTACCAAAGGCTCATGGCAGCCAACCATTACTGCTAAGACAAACACCCAGAGTTACTGGCTAAACTGGAGGGTTTTGCTTTGTGCCATTTGGGTCCTGGTTTTAATAATCCTCTCATCTTTGCTTATATGGAAGTATGAAAGGATAAGAAGAAAGCCTGCAAGAAATGGAGGTAGGGAAAGGAGCCAAGACATAGCAGCTGCAACTTTGTATGAGGATGAAACTTGGAGGCCTTGCCTTAAAGGAGTTCACCCAGCTTGGCTCCTGGCTTTTAGAGTTGTTGCATTTTTTGTGCTTTTGGTGCTTCTCATAGCCTATGCTAGAGTTGATGGAGGAAGCATTTTTTACTATTACACTCAGTAAGTTCTCATTCCATTCCTTGTTGAATTTATCTTGAAAAGTGCTGTTTGAAAGGGGTATTATGAAGGTAAGGATTGGATGAGATATCTATGAATACTAAAAAGAACTTATTAGTCAAGTGTATAGCTTTCGAAAATATTATTAGTCCCTCCATCCTATATGTTGTTTTATCCATTTCACATGGATTAAAAAGTGAGTAAATGATATAAGAATTTGGTATATTTCGACTAAGTTACACCCATTTAATAATATGATAGAGAGTAATAATAAATAGATGATGATTATATTGAAGATAAAATAAGAAAGAGGTGGTAAAAAAGATAATGTAATAAATAATTGTATGCTTAAGAAAAGAAATATATTTAATTATTAGCTTTCAAAAAATACTTAACACAGACAATGTAAAAAGTCTAAAAATACATAACTTAGGGAGGGAGTAATTAGTTAACTTGGTCCCCCTAAATTAAGTATTGTTCTTCTTTGTCCTACTCAATGAAACAAAAACATGTGGTAGATAGGAACAAAGATTTGGAAGGATATTTTATTTTAAACAGAGTTAATTTCAATTAAAAAAAATAAAAAAACAGAGTTAAATTTTAAACTAGATAGAAGCACAAGGGATATATGTTGTGTACCATTGCATTTAGTCCTTCTCCATCCAAAATAAATGTCTGTAAATTCATGTGATCAATCACTTGAACATTTAGTTAGAGAGGATTCAATTTGGACATTCCATAGTAGAAACTAATGCCTTACTTGTTTTATGATGCCATTTTATTGATTTTAAGCAATTAGCCAACCAACATTTATGACCAGACACTAGAAGCCTGTTTCAGCACTTACTGAATTAATTATGCATATCCACAGCTTTTTCCTTTTGGCATTTACTGATTATTATTTTTATTTGTGTTTTTTTAAAACAGATGGACATTTACTTCAATCACCATTTATTTTGCTGTAAGTATGAAGGGCCTAACATCTGATTTTATTTTTCATAGTTATGTTACTCGTGTCAATTATGTAGTAGTATGGTGTATTGACTTGTCCTTGTTTGCTTGATTTGAAGCTAGGTTCTTTTCTCTCCATGAATGGATGTTACCAACATCATAAGAAAGCCACAGGTGATAAGGTTGATAATGTTGATGGAGATGCTGAACAAGGAACATATGGTACTTCTGCACTCCCACTTAGTTCTAATGTATCCAACCAAGAAAAAAGCTTAGGAGCCCCACCAGAAGAACATCTTCTTCGCAATTATGCAGGCACTTGGGGTTATATCTTTCAAATAATGTTCCAGGTACATTTTACATACATCTCTGATTGAACTACAATGCCACGAGCTCAATTCCTAGCTAGTACATTGTTCCCTTATTTTACCTATCATGAGAAATTTCAACTGGGGATCTCTTGGTAATGATATCACCATGCTGCTTTTCACAAATAATGTGATCATATGCTACATGTCTTTTTCATTTTAGTGTGATATTTATAAAAGTGGTGGCTAGTATAGTTTATCCACTGATGACCATGTTATTGATTTTTGTTTCTTCACTTGTGAATAGATGAATGCAGGTGCTGCAATGCTTACTGACTGTGTATTTTGGTTCATAATGGTTCCATTTCTAACCATCAAAGATTACAACTTAAACTTTGTAAGTATCATTTATGACATCAGAGATTTAGGAATGTCACATAAGTATAGGTAGTTGTCTATGTTATGTTACTCTCTCCGTTCTAATTTAATTGTCACTTTAGAAATTTCAAACGGATTAAGAAAGTCATTAATGTTTCAATTTTCAAGAGTATTATTAGATAACTTTACTATAATATCCTCAAAGTACATTAATTATCACCCAATTCACATATTTCAACACATTACATTAATTATCACGCAATTCACATATTTCAACACATTAAATGCAAGGTTAAAATTGGAAAAAAAATCAATTAATACACCCTCGAATTCCTAAAGCGACAAATAATTTGGAACAAGTTAAAAATGCTAAAGTGAAGATAAATGGAATGGAGGGAGTACTATCTAGCACTTACTAAAGCCATATATTAAATTCTCCTGTGGCAGTTGGTAGTCCTTATGCACACAATAAATGCTGCTTTCCTTATAGGGGATACAATGTTAAATTCTTTGGTGAGTTTCTGCATTTGATTCCTTTGAATTGTTTTACCATTTCTATGCTTATGTATCTTAAAATTCTGACCCTTGCATTTCCCTTTTCAGCGGTTCCCCTGGTTTAGAATAGGATACTTTTGCCTATGGACAGTGATATATGTGATTTTCCAATGGATTGTTCATGCTTGTATAAATCTCTGGTATATAAGTCTTCATTTTTATTACGGCTCATTTACTATGAAAACATATAATAATACATCATTGTCTAATGTAAGTTTCTTTTGCCAAAATAGGTGGCCATATCCATTTCTTGACTTGTCATCCCGGTATGCTCCATTATGGTATGTTATTTTCTTTTTCCTTTGATATTCTAGTAGCATGTCACTTTTTTTTAGGGAGTAACAAGTCACCATTGAAATGCAAGAAGGACATTGAAATTTGAAATTATTAAAAATTAAATAATTAAAAAATATTTTTGTGAGTTAAAAATTACTTGCGCCGATAGTTATTATAAGTTCATTTGACCAATTTTCACACGAACATTCAGTTAATATTGTTAGTAATAATGGAAATGTAAATATTTGATGTACTTTTTCAAAATTACTTCTATGATTATTATTCAATACGGAATCTAAAAAAAATATTGAGTAATTAGAGGTGTTTGTGGAAAAGAAGTGTGAAAAAGAAGTAATTAATGCGGTTGAAAATTGGAAATGAAGCTTATGTATATTAAGGAAAAAAAAAGGTCTTTAAAGGGGACTTATATATAAGATTAGAGGGAGTATTAAGTAATTATTGAAAACAAAAGAAGCCGTACATAAAAGAGAAATAAACACAAATGAAACCAGATGTTAAAACATAGAACTATAGGAGTATATAAACGAGAGAAAATCAAATTCCAAACGGCATAAGTTATGATACAACTACTTTATTATATACAGTAATATTGATGATATGGATATGGCCAGATAGCTAGGAAGTTTTATTTTTCCATTACATAAAAATTTTCCCTTTAATTTCATTCTTGTTGTTCTAGCACTGTTTTTTTTTACTTGAGCTGATTTGCTGACCCATTTTTGTGACCTCGTTCTATTCGTAGGTACCTTATAGTGGGATTTCTACATATTCCGTGCTATGGTATTTTCACGTTGGTGATGAAGCTGAAACACTATGTGTTGTCAACGCGGTTCCCGAACTCATATCTTTGTGTTAGATGACTTCGAATTAAGACTAAACTAGCTTGGATTTTCCGAAGAATATATATTTTACCATAGAAAGTGGAAAAGAAGGAAGGAAAAATGAGTCATATACTAGTAAAAATTCACATATAAATAAACAACCATGTAGCAAAATATATATTTTTTTTGTTTTGAAATATGAGCAACGATAAATAGGTCAACAAAATCAATCTATAAATAGGTTACAAATAGGCATACACCACAAAAAAGTGACAAGTGTCACATCTTAATTAATTAATAATAAGTAAGTGACACTACTTATCACTTTATTTATAGTGTAAGTCTTGATTTTATAGATCTATCAATTATTTTTGTTGGAATATTAGTCGTTGAACATGCGACGCGAATACTTTTTGTCATTTCTCAAAGAGATGGCGTAGATAAATATCATTAGTTTTTAGTTCCGATCCAATGACTAATTTGATTGACGTATGCTTAGGTCTAAGATAAATTGAAGATGACGCATTGTTTAATTAATTAAAATAATTTTTTAACATTAGTATAATAGTGTTTGAACTTTATTTTTGCAAGCTTTTTGATTTGAAAAATTATTTATTAAATTATCTCTCTCATTTATCAACATGAATGTTGGTGTAGTGGTAGAGGCATACTATGATTTTAAGGGAGAACTAATATTCGATTACTAGTAGGAATATTTGTTAGAAGGGCAAATATGATGACTACGCCCAAAAGATTAATCTTCTTACCTGATCATAAAATGAGAGGATACCCAAAAAAAAATATCGACTCTATTTTATTTAACTAATATTTTAATTGATAATAATTGGTCAAAGTCGATATAAGAATCATATCACAAAAGTGTAGAATTGAAAGTGTGCAAATGAGAATTGCACAAACCCTTGTCTATTGATAAGGTTCAAAGTGGGATCTCTACCACTAACAATGTGGGTCTAACACCGTACACGAACTACGTAGGAAGATAACTATTCTATCACAACCAACATGGGATATCAAGCTTAAAAAAATTGAACTATTCTATCACAATCAATATGGGATTAAGCTTAAAAAAATTAATAAATAACCTAACAAATCTCTATTCTCCCACAAATTCCACGAGAAATTACACCCCCTTTGCCATATATATCTTAAACAAAACTCATAAGTCGCATGCATAAACTTAATCCAAAATATACATGAATCGGACAACAAGAAGTGGGATTGTTAATATGTCTACGATATTGCTATCAATATGAATTTTTTCACTATAATTTCTCTTTCATACATTGTATATATCTCTAATGAAGTGGTTTCACACATGTTTGGTTTTACCATGATACACATTAGCATATTCGCTTTTACAAAACACGAGAAGAACATCTTACCTCAACCCAAACTCAACAACACGAAGCTAAAAAGCTTCTTTTCCACCCTTTATAGTCGCGATATATTATTCTTAAGTGACAAACAATTTAGAAACAAACTGAAGAAATGGAAAACAACTAATAACAATATTATAAATAGTGAAGATGTAGCTTCAAAGAGACCTTTTTCCATAAAGATCACCATCATAATCAAATCAGAACCAACATAAGTAACGACATTATCAAATTTAGCCTTCTCCTTGTCAAATACCAAACTAACATAAAAAATACCTCTATAATAACAAAAGAACCATTTTAATTTGCAGAATTCCAACTATCCTTCCTAACTAGAATTATGCATATATCTTTCAATAACAATAACGACATAAGCTAAATCTAGTTTGTTGCAAACCATGGTATACATGAAATTTCTAATTAACCACATCAGAATAAAAAACAAAGTCATATGTGCTATCTTCTGTCAACAATAACCACTTAAACTAAATGAAGTCTGTTGCAAATCATGTCATGCATGAAACTTCTAACTACAACATGATAAGGGGGACATGTGACATGCGTTCCTTTTTTTCCTCTGTCTTTGGTTAAGGATCAAAAGACAATTTAAAATGCAATGCAAGTGGAGCACTAACTTACATGCTTGTAATCACACATATTAAACCGATCATTAACTTTCTCAATATACTTGATTTGTGGCAAGAACACTTTCCCTTATGGATAGGTTTTTACTAACCTTGAAATCCAATAACCCTTTTATCTTTACCCAGATCTTTCATATCAGACTTGTTTCTAAGTTGAGCCTTCTTCAACTTGTTGATTAGTGATTTATCACATGTAGCTATCAATATATCATAAACAAATAACAAAAAGTATACAAAAAAGACCTATATATAAATTTATGAAAATAAACACAATTGTCATACTAACTTCAAGAACTAGCCAATAGACCCGTGCGATGCACGACTCAAATGTTTATTAAATACTATCAAATAATATAAACCGATGTTTAGATTATATATATATATATATATATATATATATATATATATATATATATTGATGAGGAGCTGAAGGTGAAAATTTCATGAAATGATTTTTCATCGTACATCTATGTAGTGAATAAGAAAATAAAAATATAGACTTCTAATATTATAGAGTATTTTACAGTACCTTAATTACATTAGCAATATTTAGGACACAAAAAGAAAAAGCATACCATAGTAGATAGTGAAGGAAAACAAAAATTACAAAATTTGTTAACAATAGGTTGTAGTGGCATGGCCTTGATGAGCATGAAATGCTAAAAGGAACATGATGTAGTTGAAAAAGGATGTGCAATTCCATATTTTATCTTGTCAAAATCCAAAAAAAAATGAAGGTTATAAATATATATAATGAAAATGAGGTTTTTTGTAAAACTAACACAGTAATGATCCAATAACTTCACTATGTATTGTTGCAAAAGTTGTAACTGGAATACAATTGTGTAAGATTTGGAAACATATAAATAAACTAACAATTGTCATCTGTTCTGTGCAAGTGAAGGCAATAATCAAAGTGCTATACATAGAAAATGTCAAGAATAGTCAATAAAATCATACACCAAAAACGTAACTGAATGATGAAAAGAAAAAACTGAAAGGAAAGAAAGATATATATAAATATATCAATGTGATAGCAATAGAAATTGGAGACGTTAATTAAACATACAGATGACATAAATTTTTGCTGGTTCATTAGCATTGACTCCAAGTTTGAATTTGTAGTCTGGTTGTAGATTATGAAATCTGCAAAACTCTAGCCACCCTTCCAACAGATATGCCTCATTGCTCCTTCTTTGAGCTCTGATTAACTTGCAAAAGGATCTATGTCTAACGACATCAATAAGAAGGAATCATTTTTTCTTACTTTTGAAAGCTTGTGAGACAAAGCTTGATGGCAAAGACTGCATTTGTGTATACAAATAAATGATTATACAAGCTACTATCAGTATATTGCAGAAACATATTGAACAACTAAATATGTCATAGTATAAGCTACTATCAGTTAAGAAATATACTTCCTTAACTGAGATACATGAAAGACATTGTGTAGGTTTGAAAACATAGGAGGTAAGGCTATTTGGTATGCTACAGGCCCTACACGCTTTTGGATTTGATAAGGTCCTATAAAACGAGGAGTTAGTTTCTTAGTCTTGAGCACTCTGCCAATACCGGTAGTACTACCCTCATGAATACATGGTCACCTTCCTTGAACTCAAGCGGAGTTCTCCTTTTGTCATGATAACTTTTCTGTCTACTCTGTGCGATTTTCATCTTCTCTTGAATCAGCTTGACCTTATCTGTTGTATGCTGTACCACATCTGGTCCTAACTGCAAGTTTTCTCCGATCTCAAACCAACACAAAGGAGTTCTACTCTTTCTTCCATACAGGGCTTCGTAAGATGCCCTTCCTATACTCGAATGGAAACTGTTGTTGTAAGTGAACTCAATTAATGGCAAGAAAGAATCCAACTTCCAGCTTCCCCAATGTCATGCCTCTCCTGCAATGTTGGCAGGTGCAAGGTGGCAACTTTTTAATTGTCTTTGGGAGTGGATAATATATTCTTACTCCATCTGTCCTTTTTAAGCTCATCTTGTAAACATCTTCATTAGTTGCAAAGATATCAATAACAACATTGCAATGTATTCCATAAAAATTCATAAGCCTGACAACCCATCTGTGATGCTTAAATTTTCACATGGAGTGACAATCCTAAACCTGATCTCATGTAAGTTGCCAACACAATCTTTAACCGTTATAGTTTTGCAGTGTTGCAAACCAATAAATTCAGATGTTTCTCGATCAAGCAAGATATTTCCCTAGAAAATAAATGATATAAACACTAAATTTAGAATACTATGAAATTAGAAGAAAACATCCTTTTTCAAATAAAATCGAAAATTGGATACATGGCATTATACAAACCTCCCCACTTCTGTACATAACACCAAATCATTTCATGATGTTGTTACTTTGCATTCTTTTAAAAGGAACATACTTGAGATAAACAAAGTTGAAATGAATTAATTGTGACAGAATAAATAACAAAACCAAGAGTAAGTTAAAAGTACCAAGTAAAAGATCCTTGCCAGAATAAACTAATACAATGTGAATACTCTGGTCCAAAAAAATTGTAATCATTCTATATTTCTTTTAAATTTATCCATTTTACAGTATAACATAATGTAATTGCATATTTTTTATTTGTTTGTTTGGGATTCTTGTTATAGAAAACATTATAAAAATCAAACTGATAACATAAAGAGTGAGTACAAAACAGCACTATACATTATAAAGTTGATGGAATCAAACATGCAAGTTCACTAGAATAGTTGTATTTGAATGTTTTATAACATGAATTTGATATGCTGTTAAATAGATCAGGTATGTGTTGAATTTGGTACTTGAAACCCTAATACAAATAGTTGAAATTTCAATGTGTAAAAAAATAACAATAAAATTATAATGATAAAAGGAAAATCAATAAAGGAAGGAAAGAGAATGCGTTTGACTCGAATTTTACTATGTAAAGTGAATAATAAACAACGACAATGGCGATGAGAAGAAGATGATAAGTACCTGAGTAACAGTGTTTGTGGTCCCTTCCTCTTCTTCTCGGTGCGTTGGTGAGATATGGTTCTGGCCTTATTTAGTACTCCACGGTTTTAATTTAACTCTATATGTGGACCAACATGATTTGAACCCATAGTGGATTTAGTTTGGCTTTCATATAAGCCCAAAAGTTTTTAAATCATGTCAAATAGTGGTAAATATTATATAATAAAAAGAACAATATTTTATAAAGTTAAAATTTGTTTGAATTATGATAAAGTTTAGCGGTATGGTAAATATAAATTTAATATAACTCATACAATTACATATAAAAAGTTAGAAAAAAATGAATAAAAATTAGGAATCGAAAAGCATATTTAAGTTAATCTAATTTTTTTTGAATCACTACTTTGTATGAAAAATAAGCTTGAACATATGAATGAGCAAAGACTTCTAATTATGTTAGTAGAGAAACACGGAATTAAATAAGTTTTAAATTTTGGTAAATATTAATTGTTTTGTGTTTTAAAAAAAATGGTTTTATAATGAAAGTAATCTATATTTGATTCGTTATTTTATTATTACTTTATAAACATATTAGAAACGTTATATGACAGTTGAGTAATGATTAATACGAGATAAACAATGGTATTTAATTCTTATTATTCGTGTTTCAAATTGTTTTGATATTTAAAGGTCCATATTAACAATATGTGTGTTGTACCCACGTTGAAATGTCATATATTCTTAATTTCTAAACATATAAGCTACAATGTGTAAAAAATATGCACAGAAAACTGACTTCATTACATAATATAGATAATAATTTGGAAACATAAAATATGAAAGATAATACACTTGAAAAGCCAGAAACCTACTAATAACTATACGACTATAAACTATCCTTTTGACATGAATTAAAAAAATGCAAAAACAAAGATATTGTATCATATATTAACAAAAAACTAAACATAAATTTAAATAAACACTGATAATATATAAATTTAAAAAGACTATTAAAAATTCCTATCTTCAGGATGATTAGAGACTTTGCTTGTAACTTCTGTGTCGTTATCATCGTCTTCGAACAGCTGAGTGATGGTTGTACAAATGGTAGAATCATCATGGTCTTTCAAATGTGGATAGAGAATTCCATCCCATTCAGGAATATGAACAACAAAACGTTCACCTCCTAAATAGTAATAATTAACTGTATTACCATGGATAAGGCCATATCATTCTTTCATTTGATCCCAAGCATTGCCTTCAACAGAAGAAGAATTGACACCAGATAGACACCATCGCAATCGTATAACCTCTCCATCAGGACAAGAACAAACCCAATACGCTCCAATTTGCTTTCCATATAGTGAAAAAAATCAGGCGGAACAGGAAAGGAAAACTGAAAAAAAATTCACAAAAGTCCAAAATGTATGTAAAATTGAAATACTGAGCAACAGACAAATATATAATGGATTTTTTCAAAATCGAACAATAAATTACGTATTTAAATTTGTTTGCCATTGTCTATGTAACGCAAGGCACTTAAGACTATTTATTGACTCCTAAATATTAAAGAATAGATGTTAAAATAAGCCAAGTGAAGAAGTAATTTATTTTGTAATAGTTATAGGAATTTGTTAAGCAAAACCTATACAATGAGAATAGGATAACTCTTGTAACTGAATTTTGATTATAAAAAAGATGTATAATCAATTAGAAAGAAGTGTCTATTTATAATAAATTTTAAGTGTGCAAGTGGATAGTTGCATTGGTCAATTGCCATTTGAAGAGTGGTGACTTTTCAAAAGGTTACAATTCTTAATACACATACAACTGGCCAATTGACTTAATTCAATACATTAGTTTAAATAGTCGATCACGTACAAAGAAACTATGCAATGCTTATTATTTACACGGTTTCAATTTGACATAATTAAAAATATCTGAGTAAACATAGGTTTATTACTCTACTGCATTTATAACATGCAATGGTGATTTAAAGAGTTTATTCTAGAGTAAACATGCTTGTCTAATTACTTATCTCTATATAACTGCCTACAAATTTAAGTTATATACTTGAAATGGTGGAAAATTTTCTCTTCTCTTTTCTTTTGATAATTTTTCTCTTATTTTACTTAAGGTGGAACCTGTTAGAATTGAAATAAAGTATGAAGTTAGGAATTGTAACTAAGTGATTGGTTCAAATTCTGATATTGTATTGGACTCATATTTTTAAAACTTAACCAACATAACAAAGTGCTACCTGTTGGTGATGCATTGTAACTTAGTCACATAATATATACAGAGTTGATATAGTTTGTCCATATTCAATTACAACGAAATAAATATATGATACTTGATTAAGCAAAGATACATATGCAAAAATATATGCTATTATAGAAATAAAGTGGATATACACTACTACAAAAAACAATTTTAATCCCGATTCCGAAACAATTTCAATCCCGGTTCCGAACCGGAATTGAATATGGTGGGATTAAAAATTAGGACAATTTACGTTTCCGGTTCATTAAAAACACGGAACTGAGATCGTAAATTGAACCAAACCGGGATCGTTAATTGAGCTGAACCGGGATTGTATTTGATGGATTTTTTTTAAATTTTTTTATGAACCGGAATCTTAAACATTGCTTGCTTTTTTTATGAACCGGAATCGTAAATGATAGGATTTTTTTTTGAACCAGAATTTTTTTTAAAAATTTTTTTATGAACCGGAATCTTAAACATTGCTTGCTTTTGTTTTTTAACCGGAATCCCTGTTATTTGCTACAACTAAATAATAGTGACGTTTTTATTTCATCACTGTCTTTTTTTTTTCTATATTTCTTGCTGCAAACTCTAAAAAACAGCATTAAACTAAATAAAATGGTTAGACATCAAATTCCAAAATCAGAGAATCCAATAATTGCCATGAAACAAAGGGTCCAATATCTCAAAACACATTAACATAAAACTTAAGTAGCCACCAATGACATAAACTAATATCTCAAAATACATTGACATAAACTAATGTACCAACGATGTAACATAAACTAATATGAGAAGACAAATCATTTTCCATGTTCTCTTGGCATGCATGTTGCTGGCAGCTTCTGCACTGACTCGAGCATAAACCCCTGCTTCAAGACTTTGTCTTCTGTTAATTTTCAATTTATAAGGACAACTAGTTTCCAAGTCTTAGATCCAAACTAGTTACCAGTTGCATAAAAAATGGCACTATAAAATGCATCAGGATCATAATTCTCTAAAGTCTAAACATGAACAGATTTAAACAAATTAAATAATTGTTTAAAAACAGGACATATACCTTAACTTCCAAATAATAAGCAAAATCATCCCATTTGATTGCAATCTAGCACTTTGTGCAAGATGAGACATAGTAAATCTCTCAAGATTTCTTTAACTACAGTAGAATAAAACACATAAGTGATGAACAATAATCAATAACACACCTACATAAGCATAACAAACACAACTACATCAGCTGGGACAACTACAAACACAACTACACAACAAACACAACTACAAATACCTTGCAATTACAATGAATATCTGAAGGATTTACCATGAGTTAAGGAATAGTACCAAAAAAATGAAATCCCAAGCTAATACAAATCACCATAGTAAGTATACTAGAAACCATTGCCAACGAAAGAGCAATAGGTTTGAGAATATGCTTAAAGAGTGGCACAACAGTAAAAACTTTACTTGCCTTCATCGAACCATTGCCTAGCACACTAGAAACCAATTAAAAGGTCTCAAATCTCTCCATTTCCAAATCATTAGGTTTGAGAATATGCTTAAAGAGTGGCAAAAAATCAACAATGTAGAACAACGTTCAAAGTTTGATGCACAATCCTTTTCACGGTCAAGTATCTTTAGACCTCTCATCCGGTCCTCCATGCAAATTCCACCAATTTCACTTTCAACCATATCATCTGTACATATTGGTAAAATTAACAGATGATACGAAACAGAAAAGAAGTATGAATTCATCTTCAGCAATTTACTTGGTAGCAGGAATGGCAAAATGCAGAAGACAAAGGCAAGTGACAGCAAAAATATACGTCATATTTATGGTGGAAAGCCCAGTAAGCCAATGTCATTCACAAAAGGCAAGAATTACTACCCCTGTGACACCCTTCCGAATTTCCCAAATATAATATAGTAATTAAACTCTAACATTGGATAATATATGGACTTGTGAGTGTTAAGAAAATATGGAAAATAAAATTCTCTTTTTAAGCGGGTGCACAAATCGTCATTTGGAATTCTTGGAGAATAGACTTTAAACCATTTCAAAACATTTGTATCGAGTTCGGCGATCTCTAAGACCTTTTTCACAAATAGGGTAACATTCGCTCTTTGGAAACATCTTGGTATCATACAAGTAATTAAAGTTACCCATACTTTGTTCGATGATACTGATACCATCAAATAATATATATAGCCGAGCTCTTAGATAGATTAGATCAGAGTAAAGCAGAAGTTATAGGACTATGCAACTGATAATATTATAAGCAGAGATATATATACATAAGTATGAAAAGAGTGATAAGTAGATAGTCCCCATATATAGTCTCCAAGATCCAAAATACAAGTCCATAATCTGATCTACATAGTGATATGACCAAAGCCCTAGAGTATCCCAAAAGTATATCTACAATATGTGTACATAACCGAAACATAAACTCCAAGGGTGGTCAAGTAGATCTGGCCTCATCAGATGTAGTAGTAGTGATGGCAGCAGTCTCAAAGAAACATAAGTAGTAAGGTAGTAGCATCATCAACAACATAGCAGCAGCAGCAAGTCTCCTCCACAGCATCCACACATCGAATCCACCGATCCTCATCACATACCATATGCGTATACCTAGGGATCATCGTCCCTCCAATCACTCCCAGTAGAATGCACGACAGGCTCGCTCCCACTCTCGTCCTCCACCGGATCCTCCTCGATCTCATCCGAGGGAGAGTGTACCCTACCACTGGGTACCGGGTCAGGTGATGGTGAAACCCTGACTGGGCTCCTCGGATCAGAAGGGGGAGTCTCCTCGCGGACGACTCTCGAAGTAAAAGGGTGAGAGCGGGTAGGTCGAAAACGAAAACTATGGTAAGAGCGAGCTGGTCGCGTGGGAGGTGGTCCATGGTAAGTGTAAAACGGGGGTACATGCATAGTGTATATGATGAGAATCCTAAATCTACGAGGACGGAATCGGATCAACGGGTTCGGGTGGTAGAAGGTAATCTCTACCTCACCCTCGAACACCGCGCGATGGTCCTCATAGATCCATGTGCCACTAGGAAGTGGCCGGATCTCGATGCAAGCAATGTAACGAGACATCACCTACAAGGGCATAGCGGTAAGCAATTCTATACACATAACCAATAGAGAATAAATTGTACAATATGACTATTTAAATATGCATCAATTAACAACAATCACATATAACATTTAGCAATTAATGAATGCACATAGGATGCTCACACTTATTTCATTTATCACAATTAATTTAAATGAGTGGCATGATGCATGACTTTAGCTCTCAAGCCTATCTCCATCATACTATGTCACTCTCTGACGTCCATCCCTGACAACCCAGCACTCAACAGTGCGTTGTATTCCTAGGTATACAACAATTCGTACATTCACCTAGAATGTACACGACAAGCTTGGTATCCATGCCACCCGAGCATATCCCGTCATCAAAACGGACCGTCATCCAAACGGTATAACCATATCGGCATTCCCTCAGCCGACCACATCAACGACGTGTCATCAAGCAAGCGTATTGGCACTCCCAGAGGCCCTCCACATGTTTATCAAAAACATGATATACGTCCTACCAACCAAACTCCAAAATGAATGCATTACCTTACTTAAAAGAGATTGATTGACGTTTTATCCTTTTATTAATACATTACGTGCCTCCCGAGCAACGTATCATTATTCAAATGAAAACATCATAACGTCAATCAATTTCCTCTAAGTCCAGGATCACTTGGTTTATTGACCTCTAAGAGTTACAAAATGACTTAGAATTGAAAATGGTATTTTTAAGTATCTGACTAAAAATACTCGAGTTTTCTTCAAAATACTCGAGTAGTTAATCATTTTCCAGATTCTACTCGAGTTGTTCATAATTATACTCGAGTCGTTCATGTCTTTTCAGAGATTTAGGGTTTCAGGTTTTCATAAATGTACTCGAGTATTTCATGAGATACTCGAGTATTCCATTACCCAGAATACTCGAGTAGTTCATGCATTACTCGAGTGTTCAATCTGATTCCCAAGTTGGTGCGCCAATTTTCACTCTGGTGCACCACGAAATACTCGAGTATTAAGCCAAATACTCGAGTATCTGCAGACAGAACAGAGTGAAACTTGGTTTTTACATGCCATTTCAATTTCTAAACATTTTTAACTCCAAACAGTGATCACAATAGTTCATATACCACATATTGAACATGTTAACATACTCATTTCACATCAAATAACAAATTTGACAGAGAATCAATCCATTATGCATGAAATATACAATTTAGCAACTCAACACTTCAAATTGCAAAATAAGCACAATATTCATGAAACAAAGTTCATTTAAGCTTGCATGCATGATATAGAACTTGCTCATCACAGTCATAGAGCATGGATTGGTCTCCAAACCAAAGTTCCTATTCAAACTAAGCCCTTAGAGCCTCTTGGTGGCTCTCTAACACAATTAATGAAATTTAAACTCTATCTAGTGAATATAATTACTTCCCCTTATCTCTCAGACGTGAATCAAACAAGAAATTGCAAGAAAAAGCCCCACAGCACCACGAACCACTTCAAGCACCAACATGCAGAGCAGTTTTGAATGCATCACCAAGATTGAATTGGTTTACATGGAAGACAGAGATAACAATTGGGGAAATTAGGATTTCTAGATTCTATGTAACTTATACTAACTAGAGAAATCGAATTTGGGACTCAGAGACTCGTGAGCTTACCAAAAATTGAAATCAAAGTGAGCTCCAGAAACAAGTTTGACAGAGAACAGCTCCACTTTCCAGCTCCAATTCTTCCTCCACACTCACTCTCAACTCACGAATTTAGTGTCTATACAAAGCTCGTGATGTGAGCTTTGTATTGGTGTATCGTTTGTGGTTTAATTCAGAACACACAAGGAGAATCGAAGGGTTGAACTCAGGAACCCTAAAACATGAAGTTCTTCAACAAATTGGCCAAATGCCTCACAATTCGGTGTTGATAGGCTTTTATAGGCATGGAGAAGACTCATGCAGCACAACACGACATCCATGGCGTTGGCAAGAAGGTGTTTTCGTGGCGAGAGAAGAGAATCGTTCGTGGTGACTCACCAAACGCACTCACTTGTGCAGTTTGACCCAGAATACTCGAGTTTTTCAGAAAATACTCGAGTATTTTTCCCAATTTTTGAAAAATAATTATTTTATTTACTTCCCCTCCAAAATCTTTCCTATAATTACCTCTAGGTCCCAACCCAGGGACTAATATGCAAAATACTCATCTTAGGCATTTATTATATTTATTAAATCAATTCACACACATATACCAACTATATAAACACATATTTTAATCAAGGATTAATATGGAAATAATTAATTATAATTAATTTATAATTAACATTTCATTAATCGAGGATTAAAATTTTGGGGTGTTACACTACTCCCCCACTTACAAGGAATTTCGTCCCCGAAATTCAACTCATACAAACAAGTCAGGATAATCCTGACGCACCTTATCTTCTAATTCCCACGATGCTTCCATTACATCTCCACAAATCCAGACGACTTTGACCAGACGAATGTCTTTTCCTCTAAGCTGCTTGATTCTTTGATCTTCAATACGAACTGGCACAGCTTTGAAGGTTAGGTTCTCATGAATTTCTAAGTCATCAGGTTGGATTCTAAGGACAATGGTGGGGTCATGGACATATCTCTTCAATTGAGACACATGGAATACATTATGAAGGTTAGCTAATGATGGAGGCAGAGCCAATTGATAAGCTACTGGGCCGACTCTTTTGAGGATTTGGTAGGGACCAATGAATTTAGGTGATAGTTTCTGAGTTTTCAAGGCTCTACTAACACCTTTGGTTGGTACTATCCTAATAAACACATGGTCTCCTTCGGCGAACTCTAATGGTTTTTTTCTCTTATCAGCATAGCTTTTCTGCCTACTTTGAGCTACCCTCATCTTTTCTTGTATCATCCTGATCTGTTCCGTGGTCTCTTGCACAAAGTCTGGTCCAACCAGAGAATTCTCCCCCACTTGGAACCATCATAACGGCGTCTGGCACTTTCTCCCATACAAAGCTTCAAATGGTGCCATTCCAATACTCGTGTGGTAACTGTTGTTGTAAGTGAATTCCACGAGTGGCAACATCTGTTCCCAACTCCCTTGACCTTCCAACGCACAGGCTCGCAAAATGTCCTCCAGTGACTGAATAGTCCTCTCCGTTTGGCCATCAGTCTGAGGATGGTATGCAGAACTCAATTTCAATCTTGAACCCAAGGCTCTATGCAGATCTTCCCAGAACTTCGATGTAAACCTCGGATCATGATCAGATACAATGCTTGATGGTACACCGTGCAGACGAACAATTTCTTTGATGTACAACTGGGTGAGCTTTTCCAACGAATAGCGCATATTCACGGGAATGAAATGCGCCGACTTGGTCAAACGATCCACTATCACCCAGATTGCATCATGACCAGTAGATGTCCTTGGCAATCCCGACACGAAATCCATCGAGATGCTATCCCATTTCCACAATGGAATCTCCAAAGGAAGTAACTCTCCTCCTGGCCTTTGATGTTCCACCTTGGCCTTTTGACACACCAAACAACAGGCCACATACTCAGCTATGTCTTTCTTCAAACCAGGCCACCAAAATAGCTTCTTTAAGTCCTGGTACATCTTGGTAGCTCCCGGATGCATACTCATCTTACTCTTATGTGCTTCGTCCAGAATCACCCTTCTTACTTCTAAATCATCAGGCACACAAATCCTTGTTTTAAAGCGAAGGATTCCATCCTTCCCTTCTTGAAACTCCAATTCCTTGCCTTCTTCCATCAACTTCCTCTTTTCTATGAGCTTCTCATCCTTGCCTTGCAATTCCCGAATCTTCTGTAGAAACTCATTAGCAATCTGCAGCATCCCCATCTTGATACTTGTCGGCTCCATTTGCATCGTCAGACCCAAATCCCGGAATTCCTCTATCAGTGCAGCTTCTCTGACCATTATTGCACTGATGTGCATTGCCTTTCTACTCAATGCATCTGCCACAACATTGGCCTTTCCAGGATGATAATGGAGTTCAAACTCATAATCCTTCAAAAACTCCATCCATCGACGTTGCCTCATATTCAACTCCTTTTGATCAAAGAGGTACTTTAAACTCTTATGGTCACTGAACACCCGGAACGTAGTGCCATAGAGATAGTGCCTCCAAATCTTTAAGGCAAACACCACCGCTGCCAACTCCAGATCGTGGGTTGGATAGTTCATTTCATGAACTTTTAGCTATCTCGAGGCATAAGCGACGACTTGCCCTTCTTGCATCAAAACACACCCAAGACCTTGTTTCGACGCATCACAATACACATCAAAACTCTTTTGTGTATCGGGCAGAACCAATACAGGAGACGATGTCATCCTTTCCTTCAACTCTTGAAAACTCCTTTCACATTTCTCATCCCATAGAAATGGTTGATCTTTCCGAGTCAACTTCGTCAGAGGCAGTGCGATCTTCGAGAAACCTTCGATAAACCTTCTATAATAACCAGCCAAACCAAGGAAGCTTCTCACCTCTGTGACCGACTTTGGTTGCTCCCATTGCAAAACCGAACTCACTTTCGTCGGATCAACGGCTATTCCCTTCTCCGAAATCACATGCCCCAAGAACTTAACCTCCTTCAGCCAGAACTCACACTTTGTAAGTTTGGCATACAACTGCTTCTCCTTTAGGATGCTCAACACTATCCTCAAGTGTTCGGCATGATCCTCCGGGCTCTTAGAATAAATGAGAATATCATCAATGAACACAACCACGAACGAATCTAGATAAGGTCTAAAGATTCGATTCATGTAGTCCATGAAGATAGCTGGTGCATTAGTCAATCCGAACGGCATTACGACATACTCATAATGTCCGTATCGAGATCGAAATGCAGTCTTAGAGATATCCTCCTCTCTAATCCTGATTTGATGGTATCCTGACCTCAAATCGATCTTGGAAAATACCGAAGCTCCACGAACTTGATCCATAAGGTCATCTATCCTCGGCAATGGATACTTGTTCTTGATGGTGACCTTATTCAGCTGCCGGTAGTCGATGCACATCCTCATACTACCATCTTTCTTCTTGACAAACAAAACCGGAGCACCCCAAGGTGACACACTTGGTCGGATCATCTGCTTCTGTAACAATTCCTCAATCTGCTTCTTCATTTCCGCCATTTCCGGTGGTGCCATTCTATTGGGAGCGATAGAAATGGGACCAGCTCCCGAAACTAGATCGATACCAAATTCAATTTCCCTTCTTGGTGGCAAACCAGGAATCTCGTCAGCAAAAATTTTCGGGAAATCTCTAACAACAGGGATCTCTTCCATTCTGGGACCATTCTCCTCCACCTCAGAGTTGAACAGACACACGTAGCCGGAGGGTTTTGGGCTCCTATAGGTTACTATCTTTCTGTCACAATCAATGATCACCTGGTTTTGACTTAACCAGTCCATTCCCAAGATCACATCTAATTGTGTTAAGGGTAAGCAGATCAAATCTACTTTAGAGGTTTGTCCTAACACTTCTATACAACAGTTAAGACATGCTCTAGAAACTACAACAGGAGCATTAGTAGGGGTTTCTACTTGCAAAACATAAGGCATTTCAGACATCATCAAGCCTAATCGGTTTACACATTCATACGAAACAAATGAATGCGTTGCACCGGAGTCAAACAAAACATGGCAAAACTGACCATTAAGCAAGTATTTACCTTGCACCAGATCAGAAGATCGATTCGCTTCCACACCGCTAAGGGTGAAGACCCTTCCTTGAGTCACCGGTCTATCTGCAGTTTCTCTGGAGTTGACTTTGGCCGGTTCTTTGCAATCTCTTGCAAAATGCCCCGGCTTTCCACAATTAAAGCAACCACTTGTCCCCCAACACACACGGCCATAGTGATTGCGCTTGCACTTGCCACAGAATGGAGCCTCGCTCCGATAATTCCTTCCATCAGAACCACCAGCTTTCCCTTTACCTTTCCCTCGGCGATCATATGGACCTTTGCCTCGGTTGTTGAAACCTTTACGCCTCTGAGGTCCACAGCCTTGATTGTCCTTCCTCTCTGAGACTTGCATCTCCTCAGCCTTGGTATCATCTTCATACATCCTACACATGTCTACCAGTGAAGGAAAGCTTTGAATCCGCTGGTAACTGAAGATCGACTTCAACTTTGGCCTCAAGCCTCCTTCAAACTTAATGCATTTACTCCTCTCATCTGGATTGTTCTGATAATATGGGGAGTATTTCATCAGCTCCTCAAACTTAGCTGCATACTCACCCACACTCATGTTCCCTTGCTTCAGCTGCAAGAATTCCACCTCCTTCTTCCTTCTCAAGTCCTCAGGGAAATACTTTTGGAGAAACTTCTCCATGAATACTCCCCAACTTACCTCTCTTCCTTCATATTGCAGGAGCTGCATCGTGTGATTCCACCAGTTCTCAGCTTCCTCCTCTAACATGTAGGTTGCATACGCCACCTTTTGAACATCAGAACACTCCAACGTTCTCAAGATCTTGTCCATGGTGTGAATCCACTTGTTGGCCTCTTCCGGTTTAAATCCTCCTTCAAATTTTTGCGGATTACAGCTTCTAAAATCAGCCAAAGTCTTCGCCTCAGCGTTACCCACATTACACTGATGAGACGGGTTGATCGGTTGAGATGGTTGTTGAGACTGTCGTTGCATGGCTTCCAGCATCGTGGTGATCCTTTCTAGCATCCTATTAGTGTGATTATGGTTTCTAGTTGCCATATTAGACCTGCGCTATGGGCTTATGGTCACATATGTTGAACCAAAGAAACTTCCATTACACTACCTATTCTAAGGCTCTATCTTAAACTTATTAAATCTACAATCAATTGCGTCTTGTACTCAAAGAGACAAGATACAAACAAATCAAGGGTATTTAAACCTCAACAAACAAAATAAAAACATTCAAAGTAATGTAATTGCTTTGGAGGTACCTGCTTGGTGTTGATGGCTACCTTTCTGAACTACTTCCACTACTACAGGATCTGACTTTTGCTCTGATACCACTCAGTGTGACACCCTTCCGAATTTCCCAAATATAATATAGTAATTAAACTCTAACATTGGATAATATATGGACTTGTGAGTGTTAAGAAAATATGGAAAATAAAATTCTCTTTTTAAGCGGGTGCACAAATCGTCATTTGGAATTCTTGGAGAATAGACTTTAAACTATTTCAAAACATTTGTATCGAGTTCGGCGATCTCTAAGACCTTTTTCACAAATAGGGTAACATTCGCTCTTTGGAAACATCTTGGTATCATACAAGTAATTAAAGTTACCCATACTTTGTTCGATGATACTGATACCATCAAATAATATATATAGCCGAGCTCTTAGATAGATTAGATCAGAGTAAAGCGGAAGTTATAGGACTATGCAACTGATAATATTATAAGCAGAGATATATATACATAAGTATGAAAAGAGTGATAAGTACATAGTCCCCATATATAGTCTCCAAGATCCAAAATACAAGTCCATAATCTGATCTACATAGTGATATGACCAAAGCCCTAGAGTATCCCAAAAGTATATCTACAATATGTGTACATAACCGAAACATAAACTCCAAGGGTGGTCAAGTAGATCTGGCCTCATCAGATGTAGTAGTAGTGATGGCAGCAGTCTCAAAGAAACATAAGTAGTAAGGTAGTAGCATCATCAACAACACAGCAGCAGCAGCAAGTCTCCTCCACAGCATCCACACATCGAATCCACCGATCCTCATCACATACCATATGCGTATACCTAGGGATCATCGTCCCTCCAATCACTCCCAGTAGAATGCACGACAGGCTCGCTCCCACTCTCGTCCTCCACCGGATCCTCCTCGATCTCATCCGAGGGAGAGTGTACCCTACCACTGGGTACCGGGTCAGGTGATGGTGAAACCCTGACTGGGCTCCTCGGATCAGAAGGGGGAGTCTCCTCGCGGACGACTCTCGAAGTAAAAGGGTGAGAGCGGGTAGGTCGAAAACGAAAACTATGGTAAGAGCGAGCTGGTCGCGTGGGAGGTGGTCCATGGTAAGTGTAAAACGGGGGTACATGCATAGTGTATATGATGGGAATCCTAAATCTACGAGGACGGAATCGGATCAACGGGTTCGGGTGGTAGAAGGTAATCTCTACCTCACCCTCGAACACCGCGCGATGGTCCTCATAGATCCATGTGCCACTAGGAAGTGGCCGGATCTCGATGCAAGCAATGTAACGAGACATCACAAGCAATGTAACGAGACATCACCTACAAGGGCATAGGGGTAAGCAATTCTATACACATAACCAATAGAGAATAAATTGTACAATAGGACTATTTAAATATGCATCAATTAACAACAATCACATATAACATTTAGCAATTAATGAATGCACATAGGATGCTCACACTTATTTCATTTATCATAATTAATTTAAATGAGTGGCATGATGCATGACTTTAGCTCTCAAGCCTATCTCCATCATACTATGTCACTCTCTAACGTCCATCCCTGACAACCCAGCACTCAACAGTGCGTTGTATTCCTAGGTATACAACAATTCGTACATTCACCTAGAATGTACACGACAAGCTTGGTATCCATGCCACCCGAGCATATCCCGTCATCCAAACGGACCGTCATCCAAACGGTATAACCATATCGGCATTCCCTCAGCCGACCACATCAACGACGTGTCATCAAGCAAGCGTATTGGCACTCCCAGAGGCCCTCCACATGTTTATCAAAAACATGATATACGTCCTACCAACCAAACTCCAGAATGAATGCATTACCTTACTTAAAAGAGATTGATTGACGTTTTATCCTTTTATTAATACATTACGTGCCTCCCGAGCAACGTATCATTATTCAAATGAAAACATCATAACGTCAATCAATTTCCTCTAAGTCCAGGATCACTTGGTTTATTGACCTCTAAGAGTTACAAAATGACTTAGAATTGAAAATGGTATTTTTAAGTATCTGACTAAAAATACTCGAGTTTTCTTCAAAATACTCGAGTAGTTAATCATTTTCCAGATTCTACTCGAGTTGTTCATAATTATACTCGAGTCGTTCATGTCTTTTCAGAGATTTAGGGTTTCAGGTTTTCATAAATGTACTCGAGTATTTCATGAGATACTCGAGTATTCCATTACCCAGAATACTCGAGTAGTTCATGCATTACTCGAGTGTTCAATCTGATTCCCAAGTTGGTGCGCCAATTTTCACTCTGGTGCACCACGAAATACTCGAGTATTAAGCCAAATACTCGAGTATCTGCAGACAGAACAGAGTGAAACTTGGTTTTTACATGCCATTTCAATTTCTAAACATTTTTAACTCCAAACAGTGATCACAATAGTTCATATACCACATATTGAACATGTTAACATACTCATTTCACATCAAATAACAAATTTGACAGAGAATCAATCCATTATGCATGAAATATACAATTTAGCAACTCAACACTTCAAATTGCAAAATAAGCACAATATTCATGAAACAAAGTTCATTTAAGCTTGCATGCATGATATAGAACTTGCTCATCACAGTCATAGAGCATGGATTGGTCTCCAAACCAAAGTTCCTATTCAAACTAAGCCCTTAGAGCCTCTTGGTGGCTCTCTAACACAATTAATGAAATTTAAACTCTATCTAGTGAATATAATTACTTCCCCTTACCTCTCAGACGTGAATCAAACAAGAAATTGCAAGAAAAAGCCCCACAGCACCACGAACCACTTCAAGCACCAACATGCAGAGCAGTTTTGAATGCATCACCAAGATTGAATTGGTTTACATGGAAGACAGAGATAACAATTGGGGAAATTAGGATTTCTAGATTCTATGTAACTTATACTAACTAGAGAAATCGAATTTGGGACTCAGAGACTCGTGAGCTTACCAAAAATTGAAATCAAAGTGAGCTCCAGAAACAAGTTTGACAGAGAACAGCTCCACTTTCCAGCTCCAATTCTTCCTCCACACTCACTCTCAACTCACGAATTTAGTGTCTATACAAAGCTCGTGATGTGAGCTTTGTATTGGTGTATCGTTTGTGGTTTAATTCAGAACACACAAGGAGAATCGAAGGGTTGAACTCAGGAACCCTAAAACATGAAGTTCTTCAACAAATTGGCCAAATGCCTCACAATTCGGTGTTGATAGGCTTTTATAGGCATGGAGAAGACTCATGCAGCACGACACGACATCCATGGCGTTGGCAAGAAGGTGTTTTCGTGGCGAGAGAAGAGAATCGTTCGTGGTGACTCACCAAACGCACTCACTCGTGCAGTTTGACCCAGAATACTCGAGTTTTTCAGAAAATACTCGAGTATTTTTCCCAATTTTTGAAAAATAATTATTTTATTTACTTCCCCTCCAAAATCTTTCCTATAATTACCTCTAGGTCCCAACCTAGGGACTAATATGCAAAATACTCATCTTAGGCATTTATTATATTTATTAAATCAATTCACACACATATACCAACTATATAAACACATATTTTAATCAAGGATTAATATGGAAATAATTAATTATAATTAATTTATAATTAACATTTCATTAATCGGAGATTAAAATTTTGGGGTGTTACAACCCCCATTGACAGGTGGTGGAAAAAGCAGAATTACAATTCACAAACAAAGTGAAATCCATGATTTTCTTATTGAAATGTCAAACCTATGCCGCTGACTTTAAAATATTAAAGTATTCAAAAAAAGGTAATTTGTTATTCGGGTTTAGTACAAAAATTTTACATCAAATGACCAACTAGGAACAAAATAAGTGAGTTTTACAAATTAGATTGCTTTTAATAAGCATATATGATTGTAACATATTGGCATTCATTAGATTGTCCTTAATAAAGTTTTTCAAGATTATTAATAGTAAAAGATGTTCGAGATGGACCACTTTTTTAAAAGTTAAAACAAACAAGAAAGTCGGATACTCAGATATGCAAGTACCTTTATTGAAGCGAATAAGGATGCATGTATTATTTCAATTATATTAATCTAAAGACCGCTTCTCCTCTGCTCCATCTATGAAGGGTCAATGTAAGGTGGCCTTTATCACACAACTGAACTTTCTAAATTAGCTATCAATTTATGTCATCAATGATCAAATATTTGAAGTAACTATGATAAATATTTGAAGTAACAACTCAATACAAGTCATCAAATATTTGAAGTAACTATGATAAATTAAGAAAGAAAGTTATGAACCAAGAGCATTTTTGAGTTGACATTGCAATAAATTAATTAGGAGCATGCTACCAAATGATTTATTACTAATCTTGATCCTTAAAATTGAAATTGAAATTCCAGCACAAAGTTTTGGACTACCCTATCTCAGCCCATACCTTGATTCTCTGGGGGCAAACTTCTCGATTGGTGCAAACTTTGCAACAGCAGGATCCACAATCAAACTCCAATCTAGTTATGCAGTTGGGAGGTTTTTCAGTCCTTTCTCCATTGATGTGCAGTACTTCAATTAACGAATTTCATACCCAAAACACAACTCATCAGACACCAAGGTAAATTGATTGAACAACTTATATTATTCATTGATATCCTTATATTATATGATTGCGAGTTCTAATTAATTAAAGACATGGTTTTACTGCTTGTTTTTGTTCTAATTTTATTTGTGAAGGAGGCATGTTTGCAACTTTGATACCCTTAAAAGAGTATTTTTCTAATGCTTTATACACATTTGATATTGGTCAAAATGATATTACTGCTAGCATTGCTAGTAAGATGACTCTACAGCAAGTTAATGCTTCTATACCTGATATAGTCAAGAAATTCTCTGCAAATATTAAGGTACTTCAATACCATTATTGTAATGATGTTTTATTTATGGTAAACTCTCTGCTCAATTTTGTTCTTTCCTTTTCCCTTATCTTAAGGCATATACAGAATTATAAGTCCATCAATCTTTACTCTTTTAACCAGATAATGAACCTATTTAAACCAGATATTGTTAAATAACATTACTATTAATAAGCATAGGAACATAATTCACAAATCTAAAACAAATTCAAACAAGTAATAATAATATAAACAAGTCCATCAATAATGATGGAATTGCTCGGATTCATGAACAACATATCTAATCAAATCACAAAACAAATCATAATTTCAGAATCTAATCCCTAAAATACAAATTCAGAACAATAATCCCTAAAATTCAAATTCAAAACCCTAATCCCTAAAATATAACTGAAAAACATATTTAGAACCCTAATCCCTATTCAAATCGCACATAACAAGTTTCCGAATATAATTTTGAGAGAGAAGACCAAAGGTAAGAGACGTACCGATCGCGTGAGAAGAGTGTTGAGGAGAGCGAGAGTAACTTACCTAATTTGAGAGCCTTCGTAGTTTAGAACCGTGAAAGAGTAGTGAAGGAGAGCAAAGCAATGTTGTGGTGGTGGTGGCTGTGTGAAGGCAGGGGAGAGGCGGAGATGAGATGGGGGTCGTGGGCCGTCGGTCGTGAGTCGTGAGTCGTCGGTTTCTATGTTACAGAGGAGAGGCGGTGGTGAGTTGGAGCGGTGGGAGACCCCATAGAGAGCTGCGGGCTGTGCGAATGGGAAGGGAGAGGCGGTGGTTGGAGGTGGCGAGTGAGCTTGGGGCAAGGACGAGAGAGAGCGGCGGCGAGTGAGCTTGAGAGAGAGCGGCGGCGAGTGAGCTTGAGAGAGAGCGGCGACGACTGAGCTTGAGAGAGGCGGGGAGGGTTTTCGCGACAGAGGAAGCCAAGAGGGGGTACTGATCAAGAAGCTAGGAGGGTTTGTATGTTTTTTTTTTTTGGTTTAGGGTTTGTATGCTTTCAGTTTTTTTATTTTTTTTAGTTTTAATTGTATGTTTTCATTATTGATCCCGGTTCCTTATAAAAATGGGGATTAAAAATACACCGTCATTTATAAAATTTAATTTATATTTATGATTCCAGTTCCGTGTTTTTTTTTAACCGGGATCAAAAAACACTGGAACTTTAAATATATTTTTACTTCTTTTTTATTATTTTTTAAATGAAAATGGTATTTAATCCCAGTTATAACACGGAACCGGGATCAAAATTCAGGTATTTTAAATAGTTTTTGTAGTAGTGATATGAAATTTGGAAAAGAGTAATGCAGGATCAAAAGTAGCTCCTCCATGCATGAAGACCAGATATCCACTTCAATATCTGTTATTGCATTAAAAGGTTAAGTAAGTCAACTCAATATATATTTCTACATAGTTTGTATGTGCATGTCATCAAGAAATTTTATATATTATCATTGCAACTACTTACATAACAAAAGAAGACAATGTTTACCTTGATAACAAAGAGGCTAGGGTTTAGAATCCTCAGATTTGATGCGAAGAGTTCCTTTAGATGTTGAAAATTGTGGAGTCTGAAACTCGCCAAGTCACATAATATCTTCAATTTCTTGGGTGGATATCTCTTTCATCTTTCTTTTAATTGAATTGTCAGGTGTTGTAAACTCAGATATTCCACCATCTTTAGTAGCAGTATTGCTTGCCTAATGAGTTTTGCAGATTTCAAAAGTTAAAAATTATTAAGTAAAAGTTGTTCTGCCTCAAATCAAGGGTGAAGTATTTCCATTGGAGAATAATACAATCTAAAATAATGAAAGTCAAATATAGTGTGGTTGTTGTTTTCTTACAGATTCACTCCCATCCAACAGGAGGATAGTTTGATCATCCTCATTTGCCGAGAAATATTTATATGTGGAACTGCCCTGCAATTTAACAACATATTTACCAATTGTTAAAAATGTCATTATATGTGTCATGATTTAATTTACAAATCACGTGCTTTTTTTTATTAACTGTACTGTCAATGAATAAGATTTTGTATTAAAGAGCAATTTCATAAACATTAAGATTTATTACAATAACCTCATGACTAGAATTGGTTCCATGAAATTCTTTGATGTGTTCCTCCAGATTTGAAATGTAAAGAACTCCATAATTATCCCTATTAAGCTCAATATTGAATCTTTGACAGACTTCAATGAGGAATACATATTCTCTGTTAAGAATTTGATAAAGATCCTCAGGAAAACCATATTCATCACCAGCCTATAGAAATAGACATTTAATTGCCATAATAGATAGGGATAGATTAATCTTAATTTACTGAAACATGCAAATTGGCTGTACAAAATGTATTTGACTCTTGGTATTACCTCAATTAATTCCTGACGCATCCGAATTGTTGTTTTATTGAAGATTTTTAAAGCTTCCTTGTCAAACAATGTAAATGTAGCCTCAGCAGTGTTATCAGCAACTCGGAGTTGAACCTTAAATCTATAAAACAATTTAATATTTTTAGGATAAGTAAGAATTTAATTTTTTCATTGCCTACTACTCAATGATACAATGTTAAATATACCTTGGTATTGTCAGCTTTGGAATGTCTTCACACTTAGGGCACCAATGAAGTTCAATTTCATTCTGATGAATTGTTTTGATGGCTTTATTGCATTTTGAGCACGAATTGTAACACCAGTTGTTGTCTCCAATGATCTCTTTCACAATTGCAAGATTACTAAACTTTCCACCCTTAACAGATGGTAACATACAATATTTCAAACAAGATACTATAGCAAAGTTAAATTACCAAATGAATATTAAATGTAATATGGTAGGGATAATTTTTTTACCACTTCAGTTTCTCTGATTTATTTTATGCTTCTTCTTAATCTTGGATCAGTCAAAGTAGATCTACTAGTGGTTTGCTGACTTCCTTCAATGTATTGGCTTTGACTTAAACTTAGTGTTGGAATGACTTCAGAAGATCTACATTATAATCAAACATAACTAAACTTGAATAAATAGTTACATATTAATTGATATAGAAAGAGTCTTACATATAAAAAATCAAAAGATGAAAAATTTGAAAAATGAGAATAACTTTAGATATCAAATGAAGAAACAAACATTTGCTTAAATATCATGACTTCCTCAAGTGGTGGATTGACCATGACTTTGGTTGCATCTGTAACATCCCGAATTTAAATTCCGATAATAATTGGAATAATAATAGTATTAGAAGGGGATAATTATGTTAAGGGAGGATTTAAGGTGAGGTATTAGGATTTCTTTGAGTGCCATAAAGGAGTTAAGAAGCATGGGCATCAGATAGGAAATTTAAAGAAGACCAAATGAGGGTTAAAAGCGGCGTTTTCGGTGTTTTAAATACGCTATATTAGGAAATTAGAAATAAAATATTTACAACTCTAAACACAAATTTCACCGTTGGATGTGAAGATAAGGGTCTTAGGAAGCTAGCTTTCAAATTTGAGCAACATCCAACGGTTAACGAAGGAGATATGACATTTTTAATGCAAACAGTTCCAAAAAAAAGGGAGCACGACTAGGCATGCACCAGGTGCGCCCAGGCGCGTACCAGACGCCCTTAAAAACCCCAACAGCCCCATTCAGCCGCTCCAACCACCTTCCCCCTTCTCCTTCACGCCCTAAACCACCCCCAACCACCCAAACTCCATTTCCAACCTTCCCACATGAAACCAAGACAAGATTTTGTGTAAAACCCACCTAAATACACAACCCTATCATGTTATCTTCTCTATTTCCTTCTCCCTCTCTCATGGAGCTTTTTCTCCTCCCTCCCTGGACCGCCGCCGTGCTACCACCTCCAGCCACCAAGCACCACCGCAGCAACCTCTCCTGGCCATCTCTCTCTTCCACCTCGTCTTCTCTCTCGTCTTTCTCTTCCAGCCACGGTTCGTGACTTGTTGCCCCAGGGTCCGATCCGCCGCCGCCACCTGGATCGGAGCTCTCGGTGTGGTTCTTTTTCCGGCACGAACCGAACTGCCATCACCCTCGCGAACGAAGAATCGAACCGATGCTGTCACCGTTGCCGTGACCGACTCCCCCGACGTGCTTAGAACCGAAGTTTAGTGGAGGCTCGAAAGTGAACCGGGCTAGGACGGTGTGAGCCGAAGCAGTATCTTCCCGCCGAGTCACAATCCAGGTTCTATTAAAAGCCCGAGGTAAGACGGGTTGCGTTACCTTTACTTAGAGAGTAAATTCTAGGATGCTATAGTGGTAATTAAAGATAGGGTAATTAAGAAATATGTTTATGAACCTTAGGGTAGTCCCCGCTGATGTAAATAGAGTATTTAGAATTGACAATGGACTTCACACCCTAGGGAATAGAATATATGAGTTTAGGATAAGGCTTGGGATGAACGAGTGTAATTAGGATATAAAATGGTTAATATTGAATGGAAACATAGAAAATGTAAAATAAAACCATGGGGAAAAGTTAAGGAAAAACCAACTAAACGTGAGAGTAAAAGAATAAAGAGTAATTGTAATAGGCAAATAGAGTAGAACTATTAAACTAAAAGTTAGGTAAAAGATGGATTAAAACATGACTAAATAAATATGTGCAGAGTGGACTTGGTTAAGAGTTGTTGGGATTAGTGAAATAGAAACGAAATAATGAACTGAATTTTAAAATGTAAATAAGAAACTGGTAATAAACGGACTTAAAAATAGGATAATTAAATAAAGATGGAGGAAGTTAATAGGACAGTTAAATAGAATGGAGTTAATGAAATAGGAACAATAAGTTAAGTAATAGTGTAAGATAGAGGAAATAAAGAAATAACCAAGAACTAGTAATTAGAATTAAAATGTAATGTACGTGACCAAGCCAAGTAGAGTTAGTAAAAAATGAGAATAATTAGTAAAGAAAAGTACTTAAATATAAGAAGACAAGGAAAATGATAATAAGTCGTTAAAGAAAGGAATGAGTGAAGTGAATAAATAATAGAAATTAAGGAAGTGTTAAGAAATTAAAAGAACTAAAGAGAACCAAGAAATTAAAAGTGTCGAAAAAGATTAAAAACGAATTAATAATGAGAAAGAAAATAACAGACCGACACATGTTGGTTGTGGTGACCCTGTGGCCTAATAAAAAAAAAAGGTAAACGGAACAGGTTGGTTGTGGTGACCCTGTGGCCTAATAAAAATAAAAGGTAAACGACATAGGTTGGTTGTGGTGAGCCTGTGGCCTAATAAAAATAAAAGGTAAACGACGCAGGTTGGTTGTGGTGACCCTGTGGCCAAATGATAAAAACGAAATGAAAAAGAGAACAAAGAGAATAAAGGAAAGAATGAGATAAAAAGAAAAGTGGTTTAAAAATGAAAAGAATGTAAGTATAAGAGAAAAAGAAAGAGAAAAAGAAAAAGAAAGAGACAGAGTAAAAGAAATTAAATGTATGTTAATAACAATGTAGGCTTAGTTTATTACTATGTCTTCTTATAGGATTTATCTTTCTAAGTTTTTTGTAATGCTACTCTTTTTGCTATATTTTGCAGGTACAGAAGTGGAGCTTACATGAGTCATGGTCGAGCAGGATTACATTCCACTTAGTGGAGTGTACATTTATTATGAGTGGATTGTTATTTTGTAATTTAGAATGGATTTAATTTATTAACCCCCCTTTTTTTCCAAAAACCCAAAAACACCCTTGCTAAAAACTGAGTTTCCTTAATTACCCTTACCCACTTCCTCCTTCCTTCCACCTTCTAAAACCCATCAACCTTTTCCTCCCTTAAACCCCATGCAACACTTAAACCCTTTATCTTCTCCTTTTTCATCTTCTTCATCTTCACCAACTTTTCACCTTCTACTTCTACAACATATCAAGAAAAACACTTCTTTAATCAATCATATTTTAGCACCCCATCATCGTGTAAGCATTGCATGATCATAAAGGTACTTTTTTTTTCATAATTTACGTACTTTTTTCGTATTTTTCGTATATTTTTTACAGTTCGTACTATCGTACGCGTAGGGGTAAGCGAGCTGGCCAAATTTCATCAGCTCGCTTACCCCTAAGCGAGCCGTTGATTTTTCATAATTTAAGTCTACCTTGCTATTGGGTGAGCGTGTGTGTAAAAGTAAGACGCTCTGTAACATCCCGAATTTTAAATCCCAGAATAATTAGAATAATGAGGGAATTAGGAGAATGATAATTATGTTCAAGAATATTTAGGGTGATGGATGATGATCCTTTGAGTGCCATAAAGAAGTTAAGAAGCATTGGCATCAGAAAGGAAATTTAAAGAAGACCAAACGAGTGTTAAAATCGATGTTTTCAATGTTATAAACACCCTATATTAGGAAATTCAAAATAAAAGATTTACAACTCTAAACACAAATTCCACCATTGGATATCAAGGTTAGTATGTAAGGAAGCTTGCTTTCAAATTTGAGCAAGATCCGACGGGTAACGAAGAAGTTATGGAGCTTCGAAGTGCAAAGAAATGGTGGGCTGAACTGCTTAATCGATTAAGCAGTTGGTTAATCAATTAAGACCTGAAAGCTTGCAAAAAAATAAAATACACTGGTTAATCGATTAACCATCTGGTTAATCGATTAACACTCATCAGAATGGAAAAAAATAAAGGGCGATTATGCCCCATTTCATCCCAAACTCGATCCTTCTTCTTCCTCAACCCCAAGAACACTCATTCCATGAATTGAAACCTTGAAAGCTCATGTTCTTGTGGCCATCCATTATCATCCTCAAGGTCTCAAGTGTCATCCTCTCTCTCCCTCTTCCCTCTCTTTGATCTCTCTCTTTCTCCGTCTCTTCCTCTTCCTCCACCGGAGCCGCCGCCACTGTGGCCGCCGGTTGCACCACCACAACCCACCGCTCACCGCCACCATCATAAGCCCCTTTCTCTCTCCCTTTCCCCTTAGGCCGAGCTTTCCCTCTCTTCTTGGATCTCACTGACGCTGTTACGGACTCGTGATCGTGCCAAGCTTGTGTCGGGTGCCCCGAAGCCGAAGCTCTTGCCTAGGTCCAGCCCGTGAGTGTTCTCACCGCCGGCGTCGATCGTCGTCGACCCGTTCATCACCCCGGGTCACTAAAGCTTCATGGATCGTCGTTCTTTCCTCGAAGTCGAGGTTATCTCTCTACTTTCGTCAATCGGGGTAAGAAGGGTTTGTATTACCTCTATTTAGGATTTAATTTCTAGGTTGATTATAGTGGTGGCTAGGGATAGAAAAGATTAGTAAGGATAATAAACAATAGGGTAGTTGAAATAGATAATAAACAAAGCTTAGGAATAAAGGAAATGAACTCACTAGATAAATTCTAATTATATGTAGTATACAATGATGTTTGCAATGTGTGAACTTATTGTGGAAATGTTAAATGATGAATAATGAAAGAGGAAACTAAAGGAGAATAAAGATAAGAAAATAGAGTAGAGGAATAAAGAAAACGATCCCGCTAAATTGTTTGTAATGCTATGTATAAGTGAATGGTGTTATATGGTTGATTGTTTATAACTTGTAAGTGTGAAGTATGTGATAGAAAGGGGTCTTGAAAATGAACTTAAGATTTAGTAAGATTAGAGTCATCACAAGTTAATGAATGAACTAGTGTGTTGGGTAAGTGTGGAAATTGATAAAGATAGTTAAACAAGAATAGTAATCGAGTAATTAATTGAGAAGATAAGGAAAGAAGTAAGGGTTTGGATTGGGAAAATGATTGTGAATGTGTAGGTGTGCTGAATGTTGATTTTGAATGTTAACCCTTTAAGTGATGATATATAAATGGCAACAAATTGTTAGTGAAAGGAAAGAATGAAAAAGAATTAAGATATTGAAAGTGAGACAAAGAACGAGAAAGTAAAGAAACACGATCTAAGACATGATGAGACAATGAAGAGAAAGAAAAGATTCAATGAGTAAAGAAAGAGAAGACTTAATGATAAAGAATAATTAACTGGACGGTCCTAGTGACTCAGGAATTAATTAAAAATATAACCCTGACGGTACAAGTGACTCAGGGGAATAATTAATAAGAGAAAGAATAATATCGGCGGACGGTCCTAGTGACTCTGTCGAAGCGCAACCCGGACGGTCCTAGTGACTCTGGGGATAACTAAAGCGCAACCCTGACGGTCCTAGTGACTCAGGGAGTAATTAACCGGACGGTCCAAGTGACTCCGAAATTAATTAAAAATATAACCCTGACGGTCCTAGTGACTCAGGTGAATAATTAATAAGAGAAAGACTAATATCGGCGTACGGTCCTAGTGACTCTGGGGATAACTAAAGCACAACCCTAACGGTCCTAGTGACTCAGGGAGTAATCAACCGGATGGTCCTAGTGATGCCAGAATTAATTAAAAATATAACCCTGACGGTCCCAATGACTCAGGGAATAATTGAGAACTAAAAATATAACCCTAACGGTCCTAGTGACTCAGGGGAAGATAAAGGAAAGGTGAAAGAAATGAAAAGAATAAATGAAAAGTGCTAGTACGAAAAGAAAAGTAATTTTTGGAAGCCAAATAAGTAAGTTAAATATAAATAAGAAAAGGAAAAGAGTTAAAAAGCCAAATAAGAGAGATTGATGTATGGAATTGATTTATGCTTGTTGGGTGTGTTAATAATAATGTTAGCCTTAGTTATTTCTATGGCTTCTTAGAAGTTACTTCCTAAGTTCTGTGTAATGCTACCCTTCTTGTTATATTTTTTCAGGTACAGAAGGAGCTTGCACAAGTCATGGCCGAGCAGGAGTACACTCCACATCGTGGAGTGTAATTAGTTATTTGGGTGACCATATGTATTGGTCCGGGGTTTCATTTTGAGAATTATGTTATATATATATTTACTTTATATTTTGGGAGCTGATAACTCTAAGAACTCGTTTATATTTTGGAAATGTTTTAATGAATGAACTGTAGCCTATTTTGCCCTGCTGGCCTACTGCTGAATATATAATTTTGTTAACACAGGTTTTACAGGAAAAGTATATTTTTGGAAAAGTCAATAAAACAGAGTAAACTCCGTTCGATTTTACGGAGATTTTTATAAGTAACTATTGTTTTTAAAAGAAGTTTTCAAGTCCCTAAATCAAATCGGGGTAACTAGAGTATAATTTAAGATAGGGTGTTACATTTTGGTATCAGAGCAGTTTCTCCTCGGCCTTGGAGTAACTAGTTACTCCCATGGTTACTCACCAAGAGAGTAACTTATTGGTTTAGCTAAGAGTCTAAGTTAAAAAAAATAGGATATTTACATAATTGATTAATTGTTCGATCTTTGTGGCTGTTCTCTCCATTACTAAGCAGTATGGCAGGGAGACGTGCCGAAAATGATAGGATGGCTACCATCCTAGAAACTCTGATTCAGATGCAACAGAATTAGGTAGTGCATATGGCTCAGATGCAGCATAACCAGATTCAAATGCAGCAAACCCAGGCTCAGATGCAACAAAACGAGGCGCTGAACATAGCAACAGCAGCCGCAGCAGCACTGAATCCACCACCAGCTCCTGTTGAGATTGATTGGTTGACATGGTTCCAGAAGAGCGAACCGCCCCAATTTGAAGGAGGCTACAATCCTGACGGAGCTTAAGGATGACTCCAGGAAATAGAAAATATTTTTCGAACTTTGCAACTGCCTACGGATCATAGGGTCTGATTGGCTGAGTATAGGTTGGTCGGTGAAGCAGAGCATTGGTGGGAGCAACAACGGAGAGGTTTTGAAATGGCGAACCAAGAGTTTACGTGGGATCTATTCAAGATTCGTTTTCTTGGGAAGTATTTTCCCGAAGACGTGAGAAGGGACAAGGAGATAGCTTTTCTCCAGTTGGTGCAGGGGAGTATGTGTGTCGGCGAGTATGCAACACAGTTCGACGACCTGATTCGTTACTCTGGCAGCTATAGGGATGCGGATTAGCGCACAAAATGCATCAAGTTTGAAGCTGGCCTCCGTGATGATATTCGGCTTGCTTGTGAATATCATAATATTTCTAAACTTTCTCAGCTTGTGAATATGACAAGTACTTATGAGAAGGGCTTGAAGCGGAAAGAGACTGAGGAGAAAAGTAGGGGTGTTCAATGGATTGGGGGTCCTATTAGGGGAAAAGGATCGGTTCCGAAATCAAGAGCATATGCTAACTCCAACACTAAAGGTGCGACTGCTTCAAGTGCTAGGCCATCATGCCCACACTGCGGGAAAGCCCATAAGCGATTGTGTAGGATCATGGACCAGCGCAGAAAAGAGGGTCTCTGTCTTTATTGCGGGCAATCGGGACATGTTGTTGCAAGCTATCCTGAGCGTCCTGTGAAGGAGAAAATGAATGCAACAAGGGCACGACGGGCAGGTGGGAACCAACCTGCATAGGAAGGTATGTGTTGTGCTGTCGAATTTCCTTAAGGCGTAGTAGGTGCCTGAAATGCCACATAGTCTTTTAATTCTCTCTAGGCTATATGAGAAGAGTAGGACACCCCCAATAGAAAGTAGTTTGTAAATACTAAGTCTACAGACCCATGAGTCTTTTAGCAAAGATCTCACAAAGTGTACTCGACTCATCACATCTAGTTATCTAGCCAAGAGACTCGGACCGAACTGATGTGTGAACCTAACTGAATGATGTTAGGGAATTAAACACCTTTATATCTTTCTGAAAGCGGACTTGCACCGTCTGGTTCCGTGATAACTACTCTTAGATTTAGACTCCAAGTGAAGTGTCCTCTTAGAAATTATGAGCAATAGGAAAAGAATAAGAATCCTCGACCCTTCAAATGAAGAATTGTGGAACCTAAAGAATGTGTAGACCTAGTCCAGTAAGATCCTGCGATGGTGTTGTTATTTAATAGAATGTAAGGTTAGAGCTGACCACTTTGATTCTTCCATCTATTAAGTGACGACCTTAACAGCAAATCCGTAAATGATATACTGTTGAAAGACGTAAGGTTGGGATTGGTCGTCTCAATCTTTGCATCTATTAATGGATGATATCATTGCAACCTTCTTATAAAAAGTTGAAATGATCAAAGTTGGAACTCTCCAAGGAGATAGATCCCTTAGAAAGAAGAAATCAAGCCAAAGGGGTGTCTTTTCCGAACTCGTTACACAGAATCGGGAAGTAAAACCCAAAACCCAACTAGATAATAAGAGCCTTAGAATATCTTATCTGTCTAAGAGCAATATAGCTGAACGTAAGACATTGGTAAGAGTAGAGCGGACTCTATAGGAATCATCTTTAAGCTTTCATAAAGAGCAAACCTTAGCAGCTTTGTAAGTCTCCACACCGAGACCAGCAGAGTGAGACCCCTAGTTCGTACTCTTGGTAAGTACAAGAACTTAGACTTGTACGAATATGAAGCTTCGCAACCCTTAGGGATACATTTCCAACACATCGATCACCACTTGGTAATCGACTAAAACACAACATACAGTCTATAAAATGGTCAGGAACTTGCGTTACAATCCTTAATAGTGATTTACCCTATGTTTTGGCGTCGATACAACCAGATATGTCGATGCCAAGTGGGATAACTCAGTAATCCAGCGTAGACCTCGTTTATGCGACGATGAAACGAGGAGGGAAGTTGAGTAGAGCACAAGGGGTATGAACTTAGAACGGAGCTGAAGAGACATAGGGTATTATAATCAAAAGCATCATCGTGGGATGATTCTCCATTTAAGGAACTGAACGGAATTTCGGGGACGAAATTCCAGTAAGTGGGGGAGAATTGTAACATCCCAAATTTTAATTCCTAGAATAATTAGAATAATGAGGGAATTAGGAGAATGATAATTATGTTCAAGAATATTTAGGGTGATGGATGATGATCCTTTGAGTGCCATAAAGAAGTTAAGAAGCATTGGCATCAGAAAGGAAATTTAAAGAAGACCAAACGAGTGTTAAAATCGATGTTTTCAATGTTATAAACACCCTATATTAGGAAATTAAAAATAAAAGATTTACAACTCTAAACAAAAATTCCACCGTTTCATATCAAGGTTAGTATGTAAGGAAGCTTTCTTTCAAATTTGAGCAAGATCTGGCGGGTAACGAAGAAGTTATGGCGCTTCGAAGTGCATAATAATGGTGGGTTGAGCTGCTTAATCGATTAAGCAGTTGGTTAATCGTTTAAGACCTGAAAGCTTGCAAAAAAATAAAATACACTGGTTAATTGATTAACCATCTTGTTAATCGATTAACACGCATCAGAATGAAAAAAAATAAAGGGCGATTATGCCCCATTTCATCCCAAACTCGATCCTTCTTCTTCCCCAACCCCAAGAACACTCATTCCATGAATTGAAACCTTGAAAGCTCATGTTCTTGTGGCCATCCATCATCATCCTCAAGGTCTCAAGTGTCATCCGCTCTCTCCCTCTTCCCTCTCTTTGATCTCTCTCTTTCTCCGTCTCTTCCTCTTCCTCCCCCGGAGCCGCCGTTGTAACATCCCTAATTTAATTCCAAGCCTAATTAATGAATTAATAGGTTTATAGTTTAGAGAATAGGTTGATTACCTTCTTAAGGAATTTTGGGAGCAAGGTGATTAGAAATTTTAAGTACTAGGGGTTGCGTAGGGTGCATCGGTAGCAAGAAGTAGAATTATAAAAGTGAGATCGGGAGTTAAATCGAGGTTTTAAGTGTTAGAACTCGTCCAGTGCAAGAAAATTAGGAATAAAATATCCATAACTCTAAACCCAATTTCACCGTTGGATGTGAAGTCTAGGATTTTAGGAAGCTTGTCTCAAAATTTGAGCAAGATCCAACGGTTATCGGAGAAGTTATGGCGATTTGAAGTCAGGACCCCCCATGGCAAGCCCAGGCGCACCGGGGCACGCCTAGGCACGCCGAGGCACGCCGAGGCACGCCGGTCCCTTGTTGGTGCGTGAACTCTGACTAAAACACGCCTAGGCGCGCCATGACCCGCGCCCAGGCGCGCAGGGCTGCTAACTGATGCGCCAAATGATGCGTGGCACCTTAGGAGCCATAAATCCTTGGCTTGCTTAAGAAGCCAATTCCCTCCTTCATAAAACCTCTTCCTTCATGCCTTTGACCCATTATGCTAGGCACCAAACATCACCTCCTCTATTCCTCTCCCCAACTCCATCCGTCCCTCTCTCTCAATCTAAGGCAACCACCATCACCATTTTCTTCTTCCTTTAATCATCAAGCAAACACCATAGCCATAGCTCCAAATCAAGTTTATGGGTGTTAATTCCTTTCTCCCTCTTCCCATCATCATCAACGTGACCCTCTCTCTCTTCCTTGGAGCACCACTCATTCCACCACCATTCTTCTCCCTTTAATCAACAATAAAGCCAAAACCCAAACCCTCAACCAAATCACCAAACTCCAATCTCTTCCATCTTGGCCCACGGAGTTCAATCATCAAGGACTCTCATCAAGCCCTCCCTTTCTCTCTCCTCTCGACGGCTTCGGCATCACCGGGGTAGAAGGAACCGAGCCACCGACATACCGACGTTCACCGACACCGACCGAAACCGACTCGATCTTTGTTCTCGGTCATTAGAAAGGCTTCTAGGATCACCGCTCCATCTCGTCGGCGAGCTTCGGCGTTGGGGCGAGTTTGGAGTCTCGGGTCAAGGTTCTCTCTTTTGATTCGTCGGTTGAGGTAAGGGGAGTCTCTTTTCCACACTTTGGGTTAGGGATAGTTAGGGTGTATAATAGGATTTAAGTTTAATACTTAGACCGGGTGGTGGGTAGCAAAATGATTTTGAATTAAAATTGATTTAGGGGTGATTAGTGTGTTTATGGGTAATTTTATATTAATTAAATTGTTTATATTAAATTCTCTTTTTATTAATATTAAAATAGGAAGTGAAGAACCCTAGGGAGTTGACTTACATTCAATGTACTCTGAGACATACCTGAGTATGTCGATTGATTTGTGATATTGGTTGATAGATGATAAATTGATGTGACCCTATAGGTGAGTAATTAATGGCGTATATGTATAAATTTTTGAAATGAAAATGTGATGTAAAAAGGAATAATAAATTGGCCTTGGAAGTGAATATATCTATATATATATAACTTGAAAATGTTTGCGTGTGAAGAATGTTGGAAATATGTGATTTGGGTAATACTTGGTAGATGATGGTTTGGTTTGTAAATTAAAGGGATGATTATGTCTGCTAAAAGTGACGAAAATGAATACTTGTTATACTTAACATTACTTGAATATTGGAATGGTGATAATTATGAATGTAAAATTGTGGCTATTTGGATATATATGTGATGATGCTTGTGCTTGAAATGATTAGGTGAGAATAAACGAAATTGGTCGGCAAATTAATAAATGGGCGATGTATGTAGGCCTTCGATTTGGTGGAGACATACATCGTAGATGGGGTTGTATTGTAGGCCTTCGATTTGGGGGAGACAATACAACGTAACTGGGGGCATGTATGTAGGCCTTCGATTTGGTGGAGACATACATGTTAAATGGGGGGGGGATGTATTGTAGGCCTTCGATTTGGTGGAGACAATACATCGTCCTTAAGGTTTGGAAAATAAATGGGCATGTATGTAGGCCTTCGATTTGGCGGAGACATACATGTTAAATGAGGATGTATTGTAGGCCTTCGATTTGGTGGAGACAATACATCGTCATTAAGAGTTGTAAAATAAATGGGCGATGTATGTAGGCCTTCGATTTGGTGGAGACATACATCATAGATGGGGATGTATTGTAGGCCTTTGATTTGGTGGAGACAATACATCGTCATTAGGAGTTGTATAATAAATGGAGTATGTATGTAGGCCTTCGATTTGGGGGAGACATACAGACACCGTAAGTAAAAGGAAAAGAGTAAGGGAAAAGATAAGGGATTAAGAAAGGGATTTTTGATTGAACTTGGATAATAATTAAAAGGGAATTATAGAGAGAAAACTGAATTAATTAAAGGGAACTGATACTTGGAAAATGACAGAAATGGAAAATGTGGTATACTTATGAGGGGATTGTGATTATGTGAATATTTGCTAAATTTATTATGAACTTGATAATAAGTGAATGTGAGACATTTTGTTAATCCATGGCTTGATTTACTTATTATCCTTGAGTTTTTGTTATATACCGTTTACTATCTTTTAATCCACTGTGTTGTGAAAAGGTCTCACCCTTATGTGGTTAACATTTTAGGTACTTGAGCAAGGAGCTTGGAGAACAGAGTGCTCAACGGATCAGTCGAAAGAAAGGAATTCAAGTGTATTTTATTATATTGTAATTGAAAGCCCCCAACACTATTTGTGAACTCTGATTTATGAAAGAACATTTGAAGTCCTATGTTTTATCTTTCAAACGTTTATTGTTTATTATTTATTATATTTTGGGGTGTTACATTTATGGTATCAGAGCAGTTCTTTCCTTTCGACCTGAGGGAAAGTAATCTCGATCCCACTGCGACACTCTCATCTCAAGCTTCTTGACCAGAGGTGAGACCCATACAAGTGAAAACTTTTAAATGTCAAGTGAATTTGTATATGTTTGATACTATTGTTGAGTATATTTGAAATGAACTGAATGGGTTTATGTTTGCATTGGGAATACTGACAAGTGACAACGTAAGAGAAATTATTTACGAAAACGGAAGAGAATCGAATTCTTTGGAAACTAAGCAGGATCCCTTAGTGATTCAAAGAATTGGATATTCTGAGTATGCACCCAATTGCAAACAGGAAACCTAATTGGTATGAACACGATTAGTCGAGAGTGTAAATGTTGAGTTTTTGGACTAATCAAAAGTTAAAGTTTTATACAAAGGAATTCTAATTAATGACAATGCATTCGAGCATGTAGTACAGGAATTCAACTGAATTGCGAGGACTACTACCACCGATTAAATGTAGTGTTGGAAATGGCCAATCCGACATTATATCTATTGGGAGGTGAATCATCGAAATTCAAGAGTTTGTGCACTATCGTGAATTTGCAAACGATTTCCTATGTATGAAACCTTAATGCCAATGATATGCTTCTCTTTGCTTTGCTATGTTTAATTGTCTATGTTTTGAATACATGTGTTTGACAAATAGCTTGGTATCAAAGCAGTTGAATGGAGATTTGAAATGGAACCATATGGATTTGATAAGTTAGGGTCTCGATATTAATCTAACCAAGTGAGTAAATTCACATTGATTAGACTAGTATTTGAGAGAGCGAAAAAGAATGCTTAAAAATAAACTAACGGTTAATTCCATAGCGAATCTCGATTCAAACAACTGTGACGCCAAGTGTGAAAATAAGCATTGAGTACTGACCAATTGAGTTTGAACCGCACCAATTCAATTTGCGAATATGAAAGGACTTTTGCCTAACTTGGGGAAGCGGTTCGGATTCAATCGAAAGGTTCTCATAATATGTTATACGCGGAATAGTTTAGCATTAAAGCAAGAGGACGGAAATTAGAAGTGGAATCAGGAGAATTAAAATAACTTCTTGCCCGATTCTAATCTAAACGAGTGATTTAGTTCACATCGCTTAAATTAGAATCCACGAAGAACAATAACAACTTTTATATCAGATTAGTAGTTGACTCCACTACTAGTTTAGTTCCGATAACTTTAATACTAAACAAAGGATGAGTAGGGAGTCCTAGCAATTCCTATCGATTGAACTTAAACTCTCAAGTGACAACACTTGGATTTATACATGACAAGAGATTTTACTTAATCAGAACCAAGGGTTTAAATTCAATCGGGAGGTCTTTGCACGATTTTTGGAGTAGGTCCATAATAGTATATGTGCATATCTATATGTATATACATATTGAATTACTTGTATGTGTATGTATGCATATTACACTTGATGATATAGCTATAAATACTAGGTGTTGTACTAAATGGTCGTGGTTCACTGCATATGATTGTTTATTCATATGTTTTGCGTTCATGCATGCTTTTGCTTAATACTACTAAATTATTTGCTTAGTTGTATATGCAGATGGCCACACTATGGTACTAATATTCCTGGGGTGTACTATATTCGGCTGTTGCATTTTTGTGTCGGATATTTTTACAACGCAAGTTATTAAACATTTTTGCAACATGATTCCAAACCATTTCTAAAACTAATTGTGTTGCAATTTCCGTTCAATTTCAAAAGGCTTCCCGATATAAGGGGAACTCCTATTTTCATACCCAAACTTATTTTTGTATATTTGAGCGAATATATCTACATATGTGCATATACCAAAAAGTTTATGTTATGATTGAGATGAATCCAAATTTTCGAAAATGCTATCAAACGATAATTTGGGACTAAGAGTTTTTCAAAATTTCCATCTCCATATTTAAAAGTCCCAAATCCATTTCAATCACAACAGCGACTAAAAGTATTGTTTTCGAGGTTTGTTTTTGAAATAAAAACTTGACTATATTGGTGTACAGGTATATCAATATATGCACATGTATATATTTTATGTTCAGGCTTGGATGGTTTCAAATTTTGCAAACTCTTTCAAATGACCTTTGAACTATGAGCTTTTGTGTTTTGTCCTAGGATTAGGGACCCTAGTTAGTCCTTAGCGAATCGCTAGGATTACAAGTCTAGTTAGTGGTTGTGAATCCTAGGATAGATAGGATTATGATTTGTGCATAGCTGTGTTTGTCTGAATGATGCATGTGCTTGATGTTTGGGAGTGAAAAGTATTACGATTGTTTGTTTGATTAAATGAATGTTCAAAATGAATTTCAAAAGGGTGCACCTAACCACAATCATTCCAAATGGATTGGGAGGTTACACGACAAATGTAACGCCCCGATTTTCACCTCCCGAAAATAATCATCATTTATTTAAAAGTTGTTAAAAAAATGAGGCCATTTTTTTTCTTTTTTTTTTGAAATTGTTTCGGAAAGCCGTTGGTGCATGCTCACGTTCTTACTTGAAAACCGGGTCGTTACTTAAAAACCATTCCGCACCTTCCCTTCCAAATCTTTCAAAATTGTTTTAAAGATTCGGCCAGTTCACAAAATAAGTAGGGCACAGTTACAAGAGTGATACATTGCTATGAAAGTCCTTGACTCACACTTACAACAACTTAGACTATTTACCCTACCTACGACTCTTCCTAATGAAAACTATCGGGTGAAGCTCCCGATCCTCCTTGCACTCTTTCTTAACTCCAGAAGAAGACGTCACTGCCGCCGCTGCTGGCCCACCATTCTTGGGCACCCACTGCATCCTAGTTGAAGCAAAAGCAATCTTCTGAGCTTCACATCGCACCTTCTCCTCGTAATCTTTGTAGCCACAGACAGAAACTTGACCCAACAGCGGTCCTAGGTTAGCTCCGCAAAGTCGATGCTCAGGATCCGGAATCACAATCTGAGTGTCGCCAATCCATACCCAGCCAGATGGGGTACGCTTCCAGCCGCATCCATGTCTGGTCCATGTTGAAATCTCCATGCGATAATCCATCTGCACGTTGGAGTACCGGAAACACCGATATGCCAACGGGCAGGAGAGAGTTAGCGAACCGAGCGACAAGTCGTCGACGTTGTGGATTTACCGCAGGTGGGATATCAAGACAGCACACACAACACACAAGCATAACATCACAATTCTTATTATTATCTTTCTTATATAAACATCTTTTAATTTCCAATCATTTCCTGAATCACTTCCTCATTCACCATTCTCAATCTTTCACTTATTCCCTTTCCCTCTTCAAGGGTTTCCATCACTATCTCCTCATCATCAAAACTTTACTTTTCTTAATTATACATCTTCTCTTAATAAGTCTTATCAAATTATAACCATCGATGATTAAGGGGAATTAAAGAATCATTGAGGTACGCGTCCGTTCGTAGTTAGCACTCACGTCTCATGCCTACATCTCCTCGGCCACCATCCACCTAGTCGGAAGCAAATAGGAGTACAGAACCTTTACCGTGCGGGCACGACAGCTGTCACACAACAAATGGTCCCTGACCAGGAGGCCCAGCCTCAAATCATATCATTTCATATATAACATGGCATGCTCTCAGCGGCAAACAAAATGCCCCACTCCAGTTCCTCTCACTGTTCTCGATTTGCAATCTAGGGGGCGACAGTACAACTCTAGTGTGCACGCAGAACTTGCCACAGTATTGGACCCAGTCCCCACCACGTTAGTGCACCACTTGTGGAGTTCGAATCTTTTTTTCAAAACCTCTTTTTACAATCTCTTTCAGAAAATCAATGTTGGAAATTTTTTCTCATTTTGGGAATCCCTTTAAAAATACATGTGGTAAACTCTTTTCAAAAATCTCACTTTGGGAACCCTTTTCAAAAATACATCTTCAAAAAAATTATTTTCAAAAATTTCAGTTTTCAAACTCTTTTCAAAAACTCCTTTCATAAGTCCTTTCAAAAATCTCATCTTTGAAAACCTTTTCAAAAATCTCTTTTCAAAGCCTTTTTCAAAAACTTTCTCTTCTTGAGAACTAGTGGAGGAGCAAGCTCAACTCAACGCTAGTCTCAATCCAAGAAAACAAAACCAAAGAATCAAGTTTCCACCCTTATCAACTCTTCACTTTCAGTTTCACATCATCATTCTTTCCCAGCTCTGGCTCATTCACATCACATCATCACATCCTTTTCCAATCTCATCTCATCATCTCTTCTCAATCACTATCTCAATCCTCTTATCCTTATCTCCACTCTTGGTGTCTTATCAAGCTCAGGCCGCCTTATTCTACAAGGACTTAAGCCACACAGGGGTTGTCTCTTTCCTTTGTGTCTTTCAATTCCAATCTCTTTTATTAACATTATCAGTTATTTCTCATTATCACATACTTAACTATATATATAATATCAGCAAGCATAGATAACAAACATAAACAATTCATCATCACACATCACACACAACAATGTGGTCTTGTCCTATTCGTATAAGTGGCCACACAAAGCAAACAATTGCCACTATACTACTGACGCAGAACCACTTAGTTCCGATCTTTGAGCAGATACGGAACGTCTTAATACAACACCTACTACCACGGTGTCTTAGGAAAGCTACTCTCTCACCCGAGGTCCAGCGATTAGATGAACACATTCTCTTTTGATCTCGGTTGCTGCCACTGCCTTAATCCCTCGTCTGTAATATCCCTCGAATTAATTAAAAACACATTTTCATTACCAACTTTATCAAGAAAACTTTTTATTAACTTAAAACGCTTTTCATTCCTCGTCGGAAATCTTAAAACATGATTGTTTTCTCAAAAACAACTTTAACTTTTCTTAGTTCTTTAAACACTTGAAATCACTTTGAAAACATCAAATAAAACAATTTAAATCACTCGGTTAGGTTGCTGGTCCATCTTGGACAACACCTTAACCTCATTCAAAAACACCAAAAAATTCACCGGTTTCAATCCGGGTTTTGCTCTAATCAATTACCTTTTGAAAACCAAACTTTGAGTCTCATGAACTCATTTTAGAAATCAAGAAAATAATTTTAAATAAACTTGGACAGCAAAGAAATACTTTACAAAAATCAATTTAATAAAATCCGAAAACATCGTAAAAACTCTTTTTGTTTCAAATACTCTTTAGATCAACATTAATTCTTTAAAAACTCAAGTTTTTGTTGTAAAACAAGACTTAAAACACAACTTCACAAATTCAAGTAAATCAAACCAAATAATTTTTAAAACCAATCACACACAAAATCAACAACACACTTTGATAAATCAAGGCACCTAAATAATTAAGCAATTATTCAATATGATTTCAAACCAAGCACTTATTCTTAATCAAACATTCTTATTCAATTATCCAACACATAATTAATTTCAAAACCATTTCATTTTTATAAAACAAAATCATTTAGGCATATTCAAATTCACAAACCGAATACACACATACATAATCATTCAAACACAAGACTCATTCTTAATTAATTATTTTACAAAATACCTTAATTATTCCTAGGTTACTTCATGAGAAAGAATTCCTAACCTAATTCACATGCATGGACCGAAAATATCAAAGCAAGATTCATGCAATCATCAAACACACACAACTTATGAAATTATTTCTTCTTCTTCTTCTTAACAAAATCGTGAGCTTAATCATTAGAAAACCCATCAAACTTTAATTTATTTCCTTAAATCAAATCAAAATCATGCAAGAACATAATGTATATATCAAGTTCACACAAAATAAAAAGCATAGATCTTAATTCAATCATGGCCGAATGCATCATATACAAGATCAACACTTAGATCAATCATGCTCATGCAATGAAAATTATTTAAAAAGTTATTTTCCTACTTCTCTTCTCAAAAACCGAGGCATGCAATTCAATGAAACATAATCATTTCATTTAAAACTAACATGCAAGAACAAATCTTAAATTTTCCTACCAAATAAATAAAAATCATGGGTCAACACAACACTTTCAATTTATTTCTCAAAGAACATAAAAATAACTTTTTTTCAAAACTCAATATCAACATGCATGCATCTAGATCATGTAGATCAAGTCATGAAATTGAACATATGAACACATTTCAAAGACAAGGATCAATTTAAATGAAAAAGGGACCAAAACCGAGACATACACAAAAAAAATACCAAAGCTTGTTGTTTCAAAATTTACATGCAAAGCTTGTAGTCAAAACAAAGTTAAAGATCAAGACACAAATCAAAAACAAAAATTACTTTAGATGAAAAAGAGACCAAAGCCGTAATATGCCTTTGAGAAAATAAGAAAGCTTTTGTTTCCAAATATCATTTATAAAACTCAAAACAAAATCAAGATCAAAACCAAAAATCAAGAATCAAGACTTTCATTAGGATTAAATCAAAATCACACATACACGTTTCAAGATCAACATCATAAACTAACATGCAAGACCAAAAATTAAAAATAAATTTAGATCAAACATAGATTTATCAAATAAACACATAAGCACCTTTTGATTCACGGATTTTAGCATCAAAACCTAACATGCAAGGAAATCTACACCAAGTTCACAAAGATCATAAACAAAGCTTTAGATCTAAAAGAAAAACATCAAGATCCAACATAAACAACATCAACCGAATTATAAAGTCCATCGTTTAGTTCATTACAAATTCATTTAGGTCTAAGAAGATCAAGATCAAAGCAAAAGCATTACATGCAAGCTTAAATCAAACCATAAAATAAACATGCAAGGGAAGAAAAGAAAATAAAATTACAAGATTACAAACAAAATTAAGTCTAATTCTTCTAGGGTCTTCGGTTTATACCAAGAAATAAGGTCTTCAACACTTCTAAGAACTTGATCTCCAAGAACTCCTAGGTTTAAGGCTTGCCCTCCTTCCTTCTTCTTCTTCCTACCTCACGGTTTCCTCTTCTTTCTCTCTATCTTTCTATTTTTCTATTTTCTTAGTCTAAGAGTTTAAGAAGGCTCTTAGACTTGTGTTGGTGTTGGTGTGTGGGACGAAGGAAAGAAATGAGAAATGGGTGAAATGCACCAAAGGCTAGGCTTATATAAAAATTCATGGCTTCCTATGTTGTCCTTGGGTTGCTTCGGTCAAGAGCTAAAGAGGAAGGGGTATTTTCGGCCTTCTCTAAAATTGCATGGGTGGAGTTTAGCATTTGCTTAAGGAGACAAGGTAGGGGACATAAGGGGTTAGGGTTTCATACTAGGCTTTTGACTTAAGGGTTCTCCTTAGGACTTTAACTATTAGTTAGGGTTTAGTTTGGGTTTTGGTTACTTGCTCACCACTTAGGGAAATTTCTAGGTTTTTCTTCACATACACACGGCACACACATAGACTCACACATACACACCTATTAATCACACCCTCACTCATGCATGCACACATTGCACACACACACATACATGCATATATATATATTCATACATACATTCATGCATACATTCACTCATTTTCACGCCTAACACATACACTCATGCACATATATACATCATGCCAATACATACATGTCATACACATACATTCATACATATCTAATCACATTCATTTACTAATTTAATTCCATATGATACTAAGCATACACACACAAAACCGCACATACATACACATAGAAAAATAAATCATTCATGCATAGAAATTTTAATGGCACCAAAATACCAAACACAAAACACACTTTCATAAAATAATTCTTATCATATAATCATTTCCAAAAATCACTTTAAAAATTATTTCATGAAAATCATTTCTTTGAATTCATTTACCACTTTCAAAACGTGAATCAAGACAATTATTTTAGAAAAATATCCTTTCAAAAATACTTTTCTCAAAAACAATTCTTCTTAGAATTTAAAACCGTACGAGGATTTTGAGGGGTGTTACATTCTCCCCAACTTAAAGATTTCTCGTCCCCGAGAAATACGTTGCGGATTGGGCAGCAGGGTATAGCAACTCTTCTCATCGTTCTCATCTTTGCTTTAAAGTCGTCCATTCCTTTACTGACACTATGCTCTTCACAACACTCCTCGTGTGTCGCTCTCGGATGAAAAAGCTCCATAGCAACCACTTACGTGTCGAACCGGGTTAAGTCACACGGACTAACCGAAGAAGATGTCATTCCTTTAGTTGACCATTGCTTCAGGGAGCACATCTTTGGGTATAAAACCAAGGAAAACAAGCAAACAAAATGCACACATCTCCAAAAGCATTGGGTTTAACCTAAAACCTTAAGATACTTACTACTCTATACACTTTAGGTTCTCACTAACCTACCACTTTCTTCGTCTAGACATCTAACTATAGAGTAAAAGAGGTCTAATCATCCTCACTATTCCCTCAAATTAGGGTCAATATACACTCCCTTTCTTCCTTGTGGCTCCCCAACTTCGATCAAGCTTACCACTAGGTTCACCCAGATTCTACATTTTACTCAACATCCATCCATGATCACTCAAGCCTAGACTATTTGGGTACTATGACACTCCTAATACCACAAATCAGATTAACAAATTTGGGAAAGATTGGAAAGGCTAGGTTTTAATAGGAAGGCTGAAGAAAGAATTTGGATTCCGACTAACTGCCGTTGTTGAAACAATTCAACAAACACGGGTCTCAAGAATAACATTCTATTTTCTTACTCAACATCCATCCATACCAAGGTGTATCATGAGTGCTGAAATATTTCTCTAAAATCTTTTATTTATCATGATCACTCCTTGGATAAAATAAATCATGTGTGCTGCTTTATTTGAAAATCTTTTTAAGCACGTGATTATATTTTTTGTGTGTGCATTGCATTATTTTTCACCATATATTGAGTTGTATCATGTGTGTTAAAATATTTTTAAAATTCCTTTTATCACATGAATACTCTCTTTATGTGTTGATGACATGTCATGGCATACTAGAGATATATATTGATATAAGACATGCATTTGTGTTCATGAGCATATTTTCAAGTGCATTTGACTATGTTGTCCTTCATGTGATTCAATATTTTGAAAAGTCAAAAAGCCTATTTATGCTTGTGCTACTAATCTCTATGGATCCAAGTTTTTGGATACCAAAACAAATGTTCCTAAGTATTTTTTTTCAGGCAATGCCTCAAGTACAAGAGAAGGTATGCGCATTGAAATGAAATAAAAGAATTCCAAAGGAGGAATTAAGACTCTCCTTCATCATGATACTTGAGGAAAAATACTAAAGAAAGGGAACATATTAAAAAGAAGTGAAACACATTGCAAGGGGAAATTCCTTCAAATACTGAATGTTGAATCTCAAATTGGAAGGAACTCCAAAGCTAATTGTCTCTATTAAATGGGAAAGCATCACCGACGATAAGTATCACTGCTCATTCATTATTTTATTTATCTTGTGATACTTGTACATGTGAAATATGCTATATGACAATATGTGCTGAATTGAATATTTTTGTCATGGCATATAGGATTATCATGTTTTGATTATCATATAGGATTATGCCTGTTTTGAAAAATTCTTTTAGAAAGGGGGAGAAAAATAATTTTTGAATATTTGCATTGAAAACATGTTTTGTATTTCCACTCCGTTTTAACATCATGCGCTTTTTAAATTGTTTATTGGGAAAAAAATTTTATCCCATAATTCTTTTTGCTGATGTCAAATAGGGGGAGAAATATTGTTATAGAAAATTATGAATATGTGCTTATATGTTTGTTTGCTATCTGATTCATAATTTCTCTATAATGATTTGTCATCATAAAAAAGGGGGAGAATTGTGGAAATATGGATTTCCCCTATGCCTAGTGCATCGTGTTTTGATGATAACAAATCATGTTATTTGTTTTACCTATATCCTGCCTATACTTGATTATGTGTATTTACAATTGCCCATTATACATTATATTATGCTTTACTGACTTGGGCGTTGGAGATACCCTCTTGCAGGATATTGGAGTCCCTAGTTGATGCAAAGGTTAATTGTATTTTATTTATATCTTATGTGCATCAATTCAGGGGGAGACATTGATATTCCTATGTGTGAGGGGGAGATATATTTTTTTTATATATGCATACTGCTTTAACCCTTGTCTTGCAGAGAATAGGTTTGACATCAACAAAAAGGGGGAGTGTTAGAATTCAACGTGGAAGAACGTTGAAGATTTTTGATGATGCCAAACAAGAACCTTTCAAAGTAAAGTGCAAGTCAAGTGTCAAGCAAGAAGCTTCAAGTGGTTTCCTCCCTTCCCTCATTAGGAATCAATGTAAGGCTAGAATAATTGTGTCACTTATGTTTAGGCCTTATTTAGAGTTATTGGAGAAGAACGTTTTAAATATAAAGAATGTTTTAATTGCCAAAAGAGTTTTTCTATAAACGTGTTTTTAATGTCTTAATTGATTCACTGTGAAAATATATCTTGACAACCTCTAGCTGGATTTCTCTAAGTTGTGAAAATCTGTTCTTACGTTTGGACAGAGATAATCAATTACTCTTTCAAGATAATCGATTATTTATGTTGCATCATAGAAAATCCAGAGAGTGTGTAATCGAGTACTTGAACCTGGCTAATCCATTACTTTTTGTATGAAAGTAATCGATTACTTGGCACAGATAATCGATTACTGGAGTTGCATCATATATTTTCCAGAGGCTGTGTAATCGATTAATTGATTAGTGTTAATCGATTATATCAGTTGTATCATATATTAAACAGAAGTGAAGTAATCGATTACATGCATGTGATAATCGATTACCGAGTTTTCAAATGAATTTCAAAGTTTCTATTTTTAAAGGGATAATCGATTACCTCCCTGAAGTAATCGATTACCTCAAGTTTTATTGAAAAACGTGTCAGAATCATTTTGATTTATTTCCAGATTTTTTTTACATAATTGATTCTGATTTATTTTCAAAATTCGAATTTGATTTTATTTTTGAAAATATTCCTTTTTGGTTTAAGATTCAAATCTTTTATTTTATTCTTTAAATCTATTTGATTTGATTTTGATTTCAAAAATATTATTTTGATTTCAGAAAATCAATCTTTATATATTTCCTGATTTGTTTTTGATTTAATTTTGAATTTGATTTATTTCCAAAATCGTTTTTGATTTGATTCTGATTTCAAATTCAAAATTCAAATATTTTCAAATCTTTTTAAATAGAAGGTTTTTCTCTCTTTTCTATCTTAACACTTCTGATAATATTTTTGGGAAAAACGTTTTCACGTTCTGCTCTTCTTCTTCTCCATACTCTCTAAGTTTTGGCCTATGCTATAGTGAAACCTTTATCCATAGCCATTAGAACTTGTATTGTTGTATTCGTGTTGATTAGAACACATCATTGTTAAAGAGGCCTATTATTGTTGTATCCGCACTATTAAGAGTGCATCATAGTTGTTGTACCCAACTCATACCATAACCAGTGTTGTAAGGGGTGTGTAACCCTTAGTGACTAGGGAGTGAATCTCCTAGTGCGGACGTACTGCGTTCGTGTGTGTAGGGTGAGGAACCCTTCTGTATTGGGTAGTGCTAGACGAACGGTGTGGCACCTAGTAGTTAGGCTATCTGGTTGTTGTTGAGGTCCCTGGCGAAAGGAGGTTCCTAGTAGCTTGCGGGGCGCTCTGGTTGTACTCGGGGACGCGAGGCGTCTTGGTTTAGTGAAAAGCTCAAGCGGGTCGCTTGGGGACTGGAGTAGGCCGGGTTTGCCGAACCAGGATAAAATCACCGGTGCAATCTCTTCTATCCCTATCTCTTTTATATTCTGTTGTTATATTTATTTGTTGTGCATCATAACAACTATTTTCGTAATAACCTATTTTAAGCGAATTTAAAATAATAAGCGCGGTAACGATTTTTGTTGTTCTCATTTAATTCGTATCCGCGCATATTAGTTTTCATAATATTATTAATATTATTCGCCTTCATGCAATCGTTTTCATCATTATATTGTTTTCCGCTACAAAATCTCTTTAAGTTTGTTGAAAAAGTTTTAAAGCGAATATTTTCCAATGTTTTCGTAAACACCCAATTCACCCCCCCTCTTGGGTGTCGGCTGCCAATCCTATCATTAATTCTAACACATACACATAGAAAAATAAATCATTCATGCATAGAAATTTTAATGGCACCAAAATACCAAACACAAAACACACTTTCATAAAATAATTCTTATCATATAATCATTTCCAAAAATCACTTTAAAAATTATTTCATGAAAATCATTTCTTTGAATTCATTTACCACTTTGAAAACGTGAATCAAGACAATTATTTTAGAAAAATATCCTTTCAAAAATACTTTTCTCAAAAACAATTCTTTTTAGAATTTAAAACTGTACGAGGATTTTGAGGCGTGTTACAACAAATTTTTAAGAAAGTAATAAAGGATGCGAGGATTTCTAAAAAATTGATCGGTGAATTAACTCGATTGTTTTAACCGAGTCACTCGTCGATTAAATAGGAATTCTCCACATACAAACTGATCGAGGCCGTACCCGATCAAAATAAAAGGTGTTTATTCTGTAGTACTAGGAAGGTGATCCTAGGTCGTTTCCCAGCGAATATCGGTCTAGGCAAAGTATCAAACACGTAGTGTGCAGTAAAATGGGGGGGTTTTTGTGTGTGACAAATGTGAAGAACAAAACATAAACAGAATATAAAAACTAAGAAAATCAGAAACAAAAGCGGGCAAACCCCTTTGGCTACGTACACTACTCAATCCTAGCTCACTAAAGATCGATTCCTCTCCTCTCCTCTGTCCAACTCGTGATAACCAAATACTAAGCGAAAATTCAGTTATCACTCCAAACCCTAACTTCTAATTAAGCATCAGAAACCAGAATTGGAGTTTTTACGAGTTAATACAAATTAAGCATTTATATTCATGTATTATCTCTACGAAATGGAATTAAGCAAACCACTACACATCGATAAACATGAAAACAGAGAAGAGAAAATGAAATTGCATTAATAACAAGAGCTCAAGAGTAGATAATACAATACCAAAGGGATTAACCCTTGAAGTCTAGCCTTCCATGGCCATAAATGAAGAAAAACGAGTAGAAATGGGGAAGAACAAAACCCTAGCAGCCACCACCACTTGGGAGAGCCAAGAGAGAAGTTCTAACCTAGAGAGAGAGTGAGAAATCTGAAAATGGGAGTGTGTCTTGGGGGGTTACACGAATTTCCCCTCTTAAGACACAAAATGGGCCTAAAACATGGGCCCAAATCCTAAGAAACACTATTCTGAACATTACAATTAAAAAGGGACCTAAATGCAAATTACAATCTTCACTTCAATACTTCAATCTTCATTTCCAAACTTCCCAAAGTGTCCTTGTGCCAACTATTACCTGAAAATAGAAATAGAATTAATTAGGCTAAATAATTCCAAATTAAACAATATTCGGAATATTAGTCCAATAAACTCTAAATCAATAAATCAAGCTAATCAATGTCAAATGGGCAACAAGTATCAATAATAGGAGTAAAATAATGCAAGGAATAATGGGAAATAAAATGCTCATCAAATACCCCCACACTTATCCTTTTGCACTCCTGGGCAAAACCAAAAGATAGGACTATGAAGATCAATATGCACCAAAGTGAATCATGCAACAAGATGACTACAACTAAGAAATGCTAACCTAAGAGATTACATACTTCACAATGAATTCTAGGAAATGCAAAGAAATGGGCAAACTCAAGCACACAAAATGGTTAAGGATCAAAGAGTCAAAGCATCCGCGAACATCATCCAATTACTTCAAGTATGCAAAGAAACCAATGACATCAAGAGGATAGTCACAAAGATGATAGAAACTCACAAGGATCACTCAAAAGTGTTTACACTCAAGTGTTTGGGGTTAATCATTATTTACACTCAAGGCACATCATGAAAAACAAACACAACCATAAGCTTGACAAGCCTCTAACATCAACCATCAACACACATGCACAAAATGATCAAAAGGTCTTTTAAGGGTTGTAATGGGGCCAAGGACAAGGTAGGATAAAAATATGGGAATGTAGCTAAAACCAAGGGAATAGAGGAGCAATGGGGAATAAGTAAAAAGTAAGCAAAATCCACCCCAAAATCAACTACCACTAATTCCAATCCTCTTTGCCTCAACAACCTTTTATTCACTTTTTTTTTTCTCTTCTTTTTTTTTCTTTTTATTTTTGCATTTTTTTTTTTGTATTTTTGTCTTCTATTTTTTTTTTTTGTTTTTGAGAGATATACAAAAAGAAAAGAAGAAACAACACAAATGGCATGAAGATGAAGCCATAACTATAACAACCAATGAGGCAAAACCAAGAACTCAACCAATTAAAGCATAAAGCACACTTCTTACCTAATACCCATTCCCAAAACAATTCCAAAGCTCCAAAATTCCCTAAGGTTAGGACAATCATGGTTTTTCAGTCATAGGCTTGTAATGAGCTAAAGAACAAGGAAAGGGATAAAAAGGCTCAAAGGGGCTAGCAAAGGATACATTCATTCAAGGTAGGCTCATATGGCTAGTAGCTTATTCAAGAAAGAAAGTGCCTAAATCATTTCAAAATGTGCATGAGCAATCAAGTATCAACAAGAGTCAAGTCAAGTTCTAGAGTGCAAGTAATCCAGAGTGCAATCACACATGACAGAAAATTAGGTGGCATATATAGCAATCCACCCACAATTAAGGCTCAAATCCTCACAAAAGGGACAATTCTATCACAGTGTTACCACCTCTTAATTATCAAAAGCAACTTTACACACAGAAATGCATGAATTCAGACACGAGATACCAAAACTCTACTAAAATGAAGCAAAAAACATGCAAGAAAATGCCCAAAACTAAGCAAAACCTAAAAAAAATCAAAGCAAAATATGCAACCTAAACTACTCTCCCCCCACACTTAAATCACACATTGTCCTCAATGGAACACAAATAGCAGAATCAGACAGATATAGACAAGTGTAATAAAAAGAGTAAGGAAGGAGAAAAGGAGACTCCTTAAGTCATGGTTGTTCAAAAGTGGGGTCGACCAATGAGGCCTCCTCCACAGGTGCATCATCCAAAGAAGGGGTGGTTAGGAAAGGCTTGAGTCGGTGGCCATTGACTTTGAAGCTCTTGTTCGTGGACTCACTCTTGATCTCCACAGTGCCATAAGGAAACACCTGGGTGACTACAAACGGTCCAATCCATTTAGAGCGGAGCTTTCCACTCATGAGTCCAAGCCTAGAGTTGTAGAGCAAAACTTTTTGACCAACCAAGAACTCCTTTCTGGAAATGGAGTTATCATGAAGCTTCTTGGTCTTCTCTTTGTAGAATTTGGAGTTCTCATAGGCCTCCAAGCGGATCTCATCTAGCTCACTCAACTGCAGCTTCCTCTCCTCACCCGCTTGATCAAGAGCTAAGTTACATTGCTTCACAGCCCAATATGCACGGTGCTCTATCTCCACAGGCAGGTGGCACGCCTTACCAAAGACAACCCGATAGGGTGACATCCCTATGGGTGCCTTGTAAGCGGTCCGATGGGCCCACAGAGCATCCTCCAATCGTGTGCTCCAATCCTTTCTATTAGGCTTCACCATCTTCTCCAAAATCCGCTTGATCTCTCTATTTGAAATCTCCGCTTGCCCGTTGGTTTGGGGGTGATAGGGTGTAGAGACTTTGTGCACAACCCCATACTTCTTGAGCAAAGCTTGCATGGATCTATTGCAGAAGTGTGTGCCTTGGTCACTGACTATGGCTCTAGGTATGCCAAACCTGCAAAGGATATTAGACCTGACAAAATCTACAACAACCTGAGCATCATTAGTCCTGGTGGCCTTAGCTTCCACCCATTTGGATACGTAATCCACAGCAAGTAAGATATAATAAAAACCAAAAGAAACAGGAAAGGGGCCCATGAAATCTATACCCCAGACGTCAAACACCTCACAAAACAACATAGGTTGTTGCGGCATCTGTTGCCTCCAAGATAGGGCGCCTCCTGCTCTTTGACACTGCTCACACGAGCTGCAGATGTTGCTCGCATCCTTGAAAATGGTAGGCCAATAAAATCCAGAATCCAGCACCTTTCGTGCTGTCCTTTGAGTACCAAGGTGGCCTCCCACTGGTGAAGCATGGCAAAATTGGAGAACCGATTGGATCTCCTGGTCTGGAATGCACCTGCGAATGACCTGATCACTGCAAAAACGCCATAAATAGGGGTCATCCCATACATAATGCTTGGCATCGCTCTTTAATTTGTCTCTTTGAGCTTTGGATGCCAAGGCAGGAAAAACAGAAGCAACTAGATAATTAACAATGTCTGCAAACCAAGGAGTTTGGGGAAGGGGATGGGAAACATGTAAAGATAAAAGCTGCTCATCCGGGAAGTCATCCCGGATAGGAAATGCATCCTCCTCTCTCTCTATCCTGCTCAAGTGGTCTGCGACAAGGTTATGCGCACCACTCCGATCCTGAATCTCAAGATCAAACTCCTGGAGGAGCAACATCCACCTAATCAACCTAGGTTTGGAATCTGTCTTTTTCAAAAGATACTTCAGAGCAGCATGATCAGTGTACACTACAACCTTAGAACCAAGCAAATATGATCTAAACTTGTCAAGTGCAAAAACAATAGCCAAAAGTTCTTTTTCAGTTGTTGTATAATTAACCTGTGCTGCATCTAAAGTCCTAGAAGCATAATAAATCACATGCGACAGCTTACCAACCCTTTGGGAGAGAACTGCTCCCAAAGCATAATTTGAAGCATCAGTCATGAGCTCAAATGGGAGGGTCCAATCAGGTGGTTGGATGATGGGAGTGGTGGTCAGTGCTTTCTTCAATTCATCAAATGCCCTCTTGCATTGGTCTCCAAATTCCCATGGGGCATCCTTTTGAAGCAACTTGGAAAGAGGAAGGGCAATGTTGCTAAAGTTCTGAATAAACCTGCGATAGAAACCTGCATGACCAAGAAAAGAACGCACCTCTCGCACGCAAGAGGGGTAAGGCAAATGTGATATTACATGCAGCTTAGCAGGGTCAACTTCTATGCCCTTGTGCGAAACAATGTGCCCTAAGACTATGCCTTGTTCTACCATGAAGTGGCATTTTTCAAAATTCAAGACAAGGTTAGTCTCAATGCACCTGTTAAGCACCTTAGTCAAATTATCAAGACATGCATCAAATGAGGAGCCATAAACACTAAAATCATCCATGAAGACCTCTATGCAATGCTCGAGCAAGTCAGCGAAAATACTCATCATACATCTTTGAAATGTGGCAGGAGCATTGCATAGGCCAAAAGGCATCTTTCTATATGCAAATGTGCCAAAAGGACAGGTAAATGTGGTCTTATGTTGGTCCTCTGGTGCAATGCAAATTTGAAAATAACCAGAGAATCCATCTAAGAAGCAATAATGAGATTTACCTGCCAGGCGCTCCAACATCTGATCAATGAAGGGGAGAGGGAAATGATCCTTGCGAGTCGCCTGGTTGAGCTTTCTGTAATCAATGCAGACTCTCCAACTGTTCTGCACTCTAGTGGGAATCAGCTCATCCTTCTCATTTTTTACAACTGTGACACCAGACTTCTTGGGGACAACTTGCACCGGGCTCACCCAAGTGCTATCTGAAATTGGGTAGATGATACCCGCTTGGAGCAGCTTGGTGACCTCTTTCTTTACCACATCAAGAATCTGGGGGTTCAATCGTCTTTGGGGTTGTCTCACTGGTTTAGCCCCATCCTCCAACAAAATGCGGTGCATGCACATGGAGGGGCTAATTCCAGGAATATCCGCTAAAGTCCATCCAATTGCCCTCTTGTTCTTTCTTATCACATCCAGCAGTTTCTCCTCTTGATCAACAGAAAGTGAGGTAGAGATGATCACTGGGAGTTTCTGCTCATCCTCCAAGTAAGCATATTTGAGATGAGGAGGGAGGGGCTTCAGGTCCAATGAGGGTGCCTGCATAATAGATGGAACTAAAGGGACAGCAGAAATGGATTCTGCTGCCTGCACCTGAACAAGTAAATCAGACTCATGCATAACAGATATGGGGTTAGGGTTAGCATAATCTGAATCTATAACATATGAATCATCAGATGCAGTAGCAGAGTCTAAAAACTGGGCTATTTCAGTGCATGCGGTGCACCATCCAGAGTTAGTGCATGATGGACAAGTAAATGAATCAGTGAAAGATGGCAATTCAAAATCATGATGCAAAAAGTCAAGCATATGCTCATCTATCAAATCATCGAGCAAGTCCATATGGAAAACAGAGTGATCCTCAGGAAAATGTTTCATAGCATGGAAAATGTCAAATCGGATCACACTGCCATCAAACTCCATGGAAAGTGAACCTGAATGCACATCGATCTTGGTTCGGGCTGTTTTCAAAAATGGCCTCCCCAAAATAATAGGAACAACATTACGGGGAGAGTCATCTTCCATATCAAGTATGTAAAAATCAGCAGGGAAGATCAACTCTTCAACCCGAACCAAGACATCCTCTATCAAACCTGCGGGGTGGGCAGTACTTCTATTTGCCAATTGAATCACCACATCCGTAGGTTGAAGAGGTCCAAGAGAAAGAGACTTAAAAACAGACATAGGCATGACATTTATTGATGCTCCTAAATCTAGCATAGCATTTTCAAACTTAACATTGCCTATGATGCAAGGTATAGAGAAAGTTCCAGGATCCTTACATTTTTCAGGAATGTGAGGGATAGGTTTACCTATGAGAGCGGAGACATTCCTTCCCATGCTTATCCTCTCATTGCCCTTGAGTCTTCTCTTATGAGTGCACAACTCCTTAAGGAACTTCGCATACCTTGGAATCTGTTTTATTGCATCAAGAAGGGGTATGTTGACTTCCACCTTCCTGAATGTGTCAAGAATGTCCTTGTCCACCTCTTCCACCCTTTTGTTTTGAGGCACTCTTGGTGGGAATGGAAGAGGAACAGGAGGAGGTTGTAGGACAACAGCAGGGCTTGTGGTTGAAGTCGAGGAGGGTTGAGTTGGATGATTCTCTTTGGTGCTAGCATGCTCACCTTCATCTACCACTTGGCTCTTCCCTTTAGAGGAAGCTAGAGCATCATTGTTGAGGTGAGGTTGTGGTGTGGGTGTGAGAATCTGCTTTCCCGACCTCAGGTTGATGGCACTCACATTCTGATTCTGAGGGTTGATCACAGTTTGGGATGGCAACTTGTCAGAATTTTGAGATTGCAAGTTGTTGAGAGAAGTTGCCATTTGACCCATCTGATTTGTCAAAGTCTGAATGGATGCCTCTTGTCTCTGAATGGATGCTCTAGTCTCTTGTTGAAATTGGAGGTTTTGCATGGTCATTTGCCTCACCAACTCCTCCAAGGTAGGTTGGTTGGATGGAGGGGCTGATGGTGCAGGATGAACCACTTGCTGCTGTTGTTGGTGCCTTTGCTGCTGGATTGGAGGAGGTACATATGGTGGTCTACTCGGTCCAGCGGTGTTCTGAAATGGAACATTAGGAGGAGGTTGTTGTTGTTGATCAGACCACTTCAGATTGGGATGGTTCCTCCATCCAGGGTTGTATCTATTGGAAGAGAGGTCATGATTATGTTGTTGTGGGCCTCTATTGTTGTATATGTTTGCTGCATAGGCCTCGGGTTGGTCACCACTTGTCATCGGCTGTTGCTGCTGAAGGGAAGGGCATGCATCTGTGGGGTGCTCAATGGATGTGCATATGCCACACACTCTAGCAGGAAGTATCATCTTTTTCTGATTGACAGCCAATTGTGTGACCAATGTTGTGAGAGAATCAATTTTCTGCTCAAGCTTCTCAACCTTGCCCGAGTCTGCACCAACATCATTTACATCCCTCACAACTATTGCATCACTGTTGCTTCTTGCATGGAATTGTTGACAATTGGAAGCCATCTTCTCAATTTTGCTCCTGGCTTGTAAGGGTGTCATATCTCCCAATGTACCACCACTTGCAGCATCTACCATGTTTCTTTCCATGAAGTTGAGACCTTCATAAAAGTACTGGATGAGAAGCTGCTCTGAGATCTGATGGTGAGGGCAGGAAGCACACAACCTCTTGAATCTCTCCCAATAATCATAGAGACTCTCTCCATGTTGTTGCCTGATACCAGAAATTTCCTTTCTGATTGCAGTGGTCCTATTTGCAGGGAAGAATTTTTCCAGAAATGCCCTCTTCAAGTCATCCCAGCTTGTGATGGAACCAGGGGCCAAGTCAGATAACCAATCTTGTGCTAGACCCTCTAAGGAATGTGGAAATGCTCTGAGACAGACATGATCCTCTTGCACATCATGTGGTTTCATTGTGGTGCACACTATATGGAATTTCTTGAGATGCTTATGAGGATCCTCACCTGCAAGACCATGAAACTTGGGCAACAAATGGATTAGTCCTGTTCTAAGCTCAAAAGGAACATCCTCATCAGGATACCGGATACACGAGTCTTCAATAGTGAAGTCAGGTGCAGCCAGCTCCCTAAGTGTCCTTTCCCTTGGTGGGGGTTGAGCCATGTTATCACAATGTATAGAATCAGATTGAATAAAAGTAGAAGGAATAGAAGAAATAGAAACAGAATCAGAATTAGATGGACTATAAGATGACTCTGACTCACTACCTAATGACTGATTCCTATTTTGTCTAACTAATCTGTGATAAGTTCTATCAATTTCAGGGTTATAAGGATGCAAATAACTTGGGTTGCCCCTAGTCATGTACTGAACAGAACAGCATCAACCATAGCATACTGTAACAGATATGCATGACCAAAATCGGCAACAAAATTTATTATTTTTTAAAATTTTTTCTTTATTTTTTTCAGCACCCTAAAATCATGAAAACATATCACAGAAAGTTTGAGGACAAAATTCAAAAGGGAACCAAGTCAAAGAATTAAAACAGTGACCAAAAACTAAGAAAATAGAACTTGTAAAATAAAAAAGAAATAGTAAACAGGCTTTTTCAGGATCCAAACGAAGGGGTTTTCTGACGAAGTGAGAAAAATCAGATTATTCAGAAAATTCCCTTCGATTTGATATAAAATTCGTCAAATTCCGAGTTACTGATCAAAAGTTATGCCTATTTATAGTAAGTGCTGCTGAAACTTGGAAAATTTTTCTGGAACTCACAACCAGTGCATATCTGAGTGTCTGTGATGCATCAAAACACTAATATATGATGAAACAAGTGTGGATACCAATTTTCGTGCAAAAATTCCACCCGCAGCTATGTTGAATGGCCCTCACAGAATCACTAGAATAGCATCAGTTGTGCAGAACAGCAAATCAGCAAACATGGCAACTTTCAATCAGTTATCAGAATGCTTATTCACACACTAACTACACTAACTAATCTAATTAAATACTGTATGATCTTTGGCAAGAACCGATAGTTCCCCGGCAACGGCGCCAAATTTTGATCGAGGCCGTACCCGATCAAAATAAAAGGTGTTTATTCTGTAGTACTAGGAAGGTGATCCTAGGTCGTTTCCCAGCGAATATCGGTCTAGGCAAAGTATCAAACACGTAGTGTGCAGTAAAATGGGGGGGTTTTTGTGTGTGACAAATGTGAAGAACAAAACATAAACAGAATATAAAAACTAAGAAAATCAGAAACAAAAGCGGGCAAACCCCTTTGGCTACGTACACTACTCAATCCTAGCTCACTAAAGATCGATTCCTCTCCTCTCCTCTGTCCAACTCGTGATAACCAAATACTAAGCGAAAATTCAGTTATCACTCCAAACCCTAACTTCTAATTAAGCATCAGAAACCAGAATTGGAGTTTTTACGAGTTAATACAAATTAAGCATTTATATTCATGTATTATCTCTACGAAATGGAATTAAGCAAACCACTACACATCGATAAACATGAAAACAGAGAAGAGAAAATGAAATTGCATTAATAACAAGAGCTCAAGAGTAGATAATACAATACCAAAGGGATTAACCCTTGAAGTCTAGCCTTCCATGGCCATAAATGAAGAAAAACGAGTAGAAATGGGGAAGAACAAAACCCTAGCAGCCACCACCACTTGGGAGAGCCAAGAGAGAAGTTCTAACCTAGAGAGAGAGTGAGAAATCTGAAAATGGGAGTGTGTCTTGGGGGGTTACACGAATTTCCCCTCTTAAGACACAAAATGGGCCTAAAACATGGGCCCAAATCCTAAGAAACACTATTCTGAACATTACAATTAAAAAGGGACCTAAATGCAAATTACAATCTTCACTTCAATACTTCAATCTTCATTTCCAAACTTCCCAAAGTGTCCTTGTGCCAACTATTACCTGAAAATAGAAATAGAATTAATTAGGCTAAATAATTCCAAATTAAACAATATTCGGAATATTAGTCCAATAAACTCTAAATCAATAAATCAAGCTAATCAATGTCAAATGGGCAACAAGTATCAATAATAGGAGTAAAATAATGCAAGGAATAATGGGAAATAAAATGCTCATCACAAACCCAAGTCAATTCGGGATGAAACCCAATTTTCAAACTTGGAGAAAAAGGGGAATGCAATTGTTCTAAATTTTGAAAATTTCCAAACAAATTTTGTTTAAAGTAACGACATATCCCTTTTCTTTGAGTTTGAGGAATTGGAAAAAGATTACACTTTCCCATCTAGATTCTTGCGAAACTAGATGGAGGTAGCTCTTTATGGTGACGTGCACGATTCCAAGTTTCATTGAATTTTCAAGTAAAACTCAGTGTTCCCCTCATCAAGGGAGGAACCCGATTTCAAGGGATTTTGTTTTATAAATGCACGACTGTTTTTCTAAAAAGCATCACTAGTATGGAATCTTTTTATTAAGTTCTAAATCTCCATGTCTAGTGCTTGGTATGACGTTTGTCCTTGAATCATATGTTATTGGGAGTTGTTGTTGTGTATGCTTTAACTTTGAATGACCCTTACATGATCTATGTTTGTTTGAATAATGAATGGGGTTGTCTAGGGCCTAGGAATAGGACAAGTGTTAGATTTTGGAGCTAGAGTATAATCAACCCTTGAGAGTAATAGTGTTTAGAGCATATTAGTACCCTAGTTGATCTTAGAAAACCCGATAGGATCTTCGCTTTGAGGCGGACTAAATTAAACCATAGTCGGTACACCTCAATGAGTACAAGAGCTTAGAGGCGTACTCATGCGGAACGGTATGCCAATTCTAAGTGGGGGAGTAGAATCAAAGTGAAGTAGGCCTCATAGCTTAGATACCCTTTCTCCGGGATGGTTCTCCAAGTTGGGGGGAATGTAACACCCCGCATTTTTCCCGTACGTGCGTAAACGATTTTTAACAAAAGAAACCTTGAAATTGTGATTTTTAGAAAAAGTACTTTTCCAAAGAAAGAAATAAAGTGCTGATTTCCATGGATTTTTCTAAACAAAACATTTTCATGAGTGAAAAGTAAATGATTTTTGTTGTGATGAAAAATGATTTGTTAAATTGTGATTTTTATTAAAAGATGATTTTGTTAGAAATGAAATTTTTGAGTCTGTTATCTTTAAAAATTCGTATCTTTTAAACAGTAACTCGGAATTTCATGATCTTTATATGAAAACGATCGTTTTGAAACCTAGAATTTGAAATTGTAATTTTTAGAATTTTCTGGGTTGATTTATAAAAAATTTATTTTCAGAATTTAAGAAATACGAATTTTTAAGAAAAATGTGTTTTGTGATGTTGTCTTGGCATGAATTTTATGTGTTGTGTATTTGATTTAATGTATGTGTGATATGTGATGCATGAAAATGATTGTGAAAATATGATTTCTTAATATTAATTGAATTGTTGTGTGAATTAATAATTTTAGGTAAATGTGATTAGAAAATAAAAGTATGAGACATGTGTGTGTGTATGAGAGTGCCACGGTTTGTGTATGTGCATGAAGGTGTGTGTATGTGTGTATGCTATATGTATATATGTATGTACGTGCGTGTATGCATGTGGGTGTATAGGCTTAGAATTTTAGAAGCTTAAGGAGTAAGAAACCAAGGGACTAGATGGAAACTAAGGAGTAACTAAGTAGCAAAAACCCTAACTAGAACCCAACTAATACTTAAACCTAGAAGAACCCTAAAGTCCTAGCCCACTCCACCTTGTCCCCTTGACTTTGTTAACCTCCACCCATGCAATCTTTTGTGAAGACCAAATCGCCCTCCTTAGTTGCTCATGGACCGAATGCTACAAGGCCAAAATAGGAAATTGTGAACTTGCCTATATATATGAGTAAGCCTTAGTTCATTTCACCTTCACCCCTTTCATTTCCACCCTTCCAACACAAACACTCTAAGAGCCATTTACCTCTTAGAGAGAAAAAGAAAAGAAAGAGAGAAGAGAGAAAGAGAGAGTGGCCGAGGGACTTAGAGAGAAGACGAAGGAGATCCACCTTAGATCAAGCCATTCCCATTGAAGATCTAAGTGCTAGGAGCCTCAAGAACCAACCCTTCATGGTAGGAGATTCGAAGAACCAAAAGAAGAATGTAATAGTTTAGTTTTCCCTTTTTAGTTGTAGATCCCTTTTTATTTTCTTCTTGCATGTTTATTCTTATGATTTGTAAAGTGAGTTTATGTGTTATTCTTTCTTGATCTTGGACTTTTAAGGACTAAAATTAATTTGTCATATTTGTATCTATATGTGTGATTCGGTTTATATTTTCTTGATTAGATCTTAATGTTTTTCTAACTCAAACTTAAAGATCTAAAGTTTTGTTAAATATTTTGTGAAGCTTGACATAGATCTTTCTTGCATGTATGTTTTTCTTGTTCTAAATCATGATCTATATGTGTTTATGTGATTATTTGGTAAGTCAATCTATGATCTAAGTTTAATGTATGATAAAGTAAAATTATTTGGCCTTGCATGTTGAAATTTCTTGCTAAAACCATGAGCTATAATGTTTTTAAGAAATGATTTGATAAATAAATTTGTGATTTAAACTTGCTTTAAGATCTTTGGTCTTGCATGCTAAATTTTCTTGTTTAAGTTGTGATCTATGTTGTGTATGTGTGATTTCTTTATGAATCAATAAATGATTTAAATTTGTGTGAAAAATAAAGTTGAGATCTTTTACTTTACATGTTATTTGATGATGATCTTGTTGATTTGTATATAATCCATGTTTAATAAGTAAAAAGTTAGGATCTTAAATCATGCAAGGAAATATTATTTAGAAAATGATTAAGTAATAACAAAGGTGAGGTAAGTGAATGAAAATTCAAGATAAAGAGTTGAGGCTGGAAAAGAGAAACATGGTTCTGAAAGTGAGATGTGGATTGGCTCCTTTATTTTTCTTTTAGACTGGGACTAGTGTTGAGTTGAGCTTGCTCCTCCATTAGCGCTCAGCAAAAATGTGGTTTTCGAAAAAGGTTTTTGAAAAGAGATTTTTGAAAAGCTTTTTGTTAAAAGATACATTTTTGAAAAAGTTTTGTGGACCCATCTTTTTGAAAAGTTTTGTTAAATGATATACTTTTGAGAAAAAGTTTTTGGAAACAATCTTTTGATAAAGTTTTTGAAATGACTTGTTGAGAAATTCTTTTGAATCAATATTTTTGAGAAAGTCTTTTTGAAATGATATTTTTAAGAAAGTCTTTTTGTAATGATATTTTTGAGAAAGCCTTTTTGAAAATACTATTTTTAAGAAAGTTATGAAATGACCCCCTTTGAGAAAAAAGTTTGTGAAAACAATATTTTGTGAATGTTTGTGCAAATAGATTTTGTGAAAGTTTTTGGAAATAGTATTTTTGAGAAAATTTTGTGAAAGGACATTTTTGAGAAAAATTATGAAATGATATTTTGAAAAAGTTTTGTGAAGTGAAAGTTTTGTGAAAAGTTTTATGAAAAGATGTTTTTGAAAAAGATGAGGAAATGAGTTTTGAGAAAGTGGACAAGATGAGCCTAGAAAGAGTGTGATATGAGATGTGATGAATTGGGGAATAGTTTGAAAGATTAGTGGTCGGGACTCGTTGAAGGGATGCACTAAGGATGAGCCGACCGTTAGGATTAAACCGTAAATAAAACTTTAAAGCTTCAAAAAAACTTTAAAAGACTATTAAAAGACATGAATAACGTGGTGAGGTATGAGTGTGTGTCGAAGTAGTGGAGAGGAAGATACTATGGGTATCTGCGGATACTCAGGTGGAGATTGCATGAGGGGAGGACGATGACGGTGAAACGTCAAGAAGTCTAGAGTATTTTTCTAGGCAGAACGAACTCCACAGGTGGCGTACTAACGTTGTAGGGACTGGGTCCAATGCCGTGGTAAGTTATGCACTCGAGACTAGAACTATACTGTCGCCCCCTTGATTGCAAATCTAGAACAGTGAGAGGGACTGGAGTGGGGCATTTGTGATTGCCACTGTAAGTGAGACAGTGTGCCTTGATTATGTATATGAATTGAATTGAATTGATTTGAGGCTGAGTCCTCCTGGTCTGGGACCATTTGATTGTTGAGACAGCTGTCGTGCCCGCACGGTAAAGGTCTTGTACTCCTGTTTGCTTCCGACTAGGTATGGATGGATGACCGAGGAGATGTAGACGTGTGAGCCGTTTGCCTCAATGATGTTTGTTCCCCTAATCATTGAGTGGACCGAAATGATAAGACTTAATAAACTTAAAGATTAAAAAAAAAAGAATAGTACAGTAAAGATATTAAGTATTGAGTAAGAATTGAGAAGCAAGAATAAGATGTTGTTTACATGATGATAATGATTATGTTTGTTTATTTGGTCTGTATGTTGTTTTTTGTTTTATCTTAATAATTGCCTATCGTAAATCCACATAGTCGACATTACATGTTTTGGGTAGCTCACTCTCTCGCACTTCTGCTTTGTATTGGGAAAATTTCTGTACGGTCTTTAGATGGAAAACATAGCAAAGTTCCAGCTTCTTCGGGAGATAGGAGCATCTCCTTTAAAGGGAGACAATATAACTATGACTGGCCGAGTCATAGTTTATATTGAGATGAAACGGAATGAAAAGGAAATCATGGAGAGACTGCTAGTTCGTTATGAGGAAGAGAAGAAAGCACGGCGCGACGCCATGGAAAGTATTTCTAAGGAGGCCGAGGAGGATGACTCAGCTTGCGACCAGAAAGCTTGATTCAGAGTTCGACGGCGAGCGTTAGTGTAGATGACTAGAGGTTAGGTAATTCCCTTACAGAGTTTTGTAATTCCATTGCAAGTTACTTAGAGTCCTGGCTCTAACACGCTGTAACCCCAACTGAAATCATTTTCAGTAATTATGTTTTGGAATTAAGATGAATGGGCTATTAATTTGAAATGATGTTTTGAAAAACAAGTTTCAAAGTGCGGTGTCTTGTGACATCTCATTTTGGAACTTGAAAGGTTTATGCAATATGAGAACATAAGTTTTAAATTGTAACTATGTTTTGAAAACCTAAATGTTCTCACCTTGTGTAACATTTGTTTAAAAAAAAAATTGGCCCAAATTTTCACTATTTTCAATTTAAGAAACAATGGTTTTCAAGTTGCCAAATCGGGGTGCTACAGAAGTGGTATCAGAGCAATGTTTGATCTAAGTAACATTATGCATGGATTTACATACTCTGTGTGTGCGTTAGTGTTAAGATAGCAATAGACGAGAATAGGAACGCTAAGAGTACGCGGACGCTTTCCTGGAACGTACCAGTCTTCGTCTACAATGGAATCAAGGAGCAGTGATCATTGTCGACATGGAACGTTAATTCGTGGTTCGAACCTTCTTCGTTGAACTTATTTTTGATATGAATCCCTTGTGTTTGTGCTGACCCTTAATCCATAAAATTTGTCTCGTGACTAGAACACTTCTTTTCTTGATTGAAACTTTCCTTGAATAAACCCTATGTGTTGCCCAATTGCTTTGGCGTAACATTTGAAAGAAACTTTTTCTAAAAATCTTAAACGATATGCTTGACGAAGCCTTGATTCTTGATGAACCCAAAGTTTCTCTTTGGTCCTTGACCCAACATTTGTTCTTTCCTAAAGTTTTAGTGAGAATGCTAAACCCTTGTAACCTATACCAGTCCAGTAGATATCCCTAAGATAAGAAGTGAGTGATGAAGTGTTGTTAGGAAAAGAGTTGTGAGAATCAAGGAGAATAAGGGGTAGTAGGTATGAATTAAGGGAAGTATGAGTCTTGGAGAAAATAGGAGGACCCTTTTGAGTCTTAGATGAGTGGTGAATTAGGTAAAGTAATTAGGATTAAGGATTTTGATGCCGGATTGGTTAAATTAATGGTCTAGATGGTGGTAAGATGAGGAAGAAATTAAGGAAATGATGAGAATTTAGAGTCATAAGTATCTTGACTGAGTTGGTAAATGGTTACGTAGAGGTGAATAAGTGAGGATATGGTAAAGTCGAGTTGATAAGTTGGTGGAATTTGTGGATAGAAGCCTTAAGTGTTGACCCAAGGTTAGGTAAAAAAAAATCTAAGATTTGATGTGGTAATGGGTAATAAGTCTTTGAGTGGAGGAATTTTAATGGTTTAGAATAAGAAGAAAATTGTGGAAAAGTGGAAAAAGGTATAGAGTGTCTAAGTTATGTGATCAAGTGTTTGGGATAGGGAGTGAGATAGTGCGTATTTCTTGAGGAATAGTGGTTGTTAGAGCTAAAAAGAAGGATGGAATAGTGATCATGGGAGTCTGAAGAGGACAGGTATTTAGTGAGATATAAGACAATCAGAGGATAGAGTGAAGCTAAGTGATGGGAAATTTTGTAAGAATGGATCAACGAGTGGTGAAGGATAGGAGTAGTTAGAGGATAAGTCTGTAAGGATGAATGTGGTATAAAGAGATAGGAGTCATTTATGTTGGGGAGTAGTCGGAAATGTGAGGATTTTGAGGAGTAGATCATATAGGCTTGAACTGATGCGATGATGTAACCTTGAAGGTGTTGGTGTCTTGACCCTAAATAAACGTAACCTTGTTATCTTGATAATGTTTTGATGCCTTTAAACCCCCAGTTCCTTGTTTTCCATGAAACTGTGTTGTTTCTACCCCCACCATGTTTGTTGTTGAAAGTACCCCAAGGGATTACTTTTGCAAGTAATCTATTTGAATTGCTCTTGAGAACGATGAATAGACAGTGCGTATTCGAAGGTAAGGCGATTACTACAGTTGAAGAGGAAAAGAATTTCTTCAAGAAGCTACGTGTTCACGGGTTAGACAGACTCTACGCGGCATTTCTCGAGGACGAGAAATCTTCAAGTTGGGGAGAATGTAACACCCCGCACTTTTCCCGTACGTGCGTAAACGATTTTTAACAAAAGAAACCTTGAAATTGTGATTTTTAGAAAAAGTACTTTTCCAAAGAAAGAAATAAAGTGCTGATTTCCATGGATTTTTCTAAACAAAACATTTTCATGAGTGAAAAGTAAATGATTTTTGTTGTGATGAAAAATGATTTGTTAAATTGTGATTTTTATTAAAAGATGATTTTGTTAGAAATGAAATTTTTGAGTCTGTTATCTTTAAAAATTCGTATCCTTTAAACCGTAACTCGGAATTTCATGATCTTTATATGAAAACGATCGTTTTGAAACCTAGAATTTGAAAATGTAATTTTTAGAATTTTCTGGGTTGATTTATAAAAAATTTATTTTCAGAATTTAAGAAATACGAATTTTTAAGAAAAATGTGTTTTGTGATGTTGTCTTGGCATGAATTTTATGTGTTGTGTGTTTGATTTAATGTATGTGTGATATGTGATGCATGAAAATGATTGTGAAAATATGATTTCTTAATATTAATTGAATTGTTGTGTGAATTAATAATTTTAGGTAAATGTGATTAGAAAATAAAAGTATGAGACATGTGTGTGTGTGAGAGAGTGCCACGGTTTGTGTATGTGCATGAAGGTGTGTGTATGTGTGTATGCTATATGTATATATGTATGTACGTGTGTGTATGCATGTGGGTGTATAGGCTTAGAATTTTAGAAGCTTAAGGAGTAAGAAACCAAGGGACTAGATGGAAACTAAGGAGTAACTAAGTAGCAAAAACCCTAACTAGAACCCAACTAATACTTAAACCTAGAAGACCCCTAAAGTCCTAGCCCACTCCACCTTGTCCCCTTGACTTTGTTAACCTCCACCCATGCAATCTTTTGTGAAGACCAAATCGCCCTCCTTAGTTGCTCATGGACCGAATGCTACAAGGCCAAAATAGGAAATTGTGAACTTGCCTATATATATGAGTAAGCCTTAGTTCATTTCACCTTCACCCCTTTCATTTCCACCCTTCCAACACAAACACTCTAAGAGCCATTTACCTCTTAGAGAGAAAAAGAAAAGAAAGAGAGAAGAGAGAAAGAGAGAGTGGCTAAGGGACTTAGAGAGAAAAAGAAGGAGATCCACCTTAGATCAAGCCATTCCCTTTGAAGATCTAAGTGCTAGGAGCCTCAAGAACTAATCCTTCTTGGTAGGAGATTCGAAGAACCTAAAGAAGAATGTAATAGTTTAGTTTTCCCTTTTTAGTTGTAGATCCCTTTTTATTTTCTTCTTGCATGTTTATTCTTATGATTTGTAAAGTGAGTTTATGTGTTATTCTTTCTTGATCTTGGACTTTTAAAGACTAAAATTAATTTGTAATATTTGTAACTCTATGTGTGTGATTCGGTTTATATTTTCTTGATTAGATCTTAATGTTTTTCTAACTCAAACTTAAAGATCTAAAGTTTTGTTTAAGATTTTTTGAAGCTTTGAAAGGTCCTATATTTAAATATATGAAATAAAAGTATTTTATCAATATTCGTATCATTAAAATAGTTAATTTTTCCTATTTTAGCAAAAACACTCGAGTACTTTAGGTAAGACTCGAGTATTATAAGTAGCTGTTTGGAAATTTGAATTTTTAAATAAACACTCGAGTATATTTGAAAACACTCGAGTATTTCATACAGACCTGAAAGTGTATAAGTCGGTTTTCATTTAATTTTCGCACCAAAACGCGGTTTCTCGAATCTTCAAGCATAGGGCTGGACTTTACTTTGACTTGAAGCATTCCTAGGCTATAAATGAGTGCTTAGTTGAAGCATTCAACACCTTAATCATCCCAAAATCCGAATTTCAGTTTCAAACTTTCAGTTTTTCAGAGCACTCCTTGATCTCTGATTTCTCCTTCGTTTCTCAATCAAATCCTTCGAAACCTAAACACAACTCAAGGTTCTAGTTCCATCTTTGAATTAGAATCAAGAATCACTTCAAATAAGCCCCTGTAGTTCGAGTTCCAGACCTTCAAAGTTTGAGGTTCAAAGCTGAGAAAAACAGAGCAGTTTTCAGCATCAAGTATTCATCTTCATTGAGTTCGTTTGGTAATTTCAGAAACCCTTTTTGTGTCAAACTTGTTCCTGATTGGAGTTAGTGTATCCTAGTTTTTTGAACTAACTTGTTTCACTCTTTTTCATGCCAAATCCGTGGATAAATCTGTGGCCAAAGTCAGCCTGTTCAACCCCTTTTTCACAAGTCCAGAATTCGAATTTTCAATCCAGCCAAGTTTCTTGTGTTTAAATCTGTTGTTTAGCTTCTCTGAGGTAATGGAGGAGTTATCTAATTGCTAGAATGAGTAATCTCAAGCTAGAAATGTAGGAACCTCACAAGGTTCAACAAGGGATGAAGTTGGAATTGGGAATATGACTTAGAGGTCATAAACCTGAGGTTTTCGGATTTAAACAAGTTCAAATGGACTTAATAATGCTTACTGGATAAATTTTCGAAGTTAAAATCGAGTAAAAATGAATTTCATATGTTGAAATGGTTATGTTCCAAGTTTACTTTGATTCTGTGATTTGATATTGATTTGTGTTGTTAAGTGCTTGTTTATGTGTTCTAACATGTTTACTCTGTGAGTTTATGTCTCTGTTATGCATATGAATGAAAATACAATGCACAGAATCCGAATTGATATTGAAAGGTGCAGAAACTGGTGCTGTTGCAGTAAAAACACTCGAGTAAATTAAGGAGGACTCGAGTATTCTGGAAAAATTGAAGAACACTCGAGTATTTCTTAAGGACTCGAGTAAATTCATAAGAACACTCGAGTAGGCAAGAACTATTCGAGTAATTCAAAGAATTTTCAGAAAAATCTTATTTTTTATATAATTTCATTAAAGATTAACTCGTCTAATCTCCTATATTATTAAATTCTAATTATTTCCTTTTATCCCGTTGGTTGATTATTATCCTGAAAGAGTCCTACTGGAATTTTATTCAGTGGTTGATATATTCGGACAGGAGTCCCAACGGATAAATGTATAAGTTTATTTGATTCCCATTGGTAGATTTTTATCCTGGATGAATCCTACTGGAATTTTATTCAGTGGTTGATGTATTCGGCCAGGATGTCCCAATGGAAGTGCGTACATCCATTTGATTGATTATTTTTCCCACGTCCCAGTGGAAGTATTTACCCACTTGGTTGATATTTTGGGAGTCCTAAATGGGGTCGTTGCATTGATAATAATAAAATGATTAAACTCCTATTATATAAAACCATCACAAAGTGGCTGGGCCGCTGATGAAATTTTCAGAAAAGCACTAGCACCAGTTAATGCCAAGAGAAAAGATGGATTTGAGATTGAGAAGGATTATGAACTTTGGGTCTCTATATTGGAGACATGATGTTCAAGGATGTGATTAAAGAATAAAAGAAAGTAAAGAATAAAAAGAAAAGTTTGTGTGGCATTATCATGCATGGAGAAGAAGTTGCTCTGATCTAGATTTGGAACATCGGTATAGGTTAAATCAGAATATCCCTAGCACAAGGATGCTAGGAAGACCGATTTCCCAAATCGATCATGGAGTTGCTTCGATCTAGATTCGGAACTTCGGTGTATGTTAAATCAGAATATCCCTAGCACAAGGATGCTAGGAAGACCGAGTTCCCAATCGATCGTGATGCTTGAATGTGAATCGCTCCGGTTTGATGAAACATAGGATGGAGAATATCCCGAGCCTGAGATACTCGGATGCCAAACCGCATAGCATGAATGAGGAGTAGGCTTGCATCATGACACTAATTGAGATATTATAAAAGACAGTTTGAGCATATGTAATTGCATCTAGTATTGCTATTTGATAAATTGTGCTTGTTATTTCTAGCCACTGTTATGCTCATTTGTTATTGCTTTTAGCTATGACTCACTCCCAGTCCCTTGTGTAGGTGATGGCGAGAAACATGTTCTGCGTGGAGATGAGGCCGCTCCCTAATGGGGAGTGGAATTTTGAGGACCATAGGGCTACATATGAGAGGGAGGTGGAAGTTATCTTCCGCCATCCTAACCCATATTCCCGTATGCGTTCGCTTAGATCGAGAATCCCAATGGTTTCTCTTATCTATACTATTTTATATTTTGAGTCATGAACCATATGCTCTAGGTTATTATGAATTTTGTTGTAATATATGTAATATAAGGTAATGACCTAGAGTGTTAAATCAAGTAATTATGTATTTTGTTTAAATGAAGAATGTGGTATGTAACCTTTTTAATATGAATGAAATATGATGTAACATCACTTGTCTTCATGACTCGATGTTTATATAATTCCGCAAGATTTGATAATGGATAATGACTGACTTTTAGTTTCAAAGAAAAAAAAATGGTCGTCTTTTCTAAATATAAATATTTTACATTGGAATAAAAGTTGGGTCGTCACATTTAGTGGTATCAGAGCAATGGTTCGACTCTCGGCCTTGGAGTGTGGCCTTACACACTAACCATTGCATATCACGACATGATGTGTTTGATGTTTGTAGTATAAGACTAGAATTCACAGAATCTAATTAATTTTCCCCTTTGGATTCTGTAGGACTAGATGGCCGGAAGAAATAACGCTAACATTGCGGAGGCTTTGACCCGTATGGCTGCAGTTCTAGAATATGCAGCACAACCATCCTCCAAGCAATGGAACCCCAGCGGAGTTTCAAGGCTTAGATTCCTTTAGGAAGTGCAAACCCCCTAGCTTCTCGGGTGGTCGTCGTCCCGAGCAAGCTCAGTTCAGGCTTGACGAGATGAATAAAATCTTTAGAACGTTGACTCTGTCGGAGTCGCAAAAGGTCACGTTTGCTGCTTACGTGCTCACTGGTGAAGCTGCTACATGGTGGAACCAAACTCGTCAATTCCTGGAGTTTGATCAAGTAGAGTTTACTTGGTGGATCTTCACAGAGAAGTTTCTCGAGAAGTATTTCCCGGATGAAATCAGGCTGCAGAAGGAAATGGAATTCCTCGACCTAAAGCAAGGAAGTCTGACAGTTGACCAGTATGCTGAGAAATTTGAAGAACTGATGAAGTACTCGCCATACTTCCAGTATCACCCCGATGAACATTCCAAGTGTACGCGATTCGAGAATGGACTGAGATCCAACATCAAATTAGCTGTAAGTGTGCAAAGGATCCGACACTATCCAACGCTGGTTAGTACTTGCCGCATCTTTGAAAGGAATAGTGTCAAGAAGGACATTGGACAAGGAAGCTTTGGCCCACATCGCAATCAGCATAGGTATGGTAACAAGAACCGGAAAGGTCCTTATCCACAGAAAGGAAAAGGAAGCGCATCATCTTCTGGAGTACCTAGTCTCCCAGCCTCTGGTGCAGTGTGCAATAAATGTCAAAGATTCCATCCTGGAAGGGAGTGTTGGAGAGACAAACCACCGGTTTGCTACAACTGTGGAAGGACTGGTCACATCGCTCGTCTCTGTCATCAACCCTAGCGTCAGAACAATCAAGGTGCGGGAAACAAGCCATGGGTGAACGGGAAGGTTTTTACCATGTCCGGATCAGAGGCAGAGCAAGCAGACAATCTCGTGCAAGGTAACCATCTTCTCAATGGCATGCCTTGTCTCTTTTTATTCGATTCTGGTGCTACGCATTCTTTCATCTCTGAGGAATGCGTTAAGCGATTGTGTTTACCCATTTCGGAGACACCATTTAGACTTAAGGTGTGTACTCCTTCGAATGTACCGGTAACTACGTCAAGAGCATGTTTCGGATGTTCTGTCGATATAGGAAGCTTGTCCTCTAGGGTAGATTTAATCTGTCTACCGTTATCCCAGCTCGACGTTATTTTGGGGATGGATTGGTTAGCAACTAACCAAGTGGTGATCGATTGCAAGACTCGAACGATTGTTTTTCCCGGTAAAAAGTCGCCTGAGGTGCAACCTGAAGGGTACGTTTGTGTGTTTTCTGCGGTAGTAGAAGAAAAGAAAGATGAGCCGAAGATCGAGGAAATCCCGATTATTCGAGATTTTCCCGAAGTATTTCCTGATGAAGTTCCCGGTCTGCCACCACGTCGAGAAATAGAACTCAGTATCGATCTAGTTCCTGGTACTGGTCCCATTTCTATTGCTCCTTATCGTATGGCTCCAACCGAATTAGCTGAACTGAAGAAGCAAGTGGAAGACTTGTTAGAGAAGCAGTTCATCAGACCAAGTGTGTCGCCTTGGGGAGCGCCAGTTTTGTTCGTAAAGAAGAAGGATGGATCCATGAGGATGTGCATTGATTACAGACAACTCAATAAGGTTACAATCAAGAACAAATACCCGTTGCCAAGGATCGACGATTTGATGGATCAAGTGAGAGGAGCATCGGTGTTTTCAAAGATCGATTTGAGATCAGGTTATCATAAAATCAGGGTTAAGGAGGAAGATATTCCGAAGACTGCTTTTCGGTCTCGATATGGACACTACGAGTATGTGGTGATGCCATTCGGTTTAACCAATGCTCCTGCCATATTCATGGATTACATGAATAGAGTGTTTCGACCTTATTTGGATTCCTTTGTTGTGGTGTTTATAGATGATATACTCATCTATTCAAAGACCCCAGAGGAGCATGCCAATCATTTGAAGATTGTCTTGGAGACTTTGAAGGAAAAGAAATTATATGCCAAGTTAGCCAAGTGTGAATTTTGGCTTGAAAAAGTCAATTTTTTGGGGCATGTAATTTCAAGAGATGGTGTTGCTGTAGACCCAGCTAAAGTAGAAGCAGTGTTGAAATGGGAGAGGCCAAAGTCTGTTACTGAAGTTAGAAGTTTTCTTGGGTTAGCCGATTATTATCGGAAATTCATTGAAGGATTTTCTAAGTTGGCTCTTCCTTTAACCCGCCTGACTAGGAAGGAGCAACCTTTTGTTTGGAATGAGAAGTGTGAAGTTAGTTTCCAAACTTTAAAGGACAAGTTAACATCGTCTCCAGTGTTAACTCTGCCCGATCCCCAGAAAAATTTTGATGTTTACTGTGATGCATCAAAACAAGGTCTAGGTTGTGTTCTGATGCAAGAAGGAAGAGTTATTGCTTATGCGTCGCGACAGTTGAAGGTGCATGAGGAGAATTATCCTACTCATGATTTTGTCTTTGCTTTGAAAATATGGAGACATTACCTGTATGGTAATACGTTCCAAGTATTCAATGACCATAAAAGTCTAAAGTATCTTTTTGACCAAAAGGAGCTGAATATGAGGCAACGTAGGTGGATGGAATTCTTAAAGGATTACGACTTTGAATTACATTACCACCCCGTCAAGGCCAATATCGTAGCTGATGCGTTGAGTAGAAAGACTTTACATATGAGATCGATGATGGTGAAAGAAGCTGAATTAATTGAAGAATTCTGAAACTTGAATTTGGCGGTTCAGTTCAAACCAAATTGCATCAAGTTTGGAATATTACAAATCACAAATGAGTTTGTGGGTCAAATCCGAAACCTACAACAAGTGGATGAAGAGCTTCTAGAGAAGAAAAGACTAGGGATAGAAGGAGTGGAACCAGATTTCCAATTAGGATCGGATGGCATTTTGAGATTCAAGGATCGAATCTGCATCCTGACGAATCAAGAACTAAGGAGAGCTGTACTAGAAGAAGCCCACAAAAGCAAGCTGAGTATGCATCCTAGATCAACGAAGATGTATCAAGACCTGAAGAAGATGTTTTGGTGGTCCGGATTGAAGAAAGACGTTGCGTCTTATGTTGCGTCTTGCCTTGTTTGCCAAAAGGCGAAGATTGAACATAAGAAGCCCGGAGGAGAATTGCAACCTTTGAGCATACCAGAATGGAAATGGGATGGAATAGCCATGGATTTTGTAAGTGGTTTTCCGAGAACAAGAGAAGGTTTCGACGCGATTTGGGTAGTAGTTGATCGTTTAACGAAGTCAGCTCATTTCATTCCCATCAACATGCAATATCCACTGGAGAAGCTTGCAAGATTGTACATCAAAGAGATTGTTAGATTGCACGGTATTCCCTCGAGTATTGTATCGGATCGTTATCCTCGTTTCGTATCTCGCTTCTGGCAGAGTTTGCATCGAGCGTTAGGAACGCAGCTAAGAATGAGTTCGGCTTATCACCCGCAAACGGATGGTCAATCGGAGAGAACGATTCAATCTCTGGAAGATTTGCTCCATGCTTGCGTTTTAGAGTACCAAGAAAGTTGGGATCGTTTGTTGTCGCTTGTGGAGTTCACCTACAACAATAGTTACCACACAAGCATCGATATGGCTCCGTACGAAGCCCTCTATGGAAGGAAGTGTAGAACCCCACTATGTTGGTTCCAAGTGGGGGAGAACGCTCTCATCGGACCTGAATTAGTTCAGGAAACGACCGAGAAGATCAAGGTTATCCAAGAAAAGATGAAGATTGCATAAAGTCGTCAGAAGAGCTATGCCGATCAGCGTAGATCCAAGCTCGAATTTCAAGAAGGGGATCATGTATTTCTGCGAGTGGTACCGACAACTGGTATTGGGAGAGTGATGAAGCCGAGGAAACTGTCACCAAAGTTTATTGGTCCTTATCAAATCCTAAAGCGAGTCGGTCCCGTCGCTTATCAGATCGCATTACCGCCTTCTTTAGCTAATCTCCATGATGTATTCCACTTCTCTCAGCTTCGCAAATTTATTCAAGACCCGTCTTCAATTATCCAGTTACAGCCAGATGAAATACCTTTAAAGGAGAATCTGACATTTGAAGTCGGACCGGTACGAATTGAAGACCGTCAAATCAGAAGGCTGCGAGGAAAGGAGATTCTGTAACATCCCGTTATTTCTAATACTTTTAGTAAAATAATTAAATGATTTAATATGATGTTTTCAAGATTTGAGTCTCGGAATAAAATTCTGATTTCATCATTATATGTGAAATATGTTTTCTAGTCAAAATAAGTATAAATTTGTTATCATACGTTTTCCAAAAATAAAGTAGTACTTTTATTTAGTTTAATTAACATTTTGATAGGGAGCTCAAGTGGCAAGCCTTAGAGGCATTTTTATAAATAGTTTCTTTAGAAAAATATGTTTAACTTAATATTTTGAGCGTCCTTGTAAATTTTCATAGTGATCGGAGGCTGTTTTATTTTTAGCTTCTGGAGTGGTTTAATAAATTACTAATATAAGTTATATATAATAATTTGCTATTTCAAAATTATAAATATTATTTTTACCAAGTTTAATATCGGGATTGAGAAAATATATTTACTTTTGAATTTTTATACTTTTTCTTACGCAATAACTATCCGGAGGGACTGATAACTTTATTATTTTTTAATCAGATTTGATTAATTAAAAATACAATATTATTTTACCTAAATGTATTTTATTATTTGGATCGTCAAACTTTTAGCTATAATCCAAAATACATACACACATTGACCCACAAATGAGAACAAAACATAAAAATTATATTTATTTTCCTAAGAACTACCCAACCCAGCCCATGTACTCACCGCCTCAGATAATATATATATATATATATATATATATATATATATATATATATATATATATAGATATTAGTAAGTCCCAACCAACCCAAGTATTATGAAATACCCCCCAAACCCGTCAGAGAGAAAAAGAAAAATAGAAAATAGACGGGAGAGAGACAGAAGCAATAGGTGAGGGAAACAAAATCAAAGAAAGTGAGTATATATAGAGAGACAGAAAGAGACGAAGAGAGAGTGAGAGTGTGAAATAGAAATATGCAGAGAGAGAGAGGGATCTCGGAGGCGAGGATTAGAGAAGGGGAATCATTTAGATTTTTTCAATTTTCCCGGTCTAATAACTCAAGATCCAACCGTTCAATCTCAAATCCTTCCTAGGTATATAATCTCCTCAACTTCCTCTATCCATCTACCTAATTTATTTGACGATCCGTCAATAATTTTATTATCCCTATATTTTCAAATAAAGATATGTTTTAGGGAAAAGTGATATATTTTTATTATATAATGATATATATTTATTATTTTGACAAAAATGAATTTATTTGATATATATATTTTAATGTTATAATTAGTTTTATCATATGTCCCTATTTAGATCCAACGCTATTGACCTTGACCCTGGAGCAAGTCGCGGATGTAAACGTGACTCTGTCGTTATTGCTAGGATTTCCAGGTAAGGGGAGTCTCTTTTCCACACTTTGGGTTAGGGATAGTTAGGGTGTATAATAGGATTTGAGTTTAATACTTAGACCGGGTTGTGGGTAGCAAAATGGTTTTGATTTAAAGTTGATTTAGGGGTGATTAGTATGTTTACGGTTAATTTTATATTAATTAAATTGTTTATGTTAAATTCTCTTTTTATTAATACTAAAGTAGGAAGTGAAGAACCCTAGGGAGTTGACTTACATTCCATGTACTCTGAGACATACCTGAGTATGTCGACTGATTTGTAATATTGGTTGATGGTTGTTAAATTGATATGCTCACTAAGAGTTTTATATGTGATTAATTGAAATGTGACCCTATATGTGTTTAATTGATGGTGTATGTGTATAAACATTAAAAATGGAAATGTGATGTAAAAAGATATAATAAGCTGGAACTTGAAATGAATTTATATATAGACATAACTTGAGAATGTTGGTGTGTAAATAATGTTTGGAAATATGTGTGATTTGTGAAATGCTCGGTAAATTATGGTTTGATCTATAAATTAAAGGAATGATTATGTCTGTTAAAAGTGGTGAAAATGAATATTTGATATTGTTTGATATTCTCTGAGTATTTGATGAATGGTGTGCATGTTGTTCTTGACTTTTGTGAATGAGTTTTGATATGGAATAAAAGGAATGCAGTGTAATTGATCCTTGGATGCCCCGGCACACTAGGTGCCCTGCTAGGTGGTGAATTGCCTGCTAGGGCCTAATTACCTGTCAGGCGAATTGCCCATTAGGTCCTAAATTCCCATTAGGCGTCGGTGCGCCAATGGATCAATACACTGCATAACCACCGGAAAAAGTTAATGAATTGTGGACTGGAATTGAGAAATGAATAATTAATGGAAAGGTAATTAATTGCGTTGTCCTAACGGGTGATGCCTAATGGGTGTCTCAGTCCTGACAGGTGTAAAGTCCCTAGTAGTTGCCGAATTGCCTAGCAGGTGCGCTAATTCCTAGTGGTGCAAATATAAAAAGAAAAAGAGAATATGGTTTGTATGTTGTCCTCTGACCGTGAGGAGACGTACAATGTATATGTGGTTTGTATGTTGTCCTCTGACTGTGAGGAGACATACAATGTATAAGTGGGTATGTTGGCCTCTGACCGTGAGGTGACATACAGTTTTATGAAACAGGGAAAGAGAATAAATATGGAATGTATTTAAAAATTGTTAATAATTGAATGTGATTCATTTTGTTAATCCATGGCTTGATTTACTTATTATCCTTGAGTTTTTGTTATATACCGTTTTACTATCTTCTAATCCACTGTGTTGTGAAAAAGTCTCACCCTTATGTGGTTAACATTTTAGGTTCTTGAGCAAGGAGCTTGGAGATCAGAGTGCTCAGTGGATCAGTCGAAAGAAAGGAACTCAAGTGTATTTTATTATATTGTAATTGAAAGCCCCCAACGCTATTTGTGAACTATGATTTATAAAAGAAAATTTAAAGTCCTATGTTTCATTTTTCGAACGTTTATTGTTTATTATTCATTATATTACGGGGTGTTACAGATTCCTTTAGTGCGAGTTCTTTGGAATCAAAAAGGAGTGTCAGAATCAACATGGAAATTAGAATCTAAGATGAGAGAAGAGTATCCACATTTGTTTATTTAGTCAGAATTTCGGGGACGAAATTCTGTTTAAGTGGGGGAGGATGTAAGGTCCTATATTTTAATATATGAAATAAAAGTATTTTATCAATATTAGTATCATTAAAATAGTTAATTTTTCCTATTTTAGCAAAAACACTCGAGTACTTTAGGTAAGACTCGAGTATTATAAGTAGCTGTTTGGAAATTTGAATTTTTAAATAAACACTCGAGTATATTTGAAAACACTCGAGTATTTCGTACAGACCTGAAAGTGTATAAGTCGGTTTTCATTTAATTTTCGCACCAAAACGCGGTTTCTCGAATCTTCAAGCATAGGGCTGGACTTTACTTCGACTTGAAGCATTCCTAGGCTATAAATGAGTGCTTAGTTGAAGCATTCAACACCTTAATCATCCCAAAACCCGAATTTCAGTTTCAAACTTTCAATTTTTCAGAGCACTCTTTGATCTCTGATTTCTCCTTCGTTTCTCAATCAAATCCTTCGAAACCAAAACACAACTCAAGGTTCTAGTTCCATCTTTGAATTAGAATCAAGAATCACTTCAAATAAGCCCCTGTAGTTCGAGTTCCAGACCTTCAAAGTTTGAGGTTCAAAGCTGAGAAAAACAGAGTAGTTTTCAGCATCAAGTATTCATCTTCATTGAGTTCGTTTGGTAATTTCAAAAACCCTTTTTGTGTCAAACTTGTTCCTGATTGGAGTAAGTGTATCCTAGTTTTTTGAACTAACTTGTTTCACTCTTTTTCATGCCAAATCCGTGGTGAAATCTATGGCCAAAGTCAGCCTGTTCAACCCCTTTTTCACAAGTCCAGAATTCGAATTTTGGATCCAGCCAAGTTTCTTGTGTTTAAATCTGTTGTTTAGCTTCTCTGAGGTAAGGGATGAGTTATCTAATTGCTAGAATGAGTAATCTCAAGCTAGAAATGTAGGAACCTCACAAGGTTCAACAAGGGATGAAGTTGGAATTGGGAATATGACTTAGAGGTCATAAACTTGAGGTTTTCGGATTTAAACAAGTTCAAATGGACTTAATAATGCTTACTGGATAAATTTTCGAAGTTAAAATCGAGTAAAAATGAATTTCATATGTTGAAATGGTTATGTTCCAAGTTTACTTTGATTCTGTGATTTGATATTGATTTGTGTTGTTAAGTGCTTGTTTATGTGTTCTAACATGTTTTCTATGTGAGTTTATGTCTCTGTTACGCATAGGAATGGAAATACAATGCACAGAATCCGAATTGATATTGAAAGGTGCAGAAACTGGTGCTGTTGCAGTAAAAACACTCGAGTAAATTAAGGAGGACTCGAGTATTCTGGAAAAATTGAAGAACACTCGAGTATTTCTTAAGGACTCGAGTAAATTCATAAGAACACTCGAGTAAGCAAGAACTATTCGAGTAATTCAAAGAATTTTCAGAAAAATCTTATTTTTTATATAATTTCATTAAAGATTAACTCGTCTAATCTCCTATATTATTAAATTCTAATTATTTCCTTTTATCCCGTTGGTTGATTATTATCCTGAAAGAGTCCTACTGGAATTTTATTCAGTGGTTGATATATTCGGACAGGAGTCCCAACGGATAAATGTATAAGTTTATTTGATTCCCATTGGTAGATTTTTATCCTGGATGAGTCCTACTGGAATTTTATTCAGTGGTTGATGTATTCGGACAGGATGTCCCAATGGAAGTGCGTACACCCATTTGGTTGATTATTTTTCCCACGTCCCAGTGGAAGTCTTTACCCACTTGGTTGATATTTTGGGATTCCTAAATGGGGTCGTTGCATTAATAATTATAAAATGATTAAACTCCTATTATATAAAACCATCACAAAGTGGCTGGGCCACTGATGGAATTTTCAGAAAAGCACTAGCACCAGTTAATGCCAAGAGAAAAGATGGATTTGAGATTGAGAAGGATTATGAACTTTGGGTCTCTATATTGGAGACATGATGTTCAAGGATGTGATTAAAGAATAAAAGAAAGTAAAGAATAAAAAGAAAAGTTTGTGTGGCATTATCATGCATGGAGAAGAAGTTTCTCCGATCTAGATTTGGAACATCGGTATAGGTTAAATCAGAATATCCCTAGCACAAGGATGCTAGGAAGACCGATTTCCCAAATCGATCATGGAGTTGCTCCGATCTAGATTCAGAACTTCGGTGTATGTTAAATCAGAATATCCCTAGCAAAAGGATGCTAGGAAGACCGAGTTCCCAATCGATCGTGATGCTTGAATGTGAATCGCTCCGGTTTGATGAAACATAGGATTGAGAATATCCCGAGCCTGAGATAATCGGATGCCAAACCGCGTAGCATGAATGAGGAGTAGGCATGCATCATGACACTAATTGAGATATTATAAAAGACAGTTTGAGCATATGTACTTGCATCTAGTATTGCTATTTGATAAATTGTGCTTGTTATTTCTAGCCACTGTTATGCTCATTTGTTATTGCTTTTAGCTATGACTCACTCCCAATCCCTTGTGTAGGTGATGGCGAGAAACATGTTCTGCATGGAGATGAGGCCGCTCCCTAATGGGGAGTGGAATTTTAAGGACCATAGGGATACATATGAGGGGGAGGTGGAAGTTATCTTCCGCCATCCTAACCCATATTCCCGTATGCGTTCGCTTAGATCGAGAATCCCAATGATTTCTCTTATTTATACTATTTTATATTTTGAGTCATGAACCATATGCTCTAGGTTATTATGAATTTTGTTGTAATATATGTAATATAAGGTAATGACCTAGAGTGTTAAATCAAGTAATTATGTATTTTGTTTAAATGAAGAATGTGGTATGTAATGTAACACCCCGATTTGACAACTTGAAAACCATAGTCATTTTAAGTGAAAATAAGGGGCCATTTTTTTTTACAAGAGTTACACACTCATGAGAACATTTTCAATTTGAAACCGAGATATAAAACATTACGTTCTCAAGGCATGCCACCCTTCAAGTTCCAAACCGAGATGTCACGGGACATCGCACTTTGAAACTCGTTTTCCAGAACGTAGTTCAAACAAATTACCCCATTTGATTTGATTTCAAAACATCAATACTTAACATAATCTTATTTGGGGTTACAGCATATTAGAGCCAGGTGTCTAATAACTTGAAGTGGAATACACTACTCAAAAGGGAATTACCTAATCTCTAGTCGTCGAATCTTACTAACACTTGCCACATAATATTGCTCTGTCACCCGTCCTCCTCCTCTATCGAAAGATCCTCAGGGCTCGGGCTCCAATCCTCATTGCTCAGACACTCATCTGTATCAGCCTCAGTCCAAGTGTCGGGATCCTCCTCCTCTGCCTCCTCCGTGATTTCTACTGTAGATTCATCCGGCGTTCCGTCAGTCTCTATATCCAAGGGAGTGACTCTTTCGGCTAACTCTACGCTTCTGCGCTGAATCCTCAGAAAGAATACCACGTAGGCCGACATAGCGTTGTTATCTCCTCTCATTGGTAGGGCTCCGATCTCCCTAAACCGCCGATATCTTGCAATGTTGTCCATCTAGGATCCGCACATTTTCATACATAATAGAATTGTAGAGGAAAGAGAGAGTGAACTACCCAAAACGGCAATGTCGACTATGTGGGATTACATTAGGTAAATACTAAGACCAAATAAATGTAAAAGGAAACATAAATCCAACAATGGCATAAGACACTTCAAAACGTCACATCTAATTATCAGGATGTACACATACATAATTATTCAATCATTAATTCGAATATTTGCAAGCTTAATACAATCACATCCATCACCATGATACTTTTCTTTCATTCTCCCTCATTTTCAATCTCAAACTCATCAAATGTTTCAAGAGGATTCATATCCACTTCCGATCTCAAACCTTATCCAACGCTTAGTGTCAGCATTATCATTTTCCTTAGCACTATAATCATTATCACACATATCCTTGGAACATCTTGGTTTATTTAAGTCTTATCAATTCGATTAGCAACAATGATGGGGGGAGACATCATTGAGCTCGCACACGTCTACATCTCCTCGGTCAACCACCCAACCTAGTCGGAAGCAAACAGTAGTACAGGACCTTTACCACGCGGGCACGACAGCTGTCTCAACACAGAAATGGTCCCAGACCAGGAGGATCTCGTCCTCAAATCATATCAATAATAACAAGGCTCATTGTCCCTCTCACTGTTCTCGTCACAAGCTTGACATAGATCTTTCTTGCATGTATGTTTTTCTTGTTCTAAATCATGATCTATATGTGTTTATGTGATTATTTGATAAGCCAATCTATGATCTAAGTTTAATGTATTATAAAGTAAAATTATTTGGCCTTGCATGTTGAAATTTCTTGCTTAAACCGTGAGCTATAATGTTTTTAAGAAATGATTTGATAAATAAATTTGTGATTTAAACTTGCTTTAAGATCTTTGGTCTTTCATGCTAAATTTTCTTGTTTAAGTTGTGATCTATGTTGTGTATGTGTGATTTCTTTATGAATCAATAAATGATTTAAATTTGTTTGAAAAATAAAGTTGAGATCTTTTACTTTACATGTTATTTGATGATGATCTTGTTGATTTGTATATAATCCATGTTTAATAAGTAAAAAGTTAGGATCTTAAATCATGCATGTTAATTTTAAGTAGAAAAATCATGTTTGCATTTGATGCATGTCACGGTTTCAAAGAGAAAATTAAATAAACAAGTTTTAAAATGATTTTTGAAGTGTGAACATGATTTAGTTTAAGTATTTGATTTTTATGTGTACTATGTTTGTAAGAGGCCATTCGGCCATATTAAATAAAATTGGATCTCATGCTTTTTAGTTGATGCATGTGTAGGATAGGATTAGATCCAATAATTTTAAGTACATGCATGTTATTTCTAGTGTAATCTTGATTTTCATTTGAAACCAAGTGATGAACTTAAGTGCTATTGGGATCCTTTAATAAAAATCTTGCTTTAGTAAAGTTAATGCATGTTAATATGGATGAGTGATGTGGCTTGATGTTTGCTTTGAAATCTTACATGCCTTGATTTGATTTTGTGATTTTTATATGTTGAAAATTGAACCAAGAACCTTGCATTCTTGCATGCTAGTATTCGGCCATGAGGAAAAGGAATAGGAAATTATATTTGCTCTTTGTTTAGGTTGCATCTAGGATGAGATTAGCTTAATTTAAGAACTTAGGAGTACATGCATGAAGTAATTGAATATGTGTATGAATCTTGAGGTGATTTGTGATTTTAATTTGTTGTTTGATTCAAGATTGTTAAATTTCTTTTTAATGTTCTCGGTTTTTAGTCTAAAAAGAAAGAAAATAATTTCAATTGCTTTGTGCCACTATGTGTGCATGCATCTTTGTAAAATTACACCTATGTGATTCGGCCTAGGTATGCTAGTGTCGTTAGGAAAATTTGTCTCCATGAGATGACCTTGTAAATGATTATATTTTTGTATGCATGATGTTATGTGTGTGTTGTATTGTTTGTTTTGATCTTTTTCGGTTTTTAGAAATAAAATAAATAAATTGACTTAATAAATGATGTTTGATGATTTTTAATGTGATTAATATTAGGTGAAGTTGTGAATGTGATGTGTTGTTTGAATGTGTTTTTCTATATTTGAAATTCCAAAGGATTGAAAAATGTTTTACTGAAAAGTAAGGTTTAAGAAATTTAAATTTATTTGATGTGATTCTGGAATTTTATTAAGTTCTGAATTTTGTTTAATAACTAAGAATAATGATTTTTATAACACGAACCTTTTATAGAATGAATTCTGTTTTGATAAGAAAATCATTTTCCAAAGTGTTTCCAAGTTTTCTTGAAAACATTTTATTTAATTTGGATTTGAAAACTTTTGGAATGTGAACAATGTGTTTTCAAAAAGGAATAATTTTAAAGTGTTTTCAAAATAAAGTCGTTAAAAATGTTTCTAACGCACGGGGAAAAATGCTATAGTTCAGACGACAGACACAAAGGAAACGAGGCGGAACTAGCAATCGGGAAATCTCGGAAAAGCTTTCGGAGGCTTACATTAATTGAGGTGAGAGAGGGGCTTCCCTTAAGACGTCGTGGTATTTAGGTAACTTATTAAGAGGTCCAATCATCTCAAAGGTTGGACTCCAATCTCATTTAGCGTAGTGGTGTATGTGATAGCAATTGTTTGATTGTTTGTTTGGCTATCCACCCGAACAGCTGAGATTGGTTTATTAAATATGATAGTATGCTTTCTGATTGATTTATGCTTGAACTATTTGTTTATCATATACTGCAAGTATTTATTGATTGGTTAAGTAGTTGTGATATTATGGAGAAACATTAGTACGCTGTAATTATGTGATAAGAATAAATTTGTGAAAGCAAGGAAATATAATTGAGAAAATGATTAAGTAATAACAAAGGTGAGGTAAGTGAATGAAAATTCAAGATAAAGAGTTGAGGCTGGAAAAGAGAAACATGGTTCTGAAAGTGAGATGTGGATTGGCTCCTTTATTTTTCTTTTAGACTGGGACTAGTGTTGAGTTGAGCTTGCTCCTCCATTAGCGCTCAACAAAAATGTGGTTTTCGAAAAAGGTTTTTGAAAAGAGATTTTTGAAAAGCTTTTTGTTAAAAGATACATTTTTGAAAAAGTTTTGTGGACCGTCTTTTTGAAAAGTTTTGTTAAATGTTATACTTTTGAGAAAAAGTTTTTGGAAATAATCTTTTGATAAAGTTTTTGAAATGACTTGTTGAGAAATTCTTTTGAAACAATATTTTTGAGAAAGTCTTTTTGAAATGATATTTTTAAGAAAGTCTTTTTGTAATGATATTTTTGAGAAAGCCTTTTTGAAAATACTATTTTTAAGAAAGTTATGAAATGACCCCCTTTGAGAAAAAGTTTGTGAAAACAATATTTTGTGAACGTTTGTGCAAATAGATTTTGTGAAAGTTTTTGGAAATAGTATTTTTGAGAAAATTTTGTGAAAGGACATTTTTGAGAAAAATTATGAAATGATATTTTGAAAAAGTTTTGTGAAGTGAAAGTTTTGTGAAAAGTTTTATGAAAAGATGTTTTTGAAAAAGATGAGGAAATGAGTTTTGATAAAGTGGACAAGATGAGCCTAGAAAGAGTGTGATATGAGATGTGAGATGTTATGTGATGAATTGGGGAACAGTTTGAAAGATTAGTGGTCGGGACTCGTTGAAGGGATGCATTAAGGATGAGCCGACCGTTAGGTTTAAACCGTAAATAAAAATTTAAAGCTTCAAAAAAACTTTAAAAGACTATTAAAAGCATGAATAACGCGGTGAGGTATGAGTGTGTGTCGAAGTAGTGGAGAGGAAGATACTATGGGTATCTGCGGATACTCAGGTGGAGATTGCATGAGGGGAGGACGATGACGGTGAAACGTCAAGAAGTCTAGAGTATATTTCTAGGCAGAACGAACTCCACAGGTGGCGTACTAACGTGGTAGGGACTGGGTCCAATGCCGTGGTAAGTTCTGCACTCGAGACTAGAACTATACTGTCGCCCCCTTGATTGCAAATCTAGAACAGTGAGAGGGACTGGAGTGGGGCATGTGATTGCCACTGTAAGTGAGACAGTGTGCCTTGATTATGTATATGAATTGAATTGATTTGAGGCTGAGTCCTCCTGGTCTGGGACCATTTGGTTGTTGAGACAGCTGTCGTGCCCGCACGGTAAAGGTCCTGTACTCCTGTTTGCTTCCGACTAGGTGTGGATGGATGACCGAGGAGATGTAGACGTGTGATCCGTTTGCCTCAATGATGTTTGTTCCCCTAATCATTGAGTGGACTGAGATGATAAGACTTAATAAACTTAAAGATAAAAAAAAAGAATAGTACAGTAAAGATATTAAGTATTGAGTAAGAATTGAGAAGCAAGAATAAGATGTTGTTTACATGATGATAATGATTATGTTTGTTTATTTGGTATGTATGTTGTTTATTGTTTTATCTTAATAATTGCCTATCGTAAATCCACATAGTCGACATTACATGTTTTGGGTAGCTCACTCTCTCGCACTTCTGCTTTGTATTGGGAAAATTTCTGTATGGTCTTTAGATGGAAAACATAGTGAAGTTCCAGCTTCTTCGGGAGATAGGAGCATCTCCTTTAAAGGGAGACAATATAACTATGACTGGCCGAGTCATAGTTTATATTGAGATGAAACGGAATGAAAAGGAAATCATGGAGAGACTGCTAGTTCGTTATGAGGAAGAGAAGAAAGCACGACGCGACGCCATGGAAAGTATTTCTAAGGAGGCTGAGGAGGATGACTCTGCTTGCGACCAGAAAGCTTGATTCAGAGTTCGACAGCGAGCGTTAGTGTAGATGACTAGAGGTTAGGTAATTCCCTTACAATGTTTTGTAATTCCATTGCAAGTTACTTAGAGTCCTGGCTCTAACACGCTGTAACCCCAACTGAAATCATTTTCAGTAATTATGTTTTGGAATTAAGATGAATGGGCTATTAATTTGAAATGATGTTTTGAAAAACAAGTTTCAAAGTGCGGTGTCTTGTGACATCTCGGTTTGGAACTTGAAAGGTTTATGCAATATGAGAACATAAGTTTTAAATTGTAACTATGTTCTGAAAACCTAAATGTTCTCACCTTGTGTAACATTTGTATAACAAAAAAATTGGCCCAAATTTTCACTATTTTCAATTTAAGAAACAATGGTTTTCAAGTTGCCAAATCGGGGTGTTACAGACCGAAACCGACTCGGTCTTTGTTCTCGGTCATTAGAAAGGCTTCAAGGATCACCGCCCCATCTCGTCGGCGAGCTTCGGTGTTAATCGGTGCGGAGTTTGGAGTCTCGGGTCAAGGTTCTCTCTTTTGATTTGTCGGTTGAGGTAAGGGGAGTCTCTTTTCCACACTTTGGATTAGGGATAGTTAGGGTGTATAATTGGATTTAAGTTTAATACTTAGACCGGGTGGTGGATAGCAAAATGATTATGAATTAAAATTGATTTAGGGGTGATTAGTGTGTTTATGGGTAATTTTATATTAATTAAATTGTTTATGTTAAATTCTCTTTTTATTAATATTAAAGTAGGAAGTGAAGAACCCTAGGGAGTTGACTAACATTCAATGTACTCTGAGACATACCTGAGTATGTCGATTGATTTGTGATATTGGTTGATAGATGATAAATTGATGTGACCCTATAGGTGAGTAATTAATGGCGTATATGTATAAATTTTTGAAATGAAAATGTGATGTAAAAAGGAATAATAAATTGGCCTTGGAAGTGAATATATCTATATATATATATATATATAACTTGAAAATGTTTGCGTGTGAAGAATGTTAGAAATATGTGATTTGGGTAATACTTGGTAGATGATGGTTTGGTTTGTAAATTAAAGGGATGATTATGTCTGCTAAAAGTGACGAAAATGAATACTTGTTATACTTAGCATTACTTGAATATTGGAATGGTGATAATTATGAATGTAAAATTGTGGCTATTTGGATATATATGTGATGATGCTCGTGCTTGAAATGATTAGGTGAGAATAAACGAAATTGGTCGGCAAATTAATAAATGGGCGATGTATGTAGGCCTTCGATTTGGTGGAGACATACATCGTAGATGGGGTTGTATTGTAGGCCTTCGATTTGGGGGAGACAATACAACGTAACTGGGGGCATGTATGTAGGCCTTCGATTTGGTGGAGACATACATGTTAAATGGGGGGGATGTATTGTAGGCCTTCGATTTGGTGGAGACAATACATCGTCCTTAAAGGTTGGAAAATAAATGGGCATGTATGTAGGCCTTCGATTTGGTGGAGACATACATGTTAAATTAGGATGTATTGTAGGCCTTCGATTTGGTGGAGACAATACATCGTCATTAAGAGTTGTAAAATAAATGGGCGATGTATGTAGGCCTTCGATTTGGTGGAGACATACATCGTAGATGGGGATGTATTGTAGGCCTTCGATTTGGTGGAGACAATACATCGTCATTAGGAGTTGTATAATAAATGGAGTATGTATGTAGGCCTTCGATTTAGGGGAGACATACAGACACCGTAAGTAAAAGGAAAAGAGTAAGGGAAAAGATAAGGGATTAAGAAAGGGATTTTTGATTGAACTTGGATAATAATTAAAAGGGAATTATAAAGAGAAAACTAAATTAATTAAAGGGAACTGATACTTGGAAAATGACAGAAATGGAAAATGTGGTATACTTATGAGGGGATTGTGATTATGTGAATATTTGCTAAATGTATTATGAACTTGATAATAAGTGAATGTGAGACATTTTGTTAATCCATGGCTTGATTTACTTATTATCCTTGAGTTTTTGTTATATACAGTTTACTATCTTTTAATCCACTGTGTTGTGAAAAGGTCTCACCCTTATGTGGTTAACATTTTAGGTACTTGAGCAAGGAGCTTGGAGAACAGAGTGCTCAGCGGATCAGTCGAAAGAAATGAACTCAAGTGTATTTTATTATATTGTAATTGAAAGCCCCCAACACTATTTGTGAACTCTGATTTATGAAAGAAAATTTGAAGTCCTATGTTTTATCTTTCAAACGTTTATTGTTTATTATTTATTATATTTCGGGGTGTTACAGCCGCCACTGTGGCCGCCGGTTGCACCACCACAACCCACCGCTCACTGCCACCATCATAAGCCCCTTTCTCTCTCCCTTTCCCCTTAGGTCGAGCTTTCTCTCTCTTCTCGGATCTCACCGACGCCATTACAGACCCGTGATCGTGCCGGGCTTGTGTCGGGTGCCTCGAAGCTCGAAGCTCTTGCCTAGGTCCAGCCCGTGGGTGTTTTCACCACCGGCGTCGATCGCCGTCAACCCGTTCGTCACACCGGGTCACTAAAGCTTCATGGATCGTCGTTCTTTCCTCGAAGTCGAGGTTATCTCTCTACTTTCATCAACCGAGGTAAGAAGGGTTTGTATTACCTCTATTTAGGATTTAATTTCTAGGTTGATTATAGTGGTGTCTAGGGATAGAAAAGATTAGTAAGGATAATAAGCAATAGGGTAGTTGAAATAGATAATAAACAAAGCTTAGGAATAAAGGAAATGAACTCACTACATAAATTGTAATTATATGTAGTATACAATGATGTTTGTAATGTGTGAACTTATTGTGGAAATGTTAAATGATGAATAATGAAAGAGGAAACAAAAGGAGAATAAAGATAAGAAAATAGAGTAGAGGAATAAAGAAAATGATCCCGCTAAATTGTTTGTAATGCTATGTATAAGTGAATGGTGTTATATGGTTGATTGTTTGTAACTTGTAAGTGTGAAGTATGTGATAGAAAGGGGTCTTGAAAATGAACTTAGGATTTAGTAAGATTAGAGGCATCACAAGTTAATGAATGAACTAGTGTGTTGGGTAAGTGTGGAAATTGATAAAGATAGTTAAACAAGAATAGTAATCGAGTAATTAATTGAGAAGATAAGGAAAGAAGTAAGGGTTTGGATTGGGAAAATGATTGTGAATGTGTAGGTGTGCTGAATGTTGGTTTTGAATGTTAACCCTTTAAGTGATGATATATAAATGGCAACAAATTGTTAGTGAAAGGAAAGAATGAAAAAGAATTAAGATATTGAAAGTGAGACAAAGAACAAGAAAGTAAAGAAACACAATCTAAGACTTGATGAGACAATGAAGAGAAAGAAAAGATTCAATGAGTAAAGAAAGAGAAGACTTAATGATAAAGAATAATTAACCGGACAAAACCTTGTGACTCCGGAATTAATTAAAAATATAACCCTGACGGTCCTAGTGACTCAGGGGAATAATTAATAAGAGAAAGAATAATATCGGCGGACGGTCCTAGTGACTCTATCGAAGCGCAACCCGGACGGTCCTAGTGACTCTATCGAAGCGCAACCCGGACGGTCCTAGTGACTCTAGGGATAACTAAAGCGCAACCCTGACGGTCCTAGTGACTCAAGGAGTAATTAACTGGACGGTCCTAGTGACTCCGGAATTAATTAAAAATATAACCCCGACGGTCCTAGTGACTCAGGTGAATAATTAATAAGAGAAAGACTAATATCGGCGGACGGTCCTAGTGACTCTGTCGAAGCGCAACCCGGACGGTCCTAGTGACTCTGGGGATAACTAAAGCGCAACCCTGACGGTCCTAGTGACTCTGGGAGTAATCAATCGGACGGTCCTAGTGACTCCGGAATTAATTAAAAATATAACCCTAACGGTCCCAGTGACTCAGGGAATAACTGAGAACTAAAAATATAACCCTAACGGTCCTAGTGACTCAGGGGAAGATAAAGGAAATGTGAAAGAAATGAAAAGAATAAATGAAAAGTGCTAGTACGAAAAGAAAAGTAATTTTTGGAAGCCATATAAGTAAGTTAAATATAAATAAGAAAAAAAAATAGTTAAAAAGCCAAATAAGAGAGATTGATGTATGGAATTGATTTATGCTTGTTGGGTGTGTTAATAATATTGTTAGGCTTAGTTATTTCTATGTCTTCTTAGAAGTTACTTCCTAAGTTCTGTGTAATGCTACCCTTCTTGCTATATTTTTTCAGGTACAGAAGGAGCTTGCACAAGTCGTGGCCGAGCAGGAGTACACTCCACATCGTGGAGTGCAATTAGTTATTTGGGTGACCATATGTATTGTTCTGAGGTTTCATTTTAGGAATTATGTTATATATATTTACTTTATATTTTGGGAGCTGATAACTCCAAGAACTCGTTTATATTTTGGAAATGTTGTAATGAATGAACTGTAGCCTATTTTGCCCTGCCGGCCTACTGCTGAATATATAAGTTTGTTAACACAGGTTTTACATGAAAAGTATATTTTTATGGAGATTTTTATAAGTAACTGTTGTTTTTAAAAGAAATTTTCAAGTCCCTAAATCAAATCGGGGTAACTAGAGTATAATTTAAGATAGGGTGTTACACGCTCGCTGTACCATTAGCGAGATGCTAAACTTACATAATAAAAAAAAACAACGTCTCGCTCTGGTGTCTGTTTGGGTGTAAAAGTAACACACTCGCTGTACCCTAAGTAAGAGGCTTAATTTTACAAATACGCGTACCCAGCAGTGAGTTACACTTAGATAATGAAAAATCAACATCTCGCTCTGGGTTAAGCGTGTGTTTAAAAGTAACACACTGGCTGTACACTAAGCGAGAGGCTAAAATTTACACACGCTTACCCAGCAGCGAGTTCAACTAACATAATGAAAAATCAGTTGCTCGCTTATGTGTCAGCGTGTGTGTAAATTTTAGCCTCTCGCTGACCCTTTAGCGAGCTATTAAATTTTTTCGTTAGCTCGCGCCTGGGTCAGCGTGTGTGTAAAGGTAACACACTCGCTGTACCCTAAGCGAGCAAACTGATTTTTTTTTTTAAAAAAATAAATTAATGTAAGTTATTACGTTTGTATACAGATATTTAAACATGCAAGCAAACGATGGTGAGAGCAATCATGAGATGAATGATGATGGCCCTCGTAAGATTGAGGATGTTGAATTAGTTCCTATTGAGTTTCCGGATTACAGAAGTGCTTTTGAGTCCGGAAGAGTTTTTCCTGATTGTGAATCTCTAGAGAAATGGGTTCGTGAAGTTGCCTACTCTCAAGGATTTGTTCTTAGGATCCTTAGGTTGGATAGAGGAGGAGTTGGCAAGAAAGAAAGGATCACCATCTCATGCGAAAGATATGGTCTTTACAAGCCAAAAAAGGAGGATCTACACTATATTACCAGGTCAAAGAAGTCCAATTGTCCTTTCAAAGTACATGGTCGACCATCGGCATCCCTTGGAGGGTGGATAGTGAGGGTGTCTTGTGGCACCCACAACCATGATAAATATGAATCATTGATTGGCCACGCAACTGCAGGGAAGCCTACACCGAAAGTGTATGAGAAAATCGTTACCATGACAAAGAATGGGGTGAAGCCAAGACACATATTAGCAACATTGAAAGAAGAAAATCCATCCAATTGTACTACATTGACGCAAATCTACAATATACGCAATCGGTGGAGAAAAAGTGTAAGGCATCCAAGATCACAAATGCAACATCTTTTGAAGTGTTTGAGGGATGAAGGATATGACACTTGGTATAGGAAAGACGAGGTCACCGATGTTGTAAAGCAAATTTTTTGGGCGCATCCAAAATCTATTAGTCTTTTGAATTTGTTCAATATTGTCCTCATCATAGACAATACCTACAAGACCAATAGATACAAATGGCCTTTACTAGAGGTTGTTGGACAAACCTCAACAGATAAATAATTTACTGTAGCATTCTCTTACATGGAGATGGAGCAGTATTCATACTTCGTATGGGCATTACAACATTTGAAGAGATTGATCAAAGATGAAGCTTGCATGCCAAAGGTAATTGTCTCCGATCTTGAGGGTGCATTAGTGAATGCGATTGAGATGGTTTTTCCAACTTCAAAGCATTTGCTGTGTCAATTTCACATCAAGAAGAATATTAAAGTAAATTTGAAGAATTATCTTCGTAATCCCGATGATGAAGATAAATATAAATTCATTGATGCATGGAAAAAACTAGTGCATTCTAAGGACAAGGATGAGTATGAAGTTTCAAAGATGGAATTTGAAGGCTTGTGTCAGAATTGCCTTGGTCTCTTTGAGTATGTGAATAGGATTTATTTGGTAGAACACAAGGAAAAATTCGTTGATGCATTCATAAATAATTTTATGCATCTTGGGAATACTACTTCAAATCGGTAAGAATAATATTTTTTTTGCATGTTTTTTTTTTTTACTATTATCTTTGCAAGTGTTTTTTTTTAAGAATTTTCTTTTTTTTTTTACTTATAGGGTTGAAGGTTCCCACTCTCAGTTCAAAAGGATGTTATCAGGTAGCAATGGTGATCTATGCACTTGTTTAGTGGCTATGCAAAGGATGTTGACATGTCAACATAGTAACATAACTGAATCTTTTCAAAGAAGCCTAATGTAACACCCCAAAATTTTAATCCCTGATTAATGAAATGTTAATTATAAAGTTTATTATAATTAATTATTTCCATTCTTAATCTTCGATTAAAATCTGTATTTATGCATTTAGGGAATGTGTGTGAATTTATTTATTAAGTATAATTATGCATAAAATAAGCATTTTGCACATTAGTCCCTGAGTTGGGACCTAGAAGTAAATATAGGAAAGGTTTTGGAGGGAAAGTAAATAAAATTATTATTTTTCAAAAATTGGGCAAAATACTTGAGTATTTTCTTGAATACTCGAGTATTCTGGTCAGAGTTGCACGAGTTAATGCGTTTGGTGAGTCACCACCAACGATTCTCGTGTGTTGACACGAATTCGTCTTCCTCAACACGTCCCAGCTTTCGTGTCGCCATGCATGATCGTTAGGTTCAAGTATTTAAGCTCAATGGTTGCTGGAAATCAACCATTTTGGCAAAATTCGAGTGTGTTGCTTGAGTTAGGGTTCCGAATTTGTTTCCTTCGATTCATCCTCTGTGTTCTGATTCAAACCACAAAACATACACCAATACAAAGCTCACATCACGAGCTTTGTATAGACATAAAATTTGTGAGTAGAGAGTGAGTGTGGTGGAAGAATTGGAGCTTGGAAGTGGAGCTATTTTCTGTCAAACCTTTTTCTGGAGCTCACTTTGAATTCGATTTTTGGTAAGCTCACGAATCCTTTGAGTCTCAATTCGGTTTTTATAGGTAGTAAGTGTTGCATAGAATTTAGAAATTCTAATTTCCCCAATTCTTATCTCTGTTTCATATGTCAACCAATTCAATCTTGGTACTTCACTCAAAACTATCTTGCATGTGGTGCTCAAAGTTGTTTTTGGTGTTGGAGAGCTTTTTCTTGGGAATCTTCTGTTGGTACACGTCTGAGATGTAAGGGGAAGTTAATTCATGCACTAGATAGAGTTTAAATTCCATGATTTTCATTAGATAGCAACCAAGAGGCTCTAAGGGCTTAGATTGAATAGGAACTTTGGTTTGGAGACCAATTCATGCTCTATGGTTGTTTTGAGCAAGTTTCACATGATGCATGCAAGCTGTAATGAGCATTATTTCATGAGTTTGTTGAGTATTATGCAATTTGAGGTGTTAAGTTGTGAAATTGTATGTTTTATGCATAAACTCTTGATTCTCTGTCAAATTTGTTAGTTGATGAGTTATAAGTGTTTGAGCATGTTCAAAATGTGTGACATAAACTCTGTTGATCATTGGATTGGACTAAAAATGGTTAGAATTGAAAATGGTATGTTAAAACCAAGTTTCCAGTCTGTTCTGCAAGAAAAGACTCGAGTACTTGGCTTGATACTCGAGTAGATTTGTGATAAAACTGTGTATTTTGTGTTAGAACACTCGAGTACCAAGCCCAGAACTCGAGTATCGACTGATGCATGGGGATATGTTAAGGTAAACCACTCGAGTAATGCAGGGGTCACTCGAGTGTTCTGGAATTGATGAAGAACACTCGAGTAACTCATGAATCACTCGAGTATTTTTATGAATCTGAAACTCAAATCCCCAGAAAGACATGAACAACTCGAGTAATTGAGAACCACTCGAGTAATCTGGAAATGACTGAAGAACACTCGAGTATTCTGAGGAAAACTCGAGTATTTTACCCCAGATATTTAAAAATACCATTTTTAATTCTGAATCATTGATTAATACTTAAATGACAATAATCCAAGTGATCTAAGACTTAAAGGAACCTGATTGATGATATGATAAGTTTTCCTTTGAATGACGAGACGCTACTCGGGTGGCACGTCGGGTATTATTAACAAGAAAAACATCAATCAATCCCTTTAAGCGAAAAATGATGCATTCATTTTGGAGTCTGGATGGTAGGTCGTTTATCATGTTTTGGTAACATGTGGAGGGCCTCTAGGAGTGCCAAATGACGCTTGCTTGATGACACGTTATGGTTGACGACGTGGTCGGCTTAGTGGATGCTGATATGGTTATACCGTTTGGATGACGGTCCGTTTGGATGACGGGATGTGCTCGGGTGGCACGGATTCCAAGCTTGTCGTGTACATTCTTGGTGAATGTACGAATGTTGTACACCTAGGAGTACAACGCACGGTTGAGTGCTGGACGAAGTAAAGGATGGACATCAGAGAGTGACATAGAATGATGGAGATAGGCTTGAGAGCTAAGTTCATACATCATGCCACTCATTTAAACTAAGATTGATAAATGAAACAAGTATGAGAATCCTACTTGCATCCTATTTCTGCTAAATGCTAAATGTGTTTGTTGTTTATTGTTGCATGTTTATACCTTTACATTATGTAAAACTCCTTTTATATCGTCTTACTTTATAAGAAAAGTAATAAGTTTATGAATGCTGAGACTTGTTATTGTTGGAAAAAGATCTGAAAATAAGAATTTTCCCTTCCCTTGAAAATTCCTTTTTACAAACACTTGATTAGTAATGAAGTTGACTAACAAAATCAGAGTTTGCTGAAACATAGTAAAATAGTCATATTATACTCTCAAAATATATCAAGTGTAATAAGTCCATGGATACCAAATAAATGTTATTATGAAACCAAATTCATCTTATGATACTTCTTTCAAAATGTGTATCATATAAATACTATTAAAAACAGAGACGTTATTGAGCTGGTCACTGGTCCTCTGTCCAAACATTTTTCTGGTCGGATCCTCGATATCTGCACAACGGGTTCCCAACCCACACTTTCTACACTCTGCATGCACCTAAGGGACATCTCCCTTTACTGATTCTTGTGCAAGCTAGATGCACGATCAATACCTAATAAGGGCATGGGGGTTAGCTATACATATTCGCATAATCAAATGAGAATAAAACTAACATCCACAAGTCAACATGTAGCAAATCATGATGCATAACCATATGAGCACACCCGGTTAATCATAATAATTCTTTCAATTCAGGTGGCATGATGCATGATTTTCTTCCACAACTAAGGCCTCTAACAAAGTCCATCTTGGACGTCCATCCAATACACCGTTGTGTTCCCGGAACACTGACATTCGTTCCCAAAACGTAATGCCAAACCATACTTGGATAAATAAGCATCACTCCTAGAGTGTGCACCACGTTCCCAGAACGTGTAGCAAACCATACTTGGAATAATAAGCATCACTCCCAGAGTGTGCACCACGTTCCTAGAACGCATAAAAACCAGGTCCCGGACACTGGCCACATTCCCAGAATGTGTCATCAAGTAGGTTGCATATCAATGTTTTCCCAGAACACTAACATACGTTCCCAGAACGTACTTAACCAGGTCCCAGACACTGGCCACATTCCCAGAATGTGTCATCAAGTAGGTTACAAATTTGGTACTCCCAGAGTACCCTCCTCATATTCCCAGAATATGATAAACGTTCCTACCAACCAAACTTCCATTCTATATGGATGCACAATCATCAAGGTTGGTTTTATCTTTACTTTATTTACTGTGATTTAGAAATATTCCAATTTCTCTTTTGAATGATTTAATTGAGGCATAAACTTTGGCATAAAATTCTCCTTTGAATTATCTCAAAAACATGCCCTTAAACTTAGATTGGGAAAACACGACCAATGGTATTCAAAAACTTAACTTTCTATTTTTCAGATTCAGGTACTAACTGGTTACAGTTTCAGGCTAACCGGTTAGAATTACAGACCTGAACCATTTACCATTGTAATTCAGAAAAACCCTTTTTCTTGAATTCTCTACCCAATCCATATACAAGTTTAACATTGTTTTACACCTCAAAAACCACTGTTTATATCATTCAAAAGTCTAAATCACATTTCATTATCCAATGAGCATAATTTCCTCTTGAAATTATCTCATTACATTAAGGTATTAACTCTTTAACTGCAATCTGAACTATAACAGTGAAATCAACTTATTTTCAGATTGTTTTTCATGAAATTAAGGCCTAGATTTGAGTAGGATTTATAAGACCACAATACTGATTTTGTAAACTTATTTCCTTTTGCATTTTTACAGTGTCTAACCGGTTACGAATATCGAGTAACCGGTTATGTAACACCTAAACTTAAGTACCATAATTCTAATGCAATTAGAGGAAAATAGTAAGAAATTTTTTTGCATGGTTCCATTTATAAATCGGACTTCCCATATATAAAATATACCCTGTCAGAATTCCAGAATAATTTGTATATGCAAATATAAACATCCAAGTAGGAACATTATTATACATGCATTTATTTTACAAAGTCCATAAAGTCCCAAGAGTTTTGGTACACTCCAAAAGATAGGTTGTGTTTTAGTGAGTGAAATTTACATCAAAAATATGGATGAGTATACATCCCCACAACCATTATAGAAACTATACATTTTTACATTAAAAGTAAAGTATAAAGTGTGCAGCAAAATATAAAACATAGAGTATGCAACTGGCATGACTAGGTAATGCAACTACACTCCATCAGTCGGAGTGTAAGGTTCCTCGGCGGAGGGAATAGAAACTGGATCCTCATCAGGGGTACCTAAAATTGTCAACATGTAAGGGTGAGTAAACTTGAATTTAGATTAAGGAAAACATGTGAAAATAACAATAAGTAATGACTAGGCATTCACATAATCATTAAACAATCAAAAAGACAATTACAAAGGCACTTAACAATATATAAATGATACATACTTATAATGTAATGCGTAGATGTACAAACACATGGTTATGCTATGCACGTCACACTGTAGGGATCTAATTCATGAATCTGACATTAAACAATTTATTTCCACTTTCTTAACTTTAACAATTCAATTGGATTCAATGAATTAGTCCTTATGCATTTCTTTCACACCTTCACTTTAACATTTCCAATTTAACTTTAACTTTAACTTTAACTTTACTTTTAACTTTTCCCTTTTCCCTTTTCAATAACATTTCAACAACCTCACATACACCCTCCACTCTGGGGAAAAACCGACCAGGAGTAAGCATTTCTCAACCTCTGATTGGGTGCTTCACATCCTCTAGGAATGTCGCTCACCCGCTTGCACAATACGTCACACTCCTCAAGGGTAGTGTTCAACGTACAATTTGGCTTGATTGACCAAATTGTCTCTAGCAGAAATCACTCTCACTGGCCAAGAAGAACTCTAAAGTAATGGAATTACTATAGTTTGCATGGAACCAATCCCCAACACAGGAATCAAACCCATGTCCTTTGCAGGATCAAAGTTCCCTATAATAATCCCAGTGATTTACTTCAGTCCTCACGAATAGAAACGTATGTTTTTCCCCTACTCCTAACGTCCCCTGTACTCCATGAATGATTCAATTTGCAAGTGCTTTCCAATTTAATTGTAAACCCATTTATACTTTAGAAAATTACATTAGTTTGGTTCAAACTAAATTGGAAAGTATTTTGCCCTAATTGATGCATAACTATTACTACTTTACCTTATTATTTATAAATATATCAATACACACAATATCATATCAATTAACAATATTGGACAAATTATAAAAAATTCAAAGCATAAACAACAAAATAGCAAATATAACCAAACCCTAACTTGGGATTTTCTAGCTAATCCATACCCTCCTAATTCTAATCTTAATAGAACACCTAAGTATACCTAATTAAGTCCTTATTACTAGTTTCAAATATTTCCCCCAATCTAAACGCAATTTAATCCCCTTACCTCTTGGAGGGTAGAGGAGACTTGAGACTTTGAGAAATAGACACCAACCACTTTGAAACCAAGCTTTCTAGGACTCTTTTTCTTGATTCCCAACAATTTCCAAGCTCCTATGGTGATGATGAGACTCTATGCACTTGGTGGCTCAACTTGGGTCTTGGTGAGAAATTAGGGTTTTGAGGGAAAGAGAATGAAATAGGAAGATTAATGGAGGGAAAATGATTGGGATTTGATGAAGATTCAATTTATAAACTTGGTTTGAAGTGGTTTTGGTTGATTTGGTCAATTGAAGGCTTCTAGGGTTGGAAAGGGGAAGAACTCGTGGAAGAAGGGTGGAAAAACTATGAAAAATGAGTGCCAAAATCGTGTTTTAATGTTGCAGAACTGAGGATTTTCGCTTGGGCGAAAATTTCCTCGCTGGAGCGAAAATCAGAAGCAATCAGACCTGATTTTCTGTGACAAATTCGCTTGGGCGAGTAGGAGCTCGCTTGAGCGAAAAAAATTCAGCTTCAACATGCTAACTTCAAAACGTCATAACTTTTTCGTTAACCGTCGGATCTTGCTCAAATTTTGAGACAAGCTTCCTAAGACACTTATCTTCACATCCAACGGTGGGATTTCGATTTAGAGATATGGATCTTTTATTCCTAATTTCCTAAGATCCTATGTTTTTAATCCTCGAATAACCCTTCTAAAACTCATTTCTAACCTAATTCTACCTTATATAATTATACCCTTACCTAAATCTATCCTCTAAACATATCCTACACACATAATAACCCTTCTAATTGGAATCTAAACTTGGGATGTTACACTCTCCCCCACTTACCAGAATTTCGTCCTCGAAATTCAAGCCGCCTGAAAGAAATGGGGATGAGACACCCTGAACTTATCCTCTAACTCCCATGTGACTTCCTCAACATTGTTGCGATTCCAAATTACCTTGATCAACGGAATCTCTTTGCCACGAAGCTGTTTAATCCTCCTGTCCTCAATTTTGACTGGTTGCATCTCAAAAGTCAGGTTCTCCCTCACCGGAACCTCTTCCTCTGGGATGACATGGGAAGGATCAAACACATACTTGCGGAGCTGGGATACATGGAATACATCATGCAAATTGGATAACTGAGGAGGAAGAGCTATTCTATAAGCCATTGATCCGATTCTCTGCAAAATCTGATAAGGACCAATGAATCTGGAAGTGAGCTTCTTGGGTTTCAAAACCCTTCCAACACCTGTGGTAGGAACCACCTTAAGAAAAACATGCTCACCCACTTCAAATTCCAAAGGCTTCCTCCGCTTGTCCGCATAGCTTTTCTGTCTGTCCTATGCTGCCTTCATTCTCTCTTGAATCATCTTCACTTTCTCTGTTGTTTCCTGGACAACGTCAGGACCAATCAACTGTCTCTCCCCCACTTGGAACCAGCATAGGGGAGTCTGACATCTTCTACCATATAATGCTTCATAAGGAGCCATTCCGATGCTAGAGTGGTAAGAGTTATTATAAGTAAACTCCACCAAAGGCAACAGTTGCTCCCAACTCTTTTGATGCTCCAAAACACAAGTCCTAAGCAAATCTTCTAGGGATTGAATAGTCCGTTCAGTCTGTCCATCTGTCTGAGGATGATAGGCAGAATTGAGCTTCAATTCTGTTCCTAGAGCTTGCTGAAGACTCTGCCAGAATCGTGAAAGGAACCTTGGATCACGATCTGAAATGATATCAGAAGGCACTCCATGCAACCTGATAATCTCCTTAACATACAACTATGCCAGCTTCTCCATCGAATACTTCATATTTATGGGTATAAAATGAGCAGACTTTGTCAATCTGTCCACAATCACCCACGCTGCATCAAATCCAGTAGTGGTTCTTGGCAAACCTGAGACAAAATCCATCGCTATGTTGTCCCATTTCCACACTGGAATATGCAAAGGATGCAACACACCTCCAGGCTTCTGGTGCTCTATCTTGGACTTTTGATAGGTTAAACATCTAGCCACATAACCTGCTACATCCCGTTTCATGCCTGGCCACCAAAACAATTTCCTTAAATCCTGATACATCTTTGTTGTGCCTGGATGCAAGCTTAACTTGCTCTTGTGTGCCTCTTCCAGAATAGCTTCCTTCAACTCTGGATTAGATGGGACATAGATTCTATTCCGGAATCTAAGAACTCCATCTGCACCCTCATGAAAATCAGGCTCATTTTTGCTTACAGCTACCCTTCTTCTTTCTTGCAATTCAACATCCTCAAGCTGCTTCTGTCGAATTGCATCCAAGAATGTGTTGGTTATCTGCAACCTCCCAACACTTATGCTCTCTTTCTTGAATTGGACACCAAGATTGAGATTTCGAAAATCCTCAATCAACTCCAATTCCTTGACCATCATACAACTGATATGGAGGGCTTTTCGGCTAAGCGCATCAGCAACCACATTAGCCTTTCCAGGATGGTACTTCAAGCTGAAATCATAATCTTTAAGAAACTCCATCCAACGCCGTTGCCTCATGTTCAACTCCTTCTGGTCGAACAAGTACTTAAGGCTCTTATGATCGCTATACACTTCAAATCTCGTTCCATAGAGATAGTGCCTCCATATTTTGAGAGCAAAAACAATAGCTGCAAGTTCCAAATCATGCGTAGGATAGTTCTCCTCATGCGGCCTCAACTGCCGGGAATAATAAGCAATTACTCTTCCTTCTTGCATGAGAACACATCCTAGACCCTGGCTAGAAGCATCACAATAAACATCAAAAGTCTTCTTGGGATCCGGAAGAACAAGAACAGGAGAAGAAGTTAACTTGTCCTTGAGTTCTTGAAAACTCAGCTCACACCTCTGATCCCAAACAAAAGCTATCTCCTTTCTTGTCAACCTGGTCAACGACAAAGCTATCTTGGAAAAATCCTTGATAAACCGCCTATAATAGCCTGCCAATCCAAGGAAACTCCGAACCTCCGTCACTGATTTAGGTCTTTCCCATTGCAACACAGCCTCAACCTTGGCAGGATCCACTGCAATGCCCTCCTTAGTGATCACATGACCCAAGAAATTAACCTTCTCAAGCCAAAATTCACACTTGGCGAACTTTGCATACAACTGCTTCTCCTTCAAAGTCCTTAGGACTATTCTGAGATGTTCCCGATGCTCACTGGAATCCTTTGAGTAAACCAAAATATCGTCGATGAAGACAACTACAAAGGAGTCCAAGTAAGGTCGGAAAACACGATTCATATAGTCCATAAAAACTGCGGGGGCATTGGTTAGACCGAACGGCATTACCACATACTCATAGTGGCCATACCGTGATCTAAAAGCATTCTTGGGTATATCCTTTTCCTTCACCCGGATTTGGTGATAACCAGATCGAAGATCGATCTTAGAAAACACCGCTGCACCGCGCAATTGGTCCATCAAATCATCGATGCGTGGGAGAGGATACTTGTTCTTGATCGTCACCTTATTCAGCTGCCTGTAATCTACACACAATCTGAGGCTTCCGTCCTTCTTCTTGACAAAAAGAACCGGTGCACCCCAGGGCGAGACACTAGGCCTGATGAACTTCTTTGCTTGCATATCCTCTATCTGCTTCTTCAATTCTTCCAACTCAACTGGAGCCATTCTATGCGGAGCCAAAGAAATAGGTCCAGTTCCTGGCACCAGGTCAATACTAAACTCCACCTCACGTACTGGTGGTAAACCAGGAACTTCATCTGGAAAAACCTCTAGGAACTCATTCACTATTGTGATCTGGTGGATTAATGGTTCTTTGTGGGTTTCTATAGCAGTGAGATTTAAATTTGGTTCTTTGGGTGGATTAAAGATTATGGTCTTTTTGTGGCAATCTATTAGGAAATGGTTTTCTGACATCCAGTCCATACCTAAAATTATATCTAGTTGGGTCAAAGGTAAGCATATGAGGTTTATGTGGAATCTGTGGTCATATACTTGAAGGGTACAATTAGGACACATTTGAGAAGTAATAACGGAAGGGTTAGTTGGGGTGGATACAATGAGTTTAAAAGGGACTTCTATAATAAGCAACTTTAATCTATTAGCACAATCTAGGGATATGAATGAATGAGTTGCACCACTATCAAATAAAACTTGGCAAGGCATTCCATTAAGAAGACCGATACCTCTAATCAACTCCTCTGACTGCTCTGCCTCCACACCACTCATAGCATACACTCTGCCATAAACTGCAGGCTGAGCTCCACCTGTCTGCCCCACTAGAACATCCCTTCCTTGACCTTGGTTTGGACAATTAGCAGCACGATGTCCAAACTGTCTGCAAAAGAAACATGGACCCACTTGACCTGGATACAACAACCTCCAGCACGTACCCCCATGGCGCTTTCCACAATGTTGGCATTGTGGAAAAGATGGAACAAAACCAGGGACTGAAGCCGGAACTAACTTGCCTGCAACAGGAACTGTTGCTTTCCCTGCAACTCCCTTAGCCTTATTATCCATTCCCCTTGGATTTGGGTAAGGGTAGTTCCTCTGGATGGAAGGTCCCTTACCTTTGTCCCTCACTGGACCAGCAACCCTCTGAGCTGCTCTTATACTCATGTCATTTGCTTCCTTCACTAACAAATCCCCTTCATACATCCTGCACATATTAACCAGCTGTGGATAATTTCTGATCCTCTGGTACCCAAGAGCCAACTTGATATCGGGCCGAAGACCGTTCTCAAACTTGACACATTTAGAACCCTCATCTGGATGGTGCTGGTAATATGGAGAAAACTTAATCAGCTCTTCAAATTTAGAGACATAATCCCCAACAGACATACTTCTTTGTTTCAATTCCAAAAACTCAATCTCCTTCTTCCTCCTAACATCCTCGGGGAAAAACTTGCCCAGAAACCTCTCCTTGAACAGCTCCCATGTAATCTGCTTCTCTTCTGCCTCCAGAAAATGGCTGGTATCCTCCCACCATGCCTCAGCTTCACCAGAAAGCATGAATGTTGCATAAGCCACCTTCTCCTCGTCAGTGCATGGCAAGGACTTGAAGATCTTCTCTATATCCTTCAACCACTGCTGGGCTCCTACTGGATCAAACCCGCCCACAAACCTTGGGGGTCCAACTTCTTAAAATCAGCAATACCATGAGCTTCTACTTGTGGCTGGGGTTGAGGAGGCTGATGATTATTAAAATTCTGGGCCTGTTGGGCACTGACCTGAACCAAATTCTCCAGAATATTGGTTTGATTGGCATTGGTTCGAGATAGATCCTCTAAGACCTCGGATATTCTTTCGAATACTCGATTTTGTCGAGCCGCCATTCAAGATCTGGAACCACAGAGCGATTAGTAAGAATCACATCCGCTAAGAAAATTAAAACTAGAAATAGCTACTAATTACTTAAGAAATGAAAATGAACTATTTATTAACTACTTTGATGATACTCTCATGTGGAGTAGCACCTCGGGAGTAGGAAAGCCATACTCCACAGCCGAGGAATGAAACTAATGCTCTGATGCCATAAAATGTAACACCTAAACTTAAGTACCATAATTCTAATGCAATTAGAGGAAAATAGTAAGAAAATTTTTTGCATGGTTCCATTTATAAATCGGACTTCCCATATATAAAATATACCCTGTCAGAATTCCAGAATAATTTGTATATGCAAATATAAACATCCAAGTAGGAACATTATTATACATGCATTTATTTTACAAAGTCCATAAAGTCCCAAGAGTTTTGGTACACTCCAAAAGATAGGTTGTGTTTTAGTGAGTGAAATTTACATCAAAAATATGGATGAGTATACATCCCCACAACCATTATAGAAACTATACATTTTTACATTAAAAGTAAAGTATAAAGTGTGCAGCAAAATATAAAACATAGAGTATGCAGCTGGAGTAAGCATTTCAACAACCTCACATACACCCTCCACTCTGGGGAAAAACCGACCAGGAGTAAGCATTTCTCAACCTCTGATTGGGTGCTTCACATCCTATAGGAATGTCGCTCACCCGCTTGCACAATACGTCACACTCCTCAAGGGTAGTGTTCAACGTACAATTTGGCTTGATTGACCAAATTGGCTCTAGCAGAAATCACTCTCACTGGCCAAGAAGAACTCTAAAGTAATGGAATTACTATAGTTTGCATGGAACCAATCCCCAACACAGGAATCAAACCCATGTCCTTTGCAGGATCAAAGTTCCCTATAATAATCCCAGTGATTTACTTCAGTCCTCACGAATAGAAACGTATGTTTTTCCCCTACTCCTAACGTCCCCTGTACTCCATGAATGATGCAATTTGCAAGTGCTTTCCAATTTAATTGTAAACCCATTTATACTTTAGAAAATTACATTAGTTTGGTTCAAACTAAATTGGAAAGTATTTTGCCCTAATTGATGCATAACTATTACTACTTTACCTTATTATTTATAAATATATCAATACACACAATATCATATCAATTAACAATATTGGACAAATTATAACAAATTCAAAGCATAAACAACAAAATAGCAAATATAACCTAACCCTAACTTGGGATTTTCTAACTAATCCATACCCTCCTAATTCTAATCATAATAGAACACCTAAATATACCTAATTAAGTCCTTATTACTAGTTTCAAATATTTCCCCCAATCTAAACCCAATTTAAACCCCTTACCTCTTGGAGGGTAGAGGAGACTTGAGACTTTGAGAAATAGACACCAACCACTTTGAAACCAAGCTTTCTAGGACTCTTTTTCTTGATTCCCAACAATTTCCAAGCTCCTATGGTGATGATGAGACTCTATGCACTTGGTGGCTCAACTTGGGTCTTGGTGAGAAATTGGGGTTTTGAGGGAAAGAGAATGAAATAGGAAGATTAATGGAGGGAAAATGATTGGGATTTGATGAAGATTCAATTTATAAACTTGGTTTGAAGTGGTTTTGGTTGATTTGGTCAATTGAAGGCTTCTAGGGTTGGAAAGGGGAAGAACTCGTGGAAGAAGGGTGGAAAAACTATGAAAAATGAGTGCCAAAATCGTGTTTTAATGTTGCAGAACTGAGGATTTTCGCTTGGGCGAAAATTTCCTCGCTGGAGCGAAAATCAGAAGCAATCAGACCTGATTTTCTGTGACAAATTCGCTTGGGCGAGTAGGAGCTCGCTTGAGCGAAAAAAATTCAACTTCAACATGCTAACTTCAAAACGTCATAACTTTTTCGTTAACCGTCGGATCTTGCTCAAATTTTGAGACAAGCTTCCTAAGACACTTATCTTCACATCCAACGGTGGGATTTCGATTTAGAGATATGGATCTTTTATTCCTAATTTCCTAAGATCCTATGTTTTTAATCCTCGAATAACCCTTCTAAAACTCATTTCTAACCTAATTCTACCTTATATAATTATACCCTTACCTAAATCTATCCTCTAAACATATCCTACATACATAATAACCCTTCTAATTGGAATCTAAACTTGGGATGTTACAGGTTAGATTATGCAGTCTGACACTAAAACATGAGTTTTAACAAACCATTCTCTTCACTACTCAAATCTAACCAAATTTCAACCTTTAACAGAGTTCATATACCTTAAATAAATATGTTTAAGCACAGAAACATATCTATCTTGCATGCATTCAATTTAGATACTCAAATTGCACATAATTGCACATATCTCACAACTTAATGCATCAATTCACATAATATCCAAATAAGTCATGAATCCAACATCAATATAGCTTGCATGCATCTAGATAACATTGCTCATAACAACAATTGAGCTCAGATTGGCCTCCAAGCCACTTAACCATTTTAACTTATGCCCTTTGAGTCTCTTGGTGACTCATCCTATGTTCTAACACCATTTATTCTCATTCTAGCAAATATTGAGCTTCCCCCTTACCTGAGGTTCGTGCTTGAACAAGATTTGAGCAGAGATTTGAGGTAGAACACCAAACACCCAAAGCTCCTCCTCAAACCAGAACCGTTTTTGATAGGGTAGATTGATCAAGGAATTTGGAACATGAAATGGACATGGAAATTAGGGAAAATGGTCATTATCAAAACCATGCAACATGAACTTTAAAAGGAAATCAAGTCTAGAACAAGAGAAGGCTTGAGCTTACCAAAATCGAAGCTCAAAGTCAGTTCCAGAAACCCAATACAGAACTGTGACAGTTTTGAACCTCCAACTTTGTGAATCGATTTCTCCTAGCTCAGGAACTCTCAACTCACAAACCTTATATCAATACAAAGCCCTTGATTCAAGCTTTGTAACAGTGTATCGCTCGTTTATCAACACTCAGAGAAGAAGAAGAATTTACCCACACGAATCAGAAACCCTAATCAGCCTCTCTTCAACACCAAAAGCAGAAATCGACCCCAAATCCTCAGAAATTCAGCATTTTATAGACGAATTGGAGTAACATGCATACCGACGCGTGTTCTCCATTAATCTGAGGCTGGTTTCGTGGCGATTTCTGGATTAATTGGGTGATTACTCATCAAAATCCACTAACCCAGATTCTGAGTTCATCGTGTAACCGGTTACAGAGCCCTTCTAACCGGTTTCATACTGATAAAATTCAAAAAATTAATAATTTAATTACTCTTTCTTCAAAAACCTTTTTAATATTGCAATTAGGTCCCAATCCAAGGACTAAATTACAATATTCACATTTTTGTACAAAATAACCATATAAAAATATATCTCATAAACACATGATGTACCAAAACTAAAACCTCCAAAATCAATATAAATCAATTATAAAATAATTGTTATAATTAATTTCTTGGTTATTGGGAGACGAAAATTAGGGGTGTTACACTACTCCCCCACTTAAAAGGAATTTCGTCCCTGAAATTCATCTTCTGAAATTTTCCACTTTTTCCAAAGTGTTTTTATACTAGAAAACTTCATCTAGCTCCCAAAATTTGTTCTTTAGGGTCCTCCCCGACTTAAAAGGGTTTCGATATAGTTCTTTTATTTCGAAACATTTCTAATAAAATCTTTCACTTTAAAAATTCTTTGCATAAAAACTCTTATGTGAAGGAATTCTTTTAAAAGAAATACTCTTTTGAATAATATACTTCACATAAATATTCTTCAATCAAAACACTTTCCAATAAACCTTTTTGGAAGAACTTTTTGGGCTGCGCACTCTGATGACTCGAGCACGATTAAAGAAACATTTGTATGACTTTATTCCTTAATAGTTTGAGACATTAGGGTGATCAGTCCTAATATTCAAACCATTAATAACAAAATCATCCCTCTCAGATATAATCTTTCGCAAGAAAGACCATACGACAGGTCTTTAAGTTAGATGAACTTAAAGATAGGGTAATTATCACTATCAGACTTAGTTAGGTAGTCAAGTTCTAGAGACATTTCCGTTGGGGAGACAAAGGTTTGTCCTATCCCGGTGGTTTTTAATCTCTCTAGCCATAACTGATCTTTCTATTTCTGTAGTGTCCACAGATATTATCACATCCAACTGTGATAAAGGTTTTGATCACAGAAAAATTGGAGTTGAACTTCCAACAGGATATTGATATTTTCAAACGATTAGATTAACGTAATCGAAAAACATTTGACTACGTTAGCTCAGATCAAAGGAAGAGATAGGCTTGGGTTGTCTATGTCAGGATCACACTCAACTCTCATCTCAGCCGGTGAATTCTTCTTGTGCTGGATTCGTCCATTTCTTTCTCACCTTTTCCTTCAAGACAATTCGGTGAATAATACTCCAGCTTCCTACAATCGGAATTGACTATTCCCTTAGGTACATCACAACTAAACTCAAAGTGATGTGCCTCACAGTTTTCACCTTGAGATGGACAAATGTTCCCTTCCCTATTTCCTCCTTAGTCCCTTTTCTTCAATCGAGGATTCCTTAACCTTGATATTTCCGTGGTTGATATTCTCCCATTTACTTTTCCTCTTTCTCCAGTTGGGCCTTTATTTCATCAATCTTTCTCTTATTCTGAATTCTGATACTTCTCGCATGAAATTCATGTACTTTCCCATAGTCCTCATACATGCTTACCAACATCGAGAAATTCCTTATTTCTTGATAGTTGATAGCTAACTTGGGTTCGAACATAATCTATGCTTGAAGTTCATGCCTTTGGATCTCTCCTCTAGGTTGTCCTAGACAACACTCCCTAAATCCCTTACTTCCATAATATATTTTCTAATATCCATAATCACAGACTTTAATTCTAAAGATTAAATCTCATTCATCCCTTTCAACTCCTCATCTTCTGGTTATAATTCACGAATCCGATTCCAGAATTCGTTGGTGATTGGCAACATTCCCAATCTAATACTAGAGGGTTCCTCTTGGGTTACCAGACTTAGGTCTCTAAATTCTTCGATCAGGATAACCTCCTTAACCATCATTGAGCTCACAAGAATAGCCTATCAACTCAAATCGTCTGCAACTACGTTTGCTATGCCAGGATGGAGCTCAAAGCCATAATCTTTAAGAAACTCCATCAATCGCCTTTATCTTACATTCAACTCTTCCTCTTCTTATTGTCATTCATACTTTCGAACTCCAAACTTGTTCATGAATTACAACCTTCTTATCTTAGTACCTATTGTTTCTTTTGCATCATCCAGCTCAATTCTCTACCTTCTCTAAGTGGAGTAGCTCCTTAATTTCAACTCTCGATTAATCCATAAGTATTATAATTCAATCTTCTTAAATCAATTTCAATGATGAATCAAGGCATTAAGTTATTTTATCACATTAAATCCTTCTTCAAATTTTAATTAGATGATTGACATTGAGTTTGGATTGGAGGAAGATGTTTATTGATACCAAAAGTTCCTTCACAAATTACTTAAATGTTTATTTTAGACTTTCAGCTTCTAACCGGTTACTAGAAACTCTAACCGGTTATGAAGTATTGTTTTAGAAATAAAATCAAAGAGCTTTCAAAAACCATCTTCTTTACATCGTCCAATCCAACTCAAAATAGGATTTAATCATACTCTAATACCTTGATTCCAACTGAATTCATCACTGAAATGATTTAAATCATAGTCTACTCACATTTTCCATAATTCTTCTTGGACTAATCATATTATATTGGGGTATAATTCATCACTACCCTACCATAATTAAACAACATCCTATCATCCAATACCATCAGTTGATCTTTCCAAGTCAACTTGGTCAAAGGCCATGCGATCTTAGAAAATCCTTAAATACTCCGGCGATAGTATCCAGCCAGCCCTAAGAAACTTCTTACCTCAGTCACAGTCTTAGGTTGTTCCCATTTCAACACTAAACTTACCTTTGCTGGATCCATCGCAATTTCTTCTTTAAAAATCACATGCCCTGCGAACGTAACTTCGCTAAACCAAAACTCATCTTTGGCGAGCTTAACACACAACTACTCCTCTTGCAGGATTCTCAACACAATCCCGAGATGTTCCTCATGCTCCTCCGGATTCTCAGGATAAACCACAAACGAATCCAAATATAATCTAAAGGTCCCGTTCTTATAATCCATAAAAGAACAGGTGCATTAGTCAATCCGAACGGCATTATTTTCTACTCATAATGTCCGTATCGAGATCAAAATGCAGTCTTAAGTGTATCCTTGATCCTTGCCCCGAATCCTGATTTGGGGTTAATTCAACCGCCAATCAATCTTAGAAAACACTTAGACTCCTTTAACCTGGTCCAACCAATTCTTTTAACAACTTCTCTACGTGTTTCTCTCATTTGACCATTCCCGATGATACCATATCGTAAGGGTAGTAGAGAGAGAATCAGCTTCAAGAATTAACTTGATTCCAAACTCTATCTCTTTGCTCAAGGGTGAACCTAACATCCTTTCTTGAAATCCAGATTTCTTTAACCCCCTATTTCCTTCACTGCTGCCCAGAAGCAGACACATGGGTCCATTGGATTCCAGATTCGAAGCTTGGAAATCCTAATACAGGGTTGTTCTATCGTCATTAATCATGATCACTTGATTCCCCGGCTCCCAAACCGTGCTTAAGATCAAATATAATCATGACACAGGTAGTTAGACAGAGTCTAATACCTTAATAGAACGATCCAGACGTACCTTGGAAACAACTACAAGGAGATTTGTAGGAGTCTTCACTTTGAGATAGCAGGTTGGATAAGGCATAGAGCAACTTTGATCAATACCCTTATCCATAAGGAACAAATGAAGGAATAGCTTTAGAGTTTAACAAACTCAACAAGGTTGATCTTTCAAAAGATAAATGCCCTGCACTCGGTCGGAGAAATTGATTAACTTTAACACTGGTGAGGTTAAATTCTCTTCTCCAGAGTCAGGGACCTTACTACAACTCCTTTAAGATTTCCTTATCACTGGTTCTATGAGAACAGAATAAACCAACACTATGGTTTTAGGGTTAACACATGTCTAAAGAGAAGCATACATCTATCATACTTCTACTTAGACTACATAGAACACTTCTTAATAGCAGAATGAGCTACTCATCTAGAGCCATTACCCATAACCTTAGCTCTAGTTTGGAAGTATATGAAAGCATACTTCCCAGGAAACATTGCAGATATCGATGACCAGCGTATTGGACCACACACCCAAGGACCAAGAGTCAGGACCATTGCTCTGATACCATAAAAGTGTAAAACTCCTTTTATATCGTCTTACTTTATAAGAAAAGTAATAAGTTTATGAATGCTGGGACTTGTTATTGTTGGAAAAAGATCTGAAAATAAGAATTTTCCCTTCCCTTGAAAATTCCTTTTTACAAACACTTGATTAGTAATGAAGTTGACTAACAAAATCAGAGTTTGCGGAAACAAAAGATCTGAAAATAAGAATTTTCCCTTCCCTTGAAAATTCCTTTTTACAAACACTTGATTAGTAATGAAGTTGACTAACAAAATCAGAGTTTGCGGAAACATAGTAAAATAGTCATATTATACTCTCAAAATATATCAAGTGTAACAAGTCCATGGATACCAAATAAATGTTATTATGAAACCAAATTCATCTTATGATACTTCTTTCAAAATGTGTATCATATAAACACTATTAAAAATAGAGACGTTATTGAGCTGGTCACTGGTCCTCTATCCAAACATTTATCTGGCCGGATCCTCGATATCTGCACAACGGGTTCCCAACCCACACTTTCTACACTCTGCATGCACCTAAGGGACATCTCCCTTTACTGATTCTTGTGCAAGCTAGATGCACGATCAATACCTAATAAGGGCATGGGGGTTAGCTATACATATTCGCATAATCAAATGAGAATAAAACTAACATCCACAAGTCAACATGTAGCAAATCATGATGCATAACCATATGAGCACACCCGGTTAATCATAATAATTTTTTCAATGCAGGTGGCATGATGCATGATTTTCTTCCACAACTGAGGCCTCTAACAAAGTCCATCTTGGACGTCCATCCAATACACCGTTGTGTTCCCGGAACACTGACATTCGTTCCCAGAACGTAATGCCAAACCATACTTGGATAAATAAGCATCACTCCCAAAGTGTGCACCACGTTCCCAGAACGTGTAGCAAACCATACTTGGAATAATAAGCATCACTCCCAGAGTGTGCACCACGTTCCCAGAACGCATACGTTCCCAGAACGCATAAAAACCAGGTCCCGGACACTGGTCACATTCCCAGAATGTGTCATCAAGTAGGTTGCATATCAATGTGTTCCCAGAACACTAACATACGTTCCCAGAACGTACTTAACCAGGTCCCAGACACTGGCCACATTCCCAGAATGTGTCATCAAGTAGGTTACAAATTTGGTACTCCCGGAGTACCCTCCTCATATTCCCAGAATATGATAAACGTTCCTGCCAACCAAACTTCCATTCTATATGGATGCACAATCATCAAGGTTGGTTTTATCTTTACTTTATTTACTGTGATTTAGAAATATTCCAATTTCTCTTTTGAATGATTTAATTGAGGCATAAACTTTGGCATAAAATTCTCCTTTGAATTATCTCAAAAACATGCCCTTAAACTTAGATTGGGAAAACACAACCAATGGTATTCAAAAACTTAACTTTCTATTTTTCAGATTCAGGTACTAACCGGTTACAGTTTCAGGCTAACCGGTTAGAATTACAGACCTGAACCATTTACCATTGTAATTCAGAAAAACCCTTTTTCTTGAATTCTCTACCCAATCCATATACAAGTTTAACATTGTTTTACACCTCAAAAACCACTGTTTATATCATTCAAAAGTCTAAATCACATTTAATTATCCAATGAGCATAATTTCCTCTTGAAATTTTCTCATTACATTAAGGTATTAACTCTTTAACTGCAATCTGAACTATAACAGTGAAATCAACTTATTTTCAAATTGTTTTTCATGAAATTAAGGCCTAGATTTGAGTAGGATTTATAAGACCACAATACTGATTTTGTAAACTTCTTTCCTTTTGCATTTTTACAGTGTCTAACCGATTACGAATATCGAGTAATCGGTTAGATTATGCAGTCTGACACTAAAACATGAGTTTTAACAATCCATTCTCTTCACTACTCAAATCTAACCGAATTTCAACCTTTAACAGAGTTCATATACCTTAAATAAATATGTTTAAGCACAGAAACATATCTATCTTGCATGCATTCAATTTAGATACTCAAATTGCACATAATTGCACATATTTCACAACTTAATGCATCAATTCACATAATATCCAAATAAGTCATGAATCCAACATCAATATAGCTTGCATGCATCTAGATAACATTGCTCATAACAACAATTGAGCTCAGATTGGCCTCCAAGCCACTTAACCATTTTAACTTATGCCCTTTGAGTCTCTTGGTGACTCATCCTATGTTTTACCACCATTTATTCTCATTCTAGCAAATATTAAGCTTCCCCCTTACCTGAGGTTCGTGCTTGAACAAGATTTGAGCAGAGATTTGAGGTAGAACACCAAACACCCAAAGCTCCTCCTCAAACCAGAACCGTTTTTGACAAGGTAGATTGATCAAGGAATTTGGAACATGAAATGGACATGGAAATTAGGGAAAATGGTCATTATCAAAACCATGCAACATGAAATTTAAAAGGAAATCAAGTCTAGAACAAGAGAAGGCTTGAGCTTACCATAATCGAAGCTCAAAGTCAGTTCCAGAAACCCAATACAGAACTGTGACAGTTTTGAACCTCCAACTTTGTGAATCGATTTCTCCTAGCTCAGGAACTCTCAACTCACAAACCTTATATCAATACAAAGCCCTTGATTCAAGCTTTGTAATAGTGTATCACTCGTTTATCAACACTCAGAGAAGAAGAAGAATTTACCCACACGAATCAAAAACCCTAATCAGCTTCTCTTCAACACCAAATGCAGAAATCAACCCCAGATCCTCAAAAATTCAGCATTTTATAAACGAATTGGAGTAACATGCATACCGACGCGTGTTCTCCATTAATCTGAGGCTGGTTTCGTGGCGATTTCTGGATTAATTGGGTGATTACTCATCAAAATCCACTAACCCAGATTCTGAGTTCATCGTGTAACCGGTTACAGAGCCCTTCTAACCGGTTACAGAGCCCTTCTAACCGGTTACATACTGATAAAATTCAAAAAATTAATAATTTAACTACTCTTTCTTCAAAAACCTTTTTAATATTGCATTTAGGTCCCAACCCAAGGACTAAATTACAATATTCACATTTTTGTACAAAATAACCATATAAAAATATATCTCATAAACACATAATGTACAAAAAGTAAAACCTCCAAAATCAATATAAATCAATTATAAAATAATTGTTATAATTAATTTCTTGGTTATTTGGGAGACGAAAATTAGGGGTGTTACACATTATACATACATTTATGCTCTATTGATTATGTGTATAGAAATGCTTACCCCTATGCCCTTGTACGTGATGTCTCGTTACATCGCTTGCATCGAGATCCGGCCACTTCCTAGTGGCACATGGATCTATGAGGACCATCGCGCGGTGCTCGAGGGAGAGGTGGAGGTTACCTTCTACCACCCGAACCCGTTGATTCGATTTCGTCCTTGTAGATTTAGGATTCCCATTATATACACTATGCACATACCCCCGTTTTACACATATCATGGACCACCTCCCACACGACCAGCTCGCTCTTATCACAGCTTTCGTTTTCGACCTGCCCGCTCACACCCTTTTTCCTCGAGAGTCGTTCGCGAGGATACTCCCCCTTCTGATCCGAGGAGCCCAGTTAGGATCACACCATCTCCTGACCCAGTACCCAGTGGTAGGGTACACTCTCCATCGAATGAGATCGAGGAGGATCCCGTGGAGGATGAGAGCGGAGGCGAGCCTGTCGTTCATTCCACCGGGAGTCAGTGGAGGGATGATGATCCCTAGGTATGTGTATAAGGTATATGATGGGGATCAGGGGATCCGATGTGGGGATGCCGTGGAGGAGATTCTGCTGCTGCTGCTGTTGATGATGATGTTTTCTTTTGCTACCTGGAGACTGCTACTACCATCACTGCTACTACTGATGCTGCCAGATCTATGTGACCACCTCTAGAGTTCATGTATTGATATGTATATTTTGTAGATATGCTTTTGAGAGCTCTAGGGCTATGGTTTTATGTTGATATAGATCTGTTATGGACTTGTTGTTGGATCTTGGAGACATGACTACTGGGACTATGTATTACATGACTTATATATATATAACTTATGTTTATATTCTAACTGTGCATAGTCCTACTCTTTCCGCTCACTCTGATAAAGATTAATTAACGGATTCGGTTGTGTTATTTAAATGGTATCAGTTCTACGAAAGAAAGAATGGATATGCATCATCTAATTTTACTATGTCAATACGTTTTCGAAAGCACCGATGCTATCCGGATTTATGAAAAGATTTTCTTATTTTAGCAAACGCCGAATTCCATACAATGTTTTAAATGATACGAATTACTATCTCCAAGAGCTCCATATTTTGATTGTGCACCCGCCTTGAAGGAAAATTTTATTTCTTTCTCAATAAATACTTACAAGTCCATCTATTATCCGATTTAATAGTATAATTAGTATATTAATTACTGGTAAACGAGAAGGGTGTCACACCTAACAAGAGTAGATCATAGGATGAACACTCCATTTTTCCAGAATTTATGTTATTATGTGTCCCGGGAAGCATTGAGTTTTATTTACAAACACTTAATGAATTTTGACAAGTGCAGGATATGTGATTGCAAGTGTAGAATCACACATGGGTTACCATGTGCATGTGAGGTGGATGGGTATAGGAAAATTGATCAACCTATTCCTCTTGAAGCGGTTCATGATCATTGGAAGATTCTCACCTTCGATAGTACAAGCACAAAGGAATCAAACACCAAACTTGACCCGAGACCCTTGATTGAGAAGTTTTGGTATCTTTTTGATAACAATAACGATGATGTAAAGCAGTTACTGATGGACAAGCTTCGAGAGGTTGTGGATCCAGCTACTACCTCCTTGTTGCCACCCAATAAAAAAACAAAGACAAAAGGTCGAACCAGCAATCATGAAAGATCGACAAAGCGTGACCCCTCGGGTTGGGAATATGCCGAGAAAGAGTCCTCCCAAAGAAAGTCTTCCCAAAAGAAAACTTCCCAAAAGTCAACTTCCCAAAAGTCTTCCCAAAAAAATTCCCAAAACCCTTCCAAAAATCTTCCAAAACCCAATGTTATTTCTCCCTTCATAAAACAATTCCCCTCTTGCATGCAACAACATATTGAGCAAATTGTTGATGTCAAAGGAGATGACAACTGTGGCTTTCGATCAATTAGTTTGTATCATTATGAGAATGAGGATCCCTATATGCTTGTCCGGACCGATCTCATTCATGAGATGAAGCAAAACAAGGATATGTACCTTGATCTAATGGGTGGGATTGATCGATATAGTGAGGTGCTCAACTCACTCCATGTGGGTAACATTGGGAGTGTTCCTAAACAAAAATGGATGACTATTCCAGACTTGGGACATGTCATTGCTAACCAGTATAATGTGGTGCTTGTTACATTATGCTCTCAACTGAGGGGTTGTGCTACATTTTTTCCGTACACTAAAGCACCTCCAATCTATCCTAGACTTTGGATAATCGGAAATGTCAACATAGCTGGATTATCGGAGGAAGAGCCAAACCATTGGATTCAAGTTATTTTGAAGGAAGGGTCACCTTTACCAATGGTGCATCCTTCTTGGCAACATTATTTCAATGAGGATGGAGCGCTTTGGGGTGGCACATTTATGGACCGTATTACATTATTTACATAATTAATACCTCCTGCGACTACTGATAGTCTTGTATATGATATTGCAAGTGACTGAGATTTTAATGTTATGTAATGCCACACTTTTATGTGCAAAATTTTGATGAATTGAAATTTATGTTGATTTTGGGTTTACGTGCAATTTTCTTTTCATGCTATGTTTATTACATGCTATGTTGATTTTGGGTTTACGTGTAAAATTTATAATAGGTACTTTTTTATTACATGCTATGTTGATTTTGGGTTTACGTGAAAAATTTATAACATGCTATGTTTTTTTTATTAGCTCGTTCATGGGTCAGCGAGTTTCAAATTTTGCACTGCTCGTTGATCCTTTAGCGAGCTTTGTTTTTTTAAAAATTTTTATTAGCTCGCTCATGAGTCAGCGAGTATGAAATTTTGCATTGTTCGCTGAACCTTCAGCGAGCTTTGTTTTTTTTTAATTTTTTATTAGCTCGCTCATGGGTCAGCGAGTATGAAATTTTACACAGCGAGCTATTTTTTTTTCTTATTTTATTACCTCGCTCCTGGGTCAGCGAGTTATGAAACTTACACAGCTCTCTTAGGGGTCAGCGAGCACTATTTTTTTGAAACCAATAAACAAGGTATGCTTATTCTTCCAAAACCTGCTGACATAGAAAAAACAAATCTCAAATCTTAGAACATAAACATTTGTATTCTCCCAAGTATTAGAACACAAAACTCAAATCTCAAACAGAAACATAGAAAAAGAAATATAGAAATGCAAGTCAAACCATAAATTTAAATACATAAATCAAACACATTGTCTAATACGTAAATTTAAATAGTCAAACCACAATTCATAAATCTAATACATCAAGAAGCTACTCATGTCTACGCCTACCCCCACCCCTACCCCTACCCCCACCCCTTCTTCTCTCTGCAGGCTTTGTAACCTCTTCAATGATGGGTGTCAATGTCAACCGACGTATACCATTGAAAACATCTAAGTAAGGATTATCGGCCTCATCAATCAATGGTTCCACATATCCATCAATCAGCTACAATCATTGAAGAGCGCGAGTCTACAAAGAAAATAAAAAGTCCATAACTATTAACCAATACATTATCAATTAAAATAATGTGCGTAATAGAAAGGGATGACAACTGTAACACCCCAAAATTTTAATTCCCGATTAATGAATAATTAATTATAAAGTTTATTATAATTAAATTTCTATTTTTAATCTTTGATCAAAACCTGAGTTTATAATGCTAGAATTCATGTTGGTAATTATTTTATGCATAAATAAATATTTTGCATATTAGTCCTTGATTTGGGACCTAGAGGTAATTATAGGAAAGAATTTGGAGGGAAAGTAAATGAAATAATTATTTTTCAAAAATGGGACAAAATACTCGAGTATTTATCGGAAAACTCGAGTATTCTGGACAGAGTTGCACGAGTTAGTGCGTTTGGTGAGTCACCATTAACGATTCTCTCTTCTTGCCACGAATACTCCATCACCAACAGCTCAATGGCGTCGTGTCGCCCTGCATGGGCCTTCTCCATGTCTATAAAAGCTCAGCAACACCGAATTCGTGAAGAATTTTGGCTAAGTTTGGGTTTGATGAGCAAGTAGGGTTTCTGGATTGTGCCCTTCGATTCTTCCTTTGTGTGTTGACTTGAGCGATAAACTATACACGAATACAAAGCTCACATCACGAGCTTTGTGTAAACACCAAAATCGTGAGGATTGAGTGAGTGTGGTGGAAGATTCAAGGATTGGAAGTAAAGCTGTTCTTGGTCAAGCTGTTGTCTGGAGCTTACTTTGGATTCGATTTCTGGTAAGCTCACGGGTCCTTGAGTCTCACATTTGAATCCCTTAGTTAGTATGTGTTGCATAGAGTCTAGAAAATCTAATTTCCCCAATTTGTATCTCTGTTTCATGTGTGAACCAATTCAATTTTGGTGGTGCACTCAAACTGCTTTGCATGTTGGTGCTTGAAGTGGTTCTTGGTGCTGTGGGGCTTTTTCTTGCAATCTCTTTGTTGATTCACGTCTGAGAGGTAAGGGGAAGTAATTTCATGCACTAGATAGGGTTTAAATCCATGATTTTCATTAGAGAGCCACCAAGAGGCTCTAAGGGCTTAGTTTGAATAGGAACTTTGGTTTGGAGACCAATCCATGCTCTATGACTGTGTTGAGCAAGTTCTAAATCATGCATGCAAGCTTAAATGACCATTGTTTTAAGAGTGTGATGTTTATCTTGCAATTTGAGGTGTTGAGTTGCTAAATTGTGTATTTTATGCATAAATGATTAATTCTCTGTCAAATTTGTTATTTGATATGAAATGAGTATTGTAAAATGTTCAATATATGGTATATGAACTATTGTGATCATTGGTCTGAGGAAACCGCAATTGGTGGTTGGAGAGACTAAGGAACCCAGGGAATACACCTAGAAGGGGGGGTTGAATAGGTGTTGAAGCTACCTTGAAAGATTTTCGAATGAAACAAATCGAAACAATCAAAACAACAGATTTTTGCAAATTTTCACTAACTTAATCGATTAATCTGCAACTTAATCGATTAAGTCTGAGAGATCAAAATTACTTACTCGATTAAGCAAGTCGTGTACTCGAGTATTACTTGCAGAAACCAGAAAAATCAAGTTTTCATTCGCATACGAAAATCAATCAATTCACACGAAAGATCAGAGATTCAACGGAAATGATTAACACCTATATTCTTATTGATTAACCTAGTTATGAAAATGATTTTCCCTTTATCAATTTGAACAATTAAAGATTCAATTCAATCAATTATGAAAATCAATCTTTCTAGGTTTTCAACCAAGAACGCAATCAAATGACTTGAATATAAAGAGTAAGGGTTTAGAGATATGACACAGTGATTTATCCTGGTTCACTTTCATCCGCTTGAAAGCTACATCCAGTCCCCTCTTCAACCAAGAGAGATTCTTCACTATGAGGAATTAGAGTTCTCAAATTACAAGTGATTGCCTCACAAGACTCCCTTCTTGCTAGCTTACAAGAGATAACCGACACCCTTGCCTTGTAATCCTATTGATCTTCTCTCTAATCTAACCTCTACCCCTTGTTGATAATCGACACAACAAGTCTTCAATTGCTTGATGATAAACCACACACCAAGGCTTCACTTGCTTGATTCACAACCAAGACTTCTTCTTCTTCTTCAATAAGAATGCACTTGCTTGATGATAAAATCGACACACCAAGGCTTCTTGTTTGTTGTAGTGGCTTGCCTTCTTGCAAAGATTACAACACAATAGAAAACACAAAACCATCCTATGAATCTCAATCAAGAGTTATGACAATTCACCATAAGAGATTCAAAGGTTCTTGATCAAAGAATATGAAAATATGAGAACTTTGATCTTTAGAAAATGCGAGAGAATAGAGTGGCTTGATTCTTTGTAAAACTTGTATGAAATGATTCTAATTGATCACAAATAATAGGAAAAGGTTTATATAGAATACCCAAAAGTTGTAGCACTTGAAAACTGATTTTGAGAAGTGAAAAACGTATTTTAAAAATCAGTTCAACAGTACTTAATCGATTAAGTTGCAGACTACTCGAGTAGTACTCGATTAAGTTAGTCACTTAATCGATTAAGTTGGTACTGCACATGTTCAAAACTTGTTTTCTCAAAATCCAACCTTTCCTTTAAAACCTTTAAGCCACCTATTGATTCTAGGTTAAGTGAAAACTCAAATTATGATTAAATCATGACTTATGAATGAGATTCACTACCCTCTATAATAATCTACCCAAATAAAAAGCCTATGAAGCTTGAGAGGCAAAAGATAAAAGAAATACAAATACACTCAAACTTAGGTCTTCATGAGCTTGCTTTCTCTCTTCTTCATTTGATGTTTGTTGTTGCTTGTTGAGCTTGAAACTTGATCAACACTTGTAGCTTGTTCAAAAACACTTTGTCATTATCAAAACATTCATCATGTTCATCATGGAACTAACATGGTCTGGGTTAAAAATGTTTAGAAATCGAAATGGTATGTAAAAACCAAGTTTTCAGTCTGTTCTGCTTGCAAATACTCGAGTATATGGCTTAACACTCGAGTATTTCGTGGTGCACCAGTGTGAAAATTGGAGCACCAACTTGAGAATCAGGCTTGGCACTCGAGTATTTCAGATGTAACAAGAGTAAAAATTGATGAACAACTTGAGTAATATCTGAACTACTCGAGTATTCTGGGTAATGAACTACTCGAGTATCTCATGAATTACTCGAGTATATTTATGAAGATCTGAAAACTTAAACCTCTAAAAAGACATGAACGACTCGAGTATAATTATGAACTACTCGAGTAAAATCTGGAAACTGATGAACTACTCGAGTATTATGGAAAACACTCGAGTATTTTAGTCAGAAGCTTAAAAATACCATTTTCAATTCTAAGTCATTTTGTTAACACTTAAAGGACAATAAACCAAGTGATCCTGGACATAAAAGAAATTGATTAATATAAGTATACCGTTTGGATGACGGTCCGTTTGGATGACGGGATGTGCTCGGGTGGCACGTTATATATTAACCAATTTCCTTTAATCTTAAAAATGATGCATTCATTTGGAGTTTGGATGGTAAGTCGTTTATCATGTTTTGGTAACATGAGGAGGGCCTCTGGGAGTGCCAATACGCTTGCTTGATGACACGTTGAAGATGTGGTCGGCTTAGTGGATGCCGATATGGTTACACCGTTTGGATGACGGTCCGTTTGGATGACGGGATGTGCTCGGGTGGCACGGATTCCAAGCTTGTCGTGTACATTCTACGTGAATGTACGAATTGTTGTATACCTAGGAATACAATGCACTGGTGAGTGCTGGGTTGTCAGGGATGGACGTCAGATAGTGACATAGAATGATGGAGATAGGCTTGAGAGTTAGATTCATGCATCATGCCATTCATTTAAATTAAGTGTGATGAACGAAACAAGTGTGAGCATCCTACTTGCATTCAATACTTGCTAAGTGATAAATGTGATTGTTGTTCATTGTTGCATATTTACATATTCATATCGTGCAAATTTATACCCTGTTGATTATGTGTATAGAAATGCTTACCCCTATGCCCTGTAGGTGATGTCTCGTTACATTTCTTGCATCGAGATCCGGCCACTTCCTAGTGGCACATGGATCTATGAGGACCATCGCGCGGTGTTCGAGGGAGAGGTAAAGATTACCTTCTACCACCCGAACCCGTTAATTCGATTCCGTCCTTGTAGATTTAGGATTCCCATCATATACACTATGCATGTACCCCCGTTTTACACATACCATGGACCACCTCCCACACGACCAGCTCGCTCTTACCACAGTTTCCGCTTTCGACCTACCCGCTCACACCTTTTTTCTTCTAGAGTCGTCCGCGAGGAGACTCCCCCTTCTGATCCGAGGAGCCCAGTCAGGGTTTCACCATCACCTGACCCGGTACCCAGTGGTAGGGTACACTCTCCCTCGGATGAGATCGAGGAGGATCCGGTGGAGGACGAGAGTGGGAGCGAGCCTGTCGTGCATTCTACTGGGAGCGATTGGAGGGACGATGATCCCTAGGTATATGTATATGGTGTATGATGTGGATGGAGGATCCGATGTGGAGTTGCTGTGGAGGATACTTTTTTGCTGTTGCTGTGTTGATGATGATGCTACTACCTTACTACTTATGTTCCTTGGAGACTGCTGCTATCACTACTACTACATCTGATGCTGCCAGATCTATGTGACCACCCTTAGAGTTATATTTTGGTTATGTATATATGTTGTAGATATACTTTTGGAGTACTCTAGGGTTTTGGTTGCACTGCTATGTAGATCTGTTTGTGGACTTGTATTTTTGGATCTTGGAGACTTGATGTTGGGACTATGTACTTATAACTCTTTTCATATATATGTATATACCTATGGTTATATTACTAATAATTGCATAGTCCTATAATTTCCGCTTACTCTGATTTAATCTATTTGAGAGTTCGGCTGTGAAAACTATTCGATGGTATCAGTTTTATCAAATAAAGCAAGGGTAGCTTTAGTCATTTTCTATGATCTAAAAACGATTTCAAAAGACGAATGTTACCCAACTTTTGAAAAGGTTTTAGAAATCGCCGAATTCGATACAACTATTTCGAAATGCTTTAGAGTTTATTCTCCAAGAATTCCAAGTGTTGATTTGTGCACCCGCTTTAAAAAGAAAAATTTCACTTACATATTTTCCTAATACTCACAAGTCCATATATTATCCAATATAATAGTTTAAGTACTATATTAAACTTGGGTAACAAGGAAGGGTGTCACAACAACACTTACTAGTAACGTAGCCTCCAGACGATCAACTCTTACCGAGGTGTGTAAGAGAAAGGGATGTGACACCCTGTGCACCCAATCGATATATCCATCTACGCATTGACTCCTGTAGGTCACGGGATCTCCTCTAGTGGCATCATCAAGAACATGCAGGTGTCATTCTCCAAAACTTTCATCAATGGCCGAGGCCAGGGGAACTCCAATGGGTGGATCAGCAGGGATAGTTTGAATGTATCCAAACTGCCGCAACACTCTCTGAGAAAGATAAATCCTCCTCATCATACCACATCTCAGATAGCCACAATAAAGGGAGACTTCCTCGAATGGCCTAGCATCTCGGTGATATGGATCATAAGGTTGTCATATGACTTGCTCAGCCGTCAACCTCTCAAGAAACATCTGATAGTGATACTCAGAGTTGGATACCGATTGTTGAGGAATCCACTTAGCGACCCTTGGCATATCCTCTTCATATACATCATTTAGCATAGCACACAGACCGATCGATGGGAAATGATCCAGTATCCATCACTAAACATAATTAAAAAAACAGTGAAATTAGTATAGAATAAACAATCATTTTTGTAGTTTATTATAAATAAATACTATTTAGTTTATTACCTGAAGCAAAGACATGTATCCGGCCATTGACATCTTGTTTGCCTTGCTTGCAAATGATAAGTGGTCATACAAAAACGCCAGAGCGCTAGCACACCATGTGTATCCATCTACAGCATTCAAGTCATCAAATGCTTGCAAGAACTGGCAGCCAATTGTATCGTTGGTCTTATCTGTGAACAAGGTGGTCCCCACCAAGTACAGCAAATAAGTTCTAGCAGCAATCTCATGACGCCATCTTCGAACGGTCCTCTGAAACACATCCTTCAATGTGTTGAACCTAATGGCCCCACTGCGATTGTCCAAGACCTCTTGCGTTGCCTCAACATTGTCCATCCCTAGCAACTCACGCATAAGCTGTGCAGCATCGGTTTGATTAGGCTTGTCCCATGGTATAAGAACCCCTGTAAATGGGATGTGAAGAATGCACGAAACATCATCAAGAGTGATCGTCATCTCCCCGACAGGGAGATGAAAAGTACTGGTGTCTTCGTACCAGCGATCTACAAAGGCTCCTAGTAGACGCCGATCAACTATTGCATACGCTGTCTCTACAAGTGGTGCCAACCCCGAAGCCTCAACAATCTCGCGCACTTCTTTTGGCACATCAATACTATATAGTAGAGGCATATCAAAAGCATGGTTATGACACCGGGCCAACAATCGGTCCTGCAATTTATATCAGTAAAAATTAATTAAAAAAACTATAAAATATATTTCTTGAAATAATTTTGGTTCATTTGATACTTAAACGTCCTTGCCAAATCTCTTTTGCTTGGTGTTCATCGTAGCTCTTAAGCAAAGACATGCCCTACGGGTCATGAACAACCATCTCCACCTCTTGCTCCTGCTCTTGCTCTTCATCGGATGAGTTCACGGGTTGTGACGGTCCAACCCGGTCTTCTACCCGTCTCCTCCGATTGGACGCCATCATACGGTCTCTTTCCGATGGGTTTTTGGTCCTCGACATTACTGTAAACATAACATATGCTCATATATGGATGTGTGATAAACAGCAAATTGAAAATAACTTGAAAATACCACGCTCGCTGCTTGGCGAGCAACATAATTTTAACAAAGCTCGCTGGAGGGTCAGCGAGTTTACAAAAAACTAAAGCTCGCTGAGACCCTAGCGAGAATGTTAAATTTATGTAAGTCGTTGAGCCCCCAGCGAGTAAACCCTATTTAAAAACATGAAAATATCACGCTCGCTGCCCTCTTCGCGAGCAACATATTTTTAACGATACTCGCTGCAGGGTCAGCAAGTTTACAAAAAAATAAAGCTTGATGATACCCCAGCGACAATGTTAAATTTGTGTAACTCGTTGGTCCCCCAGCGATCCAACTCTAAACACAGAAAAAAAAAAGCAGAACAGAAACACGAACCAGCAGAACGAAAACGAAGAAAATGCAGAAAAAAAACACAGCAATCTCAAAATGAAAATGCAGCCAACATACGTACAATAAAATGCATTAAAACACATGAATAGCAAAAACCTACAACTATTAACCCCTAAATCTATACTCTACCCCAAGATCTCCCATTCCCCAGCGAGCAAAACAAAAAAAAAGGGAAAACGTGACAGACAGATAGTGTTGCAAAAGAAGAACGACATACTTGATATTTGATGGAGGAGAATGTGTTCCTCTTGGTTCTTGGTTGAGAGAAGTAAGAATCTTCTTGGTTGAAATTGAAGAAGAAAGAAGAAGTTGAAGAAGATGAAGAAGTTTTAAGTGGAATGGGGAGTTACGGTGGGTTAGGGTATTTTAGGTGGAGGGGTTGTTTAGGGAATAAAATGTTAGTAAGGGTGTTTTTGGATTTTCATTCAAAATGGGGGGTCAACTAATTAAATCTTAGGGTCAATAAATTAAATCCCATTTAGAATATGTTGTAGTTTCATGCCCTGAACTTGTACTAATTGGGCTTTAGGTTTTGATCTGGCAATTAAACTGCTGAATTTTAAGTTTTTAAATAATTCTGGTTTGACAGGTTTAAAAGAAGAAATTTTTGGAAGTCCGAAAAACAGAGAAAACTCTACCGGATTTTCGTAAGAACTTTTATAGCAATCAAGTTTCAAAAGAATTTTTCTAGCACCAATTTTTATAAAACCATAAAAATTAATTACTTAAAGTGAGGTTGTTACAACATCCCAATAAATATTCAAAACATAAGAGTCTACAATATTTCAAAGATAATAAAAAGATAATAGTTATATGAAATCTGTACTTCATATTTCAACAGTATTAAAGTAACCATGCTCCCAGCAGAAGAAATAAAAAGACTTATTGTCATATTTGTTAATCTTTGCAAGTTGTATAACAACAACCTTTGGATAAGCCGGGCTGTTAAATTCTTCCAAAACATCTTGTGCATGATGACCAAACAAACAAACTGGCATTACATGACCTCTACAAATAAATTGCAACTTATATTATAACATTTAACAGCCAATATTGGAGATAATAAACCAATTGTATTTCACATAACAGTATTAAACAATGTAAAATCAAATAAATGTGTTACGCCTCATCAGATAGATTGAAGTTTAGTTTCTGTCCAACAACTCCTCTATTTTGGAAATTTTGAATCTGCCCATGCTCAATAACAACTCCAATAGCATCTACAAATGAAGAGATAAGAATTTATTAGATTAACTATAATTAAGACATTGCAACAGATCTCAATGATAATTTTTCATCTCTTGTTTAAGCATTACCTATAAGATATTTCTCAGGAGTTTCAGTAGTTAAAATTTCATTGAAAGGCATGAAATCTCATCCCCACTGTGGGATATCTTGAGCAGGTGACAAATCAACCTTACTTCCATAATTAATAAAAATTACAAAAGGATTTTTAGAAACCATGTATTTTCCAACATTAGGAACAACATTAAACTTCGAAATTGCAATGACTCTTCCTTCAAACAGATAGGACTTGTGTTTATTCATATTGCATCAACAGTCTTGATAGTAGCTTGGATTTTTTCACTCTAAACATGACAAAAGGTTAGTAAATGTGGCAAATAACAATTTTACCAATGACTCCAATTCTTTAATGAATATAACTTACATTTCTATCTATTAAATAGCAAATGGATAGCAGTGACATCGCCATCTTTCCCAAAAAATTTCCACATTCGGAGTATCCGAACTTCCAACATTCGCACTTCTCTTGGAGTAGAAATATTGTTGATGGTGCAGATGTCCGGCTTTTTATAAATAAAATAATAGCATTGAATATTAAATGTAAACTTGGTTACTTTCATATAATAAGATTACACCCTTATCTTTTTTTTATCATTATAAATAATAAAGGTTTCAGATATTCAATGAATAGACAACCAGTAGTATTGTTATTTAAAATCCACTTTATATATTTGTATCGCAATTCTAAGATGAATGTCTGTCGCCTTCGTTATAGAATGCATTAAAAAACAATTTCAGATAAATATGTTTGGTTTGCTATATATAATGGTAAATGGACTCTTCGTAAATAATAAATAATAAATAATAATAACTAATATAACAATACTACATTCCATTCCCTTTTCCCTTCAAAGTTTATTATCTTTCAGGTGAAAAATAGAATCATTTTGTAACAGAACTCAATATGTTGTAATGTATGAACCGTACACATCTGAAACAACCATGACCAACAGGTTACTTTAACATGTACGAGGAAGATGGAAGTATGTAATATAAAAACATATTCAGTATTAGATAGCAACCTGGTTTGCTTGCCTCTTCCCTTCCTTGATCGCAAGCTGAAAGTATAATATTAAATATTGTTATGCTTTATCTTTAATTAAAACTTATAAATATATGTTAAAGAATATAAAATAAAGGCTTTGCTTTTATTTTTAACCCTGGTTAATGTGTAATACTTACTCTTTTTTCTGTGTCCAAGGGTTGAGAACTTCTGAATGCCATTTCTTCTCCCTATATCTTCAAAATTCAAATCTGAAAAACATAAAGAGATGAATAAAAACGCTCTGCATTCTTCAAATGCAACTGAAAAATTGTTTTTTTTTCATTTCCCATTGCTATTTGGAAATAGCGCAGCTGTACTGTGATTCTGCTTTCAAGGAAATTTCAATGAAAAAAGCGAGAAAGAAGAGAGTTCAAGTTCAGAGTAGTACCTTGTTTTTGTTTTACAATGAATGTATAGATGCACAATGGTGAGAGAGACGATGGGATGTTCACTTTTTTGCTTGACACAAACACGATGATATGCCTAGTTAAGCTGCTGATGATTTGACAATACTCTGAGAGGATGCAATCTCCCCTAGATTCATTTAGTCCAACTTCTCGATTTCTTTAGAACTAAAGTTTCCATTCGGTTAGATGTTGTAAACATCTTTATTAATAGTTTATCTATATCTTCTATTTATATTCAGCAGTATATACTATTTATATAAAGCAGTATATATGATGTACCTCAATTTTTTTGGCTGGACTTTCAAAGTAAGAAAGTAATGTAGCAATTTCTTCTTAATTTGTCTTATTTGCAACACTACACCGCTTCCAACAATGCAAAATTTAATAACTCATATTTTTTCCCTCCTGATTTTAACACTTAATTATTATACATTTATAACACTACCTTTTTATTGAGGTATTTATTTTGAAGTGCTTAGAAAAGTTTCAGGTTAATATCAACAAAATAATTCTTTCCATAAAAATTAACTATAAAACATACAATTTATGAAATAGTTGCAACAATTATAATTCGAAATCTTGGTTTTTATACAAACTTAGTTATTTTAAATTACTCTAAGAAATTTGATATCAATGTTGATAGGATTAACAAAAACCAACTAACTTTTGATTGGAAAAAAAAACTTCCCGTTGTAGATGACATTTATAATTAAAATAACTTTAGTTAATAATTATTTGGGTGTTTGTTTTGGTCCAGTTTAACATATTTTGGCAATTTTAATGTAACTTAAAAATAATTTACCAAAAACACAAATATGAGTTGTTTCATGGTTAAAAATTATAGTTGGAACAATTATAATTTATAATTTTTGTTCCCATACAAAATTAGATTTTTTAAATTACAAACACGAATTTAATGTCATTGCTGATGGGAGTTCCAAAACTCATTATGTTTTAAATTATGTTTTAAACAAAAAAAACCGAATATAGTACTATCTTATAATTAATATAACTTTATACTATACTTTTTATATTAATTTATTCTTGGTATTTTCATCCGTAAACCAAGAAATTGAAACTATTTAGGGAGCTTAAATTTATACAGGCATGGACATTTTTTAATTACGATAATCATTATATAAAAGTCTATATTTCCTTTCATAGGAGATACTCTATAATTTTCAAGTGAACAATATTTCCAGAAGTTAGTAGTCAAAATTTATTCTTTTGATATTTCCTAGCTTGATGCAGTATTGAATAGTAAATATGTTCACTTTGGATAAATGGATTTGTAAATATGTTCAGTCACAACTTCTCATTTGTTAAATAATTAAATCAAAGTTTACAAAAGAACATTGTTTACTACTAAGATAACAATAGTTTCTATATCATAAGTCCATTGGCCATATATGTAACTGCAAATTACAACAATAATGCAATGCATTATCCAAGGAAGTACTAATTGCATTACAATTGCAACTAAATAATTTATGATTTATGATATAAAAAAGTAGACGACATTATATAGATTGCTCCAATCATATAATTTAAAATAGTAGAATAAGGATCATGATAACGACTAATATAATATAATTAAAAACACATTGTTCATGGTGCAGTGACAGACTTTTTAACAAAATTAAAATAAAGAAAAAACAACAAAAACAGATAAATAGATAAAGATAATAAGCTAAACCCTGCCAAACACATAATAAAATATTCTAAATAAAGATATGATAAGACAAACTTAAACAACAACAGTACTTCCTCCAACGCTTCCAGACACTTGGCTTGATTCTTCATTCACACCATCATTTTTCACTTCTTCATCTTCATTCATTGATGCTTCCTCTTCCATATAACCTAGATTCATTCCTGGATACAACTATCCATTCCAATTCGAAATCTCCACCCTGAATCCTTGTGCACCAAGATAATAGAAGTGAATCAAATCTCAATCATGGATTCCAAAACGCAACAACATATCCTTCCATCCCTTTCCATGCACTATTCTACTTCTGTAACAACTATGGTGATATAAAATCCTAATCAACTCTCCGTCAGGACAGTAACATACCCAATGAGCCCCTATTTCTCTTCCAAATAACTTCAGAAATTCAGGCATGACCCAAAAACCTCTCTGTGGTTCCCTCGTAATACATTAAAAAATAGAGTATTATAAATCTAGTGTATGTTGAAATATTATGTTTTCAGAAATAGTAAACATATAAAAAAAACCAAGAATATGGAATATAATACCAGAGATTCTTCCGCAACAACCGGATGATTAAAGAGAGGAACAATATTAGCAGCTTGTTGGTTCTCCATTGCACTATGGTATAAAGAAAAAAGACATAAGATCAGAAGAATAATATTCACTGTCTTTATAACCACAAAAATAAAAAAGATGAACAAAGAATAGCAAAGATACATATCCTACTTGATATCCAACTACCAGAGTAAATATGTATTTGAAAGATGAAGACAAAGTTACTCCTTCAACTCTATTTATAGACCTGCTGATATGATAGAAGGTAATAAATACAAACCAAATACCGAAGGGACGTAATGCATCACCACGATTCTCAAAAAACACAATACCTGCTACTCATGAAACGATTATTCCCTGACGTTGATTGAATGATAGACGAAAAGGTGCATCAATTCGTTGTGTTTATCTATTAATTTAATAATATTAATTGCTCTTAATTTAATTAAACTTTATAATTTATATGATAAAATCAAAAATTATAATTGTAAGTTTTATCCCCAACTTTACAAATTAATATACTTACTAATAATTACTAATTACACATTACTAATTACTAATTACTAATTACTAAGTAAGTGAAATTAATTATTTAAAAAAAACAATTACATAGGTTATAGGTATACAAAAGGATTACTGTGATTATATAGCAACTCTTCGGTTGATACATAAGTAACCCTAACAGACACCTCTAAAAAATTATTAAATTACATTCAAAACTTTTAATAATATATGGCGAATAAAATATTACTAAATAATCCTAATTATTTTGTACCTTTTATTGCCAAATTATTTCAAATTTCAAAAACAACAGATAATAAATAAAGGACAACTGTTTAATATCAATAATATTTCATTTATATTAAAACATTTTTTTACAGAAAAAATATAACAATACTCACTTGTCAAATAGATTAAGGATTAAGTAAAACCTCGTTAGATTTCTGCAAGACACAGATAAATAGTATCATTAGATAATGATTCTTAACATTAACTGTGTAGTTTAAGAAAGCATGTTAAATAGTTGTGTCAGATGAAACATTCTCATGAACAAATGATAAAAATGCTAAAAATGTTCATATAAGTAAAAATACCATATTAGTTAATACTCATATCCAAAGACTTAGGAACAAACTAATCCCCTCTAATTTATGCTTGTGTTGCCTTCAATTCCGGTCAAATAACTGGGGTGAAAGATGTCTAGCATAGGAAGATATATGAATAGAGTTCCAAAGAAATTAGATATGTTCCAGAACTCTAGGCATCTCCATTGATGATATAGTATTGAATATACCCCACATTCAAATACTTATTCATCCTTCATGAAAAATGCAAGATGGAGAGCTACTTTGGATGTTGTTTCATGCAACTGAAAGTCTTAAAAATATTTTGGATGACTAATAATCACAAAATTATAATATAAAACTTTTACATACTCAAAAAGTATACTCATATTTAAAACATGTATATTAAATTTATGCTCCTTCCTAGTTTCATGTCAAAGAACATTAAAGATACGCTTCAAACATTAGATGAAGTTGAATAAACATTAGAAAAATGTCAAATAATATGAATTTATGCTATCAGTTTTTTTCATAATTAACTATTTACATGTAAAGGGAATGTACGTTTTAAAAGGTATGCCTTTCAATCTCTTTATTGTGGAATGAAGGGGCAGACCAATATATACCAATGTTTTGAAAACCGGACCGGTTATTAAACCGGTGTACATACTGGTTTAAGGTTTGATGGTGTGACCGTGGTTAAACCGTGGTCAAACCGGTAACAATTAAATACATAATTTTGTAAAAAAAAAAGATATATTTAAAATAGTAAACAAAAAAGATAAGCCTTAAGAGCAGATGATAAGAAATTAAAAATTGATAAACTAAATCTATTATCTCTTATAAATTTATATTTATTTTTCAATATATGCTTATTTTATTTAGTCTCTCATCCTCAATTTTAAGACAATAAAATCCTTGTTTTATTTGGTTTTGCAAGTTCTCTGTGTTAAATAGTAGTTGGAGTATATTATTATATATATTAATTATGGGCCATGATGGTCAGTGATTATATGCATCAAAAGTACAAAAATAAAGCCCAAATAGCCAAATAAAAGGATGTAACCGTGAAACCTAAAAAAGAAAAAAAAAATGAAAAAGGGAGGGGTTGCCGTGATTGTTCTTTCTTCTTTTGTCTCATCCCCATATCTCCTCAATGTCAAAGTTTGAAAACAAAGCATGTTCTTGGAAATAATGAAAAATAACATCATCTGACTGTCCCCTTTTCAAGATTCCTAGTTTTCATTCTCAGATCTACTTCATCATCATCATCATCTTCTTCTTCTTCTTAGATCCATTTCCAAATTTTCCATGGTTGGTTCTATTGTTTTGAAATGCTGGATTGGTTAGAAGTTTAGAACCGTTGGATCCCGGTTCTTACCGGTTTTTATGGTTTTTTAGCGGTTTATCCGGTTCATAACCGGTTCTATTTTCAAACGGTTTTGATTATCAAATGGACCGGTATCATGACTGGTTCACCGGTTTCCTGGTTGAACCGTCCGGTCCGGTCCGGTTTTCAAAACATTGGTATATACATATTATATTAATCAAGAGTAGCATTATTCAACACATATACCTTAATCTTAGTTATTAAAACAAAATTTGAAAACATAACTACAAATTTCTTTTTATATGCGGAAAAGTATTGGAATGATACGTACCTTTTACATTGTCTTCTTTCTTAGTAGATGCTATAACACCCACCGGAATTATCCTTGAAATCATAAATGATATATATTAAGTAGATATGAAGTAAATATAAAATAGTTATTAAGTAGATACTAAGAGAATATAAAGCAGATATTATGTGAATATTTTGTAAATAATCATCAAAGTGAATTTTAGTGGAAGCATCACCCAAAGGTTGTGCCATATCTCATTCATTAACCGTCGGATCGTGCCCAAATCTGGGGACAAGCTTCCCAACCCTCTTGTCTTCAAATCCAACGGTGGAAATTGCATTTGGAGGCCAAAAAGCATAGGTAATCGATTACCAGAGCCAGTACTCGATTACCAAGGTCAAAAATTCAAGTCTGACCAATTTTAAGTCTGGTAATCCATTACCAGATCGTGGTAATCGATCACCACGACTCTGATGAGCCAACAGTAGGTCGGTTTGAACACGAATGGCTGAGATTAACCCATTTTTCCACCACAAATTCGTGTAAATATCAACCTAGCACTGTGCTAGATTGATAATGACACTTGTGAGGGTTTATTTTAAGGGTTTGCGTGCCATACTCTCTCCAATTCCATGAACAAACACTCAAGTCCTCTGAAAAACGAGTTTTATGGTGTGAACTTGGTGGCTTTCATTATCCTTCTTCAAGTCACACCAAACCACGAATCATATACCAAATTAAAGTTCGTTTAACCCTCTTCAAATTGGTACCAAGTTTGTTCGATTTGGTGGACTGTGGAAAGAGTTATCAACCTGCAAAGTTTGCTTGTTGAAACTGAAATCTGAGTTTCAGATTCAAGAAGCTGACTTTCCTTGATTCGTTCTCTATGATCCAAACCTCAAATCCTTACGAATCCTATACCATCTTGAAGCTTGTTGAACCTTGTAGGGTCTGCCGACCTGATACGGATCTAAGCCTTGTCAAAAGAGTCTTCAAAGGGCACTTCCCTCGGTTCACTTAGCATAAACGTCCCTCGCTCGGACTCATGAACTTCGAGCATCCCCAAAGGACCAGGCTCGGACTTGATGGAACCGAGCCTCATCATCGGTCCTCAATCCATCAGGCTTGAGATTCTAGGCCGAGACATACCGTCGGCCACCGGATAAGTTCAAACCCACCGAGGCTTCTTATCCCTTCCACAAATCTCTCCTGGATTCTCGCAACAGCCTAGACATGAGATCTCCAGCTAATCCTATCCGGATTCTAAGCATAATCCTCCGGTATTATCTCACAGAATCCTGGTTCAGCTCAACCCTGATACAGGGCCCAGACGGCCCATATCAGCCTCCTCCAAACCCTATAAATAGCTCATTACAGCTAGGGTTTCAGGTACGTACTCTCATCCCTAAGTTGACACTCTGCACACACACGTTGACTAGGGAGAACCTGCTTTTCCCAACTGGAACTGCAGAAATACCATAAGTCACACATTAACTCTTGATCCTCTCTAGGGCTCCTGATTCCATAGTCTTGAGCACTTAGAGGGTTAAGGACATCTAGTGTTCCAGGACACTTCATTGGCGCCGTCTATGGGGATCGATTAACCAGTATTCCCACTTCCACCGTACTCATGGAAAACAGCCACGATAACCAAGAACAAGGGGATCTCCGCCGTCGCCTTCGTGGGAGGCCACCTAAGAACGCAGGAAACGTTAGGGACAGAATCGCCCCAGGAAGACCTACTGGAGGCAATCGGGGTAACACTCCACCGGTTCCTCCGGTGGATCAGACGGTCGTTCCCCCGGTTCCTCCAGTTCAGGGTGATGCTCCTCCAGTTCCTCCGGTGGTTCAAGCCACTGTTCCTCCCCTTGTGGAAGGCGGCGAAAGGCGATCCAACCCCCGCACTATCCCGGATGGCCATGTTTCAGATTGGCACGATATTGCGGACGCTGGACCACATCGATCTCGAAGGGCCCCTGCTGGATCACGAACTGGTGAGGATCGGCGAGTTGAACGTTCCGCTCGACATGACCATTCCCGTGCCGAGTGATCCAACAGGGAAGTCCCCCAATTTACCAGGGGTCGTTTTGGAACACTTCAAGGTGGTGAACGTTCCGAAACACAAGGTAGATCTTACATGACTACTTCGTCGGCCCGTAGGAGAGAGGAATCAATCATGCCGAGCATTCTCAATGACTCTGGGATCAGCACCTTTGAGATTGTTCAATTCCCTACCTGCCAACTCGATTCACTCATGGGCCGAGCTAAGGACAACATTTTTGAATCGATACACAGGCAGCATGTCACAACCCAAGTCAGACCATTCATTGGCTGGAGTCGCACAGAGACCTGACGAGTCTCTTCGCGATTACCTAGCTCGGTATCAGCAAGAAGCTAGTGGCATATCAGGCCCGCAATCGGGAGTGTAACACCCCTAATTTTCGTCTCCCGAATAATAGGAAATTAATAATAAAAAAGTTTTATTATTAATTTATAGAATTTTCCAAGTTTATGTTTTGTGTTTAATTAGCCTTAAATATAAAAATAAGTTAAAATATTTTTATATTGCAATTAAATGCAGAATATAAGGAAATTGCATTTTGGTCCCTAAAGGAGGGCTAAAAGGCAAAATTAGAAAGGTTCTTGGAGGGAAAGATTTAAAAATGATAATTTTTAAATTTTGAACTGACCTAACCGGTTAGTAATGCCCTGTAACCGGTTAGACGATGAACTCAGAAACTGGTTTAGTGGATTTTGATGAGTAATCACTGGGTTAATTCGTTTAATCGCCAAGATTACTGCATGAATTGAGTGGAGAACCACGCGTCGTCCTGCATGTTACCTTCAATTGTCTATAAATAGGGGAAAATCTGAGGAATTAGGGGTTGATCAACTGATTTCTGGTTGAAGAAGGGAGATTAGGGTTTCTGAATTGTTCTGAGCAATTCGTCTTCGTTGTTGAGTGTTAGTAATCGAGTGATACACGATTGTGAAGCTTACATCAAGAGCTTTACAAAGATCTAAACACTGTGAGCTGAGGGTTAGTGTGGAAGGAGAAATCAAGCTTGGAAGTTGGAGGTAGAAATCTGGGTTCTCTGTGATTCTGATTTTGGGAGCTGACTTTCAGACTCGATTTTGGTAAGCATAGTCAATCTCTAAGCCTCAAACTTCTTTGATTCTCTAGTGCATGTACCCTACTTTGAGTCCTAACTGTTTTCCCCAATTTCTTTGGTCATTTTCTATGTCAAAATCTCTGGTTTTTGGACCCTGTTGCTGGGAAACGAATCTGGAAACAGAGCTGTGAGTTTGTGAGAAATCAGTGGAGTTTCTTCAATTTCAGTGTTCAATCTTCATCAAAATCAACTTAGAGGTACGGGAGAAGTCTTCACTATGCTAGATTTAGACTAAATGTCAAATGATTTAGGATTTGAGTTCACAAAACTCAAAAGGGCATTATGTGTTTTTAAGCACAAAGGCTTGGAGGCCAATTTCTTGCTCACTGTGGTTTTGAGCAAATTTCAATTGATGCATGCAAGCTATATAAATGTTGAATTCTGTGGTTGAGTGCTTGATTTAAGTTTTGATGTGTTAAATTGTGTTTATGTGATTTTTCATACAATTTGATACAATAAACTTGATGCTTGCAATATGAACGTGTTTCTGGGTGTAAACATGTTTATTTTAAGGCATATGAACTTGGTGTATACTGAAAATTGGTTAGATTTGAGAAAGAAAGAAAATGAGTTGTTAAAACTCTTGTTTTAATGGTCTGACTGCATAACCTAACCGGTTACACGATTTTCGTAACCGGTTAGACACTGTAAATTTTCAAAGAAAAATCAGTTTGCAAATCAGTCCTGAAACTTTAATGGTTTTTACTCAAATCTAAGCCTTAATTCTATTCACAAGGTCTGAATATGAGTTGTGGTAATGTCAACAAATTCAGATTGGAAAGATTTCCATTTATGCCTGAAATTGATGGAATAATTTCAAGTGAAATTATGTTCATTGGAAAAGGATATGTGATTTGGACTTTTGAATGATAAACAATGGTTTTTGAGGTATAAAATAAAGTTAAAAAAAAAGTGTTTTGGATTGGGTAGAGAATTCAAGAAAAAAAGGGTTTTTCTGAATTACAATGGTAAAACAGTTCAGGTCTGTAATTCTAACCGGTTAGCCTGAAACTGTAACCGGTTAGTACCTGAATCTGAAAAATAAAAAGTTAAGTTTTAAATACCATTGAAGTTGTATTACTCAATCTGGGTTTTAAAAGGCATATTTTGAGAAAAATTCAAAGGGGAATTTTATGCCAAATATTATACCTCAAATAAATCATTCAAAAGTAGAAATTGGAATATTTCTAAATCACATTAATTAATGTAAAGATAAAACCAACCCTGATGTTTGTGCATACATATAGACTGGAAGTCTGGTTGGTAGGAACGTTTATCATATTCTGGGAATATGAGGAGGGTACTCCGGGAGTACCAAAGTATAACCTACTTGATGACACATTATAGATATGTGGCCAGTGTCCGGGACCTGGTTTTTATGCGTTCTGGGAACGTGGCGTTCTGGGAACGTGGCGTTCTGGGAACGTGGTGCACACTCCGGGAGTGATGCTTTTATCCAAGTATGGTTCGGCATTATGTTCTGGGAACTAATGTCGGTGTTCCGGGAACACAATGGTGTATTGGATGGACGTCCAAGATGGACATTTAGAGGCCTCAGTTGTGGATAGAAAATCATACATCATTCCACTTGCATTATAAGAGTTATAATGTTGAAAAATTGGTGTGCTCATATGTATTTGCATTATGATCTGTCCATGACATATTTGTGATTGTAATTTTAGTCTTTATCCACTATGTATATGTGTATACTTACTCCCTGTGCCCTGTTTAGGTGATGGCCAGATACCTAGCCTGCATCGAGATACGCCCTATCCCTAGCGGTATATGGACGTATGAGGAGAACCGTGCCACCTTTGAGGGGGAGGTGGAGATCACTCTCTACCACCCTAACCCTCTGGTACGTGTGCGACCTCGTCGATTTAGGATTCCATTAGTCTATACTATGCATGTTCCACCTTTTTACACTTATAGAGGACCACCCCCGGCTCGACCTATGCGTCGTTTTCATAGTTTTAGATTTAGAGCTGCCACTCGTTCTCATTCTTCATCCCATAGAGTTGTTACTGAGGAGACTCCTTCTCCTGGTCCGACTGATTATGATAGGACTGCTTCTGCAGACCCTAGACCCAGTGGTGGGGTCTCTACTCAGTCAAGCGAGGTCGAGGAGGACCCTGTGGAGGATGAGAGCGAGGAGGAGGTGCATGTTGAGCCGACTGTTTCTGCTAGAGGTGGACCCGCTGGTTCATAGGAGCCTGCATAGCATAGGGGTTTTGGATCCTGGATCCTAGGGATAGAGCGGTGAAGGATCTGAGGAGCTGCTGAGGACATGGAGGACTTGCTCTGAGACTTCTGTTTTTGGACTTTTGTTATATATTGTATATATTGAGAGGTCTTAGAGTGAGCTTTTATTTTAGTGCAGCTGGCCTGTATATGTTTTATCAAAACTTGCTATCTCGACTTTTATCACTTGCTACTGTTAGTACTGATGGGGTTATATGTCATGACTTTTATCACATATATATATATATATATATATGCTTTATTTTCCTCAGCAGTGCCCCATGAGTATTGTTTTTCTTCCGCGAACTCTGATTTCACTTTACAAAGGATTCGGCGTTAAGTTTATATTTTATATACTCAAATCTGACTCTAGAGGCAAATCATATGTTTAAATAATAACTACTAAGGTTTCCTATAAATAAGGGCGTGCTTTCTCGAGAGTCTTTTTCAAATCTAAGATCATACTAAGCCGAATTCATGAAACGGTTTATGTCAAAAGAGGTTTTGATTAAGCAAGTAGTAATATTAAAAAGGAAAAATTTTCTAGTCCTAATTTTGATAGCAAGTAGTAAACTATTTGGAAATATTAATTATTTTCAAGTTAAAAAAAGAGCGTCACACCCTTGGGTGGTATCAGAGCATTGGTCCTGTTCCTCATGGCCCCGCAGATGCAGCTAAGTATGATATTCAATATTGATTGAATATGTTTGAGTAAGTTAGTGGTAACATTTATGTCTTAAAGACCTTTTTAGTAACCCAAAGCCCATAGTGCAGGTCTTTCTATGGAAACCCGGAATCGAAATGTTACTAACGAAATGTTAGAACGAATCACAACCGTGCTGGAGGGTATGCAGCAGCAGCAGAGGCATCAATCATCTCAGGAGAGAGCTGGTAACCCGTCTGCTGGCAACATGGCGAATCCTGATGCTAAGACTCTGTCGGAGTTCAGGAAGTGCAATCCACCAAGATTTGAGGGGGGATATAAACCTGATGAAGCGAACAAGTGGTTGCATGAGATCAATAAGATCTTCCGAACTCTGGAGTGTTCTGATGAACAGAAGGTGACCTATGCAGTTTACATGCTTCATGGGGAAGCTGAAAACTGGTGGGATCACACGGTCCAATTGCTGAATTTTGAAAGGAGAGCAATCAACTGGGGAGTATTTATGGAGAAATTTCTTAATAAATATTTTCTAGAAGATTTGCGGAGGAAAAAGGAAGTGGAGTTTATGCAATTGAAACAAGGGGATATGAGTGTAGGGGAGTATGCTGCCAGATTCGAGGAACTGATGAAATACTCTCCCTATTACTTAAATAACCCTGATGAAAGAAGTAAGTGTGTGAAGTTTGAAGGTGGGCTACGGCCGGAGCTGAAGTCTATCTTCAGTTATCAAAGGATTCAGAGTTTCCCTGCACTGTTGGACATGTGCAGAATGTATGAAGATGATAAGAAGGCGGAGTTGATAGGGGGTCAAGCGAAGGGGGTTGGATAGAACTATGGACCCCAAAGGAAGAAGAAGTTTGACCATCGGAATAATGGTCCATATTCTAAGAACAAGGGGAAAGGCAAGGCAGTGATAGATAACCGGAACAAGCCTCGCGATGATGCTCCTTATTGCGAGAAGTGCAAGCGTTATCATCATGGTCAGTTTTGCTAGTCCACAGGAGGATGTTTCAAGTGTGGGAAACAAGGTCACTTTGCCCGTGAATGCAAGGAATCCGCAAAGGGGGATGCAAAGGGATCTGTTGGAAAGTCTGTGGTACAAGGACGAGTATTTTCCCTAAGTGGTAGTGAAGCAACCCAAACCCCGAATCTCGTGCAAGGTAATTTTCTGCTCAATAATCAACCTTGCAAAATCATGTTTGATTCTAGAGCTACACATTCTTTTGTTTCCCCTGAATGTGTGAGTAGGCTGAATCTTATTGTTTCTGATTCACCCTGCTATCTTAGTATAAATACCCCTACGGGAATACCGATCTACACCGCTATAGTCTGTTTAGGGTGTAATGTAGAAGTTATGGGTCGTTCATCCTAGGTAGATTTGGTTTGTCTTCCTAACTTACAATTGGATGTGATCTTGGGAATGGATTGGTTGATGAAGAACCAAGTGATCATCAATTGTGAGGAAAAGACAATTTAATATAGGACCCTTGAACCGGAGGGATATATGTGTTTATTCTCGGCTTCTGGAGAAGAAGAGTCGATGCCGATTGAAGATATTCCAGTGGTGAGGGAATTTCCGGAAGTATTTCCTGAGGAGATACCAGGATTACCTCCGAAGCGAGAGATAGAATTTGGGATCGATTTAGTCCCTGGAGCTGGTCCCATCTCTATTGCTCCTTATAGGATGGCACCACCAGAAATGGCAGAAATGAAGAAACAAATCGAGGAGCTGTTGCAGAAACAGATGATCAGGCCAAGCGTTTCGCCTTGGGGAGCTCCGTTATTGTTCGTAAAGAAGAAAGATGGAAGTATGAGGATGTGTGTGGACTACAGACAACTGAATAAGGTCACTATTAAGAATAAGTATCCTTTGCCAAGGATTGATGATCTTATGGATCAAGTAAGGGGAGCTGCAGTATTCTCCAAGATTGATCTGAGATCGGGATATCATCATATCAGGATAAAGGAGGAGGATATACCCAAGACTGCATTTCGATCGCAATACGGTCATTATGAGTATGTTGTGATGCCGTTCGGATTGACAAATGCACCTGCTATTTTCATGGACTATATGAACCGGATCTTTAGACCATATTTGGATTTGTCTGTGGTGGTATTCATTGACGATATTTTGGTCTATTCTAAAAATCCGGAAAGAACATGAAGAGCATCTCAGGATTGTGCTAAAGGTCCTAAAGGAGAAGCAATTATATGCCAAACTTACGAAGTGTGAGTTTTGGTTGAATGAAGTGAAGTTTCTGGGGCATGTAATCTCTAAAGAGGGAATTGCGGTGGATCCAGCGAAGGTAAGTTCAGTGCTAAGTTGGGAACAGCCTAAGACGGTGATGGAGGTGAGAAGTTTCTTAGGGTTGGCTGGATACTATCGTCGATTCATAGAAGGATTTTCTAAGATTGCATTGCCTTTAACTAAGTTGACTCAGAAGGATCAATCGTTCGTGTGGGACGATCGGTGCGAAGCTAGTTTTCGTGAGTTGAAGGAAAGGTTAACATCGTCTCCTGTGTTAATCTTACCTGATCCTCACAAGAGCTTTGAAGTTTACTGTGATGCATCTAAGCAAAGACTGGGTTGTGTATTGATGCAAGAAGGAAGAGTAGTGGCGTATGTATCGAGGCAATTGAAGAACCATGAGGTGAATTACCCGACAAACGATTTGGAATTGGCGGCTATCGTGTTTGCCTTAAAGATATGGAGACATCATCTCTATGGCACTACATTCCAAGTATTTAGTGACCATAAGAGTTTGAAATATTTGTTCGACCAGAAAGAGTTGAACATGAGGCAAAGAAGATGGATGGAGTTCTTGAAGGATTATGATTTTAAACTCCATTATCATCCGGGTAAAGCGAATGTGGTTGCAGACGCGTTGAGTCGGAAAGCAATCCACGTTAGTGTGATGATGGTCAAGGAAGCAGCATTGATTGAAGAATTCAGAGACTTGAGCTTGTTGATGCAAGTGGAGCCATCAAGTATCAAGTTGGGGACGTTGCAGATCACAAACGAGTTCTTGGAAAGAATTCGGGAATTGCAACGAGCAGATGAAGAGTTGATGGAAAAGATGAGACTAGGTTCGGAAGGAAAGGAATCTGATTTCAAGATAGGGCAGGATGGAATCCTTCGTTTCAGGACAAGGATTTGTGTACCAAGAGATCAAGAAGTTAGGAGACTAATTCTTGATGAAGCTCATAAGAGTCGGATGAGTATGCATCCCGGATCGACCAAAATGTATCAGGATTTGAAGAAGATATTTTGGTGGTCGGGATTGAAAAGAGATGTGGCAGAATATGTGGCGGCGTGCTTGATCTGTCAGAAAGCGAAGGTAGAACATCAAAAACCGGGAGGACAGTTGCAACCTCTGAGGATTCCCTAGTGGAAGTGGGATAGTATCTCAATGGATTTTGTGTCTGGTTTGCCAAGAACAACAGCAAATCATGATGCAATCTGGGTGGTTGTGGATAGGTTAACAAAGTCGACGCATTTTATTCCGATAAATATGCGTTATTCCTTGAACAAGCTTACCCAGATCTATATCAAGGAGGTAGTTCGTCTTCACGGAGTGCCTTCGAGCATTGTATCAGACCGAGATCCGATATTTTCGTCACAATTCTGGAAGAGTTTGCATGAAGCTATGGGAACAAGGTTGAAATTGAGTTCTGCGTATCATCCACAAACGGATGGCCAGACGGAGAGAACAATTCAATCTTTGGAAGATGTGTTGCGAGCGTGTGCACTTGAAGAACAAGGAAGTTGGGATCAAGTGTTACCTCTTGCAGAGTTCACATATAACAATAGTTACCATGCGAGCATTGGAATGGCACCGTTCGAGGCGTTGTATGGAAGGAAGTGTCAGACCCCGCTATGTTGGTTCCAAGTGGGGGAGGACTTGATGGTTGGACTAGAAATGATTCAACAGACGTCTGAAAAGATCAAGATGGTTCAGACTAAGATGAAAGCGGCTCAGAGTCGACAGAAGAGTTATGCAGATAAGAGGAGAAAACCATTGGAGTTTTCTGAGGGCGATCATGTGTTCCTTCGGGTAGTTCCGATGAAAGGAATTAGTAGAGCCTTGAGAACCCGAAAGCTTTCGCCTAAGTGTATAGGTCTATATCAGATTCTTAAGAGAGTTGGCCCTGTTGCTTATCAATTGGCCTTACCACCCTCTCTATCCAATTTGCATAACGTCTTTCACGTTTCGCAATTGAAAAAGTATGTTCATGACCCATCTGTTGTTCTGAAACTCCAACCCGATGATCTGACTTTGAGAGAAAACCTGACCTTTGAGACCAGACCGGTTCAGATAGAAGATCGTGAAGTCAAGCGACTCAGAGGAAAGGAAATACCTTTGGTCAAGGTAATTTGGGAGAATGCTGACGTATCTGAAGCTACATGGGAATTAGAGGAGAAGATGCGTCAAGAGTATCCGGAGTTATTTTTGTAATCTAGAATTTCGGGGACGAAATTCCTTTTAAGTGGGGGAGTAGTGTAACACCCCTAATTTTCGTCTCCCGAATAATAGGAAATTAATAATAAAAAAGTTTTATTATTAATTTATAGAATTTTCCAAGTTTATGTTTTGTGTTTAATTAGCCTTAAATATAAAAATAAGTTAAAATATTTTTATATGGCAATTAAATGCAGAATATAAGGAAATTGCATTTTGGTCCCTAAAGGAGGGCTAAAAGGCAAAATTAGAAAGGTTCTTGGAGGGGAAGATTTAAAAATGATAATTTTTAAATTTTGAACTGACCTAACCGGTTAGTAATGCCCTGTAACCGGTTAGACGATGAACTCAGAAACTGGTTTAGTGGATTTTGATGAGTAATCACTGGGTTAATTCGTTTAATCGCCACGATTACTGCATGAATTGAGTGGAGAACCACGCGTCGCCCTGCATGTTACCTTCAATTGTCTATAAATAGGGGAAAATCTGAGGAATTAGGGGTTGATCAACTGATTTCTGGTTGAAGAAGGGAGATTAGGGTTTCTAAATTGTTCTGAGCAATTCGTCTTCGTTGTTGAGTGTTAGTAATCGAGTGATACACGATTGTGAAGCTTACATCAAGAGCTTTACAAAGATCTAAACACTGTGAGCTGAGGGTTAGTGTGGAAGGAGAAATCAAGCTTGGAAGTTGGAGGTAGAAATCTGGGTTCTCTATGATTCTGATTCTGGGAGCTGACTTCCAGACTCGATTTTGGTAAGCATAGTCAATCTCTAAGCCTCAAACTTCTTTGATTCTCTAGTGCATGTACCCTACTTTGAGTCCTAACTGTTTTCCCCAATTTCTTTGGTCATTTGCTATGTCAAAATCTCTAGTTTTTGGACCCTGTTGCTGGGAAACGAATCTGGAAACAGAGCTGTGAGTTTGTGAGAAATCAGTGGAGTTTCTTCAATTTCAGTGTTCAATCTTCATCAAAATCAACTTAGAGGTATGGGAGAAGTCTTCACTATACTAGATTTAGACTAAATGTCAAATGATTTAGGATTTGAGTTCACAAAACTCAAAAGGGCATTATGTGTTTTTAAGCACAAAGGCTTGGAAGCCAATTTCTTGCTCACTCTGGTTTTGAGCAAATTTCAATTGATGCATGCAAGCTATATAAATGTTGAATTCTGTGGTTGAGTGCTTGATTTAAGTTTTGATGTGTTAAATTGTGTTTATGTGATTTTTCATACAATTTGATACAATAAACTTGATGCTTGCAATATGAACGTGTTTCTGGGTGTAAACATGTTTATTTTAAGGCATATGAACTTGCTGTATACTGGAAATTGGTTAGATTTGGGAAAGAAAGAAAATGAGTTGTTAAAACTCTTGTTTTAATGGTCTGACTGCATAACCTAACCGGTTACACGATTTTCGTAACCGGTTAGACACTGTAAATTTTCAAAGAAAAATCAGTTTGCAAATCAGTCCTGAAACTTTAATGGTTTTTACTCAAATCTAAGCCTTAATTTCTATACACAAGGTCTGAATATGAGTTGTGGTAATGTCAACAAATTCAGATTGGAAAGATTTCCATTTATGCCTTAAATTGATGGAATAATTTCAAGTGAAATTATGTTCATTGGAAAAGGATATGTGATTTGGACTTTTGAATGATAAACAATGGTTTTTGAGGTATAAAATAAAGTTAAAAAAAAAGTGTTTTGGATTGGGTAGAGAATTCAAGAAAAAAGGGTTTTTCTGAATTACAATGGTAAAACAGTTCAGGTCTGTAATTCTAACCGGTTAGCCTGAAACTGTAACCGGTTAGTACCTGAATCTGAAAAATAAAAAGTTAAGTTTTAAATACCATTGAAGTTGTATTACTCAATTTGGGTTTTAAAAGGCATATTTTGAGAAAAATTCAAAGGGGAATTTTATGCCAAATATTATACCTCAAATAAATCATTCAAAAGTAGAAATTGGAATATTTCTAAATCACATTAATTAATGTAAAGATAAAACCAACCCTGATGTTTGTGCATACATATAGACTGGAAGTCTGGTTGGTAGGAACGTTTATCATATTCTGGGAATATGAGGAGGGTACTCCGGGAGTTCCAAAGTATAACCTACTTGATGACACATTATAGATATGTGGCCAGTGTTCGGGACCTGGTTTTTATGCGTTCTGGGAACGTGGCGTTCTGGGAACGTGGTGCACACTCCGGGAGTGATGCTTTTATCCAAGTATGGTTCGGCATTATGTTCTGGGAACTAATGTCGGTGTTCCGGGAACACAATGGTGTATTGGATGGACGTCCAAGATGGACATTTAGAGGCCTCAGTTGTGGATAGAAAATCATACATCATGCCACTTGCATTATAAGAGTTATAATGTTGAAAAATTGGTGTGCTCATATGTATTTGCATTATGATCTGTCCATGACATATTTGTGATTGTAATTTTAGTCTTTATCCACTATGTATATGTGTATACTTACTCCCTGTGCCCTGTTTAGGTGATGGCCAGATACCTAGCCTGCATCGAGATACGCCCTATCCCTAGCGGTATATGGACGTATGAGGAGCACCGTGCCACCTTTGAGGGGGAGGTGGAGATCACTCTCTACCACCCTAACCCTCTGGTACGTGTGCGACCTCGTCGATTTAGGATTCCATTAGTCTATACTATGCATGTTCCACCTTTTTACACTTATAGAGGACCACCCCCGGCTCGACCTATGCGTCGTTTTCATAGTTTTAGATTTAGAGCTGCCACTTGTTCCCATCCTTCATCCCATAGAGTTGTTACTGAGGAGACTCCTTCTCCTGGTCCGACTGATTATGATAGGACTGCTTCTGCAGACCCTAGACCCAGTGGTGGGGTCTCTACTCAGTCAGGCGATGTCGAGGAGGACCCTGTGGAGGATGAGAGCGAGGAGGAGGTGCATGTTGAGCCGACTGTTTCTGCTAGAGGTGGATCCGCTGGTTCATAGGAGCCTGCATAGCTTAGGGGTTTTGGATCCTGGATCCTAGGGATAGAGCGGTGAAGGATCTGAGGAGCTGCTGAGGACATGGAGGACTTGCTCTAAGACTTCTGTTTTTGGACTTTTGTTATATATTGTATATATTGAGAGGTCTTAGAGTGAGCTTTTATTTTAGTGCAGCTGGTCTGTATATGTTTTTATCAAAACTTGCTATCTCGACTTTTATCACTTGCTACTGTTAGTACTGATGGGGTTATATGTCATGACTTTTATCACATATATATATATATATATATATGCTTTATTTTCCTCAGCAGTGCCCCATGAGTATTGTTTTTCTTCCGCGAACTCTGATTACACTTTACAAAGGATTCGGCGTTAAGTTTATATTTTATATACTCAAATCTGACTCTAGAGGCAAATCATATGTTTAAATAATAACTACTAAGGTTTCCTATAAATAAGGGCGTGCTTTCTCGAGAGTCTTTTTCAAATCTAAGATCATACTAAGCCGAATTCATGAAACGGTTTATGTCAAAAGAGGTTTTGATTAAGCAAGTAGTAATATTAAAAAGGAAAAATTTTCTAGTCCTAATTTTGATAGAAAGTAGTAAACTATTTGGAAATATTAATTATTTTCAAGTTAAAAAGAGAGCGTCACAGGGAGTATCTGTCCTCTTACTCACCCAAGGGTTGCGAGATGGTGATTTCAAGGATTGTCTGATCGGAGAACCACCGAGGGATATGGCTGAACTCAGGGAAAGATCATGGAAATTTGTTAATTTGGAGGAATTCCATAGAATCAGCACCGCGGCTCGGGGTCTGGAACAGCGTCCTCGTCAGAATGATTCCCGTCAAACTGATCGTTTTCGGGATAACAGGGGGAGGAAGGACAAGAGAGAAAGAGGAGAAAAACTGCCTCCAAAAGGAAAGTATGATGAATATACCCAGCTCACAGTCCCGAGGAGTCAAATCCTTCGAAAGACTATGCATACTGAGATGTGTAACATCATTCGGCCTCCAGCTTTGAGAAAAACTGCTCAAAAGGATAGGACAAAGTACTGCGACCATCATGGCGGATGGGGGCATACCACCGATCAACGTACCCAACTTAAAGATCTGATTGAGGAAATGGTTAGGGATGGGAAGCTTCAATAGTACATCGGGGAAGCAATGCGGAAGCGTTCAAGGAGAAGAAGTCATTCACCTCCCAAAACCGAAGAAAAAAGAAATAAAAGCCCTACGCCACCTGCAGGGGGAGCCCCCGCCTTACCGTCCGAGCAAAATAAGGGTCGTGACGATTTTATGATCAACACCATTGCTGGTGGATTTGCGGGTGGTGGAGAGAAAAGAAGTGACAGGAAAAAGTATGTGGGACAGATCCTTTCGGTGGCTAGCCGACCGATCCAAAAGCCCAAAAAGAAGAATATTGTCATCAGTTTCAGTGACGATGACTTTGCTGATATTATTCAGGATCACAATGATCCTATGGTAGTTACAGCCAGGCTCGGCAATTATGAAGTGAAAAGGATTCTTGTCGATCAAGGGAGTTCAGCAGACATTATGTTTTTGGATCTGTTCGAGAGGCTAAGGTTGAAGAAATCTGACCTAACTCCATTTGAGGGCAGTTTGATTGGCTTTACGGGACATTCCATTGTTCCCTTAGGCCACATTCATCTCCCAGTGACCATGGGTGAACAACTGTCTGCTCGAACCGAGATGGTAAAGTGGCTAGTTGTACAAGCACCGTCGGCATACAACGCTATTCTTGGCCGAACAGCACTTCAATCATTTGGTGCAGTTGTATCAACCGTTCACTTGGCCATGAAGTTTCCAGGGTCTGATGACCAGGTGGTAACGGTACGGTCCGAACAAGAATTGGCTCGGAAATGTTACAATATTAGCCTGGGAAAGCTGAAGCTGGATGATGATGAGAAGATCATGAAGGAGCCACTCAACAAAGGAAGTGTGAACTTGGCAGATCTTGACGTACGGGACGAGGATGAAACTAGGCCAACCCCTCAGGGAGACTTCAAAAAGATAATTCTGGGTCCCGATCCGTCCCGTTGTGTCAAGATTGGCGTCGGCCTTGCCGAAGAATTGGAAAAAGAACTAACGGAACTGTTGGTAGTAAACAAAGACTTGTTTGCTTGGACTTCGGCAGACATGCCGGGGATTGATCCGAATTTTATCTGCCATAAGCTAAGTGTATATCCTGGAGCCAAGCCAGTGTGTCAGAAGAAAAGGCGGGTCGGAACAGAGAAGGCACAAGCAACAGAGGAGAAGGTGTCCGAGCTATTGGAGGCAGGATTTATCAGGGAGGTGGTGTACACAGATTGGTTGGCTAATCCCGTGCTAGTCAAGAAATCCAATGGAAAATGGAGGATGTGCGTGGATTACACAGACCTGAACAAGGTCTGCCCCAAAGATCAATACCCGCTTCCCTGCATAGACAAACTCGTAGATAGCTCGGTAGGGTATCAAAGGCTATCCTTCATGGATGCTTATTCGGGGTACAATCAGTTCCCCATGTATCCCCCGGATCAGGTGAAGACCTCTTTCGTCACAGAAAATGCTACATATTGTTACAACGTCATGCCGTTCGGACTGAAGAACGCTGGGGCAACTTACCAGCGAATGATGAACAAGGTCTTCGGTCCGCTTATTGGGCCGAAAATGGAAGTATACATCGACGATATGATTGCAAAAAGTCTGAAGGAGGAGCACCATGCTAAGGATTTGAAGGTTATGCTTGATAGAATTCGACAGTTTGACATGAGGTTAAACCCAGAGAAATGCACTTTTGGGGTTCCTGCTGGTTCGTTCCTCGGGTTCATGCTCACCGAACGGGGAATTGAGGCAAACCCAGAGAAGTGCCGAGCCATCCTTGAGATGAAGAGCCCTTCCAACATCAAGGGAGTACAGCAGCTAGCAGGTCGGGTAGCAGCTCTCTCCAGGTTTTTGTCTCAGTCAGCTCGGAAGGCCTTGCCATGGTACCAACTGCTGAAGAAGGAAAAAGAAAAGACGTTCGACTGGAACGAGGCTTGCGAAAAGGCCTTTACTGACCTTAAGCAATACCTGGCCTCTCCTCCAATCCTATCTAGTCCGGCAGCAGGAGAGGTTTTATTCCTGTACTTATCAGTAGGGGATTCAGTGGTCAGTTCGGTTCTAGTTAAGAGTCAGGCAAAGAATCTCCTGTCTACTTCGTCAGCCGAGCACTTCAAGGACCAGAGCTGAGGTATCAGAAGGTTGAAAAGTTGGCATTTTGTTTGGTTATTACGGCTAGGAGGCTGCGTCAGTACTTCCAAAGCCACCATATCATGGTCAGAACTGCTCAGCCAATCCGACAGATCCTTCAGAAACCCGACCTGGCAGGCAGAATGGTGACTTGGGCTATTGAACTTTTCGAGTTCGACATTACTTTCGAACCTCGGAAAGCGATGAAGTCCCAGGTCTTAGCTAACTTTCTCACCGAGTTTACTGAGCCATCGACGAGCTCAAACTTGGATTGGACATTTATGTCGATGGGTCAAGCAACAAGCTCGGAGCAGGAGCGGGAATAATTTTAGAGAACTCAGAGGGACTTACCCTTGAATATTCGTTGAAGTTCGGATTTCCCACTTCGAATAATCAGGCGGAATATGAAGCTGTGATGGCTGGTCTGAGGATGGCGAAAGAAGTTGGGGCCCGAGAAGTGAAGGTTTTCAGTGACTCTCAGTTGGTGATATCGCAAGTGAAGGGTGATTATCAAGCCAAGGAACCCATCCTACAAAAATATTTGGAAAAGGTGAAGTTCCTATCTTCAGAGTTTGCCAAGGTCGAATTCTGCCACATCCCGAGGGAAAGCAATGGCCGAGCGGACATTCTTTCTAAACTTTCCTCAACAAAGGGTCCTGGAAACAATAAGACGTTGATCCAAGAAATGGTGCATGGACCTAGCGTTGTCCTCTCCATTTATATGGATCCAAGTTGGACTTCTTCGATCATAAACTTCTTGGAACAAGGAATCGTGCCGACAGATCCAGCCGAGGCCAAAAAGCTTGTCAGAAAAGCCTCCTAGTTCGCTATGATCGATGGAATTTTGTTTCGCCGTGGGGTCAGCGGCCCAATGCTCAGGTGCTTAGACCTCGCCGAAGCAAAGCACGCACTGGAAGAAGTCCATGGAGGTATAGGAAGTCATCATGTCGGAGGGAAATCATTGGCCAAGAAAATTCTAAGGGCAGGATACTACTGGCCGACCTTACAACAGGATGCAATTGGTCATGTAAAGAAATGTGAAAGATGTCAGTTCCACAGTGACGTCTACCAAAAGCCAGCCGAGGAACTTCATTCACTTTCATCTCCCTACCCCTTCTATCAGTGGGGAATGGATTTGATTGGCCAGTTCCCCACCGCACCAGGACAGCTCAAATGGGTGATAGTGGCCATCGATTATTTTACCAAGTGGATCGAAGCCGAACCACTAGCAACTATTTCCTCGGCCAAGGTTCAGAAGTTCTTTGAGAGACAGGTTATAGCTCGGTTTGGAGTGCCACAGGTCTTGGTAACCGACAATGGAACTCAATTTGCGGCAAAGGCATTCCAGGACTTGGTTAACGCCTTGAACATTGAACACTACTTTTCTTCAGTCGAGCACTCTCAGACCAACGGACAAGTAGAATCGGTGAACCGAAGTATCATTCAGGGGATCAAGAAAAGACTCATCGGTGCTAAGGGAAATTGGCTGGAAAACCTGCATGAAGTGCTTTGGTCGTACCGCACCACCATACAGACTTCCACAGGAGAAACCCCTTATCGTCTCACTTATGGCTGCGACGCTGTCATCCCAATGGAAAGAATCATCCCATCTTTCCGAGCTTTACAACAACCGAACCCCCTCAATAACACTTTACTGTGTGAGGACCTTGTTCTTTCAGAAGAAGTCAGGGATTTAGCTGCCGAACGGGAAAAACATGCCAAGTTGATGCAAGCGAAAGGGTATAACCGCTCAGTGGCACCCAGAGAATTCGAGGTAGGTGACCTCGTCCTACGAAGAGCTGACATCAGCCTCAAAAATGCTAAGGATGGTAAACTGGCTCAGAATTGGGAAGGTCCTTACCGAGTAGCTTCTAAAACAGGAACAGGAGCCTACAAGCTCGAAACTCTCTCGGGTGCCCTCATCAACAACACATGGAACGTGGCAAAACTTAGAGCATATTTCATTTAGAAATTTCTACCCATTTCAATTCCGTTTTCAATTGTTTTAGTTTAACTATTTCCCTTGCTGTTATAGGATTGTTTATTTTTAATGATGGTGTACGCTCGGTGGAACTCCGAGCCCATTGTACTTATTGTTAATGCTTTGAATGAATAAAAGTGTTGTTATTGAATTCATTGTTTTCATGTACTTTTCCTCATAATCGATTAGCCACCGTTTATGACGCGAATGATTATAAACAGCTCAAACAAGAGCTTATAACTCGTCAAGTACCCTAGAAAGATTCCCGATTCAAACATGATTTGTTTTAAAATCATTTTTACATGGCGAATAGAGGAACCCACCTCGGCTAAAGTGCTGGAGTTCCGAGGTCTTAACACTTGAATTCTTAACAAAAAGTTCCGAAAGAAGCATAAAATAAAAACGGATATTATAAATATTCCAAACAAGTTATAGCAACAAGATTTCAACCCATCTATTGGGGCAAATACAAGCTAAAAAGCAAAAATCTATTCTACGTCGGAAAGAACGACACTTTCAGGATCAAACTTGTCGTCTGCCTCCTCGTCGTCTTCAGCATCTTCAGCCCCTTCTTCCTTGGATTCTTCGGCCAAAGGTTCAGGAAGATCTTTGCTACCCATGTCGATGGGGCGCCCATTTGTGCCTATGATCTGCCCGTTCTTTGCAGCATGGTTGGGGTCAGCACCCTTGGTCACAAGGCCAGGATTCAGGATGCGGAGTTGCTCGGCGGTATTAAAGAAAGAATCCTCAATTGCATGATCCCAATTATAAAGATTCTCCTCAGCTGCTATTTTTTGCTTAAGAGCTTGTGCCTTCACTTTGTCCAAGGAGGCTCGGAGTCCGACAACCTCATCCTTAGTATACTCGAGTTGTTCTCGAGCTACCGCGGCATCTTCCTCGGCCTTCCGAGTTTTTTCCATTGCCACTTGCAAAGTTGCTTTATCCTCTTCAGCCTTCTTCAACAGTTCCTCGGCTTTCCGAGCCTTCTCCTGGGCCTCCTGCAATGTGACAGCATCCTCTTCGGCCTTCTTCAAGATTTCTTCGGCTCTCCTCATCCCCTCTTGGACCTCTTGAAGAGTTTTCTCTGCTTTCTTCTTTTCGGTCTCGGCCCTAGTCTTGGCCTCTTCAGCACCTTCCATCCCCTTCTTCAGTTCCTCGTTCTCTTTGGCCAGGATTTGAAGCTTTCTCTCAAGGCCTTCCACTTGAAGCTGATAATAATCCTCCCGATCTTCGCTTCCCTCCTCTTCTTCTTCTCTTCAGGGGCGACCCCAGCATGAACATCCTCGCCGCGGCGGCCGAGGTAATGAAGAACACTTGCACTTCGAAGAAGACCCTTCACCAGGGCGGTGCAGTTGTTACCCCAAGTCAAAGGATGCCAGGCATCCATCACCTGTGCATCCTCGGGAGGGAAGACTGTTGCGTAGTAGCCCTCAGGAGTCTTCTTGGCCCATACAGTCTTGATAGCAGCTTCCTCGGTACCCTCCTCAAACTGAGTGTCTCTATGGGATTTACTCAAATTGAACCAATCCCCAGCCAAGCCCTTTCCTTTCTCTACCCGAATTCTCTTGGCTGGACGCTCGGTGGTACCTTGAGCATCTTGTTGTGCATCCAACTCGACAATTTTTTGGACTCCTTCGGCGGCCTGAATTACCTCGGGAGTGACGGAACGAGGAGCCAAGGTTGGTCTCTCCATCGGTGTTAGATCGGAAGACTGGCCCGTGACCGAGGAACTCGAACCAGCCTTTCGTGCTGCCAGTTTAGGAGCCAAGGTTGGTCTCTCCACCGGTGTTGGATCGGAAGACTGGCCCTTGACCGAGGAACTCGAACCAGCCTTTCGTGCTGCCAGTTTACTCACTTGATCTGCGGCAGCCTCGCTCTTCTTAGCTTTGGTGGCTTTCTTCCCCATTTTCTCTGCAAGAAAATATGTGTTATACCTAGCAAAAAAAAATGAAAAAAAAAAAATATATATATATATATACCCAGCTCGTCCTTCACTTCGGCTCGTGTCCTCTTCAGCAATATTTTTTTGGTATCAATTTGACCATTCGCCTCAAGGTATTCCCAAACTTGGTCGCACAATCATCTCTCGGCTTTCGTCAAATCAGTTTTGTAATCAAATTGATATAACGAGGCCCCTCGATTGTAGATACTATTCGACCAGCTCAAAGGGAACCGGGGTACAACTTTAATTTCCCCTTCGGCCTCAATTTGTTCCATAAACCAACAAACTTCTGCTCCAGTGTATTCGTATTGAAAGAAGAGCGGTTTAAAGGATTTCCAAGAATCGGTCACTTTTGCAAAGAGGGCGTGATCCCTCCGAGCTTTTAAGGACACCCAAAGCCCCTTTGAATCGCCAAACTTGTTCACTTGGGGGGCATACAACCAAAAGAAAGATCGTAATGTAGCAACCAAATTTTCAGCGTCGCAGAACTGTTGAAACGCCCTTACAAAGGCCCAACCACTCGGATGTAGTTGACTCGGGGCTATGTTTAAGTGCTTCAGGACTTCTATCTCGAGGGTGGAAAAGGGCATTCGGACTCCGACCTTGGTAGCTATCTCCTCGTAGAAATAAAAAAGCTGTCGATTTTCCGGAATTTGGAGGCATATCCGGTCGTCTATGCCCATGTGCCTTAGTACGAAGTCTGAGGCATTCCCATCTTCTCTCGGAAGTGTGAGGAGTGGACGAAGATGGTTTAAACTATTCCTTGTCAGCAACGAAGGCCTCGTTCCAAGAACCTCCCTATCAAAGACTTCATCATACTGCGCGTGATTTGGCGGCAAGGGATATTCTTCAGGGTTGGTCTCGCACCTGCGCTCCACCATATCTGGGGAAAAAGTAAAAGGCTCAGCGTTATGATTTTTTATAGCAGAAGTTTTAATTTTAAAATTTAGTCTGAGCCTTGGACTTTTTCCCCCCTCTTTCCTCGGATTTCCCAAAGGCTCTTCCTTCACTATACAGCGCTCGGGACTAACCCTAACCTGAGCTCTCCGTTCAGCAAACCTATAAGCCAACAGCCACTTGCTTTCTTCAGCAGGGTCCGAGGGGTGTTCTACAGCTAACGGTTTTGCCACGGTGGATCCCTGGCTGATGGGCGGAGAGGAAGGGTCTACTGCATCATCACTACTCCCAGAATCCCCAAAATCCCCAGAAAAATCCGAATCGCTATCACTAGAAGGTTCCTCTCCTAATTTCCTACAAAGTTCATGATAAATTCTCCTCAACTCCCTCCAACCTCTCATGATTCAGAAATCCAAAGCCTTAAACACTACACTACCCAGAACAAAAAACCCCAAAATCCCTGCAAAACCCAGAAATGCGAAACCCTTTCAACAAATAGAAAAGAGCAGAACCAGAAATAAAGTATTTGAGTTAGAAGAAGAAAGACTACCTGTTTTTGATTCTGAGTCTCTGGAAAAATGGAAGCGATGTGAAGGTAGTGGCAGAAATAAACTTGAGAAGGGAGTGAGTTTCTGGTTTCCTGGGAGTAACAAAGAAGTAGTGAGGGAGCAAGTTAGAGAGTTTGGGAGCTTTTGGTGCGAGTCTGATAGGGCGAATGAGAAGTGAGTGGGGGGTGTAAGGGATTCGAAAGAAACCCTTAAAACCTTTCGGTTTCCCCCACGATGCACGTATGGGCCTGTGTGGATCGAGAGCCCATTACACCACTCAACCACACGGTGATGAGACGTGGCAGTTACCAAAAAGGCACTTTTTCAAATTTCAAAATTTGAAATGATTTGGCACAATTTACAAGGGAACGCGCCGTACCTAGAGAACCCAAAATGTCACCTCTAACGGGCTACCTGGTTACAGCTGCCACACACTCCCGGAACGAGGCATCTGAAAAGGTCAACCCTGAACACTTGCAACCTCGTCACAGACTTCTCAAAGTCTTACGAGCTGGGGGGCTTGTAGGGTCTGCCGACCTGATACGGATCTAAGCCTTGTCAAAAGAGTCTTCAAAGGGCACTTCCCTCGGTTCACTTAGCATAAACGTCCCTCGCTCGGACTCATGAACTCTGAGCATCCCCAAAGGACCAGGCTCGGACTTGATGGAACCGAGCCTCATCATCGGTCCTCAATCCATCAGGCTTGAGATTCTAGGCCGAGACATACCGTCGGCCAGCGGATAAGTTCAAACCCACCGAGGCTTCTTATCCCTTCCGAAAATCTCTCCTGGATTCTCGCAACAGCCTAGACATGAGATCTCCAGCTGATCCTATCCGGATTCTAAGCATAATCCTCCGGTATTATCTCACAGAATCCTGGTTCAGCTCAACCCTGATACAGGGCCCAGACGGCCCATATCAGCCTCCTCCAAACCCTATAAATAGCTCATTACAGCTAGGGTTTCAGGTACGTACTCTCATCCCTAAGTTGACACTCTGCACACACACGTTGACTAGGGAGAACCTGCTTTTCCCAACTGGAACTGCAGAAATACCATAAGTCACACATTAACTCTTGATCCTCTCTAGGGCTCCTGATTCCATAGTCTTGAGCACTTAGAGGGTTAAGGACATCTAGTGTTCCAGGACACTACAAACCTTCTTCAATTCGGTACCGATTTTGCTCAATTTGGTGGAGTATAAAGAGAGCTATGAGCCTGCAAAATAAGCTCCTCGAATCTGGAAAACCAGAATTCAGATTCGGGTAGCCTTGTTCTTCAGTCTTTTATGGTAAGCTCAGGACACCTGAAGCTCCCAAACTTGTTTTAATCTATAGCTAGCATATCCTAGTTTATGTTTTGACCAATTTCCCCAATTGTTTATGTCAATCTCTTGGTTAAAGACTTTGATAAAGTAAGCTCACTGAAGTTGTTTCCGGTTGGGCTTCAAGCAGTTGAAAGCTTTCCTTCTCATTCAAATTAGATCCTTCCATCCTCAAATCCATTCAATCACTTCAAATAGGTATGGGAGATCTCATTCATATGGCTAGGATAATTATTGAAGTGTGTTTGGTTGATTCTGTGTGAAAGAGAAATTAATAACCATGACGAGATTGCGTGGTTTGGAGACCAAGACAATCCATGGTTCCTTAACAAAATTATTAATTGAACATGTTTAAAATCATAATATAAGCTAGAGAAACACTGAATTGAGATTAATTCGCAAAGGAAATGAATTTGATATGTTAAGTTGTGATTTTACGCCTTTTATGCATATCAAGTGAATTGAATATGAAAATGATGCTTTGATTGCTTGAAATATGATTGAACATATGTATTTATATGTGCTTTTGATCTGTTTTGATTTGATTTTTGTTAAAGTGAAGTGTACAAAAGATTGGTATGTCAAAATCTCAATTTTGGTGTTGTTTTCTGCAGGGTAATCGATTACCTACTCCTGGTAATCGATTATGTGACACCCTCGTTTTATATCTTGAAAATAATTAATATTTCCAAATATAGAATACTTTCTATCAAAAGTTGGGACTGAAATTTTTTTCCCTTTTTAATGTTTACTTGCTCAATTATAAATCCCTTTTTCATTTACGAATAATTTGAATTCGGCTTAATATTATTTTAATTTCGAAAAGGCTCTCGATACAATATCTTTTAAACATAATAAAACATATTCGTAGCCCTTATTAAAAATATATTATTTGTCTCTTGAGTTTGATCGAATGTATAGGATATAAAATTATTGCCGAATCCTTTTGAATCAAAATCAGAGTATGCGGAAGTAAAATGATACTTGTGGAGCACTGCTGAGGTAAAGAAAACAACATATATATATATATATATATATATATATATATGTATCATAATATAAAACATCCCCTCATGATATCAGTAGCAAGTAACCAAAGTCGAGATAGCAAGTTTTGATGAAACATATACAAGCCAGCTGCTCAAAATAAACCTCACTCTAAGACCTCTCAAAATATATACAATATATCACAATATCAAAATAGAAGTCCCAGAGCAGGTCATCCATGTCCTTAGCAGCTCCTCTGATCCTCTGCAGCTCTATCCCTAGGACCTAGGATCCAAAACATCTATGTTATGCAGGCTCCTATGAACCAGCAGATCCACCTCTAGCAGAAACAGTAGGCTCGACATGCACCTCCTCCTCATCCTCATCCTCCACAGGGTCCTCCTCGACCTCGCCCGACTGTGCAGAGACCCCTTCACTGGGTCTAGGACCTGCAGAAGCAGTCCTCTCAAAATCAGTCGGACCAGGAGAAGGAGTCTCCTCAATAACAACTCTATGGGAAGAAGGGTGAGTACGAGTGACAGCTCTAAAACGAAAGCTATGAAATCGACGCACTGGTTGAGCCGAGGGTGGTCCTCTATATGAGTAAAAGGGTGGAACATGCATAGTATAGGCTAGAGGGATCCTAAATCTACGAGGTCGGACCCGAACCAGAGGGTTAAGGTGGTAGAGAGTGATCTCCACCTCCCCCTCAAAGGTGGCACGGTTCTCCTCGTACGTCCATATACCACTAGGGATAGGGCGTATCTCAATGCAGGCTAGGTATCTGGCCATCACCTAAACAGGGCATAGGGAGTAAGTATACACATATACATAATTGATAAAGACTAAAATTACTAACACAAATATGACATGGACAGACAATAATGCAAGTACATATGAGCATACCAATTTTCAACATTATATCTCTTATAATGCAAGTGGCATGATGCATGATTTCTATCCACAACTGAGGCCTCTAGTAAAAGTCCATCTTGGACGTCCATCCAATACATTGTTGTGTTCCCGGAACACTGACATTCGTTCCCAGAACGTAATGTCAAACCATACTTGGATAAATAAGCATCACTCCCAGAGTGTGCATCACGTTCCCAGAACGCATACGTTCCCAGAACGCATAAAAACCATGTCCCAGACACTGGCCACATTCCCAGAATGTGTCATCATGTAGGTTACAATTTGGTACTCCCGGAGTACCCTCCTCATATTCCCAGAATATGATAAACGTTCCTACCAACCAATCTTCCATTCTCTATGCATGAATGCACAATTATTAAGGTTGGTTTTATCTTTACTTTAATTATTGTGATTTAGAAATATTTCAATTTTTCTTTTGAATGATTAATTTGAGGTATAATCCTTGGCACAAAAATTCACTCTTGAATTAACTCAAAAACATGCCATTAGGCTTAGATTGCGAAAAACTTAACCAATGGTATTCACTTTTCACTTAAAACACTTAACTTTTATTTTTCAGTTTCAGGTACTAACCGGTTACAGTCTCAGGTTAACCGGTTAGAATTACAGACCTGAACTGGTTTACCATTGAAATTCTGAAAACCCTTTTTCTTGAATTTTCTACCCAATCCATAAACAAGTTTCAACATTGTTTTATACCTCAAACCCACTGTTTTCATCATTCAAAAGTCTAAATCACATTCCAATTCCAAATGAGCACAATTTCCTCTTGAAATTATCTCATTACACTAAGGTATTAACTCTCAAATTCAATCTGAACCATACAGTATTAATCAACTTATTTTTAGATTGAGTTCAAGTGAAATTAGAGTCTAGATTTGAGTAAAAATGGTAAGAACACAGGACTAATTTCAGAAATTCATTTTCTTTGAAATTTTACAATATCTAACCGGTTACAAATATCGAATAACCGGTTAGATTATGCAGTCTGCACACTGAAAAATGAGGTTTTGCATATCATTCTTTTCATTACTCAAATCTAACCAATTTCAACACTCAAAAGAGTTCACATACCTTAAAATAAACATGTTTAACCACAGAAACACATTTAATTTGCATGCATTAAGTTTAAAGTATCAAATTGCATAAAAACCCACATAAACACAATTTAATACCACAAAACTTATAATAACCATTTAGATTATGATTCAAGCATCAAAATCACTTGCATGCATCAAAACAAAATTGCTCAAAACATAATTGAGCTAGAATTTGGCCTCCAAGCCTTTTGGTCTTAAACACATAATGCCCTTTTTGAGTCTTTGTTGACTCAAATCCTAAATCACTTGATTTTAGTCTAAATCTAGTATAAGGTAAACTTCTCCCATACCTCAAAGTTGTGTTTGATGAGTATTAGCACTGAAACTTGAAGAAAATCCACAAACTCCCCAAAAATCCTATGTTCTGCTCTCAGCCACGTTTTCCATCAACAGGGTTCAAAGACCAGAGAATTTGACATAGAAATTGACCAAAGAAATTGGGGAAAACAATTAGAACTCGATCTAGGTAACATGCACTAAGAAATAAAAGTGGTTTGAAGCTTAAACATTATATGTGCTTACCATAATCAAAGCTCAAACTCAGCTTCCAGAATCAAAAGAGAACAGAGTTCAGCTTTCCAACTCCAACTTCTAAGATTGATTTCTCTTCACATAAAGACTCTCAGCTCACAAGCTTTATATCAACACAAAGCCCTTGATGCAAGCTTTGTGGATGTGTATCACTCGTTTATCAACACTCAGAGAAGAAGAAGAATTTACCCACACGAATCAGAAACCCTAATCAGCCTCTCAACCCAGAATTCAGAGAAAATCAACCCCAATTCTTCATCAACATTGGCTTTTATAGAGAAATTGGAGTAACATGCATGATGACGCGTGTTATCCACTAGATTAGAGTTGTTTTCGTGGCGATTCCATGGATTAATCAAGTGATTACTCATCAAAACGCACTAACCCAGTTTCTGGGTTCATCGTCTAACCGGTTACAGGGCATTACTAACCGGTTAGGTCAGTACAAAATTTAAAAATTAATACTTTTTAAATCTTTGTCTCCAAGAACCTTTTCAATATTACATTTAGGTCCTAAACCAAGGACTAAAATGCAATATCTATATTTTTGCATTTATATGCCATATAAAAATATTTTCACTTATTTTTATATTTCAGGCTAATTAAATACAAAATATAAACTTGGAAAATTTATATAAATTAATAATAAAACTTTATTATTAATTTCCTTATTATCCGGGAGACGAAAATTAGGGGTGTTACAGATTACCAGGTTTATTTGCACATAAAAACTTGAATTTTTCGTGACCCTGACCACTAAAGTGCAAATTACCAATTTTTATTACACTTAGCCTTAACCAAACTCCTTTCTTGATTTTGAGAAGTATGTTCGTGAATAATTGGACATTTTATATGATGGTTGTGATGATGAATGACTATGAATGTGAAACAGTAATTATGAAATGAAAATAATTATGTAAAGAGGAACGATTCTTGAATTGAAATAGTGGTTATGGAATGATTTTGGAATCAAATGTTAATGATAAATTATTTGCATTCGCCCAATGATTAAGGATGTTGAGATAATGAAAATACCTTGATGATGGAATAATAACGATAATAAGAAAAATAATAAAGTGTATGCAATTGCATTAAGGATACTGAGCGAAGGCAGCTCGTGTACTAGTTACGCTGAGCGAAGGAAGCTCGTATCCCGGATGTTGAGCGAAGGCAGCTCACGTACTGAGCGAAGGCAGCTCGTATCATGAATGTTGAGCGAAGGCAGCTCACATACTAGTTAAGCTGAGCGAAGGCAGCTCGCATACTAGTTACGTTGAGCGAAGGAAGCTCTTATCATGAATGTTGAGCGAAGGAAGCTCTTATCATGAATGTTGAGCGAAGGCAGCTCACATCCTAGTTACCCGGATTATTACTGAGATAAGATTAGTATGTATCATGCCACCAAAAGATAAAATAGTATAATCAAGGATTGAGCATGTGAATGCATTATGATAATGATGCGTGTATGATTATTCAATTAATTATCTGCTTACGTGATGTGATCAATGATTTACTCCCATCTAGCCTTTTTGTGGTAGGTATAAGTAGCTGATGAAGTCAGTCCACCGGTCAAGCCAGAGACTCAAGCGGAAAAAGGAAGAGATACATTACAGGATTTGATCCATTGTAACACTGAAATAATGTATTTGAAAAGAAAAATTTTATCCACTAATTTTGAATAAAGGGAGCTTTTACTCTTCCGCCACAACAACTTCTAATAAATTATTTTATTCCCTTTATAAAAGATGAGGGTGTTACATTATGGTATCAGAGCAGTTCCTTCCTTTCGGCCTGAGAGTATGGCTCCATCACCTCTGTTGCTAGCCTCTGACACGTTATCATTGAGTCATTTAGAAATTATTAGAAGTGTTAGAATCTTGTTTGTACTATAAAGATAAAGAAAAAGTCTAAAATCGTGTTTTCATCATCATCGTTAAAGATAGGGGTGTTCAAAACCGAACCAGACCAATTAAAAACCGCAAAACCGGACCGAAAAACCGAAAACCGGAAAAAAAACCGCATATACTGGATTTTTTTGGACTGATTTTCTGTAAACCGATTGGTTCGGTTCGGTTTTCGGTTTCAGTTGAAAAACCGAACCGATCCTTGGCACATGAAACGCAGCGTTCCTCATATGCTTGAAGACTTGAAGTTGTGTTTTTAGTCACAAACACACAAAGTTAGCACCATTAATCAGATCTCACAACTCACAAACACACAAACCCTAGATCTCCTCTACCTCCTCCTCCGCCGCCGCCTCCTATCCTCTACCGCCGTCGCCTCCTCAACCAGGACCAGTCACCGTCATCGTTCCTCTCCTCTACCGCCACTCCTTCAAGCAGAACCATCGCCGCCTCCTATCTCCTTCCCTCTATCGCCACTCCTTCAAGCAGAACCGTCGCCGCCTCCTATCTCTTCTCCTCTACCGCCACTCCTTCAAGCAAAATCGTCGCCGTTCCTATGAGCAGAACCGTCACCGTTGTAGGAGAAAATGTACCAATGGATTCTTAGATAGCAACAAGAAGGGTTGAGGGTTAACACTTAACGTACACCACTAATATAGTTGCTCAGTTGCAGGTTTTCTTTTATTATTAATTTTTTAGTTTTAAAATTCGTTTTGGCTTTTCTATGCAGCAAACGATGCTGCTGTTGCTATTGAGTTGATTTGCTCCTTAGTATATTATTTGAGGATCTTTGCATTTAAGTATTATTAATTCCCTTTGTCAATTTCTTTGAATGTGAATGTAAAACTGCCATTTGATGAACATTACATTATCCTTCAAACTTGGTTTTAGAAATAATCATCATTTGGGTGAACCAGAAAAACCTTTCAACCTGTAATTTTATGTTTACATTGAATAATAATTTTAACATTGCCAACAACCTTTAAGTTTTATCGATAATTTTTATTTGTAGATGGGCTATTTTTGATTTGTTAAGTGTTAGGTGATAGTGAATTCTCTTTGCCACTTTACAGTGTTCATAATGTGTATCAAAACATGGAAAAAAAATTGAAATTTGAAACCGAACCGGACCAGACCGAAACTGCAAGGTTTTCTTTGGATTGGATCCAATTGGATTTGTTAATATAATGGACCGATCCAAACCGAACCGCATGTATATTTTGTAATCGGATTGGATGGTATTTTGCCTCAAAACCGAACCGAACCGATCTGCGAACACCCCTAGTTAAAGATAGTGAATGCACAAGATTTTTTTTCCATTAATTCAATTTAGGAATCCCCACATAGCACAAAGTTGGAGTTCCACAATCACAACAATATGGTCCCAGAACCACATTTCACAAATTGACAAGAGGATAACTTCCTTTCCTTAATTTAAAAACAACAGTAGAGGAATTTTACACAAAAAACCCCAATTCTATTTTATGAATTTCACACAAACCCTGACTTCAATCAATTTAACACAAAGAGAAATTAAATCTTTAATTAATCAACACAATTAGAAGAAATTGAACCTAATTAATCAACACAAAATCAACAAATACGAATAAAAAGAGAAGACAAATAGGAGAATAGCGAAATCAAAAGAAAAGACTAACCTGGGGAGGGCACTGGTAGCTGCAGGGAGGGCGTGGTGGAGTGGTGGTTGTGGCCTCTGTGGAGTGGCGGTCGTCGTTGCGCTGCAGAAGAGTGTGAGAGAGAGAGAGAAAGACAGAGGCAGGGACGAGCACGATCAGTGGAGTGGCTGTCGCGAGGGAGTGGCCTCTATGGAATGGTTGTCGCGAGGTAGTGGAGCACAAGCGGTGGAGCGGGGAAAGGGTGGAGTGATGGTGGCTGGAGTGGTGGAAGGGGGAGAGTGAGGGAAAGTGACGAGTGACAAGAGTGAGAGATTGTTTTTATCTAATTCAATTTGAAGGGTTACCGAGGGCCAAATTTCCTCTGTAATACCGAGGGTCAATCAACATTACAGACAAAAAATGTCTCTCGATAAAATTTATTATTTTAATTTACTATTTATTTATTTTTTATATATTTCTGAGGGATTTATCGATGGCAAGGCTGTCGGTAATTATTTTTTTTATCGCGTGAAATTTTTTCATTGTTACCGAGGGCCAGGCCCTCGGTGGCCCTCGGTAATTCTATTTTTTTCGACGGACACGAGGGCCCTCGGTAATGGGCGTCGGTAATACTACTTATTCTTGTAGTGAATATCATTGAAAATTTGAAAGGAGGCCTCAAATTAAGGACATACAAAATGTCCAAACTAAGCTTACATTTAGGACCCAAAGAAGTATATATATTTCTAGTTATGAAATAAAAGTTTAATGGTTTATGAGTTTTTAATTTCTTAAAGTGCAAACCCTTATAACCTACAAAATTGGTAAGTAATGGTTGAGATGAGTTGACTTGTAAAATTGTAGGCTAACCTTGAGAAAAGTTCAAGATGAAGAAATAAACAATATCAGTGTAAAAAATGTTGCAGTATTCTCATTGCTAATAAACAATACCATAGAAAATAATTATGCTTGTATGAATGTTCCTTTATTTTGAAATTTCAATCCTGCAATAATACAAGTTCTTATCATAAGATTTTGGTATATGGTTTACCTTTTGTAATGAGGGTTGAGTATTCCTTAGTAATAAATGTTTTTGTTTATAAAAATATGTGTTATATTTTTGATGCTATTGATTTTTATTTGTCACTTTCACATTCGAAAATTCATGGGTACATCCCTGCACATAAGATCAAGTGACCATAAACGATATCCTTTCACCACGGGCGCATAACCAATAAAAATGCACTTGCAGCATGTGGCTCTAATTTACCATCATTAACACGATGGAAGGCCTTAGTGGCATGATCGGTAAAGCCTTGAGTGAAGAGCTTCTTGAGCCTGTGCTAGTTGGAAGGAATGTTGTCCCGGTGTCGTATCTCCAGTATGCTGATGACACTATCTTGATATGTAAACCATGGAATGGTAACCTGTGGACTTTAAAGAGTAATATGAGGTGTTTTGAGCTAGTGTCTGGCCTGAAAGTTAATTTTAAGAAGTTGCATGTATGGTGTGAATGTAGACAATTTTACTTTGGAATCAGCTGCCCAGTTTTTCAGATATAAGGTGGGTTCTTGTCCTTTCTCTTATTTGGGTATCCTGTTGCTGCGGATCCTAGGAAGTGCATAACCTGGAGAGGTGTTATTGACTCTTTTAAGACTTCCTTGTGGGTTGGAAGAGTAAACATATTTCCTTTGAGGGAAAAATTGTGCTCCTTAATTCAGTTTTATCAAGTCTTCCTCTCTACTTATTTTCTGTTTATAAAGCCCCAAAGTTAGTAGTTGATCAACTTAAAAGAATCCAGAGCCTCTTTCTTTGGGATAGAGGTGATGATAAAAAATGTGTCCATTGGGTTAAGTGGAAATCGGTTTGTAGGCCTAAAAGACAAGGGGGGCTTGGGGTGAAAGACTTGAGTCTTTTTAATCAAGCCCTTCTGGTGAAATGGCGTTGAAGACTTCTCAAGGAACCCGAAGCGTTGTGGGCTAAAATTCTCAAATCCAAATATTGTTCTTATCCATCGTGGCCCCTTAATTATAACCTTTCTTTTAGAGGTGGTGATGAATCAAGATGATGGAAGGATTTATGCAAAGTTAGTGTTGGGGTCCATCAAAACCGCGAGTGGGTGGTGAAGAATATGAAGAGAACTATTGGTAATTGTGTCAATTCAAGTTTTTGGCATGAACCGTGGTGTGGTGTTACTTGTCTTAACTCCAAATATCCCAGGCTGTTCTTGATTGCTTCAAACAAAAATGGTACGGTGGCTGAAGCTGGGAGCTTTTATGGTACTGGTTGGGCTTGAAATATTAATTGGAGGCGAGCTCTTTTTCAATGGGAAGAGGATCTCCGTGATGAGTTGATGAGGGAGATTCAAAATTTGAGCTGTAAGCATGATGAATCCGACGGGTGGTCTTGGACCCTTGAAAAGAATGGTTTGTTTTCTGTCAACTCTGCCTATAGATATCTTGCAGGTTGTGAATCGGATGTGGGCATGGATTGCTTTTCCAAAATTTGGAATAGTTTCATTCCTACTAAAATCTCTGGTCTAATATGGAAGATTGTGTTGAGGAGATTCCCAACTAGAGAAGCTCTTCAGGATAGGAAAATTATGGAGCGTGTTAGCATGGTGCCCTTGGTCAAAGGGACACCCGTGGTGCCGGTTTCAGTACCTCTTGGTGCCAGTTTCAGGACCTCCACGCAAAAACGATGGAATGGCAATAAAAAAATGTTCAAAAGGCAACCCCATTTTTCGTTGAGCTCCAATGACCTGTCAACCTCTTTTGAACTTGATAACTCGTACATGGGAGACATATAACTTTTTTGGGTTTTTCTCTGGCCACACATTACCCTGTCCACACTTTGTTTCGTGGCATTGGATAATTCAAATTTAGATATACTTTGCAAAACTACATGTACTTATACGAACATTAAAAAAACGTTGATTTTATAGTGGCCTTTGAAGAAAATATTAAATTAGAGGTATTTTAGGATAGTATGTAGTATTGATATTTGATAAAAAAAAGTATTTAAGAACAAAAAAAAAAGAAATCAAATTTAATTTGTAGAAGGTATATTTTAGGAATAAAACAACAAAAAATTTTGGTATATTTTAGTACCGTACAATGAAATCAAATTTAAGAACATTAGAGCATTTTCACCCATGAACGTAAATTTCGTTCATAAATGGACCTCACACATTGTTTTATTATTCTTCACATTTTTCCATACTTTAAGAACTACTATGAACTTCAACCACATTTTCACTCCACCCATGAACCTACTTTTCGCTCTTAAATGGGTCTCACTACATACCCCACACTCCTAATATTTTATTATAAATATAACCATAATTAACTAACCAAAATATTTATTCAAAATATTTTTCTACACATATTCGTATACAGATTTATTAGAATGTGTCAATTTTGAATACAGTTTTTACTCAATATAGTTTTTTTCAGAGCAGAGAGTAAAAAAAAATTAATCCAAATCATAAAAGCGAATGTATACTGTAACACCCTATAATTAATTACCCTTAATTCCCCTTATATTAAAATACGGACTTAAAAATTCCTTTTTAATTCATGAAAATCAACCGTCAAACGGACGGAGTTTCGTTTGTTTTTCGAACTTTTCTAAATCTTCAACCTGATAAACACATTTATATAATATCAACAGTAGCCAGCAGGGCTCAAATATAAGTATATATGCATCACATAGTTTCCCCATGGGCTCAAGAGTAAGACATCAGTATCAGTTTGTCAGAGTGCCAGCAGAAACACTAAGTATGTAAATCAAAAGGCCATAACCACAACTATGCTCAAAATAAATCATAAACCCTGCCCTAAATGGAACTATCCTAAGCCTCACACAAAAAATCATATACAACACATAGACATCAAATAATACGGAGGCTTAGGTCAAAATAAATGTATCTAAATCCCAACCCTACTCTCTCTGTGAGGGAGAGTAATCCTGCTCGGCCGATCCAAGTGTATACTCCAACTCAGTACCTGAAAAATGGTAAGGAGGTGAGTATTACACAATAAAATAGGAAAGCAGTTTTTATCATGCTATACTGAACCACCAAGCCAAACACATCTAGTCATGTAGTGCATATAAACCAATAAGCATTTCCAAACAATTCAATTATTTCTTTTCCGTATTAAAATAGTTCTCCCACATTTTGATTCCATAATTACATACTCTTCCCAAGATACACAAACCTACATCTTCATCAATCTCATATACAATAACACAATTCTCTTTTGATACTCTTTGAGTATTTTACATACCTTTTTAGAATTTATCACGGGGATCCATCATTGCGTACAATCTCCTAAGGACAACGTCTTACAGCTGCACACAATGTGTGTCTTACGCGGTCTATGCGTACAGTCTCCTAAGGACAACGTCTTACAAGACCTGGATTCCCAAAATCAGAAGGTGCGTCCATCATTGCGTACAGTCTCCTAAGGACAACGTCTTACAGTTGCGCATCATGTGCGTCTTACGCGATCTATGCGTACAGTCTCCTAAGGACAACGTCTTACAAGATCTGGATTCGCACAATCCAAATTATACCTTTATTAATATATGGTGTGTGTATCCATAATTGCGTACAGTCTCCTAAGGACAACGTCTTACAGCTGCGCACAATGTGCGTCTTATGCGATCTATGCGTACAGTCTCCTAAGGACAACGTCTTACAAGATCTGGGTCACACACTCTTTTTCCTTTAATCTTTTAACAGCCCATTTCACTCATTTCATTTTCCTTGAAATCTCTCCTTCATTAATTTCTCAATTTTATAAACTCATTATACGTTTAAATTCCAATTTCACAGGGCACTACCAACAATACAATCATCTTCATTTCAATTATCTTACTCATAATCACATTATAATTCCAAGTCCAACATAATTTATCAAAACATCAAACCACATCAACCAAGTATCAATAATCACATTTAATCATCACATAATACAAATAATCACATTTAATCACCACATAATACCAATAATCACATTTAATCACCACATAATACATTTAAATACTTTTATACCATGTTATCAATCCTAGGGTTTCTATTCTTTGACTAACACATAACCTCTTAGCAATCCATTATATACACAATACAATCTACCCCCTAGAATATGGTAACACAAACCTCCTTACCTCACACTTCTAGAGATAGGGAGATTGGGTTTGTTCTAACTTGAACCTTTCCCCACCAAGGAGCTATGACCAACAAGAGAATGGGAGAACCTAAATCAAGAGCCATAGCAAGAAAATATTATCATTCAAATCATAGATCATGCCAAAAATCCAAGTAAGGAGGAGTTTCCATGGCTTAAAATCAAAACCACCATGGATGGAGGAGAGAGAGAGAGAGAAACGAATCTTGAGAGAGAAAGAGAAGAACCCACACTTGATTACTTACTTGGAGTTTACAAAGGAAGAGATTTGATGAAGGAGGTGATGTGAAATCACTTGCCTTTGCTTGATTTGAGAAAAAGCAAGTGGAATCCTATGAGGAAGAGGAGGAGCTCGTGGGTTTGAGAGAGAGGAAGAAAAAGATGAGCTTGAGAGAGAGTGTTATGAGAGTAAGAGTGAGTTATTGTATTTGATTGGGAAGGAAGTGAGTGGATAGGAATTAAAGCCACAAAAAGAGAGGCCTTTTGTGTGGAGGAGAGTGCATTCACGTGCACTCTTCTTTTCTTTTTTTTTTCAGTAACTGGTCGCACTACTCGAGTAGTCAGTGGACTACTCGAGTAGTCCTGATTTTCTGGACTTGATGTTTCCACCAACAACTCGATTAGTCAGTGAACTAATCAATTAGTTAGTGTACTAATCGATTAGTTTGGCACTACTCGAGTAGTCTGGCCAGTTTTCTTTTTTTCTTGGCATTTCAAAATGCCATAACTTCTTCGTTACCCGTCGGATCTTGCTCAAATTTTAAAGAAATCTTCTCTACCTACTAACCTTCATATCCAACGGTGGAATTTAAGTTTTGAACTACAAATCTTGTTCTTTTAAATTCCCTAAAGTTCTATGTTTTAAACCTAAGGTTACATGCACCATTGGCTAAGTTTCTAAGTTATATCCTCATTTCTTCTACCCTAAGATCATCACAACATAGATTACACTATAAATTAAGTTTGGGATGTTACAATCCTCTCCCACTTACCCGAATTTCGTCCTCGAAATTCAGTTGTCATCGAACAAGTGTGGATGAGATTGTCTGATCTTGCTTTCCAACTCCCAAGTAGCCTCCTCCACATTGTTCCTGCTCCATATGACTTTTACCAAGCTAATCTCCTTGCCTTTTAGCTGTCTCACTTGCCTATCTTCAATCCTCACTGGCAATACCTCAAAAGTCCAATTCTCCTTCAAAGGCAAATCATCCAAAGTGACGACATGAGTAGGATCATGAATGTATTTCCTTAGCTGTGAAACATGGAATATGTAACATCCCTGAATTTTAGTTCCCAAATAATTCGTGCTTTGTGATTTAAATGTTTTGCCCTAGATTGATGTGTTAGAGTTTAATCGTGTTTAGATAGCAAATCGTGATTAGGGTTAGATCAAACCTAATTTATTAGGTTTAGACTTGTGTGGTTTTAAGATGATTTGGTTTAGTTAGCTAATAGTTAGTCTTGAGTTAGATTAGCTTGGTTAATGAATGGCTTAAGGGTTAAGTGGACTAGATTAAGCCTAAGTGAACCAAATGGGCCTTGTGAGTGATGTTGGGCCATGATTGTGTGATGGGCCTTGTGTGTGCATGTGTGGCCGTGGTATGTGTAAGTGTGTGGAGTGATTTGTGAGCTTGAATGAAGAAGGTGAGTTGTCATGCTCACATTTCATGCATGGAGTCAAAGTAATAGGTGTCAACTCCACATTCCCTTTCTTTGCATGAAGTAGTGAGGTGTCCACTCCAAAACCCACCTTATGCCACCTTACCACTTACACATTTGACCAAAAGCCTTCATAAAAATAACTATGTGTTGATGAGCCTCATTTTTGGCTTCCTTTCTTACTTCGTAGCATCATCACCACCATCATCTTCTTCTCCTTTCTTTGTGAAGCTCACGGCCAACACCTCCACCACCCTCATCCTAACCTTTTCTTCCATTAAAAACCAAGAAATCTTCATATGTCCAAAGCCTAGATCATGAATATGCAACATGCATGTGTGATCAAGGCTAGAAAACTCAAATCCAACTACTTCCCCTTCTTTTAGAAGCTCACGGCCAAACCCCCATCACCACCTTAATCAACCTAAACACTCACCAAACACAAGGAACCTTGGCATGTTCATACCTTAGATAATGAATATGCCACTTGATTGAAGATTGTGTTGAAGGAAGTTCACTCAAAACCCAAACAAACCTCACGGCCAAACCTTGTTCAAGGCATTAGGATCTTTAGCTTGGAAGATCAAGTGGAGTCTTAGAGTCTTAGAAGCTTGGAAGTCAAATTTAAAGTGTCCAAGGAGGGAGTGTTGCTCACGGTTTTGGTGAGAAAGAGGCCAAAGGGTCTAAGTTTTTTTTTAGTGTCTTCAAGAGGTAAGAGAGAAGCTTACACACTTGCTAGAATAAGTTTTAAGCTTAGAAATTTAGGGTGAGTCACCATGAGACTCAAGGGCACTAGTTAGACTTTGATTTTGGGCTTGGAGGCCGAATTTGGATGAATGATGACTTGTTATTTTTGAATGTGCAATGCTGAATTTTATGATTATGTTTTGTGTTGATGATCATATTACTTGTGTTATGTTGTTAATGAAATGTTCTATGCTGAATTTTGTGATTATGCTTTGTGTTGGTGATTAATTCCATAGGTTATGTTGTTAAGGGAATGTTTAGAGCCTTGAATGAACTAGGCTTAAGCGTTAACTAAAGGAATTGAGCCAATTAGGCCTTAATTGACAAGTAGATAAGGTAATTAGGGTGTTGATCAATTCGGTTTTAGGTTTCTAAGCCTTGATTAGGAAGATGACCCAATAACTAAGAATGGTTTAGCTAACTAAGTGTTAATCAAACCTAGTTTTAGACAACTAAGTAGCACTTAGACCAAATTAAGTCTCCCTCAACCGTGATTAGTCAACTAATCCATGATTAGTTGGACTTAATCCTAGATTAGTAACCTTAATCCCTGATTAGTCAACTAATCCATGATTAGTTGGACTTAATCCTATATTAGTAACCTTAATCCCTGATTAGTCAACTAATCCAAGATTAGTTGGACTTAATCCAAGATTAGTAACCTTAATTTCCTGATTAGTCAACTAATCCATGATTAGTTAGACCTAATTCATAATTAGTGAGATCTAATTCATGATTAGTCAGACTAAACTTCTGATTAGTGAGATTTAGTCCAAGATTAGTGGACTTAGTCCATGATTAGTCAACTGAAGTCAGTTAAACCTAGTCTTAAGTGATTAGGACTCACTTAACCGAAGTCTTAAGTAGTTAAGACTTGCTTATCCCAAGTTTTAGTCACTTGAGGTGACTTAGGTCAAGAAATGACGGGACCTTGACCGAACGCTTAGTCATAGACGTGACCTAGAACTAGTATGAATCTGCTATGTCATCTGTATGCTTAGATACTTATGGATACATGTTGGATGTCTATGGCTATGTATGTATCCATGTTGGACTAATAATAAACCTGGAACTTGAAACGTGCATGATAACCTAGGATTGCGAGAGTTGCATTGATACATACATGACATGAGCTAGGTTATCAGACCAGTCCCAATCTGAGGAACACCTACGCAGGTGGAAACACCGTAAGGCGTGTCTTTCCTACGCCGGTGAATCTGTGAACTGTTTTTGTAACTGAACTTGATATTTTATGAAAGCCTGCACAGGGTTCACCGTAAGTCGTGCCGTTTACGCTGGTGGAAACACTGTAAGTCGTGTCTTTTACGCTGGTGGAAACACTGTAAGTCATGCCGTTTACACTAGTGGACGCACTGTAAGTCGTGCCATTTACGCTGGTGGAAACACTGTAAGTCGTGCCGTTTACGCTGGTGGAAACACTGTAAGTCGTGCCATTTACGCTGGTGGAAACACTGTAAGTCGTGCCGTTTACGCTGGTGGAAACACTGTAAGTCGTGCCTTTTACGCTGGTAGAAATACTGTAAGTCGTGCCGTTTACGCTGGTGAAAACACTGTAAGTCGTGTCGTTTACGCTGGTGGAAACACTGTAAGTCGTGCCGTTTACGCTGGCAGACGTGTCGTAAGCCGCGCCGCGTCTGGGACGCACCGTTCCTCAGATCTGGACCCGGTGGACATAGAGGCCTCAGAGTTGGAGAACATGTACATGCATCATGCCACCTAACTTGAAGATAATAACTAAACTGGTGTTTGCTCATATGTACATGCATTACTGCACTGGTGATTGCTGCTGTTTATCTGGCTGTGAATGTTAGGGCTTAGGCTTATTCGATAATGCGACTGTGTTAGGCTTACTCTCCTGCCCTTGTAGGTGATGGCCGAATGCCTGCCTTGCATCGAGATCCGCCTGCTCCTTGATGGTGTTTGGGAATATCGGGATCACCGGGCTGTTTTGAGGGTGAAGTAGAGATCACTCTCTACCATCCTAATCTCGTAGTTCGCTTTCGTCCTCGTAGGTTTCGTGGGACGAAACCGGTGATCTCTGGCTATGGAATAGCTGCAGTGGACCGACGACCAGCTCTGATGATACCCTTTCTTTTTGAGTTTTACCTTTTGTAAATTTTGCTTTTGGTGAGGTATTGTCAGAGTGTTCTATTTCCAATGGACTTGTAACTATTTTGTATCAGACCTTTTATTACTTATTATCTACAACTAAGGTTCACTTCACGCATCTAAATATTTCGCTTGCTTTTAATACGTTTTGGGAATCCGGTATGAATCACTTTTTAAAGAACTCGCAATCGAGGGACAAAAGGTTTGGTTTATGAAAATAATAATTATTGCGAAAACCCCTTGACTGCTTTTCAACTTCTTTTAACTCTCCGGATTTCAACTCTCTGATTTTACTTTCCAATCAAGTGTTTTAAAAAGAAAAATTTTTCCACCCTAATTTTTGGAAAACCTTACAAGTCCAAACAAATTCGAGCAAAACCTTTTGAAAAATAAGAGCGTCACACCTTTTTGGTGGTATCAGAGCTGAAGGTCCTGCACCTGGTCCATAGTTGGTTCTATCTAGATTAAGATAATTGTAGGATTAGGATAGTCGTAGGACTTCAGTTCCCTTAGGACTATTGTGATACTTAGCCTTTAGTGCAGGTTCACAATTGCAGCTAGGAATCAACGTAACTTAGCTGAGGTTTTAGATAGGATCACTACGGTGATCGAGAACATGCAACAACAAGCTAACCAACCACCCCCATACCAAGCGGGACAAGTCGAGTTCCGTAGTCTATCCGAGTTCTGAAACTATAACCCTCCTAGGTTTGAGGGAGGTTTCAAACCCGATGAGGCTAACAAGTGGATAAGCGAACTGGACAAAATCTTCCAAACCTTAGGATGTACGGACGCTCAGCGGGTGACCTACGCCACGTACATGTTGTTTGGGGAAGCTGAAAACTGGTGTAAGCACGTTGTTCAACTCTTGGCTCACGAAGGTCGGGAAGTCACATGGCAAGTGTTCACGGAAAAGTTTCTGGATAAGTACTTTCCCGAGGATCTGAGGCGAAAGAAGGAGGTAGAATTTCTGCAACTGCAGCAAGGCGACATGAGTGTGGGTGAATACACGGCTAAGTTCGAGGAGTTTCCGGAGGTGTTCACGGATGATGTACCGGGGTTGCCGCCGAATCGAGAAATTGAGTTTGGTATCGATCTAATCCCAGGAGCTAGCCCAATCTCCATAGCACCATATAGGATGGCGCCGCCGGAAATGGCTGAGTTGAAGAAGCAAGTAGAAGAGTTGCTACAGAAACACTTGATCAGACCAAGTGTGTCTCCCTGGGATGCGCCAGTGTTGTTTGTGAGAAAGAAGGACGGAAGTCTGCGTATGTGTGTGGACTACCGGCAGTTGAACAAGGTGACCATCAAGAACAAATACCCTCTACCGAGGATAGACGATCTTATGGATCAAGTTCGTGGAGCTTCTGTTTTCTCGAAGATAGATCTAAGATCTGGGTACCATCAGATAAGGATTCGGGAACAGGATATTCCCAAGACGGCGTTTCGATCTCGTTATGGGCACTATGAGTATGTAGTGATGCCGTTCGGTTTGACGAATGCTCCTGTTGTCTTTATGGACTACATGAATAGGGTCTTCAGACCGTACCTGGACTCATTTGTAGTGGTCTTTATAGATGATATTCTGATCTACTTAAAGAGTCCAGAGGAACATATAGAACACTTAAGGATTGTGTTGGAAGTTTTAAAGGAGAAACAGTTGTACGCCAAACTCTCGAAGTGCGAGTTTTGGCTGGAGGAGGTTAAGTTTTTGGGACACGTGATCTCGAAAGGAGGAATAGTTGTCGATCCAACAAGGGTCGAATTAGTTCTTCAATGGGAACGGCCTAAGACGGTAACGGAGGTCCAGAGTTTCTTAGGACTTGCCGGGTACTATCTAAGGTTTATAGAAGGATTCTCGAAGATCTCCCAACCCTTGACTAAGTTGACCAATAAGGATCAACCTTTTGTTTGGGACTCGAAGTGCGAAGAGAGTTTCCAAAAGCTGAAGGAAAAGCTGACGACTTCACCGGTGTTAATCCTACCTGATCCGCAGAAGAGTTTTGATGTGTACTGCGATGCGTCAGGGCAAGGCTTCGGATGTGTATTGATGCAAGAAGGTAAGGTTGTGGCATATGCATCAAGGCAGTTGAAAGTGCATGAGGTGAACTATCCGACGCACGACTTGGAGCTAGCCGTAATAGTTTTTGCTCTTAAGATCTGGAGGCACTATCTCTATGGCACTGTGTTCCGAGTATTCAGTGACCATAAGAGTTTGAAGTATCTCTTTGACCAGAAAGAACTGAACATGAGGCAACGACGGTGGACAGAGTTTCTCAAAGATTATGACTTTGAACTCCACTATCATCCTGGAAAGGCGAATAAGGTTGCCGATGCCCTAAGCAGAAAGGCATTGCATGCGAGCGCCATGATGATCAAGGAGGCTGCGTTACTAGAGAAGTTTCGGGATATGAGTTTGGTAATGGAAGTCGAGCCAACAAGCTTAAAGTTAGGAATGCTGCAGATCACGAATGAGTTTATGACTCTGATCCGCGAGCGACAACGAGAAGATGGTGAGCTTAGTGAAAAGAAAAGATTGGCATCTGAAGGGAAAGAACTGAACTTTCAAGAGGGAAAGGATGGATTTCTTCGTTTCAAAACGAGGATATGCATTCCAAAGGACGCAGAACTTAGAAGAATGATATTGGAAGAAGCGCACAAGAGTCGGATGAGTATTCATCCGGGAACAACTAAGATGTATCAGGATTTGAAAAAGTTGTTCTGGTGGTCTGGATTAAAGAAAGATGTGGCTGAGTATGTAGCATCATGTCTGATTTGTCAAAAGACGAAGGCCGAGCATAAGAAGCCAGGAGGAGAGCTACAATGTTTGGAGGTCCCTCAGTGGAAATGGGACAGCATATCGATGGATTTTGTGACAAGTTTACCAAGGACGGACCGGAATTTTGATGCCATATGGGTTGTAGTAGATCGGTTAACTAAATCAGCGCATTTTATCCCCGTAAATATGCATTATTCATTGGAAAGGATTACTCAACTTTACGTTGATGAGGTGGTACGATTGCATGGTATACCCTCCAGTATACTGTCTGACCGTGATCCAAGGTTTACGTCTCAGTTTTGGAACAGTCAGCATCAAGCCCTGGGAACAAAGATAAAAATGGGATCTGCTTATCATCCTCAAACTGACGGACAAACAGAGCGAACCATTCAGACGTTGGAGGATATGTTAAGAGCGTGTGCCCTGGAGGAGCAAAGAAGTTGGGATAAGGTGTTACCGTTGGTGGAGTTTACCTATAATAACAGTTATCATGCGAGTATTGGGATGGAACCGTTTGAAGCGTTGTATGGTAGAAAGTGTCAGACCCCACTATGTTGGTTTCAAGTGGGGGAGAATGCTTTAATCGGTCCAGAACTGGTACAAGAAACAACTGAGAAGATCAAGATGGTACAAGAGAAGATGAGGACCGCTCAGGGAAGGCAGAAGAGTTATGTGGATAAGAGAAGGAGACCTCTTGAGTTTGCAGAAGGAGAGCATGTGTTTATCAAGCTATCCCCGATGAAAGGTGTAGGCAGAGCGTTGAGAACCAAGAAACTTTCACCCAGGTTCATCGGTCCGTACCAAATCCTTAGAAAGAATGGCCCAGTCGCGTACCAGATAGCCTTACCACCATCCTTGTCTAGTCTGCACAATGTCTTTCATGTTTCACAACTTCTAAAGTTTGTGCATGACCCTAACCCTATCCTAGATATCCAACCCGATGACCTGTCTGTGCGAGAAAACCTAACTCTAGAAGCTGGCCCTATTTTTATAGCAGACTGCCGAATCAAACAACTTAGGGGAAAAGAAATACCCTTGGTTAGAGTTGTTTGGGAACACAACGGTGTTCAAGAGTCAACTTGGGAACCTAAAGCTACGATGCGTGGAGAATATCCTGAGTTGTTCAGGTAGAACAGAATTTCGGGGACGAAATTCCTTTAAGTGGGGGAGAGTGTAACATCCCTGAATTTTAGTTCCCAAATAATTCGTGCTTTGTGATTTAAATGTTTTGCCCTAGATTTATGTGTTAGAGTTTAATCGTGTTTAGATAGCAAATCGTGATTAGGGTTAGATCAAACCTAATTTATTAGGTTTAGACTTGTGTGGTTTTAAGATGATTTGGTTTAGTTAGCTAATAGTTAGTCTTGAGTTATATTAGCTTGGTTAATGAATGGCTTAAGGGTTAAGTGGACTAGATTAAGCCTAAGTGAACCAAATGGGCCTTGTGAGTGATGTTGGGCCATGATTGTGTGATGGGCCTTGTGTGTGCATGTGTGGTCGTGGTATGTGTGAGTGTGTGGAGTGATTTGTGAGCTTGCATGAAGAAGGTGAGTTGTCATGCTCACATTTCATGCATGCAGTCAAAGTAATAGGTGTCAACTCCACATTCCCTTTCTTTGCATGAAGTAGTGAGGTGTCCACTCCAAAACCCACCCTTATGCCACCTTACCACTTACACATTTGACCAAAAGCCTTCATAAAAATAACTATGTGTTGATGAGCCTCATTTTTGGCTTCCTTTCTTACCTCGTAGCATCATCACCACCATCATCTTCTTCTCCTTTCTTTGTGAAGCTCACGGCCAACACCTCCACCACCCTCATCCTAACCTTTTCTTCCATTAAAAACCAAGAAATCTTCACATGTCCAAAGCCTAGATCATGAATATGCAACATGCATGAATGATCAAGGCTAGAAAACTCAAATCCAACTCCTTCCCCTTCTTTTAGAAGCTCACGGCCAAACCCCCATCACCACCTTAATCAACCTAAACACTCACCAAACACAAGGAACCTTGGCATGTTCATACCCTAGATAATGAATATGCCACTTGATTGAAGATTGTGTTGAAGGAAGTTCACTCAAAACCCAAGCAAACCTCACGGCCAAACCTTGTTCAAGGCATTAGGATCTTTAGCTTGGAAGATCAAGTGGAGTCTTAGAGTCTTAGAACCTTGGAAGTCAAATTTCAAGTGTCCAAGAAGGGAGTGTTGCTCACGGTTTTGGTGAGAAAGAGGCCAAAGGTTCTAATTTTTTTTAGTGTCTTCAAGAGGTAAGAGAGAAGCTTACACACTTGCTAGAATAAGTTTTAAGCTTAGAAATTTAGGGTGAGTCACCATGAGACTCAAGGGCACTAGTTAGACTTTGATTTTGGGCTTGGAGGCCGAATTTGGATGAATGATGACTTGTTATTGTTGAATGTGCAATGCTGAATTTTATGATTATGTTTTGTGTTGATGATCATATTACTTGTGTTATGTTGTTAATGAAATGTTCTATGCTGAATTTTGTGATTATGCTTTGTGTTGGTGATTAATTCCATAGGTTATGTTGTTAAGGGAATGTTTAGAGCCTTGAATGAACTAGGCTTAAGCGTTAACTAAAGGAATTGAGCCAATTAGGCCTTAATTGACAAGTAGATAAGGTAATTAGGGTGTTGATCAATTCGGTTTTAGGTTTCTAAGCCTTGATTAGGAAGATGACCCAATAACTAAGAATGGTTTAGCTAACTAAGTGTTAATCAAACCTAGTTTTAGACAACTAAGTAGCACTTAGACCAAATTAAGTCTCCCTCAACCGTGATTAGTCAACTAATCCATGATTAGTTGGACTTAATCCTAGATTAGTAACCTTAATCCCTGATTAGTCAACTAATCCATGATTAGTTGGACTTAATCCTATATTAGTAACCTTAATCCCTGATTAGTCAACTAATCCAAGATTAGTTGGACTTAATCCAAGATTAGTAACCTTAATTTCCTGATTAGTCAACTAATCCATGATTAGTTAGACCTAATTCATAATTAGCGAGATCTAATTCATGATTAGTCAGACTAAACTTCTGATTAGTGAGATTTAGTCCAAGATTAGTGGACTTAGTCCATGATTAGTCAACTGAAGTCAGTTAAACCTAGTCTTAAGTGATTAGGACTCACTTAACCGAAGTCTTAAGTAGTTAAGACTTGCTTATCCCAAGTTTTAGTCACTTGAGGTGACTTAGGTCAAGAAATGACGGGACCTTGACCGAACGCTTAGTCATAGACGTGACCTAGAACTAGTATGAATCTGCTATGTCATCTGTATGCTTAGATACTTATGGATACATGTTGGATGTCTATGGCTATGTATGTATCCATGTTGGACTAATAATAAACCTGGAACTTGAAACGTGCATGATAACCTAGGACTGCGAGAGTTGCATTGATACATACATGACATGAGCTAGGTTATCAGACCAGTCCCAATCTGAGGAACACCTACGCAGGTGGAAACACCTTAAGGCGTGCCTTTCCTACGCCGGTGAACCTGTGAACTGTTTTTGTAACTGAACTTGATATTTTATGAAAGCCTGCACAGGGTTCACCGTAAGTCGTGCCGTTTACGCTGGTGGAAACAATGTAAGTCGTGTCTTTTACGCTGGTGGAAACACTGTAAGTCGTGCCGTTTACGCTGGTGGACGCACTGTAAGTCGTGCCATTTACGTTGGTGGAAACACTGTAAGTCGTGCCGTTTACGCTGGTGGAAACACTGTAAGTCGTGCCATTTACGCTGGTGGAAACACTGTAAGTCGTGCCGTTTACGCTGGTGGAAACACTGTAAGTCGTGCCTTTTACGCTGGTAGAAATACTGTAAGTCGTGCCGTTTACGCTGGTGAAAACACTGTAAGTCGTGTCGTTTACGCTGGTGGAAACACTGTAAGTCGTGCCGTTTACGCTGGCAGACGTGCCGTAAGCCATGCCGCGTCTGGGACGCACCATTCCTCAGATCTGGACCCGGTGGACACAGAGGCCTCAGAGTTGGAGAACATGTACATGCATCATGCCACCTAACTTGAAGATAATAACTAAACTGGTGTTTGCTCATATATACATGCATTACTGCACTGGTGATTGCTGCTGTTTATCTGGCTGTGAATGTTAGGGCTTAGGCTTATTCGATAATGCGACTGTGTTAGGCTTACTCTCCTGCCCTTGTAGGTGATGGCCGAATGCCTGCCTTGCATCGAGATCCGCCTGCTCCTTGATGGTGTTTGGGAGTATCGGGATCACCGGGCTGTTTTGAGGGTGAAGTAGAGATCACTCTCTACCATCCTAATCTCGTAGTTCGCTTTCGTCCTCGTAGGTTTCGTGGGACGAAACCGGTGATCTCTGGCTATGGAATAGCTGCAGTGGACCAACGACCAGCTCTGATGATACCCTTTCTTTTTGAGTTTTACCTTTTTTAAATTTTGCTTTTGGTGAGGTATTGTCAGAGTGTTCTATTTCCAATGGACTTGTAACTATTTTGTATCAGACCTTTTATTACTTATTATCTACAACTAAGGTTCACTTCACGCATCTAAATATTCCGCTTGCTTTTAATACGTTTTGGGAATCTGGTATGAATCACTTTTTAAAGAACTCGCAATCGAGGGACTAAAGGTTTGGTTTATGAAAATAATAATTATTGCGAAAACCCCTCGATTGCTTTTCAACTTCTTTTAACTCTCCGGATTTCAACTCTCTGATTTTACTTTCCAATCAAGTGTTTTAAAAAGAAAAATTTTTCCACCCTAATTTTTGGAAAACCTTACAAGTCCAAACAAATTCGAGCAAAACCTTTTGGAAAATAAGAGTGTCACAGAATACATCATGAAGCCTAGCTAAGTGAGGGGGCATAGCAATTCTGTAAGCTACCAGACCAACCTTCTCCAAAATCTCATAAGGTCCAACAAACCGAGGAGTTAGTTTCTTGGACCTAATTGCTCTACCAATCCCTGTGACCGGAGGCACTCTTAGAAACACATGATCCCCAACATCAAATTCCAAAGGTCTCCTTCGCCTATCAGCATAATTCTTCTGGCGATCCTGGGAAGTTTTCATCTTGTTTTTGATCATTGTGATCTTCTCAGTTGTTTCTTTCACAATATCAGGACCTGTCAACAAATTCTCTCCTATTTGAAACCAACACAGAGGCGTCCTACACTTTCTGCCGTAGAGAGCCTCAAATGGTGTCATGCAAATACTGGAGTGAAAGCTGTTATTATAACTAAACTCCATCAACGGCAGTAACTGCTCCCAACTACCAGCCTGCTCCAGAACACATGCTCTCAACAAATCCTCCAGTGTCTGAATAGTACGCTCAGTTTGTCTGTCTGTCTGCGGATGATAAGTCGTGCTAAATTTCAGCTTAGTACCCAATGCCTGCTGAAGACTCTGCCAAAATCTAGACAGAAATCTCGGATCGCGATCGGATACTATACTGGTGGGAACACCATGCAGCTTCACTATGTCCCTGATATACAACTGAGTCAACTTCTCCAGAGTGTACTTCTTGTGAATAGGAATAAAATGAGCACACTTTGTGAGGAGGTCCACAACCACCCAAACTGCATCACATCCTGCAGCAGTCCTAGGTAGACCTGTCACAAAGTCCATAGCTATACTATCCCACTTCCACTCTGGGATATCAAGTGATCGTAACGGACCACCAGGCTTTTGGTGCTCAATCTTAACTTTCTGGCAAGTAAGGCAATGAGATACATGATCTTCTACATCGGTTTTCAACTTTGGCCACCAATAAATCTTCTTCAGATCATGGTACATTTTTGTTGCACCGGGATGGAAATTCATTTTGGTTCGATGTGCTTCCCATAGGATATCCCTTCTGATCTCGAAGTCCATGGGAACACATATCCGACCCTTAAACCGAATAATGCCATCAGAACCCTTTACAAAATCGGGCTCTTCATTGCCTGATGCCCCTTCCAACAACTTTTGTAATCCTGCATCATCAACTTGTCTTTCTCTAATAAGACCAATCAAGTCATTAGTAACCTGTAACATCTCTAGAACAATGCTCTTCTCTTTCACTTGCATATTCAAGTTGAGGTCACTGAACTCTTGGATTAATTGCATCTCCTTCACCATCAAGTTGCTGATATGCAAAGTCTTGCGACTTAGTGCATCAGCCACTACATTGGCCTTGCCCGGATGATACTGAAGATTAAAATCATAGTCCTTCAGAAACTCCATCCACCTCCTCTGTCTCATATTCAACTCCTTTTGATCGAAGAGATAGCGAAGGCTTTTGTGATCGCTAAAGACTTCAAACTTTGAACCATATAGATAATGCCTCCAGATTTTCAAAGCAAAAACTACTGCCGCCAACTCAAGATCATGAGTGGGATAGTTCTGCTCATGCTGCCTCAACTGCCTGGATGCATAGGCTATGACTTGTCCTTGCTGCATCAGCACACAACCCAACCCTTGTTTTGAAGCATCACAATACACTACAAAGGATTGAGTCGGATCCGGCAAAATCAACACCGGAGAACTAGTCAATCGCCTCTTCAACTCCTGGAAGCTATCTTCACATTCTGGGGACCATTCAAACGGAACACCTTTCCGTGTAAGAGTAGTCAAAGGAAGGGTTAGTTTAGAAAACCCCTCAATGAACCTCCTATAATACCCAGTCATACCAAGGAAACTTCTGATCTCAGTAATGGACTTGGGTCTCTACCACTTAAGCACCGCTTCCACCTTAGAGGGTCAACAGCAACACCCTTCTCAGAAATCACATTCCCCAGAAAATGCACTTCGTTCAACCAGAAACTACATTTAGAAAACTTAGCATAAAGATGCTTGTCTTTGAGAACTTGGAGCACCGTTCTCAAATGCTCTTCATGCTCCTTCGGGCTCTTGGAATAGATAAGAATGTCATCAATGAATACATTGACAAATGAGTCTAAGTACGGCCTGAAGATCCTGTTCATGTAATCCATGAAGATGGCAGGAGCATTTGTGAGGCCAAAAGGCATCACGACATATTCGAAATGCCCATACCGGGTTCTAAAAGCAGTTTTTGGAATGTCCCCCTCTCGGATACGAATTTGATGGTATCCAGATCGGAGGTCGATTTTTGAGAAGACTGCAGCTCCCCTAAGCTGATCCAACAAATCATCGATGCGGGGGAGCGGATATTTATTCTTCACTGTCACCGCATTTAGCTGCCGGTAATCAGTGCACATACGGACACTTCCATCCTTCTTTTTAACAAAAAGGATAGGAGCTCCCCATGGGGATACACTTGGCCTTATGAACCCTTTAGCCAAAAGCTCCTCCAACTGCTTCTTCAACTCTTCCAACTCTGGAGGGGCCATTCTATAAGGCGCTTTAGATATCGGGCCGACACCGGGCATAAGATCAATGCCAAATTCTACTTCTCTGGCTGGAGGTAATCCGGGAATTTCAGCAGGAAACACATCTGGAAACTCACAAACTACTGGGATTTTACTAATATTTGATGCTTCCTCATCATCCATAGCCGACACCGAGACTTGACAGAAAATTACTGACTTCTAACTACAATCAAGAAGGACACGGTTCTGGGACATCCAGTCCATGCCTAGAATGATATCCAGCTTGGTTAAGGGCAAACATATTAGATTCACTTTGAATTCCCGGTCTAATACTCGAAGAGGGCAATCCAAGCACATCAAAGATGTAACCACAACTGAATTTGTAGGGGTAGACACAGACAATTTAAAACGCATTTCAACAGTAGACAATTTTAGCTTCTCCATGCAATTGACAGAGATAAAGGAGTGTGTAGCTCCACAATCAAAGAGAATACCACATGGAATATTATTAACATGGCCAATACCTCGAATCACCTCGTCAGCATCAGTCACCTCTTCTCCATCAAGAGTGTACACCTTTCCCTGCTGTAGTGGACGGCCATCACCAACCCTCTGCGCCCTAGTCACATTGGCTTCCTTCTTAACAACATTCTTTGGACAATTCATTGAAACATGGTCGGGTTGTCCACACTTAAAACAAGTGATATTCGATTGATTCTGACTCCAACATACACCCCTGTGCTGCTTGCCACAATGAGGACAGGGCGGAATAGGACCAGGAGAACTCCCTAGAGGGCCTGACCTAGGCTGAGTATAGGGAGTTGGTCGCTGCACCGCACCCTTGCCCCTTATAGGACCACCACTTCTTTGCACTGCCCTGCTTTTAACTTCAGCCATCTTCCTCTTAAGACCCTTTTCATATGTGCTTGCCATATTGACCAAGCGGGCCAAGTTGTCAATATTGTGATACTCGCAAGAGAGGCGAATATCGGTCCTGAGTCCAGACTCAAACTTGACGCATTTTCCGCACTCACTGGCATCCTGATAGTCAGAGAATCGGATGAGATCTTCAAATCTAGATGCATAATCCCCAACTGACATAGAGCCTTGAGTCAGTTGGAGAAATGCTATCTCCTTCTCCCTCCTCATGTCTTCAGGGAAATACTTCCCTAAAAAGAGATCCTTGAATACCTCCCAAGAAACAACCGGATTGGCTGCCACCAATCCCCTCCTTTGTTGATCCCACCAATGCTCAGCCTCATTGGTTAGCATGAACTCCGCCAGTCGAACATGCTGCTCCATGGGTGGGTGAATATAGCGGAGGATCTTCTCGATCTCCTGAATCCATCTCTGTGCTCCATCCGGGTCATTTCCACCCTCAAAACGAGGGGGATCATTCTTGCGGAACCTAGCCATCCAGTCAACCTCAACTGGAGCTGGTTGCAGAGCTGCTACTGCTGTAGCGGCCGCTGCTGCGACAACTGCCATCTGCTCTCCCTGCTGCTACTGCATCTGTGACAGATGCTCCAGAATGTCTGCCAGCCCATCATTAGCAGCCCTTCTTCCAGCCATACTACTTAGCCAAAGAGAACAGGCCAGTAAGACTTAAATACTAAATGTATACATAGTTCTATAATCATACTATAAATTCCTAAACTTTTACTATGAGCATCCATTACTCGCTAGGTGAGTAATCATGTGGACTTTGCATAACTCCAACGCCGAGGAGAAACTGCTCTGATACCATAAATGTAACACCCTATAATTAATTACCCTTAATTCCCCTTATATTAAAATACGGACTTAAAAATTCCTTTTTAATTCATGAAAATCAACCGTCAAACGGACGGAGTTTCGTTTGTTTTTCGAACTTTTCTAAATCTTCAACCTGATAAACACATTTATATAATATCAACAGTAGCCAGCAGGGCTCAAATATAAGTATATATGCATCACATAGTTTCCCCATGGGCTCAAGAGTAAGACATCAGTACCAGTTTGTCAGAGTGCCAGCAGAAACACTAAGTATGTAAATCAAAAGGCCATAACCACAACTATGCTCAAAATAAATCATAAACCCTGCCCTAAATGGAACTATCCTAAGCCTCACACAAAAAAGCATATACAACACATATACATCAAATAATACGGAGGCTTAGGTCAAAATAAATGTATCTAAATCCCAACCCTACTCTCCCTGTGAGGGAGAGTAATCCTGCTCGGCCGATCCAAGTGTATACTCCAACTCAGTACCTGAAAAATGGTAAGGAGGTGAGTATTACACAATAAAATAGGGAAGCAGTTTCTATCATGCTATACTGAACCACCAATCCAAACACATCTAGTCATGTAGTGCATATAAACCAATAAGCATTTCCAAACAATTCAATTATTTCTTTTCCGTATTAAAATAGTTCTCCCACATTTTGATTCCATAATTACATACTCTTCCCAAGATACACAAACTTACATCTTCATCAATCTCATATACAATAACACAATTCTCTTTTCATACTCTTTGAATATTTTACATAGCTTTTTAGAATTTATCACGGGGATTCATCATTGCGTACAGTCTCCTAAGGACAACGTCTTACAGCTGCACACAATGTGTGTCTTACGCGGTCTATGCGTACAGTCTCCTAAGGACAATGTCTTACAAGATCTGGATTCCCAAAATCAGAAGGTGCGTCCATCATTGCGTACAGTCTCCTAAGGACAACGTCTTACAGTTGCGCGTCATGTGCGTCTTACGCGATCTATGCGTACAGTCTCCTAACGACAACGTCTTACAAGATCTGGATTCGCACAATCCAAATTATACCTTTATTAATATATGGTGTGTGTATCCATAATTGCGTACAGTCTCCTAAGGACAACGTCTTACAGCTGCGCACAATGTGCGTCTTATGTGATCTATGCGTACAGTCTCCTAAGGACAACGTCTTACAAGATCTGGGTCACACACTCTTTTTCCTTTAATCTTTTAACATCCCATTTCACTCATTTCATTTTCCTTGAAATCTCTCTTTCATTAATTTCTCAATTTTATAAACTCATTATACGTTTAAATTCCAATTTCACAGGGCATTACCAACAATACAATCATCTTCATTTCAATTATCTTACTCATAATCACATTATAATTCCAAGTCCAACATAATTTAGCAAAACATCAAACCACATCAACCAAGTATCAATAATCACATTTAATCATCACATAATACAAATAATCACATTTAATCACCACATAATACCAATAATCACATTTAATCACCACATAATACATTTAAATACTTTTATACCATGTTATCAATCCTAGGGTTTCTATTCTTTGACTAACACATAACCTCTTAGAAATCCATTATATACACAATACAATCTACCCCCTAGAATATGGTAACACAAACCTCCTTACCTCACACTTCTAGAGATAGGGAGATTGGGTTTGTTCTAACTTGAACCTTTCCCCACCAAGGAGCTATGACCAACAAGAGAATGGGAGAACCTAAATCAAGAGCCATAGCAAGAAAATATTATCATTCAAATCATAGATCATGCCAAAAATCCAAGTAAGGAGGAGTTTCCATGGCTTAAAATCAAAACCACCATGGATGGAGGAGAGAGAGAGAGAAACGAATCTTGAGAGAGAAAGAGAAGAACCCACACTTGATTACTTACTTGGAGTTTACAAAGGAAGAGATTTGATGAAGGAGGTGATGTGAAATCACTTGCCTTTGCTTGATTTGAGAAAAAGCAAGTGGAATCCTATGAGGAAGAGGAGGAGCTCGTGGGTTTGAGAGAGAGGAAGAAAAAGATGAGCTTCAGAGAGAGTGTTATGAGAGTAAGAGTGAGTTATTGTATTTGATTGGGAAGGAAGTGAGTGGATAGGAATTAAAGCCACAAAAAGAGAGGCCTTTTGTGTGGAGGAGAGTGCATTCATGTGCACTCTTCTTTTCTTTTTTTTTTTCAGTAACTGGTCGCACTACTCGAGTAGTCAATGGACTACTCGAGTAGTCCTGATTTTCTGGACTTGCTGTTTCCACCAACTACTCGATTAGTCAGTGAAATAATCGATTAGTTAGTGTACTAATCGATTAGTTTGGCACTACTCGAGTAGTCTGGCCAGTTTTCTTTTTTCTTGGCATTTCAAAATGCCATAACTTCTTCGTTACCCGTCGGATCTTGCTCAAATTTTAAAGCAATCTTCTCTACCTACTAACCTTCATATCCAATGGTGGAATTTAAGTTTTGAACTACAAATCTTGTTCTTTTAAATTCCCTAAAGTTATATGTTTTAAACCTAAGGTTACATGCACCATTGGCTAAGTTTCTAACTTATATCTTCATTTCTTCTACCCTAAGATCATCACAACATAGATTACACTATAAATTAAGTTTGGGATGTTACATATACCAATGAAAAAGAATACACATAGACTATTTTTGAATTGACTACATTTAAAAACAAGAAAAAGAAATTTAACCTCTGTCAGAGAACACAGATTAAAAAGAAAATTAAGTCTGAATAACAAAATATATATATATATATGTGAAAAGAAAAATACATAGGATATTTTTTAAATTTTTTCCATTTGAAATGCAAAAAATAAAGGAGAGTTATGTGTTTTTTATTGTTGTTTCTCTCTCCTCCATGAACCATGAACACATGCTTTAGATAGAACAGGTTCGTGAGGTATGAACGAACGGCCCTTTTCCCCAACGGCAATGAATGGCAACCCACGTTCATAGGCATGAATGAACGAAAATGAACTTGCCACTGTTGATGCTCTTACTTGCTTTTTATTATAAAATGGGGAGATATATGCAAAGATATATCTCAGTTACTTTACTCAGGTGTATTAATTTATGCATTGGGACCTGTATTGGGTTATTTAAAATTATACTACTTCTGGTCTCAAATATAAGCAAATAAAAACATCTTATTAATAGTCTCAAATATAATAAGCAAAACTTAACCAACTCTCTATTTTCAATACAATCATCATAAAAGGGTCTTGCTAACAAGTGCCCTAAGGACACTTGTTACGGTTCCTATACTAAGAAAAACAATCATCAATACACATTACGGTTTCATGCCCAAGTTTCATGTAAAATATGGCCAAAATTAATAATTTAAATATAATAATACACAAAATTTGTGTACTAACAACGTTAATAAAACTATATAAATTACACACTAAGTTTATATACACAATTCTAACATTAATTAAAATTATAAACTATATAACAACTTCTAAATATTTTGCATTTAGGGATCCAACTTATTAGGGTCTCCATTTAAAAGGTCAAGAAAACAACTGTATCGGCAACGAAAAACTTGTCCAACAGATAAGGTTGATATTTTTCACTTGTTAATACCTCAATATCTCAAATAGATATTTTACACGAAAAGTTAGAATGCTCATACACTTAGGGTTAGGGTTTGAATTAGGGTTAAGGGTTACAAACAAAACTTTGCAAATTATGAAAACATGTTGTTACAATTACAACTAAATTTATAATTTTTTTTCTACCGTTATATTTGTGATGATAATGTACCGTGTATGTTATAGTAATATATTTTAAATCATATTAAGTATTTTTTAGTTGTTCGGATCTCCATTGAAAAAAGTTAAGAGAAGTGATTATGGTTCCCATTCTTGTGTTTTGAAGCTTCTCTAACTATTAAAGTAATTTTATATTTGTGATGATAATGTACCATGTATGTTATAGTAATATATTTTAAATCATATTAAGTATTTTTTTAATTGTTGGGGTATTCATTGCAAAGGTTAAGAGAACTGTTGTTATTTTTGTGCTTTGAACCTTCTCTTCCTATTAAATTAATCATTAAACTCACCACACTATTACTTTTACTTTTAATTAAATTACGATTAGGTATTAACTTCATAAAAAAAAATACTCCCTCTGGTCCTATTTATAAGACCCTTTTGGGGTTTTTCACTCCATTAAGAAAAGTGGTTAGTGACATTGGAAATATGATAATTTAATATACGTTTCAAAATTACCTCTATAATTGTTATTTTTTTTTGTAGAAGAAATAAATTCTATTACCACATGCTCAAACAAGAAACCAAAACCAGTTCACAGTCATTTCCTGCCACCTTCTAGGAAGGGTTCAAGAAAGGACAATGAACAAAATACAAATGATTAAAGGCCACCTTCTAGGAAGGGTTCCTTTAACCTTTAAGAGCCCAGTTCATTACAAATTCTCCCTACCAAAGGCCTATTGGGCCACCTTCTAAAATCTTTTACACAAAAATCTACTCTACAAGCTAATTCCTTCTTAATTAAAGTAAATCTACAAGCTGGGGAACTATTACAATCAGTAAAGGTCCTAGAGTTCCTTTCCTGCCACGTGTGGTACACCAAAGCTTCCATCGTTGCCCAAATCAATCGTCGCTGCCACCGGCTGCTGAAGGCGTGCAAAATCCAGCGACACCATCGCTCAAACCGAAGAGGAAAACGATCAATCCCCACCCAATTCATACACATCTCCAACAACTGCTTACTCCAAGTGCATTCGAAGAAGAGGTGACGTATGGATTCTCCAGCTTGAGTACAGAGACTGCACCCATTTGGTATGTAACTCCACACCATCCTGTCTCTAGTAAGTAGCTTAGAATGAATAGCTAGCCAAGTTATAAATCGATGTTTAGGAACACTAAGTGAATTCCACACGAATCTGTGCAATGGAAAGGCAGATCGATTTCCACAAAGAAAACGATACCCTGATTGGATAGTATAAATACCATCTGGGCATGCAGTCCAGACATTATTAGTGTAACCCAATTTAAGCTTATCACGAATCTTCAAGATTTGATTCCAGTGCCAACTTTGGCCTTGACTCCACTCACACTCCCAAAATGACTGATTCTTGATGTAATATGAGTGAACCCATCTGACCCACAAACAATCCTTTTTAGTAGCTATGTTCCAGATCTGTTTTCCCAAGGCAGCCTGATTCCACAACCCACAGTGTTGTATGCCTAGACCACCAAATTTCTTTGCACTGCACACTGTATTCCAACCCACTTGAGCATGATAAGAACCATCTACCCTTGCATTCCATAAGAACTTCCTGCATTCCTTTTGAATCTCCTTTATAACCCCTGAAGGAATCAAGAAAATAGATGCCCAGTAGATATGAAAGCTAAGCAATACATAATTAATTAGGCAGACCCTAGCTTGATAGGATAAGTTCCTAGTCCTCCAATAATTAATGCTTCTTAAGACTTTATCCACCAAACTTTGGCAAGTACTAGCATTCCACTTTCTAGATGAAAGAGGAATGCCCAGATATTTACATGGAAACTTTCCCAACTGAAATTTAGTTATGGACAGTAGCAGAGCCTGTGTATTCTGATCAACTCCAGCCATAAAGAAATGAGACTTCTCTGGGCTGACCTGCAAGCCTGACCAACTAGCAAACTCATCCAAAGCCTTAGTAATAATACGAACACTAGCAGGGTGTGCTTTATAGAAGATCATGAGATCATCTGCAAAAGCCATACTCATTATGCTATCAGTTTTACATGCAGGGTGATAACGAAAATTCCTCTCTTTAGCACCCAATTTTAATTTCCTAGTCAGAATCTCCATAGCAAGCACAAATAACAGAGTTGACAGGGGGTCTCCCTATCTAATGCCTCTAGTCCCCCTGAATCTTGTCCCTTTCTGGCCATTAAGTACAATAGCATAGGAAACTGATGTAACACAAGCCATAATCCAGTTGACAAACTTGTTAGGGAACTTGAGAGCTCCAAGCATACTCTCAATGAAATTCCACTCAATAGTATCATAGGCCTTCTTAATGTCCAGCTTCATCATGCATCTAGGAGACACTCTCCTTCTCCCATACATTCTAACCAGCTCCTGAGTTATAAGAATGTTATGGAGAATACTTCTCTCTCTTATGAAAGCATTTTGGTTGTCATGAACCAACATGGGCAGAACCAATCCCATCCTGTTACACAGAATTTTTGAAATGCACTTGTACAAAGTAGAGCAGCAAGCTATAGGTCTGTATTGATGAACCTTAGAAGGCTCATCCACTTTTGGAATCATCACTAAGTTAGTCTGATTAATTTCCCTCAACATGTATCCAGATGCAAAGAATTCCTTAACAGCTAAACACACATCCTAACCAATCTTGTCCCAAGCAGCCTGAAAAAACCCAGAGCCATATCCATCTGGTCCTGGTGCTTTATTTTGATTAATGGAGAACATGGCATCCTTAATCTCATCATCAGTGATAGGTCTAATAAGACCTAACTTCTGATCAGCAGATAAACAAATGCCCTGGTCAATCACCTCATCATTAAACATATCACCTCTGCTCTTACCGTGAAAAAGATTCTGGTAAAAGTTCTCAAACAAGCCCTGAATCTGCTCTTGATTAGTCACAAGATTACTTGAATCATCTAGTAATCTAAGAATCCTATTCTGATAGTTTCTCTTCCTTATTGCATCATGAAATAGCTTAGAATTAGTGTCACCCTCTCTAAGCCAGTCCAGCTTAGCTTTTTGCTTTAAAAATGAAATAGCATCCTGCTGAACTTTAGCATACTGAATGGAAATAGTCCTTTCAACATTCTGAAGTTCAACATCCATAGGATTGGTTGCAATCTCTTGTTGAATCACTTCCAGCCTGTCTCTAAGATCCTTTTCCCTGCCATCAATATTGGAGAAGTGTTGTCTGTTCAATAAAGCTAGAGGTCTTCTCAAATCCTTTAGCTTCTTGACCAGACAATACATTCTACTCCCAACATATTATAAGCAATGGGTAGTCTATAATTGTTATTGGAATTCTAAAAAATGTTGACTTAATAGAGGTGTTTGTGGAAAGAAGTAATTAAATGCTACTGAAATTTGAAAAGGGTCTTATAAATAAGACCAAAATAAAAACCCAAAAGAGTCTTATAAATAGAACCGGAGGGAGTAATTATTATCATCACTGGACATTTTATTTTTATTTATAATTTTGCAAATGTTCAGTAATCATGCCTTTTTAGCACTAATGCTTTAAAGAAGCCAAAGAAACAAAAAAATATGACGCCAGGTCAAAGCCAACAATTAATTACTCCCTCCGGTCCAAAATATAAGCACTCTTTTTGTGAGAGAGAAAGGGTGCTTATAATATGGACCGGAGGGATGTACTGAGCAAGGGAGAAAGACCCCACACAAACAAAAATAATCACGCCACTAAAAGACAAATTAAAAACGGAAAAGGACATCAAAAACGGGACGGCCAATTTTTTTTTACCCGTTAAGTTGAAGATTCAGGCAACCGGCTGAAGCATCTGGAGTACAAAATTCTACCCGTTGAAAACATGCAACCAAAATCTAATGTCTTTATATTAGGGCATCACGGGTGTCCCTTTGACCAAGGGCACCATGCTATACGTTGCCGAAAATTATTCCTATAAGTGGGTTGGTTTTTTTGTGTCTTCTGCCAGAGACATAGGGAATCAGTGGATCATCTTTTTCTGGAGTGTGATTTTAGCCAGAAAATTTGGCGCAGCTGCTATGGGTGGGTGGGTATTTCTAGTGTGTTGCCTTCTACTTGCAAAGAGCACTTCGTTCAACACTGTTCTATGTGGAATCATAAAAATTGTGGGAAGGCTTGGCGACTGATTTGGGGGGTTACGGTTTGGTCCCTGTGGCTGCTAAGAAATGAGGTTGTGTTCTCAAATGCTCATGTTGACTATATACATCCAATGGACTTGATCCAAGTCAGATCATGAAGGTGGTTATCAGCAAAAGTGATGCACTGTAATTATGGATTTGCACAATGGCGTATCAATCCTATTTCTTGTATTAATTATGCTTTGGCCTAATTCTTGGTTCTTGTTTTAGTCCATTCTTGTATATAGGTTGAGCACCCTTTATGCTCTATTAATAAATTCCTTTGCTTATCAAAAAACAAAAAAATGTGCATACGTAGGATACTCAAAAACTTTAAAATTAGAATAATCAATATAATTACCTGACCAAACTTTTGAATTTTTGCAATTAATGAATGAGTATTTAGAACAAATCACCAAATAACATGACTTGGCGTGGTTAAGCTTTTGCAAATAATTCTCTTCTCAAACCAACATTTAAAAGCGCAAAACAAGCTCTCATGGAGAGGATTCTTTTCATGTGTTCTGCAAAACCATGTTTTGATATGACATTACTCTTCTTCCCTTGATTTGACCCTTTATTTTCAAATTTTGATCTTTGTTCTCTTGGTATACTTTTTTACTTTGATTTTAATTCCTTTAAATTTTTTTATTGATTAAGGTCGTCTTTATTTTCATTACTAATTGGTCCTTGTAATTTAATTATTTCAATTATATTTTTTTTAATATTTCAATTTTTTAAGTTTTGGTTTACAAGGGATTAAAGTTTAAATTAATGAAACTATTTGAACCAAAATCTTAAAAATAATTATGCACGCTCGTCAAAATCTTAATGTAAGTAAAGGCAAAAATAATTTAAACCTAGAACATATATATATAATTTGCATGACAAAGATCAAGTTTCTATTATTATTAGTTTGCTTTACTATCTAGCATGATATTTTGATTACCCTTTTTTAGTTTTTTGTTTATGTATTCTCCTTCCACAATACCATTAATTTAGTAGTTAAAAAATTTGATTAAATATAAGATTAAAAATTGATATAATGATAAATGGTAATATAAGTGACGAAGCTTGACTAAGATTTGAGGGGGAGCTATTTATACAATCAAAAATTTATTTTTGTTAAAAGTTTATTTCTTAAAAATTGTATCAATTGATTTTGTATTTAAACATAAAATATTTTATCCGTTCCTAAATAATTAATGTTTAAGATTATAATGCGTAGATTAAGAGTATATTTAATGTGTTTTTTTATATATTAATATTTTTTTTACCATTTTTGCCCTTTATCTTTATAGTAATTTGTCATTCTTATTCACTTATTATTTTTCCTATTAATTATACGAGGATAGAGTTGTAAAAGTAGTAATAATGTTGCATTGAGGTTTTTAAAATAACAATAATTATTCAAGAACAAATTCATTTTGCAAAAGTGACAATTATTATTTAGGGACGGATGGAGTACTTAAATTTATTAAAAATATTTGAAATTAATTATATAAAAATTTATTTAAAATGTACATGAATTAAAGATTTAATATAAGAGAGGTTTTTCTTGTATTACCTAAGACACATATTGAAAAACTAATACTATATATATATATATATATATATATATATGCTAAGTTTGCAATGGATTTTTCAAACAATTACAAAAATTTTGTACATTAATTTTATCAATTTTCGATCCAAAGTTATTCTATATGGATTTTTTAATACTACATGCTCTATAACACATATTAAAAAATTCCTAACAAAAACTTTAAATATTTGCAATTTTAAGCATTGAAATTACGGCTTACTGCCATTATTTGGCCAGCAACAATGCCACCTATCATATGCAATAACGCATAGTACTACCAGTGGGAGAAAAAAGAAAATAAATGGTATAAAAGATGACCCATTAGGAGTCGAAACAAAGACATCCAGATTTCAGATTTCACATATTACGGTTTTAACCACCAAGGCACGCCCTCAACAACCGAACAAACATGAACCGAATATGTATACATATTTTACAAAATTTGAGCTAGGGGGAGCAGGTGCTGCTCCCAAGAAGATCCGTCCCTAGGTAATATATTCACTTTAAGATAAATACGAGATGACGACATTTGCCACTATTTTTGAGAAGATTGTGGAAGTCAGAAAGGTCAACACGTGGTGGAATGATCATCATAGATAAACTTAGTATATCGACATCTGTAATGTGGAATGGGACGAGTAATGCTGGACTATTTGACATAGGATGGAAGTGGATGAGATTTGATATTGAAAGAGGGGTAAAGAAGAATTTTTATGAATAAAAATTAGATGAGTGCATGAATATCACTTGCAAAAGAGAATATCCAAGAATTTCACTACTATCTATTATTCCTTTGGAATGACTTACTCGTTGCAACACTACAATTGCATGCTACAAAATGGTAATTAAAGAATAAACTAAAACTTGATTAATTCAATGCAACAACGTAATAACATGATATTATTGAAAGTTGAAACTAATCAAACTGATTTCTTTGAACTTTTTTCTCTCTACTCATTTCTTATTTCCTAACTCTTGCTAATTGATGAGTACAATCAGGTCACTCCTACACTACTGCCAAGGTGAGAATTAAATCTCCTCCTAGCTTACCCAACATAATATTACATCGAACTTGAACTTCGTTGCAAAAATTATTCATACGATATCCCAACTTCGAAGTATAACAATAGTTGTACGATCAATGACTCAGGAAAAAATCCATCATAGGATCATAAAGAATTTGTTTAGCATTGCTAGCCAAAACGAAATCAATATGACCATAAGTTGGTACAACTTGTACCACCAGCTTGTCCTTATTATGATTTCTAAGGTCGTTGAGCAAAATATTCACATCATTTACATCAGATAGCTTATCATTCGCTCCATAGCTCATGAATAGAGGGAATTCATTTGGAATGTTGGCCATGTTGAAAGCTGGAGGAAACGGTTGTCCATAGTGTAGCAAATTTTTTCCTGGATCAACAAAATTATACTTTGATATTTCTCCTGTTCTGATCACTACACGAAATCCACGTGAAGAAAGATTCAGAGTTTGATTCATGGTTTTAAATTGCTATTTGCAACTGCCATTGTATCCAAAATATTTTTTTTCCTAAACAAACTTTATTAAGGATAGTAAAAGCATTTTAAAAAAAAAGATAGTAAAAGAAACACTTAACTGATTATAAGGTTCATAAAAGAAAAATAACCATCCAAACTAAAAATAGGTTCAAAATCAACTCACTCACCTAATAGCCACGATATTGTCTATAGTTATGATTCATTAAGGCTGGGTATTATATTGCTCTCTTATTAATTGCATGAGTCTTTGCAACCACATCACGTATCTGTCATAATTTTCTACAATTACGATAAATTTGAGATTACCGCAATTTAAAACCCTGGTAAAGATAAGTACAACATAACCCCAAGCACAATTTAAAACTATGGTTATGTTAAAAAAAAAAAAGTAGAAAAATAGAAATTATTAGTCCTCCTAGTTAAAATTGCATTAATAAGAAGATGTTTGAAAATTAAACAATACTTTGTCATCGCAATATCGTTGCTAATCAATAGACTTACTTTGAGATAGATGGATCAAGTTCCTAGTTGATGTTGGCTGCGGTGCATTATCGAGAAAGATATCCATCATGGAAATATTTAAGCAGCAATTTGTGCCTAAAATTTTATAGTAAGCAATATAAGAACATTGCAAATGTTTGTAGGATGCATAAAGCTAAGTGAAATTTCCTCATCATCGTCATGAATATAAATTTATAGTACCTGTGAAAACAGACACGAGATTTGGGCAGTCCAGATTTAGCTTGTGGCACAGGTTTTTAATAAATTGGTCTGCCACATCCCTGCTCATTAGAACAAATTAATCTCATTCATATTCCTAACATACTGTAGAAAGAGATTGTCCAAAGTAAGGTTTCTGAGTTTCTCTCTTACTCGTTTGGAATAAGCTGACGGATGCCTAACCAGTATAAGGCCTGTAATATAACAAGAAAAGGGAAAAAATTTCATCTAAGTCAAAATGTTTGCGAATGATATGATAATTTAATGCCTCAGATAAATAGTATGGATTCAATTTCTTACATCAGCTACAAAGAAATCAGCGGCAAGTTTTGTTATAGCCGTCGTGATGTGATTCATATGAGCAATTGGACTAAATAATGCAGCTGATCTCAACTTATCCAGCAATTGATTTTGAGAAAGTGCAGACATAACCATTAAAGTTCCCTGAGATTTTAGGATATAACTTAATAGCTGTTATATATATATATATATATATATATATATATATAGACACACATACAGAGAGAGAATGTACACTAATAAGAAAACCTGAAAAGTCAAAACAGATAGAAAATAGAAAGATAGAATAAGTCGAATTCTTCAATGCACCAGAGTTGTGTTGAGTGCACAGTACACTCGTTTGTTTTGTGTGTAAAGTTCAATTTTTGGTGACCTGATGACCGGCATAACTGGTTAGTATTTATGGAAGGCAGAATTTGAATTTACAATTATGTACTCCAATAATATTATTACTCCCTCCGTGGCTCCGTTGTTAACTTTTGGGTATTTATGCCTTTTTTTATTATTTAATATATTTTGTTCATTTACAATTTTAATGCATAAATCTATTCTTCTTTTCAACTTTAACCTTTTATTCAATCATTTTTTTTACTCATCATTAATTATACTTTTATCATCTCTAAACTACCACACGTTTTAGATAAAATACACATAAAGTTTATAATAATCAATACTCCCTCCATCTCTAGATATAAAATCTTTTTGACATTTTTATTTTGTATCTATTTATAAGACTCTTTATCAAATTTTTAATGATCATTGATTACTTTTTTCCACAAATACTCATATATATTTAACACTTTTTATCTTTCTAATAATATTAATAGAGTTAATTTTGAAAATATATATCAAATATTTACATTTCCAATACCATTAACTTAAATTAATGAACATTCTTAATGAATGTGAAATCTTCCAAAGGATCTTATATATATATATATATGAACGGAGGGAGTCTTTTTTAATCTGTGTACTCATACTTAAAATATTTTGCCCTTATTTTTAAAACTTTAGAGTGAAGACCCACTTTAGTCTCTCATGTTTTTCGCGTGAGACAGTTTAGTCCCTCAAAAAATGGAAAAACATTTTAAATCCTTGAAGATGTTGAAAAGGGGACACTTTGGTCATTCCGTCAATACCCATGTTAACGTTCACGGAGGATGGCGTTAACGGTATTGATGGAAGGACCAAAGTGTCTCATTTTCAACATCTTCAATGACTTAAAATGTTTTTTCATTTTTTGAGGGACTAAATTGTCCCACGCGAAAAACATGAGAGTCTAAAGTGTGTCTTCACCCTTAAAAAAATACTGAAATTTATTTTTTTATATTTTTAAAATTAATAAAAAAAATTCAGAAAATAATAACAAATTCAGAAATTTTTTAAAAAATCTGTAAAATATTTTAAAAATATGAAAAAAGTGTTTTCCTTTTTTTTAAATATTTATAAAATAACAAAAAGTTATGAAAATAAAAAAGTCAGAAATATTTATAAAAACATGCAAATATATTTTTTTTAAAAAAATTCTGAAAATAATAAAAAATTCATAAATATATTTTTAAAAAATTGGTATAATATTTTTTAAAAAAATCTGAAAATATTATTTTTCTTTTTAAAAATTTTATAAACTAAATCTGCATTTAAAAATTTTAAAATAGTTTAATGGTTTTAAAAACTTTTCTTATTTTCTTAATTATTTTTACGAAATTTTTATAACATTTTACAGAATTTTTTATAATTTTTAGGAATTTTTTATTATTTTTACGAATTTTCTATTACTTTTTAGATTATAGAAAAACGAAAAAATAAAATTTTCAGAAATTTTTAAAAAGTATTTTTCAGATTTTTTCAAAATAGATTTATGAATTTTTTTATTATTTTCAGAATTTTTTAAAAATATTTTGCATGTTTTTTATATTTTTATGACTTTTTTAAAAAATAAATTTCAGTATTTTTTTAAAAAATATTTTACAGATTTTTATAAAAATTTCAGAATTTTTTATTATTTTTGAATAATATTAAATATAGTTTTATTATTTTATTTTTCATTTTTAAATTTGGACCGTCATATTTAAGCAAACGTTGAGATTTTATGAAGGAATAATCATGTTTTCCGTGTCTAAATATGTTCACCGGAAATAACGAATGAGAATGTGGCACGTGGCACTAAAAAGATTAATTCACGGATTTATGGACGGTGGGACTAACGTGATGTCATTCTGATCTTTGGGGGACTTAATTGATTCTCAAAATCTTTCGGGGATTAATCTAATGCCCGACGTATTTTTGCGGGACCAAATAGACCACTTTCTCTATTTATAATATTCAACAATTACTTTTTTTTTTATTTGCACTCTGGTATCTGACCCACTGGGCCGACTAATCCAGTTCGAGTGGGGTACCGGGATTAAGGTTTTATTCATCTCCCAACGTTGTTGCGGGAGAATTTAACAATTACTATTAAATAGAATATATGTTTAATAATTTTAAAATATTATTAATAATAATCACTTAAATCTCACTTAAAAAGGAGTTACTCCATTCGACTCGAATTATAAGCAAATCCAACCATTTTTACGTTTATTAAGGAGGTTAGTTGATTGTATTTAATTTTCTCAAATTTATAAAAAAAAATAGAGGTATTTTAGGAAAGTAGTATGGGGAATGAAACAAAAATTAATTAAGATTACAATTTTCTAGAGATGTTTTAGGAAAGTAGCATTGAGAATGAAACAAAATTGAATAAAGTTAGTTAATTTTGTTTATATTTTAAATAAAAAAAAGTATGTTTCTCGTTGCTTATAATTCGAACTGGAGGAAGTATATTATATCGGAAGGATTGAGACCGAATTTTTAAAACCTGTGACGTGTATTGAAAGTGATGTATGGGGTACAAAAGTAATATCCGACAGTTATGACATGTATTGTATTGGAAGTGTATGTGGCGTTGCATTCTGGTCAATTAAATAAAAACTGGCAGTACCCGGTGTTTTTGTTAGGTGCACAATGCACTCAATACAAATTTGGTGCATTGAAGTTTTCGCCATACAATAATCTCACCTGGGAATGGCCAATATAGTGCATTCCTTGACCAGTGAGGTTGTACACATGCTGAACTGTAGCAGGAAGATCATACGTAGCTAATTCAACCCATGACCAATCCCAGTAAGCCTATAAATATTGATAAATCAATAATGAACTAGAGTAGAATCTGCTAATTCCATAAAGGGTTCTATTAAACCTAAGCCTTAATTTAATAACCATGAATGTTACTTAAGTTATGTTGTTTTTGTTTTTTTTTTATTTTTTTATTTTGTCAGGTTATGTTATCTCATTTATATATATATATATATTTTTTTTAATTATATTCATATTTATCACATTCTCTTTTTTTACGATCAATTTCTTTCAAGATAGTCCTCACACATTTATTGTTTATCTCCGATTATTGAATGAAATACTTTAATCAAAATACTATATTGTTATATCATTTTATCATTTTTAATCCATGTCCATATATATCCTTAAACAACTAAATTTAAGGAAAAAGGAACTGATGAGTATAAGAAAAGTACCATGCCACTAGTACTGAGTGTTTTGTGCCTGCGGCTATATCTTGTCCCGCGAATGTTGGTCATCCACACATCAAACCCATTGTCCGCTAAGATAAATGCTAGTGATGAATCTGGAGGATTCAACACCCATGTTGCGGCATCCTGAAACCACAAACTGCAAATTATCCTAGTTGACTAATCACATACAATGTTGATTTTACATCACTAAATTTAACTACTAGAGACAAGCATGTTAGCTTTAACTCTCATATAGGAGTATCACTATGTTTCGATGCTACTTACAACGAAGAGACCGTGTTGTATTAGCACAGGTGGCTTGTCTGCTGCTTTACCGGACCGTCCAACTGGTATCCTCTGCATGCTTAGGATGTAGCCATCATTTGTTGTAACCTAAATACAAAAAAATAAAATAAAATTATATGTGTATATATATATATATATATATATATATATATATATAATCTTTCCTCTCCTTAGAAAAAAAATGAACTCCCAATTTATTTATTTACTTTTTATAAGCATAAATGAATTATAAAAAATACAAGGTGTTCTTTAACCTAATATAAAAGAACCTACAGATTTGCATGCACTAATTTGTAAAAAATAAAATAAAAATAAAAATAGAGTTATAGGCTAATAAAATGTACCTGATGCTCTTCACATTTGTAACCTTGAGTTTCTACCAATGTTTTGCAGATACCGTCTTTTTTTGTGGGGAGTAATTGACCCCCTTGTGCTGCTGAAATGATAAACAAGACAAGTGAAAATAGATTAACTACAATGTTGTCCATTGACTATGTGAGCATGTCCCGCTACTGAAACAAAATCTGCTCACACCTGGATATTGCATGTCAATGGTTGTTATATAAATTTTTTATGATAGTGTTGTAACATATTTTGTTATGATTGTTATGTTACAACAAATTTCAATCAATGTATATTGAGTGTTCCAAAAAGGCAATGGCGTTGAGAGATGAATATATATATATATATATATATATATATATATATATATATATATATATATATATATATATATTGTTTGATCACAATTAACTGAATTAAGTAGAATAACACTCTACCGCAATTACTGATTAATTGAGTATCATTTATAAATTTTTTTTAAAAAAAAAAGAAAAACTGAAAAAAAGTGTATAATTTCAGTTTGCCATGATGACGTGGCTTCCGGGTATCCATGAAGTTTGGAGTTTGGAGATTGATCCAAATAATAGTTTCAGCTTATTAAAATTGAAGAGGTAGCATCCTTGAGCGCCTAATTTTCCCATCTTATTTTTGATCAAAATTTTATGGCTTATTTTATGTCTTTAGTTTTTAAAAGTTGAAGGTTTTTTTATTTTAATTCCTATAAGTTATTTTGACCTTGACTAATCCTTAATTAATTTGAAAATTTGATTTTAGTTCATGCTGTTAGGAAAAATCCGTTAACTACTGATGTGGCGAAATGTCACATCAACATACACGTGTATACACATGTGCAAGTATTGCATACTATCGATATAATGACGTGTATGATCTGGACCCGCAAGAGGAAAAAGGTCAAAGCCCAATTCACAAACACATTTGGGTTGGGTTTTGGCCCTTTTGTTCCTGCGGACCCGGATCATCCACGTTTTCCTACTGGTGGCACGCGGTACTTGCACACGTGTATGTCAACGTCGCGTTCCATTAGCCACGTCAGCAGTTAACGAATTTTATCTACGACAGGGACTAAAACCAAATTTTCAAAACAATTAAGGATAAGTCAAGGTCAAAAAAACTTCCAGGGACCAAAATCTAACACTCCCAACTTTCAGAGACTAAAGACATAAATAAGCCAAATTTTATTATAAAAAACAAAGCCAAACTTTTTTTTGACTCATAATTATTAAATTTTTTTTGGTTTACAAATTTCTGATACTATATCTTGGAACTTTATCAATTAAGGTAACTTTAATTTTAAAAACTGACTCACATGATTGTGTTCCAAACCTAAGCTCTGAAATGATGAGACGCAAGTGGAGTTTAACAATGTCATCATCTGAGTTATATTATCATGGAGGTCATATTTTATCCCATGAATGAATGAATTATTATTTCTACACAAATAAAGGATTGGGTAGTGAGCTAATAGATAAAAATTAATGTATTGTCATAATATGCATGATGGTATTGTGTAGCGAAAATAGAAAAACTATTAATTTTAAAATTTATTTAAATAAAAGATAACCTCATTTTAAAAAGCTAAAAATAGTATCTATTATTTTAGGCAATTTTTTATTTAAATAAAGTTTTTTTAAGCTAAAAGGTATTTATTCCTTTGAAAAGTTGTAATAGCAAATTTTTTTGTCTTTATTATACATTGAACATAATATGTAATAAATAAAATAAAATCAACACCAAAAGTAAAAACACTAATAAAATGATAAAAATATTTGTTCCTGACACATGCACTTAAGGTGGTTTTGGTATCATAGCTAAGTCATTTTCTATAATCATAAAATTTTTCATATTTTTCATATTCTATTTTCCTATATCATGTTCTATCTTATCATATTATTGTCGTGTCTATCTTGGAGTAAATTCCATCATTTGGACGACAAAGACTTAAGAAGAAAGAAGAATAGGGTTTCATGGAATAAAGGAAGAATGGAATGAAGGAAGAAGTAGGAGTATAGGCCGATTTTTTTTTATGATAAACTAGGGTTAGGTTTTTTTTTTATATTGGGTTAAGTTTTAAAATAAAGATAAATAATAATAGTTTTTATCATTGTGTAGTTTTTTTAAATATAGTTTCTTTTTATATAAATTTATATATTGAAATTTTATGTCCCCCAACAATTTTTCATTATTTTTAATTTTTTTATTTAATTAATGCTCTTTAACCCGTACACACGACATGGGCAACTACACTAGTTAAATAATAAACGAGGATAGTTTAACAAAAAAAATCCTCTTCAACAATGCTTAAATACAATTTTGTAGTAGTGATATTTTAACTAACGAAATAATGCTTAAATAACAAAATAAATACTGGCCTTATATAACAATTTTGTAGTAATGACATCAAAGTATAGAAAACAAGAATGGGATTGCAGTAAAAAAACCATCACTTTCCTTTGTTTCGGCTAATGGCACCATGCATGCATCTTCATTGAAACAAGCTCCTTTGGTGAACTTACACATGATTAGGGTTTCCTTTTGCTCTTCTGCCTCTTTCTTTTTTGTCTCTCTCTGTTTTTGCATTTATGCTCAATTCTTAGTATCTTGAGTTTTGCATTTCTGCTCTCATGTTATCTCATATATATATATATATATATACTGGTTGAACCGGAACCACTTTTATCAGTTTAATCTGGATCAACTCGTTTTAGGTTACTACTTCCTACTTGTTTTGGATTCAACCAGGTTTGTTATTATGGCAATGGTCAGAACGGAGGACGTGGTTTTGGTGGTTAACGAAGTTGCATTAGTCGTCGGGTGGTGGTGAACAGTGGACATGGTGGTGGATCTTGGGGACAAAATGGTGTGTCGGGTTTAAGTTAAAGTTATTCCAAATGGTGACAGTGGTTAGGGTTTAATTAATTTGTGAAAGCAATCATGTTATTATGGATTTAATTTGGGCAGAGATATTATACTTATGATTTAGGGTGCAATATATATATATATATATATATATATATATATATATATGTACACACACCTAGAAACAACAAATATTAAAAAAATACTACCTCCGTCCCTAAATATAAAGTCATCTTGACACTTTTATTTTGTCTCTATTTATAAAGTCTCATACCAATTTTCAATGATCATTAATTACTTTTTTCCACAAACACCCCTATTTATTTATCACTTTTTATATTCCCAATAATATTAATAGGGGTTATTTGGAAATTACATATCAAAAGTTCACATTTCCAATACAATTAACTAAATTATTCCACTTTCTTAATGAACGTGAAATCCCCCAAAGAGGCTTTATATTTAGGGACGAAGGGAGTAATATTTATTTCATTAAATGCATACCTAGCGACGGATATGCAAGGAAAATATTCCATCGCAATCGATTTGATAGCATAAAGGAATTTGTGGCGACGGATTTGTCAGAGAAACATGCCCTCACAAACTTTATTGTCTTATAAATGTATTCGTAGCGACGGCTTTGCGAGGAAACTATTCTCTCGCCAACAATTTGACTACATAAATGAATTTGTGGCGACTGATTTGCGAGAGAAAGATGTCCTTGCAAACTTTATTTCATTAAAATGCATACCTAGCGACGGATTTGCGATTAAAATATTCCCTCACAGATGATTTGATAGCATAAAGGAATTTGTGGCGATGGATTTGCGATAGAAACATGCCCTCGCAAACTTTATCGTTTTACAAATGTATTCGTAGCGACAGCTTTGCGAGGAAACTATTCCTCGCAAACGATTTGATAGCATAAAGGAATTTGTGGCGACGGATTTGCGAGAGAAACAAGCCCTCGCAAACTTTATTGTTTTACAAATGTATTCGTAGCGACGGATTTGAGAGGAAACTATTCTCTCGCCAACAATTTGACTACGTAAAGGAATTTGTGCGACGGATTTGCGAGAGAAAGATGCCCTCGCAAACATTATTTCATTAAAATGCATACCTAGCGACGGATTGGCGAGGAAAATATTTCCTCACAAACGATTTGATAACATAAAGGAATTTGTGGCGACGGATTTGCGAGAGAAATATGCTCTCGCAAACTTCATTGTTTTGAAAATGTATTCATAGCGACGGCTTTGCGAGGAAACTATTCCCTCGCCAACAATTTGGAAGTTTAAAGGAATTTGTGGCGACCAACTTGCGACGGAAACATGCCCCCACAAACTACCTAGCGACGAATTTGCGAGGAAAATGTCCCTCGCCAAAATTGCTTAAAATAATTTCTCGCTAACTTGTCGTAAATCCGTCTCAAATGTTGTTTAAAGGAATTCGTGGCGACCGACTTTCGACGAAAACATGCCCTCGCAAACTACCTAGCGACGGATTTGCGAGGAAAATGTCCCTCGCCAAAATTGCTTAAAATAATCTCTTGCTAATTTGTCGCAAATCCGTCACAAAATGATTATTATTTTCACATTCCCAAACGTTCATCTCTTTGCGGAGGAATTCGCTTTTGCTCGCTAAACCCTCGCATGTCCCTCTCTAATTAGTGACCAATTAGCGACGAAAAGTTACCCTCGCTAAAATCCCTCGCTAATTTACATTTTTCTTGTAGTGAAAATGCACCACAAATGATTTGTCAGGAACAAATGCCAATTAGGATGAGATTGACATCAATACGAAAAAGGCTCAGTTACAACATTTACAACAATTTAATTATGGTAAACGAAATCACACTCTATCCAAAAATATTAAAAACTCATTATTTTAAGCTTATGCCAATATATATACACAAAAAATTCATATCTTAATATTCATCTCGTTTTTATTATTAGATGGTTATGTTGGTGCAGCAAGCTATTGTTGAGGATTCCCAGAGGCTGTAGGGAATGGTCCAGAAATATCAGTGTGAATAAATTTTAAGACGTCTTTACACCTTTAGGCTTTTGGTCTCCTTTTGTTTATTAGTTTCCCCTTTATGCACTCAATACAAACTTGAAAGTTTGTTAAATCAATGGGATCAAGAATTTCATCTAACATAAGCCTTTATATTCTTGTTTAGAAATATGACCAAATCGCTTATGCCTTAATGTAGCGGGACTCTCATTTGTTAACTTACATTTTGTGCCACGCGAAATTAAATGCAAGGTTTCATTAGATGAAGAAATAGTGTCAAGTAAATATAGGTTATCATAAAAAGATAAAAAACCAATACAAACAATATTTGAATCTAGACACAAATTAATGAACAGGAATAACCCAATTTGTCCAACAATTGAAATAGAAACTAAATTACGTCTAAACGACGGTACAACATATGTGTCTTTCAAATACAAATAATATAATCGATCTTTAATAATAACCTAAATGTCCCTATTGCTTCAACTTCAATAGATTTGCATCACCTATGTATATGTATCTTTTAGCATCAATTTGCATTCGACAACTTAGGCAACCCTGCATGAACACACTTATGTGAGTAGTAGCACCAGAATCTATCCACCAAGTGTGACTAGGCACATAAGCTAAATTAACTTTAGAATAAACCAAACCAAAATTTGTATCTTTCTTTGCACGCCAAGCATGATACTTAGGACATTTCTTCTTTACGTGATCTTTACTTTTGCAAAAGTAACAACCATCCTCTTTCTTAAGCTTAGTTGCAATTGCAGCAGCTCATTGTCCTTTTTCCTTTTCCTTTTCTTGTCTTTAGAGTTAGTTGCCAAGCGAGCACTCCTAGTCTTGTCTTGCTTTAGCCTTTTCTCCTCTTGTACAAAGTGTGAAATAAGCTCATTAAGAGTCCATTTATCTTTTTAGCAGTTGTAACTGACCTTGAATTGACTGAATTGTGAAGGAAGAGATATCAAAATCAAATGCACAAGTCCTCAGACAACTCTAACCTATTGCTTCAACTTCAATAGATTTGCATCACCTATGTATATGTATCTTTTAGCATCAATTTGCATTCGACAACTTAGGCAACCCTGCATGAACACACTTATGTGAGTAGTAGCACCAGAATCTATCCACCAAGTGTGACTAGGCACATAAGCTAAATTAACTTTAGAATAAACCAAACCAAAATTTGTATCTTTCTTTGCACGCCAAGCATGATACTTAGGACATTTCTTCTTTACGTGATCTTTACTTTTGCAAAAGTAACAACCATCCTCTTTCTTAAGCTTAGTTGCAATTGCAGCAGCTCATTGTCCTTTTTCCTTTTCCTTTTCTTGTCTTTAGAGTTAGTTTCCAAGCGAGCACTCCTAGTCTTGTCTTGCTTTAGCCTTTTCTCCTCTTGTACAAAGTGTGAAATAAGCTCATTAAGAGTCCATTTATCTTTTTAGCAGTTGTAACTGACCTTGAATTGACTGAATTGTGAAGGAAGAGATATCAAAATCAAATGCACAAGTCCTCAGACAACTCTAACTTTAGTGCCTTTAATTTTGAAGCATGATGAGACATCTCCATGATATACCCCCTTAGGTTCCCTTGACCTTTATACTTCATTGAATCAAGCTTAGACAACAGTGTGCTTGTTTCAGCCTTTTCATTTTTAGCAAAACGCTTTTCAATCTCTTGAAGGAACATTTTGGCATTCATCTCTTCAGACATATTACCCCTAAATGTTTCTAGAATTGCACGCTTTATGATCATAAGACTCATGCGATTAGAACGCTCCCTCTTCTCAAAATTCTTTTTATCCTCAACAGAACTTTGTTCTGTATGATCAGTGGGTCGTTCATCCTGAAGTGCAAGGTCTAGATGTAACGTCCCTAGAAGGCAAATGGTTAGTGACTGACCCCACACGCTTCCCGGGAAAACTTCCCAGGAGGTTACCCATCCCAGAATTACTCCAAGTCAAGCACGCTAGCTTAACTATGGAGTTCTTAAGTGATGGCCTACCGAAAAGAAGATGCATCTTGTTGATATGGGAAGTACCAATCAATTCATTTAAGCCTTTCTATACTATGCAGTCCCATTCCTTCACAGTTTCATGATAACCCTCTCATTCCAGTGTGTCAATTCATTCATGTACCTCTCCTTAGAAGCCTGCTAGGAGTCGTTCCTTGTCCGTGCCTCTTGCACCGACAATCACTCCCTGTCCTCGTCAGTCTGGGTCTTACACCGGATCCATGCAACCAAGAACAATTATAACGTCCTCTTTCTAATTTTTGAAACTTGTGCCATTAAGCACTGGTATAGAATTAATGTTTGCAGATATTGTAGAAGCAGAATAATTAACTGAACAAAGAACAAAAAACAACAAAAATAATAAAATCAAACTCATAATTAACATTAATAAATCAATTCAAATAATGGTGGGGCTCATCACAAGGTATCTAGCAAAACATTAACTTTCTGTCTTTGATAGAAATATTAACTTGTAAATGATATACTCAGTGTAGTAATCAAATATTAATAATTAATCCTGTCAAACAATAATCTTTCTTTGGATCGACTTATTGTTCACATGGAAAACCTTATAATTATTACATATTTATTACCACATGCATGTTTGAAATTTTGGCCAAATAGTAATATACCTTGCGGTTGGTCAATATTCGCATAAATTACAAACATAAAACAATCTTATATTCCTAACAAATTAATTTATACATGAGAGGCTATGTGGGTAACATGATGTATAAATGAAATTGCTCTAAAATATAAGATATCAAAGAAAATAAAAAACCAAATTAGAATTTATTTTTATTTTATTCCGAATTAATCGTTATTGTTATATAAATTCATTAAAAAAATACTGCATTTGGAATTATCAATTGCATTATGAGTTTATATAACAGTAAAGCAAGAGTCTTTTATAAACAAAGTTTCATAAAATTGCCCGTGCAATCGATGCATCAAATATGAAAATGGTGAAATTACGGAACATCTGGTTTAAAACCGTTTTTTTTTTCATTAAGTCGGTTCAAAACTGATTTTTTCTTATGAACCGGTTCAAAATGGTTCATAACCGATTCAAAACCAGTTATGATCCATTTCATAAATTAAAAATAGGTTCGGTTTAATAATCCAAACCTCTTCATACAATTTAGTTTGGTTTGGAATGGATTTGTTTAAAATCCAATCCATGAACAACCTTATTTTTGACCCATACTCATTCATGATTTTGACTCATGTCTTATCTCCCTTCTTCCTCATATTTTTGACCCAGATAAATTATTTAGCAAAATACATATGTAAGTCCTATAAATTATTTTTATTTTTTAGTTTTGTCATTTAATTTTTTTTTCAATTTCATCTTATAAGTTTTTTGTTTTTTCATAACTCTTTCAATTTTCAACCAAAATTTATGATTTTGATATCATTAATTTCAAAATGAAAAATATACAGAATGCATTCATTATTTTTTTTCAATATTATCATAAAAAATAAATTTTAGGATACATTTAAAACAAAAAACTATTTTTAGGATGAAATTGAAATAAAAAATTAAAATAACGAAACTGAAAAACAAAAATAACTGAAAGGACCAAAACATGAGTTTTGCCAATTATTTAAAATATAGGTATGGTTATTCATTGTCCTAAGGGTAATTATAAAGAACCTAAAAGTATAAATTTAATCTCCAAAAATAAAGAAATTAACTCTTATATATTAAATTCACCATTTTCTATATTGACTTTCTATTTTAGGTTGTTTATACATACATTGTCCATTTTTGTTTTTGTCTGTAATCTTTGGCCAGTATCACATGTGTCTCCAAGAGCATCCTTAATACCAGGGAACCCTTGAGACTAATCCTGTACGAGGTCGCGTCCCATGCCTCTCCCAGTGGGATGTTTTAACTGAGAATCGAATCCGAGACTACTAGTCTCAGGTCCCCTTCCTACGTTCTCAAGTAGCTGGATCGCACCACTTGAACCAAACCCCATTGGTACATACATTGTCCTATGTGCAATGAATTAAAAAATTATTAAAATATAATTTATCTCAAATTATATTTTAAGATTGGTTGATAAAGTATACAATAAATTATTATTTGATTAATCGGTTGGTTTGGTAGACAAAATAATAAAAGCATGCTATCTTTTTTTTTTTTATCAAATTTTAAAATTTTAATAAATTTATGGGACTGGGAAATATATTACAATAACTATGATTTTAAATTATTACTCACTCTATTTTAAAGATAATTTAGTTTAAGGTTGTGCATAATGATTAAAAAATTATTAAATGTTGTAAGAATTTAGGATATTTTAATTATAATACCCTTATGGAATCATTATTGAGGATTCATATTGAAGAAGAAAAATACATTGTAATAAATAAATATAAACTCCCCCCGTTCCTGTATAGAAGACCTTCATCCCTGTATATGACCCCTTTAGAAGATTTCACGTCCATTAAGAAATTTGGTTAATTTAATTTTTTTTGGTAAATAAAAATTTATTACCAACGAGAAAAAAAATGCAAAGTCACAAAACCAAAGAACCATTATGCCAAATGCCACCTTCTAGGAAGGGTTCATTTGACATAAAGGTTCCAAAGACCACTACAAAGAAACAAGTACAGCAAACAAGCTAAAGAGTATAACAAGAACTAAACTAAAGCTCACTACTAATTCTCTGAACAAGCACCCTATTTGATCAAGCTAAAAAATTTGGTGCACATAAAGAGGTCTGACGCGCCACATCCTTCCTGATCAGAGCCACCACCTGGCTGGGTCCAAGAGACAAATTCTTGGAAATTCTTTTATTTCGTTCAATCCAAATATGATAAACACAAGTAGCCATGATAGCGTAGATGAACTTTTGCCTAGCCTTTTCATGAAAACCGTGTTTGATCCACCTGCACCAACTATCAAATTTAGTGTGCTAACGGTCCAAGCAGCACCACAAACAGATGATAGCTTGAAGCAAGGACTTCTTTACTCCACTCGCAATCGAAAAAAAGATAATCCCTTGTTTCCAAAGCATTGCCACAGAGAATACAGCCAGGCTGAATTTGAATTTAGAGAGCCAATGCATCTTTTGTTTTGAGTCTGTCATGAATCGCAAGCCATAAAATGAACTTGTGTTTCGAGATAGAAAATGAATTCCACACTACCTTATTCATCTCGAAGAAAACTTGAGGCCCAAACAAAGAGTGATATCCTTCTTTGATAGTATAGATCCTGTGCTGATCTCCACACCAGAAACCATTCACATGGTCGTGCTTAAGCTTATCCCTCACCTTTAATATCTGTTTCCAGTGCCAGCTAGAATAAGATGTGGGTTTGCAATCCCAAAAATCAACCTGTTTTAAATACACTAACCTAATCCACTTCACCCATAGACGGTCCTTCTTCATTGAAAGCTCCCAAACGTGCTTCCCAACTACTGCATAATTCTACAGAAGGATGTTTTGAATCCCAAGCCCACCAAATTTCTTCTGAGAACAGACAGTTGACCAAGCAATAGCTGCTCAAGGCTTACCATTCTGACCAATCCCCCATAAGAAATCTCTGCATTTCTTCTCAATGCTCCTAATCACTTCCTTTGGCAAAATGAAAGTTGTTGCTCAGTAAGTGTGAAGAGCAAGGAGAATAGAATTGATCAGCTGCAAACGACCTTGATAAGACAAGTTCCTTGTAGTCCAAGAAGCCAACCTTTTAGTAATTCTGTCTGCATGGCAGTGACAAGTGTTATTAGACCATTTCTTAGCTGAAATTGGCAAGCCTAAATATTTGAAAGGAAAAGATCCTTTCTCAAAACCTGTGATTGCTTGAATTTGATGTTGAGTCTCTTCATTCATACCAGCCAAGAACACAACAGATTTATGAGGATTTGCATGAAGACCTGATGACTCAGAAAATTGAGCCATGGTTTCTGTGATGATTCTGACACTAGCAGCATTACCCTTGCAAAAGAGCATGAGATCATCTGCAAAAGCAAGATTTATTAAGCCAGTTTCTTTACATAAAGGATGGAACCGAAAAGACCTATTATCTGATGCTCATTTCAGTTTTATGGTCAACATATCCATGGAAAGCACAAAAATGAGAGGGGATATGTGGTCCCTAGAGCTCTTGAACCTTTCCAATCTGTGGCCATTGATTACCAAGTTAAAGGAAGCAGAAGCGATGCACTCCATGATCCAGCCTATGAATTTGGCAGGGAATTTAAGGGCTTGCAGCATGTTCGGAATAAAGCTCCAACTTAAAATTAAACATCATAAGCCTTCCTTATATCAACCTTCATAACACATCTTGAAGATGTATTCTTCCTACCATAAAACCTCAGCAGGGTTAATTTGGTTCATGATATTGGAAATGTGAATACTTGACATGTATTTTCAAAACTATTCATATTAATAGTATTGAGAATCTAAAAAGTATTAAATAAATAGGGGTATTTGTGGAAATAAATAATTAATTATAATTGAAAATTTGTATATGATCTTATATATAAATAGGGACAAAATAAAAGTTTCAAAATGGTCTTATATATAAGGACAGAGGTAGTAGTTAAGAAAAATAGTACTCCATCTGTTCCACTAGGATGGTAAATATTGCAAAAGTTAAAAAGTTAAGGAAATATGCATTTAATGGTTTATCTAACACATCAATCAATTACTCCCTCCGTTCCTATTTATTTGTCATATTTCAAACAAAACACACCCTTTAAGAAATGCAATTATTACTTAGATTTCCAATACATTAATTATGTTTTTTTTCCATTATACTCTTTTTCTCTCTGTAATCATTACTTTTTCTCCACTACTTACGAAAACCAATACCTTATTAAATAAGGGTAAACATGGAAAATAACATTTATTACACTCTTAAAATCATCAAAAAGACAAATAAAAAGAAACAAAAAAATTCTCCAAAAAAAGACAGTTAAATAAGAACGGAGGAGTATCAAACAACTCATTTAATGCACTTTGCATTGATTAACTAATCACAATTCAATGTTTGCAATTTCTAAGATTTTTCATTAATTATTTTAACTTTAGATTGAAACAAAAAAATTTATTTTTTATTATCCTTATAAAACGGAATGAGTATTAAATTTGTAAAATAACAATATATATTAAAACAATAGAAAAAAGATTTAAACTACACTATCTTTGAAATTAAGGAAGTAAGATTTTGATTAAAAAATACATAAGCCCAATAAAAGGAAAAAAATTGTTAATTTGTCCAGAAACATAAATTTTTTTGGTGCTCCTACACCACCATCACACAATTTACTTCCAGGTAGCAGTTCATCAATCCTAACCCTCCAATATTTCTAAAATACATCATCCATTGATCAAACAATGAATATAGAAACTAGGGATGGCAACGGGGCGGGGAACGCTCGGGGAGACGTTTCCCATTCCCCATCCTCGGGTCTCATTTGCCCCCCATCCCCATCCTCATTCCCCATGTCGGGGGTTGATTAACCCCCATCCCCATTCCCCATCACCCCACGGGTCCCCACAGGAAACCTAACTTCAACTTGACCTGTTATAAAATTCACAACGTCGAATAACATTTTTAAACTTGTACACTACAGAAAAATAATCGTTAAAATTCAAGAGATTCAATTTAAAAAAATCGTTAAAATAATCGTTAATAATAATAAGAGTGAAGGGACACTTTGGTTCCTCAAGTTTTTCGATAAGGACACTTTAGTCCCTCAAGAAATTTAATTCATTTTTAGTCCCCAAAGTTTTCCAAAAGTACCAATTTAGTCCCTGTCCTATTTCCGCTAGCCACTTCGTTGAGGGACTAAATTGGTATTTTTGGAAAACATGAGAGACTAAATTGGTACTTTTGGAAAACATGGGGACTAAAAATGAATTAAATTTCTTGAGGGACTAAAGTGTCCCTGTCGAAAAACTTGACGGATCAAAGTGTCCCTTCACTCTAATAATAATTATAATTATAATTATAATAATATATGTGAAGTTACTAAAAAACCTATTTTTTAACTATATAAAGCCTAAATATTTAAGGGCTTATAACTAAAATTGTCGGGGACAGGGAACCCGCGGGGACGGGGGAACCAATCCCATCCCCGCCCCAAAATCTGCTCGGGGGAAAAATCTCCCCCATCCCCGCCCCCGCTGGGGAAAAATCCCCAAACTCGGGTCCCCAAACGGGGCGTTCCCCGCGGGGATCCCCATCTGCAGTTTCCCATTGCCATCCCTAATAGAAACTCATCCACTTTGGATGAGTATTGTATACAAACTCTACTGCACATATCTTGAAAACTGCAAAAAAAAGAAAGATAATATGCATATAATGCTGGAAAAAATTGCAGCGCAATTAAATTACTCGTAATTTCAAGAATACAACATGCATCACACTCCTCACATAAATTTATGAAAAAATTATCTCTTAATGATTTAACATGAAAGTGACTCTGATACTCCTTATTAGAAAACTTTAATTTGTACTTTAACAATGAACTTAATCATTACACATAAAGCATTCATGTCATATCACTAAGAGAATCTAGAAACGGAAGTATACCTGAATCCATAGGGAAGATTAAGACTTTCAACACTTAAAGGTTCTTGATCTTCCAAGCCTTGATGCACTACTTTTCTAAATGAGGTATAACTCTCTCTTGTCTGATGATGGAAATGTCAGAAAAAAAAACTAGTGTGTCAGACTTGGGGACCATACCCCTTATATACAAGGGTTCATAACCTTTCGTGAAGGGTTGCGACTATTGAACTTTTCTTATTTCTATTTCGGCCCATCAACAATATAGAAATAAGATATTCGGTATCTACAATATAAATACCATACCAAACGAGATGCTATATAGTCTAATACCTTAAACATTTAAATGATCACTTTAATTGGTCAGATTGGTCCCTGACTTTGAAGCCGTCGGTCAAGTTAGTCCCAGACTTTATCGAAATAGCATTTTATTCCCTGAGATAGCATTTTAACTGAGATAGCATTTTAATTCACATACATCCCTGTCTTTATCCCATTTTAAAGCAAATACAACCTTACGATACTGATGACATGGACTAACTTGATCGACGTTCTCCTATCTCAGGGACTAAATTGTTATTTCGATAAAATCAGGGACTAACTTAACCAACGCTTACAAATTCAGGGACCAATCTGACCAATTACTCATATATAATACATGATTAATGTTATATGTAGTCCAATTTATTAGATAAATATCCAACATAAACAACAACAACAAGCCAGTAGCTCCAACAAGCGTGTAAGAAAATACATAGAAAGGAATTGTGAAGAAGGCCATTATGGAATGGTCAATGATTATTTTTATGACCACCCAGTATACACAGATGACTAGTTCCGTCGAAGGTTTAATTTCGAATGCGAAAGCATCTCTTCCTTCGCATTGTACAAGCCCTTGGTGAGCATGATGACTATTTCCAAGACAAAATTGATACGGCTGGTAAGAAAAGTCTTTCTCCATTGCAAAAATGCATTTCTACCATGCGTTTGTTGGATATAGCTATTGCTTATAGTTTGGAAGACTACATGAGAACGGGTGAAACCACCATACTAGAATAAAAGGGGTAGTTTTGAAAATACATGCATATCAAAGTTTATATTTCCAATACCATTAACTAAATAAACCAAGTGAAATCTACAAAAAGGTTTTATATATATACATGTTTAAATACTCTTTTGATCATTTTTCTTATTTTTAGGTTTCAATTTGGTCATTTATCTTTTTTTTTTTGGTTTACATGGGAGGTCTGGGACTAGAACCCATGACCTGGGAGGGGGAAATCCTAAGTGTCCCTACAGCCACCAACTAGGCTGTCTTACGCGGACTGGTCATTTATCTTTAGAAAGAGTCAATTTAGCTCTCTATATTTTTGATGTTTGTCAATTTGATCCTCCTGCTGCCATAATAATGTTAGATTTTCATCTGAGTATGTTGATATTATCGAAGATTCCTTCTTTCGGTATATCATGAATGACTCCAGTATTGTGAGAAAACCTGAAACAAGAATTTTCTGGAAATTTATGATCCACTCGAGTCTTTCCATAAACTACTCGAGTCCACTGGACAGTCTAAAGAACTACTCGGGTCCTATGAGGAGTACTCGAGTCTTTTTGACCAGAAAACTTAAAAATGTCATTTTTAATTCTGAGTCATTATGTTAATATCTAAGTGATGATAATCCAAGTGATCTAAGACTTAAAAGCAATTGATTGATGATGGTATGAAATTATTGGATTAATAATGTGAGATATTATTAATTGAGATATACTAATCAATTCTTTTAAGTCAAGAAATTGCATTCATCTTGGAGTTCGGGTGTTAGATCATTTTCATGTTTTGGTAACATGAGGAGGGCCTCTGGGAGTGCCAATTGACGGCTTGCTTGATGACACATTATGCTTGACGATGTGGCCAGCGAAAGTGAGATGCTGATGATATGGTTGTTCCGTTAAGACGACGGGACGTTGCTCGAGGAGCACGTTATGTACCATTTCCAAGCTTGTTATGTACATTCTAGGGTGAATGTACGAATGTTGTACACCTAGGAGTACAACGCACTGTTGAGTGCTGATATGAAGTAAAGGATGGACGTCAGAGAGTGACATAGATTGATGAAGTTAGGGTTGAGAGCTAGACTCATACATCATGCCACTCATCTAATTTAAAGTTGATCAATGAAAATAAGTATGAGCATTCTACTTGCATAAAATATTTGCTAAATGCTAAATGTGGTTGTTGATTATTGCTACATACATTCAAATTTATATTGTGCATCTATTTATGCTCTATTTATTATGTGTATAGAATTGCTTATCCCTGTGCCCTTGTAGGTGATGTCACGTTACATCGCTTGCATCGAGATCCGACCACTTCTTAGTGGCATATGGATCTACGAGGATCACCGAGCGGTATTTGAGGGTGAGGTAGAGATTACCTTCTATCACCCCAACCCGCTGATTCGGTTTCGTCCTCGTAGGTTTAGGATCCCCATCATATACACTATGCATGTACCACCCTTTTACACTTACCATGGACCACCTCCCACACAACCAGCTCGCTCATATCACAGTTTTCGATTCCGACCCACCTGCTCACACCCTTTTACTTCTAGAGTTGTCTGAGAGGAGACTCCTCTATCTGATCCGAGGAGTCCTGTTAGGGTTTCGCCATCACCAAACCCTGTACCCAGTGGAAGGGTACCCACTCCTTCGGATGAGATAGAGGAGGACCCTGTTGAGGACGAGAGCGGAGGCGAGCCTGTCGTTCATTCTACCGGGAGTCAGTGGAGGGATGATGATCCTTAGGTATGTGCAAAGGGTAGATGATGAGGATCAGGGATCCAATGTGTTGGCTACTGTGGAGGAGATGCTGCTGCTGATGGGTTGATGATGACTATTGTTGCTTCTAGGAGACTTCTACTACTACTGCTGCTGCTACTTGTTCTTTGTGACCAGCTCTGGAGTTTTGTATTTCGATATGTATATATATTGTAAATATACTTTTAAGAACTCCAGAGTCATGGTTTAATTTTGTTTATGGACTTGTACTGGATCTTGGAGACTTGACTTATGGACTATGTATCTTATGACATATATATATATATATATATATATATATATATATAAAACTTATGTTTATATTCCAACTTGTGCATAGTCCTGCTATATCCGCTTACTCTGATAAAAGTATTTAAAGAGTTCGACTTCGATATTTGAAAATGGTATCAGTTTCACAAAATAAAAGAATGGATGACATCACTTAAGTTTTTATTACGTAAATGTAATTTCAAAGAATAGATGCTATCTAGATTGTGAAATGACTTCCTAGTTTTAGAAAACGCCGAATTCAATATTTTAAGTGACACAAAATCTAATCTCCAAGAATTCCATATTTTGGTTTGTGCACCCGCTTCTTTAGAAAATGAAAAGGGAAAAAAAAATTTAACCTTATATTTTCTATCTTTAAATAAGTCCATATTTAACTGAGTAATAGTCTATTTATTACTCTAATTTCTAGTATTATATTGAGGGTGTCACAGAACTCATTTGGAGATGGATTTGTTTCTGCAACTGGGGTAGGGTCGGTTTTTTGCCTTCCTAAATTCTTGTCGTCTGGTGATCTGCTTCTTCGGCGCTTAGACCTATCGGGGTAGTGTGACCTATTCCTGCCTCTACGTCCTGCTGCATCTCTGATGTACTGTTGTAACTTTCCATCTCTGATCATTTCTTCTATCAGATCCCGCAGCCAGATACATTCATCAGTCGTGTGACCATATCCTTTGTGAAAATCGCAATATTTGGACCTATCACGCTGTGAGCCCTTTCTCAAAGACGGGGGTCTTTGGGCCGAGCGTAAGTCAGTCTGCATCGTTTCACGAAGGATCTGACTCCTAGGAACAGTCAAAGGGGTGTACTCCTGATATTTATTCCTAGGGGGTGGCCTCCGGTCGCGATCATTTCTGTCAAGTCTACCACCAAATCGTTCGTCACGTTTCTGCTTATTCTGACCTTGATGATCGGATTTTTGCCGATCGTCTCTAAATTTATGACCTTTATGGAACTCCTCCAAATTTATAAACTTATTTTGAACGTTGTCTGAGCTCAGCCATGTCCTTGGAGGGCTTCCCGATCAGTGATTTTCGGAAATCCCCCGCCTGCAAACCCTGAGTAAACAATAACATGGAAACGCCCGGTTCGAGCCGTGGTACCGAACTAGCTTCCGTATGGAAGCGTGACAAATAATCCTTTAGAGGCTCATCATGCTTTTGGGTGATTGCAGCCAGTGTGTGATCGGATTTAGGCTGGATACAGCTGGCTGTGTACCTATTTAGGAAGACTCTTTTCATCTCTTCCCATGAGTTAACAGAATTCCGAGGGAGAGATGAGTACCAGCGTAACACCGATGGCTCAAGGGTCATAGAAAATGCTCGGCACTTCATCCGGTCACCCCCTCCGTAATAGTTCATTTCACCTTCATAAGAAACGATGTGATCGACTGGATCAGTTAGGCCATTGTAATGTGGCACATTGGATGGGCCTAAGTATCCCTGAGGGGTTTCATATGCCATGATGTATGGTGTAAAAGGATGTCCGGGGTGGAAATCTCCTTGATTATAGTCTGTGGCTAGGTTGATGTCAAGGTGAGGGGGTGGAGGGAGTTGCATCACGGGAACGGGTTGAGGGTCTAAAGGTTGAGTCATCAGGTTAGGGATTTGTTGGGTTGGAGGTTGATTTTGAGCGAGTCTCGTCATTGCCTGTTGCTGGAGATCGGCGATGGCTTGTCATTGTTGCTGAATCAGCGCAGTTTGTTGTTTCAATATATTGATCATCTCTTGCTCGCGAGCGCGAGCGGACGCAGAAGTTGCATAGGTTCTGCTAGTGGAATGGGCTCGTCGGGAATCACTATGGGTTGCCCTACTTTGGTTTATCCTAGCACTGGGGGTTACTCCTCTAGGATTAGGGTTGGGTTGGACTTGCGGTGTTGGGGTTCGGCGGGTGTCTCTGCGATGGTGTGCTCTGGTTCCCGTAGATCTGGCTGTATTACGAGTTGGAGGAGCAGTGCTGCTTGAATCTCCTCAGGTGGAAGGGGGTGGTAATAGAGGCGGCGGGGGAGGTGGGGAAGGAAGTAAATTACGTAGGCTTGGGGGTGGCTGGGGATTAGTCCCAGTTCTTGGTTGAGATGAATGTGGTGGTTGAAAATTGGTGACGTGATTCTGACTTTGTGAGTTAGGGGAAGGTTGGGGATTAATCCTTGTTCCAGAATGAGACGTTCGTGGTGGCTGCGAATTAGCCTCACGATTCTGATTCAGAAGATCACGAAGGTCACCAGTAGGCTGTGGTTGTTGATCGTTGTTGCTAACGTTTCTGGGTCTACCGCGAGTACGCATGATGCGATCACGGAGATCTACTGCTTAGCTTCTGGTATGAACCATGGTGGAAGTGGGAATGATTTGTTATTCAATTCCCACAGATGGCTTCAATGTAATGCCCTTGACCGAAATCACCCTTGAAGCTGTGGAAGAACTCCAGGAATGATCTCAATCAAGATTTTAATGTAGGACTTTGTAGGATTTCTGTATATCCAGTTGGGATAAACAGGTTCTCCCTAGTCAACAAAGTGTGTGCTAGTGTCAACTTAGGGATGAGAAAAACGTAACTTAGCCCCTATAGCATGGTGGTTCTTATAGGGGATTACCTGTTAGGTGTGTTCCTGGGCTTTTCTGATGAGGCCTGTGAAGAAGAAGTATTCAAGTGGGATTGGTAAAGGTCCTGATAAGGTTGCCTTCGTAAATCCCGTATATGATGAATTCTTATCCTTATCATGTTATCTTAACCAAGCTGCGTGGGAATATAGGAGAAGTCGTTAGGCTAATTGAGACTGTTAGTGATAGCGATAAGGATGAAGATCATGTGCTCGGCTATAGTCTCGTAAGCTCGTAACGTCCCCTAAATGCCCATTGGCTCGGTATTGCGTTCCGACCGTAGGCTGGTCCATATGTCTTGTTCCAGAGTCCAACTGGTCCGACCAAGATGATTTCGGTCGGATAGACTCTCGGTCCACTACACACATGACCAACCTGGGTCCTATCTCAAATCACAGGGTCACCTGACCAACCTATGAGGTATTTTCTATTCCTTTCTCTTTACTCTTATTCATATTCATTTCTTACTTAGTGTCTATTCTCTTATTTAATCTTTTCTTTCCATCTAAATCCTTATTTCCCTTTTCTATCTTCCTGTACTACTCTTAGCTCTTTTTCTATACTTACTTGCTACTTTTGTCATTTCGTAACTTATTATTTACTAATCCATCATCCATTTCTTGTTGTCATTATCTAGTCTCTCTTATGTCTGACCATTGGTAAATTAACCCCTATTTCATGCTTAGGTTCTCTATTCTATTATCTATTAATTCTTAATTCAATCTAATCCATCTTAGTTATTCATTTGTGTTAAAGTCTTTTTGGCAAATCCTAAGTTAGGTCTATCTTTTATTACTTCACTCATGTCTTAGTTCACTTTATTTAGTCTTATCTAGGTATAATAAACTTAAGTCCTTTGTCCTAACCTCAACTAATCTGAGGTTTGGTCCTATACCTATATGTACACACCCTTAGCTATTCACTTGTTCTAATTGATTTACCTATTTCTGATTTACTACTTAAGTTCTTTTATTAAAGATGGTTTAACCTCCTAGTTTCACACTATACACTTAATGTTCCTTTTCTATTACCCTAAGGCCTAGTCCGATTCTATTTATGCACATCTTTAACTACTCATCTATTCCAACTGATTCATCTAATTCTTACTTAAATCTTTAATCTATTTCTTAAGTGTTCTTATTTAACTTACTAACTACTCCCTAGCCCAACAACCTTAACTAGCTCTTTATTATTTTATTAAGCTTTTCATCCTTTAGCTTTTACATTATTTTATCACTAACCTATCTTGATTAGGGATTTACTTAAACTTTTACCTAGAACTATCATGAACCTAGCTTATCTAAGGACTTGCTAATGTCTCTACACTATACCTTATCTCATACCAGTAACTAAAACATACACAAGTACATAACATCACACAAACATACATTCAACAATCATCACAACAATTCCTACAATCCCAATTCTAACTCTTTAGCCCTATTCAAATCAATTACCCTAAGGTTTAACACTATCACTACCCATCCCTCCTAGCCATCACTATACTCTAGTTAGAACCCATGCACTAAAGAACCGGTAATACCACCTCCTTACCTCAATGAAGCTAGAGAGATGAAACCTCTAAGTCTTGGCTTTTCCTCTTGTGCCCTATATTCCCATTGAAGCTTGCACTTCTTAAGTTCCCTTTACATGACCTTGGGTGTGTAATTCTCCAAGGCTATGAAGCTTAGAAAATCAAGAGATACGGTGATGGTGGAGTCGTGTGGTGTTGCTGATGATGGGGTGATGAGACTTGATCTTGTGCCCTAGAATTTGGTTGGGGTTTGATGATGATTGTTGATGATGATATTGATGATGGATGCTCTTGGTTCTAGAGAGAGAATGAGGGATGTTAAGTGTTGGTTCTCTTGATTCTCATTCAATGGCTCTTGAGGAAGAGAGGGTAGGAGAGAGGAATAATCTCCATGGTTATGGTTCTAGTGAGAGAAACAAAGGGAATATAGTGGGGATGAGGATGTTAGGCATGTGATGATGATGATTGTTATGAGGCTCTTGAGCTTGATGGTCTTGGTGGAGATGATAAGCTCTTGATCCTTGAAAATAGAGGATGTAGTCTTGGTGAGTGGTGAGGGAGCTTGGCTAGGGTGTTTGTTGATGAAGATGAGTGGCCCTTGGTGGAGATGGGTGGGGCATGTGGTGGCTTTCGGTGGTGATGGAAGTGGATTTGTTAATGGTGCTCTTGGAGCTCTTAAGAGAGGAAGAGAATGCTCATGAGGAAGGAGAAAGAATGAGAATGAAGAATGACTGAATGAGTATTGAGGAATGAAGGAGTGTTTGTTGTTTTTGTTTTATTTTGGCTTGGAAGTGAATGTGTGGCTCTAATTAGAAGCTTCTCCTAGAAGCTTGGTGAATGAGTGGTTGAGAGTGAAAGCTTCCTCAAGAAGCTTTGACTATTTGGCTTTTAATCAACCTTTTTTTTATTAGACCACGAGTGGTAATCGATTACCACCTTAGGTAATCGATTACATCACTAATTTCACAATTATTGGACTTCTCACAGAACGTATGTAATCGAGTATCTCCCCCAAGGTAATCGATTACCTCCCTTGATTCAAATTTAGGGCTTTTCACAAAATGATTGTAATCCATTATCTCTCCAAGGTAATCGATTACATCACCAAATTTTCATATATTGATGGTTTCTAACTCTAAGGCATTTTTTCTTAACTCCTATTCATATTTTGGCTATGAATACTTCACTTTGACCGTGCTTACTCTTATTATTTCCATTAACTTAACTTAGAATTATTCTAATTAAGCTTGGAATTAAAATCAGGGATGTTACAGTTCTCTATGATTAATTTGCCTTTGCCTTCCTCTGATCATTCTGCCCTGTGGCTTAGACTAGAAGTTAATCGGTTTGCTCCTACAAGGTATTTTAAGTTTCTTTCTCCTTGGCTCACGCATCCAGACTTTTCTGAGCAGGTTAAACATTCTTGGCTTGATTCAAGTAGTTGGGTTGAGAATATGGATCGCTTCATTGATCATATTTCGACTTGGAATAGAGATGTGTTTGGCAATATTTTTAAGAAGAGAAGAATTCTGAATCGGTTGGATGGTATTCACAGTGCTACCTCTTCGCAGTATAATCCCTATCTGATTGATCTTCGTCAGAACCTCTGGGATGAGTATAATCGAATTCTTCTTCATGAGGAGGCTTACTGGTTCCATCAAGCAAGGTCGAAATGGATTACAATGGGGGATAGGAACACCAAATTTTTTCACCAATTGTCACTGATACGGCGTAGTAGGAATAGAAATGATGCTCTGATGGATGGTGGTGGGGTTTGGATTACTAATCTTGTCCAACTCCAGAATATGGCAATTGATTATTTTGTCTCTTTGTTTTTTGATAATGACGGTTATCGTTATGCTTTCACTACCTTAAGTGGGTTCCCTGTTATTGATGATGTGGATTGTAGGTCCCTTGGTGCTCATGTCTCTGTAGAGGAGGTTAAAGCTTCTCTTTTTAGTATGGGTAACTTTAAGGCTCCTGGTCTGGATGGTATGCATACTGTTTTCTTTAAGTCTCAATGGGATTTTATGCAACATTTTATGGTTCACTTTGTTCGGGATGTTTTTATTAATTCTACTCTTATCAAATATGTGAACTAAACTTGATTACTCTTATCTCTAAAGGAGTAGCACCGATAAGGATGGCTGATTTTCGCCCAATCTCTTTATGCAATGTTATTTACAAGGTGGTTACGAAGGTTTTGGCTAATAGATTGCAGCCTTTGATCAGTTCGCTGATTTCTGAAAATCAATGTAGTTTTGTTCCTGTTCATCAAGGCATTGATAATGCCATCATCTTATAGGAAGTCATTCATACGTTTAAGACTACTAATGGCCGCAAAGGATTAATGGCTATTAAACTGGACCTCGAGAAGGCTTATGATAGATTGAGATGGAGCTTTGTTCATGATACTTTATTTAATGCAGGGCTAGACAACAATTTTATTGACTTAGTGATGGCTTGTGTATCTAGTTCCAATATGTGCATTAATTGGAATGGTTCCCAATCTGCTTCTTTTCTTCCTCAGCTTGGATTGCGCCAAGGGGATCCCCTTTCTCCTTATATTTTTGTTCTATGTATGGAACGGTTGTCTCATCTGATTCATGATGTTATGGGTAGAGGAGCATGGAGAGCAATTTCCATGGGTAGATGTGGTCCAAAATTATCTCATATGTTATTTGCTGATGATATTATCTTGTTGGGGGAAGCATCTATTGATCAAGCGGAGGAAATCAATGCTATCCTTGATCTTTTTTGTAGTGCCTCGGATCATAAGGTGAGTTTGCCTAAATCCTCTGTTTATTTTTCGAAGAATGTGAATGTTGATGTAGCTTTAGATATTAGCTCTGTTTTGGGAATTTTTGTCTAGTGATTTCAACAAATATCTAGAGATCCCTATGAAATGCGTCAGGTCCACTATCCCCTTCTTCTCTTTTCTTGTTGATAAAGTGAGAAAGAAATTATCTGGCTGGAAGTGTCGTACCTTATCCTTTACAGGTCGTGTTACCTTGGCTCAGTCTGTCATTATGGCTCTCCCTAATTATGTTATGCAGGCGATTGTGGTTCCTATGGCTATATGTGATGAAATAGATAAGATTTGTCGAAGTTTTATTTGGGGAAGTTCTCATGAGGCTAAGAAGTGCCACCTTGTGTCTTGGGAGAGGATTAGCAAGCCTAAGGTTGAAGGGGGTTTGGGTTTTAGGAGTCTGCGTCTGTTAAATGAAGCTTTTATCATGAAGTTTGCTTGGAGGATTATGATTGAGCCGGATTCTTTGTGGGTTCGTGTTTTGAAGGCTAAGTATAAGTTTGTTGATGTTAAGAGTGTTTCTTCTACTGTTAGACGAACTGCTACTGCTACTTGGAGAGGTATTGTACGGATGGTTCCTAAGGTATCTGATGCTTCCTTCTGGATATTGGGGAATGGTTTTCGTGTAAGGTTCTAACAGGATAGATGGATTCTGAATTTCCCTCCACTGAATTCTGTTGATGGTATCCAGGTTCCGGAATGGTGTAGTAATTATTCGGTTGCTAGCTTTGTTCTTGATGGAGTTTGGAATTGGGATCTTTTGAATGATATTTTTCCTGTTGAAGTGATTTCAGCTATAAGAGGTGTTCTTCCGCCTTTTATTGATAAGGGTGATGATTCTTTAGCTTGGGGGTTAGAGGCTTTGGGTGTTTTTTTATTAAATCTGTTGTTGTTGCTCTCTCTAGTGGGGCTTTTTTCTTCTGCCCATTGCAATCCCATTCCTATTTTTGAGCATATTTGGAATTGGCCCAGTCCTTAGCGTATTAGAGGTTTTTTATGGAAGGTGTGTCATGATAGGCTATTGACAAATGTGGGGAGATGTTGTAGAGGTTTGGCTTCTTCCAGCACTTGTCCTAGGTGTTTGTGTGCTCTTGAATCGTTACTCCACTTGCTTCGTGACTGTGAGGATGTGAGCATAACTTGGAAGCGGCTTCTTCGACATGACCAGCTTAATAGCTTCTTTTCTTTGAACCTGCTGTATTGGTTAGACCTCAATCTCTTAAGCGTGATATGGGCTGTGATGACATGGATTGGCGTGTGTTCTTTGCTGTTCTTATTTGGAGTTTTTGGAAGGAGAGGAATGAGTTGGTGTTCAATAATGCTGGTTTTCTTAACCCGGATTTTCTCTTCCGAGCTTCGAGTTTTGCTAATCACATTATTTCCGGTGCTTGATGTCCCTTGCATAACTATGTGATGAAACATGAAGAATTGATTTCTTGGGAGGCTCCTAAGGATGGTAGTTTGAAGCTTAATGTTGATGGGTCTTATAAACGAAATTCGAATACAACTGTTTGTGGAGGCGGCTTATTCCGTGATTCCACAGGTAAGTTTGTTGTTGGTTTCCATTGTTTCTTAGGGAATTGTTCTTCCCTTCTTGCTGAATGTTGGGGTCTTCTGTTGGGTATTAAACAAGCCTTTTCTATAGGAATTGGTCATTTAGAGATTGAGCTTGATTCGCTTGTTACTGTTGATATGGTCAAGGGTTATTATAAATCCAATCATCACTGTTCTGCTATGATATGTGAGATTAAGAAGCTTCTGTCTCAATTATACCTTGGTGTAGCATTCGCCATGTTTATAGAGAAGCAAATCGTGGTGCAGATTTCTTAGCCAATATTGGGCACATAGGTTCTCATGAAGTCACTCTCAATTCTAATATTCCTCCGAGCTTTTTAGTATTATTTGTGAGGATGCTTATGGGATTTCATTCCCTCGTAGTATTGTGTAATTTGTTTTTCCTGTGATAGTGCCCCGTTGATTATAAAAAAAAACAGAGTGAAGAGACACTTTGGTCCCTCAAGTTTTTCAACAGGGACACTTTAGTCCCTCATGTTTTCCAAAAGTACCAATTTAGTCCCTTAACAAAGTGGCTATCGGAAATTGGACAAGGACTATATTGTCACTTTTGGAAAACTTTAGGGACTAAAAATGAATTAAATTTCTTGAAAGACTAAAGTGTCCCTGTCAAAAAACTTGAGGGATCAAAGTGTCCCTTCACTAAAAAAAAGTGAATTTTAGTTTTTACATATTATTCATTTATATTTTCCTTTTTCCACCTTATGACATGCTCGAGTTGTTGGATGCATGCACCTGTCCAGGTCGCACTGATTATTTGCTTCTTCTTGTTATAGGGGACTTTAATTTTTTTTTTTTTTTAAAAAAAAAACCCAAAATTGATTACACAAGTTTCAAATTACGGTCAAATTACTCCTTTTAAGACAAATTTGGGATACTTTAGTTCCTACTAGGGACTTATTTGATTGTCATTTGAGATATTTCAATGGATCAATTTAGGGCTTTTCGACTTTTTAGGGAGTGTACTGTCTGAACTTTCTGGGATTAATTTGAGTCTACTTTTAACTTAATAATATTTCGGTGTGATGCACGAGTTTTAAGAAATAATTAAATGATGCGAGAATTTAGAGTATTTTGATAATAATATCTTATGTGATCATTATTGAAAGATAAAAAGATATTAGAGGCGAAGAAGATGTTGTATTGAATAAAGGTATGGTTAAGAAAAACAATATTAATTATGCATTTGATTTGTAAAAAAACAATATATTATGAAATGGAGAGGGAAAAGTTTTAAGAACGTTGTTTATGAGAGCAGAGGGAGTATTATTTGGCATGAGGTTGTTTTTGTTTTTACACGATGGTCGATGCTTGCCCTTGCACATGTCGGATTATCACATAAAAGAGAAAAAATAAATAAATCGTGAAAGTGCACTCATGCAATCTCAGCTACTCATACATACCCTTTGCACAATGCAGCATCTATGTCACTTTATCATGTAAAATCACAGCACGCTTTTCCTATTTCTACAACACAACATGCAAATGGAAGAAGGTTTCTTGAAACTTAGCCTATAATATCACAAAAGTCACCTGAAATGTGATATGTTGGCAGAGAAAAGGCAAAAGTACCGAGGACAGAATTGTCTGAAAAGTAAAGGATCTCACTCATAGGAAGCAAATGAGCTCCTACTGAGAATATTAAGCTAAAAGAATAACAAATAATAAATAGGTAGTAACAAACTTCATTTTTCATTGATTGGGAATAGAGACTACGGACCTTTTATAATGAAAAGTAAACCCTAAGAATAATTAAAACCATACAAGTGTCACAATCTTAGAAGATTAGAACATTCAACAACAACAATAATAATAATAATAATAATAATAATAATAAAACTTACTTAATTATTAAACTAAATATTTATCCTATTCCTTTTTTACTGATTATTCTATCACTCAACCTCAACAATTCACCAACTCACTGGTATGCTGCTTTACTCTCTTTCACTACTTCTATGATTTTAAGTCGCTCTTCTATGATTTAAGGTATTAGAATGGAATATTTCACTTAAATCAATTGTAATGGTTATGCAATGAAAAACATTTACATTGCATGTGTTAACTTTTGAGTTTTTTTTCCTTTCTTTCAGGGAAGACAAATTTGCTAAAGCAATGGACAGAATATCTTATCTGCCAACTTTCATTCTTCATGACATTCTTTCAAGGTTGTCTGAGTTTGATGTTGCCAGTACCAGTGTTTTGTCCAAGACTTGGCATGATATATGGTCCACATTCCCCATCTTGAGTTTCAACAGTTTTTACCGCACATTACACATAGCCGATGCTGACAGAACAAATCCCCAGATAATTCAAGAACATAAGAAGAAGTTAAATGACTTCATGGCAAGTGTAGACAGATCATTGCAGACGTTGCATGACCGCGGCCTCACAATAAACGAATTTAATATCAGTATGGTATTCTTTTATTCTCAGTATGATCCTCAGACTATTCCAATTCGAATAGATGATTGGATTAAGATAGCAAGTGAGAGTGGTGTTAAGGTTCTAAAGCTTCGACTTCAACATATAGGCATTTGCCTCTCTGACTCACTTGGTAAATACTATGGGTTACCTCTTGGTGCGGATGAAGCCAAGTCATTATCCTTATCTGATGTGTATTTCGGCCATGATCAGGTACTCCTAAATCTCTTTTCTAGTTGTCCTGTGATTGAGAGCGTAACACTGGATAACTGTCGGACTGGGAGTTGTAAGAATACGAAGTCTACCTAAGCTGAAGGTAGCTAAGGTTTTCCTTATGAAGGTGGTTGATGTCGATGCACCAAGTCTAGAGTGTCTTCATTTTGGTAAAAAGTATTTAGAATTACCTTCTAAGATCAATATGGACAATTGCAGCAGTTTAAGGGAGCTGATTTTAACTTCTGTGAGTAGTATTTTTGTCACTAGCCAATGGTTGCTTGAACTTTTTGGCAAATTCTCTCTCCTGGAGAAGTTGGAATTGGATCGCTGCCATATGTCTGAGAGGATAAAAATTTCAAGTGCTCGGCTGAAGGTTTTAAACTTTCGTGCTCCCAAAGACTTTGGGTTGGAGGAGATTGAGACTGATACACCAAATTTAGAGTCATGTACATATCGCGTTGTCGATTCCAAAATGCCAGTTATATCTTTTTTAAATGCATCAACTCGACTAGAGTTCAATATTCTGTTTAATATACGACATCACTTGGATTTTGAACTATTAAGGAAATCTATCCAATGTATAAAACCTCAAAATGTTATGGCACCCGTGACCCTCACTACCATATATTGTCTGGTAAGTATGCCTAAGCAATTTTATCATGCTGTTGGATTTGCAATTTTTAATCTTGTTTTTATCACATTGGAGTTAGTGGTTGTTTTGGATTCTACAGACTAAGTTCGATCTGAAGGCCCTGCAAGATATTTCACTCCCTTCACAAAGGATTAAACTATTGAACTTACATGGTGCAACTCTGGAGGATGAGTTTTGTTTTCCTCTGGTTACTGCCTTGTTTTGGTGCTTCCACCCTACCATTATTTCCTTGAAGCCAAAATACTGCAGCCCAATGTTTACTGAGGTTAGTTTTTGATTTTTGATTTCTTTATTTGATTGTACCATAACTCATGACAGTAAGCACATATTTGCAAGTAGGGATGTTTTTGACACCCTTCTGCATTTAGGGATGTTTCTCATGTTTAGTAAGCACATGTTTGCAAATGGTTAATTCTTATGCTATCACATATACTTATTATATCATATAGTGCTTTAAATAAACTCTGTACAAATTTTATTTTTTTTAGTGTTCTTGAGTCAATTTGTTTAACTAGTAAATTCATGCATACTGCGTTTTGTTTGCATTTTGAGCTAGGCAAAGCCGGATTTGGATTGCCTAACATTGACTGGACTAACATCATTGAATCCATGGCCATTGGATCAGTTTTATGGGCATAAAGTGTGTTGATTTAAAAACCCATGAAATGCATCTAATGGCTGAAACAGTGACTGCACTGACTGCATGGCTTTGGTGATGTTAGAGAATCTGCATCCGGCAAAGCCATTATAATGATTCTATGATTTGCTTAAGATATATTTTGTTGTTGGATAAGATCAGTATAAGGTTCATAACTTTTACATTCTTGCTAAAATGAATGTAGTTGCTCCATAGCTTTAGCCAGATCACTTGGGTAGATTGTTCACTAATGCAATCTGTTGGGCTGGAGTTGTTTCTATTAATGCTGTATTTACATTTTACAGCATCTAGACTCTAGAGTGAGAGAAAACATGCATATGGTATGCCCCGTTTGAAAAGATAAATGATTGAAATGGGTTATTTAGATTGGAGATTTTAGTAGAGTGCATGAAACAGCTTTTATCATCTTAAAGAAAATTTAAACTACTGTTAAAAACAAGATTAACTCTAGTAAAAGTAAGGTTGAAAAAAAGTCTATTGCTCTTTTTCTTCGGTGTTGCTTATTGCTCAACTATAATTATATGATTCACACATTGCAAAGGGATCCAGTTTGCTCAATATACATGTTTACGCTGACTTAGTCTGGTTTTAATCCAACAGAACCAACTGCATAGAATAGGGGTCTGTCGATTCACCGGTTTAATGATAGAACCGATCTGGGTTTAATAACTATGCTCAAACACATTTGTTCCCTGAAAAGCGAAGTCTTAATATGGCCCTCAAAAATCTTGAATGTTGATAAAATTGCTCTTTTTTTTTTTTATAAATTTTATTGATATTTTAGTCCCTATCATAGACCAATTTGACTGGCATTTAAGATTTTTGAGGACTAAATTGAAACTTTTCATTTTTTCTGTATATTTTTGTTTTGACCAATTTGAGTATTTATTTAAATTTTAATATAAAGGCATTCCTTTGATCTCTTTTCACAAGATATTTTTTTAACTTCTACCTATCTTTATCAATTGTTAAAATCAAGAGGTCTTTTGCAAGAAGCTACTGCACAGACAAGAGGAAGAGGGATGCTGTGGTTCTAGTCAAAGAAAATGTTGGTGCCATGATTTGAAAGATGTCAAAGTCACTACCTCTCCTAATAAATATGTGAACACTGATTCTCAGACATTCTTTTAATTGAGCAAGACTAGCTCAATTAAAAAGAATTCTGAAGTTTAGTTTTTCATTTTCTTCTTAGTGATGAACCAGTTGTTATTGATGTTGCCTTTTGTTATTCAACATGATGGCGTATCCTAATTCCTAAACTCAGTTTCAACGTTAGTATTTGTTGCACTGTGAGAGCTCTTTGATGATGAGGTCCATCCATTTTTCCTAATGAAAAATCAAATTCATTTAGCTCAAGCACGAAAACCTGGAGACCATATGTTTAGTGTGCTAGACTCAATTCAATTGACAAAGGAACTTAGTATCCTTGCTATGATTCATCTTAGCAATGTCTTTAGTTGGGAGAGCTTCATGCAGTGGCAATTAAAGAAGTGATAAATAAAGGTCTATTTATTTTTTGAGATAACTAAAGCTGTATAGAGTTTAGACTTTAGACTCATTTAGCTAACGTTCCGAGTCTTAAGGTGTGTTGGTGCCTTGCCTATCAGTTTATTTGTTTGTGTACAAACCTGACATTGGAAGTAATTTACTTTGAACGTAAACTTTCACCAGTACACATTCTTATCCAAGCCACTCTATAATATTTTGGTGTTTATGTAACATTTTTTTCTCATATGGTTTGTTTAAATTAGGCTAAATTACTCATTTGGTTCCTCACCTTATTTTTCAATTTCAAATTGGTCCCTTACGTTTTTTTGGTTTCAAATTAGTCCCTTATGTTTCTTTTTGATGTCAAATTGGTCCGTGAGTGTGTCACTATTCATCCTATGTGGACCAATATGATATTGACACGTAGGATGAATAATGACTTAGGGACCAATTTGATGTAAAAAAAACATAAGGGACTAATTTGAAACCAAAAAAACGTAAGGGACCAATTTGAAATTAAAAAATAAAGTAAGGGACCAAATGAGTAGTTTAGCCTTAAAGTTATTAACATTTGCAAGATATGCATGATAGCATCACGGGTGATTATTCTGTTGAATCTGGCTACTGTTGGCTATGGTGAAAACTCAAGATTCCTGAGAACATTTGCTTTTTCGTTTGGCTTGCTTGTCATGGTGCTGTTCTTACTAATGCCACAAGGCGATGCTTGAGCCTTAGCGGAGTGTGTACACGTTGCTCAGGACATGAGGAATCATTCACGTTGGATTACAAGGTTCTTAACACCTAGAGCCTAGAGGAGGGAGTGAATAGGTGGTAGCGTGTGTTTAAAAAAGAATCTCACTTTTACAACTTTTTGGGAAGTCCTACGGTTAATTGATTATCTAATTGATTAAGTGTAGGAAATACCGTGTACCTGACTGATTACCTAATCAATTATCTCACTATTGCCTTAAATTTCAAAATAATCAATTATCAACTAACGTGGCTTGTTCTCTTAATCAATTGTGAAATCAAAATCTACCACATTCCAGAACTCAACATTAATCAAAATAACAATCAAGAGTCAACAAGAATTCAACGCAAACATAAACAACGCGTTAAAGGAGATTAGGAATACACCCCAAAAAAAAAAAAAAAGAGATTAGGAATAAAAGAATGAACAAATGATTTATCCTAGTTCATTCCCTAACCACTTGAGAGCTACGCTTAGGTTTCACGTTTGGATTGCAAGATTTTCTTCCGTTAAGCTTTGAAAAATTATTGATTTATTACAAGCAAACTTCAAAGATATCCCACTTGAAGTTCCTCGCGTGTAGAAAATCCCTCGCCTCTACCCAACCTACAAATCACCCTTCTCTCTTCAAAGCCTTAATGAAACTCTCAATTGGAAATGCCACACCCTTCTCTGAACGAATATGAAGAATTGTGTTTCAATCTCTCAAGAAGAATTGACTTAGAGAAATTAGCTTTCTGAATTCGGAATGTAAAATTCTAATTAATTGACAACTAATCCTTGAAAATGGGTATTTATAGAAGTAGTTGTTTAAAGTTGTCCAAATAAGAAAAATAGAATTTTGTCCCATAATAGACAAATTTAATCGATTATCTATTCTAATAAATCGATTATCATGTTCTTTAAAAAAAATTCAAAAATTTACTCAATAATCAATTTTTTATTCTGGTTAATCGATTATTGGGTTTCTTTTCAAAATAAGATTTAAGAAATCACCCAGTTAATCTATTAACTCTTGTAGTTAATTGATTAACAACATAAAAGCTCCTGATAATTAATTAGGTTGATCAGATAATCAATTACATGTATCTTCTAAACTATTTTAACCCAATTCAAGTCCGTTCATAATGCATTCTTGATATATAAATATTTTAAAGATTTAATGCAACATTTTTAAATTATTTCCAAATTATGTAATATGCATAAATGATTAGATTACCATCACACATATATATATTTAGAAATGAGATTTTCTACCCACACAAGACTCTACTCAATCAAACATCTTATAGGACCTATTATTGAAGTAGACATTTAAGAATGTGTCCAGACCAAAACTTGATACTTGTGTTTTGAATGGTCTTCATCATAAGTTTTTTGTTGATCCTTTGTCTTCATCAAAAGCAGCGTGGTTGAAACCAACAAGGCCCAACATAGTTGGTAGATGACTGATTTTCTTAAGCATGATATCAAGGATACCCTCAGTGCACACCAAAAAAAAAAAAAACAGCGTGGTTGAACACTTGCATCCAAATTCTTTCCATTTTTGATGATGACAAACATTATGTTGAAGATATGTGTAATGCTCTCCCCATCAAGAATAACATCAAATGAACATGGCAAAGAGAAAGTTGCATTGATATAGAAACAATGGTCGTACAATATATAGAGGCATATTATGGAAACTTGCTGAAAATCAAAACAAAAGACATAACCTAAAACAGAGAAACTAACACAAAGAAATTACAAATATTATGCAGGGAATTCCGATTTACCACTCACTGACAAATCACTTTGTCGATGGGATACTTTTGTTTCTCTTCCAAGCTTTTGCCAATTTTCCAAGTTCTTGACTTGATGATCGTTCAACTTGTGACTCCTTTCCTTGATCTTTAGTGTAAGCATCCTCGAAAATTTCTACAAGCTCATCAACAACTACCTTCCTCTCCTCTTTTGGAGAAGATTCATCAAAAACTACATGTCTAGATCCTTCTATTATCATAGTTCATTTATTATATACTCTAAAAGCTTTGCTATGAATAAAATATCCTAAAAGATATTCTCACTCGCTTTCCCATCAAATTTACTTAAATGATCTTTTCCATTATTCAAAATACAACTCTTGCATCCAAAAGCATGAAAAATAAAATATATTTGGTTTTCGGCCCTTGTAAAGATCATAGGGAATTTTCTTCACAGTTGGCCTTATTAGGATTCTATTCATCACATAACAAGTTGTATGAACAACATCCACCTTACCATTGACATTACCTAAATACTTTTGGGCATTCTTATTATTTTTTTTTACCTTTAGGAGAAATGTATGAAATTGATTTTCACCTTTGTTTTGTGCTTGACAAAGCCATCATAAATGTACCAATGTAAGCTCTTGTCCCTCAAACACACCTACAAAATAATCAAGTCTTGGATTTTGGTATCCAAACAGTTTTGGGTCCTTTGTGGTTGGTGTTGGGATTTTCTCCCTTGACAATCCAAGTATAATCACCTTTGGACACACCATACAATTTAATAATACAAGAATAAGTTGTATGCCCATGCAAGCTACAATAGAAACAAGCAGGAGAAGAATGATTTGGTGCATTAATTATCAATATCAACAAGTTTCTTATATGGCTTTTTTCTTTTGATGGGTATAAACCAAACCGGATCTATGTCTAACACTTCTTTTGGGTTGGAAGCAATTCATTTAAATTGTGTCTACCCCTCCTGAAATTTGCAATTTTTTCTTCAGATTCATTTTTTTTTCAAAGATTTTCACTTTTCACAATTGGGTATTACACGTAATTTTGATTTACAATCATAAGAATAATTAGCATAGATTAGATCTAAGGTTTCGCTTTGAAGCTTGAATTCATTAAAATATTTTTGCATCTCAAGTAGTTTCTTCTCGTGCAACAAAATTAACCTCTTTCTATCTACATTTATTCTTGCTAGCTTTTCAAGTTCTTCATGCAACTCAATATTAGTGCAATATAAAATTTAATAAATGGAGAAGTTATAGGAAAGATTGGTTATTTATAGGAGAGTTTTGAGGAGGTGATGAAGAAGGATTTGGTGTGATTTTGCCACCACAATGTCTGAGTCAATTCCTCCTCATAACCCACCGCTTGGATTAAGCATACGGTGACTTTATTCAAGAAAACTCTTGGAGAATTCAAGTGAACCGCCTTTGATTTTCTCAAAAAATTCCTAAGATAATTGATTACCGAATTCCTTAACCGATTATAGGGTGTGCAATTTGCATAGAATCTGAAAAACTGAACTAGCTTAACTGGTTATCCAATCCGTTAACCGGTTAACTCAATTTAAAATCTTAAATTGCAATAATATACTTCTAAATTTCCATAATTTGAATATTATAACTTTCCAATTAAAATCATATACTTGTGCTTATCATTGAAAATATGTTTAATTTTATATTATGTAAAAATATTATAATCTATTCTTTAAAAAAAATAAAATTAAAGAATGTTCAATAATATATTTATTTTCCAAAAATGGAAAAAGTGTGGGATGTTACATTCTTGAAACTTAATAAGCTAAGTTTTTATGAGACTCAATAGAGAATATTGCATTATCACTACGCAATTTTGTTCTTGTATGTAGCATTATATCAGCTCTTTTGGAGCCTTCAACTATTTTTTTTACTACTGGATATCGTATAAACATCTACTTCTTTTATGACTAGGTAGGAGAAATATTCTTTATCCTTGAGAATTGTGTGAGTTGTTCCACTTTCAGCAAGGCACATTTCATTATTATTAACGTTGGAGCCAACCAATGGAACACGAAAACGAATACCCATTCTTACTATGAAACAAAGAAAATAGAAAATTTGTATGAATACTTTGAAGAGAAATAATAAAACTTGAAAAATAAAAACATCATTGCTTCATTAGAAAAAGGAAACACGCGCTCAACCTAAGTGCTTTATTGAAAAAAATGAAACAACAAAGAACTCAAAAAATAAGAAAAACACACTAAACCCTATAACATCTAATTAAATTCATTTCCGGAGAGTCTCATCTCCTATTAGCTGATCAATTTTTTTCATTTGGTTTAGCGAAGAAATTTGCAACATTAAGATGGGTGGCATCCATGAGGCTGTAATGAGAATCGCCTTCTTTGGAAGCAAAATTTGTTTATATCATTTTCCTTTTTTTTCTAATTGATTCTTGGTAAAGTTTGACAAGATGTTCTGGTATACAACCTATACTTAGACCAATGACCTTTGACACCACAACGGTGACATTTGTCATCATCATGTTTGCTAATTTGAGCACCTTTACCCTTTTCGGTATTTTGACTATTTTTTCATGTGTACTTCGAACAGACACTACGACCATGTCTACCTCTTGTTTATGTCCATGGTCACGATCGCCTCCATATCCACTACTTTAACACCCTGATTTAGAACTTGGATTATTCCTTTGTTTTAAAACAATATAGAAAATATGAGCCATATTTTTTTTATTTGTGACATGAACATACTGATGCTGTTGTAAAAATAATCTCTTAAAATAAAATAGGTATGTATCACGTCAATTCCAAACCGAAATGATACCCACACCACGCTTTGGAACCCGCACTGCAATTTAATAAAACTGTTTTCATTCCCAAAATGTTTATCAGTTCATAAATTATCTAATAGTTCCATCAAAGTGTCATAGTATCCAAAATTTGTTCAGTTTTACAACGAAATACATAATGGACCTCACAAGGTTATCCAGTACTCATAAACAGGACGGAAACATAAATAATACCAATTCTAAGGACTAGGAACATCCTCCGGATCGCCTCGAGGACACAGATTCCATTCCCACTTCAGAAGACTCATTCCAATCCCAACCTATTCATGTTCCTTCTTCGCTCACATCCTCATCTTCCCATGCTTCTTCTCCTTCCCAGAAGTCTTCGTAGCTCAGCTCCTCCGACGACGCATAATTGCCAAGGTCGAATTCCCATCCTTCCAACGTCATAACTCGAGAGGCCAAATCCGCGCTCAGTCCCATCTGCACTCTATGACGCCACCAATTAATGAATTTGCCATCATCATCCATCTCCTGCGAGTTACCACAAGGAGGGTCCCATGTTGCTAATTTCTTCAAAAAGGGCATCCTGCTACCCGACCAGCCTACCTTTCTTGTTTCTCTTGCCTTTATCATTCTGGCGACATTACCTACCTGGACTTACCATTTTTTTAACAAAGAAAATACAGAATACAGAGAGTAAGCAATTCAGACATTAAGATGTCGACTATGTGGATTTATATTAGGCAATCGACAAATAAGCAGAAAAAACACAACAAATTTAAAATGCATAATACTGAAATTCATTTCCACATTCTCTTATATACTTTCCATTCTAGCCCTCACAAATTTCACCTGTCATTATATATTAATATCAATATCAGACATCTCTCTTATTTTCATAGGCACCTCGTGTCCAGACACAACACTTTATTCCACCTCTTTTCCTTTCTGAATTATCTCTTCCTATTAATTTGCTCATGCCTTAAATTTTTTACTATCTCCTTCCTCAATTATCTGAATTCTCACTTCGTTATATTATTAAATCTTTTTCTCTTATTAAGTGTTATTATCTCGCGTCCATCAATGACAGAGAACTTAGGAAATTGCCATTGTGGATTTTGTTAGCACTCTTACATCTCCTCCAGTCCATCCAGGCATAAACGGAAGCAAACGGGACGTACAGGATGTAACACCCCGCATTTTTCTCATACGTGCGTAAACGATTTTGTCAAAAGAAACCTTGAAATTCTGTTTTATAAGAAATTTTCAGAAAAAGTATTTTACGTAAGAAAGGAATAAAGTGCTGATTTCCATGGATTTTTATAAACAAAATGCTTTATAGAAGAAAAATGAATGATTTTGTTGAGATGGAAAATGATTTGCCAAATTGTGATTTTATTAAAAGCTGATTTTGCTAGAAATGAAATTTTTGGATTCGTTATCTTTGAAAATTCGTAACTTTTTAACCGTAACTCGGAATTTTATGATCTTTATATGAAAACGATCGTATTAAAACCTAGATTTTGAAAATGTAATTTTTAGAATTTTCTGGATTGATTTATAAAAATTTATTTTCAGAGTTTAAAGAAATACGAATTTTGAGAAAATGTGTTTTGTGAGGTTGTCTTGGCATGAATTTTTATGTGATGTGTGCTTGATTAATGTGTGTGTAAATGTGATTTCTTAGAGTTAATTGCCTTGTGTGTGAATGATTGTATAAGTGTGACTCCTTAAATAATGTTTGCATCATTTCATGAATTAATAATTATAATGATATAAGTAAAGATGATTAAAAAATAAAAGTGTAAGACATGTATGTATATGTGTGTGTATGCTACGGTTTGTGTATATGCATGTATGTGTATGTGTGTGAGTGTTATACGTATGTGTGTGTGTGTGTGTGTCACGTATGTATGCATGTATATGGGGCAAACCTAGAATTTTTATTTGTTGGGCAAGAAACCAAATAGGACTAAGTTAGAACCATGGAGTAACTAAGTTGGTGGAAACCCTAACTAAAAATCAACAAGCCATTAGCCCTAAGTGACCCCTGGCACCCTAATCTACTCCATTTTGTCCCCTTAACTTTGATAAACTCCACCCATGCAAGTTTTTGTGAGGACCAAACCGCCCCTCCCATTTGTGTGCCAACCGAAACCAAACTAAGGGCATAAGAGGAAGAGTGAATTAGCCTATAAATAAGTGAAGCCTTAGCTCATTTCATTCCAACCCATTCTCATTACTACACTTCCACACAAAACACTCTAAGAGCCCATTCAACTCTTAGAGAGAAAAAGAAAAGAAATAGAGAAGGAGCGAAAGAGAGGAGACCGTGGAAGAGGAGGAAGAAAAAGAAGCTTAGGAGCTTGATTTAGGAGTCCTCCTGAGGATCAAGAGTGTTAGGAGCTAGAAGAACCAACCCTTTCTTGGTAGGTGACTTGGAGATCAAGAGGAAAAATTGTAATAGCTTAGATTTTCTTTTGATTTTTGTAGATCTATTTTCTTTTCTTCTTTCATGTTTATTTTTATGACTTGTAAGATGAGTTTGTGTGTTATTCTTTCTTGATCTTGGACTTTTAAGGACTAAAAATAATTTGTAATATGTGTGACTCTATGTTTGATGTTCGGTTGAGATCTTCTTGTTAGATCTTAATGTTTTTCTAACTAAAACCTTAAAGATCTAAAGTGTTGCTTAAGATTTTTGTGAAGACTAAAATGAATCTCTTTGCATGTTGAAATCCCTTGCTAAAATCGTGATTTGTGAAGCTTTTAAGAAAGGATTTGATAAATAAATTTGTGATTTGAACTTGATTAATAATAGATTTGAAATCTTTAGTTTGGCATGTTAAATTTTCTTGCTTAAATGGTGATCTATGATGTGTTTGTGTGATTTCTTAATAAACAAAGGTATGATTTAATCTTGCTTGAAAATAAAGTTGAGATCTTTGGCCTTACATGTTGATTTGATGATGACCTTGTTGATTTGTATGCATACATTTAATGATCCATGTTTAATAAGCAAAAAGTTAAGATCTTGAAGCATGCATGTTGATTTTAAGTGGAAAGATCATGTTTATATTTGATGCATGTCACATTTTTTTTAAAGAGAGAAAATTTAAGAGACAAGTTTCAAAATGATTTTTGAAGTATGAACATGATTTAGCATAAGTAATTGATTTTATGGATGCTATATTTTGTGAGAGGCCATTCGGCCATGTTTGATGAAAATGGATCTCATGCTTTTTATTGTGTGAAAAGTTGATGCATGTGTGTGATAAGACTAGATCTAGTGATTTTAAGTGCATGCATGTTATTTCTAGAAGTTTAAAGTGTAATCTTGATTTTTATTTAAGACTAAGTGATGAACTTGAGTTATTTGTGTATGTGATGTGAATAAATGATGAAGTATGTTGCTTTGAAAAATAGTCTTGAAAGTTTACATGTCTTGATTTGATTTTGTGACTTTTGTATGTTGAAAAGTGAACCAAAAACCTTGTCTTTTTGCATGTTGGTATTCGGCCATGAGGAAAAGGAGTAGGAGATTGCATTTGATCATTGTTTATGTTGCATTTATGATGAGACTAGCTTAATCTAAGAGCTTAGAAGTACATGCATGAAGTAATTAAATTTAAAAGAAAATATGCGTGAATCTTGAGGTGGTTTGTGATTCTAATTGTTGTTTTGATTTTGTTAAGAAAATGAATTAAATTTGTTAATTGTTCTTCTTAGTGATGCTCACGGTTTTTAGTCCAAAAAGAAAGAAAATGATTTCATTTGCTTTGTGCCATTATGTGTGCATCAAATCTTTGAAAAATTTCACCTATATGATTTGGCCTAGGTATGCTAATGTAGTTGGGAAAATTTTCTCCATGAAATGACTTTTGTGAATGACTATATTTTTATGTGCATGATGCTATGTGTGTGATGGGAGTGAGATGTCGTTTGTTTTGATCTTTTTCGGTTTTTAGAAATAAAATAAATAAGTTGATTCAATAATTGAAAAAGAATTTTGTGTTGATAATTCAATGATCTTTAATGTGACTAGCATTATGTGAAGTTGTGAATGTTTTAAAAGTGATGTGTTGTTTTTATGCTAATTGAATGTGTTTTGAAAACCTATATTTGAATTTCAAAATTGTTGAAAAATGTTTCATTGGAAAGTATGGTTTAAGAAACTTAAATTGATCTGAAATTTTTAAAATAGCATTCTCTGATCAGTATTGTGAAGTTTTGAATCTAAATAAATCAATTTGATGTGGTTTTGGAATTTTACTTTCTTAAGTTCTGAATTCCGTTTAATGATTAAGAATAATGATTTTATAACATGAACGTTTTAAAGTGAGTTACATTAAGAGGAACGGATTCTGTTTTAATAAAGAGAATATTTTAGACTTGTTTCAAAGTTTTCTTGAAAAAAATTTTATTGTAGATTTGATTTGAATTTGAAAACTTTTGGGATATGGACAATGTGTTTTCAAAAAGGAATGATTTCAAAGTATTTTCAAAACAAATTGATGAATTCGTTAAAATCGTTTCTAACGCACGGGGAAAAATGTTCTAGTTCGGGTGACGGACGCAAAGGAAATGAGGCAAGGCTAGCGACTGGAAAATCTGGGAAAGCTTTCGAGAGTTCTGTCATCGAGGTGAGAGAGGGGCTCCCCTTAAGACGCTGGGGTATTAGGTAACATATTAAGGCGTCCAATCATCTCAAAGATTGGACCCCAATCTCGTTAGGCGATGTAGTGGGATAACCATTGTTTGTTTGTTTGTTGTTTGTTGGGCTATCCATACGAATCGCTGAGATTGATTGCTGTCAATAGTTGTTATATTTTGCTGAAAAGGTATGATGCTCTGTTTTTAATATGATGCATGATATATCTGATTTTCTTAGTATGTGAAATGACAATAATGAGATTGTAAAGAGTAATGAATTAAGACTAAAAAGAAAAGAAGTGCGGATAAGAAATATGAGAAATGATTGAGAAGGAGATAAGTCATGAGATGAAAGAACTATGAAAGAGATAAATAGTGAAAGAAAGAGAATTAATAATTAAGTTTGAGAAAGAACGGAGATGAAAAGATGACTTTTAAGATGGTGATAAGAAATATTCGACGAGGCGAGCGGAAGCGTGGTGACGACGAGGATGATGAGCAACAACTGAGGAGAGCGATGCTGATGGTGCTGTGGAGCAACAACTGAGGAGGGTGATGCCGATGGTGCTGCTGAGCTATGATGCTGAGAAAGATGCTGATAATGCTGATGAGATGCAAGAGAAAGAGATACGAGGCAAGATGCCGCTGAGATTCCTTGGGGAACGGATCGCGATTAGTGGTCGGGGCTCGTTGAAGGGATGTACCAAGGATGAGCCGACCGTTATGATTAAGCCGATAATTAAAATTCTAAAACTTTAAAAGACTTTAAAAGACATTAACAAAACGCGGTGAGCTATGAGTGTCGTATCGAAGTAGTGGAGAGGAAGGAACCATGAGTATCTGCGGATACTCAGGTGGTGATTGCATTAGGGGAGGACAATGACGGTGAAACGTCGAGAAGTCTAGAGTACTTTCTAGGCAGAACGGACTCCACATGTGGTATACGAGACGTGGTAAGGACTGGGCCCAATGCCATGGTAAGTTCTGCACTCGAGACTAGAATAGTACTGTCGCCCCCTAGATTGCAAATCTTGAACAGTGAGAGGGACTGGAACGGGGCATTTGTGATTGCCACTGTACCCGAGTTTTCTACAGTGAGCCTTGATTATATAAAATGATATAAATTGATATGAATTGAATTGATTTGAGACTGTACCCGAGTTTTCTACAGTTCTCCTGGCTTGGAGCCAATTGTTGAGACAGCTGTCGTGCCCGCGTGGTAAATGTCTTGTACTCCTGTTTGCTTCTGACTAGGTTGGGTGGATGACCGAGGAGATGTAGACGTGTGTGTCTTCCTCAGTGATGATTTCCCCACATCATTGAGCGAACTGGAACGATAAGACTTAAAGATTGAAAATAATCAAAAGAAAAGTATATTAAAGATATTAAGTGTTGGATAAAATTTATAAGATGTGTATGAGAAATGACTCTTGGAATAATTGATAAGTTTGAGTAAGGATTGATGAAAGAGCATAAAGGAATTGTGTAAGTGTTATGAGAAGGATTTGAAAAGTGTTATGATTATAATGTGTGTTTATATGATGAATTTGATGATTGTTGTTGTTTGTTTTATGTTTATCGTTTGCCTTAATATTTGCCTATTGTAATTCCACATAGTCGACATAGCTGTTTTGGGTAGCTCACTCTCTCCTGTATTTCTGCTTGGTATTGGAAAATTCTGTATGGTCATTAGATGAAAAACATCGCGAGGTTCCAGCTCATTCGGGAGATAGGAGCATCCCCATTGAAGGGAGATAATATAACTATGACTGCCCACGTCATAGTCTATCTTGAGATGAAACGGGGAAGGAAGGAAATCATGCAGAGACTTCTAGCTCGTGAAAAGGAGGAGAAGAAGCACAAGGCAACTCTATGGAAGAGATTTCTGAGGAGGCGGATGAGGACGATTCTGCTTGCGATTGGAGAGCTTGATCCACCAAGACTCAGAGTTCGATGGCGAGTCTTAGTGTAGATGACTAGAAGCTAGGTAATTCCCCTGGAGTACTGTATTCCATTGCAAGTTCTTAGTAGCCATAACTATATCATACTGTACCCCAACTAAAGTTTATTTCAGTACTGATGTTTTTGAACACATAAACGGGCTATGTTTTTAAATGATGATTTGCGAACAAGTTTCAAGGTGCGGTGTCTTGTGACATCTCGGTTTGGAACTTGAAAGACTTTATGCAATGTGAGAACATGAGTTTTTAATTGTAACTATGTTTTGGAAAATTCAAATGTTCTCATGTTTATGTTTAAAAAAAAAAATTGGCCCAAATTTTTACAATATTTCATTTTAAGTAGTTATGGTTTCAAGTTGCCAAATCGGGGTGTTACACAGGAACCTTAACCCACGCAGGTCGAACAGCCAAGAAATCACAACGTATATGTCAAGGCCACAACCGTATGGACCGACCATCATGACAAACTCAATTTTTAATTTTTAGCGACATCGCAAGGGCGCAAAACTATTCGACTGCCCGCCTCGTTCAGGTTCCCTCTCACCTTTCGAATTTGATCAAGGGGGCGATAGTACTATTCTAGTCTGCAATGTGGAACATACTACGATCCCTTGGGTCTTAAGTCCCGATCACTTATAGACTACTTCCACCTAGAATAGTACCCTAGGTTTCTTGACGTTTCACCGTCATCACCCTCCCCTATCTCAATCACTCGCCTGAGTATCCGCAGATACATAGGGTATCTTCCTCTCCACTACTTCACACTCAACTTGCCGCGTTATTCAATATCTTTTAAATGTCTTATTAACGTTTTCCTTCATGCCTTATTAATATCTTAATATTTTATTATTATCCCTAAGATTTAGTCGAGTCACCCTTGTCCATCCCTTCGGAAAACCTCGACCTCTAAATAAATCTTTCTCAGTAACCTTCTCCAACAATACTTGGCTAAACACATCAGGGCTCTGACACACGGGCATACTGCTCACGTGGCCAGCACAAGCTCAACCCGAAAAGTACAAAATCCACCTTGGTGCATATCAGGGAGACTCACTTTTCCAAAAATCCTTCTCGTTTCCGATTGCTCTCCATTTTCCTTCTTATATTCCAAGAAAGTTTATCACATAATCATGAATTATTTTCCTTGTTTACATACACGCCACATCAGCATTTAAATCGTAACACTATTCCATTCAAGGTGTAATAGACGTCTCTTAGTACGGTTAAATTTAAAACAATTCAGCAGACATATATGCATAAACAGATAATATCACTAAAGCGTCATAATATATCATTTGCAAATTGAAAGTCAACTACAACACAAAAAGGGGTCCAGCCTATCGTATAAGTGGCCATACACACGCAAACAATTGCTGTAACGATCTGAATTTTCTTAATCTAATAAATATATTCAAGTATGTTTTTAGTTATAATGAAAACGAGGTATGAATATTGATTTATAATTATTTTCTTAGTAGGTATATATATGTATATATTTATATCAAGCTAATATATATATATATATATATATATATGTATAAGTATTTGTAATTATTTTCTTAGTGTATGTGTATATCTATAGCATGTTTGAACGAATATATGTGATTTTATTATATGAAACGATTGGTAAATGTGTTGTGGTCGATGAATGTACTTGATATGTATGTAAACTGGGCTTTGAATATTTTCCTGAGTGTGTGGTGAGGTAATTGCTCGACTAGAGTCGTTGTTTGTGTTTGAATGCTTTGGATATGTGTGGTTGTTGTGAATGCGCGATTAGGAATTTGTGTTAGGCAATTGAGTGTCGGGGTTGCAAGAGTCCGAGTGGGCATTCTTAGTGTCTTGATATCGGCTGAGTAATTGGTTAGAGAATTCTAAGGATGAGTTTCGAGTGCTGGAGTTGGCCTTTAGCATTTGTACTCGAAGAATTCCTTCGAAATCGCGTTTCGACGGAGTTTCGGATAAGTGTTAGGCTTTAGAAGGCATTTGGAGGTCATCCGAACGCCTGGTTATGCCTCGAGTGTTGTTAGCCTTAGATTAGTAAGGTTCAAGAGTTATCGTAAGTCATTCGGGTTAAAACGAGTGTCAATAAAGGGTAAAGTCTAGGGTTTTGTTCGAAGTTTCGTTCGATATTTCGTGTTTATGTGTTTGATGTTTTAAAAAATGAGTTTTGATGTTTGGAATTGTAATTTAATGTTGTGTGTGTTTGATTTAGTGTTAGGAAGGGTTAGGAACCTTTGAATCGGGTTAAAAAGTGCGAAAATCGGAGTTTCGAGGCTTTCGGGTCGCCTAGGCGTGAGCCGGTGCGCCCAGGCACGAGCCGATGCGCCCAGATGCATTGGTGCACCAACTGGTGCACCAAACAGCGAACTTGGCGCCCAGGCGCAGCACCAGTGCGCCCAGGCGCGCGTCTGCTTATAAATCCACACCAGCCAGCACCCAAACACGGACCAGCCCAATTTCCTCCACCCCAAACCGCACCAAACTCACTCTCACCACCCCCAAACACCATTTCCAACCTTTCCCCATGAATCTAAGTAAGGTTTTGATATATCCTACACAAAAGCACTTCCTCCCTCTTGTTCTTCAAACTTTCCCTCTCTTCCGATGGCTTCTCTCTCTCCTCAAGTCTCTCTCTCTTCTATCTCAAGACCTAAAGGGGAGATCTCTCAAGAGAGTGGGAATCCAAGTACATTGGGGGTAGATCTAAGGTCTTTGGAGCTTCAATCGAGCCTCCTCTCCCTCTAAGGTGAGGAGGAGACACTTTTCTACACTTTAAGTTAGGGATAGTTAGGGTTTATAATAAGATTTAGGGTTAATGATTAAATTGGAGTGTGGGTAATAAATTGTTACTTGATTTAGGTTGTGTTGGGTCTAAGGAGGGTATTATTATTTAATTTTATAATTATTAAAGTGTTTATGTTAAAAATCCCCCTTTTATGCTACATGAGTAGGAAGTGAAGAACCTTAGGAATTTGATTTATGTTATCATGCTTTGAGACATACCTGAGTATGTCGACTGACTTGTATGATAGTTGTTGATTGTCTTTTGTCGATTTTGTTATTGTTATGATTTATTGGTGAAGTCCTTGTTGTTGTTATTGTTGTTGTTGTTGTTGCTGTTGGATTGGCTTGTTTAGGACTGAGATATGCCTGCGCATATCGATTGTGTATACTGTTAGTGCATTTAGATATTGTAAGATCTGGGTTAAGGTCATTGTAAAAGAAGTCAATATCAGATTATAGAACGAATGATTTGTAATGGTACTTTAATACTAACTTAACTGGTGAGTCGATTTTAATAACTGGTTGAGTAAGTATTAAGCACCACGTTTTATGATGAAATACAAACAGAACACGGACTATTGACTTTATTTCCAATAAACCTAACCATTGTGTATATGAAAAGAAAAGAGTATTGATTCTATAACTGGATTCCCCGTAAAATAGTGATAATGGGCGTATGAATTGAGAATGATGTGAATGGAATCCAGTTATAAGTTGGCATTTGAGAGGCGCTCATTCGTTGCTTGAGCCCTGATTATGTGATGCGTATTGGTATTTCTGTGTCTGATTTAATTGTTATTCTTGAGTTTTTTTTACGAGCTGTTTACTATCTTTTGATTCATTGTGTTTGAAATGTCTCACCCTTTAGTGGTTAACATTTTAGGTAAATGTTCAAGGAGCTTGAGGATAAGAGTGTCGCAGCGGAAGAGTCGAAAGAAAGGAACTCCAGTTAATTCTGCTTGTATTGTAATAGTAAACCCCCAAAAATGTTTATGAACTTGTCTTTGTAAAAGAAATTTTGAATTCCTTATTTTTTTACGGACTTTTATTTATTTATCTTTTAAATATGAATCGAGGTGTTACAATTTCCACTATACGACCGGCTCTCTCTCGGATCCCTACGTTCCGACTTTTGAGATGGTCAGGAACATTTAAACAAATTACCTAATTACCACGGCGTCTCAAGGAAAGCTTCTCTCTCACCTTTTGCAATTTGTAACCTTTTCGTTCCATGGAATCTAAGCCTCCATTTGACTGCTTTGTTCTCCTCCTTTCTTTTTCATTAAATACAGAAATCATACCAGAATTATTATCACACACTTAAACATATCACACCCATAGTCATGCACGCAGATACCTTTAAAATGGTATTAATACACTATTAATCCATCCCTTTTTTGGAAACACTTCAAACCATTTTAAATAGTTCGGGCTCATGAAAATCTTCTTTAAAATTTATTTTGCCAAAAGCACTGTATGCTGAATTTTCTAATTGTGTAAACAAAACTTAATTAAAATCAGACCAAAACAAATTTAAGTTCTTACAGTTTTGTCCCAAAACCTGCAGGCAATTTGTATGATGACAAAACAATCTCAAATACTAAATTTTATTTAAACAGTTACGCTGCTCAAACTTGCGAGTCTTTCACACACGGTGGTTATCTTAAGCTAATATTCATGAAAGTGCACATTCGGGACAGCATGCATCTTCTTAAAATATACTCGTAAAAAATCATTTTACGCTTACCCGAAAGTATTTATTTCACAATGTAGCCGAAGAATCAAGTCTTAATACTAATAAAACACAAGTTATAGCAAAAATACTTTTTAAAGACCAATCTAAAACACTTGAGCAAAAATTCCTTTTAAGTTGTTTTAATTAGGCCAATTCTGTCGTTTTTTCTTTTCCATTGAAATATTTCACTTTTTAAACACTTTAATTTACAAACTTTAATTTCTCCTTTTCACATCTATGCTTGCTACATTCAGGAGATTAGGAAGTTATTGTCTGAATTCAGGTATGCTCCTCTTATTCATACTTTGAGGGAGGGTAACTCTTGTGCGGATTGGTTCGCAAAGCATGGTGCTACTAACTCAGAGATGTTGAAGTGCTGGGACTCTCCCCCTACTGCGATTCTGCCTATTCTGCTTGCAGATAGTATGGGTATCCCTTTTAATAGGGTCTAGCTTTTTCGTTTCTTTTGTTGCCTCTGTTTTTAGTTTTCAGTTGTATAAAAAAAATCAATAAAAGATATTAAACCTTAACAACACCTAATTTCCCAAGAAAACCAAAGTCGTACAACTTCAATTTAACCATTAATTCCTTAACACTTTCAAACAACTCAAAATAAAAAACAATGCAATGGCATTCCAATACAATAAACAAGCATGGCACTTTAAAACTCTTGCACAAATCAACACAACATTTAAACGTTAAAATTCAAAACTTGGTTCTAAATTGAAAAATGGGCTCAGGACCTCTTTTTGATTTTTATCTAAAATTTTGTTTTCTTTAACTCTAATTCTCGTGCAAGGTTCTAAATCCATATACGACATAAAACAAAATAAGTCATATTCTTTTATAAAATAAAGTATAACCTGAAACTAAAACCTTTAAAGCCATTAGTCCTTCTCAAACATAAAGACCAAAATTAACAAATGACATTAAGAAATCAATTCAACCCAATTTAATAAAAAAAATGAAATTCACCAAGGCCTTTGAAACCAATCGACAAAGCTTACAAAATCATTCCTAATCTCTTTATAACTTTACCAAAAGCTCAAAACCAAACTTATAAATTAGCATACTTGAAATCAAAGATCAAAACAAATCATCTTTGGTTCTTCTCAATCAATTCGGCCATCCCTTCAAAAATAGGGTGGCCTTATACAAATTTTCACTTCCACCAAAATGACAAAGTTCTAACTTATCAATATCATTAAGACCAAACTCAATCAAGTTAACAACATATATTTAAGAACATCAAATCTTTTAGTTTCATAAATAACTAAAATACCAACAAACTTAACACTTAACGCTTAACACTTTTTATTTCAATAAAACCAAAAATTCATGAAAACTAAATATAAATTCTTTGTTCTTAACACCCAAAAAGCTTACAAACAAAATTATTAACATGCAAGAGAAAATCGAAGTCCCTATACATATTCTTTTTTCTTTCTTTTTTTTTTTGAAAACAAAGAATCAAAGCTTAAAACAATGTTTAGAATCCCTTTCCATTTCTTGTGGCCTATTCGGCCAAGTCCCTATAGAAGGGAAAAATTAATTTTTGATTCACAAACTCATTTCTAGCTATTTATAATTTCATGAAACAAGGAATTATACTCATTCAAATCAATTTATCACGTGCATGAACATCATAACTCATTTTCACAAAAATATCAACTTGTAGGCTCGGGTACTTGTTCTAATCATACATGCAACAAAAGATCTCTACTTCTACTATTTATATTATGAACATACAACACTTAAAACTTGTCGTTTGTGAAAGTCGAGGTTTTTTGGGCAAAAATCTCATTTAAACAATTTTTCACAGCCACCACATATATGTATACAACACATGCAAGGCCAAAAATCAAAGCTTTAAACACAATCTAGTTTCCAGTCAATAAAACATAAAAGGAACAAATTAAACCAAGTGAGAAAACATTGCCCCACAATGCAAAATTGATAAAATTTGATTTCTCCTCTTCCTCAAACAATTCGGCCAACACATAGAATATCAAAGACAAAATCCTTTTCACAATACAATTAAAAGTTAGCTTTTGTGACTAACAAGAACTAGAATCATCGAACATGCACACCAAAAATCTTCATAATCCAAACTAATTAACTTTGTCCTTCCAAACAAAAGAAATAAGGCATTAAAACAATTTTTCAAAAATCTATTTTCTTTTCCTCAAATAATTCGGCCAAGGCCTCTATAGGTCCAAAAATTGTCCTTTTCACCAAATAAAATAACTTGTTCTTATGAACCCAAAAAAAATCATTTAGACAAAAATCACCAACATGCAATCTCAAATCCAAGCTTCACTACACTTTCTCTTATTAAAAACAAAGCATTTTGGCTTAAAACAAATTTTAAAGCTCCTTCCCTACATCCATGGCCAATTCGGCCAAAGTCCCTTCATTGGAAAAAATCACTTTTTGTTCCAAAAAGCTTATTATTGACTTGCAAAAATTTATACCTAAACACTTATACACTTTTGAAAACCGTATATCCATATGCATATGCATCACTATTTTATTTTCACAAAAATGTCACTTTTTATTTAGGTACATGCTCTAAATCATACATGCATCAGGAAATTCCAACTTTCATCAACTTATTAGATACATGCAACATAAAAAAAAGGCTTGTCATTTACAAAGATCAAAGCTTTTTAGGCACAAATCATTCCCAAACAAATTATCACAGTCGTATGTATATATACATGGCACATGCAAAAATCAAAAACTTAACTTTACTCGTAAACCAATATCAAACAATTAAAATCAATCAAAATAAATTAGACTAAGCTAAGATTCAATACCCAAGGCAAGATTGACAAGGTTCGGTTCTTCCTCCTTCTCTCAAGGCCACGATTTTTCCTTCTTTTCCAATGAGGGATTTTGATTCCATTTGTGCTTGATTGAAAGAATAACAAAAATGAAATGGGGATCGGATTTTCGGACTTTAAATTGGAAAAGAGGTTGTTGTTGTTACTGTTACATTAATGAAATTGAAAAGTTGTGAGTATATGAAGAGAGGGAGAGAGCCGTGTGAGGAGAGGGAAACGAATAACTAGTATTCCCACATCCACTATTCTCATGGCAAACGACAATGGTAATGAAGGAGATCTCCGCCATCGCCTCCGTGGGAGGCCACCTAAGAACGGGAGAAATGTCAGGGACATGATTGCTCCGGGAGGGCCCCCTGGAGACAATAGGGTTCCTCCTGTCAACCCTCCCCCTCAGGTTCCTCCTGAAAATCCGCCTCAGGTACAAGCTAACGTCCCTCCCCTTATTGAAGGCGGCGGAGGACGATCTAACTCTCACACTGTTCCTGATGGGCATGCTTCAGAGTGGCGTGATACTGTAGATTCTGGACCACGAGAATCTCGGAGGGGCCCTCCTGGATCACGAACTAATGGAGCCCCTCGAGTAGAACGTTCCGCTCGTCATGACCAGTCTCGAGCCGATAGATCCCGAAGGGAAATACCTCACTTGACGAGGGGCCATTTTGGAACGCTTCAAGGTGGTCAACGTTCTTCTGAAACAGAGGGCAGGTCTTACATGACCACCTCATCGGCACGAAGGCGAGAAGAGTCCATCATGGAAATTTTAAGAACTCAGACTTCCTTGATTGAGAAACAGAATCAGGCTATTGCTGCTCTTCAACAGCAGAGCATGGCAAGAGCAGCCGAGTAAGGCCCTCACGTGGCTCTCGGCAACCAGATCAACCTTCCTCCTCCTCCACCTCTCAACCCGAGCGTGGTTCCCGAGCGTATTATCGGAGAACCTCATCCTGGCCATCCCTTCACAGCAAAGATCATGGCATACCAAACCCCGCAGACTTATGTAGGACATCAAAATATTCCTCGTTATGCTGGGACAACTGACCCGATGGACCACATTGCGGCTTATGAATCTTCCATGATGTTTTATGGAGGAGGGGATTTCATGAAATTCCGCTCTTTCTCAATGACTTTGGGCTCGGCACCCTTGCGATGGTTCAATTCCCTACCTGCTAATTCAATTCACTCTTGGGCTGAACTCAGAAGAGCGTTCTTGAATAGGTACACTGCCAGTATGTCGCAGCCAAAATCTGATCATTCATTAGCTGGATTCGCACAGAGACCAGACGAGTCTCTATGGGACTACTTATCTCGGTATCAGTAAGAGGCTAGTGGCATATCGGGTCTACAATATGGATTATATGTCCTCTTGCTTACCCAAGGGTTACGAGACGGAGATTTTAAGGATTGTTTGATAGGAGAACCACCCAAGGATATGGCCGAGCTCAGGGAGAGGTCCAGGAAGTTTGTAAACCTGGAAGAATTTCACAGAATCAGTACTGCAGCACGTGGTAAGGAAGAGCGTCAAGAGCAACGCCCTCGTCAAAACGATCGGTTTCGAGATCGTAGAGGGAGGAAGGATAAGAGAGAGAGAGAAAGAGGAGAAAAACTGCCTCCAAAAGGCAAATATGATGAGTATACTCAGCTTACAGTCCCAAGGAGTCAAATCCTTCGCGAGACTATGCACACCGAGATGCGCAATATTACTCAGCCTCCAGCTTTGAGAAAAGCTGCTCAAAAAGATAAGACCAAGTATTGTGACCATCATGGCGGATGGGGGCATACCACTAACCAGTGTACTATGCTAAAGGACTTGATTAAAGAAATGGTGAGAGACGGAAAGCTTCAACAATACATTGGCGAAGCAATGCGGAAGCGTGCTAGGAGAAAAAGTCATTCCCCACCCAGACCCGAGCAGAAACAAAGAAAGAGGAGCCCTTCACCACCTGCAGGGGGAGCCTCTACCCTACTATCCGAGCAGGATAAGGGTCGAGAGACTTTTTTGATCAACACCATTGCTGGAGGATTCGCAGGTGGAGGGGAAAAAAGAGGTGACCGAAAGAAGTATATGGGTCAAGTTCTTTCTGTTGCCAGCCGACCAATTCAAAAACCCACAAAGAAGAACATCGTCATCAGTTTCAGTGACGAGGACTTTGCTGACATAATCCAAGACCACAATGATCCAATGGTAGTTACAGCTAGGCTCGGTAATTACGAAGTAAAGAGGATTCTTGTTGATCAGGGGAGTTCAGCAGACATTATGTTCTTGGATTTGTTTGAAGCATTGAAGCTGAAAAGATCTAACCTAACTCCGTTCGAAGGAAGTTTGATTGGCTTTACGGGCCATTCGATTGTTCCCCTAGGCCATATCCATCTCCCAGTCACCCTGGGGGAACAACCATCCACTCGAACTGAGATAGTGAAGTTTCTGGTTGTCCAGGCTCCAACGGCATACAACGCCATCCTTGGCCGTACTGCACTCCAGTCTTTTGGCGCCGTTGTTTCAACAGTCCACCTAGCTATGAAATTTTCATGGTCTAACGATCAGGTGGTCACGGTGCGTTCTGAACAAGAGCTGGCTCGAAAGTGCTACAATATCAGCCTGGGTAAACTGAAGATTGAAGATGAGAAAATTATGCAAGAACCACTCAACAAGGGAAGTGTTAACTTGGCAGATCTTGATGTAAGGGAGGAGGATGAAACCAGGCCAACCCCTCAGGGGGACTTCAAGAAGGTAATTTTGGGCTCCTATCCATCCCGTTGTGTCAAGATTGGTGTTGGCCTTGCTGAGGAAGTTGAGAAAGAACTGACAGAACTGCTCGTAGAAAACAAAGATCTATTCGCCTGAACCTCGGCAGACATGCCAGGAATCGATCCGAATTTCATCTGCCACAAGTTAAGTGTCTATCCTGGCGCTAAACCAGTTTGTCAGAAGAAAAGGAGGGTCGGATCCGAGAAAGCTCAAGCAACAGAGGAAAAGGTTGCCGAGCTGCTTGAAGCAGGGTTCATTAGGGAAGTGGTATACACCGATTGGCTGGCTAATCCCGTACTGGTCAAAAAATCCAATGGAAAGTGGAGAATGTGCATGGATTATACAGACCTGAACAAGGTCTGCCCCAAGGACCAATACCCACTTCCTTGCATAGACAAATTAGTAGACAGCTCGGCAGGATATCAGAAACTATCCTTCATGGACGCTTATTCTGGCTACAATCAGATTTCGATGTATCCCCCGGATCAGGTGAAAACTTCCTTCGTGACTGAAAATGCTACATATTGTTATAATGTCATGCCCTTCGGACTTAAGAACGCTGGGGAAACTTACCAGCGAATGATGAACAAAGTGTTCAACCCACTTATTGGGCCCAGAATGGAAGTATACATCGATGATATGATTTCTAAGAGTTTGAAGGAAGAAGACCATGCTAAGGACTTGAAGATCATTCTTGGTAGAATTCGGCAGTTCGATATGAGGTTGAATCCGGAAAAATGCACCTTTGGGGTTCCCGCTGGGTCATTCCTCGAATTTATGCTCACCGAACGAGGAATCGAGGCGAACCCTGAGAAGTGACGAGTCATCCTCGAGATGAAGAGTCCATCTAACATTAAGGGTGTACAGCAGTTGGCAGGTCGGGTAGCGGCTCTTTCCAGATTCTTATCCCAATCAGCTCGGAAGGCCCTACCATGGTACCGACTATTGAGGAAAGAGAAGGAAAAGGCGTTTGAGTGGAACGATGCATGCGAAAAGGCCTTCACTGACCTTAAGCAATATCTGGCATCCCCCCCGATCCTATCTAGCCCTGTAATTGGAGAAATTCTGTTCCTTTACTTATCAGTGGGTGATTCAGTTGTCAGTTCGGTTCTAGTTCGAGAAGAATCAGGCAAAGAATCCCCTGTCTATTTTGTCAGCCAAGCGCTTCAAGGACCAGAGCTGAGGTATCAAAAGGTGGAAAAATTGGCTTTTTGTTTGGTCATCACGGCCAGAAGACTGCGTTAGTACTTCCAGAGTCATCACATCAAGGTCAGAACAGCTCAACCTATCCGTCAGATTCTTCAAAAACCCGACTTGGCAGGAAGAATGGTGACTTGGGCCATTGAACTTTCCGAGTTCGACATCACTTTCGAACCAAGGAAGGCAATGAAGTCTCGGGTCCTAGCTGATTTCCTCACTGAGTTTACTGAGCCACTGACGAGCTCAAACTTGGACTGGAGCATTTATGTTGATGGGTCGAGCAACAAGCTTGGAGCAGGTGCTGGAATAATCCTGGAAAACTCCGATGGTGTTACCCTTGAGTATTCTTTGAAGTTCGGATTTCCTACTTCAAATAATCAGGCAGAATATGTAGCTGTAATGGCTGGCCTCAGGATGGCAAAGGAGGTAGGGGCCCGAGAAGTCAAGATTTTCAGCGATTCTCAGCTGGTTGTCTCTCAAGTTAAAGGATATTATCAAGCCAAAGAACCCATCCTCCAAAAGTATCTTGAGAAGGTGAAGTTCCTATCTTCAGAGTTTGCCAAGGTTGAATTCTGTCATATTCCAAGGGAAAGCAATGGCCGAGCAGACATTCTTTCAAAACTTGCTTCAACGAAAGGCCCCGGAAATAACAAAACGTTGATCCAAGAAATGGTGCACGGACCTAGCGTTGTCCTCTCCGTTTCGGTGGATCCAAGTTGGACTGCTCCGATCACGAGTTACTTGGAACAAGGAACTTTGCCCACTGATCCAACCGAGGCCAAGAAGCTCGTCAGGAAAGCGTCACAATTTGCTCTGGTTAAAGGAATTCTGTTTCGCCGAGGGGTCAGTGGCCCTATGCTCAGATGTTTAGATCCCACTGAAGCAAAACAGACACTGGAAGAGGTTCACGGGGGAATCGGAAGCCATCATGTTGGGGGGAAATCACTGGCCAAAAAGATTCTAAGGGCAGGATATTACTGGCCGACCCTTCAGCAAGATGCGATTAATCATGTGAAGAGATGCGAAAAGTGCCAATTCCATAGCGATGTGTACCAGAAGCCAGCCGAGGAACTCCACTCACTTTCATCTCCCTATCCTTTCTATCAATGGGGAATGGATTTGATTGTTCAGTTCCCCACCGCACCAGGACAGCTGAAATGGGTAGTAGTTGCCATAGATTACTTTACCAAGTGGGTAGAAGCTGAGCCTCTAGCAACTATCTCGTCTGCCAAGGTTCAAAAGTTTTTTGAAAGACAGGTCATAGCTCGGTTTGGACTTCCACAAGTTCTGGTGACTGACAACGGAACTCAGTTCGCAGCAAAGGCGTTCCAAGACTTGGTCAATGCTTTAAACATCGAGCACTATTTTTCCTTTGTTGAGCATCCTAAGACCAATGGACAAGTGGAATCTGTGAATCGAACCATCATCTACGGAATTAAGAAGAGGCTCATTGGTGCAAAAGGAAATTGGCTGGATAATTTGCATGAAGTACTTTGGTCATATCGCACCACAATACAGACCTCGACGGGAGAAACTCCTTATCGGCTTACCTACGGTTGCGACGCAGTCATCCCGATAGAAAGGACCATCCCCAAATTCCAAACCATGCAACAACCAAACCCCCTCAATAACACTTTACTGTGTGAAGATCTCATTCTATCTGATGAAGTCAGAGATCTAGCCGCCGAGCGAGAACGACAGGCCAAGCTAATGCAAGCAAAAGGGTATAATCGCCTGGTAGTACCCAGAGAATTGGAAGTAGGTGACCTCGTCCTAAGGAGAGCTGATATTGGCCTCAGAAACGCTAAAGACGGGAAACTGGCTCAAAACTGGGAAGGGCCATACCGAATAACTTCCAAAACGAGAACAGGGGCCTACAAGCTCGAAACTCTCTCTGGTGCTCCCATCAATAACACTTGGAATGTGGCAAAGCTTAAAGCGTATTTCAGCTAAAGTTTTTATCCCTATTTCAATTCTGTTTTCAATTTTGTTTTTAGTTTCATTATTACCTTTGCTTAATGTTAGGATTGTTTATTTTTGATAATGGTGTACGCTCGGTGGAACTCCGAGCCCATTGTATTTACTGCTTCGAATAAATGAAAGTTATGTTCTTGAATTCATTGTATTTACGTACTTTTCCTCATAACCGATTAGCCACCGTTTATGACGCGAACGATTATAAACAGCTCGAACAAGAGCTTATAACTCGTCAAGTACTTTAAAAGATTCCTGATTCAAATGTGATTGTCTTAAAATCATTTTATACATCGCGGATAGAGGAACCCACCTCGGCTAAAGTGTCGGAGTTCCGAGGTCTTAACACTTGAATTCATAACAAAAAGAATAAAGAGAAGCACAAAATGATAACGGATATTATAAATATTCAGAATAGTTACAGCAAAGAGGTTCAAACCCATCTATTGGGGTAAATACATCAAAGTTAAAAAACAAGATTAAATCTACTCTATGTCAGACAACACAACACTGTCGGGATTAAACTTATCTTCTTCTCCTTCATCCTCGGATTCTTCAGCAAAATGGTCCGGTAGATCGACTCCACCCATGTCTACTTCAGCACCGTTCTCACCGACGATCCGACCATCTTTGACGCTGAAGTTGGGATCAATACCTTTGGTTATAAGACCGGGATTCAGGATACGAAGCTGCTCAGCAGTGTTGTAGAAAGAGTCTTCGACGGCATGATCCCAGTTATACAAATTCTCTCGGGCTGCCCTTTTATGCTTGAGAGCTTTCGCTCTCATTTTGTCTAGAGAAGCTCGGAGCCCAGCAGCCTCATCCTTACTCGAGTTGCTCTCGAGCCACTGCGGCATCTTCCTCGGCTTTCCGAGCCTTCTCTGTGGCCTCTTGCAGAGTTGCAGCATCCTCCTCGGCCTTCTTCATGATTTCTTCGGCCTTCCTCAACCCCTCGTTGGCCTCCTGAAGGGTTTTTTCCGCCTTCTCTTTGTCAGCCTCGGCCTTAACCTTGGCCTCTTCAGCTTCTTGCTTCTCCTTCTGCAGCTCCTCCTTCTCGGCAGCTAAGATTTGAAGTCTTTTTTCAAAGGCTTCTACCTGGAGGGTTAAATAATCCTCCCGAGCGTCAGCCTCTTTACGCTTTTTCTTCCCTTCAGGGATCACTCCAGCATGAACATCTTCACCCCGTTGACCGAGGTAGCGAAGTATGCTCGCTCCCCTTAGAAAGCTCTTTGACAAAGCGGAGCAGTTGTTTTCCCAAACTGATGCAGGCCAAGCATCCATTACTTGTGCATCCTCGGGGGGGAAGACTGCTGCATTGAAGGCATCAAAAGTTTTCTTCGCCCACACTGTTTTGGCAACAATGTCGTTCATGCCCTCCGCGCCATGTACCCCTTTGTGGGATTTGCTGAGGTTAAGTCACTCCCCGACTACCCCTTTTCCCGTTTCCATCCGAGGCCTCTTGGCGGGACGCTCGGGAGTATCTTTGGCACTTGGCTGAGCCTCCAAGTTGACTATTGGCTCAATGAGCTCGGCTGCCATGGTCACCTCGGCAGGAATAGCATCTGGAGTGACGGTTGGACTGTTGGTCGGTGTGGGCCCAGAGGATTGACTCTTACTTGACGAGCCAGAGCCTGCCTTCATTGCAGCCAGTTGAGCCATCCTGGAGGAGGCAGCAGCGCTCTTCTTGGCCTTCGATGCCTTCTTCCCCATTTTCTCTACAAACAAAATGGATATGTTAGTAATATACCGAGCAAAAAAAAAAAGGAGTATACCCAGCTCGGCCTTTACTTCAGCCTGTGTTCTCTTCAAAAGAATTTGTTTTGTGTCAATTTGACCCTTTTCTTTAAGATACTCACAGACCCGATCACACAAACGCCTCTCGGCCCTGTTCAAATCCACTTTATAATCAAACTGGTATAAGGAGGCCCCTCTATTGTAAATGTTGCCTGACCAGCTCAGCGGGAACTGAGGGACGATTTTAATCTCTTCTCCATCCTCAACTCTTTTCATAAACCAGCATACTTCGGCTCTTGTATACTCGTACTTGAAGAAGAGTGGTTTGAAGGACTTCCAAGAATCGGTTACCTTCGCGAAAAGGGCATGGTCCTTCCGAGCCTTCAATGACACCCAGAGCCCCTTAGAGTTACCAAATTTATTTACTTGGGGCATATATCCAGAAGAAGGCTCGTAACGTCGCTACAAGACCTTCGGCATAGCAAAACTATTGGAAAGCTCTGGCAAAGGCCCACCCGCTCGGGTGCAGCTGGCTCGGGGCTACGCCTAAGTGGTTGAGGACCTCTATTTCAAAGGTAGAAAAGGGCATGCAAATCCCGACCTTTGTCGCTACCTCCTCGTAAAAGTAAAAAAAATTGTTGGTTTTCTGGCACTTGGAAGCATATACGGTCGTCTATGCTCACATGTCTTAAAGCAAATTCCGAGGCATTCTCGTCTGCCCTCGGAGGGGTTAGAACAGGGTGAAGGTGGTTCAAGCTATCTGTTGTAAGCAACGAAGGCCTTGTTCCAAGCACTTCTCGATCAAAAATTCCATCGTACTCCGCATGGTTGGGTGGTAAAGGGAATTCTTCAGGATGGGTATCACACCTGCGCTCCACCATATCTGGGGAAAAAGTAAAAGGCTCGGCGTTAGCATTTTTTACAGCAGGTATTTTAATCCTAAACCTAAGGCCGAGCCCTGGACCTTTTCCCCCTACCCTTATAGGTTCTCCCCAGAACTCTTCCCCTCTTGTGAAGTACTCCGGACTAGTCCTAACCTGAGCCCGACGCTCGGCAAACCTATAAGCTAATAGCCATCTTCTTTCTTCTGCGGGATCGGTGGGGTACTCCGTGGTCAAAGGTTCTACCCCGAGTGGCTCATTTATCCTCTAACCACAAGGGGGGGTAGGAGGATTTGCAGTTTTAGTAGCGGTATCATAACCAGTTTCGAAGGGAGCGGTTTCAGTTTCATAATCCCCAAAATCCCCAGAAAAACTAGAACTAGAATCGCTGGAAGGTTCTTCGCCTAATCTCTCACAGAGTTCATGGTAAACCTTCTTCCAATCTCTCCAACCCCTCATAAGTAGGAAATCCAAACCCTTTAAACTACCTACCCAGAACAAAAACCCCAAATCCCTGCAAAACCCAGAAAAACCAAAACCCTTTTCAAAAAGAAGAAATTGCAGAACTAGAAGCGGATGATTGAAACAGAGGGGACAGAAGGATTACCTGTTTTTTAGTTGTCGCTTGATTCGTGTGGAAGTTGATTGCAATAGTTGATCCTGAAGGCAGAGGTGCGCCAAAATGTACTTGAGATGGGGAATGAAGAGAGTTTCTGGTTTGTAAAAGTTGAAAATGAATGAAAAGTGATGGAAAGGTGAGTAAAGGATTCAAATACCCCTCAAAACCCTTCAGTTTCCCTCCACCATGCACAGGTTGGGCCGAAAGCCCACTAACCCACTCAGCCACTCACAAGGAGAGACGTGGCAGTTATAGGAGTTATTTTTTCAAAATTCGAAATTTAAAATGATTTGGCACAACTTCCCAGGACACGCGCCGTACCTAAAGAACCTAAAACGTCACCTCGGGCAGGCTACATAGTTAAAGCTGGAAACAGTTGTCACACACTCCCGAACCAAGGCATGCTACAGGTCAACCCTAGCCACTTGTTACCTCGTCACAGACTTTCCAAGTCTTACGAGCTGGGAGGCTTGTACTTGTAGGGTCTGCCGACCACATACGGACTGCCGACCACATACGGACCCAAGTCTTACTAAAGGGTACCACTAAGGGCATTTTACTTGATTTACCTGTCATAAAAGCCCTTCGCTCGGACTTGTGAGCTCCGAGCATACGATAGGGCCATGCTCGGACTTGATGGAACCGAGCATTACGATCGGTCCCCAATCCATCAGGCTCGGGACTCTAGGACCGAGACATACTGTCGGCTCATGGATAAGCTCAGGCTCACCGAGGCTTCTTATCCCTTCCGCAAATCTCTCCTAGATTCTCGCAACAGCCTAGACATGAGATCTTCAGTTGATCCTAACCAGATTCTAAAAGCATAATTATCCGACATTATCTCACAGAGTCCTGGTTCAGCACAACTCTGATACAGGGCCCAAACGGCCCATATCAGCCTCCTCCAAACCCTATAAATAGCTCATCACAGCTAGGGTTTCAGGTGAGTACTCTCATCCCTAAGTTGACACTCTGCACACACACGTTGACTAGGGAGACCCTGCTTTTCCCAACTGGAACTGCAAAAATACCACAAGTCATATATCAATACTTGATCCTCTTCTGGGCTCCTGGTTACCATAATCTTGAGCACTTAGAGGTTTAAGAACACATAGTGTTTAAGGACACTACAAAATCAATAATGAAATAAATAAATAATTATATGAATAAGTAAACCGAATATTAATATAAAAATCAACATTTCAGGAACTCCTTTTATAAAAATCGAATATTAATATAAAAATCAAAGTTTCTCATGAATCACAAAAATCAAATGAATTCACTTATTTATATCGGAAAGGAATAAAATAATATTTAAAATCAACGAAATGTAATTTTGTTAAATATGAAAAATGATGGGTATCACAACTACCGTATCCATATACATATCCATATCCATGATCACATAAATATCGCAACCACAGCTACGACCACGAGTTTGTGCATGAAAATTATGGTTGTATGTTGCTACATTCGCTTTTAGGAATGCAGGAATGCACATTGCATGAGACTCATGATTTTTTTTCAGCAATAGTTCATTATTTTGTTCATCCACAATGAACAAGAAATCAATTCAGAATATTTCTTAAAACCTTTTTCTCAATATTCCTGTTGCAGGAGCAATTGTTTTGCATGAAATGTGGATAATGTTTTTTCTAACATATCAGCGTCGGTGACATATTATCCACATGATTTCATTTGAGAAGTAATTCTAAACATGGCCGGATTATGCTCACTTATAATTTGAAAATCTTGTAAGCGTAAATGCATCAAATCATAACGAGCTTTAGGAATAATTACAGTTTTTTGGTGGTTATAGCACTCTTTTATATTGTTCCAAAGAACAAGCGGATATTTGATAGTGAGATATTATATTTTCATCCCTTCATGGAGGTGGTGATGTAGGAAAATCATAGTTTTAGTCTTATCTTGCTTAGAGGCATTATTAGCCTCTTTTATGGTCTCTCCAAGACCTTTTGCATCCAAATGGATTTCAATGTCTGGTACCCATGACAAGTAATTCCTCTAAGTGATGTTAAGAGCCAAAAATTCAAGGTTTGACATGTTGATTCCATAATAAATTAAAAAGATAAATAAATAAATTATATAACACCCTAAATATTATGATGGTTAAAAAAAGGCTAAAGATAAAAATTCATTTTGAATTTTATAGTAGTATAAAATTAATTTTAATTACTATATATTATGGTATGATAAAATATAAGATTATGAAAGGAAATCATATACAACTATAAAACTATCATAACATATCAATTATATAACAATAATGATATTAACTATTATAACAATTGTATTAAAGCAAAATAAAGCAATGAGCAGATACATATTAAATAGGATATAATATATAACATATAAATATTGAATATTAACGATTGAAAATATAGAGATTAAGTTCTTCAGGAATCGTTTTTTTTTTAACTATGTATATTATTGTTCTTCAAGAATTATCTTTATTAATGAACATGATAAAACAATATAATTCTTCATGAACATATTTCTTATAAAACATTCATGTTCATGTTCATATAATGACAATGATACTTCAAAATCAATGCATTATATATTAAAGGATTATAGATTAAAAAAAAATAGTTAAGCATTTATCATTAACAATATAAAAAGTTTAGCATGTTAATTCATATGTTTTGAGTACAATAGGCAAGTATGAGGGCAATGGATTAAAAAAAAGTAAAACCAAGTAAAAGGAGTTAGCTTCAAGACACTAATGCCGGCAAGTATGAGGGCAATGGATTAAAAAAAGTAAAACCAAGTAAAAGGAGTTAGCATCAAGACACTAATGCCGGTAATAACATGAGCATAAAAACGGTGTGCAGTGTGGATGGTTTCAAGAAGGCTTCTTTTGCTTTATTATTATGATCGTTCAATGCACTATTTTATATTAAACAACAACTCTTCTACTCTGTTATGTTATGATAAGGAGTATCTCTTATACTCTTTTTCCAATAAATTATTTATTTGCTTATTAAAAAATATAAATTTTTAGCTAACTTTAACACTCTTTGATTAATTAAAAAAAATTACGCTGATAACGTGTTGCAAAATAATTGCAAATTAAATAGACAAAAACAATGAAATAAAAGGTAAGAGAACGAGAGAATTTCTATTTCTTTCTTGTGCATTTTCAAAGGAAATGAGATGTTCTATTTACAAGGATAAAACTCTTGTAAGTTGTAACATAGTGTGCCATTCAAGGTTGTCAAACTCGCGAGTTAACTCGTACGAGTTTACGATCCTACCCATAGAATCGAGTCAACTCGCATGCAAACTCGCTTCCCTCTAAACTCGGGTAAACTCGTGCAAACTCGGGTAAACAGCAGTGACCTTACGGATATTTGAATTTTCTTGAGCTTTTACTTCTCAAAACAAAATTTCCACCGTCGGATGTCAAGATAAACGAGTTAGGAAGCGTATATAAAAATTTGAGCACGATCCAACAATTAACAAAGAGGATACTGATCAATCTTTGAACAATATTTTCACTAAAATAACACTATAACCACTATTTTTACTTAACTAACCACTTAAATCATAAAACCATCATATTTGGTTGTTGTTAAGTTGGTTTGCTAATATTATTTATTGGGTTCTTATATACTATAGCAACATTTAAATATTTATGTTTAATTTTTAGAGTAAAAACTATTAAATGGAAGCAATGAAAGTTATCTATAGGTTTAATTTTAAAATAAGTGAACTCGAGTTAAACTCGTACGAGTTCACTAATCGAGTTTACCTTGGCCTCACGAGTTTACGTAAACTCGCGAGTTTAACAACCTTGGTGCCATTATTAAAAAGAATGGAAGACAAAAGAAAATGGAAGCTAGGTAGCTAAATGGACATCCACCTATTTTTCACATGTTCATAACAAATCTGATTTTTAAAGAAACATGGTATCCTTGTTATGATTCATGTTAGCAGTATCTTCAAATTGAGAGGACCATTCGCAGCCTAATTGTTTAATTGTGTACAAACTTGAAAGGGATAGAAAAAATTTACTTCGAACTTAAACTTTCACGTTTCACATTCCTTTGCAAGCCATAGATTTTTTATTTTTTATTTTTTTAAACCAATTTTTCTTCTATTATCAGGTTAGAACCCTTTTCCAACTGCTTCTCCGAGGATAAAGAAAACACTGAATCAAGAATACATAAAATTGAAGAAAAGAGAAATCACACTATTATTATACATGACTTTCTGTTACAAAGAATGATGAACCCAAAAAAATGACTTCATAGACAATTGGGATTATTGAACAAACATCCTAAGATATGGGTGTGACAAAATGTAGGGTACATACGGCTTATCAACGTATATTACAGAGAGACAGCATAAACGTACAGGTTGTTAATTGTGGTCAAAGAGAAGTGCTTGGTAAGGAACCCATCAAGATAATATTTTCGTCTTTATGAACTCTATTCTTCTCAGGCTTTTCCTTGGTAAATAATCCAGAGAGGAATCTGGATGATAACCCAGAATTCAGTCCCATGCCTAACAAGTCCAAAGTTCCACTTGTTTCACCACCTCCCCTCTGGCTTGCTCTGCTGTTTAAGCTCCTTGTCTCATTCAATCTGAGATGTGCCCCACAAGGACAGTTTAGAAGCTTTCTGAAGCAACGCTTATGGAAAACCGACTGACAAGCTTTGCACCTTTCAATATCATCCTCCTGTTGATAATTTAGCAAAGATGATGGTTGCTATTTTTCACCAGATTAAAAGACCTTCCAGACTATAACACACACACAAAAAACAAAAAAAAAGGACTAAAAGCAAAGGAGGAAGACTGGAAGAGGCATTGGGGGATAGCATCGGATTGAGTCGTGAACCTAGACCTCTGAAGAAACCAGGCTCATGGACAAAAGGAAATTCGGAAGCAAATGTGAGCACATGGAAAATGAACCTTGAGATAAAAACATGGACGACGAAAAGGTAAAATGTGACTATGCAAAAAAAAGAGTCATTTTTCCATGATAAATTACTTTATCAAGAATTCTAATACAACAATTATTCCTAATTTATGGGATACATACAGCCTAACAGGCCCGGATCACAAATGAACAACAAGAAGCATAGCTCTTAAACTAATATTCCCAGTGACTGTAACAAACAATGATTCCAACAGCCCTTTCGTTTTCTTTACTTCATTATTATTTTTGTTGGTCTCCCTTTTGTTTGCTTTAACTGATCTAAATGCAGAACATCAGGTATATCCCTCACGAGCAAGAACTAAAAATATCTAGTTGGTGGAATTTGGATCCTTACTTTATTGTAGATGGATGGATTTTAAAATAGGTTAGTGCAACTCATATACTTCAGCCATGAAGTCGTTCCCTTCATTAGATTAATGATCTATGTCAAATAGAAACCTTGCGTGAGATTATCCAACAGCTGAGAGTGAATGTGTTTTCTTTTTTCTTTTTCCTTTTTTTGTATGCTAAAGTTGTGTCAGTAGACAGAGGCATACTTTGGTCTAAATTTTTGGGGAGACTAACAACGTGTATATGCTCATATAGTCATATTTATCTGTGCCTCCAAATCATGCTCAGGAAAAAAAAAAACAAAAACAAAAACTTAAACTTGTATAAACTAGATTAAGTGCCAAGTGTCACTAGTATAAACATTTTAATTTGCTTATCTTCATGTTCAATTCTTATACTTTGAAAATCAAAATTAATTTTTAAAAGGCTAAAGATGTTGAGTCTACGTTATTTTTCTCATGGGAAGCTTCCACATTTATAATAGAAAATAAAAAATGCATCAACTGTTACATGGTTGAACTTCATTATTAGATTCAAAAATAAACATACAACTTCCAACAATCTAAATGCATTTTTGTGATATATGATTAAAAAACTTAATATATCTAGCCGGAAGCTACATCAATGCAACAAGAAAATTTGAACTGAAAAACTATATCAAATGAAAAACTTCTCTTGCTACCACCTGGTCTTAAAAAAATAAATTTAAAAAAAAAAACACAGAATATATGAATCTCAAATCTCAATGACTCTGCTAAAATAAAAATCCAATTTCCAATATGACAAGGTTTCTAAAAATGGATGAAATATAGCAATTTTATTTACTCTCTAAAACAGATTTCCCCATAGACTTAAAACAGTATGTTCATATAAGCATGATGGAGGTTTCGGTATTAAGGATTTGGGATGCTTTAACTTATCCTTAATTGGAGGCTGCTTGATGATGATGGCTTGATTTGGGTTAGTGTTACGTGCCAGATATGGTTCTTTTGACGCCTAAACATATGCTGTATGCTGTCTTCTAGGAGGGAGGAATTTTGTGTCTAGCTCTACTTGGTGGAAAGATCTATGCTGTACGAGTTGCTTTGGGGGAAATGATGTTTGGTTTAATCAGTGTTTATCTTAACGGAAAGGCTGTGAAAATGACAGTTTATCTTAACAGAAAGGCTGTGAGAATGACCCGTGTTTTTGGGAGGACTTGGTGAGTTGGTGGGTTGTTAATTCCTTCAAAGACTTGTTTCCTGCTTTGTTTGCCATTACCTTGAATAAAGGTAAATTCATTTCGTATTGTGGTTTTTGGGAGCATTGCATTTGGTATTGGAATTTCTGTAGTTTTCTTGATGAGTTCCAGACGATGTTATGTGACAATGGAGCATAGAAGGTGCTGGATATTTTTCAACCAGGTCAACTTATACTTGGCTGCAAATGTTGCACCAAATAGGTTCTTCTGTTCAGTATGGTTTGACATAAAAAAATTGGTTTAATTATGTCACATGTTCCTGAAGTTTGAGATACTTTTGTCAGATACCCTTATTCTTAATTTTTCAATGTCTGATTCCTCGAAATTACTTCTGGGTTTGTCATATACCCCTACTATCGATTCTGGCCAATTTTCCTGACATATAACATCAAAATCCTGGTCTACGCAGAAGGTTGATCATGTGGTGCCGCATAATGTCACATGGGTGAAGACGACCTCTCTCTTCAATCCTTTTTTTTTTCTTCTATTTAACTAAAAATATAAAAATATTAAGTTTTTTAGTTTTTTAATTAAAAGAAAAAAAGGATCTTCGCCCATAGGGCACCACATACCTAACCTCTTGCATCTGATCAGGATGTTAAGTGTTAGCAAAAATTGGTCAGAATTGGTAGTAGGAGTATATGACAAACCCAGAAATAAAAATTGGTCAGAATTGGTAGTACGAGTATATGACAAACCCAGAAGTAACTTCTGAGAGTCAGAAATTGGAAAAAATAAGAATAAGGGTATCTGGCAAAAGTACCCCAAACTTCGGGAACTTGTGACATAATTAAGCCATCCTTTGATGCAATGCAGCTGATGGATTTGATCAAGGTTCGGTCTTGGCAGCGGTTTAACTGCTCAGGGGATATTAGAGTTTCATTAGCACATTGATGTATGAGCCCATCTGAATGTATTTTGTGTTTATGTTGATTGCTTTGTAAGAAAACTATAATGCAAGCTAGGATTCCCTAGTGTCTGCTGCAACAATAATTAGAGAGTTGAGCACTTGAGCCTAAAGTAAAACAATTCAGCATAGTCAATTAGAATTCAATTTAGATCCTCTAATTCTACAGTAAACCAAGATTTGTGCCACGCAATGAATAAATCCTATGTTAGAAAGTTGCTTTATAATTTCAAAAATATATCTAAATCATCATTTATAAAAATCCAAATCATTTCTTTTTTTTCATCAACAGCTGCCCACCCAGCAAGTTGACTTTATTTTCCAGAGTGCACCATGGGAGCCTGATTAAAATTTATAAGAAATCATTATATTTGACCTTTCTCATTGATATATTAATTTTTCCTTCACGAATTTTGTTCGCAGACAGATACTCACCTGAAATGGGAAAATGAGAGAAGCTGGATCACTGCAATCTTGCCTTGCACAGCAGGGGATTCCCACATCACAGCATACAAGGCATTGGTCAGTAATGTGTTCCAGGATTTTCCTTGACACAGTTTCCACCATCACAGGAAGTGCTGCATAGAAGTTCTATGCATCAGGAACATTAATATGTAAAAAATAAAAAAGAATTTATAATACATTTGATAATGTAAATGCAAAATAACAACTTCAAAATTTACCATTGCTTAACTCCAGAATTGATAATCAACAAGACATTTGTAGTTGCTAATGAACATAATGAGAGAAATGAAATTGCAGAGAAACGTACAAGGCAAATGCATTAAGTTACTATATAAGCTATCTAACTATAAATCACGATGGCCACTTCCAAACAAATAAGTCGACACTCTAAAATATGAATTGAAGCCCAGTTTTGACATGACTAGCTGGAGATCCCATATTTTGGCTTGCAGGTCTATCCAGGGGTATTAATAAATAGTAAAACACCGATGGTAGCTGCATCTAAAGGTCTTATGAGTAACAACCCTAGGATGCTGATTGTAACTGTCACCTTACAAGGTTGAGATGCTATATGCCATTGCCCTCCAACCTACCCGTTCAAACAGCTTTTTCAAGAATTGGTAATGACTAGGTACCATAAGGCAGAGAGAGATAAATTTGTTAGACCAGTTCTATGTGCAACCACAATTATTCCCCATAATGATGCGAAACTATATTTGGACACATCATGAAATCGACATGTTTCAAGTACATGCTTTTAATAAAGCCACACCGTTGAGTCCACGATAACGTCAGCAAAATTTAAACAAAAAATCAGTAATCAAATGGTCAGAATACAAATTTCCATGGAATGCAGGTTTGAAAGCATGGAATGCAGGTTTGTGTCCATGCATGCATCAAAGCATGTGTTAGTGAGTAACTGGGCTTTAGGTATCATTGCATAAAAATAAAATCAAACCCAATTTTATCTATCAGAAGTGACACACATGTAAGTAGAAATGAAATGAAAATGAACTTCCATATAATGAATAATGACAAATAAGAAGTAAGGTGGAATAGAAGCTAACCAGCAAAGACTCCTTTGGAAAGATCAACCAAATCTCTAAGTGCAAAAAAGTCATTGCTTTCAAGAAGATATCTCCGATTTCCAAGTCCTTTATTGATAGACCTCCTGAATGGGCAGCGAACATATGGAAGCATGGTTCCTATCTTTTTCCTGATATTCATGACATGAAGCAAGGCTGGGACCTTTGACAAAAGGAAGGGATTAACAGCAGTGACACAAAGCATGGGCTGCAGAGGAAATTTCATTAAAAACAATGTGAAGTTAATGTTAAGAATAATTCCAAAATATACAATATTAAGTTGCACAGGGAGAAGAAAAAGAATGCATTAATGTATTGATTGATCACTGATTCATGACTAAGTAGCAACCAAGCACTTGGTTTCTACTCTGGACACTTGGTTTCTGCTTTGGTTTCTACTTGCGACACTTGGTACTCGCTAGGGAAAGTAACAAGTCAACGTCAACTAAACACTAAAAAGAGAAGATAATAAGGACAGCTAAGCTAAAACACTAACCAAGAAAAACATGAAGTTTTATATGAACAAATAATAAGCCAATAAAATGGTTAAAATCTTAACATGCACCAATATGCTCATTATAATTTCAAATAATTAGCATTCTTTCAAACTAGAAAATTACTATAGTATATATCCATCTTACAGGAATTACACTCGGCAAAGGAGAAGAGAGAAACACGAGCTCTTTCTAGTTAATTATACATAGGAACTATGGACATCAACATACATACAAAAGATGATAAGGATAAAACAATATTATAAAAGGAAAATGTGAGCTTTAAAATTACATGTTCATGTATAGAATCCAGATAAGACTTTGCCATCTGAGAAACAGGATAATGAGTGAAATCCCAATGATGCAAAACCCTTGCTGGCAAGACTGCAGTCTCATTTGTATGGCAAGAAGAGCAGAACATTTGACCAGTGTATTCACAAAGTCGAGGCTTCCCCCATCCAAGTGTTTGTACAAAATCCCAAATCAAAGCCTTCCCATCATCAAAATGCTTATGGCATCCAGCACAAGTGTAATGTTGGGCATCTAACAACTGTTTCACAGATTTATTCGGTGGAATTTCGACAATAAGTGATATAGTCTTCCCTAAAGACGAAAAGTTCCTTCTTGAGAAAGAAGACTGCAACACTGGTGTATTTGATACAGGTGAAACAGGTTGTGAATCTTGAGGGGATAAAAACCAAACCAATGCACTTGGAGGACTTGAAAAGAACCTGGTACGGAGAATAGACTGTAAACACTCTTGAATAAGAACACTTCTCCTCACAATAATATCAGGAGATGCACTTCTAAATATCTTGGATTCCTTATCAACAGAAGACCAAGGCAAAGGTAAAATCCAGCCTTGATCAGTGAATAAGGTTTTCATGCAACGACAGAGGGCAAGGAAATCACGATAACGCCTTTCAACCTCCCACTGATCCTTGCCACTCCACACTTTTATTTTATACACTGTGTATTCCTTCACCCCAACCAATCTTTCACTGAAAGAGACACCCCCTTTCTTCTGCCTCGCACCTACAACTTCAATTCTATCTATTCTTGTTGGACGCTGAACTAGCAAGTAAGCATCATCTGTACTAGAAGTGGAAGCAGTCAATCCACCGTCTCTTAAAGGCATAGAAACTTGTCCTTTAAGCAATCTGTTACCCATGGCAAACCTAGCCCCAGGTGAATCAATTGAGTCTAGTAAAATATCTTCCATATCCTGAACAACCTCGTCATAGAATTCATTTGGCTCGAAGTCCTCTGTCTGCAATATTTAGGTAAACATCGAATGCAATAGAGAAACCATTTAGGTAAAATGATTATTCCCAGTGTGCAAATGCACGATGTAAGTAAATGGGCAGCACAAAAGAGGTTCTTCAAAACCATATGTCTAAGACAGCATTTCTTAGAGTAGTTTTAATGTAGACTTGGGTTGACGGTGAACTCTAAACGTGACCGTATATTGATCATCAAATTCCATAATCTGCACATATCTATAGTTTTAAATTTGTAGATTAACTATGAAATAGGGTTTACTGTGAACCCTAGTCTATGTAAACATTTTGCTATTTTTTCATGGGGCAAGGAAGGGGGAATAGAAACAGTTTTTCTTAGTACATATGAGGAAAGAGAAGACCAATTGAGTCATTTATCCAAATCCTTTGAAATTCAAAAAATATGTAATCACTCCAGGCTGTAGTTTCAATTGAACTCATCGTATCAAATTAGCTATAGAATAAATAATTTCAGTTGTTAGACAAAATAGTCTTCTTCCTGGAAATTATGCATATTTTGTTAATATCAGGTTAGAAATGCCATGTTAAATCTAAAGATAACATATCAATTAAAATATTGTAGTTTCAAATAGAAGTAGCAAATTTAATAATTGAAAGGGATTAAAAATGATAACTTGAAAGATAGAAGAAATAAAAGCTCACCTTAGATATCACAGGGCGTTGTTCTAAGAGATTTTTTGAAGTGGGATAGCTCTCTAATGTTTTCCTCGTCCCACAATTTGAAGGCTGCACATTTTCTTTAAGATTGTCTAATGATTTTAAATTTATATTCCCAACATGGTCGGAGGAAATATAAGAATTTTGATGAACTCTGCTATCCGAAAACTTATCAAAGTTGAACTTAGAATTATCCAACTCCGAGTTCTTTACATGTGGAGTATCACAAGTGGCACTAGCTTCTTCTATCATGATACATTGATCCCCTTTTTCAGGGCTTCTACTATCTCCAACATTCAAACCCATGTGCTGACGTGCTTCCTCTCCCAGCGGATCCAAATCTACTTCACAGGCCTCGGTGACAGGAGAAGTGTTAATCAATTTGTCAGAACCTTGAACCTGTGGTTTGACCACGTTTAGAAAATCATTCGTGGCGTCAATAGGAGTGTCCCTCACCTCTTTTATTGCTTCTGGCACACCGATATCTTCTACTTCTTCAACTTTTTCATTGACCGTGACCATTTCCTTTTTATCTTTTCCTTCTCTTTTTTGACCGGCACTTACAAAGCCCGCTGAGCTCACAGAACCAGCTAGATCCTCTCCAACTTCATGATTATTTTCTTGCCGATTCTGAAATATATTTGAAATCACCGCAGCTGGACCACATCTCTCATTTTCAAGCAAAAAATCATCCAGGTCATCCGAACCGAAAGCCACAGAAGAGTTTATAAGCAATGGATTCTCATTTCGCATTTCCAGTTCCTTCTGATAATGTACAACCCTCGACAAATGAGACTCGTTTTTACTCTCACCATCACTCCCATAATTATACATGGAATCCTCACCCTCCGAACACTCGCAATCCGACAAACCTCCATCTTCTTCCCTCTCCATCTCTCTTCGCCCACAATCCAACTTCGACCGCGCATCAAAACCATCAATTCCAACAACTCCACAAGATAAACCACTTCCCCCACCGCCACCAGCGCCACCAGCTCCACAGTCGTACACAGAATCCTCGCAATCAGACATACGTCCATCTCCACCCCTCTCCGTCTCTCTTCCCCCACCTTCCAACTTCGACCGCGAATCAAAACCATTCAATTGATCGATTCCGATTCCACCTTCTCCAACTGCAACAGCGGACACGGAGCATTTATTCCTTTCATCACCACTCCCATTATTACACAACCTTCCAATTCCAATTCCAATTCCCACTCCATTAAATTCATTACCACCTCCTCTGCCAAACTCTTGAGATGACTCTACCATATTGTTAAACCCTATCATAGCAAGTTCATCACTATCATCACCATACAATTCCAATCCACTCGAACCGTATCTCGGCGTTGTTCGCAACTTATGACGGCCGCTATGATTCATCATCACCTCAGCAGTACTTCCACCACCTAAACTGAAATTCTCGAAACCGTTACCATCGTCACAATTAGTATCGAAACCCCTAACGGAACCGAAATCCAATTCGGAGAAGTCGTTGTAAAGGGAGAGGGTGCTGCGGACGCTGGGCGTTCCCATGAGGGAGTTGGCGCTGCAATAGCGGTCAAACTCGGAATCGGCGCCGCATGAGGAGTAACGGGAGGAGGAGGCGTCATCACCGTCCGATTGGGGGATACGTAAGGGAGGGAATGAATCTAACGGATCGGGAGAGGTCGTGGAATCGCGAGGTCTTTCGCCCATTGAGCATTTGAAAATGAGAAATGAATTTATGAAATAAAAAGAATTTGGGAAAGGGAAGGTGGGATTGGAGGTTACGTGAGATTTGTAGAAGGAATCGGACGGTGGGGAATGGATCGAGGGAGGTCTCGGAGGAAGAAATAGAGCACAGTGAGAGAGAGAGAGACAGCACAGGGTAGAAGAAGAAGAAGAAGATGCAGCCAATTCTTTAAGAAAAATAAAATAAAATAAAAAATAAATTAGATTTAGCTGTTTGTTTTTTCTCTGTCTTGTACATAGTTACCGTTGTCAATAATATCAAGGAGTGAAGGGAGACTTTGGTCCATCAAGTTTTACGACAGGATACTTTAATCCCTCGAGAAATTTAATTCATTTTTAGTCCTCATATTTTCTAAAACTACCAATTTAGTCCCTTATATTTTTCAAAAGTATCAATTTAGTCCCTCAACAAAGTGACTAACGAAAATAGGACAGGGACTAAATTAGTACTTTTGAAAAACTTTGGGGACTAAAAATGAATTAAATTTCTTGAGGGACCAAAATGTCCCTGTCGAAAAACTTGAGGGACCAAAATGTTATTTCACTCTAAAATTAAACCTATAAACATATAATGTATTTATTTAGACAGGGATATTACAAGAATAAATAAAATGCATGGCATAAAAATTATTTGAGGACATAATAATTGTGTTTATTTCTTAAATATATGTTATTACTTATGCAAAACAATTGATATTTACTTTGGGTCTACTAGGTAAATTTATTATGGAAAGAGATGAGTTGCCTCCTATATTTTGATACGAGATCAATTGTTACGCACTTGCCTCCTCCTATGTTTTTTAAGAAGGATGAAAAATTCTTTATCCTTCTACCTACATGTAGAGGACGAATTATTATATTATAATTTAGGCTTATTTATGGTTTTAGTCCCCGAAAGTTTGGAGTGTTTTGATTTTGGTCCCTGAAAGTTTTTTTTGACCTTGATTCATCCTTAATTGTTTTGAAAATTTGGTTTTAGTCCCTATCATTAGGAAAAATTCGTTAATTGCTGATGTAGTTAACGAAACGACACATCAATATACACGTGTGCAAGTATTGTACGCCACCGATAAAATGACATGAATGATTCGGACCCGCAGGAGCAAAAGGGTCAAGGCTCAACCAAAATGTGTTTGTGGATTGGGCTATGGCCCTTTTCCTCATGCGGGTTTGGATCATCCACGTCATCCTACCATGACATTCCATAATTGCACATGTGTACGTTGATGTGACGTTCCATTAGCCACGTTAGTAGTTAACAGATTTTTCTTGACAACAGGGACTAAAACCAAATTTTCAAAACAATTAAGGATGAGTCAAGGTCAAAAAAATTTCCAGGGACCAAAATCAAAACACACTCAACTTTCAGGGACTAAATACATAAATAAGCCTATAATTTATTAGGCTAAGCAAAATGATCGTCAAGCATTTTATCAACACTAGCGTGTCGACAGACACTCCCGTGCCTGTATACCCACTTTTATATTTCTGTATTTTTGTCATAACGAAATAATTATTAACATTTTTTTACTTTGAATATGATTTTACTTTGAAACAACCCCATAAAAAATTTAGGTGACAATAACAATTAGTAAGGAAAGCGTAAAAATTTAGGTGACAATAAGAATTATCTGGAATCGGGTTGCAATGCAAAAACACTGCTTCATCTTCTGGCTTGTTGCTCAAGGTAGGCTGCACACAAGAGATGGAATGGTTTGGATAAGCACTCCAAATCATTGTTCCCTTTGCCTTGCTGCTATAGAAACGCACAACCATCTCTTTTTTGAATGTTCATGGAGTAGAGAATTGCTTAGAAGATGCCTAGACTGGATGACAATTGATAACTGCCCTTATCAATTTAATAACTGGATAAGATGGGTTCAGCATGCTTTCAAGGATAAAAATCGAAGGCTCTGTGTCTCAGCAGTCATCTACTACATATGGAAAGAGAGAAATAACCGAGCTTTCAATGATAAACTTGGCTCAGTTGAAATTGCACACAAATTCATTAGAAAGGATACAGCTCTTAGAATTGATCATTGCTTCCCCAAATTTAGAAATTGGTCCAACACTGTACTAGATAATAGAATCTGTATGGAACTTTAATTTCGTTTTTCCAAGCTTTTAATTTGAACCCTTCCTAGAAGGTGGCAAATTGAAGGTTTGGATTTTGGCATGATTCTAATTTTTGCACCCTTCCTAGAAGGTGGTAAATTTTGGATTATGGCCTATTTTGATATATTTCTTTTGCATTGTGGTAATAAGATTTTTCTTTATAAAAAAAAAAAGCATAAAAATATAATACTGGAAACTTAATATATTGTTAGTATTATTTATATTAATATACTTAGGTAAACAACTAATTGATTATACCAGTAAGTTAGCATGAATAACAGGGATAGATACCTATGATTTTGATTCTTGGATACTTTTACAATAACTTAATAGTTGTATGAGAATACATTTTTAGAAAACTTAATGCTTAGTGGCAATGTACCTTGTAGCAGGATAATTTTTTTAAAAAATTTAATACATTCAAGGGAACATTTTAGTACTTGGATGAAGGCGAAAATTCAAGAATTCATGCTTTAGTGAGAATGTAAAACTTAACCGCAATAGAAAAAAATTATAAAGTTATAGAACATCATCATCAAGATGTAGAAGCACATATAACTCCATTAAGGTAATGCTAAGTACCCATGTTAGATGCATGTTGATAGAAGAATGTTATGATTATGTTATAGAGTGATTATGATTGGAATCCATAATATTCATAGTATATTTCAATATAAATATTGTAGGAATATTTAAGGGGCATAAGCAAAATATTGTTACTTTATAATTGGGAACATGTTAATATGCTTGATAACAAAAGCATTGACTCATACAAACTATAGCAACATTGATCCTTTAGAAATTGAGTGATAAATTTACCCCATGAAAATTAAATAGATTGTATAGTTGTAACATTAAGTATTGCATGCATAGAAATAATAGCTAGAAAATGAGATGTTCTATAAAAAAAATAGATTAATGATTGACAATGTACCTTAAAGAATATTTATTTGGAAGAAAATAGTGAGACATGAGAAGAATAGAAAAACAAAAATAAAACAAACTTGATTTTGGAAACTTTAAGAATCAAGTAGATAGGAGAAAGGATGGAAGAATACCTTATGAAGAAACTGGTTATGGAAACGGTAAGAATCAAGAAGGAAGAAGAATAAGTTAGCATCAATTAGAATCATAGCAGTTTTATTTTTAAGTTGGTTTTTGTAGTTTTAAGTTAGTTTTTACTTTTTAAGTTGGTTTTATTTCAGTTTTAGGTAGGTTTCTTATTTGAGAAGTTGGTTTTTTGCATGAAGTTTATATTTCAAATTTTAAAGTTGGTTTTAAACTATGTTGTGGACACCAAAATACCCTCTCCCTTTATTAATAGTTATAGATTATAGATGAAGAGGATAACTCTTCTATGCCAAAGGCAAACTTTCATAAGGAGATGACATAAATATGATGGTCATGTCATAATTAACATGCCATTACCCTTCTATATTTTTGTAGGGGACGTACATTGATATTTGAGAAATCCATAGTATATGAAGAAAACATTGATGATAACTGAATTACAAAGACAATAGACATATTCAAATATGTATAGTCATGTGACACAGATATTATATAATTAAATTATATAAAAGTCATAAGGGATCTGATCAATCCTCTAACATAACCTGAAGAAAAAAAATTGAAATTCCAGAACATCGAGGGGAATATGGGATTAAGGCAGCTTGTCATCAACGGTGATGGGAACCCAATCCTTGTGAATGAAGATCCAATTAAGAATGTTCATATGGGTAATAATAAGACATCTGTCAATTAAGCTAGGATAATTAATTTTCCTTTCCTATGGTGTAAAGGTGTGTGCTAGGCTGCATTCAAGATAGGGTAAGCAAAAAGCTCTTAATGAATGTTTCATATCCTTTAGGGAGGTGTGTGACGTACAACATACACTTTATGAAATACCACCGATATGTGTCGGCATGGGGCCCGCTCCTATGTTATTGGTGCCGTGATTTCTAGAGCACTAATGAACACTGGGCACGTGCATGACTGTATTAGTGCAATCTCGCGATAACAACAGGAATTGTGGAGTGTGACGGATAGTATTCCTATATACTTCAAAGTATCATTGGTTCATAGATCTTGCTACACATGCATTTATATGTTATATACTATCAGTTTGGGTCTGATTCATAGCTCAAAAGGCACCAGATTCAACGCATTACACTCATAATGGTTACCCTGAAAATTTTTAAAATATTATCTTGAAACATTTTTGAAATAAGTGGGGGATTGTTATAAAATCTCATTTAATTATTTTTTTAAAAAAATATTTCTTTTAAATTGAATCTAATGATTATTTGTTTGGGTGAAGGTTATATATTTTTTATTAGCTCTTATAATAATGATCACTATTACATATTTTGTATTAACATTTTAATTACCTTTTATTCTTTTTTTCAAGTAAGAGATAATTCTTTTCAATAAAAAAACAGTAACATTCATCATTTAACAATATTCAAATTATTATTGTTCTTTATCTATTCAAAAGAAAAACAGACTAAACATTTTGGTGATATAGCATTTTTTATATAAACATGTTATGACAGAAAAGTTAGTGTACGTGATTTTTACTCTTACAAGAATAAAGATTGCAAAATTCCTTGGGAAATAAGTTAGATATTATTCATCTATTTTAGTTTTCATTACCCAAATGGATTTGGCATAGTGGAAGCATGCTAAGACCATAAGGATATTGAGAACCCATAAGACTATAAGGTCAGAGGCTCGAATCCTTGTGGAGAACATCCCTTGGGGAGGCACCCCACCCATATTGCTCCGGGTGCCGGGACTGTAAAGTTCCCCCTCCACAGTTTTAATTACCAAAAAAAAAATTAGTTTTCATTGTCATGGCCTCATGGGTTAAGTTGAAAACAAAAGTATTGCTAGTTCCTATAGCCTGTGTTTAAGTTTATAGACAAATATAGAAGAGTCTATCAAATCTTGAGGGATCACTGCTATCCGCAAATAGATTCTAAGGACAGTGCCCCTCAACGCGCATCATACTATAAACTATATATATATATATATATATATATATATATATATATATATATATAATATGGGAGTGATAATGCAACAATTCCAACAATCCTCTACTACTTTTAAAAGGGAGCCATGGAAATCTAGGAGACTACGAAGATGAAGTGTACAACTGTGAATGCCTCCATCATGCTACATTGAATTGTATTTTATTTTCAAGTGTAATCTCCAAATATTTCCAACAGATGATGTGTTACTATTATACTCCCTCCGTCCCAAAAAGTTAGTAGTAACTTTTTTAAAATTCAACAAAAATAAGGGAACATGCTTTTAATGCATTGTCTCCCAAATCAACCAATTACCAAAACAAACATTTAATACATGTTTCCTTAATTAACCAATCATAGGATATACAATTCAATTTCAATTTTTTTTATTAATTATTTTAACTTTAATTTGGGACAAAATTTTTCTATGTTTTTTACTAACTTTATGGGACGGAGGGAGTAATTAACTTGGTACATAGGGAATCGTCCATTTTTAATTACAAGATGTTTCTATTGGTGAGTCTTTTGGCAACCTTTTATGAAAGAAGTTCACATAGCCTCTTTGATATAGCATAAATAAAGAGGTTTGGAATTTAGCCAAGACAAGGAACATGCTCATATGTTCTAATGTGTTAAAATGCCAAAAAAAAAAAAAGTTAAGTTCTTGCCATTTTAGTAATCCTCATAATTTAATGGAAAGATTTGTAAGGTGGAATGGAGTTGGTATTATCCTTAAAGGGTTTGAAATTCATAATATCCCAATAGAAGGGCATTGGTCAATAATGATGCCTTCTAAGAAGATCTATATTTCCAATCTTAGTAGGCTGGGTTTTAAATAAACCTTAGCCTTTTTTGATATATTTGAATGTCTTCGGCACAGCCTATTCAAGTTTAGAAACAATGGAGTTGGAGCACAATGAAGGAAAATTCACAAGAAGAATAAGAAGAAAAGGTCATGGACGCACACAGCTTTTATTCTTCATTAAGTGGCAAAGGACTCGCCAAGCAGAAAATGTAGATTGACAAAATATTGGCGTTTCGGCAAAGACGACAAACTGACAAGAGTGTTACTGGCCGAGTTAATGGTAAAGCACCAAAAGTTTATGTTAAATGTTTTAAATCATGAATAACTACTTTTGTAGTTTTTAGTAGTAGTTTTTAGAATATACCTAGGTCCTAGATTTGGCAATACATTAGAATGTCATTTTCTTGTAACTTTGCTTATAAATATGTATTCTCACAATGTAAAAAGGTTGAAAACTTCAACAAAAATCCTACATGTCTCAATGAACATCAAGGACCGCTTCCACTTTCATTTTATGCAATACAATTTTATTTCCTTTATTGCTTTGTTCTTTATATATATTTAGGCTTTTATGTTTTTAGTCCCTGAAAGTTAAGGGTGTTTTGGTTTTGATCCCCAGAAGTGTTTATTGATATGGTTAATGGAACATCACATCAACATACATGTGTGCATGTGTTGCATGCCACCGGTAGGATGATGTTGATGATCCGACCCGCATGAGCAAAAAAGCCAAAATCCAACCCAAATTTGTTTGTGGATTAGGCTTTGGCCCTTTTGCTCTTGTGGGTCTAGATCATTCACGGCATCCTACCAATGGCATTCAATATTTGCACACGTATATGTTGATGTGACGTTCCGTTAGTCACGTTAGCAGCTAATGAGTTTTTCGTGACAGCAAGAGCTAAAACCAAATTTTGAAAACAATTAAGGATCAGTCAAGCTAAAAAAAAACTTCCAAGAACCAAAACAAAAACACGTCCAAATTTCAGGGACCAAAACCATAAATAAGCTATATATGTACTATATGTATGTATGTATATATATATTACCACCTGAAAATGTTTGGTAGGATCTTACAATTCGTATTAGATCACAAATTTTACGTGTACACCTTCCCCTTCCAACCAAACACATACATATTGACCACTCGAGTTTCATCATCTCGAGTTTCATAATTTTGCTTACAACTAAAATTCTAATTTTTACCTAATATGTTGACCTCTCGCATATGTGCATTTTATCGTACATAGTGAAGGTAACATATATATTGAATTCACATAAAAGCATGTGCGTTACTGGTGTAGTGTTTTTTAAAAATTGCACTATACGCTCATGAGGGAGCATAATGCACCTTTTTTCGGTTTTGCACACTTCTTACCTCACCCAATTGTCTTTCATCACATCTTGTTCATGAATTTCAAATTGGTAGTTTAACATTATCATTCCTTCATAATCATCACCCTCCTCCAATAACAACCACTTTCATCTATAACAGTAACCAGTTTTCTAATTTTTTTGGAAATGGTTCTGTTGCAAATACTCCAAGTTTCAACCTTGACTACTCTTCTTCTGATACCAGCACCACAAGTTCTAATAACTTAGTCTACATAATTACCCTTTAATGGTGCAATCTACTATAACCTTGAGAAAAATCAGAGGTTGACCATGTTTGATTGATAAAATCAAAGACCACAACTCATTTTGTTTCACAACCTTGAGATTTCAAACCCAAAGACTTTCTTTGTTGGGGGTTCAAGAAAAGGAGATGGCCCAAGTGATGGTAATATACCTGCTGACGAGGATTGTATTTGCGTGAAAAAAATAAAATACATTGTTATGCTCCATCCCAAGCATAATTGCAAAATTGCATATATGTTAGGAGGTCAGTATAGTGAGCAAAATATTAGTGTTTTTTTTACATGTACTTTACCCCCTTAGCGCATATGAAAAAATTAGTGTTTTAATTGTCCTACGCGATTGGGGTAGCATATGTGCAAAAATTCAAAAAATTATAATAGTAGTAGAACTAGTATAGCTTATGTGTAGCTTTAGTTCTAAGCTTGTAGTTAATTAGCAAGTTGTCATACTGCTAGCAGCCTAGCACGGTTCAGTTCCTATAAACAGAGTTTGTGTTCACCTAATGTAACTACCTTTCTATTTTCTAAAATATTATCTCTCTTAGTTAGTTAGTTGAGATTAATGGGTACACACTGACGGTGTAAAGTTTTTTACACCATCAATCCATTATCCATCATTCATTTGTATTACTTTAATCTAAAAGTTAACAACCATACGCAATGAAGGGTCGATGATACACTGATGGTGTAAAAAACCTTTACACTATCAGTGCATTCTCCATTTTCTCTAGTTAGTTTATAGTTTTATACAGTTTTATACGGTATTGTCGGGTTCCATGGCTGATCTTGTTATTCAAACAAGACCGCATTCTCCGTCATACTCCACTGCATCATATTCCAGATTTGATTTTGGTAGCTTCTATCTTAATTATTTTACACTTTATAGTTTTATATGGTATTGTTGGGTTCCATGGCTGATCTTGTTATTCAAACACCACCGCATTCTCCGTAGCAAACTCCACCGCATTATATTCCAACTCCAATTTTGGTAGCTTCTATTCCTCCATCTCTTCTGGTTGTTTCTTCCAAACTCACGGTGATGAACTTTCTCTCGTGGAAGCAATTCGTCAAATCAGTGCTACGAGATCATCGCTTACCTTGATTCCATCGAGATTTCTCACTAATGAAGATTGCACAAATCGGTGATTCAATCCTTAGTTTATTCGATGGCCTTATGCCAAGCAGCCCCATACTTACAAAATAGGTGAAAGGAAATCTTACTTGCAGCGTGGTTCTTTAACCAGCTATACCTACTTCACCTCTCTCTTTAGTTGCTATATGTATTGCTGATTGGGTAACAAATCAGGATGATAGAAGTTCAACATATGGTACTTTTCTCTTTCTTGATCTTAATGTAATAACCTAGTGGTCTAAGAAACAAAACTCAATCAGTAGACCAAGTACAGAAGCTGAGCACATGTCATTAGCCTATGCAGCAACTAAAATTATTTGCTTTAAAACTCAAGAGATAAGAATTGCTTTCAGCACTCCAAAATTGTACGGTGACAACCTTAGTACAATTGCTCTCTCGCAACCCGGTACTTCACTCAAGAACAAAACACTTAGCTTTGGATCTACTTTTTGTCACAGAACAAGTTCATCCCAAGTCTCTCTCGGCTAACCATGTTCTTACTCAACATTAAACAGCTGATATCCTCACCAAACCCCTCTCATCAGCAAGGTTTTAGGATTGTAGACCAAAGCTCAAAGGCATTGACACCTTGCCTTTGACCCCAATTAGTTTGACAGGAAGAGTAGAGAACTAGTATAGCATATGAGTAGCTTTAGTTTAAGCTAGTAATCAGTTAGCCAGCTGTTATACAGTTGGCACGGTTCAACTCCTATAAAATAGAGTTGTTTTCACCAAATGTAACTACCTTTCTACTTTCTATTTTCTGAAATAACATAATCATATTTCCTTCTTTCTTTTCTCTACCTTCTTCATTTCAACAATTACTTGCCAGTTGGCTTATCTTCCTACCTTTGTTGCATGCCTTCTCTTTCAGCTGCAATAACGCCCCGCCCAAAACAATTGTTGCACAACCTTAAGTCCCCCAAGCCAATGAAGGACCTGCAGACTCCAAATATCAGTACCTAGCAAACACTTGTTAGCATATATCATACAATTGACATGACAAACTTATGACAAAAAAACAATTAATTTTTTACTTTTTGAACTTGTAAGAACACATTCCAAATAAAATTTATCAGAGAGCTAATAAAAGCAATTCAAGAACAGTCACTTGATTGTAAATGACTGTCGGTTATACAACTTGAGAATCACATACTCATTGTAATACTACACTCCTGTAAGATGATGCCGTATTTGACTGAGCCAAGTGTCAGGGTTTTACTCACATGTTTTGGCAAGGATATCCAGATACTTTCAGTACCTAGGGAGGGCTTTCCCTGGTTCTTTGGTTCCGTCTTGTGTAGGGCTTCTTTAATTTTTGTCTTGTGTGGGGGACGTTTTGTCTGCTTTGTATTTGAAGATCATTTTCCATTTTGTTAGATCTCAAATCAGCCAATCTACAGCAACCATTTGCATCAAGGTTCCCTTTGCTTTAAGCCTTTAACCTACTAATCAAAAGAAAATGGTTACATATTTTAATTATAAAACATACCATATCCAGAATTTAGTCCATTAAGAATAGGAGCATCAGGAGCATCAGCAACTGCAAGTCAAGAAAATAAAGTAATCAGATTATTTTAAAAATACTTAAATATCAAAATGGTCCCTATAAATATTAAACCCTTTGAAATTGGCCCCTGCAAAAAAAACTGCTGGTTTTGGTTCCTGCATTTACAAAACGTTTTGATTTTAGTCTCTCCTATCAAATGTAGATGGAAAAAGACCGAAAACTTAATGTATTACATTCTGTAACCAATTAATGATGGTGTTCTTGCATTTATTCTCAAGGATAAAAAGACAACTTCCATTATATAAGGGAACCAATTCAAAAATCATGTCAGTAAAGGGGCCTAAACCTATCGAATCTAATAACAGAGGGACCAAAACAAACTACCAATATCATTATGGGGACCAAAATTTAACAGGAGGGACCAAAACCAAAATGTTCTTTGAATATAGGACCAAAACCTTTTTTATTTTTCAATGACCAATTTTTAAGGAGTCAATATTTACAGGGACCATTTTGGTATTTCAGCCTTTTAAAAATAAGCACTTAACCAGAACTATCTTGAGAGAACAAAGGAGGAAAGCTAATGTTTGGAAAAAATTTGGAAACATATAGCGTTTAGTTTTATTAAAACTACAACAGAAGACCAATGCATATGATCAAACTTCATTATCTTAAGCATAACAAATTGAAGTCGCAAAGCATCTGAATTAAGTAATAGGGTCATAAAGCGAAGGATTCCCAACTCATAGAACAACTCATAAATTGGAGAGATAGGAGAAGGGGTGCTTATGTGGGGGAGGCTTTGTGAAGGAAAGGGTTACATTGCTGCCAACGAAACAAGTTTGAAAATTGGGACAACACCCAAATCATACCCTTCACAAACAGAAAAAACGGTGGAATAAGGCCACACAAAAGTCTAATCAAACTCAAAAAACAAGATTTTATTGAGGTTATCGGTCCTAAAAGTTTAGCGTATTTTGGGTTTAGTCCCTAAAAGCTATTTTGACCGAAACTAGTTTTTAATTTATTGACAGTTTTGGTTTCGATCATTGCCGTTTGGAAAACTTTGTTAACTGCTGATGTGGCTATCAGAATGTCACGTGTTTAATTGGAATGAGATGGCAGGTCATGTAATAGAATGATGTGGCAGACCAAAGAATAGAATGCAAAATGGACCAAAAGAGCCCATTCACATTCACAATTCGAAAAGTGGCATCTCATCCCATCTTCTTACATGATCTGCCATCTTATCCCAATTGAACATGTGGCATCACTGAGGTACCATTCCGTTAGTCATATAAGTAGTTAACAAAGTTTTCTAAACGGTGAGGACCAAAAGCAAAACTTCTGAAAAATTAAGAACTTTTTTGGTAAACGAAAATTCATTAACCAACTGAACAAAATTATACATCAGTCAAAGCAAAAATATTTATTCTTAAAAACTCACCTACTATGTAGGGTTTCACTTAAAAACAAATACAAAAGCTAAAGTTCAGCTAAAATTCTAGAAGCTATTACATTGTTGCAACATAAATTTAATCTAGGAAAATAAATACCAAGTCTAATAACAAGATCTCTCTTCACTGAGTTGAAAACATGAAATGGTGCTCTAGCCTTGTCAGCAAATCTCCTGCGATTTCTTTCCATCCAAACATGATAGAGAACTGCGGCCATAGTTGCATTCACAAATTGTCTCATTTTCTTATGCTTGAAGCCAAAAAATGAGCCAATGAATCCAGCTCTGAAAGTTGGTGCGCCATCCATCAAGCCCAATCCAGTTGCAAACCAATTCCAAGAGTTCTCTACTCCACACACAATAAAAAAACAAGTGATTCCTATCTTCATAATTATCATTACAAAGAATACAAGTGGGGTCAGAAACATCATAAGCTGCCATATTTGCCTTAGTTTTGAGTTTGTTATGAATAGTCAACCAGAAGATGAAACAGTGTTTTGGTATAGAAGCTAGATTCCATACTGTTTTAAACCAGTTTACGTACCATGATCACCAATCAGACATTGATACCCTTTCCTTATTGAATATTCTATGCCTGTCCAAGCACCATTCACATAGAACTGCCTGAACCTGTCTCTGACCTTGCTGATCTGCCTCCAATGCCAACTGTCTTGATTACCAGCCTTATAGTCCCAGAATTCAACATCCTTCAAATACACTGAGCTAATCCACTTAACCCATAAATTATCTTTTTTGAGAGCAAGCTGCCACACCTGCTTACCCAGGGCTGCTTGATTCCACAGTGCAATGTTTTTAAAACCCAGACCTCCAGCTTTCCTAGGCCTGCAACACAAGTCCCAAGCAATAACTGGTCTAGATCTACCAGTCTGATTTGTCCCCCAAAGAAATATTATGCATTTATGCTCAATTTGATGCACCACAAATTTAGGGATAATGAAAACACTAGCCCAATAGACATGAAGAGTGAGGAGCACATAATTGATCAATTGAGCTTTCCCCTGATACGATAGATGTCTAGACTTCCAAGAATTAATCCACTTTGTTACTTTATCAACCAGTTATTGACATGTATGAGGAGTCCATTTCCTAGCAGAAATAGGCAGGCCTAAATATCTAAAAGGAAACACCCCTTTAGTAAAGCCAGTGATTTGCTGCAAAGTAACCTGCATATCCTCATGAACCCCAGCCATATAAATCTGAGATTTAGCATTATTAGCATATAAACCAGAGCTAGTAGAGAATTGATGAAAAGCATGCATAATAATCCTCACACTAGTCTCATTACCACTGCAGAACAACATTATATCATCAACAAAGGCAAGATTAACAAGCTTCAAGCCTCTACAAAGGGGATGAAATCTGAAATTCCTAGAATTAGATGCAACGTGTAACTTCCTTGTCAACATCTCCATAACTAACACAAAAATCAGGGAAGACATAGGATCTCCTTGTCTTAGGCCCCTCTGACTCTTGATGTTACTAAAAGAGCTTCCATTCAGAACCAATTTAAAAGTAACACTGGAAATACAAACCATAATCCAATCTACAAATTTCATTGGAAATTTCAAGGCCATGAGCATATTCTTAACAAAAGACCAATCAAGAACATCATATGCTTTCCAAAAATAATTTTTAATGATTAAAACCAAAACACGCGAAACTTTTAGGAACCACCAACATAAATAAGTCAAATATCAGGATAGAGGAGGAATGTACCAAAGTATCCGCTAAAGTCCCTCTGCGCCATCCCTTTATCAAGTGACACTACATAAAACAAAAAGCAAAACAGGAAGAAGTATAACTGTAGAAGACATAGAAGGATCCCAAAGCACAAGCATGAAGCCACAAGTCATCAATGGCCAAGCGGATGTGCAACAGTACTCACAGGGGTGAGATTTTTTCTATAGCTGTAAAATGAATAGATTCATTCTTCCTTAGGCTTCTGCCCTTCACATTTGGTTCTTCATTTGTGTTCCTTCGCTTGATCACTTGTTCCTCTAACATATTACACAATTCAACTTGCTTGTTTCGAGCCATATTCGAAAATCGCTGGTTAGACGTTCTGCACTCATTTTCAACTTCGTAGAACTTTAGAATTCTAATCAGAGATTTCCTTCCTCAAAGTGATAACTAGAATCACAATATTCTTCTAACTAATTTCCACAATAAACTAATAGACAAGTTCAACATGCAAAATATCTTTCCATTCAAAGTCAAAATAAATGATGTGAACCAGACAAAGATTAATGGAGGTTTTAAGAGCCTAAAGATATTACAAGAACATGGATTGAAGTTGGCTCAAACAAAAAGACAAGCAGAATTGCTTTTTATTTCCTTCACAAAAACAAACTAATTTTATTCTGCACAGTACCGAAGGATAAATACTTTTTCAATGAATATTAAATTACATTCTTACTGTACATTCTTATTGTACAACTTTCCTGTTGAATAAAGTAACCATGTTTATTAAACTCAAATCTGATACACAAAATGATTCAGGCATTATTCCATGGTGGCATCATCTTTTATTGTCTGCAAAAGTTGAACACAAGGCAAATGAAATCAGAATAAGTGATTGCAACCAAAGTAGTAGATGTAAGATCAGATTTAACCAACTAACTTACGTTTGAGATATCGATCCACAAGTTGAGAGTCTTGAGAGACTTTCCTGATTGTTGTGTTTTGCGTGCCAGAGCCACTCCTTCCCCTAAGTTCCTTACATGGCCACAGACCAAGAGAGCAGCTGCTGCATTGAGAACCTAAACATTTTTTTGTACAGAATAATCAAAATGGATCTAAAGACAAGTGTCATAATATTGTGCAGTACAAAAATTCCACTGAGAAAATTCGAAACTCAGAACAAATAATTGAATTTAGATAAACAGCACTTTAGAGCAGCAAAATAACTATAGGGGAACATAAAAGTATAGATACAAACCACAGGTGCCTATCATGAATAGCATTATCGGGTTAGGATGCAAAATGTTACAAGCTGGAAGCTTCAAGAAAATAACTTTTTTTTTTAAATTAAAAAATAACCGTGAGGGTAGGGTGTCGTCATAATTCCATGGTATAATTCCTTTCTTCAAAACCAAGCAGAGGGACAAGTTTCGTCTCCTTGTGAAGTAAATTCAGTGTCACAAAAATAAGTGGGTTAGAATCAAAATAACTTGCACCAGTGAAGGGGGTCAAATTGAGATGGAAAGGAGCAAATTCCATCTAAACAGAAAAGCTTCTGGCTAAAGTTGCATTAAAAGCATCATTATATTTTTCTTTACAAGGCCAATGGCTTCCATCACTTAGACGAAGCAGAGGTATCATCCCCTTTGCTACTTAGAAGGTTAGGAAAACGAAAGATACTTACAAAAGCATCAGCAATAGGCCCCCTCTCTCCAGCTAGAACACGTCTCAGAACCTCTGCATTGTATTCTGGGCCACCACCTTTTAAGCTTTCAAGACTACACCGGGGAATGCCAAACTCCACTGTTCCAATAAAGATAAACAATATGATGTGAAGAGTTAACTCAACTATGCAAATCCAATAAATGAACCATTAATGCACTAAGTTTCAAGAGAGTTGTATCATTTTACTTTGTAAAGTAAACAGATTATAAAAACCATGAATTATCACTTGCTTACCAGGGTCGAATGAGAACTTATCAATACTTTCTGGAGTAACGTCAAGCACTAGACCAGGTCCTGCATGCAATGCAAACAACATGCCAAAAGGTATCGGTCAAACCCAAATCAAAAGACAATATCTCCCAAATAAAACAATTTCCATATGCAAAACAAGCAAGAAGTCTTACCAAGAGGACTCATTTCATCCAAACCTTCGGAGTGGACAACTAAAGCTCTTTTCATGCCAAATCTTTGAAGGGATTTAGCCATTTTCAAGACCTATCCAAAATACCAAGACAAACAGCATATCATGAATAATACAGATGGAGAAAAACAGCATAAAATTAGATCCTCAACCCTTCACTGTCTAATTTTTTAGGCAAAAGATACAAAGAAAAAAAACAAATATTAATGGAACACATGTAAGGAAAAAACTACATTACTGACAGTGTTATTGTCAAATACAATTCACCAAAAGACCAAGCACACATTATTACAAAGCAAATGTCTTCCTTATTAAAGCCAGGTGCTTTTGACACTGTGTACTTCATGGAGGGAGGAGCCCAATCTACTCCAATGTACGCTATGCTTTGCTGATGATGAGGACAAGAATAGTGTTGTGGCTGCTGCTATTGTTGATGAGAATAGTGCTGATCAGCCTATACACACAGTTCGAGCAACAATGTAGTCCCTTGGGTGTACCGCCTAACTTAGCCTCTTTTTTTGTTGATGATGATTGAATTTAAGGATTTTTTTATCCTCAACTGGAATTTTAGAGGTGCAAGGAATAAAGATGCTAAGAAGGTGGTGAAGGAACTGGTGGTTCGTTTGAAGTCGTCTCTCATTTGCATTTGTGAAACTCATAGCTTTTTCAAAAGTTTAGCGTTTTTGGCATGGTCTTTGTTATTTTCCAGTAGCTATCAAGGAGGCTTTTGGTCATTCCGGTGGTTTATGGGTCCTATCTTCATATGATTGTTTTCACTACACTGTGGTTGACAGTTTTGCCCAAGCTATTACCTAAAAAATTACGAGGTAATTTGTCTTGGTTCTTAACTGCTATTAATACTAGTCATATCTTTGCTAACAGGCAGGCTCTTTGGTCTCATCTAATCAATTCTTGGGCAAGCTTGGTTGGTGCTTGGCTGTTGATTGGTGATTTCAATGATATTCTTCTCCCGTCGGAGATTAAAGGTGGTAATTTTTGTTCTAATAGATATGTTGCCTTTGGTAACATGCTCCAAGCTTGCCATCTTATTGAATTGGGTGCCAAAGGCACGAAGTTTACATGGGTTCAAAATTGTTAGGGTGGTTGGCGTGTCGAGAAAAGGTTGGATAGGGTTGTGGGTCACAGTGATTGACGTTTGGCATTTCTGGACGCGGTTGTTGCAAATTTGAACCTTGTTTATTCTTATCATAGCCCCTTAATACTTCGGTGTGGAGATTTTCCAACTCTAAATGGTGTCTGCCCTTTCAGGTTTGGGGCTGCTTGGGTCTCTCACCGAGATCATTTCTATCCAGGTGAAGGGAAGATTTCTTTCAAGTTCGACAAATGGCTTGACGAAGGACCGCTCTTGAAGCATGTTCCCTTTGTTGATATTCAAGATTCCGATTTGTTAGTCTCTAATATATATATATATATATATATATATATGATGCTTGGGAGTTTCAAAAGCTTATAACAATGTTTAATGTCCCTTGCAAGTAGGCAATTGCTATTACTCCTATCTTACCTAGTGGTTCTGTCCGGGATAAGATTATTTGGTCTGCTTCTTTGGAGGGGTCCTACTCGGTGTCATCAGGGTACTCTTGGCTTACAGTTCGGAACCTTGGCCATCCTTCTCTGGAGTCTTGGTACTGGAATTGGAGGCTCCCGGTTCAGCAAAAACTCCATTTCTTTGTGTGGTTATGTTGGCATGATGTTGTCCTTAGGAATGTTATAAGGTTGCAAGACATTTAACAACAAATTTGTCATGCCCTGTTTGCCACAATCCCTGTGAAGATCAGCTCCATTGTCCTCATGATTGCTCTATGTCTACTCGGGTTTGGAGGTTTCTGAGTTTTGCTAATGGCTCTAATTTCTTCATTTTGACCTTCCAGGATTTGTTGCATTCTAATGCAACAGGTTCCCGAGCATTGGTTTTCTTGGTAACTTTGTGGTGCCTTAGCACGTTACAATATCGTTTTTGGGCAGGTTTAGTGGCCATTGCAAACCATTATATGGCTCATATCTATGATGCTAGTGAACCTTGAGACTTTGGGGTCTACTACAAATCCTCCTCCTTCTATTACTCATAATAAATTGCACCTTGTGTCATGGCAACACCATGAGGTTGATGGTTTTATTCTTAATGTTGATGGCTCATCTCTTGGTAATCCTTGCCGGACAGGCTTTGGGGGATTAATTAGTTTTGGTTCTGGTGATTGCCTTTGTGGTTTTTCAGGATTCTTAGGTTACACTAGCATTCTCCAAGTTGAATTGTTTCTGGTGATTGCCTTTGTGGTTTTTCAGGATTCTTAGGTTACACTAGCATTCTCCAAGTTGAATTGTTAGCCTTGTTACATGGTCTTCAGATAGCTAAATCCAGAAATATTGCTTCCATTGTGAGTCAAACTGATTCCAAGAAGGTCATCGAGCTGATAACCAGTCTAGTCAATGACTTGCATATGTATGCTTGCTATTTACAGGAAATCAAGGAGTTATTGGCCTCTATTTCGTATGTCCTTATCATGCATACATTGAGGGAAGGTAACCAATGTGTTGGTTGGTTTGCCAAGCATGGAGCTTCTCATGATGAATTCTTGAAGGTGTAGTATTCTATGCCACCCGCAATGTCTCCTCTTCTCCTTGCAAACAAGATGAGTGTCCCTTTTATTAGGAAGCAGTTTTTCTTTGGTTTTTGTTGCTTGTTTTAATTTTCCCTGTACCCAAAAAAATTACTTTGAAATCCAAGATGTTTCAAAGTTATCAATCTTCAAGCTGCAAAAGTTATGTAAAATAGAATTCATAGATTTTCTCCTCTCTTAATAAGGTGTTCTACCCTTAACCTTAAAATTTCACTAACAAAAAATTACCAACTTCAAAGCATGTAAATTATATAGAACGATGGGAAGTCAAATGCAGTAAAATTATATACTCCAACACTTCTCTTTGAAGTAACTTACCAAGTCTTCTGCATAAACTCCAACAACTGCAAAAGGTGCCTGTGCTGGATTTAACATCGGACCCAATATATTAAATACTGTTTTAACTTTTAGCTTCTTTCTTACAGGCCTGACAATCTTCATCGCTTGGTGATACTTGGGAGCCATCATAAACCCAATTCCAGCTTCGTTCACGCACTTCGCTACTCCCTGCTTTGCAAAAATAGAAACAAAATTACTGTATGTAAACCAATTACAATGTCTGTTGGAAACAAACAGTGTACCGTTGTTATTTTCTAAAACTAACCAAAATAAACACTGCAGTTTTATACAAACTACATTTGACGGTATATTGTCAACAACAACCTACTGTTAAGCCTCACAAAGACAATAGTTACTCATGCAATTATTTTTCACACAACAAAAAGGGCTAGTATGAATTGACACCTACATTTATATGTCAAGAAAGCTAGCCAAAGGTTTTCATTCTCAAAGCAATTTGCACTAACCTGAGGGCCTAAGTCGATAACCACTCCCAACTCTTCTAATACGTCAGCACTTCCACATGCCGAAGAACTCGAACGGTTTCCTTGCTGAACAAGTAAAAGAGTTATGCTATTTAAACACCCAATGCAGAAGAACCGCGGTACAAAAAAACATGATTGCAAGTGAAACGATCAAATAACACATCAATACCGGAACTGTTTCCGTCAAATCAACATTAGCTACAACGAATATTCATATTCACCTTTGCAACTTTGGCACCACAAGCTGCAGCAAGTATCGAAGACCCTGTCGAAATGTTGACAGTGTTTGCACCATCGCCACCAGTTCCAACGATGTCAACCACATCACCCAAACCTTCGATCTTTGTGGCATGTTTGATCATCGCTCTCGCCAACCCCACAACCTATCCCCTCGCACACAAGAAAACAAAAAAATAAATAAATGCAATCATACAATTTTTTCTATACAATTCAAAATAAAATTTTATAACATATAGACTGCGAAAAAGTGAAGCAGCAAAGTTACATCTTACTTCTTCATAGGTCTCCCCTTTGGCTCTGAGAAGCACAAGAAAAGCACTAATCAATGCCTCATTAGCTTCATTCAATAACAAGTCAAGAGAGGCTTCGGCTTCCAACTCCGATAAATCAACTCGATCGATTAACGATTCAATCAGCTGCACTCATTATTTTCACATACAAAAACTCAATCAAATAACAGCTAACAATAATGCAGCACAATCATTAACATTCAAAAAATAAAAATAAAAAAATCCTACGGTCCAAGTGAGAAGTAGGTGGGTTCCGTTGAGCATTAATGTTGGCAAACCTTTTCAATATAATGATCCTTCCGAAAACTCAGGTAATATTAACTCCTACCCCAGGCACCCTTGGTGGAACTTTTTTTTTTATCTTATTTATAAGACTTTATCCTAATTTTCAATAATATTTAATTATGTTTTCCAAAACACCTTTAATAAATCAAGGTTTTTTAAATCTCAATAACAATTATAAGAAAATTTTTGACAAAATTTAGTATCACATGTGTACATTTCCAATGCCACTAACAAAATTAATAAGTAAATTTCTGCAAAAGATTCTTGTATTTAGGACTGGAGGGAGTAGTGCGTAATGCGATTTCCGCATATTGAGCTCTTAGATATTACTCCTTCGTCCCTAAATATAAAGCCTTTTTGGAGAATTTTACGTCCACTAACATTAAGAAAGTGGAATAATTTAGTTAATTGTATTGGAAACGTGAATTTTTAATATGTAATTTCAAAATTACCCCTATTAATATTATTGAAAAACTAAAAAGTGTTAAATAAATAAGGGTGTTTGTGGAAAAAAAAAATAATTAATGATCATTGAAAATTGATATGAGACTTTATAAATAGGGACAAAATAAAAATGGGAAGGACTTTATATTTAGGGACAGAGGGAGTAAAAAAAAATTAAAGAGTAACTTCTTTTTGTAACAAGAAAATATATTACTCCATTCATTCATTCCTTGTTTGAAATGGAAAAGATAAATAGGAGCAGACAAAGCATATTAATAAGGATTCAAACCTGGGTGGAAGAGTGAATGGAGGTGGGCGTATTCTGTGAAACGGCGACGGTTGCAGTAGCAGAAGGAGGGGAAGCTCTCAGTGAAATCGAACGAGGAAAGGAACGGTGTGGAAGGAGGGTAATGTTATTAAGACTAAGAGAAGGAGAGAGAAGGGTGTTAGTTGTGGGAGTATAGGAAACGGAAGAGAGGAACATAGTCTGTGCCATGGCCAGAGATAGGGATGGGGATTGCTGGATTGCTACCTAATTATTCACTCCTCCCCTTTGGTTGCTTTTTTTTTTTTGTTGCATTTGTGCTCCCTCCTTTTCGGGATGTGTCACACTCACATGGATTAATATAGGGATATGGATTGTCTAACATTGCAAAATCTATGTCACTCTTAGGCTATATTTGGATATACAATGTTAAATGGAGCGAATGGAGTAGGATAAAATGGAGTGGGGTGGAATGGAATCGAATGAAATAATATTAGTTTATCATTTCATTGTTTGAGTATTTTGTGATGGAATGAAATTAAATAAATGATTCCATCAAGTACCCCAAATTGGGTGGAACAAAAAAGGAGGTTTTGGATGGGATTGGATTGATCCATTCCATCATATACCATTCCAATTATTCCTAATTTAAACAATCCAAATAATGGAATTTAATTAAATTTCATCCCACTCCATTTCATTCCACCATATACCATCAATCCAAACAAAGCCTTAGGGATGACAATGGGTCCGGATGGATCCTGGTACCCCATACCCAGATTCGGACTCGTTCATAAATTACTAGATCCGAACCCGTACGGGTACTTGCTGCATAATGGTTAAGCGGGTTTTTGGGTATCCAGACGGGTTTTGCGGGTATTCATTAGCAATTGTTTTTAAAGAAAAAATTATTTTTTAAATTAATTTATATGTTTTTTTATAAACCGAGGGATCCTTAGAACATCATTACACACTCTACTTAATATTAATCCCTATCACCATTAAACACTCACAGACATTAAATAAATTCTCTCGTTAAACACAAACATACTAAAATTTTATATATATATATATATATATATATATATATATATATAATGCATATATGTAAATATGGACGAGTTCGGATACCACGGGTCTGGATATCTCAAACCCGGACCCAAACCCTTTCAAAGCAGGTATCCGGACAGGTCCATTTTTGGACCCATGTATCTCTTTTTTGGACCCAGACCCGATCCTGTTGCGGGTATTACCCGCGGATCCAGATCCAATTGTCATCTCTAGTCCCTCTAACATTATCAAATCTTGAGCAATTGGATCAATTTAATGGCTTAGATTATGACACGTATTATACTTAAAATTTAAATATCAAGGGATTATTTTAGACTCAACAACCACATCCAAGTATCTAGCGGTGCCGGTGACCACCGTGAACGGCAGCAAGCGATCGTTTGCTCTTGCGAGAACATACACCACGTGAACCATCCATGGCCCATTGCCGCCACCACGGGGCCTGTCGTCGACACCCGTCATGAACGCGTGAGCCACCGATCCTTAACTCACCACCACTTTGTTCTTCCTTCTTCATCGCTACTGCGAGCTCCACAACCGAACTACAACCACCATCTTTCTCGCCCCTTCACCATTTTGAACACCGCCCGTCACGCATCGACCCCATATCTGAATCAAAACCGTCCTCAAGCTTGTTCACCTTTCACCCATGTTGAACCTTGTTTAACAACTTGGAGTTGGAGAACCTAGTGAAGAATGCTTTGATGACGCGGTGGTTGGAAGTTGGGTGGTTTACGGCGGCACAAGGTGACTGGAGGTGGAGCTGAGTTGATTATTGGGGCTGGGCTGAGGTTCTAACTTCTAAACCCCATGTTTTCTACTTTGGCTGTTTAAAAGAGATAAAAAAAAAGTTTTAATTACGTCACAAATCCCTGAAGTTTGGGGCACTTTTGCGAAATACTCTTATTCTTTTTTTTAATGTCTGACTTCTCGAAGTTACATATAGGTTTGTCAGATACCCCTATTATTATTTTTGGCCAATTTTGCTGACATGTAACATCGGAATCCTGATCAGACGCAGGAAGTTGAGCATCTGGTGCCCGTGGGCCAAGATTCTCTTTTTATGAAATTTAAAAAACTAAAAAACTTAATATTTTTATATTTTTTGTTAAATAAAAAATAAAAAAAAGAATTAAAGAGAGAGGTCGTCTTCGCCCGTGTGGCATCACGCGTCACCACATTACCAACCTCCTGCGTCTGACTAGGATTCTGATGTTACATGTCATCAAAACTAGTCAGAATTGGTAGTAGGAGTATATAACAAACCCAGAAGTAACTTCGGAAAGTTAGACATTACAAAAAAGTATAAGGGTATCTAACAAAAGTGTCACAAACTTCAGGGACTTGTGAAATAATTAAAACAAAAAAGCCAAAGGAGCACGTGGCATACATGAAGCCGTTGGATGCCATGTTAGAGGGGACTTAGATTAGGCTAAGTTAGACAATCCGAATCCTTAATATACTCATTTGATTTATCACATGGATTAACAATTTAACCTGCCAGATTAATTTATATATATAGATATAGAGAAAATGACATGTGTCCATGTCATATTAGTTCATATAGGATAAACAGTGCTTCAGGGATCAAATTGACAACGAAAAGAAACATGAGAGACCAATATGAAACCAAAAAAAGTAAGAGACCAATTTGAAATTGAAAAATAAAGTAAGGGACCAAATAAGTAGTTTAGCCTCTAGGGATCCGTTTATGCCAAGTTAAATTACATTAATTATTAAGTCGCTCATAATTTATACACCAAGTTAAATTTGATCAAACCAACTATTGGATAGAAATGTCTTCTCTCGTAGATTATCTATATCAAATTTCACTAAAATTTCAAAATTATTTAATACTTCATTTATGCATGTCAAAATTAACGAAAAATATGCTTTGAAAGTATATGAAAATTGAGCTATTATTATATGTATTCAATGATATTTAAATTTTCTCAAATTTGACACAAATGATCTAGATAACGTATAGTTATAAATCAACAGATGGATTAATGAAATTCATATCGTATAAAAAGTTATGAGTGTAACACCCCAAAATTTTAATCATGGATTAATAAAGGTTAATTATAAATTTTATTTATAATTAATTGTTTATATAATCATCTCTGATTAAAATTAGGTATTTAGCATGCAATTGGGGAGAAAATAATTGTGAAATTATTTTCTATGCAAAAATTAGAGTTTTTGCATATTAGCCCTTGTTATAGGACCTAGAAGTAATATTAGAAATATTTTGGAGGAAAAGTAGAATAAAATATTTATTTTTCAAAAATTAGCCAAAAGACTCGAGTATTTCTGAGAATACTCAAGTATTCTGGGCAACAGTGCACGAGTTAGTGCGTTTAATGAGTCATCAACTCATTAACCCCAGGATTTGACATGAAATCACTCCCTTAACACCTCAGGGGCTTCGTGTCGATCTGCATGGGCATGGGAACTGTCTATTTAAGATCATCAACACAGAATTGAACCCCTTGTTGATTAAATCGCGTGTTTAGGGTTTCGGATTCGTCTCCATTGATTCTTCCTCATTGTGTAGTCTCTGTAAGAAAATTATACACTGTTACAAAGCTTACATCCTGAGCTTTGTAAAGAAACAAAAATTGTGAGCTGAAAGTTTGTGTGCTAAGAGAATCGAAGCTCGAAAGTTGAAGTCATTTTCTGGAAAAACAGTTCGTGAAGCTTACTTTGGTCACTGATTTTGGTAAGCTCTTGAACATTTGAGACTTCAAATTCGTTTCATTCTCTTATGCATGTAGTAGAGAATAATTTCTAATCAATTTCCCCAATTCTTTTGCATATTTCACTGATCAAAATTAATGGTTTTATGACCCTACTCGAAACTGTCATGCTGTCAAATGATTTTTGGGGAAACTAGCTTAGAGGTTGAATCTCTGTCAAATTCTTGTTTCTACTCAGCTTAAAGGTAAGGGTGAAGCTATACATTCGCTAGAATAAGGTTTAATTACATGAATTTGTATTGAAAGCCACCAAGAGGCTTTAAGGGCTTAGTTTGAAATAGGTTATTTGCTTGGAGGCCAATCTGTGTTCTGTAACTTGATGGAACATGTTTTATAAGTTGCATGTGTGCTGTATGCAAGTTATTTTCATGCCAAATGTGTTTAGATTTGAATTTGGTATGTTAAGTTGTTAAAAATGTGATTTTATGCATAATTGATGCTTGGATATGATTCACTGTAATTTGATGTAATTTCTGTGTTGGAACATGTTTACTTCGCATAAGTATAACTCTGTCGATTATTGGTTTTGGTTAGATTTGGTTAAAATTGAAAATGGTATGTTAAAACTCAATTTTCTGTGTTTTAATGTCAATCAAGACTCGAGTATTTGCTGATGCATCAGTGCGTCTGACTGCACCAACACTCGAGTATCTGAGTCAAGACTCGAGTATTGCCTGATGAAACCTTTGAAAATTTTGATGATCCACTCGAGTATTGCATGAACCACTCGAGTATTCTGGGTTAATGAACGACTCGAGTATTTTATGAACTACTCGAGTATTTTTGGAAAATCTGAAACATAAACTTTTCAGAAAACTATGATCTACTCGAGTCTTTTGGGAGAGACTCGAGTCTTTTTGGTCAGAAAGCTGAAAATGCCATTTTTAACTTAACCAAGTTATTTAAAGCAAAATTACACTTAACAAGACATGTTTCAAAGGATGAATTGTACCGATGAATTACATCAATTACATTGAAGTTCATTAATGAATTTATTCCGTGTTGTATAAATTAAGATTAAAAGAATAATCTTAAACGGAATATATTATTGAATCCCTGCATGGTGAAGGTGATGAGTTATCGTTTTGTCATGTTCAAGGAACATGAGGAGGGCCTCTGGGAGTGCCAAAGGTTACTGCTTGCTCGACACCACATTAAGGTTGACGATGTGGTTATTATGAGTTGCACTAAAGTGATAGTTTTACATTTTGGCGACGTCACGATCACCAGGCATGGTGACGTTTTTTATCACTCTCGAATGTGCATAGTAAAGTGATAGTTTACGTTTTGGCGACGTGACGATCATCAGATGTGATGACATTGTTTATCACTTTCGAGCAAGTACGTCATACGTTTGATAACGTATTATTTGTATTCTGGGAATACATTGAAGTTATGGAAGGACGTCCATTTGAGTGATTAGTTGGAGAATCATAGGAATGTGAGGTATCATGCATCATATCATGATTAATGATAAAAGACTTTAATGAAAGATGGTATGATCATGTGTCTAAATGTTGTTGATATGCATTTATTAATTATCCTTATTTGATTATGTGTATGTATATGCTTACCCCTGTGCCCTTGTTAGGTGATGGCACGTTACCTAGCATGCGTCGAGATCAGACCCATCCCTAGTGAGATATGGACTTATGAGGAGCACCGAGCGACTTTTGAGGGCGAGGTGGAGATCACACTCTACCACCCTAACCCCCTCGTTCGGGTGCGCCCTCATAGGTTTAGGATACCTATTATATATACTATGCACGTACCCCCGTTTTATGTATATAGTGTGTTGGAAACCAACAAGAGGCCTAACAATCGAGTAGAGGGGGGGGGGGTGAATAGGAGATTGAAGCTAATATGACAATTTTTCGATTTATTGAAATTTAAACTGATGTTGTTCGGTTTTAAAAGAAAATCTGAGCTTCTTTCCGAGCAAACAAGGTTAAATGATTAACCAATCAGATACACAAAATGGTTAATCGGTTAACCGAGCTGCTTCAAGGTAGAGCTGGTTTTTGACTTAAGTTCGAAGAACAACACTCATAGGGCCGAGCTAAGAAAAATAACAGTTCGAACTTAGATAAATAAAGATTAGCGGAATTAACGTTACGCTTGGCAGCAACAGATAAACAGTAAAGAAAGAACACCAGAGATTTATCCTGGTTCACTCTCACCCTGAGAGCTATTCCAGTCCCCTCTGAAAACCTTTCAGAGAGCTTTCACTAAAAATCGATTTTCTGGGTTAGAAAGGATTTACAAGAGCCTATCCCTCTAGACCTATCTAGTCAAACGAGTGTACCAAACTCGTGACACACTACCCACAACAAATCGACGACCAAAGAACCTCTTTGGAACCTTTACAAATCGAAGCTTTCTCGATCAGAGACCAGTTTCTCACAACAGCAAATACAACGAAGAAGATGATGAAAGTATATGGCTCCCATTCGAGACACTCTTCGAATATGATGAAAGATTGAATAACAAGAGTGAGTCAATTCTAGAAGGATTTCACAGAGAAGAACTGATTCGAACTTAGAGTTAAGATTTGAAAGATTTAAGTTTCTAAGTTCGTATGAAAATCGAATGTTCTTCTTCTCTGTGAGTTTTTGATTTATGCTCTGTTTTAAAGTAAAAATGAAAGTTTAAGTTCTGAGAAAAATGGTTGTAAAGGAATCAATCCCTGTTAACGTTGAAGACCCCCTCTTTTATAGTCTCCTCTTTTCTGCAGAGAAAGAGAGAAAGAGAGCTGTACGGAGATGGGGTTTCCAACGGTAACATTTAGACAGCAGAGCATTGATGGTGACAGTTCACCAACCTTTGATTTAACTCATTTTGAATTTCAAACTTGTCAGAGCATAGGAGCTAAACCTAGGACTTCTACCCAGACTCAACGGTAATAAAAAGTACGGAACAGTTGAGCAGAGTCCGAAGGTTGAAGACGATGCATTGTTGAAGACGATGAACAGAGATTGCCGAGCTTTTGGCTTTGTTCGAGCTTGGTATTTTTGAGCTTGATCTGAGCATCGGCAAATAGTCAAGTTTAGAACGATCAACCCGAGCTTATTTACTCTATCAGATGCTGTGGCTGTTTCGAGCTTAATCCGCGCGAGTACCGAGCAAATCATCATCCGAGCTTACTGCCTTGAAATGAAGAACCAAGCTTGCAAACTTGGATGAACTTTGGCCTTGATCACGGGCCGAGTCAAAGCCGAGCTCTAGCTACCAAAGCTGACTTGATGCAGGTAGCGAAGAACCCTAGTTTTCCAAGCTTCTGCCGAGTCTCTGCCTTTGGCGGAACGCATACGCAAAACAAAGATTTCGAGCCTCTGCAGAGCTTGTACCTTTAGCTGAACGCTTGCGCTGATAAGTCTGACTTGTCTAACGCTAAGCACAAGTCGAGTCTGTTTATTTGACATCATCAAAAGCTCTTTGATTCTGCATTGTGAGTCTACAATCTCCCCCTTTTTGATGATGACAAATATTCTTTAACAGTTTGTTGCTTTTTGTGTTCTCCCCCTGACTGTATGTTCGTAAGCTGATTGGACTTGGCATTGATTGGAATTTGCTCGAAAATACACCACATGTTGCACATGAAAATGCACTTATCAGACCTTTCTCCCCCTTCCACTTGTTGAAAGGATGTAAAAAATGTGGAGCAGGAGCAGCTCGTCAAACACTCCCCCTGAATTTATGCTCGCAAAATCTGAAACATCAAAAATAAACAACAAACACACCTTTCTCCCCCTTTTGGCATGATCAAAAAGGAGCCAAAGATTAAGCACATTCGCCAAAAGAGAGAAATAAAAACTAAAGAAAAGAGTAATACCTTTCTCCCCCTTTTTGGAAAAAAAAGAGATTAACATTTTGCTGTACCACTTGTTAGAAATGTACCACTTGTTGATTAAAAAAAACTGTCTCCCCCTTAAGACTTTAAAATGATAACCAAGGAAGAAAATTTTCATGATCATCGTTCTCCCCCTTTAACAGTGAAAGCATGCTTCTCATCCGAGAAGTTAAAAGGTAAAGGTGAGAATGACGAATAACATAATATGAAAGTTCAAATATTAAAAAAAAACAGCACTCTTCTCCCCTTAGATAAAAATTTAGAGGAAGGGAAGAAGTTTTGAAGAATGTGAAATTTCAGGAATTTTAAACAAATACACAATTGAATGTAAAGATCGAGACTATGAAGGTGATCAAAATTTATGATATACTGAAAACCAAGCTCATGCCGATCACATGCTAAACTTATCCAGGATTCCGAGCTTGCGCTGAGCATACACTGGATTCGTCTAGAATGTCGAGCTCACGCCGAATTTTATAAAGAGTTTCCCTCGGCAAAGGTTTAGTAAACACATCGGCTAATTGATTTTCAGTACTTACAAATTCTATGACACAGTCACCTTTTTGAACATGATCTCGAAGAAAATGATGCCTAATTTCAGTGTTTTGTTCGAGAGTGATACACTGGATTCTTAGTTAGATTGATTGCACTTGTATTGTCACATTTGATAGGAATGTGATATAAAATTAAGCCAAAATCTGATAACTGTTGTTTCATCCAAAGAATTTGAGCACAACAATTACCAGCAGCAATGTATTCGGCCTCAGCTGTTGACAAAGCAACACAAGCTTACTTTTTAGAAAACCACGACACAAGGGACCTGCCGAGCAAATGACAAGTTCCACTTGTGCTTTTTCGATCAAGCTTGCACCCAGCAAAATCTGAGTCCGAATACCCAATCAAACTAAGATTTGCATCCTTAGAATACCACAGACCAGTGTTCACAGTTCCTTTTAAATATTTAAAAATTCGCTTAACCGCTGAAAGATGAGATTCTTTGGGATTAGCTTGAAAACGAGCACATAAACAAACACTGAACATAATATCTGGCCGAGACGCAGTCAAATATAGAAGGCTTCCTATCATGCCTCTATATTTACTCACATCCATGGCTTTACCTGACTCATCCTTGCCGAGATAGCTGGATGTGCTTATGGGAGTGGCAGCTTCTTTGCAATTTTCTAAGCCAAATTTCTTGAGGAGTGCCTTGCAGTATTTTCCTTGATGCACAAAGGTTCCTTCATCAACTTGCTTTATTTGCAGCCCAAGGAAGAATGTGAGTTCTCCCATCATCGACATCTCGAATTCACCTTGCATTGATTCAGAGAACTTCTTGCAAAGAGACATGTTAGTAGCACCGAAAATTATATCATCAACATAAACTTGTACTAACAATATGTCCTTTTTGGATTTATAAATGAATAGAGTTGTGTCAACCTTCCCTCTCTCAAACCCTTGTTTGAGTAAAAATGAGCTCAAACGATCATACCAAGCTCTCGGAGCTTGTTTCAAACCGTAAAGAGCATTTTTGAGTTTAAATACATGGTTTGGATATTCAAAATTTTCAAAGCCAGGAGGTTGTTTCACATATACTTCTTCATTTATAAAGCCATTTAAGAAAGTACTCTTTACATCCATTTGATAAAGGGTGAAATTCATAATAGATGCAAAAGCAAGTAAAATTCGGATTGCTTCAAGCCTAGCAACTGGAGCGAAGGTTTCATCATAATCGATACCTTCCTCTTGGTTGTAGCCTTGAGCAACTAATCTTTCTTTGTTTCTTATAATTAAGCCTAATTCACCTGTTTTATTTCTGAAAATCCATTTTAAGCCAATTATCGTATGATCATTGGGCCGAGGAACCAATTCCCAGACATCATTTCTGATGAATTGATTTAGTTCCTCTTGCATGGCAATCGCCCAATGTTCATCATCAATTGCTTGATCAATCGAATTAGGTTCAATTTGAGAAACAAAGGAAGCGAAATTGCAAAAGTTCTGAATAGAACGACGAGTTAAAACTCCCTTATTCAAGTCGCCGAGCACATTCTCTATCGGATGGTCCTTGACTCTCTTCCAGGCTGGACTGAGCTCAAACTGCTCTGCTCGGCTTGGAATGAGTTCAGACTGACTATTTTGAATTTGGCTCGGACTAAGTTCGGTTTGTTCCTTGTTTGTTTGGCTCGGAACAAGCTCGTCCCTCCGATCTTTGTCTTCAGCAGTTTCATCCTTTTGAGCTCTTTCAGTTGTTGTGCTCGGATCGAGTTCAGCCATATGATGATCCTCTCTATCTGCACAACTAACATTGTCTCTCCGAGGAGACTCATCAAATACCACATGCACGGACTCTTCCACAGTGGAGGTCCTTTTGTTAAAAACTCTAAATGCTTTACTATGAGTAGAATAACCCAAAAATATTCCTTCATCGGCTTTAGAATCAAATTTGCCGAGATGCTCTTTTCCATTGTTTAAAATGAAGACTTTGCAGCCAAATGTATGGAAATGAGAAATTTTTGGTTTTCTACCCTTATAAAGTTCATATGGAGTTTTCTTTAAAATTGGTCTGATGAGGATGCGATTCATTACATAGCAAGCTGTGTTCACCGCATCGGCCCAGAAATAATGTGGTAAGTTGTATTCATTTAGCATGGTTCGGGCTAGTTCTTCTAGAACTCGGTTTTTCCGTTCCACAACTCCGTTTTGTTCGGGAGTCCGAGGAGCAGAAAACTGATGTTCTATTCCGAACTTAGAACAAAACTTGTCAAATTTGTAGTTCTCGAACTCACCGCCATGGTCCGTTCGGATTACAACTACTTTTTGGTTAGCTTGGTTTTGGAGTTGCTTGACAAGCTCTTTAAAAGTTTCAAAAGTTTCACCTTTTGATTTTAAAAATAAAGTCCATGTAAACCTGGAAAAGTCATCTACAATTACTAAGGCATAGAGATTGCCACCAAAGCTTTTGACTTGTGATGGTCCGAACAAATCCATGTGTAACATTTCCAACGGATGCGTTGTCGAGACCATGAACTTAGATGGAAAATCGTTTTTCTTTTTGATCGGTTTGCACTTCTTGCATGAAGAGCAAACTCCCTCAATGTTAAAATTTAGCTTTGGTAAACCAATCACTAATTCTTTTGATTGTAGTTTCTTTAACTGGTTTACATTTATATGAGCTGTCCTTCTATGCCATAACCATGTGTCACTTTCTTTGCTAACCATGCAAGTGGTTACCAAAGAGGTGATTTCATTCAAATCAACCAAATAAGTATTGTTAAATCGTTTTCCAACAAATTTGACAGAGTTGTCCTCGTCACTTTTAATAATGCAATGGGTAGAGGTAAAAACAACATGGTTACCAATATCACAAAGTTGGCTAATACTTAAAAGATTGTGTTCTAGCCCTTTTACAAGTAAAACATTATTGATAACCAAGTTGGAAGAGTTACTGACTTTACCTTCACCCAATATCTTACCTCGGTTGTTATCACCATAAGTGACGTAGCCCTTATCTGAATGTGAAAGTTCAATGAATAGATTTTTGTCCCCCGTCATGTGCTTCGAGCATCCACTGTCAAGGTACCATCTGCTCTCTTTTGCTCGGAAGCACACCTGCATCAAAAAAATATTACTTCTTTGATTCGGGTACCCAAATTGTTTTGGGTCCCTGGGGGTTAGCAGTTGAATCTTTCTTTTTTGACTACCCAAACAAAGTTTCCCTTGGTTACACCGTGACATCGGATTTTACATTCATTGGGTGTATGACCATGAAGACCACAGTAGGAGCAGCTCGGCCGTTTTGAGTTATTAAGGTTTGAGACATAGCCGAGTTTCCTTACTGTTTTCTTCTTGGTCTGAGTGTAGCCGAGGCCAGTTTTGTTCGAGTAGTTCCTATGTTCGGCTAAAAGCCGATCAAACAAGCCATCACTCTTGATGACAGTTGCACTTTTAAATTTTAGGTCAGAAATTTCCTTTTTTATATTTAGTGCAGCAGTCAAGATTTTCATTTTTCAACTGAGTGATAGTGTTTTCTAATGACTCGTTTCTACTTTTCAGAATTTCAATTGAATTTTCCAAATCAAGAACTTGCTCTTTGTATTTTGAAAGATTGAGTTTCAACTTAATGAAATTTTTAGCAAGCTTCTTGAATTCGGTTTGCATTTCAAGATAAGCAGAATACAATTCATCAGAGTCATTAAATTCATATTCAGAGTCAGAATCAGATGTAGAGGTTACCTCAGTGTTTTTATGTTCAGACATTGTTCGGCTGGCTGAGGTTTCCTCGCTGTGTTTGCCCATTAAGCATTTGAAATTTGATCTTTGATTAATTGTGCCAAAAGTCGAGCTGGATGAGTCTTCTTGATCGGTATATCTGAGACTCGAACAAGCTTCCTCATCTTCACACTCCGAGCAAGAGTCATATACAGGGAGATCTTGTTCATCTATTCTGAGTGATGAGCTCGATACTTCCTTTTCACGGTTCGAGCACCATTCTTGCTCGGGGCTCGTTTGGCTTGGGCTTCTGAACACAGTTTCCCTTCCAATTAAGCACAGAATTGCTTTTTCTTCTTCATCGCCTGAACTGGAGCTTGAGCTGGTATTGTTGTTGGGTGCATCCCATACTATGTATGTAACATCCCGCATCTTCTGGACTCAAATAAATCCATGAGGTTTTATTTAAAAAGAATTTTTGAGAATTTAAGATGGATTTTCAGAAAAATGTTTTAGTAAATGATTTTCATTGAGTTTGATTTTATGAAAACCAAGCTGTGTTTTGTCATTTGAGATTTCTTTTAAGAAACAAATTTTTCTTTTACGATTCGAGGTTTTAATAAATGGTTTCTCAAAAATCTTTGATTTATGAGAACATACGGTTTTATTAAAATTTATGATTTAATTGATATGGTTTATTGATTTTCTTTAAAGTTTGTATTTTGGGAATTTTGGGATTTGTAAATGTGTGATTTGAGAATAAATGGTGTATGAAATTAGTGAAACTAAATGAATGAGTGCATGAATTGTGTGGATTGCATGATGTATATGTGTGTCTTCTCATCTTAAGAAATAAAATTGAATGATGAATTTGGAAAGCATGAATTGTGTGAAAAAAATGAAATTATATGTGCATAATGTATAGGTATGCCGTATGAAATCTAATGCCTAAAAGTATGGTATGTGTATGAGCTACATGTATGCATGGTTCCATAATGATATGATAAAATAAAAAGAAACTATATGTGCATGTGTGTGCACGTGTTCGGCCGTGTGAGTGAGGAGAGGAACCAAACTAAGTTGCCTTCCCTTAGCCATTAAGAAATAGAAAATGAGATGGAAAGAAAATAGAAGGTTTAGGTGGCAAGCAAATATGAGGCTTAGAGTGGTGAGTAAGTGAGCCTAGGGTAATGACTCATAGTGCCTAAGTGAAGACTTTCCTTTCCCTTTGTCTTCCACGAAGAAGACCCCCATGCAACCTAAGAAGTAGACCAAATTGCCTTTGTTTCCCTTGACAAATCCCACCCCTTGTTTTGCTTCATAAACCGTGTGAGTGAATGAGTGTTGGCCTTGATTCATTCCTCATTCCCTTCATTCATTTCCTTTCACACCCAAACACAAACACTTTGGTCCAAGAGAACATCAAGCTCTTGAGACCCTTATGAAAATAGAGAGTGGCCCAGAGAAGAACAAGAGTAAAACCCAAAACTCCCAACCCAAACACCTTTGATCCCTTTATTCAAACACCTTATTCTTCAAAGATTAAGAAGAAAAAACTCAACCCTTAAACATAGAGAGAGGAGGCCGAAGCAACCCTAAAGGGAGAGGAGAGAGTTGGAGCTTGAAGATTAGAGTTTTATTTAAGGTAGTTGTTAGGGAAGCTTCAATGTAATGATTTTAGTTTTGATCTTGTAATGGACCTTGTTTCAATTCAAATTTTTATGATGCATGTATTTGTGTTCCTATGATCTTGAAGTTTAATCACCTTGCATGTTATTTTTATGTGTTGATCTTGAATCTTTGTGCTTGAAAGTTTTGATCTTCCAACTTATGAGTTTTCTTCTTCACGGTTTTGCTTGGAAATTGTGTTTGAGCTTATGTAATTGCTTGATTTCTTTTGCATGTTTTGATCTATGATTAATCCTTGAAAAGCATGAAGTTTGAACTTGGCATGTCACTTAAATTGTGAAGTCTTAATTCTCTTTTGATGCATTCTACCATTTTAAAAAGAAAATTATGATAATAAGTGTTAAAAGGGATTTTCAACCAAATTTTGTGTATGTGATGATGATTTTGTTGATGCTTGAAAAGAAAATGTTGTTTTAAAGTCTTGCATGTGAAAATAGAACCCAAGATCTTGCTTTTGTGTACTTTGTCATTCGGCCAAACCTAGGAAAAATAGGGAATCATGTTTGACCTTTATTCTAATTGCATGCATGTTGAAATTCATGAGATCCAAAGACTTTTGATATGATCTTTGATTTTATTGTGATAAATTTATAAAATTAAAGTTTGATGAATTTTTCTATGGAGCTCACGGTTTTGTCTTTGAGCAGTGTGAAGCTAGATTTTGAGAAAAATTACAAAAAGGAATTTTATGAAAACCTTTGTGAAATAAGGTGATTTCAAGAACGGAGAGTGTTGAAAAGGATTGGGAAATATGACACGAGTTTGTGACGTGACCCCAGCTCTGTGCTATGATGAGAGAAAAGATTGTGCAAAGATAGTGGTCGGGACTCATTGAAGGGATGCACGAAGGATGGGCCGACCATTAGGTTGAGTTAAAAAGAAAAAAGACTTTTAAAAGACATGAACATACGTGGTGAGATATGAGAGCGTGAAGTAGTGGAGAGGAAGGAACGATAAGTATCTGCGGATACTTAGGACGAGATTGCATTAGGGGAGGACAATGACGCTGATACGTCAAGAAGTCTAGAGTATGTTTCTAGGCAGAACAACTCCACATGTGGCGTACTAACGTGGTGGGGACTGGGTCCAATGCCGTGGCAAGTTCTGCGAGCTCACTAGAAGCATACTGTCGCCCCCTAGATTGCAAATCGAGAACAGTGAGAGGGACTGGAGTGGGGCATTTGTTTGCCACTGCGAGGCAGTGTGCCATGTTTGTGAATTGATATTATTGAGGCGATGCCTCCTGGTCTGGGACCACTTGTGTTGACAGCTGTCGTGCCCGCACGGTAAAGGTCCTGTACTCCTGTTTGCTTCCGACTAGGTTGGGTGGATGACCGAGGAGATGTAGACGTGTGTGCTAACTTTGAAAGCGACCCTCCTCAATGATGATTAAATTCCCCGCATCATTGATGGATACGAACTCATAAAACTTAATTAAGAAAAGATAACTGATATTGTTAAGAAATAATTCTTAAGAGATAGCTTGAGAAAGAGGATGAGATGGATGTTGGAATCAGAGTTCGCAGCGGAAGCGATTGATGGAAGTTTTGTGGATATGTAAAGTTCTGAGAAAAGAAAAGGAATGAAGTAAAGTAGCGGTTCGAATATGAGTGCTTGTATGTGTGATTTATGTGTTTTTGTTATTTCTTAATATTTTACCTATTGTAATCCCATATCGTTGGCATAACATGCTTGGGAATACTTACTCTCTCGAGTCCTTTTGTTCTATATGCTTGTTGTCGCGATGTTTATCCCCTAGTCTATGGACCCTGTCGGGTGTACGTACAACGCTTGAGACGAAGGAAGATGGAAAGTAACGTGAAGACATCAAGATCGGTGGGTCCGCTAACTAACTCGGTGGGCGCCCGATTGTTCTCTGCTTACCCGCAAGAATTGGTCGGAGACGTAGATGCTCGGAGGTGGACACCGACTCTAGCTAGGCATTCTCCATGGACCATCGTCTTCAGTTCAATGGGCTTGGTGGCAGTCCTTTTATTTCCCCCGGAAGTAAGTTGTATTCCATTCATTTACTTAGTGTCATTGCAATACTATGATGTAAATCCCAAACTCTTGTGAACGAAATTATTTTGGTGACCACCACGGTTTTAATTTAGAAAAGAAATGGGCCATGATAATTGAGTTGAGAAGGATCAGGTTGCAAAGTGTAGTGTTGGTAACACTCCGGTTTGGAACTTGAACTTCAGTATGAGATATGGGAACACTCTTTAATTACGAAAGGGTTTTGAAAACTTAGTGGTTCCCATACTCATGCTACTCAATCATGTTACATGTTTTAAAAAAAAAAAATAATTTGGCCCACATTTTCCACTACCTTTTGGAATTAAAACAGTATATTTTTCAAGTGGCCAAATCGGGGTGTTACAATGTAAGCTCTCTTCTTCTTGTGGTCTTTGTTCTTCTTTATTTCTTCACCACTTTGCTTTTGTAATCTTGGACAGTAAGTTCTAATGTGACCTGCTTCACCACATTCGTGGCATCTAACTCGGTCTTTTGAACTTGAGCCTTTGTGGTGAGTGCTTCTGGTATCTCTTGCTTTGTTTGTGAAGTTCTTTTTGCCTTTAAAAAATTTGCTGAACTTCCTGACCATGAGACCAAAGTCTTCCTCATCCATGTCCGAGCTGGACTCATCTTCAGAGGATTCTTTGGTTGCCTTTATAGCAGCTTTGAGGGAAATTCCCTTCTTCTTTTTATCAGATTCTTCATGCATGGTCAGTCTGCCGAGCTCCATCTCATGCTCTTGTAGCTTTCCGAACAAAGTGGCTATACTCATTGTGTCCAAGTCTTTAGCTTCCATGATGGCAGTGACCTTCGGCTGCCATTCTCTGCTAAGACATCTAAGCACTTTGTTAGTTATCTCGGCATTTTGAAAAGTTTTGCCGAGAGCATTAAGATGGTTTATGATATGAGTAAACCGTTTCTGCAAATCATTTATATTTTCATTTGGCAGCATTCGGAATAACTCATATTCATGCATCAGAGTATTTAATCTTGCTCGTCTGACCTCACTTGTCCCTTCATGAGTAAGTTGTAGAATGTCTCACATTTCTTTAGCAGATTTGCAACTTGACACTCGAAAGAATTCATCGTAGGACAAAGCTGAGGTGATGATGTTTTTGGCTTTTAAATCGAAAGATACTTTTCTTTTGTCATCATCATCCCAACTTTCCCACGGGATTTCTACAACTTCATCATTAATTTTTCTTTTAGGGACAAATGGCCCATTTTCAATAGATTTCCAAATTTCCATATCTATGGCTTCAATGAATTTGAGCTTTCCAATAAGCATAACCCTCACCATTGAATAGTGGTGGTCTGTTTATGGAAGAGCCTTCACCTCCGAAGGGATTGTTAGTAGCCATTCGGTTTCCTCAAGGATCTTTTCGAAAAAGTTTTTACACTCGATCTTTCGACCGAGCTCTGATACCACTTGTTGGAAACCAACAAGAGGCCTAACAATCGAGTAGAGGGGGGGTGAATAGGAGATTGAAGCTATTATGGCAATTTTTCGATTTATTGAAAATTAAACTGATGTTGTTCGGTTTTAAAAGAAAATCCGAGCTTCTTTCCGAGCAGACAAGGTTAAATGATTAACCAATCAGATACACAAAATGGTTAATCGGTTAACCGAGCTGCTTCAAGGTAGAGCTGGTTTTTGACTTAAGTTCGAATAACAACACTCATAGGGCCGAGCTAAGAAAAATAACAGTTCGAACTTAGATAAATAAAGATTAGCGGAATTAACGTTACGCTTGGCAGCAACAGATAAACAGTAAAGAAAGAACACCAGAGATTTATCCTGGTTCACTCTCACCCTGAGAGCTAGTCCAGTCCCCTCTGAAAACCTTTCAGAGAGCTTTCACTAAAAATCGATTTTCTGGGTTACAAAGGATTTACAAGAGCCTACCCCTCTAGACCTATCCAGTCAAACGAGTGTACCAAACTCGTGACACACTACCCACAACAAATCGACGACCAAAGAACCTCTTTGGAACCTTTACAAATCGAAGCTTTCTCGATCAGAGACCAGCTTCTCACAACAGCAAATACAACGAAGAAGATGATGAAAGTATATGGCTCCAATTCGAGACACTCTTCGAATATGATGAAAGATTGAATAACAAGAGTGAGTCAATTCTAGAAGGATTTCACAGAGAAGAACTGATTCGAACTTAGAGTTAAGATTTGAAAGATTTAAGTCTCTAAGTTCGTATGAAAATCGAATGTTCTTCTTCTCTGTGAGTTTTTGATTTCTGCTATGTTTTAAAGTAAAAATGAAAGTTTAAGTTCTGAGAAAAATGGTTGTAAAGGAATCAATCCCTGTTAATGTTGAAGACCCCCTCTTTTATAGTCTCCTCTTTTCTGCAGAGAAAGAGAGAAAGAGAGCTGTACGGAGATGGGGTTTCCAACGGTAACATTTAGACAGCAGAGTAGTGATGGTGACAGTTCACCAACCTTTTATTTAACTCATTTTGAATTTCAAACTTGTCAGAGCATAGGAGCTAAACCTAGGACTTCTACCCAGACTCAACGGTAATAAAAAGTACGGAACAGTTGAGCAGAGTCCGAAGGTTGAAGACGATGCATTGTTGAAGACGATGAACAGAGATTGCCGAGCTTTTGGCTTTGTTCGAGCTTCGTATTTCTGAGCTTGATCTGAGCGTCGGCAAATAGTCAAGTTTAGAACGATCAACCCGAGCTTATTTACTCTATCAGATGCTGTGGCTGTTTCGAGCTTAATCCGAGCGAGTACCGAGCAAATCATCATCCGAGCTTACTGCCTTGAAATGAAGAACCGAGCTTGAAAACTTGGATGAACTTTGGCCTTGATCACGGGCCGAGTCAAAGCCGAGCTTGAGCTACAAAAGCTGACTTGATGCAGGTAGCGAAGAACCCTAGTTTTCCAAGCTTCTGCCGAGTCTCTGCCTTTGGCGGAACGCAAACGCAAAACAAAGATTCCGAGCCTCTGCAGAGCTTGTACCTTTAGCTGAACGCTTGCGCTGATAAGTCTGACTTGTCTAACGCTAAGCACAAGCCGAGTCTGTTTATTTGACATCATCAAAAGCTCTTTGATTCTGCATTGTGAGTCTACATAGTGGACCACCACTACTAGCTCGACCAGTAAGTAGGTTTCATAGTTTTTGTTTCCAACCTGCCACTCGTTTTCACCCCTCTGCTCATAGAGTTTTCACTGATGATGATGTCCCTTCATCCGGTCCAACAAGTTTTGTTAGGACTGCACCGGCTGCAGACCCTAGGCCCAGTGGTAGGGCCTCTACCCCATCGGACGGGATTGAGGAGGACCTAGAGAAGGGGGAGAGCGAGGAGGACGAGGTACCAGTCGAGCCGGTTCCCAGACCTCGAGGAGGACCTAGTGGTTCCTAGCATAGTGCATAGTATAGATGATAGGGATCCCGGACCGACTTTGTAGCTACAGTGGACCAGATGGATCCCTGGAGGACAAGTTGACCTGCTCTCAAACACTTTATTTTGAGTTGTTATATATTTTACATATTTCTGTAGTGTTTGAGGGTGTAGGTCTTATCTTTTGGAACTGTTTATGTACTTTCAGTATTATGGACATGTATTTTGTACTTACTCTGCTATGGAGATGATCAGATGTACTCATGGATCTTTTCTCATGATATATATATATATGACGATATGATGTTTATCTCAATTATGATCCTTGAGTACCATTATTTTCCGCACACTCTAATCTTGATAAAAGCGAATTCGGCAAGTATTGTCACATTGAATATGTTGTTTACAACTCACAGGACACGCTAAGTTTATAATATTAAAGTTTATGCCTTCATTTCAAATATCCAATGTTGTCTTGAGAAAAGTTTCTATTACTGAGTTTACATTTTAATTGTCAAGTCAAATTCGATATTTTTATGATCTAATCTAATATTTAAAAATGTCCATAAAACATGTTTAGTATTTTTGGAAATACTTTATTATTTTCCAGTAATAAAGAAGGGTGTCACACTTTGGTGGTATCAAAGCAATGGTCCTGTTCCTCCTAGCCCAAATGGAGTGGTTAGGCACGCTGTTCAACTTGACTGAACATAGTTAAGATAAAATAAGTTAGTGTGTCTTGTTCTAAAGAGACCTTTAGTGACCTAGAGTCCATAGTGAAGGTCTGCTATGGCAACTAGAAACCAGAGTCATACCAATGAGATGTTGGATAGGATTACTGCTGTTCTGGAGAACATGCAGCAACATCAACAACAGAAAGCGAATCGGCCACATCCGTGTAATGTGGGGAGTTCAGAGGCTAAAACTCTTTCAGAGTTTCGAAGTTGTAATCCTCCAAGGTTTGATGGGGGATACAAGCCAGAGGAAGCTAATATGTGGATTTATGAGATGGATAAGATTTTTCGAACTCTGGACTGTACCGATGTAAAAAAGGTAGCATACGCCGTCTTTATGCTAGATGGAGAAGCTGAGAACTGGTGGAACCATACGATGCAGCTGTTGAATTAGGAAGGAAGAGCAATCAACTGGGGAGTGTTTATGGAGAAATTCCTTAATAAATACTTTCCAGAAAATTTAAAAAGGAAAAAGGAAATAGAATTTATGCAATTGAAGCAAGGAGATATGAGTGTAGGAGAATATCCTGCCAAGTTCGAGGCATTGATGAAGTATTCTCCCTACTACTTGCATAATCCTGATGAGCGGAGCAAGTGTATCAAGTTTGAAGGTGCATTAAGGCCAGAATTGAAGTCAGTTTTTAGTTACCAGAAGATACAGAGTTTTCCTACACTGGTAGATATGTGTCGAATGTATGAAGATGACAAGAAGGCCGAGGTGATAGCTGTTCAGGACAAGAGTGGTCAGCAGGGCTATGGACCACAAAGGAAGAAGGGTTTTGGTTATCGGGGTAAGAATCCCTACTTCAATAAGAATCGAGGCAAGGGTAAAGTTGCAACTGATGATAAGATCAGGTCTTGCAGTGGTGCACCTTTCTGTGAGAAGTGCAAACGTCATCATTATGGAAGAGTATGTTGGGCGACTAGTAGTTGTTTTAACTGTGGGAAGCAGGGTCATATTGCACGTTTTTGCAAGGAACCAGGAAAGATTAATGTCAACGAACCTGCTAGCAAACCGATAACTCAAGGCAGAGTGTTTACCTTGAGTGGAGTAGAAGCTAACCAATCTGCTGGTCTCGTGCAAGGTAATCATCTTCTTAATAACCAACCTTGCATGATTTTTTTGACTCAGGAGCTACGCATTCTTTTTTTTTTTCCTATGAATGTGTGAATAGGTTGAATTTAGTTGTGTCAGATTCACCTATTTGTTTTAAAATAGAAACCCCTACGAGATCACCCATATTTCTTCTAAACTCTATTTAGACTGTAGTGTCGATATATTCGATCACGTCACTAAGATAGATCTAATATGTCTCCCTCTGTCACAATTAGATGTGATCTTGGGTATGAACTGGTTAAAGAAGAATCAAGTAATCATCGATTGTGATAGAAGAACAATCCTATATAAAACCCTTAAACCCGAAGGATTCATGTGTTTGTTCACGGCCATGGGAGAAGAAGAAGAGAAACCAATCGAGGAAATTTTGGTTGTGAAGGATTTTCCAGAAGTATTTCCTGAAGAGATTCCAGGACTACCTCAGAAGAGGGAAATTGAGTTTGGAATAGAGTTAATTCCGGGAGTTGGTCCCATTTCTATCGCTCCTTATAGAATGGCACCACCGGAAATGGCGGAACTAAAGAAGCAAGTGGAGGAGTTATTGCAGAAGCAACTAATCAGGCCAAGCGTGTCACCCTGGGGAGCTCCAGTGTTGTTTGTAAATAAAAAGGATGGAAGCATGCGTATGTGTGTGGATTACAGACAGCTAAACAAGGTCAGCATCAAGAATAAGTATCCTTTGCCAAGGATCGATTACCTTATGGATCAAGTCAAAGGAGCCTCAGTATTTTCCAAGATAGATATGAGATCGAGATATCATCATATCAGATTAAGGGAGGAAGATATACCCAAGACAACTTTTCGATCTCGATATGGACATTATGAATATGTAGTAATGCCGTTTGGATTGACAAATGCACCCGTTATCTTCATGGACTATATGAACCGGATCTTTAGACCATACTTGGATTCGTTCGTGGTAGTATTTATCGACGATATTTTGGTCTACTCTAAAAGTGAGGAGGAGCATGCGGAGCATCTTAGGATTGTGTTAAAAACCCTAAAAGAGAAAAAACTGTACGCTAAACTCTCCAAATGTGAGTTTTGGTTGAACGAAGTTAAATTCTTAAGGCATGTGATCTCTAAAGAAGGAGTTGCGGTAGATCCCACAAAGGTGGATTCTGTGTTGCAATGGGGACAGCCTACTACCCTGACGGAAGTGAAAAGTTTCTTAGGTTTGGCTGGATATTACCGCTGATTCATTGAAGGATTTTCAAAGATAGCACTGCCTTTGACGAAGTTGACTCGGAAGGATCAACCTATCGTTTGGGACGATAGGTGTGAAAGGAGTTTCCAAGAATTAAAGAAAAGATTAACATCATCTCTTGTGTTAATCTTGCCAGATCCTAATAAGAGCTTTGAAGTGTTTTGTGATGCGTCTAAGAAAGGACTTGGAAGTGTTCTAATGCAAGAAAGACGAGTAGTTGCTTACGCTTCACGACAACTAAAGACACATGAGGTGAATTACCCGACGCATGATTTGGAGCTGGCTGCGATTGTATTTGCCCTGAAGATATGGAGACATCATCTCTATGGCACAACCTTTCAGGTGTATAGTGACCATAAGAGTTTGAAGTATCTGTTCGATCAGAAAGAATTGAACATGAGACAACGGAGATGTATGGAGTTTTTAAAAGACTATAATTTTAAGCTCCATCATCATCCCAGCAAGGCAAACGTGGTGGCAGATGCACTGAGCAGAAAAGAAATTCATATGAGCCACATGATGGTGAATGATGTAATACCCTATGATTAATTACCCTTAATTCCCCTTATATTAAAATACGGACTCAAAAATTCATTTTTATTACATTAAAATCAACCGTCAAACGGACGGAGTTTTGTTTGTTTTTCGGACTAATCCAAAATTTGACCTGTGATAAACAATTTCAAATAAACAACTGATAGCCAGCAGGGCTTCAGATTATATTTCTAAATCAAATCAAGGCCCCACGGGCTCCAATGATATCAGTATGCAAAAATAAATCAGAGTATTAGCGGAAATACAAATTTTAAGCATTAAAACCAAAAGTTATAGCTTTAGCAAAACAAGACATCCTAAGCCTCATTCGAATTATGCATATAAAATTTACATCAAAATAATATCAGAGGCTTAGGTCCATACTATACACTAAACCCATAACACCCTACTCTCCCTGTAAGGGAAAGTACTCCTGCTCGGCCGGGGGTTGTGCCAACTCAATCTCAGTACCTGTAAATGTAAGGGAGTGAGCATTGCACAAGAAATAGAAAGCAGTTTCTAACTAGACATAACAACTCACTAGGTCAAACACATTTAGCAATTAAGCATATATTCACATATTGCACACCATACCCATTACAATATTTATTCCACATTTCCATTCTCATTATTCATTTCACCATCTGTTCCCCTGTATTTATTTTCCCCGTTTCCAAATAATTCCCTTTTGAAACCCTTACCTTTCCCTTATTTTTACGGTGTATGTATGTCTCCACCAAATCGAAGGCCTACATACATACACCAATCACGATGTATGTCTCCACCAAATCGAAGGCCTACATACATCGCGTTCCCATTACCATACCTTGTCCAATTTTATTCCCTTTTTAAATTATGTGTCCCTCAGGTCAGAGGTCAACACCCATTCATTATAATCCATTTTGTGTCCCTCAGGTCAGAGGTCAACACTCCAATACATATTTAATCCGGTGTCCCTCAGGTCAGAGGTCAACACCCAACCCATTATTTAATCCGGTGTCCCTCAGGTCAGAGGTCAACACCCATTCATTCCAATTCATATCGTGTCCCTCAGGTCAGAGGTCAACACATTTTACCATTCATATTGTGCCCCTCATATCAGAGGTCAGCATATTCATCACTTTCCATTATTCGCCACCTCAAATCAGAGGCCAACACATTTAATCACACCACCATATTCATTACCTCACATCAGAGGCCAAAACATACGTTCATATTCTCACATCAACAATTACATCACATTTAAATACAACCACACACATTCAACAACTAATCATTCATGCAAATTCCTCATTCACTTCCTTTCTCAGTTATCACAATCATATCCAATAGCATTCTCATTCATAGTCCAACATTTATATTACACTTCATTTCAATTTACATATTTCACCGTCTCACATTTTCGCTTTAACACCACATATTAAATTCATCTCTTACTTTTTCTTAAACATAATCCTCTTACTTCCATTTCCCATATTCACAAGTTCCATTAATAAGCCTTGACTTTTGTTCGCAATTAATAATACTTAACATTTAAACTCATTTAGCAATTAAATACAAATACACACATTCATCACATTTAATTGTTTCCATTCCCTTTCTTCCTATATCAATTTATTCCCCAACACATACATATATTAGCTACAACAATTAATTATCATTTAATTCACAACCTTGCAAATAAAACCAATAATCACAGAGACCATTTTTGTGTCAACTTCATTATCAATTACCCAATTCCTCATTTAATTCAACTTAATTAATAACCAAATTTCATTTATCAGATAATTCATTCTCATACTGTGGGGTTTCCTTTTCCTAGTCATAACACACAATCATTATGCATACTTAATTAATTAGAATTTCATATTCAATAACCTAGGGATTTATAATCTAATTTTCTCCCCTAACACATAACCCTAACAAGCATTATATACTAACTAGACCCGACTCTCTAGAACAAGGCAAGCTCACTATATCCAATCCCTTACCTTAACCAAAGAGAGAGAAAGTGGAAGAATCCAAGCCGTAGCTCCAAGCGCTCCCAAAACCAAGGGCTCCGCACGCACGAAAATGGAGATAGTGATAATAATCTTCCCTAAGCCAAAGGAATGGAATGATAAAGAGATTATTGCCCCTTTTCCATAGAGAATTCGGATTTCCCAAAGAGGGGAAAGAGAGAGAGAGAGAAAATCCACATTAGAGAGAGAGAGGAACTTCAATAATCATGGATACTTACTTGGAGAGACCAAGGGAGACTTGATGGGGGACCTTGAAGTGATTCCCTTGAAGCTTGATGGATTTGGGATGAGAGATTGTGTGCCCTAGAGAGAGAAATTTCGTGCATTATGGCCAAAAGCACGCGTGAAACGCTTTTATTTTTTTTTCAGTTTTAGCAGCGCTTAATCGAGTATTACTCGATTAAAACCTCCCCCCCTTCAGGCTTAATCGATTAAGCTTCAACTTAATTGATTAAGTTGCAGGGTTTTCAGCACCCCGACTTTGAACGGCCGTAACTTCTTCGTTAACCGTTGGATCTTCCTCAAATTTTGACACAAGCTTCCTCACATATCCTACTTCACATCTAACGGTGGAATTTGTGTTTAGAGTTGTACATCTTTTATTTTGAATTTCCTAATATCGGGTGTTTATAACACCGAAAACTCGATTTTTAACACTCGTTTGGTCTTCTTTAAATTTGCTTTTCGATGCCAATGCTCCTTGACTCCTATATGGCACTCAAAGCACTCCTAATCCATCATTTTAAATCCCTTCTATGAAAATCCTTTCTTCCAAATCTTACTATAATTCTAATTATTGTTAGAATTAAAATTCGGGATATTACAAAGGAGGCTACTCTGATTGAAGAATTTAGAGATCTAAGCTTGATAATGGAAGTTGAACCCTCAAGCATTAAAATGGGAATGCTGCGAATCACAAACGAATTCATGAATGAAATTCGTGAATTACAACAAAAGGATGAAGAATTATCTGAAAGAAAAAGATTAACAACAAAAGGGAAGGAGATTTACTTTCATATTGGACAGGATGAAATTCTTTGTTTTCGAACAAGAATTTGCATCCCGAAGGATCTAGAATTGAGGAGGTTAATTCTCGACGAAGCTCATAAAAGCAGAATAAGTATGCATCTGCATCCGGGATCGACCAAGTTGTATCAAGACCTGAAAAAGATATTCTGGTGGTCAGGATTAAAAAGAGATGTGGCGGAATATGTGGCTTCGTGTCTGGTGTTTCAAAAAGTTAAGGCGAAGCATCAGAAACCTGGAGGAAAACTACAGCCATTAGATATTCCTCAATGGAAATGGGAGAGCATTTCAATGGATTTTGTATCGAGTTTGGCCAAGACAGCCTTGAATCATGATGCAATGTGGGTAATAGTAGATCGTTTAACGAAGTCGGCGCATTTTATTCCGATAAACATGCGCTACTCTTTGGAGAAACTTACCCAATTGTACATCAAAGAAGTTGTTCGATTACATGGTGTACCCTCGAGTATTGTCTCGGATCGTGATCCCAGATTCACGTCAAGGTTCTGGTATAGTTTGCATTAAGCTATGGGCACAAGATTGAGGATGAGTTCTGCATATCATCCTCAGACCGGTGGACAGTCAGAAAGGACTATTCAGTATCTGGAAGATATTCTGAGGGCTTGTGCACTAGAAGAACAAGGGAGTTGGGATCAGGTGCTACCTCTTGCAGAGTTCACTTATAATAACAGCCATCATGCCAGTATAGGAATGGCACCATTTGAAGCTTTATATGGAAGAAAATGTCAGACCCCGCTATGCTGGTTTCAAGTGGGGGAGGATTTAATGGTTGGTCCGGAAATGGTTCATCAGACGACTGAGAAGATTAGAATGGTTCAGGAAAAGATGAGGACGGCGTAGAGTAGGCAAAAGAGTTATGTAGATGTGAGAAGAAGGCCATTAGAGTTTTCGGAAGGGGATCATGCGTTTCTTCGGATTGTTCCAATGAAAGGAGTTAGTCGAGCCTTAAAAACCCAAAAACTTTCACCCAAGTTTATTGGTCCTTACCAACTTATCAAACGAATTGGTTATGTTTCCTACCAAATAGCCTTACTCCCGTCTTTAGCCAATCTGCACAATGTATTTCATGTGTCTCAACTCAAGAAATACGTGCATGATCCAACTGCCATTCTTCAAATTAGACCTGATGATTTGAGTCTAAGAGAAAACCTTACTTTTGAGGCTAGACCTGTCCAAATAGAGGATTGTAGAGTCAAACAACTCAGGGGAAAGGAAATACTTTTAGTTAAAGTTATTTGGGAAAACAGAGAGGCATCAGAAGCGACGTGGGAATTAGAAAGTAAGATGCGTCGAGAGTATCCGGGGTTGTTTATATAAGACAGAATTTCAGGGACGAAATTCCTTGTAAGTGAGGGAGTAGTGTAACACCCCAAAATTTTAATCATGGATTAATAAAATTTAATTATAAATTTTATTTATAATTAATTGTTTATATAATCATCTCTGATTAAAATTAGGTATTTAGCATGCAATTAGGGAGAAAATAATTGTGAAACTATTTTCTATGCAAAAATTAGAGTTTTGCATATTAGCCCTTGTTATAGGACCTAGAAGCAATATTAGAAAGATTTTGGAGGAAAAGTAGAATAAAATATTTATGTTTCAAAAATTAGCCAAAAGACTGGAGTATTTATGAGAATACTCAAGTATTTTGGGCAACAGTGCACGAGTTAGTGCGTTTAATGAGTCATCAACCCATTAACCCCAGTATTTGACACAAAATCACTCTCTTAACACCTCAGGGGCTTCGCGTCGATCTGCATGGGCATGGGAACTGTCTATTTAAGATCATCAACATGGAATTGAACCCCTTGTTGATCAAATCGCGTGTTTAGGGTTTCGAATTCGTCTACATCGATTCTTCCTCGTTGTGTAGTCTCTGTAAGAAAATTATACACTGTTACAAAGCTTACATCCTGAGCTTTGTAAAGACACAAAAATTGTGAGCTGAAAGTTTGTGTGCTAAGAGAATCGAAGCTCGAAAGTTGAAGTCATTTTCTGGAAAAACAGTTCGTGAAGCTTACTTTGGTCACTGATTTTGGTAAGCTCTTGAACTTTTGAGACTTCAAATTTGTTTCATTCTCTTATGCATGTAGCATAGAATAATTTCTAATCAATTTCCCCAATTCTTTTGCATATTTCACTGATCAAAATCAATGGTTTTATAACCCTACTCGAAACTGTCATGCTGTCAAATGATTTTTGGAGAAACTAGCTTGGAGGTTGAATCTCTGTCAAATTCTTGTTTCTATTCAGCTTAAAGGTAAGGGTGAAGCTATACATTCGCTAGAATAAGGTTTAATTACATGAATTTGTATTGAAAGCCACCAAGAGGCTTTAAGGGCTTAGTTTGAAATAGGTTATTGGCTTGGAGGTCAATCTGTGTTCTGTAACTTGATGGAACATGTTTTATAAGTTGCATGTGTGCTGTATGCAAGTTATTTTCATGCCAAATGTGTTTAGATTTGAATTTGGTATGTTAAGTTGTTAAAAATGTGATTTTATGCATAATTGATGCTTGGATATGATTCACTGTAATTTGATGTAATTTCTATGTTGGAACATGTTTACTTTGCATAAGTATAACTCTGTTGATTATTGGTTTTGGTTAGATTTGGTTAAAATTGAAAATGGTACTTTAAAACTCAATTTTCTGTGTTTTACTGTCAATCAAGACTCGAGTAGTTGGCTCAAGACTCGAGTATTTGTTGATGCATCAGTGCGTCTGACTGCACCAACACTCGAGTATCTGAGTCAAGACTCGAGTATTGCCTGATGAAACCATTGAAAATTTTGATGATCCACTCGAGTATTGCATGAACCACTTAAGTATTCTGGGTTAATGAACGACTCGAGTATTTCATGAACTAGTCGAGTATTTTTGGAAAATTTGAAACATAAACTTTTCAGAAAACTTTGATCTACTAGAGTCTTTTGGGAGAGACTCGAGTCTTTTTGGTCAGAATGTTGAAAATGTCATTTTTAACTTAACCAAGTTATTTAAACCAAAATTACACTTAACAAAACATGTTTCAAAGGATGAATTGTACCGATGAATTACATCAATTACATTGAAGTTCATTATTGAATTTATTCCGTGTTGTATAAATTTAGATTAAAAGAATAATCTTAAACAAAATATATTATTGCATCCATTCATGGTGAAAGGTGATGAGTTATCGTTTTGTCATGTTCAAGGAACATGAGGAGGGCCTCTGGGAGTGCCAAAGGTTACTGCTTGCTCGACACCACATTAAGGTTGACGATGTGGTTATTATGAGTTGCACTAAAGTGATAGTTTTACGTTTTGGCGACGTGACGATCACCAGGCATGGTGACGTTGTTTATCACTTTTGAATGTGCATAGTAAAGTGATAGTTTACGTTTTGGCGACGTGACGATCATCAGACGTGATGACGTTGTTTATCACTTTCGAGCAAGTACGTCATACGTTTGATAACGTATTATTTGTATTCTGGGAATACATTGAAGTTATGGAAGGACGTCCATTTGAGTGATTAGTTGGAGAATCATAGGAATGTGAGGTATCATGCATCATATCATGATTAATGATAAAAGACTGTAATGAAAGATGGTATGATCATGTGTATAAATGTTGTTGATATGCATTTATTAATTATCCTTATTTGATTATGTGTAGGTATATGCTTACCCCTGTGCCCTTGTTAGGTGATGGCACGTTACCTAACATGCGTCGAGATCAGACCCATCCCTAGTGAGATATGGACTTATGAGGAGCACCGAGCGACTTTTGAGGGCGAGGTGGAGATCACACTCTACCACCCTAACCCCCTCGTTCGGGTGCATCCTCATAGGTTTAGGATACCTATTATATATACTATGCACGTACCCCCGTTTTATGTATATAAAGGACCACCACTACTAGCTCGACCAGTACGTAGGTTTCATAGTTTTCGTTTCCGACCTGCCACTCGTTCTCACCCCTCTGCTCATAGAGTTTTCACTGATGATGATGTCCCTTCATCCGGTCCGACAGGTTTTGTTAGGATTGCACCGGCTGCAGACCCTAGGCCCAGTGGTAGGGCCTCTACCCCATCGGACGGGATTGAGGAGGACCTAGAGGAGGGGGAGAGCGAGGAGGAGGAGGAACCAGTCGAGCTGGTTCCCAGACCTCGAGGAGGACCTAGTGGTTCCTAGCATAGTGCATAGTATAGATGAAAGGGATCCTGGACCGACTTTGTAGCTGCAGTGGACCAGATGGATGCGTGGAGGACCAGTTGACCTGCTCTCAAACACTTTATTTTGAGTTGTTATATATTGTACATATTTCTGTAGTGTTTGAGGGTGCAGGTCTTATCTTTTGGAACTGTTTATGTACTTTCAGTATTATGTACATGCATTTTGTACTTACTCTGCTATGGAGATGATCAGATGTACTCATTGATCTTTTCTCATGATATATATATATATATATATGTATGACGATATGATGTTTATCTCAATTATGATCCTTGAGTACCATTATTTTTCGCGCTCTGATTTATAAGAACTACAATCGGTGGGTGAAATAACTAGGAGAACACCTAGAAGGGGGGGTTGAATAGGTGTTAGAGAAACCTTGAAAGATTTTCGAAAGAAACGAATCAAAACGATTAAAACAAAAGATTTTTACAAGATTTAAACTTCTTAATCGATTAAATTCAATACTAATCGATTAATGCCGAAGCTTACTTTCAAACTAATCGATTAACTAAAGCGTTACTCGATTAATGCCGAAAGCTGCTTAAAAACTAATCGATTAACAATCGACTTAATCGATTAATCTGAACAGTATCTGATGAAAATTCAGTTTTAATCAAATACAAAAATCAACCAATTAACACATAAGATCAGAGATAAAGCAGAATTGATTAACACAAATATTCTTATTGATTACCTAGGTTATGAAAATGATTTTCCCCAAATCAATTTGCACAATTAAGATTCAATTCAATCAATTATGAAAATCAATCTTTTCTAGGTTTTCAACCAAGAACAATATTGAAATGACTTAAATGTAAAGAGTTAGGAGTTTAGAGATACTGCACAATGATTTATCTCCTGGTTCACTTTCATCCACTTGAAAGCTACATCCAGTCCCCTCTTCAACCAAGAGAGATTCTTCACTATGAGGAATTAGAGTTCTCAAATTACAAGTAAATGCCTCTCAAGACTCCCTTCTTGATAGCCTACAAGAGATACCACACCCTTGCCTTGCAATCCTATTGAATCTAATCTAACCTCTTCTCTTGCTTGTTGATATCCCCACAACAAGTCTTCCACTTGCTTGATGATGCCTCACACCAAGACTTCCAATTGCTTGTTAACACAACAAGACTTCCAATTGCTTGTTAACACAACAAGACTTCCAATTGCTTGTTAACACAACAAGACTTCCAAGATAACTTTGCTTGATGAACAACCACCAAGTCTTCCTTTGTTGTAGATTGTTTGCCTCCTTTGCAATGATTACAACCAAAATGAAAAACAATAACAATCCTATGAATCTCTTTCAATAGCTATGAAAATATCAACATAAGAGATTCAAAGATTCTTGATCAAAGAATGTAAAAGTTAAAAGCTTTGATCTATGAAAGTAAGAGAGAATAGAGTGGCTTGATTTTTTGTAAAATTAATATCAAAATGATGTATGATTTGTAATAATGATTCACAAAGGTTAGGAAAATGTTTATATAGAATACCCAAAAGTTAGAAAACAATAGAAATTGATTTTGCCTTGAAAAGCTTATTTTAAAAACTGATTCTGCACGTGTTAATCGATTAAATATCAACTTAATCGATTAAGCACTGTTGCTCAAAATGTCTTAATCGATTAAATGCTTCCTTAATCGATTAAGCAAGTGCAAAATCACTTAAAACTTGTTTTCTCAAAAACTAAACCTTTTCTTTCAAACCTTTAAGCCACCTATTGATTTTAGGTTAAGTGAATACTCAAATTATGATATAATCATGACCTTGATAGAGATTCACTACCCTCTAATGACTCTACCCAAACTCATCAAAATAAAAGACTTGAGAGGCTAAAGATATTACAATAAAACACAAACTAAGTCTTCATGAACTTGATCTCTCTTCATCAATTTTGAGTGTTGATTGTTTGTTGAACCTCTTCAAACCTTGAGATTGACCAAACCATTTGTAGCTTGTTCAAAACCTTTGTCATTATCAAAACATTCTCACTGGATCTAACAATCTCCCCCTTTTTGAAAATGACAAACACGTTTTGAATTTGTTTGATGTTGTTGATGCTTGAACCATTTGATCACTTGGTGAGACTCTTGCTCCCCCTCAATAAATGCTTTTGAAGTTTGAAATCCAATTGAGATAAGCTTGATTCTCCCCCTATCTTCAACAACTTTGCTCAACCTATATAAAAACAAACAAAACAACCTCTTCTCCCCCTTTTGGCATTATCAAAAAGTAATATATACCAATTGAAATATAAAATTCTAAGCCAAAATAAGAGATAGTCAATGATCATTTCTTCACAACATTGATACCAATTGCAATTAATTAATCAATTAATCAATGATACCAAATGAAAAACTAATGAAACATACTTTGAAATGTGATAACAATTGGCAAGAAATATAACAATGAAACATAATACCAATTGTAACTAGAAAGTTATCATATCACTTAACAAAGTAAGATATCAATTGTAAAGAAATATCACAATAGATCACAATAGCATGATAATCATATAATAATCACACAATGATACCAATTGAACTTTTGTCGAAGTAATACCAATTGTACATTTTCAATAGCAATTGTCAAAGACTAATAGCAAGATTAGAATATACCAAATGTAAGTCCAATTGTGAATACTTGCTATGTCTTGTAAGAAATTCACTTGATACCAATTGTGAATATCCAACCATATCAATTGTACCAAAATGTAGGAGTTTCACTTGAGATTTGAAGAAGCAAATAATGAATAACACTTGTAAGCCTTTTGCTCTTCAATCATACCTACAAAATAATCATGCTTTGCTCTTTGGTATCCAAATGGTTTTGGATCCATTTTTGTTAGTTAAGGGACTCTCACCCTTCTTAACCCAAACAAAATCTCCTTTAGGTATACCATGCACTTTAATATAACACACATTTGAAGTATGTCCATGAGTGCCACAATAGAAACATGTTGGTGCATTTGAAAAATCAACTTTAGAAAAATCAACAACATTTCTATGAGACTTACTCTTAGCATTAGTATAACCCAAACCAAACTTGTTTGAATTTTCTCTTTGAAAATTTAACAATGTGCGCAATCTAATATCACCACTTGTGAAACTTGCAAGCTTATTTTTCAAAATAGCATTTTCATCTTTAAGCAACTTGCAATTCTCACAATCAACCACAATATTCAATCTACTAGCACAATCACAAGAAGAACTAGCATATATAAGATCAAGAGTTTCATTTTCAAGATTAAGCTCATCAACTTGTTTTTGAAGTTCTAAAATCTCTTGTTGATGTTTCAAAATGAGCTTCTTCCTTTCAATGTTTTTCAAAGCTAGTTTCTTAATATGTTCATGCATTTCTTCATAAGCATTATATAAAATTTCATACTTGGAAGAAATTTCGGATTTAGTTTCACTTACATCGCTTTGGTCGCTTTGTTCACTTGATTCATCATTTGAACTTTCCTCTTCATCTACTAGAGCTATCAAGTTGAGACAAGCGGCTTCTTCATCATCCGAAGAACTATTTGATGTGCTTTTCTTGTCTTCTTCATCATCACTATTCCAAACTATGTATGCCCTTTTGTGTTTTGCATTTTTCTTCTCTTTCTCCTTCTTCTTGAGATACTTAGAGCATGAATACTTGAGATGACCGGGCTTTCCACATTCATGGCAAACTACTCCTTCTTTTGTTGTCTTGATCTTGTAGTGTGGGGAATTCTTCTCTTTACTTTTGTCTTTGTTCAACCTTCCTTTTCTCCTTAGAAGCTTGCTAAAATTTCTTAGTAGAAGTTTCATCTCTTCTTCATCAATGTCCGAATCGGAATCTTCATTATCATTATCATCGGAACTCTCTTCCTTTTTATATGACCTTTGAGCTTTAAGAGCGATTCCTTTTTGTTTCTTTGTTCTTGTCCGATTCTTCATGCAAATGCAAACGTTTAAGCTCCATTTCATGTTCTTGAAGCTTTCCGAATAGTGTTGCTAAGTCCATGGTGTCCAAGTCCTTTGATTCAACAATTGCGGTAACCTTGGGTTGCCATTCCCTACTTAGACATCTTAAAACTTTGTTAACAAGTTCACAATTCAAGAAAGTTTTTCCAAGAGCAATGAGATGATTAATAATATGAGTAAAACATTTTTGCATAAAACATATAGATTCATTAGGCAACATACGAAACAATTCATATTCATGCATCAAAGAATTCAATCTAGCACGCCTAACTTCACTAGTGCCTTCATGTCTGACTTGCAAGGTGTCCCACATTTGTTTGGCATTAAGACATTGGGAGACTCTAAAGAACTCATCATAAGATAGAGCGGAGGTGATGATATTCTTTGCTTTTAAATCATATTGAATTTTCTTTTTATCATCATCGGTCCACTTATCTTTGGCGGTTAGTGTAGATACACCTTCTACTTCTTTTAAGGGAATATGAGGACCATTTTCAATGGCTTCCCAAATGTTCATGTCTATGGCTTCTATAAAAATTCTCATTCTAACTTTCCAATAAGCATAACCCTCTCCACCAAACATAGGAGGGCGACTTATCGAAGCACCTTCACCACCAAAGGGATTCGTAGAACCCATTGTAGTTTCCTCAAGGATCTTAACGAAAAAGCTCTATGCTCGTGTCTTTCGACCGAGCTCTGATACCAATTGTAAGAACTACAATCGGTGGGTGAAATAACTAGGAGACACTAGGAGTACACCTAGAAGGGGGGGTTGAATAGGTGTTAGAGAAACCTTGAAAGATTTTCGAAAGAAATGAATCAAAACGATTAAAACAAAAGATTTTTACAAGATTTAAACTTCTTAATCGATTAAATTCAATACTAATCGATTAATGCCGAAGCTTACTTTCAAACTAATCGATTAACTAAAGCGTTACTCGATTAATGCCGAAAGCTGCTTAAAAACTAATCGATTAACAATCGACTTAATCGATTAATCTGAACAGTATCTGATGAAAATTCAGTTATAATCAAATACGAAAATCAATCAATTAACACATAAGATAAGAGATAAAGCGGAATTGATTAACACAAATATTCTTATTGATTACCTAGGTTATGAAAATGATTTTCCCCAAATCAATTTGCACAATTAAGATTCAATTCAATGAATTATGAAAATCAATCTTTTCTAGGTTTTCAACCAAGAACAATATTGAAATGACTTAAATGTAAAGAGTTAAGAGTTTAGAGATACTGCACAGTGATTTATCCTGGTTCACTTTCATTCACTTGAAAGCTACATCCAGTCCCCTCTTCAACCAAGAGAGATTCTTCACTATGAGGAATTAGAGTTCTCAAATTACAAGTAAATGCCTCTCAAGACTCCCTTCTTGATAGCCTACAAGAGATACCACACCCTTGCTTTGCAATCCTATTGAATCTAATCTAACCTCTTCTCTTGCTTGTTGATATCCCCACAACAAGTCTTCCACTTGCTTGATGATGCTTCACACCAAGACTTCCAATTGCTTGTTAACACAACAAGACTTCCAATTGCTTGTTAACACAACAAGACTTCCAAGATAACTTTGCTTGATGAACAACCACCAAGTCTTCCTTTGTTGTAGATTGTTTGCCTCCTTTGTAATGATTACAACCAAAATGAAAAACAATAACAATCCTATGAATCTCTTTCAATAGCTATGAAAATATCAACATAAGAGATTCAAAGATTCTTGATCAAAGAATGTAAAAGTTGAAAGCTTTGATCTATGAAAGTGAGAGAGAATAGAGTGGCTTGATTTTTTGTAAATTGAATATCAAAATGATGTATGATTTGTAATAATGATTCACAAAGGTTAGGAAAATGTTTATATAGAATACCCAAAAGTTAGAAAACAATAGAAATTGATTTTGCCTTGAAAAGTTTATTTTAAAAACTGATTCTGCACGTGTTAATCGATTAAATATCAGCTTAATCGATTAAGCACTGTTGCTCAAAATGTCTTAATCGATTAAATGCTTCCTCAATCGATTAAGCAAGTGCAAAATCACTTAAAACTTGTTTTCTCAAAAACTAAACCTTTTCTTTCAAACCTTTAAGCCACCTATTGTTTTTAGGTTAAGTGAATACTCAAATTATGATATACCTTGATAGAGATTCACTACCCTCTAATGACTCTACCCAAACTCATCAAAATAAAAGACTTGAGAGGCTAAAGATATTACAATAAAACACAAATTAAGTCTTCATGAACTTGCTCTCTCTTCATCAATTTTGAGTGTTGATTGTTTGTTGAACCTCTTCAAACCTTGAGATTGATCAAACCATTTGTAGCTTGTTCAAAACCTTTGTCATTATCAAAATATTCTCACTGGATCTAACATGATTTTGATAAAAGCGAATTCGGCAAGTATTGTCACATTGAATATGTTGTTTACAACTCACAAGACAACGCTAAGTTTATGATATTAAAGTTTATGCCTTCATTTCAAATATCCAATATTGTCTTGAGAAAAGTTTCTATTTCTGAGTTTACATTTTAATTGTCAAGTCGAATTCGATATTTTTATGATCTAATCTAGTATTTAAAAATGTCCATAAAACATGTTTGGTATTTTTGGAAATAATACTTTATTATTTTCCAATAATAAAGAAGGGTGTCACAATGAGCGATGTAATAATTGATATAATTTAACTTGGTGTAAACGGATCTCCCCTCATATACATATATGTATGTATGTTTATCGTGTTTGTCGATCCATATTCCTAATATCATGCACAAAATTTAGAAACAAAATAAGGCTCTAAATTTTTTTTAAAAAACTATAGTAAAAGAATGATGAAGAGCATAGTAAGAGATGAAAAACCAAGATGAGTGCTATTTACTTTTGTAAGTTTTATCTGGAGTGAAATAAAATGAAAGGATAAAGTGCTGTTGATGCTGTGTTTATTTTTCATGTGTAAGTTACAAGCTTTTAAAATTGTAATTTCTTGTTTTTATAAGGGGAATAGGTGGAAGAGACTAATTTACCTCAATCATCACAATTTGGTGTGTGTTAGGTATAATTGGTAAAATGAGATTTTGATTATTTTTCTGTGATTATGATTTAGTAAGATTATAATATGTTAAAATTATAATATGTTTATATTTTGGTATCTTAGCTGAAAAATGAATTTAAGGTGATATTTTTTGTTTGAATAGTGTAAAAAGATTATTTTTATAGAGTAAATTAAAAAAAAGAGTATTGAGTGATAAATGGATAGTTAATGTGTTGGAGTGATATAAGGGTGAAATAGGATAATTACTTCTCCAGCTTTTATGATAGAGATGTTAGATTTTGATTATTTTTTCAAGAATATAATTTAAGATTATAATCTACCATGACAAACAAACAAATTAGATTACGATTATTTTTTATTTTAAATTACGCTAAAACTACTATCTTAATTTAAAACAAGCATGGTCTTAGTTGAAAATTATGTTATTTTATTATCGAAATAAATTTAAAATTGTAATTTCTTGTTTTTATGAGGGGTATATTAACAGTGTAAATTTTTTTATAATGTATGTATATCATTTATCGTTTATTTATATTACTTTTATTTGAAAGTTAATAATCATAAAGTCATGAATGATGGATAATATATTGGCAATATAAAAACTTTTTACATTGTTAGTGCATTATTTTCTCTTAACATAATTAATATGTCATTTTTGTTAAGTTTTTATATTTTTATATTTTGTTTTTATCATTTAATGTCTCTATAATTTATTTTTTATTCATTATCGTTTTATAATAATTAAAAATATAATTGTAAAAATCATATTTAATGTTACACTAATTTCGTAAAAAGATATATATTACGAAAAAAATTTCTCTAAAAGAACTTATATTATGAAAGGGAAGACGTAATAAATTAGTCAAAATCAAATATATTTATAATCTTTTTTCCTAAAATTATTCTGATAAGATAGCGAGATCTTTTTATATTGGGTCTATTCGGCAAAACTAACTTGTAGTTGTGAGCTTATAATTTGTAGTTATGAGCTTCTAGCTTGTAGCTGTTAAGCTAGCTGGGAGCCATGAGCTTTTAGCTGAGAGCTTATAGCTGTTTAGCTGACTATTTAATATAGTTTTGTTCGGTAAAACTAGCTTTTGAAGTAGCTAAAAGTTATTAAATGACCAAAAATGACATGCAATATTTTTATTATTTTATATCTTTCAAAATTTTCTTTATTTATTAAATAGATAGTTAATTAATTAATTAAAAAATAAAATATAAAATTATTAAATTATAATTAATTAAATTCATTTTTATTAATTTATTAATTATGTAGTTAATTAATTAATTAATTATAACAAAATTATTAAATTATAATTAATAATTAATTAAAGGGTAGTAAAATAATTTTAAATTTTGTTTGAGGGTATAATTGATATATGAATTATTGAAAGCTAGTTTAGTTTCTAGAAAGCTACTTGAAGTAGCTTTCTAAAAGCTAGCTTTCAAAAGCTACAAGCTCCTTTTTTAAAAGCTATAAGCTCCTTCTAATTTGTATTCATCGAATGAGGCTAGTAACTTATTGACTGAATGTAAAAGTTCCTAACTAACTAAAAAGCTCCTACCTCGTGTTGCCGAACAGAGCCATTATATAAAAAGATGTACATATAGAGTTTCCACATTGATTTTTTTAAAATCCTATACTGCGAGCAAAAATTGGAGAATCTTAAACAATGGAGTCATCCATGTGTCAGTCTTCAATTTTTTAATTTTGAAATTCAATTTTTTTAAAGTGGCAGTTTTAACTGTTGCGAATTTGTTTTATAATAAAACTTCATAGTTTAAATTGTTGATTTGGGTTCGCGTAAGTCAGTCCAGTTAGTAGCTGCAGGGACACCTAGGTTAGCGTAGACCCTAAGGTCCTGGGTTCTAGTCCCAGGTACCTCCTTTGTAATAAAAAAAATTGTTGATTTGGCGACGATTTTAACTGCATCCATATAATGTCCTTTTAAAATACAAATCCAATGTTATAAATTGAGAATATTGTGTTAGTCCTATGCAATTTTATTTATAAAAAAAATACAAATCGATGAGGAACCTTGTTAATGTCCATTTTTTAATAAAAATACAATTTCACGAGTAATGTAACATCCCGAATTTTTATTCCAATAGTAATTAGAATAATGATAAGATTTGGAAGTAAAGATTACTCTAAAAAGGATTTAAAATGATGGATTAGGAGTTCTTTGAATGCCATAAAGGAGTTAGGAAGCATTGGCATCAGAAAGGAGGTTGAAGGATAAATAAAAGAGCGTTAGAAGCGATGTTTTTGGTGTTATAAACACCCTACATTAGAAAATTCAAAATAAAAGATTTACAAATATAAACAAAAATTCCACCGTTGGATGTGAAGGTTAGTATGTAGGGAAGCTTGCTTTAAAATTTGAGGAAGATCCAACGGGTAACGAAGAAGTTATGGCCTTTCAAAGTACTGGATACTGCAAAATTATGCAGCTTAATCGATTAACCTGTTGGCTAATCGATTAAGGTCAGAAAGTGAGCAAATGGTTAATCAATTAAGAGGGATGTTAATCGATTAAAATGCATCAGAATTGAAAAAAATAAAAGGGAATCAAGCCCCATTTCATCCCCAATTCGTCCTTTCTTCTTCCCCCACCCCAAGAACACTTATTCCATGCCTTGAGACCCTAAAACCTCAAGCTATTGTGGCCATCCATCATCATCCTCAAGGTCCCAAGTGTCATCCTCTCTTCTCCCTCTCTTTTGGTGCTTCTCTCTCTCCATGGCTTCCTCTCTCTCTAGCTCCAACACTCCCATCGAGTCCTAGGTATGTGAGAACAAGTTCTCTTCCTCGTATTTCTTCCATTGTAAGAGCTAATCATCATCACCTCTAACTCTTGTCTCTCTCTTTGTGTGTTAGGGTTTTATTGCCCCTTTCTCTCTTTGGGGTTTCTCTTTTCCTCTCTTTCAAGGAGAGGGTGGTGAACTCCTCCACCTCACGTTATCATTGTTTATCATCACTATCTGGCTTGTCTCTTGATCGCTCTCCGTCACCGTAACTCTTGATTCATCCGGTTTCAATTTGTGAGCCATAAAGCAAGGGTTTGGTACTCCCTTCTCTCTCTTTGTTGGTTGAGGTAAGAAGGGTTGTGTTACCTCTACTTGGGAAGTAAATTCTAGGATGCTGTAGTGATGACTAAGAATAGGATAATTAAGAAATAAGTTAATGAACCTTAGGGTAGTCCCCGCTAATATAAATGATTTATTTAAAATTGATAATGGAATAAATTTGATGTGCATAGAATGAGTTCCGGAGTGAATGAATGTGATAGGATATTAAAAGAGTTAATATAGAATGAAAGTGTAGAATAAACATAAAATAAAACCAAGGGAAATTAGTTAAGGAAAACCAGCAAAGCGTGAGAGTAAAAGAATATAGAGTATTTGTAATAGGCAAGGAGAGTAGAATGATTAAAACTAAAGGTGAGGTAAAAGAGGAGATAGAGTACGAAAACAATAAGAAAGCACAGAGTAGACTTAGTTAAGAGTTGTCAGGTAGTAATGAAATAGAAACGAAAATAATAAACTAAATTCCAAATACAAGTGGGTAATCGGTGAAAGAATTTAGTGAAAAGATGATAAGACAAAAAGAGAGAATGAAATCATGGTAGTTAAATAGAATGGAGTAGTAATATAGGAAAAATAAGTAAATAAAAGTGTGAGACAGAGGAGTCATTGGAATAACTAAGAATTTGAAACGGGAATTTAAAATATAACGACTATACCAAAACTAAGTGGAGTTAGATGTAAGCTAGGGTAATTAATAAAAAGAATAAGGAAAAAGGAAAAGGAAGAGAAGAAGAAAAAGAAAAGAAAGAGAAGAGGGAGATAATTAAGAGCTAGTAATGAGAATTAAAATATAACGTATATGGCCTAATCAAGCAGAACTAGTTAAAAATGAGAATAATTAGTGAAGAGAATATACTTAAAATAAAAGAGGATAAAGAAAAGAGAAAGGACTGGGCGGCAGGAGGTCGGTAGACCCTGCCACAATAATAAAAATAAAATTGCGGGAGGTCGTGAGACCCTGTCACCATAATATAAAACGGCAGGAGGCCGTTTGACCCTGTCACCATAATATAAAACGGCAGGAGGTCGTTAGACCCTGTCACCATAAAATAAAACGGCAGGAGATCGTTAGATCCTGTCACCATAATAGAAATTAAAATGGCGGGAGGTCGTTAGACCCTGTCACCAATAAAAGGGTAAAGGAACGAAAAGGTAACTGACATGTTGGTCAAATAATGGAAAATGAATAACGAATGAAAATGAGAGAATGATAAGAGAACCAAAAATTAAGAGAATGTGAGAATAGGTAAAGAACTAGAAGAGATTAATTAAATGAATAACGTATACTAGTAATTGTGTAAGCTCAGTTTATTACTATGTCTCTTGTAGAATTTATCTTTTTAAGTTCTGTGTAATGCTACCCTTCTTGCTATATTTTGCAGGTATTAAAGTGGAGCTTACATGGAATATGGCCGAGCACGATTTTCATTCCACTACGTGGAATGTATATTGAACATTTTGAGTGGACAATTACTTTTTGTAAATTATAATATGAAATAGTCGCTTGCCCTGAAACTTGTACTAATCGGGCGTGAGGATCTGTTATGACTATTAAACTGTTGTGTTTTATGTTTTTAAATATTTCTGAACTGACAGGTTTTAAGAAGAATTTTTTTTGGAAATCCGGAAAACAAAGGAAACTCTGCCGGATTTTCGTAAAACCTTTTATAAGAAAATAAGTTTTAAAAAGAATTTTCAAACTCTGATTTTGTTTAAAACTAATAAATTAACTAATTAATGTGAGGGTATTACATTTTGGTATTAGAGCAGTTTTTCCTCGGCCTTGGAGTTATATTACTCCAATGATTACTCACCCAGCGAGTAATTGGTGTACATAGTAAGCGTCTAGAGGTATTAATAGGATATTTATACTAAGGTATATATATGAGTATTAAGCCTTAATGATCTGCTCTCCCTGGCTAAACAGAATGGCTGGAAGACGAGCAGGTAACGATGGAATTGCTGCTATTCTGGAGCATCTGGTTCAGATGCAACAGCAACAGGGTGAGCAGATGGCAGTTGCAGCAGCAACAGCCGCAGTAGCAGCTTTGCAACCTCCTCCGCCAGCTCCAGTGGAAATTGACTGGATGGCACGATTTAGGAAAAGTGAGCCGCCTCGTTTTGAAGGTGGAAATGATCCTGATGGGGCTCAAAGGTGGATACAAGAAGTGGAGAAGATTCTCCGTTCTCTTCAACCACCAATGGAGCAGCATGTCCGACTAGCTGAATTCATGCTGACCAATGAGGCAGAACATTGGTGGGATCAACAAAGGAGAGGATTGGTGGCAACTAATCCTGTGATTTCTTGGGAGGTGTTCAAGGAACTTTTCCTAGGGAAGTATTTCCCTGAGGATGTTCGGAGAGAGAAGGAGATTGCTTTTCTCCAATTGACTCAAGGTTCTATGTCAGTTGGGGACTATGCAGCTCGGTTTGAAGATCTCATCCGATTTTCTGATTATCGGGATGCCAGTGACCGTGGCAAGTGTGTTAAGTATGAAGCTGGGCTTAGGAGTGATATTCGCCTCTCGTGTGAGTATCACAACATTGATAACTTGGCTCGCTTGGTCAACATGGCAATCACATATGAAAAGGGTCTCAAACGGATGTCAGATAATGAGAGGTTTGACAAGGGCAAGGAATTGGCTCCGGAATCAGGTCCATGCTTTGACATCAACACTAGGGCAGTAGTGCCAAGAGATGTGGCCCCGAATGGGGATACCCCAGGAGTTAGGCTACCATGTTCACTATGTGGGAAGCCCCACAGGCGACTATGTTTGTTGTTGAAGCAGCACAAGAACAAGGGTCTCTGCTATATATGCGGACAACCGGGACACATTGGGGCGAATTGTCCTGGACGTATCGGTGAAGGGAGCGAATAAACTAACCCAAGGTACTTTTCATGATAATGCTGCATCAACTGATTACTTTTACGTCTTTGCCTAGATTAAGTGTGGGTAGTGTAATCTAGAAGGAGTCGATAGGTGTTAAAACCTTACTTAGTTATAAGACCGTAACAAGAAATCTAACCAAAAACCTTGTGATAATGTCATCCTCTAATAGAGTGTAAGGTCAGGATTGGTCATCCTTTCTCTTGCATCTGTTAAAAGATAATGCTATCATTCAATAACGCAGTGCTGTACAGTTGATAAATGTGAGATTGGGACTGACCACCTCGGTCTTCGTGTTTATTGACATGCTACATTATTGCAATCATCTAGTTTAAATCCGAATAAACCATCTAAGAATTCTATCTCTGTCGAAAGCCCGATTGAACCTTAATCCTATAGGATCATTACTAAGACTCACAAACAATGATTCGCAAACCATCCCCATTTAAGACTTTCTTATTCTATATTTCCACCGAGAACATTCAACTAAATGATCGAACCACCCCTCTAACTTGTATGAGAACTTAGCCGTATGCGTAGGTATGAAGAGCCATCATGTCATAGAAAATTCGAAACAACACCAATAAGACCGATTAGCAGTCAACTTAATTCCATGTACCACCTCGCCAACCAATTAAGAACCTAGCTAATCAATTCTGGGAATCAACCCAGTTTCCTCCCTGCCTTCGACTTACTCAGGTATGTTGATATTAAGTGGGGGAGACTTGACGACTCAATTCAGATCCTATCCGAGCGGCAATAACTAGTAATCACACCATAGCCATTGGACTACTAAACAGATAATTCCAAACGCTTTGCGGAGAATCGAATGAGAGTTAAACTAGGGATAAAACAAGACCTTCCCATAATAACACCGAATTGAGAAACAACAACTAGACCTTGACCTTGACCCTCAAGTGGAATCGATCTCTAGGAATTCTTATACTGAATTGAAATTTATTAAACGAACGGGAAGTGAAAACCATAGTCAAAAGCTTTACCAATGGGATGGTTCTCCAATTACGGAACTCAACGGAATTTCGGGGACGAAATTCTAATAAGTGGGGGATAATTGTAACATCCCGAATTTTTATTCCAATAGTAATTAGAATAATGATAAGACTTGGAAGTAAAGATTATTCTAAAAAGGATTTAAAATGATGGACTAGGAGTTCTTTGAATGCCATAAAGGAGTTAGGAAGCATTGGCATCAGAAAGGAGGTTGAAGGATAAATAAAAGAGCGTTAGAAGCGATGTTTTTGGTGTTATAAACACCCTACATTAGGAAATTCAAAATAAAAGATGTACAAATATAAACAAAAATTCCACCGTTGGATGTCAAGGTTAGTATGTAGGGAAGCTTGATTTAAAATTTGAGGAAGATCCAACGGGTAACGAAGAAGTTATGGCCTTTCAAAGTACTGGATACAGCAAAATTATGCAGCTTAATCGATTAACCTGTTGGCTAATCGATTAAGGTCAGAAAGTGAGCAAATGGTTAATCGATTAAGAGGGATGTTAATCGATTAAAACGCATCAGAATTGAAAAAAATAAAAGGGAATCAAGCCCCATTTCATCCCCAATTCGTCCCTTCTTCTTCCCCCACCCCAATAACACTTATTCCATGCCTTGAGACCCTAAAACCTCAAGCTATTGTGGCCATCCATCATCATCCTCAAGGTCCCAAATGTCATCCTCTCTTCTCCCTCTCTTTTGGTGCTTCTCTCTCTCCATGGCTTCCTCCCTCTCTAGCTCCAACACTCCCATCGAGTCCTAGGTATGTGAGAACAAGTTCTCTTCCTCCTATTTCTTCCATTGTAAGAGCTAATCATCATCACCTCTAACTCTTGTCTCTCTCTTTGTGTGTTAGGGTTTTATTGGCCCTTTCTCTCTTTGGGGTTTCTCCTTTCCTCTCTTTCAAGGAGTGGGATGTGATGTAACATCCTCAATTTAAAATGCTTAATATATTGTGATTTATGCAAGCTATTGTATTAAGTTGAGATGGATTTATGAAACTCATAAGATTAAGAGATAGGATTTAGTATAGAAAACATAGCCTAAGGGGGTATGGGAACTAAGGAAAATGTTCTAGAGTTAGAAACTATGAAGAAATGGGAAAAACAGAAAAGTAATCGATTACTGGTAGGGAGTTAATCGATTATGAGCTCTTAGCCAAAAATGCACCAAAATGTTGGATTGAAGGGTAATCGATTACTTATGGGCAAGTAATCGATTACTGGGCCTCTGCTGAAAACACCAAGAATGTTGCATCAAGTTGTAATCGATTACTTTGTGGTCAAGTAATCGATTACTAGGCCTCAGGTTGGAACCCATAAAATGTTGCATTGAGGCAGTAATCGATTACCTGATTAGGGTAATCGATTACCACTGGGTCTATACAAAAAAAAGAGACGAAAAAGTGTGCACGTGAGGCACTTCTACACCACACAAAAAGGATCTTCTTTTAGGGCTTTCATTTAGAGCCACTCATTCCTTGTCAACAAAAATAAAACAAACACTCTTTCTCACTCTCCTTTTATTCATCAACCATCATCTCTCTCTTCCTCTCCTTCTCTCTACGGTTTCCCTTCTTCAACCAAGGGGCAAGAGGAGCTCTTCTTCCTCCCCAAGTTCATCAACCATCAATAACCCAAATCAAGTTTAAAAGGTAAATCACATCCTTCTCTTTTGTTGATGACTCACATGGGTTTTTTCTCTCTTCCTCTTGGGATTTATACGAATTCCTTCTTCCCTTCTTTTCTATGGAAGAAATTTCGAACCCCTCTCATGGGTGCCATAACCTCATGATGGTTTTCATTTTTGTGACTAAAGGAAAGTTATCATCACACCTTTCCCTCTCTTTCTATTGGAGCATCTTGAAGGTGGTGGTTGGAGCTAGGTTTTGGAAGGTTTATTATTATCTCTACTTGGTTGAGGTCAGGGGGTGGGTATTGGCTTGTCCTAGGGAAGGGATTCTAATTAGTATATAGGATCTTGCTAGGACTTAATTGTTTTTATAGTGATATTGAAAACCCTAGGTTAAGAAAGAAATAGGATCTTTGATTTAGGTATTTGAAATAAAAAGTAAATTTGGGGAAAACATAGAAATTGATATGTGTTGGTACTACCTGTGTGTGAAAACTACATGTTGGTTGAGCATGTGTATATTTGATTGTGTAATTTGGAACTTTTAGAAGGCATGTGAATCTTGTTTGTGTGTTTATGATTTGGTTTGATATAGCCAATGATTATGCAGTTAGTGATAACTTGAATGTAAATAAATTGATTTATACAGAAAATAATAATTAAGGTCGCAGCTATGATTGATCCTTGGGATACACCGACCCATTAGGTGCCCTGTTAGGTGACCAGTTACCCATTAGGTAGAAGTTACCCAATTCAGGTGAAAGTTACCTATTAGGCCCCGTATATGACCCGTTAGGCAGGTGTATCCAAGGGATCAATCATGCTTCACATATAATAAAAGAATATAAAAGAGTTGTAAATCCTGTTTTAGTCCTAACGGGTGTCAACCGTGGCCTAATAGGTGGAAATGACCTGGATTGGGTGAAAATCCTAGTGGGTGAGAAATGACCTAACAGGTGCGCTAATTCCTAATGGTAGATAAGAGTTGAAAATGTTGAAGGATGAGAAGGTACCATGAATGGAAGAATTTGCAAATCGAAAACAAAGGACAATTAATGAGAACCACTAAGAGATGAGTGATGAAAATGCTGGTTGTGAATGCATGGGTATTTTGTGTAATATGTGCCTTAAATGAGTTAGTTCATAATTGTGTTTGGCTTAGTGGGTGCTTATATCTAATGAGAAACTGCTTTCCTATTTCATGTGCAATGCTCACTCCCTTACTATTTTTACAGGTACAGAGATTGAGCTTGCGCAACCCCCGGCCGAGCAGGTGCACTCTCCCTCACGGGGAGAGTAGAATATGGGATATTAGGGGTTATTTTTGTATAGTCCTGATTATTTTGGTATATGGTATATAGTGGTGTTGCTGTTTTGAAAGTGGATTGTAAAGCTCTATTTTCTTGGGTCTTTCAGGACTCTTCCTAGGGGTAGGAAGTATACGATTTTGTTGGGAAAACTTTTATAGTTTCCATTACTTATCCATTGCTGCTATCTCTGATGTAATTACACTTTATATGTAGTTGGCTTCCACACTATTGTTATTTTAGCCCTGTTGGCTCTGGATGAAATGAATATATATTTGGTTGCACAGGTTGCAGGAAAACTAAGTTTTTGGAACGTCCAATAAACAAAGGAAACTCTGTCCGAATTGACAGAGGAATCTTATAACTCAATTAGTTTTAAAAATAAATTTTTAAGTCGCTATTTTCATAATGGGGTAAATATGGGTATTTATTCCTAGGGTGTTACATTTATGGTATCAGAGCAGTTTCCCTCGACCCTTGGAGTGTGGACTCACATCTCCAATAGTTACTCACCAAGCGAGTGACTAATGTGTTAGATAAGAGTCTAGGTCCAGGAATAAGAAGTTTATTTAATTTTTAGTATTAGCAACTTAACGGGATATTTCTCCATGACTTAGCAGTATGGCGGGACGTCGTGGAGATCATGATCGTATGGCTGCTATTTTGGAGAATCTCGTGCAAATGAATCAGAATCAAACCGCTTAAATGGCCCAAATGCAGCAAAATCAGGTGCAAATGCAGCAGGCACTGGCACAAATGCAGCAAGATCATGCAGCAACTATGGCGCAGATACAACAGAATCAAGCTAACAATATTGCAGCAGCAGCAGCGGCAGCACTCAATCCTCCACCGGCTCCTGTGGATATAGATTGGATGTCTAGGTTCCGGAAGAGTGATCCCCCTCGCTTTGAAGGAGGATTTAATCCAGATGGGGCTCAGAAATGGCTCCAAGAAATGGAGAAGATCATTCGTTCACTGCAACCACCGGCAGATCAGCAAGTCAGATTGGTGGAGTATGTTTTGATGAGTGAGGCGGAACACTGGTGGGAGCACCAGAGGAGGAGTTTAGAGACTGAGAATGAGGTGATAACTTGGGATCTTTTCAAAGTCCGATTCTTAGGTAAGTATTTTCCGGAGGATGTTCGGAGAGAGAAAGAATTGGCATTTCTGAAGCTAGAGCAGGGGAATATGAGTGTTGGGGAATACGCCACGCAGTTTGAAGATTTGATCAGATACTCGGGCAGCTACAGGGATGCTGACGAGCGGACAAAGTGTATCAAATTTGAAGCAGGTTTGAATGCTGAGATTAGGACCATATTCACTTATCAGGGCATTTCAAACTTGGCCCAGTTAGTGAATATGACTAGTGCATACGAAAAGGCCTTGAAACAAGAAAGGGCGGAGAAGAAAAGTAAAGCAGTGCAGCGAGCAGGTCCTGTCAGGGGCAAGGATCCTATTCAGAGGTCGGGTCCTTATGCTAATCCTACTACTGCAGCACCAAGAGGCATTGGGAAGTCAACAGTGGCTGTGGGTCCTCCCCCTCTCTGTCAGCATTGTGGGAGGTATCACAGGGGAGTATGCTGGGGTCTTGGCCCGAATCGAGGGGAGGGGCTATGTCTCCAATGTGGGCAGCCTGGTCATTTTGCTTCTCGTTGTCCCAAGAGTACTTTGAAGAAAGAAGATAACGTTGCTAAGGCACAGAAAACTGGTGCAAGTCTGCCCATGCAAAAGGGCAAGGTTTACACTTTGGATGGCGAAGAAGTGACAGAGGAGGACGAGCTGATCAGAGGTACATGTTCTATTCATGATAACACATGTGGAGTATTATTTGATTGTGGAGCATCACATTCTTTTATTTCTATTAGCTGCATGAAGAGGCTAGGGTTGTCGGCAGTAGACATGCCTTTTAAGTTGTCAGTTTCTACGCCTACTAACTCGTTTGTGGAGACTACCCAGATGTGTTTAGAGTGTCCACTCCGAGTCTTAGAGCGGAATTTCAAGGTGAATCTGATTTGTTTGCCTCTGAAAAAGTTAGATATCATCTTGGGAACGGATTGGATGACTCAACATTATGTGTTGATTAATTGTCGTAAAAAGGCTGTTGTTCTTGGCGACCCTTCTTTATCTTCCATGGATGTTGAAGAAGTTTATGATGTTAGTCAAATTCCAATTGTCTGCGAATTTCCGGAAGTCTTTCCCGCCGAGATTCCTGGATTGCCCCCGAAAAGAGAAGTAGAGTTCGGCATCGATCTTATGCCTGGTGCCGGTCCGATATCTAAAGCACCCTATAGAATGGAACCTCCAGAGCTGGAAGAATTAAAGAATCAGTTGGAGGAGCTATTGGCTAAGGGATTCATAAGACCAAGTGTCTCTCCCTGGGGAGCTCCAATCCTCTTTGTCAAAAAGAAGGATGGAAGTGTCCGTATGTGCACTGATTACCGGCAGTTGAATGCGGTGACAGTGAAGAATAAATATCCACTCCCCCGCATCGATGATTTGTTGGATGAGCTTAGGGGAGCAGCAGTTTTCTCAAAGATTGACCTCCGATCTGGATATCATCAGATTCGTATCCGAGAGGAGGACATTCCCAAGACTGCTTTTAGAACCCGGTATTTCGAATATGTGGTAATGCCATTTGGTCTCACGAATGCTCCTGCCATTTTCATGGATTATATGAACCAGATTTTCATGCCGTATTTGGATTCATTCGTCATAGTCTTTATTGACGACATTCTCATCTATTCCAAAAGTCCGAAGGAGCATGAGGAGCATTTGAGAACGGTGCTCCAAGTTCTCAAAGACAAGCATCTTTATGCAAAATTCTCTAAATGTAGCTTTTGGTTGAAAGAAGTGCATTTTCTGGGGCATGTAATTTCTGAGAAGGGTGTCGCAGTAGATCCTTCTAAGGTGGAAGCGGTGCTTAAGTGGGAGAGACCTAAGTCTATTACCGAGATCAGAAGTTTCCTTGGTATGGCTGGGTATTATCGAAGATTTATTGAAGGGTTTTCTAAGCTAGCTCTTCCCTTGACTTTTCTTACTCGGAAAGATGTTCCGTATGTATGGTCCCCAGAATGCGAGAATTGTTTCCAGGAGCTGAAGAGGCGATTGACTAGTTCTCCAGTGTTGATTTTGCCAGATCCAACTCAATCCTTTGTAGTATATTGTGAGGCATCAAAACAAGGGTTGGGTTGTGTGTTAATGCAACAGGGACAAGTCATAGCCTATGCATCCAGACAGTTGAGGCAGCATGAGCAGAACTATCCCACACATGATCTTGAGTTGGTAGCAGTAGTCTTTGCCTTGAAGATCTGGAGGCATTATCTATATGGTTCAAAGTTTGAAGTCTTTAGCGATCATAAAAGTCTTCGCTACCTCTTCGATTAGAAAGAGTTGAACATGAGGCAGAGGAGGTGGATGGAGTTCTTGAAGGACTATGATTTCAGTCTCCAGTATCATCCGGGCAAGGCCAATGTAGTGGCTGATGCACTAAGTCGCAAGACTTTGCATGTCAGCAATTTGATGGTGAAGGAGATGCAGTTAATTCAAGAATTCAGTGACCTCAACTTGAACATGCAAGTGAAAGAGAAGAGAATTGTTCTGGAAATGTTGCAGGTTACCAACGAATTGATTGATCTTATTAAAGAGAGACAAGTTGATGATGAAGAGCTACAGAAGTTGGTTGAAGGGGCTTCGGGCAATGAAGAGCCCGATTTTGTAAAAGGTTCTGATGGTATTATCAGATTCAGGGGTCGGATCTATGTTCCCATGGATTTTGAGGTTAGAAGAGATATCCTATGGGAAGCTCGTCGAACCAAGATGAATTTTCATCCCGGTGCAACAAAGATGTACCATGATTTGAAGAAGATTTATTGGTGGCCAAAGTTAAAAGCTGATGTAGCCGACCATGTATCTCATTGCCTGACTTGTCAGAAGGTTAAGATAGAGCATCAAAAGCCTGGTGGTCCTTTGCGATCACTAGATATCCCGGAGTGGAAGTGGGATAGCATAGCTATGGACTTTGTGACGGGTCTGCCTAGAACTGCTGTAGGATGTGATGCCGTATGGGTGGTTGTAGAACGTTTAACAAAGTGTGCTCACTTTATCCCTATTCACAAGAAGTATACTCTGGAGAAGTTGACTCATCTATATATCAAGGACATAGTGAAGTTACATGGGGTCCCCACCAGTATAGTATCCGACCGCGATCCAAGGTTCCTGTCTCGATTTTGGCAGAGTCTTCAGCAGGCCTTGGGTACTAAACTAAAATTTAGTACTGCTTATCATCTACAAACAGATGGACAATTTGAACGTACTATCCAGACACTGGAAGATTTGCTGAGAGCATGTGTTCTGGAGCAGGCAGGCAGCTGGGAACAGTTACTACCGTTGATGGAGTTTACTTATAATAATAGTTTCCACTCCAGCATCGGTATGGCACCATTCGAGGTTCTCTATGGCAGAAAATGTAGGACGTCTCTATGTTGGTTTCAAATGGGTGAGAATCTGTTGACAGGTCCTGATATTGTGAAAGAAACAACCGAGAAGATCACGATGATCAAGAACAAAATGAAGACTTCCCAGGATCGCCAAAAGAGTTATGCTGATAGGCGAAGGAGACCTTTGGAATTCGAGGTCGGGGATCATGTTTTTCTAAGGGTGTCCCCTGTCACTGGAATTGGGAGAGCTATCAAATCTAAGAAACTGACTCCGCGGTTTGTTGGACCGTATGAAATTCTGGAGAAGGTTGGTCTTGTAGCTTACAGGATTGCTTTACCCCCTCACTTAGCAAGGCTTCATGATGTATTCCACGTCTCACAGTTGAGGAAGTACATTCATGATCCTGCTCATGTGGTTACTATGGATGATTTATCTTTGAAGGAGAATTTGACTTTCGAAGTATTGCCAGTGCGGATTGAAGATAGGCAAGTGAAACAGTTGAGAGGCAAGGAGATTGTCTTGGTAAAAGTTATATGGAGCAGAACAATGTAGAGGAGGCTACTTGGGAATTAGAAAGCAAAATAAGACAGTCTCATCCGCATCTGTTTGAAGAAAGCTGAATTTCGAGGACGAAATTTGGGTAAGTGGGAGAGAATTGTAACATCCTCAATTTAAAATGCTTAATATATTGTGATTTATGCAAGTTATTGTATTAAGTTGAGATGGATTTATGAAACTCATAAGATTAAGAGATAGGATTTAGTATAGAAAACTTAGCCTAAGGGGGTATGGGAACTAAGGAAAATGTTCTAGAGTTAGAAACTATGAAGAAATGGGAAAAACAGAAAAGTAATCGATTACTGGTAGGGAGTTAATCGATTATGAGATCTCAGCCAAAAATGCACCAAAATGTTGCATTGAAGGGTAATCGATTACTTTTGGGCAAGTAATCGATTACTGGGCCTCTGCTGAAAACACCAAGAATGTTGCATCAAGTTGTAATCGATTACTTTGTGGTCAAGTAATCGATTACCAGGCCTCAGGTTGGAACCCATAAAATGTTGCATTGAGGCAGTAATCGATTACCTGATTAGGGTAATCCATTACCACTAGGTCTGTACAAAAAAAAAGAGACGAAAAAGTGTGCACGTGAGGCACTTCTACACCACACAAAATGGATATTCTTTTAGGGCTTTCATTTAGAGTCACTCATTCCTTGTCAACAAAAATAAAACAAACACTCTTTCTCACTCTCCTTTTATTCATCAACCATCATCTCTCTCTTCCTCTCCTATTCTCTACGGTTTCCCTTCTTCCACCAAGGGGCAAGAGGAGCTCTTATTCCTCCCCAAGTTCATCAACCATCAACAACCCAAATCAAGTTTAAAAGGTAAATCACATCCTTCTCTTTTGTTGATGAGTCACATGGGTTTTTTCTCTCTTCCTCTTGGGATTTATACGAATTCCTTCTTCCCTTCTTTTCTATGGAAGAAATTTCGAACCCCTCTCATGGGTGCCATAACCTCATGATGGTTTTCATTTTTGTGACTAAAGGAAAGTTATCATCACACCTTTCCCTCTCTTTCTATTGGAGCATCTTGAAGGTGGTGGTTGGAGCTAGGATTTGGAAGGTTTATTATTATCTCTACTTGGTTGAGGTAAGGGGGTGGGTATTGGCTTGTCCTAGGGAAGGGATTCTAATTAGTATATAGGATCTTGCTAGGACTTAATTGTTTTTATAGTGATATTGAAAACCCTAGGTTAAGAAAGAAATAGGATCTTTGATTTAGGTATTTGAAATAAAAAGTAAATTTGGGGAAAACATAGAAATTGATATGTGTTGGTACTACCTGTGTGTGAAAACTACATGTTGGTTGAGCATGTGTATATTTGATTGTGTAATTTGGAACTTTTAGAAGGCATGTGAATCTTGTTTGTGTGTTTATGATTTGGTTTGATATAGCCAATGATTATGCAGTTAGTGATAACTTGAATGTAAATAAATTGATTTATACAGAAAATAATAATTAAGGTCGCAGCTATGATTGATCATTGGGATACACCGACCCATTAGGTGCCCTGTTAGGTGACAAGTTACCCATTAGGTACAAGTTACCCAATTCAGGTGAAAGTTACCTATTAGGCCCCGTAAATGACCCGTTAGGCGGGTGTATCCAAGGGATCAATCATGCTTCACATATAATAAAAGAATATAAAAGAGTTGTAAATCCTGTTTTAGTCCTAACGGGTGTCAACCGTGGCCTAATAGGTGGAAATGACCTGGATTGGGTGAAAATCCTAGTGGGTGAGAAATGACCTAACAGGTGCGCTAATTCCTAATGGTAGATAAGAGTTGAAAATGTTGAAGGATGAGAAGGAACCATGAATGGAAGAATTTGCAAAGTGAAAACAAAGGACAATTAATGAAAACTACTAAGAGATGAGTGATGAAAATGCTGGTTGTGAATGCATGGGTATTTTGTGTAATATGTGCCTTAAATGAGTTAGTTGATAATTGTGTTTGGCTTAGTGGGTGCTTATATCTAATGAGAAACTGCTTTCCTATTTCATGTGCAATGCTCACTCCCTTACTATTTTTACAGGTACAGAGATTGAGCTTGCGCAACCCCCAGCCGAGCAGGTGCACTCTCCCTCACAGGGAGAGTAGAATATGGGATATTAGGGGTTATTTTTGTATAGTCCTGATTATTTTGGTATATGGTATATAGTGGTGTTGCTGTTTTGAAAGTGGATTGTAAAGCTCTATTTTCTTGGGTCTTTCAGGACTCTTCCTAGGGGTAGGAAGTATACGATTTTGTTGGGAAAACTTTTATAGTTTCCATTACTTATCCATTGCTGCTATCTCTGATGTAATTACACTTTATATGTAGTTGGCTTCCACACTATTGTTATTTTAGCCCTATTGGCTCTGGATGAAATGAATATATATTTGGTTGCACAGGTTGCAGGAAAACTAAGTTTTTGGAACGTCCAATAAACAAAGGAAACTCTGTCCGAATTGACAGAGGAATCTTATAACTCAATTAGTTTTAAAAAGAAATTTTTAAGTCGCTATTTTCATAATGGGGTAAATATGGGTATTTATTCCTAGGGTGTTATAGGTGAACTCCTCCACCTCACATTATCATTGTTTATCATCACTATCTGGCTTGTCTCTTGATCGCTCTCCGTCACCGCCACTCTTGATTCATCCGGTTTCAATTTGTGAGCCATAAAGCAAGGGTTTGGTACTCCCTTCTCTCTCTTTGTTGGTTGAGGTAAGAAGGGTTGTGTTACCTCTACTTTGGAAGTAAATTCTAGGATGCTATAGTGATGAGTAAGAATAGGATAATTAAGAAATAAGTTAATGAACCTTAGGGTAGTCCCCGCTAATATAAATGATTTATTTAAAATTGATAATGGAATAAATTGGATGTGCATAGAATGAGTTCCGGAGTGAATGAATGTGATAGGATATTAAAAGAGTTAATATAGAATGAAAGTGTAGAAAAAACATAAAATAAAACCAAGGGAAATTAGTTAAGGAAAACCAGCAAAGCGTGAGAGTAAAAGAATATAGAGTATTTGTAATAGGCAAGGAGAGTAGAATGATTAAAACTAAAGGTGAGGTAAAAGAGGAGATAGAGTACGAAAACAACAAGAGTTGTCAGGTAGTAATGAAATAGAAACGAAAATAATAAACTAAATTCCAAATACAAGTGGGTAATCGGTGAAAGAATTTAGTGAAAAGATGATAAGACAAAAAGAGAGAATGCAATCATGGTAGTTAAATAGAATGGAGTAGTAATATAGGAAAAATAAGTAAATAAAAGTGTGAGACAGAGGAGTCATTGGAATAACTAAGAATTTGAAACGGGAATTTAAAATATAACGACTATACCAAAGCTAAGTGGAGTTAGATGTAAGCTAGGGTAATTAATAAAAAGAATAAGGAAAAAGGAAAAGGAAGATAAGAAGAAAAAGAAAAGAAAGAGAACAGGGAGATAATTAAGAGCTAGTAATGAGAATTAAAATATAACTTATATGGCCTAATCAAGCAGAACTAATTAAAAATGAAAATCATTAGGGAAGAGAATATACATAAAATAAAAGAGGATTAAGAAAAGAGAAAGGACTGGGCGGCAGGAGGTCGGTAGACCCTGTCACAATAATAAAAATAAAATGGCGGGAGGTCGTGAGACCCTGTCACCATAATATAAAACGGTAGGAGGTCGTGAGACCCTGTCACCATAATATAAAACGGCAGGAGGTCGTTAGACCCTGTCACCATAAAATAAAACGGCAGGAGATCGTTAGATCCTGTCACCATAATAGAAATTAAAATGGCGGGAGGTCGTTAGACCCTGTCACCAATAAAAGGGTAAAGGAACGAAAAGGTAACCGGCATGTTGGTCAAATAATGGAAAATGAATAACGAATGGAAATGAGAGAATGATGAGAGAACCAAAAATTAAGAGAATGTGAGAATAGGTAAAGGACTAGAAGAGATTAATTAAATGAATAACGTATACTAGTAATTGTGTAAGCTTAGTTTATTACTATGTCTCTTGTAGAATTTATCTTTTTAAGTTCTGTGTAATGCTACCCTTCTTGCTATATTTTTCAGGTATTGAAGTGAAGCTTACATGGAATATGGCCGAGCAGGATTTTCATTCCACTACGTGGAATGTATATTGAACATTTTGAGTGGACAATTACTATTTGTAAATTATAATATGAAATAGTCGCTTGCCCTGAAACTTGTACTAATCGGGCGTTAGGATCTGTTATGACTATTAAACTGTTGTGTTTTATGTTTTTAAATATTTCTGAACTGACAGGTTTTAAGAAAAAAAATTTTGGGAAATCCGGAAAACAGAGGAAACTTTGCCGGATTTTCGTAAAACCTTTTATAAGAAAATAAGTTTTAAAAAGAATTTTCAAACTCTGATTTTGTTTAAAACTACTAAATTAACTAATTAATGTGAGGGTATTACATTTTGGTATCAAAGTAGTTTATCCTCGGCCTTGGAGTTATATTACTCCAATGATTACTCACCCAGCGAGTAATTGGTGTACATAGTAAGAGTCTAGAGGTATTAATAGGATATTTATACTAAGGTATGTATATGAGTATTAAGCCTTAATGATTTGCTCTCCCTGGCTAAACAGAATGGCTGGAAGACGAGCAGGTAACGATGGAATTGCTGTTATTCTGGAGCATCTGGTTCAGATGCAACAGCAACAGGGTGAGCAGATGGTGTTGGAAAACTACACTCGGTGGGTGAAATAACTAGGAACACTAGGAGAACACCTAGAAGGGGGGGTTGAATAGGTGTTATAGAAACTTTGAAAGATTTTCGCAAGAAACAAATCTAAACGATTAAAACCAATGAAAATCAATCAATTAACAAATATTATATCAGAGATTAAGCGGAAACAATCAACAACAATATTCTTATTGATTCGCCTAGGTTATGAAAATGATTTTCCCTTTATCAATTTTGCACAATAAAGATTCAATTCAATCAAATATAGAAAAATCACTTTTTCTAGGTTTTCAATCAAGAACACAATTAAAGACTTGAATGTAAAGAGTTAAAGGTTTAGAGATACGACACAGTGATTTATCTTGGTTCACTTTCATCCACTTGAAAGCTACATCCAGTCCCCTCTTCAACCAAGAGAGATTCTTCACTATGAGGAATTAGAGTTTCTCAAATTACAAGTAAATGCCTCACAAGACTTCCTTCTTGCTAGCCTACAAGAGATACCACACCCTTGCCTTGTAATCCTATTGATATCTAATCTAACCTCTTCTCTTGCTTGCCGATATCCACAACAAGTCTTCCAATTGCTTGCTTCACTCACAAGACTTCCAAATGCTTGCTTCACTCACAAGACTTCCAATTGCTTGTTCTTCAACAAGGCTTCCAAGTGCTTGATGAAATGCCTCACCAAGGCTTCCAATGAAACTTGCTTGATTCACAAAATCAAGGCTTCCAATGTTGTAGAATGTTTGCCTCTTGCAATGATTACAACTCAAATGAAAACAAAATAACAATCCTATGAATCTCTTTCAAAAGCTATGAAATATCAACATGAGAGATTCAAGGTTCTTGATCAAAGAATATGAAAATGAGAGCTTTGATCTTGAGAGAGTGAGAGAGAATAGTGTGGATTTGATTCTTTATAAAATTGTGTATCAAAATGATTCTAATTGATAGAAATGATTAGGAAAAGGTTTATATAGAATACCCAAAAGTTAGAGCACTTAGAATGGCTTTTGAGAAGTGAAAAACGTATTTAAAAAACCATATCTGATCGAGTTACTCGAGTGAAATGAGTGTTACTCGAGTAAAACGAAAGCTGAAAACATTTTACTCGAGTGAAATGAGTGTTACTCGAGTAAGCCGCAAGCTTGATAAATTTTACTCGAGTGAAATATGTGTTACTCGAGTAATCAGCATAAAAATCACTAAAAACTTGTTTTCTCAAAAACTAAACCTTTTCTTTCAAACCTTTAAGCCACCTATTGATTTTAGACAAAGTGAATACTCAAAATATGATATAATCATGCAATCAAAAGAGATTCACTACCCTCTAATAAACTCTACCCAAACTCATAAACTAAAAGACTTGTGAGGCAAAAGATAAAACAATAAAACATAAACTACCAAACTAAGTCTTCATGAGTTGGCTCTCTCTTCATCACTTGATGTTTGTTGTTGCTTGTTGAGCTTGAACTTGATCAACACATTTGTAGCTTGTTCAAAAACTTTTAGCATTTATCAAAACATTCTTCATGGATCTTACAATCCCCCCCTTTTTGAAAATGACAAACATGTTTCCTAATCGTTTGAAGTTCATTGAAGTTGTTGATGCTTGAACCATTTGATCACTTGGTGAGACTCTTGCTCCCCCTCAATTAATGCTTTTGACATTTGAAATCCAATTGAGTTAAGCTTGATTCTCCCCCTATCTCCAACAACTTTGCTCAACCTACATAAAAACAACAAAACAACCTTTCTCCAAACGTACCATTTAAAAATTTCTCCCTTTGTTTCAAAACATCATATTTCTCCCCCTTTGGCATTATCAAAAAGAAATATATACCAATTGTAACTAAACAAATACCAATTGAAATAAGATCTAAGCCAAAATAGAAGAAATATAACCAAAGCATGATAATCATCTAATGATTAAAATTAATATCATTGAGTAATCAATATCAAACAAATTGTATACCAATAACATGATACCAATTGTAACACAATTGTAAGAAATTGATACCAATTGTATAATATCGAATGTTACCAATTTGTAGGATCTTTTCCTTAATAGCAATTGAAGAAGATCAATAATGTCAATTGTATCAAATGTGTATAGACCTTCATTTGCTTCTTCAATCATACCTACAAAACAATCATGCTTTGCTTTTTGGTATCCAAATGGTTTTGGATCCATTTTTGTTAGTGTAGGGACTTTCACCCTTTTTCACCCAAACAAAATCTCCTTTAGGTATACCATGCACTTTAATATAACACACATTTGAAGTATGTCCATGAGTACCACAATAGAAACATGTTGGTGCATTTGAAAAATCAACCTTTGAAAAATCAACAACATTTCTATGAGATTTACTCTTAGCATTAGTATAACCCAAACCAAACTTGTTTGAATTTTCTCTTTGAAAATTTAACAATGTGCGCAATCTAATATCACCATTTGAGAAACTTGCAAGCTTATTTTTCAAAATAGCATTTTCATCCTTAAGCAACTTGCAATCCTCACAATCAACCACATTATTCAATCTACTAGCACAATCACAAGTAGAATTATCAATGATAGGATGCAAAGTCTCATTGTCTAACTTAAGGTCATCAACTTGCTTTTGAAGATCTAAAATCTTTTGTTGATGTTCCTCAATGAGCTTCTTCCTATCAATATTTTTCTTAGCTAATTTCTTGAGATGTTCATGCATTTCTTCATAAGCATTATATAACATTTCATAATTTGAAGAAATTTCGGATTTAGTAAGACTTACATCGCTTTCGTCACTTTGCTCACTTGATTCATCATTTGAGCTTTCCTCTTCATGTACTTGAGCTATCAAGTTGAGACAAGCGGCATGTTCATCATCCGAAGAACTACTAGTTGTGCTTTTCTTGTCTTGTTCATCATCACTATTCCAAACTATGTATGCCCTTTTGTGTTTTGCATTTTTCTTCTCTTTCTCCTTCTTCTTGAGATACTTAGAGCATGAGTACTTGAGATGACCGGGCTTTCCACATTCATGGCAAACTACACCTTCTTTTGAAGTCTTGGTCTTGTAGTGTGGGGGATCCTTCTCTTTACTTTTGTCCTTGTTCAACCTTCCTTTTCTCCTTAGAATTTTATTGAACTTTCTTAGTAGAAGTTTCATCTCCTCTTCATCAATATCCGAATCGGAATCTTCATTATCATCATCATCGGAACTCTCTTCCTTTTGATATGACCTTTGAGCTTTAAGAGCAATTCCTTTTCTTTCTTTGTACTTATCCGACTCTTCATGCATTTGCAAACGTCCAAGCTCCATTTCATGTTCTTGTAGCTTTCCGAAAAGTGTTGCTAAGTCCATGGTGTCCAAGTCCTTTGATTCAACAATTGCGGTAACCTTAGGTTGCCATTCCCTACTTAGACATCTTAAAACTTTGTTAACAAGTTCACAATTCAAGAAAGTTTTACCAAGAGCAATGAGATGATTAACAATATGAGTAAAACGTTTTTGCATAAAACATATAGATTCATTAGGCAACATACGAAACAATTCATATTCATGCATCAAAGAATTCAATCTAGCACGCCTAACTTCACTAGTGCCTTCATGTGTGACTTGCAAGGTGTCCCACATTTCTTTGGCATCACGACATTGGGAGACTCTAAAGAACTCATCATAAGATAGAACGGAGGTGATGATATTCTTTGCTTTTAAATCATATTGAATTTTTCTTTTATCATCATCGGTCCGCTTATCTTTGGGAGTAAGTGTAAGCACACCTTCTACATCTTTTGAGGGAATATAAGGACCATTTTCAATGGCTTCCCAAATGTTCACATCTATGGCTTCTATAAAGATTCTCATCCTAATTTTCCAATAACCATAACCCTCTCCACCAAACATAGGAGGGCGATTTATTGAAGCACCTTCACCACCAAAAGGATTCGTAGAACCCATTGTAGTTTCCTCAAGGATCTTAACAAAAAAGCTCTATGCTCGTGTCTTTCGACCGAGCTCTGATACCAATTGTTGGGAAAACTACAATCGGTGGTTGAAACAAATAAGAACACTAGGAGAACACCTAGAAGGGGGGGTTGAATAGGTGTTATAGAAACTTTGAAAGATTTTCGCAAGAAACAAATCTAAACGATTAAAACCAATGAAAATCAATCAATTAACAAATATTATATCAGAGATTAAGCGGAAACAATCAACACCAATATTCTTATTGATTCGCCTAGGTTATGAAAATGATTTTCCCTTTATCAATTTTGCACAATAAAGATTCAATTCAATCAAATATAGAAAAATCACTTTTTCTAGGTTTTCAATCAAGAACACAATTAAAGACTTGAATGTAAAGAGTTAAAGGTTTAGAGATACGACACAGTGATTTATCCTGGTTCACTTTCATCCACTTGAAAGCTACATCCAGTCCCCTCTTCAACCAAGAGAGATTCTTCACTATGAGGAATTAGAGTTTCTCAAATTACAAGTAAATGCCTCACAAGACTTCCTTCTTGCTAGCCTACAAGAGATACCACACCCTTGCCTTGTAATCCTATTGATATCTAATCTAACCTCTTCTCTTGCTTGCCGATATCCACAACAAGTCTTCCAATTGCTTGCTTCACTCACAAGACTTCCAAATGCTTGCTTCACTCACAAGACTTCCAATTGCTTGTTCTTCAACAAGGCTTCCAAGTGCTTGATGAAATGCCTCACCAAGGCTTCCAATGAAACTTGCTTGATTCACAAAATCAAGGCTTCCAATGTTGTAGAATGTTTGCCTCTTGCAATGATTACAACTCAAATGAAAACAAAATAACAATCCTATGAATCTCTTTCAAAAGCTATGAAATATCAACATGAGAGATTCAAGGTTCTTGATCAAAGAATATGAAAATGAGAGCTTTGATCTTGAGAGAGTGAGAGAGAATAGTGTGGCTTTGATTCTTTATAAAATTGTGTATCAAAATGATTCTAATTGATAGAAATGATTAGGAAAAGGTTTATATAGAATACCCAAAAGTTAGAGCACTTAGAATGGCTTCTGAGAAGTGAAAAACGTATTTAAAAAACCATATCTGATCGAGTTACTCGAGTGAAATGAGTGTTACTCGAGTAAACCGAAAGCTGAAAACATTTTACTCGAGTGAAATGAGTGTTACTCGAGTAAGCCGCAAGCTTGATAAATTTTACTCGAGTGAAATATGTGTTACTCGAGTAATCAGCATAAAAATCACTAAAAACTTGTTTTCTCAAAAACTAAACCTTTTCTTTCAAACCTTTAAGCCACCTATTGATTTTAGACAAAGTGAATACTCAAAATATGATATAATCATGCAATCAAAAGAGATTCACTACCCTCTAATAAACTCTACCCAAACTCATAAACTAAAAGACTTGTGAGGCAAAAGATAAAACAATAAAACATAAACTACCAAACTAAGTCTTCATGAGTTGGCTCTCTCTTCATCACTTGATGTTTGTTGTTGCTTGTTGAGCTTGAACTTGATCAACACATTTGTAGCTTGTTCAAAAACTTTTGGCATTTATCAAAACATTCTTCATGGATCTTACAGATGGCAGTTGCAGCAGCAACAGCCGCAGTAGCAGCTTTGCAACCTCCTCCGCCAGCTCCAGTGGAAATTGACTGGATGGCACGATTTAGGAAAAGTGAGCCGCCTCGTTTTGAAGGTGGAAATGATCCTGATGGGGCTCAAAGGTGGATACAAGAAGTGGAGAAGATTCTCCGTTCTCTTCAACCACCAATGGAGCAGCATGTCCGACTAGCTGAATTCATGCTGACCAATGAGGCAGAACATTGGTGGGATCAGCAAAGGAGATGATTGGTGGCAACTAATCCTGTGATTTCTTGGGAGGTGTTCAAGGACCTTTTCCTAGGGAAGTATTTCCCTGAGGATGTTCGGAGAGAGAAGGAGATTGCTTTTCTCCAATTGACTCAAGGTTCTATGTCAATTGGGGACTATGCAGCTCGGTTTGAAGATCTCATCCGTTTTTCTGATTATCGGGATGCCAGTGACCGTGGCAAGTGTGTTAAGTTTGAAGCTGGGCTTAGGAGTGATATTCGCCTCTCGTGTGAGTATCACAACATTGATAACTTGGCTCGCTTGGTCAACATGACAAGCACATATGAAAAGGGTCTCAAACGGATGTCAGATAATGAGAGGTTTGACAAGGGCAAGGAATTGCCTCCGGAATCAGGTCCATGCTTTGACATCAACACTAGGGCAGTAGTGCCAAGAGATGTGGCCCCGAATGGGGATACCCCAGGAGTTAGGCTACCATGTTCACTATGTGGGAAGCCCCACAGGCGACTATGTTTGTTGTTGAAGCAGCACAAGAACAAGGGTCTTTGCTATATATGCGGACAACCGGGACACATTGGGGCGAATTGTCCTGGACGTATCGGTGAAGGGAGCGAATAAACTAACCCAAGGTACTTTTCATGTTATTGCTGTATCAACTGTTTACTTTAACGTCTTTGCCTAGATTAAGTGTGGGTAGTGTAATCTAGAAGGAGTCGATAGGTGTTAAAACCTTACTTAGTTATAAGACCGTAACAAGAAATCTAACCAAAAACCTTGTGATAATGTCGTCCTCTAATAGAGTGTAAGGTCAGGATTGGTCATCCTTTCTCTTGCATCTGTTAAAAGATAATGCTATCATTCAATAACACAGTGCTGTACAGTTGATAAATGTGAGATTGGGACTGACCACCTCGGTCTTCGTGTTTATTGACATGCTACATTATTGCAATCATCTAGTTTAAATCCGAATAAACCATCTAAGAATTCTATCTCTGTCGAAAGCCCGATTGAACCTTAATCCTATAGGATCATTACTAAGACTCATAAACAGTGATTCGCAAACCATCCCCATTTAAGACACTCTTATTCTATATTTCCACCGAGAACATTCAACTAAATGATCGAACCACCCCTCTAACTTGTATGAGAACTTAGTCGTATGCGTAGGTATGAAGAGCCATCATGTCATAGAAAATTCGAAACAACACCAATAAGACCGATTAGCAGTCAACTTAATTCCATGTACCACCTCGCCAACCAATTAAGAACCTAGCTAATCAATTCTGGGAATCAACCCAGTTTCCTCCCTGCCTTCGACTTACTCACGTATGTTGATATTAAGTGGGGGAGACTTAACGACTCAATTCAGATCCTATCCGAGCGGCAATAACTAGTAATCACACCATAGCCATTGGACTACTAAAGAGATAATTCCAAATGCTTCGCGGAGAATCGAATGAGAGTTAAACTAGGGATAAAACAAGACCTTCCCAAAATAACACCGAATTGAGAAACAACAACTAGACCTTGACCTTGACCCTCAAGTGGAATCGATCTCTAGGAATTCTTATACCGAATTGAAATTTATTAAACGAACGGGAAGTGAAAACCATAGTCAAAAGCTTTACCAATGAGATGGTTCTCCAATTACGGAACTCAACGAAATTTCGGGGACGAAATTCTAATAAGTGGGGGAGAATTGTAACATCCTGAATTTTTATTCCAATAGTAATTAGAATAATGATAAGACTTGGAAGTAAATATTATTCTAAAAAGGATTTAAAATGATGGATTAGGAGTTCTTTGAATGCCATAAAGGAGTTAGGAAGCATTGGCATCAGAAAGGAGGTTGAAGGATAAATAAAAGAGCGTTAGAAGCGATGTTTTTGGTGTTATAAACACCCTACATTAGGAAATTCAAAATAAAATATTTACAACTCTAAACACAAATTCCACCTTTGGATGTGAAGGTTAGTATGTAGGGAAGCTTGCTTTAAAATTTGAGGAAGATCCAACGGGTAACGAAGAAGTTATGGCCTTTTAAAGTATTGGATACTGCAAAATTATGCAGCTTAATCGATTAACCTGTTGGCTAATCGATTAAGGTCAGAAAGTGAGCAAATGGTTAATCGATTAAGAGGGATGTTAATCGATTAAAATGCATCAGAATTGAAAAAAATAAAAGGGAATCAAGCCCCATTTCATCCCCAATTCGTCCCTTCTTCTTCCCCCACCCCAAGAACACTTATTCCATGCCTTGAGACCCTAAAACCTCAAGCTATTGTGGCCATCCATCATCATCCTCAAGGTCCCAAGTGTCATCCTCTCTTCTCCCTCTCTTTTGGTGCTTCTCTCTCTCCATGGCTTCCTCCCTCTCTAGCTCCAACACTCCCATCGAGTCCTAGGTATGTGAGAACAAGTTCTCTTCCTCCTATTTCTTCCATTGTAAGAGCTAATCATCATCACCTCTAACTCCTGTCTCTCTCTCTTTGTGTGTTAGGGTTTTATTGGCCCTTTCTCTCTTTGGGGTTTCTCCTTTCCTCTCTTTCAAGGAGAGGGTGGTGAACTCCTCCACCTCACATTATCATTGTTTATCATCACTATCTGGCTTGTCTCTTGACCGCTCTCCGTCACCGCTACTCTTGATTCATCCGGTTTCAATTTTTGAGCCATAAAGCAAGGGTTTGGTACTCCCTTATCTCTCTTTGTTGGTTTAGGTAAGAAGGGTTGTGTTACCTCTACTTGGGAAGTAAATTCTAGGATGCTATAGTGATGACTAAGAATAGGATAATTAAGAAATAAGTTAATGAACCTTAGGGTAGTCCCCGCTAATATAAATGATTTATTTAAAATTGATAATGGAATAAATTGGATGTGCATAGAATGAGTTCCGGAGTGAATGAATGTGATAGGATATTAAAAGAGTTAATATAGAATGAAAGTGTAGAAAAAACATAAAATAAAACCAAGGGAAATTAGTTAAGGAAAACCAGCAAAGCGTGAGAGTAAAAGAATATAGAGTATTTGTAATAGGCAAGGAGAGTAGAATGATTAAAACTAAAGGTGAGGTAAAAGAGGAGATAGAGTGCGAAAACAATAAGAAAGCACGGAGTAGACTTAGTTAAGAGTTGTCAGGTAGTAATGAAATAGAAACGAAAATAATAAACTAAATTCCAAATACAAGTGGGTAATCGGTGAAAGAATTTAGTGAAAAGATGATAAGACAAAAAGAGAGAATGCAATCATGGTAGTTAAATAGAATGGATTAGTAATATAGGAAAAATAAGTAAATAAAAGTGTGAGACAGAGGAGTCATTGGAATAACTAAGAATTTGAAACGGGAATTTAAAATATAACGACTATACCAAAGCTAAGTGGAGTTAGATGTAAGCTAGGGTAATTAATAAAAAGAATAAGGAAAAAGGAAAAGGAAGAGAAGAAAAAAAAGAAAAGAAAGAGAACAGGGAGATAATTAAGAGCTAGTAATGAGAATTAAAATATAACGTATATGGCCTAATCAAGCAGAACTAGTTAAAAATGAGAATCATTAGTGAAGAGAATATACTTAAAATAAAAGAGGATAAAGAAAAGAGAAAGGACTGGGCGGCAGGAGGTCGGTAGACCCTGTCACAATAATAAAAATAAAATGGCGGGAGGTCGTGAGACCCTGTCACCATAATATAAAATGGCAGGAGGTCGTTAGACCCTGTCACCATAAAATAAAATGGCAGGAGATCATTAGACCCTGTCACCATAAAATAAAACGGCAGGAGATCGTTAGATCCTGTCACCATAATAGAAATTAAAATGGCGGTAGGTCGTTAGACCCTGTCACCAATAAAAGGGTAAAGGAAGGAAAAGGTAACCGGCATGTTGGTCAAATAATGGAAAATGAATAACGAATGGAAATGAGAGAATGATAAGAGAACCAAAAATTAAGAGAATGTGAGAATAGGTAAAGAACTAGAAGAGATTAATTAAATGAATAACGTATACTAGTAATTGTGTAAGCTTAGTTTATTACTATGTCTCTTGTAGAATTTATCTTTTTAAGTTCTGTGTAATGCTACCATTCTTGCTATATTTTGCAGGTATTGAAGTGGAGCTTACATGGAATATGGCCGAGCAGGATTTTCATTCCACTACGTGGAATGTATATTGAACATTTTGAGTGGACAATTACTTTCTGTAAATTTTTTTTTTCGATAATTAAAATTTTATTAATGAATATTGAAAAACTAGCTTAAGCATCATAGTACTAAGTACCCCCCACCTTCTATGAAGGGTTTGAGTACTAGTCCACAATCATGTGCTCACAGCTAGCAAAAAACAAAAATTACAAACACCTTGTACCAGCTTTACATAGCTGTAACTTACACCCGAATCAAACATCACCCATATTACTGTTTGGACTCCTAATCCAAGTCGAAATACTAAAGCACTGCCCACACCCAAAACTAGCTACAGCATCTGATAGTACACATAATCCCAAACCCCTTATACAAGTATAGCATAGTCATATAACTCCCCCCATTAGCTAGAAAACAATAGTGAGGATTGAGCCCCCATCTACCCAAGCATATTAACTCCACTCAATCCATATACCTTGTGAGTCTCTACCTTGTTTTGCCAAGTAGTCCGCAGTGCAATTAGCCTCTCTGCATTGATGGGTGAATTCTATCCTTTTAAACACAGAAATCAAATTTAGGAGTTTGTTTTTGTTGAACTGTAGTCTCCACGGGCAGGCATTTTCCTTTTTAATCCATGAGAGCGCAATTTTGGAGTCTGATTCTACAATAATGTCCTGCTCTTTCATCCATGGTTGTTGTAGAGAGGTTTCTAGAGCAAATATAATGGCTAAGAACTCCGTTGTATTGGAGTCAGCAACGTCAATTGAAGCTGCAAATTGACACCTAGTAGCACCCATTGAGTCTCTCAGAACCCCACCTATTCCTGCAGGACCTGGTTTCCCAAGTGAAGATCCATCCACGTTCCATTTGATTCTTGACATTGGTGGTTGCGTCCAAGTTAGGGGGAGTCCACGTTCCATTTTTCTGGAAGTTACCTGTAACTACTCCCAACCAAATATCAAACCATACATGTGGTTGATTTGAGATGACTAGGGGAATATCCCACCACTCCATCATATTACACCATAATTTCCAAGAGAAAACACAAAGAAAGAATAGATGCTCTATGGTTTCAGATTCATTACTACAGAATGGGCATATATCATCTCCATTTGGAATTATACCAAAACGTTTTAAGCGACTCCTTGTATTTAAACGATTGAGCATAACGAACCATACAAGCAATTCTGCTTTCGGAGGAACCAAACCCCTCCATATATTCCTGACAGTATTGGATATCATACCATTACCAGCAAGTGCAAGTTGAAAAGATTTGACAGTAAAAGTACCTGTTGTGTCATAAGACCAGCATGGTTTGTCATCTTCATTTGCATTAAGGTTGATACATTTTAGGTAAATCTAGAGTTCTTCCAGCTTTGTTTGCTCCCATTGATACAGGTGTCTTCGCCAGGAGAGATTCCAATTCCATTGTAATCCATCCCAAAAGCCCATGTTCGCAATGACCTCTTCTTTCTGAATCGACACCGAGAACAGGGTAGGAAATTTTGTCTTGAGTGTTTCATTATCTAGCCATTTATCAAGCCAGAATCTAGTTTTATTGCCGCTTGCTACTTTCATCCAGCATCCCTTTGCAATTAAAAGCTCAAAATCATTGCTCCATTTTGGGATAGAGGAGATTGTACCCCAAATTCCATTTTTACACAGATGCTTGTTCTGCCATATTGATGTATTGCCATTTATATTGTGAATTGAGCATACTGCCCTCTTCCATAGTGTGTCACCTTCATTAGAGAATCTCCACCACCATTTGAAAAGTAAGGCTGTATTCTGAAGAACAGGATCACCAACCCCTAAGCCACCTAATTTCTTAGGCTTTTGAATAAGCTCCCATTTTATCAAAGGAAGTCCTTGTTTATCTTCTTTGCCTAACCAGAAGAAATTTCTTTATAGATTGATAATCTTCTTCATAATTGTTGCTGGTATTCTAAAAATGCTCATATAGTATATTGGAAGGCTTTGAAGAACTGATTTAATCAACACCAATCTACCTGCTCTCGATAGGACCTTTGATTTCCACGTTGCTAAGCGATCCTGGACTTTCTGGATAACTGGTTGCCACGTTGTTAGTCTTCGCGGGTTAGCTCCCAGCGGTACTCCTAAATATTTAATCGGGAGTTCAAGAAGTTTACACCCCAATCTATCAGCCATCATCATCTTCCATGCTTGAGTTTTGCCCATCACCAAAAGTCCCGATTTGGAGTAGTTAATTTGAAGACCCGAGAGCAACTGAAAACAATCGAGCACCCTTCTTAAATTATTAAGATTTCTTCTTTTTGCCGTACAAAAAATCAACGTATCATCTGCAAATTGAAGGTGGGAAATATTCAGTTCATCCACTCCAATTTGAAGTCCTTTGATTATCCCATTGTTGCGTGCTCTGATCATCAACTGATTAAAAGCCTCTGTTGCAAGGACAAAGAGCAGAGGAGAAAGCGGATCTCCCTGCCTAAGCCCTCTTTCCATTTTGAACGGAGCTGTTGGAGAGCCATTGATAAGGAGAGAAATTGTTGCAGTTGAAAGGCATTGTTTTATCCAGTTCCTCCATCTCATGCCAAACCCCATTATCTGCATAATATCGTCAATGAAGGTCCAGCTAATTGTGTCATACGCTTTCTGAAAATCAAGCTTGAGTAGAACTGCTTCCTTTTTTTTCCTCTTACACCAATTCACCACTTCATTTGCAATGAGAGCCCCATCTAAGATCTGTCATTCACCAATAAAGGCTGATTGTGTTTCGCTAATCAATGCTGGAAGAACCTTCTTGAGCCTGTTCGATAGTATTTTTGCAATAACTTTATAGATGCATCCCACCATGCTAATTGGCCTGAAATCCTTTAACTCACAAGCACCATCAATTTTTGGGATTAAAGTAACCCAGGTCGTGTTCACTTCCTTTGGCAGAAGGCCGTGCTCAAAGAAATCAGAAATGAATTGCACAAATTCGTCACCAATTACATCCCACATCTTTTTAACAAAACCAAAGTTAAAACCATCATAGCCTGGCGCCTTTGACGATTCGCAGTCCCACACTGATTTTTTAATTTCGTCATGCGACGGCATCCTTTCAAGATCTCTGCTATCTTCTTCTGTGATTGTAGCAAAGCCATCTCCATTGATCTTCAAACACGGTGGCTGTTCTTCAGAATAGAGCTTTCTATAAAATTTGGTAATCTCCTGCTTGATCTTCCTGGGCTCTTTAATGACATTCCCTCCAATGCGAAGCATTCCAATTGTCTTGCGTCCTCTTCTGACCGAGGCTAAAATATGGAAGTATTTAGTATTCCTGTCCATCTCTTTAATTAGCTTTGATCTGGATTGTTGAAACCAGTAACTTTCCTTTCTTTTCATCCACATCCAGAGTTGACTTGTAAGAGCTTTTTTCCTTGCTAAAGTGCATTCGTCCAACCTATATGAATCACACAGATTGTCAATCAATTTTAGTTCTCCTTCTAATTGCTCTATTTTACTGTTAAAATTCCCAAACGACTCCTTATTCCACTTCTTCAAAGGATTTTTCAGTGCTTTGAGTTTCCTATGAAGTGGTGCTGCAGCTATTGATCTCCACTCCTTTTCCACTACCTTGACAAAGTTTGGATTTGAAAACCACATGTCCAAACTTCTAAAAGGTTTTGGCCCCCAATTGACCTTGTAGCATTCTAGCAGCAATGGGCAATGATCTGAAATTGATCTATTTAGTCCCCATAATTTCATATCAGGGAGCAAACTTATCCATTCCGCCTCAACAAAAATACGGTCCAACTTGCTTGCAGAATTATTTCTGTACCAGGTAAATTTTCTTCCCAAGAGAGGTAAATCAATTAAGCCCATCTCAGCCACCCAGTTTTGGAACTCTTCAGTGCTTGCTTGGATCCTTGAGCACCCTTTTCTTTCACTTGGATATAAAATTTCATTAAAATCACCCATAATCATCATCGGAGACCTGCTGCTTTGCTTCAAGATCTTCAACTGTTGCCAGCAACAATTTCTCCCCTCTCTATCATTTGGAGCATAAACTAACGTTATAGAGACTAGAGAGTCACTATTAGTCCACTTCCCTTCAATATTAATCCACATTTCACCATTTGATGAAGACGATACTTTGAGGAGTGATTGATTCCACATTAGGATGAGACCCCCACTTCCGTTAATGGCTTGAACCTCCTTCCACCCTAAATCATCAATTGACCACCAAGATCTCCACCGTCTTGGCATGGACAGTGAATGCTTCGTCTCTACCAACCTGAGAATAGCCGGGTTATTTGTTTTAATAAGTTTCTTAATTGCACCAGATTTCCCCGATCCTCCAATGCCTCTAATATTCCAAGAAATAAAATTCATCATAAACGGAAAAAGTAACACCTGTATGGAGTGGATTACTGATTCCCACCATCCCCGTTGTTGCCCCTTCTGCGAGGACTTCTCCTAAGGATTACAAGTGCCTCCTTTGCTTTGTCTTCGTTGGGTGTCTTTAGATTAAGCTTCTTGCCAATCTCCCATGTTACCCGTGCTTCCTCTTCTTCATCTTCTCGAACATCATCTGAGCTATCTTCATCATGTTGATTTTCTCCTAATACAGCTCCATCTTCCTGTAGTCTGTTGACGCTTGACTTGTTTGCTTTTGTTCTACAACACCTAGCTTTCCTTGTGCTTCTTTGAGTGGCTGAGAGTTTTTGTCTATGGGTGTCTTTCCTCTTCTCTTCTTGTCGTGTCTGTATCTGGGGGAGGGTATTTTCGCTGTCATGAAAATGATGCTCTTCAGAGGAATGGGCCTTCGAGTCTTTGGTAAATTGGGGAGGCTCTGTTAGATTATGAATTTCATTTTTGGGGCCACATTGGGCTTCTTCACCAAGATAATCCCTATCCTCATCTAATTGTGGCTGATAGAATCTGACTTCATCAAGTGCATGGATTGGGTCTTCCACAATTTGGGCTTTCTTCTGTTTACCCAAATTTTCATAATAAGCAAACAATGCAAACTCTTCTTCCAAGTTGAATGCAACGTTGCCTTCCGCCGTTTTTTGGGAGCTGGAAAAGTCCACATCATCATTATTTTCCTTGTTTTCTTCCAAGAAATTCAAAAAATCCCCATCTTCCAAAGACTTCATTAATGGTGGCCCACAAACATTGAATCCTCTGCTCCCACCTTCCATGGCCTTCTGACTTCCACCTCCGTCCTCCATCCCATGCACGTTGTGGTCCTGTTCGAAGTCACCCCGTCATGTTTCAACTACCTCATCTGATTTTTCATCCTCTTCATTCCACGTTCCATAGTCTTGGTGCAAGTCCCAGTGTTCACTTTCAGAGTTACTCACTTTGGAGCTTGTGGCTTGGGCAAGATTCTTACCTGTTGTTTCCTTCTTCAGTTTGCCTTCCTTTCTACCTTCACTCTCCTTTACAAAAATCTCGAACTTCTGGCTGTTTATGTTGAGATATAAATGGTCTTCAATGAAAGGCATTAGATTTGTTGTAACACAAATTTTTGCAGACTCCATTGAAATGCCTTCCTCCGTATCTGGGTCCATATCAACAATAGTACCAATTCTGCCCGTAATACATTCAAAGTTTTCTTTATTCCAAGCATGTGGTGGGATCCCAAAGATTTCAAGCCATACTCTTCTTTTTTCACAAACAACATCAGGTGTCCATTTACGTATCCTTCGTATATACTCCATCATAGAGCCATGTTCCACTTGTTTGAGCGCCTCCTCTCTGTCATCATATGATCTGAAGGTGACAATAAATTTGAAGCTTCCCATGTCCCTAACCATGCACATGGTAGGCCACGGTTTATCCATTTTTATTAGCATCTCCTCTCTATTGGACGGCTCAATCGTTTCAACAATCAGACTCCGCTGTAACCAAGATGTATTCTCCATCACGGTGGTTCCCTGGACCTCTCTAAGCTGTTCCTGCGGCTCATCCTATCCTGTAATCAGTACCTTTTGTTGCCTTTCTATCTTCCTCTCTTTGGCTTCCTCACTTCTCTTTTCTCGATTATCTCCATTTTTAAGGACATCCTTGTAGGTTCTTCCATCTCTTATTGCTTCTCTCCATTGTTTGTGCAAGCCTGGTTCATCTCTTTTCTCCGACTCCTCACCTCTTCTTTCACGCCTTATTTCTTCTTTTCTTCCATTGTGGAGGACTTCAGTCATTTCCTGAACGTAACGGGCCCATTTGACATGCAACTTTTCACCTTCTAACATCAAACCATTCATTGTCCTTATTGCATTCGCTGCCTCCTTTTGTGTCCCAAATCTCACGAAGCCAAATCTCAGATTCATATTTGCCCTGCTCTTCATTGAGATGTAGACGTGCACCACTGTACCAGCATCCCAGAAAATCTTTGCAAGGTCATGCTTCGTTATCTTGGGATGGATGTTATCCACGAAAAGAGAGAAGGATAATCTCCTATGAAATGACCCTGAAGTATCTACTCGTCTGACTTTGGAATAAGCTTCATGCTTTCTGTCTTGTGCCCTTTTATGACCCTTTCTAACAGGAGTCCATCCCTCCTCTTGATGTTGACTGTGTGCTGCTCTGGACAAAGGTCTTCTTGCTCTGGAGAGTCTTCTATCTTTGTATGATCTTCCCTTTCTGACGTGATCTGTCCATTGTCGTTTTCTGTCTGGAACATACCATCTTCTAGGACTGACGCTTCACCTCCTCAGTGCTCCTACCATCTTCTTGTAATGAATTCAGTCAACAATAGATTGTTAAGCAGATATGCATTACTTTTTGTAAATTATAATATGAAATAGTCGCTTGCCCTGAAACTTGTACTAATCGGGCGTTAGGATCTGTTATGACTATTAAACTGTTGTGTTTTATGTTTTTAAATATTTCTGAACTGACAGGTTTTAAGAAGAAAAATTTTGGGAAGTCCGGAAAACAGAGGAAACTCTGCCGGATTTTCGTAAAACCTTTTATAAGAAAATAAGTTTTAAAAAGAATTTTCAAACTCTGATTTTGTTTAAAACTAATAAATTAACTAATTAATGTGAGGGTATTACAAGTAACATTACTAACGATTTAAAATTTCTCTGTTTGTTAAAATCTTTACAAATGTGTATTTTCAAGATCCGTATAAGGACCACAAATGAGCACATTTAATAAAAAAAAATACACATGCGTGAAGTACCTTGCTTTGTTTTAAAATGTTGGTATTTGTAAATAACTAGAAGAAAGATTAGCAACATCAATTTCAAGGAATGGATGCACAATAGAGGGAGTATCCTCAATCCAACATTGTTCATTACAACTAAACACGAAATTAGCTAGAGAATTAGCAACATTCTCCCAGTAAAAGAAACATGACAAGCACTAAAAAGAGGAATAAAATCAAGACAATCAACTACAAGCTCAAAAAAATAGGAGTTTCCTTCTTCCACTCTTGCTGCAATTGTTGGCAATTTGTCTCAAACAAGACTTATGAGAAAAAAAGGTTAGATGCAAGTTTCGTAGCCCAACACAAACAAAAAGCTCCTGCATGGTTTGGTTGATGACAATAATGTTGCGAGTGTTTTGAGAGTTTCTTTTTGGACCCCCTTTATTTCTCACAGCCCCCATATTGCTTCCGCCTCACCTTAGGCGGAAGTGAAAAAATTCATGCTTTCCGCCTTACCTGAGTCGGGAAGAAACGTGATTTTGGGGGGTTGTGAGAAATGAAGGGGGTTCAAAAAGAAACTCCCCAAGTGTTTTACAGCAAATCCATAACATAGCCACCGGAATAACTGTATACCACACCAAATCCATAAATTTGATGGCACGAAAGGCGTTTATGTTCAAAAGTCCACAAGTTACAAGTTTGCCAGGAGCTCACCAGGGTTAAAGCAGACTAAGTTTGCCAGGGGCTCACCAGGGTTAAAGCGGACTTCCGAGCTCAAAAAACGCTTACAGAGGTACTTACGGATTACCCACCAACATCGCCCTCACATCTATGAGATTCGAACCCAGATCTCTCTCAACCCGGACTCAATCCTTACCAAATGAGCCAACAGTTGTTGGCTATTCATTATCAACTTTATGCATAGTTATTATGATTTATCAAGAGTATTTTTTTTTTAATGCAAGAAATCCAAGAATAAAAAAGTTCCACTTGGAATACACCCAAAAAAAAAAATATACCACTTGGATCTGAAAATGCATAATCCGAAAATAACACGTTCTATAGTGGGGAGAGAAGTTAATGAAGGGGTATTATAGTATTGTGGTATAAATAAAAAAATTTAAATATGTCCAAGTCTATGAAAAATAAAGGTTTCTTATCTACATTTGTTCAAGAAAGAAGTTAAGGTTCTTTTATTTAGAGATCAAAAAAGTTAAGGTTTTATGATTTCGAAAAAATTAAAGTAACATAGCGCTTTTGTGAATATTTTCGTTCTTAGATCGATGATACAATAATTGTGAATAAATTATGAAGAAAAACATACTGGTAGGGCCTAAATAAAAAGATAAAAGTTTTACGACAAATTTGAAATATACTTTTGGATCATATTGCAATATACTTTCTTTAAGTGATACTAGGAAGGTTTGTAGATGGAAATAATAGTAGCATATAAGCATATAACAACACTTTCACGTTATTTAAGCAAGCATTCTATGGTTATTCAGTGCTGAGCAGATTTATTAGCAATTGCCCCAGCATCAGTGAGAAGGGGAACCAGTTGACCAGCCCGGTGTTTCTCCAAAACCCCTGCAAAGACCAAGTTAAAAATGTTAAAAACCAAAAAGACAAATACAAAAACAATAATGTGTTATATGTACATTCAGAATTGATATATGAATGTTAAGACAAGCGGACGTACATATAACACCACTCATACAAAAATAACAAGATATATTTGAACTTTGCCTCATGGTCAACCATAGGCGGACATGGGATAGCATCATTTTGTATCACTCCCTTTGCCACTTCCCTCTCCCTCAGTAAATGTGATTTAAAATAGCTTAATAATTTTTTTTATTGATAAGATGAAGTGACTGAGAAAAGTGACACAGATTAAAGTTCAATCCATAGCATTAGCGAAACCATTAAATAAAATAGCGAAACCGTTAAATAAAACATTCATGCAAGTAGGCACCAAAAAGAAAAGAAACAGGGAGAGTGGCCTTACTGTCACAACCACCAATGTGCTTTCCTCCAATAAACACGTTAGGCACAGTCCTATCCCCTGTCCACTCAGCTAGAGCCAACTGAATATCACCCCCATCACCTTCAATTAGGTAAGGAAAAGGAAATGATAACCATAGAATTGATAACAAATAAATTTCTTGATAAAGTGTAACAGCTCTCAGAGCCTAAGGCCTAACACTCCATTTTTGCAAAGTTCACATTCATAATGACAAAAGCATAGAAGAAAGAAGACAATGTGTGTTAAGAGAAAGCGAAGTAACATACTCAATTCAACACAAATTGATAGGAAGAAAATTAAGGTCTTCTTATGAAGAATACTAAATTTACTCTACTCCTAACAAAATAACAAAGATTTAAGATAACATTTGATTTCTTGATTGGAAATAGAGAATACATGAACTTATATAGGAAGATAATAAACCCTAAAATAAAGCTAAGCCATACAAGTGGCATTATCTAACCAACTAAGAACATTCTAGAAATATAATAATAAAACCTATTTAATTATTAAGTTAAATATTTATCCTATCCCTATTTTGATAATAAACCTATTAAGGCCCAACATCCTATCACAAATTTATAACGATATTTCAATTATTAAAGAAGCTTCAATCATCAAAAGAAAGGGTTAAGTTCCTGACAAGAGATGCAAAAAGAGGGAAAACAAAAGCAGTCCTCAAACCAACTTAGAAAACAAGGTAGAAAGCACCAAAGCAGGGGAAGTCCAAGGCTTCTTTTTTTTTTTGAAAAGGCTAAAAAAAATAGTAGAGGGAAACGATTGTTCCCCTTCTCTATTTATCTGTTTGGCATTTATTTATGAATGAGAGGAATAGTATTTTTTAGAGGTATGCTTTCCATGGATCTCATCATTTTTTTAATTCTGGCTTGGGTAGAAAGGAAATAAATAGAACAAAATTGAGTGTTTGGACCCGTTTTCTATGGGACATAATCTTTATTTAACAATTTAATCTTGCAGGAAAGATAGGATAATCATAATTGCAACCAAGACTAAAGGATAAACGGTAAGGTACTTAGTGGACCCATGCCGCCTCGGTGTAGGACGACACATCGGCGGCACCATTAGGTTGGGAACTTCATGGACTACGTGGCTTGGAAGGCTTTGGATGGAGGAAAGTGCACAAGGCGTTCATGCCTTGACAAAGCACCTTCATGATAGATAAGGGACGCGGATGCTCTGACACCCATGACGCTCTGAGACCTAGGACGCCTTAGAACAAAGCCGCTCTAACCTGACCGCTCACCTACCTGGTCGCTCACTTATATGACCGCTCACCTATATCACCGCTCACTTATATGACCGCTCACTTAGCTGACCGCTCACCCAATCACCGCTCACCTATTTACAGCGTCCACTCACATCGCTCACTACCCATCGCTCGCTCACCACCCATCGCTCACTCACCACTCGTCGCTCACCTACTCACAGCGTCCACTCACCTCGCTCACCCACTCATCGCTCACCACCCATCGCTCGCCCACAGGCCCGCTCTAGGACAAACTAGCCCAACTTGCTCACCGCTCACCCTCTGGCCTCGCTCGTCCACTGACCCACTTATTGTGAGAGCGAAGGTTGACACTCCTTCTCCCAAAACTTGGTCACAAAGTTTACTTGGTCACTAAGTTTACTTGGTCACCAAGTGTTTGCCCTATTACCCTTAAGTCCCTCCAAAGCCCTATAAAAGAGTGACTCAGATACAAAAACAAGGGAGAACAAGAAAGAAAGAAAAAGAAACCTAGACTACTTCCCCCATCACCAACTCTCTGAACTCCAATATTCCCAGCACCCTCAACTCTTCCAACACTCTCATCACCCAAATACCCTTCCACGCTTAGCACACTTTCCTCACCTTAACACTTCTATTCATTTTTAGCATAACCACAGCGACCAAGAGAATACCATAGAAAAGACACTAAAAAACACCACAGAATATAGGATACAAAACCACCTCATTTTCCTCCTTTCATTCCTCTTAAACCAGTGACATGGGTAAAGAGCACTCCGGTCGATCCTCCCGATGATTCTTCATGATGCTCCATCTGTTCTCTCCAAGCAACGGAGGCATGGATTCGGTACTTCTACATACATCTCTCAAGTTTACGAACTTAGAATATCATTTTTATTGTTAAACTCATTTTACACAAAGTGGTCCAAAACAATTGGCGACTCCACTGGGGAGATGTATGTATGAAGTTGAAATCATGAAAAATCAACTAAATAAAGGGAGAGTTCAACGCTGGAGGGAGCAAAATAGCAACATTCATCATATATCCAACGCATCTACATTCATCAGAAATAAAAAATGTTAATGAGAAGCAGGGGCGTGAACAAGACCAGAGTCCAGAAGTAAAAAAAAAAATACAAGGCTCATTACAGTGAAGATGCAACAAAATAAAAATAAAAAAAATGATGATGAAGCGAAGGTGAGCGTTCAGCAAAGAAAGATAAGAAAGTTGGAGGTTTTACTAGTACATCAAAGTTTAAAACAAAGAAGGAACAAAAGCAACAAAACTCACTGAGTTGACTCGTTTCAATTCCTAAAACTCACCGAGTTGACTCGGGCACTCAAAACAACTACCACACAGAGATGGTGAGTGACGTTGTGCAACCCAGCCATCGGCGTACCTGAGAGCAGGGAAGGTCCCTGAACTTCATCACCTTCGAAGCTTTGCGCTGCCGCTAGAGGGAGAGGGAGATCTGGGTTTCGCCACCGCCAAGCACCTCCGCCTCGGTCCACGTACATCACCGCCAATCCAGTGCCGAAGGTCATGAACCACCGTCTGTGGTCATCGCTGCCGTGATGGCTAGCCTCGCAAAGCACATAACGAAGAAAGAAAAAGGAAACACCGCCACCGCCAAGCACCTACGCCGCCTGCAAGAGCGATTGACGGTGTGATTGCTCCACACGCCATCGACTTCTAAACTCCGCCCTTCCTTGTGCGGGTGACGCTGGCCCATCCGTATAGTTGATTGTCGACACGTTAGAAAAAGAGAAACTAAGTTCCTTGGTTAATGGAGAGAAAGGGAGTTTACACATTTTTGTGAAAGAGAAAAGAGAAGGGAGATGGTGCACAGAGAAAGAGATGAGACAAAGAAAAGAAAAGAGAGGGAAAGGGAAAACACACTGAATCAGAGAAAGTAAAAGAGTTTTATTAGGAATAGGGAAGAAAAGAAAAATAAAATAAAATGTAAGTGGGTCAAGGAAAGCCAAGAAAGGAAACTGGATGTTCAGAAAAGAAAAGGGGGTTCAAAGAACGTTAGGGTGACAACATTTCAAAATGGGTCAGGCATTGGTTTTGGCAAAGCTGCTTGGAGCCCAAGTTGAAAAAAGTTAACTTCCAAAGATATTTGGTATCCAAGCTTCATCATCAGAGATGTCAGCAGGGAAGTAACGAAAAAAAATACCTTTTTACTTTCTTTCTAGTACAATTTATTTATTATTCATAATTATTATTACCAATTAATTATTGTTATTTTTTTTTATTTTCTAATAAAACACGTTAAGAATAATATGATTAAATATTGATTGTTGTTAATTGTTCAGAGGTGTGGAATGTGTCACACTCTCTTTTCTGTAACAACATATAGTCTCTATTTGTATTTATATAATATATATGGACTTGCGTTTAATGGAGAAGTTGGAGAAATAATGAAAATTCTTTGTTACCATACATACTATAAAATGTACTTGTGATAGCATAAGTTGGGTTTTTATTTATCAATTGTTAAAATTTCCCAAACTCAGCAACATGATCTTTCTAGTTAGAATATAATAACATAGTTATCAGAGTAAGCGGAAATTGAATAAAATAGTGACCTCGATTTGATAATCCATATTCCAAGACATATATATAAAGATATATATATATATATATATATATTCATATCATAATATAACATAAAAGTACCAACGTACACCAAGGTCAAAGTCGAGGTAGCAGAAGTTTATAAAATACAAGTCCACGATAAAATACTAAAAGAAAAGACCACCTCACTGAGATCTCTCAAAAATATATACAATATAATAACAGAGCAAAATATGAAATCCCAGCGGTGGTCTGATGATCCTCCTCCATAGCATAAGTCTCCAGAATCTCTAGCAGCTGCTCCACATGTCCCACATCCTAACCATCTATACTATGCATCTCCTGGTGGATCCCCAACTCCCCACTGACTCCCAGTGGAGTGCTCGACTGGCTCGCCCTCACTCTCAGCCTCCTCAGGGTCCTCCTCTACCTCGTCCGACTGAGTGGGTGCCCTACCACTGGGGCACTGGGTCAGCTGAAGGAGTCCCATGAACCGGAATCATCGGACTAGGCACAGGAGTCTCCTCACGAATCACTCGGGAAGCAGAGGGATGAGATCTAGTGGCAGCTCTAAAACGAAAAGTATGAAATCGACGAGCTGGTCGAGTCGGGGGTGGTCCATGATAAGCATAAAAAGGGGGTGCATGCAAGGTATAGATAATAGGGATGTAAAACCTACGAGGACGGACACGAGCCAGAGGATTAGGGTGATAGAGAGTCACCTCTACCTCCCCTTCATAAGTGGCTCTATGGTCCTCGTAGTACCACACTCCACTAGGGAGTGGGTGCAACTCGATGCAAGCTAGATAGTGAGCCATCACCTACAATGGGCATAAGGGGTAAGCAATATAATTCGCATAATCAAATAAGTATAAATAAAGCAAGTAACATCCACAAGTACCAAGTAGTCATGTGCATAACCAAATGAGTAAGCATGGTTCATTTATAATTAATCCCATCATATAAGTGTCATGATGCAAGCTTCCCATTTCCATTATTTATTGAACGTTCAATCCATCAATTCGTATACATATCCACCATGTATTGTGAAACTGCTCGGACAGTGTGCACATAACGTCACCAAGACGTAACAGCATCCCACAATGCTGCCCACATTACCAAAATGTGTCATCGAGCCAGTTACCACCGAATTAATTATCCACTTCCTTTTTCCATGTATGAATGCACATAAATTTATCTATTAAGATTAACCATAAATCTTATTATGTGCAATCAATGATATTCCATCAGTGTATTCCATGTTGTTCTTAATAATCCCATTCTTTTATTGGAACATGATATTTTCCCCATAAGCATAGTTGATTCAAATGGAAATGACTTAGGTATGTTTTAAAAAAAATATTTTTCTGTCCCTGGACAAAAGACTCGAGTGGAATTTCCTTGGACTCGAGTGAATCATACTTTTCATAAAAATACTCGAGTAGTCCATGAATACTCGAGTGTTCTTCATTTTTCAGAAATTCATTTTTCAGGTTTTACCAAAATACTCGAGTGTTCTTCATGCATACTCGAGTGTTCCTCAGATTTTATCAAAACACTCGAGTGTTCTTCATGAATACTCGAGTGTTTTTCATTTTCCAGAAATTCATATTTCAGGTTTGGTCGAAATACTCGAGTATTGACCCCCAATACTCGAGTGTTTTCAGACAGATAACAGTGTAAACTGCATTTTAACATACTATTTCCAATTCTAGTCAATTCCAGTTAAAACCAATGATCAACAGAGCTCACATTATCCACATTAAACATGTTCCAATGCAGAATTAACAACATACTACACTGAATCAAACAATAGCATCAATTATGCATAAAATCCACTTTTCCAACAACTCAACATACCAAATCCAATTCTAGGCACATTTAGCAGGAAAACAACTTTGGTACAGCTTGCATACAATATAAGAAACTTGTCCAAATCAACATTTGAACTCAGAGAGGCCTCCAAGCCTTGATCCTATTTCAAACTATGCCCATAGAGTCTCTTGTTGACTCTCAACCTAAATTCAATTGATTTAAACTTATTCTAGCGAATTAGTAGCTTCACCCTTACCTCTAGGCCGTAAATCAACACAGAGATTGTAGAGAAATTGACCAGAACTCTCTAACCCCCAAAATCCTTTGCATGCAGCAACATGTGAACAGAGCACCAAACCAGAGGATTTGACATGCAAGATCATTGTAAAAATTAGGGAAAGAAGTTAGGAATTATTCTCTGCAACATAAACTAAAGGTAGGAACGAATTTGGGGTTTGTAGGGTTTAAATGCTTACCAGAATCAGAGCTTAAAGTAAGATCCAGAACTCAGGAACTTGGTTTGACAGCAAAAATCCCTCTCCTTTCGAGCTTCGATTCTCCTTTCATACAACACCTCAACTCACGAATCTTATATCTTTGTAAAGCTCGAAACGTGAGCTTCACAATGGTGTATTACTCTCAACCTAACACTCCAAATCGAACGAGAGCGAAGGAGATGAAATCAAGAACCCTAAACTTCGAATTCTTGAAGCAATTCGACCAAAATGGGAAAATCTCGTCAACAATCGGTTTTTATACACAAATTGGACATCCATGCAAGTCGCCACGACATCCAGGAGGTTCAAATGAGTGGGCTTCGTGTCAACGAAAGGGATTCGTTGTGGGTTGACTCATCAAACGCACTAACGAGTTCCCCACTGACCAGAATACTCGAGTGTTTCCTGGAATACTCGAGTGTTTTGGTCAATTTTTCAAAAATATTTATTTTAATGCCCTTCCCTCCAAAATCTTCCTAATATTGCTTCTAGGTCCTAATTCAGGGACTAATATGCAAAAACATTATTTTTACATATTATCTTTCATCAAAATATTTTTCCACCTAACACAGGCACAAATATCAATACATAATTAATCTAAATTAATTATGAAAAATATAATTATGATTAAGGAAAATAATTATGAAATAACCTTTCATAATCAGAATTTTCATTACATCAGGGGATGAAAATTTGGGTTGTTACACTACTCCTCCACTTAACAGGAATTTTGTCCCCGAAATTCAACTTACATAAATAACTCAGGATAATCCTTACGCATTCTATCCTCTAATTCCCAAGTCATTTCATACACATTACCACTTTGCCACACGACTTTGACTAACGGGATCTCCTTCCCTCTAAGCTGCTTTATCCTCCTATCTTCAATTTTAACTGGGCCAACCTTAAAGGTTAGGTTTTCTCGTAGGGTTAAGTCATCCGGACGAATCTGAAGAATCGCGGTTGGATCATGCACGAACTTTTTCAACTGAGACACATGAAAAACATTGTGCAGGTTGGCTAAAGATGGTGGAAGAGCTATTTGATAAGCTATCGATCCTACTCGCTTAAGGATTTGGTAGGGACCTATAAACTTAGGTGAAAGCTTCTGAGGTTTCAACGCTATAGTCACTCCCTTCAGCGGAACAATCCTGAGAAACACGTGGTCGCCTTCTGCAAATTCTAAAGGTCTCCTTCTCCGATCTGCATAGCTTTTCTGACGACTTTGAACAGCCCTGATCTTATCTTGAATCATTCTGATCTTTTCAGTCATCTGCTGTACCACATCCGGACCAAGATGTAAGTTCTCCCCCACTTGAAACCAACATAGAGGGGTTTGACACTTTCTTCCATACAACGCCTCGAACGGTGCCATACCGATACTTGCATGATATCCATTGTTGTATGTGAATTCCGCGAGTGATAGAATCTGATCCCAACTTCCTCGTTCTTCCAACACACAAGCTCACAGAATGTCTTCCAAGGTTTGAATAGTCCTTTCTGTCTGCCCATCTGTCTGAGGGTGATATGCTGAACTCATCTTGAGCCTCGTCCCCAGAGCTTGATGCAGGCTTGACCAAAATCTAGACATGAACCTCGGATCGTGATCAGAAATAATACTGGATGGCACTCCATGCAATTGTACTACTTCCCGGATATAAAGCTGAGTAAGCTTTTCCAAAGAATAGCGCATATTCACCGGAATGAAATGCGCCGACTTAGTCAAACGGTCCACAATTACCCAGATTGCATCATGGTTTGCAACTGTCCTTGGCAATCCAGTCACGAAATCCATAGAAATACTATCCCACTTCCATTGTGGAATATCCAAGGGTTGCAGCATTCCTCCAGGTTTCTGATGTTCCACCTTAACTTTTTGACAGATTAAACATGACGCCACATAACCCGCAACGTCCTTCTTAAGACCTGACCACCAAAACATGCCTTTCAAATCCCGGTACATCTTAGTTGATCCCGGATGAATACTCATCTGACTCTTATGTGCCTCATCCAAAATTAACCTTCTAATCTCCGAATTCTTCGGTATGCAAATCCTCATTTTGAAAAGAAGAATTCCATCCGGCCCTTCCGAGAAATTAGGCTCTTTTCCTCCTTTCATCAACTTCCTATTTTCTATTAATTCTTCATCCTCTTGTTGCAATTCTTGAATTCGAGCCAAGAATTCACTAGAAATTTGCAACATACCCATCTTAATGTGGCTTGGTTCCACTTGCATCACTAAACTTAAATCCCGAAACTCTTCAATCAAAGCTGCTTCTCTAATCATCATGGAGCTTGCATAAATCGCTTTACGGCTCAAAGCGTCTGCTACAACATTAGCCTTACCGGGGTGGTAATGAAGCTCAAAGTCGTAGTCTTTTAAAAATTCCATCCACCGACGCTGCCTCATATTCAACTCTTTCTGATCAAACAAATACTTCTAACTCTTATGGTCACTAAACACTCGGAATGTAGTGCCATAGAGATGATGCCTCCATATCTTCAGTGCAAAAACTATCGCAGCAAGTTCCAAATCATGGGTGGGGTAATTCACCTCGTGAACTTTCAATTGACGAGATGCATACGCCACGACCTTTCCTTCTTGCATTAGTACACTCACAAGCCCTTGTCCTGATGCATCACAGTACACTTCATACTCCTTGTGGGGGTCAGGTAGGATTAACACTGGCGAGGATGTTAACCTTTCCTTAAGCATCAGAAAACTCTTCTCACACTTCTCATCCCATATAAATGGTTGATCCTTCCGAGTCAGCTTGGTGAGAGGTAATGCGATCTTCGAAAATCCCTCAATGAATCTCCTATAGTAGCCAGCCAGTCCTAAGAAACTTCGGACTTCAATGACTGTCTTAGGTTGAACCCACTGCAAAACCGATTCAACTTTAACTGGGTCAACAGATATGCCACCTTCCGAAATCACATGCCCCAAAAACTGAACTTCCCTCAACCAAAACTCACACTTAGAGAGTTTGGCATAGAGTTGCTTCTTCAAAATCTTCAATACGATCCGAAGATGTTCGTCATGCTCTTCCGGATTCTTAGAATATATCAGGATATCATCAATGAAAACTACCACGAAGAAAACTACCACGAATGAATCCAGATACGGTCTAAAAATCCGATTCATATAATCCATGAAGATAGCTGGCGCATTTGTCAATCCGAACGGCATTACAACATACTCATAATGTCCGTATCGAGATCAAAATGCAGTCTTAGGGATATCTTCCTCCTTAATTCTGATCTGATGATACCCAGATCTCAGATCAATCTTGGAAAACACTGAAGCTCCTCTTACCTGATCCATGAGATCATCAATCCTTGGCAAAGGATACTTGTTCTTTATGGTCACCTTATTCAACTGTCTGTAATCTACACACATTCTAAGGCTTCCATCCTTCTTTTTGACAAACAAGACCGGAGCGCCCCACGGAGATACGCTTGGTCTAATAAGTTGTTTCTGCAGTAGCTCCTCTATCTGTTTCTTCAATTTGACCATCTCGGGTGGTGCCATTCTATAAGGGGAAATAGAAATGGGACCAGTTCCTGGAATCAATTCGATTCCGAACTCAATCTCCCTCTTGGGTGGTAATCCTGGCATCTCCTCAGGGAATACTTCAGGAAACTCCCGAACAACTGGAATTTCCTCTACAGACTTTTCTCCTCCCTCCGATTCAACAGCAGAGACAAAACAGAGATACTTCTCTGAGATTGAGTCCTTATATGAAATTGCCTTCTTACCACAGTCAATAATCACATGATTGCTAATCATCCAATCCAAGCCCAAAATCACATCCAAATGGGACAAAGGTAAACAGATCAGATCTAACTGAGAGACTCGATCTAATACCTTAATTCTACAATTAAGGCACACCTTTGAAGCGATCACGGGAGAATTAGTAGGGGTTTCTACCCTAAGACAATAGGGTAATTCATACACAGACAATTTCAAACGATTCACACATTCAAAGGAAACAAATGAATGAGTTGCTCCTGAATCGAATAAAATTCTACAAGGTTGGTCATTGAGCAGATAAGTACCTTGCACGAGTCCCGAAGTCTGGTTAGCTTCAACACCACTAAGAGTAAAAACTCGCCCTTGAGTCACTGGCTTGTCCACAGATCCTCTTTGAGTGTCTTTAGGTGGTTCCTTGCAATCGCGAGAAAAATGTCCAGGTTTCCCGCAATTAAAACATCCACTGTGAGACCAACAAAATCTCCCGAAGTGATGACGTTTGCATTTCTCACAATAAGGAGCATTATTGTAAGAGTTGTTTCGGTCACCAGGCATCTTGCCCTTTCCTCGGTTCTTATGGGAGTAAGGACCTTTGTGACGGTGATCTTTCCCTTTCCGCCTCTGTGGTCCATATCCCTGATGTTCCTTCTTTCCTCCCCCAATCTGAACTGTCTCCGCCTTCTTATCATCCTCACACATTCTACACATATCAATCAGCATGGGAAAACTTTGAATCTTTTGATAACTGAACACTGACTTTAGTTCAGGTCTCAGTCCTCCTTCAAACTTAATACACTTACTCCTTTCATCAGGATTCATCGGATAATAAGGAGAGTATTTCATCAATTCCTCAAATTTCGCAGCGTATTCACCCACGCTCATGCTGCCTTGTTTGAGTTGTAAAAACTCCACCTCTTTCTTCCTCCTCAGATCATCAGGAAAATACTTATTTAGAAATTCCTCCATGAATCCTTCCCAAGTTACCTCTCTTCCTTCATGAGCCAGTAACTGAGCAGTATGATTCCACCAATGTTCCGCTTCGCCTTCCAGCATGAAAACAACATAAACTATTTTCTGTGCATCGGAGCATTCCAAAGTTCTAAAGATCTTGTCCATTTCCAAGATCCACTTATTAGCTTCTTCAGGCTTAAACCCACCAGCAAACTTTGAGGATTTGCAACTCCTGAGATCTGACAAAGTTTTGGCCTCCGTAGCTGCTACACCCACTAGAGGTGGATTAACTGATTGAGGTTGATGTTGCCGATGCTTATTCTGCTGCATATTTTCAAATACCGCAGTAATCCTTTCCAACAGATCGTTCGTATGATTTCTATAACACGATGCCATAGTGGACCTGCACTATGGACCTAGGTCGTTAAAGGTCTATCTAAACCATTAAAATCTATCTAATTCTATTCTAAACAAAACATCAATAGAACTCAAGCTATATGAAATAAATCAAATAGCTAAGAAACTTTACCCAGCCGTTGCATCTTCTGGCAGATCATGCTTGAGAGGATCAAGAATCAGGACCATTATGCTCTGATACCATAAAATGTCACACTCTCTTTTCTATAACAAAATATAGTCTCTATTTGTATTTATATAATATATATGGACTTGCGTTTAATGGAGAAGTTGGAGAAATAATGAAAATTCTTTGTTACCATACATACTATAAATTTCCCAAACTCAGCAACATGATCTTTCTAGTTAGAATATAATAACATAGTTATCTGAGTAAGCGGAAATTGAATAAAATAGTGACCTCGATTTGATAATCCATATTCCAAGACATATATATAAAGATATATATATATATATATATATATATACTCCCTCTGTTTCACTTTAAGTGTCTTTTTGGACTTTTGCACATAGATTAAGAAAATGTTGATTATGATGATTATTGTAAGTTTTATGTGTATTTTGTCAAAAATACCCCTATTTAATATTTTTATTTTGTCAATGTATCATAATTACTAGTATTACAAATTTCAAAACTAAAACAACAACTCAATTAAGATAAGGGTAAATAAGGAAAAGCAGTATTAAATGTTGCCTAGATTTTGTAGAAAGACACTTATTTTGAAACAAAATTTTGATGTTAAAAAGACACTTAAAGTGAAACGGAGGGAGTATCCATATCATAATATAACATAAAAGTACCAACGTACACCAAGGTCAAAGTCGAGGTAGCAGAAGTTTATAAAATACAAGTCCACGATAAAATACTAAAAGAAAAGACCACCTCACTGAGATCTCTCAAAAATATATACAATATAATAACAGAGCAAAATATGAAATCCCAGCGGTGGTCTGATGATCCTCCTCCATAGCATAAGTCTCCAGAATCTCCAGCAGCTGCTCCACATGTCCCACATCCTAACCATCTATACTATGCATCTCCCGGTGGATCCCCAACTCCCCACTGACTCCCAATGGAGTGCTCGATTGGCTCGCCCTCACTCTCAGCCTCCTCAGGGTCCTCCTCTACCTCGTCCGACTGAGTGGGTGCCCTACCACTGGGGCACTGGGTCAGCTGAAGGAGTCCCATGAACCGGAATCATCGGACTAGGCACAGGAGTCTCCTCACGAATCACTCGGGAAGCAGAGGGATGAGATCTAGTGGCAGCTCTAAAACGGAAAGTATGAAATCGACGAGCTGGTCGAGTCGGGGGTGGTCCATGATAAGCAGAAAAAGGGGGTACATGCAAGGTATAGATAATAGGGATGTGAAACCTACGAGGACGGACACGAGCCAGAGGATTATGGTGATAGAGAGTCACCTCTACCTCCCCTTCATAAGTGGCTCTATGGTCCTCGTAGTACCACACTCCACTAGGGAGTGGGCGCAACTCGATGCAAGCTAAATAGTGAGCCATCACCTACAATGGGCATAAGGGGTAAGCAATATAATTCGCATAATCAAATAAGTATAAATAAAGCAAGTAACATCCACAAGTACCAAGTAGTCATGTGCATAACCAAATGAGTAAGCATGGTTTATTTATAATTAGTCCCATCATATAAGTGTCATGATGCATGCTTCCCATTTCCATTATTTATTGAAAGTTCAATCCATCAATTCGTATACATGTCCACCATGTATTGTGAAACTGCTCGGACAGTGTGCACATAACGTCACCAAGACGTAACAGCATCCCACAATGCTGCCCACATTACCAAAATGTGTCATCGAGCCAGTTACCACCGAATTAATTATCCACTTCCTTTTTCCATGTATGAATGCACATAAATTTATCTATTAAGATTAACCATAAATCTTATTATGTGCAATCAATGATATTCCATCAGTGTATTCCATGTTGTTCTTAATAATCCCATTCTTTTATTGGAACATGATATTTTCCCCATAAGCATAGTTGATTCAAATGGAAATGACTTAGGTATGTTTTAAAAAAAATATTTTTCTGTCCCTGGACAAAAGACTCGAGTGGAATTTCCTTGGACTCGAGTGAATCATACTTTTCATAAAAATACTCGAGTAGTCCATGAATACTCGAGTGTTCTTCATTTTTCAGAAATTCATTTTTCAGGTTTTACCAAAATACTCGAGTGTTCTTCATGCATACTCGAGTGTTCCTCAGATTTTATCAAAATACTCGAGTGTTCTTCATGAGTACTCGAGTGTTTTTCATTTTCCAGAAATTCATATTTCAGATTTGGTCGAAATACTCGAGTATTGACCCCCAATACTCGAGTGTTTTCAGACAGATAACAGTGTAAACTACATTTTAACATACCATTTCCAATTCTAGTCAATTCCAGTTAAAACCAATGAACATACTACACTGAATCAAACAATAGCATCAATTATGCATAAAATCCACTTTTCCAACAACTCAACATACCAAATCCAATTCTAGGCACATTTAGCAGGAAAACAACTTTGGTACAGCTTGCATACAATATAAGAAACTTGTCCAAATCAACATTTGAACTCAGAGAGGCCTCCAAGCCTTGATCCTATTTCAAACTATGCCCATAGAGTCTCTTGTTGACTCTCAACCTAAATTCAATTGATTTAAACTTATTCTAGCGAATTAATAGCTTCACCCTTACCTCTAGGTCGTGAATCAACACAGAGATTGCAGAGAAATTGACCAGAACTCTCTAACCCCCAAAATCCTTTGCATGCAACAGCATGTGAACAGAGCACCAAACCAGAGGATTTGACATGCAAGATCGTTGTAAAAATTAGGGAAAGAGGTTAGGAATTATTCTCTGCAACATAAACTAAAGGTAGGAACGAATTTGGGGTTTGTAGGGTTTACATGCTTACCAGAATCAGAGCTTAAAGTAAGCTCCAGAACTCAGGAACTTGGTTTGACAGCAAAAATCCCTCTCCTTTCGAGCTTCGATTCTCCTTTCATACAGCACCTCAACTCACGAATCTTATATCTTTGTAAAGCTCGAAACGTGAGCTTCACAATGGTGTATTACTCTTAAACTAACACTCCAAATCGAACGAGAACGAAGAAGATGAAATCAAGAACCCTAAACTTCGAATTCTTGAAGCAATTCGACCAAAATGGGAAAATCTCGTCAACAATCGGTTTTTATACACAAATTGGACATCCATGCAAGTCGCCACGACATCCAGGAGGTTCAAATGAGTGGGCTTCGTGTCAACGAAAGGGATTCGTTGTGGGTTGACTCATCAAACGCACTAACGAGTTCCCCACTGACCAGAATACTCGAGTGTTTTGGTCAATTTTTCAAAAATATTTATTTTAATGCCCTTCCCTCCAAAATCTTCCTAATATTGCTTCTAGGTCCTAATTCAGGGACTAATATGCAAGAACATTATTTTTACATATTATATTTCATCAAAATATTTTTCCACCTAACACAGGCACAAATACCAATACATAATTAATCTAAATTAATTATGAAAAATATAATTATGATTAAGGAAAATAATTATGAAATAACCTTTCATAATCAAAATTTTCATTACATCAGGGGATGAAAATTTGGGGTGTTACAAAATGTATGATAGACATGTTTTATAATTTGACAAATTATTTGCATGATTATTTTATGAATTAGCTTTCAATCATGCTTCATGGATGTCATTTTATGTGGTTTTATCAATCAAGCTCACAAATTTTGTTATCAGCTTTAATAGATATAAATTTTCACCATATGCAAGAATTTTGTTGTTTGATACAGTAGTTTTATATGTCTAAGTAAAAACTATTTGTTTAAGATAAATGCATGCTGTGTCAAATGTAGACCATGAATATTTGATTATTTTATGAGTAGTAGAACTTAAATGTTAAATTAGTATAAATTTATTTTAGAAAAAATTATTATGTCATGCTAATATTAGAGCAAAATATTTGAGTTTAAGTAGAAAGCCATAGTGGGCAGGAACGCCCTTCACACCCAAAGCGTGAATTACGCTCCCCATACTCGAGAGCGAGAAGATACGCTCTCCATAACATCATAAAAGGAGCGCTCATCTATACGTAATTTTGTATGATGTTAAGTAGTAGAACCTAAATATTGAATTGATTGATTGAGAAATTATTATGTTATTAGGTACATAGAGCAAAATATTTGAGTTTTATTTTATGTTTCAGAGATAACCAAAGCCGCAAAGAACGCTCTCCATGTTCAAAGGCGGGACACTTAGAGCGGGAAGGTGTGTTCTGCATGCCCAAGAGTGAGGAGCCCAAAAATGGGACGCCCAAGTGGGAAAAGACACTCAAAGCGGTACGCCCAAGTTGGAAAGGAGACCCAAAAGTGAAATACCCAAAGGTGGGAAAGAACGCTCTGCATATCCAAAAATGGACGCCTAGGGTGGGAAAGCGATCATTTGTCATCAGATAAGAGAAAACCCATGAATTACCGCAAAGAGAAGCTAGTTAGGTAGAATGTGAAATACACGCTCAGAAAAACTTTCAGAGTTGGGGGAAGTCTAACCCTTTGATGGAAATGACACTCTCCACATTCGGAAGAAGGACGCTTGAAGTGGGAAAGCGGTCATGTGTTAAAAAAAAGAAGGGGGAGGGGTCTATGAAATATGGGTAAAAATTAGTTCGCTGGGAGAAGGCTAATAAAAAGGCGGAGGGAAGCTACCCCACTAATGGAAAGGACGCTCTAACAAGAAAATCAATTATTCACTAGGTAGTGTAGTGGGGGAAAATATGCTCAGCGGAGAATGGACACTCCGGAAAACAAAGCGGAAAGCACACTCACGAAGAGATAGAAAGAACAAGCCTATGAACTACAGTAAATTAAAGGAAATCAACTTGGAGAAAATATGGAAAGGACACTCTCGCATAAAAGATCAAACATTCGCTGAGAAGATTTACAAAGGGAAAATGTACGCCCTGGTCAACAAAGCACTCAGCGGGATGCAGAAGATCGAGCACTCAGCGGAGAATCTACGCTCTGACCAACAAAGCAAAAAGTGTGCATGCTCTCAATAAAGAAGGAAGACAATGGGGGTGCTCGAAAGCAAGAAGTTACGCTCTCCATAATGAGACGCCTGAAAGAAAGACACATTAATGCGGGAAAGCCACTAAAAAGCTAAGTATTACATTTAACATAATTTTTATTTGACATATTACTTGCACACTAACTATTCCAATATTTACCAACATGATATGAAATTAATCATATAGAATATTAATGTTGACAAGCATCAATTTAGTATGTCATCATACACATATAGAAAATATATTATAACTAGAGCGGGTCAAGACTTAAGCGTGATGGTTTACCGCCCCTAAGCACGCCCAACTTAATGCATGAAAAAAATTATTGCTAAAAGAGCTTGACGCGTGATGGTCTTAACCTCCCTCAAGCGAACCCAAGCGGGCGCGTTGGTATGAACCTCCCCCGAGAGAAAAAAATTGTGCGAGAGCACACAAAATAAAGATCGTGCAAGAGCACACCAGAATAAAAATGTGCAAGAGCACAAGAAAAATGGAATATCCAAAGGTGCGATTGGATGCCGCTCCCCGCCTTCGTGATGGATAAGTCTAAGTGTACAGAGGCCACCCACTTATGACTCGGAATTACAAATACTTGAATGACCTGTCCTGGGTATTTGTAGGAGGTCCCCGGGCGTTCAAAGGCAACAGACTTGTCAAGCGCTACGGATAAAGACCACCAAACAGATAATCCAAATGGTTGAGCGGGCTATGTTCCCCACATTTGCGATAGAAAAATCTAACGTAAAGAGGCAAGAGCCACGCTTAAGACACAAATTATTTCCACATCTTAATGCATAAAATACCAAATGACTGAATAGTTGCATGAATAGTCGCATGGATAATTGCATGAATTTAATCTTGTTAATTTGATTCCTCCTTGATAAATAAAAGACAGGATTGAAGCTACCTTTCTTATTTCGGGGGAAAAGAGGTCGTCGTCACCTTCTGGGTACTCCCCTCCAAATGTTCCAATAGCAAAGTCCGCTTCAACCACAAAAACATAAGGAGAAGAGAAAAGATCAAACCAGCAAAAAGAATCTCCATGACACAAGGCGTACTAAAGAGTTGGCATAGCGCAACAATGACTAGGGGGCTACCCCACTACGAGACAATGACGCTGCCTCATGGACTATCAGAAACGGACATGAGTCGTCAAGAAGGGGAAGTTTTCAACCCTTCATATATTTTCCTTTAATTTCATACGTACTTTTCTTTATGCAATTTTTAACATAAAGATTATGTCCCTTGAAGATGTTATGCACTTGAGAAAGAATAAATTCTTCCTCACGTGCAAGGGGGCTATTGTTTGGACCCGTTTTTTATGGGACATAATCTTTATTTAACAATTTAATCTTGCAGAAAAGATAGGATAATCATAATTGCAACCAAGACGAAAGGATAAACGGTAAGGTACTTAGTGGACCCATGCTGCCTCGGTGTAGGACGACACATCGGCGGCACCACTAGGTTGGGAACTTCATGGACTACGTGACTTGGAAGGCTTTGGATGGAGGAAAGTGCACAAGGCAATCATGCCTTGACAACACACCTTCATGATAGATAAGGGACGGGGATGCTCTAACACCCATGACGCTCTGAGACCTAGGACGCCTTAGAACAAAGCCGCTCTAACCTAACCGCTCACCTACCTGGTCACTCACTATGACCGCTCACCTATATCACCGCTCACTTAGCTCACCGCTCACCCAATCACCGCTCACCTATTTACAGCGTCCACTCACATCGCTCACTACCCATCGCTCGCTCACCACCCATCGCTCACTCACCACTCGTCGCTCACCTACTCACAGCGTCCACTCACCTCGCTCACCCACTCATCGCTTACCACCCATCGCTCGCCCACAGGCCCGCTCTAGGACAAACTAGCCCAACTTGCTCACCGCTCACCCTCTGGCCTCGCTCGTCCACTGACCCACTTATTGTAAGAGCGAAGGTTGACACTCCTTCTCCCAAAACTTGGTCACTAAGTTTACTTGGTCACCAAGTGTTTGCCCTATTACCCTTAAGTCCCTCCAAAGCCCTATAAAAGAGTGACTCAGATACAAAAACAGGGGAGAACAAGAAAGAAAGAAAAAGAAACCTAGACTGCTTCCCCCATCACCAACTCTCCGAACTCCAATATTCCCAGCACCCTCAACTCTTCCAACACTCTCATCACCCAAATACCCTTCCACGCTTAGCACACTTTCCTCACCTTAACACTTCTATTCATTTTTAGCATAACCACAGCGACCAAGAGAATACCATAACAAAGACACTAAAAAACACCACAAAATATAGGATACAGAACCACCTCATTTTCCTCCTTTCATTCCTCTTAAACCAGTGACATGGGTAAAGAGCACTCCGGTCGATCCTCCCGATGATTCTTCATGATGCTCCATCCGTTCTCTCCAAGCCACGGAGGCATGGATTCGGTACTTCTACCTACATCTCTCAAGTTTACGAACTTAGAATCTCATTTTTATTGTTAATCCCCTTTTACACAAAGTGGTCCAAAACAGAGAGAAATCTTTGTGTATCATACAATCATACCCAAATCTATCTATCTATATACAATTATATTCTTTTCCCTATAATTTACAAAAGGACAAAGCGTCTCCTTTCTTTTCTTGGTGAAAAACTAAAGCCTCCTATTTTTCAATTGACTGATAGGATTAGGACTGTGAGTGCGTTAAGTGCCACACTAAGAAGGAATGGACAAAAATCACAAAATGAGGAATATATGTAGATAGAGCTATGAACCCAATCCATATCTAGATTTTAGATTAAAATATCGTGTTCGTTCAACTTATGTGATTCCTATCTAGATCATTGTTGAAATTCCCCCAAGTCAATTGCTCTAATAGATATCAAGGTCTTAGATAGGGTCCCGAGGGGGCAATATTAAGATTTTGGTAGTCTCCCAAACCATATCACAACACAACACATTTTTCTACGAGGATCGCAATTTAAAACCCTGATTGATGCAAACTAAGGAGAGGGATACTTTTTGTTTCATCTATCTCCCTTCCCTTCTTTAGTAGCCTTATTTCATCTATAATACCAAAGTAAACCTAAGAAAACAAAAATCAATTTAAAAGACGATCAAAGTATGAGACATGAAAAAAATTGAAAGCACACACATACTTTCCTCATCCAATTCAATGACCTTGAAGGTTGCTCCTAACTGTGTGAAGAGATCCTTCACCCTCTTACAATAACCACAATATGTCTTACTGCCACCACCAAAATCACCTCCAATTATTGTGTTAACAATTAAGAAAAGGCTTAAATGGCAATATGGTATAGTAAATATTGATCCCTTTAAAATTGGTCCCTATAAATTTTTTTTTGGTCTCACATTTACAAAACGTTTTGATTTTGGTCCATCCTGTTAAATATGGATAAACACCGAAAACGTGATGTATTATATTATATGATCAATTAAGGATGATATTCATGCATTAATTCTCAAGGATAAAATGACAACTTCCAACCCCGAGCGTGTGGTTCAGTGGTAGGGATTGATCCACGCTTAAGCAAGGTCAGGTGTTCGAATCATGCCTTGTGCATGCAGCAGCGTTAAATCTCGGGGCCAGTTGTCCCACCCATTAGAGGTGCCTACAAGCCAGCGAGGAGATTAGTCACTGCGGTCGGCGGTGGACACTCCGGTCATGGACCAAAAAAAAATGACAACTTCCAATCCAATAAATAAGAGAACCAATTCAAAAATCATGACAGACCAAAACCTATAAAATCTAATAACGGAAGAACTAAAACAAACTACCAACATAATTACAGGGATCAAAATTTAAAAGAATGGATTAAAACCAAAATGTTTTGTAAATGCGGAGACCAAAACAAAAAAATTTATAGGGACCAATTTTAAATGGATCAATATTTACTATACCATATTGCCATTTAAGCCTTTTCTTAATTGTTAACACAATAATTGGAGGTGATTTTTGTGGTGGCAGTAAGACTTATTCACGTCAGCAATTAACGATATTTTCTAACAGCGGCAGGGACCAAAACAAAAAATTTTAAATTTTTAAGGACCTTGACCGGTCAAAAATAAAGATAGGGACTAAAACCAAAATTCGGTCAACTTTAAGGGATCTTTTACTTTAAACAAAATGACATATGGCATGCTGACGTGACACTCTGTTAGCCACATCATCAATTAACGGTGGAACCCTAACGGCAAGGACCAATACCAAAAAAATTTTAACTTTTAAGGATCAGGACCGGTTAAATAAAAAGATAGGGACTAAAACCAAAACTCGGTCAACTTTCAGGGACTAAAAAGTTAAATAAGCCTAAAATCTAATACCAGAGGAGCTAAAACAAACTACCAACATAATTACAGGGCCAAAATTTGAAAGAAGGGATTAAAACCAAAATGTTTTGTAAATGCAGGACCAAAACTAAATAAATTTTTTTATAAGGACCAATCTCAAAAGAGTCGATACTTATCAGGCTATTTTAGTATTTAAGCCTTAAGAAAAATAATGAAATGCTATTATTAAGAGATTAGTAATATACTTGAAGACAACAACGGAGGAGGAGGAAGTTATTTCCTTTGCTTTATTCAAAGCCATTTCAAGCTCTTCTTTGGTCATCTTTGAACTCAGCACAGACCCCATTCCTTAATCTCTGTACCTATAATAATATACAAATAGATTAATGGACAGGTGGCAGAAGAGGGTTTAAGAAACAAAGATTGAAATTTAAAATTTAATAATAAGAAAAGGGTTTTTTTTTTTTTATTTTGAAATGAATAAGAAGAGGTTGAAGCAAGGAAGCAATGGTAGAAACTAGAATTGAGGGTGAATCTGGGGTTAAGAAACCAAGAAATTGGAGATTTTAGAGAGTTAGGTTTTGTTCACTACAAGAAATATAGCTATTTTTTGATGGATTTTTTCCGACGGACTTTAAGCCGTCGGTGTTTTTTGTGTTTATTGACAGAAATTGCTGTCGGAAAACACGTTTCCGACGGATTTGTGATTTTTCGCGTTTTCCGACGGATTTTCCGACGGGTTTTCTGACGGAAAGCATTTTTGATTTTTTTCCGACGGATTTTCTGACGGAAAGTATTTTCACTCTTTTCCGACAGATTTTCCAACGGATTTCCCGACAGATATTATTTGCCCCTTTTCCGACGGATCAAATTCGTAGGGAAAATAATTCAAAAAAATAACCCTTCATGTTTCCAACGGACTTTCCGACGGAAATTATTTTTATTATTTTCCGAATGATAATTCCGTCGCAAAATTTCTTCTGCATTACAAAAATAATTATAACTAAAGATTATAATTAATATTATTTATTTTAAAACAAAACTTATATTAATATTATTTTTAAAAAACAAAAAATAATTAATATTATTTTCCAAAATATTTTATATATGCCTTATGTCTTTTGACGAATATGTCCGTCAGAAACCGTTATTGTTTATTTTAGTTTAATTTTGGGACTTGCTAGTGAGTGTCATATAAGGCCATTCTTTAAGCAATCAATAAAAAACAATATGCCATTGAAAAAGTAAAATACACATAAAACCTATCAATTTATTTAATATAACATTTTTCAATAACATTTTATGGTTTAGGGTTTAGGGTTTACTTTTCTTTAGCATATTAAAGAGTGTTTTATGGATACTTATTATTGGTATTTTTCTTTATTTTTTAATTCTCCCTCCGATTTTTATTATAAGTCACTTTTATCAATTTCCACGTCCTTTAAAACGTTAGCTATTATGGTTTGTGGTATTGAATTGGTAATGTAAATATTTGATACACCATAAAAAAAAGGTACCATCTCTATCCTTAAATATAAGACATTTTGACACTTTTTTTTTGTCCCTTTTTATAAGACCTCATAATAGTTTTCAATAACCATTAATTACTTCTTTTCACATACACCCATATTTATTTAACACTTCTTTTTCCCAGTAATATTAATAGTGATAATTTAAAATACATATCAAATGTTAATATTTCAAATATAATTAATTAAATTAACCACTTTCTAATGGACGTGAAATACCCCAAAGGGTCTTACACAGAGAGACAAGGAAGTATGTTTTTTGTTGTTTATTATATTTCAAACCATAGGGAGACAGGGAGTACTCATTAGGTTCTTTTTTTTTATGACATGGTCTCTTCGGTCTTATTTATAAAACACTTTTGATATTTTTCTCTTCTATCAAGGAAGATAGTTAAATTTGTTAGTGACATTAGAAATGTTTTTTTTTGTTTACATGGGAGGTCTGGGACTAGAACCCATGACCTGGGGAGGGGAAAATCCTAAGTGTCCCTGCAGCCACCAACTGTGCTGTCTTACGCGGACAGTGACATTAGAAATGTGAAAATTTGATATACTTTTTCAAATCTAACCCTTAATTAAAAATGTATACTCAAAAGGATCGAAGAGTATACATTTACAAAATTATCCCTATAATTATTATTGGGAATTTAAAAGTGTTTAATAAATAGATGAACATTTATGGAAAAGAAATAATTAATGACATTGGAAATTGGAAATAAAAGGGTCTTGCTAACAAGTGTCTTTAGAACACTTATTAAGGTTATTACATATAGAAAAAGTCCACATTTATTACTCTTTCGGAAACATAAAAAATCACATTTTCCAACAATAACTTTTATTTACAATAGGTTTCTTAACAAGTTCACTTAAGACACTTGTTAGCATTTTTCTTAAATTTATATTAAGAATAAAAAGTAGTGTTCAATATATAGGTTTTAGGGCTGACCCAGTACAAAATGATAAAAGTAGTCTTCAATATAATGACTTTAGGAGCTGACCCAATACAAAAAGATAAAAATGAAAAATATTGAACACTTTTCACGATCGGAACTAAAGAGATAAGATATTAAAAAAATTAAAAAAAAACTATTAAAGAGATCAAATATATAACAAAAAAAAACTAAAGAAATCTGAGTTGAAACAAGGGTTTCTCTCAGTCAAGTCACGATAGAAGAGTGCAGTACAACAGCCAAGGTGCAGTTGAGAAAAAAGGGTTTCTCTCTCAGTCGATCAGTAGCCTTCTTCTTCGCAGAATCAACCTTCTTCGCGTGTTCTTCTTCTTTCTCCAGGTAACAATTAATCAACCTTCTTCTTCCTTCGTTCTCTATTTCCTTCTTTCTTTTTTTTCCTTTGTTCCCTATTTCCTTCTTCCTTCGATAGGCGATTTAATTGGGGCGGGAATTAAAATATAAAGAAATAGGGTTCGATTTAATTGAGGAAGTACGTAATATAAAGATTGGGTTCGATTTCTTCCTCTTCGGATTGGGATTGGGATTGGGTTGGGAAAGATGTGGAGAAAAGGAGTGAGGGAAATGGGGGGAGAAGAGAAGCGGCACTAGTAGTTATCACCAGGTCTTTTTCTCCACAGCTTGTTTACAAATGGGGGAATGTCAGGGCACTAGTAGTAATAGCTTATACTGATGCTGGAAAACCAAAATACAATGCATCATATATAATTCTAGCGGCAATTAGTTTGTATTGTTTGTGAAGGTAGATATAAATTCCTCAAGTTGAAGGGTATTTGTAAAATAGTGAAAAGGTACTTACTGATAAAGATGGCAAGATGCTTTGGCAACTAGGTTCGTTTTTCAAATTAAAAGTAGTTAAGCTGATGAATCTCATGCCACCTTATATTTAGTTTGATTTATTTCTTAAAGTACCATAGAATCCTCTTATTTCTGTGTTGCTAGATACGAGTCCCTGAATCCCATGAATGCCAACTAATCTTTTTATATCTTTTAATATATTTGGACCTAATATATTTTTTAACTTGTGGATTCCTTCAATGTTATAGAGAGACTTCTACTTAGAGAAGTACAGGTAACCTACCTGCCCTCCTAGTGTCCAATTATGCAGTTAATTTATCATGCTTTTCTCCATATATTTCATTAGCATTGTTTTCACCATTTATGTTTGTATGTCATGATTTTTGAATAGTGTCTTATTAGGACTTGAAACTTTTCCTCCAATTTTTTGATGTGGCTTTGGATCCAACAAGACAAATGATCAAATTGAATATACAAAGACTGATCCCCACACAGATCATGTCAATCTCTCTCCAAAGCACATAAAGACCCCTCTAAAAAGGTCGTGGCCAGAACACTACAAAAAGCTAGAAAAACTATTCTATTCTGATTGAACTCAAGATACACCTAACGCCCTGAAAAGATTTTAGCATTCTATTCCAACCAAATGCTCCACATAATCGCGCTTCCTTCCTATTGCCGAACCCCTTATACATGATTCTCAGGAACAATCGTTTAGGAGAATTACTTTAGTGAAAGATAATTATCTTGCACCATCTATGTTTAAGGAACTGATATTGCAAGTACTCATTGATAAAAATGATATAATTAAGGTGGGATGTGCACGTGTGATTAACATCACCTGTTAGTATGTATTATTTTGTTTTTTTTCTTTTCTGTTCTGGTTATACTGCTTTTGTTGTTTAGTGTAGTATTTGTGTCTTAACTCTCCAGGAACATATGCAGTACCATGTTGGCTTCTATTTTTTTTATTTATCTCTGTTAACATGTTCAGCTTCTAATATGTAGTAATGTGCTAAGGTTACCGTTAAGGGTGTTCAAAAAAACCAAAAGAACCGAACCATATTACAAACTGAACCAAACCATAACCAAATGAACCATATTTGAGTACACTATGATACCGCTGAGCCTGATATAAATTTAATATACTTTTAAAAATTGGTTTCTTCTTGTCTTATTGTTGTTATCCTCCTTTTATTTTGGACCAGTTTCTCTCCAGATCCAAGTGAGTAAAGAGAACGAGGAATTTAAGGTAAAGAGTATTTTTTTTGTCGTCCTTGTGTTGATTAATACAAGTCAAATTGAAACCTGCAATTACCCTTGCAAGTTGCAACCCATAATTATTTATTTTCTTTCTTTTTTCATCATACTATATTTCAACAACCTGGGATAATTATGTAGTTTTCAAACTTATATCCTGGTCATTTTTGATTAACACAACAAAGCAGAAGGAGAGGGGAATAGTGAAATTATATGTAATATATGTTGTCTGCATTTTGTTTTCTTCGGTTGTTATATTCTTACAAATATTTGGTCATCCATCCTACTGCAGGATCTTGCACCTGAACGTGCTTCGCAGATTTTGTTCTCTGCAACGTGGTGCTCCATTTGGTGATCATGAACTTCCTAGGTTAATTTTTGTTCTGTATGACCCATGTTGTTTCCAATTGAGCTCTTGGACAATAAAAATGAGAAGTAGTACACCAGGACCTATCTTTTGCAATAGTATTTATAGACAGTCAATGGCATTTAACTGATGTTATACTTGAGTTGTTGAGTGTTTTGGCTTTTTATTTAGGTTTTGAACAAAATGATGCTAGATGTTTATTATGTGATATTTTAAGCTACTTCTTGAATGGGGAATCACTTGTTCAAATGGATATCTAAGTCCGAGTCTAGTTGTAATATTACTCGATGATCTCTACCTTCATCTTAGTTCTTTAAGGGAAAAAGAAATTCTAAACTTATGTGAAGGCAAATCTTTTCACACTTAGTGGAATACAACTCCTATAATAAAAATAAATATAATGCAACTTATATCTTGGCAATGGTTTCAAAAGATCAATTATTGCAGTTTGGATGGGTTGTGATGAGATGGTTTTATTTAGGACTTATATTTTATTGCAGTTTGGATGGGTTGTGATGAGATGGTTTTATTTTTAATTTATTTGGATGCATGACTTGTGAATTATATATGGATTTATTAGTTTTTTAAATTATGAAACTTTAGTTGATATTATTAATTTGTAATTATTGCATTTCTATTTTTCAGTTTGATAAGAAAATTCTAGCATTTAAAAATAAATAATATAGAATGATTTGTAATTATTTAAATATATAGAATGCTTTATTTAACAAAAAAAATTAATAAAAAAACCTTTCTGATGGATTTTCCGTTTTTCCCACAGTTGTCATTTCCGACAGATTTTCCCGTCGGTAAGTTAAATAAAAATCTTATTTTGGTTTCTCCATAAAAATGTTACCGACGGATAATTCCGTCGGAAAATTCAGTATAATTTTTGTTCTGTTTTCTGACAGATTATACCGTCGGAAAATAATTTTTTGCGACGGATTTTCCGACGGCACTGTTCGTCAATATTTGCGACGGATGTATTTTTCCGTCGGAAAGTTTTCCAACGCTCTTTTTTATGACTGATTGGTGGCAGTCGGAAAATCCGTCGGAAAGTAATAATTTCCGACGGATTTGGGTTGTTTCCAACGGATTTTTCCGTCGGTAATAGGCTTATTTCTTGTAGTGGTTTGGATTGATGGCAAGAGATGGAATGGGGTGGAGGGGAAAGGATTAGAATTATATTTCATTGTTTGGATTGTGTAATTTAGGATGGAATAGAATGAGACATAATGGAATGTATTCCACCCAATTCCATCCAATCTTTCAGTTTTTGGTTCCTCCCAATTTGGGGTGTACATGATGGAATCAAGAAATACCCAAATAATGGAGTGGTAATTTTGTCCCGTCCCGTCCCACTCCATTCCACTCCATCTCTTCTTACTCCATTCCATTTCACTTCATTCATCATTTGATATCCAAACATAGCCTTAGGGTTTAAAAATTAGAAGTTTCCCTTCAAAATGGGGTATCGAGATCGTGTATTCAAGTTGGGAGGATTGCTAATCTCTATCTTGATATTAATAATTAAGAGTTAATGGTCCAGAATTCATTTTAACCATCGCATTGTTACTATTTTGATATTACTCCCTTCGTTATTATTTAACTGTCTTTTTTTTAGAATTTTTTTATTTGTCCTTTTCATGATTTTAATAATGTAATAAATATTATTTTTTATATTTACCCCCTGTTTGATAGGGTATTGGTTTTCGTAAGTAGTGGAGAAAATGTAATGATTACAGAGAGAGTATAGTGGGAAAAAACATAATTAATGTATTGAAAATCTAAATAATGATTGCATTTTATATTTTGTTCGAAATATGACAGATAAATAAGCACAGAGGGAATAATAATTAAGAGTTACTCCCTCCGGCTTGAAATATAAGCAACAAAAAACATATTTCATTTGGTTTAAAATATAAACAAAAGTAACTAATCTCCTTAAAAAATTTTCATTCACAATGCTACTTTTTTAAAATATACCTAGAAAATTGTTTTTTCATTTAATTTTTGTTTCATTCTCAATACTATTTTCCTAAAATATCGATATTTTTTATAAATTTGAGAAAATTAAATATAATCAATTAACCTTTTTCACTTATTGGGCCACTGTGTTCATTTTGCCAAAAGCAGTTCTGAAGGGCATAGAGCAGAAGTGTAGAGCTTTCCTATGGGGCACTAATGATCAAGGACATGTTCATGCTAATGTTGCCTGGGATAAAGTATGCAACAGGAAGACATATGGAGGGCTTAACATCACTGATTGTGTTGTTTGGAATTCAGCAGCCATTGGTAAACAGGTTTGGAGTTTGGCTATTAAAAAGGACTGCCTCTGGATTAGGTGGATTGACAGCATTTATATGAAAGGGCAATGTTTCTGGGACTGTATTAGTGCTACTACACAGGGTTGGTACTGGAAGCAGTTGCTCAAAACGAGGGATTTGCTAGCTGCAGGTTATCAAAATGGTGCTTGGGCCTATACTGCAGATCATGCATACACAATTAGGACTGGTTATGATTTTCTTAAGGGTCAAGGGACTGTTTTCCCTCTTCACTCATACATATGGAATTCCTTGGCTGTTAAGAGACATGGATTTATTAACTGGTTAGCTGCTTGGAACAAGCTTAGCACTAAGGATAGGCTAGCTTTTACAATGATCCCAAATCATTGTTGTTTGTGTTTCAAAGCTTTGGAATCTAGAGATCATCTCTTCTTCCAATGTGAATGGAGATATTCTTTGTTGGAGTTATGCTGTAATTGGATTGGTTTGGATTCTTTTCGGTTCAAATACACAAATTGGTCCAGATGGATTACTCGTGCCTTCAAGGACAATAAACGAGCCAAATGTGTGGCTGCTATATATGCTGCAGTGTTGTATGCTACTTGGGCAGAAAGGAATAGTCGAATTTTCAATGATACTGCAAATCATCACACCGTGATCTTCAGAAGAATCAAGAAAGAAATTGCTCATAGGATTGATTTTATTTTTCCTAAATTTCGGTCATGGTCAAATAGGGCTTTAGTTGATAGAATATGCATTGAGTTGTAATTGGTTTTGTACTATTTTTTGGACTCTTTGTTAGTTTTAACCCTTCATAGAAGGTGGCAAACTAATTTAGAGTTTGAGATATTCCTCAACTTGAACCCTTCCTAGAAGGTGGCAAGTGAGGGATAGTCTTTTTTGGTTTTGTGTTTTGCATGGTGCAAGTTGGTAATAGAATTTTTTCTTCTACCAAAAAAAATAAGTGTGAAAGTAGTTAAATTTGCTTATATTATAAACCGAAGGGTATAATAGTCTATGACTTTATATATATGTGGCACTAATTTAGTATTTAAAAAATTTACTCAAACAATTAAATTTCTTAATGATCAAGTTACAGATGGTAAGAAAAACCTGATCTGACTATCTCGATTTGAATAAGCATAAAATATGAATGAGTTTAGATTTTTAAAATATAACAATCTAGTTTTTTTTTAATCCCAATTAATACTTGATTCACAAAAATATTTTTTTTTCCAAAATATCCTTTCATGTATAAATGTACAAATTTTAAAATTATACATACATTAACATTTTGAAGTATTAAAATTTTTCTCGAGTACATTTGAGTGTGTAACTTTTACACAAATATTATACTAAAAAAAATTGGCTAATACTCCCTCCGTTCCTATATATAAGATCCCTTTGTGAAATTTCACGTCAAATAAGAAAGTTGATTAATTTAGTTAATTATATTGGAAATGTGAACTTTTGATATGTCTTTTCAAAATTACCCATATTAATATTATTGGGAATCTAAAAAGTGTTAAATAAATAGGGGTTTTCATGGAAAAAAAAGTAATTAATGATCATTCAAAATTGGTATGAGGTCTTATAAATAGGGACAAAATAAAAATATCAAAAGGGTCTTATAATTAGAGACGGATGAAGTAGTTTGACTACCTTCTAACATATGTGAAAAAAATGCATTAAGGGTACAACTTAGGACATCTAAAGCATAATCTTAACATTATACTCCCTCCGTCCCACATGGATTTTAAAAAATGACTAAATATTTTGTCCCAAATTATAGTTAAAATAATTAATGAAAAGTTTAGAAATTGTAAACTTTGAATTGTGATTGGTTGATCCATACAAAATGCATTAAATTAGTTGTTTGATAATTGGTTAATGAGTTTGACAAACCATTTAATGCATGTCTCCTTAATTTTTTGACTTTCGAATTTTTTAACCATCCTTATGAGACAGAAGGAGTATTCATCAGACTCTGACACACATCAACATTATGTTATCATTTTAATATAAGACTCAACTTCGGACATTTCATATCTTCCACTACAACATCAGACTCACCAAACTTATGCATAAGCATTACATCATCATGTACTTTTAGACACAATTTCAATTTAATAATACTTTTGTAATATAATTTCAATAATATTAATTACCTACGATTTATAAAACTAATTCCTAATCATATTTAAATATTAAAAAGAAAAAAGAGAATATATGTAAGAATAAAAGACTCACCAAACTTTAATGTGGATACCTATTGTGGACCGTATATACGAAACCGGTATGCTAGATTCGGATAAGAGGTATTGTTAAGGACTGTATGGAACCGGTATGCCGGATACAGGTAAGAGGCCTTAGTGGCCCGAACTGTGTCATACCGGTAAAAGGTTGTCCAATCTGTACAAACCGGTATGTGAATAAGAGGCCTTAGTGGCCCAAACATACTGATACCGGTATGTCAGTAAAGAGGTCTACTTGCATCATTGGGAGTTGTCTACTTGAGGCCGGAATCCCGGATTCCTGAAGTCGACCATTTCGGCCCAATTAGGCTGATACGGGTATACCGGTAAGAGGCCCTATTGGCCCTATTATGCTGATACCGGCATACCGGTAAGAGGCCTTGTTGGCCCTATTATGCTGATACCGACATACCGGTAAGAGGCCCTATTGGCTCAATCTCTTCATGTCGGCATACCAGCAAACCAATACACCAGCATACCATCATACATGTATCCCTCTCTAACGATCTGATTCACACTTCTATACCGTTATACATACCAGACATCGGCTACACGTGTGAAGGAATCCAAGGAATTCCGTTATCCCCTCTGTGCATAGGATCCCACACGTTATGATGCCCGCCATAATATCCTACCATTTACAGGAATTACACTTGCTTCATGATGATGGCAATCAACACCCATAAAGCGGGTAAGCATATATAAGTTTGGTAAGGCAAGTAGGTATGCATCTATCCAAACTCACACATACACACACCACACCCAAAGAGAACGACCAGAGTGTGGGTATCTTGGTGTTCAAGGTGCCCACTTCAAGTCTGACATCAAAAGTAGGATTGCCAGATTCTTAGCCGGATAGTCTAAGACCGGTAATTCTACGACAGAACATTGGCGACCACAGTAGGAGCGAGAAATCTATTCCCACCACCTTTTGAAGAAGATCATGTCAAACCGGTCACAAGGAAAACGTACAGAACCCAGCCACCATAGTGTGGTAGAACTGAGAAACCAACTAACTGGAGGATAGGCATCTTCACAATAGAAGGATTTAAGGGAGCAGTTGAGTGAAGGAAGAAGGCGGGTCGAAGCTGAGCGTTCAAAGCCTGAGGGATCCACTCATCATGAACGAGAGAAATCGCGACAGAGGCCCCCCACTAGAGGAGGAATCCCTTCGCATTCCCGTCATGAGAGTACAGGGTCATCTGGTGGATGTTCACAGAAGAAAGCAAGCCTTGAGACAGAATTGGCCCGTCTGCATAGACGATTGGATGAGCAAGACAAATTGCTGAAAGAATTGAGGAAAGGAACATCTCAATCTGGTATAGGGAAAGTGAATGAGGTCGGATTAGCTGGAGAGCCGGAAAAAAAAAAGACCATTCCTTTTCTGAAAGCATAATGGCCTTCCCCATGCCTGAGAATCTCAAAGCTCCAGCCAATGTGGATCCGTATTTCGGGAATTCAGACCTGCAGGAACACATAGACAGTTTTCTCATTGCAATGTCATGCCAAGGGGCTAAGGATGCTTATAAGTGTCGCACTTTCCCCTTGACTCTGAAAAAAGTAGCTTTGCGTTGGTATTCAAAATTGGAACCTGATTCAGTCACAGGATGGAAGGATTTGGCGGCTAAATTCCTGGGACATATCACGACAAGCAAGGCACAACCGAAGTCTGAACATCACTTGTCCCAAATTAAACAGGAAAAGGGGGAGTCATTGAGAGATTTCCTCACTCGTTTTAATACAGAGTATTTGTCTATTAGTGACATAGAGGCTTCTGTGGCCCTACATCTCTTGATGTGTGCCCTGAGACCAGGGGACTTCACAGACCACTTGGTGATGCACAAGATCAAAACTATGGACGAAGTCATGGAAAGGGCTGAAAATACATCAACTTAGAGGAATACCAGAAAGCACCGGACAATTTTGCCATAGAGACTTCTGGGAAAAAGAAAGATGCCTTCCTCAATAAAGGGTCTGGCAAAGGAGACAGGAATAACAGGCATGATTCTGGGGCTAAGAAGCCAGAAGGTAAATACGACCATTATACTCCTTTAAACACTTCTAGATCACAAATCCTTCGTGAGATTATGAATGCAGAATTGATGGAGGTAGACCGACCACCCCCGTTAAGGAGATCCCCGACGAAGGAAAATCAGCATAAAAGGTGTAGTTGGCATGGCAACTATGGGCACACGGATGATGAGTGCGATCTGCTTAAAGATGCCGTAGAAATGCTGGTAAGAAGAGGAAGGTTGAACCGTTACACACGATCTTTCAGAGGAGGTCCCAATGAGCGTACCCCTGCAAGGAAGACCGGGAGTCCAATATGAGAAAGGACAAGGAGTCCAGTCAGGAGGAGAACAAGGAGTCCGCCTAGGAGGAGTAGAACCCCTAGACGTGCTCCAACCAGGAACTCTCCAGAAAAAAAGGAGGGTGGTGGTAAAATTAATAATGAGGATCTTGAGTTAATCAGTACCATTGCGGGCGGTTTAACAGTGGAGGGAGAATCTATAACGTCTCAAAAGAAACAGTTGAAGTTAGCAACGATGGCAATCTCTGTATCAGATAGGAAAAAGGATTCCCATCCTCCGATCATGTTTACTGAAGCTGACTTAGAGGGAGTGATTCCTCATCATAATGACCCATTAGTAGTGACAGGAATTATTGATAGGTTCCGCGTTTGCCGCATGATGGTGGACCAAAGAAGCTCATCTGATATCATGTTCACTGAATTGTTTAACCGTCTGAAGTTGAAGCCTGGAGACTTGCATCCATGCCATAAGGAGTTGATTGGATTCACCAAAGATACTATCAGGCCTAGAGGTTACACCGATATCAGGCTGACTTTAGGCACACCCCCTCACTGCAGGACCGAGAAGGTACGCTTCCTGTTGGTAGATTGCCCCTCCGCTTACAACGCAATTCTTGGCAGACTCACTTTGAAGGCATTCAGAGCGGTTGCTTCTGTTGGAAACCAACAAGAGGCCTAACAATCGAGTAGAGGGGGGTGAATAGGAGATTGAAGCTAATATGGAAATTTTTCGATTTATTGAAAATTAAACTGATGTTGTTCGGTTTTAAAAGAAAACCCGAGCTTCTTTGCGAGCAGACAAGGTTAAATGATTAACCAATCAGATAAACAAAATGGTTAATCAGTTAACCGAGCTGCTTCAAGGTAGAGCTGGTTTTTGACTTAAGTTCGAAGAACAACACTCAAAGGGCCGAGCTAAGAAAAATAACAGTTTGAACTTAGATAAATGAAGATTAGCGGAATTAACGTTACGCTTGGCAGCAACAGATAAGCAGTAAAGAAAGAACACCAGAGATTTATCCTGGTTCACTCTCACCCTGAGAGCTAGTCCAGTCCCCTCTGAAAACCTTTCAGAGAGCTTTCACTAAAAATCGATTTTCTGGGTTACAAAGGATTTACAAGAGCCTACCCCTCTAGACCTATCCAGTCAAACGAGTGTACTAAACTCGTGACAAACTACCCACAACAAATCGACGACCAAAGAACCTCTTTGGAACCTTTACAAATCGAAGCTTTCTCGATCAGAGACCAGCATCTCACAACAGCAAATACAACGAAGAAGATGATGAAAGTGTATGGCTCCAATTCGAAACACTATTCGAATATGATGAAAGATTGAATAACTAGAGTGAGTCAATTCTAGAAGGATTTCACAGAGAAGAACTGATTCGAACTTAGAGTTAAGATTTGAAAGTTTTAACTCTCTAAGTTCGTATGAAAATCGAATGTTCTTCTTCTCTGTGAGTTTGTGATTTCTGCTCTGTTTTTCTTTTTGTTTAAAAAAATGAAAGATTAAGTTCTGAGAAAAAAATGGTTGTTCAAGGAATCAGTCCCTGTTAACGTTGAAGACCCCCTCTTTTATAGTCTCCTCTTTTCTGCAGAGAAAGAGAGAAAGATTGCTGTACGGAGATGGGGTTTCCAACGGTAACATTTGGACAGCAGAGCAGTGATGGTGACAGTTCACCAACCTTTGATTTAACTCATTTTTAATTTCAAACTTGTCAGAGCATAGGAGCTAAACCTAGGACTTCTACCCAGACTCAACGGTAATAACAAGTACGGAACAGTTGAGCAGAGTCCGAAGGTTGAAGACGATGCATTGTTGAAGACGATGAATAGAGATTGTCGAGCTTTTGGCTTTGTTCGTGCTTGGTGTTTCTGAGCTTGATCTGAGCATCGGCAATTAGTCAAGTTTAGAACGATCAACCCGAGCTTATTTACTCCATCAGATGTTGTGGTTGTTTCGAGCTTAATCCGAGCGAGTACCGAGCAAATCATCATCCGAGCTTACTACCTTGAAATGAAGAACCGAGCTTGCAAACTTGGATGAACCTTGGCCTTGATCACGGGCCGAGTCAAAGCCGAGCTTGAGCTACGAAAGGTGACTTGATGCAGGTAGCGAAGAGCCCCAGTTTTCGAGCTTCTGCCGAGCCTCTGCCTTTGGCGGAACGCATACGCAAAACAAAGCTCCTGAGCCTCTGCAGAGCTTGTACCTTTAGCTGAACGCTTGCACTGATAAGTCTGACTTGTCTAACGCTAAGCACAAGCCGAGTCTGTTATTTGACATCATCAAAAGCTCTTTGATTCTGCATGATGAGTCTACAATCTCCCCCTTTTTGATGATGACAAATATTCTTTAACAATTTGTTGCTTTTTGTGTTCTCCCCCTGACTGTATGCTCATAAGCTGATTGGACTTGGCACCGATTGGAATTTGCTCGAAAATACACCACATGTTGCACATGAGAATGAACTTATCAGACCTTTCTCCCCCTTCCACTTGTTGAAAGGATGTAAAAATGTGGAGCAGGAGCAGCTCGTCAAACACTCCCCCTGAATTCATGCTCGCAAAATCTGAAACATCAAAAACAAACAACAAACACACCTTTTCTCCCCCTTTTGGCATGATAAAAAAGGAGCCAAAGATTAAGCACATTCGCCAAAAGAGAGAATTAAAAACTAAAGAAAAGATTAACACCTTTCTCCCCCTTTTTGGAAGAAAAAAAAAGATTAACACTTTTCTGTACCACTTGTTAGTAATGTACCACTTGTTGATTTAAAAAAAAACTGTTCTCCCCCTTAAGACTTTAAAATGATAACCAAGGAAGAAAATTTTCATGATCATCGTTTTCCCCCTTTAACAGTGAAAGCATGCTTCTCATCCGAGAAGTTAAAAGGTAAAGGTGAGAATGACGAATAACATAATATGAAAGTTCAAATATTAAAAACAGCACTCTTCTCCCCTTAGATAAGAATTTAGAGGAAGGGAAGAAGTTTTGAAGGATGTGAAATTTCAGGAAATTTAAACAAATACACAATTGAACGTAAAGATCGAGACTATGAAGGTGATCAAAATTTATGATATACTGAAAACCAAGCTCATTCCGAGCACATGCTAAACTTATCCAGGATTCCGAGCTTGCGCTGAGCACACACTGGACTCGTCTAGAATGTTGAGCTCACGCCGAATTTTATAAAGAGTTTCCCTCGGCAAAGGTTTAGTAAACACATCGGCTAATTGATTTTCAGTACTTACAAATTCTATGACACAGTCACCTTTTTGAACATGATCTCGAAGAAAATGATGCCTAATTTCAATGTGTTTTGTTCGAGAGTGATACACTGGATTCTTAGTTAGATTGATTGCACTTGTATTGTCACATTTGATAGGAATGTGATCTAAAATTAAGCCAAAATCCGATAACTGTTGTTTCATCCAAAGAATTTGAGCACAACAATTACCAGCAGCAATGTATTCGGCCTCAGCTGTTGACAAAGCAATGCAAGCTTGCTTTTTAGAAAACCACGACACAAGGGAACTGCCGAACAAATGACAAGTTCCACTTGTGCTTTTTCGGTCAAGCTTGCACCCAGCAAAATCTGAGTCCGAATACCCAATCAAACTAAGATTGGCATCCCTAGGATACCACAGACCGGTGTTCACAGCTCCTTTTAAATATTTAAAAATTCGCTTAACCGCCGAAAGATGAGATTCTTTGGGATTAGCTTGAAAACGAGCACATAAACAAACACTGAACATAATATATGGCCGAGACGTAGTCAAATATAGAAGGCTTCCTATCATGCCTCTATATTTGCTCACATCCACGGCTTTACCTGACTCATCCTTGCCGAGATAGCTGGATGTGCTCATGGGAGTGGCAGCTTCTTTGCAATTTTCTAAGCCAAATTTCTTGAGGAGTGCCTTGCAGTATTTTCCTTGATGCACAAAGGTTCCTTCATCAACTTGCTTTATTTGCAGCCCAAGGAAGAATGTGAGTTCTCCCATCATCGACATCTCGAATTCACCTTGCATTGATTCAGAGAACTTCTTGCAAAGAGACATGTTAGTAGCACCGAAAATTATATCATCAACATAAACTTGTACTAACAATATGTCCTTTTTGGATTTATAAATGAATAGAGTTGTGTCAACCTTCCCTCTCTCAAACCCTTGTTCGAGTAAAAATGAGCTCAAACGATCATACCAAGCTCTCGGAGCTTGTTTCAAACCGTAAAGAGCCTTTTTGAGTTTAAATACATGGTTTGGATATTCAAAATTTTCAAAGCCAGGAGGTTGTTTCACATATACTTCTTCATTTATAAAGCCATTTAAGAAAGCACTCTTTACATCCATTTGATAAAGGGTGAAATTCATAATAGATGCAAAAGCAAGTAAAATTCGGATTGCTTCAAGCCTAGCAACTGGAGAGAAGGTTTCATCATAATCGATACCTTCCTCTTGGTTGTAGCCTTGAGCAACTAATCTTGCTTTGTTTCTTATAATTAAGCCTAATTCATCTGTTTTATTTCTGAAAATCCATTTCAAGCCAATTATCGTATGATCATTGGGTCGAGGAACCAATTCCCAGACATCATTTCTGATTAATTGATTCAGTTCCTCTTGCATGGCAATCGCCCAATGTTCATCATCAATTGCTTGATCAATAGAATTAGGTTCAATTTGAGAAACAAAGGAAGCGAAATTGCAAAAGTTCTGAATAGAACGACGAGTTAAAACTCCCTTATTCAAGTCGCCGAGCACATTCTCTATCGGATGGTCCTTGACTCTCTTCCAGGCTGGACTGAGCTCAAACTGCTTTGCTTGGCTTTGAATGAGTTCGGACTGACTATTTTGAATTTGGCTTGGACTGAGTTCAGTTTGTTCCTTGATTGTTTGGCTAGGAACAAGCTCGTCCCTCCGATCTCTGTCTTCAGCAGTTTCATCCTTTTTAGCTCTTTCAGTTGTTGTGCTCGGATCGAGTTCAGCCATGTGATGATCCTCTCTATCTGCACAACTAACATTGTCTCTCCGAGGAGACTCATCAAATACCACATGCACGGACTCTTCCACAGTGGAGGTCCTTTTGTTAAAAACTCTAAATGCTTTACTATGAGTAGAATAACCCAAAAATATTCCTTCATCGGCTTTAGAATCAAATTTGCCGAGATGCTCTTTTCCATTGTTTAAAATGAAGACTTTGCAGCCAAATGTATGGAAATGAGAAATTTTTGGTTTTCTACCCTTATAAAGTTCATATGGAGTTTTCTTTAAAATTGGTCTGATGAGGATGCGATTCATTACATAGCAAGCTGTGTTCACCGCATCGGCCCAGAAATAATGTGGTAAATTGTATTCATCTAGCATGGTTCGGGCTAGTTCTTCTAGGACTCGGTTTTTCTGTTCCACAACTCTGTTTTGTTCGGGAGTCCGAGGAGCAGAAAACTGATGTTCTATTCCGAACTTAGAACAAAACTTGTCAAATTTGTAGTTCTCGAACTCACCGCCATGGTCTGTTCGGATTACAACTACTTTTTGATTAGCTCGGTTTTGGAGTTGCTTGACAAGCTCTTTAAAAGTTTCAAAAGTTTCACTTTTTGATTTTAAAAATAAAGTCCATGTAAACCTGGAAAAGTCATCTACAATTACTAAGGCATAGAGATTTCCACCAAAGCTTTTGACTTGTGATGGTCCGAACAAATCCATGTGTAACATTTCCAACGGATGCGTTGTCGAGACCATCAACTTAGATGGAAAATCGTTTTTATTTTTGATCGGTTTGCACTTCTTGCATGAAGAGCAAACTCCGTCAATGTTAAAGTTTAGCTTTGGTAAACCAATCACTAATTCTTTTGATTGTAGTTTCTTTAACTGGTTTACATTTATATGAGCTGTCCTTCTATGCCATAACCATGTGTCACTTTCTTTGCTAACCATGCAAGTGGTTACCAAAGAGGTGATTTCATTCAAATCAACCAAATAAGTATTGTTAAATCGTTTTCCAACAAATTTGACAGAGTTGTCCTCGTCACTTTTAATAATGCAATGGGTAGAGGTAAAAACAACATAGTTACCAATATCACAAAGTTGGCTAATACTTAAAAGATTGTGTTCTAGCCCTTTTACAAGTAATACATTATTGATAACCAAGTTGGCAGAGTTACTGACTTTACCTTCACCCAATATTTTACCTCGGTTGTTATCACCATAAGTGACGTAGCCCTTATCTGAATGTGAAAGTTCAATGAATAGATTTTTGTCCCCCGTCATGTGCTTCGAGCATCCACTATCAAGGTACCATCTGCTCTCTTTTGCTTGGAAGCACACCTGCATCACAAAAATATTACTTCTTTGATTCGGGTACCCAAATTGTTTTGGGTCCCTGGGGGTTAGCAGTTGGATCTTTCTTTTTGACTACCCAAACAAAGTTGCCCTTGGTTACACCGTGACGTCGGATTTTACATTCATTGGGTGTATGACCATGAAGGCCACAGTAGGAGCAGCTCGGCCGTTTTGAGTTATTAAAGTTTGAGACATAGCCGAGTTTCCTTACTGCTTTCTTCTTGGTCTGAGTGTAGCCGAGGCCAGTTTTGTTCGAGTAGTTCCTATGTTCGGCTAAAAGCCGATCAAACAAGCCATCACTCTTGATGACAGTTGCACTTTTAAATTTTAGGTCAGAAATTTCCTTTTCATATTTAGTGCAGCAGTCAAGATTTTCATTTTTCAACTGAGTGATAGTGTTTTCTAATGACTCGTTTCTGCTTTTCAGAATTTCAATTGAATTTTCCAAATCAAGAACTTGCTCTTTGTATTTTGAAAGACTGAGTTTCAACTTAATGAAATTTTTAGCAAGCTTCTTGAATTCGGTTTGCATTTCAAGATAAGCAGAATACAATTCATCAGAGTCATTAAATTCAGATTCAGAGTCAGAATCAGATGTAGAGGTTACCTCAGTGTTTTTATGTTCGGACATTGTTTGGCTGGCTGAGGTTTCCTCGCTGTGTTTGCCCATTAAGCATTTGAAATTTGATCTTTGATTAATTGTGCCAAAAGTTGAGCTCGATGAGTCTTCTTGATCGGTATATCTGAGACTCGAACAAGCTTCCTCATCTTCACACTCCGAGCAAGAGTCATATACAGGGAGATCTTGTTCATCTATTCTGAGTGATGAGCTCGATACTTCCTTTTCACGGTTCGAGCACCATTCTTGCTCGGGGCTCGTTTGGCTCGGGCTTCTGAACACAGTTTCCCTTCCAATTAAGCACAGAATTGCTTTTTCTTCTTCATCGCCTGAGCTGGAGCTTGAGCTGGTATTGTTGTTGGGTGCATCCCATACTATGTAAGCTCTCTTCTTCTTGTGGTCTTTGTTCTTCTTTATTTCTTCACCACTTTGCTTTTGTAATCTTGGACAGTAAGTTCTAATGTGACCTGCTTCACCACATTCGTGGCATCTAACTCGGTCTTTTGAACTTGAGCCTTTGTGGTGAGTGCTTCTGGTATCTCTTGCTCTGTTTGTGAAGTTCTTTTTGCCTTTAAAAAATTTGCTGAACTTCCTGATCATGAGACCAAAGTCTTCCTCATCCATGTCCGAGCTGGACTCATCTTCAGAGGATTCTTTGGTTGCCTTTATAGCAGCTTTGAGGGAAATTCCCTTCTTCTTCTTATCAGATTCTTCATGCATGGTCAGTCTGCCGAGCTCCATCTCATGCTCTTGCAGCTTGCCGAACAAAGTGGCTATACTCATTGTGTCCAAGTCTTTAGCTTCCATGATGGCAGTGACCTTCGGCTGCCATTCTCTGCTAAGACATCTAAGCACTTTGTTAGTTATCTCGGCATTTTGAAAAGTTTTGCCGAGAGCATTAAGATGGTTTATGATATGAGTAAACCGTTTCTGCAAATCATTTATATTTTCATTTGGCAGCATTCGGAATAACTCATATTCATGCATCAGAGTATTTAATCTTGCTCGTCTGACCTCACTTGTCCCTTCATGAGTAAGTTGTAGAATGTCCCACATTTCTTTAGCAGATTTGCAACTTGACACTCGAAAGAATTCATCGTAGGACAAAGCTGAGGTGATGATGTTTTTGGCTTTTAAATCGAAAGATACTTTTCTTTTGTCATCACCATCCCAACTTTGCCACGGGATTTCTACAACTTCATCATTAATTTTTCTTTTAGGGACAAATGGCCCATTTTCAATAGATTTCCAAATTTCCATATCTATGGCTTCAATGAAAATTTTCATTCGAGCTTTCCAATAAGCATAACCCTCACCATTGAATAGTGGTGGTCTGTTTATGGAAGAGCCTTCACCTCCGAAGGGATTGTTAGTAGCCATTCGGTTTCCTCAAGGATCTTTTCGAAAAAGTTTATACACTCGATCTTTTGACCGAGCTCTAATACCACTTGTTGGAAACCAACAAGAGGCCTAACAATCGAGTAGAGGGGGGGTGAATAGGAGATTGAAGCTAATATGGAAATTTTTCGATTTATTGAAAATTAAACTGATGTTGTTCGGTTTTAAAAGAAAACCCGAGCTTCTTTGCGAGCAGACAAGGTTAAATGATTAACCAATCAGATAAACAAAATGGTTAATCAGTTAACCGAGCTGCTTCAAGGTAGAGCTGGTTTTTGACTTAAGTTCGAAGAACAACACTCAAAGGGCCGAGCTAAGAAAAATAACAGTTCGAACTTAGATAAATGAAGATTAGCGGAATTAACGTTACGCTTGGCAGCAACAGATAAGCAGTAAAGAAAGAACACCAGAGATTTATCCTGGTTCACTCTCACCCTGAGAGCTAGTCCAGTCCCCTCTGAAAACCTTTCAGAGAGCTTTCACTAAAAATCGATTTTCTGGGTTACAAAGGATTTACAAGAGCCTACCCCTCTAGACCTATCCAGTCAAACGAGTGTACCAAACTCGTGACAAACTACCCACAACAAATCGACGACCAAAGAACCTCTTTGGAACCTTTACAAATCGAAGCTTTCTCGATCAGAGACCAGCATCTCACAACAGCAAATACAACGAAGAAGATGATGAAAGTGTATGGCTCCAATTCGAAACACTCTTCGAATATGATGAAAGATTGAACAACTAGAGTGAGTCAATTCTAGAAGGATTTCACAGAGAAGAACTGATTCGAACTTAGAGTTAAGATTTGAAAGTTTTAACTCTCTAAGTTCGTATGAAAATCGAATGTTCTTCTTCTCTGTGAGTTTGTGATTTCTGCTCTGTTTTTCTTTTTGTTTAAAAAAATGAAAGATTAAGTTCTGAGAAAAAAATGGTTGTTCAAGGAATCAGTCCCTGTTAACGTTGAAGACCCCCTCTTTTATAGTCTCCTCTTTTCTGCAGAGAAAGAGAGAAAGATAGCTGTACGGAGATGGGGTTTCCAACGGTAACATTTGGACAGCAGAGCAGTGATGGTGACAGTTCACCAACCTTTGATTTAACTCATTTTGAATTTCAAACTTGTCAGAGCATAGGATCTAAACCTAGGACTTCTACCCAGACTCAACGGTAATAACAAGTACGGAACAGTTGAGCAGAGTCCGAAGGTTGAAGACGATGAATAGAGATTGCCGAGCTTTTGGCTTTGTTCGAGCTTGGTGTTTCTGAGCTTGATCTGAGCGTCGGCAATTAGTCAAGTTTAGAACGATCAACCCGAGCTTATTTACTCCATCAGATGTTGTGGCTGTTTCGAGCTTAATCCGAGCGAGTACCGAGCAAATCATCATCCGAGCTTACTACCTTGAAACGTAGAACCGAGCTTGCAAACTTGAATGAACCTTGGCCTTGATCACGGGCCGAGTCAAAGCCGAGCTTGAGCTACAAAAGCTGACTTGATGCAAGTAGTGAAGAGCCCCAGTTTTCGAGCTTCTGCCGAGCCTCTGCCTTTGGCGGAACGCTTATGCAAAACAAAGCTCCTGAGCCTCTGCAGAGCTTGTACCTTTAGCTGAACGCTTGCGCTGATAAGTCTGACTTGTCTAACGCTAAGCACAAGACGAGTCTGTTATTTGACATCATCAAAAGCTCTTTGGTTCTGCATGATGAGTCTACAGCTTCTCCCCTGCACATGTCCATGAAATTCCCCGGTGAAAAGGGATCAATCATTATGGTACGTGAAGACCAAATTCAGGCAAAAACCTGTTACATTGCCAGTCTGAAAGCGACAAAAGAAAACGCTAAGAAACAGGTGCAAGCAAAGCAGGTCAAGGGTTCCGCCTTGTCTTCTAGGGTCATGATGGTGGACTTGGATATGAGGGAGGATATCAAAGAGAAGCGCCCCAAGCCAGAAGGAGAGTTAGAAAAAATCCAAATTGGGAGCACTCCGGAACAGTGGACTCAGATAGGAAAGGACTTACTTGTCGAGGAAAAAATCAGGCTGGTGGCATTGTTGAAGGAGAATAAGGATTTATTTGCGTGGACAGCCGCTGATATGCCCGGGATAGATCCAGAATTTATCTTGTAGAATCAGCGTGGAAGGCTGAATTTTGATGAAGACATGATGCTCGGATTAAGCCAAGCAGACTAAGCCGAGTAGTATCGGCAACAGACTCTGATGAAGACAAATTGCTCGGTCCATGCCGAAGACCAATCTCTGAAACATACAACGTGCTCGGAAAAAGTAAACTCAGATCAACACCACAGATCCACAGATTCCGATGCTACAATCGTGAGTAGCTCAGCATGACGATTGCTCGGGAAGACTTTAGATGCAAGTTGGACCTTAACTTCAGCTGCAAGCTCAGCATATGCAAAGCTCGGCCAAAGATCAGTTATTCAAGGGCAAGTCAGAAGCTCGGCAAGAAGATCAGATGCAAGCTCGAGCAATACAGGTTCCAGTCAATACCGAGATTAGCAAGGAGGAACCGAGCTCATCTGAACAAATATCTCAATAGGCCGACCAAACAGCAAGTGAAATCAGAGCTCGGCAGGACGAACTGCCTCCTCGCAATAGACCTAGTCACAACTCGGCCTCAACCGTGATCCGAACAGAAAGAAACGAGCAGCCTCCAAGCATACACACAACAATTAACCGAGATGCATCTGAGCTTTCTCCAGCTTGGAAGACAAACAGAAATCATCCAATTGAAAAAGTACTCGGAGACATCTCGAAAGGGGTTCTCACTCGATCGCATAGGGAGAATCAGTTTCAAGTACAGTATCGTTTCGTCTCCCACAAGTGGATGACAGCAGTATCGAATTCATCAAGTGGTATCAAATAAACTCAGCTTGGTAAAATCAACAAGGGTCAGAAGCACGAGGAGACACTTTCATATATGGAAAAGAGCTATGTCTCTTATGGAGACATCAACCGAGGAGACACTTTCTCAGATCTGATTCAGACAAAATCCATTCTTCACTTCATCAAGTGATTTCAATCAAGCTTGATCAAGTTCTTTTTATTTCAAATAATTATTCATGTTTTTGAAAATCGAGACTACTCCCTGTTTATCTTTTTCTATTTATGGGGGAGACACAAAAGTATTTAATGTTACATTCAGGGGAGAAAAGAAAATAAATCATCTTTTTTGTTTTATTTTTGCCCTCTGTCATCGTATTCTATTCCTCTCTTTTGGCTTATGCTATCTTAATTCAGCTCCTTTTTGATTATGCCAAAGGGAGAGAGGTGTGTGTGTTGTTTCAGGTATTAGTGACTTTTCCGAGCAGCGAGCATTCACTGAGGGGGAGTTTCCGAGCTGGAACTCAGCCAAGTAAAAGTTCAGTCAAATTCAACAAGGGCAACAGCTCAGTCAAAACAACAAGCATTTGTCATCATCAAAAAGGGGGAGATTGTAGTATCAGCGTGGAAGGCTGAATTTTGATTAAGACAAGATGCTCGGATTAAGCCAAGCAGACTAAGCCGAGTAGAATCGGCAACAGACTCTGATGAAGACAAATTGCTCGGTCCATGCCGAAGATCGATCTCTGAAACATACAACGTGCTCGGAAAAAGTAAACTCAGATCAACACCACAGATCCACAGATTCCGATGCTACAATCGTGAGTAGCTCAGCATGATGATTGCTCGGGAAGACTTTAGATGCAAGCTGGACCTTAACTTCAGCTGCAAGCTTAGCAGATGCAAAGCTCGGCCAAAGCTCAGTTATTCAAGGGCAAGTCAGAAGCTCGGCAAGAAGCTCAGATGCAAGCTCGAAGATGCTCAGCCAATGAAGACGAACCAGAGGCAAGTCAGAAGCTCGGAGTTAGACTCAAGTCAGAATGAAAAGCTCGGCCACAACTCGGATGTCAAAGGTCAAAGCTTAAGCTCTGTTCATTCTTGGTCAACAACAGTTCAAGCAATCAGCTCAATTCAAGCAACAAGCTCGGTTCGCGTCAAGTCATCAGTTATGGAAGCTCAAATCTTGGTCATCAGCAGTGAAGTATCATCAAGCTCGAAGATCGAACAACAGCAGTGAAGCATCATCAAGCTAGAAGCTCAGTCATCAGTAGTGCAAGCATCATCTCAGAACAAGCTCGGTCCAAGTAAAGTCATCTACTATGGAAGCATTATCAAGCTCGGAGCTCGGATCAAGCTTGGAGCTCGGCTAATCTTCAGAATCTGTTTAAAATGGAATTGGCATTCAAAGAAAGATATGATTCAGAATTAAACCGAATTAGAATATGACTGTTGAAGAGGGAATCTTGTAATCATTAATTAATCTCTTGGTGAAATTCCTCCCTCCCTTATTCGTGGGATTTGAATTTGAATTAGAAAGAATTATCTCTTTCAACATAAATAAGAAGACAAAGATTCAGAGAAGGGGAGAACGAAAAATAGAATCAAACTTTAGAGCACCGAAAAAATTCTCTCTACCAATCTTTTCAAAATCACTGAAACTCAGTTGCTATTCAACTGTCACATTCAAACTTGACTGAGTTCAGTTCTGGAGCCACACTTAATTACTGTTACTGTTCATCTCTGAAGTCTTAGGAGGTTCCTAAGCAAAATTCAAAGAGGTTCTTCGCAGGAAGGAGTCCTTGAAGGTTTCACGGAAGCCTCCATTGACACGTGGTGAAGTCGCTCTTCAACCGACAACAAAGTCTTTTGTGTTAGTGTCATGAGTTTTGTACACTCGGTGACATATAGGTGTAGATTAGAGAGGTTCTCTAATTCCTATTGTAAACACACATTTAATTTTGAGTAAAAATCTCCTCAAGGTTTGGGGAGGACTGGACGTAGCTCTCAGTGGTGGAGAGTGAACCAGTATAAAAATTCTGGTGTTCTTCTTTTATAGCTTTCTACATTTTGATATTTCTGCTTTAGTACATTTAATCGATTTCTTCACTGCATACTCGACTGAAATACCGTTGCTAAAATCCGCTGCAAAACCCGACTGAGTGTGTGTTCGGAACTCGGCAAACCGATTTGTTAATCGGTGCTCGGTTCCAGCTCGGCACTTGCTCGACATTTTTCTCTATCTCTAAAATCCAGCAACAGTATTTCTTCCACTTTCAATTAAATCCAAAAATTTGGTATCAGTAACTTCGAATTACTATTCACCCCCCTCTAGTAATTGTTAGACCGCTTGTTGGTTTCCAATAGGTGGTATCAGAGCTCGGTCGAAAGATCGAGCTTAACAGCTTTTTCGAAAAAGATCCTAAAGAAACCAAGTTGCGTCTAACAATCCATTTGGAGGGGAAGGCTAATCAATAAACAGACCACCACTCTTTAATGGTGATGGTTATGCTTATTGGAAGGCCAAGATGAAAATTTTCATCGAAGCCATCGATATAGATATTTGGGACTCAATTGAAAATGGTCCTCATGTTCCATAAAGAAAAGTCAGAGATGAGGTTTTAGAATTCCTGTAACATCCCAAACTTTATTTTAACTTAGATTATTAATAAAGACCTTAGAAAAATTGGAAAAGCGACTTAATGAATTTTGGTAGATAGGTGAGTGGTGATTATGAGTCATAAGGGTTGTATAGAAGGCAATTGTGGCTTTGGGCAAAGTCAAATAAGCGAAATCGGGAGTTAAATCGACGTTTTAGATGTTAGAAATCAACCGAAAAGAGAAAATTAGGAATAAAATATCCATAGCTCCAAACCAAATTCCCACCGTTGGATGTGAAGATAAGGGTCTTAGGAAGCTTGTCTCAAAATTTGAGCAAGATCCGACGGTTAACGAAAAAGTTACGACGAATCGAAGATCTGGAATTTTGGTGCACGCCCAGGCGCACCGGTGCACGCCCAGGCGCGTGCACTGTTCATTGGTGCACCAGCCAATGGAAAAACCGCCCAAGCGAGGCCCCAACTCGCCCAGGCGCGCCCCGCACGCACCATTTCCGTATCTGGCGCACCAGATCCGCGCCACATCCCCACCAGCCCCACCAGCGTGCGCGCCAATTCGCATCAGCAGCACCAGCTGGTGCTGATCTCCCGCCCAGGCGCGTGGCCACTGCGCCCAGGCGCGCTGCGCGCATCAGACCCCATCAGGCGCACCAGGCGCGTGCGCCAATCCCTCCTGACCGCACCAGCTCTGGTGCTGGTGCCAGAACACGCCCAGGCGCGCGCTGCCCTCGCCCAGGCGCGCGCGACCAGTCTGGTGCGTTTTAAGCCACCAGATCTGGACTTGGGGACCAAGTCAAGCTGCCCCAGCCGTCCGATCTGCTCCCACTTGGCCTTAAACAAGTTTACAACAACAACAAACCCAACCACCACCAATATACCTTCTTCACGCCTCAGACCTTCCATGGAGCACCACCATCTCTTCTTCTTCTTGCTCAAGCCCACACCAAGGAACACCTAAGCACCACCCTCTCCCATTAATCATCAATCAAGCACCATACCCCTTAGCCCCAAGCCCATGAAAATGGTGTGCACCTCTCTCCCTTCCTCCTCCCACCACCGACGCCCTCTCTCTCACCATGGAAGCACCAAGCTTCAATCCTCTCCCTCCTTGGTTTCATCCTTTTCAAGCAAAATGGGAGGAAACCGAGCCACCGACATTCACCGGCACCGACCGAAACCGACTCGGTCTTGCTCTCGGTCACTAAAAATGCTTCTAGGATCACAGCCCCGTCTCGTCGGCGAACTTCGACATTAATCGATGCTAAGTATGGAGCCTCGGGTCAAGGCTTTCTCTTTGGACTCGTCGGTTGAGGTAAGAGGGGTCGTATTACCTTTATTTGGGACATAGATTCTAGGGATGTTTAGTGATAACTAGGTATAGTTAATTAAGTTAGAAGATAAGTTCTCCAATGGTATGTAGTAAAGTAGGAAGTGAAGAACCCTAGGGAGACGATTTATTTTAAAGCACTTTGAGACATACCTGAGTATGTCGACTGGTTTATTTGATGCTGATATTAATGGATGATGCAACGTAAATGCTAACTATATATTGATTGAAAATTATGTGTGTTATAATTGTTTAACCAAGAATATTAATGAGATTTATTTAGATAAAATGTTGTACGAAGATACGGAAATCAAACTAAGTTAAAAAGGAGTAGTTAATTAAAATAGAGTATAGAATAAGATGTAACTAATAGCTAATAATGAGAGTAAAATATAGAGTATATGAACAAGCTAAGAATTAATTAAAAGTAAAAATAACATTAGTAAAGGGAATCGCTTAAATGGAAAAATATAAAAAGAACGGTCAAGAAGTAAAAAGGTTAAGAGAATTAAGGAACTAAAAGTAAAAGAGAAAAGACTGAGGTAAATTAATAATGAAATATAATGAGGAACAATGGAAATAAACGAAAAGAGGCTAGGGATGTATGCAGATCATCTACTTGTGGTTGCATACATCGTAAATAAGATTGTGGATATATGCAGATCATCTGCTTGTGGTTGCATATATCGTAAATAAAAGGTGGGCGTATGCAGATCATCTGCTTGTGGTTGCATACGTCATAAATAAATAGTGAGTGTATGCAGATCATCTGTTTGTGGTTGCATACATCGGAAAAAGAATTATAGGTGCATGCAGATCATCTGCTTGTGGTTGCATGCATCGTAAAAAGATTGTGGGTGTATGCAGATCATCTGCTTGTGGTTGCATACATCGTAAATAAGATTATGGATATATGCAGATCATCTGCTTGTGGTTGCATATATCTTAAATAAAAGGTGGGCGTATGCAGATCATCTGCTTGTGGTTGCATACGTCGTAAATAAATTGGGGGTGCATGCAGATCATCTACTTGTGGTTGCATGCATCGTAAATAGATAGTGGGTGTATGCAGATCATCTGCTTGTGGTTGCATACATCGTAAATAAGATTGTGGATATATGCAGATCATCTGCTTGTGGTTGCATATATCTCAAATAAAAAGTGGGCGTATGCAGATCATCTGCATCTGGTTGCATACGTCGTAAATAAATTGTGGGTGCATGCAGATCATCTGCTTGTGGTTGCATGCATCGTAACTAGATAGTGGGGGTATGCAGATCATCTGCTTGTGGTTGCATACCTCGTAAATAAATAAGGTGTAGATCTCTGATTGAGGTTACACATATTGGAAAAAGTAATAAAGGAAAATGAAAAAAGATAAAGGGTAATGAGAATGAAATTAAAAGGAAATTAAAATGGAAATGCTAAGTAAGGGAAAGAGGGAAAGGTCAAGGTTAATGGAATTAGGAGGCGTCAGTATAAGAATGTAAATAGAATAGTAATTGTCAGCGGGTAAGTAGGGCTTAGTTCATTGCTAGGCTTCTTAGAAGCTATCTTTCCAAGTTCTGTGTAATGCTACCCTTCTTGATATATTTTTACAGGTACCGAAGGAGCATACATGAGTCGTGCCGAGCAGGAAATACATTCCATCATGTGGAGTGTAGGGTATCTTTGGGGTGACCACTTATTGGTCATAATATTTAGGGAATTTATTGTATTTTCCTTTATTTTGTATTTCTGAAATAGTTATGAATTTTGAGAAAGTTATTTGTATCCTTTATAATTATCGAACTACAAGGACTAAGTAACCTTTTGGGCTCTGCTGGCCTCTGATGTATTTAAATCTATTTTCGGATAAATGTTACAGGTTAAAGCAATAATTTGGAAATGTCTTACAAACAAATAAAACTCCGTTCGATTTTACGGAGAAGTTTATAAATGAAAAATCGGATCATGGGTTTGTATAGGAATTGAAACTAATCAAATGGTTTTCAACAAAAAATTTCAAGTCACTATTTTAATATAATGGGTAATTTTTAAGGGTGTTACATTTATGGTATCAGAGCAGTTTTTCCTCGGCCCGAAGGGAGTAACTTATTACTCCTGTAGTTACTCATCAAGCGAGTAACTTGTAGTTAGATATCAAACTGCTTTGAGGTTTAGTCAGGTATTATTGCTAACTTGATAATAGGCATAGTTGCTGAGTCTAGGGTAGTGACTAGCTTAGATTCTTTTAAGTTTGCTTAGTGATTTGAGGAGCGCGATTAGTATCTGAAGATTTCTTTCAAGAATCATGGTAAGCAATGGAAAATCTTTTCTAAGTTCACTTAAACTATGTTTAGTTTACCATGCTAAATTTGAAATCTTGTGGAAAATGATGAATCACATTTAGAAGTGGATGAATGACGAAACTAAGGAAAACAATACCCCAACGGGCTAGGGCACCAAGTTGCTACCCCACCGGGAGGAAGTGATCTTTAGTTTCGCGCCAATTAAACTAATTCTAAATGTGATACATCAAACAAGATATCAACATTTCGAAACTAATAGGTTGAGAAATTCAAACTTAAGTAAGACAAGAATGGTCTTATCACTGATATGATGTGTAATTGAGCCTGATCACCTCAAGTATACATCTATTGGGAGATATCATCATCCTGTCCTTAAGTTTCGGCGAGTATTTTGGGAATTTAGTGAGAACCCAAACTCAGGAGGAATAGAGGTCTTTGTCATAGGTTTCCGTATGCGTAAGTATTTTAGAATCAGAATTGCGCAACGGAAGTGTAGGAAGTATTGTCTTGTCTTAAGATAAGAGAAGTAGTTAGTTAGGAATCCTAGTTATCTATGATAGATTTCTAGGATTTGTACTTTAGAATTGAACACAGGAAACCTTAAGATAGTACATAGTGATAGTCTTAAGTTTAAGAATTAGGTGCTTAAAATCCTAATTAATTGTATCGAGCTAGATTATGTGTTTGGAAATGAATGAAGGTGCTGCAATGTATTGTCTTGAGATTTGCTTACATGATGATGTGTGCATGATGAAAATTGTTTTGAGCATAAAACCATTCGATAACTTCTTTACGGAATGGTGTTGCTATCAACAAATCGCTTGGTTCCCAAGCATAATCATTTCAAAACCCGGAACCGTTCGATTTCCAAGTGTGATAGTAGCCCCAATGAACTTTTAAGTTTTGGAACTGAATTCAAAAATGAATATCACTGTTTTATGCAAAAACGTTTTACTCATATTGTTAATCATCTCATTGCTCTTGGTAAAACTTTCTTGAATTGTGAACTTGTTAACAAAGTTTTAAGATGTCTAAGTAGGGAATGGCAACCCAAGGTTACCGCAATTGTTGAATCAAAGGACTTGGACACCATGGACTTAGCAACACTTTTCGGAAAGCTACAAGAACATGAAATGGAGCTTGAACGTTTGCATTTGCATGAAGAATCGGACAAGAACAAAGAAAGAAAAGGAATTGCTCTTAAAGCTCAAAGGTCATATAAAAAGGAAGAGAGTTCCGATGATAATAATGATAATGAAGATTCCGATTCGGACATTGATGAAGAGGAGATGAAACTTCTACTAAGAAAGTTCAATAAGATTCTAAGGAGAAAAGGAAGGTTGAACAAGAACAAAAGTAAAGAAAAGGATTCCCCACACTACAAGACCAAGACATCAAAAGAAGGTATAGTTTGCCATGAATGTGGAAAGCCCGGTCACCTCAAGTACTCATGCTCTAAGTATCTCAAGAAGAAGGAGAAAGAAAAGAAAACTAAAAGGGCATACATAGTTTGGAATAGTGATGATGAAAAAGACAAGAAAAGTACATCAAATAGTTCTTCGGATGATGAAGATGCCGCTTGTCTCAACTTGATATCTCTAGTAAATGAAGAGGAAAGTTCAAATGATGAATCAAGTGAGCAAAGCTACGAAAGCGATGTAAGTGAAACTAAATCCGAAATTTCTTCCAAATATGAAATTTTATATAATGCTTATGAAGAAATGCATGAACAATTTAAGAAACTAGCTTTGAAAAACATTGAAAGAAAGAAGCTCATTTTGAAACATCAACAAGAGATTTTAGAACTTCAAAAACAAGTTGATGAGCTTAATCTTCAAAATGAAACTCTTGATCTTATATATGCTAGTTCTTCTTGTGATTGTTCTAGTAGATTGAATATTGTGGTTGATTGTGAGGATTGCAAGTTGCTTAAAGATGAAAATGCTATTTTGAAAAATAAGCTTGCAAGTTTCTCAAATGGTGATATTAGATTGAGCACTTTGTTAAATTTTCAAAGAGAAAATTCAAACAAGTTTGGTTTGGGTTATACTAATGCTAAGAATAAATCTCATAGAAATGTTGTTGATTTTTCTAAAGTTGATTTTTCAAATGCACCAACATGTTTCTATTGTGGTACTCATGGACATACTACAAATGTATGTTATATTAAAGTGCATGGTATACCTAAAGGAGATTTTGTTTGGGTGAAAAAGGGTGAGAGTCCCTACACTAACAAAAATGGATCCAAAACCATTTGGATACCAAAAAGCAAAGCATGATTGTTTTTGTAGGTATGATTGAAGAGAAAAAGGACTTTCATGTGTCATTCATTCATTTGCTTCTTCAATTGGTATTAAGGAGAAAATCCTACAAATTGGTAACATTTGATATTTTACATTTGGTATTTTCAATTTGATATTGTTGGATATTGCTCATAGTTCTCTCAATTGGTATTATTTCTTATAATGTGATATTGTTTATACTATTGAGATAATACTATTGGTATCAAATTCTTGCAATTGTTTTACAATTGGTATCATGTTATTGGTATACAATTTGTTATAATTGATATCACTGAGTAATCATTAGATGATTATCATGCTTTGGTTGTTATATCTCATAGTATCTCTCTATTTTGGCTTAGATCTTATATTTCAATTGGTATATATTTCTTTTTGATAATGCTAAAGGGGGAGAAATATGATGTTTTGAAAAAGGGGAGAAATATTATGTTTTGATCATTTTCTTTAGAAATGAAATGGTATGTTTGGAGAAAGGTTTGTTTTGTTGTTTTTATGTAGGTTGAGCAAAGTTGTTGAAGATAGGGGGAGAATCAAGCTTTTATCTCAATTAGATTTCAAATGTCAAAAGCATAAATTGAGGGGGAGCAAGAGTCTCACCAAGTGATCAAATGGTTCAAGCATCAACAACTTCAATGAACTTCATAATTTCAAAACATGTTTGTCATTTTCAAAAAGGGGGAGATTGTAAGATCCATGAAGAATGTTTTGATAAATGCCAAAAGGTTTTGAACAAGCTTAAATGTGTTGATCAAAGTTCAATCTCAACAAGCAACAGCAAACATCAAGTTATGAAGAGAGAGCCAACTCATGAAGACTTAGTTTGGTAGTTTGTGTTTTATTGTTTTATCTTTTGCCTCACAAGTCTTTTAGTTTATGAGTTTGGGTAGAGTTCTTAGAGGGTAGTGAATCTCTTTTGATTGCATGATTATATCATATTTTGAGTATTCACTTTGCCTAAAATCAACAGGTGGCTTAAAAGTTTGAAAGAAAAGGTTTAGATTTTGAGAAAACAAGTTTTTAAGTGTTTTTTGAACTGACTACTCGATTAGCCACTTGATTACTCGAGTAGAATTTTTGTGTCTTGCGCAATTACTCGATTAAGGGGCTGATTACTCGAGTAGAATTTTGAAGCCTTGCGTAAATACTCGAGTAGTAACTCAAATACTCGAGTAGTGAACAAGTTTTACACTTGTTACTCGAGTAATGACTTGGCTACTCGAGTAATCACTTCTCAAAAGTACTTCTAACCATTCTTAACTTTTGGGTATTCTATATAAACCTATTTCTAACCTTTGTGAATCATTATTACAATTACCTATCATTTTCTTAACATTTTTACAAGAATCAAAGCCACTCTATTCTCTCTCACTTTCTCAAGATCAAAGATTTAACTTTTACATTCTTTGATCAAGAACCTTGAATCTCTCATGTTGATATTTTCATAGCTTTTGAAAGAGATTCATAGGATTGTTATTTTGTTTTCATTTGAGTTGTAATCTTTGCAAGAGGCAAGCTATCTACAACAAAGGAAGTCTTGGTTGTGAATCAAGCAAAGTTATTTGGAAGCCTTGGTGTGGCATTTCATCAAGCAATTGGAAGTCTTGTAGTAAAGCAAGCATTGGAAGTCTTGTTGTGGGGTATCGGCAAGCAAGAGAAGAGGTTAGATTAGATATCAATAGGGTTACAAGGCAAGGGTGTGGTATCTCTTGTAGGCTAGCAAGAAGGGAGTCTTGTGAGGCATTTACTTGTAATTTGAGAAACTCTAATTCCTCATAGTGAAGAATCTCTCTTGGTTGAAGAGGGGACTGGAGTAGCTTTCAAGTGGATGAAAGTGAACCAGGATAAATCACTGTGTCGTATCTCTAAACTCTCTACTCTTTACAATTCTTGTTATTAATTGTGTTCTTGGTTGAAAACCTAGAAAAAGTGATTTTTCATAATTGATTGAATTGAATCTTAATTGTGCAAAATTGATTTTGGGAAAATCATTTTCATAACCTAGGTAATCAATAAAAATATAGGTGTTAATTGTTTCCGCTGAATCTCTGGTTATACTTGTTAATTGATTGATTTTCGTATTTGATTGAAAAGTTATTTTTTCAATATACAGAGGCATTAATCGATTAGTTCATGTCATTAATCGATTAAGGCTAAAGAATTTCAAGAAAATCATTTGTTTTAATCGTTTTGATTTGTTTCTTTCGAAAATCTTTCAAGGTTTATCTAACACCTATTCAACCCCCCCTTCTAGGTGTTCTCCTAGTGTGTCCTAGTTGTTTCACTCACCGATTGTAGGTTCTCACAGAAGGGCCATATTAAACACACTGATGCATGAGTATGAACTCTTTCACATGCACTCGAATGAGTCAATCAGTGACATGCAAAAGAGATTCACTCATATCATCAATCATTTAACTGCACTTGGAAAGACATTTTTAAATTCCGAAATTATTTAAGTTTTGAGGTGTTTAAGCAGGGAATGACAGCCCAAAGTCACTGCAATCATGGAATCAAAGGATTTAGACTCCCTAGATATTGCTACCCTGTTCGGAAAGTTGCAAGAACACGAGATGGAACTCGGTCGCCTGACAATGCACGAAGAGTCAGATAGAAAGAAGAAAGGGATCTCACTCAAGGTATCTGCAAAGAATTCCAAAGTGAGTAAGGACTCTTCAAGCAGTGAGTCAGATTCTGAATTGGATGAAGAAAGCTTCGGCCTCATGGTAAAGAAGTTCGGGAAATTTTTCAAAAACAAAAGGAACTTTAGAAACCGAGGAAAAAAGGTTAGAGATGAAAATCACAAGAGCTCAAAAGATCGAATTAAGTGTCACGGATGTGGAGAACCAGGGACACATCAGAGCTTAATGTCCCAAGAATCAAAAGAGCAGCAGTGAAGACAGAAAGAATGGGAGAGATAGAAAGTCGAAGAGAGCATATATCGTATGGGACGCTCCCGAGGACAGTGACAAGTCGGGATCAAGCTCGGCTAACGATGAGGAAGAGGCAAACCTTTGCATAACAGGAAAGCAAAGAGTGCAAGCTTTAATGTGCCGAACAAAATCCGAGGAAGATCCTACTTCAGAGCTCGGATCAACCGAGCAAGAGTTCGAAACAATCTCAGATGCAGACGAGGAAGATCCAATCTCAGAGCTCGGCCCAACCGAGCAAGAATCAGTTAACCTGTGTTTGATGGGCAGACACGACGAGGAAGCCTCACCAAGCCAAACTACTCCCGAAAAAAAAATCCGAGGTAACCTCCGACACTGAAACTGATACTGAATCTGAATTTGATGATTACGAAGAGTTATACACTGCATATACTGAAATGCAATCTGATTTCAAAAGACTTGCCAAAAGTTACACAAAACTGAAAAATAATTTACTGAATTATAAAGAGCAAGTTTATGAATTGGAAAAACGCATTGATAGTCTTAACTACAGCAATAACTCTTTGGAGCACACTGTCATGACTTTGAAAAATCAGCAATGTGATAGTTGCACCAAGTATAAAACTGAAATTCAAAATTTAACAGCAACTTGTGCAACTCTCACTAAAAGCAACAGTATGCAAAATTCAGTAACCATCAAACACAAAACCAACTCAAACAAAGCAGGACTTGGTTACATTGACCCGAAAAAGAAAGTTTTCAGAAAAGTTGGCACATTCTCTACAATTAAAAATTCTAAACAGCAGACATGCTTCTATTGTGGCATTCATGGGCATACTATCAATGAATGCAAGATTCGTCGGTACGGTGTAACCAAGGGATGTTATGTGTGGCTTGTTAAATGTTCAAACAATTATGCTAACCCCCAGGGACCCAAAACAGTTTGGGTACCCGCAACAATCAAGTAAAATATTTGTTTTGTAGGTGTGATTCCGAGCAAGGGAAAATCGGTGGTACCTTGACAGCAGCTGCTCGAAGCACATGACGGGGGACAAGAGGCATTTCACAGAACTTTCATTGTTCAATCTCTAGCAAGTATACTAGATCGAAAAGTAATACAGTCAATAAGACCAGATATGGTCCCTTAGGGATTGCAAATTGTTCAATTAATTCTCACCAAAGAGTAGTTAAAAGAAAAATCTATAGGTTTCTACTAATTAATCAAGATTGAATTAAAATAAAAATAGAAAATAAATTAAAAACAGAAAATAAATAAAAGTTGTGAGCGATTTGAGAAAGATGTTAGGAACATGGTTTCATTGTAGGCGTTGTTTATTTAGGCCCCGCTCGGGGTGGTTGCCAGTTTCTGGTTTTTGGTTTTGAAATTGTATTTTCAAAACAAAACCTGTTCGGCAAAATTTGAGCTGAAATGGTTTTTTACTCATTTTCAGAACAATTTCATCTCTATTCTCAAAACAACAAATAATGGTTTCATAATTTCAGTTTTGAGTTGTAAACTTATACCACCTCAATTATCACCACCATCATCATCACTACTTCCACTACCATAACTGCTGCGGTCACTGTTACCACCATGACTGTCTAAACCCCAACCACCACCGTGATCGCTACAATCACCCTAACTACTACCGTCCCTAATGATAACCACCACGTTATAACCATCGCAACCGCTACCACTACCACATCCTCACCTGCTATCATTGCCCCTCATTGTACCACCATCATCACCACTCGAACCACCATCACCACCATAGTGATGGCCACCCCGGCCACCATTACCCTCGCATGACCATCACCACCATCACAACCATATCACTACCAACTCAACCACCACTATCCCTAAATGACACCACCATCGACACCACCACCACCTCCATGTCCACCACAACCATCACCATCACCACCACCACATCCTCACTCCCTCCCCCACCATATCTCCCTCTACCAACACCATAAAAATTATCATTCTAGACTGCAACTACTATAACAATGACCACCACTTCCAACTAATAATAACAACAACCACATGGATGTTGTTATTAAATAGTAGTGATAATATATAAGATGGTGGTGTATATGGTGATGCATAACAAGTAGGAGCACTATAAAAATTATAACTTTGGAAATAATTTTCAAAACTGAAAACCAAAAAAATTTGAAACAAACATTTATAAAACGGAAACTAGTTTTGTTTTTTTTTAATTTTAAAACTCAAAACTCAAAACCACCCCGAACGGGGCCTTAAGATAGCAATTACTAGATTCCTCTTGCAATTACTGTTTATTATTCAATTTGATAACACTTAATCCCTTAAATAATTAAACCATTGAATAACCATTATTAAGAACAGTGGAATTTATAACAAGTTATATAATTACCCAAAAGTATCCCTAAAAGTTGAGTGATTATATTGTTTGAAGGCATGACCTATTCTAATTTCTAATCTCCCAATTGAAGAACTAGAGATCCAAAACATGGATTAATTACTTCTATGCATAACAGTGAAAACACATCAAACACTTGATTTAGAAACGGAAAAACATCAATTCATGAAATCAATAAACTAATCCATACAAATTCACCAATTTCTAACAAAAGGGTTTTAGAGACATATCATGAAATTAAGAACAAAAGCAATAGAAGAATACATGATTACCATGGAAAAGCCTTGGATCTTCCAATCCTTGATCTTCTCCTCTTCTAAAACTTCTAAAATTATGTAATCCCCCTCTCTCTATCTCTCTAATGACTGCTTACCTAATTCTAAAACGTATATTTAAAAGATAAAACTAATCCTAATTGAATTGGAGCAAAACTGATCAGGAAGTGGCCCAATTGGGCTTTCTCGTATTTGACAGAAACTCCGGCACTGATTTTGACCCCAAATATGGACGAATTTGAGCAAGGCTATTTCAGGAAAAGTTGTAGATCTTTTCCTTAGCTTTAAAATGATATCAAGATCGCCTCATTTGCATAAGAGTAGCTCAAGTTATGGTCAAAACAGCGAACAGTGTCACTTTCTCGCACTTTGCGCGCCTGGGCGCCCAAAGCCTCATGCCTGGGCATGTGAGGTCTGTAAAATGGTGCAATTCTCGTAGAAGACACACCTGGGCGTGGGGAGCTCCACGCCTGGGCGTGTGGCACTGATTCCGGCTCTGTTTTGCTTCGTTCTTGCGCCATTTTCAAGGTCTTTTCATCCTCTTTCATGCTCCATATTTATTTTCTTCATTTAAGCTCCGAAAGTACCTGAAACAAACCAAAACGGATCAAAACGTTCAAAGGATTCCAAATTACCTAACTTCCTAAAAACTATACAAAAAGTCCTACATTTACAAGAGAAACAAGCCAAATCCATAGTCAAAGGGAGTCTAAATCATGCTCAAAACATCATATATTAGACCCAAATCACTCCCCCAAACTTAGTCTTTTGCATGTCCCAGGCAAAATTAAAATAAAAACTCTAGAACACAAGACTATCGTCTAAATCAAAAGGTACACACCTAATCTAGGACTTCGAATCACAGACTCAGACACTTATTTTCACAAGCAATTCATACAATTAAAACCTGGTTAAAGAAACAAACTCAACAAGAACCAATGATTAGTGAACATTCTCAACCTCACGGTGTATATCTCTCATGTGTATCAAGGGTTGTCCAATTCACTCAAGTTCATACAGTGACAATGTGTTACCATATGCTTGACCATAGACCCAAATCTCCACTGAAATTATTGAATACATGCAAAAATCAAAAGGTCTTAATTTTGTTTGTAATGAGGCCATGGCTAAAAGTATTATTAGGTGGGATAAAAGAAAGAAAGGCCGAAACTAAGCGCTAAAATGTAAAAACAAATTTCCCTCTAAAAATTATGAATGAGCAATGAATACTACATAAACACAACTCAACTCACAATCAATTTCATACTTCTTTTCTTTTTCACTCTTTTTCCTTATACTCTCTTCCTTTCACATTTATTTCTTTTTCAATTTTTTTTCACTTGGAAGAGAAATAGGACTCATAACACTTTTCACCAATTACTTTCACTTTTTCTTTCGTCATTCCTCTCAATTGCTCATTCAAAATTTCCAAGGTACTCACAAAGAATTTTTCAAATCAATGCAGGGTACAAAAGAAAATCAAATTTTTATTAAGCTCAAAGTGGGCAACTAAAGGAAATATTATCAATACAAAACATCTGAAGGCCACAAAAACACATCCTAAGTGCCTTAATCATCTTAATGCATGCAATCAATTATCAATCTCAAAATGGTCACAGGTCAAGTTCTAGAACACAAAATCAAAGTGAACACACTCATAAAAGAAATAGGGGTTTCAAAACAGAATAATTCGATAAATCAAATACCCCTTTAGTGTTTACGCTCAAAAACCTCACTAGCTAAAGGTCAGTTCACTAATCACAAATTCTTCAAAAGTTTGTCAAAATAACCAGATCTCAAAAATATTTACAGCTTAATCAATTCAATATCAAAAGTCAATGAGTCTAATCCTAAACTAAGTATTTACACCTATCATCAGAAAAACAGTCATAAGTCTAGAATAATTACCTACTCATACCAAGGACACAAACCAACACTAAAAATGGGAGAACAATTCAAGTCTGAAAAAATTAATTTTTATTTTGTCCACTCCCCCAAACTTAGAGGTTGGCTTGTCCTCAAGCAAACTAAACTAAACTAAAACCACAAAATAAAAATTAAAACTACCTAGAAAAACAGGACATTATTTTTGCGAAGTACAAGGTCTGGGGTGACATATAGGGAACTAATGGAAACAAATGGGGTCACACCCCCAAACTGAGATGCTGCACCCTCTCCATGCCTGGGCGTGAAGTGCACCATGCCTAGGCGTGGCTGGACCTGTACGTCAGTGTTTTTTTAAATACTACCTAAAACTAAACTACCCTAAAAAAATAAAAATCTAAGGGAATTACTTAACATTGGGTTGCCTCCCAGCAAGCACTTGTTTAACGTCACAAGCCTGACGGGTCACCTCTTTTCAGAGGTCTAGGGTGGTTGCCAAGATCCCTTCAAGGGTGGCACCTTGCTTTTCAATTTCTTTTCAACACTTTTCCATTCGAGTGCTGAATGCACATTAGTGGGGCAAAATTCTCCGCGGTGACTGGTGGTTTTTCAAAAAATTTAATTGTAGTTTGCTCACCATTCACTCGAAGAATTACTTCTCCCCTAGGCACATCAATCACTGCCCCTGCTGTGGCCAAGAATGGCCTTCCAAAAATTAGAGGAATATTTTCATCCTCATCTACATCTAAGATCATGAAGTCCAAGGGTAGGATAAAATCTTTCACCTTAACCAGAATCTTCCACCACTCCATATGGGCGGAGGGTGGTTCTATCAGCTAACTGAAGTAATGCCGGGGTAGGCTTAATCTCTCCTAAGTTCAATGCATTATAAATAGACAAAGGCATAATGTTTACGCTCGCTCCTAAGTCACATAGAGCCTTACCTGAGTACTCCTTGCCTATGCTAATCGGGACGGTGAAGCTACCTGGATCCTTCAGCTTTGGTGGAAGGTTGGATTTGATGATGCTGTTGTACTTCTTTGCTATCGGGAACCTCTCGTCAGTGAGCATCCTCTTCTTCTTTGTCAGCAACTCCTTCATGAATCTCGCGTACAGAGGCATTTGTGAGAGAGCCTATGCAAACGAGATGTTGATCTACACCTTCTGTAGCATCTCCAAGAACTTGGAGAATTGCTTCTGGTCGTCCTCTTTCTTCAACCTATGAGGATAAGGAATCCTCGGAGGTAGTTGTGCTGGTTTGGGTGTGCCTTGCTCTTTCTCTTGATCCGCAGGTGGATCCAGCGTCTGTTGCATTGCAATCGAGCCTCCTCCACTTGGTTGCTTTGGCCCCTCATCCTTCTTCTCAGGCTCAGTTGCATCACCCTTCTTCTGTGGCTCCTCATACGACTTTCCACTTCGAAAGGTGACCGCCATGCACCTTTCCTTGGTGTAGGTTGCGATCTCTGATATCTGGTTGTTTATTTGAGCCACTTGCACCTCCAAGTTGCGAATGCTGACTTCCTGATTGGCGAAATTCGCCCTAGCTTCTGCCATGAAGTTATTGGTTGTGGTAGCCATTGCTTCAAGTGCCTTCTCCCAGCCCTGCTTTTGTGGCGGTGATGGATTGGGTGCTGAGCTAGACCATGAGGTGTGAGACTGATTTGTTGGCCCTGGATTGTAGGTGTTGGGGTACGTATTGTTGTTAAGTACTCCGCCACCCACAAAATTGGCCTGCTCCTCAATAGTTGCCTGACCCTTTTTAACTTCCAAAGCACAATCACCATTCCGGTGACCTCCCCCACAAAAGTCGCACTTCAGAGTGCTCGATGCAACTGACATAGTGATCTGGCTTATCTGCTTCGTCAATGCAGCAATCTGCTGCTGCATCTGCTTTTTCTGCTCGACTAAGATCTGGGCTTGAAAAGAGTCCAGATCATAACTCTTCAGGACGCTTTTCTCCACCTGGGTCCGTAGTCCGTGGCTGCTGCTGAATGCCATATTTGCAATGACTTCCTTGGCCTCTTCAACAGTTTTCTTCATCAGCGATCCACCAGCTGCTGCATCAACCATTCTTTGATTGAATCGATTAAGCCCATTATAGAACAATTGAATCTGTTGCCAGTCTTGCATAAATGTTGGGCACTTCCTCAGTAGCTGGTTGTAGCGTTGCCAAGCTTCATGCAACGGCTCGTCGTCCTCTTGCATGAATGAATGAACATCCTGCCTCAGCTTCGCTTGCTTCCCAGCTGGAAGAAACTTATCCATGAATTTGGAGACAAGTATTTTCCAGCTGGAAAGGCTCCCTGGTGCTTGGTTGTTCACCCATGTTAGCGCCTCGCCCCTCGGTGAGAGAGGGAACATCCTCATTCTGATGGCCTCGTCCGTAGCACCCTCGATCTTGAAGAATCCGAGCATGCCCAGGAAGTTGGCGATATGGTCCTTGGGGTCTTGAAGCGGTGCACCACTGAATTGATCCTGCATGATGAGGTGGATGTATTGTGGATCAATTGTGAATGCAGTTGCAGTGATGGCTGGCCGGACTATGCTAGAAGCAAGGAAGTCCGGGTCCACAATTGCATATTTCGCCAAGGTCTTCCAAGGAGGAGGAGGCGGAGAGGATCCGTGAGATCCTCCTCCTCCAGCCATCTTCAAAGTTGTTCTTTCCCCTCTTCTAGTGCTGAATTTTTCTCCTCTTTGCACTTAAATTGATATAAATTCCTACACAGCACAAAAACAAAAGAAAAATTACGCAGCACCTGTTGAGACAAGAAACTAACTAAAAATAAATTTCACCTAAAACTACTACTAAGTACCGAAAACTAATTGAAACGAATTTCAATCCCCGACAACGGCGCCAAAAACTTGTTCACTCTCTAGCAAGTATACTAGATCGAAAAGTAATACAGTCAATAAGACCAGATATCGTCCCTTAGGGATTGCAAATTGTTCAATTAATTCTCACCAAAGAGTAGTTAAAAGCAAAATCTATAGGTTTCTGCTAATTAATCAAGATTGAATTAAAATAAAAATAGAAAATAAATTAAAAACAGAAAATAAATAAAAGTTGTGAGCGATTTGAGAAAGATGTTAGGAACATGGTTTCATTGTAGGCGTTGTTTATTTATCATGAATCTCTATTTTTCCCTAAATCAAGAACAAATTCCTAAGATAGCAACTACTAGATTCCTCTTGCAATTACTGTTTATTATTCAATTTGATAACACTTAATCCCTTAAGTAATTAAACCATTGAATAACCATTATTAAGAACAGTGGAATTTATAACAAGTTATATAATTACCCAAAAGTATCCCTACAAGTTGAGTGATTATATTGTTTGAAGGCATGGCCTATTCTAATTCCTAATCTCCCAATTGAAGAACTAGAGATCCAAAACATGGATTAATTACTTCTATGCATAACAGTGAAAACACAATCAAACACTTGATTTAGAAACGGAAAAACATCAATTCATGAAATCAATAAACTAATCCATACAAATTCACCAATTCCTAACACAAGGGTTTTAGTTACACATCATGAAATTAAGAACAAAAGCAATAGAAGAATACATGATTACCATGGAAAAGCCTTGGATCTTCCAATCCTTGATCCTCTCCTCTTCTAAAACTCCTAAAATTATGTAATCTCCCTCTCTCTATCTCTCTAATGACTGCTGACCTAATTCTAAAACGTATATTTAAAAGATAAAACTAATCCTAATTGAATTGGAGCAAAACTGATCAGGAAGTGGCCCAATTGGGCTTTCTCGTATCTGACAGCAAATTCCACACTAATTTTGACCCCAAAGATGGACGAATTTGAGCAAGGCTATTTCAGGAAAAATTGTAGATCTTTTCCTTATCTTTAAAATGATACTAAGATCGCCTCATTTGGATAAACCTGGCTCAAGTTATGGTCAAAACAGCGAACAGTGTCACTTTCTAGCACTTTGCGCACCTGGGCACCCAGAGCCTCACGCCTTGGCGTGCGAGGTCTGTAAAATGGTCCAATTCTCGTACCAGACATGCCTGGGCATGGGGAGCTCCACGCCTGGGCATGTGGCACTGATTCCGGCTCCGTTTTGCTTCGTTCTTGCACCATTTTCAAGGTTTTTTCATCCTCTTTCATACTCCATATTTATTTTCTTCATTTAAGCTCCGAAAGTATCTGAAACTAACCCAAAACAGATCAAAACGTTCAAAGGATTCCAAATTACCTAACTTCCTAAAAACTATACAAAAAGTCCTAAATTTACAAGAGAAACAAGCCAAATCCATAGTCAAAGGGAGTCTAAATCATGCTCAAAACATCATATATTAGGCCCAAATCATTCATACAAAGAGAAGGAGTTTGTCACTTACGGTGACAACAATCGAGAAATACAGGTTCCAGTCAATACCGAGATTAGCAAGGAGGAACCGAGCTCGTCTGAACAAATATCTCAATAGGTCGACCAAACAGCAAGTGAAATCAGAGCTCGGCATGACGAACTGCCTCCTAGAAATAGACCTAGTCACAGCTCGGCCTCAACCGTGATCCGAACAGAAAGAAACGAGCAGCCTCCAAGCATACACACAATAATTAACCGAGATGCATCCGAGCTTTCTCCAGCTTGGAAGACAAACAGAAATCATCGAATTGAAAAAGTACTCGGAGACATCTCGAAAGGGGTTCTCACTCGATCGCATAGGGAGAATCAGTTTCAAGTACAGTATCGTTTCGTCTCCCACAAGTGGATCACAGCAGTATCGAATTCATCAAGTGGTATCAAATAAACTCAGCTTGGTAAAATCAGCAAGGGTCAGAAGCTCGAGGAGACACATTCATATATGGAAAAGAGCTATGTCTCTTATGGAGACATCAACCTAGGAGACACTTTCTCAGATCTGATTCAGACAAAATCCATTCTTCACTTCATCAAGTGATTTCAATCAAGCTTGATCAGGTTCTTTTTATTTCAAATAATTATTCACGTTTTTGAAAATCGAGACTGCTACCTGTTTATCTTTTCCTATTTATGAGGGAAACACAAAAGTATTTAATGTTACATTTAGGGGGAGAAAAGAAAATAAATCATCTTTTTTGTTTTATTTTTGCCCTCTGTCATCGTATTCTATTCCTCTCTTTTGGCTTATGCTATCTTAATTCGGCTCCTTTCTTATTATGCCAAAGGGGGAGAGGTGTGTGTGTTGTTTGTGTTGTTTCAGGTATTAGTGACTTTTCGGAGCAGCGAGCATTCACTGAGGGGGAGTTTCCGAGCTGGAACTTAGCCAAGTAAAAGCTCAGTCAAATTCAACAGGGGCAACAACTCGGTCAAAACAACAAGCATTTGTCATCATCACAAAGGGGGAGATTGTAGAATCAGCGTGGAAGGCTGAATTTTGATGAAGACAAGATGCTCGGATTAAGCCAAGCAGACTAAGCCGAGTAGAATCGGCAACAGACTCTGATGAAGACAAATTGCTCGGTCCATGCCGAAGACCGATCTCTGAAACATACAACGTGCTCGTAAAAAGTAAACTCAGGTCAACACCACAGATCCACAGATTCTTATGCTACAATCGTGAGTAGCTCAGCATGACGATTGCTCGGGAAGACTTTAGATGCAAGTTGGACCTTAACTTCAGTTGCAAGCTCAGCAGATGCAAAGCTCGGCCAAAGCTCAGTTATTCAAGGGCAAGTCAGAAGCTCGGCAAGAAGCTCAGATGCAAGCTCGAAGATGCTCAGCCAATGAAGACGAACCAGAGGCAAGTCAGAAGCTCGGAGTTAGACTCAAGTCAGAATGAAAAGCTCGGCCACACTCGGATGTCAAAGGTCAAAGCTTAAGCTCGGTTCATTCTTGGTCAAACAGTTCAAGCAATCAGCTCGGTTCAAGCAACAAGCTCGGTTCGCGTCAAGTCATTAGTTATGGAAGCTTGAAGCTTGGTCATCAGTAGTGAAGTATCATCAAGCTCGAAGCTCGGCCATCAGCAGTGAAGCATCATCAATCTAGAAGCTCAGTCGTCAGTAGTGCAAGCATCATCTCGGAACAAGCTCGGTCCAAGTCAAGTCATCTACTATGGAAGCATTATCAAGCTCGGAGCTCGGATCAAGCTTGGAGCTCGGCTAATCTTCAGAATCTGTTTAAAATGGAATTGGCATTAAAAGAAAGATATGATTCAGAATTAAACCGAATCAGAATATGTTGTTGAAGAGGGAATCTCGTAATCATTAATTAATCTCTTGGTTAAATTCTTCCCTCCCTTATTCGTGGGATTCGAATTTGAATTAGAAAGAATTATCTCTTTCAACATAAATAAGAAGACAAAGATTCAGATAAGGGGAGAACGAAAAATAGAATCAAACTTTAGAGCACTGAAAACCTTCTCTCTGCCAATCTTTTCAAAATCACTGAAACTCAGTTGCTATTCAACTGTCACATTCAAACGTGACTGAGTTCAGTTCTGGAGCCACACTTAATTACTGTTACTGTTCATCTCTGAAATCTTAGGAGGTTCCTAAGCAAAAGTCGAAGAGGTTCTTCGCAAGAAGGAGTCCTTGAAGGTTTCAAGGAAGTCTTCATTGACACGAGGTGAAGACGTTCTTCAACCGGCAGCAAAGTCTTTTGTGTTAGTGTCACGAGTTTGGTACACTCGGTGACATATAGGTGTAGATTAGAGAGGTTCTCTAATTCCTATTGTAAACACACATTTGATTTTGAGTAAAAATCTCCTCAAGGTTTGGGGAGGACTGGACGTAGCTCTCAGTGGTGGAGAGTGAACCAGTATAAAAATTCTGGTGTTCTTCTTTTACAGCTTTCTGGATTTTCATATTTCTGCTTTAGTTCATTTAAACGGTTTCTTCACTGCATACTCAACTGAAATACCGTTGCTAAAATCGGCTGCAAAATTCGACTGAGTGTATGTTCGAAACTCGGCAAACCGATTTGTTAATCGGTGCTCGGTTCTAGCTCGGCACTGGCTCGGCATTTTTCTCTATCTCTAAAATCCAGCAACAATATTTCTTCCACTTTCAATTAAATCCGAAAATATGGTATCGGTAACTTCGAATTACTATTCACCCCCCCTCTAGTAATTGTTAGACCGCTTGTTGGTTTTCAACATATCTGTCATCGTCTGTCAGTAGATTCGAAGTTTAAACCAGTGGCCCAAAGAAGAAGGAAGATGGGTGACGAACGACAAAGGATAATCGCTGCAAGTGTGGAGGAACTCTTACAAGCTAGTTTCATTAGGGAAGTTCCTTACACTAATAGCTCTCAAATGTGGTTCTTGTCCAAAAATCTAATGGCAAGTGGCGCATGTGTGTTGACTATACGGATTTGAACAAGGAGTGCCCCAAAGACACTTATCCTCTTCCCAACATAGACAGGATGGTCGATAGTTCGGCTGGTTACCAACTGCTTTCGTTCATGGACGCTTATTCTGGTTATATTCAAATTCCCATGTTCAAAGATGATCAAGAAAAAACCGCATTTATGACTGATAGAGCAGCTTACTGTTACACAGTAATGCCATTTGGTTTGAAAAATGCAGGTGCAACATACCAGACGATGATGGATAAGATCTTTGGGAAGCTGATTGGTCCAACTTTGGAGGTTTATGTTGATGATATGATCGTCTAGTCGACGGCTCAAGAGAACCACAAGCAGGATCTAGAGGCTGTTCTTGGCAAGGTACGTCAGCATAATATGCGTTTAAATCCACTGAAGTGTGCCTTTGGTGTTACAGCAGGAAAATTCCTAGGTTTTATGCTTACTAGCAGAGGAATAGAGGTTAACCCTGAAAAGTGTGATGCAATCACACAGATGAAGAGCCTGAGTTCCGTGAAAGAGGTTCAACAGCTGACTGGACGTATAGCAGCGTTAACAAGATTTCTGTCAAAGTCCGCTTGCAAATCCCTTCCGTTATTCCAGTTGCTTAAAAAGGACCAAGAGTTTAGGTGGACGGATGAATGTGAAGCAGCGTTTCAAGAGTTCAAGCGTTACCTTTACAATCCTCCAATCTTGAGCAAATCTGAGCCAGGTGAGACTTTGTACTTGTATCTGTCTGTTAACAGCGAAGCAGTAAGTGCGGCTTTGGTACGGGATTTGGAAGAGGGATAGAGGCCGGTATACTTTGTCAGCAAGGTGTTGCAGGAAGCCGAAAAAAGATATCAGAAAATTGAAAAATGGCGTTTCCACTTGTGGTTACTTCCAGGCGTTTGAGGAAATATTTTCAGTGCCATCCGATCGTAGTCAGAACAGATCAGCCCATACGCCAGGTATAGCAAAAGCCCGACTTAGCAGGTCGTATGATCGCTTGGTCAGTGGAATTGTCTGAATATGGGATCATCTATGAATCAAAGAGAGCTATCAAGTCTCAGATTCTAGCAAACTTCATAGTGGAATTGGCACCAAAGACGGATTCTGAAGTCTGGACTCTATTTTTAGATGGTTCATCCAATCAGACAGGTGAGGGAGCTGGCATAATATTAGAGAATGCTCAAGGGGTTTCCATCGAGTATTCGTTGAGATTTGATTTTCCGACTTCTAACAATCAGGCCGAGTATGAAGCCTGTCTTGCTGGTATGACAATGGCCAAAGACCTTGGAGCGCACTCAATCCTACTGTATATAGTGACTCACAGCTGGTGATTTCCCAAATCAGACGAGACTTCCAAACCAAGGAACCATTACTTCAAAAATATCTCTCCAAATGCAAGCAGTTGGCTGAGATGTTTGACAAAGTGGATTTTCAACACATCCAGAGGGAGCAGAATTCAAGAGCTGATGTCTTGTCAAAGTTGGCTAGTACCAAGAAACCAGGGAACCAGAGGTCTGTGATTCAACAAGCTTTCTCTCACCCCAGTGCAACGTTGGCAGTGGAGGGTGAATATTCATGGGCTTCTCCTATTTTGACATTCTTACTTCACAGTATCCTTCCAGAAGAGGAGAACGTGGCGAGGAAGGTAAGAAAAATGGCTCCTCACTTTGTCATACAGGATGGGCTACTCTATCGGAGAGGGTTCTCATCACCCCTACTCTGATGTCTGTCCGAGCAGGAAGCTGAATTGGATATGAAAGAAGTACATGAAGGGAGATGCAATCATCATTTGGGAGGAAGAAGTCTTGCAAGAAAGATATTGAGAGCTGGATTCTACTGGCCCAGTATTCAGTTGGATTCCATGAATCATGTGAAGAAGTGTGATCGTTGTCAGAAACATGCTGATGTTCACTTGGCGTCACCAGAAGAACTTCATTCTATATATGCTCCATGGCCTTTCTTTCAATGGGGAATGGACCTGTTAGGAACTTTCCCGCAGGCGGTTGGACAAGTCACCCATCTAGTGGTGGCGGTTGATTATTTTACAAAATGGATCGAAGCTAAAGCAGTCGCTGTCACTACTTCTACACAAATCCTGAAGTTCTTCAGTAATCAAGTGATATCACGGTTTGGAGTTCCCGTTGTGTTGGTCACTGACAATGGAACCCAATTTACCAACAACGCTTTTAAAGACTTCCTCCAAAGATTAGGGATAAAGCAACGTCTATCTTCTGTGGAACACCCGCAGACTAACGGACAAGTGGAGGAAGCTAACGGGTGTATCCTAAGAGGATTGAAGAGGAAGCTGGAAGATAGAAAAGGGAAATGGATCGATTGCATAGATGTTGTTCTTTGGTCCTATAGAACTACCCCACACTCAACTACTGGAGAGACTCCGTTTAAGCTTACATATGGGAGTGAATCCATGATTCCGCTAGAAGTGGGATCCACTAATATGAGGTCAATGTATTTTGATCCAGAAACTAATATAAGACTCATAAGAGAAAATTTGGACTTTCTACAAGAATCCAGGGATATGGCGACTGTTCGCATGGCCACAATCCAGCAGCAGTCGGCAAAGCAGTACAATTTAAGAGTGATTGCAAGGGCCTTTTAGGAAGGAGACTTGGTATTAAGAAGGGCTGATGTACACGGTAATGAGCCAGCGCATGGGAAGTTGGCGGTCAATTGGGAAGGACCGTATCGAGTCAGGTCCAAAACCGGAAAGGGAGCTTACTTTCTGGAAACACTCACTGGTAGAGGCATCAAGAATCCGTGGAATGCAGCTAAGCTTCACATCTATTACAGTTAAATGTTGTTTTTAAAAGTTTTTGTGAGTTATTTGTTTTCCAAGAAGGTCTTATAGACCAATGTCATATTTCTAGTTTATTTCTACTTTAAAAAGAGGGTTATGTAGACCTCTATTTTGTTTAAGTTGTCCATGTTTGGTTCCCTATTTTATTAATGTGAATTTTGAAGATTCCATAAGTTGCAGGATTAAGTATGATACCCCCATGAGTTGGTCTATTCAAAACTGGTTTCCTCCATTCAAAGACCCCATGAGTTAGGACCTTAAGAAAAATCCAGTATCAAGAATCTGATATCAGGAATACTGCATCACGAATTCAGGAATTCGGTATCAGAAATTCAGTGTTTGTTTTCTCAGAGTCAAAGAAGTGTCGCATACCGGCATCACGAATCCCGAATCCAAACAGTAATACCACGAGGATGTTAAAAAACTCAGTATCCAATGTTCGATACACCACTTATCTGACTAGTGTAAGAAATACAATCGGTGAGTGAGTTAACTAAGGAACACTAGGAGAACACCTAGAAGGGGGGGTTGAATAGGTGTTAAAGAAACCTCGAAAGATTTTCGAATGAAACAAATCGAAACAATTAAAACGAATGATTTTCACAAATTCTACAGCCCTTAATCGATTAAGCAACAGGCTAATCGATTAATGCCTGAAAGAAAAATTTGGTTAATCGATTAACACCTTCAGTTAATCGATTAATCACTGTTAAAACTGAAAAAATCACTTTTCAATCGAAAACGAAAATCAATCAATTAACACATAAGATCAGAGATAAAGCGGAATTGATTAACACCAATATTCTTAATGATTACCTAGGTTATGAAAATGATTTTACCCAAATCAATTTGCACAGTTAAAACCTAATTCATTCAATTATAGAAAATCAATCTTTTCTAGGTTTTCATTCAAGAACAATATGAAATGACAAATATTAAAGAGTTAAGGGAAGAGAAGCTTGCTCAGAGATTTATACTGGTTCACTCACAACCACCGCGAGTTACATCCAGTCCCCTCTTATCACAAGAGAGAGTTTCTTCACTAAGGAATTAGAATTCTCAAATTACAAGTAATCCACCTCTCAAGACTCCCTTCTTGATAGCCTCCAAGAGATACCTCACTCTTGTCTTGTAATCCTATTGAACTTCTAATCTAACCTTCTTCCCTTGCTTGTTGATAACCCCACAGCAAGTCTTCCACTTGCTTGTTGATATCTCACAATAAGACTTCCAATTGCTTGATGAAACACCAAGACTTCTTCTTCTTCAATTTGCTTGATGAACAACACACCAAGACTTTTCCTTTGTTGTAGAATGTTTGCCTTCTTGCAAAGATTACAACACAATAGAAAACACAATATCCTAGTGAATCTCACTCAAGAACTATGAACAATTAGACTTTGAGATTCAAAGGTTTCTTGATCAAAGAATATGAAAAGTAAGAACTTTGATCTTTAGAAAGTGAGAGAGAATGTTGAGAGAATAGTGTGGCTTTGATCTTTCTAAATTGATATGAAAATGAAATTGATTTGTTCTAATGATTCACAAAGGTTAGGAAAAGATTTATATAGAATACCCAAAAGTTAGGAAACTTAAAAACTGATTTTGAGAAGTGAAAAACGTATTTTAAAAACCAGTACAACAGGTGTTAATCGATTAGCATCACAGGTTAATCGATTAACCCTTGTTAAAATCATGTTAATCGATTAAGCCATCAGGTTAATCGATTAAGACCTGATTCAAAAGCTGTTAATCGATTAGCCAGTCCTGCTAATCGATTAAGCACTGTAAAAGCATTTCTAAAAACTTGTTTTCTCAAATCTAAACCTTTTCTTTCAAAACTCTAAGCCACCTATTGATTTAGGTTAAGTGAATACTAAAAATATAATATGATCATGTACTTGATAGAGATTCACTACCCTCTAATAACTCTACCCAAACTCATCAAACTCTAAGACTCAAAATAAAGATATTACAATTTACACAAAATGAATCTTAATGAGCTTGCTCTCTCTTCATCATTGTTGATTGTTGTTTGTTTGTTGAGCTTCTTCATGACTTGAACTTGATCAAAACATTTGTCATTATCAAAACCATCACACTGGATCTAACAACTAACCATCAGATAAGAAGTGAAATGGGTAAGGAGATGTTCTTATAAAATGAACACCGCCCATGTACTTATTATGATCCCTGTTAGTTTCAAAAACTAATAAGTTAAATGGAAAACCATTCGCTGGCTAGAATAGGACTTCCATGGATCAACAAGAAAATGGATACACGAAGGAAAAATAAAAGAAGCGCACTGGGCGGAATTCATTGATTAGAAAATTCAAAATGCAAAGTGTAACTAAGGAAAGCCAACGGTACAAAGACTTAAAATATAAAAGCTTGAAATAAAAAAAGATAAAACAAGAAGACTAGGCAGCAGCACCATCATCCTCATGTCCCTCGTCATCCTCAGTTTCTTCATCATCCTCGATGGCCAAAGGGTCGGGACAGTTCTCGTCATCTAAGTTGACAGGCACTCTGGTTCCATCTGAAAGATAGCTATAAAGAACCCCCTCTTCAACTTTGTGCAAAAAGTGCATCCCCTTGGCAGAAAAATCGTTGTTAAGGAAGTTTGCTTGCTCCACCGCATTCATGAAGGAGGATTGGACAGATTCAACCCACTTCTCCTTATACATGTCCCTTTGTCTCTCAGCCTCATTGAGTGCCTCCCTCAGGGTGTTTAAAGCAGCTTTATTGGCATCATTCACCTCTTTCAGTTTGTCATCCATCCTTTTTGCAAAATCTTCCTCAGCTTGGGAAAGGGCTTGCTTGGTCTTCCTCAATTCGGACGCTTGGGAAGCAAGCTGTTCAGCCATCTCGGCCTCCTTCTTCACGTAAGCAGCCAAATCAACTGCTTCTTGCCCGACAAACAAAACTTTTTCAGCATTATCTTCCAAAAACTGAAGGGTAGAAGCGGCGCGAAGTTGATGCTTCTTCAAGGACTTCATCAGGTTGACAAATTCCCTGCGCGTCATCCCCTAGAACCGGTGGGAATCAGTCTCAGTCAGGAGCATGCGGCCAAAATTATCACTCAGGTTTTCCTCCCACACAGAGGAAGAGAAACCACCAACACCAGCAGATGCTTGACCAGAATCAAAATGAGATCCCATAACTGGAGAGTAGGATTGTGAATCTCCTTGATTCTGAGACTTCCTTTTCCTGGCTACAGCTTCAGGACTGTCAAGGACCACGGCGGCAGGAGGAGGACGGGACGCTGTTGTTTTGCTTCTCTTAACAGGTTTCCTTGGAGCATTTCCAAGTGCAACGGCAAGGGCTACAAGATCTTGGGGGCTGGCCATTTTGTCTGTATAAAAATAGGGCAAAGCGTTAATAATTCCAAAGGCAAATGAAAGTAAGTTAATGATATTCATGAGGTATCCTACCGAACACATAACGTAGGGAATCCAGTTTAGCATCCACTATCACCCTGGTATTGATGTATCCAAAACGTTCATACCAGGCAAAGAAAAACGCTATGGTGGATCTTTCAGTATTAGTAAGGACGTTATTGGGGGTAAGGAAAGAACGGGCTGGAATCATTGAGTTTTTGGAAGACCAGAAGAGCGGGAAGTACGGATTTCCCCCATGGTTAAAGAAGAAAGGCCATGAATTCGGGCCCCCCGTTATCTTGAAGTATTCATTTTTGAATCCTTTCCATGTCTCTGAGTAAGTTTCAAAAATCTTCCAGTTAAGACGTGACTTCAATGTAACCCAGGACCATTTCCCCTTGACCTTACTTGAGGCGAATGGTCCTAAGAAAGTGAAAAACACTGGGAGTGTGCAAGCCAGATTGAAGTGGTTGCATAAAAGTTGAAATGCTCTCAAGTAACACCAGTCGTTCGGATGGAGTTGGGATGAAGCAAGCTCTAGGTGTTTAAGAACTCTACATTCGAAGTCAGTAAAAGGAATACGAACTCCGCAAGTTTCAAAGAGAACCACGTACATAAAGAAGAAATTTTCAATGGGGCTTCCTACAATGCAAATTCGGTTTTGGGGAGAAGGAGCCTCTAAGGCATAGAAGTTGGGAGTGAGCTCTTGAACTACAAGGTCAGATTTGTTATGATACTCTTGTAACAGTTGGACATCTACAAACAAGGAGGGTCTACCTAAAGCATCAAGATCTACAGTCTCATAGCCAATAATATCAGAGGGAAGGACGAATTCCTCAGGGTTGGTTTCAGACCTCTTTTTCCCCATGGAGGATTCCTGAGAGGAAGTGTTGAAAGAAAATTTAGAAGGAATGCTTTTGACTTCACTAAACATGACCCTAATGATCCATTTCTTCACTAGTTCGTTTAAAGCTTCCTTTTCTTGTTCGTAAAAAGAAGAGTTTTGAAGGCCACTGGGTTGGTTAGTAGATTCCCCAATATCAGTGAAAAAGGGCTTAGATGAATTGGAAGAAGAAGAGCATGAGAGTGTGTTGGCAGGAAATGAGTTCATGATAAAAGCAAAAACAAAAGGTAAGTGTGTACCTGAAGAAGATGAAGATGTTGGCAGAAGGAAGGAGGCAAGAAAGAAATGAACTCATATGGAGATGAAGAGGGAATGGTGGAATGAGTTTTTCACCAAGAACTCCTCTTCATTTATAGGGAGAATTCGGTTTCAGGAGGGGTAGGTGAAAGAGTGCTTGCATTAATTAGAGGCCTGCTCAAAGGTCATATCAGTTGGGATGGGACAGTGGGGGGTCATGATGATTGCAGTGAGGAGTCATACCTTCTCATCTTCCCAAAAAACTGAATCTCAATGAATGTATCTCCTCAGAAACTGAACCACCTAGAGGACCGAATTTGTCTTTGGCTTGGATACAGTGAAGATATGAGTTCGGATTCCAATGAATCCTTGGGAACAAATAAGTTTCTGGGGAAAAGAGACATAACAAGTGGATGCCATGAGGAATACTGGTTTATGTCAGACCAGAGTCTGATCAGAGATTGACCTGTGGTAAAGAATCTCTTTCTTGAAGACTGGGTCCTTGGGAGCTGTGAGGTCTTGAGAAGAGTTGAAATTCAAATTTTAAATATACATTCAAAAGGCAAAACCCAATGTCATAAAGTCATGATACTAGCACGTCCAGAATTCTTTGGGAATGGAAGTTTCGGATAGGAATGGAAAAAGGGAAGACTTAATGAAGCCACTTGGAACTCATGATTCACATTTATGAACCATGACTTGGGGGCTACTGTTGTGGACCGTATATACGAAACCGGTATGCCGGATTCGGATAAGAGGTATTGTTAAGGACTGTATGGAACCGGTATGCCGGATACAGGTAAGAGGCCTTAGCGGCCCAAACTGTGTCATACCGGCAAAAGGTTGTCCAATCTGTACAAACCGGTATGTGAGTAAGAGGCCTTAGTGGCAACATACTGATACCGGTATGTCAGTAAAGAGGTCTACTTGCATCATTGGGAGTTGTCTACTTGAGGCTGGAATCCCGGATTCCTGATGTCGACCCTTTCGGCCCAATTAGGCTGATACCGGTATACCAGTAAGAGGCCCTATTGGCCCTATTATGCTGATACTATACCGGCATACCGGTAAGAGACCCTATTGGCCCAATCTCTTCATGTCGGCATACTGGCAAACCAATACACCAGCATACCATCATACATGTATCCCTCTCTAACGATTTGATTCCCACTTCTATACCGTTATACATACCAGACATCGGCTACACGTGTGAAGGAATCCAAGGAATTCCATTATCCCCTCTATGCATAGGATCCCACACGTTATGATACCTGTCATAATATCCTACCATTTACGGGAATTACACTTGCTTCATGATGATGGCAATCAACACCCATAAAGCGGGTAAGCCTATATAAGTCTGGTAAGGCAAGTAGGTATGCATCTATCCAAACTCACGCATACACACACCACACCCAAAGAGAACGACCAGAGTGTGGGTATCTTGGTGTTCAAGGTGCCCACTTCAAGTCTGACATCAAAAGTAGGATTGCCAGATTCTTAGTTGGATAGTCTAAGACCGGTAATTCTACGACAGAACAATACCCGTGCGTGGATAAATTTATACTCTTGCTGTATGATGAGAAAGGCATATTAGAGGGGAAGTCACTAATATCCTTTCTGCATTCTTGATTTTTTTTTTTTGTTTAATTGATTCCTCTTTTCACCTTATATGCTTTGGAATGGGTTTAGTTTTCTGGTCCACTCTTTTTTAAGAGGGACTTGTCCACTCTTTCTTGTTTTTTTATCCTAATCATTGATTAAAGTGGACAGTAAAATCGTTCTTTGGATTCTATCTTTTTCGCCAACAACTTATTCTCTTCTTTGTACCTTGGTCATGATATTTCTTTATGTTCTAAAAACAAAAAAAGTCTTGGGAGAAGTCATAGAGAAACTTGCAGCATTTTTGTCATAATTGTTTCCCTGATTAATGTTTTGGTCTGGTTGCTTTTCTTGATGTCATGACATAGGAGGTGTAAATTTTTATGTTATGTTTTGCTATTTTTACAAGAGAACCACTAAGGGCGCACCTTGCCATAGTAGAAACGGCACTGATAGTGTCCCTGTACTTATATTATCTGCAGAGCTTGTATGCCTTTAAGGCCATAATTTCATTAAGCTTACGAACCCAATTATCTCTATATAATTATCATCTTTGCAATAAAAAGATCCGAAACAACGAATAACATTACTAATGATTTAAAATTTCTATGTTCGTTAAAATCTTTACAAATGCCCCCTCAAAAAAAATCTTTACAAATGTGTATTTTCAAGATCCGTATAAGGACCACAAACGAGCACGTTTAATAAAAAAAATATACATGCGTGAAGTATCTTACTTTGTTTTAAAATGTTGGTATTTGTAAATAACTGGAAGAAAGATTAGCAACATCAATTTCAAGGAATGGATGCACAATAGACGGAGTATCCTCAATCCAACATTGTTCATTACAACTAAACACGAAATTAGTTAGAGAATTAGCAACATTCTCTTAGTAAAAGGAACATGACAAGCACTAAAAAGAGGAATAAAATCAAGATAATCAACTACAAGCTCGAAAAAATAGGAATGATTACGAGTTTCCTTCTTCCACTCTAGCTGCAATTGTTGGCAATTTGTCTCAAACAAGACTTATGAGAAAAAAAGGTTAGATGCAAGTTTCGTAGCCCAACACAAACATAAAGCTTCTGCATGGTTTGGTTGATGACAATAATGTTGCAAGTGTTTTACAGCAAATCCATAACATAGCCACCGGAATAACGGTATACCACACCGAATCCATAAATTTGATGGCACGAAAGGCGTTAATTGTTCAAAAGTCCACAAGTTACAAGTTTGCCGGGGGCCCACCAGGGTCAAGACAGACTTCCGAGCTCAAAGAGCGCTTACAAAGGTATTTCCAAGGTTGTCAAACTCGCGAGTATACGTAAACTCGTGAGGCCAAGGTAAACTCGACTCGTGAACTCGACTCGTAAACTCGTACGAGTTTACCTCGAGTCCACTTATTTTAAAATTAACCTATAGATAACTTTCATAACTTCCATTTCATAGTTTTTACTCTAAAAATTAAACATAAATATTTAAATGTTGCTATAGCATATAAGAATCCAATAAATAATATTAGCAAACCAACTTAACAACAACCAAATATGATGGTTTTATGATTAAAGTGGTTAGTTAAGTAAAAATAGTGGTTATAGTGTTATTTTAGTGAAAATATCGTTCAAAGATTGATCAGTATCCTTTTTGTTAACCGTTGGATCGTGCTCAAATTTTTATATACGCTTCCTAACTCGTTTATCTTGGCATCCGACAGTGGAAATTTTGTTTTGAAAAGTAAAAGCTCAAGAAAATTCAAATATCCGTAAGGCCACTGCTGTTTACTCGAGTTTGCACGAGTTTACCCGAGTTTAGTGGGAAGCGAGTTTGCATGCAAGTTGACTCGATTCTATGGGTAGGATCGTAAACTCGTACGAGTTTACGAGTTAACTCGCGAGTTTGACAACCTTGCTTACAAATTATCCACTAACATCGCTCTCACATCGGTGAGATTCGGACCCGAGATCTCTCTCAACCATGGACTTAATCCTTACCAACTAAGTCAACGGTTGTTGGCTATTCATTATCAACTTTATGCAAAGTTATTATGATTTATCAAGAGTATTTTTTTTTAATGCAAGAAATCCAAGAATAAAAAAGTTCCACTTGGAATACACAAAAAAAAAATACCACTTGGATCTGGAAATGCATAATCCGAAAACAGCATGTTCTATCATGCATGGGTGGGGGAGTGGGGAGAGAAGTTAATGAAGGGGTATTATAGTATTTTGGTATAAATAAAAAATTTAAATATGTCTAAGTCTATGAAAAATAAAGGTTTCTTATCTACATTTGTTCAAGAAAGAAGTTAAGGTTTATTTATTTAGAGAACAAAAAAGTTAAGGTTTTATGATTTAGAAAAAATTAAAGTAACAGCGCTTTTGTGAATATTTTCGTTCTTAGATCGATGATACAATAATTGTGAATAAATTATGAAGAAAAACATACTGGTAGGGCCTAAATAAAAAGATAAAAGTTTTACGACAAATTTGAAATATACTTTTGGATCATATTGCAATATACTTTCTTTAAGTGATACTAGGAAGGTTTGTAGATGGAAATAATAGTAGCATATAAGTATATAACAACACTTTCACGTTATTTAAGCAAGCATTCTATGGTTATTCAGTGCTGAGCAGATTTATTAGCAATTGCCCCAGCATCAGTGAGAAGGGGAACCAGTTGACCAGCCCGGTGTTTCTCCAAAACCCCTGCAAAGACCAAGTTAAAAATGTTAAAAACCAAAAAGACAAATACAAAAACAATAATGTACAATAATGTTACATGTAAATTCAGAATTGATATATGAATTGATATATGAATGTTAAGACAATCAGATATACATATAAAACCACTCATACAAAAATAACAAATATTTGAACTTTAACTCATGGTCAACCATAGGCGGACATGGGATAGCATCATTTTGTATCACTCCCTTTGCCACTTCCCTCTCCCTCAGTAAATGTGATTTAAAATAGCTTAATAATTTTTTTTTGATAAGATGAAGTGACTGAGAAAAGTGACACAGATATAGCATTAGCTAAACCGTTAAATAAAATAGCGATAAATAAAACATTCATGCAAGTAGGCACCAAAAAGGAAAGAAACAGGGAGAGTGGCCTTACTGTCACAACCACCAATGTGTTTTCCTCCAATAAACACGTTAGGCACAGTCCTAACCCCTGTCCACTCAGCTAGAGCCAACTGAATATCACCCCCATCACCTTCAATTCGGTAAGGAAAAGGAAATGATAACCATAGAATTGATAACAAATAAATTTCTTGATAAAGTGTAACAGCTCTCAGAGCCTAAGGCCTAACACTCCATTTTTGCAAAGTTCACATTCATAATGCTAAAAGCATAGAAGAAAGAAGACAATGTGTGTTAAGAGAAAGCGAAGTAACATACTCAATTCAAGACAAATTTATAACCATATTTCAATTATTAAAGAAGCTTCAATCATCAAAAGAAAGGGTTAAATTCCTGACAAGAGATGCAAAAAGAGGGAAAACAAAAGCAGCCCTCAAACCAACTTAGAAAACAAGGTAGAAAGCACCAAAGCAGGGGAAGTCCAAGGCTTCCTTGTTTTTTTGAAAAAGGCTAAAAAATATAGTAGAAGGAAACGATTGTTCCTCTTCTCTATTTATCTGTTTGGCATTTATTTATGAATGAGAGGAATAGTATTTTTTAGAGGTAAGCTTTCCATGGATCTCATCATTTTTTTCATTCTGGCTTGGATTGAAAGGAAATAAATAGAACAAAAGAGAGAAATCTTTGTGTATCATACAAACATACCCAAATCTATCTATCTATATACAATTATATTCTTTTCCCTACAATTTACAAAAGGACAAGGCGTCTCCTTTCTTTTCTTGGTGAAAAACTAGAGCCTCCTATTTTTCAATTGACTGATAGGATTAGGACTGTGAGTGAGTTAAGTCCCACACTGAGAAGGAATGGACAAAAATCACAAAATGAGGAATATATGTAGATAGAGCTATGGACCCAATGCATTAAGATTTTAGGTTAAAATATCGTGTTCGTTCAACTTATGTGGTTCCTATCTAGGTCATTGTTGAAATTCCCCCAAGTCAATTGCTCTAATAGATATCAAGGTCTTAATTAGATAGGGTCCCGAGGGGGCAATATTAAGATTTTGGTAGTCTCCCAAACCATATCACAACACAACACATTTTTCTACGAGGATCGCAATTTATAACCCTGATTGATGCAAACTAAGGGAAAGGGATACTTTTTGTTTCATCTATCTCCCTTCCCTTCTTTAGTAGCCTTATTTCATCTATAATACCAAAGTAAACCTAAGAAAACCAAAATCAATTTAAAAGATGATCAAAGTATGAGACATGAAAAAAATTGAAAGCACACACATACTTTCCTCATCCAATTCAATGACCTTGAAGGTTGCTCCTAGCTCTGTGAAGAGGTCCTTCACCCTCTTGCAATAACCACAATAAGTCTTACTGCCACCACAAAAATCACCTCCAATTATTGTGTTAACAATTAAGAAAAGGCTTAAATAGCAAAATGGTATTGTAAATATTGATCCCTTTAAAATTGGTCCCTATAAATTTTTTTGTTTTGCTCCCGCATTTACAATTATATTCATGTATTATTTCTCAAGGATAAAATGACAACTTCCAATCCAATGAATAAGAGAACCAATTCAAAAACCATAACGGACCAAAACCTATAAAATCATCTAAATACCCCAAAACGTTTAGTAAATACAGGGACCAAAACCAAATAAATTTTTTTATAAGGACAGAGTCGAGCTATTTTGGTATTTAAGCCTTAGGGAAAATAATGAAATGCTATTATTAAGAGATTAGAAATATACCTGAAGACAACAACGGAGGAGGAGGAAGCTATTTCCTTTGCTTTATTCAAAGCCATTTCAAGCTCTTCTTTGGTCATCTTTGAACTCAGCACAGACCCCATTCTTTAATCTCTGTACCAATAATAATATCCAAATAGATTAATGGACAGGTGGCAGAAGAAGGAGTGGGAGGGAACCGAACGAGTTTGCGGTGTGTCAGAGGGAAAGAGCTCGAAGCACAGGTGTTGGAATTTGGAGGTACTTGCTGGCACAGGGTTTAAACGCAAAGGAACAAAGATTAATTTAAAATTTAATAATAAGAAGAGGGTTTTTTAGTAATTTTGAAATGAATAAGAAGAGGTTGAAGCAAGGAAGCAATGGTAGAAACTAGAATTGAGGGTGAATATGGGGTTAAGAAACCAAGAAATTGGAGATTTTAGAGAGTTAGGGTTTAGAAATTAGAAGTTTCGATTCAAATTGGGGTATCGAGAACCTGTGGTGTGTTGGTCCAGTGGCCAGGGGGCTGGACTTTGGTAGGAGAAGCCGCGTGCTCGATTCCCCGCAACACCCATCAGGGAGGCTTTACGTCCTTAACCCCCAGACCCGGCCGAACCAGATTAGTGGACTGGTTCAGTTCAGTGAAGGTTCCCACGGGCTGGATTGGTTCGATACTGGGGCTTAAACCAAAAAAAATTGGGGTATCGAGATCGTGTATTCAAGTTGGGAGGTTTGCTAATCTCTATCTTGATATTAATAATTAAGAGTTAATGGTCTAGAATTCATTTTAACCATGGCATTGTTGCTATTTTGATATTACTCCGTCGGCTATTATTTAACTTTTTTTTTTAGAATTTTTTTTTGTCTTTTTGATGATTTTAATAATGAGATAAATATTATTTTTCATATTTACTCATATTTAATAGAGTATTGGTTTTCGTAAGTAGTGAAAAAAAAGTAATGATTACAGAGAGAGTATAGTGGGAAAAACATAATTAATGTATTGGAAATCTAAATAATTATTGCATTTTATATTTTTGTTTGAAATATGACAGATAAATAAGCACGGAGGGAATAATGCTACTCCCTCCGACTTGAAATATAAACAACAAAAAATATATTTCATTTGTTTAAAATATAAGCAAAAATAACTAATTTTATTTCATTCACAATCCTATTTTCTTAAAATATACCTAGAAAATTGTTTTTTCATTTTATTTTTGTTTCATTCTCAATACTACTTTCCTAAAATATCGATATTTTTTTATAAATTTGAGAAAATTAAATACAATCAACTAACCTTCTTAATAAGTGTGAAAGTAGTTAAATTTGCTTATATTATAAATTGGAGGGTATAATAGTCTATGACTATATATATATATATATATATATATATATATATATATGTGGCACTAATTTAGTATTTAAAAAATTTTCTCAAACAATTAAATTTCTTAATGATCAAATTATAGATGGTAAGAAAAACCTGATTTGACTGTCTCGACTTGAATGAGCCTAAAATATAAATGAGTTTAGATTATTAAAATATAACAATCTAGTTTTTTTTTTAATCCCAATTAATACTTGATTCACAAATTTTTTTTTCCAAAATATCTTTCCATGTATAAATGTACGAATTTTAAAATTAGACTTATTTAAATTTTTAGTCCCTAAACTTAGGTGCTCTTTTGAAATTAGTCCTTGATCTTTTTTTTTGTTGCTTTGGGTCCCTAAACTTTTTCAATTTTTGGAAAATGACCTTGTTGTTGCTTAAGTGATGATATGACCGATGAAATGCTACATAACCTTCGCAGTATCGATAGATAACATACTAGATGATGCCACGTGAATTTTAAAGATTAAAAAAAATTCAAATTTATTAAAAATAATTAAAATTTGTATTTTTAAAAAAAAGAAAATAAAATCCTTTAATAATTTTGAAAAAAAAATTTAATAAAAAAAAATCATGTGGTGTTACAAAAGGCTACATAGCACTTCATTCTTCGATGTCGGACAAGTGACGTGACATTTCATTGGTCATATCATCACTTAAGCAACAACAGGGTCCTTTCCAAAAATTGAAAAAGTTTAGGGACCCAAAACAACGAAAAAAAAGATCAAGGACCAATTCCAAAAGAGCACATAAGTTCGGGGACTAAAAACTTAAATAAACCTTAAAATTATTCATACATTAACATTTTGAAGTATTAAACTTTTTCTCCAGTACATTTGAGTAGGGGTGTAAGTGGTCCGATCCTAGATCGCGAGACCGATCAGACCAGATCGGATTGGACCGAAAAATATGGTTTGGTCTGGTCTCATGGTCCGGTCCGATCTCATGGTCCGGTCCGGTCTCAAATATTTGGGACCATTCTATTATGGTCCGATCCACGGTCTTTGAATTTTTCAGACCATTCAGACCGGACCGGGCCGATTATATATAAAAAATAAAAAATAAAAACCTGCACCTAGCCCAGCCCAAAACTCATTATAGAAACCCAAAAGAATAGAAACCCTAAGTAGCAGCCTCTCACTTTCTCCCCCTCACTCATGTAGCAGCCTCTCCTCTGCAACTCTGACTTTCTCTCCCTCATACAACCCGACGCCGCCGCCGTCCAGCCACCGCGACCTCCCTCCGCCTTCCCTTTCTCTTCCCTCCGTTCTCGACCTCTCTCTCCCTCCGTTCACTCGTGACCTCTCTCTCCCTTCGTTGCTGCTCTGTCCCTCATCGCTGGTTTCGCTGCTCCGTCCCTCACCCATCGGTTCTCTCTCTCCCTCTGTTCTCTCTCACCGATCTTCATCCCTGCTGGTTTCTCTTACTGTTCGCTGGTTTCGGTGCTCCGTCTCTACCGTTCGGCCTTCGCTGCTGCTTGAAGGAGAGTCTGCCGCTGCTTGGAGGAGTCTGCTGCGAGTCTGCTGCTGCTGCTTGGAGGAGTCTGCTGCTGCTTGGAGGAGAGGGAACCCTAGGTTCCCAAGTGAAAAATATGGGTCTGAAGGTCAAGTTTTAAAAAAAATAAAAAAAAGAGCTTGAACAATTATGGTCTAAATAGACCGGACCGGACCGTAACGGTTCGGTCCGGTCTTTGTATATGAAAAACATTGAAACTGGACCAGACCGGACCATATTAATTTAATCGGTCCGGTCCCTAAAGTTCATTAAAGACCGGACCGGACCGGACCAACCCCTACATTTGAGTGTCAACGTATATGTAACTTTTACACAAACATTATACTAAAAAAAAAATAGCTAATACTTCCTCCGTTCTTATATATAAGATCCCTTTGGGAGATTTCACGTCCATTAAGAAAGTTGATAAATTTAGTTAATTATATTGGAAATGTGAACTTTTGATATGTATTTTCAAAATGACCCGTATTAATATTATTGAGAATCTAAAAAGTGTTAAATAAATAGGGTTTTTTGTGGAAAAAAGTAATTAATAATCATTCAAAATTAGTATGAAGTCTTATAAATAGGGAAAAAATAAAAATATCAAAAGGATCTTATAATTAGGAACGGATGGAGTAGTTTGACGACCTTCTAACATTTGTGAAAAAAATGCATTAAGGGTACAACTTAGGACATCTAAAGCATAATCTTAACATTAGTCCAATAAGGATGGTAAAAAATGACTAATTTTTTTGTCCAAAATTATAGTTAAAATAATTAATGAAAAGTTTAGAAATTGTAAACTTTGAATTGTGATGGGTTGATCCATGCAAAATGCATTAAATTAGTTGTTTGATAATTGGTTAATGAGTTTGACAAACTATTAAATGCATGTCTCCTTAATTTTTTGACTTTCGAATTTTTTAACTATCCTTATGAGACAAAAGGAGTATTCATCAGACTCTGACACACATCAACATTATGTTATCATTTTATTATAAGACTCAACTTCAGACATTTTTTATCTTCCACTACAACATCAAATTTACCAAACTCATGTATAAGTATTACATCATCATGTACTTTTAGACACAATTTCATTTTAATAATACTTTTGTAATATAATTTCAATAATATTAATTACCTACAATTGATAAAACTAATTCCTAATCATATTTAAATATTAAAAAGAAAAAAGAGAATAAATGTAAGAATAAAAGACTCTCACCAAACTTTAACGTGGATACCCTTGCGTGGATAAATATATACTCTTACTGTATGATGAGAAAGGCATATTAGAGGGGAAGTGCACTATATCCTTTCTGCTTTCTTGATTTTTTTGTTTAATTCATTCCTCTTTTCACCTTATATGCTTTGGAATGGGTTTAGTTTTCTAGTCCACTCTTTTTTAAGAGGGATTTGTCCACTCTTTCTTGTTTTTTATCCTAATCATTGATTAAAGTGGACAGTAAAATCGTTCTTTGGATGCTATCTTTTTCGCCAACAACTTATACTCTTCTTTGTACCTTGGTCATGATATATTTCTTTATGTTGTAAAACAAAAAAAGTCTTGGGAGAAGTCACAGAAACTTGCAGCATTTTTGTCAGTTGTTTCGCTCATTAATGTTCTGGTTTGGTTGCTTTTCTTGATGTCATGACATAGGAGGTGTAAATTTTTATGTTATGTTTTGCTATTTTTACTAGAGAAGTACCATTTTAATTTCTCATGTTCTTTAAATAGGATATTTTAGTTCCTCAAATTGTGAAAATTCACTTTTAGTCAAGATTATTTTTTGTGGGACACTTAAGTCTCTCAAGGTTCTTTTATGAGACACTTAAGTCCGCAATTGAGGCAGTTGACGGAGTGGATAAAGGAATTTAAGTGTCTTATAAAAATATTTTCAGAGACTAAAAGTAAATTTTCACATTTTGAAGAACTAAAGTGTCCAATGTAAAAAACATGAGGGTCCAAACTAGTATTTCACTCTTTTTACAAAAATGAAATTAAGGTGGTGTGGTATAATATTTGGCTTGATCCGCTAGATAATTTTGGAAGGCCGAATCAAGGGAGAAACATAGGTGATATTATATGGTGTAAGCAGTTTCGGATTAGATCACAAAATTATTGGGATTAAATCGAATTAGACTGAAAAATGCAGTTCGCTTTGGTCTTATAGTTCGATCCAGTAGGTGTCAATATTTCCAAATCGTTATCTTATGATCAGATTCACAGTCTCATAATTTTTAAGATCAACCAGACCAGACCGAATCGATTACTCAAATTTTTAATATTTTTATCATCTATAGCTCATCCAATCACCTATAAATAACTAAAGACTTATTTATGTTTTTGATCTTTAAAAATTCAGCGTATTTTCGTTTTAGTCCTTAAAAGTTATTTTGATCGGGACTAGTCCTTAAACTTTCAAATGTTTTGGTTTTCCTCCTCGCCATTAGGAGAAATATGTTGTTTGTTGATATGACTATCATAATATCATATTAGCAGTCAGGTGGTGTAAGGTAGCGTCAAATAGGTGGTATAACGTACATGATATAGGTCCACGAATGCAAAATAATCCCACACGTAAAATGGTCCTATACGAAAAGAATTTGTCTTCATGAACCTGAATCATCCATGCCACATCACCTATTTAGCACCACCTCACATCACGTGGTTGCTGATGTGGTGTTCAATTAGCCACATCGATAGATAACAGAGTTTTTCTAATGGTGCGGATCAAAACTAAAATGTTTGAAAAATTAAGGATTAGTTGCGATCAAAATAACTTTTAGTGACTAAAATTAAAACACGCTAAACTTTTAGAGTCCAAAATCATAAATAAGTCATAACTTAACTATACTCTATCCTAGTTTCCAAATAAAAATGATATCCCCTTCCTCTTGATCTCTTTTGTTCCTTCTCTTTCTCTCTTGATCTCTTTTGTTCCTTCTCTTTCTCTCTAACATTGTAACATCTCATTCTCATTTCTAAAAAAAAAATATGAACTTATTTGAACATTCAGATGAATTTCCGGTATGCATGCTAATAATGTTTTTTTTTTATTTTACAATACTTAATTTGATACGGTTTTTTTCATATGAATTTTCAGATTTTAAATTTTTGATAAATATGGTGAGTAGATCGGATATGATCGAACTAGACCATTTATATTCACCTTATCCCATTTTTTTTTATATGAAATACATCAAGATTAAACTAGACCAAATTATATTAATTTGATTGATCAGATCGATAATATCTATCAAAGACTGAATCAGACCGAATCATTGCACCCCTAAATGATATCATGAAGATTAAAGCTTTACAGGTTCATATCCTGATTCGACAAGTTTTCAGATAAAAGATATTGTGTTGATTACAGGATATTCATCCCACTTTTCTTTCCTGAACATTTTTCGCTTTCCATATATTTCAAGTTACCGAAAGGAAGATCAAGACATGAAGCTCCTTTTGGAATGAGAACTGAAGTATAGGGACTTTTTTTTTGGTGTCCACCCGATTTCTCATGTATTATTTAGGTATATTCGGATTTAATCCGAGTCACATGCTTAGTTATGGTAAGTAAATTTTTCAACATAAATTTTTTACATCCACAAAAAATCGAACTTTAAATCTTATTTAAGTGAAACCGAGTTGCTTATTACTCATTCCAATCCGTGTTGGTGTCCGGAGACTTTAGTGGGCTTCATGAAGAATGAGATGAGAGGTGTCCTTTTTATTGGTAAAAGTAAGGATAGGAGAGAGATGGAGCAAACCTTGTTCAAAAGACGTGGTTCACTGGTACGCAATTTCCTCAATTTATGAAAAAAAAAGCAAATTTTTTTGCACATATGCTAAGGGATAACATATTGGGTAGAATTAATTTTTTTTTTTTAGTACATTGCTAGGGCAGCATAAGTGTATAAGTTACAAATGCTGAGCGTATTGAGCAAAAATTTTAATATTCTAAGGGGAAGCATATGTGTAATTTTAAAACTTGTATGTTTACCCCTTAACGTAGAAAATGGTAAACGGAAAAAAATACATATAGAAGGATATTTTGGGAAAAAAAGTTATTTTTGGGGGGTCAAATATTAACCAAGGCGATCAAAAAACTAGATCCCAAAATACAACCCGAATAGATCCTGAACAAATTTAAGTCGATTTATAAAGCCCTAACCTACCAAGCATTCGAGCTGCTCGCTAATACCACCTAAAAAGACCCCTAATTATTTTAAAGAAATGACCCGCTACCGGGTTTAGTTAGATGTTACTTGGCCCAAATTTCATCCAGGCCTTTTTAGCCTAGCCTAGCCCAATCATGGCCCAAATCTGAAACGGACCAATTCGAACTCGATCGGGTAGCTCGAATTGACGTCACATTAGTACCAGATTAACCCTCCTTTTAATTTTTGTATTGTTGGATTTAGAGTATGTTTGATAGAGTTTGTTGATTAAAAAAAATGATTTGATAATTATTATTATGTTTGGTAATAAGTTTAAATTATAAAACAAACTTTTATTTGTGAAAAATAAGTCAAAACTTTCATCTAACATTTAGGTGTTGTAGATTATTTTTCGTAAAATTATTTTTTAAGATTTATGTAATTTTTTTATTATACCCTTGTCACTCCAATAATAATAACCAACTTCATACCCCTTTTTGTAATTTACTCAGCATAAATAATAATTTTTACACGGTCCAAACAAAACATATCAGCTAAATTCATTTTTTAGCTAAGAGACCCAAACATAAATAGATTATAATCATAGATAAAAATAATCATAATTTGATTTTTTCAGCTATATCAAACATGTACTTAGATTTTAAGATGAAAAATAAAATAAAAATAAAAATCTTTCCTTTTCCACACTTGTCTGCTCTTATTTATTTTCTAGCTCTTGGCTCGTGCAAAAAGATTATCATTAAACAATATCCAAAAAGAGTTGTACAAAAGACAACGCTTCAAATCAAACCCTATATTAAAAAATTATTCAAAATGATTTTGTATATAAATTTTGTACTATCTCTGGCACTTTTTATATGAGATATTCTTTATTTATTTGATATATCAATTAACATTTTTCATATGATTATCAACCATTATGAATTTATGATTAATCAAAATTAAATCAGAATTAAATATTTTGATTTTTAAGAGTTGTTGATTTGTTAAGAATTTGTTGATGCATGTGAGTTTTTATTCAAGACCATTGCTTTTCAAGTGCTAAGAAGCAAAGATTTAAGTTTGCAATGGAAAAATGGACATGCACCCATGTTCCATAGCTCCACGGTTTTGTCCCTTTTTGTGCTTAAATGATTTTTGCTTTTGCTTTTGATTAATGATCATGAAACCAAAAATGATTTTTAAGGATCTTAAAGTGTGTATTATTGTAATGGTTTATTTTGTCAAATTTTCCCCAATTTTCTTGATGCATGTTTCGGCCAAGGAGGGAAATTAATGGAAATAATTTTTGTTCTTCATGCATGTTGATTTTTGTTATTGAACTATATTTTTCAAATACAAATGAGTAAAGATTGAAGCTTTAAAATGAAAAATGAAGAAGCTTGACCAAGAGGAGGATCATACGGTTTTCTATTTATTTTGTACTCAATTGGTTTTGTTTGTTACTTTGTTTTATGATTCAAGTAAATAAATAAGGCTTGATTTTATTGGTTTTGCAGTATATGTTTAGGTGTTGATTTATTTTGCAAAAGTTTTTGATTTTCCTCCCTATGTGTTTCGGCCAAGAGGAAAGAATAGAGGGAATGACTTTTTTTTTCATGCATGTTGGTTTTCTATGTTCCTTTGTGATCTTTTAAGTCCTAAAGTGTAAAAGATTTGAGCTTTAAGGATTGAAATGGACAAGATAGGTCCATACGATTTTCTATAGGTTTTAGCTCAAGTGATTTTGTTTTGCTTTAATACTTTGATTTATGATGAAAAACGGATTTTTAGAGTATGAATAAAACTCCCTAATTCTCTATGTGTGTATTTCGGCCTACTTAGGATAATGGGGAAAATAAATTGATTTGACTATGTATGATGTATTTCAGCTAGGATAGAGTATTTTCATGCTTTATAATTTGGTTCTTAATGAAAATAATTGATGAAAGGATCTTGTGAATGGCTGTGTGCCTATGTATGCCATACGGTTTTCCTATTGATTTTGGCTCAAATGATTTTGTTTTGCTCTAATGCTTGGGTTTATGATTAAAAATGGATTTTTGATGGTTTTGAAGTATGTGTTATGTGTTGATTTGTTTGGTAAAAAAATTTAAGAATTTCCTCTTGGGTGATTCGGCCAAGACAAGAAAAATAAGGAGAAGCGATTTTGTTTTGATGCATGTCAATGAAATGCTATTGCTAGTGATAAATAAATTGTTTAGTGCATGTGTGACATGATTTTGGGCTGTTATTGAAAAGTAATGAGTTTTTGGAGTTGAAAGTATCTTTCCTTTGTTTTCAATTACTTAAGTTGAATGGTGTATGAGAAAAATAAAAGATTGAGCCTTGGTTTTGATCTTGATTTGTGCTAACAACTAAATTGATTTTCAAGATGAGAAATTGTTTGCATATGTTTGGAATGGGGAACCGAGTTTGTGTGTGAATGTATTTCAAAGGAGTTTATTTTGGGTTAATGTGAAATATGATTGATTATGTGTTAGTAAGTGTTTAAAGCATGATTTAAATTGCATAGGGACTACTTGGTTAGAATCTACATGGAATATGTTGGTATGTATTGATGCTGAAATTCTGAAAATGTCATTTTGTATGACTAGAGGTCTATGTGAATAGTGGTTTTGCTCATTGGAATGCCTTGAAAATTTGATGTGTTGTTCTTGATGCAATTAAGTGTATTCTGGAAAATTTGAGAAGGTTTGGAATTGCTTAGGTATTTGGAATATAATTTTGTTTGTTGAAGGTTGCTTATGATAGATTTGTATTTTAAGTTGCAAAAGAGTCGGATAAAAGATGTTTGGAAGAGTCCAATGCTTTCATGACCTAGCCACTGTTTTAGTAATGCAAATTGTAGTGCCTTTGAATTTTTATGGGATTTTTAGAATTGGTTTGCTAATTGTATTGGAGTCATTGGTGTGAAAACGATTTCGGAAAAATGAGCCTTTCGGGTAAAACCTAAACAGAGTTTTTGAACTTAAATTGCTCTAAATGGCTTGAAATTTTTATGGTAGCTTCCTGGACGTGTCTCATGACTCTGTAAACTTTGAGACGATTTAGAGTTGGTTTGATATTTTTACTAATTTAAAAACAGTGAGCACAAAAGGTTCAGATTTTTATGAGTTAGTGATAAATTTAATTAGAAAAATGTAACCTAGACAACTACAAATAATCTGAAATTTTTATGAGAATACCTTGACTATGTAAGGAAGATTTGTGCCAATTTTCATGCAATTCGAAATTGGTTTGCTATTTTTAATCGTTGCATTTCTGTCTCAGGTCAGCACAATCTTGTCCTAATTTTTGGGAAAAATCTAATTTGAAACTTAGGTTCTGAAGGTCCAAATGACTTGGAAATTTTATATGATGAATTCGAATAGGTGTTTTAATATTCTGGAAATTTTGGGTTTGAAACTAATTGATTTGATATAGTTTTGAATTTTATTTCTTGTGTTTTTCCCGTAATGGATTAAACTCTCTTTTAGAGCACTTTTGATAAATGTGAGCTTGTGAGATTTCTTTGATGACTTGGCTGAACTTATATGTGGATTGTGATGCCTTGAGATAAATGAATGAGTACTTGTTTAAATATGTGTTTAGGTTATGTGTAAATGAATTGCAAGCAAATTGTTTACGAGTGTATTTCAGTTTAGGTGATTATTTCTAAGGTTAGGATAGTTTGCCTTATGTGATGTAAATTGAATTGTTTTATGAGATGTATGATAAATTATTTGATCATTTATCTCTTTGCGTTGGAAGATTCGTGTGTTAAAGGAAGTGATGGAAAATGAGTTATTTATTCGTTGCGATGTTTGGTTTCATGAAAAGCTTTTGGGAGATAATTGATTTCGGAATAATATATATTTGAAAATGTTCAACTCCTAGCTGTTGCCCTATTTCATTTCATAACATTGTGTTCGAAAAAGGAATTGTTTAAGTGTTTGTTTTGTTGCAAAGTATTGAATAAACTAAAGTACGATTTTACGGTGTTTTCGGATTTTTCGAGAAAGTGATTTTGAGTCTTTTCGCTGCTGTCCAGCGATGATTTAATTTGCATTTCACTTTTTTTTAAAATGCTTTCAATTGATTTAAAGTTGAGTTTTCAATGGTACTTGATTTAGAGAAAAGCCGAATTGAAAAAAATAACGTTTTTCGATGTTTTCGGGTTGTGATTAGTTGGCTGTCCGGAACGGACCAGCAGCGAATTGATTTCTTTTAAGATATTTTATCATTTGTTTTAGGATGATTTTGAAGTGTTTAAAGTATATTCGAAGATGAGATTTAATTTGAAAAAGTAAAGGTTTCTTTTATGATTACCCGATAAGAAGTAAAAGCGAGTTTAAAAAAAAATGAATGGTGACTTGATGTTAAGCCTGAATGTTACTAAGTATCCTTGTATTAATTGTGTATCTTATTTTAAGCAAGGAATCTGTAGATTAGGAGTTCGGAGCTGCTGTCAGTTGGAGGGACCTGCAGCTATTTCTGACAATGCATGCTGGGCAAGAGGGGAGAAAGGGACTCCCTAAGACACTATGGTATTTAGGTAAAATGTTAAGATGTTCCTGACCATCTCAAAAGCCGGAACACGGGGTCTAAGAGTCAGTCGTATAGTGACAACTGTTTGTGTGTGTGGCCACCTATACGCAGGACTAAGACATCCCTTTTCTATGGTAATATTATGACGTGATGCTATTGATGAGATTATACCATGATGATATGACATGATTTATGATTTATGCCATGCTTAATATTATATATTATGATGTAAATGTTTGTATGTTTTAAATCCATAACGGAAATTAAGTGCGGCAATGGAAATTATGGAAATAATAATGATGTTGATGAGAATAATGCGATCGCGCAGAATTAAATAATGAAAGGAAAGATTCCTGATAATGACCTGACGTGCATACGTTAAATGGATCAAAGGTGCAAGGAAAGAAATGATAAAATGAATATGATTGGCGCCTAGTGGATATGTACGTGCTATGCGGCGGAAGGCGGAGGTACTCCCCGATAAGCATCGTCGTGTGACGTGCTTGCCCGGCTAAGAAGCTCCAAGATGTGTTCATTTGCCATGATGGCTACGAAATATTGAGAAAGCGTTAATGCGAAAGATTGGAATTAGAGGTCGAGGTTCACCGAAGGGTTGGACAAGGGGTGACTCGCCGAATCTAGGGTTAATAAAATACTAATAAGACATTATAAGACATTGAATAACGCGGCGAGTTGAGTGTGAAGTAGTGGAGGGGAAGATACCCTGCTTATCTGCGGATATTCAGGTGAGTGATTGTGATAGGGGAGGGTGATGAATGTGAAACGTCAAGTAACCTGGAGTGATTTTCTAGGAGGAACGAGTCTATAAGTGATCGGGGATTAATACCCAAGGGATCGTAGAGTGTTCTGCACAGCTAACTAGAAAAGTGCTGTCACCCCCTTGATCAATTTTGGAACGGTGAGAGGGAACCTGAACGAGGTGGGAAGTCGATTGGTTTTGGGTCCTTGCGGTATCCCGTAAAATGTTAATTGTCATGATGACCGACCGTACGGTTGTGGCCTTGACATATATACATATTGTTGGATTTTCTCGGCTGTTCGACCTACGTGGGTTAAGGTTCTTGTACGTTCTATTTGCTTCCGATTAGGCTTGGGAGGATTTGATGAGATGTATGTGTGCTAACTAACTCCAAGATGACAAATTCTTATCCCCTCTCATCGATGGATGCGATTTGATAAAACTTAATAAAGAAGTTCACAATATTGAAATGATTCTTAGAATACGAGATGGAAATGTCATAAAGTTTTTGACGATGAGAACGAGAATGGCTAAGCGAAGATGATACTCTGAGAAGGTCAAAGTGGAAGAGAATTACGGATAAACTCAAAGATGTGATGTTGTGATGGCTAAGAGTTGTGAAGTAACATTGAGAAATGAATTGAGAAAGAAATAAATGATGTTGAGAATGGAGTGAAAAGCTGAGATTTATGAATAAATAATTATGATAATAATGTGAAATGTGCTGGGTGTTTTATCTTTTGATGTGATGCTGTTATTACTATATCTTAATGTTTTTGCCTATTGTAATTCCACCCTGAGAAATCGTTCGGGATGCTCACTCTCTCTGCTATTCTATTTCTTTCTCTCCCGACACTTGATGTCGCAGAATTTTAGATGGCATTCGACGTCAAAGTTTCTATGCACCCTCTGGAAGACAGAGATTGGGGCTTTCTTGAGGAAGGCCGGAAGTGGCGAGGAGACGTTAGCATGGAGATCGACCACCTATGTTCACTCCAATGGGTATCGACTTGTGGGATCTGATGCATAGGATAACGCTAGAAGATCCAGAGGAAGTAAAGGTTTTGGTGCCACCTGAGAATGATGGAAGATTCGATGACACTGAGGAAGATCTGGAGAGGAAGATCTGGAATTAAAGGAGGTTCATGCTGAGGATGGTGGTCTGTAGTGTAGGTTCTCTTTTGTGTCTGAGTATGTATTGCACTTTCTTAAGTTACTAACATGATGTTACTATATCATGATGTAATTCACCCTATTATTTCTTGTAAGTTTTGGAAACTCAGTATTTTGACGTTACTTGAAGAAGGGAAATGTAATAGTATTTTATAAAATTGGAAGAAAGAGTTTCAAAGTGCGATGTTGGTAACATCTCAATTTGGAACTTGATGCATGATGTGGGACATGAATGATTTACTTCGTAATGAAAAGGTTTTGTAAAAGGAAATGTTTTATAAAGGCAAACTTATGTCCATGTCCCCAATGAAAAATAAAAATTTCCAGATTTTCACTCAATAAAATATAATCCAGTTACTAAATCGGGGTGTTACACAAAAACTGGCCGGAATCCGTCACAGGGGCAAATAGCAATCTGGAAATAGGTTTGGGAGCATAAACATTGCGAAAATTGGCCGAAATCTGTCACAGGTGCAAATAGCAAACCAGAAATAAGTTTAAGGGCATAAACATTGAAAAAAAAAAGAATAAAAGTATTTGACAATAGTGCCCCAAATTTTTGGGACTTGAGACATATTAAGCCAAAAAATTACATATACTATTACTTTGTGATCAATGGTAAAAAAAATTGTGAAAAAAATACACATTTTTTCTGTACTCTTTGGCAAGTACCACATATGTCCCTAAGAGCGCCCTCAATATATACCAGAGAACCCTTGATACTAATCCTGCACGAGGTCGCGTTCCTATGCCTCTCCCAGCAGGGTGTGTTAACCGAGAATCAAACCTAAGACTTCTTAGTCTCAGGCCCCATTTCCAAGTTCTCAAATTGGCAAGATAGCACCACTTGAGTCAACCCTCATTGGAAATACACATTTTTAACAAGTGAAAAGAAATAATTGAAAATGCATATCAATATAATTAATTATTGAGTTAATAGTCTATTAGTTTTACCAAAAATACACGTAGATTTTGTCAATCAATTAATTCCTCACTGATCAAATTGACACCACATTAATCCCTCCTTCCACGAATCCGTTAATTCCTCCATTAAATGTCATGTGGCACATTCTTATCGGTTATCTCTCCCTACTCGTATACACATAAACCACCGGATTATCCATCCCTTTAATTTTAAACGTAGGATTATCCATCCCTTTACTTTTTAACTTAGATTTTAAGATGAACAAAAAAAATCCTTCTTCTTCCTCATCCTCCTTCTTTGGTGATATAAAATCATCGCAGATTGAAGGGAGCAACGTTAAATGAGGGAGGTTTTGAGCCTAGCAACCTTCATAATGTGCAAATTCACTTATCATATCGTACATCATCTAGTCTAGCCAATGGAAACAAGGTTGTAAGAATAGATAGCAAATCCACCCATACAATAAGTTGGAAACTGTTTTAAACTACATACAAATCTATGTTTCCGCTATGAATTTCACTTGGATGCAAAAATGGCTTCCATATCTTTATACAATGAGCTTTGCTTTGATGATTTAAAATCAAAAGATGAGCTCCCACTCCTTTTGGCTCCCCACAACCCACTCCATCCAGTAGTACCACTAGTGGAAGGGTCATTTATAGTTCCACTTCTTTCCCTGCCAAAGCTAGCTTTTGCAATTTCCCTTAGTTGTTTCATCCATGGTTTGTCAGGTGTACTCGAGCTACTGCTGCCTGAGCCCCTTAATCTGTCAGTTCTCAAAGCAGTGTCTCGTGTCTCAACGTTTAGTTGGCCGTTTTGCGGTAACTTGTTCTCCAAGTTTCTGATGCATTTTTGTGGTATGAAATACAAAAGAAATCCAATAGCAGCAATTTTCAAACCTATCAAGAATGACTTCTCCTCAGGGTCCAGCAGCCTTGTTTGTCTATATAAAGCATTCCATTCATTAATAATATGTGCACAATACCCCACTAGGAACAGCACAAGCATAAAAATCCCAAATTTTGACTCGGTTCTCACAGAAAAATCACTCTTCAAGAGCACAAAAAAAGTAGCAAATAAAGCAACTTGACAGGAGAGTGAGATGATCTCAACCAATTGAACCTTTTTCTTTATGAATGGCTTCTTTAGCACAATGAAGAATAGCTGAAAAGAGGTTATAGACAGCATAATAATTACCGGTGTCTTAGAAGTCTGAGTTTGCGTAAAGACACCAGCCAAAATTCCGAGTGAAACCCGTCTTATGTTTTCAAGAAGCGCATAGTATATTCTAAGAATCCCAAACAGCTTTTGGATAAAAGGTGCTTCTGCATCTTCATTTTCATCATCCGAGGCAATAATGCGGTCACTTTGACTTGGAAGTCTGCCGCCGGATATCTGTGAAAGCATGTACTTTGGAGGGCCTCTTAAATCTTCAAACAGCGGGCCAAAGATGGTTAGATAAACAGATTTAGGGTGTTCTTTCCATGTCCACTGGCCTCTTTTACCAGGCCCCAAAGTCACTCTCACAAGCTCTTGATACCAGTGAAATTCCTCGCCTTCTTGATGAACTTCCTTGTATTGAAGTAGTTTTCCAAATGTGATACCAACCGAGAGGAACATAAACAAAGATAGAAGCATGGTGGACACAAAAACCAATAGCAGAATTCCAACTGCTATTGCTGAAGGAGCTCCCCCTAAGGCCATACATACAAATGGGAAAAATTAAACCATATGATTGTGTATGAATGGTTTTAATTTACATTGCTGGAAAATTAAAGTAACCATGAAATAATGACTTAAACATTAAAAACTTCATTCCTAGCATATTAATAAAACTAAACACCTGAAGGAAAACAGGAACCCTGAACTCTTCACTTATGAACTCAAGATTCTTAACTAAAAAAAGGTAAGAAACAAAGTCATCTTGATCTCCATGACCACAAACATAACTCTCAGAATAAAGGTAAGAAACATACTCTTCATATGTCTAAGAACCGGAGATATCTTTTTCGTCTGTTAAAAATACTTATTGTCACATAGAAAAGGTTGTGCAACTAAAATAACATTAACATTACCTCTGATGAGGACTGCAGAGGCCTTGCAAATACTAGGTAGTGCAAGAAATATAAGAAATATCTCAAATCTTGGGAACGTGAGTGCTCCATATGTCCTATGTTTTTCAGAATTTCTCTTCCTAAATTTCAGGATAATAAGGAGAAAAGCATGGAGAACCATCAAACCGCCACAGATCACAGTTAACCAAAGCATGCTTCTAGAAAATTCTGTCCATCTATAAGAAATAGCAATCGATCAGAAAGTTGAATATAACTAGCAAATATTGCTAAAGCATTTGAACTTTGAGACACAGGTTAATAAATTAATTATAATGTAAAAGTAAAAATAGAGGGTTTTCTCTCACTTTTTATTCGAGGCTTGTTAATATGTACCAAAAAAAAAAAAACCAAATTGAAATACTGTATTAGTAAAATGATAGTGAATGCATCACATTTCCCCCTCGAACTTACAAGTCATTGTTGCTTGCCATTAATTTTTTAATCTCTCATTTCAATCTATTCAAAGATACTATCAGTTAATCATTGGGGTAATGCTATTTGCTCATCTTCCTATCTTACACCTCTCTATGACAAGCAGTAAGAGCATGTATTGACCGGTAAAACATGCTATACTAGGTTGACAAATGACAAGTTGCACTTACCATTTCAGTTTAGAAGTTATCAACAAAGAATACCAGATCTTACTATAAACTAGTAGAGGCATAAAAGAGGAGCTAAAAAATTGGTGTTCTATTAGTTCTATCCTAGTTTTGACCTTTTTCATATGGAAATGATAGTTCTAAGTGCTTAACTGTAACATTATAGTGTATTGACATTTATAACTTACCCACTGGAATGTCGCGAATCCAAAATATATTCAGCTTCTGGTTTTATATTTTGGCTCTGCAGGTATGCACTGTCGTTAATTATGGATATTGACTATTTTTCATCAACATAAAGGTCAATGAATTGATGGAGAAGTTAACTTTTTCTAACCTCAAAATACTGCTGGTACTCTGAAGAAGTAAGTGGTGATCCATACACTGAAGCAGCAAAGTTCAAACTCTTCTCTGGCAGCTTAATCGGGGTTGTTGCTGAAGCATTGGTGAAGGCACTAGAACTTCCTAAAGGAATAGAATCTACCATGAACAGGTCCTTGAGTCCAGTTTCCCATGGCACACAAAAATAGGGTATGGTCCATCTCAAATGCCTGGCGAATTCGTAAAACTCGACTGGCAACTTAACTGTTAACCATCTAGACAGTGCGAAGACCTGAATGTAGCACAGAATTCTCTGCATGATTAACAAAAGTTGAACTTATCAATGTGATATTCTTTACATAGTCACCACAGAAACATAAGGTACTTAACGGGTAATTTGTATATATATTTTTGAAGTTGAAACAGAAATGAAATTTCAAGATATTTAAATAAAAGAATTTCATGTCAACCAAGATTCTAGAAAATTAAATTCTAAAATCAAATACATTGTTTCTACTTGAAAAAGAAACACTGATCTCTAGCCTTGAATCTAAAAAGCACTGGATCTATTTTCTCTGTTTTCTAAGTAATTGGCACTGAAATAGAAAATATCTATGCCCCTCCCTTTGATACTTCATTAAACATGATTTCATGACATTCTCGTAAGTTACCTTCAATTTGTTTAGTCATAAAAATTAAATGGTTTAGTCGTTAATATAAAATGATTAACAATCAGCCAAAATATTCTATTCATATAAATATTGTTTTTCTCCATTTTAAACAACAATTTTATACATAAGCATGATTGAATTAGAACTCAGGTTCCTGGGGTGGTAAGTGGTAAAGTTAGGTGGCTCACAAAAAGACTCCTTGCTGGATCGACAATCAAGAATGAAGATGATCTTGAAAATGTATCTATGGATTGAAGGCTTGCAGTTGAGATAGTAAGCAGCCCCGCAGCAAGCGATGTCAGCACAAAACAAGCAGCCGCAAGTGCAGAAATCACAGCAGAAACCAGAGGTATAGAGTCTGCATGATTCATGAAATCATGTCTAACAGTTTATAGATGACAATTTTTTAGCAACTTGCAATGAACAAAATGAAATGAAAAAACAATATTATATACAAGACTAGCCAAGATCATCAGACAGAGAAAATGTAGCATTGGAAGCTATATAAAAAAAAAAAAAGAAAAAAACCTTACAATGCCTCACTTGTAGAACATTGGAAGCAAGATTTTTGTTTCCAGCGATATCACGAGTTACATTCTCAGGAACACTGACAAATACTTTATCATCATCTGCTTGTAGCTCAATAATGTATGTACTCCGTCTTATTTCATGAAAACTGGACAGAGGTAAAGAGAGATTATAAATTATCAATTTGCATTAGCTTTTCCATTATTCCATAATTCAATGCTAGTGTCACTTATAAGTATTTGTCACTTAGACTGTTAATGGTGCATATAGGGGGTCAGAGATATACACATACAGACATATTGTGTCACTTATATGGTACATACTGTACAATATCACAGAAAAATCGCGTCTACAAATACTTGCCTTTTTAATTGACCGCCTGAAATTGATATGCAAGAGGCATTGAAACCAAAAACAGGCTTCACAAATTTTATTAATATGTGGAGATCGTCTTCTCTTGTCCTCATGCTATATGTACTCAACATCACAGCAGGCCTCTTAGAATCTGAATCCATACTTAGCTATGTCAGAAGAGAGTAATGGAATATCAAAAATTTTCAGGCTAACATGTACCAAAGTAAGAGTATTTGTTAAATAAGTATTAGCATATAAATCTAGTTAGAGTTTTCTTGGTGGAACACGTACCATAAAGGAAAGTAACTGGTGAAACTTGAGAAACTTGAGTCCCTTGTCTGCTTATTATAGACTCCGAATTGAAGTCAACTGAGATTATGGCAGTAGAGGAGATGTTAGCAATCTGAAATAACAATAGGCCAAAAAAGAAAGTGTAAGGAGAAGAGATACACTTGGAATTAAGTATAAAGATATATACAATTATAACGTATCATGTATGTCATATTCACGAATCAACTAACCATGAATCCAAATCTCCGATTTTGAAGACTTTCTGCACTAGTAGAAAGAAGTGAACCCTGACTAATTTTGAGAGAATTCATAATTTCTGAAGATGAGTTCAGAACTGGGACTGAAAAGTACAAATACACCTTTAGCTTGTTATAGTCATTAGTTGCCTGTACTGTTCTAGTTTCACTGTTAAGTTGAAGTAGCTTTTCAGGTACATGAGTCCTGAGGTTGACATAAACCTGTCTTCTATCTGAGATCATGATCAACAAAGAAGGAAATCAAGTTTTTGAATGTCAAAAACTGATATGGAAATTAGTTCTTTAAGTAAAGTAATTACATATGTTTAGCTGCATTAAAAATCTGCTGAGCTCATAGTTACATGGTATGCGGTACCGGTTCTGGTCCATGGTACGTGGTTCGTATCGGTTCATCACTTTTTACATTATTTTTACAAGACTTCCTTTATGTCGAACCCAGTACATGGTATGTGGTACGCCGAACCCGGTACGTGGTACATAGATTAAATGAGTGAACCATGTAACCATGGCTGAGCTCTAAAAGTATAGCCTCTAGGGGTTAATTTATACCCAAATAACATTATGTTAAACTCTTTCGGTCTATATTTGGATTAAAAATCAAGCACTTACACCATATGCACATGGACATTAAATGCATATCCATACAGTAATCATTCAAATGACACATCCGGAATTACTAAAAGCATCTACCAAAATGACATGATTAAAGTTAAAAACTTACCAAAATGTACATAAACACTTGAATTCGGCATTCTTGTAAAGCCGTTACCAGCGATGTCAGTACAGAATTTCTTATCCATTACAAGGATAGCACGGCCATATTGAACTGAAGAGGACAAACTAACAAGAAGAGAATACATGAGGTTTGGCTGCAAAATGCTAAAGGAAGATGGTATAACCTCGCCAGCACCATAAACAAGAAGCTGCAAAGAAATTTAACAGCAATATGTTAAAAAACTGATTCGGTATTATGTTACAGAATCTGCTCTTTCAATAACACATTCCACCTTATTTTATGCATTTTTATTGAAACAGAGAAAGCTTAGAGGAAAATCATGGATTAAGATGTGCAAAACCGAATTATTTTTTTGGCAAAATCATGAAACCTATTTATCTATTTGGCAAAACGTGAAACCTAATGGAAACAAGATACAGAAGTGTTACACTCAAGCCTTTTATTTTTTTTTTCCCAATCTTTGGGGATAAGTAAATAGGTGACTCGTTGTGAGCGAGAGGTGGAAATCACATGGCAGGCCAACGGTGATTTAAACACATCCCTAGTTGGAATCATCTAAGTTAACCATGCAAGTGACACATGATAAAAAGTGAAATTTAAATTTGAGAAATTAAGCAATTTTACATAGGCCACCTACTTACATTGCAGGCATTCACAGACTTGCATCCAAAACCTCCTCCGCCTATACAGGGTTCGCTGAAAGATATATTTACTGAAACATTTAAAGAACTTGTGAAAGATGTTGAAGCTGTAACATATGCTGTTGGGGGAATTGTATCTGAAAAAAATTTTGCTCTTATTAGCATGTTATTCGATGATTATATATGAATCTCATTTCACTCAAACAGAAAAATTCAAGCAACGCATCAGCTTTCCCCCATTTCCTTGACTTTGTAAACTGGTTTTTCCTTGTGACAAAAGCTAGTTATGCACCAAGGTGCGTTCTGATTCTGCAACTCCAAATGAGAAAACTGATTTTTTTCTTTCACGATGTGACTTAAGCTGTTAAAACTTAAGCATTCTAGTTCTTGAATTTTATGTTGCATAATTTAGCAAAAGGACATTAGTCTGAAGTTTTTTCTTTCTTTCTTTCGAAAGACACATAACATGATCAATCAATTGACTAATCAACATGTAAATGAGGCCTAATCCAATATGTGATGGCTAATTTATTAGAAAGTATAAGGAGTGAAGGTTGGCTTCTTAACCAATAGTCCAGTTATAGCTAGCACAACCAAGTCCATGAGTTCCATTGTTGCAGACTTCAAAAGTATGATTTCCATCCTTCAAGCTTGTGTATTTAATTTTTCTATTTGTACAAGCTGATGCGATCCCATCATCCAACTGCATACATGGTACATTTGGAATAATCAGAGTTGCTTTTCTAAACCAAAAACAAAAGAAATCAACACCTTGAACAGGCATTTGAGCACCACCCCAAATATTAAGAATAAAAACTAACATTCAATAACAGGACATTGTTATGCTCTTTTAATTTAGGAATAGGTAAATTTGATGATTTAAGAGTTTCTTCCTTAAATTATTTCTTCAAATATCAGGTTGCCACCACATTAGTCCTCCAATATTTTTTAATTTTTTTCACCAAATTTCCTCAAAGGTACAAAATGTGACCATGTTGATCGTTATGGTTTGTAAAAAAACAGCACATACTTAAGCTCTAGTACTTTAGGAATTTAAAAATTTGATGGTTAAAACTTAAGACTAATGAGTTGTCATGTTGATCTTAGGATGACTAAGTTAGGAATATAATTCTAAAGTAATTCTAATGTTGCCTATTTTAATTCTTTCTCTTTTTTACTTGGTAATTTTCTATATATTAGCATGTCTTCGCATGAAATTTAAAACATGTGCAAGTCCTTTGAAATTATTGAAGAACAACTAAATGCATGAAAAAGGAAAAAAAATGGGTGCAAGTTGTGAAATTCATATACAATAATGTTATATGAACATTTAAAATTAACATCAACTTTCAACACCTATTTCTTTTAGAAAATAAAGGAAAATCATTTCAAATCACAATACATTTTATTTCTCTTTTATTTTTTAAAAGAAGTATTGATGTTAGTTTCATATGTTCATAACTTCATATAACATCATTGATTCATATGTTACCATCACATAACTAAAATATAATTGAGATTCCTTGAATTAACTTGCCAAATAAGTACAACTATATATAGACACAACAAACCTTGCAACTAAGGCTGCAGTTTGAGCAAGGGCCACCACTACCAGAATCAAGAACTTCAAAAGCAAAAGTAGCTGATTTCAAGTGAGAGAATGCATGGGGGGCCTTCAAGAACTTCACAGAGACATCTAAACCGCTACATTTGGTAGTTGAACACATTAGTGAGAAAACACAACATAGTACACACAAACATAAGACTCTTAGCATAGCCATCTTAGAATTACACTTATGAGTTAAGTGTGAGGGAGTGACAACATTTTCTAATGTGTTGTAGAGAAAGCGTTTGAAAAGAGTGAAAGAGGCTTTTGCATGCAGCACTGCTGAATTTTGGTGAATAGAGATAGAGTTAGAGAAAGAGAGATTTGTGAAGTGATTGAGTTAAGGGAGTGGCATAAACGATGGGTTTCAGTGAGTTCATTACTTCATTGTTTAGTGGCCATTGATGATTGCATTAAGGATAAGAGAACATGAATTTGAGTGCATGAAAATGCTCTGTTTCATTATCCTTTGACGTAGTACTTGAAGTAAGAGAAGCACGTGCAAGTGTAAAAAATCGAGATAGAAAATAGTCACGGGTAGTTTTGCCATTGATCGAGAAAGCTTAGGGAAAAAAAAAAAAATAATAGAAACAATTTCAACAAATATTTTTTAGCTCAAAGTATAATTCCGATCTTTTGGTACGGTCTCACTCTTAGGGGACCACTTTCAATAATTTTTTTTTTTTTTTTTACAAACAAATGAATCCTATAATTGAGTTCATGAGTTCATGCGTGAAGAGTGAAGACCAAAATATTATCAAGAAAACCTATATTTGTTTTAAAGTAATTGATTGAATTAGTTGTTCCTAACCATACACATTGACACCAACGGGTTTAGTTTAGTTGGTGTAAGACCCCAACTGAAATTCTGGGAATGGGACAAGGGTGCTAGTAGCACCGGGTTCGATTCCCACTAAAAACATCCCGCTGGGAGAGCCAGCCACGCAGCTCACTCCGGATTAGTCTCAACGGCTCCCTGGTATTAAGGTGCTCTTGGGGATACCGGTGGTTTCGCAAGGAATTCGGACAAAAAAAAACCATACACATCGACTCATTAGAAAGGGGAGTTATAAAGAGGATGCATTGTATATCACATTAGCACCAAATAATTGCAAGAAAAAATTTACTCCCTCCGCTCCTATATATAGGGCATACTTAACCGTATTCCTCGGATCAAGAAAAATGGTTAGTTTTGTAAATTTTATGAGAATATATGGTAACGTTACAATTTTACCCCTCCACTTTACTTGAAAAGTTCACATTCATTAATGAATAACAAAAAAACATAGTTAGTCAAAATATTTAATAAGGGCAAAAAAGAGGAAAACAATTAATGACACATAGGAAGCATAAAATGCCCTACATATAGGACCAACGATTTTTCTAGAAGGTGCCCTATATATTATGAGAGAAGAGAATCACTTGAGAGAATTAATTGAAGAAGATTAGAGAAATCACTTGAGGGAGAATTGATAACTTGAGAAGAATTAATTTGTAACTTAGGGGAGAAGAATTTAGTATAGCCCATTTGATCCAAGTCCTTGTTTTAATTAGGGAAAGTGTGAGTTAATGAGATTAACTGAACAATTATATAAGTAGTATGACACCATGTCTTAACCTAAAATTTTAAGGCATTAAGTTCATGGGTCTTTCTACTTATATATTGTTCAACTTAACATGTTTTAGTCAATGTAAGGCTAGTTTATTATTTTTCTCTATCAACAATACTTTCATGGTGAAACATAGACATACCAAGTCCAAAATTTCATATAAGGTGGCGTGAAAATTTGAATCCTCTCCAAATCATAATATTGAAATCTTTTTAATCAATTAAATTAATAGTTGATGAGTGATGATGTAAACGCAAATAAAAAAAGTCCCTTATAAGTTTTACACAATCAATTAGTAATTTTTTATTTTTTTTCTCGGTTTATTTTCTTTTCTCTCCCTTACTTTGTTCCTCTCTTAGTTCCCCTCCTCATATGATTTGATATAGCATTGGAAGGTATTTAGGTTTAAATTGTCTATTCATATTCCAAATGAAACTATATAATTTCTTTTTATTTTAAAAAAAATGCTTTTTGGTACGATATTTTTTTTTAAACATACAAATTGTCTTTTCATTCAATGCAAAATTGCATTTAGTGCAATCCCCTACCTCTTGAATACTTCAACATTTATTTATTGGTAGTTTTCATTTTGTTGATAACGAATTTGTGCTAAGTTTGATTAATTGAAAAATTCCGAACAAACATTTAAGAGTGTGACTATTAAATCATGAGATTAATGGATATGCATTGACAGTGTAAATATTTTTTATACTATTAGTGCATTATCCACCATTCATCCGAAAATACACTGTCGTATTTTCTCCATTCTCTCTGAAATCATTTGTAATACTTTGGTCCATTTATAAAATACACTAAACACAATATAATATACATCTGATCTATCAAACATATCTTAGTTTGATCCTAAAATTAATGTGTATAACAAAACATTATTGAACATGATTTTATTTGTTCTTGAGAGATTAGACAGCTGATCTATCTCATGATCAGAAGAATCGAAGAAGATATCCTAGAGGAGAACAAAACACCGGGTGTATGTTGGTTTCTATGGTAAATTGAACCAAGTTAAAATAAAACTAGTCAAATGGCAATTCAAAGAAAGCATCTGCATCATAAATGCAAATTAAACAAAACGATGTATATATGCACTTCAATAATGAATGCTAGAAAAAGGTGTCATCTAAATCTGTCAGGTCCCACGATTTGAGAAACGAGTAACCAAGACAAAAAGTGAGTGGAGACGCCCATAATTTTCATTCTCTCTCTGTCACGTAGTGACAATATTATTTGAGTGTGATAAAATGTCTGCGAAGAAGCTCAACCTTAGGAATGTTATCTCCCATGCATATAGCATTATAAATCTTACCATATGGAATACCACATTTACACACACCCATCCGTACATATAACACAATCATGTGAAATTATTGGTTGGACTCACACCAGTGATTCATGACCCACTCTACTATTCATAAATATCTTTTTTAAAAAAAGACATAAAATATATAAGAGAGTTTCTTCGGTGCCATCATAAAAGAGTGGGTTTCGGTGTCGTCGAACGATTAGTCAATAAAAATACGTCATTTCATATAATTAGACACATCATCATATTTACTATTAAAAAATCCAATATTAACTTTTTGCATTTTAGTCCTTCATGTTTTAAGTAACTTTTAATTAATTTAATCAATTTAAATCAATTAAAATAAAAAAAATCAGGTTTCTTTATTCTATTCATCATCATCATCATTTTGTCCAAGCAGCAGCGTTTTGGATCAACTACTTTTTTCCTTTTCCTTTATCTGCCAAACAGTGAGAATTTACCCTTCCCCCCTCTACCATGGAACCTCCCTAAAACCAAATATGCTCTATTGTAGGTCCGTAGAAGTGGTAGATTTCAAATTGAATAATAAAGGAGGCTGTATATAATCTATCACAAATCTTGCCATAAATTGAAGCAAAAATATATGAGATAACATTGTCTAGACAAGTACCACAGTTGTCTTTGAGACAAATCTGGTGTGCACTACTGTACTAGACCACTTATGGTTTGAAAATTAACATCATTTGACTTTTCTGTTGCATACTTACGACGATAGTCACTGGAATCTGGGGCAAAGAAGGGGTGATTATGAAGATTTTGGAAGAGAAGAGAAAGGGGGTTGGGGAAGATGATGATGTTAGTGTCGTCTCGAACAACATTGATTAAGGATGGTGAAAACCCTATTTGGTGATGGTGGAATGTTTTGAACGCGGCTGAGAACGCAATGATGAGCGGTACTGCATATGAGGAGAATGCATTGGTGATGAAGAATGGAAAAACAAATCCAATCCTATTTTTTTATTTTAATTTTTTAAATAAAAGAGGAAATATTTTATTTGATTTAAATTCATTAAAAGTTACTCAAAATATGAAGGACTAAAATGCAAAAAGTTAAAATTAGATTTTTTAATAATAAATATGATGTTATGGCTAATTATAAGATATAGCGTGTTTTTATTGGCTAACCGTTCGAAGACAACAAAACCCGCTCTTTTGCGACGACACCGGAGAAACTCTCAATATAGTATAATAGATTATGATGATTTATCCAAAATTATTAATCCCAAATCACCTAATAATTGCTCATTAATTATTCAAATTTCGACATGAACCCAATAATCCCCAAATATTGAGAGTTTGGGGATGGGTTCGGAATTAAGGTGAAAAAAAGAGGAAAGAGCAAGAATTCACAATTGAAATTTGCAGCTTGCATCAACAATCATTACATTCCAAATTCCAAATTTTTTACAACTTATTTTCTTTTATAGGAACGGTTAAAATACGAACCGGCCAATAATTTGCACGAATATGAATTGGGTTGTGGATAATTGTATCTTTTCAAGATCTGTACTGGAATTACTTAAAATCAATTTGTGAATTAAAAATAATAATAGTCTCGAAATGTCACAAAAATTTACATAAATATCAGGAATTAAAATAAAAACAATTTTCTAATGCACTTTTCAAAAATGTCTCTAATGCTTGCAAGTTGTATCTCCTGCCTAACGGAAATCGAGCCGAATAAAATTTAAATTTAAGTTTCAAAAATTATAAAAATAAAAATATATACTTATTTCGAAAACAGTGATGCACTCATAATTTAATTACTAAAACTGAATTGTGTAAAATGAAATGGTTAGTTTTATTAATCACAAAGAAAGGGCTTTTTATACACAGCTAGTGACTGCACTAGCTAGGCTGCTCATTTGGCGCCAAAAGACTAACTAACATCTAATTGGCTATGTATTTAACTAATATCTAACTAATTACATTTAATAATTAGATGAGTGACTTGCTACACAAGTCACAACAACTACACTAAGCTATCCAATAGCATCCAATACCCTCCCACAAGCTGAAGAGTGTATGTTCAACACTCCAAGCTTGACCAAAAGAAGATGAAACTGATTAGGATCCAAGGGCTTGGTGAAGATATCAACAGGCTGATCAGCACTAGAAATTGGAAGGAGATGAAACAGTTTAGATTGTAGCCGTTCTCGAGCAACATGACAGTCTATTTCAATATGCTTAACGGCAATATGCTTTGCTGAAGCACTGTCACAGAATAGTAATAAGAAATTTTTAAAGTCTTCTTCAGGAGGGAACCGCCAGCTGCTACATCAATCATGATCTTTTTCGCCATCTTCAACCCAAAATAGAATAACCGGATTTGCATCCAGTCCGGAATTGCATGGGTGGAGCATTTCTTCAACAGCTGGTTGTACCTGTCCCAGGCTTCGTGCAAGTGTTCTCCATCTTCTTGCATAAAGGAGTTGACATCCTGGCGCAGCCTTGCTTGCTTTCTCGCTGGAAGAAACTTGTCTATGAATTTCTTGACAAGAATTTCCCAGCTAGAAAGGCTTCCTGGTGGCTGGTTCTTCATCCAAGTGTAGGCATGTTCCCTCAAGGAGAGAGGAAACATCCTCATCCTAATTGCCTCCTCCGATGCACCCTCGATCTTGAAGAAGTCGAGCATGTTCAGGAAGTTGGCGACATGCTCCGTTGGATCTTGATGTGGGGCGCCTGAGAATTGATCCTGCTTGATGAGATGGATATACTGGGGATCAATCTCAAACGAGGCTATTGTCATCGCCGGTCGGACTATGCTGGAGATGCATATGTCCGGATCCACGGTTGTGTAGTCCGCCAGTGTCTTCCTGACCGGAGGTGTTTGTATTGTAGAATCGTTTGTTTCAGCCATCTTTCTCTCTTGTTCTTTCCTCTCCTTCCTTGCTAGATTCTTCCTCCTTTTTGCACTCAACTCCAACTCAAGATCGAATCGCAAAGCTTCTCGATTACCTGCAGAACGCAAATGCATAAAGAGGTTACACAACACCTGTTAAGAAAGAATAGAACAATTAAAACTAAAAAAAAAAAATAAATTAAACTAAAAACTACTTCCAAGTGCCGAAAATAAATTGAAATGAATTTCAATCCCCGACAACGACACCAAAAACTTGTTGGACTCTCTAGCAAGTATACTAGATCGTACACAAGTAATATAGTAGAAGTAAAATTATCGTTCCCACGAGGATTGCAAATTGTTCAATTAATTTTCACCTAAGAGTAGTTTTATGTCAAATCTATTAACAAAAATTGTTTTTAAAACTGATTTTGAATTAACATTAAAAATAAAATAAATACTGAAAATAAAAAAGATTTAAATGCAGTGGAAGAAAAGTGGTTAGGAATTCGGTTTCATTGCAGGCATCGTTTATTAATTCTGAATTATTGTTTTCCTTTAAATCAAGAACTAATTCCTAATGTAGCAATTGCTAGATTCCTCTTCTGCAATTACTGTTTATTATCCAATTTGATAACCCTTAATCCCTTAAGAAATTAAACCATTGAATAACCTTAATTAGAGCAGTGGAATTTATGAAAAGTTGTATAAGAATCCAAAAGTATCCCTACGAGTTGGATAGTTATACCGTTTGATTGTAAGGCCTATTCTAAATCCTAATTTTCCAATTGAAGATTTAGAGATCCAAAACATAAAGTGATCAGTTTCATGCATAACGCTTGATTTAAAAACGGAAAAACGCTAATTCATAAATTAAAATAAACTGTCCATGCAAATTCACCAAGTTCCTAACACAAGGGTTTTAGTTACACATAGAGAAAGGAAAAATAGAAACAATTATGGAATTCATTCCTAAATTACCACAAAAATTCTCTGAAATACAGTGGATTCCTCTTCAATGCTTCCTAGATGCGTAATCTCCCTTCTACCAAAGCTGCTAACCTAGTCTCTAATCCTAGTATAAATAATAAAATACAAAAACCTAAGAGAATCCTTCAAAATTACTCAGAAATTGGCCCAACTGGGCCTGCTCGTGCGTTGCGCGCCCTTCAAAATTACTCAGGCTGATAAGGTGACATTCACGTGGTGCGAGCGCTTGGGCGCGTTGGTCTGTGCGCCTGGGCGTGTGACACCACTTCTGACTCCGTTTACTCCGTTTTTGTGCCAATTTCAAGGTCTTTGCCCTCCTTCCAGTTCCATAATTATTTTCTTCAATTAAGCTCCAAAAGTACCTGAAACATACCCAGAACGAATCAAAACGTTCAAAGGACTCTACTTCTAATAAAAATCCTAAAACTAATAAAACAACTTATATTTACAAGAGAAACAAGCCAAATCCATAGTAAAAGGAGGTGAAATTAATGCTCAAAACATCATATATTAGACCCAAATCACTTAGCATGAATTTCGGGGTCGAAATTCTACCTTACATAAACAACTCAGGATAATCCTTACGCATCTTGCCTTATAATTCCCAAGTTGCTTCAAATACGTTTCCGTTTTGCCATAAAACCTTGACTAACGGAATTTCTTTTCCTCTAAGCTGTTTTATCCTTCTATCTTCAATCCGAAATGGGCCAGCTTTAAAGGTTAGGTTCTCTCGTAGGGTCAAATCGTCAAGACGGATTTGGAGAATTGCAGTTGGGTCATGCACTTACTTTATCCGTTGAGACACATGAAAAACATTATGCAAATTGGCCAAAGATGGCGGTAAGGTTATCTGGTAAGCTACATGGCCAATTCGTTTAAGGACTTGGTAGGGACCGATAAACTTGGGTGAAAGCTTTTGAGGTTTTAAGGCCCTACTCACTCCCTTCATTGGCACAATTCTAAGAAATACATGGTCACCCTCCGAAAATTCCAAAGGTCTTCTTCTTCGATCCGCATAACTTTTTTGACGACTTTGTGCTATCTTAATTTTCTCTTGGATCATCCGAATCTTTTCAGTTGTTTGTTGCACAACTTTAGGACCAAGGTGTAGGTTCTCCCCCACTTGAAACCAACATAGCGGGGTTTGACACTTTCTCCCATACAAAGCTTCGAACGGTGCCATACCGATGCTTACATGATAACTATTATTATATGTGAATTCAGCGAGTGGCAATACTTGATCCGAATTTCCTTGTTCCTCCAATGCACAAGCTCGCAGAATATCTTCCAAAGATTGAATGGTCCTTTTTGTCTGCCCATCGGTCTTAGGATGATAGGCTGAACTCATCTTTAATCTTGTCCCCAGGGCCTGATGTAGACTATGCCAAAACCTTGACATGAATCTCGGATCATGATAAGAAATAAGACTAGAAGGTATCCCATGCAGTCGTACTACTTCCTTGATGTAAAGCTGGGTGAGCTTTTCCAAAGAATAACGCATATTCATCGGGATGAAATGCGCCGACTTGGTCAAACCATCCACAATTACCCAGATTGCATCATGGTTTGCAACTATCCTTGGTAGTCCTTTTACAAAGTCCATAGCAATACTATCCCATTTCCACCGAGGGATATGCAAGGGTTGCAACCTTCCTCCAGGTTTCTGGTGCTCCATTTTAACCTTCTGGCAGATTAAACAGGACGCTACATAATCTGCCACATCCTTCTTTAAACCCGACCACCAAAACATATTCTTCAAATCCCGATATATCTTAGTTGATCCAGGATGAATACTCATCTGACTTTTGTGTGCTTCATCCAGGAATAACCTCCTAACTTCTGAATTCCTTGGTATGCAAATTCTTGTTTTGAAACGAAGAATTCCATCCGATCCTTCTGAGAAGTTAGGCTCCTTTCCCTCACTCATCAATTTTCTCTTCTCCTTTAGCTCTTCGTCCTCTCGTTGCAATTCATGAATTCAGGTTAGAAATTCATTGGAAATTTGCAACATATCCATCATAATACTGGTTGGTTCCACTTGCATCACCAAACTCAGATCCCAAAATTTTTCAATCAGAGCTGCTTCTTTAATCATCATTGAGCTCACATGAATCGCTTTTCGACTCAGAGCATCTGCCACAACATTGGCCTTACCGGGGTGGTAATGAAGCTCAAACTCATAATCTTTTAAAAACTCCATCCACTACCGCTGTCTCATATTTAATTCCTTTTGATCAAATAAGTACTTTAAACTCTTATGGTCACTAAACACTCTAAACATAGTGCCATAGAGATGATGCCTCCAAATCTATAGAGCAAAGACTATTGCAGCAAGCTCCAGATCATGGGTGGGATAATTCACCTCATGAATCTTCAATTGACGGGACGCATACGCCACAACCTTTCCTTCTTGCATCAATACACTGTCGAGTCCTTGCTTTGATGCATCACAATACACTTCATACTCCTTGTGAGGATCAGGTAAGATTAACACAGGTGAGGACGTTAATCTTTCCTTCAGCAATTGAAAGCTTTTCTGGCACTTCTCATCCCATAGGAATGGTTGATCCTTTTGAGTCAACTTGGTGAGAGGTAGTGCGATCTTGGAGAATCCTTCAATAAATCTCCGGTAATAGCCAGCCAGTCCTAAGAAACTTTGAACCTTAGTAACTGACTTAGGCTAATCCCATTGTAGAACCGAATCCACTTTAGTTGTGTCTACTGCTATGCCTTCTTCTGAGATCACATGTCCCAGAAATTTAATTTCTCTTAACCAAAACTCAGACTTGGAGAGTTTGGCATAAAGCTGTTTCTCCTTTAGAATCTTCAATACTATCTGGAGATGTTCAGCATGCTCTTCCAGATTCTTGGAATATATCAAGATATCATCGATAAATACCACCACAAATGAATCCAGATAAGGTCTAAAAATCTGGTTCATATAATCCATGAAAATGGATGGGGCATTAGTCAATCCGAATGACATTACAACATACTCATAATGTCCGTATCGTGATCGAAATGCGGTCTTAGGGATGTCTTCCTCCTTTATTCTGACCTGATGATACCCTGATCTCATATCTATTTAACACAGTGGCTCCTCAAACCTGATATATAAGATCATCAATCCTTGGTAAAGGATACTTGTTCTTAATAGTCACTTTGTTTAGCTGCCTATAGTCCACACACATCCTCAGGCTTCCGTCCTTTTTCTTAACAAACAAAACTAGAGCTCCCCACGGTGATACACTTGGTCTTATGAGTTGCTTCTGTAATAACTCCTCTATCTGCTTCTTCAACTCAACCATTTCCGGTCATGCCATTCTATAAGGAGCAATAGAAATGGGACCAGCTCCCGGAATCAGCTCAATCCCAAACTCAATCTCCCTTTTTGGTGGCAATCCTGGCATCTCCTCAGGGAATACTTCAGGGAAAATCCGAACAACAAGAATATCCTCAATAGACTTCTCCTCCTCATCAATTCCAATGGCAGAGAACAGACAAAGGTACTCTTCTGGAACAGGGTTCTTATAAAAGATTGTCTTTTTATCACAATCGATGATCACTTGGTTGCTAATCATCCAATAATCCATACCCAAGATCACATCTAATTGGGACAAAGGTAGACAAATCAGGTCTACTCAAGAAACTCGATCTAATACCTTAACTTTACAATTAAGGCATACCTTTGAAGCAATCACAGGAGAATTGGTCGGGGTTTCTACCCTAAGGCAATAAGGTGAGTCAGACATAGACAACCTTAAACGATTCACGCATTCAAAAGAAATTAATGAATGGGTAGCTCCTGAATCAAACAAAATCTTACAAGGTTGGTCATTAAGCAGATAATTACCTTGCACGAGTTCAGCAGTCTAATTAGCTTTAGCACCACTGAGAGTGAAAACCCGACCTTGAATCACTGGTATATCTGCAAGTCCTTTTGGGTTGATCTTTGGTGGTTCCTTACAATCACGGGAGAAATGACCTGGCTTCCCACAATTGAAGCATCCACTTGTGGTTCAACAGAATTTTCCAAGGTGATGACGCTTACACCTCTCACATTAGGGAGTATTATTGTGAGAATTGTTTCGGTCATCGGATGTCATCTTGCCTTTCCCCCGATTCTTGTGGAAATATGGACCCTTGCGACGTTGATCATGCCCTTTTCACCTTTGTGTTCCATACCCTTGTTGTTCCTTCTTCACCTCTTGAATTTGCAATACCTCCGCTTTCTTATCATCTTCATACATCCTATACATATCTACAAGCATAGGAAAGCTCTGAATTCTCTGATAACTAAATACTAACTTCAACTCAGGTCTCAGTCCTCCTTCAAACTTAATATATTTACTCCTTTCATCACGGTGTAACTGATAATAAGGAGAGTACTTCATCAACTCTTCAAATTTAGCGCATACTCGCCCACACTCATACCGCCTTGTTTGAGTTATAGAAACTCAACCTCCTTTTTCCTTCTCAGATCCTCTGGGAAGTACTTACTCAGAAATTTCTCCATGATTACTCCCCATGTTATTTCTCTCCGTTCATAGGTCAATAACTGGACAGTATGATTCCACCAATGCTCAGCTTCCTCTTCTAACATGTAAGTAGCATAAGCTACCTTCTAAGCATCGGTGCGTTCCAAAGTTTTAGAGATCTTATCTAGCTTAAACAAAACATTAACAAGACTTAAGCTACCTGAAGAAAATCAATAAGCAGGGAAACATTACTCATGTGGAGAACCATTCTGTCGAATCAAGCTTTCGAGGATCAAGAATCAGGACCATTTGCTCTGATACCACAAAAAGGTGTCACGCTCTCTTATTTAATATTATAAGTTGAGTAAATGGTTGTCTTATAGAAGTTATATGAACTTGTAGTATATAAAACGTATAATATAAATAAAGTGTTGATATCTTGAACTCATAAGTTACAACTCTTTTTGAAATATAGAAATTTATGAAATTATACATCTCGATATCAGAGTAAGCGGAAACACTTAAAATAGTACCCTTGATTTGATGAACACCAAAAACATGATTGATACATATATATATATATATATATATATATATATATATATATATACACACACACACATAAGTACATCATCATCATCAAGGTCCAGAGTGGCACTAGTAAAAGCGTCATATACAAGTCCATAAAAATTAAAATATAAAGATAGACCAACTCTCCGAAATCTCTCAAAAATATATACAATATAATACAACTCAAAATATAGAAATCTCAGAGATGGTCTGATGATCCTCCAAACAGCAATGATCCTCCTCCTGGTCTCCTGCAGTTGCTCCACCGTCCCTCATCCCAGTCACCCATATTATGCATCGCCCGGTGGATCCTCAACTCCCCATTGGCTCCCAGTGGAGTGCTCGACTGGCTCGCCCTCGCTCTCTGCCTCTTCGGGGTCCTCCTCGACCTCGTCTGACTGAGTCGGTGCCCGACCACTGGGCATTGGGTCAGCAGATAGAGTCCCATAAATCGGACTCATCGGACTAGGAACAGGAGTCTCTTCGCGTATAACTCGGAAAGCAGAGGGATGGGATCAGGTAGCTGCACTAAAACAAAAACTGTGAAAACGTCGAGCTGGTCGAGCCGGGGGTGGTCCATGGTATGTATAAAAGGGGGCACATGCAGGGTATAGATAATAGGGATGCGGAACATACGAGGACGGACACGAGCCAAAGGGTTCAGGTGATAGAGTGTCACCTCTACCTGCCCTTCAAAGGTGGCTCTATGGTCCTCATAGTACCACACTCCACTAAGGAGTGGGATCAACTCGATGCAAGCTAGATAGCGAGCCATCACCTACAAGGGCATAAGGGTAAGCAATACAGTTCACATTATCAAATAAGAATAATTACAAAAGTAAACATTCACATTTACCAAGTAATCAAGTAATATGCATAAACATGTGAACAAACCATTTTCAATTATAATTAATTTCTTTAATTATCGTGGCATGATGCATGCTTGCTATCTCAAATTCCTGAGATTCTCCAACTATCACTTTATGGACGTCCAACCAAACAACCCAAATATGCTCCCAGAGAACAATTATACGTTCTCATAATGTATAGCGAAACTTGCTCGGAACGTGATACATAACGTCACTCCTAAGGTGAACGTCACGTCGCGAAGACGTAATAATCACATCAACAGTATCCCACAATACTGGCCACATTTCTCACTCATAAATGTGTCATCAAGCAAGTCGCAATGGTACTCCCAGAGTACCCTCCTCATGTTCCACGAACATGACAAACGATAACTTATCACCATTCACCATGCATGAGTGCACATAAATCTTTTCATTAAAGATTAGTCATTAATCTCATTATATGCATCATGCAATGTATAGCAGTGAGATATAACATTCTTTATGCATAATATAATTGATAACAAAATTATCAATTACAGTATTGATCATTTCTTTGAAGTGTCATTGAATTTAAATAAAAGTGGTTAGATTAGAAATGGTGTTTCTCAACATAAAAATGTGCATTAGACTACCCAGAATACTCGAGTCTTTTACCAAATACTCGAGTCTTTCATCCATTTTCTGAAAAGGTGCATCAGACATGCCAAAACACTCGAATGGTTCATAAAATACTAGAGTGGTTTATTAAAAATCTTATTTCAGGTAAATCAAAAGACTCGAGTAGTTCATCAAATACTCGAGTTGTTCATCACCCAGAACACTCGAGTGGTTCATCAAATACTCGGGTATTGAACTGGAATTTGGTGATTCTACATCGGGAAACACTCGAGTATTTTCCCAAATACTCGAGTCTTTCTGACAGCAGAAACACTACAATTTGGGTTTTTACATGCCATTTTCAATTCTATCCAATTTTAACTTAAATCAATGATCAACAGAACTTTATTTGCACATTTTAAAGATGTCTCAATACCGATATTACATCAAATCACTGAGAATCAAAACCATTCATCAATTATGCATAAAATCACATTTTGTGCAACTTAAGATACCAAAATCAATTCCACTCACATTTTGCATGAAAACAATGTTTATACAGCACACATGCAGCATATTGAGCTTGCTTAAATTGAATTTGAAAAGCAGAAAGGCCTCCATGCCATAATCTTATTTCAAACTAAGCCCATAGAGTCTCATGGTGACTTTACACATTAATCACAACAAATTAATCTTATTTTAGCGAATGTATAACTTCACACTTACCTCTAGGTCGTGTTTAATCCAAGAATTTGTAGAGAAAGTGTTAGATCTAGAAGGCATGTGCATGTGAAGATTGTGAGATCTATTATGCAAGTGCATGGTTTTGATGGTTTTGATAATGACAAATGTTTTGATCAAGTTCAAGTTATGGAGAAGCTCACCAAACAACAACAAACATCAATGATGAAGAGAGAGCAAGCTCATGAAGATTCAAGTTGTGTATTGAGTTGTAATATCTTTATTTTGAGTCTTAGAGTTTGATGAGTTTGGGTAGAGTTATTAGAGGGTAGTGAATCTCTATCAAGTGAATGATCATATTATATTTTGAGTATTCACTTAACCTAAATCAATAGGTGGCTTAGAGTTTTGAAAGAAAAGGTTTAGATTTGAGAAAACAAGTTTTAGAAGTGTTTTTACAGTGCTTAATCGATTAACAGGTTTGGCTAATCGATTAACAGTTTTTGAATCAGGTCTTCATCGATTAACCTGATGGCTTAATCAATTAACATAAATTTAACAAGGGTTAATCAATTAACCTGTGATGCTAATCGATTAACAGCTACTGGACTGATTTTTAAAATACGTTTTTCACTTCTCAAAATCAATTTTTAAGTTTCCTAACTTTTTGGGTATTCTATATAAAACCTTTTCTTAATCATTAGAACTAACTAACAGCATTTTCATATCATTCTAGAAAGATCAAAGTCACACTATTCTCTCTCACTTTCAAAAGATCAAAGCTCTCATTTTTCATATTCTTTGATCAAGAATCTTTGAATCTCATGTGTTGATATTTTCATAGTTCTTGAAAGAGATTCATAGGATTGTTATTGTTTTCTATTGTGTTGTAATCTTTGCAAGAGGCAAGCTCAAATACAACAAAGGAAAAGTCTTAGTGTGTTGTTCATCAAGCAAATTGAAGAAGAAGTCTTGGTGTGTCATCAAGCAAATTGAAAGTCTTGTTGTGAGGTATCAACAAGCAATTGGAAGCCTTGTTGTGGGGTTATCAACAAGCAAGGGAAGAAGGTTAGATTATAAGTTCAATAGGATTGCAAGACAATAGTGAGGTATCTCTTGGAGGCTATCAAGAAGGGAGTCTTGAGAGGCGGATTACTTGTAATTTGAGAATTCTAATTTCTTTAGTGAAATCTCTCTTTGTTGAAGAGGGGACTGGATGTAGCTCACAATGGTTGTGAGTGAACCAGGATAAAATCACTGTGCAGTATCTCTATTCCCTTAACTCTTTAGTTTTTGTCATTTCATATTGTTCTTGTTTGAAAACCTAGAAAAGATTTATTTTCCATAATTGATTGAATGAGTGTTTAATTGTGTAAATTGAATTGGGGAAAATCATTTTCATAACCTAGGTAATCAATAAGAAAATTGGTGTTAATCAATTTCGCTTTATCTCTGATCTTATGTGTTAATTGATTGTTTTTCGTATTCGATTGAAAAGTGATTTTTCAGTTTTAACAGCGATCAATTGATTAACTGAAGGTGTTAATCGATTAACCAAGTTTGCTATCAGGCATTAATCGATTAGCCTGTTGCTTAATCGATTAAGGGCTGCATATTTTTTAAAAATCATTCGTTTTAATTGTTTTGATTTGTTTCGTTCGAAAATCTTTCAAAGTTTCTTAAACACCTATTCAACCCCCCTTCTAGGTGTTCTCCTAGTGTTTCTTAGTTAATTCACCCACCGATTGTAGTTCTTACAATTGGTATCAGAGCTCGGTCGAAAGACACGAGCATAGAGCTATTTTCGTAAAGATCCTTGAGGAAACTACAATGGGTTCTATGAATCCCTTTGGTGGTGAAGGTGCTTCAATAAGTCGTCCTCCTATGTTTGGTGGAGAGGGTTATCCTTATTGGAAAGTTAGAATGAGAATTTTTATAGAAGCCATAGACATGAACATTTGGGAAGCCATTGAGAATGGTCCTCACATTCCCTCAAAACAAGTAGATAGTGCATCTCAACTATTTCCCAAAGATAAGTGAACCGATGATGATAAAAAGAAAATTCAATATGATTTAAAAGCTAAAAATATCATCACCTCGGCTCTATCTTATGATGAGTTCTTTAGAGTCTCCCAATGTCGTAATGCCAAAGAAATGTGGGACACCTTGCAAGTAACACATGAAGGCACTAGTGAAGTTAGACGTGCTAGATTAAATTTTTTGATGCATGAATATGAATTTTTTCGTTTGTTGCCTAATGAATCTATATGTGATATGCAAAAACGTTTTGCTCATATTATTAATCATCTCATTGCTCTTGGAAATTTTTTTATGAATTGTGAAGTTGTTAACAAAGTTTTAAGATGTCTAAGCAGAGAATGGCAACCTAAGGTTACCGCAATTGTTGAATCAAAGGACTTGGACAACATGGACTTAGCTACACTTTTCGGAAAGCTTCAAGAACATGAAATGGAACTTGGACGTTTGCATATGCATGAAGAATCGGATAAGAACCAAGAAAGAAAAGGAATTTCTCTTAAAGACAAAAGTTCATATAAAAAGGAAGAGAGTTTCGATAGTGAAGATTCCGATTCAGACATTGATGAAGAGTCTATGAAACTTCTATTGAGAAAGTTTAGGAAGCATCTAAGGAGAAAAGAAAGGTTGAACAAAGACAAAAAGAAAGAGAAGAATTCCCCACACTACAAGACCAAGACAACAAAAGAAGGAGTAGTTTGCCATGAATGCGGAAAACCCGGTCATTTTAAGTATATGTGTTCAAAGTATCTCAAAAAGATGGAGAAAGAGAAGAAACATCCAAAGCATAAAAAGGCATACATTGTTTGGGATGAAGAAGAAAATGAAAGCACATCAAGTAGTTCTTCGGATGATGAAGAAATCGCTGCACACTTAACTTGTTAGTTCAAGTAGACGAAGAAGAAAGTTCAAATGATGAATCAAATGAACAAAGCGAGGAAAGCGATGTAAGTGATACTAAATCCGAAATTTCTTCTAAATATGAAACTTTATATAATGCTTATGAAGAAATGCACGAAGAACTTAAGAAACTAGTTTTAAAAAATTTAGAAAGAAAGAAGCTCATTTTGAAACATCAACAAGAGATTTTAGAACTTGAAAAACGAGTTGATGAGCTTAATCTTCCAAATGAAACTCTTGATCTCATTTATGCTAGTTCTTCTTGTGATTGTGCTAGTAGATTGAATGTTGTGGTTGATTGTGAGAGTTGCAAGTTACTTAAAGATGAAAATGCTATTTTGAAAAATAAGCTTGCAAGTTTCACAAGTGGTGATATTAGACTGCGCACATTGTTAAATTTTCAAAGATAAAATGCAAACAAGTTTGGTTTGGGTTATACTAATGCTAAGAGTAAGTCTCATAGAAATGTTGTTGATTTTTCTAAGATTGATTTTTCAAATGCACCAACATGTTTCTATTGTGGTACTCATGGACATATTTCAAATGTGTGTTATATTAAAGTGCATGGTATACCTAAAGGAAATTATGTTTGGGGTTAAGAAGGGTGGAAATCCCTTAACTAACAAAAATGGATCCAAGACTGTTTGGATACCCAAAAGAAAAGCATGATTGTTTTGTAGGTACAATTGAAGATGCAAATAATGTTCTATAAACATCTTCAAGTTTCAAGAGAATGTCCTACAAATTGGTACAATTGGTATTAGTTCTTTCAATTGGTATTATTTCTACAAAGCTCACATTTGGTATCAAGTGAATTTCTCACAAGAGATAACAAGTATTCACAATTGATATTTACAATTTGTATTGAAGATTCACAAGTGTTGTCATGATATATTCTCTTACAATTGATATCATTGTGTATTCATTATATGTTTATCATGCTATTGTGGTTATTGTGAAATTTCTTTACAATTGATATCATACTTTGTCAAGTGATATTATGATTTTTAGTTCCAATTGGTATCATATTTCATTGTCATATTTCTTTCCAATTGGTATCACATTTCAAGTGTTTTTCATTGATTAATTGGTATTAATGTTGTGAAGAAAGGAATGTTAATTTCTTCTTATTTTGTCTTAAGATTTTATTGTTATATTACTTTTTGATAATGCCAAAAGGGGGAGAAAAGGTTGTTTTGTTGTTTTTATATAGGTGGAGCAAAAGTTGTTGAAGATAGGGGGAGAATCAAGCTTAAGCTTAACTCAATTGGATTTCAAATGTCAAATGCATTTGTTGAGGGGGAGCAAGAGTCTCACCAAGTGATAAAATGTTTCAACAATCAACAACTTCAAAACATGTTTGTCATAATCAAAAATGGGGAGATTGTTAGATCTAGAAGGCATGTGCACGTGAAGATAGTGAGATCTATTATGCAAGTGCATGGTTTTGATGGTTTTGATAATGACAAATGTTTTGATCAAGTTCAAGTTATGGAGAATCTCACCAAACAACAACAAACATCAATGATGAAGAGAGAGCAAGCTCATGAAGATTCAAGTTGTGTATTGAGTTGTAATATCTTTATTTTGAGTCTTAGAGTTTGATGAGTTTGGGTAGAGTTGTTAGAGGGTAGTGAATCTCTATCAAGTGCATGATCATATTATATTTTGAGTATTCACTTAACCTAAATCAATAGGTGGCGTAGAGTTTTGAAAGAAAAGGTTTAGATTTGAGAAAACAAGTTTTTAGAAATGTTTTTACAGTGCTTAATCGATTAACAGGTTTGGCTAATCGATTAACAGTTTTTGAATCAGGTCTTAATCGATTATCCTGATGGCTTAATCGATTAACATAAATTTAACAAGGGTTAATCGATTAACCTATGATGCTAATCGATTAACAGCTGCTGAACTGGTTTTTAAAATATGTTTTTCACTTCTCAAAATCAGTTTTTAAGTTTCCTAACTTTTTGGGTATTCTATATAAAACCTTTTCCTAATCATTAGAACTAACTAACATCATTTTTCATATCATTCTAGAAAGATCAAAGTCACACTATTCTCTCTCACTTTCAAAAGATCAAAGCTCTCATTTTCATATTCTTTGATCAAGAATCTTTGAATCTCATGTGTTGATATTTTCATAGTTCTTGAAAGAGATTCATAGGATTGTTATTGTTTTCTATTGTGTTGTAATCTTTGCAAGAGGCAAGCTCAAATACAACAAAGGAAAAGTCTTGGTGTGTTGTTCATCAAGCAAATTGAAAAAGAAGTCTTGGTGTGTCATCAAGCAAATTGGAAGTCTTGTTGTGAGGTATCAACAAGCAATTGGAAGCCTTGTTGTAGGGTTATCAACAAGCAAGGGAAGAAGGCTAGATTAGAAGTTCAATAGGATTGCAAGACAAGAGTGAGGTATCTCTTGGAGGCTATTGATCGAGGCCGTACCCGATCAAAATAAAAGGGGTTTAAATCTGTAGTACTAGGAAGGTGATCCTAGGTCGTTTCCCAGCGAATATCGGTCTAAGCAAAGTATCAAACACGTAGTGTGCAGTAAAATGGGGGGTTTTGTGTGTAACAAATGTGAAGAACAAAACATAAACAGAATATTAAAACTAACAAAATCAGAAACAAAAGCGGGCAAACCCCTTTGGCTACGTACACTACTCAATCCTAGCTCACTAAAGATCGATCCTCTCCTCTCCTCTCCTCTGTCCAACTCGTGAGACCTAAATACTAAGCGAAAATTCAGTTCTCACCCCAAAACCCTAGCTTCTAATTAAGCATCAGAAACCAAAGCATGGGATTTTTACGAGTTAGCATAAATTAAGCATTCACACTCATGGATTATCGCTAATAAATAAAACTAAGCAAACCATAAATAGAGATAAACCACGAAAACAGTAGAGAGAAATTGAAATAGCATTAAGAACAAGAGCTCATGAGTAAGTGATACAATACCAAAGGGATTAACCCTTGAAGTTAGCCTTCCATGATCATAAATCAAGAAAAACGAGTAGAAATGGGGAAGAACGAAACCCTAGCAGCCACCAAATGCTATGGAGAGCCAAGAGAGAAGTTCTAACCTAGAGAGAGAGAGTGAGAAATCTGAAATGGGAGTGTGGTGCTCATGTTTACACGAATTTCCCTTCTTAAGACACAAAATGGGCCTAAAACATGGGCCCAAATCCTAAGAAACACTATTCTGAAAATTACAACTAAAAAGGGACCTAAATGCAAATTACAATCTTCACTTCAATACTTCAATCTTCATTTCCAAAAATGCCCATAGTTTCCTTGTGCCACATATGACCTGAAAATAGAAATAGAATTAATTAGGCTAAATAATCCCAAATTAAACAATATTCGGAATATTAGTCCAATAAACTCTAAATTACAAAATCAAGCTAAACAATGTCAAATGAGCAACAAGTATCAATAATAGGAGTAAAATAATGCAAGGAATAATGGGAAATAAAATGCTCATCAGCTATCAAGAAGGGAGTCTTGAGAGGCGGATTACTTGTAATTTGAGAATTCTAATTCCTTTAGTGAAATCTCTCTTTGTTGAAGAGGGGACTGGATGTAGCTCACGGTGGTTGTGAGTGAACCAGGATAAAATCACTGTGCAATATCTCTATTCCCTTAACTCTTTAGTTTTTGTCATTTTATATTGTTCTTGTTTGAAAACCTAAAAAAGGTTGATTTTCCATAATTGATTGAATGAGTGTTTAATTGTGTAAATTGAATTGGGGAAAATCATTTTCAAAACCTAGGGAATCAATAAGAATATTGGTGTTAATCAATTCCGCTTTATCTCTGATCTTATGTGTTAATTGATTGTTTTTCGTATTCGATTGAAAAATGATTTTTCAGTTTTAACAGTGATTAATCGATTAACTGAACGTGTTAATCGATTAACCAAGTTTGCTGTTAGGCATTAATCGATTAGCCTGTTGCTTAATCAATTAAGGGCTGCAGATTTTGTAAATATCATTCATTTTAATTGTTTCGATTTGTTTCGTTCGAAAATCTTTCAAGGTTTCTTAAAAACCTATTCAACCCCCCTTCTAGGTGTTCTCCTAGTGTTGCTTAGTTAATTCACCCACTGATTGTAGTTCTTACAGAAAGATGCTCTACCACTTAATTCCACTAGCTCCCCACTGAACAGAGCAGTTTTCAGTAGAGTATCAAAACCGAATTGGTCGACACATGAAACAATAATGAAAATTGGGGAAATTAGTTTCTCTAGATTCTCTGCAACATGTACTAACTAAAGAAACAAGTTTGAAATGGAATGGTTGCTTAAGCTTACCAAAATCGAGCCCTAAAGTAAGCTCCAAGAAACAGAGGCAGCTTCTACAGCACCAAAAGATCAACCTTGTTCTCGATCCACACTCAACCTCAACTCACGATTTTTGTGTCTTTGTAATGCTCGTGATGTGAGCTTTACAATGGTGTATGGTTTTCGTACAACTCTTGGAAATGAAAGAGAATCGAAGAGAGAAAGTTATGAACCCTAACTCATAGATTCTACTCGAAATTGGCAAAAATGGTTGGTTGATTCGTCAACCAAGAGCTTATATAGCAAGGCCAAGCAACCATGCAGCTCGACACGACCTCAGGGACACGTTTCTGGGTTGATTTCGTGTCAACTCGTGGGATATTCGAGTGGGTGACTCACCAAACGCACTAACTCGTGCATCTCTGTCCAGAATACTCGAGTCATTTCAGAAAGACTCCAGTCTTTCGGCCAGAATTTGAAAAATAATTATTTTATTTCCTTTCCCTCCAAAACCTTTCTAATATTGCTTCTAGGTCCTAAAACAGGGACTAATATGAAAAAACCTTATTTTTACATATTAATGATTTTCAAATTATTTTTCATGCATTCTCATTCATCAATGCACACACACAAAACACATAAATAATCAAGGATTAAAAATAAAAATAATTAATTGTAAATAAACTTTATAATTAAACTTTCATTAATTAGGGATTAAAAATTTGGGGTGTTACAGGCTCCAAACAAATGTGTATAAATAGTAATGCTGATTTAGAGTTATCTTGTTAGCAACCACAGTAAACACCTGCATTTTGAGTCAATTGGGTCATTTGCTCCGAGTTATAAATAAAATCTAATTGTAAAACAAACCAACTAACCAACTAATAGTAGTAAAAATGGAATGCATGCCTTGTGGTTGATCTCCTTATTCGGCTCAAAGCATTTGAAATCAAACCTCCATAATCTGTTGTCACCTATAGTTGTCAAGCACTCCCTGATGGAAATGACAGCAACAAGTCGGGTTACGATGCAGATCAGCCATGTGTTAACAAGATGATCATTGATAAAAAAGCAATATGAATCAAAATTGCTAAATTTTATACACTTACAAGATGTCAAGTTGGGCATCAAACACATACACAAACAACTGGGCCTCACCAATGTTCAGCACAATCTCAGGAGGAGGCCTGAAAAGAAGATTGAATTTCTGCATTGATAAAAGGCATAAATAAGTTAGTGATGATGAACCTATATACTTGGTAAAGCAATATCCTGATAAGTCAGGCTAAATAACCTTTGGTATCATAACACCACGAGGTCTTGGCTGCTGCCTGGGTGTGCTCTTCAAAGGTCCATCGAATGGCTTTTTCCTTGGAAATGATTTTAGTGTTGAAGATGGTGGACGTCCTCTCCTGGTAGACTTGGGCGCACTCTGCTGCCCCTCTTTAGGACTGGGTGGTGTGCTGAATAGCTGCTTTCCAATACCCATCATTTGGGACAGAGATTCATAGATCCGCTGTTTGAAATCACACTTCATTAGCAAATAAGTCCAATTACTTTAAAATAAACAACTCAGCACACCCTAAACAAACAAAAAGCACATCATTTTCAGGTGGACTTGCAAGACCCAAGCATTGTTAAAGCAACCATTATCCATTTTGCTACTTAGTTTCAAATTCTCTTAAAGAGTTGCATCACTTATTGAAATATACAAACCACTATAAACTTTAGAAGGTCACACTTCCCACTACAAAAAACTAAGCCCCACAACAGAAGTGCTTCCATCATGTTCCACTAACCCCCACCCATGGATAAAAAAAAAGAGCATATCAAGTGAACTTTGACAACTTTCCCTATACTTGAAATCTTGCAGGACAAGATGGGGTCTCCTTGTATTTTTATAGAGCATCGACATTGAACCCTTGATTGACAAAAGCAGAAAGAAAGGTGAAAAAAAGGACTATGGAATCTGACTTTGATAGCAACTTGATTTAAACCAATGATGAAAATTTAAGGGGGTTTGGAACAGACAAATAACTAGCAGGTCCCAAAATTTTTAGGTAAGTCATTGAAAGGACCACTGATGGTGCACCCTGTGCCTTAGGTTTGTCTATGTAGGAGGATTAGTTTCTGACTTAACTATTCTTGTATATTATATGTGCATTCTTACATAAACATCCTGTGTATTTAAAATCAGTTAAGTATCTTGGTCTATTATAAAAAATATTGCAATATTGCACTTTTTACCCTCATTAAATATTAGAATATTTCACAATTGGCAGTGTTGAACATAACAAACTTTTAAGCTAATTTAACTATGTAATCAATTGTTTGTTAGCTAATCAATGACTGAAATAGTAAAGATGGTTGCTATGCAAATAAAAAAGGAATGACACATTGGTTGATCATGTCGCTGCATGTTCTTTTTTGAAGTTTCCAAGCTTGACATTTGGGCTGGACATGACAAAGTGCTTCTTGGTCACTGGTTCCTCCTGGTCGGACGCACCAATAATGTAGTTCGTGCATGGTGGGATTCCTGATGGGTACACCATTGGCTCTTGCTCTTTGCCTCTGGAGACGTTTGTTTGTGGCACAAGATGATCATTATCCATTGATGGAATGGCTTGGTTGCGATCCGGTGGGCTATCATCTGCAGTATCCCTATTCAATGCATTGTTCTTCACCAAAGCAAGCTCGACGATCTTCAAAGAATCCTTTTTTGATGCTAGCTAGGACTCTAGAGTAACCACATGATTCTCTAGAGCAACCACACGCATCTTCAAGCTCTGACATCATTATCACATGAAACATAGATAAACAAAAGATAATCAAATTTAGATATAGAGGATTACAGTTCATGAGGACATTACACAGGGTGCATAATATAGTCAAAACCAAAGACACTATAACAAGGGTGGTCCAAGGCACAAGATGTTCAGAAAACATTTATAATATACACAAGGATGACCCATGGATAAGAGCTCTCTACACTAAAGTTCTATGAATCATGGCTTGTGTTATCTACCAATGTACCAAGAACTATGGATATGCTAACCGTGTATACACTAAAGATCATGGCTTGTCCTTACAAAAATAAAAAAAACAATAAAAATAAAAAACAATAATACCAAAGATTCTCATGATCACTAGTATGGAATTGTCACTAGTATGAAAATTTTACACTAACATGAACTTAGTCGCAGTAGAAAACATGGTCTAAGTTGAAACAACATAAAATAATGCAAGTAACACAAATCTCATGATGGTGCAAGGGTCTCACCGCTATCATCCCAATGATGGAAACAACATGATCACTTGATGTGAAACAATCCTTCAACATGTCAGCAGAACAAGTTCCAGAGTTCATCCCCTCAACAGCTCACTTTTGGCCTTCTTCTGTTGAGAGTATCTCCACATCATTCTGTCCGGTGTAAACAATGCCATTACAAAACAAGGTTTACTCATATCAATGACCTAGCCAAAGGACTATGTTCATCGTCTAAACCGTATTGAGATGAAAGTTTAGGATATACCTTATATTCTCATCCATCTTGGAGGAGTCAGAAATCTCAACAGTGTTGTTATCCATGGGTCAAGAATGGGAGACACAAGATGTAGAGATTGTGCTTTGTGGAGGCACCAAGATTTTTTTTTGGTAAATAAAATTTTTTATTACCAACGTGCAAATATAAAACAAAACAAAGAAACCCTTAGGACCAATGCCACCTTCTACGAAGGGTTCATTAGCCCAAAAGGATTAAGTCCAGCGAAAACGCTAAATTACCTCCTGTATCCTATTTACAAGAATATAGTTATTCCAATTCCTAAAATTAACAAATTTCAATGAAAATCTATAAGCCAATTCTCTAATAGCACCAACATAAACTAGTTCCGGGTCCTGGTGCTTCTGTTGAAACACACACTGATTTCGTTCACACCAGATATGATAAATGGTTGAGGCCATAAACGCGCACCACAGTCGTTTTTGCAGCTTCGATTTAGCACCAAATCGCGACCACCTTGACCAATGATTGAAACCATAATGCACCGACTCCACATACATCCAATTAGCCAGGAGGTGCAGAAGTGCTTTGCTCCAATCACAGTGGAAAAACAAATGATCTCTGGATTCCAGATAGTCATTACAAAGAGGACACATAATAGAATCAAGTTGAAGATTCCTGCATAATTTGTCCTTTGTCCTAAGCCTATCCTGTACAGCCATCCACATAATGACACAGTGCTTAGGAATGGAAGCTGAATTCCACACCTCACGATTCAGAGTAAACGTTTCTTGAGGACCAAGTAAAAATTTGTAACTCGAGTTAATTGTGTATTGACCATCAGGTGAATGCAACCATAAATCATTCCTAAAACCTGCCATCAATTGATCTCTTACCTTTAACAATTGTTTGAAATGCCAACCATGATCTGGCTTCTTCTGGATAGCCCAAATACTTTCCCCTCTCAAATACACAACATTTATCCATTTCACCCACAACACATCAGCTTTACTGGAAATATGCCACAATTATTTACCGAAAGCAGCTTGATTCCAGACAATTGTGTCCTTAAAACCCAAGCCACCATTCTTCTTGCTTCTGCAGATTAGACTCTAGCTAATAGCACCCGCATGCTAAGAATCCCATAAAAATTGCCTGCATATCCTGTCAATGTCCCTTAACACAACTTTAGGGATAATAAAAACTGAAGCCCAATAAATATGCAAAGACATCAGAACTGAATTGATTAAAACACATTTGCCTTGATAGGAAAGATTCCTTGTCTTCCAAGTGTTCAAATGCTTTGTCACTTTATCAACCAAAGAATGGCAAGTAGCAATAGACCACTTCCTTGCAGACAAAGGAATTCCTAAATATCTGAATGGGAAAGAGCCAATTCTAAATCCAGTGCATCTCACAATTAGATCTCTGTTACTATCATTAATACCAGCCATGAAAACCTATGATTTCTCTTTACTAGAATACATTCCAGAGTACTGTGAGAAATCCTACAAAGCCTCCATCAAAGTCTTGACACTTTTGTGGCGACCCTTTCAAAACAGCATAAGATCATCAACAAAAGCCAAACTAACCAACCTCAGATTCTTGCACAAAGGATGAAACCTGAAGCCATTATCATAAGTTGCAGCCTGCAATTTTCTTGAGAGGATTTCCATTGCAATCACAAAAAGTAGAGGTGAAACAGGGTCACCCTGCTTTATACCACTTTGGCTTCTGAAAGACATGGAACTCTGACCATCAACAATAATGTGGCACCAGGATTATTGTTTATATATGGAAGGCAAGGAAGGCACTCTCTTGTTTGTGTTTGTGAGTTTAGATACAAATGGGATTGTAACGCCCATAGTTTAATTACTTTACTTAAAAAGAATTTCATTAATTTGATGTGATTTAACCTGACATTGTCAGGAAATCTAGAAATAAAAATTTCCTTTATGAAATTCTTGAGTTATGGTACTCAACTAGAAACTAAGTTTGGTAGAAGAATTACTTATTCATTAAGTATTTAAAATAATTTCCAGGATAACTTTGATAGCTTGGAGTAGCTTTCGAAAACTTATGCTTTCTTGATAAATAACTTAATTATTAAATAAAGCTATCTCAGGAGATTAACTTCATTAATATTTTCTTCGTACCAAGCTCGAATAATAAAACTCAGAGTCAGCGGAATATAACATGATAATTTATATTATTTGCTTAAAGTTTAAAAAACATAGGATAGAACACTTGCTCATAAAGTTTGGTACAATAAATCCATGAGTACCACATGATTATCCTTACATGAAACTAAACCACTCTCTGATGCATCTCTTAAAACATGTACATAATATGTATTACCAAAATAGAGACGTTCCAGAGCTGGTCATTGGTCCTCTGTCCATTTATCCATCTGATCGGGTCCTCAAGAGCTGTACAAGGAATCCCCAATCCATGCTATCTATGCACTGCATGGACCTAAGGGTCATCCACCTCCATTGATTTCTAAGCAATCTAGATATCTGCTGGCCATTACCTAATAAGGGCAAGGAGGTAAGCTATACACATTCACATTATCAAATGAGAATAAAACTCTAACATTCATAGTTAAATCATCCAGTATGATAGAAATGCATCAACACGTGAGTACACGCCATTTTCTTTTAATCTCTTTCAATGCAAGAGGCATGACGTATGCTTTCTATCTTTTAATTCTTGGGATTTCCAGTACTAGTCCCTCTCGGATGTCCATCCAAAACTCCGGTGTACTTTCACAGTACGTGTGCTCCCAGAGCACAATGATACGTTCTCATAACGTATGGAGAAAATTGCTCGGAAGTGATACATAATGTCACTCCACCAGTGAACGTCACGTCGCGAAGACGTAATAATCACATCAACAACATATCCACATGCTGACCACATCGTCAACCTTAATGTGTCATCGAGCAATTCGCAACGAACATGCTTGGCACGTGGTACATAACGTCACTCCCAAACATGGTAAATAAATATCTTAAGCTTTCATGAACGTCATGATTAATATTAAACACATGAGCAAAGTGTTGCAGTAATCATTTTGGGTGTCATTAAGTTTAAATAAAAGAGGTTAAATTAAAAATGGTATTTTTCAGCAATTTCAGCCTTGGTAATTGACTATCATTCCTGGTAATCGATTACCACGTTTATTTTCAATGTTCTGCATCAGACATGGTCTGGTAATCGAATAACACATCGTGGTAATCGATTACCATGATAGCAGATGCACTAAAAATTGGGTTTTAACATACCATTTTCAATTCCAACCAATTTTAACTTAAACCAATGATCAACAGAACTTCATTTACACATATTAAACATATCTCAACACTGAAATCCACAAGAAACATATTGAATTCAAATCCATACCCAATTATGCATAAAAATCACATTTTGCATAACTCAAGATATCAAAATCAATTCTACTCATAATTGGCATGACTTTAGCATTGATTAAGTTCACATGCATTAATTCAAACTTGTTCCAACAAGTCTTATGGCACAGATTGGCCTCAAAGCCAAAGTCCTATTTCAAACTAAACCCTTAAAGCCTCATGGTGGCTCATCCTAGTTTCCAATGCAATTTAATCTCATTCTAGCAAATGGTAAGCTTCCCCCATACCTTAGGGTCGTGCTTGAACAAGATTTAAGCATAGATTTGAGGTAGAACACCATGTACCCATAGCTCCTCCTCGGATCAGAATCGTTTTGACAAGGTATATAAACCAGAGAATTTGGCCCATCAAACATGTATAAGATTTGGGGAAAATGGTTATACTATAATCTCTGCAACATTAACTTTGAAATCTAACAAGTTTCAGACCAAGAGGAAACTTGAGCTTACCACAATCAATGTTCAAAGTCAGCTTCCCAACACTGGAAACTGGCTTTGCAGGTTTTGGGATCCAACTTGCAGAGCTCAATTCTCCCAACACACTCAACCTCAAGTCACAATCTTTATATCTTTGTAAAGCTCGAGATGTGAGCTTTACAACGATGTATAACTCTCAGACCAACTCTCAGAATCTAAGGAGAAACGATGGAACGAAATTAAGAACCCTAACACACAGTTTCAGACCAAACTTAAGAAAAATAATACAAATCCTTCAACCATGAGCCTTTTATAGATCAATTGGGTGTTCATGCAGTGCGACACGAGTCGAAGGACATGTCTAGAGCTTGATTTCGTGTCAAAACCTGGGTTTCGTGGTGGATGATTCATCAAACGCACTCATCTCTATCCCTGTTGCATCGTGGTAATCGATTACTCACTCCTGGTAATCGATTACCAGCTCTAAAATTCTTAAAAATTATATTTTATTTCTTTTTAGCCCAAAAACCTTTTTAATATTGCACTTTGGTCCTTTATCAAGGACTAAACTGAAAATACTTATTTTGGCATAAACGTTATGACAAAACACCTCTCATATATTGATTTGCTTAAATACACATAATGTACCAAATTAAATTACTACATTAAGATTAATAATCAATTAATTATAAAATCTTATAATTAATAATTATTAATCAGGGATTAAAATATTAGGGTGTTACAGGGATTGTGTCACCAATTGACCATGATAGCAGAAACCTACATTGCCTAGCAGCAAGGCATTAATTGCACATTCACCTAAATGGTACCCTTATTTGTGTTATGTATCCCCGGGTTATCATACTTACCTTTTTATCTTACTAGCAAAATATGACCCCCTCAAAGAAATGAACAAAGTATAATATTTGAAATGAGTAATTGGTCAGATTGGTCCCTGACTTTGTAGGCGTCAGTCAAGTTAGTCCCTAACTTTATCAAAATAGCAATTTAGTCATTAACCCTAATATCAATTTGTATGCATATTGAGATAAGTCATTGCACCAAGAAATATCAAAGTAGTCCCTACAAGATTTCTTAACATCAGGCAGCACAAAGCTTTTTCACTTATTCCACACTCTAAAACAAATCTTAGTGTCTCAACCCAGTATATTTAGGAACATCAAGACCCTTGATGTTAAATCATCTTAAATCATCTCAAAACCCAAAACCCAAGACCCTTTGATGGAAACCAAGACCAAACCCAAACAAAACCCCACCAAAAGTCCAACCTATTCCAAACTTCAGCAACACGAGATAACATGCATTGTGAAGGACACTGTAAAAAGAAAGAGGAAATAAAAAACATAACCGGAAGTAAAATAATATTATCAGTGGAAGAGGGAAGTTGGGAATGTGCGACTGCGGCAGTGGCGATGTCGGCGGCGGTTGGAGTGACTGTAAGGTTGAGGGATGTTGGGAGATGGAAGTTGGGGTGGGGTTTGGGAAATTTGAAAGTGAAGTTCAGAACAGGGGGAGGGTTTCATTCGGGGCTACTTTGGGAAATTAGCCATTTTTGGGGTTTCGGAAATTATTGGGCTTGAAGTCAATGAGCCCCAACCGGCCCATTAGCAAACCGACGGCGTTTAGTTGGCATAACGGCGTTTAGTTGGAAGTGGATGTACATACACCTTTTGACCAGTCCCACCTTTATCCAATAAAAATTTCGAGTCATTAATCAACGGATACCCAAAATCAATGGCTAATATAACGAGTGCATGACAGCACTCGGTATAGAGCAAAATTTCACATCATGCAAAGGTAGTTGATTAGGATATCCTACGTAACATTGAATCGTCCTACTCTATTTTAGGCTAGTTCAACTACAAGATGCACCTGTCCTGCACCAAGAAATAGAATTGCCCTCAAAGATTTGGGTTGTGTCAGTTGATCAGGTATTGGCACGACATTTGATAATTTTCACCTCTTTGTACCCTTTGAGGCAGATCATTATAGTGTTAATTTCTTGAATTTTGGTCCATGTTCTCATTTTCTGGATATTGCCTTGTTTCGGGTTTGGTGTTTATGTTTGAATTTATATTTGGCCATGCCAACTAGTATGGCACCACCAGTATGCCATATGTTTTATCCATTCATTTGAGAGATATACATTATCAATGATTCAGATTCAATAACATTATGCTACCTGTAATACACGTTAAATATACACTTCCGTATTTTGTTATGAAAATAATTATATTTATTCCGAAGTTTTTTATTCCAGTGATAGCAGTTTCCTTTTGCGATGAATAATTAGTATTGTGCCAACCAGTTCCTTTTTTGTTAGCATTAGCAAACTAACTCTAGCAGAGATAGGGTGAAGGTTTTTTATATTTTTTATTTGATTAAAAATACTTAGTTTTTTCAATATGAAATTAATAATACGTGTTTATTTTTTAACATGGTTGAATTTTTTAATTAATGTATTATATTGTCTTTGTCCAAATCTTACTCATTATTTGAGGTTGCACTACAAGAAAAACCCTTTATTGTAACGACTTTTTGCAACGACTAAAAAATGCCATCGAAAAAAATAAATGTTTTGCAACGACTTAAAAATTTCGTCGCAGAAAATAGATGTTTTGCAAAAAAAAAAAAATAATTTTTTGCAACAACATAATTAAGTCATTGCAAAACATCTTTTTTCTGCAACGACACAAATATATTAGTTGCAAAACATATGTTTTCTGCAACGACCAAAGTCGGGTCGTTGCAAAAGAAATTAATTAGTTAGCAAAAAAAAAAAAAACAAAATCCCAAAGGCCAAGCACAAAGAATTGAATCAACATCGACATATAAAGAGAGAGAGCCAAAAAAAAAATAAACAGAACAAAAGTGAGGGAAAAACACCCAAGAGAGAAAAAGAGAGAGAGCAACTCCTCTCCCAAAAGATTAGAGCCGACACAACCCTCTTCTCCTTTTTTCACCATGAACAAGCTCTCTCTCTCTCTCTTCCCCCTCTCTCACTCGATTTCCCTCGATGGAGTCTAATTAACAGATTTCATTACATGACTCTGGTTTTATACCTTAAATTTGTATAATTCTTTTTCTTCTAGAATTTGTTCTTAAGTGATCTCACATTGTCAACAGGTATGCGTAAATCCCCGTTTCAAGTCATCAAGGCTTTCATTTTTAGATTAGGGCTTTATATATACTACAGCTCATATTCATGGAGGTTGTGAAATGGGGAGGCGGTAGCACGAAAATGGGAAGCTTTTGAGGGAAAAGAATACTTTCACTTAATTCATTGCTTCTGCGGAATATTTGATTGAAAACAAATATTGTTTCAAGGAAAGATTATCCTTAAATGTTTTTATTTTGTATATGTTCTTATTTAATTTGTCTTGTAATAAACATAACTTACAATAATTTAATAAGTTTTTATCTAATGTATGTGTTATAAATTTAGTAGTTATGTAACCCTATTAAAAGTACTTCAGAATTTGAAGCATAACCAAGATTATTTTTGCTCAAATATTTTTTTTAATCAAACAAAGGCTATTGCAACTACAATTTTGTTATTTCAAAAGCAAAATGTGTTTTGCAACGACAATATCGTTATAGAAGCCAAAGGTGTTTTGCAACGACAATGTCGTTGCGAAATAAGTTACATGCACACAGCTTTGTCAACCTTGTTTAGCAACGACATCTCTTATACAATGACCCATGTCGTTGCTGAAACCCATTCTTTATAACAACGAAGAAAATCGTTGCTATACCCTTTTGCAACGGTGGTTGTTGCAGAAAATATTTTCTGCAACGAGTTTTTGTTTTTTGCAACGATTTTTGTCGTTGCAATAAAGGGTTTTTCTTGTAGTGTTGGGTATCACTATGATTAAGAATTTGCTTTTGTATTTAATAAAAATTAGCAATATATTAAATATTTTGAAAATAATAATATGATCCTTTTTTATTTAATAATTGAAGTGAGGATAATAATAAATTTGTGATTCATCAAAACGTAGTTATGTTGGTGAGTTGATGACCAAGTTTTAAGGCTTGAGAGTTGGAAGTCCCAGATTTGATCTTGGGTGCCATCATTTGGTAGATTTAAATCTCCTTTCCATATCTCGTAAAAAAAATCAAAAATACTTTGCCTATAAAAAAAAGTATGATCATTTCCGTCCAAAACTTTACATATAAAAAAGTACTTCATTTGTTCTTATTTATTTGTCATATTTTAAACAAAACACGCCCTTTAAGCAATGTAATCATTGCTTAGATTTCCAATATATTAATTATATTTTTTCCTACTATATCGTTTCTCTTTCTATAATCATTAATTTTTCTCTACTACTTATATAAACCAATACTTATATAATAGGGATAAACATGGAAAATAATGTTTATTACACTCTTAAAATCTTCAAAAGAACAAATAAAAAAGAACAAAAAATTTGTCAAAAAATGACAAATAATCTGCACTGAGGGAGTAATAAATTTGCGAAGTCAATATTAAAAAGACATATGAACAAATTGGTTGTAAAATAAAGAATGTGATGATTATAAAAAAAATAAAGAATGTGATAAATTAAAGTATAATTAAAAATAGTTTTAAAAAATAGTTTTTTTTAAATAAAATAATTTAAAAAATAGTTTATAAAATATTGAGAATTATTTCTTCTGTCCCTATATATAAGACCATTTTGATAGATTTCACGCCCATTAAGAAAGTTGGTTAATTTAAGGCAAAACTACTCGTTTGGTCCCTTAAGTTATTTATTAGTTCTAAAGTGGTCCCTTAAGTTTTTTTTGTTCTAAAGTGGTCCCTCAAGTTTTAATAAGTTATCACCGTTAGTCCTTCCGTCAATTTTTCCGTTATCTTCTCCCTTCTGTCATCTTCTCCAGCGAGCTTCATATTTTCCGGCGAAAATTCCGGCCACAGCTAATAATTTTTTTTATTTCTCTCTCCTCCTCCTCTACTCCTCCTCATCCTCCTCCTTTTTCTTCCTCTTCTACACCAAGTAATACATTTCAATAATATTTTAACATATAGTAATACATTTCAATTTTAAATGAGTTTTTTAAAAAAATAAAAATTGAGAGCATCTGCTTCCATGTGTAAGTAGCATAAGCATGTTCATGGACAAATAGGGTAGTAGTAGTAACTACAAGTACTCAACCCAGGGCTGTCCAGTTGCCTTGCTGTTGTAATGTAGACCATATGATCTTATTTATGGCACTTGGGATTATCCATACAACAACATACAATTATAGCACCAAATAAATTGAATTCTAAATCTGTTACTGTTGCAACTGCTACACCTGCTGATACCACAGCCAAAGCTAAAACCTGCATCATTGCAATGTAGAAGAGGAAGAAAAAGGAGGAGGATGACGAGCGGTGGAGGATGAGGAGGAGGAGAGAGAAATAAAAAAAATTAGGTGTGGTCGGAATTTTAGCCGGAAAATATGAAGCTCGCCGGAGAAGATGACCGGAGGGAGAAGATAACGAAAAAATTGACGGAAGGACTAACGGTGATAACTTATTAAAACTTGAGGGACCACTTTAGAACAAAAAAATCTTAAGGGATTACTTTAGAACTAATAAATAACTTAAGGGACCAAACGAGTAGTTTTGCCTTAATTTAATTAATGGTATTGGAAATGTGAACATTTGATGTGTATTTTAAAAAACTACGCCTGTGACACCCTTGTTTTATATCTTGAAAATAATAAATGTTTCCAAATATAGAATACTTGCTATCAAAAATTGGGTCTAGAAAATTTTTCCTTTTTAACTTATACTTGCTTAATTATAAACACGTTTAACCTTGACAAATAATTTGAATTCGGCTTAATAATACCTTAATTACAAAAGCCTCTTGAGACAACGCCTTTTTAATATAATAAAACATACCCGTAGCGTTGATTAAAAACATATTAGTTGTCTCTTGAGTTTAATCGGACTTGTAGAAAATAAACTTATTTGCCGACTCTTTTTTTTTTAACCAAAATCAGAGTATGCGGAAGTAAAAATAATACTTGTGGGGCACTGCTGAGGTAAAAACATCATATATATACATATATACCATAAGATAAACACCCCCCCACCAGTATCATAGTAGCAAGTATCACAGTCGAGATAGCAAGTTTTAGTGAAACATATACATAACTAGCTGCTCAAAATAAACCTCACTCTAAGACCTCTCAAAAATATATACAATATATAACAAAGTCAAAATAGAAGTCCCAGAGCAGGTCATCCATGTCCTCAGCAGCTCCTCTGATCCTCTGCAGCTCTATCCCTAGTCCTAGGATCAGAAATATCTATGCTATGCAAGCTCCTAGGAACCAGCAGGTCCACCTCTAGTAGAAACAGTAGGCTCGACATGCACCTCCTCCTCGTCCTCATCCTCAATGGGATCCTCCTCGACCTCGCCCGACTGTGCAGAGACCCCACCACTGAGCCTAGGATCTGCAGAAGCAGTCCTCTTAGAGTTAGTCGGACCAGGAGAAGGAGTCTCCTCAGTAACAACTCTATGTGAAGTAGGATGAGTACGAGTGGCAGATCTAAAACGAAAACTATGAAATCGACGCACTGGTCGAGTCGGGGGTGGTCCTCTATATGAATAAAAGGGTGGAACATGCATAGTATAGACTATAGGGATCCTAAACCTACGAGGTCGCACCCGAACCAAAGGGTTAGGGTGGTATAGAGTAATCTCCACCTCCCCATCAAAGGTGGCTCGGTACTCCGCTTAAGTCCCTATACCACTAGGGATAGGGCGTATCTCGATGCAGGCTAGGTATCTGGCCATCATCTAAACAGGGCATAGGGAGTAAGTATACACATATACATAATCAATAAAGACTAAAATACAAACACAAGTATATCATGGACAGACAATAATGCAAGTACATATGAGAACACCAATTTTCAACATTATATCTCTTATAATGCAAGTGGCATGATTCATGATTTCTATCCACACCTGAGGCCTCCATCATTTTTGATATCTGTCAATAGATATCTCAGTGTTCCCAGAACACTAGTACGTTCCCAGAACGTACTGCGGAATTGCTTTAAGTGAAACTTAGCGCTCCCAGAGCGACTATCAATTACCAAAATTGACTAAGTACATACATCACTTAACATAAAATATTGATCAACACACTCCCAGAGTTGTTATCAATATTGTTGGCCAAAACGTTCCCAGAACAGCTACCAACCAGCAATCTGCACAGTTTAGTACTCCTAGGTACAGGGTCATGTTCCCAGAACAACACCCAATCTCCAACCTAATCTCCATTCTCTATGAATGAATGCACACACAATTATTAAGGTTGGTTTTTATCTTTAATTTAATTATTGTGATTTAGAAATATCTCAAACTCTCCTTTGAATGATTGATTTGAGGTATAACCTTTGACATAAAAATTCATCCTTGAATTAACTTAAAAACATGCCATTAGACTTTGATTGGGAAAAACTTAACCAATGGTATCATACTTTTCATTTAAAAGACTTAACTTTTATTTTTCAGTTTCAGGTACTAACCGGTTACAGTTTCCGACTAACCGGTTAGAATTACAGACCTGAACCTACTAACCATTGAAATTCAGAAAAACCTTTTTCTTGAATTCTCTACCCAATCCATAAACAAAGTCTCAGCATTGATATATACCTCAAACCCAACTGATTTCATCATTCAAAAGTCTAAATCACAATCCAATTTCCAATTTAGCATAATTTCCACTTGAAATTATCTTTTAACATTAAGGCATTGACTCATCAATTACAATCTGAAACAAACAGTGTTCATTGACATGATTTCAGATTGGTTTCAAATGAAATTAGAGTATAGACTTAAGTGCAAATGGTAAGAACACTAGGCCAATTTCAGAAAACCATTTTCTTTGAAAAACCGATAGTATCTAACCGGTTACAGATTCTGAATAACCGGTTAGATTCTGCAGAATTTACACTGCAGAAAGAGATTTTGCATACCATTTTCTATCATACTCAAATCTAACCAATTTCAGTCATAAACAGAGTTCACATACCTTAATATAAACATGTTTAACCACATAAACATATTCATTTTGCATGCATTCAATTTAGAGCATCAAATTGCATATAACTCAACATAAACACAACTTGATATCACAAAACTCATAATAAGCATTTAGATTCTGTTTCAACCATCAAAATCACTTGCATGCATAATACCAAACCTGCTCAAAACAGAATTGAGCTGCAGATTGGCCTCCAAGCCTTTTAACATGTTCATACAATGCCCTTTTGAGTCTTTGTTGACTCAAATCCTAAAACACATAATTTTAGCCTTAATCTAGTATAAGGTAAACTTCTCCCATACCTTAGGATAGTGTTTGATGAGTAGTAACACTGAGATTGAAGAAAAATCCACAGATTCCATATAAATCCTTAGTTCTGCTCTTAACCACGATTTCAGCAACAGGGTCCAAATACCAGGGATTTTGACATATAGATTGACCAAACTAATTAGGGAAAATAATTAGGACATGCTCTAGGTAACATGCACTAAAGGATAGAAGTGATTTGAGGCTTAAAGGTTACCTGTACTTACCAAAATCAGAGCTTAATCCTAGCTTCCAGAAACAAGAATAACACTGAACCAGTTTTCAAGCTTCAACTTCAGAGATTGATTTCTTCTTCCACACACGCTTTTAGCTTACAAATTTTATATCAACACGAAGCTCTGGATGTAAGCTTCGTGTTCGTGTATCACTCAAAGTCTCACTCCCCACATAGAAGAAGAATCGAACAGAATGAAGCAAAAACCCTAGAACAGAGATTTCCCAAACCAACACTCACCAAACTCTGATTTTGATCTCAATCCAAGCTATTTATAGTGCAATTAGCTTCTCATGCAGAGCGACACGTCTAATTCCACTCAAAGAAGGAAGAAATCGTGGCAAGAACATGATCCACAGCTGGATTACTCATCAAACTTCACTATCTCAGTTTCTGGGTTTTATCAACTAACCGGTTACAAGGCATTACTAACCGGTTACATCAGTGTAAAATTTTAAAATTAATACTTTTAAAACCTTTCCCTCCAAGAACCTTTCTAATATTACATTTAGGTCCTGACCCAAGGACTAAAATGCAATATCTATATTTTTGTATATCCTTATCATATAAAAAATACCTTCACCTATTTTTTTTTATATTTCAAAACTAATAAAATACAAAACATAAACTTGGAAAATTTATTAATTAATAATAAAACTTTATTTATTATTAATTTCCTTATTATCCTGGAAGACGAAAATTAGGGGTGTTACACTACTCCCCCACTTAAAAGGAATTTCGTCCCCGAATTTCTAATTACATAAACAACTCAGGGTATTCCTGACGCATCTTATCCTCTAATTCCCACGTAGCTTCAGACACGTCGGCATTTTCCCAGATAACCTTGACTAAAGGTATCTCTTTTCCCCTAAGCTGCTTAACTTCACGATCTTCTATCCAGACCGGTCTAGCTTCAAAGGTAAGGTTTTCCTTCAACGTGAGATCATCAGGTTGAATTTTCAAAACAACTAATGGGTCATTCACATATTTGTTTAACTGGGAAACATGAAAAACATTGTGCAAGTTCGATAGAGAGGGTGGTAAAGCTATTTGATAGGCAACAGGACCAACTCTCTTAAGGATTTGGTATGGACCTATAAACTTAGGTGAAAGCTTTCGGGTTCTCAAGGCTCTACTGATTCCTTTCATCGGAACTATCCGAAGAAACACATGGTCGCCTTCCGAAAACTCTACTGGCTGTCTCCTCTTATCAGCATAACTCTTCTGCCGACTCTGAGCTGCTTTCATCTTTTCCTGAACCATCTTAATCTTCTCAGTTGTCTGCTGCACAATTTCTGGTCCAACAACTAAGTTCTCCCCCACTTGAAACCAGCATAGCGGGGTTTGGCATTTCCTTCCATACAAAGCTTCAAACGGTGTCATTCCGATGCTTGCATGATAACTGTTGTTGTATGTGAATTTTGCAAGAGGTAACACTTGATCCCAACTTCCCTGCTCTTCAAGTGCACAAGCCCTCAATATATCTTCCAAAGACTGAATAGTTCTCTCCGTTTGACCATCCGTCTATGGATGATACGCAGAACTCAACTTTAAACTTGTTCCCAGAGCTTTATGCAAACCCTTCCAAAACTGTGAAGCAAACCTGGGATCCCGATCCGACACAATACTTTAAGGCACTCCGTGTAGACGAACTACCTCCTTAATTTAGATCTGGGTAAGCTTATTCAAAGGATAGCGCATATTTATCGGAATAAAATGCGCCGACTTAGTCAACCGATCCACAATCACCCAGATTGCATCATGATTTGTTGTTGTCTTTGGCAAACCAGATTCAAAATCCATTGAGATACTATCCCACTTCCATTGAGGGATGTCTAAAGGTTGCAACTGCCCTCCCGATTTCTGATGCTCTACCTTAGCTTTCTGACAGATTAAACATGAAGCCACATACTCCGCGACATCCTTTTTCAAACCAGACCACCAAAACATTTTCTTCAAATCCTGATACATTTTGGTTGATTCAGGATGCATACTCATCCGACTCTTATGTGCTTCATAAGGAATCAATTTCCTAACTTCCTGATCTTTTGGTATGCAAATCCTTGTTCTGAAACGATGGATTCCATCCGGCCCAATCTTGAAATCAGGTTCCTTCCCCTCCGAACCTAATCTCATCTTTTTAATCAAATCCTCATCTACTTGTTGCAACTCCCGAATTCTTTCCAAGAATTCATTTGTGATTTGCAGTATTCCTAACTTGATGCTTAATGGTTCCACTTGCATCAACAAGCTCAAGTCTCTGAACTCCTCGATCAAAGCTGCTTCCTTCACCATCATTGTACTTATGTGGATTGCTTTCCGACTCAAAGCATCCGCAACCACATTCGCCTTACCCGGATGGTAATGGAGTTTAAAGTCATAATCCTTCAAGAACTCCATCCACCTTCTTTGCCTCATATTCAACTCGTTTTGGTCGAACAGATATTTCAAACTCTTATGGTCACTAAATACTTGGAAAGTAGTGCCATGGAGATGATGTCTCCATATCTTTAAGGCAAACACGATCGCAGCCAACTCCAAATCGTGTGTCAGGTAATTCACTTCATGATTCTTCAACTATCGTGATGCATAAGCCACTACTCTTCCTTCTTGCATCAACACACACCCAAGTCCTTGCTTAGATGCATCATAGTACACCTCAAAACTCTTATGAGGGTCAGGTAAGATTAACACAGGAGATGATGTTAACCTTTCCTTCAACTCTCAGAAACTACTTTCACGCCTGTCGTCCCACACAAACGGTTGATCTTTCCGAGTCAACTTGGTCAAAGGCAATGCAATCCTGGAAAATCCTTCTATAAATCAACGATAGTATCCAGCCAGCCCTAAGAAACTTCTCACCCCAGTCACAGTCTTAGGCTGTTCCCATTTCAACACTAAACTCACCTTTGCTAGATCCACCGCAATTCCTTCCTTAGAGATCACATGCCCAAGAAACTTTACTTCATTCAACCAAAACTCACATTTCGCAAGTTTGGCATACAACTGCTTCTCCTTCAGGACCTTCAACACAATCCTGAGATGTTCTTCATGTTCCTCCAGACTCTTAGAATAGACCAAAATATCATCTATAAACACCACTACAAACAAATCCAGGTATGGTCTAAAGATCCGGTTCATATAATCCATGAAAATAGCAGGTGCATTAGTCAATCCGAACGACATCACAACATACTCATAATGACCGTATCGAGATCGAAATGCAGTCTTGGGTATATCTTCCTCCTTTATCCTGATATGATGATAGCCCGATCTCAGATCAATCTTTGAAAACACTGTAGCTCCTCTAACTTGATCCATAAGGTCATCAATCCTTGGCAAAGGATACTTATTCTTAATGGTGACCTTATTCAACTGTCTGTAGTCCACACACATTCTCATACTTCCATCCTTCTTCTTTACAAACAGTAGTGGAGCTCCCCAAGGTGAAACACTTGGCCTGATCATCTCCTTCTGCAACAACTCCTCTATCTGCTTTTTCATTTCTGCCATTTTCGGTGGTGCCATTCTATAAGGAGCAATAGAGATGGGACCAACTCCAAGAACTAAGTCAATCCCAAACTCTATTTCTTGTTTCGAAGGTAATCCTGGTATCTCTTCAGGAAATAATTCCGGAAATTCCCTCACCACAGGAATCTCTTCTATTGGCCTTGTCTCTCCTTCTCCGGTACCAGAGAATAAACACATGTAACCTTCGGGTTCAAGGGTTTTATATTGGATTGTATTTTTATCTCAATTGATGATCACTTGGTTCTTCATCAACCAATCCATACCCAAGATCACATCTAATTGTAACTTAGGGAGACAAACCAAATCTACTTTAGAAACACGACCCAAGATTTCAACTTCAAACCCTAAGCAAACCTTAGAGGTAAAGATGGGTATTCCAGTAGGGGTATCTATACTAAGACAACAAGGTGAATTAGAAACAACAAGATTCAACCTACTCACACATTCAAGAGAAACAAAAGAATGTGTAGCTCCAGAATCAAACATGATCATGCAAGGTTGATCATTAAGCAAAAAGTTACCTTGCACGAGATTCGGGGTTTGGGTTGCTTCAGTACCACTCAGGGTAAACACTTTGCCTTGCACCACAGACTTGCCAGCAGATCCTTTAGCATCACCTTTTGCAGGTTCTTTGCAATCGCGAGCAAAATGACCTTGCTTTCCACAATTGAAACATCCTCATGTGGTCCAGCAGACTTGACCATGGTGATAACGTTTACACTTCTCACAATAAGGAGCATTATTGCGAGATTTGTTCTTGTTATCAATCACAGCCTTTCCCTTGCCTTGGTTCTTCTGAGCATATGGACCATTATTCCGGTGATCAAATCTCTTCTTCCTCTGTGGTCCATAACTCTGTCCACTACCCTTTCCTTGGCTTTCTACCAACTCAACCTTCTTATCATCTTCATACATTCTGCACATATCCACAAGTGCAGGAAAACTCTGAATTTTCTGGTAACTGAAGATAGAATTTAACTCCGGTCTCAGTCCACCTTCAAACTTGATACACTAACTCCTTTCATCATGGTTATTCAGGTAGTAGGGAGAATACTTCATCAGCTCCTCAAACTTAGCAGCATATTCTCCTACACTCATATTTCCCTGTTTCAATTGCATGAAATCTACCTCTTTCTTTCTCCTTAAATCTTCTAGAAAGTATTTATTAAGAAATTTCTCCATAAACACTTCCCAGCTGATTGCTCTTCTCTCAAAGTTCAGCAATTGCACCGTATGATTCCACCAATTCTCAGCCTCCCCATGAAGCATATAAACTGCATATGTTACCTTCTGAGCATCCGAACAGCCTGAAGTTCTGAAAATCTTGTTGATTTCATACAACCACTTATTTGCCTCATCAGGTTTGTATCCTCCTTCAAACCTTGGTGGATTGCACTTTCTAAACTCTGATAGTGTCTTTGCATCATGATTTACCACATTACCAACATGTGGGTGACCAGCTTGTCCTTGTGGTGGCTGCTGTTGCATACCTTCCAGCACAGCCGTAATACGCTCTAACATCTCATTCGTATAATTTCTATTTCTAGTTGTCATAGAAAGACCTGCACTATGGGCTTTAGGTTACTAAAAGGTCTTTTAAAACATAAGCACAACTAGCTTATTTGACTAACTTACTCAAACATATTCAAATAACATTGAATATTATACTTATCTGCATCGTCAAGGCCATGAGGGTCAGGACCATTGCTCTGATACCACCAAAGTGTGGCACCCTTGTTTTATATCTTGAAAATAATAAATGTTTCCAAATATAGAATACTTGCTATCAAAAATTGGGTCTAGAAAATTTTTCCTTTTTAACTTATACTTGCTTAATTATAAACACGTTTAACCTTGACAAATAATTTGAATTTGGCTTAATAATACCTTAATTACAAAAGCGTCTTGAGACAACGCCTTTTTAATATAATAAAACATACTCGTAGCGTTGATTAAAAACATATTAGTTGTCTCTTGAGTTTAATCGGACTTGTAGAATATAAACTTATTTGCCGACTCTTTTTTTTTTTAACCAAAATCAGAGTATGCGGAAGTAAAAATAATACTTGTGGGGCACTGCTGAGGTAAAAAAATCGTATATATATATATATACCATAAGATAAACACCCCCCCACCAGTATCATAGTAGCAAGTATCACAGTCGAGATAGCAAGTTTTAGTGAAACATATACATAACTAGCTGCTCAAAATAAACCTCACTCTAAGACCTCTCAAAAATATATACAATATATAACAAAGTCAAAATAGAAGTCCCAGAGCAGGTCATCCAAGTCCTCAATAGCTCCTCTGATCCTCTGTAGCTCTATCCCTAGTCCTAGGATCAAAAATATCTATGCTATGCAAGCTCCTAGGAACCAGCAGGTCCACCTCTAGTAGAAATAGTAGGCTCGACAGGCACCTCCTCCTCGTCCTCATCCTCAATGGGATCCTCCTCGACCTCGCCCGACTATGCAGAGACCCCACCGCTGAGCCTAGGATCTGGAGAAGCAGTCCTCTCAGAGTCAGCCAGACTAGGAGAAGGAGTCTCCTAAGTAACAACTCTATGTGAAGTAGGATGAGTACGAGTGGCAGATCTAAAACGAAAACTATGAAATCGACGCACTGGTCGAGCTGGGGGTGGTCCTCTATATGAGTAAAAGGGTGGAACATGCATAGTATAGACTATAGGGATCCTAAACCTACGAGGTCGCACCCGAACCAAAGGGTTAGGGTGGTAGAGAGTAAACTCCACCTCCCCCTCAAAGGTGGCTCGGTACTCCTCGTAAGTCCCTATACCACTAGGGATAGGGCGTATCTCGATGCAGGCTAGGTATCTGGCCATCACCTAAACAGGGCATAGGGAGTAAGTATACACATATACATAATCAATAAAGACTAAAATACAAACACAAGTATATCATGGATAGACAATAATGCAAGAACATATGAGCACACCAATTTTCAACATTATATCTCTTATAATGCAAGTGGCATGATGCATGATTTCTATCCACACCTGAGGCCTCCATCATCTTTGATATCTGTCAATAGATATCTCAGTGTTCCCAGAACACTGGTACGTTCCCAGAATGTACTGCGGAATTGCTTTAAGTGAAACTTAGCGCTCCCAGAGCGACTATCAATTACCAAAATTGACTAAGTATATACATCACTTAACATAAAATATTGATCAACACACTCCCAGAGTTGTTATCAATATTGTTGGCCAAAACGTTCCCAGAACAGCTACCAACCAGCAATCCGCACAGTTTAGTACTCCCAGGTACAGGGTCATGTTCCCAGAACAACACCCAATCTCCAACCTAATCTCCATTCTCTATGAATGAATGCACACACAATTATTAAGGTTGGTTTTTATCTTTAATTTAATTATTGTGATTTAGAAATATCTCAAACACTCCTTTGAATGATTGATTTGAGGTATAACCTTTGACATAAAAATTCATCCTTGAATTAACTTAAAAACATGCCATTAGACTTTGATTGGGAAAAACTTAACCAATGGTATCAAACTTATCATTTAAAAGACTTAACTTTTATTTTTCAGTTTCAGGTACTAACCGGTTACAGTTTCAGACTAACCGGTTAGAATTACAGACCTGAACCTACTAACCATTGAAATTCAGAAAAACCTTTTTCTTGAATTCTCTACCCAATCCATAAACAGAGTCTCAGCATTGATATATACCTTAAACCCAACTGATTTCATCATTCAAAAGTCTAAATCACAATCCAATTTCCAATTTAGCATAATTTCCACTTGAAATTATCTTTTAACATCAAGGCATTGACTCATCAATTACAATCTGAAACAAACAGTGTTCATTGACAAGATTTCAGATTGGTTTCAAATGAAATTAGAGTATAGACTTAAGTGCAAATGGTAAGAACACTGGGCCAATTTCAGAAAACCATTTTCTTTGAAAAACTGACAGTATCTAACCGGTTACAGATTCTGAATAACCGGTTAGATTCTGCAGAATTTACACTGCAGAAAGAGATTTTGCATACCATTGTCTATCATACTCAAATCTAACCAATTTCAGTCATAATCAGAGTTCACATACCTTAATATAAACATGTTTAACCATAGAAACATATTCATTTTGCATGCATTCAATTTAGAGTATCAAATTGCATATAACTCGACATAAACACAACTTGATATCACAAAACTCATAATAAGCATTTAGATTCTGTTTCAACCATCAAAATCACTTGCATGCATAATACCAAACCTTCTCAAAACAGAATTGAGCTGCAAATTGGTCTCCAAGCCTTTTAACATGTTCATACAATGCCCTTTTGAGTCTTTGTTGACTCAAATCCTAAAACACATAATTTTAGCCTTAATCTAGTATAAGGTAAACTTCTCCCATACCTTAGGATATTGTTTGATGAGTAGTAACACTGAGATTGAAGAAAAATCCACAGATTCCACGGAAATCCTTAGTTCTGCTCTTAACCAGATTTCAGCAACAAGGTCCAAATACCAGGGATTTTGACATATAGATTGACCAAACAAATTAGGGAAAATAATTAGGACTTGCTCTAGGTAACATGCACTAAAGGATCGAAGTGATTTGAGGCTTAAAGGTTACCTGTACTTACCAAAATCAGAGCTTAAACCTAGCTTCCAGAAACAAGAATAACACTGAACCAGTTTTCAAGCTTCAACTTCAGAGATTGATTTCTTCTTCCACACACGCTTTTAGCTTACAAATTTTATATCAACACGAAGCTCTGGATGTAAGCTTCGTGTTCGTGTATCACTCAAAGTCTCACTCCCCACACAGAAGAAGAATTGAACAGAATGAAGCAAAAACCCTAGAACAGAGATTTCCCAAACCAACACTCACCAAACTCTGATTTTGATCTCAATCCAAGCTATTTATAGTGCAATAGCTTCTCATGCAGAGCGGCACGTCTAATTCCACTCAAAGAAGGAAGTAATCGTGGCAAGAACATGATCCACAGCTGGATTACTCATCAAACTCCACTATCTCAGTTTCTGGGTTTTATCCACTAACCGGTTACAGGGCATTACTAACCGGTTACATCAGTGTAAAATTTAAAAATTAATACTTTTAAAACCTTTCCCTCCAAGAACCTTTCTAATATTACATTTAGGTCCTGACCCAAGGACTAAAATGCAATATCTATATTTTTGTATATCGTTATCATATAAAAAATACCTTCACCTATTTTTTTTATATTTCAAGACTAATAAAATACAAAACATAAACTTGGAAAATTTATTAATTAATAATAAAACTTTATTTATTATTAATTTCCTTATTATCCGGAAGACGAAAATTAGGGGTGTTACAACGCTTATTAACAATATTGGAAATATAAAATGTATTAAATAAATAGGGGTCTTTATGTAAATAAATAATTAATTGTCATTGAAAATTGGTATACGATCTTATAAATAGGAACAAAATAAAAGTGTCAAAAGAGTCTTATATATTGGGATGAAGGTAGTAAATTGGAGATCAATATTTAATAATAAAATTATCTAATCAAATTTTTACAGCACAATTACTCATTCATGTGATTGTTCAATCCTCGGCCAACACAAATGGTAAGGGATCTGTTGCTACTTAAGCAAGTGGTTCCGGCTCTTGCGAATGTAAGAGGCATCGCTGGGAGACTAGCCCCAAAAGGGTCCGACAATGTCGAAATGATTAGTTACCCAGTTGTGCGGGTGGATACCATAGGAAACAAAAAAAAATGTGATTATTCAATAGGAATATTTAAGTATTACCTCTGATTCTATTTATAAGATTCTTTTGAGAAAAAAATTTGGTCTTATTTGTAAGATCTTCGTCCAATCTTCAATATTTAATTACTTTTTTTTTTCAAAAATACCTATATTAAATCAACATTTTCTAGAATCTAAATATTAATTATAGTGGTAGTTTTGAAAAAATATATTAAATATTTACACTTTTAGAATTTAAAAAAAAATATTTACATTTTTAATACTCCCTGTGATCCTATTTATAAGACCCTTTTGGGGTTTTTATTTTGGTCCTATTTATAAGATCCATTTCCAATTTTCAATAACATTTAATTACTTCTTTCCACTAACATCTGTACGTTTTGTTTTCGATAGGGGTACTTGGATTTCCTTGTGTCAATTCAGAATTGATAACAGGCCTAGTTTGGATCTTAGACTGGCCTTGCTCCAAGGTTCTGTTTCCTCCTGCAACACCTTCAACCTTAGGGAAATTTTAAACTATGTTCTGGACATGTCACAAGTTATAGACACCTTCTACTTTGCATGATAATCCTCAAATGACCTACTACGACTTACAGGAAAAGCCTTAAGACAAGACCTAAACTCAAATGATCTATAATGAAGGATTTAGAGCCTAGATCAATTCAGAAGAGCTCGAATATTGGCTTAACCCATGGATAAGTCAGGAGACTTATTCATCATGTTGACAATCTCCACCATACAACAACTAAATTAATGAATATTATTACTAGATAAAGAGCATCGCTTATTTAAGTAAGATAAGATCACACACAGATTATTCTTAGATATACAAGATTTATCAAGAAAAATACATAAAGTCAAGTAGCCCATTGAAATTCTATAAATACCAGCTTCAAGCAAAGGGTTGGACACACCTAAATTGCAATGCAATTAGCATGTACAAAGTATATACTATAACACCTACTAAATTTAATCCCCAAATTGTATGAAAATATTGTTTAAAAAATAAATATAGAAAGGTGTATTTTGATTATATAATTTATTTTGAAGTCTGAAGGGGTAAAATAGTAATTTTATAGGTTTTATTATTTAATTAACACTTTCAGTGAAAAAAGGATAAAATATTATATTTTGAAAATTTAAATTTTTAAAACGAATAATCAATTATTGAGTTAAGTAACCGATTATCCCAATGCAAAATTCCTAATTTTGTATAATTTCAACCCCGATAACCAATTACCAGGTTCAGTAACTGGTTATCTGGCTAAGTTACTGAATTCCTTCCAAGCGGTGGTGAGTGAAAACACAAGATTTCACATAAGAGCAACCACCTCATGCTTGCTCAAGAGTGATTCAAACCCATTTATTGTAGTAGGAGGTGTGTTGGCACATTTTGGTGAAAGGAATTCACCTCTTTCACCTCTTCAATTCACCTATAAATGGGGGTGAATGGAACTCAACTCTTCGCCACTTCTCAAATCAAATTTCGTGCTAAAAATCGTGTGTTTAGCCAGTGGCGGAGCTTCATTGGAGCAGGTGGGAGCACATGCTCCCCCTGAACTTTTATATATATATATATATATATTAGTAGTACATCGAATATACAACTTTGTCATGGCTCACATGGCTCACACGTTCTTTGTTTAGTGTGCAATGTGCTGGGTTCGAATTTTTTATTTTCGTTTTATTAGATACGTTAAGCAAAAATAATCATTTGACAAAATTGTCTAACCAGAGGATCGAACTTGCAATTTGAAAGCAAGGGGAAGAAATGTAAAGGCATCAAGCCAAGGCATGTTACCGTTTCTAAGGTTGCAAATTTTAAAATATATAAATTGAAATTTGACTCAAACAAATGCATTCCCTGAAATTTTCACCAAGCTCCGCCACTGTGTCTATAGCTTACACTGAGTTAACACACAAATTTCATTTTGAAATTCTACAAAATCCTATGAAAAAGGTAATCAATTGGTATAGAAGTCCAAGCTATGCTCCATTATAGGATCAGGAGTTTGTAGCTATTATTCAGTAAGCAAACCTTGATCTTAATTCCATTTCTTGGTTCCAATTTTTAGTTAATGTTTCAAAGAGTAGGTTCTAACTGATTCTCCGTGTAATTGTTTCAAACTCTTGCCACAATTATGCAGCAAAGAAGTCAAGAAAAACTTTGTTCTAATGCTGTCTCAGCACAGAACCAAACCCTTTCCAAAATCTCTGTTCAGTTTAGTGTAACATCCCAAATTTAATCCCAAGTATAATTAGTGAATTAATAAGTTTAAAGATTAGGGAGCGAATAGATTAATTGTTTAAATAATTTTGGGAGCAAGGTGAGTAGTAATTTTAGGTACTAGGGGTTGTATAGGAGACATTTGTACCATTGGGAAAAATTATCTAAGCGGAATCGGAGGTTAGATCGGCGTTTTAGATGTTAGAAATCAACCGAAAAGAGAAAATTAGGAATAAAATATCCATAGCTCCAAACCAAATTCCCACCGTTGGATGTAAAGATAAGGGTCTTAGGAAGCTTGTCTCAAAATTTGGACCCGATCCGACAGTTTCAAATTTCTGGTGCACGCCCAGGCGCACCGGTGCGCGCCCAGGTGCGTGCACTATTCATTTGTGCACCAACTCAGTCATAAAATCGCCCAGGCGCGCCATAGATTCGCCCACTGATGCACCAGCTCCCGTTTTGGTGCACCAGACTCACCAGGCTAGGAAACGCGCGCGCGCCAGCCCCAGCTTCACGCACCAGCCCCACGCACCAATCGCACGCACCAGCATCAGCCCAAGTCGAGCGCCCAGGCGCACCATGGCCACGCCCAGGCGCGCACCAGTTTTAAAACTGGTGCAAACAGCAGCAGCCCCAAATCGCACCACCCTCCTTCCTCTCTTTTCTCATGCGATTCCCAACCCCAAAACCCTAGCTTTCTCTACAACGAAAATCCACCCAAAAGCATACTAAATCATCATCAATTAGTTGATTCCCATCACACATAAACACTTGAATCATCATGAATTTCACCCCTTTCCTCTTAAAAACCATGGATTCATGAATTGGGGGTTCTAGGGTTCCAAGACCCATTTTCCTTTCTCTTCATTTCCAAGCTTAAAGTAAGTTGATTTAAGCTTTTCTCCTCTCCTTATTTATGTTATAAGAATTAATCACCCTTATTTCTACCTATTAGTGTCTCATTTGTTCCATGGGTCACTTTATCTCTCCTCCATGACTTGGAGCTTTCTCTCTATACCACCTAGGCTTTGGAATCAAGCTCTTCACCTCTCACCCTTCAAGCTTGAGGTAAGAGGGGTTTGTGTTACCTTTCCTAAGGATATAGATTCTTGGTTGTTGTAATGATGACTAGGGGTAGATAACTAATTAAGAGAATAAATCTTAGGATATGTAAAGTGAATGAGATGAACCTTAGGGGTAATTAATATGTTAAGGATTAATTTTATATTAATTAAATGGTTTATGATAAATTCTCTTTTATTAATATTAGAGTAGGAAGTGAAGAACCCTAGGGAGTTGACTTAATTTATAGTACCCTGAGACATACCTGAGTATGTCGACTGTTTATTTATTATCCGTTGATTGCTACTTGTTATTGATGTATGTTCGTGTCGTGTTTGGTTTCGTGACTCGTAAAGCAGACAATGGACTAAGTGTTAACGTAGGCGAGTTATATAGAAAGGGCTAAGTAAGGAGGAAAGGATGTAAAAAATTATGAGTGAGTAATTGAAGAATGGACTAAGGATTAATAGCTTGGTAAAAGAGAAATTATGTTTATTAATAAATGAATGAGAAATTATAGGATGGTGATCGAATGACAAGGAACCTTGATGGATGTTGTGCTTGATTTGATTTGTTAAGTGTAAATGTGACAATAACGGTTGTGTGATAATATGTGATATTGAAATGGTGTTTGTGCTTGAATATTCATGAGATGTGAAGCTGTTATGATCCGAGAATGAAATGAATTATACCCGGGCGCAGTAAGACGTGAGTTCACAGGAGTGCAAACGCAGTAGGTCGTGACCAGGGGAGAATGAAATGAATTATACCCGGGCGCAGTAAGACGTGAGTGCACAGGAGTGCAGACGCAGTAGGTCGTGACCAGGGGAGAATGAATATGAAATATACCCGGACGCAGTAAGACGTGAGTGCACAGGAGTGCAGACGCAGTAGGTCGTGACCAGGGGAGAATGAAATGAATTAAACCCGGGCGCAGTAAGACGTGAGTGCACAGGAGTGCAGACGCAGTAGGTCGTGACCAGGGGAGAATGAAATGAATTATACCCGGGCGCAGTAAGACGTGAGTGCACAGGAGTGCAGACGCAGTAGGTCGTGACCAGGGGAGAATGAAATGAATTATACCCGGACGCAGTAAGACGTGAGTGCACAGGAGTGCAGACGCAGTAGGTCGTGACCAGGGGAGAATGAATATGAAATATACCCGGACGCAGTAAGACGTGAGTGCACAGGAGTGCAGACGCAGTAGGTCGTGACCAGGGACAGAATGAAATTAAATATACCCGGGCGCAGTAAGACGTGAGTGCACAGGAGTGCAGACGCAGTAAGTCGTGACCAGTGGTAAAATGAATGAGAAATGTGAATTCAATGAATGAAAAGAGAATAAAAAGGGATTTATAAAAATAATGATATATGTACGTGAGTTGGTCATTTTATGAGTATGGAATTTGAAATATGAAAATGTTTGTACAAGTGGAGCTGAAAAGTAATTTAAGGTTGAATGTAGGATTGCTAGGAAAGTGGTATGGACATAGGACTTATTTTATCGAAAATGAACTTGTATGTGATTATCTGAAAAAGAATGTTAGATTAATAGATAATTTCTAATGTGATAGGGCCTAGTTTGTCAGCTATGCTTCTTAGAAGCTATTTTCCTTAGTACTGTGTAATGCTACCCTTCTTGCTATATTATTACAGGTACTGAAGGAGCATACACAAGTCTGGCCGAGCAGGTGTATCTTCCACCACATGGAATGTATATAGTATTTAGCGACCATCCATCGGTCATGGGTTATTTTGGGAATTTTGTTGTATTTCGATTTCTTTGTTTTTTGGAAAACTAAGAGTTCGAAAAGTTATTTGTATTCCCTTTTGAACTAATGTTCTAAGTGGACTGAACTATATTTTGGGCCCTGCTGGTCTCTAATGTATTTAAATCTACTTCGAATAAATTTTACAGGTTAAAGTAAATATTTTGGAAAGTCCTAAAAACAAACGAAACTCCGTCCGTTTGACGGGAGATTTTTATAAGTTAAAAAGGAAATTTCAAATCCACTATTAAAAATAAGGGTACATAAGGGTAATTAACTGTAGGTGTTACATTTATGGTATCAGAGCAGTTTTTCCTCGGCCCGAAGGGAGTATATGATTACTCCTGTAGTTACTCATCAAGCGAGTAACTTGTAGTTAGATGTTAAAGTGCTTTGTGGTCTAGTCAGGTGTTATTGTAGCATGATAATAGGCATAGTTGCTAAGTCTAGCGTAGTGAGTACTCTAGATTCTTTTAAGTTTGTTAAGTGATTTGAGGAGCGCGATTAGCATCTGACGATTTCTTTCGAAAAGCATGGTAAGCATTGGAAAATCTTTTCTAAGTCCACTCAAATCATGTTCAGTTTACCATGCTAAACTTGAAATCTTGTGAGAACGATAAATCATATTTAGAAGTGGATGAATGACGAGGCTAAGGAAAGCAATACCCCAACGGGCAAGAGCACAAGTGTGCTACCCCATCGGGAGGAAGTGATCTTTAGTTTCGCGCCAAGTAAAACAACTCTAAATGTGACACACAAAACAAGATTTCAACGTTTTTAGAACTAATAGGCTATGTGTTTCAAACTTAAGTGAGACGAGAATGGTCTTATCATCGATATGATGTATGATTGAGCCTGATCACCTCAAGTGTACATCTATTGGGAGATAACATCATCCTGTCCTTAAGTTTCGGCGAGTATTTTGGGAATTTAGTGAGATCCCAAATTTAGGAAGACTAGAGGTCTTTGTCATAGATTTCCGTATGCGTAAATATTTTAGAATCAGAGCGCGCAACGGAAGAGTAGGAAGTATTGTCTTGTCTCAAGATAAGAGAAGTAGCTAGTTAGGAATCCTAGTTAGCTATGATAGATTATTAGTATTTATACATCCAGAATTGAATATAAGAAACCCCAAGATAGTGCATAGTAATAGTCCTAAGTTTAGGCATTAGGTGCTTAAAATCCTAAGTGATTGCATAGAGCTAGGTTGTATGATTGGAAATGAATGAATGAGTGCGATGCTATGTATTGCCTTGTGTTTGCTTACATGATGATTTTTGCATGTTGAAAATTGTTTTGAGCATAAAACGATTTTGAAAACATCTTTATGAAATGGTGCATTTTAACTATAATTGTTATTGTCTGAACATGTGCATGATAAAAAAAACTGTTTCGGGCGTAAAACCTTCCGCAAATTTCTTCATAGAATGGTGTTGCTATCAATGAATCGCTTGGTTCCCAAAAACCCGGAACCGTTCGATTTTCAAGTGTGATAGTAACCCCAATGAACTTTCATGTTTTGGAACTAAATTCAAAAACGAATATCACTGTTTTAACAAGATCGAAAATCATTCTAAATTGAGTGCTAAGTCGTATCACGAAATTTTGAAAAGTGGATTAATAAACTGAGGAATTCCTAAGTAATCAAGCGGTGAACTAATTTATTCTTTTAATCGATCCCCACGCTGATTAAATAGGAACCCTCCTATGTGACTTTACTCAATTCGGAATGGAGCTTAGTCAAACTCAAAGTCAAAGGGAATGTGACTATTTTGATTGTTGCGAAGCATTGAAATAAACTTTCTAGGAAACCACACACTCCCATTCTCATTGAGTTTGCTACTCTTGAGAAAGGTTATAATCCTTCACCTAAATCTCCCGAAATTAGATGGAGAAAATCCTTTACAAAAAGATATGCTTTGCTTTATAAAATTTGTTTTTGGAACTTCATCCAAGTTATTTGGCATGAACATATCAAAACTTTAAAGTGTAAAATAAATTTTCCCGGTTTAATCTTTTCCTAAGAATTTTACGTAAAACAAATCAAAATGGTTTCCCATCAAGAAAAGAATTTGATTTTTCAAGAATAATGAATCTATCGCCACACCATCACATCAATATTGTTGATGTGCTATCTTGACTTATGCATATATAAATGCTTTCCTTGTATGATAAGCAAAATTTCTAAACATAGATGAACTCATACATGTTTTTCGGCATATCCTTTTGATTTTATAAATGTATAAATGCACGAACGAATTTCCTTAACGCTATTCTGATTTTCATAAAGATACACATGCCTTGAATGTATGAGGTCTTATCCATTGAATTTTAACCCTCATACAAAGTGATTGATTTTTATCAAAGTTTTTATCTTGGCATGCATAACTTGAATGTGTGAACAAATCATGGGAAACCATGCAAATTTTCAAACTCTTCTTGGATTGCATTTAAAATGTGTGCAGCTTACCTAAGATGTGTGCATAAGATTTAGACCTGAGTTCTAGGGCTGATCCATGTAGATCAGGATTGGATTAGAATCAAGTAGAGATTGCCAAGTTAGTGGTTGCAATTATGCGCTAGTATGAAATGTTGGTGTGCATATTTGAATTTTGATTGTTATGTATGTACTAACTGTTTACTTGTCAATGAGTGTGATTGCTTAGGACTTAAGAATAGTGCCTAAGTTGTAGATCACTAAGTAGATTGTGATTAGATCTCTATCAATGCTGCCGGTTAGATCGAGTATAGAAATAGTTTTGGGTTGTTTTGAATGCGGAAGTTATTAAGTGATGGTGCTATTTGTAGACCTGACAATGACCCTATCATTAATGGATATGAGATTTAGATTGATACCCCTAATCTTATGTTTATTAACGATTGATGTCATCTGAGGACTATAAATGGCACAAGACCAATCAAGCCAAGAATGTAAGAACCAATTGGATTAGCACCCTTTCCAGATGTTTAAGGTAAAGTGTCTGGGAAAAATCCAGTTGACCTTAGAATCCATCTCCAATCTAATAGAGGAATTGCTCTCGATTCTAGAAACTTGAGGTTTATTAGAAGTCCTTTTCTTAGGGCTCTTGCAATATTTGATCGACATCAGAGTAAACCTCAAAAACCTTAGAGCATTTTGCTTCTAGTTTAACCAAACTAAACCACGATTTGTATTCTTCATTGGATGCATGAGTCCAGTGGCGTACTTAAGCAAGGTAGTATGTCGATTCAAAGTGGGGGAGTAGAACCTAGTACAGTGTGCATCGTAGTTTATAAAACCCTTTGTTGGGATGGTTCTCCATTTGAAGGAATTGAACGGAATTTCGGAGACGAAATTCTAATAAGTGGGGGAGAATTGTAACATCCCAAATTTAATCCCAAGTATAATTAGTGAACTAATAAGTTTAAAGATTAGGGAGCGAATAGATTAATTGTTTAAAGAATTTTTGGAGCAAGGTGAGTAGTAATTTTAGGTACTAGGGGTTGTATAGGAGACATTTGTACCATTGGGCAAAATTATCTAAGCGGAATCGGAGGTTAGGTCGGCGTTTTAGATGTTAGAAATCAACCGAAAAGAGAAAATTAGGAATAAAATATCCATAGCTCCAAACCAAATTCCCACCGTTGGATGTAAAGATAAGGGTCTTAGGAAGCTTGTCTCAAAATTTGGACTCGATCCGACGGTTAACGAAAAAGTTACGGCGAATCGAAGTTTCGAATTTCTGGTGCACGCCCAGGCGCACCGGTGTGTGCCCAGGCGCGTGCACTATTCATTTGTGCACCAACTCAGTCATAAAATCGCCCAGGCGTGCCATAGATTCGCCCAGGCGCACCCACTGATGCACCAGCTCCCGTTTTGGCGCACCAGACTCACCAGGCCAGGAAACGCGCGTGCGCCAGCCCCAGCTTCACGCACCAGCCCCACGCACCAGTCGCATGCACCAGCATCAGCCCAAGTCGCGCGCCCAGGCGCACCATGGCCATGCCCAGGCGCGCACCAGTTTTAAAACTGGTGCAAACAGCAGCAGCCCCAAATCGTACCACCCTCCTTCCTCTCTTTTCTCATGCGATTCCCAACCACAAAACCCTAGCTTTCTCTACAACGAAAATCCACCCAAAAGCATACTAAATCATCATCAATTAGTTGATTCCCATCACACATAAACACTTGAATCATCATGAATTTCACCCCTTTCCTCTTAAAAACCATGGATTCATGAATTGGGGGTTCTAGGGTTCCAAGACCCATTTTCCTTTCTCTTCATTTCCAAGCTTAAAGTAAGTTGATTTAAGCTTTTCTCCTCTCCTTATTTATGTTATAAGAATTAATCACCCTTATTTCTAACTATTAGTGTCTCATTTGTTCCATGGGTCACTTTCTCTCTCCTCCATGACTTGGAGCTTTCTCTCTCTACCACCTAGGCTTTGGAATCAAGCTCTTCACCTCTCACCCTTCAAGCTTGAGGTAAGAGGGGTTTGTGTTACCTTTCCTAAGGATATAGATTCTAGGTTGTTGTAATGATGACTAGGGGTAGATAACTAATTAAGAGAATAAATCTTAGGATATGTAAAGTGAATGAGATGAACCTTAGGGGTAATTAATATGTTAAGGATTAATTTTATATTAATTAAATGGTTTATGATAAATTCTCTTTTATTAATATTAGAGTAGGAAGTGAAGAAACCTAGGGAGTTGACTTAATTTATAGTACCCTGAGACATACCTGAGTATGTCGACTGTTTATTTATTATCCGTTGATTGCTACTTGTTATTGATGTATGTTCGTGTCGTGTTTGGTTTCGTGACTCGTAAAGCAGACAATGGACTAAGTGTTAACGTAGGCGAGTTATATAGAAAAGGCTAAGTAAGGAGGAAAGGATGTAAAAAATTATGAGTGAGTAATTGAAGAATGGACTAAGGATTAATAGCTTGGTAAAAGAGAAATTATGTTTATTAATAAATGAATCAGAAATTAGAGGATGGTGATCGAATGACAAGGAACCTTGATGGATGTTGTGCTTGATTTAATTTGTTAAGTGTAAATGTGACAATAACGGTTGTGTGATAATATGTGATATTGAAATGGTGTTTGTGCTGGAATATTCATGAGATGTGATGCTGTTATGATCCGAGAATGAAATGAATTATACCCGGGCGCAGTAAGACGTGAGTGCACAGGAGTGCAGACGCAGTAGGTCGTGACCAGGGGAGAATGAAATGAATTATACCCGGGCGCAGTAAGACGTGAGTGCACAGGAGTGCAGACGCAGTAGGTCGTGACCAGGGGAGAATGAAATGAATTATACCCGGGCGCAGTAAGACGTGAGTGCACAGGAGTGCAGACGCAGTAGGTCATGACCAGGGGAGAATCAATATGAAATATACCCGGACGCAGTAAGACGTGAGTGCACAGGAGTGCAGACGCAGTAGGTCGTGACCAGGGATAGAATGAAATGAAATATACCCGGGCGCAGTAAGACGTGAGTGCACAGGAGTGCAGACGTAGTAAGTCGTGACCAGTGGTAAAATGAATGAGAAATGTGAATTCAATGAATGAAAAGAGAGTAAAAAGGGATTTATAAAAATAATGATATATGTACGTGAGTTGGTCATTTTATGAGTATGGAATTTGAAATATGAAAATGTTTGTACAAGTGGAGTTGAAAAGTAATTTACGGTTGAATGTAGGATTGCTAGGAAAGTGGTATGGACATAGGACTTATTTTATCGAAAATGAACTTGTATATGATTATCTGAAAAAGAATGTTAGATTAATAGATAATTTCTAATGTGATAGGGCCTAGTTTGTCAGCTATGCTTCTTAGAAGCTATTTTCCTTAGTACTGTGTAATGCTACCCTTCTTGCTATATTTTTACAGGTACTGAAGGAGCATACACAAGTCTGGCCGAGCAGGTGTATCTTCCACCACGTGGAATGTATATAGTATTTAGCGACCATCCATCGGTCATGGTTTATTTTGGGAATTTTGTTGTATTTCGATTTCTTTGTTTTTTTGGAAAACTAAGAGTTCGGAAAGTTATTTGTATTCCCTTTTGAACTAATGTTCTAAGTGGACTGAACTATATTTTGGGCCCTGCTGGTCTCTGATGTATTTAAATCTACTTCGAATAAATTTTACAGGTTAAAGTAAATATTTTGGAAAGTCCTAAAAACAAACGAAACTCCGTCCGTTTGACGGGAGTTTTTTATAAGTTAAAAAGGAAATTTCAAATCCACTATTCAAAATAAGGGTACATAAGGGTAATTAACTGTAGGTGTTACATTTAGTCCTTAACTCATCCAACTCAAGTATGGAAGAGTTAATTATGTTGCTAAGATAGGATTTTGAATGATTAAAGGATATATAAAAGCTTTACAAGCTGAAAGGGAATCAAGTTGTTTCTGAATTAGAGTTATTGGACTTGGAGGTTCGAGTAGCCTAAGATCAGTCTTGTTAAAACTAAAATAAGGTCTCTAGAATGCTTATAAGTTAAAATTAATATTGCTCTTTGAAAGAATAAACTGGAATATACGACAAGTTACTTATTGTTACATATAGGTTGAACTTAAGAATATACCTTGTATAAGTTTGTTTATGATAATATGATATCTGAAACAGGTTTGGAATTATGTGTTCATAATCATGCAATGACTGTTGAATGATACTTTGAGTTAATGGATGAAATAGGATTGGAAAATAACCAAAATTGGTCTCAGGTGCTGCTAATAATGGTTACTAAAAGCAGGTAACCGATTACCGAGCTCTTGTTCCTTCAGTTTTCAACTAAATGAACACTTGATAATCGATTAACAGATATTGGTAACCGGTTATCCAAGTGTAAATTTTAATTACGGATTGTTTTTACTGAAATAACCAATTACCAGGATGTGGTAACCAATTATCTTGCTAAAAAACGTAAGAAAAAGAAATAATTTTATTTTCAAACCCAATTCATACCTAAATTATGGATTGATGCAAGTAATGATAATATCATTCATTCATACATGGAGTAAAGGGGAATAAGATAGGAATTGGGAAAAGATACATGAAGGTTTTTAAAAATTGATTGGAGAATGAAAAGGAGGGGTTAGGTCTATGACAGTGACTCATCCATTGACCGTGAGAATTATTATGGGTAAAATGGTCTTTTAATGGGTTGGTCTGACTAACCTAACCCGGGATAGTTTTGCATTAACTATAATAATTTATCAACTTTTTTCTTGATATATTATGACTAGGCGGAGGACGGTTGTCGATATTGCTCATTCCAAGAGAAGGAATGTGCGTTTGGCTTCCCGGCCTACCACAATACAATTTGGTAGCGAAACGTTTACTCCTGATTCTCTTTCTAATTAGATAATATTATCATGATTACTGAAGAAGAAAGTGTGCTATTGGATTTAGGGAGTAGAATATTAAGTTGATATCGATGCATTCATCCTTAATATATATTTGTGATAATATGATTTGATTGTCAAGTATCATGCATCAAGATGATATACTAAATGTTAAATGTGATTATTAACTTTAAATAATGTGAAGTCCTATTTATATAGCGATGTACAATGACTTATTCCTAACCCTTATGTGTGTTAGGTACCAATGATGTCCAAAAATTTATTGTCTGTGGAGATGAGGCCACTCCAGGTTAGGTAGCTGGAGTTTGAGCATGACGTGCTACGGTTGAGGGCGACGTAGAAGTCACCCTCCACCACCCCAATCCTCGCTCGAGGATTAGGCCTAGAAGAATGCGCGTCCACATAATATATACCATGCATGCTTCACCAGGGTACTCATACCAGAAAAATTTCCGCGCCCCTCCACGAGTTCCTTGTCCACCTACTCTGTATCCAAGAGCCCGCAAGAGTAGGTGACGTTTGATGTGGTGCCATACTTTTTGGCACCACCGGTGGTTCCATGGATATGAACCATTGATTATAACGAAATACACAATGACCGGTTCAGATGAATTACCTACTGAGTGGTATACAGGTAAAAATACAGATATGTATTTATGTTTAAAAAAAATTTACAAAATACGAAATCAGGAAATGGGCTGGATTATTGAATGGGTTTATGTCCTATTTCTTTGGGCCATTGTCTGATATTTCACTTCTCCTCTTCGTTGGCTCCTTCTTTGGATGTTCGGCCGGCTCCTCTCTCTCTGTATCTGTATCGCAACTGACGAGATCCTTCGGTCTTCGGCCGCTGAGAATCGGTGTCTAAGCTTGTTATGAGAACAATTGGTATCTTTGCTTAGATTATAGCGATTGTTTTGATGGTTATTGGTCTTCAATTTTGCAGGTTCCTGATAATGGTCCATGGAATTACAACTTCATGGGGGTGAGGCACTCATCAGGGATGAAGTATGGAATTACAACTTCAAAAGTTTGATATGCATGATATCAGTCCCATTTCTAGCAATTAAAGCTGATAATGGGGTGAAACAAAGCCAATTCAATTCAAATACCCAACATGTTTGGTTCAGCTCATTTTTATCGCTTTATTTTTTTTAAAGCACTTTATTTTAATCATAAGCTATTTAAAAACCAAAATAAGATAATTCATGCACACAAGCATGAAACATGAAGCTGATGCTGTAATAAATTGGCACCAGGTGTTACCATGCAATAATTAAGAAAAGAATGCAATTTCTGAAAACTACACAATCAGTATTCAACATATGAAATCGTTTCATCTTTTCTGAACAGTTTTGTGTTCTCTTAAACCACATGTTTTGGTTCCTTCTCTTCTAAGATGTAGTCCGAACGAGATTCAAGGAACTATGCTACGAAGAAAGAAATAGAACAAGAACATTAAACGAAGTTGATTTACTTTGCTCACATCTTCAACCCAGGAGAGAGACTCATTGAACTTGAGACAAAGGGGAGGGGATGAAGATCTGGTTTGCTGGAGGGACTCACTCAACAATCTGATCTTCCAACAAGGGAGGGAGTATAGAGTGTAAACGTAGGCTTTTAATTTTAAGGGCAAATTTGTCATTTAAATATTGAAGTTATTACCTGTAAAATTTGCAACTAAGCCCAGTTATTACCTATAGCAACAAGTAAATATATGTTCTCACCGGTGGGGACGTAGGTATACGTCCCCACATTGAAATGAAACTTTGAAATGCCTTCCTCCTTTCTTCCTACACGCAGAGTCAGATTTGCATCACTGTCCGAGTACATTCCAATTACTCCCAGGATAGTGAGCAATAGTGAGGAAGAGGACCCAATGGAGGAAGAAGGAGAAGAAAACCAAGTTGAGGGGGATCCTGTGGCAATATAAATTCAAATATTATAAATAAATATATATAAACAAGGTGCAAATAAACGATTTTGACATTGAAATAACATATGAATATTGTTAAATTAGAGGTTGATGCTCAACGCAAATCAAGATATAAAGACGAAAGATTGATTATAATATTAAAATATAAATTCTAAGACAAAAATGACATTATTGAAATGATCCACACCTAAAATATACCTTAACATCCTAATTTATGCCTAAAAATACTGTAAGTGTACTAATGCCCAAAATCTATCTGCTACGTATACGTGACCAATTTAATAGTACTATGTTTTTGAGCTGATAGGTGTAAAGAGTCGTTGAAATCTGGAGACTGGAGTGAAGCGTTAAAAATCATTTGACCAGATATTTAATAAAAAAGAATGATTTTAAAAATGACGATTAGCATTCTTCACTGTATGGGACGCCTTTTGATGGCGCGAGAGAGCCTACATGATCTCTACAGCGTGAGACATAAACTTGTGGAGAATCTGTTTTATTCTTAAAAAGTAACTAATCTATGTTCTAATCACATTTCTGAACAACGATTCGGCAGTTTGATTAATTTAATAAGATGCCTTTTTCCAACATCGTAAGTGCATGATATATTTGTATATATACCATATTGACAAAAGTCCTTGACAGATGATATTCTTGCGTTTATATATATACTACCTCCACCCTAAATATAAAGCCCAGACACTTTTATTTTGTCCTTATTTATAAATCCTCATACCAATTTTCAATTATCATTAATTACTTTTTTCCACAAACACCTTTATTTATTTAATACTTTTTAGATTCCCAATAATATTAATAGGGGTAATTTTGAAATTACATATCAAAAGTTCACATTTCTAATATAATTTAACTAAATTATTTCATTTTCTTAATGGACGTGAAATCTTTCAAAGAGACTTTATATTTAGGAACAGATGGAGTATTATATGAATTAATCGTCTAGAGTTCCTCAAGTTATATCCAGAATTTTAAAAGAAATTCGTCAGTGACACAAGCATTCAGCTTTTCCATTGCTAAAAAGGAGTAAAGGACTATCATTATTTTCCATCTATGCTATATGCATGAGTATGTTTTCAAAAAAGGCCATGTAAAACACGAAGCTGGATTTGACAAGTTTTATACAAATGTCATTCAAGTATTAATTTTATATGTGACATTATGTCTATATTTAATTAATTATTTTAAGGGAAGGGATTGAGAATGCTTTCACAAGTTTGAACTAGGTCACTTATATTTCATGTCTCGCATCTTAATCAGTTAAACTGATTTTTGAAAATTTTACATGTATCTTCATATTAATAATATATCAAGTGCGTGCATTGCATAAGTTTGATTTATATATCTTTCTATAACATTTTAAATGTTGAATTTTTTTATTGTTAGTTTTGTTTAAGTTAGTATAAATATATATAAATTATATATAAATTTAATTTTTGCCTTTTTAAATATATAATATTTTATACGTTGTTTTTTATTTGTTTTGGTCAAACTTGATAAAACAATATAGAGTGAATAGTCACATAGGTCCCCGAAAGATACCTGTGGAATCAATTAAGTCCCTGACAGATTTGTGGAATCTCTTAAACCCCAAAGATTATTATGAAATCAGTTAGGTCCCTGAAAGATTTGTTGAATCTCTTAAACCCCAAAGATCAATTTGGAATCACGTTAGTCCCCCATGAAGACATAACGGAATCTTACGTGGCACGTTAAATGCTTTGTTGGCCCAAACGTGGCACCTTTTTAACGGTACGTCCAACATGGCATTGGGACCAACAAAACATTTAACATGCCACGTAAGATTCCGTTAGTCCCTCCTAACGAAATTGGATGGGGGACTAACGTAATGCCACATTGATCTTTGGGAAGCTTAATAGATTCCACAATTCTTTCAGGGACCTAACTGATTCCACGGGTATCTTTCGAGTACCTATGTGATTATTAACTCAACAATACATGATAACTATATTAAAAGTAAATATTTTTATTATTTTAATTAGCCGAACACGTTAAAATAATTAAATTAAAAATGAAGACAGAGCCTTCTATCAATTTCAAAGCCAAAATATTTAACATATGTAATTAATGTTAAAAAATGTGAAAGTGATTTAAAGTAAAATATGTGAAGATTTTATTAAAAGATTTATTTGCTATCTTAAATTATATATATTATTAGTAAAATTTATGGTGAGGCTAATTTTAAAATAAGAACTTCTATTATTTGTTTTTTTTTTTTTGGATTTCCATTACCTTTTTTGTTTTCAATGATTATCTTATAGAATTTATTGAGCAAGGAAAGATCGTCTATATGAATTATACAAAGAGTTTGTACATATTGGGGTATATAAAATAAAGTGTAAAATGTCATATAGGTCTTTGAAAGATACAGTGATCAACAAGTTTGTTCTCCAAAGAAAACTAGCACCATAGCCCTCCTAAAATTGGTACCCTTCCTTCCTGTCTACTACTTTTCTTTTCTTTTCTTTTCTTTTTTAAGCACCCGTAACTATCATAATTTCACTACATAAAATACAAAGAAAGTTCCTTTGGGTAGGGATGGGGAAAAAAGAAAACATTGGGTTAAATGGTTAGAAGCGTGCAAGTCAAAGGAAGAAGAGGGCCTTGGCTTGAGGATTTACAACTTTTCAACTTAGTTATTAGGAAAGTTGGAGTGGAGATCGAATTCCAATAGAAAAAGACTCATTCTAGTGCAAGCTAAGGTGTTGCAATAGATTTATGGGTAAGACAACTCACTAAGGAGAGGAATAGTGCAACAGAGGACTACAACATAATGCTGAGAGTATATTATGCAACAGAGAGCCAGAGATAGTGCAACACTTCTTTTTCCTCATGTGAAGTATCTTACAATATTTGGCAAAAATATTACAAGTGCATGTTGGCAGTATTACCTAACGATGGGAAGACTCATCTTGAACAACATGAAGGAGCGGTGAAGACACATAAGAGTGCGAAGAAGTTATGGAATTATTTATGGATTGTAGAATTGTGGATGATTTGGAAATCTAGGAACAAGTTAATTTTTGAGCAAAAAGAAATTATTATACAAGAAATTTTGGAGCAGATTCAGCTAAAAGCTTGGACTATAGCTAAAGTAACATTTACAGGTGCTGGCCTTTCATCTACAGATTGGTTACAGTAACCATTTGAATGAATTAACCAAGTTAGGCCATAAATATTTGTAAAAGATTTCTCCTGTAAAGGGTTGGAGTATCCCTTGTAATTCAATCAATAAATTAATTTTTGCTGTTAGAAAAAATCACCACCAAACAAGTCAACGAAAATTTAAATGGCCAGTAGGTTATGTAAATTTTAATCCCCGAAAGATTCACATGGCCAATAAATTCATCCCTAAAAGAACAATGTGAAGGCTATCTAAACTTTCAAGGACTTATTTGATGACCATTTTCCTTGAATACTAACTTGATAGCCACAATATCTTTAGAGGACCAAATTGACATTTAACTTTAAAATAAATGTTTGAAATTGTTAATATAATTCTAATTGGTATCCGATATTTCAAAAGATAACAAGAAACTTCATACATCACTTGCTAATGGGTTTTGCAATGAGGTATGAGGAAAAGAGTACATTATAATCAGGTATCAGATGGGAATTAAAAGGGGTGGTCCTTGAATGTAATTCGTCTGTGGCCTTGAGATACATTATGGGTAGAAAGGTCCTATGATGAGCAGAAAATGCTAACCTCGCTCGATACATTCTTGCATAACTGTTTTGTTTCTGTTGACCTCTTATGAATATCCTGGTCGATGAAGGATGATTTTCCATATGATCTAATCTTGGGAGGATTCGTGATAAGTTTTATACTTATTAGAGACATTCATGGTTGCGAGACATTTACTCTCGATCCCCTTTTCTTATAATTGATTCAGAAGATCAATGATGACATTGGATCTAGATCATGATTGAACGATGAAAATAATTTCATAATATAAAGCCGATAATAATTGTGTAAATCACTTGTGTTATCATACATCACTCGTATAAATTATATGTTTATTGTGTTTGCTTACTTTCAGTTATCTTAGTTACTATTTTAATAGTGATATGTTAGTAACTTACTCTTTATCCCTATATGTTTGCTAGGTACTGAAGATGGTAACTTGATACCTTTTATGTTTAGAGATGAGACCGCTCCTAATAGAGGAGTGGGATTATCAGGACCATCTATAAACGTTTGAGGGAGAGGTAGAGATTACATTGCATCATCCCAATCCATGGACTAGGCTACGACCGAGGAAGTTTCGTTTGCACATGGTCTATACGATGCACATGCCACCATCATTTACCTATCGACATCTATCTCCTGCACCAAATATTCATAGATCTCCTTCATTCAATTACATGAGATCTCCCCTTCTTTTGACATGAGAGAGAATAGTTAGAGAATATTCTCTTATTCCTACTCTTGCTCGTAGGGTCAGAATTCTATCCCTATCTGAGAATGTACCAGGTGGAGGGATGATGTTTGATGACGAGGAGGAGGAACTTATGCAAGAGGAAGAGGGTTGATTGATGAATAGGCGAACAATAGCCGTCAGGGAGTGGTATGTTTTGTTTTGTATTTTATGGAGTTGGGAACTGAGTCTCTAAAGTGTAACGTATCTTTTAACTTGCTTTTATTGTAAATAGTTTAAAATACTTTAGAGTTTAGCTGATGGTTATATGTTGATTTTGTAAATAACTATGTTTTGGATTATAAGTTTAATGTTTTGAAAAACAAAACTCATCTTGTAAAAGGTAGTGATGCACAAGCCAAAATCAAAGGGTGGGCTTGGTTTTAAAATTCTTGATCAATGGAATGATGTTGCACTTGGAAAATAGATTTGGTGACTGCCGTCCAAAAATGATTATCTTTTGCTAAAATGGGTGCATGAGTATTATATGAAAGGTATGGATTTTTGGGCTTATGAGCCTCCTGTCAGTTATGCTTGGTGCTGGAAGAGGATTCATTTGCTAGAGAGGATTTGCCTTAGCATACACTTATGGGATTTGGAACATGAACTCGTTAGGTTTATATACGATTAATGAAAGGTACAATTGGCTCTATTCCTAAACATGGCTTTATTCTCTTGTTGGTTAGTCAACAAAAGTTATTAACCAGAGACAGGCTCATGAGATTAAATATTATGGATGTTGCTGCTTGTGTTTTACGTAATTGTCATGAGGAATCTTGAAAACATCACTAAATCCATATACCTTGCCTGTCTAGCCCTTAAAGTTCCTCTAGAAATCACCATAAATTGCTCGTGATTCCAAGTTTCCATGTTGTTTTCTTTTTGTAAGTTTTTGTTTTTGTTTTCCCTTGGGGTTTCAGTATCTGAGTCTTCTTCCCTCCGAGGTTTCCTTTTTGTTGGAATTTTGACAAATATCCTTAAGGTACTCGTCTAGTCTTCCATTATTGGCCAACTCTTATAGGATGTCCCTTAATTGGAAGCATTCTCCAATGATATGCCCATTGTTGTTGTGCCATGCACACATCTTATGCCTAGTTTCATCCCTGACTATCTTTTGAGGCCTAGGTGGCTTGACTCCTCTAAGCTCGATGTTCATTATTTCATTCATGATCTGCTCTCTTGGGGCATTGAACTCGAAATACTGACTGAATTTGGACTTGTACATTCTATCCTTTTTTCTTCCACCTTCTTGATGAGATTCTTTCTATTATCTTCATCGTAATTCTCCCTCAAATTGGGTTTGGGTCCTAAATGATCTTTGGCGGATGTACTCATATGTTCCTAAACGGCCTTAAATTGGCGAAAGTTTTCTTTGTTGGTGAATTGTTCTAACCTTATCATTATCTCATCCATAGATCGCGGAACGGTACCTGCAAGATCTGCTACAAAATTGCTGCTTGGATGAAGACCTCAGATGAAAGATGCAAGGCCATGGATGACTTCAAATTTATAATTTGATTTTTCCCTCTAGTGAACCTGGTGAAAAAATTGTGCAAGCTTTCATCTTGCTGTTGGATCACAGTAGATAAGAAGTGCGCCGTTTTGGGATAGGCTTTGCTGGTGGAGATTTGAAGTTTAAATGCATTGGTGAGTTGTTTCCAACTGTTGATGGATCTTGCTTCATAGGTTTGGGACCATTCAGAGGACGGTTTTATCAAACTCCAAGAAAAGGCTTTGCAAATAACGTCAGGGGTTTCATGTTGGGGCACAATTGCTGCCTGAAATCTCCCGATGTGCGGCTTTGGATCTCCTGTTCCTTCTTAGCCATATAGGTTGGTCGGGTGTTGGAAATTTCTAGGATTTGTTGTTCACATAATCATTTCAACAAAACGGTTCTAGCCCCGCGAAGATCTTTTCATAGTTCGGAAGTTCCTGGTCTGGTTCCTTCTGCCTGGCCTTTTCCCAATGGGTATCGGGATTGGTCAGTTAATCTCCTCCCTTTACTAGGCTCGTTATCTTGGGAGCATCTGTGATCTTGTGTCCGAGCTATCCTACAAAAATTGTTTTTTTGACCTTGTTAGTTGTAGGTGTCTGTTGTAAAGCTTGCTGATCACGAAAGGCGAGAGCTTTGTTGAATCTGCTTCAAGTCCTTTACTACTGCTTTGTCCATACAGTCAAGCACTAGTTTATCAATCATCTCCTAATTGAGTCGAGCTAAATTTACACTTCGGGTTGGCTTTTCTTTCTACACTTTTGCTTCATCCTGGTATGGAATGACAAACTTAGATTGGGTTTTCTTACCTCTTGGAGCAGCATGCTCTCCTTGGGGCTTTATAGGAGCATCCAGGGTATCCAACGAGGCCTCTACTCTATCAGGAGGACCATTATTTACTTGAGGGTCTACAGCGCCTACATCAGATCCAATTATTGGAGCAGCTAGATCGGTTTGATCTTGTAATGAGTTACCGATTTTGGATTTAGATTAACTCCTGCTTGATTGCTGAGTAAGAGTGGGTTGATCAAATTTGGGTTTTAAATTCCAATTAGGTTGTGGTTAGTGGAGTTTGTAATTTATGGTTCCCACAGACGACACCAATGCTCTATTAAGATCTTACAAGGGTCCTTGTTAAGGATATTTAGTTTGAAAGAGGGAACTATTGGTCCTACATACTCGTCTGAACAGTGTTCTGGGATCAAGACTACGTACTTCTTTCAGGCACATTTATATAGTGCATGAGGGAAGACATAGACGGCTTCAAGTTGTTCCTAAGAGAGTTCGGCGATGGGCCCATTCTCTTAGAAAGGTCATTTTCAAGCTTGTATTCCCTATAGGAAGCACACCGATTTGGATCCTAAAGCTAAAGCTCTCAGTATTGTTTAGTGGTGACCTTCATCATGTTGCTGAATCTCTGCGATGGGGGTTGGGATCAACTACCACCTTGAGGATGGCAGGGATTTTGGGTGTAATCTCTACTAAGATTCTCTCTTAGGAGTATTAACATACTTTGCATATACATTATGTGAGTGGAATAGCTGACGGAAATATGTTTTGGTTGTGTGTTCGACCCTCTGCTTGAGGGTGGTATTTATAGGATTGGCATGAACTTCTTGGCATGATGTATTTTCTTGATAAATCTTCTATATTTGAGGATAATCTTCGTATGAACTTATCTTATTTAGAAAAGTGATGATCCCATATAATTTTAGATAATTCAGTTGTAATCTTTATCAATCGAGTTGTTAACTGTTAGCATTGACTTCACAAATAAGTCTCCTGACTTATCCTCGGGTTGGGTCATGTGTGTGTAGCATGCATATTATTTCCTTATTAGTTTGCATTTAATTAATAAATAATCATGCATTTTATTATAATTTTAGCATGCATTTTATTCACATTTCACTCGGAGATTTCTTGTGCTTTTGATGTGTAATTTAACAATTTTGAGGCTTGGAGCATTAAAGAACTTAATGAATCCATCATTCAAGGATTGTAGGAGCATTTGGAAACGAAAAGAAGCAAAAATAGAGCTTTAGTAGTATGTTGTTGGCCTATTTTGCTATTTCGGACCCAAAACTTGAATGAAGGAAAAATTATAAAAAAGATGAAGATAAAACCCCTGGAGAGAAAAAAAATAGAAGAAGAAGTAGAAGTAGAATTAAAATTAGAATTAGAATCTATCATAAACATAAATAAGTTAAAAACAAGGATTCAAGACAACAACCACTATCTCTTAGCGGAATTGGAAGGCGATTGAAGTGGAGATTCTCTGTTCTACATTCCTCTTTTGGTTCTACCTATATCTTATATCTTATTTCTTTTTTTTTTTCTTGTATTATGTTTGTGACTGAGTAGTCTCCCGTTTTAGGGATTAGGATTAGCCCATGGAAACATCGACATGATATTTTCATTATTTTCTCTTATTAATATTTGATTATTTTATATTTAATTATGTTGTCATTAATGCATGTGATTGTGTCGGATCCCACTATTGTATGATCATAGATGTTAGGTGAAGAACTAAAAGGTGAAAGTTAATATCTGACATACATAATTAAACTTGAGGTTTTAGATTACGAAAGTAGTTCTAATCCTTGAGAGGGTTCAATGAATATCATAGACCTTAATGGGTTTGTCATGTTATAATTATCGTGAAAGTAAAAGTTATGCATGTCAAATACGTTATTAGATTCTGAAAGGAACTAGTATTTTACAATTGGATGATTCACCTTTAAAATAAATCTAATTTGATAAGAGAGATATCATTATTTGATTGTCAATACTTATATGTGGTGAAACTAACCCTTAGAAAATTCAATTTATATTTTATTTCTATATTCAATCAATCAATCAACCTTTTATTTAGTCTTATTTTATTTTATATCTAATATTGGTTTAGATAATTAAACTTGCAATTTGTTGGTACTCAACAACAAAGTCCCTGTAGATTCGATATTTTCTATACTATTTGATATAACCCGTACACTTACTGGCTATCAAGTTTTGACACTGTTGTCGGGGACTTTTTTTTTTTGTTGATATTAACTATTATTTTAAGTTGATTAGATTAAACCTTATTTTAGTATCTATTTTTATTAAAAGATATGGTATGGAAGATTGTGGACCAAGATGAAAACCTGGCATGAGTTTTGAAGAATATCAAAAATCTTTTTGTTATTATTTTACACTACCATCATGTATTGCACGATCAGCTACTGGTGAGACAAAACCTTTATTCATGGAGTTGGCTCAACAAAATACTTGCACAAATTACAAGAACAAGTGGTAATCTTGGATTTTCTATTATGGAACCACTTGAAACACAATATGTGCATGATGTGAGCGAGGATGAGGTGAGCAAAGAGTCATCAATGCAAGATTTGTGTAAGGAAACAAATGTGCCACTTCAAACAAGCACTGTGCATGATATACACCAAAAAGAAGATGGATTTTTTTTGGAAGTTATCCATGTCAGCCTGTGTGCATGGTGGTCAAAATTTTTGAGTTAGACATATATTGGTATATATGCATGTGTCTACATTTCAAAGTTGACTTCTCCAAGTTGTTTATTTTCCTCCTTTGTGAAGCAATTGATTTTGGACTTTGGATCATTGCCTAAGTACACTGGGATTCCATCATTAGTGATAAAGGCTTCAAGGATTGCTCGCAAAGTCAAGCTTCCTAGGCATCACAAGGATTCTATGCATGTTAAGACTTTGGGTGGTGTCACTATTATTTCCTTTGACCTGGTAGGAATTAAACAATGATCCATGTTGTTTCTCCAAGGTCCATTCTTCAAACGATGGGACCCAGGAATCAGTTGTTGTGTTGTGTTTGTCACTTGGTCCTTATGCCACAAAATATGAGATCCATGTGGAAGCTTCATAAGTCAAGTTTAGAACCTTAAATAAGCACTTTTTGGGAGGCAACCCATTCTTTTATTGTTTTTGATTTTTAGGAATTTTAATTTTATTTATTATGGAGTTTCATCTTTGTTTTTTTAGGATTTCTCCTTGGTGTTGCATTTCAAACTTAATTTTGGGAATATGGAGTAGTATGAAGAAGCGTGGCATAAATTCAAAAAATAAAAAAAAAGAGTTCAAGTAAGCTCCACGACCTAGTTGTGGGACATGCCACGCCCGTGGCATGTGATTCCTTGTCATGCTTGGATTTACAACAAGCTTCATGGTTTAGTCGTGGCACATGCCGCGATCGTGGAGTCGCTGCTGTTATTGTGTCCTTTCTCATGACCACCACGGTCAGAGTGTGGCGTGTGCCATGCTCGTGGACAGCCCCACCCTTTCCAACCAACCCAAAAAAAAAATTTTAAACCCGCTTCGTCCCTCAACCGAACCCCACATGTCCCAGTAACAACAACACCAAACCCTCTATGACCCCAACAACCCTCCTTCTTCACTCCATCTCTAGCCCCCCCCCCCCCCCCCCCCCCCGCTTTTATTTTATTATTATTTTTTATAACTCCATAAATTCATCATGAGTTACATTCGGTGCTTATAACCAGTTTTTTCCGTGCAATTCCTCTATTATCATAACATGGTGAGATATTTCCACTTTTATTTTTATTTTTTTATCTTTTTTCTCTCTTAAGGTTTTGTTTTACATTGAGGACAATGTAGAATTTAATCTTAGGGGAGTGCATTCGCATTTTTCATTTAGCTTAGAATCATTTAGTATAATTGTCATTCATCATGCATTTTTAAAAAAATTGTTCATATGCATATACAAGAAAAAAAAACTCATCCTATGGCAATTTACCTTATATTTGTTGCGCTATACACTGAGTACACTTTCTTGCTGGAAAAATTAATGGCTTATTTATGTCATGTGCCCATGTAGTTTGCACCTATTTTGTCAGACGTCCTTTAACTTTATTTTTCAACAAATATACCCCTAAAGTTTGCTCCGGTGAGCCATATACCCCTGCATGTCATTTCCGGCCACTGGTGCTGACGTGGACCGCCGGAGTCAACAAGTGGTAAAAATAGGAGCTCTTGTAGTTCGAGTCTTTTTTGTCATATACCCCTATATATAACTTCAAAAATTCATATCTTTTAAACCGTAAGTCCATAAATTACAAATTTTATGTCAAAACGATCGTATTGAAATATAGAATTTTAATATGTAATTATTTTACTTTTATGGATAGTTTTGTAAAAAATTGTTTTTTGGGCAATTTTCTATACGAATTTTGAATTTATGAATTATTAAAAATAATTTATGAATTGAATTGCACTAGTTTTTATTATAGTTTGAGGATCATAAAAATCATGAGTTTTGACTATGTCAGTCTCCGATGATTTTAAATTTAGTTTTTTTTATAGCTTTTTTTTATAGTTTTTTACAATTTATTTTTAAAAGCCAAAAGTGTTCTTGAAGCTTTCCGAAAAGTACGTCCAAGCTTCATTTCATGTTCTTGAAGCTTTCCGAAAAGTGTTGCTAAGTCCATAGTGTCCAAGTCCTTTAATTCAACAATTGCGGTAACCTTAGGTTGTCATTCCCTACTTAGACATCTTAAAACTTTGTTAACAAGTTCACAATTCATGAAAGTTTTTCCAAGAGCAATGAGATGATTAATAATATGAGTAAAACGCTTTTGCATAATACATATAGATTCATTAGGCAACATACGAAACAATTCATATTCATGCATCAAAGAATTTAGTCTAGCACGCCTAACTTCACTAGTGCCTTCATGTGTGACTTGCAAGGTGTCCCACATTTCTTTGGCATTACGACATTGGGAAACTCTAAAGAACTCATCATAAGATAGAGCGGAGGTGATGATATTCTTAGCTTTTAAATCATATTGAATTTTATTTTTATCATCATCGGTCCACTTATCCTTGGGGGTTAGTTTAGATACACCTTCTACTTGAGTTGAGGGAATATGAGGACCATTTTCAATGGCTTCCCAAATGTTCATGTCTATGGCTTCTATAAAAATTCTCATTCTAACTTTCCAATAAGCATAACCCTCTCCACTAAACATAGGAGGGCGACTTATCGAAGCACCTTCACCACCAAAGGGATTCGTAGAACCCATTGTAGCTTCCTCAAGGATCTTTACGAAAAAGCTCTATGCTCGTGTCTTTCGACCGAGCTCTGATACCAATTGTAAAAACTACAATCGGTGGGTGAATTAACTAAGGAACACTAGGAGAACACCTAGAAGGGGGGTTGAATAGGTGTTAGAGAAACCTTGAAAGATTTTCAAAAGAAACGAAACGAAACAATTAAAACAAATGATTTTTACACAAAGTTTCAGTCCTTAATCGATTAGGCAAGTCTATTAATCGATTAACCCTTGAAAAACACAAGTTAATCGATTAATCAAGCAGGTTAATCGATTAGTGCCTGAAAGCTTGCTTTTGGTTGTGTTAATCGATTAATCACTGTTAAAACTGAAAAATCACTTTTCAATCAAATACGAAAATCAATCAATTAACACGTATGATCAGAGATAAAGCGGAATTGATTAACACCAATATTCTTATTGATTACCTAGGTTATGAAAATGATTTTCCCAAATCAATTTGCACAATTAAGATTCAATTCAATCAATTATGAAAATCAATCTTGTCTAGGTTTTCCACCAAGAACAATATTGAAATGACTTGAATGTAAAGAGTTAAGGGATAGAAATATTGTACAGAGATTTATCCTGGTTCACTTTCATCCACTTGAAAGCTACATCCAGTCCCCTCTTCAACCAAGAGAGATTCTTCACTATGAGGAATTAGAGTTCTCAAATTACAAACAAATGCCTCTCAAGACTCCCTTCTTGATAACCTCCAAGAGATACACCACACTCTTGTTTTGCAATCCTATTGACCCTCTAATCTAACCTCTTCCCTTGCTTTTTGATATCCCCACAACAAGTCTTCCAAATTGCTTGATGATTCCTCACACCAAGACTTCCAAATGCTTGTCAACACAACAAGACTTCCAAGATGACTTTGCTTGATGAACAACCACCAAGTCTTCCTTTGTTGTAGATAGCTTGCCTTCTTTGCAATGATTACAACTCAAATGAAAACAATAACAATCCTATGAATCTCTTTCAAGAACTATGAAAATATCAACATAAGAGATTCAAAGATTCTTGATCAAAGAGTGTAAAATTTGAAAGCTTTGATCTATGAAAGTGAGAGAGAATAGTGATTTGAGCTCAATATATGATGTTTTTGGATGATTTTTAACCTCTTTCTTAGTAATTTTAGCTTGTTTCTCAAGTATTTTAGGAAAAAGATAGAGATTTGGCTAACTAATGTGATGAACGAGGTCCTTGAGGATTTTGTATCGATTTGTTGTGAATTTCAGGTTTTGGAGGCTTAATTTGATGATTCATGGAAAAGAAGGGAAAAACAAGCCTTGGAATGAGGAGTTCGGAGCAAAGAGATGAAAATTGGTGCAAAAAGTGGTAGACTCGCCCAGGCGAGGTTAACACTCACCCAGGCGAGTGGGGTTTTCATGCTTTAAAAAAGGGGTTCAAAGAGCCAATTTTCTCAGTGGAAAACTCGCCCAGGCGAGCCTTATTCTCGCCTGGGCGAGCAAAATGCGAGAAAGTGACAATGTTCGCTGTTTTGATCATAACTTGAGCTACGTTTATCCAAATGAGGCGATCTATATATCATTTTAAAGCTAAGGAAAAGATCTACAACTTTGCCAGAAATAGCCTTGCTCAAATGCGTTCATCGTGGGGGTCAAAATCAGTTCCGAAGTTTCTGCCAGACACAAATACGGGATTCTTGAAGGATTTTAATGATAAATTCTATTTGTAGATAAGATTCTTAAAGATTAGTTTATTCTAATAGGATCTTATCATATTATATTCAGATTTAGGATTAGTTTTATTTAAATAAAAATCTTATCACATTAGATTGAAAAATTATGTTGGTTTTTATCTATATAATAATAGGATTAGGATTCATTCAAAAGGAGAGGAGAGACACTCATACAACTCCATAGAATAATAGTAGATTAGGATTTGAGACTTGGAGAAGGAACAAGGATTGGAGGTTTTGTGAAGAACACGAAGTTAGCGCAAGGATTCATGGTAATTATTTTTATCATGTTTATTGTGTTTTCTCTTGTAAGTATGAACTAATTTCATCCTTGGGATGTAGGAGTAGATGAATGGAACCTTTTCAATATTTCTAGTAATAAATTAATTTTGTTATCCGTTATTGAATTCTGTGTTTGATTATTCTTATTTGTTTCTCATGAAAGAAGCTGTTTCATGACTTTTGAAAATCCTTTATGAATAGACATATGAATTTAGGATTTAGTCATTTAATCAAACAGTTCAATTGCATAGGCACAGACATGTTTTCTATGAATTGGGTAATTTTATAAAAAGAAGTTTTGACTGAACTTAATTAAGGGTTAGGTTTTTAAGGCTCTCTTGAGACATCATTGGGAGATTAATATCTAAAATACGGAGACGTGCTAAGACATTAGGCGTTTTCTACCTTTGCAAAACAAATTCAGAATCAAGGAAAACAAATCAATTTATTATAGAATATTTAGGAACCTGCATCGAAACTACATCCCGCTTTTTCCCCTTGCCAAAGAGTCATTTATTTTAATTTCTATTTTTATTTACAAAATCATAAATCCTTTGTCTTGTTCACTAAGTAATATTAATTAGGTGGAATTAATTAAACGGTCACTTATTTGGGTACGATACTCGGACTTCATTGTCTATATTACTTGTACGATCTTGTACACTTGCCAGAATCCCAACAAGTGTGGCTTTGATCTAAAATTGAAATGAAAATGATGTTAGTTTTTCACAATGATTAGGAAAAGGTTTATATAGAATACCCAAAAGTTAGGAAACTTGAAAACTCATTTTGAGAAGTGAAAAACGTATTTTAAAAACCAGTTTTACAGGTCTTAATCGATTAACATATGGCTTAATCGATTAACCACTGTAACATGTGTGTTAATCGATTAACCCTTACCCATTAATCGATTAGCCAATGCTAAATTCAATTAAAAACTTGTTTTCTCAAAATTAAACCTTTCCTTTCAAACCTTTAAGCCACCTATTGATTTTAGGTTAAGTGAATACTCAAATTATGATATTATCATGATCTTGATAGAGATTCACTACCCTCTAATGACTCTATCCAAACTCATCAAAATAAAAGACTCAAACTAAATATATTACAATTAAACCCAAACTAAGTCTTCATGAGCTTGCTCTCTCTTCATCATTTGTTGAGTTTTGTTTGCATGTTGAGCTTGAACTTGATCAACACATTTGTAGTTTGTTCAAAACCTTTTGTCATTTATCAAAACATTCTCAATGGAACTTATAGTTAATTTATCACATTTGGGAGGAGAGGAATGGTAGAACTTTCATGGATCGCACGAGGAGTATGCAATTTGTTTTTAGTATAATTAGAAGAGAGGTGACTCATAAAATAAGTTTTTTTTTCCAAATTATATACATTGGAATAATTATTCTTTGGTAGATAGGATCAGACAGGAACTTTAGTTTTTGTCCTTAGGTTATTGTTTGAACCCTTCATAGAAGGTGGCAAACTTTCCTAAGGATTGATATAGTCTATAGCTTTGAACCCTTCCTAGAAGGTGGCAAGGTTATTGATTGTGGCCTTTTATTTTTGTTCTTGAATTTTGCACGTTTTTTTTTGGTAAAATAAAAATATTATTAAACCACAAGCAAAAAAGATGAATCATACAAATCCCTCTATGGTCTATGTGCCACCTTCTAGGAAGGGTTCACCAGCCCAGGAGAGAAAGCCAAAAGGAAACACCAGCCCAAAAACCGAAACTGGCCCAACCAACACACAGCCCAAAAGCAAAGATAAGGCAACTACAGTTCAGACAGTATTCTATTAACTAAAGTGATGTCTTTCCATGTTCTAAAATGGGGAAAGCAGAACGAGATTCGCAAAGCCAGATCCTTCCTCATCGCATGCATGACCACAGCAACCGATTTACTCACACCCATGAATTTTGCACGTTGGTAATGAATTATTCTTTTACCGAAAAAATTTGAGATGTTGTTTTTGTTTTGTAAATTATTTTTCTCATTCAACTTTTTTTTCACAATATAAATGAAATAGATGACTTAAATTCACTTTTTCGTTGAGATACACCAACATAAATATATTCTAATTTGAATGGATTATAATCGATCAAAATCTGGTTTTTTTTAGCATTACTAAACATACACTAAGAGCATCTTCATCAGATTCCCTATTCTTGTTCGTGGCCATTTACGAACGACTCGTACTTTTGTTTACCATTGTGAAAGGCTTCCATTCATAATTTGAGCATCGTGAGCTAATTAGTTTATGTTCGTTGCTCATTAAAATGATTAAAGGAGATAGGGATGAAGAGAGAGAATAGAGAAAAATCAAAAAGGTATGATCACAAAAATTTCAGAAACAATAGAAAATTCACATTGGCTAGATCACAAAATAAATAAAAAAAATAATAGAATAAAAAAATATTTTTTTAATATTATTTTTATCCTATTTGTAAGTTAATTTTCAGGTCCTATTTATAAGTTTCTTGTATTTTTTAGGATGTTGGCTTTTATTTTTTTCTCAATTTTATTAAAAAAATGACTTATTTAAGTTTTTTATCCCTGAAAGTTGACTGAGTTTTTTTTTAGTCCCTATATGTTTATTTGATCGGTCTTGATCCTTAAAAGTTTAAATTTTTTGGTTTCGATCCCTGCCGTTAGGGATCCACCGTTAATTGATGACGTGACTAACAGAGTGTCATGTCAGCATGCCATATGTCTTTTTGTTTAAAGTGAAAAGTCCCTGAAAGTTGACCGAATTTTGGTTTTAGTCAATATCTTTATTTTTGACCAGTCAAGGTCCTTAAAAGTTTAAATTTTTTTGTTTTGGTCCCTACCGTCTTGCTGTCACGTTGCTAGATGACATGGATAACCCAACAAGGCAAGCAAAACTCTAGCCACAGTTGGCTCAAGATTGCCCAAATCAATTAACGGGGTATTTTAATTTTTAAGGACAAATCATTATTGTGCAAATACGTGGAATGTTGATGTGGCAATAGGATCAAAACAATTTTTTTTTTTAAACTTTTAAGAACCTTGATGGTAAAAAAAAGATAATGACTAAAACCAAAATTCAGTTGACTTTCAGGGATCTTTTATTTTTTTAAAAAAAGACACATGACATGCTGACGTGACATTCCGTCAGCCATGTCATTAATTAATGGTGGATCCTTAGCGGCAGAGACCAAAACCAAAAAATTTAAATTTTAAGGATCAAGACCGGTCAAATTAAAAGATAAAGACTAAAACCAAAATTCGATCAACTTTCATGGACCAAAAACTTAAATAATGGACCAAAAACTTAAATAAGCCAAAAAATATTGAATAAAATGTAAAAAAAGAAGGGACACTTTGAAAAGTCGATTTGTACCTAATTGACTCCTCAATTTGGCTTAAAGAAACTACCAAGTTAGAAGTCGTTTTTGCCTTAGGCGGCTTCTCATTCATGACTTTTTTTTGTTGCTTTTTTATATTTTTAGAGATTAAAAATAATTAAAAATATAATTAAATATTAAAACACTTTTTAAATATTTATTTAGATCCTATTTTTAAGTTAAATTTCAGGTTTTATTTATAAGTCATTTGTTATTTTTTAAAAATATATTTTGATGGTTTAAGTTTTTTTAATTAAAAAAAGTACTCCGTATTTAATAAAATGTGGGCAAATGTTTTCGTTATGCACATAGAAAAAAAGTAATATCAATAAATATTAGTGATGGTTACGTTATTGAATTTATGAAAAAAAAAGTTTAAAAAATAATTAAAAAATAGCCGCTGAAAAGTGTTAAAAATATAGTTTGCTTTTTTGCGATAAAATAATTTGGTTAATTGGGGTGATTTATATTTATAGTAAAAAATTAGTAGTGTCAGATAGATTATGAAATTTATTTGTGAAGGAAAAGTAAGTTAATTGAATGATAAAAAAAAAAAAAAGAAGTAAGTTAATTGAAAAGGATGCTGATGATACATTGATGGAATCTGTGCAAATTCCAGATTATTATTCATGAAAGCATGGAGCCAGTTTTAGATGATAATATGAGTTGAGTTTCTTTATCATTAGATATCCAAACATAGCCTTAAGCTCGGGAGTTAAAACTAGGAGACCACACGTCAAAATTGCAAAAAATCTCGTGGCAGCCATATTGCTTGTATGAGGAGGGTATCAAATTGATCATTTATCAAGCCAGCAACCAAACAATTCTCACATTCTGCAATTGGGAAGTCCAAGATGTGATGTTCTTCTCTCAAGCCAGTATCAATGCGGAATTTATTGGGTGCTTTGGCTTGAAAGTTTCCTCAGTATGTAACTTTATATGGAGAAAGGATATAGTTTTGGTTAGGCTACAGTTATACAGTTGTAATAATCAATTTGCCCTGAAATAAGCATGTCACCAAGAATGCTTCACTAGGATTGTCCCAAAGACCCCCCAAAATCCAATAACAAATCCAACTGCCATGCTGATGTAAAATCCAAGACCCAAGAATGAATTTTCATGTTCTTGAAATTTGACTAATGGTTCCTCTACTTCTTTACAAAGTTTTGGAAGTGGCCTCCCAAAAAGGTCAAGATTATCTTCATAGCTTGTGGAATTGAAGCTTTGTAATTGTGTGCCAGTTGGAATTTCTCCAGATAGATAGTTATGCGACAAATCTAACATAGTGAGTCGGTCAATCTGAGCAAGACTAGAAGGAATTGAACCAGCAAGATGGTTTCTTGACAAATCAAGAAATTCAAGTGATGTTAGCCTTCCAATCTTTATAGGAATTTTCCCTGTCAAATTGTTTCTCGATAAATTCAATGAAACCAATGCAACCAAACTCTCTATTTTTGTTGGAATTTCCCTTGTTAATTGATTGCTTGAGAGATCAATGCCTTTCAAAAGCAAGTTGTCATTCTTGAATCGGAGCTCTACACCTTTCCACATCAGCAATGCAATTACATCATAATCATAAGTATATCTTCCATAAGTGTGATTCACAATGTAATAATGAGAACCAGTGTACTTCGAGAAGCGTTCTTGAGTCATTGCAGAGAAGTTCTTGAAACATTTGGGAATTTGTCCCGTCAGATTGTTTGATGAGAGATCCAAGAGATGAATGTTTGTTAGATAACAAAGGGACAATGGTAAATTTCCAGAGAAGAGATTCCTTCTCAAGCTTAACATTTCCAACCGTTGGAAATTGTTCCCTATCCAAGAAGGAACTAGTCCAAATAATTTATTTTCTCCCACGTCAAGCATTACTAGTTTTGTGCAACTCTTCAAGGCGTAAGGGAGCTCCCCACTTAAGCTATTGTTTCTCAAAATCAATGCTTGGAGTTCAAGAGCCGATCCTATAGTGGAAGGAATTTGCCCAGACAAATTATTGTTACTCAAATCTAGATATGCCAATGACTTGAAATTGTTCCAGCAATCAGGAATTTGTCCTGATAAACGATTATTTGAAAGATCTAATTTTTCTAAACTTTTGTGTGTATCATTAGCACATAAAAATAAAAAGGAGTCTGAAAACTTGTTATGGGACATATCAAGGGACTCTGCATTTTGTAAAAATGGTGGAATTGGGCCTTCAAAATGATTAGCTGCAAGAGTTATTGAAGGGTACTCAGTAAGCCTTAATGGAGTAGGTGGAATTGTACCCGTGAGATTGTTGTATGAAATGTTCATTGTTTTGAACGTTGTTGAAAGAGCCCAAAACCACTCGGGGACATTATCGGAAATTCCAGCATTAGAAATATCAAGATAGCTGAAGTTAAATTGTGTCCACACCCATTTGGGAAAAGAGGGACCTAACTTGCAAGATCTTAGTTGAATAACATCCAACTGGAAAGATGGAACCCAGTTTTGGCTAAATTTCAAAGCCAATTGGTTGTCAGATAAGTCCATGGTCTTCAACATTGACAGGTGAGCAAAGTGGGAGTCGGTGATCACACCTTTCAAAGAGTTTGAACCCATTTTCAAAGAGTGTAGCTGAGGTGGAAATCGAATATTTTCAGGAATCTTCCCATCCAGCCTATTTTCACGAAGAGATAGTAGATTTAAAGACGAGAATGTTGAGAGGTCAGGCAGTGTGCCGTTGATTTGATTCATGGCCAGAGATAGTAATTGAAGTGAGTATCTTGCACATCCAGACAAATGATGGATTATCTCTGGAAGCTCTTCACTCAAACTATTATTAGGCAACCACAATATCCTCAAGGTACACGTGTCTCCAAATGACCTTGGAATTCCCCCTTCTATGGAGTTTGAATCAACATCCATAACCTCAAGCTCAGGTGGCAAACTCGTAGTTTCAGGTATTTTTCCTTTTAATCGATTTTCACCAAGGTATAATGTTTTCAAAGAAGAGAATCTTGAAAGGTCGGGTAATGTGCCAGTGATTTGATTTTGGCTCATATCCAATTCTTCCCGTGAGTGTCTTACGCAGCCAGCTGATAAATGATGAACCATCATGGAAAGGTCTTCCCTCAAATTATTATAATGCAAATCTAGGGAATGCAAGGTACATAGATTCATGAAGGATTTCATAACTCCACCCTTGATTCTGTTAAAGGAGAGGTCAAGACGACTTAAAGAATTCATGGTAGTGCCCAAATCATATGATATGGGACCCTCCAAGAGGTTGCTATTGAGGTCGAGCTCAACAATGTTGGATCTCACCTTTGACAACCATTGGAATACAATGGACGACTTAAAGTTGTTCACGGAGAGATCAAGGATAATGAGAGAATTGGAAAATCTGAATTTGGAAGGGACCATTGAAAAGAGAAAATGATCAGAAAGGCTACAATCAAATAGCACTAGTTTTTTTATTTTTGGTAGCTCGACAATAATTTGCAACCAGCTATGCGAATTGTTAAGATTGGATATCCCACTCAAGTCAAGATGGGTTAAAGAAGTGAGATTGGACAGCCATCGACCTCCAACATGACTCCCATTCTCAAATTTTAGATCTAGTTGATTGTAACTAAGGTCCAAATACTTCAAGTGTTGCAACTCTAATAATGAGGCAGGGATCTTACCTTTCAAATGACAGCCCCCAATGTCAAGTATTTCCACATGGCTGGTTTGGTTGCTGCAGCCAACTCCCTTCCATTGGCAGCATTCACGCTTGTCCTCTTCATCCCCCCACGATGACAGACAGCCATAGTCATAGTCATCCACAAGGCTGGCCTTGAAGTGAAGGAGTGCTTGCCTCTCCTTCTCTACGCACCTAACTTCTTCTGCACAAACAAGGCCCACCTGCAACATTAACAGCACCAGAAACATAGATAGAATGAATTTGAAATCAAATGGATTCATCATTATGATTATGATCACCATAATTGATAGCAATCAACTTTGCTATATTGATAGTGGTAACTTTGGGTTATTGCTGGATTAGTGTTACTAGATAGCCTTATATTTATACACAACTCAATAATGGAAAACAAGATAACTTTCTAATGAGTTTCTACTTTCTACATCTCACTGTGTGTTGATGTCTTGGCTTTTCCATTGTGGATGAATTACTTTTGGATGAATTTTGCCTTTGTGCGTCCAGTCACATGGAAAACTTTTTCCCTTCCTTTTGGTGGAGAAAGCAAAACGTGTTTTATGCATTCATGTTTTTCTGTAGATGACTCCTTCGTTTAGAAAAATATAACAACATTGCATAGCAATATATGCATAATAATTAATAATGGAGGAGAAGGCAAATTTATAACTAAAGGACCCACCCACTCTAATATTAAATCCAATGAGTTTCTACTTTCTACATCTCACTGTGTGTGTTGATGACTTGGGCCTTCCCAAGTCTCTGAGACGTGTTAGTTGTGCATCCACAGGGAAAACTTTTTCTTTTCCTTTTGGTGGAGAAAGCAAAACGTGTTTTCGATTCCCCATAATTGCAGTGTTCACATTGCCAGAGTTCTCTATAAGAAATCCAATGAGTTTCTACATCTCACTATTTGTTGTTGACTTGGGCTATTCCAAGTCTTTGAGACGTGTTAGTTGTGGCTTGTACATCCATTATCAGCCCTGCATTCCAAGTCTTTATGTGAATTATTTATCGACATTAGATTACTCTTGCCTTATCCACATTGTGCTTTCTCATAGAGTCACAATTAATAAATTTTAACCTGAATCTACATATTGCATGGTTGAAGTTGTTTAAGGTAACTATGAATTAAAAGCCACTCGGTGTTAGAATTGGCTGAGTGGATATAGAATAGTAGTAGTAGTAGGCTTTGTTTCTTTTTAATCTGTGTCGTGTTTAAAAATTTGAACAGTTCTAACTTATATACATGGAATACAAATTTTTTGTTCCAAAATTTAATCAAGGAAAATCAGTAAATGATTATGATGGTGCAATGCTACTTGATCAATATGTTAATTGTTCTGGTCAAGAATTGAAATCTAATTAGTCTCCTTCATATCAGAATCAAAATTGCATGGTATATTAATTATGGATGCAGAGAGGATGTCAGGACGTGTAAGCCATCACCAACCTCAGAGAAGTTTGTGGAAGCTATATAAACGTTGGGGGCACTATAGAACCCCTGCAATTGTTGTAAACATTTTATTGTTTAATGTTTGTAATACAAATGTAGTTTGCTAACCAGTGTTCTGAATGTTTTATGGTTACACTTTACATTATTGTTTTGATCTTGAGGATTCTTTTGGTATCCAATTTTATCCTCCTCTGCTTCTATTATAATTTGAATTAAGATTCTAATTTTTTTTATGATTATTATGTTACTTGTAACACCCTACCTTAATTAATACTCTAATTACCCTGATTTAATTAGCGACTTGAAAATTTCTTTTTAAAAACATTTTAACTTATGAAAATCTCTGTCAAATCGGACAGGGTTTCCTTTGTTTTATGAACATTCCAAAAATAAGAGTTCTCCTTGAAAACCTGTTTAACATTAACACATAACCAGCAGTATGCCAACAGGGCAAAATACAAATCAGTTCAATACATTCGAGAACATCGTCTCCAAAATAATAATTAAGTTATAAAGTAGTTTGATTTCCCCAAAAGATAATACATCATATTTATTTACATCAAAAGCCAAAGTTTAATTTGCGAATCCACATACTATCACAGTCCTAATATTCACACTCCACGTTGTGGAGTGTGTCCCTGCTCGGCCACGACTAGTGCATGCTCCGCTTCTGTACCTGTAAAAATATAGCAAGTAGGGTAGCATTACACAGAACTTAGAAATATAGCTTCTACAAAAGCATAGAAATAAACCAAGGTCCTACCCTACACCATACTAAACAACTCACATACTACTTCACTTTCCTTTATACGACTCAACATTTCCTTATGATTTCATTCACATACTTTCCCTATACCTTTCAAGTCTTTCTATTGCTTTCCATTCTTTCGCGCACCTTTCGGTGGGTTCTAATCACATCTACTCACGCCATGTAGGCGGGTCCATCATTTCACATTATCACGCTCCCATAGGGAGGGTCCATATCATACATCTATCCACTCCTCTGTGGAGGGTCCATAAATCATATACATATCCACTCCTATATGGAGGGTCCATCAATCACGCTCCGTAATGGAGGGTCCATTATATACACACTCCGCTATGGAGGGTCCATTATATACACGCTCCGCTATGGAGGGTCCATTATAAATATACACGCTCCGTTATGGAGGGTCCATCATAAATATACACGCTCCGTTATGGAGGGTCCATTATAAATATACACGCTCCGTTATGGAGGGTCCATTATATTTATACACACTCCGTTAAGGAGGGTCCATTATAAATATACACGCTCCGTTATGGAGGGTCCATTATATTTATACACACTCCGTTAAGGAGGGTCCATTATAAATATACACGGTCCGTTATGGAGGGTCCATTATAATTATACATGCTCCGTTATGGAGGGTTCATTATATTTATACACACTCCATTAAGGAGGGTCCATTATAAATATACACGCTCCGTTATGGAGGGTCCATTATAATTCCACACTCCACTTGGGGAGGGTCCATATAGGTTATACATATTTCCACTTCCATAGGAAGGGTCATTCATAAACATTATCATATTCTCACTCCCTTTGGGAGGGTCATTATTCAATTCCTCTTAGGGAGAGTCATTAACACATATATATTCATTCACATCGTAAATTCACCCTTTCACATTCCTATATCCACGCCTCAATAGGTGGGTTCTTCTCACATTAACCATATAATTCCATTGTTCAAGTATTCACTCGCTTTTAACTCATTCCCTATATGATTTCCATTCAATTTCATTTGCACATTTTAGCACTCGTAGTCCGTTTTAGCCATAAATGCCCCTTTTGCGTTATTAATTCCCTTTTTATACACATTTATCACTCACATTATTTACTTAGAATTAAATCAACATTTCACTCTAGTATTCATTTATCGATTCCTCTTAACATGCATTCTTCTATACTCTCCATACATTTTACCCGTCATCTTTCCGAATTAGAACCAATCCATCATTACTTTCCCTTTTATTCACCTATCTCATAGTTATCCCATCAATATAATATTTCATTCCTTTCACAATCTCCATATCTTTTTCAAGCTTATCCCGAGTCTCTAATTATTTTCACTCTATCATTCACTCTTAATTTCCTTTATAACTTTCTTATGATTCATCAACTAGTTATCCTCATTACTCTCACATCATATATATATATATATATATATATACTTAATCCATTATTCACTTCCTATCCATTTTCATTTATACCTTTGTTCTCACAAATTACACTAATTACTCTTTCTATTCTCCATCAATTATTTCCTTGATTTTTATTGTCAAATACCCTAAGGTTTTCATGCTAAACTCCCTCTCTACCCCTAGCCATCACTATAACTAAAGAGAATCTACTTCCTAAGCTAAGGTAATACAAACCCTCTTACCTTCTTAATGGAGGAAGATGATAAATTCAAGCTCTAGCTCCTTGATTCCTTGGTATGTGAGTTCCTTGCCCTTGACTTGGTTTTGAGTTGGAAGGCATGAAACAAAGTCCTATACATTCATGAGTGCAAGAACCCTAAGGACTTAAACTCAATTTCTATGAACTAAGGAAAGTTGGAATGGAAAGGAAATTAATTCATGATATAAAGCTAGCTTACCCAATTAGTGGTGGAAATTTGAAAAGCCAAGGAGAAATAAGGAGGGAGCAATTCGTGTGGAGGAAGGAGGAAGAGAAATGAGGCTTCAACCCACTTCCATGGTGCAAGGCTTGATGGGGTTTTGTTGATTTTGGGTTTGGGGTGCCCAAAAATCAAGTGTTTGTGAAGGAATGATGATGGAAGTGATCTTGAAGTTGAGAGGAAGTTGATGAAGATGGTGGGTTGTGTTGGTGATGAAGGAATGTGAAATGAAGTGTTTTTGTTGCCTCATATTCAGCCTAGGGTGTTGGGAAAAACGTGTGGCCAAGATCAAGACTTTGGCCCCAAGTTTCATTTTCAACGCACCAGATCTGGTGCTGCTGAGCGGCGCGCGCCTGGGCGCAAGCCTGGCGCGCCTGGGCGTGTCTGAGCACCAACTGGTGCTGCTGGAGCGCACCTGGTGCGGTCAGGAGGGAGCTGGTGCGTGCGTCTGGTGCATCTGGTGGAGTCTGGTGCACCAATTCGTGGGTCGAGGTGCAGCTAGTGCCTTTCCCGCGCGCCTGAGCGTTGAGCTCCCTGGTTCAGCACCAATGAATAGTGGTGCACGCTTGGGCGTGCACCGGTGCGCCTGGGTGTGCACCAGAATTTCCAATTTTCGATTCGCCATAACTTTTCCGTTAACCGTCGGATCGGGTCCAAATTTTAAGACAAGCTTCTTAATCCCTTAAACTTCATATCCAACGGTGGAATTAATTTCTTAGCTTCCTATAATAAATTTCTAATTTTCTCTTTTCGGTCGATTTCTAACATCGAAAACGCCGATTTAACTCCCGATTTCGCTTAATTAATTTCAATCGAAGCCACAATTGCCTTCTATACAACCCCTAGGACTTATAATTACCACTCACCTATCCACCAAAATTCGTTAAGCTATTATTCCGATTTTTCTAAGGTTAATAATAATAATTCCATCTTAAAATAAAGTTTGGGATGTTACAATTCTCCCCCACTTATTAGAATTTCGTCCCCGAAATTCCGCTCAATTCCTTCAATTGGAGAACCATCCCCATTGGAAACCTTTTACAATTATATTCCTTAATTCCGTCGCTCCCGCTTGTCTACACTTCGCTCCGTGGTTATCCCGACAAGGATCCTTAAAGTTCCGGAATTAAGCTCTCCCCCACTTATCATAGGCATACTCCTTCGTACCCGTATACCCTTAAGTTCTTGTACTCAATGGGAGTACGAATTCGAATTGAGCTAACTGAGTTTTGTGTGGCTCCTTCACACAATTATTAAGGTTGATTTCTCTTGTGTTCGTTCGTTCAGGGATCTTGGTGAGATCCCGGGGGTTTGGTGTAGCTAAAGACTCTTATCCATAAGCTTCGTTGTGGGTCTAGCACGTGATTAGGCATAAGGAATTTTGGGAAAAACACCATTCAAGTTAGTGTCTACCCCACTAATGGGTCTTTGTATTTTCAGAATTCCTATCGCAATTAGTTTCTCACTTTATTAAGAAGATTGCCATGACATCGTCCGTTAATAGATGCAAAGATCGAGGCGACCGACCCCAATCTTATGTCCGTTAACAGCACATCATCGGCGATTTTGCTGATAGCATCATCATTTAACAGATGTAGGAGCAGAGTGGTCAGCTCTAATCTTACATTCTACTAAACAACGACATTATCACAGAGTTTGGTTACTATCTACTTGGCATTCAAAAGCTTAGTACTTTGTTCTTTCTGATTTCTTTCTAATAAGTGTAGTTGCATCTATGCGTTTTTCTTAAATTACATAACTCTTTATTCAGAGATTAGGGATCAAGGCTCTAGATAGCACATGCTTTTCTAAGTTTTCACTAAAGAGGTGTCTGATCATCAAAGATCAACACCTAAGACTCATAGGGGATTTCTAATTTGGAGCAACTTCATTTCCGTCCAAGTAATTAAGGGAAACATACTAGCATGTGACTTGGTAATTAAACATCATCTCCCAGAGAGTATTAGAGACTCAGCGTTTACCTTAGCTCGGCTTGCCTGCATTCTCCACTTCCTTCCCTTTTGAAGTGAGTACCTATCCTCTCTGGATAGATCGTCTTGCACCTACTGGATGGGCTCTAGCTGTATTCACCTCTTTCTTCATAGTATTCTTGGGACAATTGGCAGCATAGTGTCCGGGTTGTCCGCACACAAAACAACTAAAACTTCTTCTAGTTTGGTTCCAGAACCAGCACTCTCCACTATGTTGCTTTCCACAATGTGGGCATGATAGAGGAGTGTCCACAGCAGTCTCACTCTTGCCCATAATTCTTGGGACAGCTGCCTTGTTGTGGGGAACAACATAAGGGCTTGACCTTTGAGTTGGCCCATCCTTTTTGTTTGAACTTCCTGCCTTCTGCCTACTCTTAACTTTCTCTTTCGCCCTGTGCTTCCTACTCTTTTCATAAGTACTGGTCATATTAACCAGTTGGGACAGATTTGCAATGTTCTGATACTCAAAGGCCATCTTAATCTTCGAACGAAGTCCTGTCTCGAATTTGATGCATTTAGTCCTTTCATCAGCGTCTCTGTAACTTCCGACATATCGGATCAGGTCTTCAAACTTAGCAGCATACTCACTGACGCTCAGATCCCCTTGCACTAGCTGCAGAAAGGCGATCTCCTTTTCTCTGCGGACATCCTCAGGAAAATACTTTTCCAGAAATCGGATCTTAAACAAATCCCAAGTGATTTCCTGATTGCTCGCCTCCAAACCCCTCCGCATCTGTTGCCACCAGTGTTCTGCTTCACTAGTCAACATGTATTGTGCTAGCAGAACCTTCTGTCCCTCCGGTGGTGCCATGGTATTAAGGATCTTCTCGATCTCCTGCAACCAAAGCTGTGCCCCATCGGGATTGAATCCTCCTTCAAACTTTTGAGGCTCGTTCTTTCTGAATCGGGTCATCCAATCAATCGCGACCGGAGCTGGTTGTTGAAGGTTCACTGTTGCTGCTGTTGCCGCTGCTGCTGCTGCTGCTGCTATGTTCTCCGCCTGATTGTGATGCATCTGAGCGATATTCGCAGCGTGGGCCTGTTGCATTTGAGCCATATTCGTTGCCTGAGCTTGCTGCATTTGGACTATACTTTCCAGGATAGCAGCTATTCTATCGTTTTCTGCACGCCTTCCAGCCATTTCGACTAAATCCTGAACGAAATAGCTAGTTAATACTTATACAACTAAATAACTATTTAACCATTCTAGCACTATAACTTAAACATTTGACTCTATACCGTTTACTCGCTTGGTGAGTAACCACTGGAGTAATGATTAACTCCAAGGGCCGAGGAAAAACTGCTCTGATACCATAAATGTAACACCCTACCTTAATTAATACTCTAATTACCCCGATTTAATTAGCGACTTGAAAATTTATTTTTAAAAACATTTTAACTTATGAAAATCTCTGTCAAATCGGACAGGGTTTCCTTTGTTTTATGAACATTCCAAAAATAAGAGTTCTCCTTGAAAACATGTTTAACATTAACACATAACCAGCAGTATGCCAACAGGGCAAAATACAAATCAGTTCAATACATTCGAGAACATCGTCTCCAAAATAATAATTAAGTTATAAAGTAGTTTGATTTCCCCAAAAGATAATACATCATATTTATTTACATCAAAAGCCAAAGTTTAATTTGCGAATCCACATACTATCACAGTCCTAATATTCACACTCCACGTTGTGGAGTGTGTCCCTGCTCGGCCACGACTAGTGCATGCTCCGCTTCTGTACCTGTAAAAATATAGCAAGTAGGGTAGCATTACACAGAACTTAGAAATATAGCTTCTACAAAAGCATAGAAATAAACCAAGGTCCTACCCTACACCATACTAAACAACTCACATACTACTTCACTTTCCTTTATACGACTCAACATTTCCTTATGATTTCATTCACATACTTTCCCTATACCTTTCAAGTCTTTCTATTGCTTTCCATTCTTTCGCGCACCTTTCGGTGGGTTCTAATCACATCTACTCACGCCATGTAGGCGGGTCCATCATTTCACATTATCACGCTCCCATAGGGAGGGTCCATATCATACATCTATCCACTCCTCTGTGGAGGGTCCATAAATCATATACATATCCACTCCTATATGGAGGGTCCATCAATCACGCTCCGTAATGGAGGGTCCATTATATACACGCTGCGCTATGGAGGGTCCATTATATACATGCTCCGCTATGGAGGGTCCACTATATACACGCTCCGCTATGGAGGGTCCATTATAAATATACACGCTCCGTTATGGAGGGTCCATTATAAATATACACGCTCCGTTATGGAGGGTCCATTATATTTATACACACTCCGTTAAGGAGGGTCCATTATAAATATACACGCTCCGTTATGGAGGGTCCATTATATTTATACACGCTTCGTTAAGGAGGGTCCATTATAAATATACACGCTCCGTTATGGAGGGTCCATTATAATTATACACGCTCCGTTATGGAGGGTCCATTATATTTATACACACTCCGTTAAGGAGGGTCCATTATAAATATACACGCTCCGTTATGGAGGGTCCATTATAATTCCACACTCCACTTGGGGAGGGTCCATATAGGTTATACATATTTCCACTTCCATAGGAAGGGTCATTCATAAACATTATCATATTCTCACTCCCTTTGGGAGGGTCATTATTCAATTCCTCTTAGGGAGAGTCATTAACACATATATATTCATTCACATCGTAAATTCACCCTTTCACATTCCTATATCCACACCTCAATAGGTGGGTTCTTCTCACATTAACCATATAATTCCATTGTTCAAGTATTCACTCGCTTTTAACTCATTCCCTATATGATTTCCATTCAATTTCATTTGCACATTTTAGCACTCGTAGTCCGTTTTAGCCATAAATGCCCCTTTTGCGTTATTAATTCCCTTTTTATACACATTTATCACTCACATTATTTACTTAGCATTAAATCAACATTTCACTCTAGTATTCATTTATCGATTCCTCTTAACATGCATTCTTCTATACTCTCCATACATTTTACCCGTCATCTTTCCGAATTAGAACCAATCCATCATTACTTTCCCTTTTATTCACCTATCTCATAGTTATCCCATCAATATAATATTTCATTCCTTTCACAATCTCCATATCTTTTTCAAGCTTATCCCGAGTCTCTAATTATTTTCACTCTATCATTCACTCTTAATTTCCTTTATAACTTTCTTATGATTCATCAACTAGTTATCCTCATTACTCTCACATCATATATATATATATATATACTTAATCCATTATTCACTTCCTATCCATTTTCATTTATACCTTTGTTCTCACAAATTACACTAATTACTCTTTCTATTCTCCATCAATTATTTCCTTGATTTTTATTGTCAAATACCCTAAGGTTTTCATGCTAAACTCCCTCTCTACCCGTAGCCATCACTATAACTAAAGAGAATCTACTTCCTAAGCTAAGGTAATACAAACCCTCTTACCTTCTTAATGGAGGAAGATGATAAATTCAAGCTCTAGCTCCTTGATTCCTTGGTATGTGAGTTCCTTGCCCTTGACTTGGTTTTGAGTTGGAAGGCATGAAACAAAGTCCTATACATTCATGAGTGCAAGAACCCTAAGGACTTAAACTCAATTTCTATGAACTAAGGAAAGTTGGAATGGAAAGGAAATTAATTCATGATATAAAGCTAGCTTACCCAATTAGTGGTGGAAATTTGAAAAGCCAAGGAGAAATAAGGAGGGAGCAATTCGTGTGGAGGAAGGAGGAAGAGAAATGAGGCTTCAACCCACTTCCATGGTGCAAGGCTTGATGGGGTTTTGTTGATTTTGGGTTTGGGGTGCCCAAAAATCAAGTGTTTGTGAAGGAATGATGATGGAAGTGATCTTGAAGTTGAGAGGAAGTTGATGAAGATGGTGGGTTGTGTTGGTGATGAAGGAATGTGAAATGAAGTGTTTTTGTTGCCTCATATTCAGCCTACGGTGTTGGGAAAAACGTGTGGCCAAGATCAATACTTTGGCCCCAAGTTTCATTTTCAACGCACCAGATCTGGTGCTGCTGAGCGGCGCGCGCCTGGGCGCAAGCCTGGGCGTGTCTGAGCACCAACTGGTGCTGCTGGAGCGCACCTGGTGCGGTCAGGAGGGAGCTGGTGCGTGCGTCTGGTGCATCTGGTGGAGTCTGGTGCACCAATTCGTGGGTCGAGGTGCAGCTGGTGCCTTTCCCGCGCGCCTGAGCGCACCAAATGGTGCGCCTGAGCGTTGAGCTCCCTGGTTCAGCACCAATGAATAGTGGTGCACGCTTGGGCGTGCACCGGTGCGCCTGGGCGTGCACCAGAATTTCCAATTTTCGATTCGTCATAACTTTTCCGTTAACCGTCGGATCGGGTCCAAATTTTAAGACAAGCTTCTTAATCCCTTAAACTTCATATCCAACGGTGTAATTTATTTTCTTAGCTTCCTATAATAAATTTCTAATTTTCTCTTTTCGGTCGATTTCTAACATCAAAAACGCCGATTTAACTCCCGATTTCGCTTAATTAATTTCAATCGAAGCCACAATTGCCTTCTATACAACCCCTAGGACTTATAATTACCACTCACCTATCCACCAAAATTCGTTAAGCTATTATTCCTATTTTTCTAAGGTTAATAATAATAATTCCATCTTAAAATAAAGTTTGGGATGTTACATTACTACAATGTTGTGTAAAGGTTGGTTACTTGGTTTTGCTATTCTGTAATCAGTAATCATAACGTCATGCACCTCTGCTACTTTTTTTAATATAGATCTATTTTTTCTGATAAAGAAAAAAAACAAATAACCCTTGCGCTTATGACATATATTATCCCTTATCACCTCTGTGGAACTGTGATTTCTCTGGTAAATTCTAGTGACGTCCAGTGAGTAGGTTCTGCTTTTGCAAGACGAATTTTGTTGGAACCTACAATCGGTGGGTGAAATAACTAGGAGACACTAGGAGAACACCTAGAAGAGGGGGTTGAATAGGTGTTAGATAAACCTTGAAAGATTTTCGCAAGAAACAAATCAAAACGATTAAAACAAATGATTTTCTTGAAATTTTCTTCTATTAATCGATTAACAAGTCAACTAATCGATTAATGCCGAATGATCAATTCAAACTAATCGATTAGTGAAACCAATTACTCGATTAATCAATGTTAAAATTGAAAAATCACTTTTCAATCAATATGAAAACCAATCAATTAACACATATGATCAGAGATAAAGCGGAATTGATTAACACCAATATTCTTATTGATTACCTAGGTTATGAAAATGATTTTCCCCAAATCAATTTTGCACAATTAAGATTCAATTCAATCAATTATGAAAAATCACTTTTTCTAGGTTTTCAACCAAGAACACAATTAAAGACTTGAATTGTAAAGAGTAGATAGTTTAGAGATACGACACAGTGATTTATCCTGGTTCACTTTCATCCACTTGAAAGCTACTCCAGTCCCCTCTTCAACCAAGAGAGATTCTTCACTATGAGGAATTAGAGTTTCTCAAATTACAAGTAAATGCCTCACAAGACTCCCTTCTTGCTAGCCTACAAGAGATACCACACCCTTGCCTTGTAACCCTATTGATATCTAATCTAACCTCTTCTCTTGCTTGCCGATTCCCCACAACAAGACTTCCAATGCTTTGAGATTCTTCAAAGACTTCCACTTGCTTGCTTCACTACAAGACTTCCAAGTGCTTGATGATATGCCACACCAAGGCTTCCAAATAACTTTGCTTGATGAATAACTTCTTCAAGACTTCCTTTGTTGTAGAGTGTTTGCCTTCTTTGCAATGATTACAACTCAAATGAAAACAAAATAACAATCCTATGAATCTCAATCAAAAGCTATGAAAATATCAACATGAGAGATTCAAGGTTCTTGATCAAAGAATGTAAAAATGAGAACTTTGATCTTGAGAGAGTGAGAGAGAATAGAGTGGCTTTGATCTTTGTAAAATGTGTATGAAAATGATTCTAGATGATAGGTAATGATCACAAAGGTTAGGAATAGGTTTATATAGAATACCCAAAAGTTAGGAATGGTTAAAAGTGCTTTTGAGAAGTGAAAAACGCATTTTAAAAACCATATCTGATCGTGTTACTCGAGTAACAAAGTGGCTAATCGAGTAACCATGCCTTAATCGAGTAATGCCGCAAGTATGCTAAAATTTAATCGAGTAAAAGCCAAGTTAATCGATTACTTTTTAGAGTGATCGATTACTTTAGTGTTTTAATCGATTATTGTAAAGAGTTAATCGATTACTTCAATCAAAAATCACTTAAAACTTGTTTTCTCAAAAACTAAACCTTTTCTTTCAAACCTTTAAGCCACCTATTGATTTTAGGCAAAGTGAATACTCAAAATATGATAAAATCATGACTATGATAGAGATTCACTACCCTCTAATGACTCTACCCAAACTCATAAACTAAGAGACTTGTGAGGCAAAATATAAAACAATAAAACACAAACTACCAAACTAAGTCTTCATGAGTTGGCTCTCTCTTCATCACTTGATGTTTGTTGTTGCTTGTTGAGCTTGAACTTGATCAACACATTTGTAGCTTGTTCAAAAACTTTTGGCATTTATCAAAACATTCTTCATGGATCTTACAAATTTAAACTTTTGTGGACAAAACTTTATACCGGCATCCAGATGGTATGATCTAATTGAAGAAATCCAAAGATTATTAACATGATTTACTGAATAACAAAACATAGCTTAGAAAAATCATATAAAGGAGCACAAATTTGAAGTTGCCAACACAAGGACATGAGAAAACCGTGTCCATGTAGGAATATCCCCCAGACAAATAAACTATCCACATTGAAACCATAACTAAACTATAGTATCAGCAGCTATATTATCTCAGTGTCACAAGTTTAAAGCTCCCATTCATACCTTTCCAAATAAACGAGGTTGAAAAGCATGTGCATCTTCTCCAAGGACATTAATACTAACACTTAACTACAAAAGTATTTAAATATAAGCCTAGAATGTGATTAGGTGCCAAGTAAGTAAAAGAAGAAATAATAATGCACAAAACAAGTACTACTCAGTACTGGTATTCAGGAAATATCAATTGTACTAGGAATATACAAGGGTGTAATGTTAAGAAAAGAAATTGGAAAAGTGCAGAAAATAATGGAAGGATAATCAGAGGGAAACAATTCCTCTCTACCCTCACTACTGTCACCCTAGCAGCCAAATGATTGCCTGCCTATTACCAACACCCTCTCTCACTTAATATTCTCATCCAAACCAACTTGTCCCTTAAGTAAGTATTAATATATTCCACTTCTATCCCCTCACCGTTCCCACGTCTAACAGAATGTAATTCATAAACTAGTCCTAACAAGATGAGGGCAAGTGTGAAAATAAATACATAAGCATTGACTAAATAGTATTTGTTCACCGAAGTCAAAAAACAGCAATGCTTTCCTTGGGAATGCCCTTTGCATAGATAATTACAACCACCTCATTAGGTTTCTGGTAGAATTCATGCCTACATAATTTAAGAAAACAAACAGTCAACAATGTCTGAATGATTAGCATCTTCATGCAATAGGAAATTGTTAATGCCCATAGAATATCAAAAACATCGCAAGGAACAACTAACAAATAATATAAGAAACATTACAGACACGAAATAGACAAATTTTCAGTTGGCCCATCACAAACCAGAAAATTGCAAGATTGTAAGAACTTTGAAAAGCCGAGGGAGCATTCTCTTAAAGCTCATAAAGAACTATAAGATCAAAAGATGTGTAATAAAAAAAAGTAGAAGCAGCACTCTCCATATATTAAAAAATATATAAATAATGACCTAAGCAAATGACAATAAAAAACCAGAAAGCTGCACTAACCTATATTTAGGTTAAGCCACCATCACCATCGGCTACTCCGGGTGATCATTATGTGGCTGAACATCTTTTATAGATACATCTGGTGTTGCGTCCATTTTCTGTATACTTATGGTATAAGATTCTTATGCTCAACATATGTCCATCAAGCACAAGTAAGTTTTTTAGGCAAATATGACATATATCCACATTTTCCCTTTCAACAATCAAGAGATCACATATAACACAAACAAAATCTAATTAGTAAATTAAAGAAAATAGATATATAACTACCATTTTCATCAAATGAAAAGAAATTTACCACATAAGAAAGTATACCTGCCAAGAATGTGTGTTCCGCATTCTTTGATCAAATTAGCAAATATTGATTCCCCTGGAGCCAATGAAGCACCCGTTTCTAGAGCAGCTTTAGCAGTCTGATATTCTTCAAGCAACATGCATGCAATACTGTAACTGAAATAAGAATTAAATCAAGAAATTTAATAGCAACAACACACTTGACCAAAACAGAAGAAGAAAAACAAATTAGACATAACGTATATCATATGAGAATATGATGCAATCAAAAGCACTACACATAAAACCAGTCAAGTTCAGTCACATACCTATCTTCACATTCAGTGTTCATGAAAAATAACAGTATTCCAAAATCAATCTAAATCAGTATGCAATAAGTTATATGCCAGATCAGAAACTATTCCACAAACCAAGAATAGACTTGGAAATTTTTTTTACAATTCTACTGTGTGAAAAAGGAATGGACAGATGGAATTGGCCCAGCTTAAAATAATAATTAAAAAAAAACCTAAAAGAAAGGAAAACAAGTGCTGGTACTTCATATTCTAATTTTAGCGTTTTTACTTCAGATTCTATAGAAAAAACTTGTCATCAAAACACACACATACAGTCTTCTGTGTAAGTTTCAGTTCATGTTTCCGCTTTTAGAGGGCAGGTACTTCAGATTCTATTTTTAGCATTATAACTTGAATTGGCAAGGATCATTCAGTTCAGATACCCCTTTAGATATTGAGTGTTTAAAGTGAGGCTAATTTGGTAAGACTTCTAATTTTTCATGATGCAGCTGTATTTATCACAGTCGCAACATGAACCCCAGGCCATGTTAGGCCAACAGGCACGGAGAGTCGGAGAGGATCGTTTCTACCCCGCCTGATGTGGCCACTTTCGACAACAACTAGTGAAGATAACATCTCGTGATAATGATATTATAATTGAAAGAATTCAACATGTGCAGTGTGAGAATCTCCAAACACATAATAAGAAGGAAAGGAAAGTAAGGCAATGTGGTATTTTAATTGCCCTTTGCACAGATATGCATGCTTTCTACAGAGAAGGATTCAACTCAATTGCCTTGTTTGCATTAGCAACAGCCTCTAGACAAAAAGCAAAAAGTCTAGGTGAAAAAATTGTCCATGCTTGAAAAGAGAGAATCAAACTTGGCTACCACAATACAGAGATACCAGATACACAATTTTTCTAGGGTTTGCCACTTTTTAATAATTTTTCCCAGTCTTTCTTTAAGATGAGCATGGTAGGCGGTATGTGAGGTAAATGAGAGAATATAATTCTCTGCCACATTAACACAATAAAATTTCAGTTTGACATCCCTCTGATTTCTCTCTCAACCTTGGTTAAGCTTATAGTTCTTTCAAATTAGGACTGGAATTCTACTATTAGGAATATAACATCACCTGATCAACAAATCAAATGGGGATAATATGAGTTGAGTTTCTTTAAGCTCGGGAGTCATTGTTAGTCTGGGTTAGAATGAAGTAAAGACACTGTGGCAGCCATATTGCTTGTATGAGGAGGGTATCAGATAGATCATTTATCAAGCCAACAACCAAACAATTCTCACATTCTGCAATTGGGAAGTCCAAGATGTGATGTTCTTCTCTCAAGCCAGTATCAATGCGGAATTTATTGGGTGCTTTGGCTTGAAAGTTTCCTCAGTGTATAACTTTATATGGAGAAAGGAGATAGTTTTGGTTAGGCTACCGTTGTGATAATCAATTTGTCCAGGATACAAAAACAGTTACTCTGTTTTAATTCATGTTTTAATTCATGAATACAAGTTCTTGCAAAATCCATATTTGAACGAAGCATGAGACTATTAGAGCATCCACATCCTTGCAACTCTACAAAATTTCTTAATTGGTTCAAAGAGAATACTTTACAATTTTATTTATTTTTTACTTTTCTACATAATTATTAAATTCTGAGGGGATCGGGCTCGTCTCATGAACTAAAAAGAATATGCATCCTGTACCACGACTTGGTTAAAAAAGAAAAAAATTAAGGGGTAAGGTGAGCTTCATCAGTACTTAGCTACAAAAGAAAAATTCAAGCGGCAAAGTGAACTCCACAAGTCTTGATAAAAAAAGTTTTAATTATAAGAATAAAAAAAACAAAATATTTATAAAATAAGTGGTGATTTATATTTCATGATAAATGCATCATTTGGAATGTAGTCTTCTTGAATAAGTTCATAACTTTATTCAATGCATAAATATAGATCCAAGCAAACATAACAGAAGTACATGACAATTGTAGACAAACAAGACCTAAGAAATGTCACTAGTGGCAGCATAGCTTAAAGCCTTCAAGCTTATTCTCAAAAGAAAACTTCCCTTGCCGAAAGGATGTAAGCAATCATCAAGAGGCTGAAAATTAAGCAAAGAAAAAGTGAGTGTCTCAAATTTGGTGAATAAAATGAAAATATGCTTCAGCTTCTAGGAATAAAAACTGAAATTATATATATGAATATTAAAAATTAACATTACCCGTTACTCGTTGAGCCACCTCTTATACTTTGCAACTTTGACTGCTATCATAACATAAATATTGTCTGTGACATTATTGAAGAACCTGAAATAAGCATGTCGCCAAGAATGCTTCACTAGGATTGAGCCAAAGACTCCCCAAAATCCAATAACAAATCCAACTGCCATGTTGATGTAAAATCCAAGACACAAGAAAGAATCTTCATCATCTTCACGAAATTTGACTAATGGTTCCTCCACTTTACAAAGTTTTGGAAGTGGCCTCCCACAAAGGTCAAGATTATCTTCATAGCTAGAGGCATTGAAGCTTTGTAATTGTGTGCTTGTTGGAATTTCTCCAGATAAATAGTTATGCGACAAATCTAACATAGTGAGCCGGTCAATCTGAGCAAGACTAGAAGGAATTGAGCCAACAAGATGGTTTCTTGACAAATCAAGAAATTCAAGTGATGTTAGTCTTCCAATCTTTATAGGAATTTTCCCCGTCAAATTGTTTCTTGATAAATTCAACGAAACCAATGCAACCAGACTCTGTATTTCTGTTGGAATTTCCCTTGTTAATTGATTGCTTGAGAGATCAATGCCTTTTAAAAGCAAATTGTCATTCTTGAATGGGAGCTCTACACCTTTCCACATCAGCAATGCAATTACATCATAAAAATAACCATACATTCCACAAGTGCGATTCACAATGTAAGAATGAGAATCAGTGTACTTCGAGAAGTCTTCTTGAGTCATTGCAGAGAAGTTCTTGAAACATTTGGGAATTTGTCCCTTCAGATTGTTTGATGAGAGATCCAAGAGATGAATGTTTTTTAGATAACAAAGGGACAATGGTAAATTTCCAGAGAAGAGATTCCTTCTCAAGCTTAACATTTGCAACTGTTGGAAATTGTTCCCTATCCAAGAAGGAACTAGTCCAGATAATTTATTTTCTCCCACGTCAAGCATTACTAGCATTGTGCAACTCTTCAAGGAGTAAGTGAGCTCCCCACTTAAGCTATTGTTTCTCAAAATCAATGCTCGAAGTTCAAGAGTTGACCCTATAGTGGAAGGAATTTGCCCAGACAAATTATTGTTACTCAAATCTAGATATGCTAGTGACTTGAAATTGTTCCAGCAATCAGGAATTTGTCCCAGTAAACGATTATTTGAAAGATCCAATTGTCCTAAATTGTTCTTTGTATCATTAGCACATAAAAATAAAAAGGAGTCTGAAAACTTGTTATGGGACAGAACAAGGGACTCTGCATTTCGTAAAAATGGTGGAATTGGGCCTTCAAAATGATTAGCTGCAAGAGTTATTGAAGGGTACTCAATAAGCCTTAATGAAATAGGTGGAATTGTACCCGTGAAATTGTTGTGTGAAATGTTCATTGTTTTGAACGTTGTTGAAAGAGCCCAAAACCACTCGGGGACATTATCGGAAATTCCAGCATTAGAAATATCAAGGTAGCTGAAGTTAAATTGTGTGCGCAACCATTTGGGAAAAGAGGGACCTAACTTGCAAGATCTTAGTTGAATACGCTCCAACTGGAAAGATGGAACCCAGTTTTGGCTAAATTTCAAAGCCAATTGGTTGTCAGATAAGTCCATGGTCTTCAACATAGACATGTCAGCAAAGTGGGAGTCGGTGATCACACCTTTCAAAGAGTTTGAACCCATTCTCAGACACTGTAGCTGAGGTGGAAATCGATAATCTTCCGGAATCTTCCCATTTAGTCTATTTTCACTAAGATATAGTTCATTTAAAGATGAGAATGTTGAGAGGTCAGGCAGTGTGCCGTTGATTTGATTCATGCCCAGATATAGTTCTTGAAGTGAGTATCTTGCACATCCAGACAAATGATGGATTATCTCAGGAAGCTCTTCACTCAAACTATTATTATACAAGCTCAATGCCCTCAAGGTACACGTGTCTCCAAATGACCTTGGAATTCCACCTTCTATGGAGTTTGAATCAACATCCAAAACCTCGAGCTGAGGTGGCAAACTCGTGGTTTCAGGTATTTTTCCTTTAAATCGATTTTCAGAAAGGTATAATCTTTTCAAAGAAGAGAATCTTGAAAGATCGGGTAATGTGCCAGTGATTTGATTCTGGCTCAGATCCAATTCTTCCAATGAGTATCTTACACAGCCAGCTGACAAATGATGAACTATTGAGGAGAGGTCTTCCGTCAAATCATTACCACCCAATCTTAGGGAATGCAAGGTACATAGATTCATGAAGGATTTCATAACTCCACCTTTGATTCTGTTATCGGAGAGGTAAAGGCGGCTTAAAGAATTCATGGAAGTTCCCAAATCATATGATATTGGACCCTCCAAGTGGTTGTAACTAAGGTCAAGCTCAACAATGTTGGAACTCACCTTTGACAACCATTGGAATATATTGGACGACTTTAAGTTGTTCCTAGAGAGATCAAGGATAGTGAGAGAAGTGGAAAATCTGAATTTGGAAGGGACCATTGAAAAGAGAAAATGATCAGAAAGGCTACTATCGCGTAGCACTAGTTTTGTTATTTTTGGTAACTCACCAATAATTTGCAACCAGCTATGCAAATTGTTGGATATCCCACTCAAGTCAATATGGGTTAAAGAAGTGAGATTGGACAGCCACTGACCTCCAACATGACTCCCATTCTCAAATTTTAGAACTGGATTGTATCCGAGACACAACGTCTGCAAGCCTGAAAGCTTCCCAAGTTGGGATGGTATTGTTCCTTCTAAACCATTCCCGCTGAGATCAAGATACTGCAACTTGGAGAGATTTCCAAGTTGAGATGGGATTGGACCCTCTAGTCGATTGAAACTAAGGTCCAAATACTTCAAGTGTTGCAACTCTAATAATGAGGCAGGGATCTTACCTTTCAAATGACAGCCCCCAATGTCAAGTATTTCCACATGGCTGGTTTGGTTGCTGCAGCCAACTCCCTTCCATTGGCAGCATTCACGCTTGTCCTCTTCATTCCCCCACGATGACAGGCACAGCTTGCCGAAGTCACCCTCATCTATTAGGCTAGCCTTGAATTGAAGGAGTGCTTGCCTCTCCTTCTCTATGCACCTAACTTCTTCTGCACAAACAAGGCCCACCTGCAACATTAACAGCACCAGAAACATAGATTGAATGAATTTGAAATCAAATGGATTCATCATTATGATTATGGTCACCACAATTGATGAAATCAACTTTACTAGATTGATATGGGTAACTCTGGGTTATTGCTGGATTAGTGTTACCAAATAGCCTTATATTTATACACAACTCAATAATGGAACACAAGATAACTTTCTAACTAAGGGACTTAACAAACGTATCCAATGCATTTTTCTGCCTCTCACAATTCTTTAACGCGTTGACGACGTCTTTTAATAATAGTCTTTGTCTTGGTTGGAGACTTTTCCAAGTCTTTGTGGTGATCTTTCAAATAAGCACCGCAGTTGCCTTCAAGATATGAGTGAATAGACCAATATGAAACAATTATTGACTTAGCTTGTATACTTCAAGTTGTAACATGCTATGAGTTAGTGGATCAGTATGAAACAATTTTTTTCTTTTGAATTAATTTGAGAAATTTTTATTTAAGACTAGATTGAAAAGGTATTCTTCACCTTTCTGTGCAAGAGCTATCAGCTTCCAATGTTAGGGATTCACATCCAATGCATTCTGTAAAGTCTTATCAGGGGAGACTTTGTCCTACATCCATGGTAAGTCATGCATTCCAATTTCCAAGTTTTTGTGGAATTTTCCAATTAGTCAGTCTAATTACATATACATCAGACAGCTTTCGGTGCATGATTTATTGACGTTTAATGTCAGTCATTCATCTATCGCTATATGAAACGTGTTGGATGGTGGCTGAACTTTATGTTGGCACCTTGTGCTCTTGCCTGTGACTTTCATATTTTATATTTGATGGTTATTTTTCTGCAACCTGAAATTAGTAGTTAACAATAACCAAGCCCTGCTGCATTTAGACGAGCTGAAAGCTGATAAATTTCTTAAGTGTATTAGTAGTGCTTAGCTGATAAATTTTATGAATGTTTTATGGCTACACTTACATGATTATTGAGGTACTGAGGATTTTATGGACTGGTATCTGGTTCTGATCTTTGCAAATAAAAGCTTATCAAAAGTTAACAAACTACTCACTCCGTCTCTAAATTTAAGACCTTTTAAGATATTTATTTTGTCCTAATTTATAAGATCATATACCAATTTTCAATGACAATTAATTACTCATTATCACAAACACCCCTATTTACTTATCATTTTTTAAATTGCCAATAATATTTATATGGGTAGTTTTGAAAAAATATATTAAATGTTCACATTTTCAATACTATTAACTAGATTAAACAATTTTCTTAATGGACATGAAAATTACCGAAAGAATATTATATATGGAGACGGAGAAAGTACATCATACAAATTACTGTTGTTAATTGTTATAGCTTATCCAAAAATTTACTGTTGTTATATAGATGCCTCGGATTCATTTAGTTTGTCATGATTGTGAAACATATTACTAATATGTTTAGGAAACTAATTTAGATGTTTTACTTGAGTCATATCCAACCATTGCTTTGATAACTTTAAAGTTAGATCTTCAAGCCAAATTTGGTGTTTATTTTTCTTTTCTTCTTAATCTCAAATTTAATTAGTTTTCTGAGTTTTATTTTTGAGTATTTCTATCATGCAATCCAAAATTGGATGGTATGCAACCTTTTCTTAAACCAATAAGAAGTTGACACCTATGCCATGTCATTATTAGAAGTAGTTAAAATTAGTTTTTTGCAATTTAGTCCAACATAAAAAGCAAATTAAAAATTTAGTCCTTTGTACCTATAGACAAATTATAACTTTTAATTTTAAATTTAGTCACGTGCATTAAGCCTTTTTACACAAGTGACTAATTTAAATACTTTTAATTTTTTTTTAAAATTAAAAGTTATAATTTGTCTATAGGTACAAAGGACTAAATTTTTAATTTACTTTTTATGTTGGACTAAATTGCAAAAACCTAATTTTAACTAGATTTAAGAAAAAGTTACATAGCAACCATCCAATTTTGGATTGCAAGATAGTAACTCCCTTTATTTTTAGTATTCCCTAAGCTTCTTTAGCTGTACACACCATCTGGGCTCTACGGGCATCCTTTGAAGTCTCAAGTCTGAACTAAATCCCATTAATGCAAATTACGTATGGTACTGTAGATAACAAAATGGATACCAAGCAAAGGTCAAGGAAGGACAATGGGAAGTTATTTCACATTACTTAACACTTTAGCTGAGGATAACCGGCTTGATGAAGCTGAAGAGCTTTGGACAAAGTTATTATTGCAATACATGGAAAGCTTACTTGCCTAGTAAATTCCGACAACAAAATGATATCTATCTTCCAAAAGAGGGACATGCATGAGAAGATGTTTGAGGTGTTATGAATTTATGATTATGATTAGTGATTTTATATCAATTTAAATTATCTATTCTTTAGTATAATTTAAAATATTGGCTTATTTATGTCATGTGCCGCTATAGTTTGCACCTATTTTGTCAGACGCCCTTTAACTTTATTTTTCAACAAATATACCCCTAAAGTTTGCTCCGGTGAGTCATATACCCCTGCATGTCATTTCCGGCCACCGGTGCTGACGTGGACCGCCGAAGTCAGCAAGTGGTAAAAATAGAAGCTCTTGTAGTTCGAGTTTTTTTTGTCAGATACCCCTATATATAACTTCAAAAATTCATATCTTTTAAACCGTAAGTTCAAAAATTACAAATTTTCTGTCAAAACGATCGTATTGAAATATAGAATTTTAATATGTAATTATTTTACTTTTATGGATAGTTTGGTAAAAAATTGTTTTTTGGGCAATTTTCTATACGAATTTTGAATTTATGAATTATTGAAAATAATTTATGAATTGGATTGCACTAGTTTTTATTATAGTTTGAGGATCATAAAAATCATGAGTTTTGACTATGTCAGTCTCCGATGATTTTAAATTTAGTTTTTTTTATAGCTTTTTTTATAGTTTTTTACAATTTATTTTTAAAAGCCAAAACTCATGATTTTTATGATCCTCAAACTATAATAAAAAATAGTGCAATCTAATTCATAAATTATTTTTAATAATTCATAAATTCAAAATTCGTATAGAAAATTGCCCAAAAAACAATTTTTTACAAAACTATCCATAAAAATAAAATAATTACATTTTAAAATTCTATATTTCAATATGATCGTTTTGACATAAAATTTGTAATTTTTGGACTTACGGTTTAAAAGATATGAATTCTTGAAGTTATATATAGGGGTATCTGATAAAAAAGACTCGAACTACAAGGGCTCCTATTTTTACCACTTGCTGACTCCGGCGGTCCACGTCAGCACCGGTGGCCGGAAATAACATGCAGGGGTATATGGCTCACCGGAGCAAACTTTAGGGGTATATTTGTTGAAAAATAAAGTTAAAGGGCGTCTGACAAAATAGGTGCAAACTACATGGACACCTGACATAAATAAGCCAAAATTAATTTTAGTAGTGACTTAGCCTGTGAGTATCTATTGGGTTGGAATGAAGGTCGCATGATTAAGAATTAGGAAGTTGATAATTAGCTTAAGGCTTAATTATGTTACAAGCCCCTGAAGTTTGGGGTACTTTTGTCAGATACCCTTATTCTTTTTTTTTTCTCAATGTTTATGCCCTCAAACTTATCCCCGGTTTGCTATTTGACCCTCTGACGAATTCCGACTAGTTTTTGCAATGTTTTTGCCCTCAAACTTATCTCCAATTTGCTATTTGCCCTTGTGACAGATTCCGACCAGTTTTTGCACACGAAGACCACCGTGGTCCTAGTCACCCACCAAAGCTCTTCATCTTCAACTTTTCTCCAACCACCATACTTTCTCTGCCACCATACCTCATCCCACTAGCTCCCACCTTCATACCACCACTATCGCCAACACCTTGAAGACGATCTCCTAACCCTAAAACAGTTCCGCTTCGACATCAAGCGCCACCCCGATCCCTCCCTCCTCTCCCTCTGCGACCTCTTCCAGTCCTACTTCAAATCCCTCTACCTCGCCAAAACCTGCTTCCCTATCTCACCCGACCCGAGCCATGTCAACTTTCTCACATTCATCTGCTCGAAACCGAAGAACAAGTCCTATCAACAGAACATTCACCTTGAGAAGGCTTTCGTGGTGTTCAACTTGGGCGCTGTTTATAGTCAAATTGGATTGTTGTACGATCGTAACACGGTTGATGAGCTACGACAGGCTTCACACACCTTTATCGCTACGGCAGGGTCATTTGCTTATTTGAGGGAGGCAGCATGCATGATGGTTGGAGAAGGTTAAAGATGAAGAGTTTTGGTGGGGTGACTAAGACCACGGTGGTCCACGTGTGCAAAAATTGGCCGAAATTCGTCATTGGGGCAAATAGCAAATCGAAAAATAAGTTTGAGGGCATAAACATTGCATAAACTTGGCGGAATCCGCCACAGGGGCAAATAGCAAACTGGAAATAAGTTTGAGAGCATAAACATTGCAAAAACTGGTCGGAATCCGTCACAGGGGCAAATAGCATACCGGAGATAAGTTTCAGGGCATAAACATTGAAAAAAAAATAATAAAGGTATCTGACAAAAGTACCCCAAATTTTAGAAACTTGTGACATAATTAAGCCTTAGCTAAAACTCATTGTAATTCTTGTTCCTCACTAAAGTAGTAAAGGGGTATACACACATTGAACTGGATCTTGAGAACGATTAATTTTATTAATAATTATAAATTTAATTAACATAGTAATTAATAATAAATATATGAATAAATAAAAACACAAAAAAAAAAGTAAGTAAAATACAATAATGATATATGCTTTTTTAGTCATATAATTAAAAAAATTTCAGTTAGCATTGTTTTGTTAAAAGCCTGTGATAACAAAATTATTTATCTACACAACTATAAATTATCAATTACAATTTCACAACTATTAGTTAACTTCACGCTAATAAGTTAGAAACTCATAAATTATATATGAATTACCTTTTCCCATCAATAACTATTTTTTTTTTTTTTTGGAACTGACCCCAAGTCTTCCATTTCCAAATTTATTGGTTATGTTATTTAACTTTAAATTGTAAACTCATACTATTATTTTCTGAATTTAAAAACATATAAATATGCACAGTAGTAACCCCGAGCGTGTGGTTCAGTGGTAGGGATTGATCCACGCTTAAGCAAGGTCAGGTGTTCGAATCCTGCCTTGTGCATGCAGCAGCGTTAAATCTCGGGGTCAGCTGTCCCACCCTTTAGAGGTGCTTACAAGCCAGCGAGGAGATTAGTCACTGCGGTCGGCGGTGGACACTCCGGTCATGGACCAAAAAAAATAAATATGCACAGTAGTTAAATATATTTTTACATTAAAAATATTCAATATAGATTTAACAAATATCTTAAAATTCGTGAATTTACTATTATATATAATTGATCAATAAGGTAAAAAATTTCAATAAATTAAAATTGGATCAAACTAAAACTCTTACTCCTTTTTTTTTTTTTGCGCACCAAGGATATCTTCCAACCGATAGCCGAAGACTATTCCCTTCCGAGGTGTAGAGATCACCGAAGTGTGTGTTAGAATTAGCCTCAAAATCTCGAGGAGGGGGGGTTGAATCCAGTTTTATTAATCTTATTGAAAATCGTTTGAATGAGTTTTAATAAAAATGTTTTCATGAAGGAGAAGTATTAAAATTGCGACGATTCAAGTTGAAACAAGAATATATTAAAGATAGCGTACGCAAATAATCAAAAACAAATAAGCGTAGCGAAAATATAAAAGATAAGGGAAAGAGGAACGCAAACCAAATTTTATACTGGTTCAGTCTTTCCAGCAAAAGACCTACGTTGCTAGTTCCCAAGCAACCTGCTAGAGAGATCTATTGACCTTTAACTGAGTTCGACCCAATTACACCTAGAGCGTCCCGCACACTACTTTGTTCGACCGTTCGTCAGGGACCTCAAGAATATCACTCAAGGGTTCCTCACCCTACACAATACTAGGATTCGATCCTTCACACCTAGGGAGACACTCCCTACAACTCAGGTTTGATACAAGAGATTGGTGTAAGTGATTACAATAGAAGTATTCTCGATAACATGAATACAACAATATATGATTCTATGGCAATAAGATTATTTCACAAGTATATAGGCCAAAAGTATGATTTTCCTTCAACAAAAATATGAAAGTGTAAAAGCTTGAAGGAGGAGAAGAGAAAAGAAGAAGAAGGAGTGTGTGAGAGAGGAGAACGAATGTTTGAAAATTTATTTTGAAAAGATACATAAAACCTTCTTTTAGAAATCCAAACAAATCATGAAGATTGAAAAACATAAATCGAATATATGATTTTCGAATAATAAAAGGTATATTTTCAAAAACTGAATCAAAGACTTAAATTCGAAAATGCATCATAATCAATTAGGTAAAAACAAATTCGGAAAGAACTCTGATTGATTCTGACACGGATTTCAAGAAATTAAAAAGTAATCGATTACTTTAGCCAAGGTAATCGATTACAGGTTTTCAGGCATTTTAAGAAATTCAGCTTTTTGAAAAATAATCTGTGGAAAACCTACAATCGGTGGGTGAAATAACTAGGATACACTAGGAGAACACCTAGAAGGGGGGGTTGAATAGGTGTTAGATAAACCTTGAAAGATTTTCGAAAGAAACAAATCTAAATGATTCAAACAAATGATTTTCTTGAAAATGCAAAGCTTTAATCGATTAACAAATGCTATTACTCGAGTAATGACATTAGTTACTCGATTAATCCCTTTCTAAATTGAAAAATCACTTTTCAATCAAATACGAAAATCAATCAATTAACAAGTATAACCAGAGATTCAGCGGAAACAATTAACACCTATATTCTTATTAATTAACCTAGTTATGAAAAATGATTTTCCCTTTATCAATTTGAACAATAAAGATTCAATTCAATCAATTATCAAAAATCAATCTTTCTAGGTTTTCAACCAAGAACAATATGAATAACAAGAATGTAAAGAGTTAAGAGTTTAGAGATACGACACAGTGATTTATCCTGGTTCACTTTCATCCACTTGAAAGCTACTTCAGTCCCCTCTTCAACCAAGAGAGATTCTTCACTATGAGGAATTAGAGTTTCTCAAATTACAAGTAAATGCCTCACAAGACTCCTTCTTGCTAGCCTACAAGAGATACCACACCCTTGCCTTGTAACCCTATTGATATCTAATCTAACCTCTTCTCTTGCTTGCCGATACCCTCACAACAAGACTTCCAATTGCTTGCTTCACTACAAGACTTCCAAATGCTTGTTCTTCAACAAGGCTTCCAAGTGCTTGATGAAATGCCTCACCAAGGCTTCCAATGAAACTTGCTTGATTCACAAAATCAAGGCTTCCAATGTTGTAGATAGCTTGCCTAACTTGCAATGATTACAACCCAAATGAAAAACAATAACAATCCTATGAATCTCTTTCAAAAGCTATGAAATATCAACATGAGAGATTCAAGGTTCTTGATCAAAGAATGTAAAAATGAAAGTTTTGATCTTGAGAGAGTGAGAGAGAATAGTGTGGCTTTGATTCTTTGTAAAATTGTGTATCAAAATGATTCTAGTTGATAGAAATGATTAGGAAAAGGTTTATATAGAATACCCAAAAGTTGGAGCACTTAGAATAGCTTTTGAGAAGTGAAAAACTCATTTAAAAAACAGTTACAGCTCGTGTTACTCGAGTAAAATAGTGGTTAATCGAGTAAGTCGCAAGCACGAAAATATTCACTCGAGTAAAACTCAAATTACTCGAGTAAACCAGGAAGTAATCGATTACTTCTATAGGGTAATCGATTACCCTGACTAAAAATCACTAAAAACTTGTTTTCTCAAAAACTAAACCTTTTCTTTCAAACCTTTAAGCCACCTATTGATTTTAGGCAAAGTGAATACTCAAAATATGATATAATCATGCAATCAAAAGAGATTCACTACCCTCTAATAACTCTACCCAAACTCATAAACTAAAAGACTTGTGTGGCTAAAGATAAAACAATAAAACATAAACTACCAAACTAAGTCTTCATGAGTTGGCTCTCTCTTCTTAACTTGATGTTTGTTGTTGCTTGTTGAGCTTGAACTTGATCAACACACTTGAAGCTTGTTCAAAACCTTTTGGCATTTATCAAAACATTCTTCATGGATCTTACAATCTCCCCCTTTTTGAAAATGACAAACATGTTTTGAAATCGTTTGAAGTTCATTGAAGTTGTTGATGCTTGAACCATTTGATCACTTGGTGAGACTCTTGCTCCCCCTCAATTAATGCTTTTGACATTTGAAATCCAATTGAGTAAGCTTGATTCTCCCCCTATCTCCAACAACTTTGCTCAACCTACATAAAAAAACAACAAAAAACAACCTTTCTCCAAACATACCATTTCCAAACATACCATTTAAAAATTTCTCCCTTTGTTTCAAAACATCATATTTCTCCCCCTTTGGCATTATCAAAAAGAAATATATACCAATTGAAATATAAGATCTAAGCCAAAATAGAAGAAATATAACCAAAGCATGATAATCATCTAATGATTAAAATTAATATCATATTATAAGAAATAATACCAATTGAGAGAACTATGATCAATATCCAACAATATCAAATTGAATATACCAATTGTATAATATCGAATGTTACCAATTTGTAGGATCTTCTCCTTGATACCAATTGAAGTAGCAAATGAATGAATATCACATGAAAGTCCTTTTGCTCTTCAATCATACCTACAAAAACAATCATGCTTTGCTTTTTGGTATCCAAATGGTTTTGGATCCATTTTTGTTAGTGTAGGGACTCTCACCCTTTTTCATCCAAACAAAATCTCCTTTAGGTATACCATGCACTTTAATATAACACACATTTGAAGTATGTCCATGAGTACCACAATAGAAACATGTTGGTGCATTTGAAAAATCAACTTTAGAAAAATCAACAACATTTCTATGAGACATACTCTTAGCATTAGTATAACCCAAACCAAACTTGTTTGAATTTTCTCTTTGAAAATTTAACAATGTGCGCAATCTAGTATCACCACTTGTGAAACTTGCAAGCTTATTTTTCAAAATAGCATTTTCATCCTTAAGCAACTTGCAATTCTCACAATCAACCACAATATTCAATCTACTAGCACAATCACAAGAAGAACTAGCATATATAAGATCAAGGGTTTCATTTTCAAGATTAAGCTCATCAACTTGTTTTTGAAGTTCTAAAATCTCTTGTTGATGTTTCAAAATGAGCTTCTTCCTTTCAATGTTTTTCAAAGCTAGTTTCTTAAATTGTTCATGCATTTCTTCATAAGCATTATATAACATTTCATATTTGGAAGAAATTTCGGATTTAGTTTCACTTACATCGCTTTCGTAGCTTTGTTCACTTGATTCATCATTTGAACTTTCCTCTTCATTTACTAGAGCTATCAAGTTGAGACAAGCGGCATCTTCATCATCCGAAGAACTATTTGATGTGCTATTCTTGTCCTTTTCATCATCACTATTCCAAACTATGTATGCCCTTTTAGTTTTCTTTTCTTTCTCCTTTTTCTTGAGATACCTAGAGCATGAGTACTTGAGATGACCGGGCTTTCCACATTCATGGAAAACTATACCTTCTTTTGAAGTCTTTGTCTTGTAGTGTGGGGAATTCTTCTCTTTTCTTTTGTCGTTGTTCAACCTTCCTTTTCTCCTTAGAATCTTATTGAACTTTCTTAGTAGAAGCTTCATCTCCTCTTCATCAATGTCCGAATCGGAATCTTCATTATCATCATCATCATCGGAACTCTCTTCCTTTTATATGACCTTTGAGCTTTAAGAGCAATTCCTTTTCTCTCTTTGTTCTTGTCCGATTCTTCATGTATATGCAAACGTTCAAGCTCCATTTCATGTTCTTGTAGCTTTCCGAAAAGTGTTGCTAAGTCCATGGTGTCCAAGTCCTTTGATTCAACAATTGCGGTAACCTTAGGTTGCCATTCCCTACTTAGACATCTTAAAACTTTGTTAACAAGTTCACAATTCAAGAAAGTTTTACCAAGAGCAATGAGATGATTAACAATATGAGTAAAACGTTTTTGCATAAAACATATAGATTCATTAGGCAACATACGAAACAATTCATATTCATGCATCAAAGAATTTAATCTAGCACGCCTAACTTCACTAGTGCCTTCATGTGTGACTTGCAAGGTGTCCCACATATCTTTGGCATCACGACATTGGGAGACTCTAAAGAACTCATCATAAGATAGAGCGGAGGTGATGATATTCTTTGCTTTTAAATCATATTGAATTTTCCTTTTATCATCATCGGTCCACTTATCTTTGGGAGTTAGGGTAAGCACACCTTCTACATCTTTTGAGGGAATATAAGAACCATTTTCAATGGCTTCCCAAATGTTCACATCTATAGCTTCTATAAAGATTCTCATCCTAATTTTCCAATAACCATAACCCTCTCCACCAAACATAGGAGGGCGATTAATTGAAGCACCTTCACCACCAAAAGGATTCGTAGAACCCATTGTAGTTTCCTTAAGGATCTTAACGAAAAAGCTCTATGCTCGTGTCTTTCGACCGAGCTCTGATACCAATTGTGGAAAACCTACAATCGGTGGGTGAAATAACTAGGATACACTAGGAGAACACCTAGAAGGGGGGGTTGAATAGGTGTTAGATAAACCTTGAAAGATTTTCGAAAGAAACAAATCTAAATGATTCAAACAAATGATTTTCTTGAAAATGCAAAGCTTTAATCGATTAACAAATGCTATTACTCGAGTAATGACATTAGTTACTCGATTAATCCCTTTCTAAATTGAAAAATCACTTTTCAATCAAATACGAAAATCAATCAATTAACAAGTATAACCAGAGATTCAGCGGAAACAATTAACACCTATATTCTTATTAATTAACCTAGTTATGAAAAATGATTTTCCCTTTATCAATTTGAACAATAAAGATTCAATTCAATCAATTATGAAAAATCAATCTTTCTAGGTTTTCAACCAAGAACAATATGAATAACAAGAATGTAAAGAGTTAAGAGTTTAGAGATACGACACAGTGATTTATCCTGGTTCACTTTCATCCACTTGAAAACTACTCCAGTCCCCTCCTCAACCAAGAGAGATTCTTCACTATGAGGAATTAGAGTTTCTCAAATTACAAGTAAATGCCTCACAAGACTCCTTCTTGCTAGCCTACAAGAGATACCACACCCTTGCCTTGTAACCCTATTGATATCTAATCTAACCTCTTCTCTTGCTTGCCGATACCCTCACAACAAGACTTCCAATTGCTTGCTTCACTACAAGACTTCCAAATGCTTGTTCTTCAACAAGGCTTCCAAGTGCTTGATGAAATGCCTCACCAAGGCTTCCAATGAAACTTGCTTGATTCACAAAATCAAGGCTTCCAATGTTGTAGATAGCTTGCCTAACTTGCAATGATTACAACCCAAATGAAAAACAATAACAATCCTATGAATCTCTTTCAAAAGATATGAAATATCAACATGAGAGATTCAAGGTTCTTGATCAAAGAATGTAAAAATGAAAGTTTTGATCTTGAGAGAGTGAGAGAGAATAGTGTGGCTTTGATTCTTTGTAAAATTGTGTATCAAAATGATTCTAGTTGATAGAAATGATTAGGAAAAGGTTTATATAGAATACCCAAAAGTTGGAGCACTTAGAATAGCTTTTGAGAAGTGAAAAACTCATTTAAAAAACAGTTACAGCTCGTGTTACTCGAGTAAAATAGTGGTTAATCGAGTAAGCCGCAAGCACGAAAATATTCACTCGAGTAAAACTCAAATTACTCGAGTAAACCAGGAAGTAATCGATTACTTCTATAGGGTAATCGATTACCCTGACTAAAAATCACTAAAAACTTATTTTCTCAAAAACTAAACCTTTTCTTTCAAACCTTTAAGCCACCTATTGATTTTAGGCAAAGTGAATACTCAAAATATGATATAATCATGCAATCAAAAGAGATTCACTACCCTCTAATAACTCTACCCAAACTCATAAACTAAAAGACTTGTGAGGCTAAAGATAAAACAATAAAACATAAACTACCAAACTAAGTCTTCATGAGTTGGCTCTCTCTTCTTAACTTGATGTTTGTTGTTGCTTGTTGAGCTTGAACTTGATCAACACACTTGAAGCTTGTTCAAAACCTTTTGGCATTTATCAAAACATTCTTCATGGATCTTACATAATCGATTATCAAAGCCCAAGTAATCGATTACGAACCTTCAGGAAAAATACTGATGTAGATTTTGAAAAGTAATCGATTATCACAAACCAAATAATCGATTACGAGGTTTCAGGAAAATTGACAAAATTCATATATATAAAATAATCGATTATCCAACCACAAGTAATCGATTACAATCTTTCAGGTCAGCAACCTTTGAAGTAATCAATTAGCAAAGATCAGGTAATCCATTACAGACTCTCAGGTTACACATCCGAAGCTCAGTAATCGATTAACCAACTAAAGTAATCAATTACTTGTGCTTATTCGACAAAATTGATTTTCATAAACATAGATTGTAACTAGAGGTTTTTACAAACATATTTTCTCAAAAATATAGATGAAAACGTTTTAAGAAAACTTTGAAAAAACTTTTGCTTCTCTTTGAAATAACACTTTGGCCTTATACTTAAATTGATAATCTCATTACCTTACATGATATCCTAGGGGAAGGAAAAACAACTTGAGCCTTCATTTGCTTGATACTTGGAGCAAGACTTGTGTGAGCTTGTTTGAGTTGATTGACCTTGTTTGTAATCATCAAAACCTTTCTTTGAGTGGAACTTGAAGTCCTTGGGAAAGTTTGACTTCTAACAGTGAGTTCTGCATCTACCAACAAAGTTTTTTCCATGCCCACAGCAGGGATCGAACCCCTGACATTATGGTTAAGGAACCCAGCTATCTACCAACTATGTTGGATTTGGTTGGTCTAAAACTCTTATTCTATGAAAGAAAGGTTTAGACAAATACTTGATGCTCTAACAAGTTAAACTTCCGCTTAACCAATGTCTTGAATTTTTTTTTGGGGTGTACACCAACCGATATCCGGATCTGTTTACCCAGAATCCGACTCATCCGGTCCAACCCAACTGAGCTCGTTTTTTTTTTAATATTTTTAGTTTAAAAAAAGAAGAAAAAAATTTAGAGAAAGATCGTTTTTTTCTTCATGACTAACATTCTATGTCTAACTAGAATTCTTGTGCAACATGTTAACAAAATTTGATCAAAATTAATAAATATATATATATATATATATAACAAACTCAAAAATAATTTTGAAAAATCACACATCACAAAAAAAAAAATGCCTATAACAAAATCATCCTAAAGTAACATGCATAACTATTCTCTAATTTCTTTTATCTCTCTCGTTATAATAAGTTGGATCATGATACTACTATCTAAAATTCTCTCTTTTGGAAATAATTAAGAGTAATGGAGAACTTGAACGGCTTCTCCAATTCAGCTGTTTCCTCAAAGCACTCATCAATGGCTTCTCCTCCACTAACACAGACCAGTCACAACTCGATTCCATCGAATGGGCCACTTGTCTCAGAACCTGAGCAATTTGTCCGCTCTTGTTCTTCTTCATCGGATGCAGTCTTGTCGTCTAAGGATGTTTCTTTTCGTGCAAAAGTTGCTTCTCATCCTCTTTTTCCTCAGCTCCTTCAAGCTTACATCGATTGCCAGATGGTATATATATAAGTATATAACTTTATTTTCAATCAATCATAGCCTTTTCTACTTTATTTCTTCTTATAACTTACTTAGATTTCTTACTTCTAAATTCCAACACCCATCGCTCTTTTATTTGTTTGGTTCCCTAGAAACGTTTGTTACTGGTTTTCCATAGGGTAAAGGATATACCCTTTTCTCATAATTTTTCCTTGTTTTCAACCTAAACATTCGATCTCTTCGCTTTCAAAATTCTCTTGTTTGTCCGTCTACAATCTTTCTCAAGACTTAAATAATATTGAAATAAGTTTTTTATATTTTATATATATAATTACGGTTAACTGTGTTTTGTAACTGAGCTATCGATGAATTATGTTGGAACTTGTTGGTTTCTTCAAAAATTTATTTTTCTTTACTGGATGTATATATTACTTATATAATTTAAACTTTAAGTATCAATTATTAATTTGTTTTCTTCAACGGATTAATCAGTTCGGTTTGCTTACTTAATTAGCAAATTAATGTTAATCTTTTACCAAATAAAATGTATACCAATTTAGCTTGCTTAATTTTCAGGTGGGAGCGCCGCCAGAAATGGCGCAACTATTGGAAGGACTCAGAAGAGAGAACGGTGGTGTGTCTCAGATATCGACCATTTATGATGTTGATCCCGAGCTTGACGATTTCATGGTCTCTTTCTTCTTCCAAACCCTAGTTTTACAATTTGAAGTAGTATTTTCTAATTTTATTTTCATTTGTTTCATGAAGGAAACATATTGCAATTTATTGGTGAAGTTCAAATCGGATATTTCAAGGCCTTTTGACGAGGCAACCACCTTCCTCAACGATATGGAAACACAACTTAGCTCCCTCTGCAACGGCGTTGCCAACATTTCTTTACCAGGTCACTCTCTCATCTCTCTTTTACTCTTTGGTTTTTCAATAGAGCATAAATTCAAATTTTTGGTATGGTATTTTTCAACAAGGATATAACATTTATCAACATATTATATTTATTTTCGGATAACAAGATTATATTTTGAGTGATATAAGGAATTCCTTGACAGGAATTTTTTTTAGGAAGCAAATTGGTTAGTAACAAGTACAGTTATATGCAGCTAATCTTTGGAATCTATTCAAAGGAATATTGAAGAAGACTAAAATTATCAGAACATTTGTATTCATTGATTAATATAATCAAGATATTATGTTTACATAGTAAATAGGAAATAAACCCTAAAATTATCACTAATATCAGTCTTACAACTTATAACTGGCATGAATCTAAATGTACAAGAAGGTTCTAGAATAGAAAACACTACGTACATTAGTTTGACAATTTTTTAATTATCTAACCAAATCATCATCCAATCCCTCTCTTTAGAAATGGCTTAATGATCCACTTTAATTTAAAAATACCACGCAGCCTATCAATTTTGCACTAGTAAAATGATTAAAATCTGAGTGATCTTTAAAAATAGCTACTTGACTCCTTAAAATTGTATGGGAGGGTTTTCTGCACTATGAGTTGCAGTGTAAAATTCATCACACGAATAGTTTTCTTGTTTTTAATAAATTGACTTAACTTTAGGGGGTTCCTCACATTTGAACCAATAAAATAATATGGAAAACATTCATAAAAAGGCCCAAGTCACGTTTGAGGAAATGGCTCACATGGAAGCACTGTGGTCATGTGGTTTATAATTTTCATAGCCATTCTTGTTTTACCACAACATTCATATAGTCTTCTAGTTATAACATTTCTTATGAAAGTTAAATTATCTTGATGAATATGATAACCCTTTATATTGATAGTAAATATTTCAATTGCCTGTTTTAAATCGATCTCTGTAAAAAAATAAAATAACAATTCGAATTCTAACATTTTTCCGTTGTATATGTCTGTGTGCATGCAATGACCCTCTATATATGAGTTTAATATTACAGTACAGCTTTTTCTGTAATCCAAGTTGCATGTGTTACATTTTTCTTTTTTATTAGTGGATAAGAATGTAGTATTTTTTTTTTTTTATTAATTTATGAAAAAATAGTTTGTACAAAGACATCCTAAATGTGTTTTTACACTATTAGCCCATCATCCATTATTCAAGGGTTTATAGTCATTAACTTCAAAGTAGAAATAATGCAAATAAATGGTAACTAATGTGTTTTTTGCTAGTAGTATTAGTAGTGTACGTATCAAATAATTAATAAATAACCCCATGCATGTCACAGCATTATTCCCCACCAAATCTGTTGTGCTGGTAACTTATACGCGAAACTGATCATTACACGTTACACGTTATTCGATAAGTTTCCGAGTGCTCTGATCTACTTGCAAAAGGGTAAAATGCTAATGGGGCAAAGAGAATGGCTGAATGGGATACATAATATTCCTAAGAAAAAGTTATTCTTAAACGACAAATTCACTTTTAATATCTAATTTAATTAGTTGATTATCAGATTTTTTTTTTATAAGAAAAAAATTCATTCCAAACACCAAAAAATAAACTTTTGGGAAAGAAATACACTTAAAGGAATCGAGAGATTCCAAGACGCCAAAATTACCATCATAAAAAATATGAAATAAACTCTATTTCCACCGAGACTAAAGACAACAAAACCAACCTATCGTCAAAAAGCTCCAACGTGTAAAAACCTCTAATGAAAAATCAGATTGAGGATGAGAGTATTGAAATGTCTATTTATATTTTTCGTTGTTGATTAGAATTTTATTTTTATGCCTTTTGGAGTCAGCTCTTAAGTTGATTAAGTTGTCAAACATAATGTGTGTATGTTCGGAGACCAATTAAAATGCTTTGCACTATATATCTTTAATTCATTTTTCCCTCCCTATTCATGCAAGGTCTCATATGAGCCATATGTCTTATCTTTGTCACATTTATTTTAAAGAATATGAGTAGCTAATAACAAGTGCGAGTAAATTAAGAGGGCCAACTGCAATGATTAAGGTTGAATTAAATGAATTACTCCATGATTAATCAACAAGCTTAAGGCTCATCAACATTATTTGTAGATAGTTAGATTTCTGAAACACAATATGATGTTAGGATCTTGGACCATGTTGTGTAGATAGTTAGATTCTGTAATAAGGAGTTCTTTAAGTTTATTAATTATGATTATAATTATAATGATGTATACGAGACACTGGATATAACGAAGTGCATGGGTTACGGTTTTAATAAATTTTATTCATTTATGGAGAAAAAACTTATAATTTAACTAAAATAGTTCTAAGTTCGCCAACTAAAATTGATCAAGTAGATAAGGAATTAATTTAAATATAGCTTAGAAAGTTGTAATTCAAATAAAGTTTATTGCATTGGGTCTAGTAAAACCTGAGACCCAATTTATCTAGACTTTTGTTCATAAAAAATAAAGTTTAAAGTACTTAGCTATAAACACTTTGCAATCAGTTTCAAATTCGAAAAATTATGAATTTTTAAGGATTTTTTTAATATGTGTCTTTTTTTTTATCAGCAAAACAAATTTTATTAAAATGTAAACAAGTCCTCTCATTACATCGGTATATCATAAGCTTTATTAATGTGTGTCTTAATGTGTATATATATATATATATATATATATATATATATATATATATATATATATTAATATTAGAAAATCCATATTTGATACATTTGAAATTAACATATTTTTAAAATTTATTAATTACATCAATTCTAAAGACATACAAATTTACTTGGTATAAATTTTTGAATATTGTTATTTGAACATTTAGAATATACATTTGAAATTGACATATGCCTGTTTTACATGCAGAAATAATTGCTTCCGTGTATAAGATAAGCAAATGTCAATTTCGGATGTTCAGGATGTTGAGATAACATTATGCTAAATTTTTTAACATATATCATTTGTTAGGAAAAATACATCTTATAACTACGCTTATAAAATTGAACCGGAGGACAGATGTGGCTTGTCTTTGATTTTTTTTTATAAGCAAAAAATTAATTCCAAACACCGAAGATAAGCTTTGGGAAGAAATACACCCAAAGGAACCGAGAGATTCCAAGACGCCTAAATTACAATCATAAAAGAAATGAAATAAACTCCACTCTGACCAAGACTAAAGACAACAAAACCAAACTATCAAAAAAACTCCAACGCGAAAAAACCTCTAATGGAAAAGATGCAAGGAAATCAAACAACACCTAGCAGCAACAACTCAGCAGCTAAAACAATTAAGATTCTGTTCCAAGTAGCGTGGTTGCACGTGTTGTGTACTAATCTCATCGTTCCCTTAGAATTTTTCTCTCTTTTTCTTTAATTAAATCGCTTCTTCTGCTTTTGAGATTATCCACATACATTATTTGAAAGAAATCGTTGTAAACTGAGGCATTTGTACTTGACATAATTGGGATTCGTTGCATAATTTTATTCAGTTCCAATTCTGGGTAAAGCTGCTTTCTTTAATTTGAGCATTGCTGGCTCTTACTAAAATTATATTTAGATTTGGTGGAAAATAAGTCTCGTGAACGTGGAAAGAGTTAGTTTCCCTGGATCATCCAGATATGAAGCACACACTTGGAGGTATTATATATACAAGTGACTTCATGTTCTTTTTCAGGTGATTGCATGCTTGTCTTGGTTATTTAAATACTCTCACGTTGCATCTGGACACCGTCAAGTGTAGTAGACATAAAAGACTTCTAAATGAACTAGTAATTATTACTTAGCGTATGCATGGTATTGTTCTTTAAGGACTGTTGTTTTTATAAGCTTTAAGGTTTTTTTTTTTTTTTCCGAATTCCTTGCGGAACCACCGGTATCCCCAAGAGCACCCTTAATACCATGGAGCCCTTGAGACTAATCCGGAGCGAGCTGCGTGGCTGGCTCCCCAGCGGGATGTTTTTAGTAGGAATCGAACCCGGACTACTAGCACCCTTGTCTCATTCCCAGGATTTCAGTTGGGGCTTACACCAACTGAACCAAACCTCGTTGGTAGCTTTAAGGAAGGTTTGATACTCAATATTGAATAAATATATAATAAAATAGAGCAAAATAATAACATAATAGAATGAGTATCATAAGTTTTCATTCTATATAATGCTTGATAATGTACATTAAATTAGTCATCAGATCGATGTGACATAATATTAATTATAACTTAGCTTATTATTCATATGCTATAATTACATATAAATATATATAGAAAAAGATTTGGTCTAGTGGTGATAGTTGTGGTCACAATAGGGATGGTGATGGTAACAAAGAGACGCTAATGTGATGGTAGGGGTGGTGTTGGGGCGAAAATATTATATTAACTAGATGGTTTTTGTCTTGTCAAAATTAAAATGAGATGGTGTTTAAGTTAAGCCTAATCCTGAAATAATTTGGATTTAAGAAAATAATAATTTGGGCTTCTAATTCATAAGAAAAATGTTAAAAATAAATCAATAATCCATTTATATATAATCTCCCAAATAGTGATCATAACATTAATCAATAATAAAATTAGTCATACAAAAATAAAACATTGAAATAAAATAAAGATTATTAAGGATAGGTAGTAAAAAAATTGAGGCCCTTGTATGATAAAAGGAAGTTAGATAATTTACCAATTTATTCGGTATTAAACTAGCTTATGGCCCCTAAAAAAAAAAAACAAACAAACAAACAAACTAGCTTATGTTTCCATTGAATCTTTGGGATCCGCATTAATAGTGGTGGATTCCTAGACATCTGGACTCAATGAATCATTGACAAAAAAATGTTTAACAAACGGGTCTGGTCTTAACATTTTATTTGCCTGGGCGAGAAAAAAATTGAGGCCCCCTAATTTAAAGTACTTGTTAGCAATATTTGAAAAACTTGTAATAAAAAAAAATTAACAACAAAGTTTGAATAGCATTTTTCCGATTTTCCCAAAATACTACTAATACATATAAACTCACACAAGCTAAAACATTAATTAATTTCATGATTAGAAAAATTTTAAAATAAGAAGCTTATGATGCTAGAAAAAAGTCGAAATAAAAATAGAAATATTATATAATAGTATAATTATATAAGTACAAATATTATAATGTGTAATTATAATTAGCTTTTTTTAATCTATGCAATAGCTAGGTTCATAAGATAAACAAATGTTAAAAAGTAATTTTTCATGAGAAAATGATATGTTTAGCGAATAAAAAGATGATTGTTTAAATTTTCGCACATGTTTATTATTAGTGATTATTTATTCTATGCATTTGGTGCAAATCTTAGAGAAACCCAATTATAAGTATTTCGCCCGTTCCACTTTATGTGTTCTGTTAGGATATAATGCTCAGATTAAGAAATATAATTAATTTATTTTTTTGAATTATTTTAATGTAGTGTTTGTCTAATTTATCTTTTATCTCTCTTATAATTATATTTACTTTATTTCCTACTTATCATCTATATTCTTAATTATGTGAGGATAAAATTGTCGAAAAAGTAATTAATGTTATATTGGTTTTCTAAGCTTATATGGAAACAAATTTTTTATGTGCTAAAAAGATACTTAAAGTAAATTGAGGGAGTATATATTTGTAAACACTACCCTGTATATTAAAAATGTCAATTCAAACCTAAGACCTCTTGATTAAATTAAGATGCAATGACCAAAGATAGGTTACAACAAGGTATTCTAAAAAATTTATTAAAAAACATTAATTTACATATTAAAAATTAATTATTTTTTATTTTGGTCCCCTAAAATTTCTTGGCCTAGGACAATCGAACCTATGGCTCTGCCACTGGGCCGGGACAATTAACACAGTATCCATTGAACCAAAAATGTTATGTGAATATTCAAATCGATGTCAAACATCTGACTTATCTTTCATGTAAAAATAATAAAATAAATATTCATTTTATTATTTCTACATATAAGATAAGCAAAATGTTTAATGCAAAATTCCAGATGTCAAATTTGAATGTTCATAACTTCGAACACCTTTTTTTCCTCAGAATTTACAAACTTGTTCTCAAAAGCCAAAAGTTCTACAAGAACACTAGTTGAGTTCCAGCGATGAGTGAAGCCGTAAATTTAATAATCATTGTGGTGCCCTCTAAACGACCCACAAAAACCAACAACCTATCTCCCATCTTGAAGCTGCCATCTGCAATAGGATTTCCATCCTTCCCCATAGTAGACTCCAGGTAGTGATTCCTTACCTCAAGACTCCAGGAGAGATGTGCCAGTTAGATGATAAGAATTACCAGGGTCTGCCAGCGGTATTTGATTGAAATAGTGTGGCACCGCTACGAATGACTTTATTGAATTAGATAGCCCCTCTTCTAATTCCACGAATAGATTCGATCCATTAGGTTTTGACTCTGTCTTCTTTAGATTGCACTAGTTTGTCGAGCCGTAGTTTGCTTGTTTTAGTCCATACAGGGCCTTCCTGAGTCGACTAACTAGATGTGAAGAAACTGATCGCCCTGGCGAAGGTGGCATGGAAACCCCCTCATGTACTTTTCCATTCAGAAAAAATGCCCCGCATCTCACTACGTTTAGTTTTATAGAACCAAGCAGAGATTTCAACCAGCACACTTCCATGCTTCTTGAGTTGAATCATGATGAGTAAAACACCACAAAGATAGATCTAGAATTGTGGCCTAATGTTATCGCAAACATGGTCATAAGCCATTTATCTGAACTTATAACACCAACATTCCTCCACCGCCAAGCCCACCACAGCACTGCAATAAACTTAATTCCATGAGCAACTTTTGCATAAATATATAAATCCATTGATTAGGTGGGCAAACATGGACACAGTAAGTGTTAGAGTCCACTAATACTGCTAATTAAGTGGCTCAATTTCAACAAGCATATCCACCATCATATCTTTGAATGAAGAATTCTCCATGTGCCAGCAATTCAACTTCAGACTTTGGTGCCCCGCCCAAGATTTCTTGTAGTTGTACTATAGCTTTTCCAACTCCGTGTAAGATCTTAACCTCAAGTGTACTCCTTTGCCTATAAAAGGCATGCTTTGGGCTTGTGTAAAGAGCATCAAACACACAACAAGTACACATAATACCACAAACACATCTCATATAATATCTTGTGTATTTTAGCTTCATACAACAGAAGTGTTATATTTTATATTCTCAATTTTTTGTTTATATGAGAATATTGAGAATTTCAGGCTCATTTAGTTCCATTAGAGAGAGTATTTTGTGAGAGAAATTTTTCTTCTTTTATCCTCATAATTATAAGAGGAGTTGTTGTACTCTCCTTTTTCATAGTGGAAGTTGCTTTCATCGCCGTGGTTTTTTACTCTCAATTAGAGAGGTTTTTTCCACGTTAAATCTTGTGTGTTCAACTTGCCTATTTTATTTTAACTTCTCTTTAAATTCTAAATCAATTCGATCTTTTCGCTTCCGCATTAGCGCTGATACCCTAACAAGTGGTATCAGAGCTCTTGTTAAATTGGGAATTACAAGATGTCTTTTGTTACTAAATTTGACATCGAGAAGTTTGATGGCAAGATTAGCTTTTCTATTTGGAAAGTCCAAATGAAGGTCGTTCTTACCCAGAACGGATTAAAGAAAACTTTAGATGGGAAATCGAAGAAGCCGACTACCATGACAAATGAACAATGGGACGAGTTGGATGAAAAGGCGCTATCAGCAATCCAACTTTGCTTGTTCAAGGAGGTTCTTCGTGAGGTAGTTAATGAAATCACTACTGCGGCATTATGGTTAAAGCTAGAATCTTTGTATATGACCAAGAGCCTCGCAAACAAGCTTCGTCTCAAAGAGCGGTTATACACAATCCGTACGGTCAAAGGTAATCATATTCAATCTCATATTGATGATTTTAATTCTATTATTATGGATCTGCAAAATATTGATATTAAAATTGAAGATGAAGATAAAGTTGTTCTGATGGTTATCTATCTACCTTCTACATATAAACACTTTAAAGAAATTATGTTGTATGGTAACAACGATGCCTTATCCTTTGAAGATGTTCAATCTAATTTATTGTCCAAAGAAAAATTTGATCTTGAAGTTCATTCTTTGGATAAGGGTGAAGGTTTAAGTGTTAGAGGTAGAACTCTAGAAAAAGGGAGTACTGGTCATAAAAAAATTCAGATCCAAATCAAAGGGACGTAAATCCAACAAATTTTGCCATTATTGCAAGAAAACCGGGCACGAAATTTCTGATTGCTATTCCTTGAAGAAAAAACAAGAAAAGCAAGAAAAAATAAATCTCATCAACAACCTGAAGCTGCTAATGTTGAAGGTGACTCTGACATTAATATCTTATTATATGTTGTCTCTTCTAATAAGAGGAGTAAAACAAAATGGAATCTTGATTTTGGATGTACTTTTCATATGTGTCATCATAAGGACTTATTTACCACTTTTGAACCTGTTGATAGTGGTGTTGTTTTAATGGCCAATGATGCCCAATGCAAAGTTTCAGGAATAGGTACTATTTAGATCAAGACTCATGATGGTGTTGTCAGAACTTTGGCTAATGTCCGTTATGTTCCTGACTTGAAGCGGAATTTAATTTCTCTTGGCACCCTCGAGTCTCTTGTGTGCAAGTATTCAACTGAAGGTGGAGTTCTAAAGGTATCCAAAGGTGCTCTTGTTTTATTAAAAGCTAACCGAGTTGGTAGTTTATATGTCTTGCAAGGCTCTGTTGTGACAGGTTCAGTAGTTGTATCATCTTCTATGCCTGATAATAATGTCACCAATTTGTGGCACATGCGCCTGGGCCACATGAGTGAAAAAGGCATGCACCTTCTGAGCAACCAAGGTTTTCTTGGCAAACATGGCATCGATAAGTTGGAGTTTTGCAAACACTGCGTTTTTGGGAAACAGAAAAGAGTTAGTTTCTCCACTACAACTCACCGCACCAAAGGTATTCTTGACTATATTCACTTTGACCTTTGGGGGCCTTCTAAAGTTCCTTCTCATGGAGGAAACCGCTATATGATGACTATCATTGATGACTTTTCTTCTAAGGTTTGGGTTTATTTTATGAAGCACAAAAATGACACATTCACCACTTTTAAGAAGTGGAAAACTCTTGTTGAAACTCAAACAGGGAAGAAAGTCAAGAAGCTCAGAATGGATAATGGACTAGAGTTATGTAATGGTGACTTTAATGAGTTCTGCACAAATCATGGTATTACTAATTTGCTAGACACAAAACCATTCCAGGTACACCCCAGCAGAATGGTGTGGCAGAACGAATAAGCAGAACTTTACTTGAGAGAGCTCGTTGTATGCTCTCAAATGCTGAGTTATGGCATCGACGTGATTTTTGGGACGAAACAGCATCCACTTCATGTTACTTGGTGAACCGTTCTCCACATTTGACACTAAACTTCAATGTTCCAGAAGAAATTTGGTCAGGTAATCTTGTTGATTATTCTAATTTAAGAATTTTCGGATGTCCTGCATATGCACATGTTAATAATGGTAAATTAGATCCAAGAGCTGTTGAGTGCATATTTCTTGGTTATGCATCTGAATCTAAGGGTTATCGCTTATGGTGCCCTAAGTCACGAAAATTATTCTTAGTAGAGATGTGAATTTTAATGAGGATGCATTATTATCTTCTGGAAAACAATCTCATGTATCTTCTTCCACAAGTACATGTAATTTGCAGGGTACTAGCGAGAAGGCGGAGTTAGAAATGAAGTTTGTCACTCCTGATGTCGATGTTTCATCTTCCTCAACTCATGAGTCTTGCATTGATGATCATGATGATGATCGTGATCTTGATGATAATACCACTTCTCCTATTCAGCTGCAGCAAGTTGATTATTCTATTGCCCGAGGCAGAACTAGAAGACAAATCATAAAGCCAGCCAAATACAGAGATGACGATAATCTAATTGCTTATGCATTATCTGTTGCACAAGAGGTAAATGATGGTGTTGAGCCTACCAGCTATTCTGAAGTTGTTTCTTGTTCCAATTCGTCAAAGTGGTTACTTGAAATGATTGAAGAAATTGAGAGTCTCCATAAGAATGGTACTTGGGCTTTGACCGAGCTTTCTAAAGGCAAAAGACCATTGAAATGCAAATGGATCTATAAGAAGAAAGACGGTATTCCTGAGGTTGAAGACCCTAGATGCAAATCACGATTAGTCGTTAAAGGCTTTAGTCAAAAGGAAGGTATTGACTTTAATGAGATTTTCTCTCCTGTTGTTCGTCATACTTCCATTTGTGTTTTGCTTGCTTTTGTTGCTTTGTTTGATTTGGAATTAGAGCAACTTGATGTCAAGACAGATTTTCTACACGCAGAGCTTGAAGAAGAAATTTACATAGAACAACCTGAGGGATTAATTGTTCCTGGTAAAGAGGAACTTGTCTGTCGACTAAAGAAATCTTTATATGGCCTTAAGCAAGCTCCCCGTTAATGGTACAAGAGGTTTGACTCCTTTATGATTGGGCAAGGTTATTCTAGGAGTCAATATGATGATTGTATTTATTTTCAAAAATTTCCAGATGATTCTTTTATATACTTGTTACTTTATGTTGATGATATGTTGATTGCATCACGTGCCAAGTCTTTGATCAGGAAATTGAAAACTCAACTCAATAATGAGTTAATCATGAAAGAATTAGGTGCAGCTAAGAAAATTCTTGGAATGGAGATTCACAGGGATCGTCAAGCTGGTAAACTCTTTTTATCCCAACAGAAATATATTGAGAGAGTGCTTGACAGATTTAATATGGGTGATTGCAAACCTGTTTCTACTCTGCTTGCTGCACATTTCAAATTACCTGCATACCTCTGCCCACAGATAGACAAAGAGATGAAGCGTATGTCACACGTTCCTTATGCTAGTGCAGTTGACAGTCTTATGTATGTTATGGTGTGCACTAGGCCTGATTTAGCATATGTCGTTAGCATTGTGAGTCGATATATGCATAATCTTGGCAAGGATCATTGGAGTGCTATAAAATGGATTTTTCGGTATCTTAAAGGTACCTCCCATATTGGCTTGGTATTTGACAAGAGGAAAACTGCAACCAATGATGTTATTGGTTATGTTGATTCAGATTATGGTAGCGATCTTGACAGAAGAAGATCTCTTTCTGGTTACATCTTTATTCTCTGCAACAGTGCTATTAGTTGGAAAGCTATGCTTTAGTCTATTGTTGCTCTATCTACAACTGAAGCAGAATATATTTCAGCAACAGAGGGTGTTCAAGAAGCTCTTTGGCTTCGAGGTTTGGTAAATGAACTTGGCCTAACACAAGATGTACTCATCGTGTTTTGTAATAGTCAGAGTGCTATTCATTTGACCAAGAATAGTCGGTATCATGACAAGACCAAACATATTGATGTAAAGCGTCACTTTATCCGAGATATTGTCACTGTTGGTGAAGTTGTGGTTGAAAAGATTCATACATCCGAGAATCCAGAGATATGCTTACTAAGCCACTTCTGAATGCCAAGTTCCAACATTGCTTGGACTTGGTTGGTCTCTATAGCACTTGATTGCCCTTTGGGGCTTTATTGGCGATGAGCAATTTGTCAAATTTGAGTCAAGGTGAAGATTGTTGAGTCCACTATTACTACTAAGTGGCTAAATTTCAACAAGCATATCCACCATCATATCTTTGAATGAAGAATTCTCCATGTGCCAGCAACTCAACTTCAGACTTTGGTGCACCGCCCAAGATTTCTTGTAGCTATACTATACTTTTCCAACTTCGTGTAAAGCTTGCATGCACCGTGTAAGATCTTAAGCTCAAGTGTACTTCTTTGCATATAAAAGACATGCTTTGGGCTTGTGTAAAGAGCATCAGACACACAATAAGTACACATAATGCCACAAACACATCTCATATAATATCTTGTGTATTTTAGCTTCATAAAACACAAGTGTTATATTTTATATTCTCAATTTTTTGTTTATTTGAGAATATTGAGAATTTCAGGCTCATTTAGTTCCATTAGATAGAGTATTTTGTGAGAGAAATTTTTCTTCTTTTATCCTCATAATTATAAGAGGATTTGTTGTACTCTTATTTTTCATAGTGGAAATTGCTCTCATCTCCGTGGTTTTTTACTCTCTAAATTAGAGATGTTTTTTCCACGTTAAATCTTGTGTGTCCATCCTGCCTATTTTATTTTAACCTCTTTTTAAATTCCCAATTAATTTGATCCTTTCGCTTCCGTTGATACCCTAATAGTAAGTAACCACATCGATCTCTCTAGTTGGCCGGTAACCGAGGACACAATAAAGTAGGCTATGGCTCAAATGCATTAAAGACCATAACATGCATTTAGTGCATTTGTGTATAAATCCAATTTGAGTAGCAAAAACCAAGTGAAGTCATTCGCAGGTCTGAACAAAAAACCAAGTCTGAGTTGATATCATTCGCGTTTTGGGTATTCACTCCATTCCACCCGAGCATTGATTTCTTCTTCTTCTCCCTACTCGTTTGTTCCGGAAAATCAAATATTGTTCACTTCAAGGTTTTAAATTATAGTCGCGGTTTCGGTCGAAAATTGTGATTTTCATGATAATGAATGTAAGGGTTAATGCAATGTGAATTGCCATCGTTGATTCGTTGTGGTATAATTTGTTCACAATTTTTAAAAAATTGCATTAAAGTTATCTATTTTATTGTAAAATTGATAATAATTATTTTATTAATTTTCATTATTTTAAGATATTAGTGTGTAAAAAAATGATAAAACAATTTTAAAATAGTTAACAAAGTACATGGTGCAACATGTCTCCTTAAATATTTTATCTACTTTTTATTATATTTTAAAGAAACTAATTATTTCACTAATTTAAAGATTTTTTAAATTAGTAAAGACAAAATAACCCTATTAAGTCCTCATTTACATCTTGGTATCCCCTAAAAATCATATTTGATTAATCTAAACAAACTACCCAAAAGACCTATTAAAACAAAAAGATTTAATTATGTCATAAGTAGTCCCTGAAATTTGAAATACTTTTGTTAGATACTCTTATACTTTTTTTTAATGTGACTCCCCGAAGTTACTTATGAGTTTGTCATATACCCCTATTACCAATTCTGCCTAATTTTGATAACATCGATATGTAACATCGGAATCCTGATCAGACGCGTGAGGTTGGTCATGTGGTGTCATGTGATGTCATACAGGCGAAGATAACCTTTTTCTTCAATTCTTTTTTTTTTCTTTTTTTATTTAACTAAAAATATAAAATATTAAGTTTTTTAGTTTTTTAAATTTTAAAAACAAAGGATCTTCGCCCACGGGCACTAGGTGTTTAATCTTCTGCATCTGATCAGGATTCCGATTTTACATGTCAAAATTGATCAGAAGTGATAGTAGGAGTATATGACAAACCCAGAAATAACTTCGGGGAGTCATAGATTGAAAAAAAAAAACGAATAAGAGTATCTGACAAAAATACTCTAAAACTTCAGGGACTTCTAACGTAATTAAGAAAAAAAAACCCAAAAGCCAACTAAAAGCCCAATGGACTGGATACCAGGGTGCAAATCAAAAAAATATGCAGTGTTTAATAGTTTTTTTTCCTTCTTTATATTAGTATTAATTAATGTGTTTATGTTTAGATTTTGGTGGTTCCAAAATATAATTAAATTTTTTTACGGTAAAAATTTATGCTGGTTTGTTATGATTTATATTTATTGTAAAATATGAAAAAGGTGAAATAATGCATGAAACTCATTTAAAAATAAAAGTTAGTTTATGCGTGAAGTAAAAATATAGCTAAATTTTTAATGTATTAAAAAGTGTGAAAAAAAAAATAATACGTGGAGTCCGTTAAAGATAAAAGTATTATCCATCTATATGAATGCTCTAAGGAGTCTCCCATATGTATTTAGAAAATTAAGCTACATATTTGTAGTGAGTATATTCTTACATATGGGCTAATTTTTTTCGAATTTATGTTGTGGGGCCATGGGGCATTGATGTCATCAAACTGTCAAACGATTTTGATGCGTGGACAAGTGATTGAGCTTTTCAATTTTTTTCCATGTCTTGGTTTGATAGATGAAGTAGTGGGAGCATCCAGAAAGGATTCTAGTATGGAGGGTGAAGAAGTAATTGAGTGCAAGAGGATAAATGAAGATCGAGAGCTAAAGGATAATCTTCTACATAGATATAGCGGCTACATTGGTAGTCTGAAACATGAATTATCCAAATCAAAGAAGAAGAAGAAGCTACCGGAAGAAGCAAAGCAAATCTTACATGCATGGTGGACTACTCACTTTAAATGGCCATACCCAACGGTAGGTAAACTTTGTTCATGCAACCATCTTGTTATTTACATTCGTAAAGCATTTGGAAAAGAGTATGAAAAGTTCTTGAGCTATATGAAAACTTCTTGTGAAAAATAGGTTATTTCAAAATTGTTTATTGAATAATAGTTAAGTTATTTAACCAAACAAATCATTAGTATGAGAAAAAGGAAGGTACTAAACAACTACTCCCTCCGTCCCTATTATATTCCTACTACTAATTTTGGTCAATTTTGTTAACATGTAATATCGAAATCTTGGTCAGACGCAGGAGGTTAGACACGTGGTGCCTCGTGGGCGAAAATCCTTTTTTTCTTTAAATTAAAAAACTAAAAAACTTAATATTTTTTATATTTTTATTAAATAAAAAAGGAAAAAAAAAAAAGGATTGTTAGAGAGGTCGTCTTCGACCATGTGATATCACATTGCGTTTGACCAGGATTCCGATGTTACATGTCAGCAAAATTGGTCAGAATTGATAGTAGGGGTATATGACAAATCCATAAGTACCTTCGGGGAGTTAGACATTAAAAAAATAAGAATAAGGGTATTTGACAAAAGTACCCCAAATTTTAGGAACTTGTGACATAATTAAGTTTTTTTCTCTGGGGTACGACTTTTTAATAAAAATGCAACATTATTGATTAATTTTTTCTTGGGCTAGTTTCATCTATTATATTTATTGATTAGTCCTTTGTACCTATTTTTATCCACGTATATTAATTAAATTTTGAATAATAATTTTTTTAAGATTGAGGATAAACATCTAAAAATATGTTTTTTTTAATATTAAAGGTATAATAATTTTAAATTTTTTGAATTATCATTTTTCATCAAATTCATTTTCAGTTTAGGATGTTTATTTTCGATCTTAATGGCTAAAGTCAATGAAAATCATTACATTTTATACTTTCTTCGTCCTTATATATTAAAGTACGTGGGGTGGTCTCTCACAAGGATTAAGGAAGTTAGTTAATTTAATTAGTTAATTTTTTTGTATAATGCAAAAATACTTTTTTTAGTCTCTTATCCCCGGGCTGAGGTTAAAAAAATCATTTTTATTTTTGGACTAGTGTTCTAATTAATCTTCTTCGCTTTACAAAACGATATTTAAACCCTTAGTTCCGGCCGGTTTAGTTCTTTTGTGTTACAAATGTCAAAGGTTGGAGTACTCTTATTTAAATGTTCTTTTATAAAGTTTTTACTCTTCAATAAAAACTTAAACACCTATCTAAACCAAGGCTTTTGCTATGACAACTTGAGCTTTAACAATTAACTATATATAATTATATATGCTCTCAATGGCTAATTAGGATGCGGATAAAGTTGCCCTAGCTGAATGGAGTGGTCTAGACCAGAAGCAGGTAAACAACTGGTTTATAAACCAAAGGAAGCGCCATTGGAAACCAATGGATGGAATGCAAACAGTTTTGGATGGTCTCTATGGACCTCTCTGCATGAGTGATAGTGACTGAGGTTGGATCTCCTCTCCTGTTAGAATGCTTTTACACTGCACAAGATCAACGATGTGATTGGTCACATAATAAGTGAAGAGTTTGGTGGTCATGAATCTCTTTTGGCTTGTTTTTTTTTTTTTTTTTTTTAATGATAAATAGAGGAATGGAGAATATGAAGTAACACCCCGATTTGATAACTCAAAAACATTATTTGTTTTAAGTAAAATATCACGAAAATCTGGGTAATTATTATTATATTTTAAATATGATGACATGGACATGAAATTGTTTATCACCAAAACGTTTCAATCTCAAACACTTGTGTTACTTAAAATTAACTTGTCATGTCACACGTCATCAATCGAGTTCCAAACCGAGATGTATGTTACCAACATTGCATTTTAAAACCCTTTTCAAAAATTCACATATATATTATTTATTTATCAAAAGAAACCATTGTTGATTTGCGGGAAGAAAGATTTTTCTTCAAAAATCTCAAGAGGCATTCCCATTGTACAATTACAAAAGATAATTCTTAACCAAATGGGGTTACTGTAGTGTCCCGGCATTGATGGAACACCACGATGTGTTTTTTGGGGTTGTTGCAGCTGACGAGGGTGACCCCGGTCCTACGTACCCCTAGTGATAAGGGGATCAAGCCACACGTAGTTCTTGAGAGTAGGGAAGAGAGAACATACCTTAGCCCCTATAGCATGGCGATACTTATAGGGGAAGTTGTATTGTGGTGCCTTATGGGCCTGTTCGGCCCAGTAGGGCTGACGTGGCTCTTAGAGGATAAGAAGGATGAGTTATTCACCCTTATCCTGTACTAGAGAGCTCATGCTTATCCTGTAGCGATAGGATTTATTATTGGTTAACCCTACAAGCCCCCCAAGCTTGTATAGGCTCGAAGTGCTGAGCTTCTGAGGGAACATACCTGAAACCCTAGCTGTGATGAGCTATTTATAGGGTTTGGAGGAGGCTGATATGGGCCGTTTGGGCCCTGTATCAGAGCTGTGCTGAACCAGGATTCTGTGAGATAATATCGGAGGATTATGCTCTGAGAATCTGGTTAGAATCAGCTGAAGGTCTCACGTCCAGGCTGTTGCGAGAATCTAGGAGAGATTTGCGGAAGGGATAAGAAGCCTTGATGAACCTGAGTTTATCCACAAGCCGACGGTATGTCTCGGTCCTAGAGTCCCGAGCCTGATAGATTGGGGACCGATCATAAGGCTCGGTTCCATCAAGTCCGAGCTTGGCCCTCTGGTATGCTCGGAGTCCATGAATCCGAGCGAAGGACTTTTATGATAGGTAAACCGAGTAAAATGCCCTTAGAGGAACCCTTTGGCGAGACTCGGGTCCGTATATGGTTGGTAGACCCTACAAGCCCCCCAGCTCGTAAGACTTTGAAAGTCTGTGGTGAGGTTCTGAGAGTTGGTGGTAACATAAAACATTGTTTGCGGCTGAGAACTTTTTATTCTGAGGAGTGTCGTGGATGGTTGATTAGGACGTGTAAGACTGTTCGTAGTCAAGGCCCTTAATCGTGTATCGTCATGTACTGAGTTCAAAGTCGAATTGAACTATTGTTTTTAGAGTCACGATGCTTTTAAGGAGACATCCTTTTATGCGCTTGCCATGTTGAAAGCCAAAAGGCTTGTGCCAAGGTATGCTGGCACGACTCAAACTGTTATTTGAGTTCGAGGTGTGCCAAGATTATCACCCATTATCACCCATTGGATCGTAACATGATCCGAAGTGAATGAGTTTAACATATGTTCTTAATAAGGATGGTAAATTATCAATTTGTTGCCTCATGGGACGTGGTGGTCCTCTTTGGCACGACATTTGTGTCACATACTAGTCCCCTACTCGGTAAAGCCTGAAAAGGCTTGTGTCGAGTTCATAAGGTCTGTGAAACGCTCGGGACCAAAGTGGGCGAAGAAATGTTAGAGTATCAAGATCAACTCTGTACACCCTCCTTTACCTAAAAAAGAAGATCGAGAAAGCTCGTAGAAGATTGTGCCGAGTATATAAGAATTGTGAGACATTTATTGTTGTTGTTCGAGGCACCCTCGGATCCGGTTTTTTTTTTCTTTTTCTTTTTGGTAGAGTCGGAGTCTGTTCCTTCCCCGAAGCAGCGAACATCGTGTTCGAGAATAGCCACTCGACCCGAAGAGTTGAAGGCTCGAATTACTTTCAAGACTCAGAGTCCATTCTATCCGCCGAGCAATAAGCTTCATGGCCGAATAAGGTCACTCGAGTGGAAGTCATCGAAAGTTTATCGAGCTGCAAGGGAAAGAATGAAACCGAGGAGGCAAGAACTAGAGAAGCCAAGGAAGACCGTTTCCCTTGTCGGAACTGTTTAGTCAACTTCAATTGTTGAACCCCTCTTGAATCCGAGTAATTAGGGCAAAGGCAAGCTGATAGATCATCATAATAATAAAGCTGAAGCAAACTTTTACTCCATTGCATAACCAACCCCCTTACTCGCTAAAGCCTGAAGAGGCTTGTGCCGAGTTAAGAAGTCCTTTGAGGTGTGATAGTTGTTTTCCGCCAATTAGATCGTGTTCATTCAAGCCTCTTTGAGAGACTTTCGGATTCAGATCTGTGTAGGCGAATGCTGAGCGAAGGTTGAATATTTGCGAGTTGTGGGTGTGGAATCAACATTGTGTGGTTCCTCGGAGATGCTGGGATCCGAATTAGATCACTGGGTGTTGGCACTGCGGACCGTTCTAGTAAATAGGTAAGGTCGCGATGTTGTGCAAACCAAGGAAAAATTGATCGGCAACCGGTGTGAAGGACTTGAGTTAAGTTGGGTCGTCATACTCGGACTCGAATTAACATAGGTCATCATGCTCGGCAGATCCGATCGTTATGTTTGTACCTTTTTATGATGCATGAAAACAACGATTAGAATATCAAGTAATAGATGATATGTAAATTCACTGTTAATTACGATTATTATCTAAGATAACACATGTCATGTGGTAAGTGATTCAATAGTAATGAATATGACAGTTAAACCATAATATTAATGGGGTAATGAGAAATATCCTTCCCTGTCAATCTTCGTGTTTAGACTATTTCTGAATGTTGATATGCCCGACACCCTCTTGGTAGTGAGGCATTTCCTCTTTTATTGTTGGAATGGGCGGTTGCCTAGTATTCTTCATCCTCTTCCTACCAAAAACCCTGTATGCCGTTATGGACAAGTCATTGTGTAGCACTTGTGTGAGCAAGGCCGGGATCCCGAGGAGGGATCTTGACAACGATCGTCTTTTGGCTCTGAGTGACCGTGAGAGGCAAGGGTGTTGTGGCAGAGGGTACGAGGATGATGTAGGCTTTGGTTGTGTTATTTGAAGCGGGAATCCGAGTATTAACGTTGAGGTCATAATCAATGATAAATTGAATTGGTCACAGTAAGCATGTGTAATAGAGGAGACAGCCAATGGTCACAGTAAGCATGTGTAATAGAGGAGACAGCCATGTCATCGTGAGATTTTGCCAAACCCTGTTGAAGGCGCTGTAATATTAGATACCCATCATGACTGAGTAGTCTAGCACCGATTAATTTGAGGATATCTTTGGCGGTCGGAAGCTCGAAATGGTCCATCATAATCGTACCTCTCATGTGTAAACAAAATTACTAATTGGTAATTACGTTATTTAACAATTTATAATAATTAAATAACGATAATAACAATTATTGGCAAAGATACGATGTATAATATCGGTATAGAGGTAGTATGATTTTAATAATATCACACGTAATAAACATAATAATGACAATTATTGGGGTTAATAACCTCGTAAATCATAGATGATTGTCTACGAAAAGAAGCATGATTATAAATATATCACGCGCAATAATTGTAATGAATGACATTTAACAATATGTCAGAGCATGTAATGACAACAAATCAAATGATGAAAGTTTATCCATGAAAAACGACAATGCACAATTGTCGGAAACTGCCTAATGTCATTCGAAAGACAATGTATATAAAATATTATTATCCTATCATGACAGGAAAGACAGACATTTAAAAACAATCAGCAGCAAAGAAATTTGGCTAACAATATGCCACGTATCAGCATGTATACAAAAAATCATAATTAGAGAATATCAAATAATTAGTGGCATGTAATGAGATTATAAGGAATAAGCATTAAAAGCACATGTCAAAAGCACTGCACCAGGTAAATTAATATAAGCATGTGTGTAAAGTAATCACGTAAAATGCCAAGTAAATAGGAAAATAATACAGGAATGAGAATTCCTTCCCTGATTCAGTGTGGTGAGAAATGCCAGATTGAGGGATGTCGGATTAAAGAATGTTGGATTGAAGTCTTCTGTCATTTCTTTCCAAATGGACTTTGTTGAACATTGAGGGTTGACCTCTGTTTTCCTTAAATATGATTTTCTCTATGTTCAGAACACGAGCTTCAAGAGAGGAACTCGGCGCGGGGGTCCTCGCTCTTCGCTCGGAGCACAAGCTTCAAGAGGAGAACTCGGCGCGGGGGTTCTCGCGATCACCACTAGATTCCAAATAGAGCGAAAAATTATGTCCATTAATGGGGATCTCGAAATGGGTTATTCAGCAGCTCGGGCCTATTAATATAATTATTTGTCCATGTACCTCGCATATGTGCATAGAAAATAATTTAGCAGTTGTTGTTCAAGTTTGTAACAACAATAATAGATAACAATAGACATGTAATGACTTTAATTAGCAAAATTGTAATATTTTTGCTGTTAACTAATAGTCATGTGAGTCAATAAAATATTTGTGCAAAAAATTAGAAGAATTATCAGCCGATGATAATATAAGATATAATCAAATAAAAACGTTGGTATGCATAAGAATTTGATTTTAAATGAAATAGCTTCCCTGATGTAGGAGTAGCTTGCTGTTGTTGGGCCCGTAAAGTTGTTGATATCCCTAAGAATACCTTGTCAAGAATTTGTCCAGTTGGGCCGAATGAGTGTTGATAGTCCCCTTTTTTTTTTTTTAGGGCCTGTTGAGGCCCTTTTTCTTTTCTTTTTTTTTGGGCCTGTTGAGGCCCTTTTTTTTAGGGCCTGTTGAGGCCCTTTTTCTTTTCTTTTTCTTTTCTTTTTTTTTTAGGGCCTGTTGAGGCCCCTTTTTTTTGGAATGGGCCAACAGCCCATTAGGGTTGAAACCCTACTGCAGCAACTATGCAGCAACTATGCTACAGAATGGTGATGCGGCAATGTTGCAGCGGCGGTACGGGGACCAGAGACCGACACGGGTGGTGCGGCTCACACCGTTGGTTGCGAAAACGGGACGGCGGTGATCCCGGGTTTTCACGACGTCAGTGGTTGTCGATGACGGCACCGCGAAGATCGGGGGCGTACCAAGCCAAAGGGATCTGCACCGAGATCTTCAACCTCGTTGGCGGCGGTTTCTCTTGAAGAAGAGGACGGTGCCGGTGCAGTTACGACGATGGCAGAGGAGCGATGCTCGCAGGCTCCCCGAAGGCGACGACGGCGGAGGCTGCCTTTGCATCTGCAACGGGGTGCGAATCGCATGACTCCCAACTTCGTGCTGCACAGTGAGGAGATGGTGGGGCGCACCACATGCCGCGTGGAGAAGAGGAGCTGCATTAATCTTCGTGGTTGAAAAGATCGTGGTTCGGTGCTGTCAACGTTAACAGAGGCGGCAACATCTTATTGCTTCCTTCACGGCCCAGACCCATGGTTTGACCCCTTCCTTCAAACCTCTTCTTCTCCTTTGCTTCTGATGTGGAATCAAACGCCATCCAGCCATGGTGGAGGACGGTGAATCGAGCCGGCAGCGGCGGTCAGCGAAGAAAAGACCGTGAGCAAGGCTGTTGAGCTCTTCTGTCTATTTTTTATTTTATTTATTTATTTATTTTTAATTGAAAGTGGATGGGAATCGAAGTTTTACGATTCCCACAGACGACGCCAATGTAGTGTCCCAGCATTGATGGAACACCACGATGTGTTTTTTGGGGTTGTTGCAGCTGACGAGGGTGACCCCGGTCCTACCTACCCCTAGTGATAAGGGGATCAAGCCACACGTAGTTCTTGAGAGTAGGGAAGAGAGAACATACCTTAGCCCCTATAGCATGGCGATACTTATAGGGGAAGTTGTATTGTGGTGCCTTATGGGCCTGTTCGGCCCAGTAGGGCTGACGTGGCTCTTAGAGGATAAGAAGGATGAGTTATTCACCCTTATCCTGTACTAGAGAGCTCATGCTTATCCTGTAGCGGTAGGATTTATTATTGGTTAACCCTACAGTTACATAAATGTAAAGCAACATAATCTTTAGTCTCCTTAAGAGGATTACAATGCAAAAATATAAAATATCCTGAACTATCAATCTTCATTCACAGCAGGCGTCTCCGATGAGTCGAATCCCCACTTAGCAAGTCCCTCGAATAGAGCTTAGCCTTTCTCTCCTTTGAGACTCCACCTCGAACATGTTTTCGTTGTCCACCAATTGAAGAGTTGACACAAGAAAATCTACTTACTCTGTCATCAATCTGTGGACATCATCACAGAAGTCCACAGGAAAAGGGGAAAGACAGAGAGAGTAAGCGATCCAGACGAATTAACGTCAACGGTGTGAACTTACGATAGGTAATATGTTAGGAATTTAAGACACAAGCAACATAAACAGAGCAAACATTTATCATATACATTTTCATCATCATTGTCATCATAAAGTTATCATTATCATTATCATCATCCAAAATCCATCATGACCAATAACATTCTCATTATCAACATCAACATCTTAACCATGTCCATATCATTCTCAAGCTCATGACTTATAACTCTTTTCAACATTCTTAATCTTTTCTTATTAATTCTTATGAGATCGCGACCATCCATGATTTGGGGGAAAAGAATCATCATCGAGGAAATGGTTAAGTTAGCGCACATGTCTACATCTCCTCCAATATCCTCCCAAAACCTAAATCGGAAGCAAACGGGACGTACATGAACCTTAACCCACGCAGGTCTAACTGCCGAGAAATCATCATCATCATAAGCATAAGCTTAAGCATATATAACATTAGTTTCAATATCATCGGGGCCCAATACCAATCGAACAGCCAGCCTCGTTCAGGTTCCCTCTCACCGTTTCGAATTTGATCAAGAGGGCGACAATACTTTTCTAGTTCGCTGCCCAGGACTTACTACGGTTCCTCGGGTCTTGCAGCCCCAACCACATGTAGAACTTGCCCCGCTTAGAAAAAGCACTCCAGGCTTCTTGACGAATCACCGTCATTACCCTCCTCTATCACAATCGCTCATCTGAGTATCCGCAGATAACACAGGGTATCTTCTTCTCCACTACTTCACACTCATCTCACCGCATTAGTAAATGTCTTTTAGTGTCTTATTAATCCTAAGGGTTCGACCAATCCAATCTTGTTCATCCCTTCATTGAATCTCGACCACTAATTAACTTATTAACTTTTCCCCAATTGATGCATTCTTTCACAGAATCCCATAGCTCGAAACCACGACGCTAAGCTCACGTGGCTAGCATGCATCATCATCATCATCTCATTTGCATCGCGTCAATCATGCATAACAGCACCAGTCCGACATTCCACGAGCTCAGAGCATCCAACGTCGATCGATTCTTAAATTAAATGCATCTTATAATTTTATGACAGATGCCTTACTTAGTAGGCCGATGCTAATTTACTCCCCCTTGAGTTTTTGTTAAAATGCTCTCCTTGTATTAAAATCGGTAACCGGTAATTTTCCACCGGTAAATATAAATTGCTTTAATACCCTACATTTCAACTAAGACGTAAGTTATCGCTTCAACAATTTCGTATTTCTCCTGCTCACAAAAATTAATAGTTACGTCTTGGTTGAGACATAAGGGTCAAAAATTAATAGTTACGTCTTGGTTGAGACGTAGGGGTTTAAAATAAATTAATACCTACGTCAAAACATAGACGGAGGTGTTAAAATTATATACAAAAGCTACGTCTTGGTTGAGACGTAGGGGCTAAAAATTAATACTTACGTCTTGGTTGAAACGTAGGGGTTAAAAAAAATTAATACTCTTACGTCTTATCCAAGACGTAGGTGTTAAAATTATATACAAAAGCTAAGTCTTGGTTAAGACGTAAGGGCTTAAATTATGTTATATAGCTCCATGATATTAACACATACATCTTAGCCTTGAATTATGTTATAACTGAAACTGATTCTCTAGGGGTTTAAAAAAATTAACACGTACTCTTTTACCAAAAAAAAAATTTAACACATACTTCTCAGCCTTGAAATATGTACTCTTTTACGAAAAAAATTAACACATACTTCTTAGCCTTGAAGTATGTACTCTTTTACCAAAAAAAAAAATTTAACACATACTTCTCAGCCTTGAAGTATGTACTCTTTTACCAAAAAAAAATTTAACGCATACTTCTCAGCCTTGAAGTATGTTAGTATAGCTGAAATGGATTCTCTAGATAGAAGAATTTGATAGCTGAAACGACTACTTCAAAAAAATTAACATACATCTCCTTCTCTCCTCCCTCTCTCCATCGTTCTTCCCTCTCCGGGCCTCCCTCCTCCATCGTTCTTCCCTCCGTCTTGTTCCCTTCACTATCTTCCATGATCAATCAAAACCATAGATCAAAGTTTCAAAATTTTCACATTCCATCATACATGCCTGAAAGCAATTTTTTTTTCCAGATCTGTAACACAAAACACATTGAAATTGAAAAAAAAATTATCCCTCAAAAAAATCCCAAAAAAAAAAAACGAAGATGGAAACCGATCTAACATGCATAGGGTTAATTGCATTAAACAATCTATAACAACTCCTACCTTACGAATTGAGATTGGCCCCAAGCGGTTGGTGTTGGGAATCTACTTACCGATTGTCGCGGCCGGGGTCCCGGGTCGCCCTCGGGGCCTCGCCTACGAGTGGGGGTCAGTTGACCCGATATGGAGTTGCCACCGCATTTTGTTGCAAAAAACGCGGAAAAAATAATTATCAATTAAAACGGATAAAGATTGGTCTCGAACCAGATAGATTCCGAGTTCGGGAGTCGGTTACGAGCCGGGGAAGGTATTAGCACCCCGTTCGCCCATTCGAAAATGATACCTTGATTGATTTTAATTAAAATACCTAAATAAATTGATTTGCCAAAAATTATTTGTTTTTTTAATGTTGTGCCTGACAAGGTTGTCCTTGGTCCTACGTACCCTCATAAAATGAGGAATCAAGGCTACGTAGTTCTTAATGTTTTAATTTTATTTTTTTTATTAAAATTGTTTGATGCAAAGAGGAACATGAACAAGACCTTGTCATTTAGGCAAGGAAATGTAGATTTCCAAAACACATTTGGTTAATACTTGTTTGATAAAAAATCATTTAATGTTTATAAAGAAAAATATTTTTAATTTCGCTATTTATTTGTAATGTAATTTAAATTAAGTTAACGTTTTATTTTATTACTTTAAAAAAATAGAATTTATGTGAAGAGGAAAATACATAAGACCTCGACATTTAGACGAGGAAAAATGAGTTTCCAAAGCGCGCATTAATACTTAATTAATAAAATTTGATTAATTAATATTTTAAAATGAATCATGTAATACTTGTTTTTTAGTGTGGCGAGGAAATTCTAAAGATCCCACCGCTAAATGAATTTGGGTGAGAAAAATTGACTTACCAAAACACAACAAATATAATATGAACCAGATACTAACGCATTAAAATTAAAATAAGGAGCATTAGTTGCTGATAAGTTGGAATATGGCGTAAATATTGAGAATTGGCTCAAATCAATATTGAATTAACTAATCAAGCTAAGGCAGCAAACCAACACAAAAACAAAATTCAAACTGCTTGACATAGAAGAGAACCCACTCTTAAAACTGATTGATAATCAAACTGTTTGACATAGAAGAGAACCAACACAAATAAAATTCAAACTGATTGATAATCAAAGCAGCGAACCCACTCTTACAATATGATATACTCCATTAATATTGAAATATGTTGCAGAAAGAATGAGTACAAAGGTCAATACAAAACCAGAATATTGAGATACCATTATCCTACTGAAAAGAACCTTAAGCCCAAAAATTATAAATTATTTATCCTCATAAGAATTAACTCATGTAATCATCAATCAATTATAGTTCCAGTACATACTGAGTATAGACAAAATAACAAATTAAATTAAAGAAAATTGTTGATGTACCAGCAAGTGGACTGGGTCAACGAGTAATATAGTCTGGAAGACCGAATATCGTCCCACAGGGATTGCAAATTATTTCTAATAACTTTTCACCAATTTGTAATTATTAAGGCAACTTATTATTGAGTTTTAGAAGGAGAATGAGAATAAAAATAAAATAAGAAAATTGAGGAGATAAGATAATTAGAAAGCAATAGAAAAAGGTTAGGAACTTGGTTTCATTGTATGATTCACTTATTTAACTATGATTTATATTTTCCTTTAATTATCCTTCAATTCATGGACCATTCCTCTCAAATAGCAATAGTTAGACGTCTCTAACATTACCCTTATTTTCTATATACTTAATCCTTGATCTCTCAACAAATTACAATATAAGAAAATATCTATTCAGCACAAGGGAATTAAAAAGCCATATAATCATCCAATTATATCTCTATATTTTGGACTGATTATACCATTAATTGCATGGCCTATTCAAAATCCCAACTTTCGTTGCGAATTAAGAAATCCAAAACATAAATTGATCAGGTTTATGTATGTAATAAAAACTCAATTAACGCATGAATTAAAAACAGCAAAATACTAAATCATAAATTAAAATAAGTTACATCATACAATTTACACCATGTTCCTAACAAAAGGTTTTAGTTACACATATAAAAATAAAGAAAAATAACTTAATGCACTAAAAAAATCCTTTTCCCTTTTTTTTTTGTTATTTGGCCATTTTTGTTTTAAATCCTTTTTTTTTATATATAAATCACAAAAATAACTTAACGCACTAAAAAAATGTTCAAACAAACTTTTTTTTTTAATTTAAATTTTTTTAAAAAAAAATCTTATTTTTTTAAGTAACCCCAAAAATAACTCAATACACAAGAATAATACATTTAAACAAGCTTTTTATTTTTCCTCACTATTTATTCAATTATAAAAATTGGAGAATAAGAAAAAAAAATTAATTAACCAAAATTTATAAAATAAAATTTTTGACTCCGGACAAAATTGGGTGTCAACAGATGCCCCTCTTTACTTGTTTCTTATCAGATAGCAAGCAAACTGTGGTTTGGATGCTATCAGGGTAAGGAACGAGTAAAGAAGTGGACACCAATTTTGTTTACAAATAAATTACACTTAACAATCTTGAAAATTGATACAAAACTGTTTGGTGATGATTCTTTAGCATTTCTTCCAGGATATCATGAAAGCCTAATAACAACAAAAGTGTTTGGTGAAAGAGATGACCTTGGATCAATCACTCAGAATATGAGACAACCTTGGATCAGTTGCTCGAAGGGGATGAGATAACCTTGGATCGGTTACTCGAATAATTGAGATGACCTTGGATCAGTCACTCGGAATATGAGAAAACCTTGGATCAGTTGCTCGAAAAAATGAGATAACCTTGGATCGGTTACTCGAATAATTGAGATGACCTTGGATCAGTCGCTCAGAAAATGAGACAACCTTGGATCAGTTGCTCGAAAAAATGAGATAATCTTGGATTGGTTACTCGAATAATTGAGATGACCTTGGATCAGTCACTCAGAAGATGAGACAACCTTGGATCAGTTGCTCGAAAAAATGAGATAACCTTGGATCGGTTACTCGAATAATTGAGATGACCTTGGATCAGTCACTCGGAATATGAGACAACCTTGGATCAGTTGCTCGAAAAAATGAGATAACCTTGGATCGGTTACTCGAATAAAGGAGATGACCTTGGATCAGTCACTCGGAATATGAGACAACCTTGGATCAGTTGCTCGAAAAAATGAGATAACCTTGGATCGGTTACTCAAATAATTGAGATGACCTTGGATCAGTCACTCGGAATATGAGACAACCTTGGATCAGTTGCTCGAAAAATGAGATAACCTTGGATCGGTTACTCGTATAATTGAGATGACCTTGGATCAGTCACTCGGAATATGAGACAACCTTGGATCAGTTGCTCGAAAAAATGAGATAACCTTGGATCGGTTACTCGAATAATTGAGATGACCTTGGATCAGTCACTCGAAATATGAGACAACCTTGGATCAGTTGCTCGAAAAAATGAGATAACCTTGGATCGGTTACTAAGAATATGAGACAACCTTGGATCAGTTGCTCGAAAAATGAGATAACCTTGGATCGGTTACTCGAATAATTGAGATGACCTTGGATCAGTCACTCGGTAATATGAGACAACCTTGGATCAGTTGCTCGAAAAATGAGATAACCTTGGATCGGTTACTCGAATGGTTGATATAATTGCATAGATTTATGAACAAAGTATTTAATGGAATGACAAAAAGTGTATTTTTGAATGTGATGTATTATGTAACACCCCAATTTGGAAATAGAATTTTCACTAAAAATTTGCGTCATCTTTTTTTTAAAACATTTATTACATGATATCATTAAAAGGTGAGTTGCATATAAACTTAGTTTCCAAAATATTTTCAACTTAGCTTTTGAAAAGGTTACATAGCTATCTTAGTTCCTTAACTTCTATTGATAACTTGATTTATAAAAAGGTTTTCCTTAGTCCGTTAAACTCCGTTCTATTTTCCAAAGTGAAGTGCCACTATTCAAACCATTCCAAAACTCAATATTAGAAAAAATGCGGAAATAAATTATCCTTATATTAATTCCAAAATAAACGCCATAGAAATTGTTTAGGCTTAACAGCCATTATCCAAAAATACAAAATAACGAAGAGATAAAACTTCCACTGGGGTTACATAATGATAAACAAAGGATCCGTTATCCAAGACTCTAGAACAAACAGAGATCAATATCACTAAAGACTAAGCTACTCGTCATCGTGCATATCCTCGTCAGGGTACTCCTCCGGATCTTCTTCTATCTCTAAGTCCTCTTCTGGATCTTCCTCCTCTTCTGGGTCTTCTTTTGGGTCCTCCTCTTCCTCATCATTGTGAATAGCAGGTGGAGCATCATGAAAAGCCCGAGGTCCATCCGGCATAAGATCCCTTAGACGATATCGCACTTCCTCACGATCTGTGGCTACTCCTCGTAATACATGATCTCGATCGGTAATGGTGAGTCTTGTTGGTCCCTCCCAGATCCATCCATTTTCAGTCCTATGCCATTGTCCCCCCATTAAAGGAGACATTTCCACTTGAATTACTCGATCCGCCATCTAATATATTTACCATAAACAGAGACACGAACATACTGAAGAATATAGAGAGTTAGCTACCAGACGGGCAAAGCGTCGACGGCATGGGCTTACTCCATGGGTCGCATTAGAACTAACACAAACGTAATATCCATATATTCTTATAATCCTTGTCTCAATTATTGTTATGATTATCATTACTCAAGAATTCCATCCATAATTTTCCACAAGTCTTTCATTTATCAACAAATTATTAGGGAAGAAGGCTATCGGGTTTAAAGTCAAATTAGCACACGCACTACATCTCCTCTTCCAATATCCAACCTCGTCCTAGTTCGAAAAGCAGATGGGATGCACATGAGTCCTAACCATGCTGACATCGAAGCCAAAGGGTACGTACCAGCTGGAACCACGCCAGTTGGCCAGCAAAATAAAATCGAATATCAAATCATAAGTTCATAAAAACGATGGCTTCTAGTCCCATTCGGATTCCCTCTACACCATCCATGATTTGCTCAAGGGGGCGACAGCTCTATCCCTAGTTCGCGTTGTAGTCATTGCTACGACCAACGACCAGCAGGTGCACTTGATCAGTGTAGCATCGTCCTACCTAGGGAAGCGCTCTTAGGCTTCTTGACGAATCACCATCATTGCCCTCCCCTATCGCAATCACCACTTGAAGGGATGCCTGACCTCCAAGAATATGGTATCTTTCCTCTCCACTACTCCACTCTCAACGTAACAAAAGGGGATAGGGTCCTAAGGTCTTTTAAGTCTTTTTAATTCTTTTAGAATCTTTTCTAAATCCTAAGTTTGGTTGACCCATTCTAAGCCGTGCTTCTAACGGGCCTCAACCTCTAAGGGACCACAGCAAAGTTCATCATCGTACAGTGGGATCCACAAGACGTAATCACGGCACACTTATTCACGTGATTAGTCACTCAAAGGGAAATAATTACGAAGTCATTGTGCCACGATGCATCATCACTGTACTTAACATCATTTTCGCGTATGATCAAAACTTAATCATTTCGTATTTCTTTCAAACTTATCACACTTGCTCATAGGATCCTTACGTGTTCCCATAACTATCATTTCTCATCAATACCAATCATTTCACGGTTATACGATTCTCTTAAAAAAAATATATTTACAACATATCCATCATTATCCTCAAAATCATTTAACAACATCCCTTATATACTCACATAAGCATAATATAATATGATCACAAATACATCAAATAATAGAATAGAGTTACCGTCTCAACGAAAGACGACTAGACAATCCTACACTCAATTGTCGTCTCGTATATTGACATGAAACCCGGATTTCGATTTTTGAGATGATCGAAATCGTTCTAATGATTACCATGGTGCCATTATGTCTAAAGGTGCTACTCTCTCACCTTGATGCGAAGAACTAACGTGAGCTTGACTTTCGATCTCGCTATTCGTCCCCAATTGCAAACCTTTTAAACCAATCATTTTCACAAAATAACTTTTATAAATATTCACACCAACTTAAAGTAATTAACCCAAATATAACCTTTGAAAACATTAATTTCTCAAAATCCTTGAAATTTGGAATCATGTAAATATTTAGAAAATAAATCATTTCTAAAATCTTTTTTTTAAAAACTTTAAACTCAATATTAAATCAATATTTCTTTTTCAAGAACATCCTTCAATCCTTCTCCACATTTTCATACAAGTACAAACAATATTTCATTCAAACACATATACAACCTTACTTATATATATTCTAAAATTACTTATAAAATCTACTTTTTAATCCTAAATACTGATACTACAAGATTAGCATAAAATTTACATTTTTAATCATCCAAGAACAAGTCATAACATAAATGCTACACATTTCACATTTTTGGACAGCATGCATACTCAAACTTAAAAATTCATTTTCTCTTAAACATATGTTGTTTCTTCCTAAATTCTTATTACAACTTCTACTATAATAAAATGACTAAAATTAAGCGAAATAAAATAGTTGCATCTGCTGTACAGCCACTGCAAAAGTTGCATTAATTCAAGAAGTTCAAGTAAAACAATCCAAAACAATTATACACAATTCCTACTCATGCTAAAAACTTTAAAATACTAATATTTCTAATAAAACATTACTTTTTCATTATTTATAAATTCTGGACATCAACTTAATATTTTCTATAAGATCAAATTAATCAATCAAAATACTCATTTCTATTTGTTTCTACATTATAGTTGCACATACAAACTAAGTACTACTAACACTCTTAAAAATAATCATTTGGGGTCTTAACTAATTAATTTTCCAGAATAAAAATGAACTTCCAGAATTAAAATTACATTTTCAGAATTAATCTTTTCCATAAAACATGTAATTCATTCCATAGACATACTAAAGCAATTATCAAATCAATTAGAAAAATTCAATTAACTTTATTTCTTTTCCTAAAAAAAATTCGACCAGCATATAAAAATCAGGAAAAATATTTTCAATTCCTAAAACATCTATATAATATAATTACATCACTTTATATATTCAAAACAAGAGTTATAAATTGTTAAACAAATATACAATAGATCTCTTTAAGAAAGAATTTACATTTTCCATCAACTAGCATTTATAAACACATCAATCACATACTCATACAATTACTTAAACATACATTCACTTATAGACTTATAACAACTACCATTTGTTTCTATTTCTTTTAAACAGTAAACTACAATTTAATTACACATCAAATAACAAACAAATTACAAAAATTATTCCAAGACAAACCATAGGCCTCACGGCCTATTCTTTTTATTTTTCCAGAAAATTTTTATTTTTTTTGTTCATTATTCCTACTCATTGTTATTATTTAACTTAAATCAAACAAAAGAAAATAACATACAATCAAACAATAACAATTAAAAAAATACAATTTCATATACTTTAAGAACATTAAAAATTTTCCAGAATTTATTTTATTTCCAAAAATCATTTTTAGTTCCTTTAAATTATTTTCAATTCATTTTTACTTTAAGGAAAATACTTATTGTGATGTCCTAGACGGTGAGGACCTCCAAGGGTAGGAGAAGACCTTCGAAGGAGCCTCTGTCTAGGGTTGATATGTGATGTTTGGTGGGAGTCCTCAAGTGGCTAAGGAAGAGAGCCAGGGGAGTACCCTAATCACTGGTGTGTGAGGGTGACAATTAGGGTTAGAGGACGTACCTGAGCCCCATGTAGTACGGAGCTACTTATAGGGGGGAGCTGGTTGCCCTAATGGGCTTGCTTTAGGCCCAAGTAGGTCCAGCCTGTACTGAGCTATGAGTGGATGAGCTGTCCTTGCGGATAAGGTGGTGAGCTGTCCTTGCGGATAAGGTGGTGAGCTGTCCTTGTGGATAAAGAAGGGAGGCGTCATCATGTCTTAGGCGTCGGACTTGGGAAGGTGTCGGATCTGGGAAGGTGTCGGACTCAGACGTCAGACCTGAGTTGGAGTTTGAGGTCGGCCCGTATCTGGCGTCTGTTCGGCCGTTGAGTATCGAGCTCGGCCAAGCGCTCCGAAGGCTTCCTGAAGGGTCCTTAGGTCTTTGGCGAGGAGATCTCGGCTAGGCCGAGTCTACCACATAAGCCCCCCAGCTCGGTCAAGGCTATCTGAGCCTTGTTCCGAGGTTCTGGTTTAGGTCCTTTTCCCGAATCCAACTCCTAAGGGCCGAATTCACCACATAAGCCCCCCAGCTCGGTCAAGGCTATCTGAGCCTTGTTCCGAGGTTCTAGGGAGTTCGGACGATAAGTCTGTCAAGAGCTGGATCCAGCTGTCTCTGACGTACTTTCATTATGACGGAGTAGGTTTGACAGCTGTCTACTCATCAGTACCGAAGTGACGTTTGCTTTTATCGGATCTGACACGTGTCGGAAATTGCGACCTACGAAGCGTCACCATCATTGTGACGTTGCTCGAGGTCCATAATTTCCGCTGATACGCGCCACGTGTCTTAATATGTGTAGTTGTACGCTGGGTTGGGCTTTTTGGGGCTAGGCCCAAACTTCGAATTTGAGGGGGAAAACGGTTTCCCTTCCCCCTCTATCCCAGGAAACTGCTTCTCCTTCTCTTTCTATCGATCATTCTCTTTCTCCTACGTAAAAAGAAAACCTTCTTTCTCTCCTCACAGAAGCATTCCCATTGATCCCTATTCCTCTTCTCTGCCCATCGCCTTCTTCTTCTTCAGCAGTGACTTCTTTTCACTTTACAAGTTTACGATTTCCTTTGCTCCCATTCTCTCTAAGGTACTGTTACACTTGCATTTTATTTTTCGTCTCTGTTTCCTTCTTCTTTCTAGCTTTTGCTTCTTTCTTTACTGCTTTATGATTTATACGGTGGGGGATAGGAATGTTTTGTTTTTGGTTTCTATTTTCATGGCGGTGGGGTTTTTCCCTTAGGTTTTGTGGCTCTGATTTTGGGGAATAATACTGGGGTTTGAGGTTTTTCTTGATTTGGGTGTTTTGATTCCTGGGGTTTTGGCCTTCTTTGGGTTAGGCGTGTTTTGAGATTTTTGGAGAGTTTTTGATTCATGTTTTTTGTTCATTTTTCAGAAAACCAACGGAGTGGATTGGGTTCAGTATGAGTAGGGAATGGTTTAGGAAATGAGCTGGGGTAGTGTCCCTGTCGTCTAACAATAGTGATGAGGAGGACGACTCTTCCTCCTCGTCCTGTTCCTCAACGGAGGTAGACGAGGCGCTCCGCCGCCAAAGGGAGTATAGGCAGAAATACGAGAGGCGAGTTCTAGAGGCTGATCCCGTTGAGGTAGTTTATCCTCGGAATTGGGAGGAGAAGAGGGAGTGGATACGGTAATACACCTGGGCCGAGTTTGTTGACGGTAGGGAACGTGCCGACTTCGAGAAGATGGAGAATGAGGGAATGTACGAACGAGGGGTACCTGTGGTAGAGGGGAGATGCTCGCCCCTCGGAACTACTTCGAGGGGGTTCTCTGGGGGGTTATTTTTCGTAACCCGTAAGACTAATACCGAGCTCCCCTGTTCTTCCACAGGTACCATGCCGCTCAGGAAGTGCGTCAGTCGACCTGAACTTTACCCCGCGCCTTTTGATGCCGAGCAATACGAGTGGGTTGACGTGGAACCCAAAGGGGTCCAGTCTAGCCTTTGTTCCGAGGACAAGCTTGTCGAGCTACGGAGAGCCGTGCTGCCTTGCCTGGGGGACGCCACCGGGACCTCTTACGAAGTGCTCCCCTGTTCGGCAAATGACAGGATATGCAGCCGGACTGACAATAACTCCTTCTTTTTCTATGCCGATCTGATTCATAATCTCGGCGTGACCCTGCCGTTCACCGACCTGGAAATGAGGGTCTTAAACGAGCTCGGACTAGCTCCTTCCCAACTTCATCCCAATACTTGGTCGTTTCTCCGAGCGTTCCAAAAGTACTGCGGAGCCAAAAATTTGGTATGCACGGTTCGGCTGTTTTTGTGGATGTACAACCCGTTCGTCAGCAATAAGGACGGGGTCACTGGTCGTCTTTGGGTGTCGGCCAAAACCCGAGCCCACTGTGGGCTGTTTGGCATGTTCTCCGAATCTTGGAAGCATTTTAAACCAAGATTTTTTAAGTACAAATACGTTGGAGCGAGGCTGCCTTGGTTTCGATCCGAGACGGGACCGAAGTTTCCTTTGGAGTGGACCCCCGAGTTCTTTAGTCGTCATACCAGTACGCCGCAAAGGTGGTCAGGTGTAACATTGGATGCCGACGAGTCCGTAACGACTCACCACTTTCAGACAGAATATCGTGCACGGAAATTCCAACTTGATGTTGGAGTTTTCATAAAGTGTCCTGACAACGAAGTCTTGACGAAAATTGGTAGTTACTTTTGCTTTTATACTTGTACAGTTTCTTTCAATTCTCTTATGCTAATATGTATATATTATTTTTTATTTTTTATTTTTTTTTTTGCAGACGAACATTGGTCAGAGATGTCCTCCAGGGCTCTGAAAGCTGCCTTGGAAGCTCGGAGGAAGAAGAAGTCCGAGGCTCCTTCCGCTGATGCCATGTCGACCGAGGTTTCCGCTGACACGCTCTCGGCCGACTCCGGTCCACTCCATCCTACCCCACCTGCCGTTGTCATTGCCCCTCCTCCTCCTACATCGCCAATTCCCAGTACCGAGGTAACCATTATTGCGGATACGCCGCCCTCAGGCACTGGAACTCAACCAAGGATGCCAGCTACCCTTGCCAAACCTTCGCTGAGAAATACTCTTGTCAAGATGTCAGGTGCGGAGTGGAAGAAAAAAGCTGAAGAGATGGCTTGCCAATTGAAAAGGGCCACAACCATGTTTAACGTGCTGGCCGAAGTGGCTGATGATGCTAAGAAAAAGGCTCGGACGGCCATGGCGGCCGAGGTGGAGGAACTGAAGAGTGGGAAGAGATCAGCCGAACAAAAGTTGTCCGAAGCTGAGGAAGAGCATCGTCGACAAATGGAGGAGCTCCAAAAAAGGCATGAAGAAGTTTTGGCCCAAGCCAAAGCAGATGCTAAGGAGGCTGGTCGGCTGGAGGGCCTTGCCGAGGTGGAGAAAGTTAGGAGCTTGCTGAAGAAGAGGGCTGCTCAAGCTCTTAAGCATAAGGTGGCAGCCTCCGAGTCAGACTTCAACCTTGAAAGGGTGGCAAGCAAGGTTTTTACCAGTGCTGTTGAGCAGATTCTTCATATGAATCAAGGGATCCGAATTCGGTATGTCGGCGCATCTGCCGGGTTCGGAGTGGAAGATGGAAAGATGGTGGATTATGACAGGGGTGGGGCCGAGGTTGACCTGGACCAGCCTGAGGAGAATCTGCCCAACCCCTTGGTTGAGAGAATGGATGAGGAGTTCGACCCGCGTTCGGTCGTCCTTTCAGATGTCGAGGATGATGCAACATAAGTCCCTTATGCTGGGCAGCTTATGATTTGTCTATGTTCTTCTCTATAACATGTTCGACAATGTTGGGTTATACTTTGCTTTATTGTGCACAGCATTTGATTTCGATGCAAGCTTATTTCACCTACAACTTGTTGCATGTTACTATTTTTGTGCAAGTTTCGTACTTATACTTGTTGCGTGCGTATAGAGTCCGAGGTTATTTTTATGCAAGTTTTTCTTCTAACTTGTTTCATAGATGCGAGTATTTGTTTACCAAATCGTTGCATGTTTATTCGTTCGACCTCGGATCGGAATTGCGTCCACTTAAGTGGCAACCTGGGAAATTTAAGAAAGGATGCAAGTATTTGGGACTTGTCGCATATTGTAATTTTTATGCAAGTTTTTGTTTTAACTTGTTGCATGTATACTGAGTCTGAGGTCATTTTTAAATGACTAAGTAAAACTACCTTTGAGAACACAAGTGTTTTACCAACTTGTTGTATTTCGGCCTGATCGGACTTAAAATGTCGTACTAATAGCTTGGACGAATTCGGATGACTCAGTGAGTGCAGTAATCTTATAAGTTTTCCTCTGAATAAAGGTACTGTATATAAGTGCATACGGTAGGGAACTCGGACCTACCCACCTGAGCCGAGGTGGGTGTCCTCGGCCCCGATGTAAAAGAGAGTGCTGAGTGAAGCTATGTGAAAACATTTCACAACAGTCTGTTCTTTATCGGGTGTCCCTTGTACACTGTGCATATGAGCCGATCTTATCTAGAAGACGTTGGCTGTGCATAGCGCCATGCAACATTTAGGTGGCTAGTGCTAAATGAGAAGCTAGTACGTACGTATATAAAACTGTTGCACTTGAGTATGAGCAAGTTTGTACTTTTCATTAATTGTAGTCGTGAGTACATTGATTTTTCTTTTGAAAGGTGAATATCTCACAATGGAAAGGAAAAAACATGAACAGAATTTGAAGGAAGCAAAAAATGAAAAGAAACTGAATTTGGATTTCCCAGTTCAGGGTGCTTATGACTGCCGAAATGCCTGAGGTAAACCTACTTAAAACAGGTTCTCAGTGTTGTGAAGTCTTGGGAATCCTTGAGTTCGGTAATTACCCAGAGTATGTTTTCAGAATGCCTCTGTTGGGGCTTACCGATTTCGGGCTCATTTCCCGCTTTTCCGGCCGTTAAGACCGATGTCTGCTCCTCGGGGCGCGAGGTGATCAGACTCAGACAACCCGTGTTGCGTTGCTTTCTTGCCTTGGCTGGTTGGCTCTTCCATTGCTGTCTTCTTCTGACCAGGGGGACCTTGTCGGATTTCTTCTGCCTTGTGATGGCCCTCCGAGGTGAACTGAGAGAAGAGGGTGCCGAGATTGTTGGTGATGTTGCCAAGTGGGAGCTTTTCAATCTTGAAGCACTAGAACTTGGGAATTTGAAAAGCTCGGCTAGAGAAATGGGGAAGACGTTTTCCTTGGCTCACCACTCGGAGCCGTACCGAACTGAGGGCAGGGTTATTGACGGTTAGATGAAAGAAAAAATTCTCCCCATGCGGGGGGTTGGAGAGAACTGAAAGAGAAATGAGATTTCCCTTGACTACATCTTGGATTTTTTGGAGGAGGTTGGCATTCGCGGTAACATCTTTGCTTGGGGGCGAGGTGAAGGGGGGAATTATCACCCGCTCTTCATGAGGAAAGGACCTACGAATATCTCGTTCGGACTGAACCTCGGCCAATAAGACTCTTCCTTTGGATAGTGTCGGGTCGACGAACTCTTTTTGCTTCTTTTTTCCCCCCCGTAGGCTCGCATTGTAGCAGAGCCGGGCTTTCACTTGGTCAGCTTTGACCGTAAGAACTTTATCGTCTGATCCGACGAACTTCATTGCCAAGTGCACTGTTGAGACCACTGCCCCAAAAGCTTGTAAGCAGGTTCGTCCCATTATTACATTATATGGGGAGTCAGAGTCAACCACCAGAAATTTGATGATCTCCGTTCGGGCCGAAGGTTGGTTGCCTAGGGTCACCGGGAGATGAATGGCTCCCAAGGGGCGGATTGCCTCACCTATGAAGCTGATGAGATTCCCTTCAAACCCTACGAGGTCGGCAGACCTCAGCTTCAAAGCTTGGAAAGTATGCAGAAAGAGGATGTCGGCCGAGCTTCCTTGGTCAACGAAGACTCGGGCGACCTCAAAATTGCCAATTAACGTCGTTATCACCATAGGATCGTTGTGATCTGGGATGACGTTTTCCATATCTTGGTCGGAAAAAATAATAGGCACATTCCGAGATGGTTTTTTGCCAACGGGTTTGTGATGGACAGCAAGAACTTGGTTGATGTACCTTTTCCTCTCCGCCCTCCTTTCTCCGCCACCAGCGAAGCCTCCCGAGATGGTTTCTACTCGGAAGTTCTCTGACGACTTGTCCAGGTCTTGAACTACGACCATGTTCACCCGCGATGGTTCCTCTTCCTTCTTCTCTTGGGACGGGTCAACTTTAGCTTTCCCTTTATCATTGTCCGGGTTACGAGACCTTCTTCGGCCTCGTCTTTCCACTGCTTCCCGGACGTATTGCTGCAGCTTGCCTCTTCTTACCATATCCTCAATGACATCCCGGAGCTAGGTGCTTTGATCGGTATGGTGGCCGTATCCGTCATGGAAATTGCAGTATTTGGATTTGTCCCTGACATAGTTTTGATTTCTGAGAAAGGGGGGGCGAGGTACACTCCTGAGTTCGGTCTGCATGGTCTCTCTCCAGACTTGAGACCTTGGGACCGTCAGGGGGGTGTAAGAATCATATTTGGTGATGTATGGACGCCGGCGGTCCTCTTGTTGGCCGACGTGAGAGCGGCCTCGGTCTCCCTGATCTGCTCTTCCTCCTCTTTCATCCCTGTTGCCACGAGGACGACCTCGGGGCAGGGCATTCTGCGAGGCGGCTTGAGCGTTTTCCATCCTACTTGACTGTCCTTTGTTGAATTCTTCAAGATTGATGTATTTGTTTGATCTCTGTCTCAGCTCTGCCATTTCCCTTGGTGGCTTTCCAATAAGTGAATCCTTGAACCCTCCTTCGGCCAACCCTTGGGTTAAAAGGAGGACCGCCACCTCGGGAGATAAATTGGGGACCGAGCTGGACTAGCCGTGAAACCTGTGCAAGTATGCACGTAAGGATTCCTCTGGTTTCTGGGTCACTGTCGCTAGCGTGTGGTCCGACCTGGGCTGTACACAGCTAGCAGTGTATCTGTTAAGGAAGACCCGCTTCATTTCTGCCTAGTTGTTGACAGAATTCTTGGGAAGCGTTGAGTACCATCGGAGGGCAGGGGCCTGGAGGGTCATAGAGAAAGCTCGGCACTTGAGCCGATCTCCTCCGCCATGAAAGTTCACAGCTCCCTCATAAGAAAGGACGTGTTCCTGAGGGTCCGTGAGGCCATTGTATCTAGGGATATTGCTGGGTCCGAGGTACCCAGGTGGTGGTTCATAAGCCATGACAGCTGGTGTGAACGGATGCCCAGGGTGGGAATCATCCGAATCAGGTTGTTGCTGGTCGGGAGGTGGTGTAAGTTGTGTGACGGTCGTGTGTGGTGTTGCAAAGGTTTGTGGAGTTAACGGAGGTTGTGGTGGAAGAGGTGGTGGGGGGAACTCATTTGGGGCCGGAGCTTGAACAATAGCTCGTTCGGCTAAGCGTTGCATGGTGACTTGTTGGAGATCAGCAATAGCTTTACCTTGCTGCTCCACGATTCTCATCTGCTGTCTCATCAGAGATAAGAGTTCAGCATCTCGAGAGAGCGTAGACTGTCGAGAGTGGGAACGGTGTGTTGTACTGACTGAGTGGGCACGTTCGCCGTGGTGGCGGTGCTGTTCAGTGTTGGTTTCTCCGAGCTTAGAGCGTAGTTGCACGCGCCGACCTCCGCCAAGAAGCTGGGTTGGATTTGTAGTGTCTCCAGTGTGGATGATATAAGGTCCACTGTGGGTATGGATGAATTTTGGTGGTGGAGGTGGCGGGGAAGGAGGTGGAGGGGGTGGAGGGGGTGGCGGTGAGGACCTCGCTGCCCTGTTGGCTTCGAGATGCAAGCGCAGGTCCTCAGTTGACGGCACCCTCCTTGGACGCCCCCTCCTTCTCCTCTGGACTGGCTGTCCTTCAGACATGGTAGAATCTTCTGGGTGGGGGTGAAATTTATCTTCCCCACAGACGGCGCCAATGTGATGTCCTAGACGGTGAGGAACTCCAAGGGTAGGAGAAGACCTTCGAAGGAGCCTCTGTCTAGGGTTTATATGTGATGTTTGGTGGGAGTCCTCAAGTGGCTAAGGAAGAGAGCCAGGGGAGGAACCCTAATCATTGGTGTGTGAGGGTGACAATTAGGGTTAGAGGACGTACCTGAGCCCCATGTAGTACGGAGCTACTTATAGGGGGGATCTGGTTGCCCTAATGGGCTTGCTTTAGGCCCAAGTAGGGCCAGCCTGTACTGAGCTATGAGTGGATGAGCTGTCCTTGCGGATAAGGTGGTGAGCTGTCCTTGCGGATAAGGTGGTGAGCTATCCTTGTGGATAAGGAAGGGAGGCGTCATCATGTCTTAGGCGTCGGACTTGGGAAGGTGTCGGATCTGGGAAGGTGTCGGACTCAGACGTCAGACCTGAGTTGGAGTTTGAGGTCGGCCCGTATCTGGCGTCTGTTCGGCCGTTGAGCATCGAGCTCGGCCAAGCGCTTCGAAGGCTTCCTGAAGGGTCCTTAGGTCTTTGGCGAGGAGATCTCGGCTAGGCCGAGTCTACCACACTTATTTGTTTTCATTCTTTTTAGGGACTTAACTATAACTCCAATACACATGAAATAACAACAATTATCATACAATATAATTATATATATATATATATATATTCACACACGGTCCAGAATAAAAGAAAATAAAAGAATAAGCAAAAACAAAAATAAAAATCCATTTTAATCTTCTTATTCATTTCCATTCTCTTTTATTTTATTAAACAACAATACAATACACATATCAAAATACACAAATCAATCCTCAACTTAATATATACCACGGTCCATATATATATATATATATACCAAAAATTATTATTTTTCCATTGTTATGTACTTATTTCTTATTTATTCCTTAATACAAAGAAACAAAAACAATTAAAAGACAAAGAATAAAAACTTATTCAATTATACAAAATTCTCTATAATTCATATAGTCTAAGAAATAACATAAACCCAGAAATTTAATTAGTTATACTCATAAAAATTTTTAGCCATCTTAAGAATTGAAGAAAAGGGGAGATAAATCCCTTTAAACACCCTTTTTGTGTCCCTTTTCTCATCCTTAATTCATATGACTCAAGAACAATATCACATACTCAATAATACACTTTAAAATGAAAAGGAAAAATTTAGAACTTAGCTATAGAAGAATTTAGAAGTTTTTTACTCAAGAATAACACAAAACAACTTAAAAAGAGATAAAATAAATAAGTGATTTTGGGTTACCTCTACTCCTTAAGCTTAAAGAAAACTTCAAGTGACAAAGCAAATCCTCCCTCCTTCCTATAGCCAATTCGTCCCTCTCTCTCTATTCTTCTCTTAGAATTTTATTTTTTTTTTCTCTTGTAAAACTATCAAGGATTGTGTGTGTAAAATGTGAGAACTAGTGCCATCTATTTATAGGTGTTGAATATGCATTTTCCCTTCAATTTTCAGAGGTGAAATTCGGCCCCCTTTACTCACCACTCAGCAAAATTAATTCATGCACATTGGAACACACTTTGCATTAATTGGGATTTTGTTGATTCCTAAATTCTTTTAATTCATGGTTTATTCTCACACATTTCAGAATCATTCTTCCCTCCTCCTACTAATTTTTGGACGGCACATATATATAAAAAGAGAAGAGAAAATTTTTCATTGGTTCCTTTTGGAGGTGCCTTCACTATTAACCAATCACATTAAACTATTATCTTAGATAAATCAGAAAACAATTAAGAAAATATTTAGATATGGACTGTGCAGCCAAACATCTCTAAAATAAATATTTAAATATACCAATAAAAATATTTTATAGTCCATTAAATTATTTTATGCCCCAAAATAATTTTTCTTAATTAAAAACACAAAAATTCGTTTTTCTACCTACTGTACAGAAATTTTCGTAAATATCAAAATAAAAATTTTATTTTTACATATTAAAATACTACATTTTAACACGATCGTTTTCGTATAAATTTCGTATTTTTCGGATTTACGGTTAAAAAGATATGAATTTTTGAAGTTACAACTCTATAACCCAAAAATTCACTTTTTGTCAAAACCTTAGATAAAATTATTTCAATACAATTAAAATATTTATTAAATATCTAGAAATAAAATCTCATATGAAAAAAATGATTTTTCTAATTTATTGTACAAAATTTAATTATTATACATATATATATATTACCGCTATATACATATATATATATATATATATCAAAATCAACCAAGACAAAAATTATTAAATTATTCTTAAAATGTGACTTAAATAAAATAAAATATTAAAATAAATTGGGAAAAATTGCGGGTCTCACAATCCTCCCCAACTTAGAGATTTCTCGTCCCCGAGAAATACGCACCTGATTCAAACAAGTGAGGGTACGATTCCCTCATGCTACTTTCACGTTCCCAAGTAGCATCTTCCCCATGATCTTGACTCCAAATTACTTTGACCAACAAAATCTCTTTTCCTCTCAACGTCTTAATACTGCAGCTATCGATCCGCAAAGGCAACGTTTCATAAGTAAGATTATCCTTGAGTTGTATCGAGTCAGGCTCCACAATGTGGGTTGGGTCACTAATATACTTTCTTAGCTGAGATACGTGAAAGACATTGTGTAGGTTGGAAAACATAGGGGGTAAGGCTATCTGGTATGCTACAGGTCCTACACGTTTTTGAATTTGATAGGGTCCTATAAATCTAGGGGTTAGTTTTCTGGTCTTAAGCACTCTGCCAATGCCGGTAGTAGGAACTACCCGCATGAATACATGATCACGTTCCTTGAATTCCAACGGAGTTCTCCTCTTGTCATGATAGCTCTTCTGCCTACTTTGCGCGGTTCTCATCTTTTCTTGAATTACTTTGATCTTGTCTGTCATTTGTTGCACCACCTCCGGTCCTAACTGTAATTGCTCTCCGGTCTCGAACCAACACAACGAAGTTCTACACTTTCTTCCATGCAGTTCTTCATAAGGTGCCATTCCTATGCTTGAATGGAAACTATTGTTGTAGGTGAATTCAATCAATGGCAAGAAAGAATCCCAGTTTTCAGCTTCTTCCAGTACACAGGCTCTTAGTAGATCCTCCAAAGTCTGAATTGTCCGTTCTGATTGACCATCCGTTTGGGGATGATATGCAGAGCTCATACTTAAGCTTGTCCTCATCGCAGCTTGTAAACTCTCCCAAAACTTTGAAGTCAAACGCGGATCTCTATCTGACACTATATTCGAGGGTACTCCATGTAGTCTCACTACTTCCTTGATGTAAAACTCAGCCAGCTTCTCCAAGGGATACCTCATGTTGATCGGAATAAATCGTGCTGTCTTGGTAAGACGATCCACTACTACCCAAATAGCATCACACCCTCTTTGGGTTCTTGGAAAACCAGACACGAAGTTCATGGATATACTATCCCACTTCCACACAGGTACATGTAACGGTTGCATTTCTCCTCCAGGCTTTTTGTGTTCAATCTTAGCTTTTTGACATGTTAGGCATCTCGACACATATTCTGCTACTTCTCGTTTCATTCCTGACCACCAGAAAATCTTCTTTAAATCTTGGTACATTTTTGTTGCTCCGGGGTGAAAACTTAACTTGCTCTTATGTGCTTCTTCCAAAATCATTTCCTTAATTTCTCGGTTTTTTGGCACACAAACTCTTTCCTTGAATCGTAGAATTCCGTCTGTTCCTAACTGAAATTCTACTTCCTTTCCTTCATCTGACAGTTCCTTCTTTTCTCGTAATTCCAGATATGCTAATTGTAACGCCTTCACTTGCTCCATGAATTCATTGTTTACCTCTAAAGTTCCCAGTATCATACTCCTTGAGTTAAACTCCACTGCCATATTCAGATCTCTAAATTTCTCAATTAGCTCCAATTCCTTTATCATTAAAGCAGACACATGCAGGGATTTCCTACTTAGCGCATCAGCCACAACGTTTGCCTTTCCAGGATGATACTGTACTTCAAAATCATAGTCCTTTAGGAATTCTATCCACCTTCTTTGCCTCATATTCATCTCCTTTTGCTCGAATAGATACTTCAAGCTCTTGTGATCGCTGAATACCTCTATCCTTACCCCATACAAATGATGCCTCCAAATCTTCAATGCAAATACCACTGCTGCGAGTTCCAGATCATGCGTTGGGTAATTCTTCTCGTGAATCTTCAGTTGTCTTGAAGCATACGCCACCACTTGGCCATCTTGCATTAGCACACATCCTAATCCTTGCTTCGACGCATCACAGTAGACACAGAAAGTCTTTGTCGGATCGGGTAAAACCAATACCGGTGCAGATGTTAACCTCCTTTTCAGCTCTTGAAAGCATTCCTCACACTTCTCCGTCCAAACAAACGCTTGTCCTTTTCTAGTTAACTTGGTCAATGGTAACGACAATCGAGAGAATCCTTCGATGAACCTACGGTAATAACCAGCAAGTCCAAGAAAACTCCGGATTTCCGTCACCGTCGTTGGTGCTTTCCACTCCAATACTGCCTCCACCTTTGTGGGGTCTACCGCAATTCCATTCTTGGTTATCACATGTCCTAGAAAATTTACTGACTCCAGCCAAAAGTCACACTTTGACAATTTGGCGAACAACTCCTTTTCCTTTAGTACGCCTAACACCTTCGCTAAATGTTCCGCATGTTCCTCCTTACTCCGTGAATAGATTAAAATATCGTCAATAAACACAACGACAAAAGAATATAAAAACCGGTGAAAGATTCTATTCATGTAATCCATGAGTATCGCGGGCGCATTAGTTACTCCAAAAGGCATAACCAGATACTCATAATGCCCATATCTCGTTCTGAAGGCTGTCTTTGGAATATCCTCTTCTTTCACTCTGATCTGATGATAGCCTGATCTCAAGTCGATCTTTGAAAATACAGTAGCTCCTCTTAACTGATCCATCAAGTCGTCAATCCTTGGTAACGGGTACCTATTCTTGATAGTCACTTTGTTCAATTGACGGTAGTCAGTGCATAATCTCATGCTTCCATCCTTCTTTTTGACAAACAAAACAGGTGCTCCCCACGGTGAGACACTTGGTCGAATGAATTGCTTTTCCAGTAACTCTTCCAATTGCTTCTTTAACTCCACCAACTCCATCGGTGCCATGCGATATGGTGCTTTTGAAATCGGCGCCGTTCCAGGGATCAAATCGATTCCGAACTCCACTTCACGTATAGGCGGTAATCCAGGGATTTCCTCGGGAAAAACTTCAGGAAAGTCTTTGACAACAGATAACTCCTCCATCTTTTTCTCCTCCTTGACGTCCAAAGAAGCGAGAAACATGTATATCATGGCTCCACCTTCCCATGAAGCTTTGATTTGATTGGCAGTTACGTGCTTAGGTTCTAGGATTTGAGGTACTCTAGGTCTTAAGTTATTGAAAGTAAGAGTCTTTTCGGCACAATTTAAGAGAACATGATTAGTAGTTAACCAATCCATGCCTAAAATTATGTCGAGTTGGGTAAGGGGTAAGACAATTAAGTCTACTAAGTACTCTCTATCTTCTATTCCTACCGGGCATTTAGAAACAAAAGTTGACACCATGACTGGGTCACTAGTAGGGGTAGACACAATTAGATCAAAAGGCATAACATTTACTGGCAAATTTAATCTCTCAACCACATTACGAGCAATAAACGAATGCGTAGCACCCGAATCATACAACACATTCAAGGGTATCTTACGAATGAAACACCTACCTTGGATCAGATTAGCGTTGTTAGCTGCTTCCGCTCCACTCATTGAGAAAACTCTTCCTTGTCCACGGGGTCTAGCCACATTCACAGCATTGACTTCTCGCTTTGGTTCAGGGCAATTCCTTGAGATGTGTCCAGGTCGGTTGCAATTGGAGCAGTTGGGATTGTTCCATGGGTAATTTGGTCCAAAGTGATTCTTGTTACACTTGTTGCAGAATGGAGGTGCGCTTGCTTCTCCTCCAACAGCATTCCCGTTGTTACGAGATCCACCAGCATTTCCATTGTTTCCTCGATTTCCACCATTGTTATTGTTGTTGTTTCCTCTGAACTGGTTGTTGCGATTGTTGTTGTTTCGGTTGTTGCCACGATTCTGGTTGTTGTGATTGTTATTCCTAGGATGATTCCGGTGGTTGAAATTACCATGAAACCTTGACCGATTGTCCCTTTGTCCACTCCCTTGTCCATAAGGACCTTGATGTCTTGCTCCACTGTTCGGGTTTCCATGTCCTGAAGAGTGTCTCATCGGACCACCACTTGAAACTTGCACAACTAGTTTTCCAGTAGAGTTCCTTGATTTCAGGCCACTTTCCACAATACTTCCTTTGTTCACCAGAGTTGTGAATACAGTAATCTCCATAGGAGCCAAGGCTTGCTTAATTTCCGGCTTCAGTCCATCCAAAAATTTTGCACACTTAGATCTCTCATTCGCAGCTTCTCCATAGTAAGGGATAAACTTTGCTAGATTCTCAAATTTTGCAGCATACTCCCCCATGGTCATGTTGCCTTGTTCCAATCGCAGAAACTCTAACTCCTTAGCTGTCTTCAGATGTTCCGGAAAGTATTTCACCAAAAGTCTGTCCTTGAACTGATCCCAAGTTAGCGCTCCAAGTGCTCCTCCTAATGCTTGTTTCTCATTGCGCCACCAGTCAGCCGCTTCTCCCACCATCATGTATCCCGCATAGGCGATCTTTTGCTCATCGGTGCACTGCACCATTCCTCCGAATATCCTTTCCAAACTTGCTATCCAGGCCTCTGCCTCTTCTGATGCGAAACCCCTTTGGATTCCTACGACAAAATTCGTCGAGTCCTCTGATTCCTTGCCCACCAGCGTTCACATTCTGATTCTGCTGAAGTTGTTGATGCATAAGGTTCATGTTGTCCCTTACTCCTGCCAAGACCGCGACTGTCTGAGCCAAAACAGCAGCTGGTTCCTCATTCCCTTGTCGACGTGCCATCTTGCCTCTGTGACATACGGAGGATTGGAGTCTCAGACCAAGCAAAGGGTTGCACAAGGTAAGCATATTAGGCTATGCTCAAGCCGAAAGGGTAACTATGCTATAACTACCAAACAGAGTCACACAATGAAAGCATATAAGGCTATGCTTAAGGCCACTAAGGATAACCATCGCTCTGATACCACCAAATGCAACACCCCAATTTGGAAATAGAATTTTCACTAAAAATTTGCGCCATTTTTTTTAAAACATTTATTACATGATATCATTAAAAGGTGAGTTGCATATAAACTTAGTTTCCAAAATATTTTCAACTTAGTTTTTGAAAAGGTTACATAGCTATCTTAGTTCCTTAACTTCTATTAATAACTTGATTTATAAAAAGGTTTTCCTTAGTCCGTTAAACTCCGTTCTATTTTCCAAAGTGAAGTGCCACTATTCAATCCATTCCAAAACTCAATATTAAAAAAAATGCGGAAATAAATTATCCTTATATTAATTCCAAAATAAACGCCATAGAAATTGTTTAGGCTTAACAGCCATTATCCAAAAATACAAAATAACGAAGAGATAAAACTTCCACTGGGGTTACATAATGATAAACAAAGGGTCCGTTATCCAAGACTCTAGAACAAACAGAGATCAATATCACTAAAGACTAAGCTACTCGTCATCGTGCATATCCTCGTCAGGGTACTCCTCCGGATCTTCTTCTATCTCTAAGTCCTCTTCTGGATCTTCCTCCTCTTCTGGGTCTTCTTTTGGGTCCTCCTCTTCCTCATCATTGTGAATAGCAGGTGGAGCATCATGAAAAGCCCGAGGTCCATCCGGCATAAGATCCCTTAGACGATATCGCACTTCCTCACGATCTGTGGCTACTCCTCGTAATACATGATCTCGATCGGTAATGGTGAGTCTTGTTGGTCCCTCCCAGATCCATCCATTTGCAGTCCTATGCCATTGTCCCCCCATTAAAGGAGACATTTCCACTTGAATTACTCGGTCCGCCATCTAATATATTTACCATAAACAGAGACACGAACATACAGAAGAATATAGAGAGTTAGCTACCAGACGGGCAAAGCGTCGACGGCATGGGCTTACTCCATGGGTCGCATTAGAACTAACACAAACGTAATATCCATATATTCTTATAATCCTTGTCTCATTTATTGTTATGATTATCATTACTCAAGAATTCCATCCATAATTTTCCACAAGTCTTTCATTTATCAACAAATTATTAGGGAAGAAGGCTATCGGGTTTAAAGTCAAATTAGCACACGCGCTACATCTCCTCTTCCAATATCTAACCTCGTCCTAGTTCGGAAAGCAGATGGGATGCATAGGAGTCCTAACCATGCTGACAAGCCAAAGGGTACGTACCAGCTGGAACCACGCCAGTTGGCCAGCAAAATAAAATCGAATATCAAATCATAAGTTCATAAAAACGATGGCTTCTAGTCCCTTTTGGATTCCCTCTACACCATCCATGATTTGCTCAAGGGGGCGACAGCTCTATCCCTAGTTCACGTTGTAGTCATCGCTACGACCAACGACCAGCAGGTGCCCTTGATCAGTGTAGCATCGTCCTACCTAGGGAAGCGCTCTAAGGCTTCTTGACGAATCACCATCATTGCCCTCCCCTATCGCAATCACCACTTGAAGGGATGCCTGACCTCCAAGAATATGGTATCTTTCCTCTCCACTACTCCACTCTCAACGTAACAAAAGGGGATAGGGTCCTAAGGTCTTTTAAGTCTTTTTAATTCTTTTAGAATCTTTTCTAAATCCTAAGTTTGGTCGACCCATTCTAAGCCGTGCTTCTAACGGGCCTCGACCTCTAAGGGACCACAGCAAAGTTCATCATCGTATAGTGGGATCCACAAGACGTAATCACGGCACACTTATTCACGTGATTAGTCACTCAAAGGGAAATAATTACGAAGTCATTGTGCCACGATGCACCATCACTGTACTTAACATCATTTTCGCGTATAATCAAAACTTAATCATTTCGTATTTCTTTCAAACTTATCACACTTGCTCATAGGATCCTTACGTGTTCCCATAACTATCATTTCTCATCAATACCAATCATTTCACGGTTATACGATTCTCTTAAAAAAAATATATTTACAACATATCCATCATTATCCTCAAAATCATTTAACAACATCCCTTATATACTCACATAAGCATAATATAATATGATCACAAATACATCAAATAATAGAATAGAGTTACCGTCTCAACGAAAGACGACTAGACAATCCTACACTCAATTGTCGTCTCGTATATTGACATGAAACCCGGATTTCGATTTTTGAGATGATCGAAATCGTTCTAATGATTACCATGGTGCCATTATGTCTAAAGGTGCTACTCTCTCACCTTGATGCGAAGAACTAACGTGAGCTTGACTTTCGATCTCGCTATTCGTCCCCAATTGCAAACCTTTTAAACCAATCATTTTCACAAAATAACTTTTATAAATATTCACACCAACTTAAAGTAATTAACCCAAATATAACCTTTGAAAACATTAATTTCTCAAAATCCTTGAAATTTGGAATCATGTAAATATTTAGAAAATAAATCATTTCTAAAATCTTTTTTTTAAAAACTTTAAACTCAATATTAAATCAACATTTCTTTTTCAAGAACATCCTTCAATCCTTCTCCACATTTTCATACAAGTACAAACAATATTTCATTCAAAAACATATACAACCTTACTTATATATATTCTAAAATTACTTATAAAATCTACTTTTTAATCCTAAATACTTATACTACAAGATTAGCATAAAATTTACATTTTTAATCATCCAAGAACAAGTCATAACATAAATGCTACACATTTCACATTTTTGGACAGCATGCATACTCAAACTTAAAAATTCATTTTCTCTTAAACATATGATGTTTCTTCCTAAATTCTTATTACAACTTCTACTATAATAAAATGACTAAAATTAAGCGAAATAAAATAGTTGCATCTGCTGTACAGCCACTGCAAAAGTTGCATTAATTCAAGAAGTTCAAGTAAAACAATCCAAAACAATTATACACAATTCCTACTCATGCTAAAAACTTTAAAATACTAATATTTCTAATAAAACATTACTTTTTCATTATTTATAAATTCTGGACAGCAACTTAATATTTTCTATAAGATCAAATTAATCAATCAAAATACTCATTTCTATTTGTTTCTACATTATAGTTGCACATACATACTAAGTACTACTAACACTCTTAAAAATAATCATTTGGGGTCTTAACTAATTAATTTTCCAGAATAAAAATGAACTTCCAGAATTAAAATTACATTTTCAGAATTAATCTTTTCCATAAAACATGTAATTCATTCCATAGACATACTAAAGCAATTATCAAATCAATTAGAAAAATTCAATTAACTTTATTTCTTTTCCTAAAAAAATTCGACCAGCATATAAAAATCAGGAAAAATATTTTCAGTTCCTAAAACATCTATATAATATAATTACATCACTTTATATATTCAAAACAAGAGTTATAAATTGTTAAACAAATATACAATAGATCTCTTTAAGAAAGAATTTACATTTTCCAGCAACTAGCATTTATAAACACATCAATCACATACTCATACAATTACTTAAACATACATTCACTTATAGACTTATAACAACTACCATTTGTTTCTATTTCTTTTAAACAGTAAACTACAATTTAATTACACATCAAATAACAAACAAATTACAAAAATTATTCCAAGACAAACCATAGGCCTCACGGCCTATTCTTTTTATTTTTCCAGAAAATTTTTATTTTTTTTGTTCATTATTCCTACTCATTGTTATTATTTAACTTAAATCCAAACAAAAGAAAATAACATACAATCAAACAATAACAATTAAAAAAAAATACAATTTCATATACTTTAAGAACATTAAAAATTTACCAGAATTTATTTTATTTCCAAAAATCATTTTTAGTTCCTTTAAATTATTTTCATTTCATTTTTACTTTAAGGAAAATACTTATTTGTTTTCATTCTTTTTAGGGACTTAACTATAACTCCAATACACATGAAATAACAACAATTATCATACAATATAATTATATATATATATATATATTCACACACGGTCCATAATAAAAGAAAATAAAAGAATAAGCAAAAACAAAAATAAAAATCCATTTTAATCTTCTTATTCCTTTCCATTCTCTTTTATTTTATTAAACAACAATACAATACACATATCAAAATACACAAATCAATCCTCAACTTAATATATACCACGGTCCATATATATATATATACCAGAAATTATTATTTTTCCATTGTTATGTACTTATTTCTTATTTATTCCTTAATACAAAGAAACAAAAACAATTAAAAGACAAAGAATAAAAACTTATTCAATTATACAAAATTCTCTATAATTCATATAGCCTAAGAAATAACATAAACCCAGAAATTTAATTAGTTACACTCATCAAAAATTTTAGCCATCTTAAGAATTGAAGAAAAGGGGAGATAAATCCCTTTAAATACCCTTTTTGTGTCCCTTTTCTCATCCTTAATTCATATGACTTGTAACACTCTCACTTTATTAGCTAATTTTAGGTTTTATTAAAATTGGAGTTAGAAAATTCCTTTTTAAAACTTAATTTCTTTAAAAGGTTATACGAAAATCCGGCAGAGTTTCCTCTGTTTTCCGGACTTCCCAAAATTTTTCTTCTTAAAACCTGTCAGTCCAGAATATTTAAAAACATAAAACACAATAGTTTAATAGTCATAATAAATCCTAACGCCCGATTAGCACAAGTTTCAGGGCAACTACGAATTCCATATTATAATTTACAAAAAGTAATGGTCCACTCGAAATAATATGTATATATATATATATATATATTCACTCCACGTAGTGGAATGAACGTCCTGCTCGGCCATGTCCCATGTATGCTCCACTTCAGTACCTGTAAAAATATAGCAAGAAGGGTAGCATTACACGGAACTTAAAAAGATAAATCCTAAAAGAGGCATAGTAATAAACTAAGCCTACCCAAATCTTAGTATACATTATTCATATAATTAATCTCTTTGAGTCCTTTACGTATTCTCATATTCGTTTGATACATGGTTCTCTTATCATTCTCTCATTTCCATTCTTTATCCATTTCCCATTAGCCACTTGTACTTAACATCTCCATAATTACTTTCCTTAGTTATTCCCTCTAATTCCAATATCATTTCCATTGTCCATTTTATTATTTCATTTCCCAATTTCCATTCCATTATCCATTTTTACTTCCTTTATTCATTTTCCATTAGGTGTAGCCTCAATCAGAGTTCTACATAAATTTCCATTAACATTATGACAGGGTCTACCGACCTCCCGCCATTATACCCTTTATTATGGTGACAGGGTCTATCGACCTCCCGCCGTTTTATATTATGGTGACAGGGTCTCACGACCTCCCATCGTTTATCTCATGGTGACAGGGTCTCACGACCTCCTGCCGTTTTATATTATGGTGACAGGGTCTCACGACCTCATGCCGTTTATCTCATGGTGACAGGGTCTAACGACCTCCTGCCGTTTTATCTCATGGTTACAGGGTCTAACGACCTCCTGCCGTTTTATCTCATGGTGACAGGGTCTAACGACCTCTTGCCGTTTTATTTCATGGTGACAGGGTCTCACGACCTCCCGCCGTTTATCTCATGGTGACAGGGTCTAATGACCTCCTGCGGTTTTATCTCATGTTGACAGGGTCTAACGACCTCCTGCCGTTTTATTTCATGGTGACAGGGTCTCACGACCTCCCGCCGTTTATCTCATGGTGACAGGGTCTAACGACCTCCTGCCGTTTTATTTCATGGTGACAGGGTCTCACGACCTCCCGCCGTTTATCTCATGGTGACAGGGTCTAACGACCTCCTGCCATTTTATTTCATGGTGACAGGGTCTCACGACCTCCCGCCGTTTTACATTATGGTGACAGGGTCTCACGACCTCCTGCCGTTTTACATTATGGTGACAGGGTCTCACGACCTCCTGTCGTTTTATATCATTTCCCCTTTATTTTTATTCTCGTCTATTTAAATATTTTCTGTTCACTAATGATTCTCATTCTCCTCTAGCTTTGCTTAATTAGGCCATATACATTATATTTCAATTCTCATTACTAGCTCTTCATTATTTCTATTTTCCCTTTCTTTTCTTTTCTTTTTCTTCCTCTCTTCCTTTTTCTTTTTCATTATACTTCTTATTAATTACTATAGTTTACCTCTAACTCCATTCTACTACACTACCATAATCACAATCTCTCTATCTGTCTTATCATCTTTTCACTCAATTCTTTTACCAATTACCCTCTTGGATTTGGAATTTAGTTTATCATTTTCGTTTCGAATTCATTACTACCCCACCACTCTTAACTAAGTTTACTCCGTGATTTCTTATTGCTTTCATACTTTAACTTCTCTTCCTCCACACCTTTAGTTTTAACTCATTCTACACCCTTCGCCTATTATCAACACTCTATACTCTTTTACTCTCATGCTTCGCTAATTTCCCTTAACTAATTTCCCTCGATTTTATTTTGTGTTTTTCTACACTTTAACTCCTTATTAACTCTTTTAATACCCTATCACATTTATTCACTCCTGATCTCATTCTATGCATATTCAACTTATTCCATTGTCAATTTAAATAAATCTTTTATTTTTGTGGGAACTACCCTAAGGCTTATAACTTTATTCCTTAATTACCCTATTCTTAGTCACCACTATAAACTCCTAGAATTTACTTTTTAAATAGAGGTAATACGAACCCTTCTTACCTCGGGCTTTTCAAATAGAACCTGGATTTTTAGCTCGGCGACGATGACAGCGTTGGTGATGCTCCCCGTTAGCGAGAACGATCGCGGCTGGTTCCGGGCAAAAGCTTCAAGCTTCGAGGTTCCCGACACGAGCCCGACACGATCACGGTCGATAACGACGCTGGTGAAATCCGGGGAGAGAGAGAGAGCTTCGAGGTGAGAGAGAGAGCAAGGGTCAAAGGGAGAGAGAGAGAAAGGATTTGTGAGGGTGGTGGGTGGCCGGTGTGGTGGTCCACCGTGGTGCCTGGTGGCCACAGTGGTGGCTGGTGGTGGGAAAGAAGAGAGAGAAAGAGAGTAAGGAGAGAGAAAGAAATCAAGAGGGAGGAGAAAGAGAGTAGATCTATGGGGAGGAGGAAGGGCCAAGGGGAGAGGCGACCATGGTGGCGGCTCCGGTGGTGGTGGCTGGTGTTGGGGCGGTTTTGGGTGAGGGAGGGTGGAAAGAGACGAAGAGGGTTGGAAGTGGGGGGAGGCTGGCGCACAGCTTTATAAAGCTGGTGCGGATCAGATCCGCTCGCGCGCCTGAGCGCGGCCTAGTCGCGCCTGAGCGCAGGGCACGCACCAGGCTGGTGCTGGTGCGGGATGAGTGCGTCTGGTGCGGGGGATGGGGAACTCTAGCGCGCCATTTTCTGGTTGGTGCGCGAACTAGGCATCAGGGGCACGCCTGGGCGTAGGTGTGGCATGCCTGAGCGCTGGAGCCCCTGAGTTGGTGCATCTGATGCACCCTGGTGCGCCTGGGCGTGCACCGGTGCGCCTGGGCGTGCACCAGTGGTTTCAGACTTCGATTCGCCATACCTTCTTCGTTAACCGTCGGATCGGGCCCAAATTTTTAGACAAGCTTCTTAATCCCTTAAACTTCATATCCAACGGTGGAATTTAATTTCTTAACATCCTATAATAAATTCCTAATTTTCTCTTTTCGGTTGATTTCCAACATTTAAAACGCCGATTTAACTCCCGATTTCGCTTAGATAATTTTGCCCCTTGCTACCAATGTCTCCTACGCAACCCCTAATACTTATAATTACTACTCACCTTTCTCCCAAAATTCTTTAAGCAATTAATCTACCCATTCCTTCCACTTTAATTCTATTAATTCATTAATTATTGTTTGGAATTAAATTAGGGATGTTACAATTCTCCCCCACTTATTAGAATTTCGTCCCCGAAATTCCGTTCAATTCCTTCAAATGGAGAACCATCCCATTGGTAAGCTTCTGATCACGGTTTTCACTTCCCTTCGATTTTTACTTTCCGCTCCATATGTGGTTAGGGTCATGTCCATTTCAACGCTTGTCTCCTAACACTTTGTGTCATCTCTATCTGCACAAGGTTGTCAGTTCTTATTATTAAAGCTCCATCTCCCATTCCTTGGATTGAAATCCTCCCCCACTTGTTATCAACATACCTGAGTAAGACGAAGGCAGGGAGGAAACTGAGTTGAATCCAGAAATTGATGAGCTGGGTTCTTCATACCTACGCATACGGCTAAATTCTCATACGAGTTAGAAGGGTGGTTCGATCATTTAGTTGGATGTTCTCGGTGGAAATATAGAATAAGAGTGTCTTGAATGGGATTGGTTTGCGAATCACTGTTCATGCGTCTTGGTAAAGATCCTATAGGATTAAAGTTTAATCGGGCTTTCGACAGAGATAGAATTACTAGGTGGTTTATTCGGATCTCAACTAGATGATTGCAATAATATAACATGTCAATAGACTCAAAGACCGAGGTGGTCAGTCCCAATCTCGCATTTATCGACTGTACATCACTGCGTTATTGAATGATAGCATTATCTTTTAACAGGTGCAAGAGAAAGGATGACCAATCCTGACCTCACACTCTATTAGAGGACGACACTATCACAAGGTTTTTGGTTAGATTTCTTGTTACGGTCTTATAACTAAGTAAGGTTTTAACACTTATCGACTTCTTCTAGATTACACTACCCACACTTAATCTAGACAAAGACGTTAAAGAAATCAGTTGATGCAGCATTAACATAAAAGAATACCTTGGGTTAGTTTATTCGCTTCCTTCTCCGATACGTCCAGGACAGTTCGCCCCAATGTGTCCCGGTTGTCCGCATATATAGCAGAGGCCCTTGTTCCTGTGCTGCTTCAACAACCGACATAGACGCCTGTGGGGCCTACCACATAGCGAACATGGTTGCCTAACTCCTGGGGTATCCCCATATGGGGCCACGTCTCTTGGCACTACTGCTCTAATGCCCATGTCGGTGTATGGATCTCCTTCCTGAGCCGGTTCCCTTCCTCGGCTGGAACCTTCTGACCCATGCGTTAATTTGCTCCGCTTCTCAGCTGCACGTTGTTTCCGACTCTTTTCATAAGTACTAGTCATGTTGATCAACTGAGACAGGTCGGCGATGTTTTGATACTCAAAATCCATCCTGATTTCAGAACGAAGTCCGGTTTCGAACTTGATGCACTTGGTCCTTTCATCAGCATCTCTATAACTCCCTGCATATCGGATCAAGTCTTCAAATCTAGCAGCATATTCACCAACGCTCATGTTTCCTTGCACGAGCTGCAGAAAGGTTATCTCCTTCTCTCTACGAACATCCTCAGGAAAGTATTTGCCCAGAAAACGGTTCTTAAACAAATCCCAAGTGATCGCCTGATTGTTCGCCTCCAAACCCTTCCGCATCTGTTGCCACCAGTGTTCTGCTTCACTAGTCAACATGTATTGTGCCAGCAGAACCTTCTGTTCCTCCGGTGGTGCCATGGTATTCAGGATCTTTTCAATCTCTTGCAACCAAAGTTGTGCCCCATCGGGATTGAACCCTCCTTCAAACTTTAGCGGATCATTCTTCCTGAATCGTGCCAACCAATCAATCGCAACTGGAGCTGGGGGTTGAGAATTTATTGCTGCAACTGTTGTTGTTGCTGCTGCTGCGGCTGCTGCTGCTGCGATGCTTTCAGCTTGATTTTGTTGCATTTGTGCTTGATTCTGATTCATTTGAATCAGGTTCTCCAATATAGCAGCCATCCGATCATTTTCGGCACGTCGCCCAGCCATATTGTTAGGTCATGGAGGGAACAGCCAGTTAAAGACTGAATACTTAATCAATAACCTAAATATCCTATTCTTAGATTTAGACTCTTACTAAACAAATCAGTTACTCGCTTGGTGAGTAACCATCGGAGATGTGAGTCCACACTCCAAAGGCCGAGGAAAAACTGCTCTGATACCAAAAATGTAACACTCTCACTTTATTAGCTAATTTTAGGTTTTATTAAAATTGGAGTTAGAAAATTCCTTTTTAAAACTTAATTTCTTTAAAAGGTTTTACGAAAATCCGGCAGAGTTTCCTCTGTTTTCCGGACTTCCCAAAATTTTTCTTCTTAAAACCTGTCAGTCCAGAATATTTAAAAACATAAAACACAATAGTTTAATAGTCATAATAAATCCTAACGCCCGATTAGCACAAGTTTCAGGGCAACTACGAATTCCATATTATAATTTACAAAAAGTAATGGTCCACTCGAAATAATATGTATATATATATATATATATATATATATATATATATATTCACTCCACATAGTGGAATGAACGTCCTGCTCGGCCATGTCCCATGTATGCTCCACTTCAGTACCTGTAAAAATATAGCAAGAAGGGTAGCATTACACAGAACTTAAAGAGATAAATCCTAAAAGAGGCATAGTAATAAACTAAGCCTACCCAAATCTTAGTATACATTATTCATATAATTAATCTCTTTGAGTCCTTTACGTATTCTCATATTCGTTTGATACATGGTTCTCTTATCATTCTCTCATTTCCATTCTTTATCCATTTCCCATTAGCCACTTGTACTTAACATCTCCATAATTACTTTCCTTAGTTATTCCCTCTAATTCCAATATCATTTCCATTGTCCATTTTATTATTTCATTTCCCAATTTCCATTCCATTATCCATTTTTACTTCCTTTATTCATTTTCCATTAGGTGTAGCCTCAATCAGAGTTCTACTTAAATTTCCCTTAACATTATGACAGGGTCTACCGACCTCCCGCCATTATACCCTTTATTATGGTGACAGGGTCTATCGACCTCCCGCCGTTTTATATTATGGTGACAGGGTCTCACGACCTCCCGTCGTTTATCTCATGGTGACAGGGTCTCACGACCTCCTGCCGTTTATCTCATGGTGACAGGGTCTAACGACCTCCTGCCGTTTTATCTCATGGTGACAGGGTCTAACGACCTCCTGCCGTTTTATCTCATGGTGACAGGGTCTAACGACCTCCTGCCGTTTTATTTCATGGTGACAGGGTCTCACGACCTCCCGCCGTTTAACTCATGGTGACAGGGTCTAACGACCTCCCGCCGTTTATCTCATGGTGACAGGGTCTAACGACCTCCCGCCGTTTATCTCATGGTGACAGGGTCTAACGACCTCCTGCTGTTTTATCTCATGGTGACAGGGTCTAACGACCTCCTGCCGTTTTATTTCATGGTGACAGGGTCTCACGACCTCCCGCCGTTTATCTCATGGTGACAGGGTCTAACGACCTCCCGCCGTTTATCTCATGGTGACAGGGTCTAACGACCTCCTGCCGTTTTATTTCATGGTGACAGGGTCTCACGACCTCCCGCCGTTTTACATTATGGTGACAGGGTCTCACGACCTCCTGCCGTTTTACATTATGGTGACAGGGTCTCACGACCTCCTGTTGTTTTATATCATTTCCCCTTTATTTTTATTCTCGTCTATTTAAATATTTTCTGTTCACTAATGATTCTCATTCTCCTCTAGCTTTGCTTAATTAGGCCATATACATTATATTTCAATTCTCATTACTAGCTCTTCATTATTTCTATTTTCCCTTTCTTTTCTTTTCTTTTTCTTTTTCTTCCTCTCTTCCTTTTTCTTTTTCATTATACTTCTTATTAATTACTATAGTTTACCTCTAACTCCATTCTACTACACTATCATAATCACAATCTCTCTATCTGTCTTATCATCTTTTCACTCAATTCTTTTACCAATTACCCTCTTGGATTTGGAATTTAGTTTATCATTTTTGTTTCGAATTCATTACTACCCCACCACTCTTAACTAAGTTTACTCCGTGATTTCTTATTGCTTTCATACTTTAAATTCTCTTCCTCCACACCTTTAGTTTTAACTCATTCTACACCCTTCGCCTATTATCAACACTCTATACTCTTTTACTCTCATGCTTCGCTAATTTCCCTTAACTAATTTCCCTCGATATTATTTTGTGTTTTTCTACACTTTAACTCCTTATTAACTATTTTAATACCCTATCACATTTATTCACTCCTGATCTCATTCTATGCATATTCAACTTATTCCATTGTCAATTTAAATAAATCTTTTATTTTTGTGGGAACTACCCTAAGGCTTATAACTTTATTCCTTAATTACCCTATTCTTAGTCACCACTATAAACTCCTAGAATTTACTTTTTAAATAGAGGTAATACGAACCCTTCTTACCTCGGGCTTTTCAAATAGAACCTGGATTTTTAGCTCGGCGACGATGACAGCGTCGGTGATGCTCCCCGTTAGCGAGAACGATCGCGGCTGGTTCCGGGCAAAAGCTTCAAGCTTCGAGGTTCCCGACACGAGCCCGGCACGATCACGGTCGATAACGACGCCGGTGAGATCTGGGGAGAGAGAGAGAGCTTCGAGGTGAGAGAGAGAGAGAGCAAGGGTCAAAGGGAGAGAGAGAGAAAGGATTTGTGAGGGTGGTGGGTGGCCGGTGTGGTGGTCCACCGTGGTGGCTGGTGGCCACAGTGGTGGCTGGTGGTGGGAAAGAAGAGAGAGAAAGAGATTAGGGAGAGAGAAAGAAATCAAGAGGGAGGAGAAAGAGAGTAGATCTATGGGGAGGAGGAAGGGCCAAGGGGAGAGGCGGCCTTGGTGGCGGCTCCGGTGGTGGTGGCTGGTGTTGGGGCGGTTTTGGGTGAGGGAGGGTGGAAAGAGACGAAGAGGGTTGGAAGTGGGGGGAGGCTGGCGCACAGCTTTATAAAGCTGGTGCGGATCAGATCCGCTCGCGCGCCTGAGCGCGGCCTAGTCGCGCCTGAGCGCAGGGCACGCACCAGGCTGGTGCTGGTGCGGGATGCGTGCGTCTGGTGCGGGGGATGGGGAACTCTGGCGCGCCATTTTCTGGTTGGTGCGCGAACTGGGCATCAGGGGCACGCCTGGGCGTAGGTGTGGCGCGCCTGAGCGCTGCAGCCCCTGAGTTGGTGCATCTGATGCACCCTGGTGCGCCTGGCCGTGCACCAGTGGTTTCAGACTTCGATTCGCCATACCTTCTTCGTTAACCGTCGGATCGGGCCCAAATTTTTAGACAAGCTTCTTAATCTCTTAAACTTCATATCCAACGGTGAAATTTAATTTCTTAACATCCTATAATAAATTCCTAATTTTCTCTTTTCGGCTGATTTCCAACATTTAAAACGCCGATTTAACTCCCGATTTCGCTTAGATAATTTTTCCCCTTGCTACCAATGTCTCCTACGCAACCCCTAATACTTATAATTACTACTCACCTTTCTCCCAAAATTCTTTAAGCAATTAATCTACCCATTCCTTCCACTTTAATTCTATTAATTCATTAATTATTGTTTGGAATTAAATTAGGGATGTTACATGACTCAAGAACAATATCACATACTCAATAATACACTTTAAAATGAAAAGGAAAAATTTAGAACTTAGCTATAGAAGAATTTAGAAGTTTTTTACTCAAGAATAACACAAAACAACTTAAAAAGAGATTAAATAAATAAGTGATTTTGGGTTATCTCTACTCCTTAAGCTTAAAGAAAACTTCAAGTGACAAAGCAAATCCTCCCTCCTTCCTATAGCCAATTCGTCCCTCTCTCTCTATTCTTCTCTTAGAATTTTTTTTTCTCTTGTAAAACTATCAAGGATTGTGTGTGTAAAATGTGAGAACTAGTGCCACCTATTTATAGGTGTTGAAGATGCATTTTCCCTTCAATTTTAAAAGGTGAAATTCGGCCCCCTTTACTCACCATGACTCAGCAAAATTAATTCATGCACATTGGAACACACTTTGCATTAATTGAGATTTTGTTGATTCCTAAATTCTTTTAACTCATGGTTTATTCTCACACATTTCAGAATCATTCTTCCCTCCTCCTACTAATTTTTGGACGGCACATATATATAAAAAGAGAAGAGAAAATTTTCCATTGGTTCCTTTTGGAGGTGTCTTCACTATTAACCAATCACATTAAACTATTATCTTAGATAAATCAGAAAACAATTAAGAAAATATTTAGATATGGACTGTGCATCCAAACATCTCTAAAATAAATATTTAAATATACCAATAAAAATATTTTATAGTCCATTAAATTATTTTATGCCCCAAAATAATTTTTCTTAATTAAAAACACAAAAATTCGTTTTTCTACCTACTGTACAGAAATTTTCGTAAATATCAAAATAAAAATTTTATTTTTACATATTAAAATACTACATTTTAATACGATCGTTTTCGTATAAATTTCGTATTTTTCGGATTTACGGTTAAAAAGATATGAATTTTTGAAGTTACAACTCTATAACCCAAAAATTCACTTTTTGTCAAAACCTTATATAAAATTATTTCAATACAATTAAAATATTTATTAAATATCTAGAAATAAAATCTCATATGAAAAAAATGATTTTTCTAATTTATTGTACAAAATTTAATTATTATACATATATATATATATATATATATTACCACTATATACATACATATATATATATATATATCAAAATCAACCAAGACAAAAATTATTAAATTATTCTTAAAATGTGACTTAAATAAAATAAAATATTAAAATAAATTGGGAAAAATTGCGGGTCTCACAATCCTCCCCAACTTAGAGATTTCTCGTCCCTGAGAAATACGCACCTGATTCAAACAAGTGAGGGTACGATTCCCTCATGCTACTTTCACGTTCCCAAGTAGCATCTTCCCCATGATCTTGACTCCAAATTACTTTGACCAACAGAATCTCTTTTCCTCTCAACGTCTTAATACTGCGGCTATCGATCCGCAAAGGCAACGTTTCATAAGTAAGATTATCCTTGAGTTGTATCGAGTCAGGCTCCACAATGTGGGTTGGGTCACTAATATACTTTCTTAGCTGAGATACGTGAAAGACATTGTGTATGTTGGAAAACTTAGGGGGTAAGACTATCTGGTATGCTACAGGTCCTACACGTTTTTGAATTTGATAGGGTCCTATAAATCTAGGGGTTAGTTTTCTGGTCTTAAGCACTCTGCCAATGCCGGTAGTAGGAACTACCCGCATGAATACATGATCACCTTCCTTGAATTCCAACGGAGTTCTCCTCTTGTCATGATAGCTCTTCTGCCTACTTTGCGCGGTTCTCATCTTTTCTTGAATTACTTTGATCTTGTCTGTCGTTTGTTGCACCACCTCCGGTCCTAACTGTAATTGCTCTCCGGTCTCGAACCAACACAACGGAGTTCTACACTTTCTTCCATACAGTGCTTCGTAAGGTGCCATTCCTATGCTTGAATGGAAACTATTGTTGTAGGTGAATTCAATCAATGGCAAGAAAGAATCCCAGTTTTCAGCTTCTTCCAGTACACAGGCTCTTAGTAGATCCTCCAAAATCTGAATTGTCCGTTCTGATTGACCATCCGTTTGGGGATGATATGCAGAGCTCATACTTAAGCTTGTCCCCATCGCAGCTTGTAAACTCTCCCAAAACTTTGAAGTAAAACGCGGATCTCTATCTGACACTATATTCGAGGGTACTCCATGTAGTCTCACTACTTCCTTGATGTACAACTCAGCCAGCTTCTCCAAGGGATACCTCATGTTGATCGGAATAAATCGTGCTGTCTTGGTAAGACGATCCACTACTACCCAAATAGCATCACACCCTCTTTGGGTTCTTGGAAAACCAGACACGAAGTTCATGGATATACTATCCCACTTCCACACAGGTACAGGTAACGGTTGCATTTCTCCTCCAGGCTTTTTGTGTTCAATCTTAGCTTTTTGACATGTTAGGCATCTCGACACATATTCTGCTACTTCTCGTTTCATTCCTGACCACCAGAAAATCTTCTTTAAATCTTGGTACATTTTTGTTGCTCCGGGGTGAAAACTTAACTTGCTCTTATGTGCTTCTTCCAAAATCATTTCCTTAATTTCTCGGTTGTTTGGCACACAAACTCTTTCCTTGAATCATAGAATTTCGTCTGTTCCTAACTGAAATTCTACTTCGTTTCCTTCATCTGACAGTTCCTTCTTTTCTCGTAATTCCGGATCTGCTAATTGTAACGCCTTCACTTGCTCCATGAATTCATTGTTTACCTCCAAAGTTCCCAGTATCATACTCCTTGAGTTAAACTCCACTGCCATATTCAGATCTCTAAATTTCTCAATTAGCTCCAATTCCTTTATCATTAAAGCAGACACATGCAGGGATTTCCTACTTAGCGCATCAGCCACAACGTTTGCCTTTCCAGGATGATACTGTACTTCAAAATCATAGTCCTTTAGGAATTCTATCCACCTTCTTTGCCTCATATTCAGCTCCTTTTGCTCGAATAGATACTTCAAGCTCTTGTGATCGCTGAATACCTCTATCCTTACTCCATACAAATGATGCCTCCAAATCTTCAATGCAAATACCACTGCTGCGAGTTCCAGATCATGCGTTGGGTAATTCTGCTCGTGAATCTTCAGTTGTCTTGAAGCATACGCCATCACTTGGCCATCTTGCATTAGCACACATCCTAATCCTTGCTTCGACGCATCACAGTATACACAGAAAGTCTTTGTCGGATCGGGTAAAACCAATACCGGTGCAGATGTTAACCTCCTTTTCAGCTCTTGAAAGCATTCCTCACACTTCTTCGTCCAAACAAACGCTTGTCCTTTTCTAGTTAACTTGGCAATGGTAACGACAATCGAGAGAATCTTTCGATGAACCTACGGTAATAACCAGCAAGTCCAAGAAAACTCCGGATTTCCGTCACCGTCGTTGGTGCTTTCCACTCCAATACTGCGTCCACCTTTGTGGGGTCTACCGCAATTCCATTCTTGGTTATCACATGTCCTAGAAAATTTACTGACTCCAGCCAAAAGTCACACTTTGACAATTTGGCGACCAGCTCCTTTTCCTTTAGTACGCCTAACACCTTCGCTAAATGTTCCGCATGTTCCTCCTTATTGCGTGAATAGATTAAAATATCGTCAATAAACACAACGACAAAAGAATCTAAAAACGGGTGAAAGATTCTATTCATGTAATCCATGAGTATCGCGGGCGCATTAGTTACTCCAAAAGGCATAACCAGATACTCATAATGCCCATATCTCGTTCTGAAGGCTGTCTTTGGAATATCCTCTTCTTTCACTCTGATCTGATGATAGCCTGATCTCAAGTCGATCTTTGAAAATACAGTAGCTCCTCTTAACTGATCCATCAAGTCGTCAATCCTTGGTAACAGGTACCTATTCTTGATTGTCACTTTGTTCAATTAACGGTAGTCGGTGCATAATCTCATGCTTCCATCCTTCTTTTTGACAAACAAAACAGGTGCTCCCCACGGTGAGACACTTGGTCGAATGAATTGCTTTTCCAGTAACTCTTCCAATTGCTTCTTTAACTCCACCAACTCCATCGGTGCCACGCGATATGGTGCTTTTGAAATCGGCGTCGTTCCAGGGATCAAATCGATTCCGAACTCCACTTCACGTACAGGCGGTAATCCAGGGATTTCCTCGGGAAAAACTTCAGGAAAGTCTTTGACAACAGGTAACTCCTTCATCTTTTTCTCCTCCTTGACGTCCAAAGAAGCAAGAAACATGTATATCATGGCTCCACCTTCCCATGAAGCTTTGATTTGATTGGCAGTTACGTGCTTAGGTTCTAGGATTTGAGGTACTCTAGGTCTTAAGTTATTGAAAGTAAGAGTCTTTTCGGCACAATTTAAGAGAACATGATTAGTAGTTAACCAATCCATGCCTAAAATTATGTCGAGTTGGGTAAGGGGTAAGACAATTAAGTCTACTAAGTACTCTCTATCTTCTATTCCTACCGGGCATTTAGAAACAAAAGTTGACACCATGACTGGGTCACTAGTAGGGGTAGACACAATTAGATCAAAAGGCATAACATTTACTGCCAAATTTAATCTCTCAACCACATTACGAGCAATAAACGAATGCGTAGCACCCAAATCATACAACACATTCAAGGGTATCTTACGAATGAAACACCTACCTTGGATCAGATTAGCGTTGTTAGCTGCTTCCGCTCCACTCATTGAGAAAACTCTTCCTTGTCCACGGGGTCTAGCCACATTCACAGCATTGACTTCTCGCTTTGGTTCAGGGCAATTCCTTGAGATGTGTCCAGGTCGGTTGCAATTGGAGCAGTTGGGATTGTTCCATGGGAAATTTGGTCCAAAGTGATTCTTGTTACACTTGTTGCAGAATGGAGGTGCGCTTGCTTGTCCTCCAATAGCATTCCCGTTGTTACGAGATCCACCAGCATTTCCATTGTTTCCTCGATTTCCACCATTGTTATTGTTGTTGTTTCCTCTGAACTGGTTGTTGCGACTGTTGTTGTTTCGGTTGTTGCCACGATTCTGGTTGTTGTGATTGTTATTCCTAGGATGATTCCGGTGGTTGAAATTACCATGAAACCTCGACCGATTGTCCCTTTGTCCACTCCCTTGTCCATAAGGACCTTGATGTCTTGCTCCACTGTTCGGGTTTCCATGTCCTGAAGAGTGTCTCATCGGACCACCACTTGAAACTTGCACAGCTAGTTTTCCAGTAGAGTTCCTTGATTTCAGGCCACTTTCCACAATACTTCCTTTGTTCACCAGAGTTGTGAATACAGTAATCTCCATAGGAGCCAAGGCTTGCTTAATTTCCGGCTTCAGTCCATCCAAAAATTTTGCACACTTAGATCTCTCATTCGCAGCTTCTCCATAGTAAGGCATAAACTTTGCTAGATTCTCAAATTTTGCAGCATACTCCCCCACGGTCATGTTGCCTTGTTCCAATCGCAGAAACTCTAACTCCTTAGCTGTCTTCAGATGTTCCGGAAAGTATTTCACCAAAAGTCTGTCCTTGAACTGATCCCAAGTCAGCGCTCCAAGTGCTCCTCCTAATGCTTGTTTCTCATTGCGCCACCAGTCGGCCGCTTCTCCCACCATCATGTATCCCGCATAGGCGATCTTTTGCTCATCGGTGCACTGCACCATTCCTCCGAATATCCTTTCCAAACTTGCTATCCAGGCCTCTGCCTCTTCTAATGCGAAACCCCCAGTGAATTCCTTTGGATTCCTACGACAAAATTCGTCGAGTCCTCTGATTCCTTGCCCACCAGCGTTCACATTCTGATTCTGCTGAAGTTGTTGATGCATAAGGTTCATGTTGTCCCTTACTCCTGCCAAGACCGCGACTGTCTGAGCCAAAATAGCAGCTGGTTCCTCATTCCCTTGTCGATGTGCCATCTTGCCTCTGTGACATATGGAGGATTGGAGTCTCAGATCAAGCAAAGGGTTGCACAAGGTAAGCATATTAGGCTATGCTCAAGCCGAAAGGGTAACTATGCTATAACTACCAAACAGAGTCACACAATCAAAGCATATAAGGCTATGCTTAAGGCCGCTAAGGATAACCATCGCTCTGATACCACCAAATGCAACACCCCAATTTGGAAATAGAATTTTCACTAAAAATTTGCGCCATTTTTTTTTAAAACATTTATTACATGATATCATTAAAAGGTGAGTTGCATATAAACTTAGTTTCCAAAATATTTTCAACTTAGTTTTTGAAAAGGTTACATAGCTATCTTAGTTCCTTAACTTCTATTAATAACTTGATTTATAAAAAGGTTTTCCTTAGTCCGTTAAACTCCGTTCTATTTTCCAAAGTGAAGTGCCACTATTCAATCCATTCCAAAACTCAATATTAAAAAAAATGCGGAAATAAATTATCCTTATATTAATTCCAAAATAAACGCCATAGAAATTGTTTAGGCTTAACAGCCATTATCCAAAAATACAAAATAACGAAGAGATAAAACTTCCACTGGGGTTACATAATGATAAACAAAGGGTCCGTTATCCAAGACTCTAGAACAAACAGAGATCAATATCACTAAAGACTAAGCTACTCGTCATCGTGCATATCCTCGTCAGGGTACTCCTCCGGATCTTCTTCTATCTCTAAGTCCTCTTCTGGATCTTCCTCCTCTTCTGGGTCTTCTTCTGGGTCCTCCTCTTCCTCATCATTGTGAATAGCAGGTGGAGCATCATGAAAAGCCTGAGGTCCATCCGGCATAAGATCCCTTAGACGATATCGTACTTCCTCACGATCTGTGGCAACTCCTCGAAATACATGATCTCGATCGATAATGGTGAGTCTTGTTGGTCCCTCCCAGATCCATCCATTTGCAGTCCTATTCCATTGTCCCCCCATTAAAGGAGACATTTCCACTTGATTTACTCGGTCCGCCATCTAATATATTTACCATAAACAGAGACACGAACATACAGAAGAATATAGAGAGTTAGCTACCAGACGGGCAAAGCGTCGACGGCATGGGCTTACTCCATGGGTCGCATTAGAACTAACACAAACGTAATATCCATATATTCTTATAATCCTTGTCTCATTTATTGTTATGATTATCATTACTCAAGAATTCCATCCATAATTTTCCACAAGTCTTTCATTTATCAACAAATTATTAGGGAAGAAGGCTATCGGGTTTAAAGTCAAATTAGCACACGCTCTACATCTCCTCTTCCAATATCCAACCTCGTCCTAGTTCGGAAAGCAGATGGGATGCACAGGAGTCCTAACCATGCTGACATCGAAGCCAAAGGGTACGTACCAGCTGGAACCACGCCAGTTGGCCAGCAAAATAAAATCGAATATCAAATCATAAGTTCATAAAAACGATGGCTTCTAGCCCCATTCGGATTCCCTCTACACCATCCATGATTTGCTCAAGGGGGCGACAGCTCTATCCCTAGTTCGCGTTGTAGTCATCGCTACGACCAACGACCAGCAGGTGCCCTTGATCAGTGTAGCATCGTCCTACCTAGGGAAGCGCTCTTAGGCTTCTTGACGAATCACCATCATTGCCCTCCCCTATCGCAATCACCACTTGAAGGGATGCCTGACCTCCAAGAATATGGTATCTTTCCTCTCCACTACTCAACTCTCAACGTAACAAAAGGGGATAGGGTCCTAAGGTCTTTTAAGTCTTTTTAATTCTTTTAGAATCTTTTCTAAATCCTAAGTTTGGTCGACCCATTCTAAGTCATGCTTCTAACGGGCCTCGACCTCTAAGGGACCACAGCAAAGTTCATCATCGTACAGTGGGATCCACAAGACGTAATCACGGCACACTTATTCACGTGATTAGTCACTCAAAGGGAAATAATTACGAAGTCATTGTGCCACGATGCACCATCACTGTACTTAACATCATTTTCGCGTATAATCAAAACTTAATCATTTCGTATTTCTTTCAAACTTATCACACTTGCTCATAGGATCCTTACATGTTCCCATAACTATCATTTCTCATCAATACCAATCATTTCACGGTTATACGATTCTCTTAAAAAAATATATTTACAACATATCCATCATTATCCTCAAAATCATTTAACAACATCCCTTATATACTCACATAAGCATAATATAATATGATCACAAATACATCAAATAATAGAATAGAGTTACCGTCTCAACAAAAGACGACTAGACAATCCTACACTCAATTGTCGTCTCGTATATTGACATGAAACCCGGATTTCGATTTTTGAGATGATCGAAATCGTTCTAATGATTACCATGGTGCCATTATGTCTAAAGGTGCTACTCTCTCACCTTGATGCGAAGAACTAACGTGAGCTTAACTTTCGATCTCGCTATTCGTCCCCAATTGCAAACCTTTTAAACCAATCATTTTCACAAAATAACTTTTATAAATATTCACACCAACTTAAAGTAATTAACCCAAATATAACCTTTGAAAACATTAATTTCTCAAAATCCTTGAAATTTGGAATCATGTAAATATTTAGAAAATAAATTGTAACACTCTCACTTTTATTAGCTAATTTCGGATTTTATTAAAATTGGAGTTAGAAAAATTCCTTTTTAAATTAAAATACTTAATCAATATTTTACGGAAAAACGGACAGAGTTTCCCCTATTTTTCGGACTTCCCAAAATTTTTCTTCTGAAAACCTGTCAGTCCAGAAATGTTTAAAAACATAAAACACAACAGTTTAATAAACAGATTAGTTCCTAACGCCCAATTAGTACAAGTTTCAGGGCAAGCTACTAATTCACATTATAATTTACAAAAGTAATCGTCCGCTCATAATATTCAGTAAACATTCCACGTAGTGGAATGAAAATCCTGCTCGGCCATATTCCATGTAAGCTCCACTTCCATACCTGCAAAAATATAGCAAGAAGTGTAGCATTACACAGAACTTAAAAAGATAAATCCTAAAAGAGGCATAGTAATAAACCAAGCCTACACAATTCTTAGCATACATTATTCATTTAATTAATCCCTTCTAATCCTTTACTTAATCCCATATGCATTAAATTTCCAGTTCTATTATCATTCTCTCATTTCCATTCTTTATCTCTTTTCCATTAGCCCCTTATACTTAGCCTTTCCATAATTATTCTCCCTAGGTATTTCCTCTAATTCCTATATCATTTTCATTGTCCACTTTCTTATTTCCTTTTTCAATGTCCATTCTATTATCCACTTTTCTTTTCCATTACCATTTTCATTACCCTTTTCTATTTTTATTTCCTTTTCCTTTATTCCCTCTTTCCTTTTCCCTAAATCCTTTCCATTACCTTGTTCATTAGTTATCCCCTTTAATTCCTTTATAAGTTTCCATTTTTAGTTCCTTTATTCATTTTCCATTATGTGTAACCTCCATCAGAGATTTACACTTTCCATTGGGTGTAACCTCAAATAGAGATCTACACCATGCCATCGTGTGTAACCCCAAACAGAGATCTACACACCGTGTGTGCAACCACAAACAGTGATCTGCAAACACTGTGTATGCAACCACAAACAGTGATCTGCAAACACCCATCTCGTTTATGTAACCTCAAACAGAGATCTACATAAACTTCCCTCTACCTTTTTACCGTTTATTATTTGGCCACAGGGTCAATACAACCACCTGCGCCGTGCCACAGGGTCAATACAACCACCTATGACGTGTACCATTTTATTAGGCCACAGGGTCAATACAACCACCTGCGCCGTGCCACAGGGTCAATACAACCACCTGCGACATTTACCCTCTTTATTTGGCCACAGGGTCAATACAACCACCTGTGTCGTTTAACATTTATTTTATTTCTCATTATTAACTCGTCTTAGTCTTTTCCCTTTACTTTTAGTCCCTTAATTCTCTTTAATTCTTTTAATTAACTTTTAATTATTTCCCCTATTCCCTTTCTTTTCTTTTTCTTCTTCTCTTCCTTTTCCTTTTTCCTTATTCCTTTTATTAATTATTCAAGTTTACATCTAAATTCCACTTAGCGTTAGTATAGTCGTTGTATTTTAATTCCCTTTTCTAATTCTTAATTATTTATGTAATTCCTCTCTCTCAATATTATTTCCTTATTTTTCTTATATCATTATTCCCTTTGATTACCCTACCTTATTAACTTAATACATTTTCACTATTACATTAAACCATTTTACTTCACCGTCACAATTACATTCCCTCTCATTGTCTTATTACAATTATCCTATATTCTTTTACACTCACGTTTCACTGTTTTCCCTTAACTAATTTCCCTTGGTTTATTTTATTTTGTGTTTTTCTACACTTTTATTCCATATTAATTCTTTTAATACCCTATCACATTCATTCACTCCGGAACTCATTCTATGCACATTCAATTTAAATAAATCCTTTATATTTGGGGAAACTACCCTAAGGTTCATTAACTTATTCCTTAATTACACTATTCTTAGTCACCACTATAAACTCCTAGAATTTACTTTTTAAATAGAGGTAATACGAACCCTTCTTACCTCGGGCTTTCTTTTTAAAAGAATCTGGGTTATGGCTCGATGTCGATGTCGGCGTCGGTGTTGCTCCTCGTTAGTGAGAACGATCGCGGCCGGATCGAGGCCAAAGCTTCACGCCTCGGAGTACCCAACACGAGCCCGGTGCGATCACGATCGATAACGACGCCGGTGAGATCCGGTGGAAGGAGAGAGAGAGAGAGATCCAATTGGGGAAAGAGAGAGAGGGAAAGAGAACTCAAAATCAATAGGGAAAGAGAGAGGAAGAGGTGCTCATAGTGGTGGTGGTGGGTGGTGGTTCGTGGTGGTTCATGGTGGATGGTGGAGGGTATGGTGGTGGAGAGAGAATGGGTCATGGAGGTGAGAGAGAAAGGGATCAAGAGGGAGGAGAAGGAGTGGATCTATGGGAAGGAGGAAGATGGGTCACCATCAAAGGAGGATTGAAGGTGGGAGCTTGGTTATTAATGGGTGTTGGTAGAGATTTGGTGATGGTTTGGGTGGAAGAGGGAGGAAGAACGCGTATGAGAGGGAGAAGAAGAGAGAAAGAGAGGAAGAGGGAGAGGGGATCGTGCTTATGGATAAGGAGGGGAGGATGAGTGGCTGAAATAGGGAGATATAAGGGTGAAAATACGTTTTTGCCCCTTACTTTTATTTTTATTTTCTGCATCAGACCTAGAATAATCGATTACTTGACCCAAAGTAATCGATTACTCTTCAATGCAACATTACATTGTGTTTCAGTCAGAGGGCAAGTAATCGATTAATTCACCCAAAATAATCGATTACTTCACAAGATAATCGATTACTTCCATGAGTTAATCGATTATCAATGCTGCAACATTTAAGTGTTTTCATCAGAGGCCTAGTAATCGATTAACCCCTACAGAATAATCGATTACTCTAATGAAAACTCCTATTTGGCCACTTCTAACTCTATGACACTACACTTAACTCCTACCCATGGTTTCCCTATGGGTCTTATCATAAATTCTGACTTAGGTTTTTCCTAATTAACTTGGAATTAAATTTTGGGATGTTACATAAATCATTTCTAAATTTTTTTTTAAAAACTTTAAACTCAATATTAAATCAATATTTCTTTTTCAAGAACATCCTTCAATCCTTCTCCACATTTTCATACAAGTACAAACAATATTTCATTCAAACACATATACGACCGTACTTATATATATTCTAAAATTACTTATAAAATCTACTTTTTAATCCTAAATACTTATACTACAAGATTAGCATAAAATTTACATTTTTAATCATCCAAGAACAAGTCATAACATAAATGCTACACATTTCACATTTTTGGACAGCATGCATACTCAAACTTAAAAATTCATTTTCTCTTAAACAGAAAGTCGAAAACATATGCCGTTTCTTCCTAAATTCTTATTACAACTTCTACTATAATAAAATGACTAAAATTAAGCGAAATAAAATAGTTGCATCTGCTGTACAGCCACTGCAAAAGTTGCATTAATTCAAGAAGTTCAAGTAAAACAATCCAAAACAATTATACACAATTATACACAATTCCTACTCATGCTAAAAACTTTAAAATACTAATATTTCTAATAAAACATTACTTTTTCATTATTTATAAATTCTGGACAGCAACTTAATATTTTCTATAAGATCAAATTAATCAATCAAAATGCTCATTTCTATTTGTTTCTACATTATAGTTGCACATACAAACTAAGTACTACTAACACTCTTAAAAATAATCATTTGGGGTCTAAACTAATTAATTTTCCAGAATAAAAATGAACTTCCAGAATTAAAATTACATTTTCAGAATTAATCTTTTCCATAAAACATGTAATTCATTCCATAGACATACTAAAGCAATTATCAAATCAATTAGAAAAATTCAATTAACTTTATTTCTTTTCCTAAAAAAAATTCGACCAGCATATAAAAATCAGGAAAAATATTTTCAATTCCTAAAACATCTATATAATATAATTACATCACTTTATATATTTAAAACAAGAGTTATAAATTGTTAAACAAATATACAATAGATCTCTTTAAGAAAGAATTTACATTTTCCAGCAACTAGCATTTATAAACACATCAATCACATACTCATACAATTACTTAAACATACATTCACTTATATACTTATAACAACTACCATTTGTTTCTATTTCTTTTAAACAGTAAACTACAATTTAATTACACATCAAATAACAAACAAATTACAAAAATTATTCCAAGACAAACCATAGGCCTCACGGCCTATTCTTTTTATTTTTCCAGAAAATTTTTATTTTTTTTGTTCATTATTCCTACTCATTGTTATTATTTAACTTAAATCCAAACAAAAGAAAATAACATACAATCAAACAATAACAATTAAAAAAAATACAATTTCATATACTTTAAGAACATTAAAAATTTTCCAGAATTTATTTTATTTCCAAAAATCATTTTTAGTTCCTTTAAATTATTTTTATTTCATTTTTACTTTAAGGAAAATACATATTTGTTTTCATTCTTTTTAGGGACTTAACTATAACTCCAATACACATGAAATAACAACAATTATCATACAATATAATTATATATATATATATATATATATATATATTCACACACGGTCCAGAATAAAAGAAAATAAAAGAATAAGCAAAAACAAAAATAAAAATCCATTTTAATCTTCTTATTCATTTCCATTCTCTTTTATTTTATTAAACAACAATACAATACACATATCAAAATACACAAATCAATCCTCAACTTAATATATACCACGGTCCATATATATATATATATATACCAGAAATTATTATTTTTCCATTGTTATGTACTTATTTCTTATTTATTCCTTAATACAAAGAAACAAAAACAATTAAAAGACAAAGAATAAAAACTTATTCAATTATACAAAATTCTCTATAATTCATATAGTCTAAGAAATAACATAAACCCAGAAATTTAATTAGTTATACTCATCAAAAAATTTAGCCATCTTAAGAATTGAAGAAAAGGGGAGATAAATCCCTTTAAACACCCTTTTTGTGTCGCTTTTCTCATCCTTAATTCATATGACTCAAGAATAATATCACATACTCAATAATACACTTTAAAATGAAAAGGAAAAATTTAGAACTTAGCTATAGAAGAATTTAGAAGTTTTTTACTCAAGAATAACACAAAACAACTTAAAAAGAGATTAAATAAATAAGTGATTTTGGGTTACCTCTACTCCTTAAGCTTAAAGAAAACTTCAAGTGACAAAGAAAATCCTCCCTCCTTCCTATAGCCAATTCGTCCCTCTCTCTATTCTTCTCTTAGAATTTTATTTTTTTTCTCTTGTAAAACTATCGAGGATTGTGTGTGTAAAATGTGAGAACTAGTGCCATCTATTTATAGGTGTTGAAGATGCATTTTCCCTTCAATTTTTAGAGGTGAAATTCGGCCCCCTTTACTCACCATGACTCAGCAAAATTAATTCATGCACATTGGAACACACTTTGCATTAATTGGGATTTTGTTGATTCCTAAATTCTTTTAATTCATGGTTTATTCTCACACATTTCAGAATCATTCTTCCCTCCTCCTACTAATTTTTGAACGGAAGATATATATAAAAAGAGAAGAGAAAATTTTCCATTGGTTCCTTTTGGAGGTGCCTTCACTATTAACCAATCACATTAAACTATTATCTTAGATAAATCAGAAAACAATTAAGAAAATATTTAGATATGGATTGTGCAGCCAAACATCTCTAAAATAAATATTTAAATATACCAATAAAAATATTTTATAGTCCATTAAATTATTTTATGCCCCAAAATAATTTTTCTTAATTAAAAACACAAAAATTCGTTTTTCTACCTACTGTACAGAAATTTTCGTATATCAAAATAAAAATTTTATTTTTACATATTAAAATACTACATTTTAATACGATCGTTTTCGTATAAATTTCGTATTTTTAGGATTTACGGTTAAAAAGATATGAATTTTTGAAGTTACAACTCTATAACCCAAAAATTCACTTTTTGTCAAAACCTTAGATAAAATTATTTCAATACAATTAAAATATTTATTAAATATCTAGAAATAAAATCTCATATGAAAAAAATTATTTTTCTAATTTATTGTACAAAATTTAATTATTATACATATATATATATATATATTATCGCTCTATACATACATATATATATATATATATAAATATATCAAAATCAACCAAGACAAAAATTATTAAATTATTCTTAAAATGTGACTTAAATAAAATAAAATATTAAAATAAATTGGGAAAAATTGCGGGTCTCACATATTATGAGAATGTTACGGAATGTAATGATGCTTGACTTATGTATTTTGTTTGACTTTCAACTAAATTGTGTAATGAAATGCTATTACCTCAAATGTCTGCATGAGTATGATGTATAGATGGAATATGATGCATGATGCAAATTATTTTTTAGGGGTATGCATGATGAATGATGCATGCGTATGGAATGAAGTCTAACTCAATGTAACATGTCCCTTTTTTTGTTTTTTTTCAACCATAATGGACTCGACCGAAGCATGGTTGACCATATATTTGCGCTAGTTTCTTCATCTTCATACTTCAAAAGACAATTTTATCCCAAAAACTGCCCCAGTATTAGCTTGATTTGTGCTTGGCTATTGTAACACCCTATAATATTTACCCTTAATTTCCTTTATATAAAAAATATGGATTTAAAAATTCATTTTTAATTCATGAAAATCAACCGTCAAACGGACAGAGTTTCGTCTATTTTTCGGACATTTCAAAATCTTCAACCTGATAAGCACATTTATTTAATATCAACAGTAGCCAGTAGGGCTCAAATATAGATATAAGTGCATCACATAGTTGCCCCATGGGCTCAAGTGTAAAACATCAACGTCAGTGTGTCAGAGTGCCAGCAACAGTGCTAAGTATGCAAAACAAGAGACCATATCCGCAACTATGCCCAAAAATGAATCATAAGCAAATGCACCAAAGAAACTATCTTAAGCCTCTCACAAAAGAGCATATACAGCACATATACATCAAATAATATAGAGGCTTAGGTCAAAAGAATGCATCTAATCCCAACCCTACTCCCCTGTGAGGGAGAGTACTCCTGCTCGGCCTGGTCATGTGTAAACTCAGCCTCGGTACCTGTGGAAATAGTAAGGAGTGAGTATTACACATAAAATGGGGAAGCAGTTTCCAATTACGACATAATGCTATACCAAGCCATACACATTTAACAATTCAATAACAATATAATAAAACTCAAGAAATCACAATTCATTATCAAAGTATTCCATTGGTTTCTCAAGTCAATCTTGCCTATTCATTCTTATACATCATTTTCATAAAGTCTTTTATTCCTTACACTTTAATCATATTCATAATTCTTTTCAATCTGTCCCTGGTCACGACCTACTGCGTCTGCACTCCTGTGCACTCACGTCTTACTGCGTCCGGGTATAATTCATTTTCATTCTTTCCCCTGGTCACGACCTACTGCGTCCGCACTAATGTGCTGGTCACGACTTACTGCGTCCGGGTATGTTTTCATCCTCCCCTGGTCACAACCTACAGCGTCTGCACCCCTGTGCACTCACGTCTTACTGCGTCCGGGTATATATTTCATATTCATTTCATCCCTGGTCACGACCTACTGCGTCTGCACCCCTGTGCACTCACGTCTTACTGCGTCCGGGTATATATTTCATATTCATTTCATCCCTCGTCACGACCTACTGCGTCTGCACCCCTGTGCACTCACGTCTTACTGCGTCCGGGTATATATTTCATATTCATTTCATCCCTGGTCACGACCTACTGCGTCTGCACCCCTGTGCACTCACGTCTTACTGCGTCCGGGTACATTTTCATATTCATTTTCTTTATTAACCTTTCCTCTTACTCATATTAACCATTTCATTACCCTTTCAACCACTTAAACTTTTTAACAAGTACCATATTCAAACCAATCACAACATAACACCTTTACATTATCCATATTATCCCAATTATGTCTTATAACTTTAATTAGCACAAATCAAACAACTTCATTAATATCATCACCATTATCGTTAATTCATACTTAATTTCCATTCTTTGCCTTGGTTTATAAAATAAAATCATAACTCAATCATTTAGCAAAATGAGAACTTAAATTAATAACAACACCAAGTCTCAAGCTTATATACCAAATATTAAAGATAAAGCATATCATCATCCAATTATTTTTCCTATGTCATAAGCTCTAGCTATTTATTGCCCTATAGTGTAACAACCTAAACTAACACATAACTCTTAGTACCCATTATATGCATATTGTAAACTAAACCCCAGAGTAAGGTAATACTCACTATAACCCACTCCTTACCTCAAGCTCTTAGAGATAGAGAGAGAATTGGAGCCTTGGAACACGCTTGAGCAATAGCCACGACTAAGAGGAGAGGGAGAAACCTAAAATCAATAAAATAAGGAGACAAATTATTAGGCCTTTGCCCAAAAATCTTGAGGGAAAAACGTGCCCCATCAAGGTTCCTCTAGGTTGGTGAGTAAAGCCTCATGGAAGGAAGAGAGAGAAAAATTCGAATTCTAGGGAGAGAAAGAGAAGAACAAAATCAACAATCACTTACTTGTAGCAACAAGGAAGGACTTGGGGATGGACTTGGAGTGATCCTCTTGAGGATTGATTGATTTGGGATGAGAGATTTTGTGCCCTAGAGAGAGGAAATTCGAGTTTTTGGCAAGAATTCACGTGTGGATCGCCTTTATTTTTTTTCCACTGCAACAGCTCTTAATCGATTAATAATCGATTAAATTTCAGCTTAATCGATTAAGAGGCGATTAAGAGGCGATTAAGCTACACAATTTTGCAGCATCCAGACTTTGGAAGGCCATAACTTCTTCGTTACCCGTTGGATCTTCCTCAAATTTTAAAGCAAGCTTCCTCACCTATCCTACTTCACATCCAACGGTGGAATTTGTGTTTAGAGTTGTAAATCTTTTATTTTGAATTTCCTAATATAGGGTGTTTATAACACCAAAAACATTGCTTCTAACGCTCTTTTGTTCATCTTTCAACCTCCTTTTTTATGCCAATGCTTCTTGATTCCTTTATGGCATTCAAAGAACTCCTAATCCATCATTTTAAATCCTTTTTAGAATAATCCTTACTTCCAAATCTTATCGTTATTCTAAATATTATTTGAATTAAAATTTGGGATGTTACAATTCTCCCCCACTTATTAGAATTTCGTCCCCGAAATTCCGTTGAGTTCCGTAATTGGAGAACCATCCCGTTGGTAAAGTTTCTGACTTCGGTTTTCACTTCCCTTCGGTCTTTATTCCCCACTCCGGGTGTGATTAGGGTCATGCCTATTTCAATGCTTGTCCTCGAATACAATGTATCATTTCTACCTAGACAGGATCGTCAGTTTTCTTATTATTAAAGTTCCATTTCCCATTCCTTGGATTGAAATCCTCCCCCACTTAGCATTGACATACTTGATTATGTTCATGCTAATGGGCATAATCATCCGTTGCCTAGGATAGAGTACACAGGTTCCCAATCGGTATTCAAGGTTGAAAGGAGGGCACGTGGGTGACTATCTATCGGTAGGCATAGAACTATGCCAGGTTTCTATGACTTGGCGAATTCTCGCGTATACATCTGAGATGCTTGAAGCTTGAAGAGAGTGAAGATGAAAAGAAGAAACATGAAGCACTCAAGAGTGAGTCTCATGGCCTTTGCAAGACGACCCAGGGTGTACTGGATACATGTCAAGCAAGAAGAAAATGGAGGTTATCCCCAAAGTGTGCATTCTCAGCAGAGAGCTGTCGAAGGATGTGTTTTTCTATGGATCTGCAGTTACTTGGTTAATCTTGGTCAACCGGGGTCTTATCAAACGAACAGAGTCCCAAAAGACTTAGATTATCACTTGCGGTGTTCCGGCAGAACATCTTGATGGAGATTCCGCTTGAGGGTCAAGGTCAAGGTCTAGCTGTTGTTTCTCAATTCGGTGTTATTTTTGGGAAGGTATTGCTTTACCTCAAGTTTAACTCTCATTCGATCCTCCGCGAAGCGTTTGGAATCATCTGTTTAGTAGTCCTAAGGCTTATGGTATGACTACTAGTTATTGTCGCTTGGGTAGGATCCGAATTGTGTTGTTAAGTCTCCCCCACTTAGTATCAACATACGTAAGTCAAAAACAGGGAGGACACTGGGTTGATTCCAAGAATTGACTAGCTGTATTCTTCACACCTACACATACGGCTAAGTCCGCATGCCAGTTAGAGGGGTGGCTCGATCATTTAGTTGGATGTTCTCGGTGGAACTATAGAATATGAATGTCTTGAATGGAGTTGGTTTACGAATCACTGTTTACGAGTCTTAGTAAATATCCTATAGGATTAAAGTTAAATCGGGCTTTCAACCGAGATAGAATCCCTAGATGGTTTATTCGGATCTCAACTAGATGATTGCAATAATATAGCATGCAAATAAACGCGAAGACCGAGGTGGTCAGTCCCAATCTCACATTTATCCACTGTACATCACTGCGTTATTGAATGATAGCGTTATCTTTTAACAGATGCAAGAGAAAGGATGACCAATCCTGACCCTACACTCTATTAGAGGACGACACTATCATAAGGCTTTTGGTTAGGTCTCTCGTTACGGTCTTATAACTAAGTAAGGTTTTTCCTACGTGTTCCTTTAGATGGTACTCATGATTGGACTAAAGATGAGTATTTGCTTAGGTTTCACAACTTCTAGAAATACAGGATTAGGAATTTAAAATTCCAAGAGAATTGATTTAGGATGTTCTACACTAAAACTTAATAGAGATGCAGATTGAAAGTACCTAAAAGGTTTATCTAAATTTTGAATTGTCTCGTACCTTTTGTTAGTTTGGCCCTGATCTCCTTAAGTAGCGGTATCGCAGATCTCAAGGGTGTAGACCAGGGAGCTGATATTGTCGGAATGTAAGGTTAAGACGTCCAGGACGAAGTCCTGTGTCATTGAGTAATCCTTCTGGAGCTTTGTCTGGTATGATCGCCGACACTCCATGAAAGATGTGACGAGACTCGCCACCGAATATTAGTACATCACCCAATCCCAAAATAATTCTTTCTGCTCTCCTTGGATCTCTCTGATCTCCATACAGAAATTCAGCCGAGTCACCAATGCAGAACGATACTACCGGTATCCCTCTTTGCAAGCTTCCAACACTTTCGTCACGGTCCTGATGAAGACCAAGCTTTCCATTCTCTTCATAGAAATTGACAATGCAGACATCAGGGGACATGGAAGGAAGTATGTCCTCCACTTCACTTACTCCGCATTCCTTCTCCATCAAAGATTGTGCTTCTTGCATCGCTCCCATAACTAGCTGAATAAAATGATCAGGAATATTGGGTGGTTCGCTTCCATCAGTTACCCTTTTGTGTCCATATACTCGGGTTTGAGGATTCCAGTCTAAGCCGAGGCACATCATTTTCAGTCGGAGTCTGGCTCCACTTGTAAAGCCTGGTTTATAAAAACCTCCAGGGCCTAAGCCCATCTCACGACAGTTCTTTACTATGCCCACCTGTTCTTCATGAGTCAAGTGTTGCTTCAGGAGAACCATTCCCGGTCTCAAAATTATACTCTTCTTCTCACCAATTTGTATCCCCACGTGTTGCTCCTGGTTTCCCATAGTCGATCTAAGCTTACCCATTGCAAAAGTTTGTCCTTCTTGAAAACAGATGTCATACGGCTTGGATTTCAAAGAATCAGCAGGGGAATTGATCTTACGATCAGTAGCCGAACTGCTAGTAGGAAAATGGGAGAGCTGATTCTCCATGTTGCTACAATGTGGCAACAAAGGATTCTGTTGATGCGAACATGTATATAATTTAGTACATAACTACATAGGGTTTTATAACTATACACCTACGTAACTAATATAAAACTTGACACTATTTCCTGGCTACTCTCTTGGTGAGTAACCATTGGAGTTGTGAATTCACACTCCAAAGGCCGAGGGAAACTGCTCTGATACCACAATGTAACACCCTATAATATTTACCCTTAATTTCCTTTATATCAAAAATACGGATTTAAAAATTCATTTTTAATTCATGAAAATGAACCGTCAAACGGACGGAGTTTCGTCTGTTTTTCGGACATTTCAAAATCTTCAACCTGATAAACACATTTATTTAATATCAACAGTAGCCAGCAGGGCTCAAATATAGATGTAAGTGCATCACATAGTTGCCCCATAGGCTCAAGTGTAAAACATCAACGTCAGTGTGTCAGAGTGCCAGCAACAGTGCTAAGTATGCAAAACAAGAGACCATATCCGCAACTATGCCCAAAAATGAATCATAAGCAAATGCACCAAAGAAACTATCCTAAGCCTCTCACAAAAGAGCATATACAGCACATATACATCAAATAATATAGAGGCTTAGGTCAAAAGAATGCATCTAATCCCAACCCTACTCTCCCTGTGAGGGAGAGTACCCCTGCTCGGTCTGGTCATGTGTAAACTCAGCCTCGGTACCTATGGAAATAGTAAGGAGTGAGTATTACACATAAAATGGGGAAGCAGTTTCCAATTACGACATAATGCTATACCAAGCCCTACACATTTAACAATTCAATAACAATATAATAAAACTCAAGAAATCACAATTCATTATCAAAGTATTCCATTGGTTTCTCAAGTCAATCTTGCCTATTCATTCTTATACATCATTTTCATAAAGTCTTTTATTCCTTACACTTTAATCATATTCATAATTCTTTTCAATCTGTCCCTGGTCATGACCTACTGCGTCTGCACTCCTGTGCACTCACGTCTTACTGCGTCCGGGTATAATTCATTTTCATTCTTTCCCCTGGTCACGACCTACTGCGTCCGCACTAATGTGCTGGTCACGAATTACTGCGTCCGGGTATGTTTTCATCCTCCCCTGGTCACGACCTACAGCGTCTGCACCCCTGTGCACTCACGTCTTACTGCGTCCGGGTATATATTTCATATTCATTTCATCCCTGGTCACGACCTACTGCGTCTGCACCCTTGTGCACTCACGTCTTACTGCGTCCGGGTACATTTTCATATTCATTTTCTTTATTAACCTTTCCTCTTACTCATATTAACCATTTCATTACCCTTTCAACCACTTAAACTTTTTAACAAGTACCATATTCAAACCAATCACAACATAACACCTTTACATTATCCATATTATCCCAATTATGTCTTATAACTTTAATTAGCACAAATCAAACAACTTCATTAATATCATCACCATTATCCTTAATTCATACTTAATTTCCATTCTTTGCCTTGGTTTATAAAATAAAATCATAACTCAATCATTTAGCAAAATGAACACTTAAATTAATAACAACACCAAGTCTCAAGCTTATATACCAAATATTAAAGATAAAGCATATCATCATCCAATTATTTTTCCTATGTCATAAGCTCTAGCTATTTATTACCCTATAGTGTAACAACCTAAACTAACACATAACTCTTAGTACCCATTATATGCATATTGTAAACTAAACCCCAGAGTAAGGTAATACTCACTATAACTCACTCCTTACCTCAAGCTCTTAGAGATAGAGAGAGAATTGGAGCCTTGGAACACGCTTGAGCAATAGCCACGACTAAGAGGAGAGGGAGAAACCTAAAATCAATAAAATAAGGAGACAAATTATTAGGCCTTTGCCCAAAAATCTTGAGGGAAAAACGTGCCCCATCAAGGTTCCTCTAGGTTGGTGAGTAAAGCCTCATGGAAGGAAGAGAGAGAAAAATTCGAATTCTAGGGAGAGAAAGAGAAGAACAAAATCAAATCTTGATGGAACCTTGACTTTTCAAAGAATTTTTTTTTATGAATGATGCACATGAATATGATGATGCAAAATGCATGATGCAGTGCCCTTAGAATCCATAAGATCCTATTTGGGGTGATTGAAACACCTATAGACCACAGTCCTATGACATTGTTCTATGGTACAACTAAAGTGTAACGCTCTAATTTGATAACTTGAAAAATTGTATATATTTTTTAATTTTCGATTGACACAATCCCCACAGCTTTTTTGAAGATTAAGTAGGTAACAGATTAACTGTTTTGACACCTCTTAATCTTTGATAGTGAATGAAGGGGAATCATGACAAATTTATTCAAGTTACAAGATAGAATGTTACACAACGTGTACTCAATGGTGGCTCTAGACTTATAAAGGCCCTCTGATCGCTCTCACTCTTTAAGGTGAGGACCCACTTCGCAAACTGTCGACAAGAGGTTGGTTACGCCTCCCAAAATAGGTTAGACGAACCTTCCAAAGGTCGTGCTTACAAGAAATGGTTTGCAATCTGAGTGGTACTTCCGCACACTACAAGAGACCATACACTTGGTAAGTCAAAGGTAAGGCGAAAGCACCCCTAAACTTAGAGTTGAAATAACAGTACCCGGGTATAGGGTTTTCGTGTGTGCAAAGATCTGTGTAAAAAAAAACCTATTTCGGGGCATACAAACCTTTTTTTTTAAATAACAAAAAAGATTACAATAAAGAATTAATATACAACTAAACAAAAATGTAAAATTTATAAATATATATATATATATATACAATAAACAACTAATTAAAGGCAAACCAATTAAAAAATAGGTCTATTAAAAATAATCAATTATTTAGGCCTGACTCTCTTACTTAGTTTTGTCCCCAGTGGAGTCGCCAGTTGTCGCGACCGGGGTCCCGGGTCGCCCTCGGAGTCTCGCCTACGAGTGGGGGTCAGTTGACCCGATATAGAGTCGCCACCGCATTTTGTTGCAAAAAACGCGGAAAAAATAATTATCAATTAAAACGGGTAAAGATTGGTCTCGAACCAGATAGATTCCGAGTTCGGGAGTCGGTTACGAGCCGGGGAAGGTATTAGCACCCCGTTCGCCCATTCGAAAATGGTACCTTGATTGACTTTAATTAAAAGACCTAAATAAATTGATTTGCCAAAAATTATTTGTTTTTTTAATGTTGTGCTTGACAAGGTTGTCCTTGGTCCTACGTACCCTCATAAAATGAGGAATCAAGGCTACGTAGTTCTTAATGTTTTAATTTTATTTTTTTATTAAAATTGTTTGATGCAAAAAGGAACATGAACAAGACCTTTTCATTTAGGCAAGGAAATGTAGATTTCCAAAACGCATTTGGTTAATACTTGTTTGATAAAAAATCATTTAATGTTTATAAAGAAAAATATTTTTAATTTCGCTATTTATTTGTAATGTAATTTAAATTAAGTTAACGTTTTATTTTATTACTTTAAAAAAATAGAATTTATGTGAAGAGGAAAATACATAAGATCTCGACATTTAGACGAGGAAAAATGAGTTTCCAAAGCGCGCGTTAATACTTAATTAATAAAATTTGATTAATTACTATTTTAAAATGAATCATGTAATACTTGTTTTTTAGTGTGGAGAGGAAATTCTAAAGATCCCACCGCTAAATGAATTTGGGTGAGAAAAATTGACTTACCAAAACACAACAAATATAATATGAACCAGATACTAACGCATTAAAATTAAAATAAGGAGCATTAGTTGCTGATAAGTTGGAATATGGCGTAAATATTGAGAATTGGCTCAAATCAATATTGAATTAACTAATCAAGCTAAGGCAGCAAACCAACACAAAAACAAAATTCAAACTGCTTGACATAGAAGAGAACCCACTCTTAAAACTGATTGATAATCAAACTGTTTGACATAGAAGAGAACCAACACAAATAAAATTCAAACTGATTGATAATCAAAGCAGCGAACCCACTCTTACAATATGATATACTCCATTAATATTGAAATATGTTGCAGAAAGAATGAGTACAAAGGTCAATACAAAACCAGAATTTTGAGATACCATTATCCTACTGAAAAGAACCTTAAGCCCAAAAATTATAAATTATTTATCCTCATAAGAATTAACTCATGTAATCATCAATCAATTATAGTTCCAGTACATACTGAGTATAGACAAAATAACAAATTAAATTAAAGAAAATTGTTGATGTACCAGCAAGTGGACTGGGTCAACGAGTAATATAGTCTGGAAGACCGAATATCGTCCCACATGGATTGCAAATTATTTCTAATAACTTTTCACCAATTTGTAATTATTAAGGCAACTTATTATTGAGTTTTAGAAGGAGAATGAGAATAAAAATAAAATAAGAAAATTGAGGAGATAAGATAATTAGAAAGCAATAGAAAAAGGTTAGGAACTTGGTTTCATTGTATGATTCACTTATTTAACTATGATTTATATTTTCCTTTAATTATCCTTCAATTCATGGACCATTCCTCTCAAATAGCAATAGTTAGACGTCTCTAACATTACCCTTATTTTCTATATACTTAATCCTTGATCTCTCAACAAATTACAATATAAGAAAATATCTATTCAGCACAAGGGAATTAAAAAGCCATATAATCATCCAATTATATCTCTATATTTTGGACTGATTATACCATTAATTGCATGGCCTATTCAAAATCCCAACTTTCGTTGCGAATTAAGAAATCCAAAACATAAATTGATCAGGTTTATGTATGTAATAAAAACTCAATTAACGCATGAATTAAAAACAGCAAAATACTAAATCATAAATTAAAATAAGTTACATCATACAATTTACACCATGTTCCTAACAAGAGGTTTTAGTTACACATATAGAAATAAAGAAAACCGAAGCAAAGAGAAAACCTCATATCATAGACAATACAGGTTAACTCTTCAAGAGACTTTCAATCCTTGTGCCTTGCCTCCTTGCTCTCAATAGATGTTACTAACCTCTCTTTCTAATCCTAATTGAATTCTATGATCTCAAAACCTACTGTAAACTATTTACAAATTCTCTATATAAAGAGTAAAACAAATCCTAAAATAAATCTTAATTAAATCTAATAGATAAGGTCCATGTTTATCTTCTAATTTCTGACCAAATCTAAGATATGAAGCCAAATTAGAATTCTCTTCTTCTATTTTGTTCAGAATCTGGTCAAATTAGGCCTCCAGGAGGTACGCGCGCCCCAGGCACACGCGACCACGTGCCCCAGGCGCGCAGGTCTGATGACAGTTTCTTTTCCACACAGGCGCGCCTCAGGCGCCTCCGTCCCCGCGCCCCAGGCGCGTGGGACCTACTCTGGCTCCGTTTTGCTCCGTTCTTTTTCCATTTGCAAGATCTTTTCGTCCTCTTTTCAGGTCCATAAATATTTTCTCCATTTGAGCTCCAAAAAGTACCTGAAACACTAACAAACGGATCAAAACGTTCAAAGGACCCTAAACTACTAAAAATAATTAAAATCTATTAAAAAGTCCTAAATTTGCTAGAGAAACAAGCCAAATACATAGTAAAAGGGAGTCCAAATAATGCTCAAATCTATATATATTGGACCCAAATTACTCCCCCAAACTTAGCATTTTGCATGTCCCAGGCAAAAGTAAAATAAAAATTCTAAACAAAAGACAAACTCCCTAAATCAACATGAACACACCTAATCTAAGACTACAACTCATCACTTCGACACATATTATCATAAACTATTTACACAATTACATACTAGTTAACATAACAATCCCATTCAGAACTCAGAACTAATGAACACTCTCAACCTCTCAATTGTTTCTCTCAAAAGTGTATAAGGATCATATTTTCAATTCACTCAAGTTCAACAATGATAATGTGTTACCATAGGCTTGACCATAGACTAACATCTCCACTGAAATTATTGAAAGTATGCAAAAATCAAAAGGTCTTATTTTTGGTTGTAATGGGGCCATGGCAAAAAGTGTCAGGTGGGATAAAAGAAAGAAGGAATAAAACAAAGGCTAACTCGCAAAAATATTTACAAAATCAAGTTTCCCTCAAAAACCATGAATGAGCAATGAATACAATAAAGACTCACACTCACATCAGGAACATTTTATTCTTCCTTTCTTTTCCACAATTTTTCTTTTCTATTCTCTTCCTTTTCACTTTCATTTGATTTATTATTTTATATTTTTTTTTCATTGGAAGAGAATTAGGCACAAAACACTTTTTATTTTCTTTCTTTTGCATCATATTCCACTTAATTGCTCATCCAAAATTCCCAAGGTACTCACAATAAAATCAATGCAATTAATGCAGGGTACCAAAGAAAAATCATAAATCATTATAAGGCTCAAAGTGGGCAACTAATGGAATTATTTTCAATGCAAATTCTAAAGGCCTCAAAAACACATCCTAAGTGCCTTAATCATCTTAATGCATGCAATCAATTATCAATTTTGAAATGGTCACAGGTCAAGTTCTAGAAGACAATATCAAAGTGAACACACTCATAAAAGAATAGGGGTCTCAATATCAGAATATTTCAATAAAATTCATACCCCTCAATATAAGGCTCAAAAACTCACACTTAGCTAAAGTCAGTTCACTAATCATAAGTTCTGAAAGCATTTGTCGAAATAACCCAGTCACCATAATCATATACACAGTTCAATCAAATAGAGTCGAATACCAATGAGTCTAAGTCCTGAACTAAATATACACATGCATCAAAAGAGAAAAAGTCCTAAGGTTAGAAAAATTAATTACTCTTGCTAAGGACACAAACCAATACCAATATGGGAGAAAAAATTCAGATCTAAAAAATAATTTTTATTTTGTATATACTCCCCCAAACTTAGATGTTGGCTTGTCCTCAAGCAAACTAATCTAGCCTAAAACTACAAAATAAAAATTAAACTACCTACGAAAACAGGACATATTTTTGGTGAGGTACAAGGCATGGGGTGCAATATTGAAAAAATTGTGGCTAATGGGGTCCAAACCCTAAAAATACAAATCTAATCTTAAAATAAATCTATCCCTAAAAAATAGAAAATAAAAAAAACGAAAATAAAAAATAAAATAAAAAAATCTATTCTAAAAATAATCCTAAGAAGATAAATCTAATCCTAAAAAGATAAAACAAATTCCTAAAAAGATATAAAACTAATCTAATCCTAAAAGATAAGATAAAAAAAATAAAAAGATATAAAACTAATCTAATCCTAAAAGATAAGATAAAAAAATATCTATTACTAATAAAAATAAAAAAAAAACTTCCTAGAGATAAAAATAAATCTAATCCCAAGAGATAAGTTTCTGCACCCCACAGTCCTTGACTTCAGTTTTTTTTTTTTTTTTTTTTACAACAACTACTTAAGAATTCAAACCTACACTACTGCTTATGTACAAAACAAATCCACCAGGATCCCAATGTGATGCAACAATAATGAGTTATGCCCACATCCCATGGGAAAGACCTTGGGTGATCTTTTCTTCCATCATCCATCATGAAGTTGTTATCTCCATTAGTCAGGAAGACTACTTTCTCATGTTTCCTATTGCCTAATAATGACTCAAATTGCTCTAATATTTTTCAAAAAATAATAATTAGGCTGAATATAATAGAAAAATTTTGAGTCATTATCAATAATTATACATGAAAAAGTACAAATTACACAAATAATTACAAAAAGTACCGAAAAGAAATTAGAATCGAATTTCAATCCCCGGCAACGGCGCCAAAAACTTGTTGATGTACCAGCAAGTGGACTGGGTCAACGAGTAATATAGTCTGGAAGACCGAATATCGTCCCACAGGGATTGCAAATTGTTTCTAATAACTTTTCACCAATTTGTAATTATTAAGGAAACTTGTTATTGAGTTTTAGAAGGAGAATGAGAATAAAAATAAAATAAGAAAATTGAGGAGATAAGATAATTAGAAAGCAATAGAAAAAGGTTAGGAACTTGGTTTCATTGTATGATTCACTTATTTAACTATGATTTATATTTTCCTTTAATTATCCTTCAATTCATGGACCATTCCTCTCAAATAGCAATAGTTAGACGTCTCTAACATTACCCTTATTTTCTATATACTTAATCCTTGATCTCTCAACAAATTACAATATAAGAAAATATCTATTCAGCACAAGGGAATTAAAAAGCCATAAAATCATCCAATTATATCTCTATATTTTGGACTGATTATACCATTAATTGCATGGCCTATTCAAAATCCCAACTTTCGTTGCGAATTAAGAAATCCAAGACATAAATTGATCAGGTTTATGTATGTAATAAAAACTCAATTAACGCATGAATTAAAATCAGCAAAATACTAAATCATAAATTAAAATAAGTTAAATCATACAATTTACACCATGTTCCTAACAAGAGGTTTTAGTTATACATATAGAAATAAAGAAAACAGAAGCAAAGAGAAAACCTCATATCATAGACAATACAAGTTAACTCTTCAAGAGACCTTCAATCCTTGTGTCTTGCCTCCTTGCTCTCAATGGATGTTACTAACCTCTCTTTCTAATCCTAATTGAATTCTATGATCTCAAAACCTACTGAAAACTATTTACAAATCCTCTATTTAAAGAGTAAAACAAATCCTAAAATAAATCTTAATTAAATCTAATAGATAAGGTCCATGTTTATCTTCTAATTTCTGACCAAATCTAAGATATGAAGCCAAATTAGACTTATGTTCTTCTATTTTGTTCAGAATCTGGTCAAATTGGGCCTCCAGCAGGTACGCGCGCCCCAGGCGCGCAGGTCTGATGACAGTTTCTTTTCCACACAGGCGCGCCTCAGGCGCCTCCGTCCCCGCGCCCCAGGCGCGTGGGACCTACTCTGGCTCCGTTTTGCTCCGTTCTTTTTCCATTTGCAAGATCTTTTCGTCCTCTTTTCAGGTCCATAAATATTTTCTCCATTTGAGCTCCAAAAAGTACCTGAAACACTAACAAACGGATCAAAACGTTCAAAGGACCCTAAACTACTAAAAATAATTAAAATCTATTAAAAAGTCCTAAATTTGCTAGAGAAACAAGCCAAATACATAGTAAAAGGGAGTCCAAATAATGCTCAAATCTATATATATTGGACCCAAATTACTCCCCCAAACTTAGCATTTTGCATGTCCCAGGCAAAAGTAAAATAAAAATTCTAAACAAAAGACAAACTCCCTAAATCAACATGAACACACCTAATCTAAGACTACGACTCATCACTTCGACACATATTATCATAAACTATTTACACAATTACATACTAGTTAACATAACAATCCCATTCAGAACTCAGAACTAATGAACACTCTCAACCTCTCAATTGTTTCTCTCAAAAGTGTATAAGGGTCATATTTTCAATTCACTCAAGTTCAACAATGATAATGTGTTACCATAGGCTTGACCATAGACCAACATCTCCACTGAAATTATTGAAAGTTTGCAAAAATCAAAAGGTCTTATTTTTGGTTGTAATGGGGCCATGGCAAAAAGTGTCAGGTGGGATAAAAGAAAGAAGGGATAAAACAAAGGCTAACTCGCCAAAATATTTACAAAAACAAGTTTCCCTCAAAAACCATGAATGAGCAATGAATACAATAAAGACTCACACTCACATCAGGAACATTTTATTCTTCCTTTCTTTTCCACAAATTTTCTTTTCTATTCTCTTCCATTTCACTTTCAATCTCTTTATTATTTTTATTTTATTATTATTCTCCTTCTCTTTCTAAAATACAATAACAAGTTGCATTAATAATTACGAATTGGTGAAAAGTTATTAGAAACAATTTGCAATCCCCGAGTGGAACGATACTCATTTACTATCTGTATTACTTGTCGCCCTAGTTCTCTTGCTAGATAACCAACAGCGGGTGCTCATGTTTATGCATTTCTATCATGATGGGTGCTTACTTGTGGATGTTAGGACTTTACTCTTATTTGATATTGCGAATGTATAAGCTGACCCCTGCCCTTAGTAGGTTTTGACCAGGTACCTAGACTACCTAGAGATTAAAGGAATTGGATGACCCTTAAGTTCATGAAGTACTAAGTCATCATGGGATAGAGACTCTTTTGTACAACTCTGAGGACTCAACCAGATGAACGAAGGGATGAAGAACCAGTGACCAGCTCTGGAACGTCTCTATTTTTGATAATGGAAACAATGTTTATATATTGAGAGATGTATCCAAGAGGAAACCTAGTTTTCATACTTTAATATAATTGTGGTACACATCGAATTTATATACCTGATTTTATGAGTCAATGAACTATTTTAATATATTCCGCTCACTCTGATTTTATCGTTTGGCACAAAGGAAGATTTGTTAAAGTTGATTTCCTGGGATGACCTAATAACTAAGTTATTTTCGAAAGCTATTTTGTACTACAAAGGTTATCTCAAAAGGACTCTAAAATTTTCAGCAAATAATTACTCCTTCTACCGAATCTAGTTCCAATACATGGTTTAAATTTGAGTACCACATTCAAGGAAAAATTTTCATACTCAGACTTTTCCAACACGTTTCAATAATGAACTGAAATTCTTTTTAAGAAATGAGGGATGTTACATTTATGGTATCAGAGCAATGGTCCTGACTCTTGGTCCTTGGGTATGTGGTTCAATACGCTGGTCCTCAAGAATTGTAGAGTTTCTTGTGAAGTATGCTCTTACATACTTCTAATTGGAGTAAAAGGATCTATCCCTTGACCCTGGGTATGTGACCAAGTACCTGTCTATAGTGTTTAAAGTAGCCTAAGTTGAAGTATGATAGTGATGTACTTCTTTTAGGTCAATTCCAACCTTAAGCTCATAGTGTTGATCCATTATGGCATCAAAGAATCAAAAGATTGATTCCAAAGGATCTAAAGGCGAGCTAATATCCTCTACGGAGGGTATTTTCTTCTAGTATGAAAACTAACAAACCCCCGGAATTAGTACTAGGAGGTTATTTTCCATAGTGGTTTGCTTTGCAGAGTTGTAACTCTGAAGTTAATTAACCCTTGGTGAGGACGAGAGTCGATTGCGTTTTCTTGTGTTTGATCCACCCTGCTACCTCAAGATCGAACTCCTACAAGTTTTCTTGTAGTTGTTTCTCTCGTATGTTTGAGCTATTCTATTGAGCTATGTCTTCAGAGTAAACTTGGTCTACTCATTCTTTTTCACAATTAGGTGTGATCTTGGACTTGGAATGGATACCCAAGAATCAAGTGATAACTAATTGTGATAGAGAGGCGAGAATCCGAAACCCAAGATGTATGAGTGTTGTTCTCATAGTGGGGTAAAGGAAGAGGGGAATTAAAGAGGTCATGGTTACGAAGAATCTCCCGGATATTTTCTCGTGGAGTGTCGGGTTCGTTAGAGCAAAAGTCAGATCCTGTAATAGCTAAAGTAGTTCTAGAAAGGTAGTTATCAGCATCAAGCAAAGTATCCACAGGATGAGATTTATATTAGTATTCTACTTTGATCAAGTAATAGATACGAGTTGGATGTACCGTTTGAAGCTACAGCTTTAGTATAAGTTGTGTGATGAGTGTTTCTTAAGTCCACCATATATGACCACAAGTCCATAGTGCAGGTCTAATATGACGACAAGAAACCGAAATCATACTAATGCGATGCTGGAGAGGATCACAGCTGTGTTGGAATCAATGCAGCAATGGCAACAGCAACAACATCAGCAACCACCACAACCAGTTAATCCGCCACATCAATGTAATGTCGGTAATGTTGAGGCTAAGAGTTTAGCAGATTTTCGAAGTTGTAATCCACCTAAGTTTGAAGGAGGATTTAAGCCAGAGGAGGCTAACAAGTGGGATCATACTATGGATAAGATTTTTAGAACATTAGACTGCACAGAAGCACAAAAGGTGGCATATGCAATTTATATGTTAGAAGGAGAGGCTGAGAATTGGTGGAATCACACGGTTCAGCTTTTACACTATGAGGGAAAGGACGTCAATTGGGAGATGTTTATGGAAACGTTTCTCAATAAATATTTCCCAGAGGACTTGAGAAGGAAGAAGTAAGTTGAATTCCTACAATTAAAACAAGGAGATATGAGTGTGGGCGAGTACGCAACTAAGTTTGAGGAATTGATGAAGTACTCTCCCTACTATCAAAACAATCCGGATGAGAGAAGCAAATGCATCAAATTTGAAGGTGGCCTGAGACCTGAACTGAAATCTGTTTTCAGTTATCAGAAGATCCAAAGTTTTCCTACATTGGTTGACATGTGTCGGATGTATGAGGATGACAAGAAGGTTGAAGTAGCAGTTGATCAGGCAAAGAGTAACCAGCAGAGTTATGGACCACAAAGAAAGAAAGGATTTAATCATCGGAAAACGGATCCATATTTCAACCAGAAACGAGGCAAAGGTAGAGTTGAAGACGGGAATGGGGTTAAGACTCGCAGCAATGCCCCTTACTGTGAAAAGTGCAAACATCATTATTATGGAAGAATCTGCTGGGCAACAAGTACTTGCTTCAACTGTGGGAAGCAGGGTCATATTGCACGTTATTGCAGAAAATCTGTGAAAAGTAACCACATCGGACTTGCTAGCAAACCAAGGACTCTAGGAAAAGTGTTTACCCTGAATAGAGTAGAAGTTAACCAATCACCTGATCTCGCGCAAGGTAACCATTTACTTCAAAACCAACTTTGCATGATTGTGTTCGATTCGGGAGTTACCCATTTTTTGTTTATTGTAAATGTGTGAATAGGTTGAAGTCGGATTCACCTAATTGTTTTAAAATTAGAGACCCTATGAAATTACCCAATTTTGTTTCTAAAGTCTGATTAGATTATAGTGTCGAGATATTTGATCGCGACACTAAGTTAAATTTGATCTATTATCCCTTATCACGCTTGGATGTGATTTTGGGAAGGGATTGATTGAATTCTATTGGGGGTGTTTAAGTGGACTTTCTAAAGTCAAATATTTTTAACCAAGGTAACCCGGAAGGAATGACCTTTTATATGGAATAAGAAGAACAACAAGAATTTTCAGTCATTGAAGAGAAGGTTAACATTCCCTCCTGTGTTACTCCTACTCGATTCATGCAAAAGTATTGAAGTGCATTTTCATGTGTCGAGGCCAGGACTTGGAAAGAGGTAGTTTTAAGAAAGGAAGGTAGATGTGTATGCATCAAAGTGATGGAATACACACAAGGTGATTCACTCGACGCAAGACTTGAGCTTTGTAACGATCATGGTTGCTCTGAGGGCTTGGGGCCTTTTTCCCGTGTCACTATGCTTTAAGTGTTAATGACCATGGGGAGTCGAAGTAATTGTTCAATCAGAAGGAGTTGAACAAGGGACAACGCCGACGGACAGAATTCTAAAGGCTCGTGATTGGAAACTCTTTCGTTGTCGTGACGAAGAAGAAGACGAAAGCAATTACAATGGACCGAAAGGCAATTTATGTAAGCTCTACGGGGATTAAGGAAGTGGTTTTAAGAAGTCTAATAGATACGAGTTTGATGATACAAGTAGACCGACGAGAAGTAAGAAGGGAAGGTTGCAAATCACAATAGAATTCCTAATTCGAATTCGTGAATTGCAACAAAGAACTGAAGAGCTAAGGACAAATAAGAGATTGATTTCGAAAGGGAAGAAACCTAGGTTCCATAGGGGGCGTTTTAGGGACAAGAATTTGGAGTACGGATGATTTGGAAATTGAAGATTAATTATGGAATTAAGCTAAATGGATGAGTAAAGGTTATACACTAATATGCTAAGTGGTGAAGCTAAAACATAGTGGAAGTATGTAAATCTGATATTGGAAGCAAAGGAATGGCATGTCAATTGAGAATTATTCAAGGATGAAATCTTTGAAAAATTAGAGAAAGGAGATTGAATTTTTGTAAATAAGGTAGGGTAATATGAATCTCGGGGAAAACATTACCAAGTTTAAAAGACTGAGGAAGTATATTTCATTTCAATTTTGATGGAAGGTTCAAACATGCGGAGTCCGGAATGAATAATGTCTGAATTCCAAACCAGATATCAACTATTGAGGAATAAGTGAACTAACTATGGGGATCAGAATTTCATGCATAAGGGGTTATAGAAATCTCAATTGCATGAAAGTAACTGAAAAGCCAATGGAAAGAAATCATTTGTCAATTTTAAGGTGGGAAGGTGAGGCGCATCATCATGGACTGAGTGGTGATATCTGAAAGGGATATTTGATTTCAGTCGCAAGAAAATTAAGTCTTGTTCGCTAAATTAATTGAAGAAGAAATGCAAGAAGGGAATGGTCAACCAGCAAATCAAGAGTGGAAGAGTTTTCCATCCTGCTAGGATGCGAGTTAGATTCGGATATAGGTAATCTGAGTTTATCCTTTCTCTGATCTGAATTAACGTAATCAATGATTTCGATTGCGTTAATTAAATCGTTATGTGATCTGAAAATCTGAGCAGGTCCTTAACTTGAGTTTCTGTAATCAAAACCCTTATCACAGTTGGATGTGATAAATGTCTTTGGGCGCTACAGAAAGGGAAAGATCAGTTAAGACTAGAGAGATTAACAACCACCGGGATAGGACGAGCATTTGTCTCCCCAACGGAAATGTCTCTAGAACTTGACAATCTGACTAAGTATGATGGCGACGATAAAGTTCCTTATCTTTGAGTTCATCTAACTTAAAGATAGATCGTATAGTCTTTCTTGAGAAAGATTATATCTGAAAGGGATGATTTTATTGCTAATAGTTTAAATGTTAGGACTGATCACCCTGATATTTATACTGTTAAGGAATAAAGTCATATAAATAATTCCTTACTCGTGCTCGAGTGATCTGAGTGTGCAGCGGAGAAAGTTTTCTTTGAAAGGTTTGTTGCAGATGTTTCAATATGTATTTGGGGCATGGGTTTTAGAAAAGTTTTAATAAAAGGGTTTCATTGTGAAATAATTTCAAGGAAGCATAAGGAAAATATTATTGAAGGATTTTGATGTGTGTTGGAAACGCAAAAGTTTATCCGAGAAAGTTTCATTTGAAAAATTTTATGTGACAATTTGGGGGCAGAGAGTTTAAAAGGGAAAATATGTATATAAGAAAATTACTTTTAAGTGGGGGAGAATCCTCCCTAATTATGTTTTGAAAAATAATAACATCAAAACAATTTGTTATGAAAATGTGGAATTTTAAAAGAATGAATTTCGGGGACGAAATTCCTTTTAAGTGGGGGAGTAGTGTAACACCCCTAATTTCATCTTCCGAATAAATATGTTAGTAAAATGGTTTTATAAATAAATAATAATTCCATGTTTGATTTTTGGTTTGCATTATATGTATATCTATATATATATATATATATTATGTGAAAATATTTTATGATGAGGTTTTTCCATAAAATATTAAATTTTACAATTAAGTCTTTGAGAAGGACCTAAAAACAATAATGGAAGGTCTTTTGGAGTTAAAATTAATTAAATAAAGTTTTTAGTGAAAACTGGCCAAAATACTCGAGTATTTGGCTGAATACTCGAGTATTCTGGGTCTGATAGCTCAAGATGGTGCGCGACAGTTGTTCAGCCATGGAAGAGCTCGAAGTTTGCCACGAAATCAGCTTGAAACCATGGTGTTGACACGCAAACAACCTCCAGCCACGTCCATGGATGCGTGTCCTCCTTGTATGAAACTCCAATCTTCTTCCTTAAGGATGGTCAATTACAAAGAGTTCATGAACTACATTCTGCTTATTTACCATTGCAATATCCTTTGCTGTTCCTCTATGGCGAGGATGGTTACAGGAATGGGATTTTCCACAGGAATTATGATGATTTGTCAAAAATGGCATACCACACAGTGACAATGAAACAATTCTTTGCTTACAGACTACAAACCAAGGAGAAAGAAGAAGAGACTATTTTACATGCTGAAAAATTATTTCAGCAATTTGTGGTGGATGGATATACAATGATTGAATCTGAAAGGTTGGCTTATCTAAAAAGTAAGCAGAAAAATTTAAGAGCAAACACTTTGAATGAGATTAATAAAGCTATAGATGAAGGTAACTCAAATTCAGCTGCTTCTGGCACTCGAATCTTTCTCCCTTCTTCATTTGTAGGGGGACGTCGATACATGGATGAACAGATCTATTTATCACATTCACATGCAACAAAAATTGGCCTGAGATTACTAGGTTTCTTACGAAAAAGAAGTTGAGGCCGGAGGACCGACCAGACATAGTATCAAGAGTGTTCAAAATGAAACTACAACAATTGATAGAAGATTTAAAAAGTGGAGAGTTATTTAGAGAAGTCATAGGTGGTATGTTGCTGAATTTGGTTATTTCTTATATAATTACTCAATCGAACGCGCTTTTTTAGATATATTTAATTAATCTACTTCTGTTTGTGCAGTTGTTAATACAGTAGAATTCCAGAAAAGAGGTCTGCCTCATGCACACATACTTTTGTTTCTTAGACCCGAGGACAAATATCCCAATTGCTCATCAATAGACAAGATCATCTCGGCTGAAATACCAGACAAGGAGGCTGAACCATTATTATATGAAAGGGTTATGTCATTTATGATGCATGGACCATGTGGAACATCAAACAAAAAGTCTCCTTGCATGGTAAACAATCGATGCTCTAAACATTTTCCAAAGCCCTATGTCAACAGAACTTCAATTGATGAAGAAGGATATCCAATATATAAAGTGTAACACCCCGTTTTTCATAACTAAAAAACTTGTTTGCGGAAAATGATTAATTTAAAAATAAATAAACTTTCTCATAATATCTGTTTGACGAAAAATTTAAACCAAAATAAAATAAGCCCGAAATAACAAGAGTTATACTAAATGGTATCATCATCTAATTTTCCTCCAAACAAAATAAATAATAACTACCACTAAAGACACTACTACTAAAATCCTAAAACACCTAATGCTAATTTCCAAGCTCTTTGTTGTTGAAGTCTCCCTCTTGTTCTCCTCCTGTATTCTCTATACAGGCAGCATCTACATACGACATCCAGTATGCAGGTACTGTAACACCTAATTTTATTTACCCTTTCATACCCTTAATTAAAAATAGCAACTTGAAAATTTCATTTTTAACTTATGAATTGATTAGGAAAAACATTTAGTTACTTTTAATTTATAAGAAAATCTCCCGTCAAACGGACGGAGTTTCGTTTGTTTTTAGGACTTTCCCAAAATTCCTGTTTTCCTGCAACCTGATAAATAACAACATTTTCAAATAGCAAGCCAGCAGGGCTATTCACATATATATATATATATATATATATATATATATATCAGCTAGTGCATCTTCGTGCACGCATCAGAAACAAGTTTAGAACATCAGAGTTTAAAGCATCAGAGTTAGCAGAGATATAAACAAGTTGGGAAAACAGTTTTTTCCCCAAAATAGACCCCTTTTCCCAAAAGGAGTCGTCCTGGGCCCCCAAAAAGCTATTTACATTCTATATACAACAAAAATGATTCACATCATCGGGCCCAGGACATTTCCCTGTCCTACATAGTAATAAGTGACCTACTCTCCCTGTGAGGGAGAGTACTCCTACTCGGCCTGATCTTGTGCAAACTCTTTCTCAGTACCTGTGGTGATAGTAAGGAGTGAGTATTACACATAAAATGGGGAGGCAGTTTCCAATTAAGACATAATGCGACACTAAGCCATACACATATAACAAATCAAACACAACATCATAACTAAGAGTCAATTCATCACAATTCAATTTCAAGTATTCATCAGTTTCTCAAATCGATTTCTATTTAACATTTTCTTAAGTCTTTCGTTCCATGTATTTTAATCATATTAATATTTATTTTATCTGTCCCTGGTCACGACCTACTGCGTTCGCACCCCCGTGCGAAAACGACTTACTGCGTCCGGGTGTGTTTCTCAATCCCCTGGTCACGACCTACTGCGTTCGCACCCCCGTGCGAAAACGACTTACTGCGTCCGGGTAATCCCCTGGTCACGACCTACTACGTTCGCACCCCCGTGCGAAAACGACTTACTGCGTCCGGGTATAATATAATCTCCCCTGGCTGAGCCTGGGCATAATATAAGTAGTTCTTTATCATTACCAATTCTTTAGCAAATTTCCATTATTCAAAATTAATTACCACATTACACATTTTCATTATCCAATGATCACAAATATATTTTGTAACTTAATTAGCACAATTTCACTTATTATCACAACTCAAATTATTAACAACATAAGCATATAATTCATCAACATCACCAAATCACAAAATGCGATATATCAACATCAAAATAAATTCCCTAAGTCATAAATTCTATTCTAACAATTATTTTATATCGTATTAACCTAAACTAACACAAATATCTTAGTACTCATTATATGCATAATGTAAACTAAACCCCAGAGTAAGGTAATACTCACTATAAACCACTCCTTACCTTAAATTAGCAAAGAGTAAATAGAACCTTAGTGAGCCCTAGCTCAAAATCTTGGGAATTTGAACTTTCTAAGTCTAGTTTGCCACCTCAACAAGGAAATGATGAAATGATGATATACCACCCTATTGGAGAGAGCACAAGAATAATTATCCTTATCCTTGCCTTGGTTTGAGTTGGAAGGCATGAACAAAATCCCTACATGATCATGGGTGCAAGAACCCTAAGGGTTTTAGAACAAAATCCATGAACTAAGGGGAGTTGAAATGGAAAGGGAATAATATCATGATATAAAGCTAGCTTACCTCAAATTAATGGTGGAAAATTGAAAGACCAAGGAGAAAGAATGTGGGAGTGATTCGTGTGCCTAGGAGGAAGAGGAATGAGCTTCAAACAATACCCATGGTGAAAGCTTGATTGGTTTTGGTTGATTTTGGGTTGAGGTGCCCAAGAATCAAGGTGTATGGTGGATTTGTGATTGGAAATGTGATGAAGATGGTCTTGGAGATGGAGAGAATCTTATGAGGATGATGAGTTGCTTTGGTAGGGGAGTGTTTATGTTTTTGGTGCTTTAACACTTGCCTTGGGTGCTGAGGAATCGTGTGGCTGTGGCTCCTTGCTTAGCCACCAAGTCCAAAATGGACGCACCAGATCAGATCTGGTCTGCGTCGCGCGCCTGAGCGCCAGTTTTTCGCGCCTGAGCGCGGGATCAGCATCAGCACCAAGCTGGTGCATGGCTGATGCGCCAGCTGCTGGATGTTGGAGGAAATGGCGCGCCAGAACGAAACTGGTGCGTGGCTGGTGCCTCAAGGGCGCGCCTGGGCGCACAATTAGCGCGCCTGAGCGAAAAACTCCCTGTCTCAGCACCAATGAATAGTGGTGCGCGCTTGGGCGTGCACCGGTGCGCCTGGGCGTGGGTCAGAACTTTCAACCTTCGATTCGCCATAACTTTTTCGTTAACCGTCGGATCGGGTCCAAATTTTTAGACATGCCTCTTTACCCCATAAACTTCACATCCAACGGTGGAATTTATTTTCTTAGCTTCCTATAATAAATTTCTAATTTTCTCTTTTCGGTCGATTTCTAACATCTAAAACGCCGATTTAACTCCCGATCTCGCTTATATGACTCTGCCCAAAGCCATAAATACCTTCTATACAACTCCTAGGACCTATAATCACCATTCACATATCTAGCAAAATTCATTAAGTCACTTTTCAAATTTTTCTAAGGTTTTAAATATTTATTTCACTTAAAATCAAGGTTTAGGATGTTACAGGTACAAGTACCAAAAATTGCGAGAGTAAGATACTATGTAGGGATAGTGTAACATCCTAAACTTTGATTTAAATGAAATAATTATTAAAAACCTTAGAAAAATTGGAAAAGTGACTTAATGAATTTTGCTAGATAGGTGAGTGGTAATTATAAGTCCTAGGGGTTGCATAGAAGGCAGTTGTGGCTTTGGGCAAAGTCAAGTAAGCGAAATCGGGAGTTAAATCGGCATCTTAGATGTTAGAAATCAACCGAAAAGAGAAAATTAGAAATTTATTATAGGAAGCTAAGAAAATAAATCCCACCGTTGGATATGAAGTTTATGGGGTGAAGAAGCATGTCTAAAAATTTGGACTCGATCCGACGGTTAACGAAAAAGTTACGGCGAATCGAAGTTTCTAGTTCCTGGTGCACGCCCAGGCGCACCGGTGCACGCCCAGGCGCACCAGGGTGCAAATTGTGCACCAGACCCGTGAGAAAACAGCCCAGGCGCGCCATAAACTCGCCCAGGCGCGCCCTGCACGCATCAACCCCGCACCAGGCGCACCGCGACCCACGAATTGGTGCGCCAGCCCCCACCTGATGCGCCCGACGCGCGCGCCAACTCCCTCCTGACCGCACCAGGCGCGCACCAGCAGCACCAGCTGGTGCTTAAGCTCGCCCAAGCGAGTAAAAACTCGCCCAAGCGAGTGGCGCAGGCCAGATTTGATCTGGTGCGTCCAAATTGAGCTTGGGGGCCAGGTTTTTGCATCTTGGCCACACGATTTCCTCCCCTTTGTTAAGTAAAAATTCACACTTGGTTGGCCTCATATTTTCCTAAGACAAAAGGGCACTATTCATCATCTCCTACCTCCATCCTCTTGATCTTCAAATGTGAGACTCCACCATCCATCACTCTAAACCCAAAAATCAAACCAAACACTTATCATAATTCCTAACCCCATCAAGCATTAAGTTAATATGTGAACTAAAAACCTCTTCCCTCTTTCTCCTCCTCAAATTCGTGTACTCCATCCTTCCTTCTTCTTGGTTTTCAAACTTCATCATCACTTGGGGAGTTCTATTTCATGCCTTTCAATCAAAACCAAGTCAATGACAAGGAGCTCACACACCAAGGATCCAAGAGCTAGGACTTGAGATTCACCACCACCTCTTAAGAAGGTAAGAGGGTTCGTATTACCTTAGCTTAGGAAGTAGATTCTCTTTAGTTATAGTGATGGCTAGGGGTAGAGAGGGAGTATAGCATAAAAACCTTAGGGTATTTGATAATGAAAATAAAGGAAGTAATTAGTGGAGTATAGAAAGAGTAACTAGTGAGATTTGTGAGAACAAATGCATGAATAATAGTAGATAGGAAGTGAATAATAGACAAAGTAGATATATATAATTAGAGAGTAATGAGAATAACTGGATGACAAAACATAAGGAAATTATAAAGGAACTAAGAGTGAATAATAGAGCGAAAATAATTAGAGACTCGTTGTAAGCTTGAAAAGACATGGAAATTGTGGAAGGAATAAAATGTTATATTATTGGGATAACCAAGAGATAGGTAAAGAAAAGGGAAAGTGTTAGTGATAGACTTGTTTTAATTTAGGAGTACGAGGTGCAATAATTAAGGAAAATATAGAGATAAGTATGCTAAGTAAAAAGGATAATTGTTGTAGATAATGATTTGAGTTGAATAATGGAATTGAAAGGAAATTAGATAATAAATGGATTAGTAATGAGTGTAATAATTGGACAATGGGAAATTATATTGTTAATGTGAGAAAGGACCACCTATTTAGATGTGGGTATAGGAATGTGAAAGGTGAGTTTAGGAATGGACGACCCCTCCCAAAGGGAGTGCGACAATACTAGCGATTAGGATGGACCCTTCCAAATGGAAGTGCGGATAGGCGTAAATTCATAGGATCCTCCCTAAGTGGAGTGCGAATATATATATACATATATATGGACCCTCCATAACGGAGCGTGTATAGATTAGGTTCGACCCTCCATAATGGAGCCTGTATAGATTAGGATGGACCCTCCATAACGGAGCGTGTATAGATTAGGATGGACCCTCCATAACGGAGCGTGTATAGATTAGGTTCGACCCTCCATAACGGAGCGTGTATAGATTAGGTTCGACCCTCCATAACGGAGCGTGTGTAGAGTAGGACCCTCCACAATAGAGTGTGAATTTTAGACCCTCCCGTAGGGAGTGTGACTAGGTATGTTATGGATCCGCCATTATGGCATGCGTAAACATAATTAGGACCTGCCCTTGTGGTGTGCGATCAATGGAAATAATACCCACCGAAAGGTGCGCGAAAGAATGAAATGGAAAGATTAGAAAGGCATAGGGAAATCATGTAACTGAAATGATAGGGAAAAGTTGAGCTGTATAAAAGGAAAGTGAGGTAGTATGTGATTTTGTATAGTATGGAGTAGGGTAGGACCTTGGTTTATTACTATGCTTTCGTAGAAGCTATATTTCTAAGTTCTGTGTAATGCTACCCTTCTTGATATACTTTTACAGGTACCGAAGCGGAGCATGCACTAGTCGTGGCCGAGCAGGAGCACACTCCACAACGTGGAGTGTGAACGTTAGGGGGTGATATTATATTGGTCCAAGAAGTTAACTTTGGCTTTTGATGTATATAAATATTATGTAATACCTTTTGGGGAAATTAAACTATTTTATAACTTGATTATTATCGTTTTGGAGACTATGTACTCGAATGTAATGAACTGATTTGCATTTTGCCCTGCTGGCATACTGCTGATTATATGAAAATATTTATCACAGGTTTTCAAGGCGAACTCTTATTTTTGGGATATCCATAAAACAAAGGAAACTCTGTCCGATTTGACAGAGATTTTTACAAGCTAAAAAGGTTTTAAAAAAGAAATTTTCAAGTCACTAAATAAATCGGGGTAGTTAGAATGTTATTTAAGATAGGGTGTTACATTTATGGTATCAGAGCAGTTTTTCCTCGGCCCTTGGAGTTAATCATTACTCCAGTGGTTACTCACCGAGCGAGTAATCAATAATTATAGTTTAGAGTCTAGAGTCTATTGATAGGATGTTTATACTCTTAATTATGCTATTAAGCATTAACTGTCGGCCTTATGCATGACTAAACAGAATGGCTGCTAGACGGGCCGATAACGACGGGATCCGCGCGATTCTGGAACATCTGATACAGATGCAACAGGATCAGGCTGCTAATATGGCACAAATGCACCGTAATCAGGGGGAGAACATAGCAGCAGCCACAGCAGCAGCCGCAGCAGCAACAACAACAGCAGTTGCAGCAATGAATCCTCAACCCCCAGCTCCAGTTGCTATTGACTGGTTAGCACGATTCAGGAAGAATGAACCGTCAAAGTTCGAAGGAGGATTCAATCCCGATGGGGCTCAACTGTGGTTGCAAGAGATTGAAAAGATCCTGAATACTATGGCACCACCGGAGGAACAAAAGGTTCTGCTGGCACAATACATGTTGACTAGTGAAGCAGAACACTGGTGGCAACAGACGCGAAGGGGTTTAGAAGCAGGACATCAGGCAATTACTTGGGATCTTTTTAAGATCTGATTTCTGGAAAAGTATTTTCCTGAGGATGTCCGCAGAGAAAAGGAGATCGCCTTTCTGCAGCTAGTGCAAGGGGATCTGAGCGTCGGGGAGTATGCTGCTAAGTTTGAAGATCTGATCCGATATGCCGGAAGCTACAGAGATGCTAATGAAAGGACTAAATGCATCAAATTCGAGACAGGACTTCGTTCAGAGATTAAGATGGCCTTTGAGTATCAGAACATTGCAAATCTGTCCCAACTGGTTAATATGACCAGTACTTATGAAAAGAGTAGGAAGCACAGAGCAGAAGAGAAAGTTAAGAGTGGGCAGAAGGCAGGAGGTCCAATCAGAAATGATGGGCCAACACAAAGATCAATCCCTTATGTTGTTCCCCACAACAAGGCAGCTGTCCCAAGAATTATGGGCAAGAGTGGGACTGCTGTGGATACTCCTCCATCATGCTCACGTTGTGGAAAGCAGCATGGTGGAGAGTGCTGGTTCAAGAACCAAACTAGAAGAAATTTTAGTTGTTTTGTGTGCGGAGAACCTGGACACTATGCTGCTAATTGTCCCAAGAATGCTATGAAGAAAGAGGTGAATACAGCTAGAGCCCATCCAGTAGGTGCAAGACGATCTATCTGGAGAGGAAAGGTACTCACTTCGAAAGGGAAGGAAATGGGGAATGCAGGCAAGCAGAACTGAGGTAAACGCTGAGTCTCTAATACTCTCTGGGAGATGATGTTTAATTTACCGAGTCACATGCTTACACGCATCCTTTAATTACTTGAACGGAAATGAAGTTGCTTAAAATTAGAATCCCCTATGAGTCTTAGGTGTTGATCTTTGATGATCAGAAACCTCTTTAGTGAAAGCTTAGAAAAGCATGTGCTATTTAGAGCCTTGATCCCCGATCTCTGAATAAAGAGTTATGTAATTTAATAAAAAAAAACGCATAGATGCAACTACATTTATTAGGAAGAAATCAGAAAGAATAAAGTGCTAAGTTTTGAATGCTAAGTAGAAAGTAACCAAACTCTGTGATAATGTCGTTGTTTAATAGAATGTAAGAATAGAGCTGACCACTCTGCTCCTACATCTGTTAAATGACGATGCTATCAGCAAAATCGCCGATGATGTGCTGTTAACGGACGTAAGATTGGGGTCGGTCGCCTCGATCTTTGCATCTATTAACAGACGATGTCATGGCAATCTTCTTAATAAAGTGAGAAATTAATTGCGATAGGAATTCTGCAAACACAAAGATCCATTAGTGGGATAAACACTAGCTTGAATGGTGTTCTTCCCAAAATTCCTTACGCCTAATCGAGTATTAGACTCACAACGAAGCTTATGAATAAGAGTCTTTAGCTACACAAAACCCCCGGGATCTCACCAAGATCCCTGAACGAACAAACGTAAGAGAAGCCAATCTTGATAATTGTGTGAAGGAGCCACACAAAACTCAGTTAGCTTGATTCGAATTCGTACTCCCATTGAGTACGAGAACTTAAGGGTATACGGGTACGAAGGGGTATGCCTATAATAAGTGGGGGAGAGCTTAATTCCAAAACTTTAAAGATCCTTGTTGGGGTAACCACGGAGCGAAGTGTAGACGAGCAGGAGCGACGGAATTAAGGAATACAATTGTATAAAGTTTCCAATAGGATGGTTCTCCAATTGAAGGAATTGAACGGAATTTCGGGGACGAAATTCTAATAAGTGGGGGAGAATTGTAACATCCTAAACTTTGATTTAAATGAAATAATTATTAAAAACCTTATAAAAATTGGAAAAGTGACTTAATGAATTTTGCTAGATAGGTGAGTGGTAATTATAAGTCCTAGGGGTTGCATAGAAGGCAGTTGTGGCTTTGGGCAAAGTCAAGTAAGCGAAATCGGGAGTTAAATCGGCATCTTAGATGTTAGAAATCAACCGAAAAGAGAAAATTAGAAATTTATTATAGGAAGCTAAGAAAATAAATCCCACCGTTGGATATGAAGTTTATGGGGTGAAGAAGCATGTCTAAAAATTTGGACTCGATCCGACGGTTAACGAAAAAGTTACGGCGAATCGAAGTTTCTAGTTCCTGGTGCACGCCCAGGCGCACCGGTGCACGCCCAGGCGCACCAGGGTGCAAATTGTGCACCAGACCCGTGAGAAAACAGCCCAGGCGCGCCATAAACTCGCCCAGGCGCGCCCTGCACGCATCAACCCTGCACCAGGCGCACCGCGACCCACGAATTGGTGCGCCAGCCCCCACCTGATGCGCCTGACGCGCGCGCCAACTCCCTCCTGACCGCACCAGGCGCGCACCAGCAGCACCAGCTGGTGCTTAAGCTCGCCCAAGCGAGTAAAAACTCGCCCAAGCGAGTGGCGCAGGCCAGATTTGATCTGGTGCGTCCAAATTGAGCTTGGGGGCCAAGTTTTTGCATCTTGGCCACACGATTTCCTCCCCTTTGTTAAGTAAAAATTCACACTTGGTTGGCCTCATATTTTCCTAAGACAAAAGGGCACTATTCATCATCTCCTACCTCCATCCTCTTGATCTTCAAATGTGAGACTCCACCATCCATCACTCTAAACCCAAAAATCAAACCAAACACTTATCATAATTCCTAACCCCATCAAGCATTAAGTTAATATGTGAACTAAAAACCTCTTCCCTCTTTCTCCTCCTCAAATTCGTGTACTCCCTCCTTCCTTCTTCTTGGTTTTCAAACTTCATCATCACTTGGGGAGTTCTATTTCATGCCTTTCAATCAAAACCAAGTCAAGGACAAGGAGCTCACACACCAAGGATCCAAGAGCTAGGACTTGAGATTCACCACCACCTCTTAAGAAGGTAAGAGGGTTCGTATTACCTTAGCTTAGGAAGTAGATTCTCTTTAGTTATAGTGATGGCTAGGGGTAGAGAGGGAGTATAGCATAAAAACCTTAGGGTATTTGATAATGAAAATAAAGGAAGTAATTAGTGGAGTATAGAAAGAGTAACTAGTGAGATTTGTGAGAACAAATGCATGAATAATAGTAGATAGGAAGTGAATAATAGACAAAGTAGATATATATAATTAGAGAGTAATGAGAATAACTGGATGACAAAACATAAGGAAATTATAAAGGAACTAAGAGTGAATAATAGAGCGAAAATAATTAGAGACTCGTTGTAAGCTTGAAAAGACATGGAAATTGTGGAAGGAATAAAATGTTATATTATTGGGATAACCAAGAGATAGGTAAAGAAAATGGAAAGTGTTAGTGATAGACTTGTTTTAATTTAGGAGTACGAGGTGCAATAATTAAGGAAAATATAGAGATAAGTATGCTAAGTAAAAAGGATAATTGTTGTAGATAATGATTTGAGTTGAATAAAGGAATTGAAAGGAAATTAGATAATAAATGGATTAGTAATGAGTGTAATAATTGGACAATGGGAAATTATATTGTTAATGTGAGAAAGGACCACCTATTTAGATGTGGGTATAGGAATGTGAAAGGTGAGTTTAGGAATGAACGACCCCTCCCAAAGGGAGTGCGACAATACTAACGATTAGGATGGACCCTTCCAAATGGAAGTGCGGATAGGCGTAAATTCATAGGATCCTCCCTAAGTGGAGTGAGAATATATATATATACATATATATGGACCCTCCATAACGGAGCGTGTATGGATTAGGTTCGACCCTCCATAACGGAGCGTGTATAGATTAGGTTCGACCCTCCATAACGGAGCGTGTATAGATTAGGATGGACCCTCCATAACGGAGCGTGTATAGATTAGGATGGACCCTCCATAACAGAGCGTGTATAGATTAGGTTCGACCCTCCATAACGGAGCGTGTATAGATTAGGTTCGACCCTCCATAACGGAGCGTGTATAGATTAGGTTCGACCCTCCATAACGGAGCGTGTGTAGAGTAGGACCCTCCACAATAGAGTGTGAATTTTAGACCCTCCCGTAGGGAGTGTGACTAGGTATGTTATGGATCCGCCATTATGGCGTGCGTAAACATAATTAGGACCCGCCCTTGTGGTGTGCGATCAATGGAAATAATACCCACCGAAAGGTGCGCGAAAGAATGAAATGGAAAGATTAGAAAGGCATAGGGAAATCATGTAACTGAAATGATAGGGAAAAGTTGAGCTGTATAAAAGGAAAGTGAGGTAGTATGTGATTTTGTATAGTATGGAGTAGGGTAGGACCTTGGTTTATTACTATGCTTTCGTAGAAGCTATATTTCTAAGTTCTGTGTAATGCTACCCTTCTTGATATACTTTTACAGGTACCGAAGCGGAGCATGCACTAGTCGTGGCCGAGCAGGAGCACACTCCACAACGTGGAGTGTGAACGTTAGGGGGTGATATTATATTGGTCCAAGAAGTTAACTTTGGCTTTTGATGTATATAAATATTATGTAATACCTTTTGGGGAAATTAAACTATTTTATAACTTGATTATTATCGTTTTGAAGACTATGTACTCGAATGTAATGAACTGATTTCATTTTGCCCTGCTGGCATACTGCTGATTATATGAAAATATTTATCACAGGTTTTCAAGGCGAACTCTTATTTTTGGGATATCCATAAAACAAAGGAAACTCTGTCCGATTTGACAGAGATTTTTACAAGCTAAAAAGGTTTTAAAAAAGAAATTTTCAAGTCACTAAATAAATCGGGGTAGTTAGAATGTTATTTAAGATAGGGTGTTACAGATAGCAAATAATATGATGTCAAAAACAATACTATAGCTAATGCCATAGTCGAAAATAAAATTTAACATTTACACATATAAAACAAATAATAAGTCATTCAATCATATCAAACACAATCATCTTACACACAAATGATATGATGCATGATTAGTGTTTTATGCGCTAGGACTCATCGTCCCCAATTAAAGTATCTATTATGATGTAATGCATGTGGATCCAGACTCGACACAATATACCCTGCTCCTCAAATCAAATCAAATCAAATCATTCGGTGCCCCAAGCACAATCAATACTCAAATCAATACTCATTCCAACCAAACTCCGCGGAAAGCGATCGGGAGGTACAAGTATCCTATAAGCTTATTGCACCAGGGTGCTCACAAGGAACTCTCTCACCGAACATGATAATGAAAAGAGGTTGTCAGTGATCGCTTGGTTTGCTTGGCTATCCTGGTTCTACAGGCTGCAACCTGGACCGTCACTGGACCACCTCGCCCAATTGACCCTCTAGACTCGATGGAAAACACCACCAAGTCCCTCCGTTATTTCCCGGAACACTGCCGTATCTTTTCGATCCCTCAACCACACGCCACTAAAACAATGTCATGATGCATGCTACTAACCATTCACAGCTAGTTATTAAAGTCTTTTAAATATTTTAAAACATTTTATTTTCTCTCATCTCAATCATAAATCATCTCAAATCAATTCAATCTCACTAACTAACTCTTCTAAGTGATGGCCTCCGGACCACCAAAACACAAAACGAGAAATTATTCCAATACTTGTCACTCAGCCGCACAATGGGTTGAGCAACATTAATCATCACTCTTATTAATTCACTCGTCATTAACCTCTCATATTTTTGGATTTTCATTATATCTTTAAGAATTTTACTTTCTCACTCTTTCCTCATCTTTCACTACTAACATTCCTAATTCTCACATTCTAATTAATACATTTAAATTTTAAATCTTAAACTAACCTATTAATTCTAAGGGACAAACTATATTTTCAAAAGTAAATTTATTTAATACTAATTCACCCATAATTCTTTCATTTCACTCCCTTACTCAATAATTTCTAAAATCTCCTACAACTCTCAAACTATCTACTAAAGTCGTTCCCAATACTAAATTTTTTTATAAATCAATCTTCTTGCATTTACACTCCAAACAAATACACAGTATAATATACAACACCATATACGATAACAAATAATAATATAAAAAATAAGACATGTAAACAATTATATCAAGACCACAATAAAATAAATCAAGTCACATTTAGTCAACAAAACAATAAATCAATCAAATAAATAAATTTCATGTGTTCATACAATGACCATTATATTGCAAACAATCTATCAAAACACAGTACTTCTGTCACCTTAGATGTTATAACTTTTAGCTATGTCAAAGACGTGTTCATTCCGTATGATGACTCCCAATCGTATTACGATCCATTGCTTTCACGTTGCTGCTAATCCTAAAGTTCCTTCAATCTCCTAAACATGCTGCTTATCATCATATCGCCATAGCCTTATGCACAATCTTTCGAGGGTCGACGTTAAGGTCGTTTGACCTAACATCGTCACCATACCACACAAAATCAAACAACAATCAACCTAAATACGCAAAGTCCTACTCAAAAATGACAGTCAAAAAACCTTTTAAACTTTTTTATTTGCACTAAACAAATAATAATATTGGATTAGTGGTTTGACTCGTAATGTCAAAAAAATATCTTTTCCGTTATCCATAAAGTAAACTAACAAAATACCAATAAGAGATTATTCAAGGTCCCCTTAATAAAACAAATTCTTAAATTAAAATACCAAACTAAACATAACGTAAACAACCAACGTCAAAATCAATTAAAACAAGCGCTTTATAACTTTACGCACATGGAATTTAGTAATGGAAATCAAAACAAATTATATTCGAAATATCAAAAACCGATAAGTATCAATTTTAAAATATCTTGGATAAGTTTTTAAATCAAGAAATCGATTAACAAAACATTTTTAAAACTAATCGTTCGGCCTAACAATTAATTTGACATTATCTCAAATTAAAGTAACTAATTAAAATCATTAACAATAATAGTATAATTAAAATCAATACTAAACCATAATACAACTTATTTTTCAATACAACAGTAAAATTCCCAAAACAAATTATTACTATTACTATTATTGTTATTATTATTAAACTATATATATTATTATTACTGCATTATTATAAATACAGCATGTGACAGTATATAAAATAAGTACAGTAAGTAGGAACTTGAAAAAATCTTTTATATATTTATAAAACAAAACTTATTATTATTATTATTACTTTCATTGCTATTTAACTATATTATTACTAATACTACAGGTATCAGCATATCCCTCTAGTTCAGTACTTATACAATATAAATCACGACGTTTCATTTAAAATAAAAATAGAAATAAAATAAAGCAAAACAAAACTAACAAAACGATATCTATGAATTATGAAACAGTGGCTTGATAAAATATATTATATATATGAAGTTGTCGTGATGTTAGAGCCATCGTTAACCCTTTTCCTTTATCCAGTAACATTTTTTTTTTATGGAAAAGAATTCTGGACAATGGCTTTACATGAGTAGCATTTAGTATAATTAATTAGAAACATATAGGAGTACCTAGAATAATTGAAGAAGCAGGGTAAGTGCCAGCACCAAAGCGGAAGGAGTAGAAGAGAGTGCTACAAAAAACGAGGCAGCTTTCAAAGAGAGAAAGAGTTTACATATATTTTTTTTTTCTTAATTGAAGAGGCAACAAAAGTATTTATAAAACAAGGTTTTAGGTTAAAAACAATCAAATTATTCTTAAAGATAAATAGTAGTTATTAGAAGATAAAAATTAACTAATAAAAGATAATTAGTAATTAACTAAGGATAAAGGCTTTTAATCTTTTTTTTTTCTTTTAAAGACGAATAGATCGAAAACAAATCCTCTAATCTAGAATTTTATTTATTTATTTATTTATTTATTTTATCAATTCTACCATTCTAGATAATGACCAAAATTATAAAAATCTGTATATCTTCTGCTTTAGTATAAAAAGACTCCCCAATGGAGGCTCCATATTCTCCCATTTCAAAATGGAGCCTCCACATTAAAAGTTATCAAATGCTGAAAATCTATGCTGCCACATGTCATTCACACAATTATTCAGATTTTTCAAATTTGAATTTTGAAAAACAAGTTACAATCAAGTTACATGAGTGATTATATCAATCAAGTTACATTTGATATTTCAAATTTTATTTTTAAAAGATCTCCTCTTGGTTGCTGTTATGGTGGTGTGGGCAGTTTTAATTCCCCTGTATTTTTTTTTGTTCTTCTACACAACTCAATGCTCAACAGACAATCTTCAATTCTTCATATACTCCGAAGTATCATTTAACTTTGAATTCGGTCTTCCTTACACGGTACTTGATTTCCAAAACTGAATGCAGGTTTACTAAAATCACTGATAATTCTCAGTTTGTCACTACTTTCATTTATGAGTGATATTTTTTGGTCAAAGGTCGAATGAATGAAGATATACCATCTTTTAAGTGTTTTTTTTTATATAATATATGGTTCCATTTGGCTATGGTTGACTCTGTATTGGTTTTGATTTTCTCTGGTTTTTGGCTTTTAGATTGACATTGTATTGTTTTGAGAAGTATATCTTATGTTTCTCTTTGTTTGAAATGAAATTTTATCTTATTAAAAAAAGTGGTGATTTGTTTTTTCGGTGGGCTTCTCAACTTTCTGCATTCCAGATATTTCTGCATTGTAGACATGTCGACGAGGTATGCTCTTTTGTTTTCCTCCTACTTTAAGAAATTTGACATAGCAGTTCATCATCCATCAAAAATTTCACTAAAGAATATGTCATGACAATTATGTTTGTTGGGAACTTCATTGGTATTGTATGTGCTTAGTCAATGCATTATCACTTTTCTTTCTAATCTCCTCACCTAATTTTTGATTTTAGACTCTTTTTGTAACCTGAGTTCTCCTTTAGTATAAAAAGACTCCCCAATGGAGGCTCCATATTCTCCCATTTCAAAATGGAGTCTCCACATTAAAAGTTATCAAATGCTGAAAATCTATGCTGCCACATGTCATTCACACAATTATTCAGATTTTTCAAATTTGAATTTTGAAAAACAAGTTACAATCAAGTTACATGAGTGATTATATCAATCAAGTTGCATTTGATATTTCAAATTTTATTTTTAAAAGATCTCCTCTTGGTTGCTGTTATGGTGGCGTGGGCAGTTTTAATTCCCCTGTATTTTTTTTTGTTCTTCTAAACAACTCAATGCTCAACAGACAATCTTCAATTCTTCATATACTCCGAAGTATCATTTAACTTTGAATTCGGTCTTCCTTACACGGTACTTGATTTCCAAAACTGAATGCAGGTTTACTAAAATCACTGATAATTCTCAGTTTGTCACTACTTTCATTTATGAGTGATATTTTTTGGTCAAGGGTCGAATGAATGAAGATATACCATCTTTTAATTGTTTTTTTTATATAATATATGGTTCCATTTGGCTATGGTTGACTCTGTATTGGTTTTGCTTTTCTCTGGTTTTTGGCTTTTAGATTGACATTGTATTGTTTTGAGAAGTATATCTTATGTTTCTCTTTGTTTGAAATGAAATTTTATCTTATTAAAAAAAGTGGTGATTTGTTTTTTCGGTGGGCTTCTCAACTTTCTGCATTCCAGATATTTCTGCATTGTAGACATGTCGACGAGGTATGCTCTTTTGTTTTCCTCCTACTTTAAGAAATTTGACATAGCAGTTCATCATCCATCAAAAATTTCACTAAAGAATATGTCATGACAATTATGTTTGTTGGGAACTTCATTGGTATTGTATGTGCTTAGTCAATGCATTATCACTTTTCTTTCTAATCTCCTCACCTAATTTTTGATTTTAGACTCTTTTTGTAACCTGAGTTCTCCTTTAGTATAAAAAGACTCCCCAATGGAGGCTCCATATTCTCCCATTTCAAAATGGAGTCTCCACATTAAAAGTTATCAAATGCTGAAAATCTATGCTGCCACATGTCATTCACACAATTATTCAGATTTTTCAAATTTGAATTTTGAAAAACAAGTTACAATCAAGTTACATGAGTGATTATATCAATCAAGTTACATTTGATATTTCAAATTTTATTTTTAAAAGATCTCCTCTTGATTGCTGTTATGGTGGCGTGGGCAGTTTTAATTCCCCTGTATTTTTTTTTGTTCTTCTAAACAACTCAATGCTCAACAGACAATCTTCAATTCTTCATATACTCCGAAGTATCATTTAACTTTGAATTCGGTCTTCCTTACACGGTACTTGATTTCCAAAACTGAATGCAGGTTTACTAAAATCACTGATAATTCTCAGTTTGTCACTACTTTCATTTATGAGTGATATTTTTTGGTCAAGGGTCGAATGAATGAAGATATACCATCTTTTAATTGTTTTTTTTATATAATATATGGTTCCATTTGGCTATGGTTGACTCTGTATTGGTTTTGCTTTTCTCTGGTTTTTGGCTTTTAGATTGACATTGTATTGTTTTGAGAAGTATATCTTATGTTTCTCTTTGTTTGAAATGAAATTTTATCTTATTAAAAAAAGTGGTGATTTGTTTTTTCGATGGGCTTCTCAACTTTCTGCATTCCAGATATTTCTGCATTGTAGACATGTCGACGAGGTATGCTCTTTTGTTTTCCTCCTACTTTAAGAAATTTGACATAGCAGTTCATCATCCATCAAAAATTTCACTAAAGAATATGTCATGACAATTATGTTTGTTGGGAACTTCATTGGTATTGTATGTGCTTAGTCAATGCATTATCACTTTTCTTTCTAATCTCCTCACCTAATTTTTGATTTTAGACTCTTTTTGTAACCTGAGTTCTCCTTTAGTATAAAAAGACTCCCCAATGGAGGCTCCATATTCTCCCATTTCAAAATGGAGTCTCCACATTAAAAGTTATCAAATGCTGAAAATCTATGCTGCCACATGTCATTCACACAATTATTCAGATTTTTCAAATTTGAATTTTGAAAAACAAGTTACAATCAAGTTACATGAGTGATTATATCAATCAAGTTACATTTGATATTTCAAATTTTATTTTTAAAAGATCTCCTCTTGATTGCTGTTATGGTGGCGTGGGCAGTTTTAATTCCCCTGTATTTTTTTTTGTTCTTCTAAACAACTCAATGCTCAACAGACAATCTTCAATTCTTCATATACTCCGAAGTATCATTTAACTTTGAATTCGGTCTTCCTTACACGGTACTTGATTTCCAAAACTGAATGCAGGTTTACTAAAATCACTGATAATTCTCAGTTTGTCACTACTTTCATTTATGAGTGATATTTTTTGGTCAAGGGTCGAATGAATGAAGATATACCATCTTTTAATTGTTTTTTTTATATAATATATGGTTCCATTTGGCTATGGTTGACTCTGTATTGGTTTTGCTTTTCTCTGGTTTTTGGCTTTTAGATTGACATTGTATTGTTTTGAGAAGTATATCTTATGTTTCTCTTTGTTTGAAATGAAATTTTATCTTATTAAAAAAAGTGGTGATTTGTTTTTTCGATGGGCTTCTCAACTTTCTGCATTCCAGATATTTCTGCATTGTAGACATGTCGACGAGGTATGCTCTTTTGTTTTCCTCCTACTTTAAGAAATTTGACATAGCAGTTCATCATCCATCAAAAATTTCACTAAAGAATATGTCATGACAATTATGTTTGTTGGGAACTTCATTGGTATTGTATGTGCTTAGTCAATGCATTATCACTTTTCTTTCTAATCTCCTCACCTAATTTTTGATTTTAGACTCTTTCTGTAACCTGAGGGCTACCTATGGATTATTTCTAGAGTTGATTACTTGATTTTTTTTGTTACATTTTTTTTAGTACTCAATAAAAAATGGTAGAATTATTGTTTTTTAGTTAATTTTACATTTTATAAAACGGAAAAAAAACTCAATTGTAGAGAGCATAATTTGAACAAGTCACAATGTATGTTCACATTTTACTTTTACTGATGAGATTGCTATACCATTCATATATTAGTGTTTTGTTGTTATCTAATTAACTAATGAAAATTAAAAGAAGTACAAAGAAGTCTATGCAGATGATAGGTGGTCATATGTTTATAAATATGGGATTTAAAATTAGTGATGCGATTAAAAAGGGGTGCTTGAAGGGTTTGTTGCTTTCTATAATAATTATTATGCTTGCTGTTACCATAAAAAATAGTGATTAAATTAAAGTACAAAAACATGTAATTTTGGATGAGATTAGAAAAAGAAATTTGCAGATATGTTCAGTCTTGCTTGCTCTTATGTATAACCAAATAAAAAAAATACGAAATGAGGATAAAATATGAAGTGGGGATAATCGCCCATGTTTTACACAGTTCTATACAAGAAAGTTTGATACTAAAAAAGCTCCTTAAAGAAATTTTGAAAAATATCTGTTCAGTTTTCTATTTTTTTTTAAATTAAATTATCAGAGAATTCAAAAAAAATATATTCCTCACATCAATGCAATTATAATGCATTAATGCTTCCACATCGATTTGAATAGAGATACCATAAAGATATTAAATTTATGATGTAAATCAACATTCAACTATTAAGTAGATATTATAATTTCTAAAATTTAGGCATGTGTATATCAAATAAAAAACTCCGAACAAAATATTCACATTATGAAATTTTTTAAAAGATAATCATACTTTTCTTAATCAAGCTAATCATTTGTTTGTAATTTATGGCATGATGAAAATTATGAACCTATCATGAAGGTTAAAGAATGAGAAAAATAAGAAATTATATTATTATATTAAAAATATAACAAAATGTCTACTTAAATTATATAATAATAATTAACCAATAATAAGAAAAAAAAATGCCCCATGCATTGCATGGGCTTAAAACTAGTATATATATATATTTAAAGCTCTATGAAGAAATATTAATAATAAAATCTAAACATTAAATAAATATATATAGAAAAATCATAAAGTTAGAAATTTGGAATTATCACAATTATTTAATTATTTAATATTGAATATATCAAAACCAAAGTAAAATATATAAAAAAATATATATTTTTCACATAGCATAATTACTCTAAATTTATAGTGCGTAAAATCACGGTGTTACAATCCTTCCCCCCTAAAAAAAATTTCGTCCTCGAAATTTGATCAGTGTGCATCGTAAAGGTTAGGATCTGTAAATCCTTACCATTATTCAGACACACTCAGACAAACACAAGCACATCATACAACACAAGGATCTTTGTCTAACTCGCAAACCGTGAGCAAAATTTCTTCTTCCTTCCTCCGGGATCCTTCATGTATCTTCTAGTTTCTGATGCATCTTCGTAGCCTTCGAACAAAATTCTGATCCACTCATGCAAGTCCTCTAGATTCTTCTTCTTCAAGTTGTTCCTCCTAAAGACAATTTGTTCATATTCTTGAACCGAACATGCGTTGACCCATTCTGATTATAAGTTGAACAGATTAGTTCTTTACTCTTTAACATCAACGTCATTGAAGAGGTCATACTGATGTCGAATTCCACGTGTTTGCTAACCTCTTCGCGTAGCATAGAATAGATTTTCAAGTAAGTGAAATCTAGAGCAAACCATTAACAACAAGGTAATTGATTGACTCAAAGACCGTCAACCAAACAATAATATAATAGTAAAGGGTGACAGTTAGCAAAAATCAAGACTCTCTTGAATGACCATATTATACTAGATAGGATATGAGATCCTTCTGACTACGCATTAGAGAGACACGATAAAATAAACCCACAAAAGTGTTAATCATTTCAAAGGATAAGCTGAATCAGGACATTATCACAAAATCAATTTTAGTTTTTTAACAAGGAATAAGGATAGTCTCAGAAGTTATCACAATTACAAGGGTTAGAGTCATGTCCAAAATAAGCATGGTCATGCAATCATAGGTCACATGAAGATGATTTCCCATCACTTGGCATATTTCAAATTGGTAGATAGGTAGTTAAACTATGCAAGTGATAATTCGAGTTTATGACTGTCATGACGCAATTAGAAATGAAAACAATTACCAAGCAGTCAAACCTCTTGGCATAAAAGAAATTGTGAAGGTTGTGAAATAGAGATAAATTTATGGGCCTACTCATCAAGTCAAAACAGCATGTTCACCATAACAAAATCGAATGTGATCAAAGGAAAGTATGATGACTCTAATTATATTTGAAACGCAAGGATTCAAGCTTATTCGAAATAAAAATTGCATTATGAATGACAATAGAGAAATCTCCTTCGATATCAAAAGGCCATGGGTGTATGTAAGATCCAACCAACACAATGTAAGAATAGGTAAACATCTATTTTGAATTAGAGCATTTATATTGAATTGGGAATGAATGGTGTAATGTACTTAAGAAATTGTACATTATCGCATGCATCAAAAGTTAATTAAAAGAAATTTGTGATCCTAAGGATCCATGAGAAAGTAATACTGGGTCGAATACTACAGTTTATCCATGAATTTTATGAAGGGTTTCTTTGGGTAGACAACATAAACATCAACCCTTCGGGTAGAGAACATAAACATCTCAATGACAAAGTTATTTGAGAAAGGGGTTAAACTTATTAAGTCCCCAAAGATAGTTTGTTTGACTAAAGAGAACAAACTATACAGACATGTAATCAAAAATTCATTTACAATTAGAACGAACTATCAAAACAATAAATGAATTTATTCAAGTGCATTACAAGCAGGGTAGTAGACTTGATGACGTAAAAGCAAGTCGACCGATGAATAAAAGTGTATTCAAAATAATTAATGGCTAACATTTCACCAAAGCAAAAGCATAAACACGTTTCTGCATAGACAAACGAGTAGCTGTCCAAATGACTAATTTCATGCCATATTTAATTAAGGAGATATTCACCATACCAATATAATGAACTGACATGACAACAATCATACAAACACCTGTATGAAACAAATAGATGCAGAATTAATGTAACAAGGATAAAGAATAGCAACAAATTCTTCAAAACTTTCAAACGCTAAGGTGCAAAAGATTGGCTGCTCTAGAAATCTATACCCAACAACACTAATTACTAATAGAATCTAAACGGTCATTAACTTAACCTTGTCATTTTCATGACAAGCAAAGAACATTACTAAGTGAACTTTCCTATGACAAACAATCATCACATTCCCTCTCAAGAAAAGAGAGAATGGACAGAGTCACACAGAACAGGGAATGTAAGACCATAACCCCAAGTCGGATAGGAAAGACCAGCTCTGATACCACTAAGTGTAACAACCCATTTTTCATAACTAAAAAACTTGTTTGCGGAAAATGATTAATTTAAAAATAAATAAACTTTCTCATAATATCTGTTTGACGAAAAATTTAAACCAAAATAAAATAAGCCCGAAATAACAAGAGTTATACTAAATGGTATCATCATCTAATTTTCCTCCAAACAAAATAAATAATAACTACCACTAAAGACACTACTACTAAAATCCTAAAACACCTAATGCTAATTTCCAAGCTCTTTTTTGTTGAGGTCTCCCTCTTGTTCTCCTCCTGTATTCTCTATACCAGCAACATCTACATACGACATCCAGTATGCAGGTACAAGTACCAAAAATTGCGAGAGTAAGATACTATGTAGGGATAGCAAATCATATAGATGTCACAAACAATACTATAGCTAATGCCATAGTCAAAAATAAAATTTAACATTTACACATATAAAACAAATAATAAGTCATTCAATCATATCAAACAAAACCATCTTACACACAAATGATATGATGCATGATTAGTGTTTTATGCGCTAGGACTCATCGTCCCCAATTAAAGTATCTATTATGATGTAATGCATGTGGATCCAGACTCGACACAATATACCCTACTCCTCAAATCAAATCAAATCATTCGGTGCCCCAAGCACAATCAATACTCATTCCAACCAAACTCCGCGGAAAGCGATCGGGAGGTACAAGTATCCTATAAGCTTATTGCACCAGGGTGCTCACAAGGAACTCTCTCACCGAACATGATAATGAAAAGAGGTTGTCAGTGATCGCTTGGTTTGCTTGGCTATCCTGGTTCTACAGACTGCAGCCTGGACCGTCACTGGACCACCTCGCCCAATTGACCCTCTAGACTCGATGGAAAACACCACCAAGTCCCTCCGTCATTTCCCGGAACACTGCCGTATTTTTCCGATCCCTCAACCACACGCCACTAAAACAATGTCATGATGCATGCTACTAACCATTCATGACTAGTTATTAAAGTCTTTTAAATATTTTAAAACATTTTATTTTCTCTCATCTCAATCATAAATCATCTCAAATCAATTCAATCTCACTAACTAACTCTTCTAAGTGATGGCCTCCGGACCACCAAAACACAAAACGAGAAATTATTCAAATACTTGTCACTCAGCCGCACAATGGGTTGAGCAACATTAATCATCACTCTTATTAATTCACTCGTCATTAACCTCTCATATTTTTGGATTTTCATTATATCTTTAAGAATTTTACTTTCTCACTCTTTCCTTATCTTTCACTCCTAACATTCCTAATTCTCATATTCTAATTAATACATTTAAATTTTAAATCTTAAACTAACCTATTAATTCTAAGGGATAAACTATATTTTCAAAAGTAAATTTATTAAATACTAATTCACCCATAATTCTTTCATTTCACTCCCTTACTCAATAATTTCTAAAATCTCCTACAACTCTCAAACTATCTACTAAAGTCGTTCCCAATACTATATTTATTTTATAAATCAATCTTCTTGCATTTACACTCCAAACAAATACACAGTATAATATACAACACCATATACGATAACAAATAATAATATAAAAAATAAGACATGTAAACAATTATATCAAGACCACAATAAAATAAATCAAGTCACATTTAGTCAACAAAACAATAAATCAATCAAATAAATAAATTTCATGTGGTCATACAATGACCATTATATTGCAAACAAGCTATCAAAACACAGTACTTCTCTCACCTTAGATATTATAACTTTTAGCTATGTCAAAGACGTGTTCATTCCGTATGATGACTCCCAATCGTATTACGATCCATTGCTTTCGCGTTGTTGCTAAACCTAAAGTTCCTTCAATCTCCTAAACATGCTGCTTATCATCATATCGCCATAGCCTTATGCACAATCTTTCGAGCGTCGACGTTAAGGTCACTTGACCTAACATCGTCACCATACGACACAAAATCAAACAACAATCAACCTAAATACGCAAAGTCCTACTCAAAAATGACAGTCAAAAAATGTAACACCCCGATTTGGCAACTTGAAATTACAACTGTTTACTGTGAAAATTAGGGCCAAATTTTTTTTTTTTTAAACAAGTGTTATGCAAGATGAGAACAGGCATATCTTCAAAACATAATTACGATTTGAAACCCGTGTTCTCATATTGCATAAACCTTTCAAGTTCCAAACCGAGATGTCACAAGACACCGCACTTTGAAACTCGTTTTCAAAACCAATGTTTAAAACACGACCCGTTTACTCATTTCAAAACATTAATACTAAAATAAATTTTAGTTGGGGTTACAGCACTATCGAGCCAGGACTTTAAGTAACTTGCAATGGAATTTACAAAACTCTGAAAGGGAAATACTTAACTTCTAGTCATCGACACTAACGCTTCCGCTGTGCTACTCTGATTCTGGGTCAGACAGCTCCTCGGGTCGTCAGTAGGATCATCCTCATCAGCCTCCTCGAAAGTACTTTCCATGGCCGCCTCTCGTGCGTTCTCCCTCTATGAACCACACAGAAATTTCCCAAGACAGAGCAACAATATAGGAGAGAGTGAGCTACCCAAAACATGTAATGTCGACTATGCGGATTTACGATAAGCAATTATTAAGATAAAACAGGAAACAACAAACAAATCAAATAAACAAACATAATTATAACAACATAATCATCATCATCATCATATAACAACATCTCATTCTCACTTCTCGAATACCATTCAATACTCAATTCCTCATACCATTATCATTCTTTTCCTTTTTAATCTTTATGTGGATTAAGTCTTATCATCACAGTTCACTCAATGACTTGGGGAAACATCATTGAGGAAAACGCCACTCACGTCTACATCTCCTCGGTCATCCATCCAAACCTAGTCGGAAGCAAACAGGAGTACAGGACCTTTACCACGTGGGCACGACAGCTGTCACACAACGAATGGTCCCAGACCAGGAGGCCTTGCCTCAAATTCAATCATATAATCAATGCACGCCCTCGGCGGCAAACACAAATGCCCCGTTCCAGTCCCTCTCACTGTTCCTGAACTGCCATAGGGGTGACAGCACTATCCTGGTCCCGGGTGCAGAACTTACCACGGTATTAGACCCAGTCCCCACCACGTTAGTGCACCACATGTGGAGTTCGTTCTGCCCAGAATAGTACTCAAGGCAACGTGACGTTTTACCGCCCGAGCCTACCCTAATGCATTCATCAACCCGAATATCCCTGATATCCGGGGTACCTTCCTCTCCACTACTTCGCACTCTCATATCTTACCGTATTCGTTACTAATGTCTTTTAAAGTCTTTTAAAGTTTTCAGGCTTTCAAAGTTTTATTAGCGGCTTACTCCTAATGATCGGCTCGTCCTTGGTGCATCCCTTCGACGAAGCTCGACCACTAATCGTACAAACTTTTCCCCAATCGCATCACATCACATTCCATCATCTCATATCACAATATCTCAAATACCATCACATAAATCCTCATATCGCCCTCTGGCTCATCTTTTCTCAAAACTCATTTCCTCTTCTTTCTCAAAACTCTTTTTCGCAAACCTTTTCGAAACATAGTTTCAGAAAACTTTTACTTCACAACACGCTCTCAAAAATGTTACTTCATAACTTTCTCAAAAACATGCTTTCACAAAATTCTTCTTCAAATGTCATTTCATAAACTTTTCTCAAAAATATTTCTTTTCTCCAAAACTCCTTCAAAAGAAATTGTTTCATAAAACCCCTTTGAAAATCTCATTCCACCCTTTTCAAAATACTTTTCGAAAACCTTTTCCAAAAATTTCTTTTCCAAAACCGTTTTCAAAAACCATATTTTTGGGTGAGTGTTAATGGAGGAGCAAGCTCAACTCAACACTAAGCTTCTTCCCAAAAATACAAGCTTGCTGGGGCGCTAATGGAGGAGCAAGCTCAACTCAACACTAGCTCCCAGACTAAAACCAAAACAACAAGAGCCAAACCTCACCTCAACTCACTTCCATAACTCATCTCATCATCTTTTCTCAATCACATCTTTCCTCAAGTCACATCTCCTTTCAACCTCTTTCTCTTTTCATCCCATGACTTATACAGTTATTACTTTCATTCTTCTTTCTTTTAATCTCATTTTCTCACTTTCACAATTTACTTCTCATCCACACATTACTCAGCACACTACTATTTCTCAAACAACAACATATTTACTTAATCAATAAATAGATCATACGCAAAGCAGGATAAACATAAACAACCAGAGAACATAATAGCATACATAATAAGCCAATCTCAGCCATTCGGGTGGATAGCCCAATACACAAAAAACAATTGCTATCACATACACCACCACGCTAAATGAGATTGGAGTCCAACCTTTGAGATGATTGGACCTCTTAATAAGTTACCTACTACCACGGCGTCTTAAGGGAAGCCCCTCTCTCACCTCAATACCGAAGGTTCCGAAAGCTTTCCGAGATCCGTCGATCACTAATTCCGCCTTGTTTCCTTTGCGTCGGTCGTTCGAACTATAGCATTTTTCCCCGTGCGTTAGAAACGTTTTAACGAATTCATTTAATTGTTTTAGAAAACAGTTTGAAACCTTTTTTTTTAAAATACATTGTCCATATTTAATAGCTTTCAAATCCGAATAAAAATGTTTTCGAGAAAATTTTGAAAATAATTTTCTTATAAAACGTTCATATTATAAAATCATTATTCTTAACCTTTAAACAAAATTCGGAACTTAAGAAAATCAATTTAAGTTTCTCAATTCATTCCTTTAGTAAAACATTTTTCAATCCAAATATAGAAAAACACATTCAAACACAAATCAATTTAAAGTCACACACCTATTTTCTTTTAAATGCAATTAATTCATGCATGCACATTCTAAGCCTTTAAATTAAATTAATTTTCATTATATATATATATACAACTTAAACAAGGATCAAATATGATTTCCTATTTCTTTTCCTTTTGGCCGAACACTATCATGCAAGCAGACAAAATTTTTGATTCAATTTTTAATATACACAAGTCACAAAATCAACTTAAAACATGTAGGAATTCAAAACAAACTTTTTAAAGCATCATAACACACAAGTAATTCAAGTTCATCACTTAGTCTCAATAAAAGTCAAGATTACGTTTTAAACTTAAAAACAACATGTATGCACTTAAAATTATTAGCTCTAGCCCTATAACACATATGCATTCACTTTTTCACATAATAAAAGCATGAGGTTTATTTTTATTCAATATGGCCGAATGGCCTCTTACTACTTAGCACTCATAAAATCCAATTCTTAAACCAAATCATGTTTATGTTCACACTTCAAAAGTCATTTTAAAACTTGTTTATTTAATTTCCTCTTTCAAGCCGAGACATGCATAAAATAATAACATGATTTTTTTCTTCTTAAAATTAACATGCATGCTTTAAAGACATAGATCATGAAATGTTCTCACATACATCAACAAGAACATCGTTAAATCAACATGCCTCAACCAAAGATCTCTACTTTATTTTCAAGTAAACTTAAATCATATATTTGTTTTAGTAAGAAATTACACAAACATATCATGGATCTTCATTTAAGCAAACAAAATTTAACATGCAAGACTAAAATCATCATAGCTCACGGTTTTGCCAAAGAATTCAACATGCATGACCAAATAATTTTACTTTCCCATTCATTAAACTTAGATCATACATTGATTTGTCAAATAAGCACATAAATACTCATAGATCATGTTTTAGAACGAGAAAAACATACATGCAAGAAGGATCCATGTTAAGTTTCACAAAAACTTAAACCAAATTTTAGATCTTCAAGTTTGAGTTAGAAAAATGTAAAGATCAAGCAATGAAATCACAACCGAATCATAAACATAGGATCACACATATTACAAATTAGTTTTAGTCCATGAATGTCCAAGATCAACAATGAATAACATATAATTTCATCTTACAAACCATAAAAATAAAATGCATAAAGGAATAAGAAGGAATCTACAACTAAAAAGAACTAGGCTATTACATTTCTTCTCTCTTGCCCCACGGTTCTCCTACCAAAGGGGTTGGTTCCTTAAGCTCCTAGTACTTGGATCTTCAAAAGGGAAGGGCTTGGTTTTGGGTGGTTCTCCTTCTTCTTCTCTTCTAAGGCTCACGGCCAACACCTCCTTTTGCTTTCTCTATTTCTTTTCTTATTCTCTCTCTAAAGGTTTGATGAGCCTTTAGAGTAGTGTTTTGTGTTTGGAAGAAATGGGTGCAAGGAAGGGGAAATGAACTAAGGCTCCCTACATATGTAAGCCACGAAAGAGAGGGACGGTTTGGTCCTCATAAAATTTTGCATGGCTAAGGATTACTAAGGTCAAGGGAACATAGTGGTATGGGCTAGAGACTTAGGGTTCACCTAGGTCTAATGGGACTTTGTTTCTAGTTAGGATTTTGGCTAACTAGTTGGCTTGGTTACTACTTAGTTCCATGGGTTTTCTTATTCCCTAAGCACCCACACTCACTCACGGCAACACACACACATATACACACTTATCATGTACCCACAAGTGACACATACACCTCCATGCATAAGCACAAAACCGTGGCACACTTCAACACACACACATGTCACATGTCTTCTATTTTTATTTTATAATCATTAATTTATTTCTAATCACTTTTACTTAAGATTACTAATTCATACAACCATACAACAAATTCTAAGAAATCATACAACCATTTTCATGCATCACACATTACACACATATTAAATCAAACACAATTCACACAAGGTTCGTGCCAAACAATATCACAACACACATTTTCTTTAAAATTCATATTTCTTATAGTCTGAAAATAAATTTTTATAAAACAGTCCAAAAATTTCTAAAAATCACATTTTCAAATTCTAGATTTAAAAACGATCGTTTTCATATATGGATCATAAAATTCCGAGTTACGGTTTAAAAGATATGGATTTTTAAAGATAATAGACCCGAAAATCTCATTTTTCACAAAAGCATCTTTCAATCACAATTTAACAAATCATTTTTCATTTCAACAAAATCATTCATTCTTCTTTTATAGAACATTTTGCTTATAAAAATCTATGGAAATTAGCACTTTATTTCTTTCTCATGAAATACTTTTTCCAAAAATCACGATTTCAAGGTTTCTTTCGTTAAAAATCGCTTACGCACGTACGGGGAAAATGCGGGGTGTTACAAAAAAACCTTTTAAACTTTTTTATTTGCACTAAACCAATAACAATATTGGATTAGTGGTTTGACTCGTAATGTCAAAAAAATATCTTTTCCGTTATCCATAAAGTAAACTAACAAAATACCAATAAGAGATTATTCAAGGTCCCCTTAATAAAACAAATTCTTAAATTAAAATACCAAACTAAACATAACATAAACAACCAACGTCAAAATCAATTAAAACAAGCGCTTTATAACTTTACGCACATGGGATTTAGTAATGGAAATCAAAACAAATTATATTCGAAATATCAAAAACTGATAAGTATCAATTTTAAAATATCTTGGATAAGTTTTTAAAACAAGAAATCCATTAACAAAACATTTTCAAAACTAATCGTTCGGCCTAACAATTAATTTGACATTATCTCGAATTAAAGCAACTAATTAAAATCATTAACAATAATAGTATAATTAAAATCAATACTAAACCATAATACAACTTATTTTTCAAAACAACAGTAAAATTCACAAAACAAATTATTACTATTACTATTATTGTTATTATTATTAATCTATATATATTATTATTACTGCATTATTATAACTACAGCATGTGACAGTATATAAAATAAGTACAGTAAGTAGGAACTTGAAAAAATCTTTTATATATTTATAAAACAAAACTTATTATTATTATTATTACTATCATTGCTATTTAACTATATTATTACTAATACTACAGGTATCAGCATATCCTTCTAGATCAGTACTTATACAATATAAATCTCGACGTTTCATTTAAAATAAAAATTGAAATAAAATAAAGCAAAACAAAACTAACAAAACGATATCTATGACCCAACGAGCTGTTGGTGCCGTGGTGCCAGGGGCTGCACTTGGTAGGGCGAACCAAGGTTCGATCCCCCGCAACAACGTTGGGAGAGGAATAAAACCTTAACCCCGGGACCCCCTTGAACTGGATTAGTCGGCCCAGTGGGCCGGATACCGGTGCAAACCAAAAAAAAAAAAAAAACTATGAATTATGAAACAGTGGCTTGATAAAATATATTATATATATGAAGTTGTCGTGATGTTAGAGCCACCGTTGACCCTTTTCCTTTATCCAGTAACATTTTTTTTTATGGAAAAGAATTCTGGACAATGGCTTTACATGAGTAGCATTTAGTATAATTAATTAGAAACATATAGGAGTACCTAGAATAATTGAAGAAGCAGGGTAAGTGCCAGCACCAAAGCGAAAGGAGTAGAAGAGAGTGGTACAAAAAAACGAGGCAGCTTTCAGAGAGAGAGAAAGAGTTTACATATTTTTTTTTCTTAATTGAAGAGGTAACAAAAGTATTTATAAAACAAGTTTTAGGTTAAAAACAATCAAATTATTCTTAAAGATAAATAGTAGTTATTAGAAGATAAAAATTAACTAATAAAAGATAATTAGTAATTAACTAAGGATAAAGGCTTTTAATCTTTTTTTTTCCTTTTAAAGACGAATAGATTGATTATCAAAAAAAAAAAAAAAAGACGAATAGATTGAAACCAAATCCTCTAATCTAGAATTTTATTTATTTATTTATTTATTTTATCAATTCTAAAATTCTAGATAATGACCAAAATTATAAAAATATGTATATATATATATATATATATATTTAAAGCTCTATGAAGAAATATTAATAATAAAATCTAAACATTAAATAAATATATATAGAAAAATCATAAAGTTAGAAATTTGGAATTATCACAATTATTTAATTATTTAATATTGAATATATCAAAACCAAAGTAAACTATATAAAAAAATATATTTTTCACATAGCATAATTACTCTAAATTTATAGTGCGTAAAATCACGGTGTTACATAAAAGGCGTGACAATGGTAGGACAGTCAGGGAGGAATTGAGCTAGACAATCGCTATGTTGTCCCGTATAATCCATATTTGTTAATTAAGTATGATGCACACATCAATGTCGAATGGTGTAATCAGTCACGGTCAATTAAATATTTATTCAAATATATTAACAAAGGGCATGACCGCATTACAGCTGCATTGTACAACAAAACCAATCAAGTGGATGAGGTAAAAATGTATTATGATTGTCGATACTTGGGCTCATGTGAAGCTGTATGGCGAATTTTTAGCTTTCCAATACAGCATAGAGAACCTGCTGTGGAAATGTTGTCTTTCCACCTACCTATGAACAAAGTGTCATATTTGAAGATGAAGAATCACTTGAAGCAGTGGCTGATAGAGCTGAAGGGAAGCGGACAATGTTCATTGCATGGATGAATGCAAATAAGATATATCCAGAGGCAAAAAATTATAGATATGTGGAATTTCCAACAACATTTGTTTATGACGCTAGGGGTTGTGAGTGGGTTCCGAGAAAGGCTGGCAGAACAATTGGTAGGCTACATTATGTTAAACCTACATGTGGAGAACTTTTTTATCTAAGAATAATGTTGTCAATTGTCAAAGGGCCCAAAAGCTTCGAAGATATCAGGACAATTGATAATGTTGTTTATGATACATATAAAGATGCATATAGTAAGCTAGGTTTGCTAGAAGATGATGAAGAGTATGTTCAGGCTATAAAAGAGGCTTCTTTCGCATCAGCAGGAGGACAACTCAGACTTTTATTCGCGGATATCCTTATATCAAACAGTATGATGAAGCCGGAACATGTATGGAATCAGACCTCGAAGCTACTATCAGAAGGAATTCTTAGCCTAGAACGCACAAGAAGAGATTTTCCGGGTACCAATTAATCTAATTATTGATAATAACTATTACTACATAATCTGAAATTTTTTTTATTCTTGATTTGTTACATCTCTATTAATTATTAGTGGGGAATTTCTGGGCCTAATATTGTATTAGTTGGAAATTTTTTTTTAATATATATTATATATTTGCACACGGTAGTGCAACAAGGGCGCACCCTAGATACTAAGTATCATGGTCATTCTATTTTAGTTGCTTTGTTCACTGATTACTAAGTATCAGCATGGAAAAAAAAACAATCTTAGGATAAAATCATATTATGTTATAATTTTAAAACATAATATTTTTTCTCACAATTCTCTTATTATGTATATTGTTGTCATTGAACCGTATTTCATGCTTTTCTCAGGTTTGGAACTAGATGAAAAACAACTAAAAAATCAAACATTGATAGAGATAGAAAAAATCCTAAATATCAATCGCCGGACCTTGGCTGAATTTCCAACTATTTCATACCCTGATATGTCAACCCCAAATCAGCATGATAATGTTCTCATACAGGATGAAATGAATTACAACCAATGGCAACTAAAGGATGATTTAGAGATACTGATGTCTAAGTTAACAGATGAGCAAATGTCTATTTTTAACACTATCATGACAGCTGTAGAAAACAAGACAGGTGGAGTTTTTTTCCTGAATGGTTATGGAGGAATCGGTAAGACTTTCGTATGGACTACTCTCACCGCTGCTATACGATGTAAAGGTGATATAGTAATTAATGTCGCATCCAACGGTATAGCAGCTATTCTTCTCTCAGGAGGAAGAACTGCTCATTTTATGTTTGGAATACCAATTGAAGTAGGTTTACATTCTACATGTAAAATTAAGCAGGGCTCAGAGTTGGCAGAATTGCTAAAAATGACAAAGTTAGTAATATGGGACGAAGCTCCTATGACTAGAAAAGAATGCTTTGAAGCACTGGATAGAACTTTCAAAGATATCATGCGGACTGCAAACCCTAATTGTGAGAACAAAGTCTTTGGTGGCGATTTTAGACAAATCCTCCTAGTAATACCTGAAGGAGGAAGAGCTGAAATCATATTTGCCACAATTAACTCCTCACCAATATGGGACCATTGTAAGGTACACACAAAGTTATGGATAATTAATAAGATTCTTTTAGTAATTACTGCTATAAAAAGTTGTTTAATTTATTTTTTGTTTTCCTTTTTTAGGTGTTAACATTAACAAAGAACATGAGGTTGCAATCAGGATGTGATAATGAAGATATTCACCAGATGCAAGATTTCACAAGTTGGATATTAGATGTTGGTAACGGTGATGCATGTACACCTAATGATGGTGAGTCTGAAATTGAGATCCCAGAGGACTTACTTATAATGGATTTCGTCGACCCTATAGCAGCAATTGTGGAGAAAACTTACCCTGGTCTAATAACTAATTACAAAGACAAAAATTATGTTCATGAAAGAGCAATACTGTGCCCAACACTGCGTATAGTTAAAAAAAATAAATGATTACATCATGTCTATCATTCCAGGAGAAGAAAAGGTTTACTACAGTACTAATAGGATATGTCCAAGCCAAAGAGAATACTGTAACATCCCGCATCTTCTGGACTCAAATAGATCAAAGAGGTTTTATTTAAAAAGAACTTTTAGAATTTAAGAAGGATTTTCAGAAAAATGTTTTAGCAAATGATTTTCATTTGAGTTTGATTTTATGAAAACCAAGTTATGTTTTTGTCATTTGAGATTTCTTAAAGAAATGAATTTTCTTTTATGGTCAAAATGAATTTGGATACTTTGAAAATGCATATCTTTTCAACCGTTTTTCAGAAAATCATGATCTATATATGAAAACGATCACGTTGAAAAGTAGAATTTAAATATGTGATTTTATTAATTTTCTGGGTTGGTTTGCAAAAATTTATTTTGAGTATTTAAAGGACGATTTTTTTTTAAAGTAGTGAGGAATGAAAATGATTTAAGACTTTAAATGAAGTATCCCTTTTGAAAATCTTTGATTTATGTTAATGTGGTTTTATAAAATGAAGCGATGCTTATATTTTTAACCAAATGGTGCAGTTATTTAATGTGTCTTTGAAATTTTTAAGTTTGTGAGTGTGTGTTGTAACACCCCTCAAAATCCTCGTACTGTTTTAATTCCTAAAAAGAATTATTTTTGAGAAAAGTGTTTTCGAAAGGGTATTTTCTTAAACAAATTCCTTAATTCATGTTTTCAAGTGGCACTACTAAAAAATCAAGTTTTAGTGACTGAAATTTGTGACCTAAATGGAAACGGTCACAAATAGTGACCGATATAGTGACCGTTTTCATTGCGGTCACAAATAGTGACCGATATAGTGACCGCAATGAAAACGGTCACAAATAGTGACCGATATAGTGACCACAATGAAAACAGTCACAAATAGTGACCGATTTAGTGACCAATATTGGAAAAAAATATTTTGTGACCGAAATAGTGACTGAAATTTTCGGTCACTAAATAATAGTCACTAAATCAGTCACCAAACATATATATATTTTTTTTAAAGTACAATTTAGCGACTGAATAAATTCAGTCACTAAAATCAGTTACTAATTATACTAAAATAATCCCTCAATATTCATTTCATTTTCATTTCCGAATCAATCCGCCACACTCATTTTCATTTCCCGCTCGTCAATTCATTTCTCTAATCCACACCACAGCCTTCACTCCATAAAGCCTTCGTCCTCCATCTCCCTCAGCAGCGGTTCCTTAGCCTTCGTCCTCCACCTTCAATTCCTTCAATTTGTTCCTTAGCCACACCACAGCCTTCGTCCTCCATCTCCCTCAGCAGCGGTTCGATTGACCCTCTCCCTCAGCAGCGACAGGCGAGGCGGCGGCAGCCACACACCCACAGCCTTCAGCAGCGGTTCGATTGTCTCTCTCCCTCAACCGAACCCATTTCCCTTCATCTTCTCGTTCATCACACTCCATAAAGCATCGGTGAGTTCCTTTCTCACTCTCATTCATTTCTCTAATCTCTCACTCTAATCTCAATCGGTGAGTTTTGCTGCTTCTTTTGTTTCCATTTTTTATTTTTAGGGTTTCAAAATTTGATTTCTCTGCTTCGGCTTCAAGTTCCTCCAATTTTTTTTTTGTATTTTTGAGTTCTAGGGTTTCAAAATTGATTCAATTGCTGGTTGTAGGAGCTATATAGTTTGTGCTTTAGGATTTTTGTTCTAACATAGTGTAACATCCTGATTTTCTTTTGTATTATAAATTTCGAGTTTTATCAATTAAATGATTAATTCTTATATATAATTATCAAAGTGTTGGTTGTTTTCATAAAGTACCTTGCATTATTTCTATTGGGTTATTTTATTTATAGATTTGAAAGTAGATTCATTTAAAGTAATTACCCTATTTGAAAAATAGACTTTCTATTTTTTTATTTTGGCATTTATAAATATACAATAATAAATAAATTTTTGTTATTTCCTAATATCTAACTAATTCCTAACTTTATAGTTTTCCTATTTGAAGCTATATGATGCTAAAATTCAATTATTAATATTTTTGGGCATAAATAAATAAATATAAGTATATGTTTATAAAATAAAAAAAAAGAAAGAAACGTGTTGTGTGTGCAGTGTAAGTGAGGGAAACCCTACTCCCTTCTTCCTTGTGGTGTTGGAGCCGCCACCCCCACTCCCTCTCTCTCCCCAGCCATGCGCTCTCTCTCTCCCCTCCCTGGACTGCCGGCGCCACCACACACCGCCATCGCCTCCGTTTCTCTTTCACACGTTTGCTCTTCCTCCAATCGCGATCCGTCTTCTCCCGGAGTCGAGGTGTCGTTCGCTGCTATAGTGGCGCCACCGTCGTCGTGCGTTCTTCCTCCACCAAATCGCGATTCGCGACTTCCAGGTCCCAGCCGCCGCCGTCGTCTTCTTCTCCTTCTGAACTCGCGAACCGCCACCGTGAGACTCGTGGATTTCGCTGCCGCCGCCTTTCCCTCCTTTGTTCTTGCTCGCGCCGCCGACGGTCAAGATCCCCACCACCGCTGGCTCATGTTGTAGCCTCGAACCAAACCGTTGCCGGTGGAGCTGTCGCGGTACATCAACATGTAGCATCAGATCTGTTGTTGCCATGGAGTAATGGGTGTTGCTGATGCTGATGGGTCTGGACTGGTTAGACCGTGAACTGCAACTTGGTTCGGGATCAGGTGGATCGTTGTGAACCGAACCGATCCTCCCTCTATTTCTTCAAAACCATATTTGTGGGTAAACTCCTAATACCTTTTTAAGTACTTTATGTTGTGTTTTAAATTTAATACTAATACTAATTTTTAATGTTATTGGTGATTATTATCAAATGATATATTATTTTGGAAAAATAAGTGATATTGTGATTTAGTATTGATTTTTAAGTATACTGTTATTTGCAATGATTTTAAGTGGTTACTTTGATTTTGATTTCGAATAATATCGGATTAAACGTTATGTCAAATGAATTGTTTTAAAGAGTATTTTAGTTAAACGTGTTGGGTTCCTAAGTAAATGAGTTGTAGTTTAGCGTGTTGGGTTCCTAAGTAAATGAGTTGTAGTTTAGCTTGGTGGACTTGTCCCTAGGTTGAACAATACACCAGTTAATTAGGAACCTGACATAATTGGCATAACCTTAATTTGAATTGCTAGTGTTGCACGTTAATTCCAAGCTGAAAGGAAGTGTAATTATCTGAATGTTGGGAACGTGAGTTAGACTTATTTCGAATCGGGAATACTTCCTTTTAATTTGGGATCAATAGTGTCAAGCAACATAGCTTTGATTTTGGTGACTTGAAGCTAAAACTACTTAAGTTTAATGTATTTTTGACGATTACGTTAGTTTTGAAAGTTAAGGTATTTTCAACAAAAGTTCGTACTATTTTATCGAGAATGCAATGGTTTTAAGTTTAAATTCCCATTTGACTTTGATTTATGACTTTTAATTAAATGTTTTCGAAATTAACTTGTTTTGATTTTCAAGTTAAAGTCCCTTTTCGTAAAGCGCATTATATTGATTGATATTTAATTTTTTGGCATGGTTAGACGACGTAGGAGCTTTAGGACCAGCGCAAGCGAAAGTAATGGATCACGATACGTTCAAGCATCGGTATGCGAAAAGGATAAGGGGTAAAGCGTCTAAAGGTAAGGAGTGAGTGTTACCTTATTTTAGGGATAAGTTTCTAGTATGTATATAATGCTTGCTGAGAGTTTGTTGCTAGTTTTAGGATTTTGCACATTGGGATAACTGATAAAGTTGATAATTTGAACTTAGAAAATAAGTAAATAAAATTAAGGGAAATAATTTGGGATGTGAATTTTTTGATGATGAGGTTATGTACTTGTATGTGCTTTATGCGCTGATATTCGCTGGATGATGATGTTATGTACTTCTATGTGCTAAAGGTGCTGATATTTGCTAGATGATGAAATGATTGTTAAGAATAATAATTTGATTAAGGACCCAGAAAAGTGTGAAAGTAAGTGATAAATAATTGATGATAAAAGAGGAAGATAATTGAAGAAATATCAAGATTTAGAGAAGTAACTAATAAAGAGTTATTTTGTGTGGAATCCGATTGCGATGTGTTCGCGAATCGGATAGTCCACGTTAAGGAATAAAGAGTTATTTTGTGTGGAATCCGACTACGATGTGTTCGCGAATCGGATAGTCCACGAAAGATTTGAGGGGTAATTCCTTGTAGCCGACTGCGATGTGTTCGCGAATCGGGTTCCGACTGTGATGTGTTCACGAATCAGATATACTACGATAAAGGAATTACTTGGTTCTTGCAGCCGACTACGATGTGTTCGCGAATCGGGTTCCGACTGTGATGTGTTCACGAATCGGATATACTGCGATAGAGGAGTACGACTCAACCTCTTGCGTCCGACTACGATGTGTTCGCGAATCGAACAGTATGCATGAGGGATGTTGTTGTCAAAATTGTTAAGAATGAAAAAGAATAAAAGAAATATAAAACACCATATAGTGCTTGAAAAAGAATTATGTGTGTTGTGATAAAACTGTAAAAGAATCAAAATATGAGAGGAGAAAAGATATGAGAATGTTTAATGAATGAAAATGGGTTTATTTGTAAATGAATATGATATGACTTGTCTTTGTGCGTATATGCGTTACTTGAATTAAGTGTGTTTGGCTTAGTCGGTTATTATGTCATATCAGAAACTGCTATTCCTACTTTATGTGTAATGCTCACCTCCTTACCATTTTTCCAGGTACTGAGAATTGAGCTTGCACTATCATTGGCCGAGCCGGTGCACACTCCACTCCGTGGAGTGTGAGTTAGTTATAGGGGATTATAGGTTATTTAATTGTAATTAATTTATTTTAATTTGATGCTATGTGGGGTGCGATGTAGCACCGATTTATGATTATGTGTTGTTGATAGCCTTGTTGGCTTCTGGTTGTTGAAAATGAATATGTTTATCAGGTTGCAGGAAAAATCTAATTTTTGGAAAAGTCCGAAAAATAGAGGAAACTCCGTCCGTTTGACAGGAGATTTTTAATAATTAAAAACGAAATTTTAAATTCTCTATTTTGATTAATGGGTAATTAAGGGTAGTAAAGAGTAGGTGTTACACATAGTGACTAATATATGCCTAAATCATTCATCCTATTTCTTGACCTTAGCTGAAACTCTCTTCAAAATTTTGAACCAGTGTTCTTACTCGTGAGGTGTTGTTGTGCATGAGGTGAGTGAGTTATGTGTTCCTCAAATAGCCGAGAGAAAACCACAAGAAAAACCCTTAACATTTGAACCCTAAAATTCAGAAAAAGGTACCCTTAAAATCAGTTTTGGAACTTGTTCAACTCTTTTTCTGATTCTGTGCATTCGGTTCCATCTGTTTTATCTATATTTTTTTGGTTTTGTAGTTACCGAGGACGTAAATATTTCAAGCACAATAGATTTCAATGATATGAATACAATTATCAAGGGCATGATGAGGAACATAGACCAACAGTGAGTTCAATTGAGCCTGCCTTGTGTGATTAATTTAGATGGAAGTGTTGATTCTAATGTTTCTCATCATTTTTTACTGTCACCTAAAGTGTTAAGGCGTCCTCATTTGAAACCTATGTTGGAGGTGGTTTGGATTCATGCTTTGCTCGATTTCTCTATTATTTTTCATTTAAATTTCTAATTCTATCCATTTATGTGTTAAACTGTTTCCACCTTGAGTACCTGATATTTTGATTTTGAACATGGATGTTTTAAGATTGGCAAAAATATCGAGGAACTGAAGCAATCTGTAGAAGAGAAGGCCTCTGCTGTTAAAAGGGCTGCAGAAGGAGCAGCTGATCTGAAAGAGAGTTGATGAGCTCTCAAAGAGTCTGGAGGATCATGAAAAGGAATATCAGGTAGAAGAAGCATATACTGTCTTTATATTGTCAGAAATTATCTAGTTTATCAATGGAACTTCTAATAGTTTGCGGTTTTTTTTATTTTATCCTATTGCTCAATTTTTGGTAGGGTGTTTTAGCCGGCAAGAGCAGTGGTGTGACTGTACTCAAGCAAACATATTATGATACACCCAAGGAATTGGATGTACGATTCTAATGATCTTGCCTTTAATCTTGAGGGTCTCTTTTATGTTGTTTGGGATTTTTATGGTGGAATGGAAATGAATAACAAGAAAAAAAGGAGATGAAACCGAATTGTGTATAGAATAATAAGAACTATGGATAGTGAAGGGAGAGGCGCCACTCTTGAGGAATCAAGAGATAAGCCTTTGGTTGAATCCAAGTTGCATCACACAAGTTGAATTCCCTTCTTGCAACCAAATGAAAGAGAATCTCTCTCTTAGAGTTTGTGCACAAAGACACGATTTCTCAAGGCATCCAAGCTAAGTCTTATTTAATCAAATAAGGCTCCTTATATAGGAGTTTACAATCACTAATCTGGCCTCATCATGGCCGTACATCTTGAACCAAGGGAAAGGGGGTGGGAGTTACAAATTTAATCCTATTCATGGCTTCAATTAACTATGGGGTTGGGGGTTACATTTTTCTATTGATGAGCATACTTATTACACGTTTTTAGTGCTCTTCAAGGAACAACTTGGACGTGTGTGATGGCTTGCCATGATGCTTCTTTGATTCCTTGTGTCCTTGGTCGTAGAGATGATGATCATGGTGGCCCTTTAATATGTAACCTCCGTCATCAAATGGCATTCATTCTCTCTAATTATTTCACATTCATTGGCCGAATTCTTTATGGCCATGTTTGTAACTTCCCTCTTGCTCCTTTAATGATCATGATTGCCTCATGAATGGTTGTTGCAAAGTGTAACTCCTTTTGCATTGAATGGCCGTAACTTTTAATTGAGGAATTCATTCACAAATTGAATTCTCATTTAATAGCCATAACTCCTCTTTATTATTACTAATGAGTGGCCATGAAAGCGTAACCACAAACCCTTAAATGCTCCATTGATGTGGAAAATGTAACACCCTCTTAATTGTTGGTTCGAGTCATGATTACCTTCTTTAATTGGTTATTCATTGTGTAACCTCTTTTGGCTTGAAGGTTGAATTAAAGATGTCCTTTAACTTTGTAACCTTCATGTCATTGATGCTCCTTATTGAATGGCATTTACTCCCTGACCTCTTAGCTTCAACGTGTGGCAAGAGGAGAATCAAAAGACAAGCTTCAAGCTCTTCTTGAAAGAACTTAATTGATCTTGAGTCTTGACTATTCTCTTGCACTTGAAAACTTCATGGTTGGCCTAACCTGTATTTAACTATTACAATTGTCTAAACATAAACAAAAAGTTCAGCTAACAATGAGCAAAAACCTAAGCTCTTATTACAACACCTTTCAAGAAAGTTAAAACTTAATTAAATCTTCCTCCTTTTTCCTCTATTGAAAGAGAAAAGGGTTCCTCGGCATGGTATGATCCTGGATCAAAAGGAAAGTTCCTTAAGTTCTTAAGGTCCTGAGACTGCCTTGCATCATATTAGGAACCTAAATGAAATATAATAACTCAATTAATACAGCCCTAATGATGTGCTCATAGATCATTGGTTGTTTTTCTTCTTCTTCTTTTGTTTTGTTGTTCTTTGCATTTGTCTTCATCAAAACTAGTTGAGTTTGCACACTTGCTCCACATGTTTTTCTTTTTTGAGTTGGTTTCTTGATGTTAGCAAGTGTTGTGCTATCATGAAACTTGGTTTTGTTTTATTGAGATAGATTGAAGATTGGGATTCATGTTTGCAACTTGAAATTTGATTTAAGTTTGAAACTTAGATCTACTTTGATACACTATGTTTGATTTGATGATAAAATTGACATTGAACTCAAAGCTTGGATGTATGATTTGAAATTGAAATCTAATTTGGAGTTAGCACAGTGAAGGTCAGTGTTTTCTGTGCCTTACATGGAATATCATAGCTGTCACCGCAGCTTGGATTAAGGGAGAAGGTCAGTGTTTCTGTGGAAGAAGATTTTTCTCGGTTATCAAATGGCTTGAATTTCAAATCTGACATCATAAATTTCCATGCATGTGTAACTTGCCCTTGTTTGTTGTAGGAGTAAAAATATGGTTTCTTGCTATTATCTACTTCATATCAGGGGTTCCTGGAGCATATGTCCTGTGGTATCGCCCATTATATCGTGCTTTTAGGTAATTATTTCCAGTACTTGCGTGCATGTTGCTGTTTGATTTTTCCCAATAATAATTCCAAACATTTCTTTATATAATTTCACTCATGTGTGAGACCAAAAACTGTTTGAGATTCTGGGGCATTATGGGGTTTCAAAAGGGAAACCTTGAGTCTGTAAGTGTGATCGAATTCTTTGTCACACATAGTGATGATGTCTTTAGTAATGTAAAAGTTGCTGTGGGAGTTTTGGACCAGAAAATTAAATGAACTAAATCATCTAATGCACTTGATTTTTTATTGAAGAACTGCCCCAGCCCCCAAGGTCAATTACATTTTTCTGTTATCCCGTTTTACATTAAAGTCTAAAGATAGTGTTATTCATTGAGTCATAGTCTTTTTAATATTTTTGGCAATTGTAGGAATATCCAGGCAAATGAAGGGATTTTTTGTCCTATGTCCATGGGATTTTAGCGATTTCAAAGATAGGAGTATAAAGCCTCTAGGATTGGGCTAATGGTGTTTAGGTAGCTTGCGGGAGGGCAAGGTTCAAAACTATGTGACACCATTCTACCTCAAAAAAAAAGGAGGAGAATGAGATCCTCTAAAGATATGCTCTATTTCTGTGATTTGGTGATGATCACTTGATCCAAATGCTCACATAAACTATCAGTTTTTTTTAATGCATTGTTGGAAGGGCTTTATACTGATTGGAATACACTGAAACTGGAAAGCTTTAGCTATATCATTTGAATATTGCTCTGCAATAACATCATTCTATTTTTGATTTGATATGATATCTTCTCTTGTTTTTTTTATGCAGGACTGATAGTGCTTTGAATTATGGATGGTTTTTCCTATTCTACCTGGTAAATTGACCATTTTGCTTTATACATGTAAGGTATACATCTAATAATGGAAGTAATTTAATTATCCTCATCTTTTTCTACATACAGCTTCACATAGGATTTTGCATCTTAGCCGCAGTTGCTCCTCCTATAGTTTTCAAAGGAAAATCCTTTATGTAAGTTGCTCCTCCTATATTCTCTTATTATTACATTAGGGGATCGTAAATAAATGGGAAAATTATATAAATGTTGGAAAAATATTCTTTAGGGAGAAACATATATAAATTTATAATTATACATAAAATGCTATACATACATACTTGAACAGTGTAAATAGCTTAAAACATGTCAAAGGGAAGATGGGATTGAATCCTTCCTGAAGCAAAGGTTTTGGATCATTTCTGTGAACAGAAATTCACAGAACCTCCAATTCTCCAAATGCTCTGTCCTTATTTCTTAAGCAGTGAGTAAAATTAAGGCATTGGTGCTCAAGGAAATATCTTAAAGTGATTTCATAATAATTTATAATGGTGACTACACATAACTTCAATCATGTTACCTCATTAAAAGCATTTTGTGACAACTCATCTCATCTCAAAGCATTTTGCTGCTGCTGCTGCTGCTCCTCAACCTCCTCTCATTTTCTGCAATCACCTTAGCTTCTTCTTCTTCTCGATGCTCTGTCATTGGTTAGTCACTCTCTCATGTTTATTCCTTTCTCACTCGTCCACCCACCCTCATATGTTGCCCGTGCACACCATGTGTTCGATGATTGGTCTTCTGTTCAATTTTTTCATGCATAACTCGTGATTGCCATATATATATGTATCCAGTTTCACTATGTGATTCGTGTATTCTATTATACTATTTGGTAATCGAAATTAGCATCATTTGCAGGTGTACCATTAGTGAGAAATATCAGTGAGATTCCTCAGGATAACTATGGTAGGGGAGGTCTCTCTCATATAACAGTTGCGGGTTCGATGTTGCATGGAATGAAGGAGGTATCCAACTTAATCTTTATGATCATCATTTCCTTTCCCTTCACAAATTGTAACATTGCACAAACATGTTTCAAACAGTCTTGCATGATAGGTTTCGAGTAGCTCATGTGAAAAAATGGAGTGGCATACTGTATGTAATACTTGATGCATGGTGATGCCGTTTGTCCATTGGAACAATAAGATTTGCTGTTGATAAAGTTATTATTATTATTTTTTAAAATTAAAAAGAGCTGTTTTTTTATACTAAAATCAGTCCATAAACGGTCAAATGCTGACTCGCAGCCATCTGTGTGGCAGATGTAGTCTTTCAAATTGCATTTGTAGAAATTTGTTTACTTGTCACTGTGCAGGTTATCAGACTTATTTTATCTTATTTTGTGTGAAAGGTATGATGACACCAGAAGCACATGCTGCTGCTTGGGAGACTCTGAAGGTAAGTGACCAGAAGTGCACACATTTTATGTTAATTAATTTGGGAAGGATGGTGGCCAAATGATGAGGCCTTGGGTTTTCAGATTATGTGATGTTGCTCTAATTTTGGCTTTTGTTTAGTTGGGTAATAAAATAGTGACATTTTCTTGATGTTTGTTATCTATGATGGAACTGTTGGACCATCTTTCAAAATGGATTCATAGAATTGAAGGAAAGATGTTTTGCATTTGAATTTGTAGTCACCACCGTTTTTGGGACATTGACACTTGCAGAGTGCAGCTTGTGTCTTGGTTCCTGGAGGATTTGGAGATCGTGGTGTGAAAGGTATGATGCTAGCTGCCAAATATGCCAGGGAGAACAATGTTCCTTACCTAGGGATTTGCTTGGGAATGCAAATTTCTGTAATTGAGTTTGCTAGATCAGTAAGTAACATTTTTGTACATGTCATGTTTGGTTTTGGTTCTTCACAACTGCATTTTTTTTAGTAACTTGACATACATTCATTCTTAGGTTTTGGGTTGGGAAAGAGCAAACAGCTTAGAGTTTGATGCCCAAACACCAAATCCTGTTGTGATTTTTCTGGAAGAACATTCTTAGTACCATGAGGCTTGGATCTAGAAGAACATTCTTACAGACACCTCATTGTATCACTTCCAAGCTGTATGTGGTGTAGCATCTCAGTATTGTATTTTGGTGATAAATGAATTATGAGTACATTGCTGATAACCCTTTTGTGAAATATGTCATCTTGTTTGTCGTTGATTAGCTTTTTCTGGTGGCATCAGTATGCATTAAATCCCAGGTTCCTATCACTGGGCCTGTCTGTTAGTTGTGAAAGACATGTGGTCAATATTGTTGACCAAGTGCATCATCAAGGGGTGGTTTGATGTCAATGAATTTTAGAACTGGTTCAAATTTCAGAATATTCTTGATGTCATTCTAATCAATGCTTTATAACAAAATTAAATCTTATTTTATATTTTTATTTGTCAATAGTGTTTATTTTTCTAAATTTTGTGAAATAAGTGTAGCTAATATATATTTTGCGATAAAAACAGGGATAAAAACAGTGATTAGTGATTAAAAAATTATGGTCACAAATTTTTTAAATAGTGACGGAAATATTCCATCACTAACATGACAAATCCGTCACTAATAGTGACTGGAAAAACGTAACCGCAAAATGTAGAAATCCGTCACCATTACTGACTGCAAACCGCAGTCACAAAACTTACAATTCGGTCACTACTAGCGACGGTTAATAATTAGTGACCGAAATATCATATTTTCCGTCACTAACGTCATATTTTCCGTCACTAAATTGGTCACGTTTATTTGGTAACTATTTTAGCGACAGAATATAATTTTTGTGACTGCAAAATTCGGTCACAAATTAGTGACCGAAAAATTTTCCGTCACTAATTTGTTTGTGACGCCACTTTTAGTGACCGCACCTATTAAGTCACTAATTCGGTCACTAACATGTTTAGTCACCGAAATTTGCTATTTAGTGACCGAAATTTGCGATCACTAAAAAGCTTTTTTTTAGTAGTATGGTAAATGATTTTAAAGAAAGAGTTTTCATGAAATAGAGTTATGAGTTTTAAAGTGGATTTTATAAAAAGGTGACTTATTTTCTACGGTTATGTGTTTGATATTTTTGGTGCTTTTAAGAGAACTATGATTTTATACATGAATGATTTGATAAATAAGAAAATTATTTTCTATAAGTGTGTATGCATGTATATGTACGGATGTATGCCTTTGATCATGTGAAATGTAATTAGTAAATGTATGTGATGATAAATGAATGAATATGTGTGTGGTATATGTGCAACGTGTAAGAGTGTGTGTGTGCATGAGTGTATGTGTTAGGCGTGAAAATGAGTGTGTGAATGCATGAATATAAGTGTGATTGATATGTGGATGTGTAAGTATATGTGTGTGCCGTGTGTACGTGTGTGAGTGTAGGAAGCTTAGAATTTTCTTTAAGTGGTGAGCAAGCAACTAAGTTGCAACCAAGTAACCAAGACTTAACCAAACCCTAACTAAGTCTTAACCAAGTCTTAACTAAATAGTTGAAACCCTAAGGAGAACTCCCCAAGTCAAAAGCCTAGAATGAACTCTAACACCCTTATGTCCCCTACCTTGTCTCCTTAAGAGATGATAAACTCCACCCATGCAATTTTAGAGAAGGCCGAATTTACCCCTCCCAATTGTGCTAAGACCGAATTTCATGAAGGAGAAAATAGGAAACTTTGAATTGTTTATATAAGCTTGGCCATAGATGCATTTCCTCCATTCTTCATTTTCTTCGTCCCAACACCCACACAAACACAAGTCTAAGAGCTCCTCAAACTCTTAGACTAAGAAAAGAAAAAAAAATAGAAAGAAAAGAGAAAGAAGAAGAGGAAGCCGTGAGTAGGAGAAGGAGAGGAGAAGAGTTCAAAGCCTTAAACCTAGGAGTTCTTTGAAGATCAAGTGCTCTAGAAGACCTTTCTCCTTGGTATAACCAAAGACCTAGAAGAATTAGAATTAGTTTGATTTGTAAACTTGTAATCTTTGTTTCTTTTCTTGCATGTTCATTCTATGTTTTGAAAGATGCCTCTATGTGTTGATCTTGTTAACCATGGACTTTTAAAAGACTGAATTAATTTGTAATAGGTATAGTATGATTCGGTTGGTGTGGATCTTGATGTTTTTCTTTTTAGATCTTAGGTTTTGTTGGTGATTTTTGTGAATTTAGAGTAGATCTTCTTTGCATGTTTGATTTCTATGCTTAAAACCGTAGATCAAAAGGTGTTTATATGTTTAGTGGTAAATCAATGTTTGATCTAAAATTGTTCTTATTTTTGGCTTTGCATGTTGGTTTATGATGATGATCTTGAACCTTGTATGTGTAATTTTTGGTTTAATCTTAGGAAAAACTTTAACTTGTGTCTTGATCTTTGATTCTTGTATTAATCTTTGATTTAATCTTGATTCGGTTTTGGAATTTTCTAAATGATTGGTGAACAAAAGCTTTCTTATTTTCTCAAAAGCATGTCACGGTTTTTGGTCTCTTTTCATCTAAAGTAATTTTTGTCTTTGAATTGTGTTTTGGATCTTTAATTTTGTTTTGATCTTGAGCTTTGCATGTAATTTTTGAAACAAAAGCTTTAGTGTTTTCTTATAGTGTGTCTCGGTCTTGGCCCTTTTCATCCAAAATGATTTTGTCTCCTAATTGTGCTCTTATGTTTAATTCCATGACTTGATCTACATGATTTAGATGCATGCATGTTTATGTTGATCCAAGATCTTTACATGTTTGATCTTGCATGTAAGTTTTAATTGAAAGATCATGATTTCTTGTAATGCATGCCTCGGTTTTGGAAAGAAATTAGGGAAATAAGCTTTAAAATAATTTTTCCTTGCATGAACATGATTTAATTTAAGTGTTGATTGTGTGCATGTTGTATTCGGCCATGTCTAGATTTAAAATCCATGCTTTTTATTGTATGGGAATTTGATTTATGCTTTATGTTCTTGCATGATCCTTGATTCGGTTTGAGTTAAGGAAAAATGAATTAAAGCTTGATTGTTTTCCAAGTTTTAAGCTCTCGGTTTTTGTCAAAGAAAAGGGGAAATAATTGCATGATTTTGTGTGTTTGACAATGCATGAATCTTATTTTGATTGGTGTGTATAGTTTCGGTTTATGCATATTAATTAGGTTAGAATTCTTTTCCATATAGTAATCTAGGAATAATGCATGTATTTTATGAAATAATGCTAAGCTAATTAATTTGAGAAAAGTTTGTGTGCTTTAGTGACTATGTGTGCATGTATTCGGTTGATGAACTCAAGTATGCCTAAATGATTTTGTTTTATGAAAATAAAATGTTTTTGAAAATAAATATATGTTGAAGGATTGAATTAAGTGTTTGATCTGTGAAAGTATTATTTGAAAATGAATGTTTGTTTTGTGAATGAAATGGAATAATTGATTAATTGTTTATGTGATCAAGGTGTGTGGTTGACCGTATGTGTACTTAGTTTTGAATCCAATTTGACTTGATTTATTTGAGTTTTGAGATTATGTTTGTGATTTATTTTATAACAAAAACTTGAGTTTTTAAAAAGGGATTAACCTTAACTTAAAGAACATTTGAAACAAAATGAGTTTTTACGATGTTTTCAAATTTTATTAGATTGATTTTTGAGAAGCATTTCTTTGCTGCCCAAGTTTATTTAAAAATTGTTTTCTTGATTTTTTTTTTAAAATGAGTCCATGAGACTCAAAGTTGGTTTTTTTAAATGGTAATTGATTTTAGAAAAACCCGGATTGAAAACCGGTGAATTTTACGATGTTTTCGAATGCGGTTAAGGTGCTGTCCAAAACGGACCAGCAACCTACCCAATTGATTTAAATTATTTAAAGTTTTCAAAATGATTTTAAGTATTTAAGAACTAAGAAACGTTTGAGTTATTTTAAGAAAACAATCATGTTTTAAGATTTCCGACGAGGAATGAAAAACATTTTAAGTTAAGAAAAGTTTTCAAGGAAAGTGTGTTTTAATAAATTCGAGGAATGTTACAGACGAGGGATTAAGGCAGTGGCAGCAACCAAGATCAGAGGAGACTGTGTTCATCTAATCGCTGGACCTCAGGTGAGAGAGTAGCTTTCCTAAGACATCTTGGTAGTAGGTGTTATATTAAGACGTTCCGTATCAGCTCAAAGATCGGAACTAAGTGGCTCTGCGTCAGTAGTATAGTGGCAATTGTGTGCTTTGTGTGGCCACTTATACGAATAGGACAAAGACCACATTGTTGTGTGTGATGTGTGATGATGTGTTGTTTGTAGTTGTTTATTTATGAATGTTGATATTGAATTGTTAAGGTGAAATAATTGATAATGATAAAAGAGATTAAGAATAAAAGACACCAAGAAAAGAGATAACCTTTGTTTGGCATAAGTCCTTGTGGAATAAGGCTGCCTGGATAAGATCTTGACGAGACATTAAGATGGGAAATCATGATAAGGGAGTTGAGAATGATGTGAAAGGAAGTAAAGAGAATGATTGAAAAGAGATGAGAGATGAGAATTGGAAAAGGATTTAATGATGCGATACGAGTGAGCCAGAGCCGGGGAGGAATGTTGATGATGTAGTGAGAGTAAAAGGGTGATGAGAGTGGAGCTGGATTCTTGATTTTTGGTTTTGTTTCTTGGACTGAGACTAGCGTTGAGTTGAGCTTGCTCCTCCACTAGTTCTCAAGAAGAGAAGGTTTTTGAGAAAGTTTTTGAAAAGAAATTTTTGAAAAGAGTTTACAAAATATTATGGGAAAAGGTTTTACGAAAATGAGATTTTTGAAAAGTAGTTTACGAAAGAAAGTTTCGAAAAGGATTTGCGAAATGAAATTTTGAAAGGGGTTCCCTAAATGAAATTTTTGGAAAGAGTTTACAAAACTTGATTTTGAAAAATGGTTCCCAAAATGTGAAAAATTTTCCAAAATAGATTTTCTGAAAAAGAGTGTGAAAAGAGGTTTTGAAAAAGGATTTCGAAAAGAGATTTTTGAAACGAGTTTCGGAAGGAGTTTTTGGAAAAGAATTATGAAAGGATTTTTGAACTGAAGTTTCGAAAGAGTTTTTACAAAATGAAAATTGTTGAAGAGAATTTGGGAAGTGAGATTTGAAAGAGTTTTGATGAAGGGATTGTTGGAGAGAAGTTTTGTGATGAGATTCAAGTTGTGATTGTGATCCCGCTCTGTGCCAAGTTTGAGGAATGGAAAAGTGATGCAAAGTTAGCGGTCAGGACTCATTGAAGGGATGCACGAAGGGTGAGCTGACCATTAGGGTAATTAAAAAGATAAAAGCTTTTAAAAGACATTAACAGCGAACACGGTGAGGTAGGAGAGTTAACCCGAAGTAGTGGAGAGGAAGGAACCATAGGTATCTGCGGATACTTAGGAGGAGATTGCATTAGGGAAGGACGATGACGGTGAAACGTCAAGAAGTCTAGAGTATTGTTATAGGCAGAACGAACTCCATAAGTGGTGCACTAACGTGGTGGGGACTGGGTCCAATACCGTGGTAAGTTCTGCGTGCACACTAGAACAATACTGTCGCCCCCTAGATTGCAAATCGAGAATAGTGAGAGGAACTGGAGTGGGGCATCTTGTTTGCCACTGTAGTGAGACAGTGTGCCTTGTTTATTGAATTGATATGATTTGAGGCAGAGTCCTCCTGGTCTGGGACCATTTGTTGTGACAGCTGTCGTGCCCGCACGGTAAAGGTTCTGTACTCCTGTTTGCTTTCGACTAGGTGGATGGATGGCCGAGGAGATGTAGACTTGAGACGTGAGTGCTAACTACGAACGGACGCGTACCTCGATGATTCTCTAAATCCCCTTAATCATCGATGGTGATAATTCAATAAGACTTGATAAAGAAAAGAATTGTAATTAAGAATGGAAAAGACTTGAGAATGGTTGATGATGAGGTTGTGAAGTTGGATCAAGAGATGTGACTCTTGGAGAGGGAAAGGAAATAAGTGATGGATTGAGAGTGAGAAAGCAATTGAAAAGATAAGATGATTATATAAGAATGATGATAAGATAATAATAATAATGGATTGTGATGTTATGCTTGAGTGTTGTGTTGTGTGTGCCTTGTTTGTCTTGTGTGCTATCTTGATATCCCGCCTGCCGTAAATCCACAACGTCGACGATTCGTCATTCGGAGTGCTAACTCTCTCCTGCCCGTTGGCATATTGGTGCCTCTGGTACTCCAATGTGCAGAATGGATTGTCGCATGGAGATTACCACTTGGATGAGACATGGATGCGGCTGGAAGCGTACCCCATCTGGTTGGGTATGGGTTGGTGACACTCAGATTACGATTCCGGATCCAGAGCATCGACTCAGTGGAGCTAATCTAGGACCGCTGTTGGGACAAGTTTCTGTCCGGGGATACTCAGACTATGAGGAGAAGCTGCGCTGTGAAGCTCCGAGGATTTCTTCTGCTCCATCTAGGATGCAGTGGGTGCCAAGGAATGGTGGATCAGCAGCAAGGGAGATTGCTTCATCTTCTGGGATTAAGCATGGACATAAGAAGGAGGATCGGGATCTTCATCCCATAGTTTTCATTAGGAAGAGTCATAGGTAGGGTAGGAAGTTTAAGTTGTTGCTGAGTCAAGGATTATCTGAGCAAAGTATCACTTCTGTAACTATGCCCTACTTTTATTTTGTGAACTTTTATTTTAAAGAAAACATGATCTTGTTTTTGAAAGATTGGAAAGTGTAGGTGCGGAAAGGTTTTTAAGTAACAACCCGGTTTTCAGGAAAGACGGTTAACCTGCACCCACATTGTAAAAAAAAATGGTCTCATTTTTAGCAACTTGATAAATAAATGATGATTGTTTTCGGGAGGTGAAAATCAGGCTGTTACATGTGTTCTTGTGTGCAATAAACTATGTGTGAAATTTAATTAGTGAAATTGAGGTGCATAGATAAATGAATGTGTAACTTGTGTGAATGTGGGTGTATGTGTGATGTGTGTCTTGAGTGATGCCCTAAAGTATTACATGTATGTTGGAATATGTGTTAAATATGTGCATTATTTCATGACTTAAATTCTATGTGTTTATCATGATAAAATGAAAAGAAATTATATGTGTATGTGTGTGTATTGTTCGGCCATGTGAGATCAAGAGGACCAAGTGGGAGAGCATTTTCTTAAGCATTAAGAAAGTAGAAATTAAATAGAAAATAAATAGGAAATTAGGTGGTGTGTGTGATGATGCCTAGGAAGACTTTTCTACCCCCTTGTCCCCCACGAAAAGATCCCTCCCATGCAACTATTTGGTTGGACCCAATTGCCCTTAAGCTTGCATCTTGGATCAAGGACAAAAAAGAAAAACTCCACCTCTTGACTTTGCCCATAAAGCCGTGTGTGTGTGTGATGGCTAATTCATTTCCTTCACATTTCCACCAACACAAACACATAGTCCCAAGAGTACATCAAAGCTCTTGAGACCCTTAGAAGAGAGGAAGTGGCCGAGAGGAGAGAAGAGGAAAGGAAGAGTGTGAACCCAACCCAAACACCTTTGATCTCTTCATTCAAACACATTCTTCTTCAAAGATCAAGAAGAAAACCAACCCTTAACCCTAAGAGAGAGGAGGCCGAAGCAATCCTAGGAGGAAGGAGAGATTTGAAGCTTGAAGATTGAGTTAGAATTTTTGTTTAAGGTAGTTATTTAAGAAAGTTTTAATGTAACAATCTTAGTTTTGTAAAGGACTTTGTGATGGACTTTGTTTAAATTGAATTTTTGTGATGCATGTACTTATTTTCTTATGATCTTGAAGTTTAAATGGCTTGCATGTCATTTTTATGTATTAATCTTGAATATTTGTGCTTGAAAGCTTTGATCTTCAACTTATAAGTTTTCTTCTTCACGGTTTTGTTTGAAATTTGTGTTTAAGTTTGTATTTTTACCTTGATCTTCTCTTGCATGTCTTGATTTATGGTAGATCTTTGCAAAAGCATGAAGTTTGAACTTTGTGTGTTTGTTTTGAGTAAAAAGTCTTAATTTTCTTTTGATGCATGTCACAATTTTAAAGGGAAAATTATGATAATAAGTTTTAAAAATGATTTTGGTACAAAAAGGATTTTCAACAAGATTTTGTGTGTGTGATGATGATTTCGTTGATGTTTGAAAAGAAAATGTTGTTTTAAAGCTTTGCATGTGAAAATAGAACTCAAGATCTTACCTTTGTGTATTTTGTCATTCGGCCAAACCTAAGGAATGTAGGAAACCATAATTGATCATTATTTTAGTTGCATGCATGTTGAGATTTATGTGAGCTAAAAATTCAAAGTATATGCGTGAAATTTTTGGAGATGAAAAGTCTTGATATGACTCTTGATGCTATTATGATAAATTTATTTAAAGAAATGAAATTAAAATTTGATGAATTTTTATGTGAAGCTCACAGTTTTGCCTTTATAAATATCAAAGTTTGTTTATTTTGCTTTACGTGTGTGTTCTATTGATGGATCTATGGATTTCAAGTATAAGAAAGTCTAAATTTTGATTAAAAAACTTAAAAGTGATTTTGTGTTCCATTCGGTTTTAGGAACAAGTTTTACCTAAGCTATTTTCATTTTCCTTACGTGTTATTGTTTAAGTTAGCTTTGAGTGAATAAGATTGATTTGGTATGTGATTAAATTATTATGAGTTTGAATTATTTTTCTATGACCAATTCGGTTTGGTTGAGAAATAAAAGAACTTGAATTGGTTTTCTTTGCATGGTAGTTTAGAGGTAAAATTAATTGAATTGTATGAAATTGAAATCATAAGTAAGGATATTTCTCTTCTTAGTCTCGGTTATGATGTTTAAAGTAGGATAATGTGATTAAATGATTATTTTCCATACATGCATGTTTTGTTTAAGTAATAGTAATCATGAGTGTTTGAGATTATGAATACAAACCTTGCCTTATGTGTGATAGGATTCGGCCATGCATAGAAAATAGGAGTTTCTATTTGATTCTTGTTTTGGTATGCATGCCTGATGAGTGTGAAAGTGATGCATGAATTATGAATGACTTAACATGTTCAATATGTGTGTTTGAAAATGATTTGGAATGTTTTTGATTTAACCCTTGTTGATATTTTCTTTGACTTAATTCGGTTTTTGAAAGAAATAAAGTGAGTGTTGTGATTTGATTTATTGAAAATTATTGTTTTGAAAAGAATTTCATTTGATAATTGAAATACATGGTTTTAATTTAAAAGGTGTTTTATATTTAAAAAAAAAAACCTTGAGATAAATGTGGCTTTTGAAGGGGTCAGGGAACTAATTATGTTTTTAGCAAATTTTTGAAAAGAGAATTTTAAGTTTTAATTTTCTAAACGCCTTATTAAATAAATGTTTTACTTGATTTTGATTGAGAGTTTAAAACCCAAAGTGATTTCAAATTATTTAGAAGAAGCGAGTATTCATTTTCAATTAAAAAGTTTTGTAACGTTGCTTTATTTTCGAAATAATTGAATAAGAGTGATTTTAATAAGAGAGAACTATCTGAGTGCCAGTAACGATCGGGAAGCAGTTACGAACGTCGCAATGGAAACTAAGGAGCGCATTGAAGATCGTCATCGGTTGAGGTGAGAGAGAAGTTTTCCCCAAACACCGTGGTATTTAGGTAATATATTAAGTGTTTCGACCATCTCAAAAGTCGAAACTTAGTGGTTCTGAGTCAGTAGCACGGTGGCAATTGTTTGGTTGTGTGGCCACTCGTGTGAAGGAGACAAAGACCACATGAAATTAGATAATGAGCTTATATGATGATATCTGAATGATAGTATGTTGTTTATTCGTTTATTTGATGAATTTATTATGCATGATGAGGTTGAAATTAAGGTGAGTAATAACGAATAAGAAGAATAAAAGATAAAGTTTGAGAAAGATGTTGAGATGTTGTGGAATTTATAATCGCTGATGAGTAAGAATTGATGAATATGATGTGGACGAGTCAGAGCTGGGGAGAGTGATGTTGATATGAGATGTGATTTGAGCGGAGCTGGGCTCCTTTGTTTTTGGTTTTAGACTGGGACTAGTGTCGAGTTGAGCTTGCTCCTCCATTAGCGCCCAGCAAAGTTGTAATTTTGAAAAGAGATTTTTAAAAATAAATTTCTGAAAAAGGTTATGTAACAATATTTCCAAAGGAGTTTTCCGAAAGAATCTTTCTGAAAAAGTTGTGCGAAACAATCTTTTTGAAAAGTTTTGTGAAAACATATATTTTCAAGAAAAGTTTTTGGGAAACAACCCTTTTGATAAAGTCTTGAAATGATATTTTTGAAGAAGTCTTTTGTAATGACGTTTTTAAGAAAGTCTTACGAAGTGACATTTTTGAGTAAAAAAATTGTGAAAAGAGATTTTAGAAACTTTGTGAAAAGAGATTTTTAGCAGTTGTGAAACTAGATTTTTTGAGAAACTTACAAAAGGAAATTTTATGAAATGAGGTTTTGTGAAAGATTATCAAATAGTATTTTGAGAAAGTTTGTGAAAAGATTGTTTTGAGAAAAGACCCTGAAATGAGATGATTACAAGGATTCGGAAATGAGATGTGAGTTCATTGGTGTAATCTCAGCTCTGTACTATGTGAGAATTGATGAGAGAAAGATTGTGCCTAGTTAGTGGTCGGGACTCATTGAAGGGATGTACGAAGGATGGGCCGACCTTAGGATAATTACAAAGATAAAAGACTTTAAAAGACATACGTGGTGAGGCATGAGAATGCGAAGTAGTGGAGAGGAAGGAACCATAAGTATCTGCGGATACTTAGGAGGAGATTGCATTAGGGGAGGACGATGACGGTGAAACGTCAAGAAGTCTAGAGTATGTTTCTAGGAAGAACGAACTCCACAGGTGGCGTACTAACGTGGTAGGGACTGGGTCCAATGCCGTGGTAAGTTCTGCGAGCTCCCTAGAAATATATTGTCGCCCCCTAAATTGCAAATCTTGAACAGTGAGAGGGACTGGAACGGGGCATTGTGATTTGCCACTGGTTGTACAGTGAGCCTTGATTATTGATATTATATGAATTGATTTGAGGATGTAGTCCTCCTGGTATGGGACCATTTATTGTTGAGACAGCTGTCGTGCCCGCGTGGTAAAGGTCCTGTACTCCTGTTTGCTTTCGACTAGGTTGGGTGGATGACCGAGGAGATGTAGACGTGTGTGCTAACTTTGAGAGCGATTTTCCTCAATGATGATTAAATCCCTCGCATCATTGACGATCGAATTCATAAAACTTAAATAAGAAAAGATAACTTATATTGTAAGGAAAAAATAATTCTGAAACGACAAGAGGATGAGATTGTATGGAGATAGAATCAGAGTTGCGCAGCAGAAGCGATCTCTGAAAAGTAATTGAGTAGAGTAGGCGTTTAAATATGATTGTTTCTATATGTTGTATGATTACATGTTTTTGTTATTCCTTAATATCTTACCTATTGTAATCCCACATTGTTGGCATAACATGCTTGGGAATACTTACTCTCTCTAGTCTTCTGCTATGTATGCTTGTTGTTATGATGTCTCTTCCCCTAGTCTATGGATCCTGTCATGTTCACGTTCGACATTTGAGACGAAGAAAGATGGGAAGTGGATTATCGAGAGTGGAAATGGCGTGAAAACACCGTGATCGGTGGGACAGCCGACTATCATGGTGGATACCCGATGCTTTTGTCTGCACACATTGACCTCGAGGTTGAGGAGTTAGAGGAATTGGACGGGGACTTAATCACCCAGAGACGGATGAATCGAGCTCGACTCTAGCGAGGCATTTTCCGTGGACCTTCGTCTTCAGTTCAATGGGCCTGGTGGTAGTTTCTTTTATTTTAATTGAAGTATTATATTCCCAGTATTTACTTAGTGTCATTGCAGTACCCTGATGTAACCCCAAACTTATGTGGATGAAGTCATTCTAATGGGCCATGATAACTGAGTTGAGAAGAATCAAGTTGCAAAGTGTAGTGTCTTGTGACACTTCGGTTTGGAACTTGAAATTTAGCATGATATGTGAGAACACCTTTTTATTTATGAAAGAGTTTTGAAAACCACATGGTTCCCATACTCATGCTACTCAACCACGTTACATGTTTTAAAAAAAAAAAAAATTTGCCCATATTTTTACTACGTTTTATGATTAAAGAAATAGATTTTCAAGTTGCCAAATCGGGGTGTTACAGTTGTGGTATCAGAGCAATGGTTGATCTAAGTAACTGAATACATGGGAAACATACTTCCTTTGTGTGTCTTGTGTGCTAGTCTAGAATGATTAGAGATAGGAATGCCGAGAGTGTGCGCATGTTGCTTGGAATGCGTCGGAGTTCGTTGTAGAATCCGAGGATTCGAATCCTAGCAAGACCGAAACTTATTCTTTGAACTTATCATTCCTTGATGGAACCCTTGCTTGTTGTGAGCCCTTTTGTTCAGAATAAACTACAAGTTCTTGATTCGATTTGAACCATGAGCCTATCTCATGTTGCTTGATACCCAGATTAATCTCTAAAGCAGCCTTGAACCTTCCTAATTTGATTAAACCTGAATTTGTGAACTTAGTTTATCAACCTTCTCTATTATTAAGCTGTTTGATTCCCAAATTTTTGGTTATGACTTGTGCCAATCAAGTAGTTGTCCCTGAATTAAGAATAGATTGTGAGGTGTTTTTAGACCAGATTTGCAATATCTGAGAAAAGTAGGGGTTAGAAAGTATGAACTAAGGGAGATGTAATGGTCATAAGATATAGTGATGGTGTCTTTCGAGCCTTAAGTGAGATGGAGGATTGTAAGAGTCGGTTAGAATTGAAAATGAATGAGGGTAATTTGTCTGAAATCTTGGTCTAGGCAGTATCGAGGCAGCAGGAAGTCTAGGATAAGTCAGAAGAGTTGTGATCCTAGAATTAGAGTTAGAAGGAGTAAATGATATCGTCTAGTGCAATTTTCTATTAATGGTGTGGAATTGGGCAGATGAAGTGAAGACATTTATGGTTAGAACCCTTAAGTGATGATCAATGTTAGGACGGATGATGGAAGTGTGATGGTGAATTGTGGAATAGAGGAGCTCTGTTAGGAATGAAGGTCTTTAAATAGACAGGTAATCCTAGGATTTGAAGAACTTCAATGGACTTAGGCCTTAAGGTGAAACATGAAGGATGGAAAAAGGAGTTAGAATGCTCAAGCGGCTACAATCCATAGGAAATAGATGGAGTGAAGTGAAGCATATGTTAGCAATCGCCTAAAGAAAGGAAGGACTATTGATGAATAAGATGGAGTTATAAGGGTGAATGTTTAATGGAATCTAAGGCAATGATAGGATGAATTTGGATGGGGTAAAGAGGAGTAGGGTAAGATGAATAAGAAGCGGTAAGGATTGGGAAGTTGGTGAGAACCAAGTTCATGCTTATGGTTGAGATATGTAATGATAAGGGTCATTAAAGTTGGGGATCAGATGGAAATTTGAGGTTTTGAGGTGACCTAACTAGGCTGAAAGTTACTAGAAAAGGGTAAGTCGGAAGAGGAGTCTTACAAATAGTGTCTTTGCTTAGATTGGCATAAGCATGGCGTTCCTTTTTATGTTGTTACTTGTTTCGGCAACCTTGAACACCTTTAAAAAAAAATTTAACCCGCTTAGCAAAGCCTTGTCGTTATACACCATTGTATTTGACAATGGGATGACCCAACAGATTGCTTTTGTTTGGAATTCTTTCAAATCCTTCATGAGGGCAGCGAATAAATGGTGTGTCGCAACAGTCAGCTCATATTAGGATGAGGAAGAAGATTGCTACAAGGAGCTACGCACTCTTGAACGAGACGGTTTTGCGCATCATTTCTCGAGGACGAGAAATTTACAAGTTGGGGAGAATGTAACATCCCGCATCTTCTGGACTCAAATAGATCAAAGAGGTTTTATTTAAAAAGAACTTTTAGAATTTAAGAAGGATTTTCAGCAAAATGTTTTAGCAAATGATTTTCATTTGAGTTTGATTTTATGAAAACCAAGTTATGTTTTTGTCATTTGAGATTTCTTAAAGAAATGAATTTTCTTTTATGGTCAAAATGAATTTGGATACTTTGAAAATGCATATCTTTTCAACCGTTTTTCAGAAAATCATGATCTATATATGAAAACGATCGTGTTGAAAAGTAGAACTTAAATATGTGATTTTCATAATTTTCTGGGTTGGTTTGCAAAAATTTATTTTGAGTATTTAAAGGACGAATTTTTTTAAAGTAGTGAGGAATGAAAATGATTTAAGACTTTAAATGAAGTATCCCTTTTGAAAATATTTGATTTATGTGAAAATGTAGTTTTATAAAATGAAGTGATGCTTATATTTTTAACCAAATGGTGCAGTTAATTAATGTGTCTTTGAAATTTTTAAGTTTGTGAGTGTGTGTGCTTGTGTGCAATAAACTATGTGTGAAATTTAATTAGTGAAATTGAGGTGCATAGATAAATGAATGTGTAACTTGTGTGAATGTGGGTGTATGTGTGATGTGTGTCTTGAGTGATGCCCTAAAGTATTACATGTATGTTGGAATATGTGTTGTTGGGATTCTGGCAAGTATACCAGATCGTACAAGTAATAGAGTGATAAATAGAGTATCGTTCCCAACGAGGACTGAAATTGATTCTAATAATTCTCACCTATTCGTAGTTACTAAATGAAAATTAAATTGAAATTAAATTGTTTGAGTGATTTTTGATTTAAATGAATTAAAATAAACAAATAAAACGATTCTTGAACAATGGGAAAAAGCGGGACGTAGTTTCGATGAAGGTTCCTAAAACGTTTAACAACGAATTGATTTGTTTTCCTAAATTCTGAATTTATTTTGCAAAGGTAGAAAACGCCTAATGTCTTAGCACGTTTCCGTGTTTTAGATATTAATCTCTCAATGATGTCTCAAGAGAGCCTTAAACACCTAACCTTAAACTAAGTTCAATCAAAACTTGTAAAAATTATCCAATTCATAGAAAACATGTCTGTGCCTATGCAATTGAACTGTTTGATTATTAAGCTAAATCCTAAATTCATATGTCTATTCATAAAGGATTTCCAAAAGTCATGAACTGCGCACATTCACGAGAAACAATCAAAATATAATCAAACACAGAATTTATAATGGAAAAACAAAATCAATTCATTGCAAAAACATTAACAAGGTTCCATGTTCATCTACTCCTACATCCCAAAGAAGGGTTTAGTTCATAATGGGAAGAAGAAAAGCAATAAAAGTGATAAAGAGAGACATAATTACCACTAATCCTTGCCTCTAATCTCCGTGTTCTTCGCAAAAAGCTCTAAACCTTGTTCTTAATCCTCTGATATGTGTAAAAAACCTCCTCAATCTAACCTAGAATATGTCTATTTAAAAGGATAAAAACTAATCTCCTATCAAATCTGTAAAAGATATAATTAAATCTACTGCAACTGACGTCGTGCGCTTGGGCGTACAAACCCGCGCTTGGGCGAGATCGACCCGCGCCTGGGCGCACAAGGCTGCGCCTGGGCGCACCACGCTAGCTTCAGCATCTGCTTGTTTTTGCTCTTTTGGCCCCATTTCCTGGTCTTGTGCACCCATGCATAGCATCTTAACCGTCAAACTCGCCTTCTCATCTCCAACTTCAAGGTTTATTACTTGCTTCTTTTTTTTTTCTTTTTCCAATTTCAACAAATTAAGCTCCAAAACCTGAAATTAAGAACCAAAAAGGCACAAAATCCACAACGATCTCGTTCCTCATCATTAGTAGATAAAATCAATCTTTTTTAACAATTACTTGATAAACAAGCCAAAATCACTAAGAAAGAGGGTAAATTATCCCTAAAAAACATCATATTTCTGGCTCTAATCACTCCCCCAAACTTAACATTTTGCATGTCCCAGGCAAAAGTAAAACAAAAATTCAGAGCCTTAAATCCTCCTCTATCAAGACATAGCAACTCAATCATAAACTCCGACTCACCTACCCAAAATTCCTCTCTTCACTAGCAAATCACCTTAATGAAAACCAGTTGATAAGACAAATTCAAAATGAATAAAAGATTAGTGACCACATTATCTCACAACATCTCTCATGTGTATGGGTAATATTTATCAATTCACTCAAGTTCTAACAATGAAAGCATGTTACCATAAGCTTGACTATAGACCTATATCTCCACTGAATTATTGACAGCACACACAAATCAAAAGGTCTTTAATTTGGTTGCAATGGGGCCATGGCTAAAAGTGTCAGGTGGGATAAAAGAAGCAAAGGATAACGCAAAGGGCTTATTTTAATAAAATCACCAATCTTCCCTTTTGAATTATGAAATGAGCAATGAAAGTGATTACAAAAACACAACTCAACTCATTTGTTTCCCTTTTTCTTTTCTTCTTCCTTTCTATTCTCTTCTTCTTTTTTTTTCAGCACATTTTGATTATGCTTTTTTTTTTCGAAGAGATATAGAAATACATTTTTCAACATTTAACACTTCTACCATTTTTAGGTAACATTCCACTCAATTGCTCATTTAAAAATTCAAAGGTACTTTCATAAAAATATTTCAATTAATGTTGGGTACCAAAGAAAATCATAATATCTCATCAAGCTCAAAGTGGGCAACTAAGGGAACATTATTTCTCAAAAATTGTTGAAGGCCTCAAAAACACAAACCTAAGTGCCTTAATCATGTTCATGCATGCAATCAATTGTCAATTTTGAAAAGGTCACAAGTCAAGTTCTAGAACATTCAATCAAAGTGAACACACTCGTGAAAGAATTAGGAGTTTCATCACAATTTCATTAAGCATTACTCCTTCAAGTGTATAGGCTCAAATCTCACTGGTTAAGGTCAATTCACTAATCAATCATTCACAACAAGTTTGCCAAACAACTAATTTTCAAACAAAATTTCAAAGCTAAATCCAATTAGTACCTGGGTAAAACAAGTCGGAAATCACAATCAAGCATTTACACCTATCAAAGGGACAAATCTCACACCTAGAATCAGTGCCTACTCATGCCAGGACACAAACCAACACAAAGCCAGGGGAGAAATCAAGTTCAGAAAAATTTTTATTTTGTATTTTGTTACCCTCCCCCAAACTCAGAATGTGGCTTGTCCTCAAGCAACAAATCGACCTACACTACAAAATAAAAATAAAAGCTAGGGAAAATGGAAAACTTCCCTCACATGCAGTGGTCCCTGTAAAGCACATGGGAAGTAACTCCCCCAAACTTATTCACCTGCATCACAATTAATCTCAAGGTGCAAGAGGCACCACATAAACATCACAGGTAATTAAGTATATAAAAAAAAACACGACCACAAATATAAAGGAAATTAACCATGCAGAAAACGAAACAAGTGTTTTTGGTGCACAGGTCTGTAAGTATCACACAAACTCAAAATCAGAACTAGTCTCACAATAATACCAAAGACTACCACACCCTCACTACCAACTGAACTACACAAATCATCAGCTACAACCATAGAGCTCAGAACCCGGCATCACTATCATCCAAATCCTCACCATCAGAAGAGTTATCTAATGTCCGCAACTCCTCGGCCGTATAAGGTGGAAGAGGAAAAGGAATGCCCAGGTGGTTACCGATCGCACGCTGGTGTGCATCTCTCGTCTCATCCCGGAGCAGCTCCATCTGGAAATAATGAGTGTGGCGGCTCTGACGGCGCAAAAGCCGCTCCATCATGCGGGTCAAATCAGCGGTCGATCCCCCTTGGGGTGGATGAGGGTCTGGAATGGGTGGAACAACAGGAGCAGCAGGAGCTGGTGCTGGGGGCACACTCGGGGTAGCAGCGGCAGCAGCGGCACGTGCAGCACGCGAACCACGGGCAGCCGCTAGCGGTGGAAGACCAAGCTCCTCACGAGCTATACCCTCAAATGTCTGAAGTTTCTGAGACCCCATCTGAGCCTGGCGCTTGAGATCACATAAATCATCACCAAAAAGTACACCGACATCCTCACACAACCGGGTAATCAACCATGGCAGCCCAAAGGTACCCGGGGCAAATTCCCGGGCTATGTGAAAAATGTACTCAGACATAATCCATGCAGCATCAACCTCCAAGTTAGAAAATATGCCATAAACAATGCGAAGGATAGGAGGCTTGCACTCATACTCATGGGATTGGGGATAGATGTTGTGCATAATGAATTGGGCCCAGAATCTCGCCCAAGAATGCAAGTGCTTAGCATAAACATGCTTCACCGCATTAGTGCTCCTATGATAATTCCAATCCTTCCCCTCAAGAAAAAGAGAACCTTTCAATTGATCATAATCATCATTATTCAGAGTGACTCTTCGGTAATACTCCACAAAGTTGGTCTCAAAGGGATAGTCCGACAATCCTAAGACTCTAGCAATGTTATGGGCACCAAAAGAAATTTGTTTTCCCCGCACCCAACTCAAGCGACATCCTGGATTTTGTTGCTCACGATAATGAGCGTGGGCGAAAAACTCCCAAACTAAGGACTTGCTAAAGGCAAGAGCAATACTCTTTGTAAAACAGGACCACTGGAGACTCACTATATGTGGTGTGATATGAGGGTTCCTAATGTTGTTAGGGTCCTCAATGGTAGTCTCAGCCACTATCCCTTTCCCCTTACATTGTTGATCATAAAACACCTTAACCTCAGGATGTTCAAACGGTCTCCTAGTGATGGAGGATGATGGTGCATGAATCCTAGGTCTCTTTCCCTGATCTCTACTGGTTGACATAGTGGTTAATTTCTCTTAGGCAATATAACAAACACCTAGTATGCACTAAATATGACAATGCTCTAAGGTGCAAATACTAGAACTCTACTCCCTAATAATCACTAGTCTAGGCAAGAGATACTTAAAATCAACAAAACAACTCACTCTAATGCCAAAGACAGAACCAAAGAGAGGAATTCAAAATTGAAGCTTACCCACAAAGAGAGGAAAAATCAATGGAGAGAGAGAGAGACCAACATGCATGAATGGAGCAAGAGGGGAAGGATGGAGCAAGGATTGATGAGTTTCTTTTGCTGGAGATGGGTGTAGAGAAGAGGGGAGTTAGGGTTTAAGATGAGGGAGAATATACGTATGAAAGAGGGGATGAATGAGGATGTGGAGCAAGAGATACTTAACTGATGCAGGATCCGTGCGCCTGGGTGCGGTGGGGTGCGCCTGGGCGCACTTCGTTAATGTGGAAGTGCTGCAGTGGAATCCGTGCGCCTGGGCGCGGTGGGGTGCGCCTGGGCGCACCACGTTAAGTTCAATTCCCCTGTCCGAATTACTTTTGAAACCCCCTTTTTACCCTGTCACCCCCACCGCGCTTGGGCGCATACGAGAGCGCCTGAGCGCACGCACAGACCTGTACACCTTTTTTTTTTAAACAAAAAATTTCTATACTAAAAGAAAAATAAAAGAAAAATTACTAGGAAGGAACTACTTACCACTGGGTTGCCTCCCAGCAAGCGCTTGTTTAACGTCCCGAGCCTGACGGTTGACCCTTTCTCCAGAACTAAGGGTCTTTGAGCTCAACTGAGGATGAACTCTGATCAATGACTCCCCCATGATATGCCTTAAGTCGCTGTCCATTTACTTTAAAAGTGTCCCCAGTCTTAGGGTCCTTAATTTCAATAGCGCCAAAAGGTGAGACCTGCACAATCACAAAAGGACCAGACCATCTAGATTTAAGCTTTCCAGGGAAAAGCTTAAGTCTAGAGTTAAATAACAAAACCAATTGTCCAGGCTCAAATTTCTTATTAGTCAACTTCTTGTCATGCCACTTTTTAGTTTTTTCTTTAAAATCACGAGAAGTGTTATATGCTTGCTCTCTGAACTCATCAAGTCCAGTGAGCTGCAATAACCTCTTCTCACCTGCAGGTTGCATATCCAAGTTCAAAAATTTAGTTGCCCAATATGCCTTGTGAAGTAACTCCACTGGCAAATGACAATTTTTACCATACACAACCTGAAAGGGTGACATGCCAATGGGTGTCTTATAAGCAGTTCTATACGCCCACAAGGCGTCATCCAATTTTTTTGACCAATCTTTCCTACTGCTATTAACAGTTTTCTCTAAAATTCTCTTCAGAGATCTATTTGACACCTCTACCTGACCACAAGTTTGTGGATGGTATGGGGTAGCCACTTTGTGGTGCACCCCATATTTAGACAAGGCTTTCTCCATAACCTTATTGCAAAAATGACTCCCACCATCACTAATAAGTACTCTAGGTACTCCAAACCTACTAAAAATATTTTTTCTCAAAAAGTTCACAACTACAGCAGAGTCATTGGTGGGAGTGGAGATCGCCTCCACCCACTTTGATACATAATCAACCCCCACAAGAATGTACCTGTTGTTATAGGAAGGGGGAAAGGGGCCTACAAAGTCTATGCCCCACACATCAAATACTTCAACCTCTAAAATGCCTTGAAGAGGCATCTCATCTCTTCTAGAAATATTCCCAACCCTTTGGCATCTATCACAGTTCATCACATGGGTCTTAGCATCTTTCAAAATGGTGGGCCGAAAATACCCACATTGGAAAACTCTAGACGCTGTCTTCTCACTGCTATAATGACCAGCATATGGTGAATTGTGACAATGCCAAAGGATGTCAGGAATTTCCTCTTGAGAGGCACAACGCCTGATTACTCCATCTGCACTCCTCCTGAACAGGAATGGTTCATCCCAAAAATAAAACTTGGCATCATGTAAAAACTTTTTCTTTTGTTGCCAAGTCATATCCTTAGGAATCACATTCGCTGCTAAATAATTAGCTAAATCAGCATACCATGGGAGTTCAGATGCAGCAAACAGGTGTTCATCAGGGAATTTTTCTTCAATTGGAACTTGATTATCCCTATTACTATCCTCAAGGGGGAGCCTAGATAAGTGATCAGCAATAACATTCTTTACCCCCTTTTTATCTCTTATTTCCAAATCGAACTCTTGCAAGAGCAAGATCCACCTAATCAGTCTTGGCTTAGCATCGTGCTTAGCCAATAGGTGCCTTAAAGCAGCATGATCTGTGAACACTATCACTTTCGAGCCTATCAAATAGGCACGAAACTTGTCCATTGCAAAAATCACTGCCAAGAGTTCTTTTTCAGTGGTTGTGTAATTAGTTTGTGCACTGTTCAACACGCGACTAGCATAATAAATTGCATGAAACACTTTATTAATTCTTTGACCAAGTACAGCTCCTATTGCGTGGTCACTTGCATCACACATTAGTTCAAAAGGTTCACCCCAATTGGGAGCAACCACTATAGGAGCTGTAATCAATCTCTCTTTCAAAAGTTCAAAAGATTTCATGCAATTATTATCAAAAATGAACTCAGCATCCTTCTCCAGTAAATTGCATAGGGGTTTTGCAATTTTCGAAAAATCTTTAATGAATCTCCGGTAGAAACCGGCATGACCCAAAAAACTTCTTATCCCCTTGACATTTACTGGAGGAGGTAGATTTTTGATGACATCAATCTTTGCCTGATCAACCTCAATACCCTTTTCTGAAATTTTATGTCCTAAAACTATCCCCTCCCTGACCATGAACTGACACTTTTCCCAGTTAAGGATTAGATTAGTTTCTTGACATCTTTCTAACACTTTGCCCAGATTGGCAAGACATGCATCAAAGGACGACCCGTAGACCGAGAAATCATCCATAAAAACCTCAATGAAATTTTCGACCATGTCGGAGAATATAGCCAACATACACCTTTGAAAAGTCGCAGGTGCATTGCAAAGCCCAAAGGGCATTCTCCGATAGGCAAAAATTCCAAAGGGACAAGTAAAAGCAGTTTTTTCCTGGTCTACAGGATCGAGACAGATTTGATTGTAACCTGAGTATCCATCCAAAAAACAATAGAATGCATGTCCTGCTGATCTTTCCAACAATTGGTCCATAAAGGGTAATGGGAAATGATCTTTCCGGGTGGCATTGTTTAATCTCCTATAATCAATGCACACACGCCACCCAGAAACAGTGCGAGTTGGTATTAGTTCATCTTTATCAGATTTTACCACAGTTAACCCCCCCTTTTTAGGCACTACTTGCACTGGGCTAACCCAAGTGCTGTCGGAGATGGGGTAGATAATGCCTGCATCTAGAAGTTTGACTACCTCCTTTCTCACGACTTCCTGCAAAGTCGGATTCAGCCTCCTCTGAGGCTGAATTACTGGCTTAAAATTCTCCTCAAGGAGAATCTTATGCATGCAGAAACTGGGGTTAATCCCCTTCAAATCAGACACACACCATCCTAAAGCAGCTTTGTATTGCCTCAAAATTCTCATTAATTTCTCAGTTTCAGTTTCAGTCAAGGCATTACTAATTATCACTGGATAAAGTTTAGTGTCATCTAAGAATTCATACCTGAGGTTTGGTGGAAGAGTTTTGAGCTCTGGAACTACCCGCTCCTCCTTTTCATGCCTCTTCAGCTCCTTCATCTGATCTGTCTTTGTGTAAGCTGGAGGTGCATCCAATCTGGCCACCACCTCCGCAGCCCTGTTTTCTTCACTCTTCTCATGTGTCAGAGCTGCTGCCAACACATCTCCATGCCCAATTTGCTCAAAAGTAGACGTGACTAGAGTGTCAACCACGTCCACCAAAAAGCATTGGGAGCTGTCCATTGGATTCTTCATGGACCGGTAGACATTGAGTGAGACCTCTTCTTCATGAACCCGGAGCTTGAGCTCGCCCTGTTGAACATCTATGAGGGCTCGCCCAGTGGCTAGAAACGGCCTACCCAGGAGTAGAGGAATGTCTGAGTCCTCCTCCATGTCCAAGATAACAAAGTCAGCAGGGAAGATGAACTTGTCCACCTTGACAAGCACATCCTCCACTTTCCCATAGGGCCTCTTCACAGACCGATCAGCCAACTGAAGACACATCATTGTCGGCTTTGCTTCTCCAATACCAAGCTTCTTAAAGATGGAGAGGGGCATCAGATTGATGCTTGCCCCTAAATCGCACAAAGCTTTGCCAATATCAAATCCCCCAATGTTACAAGGGATTGTGAAACTCCCAGGATCTTTTAGCTTCTAAGGGAGCTTCCTTTGTAGAATTGCACTGCATTCCTCTGTGAGAAGCACAGTCTCATCATCTTGCATCTTCCTTTTGTTGGTTAAGAGCTCTTTCATGAACTTCGCATATGTAGGCATCTGCTCGAGTGCCTCTGCGAAGGGAATGTTGATCTGGAGCCTCTTGAACACCTCCATGAACTTGGCAAATTGCTTCTTATTTTCCTCCTTCAACCGCTGAGGAAAAGGAACCCTGTGAGATATCTGAGGTTTCTTCTCTCCTTCCTGAGTTGCAGTTGATTTCTTATTTTGTTGCACTTCAGGAGTTGAGTCCTCAGCTGGTTGTTCCTTGGCCTCTTCCTTCTCAAGCACCACCTCATCACTCTTCTTTTGTGGCTCCTCAAGAGACTTGCCACTTCGAAGAGTAATGGCCTTGCAATGCTCTCTGGGGTTTGGAATGGTGTCACTAGGAAAGGTTCCCGGTGACCTCTCTGACATCTGCTTGGAAAGTTGACCCATCTGAACCTCCAGATTGCGAATGCTGGCACCTTGGTTTTTGAAGTTGGCTCGCGTCTCCTCAACAAAATTATTAGTTGTTAGAGCGAGCTTCTCAATTGCTGCCTCCCAAGGTGCCAGCTGCTTCTCTTGTGGTGGCTGGAGTGCTGGGCTGCGCCACGAGAAGTTAGGGTGATTTCTATACCCTGGGTTGTAGGTGTTTGAGTAAGGATTGTTCCTCTGTCCTCCTCCCACAAAATTAGCCTGTTCATCATTACCTGTGCTAGTACTAACTTCAAATGCACACTCACCATTACGGTGGTTGCCTTTACAAAAATCACATGTTAGTAATAAAGCAGAAGTATCAGAAGGGATAGGAGGTATACCTGTTGAAGCATTCATTTGGACCTGACCCAATTTCTGAGTCAATGCAGCTATCTGCTGCTGCATCTCTTTATTTTGTGCAAATAGAGCTTGCACATTCTCATGCTCCAATTCACTCTTCTTCATGATACGCTTCCTAACAGTGGCCCGACTGTTGTTATGAGCCATCTTCTCAATCAACTGCCTGGACTCTATGGCTGTTTTGCTCTCAAATGAACCTTGTGATGCACAATCGACCAAGTGCTGATTGGTTAGACTCAACCCATCATAGAATGTCCTCATTTGCAACCATTCAGGCATAGAGTGATTGGGGCACCTCTTCAACATCTGCTTGTACCTTTCCCACGCCTCATGTAATGACTCTCCATCTTGCTGAGCAAAGGCGTTGATTTCTTGCCTAAGCTGAGCTTGCCTGGAGGGTGGGAAGTACTGGTCCACAAACATCGTAGCCAATTTGTCCCAAGTAAGGAAGCTCCCCTGTGGTTGAGACCGGACCCATTTAAGTGCCTTTCCCTTTAATGAGAGAGGAAAAAGCCTCAACCTGATCGCATCATCACTCGCACCTTGAATCTTGAAGAAGTCCAAGTAACTCAAGAACATAGCAATATGATCACTTGGGTCCTCGTCTGGGGCACCACTGAATTGGTTTTGTTGCAGCATGTTTATATATGCCCCCTTGATGTCAAAGTGTGTAGCAGTGACCGCAGGTGGTACTATGCTAGTACCAATTAAGGTCGGGTCGACTAAGGCGTAATCAGCCAAAGTACGCATGTCAGGTTCTGTCTCATTCTCAACCTGGCGCTCACGCTCGTCAGCCATTATTCTTGCTCGTTCCTTTTTCTCTCGCTGTGCTCGTTTCCTTAACTTCTTCGCTGTCAACTCGATCTCGGGATCGAATTGAAGGCTGCTGTAATCACCTGCAGAACGCAAGTGCATATACCAGACTCGGCAAAGAGGGTTAATAGCACCTGTTGAGTGAATAAGAACAATTAAAAATAAAAGCTAGAACAAACTTCCACTAAGTAACTACTAAGAGTACCGAAAAATTACTAAAATCTAATTTTAGTCCCCGGCAACGGCGCCAAAAACTTGTTGGGATTCTGACAAGTATACCAGATCGTACAAGTAATAGAGTGATAAATAGAGTATCGTTCCCAACGAGGACTGAAATTGATTCTAATAATTCTCACATATTCGTAGTTACTAAATGAAAATTAAATTGAAATTAAATTGTTTGAGTGATTTTTGATTCAAATGAATTAAAATAAACAAATAAAACGATTCTTGAACAATGGGAAAAAGCGGGACGTAGTTTCGATGAAGGTTCCTAAAACGTTTAACAACGAATTGATTTGTTTTCCTAAATTCTGAATTTATTTTGCAAAGGTAGAAAACGCCTAATGCCTTAGCACGTTTCCGTGTTTTAGATATTAATCTCTCAATGATGTCTCAAGAGAGCCTTAAACACCTAACCTTAAACTAAGTTCAATCAAAACTTGTAAAAATTATCCAATTCATAGAAAACATGTATGTGCCTATGCAATTGAACTGTTTGATTATTAAGCTAAATCCTAAATTCATATGTCTATTCATAAAGGATTTCCAAAAGTCATGAACTGCGCACATTCACGAGAAACAATCAAAATATAATCAAACACAGAATTTATAATGGAAAAACAAAATCAATTCATTGCAAAAACATTAACAAGGTTCCATGTTCATCTACTCCTACATCCCAAAGAAGGGTTTAGTTCATAATGGGAAGAAGAAAAGCAATAAAAGTGATAAAGAGAGACATAATTACCACTAATCCTTGCCTCTAATCTCCGTGTTCTTCGCAAAAAGCTCTAAACCTTGTTCTTAATCCTCTGATATGTGTAAAAAACCTCCTCAATCTAACCTAGAATATGTCTATTTAAAAGGATAAAAACTAATCTCCTATCAAATCTGTAAAAGATATAATTAAATCTACTGCAACTGACGCCGTGCGCTTGGGCGTACAAACCCGCGCTTGGGCGAGATCGACCCGCGCCTGGGCGCACCACGCTAGCTTCAGCATCTGCTTGCTTTTGCTCTTTTGGCCCCATTTCCTGGTCTTGTGCACCCATGCATAGCATCTTAACCGTCAAACTCGCCTTCTCATCTCCAACTTCAAGGTTTATTACTTGCTTCTTTTTTTTTTCTTTTTCCAATTTCAACAAATTAAGCTCCAAAACCTGAAATTAAGAACCAAAAAGGCACAAAATCCACAACGATCTCGTTCCTCATCATTAGTAGATAAAATCAATCTTTTCTTAACAATTACTTGATAAAGAAGCCAAAATCACTAAGAAAGAGGGTAAATTATCACTCAAAAACATCATATTTCTGGCTCTAATCATGTGTTAAATATGTGCATTATTTCATGACTTAAATTCTATGTGTTTATCATGATAAAATGAAAAGAAATTATATGTGTATGTGTGTGTATTGTTCGGCCATGTGAGATCAAGAGGACCAAGTGGGAGAGCATTTTCTTAAGCATTAAGAAAGTAGAAATTAAATAGAAAATAAATAGGAAATTAGGTGGTGTGTGTGATGATGCCTAGGAAGACTTTTCTACCCCCTTGTCCCCCATGAAAAGATCCCTCCCATGCAACTATTTGGTTGGACCCAATTGCCCTTAGGCTTGCATCTTGGATCAAGGACAAAAGAGGAAAACTCCACCTCTTGACTTTGCCCATAAAGCCGTGTGTGTGTGTGATGGCTAATTCATTTCCTTCACATTTCCACCAACACAAACACATAGCCCCAAGAGTACATCAAAGCTCTTGAGACCCTTAGAAGAGAGGAAGTGGCCGAGAGGAGAGAAGAGGAAAGGAAGAGTGTGAACCCAACCCAAACACCTTTGATCTCTTCATTCAAACACATTCTTCTTCAAAGATCAAGAAGAAAACCAACCCTTAACCCTAAGAGAGAGGAGGTCGAAGCAATCCTAGGAGGAAGGAGAGATTTGAAGCTTGAAGATTGAGTTAGAATTTTTGTTTAAGGTAGTTGTTTAAGAAAGTTTTAATGTAACAATCTTAGTTTTGTAAAGGACTTTGTGATGGACTTTGTTTAAATTGAATTTTTGTGATGCATGTACTTATTTTCTTATGATCTTGAAGTTTAAATGGCTTGCATGTTATTTTTATGTATTAATCTTGAATATTTGTGCTTGAAAGCTTTGATCTTCAACTTATAAGTTTTCTTCTTCACGGTTTTGTTTGAAATTTGTGTTTAAGTTTGTATTTTTACCTTGATCTTCTCTTGCATGTCTTGATTTATGGTAGATCTCTGCAAAAGCATGAAGTTTGAACTTTGTGTGTTTGTTTTGAGTAAAAAGTCTTAATTTTCTTTTGATGCATGTCACAATTTTAAAGGGAAAATTATGATAATAAGTTTTAAAAATGATTTTGGTACAAAAAGGATTTTCAACAAGATTTTGTGTGTGTGATGATGATTTCGTTGATGTTTGAAAAGAAAATGTTGTTTTAAAGCTTTGCATGTGAAAATAGAACTCAAGATCTTACCTTTGTGTATTTTGTCATTCGGCCAAACCTAAGGAATGTAGGAAACCATAATTGATCATTATTTTAGTTGCATGCATGTTGAGATTTATGTGAGCTAAAAATTCAAAGTATATGCGTGAAATTTTTGGAGATGAAAAGTCTTGATATGACTCTTGATGCTATTATGATAAATTTATTTAAAGAAATGAAATTAAAATTTGATGAATTTTTATGTGAAGCTCACGGTTTTGCCTTTATAAATATCAAAGTTTGTTTATTTTGCTTTACGTGTGTGTTCTATTGATGGATCTATGGATTTCAAGTATAAGAAAGTCTAAATTTTGATTAAAAAACTTAAAAGTGATTTTGTGTTCCATTCGGTTTTAGGAACAAGTTTTACCTAAGCTATTTTCATTTTCCTTACGTGTTATTGTTTAAGTTAGCTTTGAGTGAATAAGATTGATTTGGTATGTGATTAAATTATTATGAGTTTGAATTATTTTTCTATGACCAATTCGGTTTGGTTGAGAAATAAAAGAACATGAATTGATTTTCTTTGCATGGTAGTTTAGAGGTAAAATTAATTGAATTGTATGAAATTGAAATCATAAGTAAGGATATTTCTCTTCTTATTCTCGGTTATGATGTTTAAAGTAGGATAATGTGATTAAATGATTATTTTCCATACATGCATGTTTTGTTTAAGTAATAGTAATCATGAGTGTTTGAGATTATGAATACAAACCTTGCCTTATGTGTGATAGGATTCGGCCATGCATAGAAAATAGGAGTTTGTATTTGATTCTTGTTTTGGTATGCATGCCTGATGAGTGTGAAAGTGATGCATGAATTATGAATGACTTAACATGTTCAATATGTGTGTTTGAAAATGATTTGGAATGTTTTTGATTTAACCCTTGTTGATATTTTCTTTGACTTAATTCGGTTTTTGAAAGAAATAAAGTGAGTACTGTGATTTGATTTATTGAAAATTATTGTTTTGAAAAGATTTTCATTTGATAATTGAAATACATGGTTTTAATTTAAAAGGTGTTTTATATTTAAAAAAAACCCTTAAGATAAATGTGGCTTTTGAAGGGGTCAGGGAACTAATTATGTTTTTAGCAAATTTTTGAAAAGAGAATTTTAAGTTTTAATTTTCTAAACGTCTTATTAAATAAATGTTTTACTTGATTTTGATTGAGAGTTTAAAACCCAAAGTGATTTCAAATTATTTAGAAGAAGCGAGTATTCATTTTCAATTAAAAAGTTTTGTAACGTTGCTTTATTTTCGAAATAATTGAATAAGAGTGATTTTAATAAGATAGAACTATCTGAGTGCCAGTAACGATCGGGAAGCAGTTACGAACGTCGCAATGGAAACTAAGGAGCGCATTGAAGATCGTCATCGGTTGAGGTGAGAGAGAAGTTTTTCCCAAACACCGTGGTATTTAGGTAATATATTAAGTGTTTCGACCATCTCAAAAGTCGAAACTTAGTGGTTCTGAGTCAGTAGCACGGTGGCAATTGTTTGGTTGTGTGGCCACTCGTGTGAAGGAGACAAAGACCATATGAAATTAGATAATGAGCTTATATGATGATATCTGAATGATAGTATGTTGTTTATTCGTTTATTTGATGAATTTATTATGCATGATGAGGTTGAAATTAAGGTGAGTAATAACGAATAAGAAGAATAAAAGATAAAGTTTGAGAAAGATGTTGAGATGTTGTGGAATTTATAATCGCTGATGAGTAAGAATTGATGAATATGATGTGGACGAGCCAAAGCTGGGGAGAGTGATGTTGATATGAGATGTGATTTGAGCGGAGCTGGGCTCCTTTGTTTTTGGTTTTAGACTGGGACTAGTGTCGAGTTGAGCTTGCTCCTCCATTAGCGCCCAGCAAAGTTGTAATTTTGAAAAGAGATTTTTAAAAATAAATTTCTGAAAAAGGTTATGTAACAATATTTCCAAAGGAGTTTTCCGAAAGAATCTTTCTGAAAAAGTTGTGCGAAACAATCTTTTTGAAAAGTTTTGTGAAAACATATATTTTCAAGAAAAGTTTTTGGGAAACAACCCTTTTGATAAAGTCTTGAAATGATATTTTTGAAGAAGTCTTTTGTAATGACGTTTTTAAGAAAGTCTTACGAAGTGACATTTTTGAGTAAAAAAATTGTGAAAAGAGATTTTAGAAACTTTGTGAAAAGAGATTTTTAGCAGTTGTGAAACTAGATTTTTTGAGAAACTTACAAAAGGAAATTTTATGAAATGAGGTTTTGTGAAAGATTATCAAATAGTATTTTGAGAAAGTTTGTGAAAAGATTGTTTTGAGAAAAGACCCTGAAATGAGATGATTACAAGGATTCGGAAATGAGATGTGAGTTCATTGGTGTAATCTCAGCTCTGTACTATGTGAGAATTGATGAGAGAAAGATTGTGCCTAGTTAGTGGTCGGGACTCATTGAAGGGATGTACGAAGGATGGGCCGACCTTAGGATAATTACAAAGATAAAAGACTTTAAAAGACATACGTGGTGAGGCATGAGAATGCGAAGTAGTGGAGAGGAAGGAACCATAAGTATCTGCGGATACTTAGGAGGAGATTGCATTAGGGGAGGACGATGACGGTGAAACGTCAAGAAGTCTAGAGTATGTTTCTAGGAAGAACGAACTCCACAGGTGGCGTACTAACGTGGTAGGGACTGGGTCCAATGCCGTGGTAAGTTCTGCGAGCTCCCTAGAAATATATTGTCGCCCCCTAAATTGCAAATCTTGAACAGTGAGAGGGACTGGAACGGGGCATTGTGATTTGCCACTGGTTGTACAGTGAGCCTTGATTATTGATATTATATGAATTGATTTGAGGATGTAGTCCTCCTGGTATGGGACCATTTATTGTTGAGACAGCTGTCGTGCCCGCGTGGTAAAGGTCCTGTACTCCTGTTTGCTTTCGACTAGGTTGGGTGGATGACCGAGGAGATGTAGACGTGTGTGCTAACTTTGAGAGCGATTTTCCTCAATGATGATTAAATCCCTCGCATCATTGACGATCGAATTCATAAAACTTAAATAAGAAAAGATAACTTATATTGTAAGGAAAAAATAATTCTGAAACGACAAGAGGATGAGATTGTATGGAGATAGAATCAGAGTTGCGCAGCAGAAGCGATCTCTGAAAAGTAATTGAGTAGAGTAGGCGTTTAAATATGATTGTTTCTATATGTTGTATGATTACATGTTTTTGTTATTCCTTAATATCTTACCTATTGTAATCCCACATTGTTGGCATAACATGCTTGGGAATACTTACTCTCTCTAGTCTTCTGCTATGTATGCTTGTTGTTATGATGTCTCTTCCCCTAGTCTATGGATCCTGTCATGTTCACGTTCGACATTTGAGACGAAGAAAGATGGGAAGTGGATTATCGAGAGTGGAAATGGCGTGAAAACACCGTGATCGGTGGGACAGCCGACTATCATGGTGGATACCCGATGCTTTTGTCTGCACACATTGACCTCGAGGTTGAGGAGTTAGAGGAATTGGACGGGGACTTAATCACCCAGAGACGGATGAATCGAGCTCGACTCTAGCGAGGCATTTTCCGTGGATCTTCGTCTTCAGTTCAATGGGCCTGGTGGTAGTTTCTTTTATTTTAATTGAAGTATTATATTCCCAGTATTTACTTAGTGTCATTGCACCCTGATGTAACCCCAAACTTATGTGGATGAAGTCATTCTAATGGGCCATGATAACTGAGTTGAGAAGAATCAAGTTGCAAAGTGTAGTGTCTTGTGACACTTCGGTTTGGAACTTGAAATTTAGCATGATATGTGAGAACACCTTTTTATTTATGAAAGAGTTTTGAAAACCACATGGTTCCCATACTCATGCTACTCAACCACGTTACATGTTTAAAAAAAAATTTGCCCATATTTTTACAACGTTTTATGATTAAAGAAATAGATTTTCAAGTTACCAAATCGGGGTGTTACAAATACCATGGCATGCAACATCTCAACCAATCAGAATTCCTAAATGACTTGGCATGCTCCGGACTTCCAGACCATGAACTTAGATTAAAAGTTGGGGTACCAATAATGCTACTCAGAAATATTGACCAATCTCAAGGATTGTGCAATGGTACTAGACTACTGGTTACTAGACTACACAATTGTGTTATAGAAGCTGAGATCATGAGGTATTCATCCCAAGGATGCTCATGGTACCTTCGCAATCAAAATGGTCATTTAAACTACAAAGGCAACAATTCCCAATTACAGTATGTTATGCAATGACTATTAACAAGTCTCAAGGACAGTCCTTCGGTCATGTTGGTTTGTATCTTCCTAGACCTGTTTTTACTCATGGACAACTATATGTGGCAGTATCTCGAGTTAAAAATAGGAAAGGTTTCAAAATTTTGGTGCATGATGATGCTGGAAGACCATCTAAAATTACCACCAATGTAGTTTGGAAAGAAGTTTTCCAAAATGTACATTAGGCAGCATCAATACAATTACTAGTGTATTTTATTTTTCTTGGATAATTGCTTATTATATTATGTACAAGGGTTAATATGTATAATATTATATTACATCAAAGTAAATAGTAGCAAAGATGCATTAACCAAATAAATAACTAAAAACTAATCATATATTCAGCTTATTCAAAATAATAACCACAATAAGAACAATGCTACATGAAAAAGGGAAAGTATATTCATACTCTAAAGTAACATCTGTCTTTTTTCTGCCACATGGTGCATTTATCCTCCTATATCTTTTGAATAATTATTTATCACTGAATATCCTTTATGGTTAGCTCATAGACTGCGGAAGCCACAACTCCTTCAGTACCTATAAAAAAATAATTTATGTTATTTGCTACTTAAAAAAAATACAACCACCATAGACAAGAATGTCAATTTAATGACATTACTATTGATGTTACCATCTATGCATAAAAAATTATAAAAAAAAAATTTGTACTTATATTTCCTCAAGTTCACATAAAAATTATATATATTTCAATGTGATATATAATATCATTTGGTGTGAATCAATAATATTACACAATGGAATAGAGGAAACAATTTGTAACAAGTTAACAATAATTAACAAGAGTTATATAACCATGGTCTTTAAAAAAAATGTTACTTTTAAACAAAAATAGGCCAAAAAAATTACATAAGTTAAATAAGAACCGAAGTAAAATAGAAATAAATTAACATTTAAATTTTTTTTAATTACTAATAATAAATTGCTACTAATATTTTGTTGCACAAAATGGGATGGAATTAAAAAAAAAGGTAAAAACAATTCAGATTAAATTAATTGTTTTTTAATATATACCCATTTCAATTTTTTTCAGTTAATGTATGATATACATGAATATAAAAAATTGAAATAATTAGATTGCTACCAATATTTTGTTGCACAAAATGGGATGGAATTAAAAAAAAAAAGGTAAAAACAGTTCAGATAAAATTAATTGTTTTTTAAAAAATACCAATTTCAATTTTTTTCAGTTAATGTATGCTATACATGAATATTAAGCCACTTCAATTTTAGTCCAACTGGATTTATTATTATTATTAATTATCTCAAACAGTAATTATATAACTATTATTAATTATCTCAACTATATTTATAACTATTATTAATTATCTTAAATATAAATACAGTTAGAGAACAAAATAACTATTATACTAAGATTTGAGAAAAAAATATAATTATATTTTCACCTTCAAATAATTACATTAGTGCAGTGGATAGTTAAATTAAAAAACCAACTCATACACTGATCATAAGCACACATAATTAAAAAACCAACTCATATACCTTAGTACACAAAATTATAAAAACCAACTCAGGCACTAGAGTTGATATAACTATGGTGCATTGAAGCACAGAATCGTAAGCAAACCAACTCATAACCAATTTAAAAAACTGAAAATAAACCAATTCAAAAACCAATTTAAAAAACTGCACATAAACCAACTCATAAAGCAATTTAAACTAAAAAGAGAATGCACATAAAGAGTTTGTTTACTTGACAAAATCAAGAGGAAAAAAAAACATATACTTTATAACAAACCAAAAAGAGTAATCAGCCACAAGGTCACATATAACTTTCTCACTACGTTCAAAACACTTCGAGATTTGCTAAAATGGAAAGAAGTGAAAACAGCATCTTCGAAATCAATGAAAATATGGGAATCATCAAACTAAGAGTAAGAGTAATTTCGTTATGGACAGTGATGCAATTCAACACAAACACTCAACTAAGATCAATAGAGATGATTCTACTTGATGCTCAGGTAAAGGTACATATTGCTACTCATTCGAAAAATAAATATCACTATTAATGTAAAATCCCACCCATTTCAATTTGCAGGATCAAAAAATTCAAGCAACTGCAAGTGATTCAATGCTCGAAAAATTTAGAGACATAGTTAAAGAAGGCAAGAGTTATTTGTTCGGAAATTTAAAAATTGAAAAAAACAAAGGAAACTTCAAAGCAACACGACATAAGTGTAGACTATTCTTCCAAAAAACAATCATTTGGAAGGAAGTGGAGTGTTACTCAATACCACTCAGTAAATATGAATTTTGTTCATTTGATGACATTTATAGTGGAGTAGTGCAGCAAGATTGTTTGATCGGTATGCAATTATACAAATTAAATAACTTATTAAATGTATATTTTTAAAATTTGTTACTAATTGCATGAATACCTTATTTTTAATTTTTATTTTTGTGATTTCAGATATCTTGGCACGCGTGGTTAACATAAATAGTGATATTTATGTCCCAAGGAGTGGAATCGATACAAGAAAATTCGAGATTGAACTAGAAGATTTGAGGTACATAAACAACTGATAAAAACAAAATATTTCAATCAACATGTAAGTTAAATTACAAAAATCTACTTTAACTTATGCACTGCAAATCCTAAAATCCAAATCTCAGGTAATCCTTCAATATACTTTGCTGTTTTAGATTAAACATTATTAGTGCATATTATACACACAAGTTTTAATTGCAATCTATCATAAAACTTTGGGGAAAATGAATCTACAGCACCACAAGGATTAATTGCACGTTATGGGGAAAATATGTTGATGCTGTTATGATTGAAGTGGAGAAAAAGGAAAAGAAAAACTTGATTATTTCCTTACATTTGGCAATGATCAGAGATCGAAATGGTAAGTTACAACATAATTTTAACTATTATTACACCTACCCTTAAAAATTACAACAAAAAATAACCTACATTTAAGGAATTTATATTAAAAATGTTTATGTTAACAGAGATTTTAGAATTATCTAATTCTATGTATGGCTCTAAGCTTTTCATCAGATTGCGAGGAGACAAGAAGTTTTAGGTATATCTTATTGCTTAATAATTACTTTCAAATTAAACTATTTATTTTACACTCTACTTATCTGAAAGTCGCAATATCTTTTAAATCTTCTTCGCAATTATATCAAGGGCGTACAATGAAGAGGACAATTTGTCTTTGATGTGTTCTCAAACATCTACCCTATCACAAACAACAAAGACACAATGGCTAAACCTCGACAGAAGAAAAACTATTACTGAACTTAAAGACACAAAAGAGGTATTATAAATATTGGCTTTAATATATATTTTTATAAGATATGCAGCAATTACTAATTCTATTTACATAATGACACCGACAGTCTGGAAGTTGGATATTTAAGGGAACCATAGACAAAATAGTCACAACCCAAAATTGGTGGTATGAGGGATGCTCAGTGTGCAAAAAAAAGATAATCTTTGAAAATGATACTCCAATTTGTCCAACATGCACTCCAAAGAAATTAAAGATATCAGCAGTACCAAGGTAAACAAGCTCACCATTAATTACTTCTTAAAATCTCAAAATACTTAATTTGGCACTACTCTATTTTAATAATTGTTGGTATAATGCGCAGCTATCGTTTGCAATATGAGATGTCAGATGCAAATGGAAAAGTAGAAATTGTATTGTTTGATAAGGAAGCAAAAAAATGGATTGCACGTGATGCTGAAGATGTCAAGAAAGAAGCAGAGCAGGTATATTTTACAATATCATAGTCTTATTATACCAGAAAAAAATATCAACCAAACAGGGGGTATAACCAACAATACCAATCAAAGAAAACCTCCAATGGTTTTGTTGTACAACAAATTTACAGTATCCTTATTCATATTATTAAGCTTATTTTTGAAAGTAGACTTTTGGAATACTATGCTTTTTTATACAAATTATTATGATATACTATATTTATCGCAATTACAAATACTCATTCCAACAATTAAAAAAACATGAAGATGAATTACCAGGTTTGCCCCCAACTGCATTGGATATCATAGTTGGAAGAACATTCTTACTAAAAGTTGTGATTGATAACAAAAAAGAAGACCAAGTAAGAAAAAGCTTCGTCATAAATGAAATGATTGAAGACGACGACGTATTGAACATTGGAAAAGACGATGCAAATGACCAGGTAGTCAATATGTAAAAATTCTTAGCTTTACGTAAATTTCTACATAACATGGAGAATTATTTTAATTTTCGAAACATTACAACATTACATGAATAGATATCATCCGAGAAAGGAAATTCATTGCATATCAGTACAAGTGTACCAAAAACACAAAATAAAGAAGTGGTATGTCATTTAAAATACAAGATTTTAAATACACATTCATGCATTTTAACCATAAGAATTAACAACTAATTACTACTTTGCATATGAATTTTTTTTCCAGGGCAACTTATCCTTTACAAGTGTAATGACACCAGAAATTGGACTCAACTTCAAAAAAAAGATCAAATGAAGATATATCAAATGGAGATCCTTCATGCCAATATTCAGCAACAAAATCAAAGAAGAAGGCCAAAAGAGTGAATTAAAAGTCATATGTCCAATATTAATAATTAAGGTTTAACTATGTTCCTAGCTTTCATTTCTTATGGTTGCAATTACTTATTAAACATTTGAACAAGCACTGTATCACTTTCGCAAAAGTTATGCAAGTTGAAGTAATTGAATTGTCATTTTAAATTTGGAACATACAGATAGAATGAAGATCTTTAAAAGTTGAGGACGATGTGACAAACAGGTCTAAAATCTATATTTAACAATAAGGAGAACTATATCATTTAATCATTTATCCATAAGAAGTACTAAGAAATAAGAAGAAATAAATATCACATTAACTTCAGCTGACCTACCTTTCTCGGCACTGTTTCCCTATTCGACCAGGCAAAGACTTGGCTATCAAAGACCATTTTGTAGGCCCATGTCTTTGCACCAGTTCAATAATTTTATCATCCTCATCTAAACCAAGCAAGAGAGGTTAATGCTAGAAAAAATTGTATGAAAACTTTTAATAAAAGGAAAAGGAAAAAGAAAAAGAATTAGATTTCAACCTCCTGTGTCCAAGGTCCTTTAACAAGTTCTGGATTAAGAACTTTTTGTCATCTGTGCAGACACTGAACTTCTGATCTATCAGGGAAAAACTCAGCTGCATTCAACATTATGAGGTTGTGTCAAAAAAATGACAATGTTTTCATTAAGCAGTTAAGCACTTAGTACTGAACAACATGAAAAAATTTGCATGGACAAAGAACAAATTGCAACCAAATACAAATAGAGAATTTAAAGTTTGAACTCATTCTACCATTTCTACAATCAAAAGAAGTGACAAATTAACCAAAAAAGTAATCAGCAAGCTATACCTTAGAACTATTTGTTTATTCAACTGCAGTATTCTCCGAAACCATTTTAGTACAAAGAATACCAACAACAACAATCAAATAAAAGTTTCATTATATAAAGTTTTTGCATTGCTTAAAGATTTAAAATTCAACTGAAATTTCTATTTGGAAATAGACGATGGATGGGACTGTTAACTGCTCAAAATGAGGAACTTTGGAAAAAAAAATTCATCATGTGTCTTAAGTGCAACATTCTTATCTCTCCAGTTCAAATATCTAAGCTTCTCTTTATTTTATTTAATTTCATCATGTGTCTTGAGATCAACAATCTTATCTCTCCAGTTCAAATATCTAAGGTGGGTTCCAATATTCATGTAATCTGAAGTCACTTCTGATTGTAATCAAGTATATATCTTGAAAGCAAAAGCAAGGTAGCACAATAACAAGTTATGTCAGAGCGAGGCACTAACTATGGTAAATATATAAATAAATACCTATTTTCTTCCAACTCTTTCCATTAAATACAGCAACTGCATTCCTTAACGTCTCATCCTGCAGCAAGTTGGCGAAAATATTAAGAGCAATTATTAATTTGTATACAAGCCGAAATAACTGATATGGACAAGCACAAAGAGATCTTGGACTCAATGGAATAAAGCCTAAAGACATTATTGCATATATACATATATGTTAACAGACATTAAATCTACTGAACTGAATTCACTAATTATTCAGCTTGCTAACAATCAATAACATATCTTACCAAAATTGAAGTTACAAAAAAGATAAGAACAGTCTCCAAAGAGTAAAGACTAACCTCCTACGCTGTCCAACCTCCTTTTGCACGGCTTATAGGGCCGGTGGTCATCCTATAAAAAATCATATTCACACATAATGAAAATCAATGTACCAAGATCACAGTGAACACATAAATTTCCCACGGTATTAAAAGGAATTAGCTACTAATGCAGAATGTGAATTTAAAGTATTGAACTATTAATACACATAGGCATACATAAAACATGCAGTGAAGCACACTGCCTTTAACTGATTAATGACAAATGCCGAATTGAAAAATAGTAAAGAACTTAAATGATGTTACCGATGAGAGGGCGACGTCGATGCCGGACTATACATAGCTGAAGACTTGTGAATTGCACTCCCACCACCTTCGGATACAAAAGAACACGAAGCAGCAGTAGATTGCTTATTCTCCAGACAACACTCCTCTGATTTCACCTCAGCCATATTATCCTTCTAAAATCATCACCAAAACCCAAAATTCTGATCCATCAAAATCACTGAGCAATAAATAACAAAACTTGCACAATCAAAAACCCTAAAAACCCAGCTCAAATTGTTAAATCTCAAAACTTTCGCAATAAAACACAATTCTAAACAGAACCCAGATCTTATAATCAATCATCAAATCAAAAACCTTCACCTTTAATCTTCTTTTTTTTACCAAAAAAATAATAGGGTTTTCACCTAAACAAAGAAAAAAACCCATTAATTCAAATCGAAGTCTTTCGTTGCAAAGATAAACGCAAAGAATCAATAAAGAAAATAATAAAAGGAAAAAAAACTGAAATTTACAGAGCAAAATAAATAAATAAAAAACATAAATCAATTACTAATTAAAAAAAACGTGAAACTCTCCGAAGAGTTGAAGTTACCTATTCGAAGTGAAGCACATAGAAGATTGCTTCTTCTCCTTCTCCTTCTCCTCCTTCTCCTTCTGCTTCTCCTTCTGCTTCTCTTCTTCTTCTTCTTCTTCTCCTTCTCCTTCTCCTTCTCCTTCTCCTTCTCCTTCTTCTTCTTCTTCTCCTTCTTCTTCTTCTTCTTCTCTGTGTATAGCTGTAGTCTATACTATATATACTCACTCCGATCCTGTTTATAAGACCTTTTGGGTATTAGTGGAAAGAAGTAATTAAATGCTATTGAAAGTGTTGACTTTATAGGGGTGTTAGTGGAAAGAAGTAATTAAATGCTATTGAAAATTGAGTATTCTTCTCCTTCTCCTTCTCCTTCTCCTTCTCCTTCTCCTTCTCCTTCTCCTTCTCCTTCTCCTTCTCTGTGTATAGTTGTAGTCTATGCTATATATACTCACTCCGATCCTGTTTATAAGACCTTTTGGGGTATTAGTGGAAAGAAGTAATTAAATGCTATTGAAAGTGTTGACTTTATAGAGGTGTTAGTGGAAAGAAGTAATTAAATGCTATTGAAAATTGAGTAAGGATCTTATAAATAGGACCAAAACAAAAACCCCAAAAGGGTCTTATAAATAGAATCGGATGGAGTAATATAAATCCAGAATTTATTAAAGTGTTGTTTAATTTGATATACTAAAGTGTTGTTTAATTTGATTTTGGTGAACTTTGAATTTTAAGGGTTTTGAGAATTTATTATTTGGGGCTTTTGATGTTAGAGGTTTCAATTTGTGAAACTGATATTATATTTGTGCAATGGGGGATTATTATAGCATTTACATGCAAATAGTTTTGTTCTTCATTGTACAATTTTTTTTTTTTTTTTACATTATGTTTAAAATTAGCATGGTTGAGGTATTCTTGGACGACTAGGGAGATTGAAGATGCAGAGAATGTTATTGTTCAATTTGTTTGATAAAAATCCTCTATTGTTTGAAACCCTTAATTATGTGATTATTTTAGTGATATGCTCATAAGAGCAAGGAATTGGCAGTGTAGGATGCTAATGAATTGAAGGTGGATGCCTACTACTTGACTGGAGTGCAAATATGATGGAAGAAGAGGCAAAGCGAAAGCTGAAAGCTGTAGAGCTCCAGGCAAAGAAAACCAGAATTTCAGTGTTTGTTTTATATTTTAATCATCATTTTTTTGTTTTCTATGAATTTTACGTACTTCTGTTCGGTGTTGTGTTGTTAGGAAGAAAAAAAATATTTTCTTGCAAATTTAGTGGTTGGGAAAATGTGTTTTTTGAATTATGGAAATCAGCATACGAGTACACTTTATTTCTTAAATTTTGGGAGGGAATGTTGCATTTGTTGTTTTTGTTGTCCTCAAATGATGAGAACATGTAATGCTCTATAGATAACTGGTTATTCGAGGCGGCATTATGAAGTGAATATATGCAGTAGGCTGTTAGTTGATGAAAGGATGGTGGTGAATTTTCAAAGATATTTATGTGAAGCTGATTTTTTAGCCTACTGAATTGGTTTCCAGTATCAAACTGTTAGATGCACTACTTAGAATGCAGAAGACGAACAAAGGAACATTGTTTTTTATGTGCAAATGGTTTTCAAATTCTTCATCTCTATTTTTGTTTGCATAATTCATTTATTAATAGAAGATAAATTTCTAATAGAAGAGAACTTAATGGGATCATTGAGAAGACCAAAATTAATGCATTGAGAAGACCAAAATTAATGGGATTATTGGGAAGACAAATAGGAGAGAAATATCTACAATATTTAATACCGAAATTAATGGGATTATTGAGAAGACAAATAGGAGAGAAATATCTCCAACATTTAAGATCGAAATTAATGGCATTGAGAAGACCGAAATTAATGGGATCATTGAGAAGACAAATAGGTGAGAAATATTTACAACATTTAAGGAATATTTTCAAGTTGATTATTATTAATTAATGGTTTTTGTTATGTATTGATGCATAAGTTACGAAAATTTGTATTTCATTAAAAAGTTTCAATTTTAGGTATTATATTATTCTTTTGAATGTAATTATTTTATTCCAAATCTGATACAAATCTTTTTCAAACAAAAAAAAAGAAATCTATTACTAATAGAACAGAAATTTACTAATAGAAGAGAACTTAATGGGATCATTGAGAAGACCGAAATTAATGGGTTTATTGAGAAGACAAATAGGAGAGAAATATCTGCAACATTTAAGACCGAAATTAATGGGTTTATTGAGAAAACAAATAGGAGAGAAGTATCTACAACATTTAAGACCGAAATTAATGGGATTATTGAGAAGACAAATAAGAGAGAAATATCTACAATATTTAAAACCGAAATTAATGGCATTGAGAAGACTAAAATTAATGGGATCATTGAGAAGACAAATAGGTGAGAAATATTTACATCATTTAAGGAATATTTTCAAGTTGGTTATTATTAATTAATGGTTTTTGTTATGAATTGATGTATAAGTTACGAAAATTTGTATTTCATTAAAAAGTTTCAATTTCGGGTATTATATTATTCTTTTGAATGCAATTATTTTATTCTAGATCTGATTCAAATCTTTTTCAAAAAAAAAAGAAATCTATTACTAATAGAAGAGAAATTTACTAATAGAAGAGAACTTAATAAGATCATTGAGAAGACCGAAATTAATTGGATCATTGAGAAGGCAAATATGAGAGAAATATCTACAACATTTAAAGAATATTTTCAAGTTGATTATTATTAATTAATGATTTTTGTTATACATTGATGCATAAGTTACAAAAATTGTTAATAAAATTTAAATCATGATATAAAACCTTTAATAATTTCATGTTTAAATTAGGGATTTCGCGTAATAGCCCCATGCATCGCACGAGCTTACTTACTAGTTTCGAAAAATCCTCAAACGTTGAAACAATGGAAGATTTTTAATTAAATTATAAAAATTAAATTAAATTATAAAAGAGATTGATTGATTTATTATTTATTTAATAATTAAATATTTGGGTGCGTAACGAAAATATTAATAGTACGGGTAATCTAATCACCAAATTACTTTAGATATACTGAGGCTGAAGGTATGTCATCTTAAGTTGCATAAGAAAAAAACAAATTAAAAAAAATTAATAATAAATTAATAAAAACAAAAAAACCAGCAAAAGAGTAAGAGAAATAACAAATAGCAAAAAACAAAATTATTCAGCACCATTTCACTTTAGAATAACCTTAAGCCCCAAAATCCACAAATAGCAAAAAAACCAAACTAAAAAAATAATAATAAATTAGCAAACAGGAAACCATATAAACTAAACCATCAATATTAATAAAACTAAATCAAGTTCAATAGCATTTCATACCTCCAATTCATTCTAGCAGAAATCCATAACAAGGGTATGTACATGGTGTATTTATGCACTAACAATCAACTCCGTCACATACATGTACACTCAGTTAGAAACCGCTCCTTGAAATCCCGCTCCTATGGATTGTTCGTCTCAAATCAGCTCCAAATCAGCTCTTCCAGCTAGCCAATATCATTTTCCAATCTGGGTAGAGTTGAATCGAATAAAGCAAGCCTTTGATTTTACGAAAAAGGAGAGTTATGAACTTAGGGTTTGGAATTAGGAAAAGATATTTCAATAGGCTATGGCGAGAGGAAAGAGTAAAAGAGACGAAGAGAGGTGTTGGCGAGTGACAACGGCGACAGCGATAGGCTACGGCGACAGAGAGCGCCAACGGCGAGTGGATTGTTGGCGATTGACGAGTAGAGGTTTGCTGTTCGAACACAAATTGTAAGAAAACAAGTGAACATAGAGGTTTTTAGTGTGTCCTCTTTGGACAAGTGAACCCTCTTTGGACTTTTTTGTATAAGAAGGTATCGTTTTTAGTGTGCCTTTGTTTGCTGATGCAGTAGACATTAGTTTTCATAGAGGTTTTTAGTTTGCTGTGTTTTGTCTTGGGCTTTTAGCCCCTTTGGATCACCCAAAAAAATTGTTAAAAAACATTATAATAATTTTATTATTATTATTATTATTTCTTAATTTTTCAAATTTCTTAATGGATGTAAAATCTTCCAAAAAGGTTTTATATATTGAGAAGGGTGGTGTATTTTTTAAAATTATGATAATTTTCTTATTTCACTTTCTATAAGATTACACTAAATTTCAATAATCATTAAATACTTCTTCACACTACCACTCTTATTTATTTAACAATTTTGGAATTTCATATAATAAATAATAGGTATACTTTTTAAAATAGAAAACAAAAAATTATATCTGCAATGTCATTAACTAAATTAATCTACTTTTTAAATAGATTTATAAATAGAATGTTAGTCTTACATATATATGGACTGAAAGAGTAAATAACAAAAAATAATATAAAAACATTATTAATTTATTATAGTTTCACAAAAAACTTTCGTATTCTCACATTACCAAAGTCGCAAAAATCCAAAAAAAAAAAAAACAAAGACACTTACACGCATGCACGGGCTAAAAACTAGTGCTTTTATATTATTACTTCCTTAAATTGCATAATCTTTATTTATATATATTATAAAATCAAAAGGCAAACAACCGCCATTATTTACAGAGAAAATCGTCATTATATATTTTAAAATTAATAATGATTCATGTTAAAATATTAATAATTTTAAAATATAAAATAATAAAACTGTAAAATAATGTGGTAGTCACAATGGTCATTTTATACAAAGAAAAAGTGAGAAAATTATGACAGGTTAAAACCATATTCTTAATATGCCTAAAGGAATATAACTGGTAAATTAATTTTGCATAGGAAATTACGACAATTATAATCGCCATTATTGACAAAAAAGATTACGGCAGTTGGAACTACCATTATTTTGTAGGAGCATAAACAATCAACCTTGTCAATCCTTATTTATTCCTATATATTCTATCTGTTATGCAATAGCTTAAAGTTTATCTCTTCCTAGGTTCACGTATAGTAGTTACAGCATTGAACCTATTTATATTGTAAATCACTCAATGCAATAGATGAACAAGTTTGCATTCCAAACTGTATCCTTTATATATTTAAGCGTAAAAAATCATTTAATTGTTAAAATTATGGCAGTTTGAAACGCCATTTAATTAATAAAATAAACCGTCGTTTTAAACTGCGTGATTGCGTCAATTAACGAATGTTGATTCTGTACTACTATTTTATATCGAATGACGGAAAAAAATATGGCTGGTGAAAATCCGCCATTGACGCCAATTATGGAAGGTAAAATCTCCATATTAATACAATTATAACCGCCGTTTTTTACCCATTTTTTTGTATTGCTTGGGTTTCAAAAAATGTTATTGAAATTAGACCAAATAGGAGGATTGAGCTAGTTAAATCGCAAACCAAACTCCTTTTCAGTAATAATTAAGTCATATAATTATTTGTATGATCATATTAGGTTAAACGAGTCAAAACCCAATTTAACACTATAAACTAGATCAAACTTTTGAAAATGTGTTACTCGAAAAATGGTACAAATAAAAACCAAGATAAGGTATGCATCATAAGTTTGACGTAATAATAAAGGCTTGATAGTTTATTTTTAAATACATACTTTATTTTAAACTTAATTATTAAAGTGGTGATCAATGATCTAAAATATAATATTAATTGTAAGGCTTTAATATTGTGTTTTGAATTAAACATGTTTTCTAAGTACGGATAGTCTTACATATTGTAAAGACTTTGTTAATTAGTTATAGAAAAAACACATGTACATGGTTAATTATTTTACCATGGTATTCATATTAAGGTTGTTATATGTATGTATGTATATGTGTTTTATATATATATATATATATATATATATATATATATATAAGAGGAGGGATCTATTTACATCAAATTAAATTACACAAATTCTTACATTGTTCATAACTTTTTATATAATGTGAATTTTATTAATCCATTCGTTGATTAATAACTATATGTCATCTAAATCATTTATGTCAAATTTGAGAAAATTTAAACATCATTAAATATGTATTCAAATAGCTCCGTTTTCAAATCTTTTAGGACATACATTTCATTAGTTTTGACATATATGAATGAAGTGCTAAATGATTTTGGATTTTTGTGAAATTTGATATATACGATCTACATGATAAGAACTTTCAATTCAACGGTTGATTCAATTAAATTTGACTTGGTGTATAAGTTATATATGAGCGGCGTAAGAGTTTGTGTATTTTAAATTGATGTATACGGATTCCTCCATATAATAGATATATACATGACACGTTTGGTTAGACTATGCGATGCAAGCGGATGAATCTGAATCAGGATTTTTTAAGTTTGATGTTCAATCCATCTCTAACAATATTGGCTTAAGGAGTGGAACCGAGGATTTTGATTTGTCTCACAAAATTTCTCTCTTAATTTTTTTTATGAGTCTATTGTTCCTTTTCGTGACCCTCCTTCATCTAATATTGTGCTTACTTCTTGATGTGTTGTTACCCAATTTTGTCTATTTAATTTTAATTTGATACCAATTTTTTTAAGGAAAACTATAAGATCCACAATTTTTTCTACTTCATTTAATTAATTTTAGGATGACATCATGATGCATGTACAGATTGATCATTTCAGACTAGTTCCGCAATGCAAATGAGACCGGTTCCGAACCAATCTTAAATCTGGCAGTGTTGTTTCTTGTCACGACACAAAAACCAGACCATTAAAAATATACGAGTTACGTTAACAAAAACTTTTTCCATAATGAGTGTGAAAACCAAAAGTACCTTTTATTACAGTAATATTTTCTTTACAAAATAATCTGAGTGTAAAGCATATATAATTCAAAATCTCAAAAACCCTTTTTACACCCAGAGCATTGGTCTTCACAACTCGATCCTTCTGCAAAAGGATTCGGATGACGAGACATCATCCTGGCTGTTTCTTCTAGACAACTTTCACTCTAACAGGAAAGGCTTCAATGCTGTCCTTTGAAAGAACGTACCACCACAAACATGGTAGATGGGAGTAAGTCACTTGTCATATCGCCTAAGCAGATTATATGATTGGTCAAACACAAGCATCACAAATATCAATTCAATATAGTAAATGTATGCTCAAGAGTCTTATTAAGCAATGATAGATATAACCATTAATTTTTCATGTTATGCATGCACGTCTCTCAAATCATTTCTCCATAATCAACTCTTCCAGAAAACAACACTCTAGGATAAGCAATCGTGCGCTCGATGTTTCCACAACCTGTATAGCGGCCACACCGTTCTATACTGGAACCCCATCGACCACGATCCTAAAATGATACAAGGGGATGATCCCTGAACCATTGTCCACCAATAGTTCTAGGTCCTTGTCATTTCTACGGTGGCGGCCACACCGTTCCAACCGTCTCATGTAGCGGCCACACCGTACTACATGGTTTCTAATCCCGCATGCACCTCACTCGTTTTACGATTCCCTGTACACCATTCATGAGATGCACAACACATATATTAATCATCACATTGTACTCATGGCGACCACACCGTTCCATGCCTTCATATAGCGGCCACACCGTACTATATGGAATCACACACATATGGCGGCCACACCGTTCCACATGTCTTCGTATAGCGGCCACACCGTACTATAAGGAATCCCATCACACTTACCACACATATGGCGGCCACACCGTTCCACATGTCTTCGTATAACGGCCACACCGTACTATACGGAATCCTTTAAGTCATTAACTTCTTATGTTCCAAGACATTCATTACCAAGTAGACGCAATCATGCTTTATCAAACCCTTTCAACATCATACCCAAATCATGAATTATTAATCACATTCTATATCCTCAATGTAGTCATGATCATTTTAATCCAAAGAAGACATGATGATTACTCCACAACTCATACCTTATTAGTCAGCTTATCCGGATGTTAAACTCAAAGAATTGTTCATTAATCATATGCAATTGTCATACTCAAGACATGATTCATTAGGCATATGCAACCATCATGTACCATTCATAATTTATTTATCATCTTCAAGAAGATATTATCAAACCAATTAGAATAAAAACAAAGTTCCAATTAAAAGAATAATTCTTAATAAATTAGATCAATAATGATTTACTCTTTCAAACTTGTTATCGTCATGCTTAACTCATTTAGAAATTAAAATAATAGTTAAGCAAAACCTTTAAGGGTTGTAAAGAAATTAAATTAATCATTTATATCAGTCCTTGTAATCCTTCTTTAGTTCAATTAAACCTGACTTTAGTTGAAAATCGCATTGCTTTAGCATTCTGGTCAAGAAGACTCGAGTGGAATTTAAAAGACTCGAGTAGTTCTTCAGATTGGCCAGTAGACTCAAGTGGTTTATGGAAAGACTCGAGTAGATCATCAACTTCCAGAAAGTTCTTGTTTCAGGTTTTCTCAAAATACTCGAGTCATTCATGATACACTCGAGTCGTTCATCAACCCAGAAGACTCGAGTGATTCATGCAGGACTTGAGTGGTTCACCAGAAAAATTCTTTGGTGCATCAGTCAATACTTGAGTCCTGAGTCAGAGTCTCGAGTGTTGGTGCCACCAGACGCACTGGTGCGTCCGAAAGACTCGAGTCTCGAGTCAAAGACTCGAGTGTTGACAGACAGATAGCACTAAAACTGAGTTTTAACACACCATTTTCAATTCTAATCAAGTTCAATAAAAACCAATGCTCAACAGAGCTAACATAATGCATAACAAACATGTTCTAATACAGAATTAACACCATATTACACTGAATTGAAATTGAGCACCAATTATGCATAAAATCACAATTTCAACAACCTAACATACCAAATTCAATTCTCAACATTTTTAGCAGGAAAACGACCTTGATACAGCTTACATGCAACATATAGGACTTGATCCAAACTTGTTCAGTGTTCATAATTTAGCTTATCAAAAACCTACCACATCAAGGACATGTTTTATCACATTTACCAATTCCATTTCTCTTGATATATATATATATATATATATATATAGCCTTATACTCATGATCAAATGTTCATCAACTTAAGCATCACTTTATAATTTTTGCATAACAACATCGAGTCTAACAGATTCAATTCCAATTTCTCAAATCTCTTATAAGTCCAAATCAAGCATACATATAATAAAAGAATGATTTAGCCTCATCCAAAGGTAATTCCTTCAATTCATAAATTATAATTTAGCCAAGATTCATGAGTTTCTTTTACTTAATTATATCAATCCATTTCAGTCCTTAATCAGAATATTGATCAATTGACCAATTGATTGTCTGGACCTCCAAGTCCAGCAAGCATGTCTTGGTCCAATTCACAAAGCATACACATATCAAATTCACAATCTATAATCCTAGCAATATGAACGACCTCTCCCATACCTTGGACAAATGGAACAACACTTAGACAAACTCCAAAACACCCTAGAACAACAGCAGCCACCAAACCAGCACAAATCACTTTCAGCCACCAAAGAGCAGAACAGTGTGAGCAGAGGCCAAAAACCTAATTGTTTGAGTGAGTAATCGTGCACAAAAATTGGGGAAAAAGGTTAGAATCTACTCTCTGCAACATGCATGAGAGATTAAAACCAATTTTCATTAATCAAGAATTAAAAATTTGGGGTGTTACACTACTCCCCCACTTAAAAGGAATTTCGTCCCCGGAATTCATTCTTAAAATTTCTACATTTTCAAAATTTCATAAAAAAAACTGTTCTTATTCTTCAAAATATTATTAGGGAGAATCCTCCCCCACTTAAAAGAATTTCTTATACTTTTTCAAACTTCCTATCCCAAAATATTTCATAAGATATTTAAAATGAAACTTCTTAAATGAAACTCTTGCGTTCCAAAGCATATAAAAGTCCTTTCTCACATAAAAGGGTTTTCCTCGAAAATTATTTTACAATTAATTCAATTGAAATCTTTTCACTAAACTTTTCCAGATAAGATGTTTCAAATGCATATCTTAAATTAAAACTTTTCCCAATAAACTTTTCAAGAAAGAACTTTTTCTGAAGAACAAATTTTAACTACATAACCCTTTATTAAAACATTTTGCAACACATTTTCCGATGAAAACTTTTCCCGCTGCGCACTCTGATCACTCGCGTACGATTAACGAATCATTTGTATGACTTTATTCCTTAATAGTTGTAAACATTAGGGTGATCAATCCTAACATTCAAACCATTAATAATAAAATCATTTCTTTCAGATATAACCTTTCGCAAGAAAGGTCATACGACATATCTTTAGGTTAGATGAACTTAAAGATAGAGTACTTGTCACCATCAGATTTAGCTAGATAGCCATGCGCTAGAGATATTTTCGTTGGGGAGACAAAGATTTGTCCTATCCCGGTGGTTATTAATCTCTCTAGTCTTAACTAATCTTTCTATCTCCGTAGTGTCCACATATATTTATCACATCCAATTGTGATAAAGGTTTCGATCACAGAAATTCGGGTCAAAGATGATATCTAGATTTTCAAATTATCGAACGATTCAATTAACGTAATCGAAAGAAATAGCTGACTACGTTAATTCAGATTAGGAGAAAGAACAACTTAAGGGTTACCTCGCTTGCCTCGCTTGCTACCCGATCCTTTCATGCTTTTATTCTCTGGACAATCTGGCGAATAGTGCCCCGACTTCCTGCAGTTGAAGCATACTATTCCTTTGGGTACACCACAACTTGATCCAAAGTGATGTGCCCCACACTTTCCACATTGAGGTGGATAAGTGATTCCTTTCCCATTTCATTTCTGATTACCATTCTTCAATTGAGATTTTCCTAATCCCAATCTATACAACTCCGGCTCCTCAGATTGTTCTTTTTCCAAGGTTGATTCTTTTAATTGTTTTTCTTCTTCCTCCAGTTGAGCTCTCATTTCCTCAATCTTTCGTTTCTTCTGAATTTGAACATTCTTTTCATAAACCTCTTTTGCTTTCATATCATCTTCGTAGATTCTGCACATGTTTACCAACATCGGGAAATTCCTTATTTCCTGATAACTGATTCCTGGCTTCAGATCCGGACGTAGACCATTCTCAAATTTTACGCACTTTGATCTTTCATCTGGATGATTCTGGTAATAGGGAGAACACTTCATCAATTCTTCAAACTTCGCAGCGTATTCTCCAACATCCATCACCCCTTGCTTTAGTTCCAAAAATTCCACTTCTTTCTTTCTCCTTATATCCTCTGGAAAGTATTTTTCTAAGAACTTTTCTTTAAACACCTCCCAGGTGATGTGCCGATCCTCGACTTCCAATAACTTCCTGGCATGATCCCACCAAGTTTCTGCTTTATCATTCATCATATAAGTCGTATACACCACTTTTTGTGCATCTGAACAACCCATAGACCGAAAGATTTTCTGAATTTCCTGTAACCATTTCTGAGCTCCTTCGTGATTATACCCTCCTTGGAACTGAGGGGGATTGCAACTTCGAAATTATGTGAGTCCTCTAAACTCAGCAGGTTCAGCATTGCATTGGTGCGGTTGATTCACTTGTTGTGGATGTTGCTGCATATTCTCTAATACAGCAGTGATCCTCTCTAACATTTCGTTCGTATGGTTTCGGTTTCTCGTTGCCATAGTAGAGCTGCACTCATATAAACTTAGGTCAGAGTCACACAACTTATTGAGTATGGGAAGGACCATACTCCACAGCCGAGAGTTGGAATCATTGCTCTGATACCATAAAGTGTCACGACCAGAAAACTAGACCATTAAAAATATACGGGTTAACAAAACCCTTTTCCATAATGAGTGTGAAAACCAAAAGTACTTTTTACTACAGTAATATTTTCTTTACAAAATAGTCTGAGTGTAAAGCATATATAATTCAAAATCCCAAAAACCCTTTTTACACCCAGAGCATTGGTCTTCACAACTCGATCCTTATGCAAAAGGATTCGGATGACGAGACACCATCCTGGTTGTTTCTTCTAGACAACTTTCACTCTAACAGGAAAGGCTTCAATGCTGTCCTTTGAAAGAACCCACCACCACAAACATGGTAGATGGGAGTAAGTCACTTGTCATATCGCCTAAGCAGATTATATGATTGGTCAAACACAAGCATCACAGATATCAATTCAATATAGTAAATGCATGCTCAAGAGTCTTATTAAGCAATGATAGATATAACCATTAATTTTTCATGCTACGCATGCACGTCTCTCAAATCATTTCTCCATAATCAACTCTTGCAGAAAACAACACTCTGGGATAAGCAATCGTGCGCTCGATGTTTCCACAACCTGTATAGCGGCCACACCGTTCTATACTGGAACCCCATCGACCACGATCCTAAAATGATACAAGGGGATGATCCCTGAACCATTGTCCACCAATAGTTATAGGTCCTTGTCATTTCTACGGTGGTGGCCACACCGTTACAACCGTCACATGTAGCGGCCACACCGTACTACATGGTTTCCAATCCCGCATGCACCCCACTCGTTTTACGATTCCCTGTACACCATGCATGAGATGCACAACACATATATTAATCATCACATTGTACACATGGCGGCCACACCGTTCCAAGCCTTCATATAGCGGTCACACCGTACTATATGGAATCACACACATATGGCGGCCACACCGTTCCACATGTCTTCGTATAGCGGCCACACCGTACTATACGGAATCCCATCACACTTACAACACATATGGTGGCAACACCGTTCCACATGTCTTCGTATAGCGGCCACACCGTACTATACAGAATCCTTTAAGTCATTAACTTCTTATGTTCCAAGACATTCATTACCAAGTAGACGCAATCATGCTTTATCAAACCTTTGCTCAACATCATACATACCCAGATCATGAATTATTAATCACATTCTATATCCTCAGTGTAGTCATGATCATTTTAATCCAAAGAAGACATGATGATTACTCCACAACTCATACCTTATTAGTTAGCTTATCCGGATGTTAAACTCAAAAGAATTGTTCATTAATCATATGCAATTGTCATACACAAGACATGATTCATTAGGCATATGCAACCATCATGTCCCATTCATAATTTATTTATCATCTTCAAGAAGACATTATCAAACCAATTAGAATAAAAACAAAGTTCCAATTAAAAGAATAATTCTTAATAAATTAGATCAATAATGATTTACTCTTTCACTCTTCTTACCGTCATGCTTAACTCATTTAGAAATTAAAATAATAGTTAAGCAAAACCTTTAAGGGTTGTAAAGAAATCAAAATTAATCATTTCTATAAGTCCTTGTAATCCTTCTTTAGTTCAATTAAACTTGACTTTAGTTGAAAATGGCATTGCTTTAGCATTCTGGTCAAGAAGACTCGAGTAGAATTTAAAAGACTCGAGTAGTTCTTCAGATTGGCCAGTAGACTCGAGTGGTTTATGGAAAGACTTGAGTAGATCATCAACTTCCAGAAATTTCTTGTTTCAGGTTTTCTCAAAATACTCGAGTCATTCATGATACACTCGAGTCGTTCATCAACCCAGAATACTCGAGTGATTCATGCAGGACTCGAGTGGTTCACCAGAAAAATTCTTTGGTGCATCAATCAATACTTGAGTCCTGAGTTAGAGACTCGAGTGTTGGTGCCACCAGACGCACTGGTGCGTCCGAAAGACTCGAGTCTCGAGTCAAAGACTCGAGTGTTGACAGACAGATAGCACTAAAACTGAGTTTTAACACACCATTTTCAATTCTAATCAAGTTCAATCAAAACCAATGCTCAACAGAGCTAACATAATGTATAACAAACATGTTCTAATACAGAATTAACACCATATTACACTGAATTGAAATTGAGCACCAATTATGCATAAAATCACATTTTCAACAACCTAACATACCAAATTCAATTCTCAACGTTTTTAGCATGAAAACGACCTTGATACAGCTTACATGCAACATATAGGACTTGCTCCAAACTTGTTCAGTGTTCATAATTTAGCTTATCAAAAACCTACCACATCAAGGACATGTTTTATCACATTTACCAATTCCATTTCTCTTGATATATATATATATATATATATAGCCTTATACTCATGATCAAATGTTCATCAACTTAAGCATCACTTTATAATTTCTTCATAACAACATCGAGTCTAACATATTCAATTCCAATTTCTCAAATCTCACATAAGTCCAAATCAAGCATACATATAATCAAAGAATGATTTAGCCTCATCCAAAGGTAATTCCTTCAATTCATAAATTATAATTCAGCCAAGATTCATGAGTTTCTTTTACTTAATTATATCAATCCATTTCATTCCGTAATCAGAATATTGATCAATTGACCAAGTGATTGTCTGGACCTCCAAGTCCAGCAAGCATGTCTTGGTCTAATTCACAAAGCATACACATATCAAATTCACAATCTATAATCCTAGCAATATGAACGACTTCTCCTATACCTTGGACAAATGGAACAACACTTAGACAAACTCCAAAACACCCTAGAACAGCAGCAACCATCAAACCAGCACAAATCACTTTCAGCCACCAAAGAGCAGAACAGTGTGAGCAGAGTCCAAAAACCTAATTGTTTGAGTGAGTAATCGTGCACAAAAATTTTGGGGAAAAAGGTTAGAATCTACTCTCTGCAACATGCATGAGAGATTAAAACTGTAACACCCCAAAATTTTAATCCCCGATTAATGAAATGTTAATTATAATTTAATTATAATTAATAGTTTCTATATTAATCCTTGATTAAAATATGTGTTTATATGACTAGCCTATGTGTGGAAATTATTTAATAAATAATTTAAATGCATAAAATGTGTATTTTGCATATTAGTCCCTGGGTTGGGACCTAGAAGCAATTATAGGAAAGATTTTGGAGGGAAAGTAAATAAAATAATTATTTTTCAAAATCTGGGCAAAACACTCGAGTATTATTCAGAATACTCGAGTATTCTGGGTCAAACTGCACGAGTTAGTGCGTTTGGTGAGTCACAGCCAACGATTTCCCTTCGTTGACACGAAATCGCCTCCATGCCAACACCAAGGGTGTCGTGTCGTGATGCATGATGCCCCTCCATGTCTATTTAAGCTCTTCAACCTCCCTAAGCTATGAATTTTGCTCATTCTTGTTGGTGTTGTTGAAACTAGGGTTTCGAATTCATTCTCTTCGATTCTCTGTCAGTTCTGAGTGTTAAGGTTGGAGTGATACACGAATATAAAGCTCACATCACGAGCTTTGTATAAACACCAAAATCGTGAGGATTGAGCGAGTGTGTTGGGAGAACGACAGCTTGGAAGTTGGAGTTATTCTGTCAAAGTTGGTTTCTGGAGCTTACTTGGAGATTGATTTCTGGTAAGCTCTCGAGCTCCTGAGTCTCAAACTCAATTCCTTTAGTTAGAACATGTTGTATAGAGTTTAGAAATCTAATTTTCCCCAATTCTTATCTCTATTTCATGGGTGAACCAATTCGGTTTTGGTGGTGCACTCAAAACTGTCATGCATGTGAAGCTCAAAGTGATTTCTGGGGTTGGAGCACTTTTCTTGGATTTCTTTCTGTTGATTCACGTCTGATAGGTAAGGGGGAGCAATTACATTAACTAGATAGAGTTTAAATTCCATTAATTGTGTTAGAGAGCCACCAAGAGGCTCTAAGGGCTTAGATTGAATAGGAACTTTGGTTTGGAGACCAATCCATGCTCTAAAACTGTGTTGAGCAAGTTATGTATCATGCATGCAAGCTTAAATGAACTTTAATTCATGAGTATTGAGCTTATTCTGCAAATTGAGGTATTGAGTTGTGAAAATGTGTTTTAATGCATGATTACTGAATTCTCTGTCAAATCTGTGTTTTGATATGGAATGAATGTTGTAACATGTTCAAATTATGTTGTATGAACTCTGTGGATCCCTGGAATGGATTGGAATTAAGTAGAAATGAAAATGTTATGTTAAAACCAGGTTTCAGTGTTATCTGCTACGAAACACTCGAGTAAAAGGCAGGGTACTCGAGTAAAATGCTTTCAAAACAATGTAAAATGAACAAGAACACTCGAGTATTTTGTCTGGTACTCGAGTATCGAGCATGACCTGAGGACCATTATAGGCCAAACACTCGAGTCAGTCAAGGTCACTCGAGTATTCTGGAAATGTTCAAGAACACTCGAGTAACCCATGAACTACTCGAGTAAATTGTTGAATTGAAAACCCAAATCCTCAGAAAGTCATGAACACTCGAGTAGTCTTAAGAACACTCGAGTAATCTGGAAAAGTTGAGTAACACTCGAGTGTCCTGAAGTTTACTCGAGTAAATTGTTCAGAACCTGAAAACACCATTCTCAATTCTAACTTATTAAATTAAGGAATTATTAATAATAGTCCAAGGGATCAAGACTTAGAGAAATTGATTAATACAAAAAGATCGTTTGGTGACGGTCCTTTTTGATAAAGAAAATAAGCCTAGGTGGCCTGTAAAGTATTAATCAACTTCCCTTAAGTCTAAAAGATAAATTGCATTCATCCTGGAGTTCGGATGGTAGGACGTATTCATGTTTTGATAAACATGTGGAGGGCCTCTGGGAGTGCCAATACGCTTGCTTGATGACACGTCGTTGACGTGGTCGGCTTAGTGGATGCCGATAATGGATATATCGTTTGGATGACGATCCGTTTGGATGACGGGATATGCTCGGGTGGCATGGATACCAAGCTTGTCGTGTACATTCTAGGTGAATGTACGAATGGTTGTATACCTAGGAATACAACGCACTGTTGAGTGCTGGGTTGTCAAGGATGGACGTCAGAGAGTGACATAGTATTATGATGGAGATAGGCTTGAGAGCTAAAGTCATGCATCATGCCATTCATTCAAATAAACTGTTATGACTGAATTAAGTGTGAACATCCTATGTGCATAACCTACTTGCTAAGTGTTAAGTGTGATTGATATTAATTGATGCATGTTACATCTTTATGTTGCATAATTTATTCTCTATTGATTATGTGTTTAGAATTGCTTACCCCTATGCCCTTGTAGGTGATGTCTCGCTACATTGCTTGCATCGAGATCCGGCCACTTCCTAGTGGCATATGGATCTATGAGGACCATCGCGCGGTGTTTGAGGGGGAGGTAGAGATTACCTTCTACCACTCGAACCCGCTGATGCGATTTCGCCCTCGTAGGTTTAGGATTCCCATCATATACACTATGCATGTACCCCCATTTTACACTTACCATGGACCACCTCCCACGCGACCAGCTCGCTCTTACCATAGTTTTCGTTTTCAACCTACCCGCTCTCACCCTTTTACTTCGAGAGTCGTCCGCGAGGAGACTCCCCTATCTGATCCGAGGAGCCCAGTCAGGGTTTCACCATCACCTGACCCGGTACCCAGTGGTAGGGTACACTCTCCCTCGGATGAGATCGAGGAGGATCCGGTGGAGGACGAGAGTGGGAGCGAGCCTGTCGTGCATTCTACTGGGAGTGACTGGAGGGACGACGATCCCTAGGTACATGTATATGGTGTATGGTGTGGATCTGAGGATCCGGTGTGTGGAGGAGATTTGCTGCTGCTGCTGTGATGATGATGCTACTACCTTACTCACTTTACTTTTGGGAGACTACTACTGCTACTACTACTGCATCTGATGCTGATGGATCTACGTGACTATCCCTGGAGTTGTATTTTGGTTATGTATATATTGTAGATATACTCTTGTAGTACTCTAGGGTTGGGGTTACATGACTATGTAGATCTACTATGGACTTGTATATTCTGAAACTTGGAGACATGATGATGGACTATGTACTTACCACTTTTATTATCTATATATATAAATATAAATCTTAGGTTCAAACTATTGCATAGTCCAACACTTTCCGCTTACTCTGATTTAGATTACTTAAGGGTTCAGATACACCCATTAACTCAATGGTATCAGCTTTATTAAGAAAAGCAAGGGTAACTACAATTACTTTCAATAATGTATGTACAATTTCAAAAGACGAAGATTACCCTATTTGTGAAAAGGTTTTAGTACAACACCGAACTCGATACAAAAGTTTTGAAAAAGATATAGTTTATTCTCCAAGAACTTCATCTGTCGATTTGTGCACCCGATCTAAAGGAAATTTTTATTTACCATATTTTCTTAACACTCACAAGTCCATATATATTACCCAATACGATATGCTTTTATTTTTCAATTTGGGTAACAACGAAGGGTGTCACAAAAACCAATTTGGAATCAAGAGGGTTCATGAGCTTACCACAATTGAAGATCAAAGTAAGCTCCAACAACCAGTTGACAGCAAACAAACCCCACTTTCGAGTTTCGATTCTTCTAACACTCAAACTCTCAGCTCACAATTTTGGTGTCAATACAAAGCTCGAGATGCGAGCTTCGTATTGGTGTATGATTTGTGTATCAATTCTCAAGAACAAGAGAGAATCGAATAAGAGAATTCAAGAACCCTAACTTATGCAAAGCCTCACGAATTGGCAAAAATGAATGGTTGATTCGTCAACCATGGCTATAAATAGCGAAATCAGTGGCTCATGCACGTCGACACGAAGCCATGGACGTGTTCTAAGTTGATAACGTGTCAACTCGAGAGGTATTCGAGTGCGTGACTCACCAAACGCACTAACTCGTGCAACACTGTATAAAATACTCGAGTCTTTTCAGAAAGACTCGAGTCTTTCAGCTTAAAACTAATAAAATAAATATTTTTATTTCCTTTCCATCCAAAATCTTCCTACTATTATTTTTAAGTCCTAAAACAGGGACTGATATGCAAAAACATTATTTTCACATATTAAAAACTATCTAATATTTTCATGCATAATAAATCACTTTGTAATCAAGGATATTAATAAAAATAATTAATTATAAATAAACTTTTATAATTAATTTTCATTAATCAAGAATTAAAAATTTGGGGTGTTACACTACTCCCCCACTTAAAAGGAATTTCGTCCCCGAAATTCATTCTTAAAATTTCTACATTTTCAAAATTTCATAAAAAAAACTGTTCTTATTCTTCAAAATATTATTAGGGAGAATCCTCCCCCACTTAAAAGAATTTCTTATACTATTTCAAACTTCCTATCCCAAAATATTTCATAAGATATTTAAAATGAAACTTCTTAAATGAAACTCTTGCATTCCAAAGCATATAAAAATCCTTTCTCACATAAAAGGGTTTTCCTCGAAAATTATTTTACAATTAATTCAATTGAAATCTTTTGACTAAACTTTTTCAGATAAGATGTTTCAAATGCATATCTTAAATTAAAACTTTTACCAATAAACTTTTCGAGAAAGAACTTTTTCTGAAGAACACATTTTAACTACATAACCCTAAATTAAAACATTTTGTAATACATTTTCCGATGAAAACTTTTCCCGCTGCGCACTCTGATCACTCGCGCACGATTAACGAATCATTTGTATGACTTTATTCCTTAATAGTTGTAAACATTAGGGTTATCAATCCTAATATTCAAACCATTAATAATAAAATCATTCCTTTCAGATATAACCTTTCGCAAGAAAGGTCATACGACATATCTTTAGGTTAGATGAACTTAAAGATAGAGTACTTGTCACCATCAGATTTAGCTAGATAGTCAAGCGCTAGAGATATTCCCGTTGGGGAGACAAAGATTTGTCCTATCCCGGTGGTTATTAATCTCTATAGTCTTAACTAATCTTTCTATCTCCGTAGTGTCCACAGATATTTATCACATCCAATTGTGATAAAGGTTTCGATCACATAAATTCGGGTCAAAGATGATATCTAGATTTTCAAATTATCGAACGATTCAATTAACGTAATCGAAATAAATAGCTGACTACGTTAATTCAAATTAGGAGAAAGAACAACTTAAGGGTTACCTCGCTTGCCTCGCTTGCTACCCGATCCTTTCATGCTTTTATTCTCTGGACAATCTGGCGAATAGTGCCCCGGCTTCCTGCAGTTGAAGCATACTATTCCTTTGGGTACACCACAACTTGATCCAAAGTGATGTGCCCCACACTTTCCACATTGAGGTGGATAAGTGATTCCTTTCCCATTTCCTTTCTGATTACCATTCTTCAATTGAGATTTTCCTAATCCCAATCTATACAACTCCGGCTCCTCAGATTGTTCTTTTTCCAAGGTTGATTCTTTTAATTGTTTTTCTTCTTCCTCCAGTTGAGCTCTCATTTCCTCAATCTTTCGTTTCTTCTGAATTCGAACATTCTTTTCATAAACCTCCTTTGCTTTCATATCATCTTCGTAGATTCTGCACATGTTTACCAACATCGGGAAATTCCTTATTTCCTGATAACTGATTCCTGGCTTCAGATCCGGGCGTAGACCATTCTCGAATTTTACGCACTTCGATCTTTCATCTGGATGATTCTGGTAATAGGGAGAATACTTCATCAATTATTCAAACTTCGCAGCATATTCTCCAACATACATATCCCCTTGCTTCAGTTCCAAAAATTCCACTTCTTTCTTTCTCCTTATATCCTCTGGGAAGTATTTTTCTAAGAACTTTTCTTTAAACACCTTCCAGGTGATGTGCCGATCCTCGACTTCCAATAACTGCCTGGCATGATCCCACCAAGTTTCTGCTTTATCATTCAGCATATAAGTCGCATACACCACTTTTTGTGCATCTGAACAACCCATATGCCGAAAGATTTTCTGAATTTCCTATAACCATTTCTGAGCTCCTTCAGGATTATACCCTCCTTCAAACTGAGGGGGATTGGAACTTCGAAATTCTGTGAGTCCTCTAAACTCAACAGGTTCAGCATTGCATTGGTGCGGTTGATTCACTTGTTGTGGATGTTGCTGCATATTCTCTAATACAGCAGTGATCCTCTCTAACATTTCGTTCGTATGGTTTCGGTTTCTCGTTGCATAGTAGACCTGCACTCATAGAAACTTAGGTCAGAGTCACACAACTTATTGAGTATGGGAAGGACCATACTCCACAGCCGAGAGTTGGAACCATTGCTCTGATACCATAAAGTGTCACGACCCAAAAACCAGACCATTAAAAATATACAGGTTAACAAAAACCTTTTCCATAATGAGTGTGAAAACCAAAAGTACTTTTTATTACAGTAATATTTTCTTTACAAAATAGACTAAGTGTAAAGCATATATAAATCAAAATCCCAAAAACCCTTTTTACACCCAGAGCATTGGTCTTCACAACTCGATCCTTCTGCAAAAGGATTCGGATGACGAGACACCATCCTGACTGTTTCTTCTAGACAACTTTCACTCTAACAGGAAAGGCTTCAATGCTGTCCTTTGAAAGAACCTACCACCACAAACATGGTAGATGGGAGTAAGTCACTTGTCATATCGCCTAAGCAGATTATATAATTGCTCAAACACAAGCATCACAGATATCAAATCAATATAGTAAATGCATGCTCAAGAGTCTTATTAAGCAATGATAGATATAACCATTAATTTTTCATGCTATGCATGCACGTCTCTCAAATCATTTCTCCATAATCAACTCTTTCAGAAAACAACACTCTGGGATAAGCAATCGTGCGCTCGATGTTTCCACAACCTGTATAGCGGCCACGCCGTTCTATACTGGAACCCCATCGATCACGATCCTAAAATGATACAAGGGGATGATCCCTGAACCATTGTCCACCAATAGTTCTAGGTCCTTGTCATTTCTACGATGGTGGCCACACCGTTCCAACCGTCTCATGTAGCGGCCACACCATACTACATGGTTTCCAATCCCGCATGCACCTCACTCGTTTTACGATTCCCTGTACACCATGCATGAGATGCACAACACATATATTAATCATCACATTGTACACATGGCGGCCACACCGTTCCATGCCTTCATATAGCGGCCACACTGTACTATATGGAATCACACACATATGGCGGCCACACCGTTCCACATGTCTTAGTATAGCGGCCACACCGTACTATATAGAATCCCATCACACTTACCACACATATGGCGGCCACACCGTTCCACATGTCTTCGTATAGCGGCCACACCGTACTATACGGAATCCTTTAAGTCTTTAACTTCTAATGTTCCAAGACATTCATTACCAAGTAGACGCAATCATGGTTTATCAAACCCTTGCTCAACACCATACCCAGATCATGAATTATTAATCACATTCTATATCTTCAGTGTAGTCATGATCATTTTAATCCAAAGAAGACATGATGATTACTCCACAACTCATACCTTATTAGTCAGCTTATCCGGATGTTAAACTCAAAGAATTGTTCATTAATCATATGCAATTGTCATACTCAAGACATGATTCATTAGGAATATGCAACCATCATGTCCCATTCATAATTTATTTATCATCTTCAAGAAGACATTATCAAACCAATTAGAATAAAAACAAAGTTCCAATTAAAAGAATAATTCTTGATAAATTAGATCAATAATGATTTACTCTTTCAAACTTGTTACCGTCATGCTTAACTCATTTAAAAATTAAAATAATATTTAAGCAAAACCTTTAAGGGTTGTAAAGAAATTAAATTAATCATTTCTATCAGTCCTTGTAATCCTTCTTTAGTTCAATTAAACTTGACTTTAGTTGAAAATGGCATTGCTTTAGCATTCTGGTCAAGAAGACTCGAGTAGAATTTAAAAGACTCGAGTAGTTCTTCAGATTGGCCAGTAGACTCGAGTGGTTTATGGAAAGACTCGAGTAGATCATCAACTTCCAGAAAGTTCTTTTTTCAGGTTTTCTCAAAATACTCGAGTCATTCATGATACACTCGAGTCGTTCATCAACCCAGAAGACTCGAGTGATTCATGCAGGACTCGAGTGGTTCACCAGAAAAATTCTTTGGTGCATCAGTCAATACTTGAGTCCTGAGTCAGAGACTCGAGTGTTGGTGCCACCAGACGCACTGGTGCGTCCGAAAGACTCGAGTCTCGAGTCAAAGAATCGAGTGTTAACAAACAGATAGCACTAAAACTGAGTTTTAACACACCATTTTCAATTCTAATCAAGTTCAATCAAAACCAATGCTCAACAGAGCTAACATAATGCATAAAAAACATGTTCTAATACAAAATTAACACCATATTATACTGAATTGAAATTGAGCACCAATTATGCATAAAATCACATTTTCAACAACCTAACATACCAAATTCAATTCTCAACGTTTTTAGCATGAAAACGACCTTGATACAGCTTACATGCAACATATAGGACTTGCTCCAAACTTGTTCAGTGTTCATAATTTAGCTTATCAAAAACCTACCACATCAAGGACATGTTTTATCACATTTACCAATTCCATTTCTCTTGATATTTATATATAGCCTTATACTCATGATAAAATGTTCATCAACTTAAGCATCACTTTATAATTTCTGCATAACAACATCGAGTCTAACAGATTCAATTCCAATTTCTCAAATCTCTTATAAGTCCAAATCAAGCATACATATAATCAAAGAATGATTTAGCCTCATCCAAAGGTAATTCCTTCAATTCATAAATTATAATTCAGCCAAGATCCATGAGTTTCTTTTACTTAATTATATCAATCCATTTTAGTCCTTAATCAGAATATTGATCAATTGACCAATTAATTGTCTGGACCTCCAAGTCCAGCAAGCATGTCTTGGTCCAATTCACAAAGCATACACATATCAAATTCACAATCTATAATCCTAGCAATATGAACGACCTCTCTCATACCTTGGACAAATGGAACAACACTTAGACAAACTCCAAAACACCCTAGAACAACAGCAGCCACCAAACCAGCACAAATCACTTTCAGCCACCAAAGAGCAGAACAGTGTGAGCAGAGTCCAAAAACCTAATTGTTTGAGTGAGTAATCGTGCACAAAAATTGGGGAAAAAGGTTAGAATCTACTCTCTGCAACATGCATGAGAGATTAAAACCAATTTAGAATCAATAGGGTTCACGAGCTTACCACAATTGAAGATCAAAGTAAGCTCCAACAACCAGTTGACTGCAAACAAACCCCACTTTCGAGTTTCGATTCTTCTAACACTCAAACTCTCAACTCACAATTTTGGTGTCTATACAAAGCTCAAGATGTGAGCTTCGTATTGGTGTATGATTTGTGTATCAATTCTCAAGAACAAGAGAGAATCGAATAAGAGAATTCAAGAACCCTAATTTATGCAAAGCCTCACGAATTGGCAAAAATGAATGGTTGATTCGTCAACCGTGGCTATATATAGCGAAATCAGTGGCTCATGCATGTCGACACGAAGCCATGGACGTGTTGCTGAGTTGATAACGTGTCAACTCGAGAGGTATTCGAGTGAGTGGCTCACCAAACGCACTAACTCGTGCAACACTGTATAAAATACTCGTGTCTTTTCAGAAAGACTCGAGACTTTCAGCTTAAAAATAATAAAATAAATATTTTTATTTCCTTTCCATCCAAAATCTTCCTATTATTATTTTTAAGTCCTAAAACAGGGACTGATATGCAAAAATATTATTTTCACATATTAAAAACTATCTAATATTTTTATGCATAATAAATCACTTTGTAATCAAGGATATTAATAAAAATAATTAATTATAAATAAAATTTTATAATTAATTTTCATTAATCAAGAATTAAAAATTTGGGGTGTTACATTTCTTATGTTTAAACGTTCCGAACTGGTCTTGTTTGGAAATAAAGAGACTGGTTCCGAACCAGTCTGAAAATTAAAGCGGAACCGATCTCATTTAAAATATGAATAAGTCTCGTTTAGTATTTTTAACCAGTCTCGTTTAGTGTTTTGAACCAATCTCGTTTAGTGTTTTGAACCAGTCTCAAATAAATTTTTAACCAGTCCCATTTAATATTTTGAACTGGTCTCAATTAAAATATGAACCAATATCATTTAGTGCTTTGAACCGGTCTCAATTAAATAAAACACATGAATAATGATACTAATAAAGAATAATAAAGACATAACTAGATGCTAAAATTATATTATAAAAATCCGTAGCCACCAAATTTTGTCCGGGGTCAAAATTATATTTTCATAAATATTTTGTTTGGGTAAGATTTTTATCCTCAAGTTTTTATAATTGAATTTTATAAATAAAATAAAAAAAATGAGTTTGTTTGGACCCACTATTTTCTAATTAATGTGTATTAAGTTATTTTTGGGATTTATTAAAAAAAAACAAAATAAAAATTGCATTTAAAATTTTTGATAAGAAAATTAATTGAAAAGATTGTGTCCAAAATTTTGACAAAATCAATTCAAAAGATTGAAAATCAATTATTTTTAAAAAGAGAATTATTTTGATAATTAATTAAAAATCAATTTATAAAATTTTGAGAATCATTTTAAAATCATTTAAAAATTTGAGAATCAATTTAAAAAATTTTGAAAATCAATTTGAGAAATTGAGAATCAATTTGATTTAATTGAAGATTTGTTTTAATCATAAATATTTGAAAAAGATTACAATTGATTTTTGACAAATTAAATTTTTTTGATTGAAATCAATTTGAATTTAGTTGATGATATGTTTTATTTGGAAGGAGTTATCAACTTCTTTTTTTTTAAAAGATTGAAAATTAATTCAAAAAAAAATGAGAATCAATTGAAAATCAAGTAAATTTTTTTGAATCAATTAAAGAGGATCGAGAATGATTTTGATTGAGTTGAGAATATTTTTTTTCGATTGCATTTTTTTTATTCAAATAAAAAATTCTTTGGAAAGTATTATCCTCTTTTTGAAATGATTAAAATCAATTCAAATTTTGACAATCAATTCAAAAGATTGAAAATCAATTCATTTTTTATTTGAGAATCAATTTGATTTAATCGAGGATTTTCTTTTAAAATAAAAAATATTTGAAAAGATATTATTATTATTTTGAAAAGATTTGAAATTGATTTTTAACAATTTTTTCTTAACTTAACTTCTACTATAAATAGAGGTTTTCCCATCACTATGAAAAAAGAAGGATTTTGGGGGATGGCGACATACAATTGGTTCTATTAAAAAATTTCTTTTACACATTTCTCGATGTAATCTTCCTCCATTGTTGTGCTGCAACACCCCTAGCATTCCAGCCCCGCATTGTCTCAGTACTTCTTCTTGTTCAGTGTTCACACATTACTCCCTTTGTTGCAGCATCTACCATCATCAGGTTCAGGTACTTTATTTTGTTTTTATTTTCTTTTTATTTTCCGGACTTTTTAATATAATAAATTAAATAATAATAATAATTTAAAATGTAGTTATTTTTTATTGTTATTTAAGATTGGTTGTGTTTTGGTAAGTCAAATTTTCTCACCCAAATTTAATTTAGTGGTGGGATCTCTTGAACTTCCTCTCTGCATCAAAAATAAATATATAAAATAATTTTCTTTAAAATAATAATAAATTAAAGATGTAGATTTTTTTAAAGTTGTTGTTTTAAAATTTGTTGCGTTTTGATAAGTCGATTTTTCTTTCCCAAATACAGTGGAGAGATCTCTCGGACTTCCTCTCCGCACAAAAAATATATAAAAGTAAAAAATAATTATTTTTATATAAATAAATTATAAACATTAAAATACAAACATTTTTTAAAGTAAAATCAAATAGTTTTTTTAATTAAATATTAACGATGTGCGATTTGGAATTCCACTTTTTTTGGGCTAAATGTCGAAGTCTTGTGTATATTTCCTCTTCACATCAAACAATTTTTTTTTTTAAATATAAACATTAAAATTAAAACATCAAGAACTACGTAGCCTTGATTCCTCATTTTATGAGGGTACGTAGGACCAAGGGCAACCTTGTCAGACACAACAATAAAAACAAATATTTTTTGGCAAACTAATTATTTAGGTCTTTTAATTAAAATCAATCAAAGGTACCATTTTCGAATGGGCGAATGGGGTGCTAATACCTTCCCCGGCTCGTAACCGACTCCCGAACTCGGAATTTATCTAGTTCGAGACCAATGTTTTATCTCTTTTAATTAATTATTACTTTTCCGTGTTTGTACAACAAAATGCAGTGGCGACTCCATATTGGGTCGGTTGACCCCCACTCGTAGGTGAGGTCCCGAGGGCGACCCGGGACCCCGACTGCGACAGCTGGTGACTCCACTGGGAACAAAACTAAATAAGAGAGTCAGGCCAAATGATTGATTATTTTTAATAGACCTATTTTTTTTCTAATTGGTTTGCCTTTAATTAATTGTTTGTTGTTTATATCTGTGTAAATTTTTTACTTTATTTTATTTTATTTTATTTTTGCTAAATTATATATTTTTCTTAATTTTAATCTCTTTTGTTTTTTTTAAATTAAAAAAAAAAGGTTTGTATGCCCCCGAAATAGGTTTTTTACACGGACCTTTGCACACACGGAAACCCTATACCCGGGTACTATTATTTAAACCCTAAGTTTAGGGGTGCTTTTGCCCTACCTTTGACTTACCAAGTGTATGGTCTCTTGTAGTGTGTGAAAGTACCACTCGGATTGGGAACCATTTCTCGTGAGCACGACTTTTGGGAGGTGCGTCCTACCTATTTTAGGAGGCGTAGCCAAGCTCTTGTCGATAGTTTGCGAGGTGGGTCCTCACCTTAAAGAGTGAGGGCAATCTCGAGGCCTTTAGAAGTCTAGAGCCACCATGGAGTACACTTTGTGTAGCATTCTATTTTGAAACTATAATAAGTCAGTCATGGTTCCCCTTCATTCACTATCAAAGATTAAGAGGTGTCAAAACAGTTAATATGTTACCTACTTAACCTTCGAAAAAGCTGTGGGGATTGTGTCAATCAAAAATTAAAAAATATATACAATTTTTCAAGTTAACAAATTAGAGTGTTACACTTTAGTTATACCTTAGAACAAAGTCTCTTATAGGATTTACCCTAAGGGGGCATATTCTCTATCTCTAATCGCATTTTGTTTAATATAAGTCGGGACCACCATCCCACATAAGTGGGGTGACCTACCGTCATCCAAGCCAGAGTGATGTAAGGGCACCATTGCACTTTGGTAACCTTATGCCATGAGGAAGACCATTAAACCCGCTATAGGGCCCACCGCCCTAAGGGTAAATTTCATTTTCATATCCATCATTTCACTTGGGATAATCCTCGTTGTTCCAAGTGGGCCCAAACTATATGGTTATTGTCAATTCATTATGACGTCCCGTGTTTTGTAATGAAGGCTTAATAGCCCCCAATTAGGGTCACTTACCCTAGGGGCATGCATTTGCATTTGCATCATAACATTTCATCCTAATAAAATAAATAAAAATTTTGGAGTGACCCACCGTCATTCTGAAGTTTGGCCAGAACTATATGAATGTTATCAATCCATCCCGATACCTCATATTGGTAATGAAGGCTTAATCGCCCCCAAATAGGATCTTTTGGATTCTAAAGGCATTGCATCATACATTTTTGCATCATCATATATTCATATTCATATGCATCATTCATAAAAAAAAATTAAATTTTTTTTGAACAAACCAAGGTTTCATCACTATTGCTCTCACATACCCTTACCGGACCAGACATAGGACCACGACTAAAGCAGATGTGAGTGAACGTGTCGAGAAGCTTCAATCGAAGAGCCCCAAATGAAGGAACAAATTACCAAGATGAGCCAATCAATCAACGAGAGGAACAAGATCTTTCAAATGCTATAACCGATGTTGAAGGGTAATAATCAAAGGGAATGAACGACCCATCATAATTCCTTGAAGTTTAACCCTTATTGGTTTACTTAATAATGGGCAATCATGCTTTCCATTCTCTCTTCAATAAATGTGGGCATCTCAATGTTGTTCCTCAATGAAATTTTCATTTTTCGTTGCACATCTCTTTAACAATTATCTACTAATGTTTTGATATTGTGAATAAACCATCTCACCGCACTTCCAAAAAAAACAAAATTGATTCCTGCATTAATTTGAGATATTTGATTCAAATTTGAAATTAAAGGAAGGATGATGCAAATGTAAGATCCAAAATAGTGTGGACTCTCAAGCAAGTCCTTCCAGTGATACAAGGCTTTGTTGAATTCCCAAACACTGAGGAGATATCCCTAGTCACCCCATTGAGCCTGGACATTTTGAAGTGGAGATCACTTCTCTCAAACCAACAATGTATCTTTAAACCGGGGTGGGTAGTTTGTCAACAGTTTTTGCTAGCATGCAAATATCAAAGAGGATGACTTTTTCTTTCATAAACCCAAACACATATCATCCATTGTTCACCCCATTGGGCCTCAACAGAAAAACTTTATTCTTTTAAACCCAACAAATATTTTGCCCGAGTATTAATGAGAATCAAACCAAGGAAGACAATTTCCATGGTCAAGAGTGTCATCACAAAAAAGATCCAAAATGGATGTTGGAAAGCACAAATAATTAGCAAAAAAAAAGCAAAAAGCAAGTGTGCTTGTCTAAATAAGGCAAAACTCATTAATCCATTATGTGATGAAAAAGAACAATTTTAATCCTTCTGAATGAAAGATTCTCATTAAAAACTCAACATAAATTTTGGGCCTTTATATCCATTCTTTCATTTGCCACATTATTACCCCAAGACCATGTTACAACCTTTTGGAAAATCCTCTTGATGATTTGAGTGTTGTGCAAAATATGTTGAGAAAATAGGGAATTGAAGAGAAAGGAGAAAGGAAGGGAAGGGAAATAAAAATTTGAGCCTTATACCTTTTTTTGTCAACCCTTAGCCAGACCACATTACAAGCTTTAAAAGACCTCGTTGAGGATTGGTTTGCTTGAGTTACACACTAGGACGGAGAAACGCTGACTTCATTAAAATTAATTGAAACTTTGATGAACAATATCTCATTTTTAATGCATGAATTAATTGCTTCCATTATCCAAATAATTTCTATGTTCACATGATCATTACATTAGTATTTCTTGTTAAGAAGATATGTGAGGAAAAGAAGTTGGAAGGAACTTGATTGGTTGAGTACAGTTAAAGATCTTTTTTATTAAGAACAAGTTCTCTGAGAGAGTCCTAACCTTGAGTGGAATGAATGAAAAATATTTGCAATTTCCAGTCAATTCAAAAGGAATTGAGAAATTATTGTGTTTGAGGAAAAAAGATGAATAAAAAAGAGCTCGCTAGGTTGAAAATCCTGAAAAAGGACGACCTAGGCAAAAGTTAGAGCGATCCGCTAAGTCGTAAAACTCGAAAGAGGCGGCTTAGGCAAAAATTAGGATCATAAGACAAAAGACCGCTAGGAACCTACATTGGGTTTCCTAGGCAAAATTTAGGGAAAAAATATCCTCAAACGCAAACCAACCTGTTTTAACAAAGATATGATGGAAATTGCAAATAGAACCAGAAAAGGAGTCCTGAAGGTTGACATCGGGACAATGTTGAAAATTCCCTACCCTCGGTGAAACATTGCTCAAACTGGGGCAGTTTTGAAAAGTTTTGTTGCTAGCCAACAAACTGGGGCAGTTTTGGAAATTTTTAACAAGCCCTAGAAAGAAATACTGGGGCAGTTTTGAAGAGAGGTCAAGCATATTGTTCATCCCCTTGCAAATATTACTACCATATTCAACTGGGGAAATTTTGAAATGTCTTGTTGATAAACCCTAGAATGAGATACTGGGGCAGTTTTTGAAGAAGAATTAGAAGCATTGATCATTCCCTTGCATTTGTTGGTCAGACAATAAACTGGGGCAGTTTTTGAAGAGATTAATTATTGAGCTCTAGATGAAAAATATTGGGGCATTCCTTTGAAAAATTGATTCCCTAGTAATTATTTTAAGCACAATGGGGCAGATTTTGGAAAGTTTAGGTTGTTTGATGATGATTAATTATCGATAAATGTCAGATTGCTGAGTTTTCAAAAGATGTTATTAAAGAAGAAAGTTGTTAAAGATTTGCACGTGCCTGTCTTGATCAGATTTTGGTATGGCCTGGTATTGGTTTTCAAGAGCAATAGAGTTGAGACTAGTTTATCTTGTTAAAAAAAACTTTTTGCGTTTTAGACCAATTAATTTCTGATGGGTTTACATTAGAAAAAGTTAGAGTTGCATTATTGATTCCAAATCATATTCATTTCATTGTTATTCACATCATTTGTATTGAGTTCATTTTGCATTATGCATTTTTGACGTCATTTGCACCAGTTACATTATCCATTGCATTATATCAGTTGCAACATACCAGTTTTTCATTAACAATATCATTTGCATTGATTGCATTCTATTCATTACTATTTGCATTGTTTGCATCACCAGAACTTGATTATTCAAAAATAATAATTCCAAAAAAATCATCTTGGGTCCTTTGACGCCCGACACAAATGCCGAAAGTCATTTTGATGTTGGTTGGGCTTTTTGATGCCCCGACAGAAATGTCGAAAATCATTTTGGGTCTTTTGACGCCCAACATAAACGCTAAAGTCATTTTGATGTTGGTTGGGCTTTTTGATGCCCCGGCAGAAATGTCGAAAATCATTTTGGGTCTTTTGACGCCCGGCATAAACGCTAAAGTCATTTCGATGTTGGTTGGGCTTTTTGATGCCCCGACAAAGATGTCGAAAATCATTTTGGGTCTTTTGACGCCCGGCATAAGCGCTAAAGTCATTTTGATGTTGGTTGGGCTTTTTGATGCCCCGACAGAAAAGTCGAAAATAATTTTGGGTCTTTTGACGTCCGACATAAACGCTAAAGTCATTTTGATGTTGGTTGGTGTGACGACTCGATATTTAATAACAAAATATGTGACACTCTCAAAACATAACTTTATTTATATTAAATAGATTATGATTATAGAATAATTGTTATTCGGATAGGAACTTTATGGAAAAACTTTTTCCTTCTATTCGTAAAATTTCACATCCAAACTCTTGATTTGAAAATACATTTCTTTCAAAAATAAACGGTTGAGTACCTGTTTTGTACGTTCAGTGGAAACGATTTGCAAAACTATTGATGTGGTTGCATTTGTAATAATTTTGAGGATCATGATAATCATGCAACCGAAGCCCATATATATATATATATATATATATATATATATATATATATAAAACACAAGTACCCAAGATAACAGTAATAAAAGTCGAGGTAGCAGGTATAGGGATACAGATCAGCAGATATAAAATAACGATTCTCATAGACTCTCTCAAAACTATATACAATATAACACAAATCAAAATAAAAGAGTCTTCGAGAGATGAGCCATGATCCACCCACACTGATGTCTGATCCCTGGTCTTCCAAAAGCTAAAAACTGCATCCTACCATGGTCCCCATACTGCACATACTAATAAAAAGAAACCACATCACTGACTGTCAGCAGCTGGCCCATCTACGTCCTCTACCGGGTCCTCCTCCTCCTCATCCGACACCACAGGGACAGCAGTGCGACGCACTAGCTCAGGTGAGGGTGCAAAATGTACCCTGGTGGTCGGACCAGGACGGGGAGTGGCCGTGGCAGTAGCCTCATCAGAAGTAGAGGGACGTGAACGGGTAGCAGGGCGTCTGACACGTAAGTTATAAAAATGACGACCATGATGTGGGGGTGGAGAACCAAAACGATAAGTGTAAGCCGGGGGAATGTGCAGTATGTAGATCATGGGGATGCGAAGTCTACGAGGTCGCACTCGTGCAAGAGGGTTAGGATGACGAAAGATCACGTCAACCTCGCCCTCGAACACTGCTCTGTGCTCCTCGTAGTCCCACACTCCTCTACGAAGTGGGCGTAACTCCACGTATGTCAGGTAACGTGCCATCACCTGCAAGGGCATAGGGAGTCAACAAATACTAACACATAATCAAATAAACGGGTAACATTTAAATAGTTGACACTTTATTTAACAATAATCATTAATAATTAATTACACATGCTACACCTCAACACCAGGACATAATCATGAATTAGTAGCATATGCAAACATGACGTAACTCATCTTATAAATGCATGATTGTTGGCCAACTACAACAATTAGGTTTCCGTGGCACCTTTAAAAACAAACATGCCCGATACCCACACTGAGTATCTCATCGAACTCGGCCCACAAATAAATCAACACCTCTAGATCTCTTAGAAATGTTGCCGACGTATCCCGTGGGACTACGCCTCATCGAGTCCGGCATCAATTGACATGCCCACACGCACGTGTGTATTTCCGGAAACAGAAGGTGCAACCCCGGTCACCGACACTCCCCCGTGAACCCTTTGGAGCAGACACTCATGTCCCTCGAGTTCAACCGAAAGGGATATGCCCACGCCTCTCGGACGTGTTTCCACTCAAGTGGGAATCCAGATAATGCAGATGCTATGCATGGTTTCACCCAATCAATACTATCCAGTGTCATTTAAGTTGTTTGAATTTAGGACTTGGCATAGTCGAACTTTATTTAACATTTACTTACTCCAACCAATTCAATTTCAGCCCTTAATTGATTCTCATACCTTGATAATCAATTACATTATTAAGTTCTGATCATTATCACAAAAATTCAGTCAATAATCGATTAACAGAATCTGTTAATCTAGTATTCCCTTGTATATTTCAAATTATTCAAAATTTTAAGGTGTTAATCGATTAACACATCGGGTTAATCGATTAATCCCTTTGTACACTTCAGTCTGATCAGAATTTTCACGCATTAATCGATTAACGGCTCGTTTAATCGATTAAATTATGCAGAAAAACACTGCTGAATTGGTTTTTATGTGTCAAACTCATGCCAATCCAATTTTAACCAAAACTAACCTTCAAAACAACTTAAATACAATATATTAAACTTGTTCATAGCAACAATTACATGAAAGAACATCAAAATCACAGAATCACCACATTTTTCCCCAATTTTGACCTAAAACACAACCTCACATACCAAATCATTAATTACTCAATTTCAGATCAAATTGAAAGTTCATTTAGCTTTAAATATCAACATCTAACATGTTCCAATTCAGTTTTCTGGTCAAATTGGCCTCCAAGCCATTGTTCCCTAACCTAGTGCCCTTTGAACCTCATGGTGGTTCACTCTATATTCAATTCCATACCACAATCTATTCTAGCATTAGTAAAGCTTCTCCCTTACCTCAATGAAGCTTTTTGGATAGGTACACAGCAAGAGAACTCACAGAATCACCAAACTCCAAATGCTTTGTTTTCCGGTTTATGACAGGTTCAACATAGCAAGTTCAAGCAAGGATTTGACAGACCAAACGTGCATGAAAACGAATAAACTTGGTCAATGTAGAAACTAGACATTGCAAACTTTAATTAGGAACTGAAATGGCACGATTTGAAAACCTCTACCTACCAAAATCGAAGGCTTGAACTTGGCTCCTCAAAACTGAAACTGCAACTTTCAGTTTCTTGGTCCCAACTTTCAGCTGCAATGTCTCCTCACTCAGGTAACCAAAATGCACAATCTTGGTACGGTTTTGAAGGTCTTGTGACAAGCTTTAAGAAGATGTAAAGCTCATCAAAAGTGTTTAAGTGAGGGTGAAGAACGAAGGCTATGAACAGAGGGTGTTCAAAACCAAAATTGGCAGAGTTTCCCTTCTTTTTTCTTAATTTCCTCCCAATTCATCAACCAAATTCATGAATTTATAGCCTAAATCACTTGCCATGCATCCCAACACGTGTTTTCCATCATCTCCAATCGGTGCTAGGTGTTAAAATTTTAATTACCCAATTTGTTGAATCATCAAACGCACTATCTTCAGCTTCAGCACCACTGTTAATCGATTAACTAATCGGGTTAATCGATTAACACTTTTGTAAATTTCACACTGATCAGAATTTTAACGTGTTAATCGATTAACAGGTCGTGTTAATCGATTAAACACGCCCAGATTTTCAAAAATTATTATTTTATTCACTTTCCCTCCAAATATCTTCCCAATATTGCCTCTTAGGTCCTTTCCAAGGACTAAACTGCAAAAATCTTTATTTTCAACACCCAATTATTTTCTCTTATTTTTCCTTGGATAATTCTTTTAATATAACCATAAATTAATAAACAAAACTAACTAATCCCATATAATTAGTTTTATTTAAATATTCCCTTTTTATTCATTTGGGAAACAAAAATCGGGGTATTACATTTCTCCCCCACTTACAAGAATTTCGTCCTCGAAATTCCGCTCACATAAACAACTCAGGATAATCCTTTCTCATCTTATCCTCTAATTCCCAAGTTGCTTCTGATACATCAGCATTTTCCCAAATAACCTTAACTAATGAAATTTCCTTTCCCCGCAACTGCTTCATCCTTCGATCTTCAATTCTGACAGGGAGTGTCTCAAAAGTGAGATTCTCTCTCAAAGCCACATCATCAGGTTGAACTTCAATTACGGAATCAGGATCTGACATGAATTTCCGTAATTGCGATACATGAAACACATTATGAAGATTAGACAAAGACGGAGGCAAAGCGAGCTGATAAGCGACGGAACCAATTCGCTTGAGTATCTGATAGGGACCAATAAATCTTGGTGACAACTTCTTTGTCTTCAAGGCTCTCCCAACACCAGTTGTCGGTCTTACGCGAATAAAAACATGATCGCCCTCTCCAAACTTCAAGGGTCTTCTTCTTTTATCCGCATAACTTTTCTGTCGGCTTTGCGCTGTCTTCATCTTTTCTCTGATCATCTGAATCTTCTCAGTTGTTTCTTGAACAAGCTCAGGTCCAATAATTGTTTGCTCCCCCACTTGGAACCAACATAGGGGAGTTTGGCACTTCCTCCCATACAGCGCCTCGAACGGTGCCATCCCAATACTGGTATGATGACTGTTGTTATAGGTAAACTCTATGAGCGGCAAGAGTTTATCCCAACCTTCCTGAATTTCCAACACGCAGGCTCTTAACAAGTCTTCAAGAGACTGGATGGTCCTTTCTGACTGACCATCAGTCTGAGGGTGGTAAGCAGAACTCATTCTCAACTTTGATCCCAGAGACTGCTGCAAACCCTCCCAAAACTTCGAAGTAAATCTCGGATCTCGATCCGAAACAATACTTGAAGGTATACCATGCAGACGAACAACTTCCTTGATGTACAATTCAGCAAACTTTTCCATGCGATAACGCATATTAACTGGAATAAAATGCGCTGACTTGGTCAATCTATCAACGATTACCCAAATCGCATCATGTCCTCCAACAATCCTTGGTAGTCCAGACACGAAGTCCATTGATATGCCATCCCATTTCCACACAAGGACATCCAATGGTTGAAGTTCTCCGCCTGGTTTCTTATGCTCAGCTTTTGCCTTCTGACAAATTAGACAAGAAGCGACATACGAAGCAACATCTTTCTTTAACCCAGACCACCAAAACATCTTCTTCAAATCTTGGTACATTTTGGTTGACCCCGGATGGATACTCATCCGACTTTTATGCGCCTCGTCTAAGATCAGTCTCCTTATCTCCTGATCTTTTGGAATACAGATCCGATCTTTGAATCGGAGAATTCCATCACTTCCAACCTGGAAGTTTGGTTCCTTTCCTTCCAACATTAACCTTCTCTTTTCTTGAAGTTCTTCATCTACCTGCTGAGATTCCCGAACTTGAATAAGGAATTCATTGGTAATTTGCAATTTACCAAGCATAATGCATTCTCGATCCACTTGCACTATAATACTTAGATCACGAAACTTCTCAATTAAAGAGAATTCCCTAATCATCATTGAGCTCATATGAAGAGTCTTCCGACTTAAAGCATCAGCTACTACATTTGCTTTACCGGGATGGTATTGGAGCTCGAAATCATAATCTTTAATAAACTCCATCCAACGCCTTTGCCTCATGTTCAACTCTTTTTGGTCAAACAGATACTTCAAGCTCTTATGGTCACTATATACCTTGAATGTAGTGCCATAGAGATAGTGTCTCCAAATCTTCAGAGCGAAGACAATAGCAGCGAGCTCTAAATCATGCGTCGGATAATTGGCCTCATGCACCTTTAACTGCCTAGATGCGTATGCTACCACTTTTCTATCTTGCATCAAAAAACATCCAAGACCTTGCCTCGAAGCATCACAGTAAACATCGAAGCTTCTATGTGGGTCAGGCAACACCAACACCGGTGAGGATGTCAACTTCTCCTTTAGCGACTGAAAACTTTCCTCACACTTATAATCCCACAAGAAAGGTTGATCTTTACGAGTCAACTTAGTTAACGGTAAGGCAATCTTCGAAAAACCTTCAATAAATCTCCGATAGTATCCAGCTAAACCCAAGAAACTACGAACTTCAGTCACCGTCTTAGGTTGTTCCCACTTCAGCACAGCTCCAACTTTAGTTGGATCCACAGCAATGCCTTCCTTGGTGATAACATGTCCCAGAAAGTTCACCTTGTCCAACCAAAACTCACACTTAGCAAGTTTGGCATACAACTGCTTCTCTTTCAAGATCCCCAACACGATCTTGAGATGTTCAGCATGCTCTTCTGGACTCTTAGAATAGATGAGAATATCATCGATGAACACCACCACGAACGAATCCAGATAAGGTCTGAAGATTCTGTTCATGTAATCCATGAAGATAGCAGGAGCATTTGTTAGCCCAAACGGCATGACCACATACTCATAATGACCATATCTTGATCGGAAAGCTGTCTTCGAAATGTCTTCATCTCGAATTCGAATCTGATGATATCCCGACCTTAGATCGATCTTAGAAAACACTGAAGCTCCTCGAACTTGATCCATAAGATCATCAATCCTTGGCAAAGGATACTTATTCTTGATTGTGACCTTATTTAGCTGACGATAGTCTACACACATCCTCATGCTACCGTCCTTCTTCTTAACAATCAACAACGGAGCTCCCCAGGGCGAAACACTTGGCCTTATCATTTGCTTCTGCAGCAACTCTTCAATCTATTTCTTCATCTCGACCATCTCTGGTGGTGCCATTCTATACGGGGCAATAGAGATAGGTCCGGTTCCAGGTACGAGATCGATTCCAAACTCAATCTCGCGCTTTGGCGGTAATCCTGGAATTTCTTCTGGAAACACTTCCGGAAAGTCTCTAATCACTGGAATATCCTCAATCGTCACTTCGTTCTTCTGTTCCACGTTTGAGGAGAATAGACAAACATACCCCTTAGGTTCAAAACTTAAGGATTCGTGGTTTCAGAACTGGATCGTCTTTTCATCACAGTTTAAGATAACTTGGTTTCGATACAACCAATCCATTCCTAAGATCACATCTATTTTAAGCATGGGTAAACAGATCAAATCTACTGAGGATATATGGTTTAGGACCATTATTCTACAATCCTTGCAAATCTTAGAAACAACACAAGGGTTGGTGGTGGGAGTTTCAAGCTGTAGATGATAGGGTGACTCAGATACTACTAACTTTAAACGATTTACACACTCATAGGACACAAAAGAGTGTGTGGCTCCGGAATCAAACATAACAACACAGGGTTGGTCATTAAGAAGATAGATACCTTGGATCAGACCAGGTGATGGGGTTGGTTCAGTTCCATTTAAAGCAAACACTTTTCCAGCAACAGTGGGCTTGCTTGCTCCCTCCTTCTTTATTGGCTCCTTGCATTCACGAGAATAGTGCCCTTTCTTCCCACAATTAAAGCAAAGACCATGTTGAGCAGCATAACAGTTGGTTCCGAAATGGAAACGATTACACTTCTCGCACTTACAATTGCTTGCTTGAGGAGTACCCTTACCACCATTCATTTCCTTTCCCTTTCCTTTATGAGAATAAGGACCCTTACTCCGGTTATTGAAATTTTTCTTCCTGATAGGTCCAAACCCTGATTGACTCCTCCTTTGTGCCTCTTCCTCTTTCTTATCATCTTCATAAACTCGGCACATTTCAACTAAAGCAGGAAAACTTCTCACCTTTTGATACCCAAAAGCAGACTTTATTTCCGGCTTGAGCCCATTCTCAAACTTGATGCATTTGGACCTCTCGTCCGGATTGAGTTGGTAGTACGGAGAGTACTTGATAAGTTCCTCGAACTTTGCCGCCTATTCTCCTACACTCATGTCTCCTTGTCTTAGTTGCATGAATTCTAACTCCTTCTTTCTCCTTTGATCCTCAGGAAAGTATTTATTGAGAAATTTCTCAACAAACACCTCCCAGGTAATCAGCCTTCCTTCATAATTCAGAAGTTGCCTGGTGTGATGCCACCAATTCTCAGCTTCACCACACAACATGAAAACTGCAAACTTCACCTTTTGAGCATCGGTGCATTCCATAGTACGGAAGATCTTGTTCAACTCTTGAATCCAACGATTCCCTTCCTCAAGCTTGTGACCTCCTTCAAACCTTGAAGGCTTAAAACGTCGAAATTCTGAGAAAGTCTTTGACTCCTGGTTTTCTGCTTGCATAGGCTGAGGGGGCGGATTAGTTTGTTGCTGACGCATACCTACTAACACATCAGTCAACCTTTCTATGGCCTCGGCCATATGATTGTTATTGTTTCTAGCAGACATCTCAGACCTGCACTAAAGGCTCTACATCAAGCTAACATCCTAACAAGAAGTATGCATGACACACCTCTTTTTAATTCTAAAACTAACCAAAATAGATGCTTAGCATCTAAAACAGATATTACCTTTTGGAGATCATAGATCAGCATCAGTTCGCAGGATCACAGCTCTGATACCAACAAATGTGACGACTCGATATTTAATAACAAAATATGTGACACTCTCAAAATATAACTTTATTTATATTAAATAGAGTATGATTATAGAATAATTGTTATTCGGATAAGAACTTTATGGAAAAACTTTTTCCTTCTATACGTAAAATTTCACATCCAAACTCTTGATTTGAAAATACATTTCTTTCAAAAATAAACAGTTGAGTACCTGTTTTGTACGTTCAGCGGAAACGATTTGCAAAACTATTGATGTGGTTGCATTTGTAATAATTTTGAGGATCATGATAATCATGCAACCGAAGCCCATATATATATATATATATATATATATAAAAAACACAAGTACCCAAGATAACAGTAATAAAAGTCAAGGTAGCAGGTATAGGGATACAGATCAGCAGATATAAAATAACGACTCTCATAGACTCTCTCAAAACTATATACAATATAACACAAATCAAAATAAAAGAGTCTTCGAGAGCTGAGCCATGATCCACCCACACTGATGTCTGATCACTGGTCTTCCAAAAGCTAAAAACTGCATCCTACCATGGTCCCCATACTGCTCATACTAATAAAAGGAAACCACATCACTGACTGTCAGCAGCTGGCCCATCTACGTCCTCTACCGGGTCCTCCTCCTCCTCCTCCTCATCCGACACCACAGGGACAGCAGTGCGACGCACTAGCTCAGGTGAGGGTGCAAAACGTACCCTGGTGGTCGGACCAGGACGGGGAGTGGCCGTGGCAGTAGCCTCATCAGAAGTAGAGGGACGTGAACGGGTAGCAGGGCGTCTGACACGTAAGTTATAAAAACGACGACCATGATGTGGGGGTGGAGAACCAAAACGATAAGTGTAAGCCGGGGGAATGTGCAATATGTAGATCATGGGGATGCGAAGTCTACGAGGTCGCACTCGTGCTAGAGGGTTAGGATGACGAAAGATCACGTCAACCTCGCCCTCGAACACTGCTCTGTGCTCCTCGTAGTCCCACACTCCTCTACGGAGTGGGCGTAACTCCACGTATGTCAGGTAACGTGCCATCACCTGCAAGGGCATAGGGAGTCAGCAAATACTAACACATAATCAAATAAACGGGTAACATTTAAATAGTTAACACTTTATTTAACAATAATCATTAATAATTAATTACACATGCTACACCTCAACACCAGGACATAATCATGAATTAGTAGCATATGCAAACATGACGTAACTCATCTTATAAATGCATGATTGTTGGCCAACTACAACAATTAGGTTTCCGTGGCACCTTTAAAAACAAACATGCCCGATACCCACACTGAGTATCTCATCGAACTCGGCCCACAAATAAATCAACACCTCTAGAGCTCTTAGAAATTTGCCGACGTATCCCGTAGGACTACGCCTCATCGAGTCCGGCATCAATTGACATGCCCACACGCACGTGTGTATTTCCAGAAACAGAAGGTGCAACCCCGGTCACCGACACTCCCCCGTGAACCCTTTGGAGCAGACACTCATGTCCCTCGAGTTCAACCGAAAGGGATATGCCCACGCCTCTCGGACGTGTCTCCACTCAAGTGGGAATCCAGATAATGCAGATGCCATGCATGGTTTCACCCAATCAATACTATCCAGTGTCATTTAAGTTGTTTGAATTTAGGACTTGGCATAGTCGAACTTTATTTAACATTAACTGACTCCAACCAATTCAATTTCAGCCCTTAATTGATTCTCATACCTTGATAATCAATTACATTATTAAGTTCTGATCATTATCACAAAAATTCAGTCAATAATCGATTAACAGAATCTGTTAATCGAGTATTCCCTTGTATATTTCAAATTATTCAAAATTTTAAGGTGTTAATCGACTAACACATCGGGTTAATCGATTAATCCCTTTGTACACTTCAGTCTGATCAGAATTTTCACGCATTAATCGATTAACGGCTCGTTTAATCGATTAAATTATGCAGAAAAACACTGCTGAATTGGTTTTTATGTGTCAAACTCATGCCAATCCAATTTTAACCAAAACTAACCTTCAAAACAACTTAAATACAATATATTAAACTTGTTCATAACATCAATTACATGAAAGAACATCAAAATCACAGAATCACCACATTTTTCCCCAATTTTGACCTAAAACACAACCTCACATACCAAATCATTAATTACTCAATTTCAGATCAAATTGAAAGTTCATTTAGCTTTAAATATCAACATCTAACATGTTCCAATTCAGTTTTCTGGTCAAATTGGCCTCCAAGCCATTGTTCCCTAACCTAGTGCCCTTTGAACCTCATGGTGGTTCACTCTATATTCAATTCCATACCACAATCTATTCTAGCATTAGTAAAGCTTCTCCCTTACCTCAATGAAGCTTTTTGGATAGGTACACAGTAAGAGAACTCACAGAATCACCAAACTCCAAATGCTCTGTTTTCCGGTTTATGACAGGTTCAACATAGCAAGTTCAAGCAAGGATTTGACAGACCAAACGTGCATGAAAACGAATAAACTCGGTCAATATAGAAACTAGACATTGCAAACTTTAATTAGGAATTGAAATGGCACGATTTGAAAACCTCTACCTACCAAAATCGAAGGCTTGAACTTGGCTCCTCAAAACTGAAACTGCAACTTTCAGTTTCTTGGTCCCAACTTTCAGCTGCAATGTCTCCTCACTCAGGTAACCAAAATGCACAATCTTGGTACGGTTTTGAAGGTCTTGTGACAAGCTTTAAGAAGATGTAAAGCTCATCAAAAGTGTTTAAGTGAGGGTGAAGAACGAAGGCTATGAACATAGGGTGTTCAAAACCAAAATTGGCAGAGTTTCCCTTCTTTTTTCTTAATTTCCTCCCAATTCATCAACCAAATTCATGAATTTATAGCCTAAATCACTTGCCATGCATCCCAACACGTGTTTTCCATCATCTCCAGTCGGTGCTAGGTGTTAAAATTTTAATTACCCAATTTGTTGAATCATCAAACGCACTATCTTCAGCTTAGCACCACTGTTAATCGATTAACTGATCGGGTTAATCGATTAACACTTTTGTAAATTTCACACTGATCAGAATTTTAACGTGTTAATCGATTAACAGGTCGTGTTAATCGATTAAACACGCCCAGATTTTCAAAAATTATTATTTTATTCACTTTCCCTCCAAATATCTTCCCAATATTGCCTCTTAGGTCCTTTCCAAGGACTAAACTGCAAAAATCTTTATTTTCAACACCCAATTATTTTCTCTTATTTTTCCTTGGATAATTCTTTTAATATAACCATAAATTAATAAACAAAACTAACTAATCTCATATAACTGGTTTTATTTAAATATTCCATTTTTATTCATTCGGGAAACAAAAATCGGGGTATTACAGTTGGGCTTTTTGATGCCCCGGCAGAAATGTCGAAAATCATTTTGGATCTTTTGACACCCGACATAAACGCTAAAGTCATTTTGATGTTGGTTGGGCTTTTTGATGCCCCGGCAGAAATGTCGAAAATCATTTTGGGTCTTTTGACGCCCGGCATAAACGCTAAAGTCATTTTGATATTGGTTGGGCTTTTTGATGCCCCGACAGAGATGTCGAAAATCATTTTGGGTCTTTTGACGCCCGGCATAAACGCTAAAGTCATTTTGATGTTGGTTAGGCTTTTTGATGCCCCGGCAGAAATGTCGAAAATCATTTTGGGTCTTTTGACGCCCGGTATAAACGCTAAAGTCATTTTTATGTTGGTTGAGCTTTTTGATGCCCCGATAGAAATGTCGGAAATCATTTTGGGTCTTTTGACGCCGGGCACAAATGTCGAAGATCATTTTGAGGATTATTTATTATATATTCCTTCAATAGGAATTTCCAGATCTAACAGGTATGTTTCTCGTTCATTTCCCGAACAAAATCGGTGTCTATTTCTTTACTTGTTCCTTACCATGATAGCATGCAAACTCCGGTTTGCCTGCTCTCTAATAAGAAACAAGTAAAGAGGGGCAGTTGTAGCCACCCAATTTTGTCCGGGGTCAAAATTATATTTTCATAAATATTTTGTTTGGGTAAGATTTTTATCCTCAAGTTTTTATAATTGAATTTTATAAATAAAATAAAAAAAGAGTTTGTTTGGACCCATTATTTTCTAATTAATGTGTATTAAGTTATTTTTGGGATTTATTTAAAAAAACAAAATAAAAATTGCATTTAAAATTTTTGAGAAGAAAATTAATTGAAAAGATCGTGTCCAAAATTTTGACAAAATCAATTCAAAAGATTGAAAATCAATTATTTTTAAAAAGAGAATGATTTTGATAATTAATTAAAAATCAATTTAGAAAATTTTGAGAATCATTTCAAAATCATTTAAAAATTTGAAAATCAATTTGAGAAATTGAGAATCAATTTAAAAAATTTTGAAAATCAATTTGAGAAATTGAGAATCAATTTGATTTAATTGAATATTTGTTTTAATCATAAATATTTGAAAAAGATTACAATTGATTTTTGACAAATTAAAATTTTTTGATTGAAATCAATTTGAATTTAGTTGATGATATGTTTTATTTGGAAGGATTTATCAACTTCTTTTTTTTAAAAGATTGAAAATTAATTCAAAAAAAATTGAGAATCAATTGAAAATCAAGTAAAATTTTTTGAATCAATTAAAGAGGATCGAGAATGATTTTAATTGAGTTGAGAATATTTTTTTTTTCGATTGCATTTTTTTGATTCAAATCAAAAATTCTTTGGAAAGTATTATCCTCTTTTTGAAATGATTAAAATCAATTCAAATTTTGACAATCAATTCAAAAGATTGAAAATAAATTCATTTTTTATTTGAGAATCAATTTGATTTAATCGAGGATTTTCTTTTAAAATAAAAAATATTTGAAAAGATATTATCATTATTTTGAAAAGATTTGAAATTGATTTTTAACGATTTTTTCTTAACTTAACTTCTACTATAAATAGAGGTTTTCCCATCACTTTGAAAAAAGAAGGATTTTGGGGGATGGCGACAGACAATTGGTTCTATTAAAAAATTTCTTTTACACATTTCTCGATGTAATCTTCCTCCATTGTTGTGCTGCAACACCCCTAGCATTCCAGCCCCGCATTGTCACGGTACTTCTTCTTGTTCAGTGTTCACACATTACTCCCTTTGTTGCAGCATCTACCATCATCAGGTTCAGGTACTTTATTTTGTTTTTATTTTCTTTTTTTTTTCCGGACTTTTTAATATAATAAATTAAATAATAATAATAATTTAAAATGTTGTTATTTTTTATTGTTATTTAAGATTGCTTGTGTTTTGGTAAGTCAAATTTTCTCACCCAAATTTAATTTAGTGGTGGGATCTCTTGAACCTCCTCTCTGCATCAAAAATAAATATATAAAATAATTTTCTTTAAAATAATAATAAATTAAAGATGTAGATTTTTTTAAAGTTGTTGTTTTAAAATTTGTTGCGTTTTGATAAGTCGATTTTTCTTTCCCAAATACAGTGGAGAAATCTCTCGGACTTCCTCTCCGCACATTTTGCCAATGCTATTGGTAAGCAATAACAACTGATGAAGCAATAATGCCATAACCTACTTAATGTAAAAGCATTATATAAACACATTGCACATTATCATATATAACCAACAATCTAGAACATAAGAATTTCAAGTAATCGTTGCTCCTCTGATCATATAGAAGTCCAGGGTCCATTGCAAGGTCAGGCTGAATATGTCCAGAACCATATTCAAATGGAGTTGCTGGCTGATTAAATGCATCCCGAATGGGTTGGCTGGTGTTATCTAGTGTGCTTGCTGCATGAAAAGCATAACTTTTTAATAAGTAAGAAAACGTTTCCAGAATACTCGTAGCACTATGAACATTTTGGGAAGATGTTTGTTTGATGACTTAATTATGTCACAAGTTCCTGAAGTTTGGGGTATTTTTGTCAGTAATCCTTATATTTTTTTTCAATATCTGACTCCTCGAAGTTACTTTTGGGTTTCTTCATATACCCTACTACCAATTCTGGCCAATTTTGATTACATGTAACATCAGAACCCTAGTCAGACGCTGGAGATTGGTCATGTGGTGTCGCGTGATGTCACACGAGCGAAGACGACCTCTCTTTTCAATTTTTTTTATTTTTTTATTTAACTAAAAATATAAAAATATTAAGTTTTTTAGTTTTTTAAATTTTTTTGAAAAATGATCTTTGCCTACGGGACACCAGGTGCTTAACTTCTTGCGTCTGATCAGGATTTCGATGTTACATGTCAGCAAAATTGGTCAGAATTGGTAGTAGGGGTATATGACAAACCTAGAAGTAACTTCGAGGAGTCAGACGTTGAAAAACAAAGAATAAGGGTATGTGGCAAAAGTACCCCAAACTTCAGGGACTTGTGACATAATTAAGCCTTGTTTAATCATCCATTTATCGAATATCTCTACAGTATTCATGTTTCCTTGATTTTATAAGTTGTAGTTTTAATTTATTCGTTAAAACTACAACAATAGGGATCTTGAAATTACATGACTTTCACGTGTTATAGAGATAATAAAAGAATATAATTACTAACCTCTATCCATTGCTAGACTTGAGAGAGTTCTCCAACGTCCTTTGACCAAGAGTCAGGAAACAAGGTTTCTATTCCTTTGCAGTCTCTACTATTCTTTCTGTGTCGTTATGTGATGGTAAAAAAGAGAATATGTTATGGCTAGGAACAAGACCTGTTTCTTATAAATAGGTAAAAACCCTAGCTATTATCCATTGGCTTCCATCAAGATAATGAGCCTTCAGAAACAATTCCCTTTTTTTTATCTAAATATAATTTAGCCCATTAACATTGAATTATATATTTACTAAACACAATTCAATATATTTTCACATGCACATCACATGAGACATACTAAGATATTAAAATCTTACATTCTCCCACTTGGCTCATGTGACATAATTCAACATTATGGTTTAATAAACAAAATAATTAAGCAAACAATTAATGTGCATTTATATAGCTAAATCATTCTATAATTAGATACTCAATTAATCATAGTTAAAGATATGAACTAATTTGGGTCATGGCGGTTGTATGTCATTTATTCAACATAGTTCCTTCCATGTACCACAAAGTAGTCTTTTCCTTAACTTGATCTATAATTGGGAAATATATAATTGGTCCATAATGTCTTTGTTCAAGACAATACCTGTTTACATTACTCTAACACAATAATGCATGTTGTTCTAGAAAACAAGTTATCAGAAACATATATTATAAAATGAGCTTAGAGTGTCAATTATATGATAATAAAGGATGTTAACATCAAATTGAATAATCCTTAATAGCAATAATGTCCATACTTTCAACATGTTCAGTAAATGTCTTAGGCGGTAACCCTTTTGTTAATGGGTCAGCTACCATAAGATTTGTGCTAATATGTTCTATTGACACTCTTTGTTTCTGAACATCTTCTTTCGCGCCAAAGTACTTCACTTCCATATGCTTAACACCTTTGGAGTACTTGTCGTTCTTAGAAAAAAAGACTGCTGCAGAATTATCACAATAAATTTTCAGCGGCCTAACAATGCTGTCGACTATTCTAAGCCTCGAAATAAAATTCCGCAGTCAATTAGCGTGCACTGTAGCCTCAAAACATGCTACGAATTCAGCTTCCATGGTAGACGTGTCAACAACTGATTTGGTCCATCAAGTTTTTGGTCCAATTTGGTCCATCAAGTTTTTCGACTGGGACACTTTAATTAGTGCCTCAAGAATTATAATTCACTTTTAGTCCCTAAAGAATTTAAAAAATACGACTTTAGTCCTTGTTTTCATTCCGTTAACTACTGTCACTGTTGGCATAAACCGTAACATTTCATTCCCAGGTGCTAAAGGCCTCTCAGTAAATGTCCCTGGTGCTTCTGGAAACAGTGACAATAGTTAATGGAAGGAAAACATGGACTAAAGTGATATTTTTTAAATTTTGTAGGGACTAAAAGTGAATTATATAATTCTTGAGGGATTAAAGTGTCCCAGTCGAAAAACTTGAGAGACCAAATTGAGTATTCACTCTTATAAAAAAGATAATAATATATTTGGTTGTTATGTTTTATCGATTGTGGATAAAATATAAATTGTATTTCATAATTTTTTTAAAGGATAACATATCCATTTAAAGTTTTATTTTAATTAAATTTATTATTTTAAATTTTAGAACGTACTTAAAAAATTTCAAATTGTTCTAAAACTTACCGTTAATTTAAACTTGCTCAAATATACTACTACTTTATTCATTCTTAACCTTAGGGTCAGAATTCTATAATATAGAGATCCCTTAGTTTTTGTAATTAAAAATACTGCCATGCAAGAAAACAAAAAGAAAATGATTAATTTGGTTTTTACATATAAAAAAATAAAGTTAAATTGGATTAGATAATTTATTTTCTCAAGAAAATAAAATAAATTATTAAGGCTAAATTACTCATTTGGTTCCTTACCTTATTTTTCAATTTCAAATTGGTCCTTTACGTTTTTTTGGTGGTTTCATATTGGTCCCTTATGTTTCTTTTCATTGTCAATTTGGTCCCAGAATCATTATTCATCCTATGTGGACCAATATGTTATGGACACTTGTCACTTTCTCTCTCCACGTGGACCAATATGATATTGACATGTAGAATGAACAGTGATTCTTGGACCAAATTGATAGCGAAAAGAAACATGAGGGACCAATATGAAACCGAAAAAATTAAGGGACCAATTTGAAATTGAAAAATAAGATAAGGGACCAAATGAGTAATTTAGCCGATTATCAACACATCAAATTTGATCTATTGTTAACTTGTACTCCTTCTTATCATATGGTTTTGTGTGGATTGTTATCATAAAGTCAAATATATCGTTTTATTTCTTTTAATTAATACTTTTGGTCTTATTATTATTTGTTTCTATTTTATTATATATAGTTTTAACACATTTCCTTAATATTTCTTATTCAACTACTACGGCTTATACATATTAAATATTGAATTTTTCCCTTTTTATGTTATTAAATCATTAAATTATTAAATCAAGAAGAAACTATGGTAGTAGATAAGAACAAAAGAGGAGAAAGAGAATTAGAGGTTGGAGGTAAGAGATGTTTGACTTTTTTATGGGGTGGAATGGTGAGAATAATGAATGGGTGGGGTAGTTATTTTGTTGAAGAGATAAAGATAAGGTTCGAGAGGAGAGGATGTTGGTGGGATCCGTTGATGAGAGAAAGTTGCGGTTAAGATCAAAAGTGTTACGTATGGGTAAAGAATTTTGGGAGTTACTGTCATACAATCCAAAATTGGTTTCTTAAACCTAGTTAAAATTAAGTTTTTGCAATTTATTCCAACATAAAAAGTAAATTAAAAATTTAGTCCTTTGTACCTATAGACAAATTATAATTTTTAATTTAAAAAAAATTAAAAGTAGTTAAAATTAGTCACTTGTGTAAAAAGGCTTAATGCAAGTGACTAAATTTAAAATTAAAAGTTATAATTTGTCTATAGGTACAAAGGACTAAATTTTTAATTTACTTTTTATGTTGGACTAAATTGCAAAAAACTAATTTTAACTACTTCAAATAATGACATGGCATAGGTGGCAAATTCTTATTGGTTTAAGAAAAGGTTGCATACCAACCATCCAATTTTGGATTGCATAATAGAAATACCCAAGAATTTTTAGGTGGAGTTAATTGAGGTTTTTTAACATATTTTTTTGCAACAAATTGGATTGGATAATTTTTTATTTAGAATTGATTAAAAAAAATTACATTATAAACACATCGAACAATCTCTCACCTCAAGTATAGACAATTCTATAAAAGGAATAATTATTCTCTTTTTTATGTATTTATTTTTTTTATTTTTCAAGGTATCCACCCGCGCAACTGAGTGACTAATCCTTTCGACATTGTTGACCCCTTTCGGGGGGCTAATCTCACATCAAGGCCTCTTACATTTGCAAGAGTGGGGATCGAACCCCCAACTGTTTGTTTAAGTACTTATTCTAATTCGATAGTATTGTACTGATTTATTAAAGAGTAGAAAAAAAAATCAACGATCACATGGAAAAGAATTACATAATTAAGCAGTACAAAGAAAACCTTATTGAATTTTGGAGTTTTTATTTTATCCTATTTATAAGACCCCATTTTATTTTTCACAACATTTAATTTCTTTTTTTTTTCACAAACACCTTATTAACTCAATACTATTTAGAATCCTGATAATAATTATATGAGTAGTTTTGAAAAAATATATCAAATTTTAAATTTTTAATATCACTAATAAATTTAAATACATTTTTTATGGAAGACAAAAATTATAAAAGAGTTTTATAAATAAGATAAGGGGAAGTAATCTACATTGTAAAACAACGGTGGATCACTTTGTGGTTTTGCCGCCCAAATTAGCCAAACTATTCGGCACTGTTCATCCACAAGTCCCACAAAAAATATTACTTTATACCACCGTGGGTGGGCCGAGTGCTCATATGAGTACTTCCTTTTTCTTTTCTTTTTAATATAACAGCAGCATGGGTATCCCATAGGTGGGAAACCTACCGTGGGACCCACGTCAATACTCTTTAATTTTTTTTATTTTTTTTAATAAATATAATATATTAAAAACATGTTTTGACTTTTTTGTGTTTTTTTTGTGTACATATTTTTGTTATTTGGATTGAAATTTTTTTATTATATGCTTCTTAACATAGGTAATTATCCAAACAAGTAAAATATAAAACAAATGTGCTTCTACCATGCACCGGTTTTTGGTGCTCCAACTCTTTTTTTTATTTTATTATTTTAATAAATATAATATATTAAAAAAATATGCTTTGGGTTTTCTGTGTTCTTTTTATGTACATGTTTTTGTTATTTGAATTTGAATTTTTTTTATTAAATGGTTTCTGACATAGATAATGGTTCAAACAAGTAAAATATAAAACAAAGGTGCTTCTACCATGCAACGGTTTTTGGTGCTCCGACTCTTTTTTTTTTTTTTTTTTTTAATAAATATAATATATTAAAAAAAATGTTTTGAGTTTTCTATGTTCTTTTTGTGTACATGTTTTTGTTATTTGGATTTGAAATTTTTTTATTATATGATGGTCCAAACAAGTAAAATATAAAACAAATGTGCTTCTACCATGCACCGGTTTTTGGTGGTCCAACTCTTTTTTTAAAATAAATAAAATATATTAAAAAAATATGCTTTGGATTTTCTGTGTTCTTTTTATGTACATGTGTTTGGTTATTTGGATTTGAATTTTTTTATTAAATGGTTTCTGACATAGGTAATGGTCCAAACAAGTAAAATATAAAACAAAAGTGCTTCTACCATGCAACGGTTTTTGGTGTTCCGACTCTTTTTTTTAATTTTATTTTTTTTAATAAATATAATATATTAAAAAAATGTTTTGAGTTTTGTGTGTTCTTTTTATGTACATGTTTTTGTTATTTGGATTTGAAATTTTTTTATTATATGATGGTCCAAACAAGTAAAATATAAAACAAATGTGCTTCTACCATGCACCCGTTTTTGCTGCTCGCTCTTTTTTTTTTAATAAATATAATATATTAAAAAAAATATGCTTTGAGTTTTCTGTGTTCTTTTTATGTACATGTTTTTGGTTATTTGGATTTGAATTTTTTTTATTAAATGGTTTCTGACATAGGTAATGGTCCAAACAAGTAAAATATAAAACAAAGGTGCTTCTACCATGCAACGGTTTTTTGGTGCTCCAACTCTTTTTTTTTTTAATTTTTTTTAATAAATATAATATATTAAAAAAATGTTTTGAGTTTTCTGTGTTCTTTTTGTGTACATGTTTTTGTTATTTGGATTTGAATTTTTATATTATATGCTTCTTGACACAGGTAATGGTCCAAACAAGTAAAATATGAAACAAGGGTGCTTCTATCATGCACCGATTTTTGGTGCTCTGGGTCACTTTTTTTATTTATTTTTTATTTAAATATAATATATTTTTATTTTAATAAATATAATACATTAAAAAAAATATGTTTGAGTTTTATGTGTTCTTTTTATGTACATGTTTTTTCTATTTGGATTTGAGTTTTTTTTATTATATGCTTCCGGACACATGTAATGGTCCAAATAAGTAAAAAATAAAACAATGGTGCTTCTATCATGCACTGGTTTTTTGCTACTCCGACTCTTTTTTTTATTTATTTTTTTAATAAATCTAATATATTATTGGTAAGTGAAATAAATCTACTCCTGACACAGTTAATGGTCCAAACAAAGGATTTGAATTTGAAAGTTTTTTTTATTATATACTTCCTGACATAGGTAATAGTCCAAACAAGTAAAATATAAAACAATGGTGCTTCTATCATGCACCAGTTTTTGGTGCTCCGACTCTTTTATTATATGATGTTTTTTTAATAAATATAATATATTAAAAAAATACTTTGGATAGTTGCATACATTTGCATAGTTGCATCTGCTTTTGACGGCTACAATTTAAGAAATGGTGGACATTATCTCTATACCAATTTATCTTCATAAGCAATCTAATTCTGGATATGCATTTTTTTATTTATTTGTGACATTGATTTTATTTTTAAATATTTAATTTTGTTGATAATGATGGTTATAAATAATTAGTGTATGTTATCTAATTCTATTTTTTCTCTTCAGATATACCTTGACATGACAGTTTAGTTTATGCTCAAGGAAAAAGAACATTGAAATGACATGGCACCAACAACTTGCTCCAAAGTTTTGGGGTATGTTAGAAATAATTAGTGTAGTAGTCTTTTTTTTTTAAAGATAATGTAGGAACATGTGTCAAAAAGGTAAAGGAGAAAGTGTATGCTAACAATCATTGTATTTAATTTGGCTGCATAATGTATTTTGTTCAAGTAATCATGCTCATTCACAAAACTAATATTTGTGCTTGATGTATATATTTGTGGTTATTGCCTTATTCAGAGAGAACTAATCTGCTAATTTTATGCCCTCTAAAATACTTGATTTTCATGCAGAAATGGCTGCTGCTATGCTCTTGATTTCTGCTACTGCTATTTGCTTATTGCTGGTACTGTTGTAGATGTTTGTTTCCTTACTTTGAGTTATTGTGCATTTACTTTCCTCAGTTCCTTGCTACTTCTTTGTTGTGTACCTCGAGCCATGGCATGCTAATATATTTGAAAATTCCTTAATGATGCATTTGTTCTTTAATCTTTAATGCTATATTTGTTGATGGTTTAAGTCTTTTCGAAAGCCTAAGATTCCTCTATGTATTTGACTCTATTTGTATTTTGCTCTTATTATGTTGCTTATGTTCTTTTTTTTTTTGGAGATTGTTGGTTCAAATAAAGGAATGGGCATCAAGATGGCATTGAAGTTATGTGTTTCAACTTGGTTTGGTCCAAATTAGATAATTAATTTGTTATTGGAAATAGGTTATTATGTTATTGTTTGTTTTCAAGCAACAAAATCACTCTCCTAATGGTTATATGTTATATACATGTCCTTCCAGCTGCACTGAATGGTCTATTAAGATCATTTTGTTTTCTCTATTTTATGATTTTTTAGATTTGAGCATACATATATGCTATGGTCATTGCAGAATAGGTACAGGGCATGAGAAGTTTGCTTTGAGTTTATTCCAGTATGTTGTTTGGAATTATGATGTTTTCATTATTGTTCACTCTATTTTTCCTTTTGTCCAGTTAGCTTCTTATATGAGTGTAATTTCTTTAGCTGCAATAAGACAATCATTGCAGGATTTGTGCTAAGAAATGGTGCGTTAAGTTTCAGGTTTGAACCCTTTCTCATTTCTAATGAGTTCCTGTGTTCGAGTTCCTGTGTTCATGGTATTTTAAGTTTCAGGTTTTTTAAAACATATAATGGGTGTTGCCTTTCAATGTGCAGGAAGAGTATATCATTTTATGAGTATATAGAGAGAGGAAATAGGCACATATATATATATATGTGTGTGTGTGTATGTATGTATATATAACATATGTTCTCTTTGGTTTCAGGATCTTCAAAAGGGAATTGATCTTGGTTTAGTATCACTGGAGGTATTGCAGAACTTCTTTGATCTAGAGCATTTCAGAACTCACTTTCCGTTTCTTATATTCTATAAGCTATAAGAAACAAGTATTGCCTTCCATCTCTTAGTATAAGCTACAGACGTCCGGACATAGAAGAAAAATTAAATTGAATAGTGTTGATGTAATTTAACTCACTTTTCTCATTATATGTCCTTAATTTCTAATAGTTTTAAACTTTTATATGTTTTTGTTTTTGTTGTTGTTATTGTAGGATTCTCATGTTTTGATGCTAACAATCTCTCTCCAAGCAACAACATTGGAAACAAGCAAGCTACACCACATGAAGATTAGAATTAGGATTTTTATTAATTCTATTTCAATGTAATCTTTATTTTTATGCAATGCATCTCATTGGTGTGGGTAGCTTAGGTGATTTTAAGAATATTTAAATAATGTTTGATTAAGAGTGAAGATACTTTAAATCTTGATTAAATAGCTCTATTAAAAGTTTTGTGAAAATCCTTTTAGAAAAACCTTGTTTTTATTCAGATTCTGATCAGTCTACTCGAGTAATGAGTATTGGGTCACTCGAGTAATTTATGTCATGACAGGTTAATCGAGTAATGGTTTACACATCACTCGAGTAACTTAATCTGACATGTTTTAATCGAGTGATGTTATATGGTTTACTCGAGTAATTCAATCAGTGTTTGGAAAATTATAAAAGGACTTAATTTTCTCTTTCACAAGGATACACATTCATTCTTACAATTTTCTATACACTTTCAAAAGCAATTCAAGAGCTATTTTACATCTTTCAAGAGCTATCAAGATTCAACAAAGAACTTTTCATTCTTCACTCTATTTCTCTCATTGTTCAAATATTCTTGAGATCATAATTTTTGTTCTTAGTGGTTGTTGAAGATTTGCAATTTATGATTGCATCATTGAAGTTTCAACACAAGTGAAGAATCTCACAAGGAAGACTTTGAGGATCAAATCAAAGCAAGAAAAGAGGATTGGTTGGAAGCATCTTCAATCAATTAGCAAGGAAATCTAGAATTCTCAAAAGGGGTAGATTAGATCAAAGTGTTTGGTACACACTTTGAGTTGGGTTTTAAGATAGGAGAACTAAGAATCTAGTTGCATCTTAAAACATTGTAAAATCTACATTTGAAGATTTCTAGTGAAGAATCTCTCTTGATTCAAGAGGGGACTGGAGTAGCTTTCAAGTGGGTGAAAGTGAACCAGGATAAATCCTTGTGTCTCTTTTATTTTCATTCCTTGTATTGCATTAATTCATTAACAATTGCATTTTTAGGTTAGAATTGGGGTTTTCTTAATTCTACTCAATTGATCTAAAATTGCATGTTAATATTACTTGAAATTGTTCATATTAATCATTCATAATTTGTTGAATCATCATAGCATTGTTATTCTTGAAGAACTCCATTGAAAACTGAGTTTTAATTGAATTTTACCCAGTTTACTCGAGTAAAGTTCTTGTCACTCGAGTAATCTGCTTTCAGTTTATGAACAATACTCGAGTAGGTTTTCTGTTACTCGAGTGATTTAAAAATAGCTTTCGTAATACTCGAGTGATTTGCTTAATACTCGAGTGAAATTAATTTTGCTTGCGTATTACTCGAGTGAAGTCTTGAGTTACTCGAGTAATCTGACTTGAATTTTTTAAGAAAACTTATTTTCATAAAACCATTCTCTTAGGTGGACGAAAAATCTGTAATAAGGCTTCAATATTCTATTCACCCCCCTCTAGACTATATTGAGCCGCTTGTTGGTTTCCAACAAGTGGTATCAGAGCTCGGACGAAAAATCCGAGCCTTAAAAAGCTTTTTCGAAAAGATCCTTTTACTTGGAAACAATGGGCTCAATTTCAAATCCTTTTGGTGGTGAAGGAACTTCCATTAATCGTCCTCCACTATTCAATGGTGAGGATTACGCTTATTGGAAGGTCAACATGAAAATTTTTATTCAAGCCATAGATATGGAAATTTGGAACGCCAAAGAGAATGGACCTTTTGTTCCTCAAACGAAAGTAAATGATGTTGTTTCGATCAAACCACAATCGAGTTGGGACAATGATGATAAGAAGAAAGTTGCATTTGATTTAAAAGCTAAAAATATCATCACGTCCGCTCTTTCTTATGATGAGTTCTTTCGAGTATCTCAATGTGTTGATGCTAAACAAATGTGGGACACATTACAAGTCACACATGAGGGCACTTCAGAGGTTAGAAGGGCTAGGCTAAATACACTCATGCATGAATATGAACTCTTTCGTATGCTACCTAATGAAAACATAGGTGACATGCAAAAGCGGTTCACTCATATCATAAATCATCTTTCTGCACTTGGAAAAGTTATTACTAATGGTGAAGTTGTTAATAAGATTTTGAGATGTCTTAGCAGGGAATGGCAACCTAAGGTGACGGCCATTATGGAAACTAGAGACGTGGATCAAATTGACTTAGCAACTCTATTCGGAAAGCTTCAAGAGCATGAAATGGAGCTTGGACGGTTATCCATGAATGAAGATGCCGAGAGAAAGAAAAAGGGGATTGCTCTTAAATCAACTTCAAAATCTCTTAAGGCACAAGAGGAAAACTCTCAAGTGGATGACTCGGACTCCGATATAGATGATGAGACCCTTGGCTTGCTAGTTAAAAAGCTTGGTAGGTTCTTTAAGAGAAAGGGAAACTTTAATAAGAATAGACAAAGAGATTCTAAGGACTCTCAACCAAGAAATAAGACTAACAAGGATCACATCAAGTGTCATGGGTGTGGAAAGCTTGGTCACTATCGATCAAAATGCCCAACTCATTCTAAGAAGTCGGAAGGTGACAACTCTAAGTTCAACTCATCTAAAGGAAAAAGGGCTTACATAGTATGGGATGAAGAGGAGAGTCAATCAACATCTAGCTCATCGGATGACGAAGAACTTGCAAATCTATGTTTGATGACGAAGCTTGATGAAGAGGAATCTTCGAGCATTAAATCAAGTGACAACGTCAATGAGGTAGATTATCTTTCCGATGCTAGCTCTAGTTCTAATTCTCCTTCATTCAATGAGTTGTACAATGTGTATGTAGAGATGCATAAAGAGTTGAAGAAACTTGCTAAAATAAATGTTGAAAGAAAGAATTTCATAATGAAGCAACATGAAAAGATAATTGAACTTCAAAAAGATTTAGAAGAACTTAAGCTTCAAAATGAAACTCTTGAACTCATTTATGCAAACTCTACATGCAATTGTGAATTGAAATCAAATGAGACTCCATCTTGTGAAAATTGCAAGTCTTTGGAAAAAGAAGTTTTTAATTTGAATGATCGACTTGCAAGGATCATGAAAGGAGATACTTCATTAGATCATTTGCTTTCAACTCAAAGGAACAATAGCAATAGATCTGGTCTTGGCTATACTAAACCTAAGAAACGCAATTATCGCAAAGTTGGTGGATTTTCAAAGAATAAGATTTCTAAAAACCCAACTTGCCATTATTGTGGGATCTTTGGGCATACCACGAATAAATGTAATATAAATAAATTTGGTATACCAAGCGGAGAATATATTTGGATTGTTAAGGGGACTTCTCCCCATGCTAACAACAAAGGACCCAAGACCACTTGGGTACCTAAGTCAACCAAATGATATCTTTCTTGTAGGTGTGTCTTCGAACCAAAGAGCGCAAATGGTACTTGGATAGTGGTTGTTCGAGACACATGACGGGAGACAAAACGCACTTCATGGAACTTACTCCGAAAAATGGTGGATTTGTGACATACGGCGACAACAACAAGGGCAAAATTCTAGGAGTCGGGAAGATCGGTAACGTATCTAACCTTGTCATAGAAAATGTCCTATACGTAGAAGGCTTAGAACACAACTTGCTTAGTATAAGCCAACTATGTGATATGGGCAATTATGTGACTTTTACTCCGGAATTATGCTTCATTAAGTCTTCTATAGATGATAGTGTTAAGTTTGTTGGTCGTCGCTCTAATAACACTTACTTAATTGATTTGGATGAGATAACTTCACTATTTTCAAAATGTTTCAAATCTTTTGATGATGAAATTCGTCTTTGGCATAGACGAATTGCTCATGTGAATGTGAATCAATTAAACAAACTTTTGCGAAAAGATTTAGTGATTGGTTTGCCTAAACTAAACTTTAAGCTTGATGGCATTTGTGACTCTTGTCAAAAGTGCAAGCAAGTTAAAAGTTCTTTTAAACCTAAAAATGTGATAAGCACAACAAAGCCTTTGGAGCTAATCCATATGGATTTGTTTGGCCCTTCACAAATTAAAAGTTTAGGTGGCAATTACTATGGATTTGTTTTAGTAGACGATTTTACTAGATTCACATGGACTTTTATTTTTATCCGCAAAAAATGAAGTTTATAAATGTTTTAAAAAGTTTGCCAAACTCATCCAAAATCAACTAAGTTTGAAAATTGTGTCTATTAGAAGTGACCACGGAGGTGAGTTTGAAAACACTAGGATTGATGCGTTTTGTGATAAGTTTGGTATTGATCATCAATTTTCGGCCCCTAGGACTCCGGAGCAAAACGGAGTTGTAGAAAGGAAAAATAGAATATTAGTGGAACTTGCTCGTACTATGTTGAAAGAATCAAATGTTCCTAAATATTTTTGGGCCGATGCGGTAAACACTGCTTGTTATGTGCTTAATAGGGTTCTTATTCGTCCGCATTTAAATAAAACACCTTATGAACTTTTAAAAGGGCGAAAGCCAAATATTTCACATTTTCATGTTTTTGGGTGTAAGGTGTTTGTTTTAAATAACGGAAAGGAACCGGTCGGCAAGTTTGACTCCAAAGCCGACGAAGGCATATTCATAGGTTATTCAACTCATAGCAAAGCATATAGAGTCTACAATAAAAGAACATTAACCGTTGAGGAATCCGTGCATGTTGTATTTGATGAATCTTCGAAAGGAGATTGTGTTGTTTCTTGTGATGATGATAATATAGGTACATTTTTGGATCATGAGAAGTCAACACCACAACAAATGGAAGAGAATCAAATTGAAGATGGAGAGGTGCAAGCACAAGATAAAGACTTAGCACAAGAGATTCAATCTCAATTACCAATAGCTTGGAAATCAAACAAAAATCATCCGATTTCTAACATCTTAGGTGACATTGCGAAGGGAGTGGTAACCCGACGCACTTTAAATAATTTTTGTTATTATGTTGCCTTTGTATCTCAAATAGAACCTAAGAGTATCAAAGAGGCTCTTCAAGATGATCATTGGATTATGGCCATGCAAGAAGAATTAAATCAATTTGAAAGAAACCAAGTTTGGGAGCTTGTGCCAAAACCCGATGATCGTCCTGTAATTGGTACTCGGTGGATCTATAGGAATAAGTTAGATGAATCGGGTATTATTGTTAGGAATAAAGCTAGGTTGGTAGCACAAGGTTATAGTCAAGAAGAAGGAATCGATTACGATGAGACATATGCTCCTGTTGCTAGACTAGAAGCTATTCGTATTCTTCTCGCTTTTGCTTCAATAATGAATTTTAAATTGTATCAAATGGATGTTAAGAGCGCCTTTCTTAACGGATACATTCAAGAGGAAGTTTACGTGTCACAACCTCCCGGATTCAAGAGTTTTGAGCATCCGGACTACGTTTTCAAACTGAAAAAGGCTTTGTACGGTTTGAAACAAGCTCCTAGAGCTTGGTACGACCGACTAAGCAATTTTTTATTACAAAAAGGTTTTAAACGAGGCACTGTTGACACTACACTTTTTATTGAACGTTCCGGTAAGGATATTTTATTGGTTCAAATATATGTTGACGATATTATATTTGGTGCTACTAACGATAACTTGTGTAAGAAGTTTTCAGACTTGATGCAAAGCGAATTCGAGATGTCGATGATGGAAGAGCTTACATTCTTTCTTGGCCTTCAAATAAATCAGCTTAATGATGGCATTTATATTCATCAAAGTAAATATTGTAGAGAGCTTCTCAAACGTTTTGGGATGGATTCGTGCAAATCCGCTTCTACACCAATGAGCGTTGCATGCTACCTAGATCAAGATGAGGCTGGAAAAGCGGTAGAGGTAACGAAGTATCGTGGTATTATTGGTAGTTTGTTATACTTAACTGCATCTAGGCCTGACATCATGTTTAGTGTATGTATGTGTGCACGTTTTCAAGCAAAACCGAAAGAGTCGCATCTAACTGCTGTCAAAAGAATAATGAAATACTTAAAGGGTACAACGAATACTGGACTTTATTATCCTAGGGATGCTTTTCTAAAACTTATAGGTTATTCGGACTCTGACTTTGCCGGTTGTAAAGTTGAGCGAAAAAGTACAAGCAGAACATGCCATTTAATTGGTAATTCACTTGTATCGTGGTTTTCCAAAAAGCAAAACTGTGTTGCTTTATCAACCGCGGAGGCCAAATACATAGCTGCAGGTAGTTGTTGTGCACCACTTTTATGGATGAAACAACAATTATCTGACTTTGGTTTAAATTTGACAAAAATCCCTATAAAGTGTGATAACACTTCGGCAATTAATTTGACTAAAAATCCAGTATTACACTCAAGGACAAAGCATATTGAAATTAGGCATCACTTTTTGAGAGATCATGTTCAAAAAGGTGATTGTGTTATTGAGTTTGTTCAAACTTCGGATCAATTAGCTGATATCTTTACAAAACCATTACCAAGGGACACATTTTATAAAATTCGAAGAGAACTTGGTATTTTTGATGAATCAACTATTAGCTAATTATATTTGATGCTTTTCGAAATCACCTTCAAGCCTATTTCAATGTGATTTGTATTTTGAGTTGTTGTATCTTATTAAAGTGTTTCTTATTTTTTGTGATATGTAGTTATGTGTGTATGTTTTCTATAATATGTTAATTGCTTTATTTGTATGTGTGTTACTTGCTAAATGCTAAGTGTTTTTAAAATCTCGAGTAATTTTACTCGAGTAATTTTAAAATCTCTTTCGTATTACTCGAGTAATTCTGTTTGTCACTCGAGTAATTTTAAAATCTCTTTCGTATTACTCGAGTAATTCTGTTTGTCACTCGATTAATTTTAAAATGACTTTCGTATCACTCGATTAGTTCATCCATCACTCGAGTAAAATTTTTTTAATCTTCGGCATACTCGAGTAACATTTCTTTTCACTCGATTACTGCTCGAATCACTCGAGTAACGCATGAACATCACTCGAGTAACTTACGTGATTTTAAAAACTGAACTGTTGAAAACTGCATCATTTTTCACGTTTCTTTCTTTCTTTTGTTCGTATTTTTCTCTTCTCTATTATATGGTTCTTCATCAAATCATCATTTTCATTTGATGTTGTTTTCTGTTTCATGTTTCATATGCATATTTCTGACTATGTTATGTTTATGTTTTTGTTTCATGTTTATGACTCTGTTGCTACTATGTTTTCGGACCTTGTGTATGGTCTAGTTTGGTTAGTTTCGTTTGATTATTTGCTATGGTTGATGTATTTTTGCTTTACACTATGATTTGCTGCATAGTATGATACTCTGATATTATGGATTATGGTGCTATATTCGTTGTACGTTTTTATTCGTTGAGGCACTATTGTGGTTTATTTTGGTATTGTCTTTATTGTTATATTTTTTATATACCATTGTGAACTACTTACCTTCAACTTTTGGCAAAGGACTTTTCTCAACTTTCTTAACTTTTTAATGATGCCAAAAGGGGGAGAATATTTTGTTGATGTTGTTCTTGTAGGTTAAGTTTTATTATATTTTTCCTAGGTGTTTTACATTTAGGGGGAGTATGTTAAAACTTAGTGCTTAATTGAAAAGGAGGTTTGTCATCATCAAAAAGGGGGAGTTTGTAGGATTCTCATGTTTTGATGCTAACAATCTCTCTCCAAGCAACAACATTGGCAACAAGCAAGCTACACCACATGAAGATTAGAATTAGGACTTTTATTAATTCTATTTCAATGTAATCTTTATTTTTATGCAATGCATCTCATTGGTGTGGGTAGCTTAGGTGATTTTAAGAATATTTAAATAATGTTTGATTAAGAGTGAAGATACTTTAAATCTTGATTAAATAGCTCTATTAAAAGTTTTGTGAAAATCCTTTTAGAAAAACCTTGTTTTTATTCAGATTCTGATCAGTCTACTCGAGTAATGAGTATTGGGTCACTCGAGTAATTTATGTCATGACAGGTTAATCGAGTAATGGTTTACACATCACTCGAGTAACTTAATCTGACATGTTTTAATCGAGTGATGTTATATGATTTACTCGAGTAATTCAATCAGTGTTTGGAAAATTATAAAAGGACTTAATTTTCTCTTTCACAAGGATACACATTCATTCTTACAATTTTCTATACACTTTCAAAAGCAATTCAAGAGCTATTTTACATCTTTCAAGAGCTATCAAGATTCAACAAAGAACTTTTCATTCTTCACTCTATTTCTCTCATTGTTCAAATATTCTTGAGATCATAATTTTTGTTCTTAGTGGTTGTTGAAGATTTGCAATTTATGATTGCATCATTGAAGTTTCAACACAAGTGAAGAATCTCACAAGGAAGACTTTGAGGATCAAATCAAAGCAAGAAAAGAGGATTGGTTGGAAGCATCTTCAATCAATTAGCAAGGAAATCTAGAATTCTCAAAAGGGGTAGATTAGATCAAAGTGTTTGGTACACACTTTGAGTTGGGTTTTAAGATAGGAGAACTAAGAATCTAGTTGCATCTTAAAACATTGTAAAATCTACATTTGAAGATTTCTAGTGAAGAATCTCTCTTGATTCAAGAGGGGACTGGAGTAGCTTTCAAGTGGGTGAAAGTGAACCAGGATAAATCCTTGTGTCTCTTTTATTTTCATTCCTTGTATTGCATTAATTCATTAACAATTGCATTTTTAGGTTAGAATTGGGGTTTTCTTAATTCTACTCAATTGATCTAAAATTGCATGTTAATATTACTTGAAATTGTTCATATTAATCATTCATAATTTGTTGAATCATCATAGCATTGTTATTCTTGAAGAACTCCATTGAAAACTGAGTTTTAATTGAATTTTACCCAGTTTACTCGAGTAAAGTTCTTGTCACTCGAGTAATCTGCTTTCAGTTTATGAACAATACTCGAGTAGGTTTTCTGTTACTCGAGTGATTTAAAAATAGCTTTCGTAATACTCGAGTGATTTGCTTAATACTCGAGTGAAATTATTTTTGCTTGCGTATTACTCGAGTGAAGTCTTGAGTTACTCGAGTAATCTGACTTGAATTTTTTAAGAAAACTTATTTTCATAAAACCATTCTCTTAGGTGGACGAAAAATCTGTAATAAGGCTTCAATATTCTATTCACCCCCCTCTAGACTATATTGAGCCGCTTGTTGGTTTCCAACAGTTATAACAAAAAAAAAAGAGAAGTGGAAAAATACTATGTGAATGAATTCTCAATATTAGAAATTAATTTGAATTGCTACCTGTTACTTCCAGAGTTAAATGTTGTTGACTTCTATTCTTTACCAAATCTATTATTGTACTGGGAGGGTTGTTGGGCTATTAAAGTTATCAAATATCCTTTATATATGTTACATTTATTACTTTTATAACTCACAGTGTTAGGCTGCAGAGGGGACAAGGATTTCTGGTGCAAAAAGAATCATTGAGGTAAGAATTTCGTTGTAGCCTACAAGTGATTCACATAAGGATTCATAATCTGGTGTAAAAAGTCTACAGAGCTCTTGAAATTATAATGTAGGTTGGGTATTTGTTCTTTGTTGACATGTGCTCTTTCATAATATCAATATTAACTTCCTCACAAAAGTTACCTATTTATATCCTATATTTTTATGTGATTATGGTAGTTTAGATACAAAGGCTGATGTGAAAGATATTGTTTTAGGTTCTTCACTTGAAAAAAATGATGTAATGGCTAGTGGTAGTTTAAAATATAACTTTATTTTGATGTATTTCTTTGCATGTTCAGGCTTCAGCGCCTGCCTCCAATTTGGAGGAGCTGGCTAGGCAATACTCTCTTTAAAACCAATATAGTTGGTCTTTCATAGAAAAGGGTTATTGACTCTAACAAGAGTTGACACTTTTTTTTTTTTAAATTATACACTTTAAACCTATTTTTTCGGAGAACCTTATTTAATTTTTTTTCTCCTCTCTTCTCCTAAATTTAAATTCTTCTTTTCCTTACTTTTTCCTCATTTTCTTATGCATTTTTTACGTCACCTATTTGGAACATTTGGCAATATCGATATACCAAATAACTATTTTAATAAACAATAAAAATTATAAAACTAATTATAAATTTCAAACAATTTATTAACGCACAATACTACTATACAATTTCTTTTGTTTAAACAAATGAATATACCTAATAATTTTTTATTTCTAAATTTAACAATTTCAATTTCTTTCCCCACTCTTAATACAAGTACTACGTTACAAATTCTTTCTAAAGATAATTTTAATATTATTCATTTTCCACCGAATTTTTATTAAAAATATTTTTAACATTATTTTTTATATTTTATTATTACATTCTTTTCGTTATTACCCGTCCTGAGGACGGGTCTACTTACTAGTTTGAAATAAGTATTCGGTGAAATCAATTGGATTTTTTCTATTTAAATTTGCCACTGTGCATCTCCGTATCATTTTTTTCCGGACTCACGTGCGGCAAACTTAAATATAACCCTGCATCTAATGTGGCTTCTCATTTAGCACTAGTAGGGTTTCACTCTCACCCTAACAACGATTCTGCCGCCGCCAACTTTGGTTTGGCAAAAAGAAAAGTGAAATAAGAAAGCTTTTACTATATATCCCATTCACACCAAATGCTTGAAGTACTCTTATGACACAAAGCTGTGATCTGCAATGGAAAAGGCTTATTTTGCAACTTCATTTCACTCACACCGGTACTGCTGCTAATTCTGATTAACTAATCTTTTCCCTTTCTAATCATTAATTGAATTGAATGTATTTTCTTTTGTTGCTATTTTATCTCTAGTTTAAAATTGATGTGTTTACTTGTCTTCATTAGATCCATAAGCAAGGCAACGGAAGCTGGTTTATGGGTCATTATAATAGAATCGTTGAATCAAATTTGCATTTCTTCTTCCTCAGCTATCTTAATTTTGTTATTCTTACAGCGGACACCTTTTCCCAGATCATGACCATGATTTCCTTGATTAAAAAATTAAGGTAAATTTATATTAAATGTCAATTTTTTTATTTTCATGTATAATTGATAATCAATGTTTATGTATGACTTTGAATGTTAATTGTAATATCCTCTCTTAATTCCTTGCATATATTTATCGAAAATGTTAAGCCAATATCAGCATGGCACATCATACAAGTACACCGTATGTGTATGGTATGAACTTATTAATAGGAAAAGTCGAAATTGCCCTCCAAAATTCCCTCTCTTTCACTTGCCTCTTCTTTCCCTCCTCTTTCATTTGGTTCCCTCTTTAACTTAGTTGCTCTCTTACTCCGTTCCTCTCTCTCCCTCGCCATAGCCGTCAGATTTCTCTCTCTTGTGCTCCGATTCGGCTTCCTTCTCTTTCGCTCTCGATTTTGGTATGTTTGGTCTCTAAGTTTAATGTTGCATATTATGATTAGAAAAAGAAATATGAAACTCAATGAATGTTAACATATTTCCATTGTTTTAAAATGGAAATTCCATCTTCCTTGACAGAAAGTCAAATGGAAAAAGTGAAAGATCATTTATTCTATATGTTCTAACGACCTTTCTGTGTACTCTTATTAAGGTAGGACAACTTCAAGGTTATTACCAGCAATTGCGGACTTGACTAGAGTTCGCAAATATAATTTGAATAAGCTGATTTTTGATTATCTTATTGACGAAATATTGACATATAAAAAAATCGTCTAAGAAGAGCATGGGGGTTGCATCTTCTTCTTGAAGGTATTGAATTTATTTTATGGAAATATCTACTTTGTTTATTTTGATTTCCGCAAATTTATTTTCAATTCATTTAACTCATTTTACTCCTTATATAGGTTATATATTATATTTCGAAAGAAGATCTTTGGAACGCATAAATGTTGTTATTGAGAGGCCTTATATTAAGGCATGGACCAAAGACAACACTCTTATGCATTTTCTTGAAGAGAGAAATAATGTGCAAGTATAGGAGTAATTTTTAATTTAATATTTTTTGGCAAATCAAATTATTATGTCAGTTCATTTACGTAAACAATATTTGTAGGGTCTTCTAAACCAAAGGTTGAAGACTGGTAAATCCGTTGATATATCAATCCATTCTTTGAAATGATGAAGTTTTGCACTTAAATCGTGGGTGTTAAATGTTTCAGACACAAATCTTGAATGTGAGGCATCAGCTTTTTTGTGGTTGGGTTATGGATCCCAAGAACTCTTACAAAGATGTTATGGTCACAGTAGCGATGGAAAAAAATTGACATAAAATGTGTTTGTGCTGGAAATGTTTGTTGAGATTGCAAAATTTGTTATATGAAATTTGTATATGGTTGTATGTTGCACAAAAACCTTGATAACTTTCATGAGAAATGTTGGTAACCTTGTTTGTGATGCAATTGCCAAATGTTGGTAACATCTTCAATTCACAGGTTTTGAATGCACATTTGTGCAAAATATAAATGAATGCACATGTTTAAAATGAGACAAATATGAGTTCATCATGCCAAAATTTTTCGAAAAATGTTGTTAACTTTCAGATTAATGTTTGTAACATCTACATTAAATGTTGGTAAGTTTCTCAAATTGTTCATAACACCTACAGAATTTGCAACCTTATTACTAACATCCAAAAAATCAATCAACACGCTTGAATGAATACTATGAAAAATGAGTAACTTGAAGTAGACATGCAAAAAAATTGAGCACAATGTTGGTTCATGGTTATGCTTATGCTGGTAACCAATTCCAAATGATCATGAATATCTAAAATCATACCCGGACCTTACATACATGCTCCAAGGCCAAACGTTGGTAACGATTCAGAAAAATCATACATTGTCCGTGTACACGTGCTCAAAAATTTCTGTAATCTGTTGATAATTGGGTTCAGAATGTTGTATTTTCTTCATGTTATATTGGTAACCAACTGCCAATCATGGGTAACGTTTCAGAAAAAAATACTTGCTCCATACACAATGGGTCAACATATTCTGAAAACTGTTGGTAACAGAGTTTAGAATGTTGGTACCTTTTTCAATTTATGTTGGTAACCAATTGTCAATCGTTGGTAACGTTTCAGAAAAAAAATACATGCTCCATACAAGTGGTCAATATATTCTGAAAAATGTTGGTAATAGAGTTTAGAATGTTGGTACCTTTTTCAATTTATGTTGGTAACCAACTGCCAATCGTTGGTAACGTTTCAGAAAAAAAAAAGGCTTAATTGCATAATTGGTCCTTTATCTTATTTATTAGATTCACTTTGGTCCTTTATATTTTTTTTGCAATTTACTGGTCCTTTATTTTTTTTTAAAAGATTCGGTTTGGTCCTTCTGTTAAAATAAAGTTAAATGAGAAGGAATATTCCAAGAATATTCCCTCTTCTAGGCTTAATTGCATAATTGGTCATTTATCTTAATATTCCAAGAATATTCCCTCTTCTTCTTCCTTTTTCCTCTGCTCTCTCCTTACAGCGGCGGCAGTCACCATGGGCTCACACCCTCTTCACTCGAAAATCATCAAATTTCTTCAACATTCTTCAATTTTTCACGGTTTTTAAGCTTTATTTTCATTATTCTTCAAACAAATTCGTGTTTTTCATTCTTTTTTCCTCAAAATCCGAATTCTAGGGTCTCTTTTCTAAAACCTTGGTTATCAACAATGGTCTCCTCCTCTGAACCTGTTGGAAAACGTGTGAAAACACCTACAAAACGCTTCAACAACTCCGATTAATTTCTAAAAATGGCGGCGACGGTGGCATGGGCGGTGGCGCCCATGGTGGCTGCCGCCGTTGTAAGGAGAGAGCTGAGGAAGAGGAAGAAGAAGAGGGAATATTCTTGGAATATTAAGATAATAAAGGACCAAAGTAAATCTAATAAATAAGATAAAGGATCAATTATGCAATTAACCTAGAAGGGGGAATATTCTTGGAATATTCCTTCTCATTTAACTTTATTTTCACGGAAGGACCAACTGAATCTTTAAAAAAAAAATAAAGGACCAGTAAATTGCAAAAAAAAGATAAAGGACCAAAGTGAATCTAATAAATAAGATAAAGGACCAATTATGCAATTAAGCCAAAAAAAATACATGCTCCATACACAAGTGGTCAACATATTCTGAAAACTGTTGGTAACAGAGTTTAGAATGTTGATACCTTCTTCAATTTATGTTGGTAACCAACTGCCAATCGTCGGTAACGTTTCATAAAAAAAATACATGCTCCATACACAAGTGGTGAACATATTTTGAAAACTATTGGTAACAGAGTTCAAAATGTTAGTAGTTTCTTCATGTAATGTTGGTAAACAAGTGCCAAATTATTGTAACGCTTCAGAAAAAATATTTGATAATGAAATATTTTGTCTGTCAAGTAAATATATGGGTATGTCATGTGTGCCTGTCATGACTAACATTTACAAAAGTGATTCCTACATGTGTTTGGGTCACATATCTATACAAAAAGCTAATTCATACATATCTCCCCTTTACTAACATTTGCAAAAGTATTATCCCAAAATATAAACCCAAAAAATGGAGACGAAGCACCGCCAAAAAATAAGGTATCGCCCAAAATAAACACCAAATCCCTTGTACACTTGATTAATGTCTTCAAGACTGCCGTGTTGATGGATCAGCAACAACCTATCAAAAGGTTGTTTAAAGAAAATTACTCATACATAATTAACTACATTAGTACAAATCCGAACAAACATAAGAACGTGTACATACGTTGGTAACTTCAATAAGTAATGACATAAATCCGGTAGATGAATGATTGCTTGATAGCCATGGTACCCAAGTTTAGTCCTCCAAAATAGGTGTTGCTACATTATCTTTGGCACTAACTTCATTCAACTGATGTGAATGAAATTATAATAGCGGTAGTTGCCTCCACGTTCTTAATATGGTCAATTGAAACTGACTCGTGATGACTTGAACTACTCTCCTACACAAAAAAGAAGTCAAACTTAATACTTCAGCAAACGTTACCAACAAAATTTTTAAGTTGCCAACAAATCAGACACTGATTACCAACATTTTTTCAATGGTTACAAAATGATCAAAAAATTATTTGCCACATTTTCACATTACTTAACCCATTTTCCTCTTACTATCAAACTTATTCCAGACTCAAAGTCCCTCAAAGTCTCAAATCATGTTAAAAAAATGCAATACCCTAAAATACATATATTTTCCCCAAATCAAACCCCACCTCCCTCAAAAAAAAAAACCCACCATCGAAAATAAAGAATAAAATAACTATCCTACAAACAAATTAAGAAAGAAAGTAAACAACTTTAACTCTTTTACCTCATTCATTTCGGCCTCACAACTTTGAGAATATACAAGCTTCACAGGAGGAGGGAAAGAACAACAGTGGGGCAACCTTGAAAAGATGATCCAATGAAGCTTCACAATGGGAGAGAACAGAGAAGTTTGCCAAGAGTGGATGAAGAGCAACAATGGATCATGGTAAAGAGAAGCTTGATTGAGTGATGCTGGGCTTCATCAGAACAAGGTTGATGCTCGATGATTGAGGGAAATGATGGAAGATAAGAAAGGGAAAGAGTGGGGAGAGCTTCAATGCTTCGTAAGTTTAAATGAAGATGAAAGATGATGCAATGGGTTTGTTTTGCTATATTTGTGTTTTATTTATTTATTTTTAAAAAAGACTTTCCTGTAGATTGCTTTAAGTCACGTGGGTATTGATCTTGTATAGGTGGGTATGTACGGTGGATGTATAGGTGTTTATACACGGTTGTTTATATAACTCGGTTGACTCCTTGTAGGGGCTTTTACAACACGAAAATGTTAACCAAACAATGAAGGAAAAAGAAGACTAAGAAAAACTCTAGGCAAACTCTTAAGAGTATTTAGATAATGGTCTATAGACTTCATTAATGATAAAACATTATGATGCCAATTTATCCATGTAACCAGACTCGCCTAGTGGGAAAAGTTTTTTTTTGTCGGTGAAAACATAAACCTGAAAGCAATCGAAGCAGATGACAAAAGAAAATGACGTCTTATACAAAATTTAAAAATTCAAGTAGTTCAATATTTCAAGAGCCAGGAAAAATACCTCATCAATAGCATTATCAAGAAGCTCTGCTATAGCTGCAAAGTGCAAACCAAAGCAAATAAAAAGATCAACTCATGAAACTCATCAGAAAGAAGGGCAATTAAAACGGTCACAAAGAGACATGTTGATATAGATCATAAGAACATACCACCAAATGCCCACTTATGCGAAGTTGCATTTGAGTGAAGGAACATAGGGTGTACATGCAGATAATTTTTTGTATCTGCAACAAAGAAAAATAACAAATAGATAAGAAGTATGATGCTACAAGTATAACACAGCATGTGAGATCTGAAAACTAAAATCTGTTTCCTAACTACATTGCATTCATGTAACCTTAGTAGATAGAACACTATGGGATAGTTACAGTGATGGGATCAATTAGAAAGCTAAATTAATTTGAGCAGTGACTTTAGAAGCAAGCCCGTCATCGTAGCTTCCAGCATTCCAAAACTGCCTACAAACTGGTGCTGCAGAAATGGGTGATACATAAGAAATTTCTGTGTCATCGACTGGTGATAGTCCTTGCTCCAATACACTTGAATTACTATGACCTGTACTTGGAGCATTAGAGCTTATATTCTCTTCAGAATCTTGTCTAAGGGGATGACATCGAGATCTCTTATGTTTGGCTAGTGAGCTTTTGTTGCTCTTATATTGTTGCTTTGCACCTGTAATAGAATCTGACTCCAACTTAACGGGTTTCAGAACAACTTCACATTCATCATCGCTAGATAAACACATAATTTCTGCAGTGCCCATCTTTTCTTTGACAGAATCTACAGTGCCCATACTTATCCCTATAATCAATGTAAATCATAAAAAATCGGGTTATCAAGATGAAACGAGAATGCAACAAGAGTAAGTAAAATACACAAACTATAACATGCATACATATTAATCTGATTCATAATATTCCAATATAGGAATGGAATGCACATCATTTAACAACAACAATCAAACAAACAAACAAGTCATATTCCCACTATGTGGAATCAGCTACAAGGATCAAACGGCGCTATAATGGTCTATCGTGAATATATTTATTGACGAATCATTGAACTATAAATACTTTCACTTATGGTCCGTTTGGCGTGTGGAATTGAGCATGAAATTTGGGATAAGAATTGGAAGTCATGCTTGAAATTGGAATTATGGTGTTTGGTTGTGCATTTGGAATTGGAATCACAATTCCATGGAATAAAGAAACTCAATTCTTATCCCTAAGCCTCGGAATCACAATTTCATATTTGTAGTCTTATACTTTATAGAATTGAGTAAAGTGAGTCTAAAAACAAAATACACAGCCTCTTTACCAGTACATCCTAAAGATTAGGGGTGTAACGGTCCGGTCCGGTCTTTGAAGCATATTACGGACCGGACCGCTCAATTTAATATGGTCCAGTCCGGTCTGGTCTCAACATTATGTATCTTCAAAGACCGGACCGGACAGGACCGTTCATAATCGGTCTGGTCCGGTCTGGTCCGGTCTTTTTAGCTTTACTTTATTTTTTTTAAAAAAATCCAACCAAAGTGATATATAAAAAAAAATCAAGCCAAATCAGAGAAAAATAAGCCAAAATACATATCTCAGATCACACAAAGGAGAAAGGAGAAGGGAGATCTCAGATCTAAATAGCAAACTGGCGGATCGAAGAAGACGAACAGAGGAGGAACGGCGAAATCGACGCGACGCGACGCGAACGGAGGAGGCAACGCGACGGTGGTAGATCTGTGGATGACGCGACGCGAACGGAGGAGAAACGGAGGAGGAGACGCGACGCGCGACGCGGACGAAGGACGAACGGAGGACGCGACGGTGGCGGTGGCGGATCTGGCGGCGCTCCATGAGAGAGGGTGGTGGGGCTGGCTCTTGTTCTTGTGATGATGGGGGCTGGTTTATAAACATTGATTTAAGGAAAGGAAGAATAAGAAGAAGAGAAAAAAGGAGAAGTGAGAAAAAAAAAAGAAAAGAAGAAGGTGGAAGACAATATTAGAGGAGAAGGTAGGGAGAAAGAGAAGTGTGGGAGGGTGGGTACTGCCGACAAAGAGAAGGTAAATTGTTTAATTAAAGATCTAAATCCTAATTCAATATTCCTATTCAATTAGAATTACCAAATCATAAACGATATCAAATTCATGATAAACAATAAAAACATAATCAAACACAATACTTAATGGAAAAACATTAATTCATTAAACAATAACTAGAAAGGTTACATACAAATCCACATGTTCCCAAAAAAGGAGTTTAGTTACACATAATTAGAGAAAAAGAAAGAAGAATAATGAAAATCATAAAAAGAGACATGAAATTACCCCAATCTCCAATCACAAATTGCAATTCTTCAACTTGTCTCCAAAAGCTCTCTCATTATTGCTCTCTCTAAAAACGTGGTAACTCCCTCTCCTTTTGAATGAATCCTAATCCTATTATTATATAGATAAAAACTAACCTAATTTTCAATCTAATGTGATAAGATAAAACTAATCCTAAATCTGAATATAATATGATAAGATCCTATTAGAATAAACTGATCTTTAAGAATCTTATTTACAAATAGAATTTATCGTTAAAATCCTTCTAGAATCCCGTATTTGTGTCTGACATAAACTTTGGCACTGATTTTGACCCCCAAGATGGACGAATTTGAGTAAGGCTATTTCTGCAAAGTTGTAGATCTTTTCCTTAGCTTTAAAATGATACCTAGATCGCCTCATTTGGATAAGCGTAGCTCAAGTTATGGTCAAAACAGCGAACAATGTCACTTTCTCGCATTTTACGTCAGAATTAACGATGCACGTGCGCCTGGGCGTGTGATGCACTTTTCAACTCCGTTTTTCTCTGTTCTTGTCCCATTTTCAAGTCTTCTTATGTTCTTTCCAGCTCCAATATTATTTTCTCCAATTGAGCTCAAAAAGTACATGAAACATACTCAAAACGGATCAAAACGTTCAAGGGATAAAATTTCCTAAACTAATTAAAAACTACACTAAATCTACCTAAAATACTTAAGAAACAAGCCAAAACCAAAGCAAAAGGGAGTCAAATTAAGCTCAAAAACATCATATATTAAACCCAAATCACATAACTATCTTTTCCCCTCCACTCTATTATCCACCATCACTGGAATATATGAATCCTTGTAACAAACCACTCTATTGTTTCCATGACACAAGCGATGGTTGCGATATACACAACAGGTTATTGTCGCAACGCAAACAAATAGTCACGACACGAGGCTCAAACTATGAAATATAATTAATAAGTTTTAATTTTATATCTTATTCCCAAACAATGAAATTAGAAATTAAATTTGGAATTCAAATTCTACATTTTAATTCTCTATACAATTCAAACATAGAATCACAATTCCAACTTAATTAATTGAAATAGTAATTTACAATTCCAAACTGTAATTTCAATTCCACTTCCCAAACGGACACTTATAGTTTTCTTGATCTCCTTTTGCCTTTTTTAATTCAAACGGTGCCAAAAAATGCGCATCATTTAACACCACTAAATATTATCACATCCCATAATTGCCATAGTAGATAGAGCCCAAAATATCCACTATTCATAAATAGCTAAAATATTAAACAGACACTAATAGGTGAACTTTTATAGGCAATAAAAATTCATATTAAACTTATCAACGTGGGGTTGATCAAGTGGTAGCTCACTTGGTCCTTTAACCAATTGGTCTCGAGTTCGAGCCTTAGGTACGGAGCAACCCCCGTCAGGAGACCCCTACCGCTTAGTGCGAGCTCAGTTGGGTCGGACCCGGATGAGTTAAATTCTGGGTAAACCATATCCGAGTACCGGTTGGTGTAAAAAAAAAATTCATATTAAACTTTTTCCTTAAAATCATTGAGAAATCATAACCAGTATGAAACTAATGGAAACCTTAAATTCCCATGCATATCAAAGTATCAAACAACAAAAAAGGGTGGCATAGTGCAAGGTACAACATGGTTGGATCTGGGTATATATATATATATATATGTGTGTGTGTGTTTGTATGTAGTCTTACCCCCACAAGCGAAGAGTCTATTTCCTAGATCTGAACCTTTGCCTTTCAGTAGTCACCTCACAATTGCATCATGGCTCACCCTCTAGCAAATCAAACAATTCAGTAGAATGGTGAACTTAGATCAATTAAAAAATTATTTGTATTTGAAGAATAGTGCATAGTCAAGTAGATCAAATTATAACTAAGTCTTTGTGCCACTCTATGTCTCTATCTAACTCAGTTTTTTTTCAACCATTGGATCACTTTAAATCCATTTAAATTTGAACCCAACCACTAAAAGTATTTGTGAATTAAAGAGATGTCCAATCATGGAATTTTAGTTCCTAAACAAAAACATATTTTTTTACATTAATATTCCATCATTTACATGAGCAAAGAATCATAAAAGAATTTCCTATTTCCCTAATTGAAACAATCATAAAATTCTACAATTTGTTAAAGTAAACACAACTTTTCAAAAAAGGAAAAAAAAAGAAAATAGAAAATACCAAGAATCAGAATAGTAGCAAAAGCATGCATGAAATCCCCTATGCAGTTTACAAGAAGAGAGTGAGGGGAGTAGAAGGAAAAGTGAATAATGTTCGAAACGACATTGAAATATAAAGTGAGAGAGAAAGTTAGGGTTATAACAAAATGCAGTGGAAAGTGTTTTAGCTTACCGAAAAAGAAGGGATATTTATTAATGATAATAATCATAAAAGATAGGTTGCGCGAGTGAAGAAGCGCATGATGGGAGAAGGAAGAAAAGAGAGCGAGTTTTGAAAGCGAAGGGAGGAAGGGCACAAATGGTAAGTGAGGCTTTGATTTCTGGGCTTCTTGGTTTGCCACGCTGGGTGGTGGATGTAACATCCCAATTTAATAAAAGAAAATATTATATATTTAGCATTAAATTAAAAGGTTTAAATTTTCAATTAGTTTGCTATAAAATCTTTGGGATTTACAACAGTATCAAAACAGTAACCGGAGGAAATTGGTCTTTTCTTTTCTTTCCATTTCTGACGTGAAACTCTGATTCTTCGCTCCTCCAAGCTTACCTAAAATGTTAAACCACAAGGGAGTGAACACCTTTTCATAATAGAATAGAAATTAAGAATTGAAATAAAGTAAATAAGATACAATAGTAAATCACCTTAAATTGCGCTCTTTAATATTGTGGTAGACCGACCCTCGGTCTACCCTTAGCATACTTGGCCGACCAGATTATCCTATCTGACAGGTCACGCCTATCCAGGCCGAGCGCTGGTCCTAGGACCCACCCTAGTGACCTAGGACCGACCACATGGGCCTCATCCCCTAAGGGATCCGAGCTAGGGGCGCGTGAGCCTAACTTGCCAACAGGGATAAGATCCTCCACTACAGGATAAGGATGATTGACTCGTCCCTTATCCTAAATGGGACACGTTAGCTGCCTTGCTGGCCCTCCGTACAGGTCCACAAGGTACAATGCCATCCCTATAAATAGCTGTCTCCAGCAAGGGGCTCAGGTACGTTCTCTCACTCCCTAATTGCACATTTGCACACACCGCGATTAGGGAAACCCTAGTTGTCCCAACTGGACCTCTAGCATACCTAAGAAATCATATACTAACATCAGTCCATCCACTAGTTCTTGAGTCCCTCGATACCTTTGAGCTAGGGGTATATCTGATACACAGTGTCCTAGACACTACATTGGCGCCGTCTGTGGGGATCCATAAACTGATATTCCTACCCCAAAAATGGTAAACACTCGCGGAAACGCCGCCAACAACTCGCGTGGCGCAAACCACCAGGCCGGAAGGAACCGCCAGATATTGGAAGAAGGCAGTGCTGACAATGGACGAGATCTTCAAGGAAGAATCCCTCCTCACCACAGTATGCCATCAGTAAGACTTGAAATCCCATCCCGCAGCCACCACTCTATACCAGTCCGGACTCACAGTGGTCCATACACCGTTCATTCCAGGCCTAACCCTAACCCCAACCCTAACCCCAACCCTAATCCCACCAATCGTGCACCAAACCACGGATCGGGCCGATCCATCGACGCCCATGTCTCTGGTGAGGAGAGGGAGCACTCCCGTGGTCGAAGAGAAACCCAGCTGGAAGAAATAATCAAGCAACAAGCTCAAATATTGGAGCAGCAGGAAAGGGCCATCGCCGACCTCCAGCAGATCCACATGCAAGCAGTTGCTGAACGGGCAATAGCAACAGCCCCAGCAACCTTACCGGTCCATGATCTACAAGACCCCATTACCCTACCTCCACCACCCCCCATAAATCCAGCCCTAGCAGCCAGCTACGAAACCGACAACAGCGCTCACCCTGGCCACCCCTTCACCCCAAGAATCATGGCTTATGAGACACCCTCAGCATTCCTCGGTCCTACCAGTGTTTCCAAGTATAACGGGTTGACCGACCCTTTGGAACACATCTTGTCTTTTGAAGGAGATATGAACTTTTACGATGGAGGAGACCTAATGAAATGCCGAGCCTTTTCAATGACTCTGCAACCACCCGTTTTGAGGTGGTACTCGGCCCTGCCTAGGAACTCTGTTAATTCCTGGGCAAAAATGAAGAGAGTTTTTCTGAACAGATACACTGCTAGCTGTGTCCAGCCAAAGTTCGACCACGCACTAGCAGGTGTCATGCAACAACCTGAAGAACCCTTGAGAGAGTATCTCTCCCGTTTCCATTCAGAGGCAGGATCCGTTCCAAACCTTGAACCGAGCTTCGCAGTCTTCCTTTTCACTCAGGGACTTCGGAATGGAGACTTCAAAAACTCACTAGTGGGAAAGCCGTCGAGGGATATGGCGGAGTTAAGACACCGTTCTACCAAATTCATAAATTTGGAGGAATTCAGTAAATGGCAGAGGAACAGAGAGAGAGGTGAACGAGGGGAACCTTCCTCTCAGGGAAAACCAAGAAGAGATGACAGAAAAGATGACAGGAGGGATGACAGAAGGGAGGAACAAAGAAGAGGACCCAGAGGGGATAGAAAATTCGGTGTTCCCCGAGCAAAATTCGAGCAGTACACCCCTCTCACGGTTCCGAGAAGTCAGTTACTGCAAGAAACAATGCAGACTGACCTTCGAATGGTAGAGAGACCTCCCCCCTTAAAAAGAAGTCAGCGCCAAGACCGTTCCAAGTTTTGCTCGTATCATGGGGGATACGGGCATACTACAGATGAGTGCACCTGGCTAAGGGATGTCATCGAGCAACTGATAAGAGATGGGAAATTACAACAGTATGTCAGGGAGGCACTCAACCGACATGCTCGAAAAAGGACCCCCTCTCCGGACAAAAACGTCCGACCTCCAACCAGACAAACCGACCAAAATACCACTCAACAACAACCACCCAGTCAACAGAGGGTTGCCATGGTAGAAATAGCCACAGACCAATCCCCGCAAAACCTTAGAATCAACACCATAGCTGGAGGTTTCGCGGGGGGAGGAGCAAACAGGTCTGATAGAAAAAAATACATCAACCAAGTGCTCGCCGTCCATGACCATCCAATCCGAAAAAGAACCACGAAGAGTGTACCCATCTGTTTTTCTGATGAAGATCTTGAAGGGATCATCCCGGGTCACAACGACCCAATGGTCATTACTGCATTGGTGGGCAACTATGAGGTTGCCAGGATATTTGTCGACCAGGGCAGTTCGGCAGACATCATGTTCTTGAACCTTTTTGAAGCCCTAAAGTTAAAAACCTCCGACCTAACCCCTTTCGAGGGAAAGTTAATCAGCTTTACAGGGGACGCGGTGGTTCCCAAAGGACACATCCAACTGCCTGTAACACTTGGGAGCCACCCCTCGGCGAGAACCGAGATCATCAAGTTTCTTGTAGTCGACTACCCCTCAGCATATAATGCCATTCTCGGCAGAACGTGCTTGCAGGCCTTCGGTGCAGTCGTCTCGACCGTCCATCTGGCCATGAAATTTGAAGGCACCGACGGAACTGTTGTTGCCATCAGAGCCGAGCAGGAGAAAGCTAGACTGTGCTACAACGCCAGTTTAGCAAAGCTCAAAGACCCTGAAGAGATTCAGCCCAAGTTATGTTTGAACAAAGGAAATGTACTTTTGACAGACCTGGATGTCAGGTCCGAGTTGGATGACACAAGACCAACCCCTCAGGGGGAGTGGGAATTCATTGTGTTAGATGAAGAATTCCCGAGCATGAAAGTGAAGCTAGGAACCAACCTTTCAGAAAAAATACGAGCAGAGATGCTTGAACTTTTAAGGAAAAACAAGGACCTTTTCGCATGGACCTCGGCTGATATGCCGGGGATTGACCCAAACCTGATATGTCATCATCTCAGTGTTCACCCGACCGCCAAGCCGGTCGCCCAGAAAAAGAGAAGGGTAGGCACAGAGAAAGCTGCAGTTATTGAGAAGGTGGCCGAGCTCCTCTCCGCCGGATTCATCCGAGAGGTCAACTACTCCGAATGGCTTTCAAACACAGTACTGGTCAAAAAATCAAACGGGAAGTGGCGCATATGCGTCGACTACACCGACTTGAACAAAGCTTGCCCAAAAGACCAGTAACCCCTCCCCATCATTGACAAACTAGTGGACAACTCATCTGGCTACCAGCTTCTCTCTTTTATGGATGCATACTCGGGGTACAACCAAATCCCGATGTACCCTCCTGATCAGGAGAAAACGGCCTTCATCACTGAGCCGCTTGTTGGATTAAAAAACGCTGGCGCAACTTACTAGCGGATGATGAACAAGGTCTTCTCGGGTTTGATTGGTCCTACTCTTGAGGTGTACATAGATGATATGATAGCCAAGAGCAAGAAGAAGGAAGATCATCCCCAGGATCTTGCAGCCATCTTAGACAGAATCAGAAGGTACAACATGCGCCTGAACCCCGATATATGCACCTTCGGGGTTCCAGCGGGGGCCTTTTTAGGTTTCATGCTCACAGAGAGGGGTATCGAGGCCAACCCAGAGAAATGTCAAGCTATTTTGAACATGCATAGCCCATCTAATGTGAAGGAGGTCCAGAGGTTGACTGGTCGGATGGCAGCCCTCTCAAGATTCCTCCCTCAAGCAGCTAAGAAAGCCCTCCCATGGTACCAACTGCTCAGAAAAAACAAAAATTTTCATTGGAATGACTCTTGCGAACAAGCGTTTGCTGAACTCAAGGAATATCTCTCGACCCCTCCCATCCTCACAAGTCCTCGGGAGGGGGAAACTCTGTTTTTATATTTGTCTGTTAGTGAAACATCTGTTAGCTCGGCCCTGGTCAAGGACGACTCAGGTACCGAGCGACCCATCTACTTTGTTAGTAAGGCCCTCCAAGGACCCGAAATAAGATACTCTAAGATAGAGAAGCTCGCCTTTGTTGGAGAGTGCCCTAGTGGCAATCATATTTTCCCTTTTACTTGTACTTATTTCATGTTTATGGATTATTACTATTAATAATAATGAGGCATTTCATTTATTATATTTATGCTTTAATTGTTTAATTAAAATAAATGTAATAAAGTCCTTAGGATTATAAGTTCAATGTCATAAGAATATCAAGTACATGACTTGATAGTGAGATCTTATTGATTGATAATTATCCTTAAACATTCCCTAGTCGAGTATTATAGTTAATAAGGACAACTATAATACATCGAGACTAGTATGTGGCAGACTGATGACTGTATCTCACCGGTCATGGATATGGGATATCAAGTCTTCACGTAAGTACACATTGGGACAATTGTGTACTGGATTGACCCGCCATGAGAGTGCTACATGGGTTATTAAGTGAGGGTCATAAGCGATTCTCATAGTTACAATGGTGTACATGGTCCTTCGACCTGAAGTCGCTACGGTTCCCAACATGAGGAATTATATGCTTTCACGCAATCAAACGTCATCTTTAACCAGGTGATCATAATGGTTGTAGTCGGGTATATGACAAATCATGTAGAGGGATGTGAGTGACGTAGATGGGATTTGTCCTTCCTTATTAATAGGAATTATATCTCTGGGCCCCTTGATTGAGTGAGACGGTGAAATGTATGGCCATACTCAAGACAATCAATATGAGATATTGACGAGACTTGTTTAGACGCGTCTACTCAGGGATCAAGAAACCATAGGTTACACTATTCATGGGTGACACGTTCCATGCCATGAGTGTAACTATGATATTTGGACAAAGGGATTAAACTTACACATGTTCATTGGTCACAGTAAAAGGTTTAGTCAAATCACAGACATTCCTGTCACTTGGGTAGCAATGATGTGTTGCTAGATACCGCTCATTGTTTGTAAAATTAAAATGTGATTTTTGTTGGAAACCAACAAGCGGCTCAATATAGTCTAGAGGGGGGGTGAATAGAATATTGAAGCCTTATTACAGATTTTTCGTCCACCTAAGAGAATGATTTTATGAAAATAAATTTTCTTAAAAATTCAAGTCAGATTACTCGAGTAACTCAAGACTTCACTCGAGTAATACGCAAGCAAAAATAATTTCACTCGAGTATTCAGCAAATCACTCGAGTATTACGAAAGCTATTTTTAAATCACTCGAGTAACAGAAAACCTACTCGAGTATTGTTCATAAACTGAAAGCAGATTACTCGAGTGACAAGAACTTTACTCGAGTAAACTGGGTAAAATTCAATTAAAACTCAGTTTTCAATGGAGTTCTTCAAGAATAACAATGCTATGATGATTCAACAAATTATGAATGATTAATATGAACAACATTAAGTAATATTAACATGCAATTTTAGATCAATTGAGTAGAATTAAGAAAACCCCAATTCTAACCTAAAAATGCAATTGTTAATGAATTAATGCAATACAAGGAATGAAAATAAAAGAGACACAAGGATTTATCCTGGTTCACTTTCACCCACTTGAAAGCTACTCCAGTCCCCTCTTAAATCAAGAGAGATTCTTCACTAGAAATCTTCAAATGTAGATTTTACAATGTTTTAAGATGCAACTAGATTCTTAGTTCTCCTATCTTAAAACCCAACTCAAAGTGTGTACCAAACACTTTGATCTAATCTACCCCTTTTGAGAATTCTAGATTTCCTTGCTAATTGATTGAAGATGCTTCCAACCAATCCTCTTTTCTTGCTTTGATTTGATCCTCAAAGTCTTCCTTGTGAGATTCTTCACTTGTGTTGAAACTTCAATGATGCAATCATAAATTGCAAATCTTCAACAACCACTAAGAACAAAAATTATGATCTCAAGAATATTTGAACAATGAGAGAAATAGAGTGAAGAATGAAAAGTTCTTTGTTGAATCTTGATAGCTCTTGAAAGATGTAAAATAGCTCTTGAATTGCTTTTGAAAGTGTATAGAAAATTGTAAGAATAAAATGTCTGTCTTCTGTGAAAGAGAAAATTATGTCCTTTTAAAATTTTCAAAACACTGATTGAATTACTCGAGTAAACCATATAACATCACTCGATTAAAACATGTCAGATTAAGTTACTTGAGTGATGTGTAAACCATTACTCGATTAACCTGTCATGACATAAATTACTCGAGTGACCCAATACTCATTACTCGAGTAAACTGATCAGAATCTGAATAAAAACAAGGTTTTTCTAAAAGGATTTTCACAAAACTTTTAATAGAGCTATTTAATCAAGATTTAAAGTATCTTCACTCTTAATCAAACATTATTTAAATATTCTTAAAATCACCTAAGCTACCCACACCAATGAGATGCATTGCATAAAAATAAAGATTACATTGAAATAGAATTAATAAAAATCCTAATTCTAATCTTCATGTGGTGTAGCTTGCTTGTTGCCAATGTTGTTGCTTGGAGAGAGATTGTTAGCATCAAAACATGAGAATCCTACAAACTCCCCCTTTTTGATGATGACAAACCTCCTTTTCAATTAAGCACTAAGTTTTAACATACTCCCCCTAAATGTAAAACACCTATTAAAAATATAATAAAACTTAACCTACAAGAACAACATCAACAAAATATTCTCCCCCTTTTGGCATCATTAAAAAGATAAGAATTATGAGAAAAGTCCTTTGCCAAAAGTGGAAGGTAAGTAGTTCACAATGGTATAAAAAAAATATAACAATAAAGACAATACCAAAATAAACCACAATAGTGCCTCAACGAATAAAAACGTACAACGAAGATAGCACCATAATCCATAATATCAGAGTATCACACTAAGCAGCAAATCATAGTGTAATCCAAAAAGACATCAACCATAGCAAATAATCAAACGAAACTAACCAAACTAGGCCAAACAGAGTCAGAAACATGAAACAGAAACATAAACAGAACATAGTCAGAAATATGCATATGAAACATGAAACAGAAAGCAACATCAAATGAAAATGATGATTTGATGAAGAACCATATAATAGAGAAGAGAGAAATACGAACAAGAGAGAGAACGAAACGTGAAAAAGATGCAGTTTCCAATAGTTCAGTTTTTAAAATCACGTAAGTTACTCGAGTGATGTTCATGCGTTACTCGAGTGATTCGAGCAGTAATCGAGTGAAAAAAAATGTTACTCGAGTATGCCGAAAGTAAAAAAGTTTTCACTCGAGTGATGGATGAACTAATCGAGTGATACGAAAGTCATTTTAAAATTAATCGAGTGACAGACAGAATTACTCGAGTAATACGAAAGAGATTTTAAAATTACTCGAGTGAAATATCTGTTACTCGAGTGAACTGTCCAGAATTTTAAAAATTTCAAATTTTTCATGCAAAAACATTTTTCATGCACAACCACATAGAAACACTTAGCATTTAGCAAGTAACACACATACAAATAAAGCAATTAACATATTATAGAAAACATACACACATAACTACATATCACAAAAAAATAAGAAACACTTTAATAAGATACAACAACTCAAAATACAAACCACATTGAAATAGGCTTGAAGGTGATTTCGAAAAGCATCAAATATAATTAGCTAATAGTTGATTCATCAAAAATACCAAGTTCTCTTCGAATTTTATAAAATGTGTCCCTTGGTAATGGTTTTGTAAAGATATCAGCTAATTGATCCGAAGTTTGAACAAACTCAATAACACAATCACCTTTTTGAACATGATCTCTCAAAAAGTGATGCCTAATTTCAATATGCTTTGTCCTTGAGTGTAATACTGGATTTTTAGTCAAATTAATTGCCGAAGTGTTATCACACTTTATAGGGATTTTTGACAAATTTAAACCAAAGTCAGATAATTGTTGTTTCATCCATAAAAGTTGTGCACAACAACTACCTGCAGCTATGTATTCGGCCTCCGCGGTTGATAAAGCAACACAGTTTTGCTTTTTGGAAAACCACGATACAAGTGAATTACCAATTAAATGGCATGTTCCGCTTGTACTTTTTCGCTCAACTTTACAACCGGCAAAGTCAGAGTCCGAATAACCTATAAGTTTTAGAAAAGCATCCCTAGGATAATAAAGTCCAGTATTCGTTGTACCCTTTAAGTATTTCATAATTCTTTTGACAGCAGTTAGATGCGACTCTTTCGGTTTTGCTTGAAAACGTGCACACATACATACACTAAACATGATGTCAGGCCTAGATGCAGTTAAGTATAACAAACTACCAATAATACCACGATACTTCGTTACCTCTACCGCTTTTCCAGCCTCATCTTGATCTAGGTAGCATGCAACGCTCATTGGTGTAGAAGCGGATTTGCACGAATCCATCCCAAAACGTTTGAGAAGCTCTCTACAATATTTACTTTGATGAATATAAATGCCATCATTAAGCTGATTTATTTGAAGGCCAAGAAAGAATGTAAGCTCTCCCATCATCGACATCTCGAATTCGCTTTGCATCAAGTCTGAAAACTTCTTACACAAGTTATCGTTAGTAGCACCAAATATAATATCGTCAACATATATTTGAACCAATAAAATATCCTTACCGGAACGTTCAATAAAAAGTGTAGTGTCAACAGTGCCTCGTTTAAAACCTTTTTGTAATAAAAAATTGCTTAGTCGGTCGTACCAAGCTCTAGGAGCTTGTTTCAAACCGTACAAAGCCTTTTTCAGTTTGAAAACGTAGTCCGGATGCTCAAAACTCTCGAATCCGGGAGGTTGTGACACGTAAACTTCCTCTTGAATGTATCCGTTAAGAAAGGCGCTCTTAACATCCATTTGATACAATTTAAAATTCATTATCGAAGCAAAAGCGAGAAGAATACGAATAGCTTCTAGTCTAGCAACAGGAGCATATGTCTCATCGTAATCGATTCCTTCTTCTTGACTATAACCTTGTGCTACCAACCTAGCTTTATTCCTAACAATAATACCCGATTCATCTAACTTATTCCTATAGATCCACCGAGTACCAATTACAGGACGATCATCGGGTTTTGGCACAAGCTCCCAAACTTGGTTTCTTTCAAATTGATTTAATTCTTCTTGCATGGCCATAATCCAATGATCATCTTGAAGAGCCTCTTTGATATTCTTAGGTTCTATTTGAGATACAAAGGCAACATAATAACAAAAATTATTTAAAGTGCGTCGGGTTACCACTCCCTTCGCAATGTCACCTAAGATGTTAGAAATCGGATGATTTTTGTTTGATTTCCAAGCTATTGGTAATTGAGATTGAATCTCTTGTGCTAAGTCTTTATCTTGTGCTTGCACCTCTCCATCTTCAATTTGATTCTCTTCCATTTGTTGTGAAGTTGACTTCTCATGATCCAAATATGTACCTATATTATCATCATCACAAGAAACAACACAATCTCCTTTTGAAGATTCATCAAATACAACATGCACGGATTCCTCAACGGTTAATGTTCTTTTATTGTAGACTCTATATGCTTTGCTATGAGTTGAATAACCTATGAATATGCCTTCGTCGGCTTTGGAGTCAAACTTGCCGATCGGTTCCTTTCTGTTATTTAAAACAAACACCTTACACCCAAAAACATGAAAATGTGAAATATTTGGCTTTCGCCCTTTTAAAAGTTCATAAGGTGTTTTATTTAATGCGGACGAATAAGAACCCTATTAAGCACATAACAAGCAGTATTTACCGCATCGGCCCAAAAATATTTAGGAACATTTGATTCTTTCAACATAGTACGAGCAAGTTCCACTAATATTCTATTTTTCCTTTCTACAACTCCGTTTTGCTCCGGAGTCCTAGGGGTCGAAAATTGATGATCAATACCAAACTTATCACAAAATGCATCAATCCTAGTGTTTTCAAACTCACCTCCGTGGTCACTTCTAATAGACACAATTTTCAAACTTAGTTGATTTTGGATGAGTTTGGCAAACTTTTTAAAACAATTATAAACTTCACTTTTTGCGGATAAAAATAAAGTCCATGTGAATCTAGTAAAATCGTCTACTAAAACAAATCCATAGTAATTGCCACCTAAACTTTTAATTTGTGAAGGGCCAAACAAATCCATATGGATGAGCTCCAAAGGCTTTGTTGTGCTTATCACATTTTTAGGTTTAAAAGAACTTTTAACTTGCTTGCACTTTTGACAAGAGTCACAAATGCCATCAAGCTTAAAATTTAGTTTAGGCAAACCAATCACTAAATCTTTTTGTAAAAGTTTGTTTAATTGATTCACATTCACATGAGCAATTCGTCTATGCCAAAGACGAATTTCATCATCAAAAGATTTGAAACATTTTGAAAATAGTGAAGTTATCTCATCCAAATCAATTAAGTAAGTGTTATTAGAGCGACGACCAACAAACTTAACACTATCATCTATAGAAGACTTAATGAAGCATAATTCTGGAGTAAAAGTCACATAATTGCCCATATCGCATAGTTGGCTTATACTAAGCAAGTTGTGTTCTAAGCCTTCTACGTATAGGACATTTTCTATGACAAGGTTAGATACGTTACCGATCTTCCCGACTCCTAGAATTTTGCCCTTGTTGTTGTCGCCGTATGTCACAAATCCACCATTTTTCGGAGTAAGTTCCATGAAGTGCGTTTTGTCTCCCGTCATGTGTCTCGAACAACCACTATCCAAGTACCATTTGCGCTCTTTGGTTCGAAGACACACCTACAAGAAAGATATCATTTGGTTGACTTAGGTACCCAAGTGGTCTTGGGTCCTTTGTTGTTAGCATGGGGAGAAGTCCCCTTAACAATCCAAATATATTCTCCGCTTGGTATACCAAATTTCTTTATATTACATTTATTCGTGGTATGCCCAAAGATCCCACAATAATGGCAAGTTGGGTTTTTAGAAATCTTATTCTTTGAAAATCCACCAACTTTGCGATAATTGCGTTTCTTAGGTTTGGTATAGCCAAGACCGGATCTATTGCTATTGTTCCTTTGAGTTGAAAGCAAATGATCTAATGAAGTATCTCCTTTCATGAGCCTTGCAAGTCGATCATTCAAATTAAAAACTTCTTTTTCCAAAGACTTGCAATTTTCACAAGATGGAGTCTCATTTGATTTCAATTCACAATTGCATGTAGAGTTTGCATAAATGAGTTCAAGAGTTTCATTTTGAAGCTTAAGTTCTTCTAAATCTTTTTGAAGTTCAATTATCTTTTCATGTTGCTTCATTATGAAATTCTTTCTTTCAACATTTATTTTAGCAAGTTTCTTCAACTCTTTATGCATCTCTACATACACATTGTACAATTCATTGAATGAAGGAGAATTAGAACTAGAGCTAGCATCGGAAAGATAATCTACCTCATTGACGTTCTCACTTGATTTAATGCTCGAAGATTCCTCTTCATCAAGCTTCGTCATCAAACATAGATTTGCAAGTTCTTCATCATCCGATGAGCTAGATGTTGATTGACTCTCCTCTTCATCCCATACTATGTAAGCCCTTTTTCCTTTAGATGAGTTGAACTTAGAGTTGTCACCTTCCGACTTCTTAGAATGAGTTGGGCATTTTGATCGATAGTGACCAAGCTTTCCACACCCATGACACTTGATGTGATCCTTGTTAGTCTTATTTCTTGGTTGAGAGTCCTTAGAATCTCTTTGTCTATTCTTATTAAAGTTTCCCTTTCTCTTAAAGAACCTACCAAGCTTTTTAACTAGCAAGCCAAGGGTCTCATCATCTATATCGGAGTCCGAGTCATCCACTTGAGAGTTTTCCTCTTGTGCCTTAAGAGATTTTGAAGTTGATTTAAGAGCAATCCCCTTTTTCTTTCTATCGGCATCTTCATTCATGGATAACCGTCCAAGCTCCATTTCATGCTCTTGAAACTTTCCGAATAGAGTTGCTAAGTCAATTTGATCCACGTCTCTAGCTTCCATAATGGCCGTCACCTTAGGTTGCCATTCCCTGCTAAGACATCTCAAAATCTTATTAACAACTTCACCATTAGTTATAACTTTTCCAAGTAAAGAAAGATGATTTATGATATGAGTGAACCGCTTTTGCATGTCACCTATATTTTCATTAGGTAACATACGAAAGAGTTCATATTCATGCATGAGTGTATTTAGCCTAGCCCTTCTAACCTCCGAAGTGCCCTCATGTGTGACTTGTAATGTGTCCCACATTTGTTTAGCATCAACACATTGAGATACTCGAAAGAACTCATCATAAGAAAGAGCGGACATGATGATATTTTTAGCTTTTAAATCAAATGCAACTTTCTTCTTATCATCATTGTCCCAACTCGATTGTGGTTTGACCGAAACAACATCATTTACTTTCGTTTGAGGAACAAAAGGTCCATTCTCTATGGCGTTCCAAATTTTCATATCTATGGCTTGAATAAAAATTTTCATGCGGACCTTCCAATAAGCGTAACCCTCACCATTGAATAGTGGAGGATGATTAATGGAAGTTCCTTAACCACCAAAAGGATTTGAAATTGAGCCCATTGTTTCCAAGTAAAAGGATCTTTTCGAAAAAGCTTTTTAAGGCTCGGATTTTTCGTCCGAGCTCTGATACCACTTGTTGGAAACCAACAAGCGGCTCAATATAGTCTAGAGGGGGGGGGGGTGAATAGAATATTGAAGCCTTATTACAGATTTTTCGTCCACCTAAGAGAATGATTTTATGAAAATAAATTTTCTTAAAAATTCAAGTCAGATTACTCGAGTAACTCAAGACTTCACTCGAGTAATACGCAAGCAAAAATAATTTCACTCGAGTATTCAGCAAATCACTCGAGTATTACGAAAGATATTTTTAAATCACTCGAGTAACAGAAAACCTACTCGAGTATTGTTCATAAACTGAAAGCAGATTACTCGAGTGACAAGAACTTTACTCGAGTAAACTGGGTAAAATTCAATTAAAACTCAGTTTTCAATGGAGTTCTTCAAGAATAACAATGCTATGATGATTAAACAAATTATGAATGATTAATATGAACAACATTAAGTAATATTAACATGCAATTTTAGATCAATTGAGTAGAATTAAGAAAACCCCAATTCTAACCTAAAAATGCAATTGTTGATGAATTAATGCAATACAAGGAATGAAAATAAAAGAGACACAAGGATTTATCCTGGTTCACTTTCACCCACTTGAAAGCTACTCCAGTCCCCTCTTAAATCAAGAGAGATTCTTCACTAGAAATCTTCAAATGTAGATTTTACAATGTTTTAAGATGCAACTAGATTCTTAGTTCTCCTATCTTAAAACCCAACTCAAAGTGTGTACCAAACACTTTGATCTAATCTACCCCTTTTGAGAATTCTAGATTTCCTTGCTAATTGATTGAAGATGCTTCCAACCAATCCTCTTTTCTTGCTTTGATTTGATCCTCAAAGTCTTCCTTGTGAGATTCTTCACTTGTGTTGAAACTTCAATGATGCAATCATAAATTGCAAATCTTCAACAACCACTAAGAACAAAAATTATGATCTCAAGAATATTTGAACAATGAGAGAAATAGAGTGAAGAATGAAAAGTTCTTTGTTGAATCTTGATAGCTCTTGAAAGATGTAAAATAGCTCTTGAATTGCTTTTGAAAGTGTATAGAAAATTGTAAGAATAAAATGTCTGTCTTCTGTGAAAGAGAAAATTATGTCCTTTTAAAATTTTCAAAACACTGATTGAATTACTCGAGTAAACCATATAACATCACTCGATTAAAACATGTCAGATTAAGTTACTTGAGTGATGTGTAAACCATTACTCGATTAACCTGTCATGACATAAATTACTCGAGTGACCCAATACTCATTACTCGAGTAAACTGATCAGAATCTGAATAAAAACAAGGTTTTTCTAAAAGGATTTTCACAAAACTTTTAATAGAGCTATTTAATCAAGATTTAAAGTATCTTCACTCTTAATCAAACATTATTTAAATATTCTTAAAATCACCTAAGCTACCCACACCAATGAGATGCATTGCATAAAAATAAAGATTACATTGAAATAGAATTAATAAAAATCCTAATTCTAATCTTCATGTGGTGTAGCTTGCTTGTTGCCAATGTTGTTGCTTGGAGAGAGATTGTTAGCATCAAAACATGAGAATCCTACAATTTTAACATTACTGCCAACGTTACAGGAACCTATAGGGTCACACACTAAGAGCATATAAAATTGGAGATATTACATTTGATAAAAATACAATAGTTGTATTTTTATAAAATTAAATCTTTCTGATATGATTAAGATATGATTCGTTTTATCTTTATGTATAAGATATAAATTTGATTTTATCTTCTACATATAAGATAGAATTCGAATTTATCTCCTAAAAAGCCCAACCAGTTGGTCTGATAATATTATAAATATAATATTATTAGCTTTAGGGGAAATAGGTGTGTGAGACACAAAACGGCAACCCTAGCCGTCATATCAGAGAGTGAGTGATACACAGACTCTCTCTTCTCTACTAGCATTGAGAAGAGAGACGTGACTCCAATTGGAAATTTGTTCGTGTGGATACCAATAGAGGCACAACACATTGATGTGCTCGTGATTGACGAAGCGTTCGTGATAAGATTCGTTGGTCCCCTCTTCCCTGCAAAAGGTAATTTTATTCCCTATCTCAAATCATGTTTTCACATGGATCCTGGATGGAAATAGGATATATTTTTTTTTTATTTTCCACTGCGTTTGTCGTATCCTATTTCCTAACAGCCTTTGCTTTGGTAATTACTGCTAGGAGGCTCCGGCAGTACTTTCAGAATCACCCCATTGTGGTCAGAACAACTCAGCCGATTAGACAGGTGCTTCACCGACCTGACTTGGCAGGAAGGATGGTCTCTTGGTCCGTTGAGCTATCAGAGTTCGACGTTGTAACATCCTACATTTTTATACTTTAAGAAAATACTTTAATTTAATATTTATTTATGAAAATATTCGGGGTTTATAAAAATTTTGATATAGTCTCCTTTGAAAATCGGACTTTTCCCCGAATGAAATTAAACCTGTCAGTCCAGAACAGTTTTCAATCCAGTAAAAATAGAACTTTCAGTTCAAAATAAATAATACTACGTCATACTTCCAAACTTAACAAAATAAAAGAATATACATATAAATTTACAATTTAACAAAATGCTTAAACAAAATAAAACCATTAATTACATTTACAAAAAATCTACTTATTACAAAATTAACCTATGAATGGTTGCCCTACTATTGGGACCGTGAGGTCACCCTAACAATATACTCTCCGAAGGAGAGTATCACTTTCTCGGCCTTGATCTTCACATGTGCCTGTCTCCTTGGTGTACCTAATATGTCCACTGTAAGGGTGAGTACTTTGAAATCTAGATCAAAGAAAACGTTTAAAAACAGTAATAAATCATAAAGAGGCATACTCATACACAAACAATAACAGTTATACAATTCACAATTCAATTAGCAAATAAAACACCACAACACTATTCAGTTTAAGAACTTTAAATATAAAGGGTATAATACTTTAATATAATACTATAATGCACAATCACATGGTTATGCCCTGCTAACGTCACACTTAGGTGATTTAATCCTTGAATCCGAGATTAAACATTTCATTTCAATTTAAACACTTTAACACTTTGATCGGATTCAATGAATTAAAACACCTATAACAATGTATTCACACTTTCCCTTTCACTTTCACACTTTTCACTTTACTTTTAACACTTTTACACTTTTAACGATTGGATACGTTGTGCTTCACATTCTCCCCGAAGGAGGGTTCCTCACACAATGTACCTATACACTTTTAACAATTGGGTACATTGTGCTTCACATTCTCCCCGAAGGAGGGTTCCTCACACAATGTACCTATACACTTTCCCTTTTCCATAACAATAATAACACAACCACCTCACAACCCCCCTCCACTCTGGGGAAAAACCGACCAGGAGGGAGCATTTCTCAACCCCTGTTTGGGTGCTTCACCTCCACTTAGGAAGGTCCCTCGCTCACCCGCTTGCACAATACGTCACACTCCTCTAGGGTAGTGTTAACAACGTACAATCTGGATTGATTCGCCCAAATTGGCTCTAGCAGAAATCACTATCACTGGCCAAAAGGAGCCAAAGTAAATAGAATTACTATGGTTTGCGTCGGACCAATCCCCAACACGGGTGGCGAACCCATGTCCTTTGGAAGATCAAAGTCCCCCATAGTAATTCCTAACATTTACTCTTGTCCTCATCAATCGCAAAGCGACGTATGTTTTTCCCCGACTCCTAACGTCCACCTTTTCACCATGCATGATCCAATACCCTAAGTGTTTCTCAATTGAATTTAAGACTCTCTTTGTTCTTTAGAAAATGTCATTTAATTGGTTTAAACTCAATTGAGAAATACTTGGCCCTATTTAATGCATAACTATATGAATGTCATTTACAATTTACTTATATACACTTAATAATATTAATACAAACAATATCAATCAACAATCAGTCGACATACTCAGGTATGTCTCAGGGACTGTAATTTAAATCACCTTCCTAGGGTTCTTCACTTCCTATTCTAACAATTCACAAAATCAGTTAATATAACATATCCCTAAAACTTAGAGTTTCTAACTATACTCTACCCTCCTACCCATCAACCTAACCAATCAATAATATACCCAATTATAACTCTATTACTATAATTAAACCCTTCCTCTAATACTAGACCAAAGTACACCCCTTACCTCTTGGAGGGAAGAGGAGAAAGAGAGAAGTTGAGGGAGCACCAATACCCACTCCAATACAAGCTCCTATGTGCTTCCTCTCTTGATTCCTATGACTCCTCAAGCTCCTAGGATGAGTTGAAGCTCCAATTGCTCCATTACACAATTTGGGTCTTAGGGTTTTATTTGGGGATTTTGTGAGAAAGAGGGGAAATTGAAATTGAGATAGGGAAATCCATGAGGGAGTAATGGGGAATTGATTTGGGGGTTTGATTTGTGGTTTCGTGGTGGTGGCTGTGTGAAATCACAAGCCCTAAGGGAGGGGAAGAAGAGAGAATTCGTGTGGAAGGGAGAGGAGAGAGGAAAAATTGTGAAAAATGGCTCAAAAACGAGTTTATAAGGTTGTTTCAGCAGTGGTTAATCGATTAACAGGGCTGTTAATCGATTAATTCGTGAGCATCATTCGGTCTTAATCGATTAACCTCATGCTTAATCGATTAACTCAAGGCTTAATCGATTAACTGGTTCAACCCACCATTCCTTTGCACTTCAAAGTGCCATCACTTTTTCGTTAACCGTCGGATCTTGCTCAAATTTTGAGGCCAGCTTCCTAAGACACTTATCTTAACATCCAACGGTGGAATTTTGGTTTAGAGCTATGGATCTTTTATTCTTAATTTCCTAAAGTCCTATGCTCTTAATCCTTAAATAACATTTCTAAACCACAATCTTAACCTAACACATTCCTTTCTCTTCACTCTAAACCTATTCTAACTTACTTCTATTTCATATAAACCCACTCTAAGCTAACTACTACACTCTAAGCACTTTAACACATACTAATTCGAATACCAACTGTCGTTTCTAAACAAAATCGACACTTAAGAATACTACGGCACTCATCGAAATCCTACTCACTAATGCACCTAATCACTTAGCAAATTTAGGGATGTTACACACGTCACCTATGAGCCGAGGAGAACACTCAAGTCCCAAATTTTGGCGGATTTTGTTTCAGAACTGTCAGACTCTAACCATCCCAGCCAGACCCAACCTTGGAAGATTTATGTTGATGGTTCCAGCCACAGTAAGGGGGCTGGGGCCGGTATAATCCTTGAAAATGCCGAGGGTCTCAACGTAGAATATTCCCTCAAGTTTGAGTTCCCAACATCAAACAACCAAGCAGAATATGAGGCGGTGATAGCCGGCCTGCGGATGGCCCACCAAATGGGGGCTTCAGAAATTGAAGTTTTCAGTGATTCTCAGCTAGTTGTATCCCAAGTCAAAGGTGAGTTTCAAGCCAAAGAACCAATTCTCCAAAAATATCTGGAACAAGTTAAAACCCTCTCAGACCTCTTCCCTCAATTTTCCATCACTCACATCCCTAGGTCCTCTAATGGGCGAGCTGATATTCTCTCCAAGCTCGCTAGCACTAAAGGTCCTGAAAACAAAAAAAGCCTAGTCCAAGAAACTGTCCATCAGCCGAGCGTAGTCCTGGCAATATCTTCTGCCACCGACTGGATGGACCCCATCAAGCAATATCTTAAACACCAAGTGTTGCCAACCGACCCTTTGCAAGGAAAAAAGATAGTCAAGCAAACTGCTCAGTATGCCATTATTGGTGACACCTTGTATAAACGGGGAATGAACTCCCCTATGCTAAGGTGCCTGGACTCTGCTGAAGCCGATCTAGTATTGGCCGAGGTTCATGAAGGAATCTCGAGCCACCATGTAGGAGCAAAGGCTCTAGCCCGCAAGGTACTCCGAGCAGGCTATTACTGGCCTACACTTCTAAGCGATGCTTCAGAACATGCCAAAAGATGCGAGTCCTGTCAACTCCACGGAAAAGTCTTCCAACGACCCCCGACAGAGCTCCACTCAATGATCGCACCATGGCCCTTCTATCAGTTGGGCATGGACATCATCGGAAAATTCAAGACAGCTCCGGGGCAATTGAAGTTCGTGGTGGTCGCAGTTGATTACTTCACAAAATGGGTCGAAGCCGAGGCTTTGGCCACAATCTCTTCAGCTAAAATCCAAAAATTCTTTCTCAGACAAGTCATCGCTCGCTTTGGTGTCCCACACACTCTGGTGACCGACAATGGCACACAATTCACTGCCAAGGTTTTTAAAGAGCTGTTCGACCACTTCCACATCACCCACCACTTCTCATCAGTCGAGCACCCGCAGACGAACGGACAGGTCGAAGCAGTGAATAAAATCATCATTGATGGAATGAAGAAGAGGTTGTTGGAAGCTGAGGGGTCATGGGCTGACCTCCTTCCCGAGATGTTATGGTCAATTCGAACAACCATACACTCCTCGACAGGAGAAACCCCATTTCGACTTATCTACGGTTGTGAGGCCGTGCTACCAATTGAAACTCGGATTCCCACCTTCCGAGTATCCGAACGTCCAGTAGAAGTGAACGATGGTTTTTTAAAGGAGGATCTAACTCTCAACGAGGAGATCCGATCTCTCGCATCTGACCGAGAGAAAAAAGCAAAAGAAAGGCAATCCCGAGAATACAACAAGTGGGTGGTTCCAAGAAGCTTCGCTGTAGGGGATCTGGTGCTCAGACGAGCAGACATCGGTTTGAAAAACTCAAAAGAAGGAAAGTTAGCAAGGAATTGGGAAGGCCCCTATAGGGTCATCTTGAAAACTGGCTCGGGGGCGTACAGATTGGAAACACTAACAAAACAGCAACTGAACAATTCCCGGAATGCCACCAAGCTCAAACCTTACTATAGCTAATTGGAATCTCACAACAATCTCTGCCAAAGTTTCAGTCCTGATTTTAAAATTATGTTATTTAAATTTCATGTCATTTATTTTAGCATGTTTATGTTTATTCTGTATTTGACTTCTGTTGTTTACAAGCAGATCAAAAAGAACTTAATGAAGATTTATCTTTTTCAGTCATTCATCTTGTCTTCTTACTGTTAACGTACTAACCATTTCCTCTCGACTCGCCACCGAGACGAACTTGGGTGTTTATGCACGTCCTTCCAACGGGGACTTATAAACTAACAATCACAAGTACTTTTAGTAGATGCCCGGCTAAAAACTTACACAGTTACTATAAGCCGAGGACCGAGGATCCCACCTTGGCCAAAGGTAGGAGATCCGAAATCTCCTTAACAGTTTACAACGAAATAAAGGACAATGCAAAATCATGACGAAGTTAAAACGACAAATATCAACATTTCATAAGTTGAAGAGATAGGTAAAACAATATTCTGATCGAATCGATCATACTACACTTGAAATAGTTCAAAAAAAATACATCATAAACATCTACTCTTCATCCTCGGAGAGGGCAATGGACGACCCATCGAAATCAGCTTCGTCTTCATTCTCCAAGTCCAAGGGGTTGGGGAGATTTGGCACTGATAAGTCCACCTCCCTATCCTCATGGGCATAGTCAATAATACGATCACCGTCAACTCCAAAATTTGGACTTGCACCTATCACTCGGATCCCCGGATTCATAAGGGACAACTGTTTAACAGCATTAAAAAAGAATCATTCACTGCATGGTCCCAGTTGAAGTGGTTCTGCTTGGCCGCAACCTTGTGCTTCAAAGCCTTCCGACGAGCCTTTATCAACTCCCCCTGCAACCGACCCACCTCATTCTCAGAATTTGCTAACTGACCTTGAACACCCTCCAGCTCGGTAACTTTTTGCTGAGCTTCAGCCAGTTTCTCTTGAGCAGTTTGTAGCAGCCTCCCCTTCTCAGCCTCCCTTCCACCAGCATCTTCCAAGGCCTTTTGAGCAGTCTCCCGAGCTTTCTCAGATGCTTTAAGTCTTCGCTGCAACTCGGTATTAGCCTCGGTCAGAGCATGGAGATTTGCCTCATTCTCCTTAATCTGAGTTAACAGATTTTGTGCTTGATGGGCAGCAGCTCTCCTTTTCTCCTTCTCAGCAGCCGAAAGGGTGGCACTAATCTCCTCGGCATTCTTGCTAATATGAAACATGTAGCTCGGAGCCCTTAACATATTTTTGCCCAATAAATCACAGTGACATTTCAAAGTATGAGCGGACTGATCCGACAGCCTCTTCTCATCATTTGAAGTATAAACCAAATCAACAAATTTCTCCTTCAGCTTCCTAGCCCAAACGGTCTCATCCTCGGGATCCGAAACATCAAACCACAGATTACTTCTTTGCAGTGGTTTCAGCAATTCAACAGCCTTTCCCTTACCCTTGTAAATTTTAGCCTTTTTTGACAAAGGCATTTGATCCTCCTCTTCCTCCCCCTCCACATTAACAATAGGGATTCCGGTAGCAATCCCCACTTCCCGAACCGATGGTGGTCGGACCTCCTGCACCACCTCCACCTCGGAAGGAGTTGCCTCGACCAATGTTGTGGATCGAGTGGCTTCCGAGGAAACAGCCCCGCTCGGAGAACCAACCGCCTCAGCCTCCCTCGACATAGCGAGTTCCTGCTACGAGCAGTAGCTTTGTTTTCCCTAGCCATCTTAACTGCAAAACAAAGGTACAAAGGTTAAAAAAAAAAGAATATACCAAGCTCGACTTTCACAAGCTCTTGGGGATAAATGATGATGTTCCTAATATCAACTTGGCCATTTTCTTTACGATAGTTGAAAAAGGTATCACAAGTATGCCTCTCGTCAACCGACAGTTCTGTGTCGTAATGAAACTGATAAAGCTTTGGGTGTCTATTGAAGAAGTCAGGCGACCAGGATAGAGGAAACCGAGGACGACCATCCTTCATAAACCAACAGTTCCCCCTTCCGACGAATTGGTACTTGAAAAATAAAGGCTTAAAAGTTTTCCACGAATCGGTGAATTTAGCAAAGAGAGCATGGTCATTACGTGCCTTCAACGATACCCACAGTCTCTTGGTTGACCCTTTCTCAAAAATATTTACCTGTGGTATGTATAACCATAGGAACGCTCGGAGCGAACATGTCAACCTGCGAGCCTCACAAAACTTTTGAAACGCTCGAACAAATGCCCAACCACTAGGATGTAGTTGGGTGGGAGCTAGACGCAGCCACTGCAGCAGAGCTATCTCTAGGTCGGTAAAGGGCATCTTAACGCCCAGTCTTATCACGACCTCTTCATACATAAAAAACTCCGTGTGGTTCCCTTCAATCGCCGTGCACACTCGGTCATTAACCGACGGAGCACTTATGGTATAAGAAGTCCCGGCTTCATCGGTAGGGCATGGAAGTATGTTAGCTCGGATATGGCTCAGGTTGCCGCCGACTAAAGCAGATGGTGTACCGAGGACCTCCAGATCAACCCAGTCGTAAGCTCCAGAGTTCGGAGGCACAGGAAATTCTTGAGGATGTGTGACGCACCGTCGAACCATACCTGGGGAAAGGGAAGACTCGGCGTCAGAATCTACAAAATTAAAATCTTTAAACAACCTAACCCTAGGTTTACTGGTCCTATAGCCGAGCCTACTGCATCTTCCCCTAACCTTTAAAGCTTTCCCCCAGAAGGGTTTTTCCCAAGTACGGTTCGAGGGGCGGCGGGAAACTTGGGCCCGCTCCTCCGCTGCATGATACACTAACTTCCTACTCTCTTCCTCCTCAGAATTCCGGGGAAAGTCCACCGATAACGGTATCTCCGCCGTGGGATCCGCCATGCGATGGCGGAAAGATGGGGGCAAGGAATCTAGCACTTCTAAATCAGAAGAGGATGAAGATGAGGAGGAATCCTCAATATCACTCAAATTCAAAATTTTTGACCATTCCTCATACCGGGACCAGTTAACACTCATGATGAAAATTTAGAAAACCCAGAAGGAAATACAAAAACCAACAAAAACTAAGAACCCAGAACTTAAGGAACGAACAGTTCAACAAAAAAAAAGAGAGAAGGAAAAAGAGAAAGACAAAAACAAAAACCAGAGATCAAAATACCTGAGACTGGAAGAAGAAGATAGGCACGAACTGATTGGCACAACGAAGAAGAAGCAGCAGGCGTCAAGAATGACAATAACAATGGCGTGAGAATGGTCAAAGGAATCTGAAACTCTTAAAAGAGATGAAACACAGAGAGGAGAAGAGGAAACCAGAAGAGAGAATTTGGGAGGAAAATAGGAAAAGGGAAGTGGAAAGGGTAGTGGAAGTTCAAAAAGAAACTTCCCTCCCCACGTTTGAGTTAATGGGCCTGATGGCAAAAGCCCAATTCTACATTGAGCCACCCAAAGAGCCACGTGGCGCGCAATCACTGGAAGAAAATGTTTAAAAAACCCAAAAGGCAGCATGCAAAATAATGACGCCTGACACAAAGCAGCACGTGTCAGCAGAAGGACATCCAAACGTCACCTCAGTCAGTCGAAGGGACAGCGAGGCACTTTGAGCTGTCCTGAACTCATCACCTCGCTCCGACCCTAACACTCAGCTCCTTTAAAAAGACACCGTCAAAGAATTTTCAGCTCGGCTCAAGACTCAAAAAGTCTTACCGAGCTAGAGGGCTTATGTGGTAGACCGACCCTCGGTCTACCCTTAGCATACTTGGCCGACCAGATCATCCTATCTGACAGGTCACGCCTATCCAGGCCGAGCGCTGGTCCTAGGACCCACCCTAGCGACCTAGGACCGACCACATGGGCCTCATCCCCTAAGGGATCCGAGCTAGGGGCGCGTGAGCCTAACTTGCCAACAGGGATAAGATCCTCCACTACAGGATAAGGATGATTGACTCATCCCTTATCCTAAATGGGACACGTTAGCTGCCTTGCTGGCCCTCCGTACAGGTCCACAAGGTACAATGCCACCCCTATAAATAGCTGTCTCCAGCAAGGGGCTCAGGTACGTTCTCTCACTCCCTAATTGCACATTTGCACACACCGCGATTAGGGAAACCCTAGTTGTCCCAACTGGACCTCTAGCATACCTAAGATATCATATACTAACATCAGTCCATCCACTAGTTCTTGGGTCCCTCGATACCTTTGAGCTAGGGGTATATCTGATACACAGTGTCCTAGACACTACATATATCATGACTATGATTGGGGTTCGTTAAATCTTTATTTAGTTTGTTCTTAGATAAAATTTTATATTCAAACGTATTTCCTTTCATTCACAAAAATCTTTATTTCTTTCATTAGTAATTTTATTCATTTTCATTAGCTATAAACTCTTTCCGTTCATAATCATACAAGTCTAATCCTATAATTCATACAAGTATAACAACCTGTTACCTATCTTTTAGCACATAATTGTAAAGTCACTCTTTTATATATGTTTTTATTAGTATTAATATACCAAATATTCATTCAGGCATTTCATCGATTATCATGGCTACTGTCAATTTCACTCTCTTAAAAGTATGAGTTTATGATTTCAATCAAGCATTTAAATACTTATTCCACACACACAGGTATGTGGCAGGGCAGAATTGTAACATCCGCCAAAATCCTCGTATATTTTAAATAACAAAATTCCTTTTTTGAGATAAATTTTATAAATGAATAATTTTATTGACAAAGTTGTATTCTAAGAATACAACATTATTTTATTCATGGGATTTAAATTGTGATTTGAATTCGGTTTTCATGATTTTGTGAGTTACGTTTTATTAAAAATAATAATAGTCCTTTTTAAGTAGTGTTTTATATGTGAAAGAGTGTATTTAAAAGTTGGATTGAATATTATGTTTTTAGTTTTACCAAAATTTTATAATTTAATTTTATAATTTTATTTTGTAAATAAGAATTGATTTTTTTTTCTAAAAGTGAAAAAGGAAATTTTTATTTCCTTCTTGATGGGTCTCACAGCCCAATGGGCCCAAAAAGGAGGACAAGTTGTGGAAATTATTTCCTGAATAAAAAAAATGTCTATGAAATGAATAAAATAATACAATGAATAAATTAACATATCTTTAAGGAGTGATTTGATGATTGAAATGACCATTTCCATGCAATTTATTGTGATGCCTAAACTACCCTTGTTTTGACCCTATGACCCGAATTTTAGTGCTCTTTACCCCATGGATTTTGTGCGTATAAATACCTTAAGTGTGTTGTGTGTTGGTTGCTTTCCTTCTTCTTCATTTCTACTAAATTACACACTTGTTCTAGAGCTCATCAAACTCTAGAACAAAAAAAAAGAAAGAAGAAAACCGTGGGAGAAAGGAAGAGATTGTGTTTGAGCTTTGTTTCTTCTTCCTTTTCTTCTTCTTGATGTATTTGTTTGAAGTCTTTGAAAAATTTTAAAGTGTTAAGATTGTGATGCATGTTGAAGATTGAGTTTAGAATATGTGTAAATGAGGCATGCATGTACTTTATATGTGATTGATCATGATTTTGTGTTGTAAAAATTTGAATGGATGTTCATTTTTAGTGATGGTAATTTGGCCTAGTCTAGGAAAAATAGGAGTTCATTTTTAGGACTAGATCTATGAGTTTTAAGCATTTGCATGTTAAAATGTGACTTTATTTTTTTTAGATCTAAGGTTTTGGTTGAAAATAAAATGAAAAGTGTTGATGTATATTTTATTTATTTTAGTCTTGCATGATTTAAGTAGAAAAGTGATAAGCTTGATTTTTGCATGTTAAAGATTTGACAAAAATTAGTCCTTTCTTCTTAAATAATTCGGCCAAGGTGGATTTAAGTAGGTTAGGATGTTTGATTTTTGAAACTAAATTGTTAATGATGAATCTTGATGCATGGTTTGAGTTTATAAGTGTTTGGCTTGCATGCATGTGATAAAAGTATAAATTGTGATTTTTGGTGTTAAAAATATATGTAAGTGTCATGCATGTTGTATTTTTGAGTTGATCTTGAGATGATGAGTGCATGCATGAAGATTTGAGCCTTAAAAATTTATGTCTTGATTTTGGTGTGCTAAGTGAGTTAAATCTATTTGTTATTTATTTGATTTTTTTCGGTTTTATGATTAAATATGAAGATGAAAATTTGTGTTAGTGCCTGTTAAAATTTCAAGTAAGTAATGACCTTTTTCTTTAAGGATAATTCGGCCATGGCATGTAAAATAAATTAGAATGATTGATTGTTGGAAATGAACTTGAATGGTGATGAATAGGTCATGCATGTTAGTGATAAAATGATATTAAGCTAAAAACTATGGATTCTGTTGCATGCATGTTAAGATCTTTAGTATTTGGTTTTATTTAAGTGATGATAAAAATTAATTAAGTTATGTTGTGTCATTTTTAATTATAATCGGTTTATAGGATTTAATTAGGAAGCTTGGTTTGTTTTTTTTTTAGAATGAAGTAATGACATTAGTTGATGATAATGTGAATTATGGATTTAATCTTATGTATTTAAATGATTTTATAAAAAGTGTTAGTTTCTGTCCAACTATTTATTTCATGGTACTAAGATTTTAAAGGTGATGGAAAAAGTATTTTACTTTGAAGATTTAAATATAAGACTTATAGATAATTTCTTTTAGAGAATTAAAATGTAAAAAGTGATTTTTGATTTTAATCCAATGCTGTCCAGAATTTTTAGTTAAAGTGTTTTCATTTAAAAAGTGTTTTCAATTTCTCTAAATTTTAAGTTTTAAGTACTCTTGTATATAGTAAAAGCTAGATTGAAAAATTGTGATTTTTCGGTGTTTTTGGACTTCAAACGGTGGCTGTCCAAGACTGGACCAGCAACCAAATCAATTAGTTTAAATTACTTTATTAGTTGTTTTCAAAGGATTTTGGAGAACTTAAAGTGTTAGAAAAAGTTGGAGTGATTTTGACAAAACGATTATGTTTTATACTGTTTAACAAGAACCAAAAAGAAAAATTTTCAAAAGAAAAATGAAATGAAAAATGAATTGAGTTTGAAGAGAATAATTCTATCCGAATAAATTAGTAATGCAAACGTATTTTGTTTAATACAAGGTATTTTAAAGACGGTGGATTGGAGCATCAATCTGTAGAAAGTACCCGCCGAAATCCTGTGCTAGTATCTGCTGGAACAAGAGGTGAGAGAGCAGTGATCCTAAGACAATGTGGCATTTAGACTATTTATTAAGATGTTTCAATCATCTCAAAGATTGAAACCATGATCTGTTTATTGCTAAATGATATTGCTTATATGCTTATATGTTATATGATGCCATGTGATTTAATTATGATGCATGATTCAATCTGTCGGTCTATACTGTTATATATGCCTGAGATATATCAGTTGTTGAGTATGGTTAATTTTCTGAGAGACATCTGTTAGGTCTTGACTCTGGATTTTATTTAAGTGAGACAATAAAAATCATGAAATTATAATGAGACTGAAAGTATCCCGAAAGTTATGAGAAGATGATGAGTAAATAAGGCATGTTATAAGAGAAAAGAGTAATGTTGTTTAAGATGAGAATAATGCTGATGAGAATAATGAGCAAGGATGCAAGATATAAGTTTCGATTCTGATTTGCAAAAGTTCAAGACAAGTATTGTTGGCCTAAGAATGTTCTTATGGAATGCTTTTGTACGCAAGTAACTTTCTGAGGAACACCCGTAAGGCTAGGACTTCAAGTCAGCCATGCGAGCTATTCATTGGTCATGGTGCTTAACGGAATCCTCGTGAAGCTAGGACTTTAAGTCAACCATGTGAGCTATGCGAAGGGCCGTGGTGCCAAACAGCTGTTGGAACTCGAAGTCTTGTGCTACGTTGGGGAAAAAATGTAACTCTTTAGTGGTCGAGGCTTGTCGAAGGGTTGAATCAAGGATGAGTCGACCATAGGATTAAAATATTAATTAAGTGATGAAAGTTTAATAAGACTTTAAAAGACATGTACTAATGCGGTGAGTATGAGTGCGAAGTAGTGAAGAGGAAGATACCCTGATTATCTGCGAATACTCAGGAGATGATTGCAATAAGGGAGGGCAAGGACGGTGATACTTCAAGAAGCCTCGAGTACATTTCTAGGCGGAACGAATCCCATATGTGGAAATAGGGCAGGTAGTCCGATTGGCTGTGGTAAGTTCTGCATCGCAAACTAGAAATGGTACTGTCGCCCCCTATGGCAATTCGTGAACAGTGGAGAGGGACCGGAACGAGGTTATGTGTTATATGTCAATTGTGCCAGTATTATCTTCAAGCTTGTTATTGTGTTGCGGACAGCTGTCAAGCCTGCGTGGTAAAGGTCCCGTACTCCTGTTTGCTTCCGACTTAGGTATGGGTGGATATGAGGAGATGTAGTCGTGTGTGCTAACCAACCTCCTTGATGATGGTTATTTCCCCACATCATCGAAGGACTCGAATTGATAAGACTTAATAATAAGGAATGATTATGCTTAATAAGTTATGATCTTGGAATCTGTTGTAATGAATGATGATTAAATTAGAAGCTTATGATATGTGTAATCAAAGAATGAGCATGATGTGATATCAAAGTTTATTGAGGCATGGAATGTTATGTTATTGGTGATGATGAAATGTTTCCTTGTTGAAGATATCTGCTATGTTATCCTTATGTTGTTATCTGCTATATGAATACTGTTATCGTATACTGTTTTGTTATTATGTTGTTATTATCTGTTGTTATGTTATGTCTTTACCTTGGTATTGGGTCTATTGTGAGCCCACACCGTTGACGTAGTATACGTCCGGAATGCTGACCATCTCCTATCTCGTTGTCGTGTCGGTAATGCTGATGTTGCAACAGATAGATGGCCTATCGTGTAGCAATCCACATGTGGCCCCTGCAGGGGGGAGTGTGGGAAGTCACGCATGATGGTTGGATATGGAGAGGTGATTCTCGACTGGAGATTGATGATCCGAGACACATTTTGAGAGGGGCTGCAATGGATGTGCACGTGGGGCAAGTCACACTCCGAGATTATGAGGATGGTGGATCGAGAGAGCATCATGAATATGGTGGTCAACCCGCACCTTAGGCTGCTATATCACCCGAACGTGTGGAAGAGGATCCGGTGCCGCACCTTGTGGTAGCACCAGAGGAGGAGGAGAATCCTATGGAGTGGTCGGATGAGGACGAGGTGTTGGAATCTGAGGATTCGAAGGAGGAGTGACGTGTCCGGAGCTTAGTTGTGATGGTGTGTTGTCTCTAGAGTCTAGGGTCTGTGTCTTGATGTCGAGGATTACCTAAGCAATGAACTATTTATGTAATTCAGCTTATTTTAATTATGTCTTATGTAGTACTTTTATTTTGAAGAACTTTGGTGATGAAACCTTTTGGAAACTGTAAGAGTCCTTTTGATGTAATATACTGAACTGTGTTGGACTCGAAGTTAAGTTTATTTTATGATGACGAATGTTTCAGAAATTCAAGTAAGTGAGTAAGTGATTTAGTGACAACTCGATTTTCAGTAAAAGGTAAAGTTGTGCATCAACGACATGTTCATGTTCATGTTTAAAAAAAATATTGGTCTCATTTTTAGCAATTTAATAAGAAATAAATGGTAATTTTCGGAAGGGAAAATCGGGCTGTTACAAGAATCAACTATCCTAGGGTGTAATTTATAATATTCATCAAGCATTTACTAATTCCAAAACCTAATTCCTATTCTAAGAGAAAAGAGTTCCTCCCTTACCTCAAGGGAGAAGAAAATCCAACTCCAAAGCACTTGATTATGTGAGTTAGTTTCTAAAGCCCTTCTCTTTTGGGTTGGAATGATGGAAGCCTCAAGAACATAGAGGAATTTTAGTGAAGTAAGGGAGGAGGATTAAGATTGAGATGGGGTTTGAGGGAAGAACATGAAAACAAGGATTAGAATTGGTGGGAAGGTAATCGTTGTTGTATATCTATGGTGTTGGGGTTGTATGTGGATGTGTGTAAGTTGGTTGGTGCATAAATGAGGTTTGGAGCAAAGAAAACGGCCCCTGGTGCGTGTGGTGAAATCTGGTGCGGCTGGAAGATAAGAATGGTGTGGCTGTGTCACTGATTTCTGGTGTTGGTGCTGATTTATAGCACCGCGCGCGCCTGAGCGCGCTGGTTCGTGCGCCTGAGCGTGCACCGCCTCTGATTGGCGCATCAGTTATGCGCCAGAGCGCCTGAGCGCACCATGCATCGCGCCTGAGCGCGCAGTCTGGTGCACCAGAATGGTGCGGAAAATTCAAGAATGGTGCTGAGGATTCTAGCGAGCACGTGAGCGCCTGGTGCACCCGCTTAGGCGCTGGTGCGTCTGTTGGGACTAGGAATTGGTGCACCGGTGCATTTGGGCCCACCGACTCATGCCTGGATGCACCGGTTCATCCTGAAACTCCGATTTTTCGCATTTTTAGCCCGATGTAAGGGGTCTAACCCTTCCTAACCCTAAATCAAACACATATAATATCAAAATATATTTTCAAACACAAAATCATATTTTTTCTAACATCGAACTCACGACTACTAAGGTACGAAAGTCGAACATTCTTTTAAATGAATTTCCTAATTTACCCATTGAACTCTCGTTCTTTCTTACACGATCTAAGACAATTCTCTAATTCCTTGATCTACATTCGAGGCACGTCAAATGGTCGGGTAACATTTAACGCTTCACAAACCTAATTTATCGCATAAACCTCACAACACGCGATGTGGTGAAATTCTTCACGTCTAACGCTTACTAATATCTCAAATTCTCTATCTAAACTTAGCGTCCTCTACTCAAATGCACGAATAAGCTTATGACACAGAAGACACATTCTAATTATCGCGATTCAGTACTCAATTACACCTTTTAAGTCTTAATTGAACACTTGCAACACAATTTGAATTCATTCAAAATCACTTACACTTCAATTCCACATAAATTAAGTACACGCATAATTATTATTTCAGGTTAAAAAAATCATGTTATTACAATACTTCTCCACTTATAGGAATTTCGTCCCCGAAATTCGGTCGAAATTCGATCAAAATAATAAGTGGGTACAAAAGTCATTTTAATAAAATTTCTTTCAAACTTACACTCTTTGTAAATACTTCTAACATTTACAATAAACTTTTTAGAAATCAATACATCATTTGAAATTTCAAAAACGTCTTTAGATTTTATAACAATTCATACGATACGATTTTTGGTTTTTGTTTACCGGGTTTCCTCCCTCACTTAGGACTTTGTCACTTTCCTAATCTTTCCCGAATATTATACTACTGGATCTCACTTATTACGATTATAGCTAGAAAACTCTTATTTGCTTTTTCGATTAGCTCTTTGCATTTACTTAAAATTCTTAATATCAATTAATTAAATTTATACTTAGTCTTTTATATCAAAATATTATAATTAATCAAGTACTCAAGCATATGATTCATATTAGCTAACTCAGCTAATATTCACATTTTACTCTGATTTACTTTTCTTCACCTATTTTCATTTCATCATCCATACATTATCATTCACATTATTACAAAAGTTTACACTTGATTTACTTCTCGTTACATGATCTCGTTAATTGAAACCTTACTTTCATAATCTATTATTAAATATTATTTGAATATATATTGTATAAAATTTCTACGGGAATTTCGCCAAAGTTTCCCTTAAATTATGGGCTTTTCCCAAATTTCTAAATTCCTGTCAAAACCTTGTAAATATCAATATCATACATGTATCATAATCATTTATTGTTCCTTATATTCATAACCACTTATATGGCAGTAACACTTAAAGTTAACTTATCAAAGTATAACACACTTATTAATGTTCGAATCTAAGCTTAACGTAATCCATTCATTTTAGAAATAAATCAGTAGTACAAGAGTACAGACGCGTCTCAGACCTATATATTTACAATCTTATATACATTATGAATCATAATTATTTACAATAAGGATAAATAATTCAAAAGCCCCCAAGCACCCTATTTATCTTCTACGACTCTCACTCATTAAAACCACACTTTTATACTCATAATTCATTTTCAAAAATACTCTTTCATTTTACTAATGCAATTCATTTCTTTATAATCAATACTAACAAACAAATTTTAATTTTACTCAAATGTCATTAGCATGGTACCCAATTAATTGCGATTAATACCCATAAACTCTTATAACTTACAATTTATTTAGTATACGGTTTTTGGATATGATATTAAAAAAAATCTAGGAATTATAACTACACCGTCTTAAATTTATTCATCCTATATATATATATATATATTTGTTCATGCAGTTCGTCTATTTATAACAAACATGGATAACAAATCTCAATTTTATTTAGATATATTTTAGTTTATTTCAATCTTTCTATTTGGCATCTTAGTCTAGCAATTTGATCATTTCTGGAATTATAACACATTCAACTTACACTTACTTCGCCTTTACCGTTGATGTGATTTATTTCATTTATGGATCATTACTCTTCTTATACTTAATTCATTCGTTTGCCTTTTATTAATTATTACTGGAACCTATTTAACTTAATACTATTATCCGTTTTCCCAATAGCAGTCACACCATTTCATCAAACTTTCAATTAATCTCAATCTTCCATCCTTCTTTTTAACATATATTTTTTGCTTGATAGTTTTTATATTCATCAATTTCTCGTATATTTATTCACATGTATATATATATATATATATATATCATCAAGCAATTCATTTTATATCTATAATGTTAAAGATTATCATGTATTTAGTTTCTACTACTTATAACAATCATTCGACTTAGTTTATGCTTATACCCATATACTTTTAAATACAACTAATACACGTTTCCGTACTCTTCGATCGATCATAAACTCATTTTCTTTAACTTTTATTTCTTTGTTACACTTAGTGGGTTTAAGTTCCGTCAATAGGCATCATCTCCACATACCTTTCCACTTAATATTAAAATCATTTCGAATTGAAATTAATTATGGAACCGATTAAAATTTACATTCTTCAATCAAGTACAAAATATTTAATTTCTGGAATACCATCCTCAGACATATTGGCATTTCTTACCTTTCCTTTATCTTGTTTTTACATCATTTCTCTAATTTCCTTCACACCTTAATGTGTATCAAATATAAAAGGGTATGGAGGGTTAAAAAGGATTAGCACCACTTATTATCAACAAATCATTTTTCTTCTTCATCAAGATTTAGACTTCCAAATTTTCAACGACTTTTACCACCCAATGAATGCAAACATTGGGGTGATCAGTCCCAATTCCACATTCCATTGGCGGCAACAGTTCTTGTTATTCAAATCACTTCTTCACATAAACATTTCCATTTTCATATTCTGTTGGTTCAATACTAAGGGTTCTCTGTCTCTTTCAGATTTTCACAAATTCTTTTCATTTACTTCTTCATTTACTCTTTCCAGTCACACTCTTAATTTTCAACATTTTCCATTTACTCTTTTCTTTCTTTCTTTCCTCATTCATTCACTCTTATTCTTGGTATTGTTGTATGAAACATTTATCATTCATTGCATTCCATTTGATTTCCTCACTTCACCCTTCGCTCCAGGGAAAGACCAACCGGGAGTAAGTGTCCCTCCACCACTGCTTGCACAGTACTGGCCACTCTTTTCCGGTCCAGTACAACTTGGGTTGAAGGCCCAAGTTGGCTATAGCAGGGAACCACTCTCAACCGGTCCTGAAATGACTCTGTGACCGATAGAATTATCGTGGTTAACGCGAAACCAATCCCCCGACATGGGTGGCCAGTTCATGCCCTCCTAGGAGATCAAAGTTCCACCCATCGACAATTCCCGCGGTTGTTTCATTAGCACAACCTAGTCACATATCACTCACGTGCCTCCACGTGTGTCTTTCCCAACTTCCTCACCGCCCACCTTATGACTTCAAGATATTCGTTTCTATGTAAGGCAGCTTACATTCTCAATTAGATTCAAATCTGACTTATAACTTTTCCAGATCGAAAGACTCAATTGACTTAGAATCCCGCTTTTTATTGTTTTTATAAATCAAGTATTGTTTACCGGGCTTCCACTTCAATTGAGGAGTTTCTAAATCGTTTTATTTCCAAATTTCATTCAAATTATTTAACAAGTTAAATTGAGAATGCACTCTGTCTACATAGATTAATTTACCAAGATCATTGCAAAGGAAAACCAATTATCCATTCTTGAATATTTGAAAACAATTGATTTTCTTAAAGAAATTTGTGATTTGATTCCAAAGCATTTGTTTACAAAGATTTTCCTTTTTATTGGTCTTAGTTAAGTATTCTCTCTTCATTTATTTTGTGGTGCATAATGTGATGGATTCTCAAATGGACTTAAATCATCTTTCTCTTTCTTCACAATTGAATCTTTGCATTTTCAAAATCATCCTTTCTCTTCTTTCAAGTCCCGTTGAGAATACAAAATAATTTCTAACACTTTTTCAATATTATATCCATTGGAAAGGAATTCAATTTCAAAAGCTCATTCACCTCAAACTTTAATTAAATCAGAAGTAAAGTCATGAAAATTTAAGTCAAACGAATCATAAAATCTTCCTTTCCTTTCCAATGACGTAAATGTATTCATTATGCACCATTCAACAATCGATTCATCTTTTCTTTTTCTCCCTCCATATGTCACTCTCATTGTCTCATACAACAATATCTTGGCACTGGTCAGCTACGTTATCCTCGGCGGACCCCGACAACACACCAGTCGACAACATCCGAGGTGTCCGATCCCCCCGACCATGCCAAATAAGTCTCATTTAATTTCTCTCCTTTATAGCTCTCATGTATCTCATTAGTCTCTTTCTTTCTTGGTGGCAAAAACTTTTCTTTCACATCTTTTAGTGACATCTTCATTTCTTTCTTTTTGAACCCTTAGCATTAACCAACACATTTTCATTCCCTTATGGTGCTATATCCATTTTGACTCTCTTATACTCAACAATTAATCACTTTATTTTACAACATATAATCATATACATCTCACTCCCTGTGTGTATGAAGAGCTTAGAACTGGAGTTTCACACGGATTCGGGATCATTTTCCCAGGCCAGAAGGAAAGAACTGATCTGATACTATATTGTAACATCCCAATTTAATAAAAGAAAATATTATATCTTTAGCATTAAATTAAAAGGTTTAAATTTTCAATTAGTTTGCTATAAAATCTTTGGGATTTACAACAGTATCAAAATAGTAACTGAAGGAAATTGGCCTTTTCTTTTCTTTCCATTTCCGACGTGAAACTCTGATTCTTCGCTCCTCCAAGCTTACCTAAAATGTTAAACCACAAGGGAGTGAACACCTTTTCATAATAGAATAGAAATTAAGAATTGGAATAAAGTAAATAAGAGACAATAGTAAATCACCTTAAATTGCGCTCTTTAATATCATGACTATGATTGGGGTTCGTTAAATCTTTATTTAGTTTGTTCTTAAATAAAATTTTATATTCAAACATATTTCCTTTCATTCACAAAAATCTTTATTTCTTTCATTAGTAATTTTATTCATTTTCATTAGCTATAAACTCTTTTCGTTAATAATCATACAAGTCTTAATCCTAGAATTCATACAAGTATAACAACCTATTACCTACCTTTTAGCACATAATTGTAAAGTCACTTTTTATATATATTTTTATTAGTATTATTATACCAATTATTCATTTAGGCATTTCATCGAACATCATGGCTACAGTCAATTTCACTCTCCTAAAAGTATGTGTTTATGATTTCAATCAAGCATTTAAATACTTATTCCACACACACAGGTATGTGGCAGGGCAGAATCAACTATCCTAGAGTGTAATTTATAATATTCATCAAGCATTTACTAATTCCAAAACCTAATTCCTATTCTAAGAGAAAAGAGTTCCTCCCTTACCTCAAGGGAGAAGAAAATCTAACTCCAAAGCACTTGATTATGTGAGTTAGTTTCTAAAGCCCTTCTCTTTTGGGTTGGAATGATGGAAGCCTCAAGAACATAGAGGAATTTTAGTGAAGTAAGGGAGGAGGATTAAGAATGAAATGGGGTTTGAGGGAAGAACATGAAAACAAGGATTAGAATTGGTGGGAAGGTAATTGTTGTTGTATATCTATGGTGTTGGGGTTGTATGTGGATGTGTGTAAGTTGGTTGGTGCATAAAATGAGGTTTGGAGCAAGGAAAACGGCCCCTGGTGCATGTGGTGAAATCTGGTGTGGCTGGAAGATGGGAATGGTGTGGCTGTGTCGCTGATTTCTGGTGGTTCATGCGCCTCAACGCGCACCGCCTCTGATTGGCGCATCAGTTATGTTCCAGCGCGCCTGAGCGCACCACGCATCGCGCCTGAGCGCGCATTCTGGTGCACCAGAATGGTGCGGAAAATTCTAGAATGGTGCTGAGTATTCTGGCGCGCGCCTGAGCACCTGGTGCACCCGGTGAGGCGCTGGTGCGTCTGTTGGCACCAGGAATTGGGGCACCGGTGCGTCCACCGGCTCATGCCTGGATGCACCGGTTCGCCCCGAAACTCCGATTTTTCGCATTTTTAACCCGATTTAAGGGGTCTAACCCTTCCTAACACTAAATCAAACACATATAATATCAAAATATATTTTCAAACACAAAATCATATTTTTTCTAACATCGAACTCACGACTACTAAGGTACGAAAGTCGAACATTCTTTTAAATGAATTTCCTAATTTACCCATTGAACTCTCGTTCTTTCTTACACGATCTAAGACAATTCTCTAATTCCTTGATCTACATTCGAGGCGCGTCAAATGGTCGGGTAACATTTAACGCTTCGTAAACCTAATTTATCACATAAACCTCACAACATGCGATTGTGGTGAAATTATTCACATCTAACGCTTACTAATATCTCAAATTCTCTATCTAAACTTAGCGTCCTTTACTCAAATGCACGAATAAGCTTACGACACAGAAGACACGTTCTAATTATCGCGATTCAGTACTCAATTACACCTTTTAAGTCTTAATTGAACACTTGCAACACAATTTAAATTCATTCAAAATCACTTACACTTCAATTCCACAAAAATTAAGTACACGCATAATCATTATTATCAGGTTAAAAAATTAGGTTGTTATAGTGGAGGGATTTGGATCCTCTAACATTATGTTAGAGGAACTTTAGTGTAAAACCACTAAAATCCAAAATAAACCCAAAATTTTTTATTTTGGATTTTAGTGATTTTGTATATATGTTCCTCTAACATTATGTTAGAGAATCTATTTTTCCGAGGTGGAGTAGGAGGTGGAAGAGGAAGAGAGAGGAAAGAGTGTTTTTGTTTTCTTTAACGGCAATAAATACACAAACACTTTTATGAAAAAGAGTAACGCAAGCTATTAAAACCGGTCCAATTTTCAAGACTTATTAATAACACGGTCCAATTTTCAAGACATATCAATAATAGTAGCTTTTATCCCGTGCAACGGGTTGTTGATATTTAAATTTTTTATATTAAATATTTTAAAGTAAAGACTATTATTAAATAACAATAAAAAATAATTATACAAAAAAGCAGAGACTCAAATCAAATCATATACTATAAAAAATAATTTAAATGAGCTTCTTGAAAAAATTTTGTCCTTCCTTATTTAATTAATGGCTAAACTAACAGTTTTTATATGATTATCAACTTTATTATAATGAATTAAAAGTAAACCAGAATTAAATATTTTCATCTTTTTTGTTTGATGGTATTATGAGCAAATTGAAAGATAAATTAGAATATCAACTATTTCATAGGACATGAAGATGACATTGAATCTTTTTTTTATATTTAATATTACTCCCTCCGTCCAACAAGGATGGTTAAAAAATTCAAAAGTCAAAAAATTAAGGAGACATACATTTAATGGTTTGTCTAACCCATCAACCAATTACCAAACAACTAATTTAATGCATTTTGCATGGATCAACCAATCACAATTCAAAGTTTACAATTTCTAAACCTTTTATTAATTATTTTAACTATAGTTTGGGACAAAAAATTTAGTCATTTTTTACAATCTTTGTGTAACACCCCTAATTTTCGTCTCCCGGATAATAAGAAAATTAATAATAAATAAAGTTTTATTATTAATTTATATAAATTTTCCAAGTTTATATTTTGTAATTAATTAGCCTTGAAATATAAAAATAGGTGAAGGTATTTTTATATGGTGAATATATATAAAAATATAGATTTTGCATTTTAGTCCTTGGGTGAGGACCTAAATGTAATATTAGAAAGGTTCTTGGAGGGAAAGATTTTAAAAGCATTAATTTTTAAATTTTACACTGATCTAACCGGTTAGTAATGCCCTGTAACCGGTTACACGATGAACCCAGAAACTGGGTTAGTGGATTTTGATGAGTAATCACTGCAATTACCCCTTAATTGCCACGAATCCCACTCGATTCATAGTGGGAAACACGTGTCGCCCTGCATGAGAAGCCAATTTTACTATAAAAGCTGGGATTTAGATCAAAATCAGGGTTTTTGGTGAGTGTTGGTTGGGAAATCTTCTGTTCTAGGGTTCTTTATTCGTCTTGTTCAATTCTTCTTCTATGTGGGGAGTGAGACTTTGAATGATACACGAACACGAAGCTTACATCCAGAGCTTCGTGTTGATATAAAATTTGTAAGCCAAAAGTGTGTGTGGAAGGAGAAATCGATCTCTGAAGTTGCAGCTTGAAACACTGGTCCAGTGTTGTTTCTTGTTTCTGGAAGCTAGGTTTAAGCTCTGATTGTGGTAAGTACATATAACCTTTAAGCCTCAAATCACTTCGATTCTTTAGTGCATGTTACCTAGAGCAAGCCCTAATCATTTTCCCTAATTTGTTTGGTCAATCTCTATGTCAAAATCCCTGGTGTTTGGACCCTGTTGCTGAAAATCGTGGTTAAGAGCAGAACTAAGGGTTTCTGTGGAATCTGTGGATTTTTCTTCAATCTCATTGTATTTACTCATCAAACAATATCCTAAGGTATGGGAGAAGTTTACCTTATACTAGATTAAGACTAAAATTATGTGTTTTAGGATTTGAGTCAACAAAGACTCAAAAGGGCATTATGTGAATAGGTTAAAAGGCTTGGAGGCCATTTTTGCAGCTCAATTCTTTTTGAGCAAGTTTGACAATCTGCATACAAGTGATTTTGATGATTGTATCATAATCTAAATGCTTATTATGAGTTTTGTGATATCAAGTTGTGTTTATGTTGGTTTATATGCAATTTGATACTCTAAATTGAATGCATGCAAAAGGAATATGTTTTCTGTGGTTGAGCATATTTATTTTAAGGTATGTGACCTATGGTAATGACTGAAATTGGTTAGATTTGAGTATGGTGGAAAATGGTATGTAAAAACCCTTCTTACAGTGTACATCCTACAGAATCTAACCGGTTATTCGAAATCTGTAACCGGTTAGACACTGTCAATTTTCAAAGAAAATGGCTTTTCTGAAATTGGCTCAGTGTTCTTACCATTTGCACTCAAGTCTTTACTCTAATTTCAGTTCAAACCGATCTGGAATTATGTCAATGGACACTGTTGTTTCATATTGCAAATGATGATGAGTCAACATCTTATGGTTAAAAGATAATTTCAAGTGGAAATTATGCTTAATTGAAATTGAGTTGTGATTTAGACTTTTGAATGATGAAATCAGTGGGGTTTGAGGTATATAACAATGCTGAAATCTTGCTTATGGATTGGGTAGAGAATTCAAGAAAAAGGTTTTATGAATTTCAATGGTTAGTAGGTTCAGGTCTGTAATTCTAACCGGTTAGCCTGAGACTGTAACCGGTTAGTACCTGAAACTGAAAAATAAAAGTTAAGTCTTTTAAGAGAAAAGTTTGATACCATTGGTTAAGTTTTTCCCAATCCAAGTCTAATGGCATTTTTTTAAATTAATTCATGAATGAATTTTTATGCCAAAGATTATACCTCAAATTAATCATTCAAAAGAGAATTTGAGATATCTCTAAATCACAATAATTAAGCCAAAGATAAAAACCAACCTTAGTAATTGTGCATTCATGCATAGAGAATGGAAAATAGGTTGGTAAGAAACGATTATCATATTCTGGGAATATGAGGAGGGTACTCTGGGAGTACCAAATTTGTGTAACCTACTTGATGACACATTCTGGGAATGCGGCCAGTGTCTGGGACATGGTTTTTTATACGTTCTGGGAACGTGATGCACACTTTGGGAGTGATGTTTGATTTTCCAAGTATGGTTTAGCATATGTTCTGGGAACGTATGTTAGTGTTCTGGGAACACATTGGTGTATTGGATGGACGTCCAAGATGGACTAGTATTGGAGGCCTCAGTTGTGGATGGAAATCATGCATCATGCCACTTGCATTATAAGAGATATAATGTTGAAAATTGGTGTACTCATATGTACTTGCAATATTGTCTGTCCATGATATACTTGTGTTTGAAATTTTAGTCTTTATTGATTATGTATATGTGTATGCTTACTCCCTATGCCTTGTTTAGGTGATGGCCAGATACCTAGTCTGCATCGAGATACGTCCTATCCCCAGTGATATATGGACTTAAGAGGAGCACCGAGCCACCTTTGAGGGGGAGGTGGAGATTACTCTCTACCACCCTAACCCTCTGGTTCAGGTGCGACCTCGTAGGTTTAGGATCCCTATAGTCTATACTATGCATGTTCCACCCTTTTACTCATATAGAGGACCACCCCCGGCTCGACCAGTACGTCGATTTCATAGTTTTCGTTTTAGAGCTGTCACTCGTACTCACCCTTCTTCACATAGAGTTGTTACGGAGGAGACTCCTTCTCCTGGTCTGGCTGATTTTGAGAGGACTGCTTCTGCAAATCCTAGACCCAGTGGTGGGGTCTCTGCACAGTCGGGCGAGGCCGAGGAGGATCCCGTGGAGGACGAGGACGAGGAGGAGGTGCCTGACGAGCCTACTGTTTCTGCTAGAGGTGGACCTGCTGGTTCCTAGGAACTTGCATAGCATAGATGTTTTGGATCCTAGGTCTAGGGATAGAGCTGCAGAGGATCAGAGGAGCTGCTGAGGACATGGATGACCTGCTCTGGGACTTCTATTTTGATCTCGTCATATATTGTACATATTTTTGAGAGGTCTTAGAGTGAGGTTTATTTTTGAGCAGCTGGTTATGTATATGATTTACCAAAACTTGCTATCTCGACTTTGTTACTTGCTACTATGATACTGGTGGGGGTTTTATATTATGATATATATATATATATATATATATATATATGATGTTTTTACCTCAGCAGTGCCCCACAAGTATTATTTTTATTTCTGCATACTCTGATTTTGGTTAAAAAGGATTCGGCAAATAAGTTTATATTCTACAAATTCGATTAAACTCAAGAGACAATTAATATGTTTTTAATCAACGCTAAGGATATGTTTTCTCATATTAAAAGGCGTTGTCTCGAGAGAGATTTGTAGTTAAGGTACTACTAAGCCGAATTCAAATTATTCGTCAAGGTTAAAGATGTTTATAATTGAGCAAGTACAAATTAAAAAAGATAAAAAAATTTCTAGACCAAATTTTTGATAGCAAGTATTCTATATTTGGAAATATTTATTATTTTCAAGATATAAAACAAGGGTGTCACACGTTGTGGGACGGAGGGAGTATATTTTTTTATGTATCGATGAGTATTAAATATTTAAATTGATGTATTCCTTATTTATCTGTTGCATGAATTAACAGGTTTTTAAATACCATTATTACGTTTATTATGATTAATTAGAGTAAAATTAAACTTTTCTATACTTTTTTATTTGATGGTATTATAAGTATATTTAAGGATAAATCAAAATATTTCATATTTCATAGGACATGATAATTTAGCATCTTTTGAATATAATTATCACCTTTAATATGAAAAATAAAGTCAAAATTAAACCAAAAATGTAGATTCTAATTCTTTTTATTTGATGATATTATAAGATATATCTTATATTTATTTGATGGATAAATTAATATTTTTTTACAATTATCATTTTTTTTAAATATGATTATCACATTTATTATTATTATTATTATTATTATTATTATTATTCATATTTAAATATTTTGATCTTTTTCGTCATTTAACTTATCTCAAGTTAATCATAAAATTTGATCCTAAAAAATCTTTATCCTAATTGTCTTAATCATCTTGAACTAATTTTCTGAAATATATGTAACTTTGTTTTTAATCTGCTTCAACTTTATTTTGTGTAGAGATTATAACAACTGAAGTATTTATCCATTAAATTTTTTTATAAAACTATAGTCATTATATTTAATCATATATCCATATTATTTATAGGCTTATTTATGGTTTTGGTCCCTAAAAGTTCAGCGTGTTTTGGTTTTAGTCCCTAAAAGTTATTTTGACCAGGACTAGTCCTTAACTTTTCAAACATTTTGGTTTTGGTCTCATCCGTTAAAAAAAATCAATTATTTGTTGACGTGGTTAATGGAAACCCACACCAACAACTACGTGGTGCGAGATAGCGCCAAATAAGTATTGTGACATGGATGATTCAGGTCCATTGATTTGGGTCTGATATATGTATTTTCTGGACTTCATTTTACCCTCTTTTACTTTGATTTGGCTTGTTTTCATAGCAAACTTAGGATCTTTTTATTAGTTTTTAGGAATTTTAGTAGTTGTAGTTCCCCTGAGGCGCGGGGACGGGTGCGCCTGGGGCCTGCCGATTCAAGGAAAGAGGCAATCAGCAGACCTGCGCGCCTGAGGCGCGAGGACGCGTGCACCAGATCAGGCCATTTGGGGCAAAACTTCAGAAATTGATGGGGATTCTACTTAGGGTTATTTTGTAAATATAAATTAGTGATTTAGATTTAGATTAGGCAGCCAACGAGAGGAGAAAACACAGATTAGAATAGTTGAAGAGGGAGATTACATCACTTTGGAGAGCACAAGTGGAGGATTGAAGAATTTGGGGTAATTTGTCTATGAATTTCCCTAATATGTCTTTTATTCTTCTTATTTCTATGTGTAACTAAAACCCTCGTGTTAGGAACACGGTGAATTTGTATGGCGTAGCTTATTTCAATTTATAGTTTAGTGTTTTCCGTTTTTAATTCATGTGTTGATTGTGTTTTTATTGAATACGTAAAACTGATCACTTTATGTTTTGGATCTTCTTAATTCTTAATGAAAGTTAGGGATTTTGAATAGGCCTTGCAATTAACGGTATAATCACTCAAACATAGAGATATAATTGGATGATTATATGATTTGGTAATTCCCTTGTGCTAAATAACTTATTTTCCAATGCTGTAATTTATTGAGAGATCAAGGATTACAAATTTAGAGAGTAAAGAGTAATTATAGAGAGATCTAATAGTTGCTATTAAAGAGGAATTGTCCATGAATTAAAGGAAAATCTAAACCATAGTTGAATAAGTGAAACCTACAATGCAACCAATGTTCCTAACCACTTTCTCCCATAGTTCTCAAGTTTTTATTTAATTTCAGCAATTAATTAGTGTAGTTAATTATTAGTTTCAAATCTGAATTCTAATTTAAACAACCTTTTAGTTATAGGATTTATTTCTAAGTACACTAAGGTAAAAGTATACTAAAAACACAACTCCCTGTGGGAGGATATTCGGTCTTACATTGACTATATTACACGTTGACCCAGTACACTTGCTGAAACATCAACAAGTTTTTGGCGCCGTTGTCGGGGAGTAGTTTTCTTTAGTTTATTTTTGGTACTTAGTGTAGTTATTAATAAATTCTATTTTTATTTTTATTTTTCTGTTTTTAATTAGTTTAATTTAACAGGTGTTGCTTAACCGTTTTTATGCTTTTGCGCTCTGTAGGTAATCGAGGCCTTGTGCAACTTGATCCTGAATTGGAGCTTAGTGTGAAACGGTTGAAAAAGCAAGCAAAGCAAGCAAGACAGATGGCTGAACCACATGGTTCTGGTGGTTCTGGAGCAACAGCCCAGCCCACAAGGAAGACTTTGGCTGATTATACCACAGTAGATCCAGATGTATGCACATCCAGTGTAGTCCGGCCAGCAATTTCAGCAGCTGCATTTGAGATTGATCCTCAATACATTCATCTCATCAAACAGGATCAATTCTCAGGTGCACCTAATCAGGATCCTACTCAGCACATAGCCAATTTCCTTCAGATGCTGGACTTTTTCAAGATAGAAGGTGCATCAGATGAGGCGATTCGTATGCGTATGTTTCCTCTATCTTTGAGGGACAAGGCCTTTACTTGGATGAGGAATCAGCCTCCTGGAAGCCTTTCCAGTTGGGATATTCTGGTTAAAAAATTCATGGCTCAGTTTCTCCCAGCTGGAAAGCAAGCCAAGCTCCGCCAAGATGTTAATTCGTTCGTTCATGCAGAGGGGGAGTTGTTGCATGATGCATGGGAGAGATATAACCAGCTGTTGAAGAAGTGCCCTACACATGCTATACCAGACTGGATGCAGATCCGACTATTCTATGATGGGTTGAGGAGCACAAACAAATTTATGATTGATGCAGCAGCTGGAGGGTCCTTGATTAAGAAGACTGTGGAAGAGGCAAAAGAGATAATTGAGACTATGGCCTACAACAGCAGTCAAGCCCTTGATGACAAGACTATCTTAAAGAACCCAGAACTGAGCACTACCCAGATGCAGACTCTCATTCAACAGAATAAGGAGATGCATGATCAGATTACAGCATTAGTGAAGTAGATGGGGCAGAATCAGTTGGGATCAGTGGGTAGTACATTGGTTTGTGACTTTTGTAGTGGGAACCATCGGAATGGGGACTGTGCCAATGAGATGGGAAAAGCAGCGACTATTGAAGAACAAACAAAGTATGTGGGTGCTGGAGGAAATAGAAGCAACATGTACTCCAACACTTACAATCCAGCATATCGCAATCACCCGAATTTCTCTTGGCACACCCCAGCATTGAATCAGCCACAACAGCAGCAAAAGCCTTCCTGGGAGGTAGCACTTGATAAGTTGACCAACTCCACCCAATCATTCATTGAGGAGACTAGAGCCAAATTTGCCAATCAGGGTGCAAGCATTCGAAACTTGGAGGTGCAAGTGGGTCAACTTGCAAAACAGATCTCTGAGAGGTCAGTGGGAACCTTTCCCAGTGACACTATAGCTAATCCCAAGGAGAGGTGCATGAAGGTGACACTCCGAAGTGGCACAACATATGATGAACCAACTGCCAAGGGGAGGGCCACCAATGAAGATTCAAGCAAAGAGAAGGAGCCTAAGGGTGATGCAACATCAAATAAGAAGGAAGGTTAGTTAGGAGCTTCAAGTACGCAGGCTCCACCTGCGGATCACATACCAGTTCAGCCTAGGCCAGTTCCTTTGCCTTTGAGGGTGCCTTTTCCTCCAAGGTTGAAGAAAGATGAAGATAGGAGGCATTTTCAGAAGTTTCTGGATATGATCAGAAAGATCCAGATTAATATCCCGTTTGCGGAGGCTCTTGAACAGATGCCTCTGTATGCGAGGTTTATGAAGGATATTCTGACCAAGAAGAAGGGGATGCTCACTGGAGAGACATTCCCAATTGCTGAGAAGTGTAGCAGAATCATAAAATCCAATCTGCCACCGAAGTTGAAGGATCCAGGAAGCTTTAATCTACCTATAAGCATCGACAAGGATTATACAGGTAAGGCCCTCTGTGACCTTGGTGCCAGTGTTAATATCATGCCTTTGTCACTTTTCAATAAGTTAGGGATAGGAGAAATTAAGCCGACCCCAATTCTTTTACAACTTGCTGATAACACCGCCCTCCGCCCTTATGGAGTGGTGGAAGATATCTTGGTGAAAGTGAAAGATTTTATATTACCCCTTGATTTTATGGTGCTTGACATAGAAGAGGATGATAACATTCCTTTAATTTTTGGAAGGCCTTTCTTGGCCACAACAGGGGTAATCATAGATGTTCCTAGAGGAGAAATTATTCTCCGTGTCAATGGTGAGCAAGCAGTGATAAATATTTTTGAAAAACCACCATGCACGGCGGACTGCTTCCCCCAAATCAATTGTGTTTCAAGCTCTAATGAACAAATTAATGATTTAGAGCTTGTGAACCCTTTTGAAACCAATTGCCCTTAAGCCCCTTCTAGGGGCGGTGTGTCAGGCTTGTGACGTTAAACAAACGCTTTTTGGGAGGCAACCCAGTTTTAAGTAATTCTCCCTTAGGATAGGTCCTTTAGGATAGGTGATTTTTAGTTTAGGATAGTTTAGGTAGTTTTATTTTTTATTGTGTCTGCATATTTTTTTTATTATTTATTTTTTTTTTTTAAAAAAAAGCCTGTACAGACCAGGCGCGCCTGGGGCGCATGGCCCTGCGCGCCTGGGGGGAGCCATCAAATACCACCCACTCCCTTTCATCCCCAATTCAAAATTAAGAACCCTAAACCCCAATTTCACCACCAATTCAAAAATATCATCAAATCCATCCAAATATCATCAAATTATTCACTCATTCTTCCATTAATTCTCATTCCCATCATCAATATCTCTCCCTTTTCATCAAAATTTTTCAAAAACCCCATTCTCCTCTCTTCCCTTCTCAAATTCGGTTTTCGTTAAAAAGGGCCAAGGAGCACGAATTTTTCATTGTTTTAAGGTAAGAATCTCTTCTCTATCCTTCTCTGGTCTGATATATTTGGATTTGGAAGGTTAGGATTGAGCTCTCTCTTTAAAATTGTGAAAGCTTTTTGCTTCCTACCAGGTGTTCGATATATTGCCCATCTGAGTTTTTGAACTTAAACATGTTGAGAAGAGGTAAGAGGCCTATGGTGGACAGTAGTGGAGAGGCTGGGATGACTTTTGAGCATTCGAAAGTCTCCGAGTTTTATGATGGGAAGATGGTTAAGAGGAAGGTGCAGTCGGAACTGGGTATGGTCCTTGATGAGGCCGTTTCCGGTCATCAAGTGGTGGGACTTAGAGCAGTGGAGGAGGTGATGGAGGTTCTTAATGTGAACAAATGGGAGCCATGGGTTATGGGTCCGCCTGAGTACTTGAGTCAGAAGCTGGTGTGGGAGTTTTATTCGCGTGCTTGGTGACGTGCTCAATTAGAGAAGAAGGAGGAGCAGATGCATGGTACAGTTGAGCATAGGAGGGTTGCTTACGTGAGGGGAAAGGAAGTGCCTTATGATGCTGCTACTATAGCACGTGTCCTGAGCCTTCCTAGCTACTTGCCTGATATGGCCCCCGCTTTGTTCAACTCTGATAGCTTTGAGGATGAGGGTATGTATCCTCTGGATATGCTTCAGAAACACTTGTTTTTGGTTGGAAAAGCTTGGAATTTTAATATTAATAATAGGCCAAAACATGTGTCTCAGAGGAATATGCAGGGAGCTGCCCGATTTTGGGTCCGGTTTATTATGCACAACTTGTACCCTCACACCCATGACACTGAGATTGCCCCAGCTATTTGCCGATTAGTGTATGCCCTTAAGTCCTCTGTTGTTGTTGATGCGGCGTCGCTTATTTCTGATCAGTTACACCGCTTTGCTTTGAGTGATAAGGGATATGTGGGATTCCCTTGGGTGATACACCAATTATGTGCTGCTGTGGGGGTAGTGCCTAGGAGTGATGAGATGACTGATATTAAGAGGGCCACTATGTTGACTAAAGCTGTCTGGGATAATTATGTACTGCTTGCTATTAAAACAGCTAGAGAGGATAGACACCCACCGATTATTCTTGCACCCTAGCCACCAGTCCAGGATAGAGCAGGATCTTCTCGCCGACCGGCATAGTCGTCGGATGGTGTGGAGGACCTGAGGGTTATGATGCAGTCTATGATAAGGGAGCAGGCACTGCAGGGGCGGTATTTACGACAGCAGGCTGAGTTCCAATGTGTCCAGTTACACAGGGACGAGGTCCGGGATAATATTATGAGGGCCTGGAGTGCTGATCATGGTTACTCTTTTGAGCTGCGTCGTTATTCTGACTATGAGAGGAGTTTGCTGGATTATCCTGTGGATGTGCCTGAACCTGAAGTTAGGGGGATGGATGAGGATTAGTTTGGGGGATGTTCTTATTTGCTTTATCTGATGTATTTTCCCTGTCCCCGCTCTGTACTAGTGATACCAAAAACATGTTTTGCATTTTCTAGGTCTTAATTTCTTTTTATTGCATGAATATTTATTTCGACTATTATCTTGTGCATCTGTATTGCTGAGTTTTGTGCAGGTGTGAATGATGTCTCCTACCATTAGTGGTGCTTTGTTGCACTAGTGCTAACCATTGCAGGTTTTAAGTTTGGGGGAGCAACATCTCACTTGTGTTTAGTGTTGTTTATGTGGATGTGATAGGTAGTATTCTTAATCTTTATCCTTGTCATTTTTGGTTAGTTTTTTTTTAGTATAGGTTTTTAATTTTTATTTTGTAGTTTTTAGGTAGAGTAGTTTGCTTGAGGACAAGCCAACCTTTAAGTTTGGGGGAGTATACAAAATAAAAATTGATTTTTCAGACTTGAATTGTTTCCCCATATTTGGTGTTGGTTTGTGTCTCTAGTGAAAGTAGGTGATTATTCTAGATTTAGGACTTTTTCTCTTTTGATGCATGTACATATTTAGTTTAGGACTTAGACTCATTGACTTTCAACTATATTTGATTGAGTTGTAAATATAGTTGTGAACTGGTTATTCTGACAAATGCTTTCAGAACTTGTGATTAGTGAACTGACTTTAGCCCTGCGAGGTTTTGAGCCTATTATTGAGGGGTATGAATTTTATTGAAATATTCTGATTGTGAGACCCCTATTCTTTCATGAGTGTGTTCTCTTTGATAATTGTGCTCTAGAACTTGACGTGTGACCATTTCAAAATTGATGATTGATTGCATGCATGAAAATGATTAAGGCACCTAGGTTGTGTTTTTGAGGCCTTCAGAATGTTGCATTGAAAATTGTTCCCTTAGTTGCCCACTTTGAGCCTTATAATGATATATGATTTTTCTTTGGTACCCTGTAATTGTTGCATTAATTTTATTGTGAGTACCTTAGGAATTTTGGATGAGCAATTAAGTGGAATGTAATGCAAAAGAAAAATAAAATGAAAAGTGTTATGTGCCTACTTCTCTTCCTTTGAAAAAAAATAGTAAATTGAATGAAAGTGAAAAGGAAGAGAGTAGAGGAATTAAAATTGAAAAGTGCAGAAGAATAAAAGTTGTGATTGAGTTGAGTTTCATTGAAATATACTTAGTGTTCATTCATGATTTGTAGGGGAATTTGTTTTTGCACGTAGCCCTTAGTTCATTATTCCTTCTTTCTTATATCCCACGTAACACTTTAGCCTGGCCCCATTACAACCAAAAATAAGACTTTTTGATTTTTGTGTGCAATTGATAATTTCAGTGGAGATGTTGGTCTATGGTCAAGAATATGGTAGCATTTTATCATTGATGAACTTGTGTGCTTAATTGAAATATTACCCTTATACACTTTTGAGAGAAACATTTGAGAGGTTGAGAGTGTTCACTAGCCTGAGTTCTGCTTGGGTTTGTTATAGTTTGTGATAATATATGTTGGAGTCATGAGTCGTAGTCTTAGATGAGGTGTATACATGTTGATTTAGGGAGTTTGTCTTTTGTTAAGAATTTTATTTTTACTTTTGCCTGGGACATGCAAAATGCTAAGTTTGGGGGAGTGATTTGGGTCTTATATATGTATTTTCTGGACTTCATTTTTACCCTCTTTTACTTTGATTTGGCTTGTTTTCATAGCAAACTTAGGATCTTTTTATTAGTTTTTAGGAATTTTAGTAGTTGTAGTTTCCCTTGAACTTTTTGATCCGTTTGTTCATTGTTTCAGGTACTTTTGGAGCTCAAATGCAAAAAAGAATTATGGAATTGGAAAGGGCACGTAAAGACCTTGAAGTAGGAAAAAGAACGGAGCAAAACGGAGTCGGGACCTACCCCGCGCGCCTAAGGCGCGAGGACGGGTGCGCCTGGGGCGCGCCGATTCAAGGAAAGAGGCAATCAACAGACCTGCGCGCCTGAGGCGCGAGGACGCGTGCGCCTGGGGCACGCGTGGACCAGATCAGGCTCATTTGGGCCAAAACTTCAGAAATTGATGGGGATTCTACTTAGGGTTATTTTGTAAATATAAATTAGTGATTTAGATTTAGGTTAGGCAGGCAACGAGAGGAGAAAACACAGATTAGAATAGTTGAAGAGGGAGATTACATCACTTTGGAGAGAACAAGTGGAGGATTGAAGAATTTGGGGTAATTTGTCTATGAATTTCCCTAATATGTCTTTTATTCTTCTTATTTCTATGTGTAACTAAAACCCTCGTGTTAGGAATACGGTGAATTTGTATGGCGTAGCTTATTTCAATTTATAGTTTAGTGTTTTCCGTTTTTAATTCATGCGTTGATTGTGTTTTTATTGAATACGTAAAACTGATCACTTTATGTTTTGGATCTTCTTAATTCTTAATGAAAGTTAGGGATTTTGAATAGGCCTTGCAATTAACGGTATAATCACTCAAACATAGAGATATAATTGGATGATTATATGATTTGGTAATTCCCTTGTGCTAAATAACTTATTTTCCAATGCTGTAATTTATTGAGAGATCAAGGATTACAAATTTAGAGAGTAAAGAGTAATTATAGAGAGATCTAATAGTTGCTATTAAAGAGGAATTGTCCATGAATTAAAGGAAAATCTAAACCATAGTTGAATAAGTGAAACCTACAATGCAACCAATGTTCCTAACCACTTTCTTCCATAGTTCTCAAGTTTTTATTTAATTTCAGCAATTAATTAGTGTAGTTAATTATTAGTTTCAAATCTGAATTCTAATTTAAACAACTTTTTAGTTATAGGATTTATTTCTAAGTACACTAAGGTAAAAGTATACTAAAAACACAACTCCCTGTGGGAGGATATTCGGTCATACATTGACTATATTACACGTTGACCCAGTACACTTGCTGGAACATCAACATCCATAAACGCAAAATTCTCACCATTTTGCATATGGAACTGCTCTCTATGGCATTCCTCTTAACTCCTATTCATATTTTGGCTATGAATACTTCACTTTGACCGTGCTTACTCTTATTATTTCCATTAGCTTAACTTAGAATTATTCTAATTAAGCTTGGAATTAAAATCAGAGATGTTACAGGACACATGCCCAGGGGTCTGAAGTAAAGTGGCCAATATTGTGACAAGTTACCTATGAATTCGGATCCGGAAAAGAAAATCGAAAAGTTAAGCATGCATTGCACTTTAAGATAAAAACATGATTATTTCATTAAGTAAATCGAGGCAACTCTAATTATGAAAAACATGATTATTTCATTAAGTAAATAAAAGTTAGTTTCACGAAATTATGAAAGGATATATGTGACACCCTATTTTTATGAAAGGATATGTGTGACACCCTATTTTTATTTACTATCTATTTCACGAAATTATATCTTTTTACTAAGTTAGTTTTAAATTTAATTCGTATTTCAGAGTTATAGCACTAACAAATTTAACTTTAATATATATAATAAATTAATTATCTTTTTATTTACTTAATTATGTTAAGACTGATTTTAATTCATTTAGAGTTTTGGAAAATCCGACAGAGTTTCCTCTGTTTTCGGAACTTTCCACACTTTCCTAACACCTGCAAATAACAAATAAATAATCCAGCCAGAATAATAATAATGACTTTTCCTAGGTCTAAATAGACATATAATCAAAACGTGCCACCTTAGTCTGTTTGTCTAGTTATGATTACCGTTTTAATTCCAAAACATATGTCTATCATCAAGTACCCATAGTTACGTAACAAGCTAGAAAAATAAACACAGTCATAAGTTTTTAAACCGACACTATATGATTCCAAGTTTTTTTAACCAAAATGAACATAACAACTACTCTTCCCGTGGGGGAGAGCTTTCCTGCTCGGCCGGCACCACATCTAACTCGGTACCTGTAAAAAAAATGCTAAAGGGTGAGTATACCAAATACTCAGGAACTACATTTTTAATAGGCATACATACGATCAAGTCATGCACAATCATAATCATATTCAAGTATTTCACAACACAGACATGCATTATTCACAATCATAATATGTGGCATTCCCTTCAAAATTATTTTCTTAACTTTTTTTTTCCAGCTTTCTTAGTTTTTCTCATCTTTCCTCTTTCCTTTATTCTTTTCTTTTCTTTCTTGTCTTTTCTTATAAAGTACCATTAGGTATTTTTGTATGCACCTGTTAGGATGGTGTCTTCACCCAATAGGATTTCTTACCTTCACCCAGGATTTTCTTATCGCATAGACCATTAAGCTCGTTAGGCCCTTTTCTTTGTTCTTTTCTTTCGTGCTTCCTTACATGTTTCATTATTTATTTTATCGATTTACCAGACAGCTATTGATCTCGCGCGGGTCCCAAACACCTAACGAGACTTTGGATCTATGGGATTTACTTACCTGAGTGAGGACTTCACCTATTGGGAATTCGAGTCTATTCCTTAAAATAGACTCTGTCCTAACAGGGCACCTAATGGGTACGGATACCCGTCACGCGATCAATAGCTGCTGCCTTTTGTATCATTTGTTTACTCCAATGACAATCCAGTCCAGTTGAATTCAAACATATTTGATTCACACTAACATGCAGCAGTCAAATTTTTACTCCATAATTAAATACCAACCAGATATCAGCCAATAATCAATAAAAATGATCGATACAATTAATCAATTCATAACAAACTTTAAGTTTACCAAAAATTAACCAAATAATCAATTAACCAATAATCAATAAAAATAATTAATAAACTATAATCAATAAAAATAATCAATAAACTACCCAGTTCATATTCATCAAAGAAAATAACCAATAACATACCCAATTCATATACATCAAACGAATAACAAATAACATATCCAATTCATATTTATCAAAGAAATTAACAAATAACATACCCAATTCATATTCATCAAAGAAATAACAAATAACATACCCAATTCATATTTATCAAAGGAATTAACCAAACAATCGATTTATCTCAATAACAATTATCCTACGGGTTATTAATCTAACACTACCCTAACCTTAACCATACCTATACTCTATTAAAAACCTAATTCCCAAATATAAGGGATACCCCCTTTACCTTGATTAAGTAGAGAAGAAGAGAATCCCCAATTCCTAAGTCCATAAGCTTGCTTGTGATGATGATTCCCAATTCCCAAATCCTTTTTATTTTCTCCTTATTTTTTTTCTTCCTTACACGTGCTCCTCCTCTCCTGTTCGTCTTTTGTTATTTTCAACCCTTCCTCCCTAATTCTTCTTTGTTTGTTCGTCTCCTCCCTGCATCGTTTCTTTTCTAGTTTTGTTTTCTTTTTTTTTTTACATGGGTTGGGCTGGGCTTAGGGTAGTTAATTAGAAAAAAATTATTTTATGTTTTGTTCTCTTTTGTGGGTTATTGTGTGTATGTGTTTTAGACTCTAAATAAAAATTTGATGACTTTAAAAATAACCTACATTTACATAGAATAATATCGTATATTTTTTTTATTCATAACGAGTTAAAAATAATAAAATTACCGATCCCTACAGACATCTATTGATAAATAAAAAGTACCCAAATTCAACTTTAAAAATATCTTCTAAATCCTGAAATTAAGTTTGATAAAATATAATAAATAAAATATTATTATTATTATTTTAATTATTATAATTTTACTAAAGGCCAAAATTCGGGACGTTACAATATGTACTTACCTACAAAGGGGTATTGTAAATGAAAGAAAAGAGAAACCCATTACGGCTTGATATTCGAAATTTTTTTTGAAAGATATGTTATATTTGGAAGATGATGGAAAAAGATTGTATAATTGAATTTTCCATATAAATAAATTGATAAAGGAAATGTTCAAAGCATTTCATAGCACTGCATACGGTAATTGAGAGAAGAATATTATATTCATGTGGTATAACTTGTCTCAAAAGCTTGAAGCTTGGGTAATATGCCCAGGGGTTCGAGGTAAAAAGTGAAAAGCCGAAGCTTGGGTAAATGCATGCCCAGGGGACCGGAGTAAAGATGTAAAAGCCGAAGCTTGAGTCACATGCCCAGGGGTCCGGAGTAAAATGGCCAATATTGTGACAAGCTACCTATGATTTCGGATCCGGAAAAGAAAATCGAAAAGTTAAGCATGGATTGCACTTTAAGATAAAAAGACAAATGATTGATTGTTAATACACTTGTTTGTCATGCATCATGTGCATTACTTACTTGATGTTTGTGATTGAGTATTTTGGTTATTTAAAATTATTGATTTGATGATATTGCAATAACTTACCTCCTTAGTAAACATTTTTAGGTAACGGAAAAGGCGAATGGTTCCAGATGGGACTGGAATTCGTCTGTTTCACTTTGAAACATATTGCCAAGCCAGAAGCTCGAGCGAGGAAGAAAATAATTTGAAAAGTTTGTATTTTATTATGTACCTGTTTAACCCCAGAAAAAGAAATGTAAGTTACGAAAAAAATTTCCACATTTTCGATACTATTTTATTCGTTGCAACTCTAATTATGAAAAACATGATTATTTCATTAAGTAAATCGGGGCATTACAAAACCTATCTTTTATTATTATAATTATTATTATTATCATAAATCATAAATCATAAATAAATATCCCTTCTTTTTCGGTAAGCTACCACACTTCCCACTGCGTTTGTTATAAACCCTAAGAGCATCCACACCCGTGAACCACATTTTTGTCCTTAAATGGATCCTACACATTATTTTATTATTCTTCACACTTTCCTACATTTTTAAGGACAAATACATATTTTCTCCACACTCATGAACTCACTTTTATCCTTAAAATTTGGAACTACACACTACCCAGAATCTTAATATTTTACATTGAACAAAAACCACTATTAACTAACTGTATTTTTGCTACCAAAACTATAATTAAATACTAGTCTCCAATGCACACACACTACACAATGCACACACTCTACACAATACTAGTCTCTAGCAAAATATTTTCGTTGCACAATGCACACACGCACACACTACCCTTTTGCTTCACACTACACAATACTAGTCTCCAGCTCCCTTCACTCTCTCTCTCTCTCTCCTTCGATCCACCACTCCACCGCCCTCTTTCTACTCCCTCCTTCGATCCACCCGCACCACGATCCACCACTCTCCCTTCGATCCACCCCCACCACGATCCACCACTCTCCCTCCTTCGATCCACCTCCCTTCGATCCACCCCCACCATGATCCACGATCCACCACACCTGACTCACTCACTCTCCCTCTCCCTCCATCGCTGGAGGTGTAGCATGTCCCTCACTCACTCACGGTGTCGGCGGTGAAGCATGTCTCTCCACGACCTTCGAATCCAATCTCGATCTCGCTCTCCGATCTTCGACCAGGATCTTCGAATCTGATCTCCGATCTCCGATCTTCGACGAGGATTTTGATGGCTGAGAAGAAACCCTTCCTTCTTTCTGTTTTTTCTATGTCAATATTCATATTTTCTTGTTTTATTTTCATTTTCTCTGTAAATTCGTAAAAATATAATTTTTTTTAATGATGATGATGAGTTTATGTGTATGTTTGGTTGTTGATGATGCTGTTTTTTTTTGTTGCTGATGAATTTTTGGTGATGAATTCGTAAAAGCTTGGAATTTTTAGTTTGTTTGCACTTCTTGTAAGGAGAACAAACACCTTCAATAGAAAAATTTAGCTTTGGTAATCCAACTACTATATCTATAGATTGTAATTTCTTCAATTGGTTTACATTTATGTGAGCGGTCCTACGATGCCATAACCAAGTGTCATTTTCTTTGCTCACTAAACAAGTAGAGACCAAAGAAGTAACTTTGTATAAATCAACTAAGTATTATTTTACCTTTTACCAACAAATTTGATAGATTCATCTTTGTCACTTTCAATGAGGCAATGAGTAGAGGTAAATAATACATGATTACCAATATCGCACAATTGACTTATGCTCAAGAGATTGTGTTCTAATCCTTGAACATAAAGCACATTATCAATAATCAAGTTTGAAGAGTTTCCGATTTTACCAATACCAAGAATTTTGCCTTTGTTGTTGTCCCCATAAGTGACATAACCCTTCTCTTTTGGAGTAAGCTCAATGAAATGTCGCTTATCTCCCGTCATGTGCCTTGAACATCCACTATCTAGATACCACAATTCCTTTCCCATTCGAAGGCACACCTACAAAATGAAATCACTTGTTCATTTTGGGTACCCAAACTATGTTGGGTCCCTTAGGGTTAGTGTTGGGACTTTCTCCCTTTTTAATCCACATATAAGTGCCCTTTTTCATTCCAAATTTCTTAATATGGCACTCAATGTTGATATGTCCAAGTTTCCCACAATAAGTACAAGTTGGCTTCTTTGATGAATTCTTTTTAGGAAATGAGCTAACCACCTTGTACTTTTTGTTCTTTTTATAAACATATCCCAAACCGGTTTTATTATGATTGTTTCTTTGAGAGTTCAATAACCGGTTGAGGTTTCTATCACTGTGAGATTGTGGGTTTGTTTTTCAACTCTTTCACTTCTTTTTCAAGTTCACCACATTTCTCACATGGAGTGATAGTTTCCTCATGATTTGCACAATCAATTTGATTACTAGAATTAATAAGTTCTAAGGATTCATTTTGAAGTTTCAACTCATTTATAGATTTTTGCAATTTATCAATTTCTTGTTGAAACTCCAAAATTTTCTTTCCTTTTTTCTTATTAATTTTAGCAAGCCTTCTAAATTGAATTAACATTTCATTATAGGCTTCTTGCAAATCATCATAAGAAATGGACTTTGAAGAAGAACAAGAAGAACTTGAAATTACCTCATCATCACTTCCACACGTTTGATTTTTAGCTATTGATGAGGACTCATTGTTGTTCTTAGCCATGAGACAAAGGTTTGCATTTTCATCATCGGAGCTACTTGAGGATGAGTCATTATTCTTCTCCGGTGCATCCCAAACAATGTAAGCTCTCTTCCCCTTGGTATCTTGGGTCTTCTTGTCATTCTTCTTCAAGAATGTGGCACATTCCATTTTTATGTGACCAATGCCACCACATTCATGATATTTTACTCCATCATTGGTACTTTTGTCTCTTTGTTTGGAGTCTTTTGTTCTCTTCATTTTTGATGGGAAACTACTTTTCCTTCCCTTGAATAATTTGTTGAATCTTTTTACAAACATCCCAAATTCTTCTTGATTGGGTTCACTATCGGAATCCTCACTTGTAGAGCATTCTTCAACTTATTTTGTGACTTTGGTTGAAGCTTTGAGAGATATGCCCTTTTCTTCTTGTCGGACTCCTCATGAGTGTTAAGTCTTGATAGTTCCATTTCATGTTCTTGAAGTTTGCCAAACAAAGTGGCTAACTCCATTTTGTCTAAGTCTTTGGATTCCACGATGGCCTTTACTTTGGGTTGTCACCTCCTATCAAGACATCTCAAAACTTTGTTAGTAGTTTCACCATCATGAAATGTTTTTCCTAAAGCAATCAAATGATTAATTATGTGATTAAAGCGCTTTTGCAAGTCATTTATGGACTCATTTGGAAGCATGCGAAATAATTCATATTCATGAGTTAAAGTATTTAATCTAGCACGTCTTACATCGCTTGTTCCCTCATGAGTAACTTGCGATATATCCCACATTTCCTTAGAAGATTTACATTGAGAGACACAGAAAAATTCATCATGAGACAAAGCGGAAGTGATGATGTTTTTGCCTTTTAAATCATATGAAACTCTTTTCTTGTCATCATCACTCCAACTAGCTCTTGGAATAATTACGGTTTCATCATTTATCAATCTCTTGGGAATGTGAGGTCCATTCTCAATAGCATCCCAAATATCCATATCAATTGCTTCAATAAAAATTTTCATTTTGACTTTCCAATAAGCATACCATTCACTATTGAATAGTGGAGGGCGGTTTATTGAAGAGCCTTCTCCTCCAAAGGGATCGCTTGAGCCCATAGTTTCCAAAAGGATCTTTTTCAAAAAAGTTGTTACACTTGGTCTTTCGACCGAGCTCTGATACCACTTGTTGGAAACCAACAAGCGGGCTTAGCAATTACTAGAGGGCGGGTGAATAGTAATTTGAAACAGCAATATCAAATATTTCGAATAATATTAAATGAATTGAACAGAAGCTGATTTTTCTGAAAAATAGCTCGAAATACTCGAGTCTTTCAGGAAACACTCGAGTGTTTCAAGATGAACCACTCGAGTCTTTTATGATCCACTCGAGTCTTAGAGCACGAACAACTCGAGTATTCTGAGAAGTACTCGAGTCTTTCGAACAGAGTAGCACTAAACCAGTTCTGAAAAATCAGCAACTCACTTCTAATTAATCCAATACAAATCAGAGACTTATCTAACAGAATAGTAAGCAATTAAGATAAATTTTAACAACTTAACAACACTTGATTGCCTTGAACTTACTACCCAATTAGACAAATCCTTTTCTTTGAAAAGCTTTAGGTTGTTTGAGCAAAATAAAGAATGAAAGTTATAAATCAACACTCAAGCAATTTTATCCTGGTTCACTCCAACAATGAGCTACATCCAGTCCTCCTAACCACCTTAGGATATTTTCTATAAATCAAATTGTTAGAAATTACAAAGGATTAATTGAGATAGCCTCACTCAACCTAACCCTTCAAGAGTGTACCAAACTCTTGATTTCTACCCCAATTTGATTCTGGTGATGAAAAACTCTTCCAAAGCTTCCTTGAACTCCCTTCAAGAAGCTCCACCGGGCTAAGAGCCTCTTAGTCTTTGTGCTTGAGAACTCTCAAGACTCCAATGCCCTAAGTCCACCTAGGGTTTGCTTGGGAACAATCCAAGACTTGAATCAACAATCTATTTTGAATGTGTATTACGAATCTCACAATGGATTCGCACAAATAAGCACAACTCAATAATGAATTGAGACCTAAACTCAACTTGAGAGGAAAATAACAATGTGAGAGCAAAGTTGAGTTTTAGTGAAATTAACACTTGAGAAGAAGAATCATAGTAAGCATGTTATTATTCTTGTTTTTGTTGTCTTGTTTGTTCTTGTGCAAACAGAGAGCAATTTTACAATGTAGATCAGAAGAGTTGGGAAAGACTCAAGTGCCCCAGGATGAGTTTTTGAGTATTTCCAACGACTTTATTTTTGCTGACTGTACCGAAAGACTCGAGTCTTTTGGCCAATACTCGAGTCCTTTGACCAGGCTGGAAAGATCCGTTGCACGAACAAGACTAACGGCTATATTTGCTGATCTGGCATCAATACTCGAGTCTTTTACAGAATACTCAAATGGAGACTCGAGTCTTCTTCAAAATACTCGAGTATTTTGATCAGTTATAGTAAAAATTGATTTTCCTTTTTGTTTTTCTTCTCAAGTATTAATTTAAGTTAATCTCAACCAATGATCATATTAATTATTTTACTCTTAGAAGAGATTAACTATTTCTACCAACTCTCAACATAAATGATAAATTACAATTACAATCAAATTGAGAATGAGTGTGCACTTGATTGATTTCTTGATTTCTTGTTGTTGTTGTTGCATTGTCTTTAAAAACTTGATTGTTAATTACTATGTCATCATCAAAATCATATCCACATAATTACTAGGAGCAATGAATTTACACATTTGGTGTGGATGCTTTAATCCTCTCACTTTATTTCAATGTCGTTTCGAACACGATTCACTTTTGTTTCTACCCCCCTCACTCTCTTCTTGTAAACTGCGTAGGGGATTTCATGCATGCTTTTGCTACTATTCTAATTCTTGGTATTTTCTTTTTTCTTTTTTTTTTGTTTTTGAAAAATTGTGTTTACTTTAACAAATTGCATAATTTTATGAATTTTATGATTGTTTTAACTAGGGAAATAGGAAATTCCTTTATGATTCTTTGCTTATGTAAATGTAGGAATATTAGTGTAAAAAAACTGTTTTTGTTTAGGAACTAAACTTCCATGATTTGACATCTCTTTAATTTACAAATACTTTTAGTGGTTGTGTTCAAATTTTTAATGGATTTAAAGTGATCCAATGGTTGAAAAATAACTGAGTTAGATTGAATGGCACAAAAACTTGGTTATAATTTGATCTACTTGACTATGCTCTATTCTTCACATACAAATGTGATTTTTTTAATTGATCCAAGTTCACCATTCTACACAATTGTTTGATTTGCTACAGGGTGAGCCATCATGCAATTGTGAGGTGACTAGTGGAAGGTAGAGGTTCAGATCTTGGAAATAGACTTTTCGTTTGTGAGGTAAGACTACATACACACTTATAATTATAAGCAAATTTAATTACTTTTACACTTATTAAAAAGATTATTTGATTATATTTAATTTTCTTAAATTTATATTCCATCCGTCCCTAAATATAGGACCTTTTTGACACTTTTGTTTTGTTTCTATTTATAAGACCCTTTACCAATTTTCAATGAATATTAATTAAGGGTGTAAGTGATTCGATCCAAGACCGCTAGACCGCTCGGACCGGACCGAAAAATGTAGTATGGTTTGATCTCATGATCCAGTCCGGTCTCAAAACCTTTAAACCGTTAATGTAAGGTCCGATTCATGGTCTCGTGATTTTTTAGACCACAAAGACCGGACCGGACCAATTACTTAAAAAAAAAACCAACACAGTTACTTTCTTTATACTACTTGCGGTGCCTAATAAAAGCACCTTTTGACCAATTTCACTCCCTTTAAGAAAGTTAATTAGTGACATTGGAAATGTAAATATTTGGTATTATTTTCAAAAGTACCCTTATAATTATTATTGTGAAGATAAAAAGTGTTAAGTAAATATGAGTGTTTGTGGAAAAAAAAAGTAATTAATGTCAATAGAAATTGGAAATTGAGCTTGTATCAAGGAAAAAAAAAATCTTAAAGGGGCTCATATATAAGACGGGAGAGAGTATTTTATAATGTGTTTCCCTCTCCCTCATTAGCGATTCCCCTTTCCAAACCTAGCTGCCACTTCTCTTCCCTCACGGTTCTCTTCTTTCCGATCGTTGCGCTGCGCTGCGCTCTGTCAAGGTCTTGGTCGCTGCGTCACCGCTCCATCAAGGTCTCGATCGCTGAGTCACGTCTCCGTCGACTCTCCGTCGCGGTCTTCTCACTCTCCGTTCGTCATCTCTGTGCTTGTGTCGCCGTCGAGCTGGGTCGTCATCTCCGTTCTTGCGTCGCCGTCGTACTGCGTCGCCGTGCGTCGCCGTCACGCTGGTTGTTTTCTGCCACCACTATTCTTTCCTTCTCTTTGTCATTCACAGTAACTGTCATCTGCTCCTTACCATAGAATAATAGTATCTGTTAGTTCAAGGCTATGTTAGTAGTGTCCAGTGATCCATTTCCACCACTATTGGTAAATGAACTAATTGATTTTTCCCTTATTAGTTGATTTTCCCCTTGATATCAACCAGGTTTTGCCTTTCATTTTCAATTGGGGTTTTGTTATTTACTCTCAAATTAGTTGATTTTGCCCTTGCATCTGAACCCTTTGTCTATTAATTTTTTTTTGTCCGTGTTCCTTGCGGAAGCACCGGTATCACCAAGAGCACCCTTAGCTCTTGAGACTAATCCGGAGCGAGCTGTGTGACTGGCTTTCCCAGCGAGATGTTTTTAGTGGGAATCGAACATAGGGCTACTAGCACCCTACACTCTACTAGCACCCGTGTCCCATTTCCAAGATTTCAGTTGGGGCCTTACACCAATTGAACCAAACCCCGTTGGTCTTTGTCTATTAATTTGCTGTTATGTTTGGTATTATTTTTGGTAAATGTATTAATTTGGTATTTTGATTTGTGTTATTTTCAATATTTTTATTTTATATAAATATGCAAAATAGACCGGACAGGTCCGGTCCGGTCTGGGCCATTTATCAACGATCCGGTCCGGTCTTTGTACATCAAATATATGTAGATCGGACCGGACCGAACTATGATATTTTAATTGGTCCGGTCTCTAATATCCGTTTCGGACCGGACCGTTACACCCCTAACATTAATTACTTTTTTCCACAAACATCCCTATTTATTTAACACTTTTTCGATTCCCAATAATATTAATAGGGGTAATTTTGAAAATACATATCAAAAGCTCACATTTCCAATATAATTAACTAAATTATTCAAATTTCTTAATGGACATGAAATCTCTCAAAGGGGTTATAGAGACTAAGGGAGTAAAAAATAGAGGTATTTTTGGAGAGTAGTTTTGGAAATGAAACAAAAATTAAATGAGAAAACAATTTTCTAGGTATATTTTAAGAAAGCAGCATTGGAAACGAAATAAAATTTAAGAAGATTAGTTACTTTTGTTTATATTTTAAACCAAATGAAATGTGTTTTTTTGTTTTTTATATTTCAAGTCGGAGGAAGTATATATATATATATATATATTTATATTTATATACATATATCTCTTCCCAGATCCAACCATGATGTACCTTGCACTAGACCACCCTTTTTTGTTGTTTGATACTTTGATATGCATGGGAATTTAAGGTTTCCATTAGTTTCATACTGGTTATAATTTCTCAATGATTTTAAGTTAAAAGTTCAATATGAATTTTTATTGCCTATAAAAGTTCACCTATTAATGTCTGTTTAATATTTTAGCTATTCATGTATGGTGGATATTTTGGGCTCTATCTACTATGGCAATTATGGGATGTGATAATATTTAGTGGTGTTAAATGATGTGCATTTTTTGGCATTGTTTGAATTAAAAAAGGCAGAAGGAGATCAAGAAAACTATAAGTGTCCGTTTGGGAAGTGGAATTGAAATTGTAGTAATTCACAATTCCAATTAATTGAGTTGGAATTATGATTCTATGTTTGGATTGTATAAAGAATTAAAATGTAGAATTTGAATTCCAAATTTAATTTCTTATTTCATTGTTTGGGCATAAGATGTAAAATTCAAAAAATTGTATTAATTATATTCTATAGTTTGAGCCTCGTGTCGTGACTATTTGTTTGCGTTGCGGCAATAACCTTTTGTGTATATCGCAACCATCGCTTGTGTCATGGAAACAATAGAGTGGTTTGTTACTAGGATTCATATATTCTAGTGATGGTAGATAATAGAGTGAAGGGGAAAAGATAGTTATGAACATGAGAAAATTCCGAGGGTGGAGAAGAGGGGAAGATGAAAACTAGGGTTGGACTAGAGCCGGTAAAAAAGCCCGACCCGATTGGTTGGTCCGTACAAGATCGATAATTATGACCCAAATAGATTTTGGGCCTTCTTGGCCTGTTTTAATAAAACCAGAACCAGCCAGGCTACGTATAAACTTGCTAATATCACCTAAAAATCTTACCCTCTACCATGTTTAACTAGATGATTTTTGGCACAAATTTCATCTTGGCCTTTTTGGCCTAGCCCGATCATGGCCCGAACGACCGGGGGTAGCCTGAATTACCATCTTTAGGATTTACTGGTAGAGAGGCTGTGTATTTTGTTTTTAGACTCACTTTACTCAATTCTGTAAAGTATAAGTATGGAATTGTAATTCGAGGCTTAGGGATAAGAATTGAGTTTCTATATTCCATGGAATTGTGATTCCAATTCCAAATGCACAACCAAACACCATAATTCAAATTCGTATCGCAAATTTCATGCTCAATTCCACCCACCAAACGGACCATAAGTGAAAGTATTTATAGTCAATGATTTGTCAATAAATATATGATTGACCATTATAGCACCGTTTGATCCATGTAGCTGACTCCACATAGTGGGAATATGACTTGTTTGTTTGTTTGTTTGTTGTTGTTAAATGATGTGCATTCCATTCCCTATATTGAAATATTATGAATCAGATTAATATGAATGCATGTTATAGTTTGTGTATTTTACTTACTCTTGTTGCATTCTCGTTTCATCTTGATAACCCGATTTTTTATGATTTACATTGATTATAGGGATAAGTATGGGCACTGTAGATTCTGTCAAAGAAAAGATGGGCACTGCAGAAATTGTATGTTTATCTAGCGATGATGAATGTGAAGTTGTTCTGAAACCCGTTAAGTTGGAGTCAGATTCTATTACAGGTGCAAAACAACAATATAAAAGCAACAAAAGCTCACTAGCCAGACATAAGAGATCTCGAAGTCATCCCCTTAGACAAGATTCTGAAGAGAATATAAGCTCTAATGCTCCAAGTACAGGTCATAGTAATTCTAGTGTATTGGAGCAAGGACTATCACCAGTCGATGACACAGAAATTTCTTATGTATCACCCATTTCTGCAGCACCAGTTTGTAAGCAGTTTTGGAAAGCTGGAAGCTATGATGATGGGCTTGCTTCTAAAGTCACTGTTCAAAGTATTCCTATATAACTTTTTTCAAATTAATTTAGCTTTCTAATTGATCCCATCACTGTAACTATCCCATAGTGTTCTATCTACTAAGGTTAAATGAATGCAATGTAGTTAGGAAACAGATTTTAGTTTTCAGATCTCACATGCTGTGTTATACTTGTAGCATCATACTTCTTATTTATTTGTTATTTTTCTTTGTTGCAGATACAAAAAACTATCTGCATGTACACCCTATGTTCCTTCACTCAAATGCAACTTCGCATAAGTGGGCATTTGGTGGTATGTTCTTATGGTCTATATCAGCATGTCTCTTTGTGAATGTTTTAGTTGCCCTTCTTTCCGATGAGTTTCATGAGTTGATCTTTTTCTTTGCTTTGGTTTGCACTTTGCAGCTATAGCAGAGCTTCTCGATAATGCTATTGATGAGGTATTTTTCCTGATTCTTGAAATATTGAACTGCTTGAATTTTTAAATTTTGTATAAGACGCCATTTCTTTTGTCATCTGCTTCGATTGCTTTCAGGTTTATGTTTTCAACAACAACAAAAAAACTTTTCCCACTAGGCGAGTCCGGTTACATGGATAAATTGGCATCATAATGTTTTATCATTAATGAAGTCTATAGACCATTATCTAAATACTCCTTAAGAGTTTGCCTAGAGTTTTTCTTAGTCTTCCTTTTCCTTCATTGATTGGCAATGGGCTACCATCTTTATCTACTCCTTATTGAGGCTTTTACAACAGGTCTTTTTCACACATTTTGAAACCACCTAAGGCCCTACCATACTTTGGACAGTAGGTGCTGCCCCAACTTTCTCTCTGATTTATTCATCCTTAATCCCATTTTTGTCTGGTGTTTCTACTCATCCAATGCAACACTTTATCTTTGTTATAGACTTTATTCTCTTGTGGGCTTTTTACCTCCCAATATTCAGTCTCATAGAACACTCCTGGTCTTATAATTGTGCGGCAAAATTTTCCCTTAATCTTGAGAGGTATCTTTCTATCACAGATAACACTCAAAGCTCTCGTCTGTTTCATTCACCTCACTTGTATTCGATGACTTACATTTTTTTTTTATGTTTCCAGTTAAAAATATGTGACTTGTGGTATGTTATGGTCTCCAATTTCCACTTTTAAACTATGATTAGTCTCTCCCCATGTATTCGGTTTTGCTTCTACTTAAATGAAAGTCGTGTGCTTCTAAACTTGTCTCCACGTCTCTAACTTCATTCAAATATTTTTTTTCATTTGTCATTGCATAGATTATTGTAATCCTTAATCTATATTGCCGCTATTTTGACGCCATCATTTCATACTTTGTACAATTGATTTTGTTTCTATTTTGTATTGCATTTGTTGACTTTTTTTCTTAGGATAGATCCAAAATGGGGCTACCTTTGTAATTGTAGATAAAACTTTAAATCCGAAGGATGGAACTCCTGCATTGTTGATTCGAGGTTTGTGGTACTTAAACTCATTAATTATAGGATGTTGATAGTTATTGTGGTCCGAGTTCCTTGTCTTGAAAGGAACATATTGACACTGGATATGTTGATTTCGTAAAATATTAAGTTCTTATTGTTTTGATGTTGTACTGACACTTGGCAATCAGATGATGGTGGTGGAATGGATCCGGAAACAATGCGTCATTGCATGAGTTTTGGATTTTCAGAGAAGAAGTCAAAATTTGCCATTGGAAAGTGTACGGATCATTGCATTCTTTTTGCATTCATTTTGGTATTATCTTTCATATTTATTTTTCAATTTGGTGCTGTTCCAGATGGAAATGGCTTTAAGACCAGCAGTATGAGGCTTGGTGCAGATGCCATAGTCTTCAGTTGCCATGTAAATGATAGGTAGGATGGTTTTGCAACAATATTTGAAGTTATGGGGGGAAAGTGAGATTCTTATTATGTTTCTTTTGTCTGACTTTTCCTGTTTTGATTAGGGTTATGACTCAAAGTATTGGACTTCTGTCATACACATTTTTGATGCGAACACAACTTGATAGAATAGTAGTTCCCATGGTGAGTGGTGTTTCTCATATTTTATTAATTAAAGATTTTGGTTTGTAGTTTGTACTAAAAATCTCCGATAATATATATATATATATATTTATTTATTTTTTTGCAATGAACATTGTAGTAGTTTAAATTTACCTTGGCATTCGGTGTTGCACGACCCATTTGTGTAGTTTTTAGTTGGTACTTTTGTTCTTTTGAGGATTTCTTATTCTCTTGTAATATTGTTCCGTCTCTTCTAATAATATTTCTTTTCTTATCCAAAAATTTACACCACTAACTTATCCTGTCAATTTCAGGTGAGTTATGAATATAATACATCAAATGGATCGTTGGAAATATTAAATGGCAAAGAGCATTTTGTGTCTAATTTATCCTTGCTGTTGGGTTGGTCACCATTTTCATCAGAAGCAGAACTTTTGAAACAAGTTAGTTCTACATTTTCCCTTTCATTCATGATTGTTGGTTGCCACTAACAAAAAATATTGAATGCTTGCCATATTTATTATTTGGCTAAATTACTCATTTGGTCCCTTACCTTATTTTTTAATTTCAAATTGGTCCCTTACCTTTTTTTGGTTTCATATTGGTCTCTTATGTTTCTTTTCGCTGTCAATTTGGTCCCAGAATCACTATTCATCCTACGTGTCAATATCATATTGGTCCATGTATATATTGTTGGAGAGAGAAAGTGACACGTGTCTATGACATATTGGTCCACATAGGATGAATAGTGATTCTGAGACCAAATTGACAACGAAAAGAAACATAAAGGACCAATATGAAACCAAAAAAATGTAAGGGACCAATTTGAAATTGAAAAATAAGGTAAGGAAAATACAATTGTCCTCAAACCTAAACCAAAAACATGAAACAAAGCATGCTAGTCGCTTTGCAAATCAAACAAAGAGGTCCATCTGAGGAGGCCATAGGTAGAACACCACGAAGAGGCTAGGAAAACTATTTTATCCCAAATTACTTGAATTTAAAAATATTCCTTCCCTACATACCCATCGAGACTACTACCCTACTACTATTGAACGCGTGTGAAATTTGGACATTGAAATGAAACCCATCAATGGCTAGCTAATATAACCCCAAGCCACTTTTAAAAAAATAAGAATTAACGGATCTTGACCCTAGACCCGTTAAGTAACAATTTCCTATGAGTAATATTTTCGATTGGTCATTGACTTTGTGGGCATCAATCAATTTAGTCCATGATATTTTTGAAATTTCAAATTGGTCATTGAGATAGGAAAACGTGAATCACATTAGTCCCTGACGTTAATGAGCGACAATGGTCCTTAACGTGGAGTAACGGAATGGCCAAAACAACGTTTTTGGCAAAAAATAAAACAAAGATTGTTGACTATTGGTCAAATTAGTCCTTGAGATTGTGGGCATCGGTTAAATTAGTTCCTGACTTTGTGGATCACTAACGGCATGGACTAATGTGACTCTCGTTTTCCTATCTCGGGGACTAATTTGAAATTTCGATAATATCAGGGATTAATTTTGTCGATGCTCACAAAGTTAGGGACAGTCTGACATATTATTTATTTACAAATGCTAATAATCTTGAATAATAGTTACCTAGTAAGATCTATGGGAATAAGTCGCTAAACCCCTTAACCACAAGTAACCCATTATACTTACGATAATTTGGTCTTTTAAGTTTTGCCTTTCTCTCTTTGTCTCTTAATGTTAGTGAGTCCTGTATCAATATGTTTGGAAAATTGTGTTTGGTTAATTATCCTAGGAAAATTGTGTATTTAATTGGTAATTGGTATTAGGACTCCTCTCTTAGGAACTAGTTCTTCTCTTAGGAAATTTTATTTAGGTGCATGTTGGTTGTCGACTAATTAAGATTGGCTATGGTGTAGCTTTAAAATGAAGTACAACATAGGTAGGGTTAAATGCACAATATTTAGTAACTAGCTATTTAGCAAAGCACATCAATTATTTCTTGTAATCAAATCCAAGTCTTTGTTGAAAACCCTTAACTACTAGCTGCGCTTTGTATTTATTTACTATTCCATCATGAATGTGAAGGTGTGATTTGAGGTATGGAATATGTAAATTTTGATCTTGTCTTCATGGGATGAGTGTTTCTAGTAGAAGAGGAGGGAGGGGTTGTAGATGGTGAATATGAGTAAATTGTTAGTGAGTGATCAATTATGGAAGATGTTTGAGGAATTGGAGACATGGCAGTATTTTGACTTGTTGAATGGTAGAAACGTATCAAGAATCATGGTTGTTAAGCTCCAATGTTGACTCAAACTTGTTTAGGAGGTAGAATCGGGCCACCTCACATGGATACTCGAACCTGGATGAACTCTAGTAAACTTGTTTCACTTACCCACTCAAATTACATTCTCTAAACACCTGAAATGACGTTGCTTCATGACCACAACATCTAATATGAAGATGTTTCATGGCTAATCAACCAAAACATTCCTTTTCACCAATATGAAATTAGGGTTCCCATCAACCTAGACTCTCGAGGCTCTCCGCCTCATCCTTCTCTCCTAGTCTCCTCTTTATCTTAATGTCCTCTGCCTAATCTTCCTTGGTTTGAAGCTGTAGCCATTGTTGACTCGCAAGTCTTAATATTATTATGACTGGATGCTATATATGCTATCGTAGTGTATATTTTCTAAAATAGGTAAACTTATATGATTTCACTATTTGAGTTTACCTAACCTCGGCAAGTTTAGGTAAACTTTCGAGTTTGATAGCCATGCCCTCTAACTAGAGACATTGTATGGAAACTTATACCCATTGAAAAACACATCTTTGGAAATATAGTATTCAAGAAGGAGATAGACACTTGTAACCTTAGGTGTAGTTGAGTAACCAAAGAATGTACACTCATCTGATCTAAATTGTAACTTATTTTTGTTGTAAGGTCTAAAACATGGGAAACATGCGTATCCAAACACTCTTAGGAATGAGGAATCATTATTCTTGTTAAAGAGTAGATTATATGGAATAGCACCTTTAATAGAGGTACTGATCCTGTTCCTCCTAGTCTAGATATGCCAGACTGATGCAATTAGCATCTGGATCTTCATCAAAAAGATATCTTAATGGAGACGGATTACAAATCGTTCGAGATGATGAGAAGCCATATCATCTTCTACTTGTTGTTTATAATAAGAGCCACCGTGGGAAGTGGCGGGACAGACTGCCCACATAGTTTTTCTTTCTTTTTGTTCTTGATAAGGGTGTCTTATCCTCTTCTCTTGTGCTATTCTCTTCTCATGTGATGATATTTCTTTGTTTATAAAAAAAAAAAAGTTACAAACATTTCTAAGAGAGTTGGATGTCACCCTTTCGATATGATCTGCAACTATCAATGGGATGATCCTTGGGTCGTCAATCTCAGATAGCGGAGCATAGTGGTCGACCCCAAAATTGTTATAGTGGGATAGCTATAAAACTCAAATACTCCATATTTGTGACTCAGTTGTGAAGACTTTGATTTCAAGAGATGTAGAGGAAGAGAGGGCTAGAATGTGAGAAAGAGAAACCTGGAGCATTAGACAGAGAGGGGTAAACAAGTAAAAGAGAGGGGTAAACAAGTGAAAGGGTAAAACTAGCATTCACTCACTTTAAGTAAGGGTAAGTAAGACTTTGGACAAGTTAATAAGTGGGTAAATAGACATTTGTGAGTTGAAAATAAGGTTAAACTGTAACTCTAATGAGGTGAAATGGGGGTAAACTTGCAAGACAATGAAGGAAACCAAAATGTGAAAGAAAACCCTAAGTAGCAGCCGCATGAAGCCTCCTCGTTTTTCTTCTTCTTACCCTTCTTCTAAAAACCCTAATCTTGCCTAACACTAATTTAGCTGCTGCCATCTATGTTGGGATGCCAGGCGTTGCTACAAGGCTGCGATTTCTCCTTGGTTTCCTGCGACAGCTATCCGCTTTGCAATAGCACATTCTGTCGCATGGAAGGGTTGATCGATCCCGACGCGATAGTGGGTTAGTGATTACTTGTACCTTGGATGATCCTTAATAGTCTTTCATTCCTTGGGTAGATTTCCATCTCCTTGCTCCTTTGTATTTGGAACCTCTTCCCATTTCTGCATTGTTGTAATTCTTTAAATATGTGTTTCTGAATAGTTTTTCAATATCGTTAACAGCAGCCCTCCTCTCCCCCTCACAGGGATAGATTCATCAAATGCAACACGAATTGATTCTTCCATTGTTATAGTTCTCTTGTTACAAATTTTATATGCCTTACTATACTGTGGGTCCTTTGGGGCTTAGTTTTGATTATGACTCCCTTTGCAATCCACAATTCGGCACACGATACTTTTTAAAGCTCAAATGTGTTTTTAGTTCTTTAAAAGCTAGGGCTTATTGATTTTTGTCCTTGATAAAAAAAATTGGTTGAAGTTGCTATAAACTCGTTTATTTTTTATTTTAGTCTTTGCTGATAGTTGGCATTGTGCTTTTGTTTGGGATTTGGTCCATGTAATGTGTTGATGTTTTGGATTTGGTCCTTGTTGTGCTGATTTTCTTACCACATTGTTTATCACATTCAAGCAGTTTGGATCGTTGTATCTGAGCTGTGAATAGAGAATGCTTATTTGCCAGCTTGATGGGGATCATGGAGAGTAGTGTTTGGTGAATTATATTAAAAAATAGTGTGTAATGGGACTCTATCTGTTAGGAACTAGCTCCTCTCGTAGGGAAATAGGAAGAGTTATTGACTTATTATTGCATAGGAATTAGTTCAATTATTTTTATTTTATTACCTTTGTAAATAGGTATGTATTTATCATGCAGGTCTATATATAACTCAATTGATTGATGTATTGTCTAAATTTTAATGAATAATGTTTTCATATTCTTGAAAGTTTGAGCGTATGGCTGAAGTCATGAAGTCCTTTTGGCCTTATTTGGTAAACCTCATATGATAGTTCCTCATAGGCGATACCTTCTAGCTGGCATGATATTCTTATAATTTTGCTAGGAGGTGATAGCTACAGCTGTACTGTCAAAGATGTGACCATTTCAAGAATATGAAATATGGCAAAATTAATCCTTTCAATTTACTAATAATATAACTCACTCTTCCTTCATAATTAGTTGCATATTCCAATTCATTTCATATATTCTTCACTCTCTGGCCTCTGCAGTTTGATGACATTGGATCTCATGGTACTAAAGTAATTATCTATAACTTGTGGTTTAATGATGATGGGAATTCAGAGCTGGACTTTGATACGGATCCTGAGGTTGCATTTTATTTTTATTGATCTTCCTTTTCATTTCTTTACTGTCTTTTAATTAATGCTTTCATTCCTTATGAGGGGATTCTTCTCATATGCAGGATATTCGTATTGCTGGGGATATCCAGAAGGTTAATACACTTCCAGCGTGGAAATCAGTGAACGAGCAACACATCGCTAATCGGCTTCGTTACTCTTTACGTGCATGTTCATTTAGAAAATTATGCATAAGTGGCTGTATAAAAGGTTGATTTTCTCGAGTCTAATAATATTATGTTCCACAGGTTTACTTGTCCGTATTGTACTTGCGGTTACCGGAAACTTTTCGAATTATATTGCGAGGGCAAGATGTGATGCCACATAACATTGCTGATGATCTTAAATATACAGATTATATTATATATAGACCACAAGTTGGCGGTTCTAAACAGGTTATTGTTTTATATTTTAAAGTTCATTAATTATACATTGATTGAAAGGAATAATTATCTTGCGCTGAATATGTACCCAAGGAAATGATCTGAGGAATTTCTGCTAGCTAAAGTTCATTAATTTTTTTTTTTAAAATTAATTCATCCATTTTTTTTATTTGTTCAGGGAACAATTGTTACAACAATTGGATTTCTTAAGGAAGCTCCTCAAGTCAATATCCATGGTTTTAATGTATATCACAAAAATCGGCTGATATTGGTAATTCTCGCTCTAAATGTTCTAATATGACTAGTTGGAGACTTGGAGTCAACTTTCTAATTTTACAATCAAGTAATTTGTTAATGCTTGAAAATTAAAATATTTTGCATGAAAATTGATCAACTTTCGTATGTGTTAACTGGTATGTAAATATGTGAGGTTATCCCCTTGCAAGTGCATCTTCTTGAAATATTGCATAATCATTTTATCGTTGTATTGTTTATAAATAGTTTTGTTTGTGCACAAGGTTTTTTTACTTAATGTTACCAAGAGTTTTACTTTTGCATTTATTATTTAGTATTAGCTTGTTACAATAGGAACTTTGTGATAAATTTATGTATAGATTTGTTTCCTCAACTTTCATGGAAAGCAAATGATAATCCCTATATTTCATATGTAATGTGGTTTAAGCTTTTTTTATCTTGTTTCATATATTAATGTTGTTTTACAAACCCAAAACATAATTATACTGTTTTTCCCAACTATGCCATTATCTATCACAATCTCTTTCTACTCTAATCTCTCCCTCTTTCTTCAATAGGATTACATAAGAGTACTATAGTGAAAATATTCCAAATTCTTGCATCATTTAACAATTATTAATCTTTGTGCACAACCTTAAACTGCATTGCATATGAAACACAGGGAGTATTAGTGGGTATTATAGTGAACCATCTACAAGTATACTTAATCAGAACTCATGTGTCAGTCAAAGGCGAAAGTCACCCTTATGGTGCTAGAATCTTTTAAGGCCTTGAGGCAGGAGGCGCCAAAATTTACTTGCCTCACTAGGTTCAAGCTGATACAAATGATGACTGTTTAATATACATGCAGATTATTGCTCTTAGAAACTGAACTATGATAAATTGAGATAAAAGAAAGGAGAGATAGAGAGATGAAACTGTAGTCCTAATTGTTTGAGAATTATGGTGCTAGATCCTTGACTCGACGAGGAGGATGATGCAATATAGTGCACATCTGCTAGTGAACTAGCAGTACAAATTAGCAATACATTCATAGTGAAGTAAAATTACATATAACCATCTTACTCTAACCTTCCCCCCCAAACATATACTGGTTTTAGTAAGTAATAGTAGTCAAACACCTTCTGTTTGTTCATGAGGTCAGTTGTTTCATCATGAACTGAAGAACAACTAAGGTATTGTTGATGGCCTTTTCTCTAAGAAATAAGAGACCCGGGTCATGTGGATTACCTTTTCTCGGTCAAAGAAGAGATCCAGTTCCATGTGCAATGTGCTTGGTGTGGGTGTGCTGAATATGATTATGTGTAAGTGCAATTTTACTTGGGTTTTTGTCGCAGATGACAGGATTGGAGAGATTGAGACATGCAATTCCTCGAGGAGGATTGGATCTATATGACACTGGTCGCTGTAAGTGCATGACTACAGTACTTGACCACCATGAAACAAGGTTTGGACAAGCACAAGACCTTGAATTTGAGTGTTTCCCTAGCAGGTCCCTTTTCAAGGTTTGGCAAGCACAAGACCTTGAATTTGAGTGTTTCCCTAGCAGGTCCCTTTTCATTCAGGCCTTCTGTGATGTTGAGTGTTGGGTAGTAATAACCCATGTGAGATGGACCTTGTGAATTGTGAGGTTTCCAAGGCTCCTCTTAACAATCCATTGTTCTCCAAGATGCTGGAACAACAACTGGCATACCTTGTTGACACTGTAACTAATCTCGGGGCAAGTATTGATGGCATATAGTAAGGCCGCAATTATAGATATTTAGTTGTCAGCAACAAAATTACCTCAATACTTGTCAACTTTGCATCCACTAACCTGAGCCCTAGTGAAACGGTTTTTCATTTATTTCCTTTGGTACAGGAGGAGAATCGATAGCAAGATTCTTAAACCTCTTTGCCAAGCAAGTGGTCTAAATCATCCAACTCTTTGCAAGCAAAGACTTTCTTAATGATAGGGTCCAAGACATAGACACTGAGCCAAGATTGGGCCAACAAGATGAAAAGCCTAAAATTTGGAGAGTATACTCGAGGATAGAGAATAGAGGCCTTCTGGGTGAGTTAGTTGGAGGAGGTTATTATGTTTTGGTAATCGTGTTTCTAATGCATACGACACGTGATTTTATAATACAGGAAAGGGCTACAAGAATAATATAAAATAATTACATTAATTGTCAATGCATATCCATTTTTGATATACACATGTATTAAATGTGCTATTTCTTATACCCCCTCAAGCATACAAATTATGTGCTCCAAGCTTGTTAAACATATATTTAACCCTAGACCCTTTGAGGGATTTGACGAGCATGTTAGCAAGTTGGTCATTGGAATGGGCGAAATTGATCTTTATGTTCTTGGTTCTCTAAAGGAAGGCAAAATTAGAGGTAATTTGGAGAACAGCCTGGTTTTCACAAATCAACTTCATATTCTCGATATCTCTTACCCTGAGTTGAAGAAGTAATTGTCAAAGTTATCTTTGTTCCCTTGTAGTAATTACCATAGCACAATATTCAGCCTCTGCATTGGATCAGGCTACAAATCTCTATTTCTTACTTCAACATTAGATTAAGTTCCCCCCAACAAGAACGTAATAGTCCAATGTGATCTTTTATTAGATGGAGATCCTGCTCGATCAGCTCGATGAGCATTTTTGATGTATCTAGGGATACGAACTACAACGGCCCAATGGGCATCACACGGAGCATTCATGAATTGACTTTACACTTATAACAAAGGTTATATCATGTCTAGTTATTTAAGGTAATTTAGTTTGCCAACCAAGCATTGATATTTTTGCGTGGGTCTTTGAAAGATTCCCCCTCACTCAGGTCCAAACTAGCATTATGATTCATAGGAGTATCACAAGGTTTGCATTCTAGCATGCATGTTTCCTCAAGAATGTCCAAAGCATATTTGTGTTGATTAAGTATAATGCCAAAATCAAATCCAAGAAATATATGAGAGGACCTATGTCCTCTGTATGATTTTGATGAGAAAGATGTTTGAGATTAAATATGTCAGCATGGTCATTTCTAGTGATAATAATGTCGTCCAACGTAAACCACTGGAGAAATGCTAGTGGTAAGAGATGAATGGAGAAAGAATACAAAATGATCAATTGCACACTTAGTAATGCGAAATTATTTGAAGTCTAAATTGTATCGGCTGAACCAAGCACAAGGGGATTAGAGGGCTGGGTAGGGGAGGAGCAGTTTTTTTGTGGTTTGTTTGCGGCAAAATCGCAACCTTGTTGCAGGTTGATGCCCATGCTCCATCTCTCTGCAACTTCAATCCCAATTGACCCTTGTTTATTAAAGGGGTCCACATTAGTCTTACGATAAGACAGAGCAAAACCCATCTCATCCTTATGGCGTCGGGTTGGGTTCAACCCGTCATGATTGTCACAAAAGGGACGAACAAGGACAAAAGGAGACAGACTTGACACAAGAGGTGATGGGAATGGATATACCCTCGAGTCACCTGTCTCATCTTGCTATGTATATTAAGGTTCTATTAGGAGGTGTTTGTTTCAGGGTTAAGAATTGTGTTCGTGGGGATCATATTCCCAGATATACTATTACCAGGAATCTTATTGATGAGAATATAGGAAAATATGTTTGATTAGAATTTACAATATTTCTGGGAATATACAGCATAATTATCAAAATGTCCATGCTATAGTAAACTTCTATTCAAATATTAAATTTTTTTAATGCCTATGTAAAAAATGGTTTTTATAATTTTTATTTCAATCAATAGATTATAATCTACTATTTACTTTATCTATGCTATAACACTTTTATTTTTTACTTTCTTGAAGCAAATAAAATTGAATTATTACTGTAGCAATTAAAAGCCCAATACATATATTGATATAATAAAATAATAAAATTGATATATTTTTTTACTATATAAGCTAATACTCCCCTGGTCCCAAAATGTTAGTTAAAAAATATAAAAAATTGTCTCAAATTAAAGTTAAAGTAATGAATAAAAAAAAAGGAAAATAGTTTGTGCACCAACAATGTAAAGGTTTTATACACTGTCAGCACATCATCTACCATTCAAGGGTTTATGATCATCGACTTTCAAGTAAAAGTAATGCAAATGAATGGTGGACGATGTATTGTCGATGTAAAAAACTTTACACTGTCAGCGCATACCATTTAAACTGAAAAAAAAGTTAAAATTGCATATAATATTTTATGATTGGTTAATTAAGGAAATATGCATTAAATATTTGCTATGGTGATTGGTGTTTTGGGGGAATGCATTAAAAGTATGTTTCCCTTATTTTTGATGACTTTTCGAACTTTTATTAACTTTTTGGGACAGAGGAAGTAATATAATGTGAGTGTCTTGTCTAAGATATTTATGCTAGTTATATTAAAATTATATTGTTGTATGTGCTAAATTATAGGGTGGTAGGTACTTGTTTGTGAAATATTCATTTGTCTCTTTGAATAGCAAAGTGTCTTGATATTTTCACTTTTTAAGTTGTGTACAAGGGTCAATCTTACCCGTCTTGACCCGTCCCAATTTGGACTTGTCACCAAGGAATCATGGACATGACACAGGGTACGGATACGACACGACATGAGACACAACGATATGACAAAAAAATATAAAATGTTAAAGTAAATTGTTAAAAGTGTCTAAAATGGATACATGTCTGACACGGGACATGATACAGTGACAAATATAAAGTATCGGTGCTTCCTTGCCTATCGCTATTGTGTCCCTTCCTAATTAGGGATAGGTTCAGGTTCAAAAATGGACCTGATCAACATGTATGGATGGGTGAAGGACTATGTTGCACAGGTTCGGGTATGTACTGGGTACGGGGGTACGGCTTTTTCGTAAAAATTAGAGTACGGGTACGTTAATATATATAATAAATAAATAAATATATAAATATATATTTATATAGTTATTTATTTAAAAAATTACATGACAAAATATAACAAAATTAGAATTAGAATCAAAATCAAAAATCAAAATCAAAGGAAGGAAGGAGAAGCACTGAAGCAGCAGTGCAGGGGAAACAGGCGAACAAACCGTGGTGGTGGCTGCTGGTTGGCGACGGCGGTGGCTGCTGGCTGGCGACGCTCCTGGTGGCTGCTGGCTGGCGACGCTCCTGGTGGCTGCTGCTTGGCGAAGTGGTTGGCTGCTGGTTTGACTCCTGGTGGCTTTTGGTTCGCGGCTCCTGGTGACTTCTGGTTGGCTTTTGGTTCGCCATTTCTGGTGGCTAATGGTTGGCAACAGCGGTGGTGAATGTTTGGAGAAGATTGGCCGGTCGGGAGAAGCTAGCAGATGAGAATGTAAGGGGATTTGAAAATTAGGGTATTTTGGGAAATTATGGGGTGAAAACCGGTTTTTGGACCCAAAACCCTGTTGGGCCGCACCCAATACGTAACCCATCAGGCCCAAAACGTACCCCAGAAGTACCCGTACGTACCCACACCATTTTTTTTTAAATTTTTTTTATTTTTTATTATTTGGGTACGTACCCATGCATACCTGGCGCGTACCCGACCCAGAGAGTACCCAGTACGGGTACGAGCCCAAAAATAGAGTACCCGCGCAACATAGGTGAGGGACAAGCCAAATCCGTCCCACACTCAGCCCAGCTCTTATCCTTCCTTTTGAGTTAAGTTAGTTTTACCTTGCTTATAAACGAAATAACGCTATTTAGTCCTTGTTTTTTAAAGCATGGCAAAAGGTTTGTTTTAAATTTATTCAGTAATTTCACCCTTCCCTTCTCCACCCTCACTTTTCATTCAAGCTCTGTGCATTCCTGGTGGTGATTTCTTGCGGCATGCTTTGTTTTCTTCTTGTTGCTTCTCCCCTTCATTCTGTTCATCTCAAGTTCTCAACCTCCCACACTCCCACTTCATTGCCAAACCCTCCTTAACTTGGTGTATTTTTTAGTATTTGTGTATTTATATGTGTAGGGTATAAATTACTTGTATTTTTTCCCTTGGCTGTAACAGTCAACATGCTATGCCATCTTTAGGGTTGACCGTTATGCTGCGCTATCTAGGATTGACTACCTAGCTTCAACCCATAGATGGAATAGTGAAGATGACATGCAATGTTAAGAGCATCCTTGATGATGAATTCGGGAGGTTGGTCCATGTAGATCTCTTTTTCCATCTAACCATCTAAAAGGGCATTTCTAATTGTTGAAGAGGCCAATGGTGGATAACAACAAGGGCAATGAAGAGCTTCACCGAAGAGATAGAAATACTTAAGCTTTGTGTTACATTCTGCAATCGAAAATAGAAATGACTAGTTTGTGAAAATGCACAAATTGCTATAGTTTGTTTATACTTCCTTTGGTATTTGTATCCTCTTTCATAGTTGCCATTTCTCTCCTTTCGTTTGAATAAATTCCTTGTCCAGAAGAATCACATAGTTACACCGTTAGTTGAACAATTTAAATTATTTTATGTTTATTCTCTGTTGCTTTACCTTAGATCTACTTCATGGCATGCCTTTTTTCCTCTAACTAACACTACCGCTACCTTTTCCATACGGTAGCCATTTTGGCAGGTTGTGAACTATTTAGACAGTAGGGGTAGAGGAGTTGTTGGTGAGTAACACATTACTAAGCAATTTCAAGTTCTGTTGTAGAGATATAATACACCTGTAGAGTATGGAGAGTATGGGTGTGATACTATATCAATCTTTGTTTAGGTATCCTGCAAGCAGATTTTGTTGAGCCGACTCATAATAAACAAGATTTTGAGAGAACTTCCTTGTTTCAAAAGCTTGAAGGGCGGTTGAAGGAAATGACATGGGAATACTGGTATAGTTTTAATGCTAGCATCCTTTATTCTTGCTTCTTTTGCTCTTTTTTCTTGTCTCGAATAATATCTACTTTTGAAACATGGAGTATTTGGTTTGCATGATTGTTAATGGTTTTCTTAACCTTAGCCCTAACTTTAAGTAGTTAAGGTGAAAGAGAATTGGTAAGCTCTGTCCAATACTGCCCCGATGTATTAAAATATTTGGTGTTCCAATCATCGTAGTTAGTATTGTATGATTCGTATCATGAATTGATAAGGTTTTCATTTCCAACAATGCAAATCGGAGGTTGCATCAATTTTGTTGCCTATATCATCAAAATTGCTTCTGGATGGCTATTCATGTGAGTCTGTAATGATCGGGTGGCATGCTACTTAGTTTCTAAAAACCATAACAAATTACTTTTTTCTTTTATTCTTTTATTAAACATGGCTTAAACGTAAAACCCATATCGTTTTTTCCATTGTCTTTGCCTTTTTCTTCTTCCTTTCTGGTTGTCTTCTCTTCTTTTCTTGCCGGTCTAAATGGTTCTTATGAAGTACATGTGTTATTTAGTAATCATATTTAATATTTATGATACTCCCTCCGATCCTATTTATATGTCATACTTAACCATATCACAATGAGCTAGGAGAGTAGTTACACTTCTTAAAACTTTAAAAAAGTACTTTAACATTACAATTTTACCCTATTAACTTGGATTGAAAATCCCACAATATATTGTTTCACATTTATGAACAAAGGGTAAATAAGAGAAAAGAGCAATAGATGCTTCCAAGAAAATACAAAATGACTTATAAATGGTATCAGAGAATTCTTCTGGAAGGTGACTGTTGAGACACCGGCAAGTATATCGGGTCGTACAAGTAATACAATAGTAAAATAGTGTCGAACCCGCATGGATTAGTTAGTTCTATCAATTATCACCTTATCGAAGTTGAACCAATGAAATTGGATTAAAAATATTTATTGGGATTTTCAAAAAAAAAAAAAGTGTAAAATGATTGAGTTGTAGAATGGATAAAAGTGCTAGGAACATGGTATGATTGGCAGTAATAGTGATTTACTTCAATCATGAAAATCATTCCGATTATGTTAACAACAATTCCAGCTCAATGCATTTACTTTGTATTATTAGTTTAGACACCTTAATCCCTTAAGTGAGTCCAAAACTAAGAATCATTTGATTATAATGTTATGTAATATCCCATAAGTATTCCTACGAGTTGTGAAATTATAATGTTTGATTACATTGCTATTTCACTCCCTAATTTCCCAACTGAACGATTGGACTCGCACATCACAGATTAGCTACTTCTATGAATATCATTGAAGATCATAATCTATATTGTAAATCACATAATTATATTCAAATCCACCATATCCCTACAGAATGGATTAACTAGACATAGAATGGAAATAGAGGAAAGAGAAGAGCAAACTCCATGAGAGACATAGAGCAGCACCACGAGGCAATCTTTCCTTCTTGAATTCCTTCTCTTGAGGTTGGGATTCCTGATTAGTTCTCCACCTTTCTCTGAGTCCTTTGTGTGTTTGTATATGTCTAGAATCAGTTCTATGAGCCTTCCCATGAGTTTATAAAGGAAAAGCAGCTCAAAGGTCACAAAAATCGCACAAAAACTAAAAATATCTGATCCTCACGCCCATGTGCAGGATTACTGGCGCCTAGGTGCCACTCTGTTTTCGCAGATGGCGCTTAAGCACAGGTTAAGTGCCCCCTGAAAATCCTGCCAGCCTGATGACCTGTTTCACCTCCAACTGTGCCTGGGCGTTATTCCTATGCACGTGGGCGTGAGGAATCTTGATGGCCATTTTTTGGGCTTTTTCCACCTCTTTTGAGCAATCTTGATGGCTCCTTTCATCCTTTGGTGCTTCCTTATCAGTATTCCTTCAATTCAAGCTACAAAACACCTGAAATTATGGTAAAAGGATTCATTATATGATCAAGTTTCTTATGCAAAACTATATAACCAAAAACTAATAAACCTACTTTAGAAAACCATTAGAAACAAACAAATACTAAGATAATGAGGGGATAAAATCAATGAAATATAACATATTTTAGACCATCAACAGTGACCTATAAATAAGACCGGTGGGAGTAATTATGATGAGTCTTATGACTTGAAATTGTGTTATTTTGCTATTATATATATAGGGTGCTGCTATTGTTATCTATGATTTCAGTTTCACACCCATTGGATGCCTATCTGAAAATGATAAAAACAAGTATTGGGTAGCCCTATCTGAAAATTTGTACGGGACCAAAAAGGTTTTAATAGAATTTGCCTTTATTTATGATATGACTTGTGAATAATTAAAGGGGTTCTGATTTGAAGTTGTGTTATTCATAATGTTATTTTGCTGTGGCGAGTCTAATGACCCTTATTTTAGTATTTTAATTATTGACCATGAATCTTACAATTCATTTTACATCTCGATTCATGATTTTTAAAATAGGCCTTATGATTCCTAATCTGAATCCCGATTTGACTGCCACGGTTCCATTAAAAAGTTTCTTTTTTCATTCTTGTATAACTCCTTACATATCCGAGGTTAATAAAATTCAATTTTAAATAATTGTATGCTAGGCAGTAGGCAATACAGGTGTTATTTAAAATATTTTTGATTTTAAGCATTAATATCTAACAACTACAGGAATTTTTGCAAACTTGTGCAGGGATAAAAATTGTGAACTACTTGGGTATCAGCCAAAGGGAAAGAAGCGTCCACCTCCAGTTACCCCACTGCTGCATCCATCACCTCAGACTCCGCCTGGTATAGAAAAACCAGTCACACTGAACAAAAATTCCTCCCCTGTTGTCAATAGAAAAGTTGCATATGGGAATTTTGGACAACACACAACATACCCACATAGCGGACCCGGGCTAGGTAACTGCTTGTATGAGAAACAAGATCTTGATCACTACCTTAACTAATTCCTCTAACCGATGCATACTTCTGGTGATTCAGGATCTCATTATAAGAGGAAGACTCCTGATGTGATAGACCTTGAGAATACTAAAAGGCAGGCAAGGAACGAAACTGTAACTGGTGTTGGTTTCAGTCAGAGTAAACAGGTCTGTATTGGCTTCTTGTTCATTACGTTATAATTTGTTCATTCTGTATCATTTAAAGGCATACTCTCTTATTATGTATGAATTTTTTAATTCTTAATTTATGCTCTTTGATTTCTAGTTAAATATGTTCCCCATATCGATATCCGTTGGCTCCATTTCTCTATCTTGATTGCTTGCATGTCGCTATCATTATTTGGTGCAGAGAAAATTAACTTTTTTTTTTTCAAGTTAAATAGTATTCATTTGCTTGGAGTTTGTATGCTGTTAGTGTAGATCATGGAAAATTATTTTAATTCCAACTTAACAATTGGATTTTGTGTAGATCGCTGCAACTCCTGCAGATCAGGTGATGGACCAAGAGACTATAATCTTGATGGAAGAAAACAAGAAACTATCTGCACAGTGAGTCTATTTCTTATTGTAGCAACTCTTGTGATTCTTGTTTGTATTTGATGCTCTTGGTCTGCAACTTGGATTGACTTCAACCAACTCTTGCTGGCAAACAGAAATTACGTGCAAATTTTATTGGTGTTACTTTAGCACTTTGATTCTGGCAAACATCTAATGAACTTAGTTCTCACCTCTAATTCTGAATTATCACATGTCAGTTATAGATCTTATTGTATATTATTTTCCCTGCAGATGTTTGGAATATGAAAAGAAAGGGGAAGAACTTAATCAAAAGGTAATTTTTACGAAGTATAATGCTTGGTTAATTACTTTGTACTCCCTCTGTTTTTATTTATTTATTTATTTATCCGTCTCTCCAAACATAAACCCTTAAAGCTAATTAATAGTATAGCAATTTATTTTGTTTTTCATATTTAACATTTATCTCGCTCATTAATATTAACCCACCAACTATTCAACTAATTATTTTTCAATTTCCCATGTAAGAACAAATGAAAAGAACAGCTATTAATACTCATTGAACTTTTAAAGGAACAAATAAATAGAAACAATTTTTTTTTTCAAAAGACAAATAAATAGAAACGGAGATAATTATTGTTCACAACAACAACAACAATTAAGCCTTTGTCCCACTAGGTGGGGTCGGCTACATGGATCAAACGACGCCATAAAGGCCTATCATAAATCATATCTTTTGATAAGGCATTGATTGTCGTATCCTTCTTAATTGTTTCACCTATAGTTTTTCTAGGTCTTCCTCTTCCTCTAGCCCTTATAGTATCCTCCATTTGGTCAACCCTCCTAACCGGGGCTTCCACCGGTCTCCTCCACACATGCCCAAACCACCGAAGACGAGATTCAACCATCTTTTCAACAATAGGGGCCACCCCAATTTTTTCTCGAATATACTCATTTCTAATCCGATCTTGTCTGGTGTGCCCACTCATCCACCTCAGCATCCTCATCTCAGCTACATGAAGTTTATTCTCTTGTGTGCCCTTTGCCGCCCAACACTCCGTTCCATATAGCATCGCCGGTCTTACAGCAGTGCAGTAGAATTTTCCTTTGAGTTTAAGTGGTACCTTCTTATCACATAACACTCCTGAGGCACTCCTCCATTTCATCCACCCTGCTTGAATCCTATGATTTACATCCCCTTCTATTTCTGCATCCTGCTGTAAGATAGATCCAAGGTACTTAAACTTTGGGACTTGTGCTAAGACATGCTCTCCAACCTTCACCTCCCGGGTAGGGCCTATGTGCCTCTTGCCAAAATTACACTTCATATACTCTGTCTTGCTTCGACTGATCCGGAAACCAGACCCTTCTAAAGCTTGTCTCCACGTTTTAATCTTCCCATTTAATTCCTCTCTAGTATCCCCAATAAGAACAATATCATCCACAAAGAGCATGCATTTGGGCACTGGTTCTTGGACATGCTCGGTAAGCACATCCAAAACCAGTGTAAAGAGGTAGGGGCTCAAACTTGACCCTTGGTGTAGTCCTAGCGTTATGTTCACAACATAAGAAAAAAACTAAAATTGCACTTTTTAAGGAGATTAGTTGATTGTATTTAATTTTATCAAATTTATTAAAAAAAGAGAGGTATTTTATGATAGTATTGAGAATTTTAAAAAAAAATGAGAACCACTTTATAGGTTTGTTTTAGGAAAATAACATTGAGAATAAAACAAAAATTAAAAAGGTTAGTTAACTTATATTTTAAACCATTTATGTTTTTTTTTCCTTATATTACAAATTATATTAGAGTTGCCTAAATCACACAGAACATTTTTTTTGTTTGTTACTGTTGGTAGAGTTGCATTAGGAGAATCATTGCGTACCTCTTAAAAATTAATTTCCATCCTAAATTTCCCCGCCTAAAGTAACAAAAAAGGTGATTGTATTTTTAATTTTTTTTCTTCCTGAAGTGAGTATTAGATAACTTTGCTGGATTTTGTTGATTTTCTCTTTAATTTAGATACTCACATTAACGGCAGAGAAATTGTTATGATTATGTACAGGTGACGATGCTTAGAAATAAAATACTAGAAGCCCAACGTGAGTATAATCAGCTTATGGCTGACCTACAGGCCCTAGATGTGAAACAGGAGTAGTGTGTAGCTGCATCTTTTGGATTCTTGCTCCAATTCTTTCATGTGTTGAAGTATTTGTTCAGTTGCTTTATGTAAAGCTTGATCCTAATTGTTGTCTGGCTCAACTTTTTTTATTGTGGGGGAACATAAAGGACCGTATAGAGTTGATATCTAGCCCAACTTTGTATGCTGACTCAGGTTATATCAGGCATCATGTAAAAAGATAGAAGCAAGCCACAACTATGGGATCTACCTTCTGTACATGTAAGAAGTTATGTACCTTCAGCTGTAAGCAATTATCTGTAGAACACTTTTTGTTTAGCTCATATATGTTTGTAGTTGGTACGTGTACTTTTTGCGATCTGTGGTGTGAGATTAGGCCAGGTAGCTCAATAGGGCTTGCAAACTCGCCTCTTTTTGACCTACATAACCATTACCTGTATGTTAAGCATAGTTCAGGCTCAAGTATTTTGAATGTACTATTTATTAAACATGCAAGCTAAGGTTTGACCATGGAAAAAACTTATTTAGGCTATCAGGTCGGGTTATTTATGTAATATTAATTTATATAATTATATATTTATGAATTTCAAAGTTTTGCCTAATTAACTACTTATGACTATAGTTACCATGTACTCCCTCCGGTCTCATATAAGCCAAAAAAACTAATTAAGAAAATTAGTTGAGTGTATTAAATTTTCTTGAGTTCATAAAAAAATAGACTACTTTAGGAAATATGCATGAGGAATGAAACAAAAATTAAATGATACAATCACTTTTTTGAGATATTTTAGGAATGATTGTATTGGAAATAGAGTTGGTTAAGTTTGGTTATATTTGAGATCATTAATAAAATGTTTTTATTTGCTTATCTTTGAGACCGGAGGGAGTAACTATTAAATAAGGCTTTCACCCAACACAAATTTTAATGTTGTTTTTAATGGGTTAGATCTAGCCAAATAAAACCAATAAGGCCCGGTTGGTAGATAGTTGTGTTCCTTAACCATGATGCTAGAGGTTCAATTCTTATTGTGGGTATGGAAAAAGTTTTTTTAGTAGAGGCAAAGCCTATTTAGGTGATTTTCTACGCCTCGGAGGGGATTAGTCTTCGGCTATTGATATCCTTGGTGCTCACTAAAAAAGATCTAGCCAAATAAATCCTGACATTTAACAGGTCAGGGCATTAGGCTAACAAGAAAAGGGTTGATTTTGTAATTAGGGTTTCTAATGTGGTAAAGCCTATCTTAGTGCCCAAACGATATGCCACAAGTTCGTAGTCCAAATAGAGGACGATTTGAAATAAAAGAATTGTTGGATTTGCTTTTTTGATATGATGTTTTACGAGGATGACAAATAATCTAGTAGGATCGTGAAAGTACTTTGAGAAGCTTGGCTTTCGAAATAAACCTAAAGAGTTCAGAGTTTGGAGTAGGGCAGTCCTGTAGCTGTGGAAATATAGCAAGTTGTAGGTCATTTTAATTGCCTTCATTGCGGCAAGTTCGTACTTGTTTGAGATGAGAGAAATTAACCAATATTTAAAGGAAAATTTAAAACTGAGGCTAATTGTAGATACTTGTTTGAGATGAGAGAAATTAACCAATATTTAAAGGAAAATTTAAAACTGAGGCTAATTGTAGATATCATTATGAAAGAGATGGATATTAGAATTGAGGCAAAGTTCAAAAGTTAGAAGTAGTGATAGAACAGTTTTGAAACTAATGAATATACTTAGATTATTTGATGTTTTATGTGATGTATAGGGGGGATATTCTATGTTTTGGATGATGAAGTAATGTTGGGATCCTTTTATTGAGTGACTCCTAACATAGGCCAATCATTACTCGTGTAAATTTGGTTTTGTTCTTAGTAATGATATTTACATTTTTACCAAATAAAAAACACTAAATGTTATTAAACAATGCGCAAATCAAACAATGAAAAATAATGACATGGAGAAAAGTGGAAGGGAGAATGCGAGCATTTGTTTATTATTCATGTTCATCACTAGTGTAAATGAGGTGCTCTAAATAGGGATACGTTTACTACTCAATGGTCACATCTTATTCAATACGGGGAGATGAAGCAAGAGAGTGCTAAATGAGGATATATAAAGAGTAGAAGAGATGGACATTCATGATAAAAATATTCATAGTAGATGTCCATATTTTTTCATATTTCAGAGAATATGCATCCTTAAAGCATTACTAAGTAAAACCCCTTTGGGAAAAAAAAAAAAAAAAAAACTGTCGTATACTATTCTTGTAAGTCAAATGCTTCAAATGTTGTCTCATTAAAAACATTGTCATGAAAAACCAAATGGGATTTAAAAAAAAAACGACAAAATGCAATTTTCTATATGCTCCTATTTTTGTTTAAATTTTAGTGTAAAAGTTTTACATAATTATATTTTCTATATATTAATGATTTTCATTTTTATTTCACTCATTTTTTTTTTTCATCTAAGACCTAGAAAATATCAATATCTATACTAAACATTTTGGTTCTAGGTAAGAAATGGGACGAGCAAAATAAGGAAGTGATGATTTTTTGTTTTAATTATTTTTATAAGGAAGAGTTGATGGAAATAGGGAAAATGCATGTGGGAAGATTTAAAAAAAAAATTATGATATATGGTATAAGATAAAAAGAAATTGAATGAATAAAAAAAAATGTTGAAGTTTTTTCTTTGCCTATTTTCGTCGGCAATCAACACTACGCAACCTTTTCTCTTAGGTGTATCACCACAATATCTTGGGACTTTTTTATTAGACAAAAGAAAAAATCTTATATTTTATGAAAATCTTTTACAACACAACTTGGAGTAAGTGCATAAAGCCACATAGAGTGCATCAATGACATCCACATGTTAGTTACGCGTATTCTTGTTATTATATAATAAATTTTTTTATAAATAAAGTTTTTTTTTTAAAAAAAATTCTATTGGAATAAAAGAATGGAAATCAATTCCGGATCACCAACTCTCAAATCACTTATATGTTATTATATAATAAATATTAGGTTTGTTTAAGTTTTCATTAACAGAATAATCATGCCCCATTCATTGAGTTTCTCCAAAGTTTTTTTTAATATTTTTTTTATTTATATATCTTTACAATTTTATAATGTTTAATTTTTGCTACTATTATCTATTATGTGATGATGGATATTACGTGTCAATGTTTTCATTGGTCACATATACAGGATATAATATCGACACATCATTACTTAATTGTTTTAGAAATAACTAAAATCAAATGTTTTAAAATTTAAAAAACTAGTTTAGATAACCCGTGTGATGCATGGGAATGAACAAATATATTATATCACATCCCATAGTATATAATAAATATTTCAAACAAAAAAATTCAATAGATAATTTGAACTAAATTGCATAATTTAATTTAGCAAACTAATTTTTAAAATAACAAACTAATTTCATATTTTCCTCGAATTTGAAATTTGAAACTTGAAATAAATATTAATATAAATCAAAGATATATAATGGATTTCTTCCTTATCACAAAAATTTATTTAGTTTCGGATTAAATTAAAAATTGAACTAATCCATATTTTTTTTAAGAACTAATTCATATTCATATCCATAAAATTTGTTGTTGTCTAACAAATTATGATTCAACATTAGCCAACAACTTATTCTCATTTTTAATTATTAATTTAAAAAAAAATAATTACGAAATTATGAGGGAGTGTCACCTAAATCGTTGTTGTTTAGAAGATTTCTATTGGTGGTTTTAAAAAAGACCAGTTATGCATGCTTCATGCAAACAAATACTATATCAGAGTCATATAAATTTCTTTTATAGTTAGTGAACATTTTATCTTTGATATTGGAACGTGAAATTGAGAGAATAAAAAGGGGTCTTGGCTCCCCTTTTTTGCAATCGCTGCGGAAATGTTGAGAAAATGTCCCTTCATGTTCTTAGGGACTGTCTGAAAGCCCTTGAACTGTGGAGAGGCTTCCTTAACCCTAATGATCTCAACGTTTTTTGCAGGGAGGATTTGCCCGCTTGGATTAGAAGAAACATTAATTTTGGATGGGGTCAATACAAAAAGGACGAGTGGAGGCTTATTTTCCTAAGCTTATTATATTTCCTTTGAGAATGGAGAAATAAGTACAATGTTGATTTTGGTTTTATATATCTGTACAATCTAAAATCCTTTATTTTCACGCAAGTCAGCGGTGTTGATAAATGAGACAAAAGGAAGGTACCTAGACGAATGGAAATTCAATACATTGCTTGGAAAAAACCCCCTAAAGGGTGGATCAAAATGAACACTGATGGAGCGTCAAGAGGCAATCTGGGCCCAGCAGGCTTTGGTGGCATATTCAGAGATAATGATGACAAATGGAGTCTTGGTTATTACAACAAAATTGGCATTTGCACGGCCTATGCAGCAGAACATTGGGGAATTCTCTTGGGGTTGCAAATTGCTTGGGACAAAGGTTTTAGGAACCTTATCATTGAATGTGATTCCTTATCAATCATCAAGTTTATTCAAAAGGAAGAAGACAGGTTCAACTATACAAACACTTATGCGTCATATCATCTACTTCATAAGAAGGGATTGGAGACTGATTTTCAACCACACCATGCGGGAAGGAAATAGATGCGATGATTATCTTGCAAATTTCAGCATAGACAAAAACCTCGGTTGCCACATCATGGAAGAGCCTAATGAAAGCCTTAATAAGCTTCTATTTTATGACTACGATGGGACTGCATTCCCAAGAGATACTATTTTGATGTAGTTTTTTTCCTTTGTTTTCTTTGTTGGGCGTTTGCCCCTTTGTTCATAAAAAAAAAAAGAAAGATAAAAAATCACCGAATGATCATTTGATTCAACTTTAAGTTGGAAACTATTATTTATAGGCAAAACTACTCGTTTGGTCTCCTAAGTTATTTTTTTTCCAATCTGGTCCCCTAAGTCTTTTTCGTTTGAAAGTGGTCCCCTAACTCATGTAACGTTAGCACCGTTAGTCCTTTTCGTCCATGAACGAACTCCCTATCGCGCTCATAATCAACGACAATGTTGCAGTTCGTTTTCTCTTAGCAAATTCCCTATCAACCCTCTGTTTTCCCTCCAAAGTTTAGTGTTTTTCTCTCTTAGCTCATAACGACTTCTCATGGAAGAAAGGAGAAGATGAAGTGAGTGGCTTCAAGCACCAAAACGATGTCGTTTAACTCCACCATTTTAAACGTTTAACGTGGTAAAAGAGAGGGTACACGTGGATCGCCTACATTGGGCACTCTGGCTGCCACATCAACTTAAATAGACGATGTTAGGAGGTAATGGACGGAAAGAATTAACAATGCTAATGTTATAAGAGTTAGGGGACCACTTTCAAACGAAAATGACTTAGGGGACCAGATTGGAACAAATAAATAACTTAGGGGACCATACGAACAGTTTTGCCTTATTTATAATTAACTTGAAATGCTAAAATTCTTTTTAATCAAATTTAAAAATTGAATTTGAATTAGTTGTTTCTTATCCTGTTATCAGATTTTGAATTTGCACATAAGTAGAGATTCTGTTATTTCTTATTTTTGTTAGCCTATATTTGAATTTGCGTGGTATCATCATATAAGTTGTTAGTTATTTTTTGCGTGGTATTATTTTTTTTATGCTGCAGTATTATTTATGATGAAATCTCTATATCTCTATATTGTTGCACATAATCTATCATATCATAACTGATTTCTTTTTAAATTTCAGTTTTTTTCTTTACCGGAATCAAATTTAATGCAAAATAAAAAATTAAAAAGGAATAAATGCAATAAGACATGGAAGTTAGAGAAGTAAGAAAAAAAATGAAAAATCGTGTAAATAAAATTAGAGAAGTAGGAAGATAAAAAATATCATAAATATCTTCACGATCCCTCAAATTCTAAAGTCGAGATCAATTTTTACAAAACAAAATATCGCTGTGATTTTATATATGCACGTTAGTGCCTTGGTTATAAGTAGTCATGTACGACTAATTTGACACACAAAATCATGGAGAGAACACAAAAAAAAAAATATGTGAAACATTAATAATAATAATAATAAAAAGGAAATGTGAAAAAAATAATAATATATATAACATCTTCATCAAGCACATTTGACCATTCTAGGTTGAAAGTTGATCTCCAAAGTATTTGATCATGATAGGCTGACCTTATTATTATTATTTTTTAAATTTTTTGGATTACAAATTTAGTTACTAATATGATTAATTGAGTTCCGAGTTGAGAAAGATCCCGGGTTCGAATCTGATCGATGTGAGGACGGTGTTGGTGGGTAATCGGTAAGTACCTCTGTAAGCGCTCTTTGAGCTCGGAGGCCTGCCCTGACCCTGGGAGCCCCGGAGCCCAACTCACCTAAATTTTTTGCCATAAAATAATACTAATAATATTAATAATAATAATAATAATAATAATAATAATAATAATAATAATTGTAAGTTGGTTTCTTCTATTTATAATTGATTTGAAATTGTAGATTTTTTTTTAAATTCAAAATATCATATCTATACAAAAGAGAATCAAATTGCTGATTTTTTTTAAAAAAAAAATTCAAAAGATCTTATCAAATTTTGAATTAAGTAGATGACTTCTATTGTAAAACAAATCCCTGAATTACAGGAAACATTGAATTTTACAAACTAATTTTGAAAATAACAAACTAATTTCATATTTTCCTCGAATTTGAAATTTTAAATAAATATTAATATAAAGTAATGATATTTAATGGATTTCTTCTTTATCACAAAAAATTGTTTTAGTTACGGTTAAAAAAAAATGAAACAATCCATATCCATATAATTTGTTCATATAATTTGCTATTTTCTAACAAATTATGATTTAACATTATCCAACAACTTATTTTTTTTTTCTAATTATTAATTTTAAAAAATAATTAGAAAATTATAGGAAGTGTTTTTTTTTTTTTTTGTTAAAAAAAAATCTCAATAGAGTTAAACTGATGATATGGAATCTTAGTCACAGGAAACACCATATTTGTCTCATTTTTGAAATTTTGATTTTTAAACAAAAAAATATTTTAGAATTTATGTGGTGAGTTTTTCTTTTTTTTAAAAAATATTAAAAAATTGGGAAATTATGTGAAAGCGCCACCTCATCAATTATTGTCTTGAAGGTTTCCTCTTTTTATAATATATAATTGATAATTGATTGATTTGTAAGAAAAAAAATAATTTTTGTATATTTGGTAAATGCTTGGTTCCTTAAACATGATGTCAAGAGTTTATCTACATTGTTTGTATATATATATATAAACACTTTATTGATAGTAAAAGAAAAACTCACTTTGATAATTTTTTACACCTAAAAAAAGTTAATCTTCAGCTATTAACCATAAAATGCCTTAATGCACCGCTGGGAGACCCCTACCGCTTATTGCGAACTCAGTTGGGTCGGATTGGATAAGTCGGATTCTGGGTAAACCAGATCCGGGTACCGGTTGATGTAAAAAAAAAGAAATAAAACCATATGAATATAATTTTTCGGGATCTAAAGATTTAACTAAATCTATACATTACGAAGATGATATAAGATATTGAAGAATAAAATAATTTTCATTTGTTGTTGATTTTGAAAGCACTTAAAACCCACGTGCTTTTCTATTTTCTTCACAAACCTCACTGATTGCACTCTTTTATTAGACATTATGTTGCTATATTTTATTACCCGTTTCATCGTCTGACCATTGCTACCAAAGACATTTTTTTTTTAAAACTGGACTAACGGTTTGAATTTTAAACATTAAAGTAATTGATTTATTTGTGTCCTTGAAACAAAATCCCTTCCAGATTAGTAGCTTATTAAAGAAAGGAAAATGCTAACAAGCAAGGGCACTTGTTAAGAAGCTAAATATAGTTTATAAGCATTGAAAGTTGGAGTTTTTTAAGTTTACGAGAGAAGAAAGACTTCGGACTTGTGATGTTTTTTCTACTTTTAGAAAGCTTAACAGGGGCACTTGTTAGCATCCCTTGTTAATTATTATTATTATTATTATTATTATTATTATTATTATTATTATTATTATTATTCAAATAGGCAAATTCTAATTAACTTTGATATGAAAAGACATCGAAGACAGCAAAACACAAGTTGGCTTATAGTATAATTATAGTATAATATGTTAACTTATATAATAAAAAAATATTTATATGTTAACTTGTGCATTTCTTTTATATTATTGACAGCTCATGCAACGGTGCACTGTCCGAGACCTCCTGTCCGTTGCCCGTAGCCGAACCAAGTTGCAACTTGCAAGTGGTGCTTATGCTTTGCCCTAAAAACTGCAGCCTTGGAGCCTCTCTATAAAAGCTCTCATTCCATTGTCATGTTTACCTAATGCTATGATTACTAATGTTATGATAGTATTTTGGTTTATTCACACGGTTAGTACATGTTTAGTTCAGCGATTAATATATGTTTGATTATGCGATAAATTAATCCATAATCAAATACTATCACCGAAATTTTGGAATGAATTGATTTTTTACTCAAAAACAAACATGCTTGACTTGAGAAAATTAAAGACATCCTTCTTTTATATATATAAATATATATATGTTCCACACTTCATATCTATAATCTCCATTTTCATTTATTATTTATGTTTGTTACTTGCATTCTTCTTTCTTATCTTCATTCCCTTTTATTTAGTTGTGCAAACAACTTCCATCCGCATGTGACACATGGTGGGCATGACGGCCATATTTTGCACACATCGATTGAGTCTTGAAGCACCTCTTTTGTGCTTCAAAGCTGCTTTTAACAAGAGGTTCTAGTAATTTTTCCATATTACATAAACCTCTGAAATACTAGAAAGCATACAGTTTTTTTATTAATTATATAGTCCATACTCCGTGTTAGTGAGATTTCGAAACTTCTACCTAAAAAGGGGGTTTTGACAACTACATATGCACCTGCCTGATTAGTTTGTTTATTTATTAATTTATTTTAAGCTGTTATAATAACTAGAACTTCTACTTCTAGGCCAGATAGATGTATTTTCTACTCTCTAACATGTGAATCTCACTCTCGCTTTTTGTGTTTTTTAATCTAGTTATTATTTTGTTTTAAAGGTTTAGATATCAAATACGTTTTTATAAAGGCTTATTATAGTTTTAGTCCCTGAAAGTTAAAAGTGTTTTGATTTTGATCCTTGGAAGTTTTTCTGACCTTGACTCATACTTAATTGTTTTAAAAATTTGGTTTTAGTCCCTGCCGTTAGTAAAAATTCGTTAATTGTTGATGTGATTACATTACAAGAAAAATCCTTTATTGCAACGACTTAAAAACGTCGTTGCAGAAAACAGATGTTTTGCAACGACTTAAAAATGTCGTTGCAAAAAAAATGTCTTAAGCAACGATGTATTAAAGTCGTTGCAAAAACTTTTGTTTTATGCAACGACATTTTGAAGTCGTTGCAAAACACCTGTTTTTAGCAATGACTAGTCGTTGCCAAAGAAGTTAAATAACATTTAAATAAATAAATAAATAAACACCCTTTAATACTTTGTGCAGAGAAAGTCCCAAACAAATTTTAGATGCATAGAGAGAACCAAGTGCAGAGAGAAGTCCCGAGAAAGAAGAGAAGAAGAAACAGAAACGGCGCCATCGCGGTCCTCCTCCTCTCTTCCTCTTTCTCTTCCACCGTCTCACCCCGTCAGTCCATCATCATCCAACCACACCACCTACCCCAATCGTTTTCTCACACAAACCCTACCCCGACGCCTCCTCTGTCCCCTCTTCGCTCTTTCCCTAAGATTCAGACCACCATCGCCGCTGCCGTCTTCAGCCATTCCAATTAAATTAAAGAAAAAAATTTATGAGATATTTCTCTTTATAAAGTCCATAAGGTATTTTTGAAAATATTCTCTATTTTCAATTATAGAAAGAAGGGTGTGACAATTTAGGCCAGCCTTAGTAATTGAGAGATGGGAAGATTAAAATTTCTTTTTCTCCTATAAAAAGACCACACTAAAACCTCATTTCTCTTTTCCTTTCATTCAAAAACTTACAACAAAGAAAAGAAGAAAATAATTTCCCTTAGGAAGAAGAAAAAACTCGTGGCACTTAAGGAGAGGAGAGGAGGAGAGTTTTTCCTTTGGTGTTCTTAGCTTAAAAATATTTGCTTGGAGAAGAGGTACTCCTTTAAATCAAGGTTACCTTTTATTTCTATGTATTGTAATGTCTTGTTTTTTTTAAAAAATAATATATATATATATATATATATATATATATATATATATCACTTTTGGTATTCTCCTTCTACTTTCTCAAGTGTTAAAGAAATTTTTCTATGACATAGTTTTCTATACACTAATGGAAGAAGATTGATTTTTATGAGAATATTATTTGTTGTAATTGGAAGTTTGTTTTTAAACAAAGAAAAAAAAGGGACCGAAATTTATGTTATATTTAAAGGGTGATGATGTTTTCTTTTCCTTATGTTATAATTTTTCAAAAAAAAATTTATGTGGCTTTTGAGTTCTTAAAATATATGTAAGGATGCATTTTTTTGGTCAAATGAATAAGATTATAAAGGGTCCCAAAGGATGTTCAAAAATCCAAAGAGATTTAATTTTTCCCCTTTTTATCTAATGATGGCCAAATTTCTTCTTTTTATTTTAAGTGTTCTAGTTTATGAATAGTGATATCTACTATCTATATATAAAAGGATCCCTTTTCGAGGTACCACGTTTACCGGAGAAATTTTCGAGGCATCACGTTTGTCCCGTGAAGCTTTTCTCGCACTAGAGAATTTGTAGGTAGATAATCATTATATCTAATCAAAATTACAATTTAAAAATAAATAAATTATTTAAATTTATTTAATCATTATATGTTTGTAGGTAAATAAGATTATCTCTAACCAAAATTATAATTTGAAACAAAATTAATTATTTAAATTTATATAATCATTATCTGTATGTGAAATCATTATCCTCAATTTATTGAACAAATCATTATCCTCAACAAAAATATTTAAAAAATATTAAAAAAAATCATTATATATATATAATAGGCTCTTCCATTCAATTTTTAAAGTTCTATCTAATTCTAAGAATTCTCCTCTCCAAATTCTTTCTTTTATTTTTATTTTTTCTCTCATTCCTCTACTTAAAGCTCTTAATTTTGATTTTTGAGTGTTTGATGAATTACTTATTAGATGATGTATATTTTGTTATACTTTTAATTGACTTTTGTTTATTCCTCTACTTAGAGCTCTTAATTTTGATTTTTGAGTGTTTGATGAATTACTTATTAGATGATGCATATTTTGTTATACATTTAATTGACTTTTGCTCAATGCTAATTTCTGGAAGAATGACATCAATGAGTTACTTCAAACAAGAGCATGACCTTGGTAAGTTTTTTTTTTTTAATTTTGGTAAGTTGTTATACATACTTACTTTGATTATTCTTTTTTTAAAGAATATGCAAATAATTGATCATTTTCTCTTTTCAAATAAGAGAAGGGCTAAAGCTTCTAGGATTAAGAAGAAATACCCTGATCGTATTCCGGTGAGAAATAATTTTGGTGAGTCTTTTGCCTATTTGAAGAAACAATGTTTTTCGATTTATTTATGATTTTTTTCCGTTTTTGTCATGAGATAAGATAAACGATGAAAAAAATCAAAATATTTAAATACTAGCTCTCACCCCGAGCAATGCACGGGTTATTGATAATTTAATTTTTTTATATTAAATATTTTAAAGTAATGATTATTATTATTATTTTTATTATAAATTAAAGATTATTATTAAACAACAATGAAAAATAATCTAAATTATCTTGTTCATAAGTTTTGAACTTTCTCATATGAATCAAAGATAATACTTTTTATCTTAGGTATTCCTTATTTATTTGATGGATAAATTAACTTTTATAATATGATAATCAACTTTATCATGTTGAATCAAAATTAAATCAGAATTAAACATTTCAATATTGTGTGTTTGATGGTATTAAGATGAACCTAATTAATGATAAACCAGAACGTTATTTCATTGGACATAAATTCATTGGAATATAATGACTATTCATTTTTTAAATATTATATTTGTTTATGTATAGATTATTATTAAATTAATGTATTCCTTATTTAGTTGATTGATGAATTAATATGTTTTTATATATCTTTATTACATTTATCTTGATACTATGATTAATTAGAGTGAAATCAAAAGTTAACTTTTTGATATTTTTTATTTGATGATATTATGAGTATATTTAAGGATAAATCAAAATATTTCATATTTCACGGGACATGATAATTTATTAGCATTTGTTGAATATAATTATCACCTTTAATATGAAAATCAGAATTAAATCAAAATTATACATTCTTATCTTTTTTATTTGATGGATAGATTAATATATTTTTAGTATAATTAACATTTTTATATATAATTATCTCAAGTTAATCATAAGATAGGATTGTAAAAAGTGTTTATTCTAATTGTTTTAATAGTTTTGATTTAATTTTTTTGCAAAGATGATGTTTACTTGAGTTATTTTCTTTAGTTTCTTTGTTATTATCACATAATATTGTTTTTTATTCTGATGACATATATGGGTAAATGAATGAGAATTGTTTTAATCTTTTTAAATAAAGATAAGAATTTAGAATCAATGATTTATCTATTAATTTACAATAATGATAATAATAATAATAATAAATATATGGATAATAATATGATAAGAGATAATGGTAAGAGATAAGCCTATATAAAATATGATAAGATATAAAATATAGATAATTTATCTTTATTATTATTATTTAGTCTTATGAAATTTTTTATTTGGATTATCCTGTAAATTTTAAGTTTTTATTTGTTTTAGTAGATTTGTAACATCCTCACTTTTAATAGTTAATTTTAGATTTTTATAAAATCAGAGTTTGAAAATTCTTTTTCGCATTTAATTTCTTATAAAAGTTTTTACGAAAATCCAACAGAGTTTCCTCTGTTTTTCGGACTTCCCAAAAATTTCCTTACGAAAACCTGTCAGTCCAGAATTAATTAAAAACATAAACACAACAGATTAAAATCCAGTTCAGATCCTAACGCCCGATTAGTACCAATCTCAGGGCATATAACTACACATATTTTAAATTACAAAATATAACAGTTTTCAATATAATTAAAATAAAAATCCGCTCGTGGTATCACAATCCCCGCTCCACGTGGTGGAGGGTTTCCGATTCGGCCCGCAACAGTGTAAGCTCCGCTTCCGTACCTATAAAATGATATCAAGAAGGGTAGCATTACACAGAACTTAAAAAGATAAATTCTAAAAGAAGACATAGCAAATAACTAAGCCTACTTAATTATTAATATATTTTGTTCACAATTAAATCACATAAATAAACTCTTTTAGTCCTTTCTTAATGCTCACATTCTTTTAATTATGAATTCTCTTTTCATTCTTTCATTCCCATCCTCTTATCCATTTTCCTCATTAGGTAGTCCAGCCCCAGCCAGCCGTACGGTACTGAGCGCTAGGAGTTCCCTTATTCATTATTCATTTTTCTTTCTTTTTCCTTTTTAATCTTTTTAATCGACACGCCTCGACAGGCTCGCATCGATGCCAATACGCCTCGACAGGCTCGCACCGGACTTTTATCTCTTTTTAATCGACACGCCTCGACAGGCTCGCATCGATGCCGATACGCCTCGACAGGCTCGCACCAGACTTTTATCTCCTTTTAATCGACACGCCTCGACAGGCTCGCATCGATGCCGATACGCCTCGACAGGCTCGCACCGGACTTTTATCTCTTTTTATACCGACACGCCTCGACAGGCTCGTGCCATTTCTTTCTCTTTCTATTTCTCTTTCTCTTTTCTTTCTCTTTCTCTTTCACTTATTTCTCTTTCTTTTCTTTCTCTTTCACTTATTTCTCTTTCTTTTCTTTCTCTTTCACTTTATCCTTTTTCTTAGTCATATACCTTTTCTCTTTTTTCTGATTTATTGTATTTTCTCTTTTATTTCATTTCTTTACTTAGGGACTTGTTATCACATTGTTTATCTTTCACTATTTTCAATATCCTTCTTTCTTTTCCTTTTTATTCTTTTCTTCATTTTCTTTTTCTTGTAATTTAAATAATTCTTTTATTCTCATCTAAATCTTTTAGCCTTTATCCTTATTTATGACTTATCACATTTTCTACGTTTCTACTTCATTCTTTTTCTCTTTGTTAGTTTCCCCCAATCTTATCCAACTCTAATCAATACGGCCAAATATAATATATTCTAGTTCTTGTTATTAATTCTTAGTTATTTCTCGGATTCCCTATCTCAATCAATTACCCAATTCATTGTTCTTACATTAACTATATTAGTTTTAATTGCTCTATTCTCTTAATCTAACTTTTCAATTATTTCACTCCAACTTCCCTCATAATGTACTATCTCTTAGTTTTCTTATCTTTTCGTAAATCCACTTATCGTTTTCCTTATTTTATTTTAAATCTTAATTCATCATTTTATTTCTATTCTCTATTTTACTCCGCGTGCATTCCTTATTCCTTATTCTAGACTCTCTTTTACCCTTTTTGTTCCTTTACCTCCCCTATAGCTTTTACTTTATAATTTCCCATATTTTGATTTATATTAACTATTTCAATATCCTAAATACGCTCATCCATTCCGGGACTTATTCTATGCTCATACATCTTATTCCCTAAGGTGTGGTTTCTCGTACAATTTTATTTACTTTATCTCTGTCAATGGGGTACCCTAAGGTTCCTTAACATACTTTTAAATTACCCTATTCTCAGCTACCACTATATAATCCTAGAATTTACTTCTTAAGTAAAGGTAACGCGAACCCTCTTACCTCGGGCTTTTTAAATAGAACCTGGATTTTAGCTCGGCGACGATGACGGCGTCGGTTTTGCTCCTCGTTAGCGGGGAACGATCGTGACTAAACCGAGGCAAAGCTTCGAGCTCCGAGGTTCCCAACACGAGCCCAGCACGATCACGGACCGGTAACGGCGTCGGTGCGATCCGAGGAGAGAGAGAAGGCTCGTGGGTGTGAGAGCAATGAATGAGGGAGAGCAATGGGGGGGTTGTGGCCCGTGGTGGTTCGATCGGCGGCCACGGTGGCGGCTCCGATCGGAAAGAGAGAGAAAAGGGGAGAGAGAGAGACCGAAGTCAAAGGGGAAGAGGGAGAGAGAAATATGAGGGTGGTGGTGGTGGTAAGTGGTGGTGGCGGTGGCGGCCGGAGGTGGCGGCGGCTGTGAGTGGGGAGGAGAGAGAGAGAGAGAGTTTGTGAGGAGGGAGAGTGTGAGGGAAGGAGAGAGAGCAAGAGAGAGAGACCGGTTGAGGGAGAGAAGGAGGGTGGCCACGGTGGGGCGGCGGCCTTGGTGGCTGAAGGCCGTGGAGGAGGGAGGAGAGGGAGGGGCGGAGGAGAGAAAGTGGGGTTGGAATGGGGGTTTCGACCCCCAAAACGCGTTTTTAAAGTTGCAGACCGCAAAATACTCGAGTGTTTCTGTCAATACTCGAGTGTTTCTGTCCATACTCGAGTATTTTGACCCAAAATACTCGAGTATTTCGTGAAATACTCGAGTAAAATGATCAGATACTGCTAGTTTGCTTTTCTATTTTTCTTCTATTTTCTCCTTAACTTCAAATAGCCATAACTTCTTCGTTCACCGTCGGATCTTGCTCAAATTTGACGAGCAACTTCCTAAAAATCATACCTTCATATCCAACGGTGGGAATTGTGTTTTGAGTCTTAAATCTTTTATTTTGAATTTCCTAATGTCGGGTGTTTATAACACCGAAAAATCAATTTTTAACACTCGTTTGGTCTTCTTTAAATTTGCTTTTTGATGCCAATGTTCCTTAACTCCTTCATGGCACTCGAAGAATTCCTAATTCATCATTTTAAATCCATTTTAGGATAATCCTTATTTCCAAATCTTATCATTATTCTAATTATTATTAGAATTAAAATTCGGGATGTTACAAGATTACTACCACTTTTGTGGTTTGCTAGTTCCGTCTAGTTTTATGAAATATTTTATTTATTGGGATTATTTTTTTAAATTTTAAATTTTTATTTGTTTTTGGAGGCTACTACATTTGATAATCGAAAAATTTACTAATTAGCTTAATTTTACTAATTCAATTATCAATTTTACTAATTAGTTTAATTTTAGGAGTTAAGCTAATTAGTAAAATTGCTAAAACTAATATTCAATATTACATCAATCTTTAAATTATACACTTTTCAGCTTTGTGTTACGAATATTATTTTTTTAAGAAAAAAACATTATTTAATCCCTTGTGCAGACTACTTATAATTTAAATAAACATTTTCTATTTTATAATTTTTATTTATATATTCCCAAGGTTAATACTTATTATATAAGTTGATAAATTTTATTTATTTATTTATAAGGGTATTGAAAAATATTGTTCTTAAAGAGAAAAAAAGTTATATTTTTTTTAAAGAGAAAAAAATATAAAGATTGTTACAATTACTAAATGGATTAACATGAAATATCTTTGACTTAAATCTCTAGATGGAAAAAATTAAAATAATGTTACGTGAAATTTTTTCATACATTAGTATTTTATAACTTTTTTTTGTTTGGAAAAGAACGTAGGATAGTAAATTTTTCATTTTTAATTTTTTTTTTTTTAATTTGAAATGTCGATATAAGATTAAGATTTCTGTATAGCATAAAATTATCCTATCCAGAATCATTCCAAAGCAAAAACATGCTACCCAACCTAACACACCACGTAATAATCCGTAAACAAAATCTTTTATATATAATTATTTTTATCTATTACATTGCAAAAATGAACTTTTTTATTTAGTATAATGAATATTTTTTTAACAAATTAAGTGTGTTTATCTTTTTGAGGATAATGATTATTTTTTTTAACAAAATGAGGATAATGATTTCACATTGATGATAATGAAATTTTTAAATTTTAAAAACTTGATATATGATTATATTTTATAATTATTTAAGGCGACAATTTAAGAATTGTAGTTTTTTAGATGAATATAAACTTTTGTTAGATGTTTGAGTTTATCATGGATTCTTTGCTATGACCATAGAAGCCTCATCTATTTGAGTTTATCTTATTGAGGATAATGATTATCTTTTTAACAAACTGATGAGTTTATCTTTTTGAGGATAATGATTATTTTTTTAACAAACTGAGTGATTTTTCTTTTAGGATAATGATTATTTTTTTTTAACAAAATGAGGATAATAATTTCACATTGAGGATAATGAAATTTTTAAATTTTAAAAACTTGACATATGATTATATTAAAAAGTTTCCATTGTTTAGTTTAAATTTATCATTAACTTAAAAAAAACCTAGACTCTTGTAACACGGCACACAAGTGTATTATTGTATTGCAGAAACGGTGTGAGTTCATTGGAAAGGAGGGAGGGAGGTTAGTGCTAATGTGTGAGTGAACACTTTATTATTGAAAATTAAAATAGCAAAGTTTAAAAATAAAATAGTAAAGACAACATAAGGAGGAACCGCTTTAAAATCGCAAACAAATGCTATTATAAACAATTATTTTCATCTATTACATTGAGAACAACTCCACCATGGACAAATGCTATTATATACAGTTATTTAAATGCTATTATATACAATTATACTTTCTCTGCATTGCTAGTGAAATTAACCAACTCCTCTAGCTTAAAGCACAAATTAATCTCATCTTGCGCAGTTTCCGGACCATCACTCCCATGGATTATATTTCTGCAGGCATAGGCAAGGATAATTATTAGATTGTGATGATCACCAAAAATAATGGAGAGGTTGTGATGATCACCAAAAATAACAGCATGTCTCTTGGCAAAACAATAGAGTACCTTCCAACAATGACATGCCTCTAATAGTCCCGGCTCTGATTTCTATGGATCCATAATTTGATGATTATTGTCAATTTGTCATCATATTTATAGTTGAAAATATGTGATATCTAAAAAGAGTCCTCGATAATTTGAGTTTATCTTTTTGAAGATAATAATTATTTTTTTAAACAAATTGAGGATAATGATTTCAAATATTTTGAAGATAATAATTGTAGTGTCCTTGAACACTTTATGTCCTTAACCCTCTGAGCCCTCAAGATTATGGTAATCAGGAGTTCACCAGAAGGTCAAGTATCTATGTATGACCTTATGGTTTTTCTGCAGTTCCAGTTGGGAAAGGCAGGATCTCCCCAGTCAACAAGTGTGTGCAGAGTGTCAACTTAGGGATGAGAGTACGTACCTGAAACCCTAGCTATTGTGAGCTATTTATAGGGTTTTGAGGAAGCTGATGTGGGCCGTATGGGCCTCGTATCAAGGTGAGCTGAACCGGGATTCTGTGAGGGAATATAGGAGATTTATTCCCTTAGAGTCCGGATAGGATCAGCTCACGATCCCATGTAGAGGCTGTTGCGAGATTCTAGGAGATATGGGTAGAAGTGATAGGAAGCCTTGGTGAGACTGAGTCAACCTACCAGCCGACGTTATGTCTCGGTTCTAGAATCCCGAGCCGATAGAGTGAAGACCGTTGTTGAGGCTCGGTCCCATAAAGTCCGAGCCTGGTCTTTTCGTACGCTCGGAATGAACGTGTCCGAGCGTGGGACGTTTAAGCAAACCGAGGGTAAGGTCCTTGGAAAATCCTTTATATAGGACTGTAGTTTTTATACTGTCGGCAGACCCTACAAGCCCCCCAGCTCGTAAGACTTTGAAAAGTCTGTGACGAGGTAATGAGCGCTTAGGATAGACTTTCCCGCATGCCTCGTGACAACTGTAATCGTGCCGACCGCTTCGAGGTGACGTTTTGGGTTCTCGAGATACGGCGCGTTTCCTTGTAGGTTGTGCCAAATCATTGCGTTTTTGAAATTTGAAAAAGTACCTTTTAGAATTGCCACGTCTCTCCCTATGATTGGTTGCATGCGTCCATGGGCTTATGGCCCAAATGGCTAAGACGGAGGGAAACTGAAAAGTTTTCTCTTTTAACTGAAACTTACCCTTTCTCTGCCTCATTACTCACTCTACTCCCAAAATTTCTCAGAATCCCCTTATTCTCTCTTCGAGTTCCACTTTGCTGTCTCCGTTCCCAAATCGAGATCCCCAAATCCTTCTCCAGTTTTAACAACTTCACGCAGGTAACTCCTTCTACTCCTCTTATTTCCATTCCTGCAGTTTTCCTTATTCGTTTGGGGTTGTTTTTCTTTTGGAGTGAGTTTTTCTTTGTAAACGGGTTTTCTGGTTTCGGGATTTTGCAGGGATTTTTGGGTAGAGTTTCTGGGTTTCTTTTGTTTTTAAGTGAGAGGAGTTTATACCTCAATTTGTTTGAATCATGAGAGGATGGAGAGGTTTTAGGGAAGTTTATCGTGAACTCTGTAGGAGATTAGGAGAAAATCCCTCTAGTGACAGTGAATCAAGTTCTTCATCCTTTCCTGGGGTTTCTGAAGATTCTGGGAACGAAAGGAGTCCATGCTCGGAAAGCTCCACGCCTATCCCTGCTATTCCTCCCCTCAACTCGGGTTCTTCCGAGTTAAAACCATTAACAGTAGAACATCCATTGAATCCTGCCGACGAGGCTAAGTGGTTATTAGCCTATAGATTCGCTGAGCGTAGAGCCCAAGTTAGACTTAGCCCCGATCATGATATGGGGGATAAAGAACCTGTAGGAAATCCATCTGAGGTGGGTGGAAAAAGTTCGGGGCTCGGCATTAGATTTAAAGTAAAAACTCGTGCTGTAAAAAATCCTAACGCCGAGCCTTTTTCTTTTTCCCCAGAAATGGTGGAACGCAGGTGTGTAACCAATCCTGAAGAATATCCTCTGCCGCCTAATCATGCGCAGTACGATGCTGTTTTTGATCGGGAAGTACTGGGGACGAGACCTTCATTGCTAACAACAAATAGTCTTAATCATCTCCGGCCGATACTGACACCTTCGAGAGCCGACGGAAATACCTCAGATTTCGTATTAAGACCTTTGGGAATCGACGATCGGATTTGCTTCAAAGTGCCGGAAAATCGTCAATATTTTTACTTCTATGAAGAAGTAGTAACTAAAGTCGGTATCCGCTTGCCCTTCTCCACCTTCGAGGTCGAGGTCCTCACTCATTTAGGAATAGCCCCAAGCCAATTGCATCCAAGTGGGTGGGCTTTCGTCCGAGCCTTTCAACAATTCTGCGATGTTGAAAACTTTGTCGCGTCGGTAAGGTCCTTCTTTTGGTTATATGCTCCCCAAGTAAATAAGTTTGGTGATTCCAAGGGTCTTTGGGTGTCCCTAAAGGCTCGGAGGGGACATGCCCTTTTCGCCAAGGTGACAGACTCTTGGAAATCTTTCAAACCTCTCTTCTTCCAATACGAGTATACTGGGGCCGAAGTATGTTGGTTCATGGAACAGGTTGAAGAAGATGGAGTGATGAAGGTCGTGCCTCGGTTTCCGTTGGGTTGGACGACGAACATTTATAACCGAGGATCCTCCTTGTATCAATTCGACTATAAGTCGGATTTAACAAAAGCCGAAAGGCGATTATGCGACCACGTTTGGGAGTATCTTCAAGCAAATGGTCAAATTGATTCAAAACGAATTCTGCTGAAAGATACGCGAGACGAAGTGAAGGCGGAGCTGGGTATTTTTTTTGCTATTTTTTCTATTTTTTTTTTTGCTATTTTTTTTGACTAATCCATTTTTCTTGCAGAAGCGATGGGGAAGAAAGCAACCAAAGCCAAGAAGAGTGAAGCTCGGGCAGCTAGAGTGTCACAGCTAGCAGCACTCAAAGAGTCTGCGTCCGGTTCTCCAATCAAGGGTCAATCTTCTGAGCCGACCCATCCTGAAAGGCCGACCGTTATCCCCAATACCACGCCCACTGTCAGGGTTACTGGTGTTGAACAGGTGATCAGAAAGGGCCGCGTTGTAGATGCGGTGAATATCGAAGTAGAAGCTCATTCATCTCCCCAAGACGTTCCCGAGCGTCCCCTCAAGAGGACTCGGCTAGATAAAGGAAAAGGTCTCGTTGGAGACTGGTTCAATTTGAGCAAGTCCAACAAAGGGATTGAAATTCCCGAGGGTAAAGAAGATGCAGCTGCCAAGACGGTGTGGGGTAGGAAGATGTCCGACTCATTCATTGCCACCGTCTTTCCTCCTGAAAATGCTGAGGTAATCGAGTCTTGGACCCCTGGGACTTGGGAAAATAATTGTAAAGCGTTGGTGAAAAGCTTCTTACGGGGCGCGAGCATTTTCCATCACCTTGGTCATCATGGTGATGATGCTTATGCTGGATTGGCTCCCGAGGAAAAGAAGAAAAGATATGAAGCCAACGAGCGGGAAGATTACTTGGAAATTCAGGTCCAAGGTCTGAATAAAAGGATACAAGAGATGGTGGCTGAAAACGAGAGGCTTCAAAAGGTTGCACAAGATTCGGAGGGGGCCAAAGTTCGGGCCGAGACAACACTTCAAGCTGCCGAGGCACAGATAAAGAGGTCGGAAGAAATTCAGAAAAAGGCTGAGGAGGATGCTGCTGCTCTTCTGGTGGCTACGGAGAAAGCTCGTTCGGCCGAGCAAGCTGCTGCAGTGGCTCAGGAGCAACATGAGTATGCTAAGGACGAGATACTCAGGCTCCGAGCTTCCTTGGAGAAGATGAGCGCGAAAGCGCTCAAGCATAAGAAAGCAGCTAAGGAGAATCTGTTCAATTGGGACCATGCAATTGAAGATTCTTTCTACAATACTGCCGAGCAACTCCGTGTTCTGAATCCCGGGCTTGTGACCAAGGGCGCTGATCCTAATTTTGCTGTGAAAAAAGGTCAAATTGTCGGCCCGAGTGGAGTTCCCATAGATCTGAATAACTCCGACCTTCCAGACCATTTGGCCGAAGACTCTGAAGGGGAAGGAACCGAGGATGCCGAAGGTGAAGAATAAGAAGAAGACACATTCAATGCTGACAACATCGTATTGTCCGATTTAGAATAGTTTGATCCTTTTTTATTTTTATTTTTATTTTTATTTTTTTATTTTTTTTGATCGCCCCAGTATTGGGTTTTTGTAACCGCCCCAGTAGTGGGTTTGAACTTTTTCTACGCTTCTTTGCTCGAAATATTATGAACGTTTATAGTATTCGCAGTCAACTGTTTGCTTCTTTTTATACTTTGTGTTAAGAATTTAAGTGTCAAGACCTCGGAACTCCAGCGCTTTAGCCAAGGTGGGTTCCTCTATCCGCGATGTAAAATGATTTTAATAAACCATGTTTGAATCGGGAGTCTTAGTAGAATACTTGACGAGTTATAAGCTCTTGTTTGAGCTGTTTATAATCGTTCGCATCATACACGGTGGCTAATCGAATATGAGGAAAAGTATGTAATACAATGAATTCAGTAACAGTCTTTTTATTAATCAGAAGCAGAAAGTACAATGGGCTCGGAGTTCCACCGAGCGTACACCATCATTAAACAAAAATGGATAAAACTAACAATTCTAACAAGAATAAATGAAACTATGAAACTATAACGAAAGAAAGATTCTAACTGTAATATCCTTTGAGCTTCGCCACATTCCATGAGTTGTTGATAGGAGCTCCCGAGAGAGTTTCAAGTTTGTAGGCTCCTGTCCCGGTTTTGAATGTGACTCGGTATGGTCCTTCCCAGCTTTGGGCCAGTTTTCCGTCTTTTGCATTCTTAAGACCAATATCCGCCCTTCTCAAGACAAGGTCACCTACCTCGAACTCTCTAGGGTTAACCGAGCGATTATATCCCTTCGCCTGCATCCTTTTAGCGTGCTTTTCTCGCTCGGCAGCCAAGTCCCTGACCTCCTCCGACAAAACAAGATCCTCACACAGCAAAGTGTTGTTTAGAGGATTTGGCTGCTGCATAGCTCGGAAAGAAGGGATAATTTTTTCGATGGGGATGACTGCGTCGCAACCGTAAGTGAGCCGATAGGGCGTTTCACCTGTTGAAGTTTGGATGGTGGTGCGATATGACCAAAGCACCTCATGCAAGTTTTCCACCCAATTCCCTTTTGCTCCTTCAAGTCTTCTCTTGATCCCTTGAATGATGGACCTGTTTACTGATTCCACCTGGCCGTTGGTTTGAGGATGCTCAACCGAAGAGAAGTAATGTTTAATATCCAAAGCACTGACCAAATCCTGGAACGCCCTTGCCGCAAACTGGGTTCCATTGTCGGTTACCAATATCTGTGGCACCCCAAATCGAGCCACAACTTGCCTCTCAAAAAACTTTTGCACCTTTGCCGAGGATATGGTTGCCAAAGGCTCGGCCTCGACCCATTTTGTAAAATAGTCTATGGCCACGATCACCCACTTCAACTGTCCTGGTGCGGTTGGGAACTGCCCAATCAAATCCATTCCCCATTGGTAAAAGGGATAGGGAGATGAAAGAGAATGAAGTTCCTCGGCTGGTTTCTGATAAACGTCACTGTGAAATTGGCATTTATCACACCTTTTCACATGGTCTATCGCATCTTGTTGAAGGGTAGGCCAGTAGTATCCTGCCCTTAGGACTTTTCTAGCCAGTGACTTCCCTCCAATGTGGTGGCTGCCTATTCCTCCATGAACTTCTTCTAGTGCCAGCTTTGCTTCGGCGGGGTCGAGACACCTGAGCATTGGACCGTTGACCCCTCGGCGAAAGAGTACTCCCTCGGCCAGTGCAAATTGAGATGGCTTCCTGACAAGTTTCCTAGCTTCCACCAAGTCGGTCGGCAAGGTCCCTTGTTCCAAATAGCTTGCAATTCGGCTAATCCAGCTTGAATCTAGTGATATGGAGAGGACAACGCTAGGTCCATGCACCATTTCCTGAATTAAACTCTTGTTGTTTTCAGAGTTTTTTGTTGAGGCAAGTTTGGAAAGAATATCCGCTCGGCTATTGCTTTCCCTTGGTATGTGACAGATTTCGACTTTCACAAATTCAGATGACAAGAATCTTACTTTTTCCAAGTATTTTTGAAGGATTGGCTCCTTCGCCTGATATTCACCCTTGACCTGTGATACCACCAATTGGGAGTCGCTGAGAATTTTCACCTCTCGGGCTCCCACTTCTTTTGCCATCCTCAATCCCGCCAAAACAGCTTCATACTCCGCCTGATTGTTGGATGTTGAAAATCCGAACTTCAAGGAGTATTCAAGGGTGACTCCCTCGGAGTTCTCCAGAATTATTCCTGCTCCTGCCCCCATCTTATTGCTCGATCCATCCACATAGATGTTCCAATCCGAGTTTGAGCTCGTCAATGGCTCAGTGAACTCGTTAAGGAAATCAGCCAAGGCCTGAGACTTCATCGCCTTTCTCGGTTCGAAAGTTATTTCAAACTCAGAAAGCTCGATAGCCCACGTCACCATCCTTCCAGCCAAATCAGGTTTCTGCAATATTTGTCGGATCGGTTGAGCCGTTCTGACCGTGATGCGGTGGCTGTGGAAATATTGGCGCAATCGCCTGGCAGTTATTACTAAACAGAAGGCTAATTTCTCCACTTTTTGATATCTGATTTCCGATCCCTGGAGAGCTCGACTCACAAAATAAATCGGAGACTCTTTACCTGATTCCTCCCGTACCAAAACCGAACTTACCACCGAATCTCCAACCGACAAATAAAGGAAAAGAGTTTCGCCATGGCTCGGACTAGACAAAATGGGAGGCGATGCCAAATAATGTTTAAGGTCAGTAAAGGCCTTTTCACATTCTTCATCCCATTCAAACATCTCCTCCTTCTCTTTCCTCAGCAGCTTGTACCATGGAAGGGCCTTTCTAGCTGACTGAGACAGAAACCTTGAAAGAGCTGCGACCCGACCTGTTAGCTGTTGAACCCCTTTGATGTTCGAGGGACTTCTCATCTCCAAAATGGCTCTGCACTTGTCCGGATTGGCCTCTATTCCACGCTCTGTAAGCATAAACCCGAGGAATGATCCTGCCGGAACTCCGAATGTGCATTTTTCCGGGTCCAGCCTCATATCAAACTGTCTCACCCTTCCTAAGATTTCTTTCAAGTCTTTTGCATGATCTTCCTCTTTTAAACTTTTCGCAATCATATCGTCTATATAAACCTCTATCCTCGGCCCAATCAGAGAACCAAAAACCTTGTTCATCATGCGCTGGTAAGTTGCCCCAGCGTTCTTCAATCCGAACGGCATAACATTATAGCAATAAGTAGCGTTTTCTGTGATAAACGAGGTTTTTACCTGGTCCGGGGGATACATTGGGATCTGATTGTATCCCGAGTAAGCATCCATAAAGGACAACCTTTGATAGCCAGCCGAACTATCCACCAATTTATCAATGCATGGTAGTGGGTACTGATCCTTCGGGCACATCTTGTTCAGATCTGTGTAGTCCACGCACATCCTCCATTTCCTGTTGGACTTCTTGACTAGCACAGGATTGGCCAACCAATCAGTGTATACCACCTCTCTAATAAATCCAGCTTCTAAAAGCTCAGCTACCTTCTCATCAGTCGCTTGCGCTTTCTCAGTTCCGACCCTTCTCTTCTTCTGACATACTGGCTTGGCGCCAGGATATACACTCAACTTGTGGCAGATGAAGTTAGGATCGATTCCCGGCATGTCTGCTGAGGTCCATGCAAACAAATCCTTGTTTTCAATTAGAAGTTCGGTAAGCTCTTTTTCTAGCTTTTCCGACAAGCCAACCCCTATCTTGACGTAGTGAGATGGCTCGGGGCCGAGGATTACTTTTTTAAAGTTCCCTTGCGGAGTTGGTCGAGTTTCATCCTCTTCTCTGACGTCAAGATCGGCCAAGTTGACGCTTCCTTTGTTCAATGGTTCCTTCATAATTTTCTCATCATCTAGTTTCAGCTTTGCCAAACTGATGTTATAGCATTTTCGGGCCAACTCCTGATCAGACCGTACTGTTACTACCTTGTCATCCGACCCCGGAAACTTCATGGCCAAATGCACTGTGGAAACGACGGCACCGAAAGATTGGAGTGCTGTTCTTCCGAAGATAGCGTTATAGGCCAAGGGAGCTTGGACAACGAGCCACTTTACCATTTCAGTTCGGGCAGAAGGTGGTTCACCCATTGTCACTGGGAGGTGGATATGGCCTAATGGAACGATTGAGTGTCCCGTGAAGCCGATCAGGCTTCCCTCGAATGGAGTAAGATCCGACCTTTTCAACTTCAATTTCTCAAACAGATCAAGGAACATGATGTCCCCTGAACTCCCTTGATCAACGAGAATTCTTCTTACTTCATAGTTGCCCATCCGAACTGTGACGACCATTGGATCATTATGGTCTTGCAGGATGTCTTCAAAGTCTTCATCACTAAAACTGATTACAACGTTCTTCTTTCTCGGTTTCTGAATCGGTCGGCTTGCCACCGAAAGAACTTGCCCCACGTATTTCTTGCGGTCGCACTTCTTTTCCCCACCACCAGCAAATCCTCCAGCAATAGTGCCGATAAGAAAGTCATTTGCTTTCTCGGATTGTTGTATTGGGGCTCCGCTTGCAGGTGGTGAAGGACTTTTATTCCTCTTCTGTTCGGTTTTGGGAGGCGAGGGGCTCTTCCTTCTAGATCGCTTGCGCAAGGCTTCCCCAATGTAATGTTGAAGCTTGCCATCCCTTACCATCTCTTCAATTAGATCTTTCAGTTGGATACATTGGTCGGTGGTATGCCCCCATCCACCATGGTGATCGCAATACTTCGATTTATCCTTTTGGGCCGCCTTTCTTAAGGCTGGTGGCCGAGTAATATTGCACATTTCAGTATGCATGGTCTCACGAAGGATTTGACTCCTCGGGACCGTTAATTGAGTGTATTCCTCGTACCTGCCTTTGGGAGGCAGTTTATCACCTCTTTCTTGTTCCCTCTTGTCTTTCCTTCCTCTTTCCCGAAAACGATCATTCTGACGAGCCTCGTTTTGGCGAGGCCGTTGCTCCTGTCGTCCTTCAGTACCTCTTGCCGCAGTACTTATCCTTCAGAACTCCTCTAGGTTGACATATTTCCTGGACCTTTCTCTAAGTTCTGCTATGTTATGAGGTGGTTCCCCGATCAAACAATCTTTGAAATCTCCGTCCAACAATCCCTGAGTAAGTAGGAGAACGGACACCCCCGACTGTAAACCAGATATGCCACTGGCCTCTTGTTGATACCGAGCCAGGTAGTCGCGTAAAGACTCGCCAGGTCTTTGTGCGACTCCAGCTAAAGAATGATCCGACTTGGGCTGTGACATGCTCGCTGTATATCGATTGAGGAAAACCCTCCGAAGCTCGGCCGAAGAACTGATGGAATTTGCCGGTAGGGAATTGAACCATCTCAGCGGCGCCGGGCCTAGCGTCATTGAGAAAGCTCGGCATTTCATTTCATCTTCTCCTCCATAAAACATCATGGAAGACTCATAAGATGCAATGTGATCCATCGGGTCAGTTGTCCCATTATAGCGAGAGACGTTCTGATGGCCCATGAAAGCTTGTGGAGTCCGAAATGCCATGATTGCGGCTGTGAACGGGTGTCCCGGATGCGGTTCAGCAGCAGCAGGTTCGGCAGCCTCATTCGAAGTAAGGGGTGGAGGCAAGGGAAGGTTACTTGGGTTGCCAAGGGCCATGCGAGTGCCTTGTTCGGCAATCCTAGCCATGCTTTGCTGCTGTAAAGTCGCGATAGCTTGGTTTTGCTTTTCGATTAACGAAGTTTGAGTCCTCAGAATTTCCATAATTGACTCTTCTCTTCTCCTAGCCGAGGAGGTCGTCATGTAAGATCTTCCCTGAGACTCGGAACGTTAACCACCCTGAAGTGTTCCGAAGCGTCCTCTAGTAAATTGCGGTACTCCCCTAAACAAGGGTATTTCTCTACCAGACCGCTCGGTTCGGGAGTTTTCTCGAACATGACGTTCAGCTCGTCGCTCCTCCCCAGTTCGGGATCCAGCAGGGGCTCTTCTAGACTGGTGCGGTCCAGAATCCGCAGTGTCACGCCATTCCGACACATGACCATCAGAAACACGACGTGGCTGAGATCGTCGTTCATGGCCCTCCATAGCCGGAATGACGGCGGCTTGCGGTTGGACCCGAGGAACAGGTGGATCAGCAGGGTGGACCACTGGAGGAACTTGGGGGTTCTCAACCTGATTACCCTCAGGGGGAGCCATTCTGTCCCTAACATTCCTGCCAGCAGCATTCCTAGGTCCGACGTTCTTTGGTGGTCTTCCTCTAAGGCGACGGTGGAGATCACCTCCTTGGTTGTCATCGTCGTTGTTTGCCATTTCGTGCAGTGAGCGGTGGGAATACTGGTTATTCGTCCCCACAGACGGCGCCAATGTAGTGTCCTTGAACACTTTATGTCCTTAACCCTCTGAGCCCTCAAGATTATGGTAATCAGGAGTTTACCAGAAGGTCAAGTATCTATGTATGACCTTATGGTTTTTCTGCAGTTCCAGTTGGGAAAGGCAGGATCTCCCCAGTCAACAAGTGTGTGCAGAGTGTCAACTTAGGGATGAGAGTACGTACCTGAAACCCTAGCTATTGTGAGCTATTTATAGGGTTTTGAGGAAGCTGATGTGGGCCGTATGGGCCTCGTATCAAGGTGAGCTGAACCGGGATTCTGTGAGGGAATATAGGAGATTTATTCCCTTAGAGTCCGGATAGGATCAGCTCACGATCCCATGTAGAGGCTGTTGCGAGATTCTAGGAGATATGGGTAGAAGTGATAGGAAGCCTTGGTGAGACTGAGTCAACCTACCAGCCGACGTTATGTCTCGGTTCTAGAATCCCGAGCCGATAGAGTGAAGACCGTTGTTGAGGCTCGGTCCCATAAAGTCCGAGCCTGGTCTTTTCGTACGCTCGGAATGAACGTGTCCGAGTGTGGGACGTTTAAGCAAACCGAGGGTAAGGTCCTTGGAAAATCTTTTATATAGGACTGTAGTTTTTATACGGTCGGCAGACCCTACAATAATTAATTTTTTTTAACAAACTAAAGATAATGATTTCAAATATAGATAATTTATTTAATCTCAAATTATAATTTTGGATAGATAATTTATTTAATCTCAAATTATAATTTTGATAAAAACAATGTTATTTAGCTACAAACGCTCTGGTGCTAGTATTCCTTAAGCGAACAAACATGGTGCCTCAAAAATTTCTCCGACAAACGTAGTGCATCGAAAATGGATCTTTTTATATAAGTATAGTAGATGAATAATGATAATAATAAATGTGATAATTATATTAAAAAAACAATAATGGTAAAAAATATTAATTTATCCAACAAATAAATATAAGAAATATCTTATAATATTATCCAATAAAAAAATCAGAATGTATAATTTTGGTTTAATTATATATAATTTTTCATATTAGATGTGATAATTATATTTAAAATATGCTAAATTATCATGTCTTATGCAATAGAAAATATTTTGATTTATCTTTAAATCTACTCATAATACCATCAAACAAAAGAAATATAAAAAAGTTTAATTTTCATTTCACTCTAATAATTAATCATAATATCATGATAAAACGTGTTAATTCATCGATCAACTAAATAAGGAATACATTAATTTAATACTCATCTATACATAGACAAATATAATATTAAATATATAAAAAAAAGAGCCAACATTATATTCATAATAAAGTGCAATGTGTTAACCAAGATAGTCAAAAATAACAATTTCAATGTCGTCTTCATGTTCTATGAAATAGTGGATATTCCAATTTATAAAAAAGATCAAAATATTTAATTCTGATTTGTTTTTAATTATCATAATAAAGTTGATAATCATATAAAAATATTAATTTATCTATTAAATAAATAAGGAATATCTAATTCTGATTTATTTTTGATTCATCATAATAAAGTTAATAATCATGTAAAAAATGTTAATTTATCTATTGAATAAATAAGGAAAATCTAAGATAAAAAATGTTATTTTTTATTTATATAAGGAAGTACAAAATTTTTCAACAAGCTCATTTTTTATTGTATTTTAATAATAATCTTTACTTTAAAATATTTAAATATTAATAAAGTATGAACCTATGAATGGTTGCTCAACCTCGTGACCCTTGGGTCACTTATACCAATATACTCTCTACTATGAGTATGCCGTTCTCGGCCTTGATCCTTTCGTGTCTGTCTCACACCTAATATGTCCACTGTAAGGGTGAGTACTTTGAAATCTATATCAAAGAAAATGTTTAAAAACAGTAATAAATTATAAATAGGTATATCACACACAAACAATAACATTAGCACAATTCAATTAACAATTTACAGTTAAAACAATCAACCTTATTCAATATATATATAACTATGCATACTTAGAGAATAACAATTTAATATAATGTTATAATGCACAATCACATGGTTATGTCCTTCTAACGTCACACTTAGGTGGAGTAATTCTCGAGTCCAACATTGAACACTTTATTTCATTTTAAACACTTTTACACTTTGGTATTGGATTCGACGAATTAAAACACCTTCATAATGCATTCACACTTTCCCTTTCACTTTCACACTTTAACTTTAACAATTAACACTTTTAACGATTGGGTACATTGTGCTTCACATTCTCCCCGAAGGAGGGTTCCTCACACAATGTACCTATATACACTTTTAACACTTTACTTTTAACACTTTTAACAATTGGGTACATTGTGCTTCACATTCTCCCCGAAGGAGGGTTCCTCACACAATGTACCTATAACACTTTCCCTTTTCAATAACAATAATAACACAACCACCTCACAACCCCCCTCCACTCTGGGGAAAAACCGACCAGGAGGGAGTATTTCTCAACCCCTGTTTGGGTGCTTCACCTCCACTTAGGAAGGTCCCTCGCTCACCCAATTGCACAATACGTCACACTCCTCTAGGGTAGTGTTAACAACGTACAATCTGGATTGATTCGCCCAGATTGGCTCTAGCAGAAATCACTATCACTGGCCAAAAGGAGCCAAAGTAAATAGAATTACTATGGTTTGCGTCGGACCAATCCCCGACACGGGTGGCGAACCCATGTCCTTTGGAAGATCAAAGTCCCTCATAGTAATTCCTAACATTTACTCTTGTCCTCATCAATTGCAAAGCGACATATGTTTTTCCCCGACTCCTAACGTCCACCTTTTCACCATGCATGATCCCATATTCTAAGTGTTTCTCAATTGAATTTAAGACCCTCTTTGTTCTTTATAAAAATGTCATTTAATTGGTTTAAACTCAATTGAGAAATACTTGGCCCTATTTGATGCATAACTATATGAATGTCATTTACAATTTACTTATATACACTTTAATAATATTAATACAAACAATATCAATCAACAATCAGTCGACATACTCAGGTATGTCTCAGGGACTGTAATTTAAATCACCTTCCTAGGGTTCTTCACTTCCTACTTTGACCATTCACAGAATCAATTAATATAAACATACATTAATAACATATCACTAAAACTTAGGGTTCCTAACTATACTCTACCCACCTAACCATCAACCTATTCGATCAATAATATACCCAATTATAACTCTATTACTATAAATAAACCCTTCCTCTAATACTAGACCAAAGTACACCCCTTACCTTGAAGAGAGAGAAAATGAAATTGGGGTTTTTGATGAAGCTCCATGCCAAGCTCCAATCCATGCTCCTATGACTCTTATTCCTTGTCCTCATGCACTTCCTAAGACTCCTTGAAGGATTAGAGGCTCTATGTAGTTGATTACTCAACTTAGGGTTTTGGGTGATTTGGGATCTCATGAGAAAGAGGGAGAAATCATGAGATTTGAGAGAGGGGAAATCATTAGGAAATGATTTGGAGATGTTTTATGGTTTTGATTTGGTGATTTTTGGTGTTATTGTGATGATTTGCCATGAAAAGAGGAGAAGAAGCTATGGAGGTTAGAGAGAGAAGAGAGAAGAATCGAGAATGAGGAGAGAGAAACAATGAAGAAAAATGAGGAAGAAACGTGTTTTTAATCAGATCTGGCTAGAAGTAATCGATTACTTCTCAGAGGTAATCGATTACCTCTTTGATGCAACATTCTAGTACAAAATCCTGAGGCCAAGTAATCGATTAAACCCTTCAAATAATCGATTACTTCACTGAAATCAACAAGGTAATCGATTACTTGAGGCAAAATTCTATTTTGATGGCTTTCTAACCCTATTTCATTTCCTTAGGCTCCTATACTCATCTAGGGTTGGATTACTATTCAAAACCTCATTCTAAGCTAGTTCTACCTTATATCGTTCTACTCTTAACTCCATTCTACACTCTAAACACTTAAACTCATACTAATTATGTCTAATAACTATTCTAAACGGATATCGGAAATTGGGGATGTTACAATACTCCCCCACTTATATGAATTTCGTCCCCGAAATTCGGCTCACTTCTACGAGGTAAGAAGACATTGAGCTGGATGTTCAACTAAAGAAAAAGGTCTTAACCTATTTACGGATGGTCACAACCTTGGGGATTCACTCCCCCACTTAGGATACGACTCCGGTTGGGTTTTCTATTACTATATCTACTTGCTTTCTATTGAGACTTTTATCAAAAAGTCTCACTAAATTCCTTAAGGTTCAAAACTTAAAGCTCGAAGTCTATGGGCATTACCTATCAACACAAACCCAAGGTTCCTATAATCACATACAACATTCAAGCACTCAAGCACAAATAAGGCAACCAATTAAAATTCAATCACAATCAAAAGAAAATTTAAAATACCAACAGAAGCTAAGATCAAGATTTTATGCTAAATTAAAATTTTCATTTTAAGATCAAACATAATTGAAATACAATAAACATCATTTAAATTTTTAATAAACAGTACACTTTTAAAAAAAGAGGAGTAGAGCATCAACTCTACACAAATAAGTAAAAACAATCCATTCCCACCAAAAGGAGTTTTGCATTGAATTGAATAAAAGGTTTGAAAGATTTGTTAATAGCAATACTCCCTTAGGATTCAAAGAAATTATGATTGGTGCATGGATACAACAAGGTTACGAAAGAAACAGTTAAATACATAAGGTTTAAAATCAAGGGTATAAATAATTTCTTGACAATCCTCGATAGTTACATAGCCTTCACCGGTAAGTAACACGATTAGAAAAATAGGGTTGAGGATTAATAGAGAAGACGCTATCAATCTTCAACCAAGTTTGTTTAACATGAAAGAGAGAAGGTTTGGAATGTCCCTATATTCTGGATTGTCAATCACGGGAGAAATATATTTTACAAGTTAAAACTTTAGTTTATGCTAAACATTTTCTTAAGAATAGTCAAAATTGGAAAAATACTTGGACTATAACTATGATTGAAAACATTGGAGTTATAGTGAAAATAAAAACACTTCAATCCTATGTATAGAAAATAAGTTGTTGTTTTCCATTACAAATTTATCACTTGTAAGGTTTTCTCTAAAAAGGTTACTTTGAAATACATATATATATATATATATACTAGATAAAGATAGAAATTCTAAATTACCATGTGAGGAAACACAAGGAAATTTAACTTTGAAAATTTGATTTGACAACTAGTTAATAGAAACTAGTATAGTATTCTTTTAAAATTACTTTTAGTAGGAGGTAAAAATAATCTTAGTCAAAAATCAATTTGAAATAATAAACAAAAGACTTGAAAGAATTTGGAAGTTGGGGAACTACCCAAAATCATAAGAAAAGGTTCATGAAAACGTTTGGACTTGACATATAGTCCTAATAAGTTTATAAATCGTAAACACATACATATAAAATTCCAGTGTTCGAAAAACATTTGAAAACCGCTTCCTATATGCACATCTATATGGCTACACAACTATGTCCGAACTCTAGGACTCACTAAGATCGAACCTAGCTTCTATCATCCAGTCTATGAATGAAAACTATTGGGGTCTTACACTCAACCTAAGAGAACTCTACAATGCAAAACTTCAACTAATACTACACTTGCTATCTTCTTAAGGTTTAAGGTTTCCTAATTGGTTCCTTAGGCTTAAAGATTGCACAACTAAGACTTACCCTCAAATCCTAGTTGAGACTTTCCTATTACTAACTAGACTTTGGTGCTACGACTTCTATAATGGATGTTGAGACTAGAACTTGGACATTCACAAACTACATTCCATGGAAGAGTTAATGATGGTTTGAAATTAGTTGGCACTTCCGGAATACAGTTTCTTCAATAAGTACAACAAATTCCTTGGAGTTCTATATGAACTCAAAGGAAGAAGGGATAACATCCATTATCCTGGTTCAGGTTCTAAACTAGACTTTGGCTCTAGGGTAGCTAGATTACCTTTAACTCACCTTACTACCTTCAATTCACATTTTCTGCTTCCACATTACAATAGAAACAACAAAGTACCAACTTCGATGAAAAGGTTTGGTACTTGGTGATAAAAGAGTTTTCAAGAATTTATATTTTCTTTAAAATACGGAAAAACACTTTACACTTTTATAAATTCTGTTCATTTTGAAACTTAAACAAAATTATCGTTTAGGAAAAAGACATGTCAAGCACTATAGTTCAAATTATTCATATAAGTTTTCAAAATCATTTCACATCCATTTGAAATTGATTCTGAAGCTTGAGGATTCCTTTGACAAGGAAAATAAGAATCCTCTGTAGTCATCAAACTCAAATAAAAGGAACGGACTTATGGTTAAAAAGTTTCAATGTCATTCACTCTCTTTAAATTCTAGTGAATGCCTTTCCTTTCATTTTAGTTTGTAGGTTCAAATTGACTTATGTCGCTTTCATTGAATTCCTATCAATTGATAATCAGTGTAATTTAAAAGTAAACTACACTGTCATGCAATTAGTTAGGAATTCGCAATGTGAGTGAAACTTTCTTGAAAATCAGTGTTGCGACATTCAAACAATTATCAGAGTGTGAATCAATTCGATCCATACTTTGAAAAATATCAAAACATTACTGTACTTGACATTCATTTCAAATCGTAGTACTAATGCTTTTCAAAAATAGAGTCTTAGAAGAATTTTGTTGCAAAAGCATTTTCATACCTTAAAAATCAGAGTATATTTATCACAAAACATGATGTGGAAATGTAGAAGGCAATTAGGTTTTACTAAGATGACACTTAGTAATCATAGTTAAAGGTAACTACAATGGGTTGACACCTATTCACTTCCGCTGCGCACTCTGATGAAGAATGCTCGAAGTGTATAAACTAGATGACCTCTAATACCGATCCTATTCTTAAACTTAGAAAATAAATCCAACAATTATTTGATTAGATTCAAGGACTCAGCAATTTCATCTGTCAATGAATACAAAATGCGAGGGATCCGTCTCGATTCTATATTGCATTGGAGACAAAATTGTTTTCGTGCTACTTGAGTTCCAATCAAATAAAGAATGACTCATCTTCGATTAGAAGAAAGGCTTTGAAATTTTCTCTTAAAGCAAAAATCTCCATGTCTTGTCATATTTTGAAATAGGCATGATTAATTCAAAAACTAAGAGTTAGTACTTCCCGTTGGGGTAGCGATTGCATGCTCTGTCCCGTTGGGAGTTTCTCTTTTTCTTAGTCTCTACTTTATGTCCATTTCTAAATACAACAAAGTTATGCTGTGAAAATTTAGTTAGCCCACTTTAGATTGAAGATACACTTCTATGACTACTGACTACGACTCACCCTAATGAACTATACTCATTCCCACTAATGATGCATGCATGAAACACTAAAGTGCACAACTTAATTGACTATCTACTAGTTACTCTCATGTGGAGTAACTCTTTGGGAGTAGGAAAATCCATACTCCGGGCCGAGGATTGAAACCATTGCTCTGATACCATAATGTAACATCCTACTTTTTATACTTTAAGAAAATACTTTAATTTGATATTTATTTATGAAAATATTCGGGGTTTATAAAAATTTTGACAGAGTTTCCTTTCAAAATCGGACTTTTCCCCGAATGAATTAAACCTGTCAGTCCAGAACAGTTTTCAATCCAGTAAAATATAACTTTCCGTTCAAAATGAATAGTACTACTTAATACTTTAAAACTTGACAAAAATAAAGGATATACATATAAATTTACAATTTCGTCAAAATTGCTTAAACAAAATAATAATCATTAATTACAATTACATTTACAAAATCTACTTATTACAGTATGAACCTATGAATGGTTGCTCAACCTCGTGACCCTTGGGTCACTTATACCAATATACTCTCTACTATGAGTATACTGTTCTCGGCCTTGATCCTTTCGTGCCTGTCTCCTTGGTGTACCTAATATGTCCACTGTAAGGGTGAGTACTTTGAAATCTAGATCAAAGAAAACGTTTAAAAACAGTAATAAATTATAAATAGGTATATTCTCACACAAACAATAACATTAGCACAATTCAATTAACAATTTACAATTAAAACAATCAACCTTATTCAATATATATATATAACTATGCATACTTAGAGGATAACAATTTAATATAATGTTATAATGCACAATCACATGGTTATGTCCTTCTAACGTCACACTTAGGTGGAGTAATTCTCGAATCCAACATTGAACACTTTATTTCATTTTAAACATTTTTACACTTTGGTATTGGATTCGACGAATTAAAACACCTTCATAATGCATTCACACTTTCCCTTTCACTTTCACACTTTAACTTTAACAATTAACACTTTTAACGATTGGGTACATTGTGCTTCACATTCTCCCCGAAGGAGGGTTCCTCACACAATGTACCTATACACTTTTAACACTTTACTTTTAACACTTTTAACAATTGGGTACATTGTGCTTCACATTCTCCCCGAAGGAAGGTTCCTCACACAATGTATCTATAACACTTTCCCTTTTCAATAACAATAATAACACAACCACCTCACAACCCCCCTTCCACTCTGGGGAAAAACCGACCATGAGGGAGTATTTCTCAACCCCTGTTTGGGTGCTTCACCTCCACTTAGGAAGGTCCCTCGCTCACCCGCTTGCACAATACGTCACACTCCTCTAGGGTAGTGTTAACAACGTACAATCTGGATTGATTCGCCCAGATTGGCTCTAGCAGAAATCACTTTCACTGGCCAAAAGGAGCCAAAGTAAATAGAATTACTATGGTTTGCGTCAGACCAATCCCCGACACGGGTGGCGAACCCATGTCCTTTGGAAGATCAAAGTCCCCCATAGTAATTCCTAACATTTACTCTTGTCCTCATCAATCGCAAAGCGACGTATGTTTTTCCCCGACTCCTAACGTTCACCTTTTCACCATGCATGATCCCATATTCTAAGTGTTTCTCAATTGAATTTAAGACCCTCTTTGTTCTTTATAAAAATGTCATTTAATTGGTTTAAACTCAATTGAGAAATACTTGGCCCTATTTGATGCATAACTATATGAATGTCATTTACAATTTACTTATATACACTTTAATAATATTAATACAAACAATATCAATCAACAATCAGTCGACATACTCAGGTATGTCTCAGGGACTGTAATTTAAATCACCTTCCTAGGGTTCTTCACTTCCTACTTTGACCATTCACAGAATCAATTAATATAAACATACATTAATAACATATCACTAAAACTTAGGGTTCCTAACTATACTCTACCCACCTAACCATCAACCTAATCAATCAATAATATACCCAATTATAACTCTATTACTATAAATAAACCCTTCCTCTAATACTAGACCAAAGTACACCCCTTACCTTGAAGAGAGAGAAAATGAAATTGGGGTTTTTGATGAAGCTCCATGCCAAGCTCCAATCCATGCTCCTATGACTCTTATTCCTTGTCCTCATGCACTTCCTAAGACTCCTTGAAGGATTAGAGGCTCTATGTAGTTGATTACTCAACTTAGGGTTTTGGGTGATTTGGGATCTCATGAGAAAGAGGGAGAAATCATGAGATTTGAGAGAGGGGAAATCATTAGGAAATGATTTGGAGATGTTTTATGGTTTTGATTTGGTGATTTTTGGTGTTATTGTGATGATTTGCCATGAAAAGAGGAGAAGAAGCTATGGAGGTTAGAGAGAGAAGAGAGAAGAATCGAGAATGAGGAGAGAGAAACAATGAAGAAAAATGAGGAAGAAACGTGTTTTTAATCAGATCTGGCTAGAAGTAATCGATTACCTCTTTGATGCAACATTCTAGTACAAAATCCTGAGGCCAAGTAATCGATTAAACCCTTCAAATAATCGATTACTTCACTGAAATCAACAAGGTAATCGATTACTTGAGGCAAAATTCTATTTTGATGGCTTTCTAACCCTATTTCATTTCCTTAGGCTCCTATACTCATCTAGGGTTGGATTACTATTCAAAACCTCATTCTAAGCTAGTTCTACCTTATATCGTTCTACTCTTAACTCCATTCTACACTCTAAACACTTAAACTCATACTAATTATGTCTAATAACTATTCTAAACGGATATCGGAAATTGGGGATGTTACAACCGGTTAGTGCCTGACAGAATGCATATATTGATTGTGTTTGCTATAACAACCATGAAGGGTAGTTATTACTTACACTAGGAGTGATTGAACTAGGAAGAGGTGTTTAATAATTTATATAGTGTTAACTAATAGTGATTAAATTAATGATTAGATTGTGAAAAGACTTAGTATAAGTATAATTAATTCAAAGGCATATGTTAAGAATCTTGTTACATGAGTGCATCTAAATAAATTGGAATGCTAATGACAGTAATGTGGTATTATGGCTCATTGTAAACATGTTCATATAAATCCTAAGTTGTCCAAAGAAAAAGAAATGGGTTTATAATGGGATTGACTTGTAAAGAGATAAGTCTGTACTCTCAGACCTGTTATAGTAACCAGTTAGTGAGGAACAATAACCGGTTACCGTGACACTGCAGAGCCAAACTAATGCTCATTGCTTGACATATGGAACCTAGGACTTTAAAGGATTGTCTTAATTATAAATCAGGTGATGTCTGAAGTAAAATATTAAGATTTAATCCAATTAAGGAAGGATAATTTAAAGTATGGCTTATGCATATTATGTTAGATGTTTTATTCATAGATTATATTCATAATTAACTTAGATTATTAGAGAAATTGTCCAAAGTTAATATGATTAAGATCATACTCTAATAACACCTTAGAAACATACTTTAGACTCTGCATAAGTGTTAGAAAGGGATTAGTTTAAAGTTTGGTAGGTTTTGGACTTAAAATCAATATGGTTTGCTCTCAGGTCTGCTGTCACTAACCGGTTAGTGGATCTTGTAACCGGTTAGTGACTGAGAGAAATGAATAAATAAATAAGTCAATTACAATAATCCCTTGAGGCCTTGCATAGGTGTTATATGAGTTGATTATGGAGCAAAATATAATGGAATTGGTAATGATTCATTAGAATATGAACTGACTTGAGATTAATGTTATTTATGAAAGAATAATGATGATAATATGAGCATGATGATGCATGATGATCCAAATGTATTGATGTGTGTTGCTCTAATTTGGATACGTGAAGCTTGTATTACCTTTGATATGAGGTCGTAAACCTGAATGAATAACTCTGGTATGAGACCCTGAGCTTAGATGATTCCGTATAGAACGGTGTAGCCGCTATACGAAGACATGTGGAACGGTGTGGCCGCCATATGTGTGTGATTCCGTATAGTACGGTGTGACCGCTATACGAAGACATGTACGGTGTGACCGCTATACGAAGACATGTGGAACGGTGTGGCCGCCATATGTGTGTGATTCCGTATAGTATGGTGTGGCCGCTATACGAAGACATGTGGAACGGTGTGGCCGCCATATGTGTGTGATTCCATATAGTACGGTGTGGCCGCTATATGAAGACATGGAACGGTGTGGCCACCATGTGTATAATGATGATGATTATTCTTGATAATGGAAATGCTGATAATTAATATATGGAATATGCATCTCATGCATGATGTTACGAGAATCGTAAAATGAGTAAGGTGCATGCGGGATTGGGAAACCATATAGTACGGTGTGGCCGCTATATGAGACGATTGGACCGGTGTGGCCGCCACCGTTGAAATGACAAGGACCTAGAACTATTGGTGCACAATGGTTCAGGGATCATCCCCTTGTTCATTTTGGGATCGTGGTAGATGGGGTTCCAGTATAGAACGGTGTGGCCGCTATACAGGTTGTGGAAACATCGAGCGCACGATTGCCTATCCCAGAGTGTTGTTTTTATGGAAGTGATGAAAAGAATGTTTTGAGAGACGTACATGCATTGCATGAAAGATTAATAATATTAATTATTGTGTGTTAAGACACTTGAGCATGCATTCATTGCATTAAAATGATATCTGTGATGCTTGTGTTTGAACAATCATATAATCTGCTTACGCGATATGACAAGTGACTTACTCCCATACTACCACATCGGTGGTGGTAGGTTCTTTTGAGTGACAGGTCAAAGGCTCTCCGGTTAGAGTTAAAGGAACGATAGCAGAGACAGCCAGGATGACATCTTGTTGTCCGAATCCTCTTATTGAAGGATAGAGTTGTGAATACCATGCTCTGGGTGTAAAGAGGGATTTTTGGGGAATTTGATATTCTTATATTTACACTCAGACTGTTTTGTAATATAATATGATATTAATAAGCAATGCTTTTGGTTTTCACACTCTTTTGGAAAGTGGTTTTTATAAATCCGCATTTTTATTTACCTTTAATATTTTGGGGTGTTACAGTTAGGGAAGGAGAGATTGTGCACCGTAGATTTTATACTGGTTCAGCCTTTCCAGCGAAAGGCCTAGTCCAGTCCCCAAGCGACCCGCTTGAGATTTTCTATAACCTGTAAAAGTCTCACCCTATTACAATCAAGAGCGCCCCGCACGCTACTAGGAGTCTCCTTTCGCAAGGGACCTCAAAAAACACAACTAGGAAGCCACTTCCTAGATTTTCCCGGATAGCCTAACTACTAGGTGTCCCACCGTTCGTCTAGACACTACCCAATACACCAGGAACGTGCCACACGTCCAACTAGGGAGCCACTCCCTATCAACTAAGGGTTACACACCCCTTTACAACAACGGTTATGATATGGTTGGGTACAACTAACAATTGTGCACTCTATGTAGTGCGGATACAACAATAACGCTCTCAAAGGTTTTTTTGTGTTCTAAAGCAACACTGATACAACAATGAAGATCTAGGATAATGAAGTCAAGTTACAAAGATTAAGGCCAACACAAGGTTTTATTTTTCTTCAAAAAGATATGAACGTGAAAACTTAGTGAAAGAGAAGAAGAAGAAGAAGAGAAAATAATGTGAATGTGTGTGTGTGTGATCAGAAAGGATTGATTCAAAACCACTTTTAAAACAAACAATTTAAACATGTTTAAAATCAAAAACAAATCAATTCAAAAACAAAAAGATTCAACAACTTAATATTAAGATTTGAAATAGAAGGAATAAAATAATTTTCCAAATCAAATCCAAATCAAAGAGATTGAAAAACTTAAACAAAGATTTGATTTTGTAAACCAAAAAGGAATTAATTCAAAAACAAAATCAAATTCGAATTTTGAATAAGAATCAGAATCAATTATTGAAAAACAAATCTAGAAATAAATCAAAATGATTCTGACATGTTTTTCAATAAAACTTAAGGTAATCGATTACTTCAGGGAAGGTAATCGATTATCCTCTTTAAAAAAGAAACTTTGAAAACCATTTAAAAAACAAGTAATCGGTTATCACATGGTATGTAATTGATTATAAGGCTCCTGTTTAATATATGACGCAACTGATATAATCGATTATCACTGGTCAAATAATCGATTACACAACCTATGGAAAATATATGATGCAACTCCAGTAATCGATTATCTGTGCCAAGTAATCGATTACTTTCATACAAAAAGTAATGGATTAGCCAGGTTCAAATACTCGATTACACACTTTCTGGATTTTCTATGATGCAACATAAGTAATCGATTATCTTGAAAGAGTAATCGATTATCTCTGTCAAAACTTGTAAAAACAGATTTTCACAACTTAGAGAAATCCAACTAGAGGTTGCCAAGATATATTTTCACAGTGAATCAGTTAAGACATTAAAAACATGTTTTTAGAAAAACTTTTTTCTTCTCCTTATTTAGAAAAACTCATATCGGCCTTTTAACATATTAGCTAGAAACCTTGACTTCATTACCTTACAAGATGTCCTAAGGGAAAAGGGATAACAACTTCATTTGCTTGTGTCTTCAACTTGAAGCTTGGACTTGAAGCTTGAAGAGCTTGTGCTTGCACTTCATATGAGCTTGAGAACCTTGAGTTTGTTATCATCAAAACCATATTTATCTTGAAGTTCATGGGAAAGCTTGACTTCCAACAAAGAGTACAAGGTAACAAGATAATATAAGATTGGTCCAAAACATAAGCCCAAGTACAAGTCCATAAAATATAAAGTAGACCATCAGTCTAAAACTCTCTCTCCCACTATATACAATATATCACAAGTCAAAAATATATAGAGAGTTTTGAAGATGATCCTGTGATCTTCCATATAAGCCAAAAGTCCTCCTCCATCAGTGCGTCAGGTCATAGCTCCAGCAATAGCAAAACATGTCCCTCATCCATATCATCTACCCCATGCATCATCCGGTGGATCCCCAACTCCCCACTGGCTGCCAGTTGAATGCTCGACGGGGTCCTCCTCGACCTCATCCGACCCCTCCTCAGGATCCTCCTCTACCTCGTCCGATGGGGTCCGTGCCCCTCCATTGGGCACTGGGTCAACAGGGAAAGACCCAGGCACCGGACTAATCGGATCAGGGACAAGAGTATCCTCTCTAACCACACGAGAGGCAGCAGGGTGAGATCGAGTGGCAGCCCTAAAACAAAAACTATGAAAATGTCGAGTAGGTCTTTGTGAGGGTGGTCCATGATAAGTGTAAAAAGCGGGAACATGCACGGTGTAGACAATCGGGACTCGGAACCTACGAGGACGGAAACGAACCATAGGATGAGGGTGATAGACTGTCACCTCTACCTCTCCCTCATACGTGGCTCGATGGTCCTCGTAGTACCACACTCCATTAGGGAGTGGGCGCAACTCGATGCAGGCTAGGAACCGTGTAACATCCGTCAAAATCCTCGTATATTTTAAATAACAATTTTTTTTTTAAGATAAATTTTATAAATAAATATTTTTATAGACCAAGTTGTATTCTAAGAATACAATATTATTTCACTACTACAAAAAACAAATTTAATCCCGGTTCCGAAACAATTTCAATCCCGGTTCCGAACCGGAATTGAATATGGCGGGATTGTAAATAGGATTATTTATGTTTCCGGTTCTTTAAAAACACGGAACTGGGATCGTAAATAATAAAGAACCGGAATCGTTAAATGAACTGAACCGGGATCATATTTGATGGATTTTTTTAAAAATTTTCTGTGAACCGGAATCTTAAATGAGGGGAGCTTTTTTTAATGAACCGGAATTGTAAATGATAAGACTTTTTTTTTTGGGAACCACAATTTTATATAATAATATAGCATCACAATACCCTGTACCTGTATATATCTTAATTGAGTTCATCCAAAATAGAACCATAAAGTTGAGAAATATATACCAAAATAGCTAAATTATCAAGTGTTATATAACCAAAATACCAAAATAGCTTCAAAAGTCTACTATCTAACTAAATTATCATGTACTACATACATATATATATATATATATATATATATATATATATATATAAGTCTAAGGTACTTCATCGAACATGAAAGCTGCCCACTCTTCCTTGACTTCATCCAACAACTCCTCGGTGTACATGGTGTACTTGCAACCATCAAAGTACTGTAAAATTAATATAAAGTAGCGCAAGTTATATTATTGAACTAAATGAATAATTATAAGAGTTGAAACAAACATAAATCAGAATGAAATTGCAAACCAATTCAGGAATCATGACATCTTTACGGCCACCTCTAATTTTGATTCTGTCAACTTTATCCCATTTTAATTTTTTTTACATAATAAACCCTCAATGATAATCATAAATCCTGGCATAGACGGGAGGAAAAACTATACTATATATACCTGAATACCAGCATGATTGCAGAGATAAAAATCAAATTCTGTTGGATGGCAGATTTTAGTATCAACAACAGTCCCTACAAGACAATTTACAACAAGAAATAGTCAATATTATCAGGCAATATTTTAAATATGAAGAATGACCCAGAAATGCATTTGTGTAAATAAGTATTTCAGGAATGTTCAACTTACCAGGCAATATATTCCCACTTTTATCTGTGCTGCTCCTGTCCCTTTGAACTTGGTAAAACTGCCCTTCACTTACACCATCCCTGTTCAATCATCATCATACACAAGTGAATAACATTTTCATCAAACTAGAATGTTTCAGAAACACATATGCTTGGTAGTAGTGCAGGTATGACCAAGATGCAGCTAACTTTTACATACTCCAAACAGAGAGCTGCAGTTTAGAACCATGTGATACAGATAGGAGGAGATACTCTGATTTTCCAGCAAAGCTAAGGCTCACAATTGGCTGAAAAAAAAATGAAAAATAAGAGAAAAGAGGGAAGTAGTGCAGGTACAAATAAACGTTTCTTAAGTGTGAAAGATGACCAACTAACCAATTTCTATCATTGTAATCAATCTCAGATAGCGGCATGGAGTGGCTGACCCCAAAAAAGTTATAGCATAAAGAGAATAGCGCAATGTCCACTATAGTGAAGATAGTAGAAATAGTAAACATAATTTTTTATGCACATATTACTCATTAATTAATACTCAAAATTTATAATTCACCGAAACAATTACCATTAAGGTCAAGCATGACTAATACAACAAGTTAGTATTAACAAAACCATAACTACACAAATGTGGGTTTGGCCAGAGAAGGCCGAAACAGAAGCTTTTAAAAGAGGCAAGAAGCTTTTAAAAGAGGCAAGAATCAGGTAAAACAATTATATCTATCACATTAACAAAAAATTGGAAATTTGAGGCCAAAAAATTGAATCTTGAATGCTATAGTTGAAAGTGGAATTAGGTATTGAACCATGAGACAAATCACAGTAATCACAAACATCAAATAAACAGTTCTATCTATCAGCATGACATTAAAAAATTGGATAAAAAAACTAAGATTTTAAGGGAAAATCTTATTACTTATGCAGTTAACTTAACCAACAGCATGCTGTCAGAATTAATTCTGTTAAGAACCCATGTCTAATCTGAAAATCCCCTCTGAAGGTCTAACTAAACAGACTACATGCTTATTTTTTTTGTCAAATAAGCTTGTTGACTGGATTACAATCCCCTCCCAAACCTTGCCAAACACACTCATCACATTCCATGGAATTTGCTAAAAAGCTACTTGAAGGGAGCTTAAGACTTGCAAAAGGGGGTTATCATGATGAAAATTCACTCGATTCAATGAAAGAATTAGAACTTGGAAAATAGGATTTGCAGAAAAAGCATCCCAACAGACAAATGAATTGAGCTAATGAGACCACAAGTCTTGAAATCCCAGATAGTTAGGGGAAAGAGTAAAAAGAAGGAATCTTCAATGCCATAGAAGAAGGTGGAATAATAGGTATTAGACCATGAGACCAATCACAAAACATCAGATAAAACAATTATATCTATCACATTAAAAAAAATTGGAAATTTGAGGCCAAAAAATTGAATCTTGAATGCTATAGTTGAAAGTGGAATTAGGTATTGAACCATGAGACAAATCACAGTAATCACAAACATCAAATAAACAGTTCTATCTATCAGCATGACATTAAAAAAGTTGGATAAAAAAACTATATTTTTAAGGGAAAAAAACATATATCAAACCAGTAGCAAATAGTCATGCAAAGCAGATAGGAATTCATTCATAATCAATAATTAATACATTGAGGAGTTGAAGAAGCTGGTTATCAGGTTGAGGAAGAGGGAGGGATTGAAGTAGCTTCATCCCCATATGAAAAAGATTCTTCTATGTATAACTCTCACTCTCATTGGAAGTTGAAGAAGAATTTTTTTAAATTTTTTTATGTGGGGTCTTGTGAAGTAAGTTTTTTTTCTTTGAACTTTCTCGGTTATGGTGATTTCCTAGAAAGAGGGTAGCAGCTTGATGAAGGAACTAAACTTACAACTGTTTCTTGTGTAGCTTTTTATTTTCTTCCTGGCTTTTGTTACTGAGAGCAAAGGCCTGGGAAGTAGAGTATTACCTGAATGTTCTGACTTCTTAAGTGATGAATGTATAGTATTTTGTTTTGTTTATATTTTCTGTGTTGTGTTTGCTTTGAAGCAAGCAAATTTAATGTCTTTTTCCATGGTTGTGGATTGTAGATTGTTTATTTGGGTTCATGAGAGCGTCTTATGAAAATAGGTTATGTATGACCTTATGAGCATTTTCTAGAGTTGGTTTAAATTCACAGACAAACACAATCAATCACAAAAATTAAATTCAACCCAAAATAAGAAAGAAAGACAGAATGAATGAATGATCATTATACCTCTCCTTGGTTTAGCAGCAAAAGTGGCTTGGAACTTCATTTCTTTTTTGTAAAGACTCACTTATAACAAGAAGGAGCATAGTGCTTGGTAATTCTTAAGAAGAATTAAAAAAAAAGACCAATTAACCATTTAGAATGATCAATTAACTATTTCGAATGTTCATTCATGCTTGTTATGGGAATAATTATTGGTCTGTTATACATAATTGCCTAGTTATAATAGTTCCTTCTCATTAATTCTCCCAAATTCATAAGAAAAATAATGTTTTCAGAACCTAAGTAAACCAGTAACTGAATCAGTTGAACCAGCTACTAGAATGTCTCTGAATTAAACATTATCTGATTCAATCATATGATTCAACCGCAAATATAACCAGTTAAACCAATCAAACCAGAACCCAGAGACCTTAATTAGTTCAATCTCTCGTTCGATTTTTAACACATTACTTAAAACTAACTAGCTCAAATCTAACTCCACAAACCTCATCAAACAAACAACATTAACAAATTGCAATAACTGAGTGTCCTCGATTCTCAATTATTTTGGTTTCACATTGTATCCTCCCACCATTCAATCCGCAAGAAACTACTCTCCCATAGAATTGCCTAATCTATCTCCCATAGTAAGGGTAGTCCACTAACCAGAGACCCCTCCTTAATCATCACTTGAATTCATACTAAAACAGTAATACTAAGCAATGGAAAAAAGAAATAAATTCACACAAACACAAGCAATCACAAAAATTAAATTCAACACAAAATAAAAAAGAAAGATAGAATGATCATTATACCTCTCCTTGGTTTAGCAGCAACTTTAGCCAGTGGAGTTGTTGTTGTTGTTCTTTTCTCAGCCTTAGACTCCTTCTCCTCCAACTCTTCCAAAGGGAACAAAACACTAAGTTGATTAGGAATGGAAACAACAGTGACTTGGAAGAATTCAGACAAAATAAAGCAATAGGAGGAGTCGATACCTAACAAATACAACTACAAAATAAAGCTTTGATGCAAACAAAGCAATAGAACGGAAGAGTCGATACCTGTAGTGAAGCGGCAACCGTGACTTGGAGCGATCAGCGGCGGCGGCGGTTCAGCCTTCAGAGCGGCGTGAGAGAGAGAGAGAGGGGGCTCGAGGAAGAGAATAATGTGTGACACTGACAGTGGCTGAGGAAGAGCGGCGGCGAGTGAGCTTGGGCAAGGAAGAGAGATGATCGGCGGCAAAGAGAAGCTAGGAGGGTATGTTTCAGTGGTGGCGGTTCAGGCTTCGGAGCGGCATGAGAGAGAGAGAGAGAGAGAGAGAGAGGGCTCGAGGAAGAGAAGAATGGGTGACACGACAGTGGCTGACAAAGAGGAGCAGCGGCGGGTGAGCTTGCCAAGGAAGAGAGACGATCGACGACTGAGCTTGGGAGTGGCGTGAGAGAGAGAGAGAGAGAGAGAGTGGCAAAGGGTTTGCTATGTTTCCCAGTTATGGGTTTGCTGAGGCCTCAGGGTTTGGTTTGGTACCAAAATTTCGCATGAGCTTAAATAATTTATCATTTTTGATCCCGGTTCCTTATAAAAATGGGGATTAAAAATATACCGTTATTTATAAAATTTAATTTACATTTATGATACAAGTTTCGAGTTTTTTTTAATTGGGATGAAAAAACGCTGGAATTTTAAATATATTTCTATTTTTTTTATTATTTTTTTAGTTAAAAAGGATATTTAATCCCAGTTATAACACGGAACCGGGATTGAAAATCAGGTATTTTAAATTGTTTTTGTAGTAGTGTTTTAACCATGGGATTTAAATTGTGATTTGAATTTGGTTTTCATGATTTTATGAGTTACGTTTTATTAAATTAATTTCATAGAAATAATAGTCCTTTTTAAGTAGTGTTTTATATGTGAAAGAGTGTATTTAAAAGTTGGATTGAATCTTATGTTTTTAGTTTACCAAAATTTTTTAATTTAATTTAATTATTTATTTTGTAAATGAGAATTGATTTTTTTTCCAAGAAGTAAAAAGGAAATTTTTATTTTCCTCCTTGATGGGTTTCACGGCCCAATGGGCCAAAGGAGGACAAGTTTGTAGAAATTATTTCCTAAATGAAATTAAAAAAAAAGAATGCATGAAATGAATAAAATAAATGATGAATAAAATAACATATCTTTAAGAGGTGATGTGATGAGTGAATAGTGCTTGATAAGACCATTTTCATGCAACTTTAAGTGATGACTAAACTACCCTTATTTTTGGCCCATGGACCCGAATTTTTTGGTGCTTTTACCCATGGATCTTTGTTGCCTATAAATACCTATGTGTGTGTGTGCTTGAGTTGTTTCCATTCTTCTTCATTCTACACTAAACTTAAACACTTGGTTCTAGAGCTCATCAAACTCTAGAACAAAAAGAAAAAAGAAAAGAAAAGAAAAGAAAAACCGAGGAAGAGGAAGAGAGAAAGAGGAAGAGAAGAAAATTTTCTTGAAGATCTAAGTGTTTTTCTCAAGTGATTGTGGATGTAGGAGTCTTGTTTCCTCTTCTTCTTTTTCTTCTTCTTGATGTAATTTTTGTTTGAAGTTTTTGAAAAATTTTAAAGTATTAAGATTGTGATGCATGTTATAGATTTAAGATTAGAATATGTGTAAATGGTACATGCATGTGATTTATATGTGTTAATCATGATTTTGTGTTGTAAAAATTTGTATGAATTTTCATTTTTAGAGATGATAAATTCGGCCAAATCTAGAAAAATAGGAGTTCATGTTTTGTTAATTTATTTGAGTACATGCATGTTAGTTTTAGGACTTGATCTATGAGTTTTAAGCATTTGCATGTGAATATATGACTTTGATTTTAGAGATCTAATGTTTTGGTTGAAAATAAAAAGAAAAGTGTTGATGTATATTTTATTTATTTTAGTCTTTCATGATTAAGTAGAAAAGTTGAAAGCTTGATTTTTTGCCTGTTAAAGATTTGACAAAAAATTAGTCTTTTCTTCTTAAATAATTCGGCCAAGGTGGATTTAGGTAGGTTAGGATGTTTGATTTTTGAAACTAAATTGTTAATGATGATTTTTGATGCATGGTTTGAGTTTATAAGTGTTTAGCTTTGCATGCATGTGATAATAGTATAAAAATGTGATTTTTGGTGTTAGAAATGTATTTAAGTGTCATGCATGTTATATTGTTGAGTTGATCTTGAGATGATGAGTACATGCATAAAGATTTATGCCTTAAAAATTTATGTCTTGATTTTGGTGTGCTAAGTGAGTTAAATTTATTTGTTATTTATTTGATCTTTTCGGTTTTATGATTAAATATGAGGATGAAAAATTTGTGTTATTGCATGTTAAAATTTTAAGTGAATAATGACCTGTTTGGTAAGGATAATTTGGCCATGGCATATAAAATAAGTTAGAATGATTGATTGTTGAAAATGAACTTGAATGATGGTGAGTTTGTCATGCATGTTAGTAATAAAATGATATTAAGCTAAAAACTATGGATTTTGTTGCATGCATGTTGAGATCTTTAGTGATTAATTTATTTGAGTGATGATAAAAAAATTAGTTAAGTTATTTTGTGTCATTTTGGTGATAGTCGGTCTTATAGAATGTAATTAGGGAGCTTGATTGTTTTATTTTTCTTAAGAAATGATAATAGTTAATGATGATGTGAATTATGGATTTAATCTAATGTATTTAAATGATTTTATAAAAAGTACAAGTTGCTGTCCAACTATTTATTTCATGGTACCAAGATTTTAAAGGTGATGGAAAAAGTATTTTGCTTTGAAGATTTAAATACAAGACTTATAGATAGTTTCTTTTAGAGAATTAAAATGTAAAAAGTGATTTTTGGTTTTAATTCAATGCTGTCCAGAATTTTTAAGTTAAAGTATTTTCATTTAGAAAGTGTTTTTAATTGCTTTAAAGTTTAAGTTTTAAGTACTCTTGTATATCGTAAAAGCTAGATTGAAAAATTGTGATTTTTCGGTGTTTTCGGACTTTAAAATGTGGCTGTCCAAGATTAGCAACCAAATCAATGAGTTTAAATTTATTTATTAGTTGTTTTCAAATGGTTTTGGAGAACTTAAAGTATTAGAAAAAGTTTGAATGGTTTTGAGAAAACGATTATGTTTTATACTGCTTAACAAGAACCAAGAAGAATTTAAAAAAAAAATGAAATGAAAAATGAATTGAGTTTGAGAAAGTGACTCTATCCGAATAGATTTGTAATAAAACGTATTTTTTTTAATATGAGGTATTTTAAAGACCGTGGATTGGAGCATCAATCTGTAGCAAGTACCCGCAGAAATCCTATGCAAGCATCTGCTTGAACAAGAGGTGAGAGAGCAGTGATCCTAAGACAATGTGGCGTTTAGACTCTTTATTAAGATGTTTCAATCATCTCAAAGATTGAAACCATGATCTATTTATTGATAAAGTGATATTGCCTATATGCTTATATGTTATATGATGCTTTGTGATTTACTTGCGATGCATGATTTAATCTGTTGGTCTGTACTGTTATTTATGCCTGAGATATATCTGTTAAGTACTGAATTTGGTTTCTGATGAAATGAGACAATGAAATTTATGAAATTATAATGAGATTGAAAGCATCCCGAAAGTTATGAGAAGATGATGAGTAATTAAGGCATGCTATAAGAGAAAAGAGTAATGTTGCTTGAGATAAGAATAATGCTGATGAGAATAATGAGCAAGGATGCAAGATATAAGTTCCGATTCTGAATTGCAAAAGTTCAAGACAAAGTGCTGCTGGCCTAAGAATGTGCTTATGGAATGCTTTTGTATGCAAGTAACTTTCTTAGGAACACCTGTAAGGCTAGGACTTCAAGTCAGCCATGCGAGCTATTCATTGGCCGTGGTGCTTAACGAAATCTTAGCTAAAAGACTCGAGTCTTAACTAAAAGACTCGACTAGTTCATCAGCTTTCTGAAACCTGTGTTTTAGAATGTCCAGAATACTCGAGTGGTTCGTAAAAGGACTCGAGTTGTTTATCAACCCAGAATACTCGAGTGGTTCATCAAAATGTTTCAAACGCTGCATCAGACAATACTTGAGTCTTGATTCAAATACTCGAGTTTTGGCGCTAACAGATGCACTGGTGCATCAGAAAATACTCGAGTCTTGAATCAAGCACTCGAGTCTTGCTGGCAGTAAAACATTGAAAATTGGGTTTCAACATACCATTTTCAATTTTAACCAATTTTAACTTAAATCAATGATCAATAGAACTTTGTTTACACATTTTAAACATGCTCTAATATTGATATTACATCAAATCACAGAGAATCAAATCCAAACATCAATTATGCATAAAAATCACATTTTATGCAACTTAAAGTACCAAAATCAATTCTACTCACATTTAGCATGAAAACAGTGTTCATACAGTACACATGCAACATATTAGACTTGCTCAAATCAAAGTTCAAGCTCAAAGAAGCCTCTATGTCATAGTCCTATTTCAATTTATGCCCTTAGAGTCTCATGGTGACTCTCCATTTAAAACAAGGAATGTTAATCTTATTCTAGTGAATGTATAGCTTCCCCCTTACCTCTAGGTCATGTTTGAATGATATCTCCACAGAGAAAAGCAGCCAAAAGCTCTAACCACTTCAAACCCAAACATGCATGACCGTTTCAGCATGGGTTGAAAACCACATTAATTGACATTTGAATCATGCATAAAAATTGGGAAAAATGATTAGATTATGTTCTCTGCAGCATGAACTAGAGATAGGGACAAAGTTGAGGTTAAGAGGGTGCTTATGCTTACCGAAATCGAGCTCCAAAGTCAGCTCCAAGCTTCAGGAACTGCACTTTGACAGAAAAGAGCCCTCACTTTGCAAGGTCACGAATCCACGCACACTCAACCTCAACTCATGATTCTTGTGTCTTTGTAAAGCTCGAGATGTGAGTTTTACAATGGTGTATAACTCTCAGATCAACACTCAAAATCGAACAAGAACAGAGGCAACGAAATCAAGAACCCTAACTTCGTTTTCAGACCAAACTTAGCCAAAATGAGGCAAATTCGATCAACAATCACGCTTATATAGACGAGCTGGTTGATCATGCATGTCGATACGACACCGGGAACACGTAGCTGAGTGGGTTTCATGTCAACTCGTGGGTTATTCGAGTTGATGACTCATCAAACGCACTAACTCATGCATTTCTGTCTAGAACACTCGAGTCTTTTCAGAAAGACTCGAGTCTTTTGGCCAATTTTTGAAAAATAAAATTTTATTTCTTTTCCCTCCAAAACCTTTCTAATATTACCTCTAGGTCCTAAAACAAGGACTATTATGCAATAACCTTATAATAATAATAATCAAATTATATTTTATGCATTCATACTATTCAAATGCTCACACCAAAACCCATAATTAATTCAAAATTAAAAAATAAAAGAAATTAATTATAAATAAACTTTATAATTAATTTCCCATTAATCAGGGACTAAAAATTTGAGGTGTTACAGTATTCGATCTTAATAATACGGTTTCATCGTTCGCTCAAGGATAAAGGGATTCGCATGGAATCAAGAGGTGACGTTAATTCCAGTCATCAAAACGTACTCCTTTTAGCTTCAACTCAAGGTGAGAGAGAAGTCATCCTAAGACATAGTGGTAGTGTAGCGGTATATTAGGACGTTCCGTACTATCTCAAAAGTCAGAACTTGAGTCTAAAGGTCTAGTAGTTTGACGATAATTCATTGTGTGTGTGCCCTATCATCGAAACGAAAAGACTAAGACTCTCTATATTGCATGAATATATTATTAATGGATTTTTATATCCGTATTGTTGATTATGAGGCATGTGTTATATCATCGATGACTCTGTTCTACTACTATTACTATGTTGTTATTTGGGAATTTAATGTTGGTCTGTTACCTCTAGTTTAATAGAATGGTATTTTTGAGGTTTGAAATAATTTATGAGCCCATGATGTAATTTGCTTAATGCCTTGGGAAATGTAAAAGACACAAAGAGAATATTTTGATTGCCCCTGGTGGGTATAAGTCCTTACGTAGTAAGGCATGATTCATAAAACATTTATATGATGAAAGGATATGTGGTGGGACCCCTGGTGGGTGTAAGTCCTTACGGGTTAAGGCATTATCATAAAATTAATAAGACATGAATGATATGAGGAAATGTAATCCATACATTGAAAATGCCTTGGGCATACGGGAATGTGGAAATTGTTGTGATTTTGAGAATGAAAATATTTAACTCATAGGACTCTAGATTACCTATGGCATAGTGAGACTATTCCCCCGCATGGTTGGTATGACATTGCTTGTATGAAAAGAAAATTTTTTGTAACTAGTTGATGATGCTTGGGTGAGCCATAGGCCCCCCACTCCCCGAATAACCCGCTGGTCCTAACGACCTGGTTTTAGTGCACCGTTAGCTAGCAAGGGGATATAGGGAGAATGCATATGACACTTTGGTCGCGGGAGCCGAAGGTCGTGGTTGCGGGTATGGGAATAAGTGTCGCTTTACTTTAAGGGAATCTAGTTGTCTTGTGTAGGCTTTGTAATAAAACACTTAGAGGTCGAGTCCCGTTAGAAGCGAGGTTTAGAATGGGTCGTCCAAAATGTTTAAGGAAATGTTAAAAGACTTTCCTAACCCTGCGAGTTGAGAGTGAAGTAGTGGAGAGGAAAGATACCTGATACTTGGAGGTCAGGATTCCCTTCAAGTGGTGATTGCGACAGGGGAGGGCAAGGACGGTGAACGTCAAGAAGCCTCGAGTACTTCTCTAGGCAGAACGAGACTAAAATGATCAAGGTCACTGGTGGGCTTTGGTTGTAACAAAGACTGCACGTACAACTAGAGATAGCACTGTCACACCCTTGAGCAAATCATAGATGGTGAGAGGGAACCTGAACGAGGCTAGATGTCGCTGTCAGTTTGAGCACTTTATTTAATACTTTTATTTAGCTGGCCAACTGGCGTGGTTACAACTTTTGGTACATACCCTTCGACATTGATGTCGGCATGGTTAAGGTCCCGTGCGTCTCATCTGCTTTCCGAATTAGGCTTGTTGGAACTATGGAAGAGGAAATGTAGCTGTGTGTGAGCTAACTAAACTTATTACCCCAATGATATTTCTCCCCATATCATTGGTGGATGCGATAGTATGGAACTGTGGTTAATGTGCATCAACTGTAATGATTCTCTCAAGTGTTTAAGTGGTATGAACCTTGATGAAAGATTGAGTAATGTTATAATACTCCCCCTTAGTTATTATGAGAACTTGGATTATGTTTTTAATAGCCATGTGAATGATCCTCATGGCGGAAATTGTTGTGTTTTATATGTGGTATATGTATTTTTTGATAAACGTGGTGTGTGCATCAATTAGAGTATTGTTTGCATTAGTATCTATATACAACTTGTGTGTACATCAAATGGATGTTAAGACTGCATTTTTAAATGGTGATCTTGACGAGGAAGTGTACATGGAGTAACCTGAACGATTTGTCTTGCTTGGAAATGAAACAAGGTATGTAAACTTGTAAAATCTTCATATGGTTTGAAATAAGCACCAAAACAATGGCATAAGAAATTTAATTCCATAGTTTTGTCCCATGATTTTAAGTATACTAATGCACATAAGTGTATTTACACTAAATCCATGAAACATTACCGTGTTATTATTTGCTTTTATGTGGATGACATGTTAATAATTGAGAAAAATATTATTGGTGTAAATGAAACTAACAAGTATTTATCTTTAAAATTTAAGATGAAAGATCTTGGAGAGCTAGATACTATTTTAGGCATTAAAGTGAGCAAGCATGGAGTGGGGTTTTGCTTTGAATCAAACACATTACGTGGAGAAAATTTAAAACAAGTTCAAACACTTAGAAACTAAGGAAGCAAACACTCCCTATGATGGTTCACACATTTTAATAGAAAATTTCAATAGGGAAATTGCACAAATTGAGTATGCTAGTATGATAAGTAATCTTATATATGCTATGCATTGTACTAGATCAAATAATTTTTTTTTTTACAATTTGTAAAATTTCAAGGTAAATAATTAATCTAGGAACTGAACATTGAAAGACAATTGGAAGAGTTTTAGGTTACCTTTAGAAAATCATACATCATAGACTCTTCTATGATAAATTTTCAACGATGTTGGAAGGATACCCCAATTCTAGTTGGGTAATGTTGGACTATCGGCAAGTATACCGGATCGACAAGTAATATAGTCAATAAGACCTGATATCGTCCCTCAGGGATTGCAAATTGTTCAATTAATTTTCACCAAAGAGTGGTTAAAATTGAAATCTATTGGTTTCTAATTAATTAATTAAGATTGAAATAAAACAAAAATAAAACAGAAAACAAATTAAAGTGTTGAGCAATAAAAAAAAAGGAGTTAGGAACATGGTTTCGTTGTAGGCGTTGTTTTTTATCACGAATCTCTGTTTTTCCCTAAATCAAGAACAAATTCCTAAGGTAGTAACTACTAGATTCCTCTTGTGCAATTACTGTTTATTATTCAACTTGATAACCCTTAATCTCTTAAGTGATTAAACCATTAAATAACCATTAATTAAGAACAGTGGAATTTATAACAAGTTATATAATCCCCAAAAGTATCCCTACAAGTTGAGCAATTATATTGTTTGATTGAAGGCCTATTCTAATTCCTAATCTCTCAATTGAAGAATTAGAGATCCAAAATATAGATTAGCTACTTCCATGCATAACAGTGAAAATACAATCAAACACTTGATTTAGAAACGGAAAAACATCAATTCATGAAATCAATAAACTAACCTATACAAATCCACCAATTCCTAACACGAGGGTTTTAGTTACACATTGAGAAAATAAGAATAAAAACAATAGAAGAGTAATCCATAATCATAGACAATTAGGATTACCGTGAAGAGATCTTCAATCTTCCAATCTTCCAATCTTCTTCTCCTCTAAAGCTCTCCAAAATCATTTAATCTCCCTCTCTAAAAGCTGCTAACCTAGTTTCTAATCCTAGAATAAATATATATTTACAAAACCTAAGAAAATCCCTCAAAAACGGATCAAAAAGTGGCCCAACTGGGCCTAGACGGGGTACGCGCACCTGGGCGCCCAGAGCCTCACGCCTGGGCGCACCAGGTCTGATTGGTGCTTGTTCATGAGGGCAGCGCGCCTGGGCGTGGGGAGCTCCACGCCTGGGCGTGCCAGCCTACTTTCGGCTCTGTTTCGCTCCGTTCTTGCGCCATTTTCAAAGTCCTTTCGTCCTCTTTTCTGCTCCATAATTATTTTCTTCAATTAAGCTCCAAAAGTACCTGAAACATACCCAAAACGGATCAAAATGTTCAAGGGATTCTAAGCTAATAACAAAATCCGAAAACTATACAAAAATTCCTAAATTTACAAGAGAAATAAGCCAAATCCATAGTAAAAGGGAGTCTAAATCATTCTCAAAACATCATATATTAGACCTAAATCACTCCCCCAAACTTAGCATTTTGCATGTCCCAGGTAAAAGTAAAATAAAAACTCTAGAACACAAGACTACCTCCTAAATCAAAATGTACACACCTAATCTAGGACTTCGACTCACAGACTCAAACACTTATTTTCACAAGCAATTCATACAATCAAAACCTGGTTAGAATAACAAACTCCACAAGAACTCAGGACTAGTGAACACTCTCAACCTCGCAGTCTATATCTCTCATGTGTATCAAGGTTTATATATATATGTAATTTAATCAAGTTCATACAGTGACAATGTGTTACCATAAGCTTTACCATAGACCCAAATCTCCACCGAAATTATTGAATGCACACAAAAATCAAAAGGTCTTATATTTGGTTGTAATGAGGCCTTGGCTAAAAGTATAAGGTGGGATAAAAGAAAGAAAGGATAAAACTAAGGGAGTAGATTCACAATCAATTCCATCCCTATAAAATTATGAATGAGCAATGAATACAATTAAGACTCACACTTATTCACAATCAATTTCATACTTCTTTTCTTTTCAGTTTTTCTCTTCTACTCTCTTCCAAATTTCTCTATTTATTTTTTTTCCTATTCATTCATGGAAGAGAAGTAGATTCACAAAACTTTATACCATTCATTCACTTTTCCTTATTATTCCTCTCAATTGCTCATTCAAAATTCCCCAGGTACTCACAAAAATTATGCAATCAATGCAGGGTACCAAAGAAAACTCATATATTCATTAGGCTCAAAGTGGGAAACTAAGGGAACATGTCAATGCAAAGTAGTTGAATGCCACAAACACACATCCTAAGTGCCTTAATCATTTTCGCACATGCAAACAATTATCAATCTTGAAATGGTCACAGGTCAAGTTCTAGAACACAAAGCCAAAGTGAACACATTCATGAAAGAAATAGGGGTTTCAAATCAAAATATTTCAATAATCACATACCCCTTCAGTGTTTAAGCTCAAAATCTCACTAGGCTAAAGGTCAGTTCACTAATCACAAATTCTCAAAAAGTTTGTCAAAATAACCAAGTCTCAAAAATATTTACAGCTCAATCAATTAGTGTAAAAAATCAATGAGTCTAATCCTAAACTAAGTATTTACACCTATCATCAGAAAAACAGTCCTAAGTCTAGAATAATTACCTACTCCTACCAAGGACACAAACCAACACTAAAAATGGGAGAAAAATTCAGATCTAAAAATTTTTTATTTGGTCCACTCCCCCAAACTTAGAGGTTGACTTGTCCTCAAGCAAACTAATCTAACCTAAACTACAAAATAAAAATTTAAAACTACCTAGAAAAACAGGACATTATTTTTGCGAAGTATCAGGTCTGGGATGACAAATTGGGAACTAATGGGAGCAAATGGGATCACACCCCCAAACTTAAATTCTGCACCATCTCCACACCTAATCGTGGCTTGACTTGTGACTTCATTTTTTTTAATAAAACTACCTAAAACTAAACTACCCTAAAAAAAATAAAATCTAAGGGAGTTACTTAACATTGGGTTGCCTCCAAATAAGCGCTTGTTTAACGTCACGAGCCTGACGGGTCACCTCTTTTCAGATGTTAGGGTGGTTGCCAAGATCCTTTCAAGGGTGGAACCTTGCTTATCAACTTCTTTTCAACACTGTCTCCATTCGAGTGCTAAATGCACATGAGAGGAGCGAAATTCTCAGCGGTGATTGGTGGTTTTTCAAAAAATTTAATTGTAGTTTGCTCACCATTCACTCGAAGAATTACTTCTCCCCTAGGCTCATCAATCACTGCCCCTGCTGTGCCCAAGAATGCTCGTCCAAAAATTAGAGGAATATTTCCATCCTCTTCTACATCTAAGATCATGAAATCTAAGTGCAGGATAAAATCTTTCACCTTTACCAGAATATCTTCCACCACTCCATATGGGCGGATGGTGGTTCTATCAGCTAACTGAAGTAATGTCAGGGTAGACTTAACCTCTCCTAAATTCAATGCTTCACAGACAGATAATGGCATAATGTTTACGCTAGCTCCTAAGTCCCAGAGATCCTTGCTTGAGTACTCCTTGCCTATGCTAACTGAGATGGTGAAGCTACCTGGATCTTTCAGCTTTGGTGGAAGGTTGGATTTGATGATGCTGTTGCACTTCTCTGCTATCGGAAACGTCTCCTCAGTGAGCATCCGCTTCTTCTTCATCAGCAACTCCTTCATGAATCTCGCATACAAAGGCATTTGTGAGAGAGCCTCTGCAAACGGGATGTTGATCTGCACCTTCCGTTGCATCTCCAAAAATTTGGTGAATTGCTTCTGGTCGTCCTCTTTCTTCAACCTCTGAGGATAAGGAATCCTCGGAGGTAGTGGTGCTGGTTTGGGTGTGCCTTTATCTTTCTCGAGATCCGCAGGTGGATCCTGCGTCCGTTGCATTGCATATGAGCCTCTTCCACTTGGTTTCTTTTGCTCCTCTTCCTTCTTCTCAACCTCAGTTGCATCATCCTTCTTTAGTGGCTCCTCATACGACTTGCCACTTCGAAGGGTGACTGCCATGCATTGCTCCTTGGAGTTGGTTATGATCTCTAACATCTGCTTTGCAAGTTGGCCCACTTGTATTTCCAAGTTGCGGATGCTAGCTCCTTGATTGGTGAAGCTCGCCCTTGTCCCTTCCATGAATATGGCAGTGTTTGCGGTTAACTTTTCCAAGGTTGTTTCCCATGTTGGCTTCTGTATATATTGTGGCTGTTGTGGTAGGTTGAGGGCTGGGCTGCACCATGGGTTATTGGACTGATTTGTTGGCTCCGGATTGTAGGTGTTGGGGTACATATTATTTTTAACTACTCCGCTACCAACAAAATTAGCCTGCTCCTCAATATATAGTTGCTTGACCCTTTCTGACTTCAAAAGCACAATCACCATTCCGGTGACTTCCCCCACAAAAGTCGCACCTCAGAGTTCTAGAGGCAACTGACATACTGATCTGGCTCATTTGCTTCATTAATGCAGCAATCTGCTGCTGCATCTGCTTGTTCTGCTGAATCAAGATATGGGCTTTAGTAGAGTCCAGATCATAACTCCTTAGGACGCTTTGCTCCACCTGGGTCCTTTATCCCTGGCTACTACTGAATGTCATGTTTGCAATAACTTCCTTGGCCTCTTCAACAATCTATTTAATTAGCGATCCACCAGCTGCTGCATCAATCATGCTTTGATTGAATCGGTTGAGCCCATTATAGAACTATTGAATCTGCTGCCAGTCTTGCATATATGTTGGGCACTTCCTCAGTAGCTGGTTGTAGCGTTGCCAAGCTTCATGCAACGGCTCGTCGTCCTCTTGCATGAATGAGTGAACATCCTGCCTCAGCTTCGCTTGTTTCCCAGTTGGAAGGAACTTCTCCATGAATTTGGAGACAAGTATTTTCCAGCTGGAAAGACTCCCTGGTGCTTGGTTGTTCACCCACGTTAGCGCCTCGCCCCTCAGCGAGAGAACATCCTCATTCTGATGGCCTCCTCCGTAGCACCCTCGATCTTGAAGAATTCGAACATACCCAAAAAGTTGGCGATATGATCCCTGGGGTCTTGATGCGGCGCACCACTGAACTGATCCTGCATGATGAGGTGGATGTACTGCGGATCGATCGCGAATGCAGTTGCAGTGATGGCTGGTCGGACTATGTTGGAACCAAGGAAGTCTAGGTTAACGGTTGCATATTCCGTCAAAGTTCGGGGAGGAGGAGGCGGAGAGGATCCGTGAGATCCTCCTCCTCCAGCCATCTTCAAATTTTGTTGCTTCCCCTCTTGTGCTAGTTTCTTCTTCCTCTTTGCACTCAAATAGAGTGTTACCTGCAGAACACAAAAACAACAAAAAGATTACGCAGCACCTGTCAAGACAAGAACACTAAATAAAATAAATTTCACCTAAAACTACTACTAAGTACCGAAAACTAATTGAAATGAATTTCAATCCCCGACAACGACGCCAAAAACTTGTTGGACTACCGGCAAGTATACCGGATCGACAAGTAATATAGTCAATAAGACCAGATATCGTCCCTCAGGGATTGCAAATTGTTCAATTAATTTTCACCAAAGAGTAGTTAAAAGCGAAATCTTTTGGTTTCTAATTAATTAATTAAGATTGAAATAAAATAAAAACAAAACAGAAAATAAATTAAAGTGTTGAGCAATAAAAAAAACGAGTTAGCAACATGGTTTCATTGTAGGTGTTGTTTATTTATCATGAATCTTTGTTTTTCCCTAAATCAAGAATAAATTCCTAAGGTTGTAATTACTAGATTCCTCTTGTGCAATTACTGTTTATTATTCAACTTGATAACCCTTAATCTCTTAAGTGATTAAACCATTAAATAACCATTAATTAAGAACAGTGGAATTTATAACAAGTTATATAATCCCCAAAAGTATCCCTACAAGTTGAGCAATTATATTGTTTGATTGAAGAATTAGAGATCCAAAACATAGATTAGTTACACATTGAGAAAATAAGAATAAAAACAGTAGAAGAGTAATCCATAATCATAGACAATTAGGATTACCGTGAAGAGATCTTCAATCTTTCAATCTTCAATCTTCTTCTCCTCTAAAGCTCTCCAAAATCATGTAATCTCCCTCTCTAAAAGCTGCTAACCTAGTTTCTAATCCTAGAATAAATATATATTTACAAAACCTAAGAAAATCCCTCAAAAACACATCAGAAAGTGGCCTAACTGGGCCTAGACGGGGTACGCGCGCCTGGGCGCACCAGGTCTGATTGGTGCTTGTTCACGAGGGCTGCATGCCTGGGCATGCCAGCCTACTTTCGGCTCCGTTTCGCTCCATTCTTGCGCCATTTTCAAAGTCCTTTCATCCTTTTTTCAGCTCCATAATTATTTTCTTCAATTAAGCTCCAAAAGTACCTGAAACATACCCAAAAAGGATCAAAACGTTCAAGGTATTCTAAACTAATAACAAAATCCTAAAACTATACAAAAAGTCCTAAATTTACAAGAGAAACAAGCCAAATCCATAGTAAAAGGGAGTCTAAATCATTCTCAAAACATCATATATTAGACCCAAATCAGGTATATAACACCCACTGGAATTTAACCTCGAAATTATAAATTATAAGTATTAAATGAAATAGTAAGTAGATATCAAGTAGATATTAAATAGATACTATGGGAATTTTATATGAATATTGTGTGAATTATATTTTTATTATGTGAAATTATTATTATAATGTATGAAAATAGTTTTGGAAGAATTTTGAATGAAATAATCCTTTTATAATGTATAGAAATAAAATAATAATTTAAAAAAAAATTAAAATTTTCACCTTGACAATCGATTGTCACGATGCTGCAGTGCCAACAGTATGGCGGTTTGAGAACGAATAACCAAGATTTCACACGATTTCAGCCACAATTTCGCACAAAAAATCACCCTAGCACTGTGCTTAATTGAAAGGGACACTTGGGAGATTATTTTAAAGAATTGAGTGTTATATTCATTCAAACACTCAAGAACAACACTCAAATCTCAGAAAAACGAGTTTTGCTGTCATGAACTTGCCTTGATTCATTTTCTATGATCCAAGCCTCAAATCCTTACAAATCATATACCAAATCGAAGCTTGTTTAACCCTCTTCAATTTGATACCAAGTTTGTGCAATTTGGTGTAGTGTAGACAAATTTATACTCCTGCAAAGTCAAGTGTTTGAGTCTGAAATTTTGGATTTCATATTCGTGAAGCTCTCTTTCCTTGATTCGTGTGGTAAGCTCAAACATCCTGTGAGCTTCAAACTTGTTTTATTTTCAAGGTTTCATGTCCTAGTTTTGATTCTAATCATTGATCACGAATTATTGTGCCTTATTCTTTGTGATCAAGACTGATTTTGTTGTCTTGCCAAACTGAAAACAGAGCACTTGCGGCTGAAAACCAAAGCTTGGGATTTTCCCAACCAAATCGTTTCTTTCCATTCCAAACCAATCTGAATCTTTCAAATAGGTAAGGGAGAATTTATCCGGGTGCTAGAATAATAATCCGATGGCTAGAAATCTAGGAGTTCTCATGAACTCAAGGGCAAAATTAGGAAAAATGATAACTTGAATTAGTAAAATGACTTGGAGGTCATTTTAATTCTATTTCTACAATTGAACAACTTATATATGATGGATATGAACTAAATCAATAAAGAAATTGGACTGAATTAGGAAGAAAATGAAAATCATATGTGAGGTTGTCATTTTACGTGTTTTATGAACTTTGATTATTGAATTCTCTATGAATATGATGATTTGATTGCTTCAAATATGCATGGACATATGTAAATATATGTGTTTTGGATCTGTTTTGGGTTAGTTTTGGCTAAAGGGAATGTGAAGCAAATGCCCAAGAGATTTTGATGATTTCAAATATGCACAAAGTCCACAACATGAAGCTTAGATTCGACTATGATAAAAAGGGGTTTGATATTAATTTGTAATGTTAATTTATTTTTATCCCCTAGGTGTATAAGGGTAGAGTCTAAGTTAAGGAAATCTTAATCTTAATCTAAATAGTGAAAAGAATGCATGCTAAGTTATAATCAAGTGGGTACTTTTCAAAATTAAAAGAAAGATATGTAATTTTATAAATATAAGAAAAATATTGAGAAAATAATATATGAAAATATTTTTCTAATAAAATAAAGTGTTTTTGGAAGTAAAGAAAATGTTTTAAGAATATAAACATAAGCTTTTATAAGTAAAAATAAAATATTTGGAAATTTTGTACCGAAGTATGTGAAAATATCCGGATACCTCGTGTTTCAACAGTCACAATTTTTGATTTTAAACTCGTGATATCCGGATAGTTTCAAAGTATCCGGATATCTCATGTTAAAAGCAGCAGTGTTTTTAAATTTTAAATCGTGGTATCCGGATACCCTTCAAGATATCCGGATACTGACAGTTAAAACTGTCTAAAAAATGACTGTTATGTGTTCAAACACATATATAAACTTCCGAAAATGATGTTGCAACGTACATAGAACTTTAAAACACTTTTGGCATCTGCTCTAACACTTATATACAAAAAATCAAAAGAGTTCTTCATGAATCTTTAACACTTTTACATATATTTGAAGAACCACTCAAGTTTTTGCATGAAACATTGTCAATACCCACTCGAATCACTTACTTGCATTCTTTCTTCTCACAACTAGATTACAGATTCTGATTTCTATTTTGTTCTTCACTGAGTTGTTCATACGCACAAGAAAGGTGTAAAGTTACAACAACAAAGATTGCTCAAATTCCACAAGTTGGTGAAAGGTTTTCATCACGCTTAACTTGAAGGTTTCAAGGAAGTGAAAGAGGTTCTTTCAACACACGGATTCGCTGTGATTGGCCAAGGATTCGGTTAGGGGATACAAGTTCCAAAGAGGTTCTTTGGAGGGTAAAGTCCAAGGGGAAGGTTTTCTCTTAAACTACTTGTACTAACGATTTCTTGATCATAGTGAAGCAAATCTCCCACGTCAGAGAGGGATGACTGGATGTAGCATTAGTGTTCGTTAACACACTAATGTGAACCAGGATAAAATCCTGTGTTGGCTATTCTTTCATTACTCTTTATATTTCCGCATTTAATTTTTGTTAAATTTAAGCATAAGCAAAAATTATTTTTAACTCTGATAAACCGAAACAAGACCATATTAAGTGTGTAATTTTGGCTAACTTTTTTTAATTGGTTAAGTTAGTATTCTTCGCCTATTCACCCCCCTCTAGGGAATAATACTACCCACTTGTTTTCCAACAAGTGGTATCAGAGCTCGGTCGGAAACGATCGAGCATAACTGCTTTTCCGTACGATCCTTAGTTTGGTAAACAATGGGTTCTAGTAATCCCTTTTGTGGTGAAGGTTCTTCCATTATCGCCCCCCTATGTTTTCGGGCGAAGGTTACACCTATTGGAAGGTTAGGATGAAAATCTTCGTTGAAGCAATAGATGTAGAAATTTGGAATGCTATAAAAATGGCCCTTTTGTACCACAACATAAGGTTAATGACTCTGTTCTTGATAAGCCCAAGGGTAGTTGGAATGATGATGATAAGAAAAAAGTAAGTTATGATTTAAAAGGAAAAAATATCATTACATCTGCTCTCTCATATGACGAATTCTTTAGGGTCTCTCAATGTACTAGTGCCAAACAGATGTGGGACACTTTACAAGTGACCCATGAAGGTACTAGTGAAGTCAAAAGGGCTAGACTAAACGCCCTCATGCATGAGTATGAACTATTTAGAATGCTTCCTGATGAATCCATCTCAAATATGCGAAAGCGTTTTACGCACATAATAAATCATTTACTAGCTCTTGGAAAAACTTTTCTTGATGGTGAACTTACTAACAAAGTTTTAAGATGTTTAAACAGACAGTGGCAACCAAAGGTGACTGCAATTATGGAGTCAAAGGATCTAAGTGATATGGATCTTGCTACTCTCTTTGGAAAACTACAAGAGCACGAAATGGAATTGGGAAGACTAAATATGCATGAAGAGTCAGACAAGCACAAAAAGGGGATATCTCTAAAAACTAACTACTACAACAAAGATGCTAAAAAGTGTTGAAGAGTTTCCCCAAGATGAAAACTCAGATTCAGATATTGACGATGAGACCATGGGGCTTTTGGTAAAAAAGTTCAGCAATTTCCTGAAGAGAAGAAATACATTCAATAGACAACAAAGAAATCAAAATGAAGCATCTTCTCGAAAGACTCCAAAGGAAAAGATAAAATGTCATGAGTGTGGTAACACGGGTCATATAAGGATTGAATGCGCTCAATATATCAAGAAAAAGGAAAATGACAAAAAGGATAGCAAAGGATTCAAATCCAAGAGGGCTTATGTTGTTTGGGATTTGCCTGAAGACTCAGAGAAGCAAAATGCTAGCTCTTCAGATGAGGAAGAATTGGCTAACCTGTGTTTAATGGGAAAATTTGATGAAGAAGATTCATCAAGTGAAGAATCATCTGAGTCAATGAACTCTAAATTGGTAACATATTCTAATTCTGATTCTGACTCTGAAGACACCTCTTATAATTCACTTTATGAAGCTTATGTTGAAATGCATAAGGAACTTAAAAAGCTAGCTAAAATCAATATTGAAAGAAAGAGAATCATTATGGAGCATGAAGCTAAAATTTTGGAAATGCAAAAATTTATTTATGAACTTCAACTCCAAAATGAAACTCTAGGTCTCATTTATTCTAATGCTTCCTATGATTGTGAACTAAAAGCAAATTCCATTGCTGAATGTGAAAGTTGCAAGCATTTTGAAAAAGTAGTGCACAATTTGAAAACTAAGCTTGCAAGCTTCACTAAAGGTGATATGCAACTAAACAAGTTAATTGCCAATCAAAGATAAAATACAAATAGAACTGGTTTGGGATATCAAAAACCCAAAAACTGCAAATATAGAAAGTTGGTATCGTTTTCAAATGTTAATTACTCTAAAAAGCCAACTTGTCATTATTGCGGAATTTTTGGGCATACTCCAAATACATGTAATATTAAACTCAAAGGTATTCCAAATTGTTCATTTTGTATGTATTGAGAAAGGATTTGATTTAAATGCTAACCAGTCAGGACCCAAGACCACTTGGGTACCTAAAAAATGCAAGTAATCTCTTTATCTTGTAGGTGTGTCTTAGAACGATGGAAGATCGTTGGTATTTGGACAACGGATGTTCGAGACACATGACAGGAGATAGGAGGAAGTTCTTAAGCTTAACTGCATCAGAAAAAGGCTACGTCACATATGGTGATAACAATCGAGGTAAAATAATGGGTGAAGGTAAAATAGGTAATGCCTCTAACGTAATTATTGACAATGTTCTTTTGGTTCAAGGCCTAGAGCACAACCTCTTGAGTATTAGTCAATTATGCGATAAGGGTAATCACGTTATTTTTACTTCAACCCATTGTATCATAAAAAGTGATGTAGACGAATCTATTAAATTTGTCGGTAATCGAATGCATAACACTTATTTAGTTGATTTGAATGACATCACCTCTTTAGTTTCAAAATGTTTTATTAGTAAAGAGGATGAAGTTTGGCTATGGCACAGGAAGATTGCACACGTCAATGTAAATCAATTAAAAAAGATACAATCAAAAAGGTTAGTAATTGGCCTACCAAATCTCAACTTTTCTATTGAAGGAGTTTGCATTCCTTGTAAGAAATGCAAACAAACAAAATCAAATTTTCAATCGAAGAAAGTGGTGTCTGCAACTAGACCATTGGAGTTACTCCATATGGATCTATTCGGACCCTAACAAGTTATGAGTTTCGGAGGTAATTACTATGCTTTAATGATTGTAGATGATTTTTCTCGATTTACATGGACTTTGTTTCTTCCAAGAAAAAGTGATACTTATAAATCTTTTAAAAGGTTTTCCAAACAAATTCAAAATCAATTAAATAATAAGATTGTTATTATTCGTAGCGATCATGGTGGTGAATTTGAAAACGACAAATTTGATAGATTTTGTGACAAGAATGGAATTGAACATCAATTTTCTGCACCTAGAACTCCAGAACAAAATGGAGTTGTAGAACGGAAAAATAGAGTACTTGAAGAGTTAGCTAGAACAATGATGAATGAAAGTCAAGTACCACATTATTTTTGGGCTGATGCTGTTAATACTGCATGCTATGTAATTAATAGAGTTTTAATTAGGCCTATACTTTTGAAAACTCCTTATGAACTTCTAAAAGGCCGAAAACCAAATATATCACACTTTCGTGTCTTCGGATGCAAATGCTTTATTTTGAATAATGGTAAACAATATTTGGGAAAATTTGATCCGAAATCTGATGAAGGTATACTTTTGGGATATTCTTTACATAGCAAGGCTTATCGTGTTTACAATAGACGAACTATGACTATGGAAGAATCTATACATGTTGTATTTGACGAGTCTCCGAAAGGAGATAGTCTTTCTATTAATGATAGTACAGGTTCGTTCGAACACCTATACGACAAGTATGGTGAAGACAAGACACAAAGTATATCAAAAGAAGACAATAAGGACAAGCAAACAATTGAGGAGAAACAAGAAAAAGAGAAAGAACTAATGCAGTCTGAAGATGTTATCACTGACTTACCTTTGGCGTGGAATATCAAGAAGGATCATCCTCTAGAAAATGTGTTGGGTGAGATAACCAAGGGAGTGGTAACCCGAGGTGTAACATCCTCACTTATTTAGTTAATTTTAAATTTTAATAAAATCAGAGTTTGAAAATTCATTTTAAAATTTGATTTCTTATGAAAGGTTTTACGAAAATCCGGCAGATTTTCCTCTGTTTTTCGGACTTCCCAAAATTTTCTTCTTATAAACCGGTCAGTCCAGAATTGTTTAAAAAACATAAACACAACAGATTAAAAACCAGTTCAGATCCTAACGCCCGATTAGTACCAGTCTCAGGGTATATAACTACACATATTATAAATTACAAAAATAACAGTTTTTAATGTAATTAAAAACAAAATCCCCTCTTGGTATCATAACCACGCTCCACGTGGTGGAGGGTTTCCAGTTCGGCCCGCAACAGCGCAAGCTCCACTTCCGTACCTGTAAAAATATAGCAAGAAGGGTAGCATTACACAGAACTTAAAAAGATAAATCCTATAAGAAGACATAGCAAATAACTAAGCCTACATAATTATTAATATACTTTATTCATAATTATTCATATAATTAATCTCTTTTAGTTCTTCACTTATTCTCACATTCTTTTAATTATTGATTCTCTTTTCTTTCTTTCCTTTCCATTCTTTATCCATTTTCTTTTTCTTTTTCATTATGACTGAGTCCAAAAGACCATCAGCCGTTTTCCTCTATATGACTGAGTCCAAAAGACCATCAGCCGGTTTCCTTTATATGACTGAGTCCAAAAGACCATCAGCCGTTTTCTCTTTATTATGACTGAGTCCAACAGACCATCAGCCGTTTACTCTTTATTATGACTGAGTCCAACAGACCATCAGTCGTTCATCTTTTATTATGACTGAGTCCAACAGACCATCAGCCGTTTACCTTTTATTATGACTGAGTCCAACAGACCATCAGCCGTTCATCTTTTCTTTATGACTGAGTCCAACAGACCATCAGTCGTTTTCTTTTATTCTTTCTTAATTATTTCTCTTTTCTCTTCTTATAATTTAAGTTTTTCTTTTATACTTGTCTCAATCTTTTGGTCTTTATTTTCGTTTATGACTTATCACATTTTTCTACATTTTCTACTTTACTCTTTTTCTTTTTGTTAGTTTCCCTCGATTTTATCCAACTCTAATTAATATGGTCAAGTATAGTATATTCTAGTTCTCGTTACTAATTCTTAGTTATTTTTTAATTTCCTTATCTCAGTCAATTACCTAACTCATTGTTCCTATTTCATTAACTATATTATATTTAATTGCTCTATTAACTTAATCTAACTTCTCAATTTTTATTACGTTATTCTACCTAACTTCCCTCATAATGTACTCTCTCTTCGTTTTATTATCTTTTTATTAATCCGCTTATCGTTTTCCTATTTTCTTTTAAATCTAATTCCTTATTTTGCGCCTATTGCTCTAATCGGTCCTGCACGTATTTATTATTCCCTATACTAATCCCTCCTTTACCTCACTTTACTCTTCGGGTATTATTATCCTTATTATCTTTTAATTCATTAATTCTACTCTCTCTTTCGCCTATTTCGTTTACCCTTTTGTCCTTTTACTTCCCCTATGGTTTTATTTTTTTATGATTGCTTACGTTTTTGTTTTATTCTAACTATTTTAATATTCTAATTACGCTCATTCGTTCCGGGCCTTATTCTACGCTCATTCCTTTTATTCCCTAAAGTGTGGTTTCAATTAACAATTCTAATTACTCGTTTATGTCAGCGGGGACTACCCTAAGGTTCATTAACATACTTTTTAATTACCCTATTCTCAGCTACCATTATAGCATCCTAGAATTTACTTCTCAAGTAAAGGTAAAACGAACCCTCTTACCTCGGGCTTTTAAATAGAACCTGGATTTTAGCTCGGCGACGATGATGGCGTCGGTGTTGCTCCTCGTTAGCGGAAACGATCGCGACTGGACCGAGGCAAGAGCTTCGAGCTTCGGGGCACCCGACACAAGTTCCAAAGAGGTTCTTTGGAGGGTAAAGTCTAAGGGGAAGGTTTTCTCCTTAAACTACTTGTACTAACGATTTCTTGATCATAGTGAAGCAAATCTCCCACGTCGGAGAGGGAGGTCTGGATGTAGCATTAGTGTTCGTTAACACACTAATGTGAACCAGGATAAAATCCTGTGTTGGCTATTCTTTCATTACTCTTTATATTTCCACATTTAATTTTTGTTATATTTAAGCATAAGCAAAAATTATTTTTAACTCTGATAAACCGAAACAAGACCATATTAAGTGTGTAATTTTGGCTAATTTTTTTTAATTGGTGAAGTTAGTATTCTTCGCCTATTCACCCCCCTCTAGGGAATAATACTACCCACTTGTTTTCCAATAGGGAAGTATATCAAAATTTGATGTTTGAAAACCACTTCCAGTATGCTGATTTGCTGCATGACAATCGATTGTCATGACCTGACAATCTATTGCCATGTTGTCTGAGAGCCAAAATTTGAAATTTTAAACGTGACAATCAATTGTCAAACCCTGACAATCGATTGTCCTGGCTCAAAATCACCATTTCATCAATTTTGATGGTACTTAACTTTATCCAAACCCCTTTTATTGATTTTGAGATCCTAATTGTAAATATATGTTGATTTTAGATGATGAATGATTATGAATTTGAATTGATTATTTCGAAATGAATTAAATTATGAAAAGCGAAATGATAAATTGTTTGTATTCGCACGAGGAGTTGCGGATTGTGAAATAATGATGATGGAATATGAATAAGAAGTTCATAATTATGAAAAGAATAAATAATGAAATGTGAATTGAGAAATGAATCGCATTCGCCCAAGGAGTGCGGATGTTGAGATGATGATATTATCATGACGATTGAATGATGAGAAATGAATTAATGATAAAGATTGGTAATGAACCATTCTTGCATACATGCATTTGATGAGACTTGCTCCAGTTTGCGAGACTTTAATACTAGTTGTGCGGGGCGGAGGAAGCCTGTAAGTCGTGAGAGGTCGAGCGGAGGAAGCTCATGAGGAACCACCTATCTCCAAACTGCGATGCCCCGGGAAAAGACGAGAGTAGCATGCATCATGCCACTTAATTACAAGTTAATTGTGTGATAAATTGGGTGTGCATTTGTGGATGCATTATTCTTTGATTACTTGATTATTTGTGATTGTTATTTCTAGTTTGGATAGATTATTATTTGATGATGTGCTTCGGCTATGACTTACTCCCTTTGCCCTTTGTTTGTCAGGTAATGGCACAGAATCCGATATGCGTAGAGATGAGGTTCATTCCTCAAGGGGAATGGCATAGAAGGGGCACTAGCTTGATTTTACAGGGGATGGTGGAGATCCTGATCCGTCGTCTGAACCCTCTCCCTCATATGCGTTCCCTGAGGACGTGTGTTCCTATAGTCTTTATTGTTCGCCTGTTTCCTGACTAGGGCGGATGATAACTGACTATGTGATGTTATATACCCTGGATCTTTTGGAGTTGAGAACCATGTGCTCTGGGTCATAATATTTTGTCTGTATAATACTGTAAAATATGTGAAATGACCTAGAGTACACAATGAAAGCTATGCTTTAGTAATGCTGCTAACATGATGTAAAATATGTGAACTATGTCTTGAATACTTTTGATGATAATGTACATGATGTATATTAGTTCTCATCTCCATGTGAATGATGTGTTGATGTTTTGAATTAGTGATGACTTAAGTTTATTTTCCTAAAAGGCGAAAAACTAACCCACATTTTTATAAAAGAATTAAAGAAAAAGGGAAATAAATTTGGGTCGTCGCAAGGTAACTAGTGCAAGTGACAATAAGTCCACAATTGGATGGATATTTATCCTTGGCGGGGGAGCCGTTTCTTGGAATTCAAAGAAATAGACTTGTATAACTCATTCCATTATGGGATCTGAGTTTGTTGCATTAGCAAGGGCATGTAAAGAGGCAGGGTGGCTGTGGGATTTGTAACTAGAAATAAAGTTGTAGCCACAACTAATGTCAGTCATATCATTACAATGTGATAGCAAAGCTACTATGTCTAGGGTGTTTAATAAAGTATACAATGGAAAGTCTAGACATATTAGTTTGAGACAAGAATATGTCAAGCAATTGATTTGTGATGGTATAGTTGTAATTCAATTTGTTAAGTCATGTAATAACTTGGCTGATCTTTTAACAAAAGGTATTTCAAAGGAGTTGGTGTGGAAAGCATCAATGGGAATGAGATTGAAACTCTTTAATAAATGTAGCCAATAATAGAAACTCAACTCTTCTCTAAAAGATCTCTAATCTAAGAGTTCAATGGGTAACTGTAACATCCCGAATTTTTTTTCCAAGCTTAGTTCGATTAAATTCGAGTTAGAACTGGGGATAATCAGAAGAGTAAGCTGGGATTTAGTGAAGTATTCATGGCCAAAGTGTATGTAGGAGTTGAGAAGTATGTCATAGAGTTAGAAGCCATCAGTACATAACAATCTGTTGATGTAATCGATTACCATGGGTGATAATCAATTACAATCATTCTGTGAAGTAGTTAGGAAGCCTTAGCAAATAATAAGAGGGTTTAAGTGTAGTGGATTGGACCTCGGTCCGACCTATCTCATCTTAGCCGAACCAACGAGCAACGTTCAGGGTCATAAGCCGATCACAAGCAGTAACTAGTCTTCTCGGGTTTAAAGGACTTTGGACCGACCATCGAGAGGCCACACCGACCTCACATCGACACCAAGGCATCTCGGCCTCCACGTGCATAGCATCTCATTAGAGAGGCTAAACCGATCTCGCATCGATGCCAAGGTATCTCGGCCTCTACGCGCCAAGCATTTCGCTTTACCTGTCTCATTCCAAGTAGGTGCCTCCATGGATCCGAGCACCGAGGTCCTAACACAGTCCGCATGACTCTAGTGCGATCGATTCGATCGTACGCGGACTAGTTAACACTTAGTTTACAAGCACCGACCACGATCTGGTCGGATTCATAACACACCGAGCTGGGGACACTTGAGCGAATTACAGGCTTACAGGATCATGGCCGAGCATCAGAGCCAAAACAGATGGCTCTCACAACGTTCCTCACGCCCAGGCGCGCGCGTCAGACCTTGGTACCTCTCAACCACTCATTTGTGGCTTCCTCAGGAAGCCATTAATTTATAACCACATATTTGCCAAGCTTCCAAGAGAAGCTTCTCATTTGGACCACATGTTTATTTCCAAAGGAAAATAAAACAAAAACATAACCAACAGCTCACTCATTCCCTCCTCTTCGTACTTCTTCTTCTTCATCAACTCTCTTCTCACTCAAGCTCTACAAAACCCGAGAGCTTAGCTCCCTCCACTCTCATCATCCACGCTAAACCAAGAATCAAGATCAAAGAACCATCATCATCATCATCATCCACGTTTCTCTCTCTCCCTCTCTACCCCCTCTCTTTAGCTTTAAACTCCATAACCATGGAGGCATACACTCTCTCATGCCTCCCTCTCAAGAACCATTAAAAGAGGAGCCTCTTCCACCTTTCCAATCCTCTCTAGACAAGATACCAACACATTTGATAGTTGTAATTTTGAGGTTTCAAAGGAGGTTCAAGGGTTTGAGATTCTAAGGAGCTAGGGCAAAGGAGTAAGGCTCGAGTTTTTTGGTTGCTACCTCTCTCTCTTCATAGAGGTAAGAAGGGGGTGTTACCATTATTTAGGGCATGATTTCTAGCGTGATTATAGTGGTGACTAAGGGTAGGAAAGAGTAGTTATAACTATGAACATTAGGGTAGTTGATGTTAGTAATAAGTTAGGTGTAAAAATAAAGGAATGAACTCAAATATGCATCTATGAAATCATGAATATTTGATATGTGAAATTGTGATATTTGAATGTTTTGGTTGGTGTTGATGTGAATAAGTGATTAGGGTTTAAGTTAGGAATAAAGAAAGGAAATGGACTCAAATACATGGTTAGGAAATTATGAGTATATAATATGTGTGCTTGTAATATTTGGATGAGTTTGTTGGTGATGATGTGGAAAAATGACTAGGGTTTAAAATGAATATAAGGTAACAAGAATTAGCTTGATATTATAACCTAGAAAAGGATTTAGTGATGTTGGTGCAATGTGATGTAATGATGATAATAAATTAGAGTAAAATGACAACCTTGGATAGGGAAATAAATAATTATAAGCTATATGTAAAAAGGAATGTGTTTGTGTATGTGATGTATGTATGTGCTTGTGTTCGTGGCGCTTAATAATGATCCGGTTGGGTGACACGCCCCATTAGGTGCAAATGTCCTGTTAGGTGCAAATGTTCTAGTAGGTGCAAATGTCCCATCAGGTAAAAATGTCCCATTAGGTGGAAAAGGTCCCGTTAGGTGTAGAATGTGTCACCACGGATCATTATGCGCAATTAAAAGAAGTTAAGTAACAAGAATGGCTAAAGGGCATGAGAGAATTAAGTGGCCAAAGGAATTAAAAGAAAATGAAATGTCCTAACGGGTATGAAATGTCCTAATGGGTGTGGAAATGTCCTGATGGGTGCCAAATGTCCTAACAGGTGAAAATGTCCTATTGGGTGTAAATGTCCTAACAGGTGTAAATGTCCTAACAGGTGTAAATATGTCCTAATTGGGTGAAAACTAAAAAAAAAAAGTGGAAAGTGAACAAAAGGAAAAGTAAGTAAAAGAAAGGAAAGACAAGGGAGAAAAAATGAATAAGTTAAGAATTGAAAGTGTGAATGATGCATGAAAATGATTGTGAATAACGTGATTGTTTTATGTGAATAGGCTTAGTTTATTGCTATGGCTCTTTAGAAATTACAGGTACAGAAGAAGCTTACACGAGTCATGGCCGAGCAGGAGTACACTCCACGATGTGGAGTGTAATTAGTTAGCTAGGTGACCACTGACCATCTATTGGTCAAGGGATTTATTTTGGACTTATGAATGTATAATAATGTTTTGGGAAGCTAAACCATCTCAACAACTTGTTCCTATTTTAGAATTAATGTAATGAAAGCGCTGTTAATCATTTTGCCCTGCTGGCTTACTGTTAAATATATAATTGTGTTTGATACAGGTTAATTAGGGAAAACTAATATTTTGGGAATGTCCCTAAAACAAACTAAACTCCATCCAATTTTACGTAGATTTTCATAAGTAATTATTGTAATCAAGAGTTTTAATGAGTAACTAAGAGTATTTTAAAAGAAATTTTTAAGTAACCAATTTCAATCGGGGTAATTAGTGTATAATTTAAGGTAGGGTGTTATAGTAACAACAAGTTATTAATAAGTGACTTTGGCACTAGAGAAATTTATCATTCTAAGTCTAATGGAAAATACTAAAAGTATGAGGAGAGTGAGTATTAAATAAAATCTTAATGAAGTTAAATAGAGGTTAAGACCTTAAATGAATTTCACCTATATGAACATAAGTGAGTGATGTCACTTCCACTATGCAAAAATTTTGGGGTGACTTTTAGAAATGTTCATGAATACTATGTGGTAGCATATGGTCATTTACATGCTGGATATTATTATGTGAATTAATGTTGATGTATTATAGAATCATGTGAATGATATTTCTAGTTATAGCGGATAATGATTAAGGTTAAAAACACATAGCTACCATTAATTAATTATGTTATAACTTTGACACATTTATCCTATGGAAAGGTTAAAAACACGTATATAACTACCTTTTCTTATGCATGATACTATATGGTTATGAGAAATTGAATAGTTTTACAAACTAAGAGGGCAGGGACGGATCTTCATTGGAGCAGGTGGGAGCACCTGCTCCCCCTGACAATTTAGAATATATATATATATATATATATATATATATATATATATATATATATATAGACACACACACATATGGATTTAAGCTTCAGTACATATATATATATATGTGCCTTAGTGGCTAGGCACCTCAACATATTTTTGGGAGATCACGAGTTCGACTATCGCATTAATCTCTTTGATTTTTTAATTTCCTTTTGTAAAAATATACAAGTAAAAATTTAGTAGAAAAACTCCACAACCACATTCGAACTTCTGACTTGAATAATAATATAAGGATGGCAACACCAAATGGCCAAAGCGCTTTACTATGTTTTGTGTTTACTATGTTTTCCAAGGTTAATATATATAAATATTTTAGTGTTGTCATAATTATTGTGTAGGTAAATATTCCCTCTGATCCTATGTATAAGATCCTTTTGAGATTTTTATTTTGACCATATTTATAAGACCTCGTTATAATTTTCAATAACATTTAATTATTTTTTCCACAAATACCCTAATTAACTCAATACTTTTTAGAATATCAAAAATAATTATAGGGGTAGTTTTGAAAAAACATATCAAATTTTAAAATTTCCAATGTCACTAACAAATTTTACTGGAAGAGAAAAATCCCAAAAAAGTCTTATAAATAGGACCGGAGATGCACCCCCTCAACTTTTAGCCAAGATCCGTCACTATAAGAGGGGGATTGTTGGTGATATTTGCAAAACCATGAACATATGTGTGTTTTACTAAACAAACACATCTGTTGAAGAATTTTATTATGAATAGAGTTTCACCCTTCTCTTAAAATTATTTCCTCTCTAATAATATTCAGATTTTTTTTAAAGTGAGATTATTTGAATTGCTGACCAATAATCTATGGTTTGCTTGGATAAATTTTAGAGTCGATTTGCCATAACCCTTCAGCAAATAGTGGGGGCGAATAACGACCTAAAGACAATATTTGGAAACACGTTTTAAGTTCAATTATTCCTATTATTATTATTGTTGTTATTCTCTACTTTCTCTTAATAACATATGCGGCACCCTCAAAAATATATACTCTATTTGAAAATATAACTTTATATATATTAAATAGAGTACACATTTAGTAGTGAAATAATCTTATAGAATTTTCGTGGAAAAATAATTTCCTTTATAAAAACTGTTTTTGAAAACTACTTTCGAATTCAATGAAATAGTTGTGTACTAAATTTGAGTTCAGCGGAAACGATTTTAAAACCTTTATGTTTGTTGCGAGTAAATAAAAGGGATATCAAGAGCATCACGCAACCAGAGCCCATACATATATATATATATATATATATATAAACCAGTACATCAAAAGTAGTCAAGAGTTGAGATAGCAAAGTGTAAAGATATAGACCAGTAAGTATAAAATAACAACCCTCACGTACTCCTCTCAAGATATATATACAGTATAATACAACTCAAAATAAAGGAGTGTGCTGAGAGTTGTGGATCCCATCCTGTCCGTACTTAGGGGTCATCATCACGCCACTGGCTCCCAGTGGAATGGTCCGCAACTCCCCCGTCCTTGTCCTCCTCGGGGTCCTCCTCCTCCTCCTCGTCCGGCAATGTGGGTGCAGCAGTGTGGGGACCAGGGCGAGGAGTGGCAGTCTCAGTATCACTGGTGGAAGGACGAGCGTAGGTAGCGGGACGCCTAGCACGAGAGTGATAAAAACGATAACCAGGACGTGGTGATGGTGGTGGAGTACCGTGACGATAGGTATAAACAAGTGGTACGTGCAGGATGTAAGCCATAGGAAGACGCAGCCTACGAGGTCGCACACGGGCCAAGGGATTAGGATGACGGAATATGATATCCACATCACCCTTAAAAATTGCCCGACGACCCTTGTAGTCCCAAACGCCGCTACGGAGCGGACGAATCTTGATGAATGCCAAAAAACGAGCCATCACCTACAAAGGGCTAGGGAGTCAGCAATTACTAACGCATAACCAAATAGAAAGCGATAACAAATTATTTTAAAGCCCAAAAGAACAACCTTATCACAATAGCTTCGTATGATGAAAAATCATAGTTTCTTAATTTCATTATTAATTGTTCATAAATGTTAAACATTCCTTTTCAAGCCTTAATTATCAATATACCTCATGATCATTAAGATTGAAATTAATAATTACCAATAATAACAACAATCATTATATGCAAAATGTAACATCCCCGATTTTTCCCCAATTGCTAGGTGCCGTAATTAATAGAATTTTGATAAGAGTAGTGTTGTTTCCAAGCCTTGAGTATGTCTAGAATGTGTTTAGAATGTAGGAATTTGTAAGAGTAGGTTTGATGAAGTAGAATTATTTTAGAAGTGAGTTTTAGAAGTGTAATTATAAGTTAAAGAGCATAGGATCTTAGGAAATTAGGAATTTAATATCCATAGCTCCAAACCCAAATCCCACCGTTGGATGTGAAGACAAGTGTCTTAGGAGGCTTGTCTCAAAATTTGAGCAAGATCCAACAGTTAACGAAGAAGTTAGAGCGATTCGAAGTACAAGGGGTTAAGTGGGTTGAACAGGTTAAATGATTAACACATGAGTTAATCGATTAAGTTTATAGCACCATTCAGCCCTTAATCGAGTAGGGTATAGGTTAATCGATTAAGTTTTTAGCCCCCTTCTGGCACTAATCGATTAATGGCAGCATTAATCGATTAACCATGTTATATTAACAAGTGTTAATCGATTAACCACTCGAGTTAATCGATTAACCCCTGTTATATCAGCCAAAAATTACATGAATTGAGCCATTTGTTTCATTGCTTTCTCTCTCTTCTCTCACGATTTTCCCCTCTTTCTCCTCTAGGGTTTTTCAATTACAACAAATCCACACTAAATAACATCAAATTAATTCCCCAAGTCATTCACCCAACTCTTCCCAATCAATTTCCCTCTTTCAATCCTTAATTTCCTCTTCCTTTCATAAAACCCCCAAATCACCCATGGAACCCTAAGTTGTGCAATCTCTTCCATAGGGCTCTCTAGTCATCAAAGGAGCTTAAGGACCTTAAGGAATCAAGGGTCAAGGGTGCTAGGAGCTTGGTTGGAGCTTTGGGTTGGAGTTCCTAGGAGTCTTCAATGTTCTCCTCTTCTCTCCAAGAGGTAAGGGGGAGTACTTTGGTTTTAATTAGGGGGAGGACTTAATAATAGTAATAGGGTTATAATTAGAGGTATTTTATATGTGTATGTTTGATTTGTATGTTGACATTGTTATGTTTGAAAATAAAAGTGTGTATAATGAACTTAGGGTTGTTTAGTAATTGATTATTAGATTGTTATAGGATTAAATGATTAAATGAATAATATGATCATGATTATTGTTGTGGTATGATTTGGTGTGCTCTATATGTTGACTATGAATATATATATATGTTATGAACTTAGGATTTTGTTAGGGACAAATTGTTATAATTGATATGAAACTATATGAGTGAACGGTTTGGTTATAGTTATTATTGTTGTTATGTGTGTGGTTGTTCTATATATATGTAGTATGGCCATAAATTCTAAGTTAGAGAAACCCAACCAATTGGATATAAGATAATGAATGGTTGACTAACAAAAGCCACATAAAAATGAATTAGATACACGTGCATTACGGAGTAAGGTGGACCTTAGGTGTACGGGGAAAAACACACGTCGTTTAGGATTGATGAGGGCAAGAGTGAATTATGGGATTATCTTGGGGAACTTTGATCCTGCAAAGGACACGGGTTCGCTTCCCGTGTTGGGGGTTGATTCCACGCAAACCGGGGTAATTCCATCACTTTAGCTCGTTTTGGCCAGTGAGGGTGATTTCTGCTACAGCCCGATTTGGGCAAATCAATCCAAATCGCATGAGGGACCTTCCTAAGTGGAGGTGAAGTGTTGTGCAAGCGGGTGACCGAGGGACCTTCCTAAGTGGAGGTGAAGCACCCAACTATAGGTTGAGAAATGCTTACTCCTGGGCGGTTTTTCCCCAGAGTGGAGGGTGGGTATGTGAGGAGGTTTTGTTATCATTGAAAAGTGTTATTGTTATTGGAAACGGAGAAGTGCATTCATCATTGTGATGAGTTTAATTCACTGGATCCGATGATAGTGATAAAGTGTTAAAGTGAATAAAGTTAAAAGTACAGTGTACATCGGATTCAGGAATTAAACCATAGTGGGATATAGTGCATATCACATTCATATGATTGAGCATCAAAGCTTGTACGTGATGAATGGGTATATTGAATTGTGTATATATATATATATATATAGTATAAAGGAATAGTAAAAATGTTAAGGTCTAGAAATAGTAGAATTGAATAGGATAAATGAATATGAATATATGTGTGTGAGTATGTCTAGTTATACTTTATTACTGTTGTTTAAGTGTTTTCCTTGATTATTTCTCAAATTACTCACCCCTTAAGTTGACCATTTTAGGTACCATTGGAGAAAGATATTCACTGCTTCCGTGCCGAGAAATCATACTCTCACACAATGAGAGTATGTGAGTTGGTGAGACCTTGGTGGTCTTGTTATTTCTATTATTGCAATCATTGTTAGGATAATGTAACATAAACGTTTTTAATTATTAAAGTTATGTTAAGTGTTCACTTTTATTGTAAGTTAAGGATATTTCTATTTTTGTAAAAAGGACTCTATAAAAGTATTTATTTTAATTAAAAGGATAAAAGGTTGTGAAGGATATACAAATATCCTTTTCTAAATTGTTTCGAAGTAAGTCACAACCTCTTACAATTCGATTATAGTTTTGTTTTAAATAAACTGTTCTGGACTGACAGGTGAAAAAATTAACTTGGGGAAAGTCCATATTTCAGAGTAAACTCCGTCAAAATTTTTATAAAACCCCAAGTATTTTAATATTAAATCCTATAAAAAGTAATATATTTTAAAGTATAAAAATTGAGGATGTTACACAAAACCATTGCCTCTTGTCTATCAATGCATGATCATTGGCCAACACAACAAAAAGGCTCCCGTGGCACCTTTAAAACATGCCTGGTACCCCCAATGAGTACCTCTCGGACTCGGCCGCCATTAAACGACACTCCTAGAGCTCATAGATGTGACGCCGACGTATCCCGCAAGACTACGACTCTCGAGCCCGGCGTTTGAAGACATGCCCACACCCCCGTGTGTATTTCCGGAACAAAAGGTGCAACCCCGGTCACCGACAAACCTCGACGTCCCCACGGACGTCCACTGAAACCCAGCTGACATTCACACGAATGCCCCTCGAGTTTCACCAACCAAGAGGCATGCCCACGCCTCACGGACGTGTCTCCACCACTGTGGGAAACCAAAATGCAAATGCTATGCATGAATCCACAAGCATATGTGTCATTAAGTTTACTTGAGGTTATATAATATATGCTTTGGTATTCTAATTCATCATTTCCAAAACCTTTGTCAAAAAGTGTCAGTTTCAGCCTTTAATCAAGTAGAAGACCTTGTTAATCGACTAAATAATTAAATTCTTATTTTTATTACAAAATTTGATCTGTTAATCGATTATCCAACCTGGTAATCGATTACCCATGTATACAATTCCAAACTGATCAGACTTTACTCGTGTTAATCGATTAACAGTCGGGTTAATCAATTAAATATATCAGTAAAACAGTGTTGAAACTGGTTTTTGAATACCAAACTCATATCAACTCAATTTTAACCAAAACTAACCTCAAGTACAACTTAAATACATCACATTAGACTCATACAAAACATCAATTTCAGCAATTAATCACAAATTGACAGAATTGCCCAATTTTCCCCAATTTAATCAAAATCACAACCTAACATGTCATATTTTGATTCAAGCCATTTCAGTCCAAATTGATCGTTCCTACAGCTTCTATGGGGATATTCTAACTTGCTCTAATTCAGTTTTCAAGTCCATTTAGCCTCCAAGCCATTCCACCTCATCCTAGTGCCCTTTGAACCTCATGGTGGTTCATCCTAAGTTCAATTCAATACCACAATCTATTCTAGCATTAGTAAAGCTTCTCCCTTACCTCAATGAAGATTTTTGAATCGAATTTCAATAAGAAAAGTGCCAAAAACTCCAAACTCTTAATGCTCTATTTTCAGGTCCAAAACAGGTTCGGGTAAGCACATTTGGCAGCAAATTTGACAAACCAAATGGGCATGAAAATGAGCAAATGAGATTAGAATAGAAACTACAAATTGCAAGCTTTGATTAGAAACCAATTTGATATAAAATGGTGACTTATACTCACCATAATTTCCACTCAAAGCAAGCAACTCGAGTTCTGAAACTGCACACTTCAGTTTCAAACACTCCACTTCACAAATTAAGTCCTCCTAGCACAAGTCACCAAAACGCACGATCTATAGCTTAAATCGAAGGTCTCTCTGCAAGCTTCAAAATGGTGTGAAGCTCACAGCAAGTGTGTGGGTAGGGAAGGAGAACGAAATCAAAAACCAGAGGGTGCTTGAGGTAGAATTTCAGCAGAGTTTTGGCATATAACCCCTTCTTTCCTCCATTCCTTCAACCATGGCCCTTGATTTATAGCCAAAATCAAGCACCATGCATGCCAACACGTAGCAAAGACATGTTCTGGCCTTGCTAGGTGTCAATTTCATGGTTTCCAGCAGATTGAGTCATCAAACTCCACTATCTTCAGCTTCAGCACTATCGTTAATCGATTAACGGTCGGGTTAATCGATTAACGCGACCAGTTTTTCAAAAATTAATATTTTATTCACTTTCACTCTAAATACCTTTTCAATATTGCCTCTTAAGTCCTTCCCAAGGACTAAACTACAAAAGCACTAATTTTAAGGTCTAAAATATTTTCTTACATTTTCCCCTCAATATATCCTTTAAATTTAACTATGATAAATAAACAAAACTAATTAATTCCATATAATTAATTTTGTTTAAATATTTCTTTTATTTATTCGGGGATAAGAATTCGAGGTATTACAACATACTCTACTATGGATAATGAGGTTGCTGGTGAAATGATCAAAGGAAAAAGAGCTACAATAGTAAGGTCATAGAAATCTGCTACACATACAACAGTTGAATGAGTAAATGCAAATGGTGGGAATATATCGGTTCAAAATTTTCAACAGCATGAAAGAATACATTTGTAAACATGATTTTAAATTACAATTCCAGTAGAACCATATTACATTTAACATTATGGCACTACAATTGTGGCCATCTTGATAAGAAACTTACCAAATTTGAAATATTGTAATTGCAATTGTTGTTTCATAGTGTTTTTTTAAACCGTTTCATATTTCTCCTTTTTCACACCAATAACTTTCGAACTTTTTCCACATTCATTTTCCCTGAGAATATTTTATATTTTTTGGTTGAACTCACGATATTCATCTGCGCAACGGGGTGACTAATCCGTTCGCGCATCGATTGGGCCCTTTCGGGGGTGGCGCTCCCAGCAAGTCACTCTTCATTCACATGAGTCATGGATCGAACCCTTGACCACATATTTAAAGGACACAAACCCTGTAACACCCTACTTTATAATTACCCTTTTCTAAATAGTGAACTGAAAATTTCTTTTTAAAACACTTTGTCTTATAAAAATCTCCGTGAAAACGGACGGAGTTTCCTTTGTTTCATTAACATTCCCAAAATAAAGTTTTCCTGTAAACCTGTTGTTGATACCCAAAAAATATGACAATCCAATTATGAAGCCCAAAATATAGCTAGGCCCAAATCCATTAAGCATGCCAAAAAACACGGGCTTAATCAAAAAGAACTACGAACAGGAAGTAGCGACGGAAAAGGGCGTACCTGGGGTATACGTTCGCACACGAAGGCGCACCCCACTCTTAGAGAGCACACAAGCAGACAAAGAGCCACCCAACTCCACATGACACGTGCAGCTTGCACAGGAAGCTAGAAGGGAATCTTTGCTCACCTCACCTAGCTAGACCCTTCCCAAGAGAGAGACGGAAACGGCATGCCTTGTATGCCTTCCTTCCCCAGCCATTAATGGAAAGCTTGAAATGGCAAAAGGACAAACTGACACCTGATACAGAAGGAGGAAGGCAACAACAAAGAAGGAAAAGTTGCGTGGACCAACAGATAAAGGAAAAAAGGCAATGACCAGTGGATAAAAGGAGCATTATATAAAGGTGCCACCATCAATCAAAGCAACAGCAAGAAATGCAACGGCGACACACTGAAACACAAAACACATGGTTCTATTCTCTAAGTTTCAGAGAAGGAACACTGAAGAGAGACAAGAGTGAGAAACGTGAAAGGGCGAAGTGAGTAGTAAAAGCGCTCACCCTCCCCCCTCTCATTACCATCACGAAGAAACTCCACCACTGCAACTACAGCACTAGAGAAGTGGCTCACTGTCGTTGCCGAACCTCTAGAATCACTAGCCCTGATTTCCGCTGCAGAAGGCGTCCCTACTATCAAGGGCGCATCCTACCATAGTTAAATAGCAAGTAGTGATGTCCCTTTACTTGTAATATCTGTAGTGTTCGTACGCCTTCGAGGCCATAATTTCATCAAGCTTACGAACCCATTAATCTCTGTATAATTATATCTTTGGAAATAAAAAGATCCGAAACAATTTGGCGACTCCACTGGGGAAGTTATGGCTTCCAGTAGTGAAGGAAATGGAAATAGCAGCATCCAGAAGGTGTTCATCGGGGCTGCTGCGACAAAGGCGACTCCTCCAACTCAGGCCTCAATCTCTGCGCTGGTGAATCCAGGAGTCACTGTGGGTGTCAGGAGGCTGAACTTTAGCCCAGTCAACCAAGGGAGCGACAACGCCAACTCTCCATCTGACACTCCAGATGATGACCAAGAGCGCCCTGAAGAGGAGCCCAGCAGCGAAAAAGAAAGGTTGAGCCACATCAAGATCCCTCACGTGGAAGGGGATCAAAACACTCAGGTGGTGATATCAGCCGCGATCCTCAACTCCCTGATGTCCAACCAGAGCGCACTGGCTGACATGGTGGCAAAATACAAGGCGCAGTCCGCAAAGGCGAAAGAGGAGAATGAGGCCTTGAACGCGAAACTAAGGGAAGAAGAGGAGGTGCGCAGAGGAGCAAAATTAGTGAAAACAAGGGCAAGGCTGGAAAGCGAGTTTCGGTACGGGCACATGGGGGACAAGGCGGCATGGAGGACGCCCCCGTGACACAAGCAGAATTAAAGCGCATCCTCCAGGCGCACAAGGAAGGAAATAATCTGGTAATAGACTTAAACCCTCCTTTTACTGCTGACGTAGTCGCCTATCGTTATCCCCCAGGGTACACACCCCCTGCTTTCCGAAAGTTTGATGGAACCGGAAGCGCACGAGAGCAACTGATGACCTATGTGGATGATCTGGGAATTCATAGAGCAGAGCCGCAGACCATTGTTTAAGGCTTAGGGAGTTTTCGAAATCTCTTACTGGGCGCGCCTTTACTTGGTACTCTAAGCTGCGACCAGCTTCCATCCACACCTAGGAGGAGATGATTGTAGAATTCTGCAACAAATTTCTGGAGGAAGAAGGCGCTATCCACATCATGGACCTTGGGCGCGTCAGGAAGCGGTCAGGAGAAGGCCTAATACCCTTCATCAAGCGGTACAGAGACAGAGCACTTCACTGAAAAGAGACCCTTCCCGAAGCGGACCTGGTTTATGGGTGCATCAAAAGCATCGAGGATGGATCGCAGATATTCCTAGCGCTCAGTAAGATCACTACTTTTTCTGAGCTGCTGGGAAGAGCGCTTGATGTCTCGGAGGCAATGAGAAAGCAAGGAAAGAGAACTAAGGAGCAGGCCGCTTTCGATGTGAACGCTGTGGATGACAGGAGGAAAAGGAGTTATAGGGCTATGCCGCCTCCAAGAAGCTATGAGAAGAGGGAACCTCCACCAAAACTCCCAATATCTAGAGAGCTCACGTATCAGTTGGTAGAGGAGTGGCTTAAGGAAGGCATCCTCACTGAAAGAGCAGAAAAGCGTCCACTGACTCGTCAGGAATATGAAGACCCTGAGTTCTGTATATTGCATAGGAAAAAGAGTCACGGCACCATGGACTGTTACGTCATCAGAGGGGTCTTCCAGAAACAATTGGCAGCCGGGAAGGTGTTACTGCCAGAAGGCGACACCGAAGAAAGCCTGGGCGTTCGTCCTTTGCCTAGGCATGATGTAAATGTCATTCTGTCAAGTGGGGATGACCTCCTAGAAGAAATCGAAGAGGAAGAGGTAGTAGAGGAAGAGCTGAGGAGGGGACTCGTAAAAACCAGGGGGTACAGAGCTCTATTCGATCAGTTAAGGTTGGGAGCGGATGTGAGAAACGAAGCAGCGCACGCTTTGGTAGGCGTAATAGTGAGAAAAGGCGGTAACGCCAGCGCCGCATATGCACCGGTGACCAGGGTGGCCAAGGCGCACGCCTCGGCGGTAATGTTCAAAGAGCCACAACAGTCCCACCCAGGATTTTGTCACAACATGCCGTTGTACGTGGAGGCCGTGATCAAAGGCGTACACGTAAGGCGTGCCCTCATAGACAATGGTTCAGGGGTAAACATCAACCCTACCTACATCTTTGCAAAGCTTGGAATACCCAAGGAAAGGCTCAAGAAAACAGAGACTGCACTGAGCACCTTCAATGGGGGCTTGGTCACGGCAAGAGCGTGCGACGTGATCAATCTTGAGGTGGGGCCTATCAAGACACTAAACACCTTCCACATTGTAGATGGGGACCCCATTTACCAAATCTTGCTAGGTCGCCCCTGGATTCACTTGCATAGATGTAGTCCTTCCACATTGCATCAGTGCGTAAAATCCATGTACAAGGGGCAAGACATCAAGATCCCAGCAACAAAAGCGCCCTTCGAAGCGTCAGAGTTACACCTGATTGATGCGTCAGCATTCGATGAACTGGCTCCTCTAGGAGTCACTGGGATAGGAAGAGAGTCGAAGGTATAGATCAAAGGGAAAGAGAAAGCAGAGGAACCTGGAAAAAGGGTATTAGTGTTCAAGAGACTTCGTTAGTTAGAAGGCGTACAAGGGTTAGGGTCAAGGACCAAGATCAAGTTACAGAAGCAACACCTCCCTCATGAAGGGTCTAGGTGGGCTATGCTCTAGGAACTCGCGGGGCCAGCCAAGCCCAAACTAAGAGACTTGGCTAGCCCCACCCTCATGAGCGTCATAAGAGGAGAAGTAAAGTTCGCTTTGCAGGAGGAGGTTATGCACGCTCAGGAACAGAGGAATGAAGCCGATGATCCAGAACAACTAGAAGAAGTCAACGTGGGCGAAGAAGGCGAGCATAGGCCACTTTTCATTGCCTCTTCACTCACTCAATCAGAAAAAGCAAAATTGGTCGGCCTATAGAAGGACTTTCGAGAAGTATTCGCTTGGGGATATGAAGAAATGCCGGGACTCGGCCCCAGACTAGTGACTCACAACTTGGCAGTAAAGGCCGATGCCGTGCCAGTAAAGCAGTCGCCTAGGAAGTTCAGTCCAGAAATTGATAAGGCGATCAAAGATGAAGTTGAGAATTTATTGAAGGCACGTTTCATAAAGCCCATACAACACCCAACCTGGTTGGCCAAGATAGTCCCCGTGAAGAAAAAGAATGGACAGATTAGGTGTTGCGTGGATTTCAGGGACCTAAACAGGGCGTGCCCTAAAGACGACTTCCCGTTGCCACACATTGACAGTATGGTGGATGCAACGGCAAAGCATGAACGCTTTTCTTTCATGGACGGGTTCAGCGGTTACAATCAGATAAGAATGGTAGAGGGGGATGAAGAAAAGACCGCCTTCAGGACACCAGTGGGTAACTTCTTCTATGTGGTTATGCCATTTGGGTTCAAGAACGCCGGGGCAACATATCAGAGAGCAATGAAAGCGATCTTTCATGACATGATGCATGACACAGTGGAAGACTATGTTGATGACATAGTAGTCAAGTCAAGAAAGAAAGAACAACACTTGGAACATTTGAGGGCTGTCTTCATCAGGTGCAAAAGATACAAATTAAGGATGAACCCTCTTAAATGCGAATTTGGGGTTTCCTCCGGAGACTTCCTGGGTTTCAAGGTCCACAAAGAAGGCGTTTCGGCTGATGCAAGAAAGGTCAAGACGGTAAGGGAAATGAGGGCGCCTCGTACCAAGAAGGAGTTACAACAGATGATGGGCAAGCTGAGATACATCCGTAGATTCATACCCGCCTTGGGAGAATTGATGGGACCCATGAGGGGGCTTATTAAAGAGAAGGAGACATTCAAATGGGAAAAGGCACACCAGGACGCTTTCTACAGAATCAAGAAGGCTTTAGAATCCCCTCCAGTAATGATACCACCACAAAAAGGAGTGTCACTCAGAGTATACATGGCCGTGACCCGAACAGCAGTGAGCGGACTCTTTGCGCAAGAAGTTGAGGGCGCAGAACGTCCCGTCACCTACTGGAGCAGGATGTTAAAAGAAGCAGAAACCAGATACTCCGCCCAAGAAAAGCAGTGTTTGGCGCTGGTGTACGCTTCCCAGAAGCACCGTCACTATTTCCAGGCACACACCATTCACGTGGTAAGCAAGGTGGCAGGGGTCAAGTATTTGTTGCAGGGCGCTGTTCTCACAGGGAGGATGAGAAAGTGGGCGCTCACTTTAACTGAGTATGAAATAGTTTTAGTGACGCCTACTGCATTAAAAAGCCAAGCTTTAGTGGACCTGATGTCTATCTGTGCAACACAAGGCGAAGAGGAAGATATTGAGCCTATCAACATCTACGAAAGACTTGAAGTATGGACACTAATGTTTGATGGAACGCCTTCATCACCCAAAGGCGGGGCCGGAGTCACTTTGTCAAATGAAAGGGGAGAGGAGCTAGCTTTCGCTTTCCAACTTGAGTTCCAATGCACCAACAATGAAGCTGAGTACGAGGCTCTATTGCAAGGACTTGATGTGGCAAAAGAGTTGGGCACTACTACAAAAAAACCTTTTGAGGGCGGTTATTTAAGCTAAAAGAGGGCCGTTCCGAACCCCCCTTAAATCTAGTGCCCTTGTAATTGGAACAGTTATGAGGGTGGTTCGGAACCGCCCTCTATACTTTTTTAGAGGGCAGTTCCGCACACAATTATGAGGGGGTTCGAAACCGCCCTCTTTAAAAGTATAGAGGGCGATTCCGAACCACCCTCATAACTGTGCCACTTACAAAGGCACTAGATTTAAGGGGAGTTCGAAATGGCCCTCTTTTAGCTTAAATAACCGCCTTCATTTACTCTATTTTTTATTTTTTTTTAATATTTTCTGAACCGTCCTCTTTAACTACTTTTTGAATCGCACTCGCATATCTTTTTACTAACCACCATTATTTTTTTGGAATTTTTTTTATATTTTCTGAACCGTCCTGTTTTGCATTATCATGACACACACAACATCATACATAATTCTAATTCTATGGAATATAATATATAATACAAGATATAATACTTATTTAATTCGACAAAATGACTTCCTTGTATCATTAAAGAGCTGCATATAAGATTGATATCATTAGATACACATATGACGATGGTAGCTACTTTTAACATAAAAACCCAAAATCAAAAATCCAGCAACCCATCACAAAATCCCAAAATCCCAAATCCAGCATCACAAATCCAACAACACATCACAAAATCCCAAAATCATTAATCCAACAAACCAAAAACTAGTATAGTAAATCACAAGTCCAGCAAAACCATTATAGTACTGAAGTCTCTTGTGAAAAAACCTTGTAGTGTTTGGCATATATGCTGCCTACAATTCCTCTAGCAAATAAGAAGTCAATTCTTCTCTTCATCAAGCATTTCGCGACTGTATTCTTTATAATCGCAATCTGAGAAGTACTGAAAAATGAAATAAACAGTTAAATTAATAAAAAGTTTATACTTTATGGACAAAACCATAAACGAGAAATCAATAAATTCAACACAATAAAATGTTACAGCCACCCCTCATGTTTTCCATGTCACTAGAAAATCAAAGCAGTGAAAGAGTAATCACCGCAGAAGATTAGATTGCAAACTACAGATAATGAATGCAAACTTAGAAGGGCACTCACGTGAGAGATTTTCCTTTGAAGATAATTGGTGGACCAACAACAGCAAAAACACAGAAGGCAATATGCAGCTACTCGGAGAAAATGGGTAGAATGAGATGAGCACTATCCTGCAGCAGCCACACCATACTTCTGAAATCAAGAAACAAACAAAAGCAAAACTAAACTAAACTAAACAGAAATACCCAATGAGTCTTGAAGTAAATGTGTCAACTTCGAGTTCCTGAAATCCCAAAGGAAATAGCATTAAGGAAACTTATATTACATATTATGGTGGGCTAAGGGTAGAGAGAATGGTGGATATACCTATACGGAATGTGGCTACTTTTGGCTGCTAAAGCTGATATAACATCCCCTAGAGCTGAGAGAGATCTATTGATATTTTGTGCTTCCTTTAGCCGCTCCCCTTGCACATCGGTCCTTGCAAGTCTCTCACTACCTGCCAAATCCACAAGCCAAAGCTTGCTCTTCGTACACTCGCCATTCATCAAATTTTTAGCCTTTACCATTATACAAAGCATGCTGAAAAAAGAAACAGTCAATCATTAAAAAATATAGAAAAGGAAAACCTTGTTGATGTAGCAGATTCGTTAGGCGTATAATAGAAAGCTCCTTATAATAATGAAAGGAGAAGAGAATGCAAGAGCTTAGTACCAGTGTGATCGACTGCTTGTAAACATAGAATCCCAACCTGTCTCATTCCACCACCTAATGTTTTTCGGAGCCGTCTAGCCTTAAAAAAAAAGCATATATAACAGGAAAAACATTAGATCAGGATTGACATGTAATCATTTGAAAGGTAAGTAACTTAATATTCTTTCAACTTTGGAAGATTATAATTCTCATAATATAATAACCATACTATGTATGGAAGTAAATGTGCACAAGGTTTCAAATACTAGAATAATAGAGTCACATACAAGAGCTTAGCAATAAAGACATATGCTACAAATTTTAAGGAAATCAAAAGTAAAATCATAAAGTTTGCTTACAACTGATGCATTAAATATACGAGCTCCATCAATGTGAAGTTCCAATCCATGCTTCTTTGCAACCTCTCCAACTTTTTCTGTATATTCAACTGAGATGCATCTACCACCAGAGCTGCATTCAGCAAAAAATTTCAACCATTCGTACTGCTTCTGGAACAAAATACATGAATTAATCAAGTAAAGAATCACTCAATCTTGATCCAAAATCTTTAAGCATTAAGTTCATAAATCCATCTACTTATATGGTCCTTTCTTTTTTCGTTCCTTATGGATGTTAGGCTTATTTTACTCACTCAAAATTCTAACATTGACAACAGTAATCAGACGAACACTTGAGAGATTTCACTGCATTAAGAAAACAAAACATCATGCTTTGTGACACTGCAGGAAATTAACATCGAGGCACTTCTAAAACTACTAGAAATGGTAGCAGACTGCATTAGTTGGCAACTAGGTGCTTGATTAGTGTAGTACTGGATAGACAAACCTAGTCCTCTAAGGCAATCATTGAAGGATTTATAGCTTTGCATTATAAAGGAGGCAACATTGCTGCTCCAACAATCAATACACACCTGAATAAAATGTTACAAGACATTTTTATATCAAACCATTTAATAATTGGCATGGTAAGTCCTATATTCATATGAAACAGAAATATCAAAGTATCAATGTGGAAAATGTAAACAGTGGTAGTGTTAAGATCACTTATCACGATTACAGTTAAGCTATAAGATCACTTATCACGATTAAGTAAATGGTCAAATAAGTCAATGAAAGATACAAATTCAAACATATTAGCTCCTAAAATAATGAAAATCAGTCCTTGTCACATGTTAGCATGAAAACATTTAAGGTCTAATTTGAATGATGCCATATACATTCATGAACCTCAGGAGTAATTCAATCATTTAAGGATTTGATATAACTGAACTATATATCTTTCGGGACTAATTTGACAATTTACACTTAAAATTTCTTACTGGACATGAGTATTTTCCAAGCAAATAAGCCTTGTGGTTGGATACACTAGCTCTCCCTTTGGATCTCTGATAGCAGCTTCAATCAAATCAATGTCCATGGTTCCATCCTCATTACTTCTAACTGTTCTTGGATGCACCCCTCCAAGAGTTGCAATTCCTCCATTCTCATAAATATGAATATGAGAAGTGTCTCCAAGAATAACTTCACTTCCCCTAACATCACAATGAACCAGTCTCGAATTGTTTACAAGGAATTAACCGCCGCCGAGATTCTCTGCAAAGGGAAGGACCTCGTTCTCTTAAGATTTGATGGAATGGGTTTTAATCGATCGTATCTCCGGCGATTTCCCCGACGCCGGCGAATCTACCTTTCACTACCTTGTCGGCTGCTACAACCGCACGCACGAGGAATCGAAGAAAATCGCTAACATGAAGGACAAGAATCTGAAGTCGGAGATGGAATCGGTGGTGAAGCAAGCAAAGAAGCTCAACGTTTCGTACTGCAGGATTCATTTGGCGAATCCGGAGCTGTCTTCGAGCAGGAATTCGAGTTCTGGTTCTGGTTCGCCGTTGTTGCCACTGATTTTCGCGAAGGTTGGTGGTGGTGCCATTGATGGTTTCAGAAGTAGCAGCGGTGGAGGAGCGAAGGGGCCGCCGGGGAGAAGAAGAAGTGAAGAAGAGAAGAAGCCAAAAGCAAATACGTGTCGTCTTCTCAGTATTTTAGGGTTCCAAATGAATATAGGAATTAGGGAGGGAGTTTTCTAACTCAGTCACAAATGAATGATATAATTTTAAGGCTTAATTATGTCATAAGTCCCTGAAGTTTGAGGTACTTTTGCCAGATACCCTTATTCTTTTTTTTTTCCAATGTCTGACTCCCCGAAGTTACTTCTGAGTTTGTCATATACCCCTACTACAAATTTTGGCCAATTTTGCTGACATATAACATCAGAATCCTGATCTGATGCAGGAGGTTAAGCATCTGGTGCCCCGTGGTCGAAGATCATTTTTTTAAAAAATTTAAAAAAATAAAAAACTTAATATTTTTATATTTTTAGTTAAATAAAAAAAGAGAAAAAAGAATTGAAGAGAGAGTTCGTCTTCGCCTGTATGACATCACTCGACACCACATGACCAACCTCCTGCGTCTGATCGGGAGTCTGATGTTACATGTCGGCAAAATTGGCCAGAATTGGTAGTAGGGGTATATGACAAACTCAGAAGTAACTTCAGGGAGTCAGAATTGGAAAAAAAAGAATAAGGGTATCTGGCAAAAGTACCTCAAACTTCAGGGACTTGTGACATAATTAAGCCTAATTTTAATTTGAATGATATAAGTAGGCGGTTCAACAATGGAACCCTCTTCTATAGTTCTCTGAATTTTATTTGATTTTTATATTTTTTAAATAGGCAAAATGAAGGTGGTTCCGGTAAGCAACCAACCCTAAAAATAAGATTTTTAAGGCTGGTTAAACAAAAAAACCTTTCTCTTAAATCAATTTAAACAAAAGAGGGCAGTTCCGTTAAGCAACCGCCCCTAAAAATAAGATTTTTAAGGCTGGTTAAAGAAAACAACCTTTCTCTTAAATCAATTTAAACAAAATAGGGCAGTTCCGTTAAGGAACCGCCCTTAAAATACCGCCTTTAATTATCCATTTTGTAGTAGTGGGGGATTCAGAGGATCATTATCAAGGGAGACTCAAATCTGGTGGTAAAGCAACTAAAGGGCGAGTATAGTGTAAAGGAGATATCTCTAGCGTTATGCAGGGAAAGGGCACAGCAAGCACTGGCCAGGTTTAAAATAGAGTCCCTGGAGCACGTGCCGAGAGCAGAAAACAGAAAGGCAGACGCCCTAGCCACTTTGGGAAGCAAAGCAGTCATGGCTGAAGGCGAACATCTGGTACACTTCAGGAAGGCGTACCAACCTGGGACCCAAAATGGTGTACAGGAAAGCCAGGCAAGAGGAGATTGGAGGACTCCAGTCATGGAGGAACTCCGCAGCAAGGTGATAACAAAGGCAACCAGGGATTTTTCCTCCTAAAAGGGGTACTGTATAAAAGAAGTGTTGATGGCTTGCTCGTGAAGTGTCTCGATGAAGAAGAAGGGGCTCAGAAGATGACAAGGCTACATGACAGTGTCTGTGGGCAGGTGGGTCCTGGTTTGTATAGGAGGATGCAGAGGGTAGTAGTGTTTTGGCCAGACATGAAGGCGCGATGCGATTCACTCCAAAAGGCATGCAGCCAATGCCAAGACACCAAGGAGGAACTTGAGGTTCATTTGGTAGAGGAAGATTGGGCCAGGCCTATACAAGAGTATCTGGAAAGCGGCAACCTTCTAGAGGACCACATGGAGGCAGAAAGGGTAAAAAAGAGGTCTGAGAATTACTTCTTGGAGAAAGGCAAGCTATTCAAAAGGACCTTCACAGGAGGCAACTTTAGATGCATTGGCAAGGAAGATCAAGTCAAGGTCATGAAAGAAGTGCACAGGGGATCTTGCGGAAGACATCAAGGGGGGAAGTCGCTCTGGAACGAACTGTTGAGGATCGGTTATTACTGGCCAAAAATGAAAGAGGACGCCTTCAATTTCACCAAGAAGTGTGTACAGTGCCAGAAGCACGATAACAAGATTCATGCACCCGCTCTAGCCATGAAAGGACTCAGTTCGCCTTATCCATTCCACACGTGGGCAATGGACTTTGTAGGTCCAATTGACCCGCCATCCAAAGGGAAGAAGTGGATCCTCGCGGCAACAGAACACTCTACCAAGTGGGTCGAGGCGATGGCATGCAAGAAGGTGGACGCGGACACCACTGTGCAATTCATCAAGGAACACATCATATGTCGCTTCGGATTACCAAGGAAAATAGTGTCAGACAATGGAACCCACTTCATCAACAAGAAAGTAGAACAAGTCATGGAGGAATATGGAATAATACACCACAGGTCCACTCCCTACTACCATCAGTCCAACGGTCAAGCAGAGTCCACTAACAAAATCCTCGTCAAGATTTTGGCTAAAACGGTGGAAGACACACCCACCGAATGGAGTGAATATTTGTCGCTCGCTCTCTGGGCGTACCGTGTTACCAATCATGGCTCAACAAAGGCAACACCGTTCTCCCTGGTTTACGGAGCGGAAGCGACACTGCCTTCAGAAATAATGGTCCCCTCTGCTCGAATGATAGCACAGAATGAAGAAGGTGCGGAGAGCAGGCTAGTAGTGCTAGAAGGCGTCAGGGACAAAGCGCACGAGGAACTGCTCAAGCACCAAAGGCGTGTCATGCTATCATACGAAAAGATGGTGAGGCCACGAATGTTTGCTGAAGGCGAGCTTGTTCTAAAGGCGATAGACGCGGTCATGCGGAATATTCACACCAGCAAGTGGACGCCCAAATGGGAAGGGTCATACATTGTGCAGGAGGCGCATCCCAATGGGTATTATCTTCTGCTTGGCCCATACACCCAAAGAAAAGTAGGACCTCTAAATTTTAAATATATTAAGAAATATTATGCTTAGTTTGCTGGGAAAAGAAAAGCATCATTCTGATTTCGTTTGCGACTCTCTTTTGGAAAAGAAACATGTATACCATCCTGCGAAATTAATGAAAATGTTTTGAACTCACTTTTCCCACGACCAAAAGCGTCTCTCAGAATATCTTGTTTTAAATACAAACACTAAAGAGTTTTGCTTTACAAGAATGAAATAACAAAATATATACATGACAAGGAAAAAGGGGGTGCTCCCCTGAAGAAACATGAAATCTGTAGAAAGGCGCTCTCAAACGAAAGGGCCAAAAAGCCAATCGCGAGATCCAACGCCTGAGGATACCTTTGTAAGAAAACTGTCATAATAAAAAACCGAAGGTAGTTGGATCGTACCGCGGGCACAAAACGCCTTATCGCGGCACCCGGATAGACCTCTCTGAAAACAAATTTCCGGGATCAAACGCGGGCGAAGTACGCCATATCGCGAGGCTAGAAAAGGTCCCCGAAGACAAGGGCGCTAGTCTTTAAACGCGGGTGGAAAAAATCTGTAGAAAAAGAGGTTGGCTAACGTAAGATCCTAAAGTGATCCGTGAGTTATAATCGAATAAAGCCCAAAAGCGGCAAGCTGAAAGTCCAAAGTGACAACTGAAAGAAAAGGCCCAAAGCGGCAAAACCTGTAGAATGTTCCCAACGTGTACCCCGAAAAAAATCTTGGCACCAATGACATGAGGGGCCATTACTGAAAAAAAAAATATCTTGGCACCAATGACATGAGGGGCCATTACTGAAAACAAAAAAAATATATATATCTTGGCACCAATTACATGAGGGGCCATTACTGAAAACAAAAATATATATCTTGGCACCGATGACATGAGGGGCCACTGTCGGAGGCGGTTTATGCATACAGTAGCCATAAGAAAGGAAAGGTTGCAAACATCCGAGAAACACAAGATACACAGAAACACAAAGAAGTCAATATGCGACAAGCAGCAAGTTTTCAGCAAGGGGCACACGTCGCCCAAAACAAAATTAAGCAAGCATGTCCAGCATACAAAGGAGCCCTAAAAGCTAAAAGGGTTCAAAGTCAAAGAAATAGCAAGATAAATTCGAAATTCAACCCAAATGAAGTTCAAAAAGGAAGGAGATAACATCAGAGCAACATAATACAACATGACTCGACACAAAATGGTATCCTAAAAAAGGTGCTCAAAGCGACGGATTTGCAGGCATCCTCATAGGCCTTCTTGTTGACGGCAATCTGGTCAAGTTCACTGTTAATGCCAAACAACTCAGAATTGGCGTTCGCCAATTTAGAAGAAAGTTCCTCCACAAGGGTTGTAGCCGAAGCACGCCTTTCCAGCAAGTATTTCTCCTGTTTCGCAACCGCGCGCATATCAAAGGGAGGACGTTGTCGTTCTATCACCGCGATGACAGTGTCCAACCAAGGGCCAGAGTAATGAAGGAGTTCCAAGGAACGTAAGCAATCCAGCAACAAAGCCTTGTCATCCCATGCTAAGGCATCAACATTACAGGAAGAGATGAACTTGACTAGCTTCAATAGAGTCTGCATGCCACTCTCCTTGAAAATGCGTGGAAGCAAATCACTAGGCAGCTGCAATCGGGGATGTGCCTCCATGAAGGAATTGATGAGTGTCATGTTAGCCTCGTCCGCAGCATCAGGAGAGCGAACAGATAAAAAAGCTACAAAACAAGTATGAAAGTAATGAAAACGAGAAAAGATGCCAATCAAAATATACAGGGGAAGCAACACTTACACGAAGAAGGAGTCTCGACGACAGTCTCTTTTGGGCCTTTTCTGAAGGCGTCCCCATGGAGTTAGAACTTGAACTCCCCTCTTCTTCCATGAAAAGATCTGTAGCAGGAGCAGCACTCTTTTCAGCAACAATATCAGCAACTGTTTCGGTAGTAGGAGCAACATCTTGCATGACGGCATCCTCGGCCACAGGATCCTCACCCTTGGGAGTGGCAAAGTCGGCATCATTTCCAGTAACCACTTCAACATCAGGATCAATGGCACCTTCAGCAATGGGATCGACAATGTCGACCTGCCCTTTGTTCGAAGCCGGGGGCTCAACGGAAGCATCCTCAGGAGTGAGAGGCACTAGATAAGCTGAAGGATTGCTCTCCTCAACTGGAACAGGATCCACATTAATCGAAGAGTCGGAAGCCGGAATGGTCATAAGCGGCTGCACGTTCAGGGGACTGCTCACCTTACCAAATGGTACGTAGGTGGCAAAACCAGTGGGCACGACCCCCCCTTGTGCAGCGGCAGCCTTGAGAAAAAGTGAAGGGGCCTCTTGGGCAGCAAAGGAAGGAACCGAAGGAGACCCTGAAGGAGCTTGAATGTTCTGAGAAGCTCGGGAAGAAAGCGCCGGAGAAGGCTTACCGTCCGCCTTAGATGGACCTACAAAAGAGAAGCAGTCAAGCAAGCGGTGAGCAGCATACTCATCAAAAGGAATAAAATCAGTAAAGGAAATAAACACATAAAGGGGAGTCATAGGTAAAAGGTAAAAGGAGAAGAAAGAAGCAAGAGGCCAAAGAGAATTGTTTGGAAACGAGTAAGTGAACCCTGTGTGGAGGACGGAACGGCGATGTTCGGAGAACCTTTGCTTTGAGCATCATCGCCCTCAGAAATGGAAGTCTTAGAGCTCTCGTTGGAATCATCTTTGTCAGAAGAGGTAGAATAGAAGGCCCGAATGGAAGCCCCGGAAGCAGTCCCTTCATCTCCGTCTATGTTTATGAGGGCAGGAGAGGAAGGAGTAGAAGGAACAGCCTGGGCGGGAAGATGGTTAGAGCGCCGCGAAGGAGCAGGAGTGGAGCTTTTGCCTTTCGAAGAAGTGGCAGTAGCCCTTCCTTTGGCCTGTGAGGAAGATTTAGAGGAAGGGGGACTGGAAGAAGGAAGTTTGGTGTTACCTTTCTTTGGGACAGAAGCACTAGAAGAAGGAGTCGCCGGAGCCTTGCGCTTGCGGGGCGCTGGAGGTTCCTTTTCAGCTACAAGAGAAATACAACCAGGGACATTGATAGTAAATAAAGCACGAGTGCAAGAGAAGCGAGTTGCATATAACAAGAGTAGAGTGCACCTCTGCTGATAGTCCTCTTGGTGGAAGTAGAATAGTAAGGATCGTTGTGCACTATGGGGACCAAAGGAGTGGTGACAGTACTTGGGGTACTCTCAAAGCTTTGCAAATGTTGAAGTATGTAACTGTGAGAGGTCAGCCAAACACGGAGAACCCCGCCGGCATGAAGAGAAGGAATGTGAACTATTGGAACAGGAGAAGGCGCCGAGCCAAAGAGTGTGGACCGGAAGGAAGTCTCCACATCAACAGGGTCCAGGAGAAGGGGGCAAGGGGGCTAGATGTGCCCGAACTGCCTAGCAACGCGATCTGGCCTGAAGGCAAAGGGCCAGAGAACCCCACCATGCGTACTCTTGTTATCCATAGTTGCGAAACCCGGAAGAAAGCGTCCGGTTAAGATCAATTTCCACAAATCAAATACACCCTCAGTCCTTGCAGCAAGATCATTTTGGAGACTCAAGGCATCCTCCTAATACAAAGGATGTAACTTCTCTCCACCAAGAAGGAAGTCACCCAGATAAGGCCTGAAAACAAAGCTTTTCTCGTGATCGATGATCTGTGCAAGGCGACGCCTTGGCTTCCCCAGATACCAGCACCACGAACGTGGTTCCAAGGCGTCGGCATTGGCATCAGAAGCAATTTCAGGAAGAAATCTGATTGGGCCATACGAAGGAAAGCATTCGAATAAAAAGCATTGTAGAAAAGACAAATCAGTATAGCAATCGACAGGAAAGCGACCAAAAGAATTCTTCATATGTTCTGATATCTGGTCAAGGCGAGCGTAAAGACTACCCAAGTAAAGTGAAGAAAGACGCAGACGAATACCTTCGGCAAGCATGCAAGCAAAGATGAAAATGGAAGAACTCACTGATTCCCAAGGAGGTCCAGGAAACACATACCTGCTAAGCCAAAAAGCGACGAAGGCGGCTCTTTTGAGGCGTTGATCAGTAACGGGACCGTTCACACACTTGTCATCATAGAAGTCACCAAAGAAGTAGCGTACCCAATTCGCAAAAGTATACTTGAGAGAAGACCTTTGACTTACTTTCTGATCTTGAGTAACGAGGTTCCCTGTACCCTGCACCCTCCTTGAGGAAGACCCATCAGCATAATGTAACACCTACACTTTTCTACCCTTAACTACCCATTATTAAAATAGTAAATTTAAAATTTCCTTTTTAATTATTAAAAATCTCTCGTCAAACGGACGGAGTTTCGTTTGTTTTTCGGACTTTTCCAAAAATTATATTTTTCCTGCAACCTGATAAACATATTCATTTTCATTAACCAGAAGCCAACAGGGCTATCAATACCACATAAACATATTCAGTGCTATATCGCACGACACATCATCAAAATTTAAAATAAATTAAATACAAACAAACAATCTATATTTTCCCTCTAACTAATTTACACTCCACGGAGTGGAGTGTGCACCTGCTCGGCCAATAGTCGTGTAAGCTCAAATCTTGGTACCTGGAAAAATGGTAAGGAGGTGAGCATTACACATAAAGTAGGAATAGCAGTTTCTGATATGACATAATAACCGACTAAGCCAAACACACTTAATTCAAGTAATGCATATACGCACAAAGTCAAGTCATATCATGTTCATTTACAAATAAACCCATTTTCATTCATTAAACATTCTCATATCTTTTCTCCTCTCATATTTTGATTCTTTTACAGTTTTATCACAACACACTTAATTCTTTTTCAAGCACTATATGGTGTTTTATATTTCTTTCATTCTTTTTCATTCTTAACAATTTTGACAACAACATCCCTCATGCATACTGTCCGATTCGCGAACACATCGTAGTCGGACGCAAGAGGTTGAGTCGTACTCCTCTATCGCAGTATATCCGATTCGTGAACACATCACAGTCGGAACCCGATTCGCGAACACATCGTAGTCGGCTGCAAGGAGCACCAAGTAATTCCTCTATCGTAGTATATCCGATTCGTGAACACATCACAGTCGGAACCCGATTCGCGAACACATCGCAGTCGGCTACAAGGAATTACCCCTCAAATCTTTCGTGGACTATCCGATTCGCGAACACATCGTAGTCGGATTCCACACAAAATAACTCTTTATTCCTTAACGTGGACTATCCGATTCGCGAACACATCGCAGTCGGATTCCACACAAAATAACTCTTTATTAGTTACTTCTCTAAATCTTGATATTTCTTCAATTATCTTCCTCTTTTATCATCAATTATTTATCACTTACTTTCACACTTTTCTGGGTCCTTAATCAAATTACTATTCTTAACAATCATTTCATCATCTAGCAAATATCAGCACCTTTAGCACATAGAAGTACATAACATCATCATCAAGCGAATATCAGCACATAAAGCACATACAAGTACATAACCTCATCAATAAATTCACATCCCAAATTATTTCTCTTAATTTATTTACTTATTTTCTAAGTTCAAATTATAAGCTTTATCAGTTATCCCAATGTGCAAAATCCTAAAACTAGCAACAAACTCTCAGCAAGCATTATATACATGCTAGAAACTTATCCCTAAGATAAGGTAACACTCACTCCTTACCTGGCGTTTCCTTAGACATGAATCTTTTCGTGCGATAATGCCCAAACATCTCAAAGTCCAGTCCTTACGCGCAGCGATAGGTTCTAAGGCTCCTTCATCGTCTAATCATATTATATAAAATATAGAATCATCAAAATAACGAACTAAGGATCAATCAAACGCGATAAGAAGACGATTACTTAAACCTTGATTTAAAATATTATAAAAACATAGTTTTCCGTTATACGAAATAAGTTAACAAGGTATAAAAATAGGGATCTTTCCGTGTTCTGTAAAAGCGATTTTTAGGAATAATTCAGCAAGCTAGTAGCGGCATTAAAATACTTGATTATAGTTCATGAGCTAAAGTTACCCAAGATTAAAATTATGAGCCAAAGTCTTCACAAAATAGTATAGTTTCTCATTGGAAAGAGATTAACTTTCAAACTAACATAAGCATTAAAATACGTTAGGGTCAAGTATTTTTAACTACATCTTCTGAAAATAAATGCTAGTATTGCTCGAAAGTGACAATTCTTTATCGAAAACACTTTAACTATCAAAATTACATGTTTATCAAAAATAATTAAAAATCACCTAGCTTTAATCACTATTCGAAAAGTCGAATGTTTATGATACTTGACGCTATAAATTCAAAACTGAAAGAGAGCTTCCCTTGTTCAAGAATAAGTTAAAATCATGTTTTCTAAGCCCAAATAACTACACTCCCTTTCAGTTCAAATTTAAAGCCCAGAGTATTTACCTGAATTAACGTATGTCGAATACATCAGATTTCTAATTAATCGGTGTATTGTTTAGTTTAGGGACAATTCAACCTCACTAAACAATAACTGAATTACTTAGGGACCAGACACAATTAACATAATACTTTTAAAACTCATCGTTCGGCATATCGGTCAACTTGATATATAGTATAAATCAGATTAACTAATTAAAATCCTTATCAATACTAGTATAAATAGTAAAATTTGAAAATTAATACTAAATCCAAATACCATTTATTTTCTAAAACGACAACATTTCAAAATAATTAATCAAATAGATAATTAGTACTAATATTATTATAATTAGTATTATCATTATTAAAACACAATATAGAGTAATTAAAAGGGTATTAGAGATTTACCCTCAAAGATGGTTTTGAAGGCCGGTTCGGTTAACCCGGTTCAAGGCACAACGGAGGGCTGATCACGGTACGGTGATGGTGACGACGATACCGACGTCGGTGTCGAGAACGGTGACGGTGATAGGCGGAGGAGCACGAACCAGCTAGCGGTTCAGTCCCGGTTCACCCAAACCGCAGCGACAGCTGCGACCGCGGCTCTACAGCGACGACGATGGAGGGGCTTGGCAGCGGCGCAACCTCCATGGCGGTAGCGACACAGCGGTTCCTTCTTTGCTAGGAGGGAGTCGCGATTCGCGACTGGCGGAGGGAGCACGTGTGGCGGCGGATCTGTGATTGGAAGGAGAGAGAGATTGCGGCGGAGAGAGAGAGCATAGAGAGGGAGAGAGATGCGCGAGAGGCCTGGAAGGAGAGAGAGAGAGAGTCAACGAGGGAGAGAAAGAGAAGTTGAATAAGGAGCTTATTATGAGGAAGAGAGAGAGAGACGGTTGAGCAAAAGGAAGGAGTTGGAGGAGATAGCCATGGGAGGGAGTTAGGGCCGGCGGGTTCATCAGCAAGAAGAAGAAGAGGAAAATAAAATAGGGCTCCTCTCTTGCTAAGCAAACATACACGTACAATCCTTCTTTTGTTATTATTTTTTTTTTAAAACATATACTTTCATTCATTTATTTATTTGTTCCCCAAAAATATTAATAATAAAAATATAGCTTCATTTAGGAAAACTATAAAGTAAGAAATTAGGAAATAACAAAAGATTTATTTAATATTGTACGTTTGTAAAAACCAAAGTAAAGAGAAAGTTTATATATTTTTTTTAATAGGGTAATTGTTTCAAATGAATTTACTTTGAAATATAATCAAGTATACTTGCAATAATTAATATAGTGTATTTTTATGAAAATACCCAACAGCTAAATGATTAATTTCAAGAAACAAATATTTGATTCGGTAAAAATATAATTATATTAGGGATTAAAACTAGGGATGTTACAATTCTCCCCCACTTAGGAGAATTTCGTCCCCGAAATTCCGATGGGTTCAAGTGAATGGAAGACCATCACTTAATCAGGACCTCTAACTATTATATCTAACTCTTTCCGGGTTCACTCCCGCACTTATGATGCTCCTAGATCATTATCTTTGGGGTTTCCTCCCATCTATTTTCGACTACACTAGCCCAAGGTTTGCTTCCCGCTTATACATTCTTTCCTTGAAACCATTGAGTTCAGCTAAACTTTCGTTTATGATTTCTACCATCCCTGACATTTAGGAATTTGGTAAGCTACACCTTATTTATCGGGTTGACTTTTGGCCGGGACTCCACTATCTAAGAATATCAAGGCCTAAGAGTTTGGTAGACTACACCTCGTTTAGACCAAAGAACACAATTAATTTAAGTACACAATCCTATGGTTATGTTCTTCATCTAAAACGCTTAATCAATATTCCTATACAAACTCATAAGGAGTAGACATAATTTATTTGTCCATGTAATCCACTATTCAAACTAGACCTCACTAATCCACATAACGACTAAATCTTCCTTCGTTACCTTAATCACTAACAGCAACCTTATACTATTACCATTATGTTCGATCTTGACTCAGGAAAACAACTAATCCTACCACACGGATCGTGAACTTATCCTTAATCCAGGGCACTTGACCATATCCATAACCTCATACTCATAAATTAAGATACATTCCTTAATAACACCCAATCCCCTTTCCATTGGTAAATCTTACATCAAAGATTTCCTATGACTTCGCACAATCAACGAAGTCTCAATTACTTAAACCATCCCAAAATTATACACAAAATCTTTAGTAAAAACAATTACTATGTATAAGAATTAAAATTCAATAAATAAGAACTCGTACAAGAAAAACATTTTACATTTATAAAATCGAAATCTTTGAAAATCGAGTTCTTCTCTTGATGAATAAACATTTACTTTCATTTAGAATTTTTGTAAGATTTTCAATCATAAGAATTACTTTGTACTTTAAAACATTTTTATATATTTCCGCTGAATAATTCGTGTTAAATTCCGAAATCAGGCTTTGAAAATAAAATCATATCTTTCAAAAAGAAATACCTCCATCTAACTCTGTGAGGATTTAGATGAAGGATTGTAGAAGCACTTGAGATTATCAAACTCAAGGAAAAAGGAAATGTGTTTTTGGTTAGAAAATTTGCTTTGGTACATATTCAAAAATTAGGAAAATTACATTCCCTTTAGTTTCGAGTTTGAAAAAATAAGAGTCATTCCGAGTTGATTGATGTCCCGTATAAGGGGTTCCTTTTTAATCGGCGTGTGGCTTGATTGAAAAATGAGTTAATTCACCGCTCGATTACTTAGGAATCCTTGCTTTCTTTACTACCTTCTTAAAAAAAATTGTCATGCGACTTAGCGATCAATTTGGAATGATTCTGGTTCAGTTCAAATCATTGAAATTCACTTTAAATACTATTATACTTAAAATCAAATGACTCCTGATATCAACACTATTTCATAACAAAGTTTTTCAAAAATAGTTTTTATGCCAAAACAAGTTCATTTCACATGTTACCATGAAAAAGAATTCGATAATCTATACCTAGTATGGCAATTCAAAAGAAGTCTACGCTTCACCGAAAGCACATCTACGAGTTTAAATCCAAGGTAAACATTTAAGGTTGACTCTTTTCCGTTGCGCTACTCTGATTAAAAAAAATTAGGACCTATGGGATGGGACCTAAACAAATGACCCTTACTCATCCTACGTTTGGGACATTACAAAATTCCAAAATGCTTACCGAAATTTAAGGACAAGATGATTATATCTCCCAATAGATGTACACTTTGAGGTGATCAGTCTCAAACATACACCATATCAGCGATAAAACCATTCTCATTTCACTTAAGTTTTGGGTTAAGTGACCCTTAGAAAATTTTTCTGATTTCACTTCAGTTTCAAAAATACCGAAGTCTTGGTTTGAGTTGTCACGTTTAGAATTGGCTCACTTGGTCCGAAACTAAAGATTACTTTCTCCCGATGGGGTAGCAACTTAGTGCTCTAGCCCGTTGGGATATCTCATTTCCTTAGTCTCGTCCTTCGTCCACTTCTAAATATGACCCATATTTTTATTTCTTTCACAAGATTTCAGGTTTTCTTTGGTAAGTATCAAACAACTTAAACAAAATTAAAAGAAATCTCAAATATTCACTACGCTATAATTCGCAACTATTCCTATCATTACACTAGCAACAATACTTAACTAAATCATAAAACAAATCCATTTCTAATCACATGTTACTCGCTTGGTGAGTAAACTACAGGAGTAATAAGTTACTCCAAAGGCCGAGGAGAAACTGCTCTGATACCATAAATGTAACACCTACACTTTTCTACCCTTAACTACCCATTATTAAAATAGTAAATTTAAAATTTCCTTTTTAATTATTAAAAATCTCTCGTCAAACGGACGGAGTTTCGTTTGTTTTTCGGACTTTTCCAAAAATTATATTTTTCCTGCAACCTGATAAACATATTCATTTTCATTAACCAGAAGCCAACAGGGCTATCAATACCACATAAACATATTCAGTGCTATATCGCACGACACATCATCAAAATTTAAAATAAATTAAATACAAACAAACAATCTATAATTTCCCTCTAACTAATTTACACTCCACGGAGTGGAGTGTGCACCTGCTCGGCCAATAGTCGTGTAAGCTCAAATCTTGGTACCTGGAAAAATGGTAAGGAGGTGAGCATTACACATAAAGTAGGAATAGCAGTTTCTGATATGACATAATAACCGACTAAGCCAAACACACTTAATTCAAGTAATGCATATACGCACAAAGTCAAGTCATATCATGTTCATTTACAAATAAACCCATTTTCATTCATTAAACATTCTCATATCTTTTCTCCTCTCATATTTTGATTCTTTTACAGTTTTATCACAACACTTTTTCAAGCACTATATGGTGTTTTATATTTCTTTCATTCTTTTTCATTCTTAACAATTTTGACAACAACATCCCTCATGCATACTGTCCGATTCGCGAACACATCGTAGTCGGACGCAAGAGGTTGAGTTGTACTCCTCTATCGCAGTATATCCGATTCGTGAACACATCACAGTCGGAACCCGATTCGCGAACACATCGTAGTCGGCTGCAAGGAGAACCAAGTAATTCCTCTATCGTAGTATATCCGATTCGTGAACACATCACAGTCGGAACCCGATTCGCGAACACATCGCAGTCGGCTACAAGGAATTACCCCTCAAATCTTTCGTGGACTATCCGATTCGCGAACACATCGTAGTCGGATTCCACACAAAATAACTCTTTATTCCTTAACGTGGACTATCCGATTCGCGAACACATCGCAGTCGGATTCCACACAAAATAACTCTTTATTAGTTACTTCTCTAAATCTTGATATTTCTTCAATTATCTTCCTCTTTTATCATCAATTATTTATCACTTACTTTCACACTTTTCTGGGTCCTTAATCAAATTACTATTCTTAACAATCATTTCATCATCTAGCAAATATCAGCACCTTTAGCACATAGAAGTACATAACATCATCATCAAGCGAATATCAGCACATAAAGCACATACAAGTACATAACCTCATCAATAAATTCACATCCCAAATTATTTCTCTTAATTTATTTACTTATTTTCTAAGTTCAAATTATCAGCTTTATCAGTTATCCCAATGTGCAAAATCCTAAAACTAGCAACAAACTCTCAGCAAGCATTATATACATACTAGAAACTTATCCCTAAGATAAGGTAACACTCACTCCTTACCTGGCGTTTCCTTAGACATGAATCTTTTCGTGCGATAATGCCCAAACATCTCAAAGTCCAGTCCTTACGCGCAGCGATAGGTTCTAAGGCTCCTTCATCGTCTAATCATATTATATAAAATATAGAATCATCAAAATAACGAACTAAGGATCAATCAAACGCGATAAGAAGACGATTACTTAAACCTTGATTTAAAATATTATAAAAACATAGTTTTCCGTTATACGAAATAAGTTAACAAGGTATCAAAATAGGGATCTTTCCGTGTTCTGTAAAAGCGAGTTTTAGGAATAATTCAGCAAGCTAGTAGCGGCATTAAAGTACTTGATATAGTTCATGAGCTAAAGTTACCCAAGATTAAAATTATGAGCCAAAGTCTTCACAAAATAGTATAGTTTCTCATTGGAAAGAGATTAACTTTCAAACTAACATAAGCATTAAAATACGTTAGGGTCAAGTATTTTTAACTTCATCTTCTGAAAATAAATGCTAGTATTGCTCGAAAGTGACAATTCTTTATCGAAAACACTTTAACTATCAAAATTACATGTTTATCAAAAATAATTAAAAATCACCTAGCTTTAATCACTATTCGAAAAGTCGAATGTTTATGATACTTGACACTATAAATTCAAAACTGAAAGAGAGCTTCCCTTGTTCAAGAATAAGTTAAAATCATGTTTTCTAAGCCCAAATAACTACACTCCCTTTCAGTTCAAATTTAAAGCCCAGAGTATTTACCTGAATTAACGTATGTCGAATACATCAGATTTCTAATTAATCGGTGTATTGTTTAGTTTAGGGACAATTCAACCTCACTAAACAATAACTGAATTACTTAGGGACCAGACACAATTAACAGAATACTTTTAAAACTCATCGTTCGGCATATCGGTCAACTTGATATATAGTATAAATCAGATTAACTAATTAAAATCCTTATCAATACTAGTATAAATAGTAAAATTTGAAAAATAATACTAAATCCAAATACCATTTATTTTCTAAAATGACAACATTTCAAAATAATTAATCAAATAGATAATTAGTACTAATATTATTATAATTAGTATTATCATTATTAAAACACAATATAGAGTAATTAAAAGGGTATTAGAGATTTACCCTCAAAGATGGTTTTGAAGGCCGGTTCGGTTAACCCGGTTCAAGGCACAACGGAGGGCTGATCACGGTACGGTGATGGTGACGACGATACCGGCGTCGGTGCCGAGAACGGTGACGGTGACAGGCGGAGGAGCACGAACCAGCTAGCGGTTCAGTCCCGGTTCACCCAAACCGCAGCGACAGCTGCGACCGCGGCTCTACAGCGACGGCGATGGAGGGGCTTGGCAGCGGCGCAACCTCCATGGCGGTAGCGACACGGCGGTTCCTTCTTTGCTAGGAGGGAGTCGCGATTCGCGACTGGCGGAGGGATCACGTGTGGCGGCGGACCTGTGATTGGAAGGAGAGAGAGAGAGATTGCGGCGGAGAGAGAGAGCATAGAGAGGGAGAGAGATGCGCGAGAAGCCTGGAAGGAGAGAGTGAGAGAGAGAGAGAGTCAACGAGGGAGAGAAAGAGAAGTTGAATAAGGAGCTTATTATGAGGAAGAGAGAGAGAGAGACGGTTGAGCAAAAGGAAGGAGTTGGAGGAGATAGCCATGGGAGGGAGTTAGGGCCGGCGGGTTCATCAGCAAGAAGAAGAAGAGGAAAATAAAATAGGGCTCCTCTCTTGCTAAGCAAACATACACGTACAATCCTTCTTTTGTTATTTTTTTTTTTTAAACATATACTTTCATTCATTTATTTATTTGTTCCCCAAAAATATTAATAATAAAAATATAGCTTCATTTAGGAAAACTATAAAGTAAGAAATTAGGAAATAACAAAAGATTTATTTAATATTGTACGTTTGTAAAAACCAAAGTAAAGAGAAAGTTTATATATTTTTTTTAATAGGGTAATTGTTTCAAATGAATTTACTTTGAAATATAATCAAGTATACTTGCAATAATTAATATAGTGTATTTTTATGAAAATACCCAACAGCTAAATGATTAATTTCAAGAAACAAATATTTGATTCGGTAAAAATATAATTATATTAGGGATTAAAACTAGGGATGTTACACATAAGAGGCGCGCCTTTGTTGGAGCAAATCCTTGGAATACTTGGCGCTAGCAATAGAAGCATTCTTGAGCTCCTTGGCCAACCCGATGATGCTCTCATCCACACTGGAGAGATCAAGGTCACTATCTCCGAATGAAAGCAATTTTAACAGAACAACCACATCCTCTAAAGTCGGGGTAAATTCCCCCCAAGAAGTAAGGAATGTATGAGTCGCTAAGCACCAGCGCTGAACTAGCATATGCAGATCCTCTACTCTCTTGTTCACGCCCAAGCAAGGGGATGCCTTCACAGCATCAAAAATCCTCACCTGTTTCAAAATCTCCATGAAGGGATGATCCCGTTGGAAAACATAATCCACCCATTCTGCCCATCCACCTGTAGAGGTGACTCTGACATGGAAGCGAAGGTCAACCCAGGGTAACTCCGAGCAAGCAAGGCAAGAGCGTAGAAGAAAGGGACCCAATTTGCAATGTTCTTTGGAGTAAGAAGGCTTGGAACATAGGCGTGCTGCACTCTCCGGGACCACCAGAGCCTTGGATAACTGACCTGAGAAGAGGCCGCCAGACTCTGGAGGCTGAGGGAAAGGGAGCTTAGCACGCGCTCCAGGCGCCCAACGGCGATGCCCTGGCTCCACTAGATCAGAACGCGGCGGAGGGAGAGCATCCAGAAAGCAGAACGAAAGAGATTGAGGAACGTGCTCTTTGGTGGCTTCCTCTTACATTTGACTTCCCTCATCAGAAGAAGAAGACCTTTCTTCCCCAGAACCAGAAGGGGCTGCAGATCTTGTCATCATGTGAGAAGACGATTTGGAGACTAGAAAACGAAAAAGAAGAAAAGAGAGCAAATTTCCGGAAAGAAAGAAAAGAGAAGAACCGTGAGTTATGGGCAGAACCGAGGGAGAAAGAGAATGAATGGAGGTAAGTGCAAGTAACTAAAGGGTTTATGTGAAACAGTTTGAAAATAAGTGGGGAACGTGGGAAAGATTGAAGCCTTATGAGCTGTTGGGCAAAAGCTTCTCCCCCTGTATACACGTGGAAGGCAACGAAGAGAAGAAGAAAAAACAGACCAGGATTTGCACCAAAAAGGGAAGTTCCTACCCTTTTCATTGCAAAGGGGGCTATTGTTGATACCCAAAAAATATGACAATCCAATTATGAATCCCAAAATATAGCCAGGCCGAAATCCATTAAGCATGCCAAAAAACACGGGCTGAATCAAAAAGAACTACGAACAGGAAGTAGCGACGGAAAAGGGCGTACCTAGGGTATACGTTCGCACACGAAGGCGCACCCCACTCTCAGAGAGCACACAAGCAGACAAAGAGCCACCCAACTCCACATGACACGTGCAGCTTGCACAGGAAGCTAGAAGGGAATCTTTGCTCACCTCACCTAGACTCTTCCCAAGAGAGAGACGGAAACGGCATGCCTTGTATGCCTTCCTTCCCCAGCCATTAATGGAAAGCTTGAAATGGCAAAAGGACAAACTGACACCTGATAAAGAAGGAGGAAGGCAACAACAAAGAAGGAAAATCTGCGTGGACCAACATATAAAGGAAAAAAGGCAATGACCAGTGGATAAAAGGAGCATTATATAAAGGTGCCACCATCAATCAAAGCAACAACAAGAAATGCAACGGCGACACACTGAAACAATACACAAAACACATGGTTCTATTCTCTAAGTTTCAGAGAAGGAACACTGAAGAGAGACAACAGTGAGAAACGTGAAAGAGCGAAGTGAGCAGTAAAAGCGCTCACCCTCCCCCCTCTCATTACCATCACGAAGAAACTCCACCACTGCAACTACTGCACTGGAGAAGTGGCTCACTGTCGTTGCCGAACCTCTAGAATCACTAGCCCTGATTTCCGCTGCAGAAGGCGTCTCTACTATCAAGGGCGCATCCTATCACTGTCAGGTTCTGTCACTGATGTCATCTTTTAACAAATGCAAGGATTAGAGTGATCAGTTCTAACCTTACATTACATCAAATAACAACATCACAACATAGTATTGGTCACTTGATACTAGAATTCTCAAACATAGGAACTCTTTCTAAGGTCTTTTATATGATATCTATAAGAACAGAATTGTATTTGTAAAGGCAGATTTCCAACATGTTTTTAAGCAGTTCTAACCTAAGACATTACTAATCCCCTATTTAGCTAACTAAGGAGAAAACTATCTCCACCACAATCGAACTTAGAAACATTACGCATGGACTTGGCAACCAATTAGTTACATGTGACCATATCCGATGGGTCCACCTCGTCACCCTCGACGGTGAATAACTTCCCCTTCTGCAATGATGAACCACCACGGGCCTTCTGTGCCTTAGCAGCATTAATTTCCTTCTTCATTGTGTTCTTAGGACAATTTGAAGCAAAATGTCCGGGTTGTCCACTGTGAAAGCATAACCCCTCCTTTCGACCCAATGTCCAGCACACTCCCCTATGCATCCTGCCGCAGTGCTGACAAGTCGGTATTGGACCATAAGCATTCACTGTTGGTCCGGATTCCCTAGGAAACGTGACCCCGGAATGAGAGTATGGACCAGACTTCTGAATCGGTCCCTTGCCCTTAATAGGACCAGATAATTTCTGAGATGCCCTGCTTTGCTCCCCCGCTTGTTCCTGCTTGAGAGAATCTTCGTAAGCACTGGTCATGTTCACTAGTTGAGAGAGATTAGAGATTCCCTGATAGACAAAGACAGTTTTGATCTTGGAATTGAGACCAGCCTCAAACTTGATACACTTAGTGCGTTCATCTGCATCCCGATAGCTGCCAGAATAATGAATGAGATCCTCAAACTGAGCTGCATATTCTCCAACACTGAGGCTCCCTTGCTTCAGCTCAAGAAAGCCACTTCCTTCTCCCTCCTTACATTTTCCGGAAAGTAATTTCCCAAAAAACGGATCTTGAAAAGATCCCATGAAATAAGCTCATTAGCTGCTTCCAGACCTCTCTTCTGTTGGTCCCACCAATGTTCCGCCTCACCCATCAGAACATACTCCACTAGTCGCATATACTGGTCACCTGGTGGCTGCAGTGAGCAAAACACCTTCTCCATCTCCTGGAGCCATCTTTGAGCTCCATCGGGATTGTAACCCCCTTCAAACTTCGGCGGATCGCTTTTTCTAAAGCGGCCCATCCAATCAATCTCCACTGGTGGTGGTGGTGGAGGCTGAAGTGCTGCTGCAGCAGCAGCTACAGCAATGTTTTGGGCTTGATTCTGCTGCAGGTTTGCAAGATTATCAGCTTGTTGCTGCTGAACTTGGGCTTGGTTCTGCTGCAATTGAACCAGAGTTTCGAGAATTGCAGCAATCCTATCATTATCAGCCCGTCTCCCTGCCGTACTGTTGAGTCATGGAAGGGAAACCAGTTAATGATAGAATAATTAAATAAAACCACTAATATCCTATGACTTCACTTAGACACTAAACTAAGTACTTGGGTTACTCGCTCGGTGAGTAACCATAGGAGTAGTGAGTTCATACTCCAAAGGCCGAGGGAAACTGCTCTGATACCATAAATGTAACACCCTATGATTAATTACCCTTAATTCCCCTTATACTAAAATACGGACTTAAAAATTCATTTTTATTACATTAAAATCAACCGTCAAACGGACGGAGTTTTGTTTGTTTTTCGGACTAATCCAAAATTCAACCTGTGCTAAACAATTTTTAATTAAAAGCAATCAGTAGCCAACAGGGCTTCAAATTACATATATACATCATACCAAGGCCCAACGCTCCAAATATATTACAGTATATTAATTAATCAGAGTAATAGCCGAAAAATACTAAGTTTGAGTGTTAAAACCAAAAGTTAGAACTTTAGCAAATCAAAACATCCTAAGCCTCACTTAAAATATGAATAGCAAATTTTACTTCAAAAATAGAGTAGGAGGCTTAAGTTCAAAATATCCTACAAATCCCATAATATCTCTACTCTCCTTGTAAGGGAAAGTACTCCTGCTCGGCCGGGGGTTGTGCCAACTCAATCTCCGTACCTGTAAATGTAAGGGAGTGAGCATTGCACATGAAATAGAAAGCAGTTTCTAACTAGACATAACAACCCACTAGGTCAAACACAATTAGCAAATAAGCATATATTCACATATTGCACACCATACTCATTTCAACATTTCCATATTCATTATTCAATTCAACATCCATTTTCCTTATTCATTTCAACATCCAATCAACATTCATTTCCTTTTCTTATTATTCATTTCACAAACTCATTTCATTTCAGTACATCACCTCATATCAGAGGCCAATGCACAGTTGCATGCAACACATTTATCACCTCAAAACAGAGGCTCTCATTCCTTTCCTTATTTAAATTATGTGTCCCTCAGGTCAGAGGTCAATACCCATTCATTATAATCTATTTTGTGTCCCTCAGGTCAGAGGTCAACACTTCAGTCCCTTAATTCACGGTGTGTCTCTCAGGTCAGAGGTCAACACACCAATGCATATTCCATCCGGTGTCCCTCAGGTCAGAGGTCAACACCCTACTCATTATTTAATCCGGTGTCCCTCATGTCAGAGGTCAACACGCATTCCTTTTCATTCATATCGTGTCCCTCAGGTCAGAGGTCAACACTCAATCACATTCATTCCATCTTGTGTCCCTCAGGTCAGAGGTCAACACCCATTACTCTAATTCCTTACTCGTCACCTCAAATCAGAGGCCAACACACTTAATTACATTTCCATAATCATTACCTCACATCAGAGGCCAAAACATACTTTCATATTCTTACATAAACAATTATATCACATGTACATTCAACAACACACCTTCAACAATCAATCATTCATGTAATTACCTTATTCATTTCCTTTCTCAGCTATCACCATCATACCAAATAACATTCTCATTCATAGCCCAACATTTATATTACCCTTCATTTTAATTTACATATTTCGCCTTCTCACATTTTCGCTTTAACACCACATATTAAAATCATTTCTTACTTTGTATTAAACATAATCATTTTACTTCCATTTCCCATATTCACAAGTTCTATTCATAAGCCATGACCTTTGTTCACAATTGGTAATACTTAACATTTGTACTTATTTAACATTTAGATACAATTACGCACATTTATCACATTTACTCGTTTTTTCATTCCATTTTTCTTCCTATATCCATTTATTCCACAACACGTACATATATTTGCTACCGAAATTAATTACCATTTAATCCACAACGTTGCAAGTAAGGTCAATAATCACAAAATTCATTTATGACGACTTCATTATCACCTTACCCAATTCCTCATGCAATTCCATTTAATTCTTTCCAAGTTTCATTCATCACATAATTCATTGTCATATTATTGGGTTTCCTTTTTACTAATCTTAACATCCAATCATCATGCATATTTAATTAATTCAAATTTCATATTTAATAATCTAGGGATTTATAATCTAATTATCCCCCCTAACACATAACCCTAACAAGTATTATATACCAACTAGAACCTACTCCCTAGAACAAGGCAAAGCTCACTATATCCACTCCCTTACCTCAACCAAGTAGAGGTAAGAATAAACCTTCCAAGCCCTAGCTTCAAACACTTCACAAATGAGCTCCAATGGCAAGAGAGTGAGGAGAGTGATCTTTGACTTCCTTAAGCCACAAAAACGAAGTTGAACATGAGATTGGTGACACACAAGACATGGGGTTCGGATTTTCTTACCAAAAGAGGGAAAACAAAGAGAAATTCGTATGGCCCTAAGAAAAGAAAGGAGAAATGAGCCTTACCTATTAAGCTTGATAATGAGTTGATAAGCTTGATGAGGAAGAAGTTGAACAACTTGGTCTTGGTGGAATGGAGGGTGAAATCCGTATGGGAGAAGAGAGGAAGAGAAATTCGTGTGAGAAAAGGGAGGAGAAAATGAGTGATGTTGATGATGGAGAGAAGAGGAACTCTTGATTTGATGAAGGGAAGAAGCGATTTGATGAAGAAATCAAGAGGTTGGAAGTTGGGGGTGATGAACCCTAACTTTTCCCAAGAGGTTCGAGTGAGGATCTTATGATTTTTTTCCCAAATGAACTCAGCCAAATGCCTTAAAAACTGATTCTGCAAGTCGTGGACATCGATGTCCACCTATGGATATCGATGTGCAACATCGATGTGCACAACAATGACATCTATGTCCACAGATAAAATCTGACAGCAACTTTCGCATTCAAACAGCCATAACTTTTTCGTTAACCGTTGGATCTTCCTCAAATTTTAAAGCAAGCTTCTCTACATACTAATCTTCACATCCAACGGTGGAATTTGTGTTTAGAGTTGTAAATCTTTTATTTTGAATTTCCTAATATCCTATGCTATCAATCCTAAATCAAGCCTTCAAACCACTAGTTTCGACTCCATATCATTACTTCCTTCACTTTAGGCTTGACCCATCATCAATTATACTAGGAAATTAAATTTGGGATGTTACAAAAAGCCCGAGGTCCATCCGGCATAAGATCCCTTAGACGATATCGCACTTCCTCACGATCCGTGGCTACTCCTCGTAATACATGATCTCGATCGGTAATGGTGAGTCTTGTTGGTCCCTCCCAGATCCATCCATTTTCAGTCCTATGCCATTGTCCCCCCATTAAAGGAGACATTTCCACTTGAATTACTCGGTCCGCCATCTAGTATATTTACCATAAACAGAGACACGAACATACAAAAGAATATAGAGAGTTAGCTACCAGACGGGCAAAGCATCGACGGCATGGGCTTACTCCATGGGTCGCATTAGAACTAACACAAACGTAATATCCATATATTCTTATAATCCTTGTCTCTTACATTATTGTTATGATTATCATTACTCAATAATTCCATCCATAATTTTCCACAAGTCTTTCATTTATCAACAAATTATTAGGGAAGAAGGCTATCGGGTTTAAAGTCAAATTAGCACACGCGCTACATCTCCTCTTCCAATATCCAACCTCGTCCTAGTTCGGAAAGCAGATGGGATGTACAGGAGTCCTAACCATGCTGACATCGAAGCCAAAGGGTACGTACCAGCTGGAACCACGCCAGTTGGCCAGCAAAATAAAATCGAATATCAAATCATAAGTTCATAAAAACGATGGCTTCTAGTCCCATTCGGATTCCATCTACACCATCCATGATTTGCTCAAAGGGGGCGACAGCTCTATCCCTAGTTCGCGTTGTAATCCTTGCTACGACCAACGACCAGCAGGTGCCCTTGATCAGTGCAGCATCGTCCTACCTAGGGAAGCGCTCTTAGGCTTCTTGACGAATCACCATCATTGCCCTCCCCTATCGCAATCACCACTTGAAGGGATGTCTGACCTCCAAGAGTATGGTATCTTTCCTCTCCACTACTCCACTCTCAACGTAACAAAAGGGGATAGGGTCCTAAGGTCTTTTAAGTCTTTTTAATTCTTTTAGAATCTTTTCTAAATCCTAAGTTTGGTCGACCCATTCTAAGTCGCGCTTCTAACGGGCCTCGACCTCTAAGGGACCACAGCAAAGTTCATCATCGTACAGTGGGATCCACAAGACGTAATCACGGCACACTTATTCACGTGATTAGTCACTCAAAGGGAAATAATTACGAAGTCATTGTGCCACGATGCACCATCACTGTACTTAACATCATTTTCGCGTATAATCAAAACTTAATCATTTCGTATTTCTTTCAAACTTATCACACTTGCTCATAGGATCCTTACATGTTCCCATAACTATCATTCCTCATCAATACCAACATTTCACGGTTATACGATTCTCTTAAAAAATATATTTACAACATATCCATCATTATCCTCACAATCATTTAACAACATCCCTTATATACTCACATAAGCATAATATAATATGATCACAAATACATCAAATAATAGAATAGAGTTACCGTCTCAACGAAAGACGACTAGACAATCCTACACTCAATTGTCGTCTCGTATATTGACATGAAACCCGGATTTCGATTTTTGAGATAATCGAAATCGTTCTAATGATTACCATGGTGCCATTATGTCTAAAGGTGCTACTCTCTCACCTTGATGCGAAGAACTAACGTGAGCTTGACTTTCGATCTCGCTATTCGTCCCCAATTGCAAACCTTTTAAACCAATCATTTTCACAAAATAACTTTTATAAATATTCACACCAACTCAAAGTAATTAACCCAAATATAACCTTTGAAAACATTAATTTCTCAAAATCCTTGAAATTTTGGAATCATGTAAATACTAAGAAAATAAATCATTTCTAAAATCCTTTTTTAAAAACTTTAAACTCAATATCAAATCAATATTTCTTTTTCAATAACATCCCTCAATCATTCTCTACATTTTCATACAAGTACAAACAATATTTCATTCAAACACATATACAACCTTACTTATATATATTCTAAAATTGCTTATAAAATCTACTTTTTAATCCTAAATACTTATACTACAAGATTAGCATAAAATTTACATTTTTAATCATCCAAGAACAAGTCATAACATAAATTCTATACATTTCACATTTTTGGACAACATGCATACTCAAACTTAAAAATTCATTTTCTCTTAAACAGAAAGTTGAAAACATATGCCGTTTCTTCCTAAATTCTTATTACAACTTCTACTATAATAAAATGACTTAAATTAAGCGAAATAAAATAGTTGCATCTGCTGTACAGCCACTATAAAAGTTGCATTAATTCAAGAAGTTCAAGTAAAACAATCCAAAACAATTATACACAATTATACACAATTCCTACTCATGCTAAAAACTTTAAAATACTAATATTTCTAATAAAACATTACTTTTTCATTATTTATAAATTCTGGACAGCAACTTAATATTTTCTATAAGATCAAATTAATCAATCAAAAATACTCATTTCTATTTGTTTCAACATTATAGTTGCACATGCAAACTAAGTACTACTAACACTCTTAAAAATAATCATTTGGGGTCTTAACTAATTAATTTTCCAGAATAAAAATGAATTTCCAGAATTAAAATTAAATTTTCAGAATTAATCTTTTCCATAAAACATGTAATTCATTCCATAGACATACTAAAGCAATTATCAAATCAATTAGAAAAATTCAATTAACTTTATTTCTTTTCCTAAAAAAAATTCGACCAGCATATAAAAATCAGGAAAAATATTTTCAATTCCTAAAACATCTATATAATATAATTACATCACTTTATATATTCAAAACGAGAGTTATAAATTGTTAAACAAATATACAATAGATCTCTTTAAGAAAGAATTTACATTTTCCAGCAACTAGCATTTATAAACACATCAATCACATACTCATACAATTACTTAAACATACATTCACTTATAGACTTATAACAACTACCATTTGTTTCTATTTCTTTTAAACAGTAAACTACAATTTAATTACACATCAAATAACAAACAAATTACAAAAATTATTCCAAGACAAACCATAGGCCTCACGGCCTATTCTTTTTATTTTTCCAGAAAATTTTTATTTTTTTTGTTCATTATTCTTACTCATTGTTCTTATTTCACTTAAATCAGACAAAAAGGAAATAACATACCATTAGACAATAACAATTAAACAAAATTTCTATAAAATACAATTTCATACACTTTAAGAACATTAAAAATTTTCAGAATTTATTTTATTTCCAAAAATCATTTTTAGTTCCTTTAAATCATTTTCATTTCATTTTTACTTTAAGGAAAAATACTTATTTGTTTTCACTCTTTTTAGGGACTAAACTATAACTCAAATACACATGAAATAACAACAATTATCACACAATATAATTATATATATATATATATATTCACACACGGTCCAGAATAAAAGAAAATAAAAGAATAAGCAAAAACAAAAATAAAAAAAATCCATTTTAATCTTCTTATTCATTTTCATTCTCTTTTATTTTATTAAACAACAATACAATACACATATTAAAATACATAAATCAATCCTCAACTTAATATATGTCACGGTCCATATATATATATATATATATATATACCAGAAATTATTATTTTTCCATTGTTATTTACTTATTTCTTATTTATTCCTTAATACAAAGAAACCAAAAACAATTAAAAGACAAAGAATAAAAACTTATTCAATTATACAAAATCCTCTATAATTAATATAGTCTAAGAAATAACATAAATCCAGAAATTTAATTAGTTATACTTATCAAAAATTTTAGCCATCTTAAGAATTGAAGAAAAGGGGAGATAAATCCCTTTAAACACCCTTTTTGTGTCCCTTTTCTCATCCTTAATTCATATGACTCAAGAACAATATCACATATTCAATAATAAACTTTAAAATGAAAAGGAAAAATTTAGAATTTAGCTATAGAAGAATTTAGAAGTTTTTACTCAAGAATAACACAAAACAACTTAAAAAAAGATTAAATAAATAAGTGATTTTGGGTTACCTCTACTCCTTAAGCTTAAAGAAAACTTCAAGTGAAAAAGCAAATCCTCCCTCCTTCCTATATCCAATTCGTCCCTCTCTCTCTATTCTTCTCTTAGAATTTTATTTTTTTTCTCTTGTAAAACTATCAAGGATTGTGTGTGAAAAATGTGAGAACTAGTGCCATTTATTTATAGGTGATGAAGATGCATTTCCCTTCAATTTTCAGAGGTAAAATTCGGCCCCCCTTACTCACCATGACTCAGCAAAATTAATTCATGCACATTGGAACACACTTTGCATTAAATTGGGATTTTGTTGATTCCTAAATTCTTTTAATTCATGGTTTATTCTCACAAATTTCAGAATCATTCTTTCTTCCTCCTACTAATTTTTGGACGGCACATATATATAAAAAGAGAAGAGAAAATTTTCCATTGGTTCCTTTTGGAGGTGCCTTCACTATTAACCAATCACATTAAACTATTATTTTAGATAAGTCAGAAAACAATTAAGAAAATATTTAGATATGGACTGTGCAGCCAAACATCTCTAAAATAAATATTTAAATATACCAATAAAAATATTTTATAGTCCATTAAATTATTTTATGCCCCAAAATAATTTTTCTTAATTAAAAACACAAAAATTCGTTTTTCTACCTACTGTACAGAAATTTTCGTAAATATCAAAATAAAAATTTTATTTTTACATATTAAAATACTACATTTTAATACGATCGTTTTCGTATAAATTTCGTATTTTTCAGATTTACGGTTAAAAAGATATGAATTTTTGAAGTTACAACTCTATAACCCAAAAATTCACTTTTTGTCAAAACCTTAGATAAAATTATTTCAATACAATTAAAATATTTATTAAATATCTAGAAATAAAATCTCATATGAAAAAAATGATTTTTCTAATTTATTGTACAAAATTTAATTATTATACATATATATATATATATATCAAAAATCAACCAAGACAAAAATTATTCTTAAAATGTGACTTAAATAAAATAAAATATTAAAATAAATTGGGAAAAATTGCGGGTCTCACAAAATTGGTGTGGGGTGTTTGGGTGGTGATGATGACCTTGTTCTTGGTCTATGTTTGATGTTGATGATGGAATGGAGGTTGATAATCTTGCTTGGTTTGGTGTTGATGATGATGAATGAAGTTGATTGATGATGGTGGGTTGCTCTTACTCTTAGGGTTTGAGAGAGGAAGAGAGTGCTTTATGAAGAGAAGAAGAAAGAAGAAGAGTGTGTAGCGTTTGTTGTTGTTGTGTCTTGCTTTGTTTTTGTTGTATGAGGAAATGAATGTGTGGTTGACATGGAAAGCTTCTCTAAGAAGCTTGGTGATTGTGTGGTGTATTTGGGTTGGGGAAGGGGGTGAAAAACCCGTTTTGCCCTCCAAATCGGGTGCATTTTCGCACCAGCTCGCAGACCGCGTGCCTAGGCGGGGTCTTGGGGCGCCCGGGCGCCAAGCTCCCTGAGTTGGGCGTTTTGGGTTGTTCTGCGCGCCTGGGCGCAGACCCGGTGCACCTGGGCGCATGCCCCTTTTTAATTGGGACAATTTGCATTCAAAATATCATATCTCTTTCATTAACCGTTGGATCTTGTTCAAATTTGGAGGTAAGCTCCCTAAGACCCTTATCTTCACATCCAACGATGGATTTATGTTTAAAGTTGTAAATCTTTTATTCTTAATTTTCTAATATTTGGTATTTCCGACACCGAAAACACCGTTTCCTACACTCAATTGTTCATCTTTAAATCTCCTATCCGATGTCAATGCTTCCTAACTCCTTCATGGCACTCAAAGGGATCCTAATCCATCACCTTAAATCCTCTTTAGCATAATTATCATTTTTTCCAATCTTATGATTATTCTAATTATTCTTGTAATTAAAATTCGGGATGTTACAAACCTCGTCCATTTGTGCCAGCCTACACTAATTAAAAAATATTGGTTCAAAATTTTCAACAACATGAAAGAATTCACTTTTAAACACGGAAATTTGAGATTTTGAATTGGAACCAATCAACGTAAAAGAAATCCAATGATAATTAAGTTATGAATTTCCCTCTTAAAAGATTTAATGGGTAAAAAAAACTTAGTGAATGATATCAAAATGATGACAAGCAAGGCGAAATTTGATATTTTTATTTGGAGCCAATTAATTTAAAAAGATTCAATGGAGACTTATTATAGAAAATGTATACCTATCTATTATTCAATGGAGACTTATGATTTTGAATTGGAGCCAATTAACTAAAAAAGATAATATCAAATGGTAATTAAGTTATGAATATTTCTCTAAGATTTAAAAAAGGAAAGAAAAAATCTTAGCCAATTATATAAAATTGATGACAACCAAGAAAATTTGATTTTTTATTTAGATTCGATTAATTTAAAAAAATTCAAATGAGTCTTATTATGGAAGATGTATCATTTATCTATCACTAATAAACACCTATAGTATATTTGAAAGATTGAATCCTCGAACCAAAAAGCTCGTCCGCAAATCGAGCTCTCACCACAAAAGTTTTAAAAAAAAATAGAGGTTAATGAGATTGACATGTGACACTAGATTAAATGAAATAAATTTTTGGAAAGGAAAAAAAGGTAAAAGATCCCGAATTCTAAATGAACTTCAATTTGTTCATTTTTCTCGTATGAAAATTCTAAATTAATTAAAGGAAAATTTCATCATCTATTAATTAAAAAATTTAGTTTGAATGTCTAAAAAAGGAAAAAAAAAGTACTGGTTATATGAATTTAATGTGAATCAACGAAATTCAAAATTTTAAATTTGAGACAATCAACTTAAAAGAAATCATTCGTTGATTAAGTTATCAATTTTCCTTTATAATAAATGGAGCTCTCACAAGTCACAACAAAAGATAAGAAAATGAATCTTTTTGAGGAATACCATTTGACACTAGATTATATAAATGAAACAAATTTATTTTATTTTTTTTTAACAATCAAACAAAATCTTGAACTAGGGTCTAGGGTTTTTCTCTCTCCTCTCTCGTGGCAACTAGGGTTTCCACTGTTGGCCACTGTTCATGGCCAAGAAGAGGGGGAGGCCCCCAAAAACACCGGTTAATACTGCAAAGGAAGGATCTCGAGTCAGTCCAGGACGGGGAGAGGTGCATCAGATGGACTTGGCAGCGTTGGAAGATGCAGATTTAGATAACTTGACTCCTAAGGAAGCAGATCAAATCCTAGAATGTATTGATGCTATTAGGTCTAGAATCAAAGGAAAGGATGTTGATGTAGAGACGAATGATCAAGGTGAGAAGGCCACTGATGATAGCGTGAGGAAGGTTGTAAAGAATGTGGAGGTGATAGACGGAAGGAATGATAATTCTACTGTCAAAGAACCACCTAAAAGGGTTAACATGTGGGACAGTTTTGATATCACAAAACTAAGGAATGCTGGAGAGAAGCTGCAATATTATCAACCAACGTTGAGGGATGGAGTGGCAGTAGGAAAGATAGAGGCCGGGGATGTAGAGGAAGAGGTCAAATATTGGCAAAATGCATTGGTGTTTTATGTGTTGGGTGCTAAACCTCCGTTTCCAGTGATCAGTGGGTTCATCAAGAAGGCTTGGGGGCAATATGGGGTGGATAAGATCTTAATGAATGCAGATGGAACTGTTGTGGTCAGGTTCAATTCAATAGAGTCAAGGAATACTGTGTTGGAAATTGGCTTGTTCCATTTTGATAAGAAGCCAATAATTATGGCACCATGGACTGGTAGACCAGTTACAAAGGATTTCCTTGATAGAGTGTCAGTATGGGTGCAGCTTCCTAACCTGAATCTAAAATTCTGGGGAGCAGTGGCACTAGGGAAGATTGCTAGTCTTATAGGTACTCCTATAATGATTGATTAGGTCACAAAAGAGAGGAACAGAATTAGCTATGCTCGAATCCTTGTGGAGGTGAATCCATCAGTGTTACCTGATGAGGTGTACTTTGAGGATGATAAAGGAGTTCTGGTTAATCAGAAGGTGGTGTATGAATGGAAGCCCACACTATGCAAAACGTGCAATTCCTATGGCCATGATGCCAATATGTGCAAAAAGGGTGTGAAAAAGCAGTGGGTTGTGAAGAATAAACCCTCTCAGGCTGATGTGAACAGAGTGGTTGATGCCTTGCTAACCAAGAAAGCTATAGAGGAGGGTACTATCCCAGAGGAGAATATAGAAAAGGCAGTTGAACAGGCTAATGCAGTTATTATAGCATCTACTCTGCCTGATGCAGGTTCAGCAGAAGTTATAATCCCTACTGCTAGCAAGGAGAAGGGTGTGAATGATCAGGAAGAGGGAGAATGGATACCTGCAGTTAGATCAAGGAGTAGGGTTCAGAATACTAACATGAATTTGGTAAGGGGTGAAACCTCTAAACAAATTGTAAATGGATAAAATTGCAGTGTGGAACATTAGAGGATTGAATAATCCTCAAAAGCAGCAAGAGATTGTTGCTTTGTATAAGAAGTATAGGGTAGGACTTTTATGCATTCTTGAGAATAAATTGAGGAGGAATTCTATTCAGCAAGTGTATAATAGAATTGCCCCTGGATGGGGTACTTTAGATAACCTTGATGTTAGCACTATTGGAAGAATATGGATTTTGTGGAGAAAGGATAGCTATGATGTGATCCTTGTGGGAAGATCTGAGCAGTTTATGCATTGCTATGTGACTATAAGACAGAATCAGAAAAGTTTTTTTGCTACATTCATATATGCTTCTAATGACCATGAGGAGAGGAATGAGTTGTGGCCAGTTATTTCAGGTATGAGTTCTGTTATTAATTGTCCATGGTTGGTGATAGGAGATTTCAATACTTGCTTAAATCAGAATGAGAAGTATGGTGGGATTGATTTAGATCCAACTCAGATTAGCCAGTTTAAGGAGTGTATTGCTTACAGTGGGCTGATGGACATGAGATATAGAGGCTGCTTCTACACTTGGAGTAATAAACAGATGGGCAATGAGAGAGTGGTGAGCAAGCTAGATAGAGCTTTGATTAATCAAAAATGGTGTGAGGAGTGGAATGAAGCTGAAATTGAATTTCTTGTTCCAGGTGTGTCAGACCATTCTCCAATCTTGGTTGACTGGGGGGAGAGAGCTCAAGTTCAAGGGTCTGGGTTCAAATTTTTCAATATGTGGTGCAGACATTCTGAGTTCAAATTTATTGTGCAATCAGTGTGGAGCTTCCATGTTGATGGCAGTAGAATGTTTCAAACATGTCAAAAATTGAAGATGATGAGAAAGCCTTTGCAGGAGCTTAACAAATTGTATTTTGCAAATATTGATAAAAAGGAAGTTGACATCAGGAATAGGCTGGAGGTTATTCAGAAAGAGTTGGGTCAGAGGCATAATGACTTGACTCTGCAGCAGGCTGAAAAGGAAATGCTTAGGAAGTACCTGGAAGTCAAGAAAGATGCTATGGTTTTTTTGCAGCAGAAAGCCAAGATGGTTTGGTTAAAGGAGGGTGATATGAATACTAAATTTTTCCATAACTCTATTCGCACCAGACAATATCATAACAGGATTCTTAGGCTGCAGAATCCTGATGGAGTGGTGGTTGCTGATCAGAAAGGAATTGAGGACCTTTTTGCAGACTATTACATGCACTTGTTCACCAGAAAGGACCAGAGGAACCAGTTGAATAATCAGGTAATTGAGGAAGGGAAAGTGTTATCAATTGAACATCATATGGAACTTATCAAGCCATTTTCAAATATTGAGATTAAGCAGGCCTTTCTGGATATTCACAAAGATAAATCACCAGGACCTGACGGTTATGGATCAGGTTTTTTCACTGAAGCTTGGGATATAGTAGGTGAGGATTGTTGTGCTGCTATCAAAAGCTTCTTTCATACTAGCCACATGTTAAGGGAAGTGAACTCTACTAACATTGTCATGATTCCTAAAATAGATTTTCCAACTTATGTGCATGAGTTTAGACCAATATCTTGCTGTAATTGCCTTTACAAATGTATATCCAAGTTGATCTGCAATAGATTGAGTCAGGTGTTGCCTCTGCTAGTGCAAGATAATCAAACAACATTTGTTAAGGACAGAAGTATACTGCATAACATACTCATAACTCAAGAACTGGTCAGATTATATGGTAGAAGGAGAATCTCTCCTAGATGCATGTTGAAGATTGATTTGAGGAAGGCGTATGACACTTTAGATTGGAGTTTTATTGAGGAATTGTTACAGGCACTGAGATTTCCTACTAAGTTCTGCAACTGGATCATGGAATGCGTAACCACTGTTTCTTATTGCATAGTAGTGAATGGTAAAAAAGGTGAAAGGTTCAGTGCTACAAGAGGGCTCAGGCAGGGAGACCCTTTATCTCCCTTAATCTTTGTATTGGCCATGGAGTATCTAACTAGGTGTTTGCAGCATTCAGCAAGGAATAGGAATTTTAGATTCCATCCATTATGTAAAGAGCTCAAACTGGTTAACCTAGCATTTGCTGATGACTTGATGGTGTTTTGTAAAGCCCATCCTGCAAGTGTAGGTATAGTATGGCAGGTGTTGAAGGAGTTTGCAAGTTGCACTGGTTTGGAGCCTAATCCTCAAAAATCTTCTATTTACTTGGCTGGTGCTAAACCTGATGTTAACAGTCAATTAATTCAAATGACAGGATTTCAACTAGGTACTTTTCCTTGCAAGTATCTTGGTATTCCTCTCTTATCAAGGAAGTGGAACATAGGTACTTGTAGATTGCTGGCTGAGAAGGTGACTGCGAGATTAGAGAGCTGGAAATCAAAGAATCTGTCATACCAAGGGAGGATTTGCTTGATCAATTCTGTGTTGATGAATTTACATACCTATTGGGCAACTACTTTTATGATTCCTAAAGCTGTTATCAAGGAAATTGAGAAAAAATGCAGGAATTTCCTCTGGGGTACTACTGAAGCAGGAAGGCCTAAAGCAAAGGTAGCTTGGAGTAAGGTTACTAAGCCAAGGAAATTTGGAGGGCTTAATATTAGAGATAGTGTTGTTTGGAACTTTGCTGCATTGGGCAAACAAGTATGGGATCTTGCATCTAAAAAGGATAGCCTTTGGGAGAGATGGATGCACGCAATTTACATTAAAGATCAGGAAATTTGGGACTGTTCTGCTAGTCCAGGTGATGGCTGGCATTGGAAACAACTGTTGAAGGTTAAGGATCAATTGAGAAATGGTTTTCAAGGGAATACCTGGACTGGAGCTGCAGATGGGAATTATTCGATTCAGTCTGGTTATAGGTACCTAATTGGTGATCTGAACTTATTTCACCTGCACAAACTGGTATGGAATTGTGTATCGGTCCAGAAACATACTTTTATCTTCTGGCTTGCAGTGCAAGGTAAGCTACAAACCAATGATCAAATGAATTGGATTACTAATCCAAATCACTGCTCTTTATGCCTTGCATCTGATGAATCGGTGAAGCATCTATTTTTTGAGTGTTCGTGGTCTAAGGACTTGTTGGCCAATTGTTGTAACTGGTTTGGTATTAATACATGCCCAATCAGGTTTAATAATTGGATTCGTTGGCTGCAGTTTGCGTTCAGAAACAGAATTAGAAGAAGATGTGTTGGAGCTTTGTTTACTGTTGTTATTTACCAGATTTGGAAGGAGCGCAATAATAGAACGTTCAATAACATAAATCGGTCCATTGAGTATAACACCAAGGTTATCAGGAGGGAAATTTCTATTAGAATTGCTCATACTATTCCTAAGTTTAGAGACTGAATGAATAAAGGATTAGTAGATAGGATTTGTATGGAACTTTAAATTTATGATTAGGCCCATGGTCACTTTTATAAGGTGGCATAGTTTTTTTTAGGCATTTTGCTTCTCTTTGAACCCTTCCTAGAAGGTGGCAAAGAAGGCATTATGGCCTTTTGATTGTATTGCATTTAATTTTTGTTCGTTGGTAATAAGATTTCTTCTTTATACCAAAAAAAAACAAATTTTTTTTAAGGAAAAAAAGTTGGAAAATGCAAATAGCTACATGAATATCAATTTTTCATTTTTCTTACACGAGAATTGAAAACCAAATCAAAGCATTTATTAATTCAAAATTTACTTTTAATGTCTAAAATTGTAGTAAAAAAGAATATGGTATCAGTGATATGAATTTAATTAATATTAAATTTGAAAATTTGAATTGGAGTCCATCAACTTAAAAGAAATTAAATGATAATTAAGTTATGAATTAAAATCTATAAGATTTAAAAGGATAAAAAATCTTAGTGAGTGATAACGAATTGATGACAACCAAGGAAATTTGATGTTTTTATTTGGAATCAATTAATTTAAAAAGATTAAATCGCAACTTGTTATAAAAAAGATATCACCTATCAATATATCACTAATTTACCATTATATTTTATTTGTGAGATCACATCCTCGTACATACCATAGTACTGCTCAATAAATGGAGCCTTCACAACAAAAATTGAGAAAATCGGTTTATTTTAGGAAAGTTTTGTATATATTATTTTTCACTTTTGGCTTTCGAATATGAATTTGCTCTAATTTTGATCAAATTTTTCCGTTTTAACTTTCACAAAAATAATTTGTTCAAATGATTTGGATGTTTAGTTTGTTCCCTATTAAAATCAAATTTTATTTTTATTATAATTTTTATGTTCAACATTTCATACTCCTAAATTATTGGTGTCTTTTATTTTAATCTAATATCTTTTTGTTTATGTCATACAATTGTTATCAATTAAAATATCATGTATATATCGTAGAAAAAATAATATGTCACTAAAATCAATATTCATGATGACAATGAATAAGTTCAAATATATTAGATAAATAATTATTAAATAATTATTTTAACAGGTTTAAAACTATTGTGTGTTGAAATATATAGTAAAATACTGAAGTTTATTTTCAACTGACGGAATCGATCCGCGCACGCAATCGCATATTGGAGCACTTCTAGCGTTCTCTATTCGCATGAGTCAAAAATCAAATCCACGGAATCTTGCCCTTACCGGCCTCCCGGCCATGGTTATATAATATTGAAGTAATGTCACGCAACTTGCGCATTTCTTTTATTTTATTGTCAGCTCATGCATCCGTGCCCGGGACCTCTCCTGCCCATTGCCCGTAGCCGTACCAATAGTTGCAACTTGCAACTTGCAACTTGCAAGTGGTGTAGCACTTATATGCTTTGCCCTAAAATCAGCAGCCTTGAGCCTCCCTATAAAAGCTCTCATTCTCTTATGTCTTATCATCTTTACCTTATGTTATGATATTTTGGTTTCTTTACACGTTTATTTGTTTGGCTTGAGAGAATTAAAGTCATGGCCGGTTCTTATATGTTCAAAACTTCATATCTATTGTCTCCATATTTATTTTATCATTTATGTTACTTGTGGTCCTCTTTCTCTTATAATACATCTTCATTATTTTCTTTTATTTAGTTGTGTTGTGCAAAAAACTTCCATCCGCATGTGACACATGGTGGGCATGACGGCCATATTTTGCACAGATCGATTGAGTCTTGAAAGCACCTCTTTTGTTTTGTGCTTTAAAGCTGCTTCTAACAAGAGGTTCATGTAATTTTTTCCATATTACATAAAACTCTGAAATGCTAGAAAGCATACATTTTCTCTTCATTATAGACATACTCACTATTTTCTCTTCATTATAGACATACTCACTTTTCATATTGCTATCTCTATTGAGATTTCATATGAGTTGGTACTTCTCCCTTATATACAAAGCCTTCTAAATGTAACCAAAAAAAAAAAAAGCCTTCTAATTAATAGTTGGAAAGGTAGATTTACTTTTATAAGGAAAGAAAAGGGGAAGTTTTCACAATTGAAAATGACCCGTAAAGATGCACATGTTATTTATTTTGTGATTTTCTTATGCGGTGGAGCATAAGAATCCATTTACTTATGCAGTTATTCCCTTATGAATCTTTATCCTCCGTCTTCAAGATAGTGATTAAGAAATTTTTTTATTTTTTTATATATTTTTAAAGGTGTTATAATAACTAGAAGGTTAGATCTATCTAACTCTTATTTGTGAACCTCACCCTGGCCTTTTGGGTTTTGTAATTCAGCTCCGTGAGGATTTTTTTAATAATGAAATTAAAACACAGGATAGTTTGCAGAGCTGTGCCACATGAAAAATTGAAATTTGGATTTAAGTCTTGGCCGGTGAGGAAGCTTCCACCCTTTACCCAAAAAAAATAAAAAATTTATCAATTTAATCCATATTTTTTTTATATCAATTTAATTTTTGAAAATTTATTAATACATATTTAGTGGATTAAAGATTTTCAAATGTATTAATTTGAATCTTTAAAATTTTGAATTTATCAATTTGGTTCCTTAAAATTTTGGATATATCAATTTGGTCCGTAAAATACGAGAGATCAAGTTAGTAAGAAAATTTGGGAGATGTTATTTGCACCCTAAACACTACTATTTACACCCAAGTTTTATAATTTTTTTCACCAACTTTCCAAAATTACCCTCCCTCTTAAAAACAAAACATTCTCTTCATCTTTACTTATACCCATTCCTCTTAAAACTACCAATTTCCCTATTTTTTTTTCTCCACACTTATTCTATTCAAACAATCAACCTTATTCCTATTCTTCTTCCTCACTGTTCTTCCACGCTCATTTTATCTTCTTCCTCACTATTCTTCTGCATTGCCTCCATTATTCCTTGTTCTGAGACAAATCCAAATCTTGGAGTACTGTCCTTTTCTTCATTAGTCCTGGTTCTATTATGAGGAAAACACCAAACACATCCTCAGTTTCTTACAAATCAAACACCAAACACGTCCTCATTTTGAGTTATTGCAACGTAACCTTATTCCTATAGTTTGCTTGATTCAAATTTGTCACATTGTTAATTATTTTAGAATCAAATGGTGGATCTGCCACTTGGAATCCATAGGATAGAATGTTGTAACCATTAGGAAACGCAAAATAATGGAATACTACAATCGCAGCAATGGTAATGCCTGTAAGCCATGGCAATCTCTTCGTTTTTAGCCGAAATAAAGATAGAAATTCTTGACCCATTTTGCTAACTATAATGCATTAAGAAGGTATGAAAGGTTTGGTTTTGGTGAGCAGGGTTTTTATGGAGTAGAAGGTTTTTATGGAGAAGAAAGTGGGTGTGAGTAGTAATATACAGGTGCGAGTATTGATATATATAGGTTTAGGATGTAAATAATAGGAGCAGGTGTAAATAACAAATATATGGGTGTGAGTAATAGGTTAAGGGTAATTTTGGAAAGTTGGTGTAAAAAATTATAAAACTTGGGTGTAAGTAGTAGTGTTTAGGGTGTAAATATCATCTCCCGAAAATTTTAAAAGGCCAAATTAATATATCGGAAAATCTTATGGGATTAATAATGTATTTAGGAATTAAATAAATATCCTGAAAAAACATTAGGGACAAAGGTGGTATTTCGTTAAAAAAAATACTCTTTCTATTCCTATATATTAAATTATTTTGGTAGATTCCACGTCTATTAAGAAAGGTAATTAATTTAGTTAATAGTATTAGAAATTTGAACATTTAATATTTATTTTCAAAAACTACCTCTATCAATATTATTGGGAATTTAAAAAATGTTAAGTAGATATGAGTGTTCATGAAAAAAAAATAATTGACGGTTATTAAAAATTAATATAAGATCTTATAAATACAGATAAAATAATAATCACAAAGTAATTTTATCTTGAGCAATTATTGAGAGACCTACATAAAGAGACCTACTCATAAACCTACACATTTGGATCTTGACATTTGTCATTTAAGTTCTTTTATTTAATTTTTTTTAACTTGAAAATAACAAGTGTCATAATCTTATGTGTAGGTTTGTAGGCTTGTTGTAACATCCCTAATTTAATTTCAAGTATAATTTTATATGATAATGAGCTTAGGGTGAAGAAAATGGTAATACTAAGTTAAAACTAGTAGATTAGAGGAGTTGTTTTGGAGTTAAAAACCTAGAACTTTAGGAAATTTGAAATAGAATATTTACATCTCAAAACGCAAATTCCACCGTTGGATATGAAGGTTAGTATGTAGGGGAGTTTGCTTTCAAATTTGAGCAAGATCCGACGGGTAATGAAGAAGTTATGACGCTTTGAAATGCAAAGAATTGATGATTTAAGCTGCTTAATCGATTAAGCATTTGGCTAATCGATTAAGACCTGATAGCTGTTTTGGGAAAAATTACACTGGTCAATCGATTAACCATAGGATTAATCGATTAACGCGCTGCTGCAATGAAAAAAATAAAAGGGAAACAACACAATCTACACGCACAAACCCCTCCCAAGTTAAGAAACAAGACCCACAAGCTTCATAACTCATCTCCAAGGTTTTTAACTTATCATTCATGACCCCAACAACATCAAGCCTCCTTCCATTCTCATTCTCATGGTGGTGACCCCGTTCTTCATCAAGCTCCATCACCATCTCTCTCTCTTGCTTTCTCTCACCTCTTTTTAAGCAAGAACAAGGTTTTATTGGCCCTTTCTCTCTGATCTCTTGGGGTTTCTCTCTTTTTCTCTTTCAAGGAGAAGGTGGTGAACTCCTCCACCCCATATTATTATTGTTTATTATCACCCTTCGGCTTGTCTCTCGATCGTTCTCCATCATCGCTGCTCTTGGTTCATCCGGTTTCAATTTGTGAGCCATAAAGCTTGATTTTGGTACTTTCTTTCCTTGTACTCGGGTGAGGTAAGAGGGGGTGTTACCCTAGCTTAGAAAATGTAATTCTAGGTAGTTATAATGATGATTAAGACTGGTTGATTGGGTATATTAATAAACCCTAGGGTAATCGATAATAATAAAGAATAATGACTTAGGGACAAGAATAGGAAACCCTCCCTTGATAGTATGATTCATGTTCATGATATGATGATTGGAATATGATATTTGATATTTTCTATAAAAATGTGAATGTATGTTAGATGCTTTATTTGACGTTTGAGTAGGACTTGGATTACCCTTAGGGACGTTAGATTAGACTCCCCCTTAAGGGAAAGAATAGAGAAAAAAGTGAATGATATTAATATATTAAGCGAAAAGAAGATATATATTCGTTAAGAAAGAAAATGTAAATATAAGATTAAATTTATGGTATGCGAACGTCAAGCCAAGTAAGTAAGCCTTGCGGGTGCATAGGTTGCGTAAAACTCACGTGTTGACGTGTGCAGCGATAAGATGCACATGAAGTTGTGCGCAGTGGTGGATTCGTAGTACCCTATTAAGATATGCAGATATGGTTTACGTGTGCCAAACCATGTAAGATGTGCGATGTACATGGAAGCCGCCGGATGTGCAATGTACATGTAAGCCATGCAATGGTTGTGTAAGACTCATGTGTTGACGTGTGCAGCTGTAAGACGCACATGAAGTTGTGCACAATGATGGGTCCATAATACCCTAATTACGGTTTTGTGGGTGCCAGGCCAAGTAAGCCATACGGCCCGATGCAGTAAGTCGCACGTGTGGTTGTGCGCAATAAGTCGCGATCGGTTCCATGTGCAATGGTCGTGTAAGACTCATGTGTTGACTTGTGCAACGGTAAGACGCACATGAAGTTGTGCCCAGCGGTGGATTCACAAAGACCGAAAGAGTAAAAGACTCTAAGCACAAAGAATGAAAATGAATGAAAAATAAAATGATGAATAAAGTGAGAATTAGATTAGAATAAATAATTGTGAATAAAAATACAAGTGTTTGGGAATGAAATTAGTTGGTTTGAAATTGTCCTGTACTATATATGATTATCTGCTACTCTGTCTATGACTTGGTTATTTCTCTGTCTATTTAGAATTCATTCGCTAAGTTTTGTGTAATGCTCACCTCTTAACTGTTTTTATACAGGTTCAGAGTACGAGCAGTCACATTTAGGGGCCGAGCAGGTGCATATCCCCTCACAGAGAGTATGAGAGTTATGAGCGGGGTTGATGTCGAGTCCTGGGCCGGGTGTTGAGTCCCTTGTGATGTATGGCTTATTTTAGGACTTGTATATATGTATTTTGGGTTGTATATATTCAGTAGGGCCGGCTCAGGACATGTCTCTTTTGATTTTGGCTATTTTGAGGACTTAGACTTACTTTCATATGCTGGTTTATATTTTTTTTGCTGACTTTTTAGTTTTGGTGCATGGCATGAGATGATATCATGTGGCATGAAACCACTGGTTATTATGATGTGATATGATATTATGTTAATTCTGGCTGTCTGGTGCTTTTGGAAATGTTATTTACAGGTTTAACAGGAAAAAAACGAATTTTTGGATAGTCCGAAAAACAGAGTGAACTCCGCCGAATTTTCTGAAGATTTTTGTAATAAGTTTAAGTTTTAAAAAGAAATTTTCAAGTTGCTAATTTTGTTTAAGGATCTAATTAGGGTTATAAAAGTGAGGATGTCACACTTATAGGTCTCTAAATCATTTTTCATCTTATTTAGTGAGGAGGGGAGTATTTAATTATAAAAATAAATAAATAAATATTGCACTAGAGTCAGGTTATGGGTTATGCAACGCTGTTAAAATGGGTCGGGCCAACCCGGTCGAGCCAAAAACCCGAAAAATCATAAGGCTTGGGCTTCTCAATATAGCATATTTATTAAACCCGGGCTATTTAGCCCTGCCCGATTCCCTGAAAAAAGAAAAAAAATTCACATTTACTTAACTTTACATGTGCATGTGTTCATTATAAAAGGAAAAAATACTTATTATTGGTTAAAAAAACATGTGCAAAAAACAAAAGAAGTTTATTCATTAATTTTTTTGAAAAAAAAATATATAAATTGTTAAGATTTCAGTCCTAAGATTTCAGTCCCTACGAGTATATAGTACAGAATGGGAAAAAAATACAACAACTAATAAATAATGCACCACTTGAAAATTTATTTTATATATACATGTATGTGTGTGTGCGCACCTCCAAAGAAAAAAAAAATTGAACCGAAACATGTTGTCTGAATTTGGTTGAATGAAGGAATCCAATTTTCTTGTACTCATGTGCTGATATTTTTTAAACTATCAATTTTCAGTGTTAAAAAAAATAAATAGGAACCGTAGAAATTAAAAAAAAAGAAATAAAGAAGTTTGGATGGTTGAAATTTAATCATAAATAAATAAATAAGAATCGTAGAAATTTTCTCTCCCCTCCCTCCCCCTCCCCCCGATTCATCTTAAACCGACCGATATGCCGAGATGACATCCAGCACGAGAGCAAGAAAAGGAAATGGTATGTTAAACTATGTATGTGGAGTGGTTAAATTGTAGAAAATTTTCGGTATGTCAAATTATACATGTGAAGTGGTTGAATTGTAAAATTATTTAAAAAAAAAGGAGGATGCGGGCCGGCCCGCCTTAGGGCGGGTTTGACTTTCATACTAAAATACTCAATTTACAACCAGACTTTTTGATCCAAACCCGATTTAGTCCAAATCTGAAGCGGGCAAGTCCGAACCGGCACTATAGCCCATTTGACAGCTACAAGCATAATCTAAGAGCATGTTCACTAATAAACGAAATTTACCTTCTTAAATAAACGCAACACGCTATTTTACTATTTTTTATATTTTTTATACGTTATTAATCTCGATAATTTTTTCACTTCATCAATAAATTTACTTTTCATTCATAAATGATCATATTATCCACCTCACATTTTTAATATTTTACGATAAATATAAGTTACCACCAATTGATCACATTTTTATTGCCTAAAAATAGGACTTGAAAATTAATTTAAAAGTAGGATCGATAAAATATTTAAAATATTTTTAATATTTAATTATATTTTTATTTGTTATATTATTATTATTTTTAATGCTTAAAAAAAGTAAGTGAGAAATCGTATTTTCTCTAACCGACTTTTCAACTTGCCTAAAAGAAAAAGATAGGCTAGGGCCAAATCGACTCTCAATATGTCCATATTTTTATTTTTTACATTTTATTTAATAATGCTTTTATGAAATTAAAAAAGTTTAAATCATGAAAACATACCTAAAAAAATATTAGTGACTAATAAATAAGACTTAAAAATTTATTTTAAAATGAGATCAGAAATAATGTTTAAAAATTGTATTTTATTTTGTAATTCTTACTGTTTTTTTCCCTCTTCATACTATTATTTTTAATTATTTTAAAGGATCCAAAAAGCCATATATGCAACTATGCACTAAATAGTGCATCGTGGTGAAATAGCAACATACAGGGAAAGACTTCAGTCTTCAGCAGCAACGAACCTTTAAAAGTAGTCCGTGAAAATGAACGAAGAATATCTGCAATCGGAAAAGCTTTAACAGATTTGGATCCTTTTAAAGAGTAAAGGAAGACACCTTTTAAAGAAAATTAAAATAAATGAAGACTAAAAGTGATACTCTATAATCCTTGTAGGGTCTAATGAATGATAAAGCCAAATATTAAAGAAAAAAACAAAAAAATGAACCCTCTAATTTACCTCGAGTTCAAAATACAATGTAGGATATAATATATTTAAATGCAAAACTACTATATTGGTTTTGTAAGTTATTTTTTGGTTGCGTTTTCGTCCCTTAACTTTTTTTCGTTTCAAATAAATCCTAAAGTCTGTAACTTGTTTCAAATAAATCATTCCGTCAAATTTTGTCTAACATACAAGGCCAAATTAAAACCAATATGAAACATATAGTATTAATTTTTAACCAATCAAAAACATTCAGGACTAATTTAAAACCACAGTATAACTACGAGTATTAATTTAAAACATAAACCACATTAAGCTTCCGTTGATCAGATATAAATGTGGTAGTATGAAACGAAAGGATTTATTTGAAATGAAAAAAGTTAAGAGACAAAATTGCAACTAAAAAATAACTTACATGACCAATAAAGTAGTTTCGTCTATATTTAAAATGGGATTAAGTTGCTTCAAGAGTAATTAGAGTTACTCTCAATCACAACCATTCATTTCTTTTAATTAAGGGTCTTTTTTCTTTACTAATTTTTTTGAAGATGAGTATACATACTAATTATTTTTACTTATTATTCCCAATTTTTGTTTAATGTCCGGTTTCCAATTGTTTTAGGAAAAAATATATTCTCTCTCCTATCGATGCAAAGCACGGTTCACGACTTCACAACTATTACTCCCTCCGTCCTTAATTATAAGGCCCTCTTAACACTTTTATTTTGTCCATATTTATAAGGTTCTTTACCAATTTTCAATGAGCATTAATTATTTCTTTCCACAAACACCCCTATTTATTTAACACTTTTTAGATTCCCAATAATATTAATAGGGGTAATTTTGAAAATACATATCAAAAGTTCACATTTTCAATACAATTAACTAAATTATTCTATTTTTTTAATGGACGTGAAATCTCCCAAGAGAACCTTATAATTAGGGACGGAGGTAGTAATAAATAATTGACCTATTCCAATCAAAAGAGAGAGAGACTTATGAGTTATGAAGATAGCTTCTATGTTCTCTTCTCTGCATGTTATCTCGCGCTCTTTCTTCTTTTATCCTGAGGTATTTATCAACGTGAGCATGGTGATTAATTTTATTCTGATACGGTTTGACCTTTTCAAAAGTGAAATTTCCAAATGAAATTCTTTACATTTGCAAGAGTTAAAAATCAAACCTCCAACCACTTCCTTAAATGACATAACCCCACATAGCCACACCAACTATGTCATCCTCAGTTGGTCTCTTCACCTTCAACTATATAGCCACCCAACTTCAAATATAAATTTTTCTTCCCTTCATTTTTTTTCTTTTCCTCAACTTAAAAAAAATAATTAAATAATTATTGAATACTCTATCCATTCCAAAAAGATGGTAACATTTTAAAAAATTAACAAAATAAGGGAACATGATTTTAAGCCAATCATTAAATCGGTAATTTAATACGTCATTTATTGATTACCCAATTATCCAGCGTAGTATTCAATTTCCAAAAATTTTCAATTATAAACAGAACTTCATTTTGGGAGTTTTCTTTATATCTTTTTACCTTCTTATTAAGAAGAGAAAAATTGAGTGTGAGGAATTTAAGGAAGACAATTGAGTTGCTAAATCTATTTCCTCACACTAATTTCCTTAATTTCCTAACACTAATCGAGTAGTGAATCTCAATGCATTCATATTGAATAATAATGAAATTGATTTTTTACAAAACCAATCTTTTGAAAATGATATATATGATTTTATAAACATTTTAAAACAAGTATTTGCATCATAATTTGGCTTAATAATGTGTTTAGAACTTATGCTTTTATATGTGAGTCAAGTTACATTTGAAACGGTTAAGTGTTTTTACACTTGAAGACCCGTTAACCGATTAAGCCACAGTTCTAACAGGTTAAATATGACAGCAGGGCCAAAAATCAGTTTGAAACTTCAACAAACTTCTTAATCGATTTGACACGTATATGTTAGATTATTTTAATAATCAATAGTGGCTCATGTAACTTAAAGGATAGATTCTTATTAAAGAGGGTTTAATGTGATGATGATTAACCTTATTAAAGTAATTTAGAATCGATTGAGTCTTTTATAATTTAAAAGTCTCTCTCCTCTGCCTTTAAAAAGAGAAGTAATTGTCAAACCACATATATAACTGTTGGACAAAAGGGTGCAACAGTTCAGAAACACTGATATATTAGTATCGGTTCAAAAGGGAGCGGTTATGACATATAACAGATGCAGAAAGGGATTATCCGATCATCAGATAAACCAGAAAAGAGAAAAAAACAGAGGAGAGAAAACCATTTCTTTATCAAGGAATACAAGCATATATTCAAGAGATTCAAAAGGAACTTCAAGCAATGGATTCGAGTAAGTTTTCTTTCATTGTAATCTTCAATTATAGCAAACAAATTGTGAGAGAATCATGAATTCAAGACCCTTAATTTGCTTATAATTGGTATCAGAGCAAAGTTTCTGAATTTTTTGATTCTCCGCTAAATGTATATTAATTTTCGTTGCACATCATAGTAATTTTGGTGCATCATTATAATAATTTTTGTTGCACCGAATCGATAATACATGCATAGTATTATAATTACTATTTGTTCTCAGATTATTCTCTTTCGGTCATTGTAATTTTCCGCTGCATGAAGGCTTCATGAAAGTACATAATAGTCATCTTGCACAGTGTTCAAATCATGTGATTCTTGTCTGCTACTTGATCCTAGAGCTTAATGTGTTATATATCTATAACTTGGTATGTGAAACCCATATTCATGAGTATGGCACCCTCACTGTACCGTGTACTAATATATAAGTTTAACTGATTATCATGGATGAGAATGTGTCGGGGTTTCGTGTATATTTTTATATCACTACACCAGAACTAAGGATCAACAACGCCAATTTTGGCTTTTCAACAACGAATTCCAGACGTTGTCAAAGCCTGCGTTGTTGAAAGAACAACAACGCAAATAAACAGCATTGTTGAAACAAAAGCATTGACAGTACCATCTTGATATAACGTTGTTGAAACAAAGGTATTGACAACACCGTCTCAAAATAGTGCAGTTGAAAGTAAGACATTGACAACACCGTTTTCACAAGGCACTTTTGAAACTAAAACATAAACAACGCTGTTTTAAAACAGTGCTGTTGAAACTAAAACATTGACAACACAATTTTGAAACGGTGTTGTCTAATATTCATTTTGCTACAGTTTTTTTTATATTAGTTGCAGTTATAACCGTGGCTAAGTAAGAAAGTAAATTTAAAATATATATATATATATATATATATATATATACACAGTCGAATCTATGGCTAAATCAACACCAATTTTTTATAATATTTTTTCCACTAATCGTGAAACTTTCTAAAAAATAATAAACAATTAGAAATAAATAACTAAATAAAAAAAATTAAGGTCAACATAATAAATTTTTTTAGAATAAAAATTTCATTACAAATAGAGTAAATAAGTACACGACATACTTTCCACAAACAAAATCGAAAACTACCTTAGTCTACATCAATTTCAAAGTTTTACTTAGAAAGTGCATAACATATGAGCTTTCTTAGTCCCTCGTACAATAAAATTTCTAACACTACATAGCATGTGAGCTTTCTTCTATGCGAAGCTAAAATGAGACAACATCATCATCAAAAAACCATAATCCCCCACTTTATAAGGCAAACTTTCAGTTCAAGTTCTGCAATACTAGCTTTCTTACATGCAGAGCAAAAATAAGACAACATCATCATCAAAAAACCATAGTCCCCCACTTTATAAGGCAAGCTTTCAATTCCAGTTATGCAATACTAGCTTTCTTCCATGCGGAGCTAAAATAAGACAACATCATCATCAAAAAACCATAGTCCCCCACTTTATAAGGCAAACTTTCAGTTCCAGTTCTGCAATACTAGCTTTCTTCCATGCGGAGCTAAAATAAGACAACATCATCATCAAAAAACCATAGTCCCCCACTTTATAAGGCAAACTTTCAGTTCCAGTTCTGCAATCAGTATTGCCTGCAGGTTTGTTTAAAAGAAGTTATACAATAATTATATCTATAGTGATGAACATCACATACTTTTATTGGCTTCATATACTAAAGTTGAAATTGTCAAGAAAGTCAAAAAAATGTAAGCAACAATCCTTAAATGAAAAATAACACAATTAGAGATACCCTTAGAACTTTAAAATATAAGCAATGTATAATGAATACTTTGCTAAAAGAATCTTGGTATAGAGGATGCTTAATTAGCTTATGCTTGATAAAGAAGAAAAGAAAATATAAAAGAAAAGAAAGTAACAACAGTGTCTAGAAATAAATAAGGAAAAGCAAAACCCCTTCAAAGTTCATTGTCACCAACCGTCACCTTCATATTAAAAAAACATCTTATATGTTATGAATCACATCTTAGATGACATTAACTACAAAAGCATTTCTATATAAAATTAATGCAAGGTGAATAATTCATTATGAGTTCAATATATATCAATAAAAAAGTAATAAAGTCACAAAGTCATTTACATTTTGTATTATCCTAAATAGGCATAAACATAGTAGTGATCTATGCTACAGGTTTCTAATAGAGAACTTGAAATTCATATACATACGAAGTAAAGTCAACCAAGCAAGTGGAATCAAGAAAACTCAACCTTTTTCTGTTGTGTATCATGCACAATTAACTGTTTGACCCTTTTTCCAATAACTTCTATGCGATTAGGTTACAAATGATTCGCATGAGCAACAGCTTGCAATTATTGGAGGCCTTTTTCCTTCAGCCCTGGAAGTAATGAAATTACATGTAATGCTTCTGAAAGATGTGACACAAGAAGTGGTAAAAATATACTATCATCTGCAACCAGGCATAATGGGTGGACTCTTCCCTGCAGCTGTAAAATTATTAGTTCTTGTAAACAAATAGGAAAGCATAACTTGAATGAATTAAAAGCAAAGCAAAGCAAGGTGTTAATAAAATTGGTCCTTATTCAAGCAAAAGAGAACTTGCAATGAGGAGCTAGGAGAAATAGCTTACCACACTTTCCACTGCTTTCAACATTGAAAGCCTATATTCATCTCCAACAGGACCTGGAGCAACATCAAGGCATGATCATTAGGGAAGCCTCTAATATATAAACAATTATAGATAATCCATAAAGCATGTTGAGTTCATACTCATCTCAGATTTTCTTAACAACCTGATAAATTCAAGCCCATGTGACTCTCTGAGACTTGTCAACCAGGTACTTTTTCATAATAAAAATAAAAAACATCAAAAACACTACTTCATGAATGTCCTTTCTAATTACTACATAACAGTGCAATTAAATCATGGCAAACTCTCACTTGTAGTTGTTGGTGAGCTTATCCACCTAGGTGCAGTGGAGTAGTAGATTGTTAATTCACGATCAAGTTGATGTACCCACCTGAAGAGCACATAGAAACATAGTAAACTGAGGAAATAAATCCTATGACAGTACTATCAAAACATATCGAATTCCAGAACTCTCCCCGGATTGCCTGTGATATATTTTCATATTACACATTCTTCAAAATGAACTCCAAAACCATCCTAAAAAAATTTAGAGAAGCAAAAAAAATTTCCAGATTGGTTAGAAACCAAAAACCTAAAAAGAGAATCCAACACAAAATCTAATTATAAGAAATACTTCAAGCAAACAACCAAATTACAAGAGTTTTTCAGTACTAAAGTGAACCACTAAAGCAATAATGTTTTTCATTTCCACCTTAATGTGAAGTACAAAATAATAGCCTTCAATAGCATAGTTCAGCAAATTATTCCCCTTTACTACTAGAGTACAATAGCATCACCACCAGCCCCCTTGTTGCATATCAGTAAAAACCAGTGACAACCAGTGCAGCCTTCGACGGCAGAGTTACCCAAATTTAAGATGAGAGCATACAAATTTACTAAAAAAAAGGGGTATTGCTAACCTGTGCCCTAAGGGCATTGGTTAAGGAATACATTAAAGGAAAACTCGTATTCAAAATCTAAGTCAACTAGTTCTCGATGTTTTAAATTTACCATTTTTCAAGATAGAACTACCTCTTTTATTTTCTTAACCAATACCCTAAGGGCACTATTTAGCATTTTTCCAAAAAAAAAAAAAAAACCACCTACTTTTAATCAATCAGTGAGAAACCAAAATGCAGAAACCTTGCAGTGAAGAACATCACAACTTGCATCACAATGTCATCACTCTCTTCACATTTTTCTTCTTTCATTTTAATCAGAGATTTTTTATTTTTATTTTATTTTAAGGGTCATGTTTCTCTTGCATGCAACTAGGAATCGAAACTAAATTAAAATGAAATACAAATTTGCACAGTGTTGATTAAGGTTTCAATTAAAACAAAAAGAAAAAGATTTAACCATACTGATGAGCAAACAAAGCAATAGAACGGAGGAGTTGGTACCTGTAGTGAAGCGGCAACCATGACTTGGAGGAGTTGAGGAAGAGGGTGAGGCGGCGGTTGTTGATGCTATCAGCTGTGGTGAGGTGGCGGTGGCGGTGAAGAAGGGACCAACCGTGGTGATGGAGGGCTTGTTGATGCGATTTGGTGTGGTTCGGTGACGGTGGAAGCCGGTGGAGGGCTTGGGAGCGGCGGTGGTTGTGGGTGAGGAAAAGAGTGGAAGGAGGGCTTGGGAGCGGTGGCGGCGTTGGAGGGCTTGGGAGCGGCAGTGGCGAGAGAGAGGGCTCGAGGAAGAGAACGAGTGGGTGACATTGAGAGTGGCTGAGGAAGAGAGAGAGCGGCGGTGCTGAGAGAGGCTGGGAACGGTGCTGGAGAGAGAGGCAAGGAACGACGGCCGGTTTTTGCGAGAGAGAGGCTTGGGACTTGGGAGGGTTTTTGCGATCAGAGACAAGAGAGGGAGTGAACAGAGAGAGGAAGCTAAGAGGTATCAAAATATCGTGTGAAAACTTTAGTAGGCCGCCTAAAAAATTTAGAGTGTGTATGACTTTCGTACTCGTGTTTTTTAGATGGGACATTTTAATCTCTCAAAATGTGAAAATTCATTTTTAATCCCTCAAAATTTTTTATGAGACACTTAAGTCTCTCAAAATTTTTTTATGGGACACTTAAGTCCACGGTTGAGGCAGTTGACAGAGTGGACGGAGGAACTTAAGTGTCCCATAAAAATATCTTCATGAACTAAAGGTGAATTTCCACATTTTTAGGGACTAAAGTGTCTTATCAAAAAAACATGAGGGACCAAAGTGGTACTTTACTAAAATATTTATTATATTTAAATTATTGGTAAAAGGGTATTTTTGGAACAACATATCAATTTTAGTATAAAATTTATCAATCTTGATAGACGTAAAAATATCCAAAGAGGTCTTATAATAAATGACGAAAGAAGTACATATAGGCAAATCATGAAGTTAGAAATTTGGAAGTATTAAAAATAACTTAATATTGAATATATCAAAGTAAAATATAAAAAATATATTTTTCACATGGGGTAGTTACTCTAAATAAATGTACTTTAAATTATATGAATAAAAAAAACTTTCGTAAATAATATAATAATGATATTGAGAGTGGAAACAAATTAACAACGTCCGATAAAGATGGTGTTGTCATATGTGAAGAGAAAAGACAACATCTTTTTAAAATAATGTTGTCTTATATGGAAGTGCTGGAATGGAAAGATAATGACAACGTCTAGTGAAGAGAGTGTTGTCATTTGTTTCTCATAGACAACACAAAGTAAAGACGGTGCTGTTAATACTTCCATGTGAACTTTCAACAACATCCTTTTCAAAAATGTTGTTAAATGAGCGTTGTTAAATCCATATTTGGGTGTAGTGTATATACATTAATGATAATATTTTGGAATTACATTATGAGTTAGATTTGTTAATCACCAAAATGGTTGAGTCTTAGAATTTCAATTCCAAAATTGTATGGTTGTTCCAGTTATCCATAAGTTTGATACTATATAAAAGTAAATTTTTGGATTAAATTAAATTTATTATTATAAGGTCTTCATGTGTTGCCCAAAGGTATATCATTGCTTATAATTAATAATATTAAAGAATTATTTGACATACTTGGAGAATATGTTTGTATATCCAAAGATAACATGCATGTTCATTTAAGCGGGACTAATTATCTATTTAAGTATGTTGGTGTTAGCATAATGATTGTTAGAAGTTATGGATTTAAGTGTAACCCAAAAGTGAACTTAAATACATAGTCAAAGTTGGTTTATGTCTGAATCTATTGCGTTTACACAAAGCTTTAATCGTATGAGGGTGTGAAATGTTTGCAGTTTCAACTAATTTATTTGGCATGGCGCAATGGAGTCATTAAATTCAATGGGCTGAATTCTGCTGATTGGTCTAAGCAAATCAAGTTTCAACTTGGTGTGATAGATTTGGACCTTGCACTGATTATGGATGAGAAGCCCGCGACCATTACTGAGACTAGTAAAGAGGCTGACAAATCTCTTTATGAGGCTTGGGAGCGGTCTAACAGGTCGAGCTTGAATTTAATGAGAATGATGATGGCAGAAAATGTAAAGCCGTCAATGCCCAAAACCGATGATGCTAGGGAATTTATGACAAAGGTTAAGGAGTACTCTCAATCGGATATTACGAACAAGTCCATTGTTGGGAGCCTAATGAGTGAATTAACAACGAAGAAGTTTGAATGGTCTTAGTCCATTCACGATCATGTAACTAGTATGGCAAACCTATCAGCAAAGTTAAAGACCATGGGTATGGAGGTAAATGAGACATTTCTTGTTCAGTTTATTATAAACTCGCTTCCTCCAGAATTTGGGCAATTCCAAGTGAACTATAACACCATCAAAGAAAAGTGGAGCTTTCAGGAACTTAAGGCAATGTTGGTTCAGGAGGAAGGGAGATTAAAGAAACTGAAGGATCAATTTGTCTATCTCATGGGATATGATGGTGCTAGCAGCAGCAAGGGAAAGCCAGGTTCGAAGAGTAAAAAGAAGGAGAAAGCCTCAATGAAAGTCAATGAAGGTAGAATCCAGAAGGAGCAGAGATGTCATTTCTGCAAGAAGGGAGGTCACTTCAAGAAAGACTGCCCTAAAAGGAAGGCTTGGTTCGAAAAGAATGGTATTTACTATGTTTCAGTAAATTTTTAATCAAATCTTATTGAAGTACCTAATAGTACCTGGTGGTTAGATTCTAGTGCCACTACTCATGTTTCTCATGTTACACAGTAGGGGTGTAACGGTCCGGTCTGGTCCGGTCTTTCACGGATATCACAGACCGGACCGATTAAAATTAGGCAATCTGGTTTGGTCCAGTCCAGACATCATCCTTATCCAAAGATCGGACCGGATCAGACCGAACAAAGTCAGTCCGGTCCGGTCTAGACCACGGTCTAGACCATGGCAGTTCAACACAGCAGCAGCAGAAGCAGATCTAAAAGCAGCAGATCTGATATGTTTACAGTTCAACACAACAGCAGATCTAAAAGCAGCAGATCTAATATGTTTACAGTTCAACACAACAACAACAGATCTGATATGCCAACAAACATAGTAATGTTGCGGGTGGGCACAAGAGTGGCGGAGGGAGTGGAAGTCTGGAACACTTGAAACTGGAGGGAGTGGAAGAGTGGCGGCAGTGGCAAGCCGGCTGCTGTGGCTGTGGCTTGAGAATCGGAGGGAGAGAGAACGCGGATCGGAGGGAGGACGGAGAGAGAACGCGGATCGGAGGGCAAATGGAGGCTGAGAACGAATCGGAGGGAGAACGAATCGGAGGAAGAGAACGAAGGGAGAATGGAGGAAGTGGAACCGGAAGGAGAAGGGAGGAAGAGTGGAAACCGGAGGAAGAAGGGAGGAAGTGGAACACTGGAACAGAGTGGAAACCGGAGGGACAAGGGAGGAAGTGGAAACAGGAGGGAGAAGGGAGGTAGATCTGATATATGCTAAGGCTGAGTTACGCGTTTTCTTTTTTTTTTTTTTATATTTTAACTATTGGTCCGGTCCGGTCCAAACGGTCTCAAAAATAGTGATATCGTGGACCAGACCATATACAAGCGGTCCTAAAATTTTGAGACCGGACCGGACCATGAGACCAGACCGGACTGCTTTTTTCGGTCCGATCCGGTTCGATCTGACCGGTCTCGCGGTCTCAGACCGGATCACTTACACCCCTATTACACAGGGATTTCTTTCGATCAAAACCATAAAAGGAAATGAAAAGTTTTTGTATATGGGGAACAGAATGAAGGCACGAATAGAAGGAATTGGGACGTATAGATTGATCTCGGACACTAGCTGTCATTTGGATCTTGAAGAGTGTCTTTATGTTCCTGGTTGTGCTAGAAATATAGTTTATGTTCCGATGTTGGACAATGTAGGTTTTAACTTTAAGATTGGACATGATGTATTCTCATTATATAAAGATAAGTACTATTACGGTTCTGGTACATTAGTTAATGGTTTATATCGTTTTAATCTTGATGTTAATTTTATTGAATCCCTGTTTCATGTTGAACATAATGTTGGTATTATACGTAGTGCACATAATGAAAATTCTGCTTTCTTGTGGCATCGAACGTTAGGTCACATATCCATAGAAAGGATACTGAGGTTAATGAGAAATGAAATTTTACCTCAATTGGATTTTGATGACTGGGTTATATGTCTGGATTGCATTAAAGGCAAGCAAACCAAAAATAGATAAAGAATCCTGCCACAGGAAGTAATCAATTGCTTGAGTTAATACACATTGTTATTTGTGGTCCTTTCAATATTCCGTCATGGGGCGGTGAAAAATATTTTATTACCTTTATTGATGACTACTCTAGATATTTTATTTGTATCTTTTGCATGAAAAGTCTAAATCAGTGGACTTCCTAAAGGTGTTCATTGATGAGGTTGAAAGGCAATTAGATAGAAAAGTGAAAGTAATGAGGTTTGGTAGAGGTGGTGAGTTTTTTGATAAATTCAATGAAAGTGGACAATGTCCAGGTCCATTCGCAAAGTTTCTTGAAAGTCGGGGCATATGTGCACAGTATACAATGCACGGTACACCAGAACAGAACGGTGTAGCTGAAAGGCGGAATCGTACGCTCATGGATATGGTTAGGAGTATGTTAACTAATAGTGATAGTCTTGTACCTATATCTTTGTGGATGCATGCATTAAAGACTGGTACATATTTGTTAAACAGGGTTCCCGGTAAAGCAGTTCCTAAGACTCCTTATGAACTGTGGACAGGAAGGAAACCCAGTTTGAGGCATCTTCACATTTGGGGTTTTCCGGCAAAAGTAAGGGTATATAATCCACATGAAAAGAAGCTTGATGAAAAAACCATTAGTGGCTACTTCATTGGGTATCCGAAAAAATCAAAGGGGTATAGATTTTACTGTCCTAACCATAGTACGAGAATAGTTGAGTTGGAAATGCTCGGTTCATTGAGAATGGTCAGTTCAGTGGGAGTGGAGAACCACGAAGTGTGGATATTAGAGAGATTCGTATAGAACCTCCTACGTCTAGTGTTCCTCCTCAAGTTGTTGTCCCTCTTGTTGTATCACAGTCACACAACACGGCAAGACAACACACTAATATTCCAAACCCACAAGATGAGCATATAGGTAATGAACTAGCTAATGATGTGCAAGTTGCGAATGAACAAGCGATAGATGAACCACAAGAAGTAGAATTAAGAAGGTCTGAAAGACATAGAAGATCAACTATTCCGAACGACTATGTGGTTTACTCTGTTGAGTATGCATGTGACTTAAGCATTAATAAGGATCCAGTCTCATTTAAACAAGCCATGGAATGTAGCAATTCTGAAAAATGGTTCAATGCTATGAAAGAATGAAATTAATGGATGACAAAAATGTATGGGAACTAGTCGAGTTTCCTGAAAAATCAAAGCGGGTCGGTTTTAAATGGGTGTTTAAGACCAAACGAGACTCGAAAGAAAACATTGAAAGATTCAAGGCTAGGTTTGTTGCCAAAGGTTACACTCAAAAGGATGACATCGATTATAAAGAGACCTTCTCTCCGGTTTCAAAGAAGGACTCCCTAAGGATTGTCATGGCGTTGGTGGCTCATTATGATTTAGAGCTTCACCAAATGGATTTAAAGATCGTCATTCTTAATGGTGACTTGGAAGAAGTTTATATGGACCAACCAGAAGGGATTTTTGATCATAGGAAAAGAAAAGTTAGTGTGTAAATTAAAGAAGTCAATATATGGATTGAAACAAGCTTCCCAACAATGGTATCTTAAGTTCAATGATATCATAACGTCATATGGTTTTGTAGAAAATGTTGTTGACAAGTGTATCTACATGAAGGTTAGTGGGAGTAAATTCATTATATTAGTTATATATGTTGATGATATCCTACTTCCTGCTAGTGACACTGGATTGTTACATGATGTAAAGAAGTTTCTCTCTATGAACTTTGAAATGAAATATATGGGAGAGGCATCCTATGTGATATGAATTGAAATATTCCGTGATAGATCACAAGGACTATAGGGATTGTCTGAAAAGGACTATATCAATAAAGTTCTAAAGAGATTCAGAATTGAAAAATGTTCTGCGGGAATAGTTCCAATCCAAAAAGGGGATAAATTTAGTGAAATGCAATGTCCCAAGAATGACTTGGAATGAAAGGAAATGGAGTCTATACCCTATGCATCAGTTGTTGGGAGTTTGATGTACGCTCAAACATGAACACGGCCAGATATCAGTTTTGCTATTGGAGTGTTAAGCCGGTATCAAAGTAATCCCGGAATGGATCATTGGAAAGCTGCAAAGAAAGTTCTTAGGTATTTTTAAGGCACCAAAGATTACATGCTCAGGTACAGAAAGTCAGATCACCTGGAGATAATCAGATACTCGGATTTAGACTATGCAGGATGTGTGGACTCTAGGAAATCCACATTTGGTTATGTTTTCCTATTAGCTGGAGGGGCTATTTCATGGAGGAGCGAAAAAGAATATGTGATTGCTACTTCCATTATGGAGGTTGAATTTGTGGCATGCTTTGAGGCCACTGTTCATTCATTGGGGTTGCGGAACTTTGTCTCAGGGCTTAGCATTGTCGATAGTATAGCTAGGCCGCTGAGAATGTATTATGCTAATTCTGCAGTTGTCTTCTTCTCTAAGAATGATAGGTACTCTAAAGGTGCGAAACACATGGATTTGAAGTACCTGAGTGTCAAAAAAGAAGTTCGGAAACAAAGAGTGTTGATTGAGCATATTAGTACTGATATGATGATAGCGAATCCCTAACTAAAGGATTATTGCCCAAAACATTCATTGGCCATGTTAGAGAGATGGGCATCATAGATAAGACCTTGTTAGTATAAAAGTAAGATATATACATATATGTATGGTTATATTGCTCGTATTGTAATGACACTTATGAATTCAATTAAAGTTATGTTTCTGTTTTGATTATTTGTTATCCACATTATGTTTTTTATATATATATATATATATATATATGTGTGTGTATTGTTTAGTGTGATGATGAATTGTGTCTATGAAAGACATCAAGGATAAAAGTTATTTTGGGTTGAATTGATTATGTGATATATGAAAGGAATCATGTCGCTCTAATTGACTTGTGACCGCTATGATCTGATCATTTCAATTCAATTAAAGATGATGGCTTAACAGTTTCAATGTATAGTGTACAATAATGGTTTATTGAATCTTCAAGGCATCACATGAGCCAAGTGGGAGATTATTAGATTATTTTAATAATCAATAGTGGCTCATGTAACATAAAGAATTGATTCTAATTAAAGAGGGTTCAATGTGATGATGGTTAACCTTATTAAAGTAATTTAGAATCAATTGGGTCTTTTATAATTTAAAAGTCCTTCTCCTCTTCCTTTAAAAAGAGAAGTAATTGTCAAACCACATAACTATTGGACAAAAGGGTGCAACTGTTCAGAAACACTGATATATTAGTATCAGTTCAAAAAGGAGCGGTTATGACATATAATAGATACAGAAAGGGATTCTCCAATCATCAGAGAAACCAGAAAAGAGAAAAGAACATAGGAGAGAAAACAATTTCTTTATCAAGGAATACAAGCATACATTCAAGAGATTCAAGAGGAACTTCAAGCAATGGATCTGGGTAAGCTTCCTTTCATTGTAATCTTCAATTATAGCAAACAAATTGTGTGAGAATCATGAATTCAAGATCCTTAATTTGCTTACAGTATAAACCCATTATAAAAGCTAAGGAAACTTTTTTAAGAGATTTTTCATATGAGAAAAACACAGAAACCCTTTGCCAATATTTTCTAGAAAATCAAAAGAGAATTTTCATATTCATTTTATCTCTTTCATTCTTAATCTTAATAACTCATTATTGTTCATGGTGCATTCATTGAGATTCAAGATTCAAAGATTCAAGTGCTGTAATTTTATTTGTTCACTTCACATCAAGGTGTTCTTAGAAAGCAACACAAGTAAAGAAAGATTGAGGCGTGAGATAACACCAATGGATCAAAGGTTTCTTAGGTGTGAGGTATCGCCTAGTGAAGGAGAAGTCTAAGAGATGAGGCATCCTCTTAGCAAAGTGGAGAAATCTAGGATGTGAGATATCTTCTTAGTGCTTGAGAGTGAGGTATCTTTCAAGTTGAGGTTCACGAGGGGATTTAGAAGATTGAGGGAGGTACAATGCAAGGGTAAGGATCCTTAATAATTAGCTTGTCAAGTGAGGTATCTTGGAAGTGTGTTTGTATAAGACAATTGTTCTAAATTCATGGTGAAGCAAATCTCCCAAATAGGAAGGGGAGGACTAGATGTATCTCTCAGGAGGTTAAGAGTGAACCAGTATAAAGCATTGTGTTGTATTCCTTTTCCTAATCTCCTTTACTTTATACTTATTTCCGAATTTTGGTGGTTTCGATTCAAGAAGCAATCAAGAACAATCTTTTTAAGTGTTTTATAATTTGTTTAGTATATATCATTGATTGTTGTTAAGTGTGTATACTGGTTGTGCAAAAAGATTTTGAAAAGAATCTTTTATTCTCAGGTTACTTGGTTCAGTCACCAAGTAAATCAGAGGTTAACTTGGTAAAACAATGCTTTAACTAGGTAACTGCTATAGCAACCAAGTAAATTTTTTTTAATAGTCAAAGTATTTTTGATATTCTTTTACGGGAATAGGGGAAGGGGATTTAAATCCACCAAATGGTGGTGGCCAGGATTGAACCCGGGACTTCCAACTCTCGAGGCCGAAGACTTGGTACATGACCATGTGGAATACACCCACTTGTCAGCAACCAAGTAAATTGATACTAACACCCACGTTTTTTATTGTAAACAAAAATTGGACAAAGTAACCACGACACCTATTTACTCCCAGGTGTGTGTAGAGCCCATTGTAAATCCCAACGATGTTATGTGGTGTTAAGTGAGGCCAACTTGGTTTTTTTAAATTAAAAAACATTTTTTAAAAAAAAATAAAATAAGTAACAAGTTCGATGTGGCACCACATGGCACATTATCTATTAATATGACGAAGGTAACGTGACATGTCATTGACCATGTCACAACTTAATTGACGAGAGGATCATTTCCAAATATTTGATTAAAGCGCATGGACTTAAAAGATTTAAAAAAAAAAGTTTAAGGACCAATCCAAAATAATACATTAGTTCAAGGTTTAAAAACTTAAATAAACGAATCTTTAAAATAAATTAAACTACATCATTTTAAAAATATAATGATGCAATTGATATATTAAAAAATTACATCACCTAAACAATATCATTGTCACTCTTACGCAACTTAAATCCTTAAGATTGTTTGAAAAAGTTTGGAAATTACACTTAAAAATAAAATATAATTCCATTGTATAATTGGATAATTCATCTTCATAGATTCTCAAATATCTTTGGCTTCCTTGCATGAATAGTAGAATATTACTAAAAAAATTGTAGTATCACACGTGCACATTGTATTATTTATTGTCTTGGATACAGTAATAAATATTGTCTTTAAAAATCTATTCACATAATACCGCGTAATTCTTTTTTTTTTTTTTTGGAACAAGGGGGCAGTACCGCGTAATTCTTTTTTGAGTCAACTAATTCTTCAATATTTATTACTAAATACAAATATAACATACATAAACCGACAAAACACGTAGGTAGTACTCTCTCCGTTTCAGAATATTAGGCCTTTTAATCTTTTTTTCTTGTTTCATAACATTAGGTTTTTACAATTCCAATACATAAACATATTTTTCTTTCCAATTCTAACCTTTATTCAATCATTTCATTCTCTCCTCATTAATTCTACTTTTATCATCTCTCTCATCTCTAAACCACTATAGATTAATTAATGGACACACTTACTAATAAACATTAAATACTACTACAATTTTCAATAAGGATTGATAGGGGCATTTTGGACAAATTATACATAACACTTACAATAATTAACACTTTCTTAATCTGTGTGTCCAGATCTAAAAGGCCTAATGTTCTGAAACGGAGGGAATACTAATTTTTACTTAATCCAAGATAAAATTAGAAATAAAAATAAAATTACATGAATATTGTCTAACTTGTTTTCTCAAGAAATTATGCAATCTCTCTTTTTTTTTTTTTTAAGAGCGAAAGTCACGTGCGCATCTTTTCTTTACCATAGAAGGTTAATTTAAAAATGCTACTTCGCAAAAACTCAATGTTCATAGCACACGTTTTCACTTTTTTATATATAATAATGACAATAAAGAAACTTGTTAAAGGTAATGCAAAATCTCTGTTTTGATATTTTGAGTTATTTTATTTTTTAAATTTTGTCTTAATAATTTTTTTTTTCTGGTTTTGATATACTCAACATTTAGGACTGAATTTAAGCATTAAATAAAATACTAAAATTGTCTTAATATCCTAATTAATCAATAATTAATTAATACTTATTTATTATTTTTAATGATAAATATCTTATTTTTATTTTTCCACATTAATTCTTGTCAAAGTTGAGTTTTAATATTTCCGGATTACCTTTACAACTTTTCTTCTCTCTCTTTATTCTTCTTCGGCTTCTCTTTTATCTCGGCTGTTCTTCTTCTTTCTTCTTTGGCTTTTCTTTCTTCTTTTCTATAACTAGGAAAATTGTTCGTGTGATGGACGAATCTTAAATTTCGCTATCCTTTCCATTTTTATTTTTTTGAAGGGCTTTCCATTTGTTCAAACATTAAACATTAATTTTATTTACATGTGACTTTTTTTTAGAGGACAATAAATTTATCATTTTTTGGAATTATATTTTATATGGTATTTTTTTAATTATTACAAATTTACAATGAAATTTATTTTTTATGATCAGACAAATTTATGTAATCAAATTGGAATGCAATACTTATAATTAAAAACCGAACAAAAATCAATTGTACTTCCAACTTCTAAAGTTTGGACACGGCTTAAGAACATCTATTTGGAAAGAACCATAAACAAACTTATATATAAGAAGCAAAATACTTAAAAGAGAAAAAGATCTTTATCCTTACCTCACCGGCGAGAACACGTTACCTTTAGTTGCCTCAAGCATTTTGAAGGCAGCCAGGCCTTCATGATATCAATGGTTAAACAAATGTTTAAGCAAAAGTTGCAGTGATAACTCATATCACGTAACCATGTTCAAAACATGTATAAATATATAGTAAAAAGGCTTAATTATGTCACAAGTCTCTAAAGTTTGGGGTACTTTTGCCAGATACCCTTATTCTTATTTTTGCAATGTCTGACTCCCCGAAGTTACTTCTGGGTTTGTCATGTACCCCTACTATCAATTTTGACCAATTTTGCTGATATGTAATATCGGAATCCTGGTCAGACACAGGAGATTGGTCATGTGGTGTCACGTGATGTCACATGGGCAAAGACGATCTCTCTCTTCAATATTTTGTTTTATTTTACTAAAAATATAAAAATATTAAGTTTTTTAGTTTTTTAATTTAAAGAAAGAAAGGATCTTTGCCCATGGGGCACCACGTGCCTAACCTCCTACATCTCACCAGGATTCCGATGTTACATGTCAGCAAAATTGGCCAAAATTGTTAGTAGGGGTATATGACAAACCCAAAAGTAACTTCGGGGAGTCAGACATTGAATAAGAATAAGGGTATCTGGCAAAAGTACTCTAAACTTCAAGGACTTGTGACATAATTAAGCCTAGTAAAAAATACAAACCTAATAGTTGTGTATTAATGCAAGTTACATATAATTTCAAAAAAAAAATAATAACATATGATCAATTTATTGAAGACGTTATAATTCAATATAAAGTCAACATGCATATCCATATATTAGAAGCCCTTTTAGCATTGGATCAAATTGGAAGATCAAACACATATGAAACTACTAATGTAACATTCTAGCATAATTGATTGGCTTTTTATTAGCAATTACTCATTTGTTTCATTAGAATAAATTACCTTATTGGTAACCATCACAAATGAAATTATTAATTTTATGATTTTTATTAGCTTTTTGCAAAAATAGCATTAAAATAAAACTATATGTAGAGTATTTATTGTTTTCGCTACGGTCAAGAATACATATTAGTCCCTTGATCGGTTTCATAAGGATGATAAAAATGGAAGAACAAAAATTGTCTCGAACTAAACTTAAAATAATTAATGAAAATGCTTAGAAATTGTAAACTTTGAATTGTGATTGGTTGTTCAATCCAAAATGCATTAAATTAGTTGTTTGATAATTGGTTGATGTGTTAGACAAATCATTAAATGTTTGTCTCCTTAATATTTTTTTATTTTTGTGATCTGTTACCATCCTTGTGGGACGAAGGCCAGGAGTATTTTCTCAATCCTAAATTTAAAATCTTTATGAGAAATTTACATCCATCATGAAGGTAAGTTAATTTTGTTAGTAACATTTTTTTTTTTGGTAAAAGAAAATCTTATTACCACAGAGCAAAATAAAAACATCACAAGGCACCACTTAAGCATCATGCCACCCTCTAGGAAGGGTTCACAATGACAAAAGTAGTCCTACTTCATAATTTCCTGCCACCTTCTATGAAGGGTTCAGGCAAACTATGAAGTAAAAAATTAAAGTTCATTAGATAGAAATATTTTTAAAACTATTGATTTAATATTTTTTTTGTTAGTAACATTGAAATTGTACAAATTTAATATACTTATTTAAAACTACCTCTAAAGTTATTATTGACATTTTAAAAGGTGGTGACTTAATAGAAATATTTTTTAAATGAAGTTTTTTTTATAAGCGTTTTTTGGAAAAAGGTAATTATGTTTTATTAGAAATTGAAATGAGCTTATGCAAATTGGAAAAATAAAATTATAGATACAAATGGATAAATATATATGGATTAAATGATAATTTATTATATTATTTTGAATAAAACTTTTTAGTTGAAATTTCACATACATTGACAATTTCTTGCTAAATATTTTGGATATATATATTTTTATTAGACTTTTTTTTACTATTTTTTTTACCTATATTTTTTATATTTTTATTAGTCTCGTTTAACGATATTGTGTAGTGCATTAGATAGATAGATAGATAGATAGATAGATAGATAGAAAGATAGATAGATATAGAAAATATTATTTTTTAAAAATAGTTTTTTATTTAGATTTAATATTTTTTACCCTTAATATTGATTGATAGCATTTATTATAAATGTGTAGTGAAGAATACAATAATATATAGAAAATTATTTATTAAAAAAAATTTATAAGCAAATTTTGGAAAGTGGTAATTAAGTTTTATTATAAATTGAAATGAGCTCATGCAAATTGGACAAAAACTATAAATATAGATTCATTAAAAAAACTATAGATATAGATAGATAGATAGATAAAGATGAATAATTAAAATGATAATTTTTTATTTTAATATTTTGAATAAAACTTTTTAGTTGAAATTTCACATGTATTGATAATTTCTTGCTAAAATATTTCGGATATATATATTTAAATTAGACTTTTATTTTATTATTTTTTTTAATTTATATTTTTCTATCATTTTTATTGGTCTCATTTAACGATATTATGTAATGTATTATATATATAAAGTATAATTTTTTAAAAATAGTTTTTTATTTAAATTTAACATTTTTTACCTTTAATATTGATTGATAGCATTTATTATAAATATGTAGTGAAAAATACAATAATATATAGATATAGAAATGAAAAGAATAGAAATGATATTGACGGATGTGTTTTACTTGCAATGGATGGCTGGGATTAGAAAGGAAATTAGGAGGGAAAAACTATCATTTGGAGGGAAAGTAAGATTAACCCTCAATTTCTCCTATTGTATAATATGTTGATGATAAGTAATTGTTTTTATTTTGATAATAGTATTCAAAAATATCCTAATATATAGGTGAGGATCAAAGTTTCATGGGTGAGGATTAAATTCCTCACAAACATTGTGTGCAGTGTGTAGAAATGGTGAGGATTCCTCACAATCACTGTAACACCCCGCAAATTCCTCGTATTAACTTAAAAAACACTAAAGAAATTTATTTTTGAGAAAAGTGTTTTGAAAAAAGTATTTTCTCAAACGATTTTCTTAAAATCCACGTTTTCAAGATAATGAATGATTTTAAAGAATTGGTTTCCTAAAGTAATATTCTAAGTTTAGAAATTGAGTTTTGGGAAAAACCTATATGCTTGATGTTTTGTAATATTTGTGATCATTGTATGAGTCACTTTATGATGAAAAAAAATTATTTTCTAGACATGTGTGTGTGTATGCACGGTTTTGGTATGTATAGGTATGCTTAGGATTATATGGGAATTAAGTTATTGAAAAGAATATAATGCATGTGTATATGTATGTGCGTATATGTGTATGTGTAATGTATGGTGCATGTATGTGTGTGTTTATATGTATAATGCGTGCATGTGTATGTGTACATACTTAGGGTTACATAAGGATTAAATGAATGAAGGAAAATGAATGTGTGTATGATGTATATGTGTGTGTGTCGTGTGAACACGATGCCTTAAAAATATTAATGATATGCATGTTTATATATGTGTTAAGTGTATGCATTATCCCATGATGTCATGCTATGTGTTGTTATGGTAAACATGAAAAGAAATTGTATGTGTATGTGAGTGTGTGTGGTTCGGCCAAGCTTAAGACTAGGAAGACTAAGTATAGTGCATTTTCTTAGGTATTAAGAAAGTGAAAAATAAATGGAAAATAATTAGGAAATTAGGGTGGTGAGACTTTTTCTTCACCTTGTCTCCCCCATGATATGACCCCTTCCATGCAACAATTGAGTTGGACCGAATTGCCCTTAATCCCACACCTTGAACCGAGGACAAAAGAGGAAATTACCCACCCTTGCCTTTGTCCTTAAAACCGTGTGAGGAGTGTTGGCTAGGATTCATTTTTCTTCACTTCATAACAAACACAAACACACTTAGTCCCAAGAGCACCATCAAGCTCTTGAGACATAGAGAGAAAGAGAGTAAAGCCGTGAAGAGAGAAGAGGAGAAAAAGAGTGAGAACCCAAATCCTTAACCCCAAATACCCTTGATTTCTTTCTCCACCTACATCCTTCTTCAAAGATCAAGAAGGAAAATCACCCATCAACCCTAGAAGAGAGGAGGCCGAAGCAAACCCTAAAGGAGGAGAAAGGGAGATTTGAAGATCTAAGTTAGGAGTTTTGGTCTAAGGTAGAGAGAGTTTTAATTGATTCATTTGGTGTTGTAAAGGACTCTCTAATGGACTTTGTGTAATTTTTTTTGTGATGCATGTATTTATTTTTGAGTGATCTTGAGGTCTAAATGTCTTGCATATTATTTTTATGTTTTGATCTTGAATGTTGGTGTTGGGAAGTTTTGATCTCTTATTTGTAGTTCTTCTTCATCATGGTTTTGTTTAAAGTTGCGTTTAAATTCACATATTGCCTTAATCTTCTCTTGCATGTTTGATTTTATGACCTTATGATTCTTATTTTTCTTTGCATGTCCTCTTTATGTCTTGACCTTGGATTCTTAAGAATAAATGAACTTATAAACCACCAAATCAAGAACAAGGTGATTCGGCCATGAGTAGAAGAAGTAGGTCTTGATGCTTTTAATTTGATCTAAGTGGTTTCATGCTAATTTTATGTTTAGAAAAGTTAATTTAAATAGTGAAAATGCTTTGATTTGATTTTTAACTTGATAAAAGCTTTGATCTTGTGTTGATCCTTGAAAGATTTGATCTTTGGTGCATGCATGTTGATTTTGAACCGAAAAAGTTAACCATTCTTCCTTGCATGTCACGGTTTTGGCCTTTCTTTCAACTCAAAACAATTTTCATCCTTTGTTGTATCAATTGATTGATTTCATGACTTAATTTACAAGACTTAGGAACATGCATTGGGTTTTTGAATAAGAAGAATTTATTTTTCCTCATAGACCTCACGGTTTTTACAAAGAAGACAAGAAAACAAGTTCTTGAAAAGTGATCTTTGCCTTGATCCATGTTCTATGTGCATGCATGATATAAATTTAAAAAAATTAAACCTTACTTTATCATGATGATATTCGGCCTACTCATGCTAGCTAGACTAGGATTCCGTTTCAATGAAATGACTTAAAAGAAATAAGTATGTTTTGAGGAATTATGCTAAAATAAATTGCTTGAAATCGTGTAGTGAACATTTATTTTCTAATCGGTTATTTATTTAAAGATAAAGGAAATAAATAAATTAAATTGATCTTGGAAAAATATTGTGTTTAAATGAATATATGTGTGTACTTATGTGTATTCGGTTAAGACTAAGGGAAAATGAAATTTAAATGCCTAAAATAGACCAAGTTGATTTATGTGATTTAAATTGTGATGTTTGACTTATTTTCTTAGATCTCATTCGGTTATGTGGTTTAGATAGATTTAGGGAGTTTAATTGCATGAAATAAAATGTGCATGATGATTTTAGAGAAGGATATAAAGTGTTTAAAGTAAAGCAAATAAATATAAATATGTTGGTTTGAAACTTGACTCAATTTGGTTTGGGAATAGTTGCATGCCTAAGTGTTATTGTTGTTGTATGTGGAGTGATGTTAGGAAGATGATTGAATGTTTGGATTATGTTGAAATTTATTGATTATAAAATAATGTGGTTTAATTTGTTTGAAGTTATATTGTGTTCATGACTGTCCAAAGTTGTTTTATGATAAAAACTTGGGTTTTAAAAGTGTTAATTTTAAGTTAAAAAGTTATTTAAAGTAAAAGAATGTTTTTACCATGTTTTCGGAGTTTTATTAAAGTAATTTTTGTAAAACTTTCTTGCTGTCCCGAATTACTTGGACTTGCTTCTTATATTCAAAAAAATGTTTTCATATAATTTAAAGTAAAGTTTTCAAGTGATAATTGATTTAAGAAAAAGCCGGATCGAAAACGGTACATTTTTCGGTGTTTTTGAAATTGATTAAGGTGCTGTCCAAAACGGACCAGCCACTAAAATAAATAATTTAAATTACCCTACTAAAAGTTTTCAAAATGATTTTTGAAGGTATATAAAGTATTAGAAAAAGTGTTTAAGAAAACAGTTGTATTTTAAGTTTTCCGACAAAGAAAGGACAAACATTAAACTAATAAAAGATTCTCTTGTATAAGTCAATAACGTAAAGTGTTTTACCTAAATACGAGGAATGATATAGAAAAGGGGTGGAGCAGCTGGCAGCGACAAGAATCCAAGGAGAGCACACGTACTTGATCACTGGACCTCAGGTGAGAGAGAAGCTTTCCTAAGACACTGTGGTAGTTAGGTGATTTATTAGGACGTTCCGTACCATCTCAAAGATCGGAACTAAGTGGTTGGAATCAGTAGTATAATTGGCAATTGTTTGTGTTGTGTGGCCACTTATACGAAGGCGACGAAAACCACATTATTGTTGTGAGATGTTTGTGTGTTAAATGCCTGCTTATATTTATTTATTCGTTTATGCATGATGCAATTGAATACTGTTGATTCATATGAATAATGTGTTGAAAGACGTCGGTTGCATTCTGAAAATAGAAATGAAATAAATGAGACTATGAAACGAAGACGTAATGAGAAAGAATTAGTGATGAGAAGTTAGAATTTGGAAATAAATCGAATATAAGAATGAGAACGAGGCAGAGCTCGGGAGAGTGATGTGAATTGAGTGGAGCTTGGCTCCTTTATGTTGTGTTCGAATGAGACTAGTGTTGAGTTGAGCTTGCTCCTCCATTAGCGCTCATTAAAAATGGATTTTTGAAAAATGTTTCGAAAAGAAATTTTTGACAAGGTTTGCGAAGTGCGTTTTTGGAAAGGGTTGCAAAAAGAGATTTTTGGAAAAGATTTGTGAAATGTTATTTTTGAAAAGCGTTTATGAAATATTACTTTTGAAAGGTTTTGTGAAACCTTATTTTGGAAAAAGGATTTGTGAAACTTCATTTTTAAGAAACATTATTTTTAAGAAACGTTATTTTGAAAAGAGTTTGTGAAACACTATTTTTGAAGAAAGATTGTGAAACATTATTTTTGGAGACTTTCGTGAAATGAGATTTTCAAGAAAATTATGAAATGAAACTTTTGCGAAAGCTTATGAAAAACTGTTTTGAGAGAGATTGAGTAAATGAGACATGAGTCTGTCAATGTGATCCCAGCTCTGTGCGAGGCGAGAAGTGATGAGAGAAAGATTGCGCAAAGATAGCGGTCGGGACTCATTGAAGGGATGCACGAAGGGTGAGCCGATCATTAGGTTAATTAAAAAGATAAAAGATTTTAAAAGACATTAACAGCGAACGCGGTGAGTTATGAGAGTTAACTCGAAGTAGTGGAGAGGAAGGAACCATAAGTATCTGCGGATACTTAGGAGGAGATTGCATTAGGGGAGGACAATGACGGTGAAACGTCAAGAAGTTTAGAGTATTTTTCTAGGCAGAACGAACTCCATATGTGGCGTACGAACGTGGTAGGGACTGGGTCCAATGTCGTGGTAAGTTCTGCATGCGCACTAGAACAGTACTGTCGCCCCCTAGATTGCAAATCTTGAACAGTGAGAGGGACTGGAACGGGGCATCTGAGATTGCCACTGTGAGTTGATACAGTGTGCCTTGAGTATATATGAATTGATATTATTGATTTGAGGCTATAGACCTCCTGGCCTGGGGCCATTTGTTGTGAAACAGTTGTCGTGCCCGCGTGGTAAAGGTCATGTACTCCTGTTTGCTTTCGACTAGGCGGATGGATGACCGAGGAGATGTAGACGTGAGACGTGAGTACTAACTACGAAAGAAATGCGTACATCGATGATACCTTAACTTCCCCGATCATCGATGGCTATATTTTGATAAGACATGATAAGAAAAGATTTATAATTTGTAAGAAACAAGAGTTTAAGAAGTGTGAAGAATGAGAAAGAGATTAAGAATGGAAATGTGGAAAATAAATTAAAGCCCCATGAGAGGAATTAGAAATAAAAGTGGAGAATTAAGAAGGAAATAATAATGAATGAGAATAAGATGGAATAATGAGGATAATGATAATGATAATGATAATATGCTTGAATGTTATTCTGTATGTGTGTTGTATATTGCTTGTGTGGTCCTATTATCTTGCCTACCGTAATTCCACGTCGTCGACGATGCGTCGTCCGGATCGCTTACTCTATCTTGTTCGTTGGTACATCGGTGTTGCTGGTATCCCAACGGGCAGATGGATCATCGCTTGGAAATCTCTGCGTGGCTTCGTGAGGGAAATGGATGGAAACCTTCGCGCTATGGATGGGTATGGATGGGTATGGACAGGACATACCCAGTTGGTGATCGCCGACCCGGAGCACAAGCTAGGAGGAACGACAACGGGATCGTGTTTGGGGAGTGTATCCTTTGTGGGATATAATTCCGAACCGCCGGTGCGGAATGGAGCCAAGGAGAACTCCGTGAAGCTATTTGGGGTAAAGCTTAAACCTAGTTCCGAAGGAGAGTCAACAAGTGCGACTGCATCATCCTCTGGTAGAAAGGCACCAGTAAAGAAGAAGAGGAAGCTGAATCCGATCGTATTTGATAGAAAGGAGGGCCAGTAGTTGAGTAGGATAGGTTGTTGCTTGTACTTTGTATGAAGGATTACCTAAGTGATGGACCATCCATGTAACTTAATTTATTCTGAAGCATGCCCTACTTTTAAGGAATGTAAGAACGCTCTTTTATGAAACAAGTTTAAGTCCTTTGAGGAAATGAATGGAACTACTTGAGTTGGAACCAAACTGTTTTCTTAATAAAATGTTTTTGAAAACCTAAGTGAAAGAGTTTTGGTTTTAGTAACAACTCGATTTTCGAAAGAGGTGGTTGAAGAACATCAATAATTCTTCAATTACGTTTTCAAAAACTTCAACAAGGTTTTTAAAAAAAAATTTGGCCTCATTTTTGCAACTTTAACTAAATAAAAGACAATTTTTTTGGTTTACGAAAATCGGGCTGTTACAATCACTATGTGCATGGTGTAGAAATGGTGAGGCAGTGGTAGTGTGGAATGATTTTAGGAATAATACTTGGCCAAACTAATATTGTCTTTCTTAAATTTAAACTCATTTTTGCAGTTTAAAAGCCAAAGAAGAAAGAAAAAAAAGAAAAAGAAAAGTCAAGATAGAAGAGAAGCTGAAGAAGAATAAAGAATAAAAGCAAATGGAAAGAGATACGAGAAAAGAGGGAGAAGAAAAATCATGGGGTAATCCGAGAATATTAAAACTCATCCTTAATAGGAATTAATGTGGGAAATTATAAAAAAGATCTATCATCAAAAGTAATAAATGAGTATTAATTAATTGTTGTTTAATTAGGATATTAAGACAATTTTGGCATACTATTTAATACTTAAACTCAGTCCTTATATCAAAATTCATGTTCTTGGTATCATTAAGTTCAGAATGAAAAGATCTACAAAATACGTTTATCACTTTATTAAAATTTTAGCATGAAAAAATAGATTCTAGGATACATTTGGAACACAAAACTACTCTTAGAACGAAATTGAAAAAAAAAAGTTAAAAGACGAAATTGAAATATATATATATATATATATATGTTTATTTATTAGTTTTGTTAAGATCTAGTATTACTTTCTATTTTCATATTTTCTTGTTCTTGATGTTAGATAAGTGTGGGAAGGATAAGGAGAGGGAAAGGGAAGAGAGTGAGAGAGAAATGAAGGTTGAAGAGAAGAGAGGAGAAAAGGAAAATGGAGATTAAAGGGAAGGGAGAGAGAAAAGGAGAAGGATAAGAAAAGAGAATGAAGGGAGAGGGGTATTTTAGGAAAAAAACTTACAAAAAGGGGGGAAAGGAGGGGGGGTTCAAAATGAATTCTCCCTCACTTATACACATGGCAAGTTGATGTATGATTTAGTTAGCCAAATCAACAAAAGGACCACTACCAAAATTTTAAAACAATTAAAAATGAGTCAATAACAAAATAAGATTTAGAAACCAAAATCAAAACATGCCCAACTTCCATGAATCAAAAGCTTAAATAAGCCTATATAAAAAAATTCAAAATTTGACATAATTGATTCATAATACTATTGGTATAATAATAACATTAAAATAATTATTTTATTAAAAAAATAACATAATTATGTAACATTATTTAATCTACAAAAATTATTGTTGAATATTTATCAATTATTTATGTTATTTGTTATTAGAAGTTAAGTTTATCATGTTGCATTGTTTTTGTTTAGTTTCTTTTGGTTGTTTATGTTGACCGAGTCTTTAGGTTCTATAGATAATTGTTTATCATAGTGATCAGTTATTATGCATGTTATGGTGTCGTGGAGCTTGTTATCTCTGATGCCTATTTAATAGGCTTAATGCTTATGAAATAATCAGTAACTTCCTCTAGTGCCTATGTGTTCTTCTTCTAAGTGCTCAACATATTACTCTTTATGCTCTTTAGTTTTTCTACCGTGGTATACAGAGCCAACATTTTTTTTAATTAAACATAGCCGAAGCTTTTTTTTCTCACCACCTCAATGGCTTCTGATAATTTTGTTCAACCTGCAATTCCTCACTTTAATGGTTATTATGATTATTAGATCATGCTAATGGAGAATTTCTTGAGGTCTTAAGAGTACTGGCAAGTTGTTTCAGCAGGGATAACACCACCAGTACCCGACACAACCGTGACATATGCACAGGAAGGAATTGGAGGAAATGAAATTGAAGGACCTAAAGGTAAGAATTATTTATTTTAGGCCATTGACCGAACTATCCTGGAAACCATTTTGAACAAAGAAACTTCCAAGGATATTTGGGATTCAATGAAGAAGAAGTATCAAGGGCCAGCAAGAGCAAAGAGGCAACAACTTCAAGCTCTATGTGCGGAGTTTGAAACAACCCAAATGAAGTCGGGAGAATCAATTTCAGATTACTTCTCTCGTGCGATGGCAATTGTCAACTAGATGCGCATACATGGAGACAAAACTGAAGAAATCAAGATCATTGAAAAAATATTTCGATCTTTGTCACCAAAATTCAACTATGTTGTATGTGCCATTAAGGAGTCTAAAGATAATAATGGATTTCCCCTGATGAATTGCAAAGTTCATTGGTGGTACATGAACATAAGTTCAAACAACCCAAAGCTGAAGAGCAGGCATTGAAGGCTTCTACCAATACTCATTCAAACAACTATAGAGGAAGGGGTAGAGGTAGAGGTAGAGGATGAGGTGGTCGAGGAAGTAGACATTCCAACAGGAATTTTAGAGGCAATAATGATCAATTTCAAGACAGAGGCAGAGGAAGGGAGCATGACAAGTCTAAGGCAGAATGTTTTAGATGTCATAATCTTGGTCATTATGCTTCTAAATGTTACACAAGGTTGCCTCATAACAAGGAAAGAGGGGAAAGTTCAAATCTTGTTGAGATGAAGGAATAGGAGACTTTTTTAATGGTTGTTCAAGAAGCAAAGAATACTGAGTTAGTTATTTGGTATGTGGACACAAGCTGCAGCAACTACATGACTGGTAACGAGTCTTCCTTTTCTTATTTAAATGAATTTTCACTCTAGTGTAAGTTTTGGTGATTGCTCTAGTGTGCAAGTGATGAGAAAGGGTAATATTAATATAAGAACCAAGAATGGTTTTGCTGAGAAAATCTCTAATACGTTGTATGTTCCTAATTTGAAAATTAACTTGTTAAGTGTTGGACAGTTATAAGAGAAATGTTATGTGATCATCATTAGCAAAGGTGCTTGTGAAATTTATGATCCTATTAGAGGTGTTATTGTCGTGTCGTACAAATGAGTTCAAACATGTTATTTCCACTCAAGATTGAAAGCATTCAATCCATTTTTATGGCTAAAGTAAAGGATCATTCATGGTTGTGGCATTATCGTTATGGACACTTGAACTTTGGTGGATTGAAGACCCTCCAACTAAAAGGCATGGTGACAGGCCTTCCACAAATTACTGCTCCCTCTCAAGTTTGTGAAGAATGTAATGTTAGTAAACAACATCGTTCTCCATTTCCTAATGGCAAATCATGGAGAACAAAGGGTGTTTTGGAGCCAGTACATTCAGATTTATGTGGGCCAATCAAACATACATCCAATGGAGGTAAAAGATACATAATTACTTTCACTGACGATTTTTCTAGAAAAAAATTGAGTCTATTTTTTACCGGAGATATTAAAAGCTCATTTTGCATTCAAAAGCTTCAAGGCTTGAGTGGAAAATGAATCAGGAAAGCTTATTAAGACCCTTCGCACTGACCGTGGTGGAGAATATTGCTCTCTTGAGTTTGCAACTTTCTGTGAAGAGCATGGAATTTGAAGGGAGTTGACAACATCATATACACCACTCAGAATGGTGTATCAGAAAGGAAAAATATGACCATTCAACATGGTGAGGAGTATTTTGACAATGAGCAGCATCTCTAAAAGTTTCTAGTCTGAAGCAGTCAATTGGAGAACTCACATTCTGAGTAGAAGTCCAACATTGGCAGTCAAGAATAAGACACCAGAAGAAGCATGGAGTGGTAGGAGACCAGATGTTAGCCACTTCAAAATTTTTGGATGCACTGCATATGCTCACATTCCAGATCAACAAAGGTGATAAGTGCATTTTTCTTGGTGTTAGTGATGTTTCAAAAGCTTATAAAATGTATAATACTAACACTAAGAAAATTGTCATAAGCCGAGATATTGTCTTTGATGAAGAAAGCTTTTGGAATTTCAATGAAGATGTAGGCCAACAATTTATTTTTCCATATTTTGATGAAAAGGATGAAGTAGAAGATCATCCACCAATTGTTACTCAAGATGAGAAAGTTGAAGCTCAAGACATAGATGTTTCTGCTAGAGAGCTGAGATCACTAGGAAGTAGAAGGATACCTGCTTGGATGGGTGATTGTCATGTTCCAGGCATTGAGCAAAATGAGGATCAAATGGTGCAATTTGCTCATTTTGCAAATTGTGATCCTGTGTTTTTTGAGGATGTTGTCCAAGATTCAAAATGGAGAGAAGCAATGGATGTAGAAATTGCAATATTAGAAAGGAACAATACTTGGGAGCTTAATGATCTTCCAAAAGGCCAAAAGACAATTGGTGTCAAATGGGTGTATAAGACCAAGCTGAATGCAAATGGGAAGGTTGACAAGTACAAAGCACGCCTGGTTGCTAAAGGCTATAATCAAGAATTTGGTATGGACTACAAAGAAGTTTTTGCTTCTGTTGTAAGGCATGACACAATAAGGATGGTGGTTGCATTAGCTGCTCATAACTCATGACCTATCTTTCAACTAGATGTATGGTGACATACAAGAACATGTATTTATCGATCAACCCTTCGGTTATGTGAAACAAGGGAATGATCATAAGGTGTATAAATTAAAAAAAGGCATTATATGGACTAAAACAAGCACCATAAGCTTGGTATAGTCGTATAGATGCATATTTTTTAAAAGAAGGTTTTAAGAAATGTCCATACGAGCATACTTTATTTGTTAAAATTGATGATGATGGAAAAATGTTCATTGTATGCTTATATGTGGATGATCTTATATTTACTGAAAATGATAGTGCCATGTTTGAAAAATTCAAGAAGTCCACGATGAAATAATTTGATATGTCTAATCTTGGTAAATTGCATTATTTTCTTGGCTTAGAAATAATGCAATCAACTAATGGAATTTTTTTTTCACAAAAGAAGTATGTGCGAGAAATTCTAGACAGGTTTCATATGAAGGATTGCAATCCTGTTAACACTCCAATTGAGATTGGCAAGAAACTCAATAAAGATCATGAAGGGAAGCAAGTAGACAGCACATCCTTCAAGCAATTTGTGGGCAATATGATGTATTTAAATGCTACAAGATCAGACATAATGTATTATGTGAGTCTCATAAGCAGATACATGGAAAAGCCAAAAGAGATGCATTTTTTAGTTGCCAAGAGAATCCTTCGTTACTTGCAAAGAACAAAAGATTTTGGATTATTCTATGAGAATGGGAAAAAAGATGGACTTGTTGGGATACAATGATAGTGACTATACAGGGGATCCAGATGATAGAAACAGTACATTTAGATATGTTTTTATGATGGGGTCAGCAACTATCTCTTAGTCATCACGTAAGCAGCCTATTGTCACTTTGTCAACATCAGAAGCATAGTTTGTAGTAGCTTCAGCATGTGCTTGCCAAGCAATTTGGCTAAGGAATATTCTTAAAGAGGTTCAATTTAAACTACAAGATACAACCAAGGTTGTCAGAACCGAACCGGAGATCAAGCCGGAAGAAGCTCCGTATAGAGTTTAATCGTATTAACCGGTTAAACCGGAAGGTTAGACAAGTATTTATATATATAAATAAAAAATTAAAAAATACACTACAAAATAAACGTATTACGAAAAAAAATATTTTTATAAACTTTATATAAGTATTATACATATAATATAATACCTTATCAAATATCACCATAATATAATATACTGAAAATAACAAAAGTAAACACATCAGTGTAAGATCCATTGAGAATGTTTTGATAAATGAAAAAAGGTTTTGAATAAGCTAAAAATGTGTTGATCAAGTTCAAACTCATCAAGCAACAACAAACATCAAGTGATGAAGAGAGAGCAAGCTCATGAAGACTTAGTTTGGTAGTTTATGTTTTATTGTAATATCTTTCGCCTCCCAAGTCTTTTAGTTTATGAGTTTGGGTAGAGTTAATAGAGGGTAGTGAATCTCTATCAAGGTCATGATTATATCATAATTTGAGTTTTCACTTAACCTAAAATCAATAGGTGGCTTAAAGGTTTGAAAGAAAAGGTTTAGTTTTTGAGAAAACAAGTTTTTAAGTGGTTTTCATCTGACTAATCAATTAAGCACTTTGACTAATCGATTAAGCACTTTGACTAATCGATTAGAATTTTCAAAGCTTGCGCACTTAATCGATTAAGCAAGGTGTTAATCGATTAAGACCTTTGTTAATCGATTAACACGTACAGATCTGGTATTTTAAATACGTTTTTCACTTCTCAAAAGCATTTTGAAGTGTTTCTAACTTTTGGGTATTCTATATAAACCTTTTCCCAATTATTGTGAATCATTATTACTATCTAGAATCATTTTGATATTCATTTTACAAAGAATCAAGCCACTCTATTCTCTCTCACTTTCAAAGATCAAAGTTCTCATTTTTACATTCTTTGATCAAGAATCTTTGAATCTCTTATGTTGATATTTTCATAGCTTTTGAAAGAGATTCATAGGATTGTTATTGTTTTCTATTGAGTTGTAATCATTGCAAAGAAGACAAACATTCTACAACAAAGGAAGTCTTGGTTGTTCATCAAGCAAACAAGCAAATTGGAAGTCTTGTTGTGTTAACAAGCAAATTGGAAGTCTTGGTGTGAGGCATCATCAAGCAAGTGGAAGACTTTGAAGAATCTCAAAGCAAATTGGAAGTCTTGTTGAGGGATATCGGCAAGCAAGAGAAGAGGTTAGATTAGATTCAATAGGGTTGCAAGGCAAGGGTGTGGTATCTCTTGTAGGCTAGCAAGAAGGGAGTCTTGTGAGACATTTACTTGTAATTTGAGAACTCTAATTCCTCATAGTGAAGAATCTCTCTTGGTTGAAGAGGGGACTGGATGTAGCTTTCAAGTGGATGAAAGTGAACCAGGATAAATCACTGTGTCGTATCTCTAAACTCTTAACTCTTTACATTCAAGTCATTCATTGTGTTCTTGGTTGAAAACCTAGAAAAGATTGATTTTCATAATTGATTGAATTGAATATTAATTGTGTAAATTGATTTTGGGAAAATCATTTTCATAACCTAGGTAATCAATAAGAATATTGGTGTTAACCCATTCCGCTTTATCTCTGATCATATGTGTTAATTGATTGATTTTCGTATTTGTTTGAAAAGTGATTTTTCAGTTTTAACAGAGATTAATCGATTAACTGGTTTCATTAATCGATTAGTTCAAATTGATCTTTCGGCATTAATCGATTAGTTGCCTTATTAATCGATTAACATTTGGAAAATTTGCAAAAATCATTTGTTTTAATCGTTTTGATTTGTTTCTTTCGAAAATCTTTCAAGGTTTTTCTAACACCTATTCAACCCCCCCCCCTTCTAGGTGTTCTCCTAGTGTCTCCTAGTTATTTCTACCACCGATTGTAGGTTTCTAACAATCAGGTCTTCCATAAGTTATAATCATAGATCTAATGCATCCAAGTATCATTATCTTCATCATCTAAATTGACATGGTCGACCACTAGAAGATGCCACAATAACATTCACATCATCTTGAATAAAAGAGTCCAAATTAATTTCTCCAGTAGCAGCAGTAGCAACAACACCAACATTCAAGTCATGGATTTCCTCGGTTAGATCAAGTATTGAATTTCCTATGTCATTATAAAGTATCTTTTCTAATTCGTCATGATCAAGCAATGGAACTTCTTCTTCTTCCACTGCAACCCAAAACTCAATATTCTCCATACTTTCATAGTCAATTGGATCAAGTGTTCTTCTGCTGTTAATGTGTCTACAAATTATAACCCAAGAATATAAAATATGAATAAAAATAAAATCAAATAAGGTAACTTAATTTTAGTACAATATTAATAAAACAAACCTATTTTTTAAGCCCAAGTTGTAGTGCACATAAACAAGATCATTCAATCTTTCGTTCTCCAACTTATTCCTCTTCTTTGTGTGTATTCTTTCAAATACACTCCAATTCCTTTCACATCCAGAAGAAGAAGCAGTTTGACTCAAAAGTTGTATAGCCAATTTTGATACCGCAGGAGCACTATATCCAAATTGTGACCACCATTGATCTAAAATAGTAAATCACATTACAAATTAATACTCTATTAAAACTAACGAAAAAATATAGAATATTCTAATAAATAGAAATTTTAAAAACTTACCAGGTCGAAAGTCTTTAACAGTTTCAATTGCCATCTTCTTGCCAAAACTTTTAAGTCTGTCAGTGTAAAGCCAACTTTGCTTCAGAAAATCAGATTTCTTTGCAGTTATTTTTGCTTCCAAAACATCAAGCCATCCTTGTTGAACCTCCGGTTTTATGCAATAATTCTCTTTATCATAGAAGAATGCTGGATTTAGAAAATAGGCAGCACAGTGCAACTTTTGACGAAGTTGCTTATCCCACCTCTGCTTGATAATGGTTGTGTAAGGTTTATACAATTTCTTTCTATTCATGAACACCTTCTTAATTGTTTTTATAGCTCTATACATCCCATCATAAACATAACCAATAGAAGGCCTATCATCACCATAAACAATCCGCAGTAAACGAATTAGAGGTGCCACAATATTCACAATAATAACACAATCATTCCAGAACTTGTTGTCAATCACAATCTCCATAAATTTATCGGAATTCCTATCCATGTAATATCTAGAATCTATAAACTCCTTGCCAGTTACTAGAGCCTGCAAATCATGTTTATGGTCACCTATGCTTTTAAGAGCAATAAAAGTGGTTGCAAAACGTGGACATAAAAGTGGTTGCAAAACGTGTTGGTCCAGGACGAATAATTTCTTTCCACCCATTTCTTTTCCTTAGGCAAGCTAGCAAAAAACCATGATTGTACACAAACTTAGTTATCTCATATGCATTTTTTGCCAATTTAGTGACATACTCCGTTTTTCCAATGTCTCATAATATCAAGTTTAAACAATGAGCAGCACAAGGAGACCAAAACATAGAGAGGAACTTTTCAGTTAACTTCAATCCCCTGCAGCTCTATAATTAGCTGCATTATCAGTAACCAAATGCACAACATTCTCTACTCCAACAAACTCAACAAACAAGTTGCAAAGTGTTTCAGCATTTTTAACAATATCAGAGACATCAACATATTTCACAAAAGTTATTCCTTTTGGACAATACACAAGGAAATTGATAAGCTGTCTGTTTCTTTGGTCTTGCCAACCATCCGCCATAATGGTGCAACCAATTTCTTTCCAAAAATTCCTAAAGGTCCCAACTAACAAATCAACTTCCTTCTTCATTTCATGCAACAAATGAGTCTTAATGGCATGATAACTAGGACCTTTATAACCAGGACCAATTGCAGCAATAGCATCAATCATAGGCTGATAATAGACCGAATTTGCACAATTGAAATCCAAGCAACAGTCATAAAAAAAATCTAGCTATAACCATATCAGCTCTATGTATAGCATCTTTACCTGCAAAACCCATTTTGATTGATGGTTGAGCTCCCGGAGTAGTTCTTGGAGCAAAGAAATTACTTATACTCCCTGCGCCACTTCCACTTCCACTTCCACTTGGTGGAGGATGAATACTAGCTTGAGTTGGTAATGGTTGCGTAGGTGCTTGAGTTGGTAATGGTTGCGTAGGTGCATTTCCTTGATGTTGCCTAACATTGTCCTCACGTGCATTTTGTTGTTCTTCTTGAATATGACTGTTTCCTGTTTTTCTACTCCCAGAAACTTGATTCAAGTGTTCTCTTAATCGATATCTAACATCAAAAGGGACTTCGGGACAAGATATAACCTCTCCCTTTTCTCCAGCAAGATGTTGTTTCATCCGATGTATTCCTCCCCCTTTGAATGACTTTGCACAATATGAGCATTTTATGAACTTCTTTCCATCTTTTTCATCTACACCTAATTGGCAATGATCCCATGTTGGGTCAGATTTTGCTCGGACAGATTGAGTGCTTGGAGCTACTGCATGCCTTGTATTTTGACTATTTTCCATATCTAAAAATCAATAAAATAAACACTACATTTAGCACAAATGGAATCATATAAAAACAAATAAAGTAACTAATTTAAAATAGATAATAGACTAACCAAGTAACTAATTTAAAATAGGCAAAAATGTAATGGATGATGTAGTTCTAGACTTCTAGTTTTTGAAAAAGACAAAACGAAATGGGGTTAAAACTTAAAACCTTACTGATCTGAAGCTGAGGCGACGACTGCACAGGTTTGGCGACTGCAGTAGGCGACGGCGAGCGAGCGGTGTACGACGGCGAGCTAGCGGTTATCGGGTTATGCCGTTCTTCGTTCTTCTCCAGTCCTACTTTCGTTTTGTTTTCTTCTGTACTTCAATTCTAATTCTAATTCGTTTGGGTCTTTCGGACATTGAGTACTTTTGTGTTTTGACGGTTTGACTGGCTTTTCGGTTTTAATTTTTATTTTATCATTTTTTTTAAATAAGCGATGGTTGAACCGGGTTCGGTTTTTCCAGTTCAACCCGGGTCAAAAGCTTTAATCGCCGGTTTTTCCGGCTGCAAATCAGAAGCGGTTTACACGAAACCCAAAACCGCCCTTGCCACCGGTCGACGGTCCGACCGGTCCGACCGCCCGGTTTGGTCCGGGTTTAATAACACTGGATACAACACTCATCTATTGTGATAATAGCTCAACTATAAAGTTGTCAAAGACTCCTGTTATGCATGGAAGAAGCAAGCACATAGATGTAAGGTTTCATTTTCTAAGGGACCTATCAAATGAAGGAATTATTGATCTTCTCTATTGCAAGAGTGAAGAGCAAATTGTTGATATCATGACCAAACCATTGAAGTTGCCTACATTTCAGAAATTAAGGAGTTTGCTTGGAGTCTGCATAATTGATAAATTACATTAAACTGATAGTTTGTGCAAACAGTTTGCAAACTTTCAGTTTAAGGGAGAATGTTGAATATTTATCAATTATTTATGTTATTTGTTATTAGAAGTTAAGTTCATCATGTTGCATTCTTTCTGCTCAGTTTCTTTTGGTTGTTTAGGTTGACCAAGTCTTCAGGTGCTATAGATAATTGTTTATCTTAGTGGTCAGTTGTTATGCATATTATGATATAGTGGAACTTGTTATCTTGATGCCTATTTAATAGACTTATTGCTAATGAAATAACCTTTAACTTCCTCCCGTGCCTACGTTTTCTTCTAAGTGCTCAACATATTTTTCTCTCTGGTCTTTAGTTTTTCGACAATTACTTCATTAAGCCGAGCATTGATCGAGGTGTAAGTACTATTTGTCCATGAAAGATAGAAACAGATTGTGAATGGGTTTAAGGGTTGAAGGGATTGAAACAGAGGACAATTACTCTCAGACTTCCCCAAATTTTGTTCGCCAAAAATTGTGAAATGTAATAACATGCTGATGGTAAAAATAAAAGTATAACTAATTGTTTTTCAAATAAAGTAAACGGTTCTTCTGCTAGGATAGTGAAAATTTGTGGGGAAAAAAAAACACTTTACTGTCATGACAGTTGACCTTTGCAAATTTTACATAAATTCTAATGAGAATAAAGATACTAATACCACTAGACCATATAAACCAAATTTTACATAAATTCTGAATCCTACCATTTTACTACTTATTAGAACGATAGTATTAATACTTCAAGACATTGTCAGCATTTTAAAGGTTGTCCTCCGTTACAAAGTCTTGCCACCACCATTACAAGTCAGAGGATTAGTGTCCAAATCTCCATGTAGATTCAATTTATAACACAGTACATCGACGGATATTCTGAAATAAAATTGCGAACAAACTTTACAAGAAATTCTTTACGTCAAAGACTCATGGCATGGTTGTGGAAGCAGAAGGTATAAATCTCATGAGGAAACTAGATAGGGACCAAATGCAAATCACACCAAGGAATTGTAAGACATTCAAAAGGGTGCCAAGGGAGCTGTTTATAGCCATGTTGTGCGATGTCATCTCAGCTCCTCTAACTGTAAATGATAAAGCTGTCACCAGTTGTGCTGCTCTATTTAGTTGGTGCAGTCTATACACCTGTCATAACAATTTATCAGTTATCTTTATATGAATCATCAATTGAGAAAACTCAGATAAGTATAAAAATATATGAAATGTTTTGTTGAACCATTCCAATAAATGAGAGGTAACTGAAATTAAAATTTAACAATTTATAAAACACAGATAATCAAAATTCAAAATGTTAAAACTATAGCATCAATTAGATAAAAACCATATAAAGAGAAAGTGGATAAACATATTTTATTATATTTAGGTAGGCATTTGACCAACGCGTATGAAATAGAACTTAACGATAAAACATATTGCTTCTATTCTATGTTTGTTGTATTTCATTAATAGAACAGAACATGATATGGGGTTCAAAAGATATTTTGGGGTGGAACCAAAGAGAACAAAACTTATTAATTACTCTCTACTAATGACTTGTTCTTTTCTGTTTCAATATATTCCATTTTGTTCAGCCTACGCGCCAAACTACCTCACTGTTTTTTACCAGGAAGACAAAATAGAGTAAGTTAATGAACAGGGAATTGGATTGTCCTTACTTGAAAGATTAATGGAATAGCAGACCAGGAAGGTGACTTCAGATATCTTGCATACTGCTCAAATGCAAATTGGACAACTATACCAACCAGATATGGAGCAAGAGTTGCAGAAGCTGCAGGGCCAGTCCATGGCCAGACCAAACCCATAGTGACCATAGGGATTATAAGACTAAGCGCCAGTGTAGCAACTGAAGAGACTCGTTGTCCCAATTGAAGGGGCAGAGTATCCCTATTGCTGGCATTAGTATCATGTTGTGAGGGCCTCTTTACACGGTCAAGTAGAAAAAGAAATACAGCAACACCACAATAGAAAATTGCTTCTGTGAAGAATAATATGAGGAAATCTGTGGATGTAGAAAGAAGATAGTTCAGAATTCGGAGACGAAAGCACAATTGAGAAAAAATAAGCAAGAAAGAAATGATAACAAAAAAGGATAATTTTGGTAAGGAATAAATAAGCAGATTTAAAGCAACCAATTGAACATTATAATTTTTGAGGGCAGATTGCCACACAACTGCCAATGTTGTTAGCAAACAATTCACAAGAAATAAACTACAAACTCTTTTTTCACTGACACTCCATAAACATTTTTAATTTAAAAAACAATTTCAATATTTCTAAATTTATTGATGATTATTTATACCAAAGTGGCCAAACTTATCATCCATTATGTTTTTCACTATAGTTCAGTCTCCATTTCTGAACAACTACCAATGACTGTTAATCATTTTGTCAAGAAACAAATAATTTCAAGTCAACGAATGAGCATCATATCCAAGTTATGAAATAAAAAATGTTTGCCTTTGCATTATCCCTTGCCACAGTCCCAAATACAATCAGTTCTCCTTTTATCATCAGTATTTTATTTACAGATAGTTCTCCTTTTATCATCAGTATTTTATTTACAGATGGTGAATCTTACCCAGATTGATTCTAGTAGATGTTACATACTACTAACACATCCACATACAAGAAAATAATCCTCTCAATAATTATGTGGTATATAGCACAGACAAAGTAATAATGCACAAAATACATAAAATGAACAAATACAGAGTCTTTCTTCTAAAGAAAAGTTACCTGTTAACAAAGAGTCCTCAAAAATGATGGAAAGTACTTTACGCAAATAGAGTGAAGGAAAAATGAATGAAGCAACAAGGACTGTAGGTCCCACGAACCACAATATGCTGTTTTGACTCCTCTTCGAATTAGATACAAGGATCTCACTATCCCTTCTGTACGGACGGTTATAAAATGATATTAAACCTGGTTTTCCATCACTCTCCGATAAATGAAAAGATGAGCTGCTAGTAGGAGAGATATCTTCAGCACTAGCATTGTCATTTGCAGGCACTAAAGCAGCAGTTTCAAGCTCACTGTATTGTGACTGATCCTCAGAGACAACTAAAGGAACATTATGCTCTTTCTGGAACCTTCCTGTTAACTTCTGGATTCCATGTATAAACTTAAACTGGCATGATTTGTCTAACCATGACACAAATGCATAAACAAAAGAAAAATGTTAGTGGAGGGCATACCCAGAGGACTGCATATATATACTACGCAAATTGCAGCTCACATCCTTCCTTCAACTTTGGTCCATGTGGAGAATAGAGGGGTGCAAATGACCCTGTCCCCAGCGACCTTCAAAGTTCAAACTTAGTGAAAATAACACCCTCCAATAAGCAAAGTTTTTAATATCTGCTGGAAATGTCATGACTCATGTGAATCTAATCTAAAATGTACCATCCTTTCAGCTTTCCAATCTCCAGTAATTGCCATAATTAACGGTTTTCATAATGGAGTGTATTATTACTGGAAGTGTGAACTGTGAAGTTCAGAGGCATTTGCACTTTTCAAATACTTAAGGTCTATAGGTCAAAGTTAAAGGATGTCTATGGCAATTTACCTTAAAACATGTCTAAATTTCTACGGCTAACAGATTTATTCCAGAAAGACACTTGGAATCATTCATATCATACTTGCTTAGTTGCTACATCTCTAAAGAATGAATAAATGGCAGTTGAGTATGAAATTTCATGCAGAATAACAATGTAGAATTTCATGAATTACCCAATAAATGAGCAAGCTACCTTTAGTGTATATTTGCAGCTGAACACCACTTCGCTGGTTGACAAACAACCCTTGTGACAAGCTTAACTGAATATTCAATGAAAAGAAATTATCCAAGCGGAAGAGTAAATAAAGCAATGTTAAAAGATTCAGCAGTTAACACTTTAATAAATTTAAATAGCAAGCCACAAATGCTTGAAGGGTATTTTAAATATCTAGCAGAAGCAGAAAAGCTCAAAGTAGAAAATGGAAAGATTTATGCATGTCCTGCCTATCAACAGCAATTTACAAGGGGAAAAAATTATATACATTCATTAACCTATAGCATGTATTTCAAAATTAATTGATGGATAAAAATTCCATAGTATTATAAACTATAAAACATAGAATATATTTTCATAAAAATGGTGAATACAAAAAAGAATATAGTTGAAATAAATTCCAGCACCCATGAGACTGAATTCTTTGAGAGCACGTATCATAAAACAAATTCCCGATTTTATAAAGATTATTCATTGATCAAGTTAATGTAAGAATGACTATTGGAATTCTTACAAGTTACATCTATTTGATCATGCCTCAGGTAAAATGCATATACCCACTAGACACATGCTTCAGCAATTTAAAATGCCATAAACTGAAAACAATACTGAAAACCACCTTAAGAAACTTGATATGAAAAGTGAGGACCATGAAACAAATAGACAGAGAGGAGAGTGAAGTTCAGTATTCGCCAAAACAATCGCAATTAGCAAACTCATTAAACCAATGACCAAGTTAGCTACGAATTAAATAACTACTGAGCTTGCAGCTCAAACCAAATGAATAGCACCTAGTTCCACCACCATAACCACCTTATAACTAATACATCACATATCTTTTCCAGCAGAAATTGTCATTCAAATATACATTTGGAGAAATTGTTTGAACAGAATTGGGTAGGGTTATAATGGCATTACAGAATGAACATTTTAGCATCAATCTGGGCTGACTAAAATATGAAGATTTTTCTTTGCATGTCTTCTTAATTTGACCACAAATCACCAAGTTGCTTTGGTAAGATTTAATGAAAACAATCCATACTAGAAATTAGAAGGCTTAATTATGTCATAAATCCCTAAAGTTTAGGGTACTTTAGCCATATACCCTTATTCTTTTTTCTTTTTTTTATCAATGTCTGACTCCTCAAAGTTACTTCTGGGTTTGTCATATACCCCTCCTACCAATTCTGACAAATTTTGCCCATGGAGCACCACGTGCCTAATCTCATGCGTCTTACCAGGATTCCAATATTACATGTCACCAAAATTGGTCAAAATTGGTAGTAAGGGTAAATGACAAACTCAGAAGTAACTTCGGGGAGTTAGACATTAAAAAAAAAAAAAAGAATAAGGATATCTGACAAAAGTACCCCAAACTTTAGGGACTTGTGACATAATTAAACCAAATTAGAACACCATAAAACAAGCATTGAATTTGTACTGTAAAATGCGTACATCTTGGAGATATACACAAAAGTGCTCTTATTGATTTGTTTTAGTTGGAAGCGCATACACAAGTGTATATGCCCGGAACAAAGTTTTCTATCTTGAACTCCTCCTAAACAATAACAATCGTCACGTCGGTGGATAAGTTATCTTAGGAATAGGAGTCAAGAGAGGATCTTGGCCTATTTATAAAACATCATTAACCTAATGTCCATCCATCATGCTTGGCCCACCAGGCTATACACAATAGTCCACCGCTTTCTGGTACACAAGTTATGTAAAACAAAAACAATTGTTTTACACTGCTGTGTAGAGCAATGGATTATTGAAGTTCTCGAAAGTAGAAAGACTTGAAAGTTGTGATGTTTTTTCCACTCCTAGAAAGCTTAACAAGTGTTGGACACTTATTAACAAGACCCTTATTTTTATTATATAAATCAAGGTTATAGTTGTCTTTCGACAAATTTATTATTTTCTCCTCACTTTTTTCTTCAACCAAACAAAAGGAAGGAAAGAAAACCCAACTTTTCTCTCTCCCCTATTTCTTCACATTTTCTTTCATACCAAACAACTACAAAATCTACTCCTTTACTTCCTATAATCTCTCTTCCCTACTTCTCTCTCTCCTATTTCTCTCTTCTCATTGTATTTTATAAATAAACTATCATTATTCAATCTGACAAACTGAACTATTTCAAACTTACGAATCGAGTCCAAAAGATAGTAAACTAAAATCGAGCCATATTCGAACCAAAAAAAAAATAGTACAAATCAAACTCGAGGCAAGCTTCGAGCTAAACTATTTCTTAACAAACCGTGCCAAGCTAAACTAAGTTCAGTTCGGTTCCCTAACCCTTCCTCTCATCGCGTAATCCCAAAGACGAATTCGACATTTATCAATGCGAGTGTACCACAAAGACTAATTCGACATTAATCCCAGCCCTTATCTGTATAACATGCGAATTGCATAATTCTTTCTTCTCTATTAGCTCAGTAGCAGTTATATGAGTTTTTCCATTAGCAAAATAAAAGAAAAATAAAAGCGTTGACAACTATGAATAAATAGCAGCATAGTAAACGGTAGAAACAAAGCGCGAAGAATTTGATAAAAAAAATAAAATAAAATAAAAAAAGACGTACCTGGGGCCATGCTCTTGTGTGTTGGAAGGGAGAATAAAGAGAAGCCGCCGAGCAAGAAAATGATGAGGAACCAAATTTACTGGCCATAAATATAAAATATAAATAACAATAATAATAAAATATATATTGGTGATTAAAAATATCTGAGTGAAGCAACAATAGCTTCCTGTGTGTCACGCACGCTCAGACTGAAAAACGAGTCAACCAAACCATGTTGAAGTGAAAGAGTTGGAGAACACAATATTAATACTAATGTCTCATCATTGTGTGAATTTCTTTGTTGGAAAAGGAAGGGAAAAAAATAGGGGGAAGGGGGACGGAGGAGGCAGAGGTGTGTAACTGTGTGAGTGTGTCTCTTCTGAGTTGTTTGATAACGCTCCAGCAAAGTGTGACAATTGTTGGGTTTCCGGGTCTCATTAAACCCGTTTTGTTTATGTGGCGGATTCTCCCCAAGTCAACAACTATTTTTCAAAAAGGATTTTCTTACCCAAAAATAGATAAATATTTATGATGATACCTTGAAAAATTTAAAAATATACAGGAGTATTCGGTTTTACAAGAAAAAATGACATATATATTTAATATCTAAGTCTAACACATCATTTTTTAGGTAAAGAATGATGGACAATTCAATTTTTCTTTCTTATTATTTTTCACATCTTTACTCGAAATAGCGTATGTTGGATTTAGATGCTAGATACAAATAACATTATTGTCTATTGAACATCTATTAAGAAATCAATATAAAAAAAAAAACCCCTTTTTTAAGTAAGAAAAAAAAGTCTTTCTAATTTATGGACCAGGTACATAGGTTAATTAAATTTTATAAAGTAAATATTTATTGAAAAACTAATATATTTAACGAATTAAAAAATAATTATTTAGATTTTCAATACAATTTTATTATTTATATTCTCTTATCGTATAGCTAAATTTAGAAAAACCCTCTCAAATTTTGAAGCAAAATTTAGCTAAAATTTGAAAAGCTTTTAAAAAAATGTTTATTATTATTAAATATATGGATAAAATTTGAAACCACATCATCTCATGGCATGTATCGCTCGGGCCCTTCCCTCACATTTTTCATGGGAACTTTTATCCTATAATTTTTTTTCCCATGACTGGAGTGTTCATCACCGACCCCAATGACTAATCTCCTCGCTGACTTATAGGCATCTCTAATGGGTGGGACAGCTGTGTTGGAAACCAACAAGCGGGCTTAGCAATTACTAGAGGGGGGTGAATAGTAATATGGAAGCAACAGTGACTAATTTTCGGTGCAATTAAAAGATAATTGATCAAAAGCTTGTTTTTCTGAAACTGGGCAATTTACTCGAGTGAAATGAAGAACACTCGAGTGAAAAGCCACGAAATACTCGAGTGAATTGTAAAACACTCGAGTGTTTTATGAAGAACAGAAAGGAGCAGTTTCAGAGAAATTTAGCAAAATGATTCAATTTCTTAAAGACTAATCCAGGGCAGATATAAATCGAAGTAGAGAGCAATTAAACTAAGTTAAAACAAGTTGAAAACAAGTTAATTGCAACCAATTGCTACTAGAATTATAAAAGCCCCTTTCTAGAGAACTTAGGGTTTGGTTTTTCTTGATATCTAAGAAAGCTATAAAAGAGAGAGACAACACCAATTTTATCCTGGTTCACACTCAATATAGAGTGCTAATCCAGTCCCCCTAATCAACTTAGGAGTTTTTACTAGTAATCAAATTGTTAGAAATTACAAGGATAAATTGAGATTCCTCACTCAATCCTAACCCTTTTCAAGAGTGTACCAAACTCTTGAAATTTCTACCCCAACTTGATTTGGTGATAAAGAGTCCCTTCTTCTTAAGCTCCTTGGAACCTCCAAGAGCCCACCAAGCTAAGAATCCTCTTAGTCTTTGTGCTTGAGAACCTCCCAAGGCTTGAGAACTTGGATACCTCACCAAGTACTTGGATACCTCACCAAGATTTTCTAAACAAGCTAAAGTGTTTGAGTGTTTGAGAATTTTACAACAAATAATTCTCTTACAAATGAAGCACACTCTCTTAACTCACTAAGACAAATAATAAAGATGAATGCTTGGTTGAGTTTAGAGAGAGAAAATGATTTTAACACTTGAGAGAGAGAGAATCAATGATAGAATGTAAGCTTGTTCTCTTGGATAATGGCCACTATTCAGAATATAAGTAAGGGGACAAAAGGGAAGGAAAAACCAAGTTGTTCTCCCTTTTTGTCCTCTTCTAACGTTTAAAAAATTTGTTGTCAGACCTAAATCGCTCGAGTCTTTTTGGAAACACTCGAGTGTTTTTGGGTCAACTCTAATAGTGTTGCCTTTTTACTTTATCCAACGGCTATATTACTGAAAATTCATAAATCACTCGAGTGAATTGAGAATAACTCGAGTGAATTGGTCAATGTTAGAAAAATTAAGTTTTCTAACATTGTTTTCAATTCTCTTCTCAAGTCTGATTGGTTTTAATCTCAACCTTTCATGCATGAATATTATTTGACCTTATGTGAGAATAAAAACCTAAACTACTCACTCTCATAAATAAAATACATTAAGAATAAATGAGAATGAATAATTAAACTAAGCACTTGATCTTCTTTAATGTTGGGCTTGCATTCTTCAAATTAAGTCCATAATTTAATTACATTGTCATCATCAAAATTAATCCACCTTAATCGGAGACTTGATTTTACAATCTCCCCCTTTTTGATGATGACAAAATAATTAAACCTCTAGCACTTGAGAGCTCCCCCTCAATCTAGGAACCTTTTTAACCTGTACAATCCAGAAAATGCCAAGCACAACGTAATACAATAATAATCATAATCAAGTGCTCATTGGTATCAGAGCAAGAGCATATATCATCAGAGTGAAAGTAAGAAAGCGGAAAAAATAAAAAATATGCTCTTTTCTCTTTAATCTCCGTTCTCCCCCTTTTTGTCATGATAAAAAAGATAACATTTTGGAAAAAAAGGTGGAGAATGAAGGATACCAATAAGAAAACTTTCCCTTAAGAGTAAATAAGAATCAAAATATGACTATGAAGCAATATTGAAAAACCATGAACGAACATGAAATACATGAAGAAAACATGATTAATGCACAAACATCATTAATCCACCATACACAAACCATAAAGCATGAGTTTGAAAATAGATACATCCAACTCCCAACAAAATTAACAAAAGTCTCAAAATAACTAAATAAAGTCATAAAGCATAAAATCTAGTGCAAATGAACATCAAGGACTCAAGAGGGTGGTGGTTGATGATCATCATCATGATGATTGGGCTGGAATCTCCCAAGAGCTGTCAGAATCTGACTGAGATCGGAGCGCACATGTCCAAAGTTCGCATCCACACTAGCAGAATGGGCATCAAGCCTACCATGAAGAGCTGAGTGCTGGATGTCCATCTGAGTCCTCATATCAAACATAGTTGCACGCTGCTCTAGAAGTTGATTGTCAATAGCATCCAAGCGCCCATAATTGCGATCAACTCTCCCAGTCATATAGGTCCTAAATTCCTTAGCCTCATGAGCCAATGAGGCAAACCTCCCATCAAAACCATCCATTCACTCATCCATATATACCCTGTGCTCTGCAAATGTGGTGTTCCAGGACCCCGGCATATCAAAGTTGATCCCATCAGTAGGATCATCCTGGGGTACTCCACTACTCCCTCCTGCCTGCTGATCAAAAGTGGCCTGCTCTTCCTCCAACTGCTGAGGGTCAACGCCCAACTGATCTACAGCCTGCTGAACATTGCCCTGACCTCTCAGAGCAGCTGCCTCATCAAAATACATACATCGATCACCTAAGTACTCGATGTCCATCTTACCCAAAGAGTTATCAGAAAATGCATGGATTTTCGCAGGAAGACGAACGACAGGCTCCTTTTCCGAAATAGGAATTTCAAAGTGTTGAAGGAGCCTGCAAACATGCATCGGGTAAGGTAGGTTTTGCTTAGGTTTGGAGTTGGAGGCTTGTTTCATTCTAGCAAGGATAATGGAGGCCCAATTCAAGACATTTCCATTAAGAATGGCATCCATAACACGAAGCTCAATTTGAATTGGGCGGGAGTAGTTTGGAGATGTTTGGGGTAACAGGATATGACAAATGAGATAGTGGAGGACTCTATTGTTGGCAGTCATTTGGTTTGCTTTCTTCTCGCCCTTGAGATATACACGATCGGGGCGGAGCAAGTTTCGAAAAATTGGGTCAACATCTCCTTTAGATGTGCCCTCGCTCGATCGTGACAACCCAAAGACTTGGAATAAAGCCCTAGGGGTAATCTCAAATCGTTGTCCTAACACAGAGGTCTCATATGAGTTTCCATTTTGCCTAAAGTTTGCATAAAATTGCCTAACTAACCTAATGTAGATAGGGCCATTATATGATAGGAAACCCATGAGTTTTTGAGTTTTAAGGTCATTTACAAAGGGGAATCCTCTACTAAGGAGATAAGCTTCACTTACCCAACATTGTGTTGCATAATCATTGGAAGCAAATTTTCTTTCCCTTTCAATGCAATTTGCCCTTTGATAGAAATCATCTTCCTCCTCTTCAATTGGTTGAGGTTCCTCCACCCTTGGCTTTTTCCCTTTTCTTCTATTGTCCGAAGATGAAGCCATTTGCACTTATAAGTGAAAAACTAGAGGAAATTTTGAGAAATTGGGGTTTTGGGGAGTTAGGGTTTTGGAAAGGGAATGATGAATTTGATGCTCAAAAACTTGAATTTGATGTGAAATAGGAGCAGAAATGAGTTTAGAAGATGAAATAGAGTTGAAATATGAAAGAAATTAGTTTTGGGTGAGATTTGTGAAGATGGAGGTGAGAGAACAGAGAAAACTCAAGTGAAGAAAGAGAGAAATTCGTGTAAAATGAAAAGAAAATCGCAGCAGTAGGCTATATCTGAGGAAATTCACTCGAGTGAATTTTAAAACACTCGCGTGTTTTTCAGAAAACCTGAAAAACACTCGCGTGAAATTGAATTCACTCGCGTGATGGCCGAAAGAGGGATTTTCAGAAACTTTTAATTCACTCGAGTTAAATGGGATTCACTCGAGTGTCGGCCAAAAATACTCGAGTCTTTTATAAAAGACTCGCATGTTTTCCATCAGACATGCTCAAAAACTTTTTCAATTAAAACTAATTTAATTTTGAATTAAAATCACTCGAGTGATTTTATAAACACTCGAGTGTTTTTATCAGTTATGCTGAAAATCACAGTTTTAAAACATAAAACACAAAATTCACCACATGTAATGAAAACAACAGATAGGAAACTTAATCACACACAATTAAAGACATAAATTCATAACATCTCAAGGTAATTTCAAACAAGTATCATCACACACTAAATTTAGACATACTTGGTGATTTTCAAATGGCACAGATCAATTAGTTTATACTTGACTCCTCTAAAATACCAAGTTCCCTTCTTATATGATAGAAGGTATCCCTTGGCAATGGTTTTGTAAAAATGTCCGCTAATTGATTTGTGGTACTTACAAATTCAATTGTGCAATCACCCTTTTGAACATGATCTCTTAGGAAATGATGTCTAATTTCAATGTGTTTAGTCCTTGAGTGATATACCGGATTCTTAGTTAGATTGATGGCACTCGTGTTATCGCATTTTAATGGAACACTTTCTAATTTTAAACCAAAATCCGATAATTGTTGTTTCATCCACAAGAGTTGAGCACAACAACTACCAGCGGCGATATATTCCGCTTCGGCGGTGGAAAGAGCAACACAAGCTTGCTTTTTAGAAAACCATGACACTAATGAACTTCCCAATAAATGGCAAGTACCACTAGTGCTTTTGCGATCAAGCTTGCATCCCGCAAAGTCGGAATCCGAATAGCCAACTAAACTAAGACTAGCATCCCTAGGATACCATAATCCGGTGTTAATTTTTCCTTTAAGATATTTAAAAATATGTTTAACTGCGGATAGGTGTGATTCTTTAGGATTTGCTTGAAAACGGGCACACATGCATACACTAAACATAATATCCGGTCTAGATGCGGTAAGATATAGAAGACTACCTATCATGACCCTATATTTACTAACATCAACCGGTTTACCTATGTCATCCTTGTCTAGGTAGCATGTTGTGCTCATGGGAGTGTATGCTTCTTTGCATTTGTCCATTCCGAATTTTCCAAGGAGCTCCTTGCAATATTTTCCTTGATGCACAAAAATCCCCTCCTTGACTTGCTTGATTTGAAGTCCTAGGAAGAACTTGAGCTCCCCCATCATGGACATTTCAAATTCCTTTTTCATCAAATTAGAGAACTTTCTACACAAGGACACGTTAGTGGCACCAAAGATAATATCATCTACATATATTTGCACTAACAAAATGTCCTCTTTGGTTTTATAGATGAATAGTGTATTATCAACCTTTCCCCTTTGAAAGCCATTTTCTAATAGAAAGGTACTTAATCGATCATACCAAGCTCTAGGAGCTTGTTTTAATCCATAAAGAGCCTTTTTCAACTTGTAAACATGGTTTGGAAGCTCATGACTTTCAAAACCGGGTGGTTGCTTAACATACACTTCTTCATTTATGAAACCATTCAAGAAAGCACTCTTGACATCCATTTGATAAAGAGTAAAATTCATAATTGATGCGAAGGCAAGCAAGATTCGGATTGCCTCAAGACGTGCAACCGGAGCAAAGGTCTCATCATAATCAACACCTTCCTCTTGGTTGTACCCTTGGGCAACAAGTCTCGCTTTGTTTCTTATAATCAAACTGGATTCATCAAGTTTATTTCTATAAATCCATTTTAAACCAATTATGGTATGATCATCGGGTATAGGCACTAATTCCCAAACATCATTTCTAACAAATTGATTTAGCTCTTCTTGCATGGCCATAACCCAATGTTCATCCATAATTGCTTCCTTAATTGAATTTGGTTCGATTTGAGAAACAAAGGAAACAAAATGACAAATGTTTTGAATTGACCTACGAGTTAATACTCCCTTTGAAAGATCTCCTATGACATTGTCAATAGGGTGAGCTTTCACCGTTTTCCAAGCCGGATCAAGTTCGTCTTTGACTTCTCCTTCATCCTTTGATTTTTCCATCTCTTTGTCAACATTTGAAATCTCAAGTCCATCATCACTACCCTCACATAAAACACTATCTTCTTTCAAAGACTCATTAAAAACAACATGAATTGATTCTTCAATAGTCATAGTTCGTTTATTATAAACTCTAAAAGCTTTACTATGAGAAGAGTAACCCAAAAATATTCCCTCATTCGATTTAGAATCAAATTTTCCAAGTTGATCTTTTCCATTGTTTAAAATGTACACTTTGCATCCAAAAACATGGAAATGGGATATATTGGGTTTTCTACCTTTGTAAAGCTCATAGGGGGTTTTCTTTATCATAGGCCTAATTAAAATTCTATTCATTACATAACAAGCCGTATTAACGGCATCGGCCCAAAAGTATTGAGGTACTTGAGAATCATTTAACATGGTTCTAGCAAGTTCCTCTAGCACCCTATTTTTCCTCTCAACAACTCCATTTTGTTGTGGAGTTCTAGGTGCCGAATATTGGTGCTCAATTCCATGCTTATCACAAAATCTATCAAATTTATAGTTTTCAAATTCACCTCCATGGTCGGTTAGAATAATAATCACTTTTTGATTTACTTGGTTTTGTGCAAGTTTAATGTGGCGTTTAAAAGACTTGTAGGTCTCACTCTTAGCACTTAAAAACAATGTCCATGTAAATCTTGTAAAATCATCAACAATCACCAAGGCATATTAGTTGCCACCAAAGCTTTTTACTTGAGAGGGTCCAAACAAGTCCATGTGAAGCATTTCCAATGGTCTTGTTGTGGACACATCATTTTTAGAACCAAAATGATTTTTAGTTTGTTTGCACTTCTTGCAAGGAGTGCAATCACCTTTAATTTGAAAATTGAGCTTTGGTAACCCAACTACTAAGTCTTTGGATTGAAGTTTCTTAAGTTGATTTACATTAATGTGAGTGGTCCTACGATGCCATAACCAAGTATCACTTTCTTTGCTAATTAAACATTTTGAAACTAAAGAAGTGATATTATTCAATTCAACCATGTAAGTGTTATTAGACCTTTTTCCAACAAATTTGATAGATTCATCTTTGTCACTTTTTATGAGACAATGAGTAGAGGTAAATAATACATGGTTACCAATATCACATAATTGACTAATGCTCAAAAGATTATGTTCTAATCCTTGAACATAAAGTACATTATCAATAACCAAGTTGGAAGAATTACCAATTTTACCTATACCAAGTATTTTGCCTTTGTTGTTGTCTCCATATGTGACATATCCCTTTTCCTTAGGAGTAAGCTTAATGAAGTGTCGCTTATCTCCCGTCATGTGCCTAGAACATCCACTATCAAGTATCCAAAGTTGCTTTCCGGTTCTAAGGCACACCTACAAGACACAATCACTTGCTCATTTTGGGTACCCAAATTATGTTGGGTCCCTTTTTGTTAGTCTTGGATGATTCTTCCTTCTTAATCCAAACATAAGTACCATTTTGAATTCCAAAAGATTTGATATGGCACTTATTGTTTGTGTGTCCAAATTTTCCACAATAAAAGCAAGTTGGTTTCTTTGTAAAATCAATTTTTGAGAATGAACCAACCACTTTATTTTTCTTTTTCTTGTGGACATATCCTAGACCGGTTTTGTTTGAGTTGTGTCTAAGAGAACCAATTAACCGATCTAGTTTTTTATCACTTTTGTTAAAAGTGTCGAGTTTGATTTTCAAATCATTAACTTCTTTTTCAAGCACACAACACTTTTCACAATGAGTGATGATATATAAGTGATTTGCATTCTCACAAACATGACTAGAGTTAGCAAGTTCCAAGGATGCATTTTGGAGTTTCAAATCATTAATAGATTTTTCTAATTCATTGATTTCCTTTTGATACTCCAAAAGCTTCTTTCCTTTTTCTTTGTTAACTTTAGCAAGTCACTCAAATTGAGTTAACATTTCATTATATTCACTTAGCAAATCATCATAAGAAATAGTATGAGAGGAGGTGTAGGAATAATTAGATGATACCTCATCCTCACTCTCATTGTCTTTTCTTTCACTACTTGAGGAGGCTTCATTGTCATTCTTGGCCATGAGGCATAGCTTGGCTTCCTCATCATCCGAACTACTTGAGGATGACTTGGAATCCTTTTCCGGTTCATCCCAAACAATGTAAGCTCTTTTCCCCTTGCCATCTTGAGTCTTCCTCTCATTCTTTCTCAAGTGGGTGGGACATTCCATTTTTATGTGTCCTATCCCACCACACTCATGACATTTCACACTCTCACTTGAGCTCTTGTTTCTTTGCTTGTTATCCTTGGATCTTTTGTCTTGAGGTCTCTTGTCCTTAGAGAATGATGAACTACCCTTTTTGCCTTTGAGGAATTTGTTGAACCTCTTGGCAAATAAACCAATTTCTTCCTCATTTAGAGCATGATCGGAGCTTTCACTTGAAGATTCATCTTCATCCTCTTTTGACATTTTGGTTGAGGCTTTTAGAGAGATGCTCTTCTTTTTCTTGTCCGAATCTTCATTTAAGTGAAGTCTTGATAGTTCCATCTCATGTTCTTGGAGCTTTCCAAACAAGGTGGTCAAGTCCATAGATTTTACATCCTTAGCTTCCTTGATGGCGGTCACCTTAGGTTGCCATCTCCTATCAAGACATCTCAAGACTTTGTTAGTAGTTTCACCATCTCTAAATTCCTTTCCTAAGCCAATCAATTGGTTAACGATATGTGTGAACCTTGTTTGCATATCATTGATAGACTCATTAGGGAACATATGAAAGAGCTCATATTAATGAGTTAAAGCATTTAATCTTGAGTCTCTAACTTCACTAGTTCCCTCATGAGTAATTTGCAAGGTATCCCACATTTCTTTAGCCGATTGACATTGTGAAATCCTATGAAATTCATTTTTGGACAAAGCGGAGAAGATGATATTTTTAGCTTTTAAATCATATGAAACTTTCTTTTTATCATCTTCATTCCAACTTGTCCTAGGAATAACAATGGCTTCACCATTAATCACTCTTCTAGGAATATAAGGACCTTTTTCAATTGCATCCCAAATATCGGTGTCTATTGCTTCTACAAAGACTCTCATCCTAACCTTCCAATAAGAATAATCTTCACCATTGAAGAATGGTGTAACATCCCAAATTTAATCCCAAGCATAATTAGTGAATTAATAGGTTTAAAGTGTAGGAATGGGTAGATTAATTGCTTAACGAATTTTGTGAGCAAGGTGAGCAGCCATTTTGAGTACTAGGGGTTGTATAGGAGGCAATCGTAGCTTTGAGCGAAATTAACTAAGCGAAATCGGGAGTTAAATCGGCGTCTTAGATGTTAGAAATCGACCGAAAAGAGAAAATTAGGAATTTATTATAGGAGGCTAAGAAAATAAATTCCACCGTTGGATGTGAAGTTTAGGGGATTAATAAGCTTGTTTAAAAATTTGGACCCGATCCGACGATTAACGAAAAAGTTATGGCGAATCGAAGATTGAAAACCCTGTGTCACGCCCAGGCGCACCAGCCATGCGCCCAGGCGGGTGCACTATTCATTGGTGCACCGGCCAGTGAAAAATCCGCCCAGGCGAGGCCCCAATTCGCCCAGGCGCGTGCAGAAACGCACCAGCCGCACCAGATCTCGCGTTTTGGCGCGCCAAACCCCCACCTGACCGCACCAGCCTCCCACGTCGCGCACCAGCAGCACCAGCTGGTGCCAGAACTCGCCCAAGCGAGTGATGGGCTCGCCCAAGCGAGCGCGATCAGCAGCACCAGATCTAGTGCGTTGGATCAGAAACTTGGGGCCAAAGTCAGTTTCTAAGCCACACGATCTTGGTGGCTGATTCAAGGCAAAATGAAGGGTGTTGAACATCACCCTCTCTCATACTCCAACACCAATTCAAGCTCTCTTCCTCCCATCTTCTCTCCATACTCAAGAACACCAAAGCACCATTCAATTACCCAAACACACAAGCTCAAGAACAATTTCATCATCCCTCATGAAGTGAGCCCAAGACATCATCATCATCTCTTTCATCCTCTTCCTTAGGGTTTAGAACCCCTATTGTCATTGCCATATATATATTATCAATAATCAAGAAACACCAACATCACCCCACCATCTCCACCATTTCTCTCAACCTCAAGAGCCATTCCATCAACCTCTTCTCACACACACTTGATCTTTGGGCAAATCAAAACCCAAAATCATCAAACCCACCAAGCAAGCTTCATGGAAATGGGTTGAAAACTTCCTCCCTCTCCTCCTTCTACCTCACGAATTGCCTCTCTCTTCTCCCTCTTGGATTTTCAAACTCAACATAAATTGGGTAAGTGAAATCCTATATCAAGTTATGAATCCTTTCCAATTCTTTTTGGCTCATGAAAGTTGTATTTAATCTCTTCTAGGGTTCAAGCTTTTCTCAAGTTTCAAGCTAAGGAATCCTCATATAGGACCTCTCTCTCTCTCTCCTCAAGGAACTCTTATATTTATTTGGATTTGAGGTAAGAGGGTTTGTATTACCTTAGCTTAGGAAGTAGATTCTCTTTAGTTATAGTGATGGCTAGGGGTAGAGAATGAGTATAGCACAAAACCTTAGGGTAGTTGATAATGAAAATAAATGAAATAATTAATGGAGAATAGAGAGAGAAACTAGTGTAATGTGTGAGAACAAATATATGAATGATGATAGATAGAAAGGGAATGATGGACTAAGTAGATATATAATTAGGGAGTAATTGAGAATAATTAAGTTGACGAATCATAAGGAAATTATAAAGGAATTAAGAGAGGATAATAGAGTGAAAATAAATAGAGACTCGATGTGTACTTGGAAAGATATGGAAACTATGGTAGGAATGAAATATTACATTATAGGGATAACCAAGAGGTGGGTAAAGAAAAGGGAAAGTGTTGATGATAGACTGGTTTTAATTTAGGAAGATGACGGATAATAAATATGGAAGGCATAGAAAAATGTATGCTAAGAGAAAATGATGAATGTATGCTAGGGGAAAATGTTGATTTAGTGCTAAATAAATAATGTGATTGATAAATGTGTATGAAAGTGAATTTATAACGGAAAGGGCATTTGTGGCTAAAATGGGGTACGAGTGCTAAAACTTGCAATGAAATTGAATGGAAATTATATAGAGAATGGGTTAAAAGTGAGTGGAATAATCGAACAATGGAACTATATTGTTAATGTGAGAAGGACTCACCTATCTAGGTGGGTGTATATAGAAATGTGAAAAGACGAAATTATGATGTGTATGATGGTGTATGTATATAGGACCCTCCCAAAGGGAGTGCGTATATGTGAATGTGTATGAATGTCCCTTCCAAATGGAAGTGAGAATAGGCGTAAATTTATAAGGACCCTCCCTAAGTGGAGCGTGAAAGTATAATAATGGACCCTCCATAACGGAGCGTGTATATAAATGGACCCTCCATAACGGAGCGTGAATAATGGACCCTCCATAAAGGAGTGGATATGTGTATATAAATGGACCCTCCATAACGGAGCGTGTATATAAATGGACCCTCCATAACGGAGCGTGTATATAAATGGACCCTCCATAACGGAGCGTGAATATAAATGGACCCTCCATAACGGAGCGTGAATAATGGACCCTCCATAACGGAGCGTGTATATAAATGGACCCTCCATAACGGAGCGTGAATAATGGACCCTCCATAAAGGAGTGGATATGTGTATGTATATGGACCCTCCATAAAGGAGTGGATATGTGTATGTATATGGACCCTCCATAGAGGAGTGGATAGATGCATGTTATGGACCCTCCGAAAGGAGTGGATTGAAATATATAACAGGACCCTCTATAATGGAGTGTGGATTATGGACCCTCCCTAAGGGAGCGTGATTATGTACGTTATGGACCCGCCTATATGGTGTGTGTAAATGTGAGTAAGACCCGCTCTCGTGGTGTGCGAACAAATGGTAATAGGACCCACCGAGAGGTGTGCGAAAGATTGGAATGGAATGAAAGGACTAGAAAGGTATAGGAAAATTGTGTAATTGAAAGGATAAGGGAATGTTGAGTTGTATAAAAGGAAATTGAATTAGTATATAATTTGGATAGTATGGGTTAGGGTAGGTCCTTGGTTTGTTACTATGCTTTTGTAGAAGCTATATTTCTAAGTTCTGTGTAATGCTACCCTTCTTGATATACTTTTACAGGTACCGAAGTGGAGCATGCACTAGTCGTGGCCGAGCAGGGGCACACTCCACAACGTGGAGTGTGAACGTTAGGGGTGATATTATATTGGTCCAAGAATTAAACGTTGACTTTTGACGTATATAAATATTATGTATTGTCTTTTGATGAGATTAAACTATTTTATAACTTGATCATTATTATTTTGGAAATGATGTAGTTGAATGTAATGAACTGATTTATATTTTGCCCTGTTGGCATACTGTTGATTATATGAAAATATTATTACAGGTTTTCAAGGCAAACTCATATTTTTGGAATGTCCATAAAATAAAGGAAACTCTGTCCGGTTTGACAGAGATTTTTACAAGTTAAAATGGTTTTAAAAATAAATTTTTAAGTCACTAATTAAATCGGGGTAATTAGAATAATAATTAAGATAGGGTGTTACAAATGGAGGTCGGTTAAGAGACATAGACCCTTCTTGTTGATTGCTAGAGCCCATTGTTTCCAAAAGGATCTTTTTCGAAAAAGCTTTTACGCTCGATCTTTCGACCGAGCTCTGATACCACTTGTTGGAAACCAACAAGCGGGCTTAGCAATTACTAGAGGGGGGTGAATAGTAATATGGAAGCAACAGTGACTAATTTTCGGTGCAATTAAAAGATAATTGATCAAAAGCTTGTTTTTCTGAAACTGGGCAATTTACTCGAGTGAAATGAAGAACACTCGAGTGAAAAGCCACGAAATACTCGAGTGAATTGTAAAACACTCGGGTGTTTTATGCAGAACAGAAAGGAGCAGTTTCAGAGAAATTTAGCAAAATGATTCAATTTCTTAAAGACTAATCCAGGGCAGATATAAATCGAAGTAGAGAGCAATTAAACTAAGTTAAAACAAGTTGAAAACAAGTTAATTGCAACCAATTGCTACTAGAATTATAAAATCCCCTTTCTAGAGAACTTAGGGTTTGGTTTTTCTTGAAATCTAAGAAAGCTATAAAAGAGAGAGACAACACCAATTTTATCCTGGTTCACACTCAATATAGAGTGCTAATCCAGTCCCCCTAATCAACTTAGGAGTTTCTACTAGTAATCAAATTGTTAGAAATTACAAGGATAAATTGAGATTCCTCACTCAATCCTAACCCTTTTCAAGAGTGTACCAAACTCTTGAAATTTCTACCCCAACTTGATTTGGTGATGAAGAGTCCCTTCTTCTTAAGCTCCTTGGAACCTCCAAGAGCCCACCAAGCTAAGAATCCTCTTAGTCTTTGTGCTTGAGAACCTCCCAAGGCTTGAGAACTTGGATACCTCACCAAGTACTTGGATACCTCACCAAGATTTTCTAAACAAGCTAAAGTGTTTGAGTGTTTGAGAATTTTACAACAAATAATTCTCTTACAAATGAAGCACACTCTCTTAACTCACTAGGACAAATAATAAAGATGAATGCTTGGTTGAGTTTAGAGAGAGAAAATGATTTTAACACTTGAGAGAGAGAGAATCAATGATAGAATGTAAGCTTGTTCTCTTGGATAATGGCCACTATTCAGAATATAAGTAAGGGGACAAAAGGGAAGGAAAAACCAAGTTGTTCTCCCTTTTTGTCCTCTTCTAACGTTTAATAAGTTTGCTGTCAGACCTAAATCACTCGAGTCTTTTTGGAAACACTCGAGTGTTTTTGGGTCAACTCTGATAGTGTTGCCTTTTTACTTTATCCAACGGCTATATTGCTAAAAATTCATAAATCACTCGAGTGAATTGAGAATCACTCGAGTGAATTGGTCAATGTTAGAAAAATTAAGTTTTCTAACGTTGTTTTCAATTCTCTTCTCAAGTCTGATTGGTTTTAATCTCAACCTTTCATGCATGAATATTATTTGACCTTATATGAGAATAAAAACCTAAACTACCCACTCTCATAAATAAAATACATTAAGAATAAATGAGAATGAATAATTAAACTAAGCACTTGATCTTCTTTAATGTTGGGCTTGCATTCTTCAAATTAAGTCCATAATTTAATTACATTGTCATCATCAAAATTAATCCACCTTAATCGGAGACTTGATTTTACAAGCTGGCCCCGAGATTTAACGCTGCTGCATGCACAAGGCAGGATTCGAACACCTGACCTTGCTTAAGCGTGGATCAATCCCTACTACTGAGCCACACGTTCGGGGTTATAATTCTAAATATATAAAAAAAAAAAACATGTTAAAGTTTGATATTAGTTTTGATAATCTATTACAATGTTTTTTTATAAGAAAAATTTTATTCCAAAAATCAAAAGTACAAGATATATTTTTCGAAAAGTAGCATAAAGAAAAAGAATCAAAAGGTTTCAAACGCCAACACTACAAGAGCAATATTAAAAAAATAAAGTATTTTGTATATAAAAAAACGAAATATCAATCTTGTCAATCCTGAATTAGATCGATCGGTTGAATCGGTTAAACCGTGTCTCGTCCATATTTCTAATCCTCGTTATGTTATAAAGCTATTTCATTGGCTAAACCAGTTTTCACCAAACTGAATAAAAATATTTATTAAACTAGCTCTTACCCCGTGCAATGCACGGGTTGTTGATATTAAATTTTTTATATTAAATATTAAAAATTAAAAATTATTATTATTTTCATTATAAAGTAAAGATTATTATTAAACAATAACAAAAATAATTATAAAAAAAGATGATTCGATATACTTTATTATTATAAATCAAAAATTATTATTATTATTTTGATTTTTTTGTATGATGGTATTATGAGAATAATTAATCATAAATCATAATATCCCTTATTTCATTGGACATGAATTCATTAGAAGACAATGACGGTTCGTTTTTTAATATTATATTTATTTATGTATAGATCAATATTAAATGAATATATTCCTTATTTAGTTGATCGATAATTAGCATGTTTTATTAATTATAGTGAAATCAAAATTAAACTTTTTTATTTTTATCCAGTGCAATGCACGGATTATTAATATTTAAATATTTTAAAGTAAAGATTATTATTAAACAACATTAAAAAATGAGCTTGTTGAAAAATTTTGTACTTCCTTATATAAAAAAAATAAAATTTTTTATCTAGAGATTTTCCTTATTTATTCAATGGATAAATTAACATTTTTTACATGATTATTAACTTTATTACGATGAATCAAAAGTAAATCAGAATTAGATCTTCCTTATTTATTTAATAGATAAATTAATATTTTTATATGATTATCAACTTTATTATGATAATTAAAAACAAATCAGAATTAAATATTTTGATCTTTTTTGTTTAATGGTATTATGAGAAAATTTAAGGATAAATTGTAATATCCACTATTTCATAGAACATGAAGACGATATTGAAATTGTTATTTTTGACTATCTTGGTTAACACATTGCATTTTATTATGAATATAATGTTGGCTCTTTTTTTTATATATTTAATATTATATTTGTCTATGTATAGATGAGTATTAAATTAATGTATTCCTTATTTAGTTTATCGATTAATTATTAGAGTGAAATGAAAATTAAACTTTTTTATATTTTTTTTTGTTTGATGGTATTATGAGTAGATTTAAAGATAAATCAAAATATTTTCTATTGCATAAGACATGATAATTTAGCATATTTTAAATATAATTATCACATCTAATATAAAAAAATTATATATAACTAGCTCTTACCCCGTGCAATGCACGGGTTGTTAATATTTTAATTTTTTTATATTAAATATTTTAAATTAAAGATTATTATTATTTTTAGATATGATCATAGAAGCCTCATCTCTTTGAGTTTATCTTTTTGAGGATAATGATTTTTTTTTATAACAAAATGATATTGAGGATAATGATTTCACACAAAATTAATTATAAGCAAATATATCAATCTTTTTTAGATATATATAAACTTTTATTAGATGTTTGGGTTTATGATGAACTCTTACTATGAGCATAGAAGCCTCATCTCTTTGGGTTTATCTTTTTGAGGATAATGATTAATTTTTTTTAACAAAATGATACTGAGGATAATAATTTCACAAAAAAATAATTATAAGCAAATATATCAATCTTTTTTAGATATATATAAACTTTTATTAGATGTTTGGATTTATGATGGACTCTTTACTATGATCATATAAGCCTCATTTATTTGGGTTTATCTTTTTGAGGATAATGATTTATAAGCAAAATTAATTATAAGCAAATATATCAATCTTTTTTAATTAAAATTGTTGGTAAAGAATTAATTTAAATCTGAAAAAAAATTATTATTGTTTTTTTAGTTTGATATTTATGCTATACAACATGTCTGAGTGCATTTTTCAATATGCTATCCCAAATTTTTTCACTTCGAACAAACTATTCAAAGGGTTCAAAACATAAAATTATGGGCATCGATAGAAATTGTTATTTTCATTATATATTTTTACTTGTTTTTTTTTCTGATAATCTGAAGAATAGAATGTATGTATGGATGCAGCAAAATCTTGTCTACCAAAGAAACTATCTCTTTTTGTGTCTCATTCACGTTTCATTATTTATTTATCTTTACACGCATTTAAAAAAACACATCCAAAGAATAAAAAACAATCACAAGTTGACACCTTGATTATCAATATAAGGTAACAAATAATTGAAGAATTAACTATTGGTTATTTGGTGACCAAATAATTTGTAAAAATTAAATAACAAAGGGAATGATAATCATGTGTGAACAACTAATATATTGATGTGTGAGTTTTACTTGACATGGTTAAAGTAATACTTCATTGCCACATCAGTATTTACATTTAACAAATCTAGACTAATGATAAATACCTAAATTAAATGGTCGACCCTATCACCCTAATCATCATTCTTCACGCAGCAATGAAGCATATGAAGCTTGTTGTTCTTCTCATGCTGTTGTTGAGAATTCATTGCTATAGATGAAGCTTCTGCCAATGCAAAATCATCAATAGTGATGATTGCGTGTAATGAGATTGCAACTTATTATATGGTGACACATTGGAAGAGGCGGTGATTCATGTTCAATAAAAAAGAGAGGAGAATGATGAAGAATGTGACTTTCATGACTTGAGAAATCATCATATTTATAGTTTGAAATATGTGATAACTAAAAAGATATTTGAGTTTATCCTGAACTGAAGCATCATCTGTTTTTTTTTTGGTTTGTAAGCATCATCTCTTTGGGTTTATCAATCTTTTTTAGAATAATGATTTTTGTTAACAAAATGAAGATAATGATTCCACATATAGATAATTTATTTAATTTTAAATATTAATTTTGGACAGATAATTTATTTAATTTTAAATTATAATTTTGATTAAAGACAATGTTATCTACGTACAAATACTCTGGTGCGAGTATTTCTTAAGCGAACAAACGTGGTGCCTCGAAAAGGGATGTTTTTATATAAGTATAGTAGATATAGTAGATTAAACCAAAATTATACATTCTGAATTTTTTATTGGATAATATTATAAGATATTTCTTATATTTATTTGATGGATAAATTAATAATTTTTTTACCATTATTATTTTTTTAATATAATTATCACATTTATTATTATTAATATTATTATTATTATTATTATTATTATTATTTAAATATTTTGATCTTTTTCATCGTTTATTTTATCTCATGACAAAAACGGAAAAAAAAATCATAAATAAATCGAAAAACATTGTTTCTTCAAATAGGCAAAAGACTCACCAAAATTATTTCTCACCGGAATATGATCATGATATATCTTCTTAATCCTAGAAGCCTTAGCCCTTCTCTTCTTTGAATAGAGAAAAGAGTCAATTATTTGCATATTCTTTCAACAAAGAATAATCAAAGTAAGTATGTGTAATAACTTACCAAAATTTCAAAAAAAAAAAAAAACTTGTCAAGGTCATGCTCTTGTTTGAAGTAACTCATTGATGTCATTCTTCCTGAAATTAGCATTAAGCAAAAGTCAATTAAAAGTATAACAAAATATGCATCATCTAATAAGTAATTCATGAAACAGTCAAAAATCAAAATTAAAAGCTCTAAGTAGAGGAATAAGCAAAAGCCAAATATAAGTATAACAAAATATGCATCATCTAATAAGTAATTCATCAAACACTCAAAATTAAAATTAAGAGCTTTAAGTAGATGAATGAGGGAAAAAATAAAAATAAAAGAAAGAATTTGAAGAAGAGAATTCTTAGAATTAGATAGAATTTTAAAAATTGAATGGGAGAGCCTATTATATATATATAGTGATTTTTTAATATTTTTTAAATATTTTTGTTGAGGATAATGATTTGTTCAACAAATTGAGGATAATGATTTCACATACAGCTAATGATTATATAAATTTAAATAATTAATTTAATTTCAAATTGTAATTTTGGTTTAGAGATAATGTTATTTACCTACAAACATATAATGATTAAATAAATTTAAATAATTTATTTAATTTTAAATTGTAATTTTGATTAGAGATAATGGTTATCTACCTACAAATTCTCTGGTGCGAGGAAAGTTTCACGGGACAAACGTGACGCCTCGAAAATTTCTCTGACAAATGTGGTGCTTCGAAAAGGGATCCTTTTATACATAGATAGTAGATTAAACCAAAATTATACATTCTGATTTTTTTATTGGATAATATTATAAGAAATTTCTTATATTTATTTGATGGATAAATTAATATTTTTTTACCATTATTATTTTTTAATATAATTATCACATTTATTATTATTATTATTATTATTATTCATATTTAAATATTTTGATCTTTTTCATCATTTATCTTATCTCATGACAAAAACGGAAAAAAAAATCATAAATAAATCGAAAAACATTGTTTCTTCAAACGGGCAAAAGACTCACCAAAATTATTTCTCACCGGAATACGATCAGGGTATTTTTTCCTAATCCTAGGAGCCTCTGCCCTTCTCTTCTTTGAAAAGATAAAAGGATCAATTATTTGCATATTCTTTCAACAAAGAATAATCAAAGTAAGTATGTATAACAACTTACCAAATTTTTTTTTAAAAAAAAAACAACTTACCAAGGTCATGCTCTTGTTTGAAGTAACTCATTGTTGTCATTCTTCCTGAAATTAGCATTAAGCAAAAGTCAATTAAAAGTATAACAAAATATGCATCATCTAATAATTAATTCATCAAACACTCAAAAATCAATATTAAGAGCTCTAAGTAGAGGAATAAACAAAAGTCAATTAAAAGTATAACAAAATATACATCATCTAATAAATAATTTATCAAACACTCAAAAATCAAAATTAAGAGCTTTAAGTAGAGGAATGAGGGAAAAAATAAAAATAAAAGAGAGAATTTGGAGAAGAGAATTCTTAGAATTAGATAGAACTTTAAAAATTGAATGGGAGAGCCCATTATATATATATATATATATAGTGATTTTTTTAAATATTTTTTTAGATATTTTTGTTGAGGATAATGATTTGTTCAACAAATTGAGGATAATGATTTCACATACAGATAATGATTATATAAATTTAAATAATTAATTTAATTTCAAATTGTAATTTTGGTTAGAGATAATGTTATTTATCAACAAAATCAAATAAATTTAAATAATTTATTTAATTTTAAATTGCAATTTTGATTAGAGATAATGATTATCTACCTACAAACTCTCTGGTGCGAGGAAAGCTTCACGGGACAAACGTGATGCCTCGAAAATTTCTCCGGCAAACGTGGTGTCTCGAAAAGGGATCCTTTTATATATAGATAGTAGATTAAATTGAATCATATTAAAATAGGTCTGATTATCTAATAAAAAATATAAAATGGAATTTAAATTTTTTATTTTTTTTTTTAAAAAAAAGCCTATATGGTAGATGATAACTAATGCATGGGTAATTCCTTTTAATAAACCGAAAGTAATTTATGGTTGAAATCATCTATTTTTTTTTAATCATTAACATATTGTATATTAAGAACTCCTTTGACTTTATTGGTTATATGTTTATATATATAAATTTGATAAGCTTGCGAAATATATTAAATATAATTTTTTATTTTGATTATTATAGTTTTTCTCATTTTGGAAGGGCCTGAATTTATTTATTTATTTATTTTTTTGATAATCAACGGGGCACTAGCCCAGAAACAGATTACATAACACTACGAGGGAAAGCAATCCCATAAGCATCCTCACAAATAATACAAAATAAAGTAGGAGGAATGTCAGAAATAACAGTAATATCATGAGAGCCTGAATGACCTACATTAGCTAAAAAATCAGCTCCACGGTTCGCCTCGCGGTACACATGACGAATACTAAAATATGAGAATTGATGCAGAAGTCTCTTGATCTCAATTATAATAGCAGAGCAATGATGATTCGGCTTATAACAGCCCCTAACCATGTCGACCGTAACAAGAGAATCTAGCTCAATTTCCAAACGGGCAAAGCCCATGGATAACGCATGTTTAATGCCCAAAAGAAGACCCCAACACTCAGCCAGAAGAGAAGAGCAGGAACCAAGGAAACAATGAAAGCCAGAGATAAACTTACCAGTGGAGTCACGGAATAAACCTCCACAGGCGGCTGTATTATTGGAATGCTTCAACGATCCATCAACATTCAACTTTAAGTTGCTCTCTCTAGGCGCTTGCCAAGAAATCAATTCTTCATGCTTTAGCACAAGATGCTGCAAAGGACAACGAGTACTGTCAATAATATGCTTAGCAAAGCTAAAAGCTCGATGAACAAACTCCTGGTTTAGCAACCCAGCATTATTAAAGACCAACTCATTGCGCTCTTTCCAAAAACTCCAAATGAGAACAACAAAGAGAACCTGCCAATCAATATCTAAACAACCAACATCATACTTAGTCAAATTAAAATGCAGCCAGTCATGTAAGTTTAAGGAGAAAAAAGAAAGCTGCTGATCATGTCGCACTAAACGCATCCAGACACCTCTAACATCATGACAATCACGAAGAACATGCAGCAAAGATTCGGAGGCATGCGAGCATCTGGAACAAGAAGAGTCCAAAGCCATACCTCTGCGACTTCGCTCCACATTAGTTAAGAGTCTATCATGACAAACCTTCCACAAAAAACCTCTAACTCGCTGAGGGCCAGGCCACCGCCAAACAAGATCAAAAAGAGCATTCTGATTATGCTGAACACTAGGACCACCAGATAAAGCAGCTACAGCAGATTTAATAGAAAAAACCCCCGATGATTCCAAACCCCAAGCAGTTACATCCTCATCTCTATCCGAAGAAGGAGGGAGAACACCCTTAATAGCAGAAATAACATTCCCTGGAAGAAGATCATGCAACATCTCCCAGTTCCAACAGCCACCAAGAGTAAAGCTAGACACTGAATACCCTCTACACCAATCAGGGATTTGAATACTATCCATTGAGGCCAGCGAAGGGAACCCCGGTATCCACCTATCAAGCCAGAATCTCGTACGGTTGCCATTGCCTAAAATCCAGAAAGAAGCCTCAGCCACTTTAGAACACACTCTAGCAATACCTCTCCAAACAACAGTAGCATTACCTCTCACAATGGGAGAAACATTATGGACATTAGAGATTTTGTACTTAGCAGTGAGAATTCGAACCCAAAGAGATTCAGGTTCATTCATAATCCTCCACGCAAGCTTCATTAGAAAAGCTTCATTCACCTTGCGCAAGCTTCGGAAACCCAAACCACCTTCCGATTTTGGTTGACAAATTCGATCCCACGAAACCAGGTGACACTTCCGGGAATCATTAGTGCTACCCCAAATGAAACTCCGACAAATCTTCTCAATCTCATCACAAACAGCCAAAGGAATTACTGTTGCCTGCATAACATAACTAGGCAGAGCCATAATAACAGACTGGGCCAACGTAACACGACCTGCGAAAGAAAGGGAGCGACATCTCCAACCTGACAACTTTTTCTTCACCTTGTCAACAAGAAAGGTAAAGGAAGGAATGATGGACCGAGAACTTTTCATAGGGATCCCTAAATATTTACTGAAATCACTAGAAATAGAAATTCCTAAGGAGGAACTAACATCCATAGCAACATCAGTATTAACATTTTTAGAGAAGAAAACTGACGATTTAGGAAGGCTAACCTTGTGACCTGAGGCACTGCAAAAAAGATCAAGCACAACATTAATCTCCTCAACTTGATCAATAGAAGCTTCCCCTAAAAGAATGATATCATCGGCAAAGAGAAGATGGGATAATTTCGAGCCTCCCCGCCCCAAAGTAATAGGCTTCCAAGAACCTCCTTCAATAGCATCATTAATCAAATGTGTCAGGCGTTTTAGTACAATGCCCCAAAAATGTTTGAGATAGCTCTTGAATTTTCAAATGTTATGTTAATGATGATCATTTCAAGTGGTATATGCTTCCCGATATCATTCAGTTATAGATATTTGGACTGAAACATAATTATCTCACGTACGATAATTGTCGCTAGAGATATGGAAAACACTCATTTAACATTCAACTAAGAAAAATGATATATCCCCTTCAAAAAAAAAAGAAAAAGAAAAAGAAAAATGATATAGCAGTACATTAACAAAATGGGTACCTTTACTAAATTAAACCCTTGAATACTTATGTTAAAAAAATAAAATAAAACCTTGAATACCTTCTCTTATAGGCTCCTCTATGAATTTACCTTAGTGTATATTTATCTATGGTAATTTAATTTGAGAAAATGGGTAATGCACCGACAATGTAAAGTTTTTTACACCATCAATGCATTATCCACCATTCATCCGTTTATGGCCGTTGACTTTTAGATAAAAGTAATAAAAATAAACGGTGGATGATAGACTTATAGTATAAAAAACTTTACGTCATCAGTGCATACACATTAATCTCATTTAATTTTACATTTATCATACAAAAAAAACACAGGAAAAGGAGCAAAAACTGTGGAGACTATTTTCAACCTTTGGCAAAGAGAATTGTTAACTAGGTTTAGAGTCCTTACAGTGTCTAACTTGAAGGTGCAGGATAGGCAATTTTTGGCTCAAATAGGATGCAATGCATAGTTTTATGAGTGTTTGGTGGCTAATTTGCCTTTTTTTTTCCTGGCAGGTTGTTTAGGCCTTGCTACTAGAACCGATTCTAGATGGTGGCTAGTTGAATGAGATTTTCTTCCTATGCTCTTTGCTTGTATAGTTATGTTCATGGTTAATTATATTTGTCGTTTACCTAAAAAAAATCAAAAACCAGTTTACAAAACCATCAAAACATAATGGTGCAAACTAAGATCCATGCAAAACTAAAACGTTTCAACTTTCAACCCACAGTTAAACCGGGCCAATGGCTGTTTGAACGAGTTTTATTCATGAATACTTTGTCAAGTCAAACAAATAGAAGGCAAATGAAGCAAAGCTCGAGTAAGCAAGGGGAAAGAGAGACAAAAGAACAGAATCTATGACTTATGAGACATGCAGAATAGATTCAATCTGATATAGAACCTTGAAACGTAGGCATGACTGGAAACAATTACAACCTCATCTAATAATTTATTAACGTTCTCAGGATAACACAAATACGGAACTTTTAATTCCTCGCGATCATTAACTTGCTCAAAACACCAAGACCCCAGCAGAAAATGGCATTGGCAGGAACTCATTTGAAAATTTCAACACCCTATCAGAATATCATCCCTTTGAAATCCCTTTAACCTTCCCAAGACTAACCCCTCAAGAATACTCTCAAACCTAAATAAGATTTGCCCTCTTCAAAAATCTGATTGCTCGACAATAATAGGGCCATATTGATTCCACATAATCAATATACTTCTCCATTATCCATTCTTGCAATTCTTTCAACTTTCTTCTTGTTAACTGTTTATAATCTCTATTTTTTATGTCCAATAGAGGCTGCAAAATATAAGCTCTGATATCTTCTTTGAGTTTGCCTCGAAAAACATAGTTGAACACCAATACGGAGTATGAGGGTAAATTCTTAATTAGTGTGACAGTTTGAATGAAGGTGAAGGCATAAAGAGCACACAGCCCCCGAATTATCAGGACGTACAGAGCCACAATGAATGGGCCAGCAACCCATAAAGGAGTTAACTCCTTAGAAACTTCAGCACCATACTTTACATTAACAGCCAAGTATAAAGGAACACTGCAAATAAAAGATAAATTAGAAGACAAATAAAATCATATAGCATTGCTGTGCAATTAATACTGTTGTCAGGATTTAAAAAGCAAGAAAAAGTTTAGCAAAAATGCAAAACTACTAATACACTATATTGACTCAGGCACTCAGCAGTAAGCAAGTCATGCAACCCCGCCCCCTGGTTTGAATTTTCCAGTTCCATTTTCTCCATCCAAGTTGACACACGAGAAATTAAACGTGACAGCCACACATCAAATTAAGCTGAAGACCTCAATAACAAAATACTCATGGTAAAATAAAAAATGCACACGCATCTTCCTTTTTCACAAAGATATCATAACATGTAGAGAGGAAAAAACAATCATACTTACAAAATCAACAGAGGAATCTTTATTGTTGCATCCAAGGCCAGAAAATGAGACCAAGCCACCTTCAAAACCCCACCTCTTTCCTTACTTTGAGTCCTTTGTAGAGTCCCCTCACTGGGAGGTGGTTCTCCAAGAATTTCATCGTCATCTTGATTTGATGGTTGTGTGCGCAACATCATCAGCCATTTCTTGAATAGTCTATGAATGGCAGATGATGCTGCGAGGTTCTCATTTTCTTCAGATGCATACGAGAAGGGAACATTGTGAGCTTCCCCACTTTCTTCTAGTCTAACAGAAGTCTTAGGCACCTTCAATCGATTAGCCCTGGTTCCAGAATCATCATTTTGTGTGTTGCCTTTGAAGACTGAAATCCTCAAGGATTTGAGCTTGGGTACACAAAAGCAAGGAGGCCCTACACTGGAAACAAGAAATCCTTTACATGAGGCAGAAATTAGGGTTATCTGCTTTCAGACATCAATTCATGCATGATTGAGTGTTCATGATTGTGTGTTTCTGTAAGTGCAACAATCCCAAGTACATAAAACTGAATAAACTAATTCAAATATCAAAAGCATTAGATTTTTTTTAAATACTGGTATTGGTATTTCCTTGCATAATATAATATGAACTTCAGATTCTACAAGCAGAGGAACACTATCCGAGGATGGAAAATTTGTGCCCTCAATGGGTTCGCCAAGACTTTTGATTTTTTAACCCAATTTCAAAGAGGCTACTTCGAGTTGCATTGCAACTTGATTATGCTAATTCTTATCATAGGTCCACTACACATTCATCATTTTGTTAATTATTAACTTTGTACTAAACTTCTTAAAGTGACCCGGGCACCAAAGAACATATTGAATTTCAACCAAAATAACACAAGTATTTCCCCACCTTAAACAAATATCCCGCTTTAATAGGTAACGCAAATCATTTCTTCCAATCATGTGATGTTTTGTTAAACACTGCTTCAACTTCAGACTTTTGCTCCATGTCAAACGCCTTGAGGAAGATGTCAGAAACAAACCCTACAAGAAAACAAATCACTTATATAAAGTTTTATAATTCATAATCATATACCTAGCATTTGAAATCTGAACATGGAATCCGAGATCACAAAAAATCAAAATCCAAGAACAAATACAAAACACGTGGTAAAACAAGATAGAAAGGCTTATCGAAATTCAGTTCAAGCAACTTTGACAAAGAAAGATATAGGTACAGTGATAAGAACCGCCACACCACAAAAGCTAGCTGTTGTAGCTGGAGAGCCCAAGGCCTTATAAATCCCACAATAGAATTCCATACTTTCAATGTGGGACTCAAGTCCCATACCTATCAATTGGATCCTAAGATCGCACGAAGATCGTGGATCCACATGGGTTGGCTATGCACAAGCCCCTTTGACTAGTCTCAAGCGAACACAGCAATGCTGGCATCACCACTCGCACCGCTCATCGTGCAGTTTGAGAGACATGGTGGAAGGCTCTGTGATAAGAACCTTGGGAGAGCCACATCACAACGCTAGCCGTTGTAGTTGGAGAGCCCAAGGTCTTATAAATTCCATATTAAAATCCCATACTTCCAACGTGGGACTCGAGTCCTATACCTTCCAATTGTATCCTAACATCCCACCAGGCTCCGCAGCTCAGCGTCTATACGGGCTAGATGTGCACTAGCCCCTTTGACTAGTCCTGGACAAACACTGCAATGCCGACATCCCCACCCGCACCACTCGTGCATCTGAGAGACTTGGTAGAAGGCTCTAATACCAATTGATAAGAACCTTGGGAGAGCCACACCCATGCCCACACCACAAAAGCTAGCCATTGTAGTTGGTACAATACTAATAGAATAGTCTACCAAACATTCAAGTTGTATCAAAATTAAAAGTTGATAAAGCATCACTCAGCAATGGGAGATACTATTCGGCAAGCAATCAGGCAAAGATTATCCAGCACCCTTTGATGATGATAGACCACATCATCCAACATTAACATTACTATTTAGCTAGTTATTTCACTTATGCACTGAATTTTCCATAATAATACACATAAATCATACAAATGGTAAAAGAAAACCGAATATCAAATCGTTAAAACCATACAATGAGAGGACTTATGGACAAATAAGTAGTACTAATTTTTCATAATCTAAATACCTGTGGTTGATAGGATACTAGAGCCATTTTTGTGCCTATATCCTTTATTCCTTATCCAATCCACTCAATAGAGGACCTATTCAACAAAGAAACAACATCGGAGTTAAAAATATAAGTAAACATTAAACCAAAGCAAAAGCCAATGGCATAAGAGTAAATAATAAAGAAGAAACAAAACCAGAATGTCAACGATATAAATGGTAATTTTAGCACATTTCGTTGTGGATAAGGTTATTAAGTTAAATAACTTTAAGCAACGAAATTCACCGAAATGCTAAGCAGAATTCTCAAGATAAATTAAAAAAAAAAAAAAGAAAGGCAGAATTATCAGAACATATGTATGCTGGGGAGGAGGAATGAATGAATGAAGGAAAGAAGGAACAAAACGGTACCGTATCGTAAGGAGGGTGTGGGAATGAATGATGAAATGAAAGTTGGGGAGAGGAGTAGTAGATTAGAGGAAAGAGTGTGAATCATGGAATGGAAGGAAAGAAAGGATATTGTTAGAGAGAGATGAGGGGAAAGTGGAAATGAGTAAACCCTAACCAAAAGGGACTTTACCTGGGAAGGGAAGGAAGAGGAATGATGGCGGTACCAATATCCTCATACACCTGGCACCCGTATCTATCCTCACTTCGTCACTCTACTTTTATTTATTTACTAGTTTTTAACCCGTGCATTGCACGAATATTTTTAATTATATTATTATTTAGTTATAATATTCTTGTAATATTATGATTGGTTAAATGCACGATATATATATCAATCATTGTATTTATTATTAAAAATCAAATAGTTAGTTCAAAAAAATTAAATACATTTAATTTAGCATTAAAAAATATAAAATTAAATTCATGATAATTTAGGTAGACTTTATTTAAAAAGAAGTAATTGATATCATCAATATCTTTGAATTTAGATTTTTGCAAGGATTGGACTTGAAAATATATATTTTGTTTTTTTAATTTTAATAATATTTAGGATTTTTATATAAGATAAAAAAAATTCAATCCAAAAAGTAAAGAAGTAAAATACCCATATGTTCTGTCGTAGAATATCTGGTACTTGAGCTAAGCGGTCAAGTGTCCAAGTATTCTGCTTATTGCTTTTAGACTGAAAATAGGCACCCTGATTACCCTCTGCTCTCTTATATAAGCTGATATCCTTATCGTTGGGTTTCCCTCCTCATCAATGGGTGTTACCGAATTACCGCTAACGATAGGTGATAATAGCAGGAGTAAAGTGGACATTATTGGAGAGCAGCTGCTCATCATTGTATAGGAATCCAAGGGAATCAGGATTTATGGGTTTGTCTTCTGAGTAACCGCTATACCGGTTTTGCGAGGTAAAGGAATCCTATGTAGTTCTGTCACAAATCTTCTTCAACAGAGTGGTGGCTTCAAGCCTCTTAATGGGCCTCATAAACCGGTTGTTTCGGATCTTTTTATTGAAAAGATGTGATTGTACAAAGATTAATGGGTTCGTAAACTTAATGAAATAACGGCCTCGAAGGCGTACAAGTACTACAGATGCTTCAGGCAAAGGGACACCGCTACTTATTATTTTAACTATGGTAGGGTGCGCCTTTGTTGGTGATGACGCCTTCTTCAGTAAGAGTCGGGGCTGATGTTTGTAGAAAGTTGACCATGGTGATGAGATTTCTCCGTAATGATGTGGGATAAGGGAATGAGTGCCCCCTGTTGTTCGCCTCACTCTTTCCACGCTCCTCACTCTTGTCTCTCTTCAGTGTTCCTTCCCTGGGACTTAGAGAAGGGAACTATGTGTTTGTGTATTGTTTCAGTGTATTGCTACTGTATTCTTCCGTTGTTGTTCTCTTGTGTGTTTTGATTGATGGTGGCACCTTTATATAGTGCCCCTTTTACCCATTGGTTATTCCCCTTTTCCCTTTACCTGCTGGTCCACGCAGCTTTTCCCTCTTTGTTGCTGCCTTCCTCCTTCTTTATCAGGTGCCAGTTTATCCTTTTGCCATTTCAAGCTTTCCATTAATGGTTGGGGAAGGGGGGCATACAAGGCATGCCATTTCCGTCTCTCCCTTGGGAAGGGTCTAGATGAGGTGAGCAAATATTCCCTTCTAGCTTCCTGTGCAAGCTGCACGTGTCATGGAAGTTGGGTGGCTCTCTGTCGCTCGTGTGCTCTCTGAAGGTGGGGTGCGCCTTCGTGCGCGAACGCATGCCCAGGTACGCCCTTCTCCGTCGCTACTTCCCGTTTGTAGCTCTTTTGGTTCGTCCCGTGTTGTTGGTGTGCCTAACGGATCTGGGCCTGGTTCTACGCTTGGGCTTCACAATTGGGCTACCACATTTTTTCTGGGTATCAACAATAGCCCCCTTTGCAGCAAAAGGGGTAGGAACTTTCCCTTTTGGTGCAAATCCTAGTCTGTCTCTCCTCTTCCTTTTCCTCTTTTCTTCGTTGCCTTCCACGTGTACTCAGGGGGAGAAGTTTCAACAGCTCATAAAGCTTCACTCTTTCCCACGTTCCCTCACTTCTTTTCAAACTACTTCTCATAAACCCTTCAGTTACTTTTGTTTACCACCACCCATTCTCTTTCTCCCTTGGCTCTGCTTGTAACTCACCCTCCTTCTCTCTTCTTCCTTTCCGAAAATCTGCTTTCTTTTCTTCTTCTTTCGTTTTCTGTCTCCAAATTGCTTTCTCACATGATGACAAAATCTACAGTCCCTTCAGGTTCTGGGGAAGACAAGTCCTCTTCTTCTGATGAGGGAAGCCAAATGCAGAAGGAAGCCACTGAAGAGCATGTCCCTCAATCTCTTTCGTTCTGCTTTCTGGACGCTCTCCCTCCGCCGCGTTCTGATCCGGTGGAGCAAGGGCATCGCCGTTGGGCGTCTGGGGCGCGTGCTAAGCTTCCTTTTCCTTAGCCCCCGGAGTCTGGCGGTCTCTTCTCAGGCCAATCATCTAAGGCTTTGGTGGTCCCAGAGAGCGCAACGCGTCTGTGTTCCAAGCCTTCTTATTCCAAAGAACACTGTAAATGGAGTCCCTTTCTCCTACGCTCTCGCCTTGCTTCTTCGGAGTTCCCCTGGGTTGACCTTCGTTTCCATGTTAGAGTCACTTCTACAGGTGGATGGGCAGAATGGGTGGACTATGTTTTCCAACGGGATCCTCCCTTTGTGGAGATCTTGAAACAGGTGGGGATTTTCGATGCCGTGAAGGCGTCCCCTCGCCTGGGCATGAACAAGAGGGTAGAGGATCTACATATGTTGGTTCAGCGCTGGTGCTCAGCGACTCATACGTTCCTTACTTCTTGGGGGGAATTTACCCCAACTTTGGAGGATGTGATTGTTCTGTTAAAATTGCCTTTATTTGGAGATAGTGACCTTGATCTTTCCAGCGTGGATGAGAGCATCATCGGATTGGCCAAGGAACTCAAGAATGCTTCTATTGCTAGCACCAAGTATTCCAAGGATTTGCTCCAGCAAAGGCGCGCCTCTTATGCCGACGGGTCTTCCTCAAAGAAGGAGCGTGGCACAGGGAACCTCGTTCCTCAAGACCAGAAAGTAAGTCAAAGGTCCTCTCTTAAGTACACTTTTGCGAATTGGGTACGCTACTTCTTTGGTGACTTTCATGAGGACAAGTTCGTGGGCGGTCCCGTTACTGACCAGCGCCTCAAAAGAGCCGCCTTTGTTGCCTTTTGGCTTAGCAGATATGTGTTTCCTGGACCTCCCTAGGAATCAGTAAGTTCTTCCATTTTCATCTTTGCTTGCATTCTTGCTGAGGGTATTCGTCTGCCTCTTTCTTCACTTTACTTGGGTAGTCTTTATGCTCGCCTTGACCAGATATCGGAACAGATGAAGAATTCCTTTGGTCGTTTTCCTGTCAATTGCTATGTTGATTTGTCTTTTCTGCAATGTTTCTTATTTAAACGCTTTCCTTCGTATGGCCCAGTTAGATTCTTTCCTGAAATCGCTTCTGATGCCAATGCTGACGCCTTGGAACCACGTTCGTGGTGCTGGTAGTTGGGGAAGCCAAGGCGTCACCTTGTACAGATCATTGATCACGAGAAGAGCTTTGTTTTCAAGCCCTATCTCGGTGACTTCCTTCTTGGTGGAGAGAAGTTGCACCATTTATATCAGGAGGATGCCTTGAGTCTCCAAAATGATCTTGCTGCAAGGACTGAGGGTGTATTTGATTTGTGGAAGTTAATCTTAACGGGACGCTTCCTTCTGGGTTTTGCAACTATGGAAAACAAAAGGGCGCATGGCGGGGCTCTCTGGCCCTTTGCCTACAGGCCAGATCGTGTTGCTAGACAATTCGGGAGCCACCAGCCCCCTTGTCCTCTTCTCCTGGATCCGGTTGATGTGGAGACTTCCTTCTGGTCTACACTTTTTGGTTCGACGCCCTCTCCTGTTCCAATAGTTCACATTCCTTCTCTTCATGCCGGCGGGGTTCTGCGTGCTTGGCTAACCTCCCACAACGACATACTCCAACATTTGCAAAGCTTTGAAAGTACCCCAAGTACTGTCACCATTCCTTTGGTTCCCATAATGCATAACGATCCTTATTACTCCACCTCTGTCAAGAGGGTCATCAGCAAAGGTACGTTTTACTCTTGCTATGTGTAGCTGCTCCCCTTGCTTTCGTGCTTTATTTACTACTGATGTCTCTGATTGTATTTCTTTTGTAGCCGAAAAGAAACCTCTGTTGGAAGTCAAGCTAGTTGGAAGACATGCTTCAAACTCTCTTATGGACTTCAAGTTTATTTCAAGATGATGTTTTGATGATAACAAACCAACTCAAGATTCAAGCTCACAAGTTCTCTTCATGTTCAAGATTGAAGATTCAAGCAAGGCATAGATTAGAAACCTTTTCCTTAGATCATTTGTAAGGTAATGGAGTTCTATTTCTTTAAGAGTTTACAAAAGCCAATAAGTTTTTCATTTTAAAGAGAGAAGAAGAAAAATGTGTTTTTCATGAAAAAAATGTTTTCTACATTAATCTTTGTGAAAATACTTGATGTTACAAAACTCTGTATATTTTTATGTATGCAAGAGAGAGTAATCAATTACTTGCTCAAGATAATCGATTAACTTTGTTGCATCATAGAAAAATCAGAAAGGTTGTAATCGATTAAATGAATCTTGTTGATCAATTACTTTCTTATGGGAGTAATCAATTACCTGGCTCAAGTAATCGATTATAATTGTTGCATCATATATTTTTCAGAGGCTTAGTAATCGATTACAAGCTCTGTAGTAATCGATTACATGATGTTGCATCATATGCATATCAAAGGCTCAGTAATCGATTAATTGGTTAAGTGTAATCGATTAAATGAGTTGCATCATACATTGAACAGGAGTGGTGTAATCGATTAACTATTATTGGTCTAATCGATTACATGGTTTTCAAATGAATTTAAGAATTTCTATTTTTGAAGGAATAATCGATTACCTTCAGAAAGTAATCGATTACTTCAAGTTTTATTGAAAAACGTGTCAGAATCATTTTGATTATTTCCTGATTTGTTTTTATATAAAAGATTCTGATTTATTTTATAAAATTCGAAAATGATTTTAAATTTGAATTATTTCCTTTTTAGTTTTAAGAATCAAATCTTTATTTTATTCCGTAAATCATTTTGATTTAGTTTTGATTTTAAAACTTATTTCAAATCTTATTTTATTTTGTTTTGATTTTGTTTTACTTATTTTAAATCTTTTTGATTCTAAAATGTTTTTCTATTTTAAAAAGGAATTCACTCCAACATTCAGTTGATAATTTTTTCCATTCATTCATTCATTCTTTTCTGACAATCACGTTTCTCTCTTCTTCTTCTCTAATCTTCTGGTTTTCACGTTCATACATTTTGAAGAACAAAAACCTTGTTGGCTGAGTAACTCATAGAGAAACAAATACTTCATTATCATAAGAGCTTATTGTAGAATCTGTGTTTTTGAGAACACGCTATACTTGTTGTAATCACTCTCATCATTTGTTCTAAACCTTAGTGGTAGGGAGAGAATCCCATAGTTGAACGTTGAGGCGTTCGTAGGGTGAGGAACCCTGCTGTGTGATTTGAGGCCCCTAGCGAACGGAGGTTCCTAGTAGTGTGCGGGGTGCTCTTGGTTGTAGTAGGGTGCGGCTCTATTGCTGGTTATAAGAACTCTCAAGCGAGTCGCTTGGGGACTGGACTAGGCCTTTCGACGGGAAGGCTGAACGAGTATAAAATTCACCGGTGCAAGCTTTTCTATCCTTATCTCTTTATATTTCCGCATATTTCATTTATTTACGTTTCCGCGCTACTCAAATTATTTTATCTATCGTTTTCGCGATCCGCTTCGAACGTTTAATCTCTCCATCTCAAAACAATTTTTTAATTTGTAAAGGATTTCACAATACATTAATAAAACTCGATTCACCCCCCCCCCTCTCGAGATTTTGAGGCCAAAACCAACAACCTCCGGCATCCCGCAAGGCCCCTGCGACTCCTTCCTCTAGTGCTTCTGCCCCGAAGAAAGGTAACACCAAACTTCCTTCTTCCAGTCCCCCTACCTCTAAATCTTCCTCACAGGCCAAAAGGAGAGCCACTGCCACTTCTTCGCAAGGCAAGAGCTCTACTCCTGCTCCTTCGCGGCGCTCTAGCCGTCTTCGCGCCCAGGCTGTTCCCTCTACTCCTTCTTCTCCCGCCCTCGTAAACTTAGACGGAGATGAAGGGACTGCTTCTGGGGCCTCCATTCGGGCCTTTTATTCCACTTCTTCCGACAAAGATGATTCCAACGAGAGCTCTAAGACTTCCGTTTCTGAGGGCGATGATGCTCAAAGCAAAGGTTCTCCGGAATCTGCCGTCCCGTCCTCCATACAGGGTTTGCTTTACTCGTTTCCAACAATTCTCCTTGGCCTCTCGCTTCTTTCTTCTCCCTTTGCCTTTTACCCATGACTTCCCTTTTATGTGTCTATTTCCTATATTGATTTTATTTCTTTTGATGGATGTGCTGCTCACTGCTGACTTGATTGCTTCTCTTTTGTAGGCCCTCCCAAGGCTGGCGATAAACCTTCTCCGGTGCTCTCTTCCGGAGCTTCTCAGAGCGTTCAGGCTCCTTCAGGGTCTCCTTCTGCTCCTTCCTTTGCTGCTCAAGAAGCCCCTTCACTTTCTCTCAAAGCCACTGCTGCACAAAGGGGAGCCGTGCCCACTGGTTTCGCCACTTGCGTACCATTTGGCAAGGTGAGCGGCCCCTTGAATGTGCAGCCGCTCATGACCATTCCGGCTTCCGATGCTCCAATTAATGTGGATCCTGTTCCGGTGGAGGGGAGTAAGCCCTCAGTTGATTTAGTGGCTTTCGTTTCTGAGGATGCTTCCGTTGAGCCCCTGGCGTTGTCGATCTTATTGTTGATGATGCCATCGATCCTGACGTTGAAGTGATCACCGGAGACGATGCTGGCTCTGCTACTCCCAAAGGTGAGGATCCTGTGGCTGAGGACACCGTCATACAGGATGCTGCTCCTGCTACTGGTATTGTTGCTGCAAAGAGTGCTGTTCCCGCTACAGATCCTCCCATGGAAGACGAGGGGAGTTCAAGTTCCAACTCCATGGGGACGCCTTCAGGAAAAGTTCCAAAGGAGACTATCGTCGAGACTCCTTCTTCGTGTAAGCGTTACTTCCCCTTGTATATTTTTGATTAACATCTTTACCCGTTTTTCATTACTTTTATGCTCTTTTGCAGCTTTCTTATCTGTTCGCTCTCCTGATGCTGTGGACGAGGCTAATATGGTGCTCATCAATTCTTTCATGGAAGCACATCCTGGATTACAGCCACCTAGTGACGTGCTCCCACGTATCTTCAAAGAAAGCGGCACACAGACTCTATTGAAGCTAGTCAAGTTAATCTCTTCCTGCAATATTGATGCCTTAGCATGGGATGATAAAGCTTTGTTGCTGGATTGCTTACGTTCCTTGGAACTCCTTCACTACTCTGGCCCTTGGTTGGACTCTGCCATTGCGGTGATAGAACGGCAACGCCCTTCCTTCGATATGCGCGTAGTTGAGGAACAGGAGAAAGCCTTGCTGGAAAGGCGTGGTTCAGCCACTGCTCTTGTGGAGGAACTTTCTTCTAAGTTGGCGAACGCCAATTCTGAGTTGTCCAGTATTAACAGTGAGCTTGACCAGATTGTTGCCAACAAGAAGGCCTACGAAGATGCTTGCAATTCTGTTGCTCTGAGTACCCTCTTTTAGGATATCACCTCATACCAAGCCATGCTTTACTATGTTGCTCCGATGTTGTCTTCGTTCCCTTTGAACTTTATTTAGGTTGAATTTCGAATTCATTTTGCTATTTTTTCTGACTTTAAGCTCCCTTAGCTTTCGGGGCTCTCTTGTATGCTTGATATGCTTGTTTGACTTTGTTTTAGGCGACGTACGCCTCCTGCTGAAAACTTGTTGCTTGTTGCACATTGAATTCTTTGTGCTTCTGTGTGTTTCGTGTTTTCTCAGATGTCGAATTTGCAACTTTTCTTTTCTTACAGCAATTGTATTCATAGACCGCCATTGACAGTGGCCCCTTATGTCATTGGTGCCAAATTTTCTCCAAGGTGCACATTGGGCTCGTCTTTCTTCTCTTCCCTTTAGGGTGCACATTAGGCATGCTTCTTTCTCTCTTTTCTTTTTTTCTGAATAATGGCCCCTCATGTCATCGGTGCCAAATTCTCAAGGTGCACGTTGGACACGTTTTTTCTTTCTTTTCTTTAGGGTGCACATTGGGCATGCCTTTTTCTTCTCTTTTTCTTGAATAATGGCCCCTCATGTCATCGGTGCCAAAATTTTCAAGGTGCACATTGGACACGCTTTCTCTTTCTTTTCTTTAGGGTGCACGTTGGGCACGCCTTTTTCTTCTCTTTTTCTTGAATATTGGCCCCTCATGTCATCAGTGCCAAAATTTTCAAGGTGCACGTTGGGCACACTTTCTCTTTCTTTTCTTTAGGGTGCACGTTGGACACTTTCTACAGGTTTTTCCACTTTGGGCTTCACAAACTAACGGATCGCCTTGGATCTTTTGTTAGCCAACCTCTTTTTCTACAGATTTTTCCGCCCGCGTTTAAGACTAGCGCCCTTGTTTCCCGGGACCCTTTCTAGTCTCGCGATATGGCGTACTTCGCCCGTGTTTGATCCCGGAAATTTGTTTTCAGAGAGGTCTATCCGGGTGTCGCGATAAGGCGCCTTGTGCCCGCGGTACGATCCAACTACCTTTGGCTTTATTGCTACAGCTCTCTTTCCAAGGCACCCTCAGGCATTGGATCTCGCGATTGGCTTTGGCTCTTTCGTTTGAGAGCACTTTTCCGCAGATTTCATGTTTAGAGAAGTGTTCTCCTTTTCCTTGTCATGTATATACTTTCTTCTTTTTTTTTCATTCTTGTGAAGCAGAACTCTTTAATGTTTTTTATTTAAAACAAGGTATCCTAAGAGACGTTTTTTGTGGGAAAAGTGAGTTCAAAACGTTTTCATTAACTTCGCAGGATGGGATACATGTTTCTTTTCCAAAAGAGAGTCACCAAAGAGAATCAAAAAGACGCTTTCCTTTTCCCAACAAACTAAGCATAATATTTCTTAATGTATTTGAAATTTAAAGGTCCTACTTTTCTTTGGGTATTTGGGTCAAGCAAAAGACAATACCCATTAGGATGCGCCTCATGCACGATGTATGGCCCTTCCCACTTGGGTGTCCACTTGCTGGTGTGAATATTCCGCATGACCGCGTTTGTCGCCTTTAGAACAAGCTCGCCTTTAGTAAACATTCGTGGCCTCACCATTTTTTCGTATGATAGCATGACACGCCTTTGGTGCTTGAGCAATTCCTCGTGTGCTTTATCCCTGGCGCCTTCTAGCGTTGCTAGCCTGCTCTCCGCACCCTCTTCATTCTGCGCTATCATCCGGGCAGAGGGAACCATTATTTCTGAAGGCAGCGTCGCTTCTGCTCCGTAGACCAGGGAGAACGGCGTTGCTTTTGTTGAGCCATGTTTGGTCACGCGATATGCCCAGAGGGCGAGCGGCAAATACTCACTCCATTCGGTGGGCGTGTCTTCTACCGTCTTAGCCAAAATCTTGACAAGAATTTTGTTAGTGGACTCTGCTTGACCGTTGGACTAGGGTTAGTAGGGAGTAGACCTGTGGTGTGTTATTCCATATTCCTCCATCACTTGTTCTACCTTCTTGTTGACGAAGTGGGTTCCATTGTCTGACACTATTTTCTTTGGTAATCCGAAGCGACATATGATGTGTTCTTTGATGAATTGCACCGTGGTGTCCGCGTCCGCCTTCTTGCATGCTATCGCTTCGACCCACTTGGTGGAGTGCTCTGTCGCCGCAAGGATCCACTTCTTTCCTTTGGATGGCGGGTCAATCAGGCCTACAAAATCCATCACCCACGTGTGGAATGGGTAAGGCGGACTGAGTCCTTTCATGGCTAGAGCGGGTGCATGGATCTTGTTATCGTGCTTCTGGCACTGCACACACTTCTTGGTGAAATCAAAGGAGTCTTCTTTCATGTTCGGCCAGTAGTAGCCAATCCTTAGCAGCTCGTTCCAGAGTGACTTCCCCCCCTTGATGTCTCCCGCAAGACCCTCTGTGCACCTCTTTCATGACTCTGACTTGATCTTCCTTACCAATGCATCTAAAGGTGCCTCTAGTGAAATTCCTTTTGAACAGTTCGCCTTTCTCCAAGAAGTAATGTTCATACCTCCTTTTTACCCTTTCTGCCTCCATATGGTCCTCTGGGAGGATGCCTCTTTCCAGATACTCTTATATAGGCCTGGCCCAATCTTCTTCTACTAAATGAATTTCAAATTCCTCTTTGGCGTCTTGACATTGACTGCACACCCTCTGGAGTAAATCGCATCGCGCCTTCATGTCAGGCCAAAATACTCCTACCCTCTGCATCCTTCTGTACAAACCAGGACCCACCTACCCACAGATGCTATCGTGTAGCTTTGTCATCTTCTGGGCCCCTTCTTCTTCGTCAACACACTTCATGAGCAAGCCATCAGCACTTCTTTTGTACAGTACCCCTTTTAGGAGGCAAAAATCTCTGGTTGCCTTTGTTATCACCTTGCTGTGGAGTTCCTCCACGACCGGAGTCCTCCAGTCCCTTCCTGCCTGGCTTTCCTGTACACCATTCTGAATCTCGGATTGGTACGCTTTTCTGAAGTGTGCCAAATGTTTGCCTTCAGCCATGACTGCTTTGCTTCCTAAGGTGGCCAAGGCGTCTGCCTTTCTGTTCTCTGCTCTTGGCACATGCTCCAGGGATTCTATCCTAAATCGGGCCAGTGCTTGCTGCGCCCTTTCCCTGCATAATGCTAGAGACATCTCCTTTACACCGTACTCGCCCTTTAGTTGCTTTACCACCAGATTTGAGTCTCCTTTGATGATGATCCTCTGAATCCCAAGTTCTTCTGCCACATCGAGCCCTAGCAACAGAGCCTCGTACTCAGCTTCATTATTGGTGCATTGGAACTCCAGTTGGAAAGCAAAAGCCAGCTCTTCTCCCCTTTCATTTGTCAAAGTGACTCCGGCGCCGCCTTTGGGTGATGAAGGCGTGCCATCAAACATTAGCGTCCATACTCCAGGTCTTTCACACATGTTGACAGGCTCAATATCTTCCTCTTCGCCTTGTGTCGCGCAGATGGACATCAGGTCCGCTAAAGCTTGGCTTTTCAATTCAGTAGGCGTCACTAAAATTATTTCATACTCAGTTAGAGTGAGCCCCCACTTGCTTATCCTCCCTGTGAGAACAACGCTTTGTAACAAATACTTGACCCCTGCCGCCTTGCTTACCACGTGAATGGTATGTGCCTGGAAATAGTGATGGTACTTCTGGGAGGCGTACACCAGAGCCAAACACTACTTTTCTTGGGCGGAGTACCTGGTTTCTGCCCCTTTTAACATCCTGCTCCAGTAGGTGACGGGGCGTTCTGCGCCCTCAACTTCTTGCGCAAAGAGTCCGCTTACTGCTGTTTGGGTCACGGCCATGTATATTCTGAGCGGTACTCCCTTTTGTGGTGGTATCATCACTAGAGGTGACACCAAAGCCTTCTTGACTCTATCAAAGGCGTCCTGGTGTGCCGTTTCCCATTTGAAGGTCTCTTTCCCTTTAAGAAGTCCCCTCATTGGTCCCATCAACTCCCCCAAAGCTGGTATGAATCTGCGGATGTATCCCAACTTGCCCATCATCTGCTGTAACTCCTTCTTTGTACGGGGCGCCCTAATTTCTTTTATCGCTCTGACCTTCCTTGCATCGGCTGAGACGTCTTCCTTGTGGACCTTGAAACCCAGGAAGTCTCCAGAGGAAACTCCGAATTTGCACTTAAGAGGGTTCATCCTTAACTTGTATCTTTTACACCTGATGAAGACAGCTCTCAAGTGTTCCAAGTGCTGTTCTTTCCTTCTTGACTTGACCACTATGTCATCAACGTAGTCTTCCAAGGTGTCATGCGTCATGTCATGAAAGATCGCCGTCATTGCCCTCTGATATGTTGTCCCGGCGTTCTTGAGCCCAAACGACATAACCACATAGAAGAAGTTACCTCCTGGTGTCCTGAAGACGATCTTTTCTTCACCCCCTTCTGCCATTCTTATTTGGTTGTAACCGTTGAACCCATCCATGAAAGAGAAGCGTTCGTGTTTTGCCGTTGCATCCACCATACTATCAATCTGCGGCAGCGGGAAGTCGTCTTTGGGGCACGCCCTATTTAGGTCTCTGAAATCCACGCAACACCTAATCTGTCCCTTCTTTATCTTTACGGGGACTATGTTGGCCAACCAGGTTGGGTGTTGTATGGGCTTGATGAAACGTGCCTTCAACAATTTCTCAACTTCATCTTTGATCGCCTTTTCAATTTCTGGACTGAACTTCCTAGGCGGCTGCTTTATCGGCACGACATCGGCTCTCACTGCCAGGTTGTGTGTCACCAGTCTGGGGCAGAGTCCCGGCATTTCATCATATCTCCAAGCGAATACTTCTCAAAATTCCTTCAATAAGGCGATCAATTCTGCTTTCTCTGAATGAGTGAGCGAAGAGGCGATGAAAAGTGGCTTGTGCTCGCCTTCCTCGCCCACGTTGATTTCCTCTAACTGTTATGGACCATCGGCTTCATTCCTTTGTTCCTGAGCATGCATAACCTCCTCTTGCGAAGTGAACTTTGCTTCCCCTCTTATGACGCTCATGAGGGTGGGGCTAGCCAAGTCTCTTAGCCTGGGCTTGGCTGGCCCTGCGAGTTCCTAAAGGATAACCCACCTAGACCCTCCATGAGGAAGGTGCTGCTTTTGTAACTTGAGCTTGGTCCTTGATCCTGACCCTTGTACGCCTTCTGGCTGACGAAGTCTTTTGAACACCGATACCCTTTTCTCAGGTTCTTCAACTTTCTCTTTCCTTTTGATGTGCACCTTCGACTTTCTTCCTATCCCAGTGACTCCTGGAGGGGCCAGCTCATCGAATGCTGATGCATCAATCAAGTGTAATTCTAACGCTTCGAAAGGCGCCCTTGTCGCTGGGATCTCAATGTCCTACCCCTTGTACATAGATTTCATGCATTGATGCAATGTGGAAGGGATACACCTATGCAAGTGAATCCAGGGGCGGCCTAGCAAGATGTGGTAACTGGGATCCCCATCTACAATGTGGAAGGTGTTTAGCGTCTTGACGGGTCCTACTTCAAGATTTATCACGACGCACGCTCTTGCCGTGACCAAGCCCCCATTGAAGGTGCTTAGTGCAGTCTCTGTTTTCTTGAGCCTTTCCTTGGGTATTCCCAACTTTGCAAAGATGTAGGTAGGGATGATGTTTACCCCTGAACCGTTGTCTATAAGGGCACGCCTTACGCGTACGCCTTCGATCACGGCCTCTACGTACAGCGGTCTGTTGTGACAAAATCCTGGATGTGACTGTTGTGGCTCCTTGAACATTACTGCCGAGGCGTGCGCCTTGGCCACCCTGGTCACTGGTGCATATGCGGCGCTGGTGTTGCCGCCTTTTCTTACTATTACGTTTGCCAAGGCGTGCGCCGCTTCATTTCTCACATCCGCTCCCAACCTTAACTGATCGAATAGGGCTCTGAACCCCCTGGTCTTCACAAGTCCCCTTCTTAGCTCTTCCTCCACTATCTCCTCCTCTTCAATTTCTTCCAGGAGGTCATCCCCGCTAGACAGAATGATATTTACATCATGCCTAGGCAAAGGACGAACCCCCAGGCTTTCTTCTATGTCGCCTTCCGGCAGTAATACCTTCCCGGCTGCCAATTGCTTATGGAAGACCCCTCTGATGACGTAGAAATCCATGGTGCCATGACTCCTTTGCCTATGCAATATACAAAACTCAGGGTCTTCATACTCCTAACGATTCGGTGGACGCTTTCCTGCTCTTTCAGTGAAGATGCCTTCCTTCAGCCACTCATCTACCAACTGGTACGTGAGCTCTCTAGATATTGGGAGTTTTGGCGGAGGCTCCCTCTTCCCATAACTTCTTGGAGGCGGCATGGCCCTATAATTCCTTTTCCTCCTGTCATCCACAGCGTTCACATCGAAGGCGGTCTGTTCTTTGGTTCTCTTTCCTTGCTTTCTCATTGCCTCCGAGACATCAAGCGCTCTTCCCAGCAGCTCAGAAAAGGTAGTGATCTTACTGAGCGCCAGGAATATTTGTGATCCGTCTTTGATGCTTTTGATGCATCCGTAAACCAGGTCCGCCTCGGGAAGGGTCTCTTTGCAGTGGAGCGCTTTGTCTCTGTACCGCTTGATGAAGGGCACTAGGCCTTCTCCTGCCCGCTGCCTGACACGCCCAAGGTCCATGATGTGGAGAACACCTTCTTCCTCTAGAAATTTGTTGCAGAATTCTACGGTCATCTCTTCCTAGGTGTGGATGGAGGCCAGTCGCAGCTTAGAGTACCAAGTGAAGGCATGCCCAGTGAGGGATTTCGAAAATTCCCTGAGCCTTAAGCAATGGTCCGCGCTATGAATTCCCAGATCATCCACATATGTCGAGCACTTCCGGTTCCATCAAACTTTCGGAAAGCAGGGGGTGTATATCCTGGGGGATAACGATAGGCAACTACGTTAGCAGTAAAAGAAGGGTTTAAGTCTATTACCAGATTATTTCCCTCCTTGTGCGCCTGGAGGATGCGCTTTAGTTCTACTTGTGTCACGGGGGCGTCCTCCACGCCACCTCGTCCCCCATGTGCCTTGTACCAAAACTCGCTTTCCATCCTTGCCCTTGTTTTCACCAACTCTGCTTCCTTGCGCACTTCCTCTTCTTCCCTTAGTTTGGCGTTCAAGGCCTCATTCTCTTCTTTCGCCTTTGCGAACTGCGCCTTGTACTCCGCCACCATGTCAGCCCATGCGCTCTGGTTGAACATCAAGGAGTTGAGGATTGCAGCTGATATCACCACCTGAGTGTTTTGATCTCCTTCCACATGAGGGATCTTGATGTGGCTCAACCTTTCTCTTTCGCTGCTTGGCTCTTCTTCAGGGCGCTCTTGGTCATCTTCTGGAGTGTCGGATGGAGAGTTGGCGTTGTCGCTCCCTTGGTTGACTGGGCTAAAGTTCAGTCTCCTGACACCCAGAGTGACTCCTGGATTCACCAGCGCAGATATCGAGGCCTGAGTCGAAGGAGTCGCCTTTGTCACAGAGGCTCCGATGAACACCTTCTGGATGCTGCTGTTTCCATTTCCTTCACTACTGGAAGCCATAATTTCCCCAGCGGAGTCGCCAAATTGTTTAGAATCTTTTTTATTGAAAAGATGTGATTGTACAGAGATTAATGGGTTCGTAAACTTAATGAAATTACGGCCTCGAAGGCGTACAAGTACTACAGATGCTTCAAGCAAAGGGACACCGCTACTTATTATTTTAACTATGGTAGGGTGCGCCTTTGTTGGTGATGACGCCTTCTTCAGTAGGAGTCGGGGCTGATGTTTGTAGAAAGTTGACCATGGTGGTGAGATTTCTTCGTAATGATGTGGGATAAGGGAATGAGTGCCCCCTGTTGTTCGCCTCACTCTTTCCACGCTCCTCACTCTTGTCTCTCTTCAGTGTTCCTTCCCTGGGACTTAGAGAAGGGAACTATGTGTTTGTGTATTGTTTCAGTGTATTGCTACTTCCCGTGTATTGTTTGTGTATTGATAAGATGTGGTACGCCCTTCTCTGTCGCTACTTCCCGTTCGTAGCTCTTTTGGTTCGTCCCCTGTTGTTGGTGTGCCTAACGGATCTGGGCCTGGTTCTACGCTTGGGCTTCACAATTGGGCTACCACATTTTTTCTGGGTATCAACACCGGTAAACCACTTTATCAAAATATTGGATTTTTGGAGACTACTTTAGGCTGAAAAGCCAATTTAGTAAGGATATGGGCCCTTAGAGGGCCTCCCATCCAGTAAACCGATTTTACGATGTCTAAGACCCTTAACGGGCCTTTATTTCGGGTAACCCGGTCTAATCAAGTATTGTTCTAGATCCGGTCCATAACAGTTGCCCCCAGACCATGGTTTATGGTTATGAACCTTGGTATAAATTGAAGATACTTTTTTTAAATTTGAGAAATCGGTAATACAATTGTCTTTCTAAGAGGGGTTAATCCGGTAAACTGGTTTTACAAGGACCTTGAAGATCTTTAAACCAATCTAAGGGTTTACCGTTTAATCTACACCCTAACTGGTAAACCGGTTTGTTTATGGGACTGAATCTCTAAGGACTTCTTGTTCCCTAGAAGAAGCATTTCAGATCATATGGTAATCCGGTAATCCGGTTTTCAAAGGATCTTGACAGACCTTTTCTTTTTTTTGTGTTACTAAGCAATCCAGAACGATCGTTCTAGTATTTCGGTAAATCGGTTAACCAGTTTATACCTTCACCCTTGTATAAACAGTTGTTTGTTTGTCGAAAAACCGGTTAAAGAAAGAACAGTGCTCCTTAAAATTGGTGGTTTTTAAACAAACCATTCCAGTTAAAAGTGGCAAAGACATTGATATACCGGTTTTCCTATGCCACAAAATCGATCTATCTCTCCATTTGACCGAATTAGCGGTTTAGAGGGGGATCCATTGAATCCTCTTTTTGGAATCATGATACCGTTTAACCGGTTTTTCGGATTATCTCAAATCCTGACATTGTAATTCGGTTACTCGGTTTCATGGGTCGAAGTGATTGCTTTGCTTGGTCCATCATCATCAATCTTATCAACTCAAGCTTCTAAACACACGGTTACCAAGGATTCAGGCCTACCCAAGAGAATCTTTTCCTCGACTGCCACACCAACGCCTGTTCCCAAGGTGGAATTTTTGAATTTTGAATCTTCAAATATGCATATGGCTCCAAAATTTCATGGCACTTGGCTAGGTTGCTTCAGTGATAAAACCGGTAAACCGGTTTCAGTAGCTCTACAAGGTGGAGAATTGTCCTTTAACCGGTATCACGGAAACTCGGTTTTACTGTTACCAAGCTCATTTTCTCCGATTTTGATGCTTCATTCTTTGTCTTTTCGTGAATTCCAATGTGCACAGTCTTCAAGGAATCAATTTGACACTTCCCAAGAGCATCTCTTCTTAGTCTGCTGTGCCATTTGTTGTTTCCCAAGTATGATTTTGAGTTTTGAAATTCAAATATACCTTGGGTGAGGTCTCTTTCAACTACTTCAATAAGCAAGTTGATACCTATAATCTGAATTACCACTCGAAAATTGGGGGTAATTTTAAGACTGTTGTTCAACTTCCACAACTGACATAAAGCTCCTCATGCCATTGCTGTCATAAAGTCCATCTTGTCATTAATGACAAGCTTTACTACTGACACAGCTTTTCATCTTTTATCTAGGTATTAGAAAAGATTCTTCTGATGGACCTTATCTCTTGACTAGACCTTCCAAGTACTTCAATTTTAAAGCTCCTAGTTAATGCCTGAAGTCCTTCCATTGGCCTTCCCAGAAACCAAATTTAACTATAACTAAAGGGGGTTTGTTTCATTCCAAACTCATTCCTTCTCCACTTGAAAAATTAAGAAATCAAATAGTAGTCGGGAAAAAAACGTGTTCTGATCTTCTCCTTCTGAGAAATTCGTCCAGCTTTTTCTTAGCTTCCTTCTTTCCAGTTCCAGACTTCTATACACTTTCAGGTAATCTCTTACTTCTTTCTAATGGACGATCTTCCTATTTCTGTCATGTATCCTACTGAAACTTCTTCTTCTTCTTCTTCATCCTCTTCATCAAACAACTTAACTACTACCAGCATACCTTCTATTAATCCCTCTTCGCATTTACAAAATACTTCTATTAGTTCTTCCGAACACAAGATGCTAGATGAACTTGCTAGGCAATTTGTAATAAAAAATTACTTTGTTGAAGTAGTCAGCAAACCATCTCCTCCTCCTAATGTTTCCTACCTTTCTCAGGAATCACAGATGGGAAACAAGAGATCAGAGACTAATCTGGAAGAATTTATCAAACCAAACAATGTTTCCGGCTATGAGAGGGTAGATCTAGATGCCTTAGGTAGACCTTCCATCTTTGTAGACTTAGCCAAACTTCGTCACTACCACCTCAAAGCTGACTTGGTGAGACCTGACATTAGTCCAAATTTTTACGCTATAGAAGCCCCTAGTACCCAAGACCGAATTTGTACAGTGGGTACTACTGACGAAAACTTCTTTTTTATGTATAGTGTTCTTTTCGACATATGTGGTGTGAGAATCCCATTTACTGATTTTGAAAACCAAGTTCTCACCCACTTAGAGCTTGCTCCTTCTAAACTTCATCCCAATGCCTTGTGCTACCTTAGAGCATTCCAGCTTTTCTGCCATCATTTCAACCTCCAATGCACAGTTCTCGTCCTTTTTTATTTTTTTGGCCCCTTCCAGTCTAGCAAAGTGAAAGGAAAATGGGTTTGGGTGATGCTCAAATCACGTAATGGGAGGAGAGTATTTGAATCTTATTCTGAGACATGGAAAGACTTTAAGGACAAGTACTTCAAAATAATAGGAGCAAAAGATGTATGGCCCTTCTTTTTCGACCATAGGGGAAATCAATATTTCCCTCTCTTCTGGTCACCACGCAACTCCCTTATTGCTGCCAAACGGTTCGCGACTCCGGAAAACCTTTTAACTGATTTAGAGAGATCTACTGTTTCTTTTCTTCTTTCCTTCTGCAACCGCTTTGGATGCATAAGCACTAGATCTATTGTGGATTCTAAGCCTCATGACTTACAAACGACTTTTGGTAGGAATTTCTGCTTTGCTAATTTATAATATTTTATACTGCACTTTTCCTTCTTTTCCTACTTCTAACATAAATTTCTCTTATGCAGCTAAAATGGCTTCGCCTTCTGATTTGGCAGCACTTGCGGCAGCTCTTGGGAATGCTCCTCGCAACCTGCGTCCCCGAACCAGTAAATCCACCATTCCGAGGCCTCATCGCTCTCTGGTGGCCGTGGAGGGTATGGATACTGCTACTGCTGGCACTCCCAAACGGAGGAGAAATGACAGCTCTTCTCACCTTGAAGCCGGTAGTTTGGCTAATCCCCAGGGTGGAGGTTTTTCTCTTTGGCCGGATGACCTGTCTGAAAGCTTCAACCGGATGCTTCTCACCGACTCTACTTCTCATCAACTGGGTAACATGAGCCGAAGGGAATTTGTTGCCTTATTGAAGTCCCTCAAAAGGGAACAACTTAAGGCTGCGTCAACTATTCAGTTCCTTGAAGAGAATGCTGAAAGAGTCCTGTTCGTTGGACAAGATGCTGTTGACTTGGTTGACCATGTCAAGAGGGAAGCTGAGTTGGTTCAGCAACTGGCTTCAGAGACTGCCAAACTGAACAAAGCCAAACAAGAGTTGTCCCAAGCTAAGGAGGAGTACACTAGAAACTTGAACTCCAAGATCATAGAAATGAATGAGGCTCATAAAGCAACTCTTACCAATTTGAGGGATGCCTTGAGGGATATGGAGTCGGAGAGGGACATGTATAAGGAGAAGTGGATATATTCGGTTCAATCTTCCTTCATGAATGTTGTTGAGCAGGCCAACTATCTGAACCCAAACTTCTCAGCCAAAGGAATGCATTATCTTCACCGTGTTGAAGATGGGGTGCTGTATAGCTATCTTTCCGATGGTAGGAGGGTGCCTGTGGATTTGGCGGACGCAGGTTGCCCTGATTTTCTGGCTACTGGAGGAGAAGAGGACGATAATGATCATGATGATGAGGCCACTCAGTAAGGGGCCGGTTTACCAACTTTTTATCGTTTTGTTGTTTTATGCCTTTTATCCTATTGTTCTTTACTATTTCAGCATTTCTATCCTTGTATCAAGTTAATCTGGTTGTAATTCGTTTTATATTAATGAAGAATTTATCTTGCTTTCACAAGTCTTGTTTTCAAATTGTATCCATACTTGGTAGACTTTAAGAATTTTCTATTCTAGCCAGCGAATGAAATTCTTTTATCCTTATCAGACTCTACAAAAGTCTGAAAGTAGCCTTACCATCAGTACATGGGTGGTCTCTTATATTTTTATAACATCTTCTAACCCATTTTACTCCCTATATGGTGGCTAGCCATATAGGTGATGTACTTCAAGTTGGATTTTTTAAGTGAATAATGCTCCCTTTAGAACCGTTAAACCGGTTTAGGAGTTATAGAATTTTTTACTTTGCTGAAGAGTAACTACCTGTGTAACCATTAAGCCGGTTTGTGGACGTAATCCAACCAGTTGTTAAATCGATTTATAGTTGTAGAATGATTGAACCGGTTTGTGGATGTAATAAAACCATGAAACTGGATATTCATGCCAACAAGTTGTTAAACAGACTTATAGATGTAGAAAACTCATAATGCACTTCCGAACCGTGAAACTGGTTAACGTGATTGAATAATAGGAAACCGTTAGGGCGGTTTATAAGAATTCTGTTTGAACCTTTGCTTTGCCATGAAATAGTACAATTATTGCAAATTGAAATTCTTTGATTACTTCATAGAAAAACTTGTACAATGGAGAAAGCCTTCATATCTATTAATAACAATGGCACAATGGCCTTATTGAAAAGGAAATGACAATGACTTAATAAGGCTTATTCGAAGAAAAACGTCCTAAAAACTGTTTTCTCCTCTCTAGGGGGTCTTCAACTGTAATAAATTCGAAGTTTTGCTGCATTCCATGGGTTTTTGATCTTGTTTCCTGTTATTGTTTCCAGAAAGTAAGCTCCATTGTATGTCTTTGCACGGACCCGATATGGACGCTCCCAATTAGCAGCTAACTTCCCGTGTGTCGGTTCTTTTCCATGCACATCTGCCCTTCTTAGGACCAAATCCCCTTCTTTGAATGAACGGCGGATAACCTTCAAGTTGTACTGCTTGGCCGATTGTTGCTGGATCGTTGCCATGCGAATAGTAGTCATCTCCCTTGATTCCTGCAAAAGATCAAGATTCTCCCTCAGAAGTTTTACATTTGTGTCAGGGTCAAAGTATCTTGACCTCAAGTTGGTAGATCCTATTTCTAATGGGATCATAGCTTCACTTCCATAAGTTAATTTAAAAGGAGTTTCTCCAGTAGCAGAATGAGGGGTGGTTCTGTACGACCAAAGTATAGACTCTATAATTTCCACCCACTTGCCTTTACTGTCTTCTAACCTCCTCTTTATACCCCTTAAGATGCACCAGTTTGCAGCCTCTGCCTGTCCATTGGTCTGTGGATGTTCCACAGAGGATAAGCGTTGTTTTATTCCCAACTCACGGAGGAAATTTTGAAAGGCCTCGCTGACAAACTGGCGGCCGTTATCAGTAACAATCACTGCAGGAATGCCAAAACGTGGGATTACCTGGTTACTGAGGAATTTCTGGATTTGGGCTGAAGTGGTGGTGGCCACTGCCTTGGCATCATTCCACTTAGTGAAATAGTCCACCGCTACAATCAGATGTGCTACTTGCCCAGCAGCTTGCGGAAAAGGGCCTAATAGGTCCATTCCCCATTGATAAAACGGCCATGGAGCAGAAATCGAATGTAATTCTTCCGGGGGGCAAGGTGAACATCAGCATGCTTTTGACATCTACCACATCTTTTGACATGATTCATAGAATCCAGCTGTATCATAAGCCAGTAAAACCCCGCTCTTAAGATTTTCCTTGCCAAATTCCTTCCTCCTAGATGATGGCTGCATCTTCCTTCGTGTATCTCTTTCATGGCTGTCTCTACCTCTTTACTGGACAAGCATCGGAGCAAGGGCGAGGAAAATCCTCTTCCATATAACAATCTATCCTGAATGATAAAATGTGGGGCCATCCTTCATACCTTTCTGGATGCTTCTTCTTCTGCTGGAAGCACGCCATGGAGTAAATACGCCAAAATAGGGGAGGCCCACGAGTCTTCGTCTTCCACTGCTAGAGTCTCACTAGGATGGAATATAGTCTGTTGCACCACTGATCTGTAATTCCCTGGTTGCTTGGTGCTTTCTAGTTTTGATAAAATGTCAGCACGCGAATTTTGCTCCCTTGGAATATGTTGAAAATCCGCTTCCTCAAACGTTTCTGCCAACTGTTTGCACTTCATGAGGTATTGCTGCAGTAAAGGCTCCTTAGCTTGAAAATTTCCTTTTATTTGAGAAATCACCAGTTGAGAATCACTGTACAGGAGGATAGAGCGAGCTCCAAGATCGTTGGCAATAGTCATGCCAGCCAAGCAAGCTTCATACTTTGCCTGGTTATTGGACGTTTGAAAGCCAAACCTAAGTGAGTATTCAATGGAAATACCTTGGGCATTCTCCAGAATGATTCCAGCTCCTCCTCCTGAAAGGTTAGAAGATCCATCCACGAAGAGAGTCCAACTTTTAGGATCTGCTCTTGGTGTTAATTCTGCTACAAAATCTGCTAGAACTTGTGATTTGATGGCTGTCCTGGCTTCGTAACCGATCTCATACTCAGAAAGCTCCACTGACCATGCGATCATGCGACCCGCCAAATCAAGCTTTTGCAGTATTTGCCGGATGGGTTGATCAGTTCGAACCACTACTGGGTGACTCTGGAAACATTGTCTCAGGCGTCTAGCAGTGATAACTAGTGCAAACGCCATCTTTTCCACCTTCTGGTACCTTTTTTCAGCCTCCTGTAATACCTTACTAACAAAATATACGGACTTTTGTCCTTCCTCAGCTTCCCTGACCAAGACAACACTTACAGCTTCATCGTTAACAGATAAATATAAATACAGCGTTTCACCTGGTTCAGGTTTGCTGAGGATTGGAGGATTTGAAAGATAATGTTTGAGCTCCTGGAAAGCAGCCTCGCATTCTCCAGACCACTTAAAGTCCTTGTCCTTCTTCATTAACTTGAACAAAGGAAGCGACTTGTAAGTTGATTTGGACAAAAACCTTGTTAATGCAACAATACGTCCTGTAAGTTGTTGAACTTCTTTGACTGAATTCGGGCTCCTCATACGAGTGATTGCCTCGCATTTCTCTAGGTTAGCCTCTATCCCTCTGTCGGTGAGCATAAAACCTAAAAACTTCCCTGCCGTGACACCAAAGGCACACTTCAGTGGATTAAGCCGCATATTGTGCTTACGTACCTTAGCAAGGACCGCTTCTAGATCTTGTTTGTGGTTCTCTTGTACCATGGACTTGACAATCATGTCGTCCACGTAAACTTCCAAAGTTGGACCTATTAGTTCAGCAAAAACTTTGTCCATCATCCTCTGATAAGTAGCACCTGCATTTTTCAAACCAAAAGGCATTACAGTATAACAATAAGCTGCCCTATCGGTCATGAAAGCTGTTTTTTCCTGATCATCTTCAAACATTGGAATTCGATTATAACCAGAATAAGCGTCTAAAAAGGAGAGTAGCTGGTAAGCGGCTGAGCTGTCTACAAGCTTATCTATGTTGGGAAGTGGGTATGTGTCCTTGGGGCATGCCTTATTGAGATCTATATAATCGACGCACATGCGCCATTTTTCATTAGCTTTTTTCACCAGAACAACATTCGCCAGCCATGTAGTGTAAGGGACTTCTCAAATGAAACCAGCCTGCAAAAGCTTCTCCACACTTGAAGCGATGACTTTTTTGTCGCTCGACACCCATCTTCCTCCTGCGCTGAGCCACTGGTCTGAATGTAGGATCTATAGACAGTCGGTGGCAAATAAACTCCGGATCCAAACCAGGCATGTCAGCAGCTGTCCATGCAAACAGGTCTCTGTTCTCCCTTAACAAAGTAACCAGCTTCTCCTTCTCCTCTTTTGGCAAATCCTTTCCTACCTGTGTCCAGTGATCTGAGGTTTCTCCGATTTGAACTTTCTCCAACTCTCCTTCGGGTTTGGGACGTTCCTCTTTAATGTCTTCCCTCATGTCCAAATCTACCATTATCACACCAGAAGAAGAAGCGGTGGCTTTGTCTTTCTTTATTTGTGCTTGTTTCCTTGCATTCTCCTTAGTAGCCTTCAAACTAGCAATATAGCAGGTTTTCGCCTGCATTTGTTTTGCCCGTACAGTGATAACTGAACCCTTCTCTCCTGGAAACTTCATTGCCATGTAAAGAGCGGAAGCTACTACCTGAAATGCCTTCAGAGTGGGGCGCCCTAAAATCGCATTATACGCTGATGGGCAATCTACCATCGCAAAACATACCTTCTCAGTCCGACATCGAGGGGGTGTTCCCAGTGTTAGCCTGATGTCAATATATCCCCTTGGTCTGATAGTGTCTCCAGTAAAACCAATTAACTCCTTTTGACATAGACGAAGATCCTGAGGCTTCAACTTCAATCGATCAAAGAGCTTAGAAAACATGATGTCATAAGAACTCCCTTGGTCTACCATCATTCTGCAAACCTTGAACCTGTCAATTTTCCTTGTTATCACCAGTGGGTCATTATGCTGAGGAATGACTCCTTCCAGGTCTACTTCAGTGAACATAAAAGGCGGATGGGACACCTTTTGTCTACTGGAAGAGGCGACAACCATTGTTGCTAGCTTTAGCTGCCGCTTCTGAGATGTTATAGAATCATTTTCACCTGAAAAGCCTCCTGCAATTGTAGAGATTAATTCTAAATCTTCATTACTAGTACCACTGTTACCTTCTTTTTTGACGGGGGAATTTCTGGTATGCCTGGGGGTTCTATCTCTTTTTGTTGGTGACCGGGTTCTCCTCCGTACAGGACTCCTAGTTCTCCTCCTTACTGGGCTTCTGGCTCTCCTTCCAGGATTACGTTCGTTGGATGACCCTCTAGGAGACCGGACGTACCTGTTCAATTTTCCCCTTCTGATCAGTGTTTCTAATGTGTCTCTCAGCTGGACACATTCTTCATCCATGTGGCCATATCCACCATGCCAACTGTGTAACATCCCTAATTTTAATCCCTAGAATAATTATAAGTTTTATTGAATTAAATAATTTTTTCTTGAAATCAAACTATTAGGTGTTGGGTATTTTCATAAAAATACATTATGTTAATTGTGGAAGCATATTTAATCATATTTAAAGTAAATTTATTTGAAAACAATTACCCTAATTGAAAAATATATATATTTTTTTATATACTTTAAATTGCTTTTGACATCTTTAATATTAAAATTGTTTTAAGGACTTCAAGATCTTTAATTTTATGATCTTATACATGTAATTATTTGATATTCACATTTTTCTTATTATTAATATTTGTTTTAGGTGTCCTTTTATTAAAAAAAAATAATAATAATAAATAAAAAAATGGTTATACGTGTGGTGTGTGCAGTGAGGTAGGGAGAACCCTAGTTCTTCTTCTCCTTGTGTATGTGAGCCGCCACCCTCCCTCCTCCAATTTCCTCTTCACGCCTTTCTCGGCCTTGCCATGGCCACCGACGCCATCCAACCAAAAGCCACCACCACCGCATCACCCTTCTCTCTCTCCACTCAAGCTTTCCTCCTTCGCCGATCTCTCTCTTCCTCCCCAACCACGACCGCCGCCGCGTCGCGATTCTCTCCCTCCAGTCGCGATCGCGTTTTCCCCTGGCGCTAGAACAGCACCCACCGCCGCCACCAACCGTGAGCCATGGATTTCCAGCCGCCATGGTCGAGTTTTCTCTCTCTTCCAGTCGCGATTCGTGACCCCGTAGCCGTGGAGTCGTGATCACCGTTGTTGCTGGTTTGGTTCGCCACCGCCCTCCTCTTTGGTCGCAGATCAACCGCCACCGCCTGGGTGTGTGGTGCTCGTTGATGTTGTTGGTGTTCGGGAGCCTGAAGGTCGTTTCCTCTCTTCCTCGGTCCAGATCCACACCTCACCGACGCCGGTATCGCCGTTACCGTGACCGTGCTTCAAACCGGATTAATGTGGAGCAAGGAAACCGAGCTTATTCCCTCTGTTGCTTCAAAAATTGGATTTGTGGACAATGAAGAAGCTCTAGAACCTGTCGCTGCGCATAGGCAATGGACCCTGGTATGATCGGACGTTATCGTGCAAAATGGAAGTGTCTAAGGAAAAGCAAGGTAAGGAGTGGGTTATAGTGAGTATTACCTTACTCTGGGGTTTAGTTTACAATATGCATATAATGGGTACTAAGAGTTATGTGTTAGTTTAGGTTGTTATACTATAGGGTAATAAATAACTAGAGCTTATGACATAGGAAAATTAATTAGATGATGATATGCTTTATTTTGAATATTTGGTATATAAGCTTGTGACTTGGTGTTGTTTATAATTGAAGTGCTCATTTCGTTAAATGATTGAGTTATGATTTTATTTTAAAAACCAAGGCAAACAATGGAAATTAAGTATGAATTAAGGATAATGGTGATGATATTAATAAAGTTGTTGATTTGTGCTAATTAAAATTATAAGACATAATTGAGATGATTTGATAATGTAAAGGTGTTATGTTGTGACTGGTTTGAATAAGGTACGTGTTAAAAAGTTTAAGTGGTTGAAAGGAGTAATGAAATGGTTGATATGAATAAGAGGAAATATTATGGAAAATGAATATGAAATATACCCAGACGCAGTAAGACGTGAGTGCACAGGGGTGCAGACGCAGTAGGACGTGACCAGGGGAGAATGAAAATATATACCCGGACGCAGTAAGAGTGCACAGGGGTGCAGACGTAGTAGGACGTGACCAGGGGAGAATGAAAATATATACCCGGACGCAGTAAGACGTGAGTGCACAGGAGTGCAGACGCAGTAGGTCGTGACCAGGGGAGAAATGAAATATACCCGGACACAGTAAGTCGTGACCAGCACATTAGTGCGGACGCAGTAGGTCGTGACCTGGGACAAAATAAAAAGAAATGTGAATATAATGGAAGTGTATAGAATAGAAGACTTGATGAAAGCGAAGATTAAGAGCAAAGTGGGAATATTTGATTTTGTGGAAACTTATGAAAACTTTGATAATGAATTGTGATATATTGAGTCTTAATTTATTGTCATCAAATTGTTAAATGTGTTTGGCTTGATATAGCATTATGTCATATTTGGAAACTGTTTCCCCATTTTATGTGTAATACTCACTCCTTACTATCTCCACAGGTACTGAGGTTTGAGCTTGCAATGCTATTGGCCGAGCAGGACTACACTCCACCCCGTGGAGTGTTGTAAAATTAATTAGAAGAGAGAGTTGTTTATTATGTTAAAATTTAGTTTTCTTTTGATTTGTTATATTTCATTCGTGCAAGCCTTGAATATGTTTTATTGGATTAGCAGGGCATGAAAATTAAATTAGTATGTTTATAAATATTTTCTGAACTGTACTGGTTGACAGGTTTATAAAAGTTATTTTTGGGAAAGTCCGATAAACAGAGGAGACTCTGTCGGATTTTCGTTAAGATTTAAAACGAAATTTTCAAGTCCATATTTTTATAAAACTCATTTTAATTAAATATTTGTGAGGGTGTTACAAATTGCATCTCTTCCGCTGGTTTTCCTTGATGGGTGGTCTTCTTAGCGGAGGAGGTCTGTCTACTTCCATCAGTTCTGCATTCATCACCTCTCTAAGGATCTGAGACCTTGAAGTGTTCAAGGGCGTGTACTCATCATATTTGCTCTCTGGCTTCCTTCCCCTTCTATCTCCTCTTCCGGTCCTTTCCCCTTCTCGATTACCTTTCCCTGATCCTTTTGGAAAGAACGTGTCCTTCTTCTTACCTGTTCCTCCAATGACATAATTATCTTGGGCCTTCTGATATTCCTCCAGATTGATATACTTTTCTGCCCTCTCCATCACTTCATCCATAGTTCTAATTCTGTGCATGACCAAATGATCAGTAAACTCTCCAGGTTTCAGGGCTCTCATCAACAAGTGAAGGGCCAAAGATGCTTCAATGTCACTAATCGACAGGTATTCTGAATTAAATCGAGTGAGGAAATCCCTTAGTGACTCATCTTTTCCTTGTTTAATCTGTGACAGGTGATGTTCAGATTTTGGTTGAGCCTTACTGGTAGTGAAATGGCCCAGGAATTTCGCAGCTAAATCCTTCCAACAACTGATAGAATTGGGCTCCAGTTTTGAATACCATCGTAATGCTGCCTTCTTCAGAGTCAAGGGAAAAGTGCGACACTTATACGCATCTTTAGCCCCCTGACAAGACATTGCCACCAAAAAACTGTCTATGTGCTCCTGGGGGTCCGAATTCCCGAAGTAAGAATCCACATTAGTCGGGGCTTTGAGATTCTCAAGCATCGGAAAGTTCATAATTTGATCAGAAAATGGATGGTCTCTTTCTTCTGGTTCCTCCTCCCTAATAGGGTCCTCTTCATTTTCTGACGTGGAATACGTTGTCCCTTTTTTCAGCTCTTTCATTAATTTATCTTGCGCATCCAAACGCTTTCGGAGACGAGCCAACTCCGTCTCCAAGTTCATCTTTCTTTGCGAACGTCCATCTGACGATTCTATGCTCTCATGTTCAGAATGCGGGGGGCTGTCACCCTTAAAGGATGGTCTCTGCCGCGATTTTTCCTGATCAGTACGAGGGGGGCTATCGTGTCTGGATCGTTCTTCTTCCGCCCGTCTCCTACCTTCGCTCAGGTGTTCCCTTAAGTCTTTCTGATGTGTGAGAGCTCGTCCCCCACTCAAGCGGTTCCTCAGGTCTCCCCCACTATGGTGGTTGGGTTCGATTCGTTCCCCTTGTGACCGGTTATCCATCTCTTTCACAGAAGTGGTGGGAATAAATTTCTCGCTCCCACTGTGGTCGCCAATGTTCTGTCATAAAAAATCTAGTACTTGAGCTAAGCGGTCAAGTGTCCAAGTATTCTGCTTATTGCTTTTAGACTGAAGATAGGCACCCTGATTACCCTCTGCTCTCTTATATAAGTTGATATCCTTACCGTTGGGTTTCCCTCCTCATCAATGGGTGTTACCGAATTACCGCTAACGACAGGTGATAATAGCAGGAGTAAAGTGGACATTATTGGAGAGCAGCTGCTCATCATTGTATAGGAATCCAAGGGAATCAGGATTTATGGGTTTGTCTTCTGAGTAACCGCTATACCGGTTTTGCGAGGTAAAGGAATCCTATGTTGTTCTGTCACAAATCTTCTTGAACAGAGTGGTGGCTTCAAGTCTCTTAATGGGCCTCATAAACCGGTAAACCACTTTATCGAAGTATTGGACTTTTGGAGACTACTTTAGGCTGAAAAGCCAATTTAGTAAGGATATGGGCCCTTAGAGGGCCTCCCATCCGGTAAACCGGTTTTACGATGTCTAAGACCCTTAAAGGGCCTTTATTTCCGGTAACCCGGTCTAATCAAGTATTGTTCTAGATCCGGTCCATAACACCATCACAAAGAGAGTACATAATGCAATGCTCTAACCCAAACAAAAATAGAACCCTTAGTACATGATAGATGATGCACATGCACATACACATACAACAATTGTGCATCTACATGAATTTTACATGTAAGGTAACACTTACCCAACAAACCAGTCAACCCCACATACACTATGACCAATCTAAAGACAATAAAATAGCATGCTTTGAATTGCATTTGTTTTGCCATTCAAAATGGGACATACACGACATATTAGTCTTTCCTTTTAACCATAGTCATGCTCTAATTTTTATCTTCTCCACTAGTTCATATGTATTATTGAATAATATCGAATAATTTAACGAACTTTTCTGTCAACCTGAGAAAGTAAATATTGAATAATATCATTGCACAAAGTTAAAATGTTACACCAATTAAACAAAATAGTGGAACTTGAAATAATAAACGTAATCAATCAAACTCTATAATATATTTTAGAGATAAACAACCCTTGGTTCACTTGAAATAGTGCATTGGAACAAAACAGTAACAGTATACTGGTAGTGCTTCACTGAGATTTCTATATTTGCCTCTCCATCATTATTATCACCTCTAGCAGTACCGTTATTGACCTCCAGTATCCGATTGACAAATTCTTTCATTTTTTGAATGTGCTAGTTTAAATTATTACCAGACTGTATATGCATATTTTTGGTCAAAGATAATACCTGAAAGCATAATTTTAAATTAATTATTCAAGGTTATAATTTCAGAAAAACACTTGTGAGCAAATATTCATATTGTAATCATGCAACAACATAACAGGCTGGGTCTGTGGAAAAATAATGGAACTTGGATTAATAAATGTAATCAATCAAACTCTGTTATATATTTTAGAGATCAAAATAACCCTTGATTCACTTGGAACAGTGCATTGAAACATAACAGTATAGGGTAGTGCTTCACTTGGAACTGTGTACTACTAAGTGCTTCACTTGAAAGTTTGATAAGCAATTCTTGTGTGATTTCTATATCTGTCTCTCTATCATTATTAGTACCTCCACCAGCTGTACCGTTACCCAAATTCTTTCATCTTCAGAATGTCCCGGTTTAAATTACCAGACTGTATACCCATATTTTTGGTCAAAGATAGTGCTAATCACTTGGAACAGTTTGATAAGCAATTCTTGTGGGATTTCTATATCCGTCTCTCCATCATTATTAGTACCTCCACCAGTAGTACCATTACTAACTAGTAGTACCATTACCAATCTCCGGTATCCAACTGCCAAATTTTTTCATCTTTTGAATGTCCTAGTTTAAATTACCAGACTATATACGCATATTTTTGGTCAGAGATAGTACCTGAAAGAATAATTTTAAATTAATTATTCAAGGTTATAATGGAATTTAATAATGTATGCCTAAATATATGACAACATACCTCACAATCATCCATTACGTAGAAGAATTGATTGTTGAAAAAATAATCTCAGAAAAACCATTGTGAGCAAATATTCATATTGTATTCATAAATTCATACGAACAGGATGTGTGTGGTTGATGTTCCATGGTTGGATCATGCGGGTCAGCATTTTATGTGGAAATAGTAGAACTTGGATTAATAAATGTAATCAATCAAACTCTACTATATATTTTAGAGATAAGACAATATAATGGTAGTGCTTCACTTGGAACAGTGTACTGGTATGGAACAGTGTAATGATGGTGCTTCACTTGATTAGTAGGACAGTACTTCCCCTGAATAAGTGCATCTCTTGGTTTCAATTTAGCAGGTGCATTTCTTCGTTTCAATTCAGCATATGCATCTCTTTGTTTTAATTCAGCAGATGCATCTTTCCAATGTTATTTTTATTTTTAATTCAAAATGAAGTAAATAAAGACATAAAGACACTTGTATACTAGCAGTGCTTCACTTGGAATAGTGTAATGCTATGGAACAGTGTACTTGTAGTGCTTCACTTGAAAGTTTGATAAGCAATTCTTGTGTGATTTCTATATCTGCCTCTCCATCATTATTAGTACATCCACCAGCAGTACCGTTACCCAAATTTTTTCATCTTCTTAATATCCCGGTTTAAATTACAAGACTGTATACCCATATTTTTAGTCAAAGATAGTGCATTCACTTTGAACAGTTTGATAAACAATTCTTGTGGGATTTCTATATATGTCTCTCCATCATTATTAGTACCTCCACCAATAGTACAATTACCAACCTCCAGTATCCAATTGCCAAATTTTTTCATCTTCTGAATGTCATAGTTTAAATTACCAGACTATATACGCATATTTTTGGTTAAAGATAGTACTTGAAAGCATAATTTTAAATTAATTATTCAAGGTTATAATGGATTTTAATAATTTATGCCTAAATATATGACAACATACCTCACAATTATCTCATACGTAAAAGAATTTATTGTTGAAAAAATAATCTCAAAAAATCCTTTGTGAGCAAATATTCATATTGTATTCATAAATTTCATAAGAACATGATGTGTGGTCGATGTTCCATGGTTGGATTATGCGAGTCAGCATTTTCTGTGGAAATAGTAGAACTTGGATTAATAAATGTAATAAATCAAACTCTGCTATATATTTTAGAGATAAGACAACCCTTGGTTCAATTGGAACAAAACAATATAATGGTAGTGCTTCACTTGGAACAGTGTACTGGTATGGAACAGTGTAATGGTAGTGTTTCACTTGGTTAATAGGACAGTACTTCCCCTGAATAAGTGCATTTCTTGATTTCAATTTAGCAGGTGCATCTCTTCGTTTCAATTCAGCATATGCATTTTTTCGTTTCAATTCAGCAGATGCATCTTTCCAATATTATTTTTTATTTTTAATGCAAAATGAAGTAAATAAAGACATAAAGACCTGTGGCATATCTAGATAGCCTTTATTCTCTCAACTTTGCCTGTGTGGCCTCTATTTCATGAGGAGCTCTATAATCACATCATTTGGTTACACAAATATGTAATAGAGTTTGATTTACTAGCGTGTGGACCTCTCGCCCCGCATTCACATTATCGTCTTTTTGTCGTAAAGAGTTGTCTATAGTGATTTGATATATTGATAAGTCGGTATTTATGAATGTTATTTATATGTTAAAGATGTTCATTTTTGTGTAAATTGTTGTTATTAACTGTGTGCAATCTTAGTAGTCATGTTCCAGAATATGGATCCATAAATTTTCAATCAAATTATACATGCATTGTTATTTTCTTATTATTAATTTGTTATCGTATTTTGAATTGTTTGTAATATTAGTGTATATAAAGTACGGTATTGTTAGAGTTTTTGGATGAAAAATATAATTAACGAATAACTTGGAGTTTCTAAATAATATTGCAGCATTGAATGACAATTTTATTTTGCATGAGGCATACTAAAAACTAAAGTAGTTCATAAATTAAAATAGTGTAGAAACATAAGGAAATAAATGTATTTTACAATGTAGATGCAATGAAGTTGGAATGACAAAAGATATCCAAACAATTGTATGCCCATTCCATCTATCTATTCGATGTCTTTGTCACTGAGAAACTAAAAAATTGAAGAATATATATTAATGGATAAAGATGGAAAATTTAAATGAACTTGCGACATCCTCACTTTAATTAGTTAATTTTTAGGTTTTAATAAAATTGGTAATTTAAAATTTCTTTTTTAAAACTTAAATACTTGCAAAAATCCTTAGGAAGAATCCGACAGAGTTTCCTCTGTTTATCGGACTTTCCAAAGTTTTCTTCTAATTAAACCTGTCAAACCAAAATTATTTAAAAACATAAAACACAAAAATATTACAAACAACTTAAATGATCCTACGCCCGATTAGAACTAGTCTCAGGGCATAAAACTATTACATATTCAGTTTTACAAAATAACAGTCCACTCAAAACAATATATATATATCCCACGTAGTGGAACATAAATCTGCTCGGCCATGACCCATGTAAACTCCGCTTCTGTACCTGTAAAAGTATAGCAAGAAGGGTAGCATTACACAGGACTTAGGAAGATAAATTCTAAAAGAAGACATAGCAAATAACTAAGCCTACACTATTCTGAATCTTCCTTATTCTTAAATTTTCATATATAATTAAGTTCTTCTAATTTTTCTCTTATTTTTACATTCTTTTAATATACATTTCTTCACTTATTTTTTTTTATTCCATTAATATACATTTATTCATAAAGCTTGCATATAATTTATTTCTTCTAATTCTTTTAATCTTTGGTTTTCCTTTCTTTCTTTCATTTTTATTAGCATACTTATACATGAAGATTCATGTGCTTGCTTTCTTTTAATTCCATTCTTTATTTCATTTTACAGTATTCATTATGTAGTCCAACCTCAGCCAGCCATACGGTACTGAGCGCCGACTAATTCTTTTAATGCCGATACGCCTCGTCAGGATCGCATCGGACTTTTATCTTGTCTTTTGCTTTACTAGCAAAATAATAATTCCATTAGGTATTCTTGCTTGCACATTGGTTAGGATGGTATCTTCACCCAATAGGACTTCTTCTCACTCAGGACTTCTTGACCCATAAGACCTTTTCCTCGTTAGGGCCTTTTTTTTATTTTCTTTTCTTCACTCACTTTCATATATTCTCAATTATTCATGATTCATGCTTATATTTGGTGCTGCAGCTATTAATCGTCGCGTAGGATCCACGTAACCTAACGAGCCTTTGATCTTATGGGGATTTTTCCTGAGCGAGGTTTGTACCTATTGGGGCTAATTCGGGCCTACTTTGCTAGTAGGACCCTGTCCTAACCGTGTGCACCTAATGGGTGTGGATCCCAATACGCGATTAATAGCTGCAGACCCTATTGCTTTTCTTTTACTTTACATTACATTTCCATTTCAGAAATAACACATATACATGATTTGTATTATAGCATTTCGTTTATGTTTGTATCATATCTTTGATCTGTATTTTCATTTATGTCTTATCATGTGACTTGTTATCATTTTCTTTATCTTCACTTAAAGGTGTTAGCATACAAAACTAACATTCACAACATTCGCACATTCACAATCATTTTCCCAATATAAAACTCTTACCCCTTCCTTATCTTTTCGATTAATTAATTGATTACTATTCTTGTTTAACTATCTTTATTAATTTCCCACACATACCCAATATTCTGATTCTTTCATTAGCTTGTGATACCTCTAATCTTACTAAGTCCTAGGTTCATTTTTAAGACCCATTATCTCACATATAAGCATTCAAGCATAACAACACAATTCACTTACACATAGCATTACAAACAATTTGGCGGGTTTATTTTATTTATTCACCTACTCGATTTATTACCTTTATTTCCCTATAGTTTCCTCATTCATTATCCGTTTATTTAACATTTCCATACTAAATTCACACATTACAAACATCATCATATACTACATATATTCGCAATTTATCTAATGAGTTCATTTCCTTTATTCCTAAGCTTTGTTTATTGTCTATTGCAATTACCCTATTGTATATTATTATAACTAATCTTTTCTATTCTCAGCTACCACTATAACATCCTAGAATTTACTCTCCAAGTAAAGGTAATGTGAACAACCCTTCTTACCTCTTTGAAGAGCAAGAACCAAAATGGGGTTTTGAGGGAGCATCCTCACCAAGCTCTAATCCATGCCTCTTAGCTTCCTATTCCTTGCCCTTAATCACTTCCTAAGCTTCCTTGCATGATTAGAAGACCCTATGCCACCGATTACACAAATTGGGGTTTGATAGGGAATTGGAATTTCATGAGAAAGAGGAAGTAATATGTGTTTTTGGAGAGGGAAAATTCACGAGGAATTGATTTGTGGCACTAATTTTTGATAACTTTGAGTGATTATGGGGATTGGAAGGATTTAGGGTTTTGAATTGGGAATTGGGGATTTGAGGGATTGAGAATGAAATTGGGGTTTTTGTTGATAGAAAATCATGGGGATTTGATGGGGAATGATTATGGGATGTTAATTTGATTTGATTTGGTGCTATTTTAACATTGGAGAAGGATTGGGGATGAAAACCCTAGAGAGAAGCCGGAGAAAAGAAGAGTGAGAAAGTGATTTTTGGGGTTAAAATGACCCCAACTCGTGCTTTTATTTTTTGCTGATCTGATAAAAACACTCGAGTCTTTTCCAAATCACTCGAGTGAATTCATGAAAAACACTCGAGTCTTTTACTAATCACTCGAGTGAATCCAAAAATACTCGAGTCTTTTCTAAAAGACTCGAGTGAATCTGAGGGTTTTGCCTTTCCCTGATTCAGGATCTGTAAAACACTCGAGTCTTTTCACAAAGACTCGAGTCTTTTCCAAAACACTCGAGTCTTTTCCAAAAGACTCCAGTGTTTTGCCCAGTACCCCATTTATTCATTTTCCTATTTTCCTCCTATTTTCTTCCTGCTTCAATTCGAGATAACTTCTTCGTTCACCGTCAGATCTTGCTCAAATTTGACGAGTAACTTCCTAAAAATCATACCTTCATATGCAACGGTGGAACTTGTGTTTTGAGTCCTAAATCTTTTATTTTGAATTTCCTAACGTCGGGTGTTTATAACACCGAAAAATCGATTTTTAACACTCGTTTGAGTCTTCTTTAGATTTGCTTCTCGATGCCAATGCTCCTAGACTCCTATATGGCACTCAAAGTATTCCTAATCCATCATTTTAAATCCCTTCTATGATAATCCTCACTTCCAAATCTTACTATTATTCTAATTATTATTAGAATAAAAATTCGGGATGTTACAGAACTAAAGTTTAAATATATTTCACCAATGATGTGGTAAAATACTCCAAAATAAAAAAAAAAACAATTTTATCAATAAATTTAAATGAATGTCTAGTTCATTGTTAAGAATTTGGAGTGAAGGTCAAGGTGAGAATCCATAAGAGAATAAGTTTTACTGAAATAAATACGAAATCTTTCAATTTTTTAAGACAATATTTCCCTATAAAACTTATATTTTCTAGATTCTTATCTGCAACCCTAAGATATGTGGTTAAAAAACCAATTATAATCACCAAAGTTATGGTTATCTTATTAAAACTTATACTTTCTAGATTCTTATCCTTAATCGTAAGTGATAAAATTTGAAAAACCAATTATAACCACCAAGGTTATGGTTATCTTATTTAAACTTATACTTTCTAAATTCTTATCCTCAACACTAAAAGATGAGGTTATAAAAATCAATTATAACCACCAAAGTTATGATTATCTTATTTTTTTTTAAAATATTTCCCAATTAAACTTATCCTTTTTAGATTCAGGATGACGTTAACAAAATCACATATAATTACCAAAGTTATGGTTATTTTTATCCCAACTATTTTTTTTTTTACTTTTTAATACATATTTTTTTAATAACAACTAATTGAGAGTGGTTCAAAGGAATAAACGAGATTGGTTCAAAAGAATAAATGAGACTGGTTCAAAAATTAAACGAGACCGGATGAAAAGATTAAACGAGACTAGTTCATAATTTAATTGAAACCGGTTCAAAACACTAACGTCACGTTCCGGGTGGTTGCTAGTTTCTGGTGTTTGGTTTTCAAAGTGTATTTTCAAAACAAAACATGTTCGGCAAAATTTGAGCTGAAATGGTTTTTTACTCGTTTTTAGAACAATTTCACCTTTATTTTCAAAACAACAAATAATAGTTTCATAATTTCAGTTTTGAGTTGCAAACTTATATCACCTCATCATCTTTTGCATCATTCAATCACCACCACCACCATCATCACTCATCCATTCAACCACCACCACCATGTCATCATGACTCCTCCAACTACCATAACCATTATGGTCACTGCTACCACCATGACTGTCATCCAACTAACACTATTGTAACCGTCTAAACCCCAACCACCACCCTGACCCTTGTAGCCACCCTAACCATAACTACATTCTCACCTAATACCATTGCCACTCCTTGTACCACCATCATCACTATTCAGACAACCACCACCTAACAACCATCATCACCACTCGAACCACAACCATAGTGACCATCCCAATCACCATTGCCCTCGCATGACCACCACCACCATCGCAACATCACTACCACCTCAACCACCACCACCACCATCTCCATGTTCATCGCAACTATCACCTTTTAAACCATCACCACATCCTCACCCCTCTCCTCCACCATCTCTCCTTCAACCAACACCACAAAAGTTACTACTCGAAACTGCAATCACTATAACAACGACCACCGCCTTCAACTAGTAATAACAACAACCACATGGAAGTTGTTATTAAATTATTGTGGTAGTATACAAGATGATGATGCATAACATTGTAGGAGCGTTATAAAAATTATAAATTTGAAATTAATTTTGAAAACTGAAAACCAAAAAAATTTGAAACTGACGTTATAAAACTATAAACTAGTTTTAGTTTTTTTAAATTTTAACACTCAAAACTTAAAACCACCCTGAACGGGGCCTAAACAAGATTGGTTCTGTTTTCAATTTCGGATTGATTCGGATCCAGTCCTGTTATTTCAAAACGAGACACAGAAGTTACAACACCGCTAGTTTTAAGGCTGGTTAGAAGTCGACCTTAAACATTACGTGGAACCGACTTCAAAAATGATATATGTAGTCGTACGGATTTCCTTTATTTGCTTTTCCAAGGCTTGACGATACTTCGACCTTCTTTTACTCGCTCTTCCCAAGCTCCGACAATACATCGACCTATGTCCTTGGATTTCTTTTATTTGCTTTTCTAAGGCACGACGATACTTCGATCTTTTATTCAATTTTCCCGAGTTCCAACGGTACCCCGACCTACATCCTCGTATTTCTTTTATTTCTTTTTCCAAGGCTCGACGATACTCCAACTTTCTTTTATTCACTTTTCCAAGTGTAAGCAGTACCAAGTTTTATTCACTTTTCCAAGTGTAGGCAGTACCCGACCTAGTACCCGACCTGCATTCATTGTATTGGGGAGGCCAAACTAGGACAAAATTTTAGTTTGCACTTTCACAATCCTTTATCTCTTTGCTTATTGTAGCGATTATTTTTGTTGTTATAATCATCATTTCCGTTATGCAAATTATTTTCTGAATTCACAAAAATTATCTCTAAAAGTTAATTCGATTCAAGAACATATTTTCAATTCACTAGTATTCTAAAAATATTTTTAAAAATTAATAAAACTCAATTCATCCCATCTCTTCTTAAAGTTTGAAGTCAATTCCAACACAAATGTCTTCTAAAAAAAATACAAAAGTAACATTTGATGAATAAAACCAAAAACTTATAAAATATGACTTATAAAAAGGACCAAAAGAAGTAAAAGAAAAACTGTATTAAAAAACTAAATTTACTAGTACCTTTTAAGTATTTAACATTCAGTTTCCCAATACAAATACACCATTTTTAGCCCATTCGTTACAAAAATGTGCTCAAGGAGAAATAAGGGGTGAGAAACCTAGAGGGCCATCTTCACATAACCAAAACTGTGTTGAAGGAGAATTAGCCAAAAGAGTGGCCAACATATGTCTCTTTGTTAAAAAATAAATAATAATAATAATAAGGTTTATTTAACATTTTAGTCCCTGAACTTAGGTGTTCTTTTGTAATTGGTCCTTAAACTTTTTTTTGGATGTTTTAGGTCCCTGAACTTTGTTTAATTTTTGGAAATGGTCCTTTCGTCCCTTAAGTAGTGATATGATTGAAAATATGTCACGTCCTAGATGATGATACATGAATTTTTTAAATTAAAAAAAATTCAAATTTATTAAAAATAATTAAAAATTGTATTTTTTTTAAAGAAAATCGAATCTTTTAATAAATTTTAAAATAAATTATTTTTCAATAAAAAAATAATGATGTGTCTCATGGCTCTACATAACACGTCACTCGTCGATACTGTAAGAGTCAAGTGACATATCGTCGGCTATATCATCACTTAAGTGGCGAAAGGACCATTTCCAAAAATTAAACAAAGTTCAGGGACCTAAAGCAACGAAAAAAAAGTTTAAGGATCAATTTCAAAAGAGCACTTAAGTTCAGGGACTAAAATGTTAAATATATTGACCATTATGATTTCATATGATGCTATTTATTCTCTACGAGTTAAAATTTGTTAAGAATTCAATGGCTGGGTCCCAACTTCAACAAGTGCAATCAGTTGTCAAACATGAATTTTCAAAAGGGCATTCAAGTAACATGTAGTACGGACGAATCAATGTAATAGCAGCCACCATGTTTTGCAACAGAATTGTCTATCAAATTAATGAGATCTTGAGGTGTGTAGAACTGAGAAGAATTGCATGCTTTTAAAACACTGAGGTCCATCAATTCACGGATTGAAGCTCTCTCAAAATCAAAGGACAAGTAAGGTTGCTCGTGCATCATTGCATATGTTCTTCCCACATCCATGCACAATTTGGAAAACCGAGGATCTTCTAATGTTTTGGTTATATCCACAATGCAATCATGGTTTCCTTCCAGAGCATGCATCTGTTTCATCTCCAAAGCAACCTTTCTTATAGATCCAAGATTCGAAGATAAATGCTGAGCTATTGCGGCGGAACTTCCATCAGGGCATCCATGAATTCCCTTTATATAGGAAAGCAAGACCAAGTTGGCCAATGTGAAGCATGATATGAAAGTAAAGAAGTCATAAAAATTCATCCCTGTTTTAAAAGTAAAATCAGTTTAACTAAGGTAACAAGCATAGGCATCATGGGGCTAGGCTAATTGCACCAGTTAGAAAGAATACTTGGAAAAAAAAGAGATATATGCAATTGAGTGTTGAAATTAAGAATTTATAAGAAAAAACACCATGACCCTTAATTCATAGTTGATCAGGCAGAAAACCCTTCAATAATGAATTGACTCAATCTAGGATAAGCACAGATTACAATTATTGAGTTAGGTATATACATTAGTGCCCCAACAGCATGAGAATATATCATGACACCTGGTATGTAAAAGCAATCAGCCAGCATATATACTGCACCTGTGTTAGCAGCAAGATTGCGCTGGCATAGACCTTCAAAATCGTCACATATATCCTTAATGTCTTCTATGTATTCCTTGGCCTCGTTGTAGTCCCTTAGAAGTAAATTCCACTGTCATGGCATGAAAAATCATGAAATAAGTTTTGTTCAATTAAATTCACCCTTGAACTTTATTCTCAAATATGTATTGATTGCATTGCTCAATTTACCACCCAAGAAAGGTTATAGGAATTGAACCAATTGTGGTTTATAGATATTGTGTCCTCCTGAAAGCACAAGAGGTAGTATCAAATGATCAGATCAGATTATATATCCTGCACAGAATCATCTAATGATAAAACTTTAAATCTGTGCTGAAAGTTCATGTTTCAATAGCCATATCAGTTTCTATCCTAATTGTGCAGTTGACTTGCTTATCATACCATCTAATCCAATCAATCAACTAGCCATTATCATCATAACGATTCAGAGGGACATGGTCACCGTGTGCTAGTGATTGTAGCAGAAAACCACCGCAAACACCATCATTTATCATTACCAGTTTCCTTGGGTTTCCTACCTCAACCATGAACATTCATTTATAAGTTGTGATACAATGCTCACAAGGAAGAGTAGAAATTGGCAACAAGTTAGCTTCCTTACGAACATCAAATTTAACAGAAACACAATTTCCATTTGGAATACAGCCAAATTATCAACTGCAGCAAGGCTTCTTGCAGTCTGCACAATCGAAGAAGCAAATGGTGGGAATATAACAGCAATTTTATTTTGTATACTAGATGTCTAGTCCTACTTTAAGGACAGCCCTTCCAACTCGTATGAATATAACATCAATTCACATAGGTAATCAGAACATACCAAATTATGAACTTGATGATACCAGCCGCTGGGAACAAAAATAACTTCACCTGCTTCTTGTGTACATTCTAACCAGACAGCCTGCATACATTCACTGGAAGCTGAAACAGAAGACTACTGGAACCAATAAGATTTAAGACAAAAATGAAACTAGAGATTAACCTTTTTAAAACCAGGAAATTTTGAGTCAGATACTTCATCAAAGATATTATATACACTGCTTTTCATATTCCTGAATAAAAGTTGAAAACAACTTAGTTCTGACAACTAAACAAAAAGACAATACGTCAAAGTATTTGGAAACAATGTTTATTAATTTCTATTTCTATTTGGCAAAAGAAATGCACTCATGCCTGTCAAATACAAGATGACACTGGGAAGGATCTAGCAAAAGCCATCTTTTCTTTCCACAGACATTTGAGGACCAGCTATAGGACCTGAAAACATCAGCGTGAAGAGGAGTCCAAGATCCTGCCAGAAGAATCGAAAGCTAAGAGTTACCGGTAGGTTGCTCATCTCTCTGGAAGGGAAGTACAGAATCATCTGACATTCATTGCTACTACAATAATGAAAACCTATAATCAAACCTTTCACCCCCATGTAAACAAAACGATAGTCTGAGCTACAAATATCCTTGTTCTGTTGGTATGTGTCGGAATCTGAATGCATTCTGAAGTTGTCAAGATACAGGTTGAGCCAATCATCGCAAAAGAACACCGGAGTGATGTATGCTGTATATTCAGGATACTCCTGCCAGGGAGAGAAAAGAAGAAATTGGTAAGCAAATTGTCATATGTACGAACAAGAATATCACATAATAGCTCTAATTTAACAACAATTCTTTGTGGCAAAAGGACCAATAGACCTAGTCATTCATTAACTTCTATTTGCTCTTACGCAATGGTGGGCGTGTATATAAAGAACCCATATGCTTACTGATAGATTGCAATGAGAGCTTTCATTAGCAACAAATAGCAAAAGGAAACCTAAAAACTATGTTTGGGATGATGATTCAAGAAAAGCAACAGTACCAATACAAAATCATTTGCACAAAAACCTTAAGAACCGTAAGTGGAAATGACACAACAACAACGATCAAAGCCTTTTCTCAGATCAGCTACATTGATCAAATGAAACCCGAATGTTCTATCAAAAACTAATAAGCCATTTCAGTTTAAATACTTTCTAATGGTTTCATCAAGAATTTTTCTTGGTCTCCCTCTACCTCGAATTATGGCACTACAATCCACCTGATCAGCTTTCCTACGTGAGGCTTCTATTGCTCTTCTTCTCACATGTCCAAATCATCTGATCAACTCTCCTATCTTTATATGACAGACAACTAAAGCATTCTAATACAAACCTCGGAAGAACCACACCACAATAACTGCTGCGGTTGGAGATCCAAAGGTCATATAAACCCCACCTGATATCTCATACTTTAGAGCAGGTCTCAAGTCCCATACCATACAATTGGTTCCTAACACATTCCTTCATTCCATCTATTTCTCTATCACTTTGTATGATAGATCCAAGGTACCTAAACTGTGTGACTTGTGATCCAAGGTACATAACACAAACCACTGTTGCTTTGTAAATTTATGCATCACTTGGACTGATAATATGGATGGTGACATCTTTGAAAAGCTAAAACATAAAACTTAACTTTTATATTCCTTCCCGTCCTTATTATAGGGTATACTTAACTAAATTAAAAAAACCAATGAGGCTAGTTACATTTCTTGAAACTTTAAAAAGGTACTTTAACATTACAATTTTAACCTCTTAACTTATATAGAAAATTTCACAAATAAATTGTTTCACATTAATGAATAAAAGGAAAATAAAAAAAACAATAAATGCCTCCTAGAAAATACAAAGTGACTTATGAATAAGATGGGGGGAGTAGTCATTTTGGTATCTCCTTAAACTGGGTGAAAAATTCGAGCATGAGTTTTATTTCATAAAAATTTTGGCATAAAGCTCATCCTTAAATTTTCCAGGGAACACCAAACTGACCTTCAAATATTGCTTACACCAAGGAAATATGGGATAGGCTTTAATATCTATATCAATCAATGAAGAAGAGATAAAAGCTCAGCTCAAAAAAAAATAATAATAATAAAAGAAGAGAAGAGATAAAAGCTAAAATGCATACCTTAACAAAATGCCAATCCTTCAAATAAGGTACTGACTGATCATTACTTGTATTATTTTCATCACTGCACTGAACTGCAGAGCCCCCAACTTGAAGACACCGTTGTATAAAATCAGAGACCGACATCTCCTCTCTTTTCTGATCAGTAAATTCTTTGTTGTCACAGTCTGCAACCTTCGTGTGACAAATATTAATTACCTTATAAGCATTCATCCATTCATTTTATTCTTCATCGGGGAGTATCATTATAGGGGTGGCAAATGATTGGATTGGATGAATTTTGGATTGAATTGAAATCAATGAATAATATAAACAAAGGAAAAAGTGCACTCAGTATCCTTGAGATCATTATGAGTCCTTTAGTTTCAAAAATGATATTGACCTCCCCTACTTTGCATTTTATGTTGCCATCACTCCCCTAATGACCAAGAATTCCTTTAAAGTTAAACAAGATTTGTTTTCTTCTTCTCATTCCCCTCTCCCTCCCTCCTTAAAGCACATGCTACTCATTTTCTTTACTTTTCGACAGGCCAAAGGACAAAACGATTGTAAATTTAACTCAAAATGCAACATAAAGGAACCCAGAATACTAACAAAAACCAACATGTTCATTAATTATTATGCTCTCAAGTTTTTTTTGGAAAATTCAGCATAAACATAGGAAATAAAAATGACTTGTAATTAGGACAAAAATATCTTCGAAAATGTGACCTATAATAAGGACTAACGAAATGATAAGAAGCAGTGGTACCTGAACCTTAGAAGCCCCAAAATGAGTGGAGAAAAATTGAAGATTGGGTTTGCCATTAGGGGTGACCCAATCAGTGCAAGCTCTCCAATCAAGAAGGTCTAGTAGTCCAGTGAGCAAGACGGGTCGATTCTTCTCCATGTATCTCTTTGCAAATTCAGTGTACTTCAATTCTTTCGCATTCACCTTCTCCACTTGTCCCTCTAAGCTGATACCCATGCCTGCTACTACCTATCAAATATTCACAGGGCTGCTTATGCTCAGAAGCTTTCTGGCTGGCTACTAGTAACAAATTTTAAAAGAAACTGATTATCTCACCGGGTTACTACTCCCTCCGGTACTCTTTACAAGATCTTTTGGGGGTTTTATTTTGTTTTTTTTTACACAAGGGTATCCCGGCCGACAGCCGAAGACTAATCCCCTTCGAGACGAGGCGTAGAGATTACCGAAGTGGATTTTGCCTCTACCAATAAAGCCTTTTCCATGCCCACGGCAGGGATCGAACCCTTGACATCAAACTTAAGGAACCCAGTTATCTACCAACTGTGCTGGACTTTGTTGGTTTTGGGGTTTTATTTTGGTCCGATCTCATTTCAATTTTTAATATTCTTTCCACAAACACTTCAACACTTTTTTAATTTCCAATAATAATTATAGGGGTAATTTTAAAAAAGTGTATCAAATTTTCACATTTCCAATGCCAATAACAACTTTAATCATTTTCCTTGGTGAAAGTAAAAAACTCCAAAAGGGTCTTATAAATAAGATCAGAGGGAATACTTACTGAGCAATTATTAAGTAATTCGGGATTACATGGTCCAGGATAATCACCACCATCCATTATTTAATTTTTAAATTTTTTTAATTAAAAAATAAACTATAAACGATTGAGATTAACCTGAAGCACATGTTCCATGAATAACTAATATTTTTCCCTACTTACTAGAGCAAGCCAGTGGAAATTACTTTTTGGGGGCCCAATTTTTAAAAAACATGTTTTGCCCGAGAATAAATAAACAATTTAAAAGTATAAAAAATATTAAAAATTGAAAAAATTACTTTTTTTCCAAATATAAGGAAAATTTCATACTTCCTTTTTTTTTATATAAGTCACTTTTACCTAATTCACGCAGATTAAGAAAAGTAATTATTACTTTCAAATTTATCAAAAAATATGTTGTCATTTCAAAGTTACCCCTATTTAAAACTTTACAACTCTATTCATTTCTACCGTAATTATTACCCTATCACCCTTATGTAATTATGAGGGGTATATTTGAAATAAATTCTTTAATACTTCCTAAATATTCTAAAATGATTTATAAAAAGAGATACCAATTTTACCAAAATGGTGCCTACAACATGGGACTAAGCGAGTAATAAGTTGATGAAATTAACTAAAGAAATTAAGTTGCTTATAAATAACAAAACCTTTTTAAAAAAAACCCAAAATATGTGACTCTTCTAATTCTCTAAACATTTAATGCATTAAAAACATAGAAAGGCTTAACGTACTCCAATAGAACTATAGAAGTGCTCCTTTTCGGAAGGAGGTAATGAGTGAGTGACTTCATGCAATGCTGGTAACAGGAAAACACTACACGATTCTATGGCACTGAGGTGGAAGTGGCTGGCTTGCTCACAAATTTTTTCATGGGACACACTCGTACACAGTTTATTGGAGTTGACATATCATATTACTCCCTCCGATCCTTATTATAGGACATACTTAACCGAATTATACATACCAAGGAAAGTGGTTGGTTTTATGAATTCTATGAGAATATATTGTAACATTATAATTTTACCCCCTTAACTTTTCTTGGAAAATTCGCACTCATTAATGAACAATAAAAAACACATAGATAGTGAAAGCATTTAATAAGGGCAAAAAAGAGAAAAATCAATAAATGATGCATAGAAAACATAAAGTGACTTATAATTAGGACCAAAAAAACTTTCTAGAATGTGACCTATATATAGGACCGGAGGGAGTATCATGTTGAAAATAAAACTCCAAACTACTACTCCTGTTTTTACTCTTTTCCATCTATGTCCCATAAGAGATACTAGTATCATAGCTGGGACTAGAATATAGTATCTGGTACACTTACCATTACAAACCCTGCTTGCACAGTTCCAACTTTGAAAGACGAAAAAAGAAAAATTTCTTATAAAACCATGGCGCATGCAACCTCATCTGACCCTGATAAAGGGCAATCTTCTTCAGACCCGTGCGTCTCTCTCTCTCTGTCTTTTACTTTTTTGGTTTTGCAAACTGCATGTTGTCAAATTTGTTTTAGCTAAGATTATGTTTATTTTTCAATGTTTATGACATCCTTGGGACTATGGGGACAAAGAGTAGTAGGAAATGGATTAAGAGGTTCTGCTTACTCCAATTATTTACTTATGCAAAGGAGAAATAAACACGAGTCTTAAAAGAAATTTAACACTTGACTGTATTTATTTTTTTTATGAACAAAATGGACTCAACCAAGCCTAGGATTGGTTTGAAAAATACAAACCAAGGATCATTACTAAAACTTCAAGAATAATTTTCTTTTTTTTTTTACTGCAAAACTATTTCCAAGATCTCAATTGAATTAAGTCCATGATCTGAATAGCTATATTGGATTTGTTAACATTTAATGATGTTTACAAATAGAGTTTTCTACAACTCGATGGTTTGACAATTTCGCTACAAATAATTTTCCTTGATTTAACATCATGACATCATGAGAGCTTCTACCGTCCCCAAGAACCAGCTCAAATGGTAGAAGTGTGGAACATGAAGTGTCATTTGGGATTTTGGGTCCTGTTTTTTGTACTTTTTGTTTCCCTGCTGCTATGCTCGGTCACAAAAAAGGAAAAAAAAAAAAAAAAACTGAAAAGTGAGAGCAAAAAGTATGTTCCTTGTTGCCAAATAATACTGGACCTCAATGTAACATTTTTTTTTCTTATAATACCGTTGATTTGGTTTTAACTTTTAAATGACCTGAGTTGTGCAAGTGATAGCAATAGACATCATAGCTATACTGTTGATAATGTATGTTTGGTGCAGGAAAAGTAATAAAAAGGATTATTCCACTGCAATACTAGAAAGTAAGAAGTCTCCGAACCGTCTTATTGTTGATGAAGCAATTAATGATGACAATTCTGTGGTTACTTTGCATCCTGCTACAATGGAAAAGCTTCAGTTTTTCCGAGGGGACACTGTTCTGATAAAGGTACCAACCAGCATCATATATATTCATGGTAATGAAAGTAGAATATAACTCGAAGAATATTTTTTATAATAATATTACTTGTACAACAATTGTGGGACAACATTTGATATCCCTTTGAATATTTTGAGGCATCTTTGAATGCTTGTATACATAAAAGATAAAAAGTAAGTAAAAGTAGATATAATTATATATGGCATCTCAAATAACAGGACTCTATTTGTAATGGAATAGGGAAAGAAGCGAAAGGACACAGTTTGCATTGTTCTTGTTGATGAACAATGTGATGAACCGAAAATTAGGATGAATAAAGTTGTTCGAGCTAATCTTAGAGTCCGACTTGGAGATATTGTGTCTGTCCATCAATGTCCTGATGTGAAGTATGGGAAGCGGGTTCACATCCTTCCAATTGATGATACTATTGAGGGTGTAACTGGCAACTTGTTTGATGTGTTTCTAAAGCGTAAGTTCGGTTTTCAATAACATCACTTTCCTTGTTGCCTTTCTAATGAGAGTGATGATGCTAATTATTAATTCTGTTTCCACAGCATACTTTCTTGAATCTTACAGGCCAGTGAGGAAAGGGGACTTGTTCCTTGTTAGGGGAGGTATGCGAAGTGTTGAATTCAAGGTAATAGAGACTGAACCTGGTGAATTCTGTGTTGTGGCACCAGATACTGAAATCTTTTGTGAAGGAGATCCAATCAAACGTGAGGATGAAGAGAAATTGAATGAAGTTGGCTATGATGATGTTGGTGGTGTCAGGAAGCAAATGGCTCAAATTCGTGAGCTAGTAGAGCTTCCACTTAGACACCCTCAGCTCTTCAAATCAATTGGTGTTAAGCCTCCAAAAGGAATCTTGCTATATGGACCACCTGGTTCAGGGAAAACTCTGATCGCGAGAGCAGTAGCTAATGAGACAGGCGCGTTCTTCTTTTTGATTAATGGACCTGAAATCATGTCAAAGCTGGCTGGTGAGAGTGAAAGCAATCTGAGGAAGGCATTTGAAGAAGCTGAAAAGAATTCCCCTTCAATCATTTTCATAGACGAGTTAGATTCAATTGCTCCAAAGAGAGAAAAGACACATGGTGAAGTGGAGAGGCGTATTGTGTCACAACTATTGACTCTAATGGACGGCCTCAAGTCTCGAGCACACGTCATTGTCATTGGAGCCACAAATAGACCCAATAGTATTGATCCTGCTTTGAGAAGGTTTGGAAGGTTTGATCGGGAGATTGACATTGGTGTACCAGATGAAGTTGGAAGGTTGGAGGTTCTTAGAATTCATACAAAGAACATGAAACTTTCTGATAATGTGAGATTCTATCGACTATCTATCCATAATTTAGCAAATTCTCTATGATGGCGAATAAATTTTGCACTCCATGATTCCAATTATTTGCTGTATATCAGGTTGATCTTGAAAAAGTTGCTAGAGATACACATGGTTATGTTGGAGCAGATCTTGCTGCTCTTTGCACAGAGGCTGCACTACAGTGTATCCGGGAGAAAATGGATGTGATTGACTAGAGGATGAAACAATTGATGCTGAGGTCTTGAATTCCATGGCTGTGACCAATGAACACTTCCAAACTGCTTTAAGTACTTCAAACCCGTCCGCCCTGCGTGAAACGGTGAGTTTGGATTCTTTATTCATAACCAGAAAAATTCTAAGCTAAAATAATCTTTTTGGGTTGCTTAAAGCCTTAAGCTTTAAAGCAAAAAGAGCACTAGTTTTACAAATGTTCACTTCTCTGTATTTAACATATTAATGCATTAGCCCTCACATTTTCATGCATTCCGAAAGGTCGTGCAATTATCTCAATTAAAAATTTTAGTAAAAATATTCTTTTATGGATTATGATAATCTTTCATGTAGCAAGCTGTTTACAAGAACCATGACATTGGAGTCGTTGTTGTAGGTTGTGGAGGTTCCGAATGTTTCGTGGGATGATATTGGTGGCTTAGAGAATGTCAAAAGGGAGCTTCAAGAGGTTCAAACTTGCTTTGATATTCTGTATCCTAAACTTATTGTATATGTACATTTTAATTTATAAAATTTCCATACTTACACAATGATGCAATATATCTTTTGCTGCTTGTAGACTGTTCAGTACCCAGTGGAACATCCTGAGAAGTTTGAGAAATTTGGTATGTCACCTTCCAAAGGTGTTCTCTTTTATGGACCTCCTGGCTGTGGTAAAACCTTGCTTGCAAAAGCAATTGCTAATGAATGCCAGGCCAACTTTATAAGTGTTAAGGGACCTGAGTTGCTGACAATGTGGTTTGGTGAAAGTGAGGCAAACGTTCGTGAGATATTTGATAAGGCCAGGCAATCAGCTCCATGTGTGCTTTTCTTTGATGAACTTGACTCAATTGCAACACAGGTAATCAACAATTGAGATATTAAGAACTAAGTCTCTTTTAATCTAGCTGTAACAATGTTACAATTGCTTAAGATAGCAAGTGTTTGAATGACATGGCATGTTGATGTTCTATGTCAAATGCCGAATAGGTATATCGTTCAACATAATGTTGTGATGGTGTCATAACTGATCTTAACGATTGGGGGACTCTTCCAAAAACGTTTATAACTATAGGACTCATCTGCATGGTAAAGAAAATGGAAACAAATTAAAAATTAAACTATGGGTACTAAAAAGTTAAGTAAGTTAACCATTGTTTAATTACAACTTCTTGCTAGTTACTAATTTTCTAATTCTCTGAATATTTCCGATCTTCAGCGAGGCGGTTCAGTTGGAGATGCAGGTGGTGCTGCAGATAGGGTGTTGAACCAACTATTAACAGAAATGGATGGAATGACTGCAAAGAAGACAGTTTTCATTATTGGAGCAACAAACAGACCAGACATTATAGACCCTGCATTGCTTAGGCCTGGACGTCTAGACCAACTGATTTACATACCTTTACCAGATGAAAGCTCGCGCCTTCAAATCTTTAAGGCATGCTTGAGGAAGTCACCGATATCAAAGGATGTTGACCTGGCAGCTCTTGCTCGCTATACTCAAGGATTCAGCGGTGCAGATATTACGGAAATTTGTCAACGAGCATGCAAATATGCCATTAGAGAAGATATTGAGAAGGTAAGATAGGATGCATGTATGCAAATAATGTGTTTAAGACTTGTGTGTGTCATCAAAGTCATGGATCATAATTAGCTGCATGAATTCTTGGATATGCCTATAAGTTTACTAACTGTGAACTGAATCATCACTAGGAACCGTATAAGAAGAGTCAATCATGACAACTGGATCTGACTTGAATAGTTAAGATTAGAACCTAAGTTCTTGTGATTTTTTTTGGCTTATCTAACATTTTAGTCCCTGAACGTAGGTGTTTTTTTGAAATTGGTCCTTAAACTTTTTTTTCGATGTTTTGGGTTTCTAAACTTTGTTTAATTTTTGGAAATGGTCATTTTGTCATTTAAGTGATGATATAACCGACGACATGTCACGTCACTTTTACAATATCAACGAGTGACGTGTTATGTAGAGTCATGGAACACTACATATTTTTTTATTAAAAAAATAATTTCTTTTCTTTTAAAATTTATTAAAAGATTTGATTTTCTATAAAAAAAATACAATTTTTAATTATTTTTAATTTAAAAAATTTACATGGTATCATCTGGCACGTTACCTATCAATGTGGCAAAGGTGATGTAATATATTCTCAGTCATATCACCACCACTTAAGTGATGAAAGAACCATTTCCAAAATTTGAGCAAAGTTTAGAAACTCAAAGCATAAAAAAAAAACGTTTAAAAACCGATTCCAAAAGAGCACTTAAGTTTATGGATTAAAAACTTAAATAACCTTTTTTTTTTTGAATGGTCACATGACTTTTAACTTTTTAAGTGATCTTTAACGTTGAGGATTCATGCATGGTTAAGATTTACTTCTCACACTTCATTGACTCTTGTTTAACTGCTTGCTATACTTAACCCCCGGGCGTCAACAGGGTATTGAGAAGGAGAGAAGAGAAAAAGAGAACCCTGAAGCCATGGAGGAAGATGAAAATGATGATGAGGTTGCTGAGATAAAGCCATCCCACTTTGAGGAGTCTATGAAGTTTGCTCGCCGGAGTGTGAGCGATGCTGACATCAGAAAATATCAACTCTTTGCTCAAACCTTGCAACAGTCTCGTGGATTGGGATCAGAGTTTCGGTTTCCAGATCGAAATGAAAACACTGCAACTGTTGGAGCTGAGGGAGATGATGATCTTTACAGTTGATAGCAATGACTTGATGGTTCTGGTTTTGTTGAGTGCCAAAGTTTCTGTTTCATGCTGAAGCAACAGTTCTAATAATGCTCTTTATGGCAAGCTAGATTAATAATATAGTTAAGCATGTATATAGATTAATAATATAGTTAAGCATGTATGTTCCAAGGTATATGTAATATATGACTCTCATGATGTTTATTTCAATAAAAATATTTTGTTTTATAAGCTAAAATGAACAAGAGGTTAAAAGCATCTCCAACCCAGGTCTTAATTTCTTGTAGAGAACTAGAAGGGAAGAAACGGAGGGGGTGGGGAGCATGCCAACAAGGCGTGTCTTGCCAAGACTCGTCCCTTCGGCAAGGAACCTCTCTTGATGAGACGAGGTGGCCCATCCACCGTACGGAAGAAGAACGAAATACATAAATAAATATGTTTTTATCTTCTTCCTTGGTTCACAGTGTAAAAGAAAAAAGCTTGAAAAAAACCATTCATGTATGATCTATTTGAGAAATTCTCTAAGGGTGTGTTCAGTGCATGGAATCGAGCATGGAATCGGGGGTTGCAATTGAAATTGGGACTTGAAATTGAAATTTTGATGTTTGGTTACACTTTGCATTGGAATCGCAATTTCAAACCTAATTCTATGGAATTAGACTATAACTAAAAATTACAGAAACTCAATTTTTATCCCTAAGTCTCAGAATTACAATTTCATACTTTATGAGTTGAGTATCATTAGTCTAATAACAAAACACACGATCCCTCTACTAGTCTACCTTAGGGATGGAAATTTGGGGTACCGGATCAGGTTCGGTCTCAGACCATAATAGGGTTGGTCCAGAAATTTGGGTTAAAAATATCTAGCTAAATCCGACAATGAACTACCTTTTTAACTAAATCGAACAAGGTTTTTATGTGATATTACCGAGTCGACCAGGACCCTGACTAGTTCTGGTTTCATTAAAGCGGACCAAAAAGGTCCAAGATCTATTTTGGTCACATTTTGAAAGTCTAAACACGCTTATTTATTGGGCTTGAGTGAGTTGACCCGATCGGCTTAGGCTTTTTTGCCAGCTCTAGTCCACCTCAAATGTTTCTTCTTCCCCTCTACTTCACTTTAGGAATCTTCTTATATTCATTACTATCTTTTCCCTTCCCATCCATTATCCACCACCACCACCAGAATATATGATTTCTAGTAGAAAACCATCCTAATGTCTCCATGATACAAGCGATGCACAAAAGGTTGTTGTTGCGACGCACACAAATGTTGTCGACACGAAGCACAAAGAATGGAATATAATTAATTTAATTTTTTCAATTTTACATCTTATGCCCAAACAATAAAATTAGAGATTGAATTTCGAATTCTAATTCTCTATACAATCCAAACACATAATCACAATTCCGACTCAATTCCAATTGTGACGGAATTGAAATTGGAATTACAGTTCCAAACTGCAATTCCAATTTCACACGCCAAACGGATACTAAGAGTCATCTCTAATATAAGATAAATAATATATCTTTCTATTATCTCCAAATTATTAGGATAAATCTATCATTTATCTTCATAAATTGAGCCATTTGCTTTGAAATTAAGTCACATAATTGGAGTGTAGCCATTTTGAGACTTAGTAAATTGATTAATCTAGGCATAAAGTTTCCAATTCATTTATAAAAGGACTTATCATTTTTTCTAATTACAGTAGCATAGATAAAGTAACACTCTACGTAAAGCAAAATAATTTGAAGTGATTAGATTTTTCCCAACACACCTCAAGTTATAACTTCTCGCATTTAGAATTAACGGAAACCTAAAAGTCGTATTCAACATTGAGAACAACAAATCCATCCTCCTCTAAAAAAAATATCATCGGTTAAATAATTCGTAACTAAAACTAGTAATCAATACTATTTATAAATCCAACTAGGTATCACAGTGGACAGTCCAATAGTGCTGCCATAAACATTGATAATGATATGAGGAAGCCTAATAAAACAATCTTGGATTATATTAAAGAACTGGAAAAGAAAAGGTATGCAAGTTTTCTTATGTTGTTTTATTTTATTTTATTGTTTTTCTTATTAAAACAATTGTGAGCACTACATCTTTACGATATTATGCACAACATATTAAAACAATTGGTATTATATTATTCTTTTGAATGTAATTATTTTATTCCAAATCTGATTCAAATCTTTTTTAAACAAAAAAAATAAATCTATTACTAATAGAAGAGAAATTTACTAATAGAAGAGAACTTAATGGGATCATTGAGAAGACCAAAATTAATGGGTTTATTGAAAAGACATATAGGAGAGAAATATCTACAACATTTAAGACCGAAATTAATAGGATTATTGAGAAGACAAATAGGAGAGAAATATCTACAATATTTAAAACCAAAATTAATGGCATTGAGAAGACCGAAATTAATGGGATCATTGAGAAGACAAATAGGTGAGAAATATTTACAACATTTAAGAAATATTTTCAAGTTGGTTATTATTAATTAATGGTTTTTGTTATGCATTGATGCATAAGTTACGAAAATTTGTATTCCATTAAAAAGTTTCAATTTCGGGTATTATATTATTCTTTTGAATGTAATTATTTTATTCCAAATCTGATTCAAATCTTTTTCAAACAAAAAAAAAATCTATTACTAATAGAAGAGAAATTTATTAATAGAAGATGTAACACCCTAAATTTTTTTTATAAAATATCACTTAAAAAGTTTAATAATTAAAATGAAGAACTTGAAAGTTTCTTTTCATAAATCAAATTTACATAGGAAATTGGGTATTTCAATTACAATATGAGTAGGGCAACATATAAATTCCTTCTTTCCAAATCTTTCGCTGCGACACTCTGATCCTTAAGCTCCTTCAGCATTTACCTAAAATGTTAACCACTAAGGGTGAGACCTTTTCACAACACATTGAATTATAAGATAGTAAAAAGGCACATAATAATAACTTAAGCGTCATAATCAAACCAAGTCATGAATAACAAAATGCTTCCCATTAACATATTATTCAGTAATAACACATTTCCCATTTATTTTGTACATCACCTCAAACCAGAGGCCAATGTAACAATTTTAATCATCATAATTGGCACCTCAAAACAGAGGCCTACAAATTTTCCTTATTTAACTTATGTGCCCCTCAGGTCAGAGGTCAGCACCCTTTTCACTTTATTTCATTTTGTGTCCCTCAGATCAGAGGTCAACACTCAACCACTTTATTTCATTTGGTGTCCCTCAGGTCAGAGGTCAACACACAATCACATTAATTCATTTTGTGCCCCTCATATCAGAGGTCAACATTTTCACCACTTTCCATTAATCGTCACCTCAAATCAGAGGCCAACGCACTTATCACATTTTCAATACTCAATACCTCAAATCAGAGGCCAAAACATACTTTCATCTTCTTACTAAAACAACCTAGCACATATAATCACAATTACACTTACACACCTTTCCCATTCATTTTTTTATCCATACTCATTCCCTATATCAATTATCCAATCTTTCCATTAATCGTCACCTCAAATCAGAGGCCAACGCATAAATTTCACATTTTCACATAATCAACGTTGAGATACAAATATATACCATCCATACATACTTGTCACATATTTAGCATCACATTTTACTTTTAGTTTACACATAATCATTTTATTCCCATTTATACCTTCACCAGATCATTCCATAACTATATCATTAAAATTCATATAACATCATCACTCATGTAGTGGACATAGCTACTTTTATCAGACAACAATTATCATCAATCGATTCGACATACTCAGGTATGCTTCAGAGTACTTTAATATAAGTCAACTCCCTAGGGTTTTTCACTTCCTACATTACCTACATTCATAAGGGATTTTACCAAATTTAAATCAATTAAATATTTAAATTAAAACAAAGATACATTCAACACCCCTAAACCAACTCTATTCTGGTGCTATTTTGCTACCCACAACCCAATTCAACTACTTAACCCAAGTCCTATTATATACCCTACCTATCCCTAACTCAAGGTGTGGAAAAGAGACTCCCCTTACCTTGGAGAGAGATGAAGCTCGATTGAAGCTCCCGGGACTTGGATTCTACCCTCGATCCACTCGGATTCCCGCTCCCTTGACCGATCTCTGCTTCGTTCCTGAGATTGGAGGAGAGAGAGAGAAACCCTAGATGAGAGAGAAGGAACTCATAAGAGGGAGAGGGACAAATTAAAGGAAGGAGATGAAGAATAACACATGGGGGAGGAGATAAATTCTCATGGGTGAAGGGTTTAAGGTGGGTTTGTGGGTATTTGTTGGTTTGATGATGGAGATTAGGTGAGAGAGAGAATAAGTCATGGAGGTGAGAGAGAAAGGAAAGCACCATGGAAGAGGGAAAGAGAGAAGGAAATATGGAGGAGGAAGAGATTTGCCATGGGAGGAGGTTGGAGGTGGGCTATGGAGGTTTGGTGGTGGTTTGGGGTGAGGTAGAGAGAGGAAGAGGCGGAAAAATGAGAGAAGAGGGTGGCTGGTGCGTGTTTTAAAGCTGGCTGGTGCGGCTGATCTGCACCCGCGCGCCTGGGCGCGGAAACGCGTGCGCTTGCGCGCGCGCCACGCCACTGCTGGTGCGTGTTGATTAATTCGCCGCGCACCTGGGCGCAGGAACAGCGCGCCTGAGCGCGGAAGCCACTGGACTGGTGCGTGATTCATGCACCTGGTGCGTCTGGGATGCACCGGTGCGTGCCTGGGCGCACCGACAGCCCCGAAAACCTGATTTTCACCCTTTTCGACCCGATTCCAAGGATCCTAGCCCTTCCTAACACTAAAACAAATACCCAAAACATTAAAACACATATCAAACATTAAAATCATAAATTAATAATAATAACCACATAAAATACAAACACCCAAAACACAAACGAGCTAAACACCGAACTCAAAACTTAACTCTTTTCTAGCGCTAGAATAACTCGACCGACTTAAGGCAAATCTCTAACCATAAAATCTAAGACTAGTCACACACTCGAGGCATAACCCCAAGGGTCGGGCAACACCCAAATGCCTCACAAAACCTATTCCTTCCAAGAATTCAATCGAAACACAAATCCGACCGAATTCTCCGAGCACTAACACTAGAGCTCACGCTTACAATCGAAATCCAACCTAGGATTCTCTATCCAATTATTCCCTCCCGGTTAAGGCTCTAAATCATTCAATAGGATTCCGGAAACCCCCGGTACTCGAACTTACCCAAATTCCTATTCGCACATACGCGACCCTACCAGACAAAACACCTAAAGGCTAAACCATAGACACACATCTCTAAAACTAACCACACTCGACTATATATATATATGTATACTTACCTAAACACACATATACATACACCAAGAATAGTTACAAACACTTATACTTAGTTATATCCACTCAACATAATTATATACTTAAAGATAATTATTGAGGAAACCACAATTGGTGGTTGAAACAACCAAGGAACACTAGGAGAACACCTAGAATGGGGGGTTGAATAGGTGTTTAAGAAACCTTGAAAGATTTTCGAACGAAACAAATCGAAACAATCAAAACGAATGATTTTTGCAGAAAACTCAACACTTAATCGATTAAGCTGAGATTTAATCGATTAAGACCAGCAAGATCAAATTCACTTAATCGATTACTAATCGATTAAATCTTCATAAAACTGAAAAATCACTTTTCAATCGAATACGAAAATCAATCAATTAACACGTATGATCAGAGATTCAGCGGAAAGGATTAACACCTATATTCTTATTGATTACCTAGGTTATGAAAATGATTTTCCCAAATCAATTTTCACAATAAAAGATTCAATTCAATCACTTATGAAAAATCAATCTTTTCTAGGTTTTCAACCAAGAACACAACGAATGACAAGAATGTAAAGAGTTAAGGGTTTAGAGATACTGCACAGAGATTTATCCTGATTCACTTTCATCCACTTGAAAGCTACATCCAGTCCCCTCTTCAACCAAGAGAGATTCTTCACTATGAGGAATTGTCAATAGGATTGCAAGGCAAGGGTGTGAAGTATCTCTTGTAGGCTATCAAGAAGGGAGTCTTGAGAGGCATTTACTTGTAATTTGAGAACTCTCTTCATTTTGCTTGATTCACAACCAAGACTTCTTCTTCAATTTGAATGAACTTGCTTGATGATAATCGACACACCAAGTCTTCTTTGTTGTAGATGGCTTGCCTCTTGCAAAGATTACAACACAATTGAAAACACAAAATGACAATCCTATGAATCTCTTTCAATAGCTATAACAATATCACAATGAGAGTGTTGGAAACCAACAAGCGGGCTAAGCAAATACTAGAGGGGGGTGAATAGTATTTTGAAGCACTAATACCAAATATTTCGATTGATAATTGAAGAATGGAGCTAAGACTGAATTTTCTGGAATCAGACACAAAAGACTCGAGTCTTTTATGAAATACTCGAGTTTTTCAGTGATGAACAACTCGAGTCTTTTCTGAAATACTCGAGTTTTTCCTATCAGATAGCAGAAAAACCAGAAACGAAAATTCAGCAATTTAACTCAAATCAATTCAATAATAAACAGGAACTTATCCAACAGAATAGCAAGCAATCTAAATAACTTTTAAACACAAAGATTCCTTGAACTTGCTACCTAATTGTATAAATCCTAATTGATTGAAATGACTTAAGTCTATTGAGCTAGAAAGTAGATTAAAAGCAATAAACCAACACTCAAGCAATTTTATCCTGGTTCACTCCAACAATGAGCTACATCCAGTCCTCCTAATCACTTAGGAGTTTCTACTAATAATCAAATTGTTAGAAATTACAAAGGATTGCTTGAGAATGGCCTCACTCAACCTAACCCTTTCAAGAGTGTACCAAACTCTTGATTTCTACCCCAATTTGATTCCGGTGATTGAAGAACTCTTCACAAAGCTTCCTTGAACTCCCTTCAAGAAACTCCACCGGGCTAGGAACTTCCTAGTCTTGTGCTTGAGAACCTCTCAAGACTTCCAACACCCTAAGCCACTTAGGGTTTGCTTGGGAACAATCCAAGACTTTGAATAATCAAGCTTTTTGTATGTGTATTACTAATCTCACAATGGATTAGCACAAATAAGCACAGCTCAATATAAGAATTGAGGCCTAAAAACTCAACTTGGAATAAAATGACAATATGAGTGAGAAGTTGAGCTTTTTGGGAATTAACACTTGAGAAGAGGAAATTAAGAAAGCTTGAATCAATGATGTGTTGTTGTCTTGTTTGTTCTTGCACAAATTCAAAGAGTAATTTTACAATAAGGTTCTGAATTCTCTCTTGGGGTTGGGTGATACTCAAATGCCCTCAATTGAGTTTTTGGGTCTCTCCAACGTTCATTTTTGCTGACTGGACAAAAATACTCGAGTCTTTTGGTAAATACTCGAGTCTTTTTGGTCGGTCACGAGTGAATTGGTGCACGAACAAGACTAACGGTCATAATTGCTGACCTGGCACAAATACTCGAGTTTTTCTATAAATACTCGAGTATATACTCGAGTCTTTATCAAAATACTCGAGTATTTTGATCAGATATGGGAAAAATTATTTTTCAATTTTATTTTTCCTCTCAAGTATTAATTTTTGGTCAATCTCAACTTAATAAACATATAAAAATTTATTCCTAGAAGAGACTAACTATTTCTACCCACTCTCAACCACTCTCAACATAAATTAGAAATTTACAATTAATATTTGATTGAGAATGATTGGGCACTTGTCTTCTTTTCTTGACTTCTTGTTGATGTTGATGTTGCAATATCTTCAAGGCATGATTTGTTAATTATTTTGTCATCATCAAAACATAATCCACATAATTAGGAGCATTGAATTCACAATCTCCCCCTTTTTGGTGATGACAAAATAATTAACACTTGATCCATTTGTTAAGCTTGATCCACTTGGAGATGCAACTCCCCCTCACTATATGATACTTTTCACCTATCTAAAAATTCAGCTTGAGCAAGATGTTATGACAATTTAATTTTAGCACCAAGCCTATGGTATTAGAGAATTTAACAATTATCAGAGTATATACCATAATTAGAGATTTTAGGTGCAACAATATCAAGACAAGACAAGTGTAATATCTCTCCCCCTTTTTGTCATACGCCAAAAAGATGTAACAATTTAGAAAAAGATCAAGGGAGGAGAGGTGCAGAATCGGAAAACCCCATAACCAACTATGCAAAAAAAAAAAAATAGACTTAATAATAAATATAAAGAGCTCCCCCTGAAGCTTTGCACAAACATCATAATGAAAACCAAATTCATTAACATAAAAACATCATAAAAGGTCCAAATCAAAGGTGCAATAATAAACCCAAAGTCTCAAGACACCAAGTTCTCAAAATACAGAAAATGTAACAAAGACCAATATGATAAAAACAGAATGAAAACTAAGATAGACTGCAAAGGTCAACATCATCAAAACATCGAAGGAGCTGGATCATCTGGAGGAGGATAAAATCGAGAGAAGAGTTTAGAGGATGAAAAACTAGTAAGATTTGACAAAACTTTGAGGAAAATCTGAGTTTTGAGGAGAGAGATATGAGAAAACCGAGAGAGAAGAGGGTCGCAAAAACTTGAGTCTGAGAGTATATATAAACAGTTCAAAATACTCGAGTATATTCATAAATACTAGAGTTGTTCTTTAGGATATACTCGAGTTTTTGAAAATATATTCGAGTCGGTCGTGACTCAGCCCAGATTTCCCCAGAAAAGTCGAGTAAAAATTGAAAAACTCGACTTTGGTCCGAAAGTTCAATTTTCAGGAAAACGCAAAATACTCGAGTTTTTGGAAAATACTCGAGTTTGGTCTGAAAGTTCAAAAATTGGGGGTTTCGAAAGACTCGAGTGTTTTGAAAAACACTCGAGTATTTTAATAAAGACTCGAGTGTTTTGAGAAACACTCGAGTATTTTTATCAGACCCTGATTAAAAACTTTTTCAATTTAAAACTGATTTAATTTTGAATTAAAATACTCGAGTGTTTTTGGAAAAACTCGAGTATTTTGACAGAACAGAAAGTAAAAACTCAGTTTTAAAAGACCAAACACAAATCAAATACAAATGCTTCACTACCAACTTGGAATACAGTACAGAATCACACACAATTAACATATACAATTTCAAATATCATCAAGGACAATTTAACTAAGAATCAATAACACATTAGAGTAAGACTAATATGGTGATTTTCCAAAAATGACACACAATGCAATTAGCCTATATTAGCTTCATCTAAAATACCAAGTTCTCTCCTAATATGATAAAAGGTGTCCCTTGGTAGAGGTTTTGTAAAAATGTCGGCTAATTGATTTGTGGTACTAACAAATTCAATTGTGCAATCACCCTTTTGTACATGATCTCTTAAAAAATGATGTCTTATTTCAATGTGTTTAGTTCTTGAGTGATACACCGGATTCTTAGTCAAATTGATTGCACTCGTGTTATCGCATCTAATCGGAATATTTTCAAGTTTCAAACCAAAATCCGATAATTGTTGTTTCATCCATAACAGTTGAGCACAACAACTACCGGCTGCGATATATTCCGCTTCGGCGGTAGAAAGAGCGACACAAGCTTGCTTTTTAGAAAACCATGACACCAATGAACTTCCCAAGAAATGGCAAGTACCACTGGTGCTTTTGCGATCAAGCTTGCATCCGGCGAAGTCGGAGTCCGAGTAACCAACTAGACTAAGATTGGCATCAGCAGGATACCATAAACCAGTGTTAATTGTTCCTTTTAGATACTTAAATATATGTTTAACTGCGGATAGGTGAGATTCTTTAGGATTAACTTGAAATCTAGCACACATGCATACACTAAACATAATATTCGGTCTAGATGCAGTGAGATATAGGAGACTACCTATCATACCCCTATACTTACTAACATCAACCGGTGTACCTTGTTCATCCTTGTCTAGGTAGCATGATGTGCTCATTGGAGTGTAGGCTTCCTTGCACTTGTCCAATCCGAATTTTTCAAGGAGCTCTTTGCAATATTTCCCTTGATGCACAAATATCCCCTCCTTGACTTGCTTTATTTGTAAGCCTAGGAAGAACTTGAGTTCTCCCATCATTGACATTTCAAATTCCTTTTTCATCAAATTTGAAAACTTTCTACAAAGAGACACGTTAGTAGCACCGAAAATGATATCATCAACATAGATTTGTACTAACAAAATGTCATCCTTGGTTTTATAAATAAATAATGTATTATCAACCTTCCCTCTTTGAAACTTGTTTTCTAATAGAAAGGAACTCAATCGATCATACCAAGCTCTAGGAGCTTGTTTCAATCCATAGAGTGCCTTTTTCAATTTATAAACATGGTTTGGAAATTCACTATTTTCAAAACCGGGGGGTTGTTTGACATACACTTCTTCATTTATAAACCCATTCAAGAAAGCACTTTTAACATCCATTTGATATAAAGTGAATTTCATGATTGAAGCATAAGCAAGTAAAATTCGGATTGCTTCAAGACGTGCAACCGGAGCAAAGGTCTCATCATAATCGATACCTTCCTCTTGGTTGTACCCTTGAGCTACTAGTCTAGCTTTGTTTCTTATAATCAACCCGGATTCATCAAGTTTGTTTCTATAAATCCATTTAGTACCAATTATGGTATGATCATCGGGTTTAGGGACTAGATCCCAAACTTCATTTCTTTCAAATTGGTTTAATTCTTCTTGCATAGCAAGAACCCAATGATCATCCTCAATGGCCTTTTTAATTGAATCGGGTTCAATTTGAGAAACAAATGAGACATAGTGGCAAATGTTTTGAATAGACCTACGAGTAAGTACTCCCTTTGACATATCTCCTATGACTTTGTCTATAGGATGAGCCTTGACCGATTTCCAAGTTGGAGGAAGTTCTTCCCTTACTTCTCCTTCATCAACTTTTGAATTCTCTCTCTCTTTTTCTTCTTTTGAAAAGACAATGCCATCTTCACTAGCATCACATAAAACACTATCTTCTTTTGAAGACTCATTAAAAACCACATGAATTGATTCCTCAATAGTTAAAGTTCTTTTATTGAAAATTCTATAAGCTTTACTATGAGAAGAATAGCCTAAAAATATGCCTTCATCGGATTTGGAATCAAACTTGCCAATGTGTTCTTTTCCATTATTTAAAACAAAAACTTGGCATCCGAAGACATGAAAATGAGATATATTTGGCTTTCTTCCCTTGTAAAGTTCATAGGGGGTTTTATCCAAAGAGGGCCTTATCAAAATACGATTTAAAACATAACAAGCCGTATTGACGGCATCGGCCCAAAAATATTGAGGTACTTGAGAATCATTTAACATGGTTCTAGCAAGTTCCTCTAGAACCCTATTTTTCCGCTCTACCACTCCGTTTTGTTCCGGAGTCCTTGGTGCGGAGAATTGATGCTCAATACCATTTTTAGCACAAAATCTATCAAATTTGTGGTTTTCGAATTCACCACCATGATCGGTTCGAATAATAATTACTTTTTGATTTACTTGGTTTTGCAAAAGTTTGACATGATGTTTAAAAGATTTGTAGGTCTCACTCTTAGTAGTTAAAAATAAAGTCCAAGTAAACCTAGAGAAGTCATCAACAATCACCAATGCATAATAGTTGCCACCAAAGCTTTTTATTTGTGATGGTCCAAACAAGTCCATATGAAGCATTTCTAATGGCCTTGATGTGGACATAACCATTTTTGATCCAAAGGTGTTTTTAGTTTGTTTACATTTCTTGCAAGGGGAACAAACACCTTCAATAGAAAAATTTAGCTTTGGTAAACCAACTACTAGATCTTTAGATTGAATTTTCTTCAATTGGTTTACATTAATATGAGCGGTCCTACGATGCCATAACCAAGTGTCATTTTCTTTGCTCACTAAACAAGTAGAGACCAAAGAAGTGACTTTGTTCAAATCAACTAAGTAAGTATTATTTGACCTTCTACCAACAAATTTGATTGATTCATCTTTGTCACTTTTAATGAGGCAATGGGTAGAGGTAAAAACTACATGATTGCCAATATCACATAATTGGCTTATGCTCAAGAGATTATGTTCTAATCCTTGAACATAGAGCACATTATCAATAATCAAGTTTGAAGAGTTTCCGATTTTACCAATACCAAGGATTTTGCCTTTGTTGTTGTCCCCATAAGTGACATAACCCTTTTCCTTTGGAGTAAGCTCAATGAAGTGCCGCTTATCTCCCGTCATGTGCTTCGAACATCCACTATCAAGATACCACAATTGTTTTCCCGTTCGAAGACACACCTACAAAATGAAATCACTTGTTCACTTTGGGTACCCAAACAATGTTGGGTCCCTTAGGGTTAGTGTTGGGACTTTCTCCCTTCTTAATCCACATATAAGTGCCCTTTTTCATTTCAAACTTCTTAATGTGGCACTCAATGTTGATATGTCCAACCTTTCCACAATAAGTACAAGTTGGTCTCTTTGATGAATTTTTCTTAGAAAATGTTCCAACCACCTTGTACTTTTTGTTCGTTTTATGAACATATCCTAAACCGGTTTTGTTGTGATTATGTCTTTGAGAGTTCAACAACCGGTTGAGGTTTCTATCACTATGTGAGATTGTGAGTTTGTTTTTCAACTCTTTCACTTATTTTTCAAGTTCATCACATCTCTCACATGGAGTGATAATCTCCTCATGATTTGCACAATCACTTTGATGACTAGAATTAATAAGTTCCAAGGATTCATTTTGAAGTTTCAACTCATTTATAGATTTTTGCAATTCATCAATTTCATGTTGAAACTCCAAAATTTTCTTTCCTTTTTCCTTATTAATTTTAGCAAGCCTTTTAAATTGAATTAACATTTCATTGTAGGCTTCTTGCAAATCATCATATGAAATGGAGTTTGAAGAGGAACAAGAAGAACTAGAGGTTACCTCATCATCACTTTCACTCATGCCATGATTAGCTCTTGATGAGGACTCATGATTGTTCTTGGCCATGAGACAAAGGTTTGCATTTTCATCACCGGAACTACTTGAAGATGATTCATTGCTCTTCTCCGGTGCATCCCAAACAATGTATGCACGCTTCCCTTTGGTCTCTTGGGTCTTCTTGTCATTCTTCTTCAATAATGTGGCACATTCCATTCTTATGTGACCAACCCCTCCACATTCATGACACTTAACTCCATCATTGGTACTCTTTTCTCTTTGTTTGGAGTCTTTGGTTCTCTTGAAATTGGATGAAGATCCACCTTTCTTCCCTTTGAAGAATTTGTTGAATCTTTTCACAAACATCCCAAATTCTTCTTGATTTGGTTCACCATCGGAATCTCCACTTGTAGAGCATTCTTCAACTTCTTTTGTAGCTTTGGTTGAAGCTTTGAGTGCTATGCTCTTTTTCTTTTTGTCCGATTCCTCATGCATCCCAAGTCTTGTAAGCTCCATCTCATGCTCTTGGAGTTTGCCAAACAAAGTGGCTAAGTCCATGCTATTTATGTCTCTTGATTCCTTGATGGCGGTTACCTTGGGTTGCCAACTCCTATCAAGACATCTTAGAATTTTGTTAGTAGTTTCACCATTGCGAAATACTTTTCCCAAGGAAATCAAATGATTAACAATGTGAGAGAATCGCTTTTGCAAGTCACTAATGGTTTCATTTGGCAACATGTGGAACAATTCATATTCGTGAGTTAGAGAATTCAATCTTGCATCTCTAACCTCACTTGTTCCCTCATGTGTGACTTGCAAAGTATCCCACATTTCTTTTGCCGATTTACATTGGGAAACTCTATAAAATTCATCATGGGATAGAGCCGAAAAGATGATGTTTTTAGCTTTTAAATCAAATGAGACTTTTCTCTTTTCATCATCATTCCAACTACTCCTTGGAATTTCAACAATTTCATCATTTATTTTCTTTTTGGGAATGAAAGGACCATTTTCAATTGCATCCCAAATATCCATATCAATTGCTTCAATAAAAACTTTCATGCGAGTTTTCCAATAAACATATCCTTCACCATTAAATAGTGGAGGACGGTTTATTGAAGCTCCTTCTCCACCAAAGTTATTGCTAGAGCCCATTAAGTTTCCAAAAGGATCTTTTTCGAAAAAGTTGTTACACTCGATCTTTCGACCGAGCTCTGATACCACTTGTTGGAAACCAACAAGCGGGCTAAGCAAATACTAGAGGGGGGGGTGAATAGTATTTTGAAGCACTAATACCAAATATTTCGATTGATAATTGAAGAATGAAGCTAAGACTGAATTTTCTGGAATCAGACACAAAAGACTCGAGTCTTTTGTGAAATACTCGAGTTTTTCAGTGATGAACAACTCGAGTCTTTTCTGAAATACTCGAGTTTTTCCTATCAGATAGCAGAAAAACCAGAAACGAAAATTCAGCAATTTAACTCAAATCAATTCAATAATAAACAGGAACTTATCCAACAGAATAGCAAGCAATCTAAATAACTTTTAAACACAAAGATTCCTTGAACTTGCTACCTAATTGTATAAATCCTAATTGATTGAAATGACTTAAGTCTATTGAGCTAGAAAGTAGATTAAAAGCAATAAACCAACACTCAAGCAATTTTATCCTGGTTCACTCCAACAATGAGCTACATCCAGTCCTCCTAATCACTTAGGAGTTTCTACTAATAATCAAATTGTTAGAAATTACAAAGGATTGCTTGAGAATGGCCTCACTCAACCTAACCCTTTCAAGAGTGTACCAAACTCTTGATTTCTACCCCAATTTGATTCCGGTGATTGAAGAACTCTTCACAAAGCTTCCTTGAACTCCCTTCAAGAAACTCCACCGGGCTAGGAACTTCCTAGTCTTGTGCTTGAGAACCTCTCAAGACTTCCAACACCCTAAGCCACTTAGGGTTTGCTTGGGAACAATCCAAGACTTTGAATAATCAAGCTTTTTGTATGTGTATTACTAATCTCACAATGGATTAGCACAAATAAGCACAGCTCAATATAAGAATTGAGGCCTAAAAACTCAACTTGGAATAAAATGACAATATGAGTGAGAAGTTGAGCTTTTTGGGAATTAACACTTGAGAAGAGGAAATTAAGAAAGCTTGAATCAATGATGTGTTGTTGTCTTGTTTGTTCTTGCACAAATTCAAAGAGTAATTTTACAATAAGGTTCTGAATTCTCTCTTGGGGTTGGATGATACTCAAATGCCCTCAATTGAGTTTTTGAGTCTCTCCAACGTTCATTTTTGCTGACTGGACAAAAATACTCGAGTCTTTTGGTAAATACTCGAGTCTTTTTGGTCGGTCACGAGTGAATTGGTGCACGAACAAGACTAACGGTCATAATTGCTGACCTGGCACAAATACTCGAGTTTTTCTATAAATACTCGAGTATATACTCGAGTCTTTATCAAAATACTCGAGTATTTTGATCAGATATGGGAAAAATTATTTTTCAATTTTATTTTTCCTCTCAAGTATTAATTTTTGGTCAATCTCAACTTAATAAACATATAAAAATTTATTCCTAGAAGAGACTAACTATTTCTACCCACTCTCAACCACTCTCAACATAAATTAGAAATTTACAATTAATATTTGATTGAGAATGATTGGGCACTTGTCTTCTTTTCTTGACTTCTTGTTGATGTTGATGTTGCAATATCTTCAAGGCATGATTTGTTAATTATTTTGTCATCATCAAAACATAATCCACATAATTAGGAGCATTGAATTCACAGAGAGATTCAAAGATTCTTGATCAAAGAATGTAAAATAGAAAGCTTTGATCTATAAAATTGAGAGAGAATAGAGTGGCTTATTCTTTGTAAAATTGATGCAAAAATGATGCTTGATGATCACAAAGGTTAGGAAAAGGTTTATATAGAATACCCAAAAGTTTGAGGCACTAAAAACTGATTTTGAGAAGTGAAAAACGTATTTTAAAAACCAATTTAACAGGTCTTAATCGATTAAACTGTTGCTTAATCGATTAAGCACTGTTGCTTGAAATGTCTTAATCGATTAGATGATCACTTAATCGATTAAGATAGTGCAAAATCACTTGAAAACTTGTTTTCTCAAAACTAAACCCTTTCTTTCAAACCTTTAAGCCACCTATTGATTTCAGGTTAAGTGAAAACTCAAATTATGATATAATTATGACCTTGATAGAGATTCACTACCCTCTAAATAATCTAACCAAACTCATCAAAATAAAAGACTCAAACTAAAGATATTACATTATACACAAACTAAGTCTTCATGAGCTTGTTCTCTCTTCATCACTTGATGTTTGTTGTTTGCTTGTTGAGCTTGAACTTGATCAACACATATGTAGCTTGTTCAAAACCTTTTGTCATTATCAAAACATTCTCAATGGAACTTACAATCTCCCCCTTTTTGAAAATGACAAACATGTTTTGAAGTTGTTTGAAGTTCTTTGAAATTGTATGTTTGTATTTCTGTGAGAAATTGAATATCAAGATTTATACATGTTACCATCTTTTCAGAGAACGTGTCTATTGAAAGTTCTGAAGGGAAGTCAAACGATTCGGTTTTGACTGCTAAATCAGGTAAACAATTATATCTATTCAACATTTATATCCTATTTTGTATTTGAATAATATTTTCACTCCTTTTAGTCTTTGGATTGTAATTTTAGTTTACATTTTTAAATCGAAATATTGAATTAATTGCATATTACAGGAAAAAGGTTTACTCCAAATTCGACGCGGAGGCTTCAACCCGGTAGAACAGTTTGGAGCTCGATTTTGTCAAACAGTTCTAAACGTTTCTCTTTAGAAGAAGCTGCTGATCGAGGAAATGAGATGAACGTTTTTGGTATTTTGCTATTTCTAAGCATAAAAAATCAAATTCAATTCGTAATTTTAATTCTATTTTTGGTTGTGATAGATTTAGTATTTAAATAAGTGAGTTACGTATTATCAAATTTTGCAGGTGAAACTTATGTTAATCAAGTGAAGGGCAAAGTGCACTATCTGATCTTATTAATACTATTAATGCAAGTCGAAGACGGTTGAGAAGTATGTTTGAGAGTGATGAAAATCGATTTGTAAGGATTCTTTCCAAAGATTTCGAGCAGATCAGTGTTAATCCAGCTAAGGAACAGAGTAGTTCATTACTTCAATCAAATGAAAAGCATTATTTGTCAAGTGAAGTACAAAATATCCATATGCCTGGTATAAATATACTCTGTTTTTTTTCTTTTACACCTTGATTCATTACATTTTCAGTATTAGTATTGGTATTGTATTTGTTACATGTTCAGTAAATAGTTATGGTAATATATTTCCAGAGTTCTCCTCAAGTAGGAAACGAAACTGTGTTTCAGACCCTGAAATTATAGATTTGATAATTGGTCGAGATTCAAAAGAAAGAAAAATAGAACAACAATTTTGTAATCAAAATGGTAAGAAACAGAACCGAAGGTGTTTTTCACATAAATATGTTTTTCAGAAAAGTTTGTGACTGTGAAATATGTTTTAAGTATTTTTAAATTTCAGATAAATATATTGAAATGTGTTAAGTATTTTTTTATAATTTCAGATAACAAGGAGAATGTCTCTATATGAGCTGGAGTTGGAAATATTGAATTTCGTGGTATGAAAAAGTTGTATTTTTAGTCTAAGTGAATGTTAAATTAAAACTGCTAATCGTCACTGTAAATTTCTAAAGTCTTCGTCAAGTAGGAAAAGGAGTTGTCATTCACATTTGGAGAATCTTAATGGAAGCAAGTCTCAAAAAGATCTGCAAAAAACCTTACACGAAGATAGTTTAGCTAAATCTGGTAAGAAAGAATTTATAATAGAGGAAAAGTTCTACGAGTCAACGATCTGTACTTTATGTGTAGTTTGACTTATACATGTAATGCAGGAGTGAAACTTACGTGTGAAAATGATCAAAATGTTCCATGTGGATCTACAAGTAAAAGGAGTAGACGAAATGCAGGTGTTGCGTCTCACAGTGAAAGAAGAATGAAGAGAGATCATTCATTGGTAGTTACAACTCAGTCGGTTCAACAAGGTATTAATGGTACTACACTAACAGTGAAGCAATTGAATTTATTGAACTGTTTCTGATTCAAATTTTATATAATAATTTGTAGGAGATAATATTGAAAATCGTATGAACATTAATCAAATTTGCAACTTCAATTTGGATGATTTTAAGTATGATGATTGCGGTGACCCTCAGTTTTCATGTAATTGGTTTGGAGCAAACTTTTGATTACGTGAGCGAATAGCAGGCTCAAGTCTTAGAAATCCAATTTACACCCTATGTTGTTCAAAAGGAAAGATTCAGCTTCCATTGATGACAAGCCCTCCACCTTATCTAAGGTCGCTGCTATTTGACGAAAACAATAGTAAAGGGAAGCATTTTCAAGAAAAGATAAGGGCATACAATTCCATGTTCTCTTTCACATCGATGGGAGGAAAAGTTGACAATTCTGTGAATGAAGGTAGGGGTCGATTTGTGTACAGGCTTTCCGGACAAAATCATCACCGCATTGGAAGTCTTCTGCCTGCACATGATCAAAGTTCCAAATTTGCACAACTTTATATTTATGATACTGCCAATGAAGTGAACAATCGCATGAGTGCTTTAAGGTAATTATTTAAATTTATATGTTACATGTATTTTTTGAGATTATGCTAATTGTATATTAAGCTTATTTTATGTTATTGCCATTGATATCTTATTAACAGAAGAACCAGACAAGAAAGTAATTCTGATCTAGATCCTGAAATAATCAAGAATCTTAAAGAAATGTTTGATACATATAATCCAATTTGTAAAGTATTTAGAATGGCAAGGGATCGTCTTGATGGTGAGCCAGTATTGGATTTGAAAATGAGGTTGATTAGTAGAAGAAATAAAGATAGCAGAGTTTATAATTTACCAACCGCAGATGAAGTTGTAGCCTTAGTGGTAGGTGATGTAAACATTGATAATGGTTAAAGGGACATAATTGTTCAAACACAAGCAGGCTATTTGAAAATAATTCATGAGTTGCATCCTCTCTATTTACCTTTGCATTACCCTATCTGTTTGCCAAAAGGTGAAGATTGATTTCGTGAGGGTATTCCACAGAGTGAAATTTCAGATCCAAACAGCAGAAAACAAGGCACAATAACACTTCGAGAATGGTTTGCATTCAGGATTTCAGGATCGAGGTGGTGAAGACTCAATCTTACTTTTTTCAAGAAGACTTTTCCAGCAATTAGTTGTTGACGCTTACACAATGATAGAAAGTTGGAGAATGACTTTTTATTTGACACAAAAAGACAAGCTTAGGTCTGAAGTATACAGCCGTCTGCACGATGCTGTGTTTGATGGAGAAAGACAAGGTTGTGCTGTAGGTAAAAGAATTATACTACAATCAAGTTATGTTGGGGGTGCAAGATACATGGTGCAAAATTATCAAGATGCAATGGCGTTATGTAGATGGCGTGGGTTCCCTGATATTTTCTTGCCATTCACATGCAATCCTAAATGACCTGAGATATTAAGGTATTTGGAACCTAAGGGATTGAAGCCGGAGGATAGACCATATATTATTGTTCGAGTATTTAAAATGAAACTGAAAGAGTTGATGAATGATTTGCATTCCGGAAAAATCTTTGGTCATGTTAAAACAGGTAATAAATAACTACATTATTCTTATTTTTAAATTCTTATTTATAATTGTTACTTTTATATTTTTAATTTTAAATTATTATAATTGTAGTTGTTTATACTATTGAATTCCAAAAACGAGGACTTTCGTATGCACACTTTTTGATATTTCTAACTGAAGAGTGCAAGCACCCACTTCCTGAAGATATAGATAAGATAATTAGTGCTGAAATCCCAGATCCAGTAGCACATCCAGAAATGCACGAAGCTGTCAAGGAATTTATGATTCATGGTTCATGCGGTGCAGCAAATAGAGCATCACCGTGTATGAGGGATGGTTCTTGCTCAAAGTTTTATCCCAAAAGTTTTGAGCCATGTACGAGAATTAATGAAGATGGGTATCCGGTATATAGAAGAAGAGAAAATGGTATAGTGATTGAAAAATGTGGTGTGCAGCTGGATAACAGATGACTTGTACCTTTTAATCCTAAACTTCTCATGAAATATCAATCACACTTGAATACGGAATGGTGCAACCAAAGCACAAGTGTGAAGTATTTATTCAAATACATCAGTAACGGAAATGATTGTGTAACTGCTGCTCTTTATCAACAAAGTCGTGGAGAGTCTGGTGAAGTAGTTGATGAGATTAAAGCATATTATGATTGCAGATATATATCTCCCTGTGAAGCTATGTGGCGCATCTTCAAATTTGATATAAACTATAGAAAACCAACTGTGGAAAGATTAAAGTTCCATTTACCTAATGAACATCCTGTTCTGTATGGAGATGACGACGATTTAGAAAATGTAGTACAAGCTCAGAATAATCAGTCATCTATGTTCTTAGCATGGTTAGAAGCTAATATGATATATCCTGAGGCGAAAAATTTCACTTATGTTCAGTTTCCAACAAATTTCGTCTACACTAATTCCCCTCCAAGATGGCATCCGAGAAAGAGAGGATTCACAATTGGAAGGTTGACATTTGTTCCACCAAGTGCAGGGGAACTTTTTTACCTCAGTATTCTGCTCCATAGAGTTAAAGGTGCAGAGAGCTATGAAGATATACGAACAATGTATGGAATTGTATATGATACATTTAGGGATGCTTGCTACAAATTAGGATTACTTGATGATGACAACGAGTTCATTGAAGCTATTGAAGAAGCATCTCATTGGGGTTCAGGAAATCAGTTAAGGTCATTGTTTGTCTCCATGCTTCTTTCAAATACAATCAACAAACCAGAAAGAGTATGGGAGCAGTGTTGGGAACATTTATGTGAAGACATTTTATATCTTATTCGCAGGGAAGTTGGAAGACCAGGTAATACTTTAAAGCTTATATTATTCATTATCATTATTAATGGAAATTGAAAGAGTTTGAAGCTATATATCTTAATCTCCTTCCTGTAATTGTTGTGCTATTGATATTTAAAATTTATCTGCACATTACAACGATGAGTTTTAGTGATGAACAAATTCGTGCAAGAGGATTATTTGAGATTCAAAAACAGTTATCAAGGGCTGGAAAATCATTAATTGATTTTGTAACATCCCTCATTTTTATAAAGAGGATAAATAAATAAAATATTTATTTTAAAAAGAAATTTCATAAATAAGAGTATTTTATGAAAATAGTTTATTGGAAACTGAATTATCATTTAAGAAAATGAGATTTTAGTAAAATATAATGTAAAGATTGGACTGTATCTCTTTCATTAACCATGGGATCATGCTTAAATTTTTAGACAAGGTTTATAATGATTTTATCTTGACATCCAACGGTGGAAATTGTGTTTTGAGAAGTAAATCTTTTTATATTAATTTTTCAGCACAACAGTGTATTTCTGAATTTTAGCAGTGGACTAACCGGTTAGTAAAACCAGTAACCGGTTAGTGCATCTGCATCTGAATAATTTTAAGTCAGTCTGAGCTGGAAATCACGAACCCTTTTCATTTCTAAGCTTGCCTGGGAAGCTTGGCACCCCACTAGCATGTCTGGGACAAGTGTAAGGCATTGGGATTGGATGGGTGTCCTTGGTTGATGACTAACCCACTCTTCCAACCCTAATTCTTTTTCTATAAATTGCTTTGTGTCGTTCTGTTGTTTGTTCAATTTTCCTTGCGATTTCTAAGCCAAAATTCTGTCAAAATCTCATCTCAATTTGTGCATACAACTTGCCTTGAGTTGTTGCACATCAAGCTTGTGAGTTGTGAGTGTGTGAGCTTGCAATTGAAGGGATTTTTGCTGTTCTGGTGCTGTTCTTGTTGCTGGTTTTGGTGGCTGCTGTGTGGCTGCTGCTGTAAGCTCTGTAGCTGCTGTCCTAGAGTGTTTTAGAGCTTGTCTAAGTGCTGTCTAATTTGTCCAAGGTATGGGAGAAGTCGTTCATATTGCTAGGATTATAGATTGTGAATTTGATATATGTATGCTATGTAAATTGGACCAAGACATGATTGCTGGATTTGGAGGTCCAGACAATCACTTGGTCACTTGATTAATAATCTGATTAAGGGCTGAAATGAATTGATGAAATTAAGTGAAAGAAACTCATGAGCTTGGATGAATTATAATTGGTTAAATGAAGGAATTGCCTTTGGTTTGAAGCTAAAATCGTTCTTTGACTATATTCATGCTTGATTTGGACTTGTTTGAGATTTGAGAATTTGGAATTGATCCTGTTAGATTCATTCTTGTTATGCTGAAATTGTGTTTGAAATTAGATTGATTGGAAGTTTGTAATTCATGCTGAAATTATAAAGTGATGCTTAAGTTGATGAACTTTTGATTATAAGTATGAGGTTATATATCAAGTGAAATGGAATTGGTAAATGATGAGAAGACATGTCCTTGATGCTGTATGTTCTTGATTATAAGTTAATAGTGAACACTGATCAAGTTTGGACAATTAAAAATTAAGATTTTGTTCTCAGGTCTGCTAATCTAACCGGTTAGTAGGTGATGTAACCGGTTAGAACTTGAGAAGGAAAGGTAATTGATCAAGCTTAGAATGATAATCTTTTATGGTTTGGAATTACTCTATGTTGGCTTGAACATGCTGCACATGATTCATGATACTTTGTTATATCATTGAATTGATTAGTAAGTTAATCATAATTCAAGATGTGTTCATTGTCTTGATGATTCACATTCTAAATGAATTAGATTACTCTCTGTATGGCTTTGGAAGCAGTGCTAAATAACCCTATGTGTTCTATTTGATATTGGTTTAAGTTGTTGAAAATATGATTTTTAAGCATAATTGTTACTCAGATTTGATTCAATGTAATTTGATGCAATTTCCGTGTTGGAACATGATTATTATGCATAAATATAACTGTATTGATAATTGGTTTTGATTAAATTTGGTTAGAATTGAAAATGGTAAGTTAAAACCCAATTTTTAGAGTTTACTGTCAGCCAAGACTCGAGTGTTTGGCTCGAGACTCGAGTGTTTCCTGACGCACCAGTGCGTCTGATAGCACCAACACTCGAGTGTCTGAGTCAAGACTCGAGTATTGGCTGATGCAGTATTGGACTTTTCTGATGAACAACTCGAGTCTTGCATGAACTACTCGAGTATTTTGGGTTGATGAACGACTCGAGTATTTCATGAATTACTCGAGTATTTTGAGAAAATCTGAAACTTAAATTTTTCAGAAAACTGATGATCCACTCAAGTCTTGTTATAATCTCAGAGTCATGTTTTAATTACAACTGATGTTTTGGAATTAGATGTTGATACAATAAGAAATGAGTTGATGTTAAATAAGCTTTGTCTTTGATTTGGTTCCAAGACTTTGAGGTTATCTTGAAATTAAATTATTAGAGTCATTGTTCATTTGTTAATTTAATTAAATCATATTCTAGTAATGCTCTAAGTGGTTGCATGATGTTTGTGAAGAGCTTAATGTGGTTCTAAAATGAACAAGACTTGAATATGAGTCTGGTTTGCTCTCAGGTACTTCTGTCTCTAACCGGTTAGTAGGTTCTGTAACCAGTTAGGACCCGAGACAAGAAAATAATTAATTTAGTTTTCTTATAATCCTTAAAGGTTTTGCTTAACTATTATTTTAGTTTCTAAATGAGTTAAGCATGATGTTAAGGGGTAAATCATTATTCATCTAATTTACTAAGAATTATCTTTTAATTGGAACTTTGGTTTTGTTCTAATGGAATTGATAATGTCTTCGTTGGTTTAACGTTGATGATGAGGAATGAATTATGATTGGTTATAATGAGCTGATAAGGCAATTGATTATTTGTTTATTAATAGTATAATCCTGTCAGCTAAAAAGAGCTAAGTTCCGGATAAAGGACATTAGGTAGGAGTTAATACCTCAAGATAATAAGTGGAGCAAGCCTAGTGTCTCAATCTAAGGATTGTGTAATTGATAATAAATGATTGAGTCTACTTGGTAATTAATGTTTTAAAATATAAGAGGATAATGACCAAAAGGAATAATAATAATAATAATAATAATAATAATGCGAGTATGGTGATGCTTGCGGATTATGAAGATCTGATCCAAATATGTTAGGGCTTGTTGCTCCAAATTGGATAAGTGGATTCGTTTTGATTCACATATGTTGAGGTTAGCTCCTACGTGAAGTCATTATACTTAAAGGATTTTGTATAGAACGGTGTGGCCGTTATACGAAGACATGTGGAACGGTGTGATCGCCATATGTGCGGTAAGTGTAATGGAATTCCGTATAGTATGGTGTGGCCGCTATGCGAAGACATGTGGAACGGTGTGGCCGCCATATGTATGATACACTTAAAGGATTCATATAGTACGGTGTGGCCGCCATGTGTATAATGTGATGATTAATATATTTGTTATGCATCTCATGCATGGTGTACAAGGAATCGTAAAATGAGTGAGGTGCCTGCGGGATTGGAAACCATGTAGTACGGTGTGGCCGCTACATGAGACGGTTGGAACGGTGTGGCCGCCACCGTAGAAATGACAAGGACCTAGAACTATTGGTGGACAATAGTTTAGGGATCATCCCCTTGTTTCATTTTAGGATCGTGGTCGATGGGGTTCCAGTATAGAACGGTGTGGCCGCTATACAGGTTGTGGAAACATCAAGCACACGATTGCCTATCCTAGAGTGCTGTTTTTCTGGAAGAGTTGATTATGGAGGAATGCTTTGAGAGACGTGCATGCATAGCAGGAAAGATTAATATTATAGTTAATGTTGTTTGACAAGACACTTGAACATGCATTTATTATGTTGAAATGATATTTGTGATGATTGTGTTTGACCAATCATATAATCTACTTAGGCGATATGACAAATGACTTACTCCCATCTACCATGTTTGTGGTGGTAGGTTCTTTCAAAGGACAGGACTGAAGCCACTCCTGTAGGAGTGAAAGTGTCTAGAAGAAACAGCCAGGATGATGTCTCGTCATCCAAATCCTTTCGCAGAAGGATCGAGTTGTGAAGACCAATGCTCTGGGTGTAAAAAGGGTTTTTTGGGGTTTTGTATTACATATGCTTTACACTCAGACTATTTTGTAAAGGAAATATTACTCTAATGAAAAGTAACTTTTGGTTTTCACACTCTTTAAAAGAAGAAGTTTTTGTTAACCCGTATTTTTATTGGACTAGTTTTTGGGGCGTTGCAGATTTCCCAAATATGCCAATTCCTGAATGCGATGCTTCTTCAAGTATGGCAAACACATTAATTGCAGAACAACTTGATTTCAATAAAAAAATGCTGGCAAATGAATTTTTGCAGCTTCAATCCACAATGACAGTTGAGCAGAAAAATACATTTGATCAAATTATGGAAGCAGTTGATTCAAAGACAGGTGTTTATGTTTTTAGTATTGCATGAGTTCCTTATTCTTTAACACTGCTTAATAATTATAATTATTTTTCTTCATAAAACTTGCTCATTATTTAGGTGGATTCTTTTTCTTAAATCGATATGGTGGGACTTGAAAAACATTTCTTTGGTGTGCTTTAACTGCTAAATTAAGATCTCAAGGGGAGATCGTTCTCTGTGTTGCATCAAGTGGCATTGCAGCCACTTTGCTTCCAGTTGCAAGGACTGCACATTCCAGATTTAGCATTCCAATGAGTATAAATGAGGAATCAACATGTAACATTAAACAAGCATCGATTCAAGCGGAGTTGCTGAAAAGAATAAGCCTTATAATTTGGGATGAAGCGCCAATGGTGGCTAAGAAATGCTTTGAAGATTTGGACAGAACATTAAAAGACATTCTACAAACCAATGTTCCTGATGAAGAAGTAAAACCTTTTGGTGGTATTTGCATTGTATTAGGAGGTGATTTTCGGCAGATATTGCCAGTTGTGCCTGGTGGAAATCGTTCATACATTGTTTTTGCATCTATCAACTCATCTCATCTATGGAGACATTGTAAAATTCTGAAACTTACCCTTAACATGAGACTTCAAACCTCTTCTAATGAAGTTCATGCTAATGAAATCAGAGAATTTTCAGAATGGATGTTGAAATTGGGCGATGGTAAATTATCTGAGCCTAATGAGGGAGAGATTGATATCGATATTGCAGATGATATGTTGATTCTGGACTATGAAGATCCAAGGCAAGCTTTATTTGAAAACACATATCCAGAATTTGAAGAAAACTTCAGCAATGCATAATATCTCAAAGATAGAGCTATTTTGGGACCTACACTTGACATAGTAAACAAAGTGAATGAATTTGTAATGATGCAAGTTCCTGGTGAAGAAAAGGTGTATCTGAGCTCTGACACTATTTGCAATTATGGTGATAATTTTGATATTTCTGCACAATAAATCACTCCTCCTTTGCTAAATTGAATAAAAATTTCAGGAATGCCAAACCATATGTTAAAGTTAAAGGTTGGCATCCCAATAATGTTATTGAAAAATATAGATCAATCAAAGGGATTGTGCAATGGTACAAGGTTAATTGTTACACAATTAAGTCAGCATGTAATTGGTGCAAAGGTAATTTCAGGTGGAAGTTTGGGAGAGACTGTATTCATTAGCAGAATGAATATGACCCCATCTAATTCCAAACTTCCATTTCGATTTCAACGCCGACAATTACCAATTGCAGTTTGCTATTGTATGACAATGAACAAAAGTCAAGGGCAATCACTTGCAAATGTTACTGTTTATTTACCAAAACCAGTCTTTACTCATGGACAACTCTATGTTGCTGTCTCCAAAGTTAAATCTAAGAAAGGTCTTAAATTTCTAATTGTGGATAAAGATGGGTCTCCTTTAAAGACTACAAAAAACGTGGTCTACAAGGAGATTTTTGAAAATATTTGAAGTGCATCCACATAGCTTATCAATTAGCCATACATTTTTTCTTCAGGTTCGTGACAATCATTCAATTTATTAAAGTAGTTATAATTACATTCAGTATTTTTTTGACTATATTAACATCTGTTACTTTGTTCTGTAAGTATATATTTATGTTACTAATGTGTTTGTTACTAATATGTTTCAATCTTTTCCTTTCCCATGCAGATACCACATAATGGAACTCTGGTGTTTAAAACACACAAAACCTTTTTCTTTTCTTTTTTTATTCTTTCAACAAATAAAATTACTTTTTTGAAACAAAGATCAAATCTCTTCCCTGCAATCCACAGGGGACTCATTTTGCAGTTACATGTTGAAAATCAAGTGCAAACTCGCACATGAAAATTTGCTACAGGTATGACTCTATTTCATGGATATATGAATTTATGTTTGTCAAGGACTTACATTTCTGGTGTTTAAAACACACACTACTAGAAAAAAGACTTTTAAAATCGGTCTTTTAAACTCGGTCATTGTAAAACCGAGTTAAAATAAAACGCGGTGGCAATTTTGTAAATAAATTTACACTTTTAAACTCGGTCGTGTGTTTGACCGAGTTAAAAAATAACTCGGTCGTTTTTGTGACCGAGTTAAAAAGTCTTTCCCTAACCGGAAAAATAAAAAATAAAAAGGCTTTTAAACTCGGCTCTGGAACAACCGAGTTAAAAAATACTTTCTAACTCGGTCGTTGTATTGGCCGAGTTAAAAAGTTCTTCCCTTACACGACAAAAAAAAAAAGACTTTTAAAATCGGCTCTTGAGCAACCGAGTTAAAAAATACTTTCTAACTCGATCATTGTATTGGCCGAGTTAAAAAGTTCTTCCCTTACATTAAATAAATAAAAAAAAGACATATAAACTCGGAGATTAAAACGACCAAGTTAAAAAATCGTTTTAGTCACCGAGTTAAAAAGTCCAACCCCGAAACATCAATTCTTTCCCTAAGGCTTTGTTTGGGTGTTTGGAAGGGAAGATGATGAAATGGAAATATAAGGATTCCCTTTCCATTCCACCCTTTACCTCCCAAATTGGGGGGGGGGGGGGGGAAAGAATTTGGGGGTTTGGAGGGGAAAGTATTTGGAAAATTAGGGATTTGAGAATCCCTTTCCATTCCACCCTTTACTCCCAAATAATGGAACATTAAATTTTTCCCCTTCCATTCCTTTCCATCCCCTTGGCTAGGGGTGTAACGGGTTGGGTTGGGTTGGGTTTTGGTGGACTTTAGCACCCAACCCAACCAAAATAAATTGGGTTGGGTTGGGTTGGGTTTTTCTAATCTTGAGTTGTAGAATCGACCCAACCCAACCCATGAAAATTCGGGTTGGGTTGGGTTGGGTGATTGAGTTTATGTAATTTGATTTTTATAAATTAAAATAATATAAAAATCTAAGTAAATATAAAAAATAAAATAAAAATAGAACAAAAATCACATAAATAAATAATTAAATATCATCCAAATCAACTAAATTACATAATTATGTACCATATTATCCATAAATTATACAATTACACAATTTTGCATTAGATTATGATAAATTAAGTATAACATATATTATAAATAATTAAATAAATAAAATATATTTATATTAGTGGGTTGGGTTGGGTTAATTGGGTTTAAGATAATAAACCCATGACCCAACCCATACTTGATTGGGTTACAAAATAAAAAACCAACCCAACCCGATAAACCAACCCAACCCGTCAAATATGGGTTGGGTTGGGTTGGGTTCATCGGGTTCGCGGGTCAATATTGACCCACTTACACCCCTACCCTTGGCTCCCTCCCATCCAAACAAAGCCTAAATCGTTTCCCTCTGTTGTTTCTCATTGCTAGCATCGAACTGAAGACCTTGAAGGTAGAAAGCAAAAGCCACAAACCAACGAGGCACTCAGGAGCAGCGGGTTCTTCTTCTTCGTTTCACTCCGCCGTCTCCTCTCCGGTTAGCGATTGTCTTCTCCGGTTCTTTCGCCGCTACAGTTCTTCTCCTCTCCGGTTCGTCTTCGTTTCCGCCGGTTCGTACACCACCGTGCGACGTTCTTTTCCTTGCGCCATGCACACTCAAACAAAGGCCACCAAGGTTTGTCTCTCTCCCTCTTTTCTTCTTCGATCTCTTCTTCTTCTCTCCTTTCTCTCTCTCATCTTCGTTCTCTCCTCCCCAATCCAGAACAGAACTCGAAGGGGAACAAAACTTCGATGGAGAACAGAACTCGTTGGAGCATCGTTGGAGAAGAGAACAAAGCATCGATGGAGAACTTGTTCACCGACACCGCCATCCATCGCCGCCGCTGTTGTTCAGCACCAATTCGATTTGAAACCTTATTCTCACAGCCCTAATTCGATTCTCTGAAATTGAGAACAAAAAACCCTAATCCGTGAGTTCTTTTAAAAATATTCCTTATTCCTTATTCTTAATTCAATTATCTGAAATTGTGAATAGAAAACCCTAATATGAGTTTTAGTTTGTGATTTGTTTGGTAATTTTACTTTTATTCCCTAATTTTCGTTTTTGGTATAGGAGATTCTGGATTAAATTGAATCAAGGTAAGAGTTCATTACTCATTTGGAAACGTATTCATTATGCTTATTCATTTGACAACTTAATTCATAATGCTTCTTCATGGATAAGAAACTGCTTATGCTAAATGCCCATGGAATCACTGATGGTAGAATAAATTTGAAACTTTGGGATTTGTAGTGTCCTTGAACACTATGTCCTTAACCCTCTAAGCCCTCAAGATTATGGTAATCAGGAGTTCAAGAGAGGATCAAGTATTTATGTGTGACCTTATGGTTTTTCTGCAGTTCCAGTTGGGAAAAGCAGGGTTTCCCCAGTCAACAAGTGTGTGCAGAGTGTCAACTTAGGGATGAGAGTACGTACCTGAAACCCTAGCTGTTATGAGCTATTTATAGGGTTTGGAGGAAGCTGATATGGGCCGTATGGGCCTGGTATCAGAGTTGAGCTGAGGCAGGATTCTGTGAGATAATATCGGAGGTTTATTCTCTTAGAATCAGGTTAGGATCAGCTCAAGATCTCATGTCTAGGCTGTTAGCGAGAATCTAGGAGAGTTATGCGGAAGGGATAAGAAGCCTGAATGAGACTAAGTCTATCCTCAATTCGATGATAAGTCTCGGCCCTAGAGTCCCGAGCCGGATGGGTTGTGGACCCGAGTATAAGGCTCGGCCCCATCAAGTCCGAGCCTGGTCCTTCAATAAGCTCGGTGCCCATGAGTCCGAGCGAGGGACACTTAAGCTTGCTAAGCCGAGGGAAGTACCTTTAGAGAATCCCCTTATATAAGACCTAATCCTTATACGGTCGGCAGACCCTACAAGCCCCCCAACTCGTAAGACTTTATAAAGTCTGTGACGAGGTAGCATGTGTTTAGGGTTGAACCTTCTAGATGTTAGTCAGACACGTGGCAACTGTTCGAGGTGACGTTTTGGGTTCTCTAGGTACGGCACGCTCTCTTGTAAGTTGTGCCAAATCATTGAAATTTTTGAAATTTGAAAAAGTACCTGTTAAAGGCGCCACGTCTCGCCCAGCGAGTGGTTGCATGGGTCGATGGGCTTTCGGCCCAAATACGTCATATGGAGGGAAACTGTACAGTTTCCTTCATTAGTTCAAAACTCAACCTCTCATTATCCTTATTCATTTCTTACTCCCGAATCTTCTCAGTGAATCCCATTATTCTCTCTCTTAAATCTCCTTCCCACAATCTTTGCCTTCGAATCGGGAACCTTCTCTCATCATCCTCTCTAGCAACTGAAGGCAGGTAAATTCCTCTACTCTTCCTATTTCATTTCTACGATTTCGTCTTTTTGCAAAGGGGGTTCTGGGTTTTGTAGGGATTTTGGAGAGGGGGTTTCTGGGTTGCGAAGGGATTTCTGGGTTGCGTTTCTGGATTTTTGTTTTGGGCAGGTAGTGTTTAGGATTCCTTATCTTTAAACGATGAGAGGATGGAGAGGTTTGAGGAAAGTTTATCACGAACTCTGCAGGAGATTAGGAGAAGAACCTTCTAGTGATAGTGATTTGGGGACTTCAAGTTCTTCTGAGTTTTCTGGGAATGAGGGAGATTCTGAGTTTTCTGGGAATGAGGGATATTTTGAAATTGATGATTCTATACCCACTTCTACTCCCCCCATAAATCAGGGATTCACTGAGTTAAAACCGTTAACTGTAGAATACCCCTCAAATTCCGCAGATGAGAATAAGTGGTTGGTAGCTTATAGATTTGCCGAGCGTCGAGCCCAGGTTAGGCTTAGCCCCAATCGTGGTACCGGGGAAGAAGAACCTTTGAGAGATCCACCAAGAGAAAGGGGGAAAAGTCCAAGGCTCGATCTTAAATTTAAAATGAAAACTCGTGCTGTAAAAAATCCTAACACCGAGCCTTTTGATTTTTCCCCAGATATGGTGGAACGCAGGTGCGTGACAAATCCTGAAGAGTACCCGTTGCCGCCGAATCACGCGCAGTACAGTGCCATTTTTGATCGGGAGGTGTTGAGGACAAGACCTTCCTTGCTGACAAAAAACAGTCTTACCCACCTTCGACCAGTTCTAACTCCTCCGAGCGCTGACGGAAACGCCTCGGAATACGTACTGAGACCTTTGGGCATTGACGATCGGATATGCCTTCAAGTGCCAGAGAATTCTCGGTTTTTTTACTTTTATGAAGAAGTAACCACCAAAATTGGCATTCGCATGCCTTTTTCCACTTTTGAAATCGAAGTCCTGAACCACTTAGGCATTGCTCCGAGCCAACTTCATCCGAGCGGATGGGCTTTTGTCCGAGCCTTCCAGCAATTTTGTGATGCCGAGGGGTTGACGGCGACTTTGCGATCCTTCTTTTGGTTATGTGCCCCACAAGTTAACAAATTTGGCGATTCGAAGGGGCTTTGGGTATCGCTAAAGGCTCGGAGGGAGCACGCCCTATTCACCAAGGTAACTGACTCATGGAAATCTTTTAAGCCCCTCTTCTTCCAATATGAACATACGGGAACTGGAGAGTGTTGGTTTATGGAGCAAGTCGTTGAAGACGGAGTAGTTAAGTCTGTACCTCGGTTCCCTTTAAGCTGGACCACCGATATCTATAACCGAGGGCCTTCTCTATATCAATTTGACTTTAAAACAGAGCTTTCAAGATCCGAGCGTGGAGTGTGTAATGATGCTTGGACGTACCTCCAAGCACATGGTCAGATCGACATTAAACAGATCTTGTTAAAAGGCACCCGTGATGAAGTGAAAGCCGAGCTGGGTATAGCTATACGTTTTTTTTAACATATTTCCTTGTTTTGCAGAAAACATGGGAAAGAAAGCTACCAAAGCCAAAAAAAGCGAAGCTCGGGCAGCTAGAGTGTCGCAGCTGGCTGCACTCAAAGAGACTGCAACCGGATCTCCAATCAAGAGTCAGTCTTCTGAACCGACCCATTCTGAAAGCCCGACCGTTATCCCCAATATCACCCCATCTGTAAGGGTTACGGGTGTTGAACAGGTGATCAAAGGGGACCGTGTTATCGACGCGGTGAATATTGAAGTGGAAGCTCGTTCATCTCCTCAAGGCATTCCCGAGCGCCCCCTCAAGAGGACCCGGCTGGAAAAAGGAAAAGGTCTCGCTGGAGATTGGTTCAATTTGAGCAAGTCGAACAAAGGGATAGAAATTCCCGAGGGTAAGGAAGATGCAGCTGCCAAGACGGTGTGGGGTAAGAAGATGTCCGACTCATTCATTGCCATCGTCTTCCCTCCTGAAAATGCTGAAGTAATCGAGGCTTGGACCCCTGGGACTTGGGAAAATAACTGTAAGTCGTTGGTGAGAAGCTTCTTACGGGGTGCGAGCATTTTCCATCACCTTGGTCATCATGGTGATGACGCCTATGCCGGATTGGCCCACGAGGAAAAGAAGAAAAGATATGAGGCAAACGAGCGGGAAGACTACATGGAAATTCAGGTCCAAGGTCTGAATAAAAGGATACAAGAAATGACAGCTGAAAACGAGCGGCTTCAAAAGGCTGCACAAGATTCCGAGGGGGCCAAAGTTCGGGCTGAGAAAACACTTCAGGATGCCGAGGCACAGATAAAGAGGTCGGAAGAAATCCAGAAAAAGGCTGAGGAGGATGCTGCTGCTCTTCTGGTGGCTACAGAGAAAGCTCGTACGGCCGAGCAAGCTGCTGCAGTGGCTCAAGAGCGACATGAGTATGCTAAGGACGAGATACTCAGGCTCCGAGCTTCCTTGGAGAAGATGAGTGCGAAAGCTCTCAAGCATAAGAAAGCAGCTAAGGAGAATCTGTACAATTGGGATCGAGCGGTCGAAGATTCTTTCTACAATACTGCTGAGCAGCTCTGCATCTTGAACCCTGGACTTGTGACTAAGGGTGCTGACCCCAACTTTGCTGTCAAGGATGGTCGGATTGTTGGCCCCCGTGGAGATCCCATAGATTTGAACAATTCCGATTTTCCGGACCATTTGGCCGAGGATTCTGGGGATGAAGATGCCGATGATGATGAAGTTTCAACAGGTTTTAACGCTGATAGCATTGTTTTGTCCGACCTCGAGTAGTCTGATAATTTTGCTTGTTTTTTTTTGTAATCGCCCCAGTAGTGGGTTTGGACTTTTATTGAAGTCTTTTGTTTGGAACATTTAGAACATTTATAATATTCGTCACTATATTTCGCTTTCTTCTATCCTTTTCGTTAAGAATTCAAGTGTTAAGACCTCGGAACTCCAGCACTTTAGCCGAGGTGGGCTCCTCTATCCGCGATGTAAAATGATTTTAAGAAACCTTGTTTGAATCGGGAGTCTTAGTAAAATACTTGACGAGTTATAAGCTCTTGTTTGAGCTGTTTATAATCGTTCGCGTCATAAACGGTGGCTAATCGAATATGAGGAAAAGTACGTAATACAATGAATTCAATAACAGTCTTTTTATTAACCAGAAGCAGAAAGTACAATGGGCTCGGAGTTCCACCGAGCGTACACCATCATTAAAATGAAATGGAAAAAACAATTCTAACAGCAAGAATAAAACAATTAAAACTATGAAACTACAATGAAGGAAAGATTCTAACTGTAGTATGCCCTGAGTTTTGCCACGTTCCATGTGTTGTTGATGAGAGCTCCCGAAAGAGTTTCGAGTTTGTAGGCTCCTGTTCCGGTTTTGGAAGCTACTCGGTATGGTCCTTCCCAGCTTTGGGCCAGTTTTCCGTCCTTTGCATTTTGAGACCAATATCGGCTCTCCTTAAGACAAGGTCACCTTCCTCGAACGCCCTGGGAATAACCGACCGATTATATCCTTTCGCTTGCATCATCTTAGCGTGTTTTTCACGCTCGGCGGCTAAGTCCCTGACCTCTTTCGATAAAACAAGATCCTCACACAGTAAAGTGTTGTTTAGAGGATTTGGCTGTTGTATGGCTCGGAACGAAGGGATGATTTTTTCAATGGGGATGACTGCATCACAACCATAGGTGAGTCGATAAGGTGTTTCACCTGTTGAAGTTTGTATGGTGGTGCGGTACGACCAAAGCACTTCATGCAGGTTTTCCACCCAATTCCCTTTTGCGCCTTCCAATCTTCTCTTGATCCCCTGAATGATTGATCGGTTCACTGATTCTACCTGGCCGTTAGTTTGAGGGTGCTCGACTGATGAGAAGTAGTGTTTAATATCCAAAGCACTGACCAAATCCTGGAACGCCTTTGCTGCAAACTGGGTTCCATTGTCGGTCACCAATACCTGTGGCACTCCGAACCGAGCTACGACTTGTCTTTCAAAGAACTTCTGCACCTTGGCTGAGGAGATGGTCGCCAAAGGCTCGGCCTCGACCCACTTTGTGAAATAGTCTATGGCTACAATCACCCACTTTAGCTGTCCCGGTGCAGTGGGGAATTGTCCAATCAAATCCATTCCCCATTGATAGAAGGGATAAGGAGATGAAAGAGAATGGAGCTCCTTGGCTGGTTTTTGATAAACATCACTGTGAAATTGCCATTTATCACACCTTTTTACGTGATTGATCGCATCTTGTTGAAGGGTAGGCCAGTAGTATCCTGCCCTTAGAACCTTTTTTGCCAGTGACTTCCCTCCAACATGGTGACTTCCTATACCTCCATGAACCTCTTCTAGCGTCAGCTTTGCTTCGGCAGGGTCAAGACATCTGAGCATTGGACCGCTGACCCCTCGGCGAAAAAGGATTCCATCAACTAGTGCAAACTGAGATGCTTTTCTGACAAGTTTCCTGGCTTCCACCGAGTCGGTTGGCAAAATCCCTTGTTCCAAATAACCTGCAATTGGAGTGATCCAGCTTGGATCCACTGAAATGGAGAGGACAACGCTAGGTCCATGCACCATTTCTTGAATCAGAGTTTTGTTGTTTTCAGAATTTTTTGTTGATGCGAGTTTGGAAAGAATATTCGCTCGGCTATTACTTTCCCTCGGAATGTGGCAGATTTTGACCTTTATAAATTCGGAGGATAGGAACTTTACCTTTTCCAAGTATTTTTGAAGGATGGGTTCCTTAGCCTGATACTCGCCCTTGACCTGTGAAACCACTAACTGAGAATCACTGAAAATTTTCACCTCTCAGGCCCCCACCTCTTTCGCCATCCTCAATCCTGCCAAAACGGCTTCATACTCCGCTTGATTGTTCGATGTTGAAAATCCGAACTTCAAAGATTACTCGAGGGTGACTCCCTCGGAGTTCTCCAAAATTATTCCTGCCCCCGCTCCAAGTTTGTTACTTGATCCATCCACATAAATGTTCCAATCCGAGTTTGAGCTCGTCAATGGCTCAGTAAACTCGGTGAGGAAATCAGCCAAAGCCTGAGACTTCATCGACTTTCTTGGTTCGAAAGTGATTTCAAACTCGGAAAGCTCAATTGCCCAGGTTACCATCCTTCCAGCCAAATCAGGTTTCTGCAATATTTGACGGATCGGCTGGGCCGTTCTGACCGTGATATGGTGGCTCTAGAAATACTGGCGCAGTCGTCTGGCAGTAATAATCAAGCAGAAAGCTAATTTCTCCACTTTTTGATATCTCAACTCTGGTCCCTGGAGAGCTCGGCTAACAAAATAGATGGGCAACTCTTTACCAGATTCCTCCCGAACCAAAACCGAACTGATCACCGAGTCTCCTACTGATAAGTACAAGAAAAGAGATTCACCATTGTTCGGACTAGACAAAATTGGAGGTGATGCCAAATAATGCTTAAGGTCAGTAAAGGCCTTTTCGCATGCTTCATCCCACTCAAATGCCTTTTCCTTCTCCTTCCTCAACAGCTTGTACCAGGGAAGGGCCTTCCTAGCTGATTGAGATAGAAACCTTGAGAGAGCTGCAACCCGACCCGTCAGTTGCTGTACACCCTTGATATCCGACGGACTCTTCATCTCCAGAATAGCTCGACACTTCTCTGGATTTGCCTCGATTCCGCGTTCTGTAAGCATGAATCCGAGGAAGGACCCTGCCGGAACTCCGAATGTGCATTTTTCCGGGTTCAATCTCATATCAAATTGCCGGATCCTTCCTAATATTTCCTTCAAATCTTTAGCATGATCTTCCTCCTTTAAGCTCTTTGCAATCATATCGTCTATATAAACCTCCATCCTCGGCCCAATCAGAGGACCAAACACCTTGTTCATCATCCGCTGGTAAGTTGCCCCAGCGTTCTTCAACCCGAACGGCATCACATTGTAACAATATGTGGCGTTTTCTGTGATAAACGAGGTCTTTACCTGATCCGGGGGGTACATTGAGATCTGATTGTACCCCGAGTAAGCATCCATAAAGGATAGCCTTTGATAACCTGCCGAGCTATCCACCAGTTTATCAATTCAAGGAAGTGGGTACTGGTCCTTGGGGCAAACCTTGTTCAAATCTGTGTAGTCCATGCACCTCCTCCATTTCCCATTGGATTTCTTGACTAACACGGGATTGACCAACCAATCAGTGTACACTACCTCTCTGATAAATCCAGCTTCCAATAGCTCGGCTACCTTCTCATCCGTCGCCTGTGCCTTCTCGATTCCGACCCTTCTCTTTTTTTGACATACTGGCTTAGCGCCAGGATACACACTTAACTTGTGGCATATGAAGTTAGGATCGATTCCCGGCATGTCTGCCGAAGTCCAGGCAAACAAGTCCTTATTTTCCACTAGTAATTCAGTAAGCTCCTTTTCTAGTTCCTCGGACAGGCCAACTCCGATCTTGACGCAACGAGATGGCTCGGGGCCTAGGATTACCTTTTTGAAGTCCCCCTGAGGGGTTGGTCTAGTTTCATCCTCCTCTCTTACGTCAAGATCAGCCAAGTTGACACTTCCTTTTTTCAATGGTTCCTGCATAATTTTCTCATCATCCAGCTTTAGCTTCCCCAAACTGATGTTGTAACACTTCCGAGCCAACTCCTGTTCGGACCGTACTGTTACTACCTTGTCATCCGACCCCGGGAATTTCATGGCCAAGTGTACCGTTGAAACAACGGCGCCGAAGGATTGGAGCGCCGTTCTGCCAAAGATAGCATTGTACGCCGAGGGAGCCTAGACAACTAACCACTTCACCATTTTAGTCCGAGCAGAAGGTGGTTCCCCCATGGTCACTGGGAGGTGGATATGGCCTAAAGGAACAATTGAATGTCCCGTGAAGCCGATCAAGCTTCCCTCGAACGGGGTGAGATCAGACATTTTCGACTTCAATTTTTCAAACAAATCCAAAAACATGATGTCCGCCGAACTCCCTTGATCGACGAGAATTCTTCTTACTTCATAGTTGCCAATCCTTGCCGTGACGACCATTGGGTCATTGTGGTCCTGTAGGATGTCTTCAAAATCCTCATCGCTAAAACTGATGACCACGTTTTTCTTTCTGGGTTTTTGTATCGGTCGGCTCGCCACCGAGAGAACTTGTCCCACATATTTCTTGCGATCACACTTCTTTTCCCCACCACCAGCGAATCCTCCAGCAATGGTGCCAATGAGGAAATCATTGTCTTTTTTCTCGGATTGCTGGATAGGGGCTCCCCCCGCTGGTGGTGAAGGGCTTTTATTCCTCTTCTGTTCAGTTTTGGGAGGCGAGGGACTTTTTGTGACACCCTAAGTTTTATAATAAAATTAAACAAATATTTTTGTGAGTTTTGCTTAATTATTTAGTTTTTAACTCCATTATCAGAGTGGGGAAGCCTAATTCATTACTAAAAATAGTGGTCTAAAATTTTCCTTTTCCTAACTTTTCAAAACATAGGGCTCACACGCGGAATTACCTAATTATACTTATTTAGAAAGTACATTTAGTAATATTTCGTTATAGGGAAATTCTAGGAAAAATCTGACAGAGTCTACTCTGTTTATTGGATATTTCCCATATTTCTTGAAAACCTGATACCTGCTTGCAAGTTCATTTTATATTTTTCCAGTCCAGTTCATATAACCCCTATGCATCACTAGGGTGTTTCCCTAGTTCATTCTATGTACCTGTATGGTTTAGATTCACCAAAAAGATTAGGTATTACTTACAACCAAAATATGCACGGAACATCCCCGTCATAACGGAGGAAATCCGGCCCAAAGGTGCCTACACATTGCACCACAAAAATAATAAGTTATAGAGAAAGTATAAACGTGGTTTTATATATATACAATCTCAAAATAACCTAAGTTCCAAACTAGTAACATGGCATGAAACACTACTCTCCCTAGTTGGGAGAGTGATCCTGCTCGGCTGGGACCTCGGAATCTAACTCTGAACCTGAAAAATGGGCGTAAGGGGTGAGAAATCCACGAACCCAGAAATGTCATTTTAAAGAGGCATAAGAACAACTAAGGCATGCATCAATCAATTCATTCACATACATAAATCATATTTCATTGCATACCTTAATGGTTCAAATTTAAAATCATATAACAATAGCAAATACTCTTGGTTTTTTTTTCTTAACTTCTAACCTTGTCTTTTACTTTCATATGCTTTTAACTTTTACCTTTTAACTTTGTCTTTTGCTTTGCTAGCAATATAAATTCCATTAGGTATTCGTGATTGCACTATTGGTTAGGATGGTATCTTCACCCAATAGGACTTCTTCTCACTCAGGACTTCTTGACCCATAAGACCTTTCCCTCGTTAGGGCCTTTTCTTTATTTTCTTTTCTTCACTCTCTTTCATATATTCTCATTTATTTATATTTCATGTTTATATTTGGTAATGCAGCTATTAATCATCGCGTAGGATCCACGTAACCTAACGAGCCTTTGATCTTATGGGGATTTTTCCTGAGCGAGCTTTGTACCTATTGGGGCTAATTCGGGCCTACTTTGCTAGTAGGACCCTGTCCTAACCGTGTGCACCTAATGGGTGTGGATCCCAAAACGCGATTAATAGCTGCAGACCTTCTTATTTTTCCTTACTTTGCATTACCACTTTGTTTCTTTCATTTCTCATACTCATAATTTGCAAAGTAACACTTCTCATGTCCAATTCATATAAACTTTTCAGAACATCTCATTTCTTTCACTTGAAGTCACATAATTACATATTTACTAACATAAACAATTTCTTACCCCTTATTCTCATAAATTCCTTTTTCAACTTATTACTTACAATGTCCATAAATTCCTCAACTAATTGCAAGGTGAACAACTAATACAAAACAAACCACAAATACAACTAATAATCATGCTTATTTCATGTAGCAAATAGGGTCAAGCAATTTCATGAGCAATAACATATATATTAAATAGGGAAAATCATATTATCTAACCCTAAACTTAATCATAATTATACACACCCAAAATTCAACTCCCAAGCCCATGAATCAACCCCCTTACCTTGATTTTGAAGATTAAAAGAGAAAATACCAAGTTTAGCTAAGATCCTCTTGGCTGGATGAGAGAGAAAACGTGGAGAGAGAGAGATCCAAGAGTTTGATGATGATGAATAGTGCAAGAGGGATGCTTAATGATGATCCATGATGACTTATGATGATTAATTTGGGGAGATTTGTTTGATTTATGAATTGGGGTTGAAAACCCTAGAGAGAAGTCAGAGAAAAGAAGAGTGAGAAAGTGAGATTTGGGGTTAAAATGACCCCAACTCTTGTTTTTATTTTTTGCAGATCTGATAAAAACACTCGAGTCTTTTCCAAATCACTCGAGTGAATCCCTGAAAAATACTCGAGTCTTTTACTAATCACTCGAGTGAATCCATAAAATACTCGAGTCTTTTACTAATCACTCGAGTGAATCCATAAAATATTCGAGTCTTTTCTAAAAGACTCGAGTGAATCTGAGGGCTTTGCCTTTCCCTGATTCAGGTTCTGTAAAACACTCGATTCTTTTCACAAAGACTCGAGTAGAGGCTGAGAACACTCGAGTCTTTTCTAAAAGACTCGAGTATTATTGCCCAGTACCCATTTATTCATTTTTTTATTTTCCTCCTATTTTCTTCCTGCTTCAAATCGAGATAACTTCTTCATTACCCGACGGATCTTGCTCAAATTTGAAAGCAAGCTTCCTAAAATCCTTAACTTCATATCCAATGGTGGAAATCTTGATTGGGGTTGTAATTATTTAATTACAATTTTCCAAGTTAGGGTTGTTGGAAAGGTGTTTCAACTTAGATAAACTTGCACTTTCTAACCCGATTCACTTCCAATTTCGATTCTACCCTTCATAACTCCTTTCTAGCACCTCACATACACGTTGGATTATTTTTCTTAGTTTTTCTTAATTAATTTTAATATATTTCCATAACAATTAATTAAATGCATTAACGGGAAGTTAAATTGAGGACGTTACAATCCTCTCCCACTTACCAGAATTTCGTCCCCGAAATTCACTAAGTGCTGAAAAGCTGTGGATAAGATTCCCTCATCTTTTCTTCTAACTCCCAAGTAGCTTCTTCAACATTATTGCGGTGCCAAATAACTTTTATCAAGGGAATTTGCTTGCCTCGGAGTTGCTTAATCCGACGATCTTCAATCCGAATGGGATGGATTTCAAAAGTCAGATTTTCTTTCAAAGGTATATTATCCACATTAACTATATGCGAAGGGTCATGCACGTACTTCCGAAGTTGTGATACATGGAATACGTCATGTAACTTAGCTAGATGAGGAGGCAATGCAATTCGATACGCTAAAGGTCCAACCTTCTCAATTATCTAATAGGGACCAATAAACCTGGGAGAGAGCTTCCGGTACTTGATTGCACGACCGACACCGGTGGTAGGACTTACCCTTAAGAACACATGATCACCACCATCGAATTCCAAGGGTCGTCTACGTCTATCCGCATAGCTCTTTTGGCGACCCTGTGATGCCTTCATTTTTTGCTGAATCATTTTGATCTTTTCGGTGGTTTCTTGTACAATATCTGGACCAAGAAGTAAATTTTCACCGATTTGAAACCAACACAATGGAGTCCGACACTTTCTACCATAGAGAGCCTCAAAAGGAGCCATCCCAATACTGGAATGGAAGCTGTTGTTATAAGTAAACTCAATTAGTGGCAAGAGACGTTCCCAACTACCCGATTGCTCAATAACACAAGTCCTTAGTAAATCCTCCAATGATTGAATGGTGCGCTCTGTTTGCCCATCAGTTTGGGGATGATATGCAGTGCTGAACTTGAGTTTTGTGCCCAAAGCCTGTTGAAGACTTTGCCAAAAACGAGAGAGGAATCTGGGATCACGGTCAGAGATGATACTTGAAGGAATTCCGTGTAGTCTCACAATATTTTGAATGTATAGTTGTGTCAACTTCTCCATACTATACTTCATATTCATCGGGATAAAGTGAGCACATTTAGTAAGCCGATCGACTACTACCCAGATAGCTTCATAGCCAGAAGGGGTCCTTGGAAGACTAGATACGAAATCCATAGAGATGCTATCCCATTTCCACTCGGGAATCTCCAAAGGCCTTAGCAAGCCTCCGGGCTTTTGATGTTCAATCTTGGCTTTTTGGCATACTAGGCATCGTGATACAAAATCTGCGATAGCTTTCTTCATTCCAGGCCACCAAAATAATCTTTTAAGATCTTGGTACATCTTGGTGGTACCTGCAGATGGTGGTTAGATAGGATATGCTATGGGATATTATTGGAATTGAGGAAATATTTGGTCAAGTTTTATGGATTTGATAGGTTTTACCTGGGTGGAGGCTTAATTTAATTTTATGTGCCTCGTGAAGAATATCCCTTTGAACTTCAAAATCTTTAGGAACACATACCCTTCCTCGAAATCGAATGATTCCGTCTGAACCCCTGATGAAATCGGGCTCTTCTCCGTCAGAGGCTCTTTCTAAGAGTTTTTGCAATTCTGGATCATCAACCTGCCTTTCTTTGATCAAGTCGATGAATTCATTATGCACCTGCAGCATTTCCAGAATAATACTCTTTTCCTGCACCTGCACACCCAACATGAGATTACTAAACTCCTGCATCAATTGCATCTCCTTTATCATCATATTGCTAACATGAAGTGTCTTGCGGCTTAAAGCATCCGCCACTACATTTGCTTTGCCTGGATGATATTGGAGACTGAAGTCGTAATCTTTAAGAAATTCTATCCACCTCCTTTGTCTCATGTTCAGCTCCTTCTGGTCAAATAAATACTTAAGGCTCTTATGATCGCTGAACACCTCGAATCGAGTGCCGTACAAGTAGTGCCTCCAAATTTTCAATGCAAACACCACGGCTGCTAATTCGAGATCATGTGTAGGATAGTTCTGTTCATGTGGGCGAAGTTGCCGAGAAGCATATGCAACGACTTTGCCTTGTTGCATCAGTACGCATCCTAACCCTTGTTTAGATGCATCACAATAAACATCGAAGGGTTGAGATGGGTCTGGCAAAATTAGAACGGGTGAGCTAGTGAGTCGCTTCTTTAATTCTTCAAAACTATGCTCACACTCCACTGTCCACTGATAGGGTACCTCTTTGCGAGTCAATTTGGTTAGCGGAAGTGCTAACTTAGAAAAACCCTCAATGAATCTTCTATAATAACCGGCCATGCCTAAAAAGCTTCTGATCTCTGTGATTGTAGTGGGTCTCTCCCACTTGAGCACTACTTCTACCTTCGATGGGTCAACTGCCACTCCTTTTTCTGAAATGACATGACCCAGAAAGTACACTTCATTTAACCAGAAACTGCATTTGGCGAACTTAGCGTACAACTGTTTCTCCTTGAGGACCTGCAACACCGTCCTCAAATGCTCATTATGCTCACTTGGAGTTTTGGAATAGATAAGAATATCGTCGATGAAGACAACGACGAAAGAGTCCAGAAAAGGTCTGAAAATCCGATTCATGTAGTCCATGAAGATTGCTGGTGCATTAGTAAGGCCGAAGGGCATGACAACATACTCAAAATGCCCATAACGGGTGCGAAAAGCTGTTTTGGGGATGTCGGCCTCTTTAACTCGGATTTGATGATAGCCTGATCGAAGATCGATCTTAGAGAATATGGATGCTCCCTTCAGTTGATCTAACAAATCGTCAATTCGGGGAAGTGGATACTTGTTCTTAATTGTTACCCCATTCAGCTGGCGGTAGTCAGTACACATTCTCAAACTGCCATCCTTCTTTTTAACGAACAGTACTGGGGCTCCCCACGGAGACACACTAGGCCGAATGAATTGTTTAGCAAATAACTCTTCGATGTGCTTCTTTAGCTCGACCAATTCTGGAGGGGCCATCCGATACGGGGCAATTGATATTGGTCCTGCACCGGGAACCAAATCAATGCTAAATTCTACTTCTCTGTGGGGCGGTAAACCAGGAATATCATCCGGGAATACCTCCGGAAACTCCTGCACCACTGGAATCTTGTTAACATCCGGATCGGTTCTGATTTCTAGATTTGACAAGGTTGCATCAGGGAATAGGATGGCCTTGCTATGGCAATCAATAAGAACTTTATTCTTCGCCATCCAATCCATGCCGAGGATGATATCAAGCCCCTTGAGAGGTAAACAAATAAGATTCAAGTTGAATTCTCTCTCAAGTACTCGCAAAGAACAGTTTAGACATGAGAGGGACGTAGTCACTGCGGGGCTGGTAGGTGTCGACACCGAGAGCACATACGACATCTCTACCGTAGACATTCCGATTCTCTTGACACATGATAATGAAATAAAGGAATGCGATGCACCACTATCAAACAATATTTTACAAGGGAGAGTATTTAAAGTACCAATACCTCGGATAAGTTCATCACCTTCCTCTACCTCCTCGCCATCCATAGTGTACACCTTACCCTTCTGGACGGGTTTCTTTCCCTTGGCGGGTTGCGCCCGAGTCACATTAACTTCCTGTTTCATATTCTTCTTTGGGCATTGATAATATAAGTGACCAGGTTGACCACAAGTAAAACAAACCCTGGGTTTGGAGTCTTGATTTTTGAACCAGCACTCTCCAAGATGACGCTTTCCACAATGAGTGCATGTAGGATAGCTAGGAAAAGCAACTCCTGTGGGACCAGAATTGGACCGTGGAGGACCTCTGTTGGCACTAGCAGAATAGGGACCAGATTTATTCATAGGCGCTTTACCCTTGATCGGGCCTCCAGATTTTTGCACATTTTTACCCCGATCAGTCCCTTGCATATTCTTCAAGCTCCTTTCATAAGCACTGGTCATATTAATCAGTTGAGCTAAGCTAGCAATATTCTGATATTCAAACAACACCTTGATCTCAGGGCGTAGGCCACTTTCAAATTTAATGCATTTTGCCCTCTCCTCAACATCTCTGTAACCAAGCGAGTAGCGCATCAACTCCCGGAACTTTGCAGCATATTCACCAATATTCATGTCACCTTGAACAAGATTCAGAAATTGCAGCTCTTTCTCTCTGCGTTCATTCTCCGGAAAATACTTGCCCAAAAAGTGAGTGCAGAAAAGTTCCCAAGTAATTTCCCGATTAGCCGCTTCAAGATCGCGACGTTCCTGTTGCCACCAATATTGGGCCTCACTGATCAGCATAAATTCTGCAAGACGAACCCATTGGTCCGGTGGGGGCTGAAGAGAAGCAAAGATTTTCTCAATGTCCTGGAGCCAATCTTGGGCTCCATCTGGATTGTGTCCTCCATCAAACCTCAGAGGATCCTGTTTCTTGAACCTTGAAAGCCAATCAATAACAGGAGGAGCAGGTTGAGGTGGTTGCATAGCAGCAACGGCAGCGGTAACAGCATTTGCAATATTCTGAGCCTGATTCTGGTTAGCTTGAACCAGATTCTCTAGAATAGCTGTAAGACGATCATTCTCGTTTTGTCGACGAGCCATGAAGGGTATCTACCTTGTTGAAGAACACAACTAAATTAGTATGCCAAGAAGAATTTAAAGAAGAAAGACTTAAAGGAAATTATTTGAGAATTACTAAAGATGAACCTAAACATTGACATTTGAACAATTTCTCGCTTGATGAGAAATCAAGGAGTAATGAAACTCCATAGCCGAGGACAAAACTGCTCTAATACCATAAATGTGACACCCTAAGTTTTATAATAAAATTAAACAAATATTTTTGTGAGTTTTGCTTAATTATTTAGTTTTTAACTCCATTATCAGAGTGGGGAAGCCTAATTCATTACTAAAAATAGTGGTCTAAAATTTTCCTTTTCCTAACTTTTCAAAACATAGGGCTCACACGCGGAATTACCTAATTATACTTATTTAGAAAGTACATTTAGTAATATTTCGTTATAGGGAAATTCTAGGAAAAATCCGACAGAGTCTACTCTGTTTATTGGATATTTCCCATATTTCTTGAAAACCTGATACCTGCTTGCAAGTTCATTTTATATTTTTCCAGTCCAGTTCATATAACCCCTATGCATCACTAGGGTGTTTCCCTAGTTCATTCTATGTACCTGTATGGTTTAGATTCACCAAAAAGATTAGGTATTACTTACAACCAAAATATGCACGGAACATCCCCGTCATAACGGAGGAAATCCGGCCCAAAGGTGCCTACACATTGCACCACAAAAATAATAAGTTATAGAGAAAGTATAAACGTGGTTTTATATATATACAATCTCAAAATAACCTAAATTCCAAACTAGTAACATGGCATGAAACACTACTCTCCCTAGTTGGGAGAGTGATCCTGCTCGGCTGGGACCTCGGAATCTAACTCTGAACCTGAAAAATGGGCGTAAGGGGTGAGAAATCCACGAACCCAGAAATGTCATTTTAAAGAGGCATAAGAACAACTAAGGCATGCATCAATCAATTCATTCACATACATAAATCATATTTCATTGCATACCTTAATGGTTCAAATTTAAAATCATATAACAATAGCAAATACTCTTGGTTTTTTTTTCTTAACTTCTAACCTTGTCTTTTACTTTCATATGCTTTTAACTTTTACCTTTTAACTTTGTCTTTTGCTTTGCTAGCAATATAAATTCCATTAGGTATTCGTGATTGCACTATTGGTTAGGATGGTATCTTCACCCAATAGGACTTCTTCTCACTCAGGACTTCTTGACCCATAAGACCTTTCCCTCGTTAGGGCCTTTTCTTTATTTTCTTTTCTTCACTCTCTTTCTTATATTCTCATTTATTTTATATTTCATGTTTATATTTGGTAATGCAGCTATTAATCATCGCGTAGGATCCACGTAACCTAACGAGCCTTTGATCTTATGGGGATTTTTCCTGAGCGAGCTTTGTACCTATTGGGGCTAATTCGGGCCTACTTTGCTAGTAGGACCCTGTCCTAACCGTGTGCACCTAATGGGTGTGGATCCCAAAACGCGATTAATAGCTGCAGACCTTCTTATTTTTCCTTACTTTGCATTACCACTTTGTTTCTTTCATTTCTCATACTCATAATTTGCAAAGTAACACTTCTCATGTCCAATTCATATAAACTTTTCAGAACATCTCATTTCTTTCACTTGAAGTCACATAATTACATATTTACTAACATAAACAATTTCTTACCCCTTATTCTCATAAATTCCTTTTTCAACTTATTACTTACAATGTCCATAAATTCCTCAACTAATTGCAAGGTAAACAACTAATACAAAACAAACCACAAATACAACTAATAATCATGCTTATTTCATGTAGCAAATAGGGTCAAGCAATTTCATGAGCAATGACATATATATTAAAGAGGGAAAATCATATTATCTAACCCTAAACTTAATCATAATTATACACACCCAAAATTCAACTCCCAAGCCCATGAATCAACCCCCTTACCTTGATTTTGAAGATTAAAAGAGAAAATACCAAGTTTAGCTAAGATCCTCTTGGCTGGATGAGAGAGAAAACGTGGAGAGAGAGAGATCCAAGAGTTTGATGATGATGAATAGTGCAAGAGGGATGCTTAATGATGATCCATGATGACTTATGATGATTAATTTGGGGAGATTTGTTTGATTTATGAATTGGGGTTGAAAATCCTAGAGAGAAGTCGGAGAAAAGAAGAGTGAGAAAGTGAGATTTGGGGTTAAAATGACCCCAACTCGTGTTTTTATTTTTTGCAGATCTGATAAAAACACTCGAGTCTTTTCCAAATCACTCGAGTGAATCCCTGAAAAATACTCGAGTCTTTTACTAATCACTCGAGTGAATCCATAAAATACTCGAGTCTTTTCTAAAAGACTCGAGTGAATCTGAGGGCTTTGCCTTTCCCTGATTCAGGTTCTGTAAAACACTCGAGTCTTTTAGAAAAGACTCGAGTGTACAAAGACTCGAGTAGAGGCTGAGAACACTCGAGTCTTTTCTAAAAGACTCGAGTATTATTGCCCAGTACCCATTTATTCATTTTTTTATTTTCCTCCTATTTTCTTCCTGCTTCAAATCGAGATAACTTCTTCATTACCCGACGGATCTTGCTCAAATTTGAAAGCAAGCTTCCTAAAATCCTTAATTTCATATCCAACGGTGGAAATCTTGATTGGGGTTGTAATTATTTAATTACAATTTTCCAAGTTAGGGTTGTTGGAAAGGTGTTTTAACTTAGATAAACTTGCACTTTCTAACCCGATTCACTTCCAATTTCGATTCTACCCTTCATAACTCCTTTGTAGCACCTCACATACTCGTTGGATTATTTTTCTTAGTTTTTCTTAATTAATTTTAATATATTTCCATAACAATTAATTAAATGCATTAACGGGAAGTTAAATTGAGGACGTTACACTTTTTCTTCTGGAACGCTTGCGTAACGCTTCTCCAATATAGTGTTGAAGCTTACCATCCCTTACCATCTCTTCGATCAAATCCTTCAGTTGGATACATTGGTCGGTGGTATGCCCCCATCCGCCATGATGATCGCAATACTTCGTCCTATCCTTTTGGGCCGCCTTTCTCAAGGCTGGTGGCCGAGTGATGTTACGCATCTCTGTATGCATAGTCTCACGAAGGATTTGACTCCTCGGGACTGTTAACTGGGTATATTCATCATACTTGCCTTTGGGAGGCAGTTTTTCTCCTCTCTCTTGTTCTCTCTTGTCTTTCCTTCCCCTATCTCGGAAATGATCATTCTGACGAGCCTCGCTTTGGCGAGGACGTTGCTCATGTTGTCCTTCGGCACTCCTTGCTGCAGTGCTAATCCTTCGAAACTCCTCTAGATTAACATATTTCCTGGATCTTTCTCTAAGTTCCGCCATGTTACTAGGTGGTTCCCCGTTCAGACAATCCTTGAAATCTCCATCTTGCAGTCCTTGGGTAAGCAAAAGAACGGATACCCCCGACTGCAAACCAGATATGCCACTGGTCTCTTGCTGATACCGAGCCAGATAGTCGCGTAAAGACTCGCCAGGTCTTTGTGCAACTCCAGCTAATGAATGGTCTGATTTGGGCTGTGACATGCTGGCTGTATATCGATTCAGGAAAACTCTTCTAAGCTCAGCCCAAGAACTAATGGAATTAGCTGGTAGGGAGTTGAACCATCTCAACGGCGCCGGGCCTAACGTCATTGAGAAAGCTCAGCATTTCATTTCATCTTCTCCTCCATAAAACATCATGGAAGACTCGTAAGATGCAATGTGATCCATCGGATCGGTCGTCCCATTGTACCGGGAGACATTCTGATGGCCCATATAAGTTTGTGGAGTTCGAAATGCCATAATTGCTGCTGTAAAGGGGTGTCCAGGATGGGGTTCTGTAACTGCTGGTTCGGGAGTCACATTCGAATTGAGGGGTGGAGGTGGGGGAAGGTTAATTGGGTTGCCGAGAGCCACGCGAGGGCCTTGCTCGGCAAGTCTAGCCATGCTTTGCTGCTGTAGAGTAGCAATAGCCTGGTTTTGCTTTTCAATTAATGAAGTTTGGGTTCTCAATATTTCCATAATTGACTCCTCTCTCCTCCTGGCCGAAGAGGTTGTCATGTAGGATCTTCCTTGAGATTCGGAACGTTCGCCACCCTGAAGCGTTCCAAAGCGGCCTCTAGTCAAGTGTGGTACTCCCCTATCAGATCGCTCGGCTCGGGAGTTATCGCGAGCATGACGTTCGACTCGTCGCTCCTCCCCAGTTCGCGATCCAGCAGGGGCCCTCCTAGATTGATGTGGCCCAGAATCCGCTGTGTCACGCCATTCCGACACATGGCCATCAGAAACGCGACGCGGCTGAGATCGTCGTTCGTGGCCTTCAAAAACCGGAGGGACGGTGGCTGGCGCTTGGACCTCCGGAACAACTGGATCAGCAGGCTGGACAACTAGAGGATCCTGGGGATTTTCAACCTGGTTATCCTCAGGGGGTCCTCCAGGGGCAAGTCTGTCCCTTACATTCCTTCCACCAACATTCCTTGGTCCAGTGTTCTTAGGTGGCCTTCCCCGAATGCGACGGCGGAGGTCTCCTTGGTTGTTGTCATTATCATTTGCCATTAGTGCAGTGAGTGGTGGGAATACTTGTTTATTCGTTCCTCACAGACGGCGCCAATGTAGTGTCCTTGAACACTATGTCCTTAACCCTCTAAGCCCCCAAGATTATGGTAATCAGGAGTTCAAGAGAGGATCAAGTATTTATGTGTGACCTTATGGTTTTTCTGCAGTTCCAATTGGGAAAAGCAGGGTTTCCCCAGTCAACAAGTGTGTGCAGAGTGTCAACTTAGGGATGAGAGTACGTACCTGAAACCCTAGCTGTTATGAGCTATTTATAGGGTTTGGAGGAAGCTGATATGGGCCGTATGGGCCTGGTATCAGAGTTGAGCTGAGGCAGGATTCTGTGAGATAATATCGGAGGTTTATTCTCTTAGAATCAGGTTAGGATCAGCTCAAGATCTCATGTCTAGGCTGTTAGCGAGAATCTAGGAGAGTTATGCGGAAGGGATAAGAAGCCTGAATGAGACTAAGTCTATCCTCAATCCGATGATAAGTCTCGGCCCTAGAGTCCCGAGCCGGATGGGTTGTGGACCCGAGTATAAGGCTCGGTCCCATCAAGTCCGAGCCTGGTCCTTCAATAAGCTCGGTGCCCATGAGTCCGAGCGAGGGACACTTAAGCTTGCTAAGCCGAGGGAAGTACCTTTAGAGAATCCCCTTATATAAGACCTAATCCTTATACGGTCGGCAGACCCTACAGGATTGTTTGTTTAAATTAAAGGGAGAGTAACTCTAAGAGAGTGATTTTGATTTGATGAGTAAATTTTTGATGAGCTGAAAAATTGCTTCTGGAAAACCTGAATTTCAACTTGTTTCGCAGCTTCTGCTGTTCTGTAAAAGCCTAACAAAATGCAAGTGGTGTGATTGGTATATTAGGTTCTTGAAAAGTCAAAGCTAGCTGATCTTGGTTGGGGTACGAAATAAAATAGGACTTAGAACTTAACTGCTACATGGTTGTTATATATTTTGCCTTTTTTAACTTTTGAAGGAACTTTTCTGTTGTTGTTATGTTTCTAAAATAGAGGGTGTCTAGTTAAAAAAAAATTAAAAAAATAGAGGGTGTCTGTAGTGGATAGGCTTTTTTTTATTTTTATTTTTTATTGAAGTAGTCTCTTGTGAAAGGATGCTGTAAGAAGATGAAGTAGTCACTAATTGTTGTCTTTGTGCAAAACTTAACAATGTGGGCTCATGCCACCTAGTTTTGCTGCTTGTCATAAGTGGTAGTTACATCTATTTTTAGTTTTCATACTCCCACTAGCTCTCATTTTCAGTTTTAATAAAGTTTTTGTTTTTCATTCTTTGATCTCTACAATATAGCACGAATCTTTGCTTGCTAATTTGTCATAGTGATTTAACTTTCAAAAAATTCTTGCTGGTTTTAGTTACAGTAATTTAAAACCATTCTTTATAATTTAATTCTTGCTGGATGTGATTATGTGCACAAACTTGGTGCAAACGGGAAACACAAACTTGGTGCAAACTGGAAATACAAGCTATCAACTGATTTTGTTGCATTTATAGTCGTTTTACCAATCTTTATTTTTTTTTATTGCAGCAGCCTCTTATTGTTTATTTTCCAAACAGTTCTCAGTGGCTTAATAAATCAGTTCCTAAGTCAAGCCAAAATAACTTTTTTCGTTAGCCTTTAATGTAAGTATTATATTCTCATTCATTTAGAACCATTTTATATGCAAACAACGTTTTCAAAACAGTCCCGTACATTTCAAAAGAAGAGACGACTGCACATTGGTGAGCTAGAATATTGGTTTTCAAGTAATGTGATTCAATCTTAAAAAGGCTATATAGATTTAACAATTTGCCTAACTTAGGATATGAATTGCTTATATGGTTTATTCTTTGTACTCCTAAAACCAAGTATCAACTTGCCTATCGAATAAAGTTCTATTTTACATCAACTCTGCAAATTTATTTAGTATCTTAATTCTTCCATGTTGCTTAAATTGATGACAATAAAGTTCACTTATCATGGTTACAAGTTACAATTAACAAGATGCGTATTGAATGCTTGAATTGATTATAGAAGATGATAATTTTGTGCTTAATTTTGTCTTGTTTTCAGCATCCATGTCAGAAAGGATCTACTTGAGAGGAGGTCTTGGTGTTGGTGCTTGAACATCATTGAGGTCGACCCAAAGGGGTAAGAACTCTTTTACCCAAACCTATTTGAATGAGGAGAGTTCTTATATAGCTTATGTACAATATTGTGGATAGTAAGACTTAGATGACTCAATTTTTAGTTGGAAATTGAAAGGTTGTTTTTCTTTGATTCTTTCATTTTCTATTGATGCTGCTCGCTTTAGTTGAATGTGTCAATAATTGTTTCTTGTAACATTGGTTTGCTTATGAAATGATTGATCCCCTATTCCTAGGATGCTCTTTTTTCCGCAATTGTCTTCTGCTATATTGCTGGTTTCTGTCATATTGTTCTTCTTGTCATACTGTGTTCTGCATTCTATATGGTGTGTAGTGTAGGTGCTGTACAATGATGCTGCTGTTTGTTGGTCACGTGTGATATTTCTAGCTGCTTCTTTGTGTGCTGCTAGGATTGTGGGTTTTTGCATTTTTTTCCTGGTTTTATTATTTGTATCTATAAAGACTCTGCACTGCTACGGGGTTTTGAGTATTACTCATATTCACCCGGTTTGGTGCCTATTAATTTAATTTCTCTTATTAAAAAAAAATGTTATTTACTCAATAAGGTTTTGTGGCCTTTGGTCGGGAGATTTTATGTATCTTGAATGACCTGTGGTATCTTTTCTTTCTCTGCATTAACAGGGTTATTTTTCTGCATTAACAAGGTACCTACATAGTAACGGATTGAGCTCCATTTTCCTTTAGTAAATTTCTAGTTCCTGTCAGACATCCATATTTTTTGTTTTAGGAATTAATTTCAAACAACTAAAACATGTCCTGCAGAATTATTAGTTCTAATAACAGTTTTGCTGCTGGTTATAATGTATTCTTTGTAATTATGATTTGAAAACTGTTCCATCTATTTCTTTGCAGGAGTTCAATGTTAGAGTCAAGGGAGTGAAGGTGGATGATGCTGTTGACACCACTGGTGCTGGTGATTCTTTTGTGGCAGGACTATTATCACAACTAGCTGAAGATCTTTCATTACTTCATGTGAGCGAATTATCTTTGCTTTTGATATTACCCATCCAAAAGGTTTACATCATAAAACTGTATTATAAGTTTACAGCCTAACCTATGTAATTATGTGAGGATCTCCTTTTCCTTTATAATGATAAATTCTTAGAAATTTTATGAGCAAATTAAATAAGAACTAATTGTTTCAATAAATTCTTAGGAACAGCCTGTGAGCATGTATCACGTATGTATGTTTTACTCATTTGTACTGTTACAAGTGACTAAAAACTTATGGAATAGCATGTATCTTTGAATTCAATTCATTTTTTTTTTTAAAAATGACTTTTTTAACTCGGTTGCTATTAGCAAACGAGTTTAAAAATCCATACATTTTAACTCGATTGACTAAAATAACCGAGTTAAAAAGTATTTTTTAACTCTGTCAATATAACCACCGAGTTTAAAAATGCATACTTTTTAACTTGGTTGTACAACCGAATTTAAATGTGTAATTTTTAACATCAACGTTTTCCACATCACCGCTATAACCGAGTTTAAAAGTCCAAAACAACCGAATTTAAAAGTGTTTTTCTAGTAGTGACAAAACCTCTTTCTTTTCTTTTTTTTTATTTTTTCAACAAATAGAATTACATTTTTGAAACAAAGCTCAAATATCTTCTCTGCAATCCACAGGGGACTCATTTTGCAGTTACATCTTGAAAATCAAGTGCAAACTCGCACATGAAAATTTGCTACAGGTATGACTCTATTTCATGGATATATGAATTTATTATCTGAATATTGTCCTTTATTCTAATTATCATTATCAATATTTAAAATAGCTTATTTAATTTGTATGATTTCATGCAGATTATCCTTAAACGAATGAGTTATTTCAAACAATACATGACAGTATATATATCACTGGGGAATATGCAGTCATACTTACTATATGATTAAACAAATTATTATTATTATTATTATTGTTATTATTATTATTCAATTTTGAACAATTAATTATTGATTAATATTTTTTTTTCTGAAATTTATTATTGATTATTGAAATTTATTATAAAAGTATTAAAAGAAGTGAGACTAAAACAAGTCAGACTAAATTTATAAAAGTATTTCAAATTAAATAAAAGTATTTTAAAAAGTATTTTATTGTTATTATTTTAATAAATAGTTAAATAGTTAATTACTGAAAGAATTATTATTAATATTTATTTTATTTTATTTTTAAATGTAGTCGTTATAAAAGCACTTCTTACTAACAAAAGTAATGGTTCTTCTTCTTATTATTATTATTAATTATTAATATTGTTATTATTATTATTATTATTATTATTAAAGAGATGAAATTTCCTGTCTTTGCACGCTCTACAAGATGCAAGATACATGGTAGTGGATTTGGTACATTGCTGCTATGAATAGCAAATGGAAAGTGAAGGTTCCTCCGAAAAGATATATTGCATTCATTATTTCACTACCACTTTTCGGTTTGTAACTCAACAGTTGACTAACAATAAATTAGTCTTTATTGAACTGATATTCTGCATCTGAAAAGATAGGACATTACCAAACGATGTGATTTTGCTTATAAGTACAAACAAGTTCCCTACATCTAACATATCACTTCTTCATTTGTGGAAGAAAACTAAGACACTTTGGAATGAGTAATTTGCAATTTCTTCTCCCTCTCCTTATCTCTTTTCTTGAGAACTTCAAGTATTTCAACATATAATCAATATAAAAAGATAAACTAATATCATTCTTCGTTTTCATTTTTCTTCCAGATACACAGTGGCTCAACCTCAAAAAACCTCAACGCTTTGCCTGTGCTCTACCATCAAGTTGTCATAAATGATTCGAAGACGGTATATTCTCTATCAGAATGTGTGGGATTTTCATTTTTGTCTTTCTTCAATTTCTCTAATTCAACTATTCCTTTATTCAATTTTTAGTTATTTTTTCTTAAATCTTTACAAAAAAACGTAGGGCTTATTTCCAATTGACAACGCCTGGTTTGAACATTTTTCTGCTGAATGTGGTGATACTGGACATGCCACCTTCCTGATGGAGATGTAATACACCTTCTTATTTGTTATGCTGGAAAGTATATTATGAAGGGATGAACAATAATTCAAAACAGATATGGTTTTATTGATAGACAACAAGTGGACTTCTATTATGTTGGAGGAGAAAGATTCAGAGTTGAGATTCCTCAATGGTATGACCTCATTAGACCCGATTAATCATTATACCGTTATGAAAAAAAGAAATTGATGAGGCTGAAGATGAGGAAGAGGAGTATCACGACGCTGAAATTGAGGAAGAGGAGTACCACGCTGGTGATGAGGAAGAAATGTTTGAAGGGGATGAAGAAGGGATCGGAGAGGAAGATGAGGAAGAAAACATGGAGGAGCAACATGCTAAAGATGAAGTTATGGCAGACAAAGTTGAAGCAAACAAGAGTGGAAGCATTACCCTGAACTGAATGGATCTTTAATTTTCGTTTCTATATATTTTTAGTTTCAAGTTTTGAACTTTTTAAGTTTTTTTTATTTGGTTATTTGTTTATTTTTTTTAAGTTTTGTAGAACCTTTGTAAAGGTCTGTGGAACCTTTGTTATTTTAATTTTAATTTATGCAGTGTTTTTCCGCTTTTTGTTATGAATGGTTTTATTAACCAGTTATCATACTTGTTTACAGCTTCGTTTATTATTATTTATTTATTATTTATATAGATTATTTATATATGAATATTATGTAAGAACCATGTATTAATAATTCATACAGGTTGTATGAATTATTTTGATAATCGATTATTCATGATTATTTTTACATGATTCTTACATAATATTCTTATATAAACAATCTATATAAATAATAAATAAATAATAATAAACGAAGCTGTAAACAAGTATGATAACTGGTTAATAAAACCATTCATAACAAAAAGCGGAAAAACACTGCATAAATTAAAATTAAAATAACAAAGGTTCCACAGACCTTTACAAAGGTTCTACAAAACTTAAAAAAAATAAACAAACAACCAAATAAAAAAAACTTAAAAAGTTCAAAACTTGAAACTAAAAATATATAGAAACGAAAATTAAAGATCCATTCAGTTCAGGGTAATGCTTCCACTCTTGTTTGCTTCAACTTTGTCTGCCATAACTTCATCTTCAGCATGTTGCTCCTCCATGTTTTCTTCCTCATCTTCCTCTCTGAACCCTTCTTCATCCCCTTCAAACATTTCTTCCTCATCACCAGCGCGGTACTCTTCTTCCTCAATTTCAGCGTCGTGATACTCCTCTTCCTCATCTTCAGCCTCATCAATTTCTTCTTTCACAGTGTTAACATCATCTTCATAACGGTATAATGGTGAATCGGGTCTAATGAGGTCATCCCATTGAGGAATTTCAACTCTGAATCTTTCTCCTCCAACATAATAGAAGTCCACTTGTTGTCCATCAATCAAACCATTGTAACATCCCAAATTTTAATCCCAAATATAATTAGAATAATAACGAGATTGGAATAATAGTAATAATAATAACAAGGTTAAATGATTGTTAAAAAAAAAAGGATCTTTTAGTGTTAAAAACGTATAATAATAGAAAATTATGAATAATGTAATTAAGTGATTTAATATTATGATGTTTTCAATATTTGAGTCTCGGAATAAAATTTCGATTTCATCATTATGTTTGAAATATGTTTCCTAATCGAAATAAGTATAAATTTGTTATCATACGTTTTCCAAAAATAAAGTAGTACTTTTATTTAGTTTAATTAACATTTTGACAGGGAGCTCAAGTGGCAAGCCTTAGAGGCATTTTTATAAATAGTTTCTTCAGAAAAATATGTTTAACTTAATATATTGAGCGTCCCTGTAAATTTTCATAATGTTCGGAGACTGTTTTATTTTTAACTTTTGGACTGATTTAATATATTACCGGTTTAAGTTATATATAATAATCTTCAACTTCAAAATTATAAATATTATATATTATCAAGTTTAATATCAAGATTTAGAAAATATATTTACTTTTGAATTTCGATAATTTTTGTTACGCAATAGTTATCCGGAGGGGAAGATGAACGAGAGATAAACGTAAACGTTCTATGTATCCCTACGGGGAAGATGAACGAGAGATAAAAGTAGACGTTCTATGTATCCATAAAAGTAGACGTTCTATGTATCCCTACGGGGAAGATGAACGAGAGATAAAAGTAGACGTTCTACGTATCCCTACGGGGAAGATGAGCGAAAGATAAAACGAACGTACTATGTATCCCTACGGGGAAGATGTACAAAACGGAAAAGAAAGAGAAAGAGCTAAGAAAGAAGTAAAGAAGAAAAGTAAAATAGTTAAGAGAATAAGTAAATGAGAACGATAGTAAGAAAATGTTTAGGATTGTTATATTATTAATATAGATGTTAGGCTTAGTTTATCGCTATGCTTTTTAGAAACTACTTTTCTAAGTTCTGTGTAATGCTGCCCTTCTTGCTATATTTTTACAGGTACAGAAGCGGAGCTTACACCAGTTGCAGGCCGAGCAGGATACACTCCACCACGTGGAGTGTTGAGTCGTCATGAGAGGATTATATATTATGTTAAGAACGTTATTTTGGGAAATTAAAATATGTAGTAGTTATATGCCCTGAAGCTTGTATTAATCGGGCGTTAGGATTTAATCTGGTTGAAATATCATTGTGTTTTATGTTTTTAAATTATTCTGGTCTGGACAGGTTAAGCAGGAATTTTTGGAAAGTCCGGTAAACAGAGGAAAATCTGTCGGATTTTCGTAAGAATTCTTATAAGTTAGTAGGTTTTTAAAATGAATTTTCAAGTACCTTTTTAATAAAACTTAAATTAACTAATTAAATGTGAGGGTGTTACAGTTTGGTATCAGAGCAGTTTCCCTCGGCCTTTGGAGTGTGGACTCACAACTCTAGTGGTTACTCACCAAGCGAGTAGCCAATGTTTATAGTCAAGTGTCCAAGTTAGACAAATAGGATTCTTATGCAATAAATTGCTAGTACAAGTATTAACTTGTATCTTCTCCAGGACTTAGTGAGTATGGCTTGGAGACGCGTTGAAAATGACACAATTGCTACCATCCTGAAAAATCTAGTTCAGATGAATCAAAACCAGGCAGAGAATATGGCAGCAGATGCACTGAACCTTCGACCGCCAGCTCCAGCCGAGATCGATTGTTAGGCACGACTTGGGAAGAATGAGCCGCCCAAGTTCTAAGGAGGATAATCCTGATGGAATACAAATCTGGCTCCAGGAGATCGAGAAGATACTCCGAATCATGGTGCCACCAGCTGAGCAGAAAGTGTTGTTGGCGCAATACATGCTAATTGGTGAACCGGACATTGCACGATTTTGTCCTACGATAACTATCCTTAGGATAAACTTCCGAGAGAAACATCTTCCTAGAAGCCATTTGCGATAGGAAAAGAATGAAGATCTTAATCCCTCAATCGAAGGACTATGGAACTTAAATGGTACATAGGTTTAGTCCAGCTTTTAGGAAGCCATGGAAAACATTAAAAGAAATTAATAAGTTGCATATCTTAGTTTAAATCTAATCAAATTCTGTGATGATGTTGTCGTTTAATGGAATGTAAGGTTAGAACTGATCACTCTAATTCTTGCATCTGTTAAGTAATGATATTATTAGCAAAAGCCCGACAATGATATGCTGTTAATAGACGTGAGGTTGAGATTGATCACCTCAATCTTTGCATCTATTAACGGATGATATCATTGCAACCTTTTAAGTGAAATCCAGACAACCGAAATAGTAGCTCGCCAAGAAATAGATCCTTTAGAAGTAAATAACCTAGCTCGGAAAGTATTCTTTCCGAACCTTCACACAAAATCGAGAAGTAGATCTAGAACAAAACTATAGCATAAGAACCTTAGGTTATCTTATCTCTTTAAGAGTAGTGTAACCGAATACCGAATCCTAGAAAGGATGGAATAAACTCTACAAGAACCCAATCGTGTATGTATGAAAATATCGCAAACCTTAGGAATTCAGTCCAACCCATTGACCACCAACAGGTAGTCAACTCAACTTCAATCTTGAAAGTGATGGAAGACTCAAGAGTGTTTGCTTACTTTAACTCATGACCACTAGGTGTCATGTAAGGCTTTATTAGTGTTTCTTTTGAGACTTGATTAATGCTTCAATTCGTGTTAGTAAACCCCCTTCTCTCTATTCTTCTTGGTTCCGAAACAACCTTGATGCAACAATTTCAATCCTAACCAAATGTGTTCTAGCTTCAACTCTTAAGCTTTCTCTTTGTTTTTCATTCATGAATACCAATCATCTCTGGAGTTCTAGTTTTGTCTATTCAATTCAATTTCTCTTTGATTAGGAAAGTTAAATCAGTAAGTTGTTGGCCTTTATGAAAAGTCTTTGACTTGCATGATCTGAGGTCGTTTTCCCTAAGGCAAAAGTACAAACCCTTCCTGGATTTCAAGGATTACACTTCCTTTCATTGCCAAATCCTTTCCCTCTTGACAGGAGGCTGTCAAAAACTAACGCATTCAATTCCCTACTTACTGGCATGGATGTAACCAGGTATGTCGATGCCAAGTGGGGGAGGACTTACTAACTCAACTAAGATCTAGACGAAGTAACAAACAGATGTACAGTCTTACTGCTACTACCTCTGGGACCGAGAAGAAAAGGATTTTGAGACTAAGGTGAGAGAAGAGGAATTGTGTAGGAACAAGGAGTATAAGGTCCTGACCTTTGTATGGAAGCCCAAGGAGTATGGACTTAGAAGTATCCTAAGTGGGAGAACGAAATCGAAGGGACGTAAAGAACGTAGTCGAAAACCCTACTTAATGGGATGATTCTCCATTTACGGGACTGAACGGAATTTCGGGGACGAAATTCCAGTAAGTGGGGGAGAATTGTAACATCCCAAATTTTAATCCCAAATATAATTAGAATAATAACGAGATTGGAATAATAGTAATAATAATAACAAGGTTAAATGATTGTTAAAAAAAAAGGATCTTTTAGTGTTAAAAACGTATAATAATAGAAAATTATGAATAATGTAATTAAGTGATTTAATATTATGATGTTTTCAATATTTGAGTCTCGGAATAAAATTTCGATTTCATCATTATGTTTGAAATATGTTTCCTAATCGAAATAAGTATAAATTTGTTATCATACGTTTTCCAAAAATAAAGTAGTACTTTTATTTAGTTTAATTAACATTTTGACAGGGAGCTCAAGTGGCAAGCCTTAGAGGCATTTTTATAAATAGTTTCTTCATAAAAATATGTTTAACTTAATATATTGAGCGTCCCTGTAAATTTTCATAATGTTCGGAGACTGTTTTATTTTTAACTTTTGGACTGATTTAATATATTACCGGTTTAAGTTATATATAATAATCTTCAACTTCAAAATTATAAATATTATATATTATCAAGTTTAATATCAAGATTTAGAAAATATATTTACTTTTGAATTTCGATAATTTTTGTTATGCAATAGTTATCCGGAGGGGAAGATGAACGAGAGATAAACGTAAACGTTCTATGTATCCCTACGGGGAAGATGAACGAGAGATAAAAGTAGACGTTCTATGTATCCCTACGGGGAAGATGAACGAGAGATAAAAGTAGACGTTCTACGTATCCCTACGGGGAAGATGAGCGAAAGATAAAACGAACGTACTATGTATCCCTACGGGGAAGATGTACAAAAGGGAAAAGAAAGAGAAAGAGCTAAGAAAGAAGTAAAGAAGAAAAGTAAAATAGTTAAGAGAATAAGTAAATGAGAACGATAGTAAGAAAATGTTTAGGATTGTTATATTATTAATATAGATGTTAGGCTTAGTTTATCGCTATGCTTTTTAGAAACTACTTTTCTAAGTTCTGTGTAATGCTGCCCTTCTTGCTATATTTTTACAGGTACAGAAGCGGAGCTTACACCAGTTGCAGGCCGAGCAGGGTACACTCCACCACGTGGAGTGTTGAGTCGTCATGAGAGGATTATATATTATGTTAAGAACGTTATTTTGGGAAATTAAAATATGTAGTAGTTATATGCCCTGAAGCTTGTATTAATCGGGCGTTAGGATTTAATCTGGCTGAAATATCATTGTGTTTTATGTTTTTAAATTATTCTGGTCTGGACAGGTTAAGCAGGAATTTTTGGAAAGTCCGGTAAACAGAGGAAACTCTGTCGGATTTTCGTAAGAATTCTTATAAGTTAGTAGGTTTTTAAAATGAATTTTCAAGTACCGTTTTTAATAAAAGTTAAATTAACTAATTAAATGTGAGGGTGTTACAACCATAACTATTTTGAATTATAGTCCATCCCTTCATAATATACTTTCCAGCATAACAAATATGAAGGCGTATTACATCTCCATCAGGAAGGTGGCATGTCCAGTATCCACCACATTCTGTAGAAAAATGTTCAAACCAGGCGTTGTCAATTGGAAATAAGCCCTGCGTTTTTTTGTAAAGATTTATGAAAAAATAACTAAAAATTGAATAAAAGAATAGTTGAATTAGAGAAATTGAAGAAAGACAAAAATGAAAATCCCACACATTCTGACAGAGAAATAGAGAATGTGTCGTCTTCGAATCATCGATGACAACTTGTTGGTAGAGCACAGGCAAAGCGTTGAGATTTTGAGGTTGAGCCATTGTGTATCTGAAAGAAAAATGAAAACGAAGAATGATATTAGTTAATCTTTTTATATTGATTATATGTTGAAATACTTGAAGTTCTCAAGAAAAGAGATAAGGAGAGGGAGAAGAAATTGCAAATTACTCCTTCCAAAGTGTCTTAGTTTTCTTCCACAAATGAAGAAGTGATAGGTTAGATGTAGAGAACTTGTTTGTATTTATAAGCAAAATCACATCGTTTGGTAATGTCCTGTCTTTTCAGATGCAGAATATCAGTTCAATAAAGACTAATTTATTATTAGTAACAACTGTTGAGTTACAAACCGAAAAGTGGTAGGGAAATAATGAATGCAAGGTATCTTTTCGGAGGAAACCTTCACTTTCCATTTGCTATTCATAACTGCAATGTACCAAATCCATATCTTGTAGAGCGTGCAAACACAGGAAATTTCATCTCTTTAATAATAATAAAATAATAATAATAATAATAACAATAATAATAATAATAATAATAATAAAATAATATTATATTATAGTGTAATAAGAATAATAGTAATAGTATGAAAATAATAATAATAATAATAATAACCATTACTTTTGTTAGTAAGAAGTGTTTTTATAATGACTACATTTAAAAATAAAAAAAAATTAATATTAATAATAATTCTTTCAGTAATTAACTATTTAACTATTTATTAAAATACTAACATTAAAATACTCTTTAAAATACTTTTATTTAATTTAAAATACTTTTATAAATTTAGTAAATTTAGTCTGACTTGTTTTAGTCTCACTTCTTTTAATACTTTTATAATAAATTTCAATAACCAATAATAAGTTTCAGAAAAAAAATCATTAATAAATAATTAATTGTTCAAAATTGAATAATAATAATAATAATAATAATAATAATTTGTTTAATCATATAGTAAGTATGATTGCATATTCCCCAGTGATATATATACTGCCATGTATTGTTTGAAATAACTCATTCGTTTAAGGATAATCTGCATGAAATCATACAAATTAAATACGTTATTTTAAATATTGATAATGATAATTAGAATAAAGGACAATATTCAGATAATAAATTCATATATCCATGAAATATAGTCATATCTGTAGCAAATTTTCATGTGCGAGTTTGCACTTGATTTTCAAGATGTAACTGCAAAATGAGTCCCCTGTGGATTGCAGAGAAGATATTTGATATTTGTTTCAAAAATGTAATTCTATTTGTTGAACAAATAAAAAAAAAGAAAAGAAAGAGGTTTTGTGTGTTTTATGGAAGTCCTTGACAAACATAAATTCATATATCCATGAAATAGAGTCATACTTGTAGCAAATTTTCATGTGCGAGTTTGCACTTGATTTTCAACATGTAACTGCAAAATGAGTCCCTTGGATTGCAGGGAAGAGATTTGATCTTTGTTTCAAAAATGTAATTCTATTTGTTGAAAAAAAAAAGAAAAGAAAGAGGTTTTGTGTGTTTTAAACACCAGAGTTCCATTATGTGGTATCTGCATGGGAAAGGAAAAGATTGAAACATATTAGTAACAAACACATTAGTAACATAAATATATACTTACAGAACAAAGTAACAGATGTTAATAGAGTCAAAAGAATACTGAATGTAATTATAACTACTTTAATAAATTGAATGACTGTCACGAACCTGAAGCAAAAATGTATGGCTAATTGATAAGCTATGTGGATGCACTTCAAATATTTTCAAAAATCTCCTTGTAGACCACGTTTTTTGTAGTCTTTAAAGGAGACCCATCTTTATCCACAATTAAAAATTTAAGACCTTTCTTAGATTTAACTCTGGAGACAGCGACATAGAGTTGTCCATGAGTAAAGACTGGTTTTGGTAAATAAACAGTAACATTTGCAAGTGATTGCCCTTGACTTTTGTTCATTGTCATACAATAGCAAACTGCAATTGGTAATTGTCGGTGTTGAAATCGAAATTGAAGTTTGGAATTAGATGGGGTCATATTCATTCTGCTAATGAATAGAGTCTCTCCCAAACTTCCACCTGAAATTACCTTTGCACCAATTACATGCTGACTTAATTGTGTAACAATAAACCTTGTACCATTGCACAATCCCTTTGATTGATCTATATTTCTCAATAACATTATATGGATGCCAACCTTTAGCTTTAACATATGGTTTGACATTCCTGAAATTTTCATTTCATTTAGCAAAGGAGGAGTGATGTATTGTGCAGAAATATCAAAATTATCACCATAATTGCAAACAGTGTCAGAGCTTATATGCACCTTCTCTTCACCAGGAACTTGCAACATTACAAATTCATTCACTTTGTTTACTATGTCAAGTGTAGGTGCCAAAATAGCTCTATCTTTGAGATATTCTGCATTGCTGAAGTTTTCTTCAAATTCTGGATGTGTTTTCAAATAAAGCTTGCATTTGATCTTCATAGTCCAGAATCAACATATCATCTGCAATATCGATATCAATCTCTCCCTCATTAGGATCAGATAATTTACCACCGCCCATTTTCAACATCCATTCTGAAAATTCTCTGATTTCATTAGCATGAACTTCATTTGAAGAGGTTTAAAGTCTCATGTTAAGGGTAAGTTTCAGAATTTTAAAATGTCTCCATAGATCAGATGAGTTGATAGATGCAAAAACAATGTCTGAACGACTTCCACCAGGCACAACTGGCAATATCTGCCGAAAATCACCTCCTAATACAATGAAAATACCATCAAAAGGTTTTACTTCATCATCAGGAACATTGGTTTGTAGAATGTCTTTTAATGTTCTGTCCAAAGCTTCAAAGCATTTCTTGTCCACCATTGGCGCTTCATCCCAAATTATAAGGCTTGTTCTTTTCAGCAACTCCGCTTGAATCGATGCTTGTTTAATGTTACATGTTGATTCCTCGTTTATACTTATTGGAATGCTAAATCTAGAATGTGCAGTCCTTGGAACTGGAAGCAAAGTGGCTGCAATGCCACTTGATGCAACACAGGGAACGATCTCCCTTTGAGATCTTAATTTAGCAGTTAAAGCACGCCAAAGAAATGTTTTTCCAGTCCCACCATATCCATTTAAGAAAAAGAATCCACCTAAATAATGAGAAGTTTTATGCAGAAAAATAATTATAAATATTAAGCAGTATTAAAGAATAAGGAACTCATGCAATACTAAAAACACAAACACCTGTTTTTGAATCAACTGCTTCCATAATTTGATCAAATGCATTTTTATGCTCAGTTGTCATTGTGGATTGAAGCTGCAAAAATTCATTTGCTAGCATTTCTCTATTGAAATCAAGTTGTTCTGCAATTAATGTGTTTGACATACTTGAAGAAGCATCGCATTCAGGAATTGGCATATTTGGGAAATCAATTAATGATTTTCCAGCCCTTGATAGCTGTTTTTGAATCTCAAATAATCCTCTTGCACGAATTTTTTCATCACTAAAACTCATTGTTGTAATGTGCAGATAAATTTTAAATATCAATAGCAAAACAATTACAGCAAGGAGATTAAGATATATAGCTTCAAACTCTTTCAATTTCCATTAATAATGATAATGAATAATATAAGCTTTAAAGTATTACCTGGTCTTTTAACTTCCCTGCGAATAAGTATAAAATGTCTTCACATAAATGTTTCCAGCACTGCTCCCATACTCTTTTTGGTTTGTTGATTGTATTTGAAAGAAGCATGAAGACAAACAATGACCTTAACTGATTTCCTGAACCCCAATGATATGCTTCTTCAATAGCTTCAATGAACTCGTTGTCATCATCAAGTAATCCTAATTTGTAGCAAGCATCCCTAAATGTATCATATACAATTTCATTCACTGTTCGTATATCTTCATAGCTCTCTGCACCTTTAACTCTATGGAGCAGAATACTGTGGTAAAAAAGTTCCCCTGTACTTGGTGGAACAAATGTCAACCTTCCAATTGTGAATCCTCTCTTTCTCGGATGCCTTCTTGGAGGGGAATTAGTGTAGACGAAATTTGTTGGAAACTGAACATAAGAGAAATTTTTCGCCTCAGGATATATCATATTAGCTTCTAACCATGCTAAGAACATAGTTGACTGATTATTCTGAGCTTGCACTACATTTTCCACAGCTGGTTTTCTATAGTTTATATCAAATTTGAAGATGCGCCACATAGCTTCACAGGGAGATATATATCTGCAATCATAATATGCTTTAATCTCATCAACTACTTCACCAGACTCTCCACGACTTTGTTGATAAAGAGCAGCAGTTACACGATCATTTCCTTTACTGATGTATTTGAATAAATACTTCACACTTGTGCTTTGGTTGCACCATTCCGTATTCAAGTGTGATTGATATTTCATGAGAAGTTTAGGATTAAAAGGTACATGTCATCTGTTATCCAGCTGTACACCACATTTTTCAATCACTATACCATTTTCTCTTCTTCTATATTCCGGATACCCATCTTCATTAATTCTCGTACATGGCTCAAAACTTTTGGGATAAAACTTTGAGAAAGAACCATCCCTCATACACGGTGATGCTCTATTTGCTGCACCGCATGGACCATGAATAATAAATTCCTTGACAGCTTCGTGCATTTCTGGATGTGCTACTGGATCTGAGATTTCAGCACTAATTATCTTATTTATATCTTCAGGAAGTGGGTGCTAGCACTCTTCAGTTAGAAATATCAAGATGTGCGCATGCGGAAGTCCTCGTTTTTGGAATTCAATAATATAAACAGCTACAATGATAATGATTTAAAATTAAAAATATAAAAGTAACAATTATAAATAAGAATTTAAAAAAAGAATAATGTAGTTATTTATTACCTGCTTTAACATGACCAAAGATTTTTCCGGAATGCAAATCATTCATCAACTCTTTCAGTTTCATTTTAAATACTTGAACAATAATATCTGGTCTATCCTCCGGCTTCAAGCCCTTAGGTTCCAAATACCTTAATATATCAGGCCATTTAGGATTTCATGTGAATGTCAAGAAAATATCAGGGAACCCACACCATCTACATATCGTCATTGCATCTTGATAATTTTGCACCATGTATCTTACACCACCAACATAACTTGATGGTAGTATAATTCTTTTACCTACAACACAACCTTGTCTTTCACCATCAAACACAACATCGTGCAGACGGTTGTATACTTCAGACCTAAGCTTGTCTTTCTATGTCAAATAAAAAGTCATTCTCCAACTTTCTATCATTGTGTAAGCGTCAACAACTAATTGCTGGAAAAGTCTTCTTGAAAAAAAGTAAGATTGAGTCTTCACCACCTCGATCCTGAAATCTGAATGCAAACCATTCTCGAAGTGTTATTGTGCCTTGTTTTCTGCTGTTTGGATTTGAAATTTCACTCTGTGGAATACCCTCACGAAATCCATCTTCACCTTTTGGCAAACAGAGAGGGTAATGCAAAGGTAAATAGAGAGGATGCAACTCATGAATTCTTTTCAAATAGCCTGCTTGTGTTTGAACAATTGTGTCCCTTTCACCATTATCAATGTTTACATCACCTACCACTAATGCTGCAACTTCATATGCGGTTGGTAAATTATAAACTCTGCTATCTTTATTTCTTCTACTAATCAACCTCATTTTCAAATCCAATACTGGCTCACCATCAAGACGATCCCTTGCCATTCTAAATACTTTGAAAATTGGATTATATGTATCAAACATTTCTTTAAGATTCTTGATTATTTCAGGATCTAGATCAGAATGACTTTCTTGTCTGGCACTTCTGTTAATAAGATATCAATGGCAATAACAGAAAATAAGCTTAATATACAATTAGCATAATCTCAAAAAATACATGTAACATATAAATTTAAATAATTACCTTAAAGCACTCATGCGATTGTTCACTTCATTGGCAGTATCATAAATATAAAGTTGTGAAAATTTGGGACTTTGATCATGTGCAGGCAGAAGACTTCCAATGCCGTGATGATTTTGTCCGGAAAGCCTGTACACAAATCGACCCCTACCATCATTCACAGAATTGTCAACTTTTCCTCTCATCGATGTGAAAGAGAACATGGAATTGTATGCCCTTATCTTTTCTTGAAAATGCTTCCCTTTACTATTGTTTTCGTCAAATTGCAGCGACCTTAGATAAGGTGGAGGGTTGTCATCAATGGAAGCTGAATCTTTCCTTTTGAACAACATAGGGTGTAAATTGGATTTCTAAGACTTGAGCCTGCTCACGTGATCAAAAGTTTGCACCACACCAATTACATGAAAACTGAGGTCACCGCAATCATCATACTTAAAATCATCCAAATTGAGGTTGCAAATTTGATTAAGGTTCATACGATTTTCAATATTATCTCCTACAAATTATTATATAAAATTTGAATCAGAAACAATTCAATAAATTCAATTGCTTCACTGGTAGTGTAGTACCATTAATACCTTGTTGAACCGGCTGAGTTGTAACTATCAATGAATGATCTCTCTTCATTCTTCTCACTCTGAGACGCAACACCTGCTTTTCGTCTACTCCTTTTACTTGTAGATCCACATGGAACATTTTGATCATTTTCACACGTAAGTTTCACTCGTGCATTACATGTATAAGTCAAACTACACATAAACTATAGATTGTTGACTCGTAGAACTTTTCCTCTATTATAAATTCTTTCTTACCAGATTTAGCTAAACTATCTTCGTGTAAGGTTTTTTGCAGATCTTTTTGAGACTTGCTTCCATTAAGCTTCTCCAAATGTGAATGACAAATCCTTTTCCTAATTGATGAAGACTCTAGAAATTTACCGTGACGATTAGCAGTTTTTATTTAACATTCACTTAGACCAAAAATACAACTTTTTCATACCACATAATTCAATATTTCCAACTCCAGCTGATATAGAGACATTCTCCTTGTTATCTGAAATTATAAAAAATACTTAACACATTTCAATATATTTATCTGAAATTTAAATATGTTTAAAACATATTTCACAGTCACAAACCTTTCTGAAAAACATATTTATGTGAAAAACACCTTCGGTTCTGTTTCTTACCATTTTGATTATAGAATTGTTGTTCTATTTTTCTTTCTTTTGAATCTCGACCAATTGTCAAATCTATAATTTCAGGTCTGAAACACAGCTTCGTTTCCTACTTGAGGAGAACTCTAGAAATATAATACCATAACTAATTACTGAACATGTAAGAGATACAATACCAATACTAATACTGAAAATGTAATGAACTAAGGTGTAAAAGAAAAAAAACAGAGTATATTTATACCAGGCATATGGATATTTTGAACTTCACTTGACAAATAATGCTTTTCATTTGATTGAAGTAATGAACTACTCTGTTCCTTAGCTGGATTAGCACCGATCTGCTCAAAATCTTTGGAAAGAATCCTTACAAATCGATTTTCATCACTCTCAAACATACTTCTCAATCGTCTTCGACTTGCATTAATAGTATTAGTAAGATCAGATAGTGCGCTTTTCCCTTCACTTGATATAACATAAGTTTCACCTGCAAAATTTGATAATACGTAACTCACTTATTTAAATACTAAATCTATCACAACCAAAAATAGAATTAGAATTACAAATTGAATTTGATTTTTTATGCTTAGAAATAGCAAAATACCAAAAACGTTCATCTCATTTCCTCGATCAGCAACTTCTTCTAAAGAGAAACGTTTAGAACTGTCTGACAAAATCGAGCTCAAAACTGTTCTACCAGGTTGAAGCCTCCGCATCGAATTTGGAGTAAACCTTTTACCTGTAATATGCAATTAATTCAATATTTCGATTTAAAAATGTAAACTAAAATTACAATCCAAAGACTGAAAGGACTGAAAATATTATTCAAATACAAAATAGGATATAAATGTTGAATAGATATAATTGTTTACCTGATTTAGCAGTCAAAACCGAATCGCTTGACTTCCCTTCAGAACTTTCAATAGACACGTTCTCTGAAAAGATGGTAACATGTATAAATCTTGATATTCAATTTCTCACAGAAATACAAACATACAATTGAAGTTTATAACTTTAGAAGAAAAAATTAAAAATTAAAAATTGAATGTCCATAAACAATTACTCCAAATTTACAGAATACATGCAACCATGTACGAATCAGAACAAAAAAAATGAAAAAAAAAACCTGAGACATTTTAAAATGAATTAAGTTCTTTTACCTTCTACTAATTCTTCCATCCCCTCGAGTTTTTTCGACTTGCTGAAATGACCTTCCATCAACTGAAGTGTCGAGGGTTTAATTTTTTTTCTATGTTCTTCATAGAAGCTGCGTGGTGAAGAAGATGGAAAGTGGAGTAGATGTAAAGTGACTTTCCACTTTCTCACTGAACCTCGAAAAATGGCATTATTTCCACTTTTCACTTTCAATGCAGAACATACACATTGGGCCAAGTTAAAAATTTGGGCCTCATAGTCGTTGACTGTTCACATCCGGCGTGATTAAACACAAAACTGATTATTAGTGGGGAGAGAAAGTGATTAGTGTAATTAATACATGATTTGGGCGGGAATTAGAGATAATAGTGTGATACCTAGTTGGATTTATAAATAGTATTGATAACTACTTTCACTTTACGTACTTTAACTATAATAATAATAATAATAATAATTATTATTATTATTATTATTATTATTATTATTTCTCTTATTATTTCTCTTACAAGTTCAATATACTTTATGTTATTGAAATGAATCTTCTGTCTTATTTGGCTCGATCGTAATTAGTATGAACAAAGTACTTCATTTATATGGTCTTTCTTTTTATCTCAACCAAATTATTAAACAAAATAACTTTAACTTTTTTTTTATTATTTAGATTATGGCAAACCTTAGCATGAAAGATTTAATTTTTGGATGGGAAACAAGGGAATTGCATGGTCGGGTCAACAGAGTATGGAAAGTGATGCAAAGAGAAAATACTGTGAGATATATGCATATTGTTTTACTGGACATGGAGGTAATTCGGTTCATACTCTATCTCAAAAAATCGATTTAATGTGTATGATTTTTAAGTATATTTAATATTTCTTTTTAATAATTCGGTTCATATGCCTTTTTTTTTTTTTATCAAATGAAGGGTGAAAAAAATACCATGCTATATCAATTCACAAGACTCAATTAATAAGCTTAAAAAATGGCTTATTGAAGGAAAATGTATTAAGATTTCAAAATTTATTGTTGAGAACAATGATGTCCCTTACAAAGCTACAAAAAATCATCTGAGAATTAAATTAACCTATGGTACAAAAATTGAATGGAGTGAGGACAATTTACCCAAGTATGGATTTAACTTTGAGGCTTATGAAGACATACTTAGCCCAGCAACGGAACAAAGTCCAATAATGAACGCTCTAATAGGTAATCCTTTTACTGCTTATTTTTTTTATGAAATTCAATCTTAACAAATATTGTTCTTAATAATGGCCTTATCTTTTTTTTAATCTTAATAATAATAATAATATTAAAATAAAACTATAATTATTCAGATGTCATCGGTGTTCTCACTGAACACGGTCCGTTAGACATTTATCAAAAGGATGGAAGACAGGGAAAGAGACTTATTTTTCGTCTCTCTGATTCAAGGTTTTTTTTTTAAATTAATACTTTATTAACTCCATTTCATAAATATAATACATGTATTTTTTTTATATTTATAAAGGCTAATAAATGTATATAATTTCAGGAACAATGTTCTTAAGGTATGTCTTTTTGATGAGCATGCTGAAAAGATGAATGAATTTATCATGGATCAAAGACACCCAAAAAATGTTGTCATGGAATATGCTAAAATAAACGACTGGCATGTTATTTTTCCTTTCTACTTACTATTAATACAATAATAATTATAAGTATTAAATACAGTAATAATTTTAGATATTATTTTTTAATTTCATTTTTAACTTTATTGTAATTGTATTTGAAACAAATTTTAGAAAACATTTCAATTAACACATCATGGACAGCAACTAGAATTCTCTTCAATCCAAATATGCCTGAGGTTGAAGAATTTCAATCACTGTAAGACTTCAAAGCTCTGTTAATTTTTTTTCTATTTTAACAAAGCTCGCTCTTTTTTTTAAGTATTTTATAAGTATTTTAATTAATTAATATCTAAATAATTTTAATTTTTACAGTATAAATCAGAACTATCAACCTCCAACTCTCACACAAGCTTCATCACAATATACCAATGGCAGCCAAAATGAAATTGTACTTTCTATAACAGATCCAAATATTCGAAAATCCATTTGTGAAATAAAAAATTGCACAAAGGTAAATTCATTGGTCATTATCATTTATCTCATTACTAATTACTAATTACTAATTACTAATTACTAATAATGTATAATAATGTATAACTGATCACTTCTACATTCCATGTTAAACTTATCACTTCTAATGTCTTATTGTAGGGTGGAAAGTATACTACTATTGAAAAAATTAGCTATATCATAGAAGATAACAATTGGCATTACAATTCATGCGGCGTGTGTAAGAAAATGCTGAAGGAAAGGATGAAACGTAAGTAATTATACAAAATGAAATGACATAAAATGAAATCAATTAAATTTTAAATTTAAATTAAAAATAATAATAAAGATATCTTCCTTTCACTGATATGTATATTAATTAAATTAAAAATAATAATAAAGATATCTTCCTTTCACTGATATGTATATTAATTAAAAATATTTTCCTTTCTATGCTATATATATAAGCTGCGGAAGAAGAAACATACTTCTATTGTGGTTCTCAAGAATGCCAAAAAGAACCAGCAATCATTATACCCAAGTATGATATTGTAGTGTCCTTGAACACTTTATGTCCTTAACCCTCTGAGCCCTCAAGATTATGGTAATCAGGAGTTCACCGGAAGGTCAAGTATCTATGTATGACCTTATGGTTTTTCTGCAATTCCAGTTGGGAAAGGCAGGATCTCCCCAGTCAGCAAGTGTGTGCAGAGTGTCAACTTAGGGATGAGAGTATGTACCTGAAACCCTAGCTATTGTGAGCTATTTATAGGGTTTGGAGGAAGTTGATGTGGGCCGTATGGGCCTCGTATCAAGGTGAGCTGAACCGGGATTCTGTGAGGGAATATAGGAGATTTATTCCCTTAGAGTCCGGATAGGATCAGCTCACGATCCCATGTAGAGGCTGTTGCGAGATTCTAGGAGATATGGGTAGAAGTGATAGGAAGCCTTGGTGAGACTGAGTCAACCTACCAGCCGACGTTATGTCTCGGTTCTAGAATCCCGAGCTGATAGAGTGAAGACCGTTGTTGAGGCTCGGTCCCATAAAGTCCGAGCCTGGTCTTTTCGTACGCTCGGAATGAACGTGTCCGAGCGTGGGACGTTTAAGCAAACCGAGGGAAAGGTCCTTGGAAAATCCTTTATATAGGACTGTAATTTTTATACGGTCGGCAGACCCTACAAGCCCCCGAGCTCGTAAGACTTTGAAAAGTCTGTGACGAGGTAATGAGCGCTTAGGATAGACTTTCCCGCATGCCTCGTGACAACTATAATTGTGCCGACCGCTTCGAGGTGACGTTTTGGGTTCTCGAGATACGGCGCGTTTCCTTGTAGGTTGTGCCAAATCATTGCGTTTTTGAAATTTGAAAAAGTACCTTTTATAATTGCCACGTCTCTCCCTATGATTGGCTGCATGCGTCCATGGGCTTTTGGCCCAAATGGCTAAGACGGAGGGAAACTGAAAAGTTTTCTCTTTTAACTGAAACTTACCTTTTCTCTGCCTCATTACTCACTCTACTCCCAAAATTTCTCAGAATCCCCTTACTCTCTCTTCGAGTTCCACTTTGCTGTCTCCGTTCCCAAATCGAGATTCCCAAATCCTTCTCCAGTTTTAACAACTTCACGCAGGTAACCCCTTCTACTCCTCTTATTTCCATTCCTGCAGTTTTCCTTATTCGTTTGGGGTTGTTTCTCTTTAGGAGTGAGTTTTTCTTTGTAAACGGGTTTTCTGGTTTCGGGATTTTACAGGGATTTCTGGGTAGAGTTTCTGGGTTTCTTTTGTTTTTAAGTGAGAGGAGTTTATACCTCAATTTGTTTGAATCATGAGAGGATGGAGAGGTTTTAGGGAAATTTATCGTGAACTCTGTAGGAGATTAGGAGAAAATCCCTCAAGTGACAGTGAATCAAGTTCTTCATCCTTTCCTGGGGTTTCTGAAGATTCTGGGAACGAAAGGAGTCCATGCTCGGAAAGCTCCGCGCCTATCCCTGCTATTCCTCCCCTCAACTCGGGTTCTTCCGAGTTAAAACCATTAACAGTAGAACATCCATTGAATCCTGCCGACGAGGCTAAGTGGTTATTAGCCTATAGATTCGCTGAGCGTAGAGCCCAAGTTAGACTTAGCCCCGATCATGATATGGGGGATAAAGAACCTGTAGGAAATCCATCTGAGGTGGGTGGAAAAAGTTCGGGGCTCGGCATTAGATTTAAAGTAAAAACTCGTGTTGTAAAAAATCCTAACGCCGAGCCTTTTTCTTTTTCCCCAGAAATGGTGGAACGCAGGTGTGTAACCAATCCTGAAGAATATCCTCTGCCGCCTAATCATGCGCAGTACGATGGTGTTTTTGATCGGGAAGTACTGGGGACGAGACCTTCATTGCTAACAACAAATAGTCTTAATCATCTCCGGCCGATACTGACACCTCCGAGAGCCGACGGAAATACCTCAGATTTCGTATTAAGACCTTTGGGAATCGACGATCGGATTTGCTTCGAGGTGCCGGAAAATCGTCAATATTTTTACTTCTACGAGGAAGTAGTAACTAAAGTCGGTATCCGCTTGCCCTTCTCCACCTTCGAGGTCGAGGTCCTCACTAATTTAGGAATAGCCCCAAGCCAATTGCATCCAAGTGGGTGGGCTTTCGTCCGAGCCTTTCAACAATTCTGCGATGTTGAAAACTTTGTCGCGTCGGTACGGTCCTTCTTTTGATTATATGCTCCCCAAGTAAATAAGTTTGGTGACTCCAAGGGTCTTTGGGTGTCCCTAAAGGCTCGGAGAGGGCATGCCCTTTTCGCCAAGGTGACAGACTCTTGGAAATCTTTCAAACCTCTCTTCTTCCAATACGAGTATACTGGGGCCGAAGTATGTTGGTTCATGGAACAGGTTGAGGAAGATGGAGTGATGAAGATCGTGCCTCAGTTTCCGTTGGGTTGGACGACGAACATTTATAACCGAGGATCCTCCTTGTATCAATTCGACTATAAGTCGGATTTAACAAAAGCCGAAAGGCGATTATGTGACCACGTTTGGGAGTACCTTCAAGCAAATGGTCAAATTGATTCAAAACGAATTCTGCTGAAAGATACGCGAGACGAAGTGAAGGCGAAGCTGGGAATTTTTTTTTTTAACTAATCCATTTTTCTTGCAGAAGCGATGGGGAAGAAAGCAACCAAAGCCAAGAAGAGTGAAGCTCGGGCAGCTAGAGTGTCACAGCTAGCAGCACTCAAAGAGTCTGCGTCCGGTTCTCCAATCAAGGGTCAATCTTCTGAGCCGACCCATCCTGAAAGACCGACCGTTATCTCCAATACCACCCCCACTGTCAGGGTTACTGGTGTTGAACAGGTGATCAGAAAGGGCCGCGTTGTAGATGCGGTGAATATCGAAGTAGAAGCTCATTCATCTCCCCAAGACGTTCCCGAGCGTCCCCTCAAGAAGACTCGGCTAGATAAAGGAAAAGGTCTCGCTGGAGACTGGTTCAATTTGAGCAAGTCCAACAAAGGGATTGAAATTCCCGAGGGTAAAGAAGATGCAGCTGCCAAGACGGTGTGGGGTAGGAAGATGTTCGACTCATTCATTGCCACCGTTTTTCCTCCTGAAAATGCTGAGGTAATCGAGTCTCGGACCCCTGGGACTTGGGAAAATAATTGTAAAGCGTTGGTGAAAAGCTTCTTACGGGGCGCGAGCATTTTCCATCACCTTGGTCATCATGGTGATGATGCTTATGCTGGATTGGCTCCCGAGGAAAGGAAGAAAAGATATGAAGCCAACGAGCGGGAAGATTACTTGGAAATTCAGGTCCAAGGTCTGAATAAAAGGATACAAGAGATGGCGGCTGAAAACGAGAGGCTTCAAAAGGTTGCACAAGATTCGGAGGGGGCCAAAGTTTGGGCCGAGACAACACTTCAAGCTGCCGAGACACAGATAAAGAGGTCGGAAGAAATTCAGAAAAAAGCTGAGGAGGATGTTGCTGCTCTTCTGGTGGCTACGGAGAAAGCTCGTTCGGCCGAGCAAGCTGCTGCAGTGGCTCAGGAGCAACATGAGTATGCAAAGGACGAGATACTCAGGCTCCGAGCTTCCTTGGAGAAGATGAGCGCAAAAGCGCTCAAGCATAAGAAAGCAGCAAAGGAGAATCTGTTCAATTGGGACCATGCAATTGAAGATTCTTTCTACAATACTGCCGAGCAACTCCGTGTTCTGAATCCCGGGCTTGTGACCAAGGGCGCTGATCCTAATTTTGCTGTGAAAAAAGGTCAAATTGTCGGCCCGAGTGGAGTTCCCATAGATCTGAATAACTCCGACCTTCCAGACCATTTGGCCGAAGACTCTGAAGGGGAAGGAACCGAGGATGCCGAAGGTGAAGAAGAAGAAGAAGACACATTCAATGTTGACAGCATCGTATTGTCCGATTTAGAATAGTTTGATCCCTTTTTTTTTTGATCGCCCCAGTATTGGGTTTTTGTAATCGCCCCAGTAGTGGGTTTGAACTTTTTCTATGCTTCTTCGCTCGAAATATTATGAACGTTTATAGTATTTGCAGTCAACTGTTTGCTTCTTTTTATACTTTGTGTTAAGAATTCAAGTGTCAAGACCTCGGAACTCCAGCGCTTTAGCCAAGGTGGGTTCCTCTATCCGCGATGTAAAATGATTTTAATAAACCATGTTTGAATCGGGAGTCTTAGTAGAATAATTGACGAGTTATAAGCTCTTGTTTGAGCTGTTTATAATCGTTCGCGTCATACACGGTGGCTAATCGAATATGAGGAAAAGTACGTAATACAATGAATTCAGTAACAGTCTTTTTATTAATCAGAAGCAGAAAGTACAATGGGCTCGGAGTTCCACCGAGCGTACACCATCATTAAACAAAAATGGATAAAACTAACAATTCTAACAAGAATAAATGAAACTATGAAACTATAACGAAAGAAAGATTCTAACTGTAATATCCTTTGAGCTTCGCCACATTCCATGAGTTGTTGATAGGAGCTCCCGAGAGAGTTTCAAGTTTGTAGGCTCCTGTCCCGGTTTTGAATGTGACTCGGTATGGCCCTTCCCAGCTTTGGGCCAGTTTTCCGTCCTTCGCATTCTTAAGACCAATATCCGCCCTTCTCAAGACAAGGTCACCTACCTCGAACTCTCTGGGGTTAATCGAGCGATTATATCCCTTCGCCTGCATCCTTTTAGCGTGCTTTTCTCGCTTGGCAGCCAAGTCCCTGACCTCCTCGGACAAAACAAGATCCTCACACAGCAAAGTGTTGTTTAGAGGATTTGGCTGCTGCATAGCTCGGAAAGAAGGGATAATTTTTTCAATGGGGATGACTGCGTCGCAACCGTAAGTGAGCCGATAGGGCGTTTCCCCTGTTGAAGTTTGGATGGTGGTGCGATATGACCAAAGTACCTCGTGCAAGTTTTCCACCCAATTTCCTTTTGCTCCTTCAAGTCTCCTCTTGATTCCCTGAATGATGGACCTGTTCACTGATTCCACCTGACCGTTGGTTTGAGGGTGTTCCACCGAGGAGGAGTAGTGCTTAACCCCCAATGCACTGACCAAATCTTGGAACGCCCTTGCTGCAAACTGGGTTCCATTGTCGGTTACCAATATCTGTGGCACCCCAAATCGAGCCACAACTTGCCTCTCAAAAAACTTTTGCACCTTTGCCGAGGATATGGTTGCCAAAGGCTCGGCCTCAACCCACTTTGTAAAATAGTCTATGGCCACGATCACCCACTTCAACTGTCCTGGTGCGGTCGGGAACTGCCCAATCAAATCCATTCCCCATTGGTAAAAGGGATAGGGAGATGAAAGAGAATGAAGTTCCTCGGCTGGTTTTTGATAAACATCACTGTGAAATTGGCATTTATCACACCTTTTCACATGGTCTATCGCATCTTGTTGAAGGGTAGGCCAGTAATATCCTGCCCTTAGGACCTTTCTAGCCAGTGACTTCCCTCCAATGTGGTGGCTGCCTATTCCTCCATGAACTTCTTCTAGTGTCAACTTTGCTTCGGCGGGGTCGAGACACCTGAGCATTGGACCGTTGACCCCTCGGCGAAAGAGTACTCCCTCGGCCAGTGCAAATTGAGATGCCTTCCTGACAAGTTTCCTAGCTTCCACCAAGTCGGTCGGCAAGGTCCCTTGTTCCAAATAGCTTGCAATTGGGCTAATCCAGCTTGAATCCAGTGATATGGAGAGGACAACGCTAGGTCCATGCACCATTTCCTGAATTAAACTCTTGTTGTTTTCAGAGTTTTTTGTTGAGGCGAGTTTGGAAAGAATATCCGCTCGGCTATTGCTTTCCCTCGGTATGTGACAGATTTCGACTTTCACAAATTCAGATGACAAGAATCTTACTTTTTCCAAGTATTTTTGAAGGATTGGCTCCTTCACCTGATATTCACCCTTGACCTGTGATACCACCAATTGGGAGTCGCTGAGAATTTTCACCTCTCGGGCTCCCATTTCTTTTGCCATCCTCAATCCCGCCAAAACAACTTCATATTCCGCCTGATTGTTGGATGTTGAAAATCCGAACTTCAAGGAGTATTCAAGGGTGACTCCCTCGGAGTTCTCCAGAATTATTCCTGCTCTTGCCCCCATCTTATTGCTCGATCCATCCACATAGATGTTCCAATCCGAGTTTGAGCTCGTCAATGGCTCAGTGAACTCGTTAAGGAAATCAGCCAAGGCCTGAGACTTCATCGCCTTTCTCGGTTCGAAAGTTATTTCAAACTCAGAAAGCTCGATAGCCCACGTCACCATCCTTCCAGCCAAATCAGGTTTCTGCAATATTTGTCGGATCGGTTGAGCCGTTCTGACCGTGATGCGGTGGCTGTGGAAATATTGGCGCAGTCGCCTGGCAGTTATTACTAAACAGAAGGCTAATTTCTCCACTTTTTGATATCTGATTTCCGGTCCCTGGAGAGCTCGACTCACAAAATAAATCGGAGACTCTTTACCTGATTCCTCCCGTACCAAAACCGAACTTACCACCGAATCTCCAACCGACAAATAAAGGAAAAGAGTTTCGCCATGGCTCGGACTAGACAAAATGGGAGGCGATGCCAAATAATGTTTAAGGTCAGTAAAGGCCTTTTCACATTCTTCATCCCATTCAAACATCTCCTCCTTCTCTTTCCTCAGCAGCTTGTACCATGGAAGGGCCTTTCTAGCTGACTGAGACAGAAACCTTGAAAGAGCTGCGACCCGACCTGTTAGCTGCTGAACCCCTTTGATGTTCGAGGGACTTCTCATCTCCAAAATGGCTCTGCACTTGTCCGGATTAGCCTCTATTCCACGCTCTGTAAGCATAAACCCGAGGAATGATCCTGCCGAAACTCCGAATGTGCATTTTTCCGGGTTCAGCCTCATATCAAACTGTCTCACCCTTCCTAAGATTTCTTTCAAGTCTTTTGCATGATCTTCCTCTTTTAAACTTTTCGCAATCATATCGTCTATATAAACCTCCATCCTCGGCCCAATCAGAGAACCAAAAACCTTGTTCATCATGCGTTGGTAAGTTGCCCCAGCATTCTTCAATCCGAACGGCATAACATTATAGCAATAAGTAGCGTTTTCTGTGATAAACGAGGTTTTTACCTGGTCCGGGGGATACATTGGGATCTGATTGTATCCCGAGTAAGCATCCATAAAGGACAACCTTTGATAGCCAGCCGAACTATCCACCAATTTATCGATGCATGGTAGTGGGTACTGATCCTTCGGGCACATCTTGTTCAGATCTGTGTAGTCCACGCATATCCTCCATTTCCCATTGGACTTCTTGACTAGCACAGGATTGGCCAACCAATCAGTGTATACCACCTCTCTAATAAATCCAGCTTCTAAAAGCTCAGCTACCTTCTCATCAGTCGCTTGCGCTTTCTCAGTTCCGACCCTTCTCTTCTTCTAACATACTGGCTTGGCGCCAGGATATACACTCAACTTGTGGCAGATGAAGTTAGGATCGATTCCCGGCATGTCTGCTGAGGTCCATGCAAACAAATCCTTGTTTTCAATTAGAAGTTCAGTAAGCTCTTTTTCTAGCTTTTCCGACAGGCCAACCCCTATCTTGACGTAGTGAGATGGCTCGGGGCCGAGGATTACTTTTTTAAAGTTCCCTTGCGGAGTTGGTCGAGTTTCATCCTCTTCTCTGACGTCAAGATCGGCCAAGTTGACGCTTCCTTTGTTCAATGGTTCCTTCATAATTTTCTCATCATCTAGTTTCAGCTTTGCCAAACTGATGTTATAGCATTTTCGGGCCAACTCCTGATCAGACCGTACTGTTACTACCTTGTCATCCGACCCCGGAAACTTCATGGCCAAATGCACTATCGAAATGACGGCATCGAAAGATTGGAGTGCTGTTCTTCCGAAGATAGCGTTATAGGCCGAGGGAGCTTGGACAACGAGCCACTTTACCATTTCAGTTCGGGCAGAAGGTGGTTCACCCATTGTCACTGGGAGGTGGATATGGCCTAATGGAACGATTGAGTGTCCCGTGAAGCCGATCAAGCTTCCCTCGAATGGAGTAAGATCCGACCTTTTCAACTTCAATTTCTCAAACAGATCAAGGAACATGATGTCCGCTGAACTCCCTTGATCAACGAGAATTCTTCTGACTTCATAGTTGCCCATCCGAACTGTGACGACCATTGGATCATTATGGTCTTGCAGGATGTCTTCAAAGTCTTCATCACTAAAACTGATTACAACGTTCTTCTTTCTCGGTTTCTGAATCGGTCGGCTTGCCACCGAAAGAACTTGCCCCACGTATTTCTTGCGGTCACACTTCTTTTCCCCACCACCCGCAAATCCTCCAGCAATAGTATCGATAAGAAAGTCATTTGCTTTCTCGGATTGTTGTATTGGGGCTCCGCTTGCAGGTGGTGAAGGACTTTTATTCCTCTTCTGTTCGGTTTTGGGAGGCGAGGGGCTCTTCCTTCTAGATCGCTTGCGCAAGGCTTCCCCGATGTAATGCTGAAGCTTGCCATCCCTTACCATCTCTTCAATTAGATCTTTCAGTTGGATACATTGGTCGGTGGTATGCCCCCATCCACCATGGTGATCGCAATACTTCGATTTATCCTTTTGGGCCGCCTTTCTTAAGGCTGGTGGCCGAGTAATATTGCGCATTTCAGTATGCATGGTCTCACGAAGGATTTGACTCCTCGGGACCGTTAATTGAGTGTATTCCTCGTACTTGCCTTTGGGAGGCAGTTTATCACCTCTTTCTTGTTCCCTCTTGTCTTTCCTTCCTCTTTCCCGAAAACGATCATTCTGACGAGCCTCGTTTTGGCGAGGCCGTTGCTCCTGTCGTCCTTCAGTACCCCTTGCCGCAGTGCTTATCCTTCGGAACTCCTCTAGGTTGACATATTTCCTGGACCTTTCTCTAAGTTCTGCCATGTTATGAGGTGGTTCCCCGATCAAACAATCTTTGAAATCTCCGTCCAACAATCCCTGAGTAAGTAGGAGAACGGATACTCCCGACTGTAAACCAGATATGCCACTGGCCTCTTGTTGATACCGAGCCAGGTAGTCGCGTAAAGACTCGCCAGGTCTTTGTGCGACTCCAGCTAAAGAATGATCCGACTTGGGCTGTGACATGCTCGCTGTATATCAATTGAGGAAAACCCTCCGAAGCTCGGCCCAAGAACTGATGGAATTTGCCGGTAGGGAATTGAACCATCTCAGCGGCGCCAGGCCTAGTGTCATTGAGAAAGCTCGACATTTCATTTCATCTTCTCCTCCATAAAACATCATGGAAGACTCATAAGATGCAATGTGATCCATCGGGTCAGTCGTCCCATTATAGCGAGAGACGTTCTGATGGCCCATGAAAGCTTGTGGAGTCTGAAATGCCATGATTGCGGCTGTGAACGGGTGTCCCGGATGCGGTTCAGCAACAGCAGGTTCGGCAACCTCATTCGAAGTAAGGGGTGGAGGTAAGGGAAGGTTACTTGGGTTGCCAAGGGCCATGCGAGTGCTTTGTTCGGCAAGCCTAGCCATGCTTTGCTGCTGTAAAGTCGCGATAGCTTGGTTTTGCTTTTCGATTAATGAAGTTTGAGTCCTCAGAATTTCCATAATTGACTCTTCTCTTCTCCTAGCCGAGGAGGTCGTCATGTAAGATCTTCCCTGAGACTCGGAACGTTCACCACCCTGAAGTGTTCCGAAGCGTCCTCTAGTAAATTGCGGTACTCCCCTAAACAAGGGTATTTCTCTACCAGACCGCTCGGTTCGGGAGTTTTCTCGAACATGACGTTCAGCTCGTCGCTCCTCCCCAGTTCGGGATCTAGCAAGGGCTCTTCTAGACTGGTGTGGTCCAGAATCCGCAGTGTCACACCATTCCGACACATGACCATCAGAAACACGGCGTGGCTGAGATCGTCGTTCATGGCCCTCCATAGCCGGAATGACGGCGGCTTGCGGTTGGACCTGAGGAACAGGCGGATCAGCAGGGTGGACCACTGGAGGAACTTGGGGGTTCTCAACCTGATTACCCTCAGGGGGAGCCAGTCTGTCCCTAACATTCCTGCCAGTAGCATTCCTAGGTCCGGCGTTCTTTGGTGGTCTTCCTCTAAGGCGACGGCGGAGATCACCTCCTCCTTGGTTGTCGTCGTCGTTGTTTGCCATTTCGTGCAGTGAGCGGTGGGAATACTGGTTATTCGTTCCCCACAGACGGCGCCAATGTAGTGTCCTTGAACACTTTATGTCCTTAACCCTCTGAGCCCTCAAGATTATGGTAATCAGGAGTTCACCAGAAGGTCAAGTATCTATGTATGACCTTATGGTTTTTCTGCAATTCCAGTTGGGAAAGGCAGGATCTTCCCAGTCAGCAAGTGTGTGCAGAGTGTCAACTTAGGGATGAGAGTATGTACCTGAAACCCTAGCTATTGTGAGCTATTTATAGGGTTTGGAGGAAGTTGATGTGGGCCGTATGGGCCTCGTATCAAGGTGAGCTGAACCGGGATTCTGTGAGGGAATATAGGAGATTTATTCCCTTAGAGTCCGGATAGGATCAGCTCACGATCCCATGTAGAGGTTGTTGCGAGATTCTAGGAGATATGGGTAGAAGTGATAGGAAGCCTTGGTGAGACTGAGTCAACCTACCAGCCGACGTTATGTCTCGGTTCTAGAATCCCGAGCCGATAGAGTGAAGACCGTTGTTGAGGCTCGGTCCCATAAAGTCCGAGCCTGGTCTTTTCGTACGCTCGGAATGAACGTGTCCGAGCGTGGGACGTTTAAGCAAACCGAGGGAAAGGTCCTTGGAAAATCCTTTATATAGGACTGTAATTTTTATACGGTTGGCAGACCCTACAGATATCTTTTATAAAATTTTATTATACTTCTATTACTACCATTATTAATTTTTAATATTACGCTTACTGATACTCTTGCTACTCTTGCTTACTGATACTCTTACTCTTACTCTTAAAATTTAAATTGTGTGAATAGGTACAAAATTCAATTCATGGTTTTAGATTCAGAGAATGATGCATGCTTTGACAACCTTGCCTTCAAATATTTTCACAGAACTGCTGCTGAAATGTTAAAAGAACTTGAGCAGGTTTTACTACATACATTCTTAATATAATTTTTAATACTTTATTATTTAGTATTAAACAGAGAAAGTCATCTCGAATACAAAAATTCCGGAGTCCAAAATTACTCAGAATTTTCAAACAAATCTAATACAATTGTGTAATCATTTCAGATTGGTGACATCTATGGACTCCCACCAGTGCTTTATACACTTTGCGATAAAGAATTTGCATTTCTAATTGATGTAAATGAGGAATTCAATGTACTGAGGAGAAAGAACTCTTACACAATTTTGCAAATGATTGATGATGAGCATATATTAAATGCATTCAAGGGAAACAATTCAGAGAAAGAGGTAAAACAATACATGTACATATAGCAAGTTCTTTTATATTTCTTGAAATAATAAATAGTACAATATAATCCTGATAAAATTACATAACAATTTTAAGTTTACTAATGCAGGTAGATCATGACTCTGAAAAATTGTCGCACAAGCTCAAACAACAAACATGTCCCAGTGCAACAACTCAATTGCTGTAATCGAATTACTACTAAATTGTTACTACTAAATAATTATTAATAATAATTCATTATCTGCTTATCCATTTATACATTCACTCAATGCCACCATTTTACTTTCAGGAAATTGAATCAATTTCCTATGAAAACATTCTTGATAATTACAACACCCCGAACTCCAACTCTAATAAGGGGAAAAAGTTGTCACAGACAATGACATGGACACAGTTGGCATATCTCAATTGCAAATACCACAATTTTCTTCAACAAAAGTAACAAGGAATTTCAAAGGAGACAAACTGGAATGATTCTCTGTACCATGGTGATCACTTCTTCCTAATATATTATATAATATTTACTTTGCCTGATACAGATAATCTTCCATTTTACAGATATGTTGAAAAAAAAGGTAGAAAGTCATCTACATATCACCAGTCATGAAGAAGCATAATGATTATTTACTTAATTCAATGTCATTTAAAATTTTGTTCCTGTTTTCAACAGTACTTAAACTCTTATTCACTAATGCTTATTTATATTTCAATTTTGTTCCTGTTTTCAACAATACTTAAAATCTTATGTTACTAAATTCAATTAACTTTGGTTAGTCATTCCCTATTAAGATTAACTATTAAAAGTGAAAGCATTTGCCAATATTTAGAGCAGCAAAATTAAATTATAAAAACACAATAAAGATTAGCAAACACAATTTCACGTCATGGATCTGCATTAGGTACCAAGTCTAACTACACCAGAAGATGAAAATCTAGCAAAAAAGTTATATATATAGATATATATTATATACTAAAAACTAAAAACTAAAATTCTTACTTTGTAACAACAATCACCCATTCTTCATCATTCATCTCTTTCATAAAAATAACTCTATCCCTTCTACGTAAATTCTTATCCTTGACAAATCCATACCATCCTTCTCCAAAACAACAGTAATTGAACATACAAGTAGTACTCAGTTATATTGTAAAATGAATTAAAGAATATCAATAAATAACATTAACATGAACATACCTCTGATCTTGAAATAAAACCATCAGGAAAATAATCAAGGATAACTCTGCTTGATCCTACTGCTGTAAGGTCAAGAATTTCTCTCTTCTATCTACCATTTCCACCGACATTTCTAACTCTTGCACATTGACATGTACAATCTAGATCTGAAATAACCTCGACCTCTTCATCATGACTTATAACAATGGTATCATCAGATCTACGAAAAATTTGATACAAATCAACATTATTAAACATTATTCGCGGTATATTTAACAAAAAAAAAATGCAAAATTCAAAAAATCGAAAGGAAATAACAATAAATTAACATGCAAATCGAAAAGGAAGCATATTCAAGAAGAATACTTACACAACCATCTCAAGTGCTCCAGTTGTTATGACTCTCTACCAAGACGAATCAGAGCGGCAAAGACAATCTCACTCACACAGTCACACACTTTGATCGAAGGTGAGAAGTAAATAAAGAAACCCTTGATTTGAGCTAACCTTATACAATACAATATGCTTATTTCGGGCCTCTTACAAAAACAACTGTTTCACTTTAAACAAAAAATTTGAGCAGGCCCAAACATTATTTATTGAACATAATAATACTATTCAATATAATAAATAATAAATAAATAACAATACATAATACATAACGAATAATAATAAATAATAATAATAATAACATTAAAAGTAAAATTAACAATATTAATATAACACTAATCACTAATACTAATAACTAATACTAATAATAATAACAATAATAATTATTAATTAAATATCTATAAAAATAAACTTATTCATAACAATATTATTATTATTAGTAAAAATTATTCTACTGATTAAATAATTGTATTGAAAATTTATACTTAAAAAATGTTACTTTATCATTTAAATGTATGGTACCGTTTGGCGCCCGTGCATCGCACGAGCATACTCCCTAGTAATTTATCTAATCTATTATAGGATAACTTATGAGTAGGGTAAGCACAATTTTATCCCCTTCAATCTGTGATAATGTTGTTGAATCATCCAAATCAAACTCTTTACTCTCATCATGACGATAAGCATATATGTCAAGAAAAAAAATGAAGAACAACAAAAATAATGAGATAAAATTGATGTAAGGATAGAAACCAAAGTCACTAGCATATGAAAAACAGAGAGAACAATAAATATAAAAAATTAAATTGTTCTATTTGATTGTCCCTATAAGGGCCTTATGTATTCGTTCAAATTGTTTTTTGGGGACTCAAGACTGAGTAGTTCTTATAGGGACGTTGATATTGTGCATGAGAAATGTGTAGGCAAAGTGTGAGCTATTCAAAGGAGAATTCAGCGATAATCCCCCTCTCCTAAGAAGGTCATTTAACGAGCCCTGTATCCTCTGTGTGAGCGAAACAGACTTACCATTTTGGATCCTTAGGCACTGTGACCTTGGTGTTGCAATGAATTCTCCACGATGGGGTTGTGATCTACCACCATGAGGATGACAAGAGTTTTGTATTCTTTTTTTTTTTTTCTGATCTCTCTTCTTGAGAGTACGGGTATATATCATATATACTTTATGTGCATTGGATTTAAAGTTGTGGTTGTTGTTGATGTGTGCTTCCTCTAGAGGCTGATATTTATAGGGTTGTCATGGGCTGTTTGGCCTGATATATTTCTCTTGATGAATCTTCTATACATGAGGATAATCTTTCTATAATCTTATCTTATTCAGATAAGCGGTGATCCTCTTAGATAATCCTGTATTTATCCCTTTTAACTAGTTGTTATCTGCTGAAGATTAACTTCTTCATTAAGTCTTCTGGCTTGTTTATGGGTTATGTAATACCCGCAATTTTTCCCATTTTAATAAATTGATTCTTGAGAATTTCTGATTGGGCAGTTCTTTTTGAATTTATAGAAAAATATATTATTCGATTTATATTTATGGATGGAATTAATTGTTTGGGAGTTATTTTACAATAGTGCATTATTTTATTTTGTGTTCTAAAGAAATTATTCGTTACTGATTTAAAAAGGATTTATTAACTTTGAAAATTCATAACTTTTGACTGGTAAATCGGAATCAGACAAATTTATAGTCAAAATGATCGTATTGAAATGTAGATTTTTTCTATACAGTTTGGAGTTTATTTCTGCAGTCACGAAAATTATATTATTTTGAGAAATTATAATGTTTTATTGTTCGAGAAAGGTGAATTATGATTTTTAAATATTATATTCACTGTGTAGGAAAAATATTATTTTTCGCTGTATAATGATGAATGCACGGTTTTTAATTATTTGTTCATTTTGAATTTTAAATAATTAGACATACATTTAAGAGTGCACAAGATCCTAGGGTAACCCAATTAAACATAACCTACCATAATTAAAATGTAGTCACCCTATATGTACCCTATGGGGGACATGCAATTAATGACCCTATCCTAAATAGATTTTGGACTAATGCATGCCTTTGTCTTTTTACCCACTCTTTCCAACATTATTTTATTTAAACTTGCATATATCCTATAAAACTAATACTCATAATTATAAAGCAAAAAGTGTAAAGTACCTACCCCATTTTCAAGCCAAAAACCGTGAGGGAGTAGGAGCTTGAGGAGAAAGACTCTTCATTTTTTTTCAACCCCAATTTTTAAGCCACACACCCCACCCTAGACTCCCATTATAAATACTTAGCAACCCCTGTAACACCCCAAAATTTTAATCCTGGATTAATGGAATGTTAATTATAAAGTTTATTATAATTAATTATTTCTATTTTAATCTTTGGCTAAAACCTGTGTTTATATTGTTGGAATTTATTTGGTAAGTCTATTTATGCATAAATATAAATATTTTGCTTATTAGTCCCTGTTTGGGGACCTAGAAATAATTATAGGAAAGGTTTTGGAGGGAAAGAAAATAAAATGAATATTTTTCAAAAACTGGTCAAAATACTCGAGTATTTCTGAGAGTACTCGAGTATTCTGGTCAGAGTTGCACGAGTTAGTGCGTTTGGTGAGTCACCACCAGCGATTCCCCTCCATTGACACGAAAACACCACCTTCAACACCTCAATGGTGTCGTGTCGCTGTGCATGAGTCTTCCAACCCAGTATTTAAGCTTGATTTCTTCTGAGAATCCACCATTTTGCCAAATTGTTGAAGAGTTGGTGAGTTAGGGTTCTTGAATCGTTCCCTTCGATTCTCCCTTTGTGTCTGGATTTGAGTAACAAATTATACACCAATACAAAGCTCACATCTCGAGCTTTGGATAGACACCAAGATTGTGAGCTGAGAGTTCGTAGATTGGAAGAATCGAAGCTTGGAAGTTAGAGTCCGTTTGCTGTCATCTAGCTCTGGAGCTTACTTTGATTCCCAATTTTGGTAAGCTCACGAATTCTCTGAGTCTCAAATTGGTTTCTATAGTTAGTAGATGTTGCATAGAGTTTAGAAATACTAATTTCCCCAATTTCTATATCTGTTTTCTATGTCGACCAATTCCATTTTGGTGCTCCACTCAAACTACCCTGCATGTTGGTGCTTGAAGTGGTTCTCTGTGTTGTGGAGTTCTTCCCTGCGATTTTCTTGTTGAGTCACGACTGTGAGGTAAGGGGAAGTCTTTCTATTCACTAGATAGAGTTTAAATTACATGATTTCAATTAGAGAGCCACCAAGAGGCTCTAAGGGCTTAGATTGAATAAGTAATATGGTTTGGAGACCAAATGATGCTCTATTGTTGTTTTGAGCAGGTTCCATACGATGCATGCAAGCTGTATTGAACTTTATTTCACAAGTTTATTGAGTATTCTGCAATTTGATATGTTAAGTTGTGAAATTGTATGTTTTATGCATAATCTTGTGGTTCTTTGTCAAATCTGTTATTTGATATGTCCTAAGTGTTTGAGCATGTTCAATATGTGTTATATGAACTCTGTTGATCATTGGATTGGACTAGATATGGTTAGAATTGGAAATGGTGTGTTAAAACCAAGTTTTCAGTCTGTTCTGCAAGAAAAGACTCGAGTACTTGGCTTAATACTCGAGTAAAATTTTGGTAAAACAGTGTATTTTGTGTTAGAACACTCGAGTACCAGGCCCAGAACTCGAGTATCGATTGATGGATGGGGATATTTTATGGTAAACCACTCGAGTAATGCAGGAGTCATTCGAGTGTTCTGGAATTGATGAAGAACACTCGAGTACTCAGGAATCACTCGAGTATTTTTATGAATCTGAAACCCAAATCCTCAGAAAGGCATGAACAACTCGAGTAACTGAGAACTACTTGAGTAACCTAGAAATAATTGAAGAACACTCAAGTATTCTGAAGAACACTCGAGTATTTTACCCAGAATATTAAAAATACCATTTTTAATTCTGAATCATTGATTAATATTTAAATGACAATAATCCAAGTGATCAAAGACTTAAAGGAAATTGATTTATGATATGGTAAATTTTCGTTTGGACGACGAGACGTTGCTCGGGTGGCACGTCAGGTTTTATTAAAAAGAAAAACACTAATCAATTCCTTTAAGCAAAAGAATCATGCATACATTTTGGAGTTTGGATGATAGATCGTTTATCATGTTTTGATAACATGAGGAGGGCCTCTGGGAGTGCCAAATGACGGCTCGCTTGATGACACGTTATAGTTGACGACGTGGTCGGCTTAGTGGAATGCCGATATGGTTATAACATTTCTCGGGTGGCATGGATTCCAAGCTGTCGTGTACATTCTTGGTGAATGTACGAATGTTGTACACCTAGGAGTACAATGCACTGTTGAGTGCTGGACGAAGTAAAGGATGGACGTCAGAGAGTGACATAGAATGATGGAGATAGGCTTGAGAGCTAAGTTCATACATCATGCCACTCATTTAATCGAAAGTTGATAAATGAAACAAGTATGAGCATCTTACTTGCATTCAATATCTGATAAATGCTAAATGTGATTGTTGTTTAATGCTGCATATGTATATACATTCACATTGTGCATATATTTATGCTCTATTGATTATGTGTATAGAATTGCTTACCCATATGCCCTTGTAGGTGATGTCACGTTACATCGCTTGCATTGAGATCCGGCCACTTTTTAGTGGCATATGGATCTACGAGGATCACCGAGCGGTGTTCGAGGGAGAGATAGAGGTTACCTTCTACCATCTCAACCCGCTGATCCAGTTTCATCCTCGTAGATTTAGGATTCCCATCACGTACACTATGCACGTACCCCTCTTTCACACTTATCATGGACCACCTCCCACATGACCAGCTCACTCATATCATAGTTTTCACTTTCAACCTACCCGCTCACACCCTTTTTCTACTAGATTCGTCCGCGAGGAGACTCCCCCATCTGATCCGAGGGGCCCTGTTAGGGTCTCACCATCTCCTGACCCTGTACCCAGCGGTAGGGTACCCACTCCCTCGGGTGAGATCGAGGAGGATTCTGTGGAGGACGAGAGCGGAGGCGAGCCTGTCGTGCACCCTATCGGAAGTCGGTGGAGGGCGACGATCCTTAGGTATGTGCATATGGTAGATGATGAGGATCGGAGGATCTGATGTGATGGATGTTGTGGAGGAGATACTGCTGCTGCTGTTGATAATGCTTGACGATGTCTACTACTTCTGCTAATTGGAGACTTCTACTACTACTACTATTGCTGTTGCTGCTCCCAGATCTATGTGACCTGCTCTAGAGTTTATATGTATATTTAGTAGATATGCTTTTGAGAGCTCTAGGGTTATGGTTTTATTTTGATATATATCTTATATGGACTTGTATGGAAGCTTGGAGACATAACCACTTGGGATTATGTATTTCATGACTTATATATAAATATATCTTATGTTCATATTACAACTGTACATAGTCCCACCATTTCCGCTCACTCTGATAAAGTTTAATTAAAGGATTCAGTTATGTTATTTTAAAATGGTATCAGTTCCGCGAAAGAAAAGAATGGATAGGCATCGTTTAATTTTACTATGTCAACATCTTTTCAAAAGTACCGATGCCATCCGAATTTTGAAAAGATATTTTTATCTTAGAAAATGCCGAACTCAATGCAACGTTTTAAATGATATAAATTATGTTCTCCAAGAGTTCCAGTTTTGGTTTGTGCACCCGTTTCTATAGAAAATGAAAAGAAATTTTGTCTTCCACATTTTCTAAACACTAACAAGTCCATAATTATACGAGTAATAATACGATTATTGAATTAATTACTTTGGATATTTTGAGGGTGTCACAATCCCCACCTATTTCATTTGTTGCCTTGACATTGTAACTTAGAAGAAAAAAATTAAGAAGAGATCGAGGAGAGAAAGAGAGAAGGGAAACCGTGGGGAAGAAAAATTGAGAGGGAGGAACCCTTTGCAATTTTCTTACTCATTCCTTTTCCCTATCCTCATATACATACTTCCATATACATATACACCCATGAGAGCAAAGCCGTGAGCACCACAAGGAGAAAGAGAGAAGACTTTGATTTTTTTCCAACCTCAATTTGTTCTTCTCCTAGGTATTTATCCCTACTCTTTACTCCTTTTAATATTTATTTTTCGGTATTTATATATTAATGATAGGAAGTTGTGGATTTGCTAAAGATAGGTTCTTGCATGTTGATTTTTATTGTTATCTATGTTTTTCAAATGCCAATAAACAAAGATTGGAGCTTGAGGATGAAAAATAGACATGCAAACTAGTTTAATGGGTGTTTCGGTTTTTATATTCATTTTTGCACAAATAACTTTATTTTATTTTAATGATTCGATTTTACACTTAGGGTGGAAAAATAAAAATTGATTTTTTGGTGATCGAACATTGTTGCATGTCGACTTGTTAAAGTAGTTTTGCAAAAATCTATTCTTTTCTTCTATGTGTATATATATATATATATATATATATATATTTCGGCTCCTATAAAAAAATATATATAATAAATACAATAGACTAGTTTAATTATGTGTTGGCTGGATGCATGAGAGTAATTGGCCCTTATTGTTGATTTTCCATTTATTTGATTCATGCATGTGTAGATCTTGAGTTTTATGAAAATGTTATTTGATAAAAATGAGTTTTTGAAACTAAAAGTACTTTTACCTCATTTTTTTGTTTGGACCGAATGGGTCTAGGAAAAATAAATATTTGGACTTCGATCTTTAAACTTTGATTTATGATAGTGTTATAACCAATAAAGTGAAATTTTTAAGCTAAGAAAATATTTCTGTTATTTATTCAAAAAGAGGACCGAATTATGTATGTGTATCTGTTTTAAAGAAATCAATTTTGGTTGATGAGTATTGTGATTTCTTATGTGATACGGTATTCTGGAGTATGATTAAAACCATGTGAGGGCTGATTGTTGAGAAATAATATAGGAAATGTTCAGTGGACACTCTGCTGAAATTTTAATTAGTAAGTGATTCATTTGCAGAAGGTTTTAATAAATTTTAGTTGTGCTAATTAGATTGTCCTGAAAATTTGATATGCTGTTTTTGGTGCTATTTAAGTATGTTATGGAAATTTTGAATTGATTTGAAATGGTTTTGGTATTTCAAATGAATTTTTGAGTGTTTGGTGTTGATTAGGAAACTTTGTGGTTTTGATTTTAAGAGACTTTGGAAAATAACACTTGCACGATTGTGAAACTTGACCACTGTTTTCGTTAGGTTGAATAAGGCTTCTCTAAATTTTTGTAAGATTTTTAGAATCGGTTTACTATTTTTACAAGAGTTGTTTTTGCGGAAACGGTTTCGGAAAAACGAGTTTTTCAGATTAAAACGAACAGAGATTTTGAACTTATGCTACCCAAATGAACTTGAAATTTTTATAGTAAGACCTTGTACATACTAGGAAACTCTCTATAAAATTTGAAATTGTTTGGAGTTGATTTAGAATTTTTAATAAATATAAAACAGTGAAGAATCCAGTTCAGGATTTTCAGAGTTAGAGAGAGATTTAAATGGAAAAATGTTGTTTAGGAAACTCCAAATAATCTTAAATTTTTAGGAGATTATCTTAGATATGTATATATGCACTGTGCCAAATTATGTGTCAATTGGAGTTAGTTTTCTATATTAAATAAATGCATGATTGCCTCAGGTTACAACAGTCCTGATTGGGTTTTTGTGGCAATTTTGGATAAAAAGTTGTGTTCTTGATGTTGGATTGGCTTCAAAATTTTATGTGATGAACTTTAGTATCTTTTTAAGTGTATTGCAAAGTTTGGGACTGAAACGAGTTGATTTGATTTGGTTTTGGGATTTTATTCCCTTGTATTTCCCGTATTTGGTCTAGCATGTGTTCGATGTTTTTAGTGAATGTATTGTCTCGTGTATACTGCTGGATTTGGTTAAATGTTTTACATTTTGATTGTGATGTTTGGATATGATAAAATGTGTGTAGGAGATTGATTTTTTTTTTGTAAAGTGAACTTGTATACTATGTGATTTAGATTGGTTTAAGGCCAAAAAATTAAATGTTGTAATTGATGTATTTTCTTGTTTTAGTTCTTGCTTATATGCACGCGTGGTTATGGAAATTGTTTGTTTCGTTGCGTACTTGTTAATCATGAATTGTTTTAAGATGATTGAAGCATGAAAATAAAGTTAGGACTGTTGGTTAATTAGGGTGTAAGCCTCGGTTCTTTGAAGAAAAGTTAGGGAAATTAATTCTTGTCTTGATCTCTTAGTAAGGTTTGGTTTTGAGTAAGTATAAGAGTTAGACTTGATTTGTTTTAAGTGTTGCATGGTAATTGAATTATTTGGGTTATAAGGGTAAACATGACTTGTTTAATTGACTATATGCTAATAGTTTAAGCAAAGAGATATGAAGGCTAAATTGCTTTTGAATTGATTGTGTTATACGTTGAGTTCAAATTTGTTAATTGATTTTAGGATTAACAAGGGGTGTGATTAAGTGATTATGTGCTTTAGGAAGTGTTAGGAATAAAATAATTTTGGGTTCCTTTGGTTACATGATTCGGCTTTTACAAGTCCATGAGGGAAGAAATTTATTTTGATAAATGCTAAGTGTCATTTGGAATGTGATAAGATTATGTGAAGATAAAATTGAATAGTTGGTGTTATTATTTACTTTCGGTCAAGTGGTTAGTTTAGGACCAATTTGATTTTTATCCTAAGTGTTGCTTGAAGGACTAATTGACCATGTGTTCACTTACTTAATTTAATTGAATGATGAAAGAACATGTGTTGCTTGCCTATGTGATTTGACTTTTTGAAGTGTTGCTTGTTGTTTATGTGTTTAAGTGATATTTGAAGAACATTCCGTTATGTGATTAGCTTTTGGAAAATTTATCGATTTTGAGTTAGTTTGGTTTGATTTAGTTGAAAGTATGGGGTGAATATGGTGGCTGCCCAAGCTTGTTTTTAGTGTTAAAGTTCTGAGAAATAAAGCGTCTAAGTAAAGGTTTTATGCCGGAATGCTATGAGAATAAAAATGTGACTTTACGGTGTTTTCGGATTTGTTCAAAAGCAATTTAAGGACTTAATCCTTTGCTGCCCAGAATTCAGTTGACTTGTGTTTCAAACTTAAAAATGCTTTTGGTTGGTTTAAAGTTTAAGTTTAAGTGGTATTTGATTTGAGAAAGAGTTGGATTGAAAAAAATTAAGTTTTTCGGTGTTTTCGGGTTCGAATAAGTTGCTGTCCAAGACGGACCAACAACTAATACAATTGTTTAAAATTATTTTGTTGATTTTTTTATAATGGTTTTGAGGAATTTAAAGTGTTAAAGAGTTTTTGGAACGAGTTTGAGAAAAGGATTTGTGTCTTTATTTTACCCGAAGGATCTTATTCTAAGTTTTCAAAGGACGATTTTTAATTATAGACTTGATGCTTGATTCGAATTGTGATATTAATATATAATGTCTGTCTTGAGGATGTAGAAGGTGTCAATTGTGGATGCGTGTCGGAGGACTGCACCCGTAAAGACTCTTTGAATTTCTATCGGCATTCGAGGTGAGAGAGTAGCTTTCCTAAGACACCTTGATATGTAGGTAATGTGTTGAGATGTTCCTAGCCATCTCAAAAGCCGGAACGTAGGGATCTGTGAATCAGTCATATGGTGGCAATTGGATGTGTATGTATGGCCACTCATACGCAAGACTAAGACTTCCCTTTTTAATATTGTATAATGAATACTTGATGTTGTCAATATGGTAATGATGAAATGGTATGATATGATGATTATATGTCTATTGAACTTTTATTTGAGAATTAAAAGTAATCATGCTATGTAAGAATTGAAGTTGCTTTGTGTTATGAAATAATGATGCTGATGAAAATATTGGAATTTACCTGATGAAAAATAAAAGATTTTGTTTATGGCGAGACATAATTATGATGAAAATGATTGATGGTTTTGAGTTAACGAAAGTGAAGGTATACGCGATGAATTGATGGCAAAGGTTTGAGGAATTATTAAGATGAAATAATCGATCAAAGCAAAATTATAAAGGCAGGAATTTTGGAAATAATGAATTGTTGTGAGTATTGCGAAATGTAAAAGTGAATCTCCCTGATGTGCACGGTTTTTGTTATGTGCTTTCCAAGTTGAGAAATGTGCTGGCCACGTGAGTTTCATGATGTGGGTTCGAGCCCCAAGTTATGAGGATGATGTGTAAATGGGAAAATGAGTATGTGAATTATTTAGGAAAAGATTAATGTGAAAGATTTAATTAGAGGTCAAGGTTCACCGAAGGGATGGACAAGGGTGACTCGTCCGAACATTAGGATTAACAAAACACTATTAAAACATTAAAAAACATTGAATAATGCGGTGAGTTGAGCGTGAAGTAGTGGAGATGAAGATACCCTGTTTATCTGCGGATACTCAGGTGAGCGAATGTGATAGGGGAGGGTGGTGACGGTGAAACGTCAAGTAACCTAGAGTACTTTTCTAGGCGGAACTAGTCTATATGTGTTCTGCACTCGAGACTAGAAAAGTAATGTTTCCCCCTTGATCAATTTCGAAACAGTGAGAGAGAACCTGAATGAGGCGGGCATTCGATTGGTTGTTGGGCCCTTGCGATATCACATTTAAAATGAATAAATTACAGCTGACCCGCGTGGGTGCAGTATGTAAATTATAGCTGACCCGAGTGGGTTGCAGCATATGTTTGTGTTTCTCAGCTATTCGACCTACGTGGGTTAAGGTTCATGTACGGCCCTTTTACTTCCGTTTAGGCTCGGGAGGATTGGAGGAGATGTATGTGTGCTAACCAAGTCCACGATGACAACTTCCTATCCTCTGTCATCGATGGATGCGATCAAATAAAATTTAATAAGAAAAGTTTGAGAACATTGAAAAGACTTTTGAATTATGAGCTGCGAATGATAAGGGAATTGATGATGAGAATGAGAATGGTCAAGCAATGAGAATATTATGGATAAGGCCAAGGAAGAGATATTTGTGATGATGTTGAGGTCATGAATTACATGAAGAAATGAGTTGAGATAAAAGAGATGATAACGATAAATGGTAATATTGGAAATGATAAATGGGAATGGTGAAGTATGAATGTATGCTTGATGTGTTGTTATTTATTTGTTATATCTCGATATATTGCCTGTTGTAATTCCACACCGTCGCTTTCCGCCCGGAAAAGCTGACTCTCTCTTTGTCTCTTGGTCGCATGTGTTTCTATCGGTCTTTGTCGACCAATTAGATGGTGGATGCACGGATTAAGGAGGACCTGAGCGAAGGATCTTTTCTAGTAGAGTGTTCGAATGTAGAAGAGTGGGAGCATGATTCGGCGAAGGCACCTGCAACAGCTTCTAATGATAGGGGCCATTAGTTCTCCTCAGCTTCTATCATGTTTTGCTGCGGTGTTGTATTTTGATAACTTTTCTCGGATATCATGTGACACTGTACTGATAATAATATTTTCAAACTTGATATCTGAAATAGTATTTTGATGATTTATGATTATGATAAGTCGGGTTTCAAAGGGAGGTGTTGGTGACATCTCGATCTGAAATAGACTTTGATAACTTTGCTCGGATATCATGTGACACTGTATTGATAATAATGTTTTCAAACTTGATATCTGAAATAGTATTTTGATGATTTATGATTATGATAAGTTGGGTTTCAAAGGGCGGTGTTAGTGACATCTCGATTTGGAACTTGACGTGTGATGTGAGACATGAATGATTTGTTTGATAATGGATATGTTTTTGAAAAAGATATGTTTTACAAGATGGATTCATGCCCATGTCACTAATGTAAAAATAAAAAATAAAAAATAAAAAATTTCCCAGATTTTTACTAAATAAAAAGAAAATTCAAGTTACTAAATCGGGGTGTTACAGGTTATGCCTATATTCGAGCTCGTCCCTATTCTAAGTCATTTGTTGTAGGTCGTTTGAGCTCGTCTCTTGTTCTAAGGCCTTCCCTATAGGCCGTTGTAGGTCATCCTAGGGCTATCACGTGGGTGTAGCTCGTGACTAGACCGGAACATAAGCCCTTAGGTTGCTGCTCTGAAGTGGACTTCGAACTGCAAGCTATTCTAAGTCCTTGATAGCCCAAAGTTTAATATTGAAAATCATATGTAGTCTGTATTTGTTCGTTGGCTTAAAAATGTTCGCAATCCTCCGCTTCTTGATTTATATACAACGTGTATATTTCAATTTTCTCTCCGTGGTCGTTATGACACGTCATCAACATGCTGTTTTGAAAGTTTCAGCCAGTAATTCCTGTCTAATCATAATTTCTTCGTGGCGGTAGATCAGAGGAGCATAGTTGAAAATTGTACCCTTGTTTATTCAATCTTTGTGTTTACATTTCACCATCTTCCTTTTTGGCGGAGTTGACTCGGTGGGAGAGGGGATAAAATAAAGGGTTAAAATATCATTTTTATTTTAATTACTTTTCTAATTTTTTCTTCTTCTTTTAATATGGGAATTTGCTTTATTTTTTTTAATAAATCCAATTATAGTAATTTACCTAATTTTACATGGTGCATCAGATTTGAAACTAATAAGGAGGTTGTCCTCTTTGAATTCCTTCTTTATCTACAAACTCAAGGCACATAGATTGTTTTCTTGTGTAGTTTACTCTATGACGGTTTAACATTTTTACATACATAAAGGATACATGTATATATTAAGCGCATGTTTGGTATAGTTGGTGTAATATCCTTGGCTGTCACATGGATTGACTGACGATTGTCCTTACATATGAACATGAGTGTTTTTCAGCATATTTTATCCTCACTCACACATTTCCTGAGGAAATTGATGACTTTCCCCACATACCAAGACGAGTCTTTTCAACGTGCTTGAATTACTCCATGCCAAGCATGCTTAACTGTGAAGTTCTTAAGTGATGGGCTACCAAAAAAAGATGCATCTCGTTGATATGAGAGAGGTATTGCTCTGATACCATTTGTAACATCCCTAGTTTTCACATGTTTTTTTAGCTTTCTTTGTTCTCACTCACACACTTCCCGAGGAAACTTCCCAAGAGGTCACCCATCTCATAATTACTTCAAGTCAAGCATGCTTAACTGTGGAGTTCTTAAGTGATGGATTATTGAAAAGAAGATCCATCTTGTTGATATAAGCAGTAACAGTCAATTCATTTAAGCATTCCTCTCGTTCAGGTGGGTTAACGGTTCATTCATGTATCCGTATCCCTCTCTTAGAAGATTGCCATGAGCCGCTCATTGTCCATGCCTCTTGCATCGACGATCACTCTCCGCCCTCGTGAGTCCGGGTGTTATAACTGATAAAATGATATTATGATTTTTTTTTTGTGATTATTATAAATATGTTAAAATTATATTCTTTTTATGTTTGTGTATCTTAGCTGAAGAATAAATTTAAACTGGTTTGTTTTGTTTGGATAATGTAAAGAAAATTATTTTTACTGAGTAAATTATTTAAAAAAGGTATAAAGTGATAATGAGATAGTTAATGTGTTGGAGTAATAATGAGATAGTTAATGTGTTGGAATGACAAGAGTAGAAGAGGAAAATTACATGAGTCTAAAAAATCATCTTACAAAAAATAATCTCCGTATGCTATAAGAGAACTATTAGATTTTTATTCTTTTTCCAAAAATATAATCTAAAATTATAATTTGCATTGACAAACAAACACACTAGATTATAATTATTTTTGAAAATAAAAACCTAAAACATACAATTTTCAGCATGCCCTAAGATAATTTACTATTTATGGTTCTTGTGTTTGAACTTTGAAATTTGCGCACCACATGATCCATATTGGTTATTTTATTTTTAAAAGGCTTATTTATGGTTTTAGTCCCTAAAAGTTCATCGTGTTTTGATTTTAGGTCCTAGAAGTTATTTTGATCAGGACTAGTCCTTAAATTTTCAAACATTTTGGTGTTGGTCCTTTCCATTAGTAAAAATATGTTATTTGTTTGTGTGGCTGGCGGAACATCACATCAACGATTCATGTTGTCTGAGGTGACACCAAACAGGTGATATGACGTGGATGATACAAATCCATGGACGCAAAATGGTCCCGTACGCAAAATTTTGAGTTTATGGGTCTGAATCATTAATGTCACATCACCTATTTAGCGCTATCTCACACCACGCGGTTTCTGGTGTGGATTTTCGTTAACCATATCAGCAAATAAATGATTTTTACTAATGGAAGGGACCGAAACCAAAATGTTTGAAAATTTAAGGACTAGTCCCTGTCAAAATAACTTATACAAACTAAAACCAAAACACGTTGTACTTTTAAGGATTAAAACCATAAATAAGCCTTTTTAAAAACTACTTTACATGGTTAAATGTATGGTTAGAAAACTACTCTCCAATTTTACGTTTAGAAATTGCTTACAGGTAGTTTTTTTCCTAAACAATTTCTAGTTACAAAGGACCAAGTCTTTACATTTTAGCCTTTTAGTTGTTTTTTTTTTCTAATATTTTGATAGTTGTTTTTGTGCGCATGGCTTAAATTTTAGTAATTAACGGAGATATTTTGGATAGAGGCTAATTTAGATTAAATATTTTTTTTTTCAAAATTATGTTTTTTATATAATACTTCATTCATCTTTTATTTAAGTCACTTTTATCTATTTTATACTGATTAATAAAAATAGTTAGAAGTAATTAATACTCTTAATTTCATTAAAAAGAATGTGTACTTTCAAAATTTGTCCATATTTAAACTTTATTTATTAATATTTCCTACTTCAATTCTTCCACCTAATTTAGCCAATCAAATCTAGGAAGTTGAAAAGTTAATCTTATTATTTAAAAACAAACTCCTTAGAATAAAAGTAACACCCCGATTTTGTTTATCCGAAAACATTCATTTATTTGTATTTTAAAACTTAGTAAAAATGAGAATAATTTTTTTTAAACAAAGCGTGTATGTACATGACACCTTGGTTCGTTTTATTTATTTACAAAAAGTTTAGTATCGTTATTTATTTATTTATAAAAGATAATGTTACTCATTTATTTTCAAAAAAATATCATTGTCGTTCGCCTTCCACAAAATCGAGCTGTTACTAAACAACCACAACATTACCACAAAATACTTGATTCATACTTTTTACAATAGCACCTGTCAAATCCCATCAGTACCACATGCATATATGAGTTTGATAATAGTTCGAAAAGCGGAAATAGAAGAGTTGTGAACATGAAGTCCCAAAATACATCAAAAGAGCTACATCATCAGTAATCAGGAGTATGGCATCCTCAGTTAGAAATAAAACCCACTACTAAAACCCAAAACAACAACACCTAACAGCAGCAACATCTAAGAGACACATCCTACGGTCCACCGGCTAGATCAGACTCAGAGTCGGAGTCCTCCACCGGAACATACTCCTCGTCCAGCTCAGCAGCAGGCTTCTCCTCCTCATCCTCATACTCAAACTCCTCATCCTCTTCAGGCTCCACCACAGCAAGCGGTGCAGGCTTCACGAGCTGTGCATGGTAATGCCGAGGTCCTCCACCCATATAGTCCCTCAGAGTGATGCTACCAATATGCAAATCAATCTTAGCTCCTTTCAATCTATGCTCCGGGTCCTTTATCTCCAACCGAACATTGCCTCTCCAGATCCACCCGTCACGGGTGACTTCCCACACGGGGCCACATTTGAATCTCTATGCGATACACCATCTGCCCGTTGCGTCATCCACAAAGAACAAAGAGAAACAACGAGACAGGAGAAAGAATAAGCTTTTCTGGACATATATCACGTCGACAAAGCAGACGTACCACAATATATAACTCAAAGCAATAATAAACAATAACAAGATAGATACACATATAAACGTATGCATGATCATCATCATCATCATCAATTAATCACATCATGGACTTTCATAACCAACACATTATCCAAGTCTTGAATCCTTATAAACAATTAACTTCTTATTCTTCTTCGTTAAGTCTTATCGAATTCGAGTCCAACAATGATGTGGGGAAACAGAGCATCATTGGGACGAAGGGTAATTTAGTTAGCTCACACGTCTTCATCTCCTCCATATCCTCCCAAACCTAATTGGAAGCAAACGGGACGTACAGGAACCTTAACCCACGCAGGTCCAACTGTCGAGAAATCATTATCATATTCATGATCACATTTCACATTATTCATCATTTCAATCGGGGCCCAATACCATTCGACAGCCAGCCTCGTTCAAGTTCCCGCTACGATCCCCTGCGTATTAATCCCCGATCACTTATAGACTAGTTCCGCCTAGAAAAGCACTCTAGGTTTCTTGACGTATCACCATCATCACCCTCCCCTATCACAATCGCACACCTGAGTATCAAGATAAATAGGGTATCTTCCTCTCCACTACTTTACGCTCATCTCGCCGCATTAATCAATGTCTTTTAAATGTTTTATTAAAGTCTTATTAATCCTATGAATTGGTCGATTCACTCTTGTTCATCCCTTCAGTGAACCTCAACCTCTAATTAAAAGTTCACATTAACTTTCTCCTCATTAAATAACTTGCTCAACACAATCAAGAGCTCGTAACCACGGTGTATAGCTCAGGCGGCCAGCACCATCCTCAACCTGGCAAGCACGTCAAGACCACCGTGCACATCAGGGAGATCCATCATTCACAACTCAGAGCATTCTCGACAAATCATAATTTCCAATTCCTCTTATTCTTTCCCATAACTTTAATTTCTTTCAACATCTCTTTAATTAAACAAACTCTTAAAATCAGAACATTACAAATGCATTTCAAATCATAAGCATGCTTCACATGAATCAAAATGGAATAGAATAAATATCATGCATGAATAGGCATAGCATAATCATGTTATCATATGAACATAACAAATCATACATCATCATTACATACATAAAATAGTGACCTTAGTCTTTCGTATGAGAGCCAGATAGACAAACAGGTTGCCCTCACACTACTTAACCTTTTTGATAACGGTTCCGATTTAAAACAATCGAAACTAGAAATCAAACCAACATGACATTACATTCCAGATAAGCTCTTATTCTCACCTTGATTGAAAGCAGGAAGTCATAAAGGATCCACAAAGCAAGCTTTTGTCTTCCCTTCCGCGATTTATGTTGATACCTTTAATTCCTCGTGTTAAACATAAAATATTAATATAAAATTCCAAATGAAATACTTTATTTATAATTACTCTTATGAAATCTCAAGACTTAAATTAAATCCTTTTGGGTAAAATAAAAACACAATTCTTTTTCTCAATTTATTTCAAAGCAACACAATAACTTAAATACGTCAAACACTTTGAGAATAATTATCAAATAAAATTTAAACAAAAAAATTAGCTGCTGGTCCGCCTTGGACAGCAACCTTTTCGAGCCCGAAAACACCGAAAAACTGAACTTTTTCAATACAACTTTTTCCTAAATCAAATGTCACTTGAAAGTTAAACTTTAAAGCACTTGGACACATTTTTAAAATTGAAAATAAGTTAAGTAGAATCTGGATAGAAAGGGATTAAGTCCATAAATCACTTTTTAGAAAGTCCGAAAACACCGTAAAGTCACATTTTAATTCATATAGCACGTTAGCATAAAACAAACACTTAAACACTTTATTTTGAAGCTTTAACACCAAAAAAAAAGCTTGGGCAGCAACTGCACTCACCCAATATTTTCAATTAAATCAAACTAAATCAATCCATAATCAATTAATTTTCCAAAAGCTAGTCACGTAATCAAGTACCTTTCAAACATCACTTAAACAATTAAACGACAAACAATATTTGAACTAATCAAATCACATAGTCAAGTAACTCATGTTCCTTTAACATTCAATTAATTTAAGCAAGTGGACACATAGTCAATTAATTAACAAGTATCACTTAGAACAATTCAACTTACTCTTAAACTAAACACTTAAATCGAAAATAAACAACAAACACTAACTCTTTCAATTTTTTTTTTATTTTCCTACAACTCATACATGCTTCAAACAATATTAAGCACTTAACAAAATAATTTCCTTCCCTCATGAACATGCTAAGACCGAATCATGCATCAAAATAAACCAAAGTCAATTTATTTTCTAACACTCCCTAAAAGCATTTAAACAAGCATTTTTTAATCAAACTTCAACATAGAATCACTTAACTAACTCTAAATCAAATATATAACACATAATCAATTCAAAAACAACTAAGTTTCCATGTCCTCATACCAAAACAAAAAGGGGCCGAATTGAGCAACACAAACACACCAAAAATTCCTAGTCTCAAACACTTAAACCAACTTACTCTCTTCAAAGCATTCATATACCATTTTATTTAAAAGAAACAAAAATCATTTAAGCATTTTCTCATGCTTGGCCGAATCTCATCATGAAGGAACACACAATTTTAAATCAAACTAACACATGCATATAACCTAAATCAAAACTGTATAGTACCTAAAATAAACAAGATAAGACAAAATCAATCCAATAATTTATTTTCACATAGGAACCGAAAAATACACCAAGAAAATAACAAAGATCTATCAACCAATGACATGCATCAAAGACAAAATCATTTCCCTCTTTTCTTACCCTAGGCCGTGACATGCATGAAGAAAAAGAGAAGATTTTTGCAAACCCAATCAACATAATAACACATATACTTTAAGAACAACATAAATCAACTCATATTTCTTCATTATGAACACAAATCAATTGATGAAAATGAAACAAAATTTGTTTGAACAAGAACAAGGGCAAAACCGTGAAGCCCTCCTCCATGGATGCATGTCCATTTTTATTGTTTTCAAACTCAAATCCATACATAATAAAGCTTAGAAAATCAAGAGGAACAAGGAAAATCCACATGCATTAGCTTATAAACATCAAACCAATAAAACCCTCCATGAAAGCATGTAGAAACCAAAAAATAAAAAAAGAAAAAGAGAAGAGAATCAGCTTTAAAATGAGCAAGAAAAATCAAAGTCCCTCTTCCTCCTTTCTTCCTCTCTTCCTCGGGTTCTCCTTCTTCTTCTCTACCTCCTTCTTTTTTTTGTTCTAAGTTATGAGAGTGTGTAAGAGTGTAAGAGGGGTTTAGGGGTGGGGTATTTATAATGGATAGTTTAGGTGGGGTTTGTGTCTTAAAATGGGAGGTTCGAATAAACCAAGAGTCTTTAGTGGCATTTTTGCAATTTAGGGCAGTTTTAAGGTTATTGGTATGTAAGTTGGATGAAAGACAAAAATAAGTGGGTATTTAATTTTTGTCTAAAGTGGGTTTCTTGAGAAGACAAACAATTAATGCATTTTTTTTTTAAATTTGAAATTAAGGCTCTAAAAGGTATCTTCTCACTTAGCTCATAGGGTAAGCTTAAAATTTTTCTTCCTCCCTGGCATGGCATACTATTAGAGAGGGAAATTAAATTTTTTTCTCTTTACTTTAAAGGAAGTACAAAATAAAAATATAATTTAAATAAAATAAATATAAACCCATGGTTTTTACAAAAATAAAAATACTAATTCACAATTTTCTAAATTCATAAAAATTCAATTAAAATACTAACTTAATTTACTTTAAAAAATTGAATTTCTTTTAAGAAATCAAATGTTAAATAAACTTCTATTTTATTTTTCAATAAAGAAAATAAGCGAGAAAATTGCGGGTATTACAATATGGGAGTGTAAAGTGCAATTATGAAGAGCATATTTGAAATAAATTTTTTTAATGCTATCTATATATTCTAAAACTTGTGGAAGCTAACACAGATGGTAAGTGATCTGTTGCTACTTAAGCAAATGGTTGGGGGTAGGGATGACAATGGGTCTGGGTGGGTCTGGGTAATGGGGTACCTGGACCCAGATCCGTTCATAAATTACTGGACCCGGACCCACCAGACCCGCCCGGGTACCCGCTGCATAATGGGTAGACGGGTCTTCGGGTACCCAGACGGATTTTTTTGAATAAAAAATTAGTTTTTAAATTAATTTCTATGTTTTTTTATAGACCGAGGATCCTTAATACATCATTACACACTCTACTTAATATTAATCCTTACCACCATTAAATACTCGCAGACATCAAAGAAATTATCTCGTTAAACACAAATACACTAAAATTTTATATATATCATTCATCTGCATCATCATCGCATATAGAATAGTCCTGCTATTCCCTACTTTCCTTTTCCGTTTTTAATCTTCCTCTCCCCCCTGGTTCCGGACCCTCCCTGGTATCAGAGCCAGATGGGGAAGTAGGAACGTTTGGCTAGGGGTAAGATCTACAATATGGTAACATAATATTAAAGGTCATTTTAATTTTTCTGTATATAGAGATAAATAAGATTCGTCACTCAACTGGAAGCACGAATAAGTTTCGTGTTATTCCTGTGCATAGGTAGCAAGAGTCATAAGTCCTAAAGGAGGCAATAAAGCTCAGATGATGCTGCGATTACCAGGAATAACATCTAACTGTCGGTGGCTATAGTTGAACTGATGATGGGCAAAAAAAAAAAAAAAAAAAAAAAAAGAGTTTTTTATGACCTAAAATATTGTGTAGATCATATTATTTATCTTACCTCTGGAAACTCGTTTTTATGAAACCAAATGATGGTGATGATACTATAGGGCGAGGAACAATTACAAAATTCACTCACTACTTCAACATGTTTCGCTCTCTTTCAACCCACCTCTCTTTCAAGTCCTCCCAACCATCTTCTTCGTCTCTCGCCGAGAATGAAGAAGACCAAACCTCTTCTAGAAACATTTTCAAAGAAGAAATCAAATTTCAAGATATAAATCAAGATTTTGACAATTGGGAAATTCCCAAAATTCCCACAAAAGACCTCTACAAACCCCAGGGACGATTCTTTCAGAGTTCTGATTACATCATAAGAACTGTTGAAAAGAATATCCCCATCAATCCAATCACCTCTAAAGATGAAGAGTTCCACCTTCTCTCCAATGAAACCTTGAGAAGTCACAAACAAAAATACCGTTACTTGCACATAGGTTGTGTCCAAGTTGCTATCAAGCCACTCATGAGAGAAGGCCTTAATGCTTCTGTACTCTTATGTTTAAGAGATAAGAGGCATAATCAATTTTCAGATTCTCTTCTGGGAACTGTAGAAACCAGCCTCGGACATGGTCCAATCTATTTTAATTGTTACCCCAATCTCACTGTTAGTCTTCAAGACAGAAATATCCTCAAAGTTTTAATCTTGAACCTTCATACCCATGGTCTAGACATGATATCTGGATCCAACCCTATTGCCCTCATGTACAGAGTACAGTATAAGGTCATGAACTCTTGCAGTTCTATGGTTAGAAGATCAAGTAATCCTGGAGAAACGACCCTATTCCTCACTGATATCTCAAAAGCAAATGTCACTGTCCCAAAAACCATTAGATGGGAAGATATTGTCTTACCCGAAGATTGGCATCTAGACAGAGCTGCACCAGCTCTGCCTAAAGAGACCCCTGAAATCCAGGAGATTCGACAATATGAAGATGGTAGAGTAAAATTAACCTTTAACAGAAGAAATTCCTTTAGTGTCGCCAGATCTGAAAGTTCAAGGGCTGGGGATCTCAGATCCCGTGCTACTGAGACAGCCTCTAGGAAATCTTTCTCAACAATATCCCAATCAACTATCCATCTCCAAGGCCTCGATACCTCCACTTCCATACCTTTACCCATATATCAAAAACGAGAAGAAGATCAAAAAACTATTCAGTCGCCAACATACTCCTCCATGAATGATGAGTATGATGAGATTAATAATATTGAAAAGGTTTTTGTGATCAACAAAGAAATAATCAAAAAAGATTTCTACTCTGATGACAATGTCGCTCAAAGAAACTGGTTTTTTACTCATTTTAGAGAAAAACGTAATCAAATCCAAAATGAGTTTTACAATTTTCTTGGACGAGTTGAACAAAACATATATTTCTTTGATTGGTTCCAAGCTTATGCTATTGTGAATAAGATTGATTATCCTTTCAAAAGGCAATTGTCTTCAAAAGAAAAGGTTACAAATGTTATCAGTAGCTGGCAACTTAAAGATGGCACCACTCTCCAGTCTGAATTACCTCCAAATAGGCAATACCAGCTCAACACTAAGACTGGAACTAGTCTAGCCATAGCTGCCCCATTCAAATCAAAAGATGAATCTGACCCAGTCAATCCTAAAGATATCAAAGATTTGATGGAACAATCCAACTACACCAATAAGTATCTTCAAACTTTAGGAGAAAATCTTAATATTATCAGATCTAGGAAAGAAGAGGTATCCTCTTCTTTAGTCGAGACTAAGCCAACTGAAAAACCCTTCTTCAAACCTTTCAATCCTTCGAAAGATCTTAGGAAAAACCTACAATTCCTTAAAGCAAAAAATAAGGCTATAATCTCCGATGAGTTAGCAGATAGCATCCGAAATTTGACCCATCTCGTTGCTCCCGAGACACCCCAACCTTCCGATTCAAGTTCCATAAAGCCCTCTGATCCTAGAACCCCCCCCTTTAAGGATCGCCTGATAAATGTTTTAGGAGAATGCAGTTCTCCTTACTCTTCTGAACCTGAATCAATAAGATCTGAGAAGTTAGGTTTAAACCCGCTCATGAGTCAATCTTTATCCTGGAAAAAACCTTCCAAGCTTTATTACCAACGTGCAACTGCCCCGGATTTACTTCTTGAGGAATCCGACATCCCCCTCAAAAGCTTTGATGCAAACCAATTATACATATGGAACATTGATGGTCAGAATGAGTATGGTATTATGCAAGTTATGCAATACATGTGCATGGCTGCTACTGCTTACCTAACCACCAGTGATATAGATGAAAAAGGGATAGTAATGGCTTTAACAGCAGGATTCACTGGCCAATTAAAAGGATGGTGGGATTATGGTCTCACTGAAGACGAAAAGCATGCCATTTACAATGCTGTAAAAGTTGATCCCCACCAATCTCCTATAACCAATAAAGGGGAACTAGTCCCCGATGCTGTCAACCAATTGATATTCACTATAGGAGCCAAATTTATTGGAGATCCTTCTATTTGGAGAGATAGATCAGGAGAATTATTGTCAAACCTAAGATGTAAAACATTGTCAGACTTTAGGTGGTACAAGGATACCTTCCTTACACGAGTCTATACCAGAGAAGATTGTGAACATCGCCTCTGGAAAGAAAAATTCTTAGCTGGTCTTCCAAAGTCTTTAGGAGACAGGGTTAGAGATAAAATTAGACATCAAAATGGAGAAATCCCTTACGACAACCTTAGTTACGGACAATTAATTTCCTATGTCCAGAAAGTAGCTTTGAAAATTTGCCAAGATAGAAAACTCCATAATGATTTAGCCAAAGAGAAAACTCTAACCAATAGAGAACTAGGAACTTTTTGTGAACAATTCGGTCTCCCTTGTTCTAGGAAAAAATCCAATTCCAACACCCACAAAGAGAAAGAAGATAAACATCCCTCTAAGTACAAACACCATAGGAGACCTAAAGCCAAACATAAAAATGAGCCTCATCATAAAAGGACAAATTATCCGCCCAGGCATAAGAAACCCGATCAACCCAAGAACCAAGGAAAATACTCCGGTTGTTACAATTGTGGCAAGCCTGGACATATTGCCAGATATTGTAGGCTCAAAACCAAGATTAATTCCCTAAACTTAGAACAGTCTGTTATAGAACAACTTAATAACCTCATGGCTGAAAGCTCCGATGATGGTTATAACACCGAATCATCTGAAGATCTTAACCAGATCCAACATGATGATGCTGGAGATGACTCCGACTCCCCAAGCATTAATGTCATAACCAAAGACCATGAAAACCTGTTTTACGAAGCCATCAATTCCATCCCTAACCAAGAAGAAAGGAAACTCTTCATAGAGAAACTTAGGTCTGTCAACACTGATAGCCACAAACAAGAAGTTCATAGCACCAAATTTGATGTTACTGAAGCCTTTAAAAGGCTCGAGAACGAGTGGAAAAAACCCTCTACTATCCAAGACCTCCATACCGAAATAGCCAATCTTAAGAGAGAGGTTAGAGAATTAAAGAACCTCAACATTAGTGAAAGACTTGATCAATTAGAAAACCATCAAAATCTTCAAGATGTTATTATTGAACAGATAGGAGATGCCCAAACCCCTGAGCACACTGATAATATAAAACCCTTTGCTGATGAAGACTTTTTGGCAATCATTGATCGCGTTACTATCCAAAAATTTTATATAAACATTGTTATTAAAATTGCTGACTTCACTCTTGAAACTGTGGCGCTGTTCGACACAGGAGCAGATTCAAACTGCATTCAAGAAGGCTTAATCCCAACTAAATATTTTGAGAAAACCTCTGAGCAGCTTAGTACTGCTAGTGGATCCAAACTTAAAATCAATTTCAAACTTTCAAATGCTATTATTGATCACCAAGGTTTACGTGTTGAAACCCCTTTTCTCCTTGTTAAAAATTTGAAAAATGAGGTCATTTTGGGTACGCCCTTTATTAGGTCACTCTTCCCTCTTCAAATCTCTAAAGAAGGTATCACTACTGAATATTTGGGAAAACCAGTGATTTTCAATTTTATTCAGAAACCTCTTATTAAAAACATCAATCTCGTTAACCTTAAGCAAAAACAAATTAATTTTCTCAAAGAAGAAGTCTCATTTGAAAATGTAAATATCCAGCTCAATAATTCAGATGTTCTGAAAAGAATCCAATCTCTCCTTGATCATATCCACAATACTGTATGCTCTGATCTCCCTAATGCCTTCTGGGAACGAAAGAAGCATATTGTTGATCTCCCCTATGATAAAGACTTTAAAGAAAAGCTTATCCCTACCAAAGCCAGGCCTATCCAAATGAATGATCAAATGCTCCAAATCTGTCAAAAGGAGATTAATGACCTTCTACAGAAAGGACTTATCAGGAAAAGTAAGAGTCCTTGGTCTTGTGCGGCTTTTTATGTCAATAAACAAGCTGAGATTGAACGTGGAACACCCCGTCTAGTCATCAATTACAAGCCCCTTAATGATGTCCTCCAATGGATTAGGTACCCTATCCCTAATAAAAAAGACCTCCTTGGAAGATTACATTCTGCAAAAATCTTCTCCAAATTTGACTTAAAATCTGGATTCTGGCAGATTCAGGTCAAGGAGAGCGACCGTTATAAAACTGCCTTCACCGTCCCTTTTGGCCAATATGAATGGAATGTTATGCCATTTGGTCTTAAAAATGCCCCATCTGAATTCCAGAATATTATGAATGAAATCTTCAATCCTTACTCACACTTCACCATAGTCTATATTGATGATGTTCTTATCTTTTCCCAATCTATAGAGCAGCACTTCAAACATATCAATATTTTCGTTCATATTATAAAGAGAAGTGGCCTTGCTATTTCCAAACCCAAAATCCAACTCTTCCAAACTAAGATCCGTTTTCTGGGTCATGAAATTCATCTGGGAACCATTGTTCCTATTAAAAGAGCCATAGAGTTCGACAATAAGTTCCCAAACCAGATCCTTGATAAGAATCAGCTGCAAAGATTTCTTGGCTGTCTAAATTATGTAGCTGACTTCATTCCCCAGTTAAGCAATACCATTAAACCACTCCATGAACGTCTAAAGAAGACCCCTCCTCCTTGGACAGATATCCACACCAATATTGTTAAAAGCCTTAAGGCTCAAATACGGGAACTTCCTTGTCTTTATCTTCCTAACCCCCAAGCCTTTAAAATTGTTGAGACCGATGCCTCAGACATAGGTTATGGTGGCATTCTCAAACAGCAGGTTTCAGGAAAAGAACAGATTATTGCATTCGCATCTAAGCATTGGAATCCTGCACAACAGAATTACTCAACTGTCAAAAAAGAAGTTTTATCAATTGTTTTATGCATTTCAAAATTTCAATCTGATTTACTCAACCAGAAATTCTTGGTTCGTGTAGATTGCAAATCTGCTAAAGAAATTTTACAAAAGGATGTAAAAAATTTGGCTTCTAAACAAATTTTTGCCAGATGGCAAGCTATTTTAAGTGTTTTTGATTTTGACATTGAGTATCTCAAAGGCACTAATAATTCTCTCCCTGATTACCTTACACGTGAATACTTACAGGGAAACTAAAACAGGGATTTCAAAAATGTCGTCCTCCTCTCGAGGACGGGGTCGCCCCAGAGGTAAAAGGATCCAAGATCTTGTAGAAGTTCCACTCAGCCAACAACCAGGGTCATCTACCCTCCTTGGGTCTTCCACCCAACAAGGGTCATCTACCCTTCAAACCACTGAGTCATCAACTCAGTCTCCAAACAAACAACAAACCCAAACAGGAAAACAAACCAAATCAGATTATGGATTCCCACTCCATACTTTAGAAGTCTTACTAGACCAAGGTCTAACTCATCTCCCAAAAAAGTCATGGGCTGAACAAGCCTCAGATGAAGATGATATGGACTTCACCAATTCCCCCCTATCCCTCATTGTTGATAGGATAAAAAATCAAGTTTATGAACCCACCAAAGTTCTTAAACCACAAACTAGTCTCCCAAAACAAGAGATACAAACTAGTGCCCCAAAACATTTCAGCCTTTATCCCTAAACAAAACTCAGAGATTCTACGAATTTATTCTCGTAGACACTGACTCCATCTCCATAAAACACCATAAATCCACAACTGATAAGACACTGATAACCCATTCCACATTCCAGATCCTTAAAGTATTAACCCCTTCTCAATTTGGGACCAATCTTAATAAAATACAAAAATTTTCTCAACCTTTTGATCCCGCAGGTTTTAATTATTGGGATTATGTTCAAGCCTGGACCAATGTGTTCTGGTTCCAGAATCAAACTTTCAGCCACTCTTGGTTAATTTATTTTAAAAGAAATATTAATTATGTGTTTCCCCATTGGTTTATCCAGTGGTGGATTTTCTTTGGACCACCAAACGACATCCTTCCCCAACCTGTAAAAGAAGGATATCAACATTTCAAGTCTAGAATCAATTTAGAAGACAATCATATCCCAATCAGTCTCCACTTTTGCTCTAAGCTATCACTAGCATGGATCTTCCAGTGGAAATATATTTATCTCACTAGCATGGGACTTCCCTCGTTACAGCGAGAAGCCTATCACAAATGGTGGGCCAACTTCGACTTTGCTCATGCCACCAAAGAAGGAGTTAATCTTTGGTTCAGCAGGAATCCAACCTTCCTCAAAGTAGCTGATCCAGAGACTTGTAAATTTCTTAATCAAAGGGCGAAAATCACAGCAGCTCTTGCCGCCTCAACCTCAAAAAATTCTCTAGAAGAAAATCTTCAAAACATCCTCAAATTGTTACAAGCAGACCAATCAGAAACCTCGAAAACAAAGCTCCCATCATCTGATGAGGAAGAAGAAAATGAAGATGATTGCTTTGCTGTCAACTTGGATGATGACTAGAATTTTCATTAAATTATTGTAAAATGCTGTTGTAATAGTTCCGATTTAATTATTGTAAAATACTGTTGTAATAGTTCCGGTTTACTTTCCCAAATAATTGTACACAGTGCAGGTCTTGCAACCGACACTGTTCAAACAGTAGGAAAACTAGTCTATTTAAAGAGCATCTCAGCTCTCAATAGACACACAATTTTAAAGAGAGAGACTTTCAGAGAGAGTTTTGGAGAGATTCCAGCCTTTGAGATCTCGTAAGCTCCTCCTTTAGTTTCTGTCTTTCAATCTTTCAAATTTATGTTTATGTCTTTCAATCTTTTAATCATATAATATTTTCATATTCATGTTTTAGTTCTTGTTTACTTTCATTATCTCCACTTTCTCCCTCACCAGTTCTTCCTTCACGGATTATGCCAGAAGGTTCTGGTCCCCCTTTTAATTCTGTCTATTTTTAATTTTTTCCCCTTCTCCCTCACCAGATCATCCTTCGCGGTTATGCCAGAAGGTTCTGGTTCCTTTTAATTATTTATAGCTTCCAGATCTTCTTCACGGCTATGCTGGAAGGTTCTCGTCCTCTTTAATTTATTTATTATATCATTCATCTGCATCATCATCGCATATAGAATAGTCCTGCTATTCCCTACTTTCCTTTTCCGTTTTTAATCTTCCTCTCCCCCTGGTTCCGGACCCTCCCTGGTATCAGAGCCAGATGGGGAAGTAGGAACGTTTGGCTAGGGGTAAGATCTACAATATGGTAACATAATATTAAAGGTCATTTTAATTTTTCTGTATATAGAGATAAATAAGATTCGTCACTCAACTGGAAGCACGAATAAGTTTCGTGTTATTCCTGTGCATAGGTAGCAAGAGTCATAAGTCCTAAAGGAGGCAATAAAGCTCAGATGATGCTGCGATTACCAGGAATAACATCTAACTGTCGGTGGCTATAGTTGAACTGATGATGGGCAAAAAAAAAAAAAAAAAAGAGTTTTTTATGACCTAAAATATTGTGTAGATCATATTATTTATCTTACCTCTGGAAACTCGTTTTTATGAAACCAAATGAAGGTGATGATACTATAGGGCGAGGAACAATTACAAAATTCACTCACTACTTCAACATGTTTCGCTCTCTCTCAACCCACCTCTCTTTCAAGTCCTCCCAACCATCTTCTTCGTCTCTCGCCGAGAATGAAGAAGACCAAACCTCTTCTAGAAACATTTTCAAAGAAGAAATCAAATTTCAAGATATAAATCAAGATTTTGACAATTGGGAAATTCCCAAAATTCCCACAAAAGACCTCTACAAACCCCAGGGACGATTCTTTCAGAGTTCTGATTACATCATAAGAACTGTTGAAAAGAATATCCCCATCAATCCAATCACCTCTAAAGATGAAGAGTTCCACCTTCTCTCCAATGAAACCTTGAGAAGTCACAAACAAAAATACCGTTACTTGCACATAGGTTGTGTCCAAGTTGCTATCAAGCCACTCATGAGAGAAGGCCTTAATGCTTCTGTACTCTTGTGTTTAAGAGATAAGAGGCATAATCAATTTTCAGATTCTCTTCTGGGAACTGTAGAAACCAGCCTCGGACATGGTCCAATCTATTTTAATTGTTACCCCAATCTCACTGTTAGTCTTCAAGACAGAAATATCCTCAAAGTTTTAATCTTGAACCTTCATACCCATGGTCTAGACATGATATCTGGATCCAACCCTATTGCCCTCATGTACAGAGTACAGTATAAGGTCATGAACTCTTGCAGTTCTATGGTTAGAAGATCAAGTAATCCTGGAGAAACGACCCTATTCCTCACTGATATCTCAAAAGCAAATGTCACTGTCCCAAAAACCATTAGATGGGAAGATATTGTCTTACCCGAAGATTGGCATCTAGACAGAGCTGCACCAGCTCTGCCTAAAGAGACCCCTGAAATCCAGGAGATTCGACAATATGAAGATGGTAGAGTAAAATTAACCTTTAACAGAAGAAATTCCTTTAGTGTCGCCAGATCTGAAAGTTCAAGGGCTGGGGATCTCAGATCCCGTGCTACTGAGACAGCCTCTAGGAAATCTTTCTCGACAATATCCCAATCAACTATCCATCTCCAAGGCCTCGATACCTCCACTTCCATACCTTTACCCATATATCAAAAACGAGAAGAAGATCAAAAAACTATTCAGTCGCCAACATACTCCTCCATGAATGATGAGTATGATGAGATTAATAATATTGAAAAGGTTTTTGTGATCAACAAAGAAATAATCAAAAAAGATTTCTACTCTGATGACAATGTCGCTCAAAGAAACTGGTTTTTTACTCATTTTAGAGAAAAACGTAATCAAATCCAAAATGAGTTTTACAATTTTCTTGGACGAGTTGAACAAAACATATATTTCTTTGATTGGTTCCAAGCTTATGCTATTGTGAATAAGATTGATTATCCTTTCAAAAGGCAATTGTCTTCAAAAGAAAAGGTTACAAATGTTATCAGTAGCTGGCAACTTAAAGATGGCACCACTCTCCAGTCTGAATTACCTCCAAATAGGCAATACCAGCTCAACACTAAGACTGGAACTAGTCTAGCCATAGCTGCCCCATTCAAATCAAAAGATGAATCTGACCCAGTCAATCCTAAAGATATCAAAGATTTGATGGAACAATCCAACTACACCAATAAGTATCTTCAAACTTTAGGAGAAAATCTTAATATTATCAGATCTAGGAAAGAAGAGGTATCCTCTTCTTTAGTCGAGACTAAGCCAACTGAAAAACCCTTCTTCAAACCTTTCAATCCTTCGAAAGATCTTAGGAAAAACCTACAATTCCTTAAAGCAAAAAATAAGGCTATAATCTCCGATGAGTTAGACGATAGCATTCGAAATTTGACCCATCTCGTTGCTCCCGAGACACCCCAACCTTCCGATTCAAGTTCCATAAAGCCCTCTGATCCTAGAACCCCCCCCTTTAAGGATCGCCTGATAAATGTTTTAGGAGAATGCAGTTCTCCTTACTCTTTTGAACCTGAATCAATAAGATCTGAGAAGTTAGGTTTGAACCCGCTCATGAGTCAATCTTTATCCTGGAAAAAACCTTCCAAGCTTTATTACCAACGTGCAACTGCCCCGGATTTACTTCTTGAGGAATCCGACATCCCCCTCAAAGGCTTTGATACCAGGGAGGGTCCGGAACCAGGGGGGAGAGGAAGATTAAAAACGGAAAAGGAAAGTAGGGAATAGCAGGACTATTCTATATGCGATGATGATGCAGATGAATGATATAATAAATAAATTAAAGAGGACCAGAACTTTCCAGCATAGCCGTGAAGAAGATCTGGAAGCTATAAATAATTAAAAGGAACCAGAACCTTCTGGCATAACCGCGAAGGATGATCTGGTGAGGGAGAAGGGGAAAAAATTAAAAATAGACAGAATTAAAAGGGGGACCAGAACCTTCTGGCATAATCCGTGAAGGAAGAACTGGTGAGGGAGAAAGTGGAGATAATGAAAGTAAACAAGAACTAAAACATGAATATGAAAATATTATATGATTAAAAGATTGAAAGACATAAACATAAATTTGAAAGATTGAAAGACAGAAACTAAAGGAGGAGCTTACGAGATCTCAAAGGCTGGAATCTCTCCAAAACTCTCTCTGAAAGTCTCTCTCTCTAAAATTGTGTGTCTATTGAGAGCTGAGATGCTCTTTAAATAGACTAGTTTTCCTACTGTTTGAACAGTGTCGGTTGCAAGACCTGCACTGTGTACAATTATTTGGGAAAGTAAACCGGAACTATTACAACAGTATTTTACAATAATTAAATCGGAACTATTACAACAGCATTTTACAATAATTTAATGAAAATTCTAGTCATCATCCAAGTTGACAGCAAAGCAATCATCTTCATTTTCTTCTTCCTCATCAGATGATGGGAGCTTTGTTTTCGAGGTTTCTGATTGGTCTGCTTGTAACAATTTGAGGATGTTTTGAAGATTTTCTTCTAGAGAATTTTTTGAGGTTGAGGCGGCAAGAGCCGCTGTGATTTTCGCCCTTTGATTAAGAAATTTACAAGTCTCTGGATCAGCTACTTTGAGGAAGGTTGGATTCCTGCTGAACCAAAGATTAACTCCTTCTTTGGTGGCATGAGCAAAGTCGAAGTTGGCCCACCATTTGTGATAGGCTTTTCGCTGTAACGAGGGAAGTCCCATGCTAGTGAGATAAATATATTTCCACTGGAAGATCCATGCTAGTGATAGCTTAGAGCAAAAGTGGAGACTAATTGGGATATGATTGTCTTCTAAATTGATTCTAGACTTGAAATGTTGATATCCTTCTTTTACAGGTTGGGGAAGGATGTCGTTTGGTGGTCCAAAGAAAATCCACCACTGGATAAACCAATGGGGAAACACATAATTAATATTTCTTTTAAAATAAATTAACCAAGAGTGGCTGAAAGTTTGATTCTGGAACCAGAACACATTGGTCCAGGCTTGAACATAATCCCAATAATTAAAACCTGCGGGATCAAAAGGTTGAGAAAATTTTTGTATTTTATTAAGATTGGTCCCAAATTGAGAAGGGGTTAATACTTTAAGGATCTGGAATGTGGAATGGGTTATCAGTGTCTTATCAGTTGTGGATTTATGGTGTTTTATGGAGATGGAGTCAGTGTCTACGAGAATAAATTCGTAGAACCTCTGAGTTTTGTTTAGGGATAAAGGTTGAAATTGAAAATCTTTGGGAAAGATTCGGGAGGGAACTCTATTGGGATTTTCATCCCAAAATTCTGGTTCCATCTGAATGACAGGGACATAATTACCCTTTCTGTGGTATTTTGTTGGTTCTTTGCATGTTTGGGGTTGATGGGTTGTTTGGATTTCTTGTTTTGGGGCACTAGTTTGTATCTCTTGTTTTGGGAGACTAGTTTGTGGTTTAAGAACTTTGGTGGGTTCATAAACTTGATTTTTTATCCTATCAACAATGAGGGATAGGGGGGAATTGGTGAAGTCCATATCATCTTCATCTGAGGCTTGTTCAGCCCATGACTTTTTTGGGAGATGAGTTAGACCTTGGTCTAGTAAGACTTCTAAAGTATGGAGTGGGAATCCATAATCTGATTTGGTTTGTTTTCCTGTTTGGGTTTGTTGTTTGTTTGGAGACTGAGTTGATGACTCAGTGGTTTGAAGGGTAGATGACCCTTATTGGGTGGAAGACCCAAGGAGGGTAGATGACCCTGGTTGTTGGCTGAGTGGAACTTCTACAAGATCTTGGATCCTTTTACCTCTGGGGCGACCCCGTCCTCGAGAGGAGGACGACATTTTTGAAATCCCTGTTTTAGTTTCCCTGTAAGTATTCACGTGTAAGGTAATCAGGGAGAGAATTATTAGTGCCTTTGAGATACTCAATGTCAAAATCAAAAACACTTAAAATAGCTTGCCATCTGGCAAAAATTTGTTTAGAAGCCAAATTTTTTACATCCTTTTGTAAAATTTCTTTAGCAGATTTGCAATCTACACGAACCAAGAATTTCTGGTTGAGTAAATCAGATTGAAATTTTGAAATGCATAAAACAATTGATAAAACTTCTTTTTTGACAGTTGAGTAATTCTGTTGTGCAGGATTCCAATGCTTAGATGCGAATGCAATAATCTGTTCTTTTCCTGAAACCTGCTGTTTGAGAATGCCACCATAACCTATGTCTGAGGCATCGGTCTCAACAATTTTAAAGGCTTGGGGGTTAGGAAGATAAAGACAAGGAAGTTCCCGTATTTGAGCCTTAAGGCTTTTAACAATATTGGTGTGGATATCTGTCCAAGGAGGAGGGGTCTTCTTTAGACGTTCATGGAGTGGTTTAATGGTATTGCTTAACTGGGGAATGAAGTCAGCTACATAATTTAGACAGCCAAGAAATCTTTGCAGCTGATTCTTATCAAGGATCTGGTTTGGGAACTTATTGCCGAACTCTATGGCTCTTTTAATAGGAACAATGGTTCCCAGATGAATTTCATGACCCAGAAAACGGATCTTAGTTTGGAAGAGTTGGATTTTGGGTTTGGAAATAGCAAGGCCACTTCTCTTTATAATATGAACGAAAATATTGATATGTTTGAAGTGCTGCTCTATAGATTGGGAAAAGATAAGAACATCATCAATATAGACTATGGTGAAGTGTGAGTAAGGATTGAAGATTTCATTCATAATATTCTGGAATTCAGATGGGGCATTTTTAAGACCAAATGGCATAACATTCCATTCATATTGGCCAAAAGGGACGGTGAAGGCAGTTTTATAACGGTCGCTCTCCTTGACCTGAATCTGCCAGAATCCAGATTTTAAGTCAAATTTGGAGAAGATTTTTGCAGAATGTAATCTTCCAAGGAGGTCTTTTTTATTAGGGATAGGGTACCTAATCCATTGGAGGACATCATTAAGGGGCTTGTAATTGATGACTAGACGGGGTGTTCCACGTTCAATCTCAGCTTGTTTATTGACATAAAAAGCCGCACAAGACCAAGGACTCTTACTTTTCCTGATAAGTCCTTTCTGTAGAAGGTCATTAATCTCCTTTTGACAGATTTGGAGCATTTGATCATTCATTTGGATAGGCCTGGCTTTGGTAGGGATAAGCTTTTCTTTAAAGTCTTTATCATAGGGGAGATCAACAATATGCTTCTTTCGTTCCCAGAAGGCATTAGGGAGATCAGAGCATACAGTATTGTGGATATGATCAAGGAGAGATTGGATTCTTTTCAGAACATCTGAATTATTGAGCTGGATATTTACATTTTCAAATGAGACTTCTTCTTTGAGAAAATTAATTTGTTTTTGCTTAAGGTTAACGAGATTGATGTTTTTAATAAGAGGTTTCTGAATAAAATTGAAAATCACTGGTTTTCCCAAATATTCAGTAGTGATACCTTCTTTAGAGATTTGAAGAGGGAAGAGTGACCTAATAAAGGGCGTACCCAAAATGACCTCATTTTTCAAATTTTTAACAAGGAGAAAAGGGGTTTCAACACGTAAACCTTGGTGATCAATAATAGCATTTGAAAGTTTGAAATTGATTTTAAGTTTGGATCCACTAGCAGTACTAAGCTGCTCAGAGGTTTTCTCAAAATATTTAGTTGGGATTAAGCCTTCTTGAATGCAGTTTGAATCTGCTCCTGTGTCGAACAGCGCCACAGTTTCAAGAGTGAAGTCAGCAATTTTAATAACAATGTTTATATAAAATTTTTGGATAGTAACGCGATCAATGATTGCCAAAAAGTCTTCATCAGCAAAGGGTTTTATATTATCAGTGTGCTCAGGGGTTTGGGCATCTCCTATCTGTTCAATAATAACATCTTGAAGATTTTGATGGTTTTCTAATTGATCAAGTCTTTCACTAATGTTGAGGTTCTTTATGGTCACCCTGATACCAGGACTATTCTATAGCATATATGTAAATATGGTCGGGTCTGGGTACCCACGTGTATGGATATCTCAGATCCGGACTCATACCCGTTCAAAGCTGGTACCCAGACGGGTCCATTATTTGGACCCACGGGTCTCAGTTTTGGACCCGGACCCATTGCGGGTATTACCCGCGGGTATGGTCCGGGTCCAATTGCCATCCCTAGTTGGGGGTTCGATCCTCGGCTCTTGCGAACATAAGGGCATTGCTGGGAGACTAGCCCCCAAAAGGGTCCGACAATGTCAAAAGAATTAGTCACCTAGTTGCGCGGGTGGATACCTTGGGAAACCAAAAAAAATATAGATATTCTAAAACGACTTATAAAAAATTAAAAAAAACTATAAAAAAAATGTGTCTTATAATAAGTGACAGAGGGAGTAGTATAGATAGTAGAGATATCAACAATCGTTGACTCAGTTAGCAAGAATTGGGTATAAGATTAAGAATTATGTTGATAGATAATATGTAAGTATTTCTGTAAGTGTTTTGTAAGCCTCGAGACTTGTCCTGATTTTGGTGAGCCCCTGAACTTAACTCATCTAAACTTTTGATAATCATAGATAATATTATAGATTAAAAGAAGGTTAATGCTAACTTCCATTGTATCTTGTTTAGGTGGATACATATGTTGAATCAAAGAGATTTTGATGAAGTCAAATGAATCAGCTCGGTTCTCGGCCAAGACTTTGATGAAGTAAAATGAATCAGCGTATGAAGAATATTGGGTCTCGGTCGTTGGTGAACCAGTTCCGTTTGTTGATTTCGGTCTTTGATCAGCTCGGCACATGCTCGGGGTTACTTGTAGCAAGACAGCAGTTCAGGTTCAAGCTCGGAATATGATCGGACTTAGGTATCGAGTCTGAAGATCAAGAACAAGCTCGGTAGTTGCTCAGATGCAAATTCGGAAGACGTTCGGAATTTGCTCAGTCGAACATGTAGCACAAGCCAAGATATCAAGGTCAAACAAAAGCTCAGTTTTGGGAGATGCTCGGAAGAAGTTTGGAAGATGCTCGGCAGTTGCTCTGAAGAAATGTAGTTGAACCAGCAGCAAGTCAGAAGCTCAGATGCAAGCTCGAAGATGATCAGCCAAAGTAGTTGAACCAGCAGCGAGCCATAATTTTGTTCGAACGAGTAACATGTTATATCATCAGCTCGACAAAACCATCAGCTCGACCCTTTAGTGTAGCCAAGTCAAAATCTTAAGTAAACAGCTCAACCAAAGTTAAGCTCGGCCTTTGTTCGAGTAAATAGCAAAGAATCGGCGCGTTAGAAGTCTTGCTCGGCCTTCGCTATAGACAAGAGAATTCAGAAGCTCGGTTGACAAAATTGAACTCAAGTTCAAATGCACAGCTCAGCCAGAGCTCGGCTCAGAGTCAAACTCAAGATAATATACAAAGCTCGACCAAGGCTCGGACGTCAAGGTCACTCAAGCCAGAATGCATATGCTCGGCCAAAGCTCAGAGTTAAACTCAAGCCAGTATGCATAAGCTCGACCACAGCTCGGAAGTCAAAGGTCAAAGTCAAGCTCGGCTCACTCTTGGTCAAATTTCAGTGGAAGCATCATCAAACTCAGATCTTCAGCCCGGTTCAAGCTCGTTTCTGTCTTAGCTCTCTGCTGCATAAGAAATCAAGTTCCCTAGCTCGAATAGATGACAAGCTCGGATACTGTTCATCGTGTTCGACATTCAGTTGTCTCGACACCGCCAAACTTGAATTTCAAATTTGAAAAAGGGATTGAATTTGGAAAGGACAATATGTGTCTCTGTACCTTGCTGTGAATTGGAAGCTTCTGGAATCATTCTTTGGAAAGGACATACGTGGATAAGAACATTGCAATAAAATGGATAATATTTGGATTATCCGTTGCAAGGACAGTATGTCAAAAAAAAAACCTTTCCTCAATGTTGGGTGCTGAGATCAGTATAAAAGCACAAGCTTTCTTTATCCAGAGACGCAGATCAATAAGACACATACACGAACAAGAAAGAAAAACCAAGGCACACCAACAAAAGTAGCAACATTTTCTTAAAACACAGAGAAACAAAACTTTCACATTCAAAATCTAAGTTTCAATCTTCTCTGTGAAATCCCTTCCTTAATCGATTACTCACCAGATACACAAACTTTCCAAATCATATTCTGTTGAGTTTTGAGTTGGAGCCATGCTCTTTATTTCATCTCTGTAACCTGTTGAAACGAAGTTGTTCTTGAAGGTTTCAAGAAACTTCGGTGTTGTAAAGTGCTGAAGAGGTTCTTCCGCCATCAATTTATTTGGGGTAGATTTCAAGGGTTTGGTACACTCTTGAAGGGTTAGGTTTAGAGAGGTTCTCTTGTAAATCCTTGTGTGACCATTTAAATTGATTTGAGTGAAAAGCTCCCTAAGGTTTAGGGGGCGACTGGACGTAGCTCTCAAGTGGGTGAGAGTGAACCAGTATAAAATTTTCTGTGTCTCTTTCTTCACCGCTTTCTGCATTATTTGTTCTTGCTTATTTCCGAGCATTTAGTCGGCAAAACCGAACCTCTGCTCGTTAATTTGTGCTCGCTATATTCACGCTGCAAAAACCGATTTCTTGTGTAGCAGCTCGGATAATCTATTGTCGACTTAGACAATCAATTATCAGCATCTGCTCGGCATTAACTCGACAATTTTTATAAAACCAGCAAGCATAAATTAACAACTTTCAATTAATCTGAAAAATTGGTATTATTGCTTCAAACTACTATTCACCCCCCCCCCTCTAGTAGATTGTTAGGCCGCTTGTTGGTTTCCAACAAGTGGTATCAGAGCTCAGTCAAAAGATCGAGTGTAAACTTTTTCAAAAAGATCCTAGAGGAAACCATGGGCTCTAACAATCCATTCAGAGGTGAAGGCTCTTCAATAAACCGTCCATCATTGTTTAACGGTGATGGATATGCTTATTGGAAAGCTCGAATGAAAATCTTTATAGAAGCAATTGATATCGATATTTGGGATGCTGTTGAAAATGGTCCCTTTATTCCGAGAAGAAGGATAGGAGAAGATATTGTAGAAATTCCGAAGGCAAGTTGGGATGATGATGACAAGAAGAAAGTGTCTTATGATTTAAAAGCTAAAAAAATCATCACCTCGACTTTGTCCTACGATGAATTTTTCCGTGTCTCACACTGCAGAAATGCTAAGCAAATGTGGGACACTCTACAACTCACTCGTGAAGGAACCGGCGTGGTCAGACGAGCTCGATTAAATACATTGATGCATGAATATGAGCTATTTCGCATGCAACCAAATGAATCGATTAGTGACATGCAAAAGCGATTTACTCATATTGTAAATCATCTCACTGCTCTCGAAAAAATTTTTTAAACTCTGAAGTTATTAACAAAGTGCTGAGATGTCTGAGCAGGGAATGGCAGCCCAAGGTTACGGCCATCATGGAATCCAAAGACTTGGATACCATGGACATAGCAACTTTGTTCGGAAAATTTCAGGAGCACGAGATGGAGCTCGACAGACTATTAATGCATGAGGAGTCAGACAGAAAGAAAAAGGGGATCTCTATCAAGGCCTCTTAAGAAATCAAAAGCAAGCAAAGACTCCTCGGACAGTGACTCAAGCTCGGACTTGGACAAGGAGAGCTTCGGCCTCATGGTGAAGAAGTTCGGGAAATTTTTCAAAATCAAAAGGAACTTCAAAAACCGAGGAAAAGAAGTCAGAGATGACCAACACCACAAGAGCTCAAAAGAAAGAATAAAATGTCACGAGTGTGGTGAACCAGGGCATATCCGAGCATACTATCCCAAGCTTCATAAGAAAGGTAGTGCCGAAAGAAAGAATGGAAAAGAGCACAAAACGAAGAGAGCTTACATAGTCTGGGATGCACCCGAAGACAATGAAACCTCAAACACCAGTTCATCAGATGACGAAGAGGAGGAAAATCTGTGCCTAATGGGAAGGCAAGTTGTACACACATCCTCTAGCCGAACAATTACCGAGCAAGAGTTGGAGATGTTTGAATCAAGCTCGGATTATGACGAGGAAAATCCGACCATGTGCTTAATGGGCAGAAATCATGAGGAAGCATCACCGAGTCGAACAACTTTCGAGCATGACTTAGAGGTGTGCTTTCGAGCAAGGGAAAATCGGTGGTATCTGGACAGTGGTTGCTCGAAGCACATGACTGGGGACAAGGAGCACTTCACCGAACTTTCATATAAGGAAAAGGGCTATGTCACTTATGGAGATAACAACCGAGGTAAAATCTTGGGTGAAGGTAAAATAGGAAATTCCTCCAACTTGATTATCGATAATATTTAACTTGTAAAAGGACTAGAGCATAATCTTTTAAGCATTAGTCAACTATGTGATATCGGTAATCATGTTGTTTTTACCTCCACTCACTGCATTATTAAAAGTGACAAGGACGAATCTGTTAAATTTGTTGGTAAAAGAAGTAACAATACCTATTTGGTAGACTTAAATGAAATCACTTCTTTGGTGTCCACTTGCTCGGTCAGCAAAGAAGGTGATACTTGGTTATGGCACCGTAGGACAGAACATATAAATGTAAATCAATTGAAGAAACTACAATCCAAAAACTTAGTAATTGGTTTGCCAAAGCTGAAATTTGATCTTGAAGGTGTTTGCACTGCTTGTAAAACATGCAAACCGACTAAAAATAAAAATAACTTTCCTTCCAAACCAGTAGTATCCACAACAAGGCCATTAGAACTGCTTCATATGGACTTGTTCGGACCATCACTGGTAAAACGCTTTGGTGGCAATTATTATGCTTTAGTGATTGTTGATGACTTCTCTAGATTTACATGGACTTTATTTTTAGCATCAAAAAGTGATACTTATCAAAGCTTTAAGAATCATGTCAAACAAGTCCAAAACCAAGTCAACCAAAAAGTTGTTGTAATCCGAACAGACCACTGTGGCGAGTTCGAGAACTACAAATTTGACAAACTCTGTTCTAAGCTCGGCATTAAACATCAGTATTCAGCTTCAAGAACTCCCGAGAAAAACGGAGTTGTTGAATGGAAAAACCGAGTTCTTGAAGAGCTTGCTCGAACCATGTTGAATGAATATCATTTACCACATTATTTCTGGGCAAATGCAGTGAATACAACGTGTTATGTCATGAACCGCATTTTGACTAGACCCATTTTAAAGAAAACACCCTATGAACTTTACAAGGGTAGAAAACCGAGCATATCTCATCTTCATGCTTTTGGATGCAAAGTATTCATTTTAAATAATGGAAAAGAACATCTCGGAAAATTCGATTCAAAAGCAGATGAAGGGATTTTATTAGGTTATTCTACTCACAGTAAAGCTTTTAGAGTGTTCAATAAAAGAACTTCCACTATGGAAGAGTCTATCCATGTGGTATTTGATGAGTCTCCGAAAGGAGACACTGTGAGTTGTGCAGGAAACTTAGAAAATTCAGTTGTGGAGCTTGTTCCGAGCATAACTGAAACTGGAGCTCAAGAGGATGATCCTGCATCAACAGCTGAAATCAGAGCATAGAGAGACGAGCTCTCTCCGAGCAGAACTCAGTCCGACCTTCCTCCGACTTGGAAAACGAATAAGAATCATTCGATAGAAAATGTGCTCGGAGACATCTCGAAAGGAGTTCTTACTCGGCAGTCCATTCAAAACTTCTATAATTTCGTTTCTTTCGTTTCAAAGATTGAACCTGATTCTGTTAATTCTGTGATTGAGGATGAACATTGGGCTATGGCTACGCAAGAGGAATTAAATCAGTTCATCAGAAATGATGTTTGGGATTTAGTTCCTCGGCCCGATGATCATACCATAATCGGCACTAAATGGATTTTTCGAAATAAAATGGATGAATCAGGGTTAATTATAAGAAACAAAGCAAGGCTGGTTGCTCAAGGCTACAACCAAGAGGAAGGTATCGATTACGATGAGACCTTTGCTCCGGTTTCTAGGCTTGAAGCAATTTGGATCTTGCTCGCTTTTGCATCTTGAATAAATTTTACTTTGTATCAAATGGATGTCAAAAGTGTGTTTTTGAATGGATTCATAAATGAAGAAGTGTATGTGAAACAACCTCCTGGATTTGAAAGCCATGAATTTCTAAATCATGTTTACAAACTTAAAAAGGCGCTTTACGGATTGAAACAAGCTCCTCGAGCTTGGTATGATTGGTTAAGTTCCTTTCTTTTAGAACAAGGCTTTGAAAGAGGGAAAGTTGACACAACACTGTTCATTCATAAATCGAAAAAGGACATATTATTAGTACAAGTGTATGTTGATGATATAATATTCGGTGCTACTAATATGTCTTTATGCAAGAAGTTTTCAGATCTTATGAAGGGTGAGTTTGAAATGTCAGTTATGGGTGAGCTTACATTTTTCGTCGGATTGCAAGGGAAACAAGTTAAAGGAGACATCTTTGTGCATCAAGGCAAGTACTGCAAGGAGCTCATAAAGAGATTCGGGATGGAGAACTGCAAGAGTGCAACAACCCCGATGAGCATTTCATGCTACCTTGACAAGAATGAGTCAGGTAAGTCGGTAGATGTAAGTAAATATAAAGGTATGATAGGAAGTCTTCTATATTTAACTGCATCTCAGCCCGGCATTATGTTCGGAGTCTGCATGTGTGCTCGGTTTCAAGCCAATCCAAAAGAATCTCATTTGTCGGCTATTAAACGGATTTTTAAATACTTAAAAGGAACCGAGAATACTGGTTTGTGGTATCCTAAGGATGCCAACCTTTGATTGGGTATTCGGAGTCAGATTTTGCTGGATGCAAGCTTGATCGAAAAAGCACTAGTGGAACTTGTCATCTTTTGGGAAGTTCACTTGTGTCTTGGTTTTCTAAAAAGCAAGCTTGTGTTGCTCTTTCAACCGCAGAGGCCGAGTACATTGCAGCCATAAGTTGTTGTGCTCAAATCCTTTGGATGAAACAGAAACAGTCCGACTTTGGCTTGCAATTGGATCACATTCCTATCAAATGTGACAATACAAGTGCAATCAATCTAACTAAGAATCCAGTGTATCATTCACGAACAAAACACATTGAAATAAGACATCACTTTTTACGAGATCATGTTCAGAAAGGTGACTACGTAATAGAATTTGTTAGCACTGATAAACAATTAGCCGATGTTTTTACAAAGCCCCTGCCGAGGAAAACTTTTTATCGTATTCGAACAGAGATTGGCATTTTGGACGAATCCAGTATAAGCTAAGTGTTTTTCAGTATTTTAAACTCAGTCACCAAAATCGAAAATCTTCTTTCAATACAAGTCTGTTCGTGATCCTTTTATATATTCAAATTTTTTGTTTAACTCCTGCAAAGCTTTATTTCTGTTTAAAAATTCTCTTCTGGGGGAGAAGATATCTTGTTCCGAGATCGTATAGGGAAGAAGGGGGAGAAAGGTGTTCGAATATTTGTTTTTCACACTCTACTTAATATTAATCCTTACCACCATTAAAGACTCGCAGACATCAAAGAAATTATCTCGTTAAACACAAACACACTAAAATTTTATATATATATATATATATATATATAGCATATATGTAAATATGGTCGAGTCTGGGTACCCACTTGTATGGATATCTCAGATCCGGACTCATACCCGTTCAAAGCTGGTACCCAGACGGGTCCATTATTTGGACCCACGGGTCTCAGTTTTGGACCCGGACCCGTTGCGGGTATTACCCGCGGGTATGGTCCGGGTCCAATTGCCATCCCTAGTTGGGGGTTCGATCCTCGGCTCTTGCGAACATAAGGGCATTGCTGGGAGACTAGCCCCCAAAAGGGTCCGACAATGTCAAAAGAATTAGTCACCTAGTTGCGCGGGTGGATACCTTGGGAAACCAAAAAAAATATAGATATTCTAAAACGACTTATAAAAAATTAAAAAAAACTACAAAAATATGTGTCTTATAATAAGTGACAGAGGGAGTAGTATAGATAGTAGAGATATCAACAATCGTTGACTCAGTTAGCAAGAATTGGGTATAAGATTAAGAATGATGTTGATAGATAATATGTAAGTATTTCTGTAAGTGTTTTGTAAGCCTCGAGACTTGTCCTGATTTTGGTGAGCCCCTGAAACTTAACTCATCTAAACTTTTGATAATCATAGATAATATTATAGATTAAAAGAAGGTTAATGCTAACTTCCATTGTATCTTGTTTAGGTGGATACATATGTTGAATCAAAGAGATTTTGATGAAGTCAAATGAATCAGCTCGGTTCTCGGCCAAGACTTTGATGAAGTAAAATGAATCAGCGAATGAAGAATATCGGGTCTCGGTCTTTGGTGAACCAGTTCTGTGTGTTGATTTCGGTCTTATATTAGCTCGGCACATGCTCGGCTATCTATAGCTAGATAGCAGTTCAGGTTCAAGCTCGGAATATGATCAGACTTAGGTATCGAGTTTGAAGATCAAGAACAAGCTCGGCAGTTGCTCAGGTGCAAGTTCGGAAGACATTCGGAATTTGTTCATTCGAACATGTAGCACAAGCCAAGATATCAAGGTCAAACAAAAGCTCAGTTTTGGAAGATTCTCAGAAGATGCTCAGATGATGTTTGGAAGATGCTCAACAGTTGCTCTAAATAAATGTAGTTGAACCAGCACCAAGTCAGAAGCTCAGATGCAAGCTCGAAGAAGATCAGCCAAAGTAGTTGAACCAGCAGCGAGCCAGAAGTTTTGTTCGAACGAGTAACATGTTATTATATCATCAGCTCGGCAAAACATCAGCTCGACCCTTTAGTGCAGCCAAGTCAAAATCTTAAGTAAACAACTCAATCGAAGTTAATCTCGTCCTTTGTTCAAGTAAATAGCAAAGCATCAGATCGTCAGAAGTCTTGCTCGGCCTTCGCTATAGACAAGAGAAGTCAGAAGCTCGGCCTAAGCTCGGTTGACAAAATTGAACTCAAGATCAAATGCACAGCTCAGCCAGAGCTCGACTCCGAGTCAAACTCAAGATAATATACAAAGCTCGGCCAAGGCTCGGACGTCAAGGTCACTCAAGCCAGAATGCATATGCTCGGCCAAAGCTCAGAGTTAAACTCACGCCAGAATGCATAAGCTCGGCCACAGTTCGGAAGTCAAAGGTCAAAGTCAAGCTCGGCTCACTCTTGGTCAAATTTCAGTGCAAGCATCATCAAGCTCAGATCTTCAGCCCGGTTCAAGCTTGTTTCTGTCTTAGCTCTCTGGTGCATAAGAAATCAAGTTCCCTAGCTCGAACAGATGACAAGCTCGGATACTGTTCATCGTCTTCGACATTCAGTTGTCTCGACACTGCCAAACTTTGTTGGAAACCAACAAGCGGTCTAACAATTACTAGAGGGGGGTGAATAGTAATTCGAAGTCGCTGATATACAACTTTCAGATTTAATTGAAAGTGGAAGAAATTCTGTTGCTGGATTTTAGAGATAGTGAAAAATGCCGAGCAAGTGTCGAGCAGGAACCGAGCACCGATTAACAAACAGGTTTGCCGAGTTCCGAGCACACACTTAGTCGGGTTTTGCAGCGGATTTTAGCAACGGTATTTCAGTCGAGTATGCACTGAAGAAACCGATTAAATGCAACTAACACAGAAAATGAAAATGCTGAAAGCAATAAAAGATGAACACCGGAATTTTTATACCGGTTCACTCTCCACCACTGAGAGCTACGTCCAGTCCTCCCCAAACCGTGAGGAGATTTTAACTCAAAATAAAATGTGTGATTACAATAGGAATTAGAGAACCTCTCTAATCTGCACCTATATGTCACCGAGTGTACCAAACGCGTGACACTACCACAAATGACTTTGCTGCCGGTTGAAGAACGTCTTCAACTCCTGCTTAGAAACCTTCTAAGTCTTCTGCTTAGGAACCTCCTAAGAGTTCCAATGCTTGAGAACCTCTCAAGACTTATCTAGTGTACAGTAACAATGATGATGATGTGGCTCCAAAACTGATAACCCTGTCACGTATGAATGTGACAGTGTGAATAGCAACTGTGTTTCAGACTATTGAAAGGATTGGCAGAGAGAAGATGTTTAGTGCTCTAATGTTTTGATTCTGTCTATGCTACACTTCTCTGAATTTTTTCTTATTATTTTTGTTCAAAAGAGAAAAATCCTTCCAACTCAAATTTTTGAATCCCACGAATCAGGGAGGGAAGAATTTCACCATGTGATGAATTGAAGATTGCGAGATTCCCTCTCCAACAGTCAAAATTCTGATTCGGTTTATTTTGAATCAGATCTTCATTTATTGCCAATTCTGTTGTATTCAGATTCTGATGATTAGCCGAGCTCCAACATGATCCGAGCTCCGAGCTTGATGATGCTTCCATAACTGATGACTTGACGCGAACCGAGCTTGTTGCTTGAATCGAGCTGATTGGTTCCATAGCTTCCATACCAAGTTGCTGATCTTGCGCTTGAACTTCATGATGCTTGCACTGTGGCTGACCAAGTATGAACCGAGCTTGTACTTGACCTTTGACTTCCGAGCTATGGTCGAGCTTTGCATTCTGGCTTGAGTTTAACTCTGAGCTTTGGCCGAGCATTTGTATTCTGGCTTGAGTGACCTTGGCTTCCGAGCCTTGGACGAGCTTTGTATATTATCTTGAGTTTGACTCTGAGCCGAGCTCTGGCCAAGCTTTACATTTGAGCCTAAGTTCAACTTTGTCAACCGAGCTTAGGCCGAGCTTCACTTCGGTTGAACTGGTTATTTAAGATTTATACTCTGCTGCACCAGAGGATCGAGCTGATGGTTTTGCCGAACTGATGATATAACATTTCACACGTCTGCACCGAAGGCCGAGCTGATGATCGTCAATCTTGCTTCTGATTGCTTCTGGTTCAACACTAGTTCTTCCGAGCATCGTCCGAACTAAGCTTTCTTGCTTTGTTGTTGGTTTGACATCCAGTTCTCCTGAACCGAGCTCCTTACTGTCTAAGCTGAGAAACTGACTTGCTACTTGCTGCTGGTTTGTCAACTAGCTCTTATGAAGCAAAAGGCTAACCATATTCCAAACATATTCCGAGCTTGCACCTAAGCTTCATACTCGCTGTTAGTTTGATTTCAATGATCGAGCATCTTCCGAGCTTCTGACTCACTGCTGGTTCGCTTTCAATGACCGAGCATCTTCCGAGCTGAGCTTATGACTTTTCTTCTGGATATCGGAGCTGAGCTAACCACCTGAGTTGTTGTTGTTGACTCTTCACACTTTACGCTATTTGTCTTCATCAAAACTAAGCATTCCTTGCTGATTCTACAATCTCCCCTTTTTTGATGATGACAAATACTTGTTGTTTCGGCCGAGCTGATACCTTGATGATTTGACCGAGCTGAGTTCCGAACTACATTCACACACATCTGAGAGCATGATCGAAAACTCCTCGGAAGCTCCCCCTGAATGTATGCTCGCAAAGCTTGTTCCCTGAAACAACAAAAACAACAACACCTTTCTCCCCCTTTTGGCATGATAAAAAAGGAGCCAATAATAAAGCACTCGCCAAAAGAGAGCAATAAAATAACACAGATAAAGCAGAGGGCAAGCAACTTTAAAAAAAATTTGAAGCAGATATACCCATTTGCCCTTCTCCCCCTAAAGATAATACTCTTGCAAACTTTCTCCCCCAGAAAAGAAAAAAAAAGGTTTAAAACAGACACGGGGAAAATAAAGTTTAAAAAAAATTAAGCAAGAATTTGAATAAACAGCAAGGAACCTGGTTAATTTTACATAATAGAATAGGCATTGTTGGTTCCACTAGTTGTAAACCACTTGATGTAAACCAACAGGTTGGAAGTCACTTGTTGTGAAACTCTGTAGGGGCTTTTAACAGACATAACAGACCACAAGCTTTGAAAAGGCAATTTGATTTTAATTTAAGAGCTTGAGTGCTGGATTGTTTATTCACGTTCGGGTGGCATGAGTAGGACCTCTAGAATTACTAAAAGTTGCTGCTAGCTCGATGACACATTAAGGTGGACAATGTGGGCAGTATGTGGTATACTGTTGATTTGATGACTCAACGGTGTGATGCACACAAGTGATAAGGTTTACGTTTTGGCGACGTGACGTTCATCAGACATGGTGACGTTGTTTATCACCTTTGTTGTGTATCACAAGTGATAAGGTTTACGTCCTTAGGCGACGTGACGTTCATCAGATGTGGTGACGTTTTTTATCACACCCGTTGTTTGTTGAGAAGGGTGGGATGCACATAAGTCATAAGGTTTACGTTTTGGCGACGTGACGTTCATCCGACATGGTGACGTTGTTTCACCTCTGTTGTGTATCACAAGTGATAAGGTTTACGTCCTTAGGCGACGTGACGTTCATCAGATGTGGTGACGTTTTTTATCACACCCATTGTATGTTGAGAAGTGATAGGTTTACGTCCTTGGGCGACGTGACGTTCATCAGTTAGTGTGACGTTTTTATCACTTCCGAGCTAGTACGCTATACGTTTTGGTAACGTATTCGTGATTTGGAAATACATTGTTGAATTGGATTGGCGTCCGTGAGGACATTAGAGGGAGAATCTCAGAAAAATAAGGATGTCAGGCATCTTGACACTTACCCTTAATTTAGTTAAGGCTGGAGATCAGGAATGAGTGTGTGAACATCTTATTTGCATTAAGTGTTTGCTAAGTGTTAACTATGGCTGTTAACTGATTTGGGGTTATCTGTGCATAATCATGTACTTCAACATTTATGCTCTATTGATTATGTGTATAGATTTGCTTACCCTTATGCCCTTGTAGGTGATGTCACGTTACATCGCTTGCATCGAGGTCCGCCCACTTCTTAGTGGCATATGGATCTGCGAGGATTGCCGAGTGGTGTATGAGGGTGAGGTAGTGGTTACCTTTGATCACCCTAATCCACTGGTTCGGTTACATCCTCGTATGTTTAGGATTCCCATCATATATCCTATGCATGTACCAACTTTTATACTTACCATGGATCATCTCCCACTCGACCAGCTCGCTTGTATCACAGTTTTCAATTCGGACCTACCCGCTCATACCCTTTTTCTTTTAGAGTCATTCGAGAGGAGACTCCCCCATCTATTTCAAGGAGTCTTATTAAGGTCACGTTTTCATCAGACCTTGTACCCAGTGGTAGGGTAACTACTCCTTCAAATAAGATCAAGGAGGATCCTGTCGAAGATGAGAGCGGAAGCGAGCTTGTCGTTCATTCTATCGGGAGTCAATGGAGAGGCGATGATTCCTAAGTATGTGCATAAGGTTAATGATGAGGATCAGGGATCCGGTGTGATGGTTGCTGTGGAGGAGATTTGCTGCTGATGATGATGTTGGATGATGATTGATGTTACTTCTTGGAGACTTCTACTACTGCTACTACTACCAGTGCTATGAGACCAGCTTTGGAGTTTTGATATTTTGGTTATGGGAATACTCCTTTTGAAAACTCTTGAGTTATGGTCTATTTCGATGTTCATATATATACATAACCTTATGGACTTGTTCTAGGAGTTTGGAGTTCTTTATCGCTGGACTATGTATTACGTATCTTTATATATAAATAAAATCCATGTTTATATTATAGTTTATTACATAGTCCTGTTATTTCCGCTTACTCTGATATTGATTTAAAAAGAATTCGGCTATGACATTTTGAGATGGTATCAGTTGGTTAGATGAAAAACTGGATGGCATTACTTAAGTTCTGTTATATGAAATTCTATCTTCAAAAAGGATGCTATCTAGAATTTGCGAAACTATTTTCTGAGCAAAGCAAATGTCGAATTCATTATGAAAAGTAATATGTAAATTATTCTCCAAATATCCTATGCTTTGGTTTGTGCACCCGACTTTTTAGAAATAAAAAGAAATATTTTGAATCCAGTATTTTCTAACAATTAAACAAGTCCATATATTCTCAAGTAATAACATTCATTTTGTATTAATTACTTGGGTTATTTTGAGGGTGTCACATCTTCAGCCATCAATTTATTTGGGTAGATTTCAAGGGTTTGGTACACTCTTGAAGGGTTAGGTTTAGAGAGGTTTTCTTGTAAATACTTGTGTGACCATTTAAATTGATTTGAGTGAAAAGCTCCCTAAGGTTTAGGGGGGGACTGGACGTAGCTCTCAAGTGGGTGAGAGTGAACCAATATAAAATTTTCTGTGTCTCTTTCTTCACTCCTTTCTGCATTATTTGTTCTTGCTTATTTCCGAGCATTTAGTCGGCAAAACCGAACCTCTGCTCGTTAATTTGTGCTCGCTATATTCACGCTCAAAAACCGATTTCTGTGTATAGCAGCTCGGATAATCTATTGTCGACTTAGACAATCAATTATCAGCATCTGCTCGGCATTAACTCGACAATTTTTATAAAACCAGCAAGCATGAATTAATAACTTTCAATTAATCCGAAAAATTGGTATTATTGCTTCAAACTACTATTCACCACCCTCTAGTAGATTGTTAGGCCGCCTGTTGGTTTCCAACAACATACACTATTTATTTTTATCTATTATAACAACTTTTATTTTTTTAATGAGGAATAGGTTTATTTATTTATTTTGTCCTTTGTTTATAATTATTTTTATGGTTTTTAATATAAGATTTTTTAGGAAATTTTTTATGATGAAATTTATAAGAATTTATTTATAAGATCTTATTTTAATTTCAAATGAGATTTAATTATTTCTTTCACAAATACCCCTATTTGTTCTACACTTTTAGAGTCTCAATAATAATATAATGATTGTTTTGAAAAATATATTAAATATTGATTTTTCCAATGTCACTAACTATATTACTCTCTCTTATTCAAAAGTCTTGACCATGTAGGAGTAGCTTTTTTCCTCTTGATACATATATGTTGACCATTTACAAACACAATATATAATTATCCTATTTTTTCCAACTAGTAATTTTGCCCGTGCGATGCACGGGAATATATATATATATATATATATATATATATATATATATATATATATATATTATTTCAAGTAAATATTTCTTTATTTTAATTTGTTTTTTCATCGGGAAAAATTAGTAAGAACTTGCATTATTCGATTCAAGTACTAATAAAAAAGCAAGATAGTAAGTTGGAATAATACTTTTAAAATCAAAATGACATATACTTGTTTAGTGTATATTCCAGTTCTGCTTGTCATACTCATTCTTTACCATGTGTAGAGTAATAAGGAATTGACAATTAATAATTGAAAAATTGAATGGGAAAAATCATTGCACATAAAAATATACAAACAAACTATAAAAACATAAAATCAAGAACATGCGACATTTATTCTGAAATTAATATATTTTGGAAGATAACAATATATTCTAAATTCAAAAACCTAGAGCACATATATATAAGCATTCAATATATGCATTTGCTCTCTTGTATTTTTGTTTAGAAGATAAAGAACACCTAATAATACTTATTGCATAAGCCTAAGACATGAGATACATCATAAAATAATGCCTAGAAAAAGCTACTTGTTACGTTTTTTGAAAGTATAGCAAACATTACTTATGTCCCAAACTCGTGCGATGCACAGGGAAATTACGAAGGCGAAAATATGTTTTCTCTAACTTACCAATAATATTAGTTTTAAATTATTGTCGAATAATTTGAGTATCTTAATTAATGATATAGTTTAAATTCAATTATATAACTTTAAATGCAATTAGGAATATTTTGTGTTATAGTATAACAACTACATCAACCTAAATAGAGTGGGTTTTCTTTTTATTTTATGTAAAGCCTCTCTTTTGATTGAAATCCTAACAAATGAAATCATGAAAAAAAATTTTAGCATGATTAATCGTTTATGATCTTTAATTCTCTTATGATTTTCTAAGATTAGAAAATGGATAATTTTTAAAACAAATTTATGATATAAATTAAAAGTATAGAAACAAACAAAATACATAGAAACAACAAACTGCAAAACTTGTTAAGGTAGGAGTAAAGTATTATTATAGAAGTGATTTTTTTCCAAGTTATCAGCATTGTTGTACTTGTAAGATCCATGAAGAATGTTTTGATAAATGCCAAAAGGTTTTAAACAAGCTACAAAAGGTTTGAACAAGCTTAAATGTGTTGATCAAGTTCAAGCTCAACAAGCAACAACAAACATCAAGTGATGAAGAGAGAGCCAGCTCATGAAGACTTAGTTTGGTAGTTTGTGTTTTATTGTTTTATATTTTGCCTCACAAGTCTTTTAGTTTATGAGTTTGGGTAGAGTCTCTTAGAGGGTAGTGAATCTCTTTTGATTGCATGATTATATCATATTTTGAGTATTCACTTTTCCTAAAATCAATAGGTGGCTTAAAGGTTTGAAAGAAAAGGTTTAGTTTTTGAGAAAACAAGTTTTAAGTGATTTTTAATGTTAATAATCGATTAACAGATTTTGATAATTGATTAACAGTGTATTTTGAACTGATAATCGATTAACAAACTTTTGATAATCAATTATCTGCACTTTTACTCGAGTAAATTTTTGCAGACTTTCGGCTTACTCGATTAAATCATGTTTTACTCGATTAACACTTTTTCTACTCGAGTAACACGATCAGATATGGTTTTTTAAATACGTTTTTCACTTCTCAAAAGCACTTTTAACCATTCCTAACTTTTGGGTATTCTATATAAACCTATTCCTAACCTTTGTGATCATCTAGAATCATTTTTATACACATTTTACAAAGAATCAAAGCCACTCTATTCTCTCTCACTTTCTCAAGATCAAAGCTTTAACTTTTACATTCTTTGATCAAGAACCTTGAATCTCTCATGTTGATAGTTTCATAACTTTTGAAAGAGATTCATAGGATTGTTATTTTGTTTTCATTTGAGTTGTAATCTTTGCAAGAGGCAAGCTATCTACAACAATTGGAAGTCTTGGTTGTGAATCAAGCAAAGTTATTTGGAAGCCTTGGTGAGGCATTTCATCAAGCACTTGGAAGCCTTGTTGTGATAACAAACAATTGGAAGTCTTGTAGTGAAGCAAGCATTGGAAGTCTTGTTGTGGGTATCGGCAAGCAAAAGAGAAGAGGTTAGATTAGATATCAATAGGGTTACAAGGCAAGGGTGTGGTATCTCTTGTAGGCTAGCAAGAAGGAGTCTTGTGAGGCATTTACTTGTAATTTGAGAAACTCTAATTCCTCATAGTGAAGAATCTCTCTTGGTTGAAGAGGGGACTGGAGTAGCTTTCAAGTGGATGAAAGTGAACCAGGATAAATCACTGTGTCGTATCTCTAAACTCTCTACTCTTTAAAATTCTTGTTATTAATTGTGTTCTTGGTTGAAAACCTAGAAAAAGTGATTTTTCATAATTGATTGAATTGAATCTTTAATTGTGCAAAATTGATTTGGGGAAAATCATTTTCATAACTAGGTTAATCAATAAGAATATAGGTATTAATTGTTTTCGCTGAATCTCTGGTTATACTTGTTAATTGATTGATTTTCGTATTTGATTGAAAAGTGATTTTTCAATATACAGAGGCATTAATCAATTAGTTCATGTTATTAATCGATTAAGGCTAAAGAATTTTGTGAAAATTATTTGTTTTAATCGTTTTGATTTGTTTCTTGCGAAAATCTTTCAAGGTTTCTTAAACACCTATTCAACCCCCCTTCTAGGTGTTCTCCTAGTGTTTCCTAGTTATTTCACCCACCGCTTGTTGGTTTCTAACAATTGGTATCAGAGCTTGGACGAAAAATCCAAGCCTTAAAAAGCTTTTTCGAAAAGATCCTTTTACTTGGAAACAATGGGCTCAATTTCAAATCCTTTTGGTGGTGAAGGAGCTTCCATTAACCGTCCCCCACTATTCAATGGTGAGGGATACGCTTATTGGAAGGTCCGAATGAAAATTTTTATACAAGCCATAGATATGGAAATTTGGAACGCCATAGAGACTGGACCTTTTGTTCCACAAACTAAAGTAAATGATGTTGTTTCTGTAAAACCAAAATCGAGTTGGAATGATGATGATAAGAAGAAAGTTCAATTTGATTTAAAAGCGAAAAATATCATCACGTCCGCTCTTTCATATGATGAGTTCTTTAGAGTGTCTCAATGCGTTGATGCTAAACAAATGTGGGACACACTACAAGTCACACATGAGGGCACGTCTGAGGTTAGAAGGGCTAGGTTAAATACACTCATGCATGAATATGAACTCTTTCGTATGTTGCCTAATGAAGGGCTAGCTTATCTCAATTGGATTTCAAATGTCAAAAGCATTTATTGAGGGGGAGCAAGAGTCTCACCAAGTGATCAAATGGTTCAAGCATCAACAACTTCAATGAACTTCATAATTTCAAAACATGTTTGTCATTTTCAAAAAGGGGGAGATTGTAAGATCCATGAAGAATGTTTTGATAAATGCCAAAAGGTTTTGAACAAGCTACAAAAGGTTTGAACAAGCTTAAATGTGTTGATCAAGTTCAAGCTCAACAAGCAACAACAAACATCAAGTGATGAAGAGAGAGCCAGCTCATGAAGACTTAGGGGCTGTTTGATTACTGTTCTGAAAACAGTTTTTTTATTCTTAAAAATTAAAAAACAATAAAACTTGTTTGGTGGACTTGTTTTGGTAAAAATTGTTTCCAAAACAATTTTCTAATTTTTGTTTTAAAAACAAAAAAATCAGAACAGGCCAAAGGTGTTTTTATTCTGTTTTGGCCCAAAAACTTGAGAACAAGAAAACACACGGGAAACAACAATTTTCATTAATGGCATATTTGTAATTATGGACAACTCTTTTCTAACCCTAATTCTTCTCTGCTGCTTCTTCTCTTCTCACTCTCTCTAGTCTTGTGCTGCTAATTCGCTGCTTCTTCTCTTCTCACTCACTCTCGCTGCTTCTTCGCTGCTTCTTCGCTACTTCTTCTCTTCTCACTCACTCTCTCGCGATGCTGGTTGCTTCGCTTCTCTCTCGCTTCTCTCATGTTACTGCTTCTGTTTCTCATTGATCCTCTCTCGCAGATCCTGTTATTCTCTTTCATCTTCTGAGGTACTTCAAGATTTTTTTTAATTTTTGATTCTGCAATTTTTTTCTCCAAATATTTTCGCAATTTGTGAATTTGAATGTGTTGAATTGAACTTCGTTGTTTGTAATTTGTGTATTTTATGTGTTTATACCTTGGTTGTGAAAAACCATTGATGGGTTTTATGTAATTTGTGTATTTGAGTTTCTTGAACTTGTAGTTGGTACCTTATAATGCTCTCAGCACCAACCGTGTTTTGCATGTCATTTGTGAGTGATGCTGCAGGCTACATAGCAGTGAGGTTCATGATAGGGTTCTCATTGGCTACATTTGTTTCATGCCAATATTGGATGAGTACTATGTTTAATAGTAAGATTATAGGGCTGGCAAATGGGACTGCGGCAGGGTGGGGTAACATGGGTGGTGGGGCTACTCAGCTCATAATGCCTTTGGTGTATGAGTTGATTAGAAGGGCAGGGGCTACACCTTTTACTGCATATAACTGAAGTTTAGATATTAAGTCTAGATATTACACATTAGTTTTTCTATGGCTAAAACATATAACTGAAGTTTGGAGCTAAATTGAATCATGCATTATCTTACGGCTTTCATGCTTTAAATTAAGTTGGCAATACATATTCTTTGTTATGACCGTAGTTAACCAATTTTGATGTTTGCTGCCAATGCTATTTACAATTTTGATGTCCTGTTAATGCTTCCTGAAGTCATTAGAAACCCTTCCACTTAATGCACATTCTTTTTTTTTAGAGCCATTGCTAACATTTAGTGCTTCTTACATTGTGTTGATTTAGCAAATTAGTATAAGCAGCAGTAGCTTTCATGTGGTACCAATTCAATTGCGGTGGGAGCAATCTTTTAATTGGCACAGTTAGCAATTCAAATGCTCTTTGGATTATGTAAACTTGTGCTGACTTGAGTGGATATAGGGGAAAACTTTGCTATTCACATGACAGATTATTTTGATTTTCGAAAATGAATACTCCCATATCACTAGCTGAATATTATTGGCCCTAAATAAACTATTCTGTTTGTGATTATGATTCATTTAACTTGTGCAGATAACTTCTACTATTATTAGTTTCCTTTTAATTTTTTTGATAGGGACTTGTTTGTTTATTTGCGAAAAGTTTACTGGTTCTGGATTGATTGTTCTAGGAAATTAAAACTTTTACAATAACAACAAAAAGAGCAGCCAAAGACTTTTTTGATCAAGTTCTATGAACCATACTTTCTAAACAAATTAGACCCTCTGCTAAAATATGACATGTTTTATAACTGTCACATGTTATTTTTCTCTTCGAGAACAACACCTCTGTTATTTCTCTGTTTGGGCATGAGCGGAATGGATCACAAACATGTAAATGTCTTTAGGTTCTTTAATATATTAGATTCTTTGTTTCTTTCATTCTTTAATCTTTAGTTCATCTTTTAAAATTTTGGTAGTGTTGACCAAAATTGTTTTCTCTTTGCAGCCAAATCAATTACTAGCAGCTTCATTTTTCTGCATCTTAGAACCTTAAGGTAATCTAATTAGATTCTTACTATATAGAATTTCCTTTTTTTTTCCTTGTCACTAGTTTCATAGATCATGTTTTTCAAGTAGATATAATATTATTATGACACCTTTCTAGAAAATGTTGTTTAACCACAAATCAAGTCTCATATTAGAGACATGGAGTTCCTTCAACAGTTAACCAATGACCACCAGACCAACTCACGTGCAAATTTTTCTATATTTCTATTCATGATCTTTCTGTTTTCTAAAAAGTTTCTAGTAGCTAGTCGAATTCCAATATTTGGACTGAGAGATTTCTAAGGCATTGTCTTGTTACTAGTTATTGCAACAGCTATGCCAAACCCCAACACTTAACTTACCAATCTGGAGATTATTATTATTATTATTTTATGTGTGTATGTCACTTCTTGTTATGTGGTTGTATTTGACCTGTATTCTGGAAAATTCTAGTTCAAATACATTGTCTTGATCCATCTTTAATGCTCTACATGTGATGTGTTATCCCAATGTTCGTTTTTTTTTTTATGTTACTCTCTGTTACAAAAATTGTCAGTTTTTAAATTACTTACTTTGAATGTGATGTTCATGATAGATGGAAACTAGTGTTGACACAAATGACTCAAAGGTGTGGCCTGAGCCCATAATTAAAACTTTCGTATGTATTATGGTAGATGAGGTCACTAAAGGAAATATGCAAAATGGTGTGTTTCAAACTAGAACATGGAATTTAATTAAGGATAAGTTGAATTCCACAACTAAGCGTAGTTTTAATCTCAAACAAATCAAACAAAAGTTCAATAGATTGAGGAGTAGGCATCGTGAATTCGCTTTACTTCTTCAGCAATCTGGTTTTGGTTGGAATCCAGCAACCAACACTGTCACGGCCGCTCAAGATGTTTGGGAATCTTACCTTCGGGTATGTTTAATATTTTAATTGATAGAATATTTATATTATTTTATCTCTAGATTAATTTTTAATTATTTTGATTTTATCACTATTTTGTTTGTAGGTGCATCCAGATGCCGCTCAATTTAAGAAGAAAGGATTAGAAGATTATGAGTCAATGAAAACCATATTTAATAGGAGTACTGCAACTGGAGTACTTCATCATTCATCTACCCAGGATCCACCAAATACTGATGAAGAGAATGAGCTTGACAATCAATACATCAACTCCGGAGTTCATGTAGATCTTGAGCATGAGAGTAGCTCAGATGATGTCACACAAACATTTGAGCGCGCAACGCGTAGTGGAAAACGCAAAATTCATGTCAAAGAGCGCAAACACAAGAAAGAGTCCAAAACTTTTGAAATGGGAGAAGCGCTTCAAGAATGGGCTAAAGCTTCTAAAGCGAAAGCAGAGTATTCTTTGGCTAGGGCTGAGATGTGTAGGGGTAAGAGTAGTGAGGCCAATTCTTCAACAGCATCATCTGATTATTCTGTAGCTAGTTGTGTGATTGCCCTTGAAGGGATCGAAGGCATTTCGGATGACACTTATAGTAAGGCCGTGGATGCTTTTAAGAAGAAGGAATTGCGAGAAGCGTTCCTTACCATGTCTGATGCTAGGAAACCAGGATGGCTACGTAGACTTAAATGATTTAAGAGCTATCTTTATTTGAGAGTCATTTAGGAACACCTCTTTATGTTTTTAAAAAGTAAAATTCAGTTTTGTAATTGTGATTGCTTGCTTGTGTCCCAATTGCTTTTATCTCCTTTTTGTTTGCAATCAAAAATTATTTGCTTTTCTAGAATGTTATTTGCTTTTTTGAAATGTTAACTTTTAGTGTTTGAGTGTTCGTTAGCTTGTACATTAATTAAGTACATAGATTGTAATTTGAGTGGAGATAACGTTTTATGACAGGTCATAGATATAATGGAGGCTGATAATGCTGTTAGCTTTGATGATTCTTCATCAGATTCAAGTGATGATGAAGAATTAGCTGAGTTGATGATGGTTAATATGATTTACAATTATAGTAATAAATATTTGTATAAAGAAAAAGTTCGGACATCAGCATTAAGTGGTCGAGATTATACTACAGAGGTACTAACTGGATCTGAAACAGTGTGTTATGAGCAATTCAGAATGAAAAAAGCATGTTTTGTTAATTTTTGCAATGAATTGAGAAGGAGAAATTACCTGGATGATTCAAGGTTTGTGCAAGTAGAAGAAAAGGTTTTCATGTTTTTGTTCATACTTGGCCATGATGTTGGCCATAGACAGGTTGCAGATCGCTTTCAACACTCAACAGAAACTGTGTCTCGTTATTTCAAGGAAGTGTTGAGAGCAGTATGTCGGTTGGGAAAGGAGCTGATAAAACAAGATACCGAAGAATTACCCGACAAAGTTAAAAGTAAGCCAATATATTACTCTTGGTTCAAGGTATGACTTTCTAAAATTAGAATATTCATGTTCTCTTTATTTTTTTCCTACTTGCTTTAATCTATTTTTTTCGATTATTTTTTTATAGAAGTGTGTAGGAGCAATTGATGGTACGCATATTAGTGCATGGGTTCCTTCTGAAAAACAAACCTCGTGTAGAGGTAGAAAGTCAATCGTTACTCAAAATGTTATGTGTGCTTGTGATTTCAATATGATGTTCACATTTGTGTACACGGGGTGGGAAGGAAGTGCACACGATGCAAAAGTTTTTTTAGATGCGGTTACCAATCCAAATGCACAATTTCCATGGCCATCTCCAGGTGAATATGAATCTTGTTAGAGTTGAATTATTTTGATTAAATGATCATGTATCTTATTGAATGTTATGTACACTTATTTATGTAGGAAAATTCTTTCTCGTGGATTCTGGTTATTCTTGCATAGAAGGATTTCTTCCCCCTTATAGAGGTCAAAGATATCATACAGAACAATATAGAGGTCAAGGTAGACAGCCAAGAAGTCGTGAAGAGTTATTTAACTATAGGCACTCCTCTTTAAGAATGACTATTGAGCGTTGTTTTGGTGTATTGAAGAGCAGGTTTCCTATTTTAAAGTTAATGCCTCCATATAAACCTTCTAGGCAACGACTTATAGTGATAGCATGTTGCGCTATTCATAACTATATACGTAAGTGGAATTTAGGTGATGATTTATTTACAATGTGGGAAGATATGGATCTTGCACAATTAGAGACTATGAGAGAAGCTTCTCACATAGAGGTACCAAGTTCAAGCATTGACAACTTGTCAAGATTATCTAATGATGGTGCAACAAGAATGGCAGAATGTCGTGATCGTATTGCAAATAGGATGTGGGTAGCACATAGCAATTATGCAATTTAGCTAATTAAGTTGGACTCCTATTATTCATATAATCGTACTTGTTTTAACTTTAAGTTTGTACTTAAAGTGTTTATATGGTATAATTGTAATAGTTGGTTAGGAACTCAAGTGACATTATCAAGTAGTTATTTGGTTATTTTTATAAGAGAAGTGAATTTTTGCTTATAGAAAATATCGTGATTTTCTTATAAACTCAATATGTTGAACATGATTTTATATTATTTTGGTTAATAAATATGTACATGTCTTTAGGTTCTTTAACATTATGAAATAAAGTATAAAATGAGATTAAAAAGAAAATTACAAACCAAATGAATTTTCTGTTTTTTGTTTTAAAAACATGTTTTCAAAACATATTTACCAAACAAATTTTTTTGTTTTTTAGTTTTTAAAACTGTTTTCAAAAATGGTATTACCAAACATAATTTTTTGTTTTTTTATTCTGAAAAACAATTCTTAAAAACAACATTACAAAATAGTTTCCAAAACAAAAAAACCAAAACACAATCAAACGGGCCCTTAGTTTGGTAGTTTGTGTTTTATTGTTTTATATTTTGCCTCACAAGTCTTTTAGTTTATGAGTTTGGGTAGAGTCTCTTAGAGGGTAGTGAATCTCTTTTGATTGCATGATTATATCATATTTTGAGTATTCACTTTGCCTAAAATCAATAGGTGGCTTAAAGGTTTGAAAGAAAAGGTTTAGTTTTTGAGAAAACAAGGTTTAAGTGATTTTTAATGTTAATAATCGATTAACAGATTTTGATAATTGATTAACAGTGTGTTTTGAACTGATAATCGATTAACAAACTTTTGATAATCGATTATCTGCACTTTTACTCGAGTAAATTTTTGCAGACTTTCGGCTTACTCGATTAAATCATGTTTTACTCGATTAACACTTTTTCTACTCGAGTAACACGATCAGATATGGTTTTTTAAATACGTTTTTCACTTCTCAAAAGCACTTTTAACCATTCCTAACTTTTGGGTATTCTATATAAACCTATTCCTAACCTTTGTGATCATCTAGAATCATTTGTATACACATTTTACAAAGAATCAAAGCCACTCTATTCTCTCTCACTTTCTCAAGATCAAAGCTTTAACTTTTACATTCTTTGATCAAGAACCTTGAATCTCTCATGTTGATAGTTTCATAACTTTTGAAAGAGATTCATAGGATTGTTATTTTGTTTTCATTTGAGTTGTAATCTTTGCAAGAGGCAAGCTATCTACAACAATTGGAAGTCTTGGTTGTGAATCAAGCAAAGTTATTTGGAAGCCTTGGTGAGGCATTTCATCAAGCACTTGGAAGCCTTGTTGTGATAACAAACAATTGGAAGTCTTGTAGTGAAGCAAGCATTGGAAGTCTTGTTGTGGGTATCGGCAAGCAAAAGAGAAGAGGTTAGATTAGATATCAATAGGGTTACAAGGCAAGGGTGTGGTATCTCTTGTAGGCTAGCAAGAAGGAGTCTTGTGAGGCATTTACTTGTAATTTGAGAAACTCTAATTCCTCATAGTGAAGAATCTCTCTTGGTTTAAGAGGGGACTGGAGTAGCTTTCAAGTGGATGAAAGTGAACCAGGATAAATCACTGTGTCATATCTCTAAACTCTCTACTCTTTATAATTCTTGTTATTAATTGTGTTCTTGGTTGAAAACCTAGAAAAAGTGATTTTTCATAATTGATTGAATTGAATCTTTAATTGTGCAAAATTGATTTGGGGAAAATCATTTTCATAACTAGGTTAATCAATAAGAATATAGGTATTAATTGTTTCCGCTGAATCTCTGGTTATACTTGTTAATTGATTGATTTTCGTATTTGATTGAAAAGTGATTTTTCAATATACAGAGGCATTAATCAATTAGTTCATGTTATTAATCGATTAAGGCTAAAGAATTTTGTGAAAATTATTTGTTTTAATCGTTTTGATTTGTTTCTTGCGAAAATCTTTCAAGGTTTCTTAAACACCTATTCAACCCCCCTTCTAGGTGTTCTCCTAGTGTTTCCTAGTTATTTCACCCACCGCTTGTTGGTTTCTAACAGTACTCCCTCTGTTTCATAATTTTTTATCTGAAACTTTTTTCTCACTTCATATATTTAGTCCTTTTACAATTCCAATGCATAAACTATTTTTTTCCAACTTTAACTCTTCATTCAATCTTTTTTTTACTTCTCATTAATTCTACTTTTATCATCTCTCTTATATTTAAATTAAATCACCACTATGCATTAATTAATGGACATGCTTTCTAATAAAAATTAAATACTACTACAATTTTCAATAAGGATTAAATAAGGACATTTAGACAAAACATATATAAAACATATAATAATCAACACTTTCTTAATATGTGTGCTCAAATCTGAAAGGCCAAAAGTTAAGTTACGGGCGGAGTAACAATTTAACACGTAACATCTTAATATAAAAATTGAATTTACTAATTTAAACAATTAAGGTCTACCACATTGTTGACATGGATATAATTTGGGAGAAAATGAAAATAAAAAGAGCTTGTCATTACAATTTTTTCCTTTTATATCAAGTGATTTTTCTTATCTGAAAGTCTTCTAAAAACAAATTAAAGGTAGACTTAAAAATCAAGCTACATTCAGTTTCTTATCTTGTTTACACTGTCTCTTGTCTCAACCCTCAACATTTGTAAATTCATATTGTATAGTTCTTTACACTTAAAAAATCACCAATTCGTTGATGGGACTCCCTTTGAACCTATTTTGCAAGAATCAAAACGATTAGTAATTAAGAAATCAAGGGACCAAAGACAAATCGGGGAAACAAAGGAATTGGAGTGATCTTCCCAAATACATCATCAAGATTATTAATAAGCCTTTGTTGAGCCTTGACTTTGCCAATTACTGCAAGCATCTCCTTTATTAGACGACTTACTATTATATATGCATGAATTTTAGAAACTATATCATGTTTCCCAAACTCATTGATTTGCATAATTGAAATGACAACTTCATTGATTCAAATATTGACCTAGAAGCATCCCATAGGTTTAGCAAAAGAAATCAGTGTTGTTGGTCTTATAAGGAGAAATCCACGCTAAGATATTCTTAAAGTTAATTAAATCATACATAGATTAATAAGACATGTATGCTAAATAGAGCAAGTACCATGCTCCCGCAAGCAGCTGATAAAATCGAAATTCTCACAGAAAGTAAAATCTAGATATTATTAAAGTCTCATACCAGCACCTAAGAGCTACACAAAAAGTAAAATCGAAATTATCATAAAAAATTAAGAATTCTCTATTAGCTTTATAAATTAACACTCCTGAACTCTGCAATGCATGTGTAAGTGTATCCAACAACCTGTTGAAGTAGTACAACAGCCTTTCGTTAATATATTAAAATCAAAATGGTCCCAGAAGTCAATGTTGCATTTCTAATTAGAAAATTTATCATTTGCAAAGTATTTTGACCAAAGATGAGTGGCCAATTCTGTAAGATCGCAGAAAATAAAAAGTTTTATGCAGCATTAATTATAAAATATACTCCAAAGTTTTTCAAATTTTGGCTCAGTCAATCCAAAAATGTTGTGCCAATATTTGGAGCTATATCTAATACAGCAGAATTGTTTGTTTGAATGCAACAGTGCAGCGCAACCAACAATCTTACAGAACACAATAGTCTAATACACGAGATAACGATGAATTAGAGTTTTTAAAACTATGGACTTCTTTTCCCCATTATACAACATCAAAAACTAAAAATTCAGAGAATGGAAGTGAATTAAGTCCATATTCAGGTTACCAAGCACAATCCAATGAATTTGCAACTAATCATTTCTTAACCACATGTTAAGATAAGTATGTTATTGCTATGACCTTTATGAGCAATTAGCTGATTAAAGAAAATGTCTCCACCCACAATCTCCAACCATGTGTCCATTCTCTATCTTTGAATGCTTGCTATGGGATGGAACCAAATTTTGTCCAACATAGTTTAAAGGTTCTAAATTCATTTTTCTCATTTTATATACTAATTAAATAACTACATAAATTCTCACCCTTTTGAGTACACACTTGATATACTAATGGCACCAACTTCAATAGTGAGCACTTTCTCTTTCATTTAGGCTTCTTGTAGCTGCCATGGTCTGACACTCCTCCGAAGGATGATATATGGCGTTCTCTGCATCAGATGCCAATCTATGTGCTAGCTGAGACACCACTCCACCTGGACCACCACTTTGGGTAGTGTTGGAAACCAACAAGCGGCTAAAACAACCTTCTAGAGGGGGGTGAATAGAAGTTGTAAGCGATGATACCCAAATTTAAAAAGTAATTAAAAATGGTTCATAAACAATTAATTTTAAGCAAAACAACAGGTCTTAATCGATTAAACTGATGCCTAATCGATTAACATCAGAAAGCTTGAAAAAATTTAATCCATTATGCTGCTACTTAATCGATTAAGTACTAATAAAATTTGCAGAAAAATGTTTTCAGCTTAGGTCAAGAAACACATAGTAATCCAGATATACAGATTTAGATCTAAGGCAATTAATTACGAATCAATTAAACAAGATAAAGAATGCGTAATTAAAATTCCCAATCTAAACCTAAATTCAAGAACGCTCTCAAGATTCAAATGAATAACAAAACGTAAAGAATGAAAATAACAAAGAACACACAGAGATTTTAGCCTGGTTCACTCACAACCACCATGAGCTACATCTAGTCCTCCCTCTCTGGATTGGGAGATTTGCTTCACTAAGAAATAAGAGAATTAGTACAATAGAGTTAGAATTCCTCACTTCGCTCAATCCTAACCCTTTCTCACGATGTACCAAATCAATGAGAGTCTACCCCAATATCTTAATTCCTTAATCTCGTTCTTTGATTGAAGGTCGCCTTCAATCCCTTTAGCTTTTGCCTTGAATTCTTCAAAGCCCAAGGTAATGCTCCACCTTGCTCCCTTTTCAATATCCAATTGAAAATTCCTTTTGTTGAATGCCTTGCATGTAACCTCAATGTTACAAATTGATTCAACCAAGAATGTTGAAGAACACTTAGAATCTCAATTTGATTCAATAAGAACACAATATGTATTGAAATTGAGATTTGAAAAGAAGATGATAGAGATTTGATTTGAAACAGAAAATTTGCTCAACAAAGATTGTAAGATGGTGAAAATATGCTCTAGAAAATATTAGGTTCGTAACCTTTTTCAAAACACATTAGAAAAGCTTTTATTCATTCTGTTTTAACAGCCCTTAATCGATTAAAGACAAGCTTAATCGATTAACCACTGTTAAAAGAATGCTTTAATTAAAATTGAACTTGTGTTAATCGATTAACCACTGCTAAATGGCTTTTCTTTTATTTGCTATTTTCACCTGTTACTTTTAATAAAACTTTGAGCTATACATCTCTATCATGGTAATCTCAATTCTTAAATAGAGACAGATGAATTAGCTTATTGCTCTGACGAAGTCAATTATTTTGATGAACTCGGTGCTCGGAGTGCTATCTGGTCGAATCGATCGTTACTCAGAATCTTAGTTCTATTTGGTCCATGATGAATGTTTTGATAATGACAAAGTGTTTTGAACAAGCTATCATGTGATGATCAAGTTCAAGTTCAACAAGCAACAACAAACATCAAGTGAAGAAGAGAGAACAAGCTCATGAAGACTTAAGTTTGAGTGTAATTGTTTTTGTTTTATCTTTTGCCTCTCAAGCTTCATAGGTTTTCATTTGGGTAGTTTGTTTAGAGGGTAGTGAATCTCATTCATAAGTCATGATTTAATCATAATTTGAGTTTTCACTTAACCTAGAATCAATAGGTGGCTTAAAGGTTTTAAAGGAAAGGTTGGTTTTTGAGAAAACAAGTTTTAAACAAGTGCAGTATCAATCTACTCGAGTAAATCAAGATTTAATCGAGTAGTACTCCAGTATGCTGCAATTTACTCGAGTAAACAATGCTGAACTGATTTTTAAAATACGATTTTCACTTCTCAAAATCAGTTTTCAAGTGCCATAACTTTTGGGTATTCTATATAAATCTTTTCCTAACCTTTGTGATCATAACCCATCATTTTGATATTCATTTTACAAAGAATCAAGCCACTCTATTCTCTCTCAATTTCAAAGATCAAAGCTTTTCTATTTTTCATATTCTTTGATCAAGAACCTTTGAATCTCTTGTGTGATTTGTCATAGCTATTGATTGAGATTCATTAGGATTGTTATGTGTATTCATTGAGTTGTAATCTTTGCAATAAGGCAAGCCACTACAACAAACAAGAAGCCTTGGTGTGTCGATTATCATCAAGCAACGTTCATTGAAGAAGAAGAAGTCTTGGTTGTGAATCAAGCAAGGAGAAGCCTTGATGTGTGGATTATCATCAAGCAATTGAAGACTTGTTGTGTCGATTATCAACAAGGGGTAGAGGTTAGATTAGAGAGAAGATCAATAGGATTACAAGGCAAGGGTGTCGGTTATCTCTTGTAGGCTAGCAAGAAGGAAGTCTTGTGAGGCAATCACTTGTAATTTGAGAACTCTAATTCCTCATAGTGAAGAATCTCTCTTGGTTGAAGAGGGGACTGGATGTAGCTTTCAAGCGGGTGAAAGTGAACCAGGATAAATCGCTGTGTCGTATCTCTAAACCCTTACTCTTTATATTCAAGTCATTTGATTGCGTTCTTGGTTGAAAACCTAGAAAGATTGATTTTCATAATTGATTGAATTGAATCTTTAATTGTTCAAATTGATAAAGGGAAAATCATTTTCATAACTAGGTTAATCAATAAGAATATAGGTGTTAATCATCTCCGTTGAATCTCTGATCTTTCATGTGAATTGATTGATTTTTGTATGCGAATGAAAACTTGATTTTTCTGGTTTCTGTCAGATATACTCGAGTAAACGAGTCTTTAATCGAGTACTACTCGAGTACTCTGAAATCTACTCGAGTAAACCTGAGAGTTTTTGGAAAAATATTTTGTTTTGATTGTTTCGATTTGTTTCGTTCGAAAATCTTTCAAGGTATCTTGTACACCTATTCAACCCCCCCCCCCTTCTAGGTGTATTCCTAGGGTTCCTTTGTCTCTCCAACCACCAGTTGCGGTTTCCTCAATTGGTATCAGAGCTCGGTCGAAAGACACGAGCATAAGAGCTTTTACGTAAAGATCCTAGTTAAGTAACCGCAATGGGTTCTACGAATCCCCTTGGTGGTGAAGGTGCTTCAATAAGTCGTCCTCCATTGTTTACCGGAGAAGGCTATGCATATTGGAAAGTTAGAATGAAAATCTTTATCCAAGCCATAGATAGTGAAATTTGGAAAGTAGTTGAAAAAGGTCCTCATATCCCTTCTAGTTTAGTTGAAGGTGTAGAACAATTGATCCCCGAGGATAAGTGGAAGGATGATGATAGAAAGAAAGTTCAATATGATTATAAAGCAAAGAATATCATTACCTCCGCTTTATCCTATGATGAGTTCTTTAGAGTTTCTCAATGTTCTAGTGCTAAGGAAATGTGGGACACTTTACAAGTGACTCATGAAGGAACTAGTGAGGTTAGGAGAGCTAGATTGAATGCTTTAATGCGTGATTATGAATTGTTTCATATGCTTCCAAATGAATCTATAAATGATATGCAAAAGCGTTTTACTCACATTATAAATCATTTACTTGCTCTTGGTAAAACTTTTCTTAAAGGTGAACTTTCTAACAAAGTGTTGAGATGTTTAGACAGGAATTGGCAACCAAAAGTAACGGCTATTGTTGAATCTAAAGATTTGGATGCTATGGATCTAGCAACACTTTTTGGAAAGCTTCAAGAACATGAAATGGAGCTTGGACGATTAAGTATCAATGAAGAGTCGGATAAAAACAAAGAAAGAAAGGGACTTGTTCTTAAAGTCAAAAGTGGATACAAAAAGAAAGAAAGTTCCGATGATGATGATAGTGAAGATTCCGATTCCGATGTTGATGAAAAAGACATGAAACTTCTACTAAGGAAGTTTGACAAGTTTCTAAGGAGAAAAAGAAGGTTGAACAAGGACAAAAGTAAAGAGAAGGATTCCCCATACTACAAGACCAAGACTTCAAAAGAAGGTGTAGTTTGCCATGAATGCGGAAAACCCAAACATCTCAAGTATTCGTGCTCTAAGTATCTCAAGAAGAAGGAGAAAGACAAGAAAAATTCTAAATCTAAAAGAGCATACATAGTTTGGGATAGTGATGAAGATAACAAGAAAAGCACATCGAGTAGTTCATCGGATAATGAAGAAGCCGCTTGTCTCAACTTGATAACTCTAGTAGATGATGAAGAACAAAGTTCAAATGATGAATCAAGTTATCAAAGCGAGGATAGCGATGTAAGTCATACTAAATCCGAAATTTCTTCTAAATATGAATTGTTATATAATGCTTATGAAGAAATGCATGAACAACTTGAAAAACTAGCTTTGAAAAACATTGAAAGAAAGAAGCTCATTTTGAAACATCAAAAAGAGATTTTAGAACTTCAAAAACAAGTTGATGAGCTTAATCTTGAAAATGAAACTCTTGATCTTATATATGCTAGTTCTTCTTGTGATTGTGCTAGTAGAGTGAATATTGTGGTTGATTGTGAGAATTGCAAGTTGCTTAAAAATGAAAATGCTATTTTGAAAAATAAGCTTGCAAGTTTCACAAGTGGTGATATTAGATTGCGCACATTGTTAAATTTTCGAAGAGAAAATTCAAACAAGTTTGGTTTGGGTTATACTAATGCTAAGAGTAATTCTCATAGAAATGTTGTTGATTTTTCTAAGGTTGATTTTTCAAATACACCAACATGTTTCTATTGTGGTACTCATGGACATACTTCAAATGTGTGTTATATTAAAGTGCATGGTATACCTAAAGGAGATTTTGTTTGGATGAAAAAGGGTGAAAGTCCCTACACTAATGAAAATGGATCCAAAACTATTTGGATACCAAAAAGAAAAGCATGATTGTTTTGTAGTTATGATTGAAGAGCAAAGAGAGCTTACAAGTGTTATTCATATTTGCATCTTCAATTGGTATCAAAAGAAGTCCTACAATATGGTACAAATGTTATGGTTAGTTTGTGAACTTCATATGGTATCTTCTCAATTGGTATTACTTTTCTAAATGTTTAATTAAATCATTTGGTATCATTGAGTAGATTCATAGATGGTTATCATGATATAGTGACATGCTTTGGTTGTTATTAAAGAAATATCACAATTGGTATCAAATATTTGTTGATATATGTACTTCTTTACAATTGATATCTTCTTTGTTAAGTGATATTATGATATTTTAGTTCTCAATTGGTATCATATTACATTGTTATATTCTCTTGCCAATTGGTATCACATTGCAAAGTATAGTTCTATTGTATTTGTTCAATTGGTATCAATGTTGTAAAGAAATGATCATTGATTTCTTACCTTGGCTTAGATGTTATATTTCAATTGGTATATATTACTTTTTGATAATGCCAAAGGGGGAGAAATATGATGTTTTGAATTGAATGGAATGTTTCTCAAAGGGGAGAAATGATTGTTGGATAAATATTATGATTTTTAGATGTTTGTTTGGAGAAAGGTTGTTTTTGGTGTTTTTATGTAGGTTGAGATAAGTTGTTGAAGATAGGGGGAGAATCAAGCTTCTATCAATTGGATTTGTAACGTCCTCAATTTAATTTCCAGTTAATTTATTTAATTAATTGTTATCAAAATATATTAGAGTTAATTAAGAAAAATTATGATAATTAATCCAACGAGTATGTGAGGTGTTAGAAAGGAGTTAGAAAGGGGAGAATCGAAATCGGAATTGAATCGGGTTAAAAAGTGCAATTTTAGCTAAGTTAAATCACCTTTCCAACAACCCTAGTTTGGAAAATTGTAATTAAATAATTACAACTCCAATCAAGATTTCCACCGTTGGATATGGAGTATGGATTTTTAGGAACCTTGCTTTAAAATTTGAGCAAGATCCGACGGTTAACGAAGAAGTTATGGTGATTTGAAAACACGATGAAAATAGAAGAAAAATAGAAAAGGCAATTAGCAGTGGTTAATCGAGTATTAATCGATTAACTGCCATTTTAATCGAGTATTAATCGATTAAGTCGAGTTTTTCAGCCCAGAAAACAGCGTTTTGGCCTTCTTCTTCACACATTCTTCCATGGCTTTCTCTCTCTACTAGGGGCCGAACTTCTCTCCCTTCTCTCCATGATTTCACCTTCAAATCATCACTTAAACCCATGAATAATCACTAAAAATCAATCCCCATCACCCACAAACCTTTAATCTTCTATCAATCTCTCAAGATCAAGGATTGGAAGCTCTCTCTCTCCCTCTCTCCACGTTTTTCTCTCTCATCCAGCAAGAGGGTTTTAGCTCAAATTGGTATTTTCTATCTTTAATCTTCAAAATCAAGGTAAGGGGGTTGATTCATGGGCTTGGAAGTTGAATTTTGGGTGTGTATAATTATGATTAAGTTTAGGGTTAGATAATATGATTTTCTCTCTTTAATATATATGTTATTGTTCATGAAATTGCTTGACCCTATTTGCTACATGAAATAAGCATGATTATTAGTTGTATTTGTGGTTTGTTTTGTATTAGTTGTTTACCTTGCAATTAGTTGAGGAATTTATGGACATTGTAAGTAATAAGTTGAAAAAGGAATTTATGAGAATAAGGAGTAAGAAATTGTTTATGTTAGTAAATATGTAATTATGTAACTTCAAGTAAAAAAATGAGATGTTTTGAAAAGTTTATATGAATTGGAAATGAGAAGTGTTACTTTGCAAATTATGAGTATGAGAAATGAAAGAAATAAAGTGGTAATGCAAAGTAAGGAAAAAAAATAAGAAAGTCTGCAGCTATTAATCGCGTTTTGGGATCCACACCCATTAGGTGCACACGGTTAGGACAGGGTCCTACTAGCAAAGTAGGCCCGAATTAGCCCCAATAGGTACAAAGCTCGCTCAGGAAAAATCCCCATAAGATCAAAGGCTCGTTAGGTTACGTGGATCCTACGCGATGATTAATAGCTGCATTACCAAATATAATCATGAAATATGAATAAATGAGAATATATGAAAGAGAGTGAAGAAAAGAAAATAAAGAAAAGGCCCTAACGAGGGAAAGGTCTTATGGGTCAAGAAGTCCTGAGTGAGAAGAAGTCCTATTGGGTGAAGATACCATCCTAACCAATTGTGCAGCAAGAATACCTAATGGAATTCATAATGCAAGCAAAGTTAAGATACAAAAGTTAAAAGCTTGTGAAAGTAAAAGTCATGTTTAAAGTTGAAGAAAAACCAAGAGTGTTTATCATTGATATATATATATGATTTAATTTCGAACCAATAAGGTATGCAATGAAGCATGATTTATGTATGTGTATGAATTGATTGTTGCATGCCTTAGTTGTTCTTATGCCTCTTTAAAATGACATTTCTGGGTTCGTGGATTTCTCACCCCTTACACCCATTTTTCAGGTTCAGAGTTAGATTCCGAGGTCCCAGCCGAGCAGGATCACTCTCCCAACTAGGGAGAGTAGTGGTTCATACTTTTATTCTACTAGTTTTGGATTTAGTTATTTTGAGATTTTATATAAAAACTTAGTTTAAACTTTCCTTATGACTTAGTATATTTTTGTGGTGCAATGTGTGAGCACCTTTGGGCCGGATTTCCTCCGCTATGACGGGGACGTTCCGTGCATATTTTTGTTGTAAATAATACCTATGTAATGTTGCAAAACTAAATGAGTGCGGGGCTATAGAATGAGCTGGGGAAACACCCTAGCACCGCACATAAGTAAAAGGAACTGAACTGGAAAATGTATTTTTAACTTTCACGCAGGTAGCAAGTTTTCAAGAAATATGGAAAATATCCGATAAACAGAGGAGACTCTGTCGGATTTTTCCTAAAAATTTTCTATAACTAAATACTACTAAATATATTTTGTAAATAAGGGTAATTAAGTAATTCCACATGTGTACCCCTTTGTTTGTAAAAGTTAGGAAAAGAAAAATTCTAGACCACTATTTTAATAATGAACTTAGGCTTCCCCACTCTGATAATGGAGTTAGAAATTAATTAAGCAAAGAAAACTCATAAAATCTTTGTTTAATCGTATAATAAAACTTAGGGTGTCACATTCATGGTATCAGAGCAGTTTTGTCCTCGGCTATGGAGTTTCATTACTCCTTGATTTCTCATCAAGCGAGAAATTGTTCAAATGTCAATGTTTAGGTTCATCTTTAGTAATTCTTAAATAATTTCCTTTAAGTCTTTCTTCTTTAAATTCTTCTTGGCATACTAATTTAGTTGTGATTTTCAACAAGGTAGATACCCTTCATGGCTCGTCGACAAAACGAGAATGATCGTCTTACAGCTATTCTAGAGAATCTGGTTCAAGCCAACCAGAATCAGGCTCAGAATATTGCAAACGCTGTCACTGCTGCTGTTGCTGCTATGCAACCACCCCAACCCGCCCCTCCTGCTATTGATTGGCTTTCAAGGTTTAAGAAGCAGGATCCTCTGAGGTTTGAAGGGGGACACAATCCTGATGGAGCCCAAGATTGGCTCCAGGATATTGAGAAAATATTTGCTTCTCTTCAGCCTCCACAGGATCAACGGGTTCGTCTTGCTGAATTCATGCTGATCGGTGAGGCCCAATATTGGTGGCAGCAGGAACGTCGCGATCTTGAAGCGGCAAATCGGGAGATCACTTGGGAGCTTTTCCGCACTACTTTCTTGGACAAGTATTTCCCAGAGAATGAACGCAGAGAGAAAGAGCTGCAATTTCTGAATCTTGTTCAGGGCAACATGAATGTTGGAGAGTATGCTGCGAAGTTCCGGGAGTTGATGCGCTATTCACTTGGTTACAGAGATGTTGAGGAGAGGGCAAAATGTATCAAATTTGAAAGTGGTTTACGCTCTGAGATCAAGGTGCTGTTTGAATATCAGAATATCGCCAGTTTGTCTCAACTGATTAATATGACTAGTGCGTATGAAAAGAGCTTGCAGAATGCGCAAGTGACTGATCGGGGGAAAGCTGTGCAGAAGTCTGGAGGCCCGATCAAGGGTAAAGCACCTATGCATAAATCTGGTCCTTATTCTGTTAGTGGCAACAGAGGCCCTCAGCAATCCAAATCTGGTCCCATAGGAGCTACTTTTCCTAGTTATCCTTCATGCACTCATTGCGGAAAGCGTCATCTTGGTGAATGCTGGTTTAAGAATCAAGACTCAAAACCCAGAGTTTGCTTTACTTGTGGACAACCTGGTCATTTCTATTATCAATGCCCGAAGAAGAATGTGAAACAAGAAGTTAATACGACTCAGGCGCAACCAGTCAAGGGAAAGAAACCCGTTCAGAAGGGTAAAGTGTATACTATGGATGGAGAGGAGATAGAGGATGGTGATGAACTTATTCGAGGTACTGGTACTTTAAATAATCTCCCTTGTAAAATATTGTTTGATAGTGGTGCATCGCATTCTTTTATTTCATCATCATGCGTCAAGAGAATAGGAGTGCCTACAGTGGTGATGCCGTATGTGCTCGCGGTGTCAACACCTACTAGTACCGCAGTGTCTACGTCTCTTGTGTGTCCAAATTGTTCTCTTCGAGTACTTGAGAGAGAATTTGACTTGAATCTTATTTGCTTACCTCTCAAGGGGCTCGATGTCATCCTCGGCATGGATTGGATGGCGAAGAATAGAGTTCTTATTGATTGCCACAGCAAGGCCGTCATCTTTCCTAATGCAACCGTGTCAAATCTAGAGATTGAAACAGAATCAGATGTAAGCAAGATTCCTGTTGTGCAGGGATTCCCGGAGGTATTCCCGGATGATATTCCTGGTTTACCGCCACATAGAGAAGTAGAATTTAGCATTGATTTGGTTCCCGGTGCTGGACCAATATCAATTGCCCCGTATCGGATGGCCCCTCCTGAATTGGCCGAGCTAAAGAAGCACATCGAAGAGTTGTTTGCTAAACAATTCATTCGGCCTAGTGTGTCACCATGGGGAGCCCCGGTATTATTTGTTAAAAAGAAGGACGGCAGCTCAAGAATGTGTATTGACTACCGCCAGTTGAATGCGGTAACAATCAAGAACAAGTATCCACTTCCCCGAATTGACGATTTGTTAGATCAACTGGGGGGAGCGTCCATATTCTCTAAGATCGATCTTCGATCAGGCTATCATCAAATCCGAATTAAAGAGGTCGACATTCCCAAAACAGCTTTTCGCACCCGTTATGGGCATTTTGAATACGTTGTCATGCCCTTCGGCCTTACTAATGCACCGACAATCTTCATGGACTACATGAACCGGATATTCAGACCTTTTTTGGATTCTTTCGTCGTTGTCTTTATCGACGATATTCTTGTATATTCTAAAACTCCAAGTGAGCATGCTGAGCATTTGCGGATGGTGTTGCAGATCCTCAGGGAGAAACAATTGTATGCTAAGCTTGCCAAATGTAGTTTCTGGTTAAATGAAGTGTACTTTCTGGGTCATGTCATTTCAGAAAAAGGAGTGGCAGTTGATCCATCGAAGGTAGAAGCAGTACTCAAGTGGGAGAGACCCACCACAGTCACAGAGATCAGAAGCTTTCTAGGCATGGCCGGCTATTATAGGAGATTCATTGAGGGTTTTTCTAAGTTAGCACTTCCGCTAACCAAATTAACTCGTAAGGAGGTACCCTATCAATGGACAGAGGAGTGTGAGCATAGTTTTGAAGAATTAAAGAAGCGACTCACTAGCTCACCCGTCTTAATTTTGCCGGATCCATCTCAGCCCTTCGACATTTATTGTGATGCATCGAAACAAGGATTAGGATGCGTGCTAATGGAAAATGTATTTTTAACTTTCACGCAGGTAGCAGGTTTTCAAGAAATATGGAAAACATCCGATAAACAGAGGAGACTCTGTCGGATTTTTCCTAAAAATTTTCTATAACTAAATACTACTAAATATATTTTCTAAATAAGGGTAATTAAGTAATTCCACATGTGTACCCCTTTGTTTGTAAAAGTTAGGAAAAGAAAAATTCTAGACCACTATTTTAATAATGAACTTAGGCTTCCCCACTCTGATAATGGAGTTAGAAATTAATTAAGCAAAGAAAACTCATAAAATCTTTGTTTAATCGTATAATAAAACTTAGGGTGTCACAGGATTCAAATGTCAAAAGCATTTATTGAGGGGGAGCAAGAGTCTCACCAAGTGATCAAATTGTTAAAGCATCAACAACTTCAAAGAACTTTTGGAGAACTTCAAAACATGGTTTGTCATTTTCAAAAAGGGGGAGATTGTAAGTTCCATGATGAATGTTTTGATAATGACAAAGTGTTTTGAACAAGCTATCATGTGATGATCAAGTTCAAGTTCAACAAGCAACAACAAACATCAAGTGAAGAAGAGAGAACAAGCTCATGAAGACTTAAGTTTGAGTGTAATTGTTTTTGTTTTATCTTTTGCCTCTCAAGCTTCATAGGTTTTCATTTGGGTAGTTTGTTTAGAGGGTAGTGAATCTCATTCATAAGTCATGATTTAATCATAATTTGAGTTTTCACTTAACCTAGAATTAATAGGTGGCTTAAAGGTTTTAAAGGAAAGGTTGGTTTTTGAGAAAACAAGTTTTAAACAAGTGCAGTATCAATCTACTCGAGTAAATCAAGATTTAATCGAGTAGTACTCGAGTATGCTGCAATTTACTCGACTAAACACTGCTGAACTGATTTTTAAAATACGATTTTCACTTCTCAAAATCAGTTTTCAAGTGCCATAACTTTTGGGTATTCTATATAAATCTTTTCCTAACCTTTGTGATCATAACCCATCATTTTGATATTCATTTTACAAAGAATCAAGCCACTCTATTCTCTCTCAATTTCAAAGATCAAAGCTTTTCTATTTTTCATATTCTTTGATCAAGAACCTTTGAATCTCTTGTGTGATTTGTCATAGCTATTGATTGAGATTCATTAGGATTGTTATGTGTATTCATTGAGTTGTAATCTTTGCAATAAGGCAAGCCACTACAACAAACAAGAAGCCTTGGTGTGTCGATTATCATCAAGCAACGTTCATTGAAGAAGAAGAAGTCTTGGTTGTGAATCAAGCAAGGAGAAGCCTTGATGTGTGGATTATCATCAAGCAATTGAAGACTTGTTGTGTCGATTATCAACAAGGGGTAGAGGTTAGATTAGAGAGAAGATCAATAGGATTACAAGGCAAGGGTGTCGGTTATCTCTTGTAGGCTAGCAAGAAGGAAGTCTTGTGAGGCAATCACTTGTAATTTGAGAACTCTAATTCCTCATAGTGAAGAATCTCTCTTGGTTGAAGAGGGGACTGGATGTAGCTTTCAAGCGGGTGAAAGTGAACCAGGATAAATCGCTGTGTCGTATCTCTAAACCCTTACTCTTTATATTCAAGTCATTTGATTGCGTTCTTGGTTGAAAACCTAGAAAGATTGATTTTCATAATTGATTGAATTGAATCTTTAATTGTTCAAATTGATAAAGGGAAAATCATTTTCATAACTAGGTTAATCAATAAGAATATAGGTGTTAATCATCTCCGTTGAATCTCTGATCTTTCATGTGAATTGATTGATTTTCGTATGCGAATGAAAACTTGATTTTTCTGGTTTCTGTCAGATATACTCGAGTAAACGAGTCTTTAATCGAGTACTACTCGAGTACTCTGAAATCTACTCGAGTAAACCTGAGAGTTTTTGGAAAAATATTTTGTTTTGATTGTTTCGATTTGTTTCGTTCGAAAATCTTTCAAGGTATCTTGTACACCTATTCAACCCCCCCTTCTAGGTGTATTCCTAGGGTTCCTTTGTCTCTCCAACCACTAGTTGCAGTTTCCTCACACACGAGAAACAGAACATACATACACGTGAAACAAAATCAATCATCTCTGTTAAACCGGAATACTCAATTGGTTTTTCACACTTTCAGATTAATATTCAATTGAGGTTCTGCTTGTGTTAATTTGGGTTGTAATCCGCACAAATCAAGAAGGTGCAAGTTCATACAACAAACAACAACAAATCCGATCTCGGCTTGGTGAAGGTTTCATCGAGAGTGGCTGGTGAAGGTTTCACCGCAAGAGGAGGAGTGTTTGAAGGTTTCAAGAAACTCCATCCGTGGAAGTGCTGAAGAGGTTCTTCAGCCATCAATTTAATTGGGGTAGACTTCAAGAGTTTGGTACACTCTTGAAAGGGTTAGGTTGAGTGAGGTTCACTTGTAAATCCTTGTAACCGATTAAATTGATTTTGAGTAAAAGCTCCCTAAGGTTTAGGGGGGACTGGACGTAGCTCTCAAGTGTGAGAGTGAATCAGTATAAAATTTCTGTGTCTCTTCCTTTTTAACGCTTTCTGCATTATCTGTTTATTTGGTCGTCTGCATTGTCCGAGTATTTTAGTCGTTCTCATCGTACCTTAATCTGATCAAATCGTGCTTGCTGTGAATCCGCTGCAAAACTGGTTTTTGTGTGTTGCAGCTCGGATAATCGATTATCGGTATAGATAACCGATTATCTCATTCTGCTTGGCACAAAATCTGACTCTTTTATAAAATCAGCGGGCATCATTTTAACTATTTCTTATATATCTGAAAATTTAATACTATTGCTTCCAACTACTATTCACCCCCCCTCTAGTAGATTGTTAGGCAGTTTGTTGGTTTCCAACACCAAGCCTTAATTGTAACTATCAGGCAATCATTTTTCTCTTGAACATAATGAAGGAAAAAAATGAATTGAAATACTTAAGAGAGAAAGCCACATTAGCAAACAAAATGCCGCTCGTGCATCAATCTGTTGCAGTTCTATAACCAAGACAGGAAGCACAAAGTTCATTATCGTCTTGATACATTAATCAAATCAATATTCTAAGCTCATTAGTACAGAACTATCTCATATGTCACTTGATATTTTGTCAGTCAAATAACATGGCTAGAGTTAAGAACTAAAGAACAAATTTTACATACAAAGTGACTAAGAAACAAAGAGATAAAAAAGACTTCCAAAAAAATGCAAAACTTGAATGAATAAACAGAGAAAAAGGCAAAAAATGTAAAATTCATATTACCCTTCTTTCCTCTATCTTCCACTTCATGATAACCATGAATTTTTTAGAATGGGAATTATATGTCAACAGGAAAGTCTTGATGAGTTACAGTAGTTCTTTTGGTGAGATGATTAGTACAGGCAAATCTCTGTTACACTAAAGTATAATATACAGAAAACTTTTCATTATTTTACAAAATCTTGGTAATATAGTCATTGTTCATAAATTTTCTGTATATAATATGTTTGTAAAACAGAAAACCCACATAGACTTCATCTAGAGGTATTATGATTTCATTCCTATAGGAAGAATAGAAGATTAGAAGGGTTCTTTTTGTTTTCTTTTTTATTTTTAAATATAGTATAAAGGTTCATTTTCTGCAATTCTACATTGATATTAATAAGCAGAGTTAGATGTTGCTTAAAAATGATAAAAATACAAATTTACACCTACAATAAAAAAAAACGGCATGCAATTAAGCTCTATCAATATCTTTAAAAAGCCAAACCTGACAATGGTCATCATTAAGAGGTTGGTCGGAACGAATTATTTGATGAAGATTGGTGTCCATCAATTCATAAACAATGTATACATCATTGAAGGTCTCCTTTTTGGGAGGTCGTATGATATCCTTAATGGTAATGATCTGTAAAGACGTTAGCGATTTTGAAAAACCAAAAAATCAAGCAAAAAGGTGATGATTAGTAGACATCAATCAAATTTATAGTGAAAATAAATTTGATAAAGCACGGTGCAGTAAAAGAACATGTGGCATGAATGCACACATATGCATGTATCTGTGAAATTGCTAAAAATAACTACTAATAAGATGTACAAGTTATAAGCTTTGATCACATTCAAAAATCTATACTTCGAGACTTTTCATCCTAACACATTTAGTCTAATTGCAAATCTATACATGAGAGCTAATAAATCATTAGTTGATATCCTAGGTTCTTGTAACAAATCAGTCAATGGTTCACTAGAGAATCTAACAACAATTTTGTCAAAAATAAGGTAAAAAACGTTAGTGAAATTGAAGAAAACATAAAGTAATAGAAGAATATAAGGGTTCATATGATTGACCAACCTTTGACTGCCGTGACTGCACCAACTATCTCCCCGCAGCCGACCCTGGTGTCATCCTCTTTGTGCGCCGCTCAATTAATCCCCTAACTCGACCCCATCGTAGCTCATAGATCTGAGTAATTGACTGTGGCATCTCAAGCCGGGTTGCCATCGACTTCTTCTTCGCTTCTTCTTGTTTCCATTGTCTTCTTCTTCGCAATAGTAATGTGAGGGATGGGTGAAGGGAGTAGCAACATCTACGGTTTGTGGCTCAATGAAAGAGATTGAAGGAGAGAGTAAGATGAAGCGGAAAGAGATTGATAGTGAAATAGATTAACAGAAAGAGAGATAGAGATTCAAGAATGGAGAATGAAAAGTGAGGAAGAGAGACGAAGAAGAGGAACCGAACGAAGAGGGAGGAAGGGGAACCAAACAAAAATGAAGAAGGAAATAGAGAGGAAGTTTTTGTATTAAGCTTTGGAGAATGGACGGATAATGTGACGACCCAACTTACTATTCTTAATAAAATACTTATATTAAAAAATACAACCATTTTTTTTCTTTTTCTTCCAACAAAAGTTAAGTCATCATCATTTTCAATCTTGCGGAAGTAATCATAGTCATCATAAAAGGGGAAATATCAACTGCATCTTCTAACTTTGAAATCAAAAGAGTACATCTTCCATTACATAAGTTCGCATATTATCAACTAAAGGTTAAATACTAATACCTTAACTAGAACTCTAGGTTATTACACTATATTACAATATATTACAACAAAACGTATAACAACCTAGAGCATATGATTCGCAACTCCAAAATATAAAACTGGAAAGGAAAAGAAACCTGATGAGTTATATCATACACATTCCACTAGCAGGAATTCAACTTCAGTCGTCAGTTCCCCACTGACTCCCAGTTGAATTCTCCATGGGACCCTCATCCACCATTTGATTATTATCTTCCACTGGATCCTTATCCTCAATAGGGTTCTCCTCCTCCTCCTCATCCTCCTCATGTGCCGGTTCAGCAGGCACATAAACCGGAGTCCTTGATCGGACTCTAGGGGAAGGACTAGGGTGAGTGGGAACTTCAAAAACAACTCTTTTAGTTGAGGGTGAAGGACTCGATGGAAGGGTGCGTCTTGTAAAGCGTCATGGTGGTGGTGGAGGGGTTCCATGGCGGAAAACAAAATTCGGTGGAACGTGCATGATATACACCATTGGGATTCTTGTCCTTCGCGGGCGCATTCGGGACCAAGGGTTAGGATGACGGAAGGTAATCTCCACGTCACCCTCGAACGTGGCCCGATGCTCTTCAAAGTTTCACTCCCCATTAGGGAGCGGTCTTATCTCCACGCACAGCATGTTCCTTGCCGTATCCTACACACAAAGGATTAGGAGTGAGTCATAGCTAAATACAATAACAAATGAGCATAACAGGGGCTAAAAATAACATAAACATATCGTCATTTAGCAAAAAGAATGAAAGTACATATGCTTAAACCATTTTTAACACGCATTAGATTTCCTTAGTGTCATGATGCATGCCTACTCCTCATTCATGCATCACGGTTCGGTAGACTCGACCTTCTCTTCTGTGAACCTGGGCCAGATATCTACCTTATCCATTGAACCGAAGCTAAATCCATATCATAGTCATTCCGATTGTTTGGGATGAAGAATCCATGTGTATGAAGCTATGTTTTGATGAGGAAAACATTGTGATGAAATCAAGTGAAAGCAAGACTAAACATTGTGATGAAGTCAAGTGAAAGCAAGTCTCCCAAAGAACAAAAGCAACAATGTTCAAGAGCTAAATGTTACAAAGAAAAGATAAAGAGAAGAAGAAAGCAAATTTTACAAGAAGAGAGAATCAACTAATCTCTAGACAAGCAAGCAAAGAATCAAAGTTTCATAGAGTTATTTTATATTTTGCTTTGAGTCCTTAGGTTGTTGGGTAGAGTTAGTTTTGGGTAGTGAATCTCAATTAATTAATTTTGATCAAATTAATTTTGAGTTTCATAAAACCAATTAATTAAAATATGTTGATGCATATTTTTCAAAAATGTTTTATAAATATTTTTAGGATGCATCAAGAAGTGGCTTAATATTTTAATTAAGGTTGAAAAGAATTGGTTTTAATAGTTAAAGTTTTGAAAATATTTTTTGCTAAATTAGAAAACAAAAGTTACAGTGACTAACCGGTTAGTCATACCCAGTAACCGGTTAGTGACTGTTAAGTTTGTTAAAAATTCAGTTTTATGTTTTCATTCTTTATGGGTATCTATATAAACCATTCTTACATCTTAATGAAAATATAGAATCATTCAAATATGTTTTATATCCAGAGAAACAAGCCACACACTCTCTTTTAGATTGAAAAGATCAAAAGCTTTCTTTTACATCTTGTTATCATCTTTTCTACAAACACAAGAATCTCATAATCAACTTGTTCATTGTTATTTGATTGAGATTCATTAGGTTCTGATTTTCTGTAATTCTATGGTGTTGTAATCATTGCATTCAAGGCAAAATAGTCTACAACAAATTGAAGAAAAAGGAAGTCTTGATTGAGGAACAATCAAGCAAAAGGAAGTCTTGATTAAGGTGTAATCAAGCAAAGTGAAGGTTTCTTGGTTAGGAATAATCAAGAAATTGAAGAAGTCTAAGTGGATAGAGATTCACATAGCAAGAGGGTAGAATTAGAAGATCAAGGAGGGTTGCATAACAAGAGTGAGGTATCTCTTGGTAGCTATCAAGTGAGGAATCTTGAGAGGCTTAGCTTGTAATCAAGGATCTTTAATTCTAGTGAAGAAATCTCTCTTTGTTGAAGAGGGGACTGGATGTAGCTCTCAAGTGGGTGAGAGTGAACCAGGATAAATCTCTTGTGCAGTATCTCTTCCCTGATCTCTTTAATTTCTGCATTATTCATTGTTCTTGCATGAAAACCTAGAAAAGGGATTTTCAAATTAATTGAATCAATTAGTTAGTAATTGTACAAATTAATTTGGGAAAATCATTTTAAAACATCTGTTTAATTGTTTTAAATCTTGGGTTGAAGTATTTCTGCGTTTTACTCTGAGTTCTTGATTGAATTGCAATTGTATTCAAAACTGGTTCAGATACTAACCGGTTAGTAAGCTTAGTAATCGGTTAGTCACTGATACATTTGGTTAAGGAAATTCTGTTTTAACCACGTTTTGTTTGTACTTTGATAAAATTGTTCAAGATTGTTTTAACACCTATTCAACCCCCCCCCCCCTTCTAGGTGTTCTTACGTGTTCATACTATACCACTTGTATTCCAACAAGTGGTATCAGAGCTTTAAGATCAAAGCTTAAACGCTTTACCGGAAAAGATCCTTTTTTGGTTTACAATGGATAGCATGAACATGTTTAATAATCTGAATATTTTAAATGTTGATGATGAGACTATGAAATTACTAATGAGTAAATTCTTGGAGTTTTTGAAAAGTGAAGGAATTTTGCTTGTTCAAGAAAGAAGAGAAGAATCAAGTTTCTCACATCAACACAAGTCAAAAAGAAGAAATTTCAGCAAGAAAGATGCTACAAGTTTCAACCAAGACAATAAGACTAAGAAGATTTCAAAGTAAAAACTCAAGTGTCATGAATGTAGAAAAGAAGGACACATCAAATTTGAATGTCCTCAATACTTGAAGAAACTTGAAGATGACAAGAAGAATAACCAAGAATTCAATTCAAAAGTGAATGATGTTGTGCAAGATATTTCGGAAGAAGATAGATTCTCAAACTTATGCTTGATGGCAATCCCTGATGGAGAGACTTCTCAAAGTGACAATACCATCATACTTGATAGTGATAGTGATAATGAGGTATCCTCTTGTTCTTCTTCTAATTCAAATTCACCATCCTATAATACTTTGTACAATACATATGAAGAAATGTGTATTGAATTTAAGAAACTTGTTAAAGTTCATGAAAAACAGAAAAAGGTTATTTTGAAGCATCAACAAAAGATTGTTGAAATGGAAAATTATATAAATGAGTTGAAGCTTCAAAATGAATCTTTGAATCTTAAAAATTCCCTTATTATTCATGATTGTGAAAATTGTACTAATGCTGTCCCAACTTGTGAGAAATGCAAAATGCTTGAAAATGAAAATGACATTTTGAAAAATAGACTTGCATCATTCACAAGAGGAGATAAGCATTTAAACAATATACTTTCTAGTCAAAGGAATTTTTCGAATAGGTCCGGATTAGGCTATGTCCATGGAAAGAAAAGAAATTTCAAAGTTGTTGGCTCATTTTCTAAAATTGATTTTTCCATAAAGCCAACTTGCTTTTATTGTGGAAAACATGGACATACAAATAATGTTTGTGAAATAAAAAGGTTTGGAGTACCTAATGGATTGTTTGAGTGGGTTAAGAAAGGTCAAAGTCCTTTATTTAACAAAAATGGACCCAAAACCATTTGGGTACCAAAAACCAAGGCTTGAGTTATTTTGTAGGTATGCTTGAAGGGAATGCACTATGATTTGGATATATTTCAGTACCTTCAAAGCAGATAAATTGGTATGAATTCATAATTTCAAATATCTCAAGAAAGTCCTTAAACCATGATAATATTATAGAATTTATCCTTTTCATGGCGAGTGCTTCTTTATCAACTTTTGTGCACTTGTTCAATTTACTAATGTTGTTGAAATTGAATAGATGGATTGAAATATATTTGATTTGATGTGCTAGTCGATGAATATTGAATTTGTATGGTTTAATGGGAAAATATGTGTTATTATGAGTTTTGCTCTCTTTATAGTATATGTATGCAAACTTATATGACATTGTGTGAGTTAATGTGATTATTGAGTTTATGAGGTATGGAAAACTTTTATTAATTTTTGATAAAGCTTTTTAATGATTAAATATGTGATTTTTGTGTGAAAATTGATTTTTATTAAAATTCTGCAATTTTCACTGACTGGTTACACTGACTAACCGATTAGTGAACTTACTAACCGGTTAGCACGTAACAGTTCAGAAAAATAAAAAGCTTTTTCAAATCAGTTTTCACTCATTCTTCTCACTCTCTCAAACTCGTTTTTCCCCTTTCTAAAACCCTAGCACACGATTTCCTCTATCTTTCATCAAATCAATCTAGTTTCTTCATTGTTTCATCATATCTCATCATCATCATACATGTTTTCATCACCCATCATCTTATTTGTGCCCAAAATCCGTTTTCCCCCTTTCTAAAACCCTAGACCGAATCTCTCCCATCTTCAACCATGTCTTCCTCAAAGAGAACAAGGGTAAAGAGCACAGCAAACAGACCTTCAAGGAGGAACAGAGATGACTTCTTTGAAGAAACCAACTTTGAACAGAGGTTTGATGGTTTCTCTTCTAGAAAGTTTGGATTAATTAGGTGGATGGATTTTGATTGGTGTAGTGCTAATTTTTTTTTATTTCCATAGGCTCCTAAATTTTCAGGGTCTTAGGAGGTTTTTAGAACTGAAAGGCAAAATTTACCTTAGGTTAGTAAGAGAGTTATATTCTAACCTTACTCTTAGAGATGATGTCTTTCACACCAAAGTCAATGGAGTTGTTTTTACTGTGACTGATGAGGATTTCCTTAGTGTTGCTGGTGTTAGGGCTATAGGTACCTTCTGGGGGGGTGATCATGATGAAAGAATAGCACAGTGTAACCCGGAAGATGTGTACCGTAATAGTCTTAGGGATGCTGACTTGTACTCTGCAAGGGATAGGAAGGCTGTAGGAAATTTGACTGTGGATGATCGGTTGATTGTGTATGTTATTACATACATTCTTACCCCTAGAACCTCTACCAACCATTCCCAAGTTTTTGAAACCGATTTGAGGTATCTGTATGCTATTCAGAATAGAATTCAAGTGAACTGGGTAAGGATTATGTCTTCTTTTATGAAAGACGCAGCCAAGTCGACTAGTGGTAGTCTTCCCTATGCTATATTTGTTAGCAAGCTCATAGAAAGGAAGAACATCACTATTTCAGCCGCTGAGGAAATTCTTGAGCATTCTCATTCTCTTCATTGCATTGGGCCTAGAGTCCTTCATTCTGCTGGTATTCAACAACACAAGAGGTTGGATAATCGTTGGAAGTGGAACGATGACATTGCCTTGTTGGATGCTCAATTGGATGAAGAAGAAAGGCAACAAAAAGAGAATGAGGATGCTGCTCACGATGTTCATATGGTGAGCAGCGATGACAGTGATGAAGATGACGATGAAAATGAGGATGAGGATGGAGGTGATGATAATGCTGCTGAGATGGATGAAGGTGATAATGAAGAAAATGCTGGTTCAGTTCCGGTTGCTAGTTCTCAACCTAGAACTACTCATGATATTGGTGGTTCAGGTTATGCATCAGGCTCGTTTGATTTTGCACCATGGAGGAGCGTCTCAATGCACGGATTGATTCCGCTTTTGATCGGATCAACAGTCGGATGGATGGATTCCAAGCAACTTATGAGAGAGACATGGAACGTCTCATGTTTTTGATGAGGACCTTTGGATCATCTTCCGCACCTCAAGCACCTCCTCCAAGTGAAGACTAGTGACCTTTAGGATTGCATTAGTATCATGTTTTAAGTCTGGTTTTACAAATGTATTTTGGTGGTTTTTGGATGTAATTTGGTCTTTTATGTCTTTTCAGTTTTTTTTTGGATTTATGGTTATGTACGTTGGCTAGCTATTTTATGGTTTTTGTAATGAACCTTTTATGAATGAATCTATGTTAATGTTAATTTCAATTATGTGTCATTTATGGTTCATTTTATTTTAGTCAAGTATATGCCTATAAATTCTGCTGAAAAGTGCAAATGCATACTGCCATAATGCTTTGTTTGATATTTCAAATTTGAATATAGTTCTTTGATACACCTTTGTGAATCATACATAATGAGTTGGATCCTTAAATTCATGTTGTTCTACTTTATTATGGTCCATATGTATGTATGTATCCTGCATGATTGGTATTAGCCTTTATTTGATAAGTTTTGGATGTTGCAAAGTGGTCATATCAATTCTGCCATGATTTTCTGGTATCTGACAGGTACTAACCCTGTGTAACCGGTTAGTGTGACAGTCTGACAGCAAAATAGTGTGTTTTTCAGTGTATTTTTGACCATTATGTTGTTTATTCAATCTGCACATGGTGAATTATTATTTGATTACTATTTTGGACATGTGTGGTATGCTCTCATGAGGTTTTAGATATAATACATTGATATACATGCATATAATCACTGCAATTTACAGCTTTTCACAACTGATTTTTAACACGATTTTATAATTCATATAGTGTGTAATTGACTGTAAATTTTCTATGACTTTGAAGTATTCCATGTATGCATTATATTTACTCTTTGAAAACTTATTTTTAAATGCATTGGATACTAGTTTTGAAGTCTCAAAGTCAGGATTTTAATTCTGATTTTTGCAGTGTTCTGAACTGCAGAGGCTAACCGGTTAGTAGCCTTTGTAACCGGTTAGTAACTGACAGTTAGCAGATTTTTTATTTTAATTAGTTTTCTTTCACCTTTGGCAATATTTTATACTTCTTTTATGCTTTTTGATCATGCCAAAAGGGGGAGAAAGGTGTTGTTTTGTTCTTTTATGCAGAGGGAGAAAAGTTGTTGATATTTTCAAGGCTTATGTTGAGGGGGAGCATTGTTGTGCATTCTATGAAGTTTGAAGCAAAAGGAAAACAAATGCTCATTAATCAACAACAAATTCAAAACAATGTTTGTCATCATCAAAAAGGGGGAGATTGAAGAATCCATGTGTATGAAGCTATGTTTTGATGAGGAAAACATTGTGATGAAATCAAGTGAAAGCAAGACTAAACATTGTGATGAAGTCAAGTGAAAGCAAGTCTCCCAAAGAACAAAAGCAACAATGTTCAAGAGCTAAATGTTACAAAGAAAAGATAAAGAGAAGAAGAAAGCAAATTTTACAAGAAGAGAGAATCAACTAATCTCTAGACAAGCAAGCAAGGAATCAAAGTTTCATAGAGTTATTTTATATTTTGCTTTGAGTCCTTAGGTTGTTGGGTAGAGTTAGTTTTGGGTAGTGAATCTCAATTAATTAATTTTGATCAAATTAATTTTGAGTTTCATAAAACCAATTAATTAAAATATGTTGATGCATATTTTTCAAAAATGTTTTATAAATATTTTTAGGATGCATCAATAAGTGGCTTAATATTTTAATTAAGGTTGAAAAGAATTGGTTTTAATAGTTAAAGTTTTGAAAATATTTTTTGCTAAATTAGAAAACAAAAGTTACAGTGACTAACCGGTTAGTCATACCCAGTAATCGGTTAGTGACTGTTAAGTTTGTTAAAAATTCAGTTTTATGTTTTCATTCTTTATGGGTATCTATATAAACCATTCTTACATCTTAATGAAAATATAGAATCATTCAAATACGTTTTATATCCAGAGAAACAAGCCACACACTCTCTTTTAGATTGAAAAGATCAAAAGCTTTCTTTTACATCTTGTTATCATCTTTTCTACAAACACAAGAATCTCATAATCAACTTGTTCATTGTTATTTGATTGAGATTCATTAGGTTCTGATTTTCTGTAATTCTATGGTGTTGTAATCATTGCATTCAAGGCAAAATAGTCTACAACAAATTGAAGAAAAAGGAAGTCTTGATTGAGGAACAATCAAGCAAAAGGAAGTCTTGATTAAGGTGTAATCAAGCAAAGTGAAGGTTTCTTGGTTGAGGAATAATCAAGAAATTGAAGAAGTTTAAGTGGATAGAGATTCACATAGCAAGAGGGTAGAATTAGAAGATCAAGGAGGGTTGCATAACAAGAGTGAGGTATCTCTTGGTAGCTATCAAGTGAGGAATCTTGAGAGGCTTAGCTTGTAATCAAGGATCTTTAATTCTAGTGAAGAAATCTCTCTTTGTTGAAGAGGGGACTGGGTGTAGCTCTCAAGTGGGTGAGAGTGAACCAGGATAAATCTCTTGTGCAGTATCTCTTCCCTAATCTCTTTAATTTCTGCATTATTCATTGTTCTTGCATGAAAACCTAGAAAAGGGATTTTCAAATTAATTGAATCAATTAGTTAGTAATTGTACAAATTAATTTGGGAAAATCATTTTAAAACATCTGTTTAATTGTTTTAAATCTTGGGTTGAAGTATTTCTGCGTTTTACTCTGAGTTCTTGATTGAATTGCAATTGTATTCAAAACTGGTTCAGATACTAACCGGTTAGTAAGCTTAGTAACCGGTTAGTCACTGATACATTTGGTTAAAGAAATTCTGTTTTAACCACGTTTTGTTTGTACTTTGCGAAAATTGTTCAAGGTTGTTTTAACACCTATTCAACCCCCCCTTCTAGGTGTTCTTACGTGTTCATACTATACCACTTGTATTCCAACATGGGAGCTAGCCTTCATAGCATCCTGTGCCATGGCATCCCTTTGTTCTATCCTATGGTAGAGTCCCAAATCGAAATCGGAGTAATCTCATTCACACCATGCATGATAATGTCACAAAGGGTTCTCTATTTCTTTTCATTATTCTCATCGGCATTCTTGGCAGTACATCGCCGGATACTTCAATACTCAATTCCTTTCCATTTCCTTAACTTTCTTTAACACTTTTCAGAAAAAGGCCATCAGCGGCATATCCACTTTGCGATGGTTGTAACCAATTCCATTTTCTTACTTAATAATTTCGGAAAAAGGCCATCAGTAGCATTGCCACTTTGCGATGGTTTTAGAAATAGCATGTAGGACGTTATTAATCAGTTTGAATTATTATTCCATTGGGACACCACTGATGGGTTACTTATCAACCAAATGGATACAATGTCCATCGGGACTCCCACAGGGTAAAACATCAACCAAATGGATTTAAAAGTTCCGTTGGGACTCCTGTTGGGAAAATATCAACCACTGAATAAACTTCCAGTAGGACTCCTCCAGGATCACTATCAACCAAACGGATCAAGTTATGCCACTAGGTGAAATCCTCATGATGGTCTTTAGAATTTAGTAATTATGATATTTAAACGAGTTAAATTCTGGAATTTAAAGAAAATAAGAGTCTTATGAAATTTTGCTCAAAATACTCGAGTAGTTCATTAACCACTCGAGTAGTTCATGCAAAAATACTTGAGTATTTAAAAATCTACTCGAGTCGTTCTTCACTTTTTCAGAATACTCGAGTCTCTCTCGAAATACTCGAGTCTTTTTGCTGCAATAGCACCAATTTTTCCTGCATTTTATGCACCAATTCGAAATTCTTGCTTGCTTATTCCAATTCAATACAAGACAAAAGTCCTAACACATAAAATAAACATCTCACAAATATAAAACACAATCACTACAACAGAAAACAGAATCAAATCACAGATTGCATGAAAACATAGAAAATGTCCATTTTAACATATGAAATCCATTTCTACTCAATTTTAAATTCGTGCAACAATCCAGTAAGCATTATTAAGTCCATTTAAACTTGTTTGAACTTTAAAACCATGGGTTTCTGACCTCCAAGTCAGATTCCCAATTCAAGTTGCATCCCTCTTTGAACCTTTTATGGTTCCTACATTTTTTAGCTTGAAATAACTCATTCTAGTATTTAGGTAACTCCTCCCTTACCTTAAGGAAGCTAAAGAAACGATTGATTTAAAGACAAAGGAGTTGAATTGAAACTCTCGTTTCTGCACCTGTGTAAAACAGTTGCACTGACTGACTTTGGCAATCAATTGCACCATGAATAAGACATGGAAAAGAATGAAATAAGTTAGCTTAAGCAACTAGGAAATGCCAACTTTAATTAGAAATAAATTTGGAATCAAGAGGGTTCCTGGATTTACCAAACTAATTCAACAAAGAAGGGTGTTTGATACTGAATTGTACTATGTTTTCACAGCTTCGAACTCTCAACTTTGGAAGCTTAGAACTTGTTCTACAGGAGGTTAATTTGGGTGACTCTTAGTTCTAATTCAAGATTGGAATCAGAACTTCGAATTGTGTTTTGGTTTTACTGGAATTGGGTGAGAATTGAGTGAGAACGAAGGGATCAAAGACAACACCAGAAAACAGAGGAAATGAGGATAGAGATTCGGGTTTTGAGTGATTTGATGAGTTTCTATCTTCCCCAATCACTTATTTATAGTCTAAGATTACCCTCCTTCGAAATAAAGTCCAGCTTTGTGCTTAGAACTAAGAGAAACGCGTTTTGGTTCGAAGTTTGAATTGAAACCGACTTATACACACACAGCCACTGCTCGAACTACTCGAGTCTTTCCCAAAAGACTCGAGTATTCCAACAAAAAATTCAAATTTTCTAAGTACTAGTTACAGTACTCGAGTCTTCCCACAAATACTCGAGTATTTATACCAAATTTCTGAAAATTCATTATTTTATTCAATATAATAATATTATTTATAAAATATTTTATTTTATTTATTTATTTAAAAATATTGGATATTACAGATAAGATGCAATTTTAACTCATCCTGATGGACGGCTCAGATGTAAAATATCATTAGGAGGGAAAATGGATGATGTTTTAGGAGGGAAATCATTTTGCCCTCATACTTCTCCTATTCTATAATATGTTGATATGTCGATGACTACACACTTATTCACAAATACCTTTTTTTCACGCTCTAATCTTTTCCACTCTCTTCTCGTATCTTCTTTCTCCTCATAATTAATGATTACAAAAGGGTATTTTAGCTAAATTATTCCAAATTGTTACATAATTTAACAATTTCTCAAAAATTCGTGCATCTTTTATACGGTTAAGATTTGTAACTAACTTCCTTGGTATATGTGAATTTTTTCAAGAGGAACTTACATTAAAATCGTATCATGAATTTATATATGCATGGGAAATGCTAACAAATGTTATTATGACACTAGTTAAGCATCCAAATGTAATTAAATGTGTTTTTATAGATTCTCGAGAGATTAAGTATAGTTGACTTACGATTAATTTTTTTTTTCTAATAATCTTAATAAGACACTTGTTAGCAAGACCATATATATATTTGTAAACTTATGCTCTTTAATAACATCGGTTCTCTATCCAACTTACTCAAAATGTGTCATAAGGCAGATATTAAAAAAACTTTTTAAAAAACTAACTTTTCTAACACATTCACATGTGCTAGAATATAAATTAATTTTTTTTATAAAAATATTATGGTTCATAAAAACATATATTTATATTACCAAATTCGTGCATACATCCTTCAATACAATAACAGATAAATTGAATTCATTTTCTAAGACATAGATTAATAAATTTGCATTTTTGTTAAAGTTTATATTCTTTAAAAATTTTAGGAACTTTTTTTTTATTGTTAAATTATTTTTTTTACTTATGTGATAATTAATAAAATTAGAATTTATGATTTTTAATTGTTAAATTTTAAAAAGTGTTGTAATTGTCTTTTATTGAATTTTTTTCAAGTACATGATAATTTAGTAAAATTAGAATTTATTATTTTTATTTTAAAAATTAATTATAAAAAACTATACCACAAATAATTAAAAAAGTAATATACAATTATTTATTTATTACTTATTAATATAAAAACTTTATGTGCAAATTAAAAATAATTTTATTATTAAGATTCATATTTGTAAATTTACTAAATTTTTGTTAAATTATTGTTTTTCATATGCATCATGAATTTTAGGCTTAATTGCACTTTTGGTCTCTCTATTTTGACAATTTGACGATTTTGGTCCCCTAACTTTTAATTTGGCGATTTCAGTCCTCCAATTTACAATTAGTGGTTATTTTGGTCTCTCCGTCAACTCTACTGTTAACGGGGCTGACGTGACTCATGGAGGGACACGTGTCAGCAATAGAGGAAGTAAGCCATTGGCAGCGATCAGCCGACCTCATTATAACCGAGCATGTAGCACCGAACTCACGATAACCAACCTCATTACGTGTTACACCCCTTGGCAGCGATCGGCCGAGTACATCGAGTCGCTTCGCGTAGCCGATCTTAAGTAGTAACCAGTCTTCTCGGGTTTAAAGGACTGTGAATCGACCATCGAGAGGTCACACCGACCTCGCATCGACGTCAAGCATCTCGGCCTCCACGTGCCTAGCATTTCGTTAGCCCCGTTAACGGCAGAATTGATCGAGGGACCAAAATAGCTGTTAATTGTAAATTGGAGGACTGAAATCGCCAAATTAAAAGCTAGGAGACCAAAATCGCCAAATTGTGAAAATTGGGGGACCAAAAGTGCAATTAAGCCTGAATTTTAAAAAGTGTAAATTGTTTTTTTGAGTACACAACAATATAATAAAATTAGAATTTATGATTTTTTTTTTAAAAATCATTATAAAAAACTCATGGCATAGATAATTTAAAAAATATATATTAATTTATTTATTACTTACTAATACAAAAGTCTTAAAATGAAAATTAAAAATAAATTCGTGGTTAATATTTACAATTTTACTAAACTCATATAAATTACTTATATAACATACTCATTTGATACTTCATCCGACTATTCTATTTTAACGGATAATACGTTATTTAAAATATAAGTAAATATGCATTATTATATTACATACCTATGAATCTCCGAATGATCTGAAATTTGGTATGTATGATCATCATGATAATAACATATAATTCAACGGTTGGATTGACAAATTTTATAATATATAAAATGTTATATGAAGGTGTAAGTGACCAAGTTTTACACCTGTTGTCGATGGATCCTAACTCATTATAGATATACATAATTGTTTAATTTAATTAACACATACTCAAAAATTAAATATATTTGATGTTTTTTTTATGAAAACCTTAAAAGAGAGGGAAAAAAAATACCGTACCCTCCGTTTAGACGTCAGAAGGAAGAAGACGAGAACTCACTTTACTGATTCCCATTGAGGTAAAAAAAAATAAGTGAAGATCAATTTGGTCTTTCAAGTTTTTCGATTGGGACGCTTAATCACTCAAGAATTATAATTCACTTTTAATCCTAAAAAATTTAAAAAACACTACTTTAGTCCCTGTTTTCGTTTCATTAACTATTGCCATTGTTGGCATAAACTGTAACATTTCATTCTAGGTGCTAATGACCTCCCACTAAATGTCACTGGTGCTTTTGGAAATAGTTACAGTAATTAACGGAATGAAAACCGAGATTAAAGTGGTATTTTTTAAATTCTTTAAGAACTAAAAGTGAATTAAAAATCTCGAGGACTAAAGTTTCCCGGTTGAAAAACTTGAGGGAACAAATTGGGCCTTCCCTCAAGAGATAAATAAATAAGGACATTACTTCCATGCAACCTAATTTTGGGTTGTTGTCATACAATCTTTTGTTTTACTAATAATACTTTGTCATCTCACATATTTTTAGATTGATACTTATGAGTTTTGATTTTTTAAAAAATGACATGACAACAATACATGAGATGACAATGCATCATTTGTTCATACAAATGATTGTTTAGCAACAATCCAAAATTAGGGTGCATGATAGAAATTTCCAATAAATAAAAAGAAAACAGCGGTGGCGGGCTAAAACTCAAACCTTCATTCAAACTCTCGACCTTTTCTTCCTCCTCCCTTCCACTTCCACTCCCAAAGCACAGATCCAAACACGGCGACTCTCTCTCACTGCAAACAAAGCAAAGATGAATGATACTCACACTCCCACTTCAATTTGCGACTCAGATATCCCTCTCCGACTCCTCAATTTCGACTCTTTCGCCGCTTCTTTCTCCCAATCCCTCCTTTCCCTTCATTCCAAAGCACAACAAACTGTTCACTCTCAAGGTCACACTCAAACTAACTAACACTCCTTCCTCCTCCCTCTCAATTTTTAACTTAGGGTTTTAGAATTCAGTCAAGTACCAATTTCTTTCCTCGGTCCCTGTGTTGGTTCCCCAATTTTTTTAACGTACTAACTTGCTCCCTCAAGGTTTTCATATTTTACGGATTAAATTAGTACTTCTGAAAATCTTGAGGATCAAATTGGTACATCCGAAAATTGTGAGGGATTAAGTTGTTATTTATACATTTTTAGGGATTAAGTTGATACACTGAAAAAAGATCAGGCACAAAGTTGGTACTTCACTCTTTAGAATATTATCTCTTTCGGTAATTTATGCTATCTCTCTTATTTTTTTATGACTTTTTTTTACAGTTAAACTAGATGAGCTAAAAGCTAAACTGAGGGAGGCTGAGGATAATTTGGTCAAAGCAATTGGAGGTAGGTTCTCATCAACTTCATTAGGTTAGGTTTTGATAACTGAAAAGATGTGGAACATTTTTTATATTGGTTTTTGCCTTGCAACTCTCGATCGATGGCATTGTGTTGTATGTCATTTTGTTTTTGTTTGTGCAGTGAAGACTCGCGGAGAGGCCAAGCGGATGGCGTTGATGGATGCTATTGCTGCTGCGAAGGGCAGAGTTGAAGATGTTAGGACAAGTGTTGAGGAGCTTAGGACCAAAACTGAACAATATGCAACTCTTGTGTCTCAACAGCGGCTTGGTAATGATTTGTTTATATGTAATTGTAACTTTTTTAAAACTATCTTTTTAGATATTAAAGAGAGTCGGGGTAACATTTGTTGTAAAAAAGATGATAAAATCCTGTCTTAGGTATTTTGAGCGTAAGTATGGAGAAGACTTGTAACAGCTCCGTTAGAATTAGATCAGATGAAGCAGAGCTTGATAGTTAGAGATAGCCGGAGACTAAAAAAAAATATAGACGAAACATTTAGAATGATTTAGATATAATTGTTTGTATGTGGAACTAATGCATGATAGGACATTATTATGTCATTTGATCCATGTAGCTGTCCTTGTCTAACAAAACAAAAATAAACTTGACTGTTGTTGTGTATGATATACTTTATGAATTGCTATTAGTTGAGTCACGGGATTGTCTCAAACTTTCATATACTAGAATAGGTGGCCTTGAAAGAGAATTATGATTTGTTATTTATAATAGTGGAAGGGAAAGGAAAAGAAATGATATAATAGAAGCGAAAAGAAAGGAAAGGAAGAAAAAGTAGAGAAGTTATATCACTCCTTTTGTTTAGCATCATTCAACAGAACACAAGAGATGCTTTCATTCCATTGTTTGGTTTTATGAAGAAAAGGAATAGAAATGTATGCAAATTGATGAAGTTCTATGTCAATATATGGTGGGATCCACAAAATTATTTCTGTCCCCTTCCCTTTCTGGCATGCCTATATTAGTCTTTTTCACCAGTTATATTAAGAAAACATGATTGGTAGTTTCAGTTTCAGTTTTGCCATTAGATGGTTGGTTGTAGTTTGTAATCTTTCAAGTCTATATGTTTATTTGCTTGTGAGATATATGTTTCTTGATGCTTGATTTCTTGCATTCATATGTATTTAGGTATTTGGGTATGCACGCAATATATGAGACACAAGTAGTCCATAATCATGTATTTTTAGAAAACTAAAATAATACTTTCTCCAGAATCTAGATAGCTAGAATTTGATAAGATTGCCTTAACTCAAGGCTGATGCATATGATTGGTTCGGTTTGTTGAGACATTAAGATAAGTTCAGTCCATCTTGCTTCAGCATTTAAATTACATTTTATTTTGAGGACTCATGTTGACATATATCGACATTGACATTGTTTTTAAGTAGTTATTTCAACATGTAATTCATGTTGACTTGACATTATTTGGAAGCAAGGAACTACCAGGAGAGTGATCAATGTGGCCTTAACATTTGTACTATCATTTCTTTGCTCCTAAAGCTCTGTTTATACGAGGACATAGTTTGGTGTTCTGTTAGCCTATTTTTCTCTTTCCTCAATTTGCATCGTTCTATGCACTGAATTTAAAATTTTGACTGTTGAGAAATATTATGAACTATTCTAAGCTCCTATCCCATTTCCCCTCCTTTTTTTTCCATAAAAGTTTTGGCGGCATCTGAAGCAAAATCAAATGAGAGCATTGAACATAAAGATGAAGCACAGGAGGCAATATCTTGGTACAATAGCATCCTTGGTTTTCATGTTGAAGGTGGATATGGTAATTAAAGTTAATCTTTTTTGTCCAACGATTACTCTTTTCAAAATGATATCCTTACTGGTTCTTCTGCTTCAGGGGTAAAGTTCACCTTCAAGAATGTCAATGTGAACAACCCAAATGAGGAATACTTTTTTACCATCCGTCATGAAGATGACACATACACACGTAAGCATTATATTTATACATGTTTTGCTTATAATTTTAGTAGTAGACTACTATAATTCATGGAATCTGAGTTTATTAATTTGCATTTCAGTGTTAAATTGTGTACCGTCTCTCAAAGACACTAATGAGTTAGTCCATGAATTAAACGAGACAAATGGGCTATTTAAATTTGTCAGAATAATGAGGAAAAAGTTCCAAGAAGCTGTGGCACAAGGTACAAGTTACAACTACTCTTTTTTTTTTTTGGTAAAACATTATAGCTCTTTTAGATGATTGTATTCATCGTTCATGACACATACACATCTGATTATTATTTGAAATCATGATTACTGTAAACCAGGGCTGAAGTAGCTGGTTTCCTGTCAAAATAGTTAACCGTACCCAATTCCGTCCAGGGTGAAGTTATGTGGCAGACCTGATAGACACTGTCGCGGACACAAACATAAGTTCAGGCACTGAGACAGGGCACACTAATTCTAAAATTTTTAGGACATGTACACAACATATATATGCACACAAATTTAAAAATATAAGAAAAGAAATTGTAATCCATAATATCGTAGTTGTGTCAGAGCTTAAATTTTTTTTTTTTAAAATTTGATGCATGTGGACATGTTTTACAAATGCCAGTGTTTGAAATGTCACACAACACCAAAACGGTGTATTCGGTAAAACTTAGCTGTATTAAATGTTATGTATTGTGAAAATTTTCAATCAATTTTTTTGAGCCACTTTCTTATTTACCTGAGCGTTTCCTATTGATGTTAGTTTTCATAACTATAACTAAAGAGGGAGTTTATCTATGACAGAAAATGAACACCAAGAATCAACCCTTATCTATGACAGCAAATTACTGTATTGGAAATGTTCGATCACTTTTTTAATATATTTTTTTTTGGATAGCTTTCTTATTTATCAATGTGGTTTATTATTGATATTAGTTTCCATAATTACAACTAAACAGGGAGTTTATCTATTGGAACAAATGAACACCAAGAATCAGCCCTCATATCTGATTCTGCTCCAGTTTTATCAATATCAACCATTAGAAGCTATTCTCCAACCAAGGAAAATGAGCATCAAGGTGAACCTAAGAAAAAAAACAGTCGAAGAAGGGTAAACTCAGCACTTCTATCTCCAGGATCTGCATCATCTATTCGTCAATCTCCTCGTTTGAAGGTATGAATAAAACTGGTCTTGTATTTCTTGAATTTTTCTTTCTATTTCAGCACAAAGTGTTATCACGAATAATGATTAAAGGTGTTGAATAGCTATATTATATTTTCAACATGAATGTTTGATTGTGAAGTTCCTTTATAAATTTTTTAATCGTTTCTTAGTTTGGCTCATCAATTTACCAACGTAGCCTAGATAAATGGTAATGGTCATGCATATGGCTTGACTTGAACTTTTACTCCCACTATGCCATGAGCCTATAGGTTAAAGGAGTGGATAAAGACAGAATATATATACATCTCTAACTTCTTACAAAAAGCTTCTAGGCAAATTTATTGAGTTATTCTAACATGACTTATTATATCCTTGATAAAGACATGAGATGCTGTGGTTTTTATAGTAGTGAATAATTGTTGGTTTACATTGTATTATAGTCATTGATCAGAGGGAGCTATAATCAGTAGCTTTAACTTCACGAGTTTGTGGCACAAGACTACATTTTGCCTATAATTTATTGCATTGTGAGAAAAGGGCTTCTGATGAACTTATTATCTCTTGTTTTTATGTTATGGTTTGGAAGGAGGGTTCTTCTACTATGCTCCGGCTTTTGATGCTCCGGGCAGTTTTTTTTCCTTTCAAAATCTAGTAAATTAAAAATATGTTTTGAGTTTTCTGTTTTACTAATATGTACATTTTTTTTATTATTTGAATTTGAATTTTTTTATTTTCTGCTTTCTGACACAGGTAAAAAAATTATATTGAGCAAATCTGCATTAAAAACTGATATATTTTAATAAATCTGCATTAGAAATCTGTATAAAAAATATTCTGAGTAAATCTGCATTAGAAATTTAATAATTTAAAAAAAAAAATAAAGCTGCCCCGGTGCATTATAAGCCCGGAGCAGCATAGAATTTCCCTTGGAAGAAAGGTGAAAAACACCAAGATGTTTGTCAACCTTCAAAAATTCAGATGATTAGATATAATGGGACTGGTTTTAAAATGTTATGTGTTTGCTGATTACTTAAAATTTGAAAAAACTGGTTTTCTGATTTTTTAATGGCAAAACTAGTTTAAAAAATCCAATAAAAAATTGATTTAAAACTAACCAATTGGTATTAGAATCAAAACTTTGCTTATTTCGCTCTCCCTATCTTTTAAGTTTGACCGAAATTTTAAAGAAAGATATCCAGTATTTAACTGATAACATTTAATATTAAAGTTGATCAAAACTAAAGTAATACAAGTTATAAAAAGGTGCCCTAATGCATGAGGCTCTCACCTTGTGGGGTCCGTTAAAGGTAGGTGTACGCAACCAACCCACAAGAGTGCATGGTAGGAAGGCAATTTCCCGAATGTATCCTGTGACCCCTAGGTCATAAGACAACAACCTTATCATTGTGCCAAGGCTCACCTCCTTATAGGAGAAGACTTGATAATATGTTTGTTCATTCTGTCCTACATACTATTTACCCTTTTGGATTTTTGCTTAATGGAGAATGGACTGAAGGTTTTGAGTGGCACAAAAGTAAAACAAACAGCAGAATGGTGATACTCTGTGACAGCGTTTCAGCTGCGTCCAATAAGTCACCTTTGCAGATATAAATAGTGTTGTATTGCAATATTGCATGAGTGTATGTATATATTACCGCAATTATTTGAGGTTTGATCTTTGATGCATTCTTGCACCCTACATATAACAGTGCATCAAATGCAAGGAGATCGCCATCATTAATCTGCATCCTAATTTTCCACCATTTAAAGTTTAATCATAAAGAAACTTGGTGGAAGAATTTCTAAATGATGAAAGTTGTAGTAGATGATTGCTGCATTTGCATGTACGTTTTATGCACGTAAATATCAGTTAATGTTGAGGTGTAATATGTGGCAGGCCAGGAAATGAAATGGAGTGGAGGATGCTTATCAGTTATCACCTCTTGTTTACCTGAAGGACGCATGTGATGTAGGCATAGCTCATGACTCCAGTTGCTAACAAATTGACGCGTAAGATTAAACATATCAAGGTTATATAACATATAAGATCTTGTTTTTATGTATTGTCTGTGTGAATTGTTGCTTGAATTGTATAATTATTCAATAAAACATCAGCATTATTGTGCTGATATCTTTTGATTTGCAGTGTAAATGATGCAGTGAATTGGGAAATGGATCTCCACGATCCTTCCATTTATTTTTTTGCTCCTTGTGTTCTGAATCTCAGTTTCAACTTTTTTGGATAAATTCAAAACTGCAGGCATATGCGCACACACCCACTCTTCCTTCTTAGCCGTTGGAGTCCTTGTGTTAGATACTCGACGCTAATGTTAAACTTTGTCGAATCTTCATGATTTCTTCCCTTATTTATCTTGATTATCACTATTATTTTTACTTAAATGCCAGTGTTATCAAAACCATATCGGTCACCAAATCGGGTAGGTCGTTGGTTTTGTGGTTTAACCAATTGGTCAGTGATTGAATCACAGGCGTGTCAATTACATCTATTACTATATAATTAAGGTTATAAAGTTAATTTAATATAAAAGGATAATATATAAGTAAAAAATATTATTATTTATGCAACAATTCTTGGGGATATGCAACACGTGGATTGGCTTAGTGAAAATTGACTGGGCGTTTAGGGACTTCAAGGTTAAAGGCTGGGGAGTATCCACATCGTTGAGTCAAAGACTCGAACAGTTCGCGGATCCGAGGTAGATTAGTTAGACCACAAAAAATGTGAAGCCAGACACCACCTGATTTCGACAAAAAAAAAATTATTATTTTTGCAATTAATTTCAAACCGTCTAGTGGACTAGTGGTAAGGAGCCCCGTAACTATGTTACCAACCAGTGTTCAATTCCTAGTCGTTGTACATTGTGTATCAAATGATGATTTTTATATGGAGCATGAGGGAACAAGTCTGTTCACCTCCTGTCCGGTTTGCATCGCTTCTTAATCGGTTTCAATGGTTCGAGTGTTCGATCGATTGAATTTGTCTAATGAACCAACCATGGATCTGGTTTGCCAGTTGAATCACTCGGTCATGTTCGATACGATATCAATAAGTAAGCTTAATGCTCTTATCTATTCAACAAATCAAGGTGGAGCTACATTTGAAATGGGGTTATTAACACTGAAGGCCTTGATCCCTACTCGCTAGTGCTAGCCATGGTAGTTAGTATCGGTTGTAGCCTGTATTTACCAATTCGAATTGAGATTTTGTACAAAACCAAGTTTTATTGATACGAATCTACTAAAGAATCGAAAATCTGCTCATGAGGTCATAATCACAATTCCCAAGCAATTCTAACGATTCAGATTTGTTGAGTTGAAAAATCACTAATGTTAAGTGTACATCTATAATTGACATCTTGATGTACATCTGTTTGTCTTATATGCAGAAATAATTTGTTTTTGCATATAAGACAAATAGATAATTCTGATGTACATATAACACTACTCTTAAAAAATTGGGTTGTGCTCTAAACTAGGTCGGGTTTTTCGGGTTGCGCAACAACAACATACAATTTAGGGTTTTTTTGGACTTTTTTTTTTAAACTGCAATTCCTAAGCCCTTTTGCATTTTTAATGTTCAGCAATGACGATACAATAATGATACAATATTCACATTTTTACTTTCTATTCCTTAATCCTTGTCACATATTTGCCTTTCTAGTTTCTAATTTTCTATTCCTTATCTTATTCAACATACATCATGTTTCTTCTCTTTTCTTCATTCTTCTTCACTTTAGTCGTTTTGAAATTTGGATTTATTTTGACTTGAATTTGGAGGTTTCTATTTTTAGTTTATTCGTTATCGATGAATCCTTTGACTTGAAAATGCTCATATCTATTATATATTCCTTTTATCCCATTATCTTAGTAAAAAAAACATGCATAAAATTGTCCCAAATTAAAGTATAAATAATAATTGAAAAATCTTAAAGATTGTATATTATATTCATGATTGGAGTAAGTAAGGAATGATACATTTAAGTACCAAAAAAAGAAGATAAGATGATCCATTAATTTTTAAAATCTTATTGTTCTTTCAATTCTTTGAACGTTTATGGAAAATTAGTGTAACATGTCTTAATGTTAATGATATGAAAATTTGTATGATGTCAATTTATAATTAATGAATGAATCATGTAATACCCCGATTTTTGTTTCCCAAATGAATAAAAAGGGAATATTTAAATAAAACTAATTATATGGAATTAGTTAGTTTTGTTTATTAATTTATGGTTATATTAAAAGAATTATCCAAGGAAAAATAAGAGAAAATAATTGGGTGTTGAAAATAAAGATTTTTGCAGTTTAGTCCTTGGAAAGGACCTAAGAGGCAATATTGGGAAGATATTTGGAGGGAAATTGAATAAAATAATAATTTTTGAAAATCTGGGCGTGTTTAATCGATTAACACGACCTGTTAATAGATTAACACGTTAAAATTCTGATCAGTGTGAAATTTACAAAAGCGTTAATCGATTAACCCGATCCGTTAATCGATTAACGGTGGTGCAGAAGCTGAAGATAGTGCGTTTGATGAATCAACAAGCTGGGTAATTCAAAATTTAACACCTAGCACCGACTAGATTAATGGTTAACACGTGTTAGCATGCATGGAGAGTGATTTAGGCTATAAATTAACGAATATAGTTGATGGAATTAGTGGAAATTAAGAGAATAGAAGGGAAACTCTGTCAAAATCGATTTTGAACACCCTCTGTTCTTCACCTTCGTTCTCCTTCCACAAACCCATACACACTACAAGCTTTGCATCTTATCAAAGCTTGTAGAAAGAGCTTTCTATCCATATCAAGATCACGAATTTTGGTCTCTTAAGTGAGGAGATATTGCAGCTGGAAGTTGGGCTCTTGAAACTGAAGTTTGAAGTTTCAGTGTTGAGGAGCTAAGTTTGGGGCTTCGATTTAGGTATGTATAGGACCCCAAATCGTGTCATTTCGGTTTCTAATTAAAGTCTGTAATGTCTAGTTTCTATAATGACCAAATTTATTCGTTTTCATGTCCATTTGCTATGTCAAATTCTCTGCCAAACTTGCTATGTTGAACCTGTCATAAACCGGAAAACAGAGCATTTGGAGTTTGGTGATTCTGTGAGTTCTCTTGCTGTGTACTTATCCAAAAAGCTTCATTGAGGTAAGGGAGAAGCTTTACTAATGCTAGAATAGATTGTGGTATGGAATTGAATATAGAGTGAACCACCATGAGGTTCAAAGGGCACTAGGTTAGGGAACAATGGCTTGGAGGCCAATTTGACCAGAAAACTGAATTGGAACATGTTAGATTAATGTATTAGAAGCTAAATGAACTTTCAATTTGATCTGAAATTGAGTAATTAATGAATTGGTATGTGAGGTTGTGTTTTAGGTCAAAATTGGGGAAAAATGTGGTGATTCTGTGATTTTGATGTTCTTCATGTAATTGATGCTATGAACAAGTTTAATATATTGTATTTAAGTTGTTTTGAAGGTTAGTTTTGGTTAAAATTGGATTGGCATGAGTTTGACACATAAAAACCAATTCAGCAGTGTTTTTCTGCATAATTTAATCGATTAAACGAGCCGTTAATCGATTAATGCGTGAAAATTATGATCAGACTGAAGTGTACAAAGGAATTAATCGATTAACCCGATGTGTTAATCGATTAACACCTTAAAATTTTGAATAATTTGAAATATACAAGGGAATACTCGATTAACAGATTCTGTTAATCGATTATTGACTGAATTTTTGTGATAATGATCAGAACTTAATAATGTAATTGATTATCAAGGTATGAGAATCAATTAAGGGTTGAAATTGAATTGGTTGGGGTCAGTTAATGTTAAATAAAGTTCGACTATGCCAAGTCCTAAATTCAAACAACTTAAATGACACTGGATATTATTAAGTTGGTGAAACCATGCATAGCATCTGCATTATCTGGATTCCCACTTGAGTGGAGACACGTCCGAGAGGCGTGGGCATATCCCTTTCGGTTGAACTCGAGGGACATGAGTGTCTGCTCCGAAGGGTTCACGGGGGAGTGTCGGTGACCGGGGTTGCACCTTCTGTTTCCGGAAATACACACGTGCGTGTGGGCATGTCAATTGATGCCGGACTCGATGAGGCGTAGTCCTACGGGATATGTCGGCAACATTTCTAAGAGCTCTAGAGGTGTTGATTTATTTATGGGCCGAGTTCGATGAGATACTCAGTGTGGGTATCGGGCATGTTTGTTTTTAAAGGTGCCACGGAAACCTATTTGTTGTAGTTGGCCAACAATCATGCATTTATAAGATGAGTTACGTCATGTTGCATATGCTACTAATTCATGATTATGTCCTGGTGTTGAGGTGTAGCATGTGTAATTAATTATTAATGATTATTGTTAAATAAAGTGTCAACTATTTAAATGTTACCCGTCTATTTGATTATGTGTTAGTATTTGCTGACTCCCTATGCCCTTGCAGGTGATGGTACGTTACCTGACATTCGTGGAGTTACGCCCCCTCCGTAGAGGAGTGTGGGACTACGAGGAGCACAGAGCAGTGTTCGAGGGCGAGGTTGACGTGATCTTTCGTCATCCCAACCCTCTTGCACGAGTGCGACCTCGTAGACTTCGCATCCCCATGATCTACATACTGCACATTCCCCCGGCTTACACTTATCGTTTTGGTTCTCCACCCCCACATCATGGTCGTCGTTTTTATAACCTACGTGTCAGACGCCCTGCTACCCGTTCACGTCCCTCTACTTCTGATGAGGCTACTGCTACGGCCACTCCCCGTCCTGGTCCGACCACCAGGGTACGTTTTTCACCCTCACCTGAGCCAGTGCGTCGCACTGTTGTCCCTGTGGTGTCGGATGAGGAGGAGGAGGAGGACCCGGTAGAGGACGTAGATGGGCCAGCTGCTGACTGTAACACCTAAGTTTATTTACCCTTTTATACCCCTAATTAAAAATAGCAACTTGAAAATTTCATTTTTAACTTATAAATTGATTAGTAAAAACTCTTAGTTATTTTTAATTCATAAGAAAATCTCCCGTCAAACGGACGGAGTTTCGTTTGTTTTTAAGACTTTTCCAAAATTTCTGTTTTCCTGTAACCTGATAAATAACATATTTTCAAATAGCAAAGCCAGCAGGGCTATTCACATATATATATCAGCTAGTGCATCTTCGTGCACGCATCAGAAACAAGTTTAAAACATCAGAATCTAGTCATCAGAGTTAGCGGAATATAAACAAGTTAGGAAAACAGTTTTTCCCCAAAATAGACCCCTTTCCCAAAAGGAGTCGTCCTGGGCCCCCAAAAGCTATTTACATTTATATACAACAAAAAGGATTCACATCATCGGGCCCAGGACATTCCCATGTCCTATTTAATAATAAGTGACCTACTCTCCCTGTGAGGGAGAGTACTCCTGCTCGGCCTGATCCTGTGCAAACTCTTCCTCAGTACCTGTGGGGATAGTAAGGAGTGAGTATTACACATAAAATGGGGAGGCAGTTTCCAATTAAGACATAATGCGACACTAAGCCATACACATATAACAATTCAATCACAACATCATAAATAAGAGTCAATTCATCACAATTCAATTTCGAGTATTCATTAGTTTCTCAAATCGATTTTTATTTAACATTTTCTTAAGTCTTCCGTTCCATGTATTTTAATCATATTAATATTCTTTTTATCTGTCCCTGGTCACGACCTACTGCGTTCGCACCCCCGTGCGAAAACGACTTACTGCGTCCGGGTGTGTTTCTCAATCCCCTGGTCACGACCTACTGCGCTCGCACCACCGCGCGATAGCGACTTACTGCGTCCGGGTAATCCCCTGGTCACGACCTACTGCGTTCGCACCCCCGTGCGAAAACGACTTACTGCGTCCGGGTAAAATACAATCTCCCCTGGCTGAGCCTGGGTATAATATAATTAGTTCTGTTATCATTATCAATTCATTAACACATTTCCATTTCCCAAAATTAATCACCTCATTACACATTTCTACTATCCAATGATCACAAATGTATTTTTTTAACTTAATTAGCACAATTCATTTTAATATCACAACTCAAATTATTAACAACATAAGCATTTAATTCATCAACATCACCAAATCACAAAATGCAATATATCAACATCATAATAAATTCCCCAAGTCACAAATTCTATTCTAACAATTATCTTATATCATATTAACCTAAACTAACACAAATATCTTAGTACTCATTATATGCATAATGTAAACTAAACCCCAGAGTAAGGTAATACTCACTATAACCCACTCCTTACCTTAAATTAGTAAAGAGAAATAGAACCTTAGTGAGCCCTGGCTCAAAATCTTGAAAACTTTGAACTTCCTAAGTCTAGCTTGCCACCTCAATAAGGAAATGATGAAGTGATCCTTGTATTTGCCTTGGTTTGAGTTGGAAAAGCATGAAAAGAAAATCCCTATATAACAAAGAGTGCAAGAATCCTAGGGTTTTAAAGCTCAATTTCTATGAGTCAAAGAAAGTTGAAATGGAAAGGAAAATAACTCATGGCATGAAGCTACTTACCCAATCAATGGTGGAAAAATTGAAAAGCCAAGGAGAATGGAGGAGGGAGTAACTCGTGTGAGCCAAGGAGGAAGAGGAATGAACTTCAAACAAAATTCATGGAGCAATCTTGATGAGTTTTGGTTGATTTTGGGTTGAAGTGCCCAAGAATCAAGTGTTTTTGGTGGATTGGTGGTGGAGATGGTTTTGGTGTTGAGAGAAAATGGATGAAGGTGATGAGTTGCTTTGGAGTTGTAAGGTGGTGAAGAGTTCATGTTTTGGGTGCTTTATTTTTGCACCAACAAACCAGAAAAATCGTGTGGCTGTGGCTCTTTGCTTAGCCACCAAGTCCAAAATGGACGCACCAGATCAGATCTGGTCTGCGTCGCGCGCCTGAGCGCGGAATCAGCATCAGCACCAAGCTGGTGCATGGCTGATGCGCCAGCTGCTGGGTGTTGGAGGAAATGGCGCGCCAGAACGAAACTGGTGCGTGGCTGGTGCCTCAAGGGCGCGCCTGGGCGCACAATTAGAGCGCCTGAGTGAAAAAATCCCTGTCTCAGCACCAATGAATAGTGGTGCGCTCCTGGGCGTGCACCGGTGCGCCTGGGCGTGGGTCAGAACTTTCAACCTTCGATTCGCCATAACTTTTTCGTTAACCGTCGGATCGAGTCCAAATTTTTAGACATGCTTCTTCGCCCCATAAACTTCAACGGTGGAATTTATTTTCTTAGCTACCTATAATAAATTTCTAATTTTCTCTTTTCGGTCGATTTCTAACATCGAAAACGCCGATTTAACTCCCGATTTCGCTTATTTGACTTTGCCCAAAGCCACAACTGCCTTCTATACAACCCCTAGGACTTATAATCACCACTCACCTATCTACCAAAATTCATTAAGTCATTATTCCAATTTTTCTAAGGTTTTTAATCAATAATTTCCTTAAAATCAAAGTTTAGGATGTTACACTGACAGTCAGTGATGTGGTTTCTTTTATTAGCATGTGCAGTATGGGGACCATGGTAGGATGCAGTTTTTAGCTTTTGGAAGACCAGGGATCAGACATCAATGTGGGTGGATCATGGCTCAGCTCTCGAAGACTCTTTTATTTTGGCTTGTGTTATATTGTATATAGTTTTGAGAGGGTCTATGAGAGTTGTTATTTTATATCTGCTGATCTGTATCCCTATACCTGCTACCTCGACTTTTATTACTGTTATCTTGGGTACTTGTGTTATATATATATATATATATATATATATATATATATATATATATATATATGTGCTTCGGTTGCATGATTATCATGATCCTCAAAATTATTACAAATGCAACCACATCAATAGTTTTGCAAATCGTTTCCGCTGAAAGTACAAAACAGGTACTCAACCGTTTATTTTTGAAAGAAATGTATTTTCAAATCAAGAGTTTGGATGTGAAATTTTACGTATAGAAGGAAAAAGTTTTTTTCATAAAGTTCCTATCCGAATAACAATTATTCTATAATCATACTCTATTTAATATAAATAAAGTTATATATTGAGAGTGTCACATATTTTGTTATTAAATATCGAGTCGTCACAAATCATGCATTACATTAAAAAGATATTCTCTTCTTTTCATTGACCAATCTGACTTTTACCAAAATAATGGGACAAAAAAAATATTTATATAATTATATTTTATTTTTTTTTAATTATTAATCACATATCTTATAATTGAAGATTCGATTCGATTTATGATTTAGAAAAACTGTTCTTCCTATACACAATACGAATCTTAATTCAATAACATGGTGCTACTTAATGTGAATGAATCATCTAAAATATTTGTATAGGTGGATTAGGTTTCTATTAAAATGGGCCATCACAATTGGAGTAGAATTTTAGTTTCCCATAACCACTAGGCAACAAGATCTGCGTGGATTGCTCCCAAAAGAATCCTCAATGGACCTTCGTCTACTACGACGTCTTCATGTGCACGAGTGCTCTGGGAAGCACCGCGGCCTCGACGTCCACATCTCCTTCGTCTAATCTGTTACCATGGACTCCTGGTCCGATGTCCAGATCAAGAAAATGAAAGCTGGCGGCAATGACAAGCTCAACTCATTTATCTCCCGTTACGAAATCCCTAAGAAAACAGATATCGTCGCTGGTGGTGGAGGAAGCCGTAGGAATAACAAAGGGTGAGATTAGGCGCAAACATTCGACCGGTGGTTGACAGAGACAACACATGAATCACAAAAGACAGAAGGTGGCCCTAATAAATGTTAAAATTTATGAAGCAACCTCATTTGATTGTGAAATACTAAGCAATTATTCAATCACAGACCGTTACCCAGAACTGATGATGCAGGGCCTGTTCAACATTTGTAATGTCTTCAAAATTCATAAAAAAATTTTCAAGGCCACATGTCTTCATGAGGAAGATGGCTGAATTGGTGAAGAAGGGTTGGAGTTTATGGCTAATGGTTAATGGTGGTTGTAGAAGGAAAATAAAGATGAGAAAGAGTGTTGGGAAAGAAGGAGGATATTTTTGGAATTAAATTTTTTTTGGGGGTTTGGGGGTCTAAAAGATGGGGGTTGGGAACTAGAATTCATTGGACTACACTTAATTGTACAAATGCCTAGAAAATAATGAATTTTCAAATAAGGTCTTATAGTACTATTTGCAAACAAGTCCATATTTGACTTCATATAAGAAAAAAAAAGAAGAGGACTGATACTTTTATTTTAATGAAGAGCACCATAACATCCTTCCCTACTCTGTTCTTTTCCATCAAGACTCGGATGATAATAACAGGAATTTATTCCCTCCGGCTCGAATTATAAGTAATTCTAACCACTTTTACGCTTATTAAGGAGGTTAGTTGATTGTATTTAATTTTCTCAAATTTATAAAAAATAGAGGTATTTTTGGAAAGTAGTATTGGAAATGAAACAAAAATTAATTGAGATTACAATTTTCTAGAGATGTTTTAGGAAAGTGGCGTTGGGAATGAAACAAAATTTAATAAAGTTAGTTAGTTTAACTTTATTTTAAACCAAGAATAGTATGTTTTTTGTTGCTTATAATTCGAGCCGGAGGGAGTATTATAGTTAAATAGCCTTCTTGATTTTCGTTATAATTTTATTATAGCCTAGAGATTTATGCTTTATGCTCTCTTATTTATACAACAAATCAAAGTGGAGCTAGGTTTTGTTTTGTTTGGAATGGGGTTACTAACACTAAAGCCCTTAATTATGGTGTCATTTTGGTGTAGTCTAATATACATAATGTCTAGATTACTAGGTCTTGAATGGATGATAAATAGTACTTCAAATTGTTGCTTGATGTAGTCGCTTGTGAAGCAAGGCATGGGTGTTATTCCATAGCTTTTGAGCTTCTGATTCATCATTTGCTAGATTGGAGCAGCTACTCTCGTTACAATCGGTAAAGTATTTCCCACTTACTCCCTCTGTTTTTGGGCTTAGAGCAACATAACATGTAGTTGATGCACCCTGCAGACAAAATTTTATTGTAAACCCTACTACTTAATTAGGAAAATACTAGAACACAGACCACTAAGAAAGACATCTATTTGATTTCTACATTAAATGTACTGTCTCAGCATGCTTATGGGTCTCTTTTGGAACATATTTGATTACAAACCTGTGATGTCGATTTGAGTAACTTTGATGCAATGAAAAATAAGGAATCTGCGTGGAAGTTCAAAGAATTGTTAGTAGTTTCATTGACATTTCTTTAAATGGAATTATGGAAGTGATATACAAATTAGGTAACGAACTTAGTACTAACCGGTTAGTAAGCCCTTATGAGCTCTTATAATTCCTGTCTTTACAATGCCTGGATGTACCGCATTGATGGTTACTCTTGCATTCCTTGCCTGATATTGTATTCCAGTTTTCACGAATATTTTAGTGGGGCATGCACATTTTGATGCTGGTAGCATGATCATGATGATATAAACTAGACATGAGAAGTACATGAAATTTTTTTCAGGTTGTTTCCTATTCTAACCTTTAGCTGTCTTGCTATTTCCTTGGCATGCAAAATATTGGCCAATTTTGACTGAGCATAAGCGCGTGTGCCATTATAGCTGCATTTGGTATCACAACAAACAAATACAATGATAAGTAATCCAAAATCGTCATGTACAATGGAACACTCTTATTTTCACAATCTCTTAAACAAGCTATTATTAAAACATTATTAATAGTGGATGTGTCCCAAACCATACAATAATTTATCCTACTCAAAAGTGTGTTAACAATAAAATAACTTAGTCCCACAAAAAAGATGCAACTCCATGTACCGCATTTTATAATTGGTTAAGAAAATATTATATTGTTAAGTAATCAAATTATTATTATTATTTTTTCAATCACGAAAAGTATCACATAGATTAACACATGTTGTCCTGTTGTTAACATTTCATCCAAAATGTAATGCAAATACAATTGATTATAATTTTTGAGAGAAGTATGAAGTTGTACTTTCTTCCTTTGAGTATGTCGTTGAAACGAAAGCCATCTCTCTTTACCCAGCTATGGATGACAGAAGAAACGTTTATTATTCTCCCTTGAACACATGTCTTCTCTGCCGTTTCTACCATTTTGTCTAATAGAATTTCTGTTAACAAAAAATGACCTGCAATAAATAAAAATTATGAAATTTCAGTAAATCTCCTATTCAAAAAATTTCAATGTTTATTTTCACTCTTTATGCTAATTTAGACTGATTTCAATACTACAATAAAACATCAACAGCTGGGATACAAACATGAACATAATTTTATGGGAATCAGTTTTTCACCCCGCCTTTGAAAATTTGCACCCCACTTTTTGTGACTATCATTACGTAGGTACAACTTAGAATCCATTTTTATTACACTTATTACATGAAGGGTTATTGAAGAACAGTTTTTTTGGTCATGTGCTGTAATGATATTAAGTGTATTAAATATTAAAAGAATTATTAGGCTAATTTGGAGAGTAGGTATAGGATAAATATTAGATAGTTAATTAAATAAGTATTATTAGTTATTATAATAGTTCTAGAATGTTCTTGTATTACTCTATATAAGTCTTGTTGTAGCTTTCATTTGGCGAAGAATAAAGAATGAAAAATGAATTGAGTCTCTGCCTCTCATCTCTGTTCTCTAGTTTTCTCATTTCTCATCTAATTTCTGGAGATTGACCATCTCAAATTGGTCTTTATCTTTATCATCATTTTGGGTTCGTTACATTTGGTGCTTTCATCCAGATTGACCATGAATCCTCACTACCAACCACAATCCAGCCACCATCAACCACCGTGTAATATTTGCTACGCATCTTGTCTCCAACAATCTAACCATTTTCCTCCACCTAACCTATCTCATGGAGACCTCCTATTTTCAGACTACAATTATAGAGATTATTTTGACCACCACCACCACCTCCATTCTCAACCACTCCGGCCGCCACCACAGCCATCACCACTTTCGCAACCCAATTTTCCATTTTCTCAACCTTATTCTCCACCCTACCAGACATCCTCACAGATCTACCACCAACCACCTTACTCACCCTTCACTCAGCATCACAATGACGCCACACACAGTGCAGATACCAAACAAAATCAGTTACCAGATCTGAACCATAGCCCTCTACCCCATACTCAGAACCATTGTGACTCTATGCCAGCTAAGCCGCATCCACCGCGGGAACTAATATTCGGAAAGATCAAGGAGCAAGGACGAGACGTGTACCAACAGCACCCGCAGGCACCGCTGCGAGCTCCGGTTTTGTCATCGGAAATTGTCGCTGGCGATCGATACAATTGTAGGAACGAGATCTCGTTGCTCAACCGTGCTCAGTCGAGGAACCAACTTTCTCCACCGCTAGCGCCGCCACGAGCGCCTCCATGGCAGACACCACCTCCAACGCGAGCTCCACCACGGCAACCACCGTTTCCACCGTCAAGCTTAGACTGCGACGAGAACAAGGAGAAAGGAGAAGAAAACCCCATGCCTCGTCGCGAACCACCGAGGACGGCACTTTCTCCGCCGACAACCCCGCCGTACTCACGTCTAACACCAGATCTGAAATATGAGGGAGAGCGAGAGGAAGTCGACAACTGTCGTGAGACACCGTGGGATACACCATCTCCGCCGAGAGCTTCATTGTGGAAACCATTATCTCCGCCGCCGGAAATCCCTCCGTCGAAGGCACTTTCGGAAATCACCTACGATGAGATTGCGAAGCTCTTTCCGCATTTGCTCGGTCAGCCTTCGGCAGTGTTGGTTCCTAACGTTAATGCCAATGCGGCGCTACCAGATCCGAAGTTGAAGATCGGTGTGGTTTTATCCGGCGGTCATGCTCCTGGTGGCCACAATGTCATTTCTTGAATCTTCATACAAGGTAGCACATTGTGTGGTTTCAGGGGTGGGTTTCACATGCTGTGCAGTGGTATGGACATGATAGAAACTCCAAGGCAGTTTAAACAAGCCCATGACACAACGCAGAAGCTATACTTGGATGGGCTTCATGGATATAAGCCCACTTTCATAATTTCAAGCACTGATCATGGCCATTTTGGGTTCAACGTGGTTTTTGAGAATGATTATTTAGCATTGGAGAGTTATTATTCTAGTGCAAAAAATAATGATATGTGCTGTTTGTTTCTTCAGTACCATAAGAACTTCAACCTTGAGGACAAGGTTGATTTTTAAGGGGTCGGTAATGTAATGATATTAAGTGTATTAAATATTAAAAGAATTATTAAGCTAATTTGGAGAGTAGGTATAGGATAAATATTAGATAGTTAATTAAATAAGTATTATTAGTTATTATAATAGTTCTAGAATGTTCTTGTATTACTCTATATAAGTCTTGTTGTAGCTTTCATTTGGTGAAGAATAAAGAATGAAAAATGAATTGAGTCTCTGCCACTTATCTCTGTTCTCTAGTTTTCTCATTTCTCATCTAATTTTTGGAGATTGACCATCTCAAATTGGTCTTTATCTTTATCATCATTTTGGGTCCGTTACATGTGCCCCCTTCACGAATGAATATTTTTGGACAACCATGAAGGATTAGAGTAAACAACATTTTTTATTCTTCTCCAATTCCTTGTGTAATTACAATTTACAAATGAATGTCCCGAGGCCGTGAGAGTTTTGAAAGGAATGCAGTAGACTTTTCTTTTTTATTGGTTTCATCCCAATTTAATAGACACAAATTTTAAGTATTTTAAAAAAGAGATTTCATTCCGATTTAACATTAGTTTAAACACCAAACAATCAAATATTATTTTAACTATTTTCACTAATTTTTTTTATACCATTTATTCAAACATATCCTTAGTCGGGGATGACTGAAAAAATAAAGAAAGCTAAAATCTTCCGTGGCCCTCATGATCTAAAAAGTTTGGGTTTCAAAAATGGGTGAAAAACTAAATCCCAATTTGATTTCCAAAGAACAGAAGCATTGCACTTTAGAAATGGGCCGCAGAGGGCTTTGGACTTGGAGCCCCAAAAGAAGCACATGCCTCGTGCTCAGTGTTTGTGGACCAAAATAAAATTTTCGCCATCATATAGTGGTGGAGACGTGGACCATAGCCTGAAATATACAAAATATATCTATGATTATGTATTATCATGTTTTTTTTTTTCAATGGGGGACCTAAAACAAACCATGACATTTCTATTTTCTATTTTTTTAATTTTTTTTACACCAACCGGTACCCGAATCTGGTTTATCCAGAATTCGACTCATCCAGTTCGACCAACTGAGCTCGCACTAAGCGGTATGGGTCTCTCAACGGGGGTTGCTCCATACCCAAGGTTCGAACTTGAGACCAGTTGTTTAAGGGGCCAAGTGAGCTACCACTTGACTAGCCCATCTTGGTTATTTTCTATTTTTTTTAGATGCATGTGCACTTTGTATGTTTTGTTCAGCGTTTGGTTTACCTGGTTTAAACTTTTTTATTTTAAAACACAAAAATTAACATGCACAATTTAAAGGATAAGAATATAAGAATTTTATAAACTTTAGGAAAAATTATTAGATAGTTTGAGATAATAATACTTACTATATGATAAATAATAGTGATATATATTCAGAATCATCTCTCTTCGACCATCCAATAATTTATACCTTAATAATAAAAAAGAGAGGGAAAAAAAAAAACAGATAGACAACAACTCAATTTATTTAATAACTTTTATGGATCATTCAACTCACTTACTTTTTTTTTTTTTTTTAAATTCAAATAAGTTATTATTAAGATACTTTTGACTTAGTTTTGTGATTGTCTTGTACTAAAGACTCCAAGAGTAGCATCCAAATGATGTTGAGGAAATTGTCAAATATTTAGCAGTGCTTTTAAATTTAAGATAATGCAAACCATTATATAAGGTCAAGAATAGAAAAATACCTAAATAATTTGTAGCAAATGTCATCTCAATTTTCTCTTCAGAGAACTCCAAGTTTTGAGAGAACATCCCTGCATTGTTTCTGTAAAATCAATGTATCCCAATCATTAGTATTTCATAAAAAATGAATGATCATTCCTTTTTCTTTCACAATTATAATCATGAATATAAAACAATATGATAACTAAACTTACATGAGAATATTAAGGGGAAGTTCTAAAGCTAAAAATTCTGAACAAAATCTCTGCACCGATCCAAAAGAGCTAAGATCAATCTCCAACAGAATAACCTCGGCATTTGGACTCTCCTTTTGTATATTCTGTCTCACTTCTCTGGCCTTCTTCAAGTCCCTTGCAGCAATCACAACTCTCACTCCTCTTTTTGCTAAAACCCTGGCTGTTTCAGCTCCAATGCCAGATGTCCCTCCTTTCAATTAAAATTTAGAGTCAACAACTTAAGATTAATCCACATATAGTCATTAAATTTTATATACATCAATTTACATCGGTTAACAAACTTCAATTTTTTTCATCATTAATAACTTCGTTCAGGGTTTTAATTATAGGTTCATGACTGTAATTGAGGACACGATATTATGATTTTTGGAGTCACACAATTGTATTGTGATTTCAATTATGATTGCATCGGCTGCATTTTCTCTTAGTAGTTGATGTTGTTTTTGAAATCTTTGCAACCGTGACTGAATTGTAATTTAAAGCTTTGACTATGGTAACTACTAACTAATTATCATATCGTATATTAAATTAATAACTCTTTAATCAAATAATGTAAACTTCTCATTATATAAAAATCTATGGAAAAGATTATAATTGGTGTGGACATGTGTCCTAAGGGAAGGATAGATATATTTTGTGTATGTAGTGTAGATATGGGTTGATATATATAGTTTAAAGTTTAAACCAATGAAAGAAGAGTTCACAGAAGAGACAAAATAATATCTTGTTGCGGCTAAAAAGAACCACCACCTTAAGTGGCAGTGTAGCACACTCACGTGCAAGATAAGCATTTAATCTCCCAACTCCTCCGCTGCTAGCCCGCAATATTAATCAGTAAGAAACCACCACAAAAAAATTTCTTAAGAAAATTTAGATGGTGAATTATTATCAAATTTAATTTGCATGAAGTTTCAATTATTTTCACTCATAAAAATTAAAATCGAAGAGAAAATGAAGAATGAAAAAGTACAAATGAAATGCGTATGAGAAGAGTGACTTCAAAATCGTGTTCATAAATCTCCAAAACCAACTATACTAATGAACATAACCACTCTCATGCTCACTGCAGCTTCTGGAGAAACAAATGCACTCACACTCATGATTAGAAATATATAAATTAAATGATAATTTTGGCCAATTATAAGTGGAAGTGGAAGGGTGGTAATTAAGCTTTTATATGCTGGTTTTATTCAAGCTTTTGGATGCTATTGAGAGACTTACCAGTGACCAAAGCGGTTAGATTGGAAGGAAAGAAGGAAGAGCAATCTCGAGTAACTTGCTCAGCAGTTGAATTTGAGCCAAAACCACTAGGCCCTGCAATTCCTACTAAGTATCTTAGTGCTGCCTTCATTGGTTATCTTGCTTTAGAATATTGCAAGGTCAAATACCATTTGAGGGTGTGGGACTGGGAAACCGTACCACATAGCTATTTATATATACTTGATTATAATATTTATATTAAATAATAGATACAGTATACTGAAGAGTTATTATTAGTCCTTGGACCAATCTAGCTAAGTAACCTTGTTTCTCTGAAGCTTAGAACTCTAAGAACCATTGGTTTGAGACACCTATATTGGATGGTCCACAAACTATGTGATTAGGACCTACTAAAATGGTTTAGGAATAATTGCCACAAAGGTTTAAATAGCAATTGCGATCCTTATTTTGGTGTGTACCTAAAGTTTGACGTTACGGATAATTAGTTAAATATGGTCGAAGTAACCCCAATTCGTAATTTATTTATTTTTTTTATAATAAAAAACTGTGGAGGGGAACTTCACAATCCTGACATCTGGAGCAACAAGGATGTGATGCTTTCCCAAGAGATGTTCTCCACAAGGATTCGAGCCTCTGACCTTATGGTCTTAAGAGTTCTCAATATCCTTATGATCCTAGCATGTTTCCATGAGGTCAGATCCATTTGGATGGTTCGTAATTTATTTCAATACATGATTCATATTTTTAATATTATTATTATTATTATTATCACTTTTTTTAAGTAGATTTAGCATATGATACATATTCCCCAAATTCAGTATGCAACATAGAGGGTTAATAAGAGAACCCGATAATTATGGTTATTCCTGATGAATTATTGCTTGTCCGTATCATGTGGGTTGCATTTTCCAGTGGTCCGCGGTCGTCGATATTTTTGTTGGTAAAATTTCAAAAAGCATAATTATGCTTCTGTACTAAGGAAAAAGTGAATAATAATGCTTAATTAAGCAAAAAAACAAATCATTATATGAAGATTACATCTGAAGTAAAACTAAATGGCCCTTCTTTTCACTTTTCTATCTTGTGGCTATCTATTTGTGTGGGACTATTTGCTGTACATTCTAATTTTTATCTCCAAATAACATCTTATCCCTTTTGCCGACTATCCACATAATCGAAGCAAAAATTTTTGTTTGGGGGAGAGGGCTTTACGAGGAGGGTAAACAATTTAGGTACTATCATGCAATCCAAAATTGGATGGTTCTTTTCTTAAACCTAGTTAAAATTAGGTTTTTGCAATTTAGTCCAACATAAAAAGTAAATTAAAAATTTAGTCCTTTGTAACTATAGACAAATTATAACTTTTAATTTAAAAAAAAAAATTAAAAATTAGTCACTTGTGTAAAAAGGCTTAATGCAAGTGACTAAATTTAAAATTAAAAGTTATAATTTCTCTATAGGTACAAAGGACTAAATTTTTAATTTACTTTTTATGTTGGACTAAATTGCAAAAAACTAATTTTAACTACTTCAAGTAATGACATGACATAGGTGGCAACTTCTTATTGGTTTAAGTAAAGGTTGCATAACAACCATCCAATTTTGGATTGCATGATAGAAATACCCAACAATTTAACCCACTAGCAAATAGATCATATCACCACCAGCAAATGGCTTGGGTTGTTTGATGTTACTTGTTACCTTAGTACCGTTGTTTTAATTCTGTGGCATGAGGTGGCACTTGTTTTTAATACTCATGTGTTGTATATGAAACTGAAGAGCCGCGTTGTTGGTATAACTAAAAATTTGTCACCTTCAACCAACCATCAAGTTTCATTATAGTAGATAAGTAACTAGATGACTTTCTGATGTGTGTATGAATATATATATATATATATATATATATATATATATATATTATAAAGACAAAATTTACTTTATTAATTTTTATATCTTGATGAGAAAGATTAATTTATAGTTGCTAAACAGAGAACGAATACCTTAATCCATAAAAAATATTGACATTTTATTATTAAATAACTTATTTTATATCTTCTTTACTTCTCATCTTTTATTTATATATATATTTCTAAAAACTTTATCAAAAAAAGGAAAGGAACAACGAAAGTTGCCCCAATTTAATGTATGTAGATATAACATTACTATGTAACAGCTGCAAATAAGCACAAGGGAGGTATAATATGAGTCTCACAACATCCTTAATGCATTAAAGAGCTAGTAAAGGTAGGGGGAAGAAGTTAGGTTATATTTATTTATGGTCTTACTCTTTGGTCAGTACCACTGCCAGGTGTTCTAAAGAGCACCTTTAATACCAAGAAACCCTTGAGACTAATCCTGCACGAAACCGCGTTCCTATGCCTCTCCTAACGGAATGTGTTAACCAAAAAAGTTAGGTTATATTTAACTATATTATAAAAATCAGTTTTATATTAGGGTTGAATTTAAGTAATAAATAAGATTTCAAAATCATTAAAAATAAGATGGATTGATGGTTTATTTGGGATCAGATGCCTCTAAACTCAAGTGAACATAGAGTGAAAAGAGAAGCCATAGTATAGCTAATGGATAATATAGGAATGTTAAAAATTGGGTTTGATAAGAGTTAATGGAAAAATAAAAAATAAAATATCATATCATTAAAAATAATAAAAGAATATTGATCAAATATGATATTTTTAATGATTTTGGAATTTTATTTTTGCTTAAACTTAGGTCATAGGGTTGAGTATATCAAAGTCATACAAAAAATTAAGAAGATAATTATATTTCTTGAATTTTAAAAAGATAGTTTAATATTATCATTTTATTTTCTTATATTTTACATATGTATTGTTTCACATTAATAAATAAAAATAAAAACAAATAAATTTTTCTTAAAAAATACAAAAATAACTTATAAATAAAAAAAATCTTCCAACGATTAAGGGCATGTTTGGTTTACACTTATAGAATCAATTCCGGCCCCAAAATCACGTTGGACCAGAAGTAACTGTTAGTAGAGTTGACATTCTAGAATTGATTCTGGACTAACTCACCGCATAACCAAACATGCACTAAATACAAAATCAGATTGAGTATTTAAGTTGTGCGTTCCATCCAATTCAAAATAGTCAAATTAAACAGTCACGTATATCAGATGGTATTATTATATTTTGGATTTGACAATGATAAAATAAGAATTTTTCTTTTTGAACCTCATCTTTTACTCATTGGTCCCCACCGCCTGAAACAAGTCGGATAAACTACCGATTTTCATAAGGCGGAAGAATTACCGACTACTTAAAAGCGAAAATACTTCCGACTTTTAAGAAGCAGAATAATTAAAATGTTGAAATCCCAGAAATGCTCATCCGTAAACCCTCTACCTCCCTTCTTTTTATTGTTTTGTACTTGAATAAACGAAGGGGCAATTTTGGTATAATAACAAATTTTTAATGTTTTCCGCCTGATGAGCGAGAGGCGGAATACTTTATTTTATTTACGACTTTGGAAAGGTGGAAGATAATACAACTTCCATAAGGCGAAAAATGTTTTATTTTGTTTCCGCCTTGTTTCAAGCGGAAAGAATCTTCCGACTTGTTTCAGGCGATGGAGATCAATGTGTAAAGGGTGAGATTCAAAAAGAAAATGTCTAAAATAAACCTACATGGGTGTTCACCAAAAAAAAATTAAACCTACATGGGTGACTAGACTTTCAACGTACTCTTGAGGGAAGAAAAATACCCTAAAATCCTATGTTTAATGCAACCGGAAGGACAAATTAGGTAACTAGACAAGATTCTCTGGTCACTACTGCTCACCCAGATACGTGATCTTCTTTGCTTAACTTCTTGTTAAAAGGCAGTTAGAAGTTTAAATTTTTTAACAAATCGGCCTAAAAAACAGCAATAGGTTTTTTTCTAATTTATACACCATGTACATTTGATAAATAAACCTGAAAATGCAAGTTTTTTTTAATGATAAAAATTTCATTTATCACAAGACAATAAAGACAATAATTTTGTGTAAATTTTTTTTGAGAAAATAATGTATTTAACGGATCAATAAGTGATATTTTAATTTTGATAATACAAGTAGTATATATATATATATTTTTTATGATTAGTTACACTTTGCATCAATACATAGGTTAAAACAGTTTTTTTTTAATCTAATTGATTCACATTAACTTAGAGAAGTAGAAAACAATTAGCACCCAGAAAAAGAAAGAAATGAAAAATAATATTTCTCACTAATCAAAGATTATATTAGGAAATCTAAAAATGAAAGGAATTCTTCAATGTGTGTTTTTAGGTAATGTTTATGTAAAGAGAGATCCAGAGATAAAATTATATACTCCTTCCTTCCCATATTATAAAAACCATTTTGGTAAATTTCTTGTTTTTTTTATAAGTTGTTTTAAAATAACTAGGTAGCATGAAAGAGCTTATGCCAAATATACCACTCATAATTTTATAGGAGTGATAAAGTAATAATTACTCCCTCTGTCCCTTAATATAAGTCACTTTTACCTAATTCACGCATATTAAGAAAAGTAATTATTACTCTCAAATTTAGCAAAAAATTTGTTGTCATTCCAAGGTTACCCCTATTAAAAACTTTACAACTCTATTCATTTCTCTCTCTATTGTAATTATTACCCTATCACCCCTATGCAATTATGAGGGGTATATTTGGAATAAACTCTTTAATACTACCTAGATACTCTAAAACAACTTATAAAAAGGATACTAATTCTACCAAAATGGTGTCTTATATTAAGGGACGGAGGGAGTACAATAGAGAGAAATAAATTAAATAAAATTGTAATGTTTTAAACTGGGATAACTTTGAAATAACAACATTTTTTTAATAAATTTGAAAGTAATAATTACTTTTTTTAATCAGTTGAATTATATAAAAGTAAGTTATAATAAGGAAATGAGAAATACTATACGAGTTTATGAAAACCAAACACACATGAAATTATGGTTAAGCGGAAATTTTAGGTTGATTTCATGGGAAAATACATCATTATTCAAACAAAATTGATTGTTTCCATCCAAAACAAAACAAAATATGGATTGGAATACATCTGGTCGGTCAAAGTTTTCAATGATTTTGTAGAAAAAGAAAAAGAAAATGCTGCTTTTCACAAAAAGAAAACGTATTTATACAGGCACCATAAATTGCCATTTATTTTCTACTCAACCATAAAACTCAAGTGGGAGGATGTGTCCATACGCGTCATTTTTTTTGTTTTTGACGTTTACTAATATGGCCCCTATATATATTAAATTATTCTAAATGTGAAAAATGACCCCTTTGAATTTGTTTTACTCATGATGCATGCATGCACTAAGGTAAAAGAAAGACGGATTTATAGATATGAGTGAATGTACCACTTACCCGTGTGCATCTAGAAAGATTAATGATAGTAGGTAGCATGCAATGTAAGTTTTGATGATTTAAATTTCAACAGAGAGAAGAAAAAAAGGAATCAAAACACAGACAGTGACATTTGCAGACAAAGATGCTTTTGCTGCGTGCACACCTGCCATTCACTTCTCTCTCTCTCTCTCTCTTTTGTCCATAATATTAGAGGACCAATTTTTCTTTATCCATCTATGGCTCTTTGACATATGATGGGTGGTGTTGGTGCTTTATGGGATAAAAGATAGGCATTGAGGTTGATCCTTCCACAAGGGAGTGGGGAAATGCAAATTGTGGGTTGTGCATAGGGTCCCATTCTGTTTCCCATCTTGCAAACACCATCTCATCAGCCTGCCACAACTCTTTCAAGCACTACTTACTCTTGTTGTTTCACATATAATCATGGCATGCGCCCAAGTGTCTTAAGTAAAGTTTGAATGTTGTGCGTGTATGAATTTGGTTCTCGAATCTTATTTAAATTAGAATTAAACCTTTTTTTTTTAATATGACTTGCTTTATTAATAATCTTTGGTTTGGTAGGAGAGAAAAATATGGGAAGAGAAATAAGAAAGAGAGGACACAGAATAGAGAAAATGTGAGAAACCGATGAGCGGATTTATTATTGTTAAGTAGAGAAAATGGGAAAAAACAGTGAAAAGAGTGGAATTTTCTTCCCTTTTATTTCATTGGATTGAAAAGCGAAAGAGAAAAATCTTCTTTAAATATCATAAATTGGTATTGGTTCAATATACTAAATGATATCAACTTATCGTATCCTACTAGTGTAGTTGCCCGTGCCGTGTGCACGCGTTAAAGAGTTTAAGTAAAATAAAAATGAAAAATTATTGGGAGACACAAAATGTCAATATCTAATATAAAAAACTACATTTAATAATTAATTGGATTATCTATTTTTTCTAGTGCTTGAAAATAGAATTATTGAAGTACTTATCCTAGACCTCCTCCCTTTCATAACATCAAGAACAAAAATGAAAAATAAAAATATTTGTCTAGAAAACTTAATAAAGAATTAAATAGATAGCGAGATCCAGTTTTTTCTTTAATTTTTTTAATAAGTTTAATTTTTTTTATTCATGTATTATGAAAAGTTATCATTCTCTGACATGCATTCTCTTAAAATTGTAAGTTAATCATTCTCTCTTACATGTATTTTAAAAATTCTTAATAAAATAATATGAGAAAAAGAAAGTAAGTCCTTCCGAATAATTAGTTTTTTTAAAGGTGAATTGGTTATCATTTTTAGAAAACATGAAACATATTTTAATTTTGAAAAGTTAAAACTTTTTTTTTTAAATCTTAATAAAATAAAAGGAAAAAAAGAAGGTGAATCCGTCCGAATATTTAGTTTTTTTTTTCAAAATTGAAAACAAAAGGTATTAATGAGGATAAAATCTTATGAATTTATAAATTGATAGGGAACGAAATCAATCATATGTCAAAATCTTTTAAAATTTAACCAAATAAAATACTAAAAACCAAAAATTTCTAAAAGTATTAGCTAATAGGCTGAAAACAGTTCTGCCAAATGTAATATCAGAATCTCAGAGTGCTTTTGTTCCAGGGAGGCATATTACAGATAATGTGATTATAGGCTATGAGATGACACATATGATAAAAAACAAGAAGTTAGGAAAAAAAGGTTGTTTTGCTCTCAAGCTTGATATGAGTAAAGCTTATGACAGAGTTGAATGGAATTTTTTGGAGGCTATGTTGGGGAAGCTTGGTTTTTCAGAGAAGTGGACTACTTTGGTGATGAAATGTGTCACTACAGTAGCTTTCTCGGTTATTCTTAATGGGAAAGTTTTTGGCAAATTCAAACCTAAGCGGGGTTTGCGTCAAGGAGATCCTTTATCTCCTTATTTGTTCATTATTGTTGCAGAAGCCTTGTCAAATCTTTTATCTCACACTGAAATTTCTGGGCTGGTTCATGGAGCTAAAGCATCCTTTTATGGTCCTTCAGTGACTCACTTATTCTTTGTAGACGATAGTCTTATTTTTGCTAAAGCTGAGTTACAGGAAGCCAGTGTTATTAAACAGTTGATTGATGTGTATAGTGTGGCTTCTGGGCAAATAATCAATTTCGACAAATCATCCATAATGTTTAGTCCTAATTGCTCCCAAGCTGTTAGGGAGGATATTATGAATTGTTTTGGCATTCGAGTTCAGGCGTTTTCTGAATCTTACTTAGGTTTACCAACTATGTTGGGGAGATCTAAAAACTCTGCTCTTCAACCAATTATGGACAGAATTTGGAAGAGAATTAAAGGGTGGAAAGAGAAGCTGTTATCCAGGGCAGGCAAGGAAATCCTAATAAAAGCTGTAGCTCAAGCCATTCCGTCTTATGCGATGAGTGTTTTTAAGCTTCCGGCTAGTTTCTATTCTCAGCTAAATGGTATGCTTAACAAATTTTGGTTGGGCTCATCAGAGGAAGAAAGAAAGATTCACTGGTTAAGTTGGAAGAAGATGTGCCAACTGAAGAGCAATGGTGGGTTGGGTTTTAGAGATTTGGAATCTTTTAATCTTGCGCTTCTTGCAAAGCAAGGTTGGAAGATTTTAAAATCGCCTAATTGTCTGTTGGCTAGAGTGCTTAAAGCTAGATATTTTCCTAATGTAGACTTTCTTCAGGCTACGGTGGGAAATAATCCTAGTTTTGTTTGGCGGAGCATCCTGGAAGGAAGATCTATTTTGTCTATGGGTCTGCGGTGGAAAGTAGGGGATGGTGCTAGTATTCGAATATGGGATGATCCGTGGATCCCAAAGGCTTGGTCCTTTAAGCCTGTAACTTCGAAATCTTCCAGTGGGAATCTTCAAACGGTTTCCGATTTACTCTCATCTAATGGTACTGGGTGGAATAGCCAGGTTGTTTGTGATACTTTCTTTCCTTGTGACAGGGAAATCATTTTCAGTATCCCAGTGTTTTATCCAGCTAAACCAGATGAGGTTATTTGGCATTTCAGTGAAGATGGGATCTATACAGTCAAGAGTAGTTATAATACAGCGATTCAGTACTATTATCAAGTGTCAAATGGGGGAGCTAGTTCTTCATCAAGCAATTATTCTAAAATTTGGAACTATCTCTGGTCTCTTCAAATACCGGAAAAAATAAAAATTTTCTGGTGGAGGGCCATGAGGAATATCCTTCCCTCAAAAGACAATTTGATAAAAAAGAAGCTAAATATTGATATAAATTTCTCTTACTGTACAGAGATGGAGGAATCAATTTTCCACTGTTTGTTTGCATGCCCATTTGCTGCAGGTGTGCGATCCTGGGTTGGAGTGAGTTCTTGGCAGGCTCCTGTTTCAATATGTACCTGCAATCGATGGTTCGAATGGATCAGTGAAAATAAACCAAAGGATCAAGTGGGTTTTGATCTTATCATAGCTTATTTCATTTGGTTTGCTAGGAATGAAAGAGATATTAAGTAGAAAATTAAGAGCTGTGAGGAGGTGGGTCTTGAAATTACCGGCTTCTGGGAGGCTTGGAGAGTATCGAATCAGAGAGAAGGAAAGGCGCTAGCTTCTTCAACGCCGGTGGCCGTGGGTTTCGCCGGTGGCGGGATTGAAGAGGAGGACGTCGAGGCTGAATATGTTCTCAACACGGATGGAGCTTTTTTTGAAGGTTCTGGAGTTGGAGGTCTGGGGTATGTCATTTGGGACAAATGGGGTCAATTTGTTGTGGGTGGAGCTGAGAAGACAAATCAACTTCTAAAGCCTATATTTCAAGAAGCAGTTGCTATTATAAGAGGTTTGAAGTTGGCTAAGGAAAGGAATGTCTCTTCAGTCTTAGTTAGATCTGACTGTAAGGTTCTAGTGGATGCTCTATCTCACAAAAAAGAAGACTTATCTGAGTTAGGAAATTTAAAAAGTGTTATTCATAGTCTAGCTATTTCTTTTGAATCTTGTTTGTTTTCTTTCGTTGGTAGAGCAAGCAATAAAGCTGCACATTCTCTAGCTAAGTGGATAGTGCATGCTCCTGTAAACAGGGTTAGGTTTAATACCCCCGAGTTCATTGTTTAGTTTTGTTGGTTTTGAATAAAATTTCCAATTTTCAAAAAAAAAAAAAAAAACACTATTTCGGTATTTTATCTTATGTAAAAACTATAATTTTAATTTTTATATATATATATATATATAATTTATAATTGATAAATATTTCAAAATGTTTTCTTAATATTTTTTGTTTAATTTTTTTTTTTACCATTTTCTTACTTAAATTTTTTTCATTGTTATCCATATAATCAAGAAGCAAAAAAGAAAAAAAAATCATTTGGTTGTTTAAATTAGACTCTTTTGTAATTATCCACACAATTAATAAGGAAAAAAATTGAAAAGAAAAATTGTTATAGTGATGCATTAGCCTTTCATAGATTACAAGTATTTTTTTTAAAGATATATAATTGATGATTGATCTGATAGTTTTAAATATTTATTTACTTCTAAAAAAAACATTTATTTTCGAATTTTTTGTTTTTAACATTATTTAATAATTATCCACTAATTTGTTGAGGGAAAAAAGTGGTTCCATGATTATCCATCAATTTGTTAAGGAAAAAAATCATTTAATTGTTTAGATTATTGTACTCTTTTGTAATTATCCACACAATTAAAAAGAAAAATAGAGAAAATTTAAAAGAAAAATTGCTAAAGCGATACATTAGTAATGCATAGGTTTAATCTAAAATTTAATTAATATAAGGTGAATTGATTATCATTTTTAAAAAACATGAATCAAATTTTATTTTTTTATAAGTTACAACTTTAATTTTTTTATAAAAAAAATCTTAATAAAATAAGAGAAAAAGAAATGACTAATTTTATTACCATGCAATTTGTTAACCAAATACTAAAAACAGATAGACATTATATACATAGAGAAATTAGAAACCAACAAAGATAGAAAAATATTTCAATGAACAAAATAAAATATAAAATATAAAATATGAAGCATCAATACATATAAAAAAATGAATCCAAATTATTCATCTTCCTCCTAAACCATGATCCAAAGAGAACAAAAGAAATAAATAAAACAATACCTGCTAAATGCTATAAAAAAAAGGTTAAATTAAAAGATGAAATTGTTACAAATTGTACATGTAAATGGATTTTATATATTGATTAGTGTTGTAATTATTGGAAACCTCGAAAGCCACCAACTTTTGTTAGTTCCTTGAAGAGAAGGAATACAATCAAAATGGATAAAATTAAGAATAATGTGAACATGCTATAATGAAAGGCTTGTATTTTGTTAAATACCTAGCGAAAAGACATACGGAAACCAGAAAAATCATATCATAAAGATATACTCCCTCCGTCCTATTATCTTGGTAAAAAAATGCAAAAGAATTTGTCTCATATTAAAGTAAAAAAATAAATGAAAAATCTTGAAAATTGTATATTATATCGATGATTGATAACTAAGTAAGAAAAATATATTTAAAGATTTTTTTTGAGGCAATATTGCAATATGTATTAATTGTAATGGTATAAAAATTTGTATAATATCAATTTGTAATTAATGAGTGAATCATGCATTATATAAAATAGATACTCTCTTATTTTCATTGACTTGTTTGACTTTTACCAAGATAATAGGACAAAGGGAGTATTGTTTATGAAACAAATTAAAAGGGAGGTGGAAGCAATATGTAGAGGGGAAAAATATACCAGTTATTCATGCTTCATGAAAACAAATACTATATATGAGTCATAAGAATTTGTTTCCATAATGAACATTTTATCCTTAATATTGGAAAGTGAAACCTAAAGAATGAAAATGTTGAGAATAAAAAGATAAGAAATTACCGGATGAGAAGGAAAATCAGATTTGACTTCATTTAAATTTGAATTGTACGCTTATTGCTAATCATCAAATAAAGATAAGTAAGGATTATATAGAATACTGTGACTCCCTCGTTTTATATCTTGAAAATAATAAATATTTCCAAATATAGAATACTTGCTATCGAAAATTGAGACTAGAAAATTTTTCCTTTTTAATGTTTACTTGCTCAATTAGAAATCTCTTTTTCATTGGCGAATAACTTGAATTCGGCTGTATAACACCTTAATTACGAAAAGGCTCTCGAGACAAAATCTTTTAAACATAATAAAACATCTTCGTGGCCTTTATTAAAATATATCATTTGTCTCTTGAGTTTGATCGAGTGTATAAAATATAAACTTATTGCCGAATCCTTTTTAATCAAAATCAGAGTATGCGGAAGTAAAAGTAATACTTGTGGGGCACTGCTAAGGTAAATAAAAACATCATATATATATATATATATATCATGATAAAAACCCCACCAGTATCATCAGTAGCTAGTAGCAAAAGTCGAGATAGCAAGTTTTAATAAAACATATACAAACCAGCTGCATAAAATAAACCTCACTCTAAGACCTCTCAAAATATATATAATATATCACACTATCCAAAAATAGAAGTCCCAAAGCAGGTCATCCATGTCCTCAGCAGCTCCTCTGATCCTCCGCAGCTCTATCCCTAGGACCTAGGATCCAAAACATCTATGCTATGCAGGCTCCAAGGAACCAGCGGGTCCACCTCTAGCAGAAACAGTAGGCTCGACATGCACCTCCTCCTCGTCCTCATCCTCCACAGGGTCCTCCTCGACCTCGCCCGACTATGTAGATACCCCACCACTGGGTCTAGGATCTGCAGAAGCAGTCCTCTCAAAATCAGTCGGACCAGGAGAAGGAGTCTCCTCGGTGACAACTCTGTGGAAGGAAGGATGAGAACGAGTGGCAGCTCTAAAACGAAAACTATGGAATCGACGCACAGGTCGAGCCGGGGGTTGTCCTCTATATCTTTAAAAAGGCGGAACATGCATAGTATAGACTAAAGGAATCCTAAATCTACGAGGTCGCACCCGAACCAGAGGGTTAGGGTGGTAGAGAGTGATCTCCACCTCCTCGTACATCCATATACCACTAGGGATAGGGCGTATCTCGATGCAGGCTAGGTATCTGGCCATCACCTAAACAGGGCATAGGGAGTAAGTGTACACATATACATATCAATAAAGACTAAAATTACAAACACAAGTATGTCATGGACAGACAATAATGCAAGTACATATGAGCATACCAATTTTCAACATTATATCTCTTATAATACAAGTGGCATGATGCATGATTTTCTATCCACAACTGAGGCCTCTAAAAGTCCATCTTGGACGTCCATCCAATACACCCTTGTGTTCCCGGAACACTGACATTCGTTCCCAGAACGTAATGCCAAACCATACTTGGATAATAAGCATCACTCCCAGAGTGTGCATCACGTTCCCAGAACGCATACGTTCCCAGAACGCATAAAAAAAAAACCATGTCCCAGACACTGGCCACATTCCCAGAATGTGTCATCAAGTAGGTTATAATTTGGTACTTCCGGAGTACCCTCCTCATATTCCCAGAATATGATAAACGTTCCTACCAACCAATCTTCCATTCTCTATGCATGAATGCACAATTATCAAGGTTGGTTTTATCTTTACTTTAATTACTGTGATTTAGAAATATTTTAATTTCTCTTTTGAATGAGTAATTTGAGGTATAACCTTTGGCACAAAAATTCATCTTTGAATTAACTTAAAAACATGCCATTAGGCTTAGATTGGGAAAAACTTAACCAATGGTATTCAATTTCACTTTAAAAGACTTAACTTTTATTTTTTAATTTCAGGTACTAACCGATTACAGTCTCAGGCTAACCGGTTAGAATTACAGACCTGAACTGGTTTACCATTGAAATTCAGAAAACCCTTTTTCTTGAATTCTCTACCCAATCCATAAACAAATTTCAACATTGTTTTATACCTCAAAACCACTGTTTTCATCATTCAAAAGTCTAAATCACATTCCAATTTCAATTGAGCACAATTTCCTCTTAAAATTATCTCATTGCAATAAGGTATTAACTCTCAATTTCAATCTGAACCATACAGTATTAATCCACTTATTTTCAGATTGAGTTCTAGTGAAATTAGAGTCTAGATTTGAGTCAAAATGATAAGAACACATGACTAATTTCATAAATTCATTTTCTTTGAAATTTGACAGTGACTAGCCGGTTACAAATATCGAGTAACCGGTTAGATTATGCAGCCTGCACACTGAAACATGAGGTTTTACAAACCATTCTTTTCATTACTCAAATCTAACCAATTTCAACACTCAAAAGAGTTCACATACCTTAAAATAAACATGTTCAACCACAGAAACACATTTAACTTGCATGCATTAAGTTTAATGTATCAAATTGCATAAAAACCCACATAAACACAATTTAATACCACAAAACTTACAATAAACATTTAGATTGTGATTCAAGCATTAAAATCACTTGCATGCATCAACACAAAGTTGCTCAAAACAGAACTGAGATAGAATTTGGCCTCCAAGCCTTTTTGTCTTAACACATAATGCCCTTTTTGAGTCCTTGTTGACTCAAATCCTAAATCACTTGATTTTAGTCTAAATCTAGTATAAGGTAAACTTCTCCCATACCTCAAAGTTGTGTTTGATGAGTATTAGCACTGAAACTTGAAGAAAATCCACAAACTCCCCACAAATCCTATGTTCTGCTCTCAGCCACGTTTTCCAGCAACAGGGTTCAAAAACCAGAGAATTTGACATAGAAATTGACCAAAGAAATTGGGGAAAACAGTTAGAACTCGATCTAGGTAACATGCACTAGGAAATAGAAGTGATTTGAGGCTTAAGAGTTGTCTGTACTTACCAAAATTCAGACTGAAACCCAGCTTCCAGAACCAGAAAACTAAGAATCCAGCTTTCCAAACCTCAACTTCTCAGATCAATCTCTCCTCACACACACACTCTTGGCTCACAAGCTTTATATCAATGGAAAGCCCTTGATTTAAGCTTTCCATAAGTGTATCACTCACTCTTTATAGCTCAAAGAAGAAGAAGAATTGCTTCAAACGAAATAGGAACCCTAATTCAGCCTCTCAGCCCAGAACTCAAAGGAATCAACCCCCAACTCTTCAGAAATCCATCCATTTATAGGCAAATTGGAGTAACATGCACGATGACGCGTGTTATCCACTGGATTAATTTTTTTTTCGTGGCGATTCCACGAATTAATCAAGTGATTACTCATCAAACGCACTAACCCGGTTTCTGGGTTCATCGTCTAACCGGTTACAGGGCATTACTAACCGGTTAGGTCAGTACAAAATTTAAAAATTAATACTTTTTAAATCTTTCCCTCCAAGAACCTTTTCAATATTACATTTAGGTCCTAAACCAAGGACTAAAATGCAATATCTATATTTTTGCATTTATTTGCCATATATAAATATTTTCACTTATTTTTATATTTTAGGCCAATTAAATACAAAATACAAACTTGGAAAAATTTATATAAATTAATAATAAAACTTTTATTATTAATTTCCTTATTATCCGGGAGACGAAAATTAGGGGTGTTACACTACTCCCCCACTTAAAAGGAATTTACATAAACAACTCCGGATACTCTTGACGCATCTTCTCCTCTAATTCCCATGTAGCTTCAGACACGTCAGCATTTTCCCATATAACCTTGACTAAAGGTATCTCCTTTCCCCTAAGCTGCTTAACTTCACGATCTTCTATCCGGACGGGTCTGGCTTCAAAGGTAAGGTTCTCCTTCAAAGCTAGATCATCAGGTTGGATTTTCAAAATAACTGATGGGTCATGCACATATTTCGTCAACTGGGAAACATGAAAGACGTTGTGCAAATTGGATAGAGAGGGTGGTAAAGCTAGTTGATAAGCAACGGGACCAACTCTTCTAAGGATTTGGTATGGACCTATACACTTAGGCGAAGCTTTCGGGTTCTCAAGGCTCTACTAATCCCTTTCATCGGAACTATCCGAAGAAACACATGATCGCCCTCCGAAAACTCTATTGGTTTCCTTCTCTTGTCAGCATAACCCTTCTGCCGACTCTGAGCCGCTTTCATCTTTTCCTGAACCATCTTGATCCTCTCAGTTGTCTGTTGCACCATTTCCGGTCCAACCACTAAGTTCTCCCCCACTTGAAACCAACATAGCGGGGTTTGACAATTCCTTCCATACAAAGCCTCAAACGGTACCATCCCAATGCTCGCATGATAGCTGTTGTTGTATGTGAATTCTGCAAGGGGTAACACTTGATCCCAACTTCCTTGCTCTTCAAGTGCATAAGCCCTTAACACATCTTCCAAAGACTGAATAGTCCTCTCCGTCTGACCATCCGTCTGTGGATGATACGCAGAACTCAATTTTAATCTTGTTCCCATAGCATCATGCAGACTCTTCCAAAATTGCGAAGAAAATCTGGGATCTCGATCCGACACAATACTCGAAGGCACTCCGTGAAGACGAACTACCTCCTGAATGTAGATCTGGGTAAGCTTATTCAAAGAGTAGCGCATATTTATCGGAATAAAGTGCGTCGACTTAGTCAACCTATCCACAATCACCCAGATTGCATCATGATTTGCTGCTGTCCTTGGCAACCCAGATACAAAATCCATCGAGATACTGTCCCACTTCCATTGAGGGATACTTAAAGGTTGCAATTGTCCTCCTGGTTTCTGATGCTCTACCTTAGCTTTTTGGCAAATTAAGCATGAAGCCACATACTCCACAACATCCCTTTTCAAACCAGACCACCAAAACACTTTCTTCAAATCCTGATACATTTTGGTTGATCCAGGATGCATACTCATCCGACTCTTATGTGCTTCATTAAGAATCGGTCTTCTAACCTCCTGATTTCTTGGTATGCAAATCCTTGTTCTGAAACGAAGGATTCCATCCAACCCAATCTTAAAATCAGGTTCCTTCCCTTCTAAACCCAATCTCATCTTTTCAATCAGCTCCTCATCTACTTGTTGCAACTCCCGAATTCTTTCCAAAAACTCATTTGTAATCTGCAACATCCCCAACTTGATACTTGATGGCTCCACTTGCGTCAACAAGCTCAAGTCTCTAAATTCCTCAATCAACGCTGCCTCCTTCACAATCATCGTACTTATGTGGATTGCTTTCCGGCTCAAAGCATCTGCAACCACATTGGCTTTACCCGGATGGTAATGGAGTTTAAAGTCATAATCCTTCAAAAACTCCATCCACCTTCTTTGCCTCATGTTCAACTCTTTTTGGTCAAACAGATATTTCAAACTCTTATGGTAACTAAATACTTGGAAAGTAGTGCCATAGAGATGATGTCTCCATATCTTTAAGGCAAACACGATCGCAGCCAATTCCAAATCGTGTGTCGGGTAATTCACCTCATGATTCTTCAATTGTCGTGATGCATATGCCACTACTTTTCCTTCTTGCATCAATACACACCCTAATCCTTGCTTAGATGCATCACAGTACACTTCAAAACTCTTATGAGGATCAGGTAGGATTAACACAGGAGACGATGTTAACCTTTCCTTTAACTCTCGGAAACTACTTTCACACCTGTCGTCCCACACGAACGGTTGATCTTTCTGAGTCAACTTGGTCAATGGCAATGCAATCTTGGAAAATCCTTCTATAAATCGACGATAGTATCCATCCAGCCCTAAGAAACTTCTCACCTCAGTCACAGTCTTAGGCTGTTCCCATCTTAGCACTAAACTCACCTTTGCTGGATCCACCGCAATTCCTTCCTTAGAGATTACATGCCCTAGAAACTTTACTTCATTCAACCAAAACTCACATTTCGTAAGTTTGGCGTATAACTGCTTCTCCTTCAGGACTTTTAACACTATCCTGAGATGTTCTTCATGCTCCTCCGGACTCTTAGAATAGACCAGAATATCATCTATAAACACTACTACGAATAAATCCAGGTATGGTCTAAAGATCCGGTTCATATAATCCATAAAAATGGTAGGTGCATTAGTCAATCCGAACGACATCACAACATATTCATAATGACCGTATCGAGATCGAAATGCATTCTTGGGTATATCTTCCTCCTCTATCCTGATATGATGATAACCCGATCTCAGATCAATCTTGGAAAATACTGCAGCTCCCCTAACTTGATCCATAAGGTCATCAATCCTTGGCAAAGGGTACTTATTCTTAATGGTGACCTTATTCAACTGTCTATAGTCCACACACATCCTCATACTCCCATCCTTCTTCTTTACAAAAAGTAATGGAGCTCCCCAAGGCGAAACACTTGGCCTGATCATCTGCTTCTGCAACAATTCCTCTATCTGCTTTTTCATTTCTGCCATTTCCGGCGGTACCATTCTATAAGGAGCAATAGAGATGGGACCCGCTCCAGGAACCAAATCAATCCGAAACTCTATTTCTTGCTTCGGAGGTAATCCTGGTATCTCCTCAGGAAATACTTCCGGAAATTCCCTCACCACATGAATCTCTTCTATCGGCATCGACTCTTCTTCCCCAATAGCAGAGAATAAACACATATAACCTTCAGGTTCAAGGGTTCTATATTGGATTGTCTTTCTCTCACAATTGATGATCACTTGGTTCTTCATCAACCAATCCATACCCAAGATCACATCTAATTGTAACTTAGGGAGACAAACCAAATCTACTTTAGAGACACGACCCAAGATTTCAACATTACACCCTAAGAAAACCTTAGAGGTAAAAATAGGTATCCAAGTAGGGGTATCTATACTAAGATAGCAAGGCGGATCGGAAACAACAAGATTCAACCTATACACACATTCAGGAGAAACAAAAGAATGTGTAGCTCCAGAATCAAACATAATCTTGCAAGGTTGATCATTAAGCAAAAAGTTACCTTGCACGAGATTCAGGGTTTGGGTTGCTTCATTACCACTCAGGGTAAACACTCTTCCTTGCACCACCGACTTTTCGGTAGATCCTTTGGCATCACCTTTTGCAGGCTCTCTGCAATCACGAGCAAAATGTCCTTGTTTTCCACATTTGAAACATCCTCCTGTGGACCAGCAGAATTGACCATGATGGTAACGCCTACACTTCTCACAAAAAGGAGCATTTTCGTGAGGCTTGCTCTTGTTATCCATCGCAGCTTTGCTCTTGCCCTTATTCTTCTTAGAATATGGACCATTATTCCGGTGATCGAATCTCTTCTTCCTCTGTGGTCCATAGTTCTGTCCACTCCCCTTTCCTTGACTTCCTACCAGCTCAGCCTTCTTGTCATCTTCATACATTCTGCACATATCCACAAGTGCAGGAAAACTCTGAATCTTCTAGTAACTGAAAATAGATTTCAGCTCCGGTCTCAGCCCACCTTCGAACTTAACACACTTACTCCTTTCATCAGGGTTATTCAAGTAGTAGGGAGAATATTTTATCAGCTCCTCAAATCTAGCCGCATATTCTCCTACACTCATATCCCCCTGCTTCAATTGCATAAACTCTACCTCCTTCTTTCTTCTTAAATATTCTGGAAAGTATTTATTAAGGAATTTCTCCATAAACACTCCCCAGTTGATTGCTCTCCTTTCAAAATTCAGCAATTGAACAGTGTGGTCCCACCAGTTCTCAGCTTCCCCATGAAGCATGTAAACTGCATAAGTTACCTTCTGCTCATCAGAACAATCCAAAGTTCTGAAAATCTTATTGATCTCGTACAACCACTTATTGGCCTCATCAGGCTTGTATCCTCCTTCAAACCTTGGTGGATTGCACTTCCTGAATTTCGACAGAGTCTTAGCATCATGATTCACCACATTATCAACATGTGGGTTACCAGCTCGCCCTTGAGGTGGCTGCTGTTGCTGCTGCTGCATGCCCTCCAGCACAGTCGTAATACGTTCTAACATTTCGTTCGTATAATTTCTATTTCTGGTTGCCATAGAAAGACCTGCACTATGGGCTTTAGGTCACTAAAAGGTCTTTAAAATATAAGCACTACTAGCTTACTCCAACACATTCAAATAACATTGAATACCATACGTAGCTGCATCATCGGGGCCATGAGGGACATGACCAATGCTCTGATACCACCTAACATGTGACACCCTCGTTTTATATCTTGAAAATAATAAATATTTCCAAATATAGAATACTTGCTATCGAAAATTGAGACTAGAAAATTTTTCCTTTTTAATGTTTACTTGCTCAATTAGAAATCTCTTTTTCATTGGCGAATAACTTGAATTCGGCTGTATAACACCTTAATTACGAAAAGGCTCTCAAGACAAAATCTTTTAAACATAATAAAACATCTTCATGGCCTTTATTAAAATATATCATTTGTCTCTTGAGTTTGATCGAGTGTATAAAATATAAACTTATTGCCGAATCCTTTTTAATCAAAATCAGAGTATGTGGAAGTAAAAGTAATACTTGTGGGGCACCGCTGAGGTAAATAAAAACATCATATATATATATATATATATATATATATATATCATGATAAAAATCCCACCAGTATCATCAGTAGCAAGAAGCAAAAGTTGAGATAGCAAGTTTTAATAAAACATATACAAACCAGCTGCATAAAATAAACCTCACTCTAAGACCTGTCAAAATATATACAATATATCACACTATCCAAAAATAGAAGTCCCAGAGCAGGTCATCCATGTCCTCAGCAGCTCCTCTGATCCTCCGCAGCTCTATCCCTAGGACCTAGGATCCAAAACATCTATGCTATGCAGGCTCCAAGGAACCAGCGGGTCCACCTCTAGCAGAAACAGTAGGCTCGACATGCACCTTCTCCTCGTCCTCATCCTCATCCTCCACAGGGTCCTCCTCGACCTCGCCCGACTATGCAGATACCCCACTACTGGGTCTAGGATCTGCAGAAGCAGTCCTCTCAAAATCAGTCGGCCCAGGGGAAAGAGTCTCCTCGGTGACAACTCTGTGGGAGGAAGGATGAGAACGAGTGGCAGCTCTAAAACGAAAACTATGGAATCGACGCACAGGTCGAGCCGGGGGTGGTCCTCTATATGTATAAAAAGGCGGAACATGCATAGTATAGACTAAAGGAATCCTAAATCTACGAGGTCGCATCCGAACCAGAGGGTTAGGGTGGTAGAGAGTGATCTCCACCTCCCCCTCAAAAGTGGCACGGTGCTCCTCGTACGTCCATATACCACTAGGGATAGGGCATATCTCGATGCAGGCTAGGTATCTGGCCATCACCTAAACAGGGCATAGGGAGTAAGTATACACATATACATAATCAATAAAGACTAAAATTACAAACACAAGTATGTCATGGACAGACATTAATGCAAGTACATATGAGCATACCAATTTTCAACATTATATCTCTTATAATTCAAGTGGCATGATGCATGATTTTCTATCCACAACTGAGGCCTCTAAAAGTCCATCTTGGACTTCCATCCAATACACCATTGTGTTCCCGGAACACTGACATTCGTTCCCAGAACGTAATGCCAAACCATACTTGGATAATAAGCATCACTCCTAGAGTGTGCATCACGTTCCCAGAACGCATAAAAAAAACCCATGTCCCAGACACTGGCCACATTCCCAGAATGTGTCATCAAGTAGGTTATAATTTGGTACTCCCGGAGTACCCTCCTCATATTCCCAGAATATGATAAATGTTCCTACCAACCAATCTTCCTTTCTCTATGCATGAATGCATAATTATCAAGGTTGGTTTTATCTTTACTTTAATTACTGTGATTTAGAAATGTTTTAATTTCTCTTTTGAATGAGTAATTTGAGGTATAACCTTTGGCACAAAAATTCATCTTTGAATTAACTTAAAAACATGCCATTAGGCTTAGATTGGGAAAAACTTAACCAATGGTATTCAATTTCACTTTAAAAGACTTAACTTTTATTTTTCAGTTTCAGGTACTAACCGGTTACAGTCTCAGGCTAACCGGTTAGAATTACAGACCTGAACTGGTTTACCATTGAAATTCAGAAAACCCTTTTTCTTGAATTCTCTACCCAATCCATAAACAAGTTTCAACATTGTTTTATACCTCAAAACCACTGTTTTCATCATTCAAAAGTCTAAATCACATTCCAATTTCAATTGAGCACAATTTCCTCTTGAAATTATCTCATTGCAATAAGGTATTAACTCTCAATTTCAATCTGAACCATACAGTATTAATCCACTTATTTTCAGATTGAGTTCCAGTGAAATTAGAGTCTAGATTTGAGTCAAAATGATAAGAACACAGGACTAATTTCAGAAATTCATTTTCTTTGAAATTTGACAGTGACTAACCGGTTACAAATATCGAGTAACCGGTTAGATTATGAAGCCTGCACACTGAAACATGAGGTTTTACAAACCATTCTTTTCATTACTCAAATCTAACCAATTTCAACACTCAAAAGAGTTCACATACCTTAAAATAAACATGTTCAACCACAGAAACACATTTAACTTGCATGCATTAAGTTTAATGTATCAAATTGCATAAAAACTCACATAAACACAATTTAATACCACAAAACTTACAATAAACATTTAGATTGTGATTCAAGCATCAAAATCACTTGCATGCATCAACACAAAGTTGCTCAAAACAGAACTGAGCTAGAATTTGGCCTCCAAGCCTTTTTGTCTTAACACATAATGCCCTTTTTGAGTCCTTGTTGACTCATCCTAAATCACTTGATTTTAGTCTAAATCTAGTATAAGGTAAACTTCTCCCATACCTCAAAGTTGTGTTTGATGAGTATTAGCATTGAAACTTGAAGAAAATCCACAAACTCCCCACAAATCCTATGTTCTGCTCTCAGCCACGTTTTCCAGCAACAGGGTTCAATAACCAGAGAATTTGACATAGAAATTGACCAAAGAAATTGGGGAAAACAGTTAGAATTCGATCTAGGAAACATGCACTAGGAAATAGAAGTGATTTGAGGCTTAAGAGTTGTCTGTACTTACCAAAATTCAGACTCAAACCCAACTTCCATAACCAGAAAACTCAGAATCCAGCTTTCCAAACCTCAACTTCTCAGATCAATCTCTCCTCACACACACACACACTCTTGGCTCACAAGCTTTATATCAATGGAAAGCCCTTGATTTAAGCTTTCCAGAAGTGTATCACTCACTCTTTATAGCTCAAAGAAGAAGAAGAATTGCTTCAAACGAAATAGGAACCCTAATTCAGCCTCTCAGCCCAGAACTCAAAGGAATCAACCCCCAACTCTTCAGAAATCCATCAATTTATAGGCAAATTGGAGTAACATGCACGATGACGCGTGTTATCCACTGTATTAAGGCTGTTTTCGTGGCGATTCCACGAATTAATCAAGTGATTACTCATCAAACGCACTAACCCAGTTTCTGGGTTCATCGTCTAACCGGTTACAGGGCATTACTAACCGGTTAGGTCAGTACAAAATTTAAAAATTAATACTTTTTAAATCTTTCCCTCCAAGAACCTTTTCAATATTACATTTAGGTCCTAAACCAAGGACTAAAATGCAATATCTATATTTTTGCATTTATTTGCCATATATAAATATTTTCACTTATTTTTATATTTTAGGCTAATTAAATACAAAATATAAACTTGGAAAAATTTATAGAAATTAATAATAAAACTTTTATTATTAATTTCCTTATTATCCGGGAGACGAAAATTAGGGGTGTTACAAATACAACAACAATTTCTTTTAAAACTCAAAATTTTCAAATCAATTCAAAACATGCTTCTATAAAATCTTATCACTTCCTAAAATCACGTTTCAATAACTGAATTGCAATTATGTTGTTATTTATTTTAATTTTAAATCTTGTATTCCTAAAAATTTCACGCCATTATCATAAACACAGTCTTAGCAAAATCAAATAAATATATACCATAATGGGGTCATTTTTTTTTTCAAATCATAACCATTTTAATATTCAAAATCAATTTCAAATTATACTATCTTAATCTCATACTTGAGGAATATTTGTTAAAATCAAGTAGCTTTCGATCATTTAATCTATGGGCACATACATATCCATAATTCTTTTCAAGATTGATATTATTTATTAAATCAAAAACTTGGAATCAATTGATTTTGTATAGTATATAATTGATTTTGACTCATTAGGAATAAAACAAAATAAGTAGTTAATGGATTAGTATATAATCTCAATATATTTTTTAATATTTAAGATTTGAATCAATTTTTTTAATATTAGAATCAGTTAAATATTTAAGATTTGAATGCATGTTACCAAAAAGTAGTTAATGGATTCTTAAATCTTGCTTTCCTTTTATTTTTATCTTCATACAATATATAGCAATATTTTTAAATGTTTTTAATTATTTAAAAAAAAACAAAAATCTAAGAAAAAAACTATGGAAACGACACCTCAGCATTTTTTGAAGTGCAGATATTGTCTTTTTATATTATATTATATAATTGATTTGGACTTGTATTCGTATGATTTCGTAACAGATTGTTGTATATAAATTGGCTATCTCTAGTATTCAACACTCATGAATTTTATTTGCTTTTTTAAAAAAAAAGTTAAGCGACAAATATGCTCTTATTATATACTCCCTCCAGTCTTTATTATAGATCATATTTAATCAAATTACACATATCAAGAAAAGTAGTTAATTTTATGAATTTTATGAGAATATATTGTAACATTATGATTTTACCCTCTCAATTTTTATTGGAAAATTCACACTCATTAATGAACAACAAAAAATACATAGATAGTCAAAACATTTAATAAGGGCAAAAAAGAGAAAAAACAATAAATGATACATATGAAACATAAAATGACTTATAATTAGGTTAAAGAAAATCTTCTAGAAAGTGACAGATAATAAGGACCACAAGGGTTAGGGAGTAATAAACATAATTTGGTAATCCATCACAACTCCATCATCCTATCTCAATATAACCATTAATTTAGAATTTTATTTTGAAACTTTTTTATATATACTTTATCCACTTTATCTATTACATTAATTATTTTTTCTATAACTCATAAAATTAATAAGCAGAAAGAGAGTGTACAGGATCCATCCCCATATGACCATACTGTGACTAGAGCTGTCAAAACGGGCCTGCGGGCCGGGTTCGGGCCGGCCCAGTTCGGGTTCGGGCCAAACCGGGCTCGGGCCAAAAAGCCCGGTTATAAATTAAGTACCACAGTATCAAACCCAAACCCGTGCGGGCCGGCCCGCATCACCTTTTTCTTCTTCTTTTTTTTTTTTTTTACAATTCAACCCCTTCAAAAAAATATATATTTATTTTTCAAAAAAATTAATGAATAAACTTCCTTTATTTTTTAGACATATTTTTTTAAACAATAATAAGTGTTTTATTCTTTTACACATTTTTTAGAGGATATATTTGATTTTCTATTCTTACATAAATTAAAATGTATGTATAACTCATATAGGACAATTAATGTTGCGCTTTGATTTGTTCAGGTGCATTTTTGATATGTGAATATTGATAAAAATTAAGAGAATTTTATTATAAGTGTCTTTTTACACATATAAAATTAAAAAAAAAATTGAATTTTTTTCTTTTTTTCTGGGCCGTCGGGCCGGCCCGAACCCGGCCGGGTTTACCCGGCCCGAACACGAACCCGAACCGGGCCGGGCTAAATAGCCCGGGTTGAATAAACAGGCCATATTAAAGAGCCCGAGCCCTATGATTTTTCGGGCTTTTTGGCCCGGCCCGGCTGGCCCGACCCATTTTGACAGCTCTAACTGTGACGATTCTCTAGGATTCAATTGACGCTATCCTTAAGGATCTATCCTTAATTATTTTTGTCTCTAATCACAAACAGAAGGTAGCAAAATTGGCAATACCATTTTTTCTAATGTAACCCAAAATCAATAAGGTTAGATAAAAGAAAAAGCAAAATAATATTTTTCACTAAGTTTCTATGGATATACACACACATATATATATATATATATATATATATATATATATAACATGATGAAGAATGGTATATAAATAATAATATGTGCAACATCTCTTTGTTTCGACAAAGTTCTCGAGGTGACCCTAGGTAATGTCGGTGACAAAAGAGAGGGGTGCCCTATAATTTGTTGTGAATCCTAAGGGTTTAGGTTGGCCAATAATTTCTCAAATGCTCATATCCTATGCAGAAAATCAAGTATTTTTGTGTGTAATAGAGCTATAAGATGTACTATGAATGAATAACCTACCTAAAATGGGTGATATCACCTTTACATATAGTAGGGTATTAGGTCTGGTGTAACATCCCGAATTTTAATCTCAAATATAATTAGACTAGTAATAGGTTTGAGTAAATGGAATGATAAATACATATCTTAATTAATTATTAAAATGAGAGGTTTAGTGTTAGAAAAACGTCTAATAATAGACAAATTAGAAATAAATGATTTACGACTCAAACCATAGATTCCACCGTTAGATACGAAGATAAGGGTCTTAGGAAGCTTGCCTCCAAATTTGAGCAAGATCCGACGGTTAACGAATAAGTTATAGCGCGGTCAACCCAAAGTCAACAGATGCACGGTCAGGCGCGCGAAGCCCACGCCCAGGCGCACGGATTGCACGCATCAGACCCTGAATAGTGGGAGCCGCGCCCAGGCGCACGGGAGGCCGCACCCAGGCGCGCGGTCTATGGCTTAGACGGAAAAACTCAAATTTGGGGGCAAAACCGTATTTTCACCCCCTTCTTCTTCCTTATACCCCCAAACCCCTCTCCCCTTCCTCATTTCTGACCCACACTCTCTCTCTCTCCTCCTCCTCCCATTCTCCTCCTTCCCTTCCGGCGCCACCACGAGCCGCTGCCGCCATCCCCCAACCCATTTGGCTCTTTCTCTCTCTCTCTCTCTCTCCCTCTTCCCTCTCTTTGATCTCTTTCTCTCTACCCTCTCTCTTCCTCCGGCCGAACCGCCGCCACCACGGACCACCACCACCGCCTCCACGATTCACCACCACGACCATAAACTCTTCCCTTTTCCATCACCCTCTCACCCATACACTCTCCCTCCTCCTTGAGCTCTCTCTCTTCCTCTCTCCTTAGTGGTGATCCGCTGCCGGAGAAACCACCGGCGCCGGTCACCCCGTGAGCCACGACCCAGGACCACACCTCTATCTCCTTGGGTCACCGGTGTTCGCTGCGGATCCGGATCTAACCACCACCGTTCTCGCTAACGAGGAGCAACACCGATGCCGTCATCGTCGCCGAGCCGCAAACCAGGTTCTATTTAAAAGCCCGAGGTAAGACGGGTTGTATTACCTTTACTTAGAGAGTAAATTCTAGGATGCTATAGTGGTGACTAAGAATAGGGTAACTAAAAAGTATGTTCATAAACCTTAGGGTAGTTCCCGTTGAAGTAATAGAGTATTTAGAATAGTTAACGGAAGCCACACCTTAGGGAATAAAATATATGTGCTTAGGATAAGGTCCGGAATGAATGAGTATATTTAGGATATCAAATTGGTTAATATTGAATGAAAACGTAGAAAAACATAAAATAAAACCAAGGGGAAAAGTTAAGAAAAACCAACAAAAACGTGGAAGTGAGAGAATAAAGAGTAATTGTAATAGGCAAAGAGAATAGAAATTATTAAACTAAAAGTGAGGTAAAAGAGGAGTTAAAATGCGAAGACAATAAGTATGTGCGGAGTGGACATAGTTAAGAGTTGTTGGAGATTAGAGAAATAGAAACGAAATAATAAACTAAATTTCAAATATAAATAGGAAACCGGTAAAAGAAATTAGGGAAAAGATAATAAAATGAAAAGAGAAGACGTTATTATGGAAGTTAAATAGAATGGTGTAATGAAATAGGGAAAATAAGTTAAGCTAATAGGGTAGTTAAATAAAATGGAGTTAATGAAATAGGAATAATAAGTTAAGTGATAGTGTGAGATAGAGGAAACAAAGAAATAACCAAGATCTAGTAATGAGAATTAAAATATAATGTATATGGCCAAACCAAGTAGAGTTAGTTAAAAATGAGAATAATTAATAAAGAGAAATACTTAAATATAAGAAATTAAAGAAAATGATAATAAGTCACTAAGGAAAGAAATGAGAGAAAAGAGAATAAGTAGTAGAAATAAAAAGAAGAGGAAAGATAAATAATTAAGAAAGAAAGAAAGGGAACGATTGATGGTCTGTTGGACTCAGTCATAATAAAAGAAAAGAAATAAAAAGGAATAAATCGGCGCGAGCCTAGCGAGGCGTGTCGACATTAAAAGATAAAAACCGACGTGAGCCTGGCGAGGCATGTCTGCATTAAAAGAATAAACCGGCGCGATCCTGGCGAGGCATGTGGGTATTAAAAGAATAAACCGGCGCGAGCTTGGCGAGGCGTGTCGGCTTTAAAAGAATAAATCGACGCTAGCCTGGCGAGGCGTGTCGAGTCAAATATAAGATAAATGGATAAAGAAAATGATAAGAAGGTAAAAGAATCGAGAAAATAATAAGAAGGTAAATACGGAGATAGATTGATAAATAGAACATGAAAAGTAGGAAATGTAAATCGATGAAAAACAAAAGAGAACTAAAAATGAAAGGAAATGTGAGAAAATGAATAGGGAACTAAGAATGAAAAGAAATGTGAGAAATGAATAGAGAATTAAAAATTAAAAGAATGCGAGATTAAGAGAAGGGGTAAAAGAAATTAAATGTATGGATATTTATGAATAACGTATGTTAATAATAGTGTAGGCTTAGTTTATTACTATGTCTTCTTATAGGATTTAACTTTCTAAGTTATGTGCAATGCTACTCTTCTTGCTATATTTTGCAGGTACAGAAGTGGAGCTCACATGAGTCATGGCCGAGCAGGATTACATTCCACTACGTGGAGTGTACATTTATTATGAGTGGACCGTTATTTTGTAATATAAAATATGTAATAGTTGCATGCCCTGAAACTTGTACTATTTGGGCTTTAGGTTTTGAGCTTGCAATTAAACTGCTGAGTTTTAAGTTTTTAAATAATTCTGGTTTGACAGGTTTAAAAGAAGAAATTTTTGGGAAGTCCGAAAAACAGAGGAAACTCTGCCGGATTTTCATGAAATCTTTTATAAGAAACAAGTTTTCGAAAGAATTTTTCAAACACCAATTTTAATAACACTTAAAATTAACCAATTAAAGTGAGGATATTACATTTATGGTATCATAGCAGTTTCTGTAAGACCCGGGCTGATGAGGGCGGGGAGTGATCGCCGGTGCAAGAGGCACGGACAAGGAGCGGCTCCTGGCAGGCTTCTAAGGGAGGGGTACAGGAAGGCTTAAATGAATTTGTAACACCCCGCATTTTTCCCGTACGTGCGTAAACGATTTTCGGAATAGTAATTTATGTGAGAAGGAAATAAAGTATTGATTTTCGAGGATTTTTATAAGCGAAGTTATTTTTATAAAAAGAGAAGTGAATAATTTTGTTGGTTTGATTTTTAAGAAATGAATTGTGATTTTTCTAGAAAGTGATTTTTGTTTGAAATAAAGTTTTGAACTGTTAACTTGAAAAATTCGTAACTTTTTAACCGTAACTTTATATCAAAACGATCGTCTTAAAACATAGATTTTGAAAATGTAATTTTCAGATTTTTCTGGGTTGTTTAATAAAAATTTATTTTCAGAGTTTTAAAATACGAGTTTAAAGAATTGTGTTCTAAAGAAAATGAATTTATTGACGTGGCATGAATTTTTATGTGCTAAGTGTTTGATTCAATATATGAGTGCTGTATGATGCATCAAACTAGTTGTGTGAATGAAATTTGCTAGAATTAATTGCTTGTGTGTGTGAATTGATAATTATAATTGAATAAGATTAAGAAAATAAAAATGTGAAGTATGTATGTGTGATGTGTGTGCTATGGTATGTATTTGTGTGTATGTGTGTGTTTGTAATACGTGAATGTGTGTGTATGTGTATGTTAGGAGTAGAAATTCCTAGAAGCTTATGGGTTAAGAAAGTAGGGACCAAGTGAACCAAACTAAACCAAACTAAGTTAGAAAGCAACCAAACCCTAACTAGTTTTAAACCTAGAATGACCCCTAGTAAGCTAGCCCACTCCACTTTGTCCCCTTGACTTTGATGACCCTCATCCATGCAACATTTTAGAAGCCCAAAATTACCCCTTTTCTTATGTTATGGCCGAATTATGCATAAGGGTACAAGAGGGAGAGTGAATTGTTTAAGTGCATGTGTGGCCTTAGTGTATTTCATTTCTTCACCCATTTCACTTCTTCCACCATACCAACACCAAACACAACTCCTAAGAGCTCATTTTACTCTTAGAGAGAAAAGAGAAAAGAAAAGAGAGGGAGAGAAGAGAGAGTAGGCCGTGAGTCATGGAGGAGAAGGAGGAAGGAGATTCAAGCCAAGCTTAGGAGTTTTCCTTGTAGATCAAGAGTGTAAAGGGCTAGATGAACCAACCTTTGCATGGTAGGAACCCAAAATCAAGAAGAAGAGTTGTAATAGTTTAGTTTTCTTTTTAGACCTATTTTACTTCCTTCTTGCATGTTTAATTTTTGGAGTTCATGTGTTGTTTTTCTTTTGATCTTGAACTTTAATGACACTAAGTAATTTGTAATATGTGATCTTGATGCTTTATGATTCGGTTCATGTTGTTCTTGATGGATCTAACACTTTTTCAACTAAACTCTTAACAATCTAACGATTTCAAACTAAAATCTTGAAGATCTAAAGAAAGGCTAAGGTTTTCTTGAAAACTAAAACAAACTTCTTTGAATGCTTGATTTTCTTGCTTTAGACCATGATCCATGTGTGTCCACGTTTATTTGATGAATAATCTCATGATCTAAAATTTATTTGGTCTTGCATGTTATTTGGTGATGATCTTGGTGTGCATGTGACTATTTTTATTTGATGAATGAAAAATATTTAGATCTTAAGCTTGCATGTTAGTTTTAAGAGAAAAATCATGTTTTCCTTTTTGTGTGTGTTACGGTTTTAAGAATGAAATTAGAGAAACAAAGTTTAAAATTGATTTTTAAGTATAAACCTTAATTGATAAAATTTTTGATTATGTGCATGCCTTATTTTGGTGAAGGCCATTCTGCCAAGCTTGGAAATAATATGATTCATGCTTTTTGTTTTGTAAAAGGTTGATGCATGAATAAACCTAATGATTTTAAGTATTTACATGTTATTTTTTTAGTTTAGAGTGTAACTTGGATTTTTATTGAACTATGATTTTGGGTTTATGCATGATTGAAAAAGATTTCATTTGTATAAATTGATCCATGTTGAGGTGGTATGTAGTTGAAATTCTATATGTATTAATGTGAATGCATGACTTTTGTGTGTTGAAGAAAATGAATGAAAACCATGTCTCCTTACATGTTGACTATTCTGCCACCTAGGGAGAAATGGGAAGCTAGGCTTGTTTCCCATTTAGGGTGCAAACATGAATAGATCAAATGAATTTAAGAAATTCTAAAAAGTACATGCATGAAAGAAATCAATTTAAAAGAAATATGTGTGATTTGATTTGTTGTGTTGATCTTGTTATTAAAATGAAATTAAAATTGTTTATTTTTCTATTACATGCTCACGGTTTGATCTTAGAATAAAGAAAACAAAATAATTCTTTTGGAGTAGTTTATGATTTAAATTATTATTTAGATTTAAGTTATAAAAAGGAATTGCAAATTTGTTGGTTTTCTTTCTGGATGCTCACGGTTTTAACCAGAAGAAAGAAAATAATTTCATGTCTTATGTCTTTGAGTGTGCACTAAATTCTTGTCATATTATACATGTAGAATTCGGTCAATGCATGTTAAAATGGTTAAAGAGTTTTCCTTATAAAATGACATTGATGATGACTAAGTTCTAGATGCTGTGTGTGAATGAAAGTGTTGTGTGCCCTCTTTAATTTCTTGATTTTATAAATGAAATTGAATAAGTTCTCTGGAGTATATGAAAAGATTTTTGTAATCTAATGATTTTTAGTTTTAAAGCTTATGTCCGATTAGACAATTAATAACCATGTGATTCGGTTCTGTTAAATTAATTCTAAATTATTTTCTTAAGAATAATTGGATTAATATATATTACAGTTATAATTTAATTAATGAATGTAAATAAGTAAAAATGTGATATACTGTGTATATGTTATGAATACTTGGAATCTGTGCGTGTGTCTGTTCTTTGTACTGCTTGAATGTATTGGAATTGTGTTGAATCCTGTTTGTGAAAGTTATTCGTGAAAAATGTTTTATTTGAAAAGAATGATTTAAACAACTTAAATTAATTTGAAATCTTTAATTGACCGGTGTTTAATGATATTGAGAAGACTTGAAATTAAATAAATCAATTGATTGGTTTTGAAGTTTTATTTTCTTGAATTCTGTATTTGATTTAATAAAGGTTTTCAAAGAATTGTTTTTCCTTCAATGTTTAGAGAAAATGATTTTTAACCCAAAGTGTTTTAAACTAAGAAAAAAAATAATAAAAATAGATTCTGTTTTCGAAAAAGGAATTGTTTTAAGTGGTTTTTCTTGGAAACATTTTATAAAGGAAACGATTTAGATTTAAAGTCTTTTGGATGTTGGCAATTTGCTTTTTAAAAGGGGATTATTTTAAAGTGTTTTAAAACGAAATTAAGAATTCACGTAAATCGTTTCTAACGCACGGGGAAAAATGTCTAGTTCGGGTGTCGGACGCGAAAGACACGTGGCAAGGATAACGACTGAAAATTTCGGAAAGCTTTTGGATGTGTCGTCATCCAGGTGAGTGAGAGTGCGGTGATCCCATGACGTGGTTGCTCACAATCCGAATAGGAGGATTGTGAGAATACTGCGAATTAGGTGATACAGATTTGTGTGTTCTAATTGCATACTAAATGATTACTTACCATGCATTACTAGATGTTTACTGGTTGTGCTTACTTTATTTTGTTTAGATATTGTTTAGTTTTGTCTGATAACGAAATGATGATGATAGAACCGTGAGAATAATAAGAAAAACCGAAAAGAGAAAAGAGAAGCGAATAAGAGATATGAGGAAGGATTGAGAAAGAATGAGTAATGAGTTAATACTAATGAGAGAGTATGAGAAATGGGAAAGAGATGAATCGCGTTGTGAATAAAAGTTTGAGAAAGAGATCAAGGTGATGTGAGTAAAGGAAGAGATAAAGAGTTGAGATTGATCTGAGAATGTGATTATGAAAGTGAGAAAGTGGTTGAGTAGAGATGTGATTCCTCGTTCACGTTTTTGGGAAGAAGCTTAGTGTTGAGTTGAGCTTGCTCCTCCATTAACACTCACCCAAAAATTGTGATTTTTGAAAAAGATTTTGAAAAAGAAATTGTGAAAAGCTTTTGTGAAAATGATATTTTTGTGAAATGTTTTGGAAAGATTATTTTTGAAAAAGTTTTGTGAAATCGTGTTTTCGAAGAGTTTTGCGAAAAATGTTTTGGAAAGACGAGGAAAATTTGTTGATGATGTGAATGAGAATGAGTTTTGAGGATGTTGATGATGAGATGAGAAAGTAATTTGTGGCCTGGGGCCAATGAGATTTAGGGGGAATAGTTTGCGATTAGTGGTCGGGCTTCGTTGAGGGGATGCACCAAGGGCGAGCCGACTGTTAGGATTAAGCCGTTAATTAAAGCGAAAAACTTTAAAAGACTTAAAAGACATGTACAAACGCGGTGAGAAATGAGTGTCGTATCGAAGTGTGGAGAGGAAGGTACCCCGGATGTCAAGGACATTCGGGTTGTGAATGCAATAGGGTAGGCTCGGGCGGTAAAACGTCACGTTGCCTTGAGTACTATTCTGGGCAGAACGAACTCCACATGTGGTGCACTAACGTGGTGGGGACTGGGTCTAATACCGTGGTAAGTTCTGCACCCGGGAGCAGAATAGTGCTGTCACCCCTTTGGCTTTTCAGGAACAGTGAGAGGGACTGGAACGGGGCATTTGTGTTTGCCGCTGAGAGCGTGCCTGTTTATGATATGAATTGATATGATTATGAATTGAGGCTGGGCCTCCTGGTCTGGGACCATTTGTTGTGTGACAGCTGTCGTGCCCGCGTGGTAAAGGTCCTGTACTCCTGTTTGCTTCCGACTAGGTTGAGTGGTTGACCGAGGAGATGTAGACGTGTGTGAGCTCAATGATGTGTCCCCCCTCATCATTGACGCTATTCGGAATAATAAAACTTAAAAGCACAAAGATGTTTCAAATAAAGAGTGTATCGGATTATTAAGCATGGAATAAGAATGATAAGAAAGACTCCTTGGAATAAGAAATAAGTGTGATACTGTAATGAAAGGAAAGTGGAGAACAGTGGTGAAAGCTTGTGAGAAGATTTCTGAGAATGTGTTCACCAGAGCGTAAATGATTTAGGTGGTTATGAATGATGGTATGGATGTGTCTAGGACTTCGTGATATGTGTCGTTGTATGTGTTTTATATATGCTGCATGTGTTACATGTTATGTATGATGATGATGTTCTAGTTATGTTGTTTTATTATCTGTCTATCTTTAAACTTACCCTACTCTGAGACCGAATGGTCAACCCGTTAGTGTTCGGAACACTGACTCTCTCCTACCATGTTGTCGTATCGGCACTTGCTGATATTGCAACTGGTAGATGGCGCAGCTGAAGCATGGTGGGCTTCATCGACCAAGGTCCGGACTTAGATGACAAGTATTAGGAAGTAAGACTAGAAGCTAGGAATTCCCCTGGCGGAAGGTAATCCATTGTAAGTTCTTAGTTCCCTTGCTCTATCATACTGTACCCCGGCAAGTGTGTTATTGACATTATTGTTTGGAAACAAGTAAACGTGCCACGTTTTAAAAGATGTTTTGAAAAACAAGTTTCAAAGTGCGGTGTCCTGTGACATCTCGGTTTGGAACTTGAAAGGTTTGTACAATATGAGAACATGAGTTTTGATTATAACTATGTTTTGAAAATCCAAATGTTCTCATCTTTTGTAACACATGTTTGTTAAAAAAAAAATTTTTTTTGGCCCTAATTCCCACTGTATTTGATTTAAGTTTTCAAGTTGCCAAATCGGGGTGTTACAAAAATGGTATCAGAGCAGAGGTTGAACTAAGTAACTTTACGTGTGGACTTACATACTCTGCTGTGTGTCTCTGTGTGTGCGTTAGTAATAAGATAGAGATAGATGAGAATAGGAACGCTAAGAGTGCGCGAAGGTTTCATGAGACGTGTCAGTTTTCGTCTACCGCGAAGACGAAGAGCAGAGATAAGTGACGTCATGAGATGTTGACATGTGATTCGGAATCTTCTTTTGTTGAACTCTTCTTTGATGTGAATTCCTTTTGTTTGTGATACCCTTTAAGCATATGTAATCTTGTCTTGCGACCAGAATCCTTCTTTTCCTGATTTGAGCCTTTCTTGTAAAAAAAAACCCTATGCGTGTCAAATTTCTTTGGCATGATGTTTGGAAAGCCTTTCCTGAGAATCTTAGACCATGTTCTTGACAAAACCTTGATTGCTAATAAACCCGAAACTTTCTCTTTTGGACTTTGACCAGACATTTATCTTTCCTAAACTTTTGATGAGACTTTTGGGTCCTGACACCTTATCCCAGTCGCAAAGATGGTTTTAAGTTGGGAAGTGAGTTGTGAGGTGTTGTTAGGTGAAGGTTGCGAAGGTTAAGGAGAATGAGGTTTAGTTAGTAAGAAGTAAGGATGTATGAGTTTTGGAGAAAATAGGAGTATCTTTGAGTCTTAGGTAAGTGGTAAAAGGTGATTAGGATTAAGAGTTTGATGTCGAATTGTTCAAATAGTGGTTTAGAATGTGAGGAAAAATTGTGGAAAATGGGAAAAGGATTAGAATTGTCTAAGTTATATGATCAGGTGTTTAAGATAGGAAGTGAGACGATGCACATTTCTTGAGGATTAGTGATGGATTAGAGTAAGGGAAAATTTAATGGTAACTATAGAAGTCTGATGAGAGTAATTGTTTAGCGAGATATAAAGCAACCAGAGGATAGATTGGAGCTAAGTGATGGGAAATTTTGTAAGAATGATCAGAAAGTGGTGAAGGATAGAAGTATTTAGAGGCTAAGTTTGTGATAGTAAATGGAGAATAGAGAGGTATGAGTCATTCAAGTTTGGGAGTGGTGGAAAATATGAGTTTTTGAGGAATAGATCGTTTAGGCTTGAACCAATGAGGAGAGTGTAACCTTGACGAGTGGTAGTGTCTTGACCCCAGATGCCCGTAACCCTGTTATTTTTGGATGCCATTTGATGTCTTTGAACCTCTTAGTCATTTGCTATCAGTGAGACCTTATTGTTTGTAACCCATCCTATTTGTTATTAAAAACCCTTCGAGAGATTACTTTTGCAAGTAATCCATTTGATTCGCTCTTAAGAACGACTAATAGACGGTACCCGCAACGATTACGACAGTTCTAAAGAGAAAGAATTTCTTCACGAGGGTACGCGTCCAAAGATCAGATAAGACTCTGCACGGCATTTCTCGAGGACGAGAAATCTCCAAGTTGGGGAGAATGTAACACCCCGTATTTTTCCCGTACGTGCGTAAACGATTTTCGGAAAAGTAATTTATGTGAGAAGGAAATAAAGTATTGATTTTCGAGGATTTTTATAAGCGAAGTTATTTTTATAAAAAGAGAAGTGAATAATTTTGTTGGTTTGATTTTTAAGAAATGAATTGTGATTTTTCTAGAAAGTGATTTTTGTTTGAAATAAAGTTTTGAACTGTTAACTTGAAAAATTCGTAACTTTTTAACCGTAACTCGGATTTTCACAATATTTATATCAAAACGATCGTCTTAAAACATAGATTTTGAAAATGTAATTTTCAGATTTTTCTGGTGTAACACCCCGTAAAATCCTCATATTAAAGTAAAACACTAAAGAGATTATTTTCTTTAAAAAGCATTTTGAAAATGACCATTTTCTTAAATGATTTTCTAAATTTCACGTTTTAAGCTAACGAAGGATTTTAAGGAAATGATTCCCTAAAATAATGTTCAAAGTTTAGAAATTGGACTTAAATGTTTGTGATTTGAGTGTCTTGTGGTGAATTAGAATTATTTCTTAGGAATGTGTATATACGGTTTGACATACATGATTATACTTAGATTTTGAGGGATTTAATTATAGGCAAGATGTAATGAATTTGTGGATGCATGTGAATATACATAGGCACATGTGTATCCAAGAATATATATGTATGCATGGACAATGAGTGATGCATGAATGAGTGAATATATGTGCAAGTGCCGTGTTAATTGTGCATACTTATGTGTGTGTCAAATGTATGCATAAGTGCATGATTATGTGTTGATGAAAATGAGATTGCATGTGTATGTGTATGTATGTGTTTCGGCCATGAGAGAATAGAAGGGCCAAAAAGGGTGCATTCCCTTAAACATTAAGGAAACCCAATTTAAATAGAAAAACAAGAAAAGGAGTAGGAGGGGTGAGTCATGACACTAGGGGAGATGAGTCATGGAGCCTAGGGAGACTTCCCTCCACCCTTGTCTCCCACGAAGGATCTCCCCCATGCAACAATGTGGGATGGGCAAAATTACCCTTAGAATTCCACCTTGACCCAAGGCTAAAATAGGGAAAATTCCACCCCTTGTTGGTTCTCAAAACCGTGTATGGGTATGTGTTGCCTTCGGCTCATATTCCATTTCTCTCATTCACTCCCTTTTCCATATCAACACAAACACATTCCCCTCAAGAGCATCATTAAGCTCTTGAGACACTTAGAGAAAGGAAGAGAGACCGTGAGAGGAGAAGAAAGAAAGAGAGTAAAACCTCAAAGTCTCTAGCCAAAACTTCCCTAATTCTTTTCTCAACCATTCTTCTCCATCCAAGACCAAGGAGAAAACTCCATCAACCCTAGAATAAGGGGAGGCCGAGGCAAACCAAGGAGAGAAGAAGAAGAGAGTCCAAGGCTTAAGTTAGGATTTAAGGTAGATAGAGTTTTAATTAAATGATTTAGTGATTGTAAAGGACTTTAATTTAATTTTGGGTGGTGCATGTATTTAATCTTGAATGATTTTGAGGTTTAAAGGTCATATTTCTATACCTTGATCTTTAATCTTGATGTTGAAAAGTTTTGATCTATTGCTTGTAATTTTCTTCATCACGGTTTTAAGTCAAAATTGTGTATAAGTCCATACTTCGCTTTAATCTCCTCATGCATGTTGATTTCGTGGTTTGATGACCCTTATTTTCCTTTGCATGTTCTTCTTATGTTTGATCTTGAAATTGCTATGAGTGAATGAACTTATAAATCACCCAATCAATAACTGAGTGATTCGGTCATAAGTAGAAATTATAGGTCTTGATGTTTTAATTTGATCTAAGTGAATTCATGCTAAATTATGTTTAGAAAGGTTAATTTTTAGCCTATTCCCCATGGTTCATTTAAGGATTTGGGTTTATGTCTATGATTTTGCTTTGATTGTCTTTTGCATGTCTTAATCCATGAGTAATTTTTAAGTAGACATAAAGCTTGAATTTTGTGTGAATATAAAGTCTTAATTCCTCATATATACGTCACAGCTTTCATAAATAAAATAAGCTTTAAAAATAATCTCTAGTATGAAAAAGAAATTAAATCAAGGTTTGTGTGTGATTATGATGATGATTCGGTCAAGACTAGGGAGGAATAGGAAATCATGTTTTTCTTCTTACATGCATGTCTCACCTAGAAGTCGGTAGGTGCATGCATGTGATTTCTTAAAGGATGAAAACTTTGACATGATCCATGATTTTATTGTGATGAGAAATTAAACTTTTGTTGTTAAAATTCTTGTGTGCTACTCACGGTTTTACCAAGAAAATAAGAAAACCAAGTTTTTGGAAAATTATCTTTGCATTAGTCTAAGTTCTATGTGCATACATGATGAATATCTAACCTTGTCCTACCATGATGTTATTCGGCCTAATCATTTAGTTAGCCTAGGATCCTTTTTCAATGAAATGACTTAAAAGGGCATAAGTATGTTCTTAAGGGATAGTGCTAGAATAGATTTGTGTTGTAGATATCTATTTTCAAATCGGTTCCTTAGGTAAAGTTAAAAAGGAATAAATAAGTTTAATTAATCTTGGAAGAATATATGTTTGAATGAATATGTGTTTATGTGTGTAGTGTGTATTCGGTTGGGCTTAAAGGAAACTAGGACTTAAATACCTCCACTAAAATAAGTTGATTCATGTGATTTAAATTGTGTTATTTGATTTATTTTCCTTGCTCCACTCGATTATATGACCTAAATGAATTTAGGGAGTTAGATTGCATGAATAAGATGTGCATGGAAATAAATGTTGAAGTTTTTGGTTTGAAACTTGATTTGTTTGATTTATGAATTCTTGCATGGCTAAGTGTTCTATGAAGATGAATTATGCGTGTGGATGCATAATTGCTTTGAGGATCAAACTATTCAATTGCTTCAAATAAATTCAGTGTTGATTGTTGATTGTTGTGTGTATACGGTTTTGAATTGAGTTGTTTAAGAAAATTTGATTTGATTTACTTAAGATTTTTCAATTATATTCGTGGCTGACCCAAAGGTGTTTTATGATTAAAAACTTGAGTTTTAAAACGATGATTTTAAGTTAAGGAGCTACTTAAAGTAAAAGATGTTTTATAATGTTTTCGGGGTTTTATTAAAGTGATTTTGTAAAAATATGCTTGCTGTCCAAGGATTAATTGGACGTACTTTTGATGTTTAAAAATGTTTTCATATGAGTTGAAGCTAAGCTTTCAAATAACCCATGACTTTAGATCTATTTTCAAAAATTTTCCACAAAGAAAAGGACGAGTATTAGTTTAAGAAAAGATTTTCTCAAAACAAGTTAATAATGTAAAGTGTTCTATTTAATATGAGGAACGATAGAGAAAAGAGGTTGAGGCAGATGGCAGCACAAAGGACCAAAGAGAGCACACATTCACTGGCAGGACCTCAGGTGAGAGAGAAGCTTTCCCTAAGACACCGTGGTAGTTAGGTGATTTACTAGGACGTCTCGTATCATCTCAAAGGTCGGGACTAAGTGGTTGGAGTCAGTAGTATAAGTGGCAATTGTTTGATTGTGTGGCCACTTATACGAATGTGACAAAGACCACAATATTATTGTGTGATGTGGTGTGTGATAACATGTTGTTTATTTAATTATTCAAGTTATTTATAATGCTTATTGTATGCTGAATGACTGTGGGACATGGTGGTGTCCTTAATAAGAAATGGAAATGAATTGAAAATGATGGAATAACAAGAAAGGAATAATAATGAAAGATTAGAGGTTGAGTGGGAAAGACAGACATCTGGAAAGGGAATTGAAAGTGAGAATAAGAACGAGCCAGAGCTGGGAAGTGTGATGTGATTGTGAGATGAGAAATGGACTGAGTTGAGCTGAGCTCCTCTGTTCTTGGTTTTATTCTGGGGACTGGTGTTGAGCTGGGCTTGCTCCTCCACCAGTGCTCAGCACAAAATGTATTTTGAAAAGAGTTTTGGAAGAAGGAATTTTTGAAAAGATTGGTGGAAGGGAATTTTTGAGTGGTAAAAACAATTTTTGAAAAAGGTTTTATGAAACAAAATTTTGAAAAGGTTTTCGAAAGGAGACTTTGGAGAAGTTGTGAAACAACGTTTTCAAGGGAATTTTCAAGAAATGGTCTTTTGGGAAAATTTTATGATAGAACAAAGTTTTGGAGGAAGTTTGGTGAAACACTATTTTCTGATACAGTTTTGGGAATAATATTTTTGGGAAGTGATTTTGAAACCATGTTTTGTGTCTGTGGTGAAAGTAAAGTTTTGGGAAAGGTCTGGAGAGAGTATTTTTGAAAAGTTCGAGAAAAAGAGTCTTTAGAGAAGGGATGAAATTGAGAAAAAAAAAGAGGGTTGATGAAAGGGAATATGAGTTTGTTGTAATCCCAGCTCTGTGCCATGGGAAAAGGTTGTGCAAAGTTAGTGGTCGGGCTCACCGAAGGGATGCACTAAGGGTGAGCCGACCGTTAGGTTAAGTGAATAATTAAAAGATTTTAAAAGACATTAACAGCGAACGCGGCGAGTCATGAGTGTTAACCCGAAGTAGTGGAGAGGAAGATACTATGGGTATCTGCGGATACTCAGGTGGGGATTGCAGGAGGGGAGGACGATGACGGTGAAACGTCAAGAAGTCTAGAGTATTGTTGTAGACAGAACGTGTAACATCCCTCGTTTCTTAAAAAGAATTTCAGTTCATTATATAAAATAATGTTGGAAAAGTTTGAGTAGGAAATTTTTTTCAAATGAATGTGGTACTCAAATTTAAACCATGTATTGGAACTAAATTCGGTAGAAGGAGTAATTATTTGCTGAACATTTTAGAATCATTTTGAGATAACCTTTGTAGTACAAAGTAGCTTTCGAAAATAACTTAGTCATTAGGTCATCCCAGGAAATCAACTTTAACAATACTTCCTTCGTGCCGAACGATAAAATCAGAGTGAGCGGAATATATTAAAATAGTTCATTGACTCATAAAATCAGGTATATAAATTTGATGTGTACCACGGTTATATTAAAGTATAAAAACTAGGTTTTCTCTTGGATACATCTCTCAAAATATACACATTGTTTCCATTATCAAAAATAGAGACGTTCCAGAGCTGGTCACTTGTTCTTCATCCATTCGTTCATCTGGTTGAGTCCTCAGAGTTGTACAAAAGAGTCTCTATCCCATTTCCTTTAATCTCTAGGTAGTCTAGGTACCTCGTCAAAACCTATTAAGGGCAGAGGGTAAGCTTATACATTCGCATTATCAAATAAGAATAAAGTCCTAACATCCACAAGTAAGCACCCATGATGATAGAAATGCATAAACATGAGCACCCGCCATTCCATTTATTTCTCTTTCCAAATAGGTGCTATGATGCATGCTCCCTATCTCTCAATTCCTGAGATTCTTTAACTAATCACTCAGATGAACGTCCTTCCATAACACCATTGTATTCACAGAATACAAATAATACGTTATCAAACGTATGGCGTACTTGCTCGGAAGTGATAAAAACATCACCCTCTCTGGTGAACGTCACGTCGCCCAAGGACGTAAACCTATCACTTATCAACATGCAACGGGTGTGATAAAAAACGTCACCACATCTGATGAACGTCACGTCGCCTAAGGACGTAAACCTTATCACTTGTGATACACAACAGAGGTGATAAACAACGTCACCATGTCTGATGAACGTCACGTCGCCAAAACGTAAACCTTACCACTTGTGTGTAACACACCATTGAACCATCAAACCAACAGTATACCACATACTGCCCACATTTTCCATCTTAATGTGTCATCGAGCAAGCAGTAACATTTGGCACTCCCAGAGGCCCTCCTCATGTTCCATGAACATGACACAACGATAACTCATCACCGTTCACTGTGCATGAATGCATGCAAGTATTCCCTTAAGATAATTCATTAATCTCATCATATACAATATGTAATGAATTCATCAATGAGATATATCAATTTACATGCTTGGGATGATGAGATTTACTAAAGGAAGTATCACATTATTCCCTTTAAGTGTCATTAGGTTTAAATGGAAGTGGTTAGATTCAAAATGGTGTTTTCTCCACATTTTAGCAAAATGACTCGAGTAGTAGCTTCAATACTCGAGTAGTTCTTTAATTTCATGAAATTGTGTACCAGACTGCCCAGAATACTCGAGTATTTAATAAAATACTCGAGTAGTTTACAGTTTCAGAATACTTGAGTATTTCACAAAAGTACTAGAGTATTTCAGCCCAGAATACTCGAGTATTTCACAAAATACTCGAGTATTTTTGACAGCAGAATACTACAACTTGGTTTTAACATACCATTTTCGAATCTAACCAATTCTAACTTAAACCAATGATCAACATAACTTTGTTTATACATTTAAAACTTGTCTCAACATAGAGATCGCATCAATTCACAACAAATCATAATCATTCATCAATTATGCATGAAAATCACATATTATGCAACTTAAAGTACCAATTTCAATTCTACTCATTTTTGGCATAATTTCAGCATTGATTAAGCTCACATACAACCAAATAAACTTGCCTTAACATGTAGCATGCCTCATATTGGCCTCCAAGCCATATTCCTATTTCAATCTATGCCCTTAGAGTCTCATGGTGACTCCTCCTACTTTCTATTGCAATTTACTCTTATTCTAGCAAATGGTAAGCTTCCCCCATACCTTAGGGTCGTTCTTGAACGAAAACTCCATAGAGAACAGCAACCAATTGCTCTAACCACTCCCCACCCGAGCTTGCTTGACGGTTTCAGCAAAGGTTCAAAACCACATCAATCGACATTCGAATTATGCATAAAAATTGGGTAAATTGGTTAGACTATGTTCTCTATAACATGGACTTTGAAAACCAATAAGTTTCAGACTAAGAGAAGGCTTGAGCTTACCACAATCGAAGCTCAAAGTCGGCTCTCTGAATCTGAAAATCTAGTTGGACAGATTTGAACACCTAACTTCGCAAGAGCATAACTTTTCATCCAGGAACTCAAATCTCACAAACTTGGTATCAAATCGAAGCTCGTTGAAAGAGCTTTCCAATGGTATATCACACGTGAGGTAACTCTCAAGGAGGAGAGAGAATCGAAGGAAAGACGGTGACGGATCTAAACAGAGTTCTGGTTTTTGGCAGATTTGATGCTCTAACTTGCAGAGCTCATCACTCTCACCACACTCAAGCTTAGCTCGCAATTTATGACTCTTTTCGAAGATCTGGATGTGAGCTTCGAAACGGTGTATGGTTTGTGTGTTAAGACTCAGAGACGAAAACGAATTTTGCTCTGAAAGTTTAGAACCCTAAAACTCGTTTCTGAACTTCAAGGATTGAGTTTTATATGGTTTGTGTGTTAAGACTCAGAGACGAAAACGAATTTTGCTCTGAAAGTTTAGAACCCTAAAACTCGTTTCTGAACTTCAAGGATTGAGTTTTATACCCAAAAGTTGAGGAATTGGTCAAATCCTTCTCTTAGAAGGATGAATAGATAATGGAAATGTTTGCATGAAAGGTGCCACGAGTCATAGGACGTGGCTGGGGGTTGAAATCGTGTCAAACGGCGGTGACTCGGTGGTGGTGAGTCACCAAACGCACTAACTCGTGCAACACTGACCAGAATACTCGAGTATTTTCAAAAATACTCGAGTATTTTGACCAGTTTTCACTAAAAACTTTGTTTAATTAATTTTAACCCCAAAAGACCTTCCATTATTGTTTTTAGGTCCTTCCCAAGGACTTAATTGCAAAATATAATATTTTATATGGAACACCTCATCATATACAATATTTTCACATAATATATAGATATACATATAATGCAAACCAAAAATCAAGCATGGAATTATTATTTATTTATAAAACCATTTTACTAACATATTTATTCGGAAGACGAAATTTGGGGTGTTACACTACTCCCCCACTTAAAAGGAATTTCGTCCCCGAAATTCATTCCTTTAAAATTCCACGTTTTCATAACAAATTGTTTTGAGGTTATTATTTTTCAAAACATAATTAGGGAGAACTCTCCCCCACTTAAAAGGAATTTTCTTATACTTTTTCAAACTCTCTGTCCCAAAATGTTTCACAAAATATTTCAAATGAAATTTTTCTCAAATAAAACTTTTGCATTCCAAAGCATATACAAATCCTTGTTCACATAGAAGGGTTTTTCTTAAACTTCCTCAAAAATTATCTTGCAATTCCTTCAAATGAAATCTTTTGACTAAATTTTTCGAATAATACCTTTGAAATATATATATATATATATATATATATATATACTTTTCAATTAAAACATTTTCCAAAGATCTTTTTGAGAAAAACTTGTCCCGTTGCGCACTCTGATCACTCAAGCACGAGTAAGGAATTATTTATATGACTTTATTCCTTAACAGTATAAATATCAGGGTGATCAGTCCTAACATTTAAACTATTAGCAATAAAATCATCCCTTTCAGATATAGTCTTTCTCAAGAAAGACTATACGATTTATCTTTAAGTTAGATGAACTCAAGATAAGGAACTTTATCGTCGCCATCAGACCTAGTCAGATTGTCAAGTTCTAGAGGCATTTCCGTTGGGGAGACAAATGCTCGTCCTATCCCGGTGGTTGTTAATCTCTCTAGTCTTAATTGATCTTTCCCTTTCTGTAGCGCCCAAAGACATTTATCACATCCAACTGTGATAAGGGTTTTGATCACAGAAACTCAAATTAAAGATCTGCTCAGATTTTCAGATCACAGAACGAAATTAACGCAATCGAAATAATTGATTACATTAATTCAGATCAGAGGAAGGATAAACTCAGATTACCTATATCCGAATCTAACTCGCATCCTAGCAGGATGGAAAACTCTTCCACTCTTGATTTGTTGGTTGACCATTCCCTTCTTGCATTTCTTCTTCAATTAATCCGGCGAATAAGACTTAATTTTCATGCGACTGAAATCAAATATCCCTTTCAGTATATCACTACCCAGCCCATGATAATGCGCCTCACCTTCCCACCTTAAAATTGACAAATAATTTCCTTCCATTGGCTTTTCAGTTATTTTCATGCAATTGAGATTTCTTTAACCCCTTATGCATGAAATTCTGGTTCCCATAGTTAGTTCACTTATTCCTCAAGAGTTGATATCTAGTTTGGAATTCAAACATTATTCATTCCAGACTCCGCATGCTTGCACCTTCCATTAAAATTGCAATGAAATATACTTCCTCAATCTTTTGAACGTGGCAGTGTTTTCTCCGAGATTCATATTACCCTACCTTATTTACAATAATTCAATCTCCTTTCTCAAATTTTTCAAAGATTTCATCCTTGAATAATTCTCAAGTGACATGCCATTCCTTTGCTTCCAATATCAAATCTACATAGTTCCACTGTGTTTTAGCTTCACCACTTAGCATATTCGTATGTAGCCTTTACTCACCCATTTGGCTTAACTCCATAATTAACCTTCAATTTCCAAATCATCCATACTCCAAATTCTTGTCCCTAAAACGTCCCCTATGGAACCTAGGTTTCTTCCCTTACGAAATCAATCTCTTATTTGTCCTTAGCTCTTCAGCTCTTTGTTGCAATTCACGAATTCGAATTAGGAATTCTATTGTGATTTGCAACCTTCCCTTCTTACTTCTCGTCGGTCTACTTGTATCATCAAACTCGTATCTATTAGGCTTCTTAAAACCACTTTCTTAATCCCCGTAGAGCTCACATGAACTGCCCTTCGGCCCAGTTGTAATTGCTACCTCCTTTGCTTTGTCATGACGACGATAGAGTTTCCAATCACGAGCCTTTAAAATTCTGTCCGTCGGCGTTGTCCCTTGTTCAACTCCTTCTAATTGAACAATTACTTCGACTCTCCATGGTCATTAACACTTAAAGCATAGTGACACGAGGAAGGCCTCAAATCCTCAAACAACCATGGTCGTTGTAAAACTCGAGTCATGAGTCAATTGTATCACCTTGTGTGTATTCAATCACCTTGATGTATACACACCCACCTTCCTTTCATAAAACTTCCTCCTTCCAAGTCCGGGTCTCGACACATGAAAGTATGCTCCAATACTTCGGCATGAATCGAGTGGAAGTAACACAAGAGGAAATGCTAACTTTCCTAGAAATCACATCCAAATGTGATAAAGGATAATGGATCTATTTTAACTTAGTGTCGTGATTGAATACCTCGATACTAATTTGGGGAATTTCATAGAGTCTCTAATTCTGAAACAATTAGGTGAATCCGACTTCAACCTAATCCCACTTATATATAGAACAAAAGAATGGGTAACTCCCGAATCGAACACAATCATGCAAAGTTGGTTTTGAAATAAATGGTTACCTTGCACGAGATCAGGAGATTGGTTAACTTCTACTCTATTCAGGGTAGACACTTTTCCTTGAGTCATTGGTTTGCTAGCAAATCTGGTGGGGTCACTCTTCGCAAGTTCTCTGCAGTGACGTGCAATATGACCCTGCTTCCCATAGTTGAAGCAAGTACTTGTTGCCCAGCAGATTCTTCCATAATGATGATGCTTGCATTTCTCACAGTAAGGGGCATTAACCCCATTCCCGTCTTCAACTCTACCTTTGCCTTGTTTCTGGTTAAAATATGGATCCGCTTTCCGATGATTAAATCCTTTCTTTCTTTGTGGTCCATAACTCTGCTGGTTACTCTTTGCCTGATCAGCTGCTACTTCAGCCTTCTTGTCATCCTCATACATCCGACACATGTCAACCAACGTAGGAAAACTTTGGATCTTCTTATAACTGAAAACAGATTTCAGTTCAGGTCTCAAGCCACCTTCAAATTTGATGCATTTGCTTCTCTCATCCGGATTGTTTTGATAGTATGGAGAGTACTTCATCAATTCCTCAAACTTAGCTGCGTACTCGCCCACACTCATATCTCCTTGTTTTAATTGTAGGAATTCAACTTCCTTCTTCCTTCTCAGGTCCTCTGGGAAATATTTATTGAGAAACGTTTCCATAAATATCTTCCAATTGACGTCCTTTCCCTCATAGTGTAAAAGTTGAACCGTGTGATTCCACCAATTATCAGCCTCTCCTTCTAACATATAAACTGCATATGCCACCTTTTGAGCTTCCGTGCAGTCTAATGTTCTAAAAATCTTATCCATAGTATGAATCCACTTGTTAGCCTCCTCTGGCTTAAATCCTCCTTCAAACTTAGGTGGATTACAACTTCGAAAATCCGCTAAACTCTTAACCTCAACATTACCGACATTACATTGATGTGGCGGATTAACTGGTTGTGGTGGTTGCTGATGTTGTTGCTGTTGCCATTGCTGCATTGATTCCAACACAGTCGTGATCCTCTCCAGCATCGCATTAGTATGATTTCGGTTTCTTGTCGTCATATTAGATCTGCACTATGGTCGTGTGGTCATATATGGTGGACTTAAGAAACACTCATCACACAACTTATACTAAAGCTGTAGCTTCAAACGGTACATCCAACTCCTATCTATTTCTTGATCAAAGTAGAATATAAATCTCATCCTGTGGATACTTTGCTTGATGCTGATAACTACCTTTCTAGAACTACTTTAGCTATTACAGGATCTAACTTTTGCTCGAACCCGACCCTTCACGAGAGAATATCCGGGAGATTCTTCGTAACCATAATATCTTTAATTCCCCTCTTCCTTTACCCCACTATGAGAACAACACTCAAACATCTTGGGTTTTGGATTCTCGCCCCTCTATTACAATTAGTTATCACTTGATTCTTGGGTACCCAATCCAAGTCCAAGATCACACCTAATTGTGAAAAATGAGTAGACCAAGTTTACTCTGAAGAGATAGCTCAATAGAATAACTCAAACATACGAGAGAAACAACTACAAGAAAACTTGTAGGAGTTCGATCTTGAGGTAGCAGGGTGGATCAAATACAAGAAAACGCAATCGATTCCCATCCTCACCAAGGGTTAATTAACTTCCTAGTACTAACTCCGGGGGTTTTTTAGTTTTCATGCTAGAAGAAAATACCCTCCCTAGAGGATATTAGCTCGCCTTTAGATCCTTTGGAATCATCCCTTGTTGATTCTTTGATGCCATAATGGATCAGCACTATGAGCTTAAGGTTGGAATTGACCTAAAAGAAGTACATCACAATCATACTTCAACTTAGGCTACTTTAAACACTATAGACAGATACTTGGTCACATACCCAGGGTCAAGCGATAGAACCTTTTACTCCAATTAGAAGTATGTAAGAGCATACTTCACAAGAAACTCTACAATTCTTGAAGACCAGTGTATTGAACCGCACACCCAAGGACCAAGAGTCAGGACCATTGCTCTGATACCATAAAATGTAACATCCCTCGTTTCTTAAAAAGAATTTCAGTTCATTATATAAAATAATGTTGGAAAAGTTTGAGTAGGAAAATTTTTTCAAATGAATGTGGTACTCAAATTTAAACCATGTATTGGAACTAAATTCGGTAGAAGGAGTAATTATTTGCTGAACATTTTAGAATCATTTTGAGATAACCTTTGTAGTACAAAGTAGCTTTCGAAAATAACTTAGTCATTAGGTCATCCCAGGAAATCAACTTTAACAATACTTCCTTCGTGCCGAACGATAAAATCAGAGTGAGCGGAATATATTAAAATAGTTCATTGACTCATAAAATCAGGTATATAAATTTGATGTGTACCACGGTTATATTAAAGTATAAAAACTAGGTTTTCTCTTGGATACATCTCTCAAAATATACACATTGTTTCCATTATCAAAAATAGAGACGTTCCAGAGCTGGTCACTGGTTCTTCATCCATTCGTTCATCTGGTTGAGTCCTCAGAGTTGTACAAAAGAGTCTCTATCCCATTTCCTTTAATCTCTAGGTAGTCTAGGTACCTCGTCAAAACCTATTAAGGGCAGAGGGTAAGCTTATACATTCACATTATCGAATAAGAATAAAGTCCTAACATCCACAAGTAAGCACCCATGATGATAGAAATGCATAAACATGAGCACCCGCCATTCCATTTATTTATCTTTCCAAATAGGTGCTATGATGCATGCTCCCTGTCTCTCAATTCCTGAGATTCTTTAACTAATCACTCAGATGAACGTCCTTCCATAACACCATTGTATTCACAGAATACAAATAATACGTTATCAAACGTATGGCGTACTTGCTCGGAAGTGATAAAAATGTCACCCTCTCTGGTGAACGTCACGTCGCCCAAGGACGTAAACCTATCACTTATCAACATGCAACGGGTGTGATAAAAAACGTCACCACATCTGATGAACGTCACGTCGCCTAAGGACGTAAACCTTATTACTTGTGATACACAACAGAGGTGATAAACAACGTCACCATGTCTGATGAACGTCACGTCGCCAAAACGTAAACCTTACCACTTGTGTGTAACACACCGTTGAACCATCAAACCAACAGTATACCACATACTGCCCACATTTTCCATCTTAATGTGTCATCGAGCAAGCAGTAACATTTGGCACTCCCAGAGGCCCTCCTCATGTTCCATGAACATGACACAACGATAACTCATCACCGTTCACTGTGCATGAATGCATGCAAGTATTCCCTTAAGATAATTCATTAATCTCATCATATACAATATGTAATGAATTCATCAATGAGATATATCAATTTCCATGCTTGGGATGATGAGATTTACTAAAGGAAGTATCACATTATTCCCTTTAAGTGTCATTAGGTTTAAATGGAAGTGGTTAGATTCAAAATGGTGTTTTCTCCACATTTTAGCAAAATGACTCGAGTAGTAGCTTCAATACTCGAGTAGTTCTTTAATTTCATGAAATTGTGTACCAGACTGCCCAGAATACTCGAGTATTTCATAAAATACTCGAGTAGTTTACAGTTTCAGAATACTTGAGTATTTCACAAAAGTACTAGAGTATTTCAGCCCAGAATACTCGAGTATTTCACAAAATACTCGAGTATTTTTGACAGCAGAATACTACAACTTGGTTTTAACATACCATTTTCGAATCTAACCAATTCTAACTTAAACCAATGATCAACATAACTTTGTTTATACATTTAAAACTTGTCTCAACATAGAGATCGCATCAATTCACAACAAATCATAATCATTCATCAATTATGCATGAAAATCACATATTATGCAACTTAAAGTACCAATTTCAATTCTACTCATTTTTGGCATAATTTCAGCATTGATTAAGCTCACATACAACCAAATAAACTTGCCTTAACATGTAGCATGCCTCATATTGGCCTCCAAGCCATATTCCTATTTCAATCTATGCCCTTAGAGTCTCATGGTGACTCCTCCTACTTTCTATTGCAATTTACTCTTATTCTAGCAAATGGTAAGCTTCCCCCATACCTTAGGTTCGTTCTTGAACGAAAACTCCACAGAGAACAGCAACCAATTGCTCTAACCACTCCCCACCCGAGCTTGCTTGACGGTTTCAGCAAAGGTTCAAAACCACATCAATCGACATTCGAATTATGCATAAAAATTGGGTAAATTGGTTAGACTATGTTCTCTATAACATGGACTTTGAAAACCAATAAGTTTCAGACTAAGAGAAGGCTTGAGCTTACCACAATCGAAGCTCAAAGTCGGCTCTCTGAATCTGAAAATCTAGTTGGACAGATTTGAACACCTAACTTCGCAAGAGCATAACTTTTCATCCAGGAACTCAAATCTCACAAACTTGGTATCAAATCGAAGCTCGTTGAAAGAGCTTTCCAATGGTATATCACACGTGAGGTAACTCTCAAGGAGGAGAGAGAATCGAAGGAAAGACGGTGACGGGTCTAAACAGAGTTCTGGTTTTTGGCAGATTTGAAGCTCTAACTTGCAGAGCTCATCACTCTCACCACACTCAAGCTTAGCTCGCAATTTATGACTCTTTTCGAAGCTCTGGATGTGAGCTTCGAAACGGTGTATGGTTTGTGTGTTAAGACTCAGAGACGAAAACGAATTTTGCTCTGAAAGTTTAGAACCCTAAAACTCGTTTCTGAACTTCAAGGATTGAGTTTTATACCCAAAAGTTGAGGAATTGGTCAAATCCTTCTCTTAGAAGGATGAATAGATAATGGAAATGTTTGCATGAAAGGCGCCACGAGTCATAGGACGTGGCTGGGGGTTGAAATCGTGTCAAACGGCGGTGACTCGGTGGTGGTGAGTCACCAAACGCACTAACTCGTGCAACACTGACCAGAATACTCGAGTATTTTCAAAAACACTCGAGTATTTTGACCAGTTTTCACTATAAACTTTGTTTAATTAATTTTAACCCCAAAAGACCTTCCATTATTGTTTTTAGGTCCTTCCCAAGGACTTAATTGCAAAATATAATATTTTATATGGAACACCTCATCATATACAATATTTTCACATAATATATAGATATACATATAATGCAAACCAAAAATCAAGCATGGAATTATTATTTATTTATAAAACCATTTTACTAACATATTTATTCGGAAGACGAAATTTGGGGTGTTACAGAACGAATCCCATAAGTGGTGCACTAACGTGGTGGGGACTGGGTCCAATACCGTGGTGAGTTTTGTGCGCGCACTACAACAATACTGTCGCCCCCTCGATGGAAGTCTACAACAGTGGAGAGGGACTGGAACGGGGCAATGTGTTTTGATTATATGATATGTTTTGAGGTTGAGACCTCCTGGCTTGGAGCCATTATTGAGACAGCTGTCATGCCCGCGTGGTAAAGGTCCTGTACTCCTGTTGGCTTCCGACTAGGTTGGGTGGATGGCCGAGGAGATGTAGGCTTGAAATACGAGTGCTGACTACGAAAGGAAACGCGTACCTCAATGATCCTTTAACTCCCTTGGTCATCGATGGTTTTAATTCAATAAGACATTAAAAGAAAAGATTGTCCAAGAAAGAATGAGCGTTGAGAAGTGTAGGGGACGAGAAAGAGGTTGAGAGTAGAAATGTGGAAAAGAAAGTAAGACCCGTGAGTGGGAGTGAGAATCAAGAACGAATAAAAATAAAGTGAGATAATGATTATGATAAAATGTTGCCTGTTGTTTTGTATGTGTTGTGTGCTATTTGTGTGTGTCCTATTATTTTGCCTACCGTAATTCCACACCGTCGACGCTACGCGTCTGAAATGCTTACTCTCTCCTGTTCGTTGGCCCATTGGTGTCGCTGGTGATTCCAACGGGCAGATGGAGTGTTGTATGGACGTCACTACGTGGAACAAATCTGGGAGAGGATGGAAGCGTACTGCCAGAGGGTGGGTATGGACCGGCCACACTCAGATTGTAATCCCCGACCCGGAACATCAATTGAGCGGGACAGACTTAGGACCGTGCTTGAGACAAGTTACGGTTCGCGGATATAAGAACTACAGAGAGAGAAGGTACGTTACGAGGAACGGTGGAACTATACTACCAGAGATGAAGCAACGATGGAATCCGACGACCCAGCAGAGACATCAACTCGTAAGGTAGCATTCCCGGGGAAGAAGAAAAGACACAAGAAGAAAGAGGACCTTCATCCGATTGCCTTTGATAGGGTAGTGTAAAAATAGTCTAGTTATTTTAGATCTTGATGCTCTGTTTGTACTCAGGATTACCAAAGTGATGAACTATTACTGTACTCTAACTATTTTGAAGCAAGCCCGACGTTTTATGACAACACTCTTTTATGAAATATACTTAAGATCTTTTCGGGCAATGAATGAAAGAGTCTAAGATGAAATCAAACTGTTTCCTGAATGAAACATTTTCGACAAATAAAGTAAAGGAGTTGGATCCAAGTAACAACTCGGTTTTCAAAAGAGACGGTTAAAGAACATCAACCACTTTTCAAGTATGTTCTCGATTCCCTTCAACAATAAGTTACAATAACGTTTTCAAAAAAAAAAAATGGCCTCATTTTTGCAACCTTAATAAACAAAAGTCAATTATTTTGGTTTCCGAAAACCAGGCTGTTACATCTGGGTTGTTTAATAAAAATTTATTTTCAGAGTTTTAAAATACGAGTTTAAAGAATTGTGTTCTAAAGAAAATGAATTTATTGATGTGGCATGAATTTTTATGTGCTAAGTGTTTGATTCAATATATGAGTGCTGTATGATGCATCAAACTAGTTGTGTGAATGAAATTTGCTAGAATTAATTGCTTGTGTGTGTGAATTGATAATTATAATTGAATAAGATTAAGAAAATAAAAATGTGAAGTATGTATGTGTGATGTGTGTGCTACGGTATGTATTTGTGTGTATGTGTGTGTATGTAATACGTGAATGTGTGTGTATGTGTATGTTAGGAGTAGAAATTCCTAGAAGCTTATGGGTTAAGAAAGTAGGGACCAAGTGAACCAAACTAAACCAAACTAAGTTAGAAAGCAACCAAAACCTAACTAGTTTTAAACCTAGAATGACCCCTAGTAAGCTAGCCCACTCCACTTTGTCCCCTTGACTTTGATGACCCTCATCCATGCAACATTTTAGAAGCCCAAAATTACCCCTTTTCTTATGTTATGGCCGAATTATGCATAAGGGTACAAGAGGGAGAGTGAATTGTTTAAGTGCATGTGTGGCCTTAGTGTATTTCATTTCTTCACCCATTTCACTTCTTCCACCATACCAACACCAAACACAACTCCTAAGAGCTCATTTTACTCTTAGAGAGAAAAGAGAAAAGAAAAGAGAGGGAGAGAAGAGAGAGTAGGCCGTGAGTCATGGAGGAGAAGGAGGAAGGAGATTCAAGCCAAGCTTAGGAGTTTTCCTTGTAGATCAAGAGTGTAAAGGGCTAGATGAACCAACCTTTGCATGGTAGGAACCCAAAATCAAGAAGAAGAGTTGTAATAGTTTAGTTTTCTTTTTAGATCTATTTTACTTCCTTCTTGCATGTTTAATTTTTGGAGTTCATGTGTTGTTTTCTTTTGATCTTGAACTTTAAGGACACTAAGTAATTTGTAATATGTGATCTTGATGCTTTATGATTCGGTTCATGTTGTTCTTGATGGATCTAACACTTTTTCAACTAAACTCTTAACAATCTAACGATTTCAAACTAAAATCTTGAAGATCTAAAGAAAGGCTAAGGTTTTCTTGAAAACTAAAACAAACTTCTTTGCATGCTTGATTTTCTTGCTTTAGACCATGATCTATGTGTTTCCACGTTTATTTGATGAATAATCTCATGATCTAAAATTTATTTGGTCTTGCATGTTATTTGGTGATGATCTTGGTGTGCATGTGACTATTTTTATTTGATGAATGAAAAATATTTAGATCTTAAGCTTGCATGTTAGTTTTAAGAGAAAAATCATGTTTTCCTTTTTGTGTGTGTTACGGTTTTAAGAATGAAATCAAAGAAACAAAGTTTAAAATTGATTTTTAAGTATAAACCTTAATTGATAAAATGTTTGATTATGTGCATGCCTTATTTTGGTGAAGGTCATTCGGCCAAGCTTTGAAATAATATGATTCATGCTTTTTGTTTAGTAAAAGGTTGATGCATGAATAAACCTAATGATTTTAAGTAATTACATGTTATTTTTTTTTAGTTTAGAGTGTAACTTGGATTTTTATTGAACTATGATTTTGGGTTTATGCATGATTGAAAAAGATTTCATTTTTATAAATTGATGCATGTTGAGGTGGTATGTTGTTGAAATTCTATATGTCTTAATGTGAAGGCATGACTTTTGTGTGTTGAAGAAAATGAATGAAAACCATGTCTCCTTACATGTTGACTATTCGGCCACCTAGGTAGAAATAGGAAGCTAGGCTTGTTTCCCATTTAGGGTGCAAACATGAATAGATCAAATGAATTTAAGAAATTCTAAAAAGTACATGCATGAAAGAAATCAATTTAAAAGAAATATGTGTGATTTGATTTGTTGTGTTGATCTTGTTATTAAAATGAAATTAAAATTGTTTATTTTTCTATTACATGCTCACGGTTTGATCTTAGAATAAAGAAAACAAAATAATTCTTTTGGAGTAGTTTATGATTTAAATTATTATTTAGATTTAAGTTATAAAAAGGAATTGAAAATTTGTTGGTTTTCTTTCTGGATGCTCACGGTTTTAACTAGAAGAAAGAAAATAATTTCATGCCTTATGTCTTTGAGTGTGCACTAAATTCTTGTCATATTATACATGTAGAATTCGGTCAATGCATGTTAAAATGGTTAACGAGTTTTCCTTATAAAATGACATTGATGATGACTAAGTTCTAGATGTTATGTGTGAATGAAAGTGTTGTGTGCCCTCTTTAATTTCTTGATTTTAGAAATGAAATTGAATAAGTTCTCTGGAGTATATGAAAAGATTTTTGTAATCTAATGATTTTTAGTTTTAAAGCTTATGTCCGATTAGACAATTAATAACCATGTGATTCGGTTCTGTTAAATTAATTCTAAATTATTTTCTTAAGAATAATTGGATTAATATATATATTACAGTTATAATTTAATTAATGAATGTAAATAAGTAAAAATGTGATATACTGTGTATATGTTATGAATACTTGGAATCTGTGCGTGTGTCTGTTCTTTGTACTGCTTGAATGTATTGGAATTGTGTTGAATCCTGTTTGTGAAAGTTATTCGTGAAAAATGTTTTATTTGAAAAGAATGATTTAAACAACTTAAATTAATTTGAAATCTTTAATTGATCAGTGTTTAATGATATTGAGAAGACTTGAAATTAAATAAATCAATTGATTGGTTTTGAAGTTTTATTTTCTTGAATTCTGTATTTGATTTAATAAAGGTTTTCAAAGAATTGTTTTTCCTTCAATGTTTAGAGAAAATGATTTTTAACCCAAAGTGTTTTAAACTGAGAAAAAAATAATAATAAAAATAGATTCTGTTTTGGAAAAAGGAATTGTTTTAAGAGGTTTTTTCTTGGAAACATTTTATAAAGGAAACGATTTAGATTTAAAGTCTTTTGGATGTTGGCAATGTGCTTTTAAAAAGGGGATTATTTTAAAGTGTTTTAAAACGAAATTAAGAATTCACGTAAATCGTTTCTAACGCACGGGGAAAAATGTCTAGTTCGGGTGTCGGACGCGAAAGACACGTGGCAAGGATAACGACTGGAAATTTCGGAAAGCTTTTGGATGTGTCGTCATCCAGGTGAGTGAGAGTGCGGTGATCCCATGACGTGGTTGCTCACAATCCGAATAGGAGGATTGTGAGAATACTGCGAATTAGGTGATACAGATTTGTGTGTTCTAATTGCATACTAAATGATTACTTGCCATGCATTACTAGATGTTTACTGGTTGTGCTTACTTTATTTTGTTTAGATATTGTTTAGTTTTGTCTGATAACGAAATGATGATGATAGAACCGTGAGAATAATAAGAAAAACCGAAAAGAGAAAAGAGAAGCGAATAAGAGATATGAGGAAGGATTGAGAAAGAATGAGTAATGAGTTAATACTAATGAGAGAGTATGAGAAATGGGAAAGAGATGAATCGCGTTGGGAATAAAAGTTTGAGAAAGAGATCAAGGTGATGTGAGTAAAGGAAGAGATAAAGAGTTGAGATTGATCTGAGAATGTGATTATGAAAGTGAGCAAGTGGTTGAGTAGAGATGTGATTCCTCGTTCACGGTTTTGGGAAGAAGTTTAGTGTTGAGTTGAGCTTGCTCCTCTATTAACACTCACCCAAAAATTGTGATTTTTGAAAAAGATTTTGAAAAAGAAATTGTGAAAAGCTTTTGTGAAAATGATATTTTTGTGAAATGTTTTGGAAAGATTATTTTTGAAAAAGTTTTGTGAAAGCGTGTTTTCGAAGAGTTTTGCGAAAAATGTTTTGGAAAGACGAGGAAAATTTGTTGATGATGTGAATGAGAATGAGTTTTGAGGATGTTGATGATGAGATGAGAAAGTAATTTGTGGCCTGGGGCCAATGAGATTTAGGGGGAATAGTTTGCGATTAGTGGTCGGGCTTCGTTGAAGGGATGCACCAAGGGCGAGCCGACTGTTAGGATTAAGCCGTTAATTAAAGCGTAAAACTTTAAAAGACTTAAAAGACATGTACAAACGCGGTGAGAAATGAGTGTCGTATCGAAGTAGTGGAGAGGAAGGTACCCCGGATGTCAAGGACATTCGGGTTGTGAATGCAATAGGGTAGGCTCGGGCGGTAAAACGTCACGTTGCCTTGAGTACTATTCTTGGCAGAACGAACTCCACATGTGGTGCACTAACGTGGTGGGGACTGGGTCTAATACCGTGGTAAGTTCTGCACCCGGGACCAGAATAGTGTTGTCACCCCTATGGCTTTTCAGGAACAGTGAGAGGGACTGGAACGGGGCATTTGTGTTTGCCGCTGAGAGCGTGCCTGTTTATGATATGAATTGATATGATTATGAATTGAGGCTGGGCCTCCTGGTCTGGGACCATTTGTTGTGTGACAGCTGTCGTGCCCGCGTGGTAAAGGTCCTGTACTCCTATTTGTTTCCGACTAGGTTGAGTGGTTGACCGAGAAGATGTAGACGTGTGTGAGCTCAATGATGTGTCCCCCCTCATCATTGACGCTATTCGGAATAATAAAACTTAAAAGCACAAAGATGTTTCAAATAAAGAGTGTATCGGATTATTAAGCATGGAATAAGAATGATAAGAAAGACTCCTTGGAATAAGAAATAAGTGTGATACTGTAATGAAAGGAAAGTGGAGAACAGCGGTGAAAGCCTGTGAGAAGATTTCTGAGAATGTGTTCACCAGAGCGTAAATGATTTAGGTGGTTATGAATGATGGTATGGATGTGTCTAGGACTTCGTGATATGTGTCGTTGTATGTGTTTTATATATGCTGCATGTGTTACATGTTATGTATGATGATGATGTTCTAGTTATGTTGTTTTATTATCTGTCTATCTTTAAACTTACCCTACTCTGAGACCGAATGGTCAACCCGTTAGTGTTCGGAACACTGACTCTCTCCTACCATGTTGTCGTATCGGCACTTGCTGATATTGCAACTGGTAGATGGCGCAGCTGAAGCATGGTGGGCTTCATCGACCAAGGTCCGGACTTAGGCGACAAGTATTAGGAAGTAAGACTAGAAGCTAGGAATTCCCCTGGCGGAAGGTAATCCATTGTAAGTTCTTAGTTCCCTTGCTCTATCATACTGTACCCCGGCAAGTGTGTTATTGACATTATTGTTTGGAAACAAGTAAACGTGCCACGTTTTAAAAGATGTTTTGAAAAACAAGTTTCAAAGTGCGGTGTCCTGTGACATCTCGGTTTGGAACTTGAAAGGTTTGTACAATATGAGAACATGAGTTTTGATTATAACTATTTTTTGAAAATCCAAATGTTCTCATCTTTTGTAACACATGTTTGTTAAAAAAAAATTTTTTTGGCCCTAATTCCCACTGTATTTGATTTAAGTTTTCAAGTTGCCAAATCGGGGTGTTACAAAAATGGTATCAGAGCAGAGGTTGAACTAAGTAACTTTACGTGTGGACTTACATACTCTGCTGTGTGTCTCTGTGTGTGCGTTAGTAATAAGATAGCGATAGATGAGAATAGGAACGCTAAGAGTGCGCGAAGGTTTCATGAGACGTGTCAGTTTTCGTCTACCGCGAAGACGAAGAGCAGAGATCAGTGACGTCATGAGATGTTGACATGTGATTCGGAATCTTCTTTTGTTGAACTCTTCTTTGATGTGAATTCCTTTTGTTTGTGATACCCTTTAAGCATATGTAATCTTGTCTTGCGACCAGAATCCTTCTTTTCCTGATTTGAGCCTTTCTTGTAAAAAAAAACCCTATGCGTGTCAAATTTCTTTGGCATGATGTTTGGAAAGCCTTTCCTGAGAATCTTAGACCATGTTCTTGACAAAACCTTGATTGCTAATAAACCCGAAGCTTTCTCTTTTGGACTTTCCTAAACTTTTGATGAGACTTTTGGGTCCTGACACCTTATCCCAGTCGCAAAGATGGTTTTAAGTTGGGAAGTGAGTTGTGAGGTGTTGTTAGGTGAAGGTTGCGAAGGTTAAGGAGAATGAGGTTTAGTTAGTAAGAAGTAAGGATGTATGAGTTTTGGAGAAAATAGGAGTATCTTTGAGTCTTAGGTAAGTGGTAAAAGGTGATTAGGATTAAGAGTTTGATGTCGAATTGTTCAAATAGTGGTTTAGAATGTGAGGAAAAATTGTGGAAAATGGGAAAAGGTTTAGAATTGTCTAAGTTATATGATCAGGTGTTTAAGATAGGAAGTGAGACGATGCACATTTCTTGAGGATTAGTGATGGATTAGAGTAAGGGAAAATTTAATGGTAACTGTAGAAGTCTGATGAGAGTAATTGTTTAGCGAGATATAAAGCAACCAGAGGATAGATTGGAGCTAAGTGATGGGAAATTTTGTAAGAATGATCAGAAAGTGGTGAAGGATAGAAGTATTTAGAGGCTAAGTTTGTGATAGTAAATGGAGAATAGAGAGGTATGAGTCATTCAAGTTGGGGAGTGGTGGAAAATATGAGTTTTTGAGGAATAGATCGTTTAGGCTTGAACCAATGAGGAGAGTGTAACCTTGACGAGTGGTAGTGTCTTGACCCCAGATTCCCGTAACCCTGTTATTTTTGGATGCCATTTGATGTCTTTGAACCTCTTAGTCATTTGCTATCAATGAGACCTTATTGTTTGTAACCCATCCTATTTGTTATTAAAAACCCTTCGAGAGATTACTTTTGCAAGTAATCCATTTGATTCGCTCTTAAGAATGACTAATAGACGGTACCCGCAACGATTACGACAGTTCTAAAGAGAAAGAATTTCTTCACGAGGGTACGCGTCCACAGATCAGATAAGACTCTGCACGGCATTTCTCGAGGACGAGAAATCTCCAAGTTGGGGAGAATGTAACACCCCGCATTTTTCCCGTACGTGCGTAAACGATTTTCGGAAAAGTAATTTATGTGAGAAGGAAATAAAGTATTGATTTTCGAGGATTTTTATAAGCGAAGTTATTTTTATAAAAAGAGAAGTGAATAATTTTGTTGGTTTGATTTTTAAGAAATGAATTGTGATTTTTCTAGAAAGTGATTTTTGTTTGAAATAAAGTTTTGAACTGTTAACTTGAAAAATTCGTAACTTTTTAACCGTAACTCGGATTGTCACAATATTTATTTCAAAACGATCGTCTTAAAACATAGATTTTGAAAATGTAATTTTCAGATTTTTCTGGGTTGTTTAATAAAAATTTATTTTCAGAGTTTTAAAATACGAGTTTAAAGAATTGTGTTCTAAAGAAAATGAATTTATTGATGTGGCATGAATTTTTATGTGCTAAGTGTTTGATTCAATATATGAGTGCTGTATGATGCATCAAACTAGTTGTGTGAATGAAATTTGCTAGAATTAATTGCTTGTGTGTGTGAATTGATAATTATAATTGAATAAGATTAAGAAAATAAAAATGTGAAGTATGTATGTGTGATGTGTGTGCTACGGTATGTATTTGTGTGTATGTTTGTGTATGTAATACGTGAATGTGTGTGTATGTGTATGTTAGGAGTAGAAATTCCTAGAAGCTTATGGGTTAAGAAAGTAGGGACCAAGTGAACCAAACTAAACCAAACTAAGTTAGAAAGCAACCAAACCCTAACTAGTTTTAAACCTAGAATGACCCCTATTAAGCTAGCCCACTCCACTTTGTCCCCTTGACTTTGATGACCCTCATCCATGCAACATTTTAGAAGCCCAAAATTACCCCTTTTCTTATGTTATGGCCGAATTATGCATAAGGGTACAAGAGGGAGAGTGAATTGTTTAAGTGCATGTGTGGCCTTAGTGTATTTCATTTCTTCACCCATTTCACTTCTTCCACCATACCAACACCAAACACAACTCCTAAGAGCTCATTTTACTCTTAGAGAGAAAAGAGAAAAGAAAAGAGAGGGAGAGAAGAGAGAGTAGGCCGTGAGTCATGGAGGAGAAGGAGGAAGGAGATTCAAGCCAAGCTTAGGAGTTTTCCTTGTAGATCAAGAGTGTAAAGGGCTAGATGAACCAACCTTTGCATGGTAGGAACCCAAAATCAAGAAGAAGAGTTGTAATAGTTTAGTTTTCTTTTTAGATCTATTTTACTTCCTTCTTGCATGTTTAATTTTTGGAGTTCATGTGTTGTTTTTCTTTTGATCTTGAACTTTAAGGACACTAAGTAATTTGTAATATGTGATCTTGATGCTTTATGATTCGGTTCATGTTGTTCTTGATGGATCTAACACTTTTTCAACTAAACTCTTAACAATCTAACGATTGCAAACTAAAATCTTGAAGATCTAAAGAAAGGCTAAGGTTTTCTTGAAAACTAAAACAAACTTCTTTGCATGCTTGATTTTCTTGCTTTAGACCATGATCTATGTGTTTCCACGTTTATTTGATGAATAATCTCATGATCTAAAATTTATTTGGTCTTGCATGTTATTTGGTGATGATCTTGGTGTGCATGTGACTATTTTTATTTGATGAATGAAAAATATTTAGATCTTAAGCTTGCATGTTAGTTTTAAGAGAAAAATCATGTTTTCCTTTTTGTGTGTGTTACGGTTTTAAGAATGAAATTAAAGAAACAAAGTTTAAAATTGATTTTTAAGTATAAACCTTAATTGATAAAATGTTTGATTATGTGCATGCCTTATTTTGGTGAAGGTCATTCGGCCAAGCTTGGAAATAATATGATTCATGCTTTTTGTTTTGTAAAAGGTTGATGCATGAATTAACCTAATGATTTTAAGTAATTACATGTTATTTTTTTTTAGTTTAGAGTGTAACTTGGATTTTTATTGAACTATGATTTTGGGTTTATGCATGATTGAAAAAGATTTCATTTGTATAAATTGATGCATGTTGAGGTGGTATGTTGTTGAAATTCTATATGTCTTAATGTGAATGCAAGACTTTTGTGTGTTGAAGAAAATGAATGAAAACCATGTCTCCTTACATGTTGATTATTTGGCCACCTAGGGAGAAATAGGAAGCTAGGCTTGTTTCCCATTTAGGGTGCAAACATGAATAGATCAAATGAATTTAAGAAATTCTAAAAAGTACATGCATGAAAGAAATCAATTTAAAAGAAATATGTGTGATTTGATTTATTGTGTTGATCTTGTTATTAAAATGAAATTAAAATTGTTTATTTTTCTATTACATGCTCACGGTTTGATTTTAGAATAATGAAAACAAAATAATTCTTTTGGAGTAGTTTATGATTTAAATTATTATTTAGATTTAAGTTATAAAAAGGAATTGAAAATTTGTTGGTTCTCTTTCTGGATGCTCACGGTTTTAACTAGAAGAAAGAAAATAATTTCATGCCTTATGTCTTTGAGTGTGCACTAAATTCTTGTCATATTATACATGTAGAATTCGGTCAATGCATGTTAAAATGGTTAAAGAGTTTTCCTTATAAAATGACATTGATGATGACTAAGTTCTAGATGCTGTGTGTGAATGAAAGTGTTGTGTGCCCTCTTTAATTTCTTGATTTTAGAAATGAAATTGAATAAGTTCTCTGGAGTATATGAAAAGATTTTTGTAATCTAATGATTTTTAGTTTTAAAGCTTATGTCCGATTAGACAATTAATAACCATGTGATTCGGTTCTGTTAAATTAATTCTAAATTATTTTCTTAAGAATAATTGGATTAATATATATTACAGTTATAATTTAATTAATGAATGTAAATAAGTAAAAATGTGATATACTGTGTATATGTTATGAATACTTGGAATCTGTGCGTGTGTCTGTTCTTTGTACTGCTTGAATGTATTGGAATTGTGTAGAATCCTGTTTGTGAAAGTTATTTGTGAAAAATGTTTTATTTGAAAAGAATGATTTAAACAACTTAAATTAATTTGAAATCTTTAATTGATCAGTGTTTAATGATATTGAGAAGACTTGAAATTAAATAAATCAATTGATTGGTTTTGAAGTTTTATTTTCTTGAATTCTGTATTTGATTTAATAAAGGTTTTCAAAGAATTGTTTTTCCTTCAATGTTTAGAGAAAATGATTTTTAACCCAAAGTGTTTTAAACTGATAAAAAAATAAAAATAAAAATAGATTCTGTTTTGGAAAAAGGAATTGTTTTAAGAGGTTTTTCTTGGAAACATTTTATAAAGGAAACGATTTAGATTTAAAGTCTTTTGGATGTTGGCAATGTGCTTTTAAAAAGGGGATTATTTTAAAGTGTTTTAAAACGAAATTAAGAATTCACGTAAATCGTTTCTAACGCACGGGTAAAAATGTCTAGTTCGGGTGTCGGACGCGAAAGACACGTGGCAAGGATAACGACTGGAAATTTCGGAAAGCTTTTGGATGTGTCGTCATCCAGGTGAGTGAGAGTGCGGTGATCCCATGACGTGGTTGCTCACAATCCGAATAGGAGGATTGTGACAATACTGCGAATTAGGTGATACAGATTTGTGTGTTCTAATTGCATACTAAATGATTACTTGCCATGCATTACTAGATGTTTACTGGTTGTGCTTACTTTATTTTGTTTAGATATTGTTTAGTTTTGTCTGATAACGAAATGATGATGATAGAACCATGAGAATAATAAGAAAAACCGAAAAGAGAAAAGAGAAGCGAATAAGAGATATGAGGAAGGATTGAGAAAGAATGAGTAATGAGTTAATACTAATGAGAGAGTATGAGAAATGGGAAAGAGATGAATCGCGTTGTGAATAAAAGTTTGAGAAAGAGATTGTAACACTCCTTGTATATCATCTTACTCTATAAGAAAAGTAAGAAGTTTATGAAAACTTGGACTTGTAATCATTGGAAAAAAACTAGCATCCACAAGTCAACATATAGCAAGTCACGATGCATAATCATATGAGCACACCCGGTTAATTATAATAATTCTTTCAATGCAGGTGGCATGATGCATGATTTCCTTCCACAACTGAGGCCTCTAAAAGTCCATCTTGGACGTCCATCCAACACACCGTTGTGTTCCCGGAACACTGACATTCGTTCCCAGAAAGTAATGCCAAACCATACTTGGATGATAAGCATTCACTCCCAGAGTGTGCATCACGTTCCCAGAACGTGTAGCAAACCATACTTGGATAAATAAGCATCACTCCTAGAGTGTGCATCACGTTCCCAGAACGCATACGTTCCCAGAACGTATAAAAACCAGGTCCCGGACACTGGCCACATATCTATAATGTGTCATCCAGTAGGTTGCTTATCAAAGTGTTCCCAGAACACCAACATACGTTCCCAGAACGTATAAAACCAGGTCCTAGACACTGGCCACATATCTATAATGTGTCATCAAGTAGGTTACAATTCGTACTCCCGGAGTACCCTCCTCATATTCCCAGAATATGATAAACGTTCCTACCAACCAAACTTCCATTCTATATGGATGCACAATCATGAAGGTTGGTTTTTATGTTTAATTCCATTATTAAACCAATGTGTTCCCAGAACACTCACATACGTTCCCAGAACGTATCGCAAACCAAACTTGGAATGAAATCAAGCACCACTCCCAGAGTGTGCATCACGTTCCCAGAACGTGTCCAAGAAACCATGTCCCTTAAACTTAGATTGAGTAAAACAAAGGCAATGGTATTCAAAAACTTAACTTTTTATTTTTCAGATTCAGGTACTAACCGGTTACAGTTCCAGGCTAACCGGTTAGAATTACAGACCTGAACTGTTTACCATTGTAATTCAGAAAACCTTTTTTCTTAAATTCCCTACCCAATCCATAAACCAGTTTAACAATGTTTATACCTCAAACCCACTGTTTACATCATTCAAAAGTCTAAATCACCTTTCATTGTCCAATGAGCATAATTTCCTCTTGAAACTATCTCATTACCTTAAGGTATTAACTTTAATCTTTCAAATCTGAACTTTGGCATTATAACAACTCATATTCAGACCATGTATACTGAAATTAAAGCTTAGATTTGAGCAGAAACCATTAAGATTTCAGGACTGATTAATAAACTAATTTTCTTTGAAAATCTGCAGTGTCTAACCGGTTACGAATATCGTGTAACCGGTTAGATTATGCAGTCAGTCCAATAAAACAAGAGTTTTAACAACTCATTTTCTTCCTTTCTCAAATCTAACCCAAACTCAATATGCACAAAGTTCATATGCCTTATAACAAACATGTTTACACCCAGAAACACATTCATATTGCATGCATCAAGTTTATGGTATCAAATTGCATGAAAATTCACATAAACACAATTTAATACAACAAAACTTAGATTAAGCACTTAAACTCAGAATTTAGCATCAACATAGCTTGCATGCATCCAGATAACATTGCTCAAAACAACAATTGAGCTCAAATTGGCCTCCAAGCCATCTATCCATTTCAACTTATGCCCTTTGAGTCTCTTGGTGACTCATCCTATATTCTACCACAATTTATTCTCATTCTAGCAAATAGTAAGCTTCCCCCTTACCTTAGGTTCGTGCTTGATCCAAAACATTGCAAAGAGAAAGGCTCCAACATAGATTCCCCACAAATCCTAGGTTCTGCTCTCAGCCACGATTTCCATCAACAGGGTCCAAAGACCAGAAGATTTGACATAGCATTTGGCCAAAGAAATTGGGGAAACCAATTAGGACTCAATATAGGTAACATGTACTAAGGAATGGAAGTGATTTGAGACTTAAGGATTGACTATACTTACCAAAATCAGTTCTGGAACTCAGCTTCCAGAACATGCACAACAGAGGATTCAGAATTCAACTCCCAACTTCTCAAATCGATTTCTCCTTCCACACAGACTCTCAACTCACAAATTTGGTGTTTTTACAAAGCTCAAGATGTAAGCTTTGCAATGGTGTATGGATCTCGATCTCACTCTCAGGAACAAAGGCGAATTTCTCCACACGAAAATGGAACCCTAATTCCCTTCCTCAACAAGAATTCAGCTGCATCCAACCCTCAAATCCTCAGAAATTCATCTATTTATAGACAAATTAGGGTTGCATGCAGGGCGATGCGTGGTTCTCCACTAGAATTTGGCTGTAATCGTGGCGAATTCGGGGTTATTCGAGTGATTACTCATCAAAATCCACTAACCCAGTTTCTGGGTTCATCGTCTAACCGGTTACAGGACATTACTAACCGGTTAGATTAGTACAAAATCTAAAAATTAATATTTTTAAATATTTCCTTCCAAGAACCTTTTTAATATTGCTTTTAAGTCCTCATTCAGGGACCAAAATGCAATATCCTCATATTTTGCATTTATTTGCCATATAAAAATATTTCAACCTATCTTTATATTTTAGGCTAATTAAATACAAAATATAAACTTGGAAAATAATAAAACTTTTATTATTAATTTCCTACTACTCGGGAGACGAAAATTAGGGGTGTTACACTACTCCCCCACTTAAAAGGAATTTCGTCCCCGAAATTCATCTTTTGAAATTTTCCACTTTCCCAAAGTGTTTTTATACTAGAAAACTTCGTCTAGCTCCCAAAAATTTGTTCTTTAGGGTCCTCCCCCACTTAAAAGAGTTTCGATATAGTTCTTTTATTTTGAAACATCTCTAATAAAACCTTTCACCTTAAACCAAAATTCTTTGCATAAAACTCTTAGGTGAAAGAATTTCTTTTTTAAAAGAAATACTCTTTATACTTCACATAAATATTTTTCAATTAACACATTTTCCAATAAATTTTTTGGAAAAACTTTTTGGGCTGCGCACTCTGATCTCTCGAGCACGATCAAAGAAATATTTGTATGACTTCATTTCTTAATAGTTTGAGACATTAGGGTGATCAGTTCTAATATTCAAACCATTAATAACAAAATCATCCCTTTCAGATATAATCTTTCGCAAGAAAGATCATACGACAGGTCTTTAAGTTAGATGAACTTAAAGATAGGGTAATTATCACTATCAGACTTAGTTAGATAGTCAATTTCTAGAGACATTTCCGTTGGGGAGACAAAGTTTTATCCTATCCCGGTGGTTGTTAATCTCTCTAGCCATAACTGATCTTTCTATTTCTGTAGTGTCCACAAATATTATCACATCCAACTTTGATAAGGGTTTTGATCACAGAAAAATTGAAGTTGAACTTCCAACAGAATATTGATACTTTCAAACGATTAGATTAACGTAGTCAAAAACATTTGATTACGTTAACTCAGATCAAAGGAAGAGATAGACTTGGGTTGTCTACGTCAGGATTATACTCAACTCTCATCTCAGCCGGTGAATTCTTCTCGTGCTGGATTCGTCCATTCCTTTCTCACCTTTTCCTTCAAGACAATTCGGTGAATAATACTCCAGCTTCCTACAATCGGAATTGACTATTCCCTTAGGTACATCACAACTAAACTCCAAGTGATGTGCCTCACATTATTACCTTGAGATGGACAAATGTTCCCTTCCCTATTTCCGTGGTTGATATTCTCCCATTTACTTTTGCCTCTTTCTCCAGTAAGGCCCGTATTTAATCATTCTTTCTCTTATTCTGAACTCAAACATTTCTCGCACGAAATTCATGTACTCTCCCATAGTCCTTATACATGCTAACCAACATCGAGAAATTCCTTATTCCTTGATAGTTGATAGCTAACTTGGATTCACACGTAATCTACTCTTGAAATTCGTGCCTTTGGATTTCTCATCTAGGTTGTTCTAAACAATACTTCATAAATCCCTTGCCTCCATAATATATTTTCTAATATCCATAATCCCTGACTTCAATTTCAAAGATTAAATCTCATTCATTTCTTCATAGAAATCTAACTCCTCGTTTCCTGGTTGTAATTCACGAATCCGATTCAAGAATTCGTTGATTATTTGCAACATTTCCAATCTAACGCTAGATGGTTCCTCTTGTGTTACCAGACTTAGGTCTCTGAACTCCTCGATCAGAATAACCTCCTTAACCATCATTGAGCTCACAAGAATTGCCTATCAGCTCAAATCGTCTGCAACTACGTTTGCTATGCCAGGATGATAATGGAGCTCAAAGTCATAATCTTTAAGAAACTCCATCCATCGCCTTTATCTTACATTCAACTCTTCCTCTTCTTATTGTCATTCATACATTCGAACTCCAAACTTGTTCATGAATCACAACCTTCTTATCTTAGTACCTATTGTCTCTTTTGCATTATTCAGCTCAATTCTCTACCTTCTCCGATTGGAGTAGCTCCTTAATTTCAATTCTCGATTAATCCATAAGTATTATGATTCAATCCTCTTAAATGAATTTCAATGATGAATCAAGGCATTAAGTTATTTCATCACATTAAATCCTTCCTTAAACTTTAATTAGGTAATTGACATTGAGTTTGGATTGGAGGAAGATGTCTACTAATATCAAAAGTTCCTTCACAAAGGACTTAAATTTTTTTATTTTAAACTTTCAGCTTCTATCCGGTTACAAGAAACTCTAACCGATTATGAAGTATAGTTTTAGAAGTAAAACCAAAGAATTTCAAAACCATTTTCTTTACCTCATCCAATCCAACTCAAAATAGGATTTATTCATAATCTAATACCTTGATTCCAACTGAATCCATCACTGAAATGATTTAAATCATAATCTACTCACATTTTCCATAATTCCTCTTGGACTAATCATATTATGTTGGGGTATAATCCATCACCACCCCACCATAATTAAACAACACCCTGTCATTTAATACCATCAGTTGATCTTTTCCAAGTCAACTTGGTCAGAGGCCATGCGATCTTAGAAAATCCCTCAACATTCCGGTGATAATATCCAGCCAGCCCTAAGAAACTTCTCACCTCAGCCACAGTCTTAGGCTGTTCCTATTTCAACCCTAAACTTACCCTTGCTAGATCCATCGCATTTTCTTCTTTAAAGATCACATGCCCTGCGAACGTAACTTCACTCAACCAAAACTCATCTTTGGCGAGCTTAACACACAACTATTCCCCTTGCAGGATTCTCAACACAAACCCGAGATGTTCCTCATGCTCCTCCGGATTCTCAGGATAAACCACAAATGAATCCCAGTGTAATCTAAAGGTCTCGTTCTTATAATCCATAAAAGAACAAGTGCATTAGTCAATCCGAACGGCATTACTTCCCACTCATAATGTCCGTATCGAGATCAAAATGCAGTCTTAAGTGTATCCCTGTCCCTAATCCTGATTTGGGGTTAATCCCACCTCCAATTAGCCTTGCACTTTTCTACGTGTTTCTCCCATTTGACCATTCCCGATGGTACCATATTAGAAAGGTAGTAGAGATAGAATCAGTTTCAAGAATTGCCTTGATTCCAAACTCTATCTCTTTACCCAAAGGTAAACCTGGCATCATTTCCTACAACCAGGATTTCTTTAACCCCCTTTTTCTTTTAATATTGCTTCCCAGAAGCAACATATGGGTTCATTGGATTCCCGATTCGAAACTTTGGGAATCCCAATACAGGGTTGTTCTATCGTCATTAATCATGATCACTTGATCCCTCGGCTCCCAAACCGTGCTTAAGATCAAATGTACTCATGACACAGGTACATAGACAAAGTCTAATAGAATGATCCAGACATACCATGGAAATGACTACAAGAAGATTTGTAGGAGTCTCCACTTGAGATAACAGATTAGGTAAGACATTGAGCAACTTCGATCACTACCCTTATCCGAAAGGAACAAAAGAAAGGATAGCTTTAGAGTTTAACAAACTCAGCAAGGTTGATCTTTAAGAAGATCACTGCCCTACACTCGGTCTAAAAAGTTGATTGACTTTAACACGAGTGAGGGTAGACACTCCTCCTCAGAGTCGAGGACTCAACTACAACTCCTTAAAATTTCCTCATCACTGGTTCTATGAAAACATAATAAACCAACACTGTGGTTTTGGGTTTTCAACATATCTAAAGAGAATCATACGACTATCATACTTCTATTTAGACTTCATAGAACACTTCTTAATAGCAGAATAAACTACTTATCTAGAGCCATTTCCCATAACCTTAGCTCTAGTTTGAAAGTATATGAAAGCATACTTCCCAAGAAACATTGCAGATATCGATTACCAACGTATTGGACCACACACCCAAGGACCAAGAGTCAGGACCATTGCTCTGATACCATAAAAGTGTAACACCCCTTGTATATCATCTTACTCTATATGAAAAGTAAGAAGTTTATGAAAACTTGGACTTGTTATCATTGGAAAAAGATCTGAAAATAATAATTTTCCCTTCCCTTGAAAATTTAATTTCAGAAACACTTGATCAATGATAAAGGTTGACTATTAAAATCAGAGTTTGCGGAAACATAGTAAAATCATCATATTGTACCCCCAAAATGTATCAAGTGTAACAAGTCCATTTATACCAAATAAGTATAATTATGAAACTGAATTCCTCTTATGATACCTTTTTCCAAAATATGTATCATATAAGTTCTATTAAAAATAGAAATGTTATAGAGCTGGTCACTGATCCTTTGTCCAAACATCCTTCTGGTCGGATCCTCGATATCTACACAACGGGTTCCCAACCCACACTTTCTATACTCCGCATGCACCTAAGGGACACCTCCCATTACTGATTCTTGTGCAAGCTAGATGAACGATCAACACCTAATAAGGGCATGGGGGTTTGCTATACATATTTGCATAATCAAATGAGAATAAAACTAGCATCCACAAGTCAACATATAGCAAGTCACGATGCATAATCATATGAGCACACCCGGTTAATTATAATAATTCTTTCAATGCAGGTGGCATGATGCATGATTTCCTTCCACAACTGAGGCCTCTAAAAGTCCATCTTGGACGTCCATCCAACACACCGTTGTGTTCCCGGAACACTGACATTCGTTCCCAGAAAGTAATGCCAAACCATACTTGGATGATAAGCATTCACTCCCAGAGTGTGCATCACGTTCCCAGAACGTGTAGCAAACCATACTTGGATAAATAAGCATCACTCCTAGAGTGTGCATCACGTTCCCAGAACGCATACGTTCCCAGAACGCATACGTTCCCAGAACGTATAAAAACCAGGTCCCGGACACTGGCCACATATCTATAATGTGTCATCCAGTAGGTTGCTTATCAAAGTGTTACCAGAACACCAACATACGTTCCCAGAACGTATAAAACCAGGTCCCAGACACTGGCCACATATCTATAATGTGTTGTAACATCCCTAATTTAATTTCCAAGTTTAATTAGGAGATTAGTAGACTTAAGAGGTGAAGAATGGTAGGAAGAACCAAGTGATAGATATTAGAACCAAGAATAGCTAGAGAATAGTTAAAGCTTCTAAATAGGGATAAAAATTAGGATTTAAATATTTAGAGCTCAAAACCCAAAACCCACCGTTGGATGTTAAGGTTAGTGTCTTAGGAAGCTTGTCTGAAAATTTGAGCAAGATCCAACAGTTAACAAAGAAGTTATGACCATTTGAAGTGTGGAAGGTGCTGTCATTTTTAACATTGGACATCTATATCCAACATAGGGATATAGATGTTGGACATCGATATCCAGGGGGTGGACATCGATATCCACGACCCTGCAGCACCAAATTTAAGGCAGTAAACACGAATTTCATTCATTCTTCACCATTTCTTCCCTCCTCTTCCACGGCTCTCTTCCCTTCTCAACCCTAAATCCTTCCGATCACCATAATTACTCAAAGTTATCATAAATTAGTGCCACAAATCACTTCCAAATCAATTCCCCATGAATTTCCCTCTCCAAAAACACATATTACTTCCTCTTTCTTATGAAATCCCAATTCCCTATCAAACCCCAATCTGTGCAATCCGTGGCATAGGGTCTTCTAATCATGCAAGGGAGCTTAGGAAGTGATTAAGAGCAAGGAATAGGAAGCTAAGAGGCATGGATTAGAGCTTGGTGGGGATGCTCCATCAAAACCCCAATTTGGTTCTTGCTCTCCAAAAGGTAAGGGGGGAGACATTTGGCTTAAATTAGAGAAAGGATATAGTGATAATCATAGAAATATAACTATATACATAATTGGTTTTGTAATTTGCATGAGTTATGTGTGGTTTCTTACACTAGGGTTTTATGTTAAAGTGATTGGTTGTTGATTATGTTTGGTTCTATGTTTGGATAATTGAATATATGTTATGAATTTGAGTGATATGCATAGACTATGATTGATATTATTACTATCATGGAATTGTGCCTATAAATGGTAATTATTGCATTATCATGGATAAACACCCTAAGCTAGAGGATATCTAAAAAGGAATATAACTATATAAAGGCTTGGCTATTCAATTTATATAAAAATGAGTAGAAACACGTGCATCAAGAAGTGAGGAAGGACGTTAGGAATTGGGAAAGATACGAGAATATTCTATGGACTGAAGGACGGATACGTGAAGGTTCATAGAATCGACGGACGAGAGTGTCGTAGTGACTAGATTGTGTTATTGAAACAATCGCGGAAAACTATTGTAGAGGACTTTGATCTACCAGGGGATCTAAGCCAGTACGAAGGACGGTCACGTGAAGTACTGGATAAGTCGGGGATTGGTCCTGTGCACACTATAATAGTTTTTATCGATCACTTATACACATCATGACTAGTGCAAAGTGGTTCCCGCTATAGCCAATTTGGGTAAACAACCCAAATTGTACGGAGGACGGTCACGTGAAGTACTGTGCAAGCATTGGTTGGGGAACACTTACTCCTAGTTGATTTTTCCCAATTGTGTGGAGGGCGATGTGAGGAATTATGGAAATATGGAATTATGAGCATATGGATAAATGGAAACCAATGGAAAATGGTATATGGATTATTATGTACTATGGAGTTGCATTGCATCATATGCATTTGTGTATTTTTGGATTATAATATGGAAACTTTATTTATATTGAATCATATATTGGTATGATGTGTATATACTTATATTCTATTATTGTTATTATGTTTTTTCTTTAATTTCTGTTTAAATGTCTCACCCTCTTAGTTGACATTTTTAGGTACCCACAATGGAGATAATTTGGATATTCCGCCACCGGGGAGCTTTACACTCCAATGCCGGAGTGTAATATCTAAACATGACCTAAGGGTCACGATGATGCAACCATTAGGAACTGTAATCATATGTAGCAAACTAATTATGTTATATATATAGTATTTCAATATATTTGATTCAAATTCCAATTATTAATTATTGTACAAAGATTACTCTTTTATACTGAGGAAGTTGTAATATCTGTTTTATGTAAATAAATAATCTCTGGAAAATCTGACAGGTATATTGAATTATAAGGGAAAGATCCATTTTTAAAGGAAACCCTGTCAAAATTTTTATAAGACTCACTATTTCTTATATTAAACTTTATTATAAAAAGGTAGGATGTTACATTATGGTATCAGAGCAATGGTTGCAATCCTCGGCCGTGGAGTATGGATTTTCCTACTCCCAAAGAGTTACTCCACATGAGAGTAACTGATTATTAGCTAATTATGTGTTAGAATTGCAATAGAAAAATGTGTGTAGATGGTTGGCAAGTCGTTGAGTCTTTAGTGACAAAGGATAGGATTTATATCCTTTAGTTAATGTAAGTAATGCATGTCCAATCCAAAGTGGGTTAAGTTTAATTTTTAGAATATGACTTTGTCATGTTTAGAAAGGAACAGGAAATCAAAACTAGGGAAACTGGAAACTCCCAACGGGTCAGAGCATGAACTTGCTACCCCAACAGGGAAGGACTAATCTTTAGTTTTGAATTGAATGCATCATTTCATGAATATGACAAAGAAAATGGAACTTTTGTTTACAATAAAATTCTTAAAGCCTCTCTGGAATGGATAAGGAGTGTCTATTATATGATTGGAATTCAGGTAGTACGAAAATGATTCTATTCTCCAATGCAATGTAGAATCGAGAAGGGCCCCTCGAAATTTACATTTAATTGGAAGATGATATCATTGAGTCCTTGAATCCAATGAAATAATTGTTAGATTTATTTCCTAGGCCTAAGATTAGGAAGGATGTTAGAAGGTATAGAAGTTGTAGCAGAGTTGCGCAGCGGAAGTGTTGTAAGTGTGATAAGGGTTGTAGGAGTTATTTTGTAGGGAGATAGGAGTCTAGCTAGTTCAAGCATTTGAGTTAGCTATGATAGTGCTAGAATTTGTAGGCATAGACTAGAAAGTCAGAAACCCCAAGATAGTGCACGTTGTTAGTCTCAGGTTTAAGCAATTAGATGCTTGGAACTCTAGGTGGTTGCATTGAATTAGGATATATGTTTGATATACATATAAGTGTGTGATGCTATGATTTGTCGTGTGTTTGCCTAAATGATTAATTGTGCTCTTGATGATGCTGATTATTGTTTGTGAATGTTGAACTTGTTTTAAGTATGAAAACCATTTCGAAAACCTTTTTACGGAATTGTGCTATTATTGTAACATCCTGATTTTCTTTGGTATTATAAATTCTGAGTATTTTTCAAATTAAATGGTTAATTCTTATATATAATTATTAAAGTGTTGGTTGTTTCCCTCAAGTACCTTATATTAATTTTTATTGGACTATTTTATATATATACTTTAAAGTAGGTTCATTTAAAGTAAATACCTTGTTTGAAAAATATATATTCTTTACACTACATACTTCACCTTGCTTTTGGATGTATCAATATATAAATAATTTGTTTTAATATTTCAAATTACTAACTTTGTAATTTCCCTATATTATTAATCATTGTTTAAAGTTATATTAGTGGTATTTATTTAGATTTAATTGCATAAATAAATAAATGTAAGTATATGTTTAAATCTTACTATTAGTATTTTGGGTTTAAAAACAATTTGTATTTTTATTAGTATATTTATATCTACATATGTATTTAAAAAAAAAAAAGGAGATATGTGTTTCATGCCAAGGAACCCTAAGTTCTCCTCCTACTCCATTTGCTCAACCGCCACCCCCCTTTGTTTCCCTTCTTCTCCGTCCCTTCTTCCCTCTCTCTGTGGTGAACTCGCCACCGCCTTCAACCCGCCAGCGCCACCCAACTTGCAAGCCATCACCGTGCGTCCTTCACTCTCTCTCGTTCCTGCTCTCTCTCACACGCGTGCTCTCCCTCGTGTTCTCTCTCTCACCGCGCCACCACCGTCGCTTTCTCCTCAAGTCGCGACTCCGAGGGTCCTGTCGCCACCGCCATTCGCGCCTCCTCCAGGGACGAAGCTCACGATCTCAGCCTCTCTCCGGTTTGCATGTGTTGATCCATGGCCAAGAGGCCACTGTTTGTGTTCACCCTCCGCCGTTCGCTGCCATAGTGGAACCGCCGCCGCCACCTCTTTTCCTCTCGCCGGTTCGTGTCTCCGCTGCAAGAACCGGGGTCGCCGCTGCTTTTGAGCCACGAAGCCGCCTTCCTCCAACTCAAATCGTGATCTCTGCCTTCTCGCGACCCACCGGTGCTGCTCTGTGCTGCGTGCGGACCAGATCGAACCGCCACCATGTATCGCTGCTCGTGTGCGTGCATCGCCGTTTGTCGTTCTCCCGGAGAGTGATGCTGTTGTGTTTTGCTGCTGCCGTTGATTCCTTCTCATGTGTTGCTGCTGTGTGGGTTAGAATCGAACCGCCATCACCCTATCTGTTGAAGAGTCAAACCGACGCCGGTACCGCTGTGCTCGTGACAATTGAAGGAGCTAGGACCCAACCATCCCCGTTATCAATGTTGCTTCGAATATAGGATTTGAGGGTAAATCCCTAATACTTTTTTTAATTGCTCTATGATTACGTTTTAATTTTTATATTAATACTAATCTTAATGATATTGGTAATAATTATTTAGTGTTAAATTGTTTTAGAAAGTTAGTATTTTGGAACCTTATTATTATTATTTTGGAAAATGAATGATATTGTGATTTAGTGTCGGTTTTTAATTAGATTATTATTTATGATGATTTTAATTAGTTACTCTGATTTGGGAATAACTAAATGTTTTCGAAAACTAACTAACGTTTTCAAGTTAAAGTCCCTTTTTCATAAAACGCATGATATTGATTTTTATTTAATTTGTATGACCGCTTAGACGACGAAGGAGCTTTAGGATCAGCGCAAGCGAAAGCAATGAACCGCGCTACGTTTGGGCAGCACTATATGAAAGGAAACAGGTTTATGGAAACGCAAGGTAAGGAGTGGGTATTAGTGAGTATTACCATACTTTGGGAAATAGTTTGTGGTATGTATATAATGATTGCTAGGAGTTATGTGTTAGTTAGGAAATTAGAAAACCTAGGGGAGAAACTAAATAAAATTGATAATAATGATCTTAATTAATGAGAGTGCCTTGGTTAAGTAATAAAAGTGAATGTAACTCTAATAAATGTTTGCGATTAAGTATATGCTTAGTTGGTGCTAAATGTGATGATATATGTGTTTGGTGCTAATTGTTTATAAATAAATGTTAAATTGTTGTAAAGAATGTGAAGTTGTGGCTATTTGATTATATATGTGTTGATCATTGAGGCTTGGTTTGACTTTTGTGAAAATGGACTGGAATGATGGAAAATTTTGGTTTATATATATATCTACTTGGAAAATGAATTTTTGATATGGAATAAAAGGGAATGCAGTGTGACTTGATCCTTGGGCAAGCCGGCACACTAGGTGCCCTGCTAGGTGGTGAATTGCCTGCTAGGGCCAAATTCCTGTCAGGCCAATTGCCCATTAGGTCCTAAATTCCCGTTAGGCATCGGTGCGCCAAAGGATCAATCCCACTGCATAACCACCTGAAAATGAATAATATGTGAATTGGAATTTATGGAAAATGAATGTTAATTAAATTAACCAGTATTGTCCTAACGGGTGATGCCTAATGGGTGTCTCAGTCCTGACAGGTTTAAAGTCCCTAGTAGGTGCCGAATTGCCTAGCAGGTGCATCAATTCCTAGTGGTGCAATGGTAATTGGAAATTAAGGAAAGGGAAATAGTGTATCTAATGAATAACGGAAATGAGCAATGGAATTAAGGAATTTGGAATTATTGTTTAATTGTGTGTTAAGGGGAATATGAATTAATTAAGGCTTATGGAATGATTATAACCGGAATCTGATTTTGGTTGCTTAAAATTGTGTGCTATTTGATTTATTTGATATTTGTGTTTGGCTTAGTTAGTTATTATGTCATATTCAGAAACTGCTTTCCCATTTTATGTGTATGCTCACTCCTTACTATCATTTCAGGTACTAAGCTTGAGCTAGCACAGCCCCTGGCCGAGCAGGAGTGCACTCCACACCGTGGAATGTAATTTAGTTAAGGGTGTATTCTATTCATTGTTTTATAATTAATCTATTTTGGGTTTTTGAAATAATCTAATCACTATAAGCCCGAGTTTATTATATGTCGTAAATAGGGCTTGTAAAGTTAATTAATATATTTAGAAATGTTGAAATGTTTTCTGGATTGTTCTGGGTTGACAGGTGAAAACTCTAAATTTTTGGGAAGTCCGATAAACAGAGGAAACTCTGTCGGATTTTCGTTAAGATTTAAAACGAAATTTTCAAGTCCTATTTTAAAACCAACAAATTGTTGGAAACCAACAAGCGGGCTAAGCAAATACTAGAGGGGGGTGAATAGTATTTTGAAGCACTAATACCAAATATTTCGATTGATAATTGAAGAATGGAGCTTAGACTGAATTTTCTGGAATCAGAAGCAAAAGACTCGAGTCTTTTGTGAAATACTCGAGTTTTTCAGGATGAACAACTCGAGTCTTTTACTAAATACTCGAGTTTTTACTATCAGATAGCAGAAAAACCAGAAACGAAAATTCACCAATTTAACTCAAATCAATTCAATAATAAACAGGAACTTATCCAACAGAATAGCAAGTAATCTAAATAACTTTTAACACAAAGATTCCTTGAACTTGCTACCTAATTGTATAAATCCTAATTGATTGAAATGACTTAAGTCTATTGAGCTAGAAAGTAGATTAAAAGCAATAAACCAACACTCAAGCAATTTTATCCTGGTTCACTCCAACAATGAGCTACATCCAGTCCTCCTAATCACTTAGGAGTTTCTACTATAATCAAATTGTTAGAAATTACAAAGGATTGCTTGAGAATGGCCTCACTCAACCTAACCCTTTCAAGAGTGTACCAAACTCTTGATTTCTACCCCAATTTGATTCCGGTGATTGAAGAACTCTTCACAAAGCTTTCTTGAACTCCCTTCAAGAAACTCCACCGGGCTAGGAACCTCCTAGTCTTGTGCTTGAGAACCTCTCAAGACTTCCAACACCCTAAGCCACTTAGGGTTTTCTTGGGAACAATCCAAGACTTTGAATAATCAAGCTTTTTGTATGTGTATTACTAATCTCACAATGGATTAGCACAAATAAGCACAGCTCAATGTAAGAATTGAGGCCTAAAACTCAACTTGGAATAAAATGACAATGAGTGAGAAGTTGAGCTTTTTGGGAATTAACACTTGAGAAAAGGAAATTATGAAAGCTTGTGATCAATAATGTGTTGTTGTCTTGTTTGTTCTTGCACAAATTCAAAGAGCAATTTTACAATAATGGTTCTGAATTCACTCTTGGGGTTGGATGAGACTCAAATGCCCTCAATTGGGTTTTTGAGTTTCTCCAACGTTCATTTTTGCTGACTGGACAAAAATACTCGAGTCTTTTGGTAAAAACTCGAGTCTTTTTGGTCGGTCACGAGTGAATTGGTGCACGAACAAGACTAACGGTCATAATTGTTGACCTGGCACAAATACTCGAGTTTTTCTACAAATACTCGAGTGTATACTCGAGTCTTTTTCAAAATACTCGAGTATTTTGATCAGATATGGGAAAAATTATTTTTCAATTTTATTTTTCCTCTCAAGTATTAATTTTTGGTCAATCTCAACTTAATAAACATATAAAAATTTATTCCTAGAAGAGACTAACTATTTCTACCCACTCTCAACCACTCTCAACATAAATTAGAAATTTACAATTAATATTTGATTGAGAATGATTGGGCACTTGTCTTCTTTTCTTGACTTCTTGTTGATGTTGATGTTGCAATATCTTCAAGGCATGATTTGTTAATTATTTTGTCATCATCAAAACATAATCCACATAATTAGGAGCATTGAATTCACAATCTCCCCCTTTTTGGTGATGACAAAATAATTAACACTTGATCCATTTGTTAAGCTTGATCCACTTGGAGATGCAACTCCCCCTCACTATATGATACTTTTCACCTATCTAAAAATTCAGCTTGAGCAAGATGTTATGACAATTTAATTTTAGCACCAAGCCTATGGTATTAGAGAATTTAACAATTATCAGAGTATATACCATAATTAGAGATTTTAGGTGCAACAATATCAAGACAAGACAAGTGTAATATCTCTCCCCCTTTTTGTCATACGCCAAAAAGATGTAACAATTTAGAAAAAGATCAAGGGAGGAGAGGTGCATAATCGGAAAACCCCATAACCAACTATGCAAATAAAACGGAGATATAATAACGATAAAGAGCTCCCCCTGAAGCTTTGCACAAACATCATAATGAAGACCAAATTCATTAACATAAAAACATCATAAATGGTCCAGATCAAAGGTGCAATAAGAAACCCAAAGTCTCAAAACACCAAGTTCTCAAAATACAGAAAATGTAACAAAGACCAATATGATAAAAACAGAATGAAAACTAAGATAAAATCCAAAGGTCAACATCATCAAAACATCGAAGGAGCTGGAGCATCTGGAGGAGGATAAAACCGAGAGAAGAGTTTAGAGGATGAAAAACTAGTAAGATTTGACAAAACTTTGAGGAAAATCTGAGTTTTGAGGAGAGAGATATGAGAAAACCGAGAGAGAAGAGGGTCGCAAAAAAAAACTTGAGTCTGAGAGTATATATAAACAGTTCAAAATATATTCGAGTCGGTCGTGACTCAGCCCAGATTTCCCCAGAAAAGTCGAGTAAAAATTGAAAAACTCGACTTTGGTCCGAAAGTTCAAATTTCAGGAAAACTCAAAATACTCGAGTTTTTTTGGAAAATACTTGAGTTTGGTCTGAAAGTTCAAAAATTGGGGGTTTCGAAAGACTCGAGTGTTTTGAAAAACACTCGAGTATTTTAATAAAGACTCGAGTGTGTTTAGAAACACTCGAGTATTTTTATCAGACCCTGATTAAAAACTTTTTCAATTTAAAACTGATTTAATTTTGAATTAAAATACTCGAGTTTTGTTTGGAAAAACTCGAGTATTTTGACAGAACAGAAAGTAAAAACTCAGTTTTAAAAGACCAAACACAAATCAAACACAAATGCTTCACTACCAACTTGGAATACAGTACAGAATCACACACAATTAACATATACAATTTCAAATATCATCAAGGACAATTTAACTAAGAATCAATAACACATTAGAGTAAGACTAATATGGTGATTTTCCAAAAATGACACACAATGCAATTAGCCTATATTAGCTTCATCTAAAATACCAAGTTCTCTCCTAATATGATAAAAGGTGTCCCTTGGTAGAGGTTTTGTAAAAATGTCGGCTAATTGATTTGTGGTACTAACAAATTCAATTGTGCAATCACCCTTTTGTACATGATCTCTTAAAAAATGATGTCTTATTTCAATGTGTTTAGTTCTTGAGTGATACACCGGATTCTTAGTCAAATTGATTGCACTCGTGTTATCGCATCTAATCGGAATATTTTCAAGTTTCAAACCAAAATCCGATAATTGTTGTTTCATCCATAACAGTTGAGCACAACAACTACCGGCTGCGATATATTCTGCTTCGGCGGTAGAAAGAGCGACACAAGCTTGCTTTTTAGAAAACCATGACACCAATGAACTTCCCAAGAAATGGCAAGTACCACTGGTGCTTTTGCGATCAAGCTTGCATCCCGCGAAGTCGGAATCCGAGTAACCAACTAAACTAAGATTGGCATCAGCAGGATACCATAAACCAGTGTTAATTGTTCCTTTTAGATACTTAAATATATGTTTAACCGCGGATAGGTGAGATTCTTTAGGATTAGCTTGAAATCTAGCACACATGCATACACTAAACATAATATCCGGTCTAGATGCAGTGAGATATAGGAGACTACCTATCATACCCCTATACTTACTAACATCAACCGGTGTACCTTGTTCATCCTTGTCTAGGTAGCATGATGTGCTCATTGGAGTGTAGGCTTCCTTGCACTTGTCCAATCCGAATTTCTCAAGGAGCTCTTTGCAATATTTCCCTTGAAGCACAAAAATCCCCTCCTTGACTTGCTTTATTTGTAAGCCTAGGAAGAACTTGAGTTCTCCCATCATTGACATTTCAAATTCCTTTTTCATCAAATTTGAAAACTTTCTACAAAGAGACACGTTAGTAGCACCGAAAATGATATCATCAACATAGATTTGTACTAACAAAATGTCATCCTTGGTTTTATAAATAAATAATGTATTATCAACCTTCCCTCTTTGAAACTTGTTTTCTAATAGAAAGGAACTCAATCGATCATACCAAGCTCTAGGAGCTTGTTTCAATCCATAGAGTGCCTTTTTCAATTTATAAACATGGTTTGGAAATTCACTATTTTCAAAACCGGGGGGTTGTTTGACATACACTTCTTCATTTATAAACCCATTCAAGAAAGCACTTTTAACATCCATTTGATATAAAGTGAATTTCATGATTGAAGCATAAGCAAGTAAAATTCGGATTGTTTCAAGACGTGCAACCGGAGCAAAGGTCTCATCATAATCGATACCTTCCTCTTGGTTGTACCCTTGAGCTACTAGTCTAGCTTTGTTTCTTATAATCAACCCGGATTCATCAAGTTTGTTTCTATAAATCCATTTAGTACCAATTATGGTATGATCATCGGGTTTAGGGACTAGATCCCAAACTTCATTTCTTTCAAATTGGTTTAATTCTTCTTGCATAGAAAGAACCCAATGATCATCCTCAATGGCCTTTTTAATTGAATCGGGTTCAATTTGAGAAACAAATGAGACATAGTGGCAAATGTTTTGAATAGACCTACGAGTAAGTACTCCCTTTGACATATCTCCTATGACTTTGTCTATAGGATGAGCCTTGACCGATTTCCAAGTTGGAGGAAGTTCTTCCCTTACTTCTCCTTCATCAACTTTTGAATTCTCTCTCTCTTTTTCTTCTTTTGAAAAGACAATGCCATCTTCACTAGCATCACATAAAACACTATCTTCTTTTGAAGACTCATTAAAAACCACATGAATTGATTCCTCAATAGTTAAAGTTCTTTTATTGAAAATTCTATAAGCTTTACTATGAGAAGAATAGCCTAAAAATATGCCTTCATCGGATTTGGAATCAAACTTGCCAAGGTGTTCTTTTCCATTATTTAAAACAAAAACTTGGCATCCGAAGACATGAAAATGAGATATATTTGGCTTTCTTCCCTTGTAAAGTTCATAGGGGGTTTTATCCAAAGAGGGCCTTATCAAAATACGATTTAAAACATAACAAGCCGTATTGACGGCATCGGCCCAAAAATATTGAGGTACTTGAGAATCATTTAACATGGTTCTAGCAAGTTCCTCTAGCACCCTATTTTTCCGCTCTACCACTCCGTTTTGTTCCGGAGTCCTTGGTGCGGAGAATTGATGCTCAATACCATTTTTAGCACAAAATCTATCAAATTTGTGGTTTTCGAATTCACCACCATGATCGGTACGAATAATAATTACTTTTTGATTCACTTGGTTTTGCAAAAGTTTGACATGATGTTTAAAAGATTTGTAGGTCTCACTCTTAGTAGTTAAAAATAAAGTCCAAGTAAACCTAGAGAAGTCATCAACAATCACCAATGCATAATAGTTGCCACCAAAGCTTTTTACTTGTGATGGTCCAAACAAGTCCATATGAAGCATTTCTAATGGCCTTGATGTGGACATCACCATTTTTGATCCAAAGGTGTTTTTAGTTTGTTTACATTTCTTGCAAGGGGAACAAACACCTTCAATAGAAAAATTTAGCTTTGGTAAACCAACTACTAGATCTTTAGATTGAATTTTCTTCAATTGGTTTACATTTATATGAGCGGTCCTACGATGCCATAACCAAGTGTCATTTTCTTTGCTCACTAAACAAGTAGAGACCAAAGAAGTGACTTTGTTCAAATCAACTAAGTAAGTATTATTTGACCTTCTACCAACAAATTTGATTGATTCATCTTTGTCACTTTTAATGAGGCAATGGGTAGAGGTAAAAACTACATGATTACCAACATCACATAATTGGCTTATGCTCAAGAGATTATGTTCTAATCCTTGAACATAGAGCACATTATCAATAATCAAGTTTGAAGAGTTTCCGATTTTACCAATACCAAGGATTTTGCCTTTGTTGTTGTCCCCATAAGTGACATAACCCTTTTCCTTTGGAGTAAGCTCAATGAAGTGCCGCTTATCTCCCGTCATGTGCTTCGAACATCCACTATCAAGATACCACAATTGTTTTCCCGTTCGAAGACACACCTACAAAATGAAATCACCTTTTCATTTTGGGTACCCAAACAATGTTGGGTCCCTTAGGGTTAGTGTTGGGACTTTCTCCCTTCTTAATCCACATATAAGTGCCCTTATTCATTTCAAACTTCTTAATATGGCACTCAATGTTGATATGTCCAACTTTTCCACAATAAGTACAAGTTGGTCTCTTTGATGAGTTTTTCTTAGAAAATGTTCCAACCACCTTGTACTTTTTGTCCTTTTTATGAACATATCCTAAACCGGTTTTGTTGTGATTATGTCTTTGAGAGTTCAACAACCGGTTGAGGTTTCTATCACTATGTGAGATTGTGATTTTGTTTTTCAACTCTTTCACTTCTTTTTCAAGTTCATCACATCTCTCACATGAAGTGATAATCTCCTCATGATTTGCACAATCACTTTGATGACTAGAATTAATAAGTTCCAAGGATTCATTTTGAAGTTTCAACTCATTTATAGATTTTTGCAATTCATCAATTTCATGTTGAAACTCCAAAATTTTCTTTCCTTTTTCCTTATTAATTTTAGCAAGCCTTTTAAATTGAATTAACATTTCATTGTAAGCTTCTTGCAAATCATCATATGAAATGGAGTTTGAAGATGAACAAGAAGAGCTAGAGGTTACCTCATCATCACTTTCACTCATGCCATGATTAGCTCTTGATGAGGACTCATGATTGTTCTTGACCATGAGACAAAGGTTTGCATTTTCATCACCGGAGCTACTTGAAGATGATTCATTGCTCTTCTCCGGTGCATCCCAAACAATGTATGCACGCTTCCCTTTGGTCTCTTGGGTCTTCTTGTCATTCTTCTTCAAGAATGTGGCACATTCCATTCTTATGTGACCAACCCCTCCACATTCATGACACTTAACTCCATCATTGGTACTCTTTTCTCTTTGTTTGGAGTCTTTGGTTCTCTTGAAATTGGATGAAGATCCACCTTTCTTCCCTTTGAAGAATTTGTTGAATCTTTTCACAAACATCCCAAATTCTTCTTGATTTGGTTCACCATCGGAATCTCCACTTGTAGAGCATTCTTCAACTTCTTTTGTAGCTTTGGTTGAAGCTTTGAGTGCTATGCTCTTTTTCTTTTTGTCCGATTCCTCATGCATCCCAAGTCTTGTAAGCTCCATCTCATGCTCTTGGAGTTTGCCAAACAAAGTGGCTAAGTCCATGCTATTTATGTCTCTTGATTCCTTGATGGCGGTTACCTTGGGTTGCCAACTCCTATCAAGACATCTTAGAACTTTGTTAGTAGTTTCACCATTGCGAAATACTTTTCCCAAGGAAATCAAATGATTAACAATGTGAGAGAATCGCTTTTGCAAGTCACTAATGGTTTCATTTGGCAACATGTGGAACAATTCATATTCGTGAGTTAGAGAATTCAATCTTGCATCTCTAACCTCACTTGTTCCCTCATGTGTGACTTGCAAAGTATCCCACATTTCTTTTGCCGATTTACATTGGGAAACTCTATAAAATTCATCATGGGATAGAGCCGAAAAGATGATGTTTTTAGCTTTTAAATCAAATGAGATTTTTCTCTTTTCATCATCATTCCAACTACTCCTTGGAATTTCAACAATTTCATCATTTATTTTCTTTTTGGGAATGAAAGGACCATTTTCAATTGCATCCCAAATATCCATATCAATTGCTTCAATAAAAACTTTCATGCGAGTTTTCCAATAAACATATCCTTCACCATTAAATAGTGGAGGACGGTTTATTGAAGCTCCTTCTCCACCAAAGTTATTGCTAGAGCCCATTTAGTTTCCAAAAGGATCTTTTTCGAAAAAGTTGTTACACTCGATCTTTCGACCGAGCTCTGATACCACTTGTTGGAAACCAACAAGCGGGCTAAGCAAATACTAGAGGGGGGGTGAATAGTATTTTGAAGCACTAATACCAAATATTTCGATTGATAATTGAAGAATGGAGCTTAGACTGAATTTTCTGGAATCAGAAGCAAAAGACTCGAGTCTTTTGTGAAATACTCGAGTTTTTCAGGATGAACAACTCGAGTCTTTTACTAAATACTCGAGTTTTTACTATCAGATAGCAGAAAAACCAGAAACGAAAATTCACCAATTTAACTCAAATCAATTCAATAATAAACAGGAACTTATCCAACAGAATAGCAAGTAATCTAAATAACTTTTAACACAAAGATTCCTTGAACTTGCTACCTAATTGTATAAATCCTAATTGATTGAAATGACTTAAGTCTATTGAGCTAGAAAGTAGATTAAAAGCAATAAACCAACACTCAAGCAATTTTATCCTGGTTCACTCCAACAATGAGCTACATCCAGTCCTCCTAATCACTTAGGAGTTTCTACTATAATCAAATTGTTAGAAATTACAAAGGATTGCTTGAGAATGGCCTCACTCAACCTAACCCTTTCAAGAGTGTACCAAACTCTTGATTTCTACCCCAATTTGATTCCGGTGATTGAAGAACTCTTCACAAAGCTTCCTTGAACTCCCTTCAAGAAACTCCACCGGGCTAGGAACCTCCTAGTCTTGTGCTTGAGAACCTCTCAAGACTTCCAACACCCTAAGCCACTTAGGGTTTGCTTGGGAACAATCCAAGACTTTGAATAATCAAGCTTTTTGTATGTGTATTACTAATCTCACAATGGATTAGCACAAATAAGCACAGCTCAATGTAAGAATTGAGGCCTAAAACTCAACTTGGAATAAAATGACAATATGAGTGAGAAGTTGAGCTTTTTGGGAATTAACACTTGAGAAAAGGAAATTATGAAAGCTTGTGATCAATAATGTGTTGTTGTCTTGTTTGTTCTTGCACAAATTCAAAGAGCAATTTTACAATAATGGTTCTGAATTCACTCTTGGGGTTGGATGAGACTCAAATGCCCTCAATTGGGTTTTTGAGTTTCTCCAACGTTCATTTTTGCTGACTGGACAAAAATACTCGAGTCTTTTGGTAAAAACTCGAGTCTTTTTGGTCGGTCACGAGTGAATTGGTGCACGAACAAGACTAACGGTCATAATTGCTGACCTGGCACAAATACTCGAGTTTTTCTACAAATACTCGAGTGTATACTCGAGTCTTTTTCAAAATACTCGAGTATTTTGATCAGATATGGGAAAAATTATTTTTCAATTTTATTTTTCCTCTCAAGTATTAATTTTTGGTCAATCTCAACTTAATAAACATATAAAAATTTATTCCTAGAAGAGACTAACTATTTCTACCCACTCTCAACCACTCTCAACATAAATTAGAAATTTACAATTAATATTTGATTGAGAATGATTGGGCACTTGTCTTCTTTTCTTGACTTCTTGTTGATGTTGATGTTGCAATATCTTCAAGGCATGATTTGTTAATTATTTTGTCATCATCAAAACATAATCCACATAATTAGGAGCATTGAATTCACACAAATTATTAGTAATTAAGCTATATAAATATTAGGGTGTTACAATTATGGTATCAAAGCAGTTTTCCTCGGCCTATGGAGTGTGGACTCACATCTCCTGTGCTTACTCACCAAGCGAGTAACTTATAGTTAGTAGTAGTTTATTCTAGTATGTGTTTGTGTATTGCTAGAGTCATAATAGGAATGGTTGTGCATTTGCATTTCCTTAAATTTTTTTGAATTTGGCCTATGGCACTAATTGGCATTTTGTAAGTGCTAATGATGATGTGTGCATTTGCTGGACTTGACTGAGTTATATTTTGATTGAAATATTTGGTCCTAGACTAGTGTTAGAGTTGAGGCAGGATAAGGGCTTAGCTTGATTCTGATTTTGAGCACATGCATAATAATTTCTTGCTTGGATGCATTTGGCCATTTCATGAATAAATAGGATATGAATTTGTTTAATGAAAATGAAATTATGTTGTGATTATATATGATTCATGCTAAGTGTTTGATTTGACTTGATAGGTGTCTAAATGCTTAGTGTTTGACTTGATGTGTTGCTTTTAATAAATTGATTTGAGATTTACCAAGCAAAACCCGAAATCTTGTGAAAATGAATGTTTCATATTTAGAAATGGACGAATGACAAGATTAAAGAAATGAAATACCCCAATGGGCTAGAGCACTAAGTTGCTACCCCACCAGGAGAAATTAATCTTTAGTCTTGAACCAAGTGAGCCACTTCTAAATGTGACAACACAACTCAAGACTTTGGTATTTTTGAACATGTCATGAAGTCCGGGAATTAAGAGTCACCTAACCAAAAACTTAGGCGACATGAGAATGGTCATATCACTGATGTATGTATATTTGAGACTGATCACCTCAAATATAAGTACCTATTGGTAGATATAATCATTCCACCTTTAAGTTCCAAAAAAAAAAATAAAAATAAAAATTATTTTGAAAGTTTTGTAAAAGTTTAAGGGAAATGAATCATGTGTTTGTGTACTAGGTAACATCATGAAATCTGATTTTTTCTAAAGGTTGCATGTGATTTAAAAACGATTGGCTATTTATTTGAATCTTTGGGTTTTAAAGTGTTCGTTGGGAAATTGGGGTTTTTCATATAAAGTTAAACTTATTTTCGGGCTCAGGGTGCTCAAAATGTCATGGAAAGATTTTATGTGAGCATCCCAAGTTCGAATCCATGTTGTGTGTAAAAGTTCAGGCTGCTTGGAGCAAGTTAGTATTTTAAACAAATGTTTTTTTCACAATCAGACCCTACAATTCCGGTGTCTCCGACACTGCGAATTCAAGGGAAAAATCGAGTCTAACGTGCTCCGATCGGTTTGAAAATTTTACACAACCTTTGGCTAAGTATATATGATGTCCCTGTAAAGTTTGAGGTCATTTGGAATTTGTTTACTATTTTAAATAAATATAATTTAGGTTCAGCCCCCGATGTTAACGGTGTTTTTGACAAAGTGGTCGCGAGGTTAAAACTGAACCTAACGAACTCCGATCAGCCTGAAACTTTACCACTTTGTTCTTTTATATGTAGGGACACTACCTGTAAATCTTCATAGTGTTGGGAATTGAATTGGTATTTTTCAAAAATGCATATTACGCTGAATGATATAGTTGTAAGTACTAGGTGTCATTACTAAGTAATCGTAGTTATCCATATGTTTTGTTATTCATATGTTTTGTGTTCATGCATAAGTTGCCTAATGCTATTAAGTTATTTGCTTATTTGCATATGCAGAGGGCTACATCATAGTATTAGTATTTCCTGACTATTATTATATATGGTTGTGGTAATTGTGTATTTGGTATTTTGGTAAACCAAATTGTCTAACACTTCGCAAAAATAACTCCAAGCCGTTTTCAAGACAATTTGTGTTTTAAAATCCAAGTCCAATTTCAAAAGGCTTTCCAATATAAAGTGGAAACCCTATTTTAAGATTTGAAACAATTGTCGAATAGGTGGATGACTATCTATTTTCTTACCTACCTATATGAACTATATGTCCATGTGTGGATGGATCAAACTTTGAAAATGACTTCAAAACCCTTTCCAAAATTGATTGTGTTTTAACTTTAACTCCATTCTTCTATCAAGCTTTTCGATATAAACGAAATTTCTATTTTTTAAAGTTAGGCACACTTATTGAAAATGTGGGTAATTGCCTATTATGCGTATACCTACATAAATTACATGTTTTGTTTGGAGGAATCTAAATGTTGAAAATGATCCCAAACAATATTCAAATTAAAAACTTTTTGAATCTCCACCACCATTTTTGAAAGTTTCAAGCCATTTTGAACTGAGCAACAACTAAGGCATTATTTTTGGAACTTTGTATTTGAACAAAATTGCATACGTTTGTATACATACATATCAATGCATGAAATGTTTTCTTGAGTTGTTTTAAGAGGATTCTCAAACTAAATTTTGATAACATAAATAATAGTATATATATACATGTTTTCATTGCATACTTATGTTGGTATGCATCTATATTCATATGTGAATGCGTAAAGTTTGTTTTTCCTTGTTTTGTTTTAATATGGACTTCTCGGAAAACTCTGCGATGTTGGCTTTCACCTGATACCCACAGGAGAACCGTAGAACAAACCAAACCGACCAATTTGGTCAATTGTAAAACTAAAGAGCTACCAAGGTCTTGTTGTGAACCGATTAGAGTGACTAGTTCCAGGACCACGTCGTATCGGGATTAGAGTGTGTTGGTATCCTCAAAGTGTGTCAGGAGAACCAATAGGAACTTAAACACCTTTAGTCAGTGACCAGTTTCTGCGAACCTATATAGTATCCCTCTTTCAACTAGAGAAAAATACCGGGTTTGATTTTTACAGGATAGAAAAAGCCTAAGTGGGGGAGCACATCAGGGACAAAGATATGAGATTGTAGAGGTTTCTGAGAAACCGATATTTTATTATTATGACCATTATTATTGTGGAAATCTAAATGAGTTTTAAAACTTCAACGAATTTGGTTGATTTTAACAGGTTTAAATCGAAAACCATTTTGATGAACCCGCTCTTTTATTTCAAAAGTGAATTTCGGGGACGAAATTCCTATAAGTGGGGGAGAAATGTAACATCCTGATTTTCTTTGGTATTATAAATTCTGAGTATTTTTCAAATTAAATGGTTAATTCTTATATATAATTATTAAAGTGTTGGTTGTTTCCCTCAAGTACCTTATATTAATTTTTATTGGACTATTTTATATATATACTTTAAAGTAGGTTCATTTAAAGTAAATACCTTGTTTGAAAAATATATATTCTTTACACTACATACTTCACCTTGCTTTTGGATGTATCAATATATAAATAGTTTGTTTTAATATTTCAAATGACTAACTTTGTAATTTCCCTATATTATTAATCATTGTTTAAAGTTATATTAGTGGTATTTATTTAGATTTGATTGCATAAATAAATAAATGTAAGTATATGTTTAAATCTTACTATTAGTATTTTGGATTTAAAAACAATTTGTATTTTTATTAGTATATTTATATCTACATATGTATTTTAAAAAAAAAAAAGGAGATATGTGTTTAGTGCCAAGGAACCCTAAGTTCTCCTCCTACTCCATTTGCTCAACCGCCACCCCCCTTTGTTTCCCTTCTTCTCCGTCCCTTCTTCCCTCTCTCTGTGGTGAACTCGCCACCGCCTTCAACTCGCCGGCGCCACCCAACTTGCAAGCCATCACCGTGCGTCCTTCACTCTCTCTCGTTCCTGCTCTCTCTCACACGCGTGCTCTCCCTCGTGTTCTCTCTCTCACCGCGCCACCACCGTCGCTTTCTCCTCCAGTCGCGACTCCGAGGGTCCTGTCGCCACCGCCACGAAGCTCACGATCTCAGCCTCTCTCCGGTTTGCATGTGTTGATCCATGGCCAAGAGGCCACTGTTTGTGTTCATCCTCCGTCGTTCGCTGCCATAGTGGAACCGCCGCCGCCACCTCTTTTCCTCTCGCCGGTTCGTGTCTCCGCTGCAAGAACCGGGGTCGCCGCTGCTTTTGAGCCACGAAGCCGCCTTCCTCCAACTCAAATCGTGATCTCTGCCTTCTCGCGACCCACCGGTGCTGCTCTGTGCTGCGTGCGGACCAGATCGAACCGCCACCATGTATCGCTGCTCGTGTGCGTGCATCGCCGTTTGTCGTTCTCCCGGAGAGTGATGCTGTTGTGTTTTGCTGCTGCCGTTGATTCCTTCTCATGTGTTGCTGCTGTGTGGGTTAGAATCGAACCGCCATCACCCTATCTGTTGAAGAGTCAAACCGACGCCGGTACCGCTGTGCTCGTGACAATTGAAGGAGCTAGGACCCAACCATCCCCGTTATCAATGTTGCTTCGAATATAGGATTTGAGGGTAAATCCCTAATACTTTTTTTAATTGCTCTATGATTACGTTTTAATTTTTATATTAATACTAATTTTAATGATATTGGTAATAATTATTTAGTGTTAAATTGTTTTAGAAAGTTAGTATTTTGGAACCTTATTATTATTATTTTGGAAAATGAATGATATTGTGATTTAGTGTCGGTTTTTAATTAGATTATTATTTATGATGATTTTAATTAGTTACTCTGATTTGGGAATAACTAAATGTTTTCGAAAACTAACTAACGTTTTCAAGTTAAAGTCCCTTTTTCATAAAACGCATGATATTGATTTTTATTTAATTTGTATGACCGCTTAGACGACGAAGGAGCTTTAGGATCAGCGCAAGCGAAAGCAATGAACCGCGCTACGTTTGGGCAGCACTATATGAAAGGAAACAGGTTTATGGAAACGCAAGGTAAGGAGTGGGTATTAGTGAGTATTACCATACTTTGGGAAATAGTTTGTGGTATGTATATAATGATTGCTAGGAGTTATGTGTTAGTTAGGAAATTAGAAAACCTAGGGGAGAAACTAAATAAAATTGATAATAATGATCTTAATTAATGAGAGTGCCTTGGTTAAGTAATAAAAGTGAATGTAACTCTAATAAATGTTTGCGATTAAGTATATGCTTAGTTGGTGCTAAATGTGATGATATATGTGTTTGGTGCTAATTGTTTATAAATAAATGTTAAATTGTTGTAAAGAATGTGAAGTTGTGGCTATTTGATTATATATGTGTTGATCATTGAGGCTTGGTTTGACTTTTGTGAAAATGGACTGGAATGATGGAAAATTTTGGTTTATATATATATCTACTTGGAAAATGAATTTTTGATATGGAATAAAAGGGAATGCAGTGTGACTTGATCCTTGGGCAAGTCGGCACACTAGGTGCCCTGCTAGGTGGTGAATTGCCTGCTAGGGCCAAATTCCTGTCAGGCCAATTGCCCATTAGGTCCTAAATTCCCGTTAGGCATCGGTGCGCCAAAGGATCAATCCCACTGCATAACCACCTGAAAATGAATAATATGTGAATTGGAATTTATGGAAAATGAATGTTAATTAAATTAACCAGTATTGTCCTAACGGGTGATGCCTAATGGGTGTCTCAGTCCTGACAGGTTTAAAGTCCCTAGTAGGTGCCGAATTGCCTAGCAGGTGCATCAATTCCTAGTGGTGCAATGGTAATTGGAAATTAAGGAAAGGGAAATAGTGTATCTAATGAATAACGGAAATGAGCAATGGAATTAAGGAATTTGGAATTATTGTTTAATTGTGTGTTAAGGGGAATATGAATTAATTAAGGCTTATGGAATGATTATAACCGGAATCTGATTTTGGTTGCTTAAAATTGTGTGCTATTTGATTTATTTGATATTTGTGTTTGGCTTAGTTAGTTATTATGTCATATTCAGAAACTGCTTTCCCATTTTATGTGTATGCTCACTCCTTACTATCATTTCAGGTACTAAGCTTGAGCTAGCACAGCCCCTGGCCGAGCAGGAGTGCACTCCACACCGTGGAGTGTAATTTAGTTAAGGGTGTATTCTAGTCATTGTTTTATAATTAATCTATTTTGGGTTTTTGAAATAATCTAATCACTATAAGCCCGAGTTTATTATATGTCGTAAATAGGGCTTGTAAAGTTAATTAATATATTTAGAAATGTTGAAATGTTTTCTGGATTGTTCTGGGTTGACAGGTGAAAACTCTAAATTTTTGGGAAGTCCGATAAACAGAGGAAACTCTGTCGGATTTTCGTTAAGATTTAAAACGAAATTTTCAAGTCCTATTTTAAAACCAACAAATTATTAGTAATTAAGCTATATAAATATTAGGGTGTTACAATTATCATGAGATCAATTGATTTCCAAGGGTAATGGTATAATGTTGGGAATTAGTTAATATGAAACCTGATAGTATTTCAGATGAATTTCAATGTTTTAAAATGAATTTCATTATTTTGAATAGAATTTGGAATCCTTCCAAATTGAGTGCTTTGTTGTATAATGAGATTTTGAGGATTTCTAACTAATCGGTGGTGAATTAATTCGTTGTCTTATTTAAGTTATACGCCGATTAAATAGGAATCCTTATACATACGATACCAATCAATTTGGAATGAAACTTAGCTTTCAAGCTCAAAATAAAAAGGGAATGTGATCATTCCAACATTTGAAAACGAATTAAAATAAATTTTCTAGTTCAAGAGCATTTCCTTTTTACGTGAGTTTGCTAATCCTAAGTAAGTTTATACTCTTTCATCTAAACTTTTCCGAAGTTAGATGGAGATATCACTTTTCAAGGACATATGCCTTAATTTGCAAAGTTGTTTTCAAAGTTTTATCCAAGTCATTTTACAAGGAAAAATCTCAAGATTGTAATGTACCAACTAACTTGGATGATTAAGTCTTTTATTAAGTCTTTACCCGAAATCAAAAGTTTTCCGTCAAGAGAAGAATTTTCAAAAGTTTTGATTCCATCGAAATACTATTGTAAATGTTTTCTTGTATGCCACTCCGATTTTCATAACTTAAGGAATGTGTACATGTATTTTAATAGGTTATCTTGTTTTCATGAATCCATAATTGCATAACTGATTTTCTAGAACCCCACATTGATTTATAAAGGGTATAAGTACTTTTATAATATGGGGATTGCATTTATTTTACTTTAACCCCATACATGATGATTGTTGTTACTGAATTTTTTTAACATGGCATAGGAATAGATTTGGTATTTCAAAACTCCAATCAGTATGCAGAAATTCAGTAGTGGATATCGATATCCAGCAGGAGATATCGATTGTGCCTATCGATATGCACAAGAGGATATCGATATCACCACCCAAAATTTTTTTATCAAAATCTAAAATTTACATCTGAATTGATTAAAAAGTTGATTATTGTTTAAAATTTTGTTTACTTGAATGCGTAGTTGTAATGAATGTCTGATGTGTGCCATTCTAATAGATAGATTCCTATCTTCTGGGAGTTAGATGTTTATCTCAATTTTCTTAGAATCTAAACTAGTGATGAATAGTCATCATTAGGTCAGGCAAATAGAGAAAGCGAACCCTAGGAATTGTTTGGTAATGCATGTTTATGCTTGTAATTAAATGATGAATGAGTAAGTTTGATTGCCTAGGGAGCATGTGCTGATTCCTAGATTATGTGTGGTGCTCATGAATTTTTGTCGATTGGGAAATCCGGGTTTTTAAATACAATGAAAAACTGAGTTTTGGGCTTAGGGAGAATTGAAATGAATTGGAAATGTTGTGCAAGTCTTAAAAGGTTGAATCAAAAGTTTTAAATGAAATTTCAAACTGCTTGGAGCCAGTTAACCTTTTATAATAAATGTGATATTTTCTTTTGTAAACAGACCTGTCGGTTCCAATATTTCTTATGTTGGGAACACAGGATAAAAATTAAACTTAATGTTCTCCGCTTAGTTTGAAACTTTTACACAACCATTGAGGCTAAGTACAAATTTAGTTCCTTTGGAATTTCGAAGTTCCTTGGAGTTTGTTTCCTATTTTTTTTAAAGAAAATGTGATGAAGGTTTAACTTTTACTGTTTTCATATTTTAACAAAGTGGTTGAAGAACCACAGTTGAATCTAACAAACTCCAACTCAGCTGAAAATTTACTTTTATAATTCTTTTATGCAAAGGGACGTTACTTGAAAAACTTGTATGACATTTTTGAATTGAATCAATCCTTGTTTACGAAAATGTTTTTCAATGCAGTTACGTGATTTCTGATTTGGTTTGTAAACAAATCATGGAAACCTTATTATCTTTCAAAAAAAAAACTCTTTTTGAGCAAATCTCTGGAATACTTGGTTAATGTCAAATGTGTGTGTAGATATAGACCTAAATTTTAGGTTGAATCAAGTAGATCAGGATTAGGTTGGAAGGAAATAGAGACTGCCTGAGTTAGAGTTTGCAATTAGGTGTTGATGTGAAATGTTGATGTGCATGTTTGAACTTTGATTGTTATATATATTCTAATTGTTGTTTGACAATGTATGTGTTTTGCTAAGACTTAAGAGTATCCTTAGGTTAATTATGATTAGATCCCTTTAAATGTTGCCGTGTAGGTAGAATATAGAAGTAGATTGGGTCGTCCAAGATACGACAGTCAATAAATGTTTAATCGCATATTATCTTAGAACTTAAGGCCAATTGAGAGTCTCTTTGGTCAGACTCTTGAAATGTTTAATTGTCTAAAGAGTAAACCTTGGAAACCTTAGAGTTTTATCGCTTTGAAACCCACCATAGCGAACCATGATTGGTATTCCCTATTGAATGCAAGAGTCCGTGGTGTACCAATGAAAAAGGGTATGTCAATTCCAAGTGGGGGAGTAGAATCAAAGTTCAGCCAGTATCATAGTTTAGCAACCTTTTACTTAGGATGATTCTCCATGTGACGGAATTGAACGGAATTTCGGGGACAAAATTCCAGTAACTGGGGGAGAATTGTAACATCCCTAATTTAATTTCCAAGTTTAATTAGGAGATTAGTAGACTTAAGAGGTGAAGAATGGCAGGAAGAACCAAGTGATAGATATTAGAACCAAGAATAGCTAGAGAACAGTTAAACCTTCTAAATAGGGATAAAAATTAGGATTTAAATATTTAGAGCTCAAAACCCAAAACCCACCGTTGGATGTTAAGGTTAGTGTCTTAGGAAGCTTGTCTGAAAATTTGAGCAAGATCCAACAGTTAACGAAGAAGTTATGACCATTTGAAGTGTGGAAGGTGCTGTCATTTTTAACATTGGACATCTATATCCAACATAGGGATATAGATGTTGGACATCGATATCCAGGGGGTGGACATCGATATCCACGACCCTGCAGCACCAAATTTAAGGCAGTAAACACGAATTTCATTCATTCTTCACCATTTCTTCCCTCCTCTTCCACGACTCTCTTCCCTTCTCAACCCTAAATCCTTCCGATCACCATAATTACTCAAAGTTATCATAAATTAGTGCCACAAATCACTTCCAAATCAATTCCCCATGAATTTCCCTCTCCAAAAACACATATTACTTCCTCTTTCTTATGAAATCCCAATTCCCTATCAAACCCCAATTTGTGCAATCCGTGGCATAGGGTCTTCTAATCATGCAAGAGAGCTTAGGAAGTGATTAAGAGCAAGGAATAGAAAGCTAAGAGGCATGGATTAGAGCTTGGTGGGGATGCTCCATCAAAACCCCAATTTGGTTCTTGCTCTCCAAAAGGTAAGGGGGGAGACATTTGACTTAAATTAGAGAAAGGATATAGTGATAATCATAGAAATATAACTATATACATAATTGGTTTTGTAATTTGCATGAGTTATGTGTGGTTTCTTACACTAGGGTTTTATGTTAAAGTGATTGGTTGTTGATTATGTTTGGTTCTATGTTTGGATAATTGAATATATGTTATGAATTTGAGTGATATGCATAGACTATGATTGATATTATTACTATCATGGAATTGTGCCTATAAATGGTAATTATTGCATTATCATGGACAAACACCCTAAGCTAGAGGATATCTAAAAAGGAATATAACTATATAAAGGCTTGGCTATTCAATTTATATAAAAATGAGTAGAAACACGTGCATCAAGAAGTGAGGAAGGACGTTAGGAATTGGGAAAGATACGAGAACATTCTATGGACTGAAGGACGGATACGTGAAGGTTCATAGAATTGACGGACGAGAGTGTCGTAGTGACTAGATTGTGTTATTGAAACAATCACAGAAAACTACTGTAGAGGACTTTGATCTACCAGGGGACCTAAGCCAGTACGAAGGACGGTCATGTGAAGTACTGGATAAGTCGGGGATTGGTCCTGTGCACACTATAATAGTTTTTATCAGTCACTTATACACATCATGACTAGTGCAAAGTGGTTCCCGCTATAGCCAATTTGGGTAAACAACCCAAATTGTACGAAGGACGGTCACGTGAAGTACTGTGCAAGCATTGGTTGGGGAACACTTACTCCTAGTTGATTTTTCCCAATTGTGTGGAGGGCGATGTGAGGAATTATGGAAATATGGAAATATGGAATTATGGGCATATGGATAAATGGAAACCAATGGAAAATGGTATATGGATTATTATGTACTATGGAGTTGCATTGCATCATATGCATTTGTGTATTTTTGGATTATAATATGGAAACTTTATTTATATGGAATCATATATTGGTATGATGTGTATATACTTATATTCTATTATTGTTATTATGTGTTTTCTTTAATTTCTGTTTAAATGTCTCACCCTCTTAGTTGACATTTTTAGGTACCCACAATGGAGATAATTTGGATATTCCGCCACCGGGGAGCTTTACACTCCAATGACGGAGTGTAATATCTAAACATGACCTAAGGGTCACGATGATGCAACCATTAGGAACTGTAATCATATGTAGCAAACTAATTATGTTATATATATAGTATTTCAATATATTTGATTCAAATTCCAATTATTAATTATTGTACAAAGATTACTCTTTTATACCGAGGAAGTTGTAATATCTGTTTTATGTAAATAAATAATCTCTGGAAAATCTGACAGGTATATTGAATTATAAGGGAAAGATCCATTTTTAAAGGAAACCCTGTCAAAATTTTTATAAGACTCACTATTTCTTATATTAAACTTTATTATAAAAAGGTAGGATGTTACATGTGTCATCAAGTAGGTTACAATTCGGTACTCCCGGAGTACCCTCCTCATATTCCCAGAATATGATAAACGTTCCTACCAACCAAACTTCCATTCTATATGGATGCACAATCATCAAGGTTTGTTTTTATGTTTAATTCCATTATTAAACCAACGTGTTCCCAGAACACTCACATACGTTCCCAGAACGTATCGCAAACCAAACTTGGAATGAAATCAAGCACCACTCCCAGAGTGTGCATCACGTTCCCAAAACGTGTCCAAGAAACCATGTCCCTTAAACTTAGATTGAGTAAAACAAAGGCAATGGTATTCAAAAACTTAACTCTTTATTTTTCAGATTCAGGTACTAACCGGTTACAGTTCCAGGCTAACCGGTTAGAATTACAGACCTGAACTGTTTACCATTGTAATTCAGAAAACCCTTTTTCTTAAATTCCCTACCCAATCCATAAACCAGTTTAACAATGTTTATACCTCAAACCCACTGTTTACATCATTCAAAAGTCTAAATCACCTTTCATTGTCCAATGAGCATAATTTCCTCTTGAAACTATCTCATTACCTTAAGGTATTAACTTTAATCTTTCAAATCTGAACTTTGGCATTATAACAACTCATATTCAGACCATGTATACTGAAATTAAAGCTTAGATTTGAGCAGAAACCATTAAGATTTCAGGACTGATTAATAAACTAATTTTCTTTGAAAATCTGCAGTGTCTAACCGGTTACGAATATCGTGTAACCGGTTAGATTATGCAGTCAGTCCAATAAAACAAGAGTTTTAACAACTCATTTTCTTCCTTTCTCAAATCTAACCCAAACTCAATATGCACAAAGTTCATATGCCTTATAACAAACATGTTTACACCCAGAAACACATTCATATTGCATGCATCAAGTTTATGGTATCAAATTGCATGAAAATTCACATAAACACAATTTAATACAACAAAACTTAGATTAAGCACTTAAACTCAGAATTTAGCATCAACATAGCTTGCATGCATCCAGATAACATTGCTCAAAACAGCAATTGAGCTCAAATTGGCCTCCAAGCCATCTATCCCTTTCAACTTATACCCTTTGAGTCTCTTGGTGACTCATCCTATATTCTACCACAATTTATTCTCATTCTAGCAAATAGTAAGCTTCCCTCTTACCTTAGGTTCGTGCTTGATCCAAAACATTGCAGAGAGAAAGGCTCCAACATAGATTCCCCACAAATCCTAGGTTCTGCTCTCAGCCACGATTTCCATCAACAGGGTCCAAAGACCAGAAGATTTGACATAGCATTTGGCCAAAGAAATTGGGGAAACCAATTAGGACTCAATATAGGTAACATGTACTAAGGAATGGAAGTGATTTGAGACTTAAGGATTGACTATACTTACCAAAATCAGTTCTAGAACTCAACTTCCAGAACATGCACAACAGAGGATTCAGAATTCAACTCCCAACTTCTCAAATCGATTTCTCCTTCCACACAGACTCTCAACTCACAAATTTGGTGTTTTTACAAAGATCAAGATGTAAGCTTTGCAATGGTGTATGGATCTCGATCTCACTCTCAGGAACAAAGGCGAATTTCTCCACACGAAAATGGAACCCTAATTGCCTTCCTCAACAAGAATTCAGCTGCATCCAACCCTCAAATCCTCAGAAATTCATCTATTTATAGACAAATTAGGGTTGCATGCAGGGCGACGCGTGGTTCTCCACTAGAATTTGGCTGTAATCGTGGCGAATTCGGGGTTATTCGAGTGATTACTCATCAAAATCCACTAACCCAGTTTCTGGGTTCATCGTCTAACCGGTTACAGGACATTACTAACCGGTTAGATTAGTACAAAATCTAAAAATTAATATTTTTAAATCTTTCCTTCCAAGAACCTTTTTAATATTGCTTTTAAGTCCTCATTCAGGGACCAAAATGCAATATCCTCATATTTTGCATTTATTTGCCATATAAAAATATTTCAACCTATCTTTATATTTTAGGCTAATTAAATACAAAATATAGACTTGGAAAATAATAAAACTTTTATTATTAATTTCCTATTACTCGGGAGACGAAAATTAGGGGTGTTACAGAGATCAAGGTGATGTGAGTAAAGGAAGAGATAAAGAGTTGAGATTGATCTGAGAATGTGATTATGAAAGTGAGAAAGTGGTTGAGTAGAGATGTGATTCCTCGTTCACGTTTTTGGGAAGAAGCTTAGTGTTGAGTTGAGCTTGCTCCTCCATTAACACTCACCCAAAAATTGTGATTTTTGAAAAAGATTTTGAAAAAAAATTGTGAAAAACTTTTGTGAAAATGATATTTTTGTGAAATGTTTTGGAAAGATTATTTTTGAAAAAGTTTTGTGAAACCGTGTTTTCGAAGAGTTTTGCGAAAAATGTTTTGGAAAGACGAGGAAAATTTGTTGATGATGTGAATGAGAATGAGTTTTGAGGATGTTGATGATGAGATGAGAAAGTAATTTGTGGCCTGGGGCCAATGAGATTTAGGGGGAATAGTTTGCGATTAGTGGTCGGGCTTCGTTGAAGGGATGCACCAAGGGCGAGCCGACTGTTAGGATTAAGCCGTTAATTAAAGCGTAAAACTTTAAAAGACTTAAAAGACATGTACAAAAGCGGTGAGAAATGAGTGTCGTATCGAAGTAGTGGAGAGGAAGGTACCCCGGATGTCAAGGACATTCGGGTTGTGAATGCAATAGGGTAGGCTCGGGCGGTAAAACGTCACGTTGCCTTGAGTACTATTCTGGGCAGAACGAACTCCACATGTGGTGCACTAACGTGGTGGGGACTGGGTCTAATACCGTGGTAAGTTCTGCACCCGGGACCAGAATAGTGCAGTCACCCCTATGGCTTTTCAGGAACAGTGAGAGGGACTGGAACGGGGCATTTGTGTTTGCCGCTGAGAGCGTGCCTATTTATGATATGAATTGATATGATTATGAATTGAGGCTGGGCCTCCTGGTCTGGGACCATTTGTTGTGTGACAGCTGTCGTGCCCGCGTGGTAAAGGTCCTGTACTCCTGTTTGCTTCCGACTAGGTTGGGTGGTTGACCGAGGAGATGTAGACGTGTGTGAGCTCAATGATGTGTCCCCCCTCATCATTGACGCTATTCGGAATAATAAAACTTAAAAGCACAAAGATGTTTCAAATAAAGAGTGTATCGGATTATTAAGCATGGAATAAGAATGATAAGAAAGACTCCTTGGAATAAGAAATAAGTGTGATACTGTAATGAAAGGAAAGTGGAGAACAGTGGTGAAAGCTTGTGAGAAGATTTCTGAGAATGTGTTCACCAGAGCGTAAATGATTTAGGTGGTTATGAATGATGGTATGGATGTGTCTAGGACTTCGTGATATGTGTCGTTGTATGTGTTTTATATATGCTGCATGTGTTACATGTTATGTATGATGATGATGTTCTAGTTATGTTGTTTTATTATCTATCTATCTTTAAACTTACCCTACTCTGAGACCGAATGGTCAACCCGTTAGTGTTCAGAACACTGACTCTCTCCTACCATGTTGTCGTATCGGCACTTGCTGATATTGCAACTGGTAGATGGCGCAGCTGAAGCATGGTGGGCTTCATCGACCAAGGTCCGGAGTTAGACGACAAGTATTAGGAAGCGAGAGTAGAAGCTAGGAATTCCCCTGGCGGAAGGTAATCCATTGTAAGTTCTTAGTTCCCTTGCTCTATCATGATGTACCCCGGCAATTGTGTTATTGACATTATTGTTTGGAAACATGAAAACGGGCCACGTTTTAAAAGATCTTTTGAAAAACAAGTTTCAAAGTGCGGTGTCCTGTGACATCTCGGTTTGGAACTTGAAAGGTTTGTACAATATGAGAACATGAGTTTTGATTATAACTATGTTTTGAAAATCCAAATGTTCTCATCTTTTGTAACACATGTTTGTTAAAAAAAAAATTTTTTTGGCCCTAATTTCCATTGTATTTGATTTAAGTTTTCAAGTTGCCAAATCGGGGTGTTACAGAATTGATTGGTACTACCCATATCAACAAGATGCATCTTCTTTTCGGTAGCCCATCACATAAGAACTCCATGGTTAAGCGTGCTTGACTTGGGGTAATTCTGGGATGGGTGACCTTCTCGGAAGTTTTCCCGGGAAGTGTGCGAGTGAGGACAAAGCATGCTAAAAAGACTCGTGTTGGTATGTGGGGACAGTCCAATCCATTTGCCTACCAGGTGTGAATTTTTTGAAAGATTGTCCAGATGATTTAGAACCAAGTTCTTCTATTGAAATAAATGTTTTATAAAAAGCAAAGTTTTTAGTAACAACTCGGTTTTCGAAAAAGGGTGATGAGAATATCAAGTACCTTTCAAACTTGTCAACAATGTTTTACAAAAAAAAATTTGGCCTCATTTTTGGTAATTTTTAATACACAAAGTTAATTATTTTGGTTTACGAAAATCGGGCTGTTACAGAATGGTATCAGAGCTTATGGTAATCCTTAGTGGCCTTAAGCATGGGCTTACATGCTTTGTTTGTGTGACTCTGTGTGTTTGCTAGTATAAGACTAGGAGCATAAGTTTAGGTTCTCATATTTCTTCGGATGTGAGACTTTGATTGTAGTTTAAGGAACCTGTCCATCTTGTAGTTTGAAGTAAGGATTACCAAGCCATGAACCATTTATGTAATCAAGCTAAGTTTTCAAACTGATTGATGGAATACATTTCATGCTAAGTAACTTATGTGAAGTTTTTGAAAGATTGTCCAGATGATTTAGAACCAAGTTCTTCTATTGAAATAAATGTTTTATAAAAAGCAAAGTTTTTAGGAACAACTCGGTTTTCGAAAAAGGGTGATGAGAATATCAAGTACCTTTCAAACTTGTCAAAAATGTTTTACAATAAAAAAATTTGGCCTCATTTTTGGTAATTTTTAATACACAAAGTTTATTATTTTGGTTTACGAAAATCGGGCTGTTACAGAAAATGTAAGGTGAAGCCTTAGTCCCACATCGGCTGGTAAGGAGAACGAAGCATGCCTTATATAGGGTGTGGATACCTTACCGCACGTGGACGCGTTTTGGGGCTCACTGTTAGTGTGAGACCAAGAGCAAAACCGTGAGGGTGAAGGATGCCCAAAGCGGACAATATCCACGTGGCGGTGCGCTGGGTCCCGGTGCCCAGTACCGTACGGCTGGCTGGGGCTGGGTTGTTACAGTTTCCCTCGGCCTTGGAGTGTGGACTCACAACTCATATGGTTTACTCACCAAGCGAGTGACCAAATGATAGTGTCAAGTCTTAGAATAGATGAATAGGTACACTTAAATTAGGAATTGTTTAGGTAATTGTGGAATAACGTACTCATTTTCTAGAACTCAGTCACCATGCCTCAGAGGCGTACTCATGATGATAGGATGACCGCGATACTTGAGAATCTGGTCCAAATGAATCAGACTCAGGCCGAAACTGTAGCAGCAGCCGCAGCCGCCGCACTCCATCGACCACCAAACCCAATCGACATTGATTGGCTAGCTCGATTCAGACAGAACGATCCGCCCAAGTTTGAAGGTGGCTACAATCCTGACACAGCCCAGAGATGGCTCCAAGAGTTGAAAAAGATTTTCTGCACAATGTCACCGCCCGCGGAGCAGGAAGTTCCTTTGGCGGCGTACATGCTCACTGGAGAAGCAGAATATTGGTGGGAACATGTACGAAGGGACATGGAGAGTTCCAACCAGGAAGTTACTTGGGACATCTTTAAGGAGGAATTTCTCGAAAGGTACTTCCCAGAAGATGTTCACCGAGAGAAAGAACTAGCACTTATGAACTTAACACATGGAATTATGAGTGTTTGGAGAACATGCCGCACACTTCGAAGATCTCATCCGGTATTCTGGAAGCTATAAGAACGCTGATGGAAGAGCTAAGTGCATCAAGTTCGAAGCAGGACTTTGCACTGAGATCAAGGTAGCTTTTGAGTACCAGAACATAGATAATTTGGCCCGACTGGTAAATATGGCTAGCACTTATGAGAAGGGATTAAGGTGGAGGACATCCGAGAAGAGGAACAGGATGATGCAGTGGGTAGAAAGTTCTAGCAGAGGCAAGAGACCGGCTCAAGAATCGGATATGCATACCAGCATCGACACTATGGCCGTATTGCCAAGAGATGCGACCCTTAATGTAAATGCCCCAAGAACTAGGCCACCATGCCCACTATGTGGAAGATTCCATCGGAAACTGTGTCCAATATTGAAACAGCACAGAAAACAGAGTCTCTGCTATCTATGCGGACAACCGGGACACATTGGGGCGAACTGTCCTAGACGCACCGGAGAAGGGAGCGAATAAACTGGCCCAAGGTACTTTTTATGTTAATGATGTACCAACTGTTTCTTTAGAATCTTTCTGCATGGATTTAACACGTTTAGTACAAATTAGAAGGAATCGAAAAGTGTTAGTACCTTAGTGAGAAATTCCACCAAACCCAGTGGTGGTACTGTCTCTAGTAGGAGGTAAGGGTAAAGCTGATCATTTTAGCTTACACCTGTTGAAGATCCAAGCGGAACTTAAGGATCCTAAGCCCCCGTACTCGTCAGTTAACAGATAACATGGATCTCCTCAACCTTGTCACCCAGCACATCCTTGATCACCTTGCAAAGATAATTAAACTTCTCCTTGTGTGCTTCGTGTTTTCATACTTTGTGCTACTACCAGACCCGTAAAGACAGGGTTAGTGATGAAATAGATAATTTCTTTTTTTTTTTGCTTACAAGAGATTTTTTCACTGAAATATTTTATGTTTCCATCTTTATTCCTTTAAGCATCATATGTTGAATTCTCGTTATGTTACTGCTACTCAACTTTCCCTAAACGGATATGGCCTTATCAAATGTTTTCTCTTTTTTGTTCTTACTTTAACATGACTCCTTCACCTTCCAAAATTTTTCTGATATTTTTTCGTTCCAAAGCGAAATTTCTCATCACATTGATGGCTATTTCTAGTCGCACGGGTAATCGTATACTTGCTCTTCTTTATTCTTCTCATAAGGGTGTCTGCAAAAAATTTGTTCGAATTTCTTAGCGCCCAAACGTGCCCCCTGTTTTCTAGATCAAAATGGTAGACCAAAGTTCCCTTTGCAATGATTCCCAAACTCTTAAGGAATACATCATTTTGACGAGTCTTTTCTTTCTTTTGTCAAATTGCAATTCTTTGGTGTTTGAAAACATTGAACTCATACACCACTCCCAAGTTGTTCCATCTAGTCCATCTCTTCAAAGAAGGCAAAGCTTTTAGCTGGTGACAATGGGAAAACAGCTTGCATAGAAGATGACCCATCTTGTTTTAATGGTGGGATTTGGTTAGATGATTGCTGTCCATGGAATATCGCAAATTAGTATATGTTAAATGTTGTTGATCTTACTATCTATAAGGGTATGAGTCATTAAACAACGTCTTCGATTATTTCTGGCTATTGTCTTCACTCTGCTGCCCTGGCTCATCATCTTGAAGGGACGATAATTTCTCTTATGGATGGTTGAGAACTAGAAGCTCGAAAAGAAACTATCTGAGGGTTTTGATGAAGCACTACAAAATCTTATTAAGGAAATCGAACAAATTGCTGCAAATCTGGAGAGAGAGAGAGAGAGAGAGAGAATTTTGCCCAATCCCAATCTTCTATATAAAGTCCAAGAGTAAGGTTCTCTCTAAGAGTGAAAACGACATTGCTGACTTGAAGGTGTAGCTTATGACTTATTGTGCTAAAATTTTGATCTTTCAGGCCAGATCTTCAAAGGACCTCAAGGATCGAGATGACATGATTCAGGCCTGAGATGATAGGATTGAGGATTTGCTCACTAATTGTTCTACTCATTTTGAGCATTGGTTATTAGTTGGTAAAGAACATGCCATGTTTCTATGAAGGAAGGGAATATATTTGAATTTTATGAAAGCTACGCGGATGCAGTAGTTGAAGATAGTTTCTAAGAATATATATATATATATATATATATATATATATATATATATATATATATATATATATATATATACATACATACATGTATATTTACTCGGGTTTTTTGTATGCCTTGTAAATTAACTTCATATTTTGGTGTAACTGATAGTGTTTCCCTTTTTGCTTTAGATTTTTTATATCAAATATAATTTGATTTTGCTTCACATATCGATAATAGCCCTTTTGAGTTTTTTCGCCTTTATTAAATGTTTACTGTTTCATTGCCCAATCCAAGCAGTTTGGTGAGAATTTTCGCACCAATCAAATTGTTTATTGGTTGGCCTTTAATTAGCTTGTCTAACAATTGGTATTGTATTTTCCTTTTGCTTCTCTTTTTGTTTCAATATAAAAAGGGAACATGTATGTATAAACCAATTTCCTCAAATCGCGTGTTTTCTCAAAGATTTTGAAATTAAGGTATGAATTTTTGGGAGAGTTAAAGAGAAGTCCCATAGAGGGAAAATTTTGTAAATGGAGATTCGCTATTTTCAATACCAGAAGTCCTTCCTTATGATCAATCCATAATGGGCCCATCAATCCTCATTGGATGACCATTGTTGTGGTCATTTTGCAATTTGGTGGGTTGAGGAATGCATGTGGGGTAATATTAAAGTCTAATGAGAGTCTTGTCCCAACAGATTGGAACAAGAATGTAACATCCCGAACTTTAATCCCAAGAATAAACAAAATAATAATGGGATTAGAAAAAATGATAATTTTGCTAAAGAAGAGTTTAGGGTGATGGATTAGGGTCAATTTTAGTGCTATGAAGTCGTTAGATAGCATAAGCAAGGAATAAGAGATTGTGATTTGGGAAAACGAGCGTTAGAAACGGCTTTCTCGGAGTTTGGAATACGTGATATTAGGAAATTAGAAACAAAATATCTACAACTCAAAACGTAAATTCCACCGTTGGATGTGAAGGTGTGTATATAAGGAAGTTTGTTTTCAAATTTGAGCAAGATCTGACGGTTAACGAAGAAGTTATGGTATTTTGATTATAAGAAGAAAATATAAGGAAAATAGAAGAAAAATAGAAAAGCCAATTAGCAGTGGCTAATCGATTAGTTCACAGACTAATCGATTAGTCTGGCCAAAATGTTAAAAATAACAAGTTCAAATTGTAAAATTTCATAGACTAATCGATTAGTGAGTCCACTAATCGATTAGTTAGAGCAGAATCAGAAAAAAATAAAGTCGTGTGGAGCATGAATTGCTCCATTTCTTCTTCATTAAGCACACCCAAAGCTCCTCCAACAAGCCCTAAACTCCATAGCTCATCCCCAAGGGTTTGATTCAATATCCAAGGCACCCACATCATCGAGTTCTTTTCTTCCCTCCTCTTTTCTTGGTGGTGATACCATTTCCATCAAGCTTCGTCACCATCTCTCTCTTTGATTTTCTCTCTCCTCATCTCAAAAAAGTGGCTAGGTAAGTTGAGCAAGTTTCTTCCTTTCTTTTCTCCCTAATTTCACGAATCATCATCATCATCATCACCTTTAACCATTATTACCCCTTTTGTATCATAAGGTGATAATGGCTCTCTTTTTCTCTTGATTTTCTTTCTCTTGTTCTAGCGCCAACTCAAGAGGAAGAAGAAGACTCATCAACACTTTTTTATTTAGCTCCTAGCCGCTCTCTCCTTCATCGCCACATTCGGCTCTCACAGTTTCAATTTTAAATATCAAAAAGGAAGGGTTGGAGTAAGGGTTTGGTTTTCTTCTCTCTCTACAAGGTTAAGGTAAGAAGATAACCTTACCTTGATTTAGGGTATGATTTCTAGGATACTTATAGTGGTGGCTAAGTGTAGTTAAATAGTTATGAGAATGAACAATATGGTTGTTGATACAAAAAATAAATAAAGTGTATGAATGAATGTAAAGAACCCACTACGTGATTTTAAGATTTTTGTGAAGATGAAAACATTGTTAAAAAGTTAAGTAATGAAAATAAAGAGAATGAAACCACTGGAATGTTTGTGATTGTATATGCGTATGAATTGTGTTATTATGTTTGAACAATAATCTGTGTATTGAAATTATATGAGGGGTTGGGGTTTTGAAATGAACCTAATATTTATGAAGCTAATGGGTATGATAAATTAAGGGATGAATTAGAGAGGCTAAATATAAAATAATTGAATGATGTTGTTGGGGTCGAAATGCATGAGTTAGTTACTAGAAAATAATTATTGAATTAGGATGTTTGAATGTGTGGAGAATATAAGAGGAATTAATGATGATAAGAAGAATATAAAACTCTGAATAGATATGTGGAGGACCGAATTGAGGTGTATGTATGTTTTTGCATGAAAGGCCAGCTTAACTAATGACGTAGACAACTAAATAAAGAATATAAATTATGTTAAACGTGTAATGTTTGAACGACAATGTTAAGTTGAATTAACTGTTATGAAGTAAATGATGAAAGTGAAAATGACTGTGCACGTCGTGATTGAATGTTTGAAATAATTTAGAGTTATTTGTGTAACCTTGAAAAGTAAAATGAATGATGATAAGCTAATAAGAATATAAAGGGTTTGTGCATGTATTGAATGCATGAGTATTTAATGATGAAATAAAGCAAAGAAAGAGAACGTGATAAAAGACTAAAGAATTCGGTATGCGGATGTCAGGCCAAGTAAGTACGCCTGGACGGGTGCATTGGTTGCGTAAGCCGCACGATTTAATGGCGTATGCAGCGGTAAGACGCCCCAGTGTGGGAGCGCAGTGGTGGATTCGCAAAGACCTAAAAATAAAAACATATTGATAATGAGAACAAGATAACAGACCGGCATAGGTTAGGTCAGAAGGCCTGGTCATGAGACCCTGTGGCCAAATAGTAAAAGAGAAACTGTCGCAGGTTAGGTCAAAGGACCTGGCCATGAGACTCTGTGGCCAAATAATGTTATGTTGTTGATAAAAATGTTAGGCTTAGGTTATTGCTGTACTTTTTAGAAGTTATCCCTTAAGTTCTGTGTAATGCTACCCTTCTTGCTGTTTTTATTACAGGTACAAATGCAGAGCTTACACTAGTGTCGGCTGAGCAGGAGTACATTTCACCACATGGAGTGTTCATTTGTCTTGAGCGGACCGTAGACTAATTAAAATAACGACTGTTATTTTGTAATTTAAATATGTTGTAGTTGTATGCCCTGAGCTTGTCTTGTATTGTTAAGTGTGCATTAGGATTAATATGACTATAGTCGTATGAGTTTTATGTTTTAAATTATTCTGGATTGGATAGGTACAAAACAGGAATTTTTTGAAAATTCGAAAAACAGAGGAAACTCTGCCGGATTTTTTGTAAATTTTTTCAAGTGTCAATTTTAATAAAACTTAATTTAACTAATTAAAAGTGAGGATGTCACATTTTGGTATCAGAGTAGTTTCCCTCGGCCTTGGAGTGTGGATTCACAATCCAGTGGTTACTCACCAAGCAAGTAACCGATAAGTATAGTTAAGAGTCTAGGTCGATAAATAGGATGCATATGCACTTGATTAATTGTCCAATCTTTAACTAGCTGTCTCCATGACTACACAGTATGGCTGGGAGACATGCCGAAAATGACAGGATTGCTGCCATCCTGGAAAATCTGGTTCAGATGCAATAGAACCAGGCTGAGAATATAGCTCAGATGCAACAAAACCAGGCTGAGACTATTGCTTAGATGCAACAAAACTAGGCTGAAAATCTAGCTCAGATGCAACAGAACCAGGCGCAGAATACAACAGCAGCAACACTAAATCCCCAACCATAAGCTCTAGCCGAGATTGATTGCCTGGCATGATTCAGAAAGAATGAACCACCCAAGTTTGAGGGGGGGGGGGTACAATCCTGATGGAGCCCAGCGATGGCTCAAAGAGATTGAAAAGATCCTTCTCACCATGGCGCCACCTGCTGAACAAACCGTGTTGCTAGCACAATACATTCTTACTGGCGAAGTAGAATACTGGTGGGAACGAGTGCGAAGAGGTTTGGAGGCGGCCAATCAGGCGATTACTTGGGATATGTTCAAGGCCCATTTTCTGGGAAAGTACTTTCCAGAAGATGTGCATAGAGAGAAGGAGATTGCTTTCCTGAAACTGACTCAGGGGAGTATGAGTGTTGGGGAGTATGCATCACTCTTTGAAGATCTCATTCAATATGTCGGAGGTTACAGGGATACGAATGAGAGGAGCAAGTGCATCAAATTTGAGTCAGGGCTTCGCCCAGAGATTAGGATTGCTCTTGAGTTCCAGAATATAGCGGACTTGACTCAACTGGTGAATATGGCTAGCACTTATGAAGGAGGACTGAAACAGATAGCGGTTGAGAAATGGAGCAGGAATATGTAGGATGAAGGAGGTCTTGACAAGGGTAAGGAACTGGCTCAAGGATCAGGTCCATATGCTGTTACCCACACAAGAGTAATAATGCTAGAGGATGTGGGACCGAGTGTGACCGCCCCAAGGGCTAGGTCATCATGTCCACATTGCGGTAGATTTCATAACCGCACATGTTGGATGTTTAAACAACATAGGTGAGGAGATCTCTGCTTTCAATGCGGGCAACCTGGACACCGCGCTGCAAAGTGTCCTAAGGGCACCCTAAAAAAGGAAATGAGCACAACAAAGGCGCAAAAGGCTAAGGAAAGCAGGTCGGCTCAGAGAGGAAGGCTTATATGATGGACGGACAACGATGTGAAGGATCCAGATAGACCCACTTGAGGTAACAGTTATGCTAGTAACGTAGCATATGTTGTGAAACTTTAGGAATGTGTAGAATTAAACCAGCCCTTTAGGGAATTATGAAAAGCCTTAGGAAGAATCAATAAGTGTAGAACTTTAATTGAAAACTAACCTAAACCCGCTATGATATGGTCGTTTAATGGAATGTAAGGTTATAAATGATCACTCTGATTCTTGCATCTGTTAAATGATGATATTATCAGCAAAACCTGACAATGATGCGCTGTTGACAGACGTGAGGTTGAGATTGATCACCTCAATCTTTACATCTATTAGCGGATGATATCAATGCAACCTTTTAAGTGAAATCAAGACAACCGTGATAATAGCTCGCCAAGGAATAAATCCTTTAGAAGTAAATAAGCTAGCCCGGAAAGTATTCTTTCCGAACCTTCACACAGAATTGAGAAGTAGACCTAGAACAAAACTATAGGATAAGAACCTCAAGCTATCTTATCTATTTAAGAGTAGCGTAACCGAGTACGAATGCTTGAAACAATGGAGCAAACTATATAGGAACCACCTCTAACCATCATGATAGCCAAGCTAGATTTAGATAACCTAAAACTCAGCGGGAATCTTACCAAGGATCCTAGATGATCGTCCGTCAGATAAACCAATCTTGACAACTTCCTGAAGTCTCCACACCGAGACCAACCAAGTTGAACAATTGTCCTGTACTCTTCGTTGAGTACAAGAACCTAGATGTATGCGGATGCGAGATTTCGCAAACCTTAAGAAATTCGGTCCAACCCATCAACCACCAACGGGTAGTCAACTCAACACAGCCCTCGATCTCAAGAGTGACATAAGGGTCAGATTTCATTAGCATTCTTGGTCTATACTAGATTCATTCAAGCTTCCCTCAGGATCCAATTCGAAATAAGTTGGAATGGGGTTGCTGGCATACACCCAAGGTATGACTTAAGTTTCATTGATCTGAAATAGTATTTAATAAAGCGTCTAAATTTCAAGAGTGTTTGTCTACCTCAACTAATAGCCACTAAGTGTCATTCAAGGCTTTGTTAGTGTTTCTGCTGAGCCTTAATAAATGCTTAATTCTTCAATTCATGCAAGTAAACCTCTTCCTTCTTATTCTTCTTGGTTTGATTCCACTTTGATGCAGCAATTTCAAATTCCAACTGGATGTATTCTCGCTTCAACCAAGAAAGGGTTGTGAACTCTTGATCTTCCTCTTTGTTTCTCATCCATGAATATCAATCATCACTGGAGTTCTAGTTTTGCCTATTAAATTCAGTTCCTCTTTGATTAGGAAAATTAGAACCATAAGTTTTGTATTCTATAAAAGTCTTCGAATTGCATGATCTTCTATTCTCCTTTATGGAAAAAGCGCAAGCCCTTCTTGGATCCCAAAGAATGCACATTCTTCCGTTGTTAGATCCTTACACCATTGACTTGAGGCTATTAGAAGACCGTCAAAAATCGACGCGTTTAATTCCCTACTTCCTGACACGGATATAACCAAGTATGCCGATGCCAAGTGGGGGAGGACCTAGTAACCGAACAAAGATCTTGTCTAAGTAACAAACGGAAATGAGAAGGAAAGACGGGCGAGGGCAAAGCATAGAGTGTTCTAGCGTAAGCCCATAAGCACTAAAGAGCATGGATTCAGGAACATACTTAGTAAGAAGCTGGAACCGACGGATGTGATAGCTTTAATCAAAGGCCCTGTTAATGGGATAGTTATCCATTTATGGAACTGAACGGAATTTCGGTGACGAAATTCCAGTAAATGGGGAAGAATTGTAACATCCCGAATTTTAATCCCAAGAATAAACAAAATAATAATGGGATTAGAAAAAATGATAATTTTGCTAAAGAAGAGTTTAGGGTGATGGATTAGGGTCAAGTTTAGTGCTATGAAGTCGGTAGATAGCCTGAGCAAGGAATAAGAGTTTAGGGTGCTAAAAAATAAAGTCGTGTGGAGCACGAATTGCTCCATTTCTTCTTCATTAAGCACACCCAAAGCTCCTCCAACAAGCCCTAAACTCCATAGCTCATCCCCAAGGGTTTGATTCAATATCCAAGGCACCCACATCATCAAGTTCTTTTCTTCCCTCCTCTTTTCTTGGTGGTGATACCATTTCCATTAAGCTTCGTCACCATCTCTCTCTTTGATTTTCTCTCTCCTCATCTCAAACAAGTGGCTAGGTAAGTTGAGAAAGTTTCTTCCTTTTTTTCCCCCTAATTTCACGAATCATCATCATCATCACCTATAACCATTATTACCCCTTTTGTATCATAAGGTGATAATGGCTCTCTCTTTCTCTTGATTTTCTATCTCTTGTTCTAGCGCCATCTCAAGAGGAAGAAGAAGACTCATCAACACCCTTTAATTTTGCTCCTAGCCGCTCTATCCTCCATCGCCACACTCGGCTCTCACGGTTCCAATTTTAAAGCTCAAAAAGCAAGGGTTGGAGTTAGGGTTTGGTTTTCTTCTCTCTCTCTACAAGGTTAAGGTAAGAAGATAACCTTACCTTGATTTAGGGTATGATTTCTAGGATACTTATAGTGGTGGCTAAGTGTAGTTAAATAGTTATGAGAATGAACAATAGGGTTGTTGATACAAAAAATAAATAAAGTGTATGAATGAATGTAAAGAACCCACTACGTGATTTTAAGATTTTTGTGAAGATGAAAACATTGTTAAAAAGCTAAGTAATGAAAATAAAGAGAATGAAACCACTGGAATGTTTGTGATTGTATATGCGTATGAATTGTGTTATTATGTTTGAACAATAATCTGTGTATTGAAATTATATGAGGGGTTGGGGTTTTGAAATGAACCTAATATTTATGAAGCTAATGGGTATGATAAATTAAGGGATGAATTAGAGAGGCTAAATATAAAATAGTTGAATGATGTTGTTGGGGTCGAAATGCATGAGTTAGTTACTAGAAAATAATTATTGAATTAGGATGTTTGAATGTGTGGAGAATATAAGAGGAATTAATGATGATAAGAAGAATAGAAAACTTTAAATAGATATGTGGAGGACCGAATTGAGGTGTATGTATGTTTTTGCATGAAAGGCCAGCTGAACTAATGACGTAGACAACTAAATAAAAAATATAAATTATGTTAAACGTGTAATGTTTGAACGACAATGTTAACTTGAATTAACTGTTATGAAGTAAATGATGAAAGTGGAAATGATTGTGCATGTTGTGATTGAATGTTTGAAATAATTTAGAGTTATTTGTGTAACCTTGAAAAGTAAAATGAATGATGATAAGCTAATAAGAATATAAAGGGTTTGTGCATGTATTGAATGCATGAGTATTTAATGATGAAATAAAGCAAAGAAAGAGAACGTGATAAAAGACTAAAGAATTCGGTATGCGGATGCCAGGCCAAGTAAGTACGCCTGGACGGGTGCATTGGTTGCGTAAGCCGCACGATTTAATGGCGTATGTAGCGGTAAGACGCCCCGGTGTGGGAGCGCAGTGGTGGATTCGCAAAGACCTAAAAATAAAAACATAGTGATAATGAGAACGAGATAACAGACCGGCACTGGTTAGGTCAGAAGACCTGGTCATGAGACCCTGTGGCCAAATAGTAAAAGAGAAACTGTCGCAGGTTAGGTCAGAGGACCTGGCCATGAGACCCTGTGGCTAAATAATGAAAGAGAATTTGACACAAGTTAGATCGCAAGATCTGGTCATGTGACCCTGTGGCAGAATAGTAAAAGAGAAAACTGGTGCAGGTTAGGTCGGGAGACCTGGTCATAAGACCCTGTAGCCAATAAATAGAAAGGAGAAGATAATGAGAATAACTGGTGCAGGTTAGATCGTATGATCTGGTCATGAGTCCCTGTAGCCAATTAATATGAATGAAAACAATCAATGAAAAAATGAGTAAAAGACGAAAAGAAAGAAAAAGGGCTAAGTAAGAGTATGAAAAGTAAAAGAACTAAGAAAGAAGTAAATAAGAATGAAAGTATGAAAATGATTATGAATGTTATGTTGTTGATAAAAATGTTAGGCTTGGTCTATTGCTATACTTTTTAGAAGTTATTCCCTAAGTTATGTGTAATTCTAACCTTCTTGCTGTTTTTATTACAGGTACAGATGCGGAGCTTACACTAGTGTGGTCGAGCAGGAGTACATTCCACCACGTGTAGTGTTCATTTGTCATGAGCGGACCATAGACTAATTAAAATAAAGACTGTTATTTTGTAATTTAAATATGTTGTAGTTGTATACCCTGAGCTTGTGTTGTATTGTTAAGTGGGCATTAGGATTAAACTGACTTTAGTCGTATGAGTTTTATGTTTTAAATTATCCTGGATTGGACAGGTACAAAACAGGAACTTTTGGAAAGTCCGAAAAACAGAGAAAAATCTGCCGGATTTTTTGTAAATTTTTTCAAGTGTCAATTTTAATAAAACTTAATTTAATTGATTAAAAGTGAGGATGTCACAAAGAACACATTATCCTGATAGTGATGCTGATGGAGAATGAATAGTTGGTATTACCCAGAGTTGGGGAGTGTGGTGTCGATCCAAAAATCAGATCTTTGCCTTTTAGATTATTTGGTTGAAGCTTTTGTCACTCTTAGGATTTTTTCTCAGGGTGATAAGCACAAGTTATGGAAGAGGTCCAATTTAGTCAAGGAGAAATATTTGTGGCTATCGTGTATGAGGGTTAGAGCTTCGAGCATAGTTTGGCATTGAGTTTTGGTATGATAATGGAAATAGTTCTATACCTATATGTTTATCACCGCCAAATTATGCTTCCCTGTAAAATGGAGTTAGTTATTGGAAAGGTACAAGAATAGGAAAAACCGCATCCAAGAAGAGGAAATCCCATTTATGTCAATATAATTTGTTTGTAACTTATCTGTTGTTATTGGAAATTCTTTCCTTGTGAATGTATGTACAAGGTTGTCATTGAAATTCTGATGTAATTGGCACTTGTAACATGTTTATAAAATCTAGGGTTAATTTAATTTTTGGTCCCTGTAAATAGGGTTAATTTTGCGTTTAGTCGTTCAATGTTTTTTTATGAGGTTTTAGTCCCTGAAAAGTTGAATGTTTTGGTATTAATCCCTTTGTCCATTTTGTTCCATAACAGATGTTAAGGTTTTGTATGGACTAAAACCTTGTAAGAAAAACTTTCAGGGACTAAACGCAAAATTAACCATATTTACGGGGACCAAAAACTTAATTAACCCTAAAAACTAATGCAAAGTTATTGGAAGTTAAATGTGTTTGTGTCATTTAAGGCCTTCGCTTTTAGCTCTCGACCCATGTCTTGAATATGCTCAAGTTTGGTACAAGAGGTTTATTATTATTATATTTTATTTTTTTTTACTTCGACAGACATAAAGACTTGATATTAGATAAAGCCAATCATTAATAAAATTCAAAATTTCATTAAGCAAGAAAACTTCTTTAAGGGAGCCTCATTAAAAACTTACAACACAAAATTTTCAAGGAATAAAACGGTTAGGAAAGAGTACTCTCCTCTAGGTAGTTACATATTTGGTTGGAACAAATTCCTTGGTGTACTACTAGCCTAACTCTAGAAATTTTCTGCATCTTGCAATATTGAGTAGATTTGACTTTTAACTTCCCTTCGTATGTCCCTCGGAATTCCTGCTGCTACTCTTGTTACTTGCTTTTGCTTTGTATAGATAGTCAATTGAGTTCATGTTTCTTTTACTTTTACATATTTGAAACCTTTTCTTCCCATTTGCTTGAAGTTAAAAATGAGCTACTTCCTGTCTTTCTGCTCCACTCTTCTTCTCTGGTGTTCTTCGTGGAAGGACTATCTTAGGCTGGTTTTCCTTTCGGTTTATGAAATTTGAGTCTTGACTTTCATGTTGTATTATTCTTGATTTTCATGTTGTATAAGCTATAAGTCTTTGAGTTTTTAGAATTTGAATTCAAATCTTGATTTTGACTTTGCCATATTGATGGACTAGTGATTGTTCCTCCCCTTTCTCCTTAAGCTCTCTACATAACACTGTCGAGCTTCCCTCTGATTAGCATGAATTTTTATCACTTCTCCTTTTTCATATGGGAATTTCATTTCCATATGAGGAGTGGAGATCGTGGCTCTCAGCTCATTCGGAGCGTTATATGGAGCATTAACTTTCACCACTGGACATTTCACTAAAACATTTTTGCACAACGGGGAATGCCCTAAGGTATTGATGAGATTTACGGATTCTTTTACCTAAAAATTTTCAAAAAAAACACGAAGGTATTGTATGGTTGAAGAGCTAACTTTGGCAAGTCCAAGTCCGGAAAGGCTCTCTAGTACCGTATGTCTACTGAACTCCCTTGATCTATCATCACTCTTTTAATAGTGATATTGGTGATGCCTAGTTCAATTACCATAAGATCATCTTGTACAGGGTCTTTTTCTTAGAAGTCATCGTCTAAGAATGTTATCGTGGGTAACTAGTGTGCATTTTTGTTGGCTTACTGGCAAGTATACTGGGTCAGCAAGTAATATAGTCAGTAAGACTAGTTATCGTCCCACAGGATTGCAAATTGTTCAATTAGTTTTCACCAAAAAGTAGTTCGAAGCGAAATCTATAGGTTTGTAATTAATTAATTAAGATTGAGTTGAAATAAAATAAAAACATAAATTAAATAAAAGTTGTGAGCAATTTAAGAAAACGAGTTAGGAACATAGTTTCATTGTTGGCGTTGTTTATTAATCATGAATCTCTGTTTTTCCCTAAATCAAGAACTAATTTCAGAATTGGTAACTATTAGATCCCTCTTGTATAATTACCTTTTCGTATTCAATTGATAATCCTTAATTCCTTAAGAGATTAAACCATTGAATAAACTTGTTATATAATTACCCAAAAGTATTCCTATGAGTTGAATAACTATATTGTTTGATGGAAGACCTATTCTAATCCTTAATCTCCAAATTGAAGAATTAGAGATCCAAAACATAGATTAGCTACTTCCATGCATAACAGTGAAAATACAATTAAACACTTGATTTAGAAACGGGAAAAAATCAATTCATTAAATCAATAAACTAATCCATACAAATCCACCAATTCCTAACACGAGGGTTTTAGTTACACATTGAGAAAATAAGAACAAAAACCATAGAAGAGTAATCCATAATCATAGACAATTAGGATTACCGCGAAGAGATCTTCAATCTTCCAATCTCTGATCTTCTTCTCCTCTAAAGCTCTCCAAAATCATGTAATCTCCCTCTCTCCAAAAGCTGCTTAACCTCACTCTAAAGCTAGAATAAATAGAAGATTAAAAAACCTAAAAGAATCCTTCAAAAACTAGCAAAAAACGGCCCGAATGGGCCTGCATCGGTTCTGCGCGCCTGGGCGCCCCAGGCCACACGCTTGGCCGCCCAAGTCTGGTCATGGGTGCATCTCGTGATGCTTGCGCCTGTGCGCACCAGCCTGTGCGCCTGGGCACCCTGGACCACTCCGGACTTCGTTTCGCTCCGTTCTTGTGTCATTTTCAAGGTTTTTTCGTCCTCTTTCCAGTTCCATATTTATTTTCTTCAATTAAACTCTGAAAGTACCTGAAATCATGAACAAACGGTGTTGGAAACCAACAAGCGGCCTAACACTTTACTAGAGGGGGGGGGGTGAATAGTAAATTGAAGTAACGATATTAACTTTTCGAATGTAATTGATATTAACAAATAACACGCTTACTGTTTTAAAACAAAATTAATTTTCTGTCCAAAAAGTGATGAACTACTCAATTAGTTCAGAGACTACTCGAGTAGTACGAGGCACTTCAGACAGAAAACAATGTTTTCAAAAAAGAGGGGTTTCGCAAACACGAATCCAAGAACAGAAGCGCGAATGATTTGCTAACTTAAGGTTCTGAAGAAAGATTAAATAACTGAAATAAACGAAAGCAATAAAAGGTAGACACAGGGAATTATTATACTGGTTCACTCTCTATCCACTGAGAGCTACGTCCGGTCCCCCCCCTAAACCTTAGGGAGTGTCTACTAAAATTAGTTCAAATCGGTTACAATAGGAGATACAAGTGAACCTCACTCTACCACACCTATCCCTTTCAAGAGTGTACCAAACTCTTGAAATCTACCCCAATTTGAGTTGATCTTGTTGGTTGAAGAACCTCTTCAACGCTTCCAATTGTAGGACTCCTTGAAACCTTCAAGATATCCTTCCTTTCTTCAATGGAGAAGATTGATCGCAGAGAAACAGCTCCAAAACAATCTCAATTGATGATGAGAAAGAAAAGCTAGAATACTAGAGATTGATTCTTAGAAAGGGATTGGATCAAAAAAATTGTTCTATGTTGTGTGCAAGGTTTTTCAAAAATCTTTTTCGCTTCAGATCAATGTGTGTGGCTATTGTTGAAGAGGTAATCCTTATAATATGTTTTTCAAATTGCCAGAATCAGGGAGGAGCTTGATAAAACTGATTAGGAAAGATTCTCCCTTGATTGCCTCTTCAACAGCCATATAAGAAATAAAAGACTGACATATCTGATACGCACTACTCGAGTAGTTGGTGTTAGAATTATTGATAGGATTGGCAGCCGACATCCAAGAGGGGGGTGAATTGGGTGTTTATGAAAACATTGGAAAATATTCGAATTAAATCGTTTTGAATAAACTTAAAGAGATTTTGCAGCGGAAAACAATTTAATGTTGAAAATTGATTGCGCTTAAGCGAATAATATTAATACTATTATGAAAACTAATATGTGCGGATACGAATTAAAATAAGAACAACGAAAACGAATGATACCGCGCTAATTAATTTAAAACCCTTTTAAAATATACTATTATGAAAATAGATGTTATGATGCGCAACAAATACATATAACAGCAGATTATAAAAGAGATAGGGATAAAAGAGATTGCACCGGAGATTTTATCCTGGTTCGGCAAACCCGGCCTTCTCCAGTCCCCAAGCGACCTGCTTGAGCTTTTCACTAAACCAAGACGCCACGCGTCCCCAAGTACAACCAGAGCGCCCCGCAAGCTACTAGGAACCTCCTTTCGCCAGGGACCTCGATACACAACTAGGAAAACCTTTCCTAGATTTCCAGATAGCCTAACTACTAGGTGACCCACCGTTCGTCTAGCACTACCAACACACAAAGGGTTCCTCACCCTACAACCACGAACGCAGCACGTCCGCACTAGGAGATTCACTCCCTAGTCTCTAAGGGTTACACTCCCCTTTACAACACGGTTATGATATGATTGATCGGGTACAAGACCTATAGTGCACTCTTAATAGTGCAGATACAACAATATAAGGCTCTAACAAAAATGTGTTCTATATAACACTGATACAACAATAAAGCTCTATGGCAATGAAGTCTAGATAAAGTTGTTACAAGGCCAAAATAAGGTTTAGTTTTCTTCAAAAAGATTTAGCGTGAAAACCAGAAGTTGATGGAGAAGAAGAAGAAGAAGAAGCAACGTGATTATCAGAGGATGTGGAAGTGAGAAATGTTTTTCCAAAACAAAATAAATAGAGTTAGTTTTGAAATCAAAACAAATCAAAAAGATAAAATAAAAGATTTAAGAATTAAAACCAAAGATTTGAAAATATTTGAAATTTGAATTTTGAATTTGAAAATAGAATCAGCATCAAATCAAAAACGAGTTTGGAAATAAAATAATTTAAGTTTTAAAATCAAAACCAAATAAAAAAGATTTAGAAAATAAAACAAAGATTTGATTCTTAAAACGAAAAAGGAAATAATTCAAATTTAAAATCATTTTCGAATTTTATAAAATAAATCAGAATCTTTTATATAAAAACAAATCAGGAAATAATCAAAATGATTCTGACACGTTTTTCAATAAAAGTTGAGGTAATCGATTACTTGAGGGAGGTAATCAATTATCCCTTTAAAAATAGAAATTTTGAAATTCATTTTAGAAACCAGTAATCGATTATCACATGCATGTAATCGATTACTTCAATTCTGTTTAATGTATGATGCAACTCATATAATCGATTACCACTATTCTTATAATCGATTACATAGCCTCTGATATGCATATGATGCAACATCATGTAATCGATTACTACAAGACAAGTAATCGATTACTTTGTCTCAGGAAAATATATGATGCAACAATTTTAATCGATTACTTGAGCCAGGTAATCGATTACTCTCATAAGAAAGTAATTGATTTAGCAAGATTCATTTAATTGATTACAACCTCTCTGATTTTTCTATGATGCAACAAAGTTAATCGATTAACTTAGGCAAGTAATCGATTACTCTCTCTTGCATACATAACATTATTCAGAGTTTTGTAACATCAAGTATTTTCACCAAAACTAAATAGAAAAACTGATTTTCACAAAACTTCTTTTTCTTCTCCTTAATTATGAAAAATATATTTAGGAAAACTTATATTGGCCTTTTAACATAATATAAACCTTGACTTCATTACCTTACATATGATGTCCTAAGGGAAAAGGGATAACATCTTCATTTGCTTGAATCTTCAACTTCATTTGCTTAATTCTTCAACTTGAAGCTTGGACTTGAAGGATGAAGATATTGTGATTGCACTTGATAAGAGCTTGAGAAGCTTGAGTTTGTTATCATCAAAACCATATAATACTTGCACTTGAAATCCTTGGGAAAGCTTGACTTCCAACACTCCCCCTTTTTGATGATGACAAACCTGTATTCTGAATGATCTGCATCACAAGTGTTATACAAGCAAATGTATATATAATAAAAACATCCTTATCCCTAGAAAACAAAGATTACAAGAAGGATATAAAAAGGATACTCTCCCCCTGTATAGATGCATTAGATATAACAGTTAAATATTTTGCATCCTTGCATCATTTAGCATCATTCAGGAATTCTTCTCCCCCTTTTGTCAACAGCAAAAAGTGGGTTCATAATTCTCCTCTTGTTGTTATGCTTGAATTTTCCTTCTCCCCCTTTTGTTATTCATCAGATATGCTCTGAAGCTCTGAATTCTTCTCCCCATGAGTAAGCTTGAATTCTCACTTTTCTTTCCATGGGAGTTATCACCAGATCCCTTTTGTTTTGTCAATGACATGTGGTTCTCTTCCCTTTTGTCCTCATTCAGCCCATGTCTTTTGTAAGGGAAACATGTCTTTTGTCAAATATCTCTCCCCTTTTGATCAGTTAAGAATACATGCTAAACTCCCCCTGAAACACTGGGTAGAAGCATTGATAATAACAAGGAGATTTGTTTCATACTTTACTCCCCCTATTTGACATCAGCATAAGGAGTTATGGGGAAAAAAAATTTGTCCCAATACATAGTTAAAGAGACGCATGATGTCAAGATAGAGTGAAGAAGCGAAACATGTTTTTATGCAGATTTGAAAAAGTTTTTCTCCCCCTTTCTAAAAGAATGATTCAACCAAACATGTTATAAAGGGAGATCAAATGCATCATTAAAAACATGTGTATGCTTATTATCATCACAAAAATTTGAAGACCTATATGCCATGACAATAATTATTCAAATGCAATTAAGCACAAAATGTCATGTAGCACATATCATAAGTAGAAGCATCACAAAATAATTAAAATAATTAAAAGATCAGTGATACTTATAGTGATGATTGAGAGCAAGAGCTTTGGAGTTCCTTCTATTGATAAATTCATCATATAGCATTTTGAAGGATGGTCTCCTCTTGTTCAATGTGTTGAACTTTTTCTTCATTCCAAGATATCATCTTGATATTGCCGTATCACCTTCAAGTATTTGAGTATTGCCCAGTTCTCTTTTCATTTGAATCCATTAACCAAGTTTGTATAGGACGTTGCATACTTATACTTGTAGGAATACCTGCAAAACTAATTAGCACATGTATCTCTTGGTATCCAAGTTAATTGGATCCTTAGGAGTTAGTTGCATCTCTTCACTAATATCAAGGATATTGTGAAGGCAAAATATGAATAAACAATATTAAACATATGCACTAATCATAAAAAAGAAATAACATCATGCTTATGTTATAAGTCCATGTCGTACCAAACATGTCCTTACAAATACAAGCATGTCCTCATATATCAATGCAATATCATTACATATAAAGCGTAATCATGTGATAAAAGAAAAAAAATTTAATCACACATGATATAACACACTATATGTAACAGGTATCTAGGACTATACCAAAAATAATCATGTGCTAAAAGAATTTTCAAAAAGGTGTAAAGCACACATGATTTAATTCAACCAAGAAGTGATCATGAAGATTAAAAATATTTAAAAAAATTTTAGCACTCATGATCCACCTTAGTATGAATAAAAATTAGAATAGTCCAAATATACCTTTGTATAGTCATTGATATAAGTGGAATAAGAGATAGATACCTTAGGTTTGTTGACCAAGGAAGTTCTTGCCTTTACCCATTGCTTCACCTTTTGATTGGTTCTTCCATTTTTCTCATGTGAAACTTTGGTGTCGATAGGCATCTTTCTCCTTTGATCGACCCATTTAGTTCTTGTCCTCTTAGGTACCATCTTTGTTATTTTCTCTGTTTCTCCTCCACTCGGTTTATGCCATTGCTTTTTCCTTGAGGTCCTCAACCTTATGATTTCACGTTTTTGCACGCGAGAATCTTTGGTTGAGAGCATGTTCCTCCTTTGTCCATATTGCTTGTTCGTGTGCCAATGACTCTTTGACTTACCCTTATGTTGTCCAATTGGTTCACCCTTTGATTTAATTTCCTGCACATTTTTAACACGAGAACCTTTTGGTACCCATTTCATCTTGGGTCCTTGGGGGTTAGTCATAGATTCCTTAGAGGCCTTTGGAACCCATTGCATATTATTTCTCATATTTAAATTTTTACGATAAAAGCATAAATGAGAAATATGTCCTAAATTACCACAATAATTACATGTAATGGGTTTGGATGATGGTTTGACTTTTTCAAAATTATTTTCATGAAACTTGGAATTTTTAACTTCACATTGAAAAATTTCATTGTTAAACACTTTGCTTGATTTTTGAATATCAACATCATTTTTAATTTCACATTCAAGCAAGGAATTTGAACAAATGGATTTTTCAATGTTACTATGTTCAAAGAGTGCATCCTCAACTTGTTTTTCAACATCAAAGCACTTTTCAAAAATCGTTGAGGAGCTATTTTCTAAAAATATCTCTTTATCAAAAATATCTCCATTTTTCAAAATATTGATTTCATTTTCAATTAGAGATAATTTTTGTAAAGAGTCCAAGTTTCTATTTTCTAAAGATATCAAACCATCAGTCAAATCATCATATGCAAATTGTAGAGATTTAGAACAAGGACTAATTGAAATTACCTCATGGTCCTCATGAGCCAAGTAGTCGGATGTTTTAATTTCATCTGCCATTGATTCTGCATCCGAGTCACTTGATTCCTCCAGTGAGTCCATAAAGGTTTCAAAAATCCTCTCTAAGTCATCATAGTCGCTTGTTGAGTTACTCCCCACGCTTTCACTTTCATCATCAGAATCTTCGTCTAGGGAGTTGGTCCTTTCACGTTCTATAACAACTTCTTGTTGTTCCTTCTCCTCTTTCCTGTGGACACTTACACTTTCAACAAGATCATTAGTAGCATAGTGTAGATGTAAAGTGTCCCAAATATCCTTAGAATTTTCACAATTTTCAATAATAGCAAATGCATCATGGTTCAAAGCATTTTTAAAAACATGCATAGATTGAAAATTCAAGGAAGAAGATTTTTCATCAAAACCATGTAAAACGACATTCCATAGACGAATGCTGATAGATTGTAAAAATATTTTCAGTCTCGCACTCCAATAGTGGAAATTATTTCCATCAAAAAATGGTGCTTCATCGAATGAAAATCCCTCCATATTAAAACAAAAAAATAAATATCCCAACGCTGCCAATCTACAAGGATCTTTATACTCAGGCTGTTAGGCCTTTACCAGAGCACGAAGCTCTGATACCAATTGTTAGAATTATTGATAGGATTGGCAGCCTGTAACACCCCGCAAATTCCTCGTATTGAATTAAAATACTAAAGAGATTTATTTTGAGAAAAATGTTTTTGAAAGAAGATTTTCTTAAATAAATTTTTTAATCCACATTTTCAAAGTGGAAAATGAATTTAAAGAAATGATTTCCATGAAATAATGTGATGAGTTTTAAAGTTGAGTTTGAAAAATAATTATGTGATTGATATTTTTGGTATTTTGAGGGAGTTGTGATTCTTTTTACCTAAATGATTTTATAATAAGAAAATCTGTTTTCTATGTGTGCACATGCATATGTATGTACGGCCTTATATGTAGGTATGCTTAGAATTATGAAGAATTTAATTAGTAAATGAACATGATTATATGTGAATGTATGTATGTGTAACGTGTAAGCATGTATGTGTGCATGAGTGTGTGAATGCATGAATATATGTGTGTACCGTGTGTGCCATGTGTGTGTGTGTGAGAAACCTAGAAATTTCCTAAGTTGTAACCAAGCCCTAACTAAGTGAACTAAATCCCAACCAAAACCCTAACTAAATGGTGGAAACCCTAATGGAAAGCCAAAAAGTCTTGCACCTAAGTGACCCCTAAACACCCTAATGTCCCCTACATGTTCCCTTAAGAAATGTTAATCTCCACCCATGCATATTTTTGAGTTGCCAAAATTGCCCTTCCATTGTGCACCCTTGGCCGAATTGATTGAGGTCAAAAGAGGAAAAATCCCATGCCTTAGCCTTGTCTATTTATGACCGAATGGGTGAAGTATTGGCCACTTCATTTGTTCACTTTCACCCTTCACTTCTTTTCATCTTTCTTTCTACTTTTCTAAACACAATTGTTGAGAGCAAAAAAATCAAGCTCTCAACACCTAAAAGAAAAGAAGAGAGGCCGTGGGTAAGGAGGAGGAAAAAGAGGAAGATCTAGCCAACAACCTAAGTTTTCCTTGAAGATCCAAGACCCTAGAAGCTTGAAGATCAACCCTTTCTTGGTGGGTAGTTCGAAAATTATGAAGAAAGTTGTAATAGTTTAGATTTTTTCCTTTTGATCTTGTGATTTTTCTTTCTTTCTTCTTTGCATGTAATTTTCTAAGCTTTGTTTATGTTGATCTTGGACTTTCAAGATTAAAAGAATGACTTGTAAATCTCTAATCAACGGACTTCATAACTCAATTAAATTTTTCATTAAAGATCTTAAAGTTTTCTAACATAACTCTTAAAGATCTCAACGTTTTTCAAGTTGAATCCTCTAGATCTAAAGATTTGTTGAGATTTTTGTGAATCTAAGGTAAAAACCTCTTTGCATGTTGAATTTTCTTTCTTAGGACCGTGATTTGTGATGTGTTTAAGAGTTTATTGGATGAATAAATTGGTGATATAAACTTGATTGGTGATAAAGTAAAGTCTTTGGTGTTGCATGTCGATTTGATGATGATTTTGATGATTTGAGTTTATATATGTGTTGATTCTACTTGAATCTTGAATTTTTAAGACTAAATGAACTAATAAAATACTAGATCCTAAACTAGGAGATTCGGCCATGACCTAAAGAATAAACCTTGATGTTTTTTTAATTTAATCCAAGTGGTTGCATGTTAATCTCATGCTTAGAAAAATTGATCTGAAGTGTTGAAATGTTTGGTCTTGAATTTGATCTTGAAAAAGGCTTTGATCTTACCTTGATCCTTTGAAAAAGTGTTGTTCTTAAAGCTTTGCATGAGATTAAAGAATAAAATGCTTTGATCTTGTTTTGATTTATGAAAAGTTATGCTCTTGAAACCATGCATGTTGTTTGAAACAAAAAAAAAGATTGGGTTTTCTTTAAATGTTCATCACGGTTTTGGTCTTCATTTACCCAAAAAGTGATCTTTATCTTTGATTTGTGCCACTACACTTGATTTCATGATTTGATCTACAAGATCTAGATACATGCATGTAGTTTTTGAGTATAAAGGATTTTTATTCTTCTTAATGACTCTCACGGTTTCACAAGGAACTAAAGGAGATAAATTTTTGGAAAATTGATTTCTAACTTGATCTATGTTTGATTTTCATGCATTTTAATTTCTTTTTATTTGATTTAAGAATTTTGTGTTTTTGCATGTAGAAAAATGAACCCAAAGACCTTGTTTTTGTCATAATGAATTCGGCCTACACCTAGGAATTAGACTAGGACCCTTTTCACGAAAACACATAAAGATAATGAGTGTGTTTTATAAACTAATATGAGTCAAAATTGTTTAAAGAGGGTGTTGAATTTACTAATTTCCTATTCGATCCTAAGTTAGTGGTAAAGGAAATAAATGGACTAATTAGTTGGAAAGAGTTTTGAGTTAAGTGGATGTATGCGGGTGTGAATTCGGTTGTGAAAAAAAGGAAGAGTAAATAAGTTTGTATCAGGACAAAGGGAGTGGAGTTTAAATATTAGAAGCAAACCAAGTTGATTTATGTGTTTTAAATTGTGATTCTTAGTTTGTTTTCCTTGATTGCATCCGGTCATGTAGTATAGGTGAGTCTAGGAAATTTAGTTGCATGAAAATAATTTCATGTGATGATTTTTGAAAGGAATCCACTTGTTCTAAGTAAATGGTTTATATTTTGATTTAATACATGCATGCCTAAGTGTTTGTGTTATGAACTATTTGTGAGTTGTATAATTGACTTGATGATTGATTTAAATTGGTTATATGCTTGATGAAGTGTTGCTTGATGTGTATGTGTTAATCAATGTTTGAAAAATATGTGAATGCGTAATTAGTTTGAAATAAACTGGTTTTAAGAAAATTCCATTCGATTTATTTGAAATTTTTAAATTGTGTTCGTGGCTGTCCAAAGTTTGTTTAATGATAAAGACTTGAGTTTTAAAGTGGTGATTTTAAATTAAAGAGTTATTTAAAGAGAAAAGTGTTTTTAAAATGTTTTCGGGGTTTATTAAAGTAATTTTTGCAAAATGACTCTTTGCTGTCCAGAGTAGTTTGGACTTGTTTCTAAATTTTAAAAATGAGTATAAATGATTTAACGTAAAGTTTTCAAGTAATAATTGATTTAAGTAAAAGCCGGATTAAAAACGGTTATGTTTTAAGTCTTTCGACGAGGAATGAGAGGTGTCTAAGTTTTGAAAAAGAATTTCCTAATACAAATTAATAACATAAGCGTATTTTATTTAGTACGAGGAATTTTAAAGACGAGGGATTGGGGCAGCCGGCAGCACAAGGATCCGAGGAGACGGTACGCATTAAATAGCTGGACCTCAGGTGAGAGAGAAGCTTTTCTAAGACACCGTGGTAGTTAGGTGTTGTATTAGGACGTTCTGTATCATCTCAAAGATCGGAACTAAGTGGTTAGAGTCAGTAGTATAAGTGGCAATTGTTTGATTGTGTGGCCACTTATACGAAGGTGACGAAGACCACATTGTTGTGTGATGTTTGTGTGAATAATAGCATGCTTTTATATATTTATTTAATTATGCCTTATGTTATTTATTGCTGTTAATGAACATGAGTAATATGCTGATGGACGTCTATTACATCCTGAAAATAGAAGCGAAATAAATAAGATTGTGAAGTAAAGACATAATGAAAGAGAAATAATGGTTGTAAATAAAGTATATAATGGAAAAAGAGAAAGAGTTGAGATTGGGGAAGGAATGAGATGATATTGCTGAGAACGAGCCAGAGCTGGGGAGAGTGATGTTGATATGAGATGTGATTTGAGCGGAGCTGGACTCCTTTTGTCTTTGGTTTTAGTCTGGAGTAGTGTTGAGTTGAGCTTGCTCCTCCATTAGCGCTCAGCAAAATTGTAATCGTTGGAAAAAGGTTTTTGAAAAGCAGTTTTTGAAAAGGTTTTTGAGAAGAGCTTTTTTGAAAGATTTTTGAAAAGAGATTTTGTGTAGAATGGTGAAAAGAAATATTTAGAAAGGAGTTGTGAAAAGAAATTCTTTTGAAAATGTTTTTTTGAAAAGAGGTTTTGAGAAATATTATAAAAGTGTTTTCAGAAAAGTTTTGAAAGGAAATTTTTGGGGAAGGCTTTGGAAGGAGATTTTTATAAACTTGGAGAAAGGGGACTTTTGAGAAAACTTTTGAAAAAGAAAGATTAAGAAGAAAAAGATTTTTATGAAAAGTTTACGAAATGATATTTTTGGAGAATAGTTTCTGAAACCAATGTTTTGGGAACGAAGGTGAAAAGATTTTTGTGGAAATTTTCAAAAGGATATTTTATGAAAGCGTATGATATGAGATTTTCCAAAAAGTTATGAAGGTGTTTGAGGAAAGTGAGATTGTTTTGAAAAGATCGAGGATGTTGAGAAGGATTGAGATATGAGATGAGAGTTCCGTGATGTGATCCCAGCTCTGTGCTATGTGAGATTTGATGAGAGAAAGATTGTGCCAAGTTAGTGGTCGGGACTCATTGAAGGGTTGCACGAAGGATGAGCCGACCGTAGGATAATTAAAAAGATAAAAGACTTAAAAGACATACGCGGTGAGGTATGAGAGTGCGAAGTAGTGGAGAGGAAGATACCATAAGTATCTGCGGATACTTAGGTGGAGATTGCATTAGGGGAGGACGATGACGGTGAAACGTCAAGAAGTCTAGAGTATGTTTCTAGGCAGAACGAACTCCACATGTGGCGCACTAACGTGGTGGGGAATGGGTCTAATGCCGTGGTGAGTTCTGCGGGCCCACTAGAAACATACTGTCGCCCCCTAGATTGAAAATCGAGAACAGTGAGAGAGACTGGAGTGGGGCATCTTGTTTGCCACTTAGTGAGACAGTGTGCCATGTATATGAATTGATATGATTATGATTTGAGGCTGAGTCCTCCTGGTCTGGGGCCATTTGTTGTGTGACAGCTGTCGTGCCCGCACGGTAAAGGTCCTGTACTCCTGTTTGCTTCCGACTAGGTTGGGTGGATGACCGAGGAGATGTAGACGTGAGTGATATCCGAGAATGAAATGGATTTCCGACAATATTTTGTGATTCCTAAGTAAAGGAATGGTATGATTGGGAAAGAAGAAGTTCTGTGTATAAAAGGAAAAAGGATTGCGAAAGAAAGAATAATTGAGAGGAATGAAATTAAATTTGGAAAGAAACTGAAGAATAATGATAAAGATAATAAGACTGAAAATGATGATATTATGTTTATTTGTTGTGTGTTTGTATGCTGTATGTTGTATGGTAATTTTGTATGGTAATTTTGTATGGTAATTTTGTATGGTTCTTCTATCTTGCCTATCGTAATTCCACACCGTCGACGATACGTCGTTCGGAACGCTTACTCTCTCCTGTTCGTTGGCATATCGGTGCTGCTGATATCTCAACGGGGAGACGGAACATTGTATGGAGATCATCTCCCTAGACGAATTGGAGTTGGAGCTTAACGACAACAGGAAAGCAGCGATAGAGGTGGCTTCATCCTCGGGAGAGAAGAAAGGGCGCGAGAAGGAAAGGAAGCCGTGTCCGGTCGTCTTCATCAGAAGGAAGCGAGAGTAGGGTGTCTAATTTAAGTTTGTTGTTTGTGTTTTGAGTCAAGGATTACCAAGCAATGTACCACTTATGTAATTCAGCTAAGCTTTTAATTATGTAATGTGGAGTACTTTATTTTGGAAGATCGAACAATGTAAGCCTTTGGAAAAACTGTCATGATGCTTATGAAACATGTCATTTTGTGAAACTAAAGTTTTTATGAAGTGAACTGTTTTAGTAACAACTCGGTTTTCAAGTAAAGATGTTGGAATACATCAAGAAAACTTTAACAATGTTTTAAAAAAAAAATTGGCCTCATTTTTTGGTAACTTTAATACATAAAAGTTAATTACTTTGAGTTATGAAAATCGGGCTGTTACAGAATGGTATCAGAGCTTATGGTAATCCTTTGTGGCCTTAAGCATGGGCTTACATGCTTTGTTTGTGTGACTTTGTGTGTTTGTTAGTATTAGGGTAAGAATCTGAGGGTAAGCTTAAGCTTTCGTCTCTTAGGACATGAGACTAGTGGTAGCATGGCATCAACCGTGTTAGTTTAAGAAACCTTTTGGTTCCATAGCTTGAAGGAATAGACCATGAATAGATTCTGAGATCGAGACCAAATACCCCTGATGTCTCATTAGTGATTGTTAGACTTAGGTTTGATTAACCCTAACCTACTTTTATACAGGGATAGTTATCGCCTTTGAGGATGTAAGTTGTTATTTCTTAATTTCAGTTTTTGTTGGATTGCTTCAGCAAAACAACTAGTGTTGTTAAAATTCAAACCTTTTCCTTCATGAACCCTTGCCAAACCGTAGCTTTACCGATCCTGTCTTAGAATCATTAGTCCAAATTGCGAGGTTAGAAACGCCATAGTTACCCAGACAGTTTAGACCTGAACGATTAAGGGAGGATAAATAGTTTGAGTCGTGTAAGGATATGCGATCACCGTAAGTTTAGTTATAGGTTTAATCTAAGTTGGGGAGTCACAAGGAGAAGAAGAACCGTCTGTTACCGATTATTAGAGGAAATTTTGAGGAAGTTTGAGGATTAGAATTACCCTATACCCTAACTAGAAGTCTAGATGATCAAAGGTGGTGAGTTTGATTAATGTCCAGGATGGGTCTAAGGAGGAAGATGAGGTTTGTTTGAGGAAGTAAGTAAGCCTAAGTAGTAGTAGGATCCCCTTAAGCTTGAGATATGATAGACGAAAACCTTAGAGTTAGAAGGAGAACCGAAGGAAGGAGTGATTATTGTGGGTTAGTAAGAACCTAAGTTGCAGAAAATAGCGAATATCTGAGGATTTTTAGATGAAACCCCCTACTTTTGGAGATGTGTGAATTTTGTTTGTTTGATTTTCCCTAAGTCCGTACCTATGGTTGGACTTTCTGTGACGACGATTAGCTAAGGGAGCGACGTCTTCTTCGGTTAGTCCGATGGACTTAACCCGAAACGACACGCGAGCGGTTGTGCGAGTGCTATTTCTTCGTCTGAAAGCAACAAACAAGGAACACGGCAAGGCGAATTAGACCAGTGAAAAGGGAATATGACCACGAAGCCAGAGGAAGGTATTCTTATGAAAGTCAAGGTGATGTGAGAATTTTGTGCCCTGCTGCCCAATCCGTAACAAATTTCTCGGGGACGAGAAATCTTTAAGTTGGGGAGAATGTAACACCCCGCAAATTCCTCGTATTGAATTAAAATACTAAAGAGATTTATTTTGAGAAAAATGTTTTTGAAAGAAGATTTTCTTAAATAAATTTCTTAATCCACATTTTCAAAGTGGAAAATGAATTTAAAGAAATGATTTCCATGAAATAATGTGATGAGTTTTAAAGTTGAGTTTGAAATATAATTATGTGATTGATATTTTTGGTATTTTGAGGGAGTTGTGATTCTTTTTACCTAAATGATTTTATAATAAGAAAATCTATTTTCTATGTGTGTACATGCATATGTATGTACGGCCTTATATGTAGGTATGCTTAGAATTATGAGGAATTTAATGTAGTGGACTTATAGTAGACCGAGCGTCGACCGACCGAGAGCCTGATTACCCTTACTAGTATGATACTGATACAGGGTCAACGATCGGATACTTACACCGAGCAAACTGGGTTTCTACATGTAGGTCACGTACCGATGAGGTTAACACCGAGCACAGGACTTTCAATCTGATCCTTATCGTTTACAGCCTCATCAAACCGTAACTACTCCTAGATTCCCATGTCTCTTGGTTAGATAAAACAGAATTGGATAAGGTCTATCACTTACAGGATTTATGGATATGATCTTATCATAACCTCTACAAATCCTACTTGAATTCTACCTCTACAGAAGGCTCATCAGAACGGTCCACAACACATAGGTAATCCCCTATAAGAACCACTATGCTATAGGGGCTAAGGTACGTCTTCTCATCCCTAAGTTGACACTAGCACACACATTGTTGACTAGGGAGAACCTGATTATCCCAACTGGATATTCAGAAATCCTAAAAAGTCCTATATTAACATCTTAGCTGGGATCATTCTTCAAGGCTCTTCCATAGCTTTAAGATTGATCTTGGTTAAGGACACGACATTGGCGCCGTTTGTGGGAACTGAATAACATATCATTCCCACCACCACCATGGTTACCACCAGAAGTCAAGTTGGCGATCTCCGTGATCGCATCACCCGCACCCGTGGAAGGCCCAGAAACACTAATAACAATGATCCGCAGCCTCAATTTGCGGGTGATCTGCGTGATGTTCTCAACCATAATCGTAGAAATCACGCACCACCGCCACAAACATCTCATTCTGGGGCCGGAAATAACCCCCAAATACCAAACCATTCACAAAGCCAGCCACCCCCAAATCGTAGCCAAAGTCATAGCGGAAATCATGGTACCAAGTCCCAAATACCACGATCTTCTCATCCTAGGGCTGGGAGCAATCCCTAGCCCCTCCAAATTTTACGAACCATACTGCCTCCACCACCACCACCACCCCCTCCTACACCGCCTCCCTCCACCCATGGTGATTCGAGTAGCACAGCCCCAACCACCCGAAACACATCCAGAACCACTGGAACCCGAGCACATCATGGCCGAAATACCCAACGTACCCCTCCTATCCCAACCAATCCCGACCACATAATTTCAACACCTAGAACCAGATTGAATCCAGGAAGAACTACTCCTGGAAATTCTCATCATAGCCATTCCATCGGCAGGTCCTATGCAACATCTGCATCTGCTCGGGCTCGGGAGCAAGAGATGATTAACATCCTAAACAGACAAACGACTCTAATTGAACAACAAGGTCGGGCTATTGCCGACCTTCAACAGCAAGCTATGGCAAGGATTGCACAGAGTCAACCGACCACCATACTACCCCAAAATACAATGCCTCAAACCATGGACCCACAACCACTCCCGGTAATGCAGCTCCCCCCACCACAAAATACCCATACTAACCCTACCATGAACCAGGATCAGGGTGATTTTCACCCTGGTCATCCCTTTACTCCATATATTATGGCGTTCCAAACTCCTCAAGGTTACTTGGGCCCTTCTAATGTACCACATTATAACGGCCTAACCGATCCAGTGGACCATATTGTCTCTTATGAGGGAGCGATGAATTATTACGGTGGAGGGGAGGAGATGAAATGCCGAGCCTTTTCCATGACCCTAGAACCGTCAGTGTTACGTTGGTACTCATCCCTCCCTCGGAACTCAATAAATTCTTGGGAGGAGATGAAAAGAGTGTTTTTAAACAGATACACGACTAGTTGCATCCAGCCTAAATCCGACCACACCCTAGCAGCAGTCACCCAAAAACAAGATGAGTCATTGAAAGATTACCTTTCGCGATTCCATGCGGAAGCTAGCTCGGTTCCTCGATTAGAACCTGGTGTGGCAGTGCTATTGTTCACGCAGGGTTTACAGTCGGGGGATTTCAGAAAGTCCTTGATTGGAAAACCTCCAAAAGATATGGCCGAGCTAAGACAGAGGTCAAATAAGTTCATTAATTTGGAGGAATTCCATAAGGGGCAGAAAGTCAGAGAAGAAAGGCAACGAGCTGATCCTCAAGGTCAAAATAAACAAAAACGTGACGAACGTTTTGGTGGAAGACAAGATAGGAATGATCGAGACCGAAGGATTCCTCCGAGGAATAAATTTCAGGAATACACTCCTTTAACTGTTCCAAGGAGTCAAATCCTGAGGGAAACAATGCAGACCGACTTACGCTCTGCCCAAAGACCTTCGTCTTTAAGAAAGGGCGCACAGCGTGATAGGTCAAAGTACCGTGACTTCCATAAAGGTTATGGCCATACTACCGACGAGTGTATCTGGTTGAGGGATCTAATCGAAGAAATGATCAGAGATGGTAAACTACAACAATATATCAGGGATGCAGCCGGCCGAAGAGGCAGGAACAGATCTCAGTCGCCAGTAAAATCCAAACGCCAAAGAAGTAGGTCTCCAGACGATAGAAACACCGGGAGACAGAAAACTGACCCCACTCCAGCTACTGATACCAACCCTACTAAAAATGAATTCTTAGTTAACACTATTGCGGGAGGTTTTGCTGGAGGTGGAGAGAAGAAGGCCGACAGAAAGAAGTACATTAACCAAATTTTAGCAGTCAGCCAGAAGCCCATAGCCAAGAGATCAACAAAAAACGTTCCCATTATTTTTGATGACAGCGATTTGGATGGAATCCTTCTAGGACATAATGACCCCATGGTGATCACTGCCCTTATTGGTAATTACGAGGTGAAACGAGTCTTTATCGATGAAGGGAGCTCGGCATACATCATGTTTTTCCCTCTGTTCAAAGCCCTTAAACTCAGGGAGTGCAATCTCACTCCCTTTGAAGGTGAATTAATTGGTTTCACGGGGGACACCATTGAGCCAAAGGGATACATCCAACTTCCCGTAACCCTCGGACAACAGCCTTCGGCCAGAACCGAGATAGTCAAATTTTTGGTGGTTGATTGTCCAGCGGCCTACAATGCCATTCTTGGGAGAACTTCTTTGCAAGCATTTGGGGCGGTAGTATCAACAGTTCACTTGGCTATGAAATTCGTCGGAACTGATGATAGAGTGGTAACTATCAAAACCGAGCAAGAAGCAGCGAGAAAATGTTACAACGTTAGTTTAGGAAATGTTAAAAACAAGGATCTGAGCAATGTCGAAAGAGTCTCTTTGGGAAAGGGCAATATTAACCTAGCAGATCTGGATATGTGAGACCAATCCGACAGAAATAGACCGACCCCGAAGGGACAGTGGGAATTCCTGACATTGACCAATGATCCCCTTAGGCAAGTAAAAATCGGTTCTGAACTACCCGCAAGTGTAAGAGAGGAATTGACCACTCTGTTGATTTCAAATAAAGATCTGTTCGCTTGGACCTCAGCTGATATGCCGGAAATCGACCCTAATTTTATTTGTCATAAGTTTAGTATCATTCCGGGTTCGAAACCGGTGGCACAACGCAAAAGGAAGGTTAGTGCTGAAAAGGCCGCTGCTATTGAAGAAAAAGTTGCTGAATTACTCCGAGCAGGCTTCATTCGGGAAATCGACTATACAGACTGGTTAGCTAACACCATCTTGGTCAAAAAACCCAATGGAAAATGGAGGATGTGTGTCGACTACACAGACTTGAATAAAGTCTGTCCTAAAGACCAGTATTCACTCCCCGTTATTGACAAACTCGTCAACAGTTCAGCTGGCTACAAACTCTTGTCCTTTATGGATGCTTACTCTGGTTACAACCAGATTCCTATGTTTCCTGCCGATCAAGATAAAACCGCATTCATCACCGACAAGGCAACTTATTGTTACAATGTCATGCCTTTTGGGTTGAAGAATGCGGGTGCTACCTATCAGAGGATGATGAACAAGGTTTTTCAAGGCATGATCGGAAGGAACATGGAAGTATATATTGATGATATTATTGCAAAGAGCAGACAACAAGAAAACCATGCCCAGGACCTCACGACAATACTGGACCGAGTGAGAAAGTACTCCATGAGGTTGAATCCTGAAAAGTGTGTGTTCGGAGTCCCAACAGATTCTTTCCTCGGTTTTATGTTAACCGATAGAGGGATTGAAGCTAATCCAGATAAATGCAAAGCAATCCTTGAAATGAGGAGCCCAGCTAATCTTAAAGAAGTTCAACAACTCACGGGCCGAGTGGCGACACTCTCCAGATTTTTGTCCCAAGCTGCTGCTCGGAAAGCCTTGCCATGGTACTAGCTCCTTAGGAAAAACAAAGAATTCCTTTGGGACGAGCACTGTGAGCAAGCTTTTGTTCAATTAAAAGAGTATCTTTCCAGCCCACCAATCCTCCACAGCCCACTTCCTGGTGAAAACCTCATTCTATACATGTTAGTGGCAGAAGCGACGGTCAGTTCGGTTTTGGTTAGAGAGGATTCAGGTATTGAGGCCCCAGTGTATTTCGTTAGCTGAGCGCTTCAAGGACCAGAGTTGAGATATCAAAAGCTGGAGAAACTTGCGTACTATTTGGTCACGTCGGCTCAGAGATTGAGACAGTATTTTCAGGCACATAGAATATTGGTAAGAACAGCTCAACCTCTCAGACAAGTTCTTCATAAACCCGACCTAGCAGGTAGGATGGTTTCATGGTCTGTCGAACTATCCGAATTCGACATTACCTATGAACCGAGGAAGGCGATGAAATCTCAAGCTCTTGCCGACTTTGTCACCGAGTTCACAGATATCCCTTCGGACATCTCTCAAAATTTATGGTCAGTATATGTTGATGGATCAAGCAATAAGAAAGGAGCTGGAGCTGGGGTCATCATTGAAAACCCCAAGGGATTGTGCATGGAATACTCATTGAAGTTTGAGTTCCAAACGTCGAACAATCAAGCAGAATACGAGGCAGTTCTTGCAGGCCTCAAGATGGTTCATGAGTTCGGAGCAGAGCGAGTGTCAGTTTTCAGTGATTCACAACTAGTGGTTTCTCAGATCAAGGGTCAATACTCGGCAAAGGAGCCCATCCTACAAAAGTATCTCGAAGAGGTAAAGCGAATCATCTCAAACTTTTCAGGATTTGACATTTCCCATGTCCCGAGAGATTCAAATTCCCAAGCCGACATTTTATCCAAATTGGCAAGTACAAAGGGGTCGGAAAACAATAAAACGTTGATACAAGAAACCATTCCCCGACCGAGTGTCATTTTGGCCATCTCGTCATCTTAATCATGGATGGATCCACTTCTAACTTATTTGCAACATGGGTTCGTCCCCCAAGATCAGGCAGAGGCTCGGAAGTTGGTTAAGAAGGCAGATCAGTACACAGTGCTAAATGGAGTTCTGTACAAAAGAGGCTTTGGTTCCCCCATGCTCAGATGTGTCAACCCATCCCAAGCTGAGGAGATACTGGAGGAGATTCACGGCGGAATTTGCAGCCACCATATGGGTGGAAAATTCCTTGCGAGAAAAGTAATCCGAGCGGGCTACTTTTGGCCTACACTGCAAAAAGACGCCATGGAACATGTTAAGAAGTGTGTTCAATGCCAATTTCACAGCGACATCTATCAAAGACCTGCTGAAGAGTTACACTCTCTCGGTGCCCCTTGGCCCTTTTATCAATGGGGCATGGACATCATCGGGAAGTTTCCCACCGCACAGGCCAACTCAAATTTGCGGTAGTGGCTATTGACTACTTCACTAAGTGGATTGAGGCGGTTCCGTTAGCAACAATCTCCACGGCCCGTATTCAATCTTTCTTTGTGAAGGAAATTATCTCTCGGTTCGGAGTGCCTCATGCCATAGTTACTGATAATGGATCGCAGTTTGCAGCCTCTCACTTTCAACAACTAGCAGCCGACCTAGGAATCACTCACTATGTCAGTTATGTTGAACACCCACAGACAAATGGGTTAGCCGAAGCTGCCAACAGAACCATTTTAGATGGAATTAAAAAGAAACTCGGTAATGCCGCTGGCACTTGGGCGGATAAACTTCCGAGCGTCTTATGGTCACACAGGACGACAATACACTCGTCTACAAGAGAAACTCCTTTTCGATTGACATACGACTGCGACGCAGTTATTCCAATCGAAAAGCGAATCCCTACTGTAGTGGATCTGAGAAGTAGATCCTCCACGATGTGTGTTTGGGGTTGTTGCAGCTGACGAGGGTGACCCCGGTCCTACGTACCCCCAGTGATAAGGGGGTCAAGCCACACGTAGTTCTTGAGAGTAGGGATGAGAGAACATACCTTAGCCCCTATAGCATGGCGATACTTATAGGGGAAGTTGTGTTGTGGTGCCTTATGGGCCTGTTCGGCCCAGTAGGGCTGACGTGGCTCTTAGAGGATAAGAAGGATGAGTTATTCACCCTTATCCTGTACTAGATAGCTCATGCTTATCCTGTAGCGGTAGGATTTATTATTGGGCCAAGATTATCACCAATTGGACCGTAACGTTTACGAGGGATTGCTGTCGGAATGACAACCTTAGCCAAGGTGTATTCCTCGATCCGCGATGTATTGAGCCATATATGAGCCGAGAGGCTTTGAGCCGAGAGGCTAAGCCAAGCTATCGGGTCGCAATCCTCGTTTCCACTTGTAGCCTCGCCGATCTGGCCGGCTAACCGAGATCGTGGGCAAGTGCGTAAGAACATGATCCAGAGTGAGTTTAACATATGTCCTTAATAAGGACGGTAAATGATCAATTTGGTGCCTCCTGGGACGTGGTGGTCCTCTTTGGCACGACATTTGATCTCAAGTAACTTATGCATCATATAATACCAGTATGAAGGTCGGCCAATGTCAACTATGTATATGCCTCTTAACATACTAGTCCCCTACTCGGTAAAGCCTGAAAAGGCTTGTGTCGAGTTCATAAGGTCTGTGAAACGCTCGGGATCAAAGTGGGCCTCGGACTCGGTACAGGTCTGAAAGCTCGGTGGGAGGTTCTAAAGATGTGGTGCGAAAGCCCCCAAATATTGCCGGAGCATCTGCTTCTAAGGGCTTTACAGTTCTTCTCGGATTATTTTGTAGAGTCGGAGTCCATTCTACCCGCCGAGCAGTAAGCTTCATGGTCGAATAAGGTCACTCGTGTGGAAGTCATCGAAATTTTATCGAGCTGATGAAGCGGCCGAGGATTCCGAGAAGGGGAAGAATGAAGCCGAGGAAGCAAGGACAGGTAGAGAAGGCAAGCTGGTAGATCATCATATTAACAAAGCTGGAGCAAACTTTTACTCCATTGCATAACCAACCCCCTTACTCAGATAAGGCCTGAAGAGGCTTGTGCCGAGTTAAGAGGTCCTTTAAGGTGTGTGTTGTTTTCTGCCAATTAGATCGTGTTCATCCAAGCCTCTTTGAGAGACGGTCGGATCCAGATCTGTGTAGGCGAATGCCGAGCGAAGGTTGTATATTTGCGAATTGTGGGTGTGGAATCAGCATTGTGTGGTTCCTCAGAGATGCTGGGATTCGAATTAGATCACTGGGTTTTGGCACTGCAGACCGTTCTACCAAATAGGTAAGGTCGCGATGGTGCGCAAACCAAGGAAAAGTTTGATCGGCAACCGGTGTGAAGGACTTGAATTAAGTTGGGTCGTCATACTCAGACTCGAATTAATCATAGGTCATCATGCTCGGCAGATATGATCGTTATGTTTGTACCTTTTTATGATGTATAAAAACAACGATTAGAATATCAAGTAATAGATGATATGTAATGACATTAATTAGTGAAGTATGAATTAGTTCACTGTTAATTACGATTATTATCTAAGATAACACATGTCATGTGGTGAGTGATTCAATAATAATGAATATGACAATTAAACCATGAAATTGAAATAATATTAATGGGGTAATAAGAAAGATCCTTCCTTGTTAGTCTTCGTGGTTAGACTATTTTTGAATAATGTTGATATGCCCGGCATCCTTTTGGCATTGAGGCATTTCCTCTTTTATTATTGGAATGGGCGGTTGCCTAGTATTCTTCATCCTCTTCCTACCAAAAACCCTGTATACCGTTATGGACAAGTTGTGACGCTCTCTTTTTAACTTGAAAATAATTAATATTTCCAAATAGATTACTACTTGCTATCAAAATTAGGGTTGAAATTTTTTTCCTTTTTAATACTAGTACTTGCTTAATTGAAAACCTCGTTTCAACATAACCCATTATATGAATTCGGCATAGTAATAACTTAGCTTTGAAAAGACTTTCGAGAGCGCGTATTCGTGATCAGAAAGAATGTTACCAGCACTTATCAGTTGAATGCATTATTTGCCTCTCAAATGAAATTTGAATATATAAAATATAAATTTATCGCCGAATTCCTTTGTCAATTAAAATCAGAGTTCGCGGAAGTAAAAACAATACTTATGGGGCACTGCTGAGGAAAATAAAGCATATATATATATAGGATAAAAGGCATGATACATACCCCATCCGTACAAACTGTAGCAAGTGATAAAAGTCGAGATAGCAAGTTTTGGTAAAACATAAACAGACCAACTGTTCCAAAATAAAGGCTCACTCTAAGACCTCTCAATATATACAATATATAACAAAAGTCCAAAAACAGAAGTCCCAGAGCGAGTCCTCCATGTCCTCAGCAGCTCCTCAGATCCTCCACAGCTCTATCCCAAGGATCTAGGATCCAAAACCCCTATGCTATGCAGGTTCCTATGAACCAGCGGGTCAACCTCTAGCAGAAACAGTCGGCTCGACATGCACCTCCTCCTCGCTCTCATCCTCCTCAGGGTCCTCCTTGACCTCGCCTGACTGAGTAGAGACCCCACCACTGGGTCTAGGATCCGCAGAAGCAGTCCTATCATACTCAGTCGGACCAGGAGAAGGAGTCTCCTCAGTGACAACTCTATAGGATGAGGGATGGGAACGAGTGGCAGCTCTAAATCTAAAACTATGAAAACGACGCATAGGTCGAGCCGGGGGTGGTCCTCTATAAGTGTAAAAAGGTGGAACATGCATAGTATAGGCTAATGGGATCCTAAATCGACGAGGTCGCACACGCACCAAAGGGTTAGGGTGGTAGAGAGTGATCTCCACCTCCCCCTCAAAGGTGGCACGGTGCTCCTCATACGTCCATATACCACTAGGGATAGGGCGTATCTCGATGCAAGCTAGGTACCTGGCCATCACCTAAACAGGGCACAGGGAGTAAGTATACACATATACATAATGGATAAAGACTAAAATTACAATCACAAATATATCATGGACATATCATAATGCACGTACATATGAGCACACCAATTTTCAACATTATAACTCTTATAATGCAAGTGGCATGATGTATGATTTTCTATCCACAACTGAGGCCTCTAAATGTCCATCTTGGACGTCCATCCAATACACCATTGTGTTCCCAGAACACCGACATTAGTTCCCAGAACATAATGCCGAACCATACTTGGATAAAAAGCATCACTCCCGGAGTGTGCACCACGTTCCCAGAACGCCACGTTCCCATAACGCATAAAAACCAGGTCCCGGACACTGGCCACATATCTATAATGTGTCATCAAGTAGGTTATACTTTGGTACTCCCGGAGTACCCTCCTCATATTCCCAGAATATGATAAACGTTCCTACCAACCAGACTTCCAGTCTATATGTATGCACAAACATCAGGGTTGGTTTTATCTTTATATTAATTAATGTGATTTAGAAACATTCCAATTTCTACTTTTGAATGATTTAATTGAGATATAATATTTGGCATAAAATTCCCCTTTGAATTTTCTCAGAATATGCCTTTTTAAAACCCAGATTGAGTATTATAACTTCAATGGTATTTAAAACTTAACTTCTTATTTTTCAGATTCAGGTACTAACCGGTTACAGTTTCAGGCTAACCGGTTAGAATTACAAACCTGAACTGTTTACCATTGCAATTCAGAAAAACCCTTTTTCTTGAATTCTCTACCCAATCCAAAACACTTTTAACTTTATTTTTATACCTCAAAAACCATTGTTTCATCATTCAAAAGTCCTAAATCACATATTCTTTTCCAATGAACATAATTTCACTTGAAATTATTCCATCAATTTAAGGCATAATTGGCAATCTTTCCAATCTGAAATTTTGCATGATAACAACTCATGATTCAGACCATGTATACTGAATTTAAGGCTTAAACTTGAGTAAAAATCCTTTAAGGTTTCAGAACTGGTTTGCAACAAACTTTTCTTTGAAAATTTTACAGTGTCTAATCGGTTACGAAAATCGTGTAACCGGTTAGATTATGCAGTCTGACCATAAAAACAAGAGTTTTAACAACTCATTTTCTCCCTTTCTCAAATCTATCCAAATTCCAGTATACACCAAGTTCATATGCCTTAAAGTAAACATGTTTACACCCAGAAACACATTCACATTGCATGCATCAAGTTTATTGAATCAATTTGCATGAAAATTCACATAAACCCAATTTAGCACAACAAAACTGATATCAAACACTTAAACACAGAAATCAGTCTTCATTTAACTTGCATGCATCAATTGAAAATTGCTCAAAACCACAGTGAGCAAGAAATTGGCCTCCAAGCCTTTGTGCTTAAAAACACATAATGCCCTTTTGAGTTTCATGAACTCAAATCCTAATTCATTAGATTTTTAGTCTAAATCTAGTATAGTATAGACTTCTCCCTTACCTCTAAGTTGATCTTGATGAAGATTGAACACTGAAATTGAAGAAACTCTACTGATTTCTCACAAACTCACAGCTCTGTTTCTAGATTCGTTTCCCAACAACAGGGTCCAAAAACCAGAGATTTTGACATAGCAAATGACAAAAGAAATTGGGGAAAACAGTTAGGACTCAAAGTAGGGTACATGCACTAGAGAATCAAAGAAGTTTGAGGCTTAGAGATTGACTATGCTTACCAAAATCGAGTCTGGAAGTTAGCTCCCAGAATCAGAATCATAGAGAACCCAGATTTCTACCTCCAACTTCCAAGCTTGATTTCTCCTTCCACACTAACTCTCTACTCACAATGTTTATATCACTGAAAAGTCCTTGATTCAAGCTTTTCAGAAAGGTGTATTTCGCTCTCTAACACTCGAAGACGAAGAAGAATTTGCTTCCACAATTATGAAACCCTAAATCAGTCCTTCCACCCAAAATTCAGATCAACAACCCTTGCTTCCTCAGAAATCCGTCTATTTATAGCCAAATTCGTTGCCATGCAGCAAGACACGCGTCCCTTAACATGCAATTAGTGGGATTCGTGGCGATTAAACGAGTAATTCAAGTGATTACTCATCAAAAACCACTAAACCAGTTTCTGTGTTCATCGTCTAACCGGTTACAGGACATTACTAACCGGTTAGATCAGTTCAAAATTTAAAAAATATTATTTTTAAATCTTTCCCTCCAAGAACCTTTCTAATATTGCTTTTTAGTCCTCACCCAGGGATCAATATGCAATTTCCTTATATTTTGCATTTATTTGCCATATAAAAATATTTCCACTTATTTTTATATTTAAGGCTAATTATTCGGGAGACGAAAATTAGGGGTGTTACACAAGTCATTGTGTAGCATTTGTGTGAGCAAGGTCGGGATCCCGAGGAGGGATCTTGACAACGATCGTCTTTTGGCTCTAAGTGACCGTGAGAGGCAAGGGTGTTGTGGCAGAACTTAATTTCAATCTTGTTCCCATAGCATCATGCAAACTTCTCCAAAATTGCGACGAAAATCTCGGATCTCGGTCTGACACAATGCTCGAAGGCACTCCGTGAAGACGAACTACCTCCTTAATATAGATCTGAGTAAGCTTGTTCAAAGGATAATGCATATTTATCGGAATAAAATGCGCCGACTTTGTTAACCTATCCACAATCACCCAGATTGCATCATGATTTGCTGCGGTCCTCGGCAGACCAAACACAAAATCCATTGAGATGCTATCCCATTTCCACTGGGGAATCCTCAAAGGTTGCAACTGTCCTCCCGGTTTCTGATGTTCTACCTTCGCTTTCTGACAGATCAAACGCGCCACCACATATTCTGCCACATCTCTTTTTAATCCCGACCACCAAAATATCTTCTTCAAGTCCTGATACATTTTGGTCGATCCAGGATGCATACTCATCCGACTCTTATGGGCCTCATCAAGAATTAGTCTTCTAACTTCTTGATCTCTTGGTACACAAATCCTTGTCCGAAAACGAAGGATTCCATCCTGCCCATACTTGAAATCAGGTTCCTTTCCTTCCGAACCTAGTCTCATCTTTTCCATCAACTCTTCATCTGCTCGCTGCAACTCCAGAATTCTATCCAAGAACTCGTTTGTGATTTGCAACGTCCCCATCTTGATACTTGATGGCTCCACTTGCATCAACAAGCTCAAGTCTCTGAATTCTTCAATCAATGCTGCTTCCTTAAGCATCATCGCACTAACGTGGATTGCTTTCCGACTCAACGCGTCTGCAACCACATTCGCTTTACCCGGATGATAATGGAGTTTAAAGTCGTAATCCTTCAAGAACTCCATCCATCTTCTCTGCCTCATGTTCAACTCTTTCTGGTCGAACATATATTTTAAACTCTTATGGTCACTAAATACTTGGAATGTAGTGCCATAGAGATGATGTCTCCATATCTTTAAGGCAAACACGATCGCAGCCAATTCTAAATCGTGTGTCGGGTAATTCACCTCATGATTCTTCAATTGCCTTGATGCATACGCCACTACTCTTCCTTCTTGCATCAATACACGACCCAGTCCTTGCTTAGATACATCGCAGTAAACTTCAAAACTTCTGTGAGGATCGGTTAAGATTAACACAGGAGACGATGTTAACCTTTCCTTCACTTCACGAAAACTAGCTTCGCACCGATCGTCCCACACAAACGATTGATCCTTCCGAGTCAACTTAGTCAAAGGCAATGCAATCTTAGAAAATCCTTCTATGAATCGACGATAGTATCCAGCCAGCCCTAAGAAACTTCTCACTTCCGTCACCATCTTAGGTTGTTCCCAACTTAGTACTGAACTTACTTTCGCTGGATCCACCGCAACTCCCTCCTTAGAGATTACATGCCCCAGAAACTTCACTTCATTCAGCCAAAACTCACACTTCGTAAGTTTGGCGTAAATTTGCTTCTCCTTCAGGACCTTCAACACAATCCTGAGATGCTCTTCGTGCTCTTCCGGGTTTTTAGAATAGACCAAAATATCGTCAATGAATACCACCACAAACAAATCCAAATATGGTCTAAAGATCCGGTTCATATAGTCCATGAAAATAGCAGGTGCATTTGTCAATCCGAACGGCATCACAACATACTCATAATGACCATATCGCGATCGAAATGCAGTCTTGGGTATATCCTCTTCCTTTATCCTGATCTGATGATATCCCGATCTCAGATCAATCTTGGAGAATACTGCAGCTCCCTTCACTTGATCCATAAGGTCATCAATCCTTGGCAAAGGATACTTATTCTTAATAGTGACCTTATTCAACTGCCTGTAATCCACGCACATCCTCATACTTCCATCTTTCTTCTTTACAAACAATAACGGAGCTCCCCAAGGCGAAACGCTTGGCCTGATCATCTGTTTCTGCAACAACTCCTTGATTTGATTTTTCATTTCTGCCATTTCTGGTGGTGCCATCCTATAAGGAGCAATAGAGATGGGACCAGCTCCAGGGACTAAATCGATCCCAAACTCTATCTCTCGCTTTGGAGGTAATCCTGGTATCTCCTCAGGAAATACTTCCGGAAATTCCCTCACCACTGGAATTTCTTCGATCGGCATCGACTCTTCTTCTCCAGAAGCCGAGAATAAACACATATAGCCCTCTGGTTCAAGGGTCCTATATTGAATCGTCTTTTCCTCACAATTGATGATCACTTGGTTCTTCATCAACCAATCCATTCCCAAGATCACATCCAATTGTAACTTAGGAAGACAAACCAAATCTACCGGGGATGAACGACCCAGAACTTCTACATTACACCCTAAACAGACTTTAGCGGTGTAGATCGGTATTCCCGTAGGGGTATCTATACTAAGATAGCAGGGTGAATCGGAAACAATAAGATTCAGCCTACTCACACATTTAGGGGAAACAAAAGAATGTGTAGCTCCAGAATCAAACATGATTTTGCAAGGTTGATTATTGAGCAGAAAATTACCTTGCACGAGATTCGGGGTTTGAGTTGCTTCACTACCACTTAGGGTAAACACTCGTCCTTGTACCACAGACTTTCCAGCAGATCCCTTTGCATCTTCCTTTGCAGACTCCTTGCATTCTTGGGCAAAGTGACCTTGCTTCCCACACTTGAAACATCCTCCTGTGGACCAGCAAAACTGACCATGATGGTACGCTTGCACTTCTCGCAATAAGGAGCATTATCGCGAGGCTTGTTCCGGTTATCCATCACTGCCTTGCCTTTCCCTTTGTTCTTAGAATATGGACTGTTGTTCCGATGGTCAAACTTCTTCTTTCTCTGGGGTCCATAATTCTGTCCAACCCCCTTCACTTGACTTCCTAACAACTCCGCCTTCTTATCATCTTCATACATTCTGCACATGTCTACCAGTGCAGGGAAACTCTGAATCCTTTGATAACTGAAGATAGACTTCAGCTCCGGCCTTAGCCCACCTTCAAACTTCACACACTTACTTCTTTCATCAGGGTTATTTAAGTAATAGGGAGAGTACTTCATCAACTCCTCGAATTTGGCGGCATACTCCCCTACACTCATATCCCCCTGCTTCAATTGCATGAATTCCACTTCCTTTTTCCTCCGCAAATCTTCTGGAAAATATTTATTGAGAAACTTCTCCATAAATACTCCCCAGTTGATTGCCCTTCTTTCAAAATTCAGCAACTGGACCGTGTGATCCCACCAGTTTTCAGCTTCCCCATGAAGCATGTAGGCTGCATAGGTCACCTTCTGTTCGTCAGAACACTCCAGAGTTTGGAAGATCTTATTGATCTCGTACAACCACTTGTTTGCCTCATCAGGTCTATATCCTCCCTCAAATCGTGGTGGATTGCACTTCCTGAACTCCGACAGAGTTTTAGCGTCATGATTTGCCATGTTGCCAGCAGATGGATTACCAGCTCTCTCCTGAGATGATTGACGCCTCTGCTGCTGCTGCATACCCTCCAGCACGGTTGTGATTCGTTCTAACATCTCATTAGTAACGTTTCTATTCCGGGTTGCCATAGAAAGACTTGCACTATGGGCTTTGGGTTACTAAAAGGTCTTTGGAACATAAATGCTACTACTAACTTACTCAAACATATTCAATCAACATTGAATACCACACTTAGCTGCATCTTCGGGGCCATGAGGAACAGGACCAATGCTCTGATACCACCCAAGGTTGTGACGCTCTCTTTTTAACTTGAAAATAATTAATATTTCCAAATAGATTACTACTTGCTATCAAAATTAGGGTTAGAAAATTTTTCCTTTTTAATACTAGTACTTGCTTAATTGAAAACCTCGTTTCAACATAACCCATTATATGAATTCGGCATAGTAATAACTTAGCTTTGAAAAGACTTTCGAGAGCGCGTTTTCGAGATCAGAAAGAATGTTACCAGCACTTATCAGTTGAATGCATTATTTGCCTCTCGAATGAAATTTGAATATATAAAATATAAATTTATCGCCGAATTCCTTTGTCAATTAAAATCAGAGTTCGCGGAAGTAAAAACAATACTTATGGGGAACTGTTGAGGAAAATAAAGCATATATATATATATAGGATAACAGGCATGATACATACCCCATCAGTACAAACTGTAGCAAGTGATAAAAGTCGAGATAGCAAGTTTTGGTAAAACATAAACAGACCAACTGTTCCAAAATAAAGGCTCACTCTAAGACCTCTCAATATATACAATATATAACAAAAGTCCAAAAACAGAAGTCCCAGAGAGAGTCCTCCATGTCCTCAGCAGCTCCTCAGATCCTCCACAGCTCTATCCCTAGGATCTAGGATCCAAAACCCCTATGCTATGCAGGTTCCTATGAACCAGCGGGTCCACCTCTAGCAGAAACAGTCGGCTCGATATGCACCTCCTCCTCGCTCTCATCCTCCTCAGGGTCCTCCTTGACCTCGCCTGACTGAGTAGAGACCCCACCACTGGGTCTAGGATCCGCAGAAGCAGTCCTATCATACTCAGTCGGACCAGGAGAAGGAGTCTCCTCAGTGACAACTCTATGGGATGAGGGATGGGAACGAGTGGCAGCTCTAAATCTAAAACTATGAAAACGACGCGTAGGTCGAGCCGGGGGTGGTCCTCTATAAGTGTAAAAAGGTGGAACATGCATAGTATAGACTAATGGGATCCTAAATCGACGAGGTCGCACACGCACCAGAGGGTTAAGGTGGTAGAGAGTGATCTCCACCTCCCCCTCAAAGGTGGCACGGTGCTCCTCATACGTCCATATACCACTAGGGATAGGGCGTATCTCGATGCAAGCTAGGTACCTGGCCATCACCTAAACAGGGCACAGGGAGTAAGTATACACATATACATAACGGATAAAGACTAAAATTACAATCACAAATATATCATGGACATATCATAATGCACGTACATATGAGCACACCAATTTTCAACATTATAACTCTTATAATGCAAGTGGCATGATGTATGATTTTTTATCCACAATTGAGGCCTCTAAATGTCCATCTTGGACGTCCATCCAATACACCATTGTGTTCCCAGAACACCGACATTAGTTCCCAGAACATAATGCCGAACCATACTTGGATAAAAAGCATCACTCCCGGAGTGTGCACCACATTCCCAGAACGCCACGTTCCCAGAACGGATAAAAACCAGGTCCCGGACACTGGCCACATATCTATAATGTGTCATCAAGTAGGTTATACTTTGGTACTCCCGGAGTACCCTCCTCATATTCCCAGAATATGATAAACGTTCCTACCAACCAGACTTCCAGTCTATATGTATGCACAAACATCATGGTTGGTTTTATCTTTATATTAATTAATGTGATTTAGAAACATTCCAATTTCTACTTTTGAATGATTTAATTGAGGTATAATATTTGGCATAAAATTCCCCTTTGAATTTTCTCAGAATATGCCTTTTTAAAACCCAGATTGAGTATTATAACTTCAATGGTATTTAAAACTTAACTTTTTATTTTTCAGATTCTGGTACTAACCGGTTACAGTTTCAGGCTAACCGGTTAGAATTACAAACCTGAACTGTTTACCATTGCAATTCAGAAAAACCCTTTTTCTTGAATTCTCTACCCAATCCAAAACACTTTTAACTTTATTTTTATACCTCAAAAACCATTGTTTCATCATTCAAAAGTCCTAAATCACATATTCTTTTCCAATGAACATAATTTCACTTGAAATTACTCCATCAATTTAAGGCATAATTGGCAATCTTTCCAATCTGAAATTTTGCATGATAACAACTCATGTTTCAGACCATGTATACTGAATTTAAGGCTTAAACTTGAGTAAAAATCCTTTAAGGTTTCAGAATTGGTTTGCAACAAACTTTTCTTTGAAAATTTTACAGTGTCTAACCGGTTACGAAAATCGTGTAACCGGTTAGATTATGCAGTCTGACCATAAAAACAAGAGTTTTAACAACTCATTTTCTCCCTTTCTCAAATCTAACCAAATTCTAGTATACACAAGTTCATATGCCTTAAAGTAAACATGTTTACACCCAGAAACACATTCACATTGCATGCATCAAGTTTATTGAATCAATTTGCATGAAAATTCACATAAACCCAATTTAGCACAACAAAACTGAAATCAAACACTTAAACACAAAAATCAGTCTTCATTTAACTTGCATGCATCAATTGAAAATTGCTCAAAACCACAGTGAGCAAGAAATTGGCCTCCAAGCCTTTGTGCTTAAAAACACATAATGCCCTTTTGAGTTTCATGAACTCAAATCCTAATTCATTTGATTTTTAATCTAAATCTAGTATATTATAGACTTCTCCCTTACCTCTAAGTTGATCTTGATGAAGATTGAACACTGAAATTGAAGAAATTCCACTGATTTCTCACAAACTCACAGCTCTGTTTCCAGATTCGTTTCCCAGCAACAGGGTCCAAAAACCAGAGATTTTGACATAGCAAATGTCCAAAGAAATTGGGGAAAATAGTTAGGACTCAAAGTAGGGTACATGCACTAGAGAATCAAAGAAGTTTGAGGCTTAGAGATTGACTATGCTTACCAAAATCGAGTCTGGAAGTTAGCTCCCAGAATCAGAATCACAGAGAACCCAGATTTCTACCTCCAACTTCCAAGCTTGATTTCTCCTTCCACACTAACTTTCTACTCACAGTGTTTATATCACTGAAAAGCCCTTGATTCAAGCTTTTCAGAAAGGTGTATTTCGCTCTCTACACTCGAAGACGAAGAAGAATTTGCTTCCACAATTATGAAACCCTAAATCAGTCCTTCCACCCAAAATTCAGATCAACAACCCTTGCTTCCTCAAAAATCCGTCTATTTATAGCCAAATTCGTTGCCATGCAGCAAGACACGCGTCTCTTAACATGCAATTAGTGGGATTCGTGGCGATTAAACGAGTAATTCAAGTGATTACTCATCAAAAACCACTAAACCAGTTTCTGTGTTCATCGTGTAACCGGTTACAGGGCATTACTAACCGGTTAGATCAGTTCAAAATTTAAAAATTATTATTTTTAAATCTTTCCCTCCAAGAACCTTTCTAATATTGCTTTTTAGTCCTCACCCAGGGACCAATATGCAATTTCCTTATATTTTGCATTTATTTGCCATATAAAAATATTTCCACTTATTTTTATATTTAAGGCTAATTAAATACAAAACATAAACTCAGAAAATTCTATAAATTAATAATAAAACTTTTATTATTAATTTCCTATTATTCGGGAGACGAAAATTAGGGGTGTTACACAAGTCATTGTGTAGCATTTGTGTGAGCAAGGTCGGGATCCCGAGGAGGGATGTTGACAACGATCGTCTTTTGGCTCTAAGTGACCGTGAGAGGCAAGGGTGTTGTGGCAGAGGGTACGAGGATGTTGTAGGCTTTGGTTGTGTTATTTGAAGCGGGAATCCGAGTATTGACATTGAGGTCATAATCAATGATAAATTGAAATGGTCACAGTAAGCATGTGTAATAGAGGAGACAACCAGTGGTCACTGTAAGCATGTGTAATAGAGGACACAGCCATGTCATCGTGGGATTTTGCCGAACCCTGTTGAAGGCGCTGTAATATTAGATGCCCATCGTGATTGAGTAGTCTAGCACCGATTAATTTGAGGATATCTTTGGCGGTCGGAAGCACGAAATGGTCCATCATAATCGTACCTCTCATGTGTAAACAAAATTACTAATTGGTAATTACGTTATTTAACAATTTATAATAATTAAATAACGATAATAACAATTATTGGCAAAGATACGATGTATAATATCGGTATAGAGGTAGTATGATTTTAATAATATCACACGTAATGAACATAATAATGACAATTATCGAGGTTAATACCCTCGTAAATCATAGAAGATTGTCTACGAAAAGAAGCATGATTATAAATATATCACGCGCAGTAATTGTAATGAATGACATTTATAAATATGTTAGAGCATTTAATGACAACGAATCAAATAATGAAAGCATTAATTCATGAAAAATGACAATGTGCGATTGCCGGAAACTGCCTAATGTCGTTTGAAAGGCAATGTATATCAAATATTATTATCCTATCACGACGGGAAAGACAGACATTTAAAAATATTCAGCAGCAAAGAAATTTGGCTAACAATATGCCACGTACCAGCATGCATACAAAAAATCATAATTAGGGAATATCAAATAATTTTTGACATGTGATGAAATTATAAGGAATCAAGCATTAGAAGCACATGTCAAAAGTATTGCATCAGGTAAATTAATATCAGCATGTGTGCAAAGTAATCACGTAAAATGCCAAGTAAATAGGAAAGTAATATAGGAACGAGGATTCCTTCCCTGATGCGTCGAGATGAGGAATGTCAGATCGAAGACTGTTGGGCTAAAGTCCTCTGGTAATTTTTTTGAAAAGAGTTTCGCCGAGCGGTTGGCTTTTAATCAGTAGATTGAAGTCCTCTGTCAATCCTTTCCAAGCGGGTTTCGTTAAGCAATTGAATGAAAGACTAGTAGGGAACATTTACGCAGTCGTCGTATAAATCCGAGGAGAGAGGAGTAGTGCGTGGTTCTTGACATTCCGGATGTATGAGATATCAAAAGGGGGACGCTGTCGAAGGTCCGCGCACAGTTGGCACATGTATCCAGAGTGTGGAAACGAGCACGGGGTTCTCTATACTCGGAGACGAGCTCAAAGAAGGAAATTCCACGCAGGGGTCCTCGCCATTATGTTCCCAATAGAGTAACATGATTGTATTCGCGATGCTCGGAAAACCATTTGCCCATTAATGAGAATCTTGAAATGGGTCGCTCAGTTGTTCGGGCCATCATGCGTGTACCTTGTATGTGTGAACGAAAATAATAATTAATTATAAATTGTCGTTCAAGATTGACAATTTATGACCATTAAATAATAATTATTGGCAATTAATAAATGACATGTAATCAATTTAATCATGCGCTAATTGGCAATTGCAAGTAAAAATGTTACTTCCCTGTTTTTAGGAACGAGTTGTTGGGCCAATAGAGGTGTTGATAGTCCATTCCTCAACCTTCTTCTTTTTTTTTTGGATGGGGCTGCTGAACCTTTTTTTTTTTTTGATACTGGGCCATTGGCTTTTTTTTTTGGTTTGTTAGGGCCTGTTGAGGCCCTTTTCTTTTTCTTCTTCTTTTTTTTGGCCCCTTTGGCCCGTTACCTTTGGAACCCTAGGGTTCCTTCCTCTTCCAGCAGGAGCAGCTGCTGCATGCTGCACGCCAACGGGAATGCGGCGGCGGTAAGAACTGCAGATACCGGTGTCGGCGGAAACGTTGCTGCGACTTCACGTTGTTCGTCGAATTGCGGCGGCGGCGACTAGCGAGGAAGAGCACTGTGTCCACGGAATCAGCGACGGTTCGGCGTGGCGGCGGTGGTCCCTGCTGGAATCAGAGGCGGTTGTCGGTGCGGTTCTTTCCCCCTGGTTCGCGAACCCCTTTTCTGGTTCGTGAGTCGTTCATCACAGCGAAGGCAGCGGTGGATTCAAGAATGAAGGGAGAAGAGAGCTTGCGATTGATCGCGGAGAGAGAGAGAGTGAAAGTGGATCGCGCGGGCTCGACGGCGGAAACCGTTCGAGGTTTTGGGGTTCGAAGAAACTCCGAGGGGCTTAGCCATGAAAACGCAGCCTTGAGCCTCTGATTACCGGAGAAGATCAGCTGCGAGATAACCACAGAGTCGTGAGTGGAGGCTCTGCGCCGTTCTTGAACGAGTGGCGATTCTGAGCTTGTTCCAGTGTTAGGAGCGGCGACCCTGTTCTTCTCCGTCCTCCATGGATCCTTCATCTTCATTCCTCACATGACCCAGAGCAGCCTTGATGGCGGCGGCCTCACCGAACTGGCCACCGGGAACGGCACTGGCAGCAACGGCGAAACCTGGCGATCACGGCGCAGGCGGTGGTTCGAAGGGAAGAGAGAAGAACCGCGTTGAACCCCTGCTGATTTTTTTTTTAGTGTGGATGGGAATCGAAGTTTACCGATCCCCACAGATGGCGCCAATGTAGTGGATCTGAGAAGTAGATCCACCACGATGTCTGTTTGGGGTTGTTGCAGCTGACGAGGGTGACCACGGTCCTACGTACCCCCAGTGATAAGGGGATCAAGCCACACGTAGTTCTTGAGAGTAGGGATGAGAGAACATACCTTAGCCCCTATAGCATGGCGATACTTATAGGGGAAGTTGTGTTGTGGTGCCTTATGGGCCTGTTCGGCCCAGTAGGGCTGACGTGGCTCTTAGAGGATAAGAAGGATGAGTTATTCACCCTTATCCTGTACTAGAGAGCTCATGCTTATCCTGTAGCAGTAGGATTTATTATTGGTTAACCCTACACCTACCTTTAGGACGCTCGAACGCCCTTCGGAAACAAATGATCATTTGATCAGCGAAGAGCTCGTTTTACTTGAGGAAATTCGAAAGAATGCCGCAGTTCATGAAAGTAAAATGAAGGAACGGCAGGCTCGGGAATACAACAAGAAGGTTCGTCCGCGAAGTTTTGAAGTTGGAGACATAGTCCTTCGGCGAGCTGATATTGGCAAAGGAAATGCTGGAGTTGGAAAATTGAAACCAAAATGGCAAGGGCCTTACCGAGTGAAGGCTAAATCCGGATCTGGTGCATACAAATTGGAAACTCTCTCGGGCATGGAAATCAATAACAGCTGGAACGTGGCCAAGCTCAGAGCTTATTACAGTTAAGCTCCTATTTTATTTTTCATTTTTTACAAATAGGTTAGTCTATTGCTCATAAATGTTAGGTCAAATAAACGAAGGGTAACATCCTTCTTAGATTAGAGACAATTGTTAGGAATTAGTTGATAGATGAGCAACTTCATTTTTGTATTATTTTATCAATAAAACACATCGATTTCCTTCAAATTCTTTTACGAACATTGTGATGTGACATACGCCTCATTTCGTTTGGCTAGCCACCGAGCGGAATCGAGATACAACTCTTTATGAGAGTTTAACAACGTATTCATAGAACGCCCGAATTCAGGAAATTACTTTCCTTGTTTCACGGTCCGAGGGTCCCGCTTCGGCTAAAGTCGGCGATCCGAGTTCTACTCACAATAATTTATTCAATTGAAGCAATTCCTAAATTAGCCTTTTTGTTCGGCGAATAGCAGTAAAATCAGGGGTCACGTGACAAACAAAACCCAAAAAGTAATGAAAGTGATTTACACAACACAATTTGTATACAATGAAAATTGATTAAAATTTAGCAGGAGCAAAAGTAAATTGTTCATGGCAGTCAAGAAGTATTCTCGAATACAACGAGCAACAAGTTAAACGCTCGAGTACAACGAGCAACAAGTTAAAGCAAAAATTGTTCGAAATAGCCAAGTAAAGACGCTCGGTAACAGCGAGCAACAAAAAGTTAAACCCTACAGAAAAACAACAAAAACTGATCACTACTCAATATCAGATAGAACAACGTTGGAATCATCGAAGTCAGGGGCTTCAGTTAATTCAACGAGAGGGTTAGGCAGATCCCCTGCTTGCAAATCAACTTTAGCCTTGGGCTCAAGGTCAATCAGCTTCCCGTTATCAACAGTATGAAATGGATGAGCCCCCACTACCCTGAACTCGGTCTCAAGATTTAGAACTTGAATCTGCTTGATTGCCGAAACAAAAGAATCATCGACACTCTTACTCAGTTGTAGAAGTTGGTTTCCGCCCTTTTCTTGTGACGAAGTGCCTTCTCCTTCAATTTCTGGGCAACAGCAGCAGACCTCTCAACCTCAGCCTTCAGCTCGTCCATCTTCTGCCGACTCTCCTGCAATTCCTTCTTCAGTGCTTCCTCGGCCTCTTTCTTTTTATCCTCAGCAACCTTTTGGGAAACCTTCAAAGAGTCCCTCTCCTTAATCAGTTCATTTTTTTTCAGCCTTTAAGTTTTCCAACTCATTTTTTATACGGTTCAGCTCATCCGAGAGGCTGGCCTCTTGAGCAGCAGACAATTCACAGGCCTCCTTTTGCTCGGCATTATAACCAGAGAAAAGACCATCAGGTTGCTTGGCCAAAAAATATGCAAGGTTGGCACCCCGAAGCAGATATTTGGCAAGAGTCATGTTGCAACGAGACCATTGGTCGGTAGAAAGAGTTCCAAAACGAGTACAGTCAGATTCAGAACAGAGGTATTTGCCAAACCTTTCATCAAATTGTTGGTCCCATATAGATGTTTCTGGTGGGGTCGCAACAGATGAGGGAGCATTGACAGAAGAGGGAACAGCAGCAGCCTTAGCACTTGAACCCTCGACCCGCGGATTCGCCCCTTCGGACACTTTCTCTTTTCCTTTGTCAATCCGTCGGCGGCGAATTTGTGGTTGAGGGGGAGAAATGGCTTGGACTTGGCCGTTAGGGCCCAATGAAACCGTTGCGCCGACAGCCACCACGTTTGAAGTTGGCCGAGGGGATGCCTCAGTTGGAGAAGCAGCTGAAGCGGAGGTACTCAAGCTCGGGGTACTTAAGCTTGAAGACCCGGAAGTCGCGCTCGTTGCAGGGGTCTTCCTCTTCCTTCCCCCTTGAAGTAAAGCAGCCATCCGGGAAGCCATTTTTTCTGCGAAGAAAAAGAAAAACGAAGTAACATTAGAACGGATCAACTTAACAAATACAACAACCAAAAGAAAACAGATTTACCAAGTTCTGCTTTAACATCCGATGAAGGGATGTTCACAATGTCCTTTGTTTCTATCATCCCATTAGATTTCATGTAACTCTCAACTGCTCGGCACACCTCCTTCTCATGTTCAGCCAGTTCTTTCCAATCTGATGAGTACGAGGCAATCGATCGGTTAAAAAAGCTCGCAGACCACTGGAGAGGAAACCATGGAATTGGTCGGGTTTCACCAGGACGAGTGAACCAGTAAACTCCATTGCCGACAAAGTTGTATTTTAAGAAAAAAGTTTATAACCCTTCCAAGATTCAGAATACTTGGTGAAAAGAGTATAGCCATTGCGGGACTTCAGAGAGACCCAAGGTCGTCTTACTGATCCTTTCTCAAAGGTGTTGCATTGAGGGGAAAATAGATAGAAAAAAATCGGAAGAGTGCAGGACCACTCCATGGCTGAACACACCTGCTGGAAGCCCCTCACAAATGCCCAAGCATTGGGATGCAGCTGGGAAGGGGCCACTCTCAAAGTACTTAAAACACCTATTTCAAAATCGGTGAAGGGCATCCTAATCCCTAACCGAGTAACAACTTCTTCATAAAAATAAAAACCAGGACTACCCGCCGGAATTTGACTGCAGACCCGTTCATTCAAACCCACTGGACTAATGGAGTACAGGTTCCCAGTATTGTCACCAGGACACGGCAGAATTATAGCCCGGGTTTGATCTAGTGAATTTTCTGTTGAGAGCTCGGATTGAGTACCATGAACCTCTCGGTCCACCCAATCATATTGATCTGCGTCCGACGGAAATGGATAAAGTTCAGGATTAGAGACACACTTCCTCTTCTTACCTGAGGAAAAGGGGGCACACTTGGAGTCAGAAGCAGAAAAACTTAACTATTTCAGATCAAATACTTACGACTACGGTCGGTTGGAGAACACCTACCTTTCAGGGCAGAATTTTCCCAAACCGACTGAAATGTCTAATACCTCTCTATTGCTTCCTTAACCTCCTCTGTTCTACCCTCTCGGCAATCCTATAGTGAATCACACCCTGCCTGAACTCTTTCAAAGTCTGAGGAAAACGCATGGCTATCGGTTTAACACAAATTTCTGGGTTTCCTCCTTTATGTGTTCTTGGAACATCAGAGTTTACAGATTCCTCACTCACGATAAACGCCGCTTCAGTACCAACCCTAAGAAGTAAAGTGCAGCAAAACGTAAAACAGACCTAAGAAACGCTACGACGATCACTCAGTAAACATTAAAGGGGGATGAAGAACTTCGAAGGTCAAATGGGGTATACTATAACAGTGATTTGGAACAACAATGATTTGGGGTTTGTTCGAACCCTAGAAAAATATTTTCAAAACTCAGGGAAGAAGAACCAGTGAAGATGCATTCAAAAGAAAGTTCTCAGCACATAAAACACAGCAGATGGCAGAAACGAACGTATGCAAAGAATCTAGAACAAGCAGAGAAGAAAGAGAAAATAATTGAAGAAAAGCAGAAATTCATTACCTGATATCAGTGAATAATCAAAAAATCGAAGAAGCGAAGACCACGAAGTGAGAAAACGCACTCAATGTAGTGAGGAAAACTGGAATGACAACAAGAACGCCCTTGATAAAATCTGGCTTCGATGATCAAGATTACAGAAAAGCGATGAACAGAGGTGAGAGAGTTTAAAAGGTTTCTGAAGTTTGTTAGAATGAATTGTGAAAAACCGCCCTTTGGAATTCGTCTTAAAAACTTCCCTCCACTATCTCAAAAGGATTGGGCCTGAGTCAGAAAAAGCCCATTAGTATTGAAAACTAAATATGTGGCACCTCCGGTAAGTTTGAAATCATAATGTTCCATTTCCCTGTAAAGTAAAGGACACGTGTAAACACAAGTAGAAGTGAAAGGTCACCTTGGGGTCAATCAAACGACAGCTCTGATAAAAGCACAAAAATGCTCGGGCACCTCTTTCAATCAGCAAAGTTCAGTCGGAAAACGGTTCGCTCGTCTCATTAACTCGGCAGGGCTCAAATCACCCAACCGAGCTTGGGGGGCTTATGTAGTGGACTTATAGTAGACCGAGCGTCGACCGACCGAGAGCCTCATTACCCTTACTAGTATGATACTGATACAGGGTCAACAATCGGATACTTACACCGAGAAAACTGGGTTTCTACATGTAGGTCACGTACCGATGAGGTTAACACCGAGCACAGGACTTTCAATCTGATCCTTATCGTTTACAGCCTCATCAAACCGTAACTACTCCTAGATTCCCACGACTCTTGGTTAGATAAAACAACATTGGATAAGGTCTATCACTTACAGGATTTATGGATATGATCTTATCATAACCTCTACAAATCCTACTTGAATTCTACCTCTACAGAAGGCTCATCAGAACGGCCCACAACACACAGGTAATCCCCTATAAGAACCACTATGCTATAGGGGCTAAGGTACGTCTTCTCATCCCTAAGTTGACACTAGCACACACATTGTTGACTAGGGAGAACCTAATTATCCCAACTGGATATTCAGAAATCCTAAAAAGTCCTATATTAATATCTTAGCTGGGATCATTCTTCAAGGCTCTTCCATAGCTTTAAGATTGATCTTGGTTAAGGACACGACATTTAATTAGTAAATGAACATGATTATATGTGAATGTATGTATGTGTAACGTGTAAGCATGTATGTGTGCATGAGTGTGTGAATGCATGAATATATGTGTGTACCGTGTGTTCCATGTGTGTGTGTGAGAAACCTAGAAATTTCCTAAGTAAAGCCCTAACTAAGTGAACTAAATCCCAACCAAAACCCTAACTAAATGGTGGAAACCCTAATGGAAAGCCAAAAAGTCTTGCACCTAAGTGACCCCTAAACACCCTAATGTCCCCTACATGTTCCCTTAAGAAATGTTAATCTCCACCCATGCATATTTTTGAGTTGCCAAAGTTGCCCTTCCATTGTGCACCCTTGGCCGAATTGATTGAGGTCAAAAGAGGAAAAATCCCATGCCTTAGCCTTGTCTATTTATGGCCGAATGGGCGAAGTGGCCACTTCATTTGTTCACTTTCACCCTTCACTTCTTTTCATCTTTCTTTCTACTTTTCTAAACACAAATGTTGAGAGCAAAAAAATCAAGCTCTCAACACCTAAAAGAAAAGAAGAGAGGTCGTGGGTAAGAAGGAGGAAAAAGAGGAAGATCTAGCCAACAACCTAAGTTTTCCTTGAAGATCCAAGACCCTAGAAGCTTGAAGATCAACCCTTTCTTGGTGGGTAGTTCGAAAATTATGAAGAAAGTTGTAATAGTTTAGATTTTTTCCTTTTGATCTTGTGATTTTTCTTTCTTTCTTCTTTGCATGTAATTTTCTAAGCTTTGTTTATGTTGATCTTGGACTTTCAAGATTAAAAGAATGACTTGTAAATCTCTAATCAACGGACTTCATAACTCAATTAAATTTTTCATTAAAGATCTTAAAATTTCTAACATAACTCTTAAAGATCTCAACGTTTTTCAAGTTGAATCCTCTAGATCTAAAGATTTGTTGAGATTTTTGTGAATCTAAGGTAAAAACCTCTTTTCATGTTGAATTTTCTTTCTTAGGACCGTGATTTGTGATGTGTTTAAGAGTTTATTGGATGAATAAATTGGTGATATAAACTTGATTGGTGATAAAGTAAAGTCTTTGGTGTTGCATGTCGATTTGATGATGATTTTGATGATTTGAGTTTATTTATGTGTTGATTCTACTTGAATCTTGAATTTTTAAGACTAAATGAACTAATAAAATACTAGATCCTAAACTAGGAGATTCGGCCATGACCTAAAGAATAAACCTTGATGCTTTTTTAATTTTTAATCCAAGTGGTTGCATGTTAAGCTCATGCTTATAAAAATTGATTTGAAGTGTTGAAATGTTTGGTCTTGAATTTGATCTTGAAAAAGGCTTTGATCTTACCTTGATCCTTTGAAAAAGTGTTGTTCTTAAAGCTTTGCATGAGATTAAAGAATAAAATGCTTTGATCTTGTTTTGATTTATGAAAAGTTATGCTCTTGAAACCATGCATGTTGTTTGAAAAAAAAAAGATTGGGTTTTCTTTAAATGTTCATCACGGTTTTGGTCTTCATTTACCCAAAAAGTGATCTTTATCTTTGATTTGTGCCACTACACTTGATTTCATGATTTGATCTACAAGATCTAGATACATGCATGTGGTTTTTGAGTATAAAGGATTTTATTCTTCTTAATGACTCTCACGGTTTCACAAGGAACTAAAGGAGATAAATTTTTGGAAAATTGATTTCTAACTTGATCTATGTTTGATGTTCATGCATTTTAATTTCATTTTATTTGATTTAAGAATTTTGTGTTTTTGCATTTAGAAAAATGAACCCAAAGACCTTGTTTTTGTCATAATGAATTCGGCCTACACCTTGGAATTAGACTAGGACCCTTTTCACGAAAAGACATAAAGATAATGAGTGTGTTTTATAAACTAATATGAGTCAAAATTGTTTAAAGAGGGTGTTGAATTTACTAATTTCCTATTCGGTCCTAAGTTAGTGGTAAAGGAAATAAATGGACTAATTAGTTGGAAAGAGTTTTGTGTTAAGTGGATGTATGCGGGTGTGAATTCGGTTGTGAACAAAAGGAAGAGTAAATAAGTTTGTTTCAGGACAAAGGGAGTGGAGTTTAAATATTAGAAGCAAACCAAGTTGATTTATGTGTTTTAAATTGTGATTCTTAGTTTGTTTTCCTTGATTGCATTCGATAATGTAGTATAGGTGAGTCTAGGGAATTTAGTTGCATGAAAATAATTTCACGTGATGATTTTTGAAAGGAATCCACTTGTTCTAAGTAAATGGTTTATATTTTGATTTAATACATGCATGCCTAAGTGTTTGTGTTATGAACTGTTTGTGAGTTGTATAATTGCCTTGATGATTGATTTAAATTGGTTATATGCTTGATGAAGTGTTGCTTGATGTGTATGTGTTAATCAATGTTTGAAAAACATGTGCATGCGTAATTAGTTTGAAATAAACTGGTTTTAAGAAAATTCCATTCGATTTATTTGAAATTTTTAAATTGTGTTCATGGCTGTCCAAAGTTTGTTTTATGATAAAGACTTGAGTTTTAAAGTGGTAATTTTAAATTAAAGAGTTATTTAAAGAGAAAAGTGTTTTTAAAATGTTTTCGGGGTTTATTAAAGTAATTTTTGCAAAACGACTCTTTGCTGTCCAGAATAGTTTGGACTTGTTTCTAAATTTTAAAAATGAGTTTAAATGATTTAACGTAAAGTTTTCAAGTAATAATTGATTTAAGTAAAAGCCGGATTAAAAACGGTTATGTTTTAAGTCTTTCGACGAGGAATGAGAGGTGTCTAAGTTTTGAAAAAGAATTTCCTAATACAAATTAATAACATAAGCGTATTTTATTTAGTACGAGGAATTTTAAAGACGAGGGATTGGGGCAGCCGGCAGCACAAGGATCCGAGGAGACGGTACGCATTAAATAGCTGGACCTCAGGTGAGTGAGAAGCTTTCCTAAGACACCGTGGTAGTTAGGTGATGTATTAGGTAGTTCCGTATCATCTCAAAGATCGGAACTAAGTGGTTAGAGTCAGTAGTATAAGTGGCAATTGTTTGATTGTGTGGCCACTTATACGAAGGTGACGAAGACCACATTGTTGTGTGATGTTTGTGTGAATGATAGCATGCTTTTATATATTTATTTAATTATGCCTTATGTTATTTATTGCTGTTAATGAAAATGAGTAATATGCTGATGGACGTCTATTACGTCCTGAAAATAGAAGCGAAATAAATAAGATTGTGAAGTAAAGACATAATGAAAGAGAAATAATGGTTGTAAATAAAGTATATAATGGGAAAAGAGAAAGAGTTGAGATTGGGGAAGGAATGAGATGATATTGCTGAGAACGAGCCAGAGCTGGGGAGAGTGATGTTGATATGAGATGTGATTTGAGCGGAGCTGGGCTCCTTTTGTCTTTGGTTTTAGTTTGGGACTAGTGTTGAGTTGAGCTTGCTCCTCCATTAGCGCTCAGCAAAATTGTAATCGTTGGAAAAAGGTTTTTGAAAAGCAGTTTTTGAAAAGGTTTTTGAGAAGAGCTTTTTTGAAAGATTTTTGAAAAGAGATTTTGTGGAGAATGGTGAAAAGAAATATTTAGAAAGGAGTTGTGAAAATAAATTCTTTTGAAAATGTTTTTTTGAAAAGAGGTTTTGAGAAATATTATAAAAGTGTTTTCAGAAAAGTTTTGAAAGGAAATTTTTGGGGAAGGCTATGGAAGGAGATTTTTATAAACTTGGAGAAAGGGGACTTTTGAGAAAACTTTTGAAAAAGAAATATTAAGAAGAAAAAGATTTTTATGAAAAGTTTACGAAATGATATTTTTTGAGAATAGTTTCTGAAACCAATGTTTTGTGAACGAAGGTGAAAAGATTTTTGTGGAAATTTTCAAAAGGATATTTTATGAAAGCGTATGATATGAGATTTTCCAAAATGTTATGAAGGTGTTTGAGGAAAGTGAGATTGTTTTGAAAAGATCGAGGATGTTGAGAAGGATTGAGATATGAGATGAGAGTTCCGTGATGTGATCCCAGCTCTGTGTAACATCCCGAATTTTAATTCAAATAATATTTAGAATAACGATAAGATTTAGAAGTAAGGATTATTATAAAAAGGACTTAAAATGATGGATTAGGAGTTCCTTGAATGCCATAAAGGAATCAAGAAGCATTGGCATCAAAAAGGAGGTCGAAAGATGAACAAAAGAGCGTTAGAAGCGATGTTTTTGGTGTTATAACCACCCTATATTAGGAAATTCAAAATAAAAGATTTACAACTCTAAACACAAATTCCACCTTTAGATGTGAAGTAGGATAGGTTAGGAAGCTTGTGTTAAAATTTGAGGAAGATCCAACGGTTAACGAAGAAGTTATGGCCGTTCAAAGTCGGGGTGCTGAAAATCCTGCAACTTAATCGATTAAGCTGCAACTTAATCGATTAAGTCCAGAATGTTGGAAACCCTTAATCGATTAATAATCGATTAAACGACCCTGCAGTGTAAAAAAATAAAGGTCGTTCACGCGTGATTTTGGCCATAATGCACGAAATTTCTCTCTCTAGGGCACCCAATATCTCATCCCAAATCCATCAAGCTTCAAGGGAATCACCCCAAGGTCCATCATCAAGTCCCTCTTGGTCTCTCCAAGTAAGTATTCATGATTCTTGAAGTTCCTCTCTCTCTAATTTGGATTTGCCCTCTCTCTCTTTCCCTTCTTTGGGGAAATTCGAATTTCCTTTTGAAATGGGGCAATAATTTCATCCTCATTCCATTCCTTTGATTTAGGAAAGATTATCATCACTCTCTTTACCTTCGTGCGTTTGGAGCTCTTCGTTTTGGGAGCGTGCGGAGCGAAGGCTTGGGTTTTTCCGCTCTTCCTCTTCTTGGTTAAGGTAAGGGGGTGGATATAGTGAGCATTGGTTTGGTCTAGGATTGGGTATCCCTATGGTTATAGTGATTTTCTAGGAGTTATGTGTTTATAAAAATTAAGGGTAGAATCTTGGATAGTAATTTAGGAAATGGTGAATATAATAGAAAGGAACTTAGGAATCATAATTAGAAAGGGGAAGGTAATGTGAACTTTGAATGTGAAATGATGTTGAATAATTGATGAAATAATTATTGTGAAATACATGTATACTTGGTCATGGCTAAATTAGGATTTATTGGTTGGAAATGAAAAATGACAACATGGATAGTGTGCATTATGTGTGTTTACTGAAATTGGAATGGATTATGATTATGATTATTATTACTCAAGCGATTATAAGCGGCCTAACACTTTCTTATAGAATAATGACAAAAATGATTTTCCAAAGCACCTAGTCCCTTTCTAAGTTTTTTCCACTAATTAGCTTAACTAGTATTCATGCTAACTACCTTATAATCGCTTGAGTAATAATCCTAAGTCTACCACCCACACTCAACATAAATATAAAATAATACAAGGGAGCGGGAAATGGAAGACTCCTAAAAATGGTTGTTGTTATTGATTTCCTTGGCACTTTGTCTTCATCAAAATAAAGCTTTCCTTGATGCACTTTCAAACGGATCAAAATGTTCAAAGGACTCTATTCCTAATAAAAATCCTAAAACTGTACTAAAACTCCTAAATTTGCTAAAGAAACAAGCCAAATTCTTAGTAAAAGGAAGTCTAATTCATGCTCAAAACATCATATATTAGACCCAAATCACTCCCCCAAACTTAGCATTTTGCATGTCCCAGGAAAAAGTAAAATAAAAATTCGAAAACAAACGGCTACCTTCTAAATCAAAATGTACACACTTAATCTAGGACTACGACTCACCAACTCAGACACTTATTTTCACAAGCATACATACAATCGAAACCCAGTTAGAGAAACAAACTCAACAAGAACCAATGATTAGTGAACACTCTCAACGTCATAGTGTATATCTCTCATGTGTATCAGGGTTATATATTCAATTCACTCAAGTTCATGCAATGACAAAGTGTTACTATAAGCTTGACCATAGATCAAAATCGCCACTGAAAGTATTGAAAACATGCACAAATCAAAAGGTCTTAAATGGGTTGTAATGGGGCCATGGCTAAAAGTGTCAGGTGGGATAAAAGAAAGTATTGAAAATTCATAACTTTTGACTTGAAGATCAGAATATGACAAATTTACAGTCAAAATGATCGTAATAAGATGTAGAATTTATTTTTTTACTGTTTGGAATTTTGTTTTATCGTCCACGATTTTTTGTTTTTGTGAGAAATTATAATGCTTTATTATGTAAGAAAGTTTAATTATGATTTTGAAAAAAAAATATTATTTTCTACTGTCTAAATGAGGTACACAGTTTTAGTATATTTTTGTGTATTTTGAATTTTAAATTGGTAGACATATAATTAAGAGTACATAATACCCTAGGGTAACCCAATTAAATATAACCACCCTATTAGTACCCTAGGAAGACAAAGCACTAATTGCTCACTTTAACTATGTTCCCCACTAAGTTAGTGGTCATAAAAACCAAAGCCTACCAAAATTTGCAAACAAGCCCTTCTTAGCCCCTTGAGAAATTCGAACCCCCTCTTTTGGTCTTTGACCCTGACTAAAATTTTCACCTAAACCCTTAAGACCCACATTTTATGTTTTGAACCCCCAAACCCAATTCTCTATAAATACCTAAGTTAAGACATAACATACCCCTCTTGGCTCATTGTTCTTAAACTTACAAAAAAAAAGAAGAGAGGTGGAGAAGAAGGAAGAACCGTGGGGGAGAGGAAGAGAAGGAGGAGGAAAATTTGACATTTTTGGCTTGATCTTCTTGATTCCCCTTAGGTAATCACTCCTAGCTTGTGTTTCCTTCTTTATTTTCATTTTCATTTTTCGGTTCTTCAAGCTCAAAAACTAAAGTTTTGTTGTTTCAAGAACACAAGCTCTTGCATGTATGATTTTAAGTTCCTTCTTGCTTTTCTACACTTATTTCTACTAGGATTGATGTTTAAAAACAAAAAAATGGACATGCAACCACTGAATAGGGCTCACGGTTTTTAGCCCCTTTTGATCCAAATAATTTTTGATCTTTGATTTAAGTTTTTATGCTTTATAATGAGTTGATTTATTATGTTCTTGAAGTATTTGTTGTTGATTTACAAAAAATTTTCCAAATTCCCCTATGCATGTCACGGCTAGGGTTTGATTTGGGGGAAATGATTTTGTTTCATTGTGCATGTGATGGGTCCTTGATTTGTGAAGTTTATTTGATATATTTTTGTATTCTAAGTTTGATTTCAAGAAAAATGAAATTTTGATTTAATATGTGTGTGATAGGTTATTCGGTTTTGGCCCCTTTATGTTAAAATAATGAGAATGCTTGAATATAAGTGTGTTAGTAGTGTTTATTAGTTTAGTGTATTTGATTTGAAAAAAATCTCCTTTGTTTTCTTTATGCATGTCATGGCCTAAGGGCATAAATGAGGTAAATGAATTTGTTTCTACTTGCATGTCATGGATAGACGATTATTTGTATATATTAGGTGTATTTTTCGGTTTGTGCATGAAATACATGAAAGAATGAATTTTTGTAATGATTTGTTTTATTTTTGGGCTACATGGTTTTAAGGAGAAAATTATGCAAATAAGTTTAATAAATTTTGTTGTATAATTGTGCTTAAGAAAGTGATTGGTTGAGTGTGTATATGTTGTTTGACAAAACAAAAATGTGTATGTTTTATGTATGAGTAATTCGGCCAAACTAAAGAAAATGAATAAATGACTTTATTTTGGTGAAAAGCTTATGTCTTGATCCTTGCAATTATGTAAGAATTCGGTGTAAGCATGAAAAGTGAGTAAATAAGTTTATTCTTAAATGCATGCCAAAGATTTGCTAAGTTAAACTATTTTCTTAAGAACATTCTTAATTTTCAAGTAGAAAATGAAATTGCTTGCTTAAGTGATGCTTTTAACTATGCATGCATGAATATTTGGCCTCAGCATGAGAGTAAGAATTAATGATTTATTTGATAAGTTTTGTGCTTGATTTGTTTATATGTGTGATATTCGGCCATGGGATATACATATACCTAGGAAGTTTTGTTTGATGAAAATAAATTTGCATGTGAATGTCTTAAGTTGATTAAGTTGATTTAAAGTGTTTGGAATTGTAGTCTTTGACCTATTTTGTGAAGTCAATCCGGTTTCATTGAAATCAAGTAGGTGAACATGAGGTTGAATTAGTTTGGAAAAGATTGTGAATTGTATGATTGAGTTAGTGTTGGTTAATCGATTACGTACTTTAATTTAATTGATAAAGTGTTAAATGGATGCTTTGAAAATTATAAGGAAATTTATGATCCATCAAAATCCGTGTGGTGACACTAGATAATGACGACGAAGAAGGAAAGGGGTCTCCTCCAAATTGTTGTGGATCATAAGTGTCTGGACCAACCAATAAGGTAGCCCATATTACAAGTGGCCATTCAAACTACCTAGTCATGCTCGGGCCACGACCGTGCCTGGCCAAAGAAGCATCACTAAAAATCGAGCTGCAAAAATATTATGTATGCACGCACTATATGGGTTGTAGGCTTGTGCTCGAAAACACAACAACCATTTAAAAAAAATCTATTAATTATTTAATAAATGTACCGTGAACGAGTATGTACCTTAAGTTGTCAATACTTGCCATGTAACACCCCGATTTAGAAAACTTTAATTCATAAAAATATGGGTCAATTTTTTTTTACTTGATGACATGGACATGGATACTCTTTTGCGAACACGTTTCTTTTTCAAAAACATTTGATATAAAATTATACAATCATGTTCCACATCATCCATCGGGTTTCCAAATCGAGATGTTACCAACACCGCGCTTTGAAATCCCTTATTAAATCATCCTCCTATTATTTCTTTTCTCCAGTCCAGAAAACATTATTACAAATACGGGAGTTACATGATATCCAGCAAAGTTATTAAAGTCCAATAACATACATGACTCATAATACATAAGTAAAAATAAACTATCTACTGATCCTCATCAGTGGATGCTGTAGCAGGTACTTCTTCCGGATCCTACTCTCATTGGCTGCGCCCGAACACTCCACCAGAAAGATCCTCCGCTCGAGTCCTCCTTAATCCGTAGATCCTCCATCTAATTGGTCGACACAGGACCAATAGGGCATAAAACCAAGAGACAAAGAGAGAGTCAGCGTTTCCGGGCGGAAAGTCGACGGTGTGGAAATTACAGCAAACAAACATATTAAGATAAATAATTAAATAAAAACATACTAAATACACATTCATAATTCATCATTTCCCTCTATTATCTCCATTATCACCATTTGTACTTATCAACATTTATCATTATCATACTTCCTTTATCGCACTTGCCAATTTCGGCCACAATTCCCAATTCTTACTTTAGTCATAGCTCCAATCTTCCTTTCCGCCCAAAGGCTTTCTTTGATATCACATACTTTCATATTTCTCGTCTTGCTTATCAAGGATTATACGTGAATCTTTAGACACTTTTCGATCTTATTAAGTTTTATTGAAGCACATCCATCGATGACGGGGAATTTGAGATAAGTCATCATGGAGTTTGGTTAGCACACATACATCTCCTCCAATCCATCCAAGCCTAGTCGGAAGCAAACGGGATGTACAAGAACCTTAACCCACGTAGGTCGAACAGCCGAGAAATCCAACAGCATATAAATCTTTGTCAAGACCACAACCGTACAGGCCGGTCATTAAGACAATTAATATTTTACGCGATACCGCAAGGGCCCAAAATCATTCGACTGCCCGCCTCGTTCAGGTTCCCTCTCTCCACTTCGAATTTGTTCAAGGGGGCGACAGTACTATTCTAGTCTGCAGTGTGGAACACGCTATGATCCCTTGGGTATTAATCCCCAATCACATATAGACTCGTTCCACCTAAAATAGTACTCTAGGTTACTTGACGTATCACCGTCATCACCCTCCCCTATCACAATCACACACCTGAGTATCCGCAGATAAACAAGGTATCTTCCTCTCCACTACTTCACACTCAACTCGCCGCGTTATAATTAATGTCTTTTAAATATTTTATCAATCTTTTGTTATCCCTAGGTTCGTCGAGTCGCCCTTGTTCATCCCTTCCATTAACCTCGACCTCTAATCGAATCTTTAGCATTAACGCTTCCTCATCGTTACATGATCGTCAATCAACTTAGCACATTGAGAAACTCCTTACTCAGCAACACGTCACGTCAGTCTTTCGCATTGGGGATCCTCACCCAACACGGGTTACGATACCTCTTTCACTGCTCCCACGTTTCCACCGTATCCATAATAACTTAGTCTTTCCACTTTACTTTTATTATTTCTAAAAATCACCAGTCTTTTCATCACTCACTTTAACATCTTCACATTATTCCCATCAACGTCATTAATTTACTTCATAATCAAAGCATGGCAAATATTTCTAATAGCATGATTACTTTCGATTTCAGATAAAAGTTCAGCAGGCATAAAGCATATCATAATAATTCATCATCATAGCATCATGTCATAATATTATAACCAAAAAGGGGATGTCTTAGTCCTGCGTATAAGTGGCCAAACATACACAATCAATTGCCACTACACGACTGACTTGTAGACCCCACGTTCCAGCTTCTGAGATAGCCAAGAACAACTTAACATGTTACCTACAGACCACTGACACCCTCTAATCCTCAAAATAGACATCATACATTAATAAAACATTCTAATCCAAATACCTATCCCAAAATTAAAATCACCATTTGAAACTTTAAATCGAAATCCTTTTGGTCAAAATCAAAACATAAATCTTTTTCTCCGAAATCATCCCAAAACTCTTTAACACTTTAAATTCTTCAAATCATTATAGGACAATTAGCAAAATCACTTTAAATAAATAGATTAGTGGCTGGTCCGTCTTGGACAGCAGCTCACCCGAATCCGAAAACATCGAAAAATCTCAATTATACAATCAAACTTCTACTACAACTTAAAACACTTAAAACTTATGATTTTAAACACTTGTAGACATTTTATCAATTGAAAATACTTCAATAAAAATTCTGGACAGTCACTCTTAATTTTATAAAATCACTTTTTGAAAATCCGAAATCATCGTAAAATCATACGTTAACTCACAAGGCCTTTTGAATAAAAATAAATACTTCAAAACAATTTATTTTCAAACCATAATACTTTTAAATAAAACTTGGACAGCCATGACAAAGTTCCAATATCCAGAAATGAGCTTAAAAATGAAGTAACTCAAACCAATTTATTTTTAGGAGCAAGTCACCAATTGAAAACTTAATACATAATCGTTTAAAGCAAGAACAAACACATCAATTAAATCTCATGCACTTACATAAACCACATAATATCCCTCAACCACTCAATCTAAATAGATGCTCACAACCACATATTTATTTGCACCGAACTGGAACTTAGAACAACACCATTAGGGCACTCGTATCAAAACCATAAACCTAATTACACCTTTTAGCATGCACTCTTCTTATAAAAATATAAACCAATTTCCTACATCTATTTATTTACTTTCACATATCATAATCAAAATAAAAATCCAGCCATGTCCAGCAATACACACACAAGGCATTACATCCACCAAAACATCGAACACGAGTTAAACCGAATACGGAGAACATAAAGAAATAAAATTCCAAGACTTAATCAAATCAACTCGTTTTAATCCCAAATTTTGTAAAACACTTAAAAATATATTGAAATACTTCACATAAAATTTTTAAGTCAATCCACCACCCAGAACCTATGTGTCTCTCTGATTTTTCTCAAAAATCCAAGTCTGGACTGCTGCAGACAGAAGCAAATTCATATTTATTTAAATAGAAAATGAAGTCCAATTGTCACGAAATTTTGGTACAGGACATCCTCATATAGTTAGGAACATCTCATAAAAATTTCAGATTATTTGGATTAGTGGAAGTAATGTTTTTTCAATTAAATTTCTCCTTTGTTTTGAAAATTCCGAACCAAGTTAGCTCACTGTTTTAGGTTAAATAAATTATCAAATCAACTCCAAATAATCCTAAACTTTACAGAGAGAATACCTTTATGTGTAAGGCTGTACCATAAAAATTTCAAGTCCATCGGAGCGATATAAGTTCAGAAATCCAGTACGCATTTTGCCCGAAAACCCCGTTTTTCTGAAATCGTTTTATGAAAGTAATTCTTGAAAAATTAGCAAACCATATCCAAAAATTATATAAAAATTCAGAGGCATTCAAATTAATCCCTTCAAAACAGTGGCAAGGCCTTAAGCTCATGAAACTTGTACAAACACTTTTCATACAAATCTTTCTCAAGCAAAGTCCTTAAGACTACGAGATCAACATCAAACTAAGACATGACTCAATAGAGTTCTTAAACAAGTTTCTAGTCAATTTAAAATCACTAAAGCATTTTCAATTAACATTTAACATGTATCAAATAGGTTTATCTTCTAAGAACCTTGTAAAATCGAATGGTGCATCAAAATAAGCCAAGAATTTACATGTGTGTACAAAACTCTTATAAAGCACAAAACCAAACATTTTCCTTTATCAATTTAACAAAATCAATTAGTACACCAACTCGAACCAAATTATATTCTAGGATTACCTAAGGCATTTTAGTACATGTTCTTCAACATACAATCTCTTAACTAATCTTTGAAATTAGTCATACAACACTTTATCGTCTTAAAACAATTAACTATTTATACGTACCTAATTAAACCTAAAGAAACCAAATTGATCAAGCAAAATAAGCTCATATTACAAGTTCCTAACACTTTTAAATCATTCAATCCACTTAGAACATTATCACACAATTTCATTTTCGTAAGACAAAACTTCCTAAGTACATTCACAATACTTGGCCGAATTGATTCAAGAACAATTGGGCTAATAATTACAAATTTAAACACTTAAATCATTATGATTCTTGGCATACACTTGAACACAATTTTATTATGATAAAACAAAATCATTTTATCATTCTTTTTTTTTTGCTTGGCCGAATGGATCAAAAGAAGATAAGTTAAAACTATAAACATAGGTACTTAAATCATCATGACTTACATCAAACTTTCAAACACAATTGGTTTTCATGAAACAAAAAAAATCATTTGCTCACTCGTTTTCTCATAGCCGAAACACACATATACACATCAAAGGCACAAAACTTTATCAAACAAAATTATTCATCCACTCTTTTTATCATTAGGCCAAATATACTTACATACAAGATTTAAAACTCAACTTAGTACTAATCAAAAATCATTTATTCATCTTCTCACGCTTTAGGCCGAATTGACATTTAGAAACATCATGCACACATTTTTTGTCAACAAGTACATTCATACTCTTAAGCGTTTTACAGACTTACACAAAATTATTCAACCAAAATTTATTAAACTCATTTGAATAAAATTTTAACCCAAAACCGTATAGCCTTATTCGTGACAAATCAACATAAAAATTTCATTTTCCATGCATTCTTTCATTAACACTTAAAAATACACTTAACATATATTAAGAACTAAGAACTAGTCACATGCATGATAAAACAAAATCATTCCACTCATTTTCTTACCTTGGCCGTGACATGCATGAGGAAAATAAGGAAAATTTTAGCAAATCAAACATACAAAGTTTATAAACAACATTAACACTCTTATACTTAAGCATTCAAATTAAAAATCGATGACCAAAAATTATTTTAACATAAAGGGGCCAAAAACCGAATACCCTCACATACACACACTAAATCAAAATTTATTTTTCTTAAAATAAAACTTAAAATACAAAAATATACCAAATAAACTTCACAAATCAAGGACCAATTACATGCAAACCAAGATAAACTAATTTTCCCCAATTTACAAGCCCTAACCGTACATGCATAAAGGATTCAAAAGAAAATTTTGCAAATGAACTTTGAATAATCTAAGAACACCATATTTAATCATAAAAATACAAATCAAAGTTCAAGAATCATTTAAATAAAAAGGGGCTAAAACTGTGAGCCCTATTAGTGGTTGCATGCTCACTTTTTCATTTTTAACTTCAAATACATGTATAATCTAACATAGAAAAGCAAGGGAAGTAGAAATATAAAACATGCAAGAACAAAAACTCAAGAATCAACAAAAATCCCTTCTTGAAACCAAAGCAAAAACCGAAAACAAAGAGGAAAGAAAAAGGGAAACAAGATTAAGAATCAATACCTAGGTTGATGATAGAAAAGAAGATGAAGGAAAAATGCATGAGCATTTCCCCCTCTTCCTCCTTCTCCCCTCTCTCGGCCACTTTCTCTCTTTCTCTTTATCTTTCTTTTTTTTTTTGTAAGAGTATGAGTGTCTATGTAAGGGGGGTGGTAAGAAGGGATGGGGTGGGTATATTTATAAAATAGTGGGGTAGGGGGTTTAAGACTTAAAAAGTGGGGTGCAACGTAAAATTTAATTGGGATTTATGTCCAAGGAGGGGGGTTCGAACAAGGCAAGGGGTCACAAGGGGTTGTCTTGAAATTTTTAAATGGTTTAAGATTTATGACCACTCAACTTAGTGGGGAACATAATTAAGTGAGCAATTAATGCTTTGTCTCCCTAGGGTATTAGTAGGGTGGTTATACTTAATTGGGTTACCCTAGGGTCATGTGCACTAATAAATAGATGTCTCACAAATTCAAAATTCAAATGCATAAAAATATGTCAAAATCGTGCACCTCATCTAGACAGGAGCAAATAATATTTTTCCAACACAGTACAAAATACTTAATTTCATAATTACACTTTCTTTCGCAATTAAACATTATAATTTCTCACAAAATATAAAATTCGTGGACTGCAAATTGTGACGCTCTCTTTTTAACTTGAAAATAATTAATATTTCCAAATAGTTTACGACTTGCTATCAAAATTTAGGACTATAAAATTTTCCTTTTTAATATCATTACTTGCTCAATCAAAAACCTCTTTTCAACATAAATCGTTACCTGAATTCGGCATAGTAATATCTTAGGTTTTAGAAACACTCTCGAAAATGCACTTTCTTGATTATAGAATATAAACTTATTGCCGAATCCATTTGTAATTAAAATCAGAGTTCGCGGAATAAAAATAGTACTTATGGGGCACTGCTGAGGAAAATAAAACATATATATATATATATATGATAAAAGTCATACGACATAACCCCATCAGTACAGCAGTAGCAAGTAACATCAGTCGAGATAGCAAGAGTTTATAAAATAGATACAACCCAACTGAATAAAATAAAAACCTCACTCTAAGACCTCTCAAAATATATACAATATATCACATGATCTCAAAATAGAAGTCTCAGAGCAGGTCTTCAGTGTCCTCAGCAGCTCCTCAGATCCTCCACAGCTCTATCCCTAGGATCTAGGATCCAAAACCCCTATGCTATGCAGGTTCCTATGAACCAGCGGGTCCACCTCTAGCAGAAACAGACGGCTCGACATGCACCTCCTCCTCGCTCTCATCCTCCTCAGGGTCCTCCTCGACCTCGCCTGACTGAGTAGAGACCCCACCACTGGGTCTAGGATCCGCAGAAGCAGTCCTATCATACTCAGTCGGACCAGGAGAAGGAGTCTCCTCAGTGACAACTCTATGGGATGAAGGATGGGAACGAGTGGCAGCTCTAAATCTAAAACTATGAAAACGACGCATAGGTCGAGCCGGGGGTGGTCCTCTATAAGTGTAAAAAGGTGGAACATGCATAGTATAGACTAATGGGATCCTAAATCGACGAGGTCGCACACGCACCAAAGGGTTAGGGTGGTAGAGAGTGATCTCCACCTCCCCCTCAAAGGTGGCACGGTGCTCCTCATACGTCCATATACCACTAGGGATAGGGCGTATCTCGATGCAAGCTAGGTACCTGGCCATCACCTTAACAGGGCACAGGGAGTAAGTATACACATATACATAATGGATAAAGACTAAAGTTACAATCACAAATATATCATAGACAGATCAAAATGCAAATACATATGAGCACACCAATTTTTCAACATTATAACTCTTATAATGCAAGTGGCATGATGTATGATTTTCTATCCACAACTGAGGCGTCTAAATGTCCATCTTGGACGTCCATCCAATACACCCTTGTGTTCCCAGAACACCGACATTAGTTCCCAGAACATAATGCCGAACCATACTTGGATAAAAAGCAACACTCCCGGAGTGTGCACCACGTTCCTAGAACGCCACGTTCCTAGAACGCCACGTTCCTAGAACGCATAAAAACCAGGTCCCGAACACTGGCCACATATCTATAATGTGTCATCAAGTAGGTTATACTTTGGTACTCCCGGAGTACCCTCCTCATATTCCCAGAATATGATAAACATTCCTACCAACCAGACTTCCAGTCTATATGTATGCACAAACATCAGGGTTGGTTTTATCTTTATATTAATTAATGTGATTTAGAAATATTCCAATTTCCACTTTTGAATGATTCACTTGAGGTATAATACTTGGCATAGAAATTCCCCTTTGAATTTTCTCAAAATATGCCTTTATAAAACCCAGATTGAGTAGTATAACTTCAATGGTAATTAAAAACTTAACTTTTTATTTTTCAGATTCAGGTACTAACCGGTTACAATTTCAGACTAACCGGTTAGAATTACAGACCTGAACTGTTTACCATTGCAATTCAGAAAAACCCCTTTTTTTTCTTGAATTCTCTACCCAATCCAAAACACTTTTAACTTTACTTTTATACCTCAAACCATTGTTTTATCATTCAAAAGTTCAAATCACATATCCTTTTCCAATGAACATAATTTCACTTGAAATTATTCCATTAATTTAAGGCATAAATGGAAATCTTTAAAATCTGAATTTGTTGACATTACCACAACTTATATTCAGACCTTGTGTATGGAAATTAAGGCTTAGATTTGAGTGAAAACCATTAAAGCTCAGAACTGATTTGTAAACTGATTTTTCTTTGAAAATTTACAGTGTCTAACCGGTTACGAAAATCGTGTAACCGGTTAAATTATGCAGTCTGACCATTAAAACAAGAGTTTTAACAACTCATTTTCTTTCTTTCTCAAATCTAACCAATTTCCAGCATACACCAAGTTCTTATGCCTCAAATTAAACATGTTTACACCCAGAAACACATTCATATTGCATGCATTAAGTTTATTGAATTAAATTACATGAAAATTCACATGAACTCAATTTAGCACCACAAAACTGAAATCAAACACTTAAACACAGGATTCAATCATCATTTAGCTTGCATGCATCCATTAAAATTTGCTCAAAACCACAGTGAGCAAGAAATTGGCCTCCAAGCCTTTGTGCTTAAAAACACATAATGCCCTTTTGAGTTTCATGAACTCAAATCCTAAATCCTTTGACATTTAGTCTAAATCTAGTATAGTGAAACTTCTCTCATACCTCTAAGTTGATTTGGATGAAAGTTTGACACTGATTTGCAGGAAACTCCACAGATCCTCTCAGAACCAAAGTTCTGTTTCCAGTTTCGTTTTCCAGCAACAGGTCCAGAAATCATCAAAATTAACATGGAATTTGGCCAAAGAAATTGGGGAAAACGATTAGAACTTGATCTTGGTAACATGCACTAGAAAATAAAAGTGATTTGAAACTTAAACATGATCTGTGCTTACCAAAATCGAAGCTCGAACTCAGCTTCCAGAACCAAGAGAAAACAGAGTTCAGTTCTCCAGTTCCAATTTCTAAGGTTGATTTCTCCACACACAAGAACCCTCAACTCACAAGGTATATATCAATGAAAATCTCTTGATGTAAGCTTTTCAGAAAGGTGTATATCACTCTCTAACACTCAAAGACGAAGACGAATTGCTCAGAGCAATTCAGAAACCCTAATCTCCCTTCTTCAACAAGATTTCAGAGGAACAACTCTTAATCCCTCAACAATTCACCTATTTATAGCCAAATCCAGGTTACATGCACCTTGACGCGTGTATTGCCACTCAATTCATGCAGCAATCGTGGCGATTAACGAGTAATCCAAGTGATTACTCATCAAAATCCACTAAACCAGTTTCTGTGTTCATCGTCTAACCGGTTACAGGGCATTACTAACCGGTTAGATTAGTTCAAAATTTAAAAATTATTATTTTTAAATCTTTCCCTCCAAGAACCTTTCTAATATTGTTTTTTTAGTCCTCACCCAGGGACCAGAATGCAATTTCCTTATATTTTGCATTTATTTGCCATATAAAAATATTTCCACTTATTTTTATATTTAAGGCTAATTAAATACAAAACATAAACTTAGAAAAATTCTATAAATTAATAATAAAACTTATTTATTATTAATTTCCTATTATTTGGGAGACGAAAATTAGGGGTGTTACACAAATAAAATTACAAATACTACAAAAATAAATTCTACATTTTATTAGATCGTTTTGACTGTAAATTCGTCTTATCCGATCTACCAGTCAAAAGTTATGAATTTTCAAAGTTTAATAAATCAAATAAATCAATAAATAATTATTTCTCCAAAACATAAAGAAATGCTACAAAATAAACTTTTGAATCAATAAAGCACAATAATAAAATATTTAATCAATTTAAAACAATTTCCTCCTTTCCACGTGTTCCAATAACATTTTATCTAAATTTAAAATGAATCATCCAATCAGAAATTTTCGAAAATCAATTTATTAAAAATGGGAAAAATTGCGGGTGTTACATGCCAAATATTTTTGGTGGACACTAGAGATCTAGGAAACTTACCAATTTTGTATGTGCATGAACAAAAATATTAATGAAGTAAAAGAACAAATGCTTGCTTTAAATTATAATGGTTAAAGTGAAAAAGAAGAAGACAAGAAACATATGAGATTATTTGTCTTGAAAGGCCAAAAACCCACTATCACAATAGGTTCCTAATATCTAAACTCACGGTAAGATGTTAATTTCACAACCGTTATGCTAAGTAGGATTGTGAGAGACACAAAATAATTCAACATAAATAATTTAGTATCATCTATAATTCAACCTTGATAAACATAATAGTTCTGCCATTGTCACTCTTTCACATGAAAAAAATAAAAAGTAAAAGAAAGAGACAATGCTTAAAGTTATATTCCAAAATGAACTGAAACTCGAACTAAAACATCAATGTATGACAAAATAGTATTGAATTAACATCTACCAAATCAACAACCTTACACATATATATCATCATCTTCAAATTCTAGAATAACAAAACGAAACATCGTAATAAGTTCTTAAATAAATTAAATATTTACTTTCATTTAATTCCTTAAAAAATATAAATCTTAAAAAAAAATTTATACCAGCAAAACCATTTAACCAACCACGTGTAGTATAGACAATTAGGTGCATGCCCGCGGGTCCTGCCCGTCCACCCGAAATTTTTTGCGGTCTTCACACAAATTTTAGGCCCAATTTTTAAAATATGTCCGCCCGCATCGACTCGTGTTTTTTTTTTCCTCCGGGCATTTTCCGGTGTGTCGCGGGCAGCCCACAAGAGAGGATTTAAAAAAAATAATTCTTTTAGTTTTTTACTTACTTTGAGTGTTTAAAAAAATTAAATTTAAAAATCCTCTATGTAACACCCTATTTATAATTACCCTTAATTACCCAATAATAAAATTAGTGACTTAAAATTTCTTTTTAAGACTATTGCACTTATAAAAATCTCCGTGCAAAACGGACGGAGTTTCCCCTATTTTATTAACATTCCAAAAAATTTAATTTTCCTGTTAACCTGTGCAAATTAAAACATTCGCTAATTTCAAAAGCCAGCAGGGCCAATATATATATTTGTGCGTCAGGCACCACCACATCAGAGTGCGACTACATCACAGATAACAATAAATATGGACAAGTTAGAAGTTGTTAAAGTTTTCCCCAAAATATACATCCTATACATGGGAAGAGGTCCTGACTAACCCAAAAGAGTAATACTTTACCATTGCATTCACAAAACCAAAATAACATGTACAAATCCCAAGTATATTCAAAACTACCCAAAAACCCCTAATTCCCATAACCTACTCTCCCTGTGAGGGAGAGTGCACCTGCTCGGCCGGGGGTTGTGCAAGCTCAATCTCATTACCTGTAAAAATATAGCAAGAGGGTGAGCACTACACAAGAAGTAGGAAGCAGTTTCTAATTAGACATACTAACCCACTAAGTCATACACAGATTAGACATATAGCATTTATACATTCATTCAAGCCTTCACAGTCATACTCATGCAATTCCCTCATTTCAGTTTTCTTTCTCTTTAGTCCATTATAGATCAATTATCCAATAGTCTTTTCATCATACAATTACTCATTTCTATATATTTGTACCACTAGGATTTGGTTGCTCTTGCTAGGGCGTTTGTACACCCATTAGGGACTTTATTCACCCATCAGGACTATCACCCACTAGGCCTCACCCGTTAGGACTAATACATATAATCTTATACTCATCCTTATCACTTTCATTAACATATTCAATTTAAAAACTTTAGTCTTTTTCACATTTTCCATTCTTTTAGTTTTCGTTGAATTGATCATTTCGGGACATCGACTCCTAATGGGGCGTTTACACCTAGTGGGGCGTTTTAGCCTGATGGGTACCTAGGCCCTAATGGGGCGTTTGTACACCTAGCAGGAACACCTAGTGTCCCAATGTCCCCAATGATCAATTCAACAGTCTGTTTTCTTCAATTCATTTTATTTCTTGTTTCAATTAGCCATACACTCAATTCAATTAGCATAGTCCTAACATATCAAATCAAACATAACCACCATCATACATGTAATTCCAATAGCACTTAATCATCCAATAACAATTGTTTACATTCATACATACATTACAATTAATCATGCACATGTCTATTTCTAACAATAATTATTCCCACTCATACAAATCTAATGAACATTAACATTTAGGGCTCATTCACATTATAATCATGGTAAATTTCATTGTTCACTATCCCTAGGGTTCCTATCATAACACTAAACACATAACCTTAGCAAGTTACTATATACTAGTTAGAAACTAGTCCCTAAAACAAGGTAACACACACCCCCTTACCTTAATCAAGGAGAGAGTGGAAAGACCTTTGTCAATCCTAGCCTTAGCTTTTTGCCCTAGATACCCTTTAAGCCTCCAACAAGGAGTTCCCAAATAAAGTGAGTGAAAGGAAGAGAGAGCTTGATTCCTACAAGCCACAAAATATAGAAAGGCATGAACATGTGGTTCTTCCTAAGCTTTGCGATATCTTGCCTTTGCACACATCTAGGTTCTTGTGCTTGGCGAGGAGTGCGGGTCAATTGCTCAACTTGGTGAGTCTCGGTGTAGAGACTCCATGAAGTTGTCAAGGTTAGCTTTTCTATCGGACGATCATCCAGGAACCTTGGTAAGATTCCCGGTGAGTTTTAGGAAATCCTAAAATCTGGTTTGTTTTCACCATGGTTAGAGGGGATTCTTATAAAGTTCACTCAATTTTGCAAGGGTTATGTATTAGGCCACGTTACTCTTAAGCAAGTAAAATAGACTAAGGTTCTTATTTGTTAGCTTTGTTCTAAGCCTACTTCCCGATTATGTGGAAAGGCTTGGAAGGGATACTTTTCAAGCTAGTTTCTTGTCTTCTAAGAGATCTATTTCTTGGTATGTTACTATCTCGGTTACCTTAATTTCATTCATGAGGCTGTAATGATACCATCCGTCCATAGATTCAAAGGTTGAGGTGATCAGTCCCAACCCCACGTCTATCTACAGAGCACCATTGTTGGGTTTTGCTGGTAATATCATCATTTAACAGATGTAAGAGTGAGGATGGCCAATCCTAACCTTACACTCTATCAAATGACAACACCATTTCGAAATTTAGCTATAGTACAACTAGGATCCCACCACTTATTGGTTCTGCCCGAGGCTTCTCATGATTTTCTAAGGGATTGGTTTACCTCTGCGTATCTCTTAAGTTTCACAGTCCCTTGATACAAGGAATTTGAATTCTAAGTCCTTTCCTATTGACGATGACTTTCAAGATGATGCTTTTAACAAAGACATAATCTAAAGAAAATAGTTATCAGAAACTATATCGTGTAGAGTCACATCCGGGAAGATTTAAGGGTGTTGGTTGTTTGCTCTCATTCAGTTGGACTCGTACCTTAGTTTGGCTTGCACTATTGCCCAACTACTTGGAGAGCACAAGTAAAGTGCGCTTCATATGTCTTCACTAAAGAAATTATGAAGATGAAAACCTAACACTTACTGGATGTCGCTAATCTTGTCCTGCTTTTAAGGAGAAGTGCAAAAATGTGTGACCTCATTTTCTAATAGAATACCTTATAGGAATGTAACACCTAGTACTTATCTCTCGGTAAGGGTTGACTTCCCGATGCCGGTTGTACCTGCAGCGCATTCACTTCTTTCTTTGAAAGGCCCTGGGGACAGTTTACAGCCACGTGTCCCGATTGTCCGCAGTGAAAGCAAAGACCCTTCTCTCTGTACTGGGCCAAAAAACCACACAAATGGCGATGAAATTTTCCACAACGATGACATGGTGGTTTAGTACTTAAAGTAGTTGCATCCTGGATCATTTTCCTTTGGCCTGTTGATCTAGGCTGGGCACTGACATATGGACCTGATTTCGGAGCGGGTCCCTTGCCCTTCATAGGACCTCCTGCCCTCTGCACCTCCCTGCTTCTAGCGTCATACACCTTAGATGCATTAACCACCTTCACCTCTTGCTTAAGATCATGATTAGGACAGCCAGCGGCCAAATGCCCTGGTTGCTCGCAAACAAGGCACTTCTTCCGGATTCCCTTCATCCAACAGTCACCTCGGTGAAACTTCCCACACTGAGGAAAAAGAGATCGGTAAAATGGGATAGCCTTCACAGGCTCTATTCTCCCAGGAGTAACTGTCTCGATCTCGGAAATAGGGTAGAATTCTCTTTTCCCAAAGAAATCTTCTAGCCTCTGAATACCCTCTTCATAAATGCTGGACAGGTACACTAACTGGGCAAAGTTGTTAGTATGTGCATCCCCAAGAGCAATCCTGATATCCAGGCGGAGTCCTGCCAGAAACTTAATGCACTTGACTTCCTCGCCTACATCCTTGTAACTAGTCGCATAACGAATTAGCTCTTCGAATTGCTTTACATATTCGTCCACACGCATGCTCCCCTGTTTCAGGTGCAGAAAGGCAATTTCTTTCTCTCTTTGAACGTCCTCGGAAAGGTACTTTCCCCTAAACATTTCCTTGAAGATTTCCCAGGTGACTTTCTTGTTAGCAGCCTCCATACCTTTTCGCTCCTGCTCCCACCACTGTTCTGTTTCCCCACTGAGCGTATGCTGGGCCAAAAGAACTCTCTGCTCCTCGGGTGGTGACATTTCGCTGAGAATCCTTTCTATCTCCTGAAGCCACTTTCGAGTTCCATCCTGGTTATAGGCGCTCTCGTACCTCGGGGGATCACGCCACCTGAATTCAGCCAACCAGTTAATCTCAGGTGAGGATGGGTTCTGATGTGCCTGTGGCGGTTGACTAATGGCTGCCACTGCCGATGCAGTTGCGGCCTTCGCCTCAGTTTGCCTTCGACTTATCTGTACTAGGCTCTCTAAAATTGCAGCGATCCTATCATCGTCACTGCACCTACTTGCCATAGTACGGAGTCCTGGGAAAAACAACAAATCAATACATACACTATAAAGTAACTACTCATATATCTTATTACTCTAACTTAGACACTTAAATATTTATCGATTACTCGCTTGGTGAGTAACCAGTGGAGTAGTGAATTCACGCTCCAATGGCCGAGGGAAACTGCTCTGATACCATAAATGTAACACCCTATTTATAATTACCCTTAATTACCCAACAATAAGAGAGAGGAGGAAGTGATTTACCTATTAAGCTTGATAATACTTGATGAGCTTGAAGAGGAAGAAGAAGCACAACATGGACCTTGGTGGAAGGAGGGTGGAGCTCGAATAGGAGAAGAGAAAGGGAGAAGATGAGTTGTTGTTGGAGAAGGAAGGAATGAGAGTGAGTGTTTTATTTTGTTTGGGAAATGAATATGTGGCTATGGATTAAAGTGGAAAAGGGAAAGATTCCCTTTGTGTGGTTGGAAGGTGCTCACGTGCACCTCTTTTCTTTTTTTCTTGTACAGACCCTGGTGATAATCGATTACCCTATCCAGGTAATCGATTACTGCTTCAATGCAACATTTTATGGGTTTCAACCTGAGGCCTTGTAATCGATTACTTACCCCAAAGTTAATCGATTACCTAACAAATTAATCGATTAATTCCCTAAGTGTAATCGATTAAAATTGATGCAACATCTTTGTGTTTCTACCAGAGGCTTAGTAATCGATTACTTACCCAAGAGTAATCGATTACCCCTTCAGTGCAACATTTTAGTGACTTTTGCTGAAGGCTCGTAATCGATTAATTCACTACAAGTAATCGATTAATTTTCCATTTTCCTCTCTTTTGATAGTTTTTAACTCTAAGACAATTCCCTTAACCCCATGCTTATTTGGCTATGATTTCTATACTCAATCCTAGCTCTTATTCTTATAGTCCTCATAAATTCATCTCAAATCACTATAATACTTGTAAATTGAAAATTGGGATGTTACACTCTAATATCAGTTAATGTATTTCATTTTTCTGCTACTTCTAATCGATCTCTTTTTACATCATTTAATTGATTATTTGGGATGAATTGTATTGAGTTTTTTTTTTGGATTTTTTTTACTTTATTTAATTGATTTTTTTTATTTTTTTAAATATATGTGTGCCGCCCGCATGCCCGCCCTACCTGCATTTAGGGTGAGCAGGGCCTGAATTTTTGGCCCTAAAATTTTTAATGGGCGAGCATGCCCGCCCGCAAAAATTTCCGGGCCGTTTGCAGGCGCGGGCTTCGCCTGCCTTAATTTCCAATGTTAACCACGTGTGCACAAGAGAGTTTGAAAGTTTTCATCCTTTAAAGAACTTCTAAACTTGTTGACAACGCCGGAGCTAATGCAAAAAGCGAATTTGAATGCCGCGATTGTTATTGGAATGCTCAATTCATCACGGGTAATCCTTGAAAGATTGGGACATGCATGACTTTGATTCTTTTAATGATTTAAAATAAGAAATCATTTGATTGTGGAACTCTGTTTTGTTGAAAATAAGTATCAAGTTCCGATTTCCCACAAGCATCAGTTGTTTTGATCTCAAATTGTTCAAACTACAAATAAACAACCAAATTAATTTAAAAAAAAATAAGAATTGTATATAAGGAAAGAACCTGGATACCATACATGACTACTAGTGTCCTAACTTCAATCTCATCTACGCTGGCCTGCTGGTTGTTGGTTTTACTAATATGCCTATGTAGTAATATGATTAGGTGTTTGTTCTGTATCATTGTTCGAGTAGGGAATTAAGATTAATATTAAGGGGGTGGGGGATAGTTATGATGTGTGGCTGAGAGGGTATGTGTAGGATTCTTGTCAAATATATATAGAGAAAGAATAAAATTGTATCAAATTAATGTATTGAATAATTACCTTATTTGTTAAAGAAAGCACTACAATCTTCCTCCTCGTTCCTTTGTCTAACAATGATGAAGTTTGAACTTGTGATTGTGAATTACAATGACTCACATTGTAAAGAGAATCCTTTCTAACATACTCACCATAAGTTTATATAAGTTCTCCTTGATCCTTTTCACCTAGTCTTGATAGTAATATTGATAAAGCTAAGCATATGTATGATTCAAAAAATTGAGCTTCTTAGTTGGATCAAGAAAAGCCCCAAAAGCTAACACCATAGGGTGGCCAACTGAACATAAAGTATACTTGTTGACTAAGCGCAGTAGGATGGCTATTGTGACCAGACGGAGCAAAATCCGATGAATGTTGTGGGGTAGCATGTTGCTCAACAACAATGGTTTGAGGATTACCATTGGATTCATTTGTCTTTTGCAACGCGAGAATCATCTCCATCATCTTGCTCATTTTCTCTTTAAGCTCTGCCGGCTCTAATTTGTTCTTTGGATTTCCTTCAAGTGTTTCCATTTTTCTTTCTTGCAAGCGGATGTACTAAGGGTGCTTTGGAGCAATAGTCATTGAGAATGCTTTTGAAGAAAAGGGATATTAATAGATTTCTCATTATTTTAATTATTTTGATTATGATCTCTTTTTTTTTTTCAAAAGAGAGATGTTCCATATGGCTAATGAACGTCTCTTGGTGGATGGTAATTATAGAAAAGAACATTTAGTTCATCAAAATGGTTATCTTCGATGACCAAAGAGAGAACTCTAAGTTCTATAAAAATAATTACGTCTTTTGTGAAACCCTTAAGACTAGCAATGGTGAGTGATAATTATTGAAAGGAACACTTGGTCCCACAAAATAGTTACCCATAGTGACTAGAGAGAGTACCAGGTTTGTTAAAAGTATTTATTTTGCACGAGGTTTCTAAATTAGCAAGGTTTCTTGAGTGTAAGCATGCCTTTGAATTGAGGAAGAAGTTGAATTAATACACGAGTAACTAGATTGAGGATCAAAAGTTGCCATTTTCTTCAAACGTAGTCATGACATCATGTTTCATAGTTCATTGCTACAACGTTCTTTTTTTTTTCTCAAAAAAGGAAAACAAAGGTCAGTGCGTTAAAGCCTTGGATCTTCTTCATCCTCCAGGAGTGTATCTAAGGGTGGCCTCATTCTTCCTAGAAGAGCTTTCAAGTCGGGTGTATATTGGAGTCTTCTCATTTCCAGCTAATGCTTAGGCTTCTCTGATTTGTCGGGTTATCACATAATATACCTTAAAGTATCGGACAACATTTAGGGACACGTCTGGTTCATCAATCTCTGCCCTAGCCTTGTCCAAGTCTTTTAACTACTGTTGGCAAAAAGTCTCACAGTACCTTTCCATAACATCATTGTTATCCCTCCTTAAGGCATTGACTTGATGATAGGCCTCTCCCAATTATTCATTCATTTTCCTCGGAATTTCATTAAACTCAATCATTTGTTGATCGTAGAAGTCATTTGTGCTTTGCAAAACTCCATTGACCCTCTTTACTTAATTTTCAACTTCATCTATCCATTCCGAGTACTTTTCTGTATTCCCCTCCAATTGCTTTTTTTTTAACATTTCCACCCTTCCCTCTTGCCATTCATCCTATGCATTTGCTTTCTGCATTAACTCTTGGTTTTCTTGTTGTTCTTCCCTCATATTAATCAACTTACTTTCCAATTGATGAATCTTTCTATCTCTTTCTTCTAAGGCTTTCTTTGCTTCAAGCATTCCCCTATTCTGGTGTAAGCTCTTGAGTTTTTTGACTTTGTTTTCTAAGACTTTGCATCTCCAAACACTCTTGTTCAGATCCATGTCCTTAGTTTTCAACTACTCCTTTAAAATTATGATTTCCTCATCCTTTTTGTCTTCAAAATTTCTTTTGGTAGCCCCGGCAAATGACTCCCCACCCTCTTCCAAATCCTTAATTTTCATCTTCAATTGATGATTTTGACGATTGAAGAATGAAAGTAAGGATTTTGTCTCATTCTCTTCAACTTGGGTCGCTTTTAGGCGGGATTCCAAAACTATGTTCTCTTTCACTAAAGCTTCTTCATTAGGAGCGGGTCCTAACTTCTTAGGATCTGGCACAAAAGGAATGAAACCCCAGCTCTGGCCTCTCTCCAAGCAACATACGGGGGTATCTTAGTCCTGTTACGTTGATGTAGTTTGTTAACCCCATATATTTTCATTTTCGTCCAGGCTGGAAGAATCTCATCTTCCTTAGCTCAACTGTCATCTCCCTAAGTAAAAGCTCTCAATCTCTCCTTCAGAAGGGTTTGTGTCCGCCTCATTTGCCTCAAGACCAAATATGGGAAATAGTGAAAGTTACTCCTAGGGCCTATGAGAGGCACACTTGAGTAGTCCCCACATCTCATGAGCACAATGTGGGTTTCATACCAAGGACTTTTCTAACCGTAACACTTATCTGTAGTTTTCTCAAGTTTTTCCTTCCACATCGTGCCAATCATAGTCAATGGTTTCCATTTATTGAATCTTTTTAATAGGATCCTGATTTATATCTTATGACCCGATAAGGTAAAGATGAGTTGGCATCCATAAGAACAACATTTTTGCACAACATTGGACATTCCCTTTCTTTTCCATGTGGTATTTTGGTTAAGTTGGAAAAGGTCTCAACGAGTATGGTAGGAACTGGACTCACTATCGCCATGGCAACTTTGTGAAAAACGTCCATGGCAGTTGTATCAACCATTCCTTGTGTTGATGGGAAAAGTGCCAAACCGTATATTAGGAGTGCTAACATTGGCCTTGCAAGAATCCACTAACGATTTTTGACAAGGTAGACTAGATGATCTTCTAAAGTAGGCTTCTACTTCAACCCACTAAACGACTTATAAATCATCCTCTTTTGGGGCTATCCTCAATACCCAACAGCTTCAATACCTTTGTTTCCTTTTTCACGAATAATTTGTGATAGATCTTGTCCAAATCAAATAAGCCTAGTAGCTCTTGATACTCTTCTAGAATGGGAGTAGTGTCAATGTGTGGTAATTTGAAGATGCCTAATTTTACATTCTAGAAAGAATCCTCTACTTCTATTAGGGGAAGGTAGAGAATATCCCCATACTTGGAGATGAATTGGGCTTTCACAAATTCTGGAAAACTCTCAATCACAGTCTTCAGTCTACCAAGTGGATTTTGAAAGAATCCCGCATCGAAACCATGTCTCTTGGTCACATTTCTAGTCTTTTTGATCGACACCTTCTCACTTGTCATATGGAATCAGTCTTCTTTTTGTAATGAGGTCCTATAAAAAAAAGGAAAAAGACAAATAAATAAAGTTGTAAAAATGAAAAAGTATGATAACACTGATTATGTATACATGATGCAATGCCTTTAGAATTAAAAAAAAAATCATATTTTGGGTTATTAAGCCTTTACTACAAATATGAAGTATTAAGATCAATTGATAGCATTCGTATAGTTTCGGCAAACTTTAGAAAGATGGTGGGTCGTTACAATTTTTTTTTGCTAAGATGAGATATTATGATGAAAATGCAATGCATGCCCTGAAGGTAAATGACCCATTTCGAGGTGATTAAGCCTAAACTACCAAGATGAGGTATCAAGATAAATTAATAGTACTCATACAATTTTGGCAAACTTCATAACGACGATTGGTCGTTCCAAAATTTATTTATTTAAACTAAGACGAGATGTTATGATGCAAATGTAATATGTGCCCTTTGGGTAAGTGACCCTATTTGGGGGAAATTAAGGCTTCATTATAGGGTACGTAATGTCCAGGTGATTTGGCAACTACCATATTGTTCAGGCTGAACTTAGAGCAATGTTGGGCAACTCTAAGCTTCTTGATTAATGAAAAAGATGACTTACCCTCAAGGCAATGGGTCACAACACGGGTTTACATGTTTATGCAAAAATAGAGGTTTTGCTCGTGGCGTAAGGATACCAAAGTGCAGTGGCATCTTTTAGATCATTCGGGCTTAGATGACGATGAGTCACCCAACGTCACAAGGATGGTGATTACCTCTTACAGTAAATAAAATGTGATAAGAGATAAAGAATATGCACCCTCATGGTAAATCCTACAGTGTTTTTGGAATGTGTATTGGCCAGAGTCTTGCGATGTTGTTATATGGTATATTTAAAGTCGATTCCATTGTGGTTCAAGACTTTTAAAGACCCCCGAATTGCCTTCACTTTTGATGGTGAGGATTCACCTCGCAAACGGTCGACAAGAGGTCCGATATGCCTTCCAAAATAGGTTGGACACGCCTTTCAAAGTCCATGTTTACGATTAGTGATGACACTTCGAGTGGTAATTCCCCATACTATAAGAGACCATGCACTTGGTAAGTCAAATGTAGGACATAAGCACCCTTAAACTTAGGGTTTAAAATATAGTACCCTGGTATAGGATTTTCGTGTGTGCCAAGATTCGTGTGAAAATCCTATAAGAGGGAGCCATACAAACCAAAAATAAAAACCCCCACAACTGCAGCAAGTATCCATTAGCTCTAAAATAGAAGCATTTAAATATATGAGTGGTTAAACAAAAAATGATGAAACAAAAACCAAAACATTTAGGCATTTCAAAAAGAAAACGAATATGGGTAAGTTAAAAGCGACCAATTGTGTAGGCCTGACTCTCTTAATTAGAAACCCTTATAGAGTCGCCAACTGTCGCGACCAGGTCGTCTGGCAAGTGATGAGATCCAGACCCGCGAAATTTTGAGGAGTTGCTACCACATATTGTATTTTGGATAAAACGTGGAACAACCTTTTTTTTTTTAAAGAAAGTAATAAATTCCATTTTTTTAAAAGCATTGTTTGTTTTTTTAAAAAAATCTTGGTTCGGAGTTGGTCAAGGTTTGGGTAAGGTATTACCACCCCAACCGCCAGTTCAAAAGCGATACCCCTTGATTAGCATTATTTAACTGACACGGGTAATTGGTTTTTTGAAATTATTATTTATTTTTGTGTCTGACGAGGTTACCTCTAATCCTACGTACCCTCATAAAATGAGGATTCAAGGCTACATAGTTCTAATTTTGAGAACTAAGTTTTAAGTCATTTTTTAGAAAAATCTTGAACGTGGAGAGGAAGTGCAAACGATCCCATCATTAAATAGACGAGAAAAATCGACTTGCCAAAACGCGAGTTGTTTGAAAATTAATTAGCAAAAATGTTCTTAATTAATTAATTTTGAAAAAAAAAAGAAAATCTATTTGACTCAAAGAGGAAGCTCAAAAGATCTCACCACTAAATTTATTAGGGCGAGAAAAGTCGATTTAACAAAATGCGGAGAAAGAGATTTTTTTTTAAAATTTTTTATGATCAACAATTTATATATTAAAAAAACAATACATAAAAAAATATTTGCTTAATTTATGAACACTACAACTTAAAAAAAATTCTTATGTAAAACAAAAAAAAACAAAAGAAGAAGAAAATAAACTTTGTCTATTTTAATTCCAAAAAAAAAGCCCAAAGCACTAGGCACAAACTAGGGACATAACTTAACCTAATCTAAACCTAAACTAAACACAATAGCAATAGCCAACAAAAATGTATAAGCAGAAACTGAGAAGATACTAGGGTAACCAGCAAATATGGTAAGGGATCTGTTGTTATTCGATCACCGGCTCTTGTAAATGTAAGAGGCCTCATGGGGAGATTACGCCCGAAAAGGCCCGAAAATGTCAAAAGGATTAGTCACTCAATTGCGCAGCTGGATACCATGGGAAACAAAAAAAATAGAAAAGAAGATACACACAAGGGAAGAGTGATGAAGGGAGATGTTCACGCTTCGAGATCGGTGGCATTGCAGGTGGGGTGGTGCCAAGAGGAGACCACCGCTAACGTTCGTGGTGGCGGTTCGCTCGCAATGGGGCGGCGGCAGTGGCAACGCGCAGCGATGCGTTGGCATTGATTTTGATGATGGCTGTGAATCCGGGTATTCTTCGATATTGTTGTTTGTTTCTCTAAACATTTGCTTTGCTCTTTTTCGTTTTGATTGTAAGAGGGATATAAGTGAAGGGTGGTTTGTATGTATGTATGTATGAATGAGTGATGGTGACGATGACAAAAAAAATATAAAATGTTACCACTATCCTGTTTCTTTATTATTCTCTTTCTGATCCTTTTTTTTCGTGTTGAGTATTTATAGGCACAAACCTTTATTGTTTCTGGTTTAGGGATGTGTATATGGATGCTGAGGATTTCAATAAGTAGGACAAAGTACAACCAAGTTGACCAAGAATAATGCCATGGTGATATTAATATGGTACAAGTGTAGAAGAGGAAAAAGGCAAAACACAAGGGAAAAGAGGAGCACCTAGGAACCAAAATGGTTGTTGGCAACATAGCAACGGAGCAGCACCTACACGCTACTATTGTTCCGTTTTTATTTTTTCTTTTTAGAAAATTTTTTTGTGCTTTTTTTCTTGTGTGTTTAGTTTTTTTTTCATTCTTTATTGAAATATATGTAATGAAAAAAAGAAAAGAAAAGAAGAAAAAAAGAAAAAAGAGAGAAGATGAAATGTTTTTTTGTAAATATATATTTTTAGTAATTTTGATCATGAGACAATAATAATAATAATAATAAAAATTGGGCGTCAACAATGTGAAGTCAACATTTTCGAATGGTGCACTTGAACAAGAAGTTTACATCCAACAACAGTTAGGTTATCAAAAACAAGGAGAGAAAGATAAGATGTATAAGTTGAAGAAAGCCCTTTATGTATTGAAGCAAACGCCTAATACGTGATATACTTCATTGACAATGTCTTTCATAGTAGTTCATCTTAGCATGTTTTATATATCAAAGTAAATAAGGACGAAGATATTATTATAGTTTGTTTATGCATGAATTATTTAATTTTCACAAGTCACAACTCCAAGTTATTAGCAGAATTCAGGGAAAAAACATGACTACACACTTTTAGATGACATATATGGATTTAATATCTTATTTTTTAGGCATCAAAGTGTAGCAAACAAATGAAGGAATTTTCATCTTACAAAACAAATATGACAAATATACATCATACGTTTTGAAGAAGTTCAAGATGGAATCGTGCAAATCAATTTAAACACCAGTAAAATTAAAATTGAAGCTTGAAAAATAAAGTGGTGATAATCTTGTAAATTTTACTAATTTTAGGAACTTTGTTAGAAGTTTGAAGTAATTATCAACAACAAGACCTGATATTGTTTATATAGAGTTGGACTAATAAATAGATTCATGAATTCATCATAACAATCTTATTGGCAAGTTGCGAAGAGAGTTTTGAGGAATATCAAAGGAACAATTGACTAAAAAGATATTTTATTCCAACTCTAGCAATATAGAGATGATTGGATATAGAAATAGGGATTTAGTTGGTTGGTGACAATGAGACAGAAAAATACTTCATTTTATGTCTTTCATCTTGGGTATATTTGCTTAGTCTTCCGAGAAATAAGTTGTTTCACTCTCAACATATAAGACAATATATATAACTACAACAAATTATGCTACTTTAAATGTTTGGTTGCGAAGAATGCTAAGCGAGCTACAACATCAACAAAATATTCCCACAAGGATATTTTTCTATAATAAGTCAAAAATTGCATTAACGAAGAACCTGATTGTAGTGTCCTTGAACACTAGATGTCCTTAACCCCCTAAGCGCTCAAGATTATGGTAATCAGGAGCCCAAGAGAGGATCAAGTGTAAATATGTGACTTGTGGTATTTCTGCAGTTCCAGTTGGGAAAAGCAGGGTCTCCCTGGTCAACGAGTGTGTGCAGAGTGTCAACTTAGGGATGAGAGTACTTACCTGAAACCCTAGCTGTGATGAGCTATTTATAGGGTTTGGAGGAGGCTGATATGGGTCGTTTGGACCCTGTATCAGAGTTGTGCTGAACCAGGACTCTGTGAGATAATGTCGGATAATTATGCTCTTAGAATCTGGTTAGGATCAACTGAAGATCTCATGTCTAGGCTGTTGCGAGAATCTAGGAGAGATTTGCGGAAGGGATAAGAAGCCTCGGCGAGCCTGAGCTTATCCACTAGCCGACGGTATATCTCGGTCCTAGAGTTCCGAGCCTGATGGATGGGGGACCGATAGTAAGGCTCAGATCCATCAAGTCCGAGCCTGGCCCTTTGGTCTGCTCGGAGTCCATGAGTCCGAGCGAAGGACTTTCATGACGAGTAATCCGAGGAAAGTGCCCTTGGAGAACCCCTTTAGTAAGACTTGGGTCCGTGTATGGTCGGCAGACCCTACAAGCCCCCCAGCTCGTAAGACTTTGGAAAGTCTGTGACGAGATAACAAGTGGCTAAGGTTGACCATTTCGGATGTCTTAGTTCGGGAGTGTTTGACAACTGTTTCCAGCTTTAACCCTGTAACCTATTCGAGGTGACGTTTTGGGTTCCCTAGGTATGGCGCGTGTCCTTGAGAGTCGTGCCACATCATTGTAAATTTTGAAATTTGAAAAAGTGCCTTTAGTAACTGCCACGTCTCAACCCGTGTGTGGTTGAGTGGGTTAATGGGCTTTCGGCCCACCCAATGCATCGCGGAGGGAAACCAAAGCGTTTTTATATATTATTTGAAACCCTTACTCACCCTTCCACTACTCTTCTCCTTTCCAACTTTCTTGAGACCGAAAACTCTTCTCATTTCCCCTCTCACACACGTTTTTAACGCACCACTGCTCTCCAGATCCTCCCACTACAATCAACCTCTACTCATCAAGCGATAACTGAAAAAGGTAACTTCTTCTATTCCTTTTGTTCCAATTATTCGCCTCTAGTTCTGCTACTTCTTCTTTTTTTGAAGAGGGTTTTGGTTTCTCTGGGTTTTGCAGGGATTTTGGGGTTTTTGTTCTAGGTAGATAGTATAGAGGGTTTGGATTTCTTAATTATGGGGAGTTGGAGAGATTGGAAGAAGATTTACCATGAACTCTGTAGGAGATTAGGAGAGGAGCCTTCCAGTGATTCTAGTTTTAGTTCTGGGGATTTTGGGGATGTTGATGCTGACTCCGTTCCCATAGAGATTAGTTCCGATTCTGGTGATACTGGTAATGACACAGTAGGAGATCCTCCTGTCCCCCCTTGCGGCGAAGGGATAAGCGAGCCATCTGAGGTAAAACCCTTGGTAACGGAATACCCTTCTGATCCCACAGAGGATGGTAGGTGGTTGTTGGCTTATAGGTTTGCTGAGCGTCGAGCTCAGGTTAGGACTAGTCCCGAGCGATTTATGAGGAGGGAAGAGTCTTTGGGAGATCCTAAGAGGGAGGGGGGAAAAGGTCCAAGGCTCGGCCTTAATTTTAGATTTAAAAGATCTACTATAAAAAATGTTAACACCGAGCCTTTTACTTTTTCCCCAGATATGGTGGAGCGCAGGTGTGATACCCATCCTGAAGAATATCCTTTACCTCCCAACCACGCGCAGTACGATGGAGTCTTCGATCGGGAAGTACTTGGAACGAGGCCTTCGTTGCTGACGACAGACAGCCTGAACTACCTTCGTCCAATTCTAACACCTCCGAACCTGGATGGGGCTGCTTTGGAATTTGTTTTGAGGCACGTAAGCATAGACGACCGGATATGCTGCCAAGTGCCGGAAGACAAACACATTTTTTACTTTTACGAGGAGGTAGTGACAAAGGTCGGAATCCGCACGCCCTTTTCTACCTTAGAAATAGAAGTCCTCAACCACTTAGGTATAGCTCCGAGCCAGCTACATCCGAGCGGGTGGGCCTTCGTCCGAGCTTTTCAACAGTTTTGCGATGTTGAAGGTCTAACGGCGACGTTACGAGCCTTCTTCTGGTTATACGCCCCCCAAGTAAATAAATTTGGTGACTCCAAGGGGCTCTGGGTGTCATTGAAGGCTCGAAAAGAGCATGCCCTTTTTACGAAGGTAACCGATTCTTGGAAATCCTTCAAACCACGCTTCTTCCAATATGAGTATACTGGAGCCGAAGTGTGTTGGTTTATGAAGCAAATTGTGGAAGAAGGGGAAATTAAAGTCGTGCCTCAATTCCCATTGAGCTGGTCCAACGCTATTTATAACCGAGGGGCCTCTTTGTATCAATTTGATTATAAAGTGGACTTAACTAAGGCCGAGAGACGATTATGCGATCGGGTTTGGGAGTATCTCCGAGAAAAGGGGCAAATTGACACCAAACAAATTATGTTGAAGAGAACACAGGTTGAAGTGAAAGCCGAACTTGGTATATATACACTTTTTTTTTTTACTCAAAATAACACATCTTATCTTGTTGCAGAGAAAATGGGGAAGAAAGCTTCAAAGGCTAAGAAAAGTGCTGCTGCCTCGTCCAGGATGGCGCAGCTAGCTGCTGTGAAGGCAGGTTCTGGCTCTTCATCAAAAAGCCAGTCCTTCGAGCCAGCGCCAAAGAGTAGTCCAACCGTTTCTCCTCAGACTGTCCCTACCGAAGTGATTTCGGCCGCTGAAGGCATAGAGCAAATAATCAACTCGGAGGCTCAGCCGAGTGCTCAGGGTACCCCCGAGCGTCCACCTAAGCGGCCTCGGATGGACACAGGAAAGGGAGTGGCCGAAGGTTGGCTCCATCTGAGCAAGTCCCACAAGGGATTTCACGTTACTGAGGGTATGGACGACATTGTCGCCAAAATAGTGTGGGCTAAGAAGAACTCCGATGCCTTTAACGCAACTGTCTTCCCCCCTGAGGACGCGCAAGTGATAGGTGCCTGGACCCTAGGTACCTGGGAAAACAATTGTTCGGACCTGGTGAGGATTTTCCTGCGAGGTGCAAGCATTCTTCGTTACCTCAGTCAGCGTGGTGACGACGTTCATGCTGGTGTGTCTTCCGAGGAGAAGAAAAAACGAAGTGAAGCTGATGCTCGGGAAGACTACTTACAGCTTCAAGTGGAGGGCCTTAATAAAAAGCTTCAAGCATTGGCTGCCAAGAACGAGAAGCTGCAGAAGGGGAGGCAGGATGCTGAAGATGCCAAGGCTAGAGCCGAGGCTGACAAAGAGAAAGCAGAAAAAACCCTTCAAGAGGCCAATGAGGGGATAAGAAAGGCCGAAGAGATTATGAAGAAGGCCGAGGAAGATACTGCTGTGGCTCGAGAGCAACTCGAGTATGCCAAGGACGAAGCCGCTGGGCTCCGAGCCTCTCTGGATAAGATGAGAGCGAAAGCTCTCAAACATAAAAAGGCAGCCAAAGAGAATCTGTACAACTGGGACCATGCGGTTGAAGATTCTTTCCTCAGCACCGCCAAGCAACTTCGCGTCTTGAATCCTGGCCTTGTGACCAAGGGTGCTGACCCCAACTTTTATGTTAAGAATGGTCAGATCGTGGGCGAGAATGGGCTCCCAATAGATATGGGCGGAAATGATCTTCCTGACCACTTCGCTGAGGAATCCGAGGAAGAAGGGGCCGAGGGTGCTGAAGGTGGCGAGGAGGAAGAGGACAAGTTTGATCCTGAAAGTGTGGTACTGTCTGACCTAGAGTAGATCTTTCCTTTGCTTTTTAACTTGTATTTGCCCCGATAGACAGGCTCGGATCAGTTGCTGTAACTAATTTTGAATATTTATAATATCCGCTATCATGTTGTGCTTCTTTTTGTTCTTTTTGTTAAGAATTCAAGTGTTAAGACCTCGGAACTCCAGCACTTTAGCCGAGGTGGGTCCCTCTATCCGCGATATATAAAATGATTTTAAAGAAATCATGTTTGAATCGGGAATCTTTTTAAAGTACTTGACGAGTTATAAGCTCTTGTTCGAGCTGTTTATAATCGTTCGCATCATAAACGGTGGCTAGTCGGTTATGAGGAAAAGCACGTAAATACAATGAATTCAATAACAGAACTTTTATTTATTCGAAGCAGTGAATACAATGGGCTCGGAGTTCCACCGAGCGTACACCATCATCAAAAATAAACAATCCTAACAAAGCAAAGTTTAATAATGAAACTAAAAATGAAAAACAGAACTGAAAAAGGGATAAAAAATTTAGCTGAATTAGGCTCTAAGCTTTGCCACGTTCCATGTGTTATTGATGAGAGCACCCGAGAGAGTTTCGAGCTTGTAGGCTCTTGTTCCCGTTTTGAAAGCTACTCAGTATGGCCCTTCCCAGTTTTGAGCCAGTTTCCCGTCTTTGGCATTTTTGAGGCCAACGTCAGCTCTTCTTAGGACGAGGTCACCTACCTCGAACTCTCTGGGTACTACCGAGCGATTATACCCCTTTGCTTGCATAAGCTTGGCATGTTTCTCCCGCTCGACGGCTAGATCTCTGACTTCATCCGACAGAACAAGGTCCTCACACAGTAAAGTGTTGTTGAGGGGGTTTGGTTGTTGCATGGCTTGGAATGAAGGGATGATCCTTTCTATCGGGATGACTGCGTCACAACCGTAAGTAAGCCGATACGGAGTCTCTCCCGTCGAAGTCTGTATAGTAGTGCGATATGACCAAAGTACTTCATGCAAGTTGTCCAGCCAATTTCCTTTTGCACCGATGAGCCTCTTCTTGATCCCCTGGATGATAGTTCGGTTTACTGATTCCACTTGTCAGTTGGTCTGAGGATGCTCGACCGAGGAAAAATAATGCTCAATATTTAAAGCATTAACCAAGTCTTGGAATGCCTTTGCTGCAAATTGAGTTCCGTTGTCAGTCACCAGAACTTGCGGCACTCCAAACCGAGCTATGACATGTCTCTCAAAGAACTTCTGAACCTTGGCCGACGAGATAGTTGCTAGAGGCTCGGCTTCAATCCACTTGGTAAAGTAATCAATGGCAACTATCACCCATTTTAGCTGTCCTGGTGCGGTGGGGAACTGGCCAATCAAATCCATTCCCCATTGATAGAAAGGATAGGGAGATGAGAGTGAGTGGAGTTCCTCGGCCGGCTTCTGATACACATCGCTGTGAAATTGACACTTTTCACATTTCTTCACATGATTGATCGTATCTTGCTGAAGGGTCGGCCAGTAGTATCCTGCCCTTAGAATCTTTTTGGCCAGTGATTTCCCCCCCAACATGATGACTTCCGATACCCCCGTGAACCTCTTCCAGTGTCTGTTTTGCTTCAGCGGGATCTAAACATCTGAGCATAGGGCCACTGACCCCTCGGTGAAACAGAATCCCTTCCACCAGAGCAAATTGTGATGCTTTTCTGACGAGTTTCTTGGCCTCGATTGGGTCAGTTGGCAAGATTCCCTGTTCCAAGTAATTCGCAATCGGAGCCGTCCAACTTGGATCCACCGAAACGGAGAGGACAACGCTAGGTCCATGCACCATTTCTTGGATCAACGTTTTGTTATTTCCAGGTCCTTTCGTAGAAACAAGTTTTGAAAGAATGTCCGCTCGGCCATTGCTTTCTCTTGGGATGTGGCAGAATTCAACCTTAGCAAACTCTGAAGATAAGAACTTCACCTTCTCAAGATATTTCTGGAGGATGGGTTCTTTGGCTTGATAATCACCTTTAACTTGCGAAACCACCAACTGAGAATCACTGAAAATCTTAACTTCTCGGGCCCCTACTTCTTTTGCCATCCTGAGACCTGCCATTACAGCTTCATACTCCGCTTGATTGTTTGAAGTAGGAAATCCGAACTTCAAAGAATACTCAAGGGTCACTCCCTCAGAGTTCTCCAAGATTATTCCAGCACCTGCTCCAAGTTTGTTGCTCGACCCGTCAACATAAACGCTCCAGTCCAAGTTTGAGCTCGTCGATGGCTCAGTAAACTCGGAAAGGAAATCGGCTAGGACCTGAGATTTCATTGCCTTCCTTGGTTCGAAAGTGATGTCGAACTTTGAAAGTTCAATGGCCCAAGTCACCATTCTCCCTGCCAAGTCGGGTTTTTGAAGAATCTGTCGGATCGGCTGAGCTGTTCTGACCTTAATGTGATGGCTCTGGAAGTACTGTCGTAGTCTTCGGGCCGTGATAACCAAACAAAAAGCCAGTTTTTCCACCTTCTGGTACCTCAACTCTAGTCCTTGAAGCGCTCGGCTGACAAAATAAACAGGGGATTCTTTGCCTGATTCTTCCCGGACCAGAACCGAGCTGACGACCGAATCACCCACTGATAAGTAAAGAAAAAGAATTTCTCCAGTTACAGGACTAGATAAGATTGGGGGAGATGCCAGGTATTGCTTAAGGTCAGTGAAGGCCTTTTTGCATGCCTCGTTCCATTCAAATGTCTTTTCCTTTTCCTTCCTCAGCAGTTGGTACCACGGTAGAGCCTTCCGAGCTGACTGCGATAAAAATCTGGAAAGAGCCGCTACCTGACCTGCCAGTTGTTGTACACCCTTGATGTCAGAGGGACTCTTCATCTCGAGGATGGCTCGGAACTTCTCCGGATTTGCCTCGATCCCACGTTCGGTAAGCATGAATCCGAGGAATGACCCAGCAGGAACCCCAAAGGTGCATTTCTCCGGATTCAACCTCATATCGAATTGCCAAATTCTACCGAGAATGATCTTCAAATCCTTAGCATGGTCTTCTTCCTTCAAACTCTTAGCAATCATATCGTCGATGTATACCTCCATTCTCGGCCCAATAAGTGGGCCGAACACCTTGTTCATCATCCGCTGATAAGTCGCCCCAGCGTTCTTAAGTCCGAAGGGCATGATGTTGTAACAATATGTGGCATTTTCAGTGACGAATGAAGTCTTCACCTGATCTGGAGGATACATCGGGATCTGATTGTAGCCCGAATAAGCGTCCATGAAGGACAATCTCTGATATCCTGCCGAGCTATCTACTAATTTGTCTATGCAGGGAAGTGGGTATTGGTCCTTGGGGCAGACTTTGTTCAAGTCTGTATAATCCACGCACATTCTCCACTTTCCATTGGATTTCTTAACCAGTACTGGATTAGCCAACCAATCGGTGTACACCACTTCCCTGATGAACCCTGCTTCAAGTAGCTCGGCAACCTTTTCTTCTGTTGCTTGAGCCTTCTCGGTTCCGACCCGCCTTTTCTTCTGACAAATTGCCTTGGCACCAGGGTACACGCTTAATTTATGGCAAATGAAATTCGGATCGATTCCTGGCATGTCTGCCGAGGTCCAAGCAAATAGGTCTTTGTTTTCTACGAGCAGTTCTGTTAGTTCTCTCTCAACTTCTTCAGCAAGACCAACACCAATCTTGACACAACGGGATGGATCGGAACCCAAAATTACCTTCTTGAAGTCCCCTTGAGGGGTTGGCCTAGTTTCATCCTCCTCCCTTACGTCAAGATCTGCCAAGTTGACACTTCCCTTGTTGAGTGGTTCTTGCATAATCTTTTCATCTTTAAGTTCAGTTTGCCCAGGCTGATATTGTAACACTTCTGAGCCAGCTCTTGTTTGGAACGTACCGTTACCACCTTATCGTCAGACCCTGGAAACTTCATAGCCAGGTGGACAGTTGACACAACGGCACCAAAGGACTGTAGTGCAGTACGGCCGAGGATGGCGTTGTATGCCGACGGAGCCTGGACAACCAGAAACTTCACTATCTCAGTTCGAGTAGATGGTTGTTCCCCCATGGTAATTGGGAGGTAGATATGCCCTAGAGGGACAATGGAATGGCCCGTAAAGCCAACCAAACTTCCCTCGAACGGAGTAAGGTCAGATCTTTTCAATCTCAAGGCTTCGAACAGATCCAAGAACATAATGTCTGCCGAACTCCCCTGATCAACGAGAATCCTCTTTACTTCGTAATTGCCGAGCCTGGCTGTAACTACCATTGGATCATTGTGGTCTTGGATAATATCAGCAAAATCCTCGTCACTGAAGCTGATGACGATGTTCTTCTTTTTGGGTTTTTGGATTGGTCGGCTTGCCACTGAAAGGACTTGCCCCACATACTTCTTTCGATCACCTCTTTTTTCCCCTCCACCTGCAAACCCTCCAGCAATGGTGTTAATCAGAAAAGTCTCTCTACCTTTATCCTGTTCGGATAGTAGGGTAGAGGCTCCCCCCGCAGGTGGCGAAGGGCTTCTGTTCCTTTGTTTCTGCTCGGATCTAGGTGGGGAATGACTTCTTCTTTTAGCCCATTTCCGCAATGCTTCGCCAATGTATTGCTGAAGCTTTCCATCCCTTACCATTTCTTCAATCAAGTCCTTTAGCATAGTACACTGGTCAGTGGTATGCCCCCATCTGCCATGATGGTCACAATACTTCGTCTTATCCTTTTGAGCAGCTCTTCTCAGAGCTGGAGGCCGAGTGATATTGCGCATCTCGGCATGCATAGTCTCACGAAGGATTTGACTCAGCTTCTCGGGACTGTAAACTGGGTATACTCATCGTACTTGCCTTTTGGAGGCAGTTTTTCACCTCTTTCTCTTTCTCTTTTGTCCTTCCTCCCCCTGCTATCTCGAAAACGATCGCTTTGGCGAGGATCGTTTTGACGAGGGCGCTGCTCTTGAAGTTCTTCTTTACCCCGTGCCGCGGTACTAATCCTATGAAATTCTTCCAGATTAACAAACTTCCTGGACCTTTCCCTAAGCTCGGCCATATCCTTTGGTGGTTCTCCAATCAAACAATCCTTGAAATCTCCATCTCGCAAGCCTTGAGTGAGCAAGAGGACAGATACTCCAGACTGCAGACCTGATATGCCACTAGCCTCTTGTTGGTACCGAGCTAGGTAGTCGCGTAGAGACTCGTCAGGTCTCTTGGCGACTCCAGCTAGTGAATGATCTGACTTCGGTTGTGACATACTGGCTGTGTATCTATTTAGGAATGCTCTTCTAAGCTCGGCCCAAGAGTGGATTGAATTAGTAGGCAGGGAATTGAACCATCTCAAAGGTGCCGAGCCCAAGGTCATTGAGAAAGCGCGACACTTCATGAAATCCCCTCCTCCATAAAACATCATGGAAGACTCGTAAGCCGCAATGTGGTCCATCGGATCAGTTGTCCCAGTGTACCGAGGGATATTTTGATGGCCCACATAAGTCTGCGGGGTTTGAAATGCCATAATCTCAACTGTGAAAGGATGTCCAGGATGAGGTTCCCCAACAACACGCTCAGGAACCCTGTTCAAGTTGAGGGGTGAGGGAGGAGGTAGATTGCTCGGGTTGTCGAGAGCCACGTTAGGGCCTTGCTCGGCCATTCTTGCCATGCTCTGCTGCTGAAGAGCAGCAATAGCCTGATTCTGTTTCTCAGTCAGGGAAGTCTGAGTTCTCAAAATTTCCATGATTGATTTTTCTTTCCTTCGGGCCGAAGAGGTAGTCATGTAAGACCTGCCCTCTGTTTCAGAAAGTTGACCACCTTGAAGCGTTCCAAAACGACCCCTTGTCAAGTGAGGTATTTCCCTGTCGGATCGCTCGGCTCGGGAATGATCACGATGAGCGGAACGCTCAACTCGCTGATCCTCCCCAGTTCGTGATCCAACAGGGGCCCTCCGAGATTGATGTGGTCCAGAATCTGCAGTATCATGCCATTCTGAAACATGGCCATCTGGAACAGTGCGAGGGTTGGATCGCCCTCCGTCGCCTTAATGCGAGGAGTAACAGTGGCTTGTGCCTGAATAACCGGAGGAACCGTGGCTTGCGCCTGAACCACCGGAGGAACTGGCGGAACAGGAGGAACATCAGCCTGATTGCCTTCAGTTGGTCTTCCTGGGGCGATTATGTCCCTAACGTTTCCCCCGTTCTTGGGTGGCCTCCCACGGAGGCGACGACGGAGATCTCCTTGATTACCCTTATCGTTTGCCATGAGAACAGTGGATGTGGGAATACTAGTTATTCGTTCCCCACAGACGGTGCCAATGTAGTGTCTTTGAACACTAGATGTCCTTAACCCCCTAAGCGCTCAAGATTATGGTAATCAGGAGTCCAAGAGAGGATCAAGTGTAAATATGTAACTTGTGGTATTTCTGCAGTTCCAGTTGGGAAAAGCAGGGTCTCCCTGGTCAACGAGTGTGTGCAGAGTGTCAACTTAGGGATGAGAGTACTTACCTGAAACCCTAGCTGTGATGAGTTATTTATAGGGTTTGGAGGAGGCTGATATGGACCGTTTGGGCCCTGTATCAGAGTTGTGCTGAACCAGGACACTGTGAGATAATGTCGGATAATTATGCTCTTAGAATCTGGTTAGGATCAACTGAAGATCTCATGTCTAGGTTGTTGCGAGAATTTAGGAGAGATTTGCGGAAGGGATAAGAAGCCTCGGCGAGCCTGAGCTTATCCACTAGCCGACGGTATATATCGGTCGTAAAGTTCCGAGCCTGATGGATGGGGGACCGATAGTAAGGCTCGGATCCATCAAGTCCGAGTCTGGCCCTTTGGTCTGCTCGGAGTCCATGAGTCCGAGCGAAGGACTTTCATGACGAGTAATCCGAGGAAAGTGCCCTTGGAGAACCCCTTTAGTAAAACTTGGGTCCGTGTATGGTCGGCAGACCCTACACTGATGTTTCATGATAATAACAAACACATTGATATCAAACATTGTTATATTCGAGAGTTATAAGAGATAAAGAAATTGGGATTGAATATTGTAGGTCAAAAGACCAAATTGCAAATATTTCACGAAGCCATTTAAAGTGAATTTGTTTTTTAAATTGAAGAATATGCTCAGCGGAATGATGAGGTTAAGTTTAATGGAGGATGTTGAAAACTAAACTTGACAAATGTATTGGATTATATTTTGTCTTTTGTTATGGTTGTTGAACTAAATAAAAAAATGACTTATTTAAGTTTTTAGTCCCTCAATTTAGTTTTTGTTGAACTAAATATAATATTTTGCCAACACTTTCACAATATAATCGTCAAAATGCATTGTCGTTGTTGCTGTAAGTCTGTAACTATCAACCCAGTGTAGTTCAAATGGAAGCGATCTTTGTGCCTATCAGGGACTTGCTGCCATCACGATCGTTGGTGCGTCACCCCTATGGAAACTACAAAACTTGTTGGAAAATGCGACACCACCATGAAATCTTTTAGTGTATGTGCAATAGTAGATTTGTGTTGATAATGGAGTGTAGTGAGTAAAGTGGTACCGGTGTTGATGAGATTAGTGGCGGATGACAATTACGTTGGCACAGACGATGTAGGGTGATCTGGTTAAAGGGACAAGTTGGAGGTAGAAAATAAAGATAAAATAAAAATTAAAAAATTTTAAAAAATGAAAAATATAAATGACCTGCTTATAACAAGTAAGTGCATCTTGCACTAAAATTTTTTGAGTGCGGCAAAACCATCACCTAGTTTCATATTCTCTTTGTTTCACAAGGATGATAAAAATTTGCAAAATTGTTTCTCCCAAAATAAAGTTAAGGCTTAATTATGCCATAAGTTCCTGAAGTTTGAGATACTTTTGCCAGATACTCTTATATTTTTTTTCAATGTTTATACCCTCAAACTTATCTCCGGTTTGCTATTTGCCCCTATGACGGATTCCAGCCAATTTTTGCAATGTTTATGCCCTCAAACTTATCTCCGGTTTGCTATTTGCCCCTGTGACGGATTCCGACTAGTTTTTGCAATATTTATGCCCTCAAACTTATCTTCGGTTTGCTATTTGCCCCTCTGAAGGATTCTGACCAATTTTTGCACACATGGACCACCATGGTCCTAGTCAACCCCCACTAGAACTCTTCATTTTCAACTTTCTCCAACCACAAGAGCTCCAACCATCATACTGTCTCCCTCAAATAAGCAAATGACCCCGCTGCAGTGATAAACACGTGTGAAGTCTGTCGTTGCCCATCAACCGTCTTACGATCGTATGATAATCCAATTTGACTATATACAGCGCCTAAGTTGAATAGCACGGAAGCCTTCTCAAGGTGAATGTTCTGCTGAGAGGCCTTGTTTTTCTATTTGAAGGCATCAAACCAGATGAAGGTGAGAAAGTTGACGTGACTTGAGTCGGGTGAGATAGGGAAGCGGGTTTCAATGAGGTAGAGGGATTTGAAGTAGGTTTGGAAGGGGTCGCGCGCAGCAGAAGAGGAGGGAGGAATCGGGGTAGCGCTCGATGTTAGAGCGGAGCTGCTTTAGGGTTTGGAGATCGTCTTTGGTGGCAGTTGTGGTATGAAGGTGGGAGCAGGTGGGGTGAGGTATGGTGCCGGAGATGTAACACCCTATCTTAATTAATAGACTAATTACCCCGATTAGATTTAGTGACTTGAAAATTTCTTTCTAAAACTTAGTAAATTATAATACTTATGAAAATCTCCGTAAAATCGGACGGAGTTTACTTTGTTTTAGGGACATTCCCAAAATATTAGTTTTCCGTGTTTAACCTGCATAAAAACTTTCGTTTAAACAGCAGTAGGCCAGCAGGGCCAAAAATATAATTCAGTTCATTCATTACATCATTTAATAAAATATTTACAATTCCCGAGTTAGTTTGATTTCCAAAAACTATTATACACTCAGAAGTCCCAAAATAAAACTCTTGACCAGCACATGATCGCCCAGATAACTAATGACACTCCACGATGTGTAGTGTACTCCTGCTCGGCCATATCTCGTGTAAGCTCCTTCTGCACCTGTAATAAAAATAGCAAGAAAGGTAGAATTACACAGAACTTAGGAAATAATTTCTAAAAAGTCATAGTAATAAACTAAGTCTACCATAACTATAATTAATACACCATCATAACAATCATACTCCATTTCATGTTTCCACACTAATTTACATTATTAGATTATTTACTTCTCTTTATCTTTCCTTTCATTCACTTTCTTCTTCTTTCCTTTAGTTTTCCCCCATTAGGATATTTACACCTGTTAGGACATTTACACCCAATAGGACATTTTTACCCGTTAGGACATTTGACACCCATCAGGACCTTTCCACACCCATTAGGATCTTTCCACACCCATCGGGATGTTACAGGAGAAGTATGGTGGTTGGAGAAAGGTTGAAGATGAAAAGCACTAGTGGGGTGACTAGGACCACGGTGGTCCACGTGTGCAAAAACTAGCCAAAATCCATCACGGGGGAAAATAGCAAACTGAAGATAAGTTTAAGGGCATAATCATTGCAAAAACGGGCCGAAATCCAATACAGGGGCAAATAGGAAACCAAAGATAAGTTTGAGGGCATAAACATTGCAAAAACTGGACGGAATCCAATACAGGGGAAAATAGCAAACCAAAGATAAGTTTGAGGGCATAAACATTGCAAAAACTGACCGGAATCCGTCATAGGGGCAAATAGCAAACCAGAGATAAGTTTGAGTGCATAAACATTAAAAAAAAGAATAAGGGTATCTGGAAGAAATATCCTAAACTTTAGGGACTTGTGATATAATCAAGCCTAAAGTTAAAGTAATAAATGAAAAGCTTAGAAATTGTAAACTTTGATTTGTGATTGATTTTGATCAATACAAAGTACATTAACTTAAGTGTTTGATAATTGGTTGATGTGTTAGAAAACCATTAAATACTTTTTTTTAATTTTTTGAATTTGTTATCACCCCGGAGTAACTTAATGCTAAAATTTCACAATTTGCAATTAATTTTGTATAATAAAGTTTTTTTTACTTACTATCGGCACATTCCTGTTATGATAAATAAAATGGGGATACGAGGAAAGAGTAAAATATCCTCTCAATTATTTTTGTACTTTTATATATATATATATATATATATATATATATATATATATATATATATATATATATATATATATGTGTGTGAGAGAGAGATTTGCTAACTTATGTAAAGTGTTTTTTAGTTGGAACAATTTATACCCACTCCTCACTTCTCTAAACATGTCATCTCTCGTCAATCTCACTAAACCTGTTCTCTCTTCTCCATTTAGCCCACCGCCTCCTACTGCTGCCGTCGCTCAGCCACCAACCATCGTTGCCGCTCAGCCACCACAGTCCGGACACCCAACCCCTTCCCCGGGCGCGACCCATAGCACCTGCACCCAACCCACTTGGTTCCACCCTTCAGAAGCCACCACGACAACCACCCCAAGAGCCACTACGACAACCACCCCAACAGCCACCTCCCGGACAGCAACTCACGATGACAACAACTCCAACATCCACTACCCCTGCGACCGAACCCAACAATCATTGATAACAAGCACACAAGGTATTTGTGGAAATGCTTGTGAAAAAGCTCTAGGTGTAGTCGCAACAATCTCCCAACTTTCATCTAGCTTTGTCAAATAGTATTAATCTGATATCATATTCTCAACTAGTATCTCATGTTAAGGTGACCTTATTTCCAAAATTGTAGTGTCAATTAAATAGGCTAAAGTGTATGACATTTCTTGTACAGCTTGCAAGACTATTGGAGAGATTGATTCCTAGAATGAATTTCACGGATCTGTCATCTGCACAAGGCTACTAATTACTTAAGTGCAGACAACATAATCGGGTTAGGAACAACAGGGATTCTGTACAAGGCAAAGGTACCAAATAACTGTTTGTTAGCAATTAAGAGACTATATGATTCTGATAGGTACGAGAGAGAATTCTTGCTTAAAGCAATGGTTCCAGGGAGACACAGGCACCGAAACATAGCTATGGTACGAGAGAGAGAATTCTTGTTTGGATTCAGCATGGAAAATAATGACAAGATTTTGGTTTATAAGTTCATGTCAAATGGAAGACTCGGTGATTGGTAACATCCTGATGAAGAACTTGGTTGAGAGGGATGTCTATGACTTTGGAAAAATCCTTTTTGAGCTTATAACAGGAAAAAGATTAAGTGCAATGAGTGATTCTTCATTTCTTCCAACAGTGTTGATGGCTCTTTGCTGAACTATATTAGTAATAACTTGTTCACCGATCCTAAAGATTTTTATGATGCCATTGACAAATCTATCATTGGGGAAGTATTTGATCATAAAATCATCATTAGTCTCGTTGAAGTTGCATGTGACTGTGTTTGTCATTCTTAGATAGCATATAGTAACGAAATAGTATAATGTACTAGTATTTGTGGAATTATAAATTGACATTTTGTGAAGAAGTTGTATGTATTAATTAGTTCCACTCTTCCACTGTTTATGTACCTTTTTTTGCAATTTTTTATGTAACTTTTTCAAGTGATACTACTTATGTACCATTTCTAGTTTTTATTTATGAATAAAAAATTATTTATCCTTGTTTATAACTATCTCAAATTCTATCAACAATCCACATCCATCTTATTATGAATAGAACAACACCACTTGCTCGCTTTGTCAATGTTATCGTTATATCTATGTTCATCGATGATAATCGTTTCATCCATGTGTTGACATTGTTAACCTCGGCAATTTTCCAAAAAAAAAGGTAACAGTTGTGAAAAAGATCTGATCTTAATGACACTCATTTGCAGAAGTAGAATTGTATTTCTTAATATAGTTTTTCACAAGAATTTATTACAACTTGGTTCAATAGCTCCTCAAGAATATAGGAGTGATAGGAAAAGATTTCACGAATTACAAACTATGACAAGAAAAATTAAAAGGACAACTAAAATTGAAAGAAGCTTGAGATCTTTGCTAGGGTCTTGTAACCAAATTGTTAGTGTGTCTTTACTTGCCTTGACTTCTTGGGACAATCACATAATGTGTCAAAGTCTTCTACATAAGAAGTGTCAACTCCAAAAGTTGTATTGAACACCATCTGCAAGGAATAATGCATTGAACTCCAATAGGTACATATCATTATGCTTTGATAATATTAAATAAGTACTTTTTCTTCTATCATACATATATGGTACGAAAATTTAACTGAGTCATGTCCTATAAAAATATAATAATCTATACGAAGCATTCAAAATCAATAAGAATTATGAATTATGATACCGAACAACATTTTCATGCCTTTCCCTTTGACTCAAACACAAAATGCCTAGTTTCTGGAACAAATCAATAGCAGAGTAGAGACTAACAAAATATCTCAAATTTATGAACAATATAACTTTTTGGCCAACATCCTATTGAAGACATGCTCAAATAATTAAGGGAGTAACATATATATCAAATAAAGCTAAACAAATCAATAACATTTCTCAAATGGCAAACATAATAAATTCAAAAAATAAACAATATAAAATAAACAACATTTCAGATAAATAAAATGTTATATGTGGAGACACAGAAGATAAACCAAGAAATATTACTCAGATTCTGTCAATTCTTGTAAACAAATCTTGATCTTTTTTCACAAGACTTTTCATAAACACCTTGTATGCTTGTTATCAATGATTCCTAGGGTTGGTTGTTGGGGTGGTGGTTGTTGGAGTTGTTGTCGTGGTGGGTTGTTGTTCGGGTGGTGGCTGTTGGGGTGGGTGTTGTGGTGGCTGTCGTGGTGGCTTCTAGAGGGCGCAACCGGGTGGGTTGGGTGTGGGTGTTGTGGGTCGCGTCTGGGTAAGGGGGTTGGGTCGCAGTTGGGCGTCCGGACTTGGGTGGTTGAGCGGTGACGATGGTGGGTGGTTGAGCGACGGCAGTTGTAGGAGGCAGTGGGCTAAATGGAGAAGAGAGAAGAAGTTTGGTGAGAGAGATGAGAGATACTATGTTTAGAGAAATGAGGGGTGGACAAGGGTTTGGGTTTTTTTTTTTTTAAATTTAAAAATGAAAATTATTAAAACACTATTGTTTCTTTAAAATTATGTCTCTTTAAAGTATAGACTTTTTTGTCTAAAAAAAAGTGGTACACTATGCTAAAGTGTTCCAATTAAAAAAACACTTTACATAGCTTAGAAAATCCCTATATATATATATATATCTATGTATGTATGTATGTATGTATGTATACGTATGTGTGTATGGGTGGAATATCGATTTAGTTTTTTGTATTTAGTCCTTTAAGATTTTTGAATGTACTATTTTGGTTCCTTAATATTTTCGTATATATTAATTTAATCTTTCACATATGAGGGACTAAGTTGGTACTATATAACAAAATTTTGAAGGACTAAATTAGTACATTCAAAAATCTTGAAAGATTAAATGTGTATTTATAAATTTTCAGAGACTAAATTAATAATTTGAAGAAAAAATCAGGGACTAAATTGATATATATACGTAACTTGAATAACATAATATTGTATATTTAATTATAAGATGATTGAATAATCGTCAACCCACCATGTATAAGCCTCTTGTCTTCTTCCACCACTGTGACTCTAGAAACATTTTTAAGTCCTAACAGTCTCGATTGCTTATTGCTGTAAAGGATTTATACGCGTGAGCTTATGCAAACCATAAACATAAAAGATATATATATTTTCTAGTTGTTTCATGGATTCGATGCGGGGCGTGCCAGTTTGCCAATTCGGGCGAACACAAGTCGAAAGTAGGGTCGAAGGTGTCAAGCGATTGCGGGATTCGACTGATTAAATGGTAATCTTGTGTCAGGATTGGGCTATTTTTGGGGATTTTTGTCTTTATCTTGGCGAAAATGCAAATGGGCTTGCGAAACGTAAACAACGGGAAAATAAATCGGCGGAAACGTAAAGAGAAAGCAGTAAAGTGCAAGAATTTAAAGGTGCTGGAAATGTGAAGGGAGAATTTAAATGTGATGAAAACGTAAAGGCAGAATTTAAATGTGCTAGGAAAGGGAAAGGTAAGCAAAAAGATTGCAATTAAATTTAAAAGTGCTGGGAATGTAAGGTGGTTATTACAATGACATTTTCTCCATTAATCTGCTTGCGGTGAGATGTTAGGATGATTACCAATGTGCCAACCCCTATTACAAACAAGTAATTACTTATTTATAGTCCTAGAACTCAAATACCCTTACACTATGTTATTGGGCACGTCTTGCATAACTGCAGCAACCACGTTCTCACTAACAACTACCCATGAAACAACTACCACGATGCAGTTTCTTCGTTTGTTCCTCTTTTGCCACGCGTCTTCAGTAGTCTTCGATTATTTCTTCGACAAGCATCTTCCACAACTGAAATAAAGCCACTTTGCAACTCTTGGTATTTTTGACAAGTCCTTACCAGCTTTGTCGAAGTGACATTCTCTTGCCTGTTGGGCTTCTAGGATCCCTGTCGACACCAAGCTCCTTTCGACAAGGTGTCGGCCTCTAATTGAATTAATCCCCTAGTTGACATTGATGACATGATTACTAACTCGGCCATGTTTTGGCTATCAACCTAGCTAGTGATCATGTTGCAATCTCTCTCGAGGGATTATCCATAAAGGACTTTTTTCTTTTCCCTTATTAAATGGAAAGATACCCAAAGCTTCACCTGGGAGAAGGTTTCAACTTTGACTTACAAGAGACTCCAAGGAACCACACAAGCTTACATTTCAACTGGAGTGTGCCCTTCTTCCTGGGCATCTTACTCTAACTTGAAATGTAAGAAGTGAGTTCCATGTAATCTCACGTGTTTAATCTTTCACCATCAACAGGGAAAAGTGGGAATTCGGAGGAAAGATTTTGAAATTGTTCCTCTCTCTTCTGAATCCCCTTAATCTCACATGTTTAATCTTTGAGATTCTTCATCTACATTCTTTCGAACAGCTTCTCTTCTTTCCAAAAATCACAAAATTTTTCCATCATTTCTAACATCAACACACTTTGGCCTTTTGACGTTGGAAGTGACGTATTTATAGTCATGAAGAAGTGCATTAAATATTGATGTGATTGTTCTCCTGTTCCCAATGCATCATCATTCCTTCTCTGACCTCCTTGGTTTTCACATTAGTGCTCTATCGACGCCGTCCTCATTATGACTCTTCCATTTGTCGACATACGTTCATGTCCTTCGAAGTCACTTTTAAGCAATTTTCTTAAGTACACTTTCATCGACATCACCTATATTGTCGACCATTCCCATTCTATCGACACACGTACACATCCTTCGAAATCACTTTTAGGCAGGTCACCTAAGTACATCTCCGTCGATGTCACTTATGCGTTCGACATTCTTTCCACTTGTTGAAATTTGACTTCAAGTCAACAGAGGCCCCCCAAGTTTTGGCATTCGACGTATCTTTTCGGAGGATGTCAAAAGTTGTACCTTTTTGTTAAACGTCATTGGGGTTCGGGATTTGGACTAGTGACGTGAAAAGGTAAGATCCACGTGGCCTTTTCTTTGACGTTTCTTCACAAACCATGGTGGTGGTTCAAAACGTCTTTTCACACCCTATTTAAACTTAAATCACTTGTCATTATCTTGCGACTTTGTTTTCTTGAGCCTTACTGCACTTTCTTATTCTTTGCCCTAAACCCCTTTTTCTCTTGCGATCTCTGTACTCGAATCAAAAACCAACAATGGCTGCTATCATGAGAGTTTCTGACCCTGAAATTGACCTTAATGTTTCCCACAACTTGTGAAGTCTTATGATCCTTGTTACTTCTTGTGTCCCTGCAGATGGAAAGCCTGTGAACCCTAAACCCTACTTTCTTGGCCCATTGCTTACTTTGGACGAAGCCAAACATCCTGATTTCGTTGATTACTTCCCTTTGTACGACCCAGAAGATACTCGTCCCTTGATCACGCTTGATTCCATTAATGTTTCTCATTTTGATTGTGTTCAAGCAGTGAGGGTCTTTCGAAATGCTAGAATGATCACCAACTTCAAAGACTGGTACTTGAGGCTAAAGAACTTCAAAAAGGCCTCTTGGGTAAAGGCTGGTTTTTACGACTTTCTGCGTTTGACCATGTTGGATTTGAGGACCCATAAAAGTCTCTTTGCAGCCTCTTGCTATTTTTGGTGTCGTCGAACCAATTGCTTTCACTTTCGTTACGGAATGATGACTTCAACCCTTTTCGATGTTGTTGCTTTAACTAGTCTTCGTCCTGATGGTGAAATTTTGACCGTTGAAAGTCGACCTTCCGAAGTAGTTCAAATTGGCCCAGGCCCTTACACTTTCAAAGCTTTCACCGAATCTCGGTGGAAAAAGTACAGGGATTGTGACGAAGTCAGTAAGGTGGAGCATGTCGTGTTCCTGACGATGTGGCTAAGTACCTTCATTTCCTTCACTAAATCTCGACAAGTCCCTAAATCTTTGGTGACCTTGGCCACTATTCTGTATGAGGAAAGACCAGTGGCCTTAAGTCAGCTTCTTTTGGCCAAACTCTATTCCATTATGGGTCAAATAACAGATGTCATCAGGTTGAATGACCATCTTTTGTCAAACATAGGAGGGCATGTTTAGTTGATGCAACTATGGTTGAATGTAGTCTTTCATCGTCACCTTCATCATTTAGTCAACAGTGTTTGCTCAGACCGCTTCAACTATGGTTGTGTGATGGCAAATCTTGACATGCCTTCTCTTTCTCGCAATGTCAATCCCTTTATGCATTTCGTGGAGATTTTGAACTCCGACTCTTCATCTTCCAAAACCATTATATTTGCCCCTTTTGTCAAAAGATCGCATGAGCCTAAATGGTTTCGAATCTCGTATCTTGGAGATTGTCCTAAGGACAAGAATATGAATGATGTTCTTTGGGGACATTATCTCAGCCAACGACTTCTCTTTGGCGGCTTACCAGGTTCTTCGAGTTTGGAAGATAAAGAAATCTTCCTGTGCTTTCCCAATTGTGTGGCTAGGCAGTTTGGGCTTTGCCAAGGAATCCCTGTTCCTATGCGGAAGCATGCATCTTTCGAGTTTCACCATGGCAATTTGACGGACTTAAAGTCTAGTTGGGAGGAAATGTTGAACAAGTTCATCTCAAGGAACGAGGCTTCGATGTCAAGATTCAACCTTGTTGCATTCACTCCTTGCTTTTTGACGAGTCCTGGTTTCGTGGCATGGCGGGAGGACTATTACAGTAAATACCATGTAAATCTCTCCACCATAGTCGAAAAAATATGCACCAAAACCCCTGCAGCTTTGAGGAATGAAAGGCCAGGTAATTCGACACACTCAACTTTGTCAATTTATTTACAATTTATTGTCCATATTCGTGATCTTTTCTCTTCCTCTTTTATCCTCAGACGTCGTTTGTAACACCCTATGAAATAATTACCCTTAATTACCCCAAAATTAGGATTTAAAATTTCTTTTTTTAAGATGGATATGATATTTGCTAAAATAATATTTCCTTTCATTAATAACAAAAACATCAGAGTAAATAAAGCGGAAGATTTAAAGGCATCAAAGTCATAAAGTATAAGTTTAGGTACATTCAGTTCGGTCATTCAAAATACAATCAGTGTTTTAGCTCGGCCCAACTGGCCGAGACCCAATACAAAACAATGTTCTAGCTCGGCCCAACTGGCCGAGACCCATCCACCTATCTGACTCTAAATAACTTACTCTCCCTGTGAGGGAGAGTGATCCTGCTCGGCCGGGGTCTGGGTCTGCTCGGGCTCAGTACCTGAAAAATGGTAAGGAGGTGAGCATTACACAGAACTTAAGTAAGCAGTTTCTAAGATGACATACCGAACTACCAAGCCAAACACAAATAGTCAAATAGCAAATAAATCACAAGTAATAAAACCCATGTATCTCATGCATATATCAACACTTAGCTCGGTTCGCATACCCACATCCTCGTCTAGCTCGGCTCACATCATAAACCAGTTAACTCATTGCTAGCTATACGTCGGTTTATCCTCTCATGTTTCGGATTACCATCTCTATATCGGGTTCACTACTCAATATTTCACTTTCACATAATTTACAATCTTTTACTCTTCTCGGATGCATACACCCAGTGCATGTCTTACACCATTTAAGTCGGATATTGGAGTGTCCATAACTGCGAGTACCACAATACTCGGCTTACAGCTGCGAGCACCACAATGCTCGGCTTACGCGATCAATGCACGCACCCAGTATGCGTCTGCTATGACCAGCAACACTACCGCCGATAATTCTATGGAGTAAGGAGTGTCCATAACTGCGAGTACCACAATACTCGACTTACAGCTGCGAGCACCACAATGCTCGGCTTACGCGATCAATGCACGCACCCAGTACGCGTTTGCTATGACCAGGAACACATCCCACCGATTCCGTTCTCAGAACCTTGTGAGTCATAACTGCGAGCACCACAATGCTCGACTTACAGATGCGAGCACCACAATGCTCGGCTTACGCGATCAATGCACGCACCCAGTACGCGTCTGCTATGACCCGACCACACAACCATTTCTCTTTAATTCCCCTTATCTTATTAACCATTACTTTTAGTTCGGCCCACCTCAGTTCACCTCTTTAATTTATTCCTCTTTGCATTAATCTCATTATTTACTTAGCTCGGCCTATCTCGGCTCAACCCTTTACCCATTTCCGATTTCCCTTATCCCTATTATCTATCTCATCTACCTATCTTATTATATAACTTATTAGTTTGTCTTTTCGATCCACCCTGGTTACCATTCTTCTCATTCTCCATTCTCACCCTCTCTCGGTTCGGCCACAGATACAAATACCAAATATCAAAGCATCATAAACACTTATACCTCAACAACCACATGAACAAAACATTTAGTCAATCCATCATATAAAATGCAGCATATGAAATATAGCATGTAATCAAAAGTGATATTCCATCTTCACCTAAAATTCATGTTTCTAGTTCATTCATTAATTCCCCTTTTACCCTTTTTACCATTTCTCTTCTAACATTAACCTATGTCCATTCCCTAATCTAATACCCACTCTTAGTACCCTTTATGAACACCCTAGAAACCCAAACTCAAGTAGAGGTAACACTCACTCCTTACCTCAAACCGTGTGAGATAAGAGTTGAGAGTTTGAGAATGGTTCCTTGTTGCTTGTCCTTGATCTTAGCACCCTTGAATCCTTCTTACTCCAAGCTGCACACGAGCTCCACCAATCTACACAAGAACTCCACGGCAGTCCAGGGGCGTTCGGGATGGAAGAGAAGGCGGCGGGGAGGAGGTCTCTGGTTGGTGGAAGAGAGGGAAAATGTTCGTGAGAAGAGGAGAGGAAGAAGATATGTTGGGTTGTTGTTGCTGGACTTTGAGAGAAAAGGGAAAGAGAGACGTAAGGAAGAGAGAGAAGAATAAAAGTGAGAAATGTTATGGGTTATGTGTTGGGATTTTCTTTTATTCAAATGTGGAAGATATTTGTGTGGCTCTCATTGGAAGCTTCTTGAGGTAGCTTGAATATGTGGACATGATTCATTGGATTCTTGAGGAAGCCATGAACAGTACATCAAAAAGGACACAAAGTAGTGATAATGACATAAAGTGGATGCTGGTACAACGTACGGATGGTACGAAACTCAAGGGCTACCAACTCAACATGAGCTGGCACGGAGGAGCTAGGACGTGTCGGCTAGGATACATCGGCTAGGATACGTCGGCTCGGTATGGAGGAATCGTAGTAGTCCGAGCTTCCATATCGGAAAATAGGGTGAGGTATGCTAAGGTCGGCTAGTCCGGACTGGACAACAGGTTCCGCGTTTGGTTCTCATCCAGCTCGGTTCATATGCACACAATCTCATCTAGCTCGGCCGAGATCGGACCGAGGTCCTATACTTACATCCTAGGTCGGCCTATGCTCATACTACCCTTCTAACCTTGTACAATTTCTAAGGCCTAATCCTATCCTTAAATAAATATTTATATACTAAAATTGTTTTATTTAATATTAATTTTCAAGATGTTACATTCCTCTCCCACTTACAGGAATTTCGTCCTCGAAATTTAGTCAGCATTGAACAGTTGCGGATATGACTGCTTCATCTTCTCCTCAAGTTCCCAAGTAGCTTCCTCCACATCATTTCGATTCCATACTACCTTGACCAAGGGGATTTCCTTTCCTCTGAGTCGTCTGACTTGTCTATCTTCAACTCGGACTGGTAGGACTTCGAAGGTCAGATTGTCTCTTAGCGGCAGTTCGTCCACTGCTATCACATGCGAGGGATCGTGAATGTATCTCCTAAGTTGCGAGGCATGGAACACATCGTGGAGCTTAGACAAGTGCGGAGGTAGAGCAATTCGGTACTCTACTGGTCCGACCTTCTCCGATATCTGGTATGGTCCGACAAACCGAGGGGTCAATTTCTTTGATTTGATAGCTCGGCCGATACCCGTTATAGGGGATACCCGAAGGAATACATGATCTCCCTCGATGAAGTTCAAGGGTTTCCTTCTCTTGTCGGCATAGCTCTTCTGTCGGTCCTGAGCGGCTTTCATCTTCCCTTGTATCATTCGGATCTTCTCAGTTGTCTCATGAACAATGTCGGGACCAATCAACAAGTTTTCACCTATCTGGAACCAGCATAGCGGCGTTCGACATTTCCGACCATACAAGGCTTCGAAAGGAGCCATTCCGATACTTGAATGGAAGCTGTTGTTGTAGGTGAATTCGACCAACGGCAATAGTGTTTCCCAGCTTTCCGACTGTTCAAGCACGCATGTCCTCAGCAAGTCCTCAAGAGTCTGAATGGTGCGCTCGGATTGTCCGTCAGTTTGGGGATGATAAGCAGTGCTAAACCTCAACTTTGTACCCATGGCTTCTTGCAGACTCTGCCAGAATCGAGATAAGAAACGAGGATCACGGTCCGACACTATGCTGCTCGGAACACCACGGAGTCTGACGATGTCGTTTATGTACAGTTGCGTCAGCTTCTCCAAACTGTACTTCATGCTGATCGGCAAGAAATGGGCACACTTTGTAAGTCAGTCCACCACAACCCAAATGGCTTCCTTCCCCGATCTCGTCCTTGGTAGACCCGATACAAAGTCCATCGAAATGCTATCCCACTTCCATTGTGGAATCTCCAAGGATTTGAGTAATCCTCCTGGTTTCTGATGCTCGATCTTGGCTTTCTGACATGTCAAGCACCGAGACACATAATCGGCCACGTCGGTCTTCAACTTCGGCCACCAAAATAACCTCTTCAAATCTTGGTACATCTTTGTGGCACCTGGGTGAAGACTCATCTTCGTCTTGTGGGCTTCTTCCATCAACTCTCTTCGGACTTCAAAGTCCATGGGGATGCAAACTCTGCCTCGAAATCGTACGAGACCATCAGGTCCCTTAGTGAAGTTGGGTTCATCCTTGTCACCTGCTCTTTCGAGTAGTTTTTGGAGTTCTAGGTCGGCAGCCTACCTTTCCTTGATGAAACCCACAAAATCATTGGTTACTTGCAGCATTTCCAGGACAACACTGTTTTTCTTCTTCTGTATGCCGAGGTTAAGGTCACTGAACTCCTGCATCAACTGCATCTCTCGGACCATCATATTGCTCAGATGAAGACTTTTCCTGCTTAATGCGTCGGCCACAACGTTGGCTTTTCCGGGATGATAGTGCAAGTTGAAATCATAGTCCTTCAAGAATTCTACCCATCTGCGTTGCCTCATGTTCAGCTCCTTCTGGTCGAACAGGTAGCCGAGACTCTTGTGGTCACTGAACACTTCAAATTTAGTGCCATACAGGTAGTGCCTCCAAATCTTAAGGGCAAACACCACGGCTGCTAATTCAAGGTCATGGGTGGGGTAATTCTGTTCGTGTTGCCGAAGTTGCCGGGAGGCGTAAGCCACCACCTTTCCCTGCTGCATCAACACACAGCCGAGACCCTGCTTCGAGGCGTCGCAAAATACGTCAAAGGCTTTGGTCGGATCGGGTAAAATCAACACGGGCGAGCTCGTCAACCTTTTCTTTAGCTCTTGAAAGCTCTACTCGCACACTTCAGACCACTGGTAGGATGCATCCTTTCTAGTTAACGAGGTCAACGGTAGAGCTAGTTTAGAGAATCCTTCAATGAATCTCCTATAGTATCCAGCAAGACCGAGGAAACTCCTAATCTCCGTCACCGAGTTCGGTCTCTCCCACTTAAGCACTGCTTCCACCTTGGAGGGATCAACTGCTACACCTTGCTCGGATATCACATGTCCAAGGAAATGAACCTCGTTGAGCCAAAAACTGCACTTAGAGAGTTTAGCGTAGAGATTCTTATCCTTCAAAACCTGCAACACCGTCCTCAGACGCTGCTCGTGTTCACTCGGACTTCGGGAGTAGATGAGGATATCGTCAATGAAGACTATCACAAACGAGTCCAGGTAGGGTCGAAAGATCCTATTCATGTAGTCCATAAAGATAGCAGGGGCGTTGGTAAGTCCGAAGGGCATAACCACGTACTCAAAATGCCCATACCTTGTTCGGAAGGCTGTCTTCGGAATGTCTTCTTCTCGGACTCGGATCTGGTGATATCCAGATCAAAGGTCTATTTTTGAGAACACTGACGCTCCCTTGAGTTGGTCCAATAAATCGTCAATCCGAGGGAGGGGATATTTGTTCTTCACTGTTACCGCATTGAGCTTCCGATAATCAGTGCACATTCTTAGGCTACCATCTTTCTTTTTAACAAATAGAATCGGAGCTCCCCAAGGCGAGATGCTTGGTCGGATTAGCTTTCTGGCCAAAAGTTCTTCCAGCTGTTTCTTAAGCTCTTCTAGCTCGGGAGGTGCCATTCTGTACGGAGCGATTGAGATCGGGCCAGTTCCTGGAAGAAGGTCTATACTGAACTCTACTTCTCTGCTCGGCGGTAAGCCAGGCATTTCATCGGAGAAAACCTCTGGAAATTCTCCGACTACAGGAGTTTTCTCTAAGGTCGGTTCCTCTGTTATCTCTAACTTCGCTACAGAAGGGCCACTAAAGATTACGGTCTTTTCTCGGCAATCGAGCAGGACATGGTGCTGAGACATCCAGTCCATGCCAAGGATGATATCTAGCTTGGTTAAGGGTAGACAAATCAAATTGACTTTAAATTATCTACCTAATACTTGGATAGGACACTCTAGACACATTTTAGAAGTGATTACAGAAGAATTGGTTGGGGTAGAAATAGATAGTTTGTAAGGCATTTCTACTGGGGATAGTTTTAGTCTATTCATACAGTCAAGGGAAATGAAAGAATGTGTGGCTCCGCAGTCAAATAGCACGGCACATGGAATACTGTTTACTCAACAAGTACCTCGGATCAGTTCGTCAGCATCAGTCACTTCTTCACCATCCATAGTGTAAACTTTACCCCTCTGCATAGGTCGGTTAACACCAGTCTGATGAGCCTTGGTCACATTGACCTCTTCCTTCACAATATTCTCGGTACACCGAGCTGCAAAATGACTAGGCTTGCCACATCAGAAACAGGATCCTCTCTCTTTGCTCGGATCCAGACTCCAGCATTCTCCCCTGTGCTTTCTTCCACAATGTTGGCAGATCGGATACGGGCCAGGAACAACCACCATCTGACCACCGCTCCTCGGAGCTGTTGACATTCTGGAGTTCGGATTCACATAGGGAGCAGATCTCTGGACAGCTCCCTTTCCTCTGATCGGACCCACTCCTTTTTGTGCCGACCTGCTCCTCTTTCCATCAGCTTTCCTTTTGAGCCCCTTCTCATAAGTGCTAGCCATGTTTATCAATTGCGAGAGATTGGCCACGTTCTGATATTCGAATGCGAGCTGAATATCGTCACGGAGACCAGACTCAAACTTGATGCACTTGGTGCGTTCGTCAGCATCTCTGTAGCTTCCTGAATAGCGGATCAAATCCTCGAACTGAGCGGCATACTCCTCAACGCTCAAGTTCCTCTGTTCCAGCTTGAGAAAAGCGAGCTCCTTCTCTCTCTTGACATCTTCGGGAAAGTACTTTCCGAGGAAGCGGGCTCAGAACAATTCCCAAGTGATGACCTCATTTGCCACTTCCAATCCTCGACTTTGTTGATCCCACCAGTGCTCGGCTTCACTAGCCAGCACAAACACAACTAACCTCACCCTGTACTCATAGGGAGGTTGCAGAGATCGGAAGATCTTCTCAATATCCTGGAGCCATCTCTGAGCTCCATCTGGGTTATATCCTCCTTCGAACCGAGGTGGTTCGTTCTTCCGAAATCGGCTCATCCAGTCTATCTCGACCCGAGCCGGAGGTTGGGGCTGAAGGGCTGCAGCTGCAGCTGCTGCGGCCGCGGCGATGTTTTGAGCGAGGTTCTCAGCCTGATTCTGCTGAGCCTGCGCTTGGTTCTGCTGTAGCGGAACCAGGGTTTCCAACACAGTGGCAATTCGGTCGTTATCAGCTCGTCTCCCAGCCATGCTGTTTGGTCATGGAGAGAAAGCCAATTAACTTCCGATTAATCAAGTAAATGTATATATATAAACATATATACCTATGAGCTCTATTGTCTAACTTAGACTTCTAGACTTTACTTATTTGTCACTCTCTTGGTGAGTAACCACTAGAGTCTTTCGCAACTCCAATAGGCCGAGGAGAAACTGCTCTAGTACCAAAAATGTAACACCCTATGAAATAATTACCCTTAATTACCCCAAAATTAGGATTTAAAATTTCTTTTTTTTTAAGATGGATATGATATTTGCCAAAATAATATTTCCTTTCATTAATAACAAAAACATCAGAGTTAATAAAGCGGAAGATTTAAAGGCATCAAAGTCATAAAGTATAAGTTTAGGTACATTCAGTTCGGTCATTCAAAATACAATCAGTGTTTTAGCTCGGCCCAACTGGCCGAGACCCATCCACCTATCTGACTCTAAATAACTTACTCTCCCTGTGAGGGAGAGTGATCCTGCTCGGCCGGGGACCGCGTCTGCTCGGGCTCAGTACCTGAAAAATGGTAAGGAGGTGAGCATTACACAGAACTTAAGTAAGCAGTTTCTAAGATGACATACTGAACTACCAAGCCAAACACAAATAGTCAAATAGAAAATAAATCACAAGTAATCAAACCTATGTATCTCATGCATATATCAACACTTAGCTCGGTTCGCATACCTACATCCTCGTCTAGCTCGGCTCACATCATAAACCAGTTAACTCATTGCTAGCTATAGCTCGGTTTATCCTCTCATGTCTCGGATTACCATCTCTATCTCGGGTTCACTACTCAATATTTCACTTTCACATAATTTACAATCTTTTACTCTTCTCGGATGCATACACCCAGTGCATGTCTTACACTATTTAAGTCGGATATTGGAGTGTCCATAACTGCGAGTACCACAATACTCGGCTTACAGCTGCGAGCACCACAATGCTCGGCTTACGCGATCAATGCACGCACCCAATACGCGTCTGCTATGACCAGGAACACTACCGCCGATAATTCTATGGAGTAAGGAGTGTCCATAACTGCGAGTAGCACAATACTCGACTTACAACTGCGAGCACCACAATGCTCGGCTTACGCGATCAATGCACGCACCCAATACGCGTCTGCTATGACCAGGAACATATCCCACCGATTCCGTTCTCGGAACCTTGTGAGTCATAACTGCGAGCACCGCAATGCTCGACTTACAGCTGCGAGCACCACAATGCTCGGCTTACGCGATCAATGCACGCACCCAGTACGCGTCTGCTATGACCCGACCACACAACCATTTCTCTTTAATTCCCCTTATCTTATTAACCATTACTTTTAGTTCGGCCCACCTCAGTTCACCTCTTTAATTTATTCCTCTTTGCATTAATCTCATTATTTACTTAGCTCGGCCTATCTCGGCTCAACCCCTTACCCATTTCTGATTTCCCTTATCCCTATTATCTATCTCATCTACCTATCTCATTATATAACTTATTAGTTTGTCTTTTCGATCCACCCTGGTTACCATTCTTCTCATTCTCCATTCTCACCCTCTCTCGGTTCGGCCACAGATACAAATACCAAATATCAAAGCATCATAAACACTTATACCTCAACAACCACATGAACAAAACATTTAGTCAATCCATCATATAAAATGCAGCATATGAAATATAGCATGTAATCAAAAGTGATATTCCATCTTCACCTAAAATTCATGTTTCTAGTTCATTCATTAATTCCCCTTTTACCCTTTTTACCATTTCTCTTCTAACATTAACCTATGTCCATTCCCTAATCTAATACCCACTCTTAGTACCCTTTATGAACACCCTAGAAACCCAAACTCAAGTAGAGGTAACACTCACTCCTTACCTCAAACCGTGTGAGATAAGAGTTGAGAGTTTGAGAATGGTTCCTTGTTGCTTGTCCTTGATCTTAGCACCCTTGAATCCTTCTTACTCCAAGCTGCACACGAGCTCCACCAATCTACACACGAACTCCACGACGGTCCAGGGGCATCCGGGACGGAAGAGAAGGCGGCGGGGAGGAGGTCTCTGGTTGGTGGAAGAGAGGGAAAATGTTCGTGAGAAGAGGAGAGGAAGAGGATATGTTAGGTTGTTGTTGCTGGACTTTGAGAGAAAAGGGAAAGAGAGACGTAAGGAAGAGAGAGAAGAATAAAAGTGAGAAGTGTTATGGGTTATGTGTTGGGATTTTCTTTTATTCAAATGTGGAAGATATTTGTGTGGCTCTCATTGGAAGTTTCTTGAGGAAGCTTGAATATGTGGACAGGATTCATTGGCTTCTTGAGGAAGCCATGAACAGTACATCAAAAAGGACATAAAGCAGTGATAATGACATAAATTGGATGCTGGTACAACGTACGGATGGTACGAAACTCAAGGGCTACCAACTCAACATGAGCTGGCACGGAGGAGCTAGGACGTGTCGGCTAGGATATGTCGGCTAGGATACGTCAGCTCAGTATGGAGGAATCTTAGTAGTCCGAGCTTCCATCTCGGATAATAGGGTGAGGTATGCTAAGGTCGGCTAGTCTGGGCTGGACAACAGGTTCCGCGTTTGGTTCGCATCCAGCTCGGTTCATATGCACACAATCTCATCTAGCTCGGCCGAGATCGGACCGAGGTCCTATACTTACATCCTAGGTCGGCCTATGCTCATACTACCCTTCTAACCTTGTACAATTTCTAAGGCCTAATCCTATCCTTAAATAAATATTTATATACTAAAATTGTTTTATTTAATATTAATTTTCAGGATGTTACATCGTTCCCACTTTCATTAACTATGGGGCCATCATTAAAGCCAATTCCTTGAAACAGAAAGGTGGTGGTTCTTCTTCTAGACCGTTATCACCTAAGAAGTCTAAAAAGAGACGCCACTCTTCGGCTTTGGAGTCTTTCGTGGATTCCAAGGAAATGGGAAAAACAAAGACTGCAGAACTGTCGCACAAACGTCCTCGTGGGGCTGATTCTGAACAAACCGACAGTTCTGTCCTTTGCCCCATTTCTCATAAGGCTAACTCCCCCACTGTCACTTCGGCTCCTGCAACAGACGTTAGACAGAATCCTCGTCCCCAGTCTAAGGGGATAGTAATTCAAGAACCCACACTCCGTGTTGATGTTGCTGAAGAAATACAGGATGACGTCTTCGACGTTGTTGAGGCTCGTCATGTTGATGATGTTGGTTTTTACCTTAACACCCCTCAATCTAATGCCTTTGAAGAAGATGATGACGATGATGATGCTTCAGGTTTTCTGTTACAACCTCGAACCTCTAAACGTCCTGTGGCGCCACAAAATATTGTCCTAGAGGATCTCTCTTCTAATGTGGAAACCACTATTGTTGTTCCTGCTGCTTTTGCTGCTCTTGTTGAAACCATAGCAGTCGAAACTTCGGCCATTGGATAATCTTCCCATCAATGTGTTAATCCTCCATTCTTGTGAGAAGAGCCATCGAAATACATGGTCCAAGGCCTTAAGACTACATAATTGACAGATACAGTCACATCTATACATGGGTGATAGACAAGAAAGTCAACCAATGCTTGGCCTTTGACAGCTTTTAAGGGGACACACTGTAACGAAAATTCTGTCAACGCTAACGTCCATTTGCCAATCCTCCATGGATTATTGGCTTGGATAGCATGTATTTAATTATGTCAGACTTCGACAAAACTAAAACATGAAAACTTTTCATATAATGTTTAAGCTTTGTACAAGAAAAGTAGAGTGCTAAACATAATTTTTCTATAGCACTGTACCGTGTTTCGACATCATTCAAAACTCTACTTAGATAAAATACAGCTCTCTCAACACCATTTTCATCTTCTTGTTCTAACATGCTACCTATGGTATGATGAGATGCTGATATAAATAGTCTCAAGGGGAAACAAGGTTGAGGTAGCATCATGACTGGGGGTGTCGTCAAGTACCGCTTCAAGCACTAGTACAGATCGGTCATTTCAGACCGGTTCTGCACCCCATTTCAGACCGGTTCCGAACCAGTCTTAAAAGTGGCGGTCTTATTGCTATGCCTTTAAATGAGACTGGTTCCGAATCGGTCTCATTCCCAACTAAAGATACTGGTTCCGAACCAGTCTAAAAATCAAAAAGTAACCAGTCTCTATTAAAAGATGAACCAGTCTCATTGAATATTTTGAACCGGTCTCATTTAAACTAAGAACTAGTCTGATTGAGTGATTTGAACCGGTCTGAAAACAAAAAAATAACCGGTCTCATTGAGTATTTTGAACCGGTCTCGTTGAGTATTTTGAACCGGTCTCATTGAGTATATGAACCGGTCTCGTTTAGTATTTTTAACCAGTCTCGTTTGATATTTTTAACCAATCTCATTTAAAATATGAACCAGTCTTGTTTAGTGTTTTGAAACGGTCTCAATTTAAATATGAACCAATCTCGTTCAGTATTTTTAACCAGTCTCAATTAAAATATGAACCAGTCTCGTTTATTATTTTAACCAGTCTCGTTTAGTGTTTTGAACCAGTCTCAATTAAAAAAGCATATGAATAATAAAACTAATAAATAATAATAATGGAGACATAACTAGATGCTAAAATTATATTATAATAAAAACCACATTATATGCATATCAACTAGTTTGATCAAGACAAGTATATATATACAACACTGTGCACAGTGAAACAAAACGCCCACTACTGTACATTAAGAATACTGAGTTTGTCCACTACTATGCAAGATAAGAAGTAATTCTAAGAAAGAAATAAGATGCAAATTCTCTCCCTCCTGAATCAAAAATGCATTCTTCTATCTTCTCCATCACATCCTGCCTTCCTAGGCCTAGCAATCTATCAAGAATATATAGAAGCATAGCTGCAAAAAGAATCAAACAACAAATAGCATAAAATCAAAGAAACAGAACTTTATAGCCAAAATAAAATCATATGAATATTAATGTGGTATATCTAACAGAAAGGAGACAAATCCAAACACACATGTAATTGGCCCATGAAAACTACAAATAAATATGACAATAAACTGCAGAACCCAAAACCGTGAGACCTAGCAACACCAGCCCCTGTGCACCTAATCAAAACAGGCCTTCTCTTATGACAGTAGGAACCGAATTATACCAGAAGAAACAGTAAACACAATAGCAAAAAATCGTAACAGCTGCAGCAGGATAAAAACTTAGTCAATCCACTACTTAGAGCTCCAAAATGGATGTTATACATGTAAGTTGAACATGTATAACAAATCTAACTCCTTCAGGTCTCTTAGTTGGATTTTCTCCATTGTTTACTTCAACTGTAGATTGAAAAGTATCACCAAGTCTTCAAAACTTATGCCTCGTAACATGATCTGCCTTTAAACTTTAAAGTCTTAACTTCAAGATGCATTTAAAACTATGTTATGTTCTACTAGTAAGAACTTGAAGTTAATACTTTGGTGAAGTTCTATTTCAAGCATGAATTTATAGTAGAACTTAAGTAATTTCACCAGTGGATTGAGAAAAGATCTACAAACGTAAACCATGCTTCTTGTTTATATTAATTATGTTGGATTCACAACAGCTCATAACCAAAATATTAAAAACAAAACTTATGAAAAAAAGCTAATTTTCTATATAAATTATCCAAAACAAATTATGCACAAAATTCAACATATTTGTTTTAAAGAAAAAAACATATTTTGCGTCATACCGAATACAAAAAAAAACATAGGCATATAAAATAGACAATCTAAATTCAACTACAGTGCCTAAGAATATTTCAGTGGGCCAAGATCAAACAAATATAAATTCATGAAGGCCTCAATTGCAATAGCAGTTGGAGTCAAATCGGAAATAACTCTTTGACCCAATTTTGCTGTTATATCTGCACAACACAAAACAGCATCATAACCACAACGACCATCATTAACAAGATGGAGTCTATTGTTCTCCCATTATATAATTTGACTAATAAAATAGCACTGACTAAGGATCAAGTGATGGAAATCAAAACAGGTCATCAGTTAATAGCACTGACTAAGGATCAAGTGATGGAAATCAAAACTTCAATCATCACTAGACGAAAGGATCAAGTGTTCCTTTTTCAATTAAGATGAAGGCCATCAGTTAATGTACCATGATGATGGTGGCATTAGGATCTTTTGGCATAAGCATTTCTTTACCAATAGGTCCAGTAATCTTTACTTCAGATCCTGCCTTCAAGTCACCTAAATAAAGAGGACCATAAGTGATAAAAGGCAGATGGTCGTATGAAAACAACATAGCATTCTTGTGACTAGATATCTCATGAGAAATATAGATGAATTTCCTTTAGAATACATTATATAAAAACTAAAGCTATTAATTTATTTTGGATCAGGGAAGCCATTCATTCTTACACAAGAAATTTGAGCAGACACCCTTGACAATTTCTCCATTTTCATTTGTGTACACAAGACATTCACACATAGGGAAACCTGTATTATTAAGGCAATATATATCAGATTGCAAATACATTAAAATCTTGAGGAAGAGAAGAGATAAATTGTTGGACAATAGAGCATGTTAAATTTTTGTCCTTTCCAAGATGGATTTTAGCATAAACTTGAGGATTCTACTCCCAAATTAAAAATCTCGTTTAGTGTTTTTAACTGGTCTCAATTAAAAAAAAACACATGAATATAATAAAAATAAACAACACGCACTAATATTAGTTTATATAATCCAACATAAATTGACATAACTAAAAAACATTCTCTATAGTCTAAATTATACCTTCCATCAAAGCTTCCATGAACAGAGATCTTTTTAACATTAATTTTACAATAACCGGGTCACAGTTAATATGCAAAAACCAAAAGACCAGTACTAGCAATATAACTGTCATGACAAATTTCATGTTTCCAACATTCTCATTAACCTATAACACCTCATTTTTAGCATAAAACCAAGATAAATAAATTTTTTTAACATATATTTATAAAATTGACATACCTTCGGAGCAAGAATTAGCATGGACTTGAGAGTCAGTTCCCTCAAAAAAGCAGATGTATCAGAGAACCCAGTAGCAACATGAGGATAAACCTGATCATAAGTTTCAACAAAAATTGCAAAGTGTTGACATTGTTAACATGAATCTTTGAATATTGTACAAAAAAGATAAAGAAGGAAAGCCAAGAAATCAAACAATCTTATCCTGACTAGGTACCTGCTCGTCAACCATTTGTGCTGATAATGACTCTCCATATTGATCAATATGTTGAAGAAGGCCAACTCGAATTGCTCGGTCATTGGAGGCAAAGAGTTTTACAATTGTTGGAAGTACCTAAATATCAATATAGAAATTCAATAAAAGCAAGCATGAATACTGATTAAAAAGAGAAGGAATGATAAGTAATAACAAAAATACTACAAAATAAAGAAAGAAAGAAGAAATAAGAAAAGGCCCATCATGAAGATGCTGAAACTATTGTTTATCTTGACACGAAATTCCTCAGCTGAAAGCCAGGAACCCATTTTCAACAATGCAGTCAAAGCAGGTGCAGCAGCTAAACCGAATTCAAGGGAAGAAGCTAATAAAGGAAGTAACTGTGAAAACCAAAATGGATGCAACATAATCAATTGAGATAAAACATTTATCACATAAGAAGTTTAAAATTAGAAATTCCAAAGAGATATACCTTCTTCAACACAATCTGACGAGGAAGCTGCTCTGCTAAATTTGGTCTTTAAACCGACAAACTTATCCACCTATCCAAATGAACCGCATATCGGTACCGCTTTCCTAATAACAAGTTTAAGGAAGCTAGGCTTCCTTCCACTACTAACAGGAAGAAAAGGAATGGTGATACTGACCTAATGCCCTGGAGCATCAATGTGATAAATGCAGAAGTTATGAAGCGGCAAATAAGCTGGATCTAGGCAAAACAACAAACCTGGAAATAAGACACATCATATATATAAAAAATAAAAAATAAAAAATAACAACCTACCCTAAGTGACCAAATCAGAGCTGAGGGTTGACGATGGAGGTGCGAAGGGAGATGATGGCGGTGCTGTGACGGCGAAGGTGCAAAGAAGAAGAAGAGTGAGTGTGTGTGTGTGTGTTCGGGTGAGGGAGGGAGGGTGAGTGCGTGCGTGTGTTCGAGTGAGGGAGGGAGGTTGAGTGGCATGCTGGAAGAAGAAGAGGGAGGGTGCGTGCGTGTGTTCGGTGCTGTGACGGCGATGGCACGGTGGAAGAAGAAGAGTGAGGGAGGGAGCTAGGATGAGCGGCTTGGAGGCTAGGACCGGAGGGAGTGAGTGAATTTGGAGGGTGAGTGAAGGGATTTTTTGTGATTTAAGCGGTTTTTTGGGGTATTATTAGACTGGTTGTCTAAATGAACCAGTCTGAAGTTTATGGGGTGAAGAAGCTTGTCTAAAGATTTGGACCCGATCCGACGGTTAACGAAAAAGTTACGGCGAATCGAAGTTTGGAAATTCTGGTGCACGCCCAGGCGCACCGGTGCACGCCCGGGCGCACCACTGTTCATTGGTGCACCAACTCAGGAGCTTTTTCGCTCAGGCGCACCAGTCCGTGCGCCCAGGCGCGCCTGTGGCGCACCAGCCACACACCAGTCTCTATTTGGCGCGCCAATTGTTCCACCAGTCACGCACCAGGCGCAGCATCACGAACTAGAATGGGAGCTGGTGCCTCTCCTGCGCTCAGGCGCACCTAGACCGCGCCCAGGCGCGCACCAGTTTTAAAACTGGTGCAGCCAGCAGACCAACCCCATACGCACCACTCTTCTTCCTCTTTCTTCTTGGTCGATTTCCCCCCTCAAAACCCTAGCTTCTTCCACACCAAAAATCCACCCAAAAACACAACAAATCATCATCATATATTGGTTCCCCATCACTCATAACCACTCAAAATCCATTAATTTCTTATTTTTCCTCTCTAAAATTCGTGTTCTCTCTCCACTAGGGCTCAAGCTCTTCTCACTTCAAATTGACAAAGATTCAAGAGAGAGACACTCATTCCATCATCAAGACTTGTTTTTATCATCTCCAAGTAAGTGTTTAAGTGTGGGTTCCTCTCCTTCTCTTCCAACATCTCCAAGTAAGTGTTTAAGTGTGGGTTCCTCTCCTTCTCTTCCAAAATTCGTTTTTCCTTTCTCTCTCTACCATAAATAGTGATTTTTCAACACTAGGCATTAGAAGCTCTATTTTTCTTTGATTCTTGACTTGAATCATGGCGTAAATGATGATCCCTCTCTTTTATGACTCTCTACTTTAGGTTCCCTCCTAATCCTGTGGTTTGGTATCTCCTTGGTGGGCAAACTCAAGCATAGGGCATTTGGACTCTCCTTATCCTTAAGTGTTTGAGGTAAGGGGGTGGATATAGTGAGCTTTGCCTTGTTCTAGGGAGTAGGTTCTAGTTAGTATATAATGCTTGTTAGGATTATGTGTTAGGGGAGAACATTAGATTATAAATCCCTAGGTTATTGAATATGAAATTCTAATTAATTAAATGTGCATGATGATTGGATGTTAAGACTAGTAAAAGAAAACCCAATAATATGACAATGAATTATTTGATAAATGAAACTTGGATAAGGATTAAATCGAATTACATGAGGAATTGGGTAATGTGATAATGAAGTTGACATAAATGAATTCTATGATTATTGATCTTAGTTGTAAAGTTGTGAACGAAATGATAATTAATTATTGTAGCAAATATATGTATGTGTTGTGGAATAAATGGATATAGGAAGGAATAGAACAGAAACGAATATATGTGTTGTTAAAACAAAAATATGCGAAGGTGATAATATGTAGGTTTTGGCTGAATATATTTGTACACTAAATGTTAAATGTGTATAAAGGTGAAAATGGAAGTAAAATGGTTATGTGTAAACAAAAGTAAAAGGTGATGTATGTAAATTAAAATGAAGGGCAATATGAAGGTTGGGCTATAAAAGAGAATACTACTTGGTATGATTGTGATAACCGAGAAAGGAAATGAATAAGGAAAATTGCATGAATGATTAGATATTGAATGTGTGTTGTTGAATTTAAATGTGATATAATTGATGGACCAAGAAAGTGAATAATTTATGGCCTCTGAGTTGAGGTGCCAAATATTGAGTAAATGTATGTGTTATAAATTGTTTGTGTAAGATTATGAAAGTATGTTTTGGCCTCTGATGTGAGGTAATGAATAGGAAAATGTAATAAGTGCGTTGGCCTCTGATTTGAGGTGACGATTAATGGAAAGTGGTGATTATGCTGACCTCTGATATGAGGGGCACAAAATGAATTAAAGTAATAATGTAAATGAGTGTTGACCTCTGACCTGAGGGACACCGGAGGAATTAAAATGAAAGTGTGTGTTGACCTCTGACCTGAGGGGCATGGAAAGGAATAAAGTTAATGGGTGTTGACCTCTGATCTGAGGGACATCGTATGAATTATGGGGAATGAGTGTTGACCTCTGACCTGAGGGACACAGAATGAAATAAAGTGTTGACCTCTGACCTGAGGGACACAAGATGAAATGAATGTTATTGAGTGTTGACCTCTGACCTGAGGGACACCGGATGAATTAAAGAACTGAGTGTTGACCTCTGACTTGAGGGACACATAATTTAAATATGGAAAAGAATAAGGGCCTCTGTCTTGAGGTGATAAATGTGTTGAATGAAAATTGTTCATTGGCCTCTGATTTGAGGTGATGTATTGAAATGAAATGAGTATGTGAAATGAACAAATGAATAATGGAAATGGAGGTTGAAATGGAATAACGAAAATGGAAATGTGAAATAAATAATGAGTATGGAAATAATGAAATGAGTATGGTGTGTAATATGTGAATATATGCTTATTTGCTAATTGTGTTTGACCTAGTGGGTTGTTATGTCTAGTTAGAAACTGCTTTCTATTTCATGTGCAATGCTCACTCCCTTACAGTTTCAGGTACAGAGATTGAGCTGGCACAGCCCCCGGCCGATCAGGAGTACTTTCCCTTACAGGGAGAGTAGGGTTATTATGGGATATGGAAGAATATTATGAACTTAAGCCTCCTACACTATTTTGATGTAAAATTTGTTATTCATATTTTAAGTGAGGCTTAGGATGTTTTATTTTGACAAAGTTATATGTTTTGATTATGGCACTCAAACTTAGTATTTCCGCTAATACTCTGATTATTTTATGCACTCTGATATATTTGGAGCCCTTGGGGCCTTGATATGATTTAGAAATATAATCTGAAGCCCTGCTGGCTATTAGTTGTTTATTTGAAAATTGTTTATACAGGTTAAATTTTGGATTAGTCCGAAAAACAAACAAAACTTCGTCCGTTTGACGGTTGATTTTAATATAATAAAAATGAATTTTTAAGTCCGTAATTTAGTATAAGGGGAATTAAGGGTAATTAATCATAGGGTGTTACACAACCATTGCTCTGATACCATTTGTAACATCTTGACTTTTTAATTTAAAATTTATTAGTTAAAATCTTTGATTTAATTAGAAAATACTTGGGGTTTTGTAAAAATTTTGGCGGAGTTTCGTTTAAAATACGGACTTTCCCCAATTAGAATTTAAACCTGTCAAGTCCAGAACAATTGTAGTAAAATAGAAAAGAGACCTACAATTCTATTCTTGAAACCATGCAAAAGGGATATCATTATATCCACTCCCGACACTAATACTTCCATAAAAATCATTATAGAGTCCCTTTTTACAAAAGTTCCAAATAATCTTAGTACCAAATAAAATGTAAAATTGAATTACAACTTTAATTTAATGAAAATCTTTTATAGTACAGGGCCCTAGAATGGTTGCAATCGGATTGAGACCAAAAAGGTCTCAACCAATAATATACTCTCTATCAATGAGAGCGTACTATTTCGGCGTAGAAGCTATGCACATCTTTCTCCACTGGGTACCTAATATGGTCAACAGTAAGGGTGAGTACTTGGATATAGATTAGAGAAAAACGTTTGAACGTAATAATAAGGCATAACTAGGTTCAATCACAACATAAAGGAACTAAAGAGAAAGGAAAATTATCAATCACACTTAGTAAAACTATTCATAATTATAATACTATAATTTAATGCACATTCGCATGATTATGATATGCACGTCACACTTATGAATTGAATTATGGAATCCGATGTTACACAATTCATTTCCTTTCATTAACTTTGACAATTCCATCGGATTCAATGATCTAACTCAATTATGCAATTCCCTTTCACACTTTCACTTTAACACTTTTACACTTTAACTTTAACTTTAACACTTTTCACACTTTTTAACAATTGGGTACATTGTGCTTCACATTCTCCCCGAAGGAGGGTTCCTCACACAATGTACCTATAACACTTTTCCCTTTTTCCGATAACAACACAACCACCTCACAACCCACCCTCCACTCTGGGGAAAAACCGACCAGGTGTAAGTATTTCTCAACCTATAGTTGGGTGCTTCACCTCCACTTAGGAAGGTCCCTCGCTCACCCGCTTGCACAACACTTCACCTTCACTTAGGAAGGTCCCTCATGTAATTCAGATTGATTTGCCCGAATTGGCTTTAGCAGAAATCACCCTCGACTGGCCCAAAGAAACCAAAGTAAATGGAATTATTATGGTTTGCCTGGACCAATCCGCAACATGGGAATCAAACCCATGTCCTATGCAAGATCAAAGTCCCCCATAATAATCCTCCTAATTTACTTTTGTCCTCATCAATAAAAAAAGATGTGTGTTTTTCCCCTACACCTAACGTCCACCTTTACACCATGAATGACACTAAATGCAGTGCTATTCAATTAAGATTGAAATCCCTTTTTGTTCTTCCTTTTTAAATCACATTACTTTGGTTCAAACTCAATTGAATAGGACTAGACCCTAAGGTATGCATAACTATTAATACTTCTAACAATATAATAGCAAACACATCATAATCACAGAGAAATCAACAATTATATAACCAACACAATGTTCAACACATTCAAACATAATTACACTTATATAAAATCACAATATCCTAGGGTTTTCACACTAAACTATTTCCTCCTAATTCTAATCTCAACTAAACATTTAAATATACCTAATCATGTCCCAATTACTAATTTCAAACCCTTCCCCTAAGCTAAACCCAATTTACCCCCCTTACCTTGAGGAGAGAGAAAGAGAATTGGGGATTTTGTTGGAGCTCCACACCAAGCTCCAATCCATGCTCCATGACTCCTATTCCTTGCCCCTCTAGCATTTCCTAAGACCAATTTAATGATTTGGAGGCTCAATTTGATGAATTAGAAAAGTTAGGGTTTTGGGGTTTGATTTGGGGGTTTTTGAGAGAGAGGAATTTAATGGAGATTGAGAGAGGGAAAATGATTGGGGATTGATAGGGAGTGATTATATGAAGTTGATTCCATGGGATTTGGTGTTACTTTGATGATTTGAAGAAGATTGGAGAAGAGAGAGAAGAGAGCTCGTGAAACAAGAGAGAGAAAGAGCTGCTGAGAACTGATTTGGAATTCACGTGATTTTCAGTTTATCTGCAGGTGTTACTCGATTAATTCGACCCATTAATCGAGTAACGAGACCATTACTCGATTAATGTCGAAAGGGCAATAAAATTTAATCGATTAATCTGCTCTCTACTCGAGTAGACCCGAAAGGTGCTTAAATTCTAATCGATTAAGGCCCTTATTAATCGATTAACTCAGTGCAAAATGGCTTTCTTTCACACTTCTAAGACTCTTAGGCTTTCACAACTCTTTCTAACTTAACTTAACACCAAAACCTACACTCTAAACACAATCTAACCTATTCTTAACTCAATCCAACTTACACTTAGCTAAATTTCTAATTCTAAACAAGTCTAAACAATTCTAAACAATTATAATTACTATTGTCAATACTAATTAACACTTCTAACCGAATCTGACACTTAAGGATCCTCTAATACTTATGAAATTCTACTAACTAATATTCCTAATGCCTTTATAAAATTGGGGATGTTACAGCTTGCGTTCACAACTCTATCATCGGTCACAAAAGATCAATTTCTTTCCTCATCACTGTCCAACTCGTGAGAATTAAATACTAAGCGAAAATTCAATTCTCACCCCAAAACCCAAACCTCTAATTAAGCATTAAAAGCCAAAGCATGGAGTTTTTACGAGTTTTCATAAATTAAGCATTCATACACATGGATTATCTCTATAGAATGGAACTAAGCGAACCATAACATATCAATAAGCATGAAAACAGTGAATAAAAACGAAATAGCATTAAGAATAAAACCTCAAGAGTATGTGATACATTACCAAAGGGATTTAACCTAAGAGTTTAGCCTTCCATGAAGAAAAATACCAAAAACGTGTAGAAAGGGAAGAGAGAGAAACCCTAGCAGCCACCACAAGCTTGGAGAGCAAAACTAAGCCTTCTCTATGAGAGAGAATGTAAAAACGTGGAATGATTAGTGGCTGCTAGGGTTTACACGAATTTAGCTTTTTAAATCTCAAAACGAGCCTAAATCATGGGCCCAAATTCTAAGGAAAGCTTATCTCTAAATTAAATCTAAAAATATCCTATAGATAAAATCTAAATCTTAAAAGATATAACTAAATCTCAACTAATCCTAAAGATAGATTACAATCTTCACTTCATCATATATCTTCTCTTCCAAAATTAAATCTTCACTCCCAAAATTAAATCTTCACTCCCAAAATGTCCAAAAAGCCCTTGTGCCAAATATGACCTGAAAATAGAAATAGAATTAATTAGGCTAAATAATCCCAAATTAAACAATATTCAGAATATTAGTCCAATAAACTCTAAATCACTTAATCAAGCTAAACAATGTCAAATGGGCAACAAGTATCAATAATAGGAGTGAATTAATGCAAGGAATAATGGGAAATAAAATGCTCATCAGATACACTCTGGAGCATTCGTCAAGACTACAGGAACGTAACCTAACTCGATATTCACCAACCATTAGTAAAACCCCGTGTCATTTCATATCTCAAAATAATATATTTGGGAATCGGAACGACCAACTTTTGATAGCGACCGAACCTACTCCCTCGGCATTGATATAACCATGTCGATGCTAAGTGGGGGAGGATTTCAATCCAAGGAATGGAAGATGAAACTTTAACAACAAGAAAATTATGGATGCTATCCGAGTAACAAGGTGGAATGCAGGACGGTAACGAAGCGTAGGGATGATTGTATCGATGTCAGACTCAATATCCGATGATCAAGCCATAACCCGTAGGGCTAATGAATACCTCACCCCAAACGTTCCGCATTAACTGTCGAAGAGGTTTGCGGAGAATGGAACGAGAATTAAACTAATCAATACCTTCTCGGACCATTGGACAATTGGGAAATAAATTTAAACCATAACCTTGACCCTTAAGTGAAATCGATCCATTGGAACCCCGTACCCAATTGAAATCGTTAAACAAACAAAAAGGGATGTATCACCGGAGTAAAATAAAAATATAGCTAAGGTGGATTCGAAGGGCGACCTCACTAGACTCACTTAAAGGAGTAAGAACGAAAACGTAAAGAGTGGAGTCGCGAATTGGAGTCTCACTTAAGAGGTTATGCTGAAGCACCGCAAATATTTGTCTCAATCTCTTAAAGATTCTGTGTATTACGCGGATTTCTGAGTGACTGAGGTAAACCATACCTGAGGCGAATAATTATACCGCAGAACCCTTAACTTAGAACTTCCTCAAAGGGAAGATTGGAACCTAAGGAATTAAAATGACATGGGTGGAAACTATGTCAAGGGATACTCCTCCAAATTAAGGGACAACTGGAATTTCAGGGACGAAATTCTAATAAGTGGGGGAGAAATGTAACATCCCGAATTTTAATTCTAATAATAATTAGAATAATAATAAGATTTTGAAATAAGAATTATCCAAAAAGGGATTTAAAATGATGGATTAGGAATTCTTTGAGTGCCATAAAGGAGTCAAGGAGCATTGGCATCAAAAAGCGAATTTAAAGAAGACCAAACGGGGGTTAAAAGCGGTGTTTTCGGTGTTTTAAATTCGCTAACTTGGGAAATTCAAAATAAAATATTTAAGACTCCAAACACAATTTCCACCGTTGGATATGAAGATATGATTTTTAGAAGGTTGCTCGTCAAATTTGAGCAAGATCCAACGATGAAGGAAGAAGTTATGGCTATTTGAAGTTGAGAGAAAATAGCTGAAAAATAGAAAAGCAAACTAGCAGTATCTGATCACTTTACTCAAGTATTTTGTGAAATACTCGAGTATTTTGGGTCAAAATACTCGAGTATTGACAGAAACACTCGAGTATTGACAGAAAAACTCGAGTGTTTACAGAAACACTCGAGTATTCTTCGGTCTGCAGCATTAAAAACGTGTTTTGGGGGTCGAAACCCCCATTCCAACCCCACTTTCTCTCTCCACCCGATCTCCCTCCCTCCTCCGACTCCGACCGCCACCATAATCGCCTCCCAACCACCACCCATCATCACCTTCTTCCTCCTCCATCTCTCTCTCCCTATTAAGCTCTCTCTCTCTCTTGTTCTCCCTCATCCACACAAAATCACCACCACCACCGCTTCCCTCCGAACCGCCATCACCACCGCCGCCTGCGGCCGCCACCGACAACCACCATCATCATCAACATCATCACCAACTCCTCCCTCCCCATGGATCTTTCCCTCAAGATCTCTCTCTCCATTGCCTCACTTTCTCTCTCTCCCTCTCCACCCACACACACCGCCGCCCCTCACCACCACAGCCGCCATCGCCGCCACTCGCGGTGGTGACCGCCACCATCACCAAATCACCATAGCCACCTTTCATCCCCATACCCCCTCTCTACTGTGCTCTCTCTCTTCTCTCGGTGTCGAAGAGCAACACCGTTATCGTGATCGAGATCGATTGTCCCCACCGTGCTTGGAATCGAAGATTGGGGAAGCTTGGGATCAAGTTGGAGCCGAGCTAAAGCGTGAGTCGGGGAGTAAAGTGTCAGATTAAGGTTACCCCTCACTGTCATTGATTGAGGTAAGGGGTTTCATTACCAGTCCTTAAGGGGTGTATTTCTGAGTAGTTATATCTATCGCTAGGACCGGGGGAAATGTTAATTGTTAATGAACCTTAGAGTAGCCCGCTAATAATGAAGGAAGATAATTAGGAAAGAAAATTTAGTTAAAGAGGAGTTAAAACAATTAGCAACGAAATAAACGGAATAATAAGAAAGAAATAAATAAATGGAATTATAAGAACGAGTGAGTAGCGTAAGTGAGAAAAGGGAGAAATTAGAGATTAACTTTGGAGAGCTGGAATTAAATAAAGAAAGTGTAGGAATGAGTTGAGAACTAAATTAGGATAAAGTAAGGTTAATAGAAATAAATGGAGTGAATGAGTAATTAGCCATTAGAGGAAAGGAATAAATGGAAAATAAGGAAGAGAGAGTTAACGAAAAAAAAAAGAAATAATATAATTGGTTCTAAATGCATGAGCTAGGTATTATTAAGTATGAGTGATGTAGGAAAAAGAAACAAAGGAAGAGAAGAAGAAAAAGAAAAGAAAGGGAATGAAATTAATTAAGACTTAGTAACAAGAGTTAAAATATAAAGCATATGACCAAGTTAGGTAAAGTTAAATAAAAATAAGAATAAATTAGTAAAGAGAAATATTGAAAATAGTGGAAAATAAATAATGTGATAATAAGTCCTTAAGTAACGGAATGAGAGAAAAGAGAATGATACAGTGAACCAGAAAAGAGGCTAAAAAAAAAGAGAAAGGAAAAGGTAAGAGAAAGAAAGGTAAAAGATAGAAATCCGATGCGAGCCTGAGAAGGCGTATCGGCATCGATGCGAGCCTGAGAGGGCATGTCAATTGAAAAGGAAAGATGAAAGTCTGATGCGAGCCTGAGAAGGCGTATCGGCATCGATGCGAGCCTGTGAGGGCGTGTCGATTAAAAGGGAGAAATGAAAGTCCGATGCGAGCCCGAGAAGGCATATCGGCATCGATGCGAGCTTGTGAGGGCGTGTCGATTAGAAAGGAAAGATGGAAGTCCGATGCGGGCCTGAGAAGGCGTATCGGCATCGATGCGAGCCTGTGAGGGCGTGTCGATTAAAAAAAAGAATTTGAATGGAAAATGGACAAAGGGTAATGAGAATGAAATAAAAAGGAAATTTAAAATGGAAATACAAATGGAAAATTAGAATAAAAAGGAAAATAACGAAAGTAATGAGGAACAAGAATAATTAGAGGTTAGGGATTATCTAAAAGAAGACAATTAGAAAGGAAAAGAATTGGGAAACAGTTAGGAGGTAAAAAGGAAGAAGAACATAAATTAAGTAGTATAGCATAGGCTTGAATGGTCTTGGTGTGTCGTATATATCTGCTTAGAAATCTCTCTTTAAGTTCTGTGTGATGCTTCCCCTGTGTGGTTAATATTTTTCAGGTACTCAAGTGGAGCATACACCAGTGCTGGCCGAGCAGGAAACCCTCACCAAGAGGGGTGTTTTTCATGATACCAAGAGTGAATTTTAATAAGTTTAAGAATGTATTTTTATAATTAAATGTGTGTATTAGTGTATGCCCAGAGTTGGGTAATTGTGGGCATTAGGTTTTCATTTATTGTAATATTTATGATTTAAGCTTTTGAACTATGCTGGTCTGGACAGGTACAAACAGGAAATTTTGGGAAAGTCCGAAAAACAGAGGAAACTCTGCCGGATTTTCGTCAAAATTTTCAAGTCCACTTTTTAATAAAACTTAATAAAACTAAATATTTGTGAGGGTGTTACAAAAAGACTCGAGTATTTCAAGAAAGACTCGAGTATTTTGGAAAATATAGAACGACTCGAGTATTTCTTTAAAGGCTCAAGTATTTTTGCATGAACTACTCGAGTGGTTCATGAACTACTCGAGTATTTTGAAAAAAATTGCATAAAACTCAGATTTTCTTTAATATTCAGAATTTAACTTGTTTAATATTATAATAACTTAATCCCGTTTGGTTGATAACTATCCTGGAGGTGTCCTACTGGAATTTTATTCAGTGGTTGATAATTTCCCTACAAGAGTCCCAACGGAAGTGCGTACACCCATCTGGTCGATATTTATCCTATAGAGTCCCAGTGAAAGTTTTTATTCACTTGGTTGATATTTTCTATGGGAGTCCCAGTGGGGTCGTTGCAATAACCATCAATAGGAGCTATGCCCCGATGGATTACTAAATATTTAATTATATACTATTTCTAAAACCATCACAAAGTGGTTGGGCCGCTGATGGACTTTTCTTGGAATTGTTAACGGAAATAGTTAAACCCATCACAAAGTGGCTAGGCCGCTGATGGATTTTTATGAAAGCATCGGCACCAGCTAAAATAAAAGTTAAAGAATATGAAATAATGATATGATGAAGTATCCGACGATGTATCGCTACGAATGCTGATGAGAATAATGAAAGAATAAAATAAGACTCTTATGTGGCATTATCGTGCATGGTGAATGGGATTGCTCCGATTTCGAATTGGGATACTAGCTCAGGGTAGGGCATAGAAAGCCACGGCACAGAATGCCACGAAGGCTAGATCCCAATAAATCGTGATGCTTGTGAAATGGATTTTCTTCGGTTCGATGGAAACATAGGTATATGAATATCCCGAAAGGATGCCAAACCGGGTAGCATGAATGAGGAGTAGACATGCATCATATCACTAACGAAACAAAATAAGAGTTAAAACAGTTTGAGCATATATACTTGCGCTCGTTATGCTAATTGATTATATGTGAATGTTATTTTTAGCCCCTGACATGCTCATTTGTTATTGTATTTAGCTATGACTCACTCCTAATCCCTTGTGTGTAGGTAATGATAAAGTATCCCCTAATAAGAGGGAATAGCCCTGGCAGCTCGCTAGCTAACCTGTGCGGAATGTGGAATTGATCAATCAATGTCCCTTTCCTGATTATCCGTTGGAGTTCTGAACCATGCTCTGGGTTATAGTTAGAGTCCTTATAAAATAACTCAGAGTATATCATTGTGTTAAGTCTTTCATTGGAACTGCTAAGCTGTAATATTTTGACTAAATCATGTTGAAATATTCGTTTCGAGTGTTATTTGCTTCCGCAATGTGATTAATAAAGTTTTCAATATTTTGGCGAAAAATTATTCTCAATTTTATAAAGAGTAAATAAATGGGTAGAAAGTTGGATGTTACATTGGTGGTATCAGAGCAATGGTTCGAACTCTTGGCCTATGGATTATGGCCTCACATCCTATAAGTTGTGATAACTCTAGATTGAGATACGAGTACATCTAGATTGAGTCAGTAAAATATTATTAATTGTGATATTGATGTAGTGTATACTTGAAGTTTTGTTGATCTCTGTCAGTCAGTAAAGGGGAATATTATTAATCGTGTTGGTTATAGCATTAATGTCATGGGTATATTTAAAATCTTTATTTGTCTCTGGTCAATTGCTTATTGGTTTTTACTAAATTGTTCCAAGTGAATGCAGAAATAAAACCAAGTTTTTGAGAAAATGTGGACACATCCATATTTAGAATTGGAGCAAGGTTGGGACTAAGGAAAAGGAAAGATACCCCAACCGGTTAGAGCATGGTGTTGCTACCCTAACGGGAGGAAATGACTCTTAGTCTCGTACCAAGTACACCGATTCTAAACATGACAAGGTACACAAAATCCTATGTTTTTCAAAGTTTATAATAAAAATCGTGTGGTTGTTTAGAGTCGGATAGTTAAGTGTCCCCCACATAACTGAAACTTAGAGAATGAAAATGATTCTATCACCAATATAAGGAATAATCGGGACTGGCCACCTCGATATATACGTTAATCGGAAGGTAGTAATGTATCCTCGAATTCTTGGGTTTCAGAATATGTTTTCATAGTATAAGTGTGGTCTGGAAACCTAGGATGAACATTTTACGTTGGTTAAAGACGTGTGTAAGCAAAGTGTCTAACGAAAGTAATTAGCGATCAACCCGATGAACTTGCCTTGGATTTAAACCACTAGGTCTTTCTCCTACTGAATCCCTAAGTACCTTCTTAATTCTTACCTTATATATATGGGGAACAAAGAGATTAGTAGTGATAGTATTCGAACTCCCTTTTTGGTATCAAACTATTTTGAAACTTTGTTTTGGAAAAGTAATGATGTTATGCACAACATAAAATTCCTAGTATACTAGTATTTCCAATAATTTCCAAAATGTCGATTTGATTCAAAATCCGAAATAAAGGAGAGTGTGATCGTTTAGATTTGCAAAACGTAAAAGAAAATAATTTTTATCAAAGAACACATTCCTTTTGTTTGGGTTTTGACAACCTTAAAAGACTTTACATTTTTCCTTCTAATTTCTAATGGAAATAAATGGAATGTTTTCTTTTGTGAAACGAATCTTTCAAGTATGAAATTAGTTCCAAAATTTATCTGAGCTATTTTGGGAAAAGCTTATACAACTACTTTAGACTTTTAAAGGTTCGACATGCCTTACATTGTCGAATGATTTTGCTAAAATTTTGAATAAAAAGCAATTTATATTTTCTTCATCTTAGTGACAACCCAACATTTTGTAGCTGATGTCCTTTTCTTGTAAAAATTTTATTGGACGACTTTTTCAAAAGTATTGGCCTAAAGAAAGTACCAAGGTTTGTTGAAGGCAAAGTCTTTAGCCTATCGGAGGATTGAGTATGAGGTAGTTGTCATTTAAATGAGTTGCCGTGTAGAATTATTTTGTGACCACCCGATCTCTTATTTCTTTTGAATGTGAAAACTTTTTGAAACTAGAAATCTCAAATTACCATATGACCTAGAAGTGTTTGCCCCACCCAGTCCCAGGGTAGCCTCATTGCAAGCCTGGTTGTGAAATAGCCACACTCGACCTGATACGCTTAAGATGTAATCCTAGGAGTAGACAAAATGACATATAGCTATAGGTTTGCCAAGATAAGTTTATCCTCTTTACCAAGCCTAAATCTATAGGGGCCTCATCCGAAGAATACCTAAGCTTGTTTTCCGTATCTGCCATCCTGGTAATCAGTAAATACCCCGAGGTCTTTTCCAAAAAGCGTCTAGTATGTTCTCTTATCGTAAAATTGAAGTCACCATTGACCTTGCGCCTAGGATTGATCTCATTCCAATAACCCCTCACCAATCGGCGTCCATCCAAGTGGACTGCAATGATATTGCCTTAGGATTAAGAGCGAATAAAGTTCCGCTAGGCTGATTTCAAGTGGGGGATAGTACACTCATCATACCTAACGAGAAACCTGACATTCGAAACAAATTCCATGCGAACCAAAGATAGAAAAGCAAGTAGCTACGAGGAAGGTTATCCCTTCAGTGAAAGTCATTAGAAAGTCATAGTCGGAAACTTAGGTTGAAATGGTGTAGGTATGTGATGCATGTTGGTGTGTAAGAATGATTGGTTATATGAGAACATTGTTTGTAAATTAATTCTTTATCTATGTTCATCTATCAAAATGACTTAAGTGATAAACGTTTTGTTAAAATTACATATTAAACATGGAGTTAGTACCTTAAAAATTTGCATGCTTTACTTAACTAAATATTAAGTACAAAATCCTCTATACTATTGTAACTTTGATTGAAAACTGTTAGGAAAACCATGTTTTTCTTCTTGCTTTAAATGTTGTTAAAATTTGATTGAATAAAAGTTTGAATGAATATGCATCTTTCTTCTTGACAAGCCAAACAAACAAGAACTTTTGTCTTTTGAGGAATTTTGAGACTCAGTCTCACCCGAACTGCAACACCGTTGCTTGCCTTGATCATAAGCCTCTTTAATCTTTCTTTAGTAAAGGTTTATGCCGATTCCAAAAAAAAAAGAACTCCTTTACAATTTGCATATACAAATTAACTACTGCCTGTCCTATCTATATGTTTATATGTGTTGAAATATAAGACCACCACATAGATTGTTCACCCGAAGACATGGTTTCATCCATAGAATGTTGTAGGAAATTTCATTTATCGAATGCCAATCCTTAACCTATTATCCATCCGAGGTAACCATGCCATAATAGATAGTAAAAGGGTCCTTTCCTGTAGCTAGAAAGAAAACTTTTTCGCAAGAGAAAAATCTAGAATTAGTATCTGGCAATATGTAGAAAAGGATAAGTAGCTGATCCATCGCTTTTAAGCAAATCGTGTTCATGGAAGAGATCTATGAACGAGTGGACGCAATAAATAAGTCAGTAGAGTGTTGGAGCATGAAGAGTGTCACCCGGAGGTGGGTCACCTTAGAAACCTCAATGACTTTTGTAAAGTTAGGAGCTATGTGTGAATTAGATAAAACGTTACAAAAATTACTTTAGCACCTTGGGCATGTGAACATGTGAATGCATGTGAGATGTCCTTTACGCAGATACCCCTACGAATCGCAAGAAGTGTCATGATAGAAGTTAGATCATAATGTGTTGCTACCTAGCCATTCGAATTTCTATCAGAATCGTGATACAGGTCATGTCAAGAAATAATATGTTGAAACCTTAAGCTTATAGTTGTCGAAAAGACAATTAGAAAACAACCAAGATTCAACCGGATAGGAGAATCATGAACGGAAGAAGAGTGGAGGATCAATGGACTATAACCTAGATGTGTGCTAAGTGGGGGAGTAAACCAAGGGAGGATTAGAAATTTTAAATCGAAGTCTTGTTTGTCCACCCTTCATCTTTTAGAACGAGTCGGAATTTAGGGGAAGAAATTCTGTTCAAGTGGAGGAGGATGTAAGACCCGGTAAAATTCCTAAAATAAATAAAATAATAAAGTATAATATAAAGAGAAGTTATAATGAATAAAGTAATGTGATTCTTGAAAATTTAGTCAGAAGACTCGAGTCTTTTAAATGAGACTCGAGTATTTTGTGGTGTTGCAGACCGAGTCTGAGTTGGTGTGCCAAAAAGACTCGAGTCCTAGACCAAAGACTCGAGTAGTCTGTTCAGTTCAGCAGCAGCTGTATGGCGGTTTCCACGACTTTTCAATTAAAAACTTGTATTCTTTGAACCTTAAGCTGAGAGCTCGACCTTGCTTTGTAGGAGGGTAAGCTAAGGCTTATAAATAAGCACTTAGGAAGGATTGGAACTCCATTTTTCACCTCTCAAACCCGAATTTCCCCAAATTCTCTCTGTTTTCAGTTGCTTACTTTAAGCTTCTTGTTCCCCTTCATTTCTCACCCAAATCCAGTGCAACGAAAACACAATTTGAAGTTCTGTTTCCAATCTTGAAATAGAACTTAGTCCCATCGAAAAACACTTCCTGTAGATCAAGTTATAAACCTTCCAAGTTGAGTGTTCAAAGCTGAAAAACAGAGCATAACATTGTCAACTATCTCTCTCTTTCGAATTGGTTTGATAAATCCAGGAACTCTCTTGATTCCAAATTTGTTTCTAATTAGAAATCATACCTCCTAGTTGCTAAACAAATTGTTTTCTTGTATTTTCGTAACTTGTACGTGATGAACCAAGGGATCAAAGTCGGCTCGTTGCCTCAGGCTGCAGAGTTCAGAATTGAGCTTTGAAGCTCAAAATCCGTTTCATATCTTTTCTTCCTCAACCAATCGTTCCTTTAGTTTCGCTGAGGTAAGGGAGGAGTTATCTAAATACTAGAATGATTAATTTCAAACTAGAAATGTAGGAACCATTAAAGGTTCAAAGAGGGATGCAATTTGAATTGGGATTCTGACTTGGAGGTCAGAAACCCATGATTTTAATATTCAAACAAGTTTAAATGGACCTAATGATGCTCACTGGATTGTGTTTCGAACATAAAATCAAGTAAAAATGGAATTCATATGTTGAAATGGAAGTTTTCTAAAGTTTTGAGCAATCTGTGATTTGATGCTGTTATATGTTGTTTTAGTTATGTTTAATGATTGCAATATGTTCATTTTATGTGTTTAAGTTTCTATTTTGCACAGGAATGAAGTAATCAAGTGAGAAATTCAAATTGGTGCTAAAAATGTAGAAAACTGATGCTGTTGCAGCAAAAAGACTCGAGTATTTCAAGAAAGACTCGAGTATTCTGGAAAATTTAGAACGACTCGAGTATTTCTTTAAAGACTCAAGTATTTTTGCATGAAGTACTCGAGTGGTTCATGAACTACTCAAGTATTTTGAACAAAATTGCATAAAACTCAGATTTTATTTAATTTTCAGAATTTAACTTTTTTAATATTATAATAACTTAATCCCGTTTGGTTGATAACTATCCTGGAGGTGTCCTACTGGAATTTTATTCAGTGGTTGATAATTTCCCGACAGGAGTCCCAACGGAAGTGCGTACACCCATCTGGTCGATATTTATCCTATAGAGTCCCATTGAAAGTTTTTATTCACTTGGTTGATATTTTCTATGGGAGTCCCAATGGGGTCGTTGCAATAACCATCAATAGGAGGCTATGCCCTGATGGATAACTAAATAATTAATTATATACTATTTCTAAAACCATCACAAAGTGGCTGGGCCGCTGGTGGACTTTTCTTGGAATTGTTAAACGAAAAGAGTTAAACCCATCACAAAGTGGCTAGGCCGCTGATGGATATTTCTGAAAGCATCGGCACCAGCTAAAAGAAAAGTTAATGAATATGAAATAATGATATGATGAAGTATCCGACGATGTATCGCTAAGAATGCTGATGGGAATAATGAAAGAATAAAATAAGACTCTTATGTGGCATTATCGTGCATGGTGAATGGGATTGCTCCGATTTCGAATTGGGATACTAGCTCAGGGTAGGGCGTAGAAAGCCACGACACAGAATGCCATGAAGGCTAGCTCCCAATAAATCGTGATGCTTGTGAAATGGATCCGCTCCGGTTCGATGGAAACATAGGTATATGAATATCCCGAAAGGATGCCGAACCGAGTAGCATGAATGAGGAGTAGACATGTATCATATCACTAACGAAACAAAATAAGAGTTAAAACAGTTTGAGCATATATACTTGCGCTCGTTATGCTAATTGATTATATGTGAATGTTATTTTTAGCCCCTGACATGCTCATTTGTTATTGTATTTAGCTATGACTCACTCCTAATCCCTTGTGTGTAGGTAATGATAAAGTATCCCCTAATAAGAGGGAATAGCCCTGGCAGCTCGCTAGCTAATCTGTGCAGAATGTGGAATTGATCAATCAATGTCCCTTTCCTGATTATCCGTTGGAGTTTTGAACCATGCTCTGGGTTATAGTTAGAGTCCTTATAAAATAACTCAGAGTATATCATTGTGTTGAGTCTTTCATTGGAACTGCTAAGCTGTAATATTTTGACTAAATCATGTTGAAATATTCGTTTCGAGTGTTATTTGCTTCCGCAATGTGATTAATAAAGTTTTCAATATTTTGGAGAAAAATTATTCTCAATTTTATAAAGAGTAAATAAATGGGTAGAAAGTTGGGATGTTACATTTGTAACAGCCCGATTTTCGTAAACCAAAAATAATTAACTTTTACTTGCAAAAATGAGGCCAATTTTTTTTTACCACATAGTTGAAAAGTCATTGGTGTAATTAAAAGTCCTTTTGTTGAAAATCGAGTTGTTACTAAAACACTTATTTTCAGAAAACTTTCATCTTCATAAAAAGACTTGTTCCCAAATCATCATGGTATCTTCCCAAAGACTACATTGTTGGTTCTTACCAAAATAGAGTATTCCACCATACAAAATTAAAACTTGGGTTAGTTACATAATTGGCACATAGCTTAGTAATCCTTGACTCAAAAACACAATTCACAAACTTATCCTAAACACTCTACTTTCGCTTCCTTCTGATGAAGACATCCGGATGGAAATCTCCTTTCTTCTTGCGCCCTCTCTTCACTCTCGAAAATGAAATCGTCTCTATCGCTGTTCTGCGATTGTCGTTCAGCTCCATCCAGAGAGATGATCTCCACGCGGTACTCTGTCTGCCCGTTGAGACATCAGCAGCACCGATATGCCAACGAACAGGAGAGAGTAAGCATTCCGAACGACGGATCGTCGACGGTGTGGGATTACGATAGGCAAGATAATAGGACCCAAACAATATAACATACAAGCACACAACAATCAAGATTAATATTATTATTATCTAGTATTATTAATATTGTCACCATCCTTGTTATCATTTTTCTTTCTCTTATCAACTTACTTTCTCATTTTCTTCTCTTCTCATACTCTTAATTTCTTCTTATTAATTCTTATCAGTTCACACCTTTCTCTTGATTCGGGGAATTACAAATATCATCATAACATTCCTTCCGCTTTCGACTATCACTCACGTCTACATCTCCTCGGTCATCCACCCAGCCTAGTCGGAAGCAAACAGGAGTACATGACCTTTACCGTGCGGGCACGACAGCTGTCACAAAATCAAATGGTCCCAGACCAGGAGGACTCAGCCTTAATTCATAATCATACCAATTCATATACATGGCACACTGTCTCACTACAGTGGAAAACAAGATGCCCCACTCCAGTCCCTCTCACTGTTCTCGATTTGCAATCTAGGGGGCGACAGTATGTTTCTAGTGGGCCCGCAGAACTTACCACGACATTAGACCCAGTCCCCACCACGTTAGTACGCCATCTGTGGAATTCGTTCTGCCCAGAAACATACTCTAGACTTCTTGACGTTTCACCGTCATCGTCCTCCCCTAATGCAATCTCGTCCTAAGTATCCGCAGATACTTATCGTTTCTTCCTCTCCACTACTTCGCACTCTCATACCTCACCGCGCATGTCTTTTAAAGTCTTTTAATCTTTTTAATTATCCTAAGGTCGGCCCGTCCTTCGTACAACCCTTCAACGAGTCCCGACCACTATCTTCACACAAACTTTCCCTCATCATTCCTCACATAGCACAGAGCTGGGATCACATCAACAAGTTCTCATCTCAACCTTTCTCATCTCATTTCCCAACATACTTTCCACCATCTCTCTTAACAATCACATTCCGAGTCTCTTCTCAAAATAATCTCTTCACCACTTTCTCAAAACAATCTTTCAAAAATATCATTTCTCAAATTCTCCTTTCACAGACTTTCACCAAATATGGTTCTCACAAACTTTTTCATAAAATGTCATTTCATGAAACTTTCTCAAAAATCTGGTTTCACCTCTTCTGAAAATTTCCTTTCAAGACCTTTCAAAAAATCTTTTCTCAAGCTTCTAAAAATCTCTTTTGAAAAACTCTCATAAAATCCATTTCCAAAACTTTTCTGAGAATACTATTTATAAAGAATCTCTCTTCAAAATGATGTTTATTGAAAACCTTGAAAACAAGGTTTTCCAAACATTTTTCCAAAAATAAGATTTCATAAAATCCTTTCAAAAATACACTTTCACAAATCTCGTCAAAAATCTCCTTTCGAAAACATTTTTCAAAAATCCATTTTTGCTAAGCGCTAATGGAGGAGCAAGCTCAACTCGACACTAGTCCCAGACTAAAACCAACACAAAGGAGCTCAGCTCCGCTCACATCACATCTCATATCAACATCACTCTCCCCAGCTCTGGCTCGTTCTCAGCAATATCATTTCTTCATTCCCCAACCTCAACTCTTTCTTTCCTTTCCACACATACCTTATTTCCAATCATTATATCTTTCTCATTGTGTCTTTACTTTCCATTTCATTACTTTCTCAACTTATTCTTTTCATTTTCATTTCTTAATCAGGACGTAACAAACGTCCGTCAGCCTTTCACTTATTACAATCAGCAACCATAAGTATCATCAGACATAATTAAATAAATAACTAAAAGCATGCACACAACATCACACAATAACATCGTGGTCTTTGTCACCTTCGTATAAGTGGCCACACAATACACACAATTGCCACTATACTACTGACTCCGAACCACTTGGTTCCGGTCTTTGAGATGATCCGGAACGTCCTAATATATTACCTAACTACCACGATGTCTTAGGAAAGCTTCTCTCTCACCTGATGTCCAGCAATTTAATGCGTACCGTCACCTCGGATCCTTTGTGCTGCCGGCTGCCCCCAATCCCTCGTCTTTAAGATTATTCCTCGTACTAAATAAAGTACGCTTAGGTTATTAACTCGTATTATGAAAATCTTTTCCATAACTCAGACACTTCTCATTCCTCGTATTTAGTAAAATACTCTTATTTAATAACGTGTATTAAGAAAATCTTTTCTTAGTTCATGACACTTTTCGTTTTCCATTGAAAGACTTAAAACACATATTGTTTTATCAAAACACTTCCCTTTTTTTCTAGCACTTTAAATACTTTAAAACCCTTAGAAAACATTTCAGGAAATGATTTAACTCAATTTATTTGGTTGTTGGTCCATTTTGGACAGCAAAGAATAGTTTTACAAAAATCAATTTTATAAAACCCGAAAACATCGTAAAAACTCGTTTTTGTTTCAAATACTTCGAAAACTCAGGTTGTGTTGTAAAACGCATCTTAAATAACCACAAACATAATCTCACGCACTCAAATAAATTAAATCAAATCAAATAGATCTCAAAACCACATACATACACAATGTACCTTGGTCACTCAAATCATATAAACAATTAATCAAGTACAAATCGACACTTAATTCAATTATTTAATTGTATCACATATAAACATTCATTCTCAAGCAATTATTTCACAAATCAATCACTTAAGTAAATCGTTCAACACATAATTAATTTAAAAATCATTTTATTTTCATAAAACAAAAACACTCACATATATCTAGCTCATAAACCGAATACGTACACATAAATCAACTTAAACACAAAACTTATTCCTAATCAATTAGCTTAACACAACATACATGCATGATTCCTATGTTACTTCATGAAGAAGAATTTTAACCTAGTTAGTATGTATAGGCCGAAACACTTCACAATTCAAAGCAAGATCCATGCATCATCAAACATACAAACTCATGCAATTATTTATTCCTTTTTCCTTGACAAAACCGTGAGCTACATCTTTGGAGAATAGTCAAACTTTAATGTATTTTTCTTATTTTAAATCAAATCAAAAATCATTCAAGAATATAAAACATATATCAAGTCCTCACAACATAAGAGCATGGATTTAATTTTCATTAGACATGGCCGAATACACCATTCATGAAATCAATACTTAAATTAATTCATGTTCATGCAAGGAGGATTATTTTAAAGCTTATTCCCCTAATTTCCTTCTAAAATCCGAGGCATGCATCCAAGAAAACATGATTTTTCATTTGAATTCAACATGCAAGGATTAAGTCCTTAAGCTTTCCTAGCAACTCATACAAGGATCATGTATCAACACAAACATTTTCAATTTGTTTCTCAAAGAAACATGAAAATAACTTTTTAAAGTTCAAGACCAACATGCATGCACTTAAATCATGTAGATCGAGTCATGGAATTAATCATGATAACACAATTAGAAGACAAAATCATCTTGAGTGGAAAAAAGAATTAAGACCGAGACATACTTAAAGGAAATAAAAAGGCTTTTTGTTTCAAAAATTACATGCAAAGCTTAGAACCATAACAAAATTAAAGATCAAAGCACCAATCAAAGCTTTTATTAAAATCAAACCAAAATCAAGATGTGCAAAGGTTTTAGATCAAACAAGACCAAGAATAAAAATACAAATTAAAGCTTTCATCAAGATTAAGCCACAACCGAAACATGCAAGGGTTCAAAACCATGTAAATCATGTTCAAACAACATGCAAGACCAAAAATCAAAAATAAGTTTAGATCAATCATTGATTTAGCCAATAAACACATAAACATCTCATAGTTCACGGTTTTAAGCATTAGAATCAAATATGCAAAAAGATCTACAAAGATCACGAACAAAATCTTAGATCTAAGAGTTTTTAACTTGAAAACATAAAGATCCACCATGAAAAGCATCAAGATCTACCCTAAACATCCCCCAACCAACTCATCAAATATAACTACACATATCACAAATTAATTTAAGTCCTTAATGTAGGATTCTCATGTTTTGATGCTAACAATCTCTCTCCAAGCAACAACATTGGCAACAAGCAAGCTACACCACATGAAGATTAGAATTAGGATTTTTATTAATTCTATTTCAATGTAATCTTTATTTTATGCAATGCATCTCATTGGTGTGGGTAGCTTAGGTGATTTTAAGAATATTTAAATAATGTTTGATTAAGAGTGAAGATACTTTAAATCTTGATTAAATAGCTTGTGAAAATCATTTTAGAAAAACTTTGTTTTTATTCAGATTCTGATCAGTTTACTCGAGTAATAAGTACTGGATCACTCGAGTAATTTATGTCATGACAGGTTAATCGAGTAATGGTTTACACATCACTCGAGTAACTTAATCTGACATGTTTCACTCGAGTGACGTTGTTTGGTTTACTCGAGTAATTCAATCAGTGTTGGGAAAATTTTAAAAGGACTTAATTTTCTCTTTCATAAATATATACTTTCATTCTTACAATTTTTATTATACACTTTTCAAAAGCAATCCAAGAGCTATTTTACATCTTTCAAGAGCTATCAAGATTCAACAAGAAATTTTTCTTTTTCACTCTATTTTCTATCATTGTTCAAATATTCTTGAGATCATATTTTTGTTCTTAGTGGTTGTTGAAGATTTGCAATTTGTGATTGCATTATTGAAGTTTCAACACAAGTGAAGAATCTCACAAGGAAGACTTTGAGGATCAAATCAAAGCAAGAAAAGAGGATTGGTTGGAAGCATCTTCAATCAATTAGCAAGGAAATCTAGAATTCTCAAAAGGGGTAGATTAGATCAAAGTGTTTGGTACACACTTTGAGTTGGGTTTTAAGATAGGAGAACTAAGAATCTAGTTGCATCTTAAAACATTGTAAAATCTACATTTGAAGATTTCTAGTGAAGAATCTCTCTTGATTTAAGAGGGGACTGGAGTAGCTTTCAAGTGGGTGAAAGTGAACCAGGATAAATCCTTGTGTCTCTTTTATTTTCATTCCTTGTATTTCATTAATTCATTAACAATTGCATTTTTTAGGTTAGAATTGGGGGTTTCTTAATTCTACTCAATTGATCTAAAATTGCATGTTAATATTACTTGAAATTGTTCATATTAATCATTCATAATTTGTTGAATCATCATAGCATTGTTATTCTTGAAGAACTCCATTGAAAACTCAGTTTTTAATTGAATTTTACCCAGTTTACTCGAGTAAAGTTCTTGTCACTCGAGTAATCTGCTTTCAGTTTTTGAACAATACTCGAGTAGGTTTTCTGTTACTCGAGTGATTTAAAAAAATAGATTTCGTAATACTCGAGTGATTTGCTGAATACTCGAGTGAAATTATTTTTGCTTGCGTATTACTCGAGTGAAGACTTGAGTTACTCGAGTAATCTGAACTGAATTTTTAGAAAACTTATTTTTCATAAAACCATTTTCTTAGTTGGACGAAAAATCTATAATAAGGCTTCAATATTCTATTCACCCCCCCTCTAGACTATATTGAGCCGCTTGCTGGTTTCCAACAAGTGGTATCAGAGCTTGGACGAAAAATCCGAGCCTTAAAAAGCTTTTTCGAAAAGATCTTTTTTACTTGGAAACAATGGGCTCAATTTCAAATCCTTTTGGTGGTGAAGGAACTTCCATTAATCGTCCTCCACTATTCAGTGGTGAGGGTTACGCTTATTGGAAGGTCCGCATGAAAATTTTTATTCAAGCCATAGATATGGAAATTTGGAACGCCATAGAGAATGGACCTTTTGTTCCTCAAACGAAAGTAAATGATGTTGTTTCGATTAAACCTCAATCGAGTTGGGACAATGATGATAAGAAGAAAGTTGCATTTGATTTAAAAGCTAAAAATATCATCACGTCCGCTCTTTCTTATGATGAGTTCTTTCGAGTATCTCAATGTGTTGATGCTAAACAAATGTGGGACACATTACAAGTCACACATGAGGGCACTTCGGAGGTTAGAAGGGCTAGGCTAAATACACTCATGCATGAATATGAACTCTTTCGTATGTTACCTAATGAAAATATAGGTGACATGCAAAAGCGGTTCACTCATATCATTAATCATCTTTCTGCACTTGGAAAAGTTATAACTAATGGTGAAGTTGTTAATAAGATTTTGAGATGTCTTAGCAGGGAATGGCAACCTAAGGTGACGGCCATTATGGAAGCTAGAGACGTGGATCAAATTGACTTAGCAACTCTATTCGGAAAGCTTCAAGAGCATGAAATGGAGCTTGGACGGTTATCCATGAATGAAGATGCCGATAGAAAGAAAAAGGGGATTGCTCTTAAATCAACTTCAAAATCCCTTAAGGCACAAGAGGAAAACTTTCAAGTGGATGACTCGGACTCCGATATAGATGATGAGACCCTTGGCTTGCTAGTTAAAAAGCTTGGTAGGTTCCTTAATAAAAAGGGGAACTTTAATAGAAATAGACAAAGAGATTCTAAGGACTCACAACCAAGAAATAAGACTAACAAGGATCACATCAAGTGTCATGGGTGTGGAAATCTTGGTCACTATCGATCGAATTGTCCAACTAATTCTAAGAAGTCGGAAGGTGACAACTCAAAGTTCAACTCATCTAAAGGAAAAAGGGCTTACATAGTATGGGATGAAGTAGAGAGTCAATCAACATCTAGCTCGTCGGATGATGAACAACTTGCAAATCTATGTTTAATGACAAAGCTTGATGAAGAGGAATCTTCGAGCATTAAATCAAGTGAGAACGTCAATGAGGTAGATTATCTTTCCGATGCTAGCTCAAGTTCTAATTCTCCTTCATTCAATGAATTGTACAATGTGTATGTAGAGATGCATAAAGAGTTGAAGAAACTTGCTAAAATAAATGTTGAAAGAAAGAATTTCATAATGAAGCAACATGAAAAGATAATTGAACTTCAAAAAGATTTAGAAGAACTTAAGCTTCAAAATGAAACTCTTGAACTCATTTATGCAAACTCTACATGCAATTGTGAATTGAAATCAAATGAGACTCCATCTTGTGAAAATTGCAAGTCTTTGGAAAAAGAAGTTTTTAATTTGAATGATCGACTTGCAAGGCTCATGAAAGGAGATACTTCTTTAGATCATTTGCTTTCAACTCAAAGGAACAATAGCAATAGATCCGGTCTTGGCTATACCAAACCTAAGATTTCTAAAAACCCAACTTGCCATTATTGTGGAATCTTTGGGCATACCACGAATAAATGTAATATAAAGAAATTTGGTATACCAAGCGGAGAATATATTTGGATTGTTAAGGGGACTTCTCCTCATGCTAACAACAAAGGACCCAAAACCACTTGGGTACCTAAGTCAACCAAATGATATCTTTCTTGTAGGTGTGTCTTCGAACAAAAGAGCGAAAATGGTACTTGGATAGTGGTTGTTCGAGACACATGACGGGAGACAAAACGCACTTCATGGAACTTACTCCGAAAAGTGGTGGATTTGTGACATACGGCGACAACAACAAGGGCAAAATTCTAGGAGTTGGGAAGATCGGTACATTTTTGGATCATGAGAATTCAACACCACAACAAATGGAAGAGAATCAAAATGAAGATAGAGAGGTGCAAGCACAAGATAAAGACTTAGCACAAGAGATTCAACCTCAATTACCAATAGCTTGGAAGTCCAACAAAAATCATCCGATTTCTAATATCTTAGGTGACATTGCGAAGGGAGTGGTAACCCGACGCACTTTAAATAATTTTTGTTATTATGTTGCCTTTGTATCTCAAATAGAACCTAAGAATATCAAAGAGGCTCTTCAAGATGATCATTGGATTATGGCCATGCAAGAAGAATTAAATCAATTTGAAAGAAACCAAGTTTGGGAGCTTGTGCCAAAACCCGATGATCGTCCTGAAATTGGTACTCGGTGGGTCTATAGGAATAAGTTAGATGAATCGGGTATTATTGTTAGGAATAAAGCTAGGTTGGTAGCACAAGGTTATAGTCAAGAAGAAGGAATCGATTACGATGAGACATATGCTCCCGTTGCTAGACTAGAAGCTATTCGTATTCTTCTCGCTTTTGCTTCAATTATGAATTTTAAATTGTTTCAAATGGATGTTAAGAGCGCCTTTCTTAACGGATACATTCAAGAGGAAGTTTATGTGTCACAACCTCCCGGATTCGAGAGTTTTGAGCATCCGGACTACGTTTTCAAACTAAAAAAGGCTTTGTACGGTTTGAAACAAGCTCCTAGAGCTTGGTACGATCGACTAAGCAATTTTTTATTACAAAAAGGTTTTAAACGAGGCACTGTTGACAATACTCTTTTTATTGAACGTTCCGGTAAGGATATTTTATTGGTTCAAATATATGTTGACGATATTATATTTGGTGCTACTAACGATAACTTGTGTAAAAAGTTTTCAGAATTGATGCAAAGTGAATTCGAGATGTCAATGATGGGAGAGCTTACATTCTTTCTTGGCCTTCAAATAAAGCAGCTTAATGATGGCATTTATATTCATCAAAGTAAATATTGTAGAGAGCTTATCAAACGTTTTGGAATGGATTCGTGCAAATCCGCTTCTACACCAATGAGCGTTGCATGCTACCTAGATCAAGATGAGGCTGGAAAAGCGGTAGAGGTAACGAAGTATCGTGGTATTATTGGTAGTTTGTTATACTTAACTGCATCTAGGCCTGACATCATGTTTAGTGTATGTATGTGTGCACGTTTTCAAGCAAAACCGAAAGAGTCGCATCTAACTGCTCTCAAAAGAATAATGAAATACTTAAAGGGTACAACAAATACTGGACATTATTATCCTAGGGATGCTTTTCTAAAAGTTATAGGTTATTCGGACTCTGACTTTGCCGGTTGTAAAGTTGAGCGAAAAAGTACAAGCGGAACATGCCATTTAATTGGTAGTTCACTTGTATCGTGGTTTTCCAAAAAACAAAATTGTGTAGCTTTATCAACCGCCGAGGCCGAATACATAGCTGCAGGTAGTTGTTGTGCTCAAATTTTATGGATGAAGCAACAATTATCTAACTTTGGTTTAAATTTGACAAAAATCCCTATAAAGTGTGATAACACTTCGGCAATTAATTTGACTAAAAATCCAGTATTACACTCAAGGACAAAGCATATTGAAATTAGGCATCACTTTTTGAGAGACCATGTTCAAAAAGGTGATTGTGTTATTGAGTTTGTTCAAACTTCAGATCAATTAGCTGATATTTTTACAAAACCATTACCAAGGGACACATTTTATAAGATTCGAAGAGAACTTGGTATTTTTGATGAATCAACTATTAGCTAATTGTATTTGATGCTTTTTTGAAATCACCTTCAAGCCTATTTCAATGTGATTTGTATTTTGAGTTGTTGTATCTTATTAAAGTGTTTCTTAACTTTTTGATATGTAGTCATGTGTGTATGTGTTCTATAATATGCTAATTGCTTTATTTGTATGTGTGTTTCTTGCAAAATGCTAAGTGTTTCTCTGTGTTTGTGCATGAAAAATGTTTTTGCATGAAAAATTGAAATTTTTAAAAATCTGGACAGTTCACTCGAGTAACAGATTTTTTCACTCGAGTAATTTTAAAATCTCTTTCGTATTACTCGAGTAATTCTGTCTGTCACTCGATTAATTTTAAAATGACTTTCGTATCACTCGATTAAGTTCATCCATCACTCGAGTAATTTTTTTTTATCTTTCGGCATACTCGAGTAACATTCTTTTTCACTCGAGTACTGCTCGAATCACTCGAGTGACGTATGAACATTACTCGAGTAACTTACGTGATTTTAAAAGCTGAACTGTTGAAATCTGCATCATTTTCACGACTTTTTCTCTCTCTTGTTCGTCTTTCTCTCTTCTCTCTCATACGGGTCTTCATCAAATCATCATTTTTCAGCCACAAAAACTCACAAATCATACAAATTTTTTCCATATTTCCTCATTATATCATCATTTCTACTCATTTCATTCATCAATTTCACCAATTTTATCCAAAAATCCGAAAACCCCAAATCAAAACCCTAACCCCCAAAACCGAATCTGCACTTTCTGAATCAATGGCTTCTTCCTCTCACTATCAACCTCCTCAAAAGAAAGCAAAGCAAGGAGCAGGTCGTAATGATCCTTGGTTTTCTGGAATCAACCGAGATTTGCGGGAACCGGCATTTATCAATCGCTCTTTTGGTCTTACAAGGTATGTTAAGTTTGCTTGGTTGCGTAAGGAGCAATTTCCGTTTGTAGAGGATTTAGAATTTCAGAATTTGAAGAGGTTTTTGGAATTTGAGACTCATTATTACCCTAGGCTTGTCCGACAATTTTATCAGAATTTTACTAAGCTAGATGGTGAGTATCAAACAATGGTTAGAGGACATCATTTTGTTATAAAGCCTGCGGATTTGACTATGATGTTTGGTTTAGAAAACAAGGGAACTTTTATTGGTGATACTGAATGTCTGGATTTGAATGTGGATACTACTCAGATTTATACTGATTTGTTGCGTACTGGTGAATCTTGGGGTGATAGGACTACTAGAACTGTATCACCTTTGCATGCTGTGGATAGGGTGCTCATGTACATTGTCTCTTATTGTTTGATTCCTAAATGCAATCAAAATTATGCTCAATTGGGAGATGATGATCTTACTTTGTTTCATGGGATTAAAAAGAGGTATGAGATGAATTGGAATAAAATGTTTTTAGCTCGTATGGAAGCTGCTGCTCAATCTCCTCCTACCCAATTCTTGCCATATCCTATGCATGTCACCAAGATCATGAGGTATTATCGTGTTCCAATCCCTGATGATGAGCCAGCTGAAATGGAAAAGAAAAATAACTGGTGTCTTAATGATTCGCACATTAGTTATATGAAAATTGCTTGGCATAGGGAAAGTCGCACTTGGTTATGGAAATCACAGATTAAGGAAATGGCTGAAGCTGCAAAGGCTGCAAGAGTTTCAGGTTCTAGAAAAAGGAATTTACTTGCTGATAGGGCTGGTGCATCTTCTTCTGTTCCTCCTTCTACTGATCCGATGGATACCGATCGTGTTGAGGACTATATCGATTTGGATAATCTTGGTACTCCATTTGATGCACAGGCTGCTCATGAGTCATTGGTTGAGCACATCAATGCTCAATTCACTCAGTTGGAGATGAGACAGGATGTGAAGAATATTGCCATGGAGCATCGTTTGATGGATTACATGTCTGGACTCTTTTCTCATCATTTCCCTTCTCCTCCACCTGATTCCTAGACCTGTGGATGCTGATGATGTTTGATGTTGCTTTCTGTTGCATGTTTCATTTGCATATTTCTGGTTATTTTTCTGTCTCATGTTTCTGACTCTGTTGCTACTATTTTTTTTCAGACCTTGCGTATGGTCTCGTTTGGTTAGTTTCGTTTTGTTTATCTGCTATGATTTGCTGCATAGTGTGATACTCTGATATTATGGTGCTATATTCGTTGTGCGTTTATATTCGTTGTGGCACTATTGTGGTTTATTTTGGTATTGTCTTTATTGTTATATATTTTATATACCATTGTGAACTACTTACCTTCAACTTTTGGCAAAGGATTTTTCTCAAAATTTTTATCTTTTTAATGATGCCAAAAGGGGGAGAATATTTTTTGTTGATGTTGTTCTTGTAGGTTTAGTTTTATTATATTTTTCCTAGATGTTTTACATTTAGGGGGAGTATGTTAAAACTTAGTGCTTAATTTGAAAGGAGGTTTGTCATCATCAAAAAGGGGGAGTTTGTAGGATTCTCATGTTTTGATGCTAACAATCTCTCTCCAAGCAACAACATTGGCAACAAGCAAGCTACACCACATGAAGATTAGAATTAGGATTTTTATTAATTCTATTTCAATGTAATCTTTATTTTATGCAATGCATCTCATTGGTGTGGGTAGCTTAGGTGATTTTAAGAATATTTAAATAATGTTTGATTAAGAGTGAAGATACTTTAAATCTTGATTAAATAGCTTGTGAAAATCATTTTAGAAAAACTTTGTTTTTATTCAGATTCTGATCAGTTTACTCGAGTAATAAGTACTGGATCACTCGAGTAATTTATGTCATGACAGGTTAATCGAGTAATGGTTTACACATCACTCGAGTAACTTAATCTGACATGTTTCACTCGAGTTACGTTGTTTGGTTTACTCGAGTAATTCAATCAGTGTTGGGAAAATTTTAAAAGGACTTAATTTTCTCTTTCATAAATATATACTTTCATTCTTACAATTTTTATTATACACTTTTCAAAAGCAATCCAAGAGCTATTTTACATCTTTCAAGAGCTATCAAGATTCAACAAGAAATTTTTCTTTTTCACTCTATTTTCTATCATTGTTCAAATATTCTTGAGATCATATTTTTGTTCTTAGTGGTTGTTGAAGATTTGCAATTTGTGATTGCATTATTGAAGTTTCAACACAAGTGAAGAATCTCACAAGGAAGACTTTGAGGATCAAATCAAAGCAAGAAAAGAGGATTGGTTGGAAGCATCTTCAACCAATTAGCAAGGAAATCTAGAATTCTCAAAAGGGGTAGATTAGATCAAAGTGTTTGGTACACACTTTGAGTTGGGTTTTAAGATAGGAGAACTAAGAATCTAGTTGCATCTTAAAACATTGTAAAATCTACATTTGAAGATTTCTAGTGAAGAATCTCTCTTGATTTAAGAGGGGACTGGAGTAGCTTTCAAGTGGGTGAAAGTGAACCAGGATAAATCCTTGTGTCTCTTTTATTTTCATTCCTTGTATTTCATTAATTCATTAACAATTGCATTTTTTAGGTTAGAATTGGGGGTTTCTTAATTCTACTCAATTGATCTAAAATTGCATGTTAATATTACTTGAAATTGTTCATATTAATCATTCATAATTTGTTGAATCATCATAGCATTGTTATTCTTGAAGAACTCCATTGAAAACTCAGTTTTTAATTGAATTTTACCCAGTTTACTCGAGTAAAGTTCTTGTCACTCGAGTAATCTGCTTTCAGTTTTTGAACAATACTCGAGTAGGTTTTCTGTTACTCGAGTGATTTAAAAAAATAGATTTCGTAATACTCGAGTGATTTGCTGAATACTCGAGTGAAATTATTTTTGCTTGCGTATTACTCGAGTGAAGACTTGAGTTACTCGAGTAATCTGAACTGAATTTTTAGAAAACTTATTTTTCATAAAACCATTTTCTTAGTTGGACGAAAAATCTATAATAAGGCTTCAATATTCTATTCACCCCCCCTCTAGACTATATTGAGCCGCTTGCTGGTTTCCAACACTTAAAAGTTCATGTTTAAGAAAGATCAACACATAAATTCATCTTTCCAAACATAAAAATGAACATGCAAGAGAAGAAAAGAAAAATTACAAGTTCACAATTTAAACTAATTCTAAAACTTCTAGATCTTCGGTTTATACCAAGAAGAAAGGTCTTCTAAGCACTTGATCTTCAAGAATCTCTTAGGTTTAAGGTTGATCTCCCCTCGTCCTTCCTTCTTCTACCTCACGGTTCCTCTTCTTCTTTCTCTCTTCCTCTATTTTCTATTTCTTAATCTAAGAGTTTGAGAGGCTCTTAGAACTTGTGTTTTGGGTTCTTCACTCTTATTTTTCTCTTCTCCTCCCTCGGCCACTCTCTCTTTCTCTAAGGTCTCAAGAGCTTTGTGTTGCTCTTGGGACTATGGTGTTTATGTTGGTGTGAGAATGGAAGTGAATGAAGGAAATGAGAAGGGAACTAAAAGCCAATACACACACACGGTTCTGTATGGGAAAAGGCAAGGGGGTGTAATTGTCCTCTTCTAACCTCGGTTCAAGGCATGGGTTCATGGGCAATTCGGTCTACACTAATTGTTGCATGGGAGGAATCTTTTATGAGGAACAAGGTGGAAGGAAAGTCACTCCTAGGCTACATGAGTCACACACCCTAGGTTTTCCACTTGTTTCCCATTCAAATTTCCTATTTAATTTTCACTTTCTTAAGGAGTAAAAATGCATCTTCACTTGGTCTTCTAGTCCTACACTTGGCCGCACCACACACATACACATACACATGCAATTTATTTTCATTTTGCCACATAGCATGAACTCATGTAGTAAGGCACACATTTGACACATATACTTATATCATGCACATACACCTTACACACATACATACATGCACATATAATCTCATTCATTCACTAATTAAATTTCCACCTAAGTCCAAGTACACATACATATAAAAAACGTACATATATACACGTAGAAAATAAATTTCCTTTAAAATACCAAAAATCAAACACACATTCATAGAAAATAAATCGCCTTTCCAAAATAAATTTCAAGACTTATAACATTATTTCATGAAGAAAATCATTCTTTAAAATCATTTACCACTTGAAATCGTGAATAGAAAAATTTATTTAAGAAGATACCCTTTTCAAAATTCTTTCTCAAAAATAATTCTTTTTAGAGGTTAAAACAGTACGAGGATTCTGAGGGGTGTTACATTCTCCCCAACTTAAAGATTTCTCGTCCCCGAGAAATACGCTGTGGATTGGGTGGCAGGCACAAATTCTCACGTCACTTTGCTTTCCATAAGAACATTCCCCTTCCGCTTTGTGATCGTATTTTCGTTTGCTGATTTAGTTTACCTTGCTGTACTCCTCGTTGGTCGCTTTCAGGTGAAGATGTCGCACTCGTACCACCATTTACGTGTCGGATTGGGTTAAGCCCAACAGACTACCCGAGGATGATGTCGCTCATTTAGCCGACTGTCGTCCAGAAGGTCCAACCATAGGTACAAACTTAGGGAAAAATCAAACAAACAAAATTTCACACGTCTCCAAAAGCATAGGGTTTAGCCCTAAACCCTTAGATATTCGCTATTTTCTACAACTCGGGCCCTTACTAACTCGCAATAATCACTCCTTCCTTCAACTCTCTCTTTCTATCTTTGATGTTTTCATCGATCATTTTTCTAACTTAAGGGGTTCTATTACAACTTGGGTGTATTTACTTCCTTAAACAACCTTATTCTTCTTCCTTAGACCCGTCTTGAACATCAACCAAGCCTATCAAGTTCACCTTCTAAACCTCGGTTTATGGTACAGGGCAGTTCTAATCCTCAGACTTTCCTCAGAATTTCCCCTAAGGACCAGTGACATACGCCTCTTATAACTCCCCAACTTTGATCAGACTTATAACTAAATCCACTGCGGTATTGTACCCTCACTTAATTCAAACCATTTATCCTTCCTTAATCGTTCAAGCCTAAGCTATCTGGGTAACTACGGCACTTCTAACTCCACAATTTAGGCTAATGAATCTCAAACGGAATCGGTAAGGCTATAGGTTAATAGCAAGGATCATGAAGAAAAGGTTCGAATTTTAATAGTACTAGCTGTTTTGTTGAAGCAATTCAACAAACAGGGGTTCCAAGAATAACATCCTAGTTTCTCAAAGATACTGTCTACTTCTTGGACAAGGGTAAGTCTAGGTCAACAACTGGGAAATTATCAAACACTAAGGAAACATCAAAGGTTGAGGGTTCTCATCCTATTCACTTCTATTTATTCTACGTTCCTCAATCTACAAGATGAATAGGTTCCTTAAACTACAATCCAAATCTCATATCCTAAAAATATGAGAACCTAGACTTATGCTCCTAGTCTTACACTAACAAACACACAGAGTCACACAAACAAAGCATGTAAGCCCATGCTTAAGGCCACTGTAGTGTCCTTGAACACTGTGTCCTTAACCCTCTAAGTGCTCAAGATTATGGAACCAGGAGCCCTAGAGAGGATCAAGTGTTAATATGTGACTTTGTGGTGTTTCTGCAGTTCCAGTTGGGAAAAGCAGGGTCTCCCAATTCAAACAAGTGTGTGCAGAGTGTCAACTTAGGGATGAGAGTACGTACCTGAAACCCTAGCTGTAGTGAGCTATTTATAGGGTTTGGAGGAGGCTGATATGGGCCGTCTGGGCCCTGTATCAGGGTTGAGCTGAACCAGGATTCTGTGAGATAATATCGGAGGATTATGCTCTTAGAATCTGGATAGGATCAGCTGAAGATCTCATGTCTAGGCTGTTGCGAGAATCTAGGAGAGATTTGCGGAAGGGATAAGAAGCCTCGGTGGGTTTGAGCTTATCCGCTAGCCGACGGTATATCTCGGCCTATAGTCTCAAGCCTGATGGATTGAGGACCGATGATGAGGCTCGGTTCCATCAAGTCCGAGCCTGGTCCTTTGGAGATGCTCGGAGTCCATGAGTCCGAGCGAGGGACGTTCGTATTAAGTCAACCGAGGGAAGTGCCCTTAGAGGATCTTATTAACAAGGCTGAAATCCGTATCAGGTCGACAGACCCTACAAGCCCCCCAGCTCGTAAGACTTTGAGAAGTCTGTGACGAGGTAGAAAGTGTTTAGGGTTGACCTTTTAGGATGCCTCGTTCCAGGAGTGTGTAACAGCTGTAACCAGGTAACCTGTTCGAGGTGACGTTTTGGGTTCTCTAGGTACAGCGCGTGTCCTTGAGAGTTGTGCCACATCATTGCAATTTTTTGAAATTTGAAAAAGCGCCTTCGTATAACTGCCACGTTTCATCAATCATGTGGTTGAGCGGTGTACTGGGCTTTTGATCCAGCCAGGCCCATACGTGCATCGTGGGGGAAACCGAAAGGTTTTTGAGGGTTTCTTTGAATCCTTACTCCCCACTTCACTTTTCATTCATCACCTCAGACTCGCACCAGAAACTCCCAAATTCTCAAATCTACTCCCTCACTTCTTCTTTGAAACTCCCAGGAAACCGGAAACTCACTCCCCTCTCAAGCTTATTTCCGCTACTACCTTCACATCACTTCCAGTTTTCCAGAGATCCAGTCTCAAAAACAGGTAATTTTTCATCTTGTAACTCAAATACTTTATTTCTGATTCTGCTCTTTTCTATTTGTTGAATGGGTTTCGCATTTCTGGGTTTTGCAGGGATTTTTTGGGGTTTTTTTGTCTTGGGTAGTGTAGTGTTTAAGATTTTGGATTTCTGAATCATGAGAGGTTGGAGGGAGTTGAGGAGAATTTATCACGAACTTTGTAGGAGATTAGGGGAAGAGCCTTCTAGCGATAGTGATTCGGATTTTTCCGGGGATTTTGGGGATTCTGGGAGTGGTGATGATGGGGATTCTGGGAGTAGTGATGATGCAGTAGATCCTTCCTCTCCCCCCATCAACCAGGGATCCACCATGACAAAACCATTAGCTGTAGAATACCCCTCGGATCCCGCTGAAGTAAGCAAGTGGCTGTTGGCTTATAGGTTTGCGGAACGGAGGGCTCAGGTTAGGGTTAGTCCCGAGCACTGTATAATGGAAGAAGAACCTTTGGGAGATCTGAAGAAAGAGGGGGGGGGGGGGGGGTAAAGTCCGAGGCTCAGCCTTAATTTTAGAATTAAAACATCTGCTATAAAAAATCCTAACGCCGAGCCTTTTACTTTTTCCTCAGATATGGTGGAGCGCAGGTGTGATACTAATCCTGAAGAATATCCCTTGCCGCCAAATCACGCACAATATGATGAGATTTTTGATCGGGAGGTTCTTGGAACAAGGCCCTCATTGCTGACGAATAATAGTTTGAACCACCTTCGACCTCTCCTAACTCCTCCGAACGCAGATGGGAATGCGTCAGAATTTGAGTTAAGGCACGTGAACATCGACGACCGGATCTGCTTTGAAGTGCCACAAAATCGACAATTCTTCTACTTCTATGAAGAAATAATAACTAAAGTCAGAATCCGCATGCCGTTCTCGACTTTCGAAATCGAAGTACTCAACCATTTAGGCATAGCTCCGAGTCAACTACACCCGAGCGGATGGGCATTTGTGCGAGCCTTTCAGCAGTTTTGCGATGCCGAAGGTTCAGTTGCCACCCTTCGAGCTTTCTTTTGGCTATATGCCCCTCAGGTGAACAAGTTTGGTAACTCAAAAGGGCTTTGGGTGTCTCTGAAAGCTCGGAAGGACCACGCGCTCTTCGCTAAAGTCACCGACTCTTGGAAGTCTTTCAAGCCTCTTTTCTTTCGGTATGAGTACAATGGGGCTGGTGTATGCTGGTTCATGGAGCAGGTCGAAGAAGGAGGGGAAATCAAAGTTGTACCTCGCTTCCCTTTGGGTTAGTCGGATGGTATCTACAACCGAGGGGCCTCCTTATACCAATTTGACTATAAGGTCGATTTGACCATGGCCGAGAGACGGTTGTGTGACCGAGTCTGGGAATACCTCAAGGCGAATGGTCAAATTGATACCAAAAAAATATTGCTGAAGAGGACACGGGTCGACGTGAAGGCCGAGCTGGGTATATACGGTTTTTTTTTGTCTAAACTATATTTCCTTATTGCAGAAAATATGGGAAAGAAAGCATCCAAAGCCAAGAAGAGTGCCGCTGCTTCTGCAAGGATGGCTCAACTGGCTGCCGTGACAGGAGGGTCGGGATCCTCGGCTAAAAGCCAAACTCCCGAGCCAACTCCAACCACTAGCCCTCTTGATGCTCCTCGCACTATTCCTTCCGAGGTGCCTCGAGTCATCCAAAATGCTGAGCCAACCATTCCTGAAGAAGTGCAACAAAGTACTCAGGGTACTCCTGAGCGTCCTTCCAAGAAACCTCGGATGGATAAAGGGAAAGGATTGGCTAGCGACTGGTTTCATCTGAGCAAGCCCAGCAAAGGAGTTCAAATTACTGAGGGTACGGAAGAGGCCGTAGCCAAAACTGTATGGAGTAGGCACAATAAGTTGGATTCGTTTGCCGCCACTCTCTTCCCCCCTGAAGATGCCAAAGTGATGAATGCCTGGGGTCCGGGCACTTGGGAAAATAACTGTATGGCCTTGGTGAGGAGCTTACTACGAGGTGCAAGCATTCTCAATTACCTTGGCGATGATGTCTATGCTGGAGTGGCCCCCGAGGAGAAGAAGAAACGAGCTGAGGCTGACGATCGGGAAGATTACTTGCAGCTTCAAGTGGAAAGCTTTGAGAAGAAGCTCCAGGTTCTGGCTGCCGAGAATGAAAGACTGCAGAAGGGAATGCAGGAATCCGAAGGTGCCAAAACTCAAGTTGAAGCTGCCAAGGAGACAGCCGAAAAGACTCTTCAAGAGGCCGAGGGAAGGATGAAGCGGTCAGAGGAAATCTTGAAAAAGGCTGAAGAGAGGGCTCAGAAAGCCAAGCAGGTTGCTGCTGTGGCTCAGGAGCAACTTGAATACGCTAAGGACGAGGCTACTGGGCTTCGAGCCTCAATGGACAAAATGAAAGCGAAAGCTCTTAAGCATAAGAAAGCGGCCCAGGAGAATCTGTACAACTGGAGTCACGCAGTTGAAGATTCCTTCCTTAACAAAGCCGAGCAGCTTCGCATTCTGAATCCCAACCTCGTGACAAGGGGCGCCGACCCCCTCTTTGCTACCAAGAACGGTCAAATTGTTGGTTCGAATGGGGTTCCCATTGACATGATCAGTAATGATCTTCCTGACCATTTTGCTGAAGAATCCGAGGAAGATGAGGCCGACGGCGCCGAGGGTGAAGAGGAAGAAGAGAAATTCGATCCTGACAGTATTGTACTGTCTGACATTGAGTAGTTCTTTTTTTCTTTTGCTTTCCCTTTTGTAATTGCCACAGTAAATGGGCTTAAACTTATATTGTTGTGTTTCGTTTGGAATATTCGTAATCGTGTTATGCTTCTTTTTACACTCTTTGTTAAGAATTCAAGTGTTAAGACCTCGGAACTCCAGCACTTTAGCCGAGGTGGTTTCCTCTATTCGCGATGTAAAATGATTTTATGAAATCATGATTTAATCGGGAATCTTATTTAAAGTACTTGACGAGTTATAAGCTCTTGCTAGAGCTGTTCATAATCGTTCGCGTCATAATCGGTGGCTAATCGGTTACGAGGAAAAGTACGTGATACAATGAATTCAATAACGAGAACTTTTATTTATTTGAAGCAAATTATAATGGGCTCGGAGTTTCACCGAGCGTACACCATTATCAAAAGAAACAATTCAAAAAGCAAATGTAATTTAACTAAAACTATCGAAAACGAAATTGAAACAATGAAAAACTAACTGTAATAGGCTCGAAGTTTCGCCACGTTCCATGTGTTGTTGATGAGGGCACCCGAGAGAGTTTCGAGCTTGTAGGCTCCTGTTCCAGTCTTGGAGGCAACTCGGTATGGTCCTTCCCAGCTTTGGGCCAGTTTTCCGTCCTTTGCATTTTTGAGACCAATATCAGCTCTCCTCAAGACAAGGTCGCCTACCTTGAACTCTCTGGATACGACCGAGCGATAATACCCTTTTGCTTGCATAATCTTAGCATGCTTTTCTCGTTCGGCCGCTAAATCCCTGACTTCTTCCGATAAAACAAGATCCTCACACAATAAGGTGTTGTTGATTGGATTCGGTTGTTGCATTGCTCGGAATGAAGGGATGATCTTTTCAATGGGGATGACTGCGTCGCAACCATAAGTGAGCTGATATGGTGTCTCTCCTGTTGAAGTTTGTATGGTGGTGCGATACGACCAAAGCACTTCGTGCAATTTTTCCAACCAATTCCCTTTCGCGCCTTCGAGTCTTTTCTTGATCCCCTGGATGATAGATCGGTTTACAGATTCTACTTGGCCATTAGTCTGGGGGTGTTCGACCGAGGAAAAGTAATGTTTTATGTTCAAAGCATTGACTAAGTCTTGGAACGCCTTTGCCGCGAATTGGGTTCCGTTGTCAGTTACTAGCACGTGTGGCACTCCAAACCGAGCCACAACTTGCCTTTCAAAGAACTTCTGCACCTTGGCCGAGGAGATGGTTGCAAGAGGCTCGGCTTCCACCCACTTGGTAAAATAATCAATGGCCACTACCACCCACTTTAGCTGTCCTGGAGCGGTGGGGAACTGTCCAATTAGATCCATTCCCCATTGATAGAAGGGATACGGAGATGAAAGTGAATGGAGTTCCTCAACCGGTTTCTGATACACATCACTGTGAAATTGACACTTGTCGCACCTCTTCACATGGTTGATCGCATCCTGTTGAAGAGTCGGCCAGTAGTATCCTGCCCTTAGAACCTTTTTAGCCAGCGACTTCCCCCCAATATGATGACTTCCAATGCCCCCGTGAACTTCCTCCAATGCCTGTTTTGCTTCGGCAGGGTCTAAACATCTAAGCATTGGGCCGCTGACCCCTCGGCGAAACAAGACTCCATCAACTAGGGTAAACTGTGAAGCTTTTCTGACGAGTTTCTTGGCCTCTATTGGATTACTTGGAAAAACCCTTGTTCCAAGTAGCCCGTTATCGGAGTAATCCAGCTTGGATCCAGTGAAATAGAGGGGACAACGCTAGGTCCATACACCATTTCTTGGATCAACGTTCTGTTGTTCTCAGGACTTTTTGTCGAAGCAAGTTTGGAGAGAATATCCGCTCGGCTGTTACTCTCCCTTGGGATGTGGCAGAATTCGACCTTAGCAAACTCCGAGGATAGGAACTTTGCCTTCTCCAAATACTTTTGAAGGATTGGTTCCTTAGCCTGGTAATCGCCCTTGACTTGTGAAACTACCAACTGAGAATCGCTGAAAATTTTTACTTCTCGGGCCCCTACTTCTTTTGCCATTCTCAGCCCGGCCAATACGGCTTCATACTCCGCCTGATTGTTTGAAGTTGAAAATCCAAACTTCAAAGAATATTCGAGGGTGACCCCCTCGGAGTTCTCCAAGATTATTCCTGCACCAGCCCCAAGTTTGTTACTTGATCCATCAACATAAATATTCAAATCCAAGTTTGAGCTCGTCAATGGCTCAGTGAACTCGGTGAGAAAATTAGCTAAGGCCTGAGATTTCATTGCCTTCCTCGGTTCGAAAGTGATTTCAAACTCGAAAAGCTCAATGACCCATGTCACCATTCTTCCTGCCAGATCAGGTTTCTGAAGTATTTGACGGATCGGCTGAGCTGTTCTGACTGTGATATGGTGGCTCTGGAAGTATTGACGTAATCGTCTAGCTGTGATAACCAGACAAAAATCCAATTTCTCCACTTTCTGATACCTCAACTCTGGTCCCTGAAGAGCTCGGCTGACGAAATAGATGGGGGATTCTTTGCCAGATTCCTCTCGGACCAAAGCCGAACTTACTACAGAATCACCCACTGATAAATAAAGGAACAAAATTTCTCCGTTTACCGGACTAGACAAGATCGGGGGAGAAGCCAAGTACTGCTTAAGGTCAGTAAAGGCCTTTTCGCATGTCTCGTCCCATTCAAATGTCTTTTCCTTTTCTCTCCTCAGCAGTTTGTACCAGGGGAGGGCCTTCCTAGCTGACTGAGACAGAAACCTCGAGAGAGCCGCAACCCGACCTGTCAGTTGTTGGACACCCTTGACATCTGACGGACTTTTCTTATCAAGAATGGCTCGGCACTTTTCTGGATTTGCCTCGATTCCGCGCTCGGTAAGCATGAATCCGAGGAAAGACCCTGCTGGTACTCCAAACGTGCATTTTTCCGGGTTCAACCTCATGCCGAACTGTCGGATCCTTCCCAAAATCACCTTCAAATCCTTAGCATGATCTTCTTCTTTCAAGCTCTTTGCAATCATATCATCTATGTATACCTCCATTCTCGGCCCAATCAGGGGGCCGAACACCTTGTTCATCATCCGCTGGTAAGTCGCCCCAGCGTTTTTCAATCCAAATGGCATCACATTGTAACAGTATGTGGCATTTTCTGTGATAAATGAAGTCTTCACCTGATCCGGTGGATACATTGGAATCTGATTGTACCCCGAATACGCATCCATAAATGAAAGCCTTTGATAACCCGCCGAGCTATCCACAAGTTTATCGATGCAGGGAAGTGGGTATTGATCCTTAGGGCAAACTTTGTTCAAGTCTGTGTAGTCCACGCACATCCTCGATTTCCCATTGGACTTCTTCACTAGCACGGGATTGGCCAACCAATCAGTATACACTACCTCCCTGATAAATCCTGCTTCAAGTAGCTCGGCTACCTTCTCATCTGTTGCCTGTGCCTTCTCAACTCCAACTCTTCTTTTCTTCTGACACACTGGCTTGGCTCCAGGATACACACTCAACCTGTGGCAGATGAAGTTCGGATCGATTCCTGGCATATCTGCCGAGGTCCAGGCAAACAAGTCTTTGTTCTCCACCAGCAATTCAGTCAATTCTTTTTCCAATTCCTTAGAAAGGCCAACCCCCATCTTGACGCAACGAGAAGGACCGGGGCCTAAAATCACCTTTTTGAAGTCCCCTTGAGGGGTCGGCCTAGTTTCATCCTCCTCTCTTACGTCAAGATTTGCCAAGTTGACACTTCCCTTGTTAAGTGGTTCTTGCATGATCTTCTCATCATCAAGCTTCAACTTGCCTAAGATGATGTTATAGCATTTCCGAGCCAACTCCTGTTTGGACCGCACTGTTACTACCTTCTCATCAGACCCTGGGAATTTCATGGCCAAGTGGACCATCGATACAACAGCACCAAAAGATTGGAGTGCAGTTCGGCCAAAGATGGCGTTGTATGCCGAGGGGGCCTGGACAACTAGCCACTTTACCATTTCAGTCCGAGCAGAGGGTAGTTCCCCCATGGTCACTGGGAGATGGATGTGGCCTAAGGGAACAATTGAATGTCCCGTGAAACCAATCAAACTTCCCTCGAATGGGGTGAGATCAGATCTTCTCAACTTCAATATTTCAAACAGATCCAGAAACATGATGTCTACCGAACTCCCCTGATCGACAAGAATCCTTCTGACTTCGTAATTGCCGAGCCTGGCTGTAACTACCATTGGTTCATTATGGTCTTGTAAGATATCCTCGAAATCCTCCCACTAAAGCTGATGACTATGTTTTTCTTTCTGGGCTTTTGGATTGGTCGGTTGGCCACCGAAAGGACTTGTCCCACATACTTCTTGCGATCACACTTCTTTTCCCCTCCACCTGCAAATCCTCCAGCAATGGTGCCGATGAGAAAAGAATCCTTCTCCTTCTCGGATGGTTGGGCAGAAGCTCCCCCTGCAGGTGGTGAAGGGCTTCTAGTTCTTTTCTGTTCTGTTTTGGGTGGTGAAGGACTCTTTCTCCTGGAGCGTTTGCGCAACGCTTCGCCAATATATTGTTGAAGCTTGCCATCCCTTACCATCTCTTCGATTAAGTCCTTCAACTGGATACACTGGTCGGTGGTATGCCCCCATCCACCATGATGATCGCAGTACTTTGTTCTATCCTTTTGAGCTTCCTTCCTTAAAGCTGGTGGCCGAGTGATGTTACGCATCTCTGTATGCATAGTCTCACGAAGGATTTGACTCCTCGGGACTGTCAACTGGTTATATTCATCATACTTGCCTTTTGGAGGCAGTTTTTCCCCTCTCTCTCTTTCTCTTTTGTCTTTCCTTCCCCTATCTCGAAAACGATCATTTTGACGAACATCGTTTTGACGAGGACGTTGCTCATGTCGTCCTTCGCCACCCCTTGCTGCAGTACTGATCCTACGGAATTCCTCTAGATTAACGTATTTCCTGGATCTTTCCCTAAGTTCGGCCATGTTCTTAGGTGGTTCCCCAATCAAGCAATCCTTAAAATCTCCATCCTGCAATCCTTGAGTGAGCAAGAGAACATATACTCCTGATTGCAGACCTGATATGCCACTGGCCTCTTGTTGATACCGAGCTAGGTAGTCGCGTAGAGACTCGTTGGGTCTCTCTGCAACTCCAGCTAGTGAGTGGTCTGATTTGGGCTGTGACATACTGGCCGTGTATCTGTTTATGGATGCTTGTCTAAGCTCGGCCCACGATCGGATCGAATTAGCGGGTAGAGAATTGAACCATCTCAAAGGCGCCGAGCCTAGAGTCATTGAGAAAGCTCGGCACTTCATAAAATCCCCTCCTCCATAAAACATCATAGAGGACTCGTAGGCAGCTATGTGGTCCATCGGGTCAGTTGTTCCATTGTACCGAGGAATATTCTGATGACCCACATAAGTCTGCGGGGTTTGGAAACCATAATCTCAAGTGTGAAAGGGTGTCCAGGATGGGGTTCCCTAGTGATACGTTCTGGGATTAAGTTTGGGTTGAGGGCCGCGTGAGGGCCTTGCTCTGCAATCCTCGCCATGCTCTGCTGTTGAAGAGTAGCAATGGCCTGGTTTTGCTTTTCAGTTAAAGAAGTCTGAGTCCTCAAGATCTCCATGATCGACTCCTCTCTCCTTCGTGCCGAAGAAGTAGTCATGTAAGATCTGCCTTCCGTTTCAGAACGCTGACCACCTTGAAGAGTTCCAAAGCGACCTCTAGTTAAATGAGGTATCTCCCGGTTGGACCTGTCAGCCCTGGAGTGATCACGCCGATCGGCCCGTTCAACTCGCCGATCCTCATCAGTTCGTGAGCCCGCAGCAGCCCGACGCGACTGATGTCCAGAATCAGCCGTGTCACGCCATTCTGAAACGTGGCCATCAGGGACGGTATGAGGGTTAGACTGCCCTCCGCCGCCCTCAATGAGAACTTGGCCAGCTGGAGGAACCGTGGCTTGTGCCTGATCCGCCGTTGGAACTGGCGGAATTGTCTGATCGTTAGCCTGATTACCTCCAGTTGGTGCTCCCGGAGCAATTCTGTCCCTCACGTTTCTCCCGGTCTTGGGTGGCCTCCCGCAAAGGCGACGGTGGAGATCTTCTTGATTACCATCATTCTTGTCGTTTGCCATGAGATCAGTGGGTGGGAATATTGGTTATTCATTCCCACAGACGGCGCCAATGTAGTGTCCTTGAACACTGTGTCCTTAACCCTCTAAGTGCTCAAGATTATGGAACCAGGAGCCTTAGAGAGGATCAAGTGTTAATATGTGACTTTGTGGTGTTTCTGCAGTTCCAGTTGGGAAAAGCAGGGTCTCCCCAGTCAACAAGTGTGTGCAGAGTGTCAACTTAGGGATGAGAGTACGTACCTGAAACCCTAGCTGTAGTGAGATATTTATAGGGTTTGGAGGAGGCTGATATGGGCCGTCTGGGCCCTGTATCAGGGTTGAGCTGAACCAGGATTCTGTGAGATAATATCGGAGGATTATGCTCTTAGAATCTGGATAGGATCAGCTGAACATCTCATGTCTAGGCTGTTGCGAGAATCTAGGAGAGATTTGCGGAAGGGATAAGAAGCCTCGGTGGGTTTGAGCTTATCCTCTAGCCGACGGTATATCTCGGCCTATAGTCTCAAGCCTGATGGATTGAGGACCGATGATGAGGCTCGGTTCCATCAAGTCCGAGCCTGGTCCTTTGGAGATGCTCGGAGTCCATGAGTCCGAGCGAGGGACGTTCGTATTAAGTCAACCGAGGGAAGTGCCCTTAGAGGATCTTATTAACAAGGCTCAAATCCGTATCAGGTCAGCAGACCCTACAGCCACTAAGGATTACCATAAGCTCTGATACCATTCTGTAACAGCCCGATTTTCGTAAACCAAAAATAATTAACTTTTACTTGCAAAAATGAGGCCAATTTTTTTTACCACATAGTTGAAAAGTCAATGGTGTAATTAAAAGTCCTTTTGTTGAAAATCGAGTTGTTACTAAAACACTTATTTTCAGAAAACTTTCATCTTCATAAAAAGACTTGTTCCCAAATCATCATGGTATCTTCCCAAAGACTACATTGTTGGTTCTTACCAAAATAGAGTATTCCACCATACAAAATTAAAACTTGGGTTAGTTACATAATTGGCACATAGCTTAGTAATCCTTGACTCAAAAACACAATTCACAAACTTATCCTAAACACTCTACTTTCGCTTCCTTCTGATGAAGACATCCGGATGGAAATCTCCTTTCTTCTTGCGCCCTCTCTTCACTCCCGAAAATGAAATCGTCTCTATCGCTGTTCTGCGATTGTCGTTCAGCTCCATCCAGAGAGATGATCTCCACGCGGTACTCCGTCTGCCCGTTGAGACATCAGCAGCACCGATATGCCAACGAACAGGAGAGAGTAAGCATTCCGAACGACGGATCGTCGACGGTGTGGGATTACGATAGGCAAGATAATAGGACCCAAACAATATAACATACAAGCACACAACAATCAAGATTAATATTATTATTATCTAGTATTATTAATATTGTCACCATCCTTGTTATCATTTTTCTTTCGCTTATCAACTTACTTTCTCATTTTCTTCTCTTCTCATGCTCTTAATTTCTTCTTATTAATTCTTATCAGTTCACACCTTTCTCTTGATTCGGGGAATTACAAATATCATCATAACATTCCTTCCGCTTTCGGCTATCACTCACGTCTACATCTCCTCGGTCATCCACCCAGCCTAGTCGGAAGCAAACAGGAGTACAGGACCTTTACCGTGCGGGCACGACAGCTGTCACACAATCAAATGGTCCCAGACCAGGAGGACTTAGCCTCAATTCATAATCATATCAATTCATATACATGGCACACTGTCTCACTACAGTGGAAAACAAGATGCCCCACTCCAGTACCTCTCACTGTTCTCGATTTGCAATCTAGGGGGCGACAGTATGTTTCTAGTGGGCCCGCAGAACTTACCACGGCATTAGACCCAGTCCCCACCACGTTAGTGCGCCACCTTTGGAGTTCGTTCTGCCCAGAAACATACTCTAGTCTTCTTGACGTTTCACCGTCATCGTCCTCCCCTAATGCAATCTCGTCCTAAGTATCCACAGATACTTATTGTTTCTTCCTCTCCACTACTTCGCACTCTCATACCTCACCGCGCATGTCTTTTAAAGTCTTTTAATCTTTTTAATTATCCTAAGGTCGGCCCGTCCTTCGTACAACCCTTCAACGAGTCCCGACCACTATCTTCGCACAAACTTTCCCTCATCATTCCTCACATAGCACAGAGCTGGGATCACATCAACAAGTTCTCATCTCAACCTTTCTCATCTCATTTCCCAACATACTTTCCACCATCTCTCTTAACAATCACATTCCGAGTCTCTTCTCAAAATAATCTCTTCACCACTTTCTCAAAACAATCTTTCAAAAATATCATTTCTCAAATTCTCCTTTCACAGACATTCACCAAATATGGTTCTCACAAACTTTTTCATAAAATGTCATTTCATGAAACTTTCTCAAAAATCTGGTTTCACCTCTTCTGAAAATTTCCTTTCAAAACCTTTCGAAAAATCTTTTCTCAAGCTTCTAAAAATCTCTTTTCAAAAACTCTCATAAAATCCATTTCCAAAACTTTTATGAGAATACTATTTATATAGAATCTCTCTTCAAAATGATTTTTATTAAAAACAAGGTTTTCCAAACATTTTTCCAAAAATAAGATTTCATAAAATCCTTTCAAAAATACACTTTCACAAATCTCGTCAAAAATCTCCTTTTGAAAACATTTTTCAAAAATCCATTTTTGCTGAGCGCTAATGGAGGAGCAAGCTCAACTCGACACTAGTCCCAGACTAAAACCAACACAAAGGAGCTCAGCTCCGCTCACATCACATCTCATATCAACATCACTCTCCCCAGCTCTGGCTCGTTCTCAGCAATATCATTTCATTCCCCAACCTCAACTCTTTCTTTCCTTTCCACACATACCTTATTTCCAATCATTAGATCTTTCTCATTGTGTCTTTACTTTCCATTTCATTACTTTCTCAACTTATTCTTTTCATTTTCATTTCTTAATCAGGACGTAACAAACGTCTGTCAGCCATTCACTTATTACAATCAACAACAATAAGTATCATCAGACATAATTAAATAAATAACTAAAAGCATGCACACAACATCACACAATAACATCGTGGTCTTTGTCACCTTCGTTTAAGTGGCCACACAATACACACAATTGCCACTATACTACTGACTCCGAACCACTTGGTTCCAGTCTTTAAGATGATCCGGAACGTCCTAATATATTACCTAACTACCACGATGTCTTAGGAAAGCTTCTCTCTCACCTGAGGTCTAGCAATTTAATGCGTACCGTCACCTCGGATCCTTTGTGCTGTCGGCTGCCCCCAATCCCTCGTCTTTAAGATTATTCCTCGTACTAAATAAAATACGCTTAGGTTATTAACTCGTATTATGAAAATCTTTTCCATAACTCAGACACTTCTCATTCCTCGTATTTAGTAAAATACTCTTATTTAATAACGTGTATTAAGAAAATCTTTTCTTAGTTCATGACACTTTTCGTTTTCCATTGAAAGACTTAAAACACATATTGTTTTATCAAAACACTTCCCTTATTTTCTAGCACTTTAAATACTTTAAAACCCTTAGAAAACATTTCAGGAAATGATTTAAATCAATTTATTTGGTTGTTGGTCCATTTTGGACAGCAAAGAATAGTTTTACAAAAATCAATTTTATAAAACCCGAAAACATCGTAAAAACTCGTTTTTGTTTCAAATACTTCGAAAACTCAGGTTGTGTTGTAAAACGCATCTTAAATAACCACAAACATAATCTCACGCACTCAAATAAATTAAATCAAATCAAATAGATTTCAAAACCACATACATACACAATGTACCTTGGTCACTCAAATCATATAAACAATTAATCAAGTACAAATCGACACTTAATTCAATTATTTAATTGTATCACATATAAACATTCATTCTCAAGCAATTATTTCACAAATCAATCACTTAAGTAAATCGTTCAACACATAATTAATTTAAAAATCATTTTATTTTCATAAAACAAAAACACTCACATATATCTAGCTCATAAACCGAATACGTACACATAAATCAACTTAAACACAAAACTTATTCCTAATCAATTAGCTTAACACAACATACATGCATGATTCCTATGTTACTTCATGAAGAAGAATTTTAACCTAGTTAGTATGTATAGGCCGAAACACTTCACAATTCAAAGCAAGATCCATGCATCATCAAACATACAAACTCATGCAATTATTTATTCCTTTTTCCTTGACAAAACCGTGAGCTACATCTTTGGAGAATAGTCAAACTTTAATGTATTTTTCTTAGTTTAAATCAAATCAAAAATCATTCAAGAATATAAAACATATATCAAGTCCTCACAACATAAGAGCATGGATTTAATTTTCATTAGACATGGCCGAATACACCATTCATGAAATCAATACTTAAATTAATTCATGTTCATGCAAGGAGGATTATTTTAAAGCTTATTCCCCTAATTTCCTTCTAAAATCCGAGGCATGCATCCAAGAAAACATGATTTTTCATTTGAATTCAACATGCAAGGATTAAGTCCTTAAGCTTTCCTAGCAACTCATACAAGGATCATGTATCAACACAAACATTTTCAATTTGTTTCTCAAAGAAACATGAAAATAACTTTTTAAAGTTCAAGACCAACATGCATGCACTTAAATCATGTAGATCGAGTCATGGAATTAATCATGATAACACAATTAGAAGACAAAATCATCTTGAGTGGAAAAAAGAATTAAGACCGAGACATACTTAAAGGAAATAAAAAGGCTTTTTGTTTCAAAAATTACATGCAAAGCTTAGAACCATAACAAAATTAAAGATCAAAGCACCAATCAAAGCTTTTATTAAAATCAAACCAAAATCAAGATGTGCAAAGGTTTTAGATCAAACAAGACCAAGAATAAAAATACAAATTAAAGCTTTCATCAAGATTAAGCCACAACCGAAACATGCAAGGGTTCAAAACCATGTAAATCATGTTCAAACAACATGCAAGACCAAAAATCAAAAATAAGTTTAGATCAATCATTGATTTAGCCAATAAACACATAAACATCTCATAGTTCACGGTTTTAAGCATTAGAATCAAATATGCAAAAAGATCTACAAAGATCACGAACAAAATCTTAGATCTAAGAGTTTTTAACTTGAAAACATAAAGATCCACCATGAAAAGCATCAAGATCTACCCTAAACATCCCCCAACCAACTCATCAAATATAACTACACATATCACAAATTAATTTAAGTCCTTAAAAGTTCATGTTTAAGAAAGATCAACACATAAAATCATCTTTCCAAACATAAAAATGAACATGCAAGAGAAGAAAAGAAAAATTACAAGTTCACAATTTAAACTAATTCTAAAACTTCTAGATCTTCGGTTTATACCAAGAAGAAAGGTCTTCTAAGCACTTGATCTTCAAGAATCTCTTAGGTTTAAGGTTGATCTCCCCTCCTCCTTCCTTCTTCTACCTCACGGTTCCTCTTCTTCTTTCTCTCTTCCTCTATTTTCTATTTCTTAATCTAAGAGTTTGAGAGGCTCTTAGAACTTGTGTTTTGGGTTCTTCACTCTTATTTTTCTCTTCTCCTCCCTCGGCCACTCTCTCTTTCTCTAAGGTCTCAAGAGCTTTGTGTTGCTCTTGGGACTATGGTGTTTATGTTGGTGTGAGAATGGAAGTGAATGAAGGAAATGAGAAGGGAACTAAAAGCCAATACACACACACGGTTCTGTATGGGAAAAGGCAAGGGGGTGTAATTGTCCTCTTCTAACCTCGGTTCAAGGCATGGGTTCATGGGCAATTCGGTCTACACTAATTGTTGCATGGGAGGAATCTTTTATGAGGAACAAGGTGGAAGGAAAGTCACTCCTAGGCTACATGAGTCACACACCCTAGGTTTTCCACTTGTTTCCCATTCAAATTTCCTATTTAATTTTCACTTTCTTAAGGAGTAAAAATGCATCTTCACTTGGTCTTCTAGTCCTACACTTGGCCGCACCACACACATACACATACACATGCAATTTATTTTCATTTTGCCACATAGCATGAACTCATGTAGTAAGGCACACATTTGACACATATACTTATATCATGCACATACACCTTACACACATACATACATGCACATATAATCTCATTCATTCACTAATTAAATTTCCACCTAAGTCCAAGTACACATACATATAAAAACCGTACATATATACACATATATACACGTAGAAAATAAATTTCCTTTAAAATACCAAAAATCAAACACACATTCATAGAAAATAAATCGCCTTTCCAAAATAAATTTCAAGACTTATAACATTATTTCATGAAGAAAATCATTCTTTAAAATCATTTACCACTTGAAATCGTGAATAGAAAAATTTATTTAAGAAGATACCCTTTTCAAAATTCTTTCTCAAAAATAATTCTTTTTAGAGGTTAAAATAGTACGAGGATTCTGAGGGGTGTTACAACATTGGTGGTATCATAGCAATGGTTCGAACTCTCGGCCTATGGATTATGGCCTCACATCCTATAAGCTGTGATAACTCTAGATTGAGTAACGGGTACGTCTAGATTGAGTCAGTAAAATATTATGAATTGTGATATTGATGTAGTGTATACTTGAAGTTTTGTTGATCTCTGTCAGTCAGTAAAGGGGAATATCATTAATCGTGTTGGTTATAGCATTAATGTCGTGGGTATATTTAAAATCTTTATTTGTCTCTGGTCAATTGCTTATTGGTTTTTACTAAATTGTTCTAAGTGAATGCAGAAATAAAACCAAGTTTTTGAGAAAATTTGGACACTTCCATATTTAGAATTGGAGCAAGGTTGGGACTAAGGAAAAGGAAAGATACCCCAACGGGTTAGAGCATGGTGTTGCTACCCTAACGGGAGGAAATGACTCTTAGTCTCGTACCAAGTACACCGATTCTAAACATGACAAGGTACACAAAAATCCTATGTTTTTCAAAGTTTATAATAAAAATCGTGTGGTTGTTTAGAGTCGGATAGTTAAGTGTCCCCCACATAACTGAAACTTAGAGAACGAAAATGATTCTATCACCAATATAAGGAATAATCGGGACTGTCCACCTCGATATATACGTTAATCGGAAGGTAGTAATGTATCCTCGAATTCTTGGGTTTCAGAATATGTTTTCATAGTATAAGTGTGGTCTGGAAACCTAGGATGAACATTTTACCTTGGTTAAAGACGTGTGTAAGCAAAGTGTCTAACGAAAGTAATTAGCGATCAACCCGATGAACTTGCCTTGGATTTAAACCACTAGGTCTTTCTCCTACTGAAACCCTAAGTACCTTCTTAATTCTTACCTTATATATATGGGGAACAAAGAGATTAGTAGTGATAGTATTCGAACTCCCTTTTTGGTATCAAACTATTTTGAAACCTTGTTTTGGAAAAGTAATGATGTTATGCACAACATAATATTCCTAGTATACTAGTATTTCCAATAATTTCCAAAATATCGATTTGATTCAAAATCCGAAATAAAGGAGAGTGTGATCATTTAGATTTGAAAAACGTAAAAGAAAATAATTTTTATCAAAGAACACATTCCTTTTGTTTGGGTTTTGACAACCTTAAAAGACTTTACATTTTTCCTTCTAAATTCTTATGGAAATAAATGGAATGTTTTCTTTTGTGAAACGAATCTTTTAGTGTGAAATTAGTTCCAAAATTTATCTGAGCTATTTTGGGAAAAGCTTATACAACTACTTTAGACTTTTAAAGGTTCGACATGCCTTACATTGTCCAATGATTTTGCTAAAATTTTGAATAAAAAGCAATTTATATTTTCTTCATCTTAGGGACAACCCAACATTCTGTAACTGATGTCCTTTTCTTGTAAAAATTTTATTGGACGACTTTTTCAAAAGTATTGGCCTAAAGAAAGTACCAAGGTTTGTTGAAGGCAAAGTCTTTAGCCTATCGGAGGATTGAGTATGAGGTAGTTGTCATTTAAATGAGTTGCCGTGTAGAATTATTTTGTGACCACCCGATCTCTTATTTCTTTTGAATGTGCAAACTTTTTGAAACTAGAAATCTCAGATTACCATATGACCTAGAAGTGTTTGCCCCACCTAGTCCCAGGGTAGCCTCATTGCAAGCCTGGTTGTGAAATAGCCACACTCGACCTGATACGCTTAAGATGTAATCCTAGGAGTAGACGAAATGACATATAGCTATAGGTTTGTCAAGATAAGTTTATCCTCTTTACCAAGCCTAAATCTATAGGGGCCTCATCCGAAGAATACCTAAGCTTGTTTTCCGTATCTGCCATCCTGGTAATCAGTAAATACCCCGAGGTCTTTTCCAAAGAGCGTCTAGTCTGTTTTCTTATCGTAAAATTGAAGTCACCATTGACCTTGCGCCTAGGATTGATCTCATTCCAATAACCCCTCACAAATTGGCGTCCATCCAAGTGGACTGCAATGATATTGCCTTAGGATTAACAGCGAATAAAGTTCCGCTAGGCTGATTTCAAGTGGGGATAGTACACTCATCATACCTAACGAGAAACCTGACATTCGAAACAGATTCCATGCGAACCAAAGATAGAAAAGCAAGTAGCTACGAGGAAGGATATCCCTTTAGTGAAAGTCATTAGAAAGTCATAGTCGGAAACTTAGGTTGAAATGGTGTAGGTATGTGATGCATGTTGGTGTGTTAGAATGATTGGTTATATGCGAACATTGTTTGTAAATTAATTCTTTATCTATGTTCATCTATCAAAATGATTGCCCCGTAATTTGCCTTATTTCATGCAAATCAAGTTTCTCCCGTTTCTTTAAATAAATTGTGAAAATGTAATAATAGTTCTTTTCAAAAGGATTTTGGAAAAGGTAGATTAGTATCATTTTGAGATTTTCACCTTTAAAACTTAAATTTTTCCAAAGATGTTCTATTTAATCCCTACCTTAGTGCAATTGATCAGTTTTGCCAACACCTGAAACCACATATGTTTGACTTAATTGATAAATGTTTTGTTAAAATTACATATTAAACATGGAGTTAGTACCTTAAAAATTTGCATGCTTTACTTAACTAAATATTAAGTACAAAATCCTCTATACTATTGTAACTTTGATTGAAAACTGTTAGGAAAACCATGTTTTACTTCTTTCTTTAAATGTTGTGAAAATTTGATTGAATAAAAGTTTGAATGAATATGCATCTTTCTTCTTGACAAGCCAAACAAACAAGAACCTTTGTCTTTTGAGGAATTTTGAGACTTAGTCTCACCCGAACTGCAACACCGTTGCTTGCCTTGATCATAAGCCTCTTTAATCTTTCTTTAGTAATGATTTATGCCGATTCCAAAAAAAAAAGAACTCCTTTATAATTTGCGTATACAAATTAACTACTGCCTGTCCTATCTATATGTTTATATGTGTTGAAATATAAGACCACCACATAGATTGTTCACCCGAAGACATGGTTTCATCCATAGAATGTTGTAGGAAATTTCATTTATCGAATGCCAATCCTTAACCTATTATCCATCCGAGGTAACCATGTCGTAATAGATAGTAAAAGGGTCCTTTCCTGTAGCTAGAAAGAAAACTTTTTCGCAAGAGAAAAATCTAGAATTAGTATCTGGCAATATGTAGAAAAGGATAAGTAGATGATCCATCGCTTTTAAGCAAATCGTGTTCATGGAAGAGATCTATGAACGAGTGGATGCAATAAATAAGTCAGTAGAGGGTTGGAGCATGAAGAGTGTCACCCGAAGGTGCGTCACCTTAGAAACCTCAATGACTTTTGTAAAGTTAGGAGCTACGTGTGAATTAGATAAAACGTTACAAAAATTACTTTAGCACCTTGGGCATGTGAACATGTGAATGCATGTGAGATGTCCTTTACGCAGATACCCCTACGAATCGCAAGATGTGACACCCTTCCAGTTTACCCAAATATAAAATAGTATTTATGCTTTATATTGGATAATATATGGACTTGTGAGCTAAGAAAATATGGTAAATAAAATTTTTTTATAGCGGGTGCACAATTCATCAAATGGAACTCTTGGAGAATAAATTCTAAATTCCTTTAAAACACTTGTATCGAGTTCGGCGATTTCTAAAACCTTTTCTCAAACAGGATAACATTCGTTCTTGAGAAATTTTTTACATTCTACAATCAATTGAAGCTACCCATGCTTTGTTCAATAAAACTGATACCGTCAATTAATACTTATAGCCGAGCTCATTCATAAGTTAAATCAGAGTAAGCGGAAATTACTGGACTATGCAACCGATATAATATAAACATAGATTTTCATATATACGAAAGAGTCATACATACATAGTCCATGAGATAAGTCACCAAGTTCCAAAATATAACAAGTCCATATAAACAGATCTACATCACTATGATACTATAACCCTAGAGTAAAACATATATACAATATATACATAAACAAAATACAACCCCAGGGATAGTCACGTAGATCCATCAGCATCAGATGCAGTAGTAGTAGCAGCAGTAGTCTCCCAAAAACATAGGTAATAAGGTAGTAGCATCATCATCACAGCAGCGACAGCACATCTCCTCCACACACCGGATCCTCGGATCCACGTCATACACCATACACATGTACCTAGGGATCATCGTCCCTCCAGTCACTCCCAGTAGAATGCACGACAGGCTCGCTCCCACTCTCGTCCTCTACCGGATCCTCCTCGATCTCATCCGAGGGAGAGTGTACCCTACCACTGGGTACCAGGTCAGGTGATGGTGAAACCCTGACGGGGCTCCTTGGATAAGAAGGGGGAGTCTCCTCGCGGACAAATCTCGTAGTAAAAGGGTGAGAGCGGGTAGGTCGAAAATGAAAACTATGGTAAGAGCGAGCTGGTCGCATGGGAGGTGGTCCATGATAAGTATAAAACGGGGGTACATGCATAGTGTATATGATGGGAATCCTAAACCTACGAGGACGGAATCGCATCAGCGGGTTAGGGTGGTAGAATGTGAACTCTACCTCCCCCTCATACACCGCGCGATGGTCCTCATAGATCCATACGCCACTAGGAAGTGGCCAGATCTCGATGCAAGCAATGTAACGAGACATCACCTACAAGGGCATAGGGGTAAGCAATTCTACTCACATAATCAATAGAGAATAAATCATGCAGCATATGAAAGATAATAATGTATCAATTAATAACAATCACAATTAGCATTTAGCAAGTATCAGATGCACATAGGATGCTCACACTTAATTCAGGTATATCAATTGCATTAGTGAATGACATGCTGCATGACTTTAACTCTCAACTTATCTCCACATTTTCTAAGTCACTCTCTGACGTCCATCCCTGACAACCCAGCACTCCACAGTGCGTTGTATTCCTAGGTATACAACAATTCGTACATTCACCTAGAATGTACACGTCAAGCTTGGTATCCATGCCACCCGAGCATATCCCGTCATCCAAACGGATCGTCATCCAAACGATATATCCATATCGGCATCCACAAAGCCGACCACGTCATCGACGTGTTATCAAGCAAGCGTATTGGCACTCCCAGAGGCCCTCCACATGTTTATCGAAACATGAATACGTCCTACCATCCAAACTCCAGAATGAATGCATTTTAGACTTAGGGGAAATTGATTAATACTTTACTTGCCACCTAGGCTTAATTTTCAAAATGGATCGTCACCGAACGATCTATTTGTATTTATCAATTTCTCTAAGTCTTTGATCCCTTGAATTATCCTTAATAATTCCTTAATTAATTAAGTTAGAGTTGAAAATGATGTTTTCAGATTCTGGGCATTTTACTCGAGTAAAGTTCAGAATACTCGAGTGTTCTGGAGATTTTCCAGATTACTCGAGTGTTCTTAAGCTTACTCGAGTGTTCATGTCTTTCTGAGGATTTGGGTTTTAATTTCAACAATTTACTCGAGTAGTTCATGAGTTACTCGAGTGTTCTTGGACTTTTCCAGAATACTCGAGTGACTTTGAATGGCTCGAGTGTTTGACCTATAACAATTCTCAGTTCATGCCCGATACTCGAGTGTTCTTATGAAATTTACTTTATTTTGAACACGATTTACTCGAGTACTTTGCCATTTACTCGAGTGTTTCGCAGCTGACAGTATTGAAAACTGGTTTTAACATGCCATTTTCATTTCTACCCAATTTAAGTCCATTTCAGGGATCAACAGAGTTAACATATCATTAATCAAACATGTTACAACACTTATTTCAATTCAAAACACAGAATTGATAGAGAAATCATTGATTATGCATAAAAAGGCATTTTAACAACTCAATACCTAAATCACACAATAAGCATAATATTCATGAAACAAAGCTCATTCAAGTTCACATGCATGATAACAAACTTGCTCAATATGGATTTAGAGCATGGATTGGTCTCCAAACCAAAGTTCCTATAGAATCTAAGCCCTTAGAGCCTCTTGGTGGCTCTCTAACACATTTAATGGATTTCAAACTCTATCTAGTGAATATAATTACTTCCCCTTACCTCTCAAATGCGAATCAACAGAAAGAAATCCAAAGAAAGCTCTCCAAACCCAGAAATCCACTTGAACTTCTCATGCATGACAGTTTTGAGTACCATACCAAAATGGAATTGGTTCGTACATGAAACAGAGAATTAGATTGGGGAAAAGTAGATTTCTAAGCTCTATGCAACATCATCTAACTAAAGGAATTGAGTTTGAGACTCAAGAACTCAAGAGCTTACCAGAATCGATGATCATAGTGAGCTCCAGACACCAACTCAAGCATGGACAGCTTCACTTCAAGCCTTCGATTCTCTCAATCCACACACTCAAACCTCACAACTTTGGTGTCTATACAAAGCTCGTGATGTGAGCTTTATATTGGTGTATAGATTATCACTCAACTCAACTCACAGAGGAAGAATCGAAGAACACAATTCGAAAACCCTAACTCTTCTAATCTTCAACAAGTTGATCAAAATTCTCGACCAAGGGACAATGATGCGTTTAAATAGGCCAATGGAAAGCTCATGCGGGGCGATACGACGCCTATGGCGTTGGCATGGTGGTGATTTCGTGTCACCATCACGAAATCGTTGGCTGTGACTCACCAAACGCACTAACTCGTGCAGTTTGACCCAGAATACTCGAGTGTTTCTGATAATACTCGAGTATTTCGCTCAGATTTTGAAAAATAATAATTTTATTTACTTTCCCTCCAAAACCTTTCCTATAATTGCTTCTAGGTCCCAACCCAGGGACTGAAATGCAAAGTATACATTTTAGGCATTTAAATTATTTATTAAATAATTTCTCACATGCAAGCTAATTATATACACACATATTTTAATCAAGGATTAATTTGAAAACTATTAATTATAATTAAATTATAATTAACATTTCATTAATCGGGGATTAAAATTTTGGGGTGTTACACTACTCCCCCACTTACAAGGAATTTCGTCCCCGAAATTCAACTCATACAAACAAATCAGGATAATCCTGACGCATCTTATCCTCTAGTTCCCACGATGCTTCTATTACATCTCCGCAGACCCATACAACTTCGACCAGATGGATGTCTTTTCCTCTAAGCTGCTTGATTCTTCGATCTTCAATACGAATTGGCATAGCTTTGAAGGTTAGGTTCTTATGAACTTCTAAGTTATCCGGTTGGATTCTAAGGACAATGGTGGGGTCATGGACATATTTCTTCAACTGAGACACATGGAACACATTGTGGAGGTTAGCTAATGATGGAGGCAGGTCTAACTGATAAGCTACTGGGCCGATTCTTTTGAGAATTTGGTAGGGACCAATGAACTTAGGTGATAGTTTCTGAGTTTTCAAGGCTCTACTAACACCTTTGGTTGGTACTATTCTAATGAACACGTGGTCTCCTTCAGCAAATTCTAAAGGTTTCCTTCTCCTATCAGCATAGCTTTTCTGCCTACTCTGAGCCGTCTTCATCTTCGCTTGGATCATTTTGATCTGTTCCGTGGTCTCTTGCACAAAATCTGGCCCAACCAGAGAATTCTCCCCCACTTGAAACCAGCATAACGGCGTCTGACACTTTCTCCCATACAAAGCTTCAAATGGTGCCATTCCAATGCTCGTGTGGTAACTATTGTTGTAAGTGAATTCCACGAGCGGCAACATTTGTTCCCAATTCCCTTGTTCTTCCAGGGCACAAGCTCGCAGAATATCTTCCAATGACTGAATAGTCCTCTCCGTTTGACCATCAGTCTGAGGGTGATATGCAGAACTTAGCTTCAATCTTGAACCCAAGGCTCTATACAGATCTTCCCAAAACTTTGATGTAAACCTCGGATCACGATCAGACACAATACTTGATGGTACTCCGTGCAGACGAACAACTTCCTTGATGTACAACTGAGTGAGCTTTTCCAATGAGTAGCGCATATTCACGGGAATGAAATGCGCTGACTTGGTCAACCGATCCACGATCACCCGGATTGCATCATGACTAGTAGACGTCCTTGGCAATCCCGACACGAAATCCATCGAGATGCTATCCCACTTCCATACGGGAACTTCTAAGAAAGCAACTCTCCTCCTAGCCTTTGGTGCTCTACCTTCGCCTTTTGACACACCAAACAGCATGCCACATACTCAGCTACGTCCTTCTTCAGTCCCGGCCACCAAAATAATTTCTTCAGATCCTGATACATTTTGGTAGCGCCTGGATGCATACTCATCTTACTCTTATGTGCTTCATCCATAACCATTCTCCTTACCTCCAAATCATCAGGAACATAAATCCTCGTTTTAAAACGCAGGATTCCATCTTTCCCTTCCTGGAATTCTAACTCCTTACCTTCTTGCATCAATCTCTCTTTCTCCATGAGTTTCTCATCCTTGCCTTGCAATTCCCGAATCTTCTGTAGAAACTCATTAGCAATCTGCAGCATCCCCATCTTGATACTTGTCGGCTCCATTTGCATTGTTAGACCCAAATCCCGAAATTCCTCTATCAGTGCAGCTTCTCTAACCATCATTGCACTGATATGCAGTGTCTTTCTACTCAATGCGTCCGCTACAACGTTAGCCTTCCCAGGGTGGTAATGGAGCTCAAATTCGTAATCCTTCAAAAACTCTATCCATCGGCGTTGCCTCATATTCAAATCCTTTTGATCAAAGAGGTACTTTAAACTCTTATGGTCGCTAAACACCCGGAACGTAGTGCCATAGAGATAGTGCCTCCACATCTTTAAGGCAAACACCACAGCTGCTAACTCCAGGTCATGGGTTGGATAGTTCATCTCATGAACCTTTAACTGTCTCGAGGCATAAGCGACAACTTGCCCATCTTGCATCAAGACACACCCAAGACCTTGTTTCGACGCGTCACAATACACATCGAAACTCCTCTGTGTATCGGGCAACACCAATACAGGAGACGATGTCAACCTTTCCTTCAACCTTTGGAAACTACTTTCACATTTCTCATCCCACAGAAATGGTTGATTTTTCCGAGTCAACTTTGTCAGAGGCAGTTCAATCTTCGAGAAACCTTCGATGAACCTTCTATAATACCCAGCTAAACCAAGAAAACTTCTGACTTCCGTGACTGACTTTGGTTGCCTCCATTGTAAAACCGAACTTACCTTTGTCGGATCAACTGCAATCCCTTTATCTGAAATCACATGCCCTAAAAACTTAACCTCCTTTAGCCAGAACTCACACTTCGTAAGTTTGGCATACAGCTGTTTCTCCTTCAAGATGCTTAACACTATCTTCAAGTGTTCAGCATGCTCCTCCAGGCTCTTAGAGTAAATCAGGATATCATCAATGAACACAACCACGAATGAATCCAAATAGGGTCTAAAGATTCGATTCATGTAGTCCATGAAGATAGCTGGTGCATTAGTCAATCCGAAAGGCATTACAACATACTCATAATGTCCGTATCGAGATCGGAATGCAGTCTTAGAGATATCCTCCTCTCTAATCCTGATCTGATGGTACCCTGACCTCAAGTCAATCTTGGAAAATACCGATGCCCCACGTACTTGATCCATAAGGTCATCTATCTGTGGCAACGGATACTTGTTCTTGATGGTGACCTTATTAAGCTGTCGATAGTCGATGCACATCCTCATGCTACCATCTTTCTTCTTGACGAATAAGACAGGAGCACCCCAAGGTGAGACGCTTGGTCGGATCATCTGTTTCTGTAGCAACTCCTCAATCTGCTTCTTCATCTCTGCCATTTCTGGTGGTGCCATTCTATAAGGAGCGATAGAAATGGGACCAGCTCCGGGAATTAGGTCGATACCAAATTCAATCTCTCTTCTTGGTGGCAGACCAGGAATCTCATCAGTAAACACTTCTGGAAATTCTCGAACAACAGGAATCTCTTCCATCTTCGGACCACTTTCCTCCACCTCTGAGTTGAATAGACACATGTAGCTCAATGGTTTTGGGTTTCTATAGTTTACTAGTTTTCTATCACAATCAATGATCACTTGGTTCCGACTTAACCAGTCCATCCCCAAGATCACATCTAATTGTGCTAAGGGTAAGCATATCAAATCTACTTTAGAGGTTTGCCCTAACACTTCTATACAACAGTTAAGACATGCTCTGGAAACAACTACAGGAGCATTAGTAGGGGTTTCTACTTTGAGAACATAAGGCATTTCAGACACAATCAAGCCTAAACGGTTTACACATTCATATGAAACAAATGAATGCGTTGCACCAGAGTCAAACAAAACATAACAAGGCTGACCATTAAGCAAGTATTTACCTTGCACCAGATCAGAAGATCGATTCGCTTCCACACCACTAAGGGTGAAGACCCTTCCTTGAGTCACCGGTCTATCTGCAGCTCCTCTGGAATTGGCCTTCGCTGGTTCCTTGCAATCTCTTGCAAAGTGTCTCGGCTTTCCACAGTTAAAACATCCACTGGTTCCCCAACATACCCTACCATAGTGATTGCGCTTGCACTTGTCGCAGAATGGAGCTTCATTCCGATAGTTTCTTCCTTCAGAACTACCAGCTTTACCCTTGCCTTTCCCTCTACGATCATAAGGACCTCTGCCTCTATTATTGAAACCCTTTCGTCTCTGTGGTCCATATCCTTGATTGTCCTTCTTTTCCACAACTTGCACCTCCTCAGCTTTGGTATCATCTTCATACATCCTACACATATCTACCAATGCAGGGAAACTTTGAATCCGCTGATAGCTGAAAATTGACTTCAACTTTGGCCTCAATCCACCTTCAAACTTGATGCACTTGCTCCTCTCGTCTGGATTGTTATGATAGTATGGAGAGTACTTCATCAGCTCTTCAAACTTTGCCGCGTACTCGCCCACACTCATGTTCCCTTGCTTCAACTGCAGAAACTCCACCTACTTTTTCCTTCTCAGATCCTCAGGAAAATATTTATGGAGAAACTTCTCCATAAATACTCCCCAGCTTATCTCCCTTCCTTCATATTGCAAAAGTTGCATGGTGTGATTCCACCAATTCTCAGCCTCATCTTCCAGCATATAGGTTGCATATGCCACCTTCTGAGCATCCGAACACTCCAACGTTCTCAAAATCTTATCCATAGTCTGAATCCACTTGTTGGCCTCTTCCGGTTTAAATCCTCCTTCAAACTTTGGCGGATTGCAGCTCCTAAAATCAGCCAGAGTCTTCGCCTCAGTGTTTCCCATATTACACTGATGAGACGGTTAACCGGTTGAGATGGTTGCTGAGACTGCCTTTGCATGGCTTCCAATACCGTAGTGATTCGCTCCAACATCGCGTTGGTGTGATTTTGGTTTCTAGTTGCCATATTAGACCTGCGCTATGGGCTTACGGTCACATATGTTGAACTAAAGAAACTTCCATTACACCACCTATACTAAGGCTCTATCCTAAGCTTATTAGATCTACAATCAATTGTGTCTTGTACTCAAAAGAGAAAAGATACAAAAAATTCAGGGTATTCAAACCTTTAACAATCAAAATAACAGCATTCAAGGTAATAAGTGCTTTGGAGATACCTGCTTGATGTTGATGGCTACCTTTCTGGAACCACTTCTACTACTACAGGATCTGACTTTTGCTCTGATACCACTAAGTGTGACACCCTTCCAGTTTACCCAAATATAAAATAGTATTTATGCTTTATATTGGATAATATATGGACTTGTGAGCTAAGAAAATATGGTAAATAAAATTTTCTTTAAAGCGGGTGCACAATTCATCAAATGGAACTCTTGGAGAATAAATTCTAAATTCCTTTAAAACACTTGTATCGAGTTCGGCGATTTCTAAAACCTTTTCTCAAACAGGATAACATTCGTTCTTGAGAAATTTCTTTACATTCTACAATCAATTGAAGCTACCCATGCTTTGTTCAATAAAACTGATACCGTCAATTAATACTTATAGCCGAGCTCATTCATAAGTTAAATCAGAGTAAGCGGAAATTAATGGACTATGCAACCGATATAATATAAACATAGATTTTCATATATACGAAAGAGTCATACATACATAGTCCATGAGATAAGTCACCAAGTTCCAAAATATAACAAGTCCATATAAACAGATCTACATCACTATGATACTATAACCCTAGAGTAAAACATATATACAATATATACATAATCAAAATACAACCCTAGGGATAGTCACGTAGATCCATCAGCATCAGATGCAGTAGTAGTAGCAGCAGTAGTCTCCCAAAAACATAGGTAATAAGGTAGTAGCATCATCATCACAGCAGCGGCAGCACATCTCCTCCACACACCGGATCCTCGGATCCATGTCATACACCATACACATGTACCTAGGGATCATCGTCCCTCCAGTCACTCCCAGTAGAATGCACGACAGGCTCGCTCCCACTCTCGTCCTCTACCGGATCCTCCTTGATCTCATCCGAGGGAGAGTGTACCCTACCACTGGGTACCGGGTCAGGTGATGGTGAAACCCTGACGGGGCTCCTTGGATAAGAAGGGGGAGTCTCCTCGCGGACAACTCTCGTAGTAAAAGGGTGAGAGCGGGTAGGTCGAAAATGAAAACTATGGTAAGAGCGAGCTGGTCGCATGGGAGGTGGTCCATGATAAGTATAAAACGGGGGTACATGCATAGTGTATATGATGGGAATCCTAAACCTACGAGGACGGAATCGCATCAGCGGGTTAGGGTGGTAGAATGTGAACTCTACCTCCCCCTCATACACCGCGCGATGGTCCTCATAGATCCATACGCCACTAGGAAGTGGCCAGATCTCGATGCAAGCAATGTAACGAGACATCACCTACAAGGGCATAGGGGTAAGCAATTCTACTCACATAATCAATAGAGAATAAATCATGCAGCATATGAAAGATAATAATGTATCAATTAATAACAATCACAATTAGCATTTAGCAAGTATCAGATGCACATAGGATGCTCACACTTAATGCAGGTATATCAATTGCATTAGTGAATGACATGATGCATGACTTTAACTCTCAACTTATCTCCACATTTTCTAAGTCACTCTCTGACGTCCATCCCTGACAACCCAGCACTCCACAGTGCGTTGTATTCCTAGGTATACAACAATTCGTACATTCACCTAGAATGTACACGTCAAGCTTGGTATCCATGCCACCCGAGCATATCCCGTCATCCAAACGGATCGTCATCCAAACGATATATCCATATCGGCATCCACAAAGCCGACCACGTCATCGACGTGTCATCAAGAAAGCGTATTGGCACTCCCAGAGGCCCTCCACATGTTTATCGAAACATGAATACGTCCTACCATCCAAACTCCAGAATGAATGCATTTTAGACTTAGGGGAAATTGATTAATACTTTACTTGCCACCTAGGCTTAATTTTCAAAATGGATCGTCACCGAACGATCTATTTGTATTTATCAATTTCTCTAAGTCTTTGATCCCTTGAATTATCCTTAATAATTCCTTAATTAATTAAGTTAGAGTTGAAAATGATGTTTTCAGATTCTGGGCATTTTACTCGAGTAAAGTTCAGAATACTCGAGTGTTCTGGAGATTTTCCAGATTACTCGAGTGTTCTTAAGCTTACTCGAGTGTTCATGTCTTTCTGAGGATTTGGGTTTTAATTTCAACAATTTACTCGAGTAGTTCATCAGTTACTCGAGTGTTCTTGGACTTTTCCAGAATACTCGAGTGACTTTGAATGACTCGAGTGTTTGACCTATAACAATTCTCAGTTCATGCCCGATACTCGAGTAACAGACAAAATACTCGAGTGTTCTTATGAAATTTACTTTATTTTGAACACGATTTACTCAAGTACTTTGCCATTTACTCGAGTGTTTCGCAGCTGACAGTATTGAAAACTGGTTTTAACATGCCATTTTCATTTCTACTCAATTTAAGTCCATTTCAGGGATCAACAGAGTTAACATATCATTAATCAAACATGTTACAACACTTATTTCAATTCAAAACACAGAATTGACAGAGAAATCATTGATTATGCATAAAAAGGCATTTTAACAACTCAATACCTCAAATCACACAATAAGCATAATATTCATGAAACAAAGCTCATTCAAGTTCACATGCATGATAACAAACTTGCTCAATATGGATTTAGAGCATGGATTGGTCTCCAAACCAAAGTTCCTATAGAATCTAAGCCCTTAGAGCCTCTTGGTAGCTCTCTAACACATTTAATGGATTTCAAACTCTATCTAGTGAATATAATTACTTCCCCTTACCTCTCAAATGCGAATCAACAGAAAGAAATCCAAAGAAAGCTCTCCAAACCCAGAAATCCACTTGAACTTCTCATGCATGACAGTTTTGAGTACCATACCAAAATGGAATTGGTTCGTACATGAAACAGAGAATTAGATTGGGGAAAATTAGATTTCTAAGCTCTATGCAACATCATCTAACTAAAGGAATTGAGTTTGAGACTCAAGAACTCAAGAGCTTACCAGAATCGATGATCACAGTGAGCTCCAGACACCAACTCAAGCAAGGACAGCTTCACTTCAAGCCTTCGATTCTCTCAATCCACACACTCAAACCTCACAACTTTGGTGTCTATACAAAGCTCGTGATGTGAGCTTTATATTGGTGTATAGATTATCACTCAACTCAACTCACAGAGGAAGAATCGAAGAACACAATTCGAAAACCCTAACTCTTCTAATCTTCAACAAGTTGATCAAAATTCTCGACCAAGGGACAATGATGCGTTTAAATAGGCCAATGGAAAGCTCATGCGGGGTGACACGACGCCTATGGCGTTGGCATGGTGGTGATTTCGTGTCACCATCACGAAATCGTTGGCTGTGACTCACCAAACGCACTAACTCGTGCAGTTTGACCCAGAATACTCGAGTGTTTCTGATAATACTTGAGTATTTCGCTCAGATTTTGAAAAATAATAATTTTATTTACTTTCCCCCCAAAACCTTTCCTATAATTGCTTCTAGGTCCCAACCCAAGGACTGAAATGCAAAGTATACATTTTAGGCATTTAAATTATTTATTAAATAATTTCTCACATGCAAGCTAATTATATACACACATATTTTAATCAAGGATTAATTTGAAAACTATTAATTATAATTAAATTATAATTAACATTTCATTAATCGGGGATTAAAATTTTGGGGTGTTACACAAGAAGTGTCATGATAGAAGTTAGATCATAATGTGTTGCTACATAGCCATTCGAATTTCTCTCAGAATCGTGATACAGGTCATGTCAAGAAATAATATGTTGAAACATTAAGCTTATAGTTGTCGAAAAGACAATTAGAAAACAACCAAGATTCAACCAGATAGGAGAATCATGAACGGAAGAAGAGTGGAGGATCAATGGACTTTAACCTAGATGTGTCCTAAGTGGGGGAGTAAACCAAGGGAGGATCAGAAATTTTAAATCGAAGTCTTGTTTGTCCACCCTTCATCTTTTAGAACGAGTCGGAATTTAGGGGACGAAAATCTGTTCAGGTGGAGGAGGATGTAAGACCCGGTAAAATTCCTAAAATAAATAAAATAATAAAGTATTATATAAAGAGAAGTTATAATGAATAAAATAATGTGATTCTTGAAAATTTAGTCAGAAGACTCGAGTCTTTTAAGGGAGACTCGAGTATTTTGTGGTGTTGCTGACCGAGTCTGAGCTGGTGCGCCAAAAAGACTCGAGTCCTTGACCAAAGACTCGAGTAGTTTGTTCAGTTCAGCAGCAGCTGTATGGCGGTTTCCACTACTTTTCAATTAAAAACTTATTTTCTTTGAACCTTAAGCTGAGAACTCGACCTTGCTTCGTAGGAGGGTAAGCTAAGGCTTATAAATAAGCACTTAGGAAGGATTGGAACTCCATTTTTCACCTCTCAAACCCGAATTTCCCCAAATTCTCTCTGTTTTCAGTTGCTTACTTTAAGCTTATTGTTCCCCTTCATTTCTCACCCAAATCCAGTGCAACCAAAACACAATTCGAAGTTCTGTTTCCAATCTTGAAATAGAACTTAGTCCCATCGAAAAACACTTCCTGTAGATCAAGTTATAAAACTTCCAAGTTGAGTGTTCAAAGCTGAAAAACAGAGCATAATCATTGTCAACTATCTCTCTCTTTCGAATTGGTTTGGTAAATCCAGGAACTCGCTTGATTCCAAATTTGTTTCTAATTAGAGTTCATACTCCCTAGTTGCTAAACAAATCGTTTTCTTGTATTTTCGTAAACTGTACGTGATGAACCAAGGGATCAAAGTCGGCTTGTTGCCTCAGGCTGCAGAGTTCAGAATTGAGCTTTGAAGCTCAAAATCCATTTAAGATCTTTTCTTCCTTAACCAATCGTTCCTTTAGTTTCTCTGAGGTAAGGGAGGAGTTTTCTAAATACTAGAATGAGTAATTTCAAGCTAGAAATGTAGGAACCATTAAAGGTTCAAAGAGGGATGCAATTTGAATTGGGATTCGGACTTGGAGGTCAGAAACCCATGATTTTAATATTCCAACAAGTTTAAATGGACCTAATGATGATCACTGGATTGTGTTTCGAACTTAAAATCAAGTAAAAATGGAATTCATATGTTGAAATGGACGTTTTCTAAAGTTTTGAGCAATCTATTATTTGATGCTGTTTTATGTTGTTTTAGTTATGTTTAATGATTACAATATGTTCTTTTTATGTGTTTAAGTTTCTGTTTTGCACAGGAATGAAGTAATCAAGTGAGAAATTCGAATTGGTGCTAAAAATGCAGAAAACTGATGCTGTTGCAGCAAAAAGACTCGAGTATTCTGGAAAATTTAGAATGACTCGAGTATTTCTTTAAAGACTCAAGTATTTTTGCATGAACTACTCGAGTGGTTCATGAACTACTCGAGTATTTTGAACAAAATTGCATAAAACTCAGATTTTCTTTAATTTTCAGCATTTACCTTGTTTAATATTATAATAACTTAATCCCGTTTGGTTGATAACTATCCTGCAGGTTTCCTACTGAAATTTTATTCAGTGGTTGATAATTTCCCTACAGGAGTCCCAACGGAAGTGCGTACACCCATCTGGTCGATATTTATCCTATAAAGTCCCGGTGAAAGTTTTTATTCACTTGGTTGATATTTTCTATGGGAGTCCCAATGGGGTCGTTGCAATAACCATCAATAGGAGGCTATGCCCCGATGGATTACTAAATAATTAATTATATACTATTTCTAAAACCATCACAAAGTGGCTGGGCCGCTGATGGACTTTTCTTCGAATTTTTAAACGGAAATAGTTAAACCCATCACAAAGTGGCTAGGCCGTTGATGGATTTTTCTTAAAGTATCGGCACCAGCTAAAAGAAAAGTTAAAGAATATGAAATAATGAAATGATGAAGTATCCGACGATGTATCGCTAAGAATGCTGATAAGAATAATTAAAGAATAAAATAAGACTCTTATGTGGCATTATCGTGCATGGTGAATGGGATTGCTCCGATTTCGAATTGGGATACTAGCTCAGGGTAGGGCGTAGAAAGCCACGGCACAGAATGCCACGAAGGCTAGCTCCCAATAAATCGTGATGCTTGTGAAATGGTTCCGCTCCGGTTCGAAGGAAACATAGGTATATGAATATCCCGAAAGGATGCCGAACCGAGTAGCATGAATGAGGAGTAGACATGCATCATATCACTAACGAAACAAAACAAGAGTGAAAACAGTTTGAGCATATATACTTGCACTCGTTATGCTAATTGATTATATGTGAATGTTATTTTTAGCCCCTAACATGCTCATTTGTTATTGTATTTAGCTATGACTCACTCCTAATCCCTTGTGTGTAGGTAATGATAAAGTATCCCCTAATAAGAGGGAGTAGCCCTGGCAGCTCGCTAGCTAACCTGTGCGGAATGTGGAATTGGTCAATCAATGTCCCTTTCCTGATTATCCGTTGGAGTTCTGAACCATGCTCTGGGTTATAGTTAGAGTCCTTATAAAATAACTCAGTATATCATTGTGTTGAGTCTTTTATTGGAACTGCGAAGCTGTAATATTTTGACTAAATCATGTTGAAATATTCGTTTCGAGTGTTATTTGCTTCCGCAATGTGATTAATAAAGTTTTCAATATTTGGCGAAAAATTATTCTCGATTTTATAAAGAGTAAATAAATGGGTAGAAAGTTGGGATGTTACACCAAGGGCTCCAGGGCACCTTAATGCAGTCTCATGACATGATGCTGAATCCACCAACATATCAACAATTGGCATGGGATATTCATCCTTTGGCGTAGCAGAATTCAGGTCCCTGAAATCAACACATAACCGCATCTTCCCATTCTTCTTCACCACTGGAACAATAATTGCCATCCATTCGACATACCTCGCTGTCTTGATAAATTTCGCCTTTAGTAGTCTTTCAATCTCTTCCTTGATCTTTAGAACTACTTCAGGTGAGAATCGTTGAACAGCTTGCTTGATTGGCTTGTGATCAGGCCGTAAAGTCAGCCTATGTTCCACCAAACTTCTATCCAGACCTGGCATGTCTTCATATTCCCAAGCAAAACAATCTTTGTTATCACTGATCAAGTCGATCATCTTCTCTCTAAATTCTTTACTTAACAAAGAACTGACATAAATAAGTTTCGACCTTTCGATCGTTCCCCAGTTAATTTCATCTTTGGGATCTTCACTGATGAATCTGGGTTCTTCTTCTGTCCATCCTCGTTCAAATTGTAACATCCCTAGCAGGCAAATGGATTGCGACTTTCCCCACATACCAACACGAGTCTTTTCAACGTGCTTTGTCCTCACTCGCACACTTCCCAGGAAAACTTCCCAGGAGGTCACCCATCCCAGAATTACCCCAAGTCAAGCACGCTTAACCATGGAGTTCTTATGTGATGGGCTACCGAAAAGAAGATGCATCTTGTTGACACGGGTAGTACTAATCAATTAATTTAAGCCTTCATGTACTGTGTAGTCCCATTCCTACACAGTCTCAGGATCACCCTCTCATTTCGGTCTGTCGGTTCATCCATGTACCCCTCCCTTAGAAGCCTGCCAAGAGCCGCTCCTTGTCCGTGCCTCTTTTCACTGGCGATCACTCCCCTCCCTCATCAGCCCGGGTCTTACATGCCCACCAGCTTCCGCCTGGTTCGTCCCCAAACCACACCGTACTGGGAGAGGAGCCGCTCTGATACCAAACTGTAATACCCTCACTTTAAATTTGATACTTTAAGATTTATTAAAAAATGGTACTTGAAAATTTCGACGAAAATCCGGCAAAGTTTCCTCTGTTTTTCGGACTTTCCCAAAATTTCCTGTTTGTACCTGTTCAGACCAGAGTAATTTTAAACCATAAAACATAATAATACTACAACTAGTTTAATCCTAACACCCGATTAATACATGTTCAGGGCATATACTAATACATATTTTACATTTCCAAAATAACATTTTATATCATAAATATTAGTCCACTCATGGCAATGTTACACTCCACGTGGTGGAGTGTGCTCCTGCTCGACCAAGACTTGTACATGCTCCTTCTGTACCTGTAGGAAAATAGCAAGAAGGGTAGCATTACACAGAACTTAGGAAGTAACCTCTAAGAAGACATAGTAAATTAACTAGGCCTACTTTGTTATTTACTCACAATAAATATAGCATTTTCATACTTTCATTCTCTTTCTCTTCTCTATTAACTCTTTTGTTTTTCTTATTTATGTTACCGTACTTAGTTCACTTTACTGCTATCTTATTCTCACATTTCTTTTCATTCTTAGTTCTCTATTCATTTTATCTCATTCTTTCTTTTGTTCAGATCTCTTTATTTTCTTTCTTTTGTTTTCTTTCATTTCTTTGTTCTCTTTATTTTTCTTTTTCTTTTTCTTTTTCTCTTTCTTTATGACTGAGTCCAACAAACCATCAGTTGTTCTCTTTTCTTTATGACTGAGTCCAACAGACCATCAGTCGTTCTCTTTTCTTTCTTTTCTTTAAGTACATTCTTTCTCTCATTTTAATTTCTCTTAATTATCCTCTTCTCTCTTTCCTTTCATGATTAGCTTATAAACATCTTATTATCATCCAATAGTTAACAAACAATTCAAACATTCGCAATCATCACCCTTTCGCCATCATTCCCTTTTATTCCTTACTTATTATAATCTATTCTTACTACTTAAGGTCATCCAACTAATCTAAGTCAATTCACTACACTTTCTTATATTTATTGCTTCTTATAATTTTAATTCACTAATTAATGTTATCCACTTAGCCCTAACTTATTTCAAGCATTCACTCAATCCATCACTCACATGTAAGATCCATGAAGAATGTTTTGATAAATGTCAAAAGGTTTTGAACAAGTTTAAATGTGTTGATCAAGTTCAAGCTCAACAAGCAACAACAAACATCAAGTGATGAAGAGAGAGCCAACTCATGAAGACTTAGTTGGTAGTTTATGTTTTATTGTTTTATCTTTAGCCTCACAAGTCTTTTAGTTTATGAGTTTGGGTAGAATTATTAGAGGGTAGTGAATCTCTTTTGAATGCATGATTATATCATATTTTGAGTTTTCACTTTGCCTAAAATCAATAGGTGGCTTAAAGGTTTTAAAGAAAAGGTTTAGTTTTTGAGAAAACAAGTTTTTAGTGATTTTTATGCTGATTACTCGAGTAACACATATTTCACTCGAGTAAAATTTATCAAGCTTGCGGCTTACTCGAGTAACACTCATTTCACTTGAGTAAAATGTTTTCAGCTTTCGGCTTACTCGAGTAACACTCATTTCACTCGAGTAACTTGATCAGATATGGTTTTTTAAATACGTTTTTCACTTCTCAAAAGCCATTCTAAGTGCTCTAACTTTTGGGTATTCTATATAAACCTTTTCCTAATCATTTCTATCATTGAGAATCAACTAGAATCATTTTGATACACAATTTTACAAAGAATCAAAGCCACACTATTCTCTCTCACTCTCTCAAGATCAAAGCTCTCATTTTCATATTCTTTGATCAAGAACCTTGAATCTCTCATGTTGATATTTCATAGCTTTTGAAAGAGATTCATAGGATTGTTATTGTTTTTCATTTGGGTTGTAATCATTGCAAGTTAGGCAAGATATCTACAACATTGGAAGCCTTGATTTTGTGAATCAAGCAAGTTTCATTGGAAGCCTTGGTGAGGCATTTCATCAAGCACTTGGAAGCCTTGTTGAAGAACAAGCATTTGGAAGTCTTGTGAGTGAAGCAAGCAATTGGAAGTCTTGTTGAGGGGATTTGGCAAGCAAGAGAAGAGGTTAGATTAGATATCAATAGGGTTACAAGGCAAGGGTGTGGTATCTCTTGTAGGCTAGCAAGAAGGAGTCTTGTGAGGCATTTACTTGTAATTTGAGAAACTCTAATTCCTCATAGTGAAGAATCTCTCTTGGTTGAAGAGGGGACTGGAGTAGATTTCAAGTGGATGAAAGTGAACCAGGATAAATCACTGTGTCGTATCTCTAAACTCTCTTACTCTTTACAATTCAAGTCTTTAATTGTGTTCTTGGTTGAAAACCTAGAAAAAGTGATTTTTCATAATTGATTAAATTGAATCTTTATTGTGCAAAATTGATAAAGGGAAAATCATTTTCACAACCTAGGTGAATCAATAAGAATACTGGTGTTGATTGTTTCCGCTTAATCTCTGATATAATATTTGTTAATTGATTGATTTTCATTGGTTTTAATCATTTAGATTTGTTTCTTGCGAAAATCTTTCAAAGTTTCTATAACACCTATTCAACCCCCCTTCTAGGTGTTCTCCTAGTGTTCCTAGTTGTTTCACCCACCGAGTGTAGTTTTCCCAACAATTGGTATCAGAGCTCGGTCGAAAGACACGAGCATAGAGCTTTTTCGTTAAGATCCTTAAGGAAACTACGATGGGTTCTACGAATCCTTTTGGTGGTGAAGGTGCTTCAATTAATCGCCCTCCTATGTTTGGTGGAGAGGGTTATGGTTATTGGAAAATTAGGATGAGAATCTTTATAGAAGCCATAGATGTGAACATTTGGGAAGCCATTGAAAATGGTCCTCATATTCCCTCAAAAGATGTAGAAGGTGTGCTTACCCTAACTCCCAAAGATAAGTGGACCGATGATGATAAAATAAAAATTCAATATGATTTAAAAGCAAAGAATATCATCACCTCCGCTCTATCTTATGATGAGTTCTTTAGAGTCTCCCAATGTAAAGATGCCAAAGAAATGTGGGACACCTTGCAAGTCACACATGAAGGCACTAGTGAAGTTAGGCGTGCTAGATTAAATTCTTTGATGCATGAATATGAATTGTTTCGTATGTTGCCTAATGAATCTATATGTTTTATGCAAAAACGTTTTACTCATATTGTTAATCATCTCATTGCTCTTGGTAAAACTTTCGTGAATTGTGAACTTGTTAACAAAGTTTTAAGATGTCTAAGTAGGGAATGGCAACCTAAGGTTACCGCAATTGTTGAATCAAAGGACTTGGACACAATGGACTTAGCAACACTTTTCGGAAAGCTACAAGAACATGAAATGGAGCTTGGACGTTTGCATATACATGAAGAATCGGATAAGTACAAAGAGAGAAAAGGAATTGCTCTTAAAGCTCAAAGGTCATATAAAAAGGAAGAGAGTTCCGATGATGATGATAATGAAGATTCCGATTCAGACATTGATGAAGAGGAGATGAAGCTTCTACTAAGAGAGTTCAATAAGATTCTAAGGAGAAAAGGAAGGCTGAACAAGGACAAAAGTAAAGAGAAGGATCCCCCACACTACAAGACCAAGACTTCAAAAGAAGGAATAGTTTGCCATGAATGTGGAAAGACCGGCCATCTCAAGTACTCATGCTCTAAGTATCTCAAGAAGAAGGAGAAAGAAAAGAAAACTAAAAGGGCATACATAGTTTGGAATAGTGATGATGAACAAGACAAGAAAAGCACAACTAGTAGTTCTTCGGATGATGAACATGCCGCTTGTCTCAACTTGATAGCTCTAGTACATGAAGAGGAAAGTTCAAATGATGAATCAAGTAAGCGATGAAAGCGATGTAAGTGAAACTAAATCTGAAATTTCTTCCAAATATGAAATGTTATATAATGCTTATGAAGAAATGCATAAACAATTTAAGAAACTAGCTTTGAAAAACATTGAAAGGAAGAAGCTCATTTTGAAACATCAACAAGAGATTTTAGAACTTCAAAAACAAGTTGATGAGCTTAATCTTCAAAATGAAACTCTTGATCTTATATATGCTAGTTCTTCTTGTGATTGTGCTAGTAGATTGAATAATGTGGTTTATTGTGAGGATTGCAAGTTGCTTAAAGATGAAAATGCTATTTTGAAAAATAAGCTTGCAAGTTTCTCAAATGGTGATATTAGATTGCGCACATTGTTAAATTTTCAAAGAGAAAATTCAAACAAGTTTGGTTTGGGTTATACTAATGCTAAGAGTAAATCTCATAGAAATGTTGTTGATTTTTCTAAAGTTAATTTTTCAAATGCACCAACATGTTTCTATTGTGGTACTCATGGACATACTTCAAATGTGTGTTATATTAAAGTGCATGGTATACCTAAAGGAAAGTTTGTTTGGATGAAAAAGGGTGAGAGTCCCTACACTAACAAAAATGGATCCAAAACCATTTGGATACCAAAAAGCAAAGCATGATTGTTTTGTAGGTATGATTGAAGAAGCAAATGAAGGTCTATACACATTTGATACAATTGACATTATTGATCTTCTTCAATTGGTATCAAGAAGAAAATCCTAAAAATTGGTAACATTCAATATTATACAATTGGTATTTGTTTAGTCACAATTGGTATTGCTCATAGTTCTCTCAATTGGTATTATTTCTTATAATGTGATATTGTTTATACTATTGAGAAAATTTTATTGGTATCAAATTACTACAATTGCTTTACAATTGGTATCATGCTTTGGTTGTTATATCTCATTAATCTCTCTATTTTGGCTTAGATCTTATATTTCAATTGGTATATATTTCTTTTTGATAATGCCAAAGGGGGAGAAATATGATGTTTTGAAAAAGGAAGGAGAGAAATATTATCATTTTGGAGAAATAAAATAGTATGTTTGGAGAAAGGTTTGTTTTGTTGTTTTTATGTAGGTTGAGCAAAGTTGTTGAAGATAGGGGGAGAATCAAGCTTAACTCAATTGGATTTCAAATGTCAAAAGCATTAATTGAGGGGGAGCAAGAGTCTCGCCAAGTGATCAAATGGTTCAAGCATCAACAACTTCAATGAACTTCATAATTTCAAAACATGTTTGTCATTTTCAAAAAGGGGGAGATTGTAAGATCCATGAAGAATGTTTTGATAAATGTCAAAAGGTTTTGAACAAGCTTAAATGTGTTGATCAAGTTCAAGCTCAATAAGCAACAACAAACATCAAGTGATGAAGAGAGAGCCAACTCATGAAGACTTAGTTTGGTAGTTTATGTTTTATTGTTTTATCTTTAGCCTCACAAGTCTTTTAGTTTATGAGTTTGGGTAAAATTATTAGAGGGTAGTGAATCTCTTTTGAATGCATGATTATATCATATTTTGAGTATTCACTTTGCCTAAAATAAATAGGTGGCTTAAAGGTTTTAAAGAAAAGGTTTAGTTTTTGAGAAAACAAGTTTTTAGTGATTTTTATGCTGATTACTCGAGTAACACATATTTCACTCGAGTAAAATTTATCAAGCTTGCGGCTTACTCGAGTAACACTCATTTCACTCGAGTAAAATGTTTTCAGCTTTCGGCTTACTCGAGTAACACTCATTTCACTCGAGTAACTTGATCAGATATGGTTTTTTAAATACGTTTTTCACTTCTCAAAAGCCATTCTAAGTGCTCTAACTTTTGGGTATTTTATATAAACCTTTTCCTAATCATTTCTATCATTGAGAATCAACTAGAATCATTTTGATACACAATTTTACAAAGAATCAAAGCCACACTATTCTCTCTCACTCTCTCAAGATCAAAGCTCTCATTTTCATATTCTTTGATCAAGAACCTTGAATCTTTCATGTTGATATTTCATAGCTTTTGAAAAAGATTCATAGGATTGTTATTGTTTTTCATTTGGGTTGTAATCATTGCAAGTTAGGCAAGATATCTACAACATTGGAAGCCTTGATTTTGTGAATCAAGCAAGTTTCATTGGAAGCCTTGGTGAGGCATTTCATCAAGCACTTGGAAGCCTTGTTGAAGAACAAGCATTTGGAAGTCTTGTGAGTGAAGCAAGCAATTGGAAGTCTTGTTGAGGGGATTTGGCAAGCAAGAGAAGAGGTTAGATTAGATATCAATAGGGTTACAAGGCAAGGGTGTGGTATCTCTTGTAGGCTAGCAAGAAGGAGTCTTGTGAGGCATTTACTTGTAATTTGAGAAACTCTAATTCCTCATAGTGAAGAATCTCTCTTGGTTGAAGAGGGGACTGGAGTAGCTTTCAAGTGGATGAAAGTGAACCAGGATAAATCACTGTGTCGTATCTCTAAACTCTCTTACTCTTTACAATTCAAGTCTTTAATTGTGTTCTTGGTTGAAAACCTAGAAAAAGTGATTTTTCATAATTGATTAAATTGAATCTTTATTGTGCAAAATTGATAAAGGGAAAATCATTTTCACAACCTAGGTGAATCAATAAGAATACTGGTGTTGATTGTTTCCGCTTAATCTCTGATATAATATTTGTTAATTGATTGATTTTCATTGGTTTTAATCATTTAGATTTGTTTCTTGCGAAAATCTTTCAAAGTTTCTATAACACCTATTCAACCCCCCTTCTAGGTGTTCTCCTAGTGTTCCTAGTTGTTTCACCCACCGAGTGTAGTTTTCCCAACAATTGGTATCAGAGCTCGGTCGAAAGACACGAGCATAGAGCTTTTTCGTTAAGATCCTTAAGGAAACTACGATGGGTTCTACGAATCCTTTTGGTGGTGAAGGTGCTTCAATTAATCGCCCTCCTATGTTTGGTGGAGAGGGTTATGGTTATTGGAAAATTAGGATGAGAATCTTTATAGAAGCCATAGATGTGAACATTTGGGAAGCCATTGAAAATGGTCCTCATATTCCCTCAAAAGATGTAGAAGGTGTGCTTACCCTAACTCCCAAAGATAAGTGGACCGATGATGATAAAATAAAAATTCAATATGATTTAAAAGCAAAGAATATCATCACCTCCGCTCTATCTTATGATGAGTTCTTTAGAGTCTCCCAATGTAAAGATGCCAAAGAAATGTGGGACACCTTGCAAGTCACACATGAAGGCACTAGTGAAGTTAGGCGTGCTAGATTAAATTCTTTGATGCATGAATATGAATTGTTTCGTATGTTGCCTAATGAATCTATATGTTTTATGCAAAAACGTTTTACTCATATTGTTAATCATCTCATTGCTCTTGGTAAAACTTTCGTGAATTGTGAACTTGTTAACAAAGTTTTAAGATGTCTAAGTAGGGAATGGCAACCTAAGGTTACCGCAATTGTTGAATCAAAGGACTTGGACACAATGGACTTAGCAACACTTTTCGGAAAGCTACAAGAACATGAAATGGAGCTTGGACGTTTGCATATACATGAAGAATCGGATAAGTACAAAGAGAGAAAAGGAATTGCTCTTAAAGCTCAAAGGTCATATAAAAAGGAAGAGAGTTCCGATGATGATGATAATGAAGATTCCGATTCAGACATTGATGAAGAGGAGATGAAGCTTCTACTAAGAGAGTTCAATAAGATTCTAAGGAGAAAAGGAAGGCTGAACAAGGACAAAAGTAAAGAGAAGGATCCCCCACACTACAAGACCAAGACTTCAAAAGAAGGAATAGTTTGCCATGAATGTGGAAAGACCGGCCATCTCAAGTACTCATGCTCTAAGTATCTCAAGAAGAAGGAGAAAGAAAAGAAAACTAAAAGGGCATACATAGTTTGGAATAGTGATGATGAACAAGACAAGAAAAGCACAACTAGTAGTTCTTCGGATGATGAACATGCCGCTTGTCTCAACTTGATAGCTCTAGTACATGAAGAGGAAAGTTCAAATGATGAATCAAGTAAGCGATGAAAGCGATGTAAGTGAAACTAAATCTGAAATTTCTTCCAAATATGAAATGTTATATAATGCTTATGAAGAAATGCATAAACAATTTAAGAAACTAGCTTTGAAAAACATTGAAAGGAAGAAGCTCATTTTGAAACATCAACAAGAGATTTTAGAACTTCAAAAACAAGTTGATGAGCTTAATCTTCAAAATGAAACTCTTGATCTTATATATGCTAGTTCTTCTTGTGATTGTGCTAGTAGATTGAATAATGTGGTTTATTGTGAGGATTGCAAGTTGCTTAAAGATGAAAATGCTATTTTGAAAAATAAGCTTGCAAGTTTCTCAAATGGTGATATTAGATTGCGCACATTGTTAAATTTTCAAAGAGAAAATTCAAACAAGTTTGGTTTGGGTTATACTAATGCTAAGAGTAAATCTCATAGAAATGTTGTTGATTTTTCTAAAGTTAATTTTTCAAATGCACCAACATGTTTCTATTGTGGTACTCATGGACATACTTCAAATGTGTGTTATATTAAAGTGCATGGTATACCTAAAGGAAAGTTTGTTTGGATGAAAAAGGGTGAGAGTCCCTACACTAACAAAAATGGATCCAAAACCATTTGGATACCAAAAAGCAAAGCATGATTGTTTTGTAGGTATGATTGAAGAAGCAAATGAAGGTCTATACACATTTGATACAATTGACATTATTGATCTTCTTCAATTGGTATCAAGAAGAAAATCCTAAAAATTGGTAACATTCAATATTATACAATTGGTATTTGTTTAGTCACAATTGGTATTGCTCATAGTTCTCTCAATTGGTATTATTTCTTATAATGTGATATTGTTTATGCTATTGAGAAAATTTTATTGGTATCAAATTACTACAATTGCTTTACAATTGGTATCATGCTTTGGTTGTTATATCTCATTAATCTCTCTATTTTGGCTTAGATCTTATATTTCAATTGGTATATATTTCTTTTTGATAATGCCAAAGGGGGAGAAATATGATGTTTTGAAAAAGGAAGGAGAGAAATATTATCATTTTGGAGAAATAAAATAGTATGTTTGGAGAAAGGTTTGTTTTGTTGTTTTTATGTAGGTTGAGCAAAGTTGTTGAAGATAGGGGGAGAATCAAGCTTAACTCAATTGGATTTCAAATGTCAAAAGCATTAATTGAGGGGGAGCAAGAGTCTCGCCAAGTGATCAAATGGTTCAAGCATCAACAACTTCAATGAACTTCATAATTTCAAAACATGTTTGTCATTTTCAAAAAGGGGGAGATTGTAAGATCCATGAAGAATGTTTTGATAAATGTCAAAAGGTTTTGAACAAGCTTAAATGTGTTGATCAAGTTCAAGCTCAATAAGCAACAACAAACATCAAGTGATGAAGAGAGAGCCAACTCATGAAGACTTAGTTTGGTAGTTTATGTTTTATTGTTTTATCTTTAGCCTCACAAGTCTTTTAGTTTATGAGTTTGGGTAAAATTATTAGAGGGTAGTGAATCTCTTTTGAATGCATGATTATATCATATTTTGAGTATTCACTTTGCCTAAAATAAATAGGTGGCTTAAAGGTTTTAAAGAAAAGGTTTAGTTTTTGAGAAAACAAGTTTTTAGTGATTTTTATGCTGATTACTCGAGTAACACATATTTCACTCGAGTAAAATTTATCAAGCTTGCGGCTTACTCGAGTAACACTCATTTCACTCGAGTAAAATGTTTTCAGCTTTCGGCTTACTCGAGTAACACTCATTTCACTCGAGTAACTTGATCAGATATGGTTTTTTAAATACGTTTTTCACTTCTCAAAAGCCATTCTAAGTGCTCTAACTTTTGGGTATTTTATATAAACCTTTTCCTAATCATTTCTATCATTGAGAATCAACTAGAATCATTTTGATACACAATTTTACAAAGAATCAAAGCCACACTATTCTCTCTCACTCTCTCAAGATCAAAGCTCTCATTTTCATATTCTTTGATCAAGAACCTTGAATCTTTCATGTTGATATTTCATAGCTTTTGAAAGAGATTCATAGGATTGTTATTGTTTTTCATTTGGGTTGTAATCATTGCAAGTTAGGCAAGATATCTACAACATTGGAAGCCTTGATTTTGTGAATCAAGCAAGTTTCATTGGAAGCCTTGGTGAGGCATTTCATCAAGCACTTGGAAGCCTTGTTGAAGAACAAGCATTTGGAAGTCTTGTGAGTGAAGCAAGCAATTGGAAGTCTTGTTGAGGGGATTTGGCAAGCAAGAGAAGAGGTTAGATTAGATATCAATAGGGTTACAAGGCAAGGGTGTGGTATCTCTTGTAGGCTAGCAAGAAGGAGTCTTGTGAGGCATTTACTTGTAATTTGAGAAACTCTAATTCCTCATAGTGAAGAATCTCTCTTGGTTGAAGAGGGGACTGGAGTAGCTTTCAAGTGGATGAAAGTGAACCAGGATAAATCACTGTGTCGTATCTCTAAACTCTCTTACTCTTTACAATTCAAGTCTTTATTTGTGTTCTTGGTTGAAAACCTAGAAAAAGTGATTTTTCATAATTGATTAAATTGAATCTTTATTGTGCAAAATTGATAAAGGGAAAATCATTTTCATAACCTAGGTGAATCAATAAGAATATTGGTGTTGATTGTTTCCGCTTAATATCTGATATAATATTTGTTAATTGATTGATTTTCATTGGTTTTAATCATTTAGATTTGTTTCTTGCGAAAATCTTTCAAAGTTTCTATAACACCTATTCAACCCCCTTCTAGGTGTTCTCCTAGTGTTCCTAGTTGTTTCACCCACCGAGTGTAGTTTTCCCAACATCACATACATGCCCAATCCCTCAATTCATCCATTTATTTATAATACTTATTATTTTACTATACCCTATGCTCATTTTCAAGCCCAATCCCCACATACACTTTAGACATACAAGTGGTCTCGTTATCATCATCTTGTTACTTAACCTATTGTTTACATTTTTATTATATTTCCACACATTACAAACAAACATCATACAATGCACATATTCACAACATTCGAGTGAGTTCATTTTCTATATCTTCGTTCTTAACTTATTATTATCATTTCTACCTACACATTAATTCATACTTCACCTAGTGGGTCATGTTCTTTATTTTCCCTATTAACATATTGTCAACTTCAACTACCCTATTGTTTACTCTCATAACTAATATTTTATATTCCTAGTCATCACAATATACAACCTAGAAATTACGTCCTAAATAGAGGTAATACAACCCTCTTACCTTGTTTTTCCAAAGACATGTTCCTTTTTGTACGATAATGCCCAAGCGTGTTTCGCGTCCATTGCTTTCGTGCGGCGACAGGTTCTAAAGCTTTTTCGTTGTCTAATCATATTACATAAATTAAATAATAATCAATTTAATGCGCCAAAACCAACTCAAAGGCGGCAATCAAACCATCAATTAATCCTTTTTAATTACAACAGAACAATATTAATATTAAATTAGTTATTGGGTTTATAACGTTATAAAAACATATTTTTTTGTTATAACCAACTAATTAAAATCATTATAAATAACAGTATCATTAAAATTCAATACTAAATCACAATATCACTTATTTTTTTCCAAAATAATATAACACTAAATCATTATTATCAAAACTAATACCATTTGTATTATCAAATTATTATTAAACATAACACAGAGCAAATAAAAAGGTGATAAGGATTTACCCTCAAAATTCGGTTTTTCAGCAACAAGGAGAAGCTTGGTTTTGGTTCGGTTCAAGGCACAACAAGGAGACTCGAACCCGGTTCATGATTAAACCTCTCTAGACCCAAAACCCGGCAACAATAACAACCCCGGTCTGACACGGTTCATGGCCAGACTGGTTCAGACTCCAAACCAGCAACACCATCACATCAAGCAATGGTGGACAGCGGTAACGACCCAACAGCTCCCACCGATGACGGGCCCATTTCCGGCAACTACACAGGCGTTGGCCACGATCGGTGGCAGCAATAGCAATGAACAGTGGCGGCGGCGTCCTCCATGGTGGCAGCGGCGCGAATCGGAGCGAGGAAGTAGGTGGCGGCGGATTTGAACCAAGGGGCGGTGAAGCTGAGCCCATGGAGCAGCGGGGCGAAATCGCGACCGGTTGGAGGGAGAACGCGCGTGGGCGTGCAGCTTCGGTGGCAAGGGAGGAACGGCAGTGGCGACCTCCCCGGTGGCTGCGAGCTTGCGATAGAGATAACAGCTTGGTCGTAAGTGGTCCCGATTTGTGGCAGCGTTGGAGGCGGCGAGAGCGGTGGTTGGCCGCGAGCTTGGCCAAGCGGGAGCGAGAGAAATGAACGAGATGAGAGAGAGGGAAATGGGCGGAGGTGATGGTGGCTGGACTTTCTCTGGGGAGAGGGAAATCGGAAAATAGAAAAGAGAAGGATGGTGGGTGTGCGGCGCTCCTACCAGAGAAGAAGGAGGAGGAAACAATAATAGGGTTTATACCCTTCTTCCAAGTTGCACAAACATACCCCTCCCCCCTTTTTTAATACACTTTTATTTATTTATTTATTAATTCTTGTAAATAAAAAAGTCAATATTATTAATTTTTTTAAGGGAAACCAATACTAAGAATTAAATATAATACTATCACATATAGGGATATCATAAAGTTAATAATTGATATTACTTACGAAGTACTTAAATATTGGTATGTCCACATTAAGGAAAATATAAAAAAGTATATCCTTCAATGAGGGTGATTATTTTTAAGAGAATCTAAAAATAGAATTTAGTCATCAAATCAAATAAGTGAATATATTTTTACAAATGTTATAAAGTCAAATATTTAAAACGCTAAACATAATTCCTTATTGAATATATAAAAGTTAAGTAAAGTATTCAAAATATTTAGCATTATTTTAATATGATAATTTTATTTAAAAGAGTTCACTTTAAAATATAATTAATATTCTTCCGTAATTAACATAATGCATTTTAAGAAAATACCCAACACGTAAATGATAAATTCTAGGGAACAATTATTTAATTCAATAAAACTTATAATTTATAACGTTAAAGAAATCAGGATGTTACACAAATCCCAAAGGACTTTCATCAACAATACAATCCTGGAATGCACCTGCTTCGATGGTATATTGCATCCTATCAGCCACATAGGCCGATAGGCTTTCAAGTTGTTTATCAACATCATGGCTGGTCGAAGGCCTCTGCTCAACGGCCCCTTCAACATCCACCAAGGAAATCCCATAATTCTCCACCAAACACTTTTCCACAATTGGTTTTTGGAAATGTTCGACGTCGAGTCTGATAGGTTTGATAATGGGATTGTAGACCTTGAAGTCGACGTGCATCTGCTGCATATAGCATGGACTATCGTCCGCTGGAATAACCTCCATCTTGTTCAAGTTATTCCATAAGATCAATTTCTGATGGGCCATTGAAGGAACAACCCCCACCGCATGAATCCAATCTCTTCTAAGCAAGAGATTATAACTCGCCTTTGTGGGCACCACCACGAACAATGTGTCTCGAACCACCGAACCGATTTTCACCTTCAACATCGTCACTCCATGAGATTGAGCAATTTTTCCAGTGAACCCCACCACAACCACGTTGGTTGGAATCAAGTCAGAATCCATCTTGCCCATTCTTCAAAAAACATTCTAGGGAAGGATTATTTTTTTGAGTAGCTTTTTCAAAGTGAGAGACTTATTTTTTTGGTGACTTCAAAGTGAGGGACTAGAGAGGAATTATTGAAAAGTCAAGGACTAAAGTAAAAACTCCTTATCAAGTGAGGGACTAAAGTGATAGTTTAGTCATATAATTTTACTTTTGACGGGATGAACAATAAAAATTGCCCTGAACGACCTTCGGGTCACAGTGTCACAACCATGTCTCCTCAATATTATTCAAAATTTCCTACCTGAATTAATGCATTCATTAACAGGGTTGAAATTTAACATTGCTGACAATGCCTAATTTTTTTTTTAACAAAAGACATTTGTTAAGGATATTAAAAGTGAAAAAAAAATTATAAATCCAAGTTATTTACTCTCTCGAGAATTCAAAAAAGTGTATTTTCTCATAACTTCTAACCACATTTAATCTCTTAACAAATATACCTTAAGAGCATTCTTTAGCATTTTCATTATTTTTTCATTTTATGATTATGTTTTCGAGATCCGACTCAAGTGATAGAATTTACTAATTGCGCGCTTCGGAAGCTCTATCTATAAATGGATAATTTTGAAATCTTAAAATATGCTCATTTTGTTTCATATATAATGTATTTTAAGGTTATGCACGAATTTTAAGAAATGATTAAATGATGTAAAAATTTGGTGTATTTCAACTATATAATGTCCATATATAATCATTATTAAAGAGAGAGAAAAATATTGAAAATGAAAAAGATAGTGTAATAAATAAGGATGTGTTAGGAAAAATAGTATTAATTATATATTGAGTTTTAAAAAAAAAACAATACATATAAAACATGACACAAAACCTCCATGAATATTACATATGAAACGCAGAGAAGGGAGTATAACGGAACATAAAGTATTAATGTGCAAGAATTCAAATTCCAAGATATGGCTTTCTCATCACTCTCCTAAAAAAAGGGAAAAAATATTTGTGAATAGAAAAAATCTAAATTTTTTATTTTTTTTTATATGGGAGGTCTGGGACTAGAACCCATAACCTGGGGAGGGGGAAATCCTAAGTGTCCTTGCAGCCACCAAGTTTTACGTGGACAAATTTTTATCATCCACATCAGCCATATGAAAATATTACAGTAAAAAAAACCCGGAAAGGAACCTTCTTATGGTTATGAATGATTTTGATTTGTCCTAGCCCCACGTGCCATATGCCAATAACATCTTAGCATATGGTCCATAAAACATAATCCATATTATACGAGCCAATCACGGAAGAAGTGGGAGTAGGGCACATCCATGACTAGTTTTCTTCACTTTAATTATACCATAGAGACCATTAATTATATAAGATATTGTTAACTTTAAACTAAATAATCTTTATAATCCAATCAAGTAATGACAAGAGAATCGTTGGAAAGCTATTTTTCCTTTGGTAGGGGCCCTTGGATTGGAAGATTTGAAGAAAATGCTTGTCCTCATCTTATTGCATAGCCAAAAAGATTTAATATGCATAATCCAATGTGAGAAATTTAATTGTTCATGTATTGGACAAGCAAGAGGGACTTGATTGAGGATGATGAGCATACCTCCTTTATGGCAACACAACACTAGAATATTAAATCAATAATAACAATTATTTCTTTAAATCCATGGTTACATAAGTTGTTCCTTAAAGGACCCTCGGAAGAAATTATTCATAGTCAATATTTATCTTTTTGCCATTGTTGGAGATGAGAGTGGGTTTTATTGTGGAGGCCTCAAGGGTGAATGTGTATAATGTAAGCTAAGGGCATTCAGAATAGAATCTTAACAACAGAATTATTAGACTTTGACATATCAGCATTGCATCGTTATTATTCTACTATAAGATTCAATTTCAGATTTTTCATATCTTTCACCCCAACAGAGTGTTGACATCAGACTCACCAAACTCATGTATAAGCATTACATCATCAAGTATTTTTAGAGACAATTTAATTTCAATAATGTTTTTATAATATAATTTCAATAATATGAATTACCTATAATTTACAAAAATAATTCCAACTAATATTTAAATATTAAAATTGAATAAAAGTCAACATTACAATAATTGAAGTTAATGGAATGATACTTCAGCTTCTCTTTATTTGAAATTATTTATTTATTTATTTTTCCATAACAAAATAATATATTTAATAAGAATAAAATAGAAAAAACATATATTTAAGAATATTATTTTTATTATTCAAAAAAGAATAATAATATTATTATTATTATTATTTATTTTTAATTATTATTAATTTATTCATTATTATTATTTATTTATTATGATTATTTATTTATTTATTAAGATATTATAAAGTAAAAAGAGATAAAGTGTCACACTCACTCTTTTAATAAAGATATAAGGTAAGTTATATGGACTTGATTTATATGACTATTAAAGAGAATAATTAAAAATCTTACATACAATTTATTTTAAGGAGTTCCTTTCCTAACTCCGAATAAGAAAAGATTTGTTGATATCGTGATACTTGAAAAGAAATAATAAAATATTCTCGAATGAAGTTGTTTTCAGAGTATGCGGAAGTAAAGTATGAACCTTGAGCTATGAAATATCAGACAAGTAGGCATATGAAAATACACACACACACACACACACACATATATATATATATATATAAGATATAAAAGGTAAAAGTAGCCAAGGTACATGATAGTCGAGGTAGCAAAGTTTTGGGTAGTACAAGTCCATAGTCAAAAGAAAAGACAACCTCTTTGAGATCTCTCAAAAATATATACAATATAACTACAGAGCAAAAGATAAAAATCCCAGTGGTGGTCTGATGATCCTCCTCCACAGCATTATTCTCCTCCTCAAAGTCTCCGGCCAGAAGCTCCAAGCATCCTACGTACATACCAATCATCCATACTATGCATCACCCGGTGGATCCCCAACTCCCCACTGACTCCCAGTGGAGTGCTCGACTGGCTCCCCCTCACTCTCTGCCTCCTCAGGGTCCTCCTCTGTAACACCCCGATCTAGCAACTTGAAAAGCACAATCATTTTTACTGGAAATTAGGGCCATTTTTTTTTTAAAACAGGGATGGCACAAGCTGAGAACACTGCTTTCCAAAGTAAATGTAATTTCAGAAAAACCCTCATGTTCTCAAATTGCATCAACCCTTTTCAAGTCCCAAACCGGAATGTCACGTGACACTTCACTTCGAAACTCGGTTTTCAAAATGTAAGATATTTAAAGTAGCCCATTAGATTTCACATCAGAGTGCCAAAATGGATACTAATTCTTTGGGGTTACATCAGGATACTTTTAGGTTGCTAAGAATCTTAACATGTGACTACATACTCAAAGGGATTACCTAAATAGCTAGTCACGCTCTCTCCTAAGCTGCTCGAGCTTACGTTCCCACTCTTCATCGTCTGCTAACAGATCCTCTGGGGTAATGTCCCAGCTCCCGTCACTATAGTAGTCCTCTGGGTCGTCTCTGTCCGACCATAGATCAGGATCCTCTTCCTCTTCCTCTTCCTCCTCCGACTCGTACTCTTCTTCTCCTTCTTCAGCCGCTTCCTCTTCTTTCTCCATCTCCTCCCTTAGACGAGGGATTTCTTCGTAAATCAACTGATAAGTGGTCATGACACTCTTCTCCCTCCGGGGAGTCACGCCAATCTCTCGAAGCTGCTGAAACTTCACCATGTTGGCCATCTAGAGACCAAACAAATTATACAAGACACAACCAGTAGGGTAGAGAGTGAGCAATCCAAAACGGCAATGTCCACTTTGTGGGATTACATTAGGTACATATCAAGACAATAAAATATAAACACAACAACAAGTACATAAGGTAAAACAAGATATTCCAGACATCTAACCAAACAAGCACACGCTTATCCACTTATTCCTTTCCTTCATCATCTGTGCATGCATCCTTCACCATATTAATTCCTTCACATTGTTCATTATTACTTGACCACACTATCAGAGTATACACATCATCAAACTCGTCCGTCTTATTCATTCTACTATTATTATTAGGAGAGTATCATCATTATCACCATCATCTTTGAATTATTTGGTTCTTTAAGTTTTATCAATTCGCTTAGCATCAATGATGAGGGGGAGACATCATTGTGCTCACACTCGTCTACATCTCCTCGGTACACCAGCCAACCTAATCCGAAGCAAACAGGAGTACAGGACCTTTACCACGCGGGCATGACAGCTGTCCAAACATATGGCTCCAAGCCAGGAGGTCTCAGCCTCAAACAAATGTGATATCACACTCAAACACATTGCCCCGTTCCAGTCCCTCTCATTGTTCTTGATTTGCAATCTAGGGGGCGACAGTACTTATTCTAGTTTCAAAAGCAGAACGTGCCACGGCATTGGACCCAGTCCCCACCACGTTAGTGCGCCACTTGTGGAATTGTTCCGCCTAGAAAAGTACTCTAGAATTCTTGACGAGTCACCGTCATCGTCCTCCCCTAATGCAATCTCGTCCTAGGCATCCGCAGATACCTATCGTTCCTTCCTCTCCACTACTTTGATACGACACTCATTCCTCACCGCATTTATAAAAGTCTTCTAAAGTCTTTTAAAAGTTTTAATTACGGCTTAGTCCTAATGATCGGTTCATCCTTAGTACATCCCTTCAATGAAACCTGATCGCTAATCGTTCGCATCGAATCCCCCTAAGGTTCACAGATCATCACTTATATCATCACATCATCATCTTTCCTTTTTCACATTTCACAGCAACATCATCCTCATCAACTCGGTTCAACAGTACCATCATTATTCACGCAATCAATTGCTACGAAACAACATCATCATTACTCTCGTCATCATTCTAGACCAGACAGCCTCATGACATCTCCCTCCTTCGAATTGAGTTTCCGCAGCAGCATCTGTCTTTCAATTTCCACACCATTATTTCTTCATTTCACAACCTCGTCTCGTCTTTTCGAATCTATTATCTTTTCTTTTGTTTTTAATTAATCTCAACACTTCCGTACTTTACATACATTTGCAGTAATACTTAGCAATATCATATCCAAATAACAATCACGCACAGCATAAAATAAGCAAATAATTCAACACAAGTAAGCAAAAGCATATCATCATTCCAATCCAATCTCAGTCGTTTTTGGGTGGATAGCTAAAGCAAACAGTCATGCGCTATCACGTACACCACTACGCTAAATGAGATTGGAGTCCAATCTTTGAGGTGATTGGACGCCTTAATATGTTACCTAATTACCACGGCGTCTTAAGGATATGCCCCTCTCTCACCTTGATGACGAACGTTCTAAGGCTCTCCGAGACTCCTCGCTCATCTCTCCTCGCTTTGCGCCCTTTCATCCTTCGCTCAACTACGACATTTCCTTGTGCATTAGAAACAATTTCGATGTATGCTTTTAATTTGCTTTGAAAACAATTTCTCTTTAGGAAACAAGTTATTATGGCTTAATGTTTTCAAACTCAATTTAAATTTCATGCTTAAAACAGATTTTTAGGAAAAGTATTTGGGAGAAATAAAAAGTAATTTTTTTTCACTCTTAAAACAGAATTTAAAACATGGAAATATATATATATACCTTAAAATGGTTTTCAAAACATAGTAGGTAAGAGATAAAAGTTTTAGAATCACACAAATTAACTTATCACCTTTGAATCATTTATCATTCACTCACAGTAACACACTTTTTAGCTAAGAGGACTAACTATTGGAATTTAACACAGACACTCATAAGTTTAATCATGCACACAAGAGATAATTTCAAGCTTCATTTCTTAATTACCACGCGAACCGAACTGCACGCCAATAATCTCTAAGAATCAATATCATGAGAACTAGTTCAATTAGTTGCACTCACTTTTAGTTCCTGAACCAAAAGGAATTATAGAGATTAACACCTTATGGCATAGCACCAAAATATCATTTCAAGTATTCAAACAAATATGCATCAGGTTATTCAGGCAAAATGCATCATAATTCATCAAATCACCAAGAACATAATGCAACCATCTTATTTATTCTAAAGACTAACCGAATAGTTCAAGTGAAATCCTACCTATGTATAGCACACTACCAAAGGTATAAAATCATGGAATTATTTCATTTATTATTTTCTTAAGACTTGAACCGTGAGTCTCATAGGAGAATTGTGCAACTTGAGTTTCATTTAAGCAATTAAAGTTGAAACCATAAACATGTCATGTAAGCATGTAGTTTTATGCTCCTAATTTAAGTCAATCCTAATCCATATGCAATCTAAATGATGATTAGACACTCTCTCCTACACACTTTTCTCAAGACCGAATACTTGCATGTATAGGGCAAGGACACTAATTCCCTCTTCAATGTATCAAAGACACTCAAGTAAGCCACATTTCATCATGCATGAATCATCATAAGACTTTAAACTTTTTAAAACACAACTTATAATTTTCTAAAATAAGGATTTGAAGTATAACTTAATCTTCTAAAAAGGATGACATACATGGACTTAGAATCATTAAATCTATCCCTAATTCATACATGCACTCTTAAATCAAGTACCAAAATATTTTTAACACACATGGCCGAATGGCCTTCACACCAACAACTAGAGTTAAACAATTTCTTAAATCAACTTATGTTCATAAAAATGTCATCATTAAAAGCCATTATTCTAATTGTTTCTCTTAGGCCGAGACATGCATAGAGAAAAACTCAATTTCTTTTACATGCAGGCTTCAAGGTTCTACTCATAAGACATAGATTAAAACATACACACACAAACTTAGCCAAGACTATTGCCATCTAACGTGCAAGACTAAGAATCCTTAGTTTCTCTTCAAATTAAGCTTAGATCATGAGATGATTAATTAAACACTCATGCATGCACTCATGGGTCACAGATTTAGCACCAAAACCTAACATGCAAGATATAAATTTTCACTTCGTTTTTAATTGATCCTAGATCATGATTTTCTCATCTAATTTCTTCCATAAAAACTTCCTAGGTTACGGATTTAGCACAAAAATCCCACATGCAAGACTTAAAATTTCCAATCCAACACAAGGCACATTTAGATCATGAAGAAGTTTACCAAACACTTACACACATGCACATGGATCACGGATTGGGTATAGAAATTCAACATGCAATACACAAATCTTTGACTTTTTAACATACCACACCTAGATCATGCAATTTATATTCGGTCCACCCTCAAAACTTTTGTTGATCACGGTTAAGAAGAAAAATCCAACATGCATGGGGTTTTAAATTTTAGTTTTCACAAAACCTCAAGTAGTTATTTAGATTCATTAAGGGTTTGTTTCAAAAACCATCAAGATCTACTTAAAGAGAGCATAGCCAAAACACATAGAGTCCTTGAGTCCACTTAGTTACATCCAAATTTCAAAAATCCATGAAACCTAAGCTATGTAAATGAATATAAAATGAAAAGAGAAGAAAGAAATTTTACAAAACCACAAGAAAATCCTAATCCTCATAGTTTCCTCCTTGTTCTTCGAATCACCTACCAAGAAAAGAGGTCTTCTAACTTCTAAGGGTTGTTGGTCTTCAAGAAAAAGTGAAAAGTGTTGGGCTAACTCTCCTCCTTCTTCCTTGGTGTTCCTCACGGCCACACTCTTCTCTCTTTCTCTCTATTTCTTCTAAGGGTTGAATAGTCCCTTAGAATGTGTGTTTGGTTGGTGTTTGTGAAAATGAAATGAAGAAGTAAAGGAAATGAAACAAGGCTTGGTGGTCTTAAGAGTACCGAAGTGGCCTCTTTTGCCCTTGGGTGGAGGTTCGGTCAAGGCATCAATTTGAAGGGTAGTTTTGGATTTATGAAAGTTTGCATGGGAGAGTTTGGAAGTCAAGAAGCAAGGTGATTAGACTAGGCTAGGTTTCATGATGCAAGTCACTTCAACACTCTTCCTTCCACCCATCCATTCTATTTGGTGGACACCTATGCTTCCCTAATCTTTCCTTCACCCTTAATTTAAACTCCTAAGCCTTATATCTCCACACACCACCGTAGCACACAGATGCATATTCACACATCATGCATTTTATTTTCATGTCCTTCTCTTTTGATTTTAATCATGCATTAAAATGAATTCATAAATTATACACACATGCACACATATGGGACCGTAGTGCTACACACATACAAATACATATGCATTTATTTTTCAAACAATACATACTCACATCAAATCAAACTTATATCATAGTGATTACATTCAATTTCATGTCATGGCAATTTGTTTAATTTTCCCTATAAGGACGTATTTCAATCCTAAGGAAATCAAGTTTTCCTAATTAACATAGTTATCCACATACATAATGCACACATATAAGGATTAAAAATCAACTTTCATGTAGATAAGGAATCATTAAACAAATCACACTTAACTTCATTAGTTTTCAAAAATTATATTTTTTCAAAGCTTGTTCTCCCAAGATTTTTCCCAAAACAATTTTGCAATTCAATCTTAGAAAATTTGAAATCACTTATACAAAATTCGCAAATTAATTTCATAAGGAAATTGCTTCTTTAGAACAAAATCTTAATGTTTATTTTTAGGAAAATTCGTTTCTACATGCACTGGAAATGTGGGGTGTTACATTCTCCCCAACTTAGGAATTTCTTGTCCCCGATAAATACTGAGCGAGCTTAAACTATGGGCACCGAATTCCTCTGAAGGGTCTCTTTACCTCTGATCTCCAGCTAAGCATTGCGTCTTCGATCATATAGCATCCATTTGTGGTCCTCCTAGGCTTGCGGATAGATTACTTTGGCAGATGATCTTATGGAGTAAATGGGTCAATTAATGGAATGGGATACAAACAACACAGTTCTATGGAAGTAAAGGGTCAAAGGGGTTTATGATATACGAACAACGTCCAAACATGACGGGTTACACCTTTTTTGATTAAGGCCTCACTATGCCAGAATAAAATTCTTTCTTATCCATTTAGGCTTAACCGAACCCATCCCTAAAAATTCTGTTCCACCACTTGCTCCCCAACTTAAATAAGTCCTATCCCTTCACATCACACCTGGACTATAACCAATTCTCCTGAAACATACACTATTTCGCTTCCTATTCTAATACATGTTAACATATTACTTAGACATCTGAAGCCTCTATTCAACTTTCTCTCACTTACCAATAGTCCTAATGTAACACCCTATCTTAAATAATACTCTAATTACCTCGATTTAATTAGTGACTTGAAAATTTCTTTTTAAAACCATTTCAGCTTATAAAAATCTCTGTCAAATCGGACAGAGTTTCCCTTGTTTTATGGACATTCCAAAAATAAGAGTTCTCCTTGAAAACCTGTATAACATTATCACATAACCAGCAGTGTGCCAGCAGGGCAAAATACAAATCAGTTCATTACATTCGAGCACATCGGCTCCAAAATAATATTAATCAAGTTATAAAATAGTTTAGTTTTTCCCCAAAAGATAATACATCACATTTATTTACATCAAAAGCCAAAGTTTTCATTGCTGGAATAACATAATATTACACCCCTAATATTCACACTCCACGTTGTGGAGTGTGTCCCTGCTCGGCCACGGTTAGTGCATGCTCCGCTTCGGTACCTGTAAAAATATATCAAGAAGGGTAGCATTACACAGAACTTAGAAATATAGTTTCTACAAAAGCATAGTAATGAACCAAGGACCTACCCTACACCATTCTATCAAAATCACATACTACTTCACTTTCCTTTTATACGACTCAACCTTTCCTTATAATTTCAGTTACATACTTTCCCTATGCTTTTCAAGTCTTTCCATTACTTTCCATTCATTCGCACACCTTTCGGTGGGTATTATTTCCATTTATTCGCACACAACAAGGGCGGGTCCTAATCGCATTTACACACGCCATATAGGCAAGTCCATCACATACATTATCACGCTCCCGTAGGGAGGGTCCATATCATGCATCTATCCACTCCTCTATCGAGGGTCCATAATCATACACATATCCACTCCTAAATGGAGGGTCCATAATATACACGCTCCGCTATGGAGGGTCCATTATATACACGCTCCGCTATGGAGGGTCCATTATATACACTCTCCGCTATGGAGGGTCCATTATATTTTCACACTCCACTTAGGGAGGGTCCATATAGATTACACATATTCTCACTTCCATTGGAAGGGTCATTCATAAACATTAACATATTCACACTCCCTTTCGGAGGGTCATTATTCAACTCCACTTAGGGAGAGTCATTAACACATATATCCATTCACATCGTAAACTCATCTTTTCACATTCCTATATTCACTCCTCAATAGGTGGGTTCTTCTCACATTAACCATATCATTCCATTGTTCAAGTATTCACTCACTTTCATCTCATTCCCTATATAATTTCTATTCAATTCATTGCACACTTTAGCACTCATAGCCCATTTTAGCCACAAATGCCCCTTTGTGTTATTAATTCACTTTCATACACATTTATCACTCACATTATTTATTTATCACTAAGTCAACATTTTCCCCTAGTATTCATTTATCATTTTCTCTTAGCATACATTCTTCTATATTTTCCATACATAGTTTCCATCATCTTCCCGAATTAAAACCAGTCTATCATTAACACTTCCCCTTTTCTTTACCTATCTCATAATTATCCCAATAATATAATATTTCATTCCTTCCACAATCTCCATATCTTTTCAAGCTTACCACCAGTCTCTAATTATTTTTACTCTATCATTCACCCTTAATTTCCTTTATAACTTTCTTATGGTTCATCAACTAATTATTCTCATTACTCTCAAATTATATAGTTACTTAGTCCATTATTAACTTTCTATCCATTATCACTTATATGTTTGTTCTCACAAATTTTACTAGCTTCTCCTTCTATTTTCCATTAATTATTTCCTTTAATTTCATTATCAAATACCCTAAGGTTTTTATGCTATACTCCCTCTCTACCCCTAGCCATCACTATAACTAAAGAGAATCTACTTCCTAAGCTAAGGTAATACGAACCCTCTTACCTTCTTAAGAGGTGATGATGAATTTCAAGTCCTAGCTCTTGGATCCTTGGTGTGTGAGTTCCTTATCCTTGACTTGTTTTGAGTTGGAAAGCATGAAGCCAAAACCCCAATTAGTGGTGGAAAATTGAAAAGCTAAAGAGAATGGAAGGAGGGAGTAACTCGTGAGGTCCAAGGGAGGAAGAGGATGAAGCTTTAACCCATCTTCATGGTGAAAAGCTTGATGGAGTTTGGTGGTTTTGGGTTTGAGGTGCCCAATACAATGTGTTTATGGTGGGATGTTGATGGGTGTGTGATGGAGTTGGGTTCTTGGTAGAATGGTGAGTATGATGGTTGCTTGGTTTGATTCTTGGGATTTATGTGATTGATGTTGGTTTGTGCTTCTTGGACCAAGGAGGAGAGAAGGGTGGAGAGAATGGAAGAATGAGGAGGATGATGGAAGAGGAGGATGAGGAGGAAGAGATGATGTTGATGATGGAGGAAATGTGGTGTTGTTGTTGTTGTAATTTGTTTTATGCCAAGACAAGGTGAATCGGACGGCTGAGATGGGCCAACTTGGTGCCCAAGCTGAATCCAACGCACCAGATCTGATCTGGTGTCGCGCGCGCCTGAGCGCGGTTCAGACGCGCCTGAGCGCGGTCACGCACCAGTTGGTGCTGCTGATGCGAGCTGGCGCGCGTGCTGGTGCTGGTGGGGTGTGCTGGTGCGCCATTTTCCCTTCGCTGGTGCGACTGGTGCGCAGGGGCGCATGATTGGCGTGCTTGAGCGTCTAGCTCCCTGAGTTGGTGCACCAATTGCACCCTGGTGCGCCTAGGCGTGCACCGGTGCGCCTGGGCGTGCACCAGGAACTTGAAACTTCGATTTGCCGTAACTTTTTCGTCAACCGTCGGATCGGGCCCAAATTTTTAGACAAGCTTCTTCAACCCATAAACTTCATATCCAACGGTGGAATTTATTTTCTTGGCATCCTATAATAAATTTCTAATTTTCTCTCTTCGGTCGATTTCTAACATCGAAAACGCCGATTTAACTCCCGATTTCGCTTATATGACTTTGCCCGAAGCCACAATTGCCTTCTATACAGCCCCTAGGACTTATAATTACCACTCACCTATCCACTAAAATTCGTTAAGTCATTATTCCAATTTTTCTTAGGTTTTTTATTAATAATTTCATTTAAAAATAAAGTTTGGGATGTTACAGTTCTCCCCCACTTATTAGAATTTCGTCCCCGAAATCCGTTCAATTCCTTCAATTGGGGAACCATCCCATTGGAAACTTTCTACAATTACATTCCTTAATTCTTTCGCCCCCGCTTGTCTACACTTCACTCTGTGGTTTCCCCGACAAGGATCTTTAAAGTTTCATAATTAAGCTCTCCCCCACTTACTATAGGCATACCCCTTCGTATCCGTATGCCCTTAAGTCCTTGTACTCGATTAGGCGTAAGGAATTTTGGAAAGAATACCGTTCAAGCTAGCGTTTATCCCACTAACGGGTCTTGTATTTGCAGAATTCCTATCGCAATTAATTTCTCTCTTTATTAAGAAAGTTGCCATGACATCGTCCGTTAATAGATGCAAAGATCGAGGCGACCGACCCCAATCTTACGTCCGTTAACAGCACATCATCGGCGGTTCTGCTGATAGCATCATCATTTAACAGATGTAGGATCAGAGTGGTCAGTTCCAATCTTACATTCTATTAAACAACGACATTATCACGGAGTTTGATTACTTTCTATTCGGCATTCAAAAACTTAACACTTTATTCTTTCTGATTTCTTCCTAATAAGTGTAGTTGCGTCCATGCGTTTTTCTTAAGTTACATAACTCTTTATTCAGAGATTAGGGATCAAGGCTCTAAATAGCACATGCTTTTCTAAGCTTTCACTAAAGAGGTTCCTGATCATTAAAGATCAACACCTAAGACTCACAGGGGATTTCTAATTTGGAGCAACTTCATTTCCATTCATGTAATTAAGGGAAACATATAAGCATGTGACTCGATAATTAAACATCATCTCCCAGAGAGTATCAAAGACTCACCGTTTACCTCAGTTCGGCTTGCCTGCATTTCCCACTCCCTTCCTTTCCGAAGCGAGTACCTTTCCTCTCTGGATAGATCGTCTTGCACCTACTGGATGGGCTCTAGCTGTATTCACCTCTTTCTTCATAGTATTCTTGGGACAATTGGCAGCATAGTGTCCGGGTTGTCCGCACACAAAACAACTAAAACTTCTTCTAGTTTGGTTCCAGAACCAGCACTCTCCACCATGCTGCTTTCCACAATGTGGGCATGATGGAGGAGTATCCACAGTAGTCTCACTCTTGCCAATAATTCTTGGGACTGCTGCCCTGTTGTGGGGAACAACATAAGGGCTTGATCTTTGAGTTGGCCCATCATTTCTGTTTGAACTTCCTGCCTTCTGCCCACTCTTAACTTTCTCTTTCGCCCTGTGCTTCCTACTCTTTTCATAAGTACTGGTCATATTAACCAGTTGGGACAGATTTGCAATGTTCTGATACTCAAAGGCCATCTTAATCTCCGAACGAAGTCCTGTCTCGAATTTGATGCATTTAGTCCTTTCATCAGCGTCCCTGTAGCTTCCGGCATATCGGATCAGATCTTCAAACTTAGCAGCATACTCCCCGACGCTCAGATCCCCTTGCACTAGCTGTAGAAAGGCGATCTCCTTTTCTCTGCGGACATCCTCAGGAAAATACTTTTCCAGAAATCGGATCTTAAAAAGATCCCAAGTAATTGCCTGATGTCCTGCTTCTAAACCCCTTCGCGTCTGTTGCCACCAGTGTTCTGCTTCACTAGTCAACATGTATTGTGCCAGCAGAACCTTTTGTTCCTCCGGTGGTGCCATAGTATTCAGGATCTTTTCAATCTCTTGCAACCACAATTGAGCCCCATCGGGATTGAACGCTCCTTCGAACTTTAACGGTTCATTCTTCCTGAATCGTGCTAACCAGTCAATAGCAACTAGAGCTGGGGGTTGAGGATTCATTGCTGCAACTGTTGTTGTTGCTGCTGCTGCTGCGGCTGCTATGTTCTCCCCCTGGTTATGGTGCATTTGCGCCATATTAGCAGCCTGATCCTGTTGCATCTGTACCAGATGTTCCAGAATAGTACGGATCCCGTCATTATCGACCCGTCTATCAGCCATTCTGTTTAGTCATGCATAAGGCCGACAGTTAATGCTTAATAGCATAATTAATAGTATAAACATCCTATCAATAGACTCTAGACTCTAAACCATAATTATCGATTACTCGCTCGGTGAGTAACCACTGGAGTAATGATTAACTCCAAGGGCCGAGGAAAAACTGCTCTGATACCATAATTGTAACACCCTATCTTAAATAATACTCTAATTACCCCGATTTAATTAGTGACTTGAAAATTTCTTTTTAAAACCATTTTAGCTTATAAAAATCTCTGTCAAATCGGACAGAGTTTCCTTTGTTTTATGGACATTCCAAAAATAAGAGTTCTCCTTGAAAACCTGTATAACATTATCACATAACCAGCAGTGTGCCAGCAGGGCAAAATACAAATCAGTTCATTACATTCGAGCACATCGGCTCCAAAATAATATTAATCAAGTTATAAAATAGTTTAGTTTTTCCCCAAAAGATAATACATCACATTTATTTACATCAAAAGCCAAAGTTTTCATTGCTGGAATAACATAATATTACACCCCTAATATTCACACTCCACGTTGTGGAGTGTGTCCCTGCTCGGCCACGGTTAGTGCATGCTCCGCTTCGGTACCTGTAAAAATATATCAAGAAGGGTAGCATTACACAGAACTTAGAAATATAGTTTCTACAAAAGCATAGTAATGAACCAAGGACCTACCCTACACCATTCTATCAAAATCACATACTACTTCACTTTCCTTTTATACGAATCAACCTTTCCTTATAATTTCAGTTACATACTTTCCCTATGCTTTTCAAGTCTTGCCATTACTTTCCATTCATTCGCACACCTTTCGGTGGGTATTATTTCCATTTATTCGCACACCACAAGGACGGGTCCTAATCGCATTTACACACGCCATATAGGCGGGTCCATCACATACATTATCACGCTCCCGTAGGGAGGGTCCATATCATGCATCTATCCACTCCTCTATGGAGGGTCCATAAGCATACACATATCCACTCCTAAATGGAGGGTCCATAATATACACGCTCCGCTATGAAGGGTCCATAATATACACGCTCCGCTATGGAGGGTCCATTATATACACGCTCCGCTATGGAGGGTCCATTATATACACGCTCCGCTATGGAGGGTCCATTATATTTTCACACTCCACTTAGGGAGGGTCCATATAGATTACACATATTCTCACTTCCATTGGAAGGGTCATTCATAAACATTAACATATTCACACTCCCTTTCGGAGGGTCATTATTCAACTCCACTTAGGGAGAGTCATTAACACATATATCCATTCACATCGTAAACTCGTCTTTTCACATTCCTATATTCACTCCTCAATAGGTGGGTTCTTCTCACATTAACCATATCATTCCATTGTTCAAGTATTCACTCACTTTCATCTCATTCCCTATATAATTTCTATTCAATTCGTTGCACACTTTAGCACTCATAGCCCATTTTAGCCACAAATGCCCCTTTGTGTTATTAATTCACTTTCATACACATTTATCACTCACATTATTTATTTACCACTAAGTCAACATTTTCCCCTAGTATTCATTTATCATTTTCTCTTAGCATACATTCTTCTATATTTTCCATACATAGTTTCCATCATCTTCCCGAATTAAAACCAGTCTATCATTAACACTTCCCCTTTTCTTTACCTATCTCATAATTATCCCAATAATATAATATTTCATTCCTTCCACAATCTCCATATCTTTTCAAGCTTACCACCAGTCTCTAATTATTTTTACTCTATCATTCACCCTTAATTTCCTTTATAACTTTCTTATGGTTCATCAACTAATTATTCTCATTACTCTCAAATTATATAGTTACTTAGTCCATTATTAACTTTCTATCCATTATCACTTATATGTTTGTTCTCACAAATTTTACTAGCTTCTCCTTCTATTTTCCATTAATTATTTCCTTTAATTTCATTATCAAATACCCTAAGGTTTTTATGCTATACTCCCTCTCTACCCCTAGCCATCACTATAACTAAAGAGAATCTACTTCCTAAGCTAAGGTAATACGAACCCTCTTACCTTCTTAAGAGGTGATGATGAATTTCAAGTCCTAGCTCTTGGATCCTTGGTGTGTGAGTTCCTTATCCTTGACTTGTTTTGAGTTGGAAAGCATGAAGCCAAAACCCCAATTAGTGGTGGAAAATTGAAAAGCCAAAGAGAATGGAAGGAGGGAGTAACTCGTGAGGTCCAAGGGAGGAAGAGGATGAAGCTTTAACCCATCTTCATGGTCAAAAGCTTGATGGAGTTTGGTGGTTTTGGGTTTGAGGTGCCCAATACAATGTGTTTATGGTGGGATGTTGATGGGTGTGTGATGGAGTTGGGTTCTTGGTAGAATGGTGAGTATGATGGTTGCTTGGCTTGATTCTTGGGATTTATGTGATTGATGTTGGTTTGTGCTTCTTGGACCAAGGAGGAGAGAAGGGTGGAGAGAATGGAAGAATGAGGAGGATGATGGAAGAGGAGGATGAGGAGGAAGAGATGATGTTGATGATGGAGGAAATGTGGTGTTGTTGTTGCTGTAATTTGTTTTATGCCAAGACAAGGTGAATCGGACGGCTGAGATGGGCCAACTTGGTGCCCAAGCTGAATCCAACGCACCAGATCTGATCTGGTGTCGCGCGCGCTTGAGCGTGGTCAAGCACCAGTTGGTTCTGCTGATGCGAGCTGGCGCGCGTGCTGGTGCTGGTGGGGCGTGCTGGTGCGCCATTTTCCCTTGGCTGGTGCGACTGGTGCGCACGGGGCGCGCCTGGGCGCATGATTGGCGCGCCTGAGCGTCTAGCTCCCTGAGTTGGTGCACCAATTGCACCCTGGTGCGCCTGGGCGTGCACCAGGAACTTGAAACTTCGATTTGCCGTAACTTTTTCGTCAACCGTCGGATCGGGCCCAAATTTTTAGACAAGCTTCTTCAACCCATAAACTTCATATCCAACGGTGGAATTTATTTTCTTGGCATCCTATAATAAATTTCTAATTTTCTCTCTTCGGTCGATTTCTAACATCGAAAACGCCGATTTAACTCCCGATTTCGCTTATATGACTTTGCCCGAAGCCACAATTGCCTTCTATACAGCCCCTAGGACTTATAATTACCACTCACCTATCCACTAAAATTCGTTAAGTCATTATTCCAATTTTTCTTAGGTTTTTTATTAATAATTTCATTTAAAAATAAAGTTTGGGATGTTACAGTTCTCCCCCACTTATTAGAATTTCGTCCCCGAAATCCGTTCAATTCCTTCAATTGGGGAACCATCCCATTGGAAACTTTCTACAATTACATTCCTTAATTCTTTCGCCCCCGCTTGTCTACACTTCACTCTGTGGTTACCCCGACAAGGATCTTTAAAGTTTCATAATTAAGCTCTCCCCCACTTACTATAGGCATACCCCTTCGTATCCGTATGCCCTTAAGTCCTTGTACTCGATTAGGCGTAAGGAATTTTGGAAAGAATACCGTTCAAGCTAGCGTTTATCCCACTAACGGGTCTTGTATTTGCAGAATTCCTATCGCAATTAATTTCTCTCTTTATTAAGAAAGTTGCCATGACATCGTCCGTTAATAGATGCAAAGATCGAGGCGACCGACCCCAATCTTACGTCCGTTAACAGCACATCATCGGCGGTTCTGCTGATAGCATCATCATTTAACAGATGTAGGATCAGAGTGGTCAGTTCCAATCTTACATTCTATTAAACAACGACATTATCACGGAGTTTGATTACTTTCTATTCGGCATTCAAAAACTTAACACTTTATTCTTTCTGATTTCTTCCTAATAAGTGTAGTTGCGTCCATGCGTTTTTCTTAAGTTACATAACTCTTTATTCAGAGATTAGGGATCAAGGCTCTAAATAGCACATGCTTTTCTAAGCTTTCACTAAAGAGGTTCCTGATCATTAAAGATCAACACCTAAGACTCACAGGGGATTTCTAATTTGGAGCAACTTCATTTCCATTCATGTAATTAAGGGAAACATATAAGCATGTGACTCGATAATTAAACATCATCTCCCAGAGAGTATCAAAGACTCACCGTTTACCTCAGTTCGGCTTGCCTGCATTTCCCACTCCCTTCCTTTCCGAAGCGAGTACCTTTCCTCTCTGGATAGATCGTCTTGCACCTACTGGATGGGCTCTAGCTGTATTCACCTCTTTCTTCATAGTATTCTTGGGACAATTGGCAGCATAGTGTCCGGGTTGTCCGCACACAAAACAACTAAAACTTCTTCTAGTTTGGTTCCAGAACCAGCACTCTCCACCATGCTGCTTTCCACAATGTGGGCATGATGGAGGAGTATCCACAGTAGTCTCACTCTTGCCAATAATTCTTGGGACTGCTGCCCTGTTGTGGGGAACAACATAAGGGCTTGATCTTTGAGTTGGCCCATCATTTCTGTTTGAACTTCCTGCCTTCTGCCCACTCTTAACTTTCTCTTTCGCCCTGTGCTTCCTACTCTTTTCATAAGTACTGGTCATATTAACCAGTTGGGACAGATTTGCAATGTTCTGATACTCAAAGGCCATCTTAATCTCCGAACGAAGTCCTGTCTCGAATTTGATGCATTTAGTCCTTTCATCAGCGTCCCTGTAGCTTCCGGCATATCGGATCAGATCTTCAAACTTAGCAGCATACTCCCCGACGCTCAGATCCCCTTGCACTAGCTGTAGAAAGGCGATCTCCTTTTCTCTGCGGACATCCTCAGGAAAATACTTTTCCAAAAATCGGATCTTAAAAAGATCCCAAGTAATTGCCTGATGTCCTGCTTCTAAACCCCTTCGCGTCTGTTGCCACCAGTGTTCTGCTTCACTAGTCAACATGTATTGTGCCAGCAGAACCTTTTGTTCCTCCGGTGGTGCCATAGTATTCAGGATCTTTTCAATCTCTTGCAACCACAGTTGAGCCCCATCGGGATTGAACCCTCCTTCGAACTTTAACGGTTCATTCTTCCTGAATCGTGCTAACCAGTCAATAGCAACTGGAGCTGGGGGTTGAGGATTCATTGCTACAACTGTTGCTGTTGCTGCTGCTGCTGCGGCTGCTGCTATGTTCTCCCCCTGGTTATGGTGCATTTGCGCCATATTAGCAGCCTGATCCTGTTGCATCTGTACCAGATGTTCCAGAATAGCACGGATCCCGTCATTATCGACCCGTCTATCAGCCATTCTGTTTAGTCATGCATAAGGCCGACAGTTAATGCTTAATAGCATAATTAATAGTATAAACATCCTATCAATAGACTCTAGACTCTAAACCATAATTATCGATTACTCGCTCGGTGAGCAACCACTGGAGTAATGATTAACTCCAAGGGCCGAGGAAAAACTGCTCTGATACCATAATTGTAACACCCTATCTTAAATAATACTCTAATTACCCCGATTTAATTAGTGACTTGAAAATTTATTTTTAAAACCATTTCAGCTTATAAAAATCTCTGTCAAATCGGATAGAGTTTCCCTTGTTTTATGGACATTCAAAAAATAAGAGTTCTCCTTGAAAACCTGTATAACATTATCTCATAACCAGCAGTGTGCCAGCAGGGCAAAATACAAATCAGTTCATTACATTCGAGCACATCGGCTCCAAAATAATATTAATCAAGTTATAAAATAGTTTAGTTTTTCCCCAAAAGATAATACATCACATTTATTTACATCAAAAGCCAAAGTTTTCATTGCTGGAATAACATAATATTACACCCCTAATATTCACACTCCACGTTGTGGAGTGTGTCCCTGCTCGGCCACGGTTAGTGCATGCTCCGCTTTGGTACCTGTAAAAATATATCAAGAAGGGTAGCATTACACAGAACTTAGAAATATAGTTTCTACAAAAGCATAGTAATGAACCAAGGACCTACCCTACACCATTCTATCAAAATCACATACTACTTCACTTTCCTTTTATACGACTCAACCTTTCCTTATAATTTCAGTTACATACTTTCCCTATGCTTTTCAAGTCTTTCCATTACTTTCCATTCATTCGCACACCTTTCGGTGGGTATTATTTCCATTTATTCGCACACCACAAGGGCGGGTCCTAATCGCATTTACACACGCCATATAGGCGGGTCCATCACATACATTATCACGCTCCCGTAGGGAGGGTCCATATCATGCATCTATCCACTCCTCTATGGAGGGTCCATAAGCATACACATATCCACTCCTAAATGGAGGGTCCATAATATACACGCTCCGCTATGGAGGGTCCATTATATACACGCTCCGCTATGGAGGGTCCATTATATACACGCTCCGCTGTGGAGGGTCCATTATATTTTCACACTCCACTTAGGGAGGGTCCATATAGATTACACATATTCTCACTTCCATTGGAAGGGTCATTCATAAACATTAATATATTCTCACTCCCTTTGGGAGGGTCATTATTCAACTCCACTTAGGGAGAGTCATTAACACATATATCCATTCACATCGTAAACTCATCTTTTCACATTCCTATATTCACTCCTCAATAGGTGTGTTCTTCTCACATTAACCATATCATTCCATTGTTCAAGTATTCACTCACTTTCATCTCATTCCCTATATAATTTCTATTCAATTCATTGCACACTTTAGCACTCATAGCCCATTTTAGCCACAAATGCCCCTTTGTGTTATTAATTCACTTTCATACACATTTATCACTCACATTATTTATTTATCAATAAGTCAACATTTTCCCCTAGTATTCATTTATCATTTTCTCTTAGCATACATTCTTCTATATTTTCCATACATAGTTTCCATCATCTTCCCGAATTAAAACCAGTCTATCATTAACACTTCCCCTTTTCTTTACCTATCTCATAATTATCCCAATAATATAATATTTCATTCCTTCCACAATCTCCATATCTTTTCAAGCTTACCACCAGTCTCTAATTATTTTTACTCTATCATTCACCCTTAATTTCCTTTATAACTTTCTTATGGTTCATCAACTAATTATTCTCATTACTCTCAAGTTATATAGTTACTTAGTCCATTATTAACTTTCTATCCATTATCACTTATATGTTTGTTCTAACAAATTTTACTAGCTTCTCCTTCTATTTTCCATTAATTATTTCCTTTAATTTCATTATCAAATACCCTAAGGTTTTTATGCTATACTCCCTCTCTACCCCTAGCCATCACTATAACTAAAGAGAATCTACTTCCTAAGCTAAGGTAATACGAACCCTCTTACCTTCTTAAGAGGTGATGATGAATTTCAAGTCCTAGCTCTTGGATCCTTGGTGTGTGAGTTCCTTATCCTTGACTTGTTTTGAGTTGGAAAGCATGAAGCCAAAACCCCAATTAGTGGTGGAAAATTGAAAAGCCAAAGAGAATGGAAGGAGGGAGTAACTCGTGAGGTCCAAGGGAGGAAGAGGATGAAGCTTTAACCCATCTTCATGGTGAAAAGCTTGATGGAGTTTGGTGGTTTTGGGTTTGAGGTGCCCAATACAATGTGTTTATGGTGGGATGTTGATGGGTGTGTGATGGAGTTGGGTTCTTGGTAGAATGGTGAGTATTATGGTTGCTTGGTTTGATTCTTGGGATTTATGTGATTGATGTTGGTTTGTGCTTCTTGGACCAAGGAGGAGAGAAGGGTGGAGAGAATGGAAGAATGAGGAGGATGATGGAAGAGGAGGATGAGGAGGAAGAGAAGATGTTGATGATGGAGGAAATGTGGTGTTGTTGTTGTTGTAATTTGTTTTATGCCAAGACAAGGTGAATCGGACGGCTGAGATGGGCCAACTTGGTGCCCAAGCTGAATCCAATGCACCAGATCTGATCTGGTGTCGCACGCGCCTGAGCGTGGTTCAGACGCGCCTGAGCACGGTCACGCACCAGGTGGTGCTGCTGATGCGAGCTGGCGCGCGTGCTGGTGCTGGTGGGGCGTGCTGGTGCGCCATTTTCCCTTGGCCGGTGCGACTGGTGCGCACGGGGCGCGCCTGGGCGCATGATTGGCGCGCCTGAGCGTCTAGCTCCCTGAGTTGGTGCACCAATTGCACCAGGAACTTGAAACTTCGATTTGCCGTAACTTTTTCGTCAACCGTCGGATCGGGCCCAAATTTTTAGACAAGCTTCTTCAACCCATAAACTTCATATCCAACTTTGGAATTTATTTTCTTGGCATCCTATAATAAATTTCTAATTTTCTCTCTTCGGTCGATTTCTAACATCGAAAACGCCGATTTAACTCCCGATTTCGCTTATATGACTTTGCGCGAAGCCACAATTGCCTTCTATACAGCCCCTAGGACTTATAATTACCACTCACCTATCCACTAAAATTCGTTAAGTAATTATTCCAATTTTTCTTAGGTTTTTTATTAATAATTTCATTTAAAAATAAAGTTTGGGATGTTACACCTAACCCATCGAGGTTCTCTTCTCAAAACATCAAGTCTTAATTCCTTAGCTTAACCTTGAGTCACACTTAAAGGTTTTGTTCCTAGGCTTCACTGTTCCTTCTGTTCAACTTTACCATATCGTCACCAGTTCTCCTCTATTTAATCGTTTCCTTCTATAACTCTAGGCACTCAATACCTCAGGTTCTTGACTGATTACTTACATTCCTCCTTATCTCACCACCATCTAGGTCGGTGATCACACATAACAACCCTCTCGTCCTATGACTCTGAAAGATACTTCCATCCCTTCTAAGATGTAAACACACTTCTTTCACACCAACTATTCCTAGTGTCCTAGCCACCTACAATCTCTACCTCGCCTTACTCCACCATCTCCTATCCACTCTCAGAACGCCTGTATGTTGGATGCCGGATATCTGGGTTCAATATTTCTCAATCGGGGCTTGTGGAAGAGACTGACATTGGGTCATATTGAAAAGAGGAAGGTCTTGGATTTGTAACAAGTGATCAGGTTTTTCAAAGGTTACAATTTTCAAAGTCAGGCTGATCCAAGCATCTTGCCAAAGCAATTTGGCAAAACCCGGGGTATTCACAAAAGTCTTAATAAGAAGGGTTTCAAGTCGCAAAACAAGATCTCGGTTGACAGTTCAAGAGGTAGCATAAACAAAAGAAGTTTCTATCAAGAGAACTCAGTCAAGGAATTTCAAATCATCCATTGTCGTCGTAGGGTGATGTCGAATACTGCTTCCGGTTGTTATTTGTGGATGAAAGTTAGCACTCTCCAGGACTGCTTCGATGCACGCTGAACGTTCCGCTGTCCTTCTACTACTGTACTACTACTAACGCACTCTCTAAACCTCGCAATAGAGTATGTATTTCCACACGTAAGAGTTCTTAAAGCAACCTCGCTCTGATACCACTTCTGTAACACCCCGATCTAGCAACTTGAAAAGCACAATCATTTTTACTGGAAATTAGGGCCATTTTTTTTAAAACAGGGATGGCACAAGCTGAGAACACTGCTTTCCAAAGTAAATGTAATTTCAGAAAAACCCTCATGTTCTCAAATTGCATCAACCCTTTTCAAGTCCCAAACCGGAATGTCACGTGACACTTCGCTTCGAAACTCGGTTTTCAAAATGTAAGATATTTAAAGTAGCCCATTAGATTTCACATCAGAGTGCCAAAATGGATACTAATTCTTTGGGGTTACATCAGGATACTTTTAGGTTGCTAAGAATCTTAACATGTGACTACATACTCAAAGGGATTACCTAAATAGCTAGTCACGCTCTCTCCTAAGCTGCTCGAGCTTACGTTCCCACTCTTCATCGTCTGCTAACAGATCCTCTAGGGTAATGTCCCAGCTCCCGTCACTATAGTAGTCCTCTGGTTCGTCTCTGTCCGACCATAGATCAGGATCCTCTTCCTCTTCCTCTTCCTCCTCCGACTCGTACTCTTCTTCTCCTTCTTCAGCTGCTTCCTCTTCTTTCTCCATCTCCTCCCTTAGACGAGGGATTTCTTCGTAAATCAACTGATAAGTGGTCATGACACTCTTCTCCCTCCGAGGAGTCACGCCAATCTCTCGAAGCTGCTGAAACTTCACCATGTTGGCCATCTAGAGACCAAACAAATTATACAAGACACAACCAGTAGGGTAGAGAGTGAGCAATCCAAAACGGCAATGTCGACTTTGTGGGATTACATTAGGTACATATCAAGACAATAAAATATAAACACAACAACAAGTACATAAGGTAAAACAAGATATTCCAGACATCTAACCAAACAAGCACACGCTTATCCACTTATTCCTTTCCTTCATCATCTGTGCATGCATCCTTCACCATATTAATTCCTTCACATTGTTCATTATTACTTGACCACACTATCAGAGTATACACATCATCAAACTCGTCTGTCTTATTCATTCTACTATTATTATTAGGAGAGTATCATCATTATCACCATCATCTTTGAATTATTTGGTTCTTTAAGTTTTATCAATTCGCTTAGCATCAATGATGAGGGGGAGACATCATTGTCCTCACACTCGTCTACATCTCCTCGGTACACCAGCCAACCTAATCGGAAGCAAACAGGAGTACAGGACCTTTACCACGCGAGCATGACAGCTGTCCAAACATATGGCTCCAAGCCAGGAGGTCTCAGCCTCAAACAAATGTGATATCACACTCAAACACATTGCCCCGTTCCAGTCCCTCTCACTGTTCTCGATTTGCAATCTAGGGGGCGACAGTACTTATTCTAGTTTCGAAAGCAGAACGTGCCACGACATTGGACCCAGTCCCCACCACGTTAGTGCGCCACTTGTGGAATTGTTCCGCCTAGAAAAGTACTCTAGACTTCTTGACGAGTCACCGTCATCGTCCTCCCCTAATGCAATCTCGTCCTAGGCATCCGCAGATACCTATCGTTCCTTCCTCTCCACTACTTCGATACGACACTCATTCCTCACCGCATTTATAAAAGTCTTCTAAAGTCTTTTAAAAGTTTTAATTACGGCTTAGTCCTAATGATCGGTTCATCCTTAGTACATCCCTTCAATGAAACCCGATCGCTAATCGTTCGCATCGAATCCCCCTAAGGTTCACATATCATCACTTATATCATCACATCATCATAGCATCATCTTTCCTTTTTCACATTTCACAGCAACATCATCCTCATCAACTCGGTTCAAAAGTACCATCATTATTCACGCAATCAATTGCTACGAAGCAACATCATCATTACTCTCGTCATCATTCTAGACCAGACAGCCTCATGACATCTCCCTCCTTCGAATTGAGTTTCCGCAGCAGCATCTGTCTTTCAATTTCCACACCATTATTTCTTCATTTCACAACCTCATCTCGTCTTTTCGAATCTATTATCTTTTCTTTTGTTTTTAATTAATCTCAACACTTCCGTACTTTACATACATTTGCAGTAATACTTAGCAATATCATATCCAAATAACAATCACGCACAGCATAAAATAAGCAAATAATTCAACACAAATAAGCAAAAGCATATCATCATTCCAATCCAATCTCAGTCGTTCGGGTGGATAGCTAAAGCAAACAGTCATGCGCTATCACGTACACCACTACGCTAAATGAGATTGGAGTCCAATCTTTGAGGTGATTGGACGCCTTAATATGTTACCTAATTACCACGGCGTCTTAAGGATATGCCCCTCTCTCACCTTGATGACGAACATTCTAAGGCTCTCCTCGACTCCTCGCTCATCTCTCCTCGCTTTGCGCCCTTTCATCCTTCGCTCAACTACGACATTTCCTTGTGCATTAGAAACAATTTCGATGTATGCTTTTAATTTGCTTTGAAAACAATTTCTCTTTAGGAAACAAGTTATTATGGCTTAAGGTTTTCAAACTCAATTTAAATTTCATGCTTAAAACAGATTTTTAGGAAAAGTATTTGGGAGAAATAAAAAGTAATTTTCTTTCACTCTTAAAACAGAATTTAAAACATGGAAATATATATATATATATATATATATATATACCTTAAAATGTTTTTCAAAACATAGGAGGTAAGAGATAAAAGTTTTAGAATCACACAAATTAACTTATCACCTTTGAATCATTTATCATTCACTCACAGAAACACACTTTTTAGCTAAGAGGACTAACTATTGGAATTTAACACAGACACTCATAAGTTTAATCATGCACACAAGAGATAATTTCAAGCTTGACTTCTTAATTACCACGCGAACCGAACTGCATGCCAATAATCTCTAAGAATCAATATCATGAGAACTAGTTCAATTAGTTGCACTCACTTTTAGTTCCTGAACCAAAAGGAATTATAGAGATTAACACCTTATGGCATAGCACCAAAATATCATTTCAAGTATTCAAACAAATATGCATCAGGTTATTCAGGCAAAATGCATCATAATTCATCAAATCACCAAGAACATAATGCAACCATCTTATTTATTCTAAGACTAACCGAATAGTTCAAGTGAAATCCTACCTATGTATAGCACACTACCAAAGATATAAAATCATGGAATTATTTCATTTATTATTTTCTTAAGACTTGAACCGTGAGTCTCATAGGAGAATTGTGCAACTTGAGTTTCATTTAAGCAATTAAAGTTGAAACCATAAATCATGTCATGTAAGCATGTAGTTTTATGCTCCTAATTTAAGTCAATCCTAATCCATATGCAATCTAAATGATGATTAGACACTCTCTCCTACACACTTTTCTCAAGACCGAATACTTGCATGTATAGGGCAAGGACACTAATTCCCTCTTCAATGTATCAAAGACACTCAAGTAAGCCACATTTCATCATGCATGAATCATCATAAGACTTTAGACTTTTTAAAACACAACTTATAATTTTCTAAAATAAGGATTTGAAGTATAACTTAATCTTCTAAAAAGGATGACTTACATGGACTTAGAATCATTAAATCTATCCCTAATTCATACATGCACTTTTAAATCAAGTACCAAAATATTTTTAACACACATGGCCGAATGGCCTTCACACCAACAACTAGAGTTAAACAATTTCTTAAATCAACTTATGTTCATAAAAATGTCATCATTAAAAGCCATTATTCTAATTGTTTCTCTTAGGCCGAGTCATGCATAGAGAAAAACTCAATTTCTTTTACAGGCAGGCTTCAAGATTCTACTCATAAGACATAGATTAAAACATACACACACAAACTTAGCCAAGACTATTGCCATCTAACATGCAAGACTAAGAATCCTTAGTTTCTCTTCAAATTAAGCTTAGATCATGAGATGATTAATTAAACACTCATGCATGCACTCATGGGTCACAGATTTAGCACCAAAACCTAACATGCAAGATATAAATTTTCACTTCGTTTTTAATTGATCCTAGATCATGATTTTCTCATCTAATTTCTTCCATAAAAACTTCCTAGGTTACGGATTAAGCACAAAAATCCCACATGCAAGACTTAAAATTTCCAATCCAACACAAGGCACATTTAGACCATGAAGAAGTTTACCAAACACTTACACACATGCACATGGATCACGGATTGGGTATAGAAATTCAACATGCAATACACAAATCTTTGACTTTTTAGCATACCACACCTAGATCATGCAATTTATATTCGGTCCACCCTCAAAACTTTTGTTGATCACGGTTAAGAAGAAAAATCCAACATGCATGGGGTTTTAAATTTTAGTTTTCACAAAACCTCAAGTAGTTATTTAGATTCATTAAGGGTTTGTTTCAAAAACCATCAAGATCTACTTAAAGAGAGCATAGCCAAAACACATAGAGTCCTTGAGTCCACTTAGTTACATCCAAATTTCAAAAATCCATGAAACCTAAGCTATGTAAATGAATATAAAATGAAAAGAGAAGAAAGAAATTTTACAAAACCACAAGAAAATCCTAATCCTCATAGTTTCCTCCTTGTTCTTCGAATCACCTACCAAGAAAAGAGGTCTTCTAACTTCTAAGGGTTGTTGGTCTTCAAGAAAAAGTGAAAAGTGTTGGGCTAACTCTCCTCCTTCTTCCTTGGTGTTCCTCACGGCCACACTCTTCTCTCTTTCTCTCTATTTCTTCTAAGGGTTGAATAGTCCCTTAGAATGTGTGTTTGGTTGGTGTTTGTGAAAATGCAACGAAGAAGTAAAGGAAATGAAACAAGGCTTGGTGGTCTTAAGAGTACCGAAGTGGCCTCTTTTGCCCTTGGGTGGAGGTTCGGTCAAGGCATCAATTTGAAGGGTAGTTTTGGATTTATGAAAGTTTGCATCGGAGAGTTCGGAAGTCAAGAAGCAAGGTGATTAGACTAGGCTAGGTTTCATGATGCAAGTCACTTCAACACTCTTCCTTCCACCCATCCATTCTATTTGGTGGACACCTAAGCTTCCCTAATCTTTCCTTCACCCTTAATTTAAACTCCTAAGCCTTATATCTCCACACACCACCGTAGCACACACATGCATATTCACACATCATGCATTTTATTTTCATGTCCTACTCTTTTGATTTTAATCATGCATTAAAATGAATTCATAAATTATACACACATGCACACATATGGGATCGTAGTGCTACACACATACAAATACATATGCATTTATTTTTCAAACAATACATACTCACATCAAATCAAACTTATATCATAGTGATTACATTCAATCTCATGTCATGGCAATTTGTTTAATTTTCCCTATAAGGACGTATTTCAATCCTAAGGAAATCAAGTTTTCCTAATTAACATAGTTATCCACATACATAATGCACACATATAAGGATTAAAAATCAACTTTCATGTAGATAAGGAATCATTAAACAAATCACACTTAACTTCATTAGTTTTCAAAAATTATATTTTTTCAAAGCTTGTTCTCCCAAGATTTTTCCCAAAACAATTTTGCAATTCAATCTTAGAAAATTTGAAATCACTTATACAAAATTCGCAAATTAATTTCATAAGGAAATCGCTTCTTTAGAACAAAATCTTAATGTTTATTTTTAGGAAAATTCGTTTCTACATGCACTGGAAATGTGGGGTGTTACATCCTCCACCTCGTCTGACTGAGTCGGTGCCCTACCACTGGGCACTGGGTCAGCAGAAGGAGTCCCACGATTTGGACTCATCGGACTAGCTGAAGGAGTCTCCTCTCGGATAACACGGGAAGCAGAGGGGTGAGATCTAGTAGCTGCTCTAAAACGAAAAGAGTGAAATCGACAAGTTGGTCGAGCCGGGGTTGGTCCATGATAAGTATAAAACGGGGGCACATGCAGGGTATATATAATGGGTATGCCGAACCTACGAGGATGGACACGAGCCAAGGGGTTGGGGTGATAGAGGGTAACCTCTACCTCCCCCTCAAATGTGGCTCGATGATCCTCGTAGTACCACACTCCACTAGGGAGCGGGCGCAACTCGATGCAAGCTAGATAGCGTGCCATCACCTACAGTGGGCATAAGGGGTAAGCAATATAGTTCACATAATGGAATAAGCATAATGTTAAGTAGATACACAACATGTATAATAATGGACTAGAGATAAGCACAACATATGCACAAACCAAATTATTCAATAGTCAATGTCATAAATGATATGTCATGATGTTGTCACACAACCTTTCCAGTCCCAAGATTCTCCAGCTAATGCTCTCATGCATGTCCATCCAAACAACCCGTATATGTGCCTCGGACGTATAGTGAACCTGCTCGGAATATAATCCAAATGACACTACCAAAGTGTACGTTGCGTCACCAAGATGTAACAGCATCGCCTATGCTGCCCACATTACCAAAATGTGTCATCGAGCAAGCCACACGACTATGCCTGGAACGTGGTCCATAATACCAATATCATTATCGATGTGCACATCTCGTCACCAAGACGAATATCCAACGTTCGCAGCAACCAATGCTGGTCACATTACCAAAATGTGACTACAGGCAAGTCGTAACCAAATTGGTACTCCCAGAGTACCCTCCTCATGTTCCTTGAACATGACAAATGATATGCTATCACCATGACTCCATGCATGAATGCACACAACATCCCATCTAGGTCATCCATTGATTCATAATGTGCAACATGCAATATAATCAATAATGCTAGCACTAACATATCATAATCTCTTTTGGAACATGATTATTGTATTTGATTAAACTTGGCATAATTTGAAAATGGCATTTGTTTATCATTCTGTTTCAAAAGACTCGAGTGATTTTTAAAAGACTCGAGTAGATTTCTAATATATACTGAAATACTCGAGTGGTTCTTGGAAAGACTCGAGTAGTTCTTAATTTTCTGCAACATTAAAGTTCCAAGTCTTTCTGGAATACTCGAGTGGTTCATGGAATACTCGAGTCTTCATTAACCCAGAAGACTCGAGTGGATCATGCACGACTCGAGTAGTTCGTCAGGAGAGTTTATTACAAGTATCAGTTAATACTCGAGTCATGGGTCAGAAACTCGAGTGATTGGTGCCATCAGACGCACTGGTGCGTCTGAAATACTCGAGTCTCAAGCCAAAGACTCGAATGTTAACAGACAGAATATACTGAAAAATGAGTTTTTCAGAACATTTTCATTTCTACTCAAATTTAATCAAAACCAAAGCTTAACAGAGTTAACATTACACAAAATAAACATGTTCCAACCCAAGGATAACATCACATTACACTGAATTGATCTTGAGTGCCAAATATGCATAAAACCACATTTTCAACAACTTAACATATCAAATTCAATTCCAAACAATTACAGCATGAAAATAACCTTGATATAACTTGCATGCAACATTTAGAATTTGCTATAAACAAATTTGACACTCAAATAGGCCTCCGAGCCAAGAATCTAATTCAAGCTATGCCCATAGAGTCTCATGGTGACTCTACACCTATAATGCAATGAATTAAACTTATTCTAGTGAACAATTAGCTTCACCCTTACCTCTAAGCCATGAATTGACAAGAATTTTGCAGAGAATTTGGCTGGAACACTCTAACCCTCAAAACCATTTTGCATGCAGCCACATATGAGCAGGGTCCAAAAACCATAGATTTTGACATGCAAAAACAATTTAGAAATTGGGGAATTTGGTTAAGAGTTGTTCTCTGCAACATGGACTAAAAGTAGGAACAAAATTGAGGTTCATAGGGTTCATAAACTTACCAAAATCAGAGCTTGAAGTAAGCTCCAGACTTCAGTTCCCAAATTTGACAGCAAAAACCCCCTATCTTTCGAGCTCCAATTCTTCCTCTACACGAACTCTCAGCTCTCAACCTTTATGTCTTTGTAAAGCTTGTAACATCCCGAATTCTAATCCCTAGTATAATTATAATAATAATATATTCAAATAACAATAAAGTTTAGGATTAACAAATTATGGTCCCTTTTAGTATTATAAAAGTGTGAGGTATTTTCATAAAATACATTATGCTAATTACGAAAGAGTATTTAATTACATTTCAAGTTCATCCTTTTAAAGAAAATCATCATATTAAAATAGTGATAAACATTTTGAAGATTTTACTTGACTTTTATATATTCAATAATGAATTATATTTAGTGTTTTTCAAACTTTTGGTTTTATGGCCTTCATATATATAATTAATATTTTAATTGATGATTAAATTCTATTTGTTGATACTCGTTAAGATAATTACCTTATATGAATGATATACTTTTTATACTTTGCTTTTGATATATTTAATATTAAATTTTGTTTAATACTTTCAGATTTTTAACTCTATGACTTTCTTATGTGCATTTACTTTGATAGTTAAATTTTATTATAAGTGTTTCATGGATTAAAAATTGAAAATAAATAAATAGATGCAATATATGTATTTGTATATTAAAATAATAATAATAATATCATTGATTTCTATTTAATAAATTAATAAATAAATAAATAAGTAAAAGTATTTGTTAAAAAAAAAGGGGGGGTATGTGCGTGTGTGTAGTGTGCTGAGGGTATGACCCTCATCTTCTCCTTCCTTGGAGCAGCCGGCCCTAACCCCTTCCCCCATCTCCCTCCAACGTGTTTTTCTCTCTCTCTCTCCTCCCTCTCACGCCAAGCCGCTCTCTCTCTCAGCCAGTCCCAAGCGGCACCGTTGTCCGCCGCGCGCTCGTCTCTCTCCCTTCAGTCGCGATGCGCGCTCGTTCTCTCCCCCTTCAGTCGCGATTCGCGACTCACTGGCACAATGGATGTCGCCGCCGCTGGATTCGTGGTTGTCGCCGCTGTTCCTCGCAAGCCACAGATTCCCAACCGTCATCTCCGTCTCCTCGCGACTCAGCCGCCATCACTAGTTCTTCTCTATGATAGTCACGAATCAGGAGCCTTCACCGCGAACCAAGAGCCTCCACCTCCGCCTGGCACCGGCGACGACGCCACATGACTGAACCTCCATGGCTGCTGGTCCTCCCTTCACGGTGATGCTGTGAACCAGTCAACCTTGCATTGAACCGGTGTCAAACCGAACTGACCCTTCTTTAGTTGCCAACTGATCTCTGTGGTGCCATAAATGGTATGGATTAGGGCTGATCGAACCGGTCTTGATCTCTCTACTACCTCAAAAGCCTAATCGGAGGGTAAATCCCTAATACCTTTTTAACTACTCTGTGTTATGTTTTAATAGTAACGATGATTCTAATAGTGATAATAAAACTGTTTTTTAATATTAATTAGTAATAATTTATAACATTAAGTTGTTTTTGGTATTAAGGTTTATGTTTATTTTAATTACATTACTAATGATAATGGTTTTTAATTAGCTACTTTGATTTGTTTTGACGCTGAATTAACTGTTATGTCGAACGATTAGATTTAAGAGTATTTTGTTAAATGTAACGGGTCCCTAATTAATTAAGTTGCAGTTGGTTGGTTGGTACTATTATAGAACTAAACCATGCTCTAATTAAATAGGAATTCGATATATTCGGCATACGTTAGTTCGGGTTAAACCTTGAACTTTAATTCTAAATTGAAGGAGGGTGTAACTAATTGCATTTGGAAAATGTGATTTTGCTCATTTTGAACAAAGAACACTCTTGTTAATTCAGAATTAATAGTTCTAAGTAGCTAAAGGTACGTGGTTTCAATCTATTATGATACTTTTGTTGGTTTCGGAAGTTAGCGTGTTTTTTCAAACGAAGATATATTATTTTTAATTAAAAGAGCATGGACTTGATTCTATGAACTTGAATCAAATAATTTTATGGTTCGGAAATATATTCAAGATACAATACTTGTCAAGTTTCGATATTTTATATTTAGTTTATTTTAGTTTCCGGTGTGCAAAGCTTTAAAGTGTCTGTTTTAATTTGATTTCAAACTTGATCGTTATTGTTTTATATGGAATGACGAGACGACGAAGAACTTTAGGACCAGCCGCGATGCGAGAAATAAACTGTGTTACGTTCGGGCATTATCGTACAAAAAGGAACGTGTCTATGGAAACGCAAGGTAAGGGGTTCTTTACCTTGCTTTAGGGAGTATTTTCTAATTAGCTCATAGTGCTTGTTAAGAGTATATGTATATACTTGGTTTGGAATTTAGATAGTTATTATAGGCTTAACAATCAAGAATGAAATTAAATGAAATAGTTGTTAAATTGATATGTGATAAATTTTGTATGCTAAGTGCTAAATGTCATTATTTATGCCTAACTGAAGTATATGGAGACTTGGTTGGTAACTAGAAATGATTATATATGATAGTTGTTTTGTATGTTAGAAAAAGTATAGAGTTATGTGCTAGATTTAGATTAAAAACCCTAAAATAGATAATATTGTATAAAGTATTTAAATATGATATTTTGTGCTAAAATGTGATGTTGCTACTTGATGGGTGTGATATTGTATTGCTCTAATTGTATGGAAATTTAGTAGTGTAATTGGATAAAGTAAATATTGATTCTATGACATTGAATGCAAGACTTTAAAATATTGTGGTGCACTTTCAAAAGACTAATGGTAAATTAATTAAAAGAGCCAGTCTTGTAAGTCGTTGTCCGGGTTGTGGGACTGTACGCTTAGACTGGTGAGAATCAAGTCGTGTAAGACGTTGTCCGGGTTGTGGGACTGTACGCATCGACTGGTTCGGTTTGAGGTCGTGTAAGACGTTGTCCAGGTTGTGGGACTGTGCACATCGACTGGTATAATTCAGGTCTTGTAAGACGTTGTCCGGGTTGTGGGACTGTACGCATAGACCGGTGTGTTTTCATGTCTTGTAAGACGTTGTCCGGGTTGTGGGACTGTACGCATTGACTGGTTCAGTTTGAGGTCGTGTAAGTCGTTGTCCGGGTTGTGGGACTGTACGCATCGACTAATTTGATTTGATGTCTTGTAAGACGTTGTCCGGGTTGTGGGACTGTACGCATAGACTTGTGCGATCCAGATCTTGTAAGACGTTGTCCGGGTTGTGGGACTGTACGCATAGATCGCGTAAGACGCCATAGAGCGCAGCTGTAAGACGTTGTCCTGGTTGTGGGGCTGTACGCAATGATGGATCCACGTGAATAAATTTCCAAATGGTATGAGAAAATCAAGGTATATGTAAAGAGAAAAGAAATTATGGAAATCAAGAGAATTGATGAAAAAGGCATATGTGAGAATCATGTGAAAAAATACATGTGGTAAAAGACTAGTGAATGGTGCAAAGAAAGAATTGTGATGTTATATATGAGATTAAGAAATATGTAAATTTGTATAGTTTGGAAATGTATGAAATAATGAAATTAAAACCATGAAAGAACAATTTTATTATGGAAATGAAAATAATTGAATTGATTGGGAATGCTTATTGGACTATGTGCAATATATGGCTAAATGTGTTTGACTTAGTAGATCATTATGTCTTGTTAGACACTACTTTCTACTTCATGTGTAAAGCTCACCCTTACAACCATTTTTCCAGGTTCAATGTTTGAGCTGCACTATATTTGGCCGAGCAGGAGTACACTCCACCCAGTGGAGTGTAAACTAGCTTAGAAGAGAGAGTTATTTTACTTTGTTTTTATTTGTCATAAATAAGTCTTGTTTAGTTTTATTTATTTTCATCCGTGAGAGCCTTGTGGAGGTTTTATTTGGTTACCAGGGCACGGAAAGTAAATCAAATTATTTATAAATATTGTCTGGAACGTGCTGGTTGACAGGTTTATAAATGTTATTTTTGGGAAAGTCCGATAAACAGAGGAGACTCTGTCCGTTTTTCCGAAAAAATATTCGTAAGTATTTTAACTTAAAAAGAAATTTTCAAGTACCATTTTTGATAAAACATCAATTTAATTAAATATTTGTGAGGGTGTTACAATTTGGTATCAGAGCAGTTTCCCTCGGCCTTTGGAGTTTGGACTCACAACTCCAGTAGTTTACTCACCATGCGAGTAACCAATAGATAGTTAGATGTCTCTGTTAGTTAGATTAGGAATTAGAATTTAGTGGACTTAGTATAACATCCCTTAGTTTATAGTTGATTTCTTAGTGTTTGTTCCAGACTTCGTAAAGTGTTCGAATCCAATTTCTTTAACTGTTGCATTGTCGCGCTTGGAAAACATTGCACGAATTTCAAAGGTGACAATTCAAACAAAGTAAATCTATAAATTTTCCCTTTCCTTTCCGGGTGTCCAATTTATGATTGGTGTCTTGAGTTTGGAGTGTCGACCCTGTTGTCTGAAACCTTAATACTTGCTTGACACCTTGAACCTTTATTTTCCTCGTTTAACTCTTAACATCCTAGATATTGATCGTAGAATGTAGATTTCCTTTTACTCGAAATATCAATTGACTGTGAATGGTTTTTGTTAATTCGTGATACACTCGTTAATGTGCAACTTCTTGAGTACATTGTATCCATCATTCTCAGTTATATGCAAACGCTTGAATTCAAAACCAGAAAGATACCTATTCTTATCCTTGCATGGATTGGATCTTACATATGCCCGTAGCCTTTTGATATCGAAAAAGACTTCCCTATTGCCATTGACAATCCTTTTTATTCTGAGCGAACTCGACTCCTTGTGTTTCCAACATAATTAGAGTTATCATTTCTTCATTTAATCATGACCTAGTTTGTAATAACAGAGGTGTAGTCCTGATTTGAGGAATTTTCACTTGAATCTATCTTTGGTTCATAATCCTTACCATCTCTTACACGTCAAGGAGTTTGGTCATTTGGTAATTCTTTTCACTTGTCTCGTGACCGTCGTAGACTCGACTTGTCCCTTGCCAAGTCTAAATACATGCTTGCTAGGTTGAAACATACCAAGTAACATGGAATCACTCATTTTCATATGATCTATGATTGGATGATCATGTTTAATTTGATCATGCCTCTTAATATTTTCGAAGAGGTAGCTCCTGAGACTATCCTTGTTCTTCGTTAGAAATTGAAAATGATTTTTTTTATATATATAATCCCTTGACTTGTCTTATCGCTGGGTTCAATTGACGTTTTCATGAGTCTATTATATCGTGCCTCTCTAATGTGTAGTCCTCAAAATCTCCTACCCTACTTAGAATGGTGTTGACATCCAAGAGAATTGTAATTTCGCTCACTGTTATCCCACAATATCGTGCTATTGTCAAATTGACAATCCATGGGTCAATCAAATTGTCAGTGACGGGTTACCCTACATTCTTCCTTACTAGATTGGCTATTCTATGCCTTTCGAAGAGTATAGCAAACTCGTGGAGTTCGACATCGGCATGAAGGATGTCTCTAAGCTTGCAAGATAACTAAGACCCTCGCGCTACATGTAGTGCTTGTTTATAGTTATGTTTATCTCAGTTGTTTGGACAAACGTCAAGATTTCTCGGATCAGCGAACCTGATCTTACCATAGTAGAAAATCCTAAGCAGGAACCTACCCGAACTCATTGGTGTAAAGGAAAGAAGGTATAAGCGTGGAACAACTTTGGACTGATAAGTCGGGAATAGATTTGAGAAACACCAAAGAGTATTGATCTAGGAGCATCATAACTGGGGGAGTAAACCCGAGAAGAGTTGGATATAATAGTCGGAGGCCCTATTTGAGTGTTGGCCCTCCATTCACTTGCGCCGATCGGAATATCGGGGACGAAATTCTCCTAAGTGGGGGAGAATTGTAACATCCCGAATTCTAATCCCTAGTATAATTATAATAATAATAGATTCAAATAACAATAAAGTTTAGGAATAACAAATTATGGTCCCTTTTAGTATTATAAAAGTGTGAGGTATTTTCATAAAATACATTATGCTAATTACGAAAGAGTATTTAATTATATTTCAAGTGCATCCTTTTAAAGAATATCATCATATTAAAATAGTGATAAACATTTTGAAGATTTTACTTGACTTTTATATATTCAATAATGAATTATATTTAGTGTTTTTCAAACTTTTGGCTCTATGGCCTTCATATATATAATTAATATTTTAATTGATGATTAAATTCTATTTGTTGATACTCCTTAAGATAATTACCTTATATGAATGATATACTTTTTATACTTTGCTTTTGATATATTTAATATTAAATTTTGTTTAATACTTTCATATTTTTAACTCTATGACTTTCTTATGTGCATTTACTTTGATAGTTAAATTTTATTATAAGTGTTTCATGGATTAAAAATTGAAAATAAATAAATAGATGCAATATATGTACTTGTATATTAAAATAATAATAATATCATTGATTTCTATTTAATAAATTAATAAATAAATAAATAAGTAAAAGTATTTGTTAAAAAAAAAGGGGGTATGTGCGTGTGTGTGTGTAGTGTGCTGAGGGTATGATCCTCATCTTCCCCTTCCTTGGAGCAGCCGGCCCTAACCCCTTCCCCCATCTCCCTCCAACGTGTTTTTCTCTCTCTCTCCTCCTTCTCACGCCAAGCCGCTCTCTCTCTCAGCCAGTCCCAAGCGGCACCGTCGTCCGCCGTGCGCTCATCTCTCTCCCTTCAGTCGCGACGCGCGCTCATTCTCTCCCCCTTCAGTCGCGATTCACGACTCACTGGCACAATGGATGTCGCCGCCGCTGGATTCGTGGTTGTCGCCGCTGTTCCTCGCGAGCCACAGATTCCCAACCGTCATCTCCGTCTCCTCGCGACTCAGCCGCCATCACTAGTTCTTCTCTATGATAGTCACGAATCAGGAGCCTTCACCGCGAACCAAGAGCCTCCACCTCCGCCTGGCACCAGCGACGACGCCACATGACTGAACCTCCATGGCTGCTGGTCCTCCCTTCACGGTGATGCTGTGAACCAGTCAACCTTGCATTGAACCGGTGTCAAACCGAACTGACCCTTCTTCAGTTGCCAACTGATCTCTGTGGTGCCATAAATGGTATGGATTAGGGCTGATCGAACCGGTCTTGATCTCTCTACTACCTCAAAAGCCTAATCGGAGGGTAAATCCCTAATACCTTTTTAACTACTCTGTGTTATGTTTTAATAGTAACGATGATTCTAATAGTGATAATAAAACTGATTTTTAATATTAATTAGTAATAATTATAACATTAAGTTGTTTTTGGTATTAAGGTTTATGTTTATTTTAATTACATTACTAATGATAATGGTTTTTAATTAGCTACTTTGATTTGTTTTGACGCTGAATTAACTGTTATGTCGAACGATTAGATTTAAGAGTATTTTGTTAAATGTAACGGGTCCCTAATTAATTAAGTTGCAGTTGGTTGGTTGGTACTATTATAGAACTAAACCATGCTCTAATTAATTAGGAATTCGATATATTCGGCATACGTTAGTTCGGGTTAAACCTTGAACTTTAATTCTAAATTGAAGGAGGGTGTAACTAATTGCATTTGGAAAATGTGATTTTGCTCATTTAGAACAAAGAACACTCTTGTTAATTCAGAATTAATAGTTCTAAGTAGCTAAAGGTACGTGGTTTCAATCTATTATGATACTTTTGTTGGTTTCGGAAGTTAGCGTTTTTTTTCAAACGAAGATATATTATTTTTAATTAAAAGAGCATGGACTTGATTCTATGAACTTGAATCAAATAATTTTATGGTTCGGAAATATATTCAAGATACAATACTTGTCCAGTTTCGATATTTTATATTTAGTTTATTTTAGTTTCCGGTGTGCAAAGCTTTAAAGTGTCTGTTTTAATTTGATTTCAAACTTGATCGTTATTGTTTTATATGGAATGACGAGACGACGAAGAACTTTAGGACCAGCCGCGATGCGAGAAATAAACTGCGTTACGTTCGGGCATTATCGTACAAAAAGGAACGTGTCTATGGAAACGCAAGGTAAGGGGTTCTTTACCTTGCTTTAGGGAGTATTTTCTAATTAGCTCATAGTGCTTGTTAAGAGTATATGTATATACTTGGTTTGGAATTTAGATAGTTATTATAGGCTTAACAATCAAGAATGAAATTAAATTAAATAGTTGTTAAATTGATATGTGATAAATTTTGTATGCTAAGTGCTAAATGTCATTATTTATGCCTAATTGAAGTATATGGAGACTTGGTTGGTAACTAGAAATGATTATATATGATAGTTGTTTTGTATGTTAGAAAAAGTATAGAGTTATGTGCTAGATTTAGATTAAAAACCCTAAAATAGATAATATTGTATAAAGTATTTAAATATGATATTTTGTGCTAAAATGTGATGTTGCTACTTGATGGGTGTGATATTGTATTGCTCTAATTGTATGGAAATTTAGTAGTGTAATTGGATAAAGTAAATATTGATTCTATGATATTGAATGCAAGACTTTAAAATATTGTGGTGCACTTTCAAAAGACCAATGGTAAATTAATTAAAAGAGCCAGTCTTGTAAGACGTTGTCCGGGTTGTGGGACTGTACGCTTAGACTGATGAGAATCAAATCGTGTAAGACGTTGTCCGGGTTGTGGGACTGTACGCATCGACTGGTTCGGTTTGAGGTCGTGTAAGACGTTGTCCAGGTTGTGGGACTGTGCGCATCGACTGGTATAATTCAGGTCTTGTAAGACGTTGTCCGGGTTGTGGGACTGTACGCATAGACCGGTGTGTTTTCATGTCTTGTAAGACGTTGTCCGGGTTGTGGGACTGTATGCATTGACTGGTTCGGTTTGAGGTCGTGTAAGTCGTTGTCCGGGTTGTGGGACTGTACGCATCGACTGATTTGATTTGATGTCTTGTAAGATGTTGTCCGGGTTGTGGGACTGTACGCATAGACTTGTGCGATCCAGATCTTGTAAGACGTTGTCCGGGTTGTGGGACTTTACGCATAGATCGCGTAAGACGCCATAGAGCGCAGCTGTAAGACGTTGTCCGGGTTGTGGGACTGTACGCAATGATGGATCCACGTGAATAAATTTCCAAATGTTATGAGAAAATCAAGGTATATGTAAAGAGAAAAGAAATTATGGAAATCAAGAGAATCGATGAAAAAGGCATATGTGAGAATCATGTGAAAAAATACATGTGGTAAAAGATTAGTGAATGGTGCAAAGAAAGAGTTGTGATGTTATATATGAGATTAAGAAATATGTATATTTGTATAGTTTGGAAATGTATGAAATAATGAAATTAAAACCATGAAAGAACTATTTTATTATGGAAATGAAAATAATTGAATTGATTGGGAATGCTTATTGGACTATGTGCAATATATGGCTAAATGTGTTTGACTTAGTAGGTCATTATGTCTTGTTAGACACTACTTTCTACTTCATGTGTAAAGCTCACCCTTACAACCATTTTTCCAGGTTCAAAGTTTGAGCTGCACTATATTTGGCCGAGCAGGAGTACACTCCACCCAGTGGAGTGTAAACTAGCTTAGAAGAGAGAGTTATTTTACTTTGTTTTTATTTGTCATAAATAAGTCTTGTTTAGTTTTATTTATTTTTCATCCGTGAGAGCCTTGTGGAGGTTTTATTTGGTTACCAGGGCACGGAAAGTAAATCAAATTATTTATAAATATTGTCTGGAACGTGCTGGTTGACAGGTTTATAAATGTTATTTTTGGGAAAGTCCGATAAACAGAGGAGACTCTGTCCGTTTTTCCGGAAAAATATTCTTAAGTATTTTAACTTAAAAAGAAATTTTCAAGTACCATTTTTGATAAAACACCAATTTAATTAAATATTTGTGAGGGTGTTACAATTTGGTATCAGAGCAGTTTCCCTCGGCCTTTGGAGTTTGGACTCACAACTCCAGTAGTTTACTCACCATGCGAGTAACCAATAGATAGTTAGATGTCTCTGTTAGTTAGATTAGGAATTAGAATTTAGTGGACTTAGTATAACATCCCTTAGTTTATAGTTGATTTCTTAGTGTTTGTTCCAGACTTCGTAAAGTGTTCGAATCCAATTTCTTTAACTGTTGCATTGTCGCGCTTGGAAAACATTGCACGAATTTCAAAGGTGACAATTCAAACAAAGTAAATCTATAAATTTTCCCTTTCCTTTCCGGGTGTCCAATTTATGATTGGTGTCTTGAGTTTGGAGTGTCGACCCTGTTGTCTGAAACCTTAATACTTGCTTGACACCTTGAACCTTTATTTTCCTCGTTTAACTCTTAACATCCTAGATATTGATCGTAGAATGTAGATTTCCTTTTACTCGGAATATCAATTGACTGTGAATGGTTTTTGTTAATTCGTGATACACTCGTTAATGTGAAACTTCTTGAGTACATTGTATCCATCATTCTCAGTTCTATGCAAACGCTTGAATTCAAAACCAAAAAGATACCTATTCTTATCCTTGCATGGATTGGATCTTACATATGCCCGTAGCCTTTTGATATCGAAAAAGACTTCCCTATTGCCATTGACAATCCTTTTTATTCTGAGCGAACTCGACTCCTTGTGTTTCCAACATAATTAGAGTTATCATTTCTTCATTTAATCATGACCTAGTTTGTAATAACAGAGGTGTAGTCCTGATTTGAGGAATTTTCACTTGAATCTATCTTTGGTTCATAATCCTTACCATCTCTTACACGTCAAGGAGTTTTGTCATTTGGTAATTCTTTTCACTTGTTTCGTGACCGTCGTAGACTCGACTTGTCCCTTGCCAAGTCTAAATACATGCTTGCTAGTTTGAAACATACCAAGTAACATGGAATCACTCATTTTCATATGATCTATGATTGGATGATCATGTTTAATTTGATCATGCCTCCAAAATGGTGTATAATACTCAGCCTCACACTAAGAAATGAAAGGGATTGAAGGAGACGAATTTCAGAACCCTAACTCTTGATTTCCAGAGCAGTTCGACCAAATGGTCGATTTTCATCAACAATTACGTTTTTATTGCATGAATCGTTGATCATGCAGGGCGACACGAAGCCCATTATCAAACCTTCGAGTGATTTTGTGTCGAGCTCTGGGATTCGTTGAGTGCTGACTCATCAAACGCACTAACGAGTTCAACACTGACCAGAATACTCGAGTGTTTCCCTAAAAGACTCGAGTCTTTTTGGTCAATTTTGAAAAATAAATATTTTCATCCCCTTTCCCTCCAAAATCTTTCTAATATTACTTCTAGGTCCCAAATTAGGGACTAATGTGCAAAAACTCTATTTCCGCCTATTATTAATTATTAACACATTTCTAATGCAGAATCACTATCACAAGCACACACATAATCACGTAATTAACTCCACATTAACAATATTTATAATTTAAGAAAATAATTTTGAATAACATTCATAATTGACATTTCATTACATCCGGAAATGAAAATTTGGGGTGTTACATAAAGAACAAAAAAATTGGGTCCCATAAAGTCTTAAATTGAATTTCTTATTTTACAGACTCAACTTATGACTCTTCACCAGATTTTGAAAAATAGTAGAGTCTTGAAAAAGTTTAGTAAAAAACTAATATTAAAACTCTTCACCGAACACTTTTAGGACTCTGGTGTGGTTGCCCTAAGCAACTTTATAACATCCTTAATTTAATTCTAAGCCAAATTGGTATGTTAATAAACTTAGAGTGAAGGACGTGATAATATTAAGTTAGAATTAATTGAGTAGAAGGGTAGTTTGAAGTTAGAAGCATATAGCTTTAGGAAATTTAAAGTACAAGATGCGTAGCTCAAAACATAAATTCCACCGTTCGATATGAAGTAGGATATATGAGGAAGCTTGTCTTAAAGTTTGAGCAAGATCCAACGGGTAGCGAAGATGTTATAGCATTTTGAAGTATACAAAAGCAGACTTTTAAGTCTTCGCTTAAGCGAAAATGCACTCGCTCAAGCGAAATAGTTTAATTCAAAGCCTGATTTCCTGAGTATTTTTCGCTCCAGTGAGAACTAGCCCGCTCAGGCGAAAATGGTACTCGCTCCAGCGAAAATATTTTGGCTCAAGCGAAAACAGCTCGTGATCAACCCAGATTTACTGAACAATTTTGCTCAAGTGAAAAATCGCTCGCTCGAGCGAAAATGGCCTGAGCAGTTAAATGGAAAACGCGTTTTGGACCACACGTCCTGAAGCTTCTCAGGGAAGCCTTTGTTCCTGGCCACATAATTGTTTCTATAGAAAAATAAAAAAAATAAACACACTCAACACTCCCTCACTATCATTCATTTCTTCTTCATCATCCACTCTTCTCCCTCCCCTCTCCTCACACGATTTTCTTTCCCCTTTCCACCAAAGTCATTGTTGGCAATTCGGCAAGTGTACCGATCGCACAAGTAATAAAGAGTAAGTAAATTATCGTTCCACTCGGGGATTGCAAATTGTTTCTAATTTCTTTCAACTAATTGCGATTACTATGTATAACTTGTATGGGTTTAGAGTTTAGAGAGATATAGGAGAAAAGGTAGAATGAAACAATTCAGAAACTAAATAGGATGTAGAAGCAAATATAGAAAAGGTTAGGAATTTGGTTTCATTGTAGGATAAGGTGATTAATTATGAAAATATGTTTTCAAATAAATCAACAACTCCAGAAACAATAAAAGTTAGATCTCTCATGGCAATTATGTTTCTTACTAAACTTTACCCCTTAATCCCTTAAGTGAGTAAAATTTATAAAAGTTATACAATTACTCAAAAGTATTCCTACAAGTTGAATAATTATATTGTTTGGTTGAAAGGCCTAATCTTAATCCTAATTTTCCAATTAAGGTTCAGATTACCAAAGCAAAACATAAAGTCGCGAATTCTATGAATTGTAATTAAAACACAACCAAGCAATTGATTCAAAAGGAAAAACATTAATTCATAAATAAATAACCAAATTAAGATCCATACAAATCCACCCTATTCCTAACAAGTGGTTCAATTATACATATTGGAAGAAGAAGAAGAAGGAATGAGAAAAACTAATAATCATAGACAATAATCAAATTACCCCCAAGAGATCTTCAATCTTCAAGTGGATTCCTCCAGCAATGTTGATTTCCAATCCTTGTGCCTTGCCTCCTTTCTCTCAATTGCATAACAGCCTCTCTTCTCTAATCCTAATTCTATTCTAATCTCTTATTTAGCTCTGAAAAGTCTACCAAACCTAAAGGAAAAACCTATATTTAAAGTCTAAAAATAATCCTAATTGAATTGATATGATAATATCCTATTAGAATAATCTAATCTTTAATAATCTTATCTACAAATAAAATTTATTTTTAAAATCCTTCTAAATCCCGTATTTGTGTCTGACAGCAACTTCGACACTGATTTTGACCCCCAAAGATGGACGAATTTGACCAAGGCTATTTCTGGCAAAGTTGTAGACCTGTTCCTTAGCTTTAAAATGATACCAAGATTGCCTCATTTGGATAAGCGTAGCTCAAGTTATGATCAAAATACCGAACAACGTCACTTTCACACACTTTGCGTGCCTGGGCGTGCAGACCAGCACGCCTGGGCGCGCTATATCTGATGCCTCATAAATTACCGCTGCACGCGCGCTTGGGCGCGCTGATCCCGTGCCTGGGCGTGCTCAGTAACTTTCGACTCCGTTTCTCTCCGTTCTTTTGTCATTTTCATGGTCTTCTTATGCTCTTTTCAGCTCCAATAATATTTTCTCCAAATAAAGCTCTGAAATACCTGAAACATACCCAAAACGGATCAAAATGTTCAAAGGATTCTAATAAACTAAAAATTCCTAAAACTAATATAAAATACCTATATTTACAAGAGAAACAAGCTAAAACCCAAGTAAAAGGAAGTGAAATTAAGCCTTAAAACATCATATATTAGACCTTCATCACACCCCAAACTTAGCATTTTGCATGCCCCAGGCAAAAGTAAAATAAAAATTCATAAACTCAAGACTACCTTCTAAATCAAAATGTACAACACTTAATCTAAGACTTTGACTCATCAACACAGCCACATATTTACACAAGCTATTCATATATCAAAACCTGGTTAAAGAAACAAGATCAATCAAAACTCAGAACAAGTGAACACTCTCAACCTCTCAGTGTATATCTCTCATGTGTATCAAGAGTTATAACAATTCACTCAAGTTCATACAATAGTTAAATGTTACCATAAGCTTGACCATAGACCCAAATATCCACTGAAATTATTAAAAACATGCACAAATCAAAAGGTCTTTAATTTGGTTGTAACGTGGCCATGGTTAAAAGTGTTAAGGTGGGATAAAAGAAAGAATGGATAAAACTAAGGGCTAAAATATGTAATCAAACAAATTTCCCTCTAAAAATTATGAATGAGCAATGAATACAATTAAGACTCACACTCAACTCCAAAATCATTATCATCCTTCTTTTCTTTTCACTTTTTTTTTCTTCTATTCTCTTCCAAATTTCTCTTTATTATTTTTTTTATTTCATTTTTTTTCTTGGAAGAGAAATAGAACTCATGACACTTTTCACCAATTACTTTAACTTTTTCTTGAGTCATTCTCTCAATTGCTCATTCAAAATTTCCAAGGTACTCACAAAAATAATACAATAGATGCAGGGTACCAAAGAAAAATCATATTTATATCAAGCTCAAAATGGGCAACTAAGGGAAAACAAATCCACAAAAATCTCTGAAGGCTACAAAAACACCATCCTAAATGCCTTAATCATTTTCATGCATGTAATCAATTATCAATCTCAAAATGGTCACCGGTCAAGTTCTAGAACACAAAACTAAAGTGAACACACTCATGAAAGAAATAGGGGTCTCAAATCAAAATAAATCATACCCCACCAAATAGGCTCAAAATCTCACTAAGCTAAAGTCAGTTCACTAATCTCAAGTTCTGAAAAACTTTGTCAAAATAACCAGATTTCAAAAATATTTACAGCTCAACAAATAAATAACATGAATCAATGAGTCTAATCCTAAACTAAGTATATACACCTATCATCAGAAAAATAATCCCAAGTCTAGAATAATTACAAAACCTCTACCTAAGACACAAACCAACACCAAAAATGGGAGAAAAAATTCAGATCTGAAAAAAAAAATTATTTTGTCCACTCCCCCAAACTTAGAGGTTGGCTTGTCGTCAAGCAAACTAATCTAACCTATACTAAAAAATAAAAATTAAAAACTAAAGTAAGGAGTTAGAAACTTCCCTTTGTAGCACAACATTCTCACTTGATGCACCGTGGAGGAAACTCCCCCAAACTTATTCACCTGTGTCACATGAACAACTAAAAATAGTGCTAGAAGCACCTCATTAGCGGTTACATAGAAAAAGCTCTAACTCTTTATTCGCTAACTAAAAAAAATAAAAAAAAAAAACCTACACTACTACATAATTACAAAGAATCCACCAGGATCCCAAATCCTATAGGTTAGTTCCCATGTGATGCAACAATAACAAGTTATTCCCACATCCCATGGGACAACTCTTGGATGATGGTGGAGTAAGGAGGTTTCAAAAATAAGTTCAATCCCACCAGGGTCAAAAGGTGCATTCCTTACTCCATGCATCATCTCAGACAAGTTATTCCTTTTCCCATTCATGAAAGTGTTAATTCCATGAATTAAGAAAACTACCTTTTCAGGTTCCCTATTATTCAACAATGATTTAGATTGATTTGTAGATTTTTCATGAAAGCACAGAGGTTGAATATAGTGGAAAAATTTTGAGTCATCCAAGCATGCAATAGATTTGACCAAATTTTTAATTGCTAGAAATTCATCATGCAAGGGTGGATCAAATTTTTCTACCAAATTCAAACCTTCTAAAGTTTTATTTCGGTCCTCTTCCTCAAACTTATTATGCACATTTTTCTCAATTTGCTCCTCCATAGGGGTTTCATCATTGGTCACATCCATCACCACCACTTTTTCCTCTCTTTGAAGAGAGTCAAAAATTGTTGGTGATGCTTGTGACTCTTCATCTAATGGCTTTGAAATGTGTTCAACTTTGATTTTAAGGTTCCTTGAATTGCAACCTTGAATTGGGTAATAGGTTCTAACTTATTCAATAAATTCTTTAGTGTTTTGAACACATTTCTCAAAAGCTATTTCCCATGGAGCTTTCTCCACAGGAATTGGCTCTACAAAAATTGGTTTCTTAGTTGTAGCTTCTAATTTCTCTTAAGCTATTTCTAATGAAGTTTTCCTATAACTTATGTTTTGTGCATAATAGTATGGAGAATAGGGATCCGAAATAAATCTATCACAATCAAAATCATTATTAAAACTATAGTTATACATAAAAAAGGGACAAGTTACACAAGTAATTGCAAATAAGTACCGAAAAAAATTAGAATCGAATTTCAATCCCCGGCAACGGCGCCAAAAACTTGTTGGCAATTCGGCAAGTGTACTGATCACACAAGTAATAAAGAGTAAGTAAATTATCGTTCCACTCGGGGGTTGCAAATTGTTTCTATTTTCTTTCACCTAATTGCGATTACTATGTATAACTTGTATGGGTTTAGAGTTTAGAGAGATATAGGAGAAAAGGTAGAATGAAACAATTCATAAACTAAATAGGATTTAGAAGCAAATATAGAAAAGGTTAGAAATTTGGTTTCATTGTAGGATCATGTTATTAATTATGAAAATATGTTTTCCAATAAATCACAACTCCAGAAACAATAAAAGCTAGATCCCTCATGGCAATTATGTTTCTTACTAAACTTTACCCCTTAATCCCTTAAGTGAGTAAAATTTATAAATGTTATACAATTACCCCAAAAGTATTCTTACGAGTTGAATAATTATATTGTTTGGTTGAAAGGCCTAATCTTAATCCTAATTTTTCAATTAAGGTTCAGATTACCAAAACAAAACATAAAGTCGCGAATTCTATGAATTGTAATTAAAACACAACCAAGCAATTGATTCAAAAGGAAAAACATTAATTCATAAATAAATAACCAAATTAAGATCCATACAAATCCACCCTATTCCTAACAAGAGGTTCAATTATACATATTGGAAGAAGAAGAAGAAGGAATGAGAAAAACTAATAATCATAGACAATAATCATATTACCCCCAAAAGATCTTCAATCTTCAAGTGGATTCCTCCAGCAATGTTGATTTCCAATCCTTGTGCCTTGCCTCTTTGCTCTCAATTGCATAACAGCCTCTCTTCTCTAATCCTAATTCTATTATAATCTCTTATTTGGCTCTGAAAAGTCTACCAAACCTAAAGGAAAAACCTATATTTAAAGTCTAAAACTAATCCTAATTGAATTGATATGATAATATCCTATTAAAATAATCTAACTTTAATAATCTTATCTACAAATAGAATTTATTATTAAAATCCTTCTAAATCCCGTATTTGTGTCTGACAGAAACTTCGGCACTGATTTTGACCCCCAAAGATGGACGAATTTGACCAAGTCTATTTCTGGAAAAGTTGTAGATCTTTTCCTTAGCTTTAAAATGATACCAAGATCGTCTCATTTTGATAAGCGTAGCTCAAGGTATGATCAAAATACCGAACAGCGTCACTTTCACGCACTTTGCGCGCCTGGGCGTGCAGACCAGCACGCCTGGGCGCGCTATATCTGATGCCTCATAAATTACCGCTGCACGCGTGCCTGGGCTTGCTCAGTAACTTTCGACTCCGTTTCTCTCCGTTCTTGTGTCATTTTCATGGTCTTCTTATGCTCGTTTCAGCTCCAATAATATTTTCTCCAAATAAAGCGCTGAAATACCTGAAACATACCCAAAATGGATCAAAATGTTCAAAGGATTCTAATAAAATTAAAAATTCCTAAAACTAATATAAAATACCTATATTTACAAGAGAAACAAGCTAAAACCCAAGCAAAAGGAAGTGAAATTAAGCCTTAAAACATCATATATTAGACCTTCATCAGTCATGATTTGTTCTTCTTTCTCTTCAAGGTTCTAAGGATTTGTTGGCAATCATCATCAAGCTTAATAGGTAAATCTCATTTCTCCTTCTTTCTTCTTGTTGCTTCATATGAATTTCCCTTCCTCTTCATCTCTTGTGGAAATTTCGAACCCCACTTCATGAAGTACCACACTCTCATGATCTTTTTCCATTTTAATGGCTTAAAGGAAAATCAAGATCACTCTCCTCCCTCTCATTCCATTGGAGCTTCTTGGTTGTGGTGCTAGGAGCTAGGGCTTTGAAGGTTCACCCTTACCTCCTCTTGGTTGAGGTAAGGCGGTGGGTTTTAGTTCATAAGAGCTTGCTAGGATTTATTTGTTTATTATGGTGTTATTAAAAACCCTAGGTTGTGGTGAAATGGTATAATAGGAGCATCCGTCGACAAAAGGATCACCCTAAGATGATCATCTCGTGGCTATTGAGAACGAATCAAATCAGATGGTTCTATTTATCAATCTTTTCTACCTCGATTCCGTCATAAAGATTGAGAAAAATCGGCCATTCACAACCACTGATGAAGGATTCCTCGAAAAGTTAAGGATTAGTAATCCTTTTGAAAATTCAAAATCGAATGGATTCGGTCTTATACATACGCGAGGAAGGTAATTATTTTGATTTGGTAAAGAGATAAAAAGGAACCCTAGGGGATGCATAGAAATTTTATATGTATTTGATGCTAAATGTGCTTGATGCTAAATGTTGGTTAAGTATGTGTATACTTGATGATGTGAGTACTTGATGTAATTTGAAATTTTTAGAATGTTTGGAAATCTTGCTTTTATGTTTGCAGTGTAATTTGATACAGACAATGATTATGTAAATGATAAATAACTTAAATGTAACTAAACTGAGTTATAAGAATGGTTAAGTCGCAGCAATGATTGATCCTTGGGAAACAACGACCCATTAGGTGCCCTGTTAGGTGACAAATGACCCATTAGGTCCAAATGACCCATCTAGGTGAAAATGACCTATTAGGCCCCTCAAGTGACCCGTTAGGCGGGTGTACCCAACGGATCAATCCTGCTGCGGAAATAATAAGAAAATATAAAAGAGAAAGAGTACTAAGAGAAGTAAAAGAATAAATTCATATAGTCCTAGCGGGTGAAACCGTGGCCTAGTAGGTGAAAATGACCTGGATTGGGTGAAAATTGTTCCTAATGGGTGGCAAATGACCTAACAGGTGCAGAAATTCCTAATGGTGATAAAAAGATGAAAATGATGTTAAAGATGAAAAGATGTCAAATATAAAAGAAATGATAAGAGAAGCAAAATGATAAGTAATGAGACTAGTTAAGGAATCCGAAATGAAATTGCTAAAGCCTGATTGCATGATGTGTTTATGTGAATAATGTGCGTTATATGATCTAATTGATAGTTGTGCTTGGCTTAGTGGGTGATTATGTCTAATGAGAAACTGTTTTCCTATTTCATGTGCAATGCTCACTTCCTTACTATTTTTTTCAGGTACTGAGGTTGAGCTTGTACAACCCCCGACCGAGCAGGTGCACTCTCCCTCACAGGGAGAGTAGAGAGTGGTTGTTCAGGACTTTTTGTTGTCCTGGTTATTTTGGGTCTAGTATATGTAACACCCCAAAAATTAATCCCCGATTATAAAATATAATTATATGTAATTATGTTAATTATTATAAAAATTATAATGTGATTATAATATAATTATGATGCTTAGTATATAATTATGTTTTAAAAATAAATTAAGAAATAAGTAAAGGAAATTATTTTATTAAGGTAATTATTTATTTTTGTGAAAATAAAAGAAGAGTTTAAAAGATATTAAGAAAAGAAAAGAAATAAAATATAACATCTTTAGATTTTTCCAGATCTGTGCCTGACTAACCGGTTAGTGATATGAGTAATCGGTTAGTGCTCTCAGCAGAACCAAAGTTGAGACTATTCTGGACACGAATTGGAAAAGTGGAACACGTTTTGGCCTTCAAATCAGCCACCTTGACCTGCAACACGTCTCATCTCTGCCAGGAAGGAGTGGTGGTGAGTGTGGGTGACTTAAACCCAATCTAAACCACTCAATTTCACTCTCAACACTTCATAAAAATCAATTCAGAACCCCTTTCACTTGTGTTGCTTGGTTCTTACTCTCCGAGGCATCAACACAGACAAACCTTATTTCAAAACGAAGCTCTCTGAACCCTCGTGAAGTAGGAACAAGTCCCACTCAATTTCTTGTACTCTAGAGGAAGTTATAAGCTCTGTAATCTGACCCTGTGTTGCTGGAAAAATAGAGCACGAATCTGTTCTTGGAGCTCTCTTTGTTGGATTCGTGTGGTAAGCTCAAGCTACCTTAGAGTCTCAAACTTGTTTCAATCTTGAGCTAGTGTATCCTAGTTTTGATTCTAATCCTTTCTTACACGTTTATCTCACTTATTTGAGTTGAAAATCTCTGATCAATACCCCCTGTTGAAACTGGAAACAGAGTTGCAGCTGAGGTGTGTTGAACCAAAAACGTGCCAACCTAGTTTCTCTTGCTTTCCAATCAGTCTCTAAAGCTTCAATAGGTAAGGGAGAAGATATTCATTTTCTAGAATGTTTATTAAATGGCTTGGAATGTAAAAGAGCTTTACAAGCTCAAGGGCCATAGGTTTTGAATTGAGACTTTGGCTTGGAGGCCAAAATAGGTTTTAAAACTCATTCAAACATGTCTTATTAACTGAACACGAACTAAAGGAACTGTAAATTTGACTTGAGAGGCTCTGAAATTGATTTTGATATGTTGAATGTCAAATATGTGATTATATGCATACTTGATGATTTAGATATGTATCCCATGAAATTTTTTATTATGATTAGTTTGAACATGTTTAAATATGTCCATATATGTTCTGTGAATGGTTGATAAGGATTGAAAATGAAAGGTTTTTGAATTGGTGTTGAAAAGTGGCATTTCTGAACTAATGCTGCAGTGACTAACCGGTTACTGCAACTTCTAACCGGTTAGTGACTGTAAAACTGGAAAAAGAGGGAAATTTGAATGTGATCAACCGGTTACATGATTTTCTAACCGGTTAGACGCTGTACAGAACTTGAAAAATGTATTTTATTTACTCCAATAATTCACTAATATTTTTAATTAATTCTTTTAAGATAAAAATTTTATTTTTACTAATAAAAAGAATATTTTTATGTCACTTTCTTTTAACAATCAATTCAATACCAAATAAATAAATTAAAGTCAATCATAATAACTTGGTTGTGATTAAAATCATGCATGGTGTTAAGGAGTTAAGATAAGATAATAGGAAAAGACACATTCGATTTTATTAAATCGGTATGAGAATACGCGGAGATTAGGTTTATGACGGTGATACGTCAAATAACCGTGGAAATTAATTATAGGTAAAATAGTCCTATGATGAGTGGGTTCTGCATACTCGACTCGGAATAATTTTACAATGACTATAATTTTATTCTATCAATCTCTCGGAGTATTTCGTGATTGCGGAGGATGGTCTTTAGTATAATTTACACAGGAGTTGTAGTTATATATTTTTTGAAAAGACGTTTACTCCCAATTGCTTTTCCTATTTAGTATGATCGTTGGTACGTTGTCATCAAACGTACGTGGAGCGTTTGAGCGTTTTCGTTAAAACGTAAAATTTGATTGTTTGAACGTTTTCGATAAAACGTAAATTTAATTGTTGAGGACGTTATCGATAAACGTGAAATTGCCAAGTGCATGATATTTGTAAAATATCACAGAGGAGATTGCATCAAGTAATTGCATCGCATTGCATTGCACATGCATTAGAAACATACATTATTGCTTGATATTTATTATTTAGTAATTATTAATTGATTATTTGAAATTGCTTGTTTGCCTATGTGATTTTAATTGCTACTTGACTAATTGTGTTTGTTTATTCTTAGTTCATTTAATTATTCATTTGTACATGAATGACACTGTCTTACTCCCTTTGCCCTATTTTTTTGTTAGGTGATGTCTCGATTTCTGGCGTGCCTGGAGATGCGTCCCGTGAGAGGGACATGGGAGTATGAGGAGTGTAGAGTCACGTTCGAGGGGGTGGTGGAGCTAATCTTCTGCCACCCGAACCCCTTGGCCTATATGCATCCTCTTCGGTTCCGCATACCTATGATATATGCTCAGCATATACCTCCTGCTTTTACTTATAGACATGGTACTCCACCGCCCCAGCCTGCACATCGTCGTTCTCATTTTTGTTTCAGACCAGCTGCTCCCGCTTGCACTCCTCCGGAGAGAGCTGCACCTGAGGATCCTTCCCGTTCGAGTCCATCTCGGACTGTGAGATTTGCACCATCACTGGAACGTGTGCCTCCGGTGGTTCAGGTGGACTCTGAGGAGGAGGATCCCGAGGAGGGCGAGAGTGAGCAGCTGGGGGCGACGCTGTACAGACTGGAGGGGAGAGTGACTAGGTCGTTCCATCGACTGGGAGCCAATGGATGGTGGACGAGATGTGAGGTTAAGTGCTAGGTATTTATCATAAGTATGTAGGCTAACTTTAGTATCTTATAGAGTTTTGTGGACTGCTCTGGGTTACACTTTATTATATATATGTATAGGCGTACTTAGTAACTCAGAGTTATGATGCAGTATCTTTTGACTAAAATAATGCAGTAGCTCATAGAATCGTTTTAGTTGTTCCTACTTATATGCATTATTTTAATTCGGTTATAGTAAATAGATTATTAGCTGAGATTTAATTTCTTTCTTTTTTGGCCTGGAATTAGGGGTTTGTCCTAATCTTTAGTGCCTTTGGATTTTTGGCCCACTTTTGGCTAACGAACCCTTCCTCGAAGGTGGCGGAAGCACTAGTGGGTTTGTATTGATTTTTCATTTGCTTCGTGGTAATCAATTTATTTTTTACCAAAAAAAAAAAGCAAACTTTTTATATGAAATATAATGACGCAGTTTTATAGAAGTAACCGGTTTAAATTATTTCCTATTTTTATATACCATCATAAAAACATCAATATTATTTCCTTAAAATACATTAATAATATGCATTTATCATAACATAATTACCGTGACGACTTAGGTCGTTACAGTATATGCTATAGTTGTTTTGTAAATACATTGTAAAGCATCATTCTTTTTGGGTTATCCAGGTCCACTTCCTATGGGTAGGAAGTATATTTTTGGGAAAACTTTAACAGTTCCAAAACTTGTGCATATTTGCTGCTATGTCTGATGTAATCAGATTATGATGTGGATGTATCTTATGCTCCTTGATATTTTAGCCCGGTTGGCTCTGGAAGAAATGAATATATTTGATTTGCACAGGTTACAGGAAAACTTAAGTTTTGGAATATCCAATAAACAAAGGAAACTCTGTCCGGATTGACAGAAATTTTTATAAGTCAAATAGTTTTAAAAATGAATTTTAAAGTCGTTATTTTTCTTTATGGGGTTATTAAGGGTAGTTTCAAGTAGGGTGTTACAAACTTGAATTAGAATTGTGTTTTAGTATTTTTGCTTCGTGGACACTTGGTACGTCAGAATATGGTTGCTTGTTTCTTGATATAATTTGTCTTAATTTCATGGTCGTTACTTTGATGCACCGATTAATTATTTATTACTACCTCCGTTTCTAAATATAAGCACTTGGATTAATCTTTCACGAGGATTAAGGAAGTTAAGTAATATTGTTAGTGGTATTGGAATTGATAAGATTTGGTATATTTTTTTCAAAATTATCTTTATAATTTTCATTAGGATTCTAAAAAATGTTGAGTAGATAGAGATGTTTGTGAAAAAGAAGTAATTAATAGCATTGAAAATTTGAATGAGGGCTTATATAAAAAAATGAAGACCAAAGCACTAACTAGTGTGACGCCCTTAATGAAATTCTCTTATTATATAAAAGAAATAGAGAATTAAAAATATTTTATGAACTTGGTTGGTTAAAAGAATTTGGAGTATAAAATTTTCTTTCATTCATTTCTATTAAAATCACGTTTAATTTGAGAATAATAAACTTTTCCTTTCAAAATTGAATTTGGTGTCAGGTAGCAGAAATAATTCAAGATGACATCTTATTAAGAACAAGGAAATAATAGTTCATTAATAACATAACGTCATCTCGAAAACTTGATCTTGATTGAACTTAAGTTTTTATCGAATTCATTTGTTAAATATCAGAATGCGCGAAAAATGGAAATATAGCCTTAGATTCTTTATGCATCAAAATATACGATAAATAAATAAATAAATATATATATATATATATATATATATATATATATGAGGGATAGGGGGAATTGGTGAAGTCCATATCATCTTCATCTGAGGCCTGTTTGGCCCATAATTTTTTTGGAAGATGGGTTAGACCTTGATCGAATAAGACTTCTAAAGTATGGAGTGGGAATCCATAATCTGATTTGGTTTGTTTTCCTATTTGGGCTTTTTGTTTGTTTGAAGACTTAGTTGTGTGTGTGTGTGTATATATATATAAGTGGAGTACATAATATCTGTCAAGATCCAGTACTGTACCATAAAGTACATCATAATGAAAACCAAATCCGTGATACAAGTCCATAAGCAAAAGAAAACATAAACACTAAGAAGTAAGACCATAACCCTGAAGCCTCTCAAAAATATATTCAATTATCAAAATAAGATGCCTCAGAGTTGGTCAATTGGTCCTCCAAAGCAACTCCTCTAACATGATCCACTGCAGTTGATACAATGTTCTCGGACCCTCACCACCCACACTATGCTCATACCTAAGAGTCATCCACACATTGAAAAAAAAGGTTTTAGCGACGAAAAAAACGATCGCAAAATAATGAATTTTAGGTTGCAAAACGTGTTTGCGACGGAATTAGCGACCACAATGGATCCGTCGCAAAAAGTGGGGTTGCAAACCGTTTTGCAATTGCTAGCAATACAATCGCAAATAGAGACGAAAAATTTCCTTCACAACGGTTAAAATAACGGTCGTTAAGTCTGGTCGCTATTCCACAAGAAGAAAGGTGACCACTGAAAAATTAGCAACGCTTTTATTCCGTCGCTATTTCCGTCACAAAAAAAATTGTTTTTTCCTGTTATTTGCTACAACTGAATAATAGCAGCATTTTTATTTCGTCACTATTCTTTTTTTATACAATTTCCTACTGCAAAAGATAATAAACAACATTGAACTAAATAAAATGACAAATTCTAAAATCAAAGAATATGGTAATTTCCATTAAACAAAGGGTCCAATATCTCAAAACACATTAACATAAAACTTAAGTAGCCCCCTATTTAGCACAAACTTAAAAAAGATCTAATATCTCAAAACACATTAACATAAACAAAAACACATAAACAAAAAGTAATATGTACCAATGGTGTAGCACAAACATTAAAGTCCAATATTTAATTAAAAAAGCAATGTGACTAAAGTGAATGGCATTCTCTGAGAGTAATGCAACATCGTCTTGAATAGATGAAATACCCTCACCAATCTCTAGATCCTCCATATGACGACGTTGTACCCTCTCCTACATAAGATAAATACATATAAGTACAATTACAAAAACTCCGACAACACTTAGACAAACACCGGAAAATAAAACACCACCAGGAAATCTCACAAGTTCTAAGTAGAAACATTAGTCACATTGAAACAGGGAATTCAATATACATAGCACAAGGTTTATTCTAGTTCCTTGTATCTAGATAAATTTCGCTTAATCTGCTATAAGTGTTAATTCTAGGGGAGGAATGCAGGAAGGAAAAAAGAATAGAGAAGGGAAATGCAATGTAGTAATTCACTTTGTATCTTTAACAGAGAAGCTTTCCTTGTATACAGTAATTGGCAGCATCAACAACTTGCTTGGATGGCCCAAAATCTACAACTTTTATGCACCCTTTATTATCTACAAGAATATTAGCACCCCGAAATTAATCTTTCCTCAAAAATCAGCCACCAAAAATAGAACCAATTAACTTTCATCAAAAGATGGCTCATGTTTGAAAATGCTATGTAAATTAGGGAGGGAAAGACAGGGTTAGAAAGAATAAACACAAGGAATTCTACAAGGTTGAATGCTTACACTACATTGATTAAAAAAATTCAAAGCAGGAAGATATCCTTACTCTTGCATATGATAGGCAACAACTCCAAGTTCATTATATACAAGTGGAACTGAGGGGCTAATTGCCTTAGACTGCATAAAAAACTGAAGAAAAATATAGACTCATTAGCAATTTAATATTATGATTTAGCAATGAATGTATAACAATAATGGATTACATCACACAAATTCACAAGTAATGATTCGTTAGGTACTCACTACTCAGTCATTCTGAGTTTTGATTAAGGGAAGAAAGATAAAAACCTCCAACTATTGCATAGAAATTATTCTGACCAATATTTACACAATAGAACAGAGTGCTCTATTCTGTTTTCTTTGGTTACACCTGTAACATCCTAGAAATTAATAGTAATATAATAAATTTATAAAAGAATATAAATATTTATTTAAGGATAGGATTAAGCGGTAGGAATTGTATAAGGGTAATGAGGTAATAGGAAGCATAGACCGACCTAGTATGTAAGTATTGGACCTCGGACCGATCCCGGCCGAGCTAAATGGGGTCAAATGCGGAACCTGTTGTCAAGCTCGGATTAGCCGACCTCTGCGCACCTCACATGATTATCCGAGAAGGAAGCTCGGACTACTGTTGTTCCTCTATACCTAGCCGACGTATCCTAGCTCCCCCGTGACAGCTCATGTTGAGCTGTTGGCCCATTGGGTTTCGCACCATCCGTACGGTGTACTATCATTCACTTTATGTCACTATCATTGCTTTATGTCTCTATCAAGTCACTATTCATGGCTTCCTTTAGAAGCCAATGAATCCTATCCACATGTTTTGACTTCTCAAAGAAGCCTCCAATGAGAACCACACAAATATTTCCCCTAAAGGAATAAAAGAAAATCCAAATACACAACACATAACACTTCTCACTCTCATTCTCTTTCTCCTCCGAATCTCTCTCATTTTCTTCTCTGAAGTTCTAGCAACCCACAAACCCCAACATACTTTCTTTCTTTCTCTCTTCTCACTCACGAACATCTCCCTCTCTTCCACCAAGTTCTACCAACCGGAAACCCTCCTTCTTGCCGTTCTTCTTCCCGTTTCGGACGTCCCTGGACCGTCGTGGCATTCGTGTGCAGCTTGGGAGGAAAGGGATTCAAGAGGTGTGAACCTCACAAGGTCAAGCATCAAGGAAATCCATTCTCAACTCTCAACTCTTACTCCTCACGGTTTGAGGTAAGGAATGAGTGTTAGCTCTACTTGAGTTTGGGCTTCTAGTATGTTCATAAAGGGTACTAAGAGTGGGTGTTATATTAGGGAATGAACATAGTATAATATTAGAGAGAAAAGGTAAAAAGGGTAATGGGAACCAATGAATGAATTAGAAACATGAGTTTTAAGGGAAGGAGAAACATTATTTTCTGTGATATGTTTTATTTACATGATGGTTTGGTTAAATTCTATATTCATATTGTTGTTGAGGTATAAGTGTTTATGAGCTTTGATATTCATTGTTTATGTCTGTGGCCAAGCTGAGAGAGGGTGAGAATGGGAAGTGAGAAAATGATAAATATGGAAAGTAGGAGAGTTAGAGTAATAAGTCAGATAATGAGAAAGGTTAATGGAAAAAGGGAATGATTAAAGGGGTGAGCCGAGAGAGGCCGAGCTAAAAGAAATAGTTAAAAAGGTTAGAGGAATTAAAGAGAAATGGTTGTGTGATCGGGTCATAGCAGACGCGTACTGGGTGCGTGCATTGATCGCGTCAGACGCATACTGGGTATGTGCAGCTGTAAGACGAATATTAGGTGCTCGCAGTTATGATTCATACAAGGTTCCGAGCATGGAATCAGTGGGATGTGTTCCTGGTCATAGCAGACGCATACTGGGTGCATGCATTGATCGCGTAAGACGCCGAGATGCGCCGCTGTAAGACGGGTACTGGGTGCTCACAGTTATGGACACTCCTTACTCCATAGAATGATCGGCGGTAGTGCTCTTGGTCATAGAAGACGCGTACTGGGTGCATGCATTGATCGCGTCAGACGCATACTGGGTATGTGTAGCTGTAAGACGGGTACTGGGTACTCGCAGTTATGGACACTCCGATATCCGACCTTAAATGGTGTAAGACATGCAGTGGGTGTATGCATACGAGAAGAGTAAAAGATTGTAAGCTATGAAAAAATGGAATTGTGAGTAATGAATCCGAGATAGAGATGGTTTACCGAGGTAAGAGAGTAGTGGCCGAGAAGCCGAGTGTAAGAATTAAGGAAAGGGTATAAGAGGAATTAAATCGGATGAACCGAGGTATAACTAGTAGGTAATGGATAAACTGGATTGTATGATATGAGCCGAGCTAAATTAGATTGTATGCATGTGAACCGAGCTAAATGAGATTGTGTGTATGTGAACCGAGCTAAATGATGATGTATGCATGTGATATACGGTTTGATTACTTGTCATTTATGTGCTAATTTACTACTTGTGTTTGGCTTGGTAGTTCGGTATGTCATGTTAGAAACTGCTTATTTAAGTTCTGTGTAATGCTCACCTCCTTACCATTTTTCAGGTACTGAGCCCTAGCAGACGCAGTCCCCGGCCGAGCAGGTTCACTCTCCCTCACAGGGAGAGTAAGTTATTTAGAGTCGGATAATTAGTTGGGCCTCGGCCAGTTGGGCCGAGCTAAAAAACTTTTGTATTTTTGACTTCGGATTGCCTAGATGGGCCTCGGCCAGTTGGCCAAGCTAAACTTTTACTGAACTTGTATTTTGAATATGAACTCGGTGTAACTATGTTGTTTCACTTTTACTTGTTGATGTAATAAGTCTTCCGCTTTATAACTCTGATGTCTTTGTATTAATGAAAGGAAATATTATTTTGGCAATTATCATATTCGTTTTAAAAGAAAATTTTAGATCCTAATTTTCGGGTTTAAGGGTAATTATTATATAGGGTGTTACATTTTTGGTATCAGAGCAGTTTCTCCTCGGCCTATTGGAGTTGCAAAGGACTCCAGTGGTTACTCACCAAGAGAGTGACAAATAAGTAAAGTCTAGAAGTCTAAGTTAGACAATAGAGCTCATAGATATATATGTTTATGTATATATATATATATATATATATATTTAATTGTTCGTTGGTTAATTGGCTTTCTCTCCATGACCGAGCAGCATGGCTGGGAGAAGAGCTGATAACGACCGAAGTGCTGTTGTGTTGGAAACTCTGGTTCAACTGCAGCAGAACCAAGCGCAGGCTCAGCAGAATCAGGCTGAGAACCTCGCTCAGAACATCGCCGCAGCCGCAGCAGCTGCAGCTGTAGCCCATCAGCCTCAACCTCCGGCTCCGGTCGAGATCGACTGGATGAGCCAATTTAGGAAGAACAAACCACCTCGGTTTGAAGGGGCTTATAATCCAGATGGAGCTCAGAGATGGCTCCAAGACATTGATAAGATTTTCCAATCTCTGCAATCGCCCTATGAGTACAGGGTTAGGTTAGCTGAATTTGTGCTGGCGAGTGAAGCCGAGCACTGGTGGGAGCAGCAGAGACGTGGACTGGAAGCGGCTAATGAAGCCATTACTTGGGATTTGTTCCGAGCTCGATTTCTTGGAAAGTATTTTCCCGAAGATGTCAGGAGAGAGAAGGAGCTCGCTTTTCTCAAGCTGGAACAGAGGAACTTGAGTGTCGGGGAATATGCCGCTCAATTCGAAGATTTGATCCGCTACTCAGGAAGCTACAGAGATGCTGATGAGCGAACTAAGTGCATCAAGTTCGAGTCAGGTCTCCGTGATGATATTCGCCTTGCATTCGAATATCAAAATGTGGCCAATCTCTCGCAGTTGGTGAACATGGCTAGCACCTACGAGAAGGGGCTCAAGAGGAAAGCCGACGGAAAGCGGAGCAGGTCGGCACAAAAAGCAGTGGGTCCAATCCGAGGAAAAGGAGCTGTTCAGAGATCTGCTCCCTATGTGAATCCGAGCTCCAGAATGTCAACAGTTCCGAGGAGTGGTGGTCAGATGGTGGTTGTCCCTGGTCCCTATCCGATATGTCAGCACTGTGGAAAGCAACAAGGGAGAATGCTGGAGTCTGGATCCGAGCAGATCAAGAGGATCCTGTTTTCGCTGTGGCAAACCTGGTCATTTTGTAGCTCGGTGTACCGAGAACATTGTGAAAGAGGAGGTCAATGTGACCAAGGCTCATTAGACTGGTGTTAACCGACCACTGCAGAGAGGCAAAGTTTACACTATGGATGGTGAAGAAGTGACTGATGCCGACGAGCTAATCCGAGGTACTTGTCTAGTAGACAACATTACGTGTGCTGTGTTATTTGACTGTGGAGCCACACATTCTTTCATTTCCCTTGACTGTATGAACAGACTAAAGCTATCCCCAGTAGAAATGCCTTACAAACTATCCATTTCTACCCCAACCAATTCTTCTGTAATTACCTCCCAAATGTGTCTAGAATGTCCTATCCAAGTGTTAGGCCGAGAGTTTAAGGTCAACTTGATTTGCTTGCCCCTAACCAAACTAGACATTATCCTCGGCATGGACTGGATGTTCCAACACCATGTCCTGCTCGACTGCCGAGAGAAAACTGTCATCTTTAGTGGCCCTTCTGTCGCAAAGTTAGAGGCAACAGAGGAACCAACCTTAGACCGAATTCCTGTAGTCAGAGAATTCCCAGAGGTTTTCTCGGACGAAATGCCTGGATTACCACCGAGAAGAGAAGTAGAGTTTAGTATAGACTTGGTTCCGGGAACTGGCCCGATTTCAATTGCTCCGTACAGAATGGCACCTCCCGAGCTAGAAGAGCTTAAGAAGCAGCTGGAAGAACTTTTGGCCAAAAAGATAATCAGACCGAGCGTATCACCTTGGGGAGCTCTGATTTTGTTTGTTAAAAAGAAAGATGGTAGCCTCAGAATGTGCACTGATTATCGGAAGCTCAAAGCGGTAACAGTGAAGAACAAGTATCCTCTGCCTCGGATTGACGATTTATTGGACCAACTCAAGGGAGTGTCGGTATTCTCAAAGATTGACCTCCGATCAGGATACCACCAGATCCATATCCGAGATGAAGATATTCCGAAGACAGCTTTCAGGACGAGATATGGGCATTTTGAGTATGTGGTTATGCCCTTTGGACTTACCAACGCACCTGCCATCTTTATGGACTACATGAATAGAATCTTCCGACCCTATTTGGACTTGTTTGTGATAGTCTTCATCGACGATATCCTCATCTACTCCAGAAGTCCGAGCGAACACGAGCAGTACTTGAGAACGGTGTTGCAGGTTTTGAAGGACAAGGAACTCTACGTCATGCTTTCTAAGTGCAGTTTTTGGCTCAAAGAGGTTCATTTCCTCGGACATGTAATATCCGAGCACGGTGTTGCGGTTGATCCCTCCAAGGTAGAAGCTGTACTCAAGTGGGAGGCCCCAACTCGGTAACCGAGATCAGGAGTTTCCTTGGTCTTGCAGGATACTACAGGAGATTCATTGAAGGATTTTCCAAACTGGCTCTACCGTTGACCTCGTTAACCCGAAAGGATACACCTTACCAGTGGTCCGAAGTGTGCGAACAGAGCTTCCAAGAGCTAAAGAAAAGGTTGACGAGTTCGCCCGTGTTGATTTTGCCCGATCCGACCAAAGCCTTTGACATGTTTTGTGACGCCTCGAAGCAGGGTCTCGGCTGTGTGTTGATGCAACATGGAAAAGTGGTGGCGTATGCCTCTCGGCAACTTCGGCAACACGAACAGAATTACCCCACCCACGATCTCGAATTAGCAGCTATAGTGTTTGCCCTTAAGATTTGGAGACACGACCTGTATGGCACGAAATTCGAGGTGTTCAGTGACCACAAGAGTCTCGGCAATTTGTTCGACCAGAAGGAACTGAACATGAGGCAGCGCAGATGGGTAGAATTCTTGAAAGATTACGATTTCAACTTGCACTATCATCCCGGAAGAGCCAACGTGGTGGCTGACGCACTGAGCAGGAAGAGTCTTCACTTGAGCAACATGATGGTCCGAGAGATGCAGTTGATGCAAGGGTTTAGTGATCTTAACCTCAGCATACAGAAGAAGGAAAATAGTGTGGTGCTGGAAATGCTGCAAGTAACAAATGATTTTGTGGGATTTATCAAGGAAAGACAGGCTGCCGACCTAGAGCTCCAGAAACTACTAGAAAGAGCAGGAGACAAGGATGAATCCGACTTCACTAAAGGTCCCGATGGTCTCGTACGATTTCGGGGCCGAGTTTGCATTCCTATGGACTTTGAAGTCCGAAGAGAGTTAATGGAAGAGGCTCATAAAACGAAGATGAGTCTTCACCCAGGAGCCACAAAGATGTACCAGGATCTGAAGAGGTTATTTTGGTGGCCGAAGTTGAAGACTGATGTGGCAGATTATGTGTCTCGGTGTTTGACATGCCAGAAAGCCAAGATCGAGCACCAGAAACCAGGAGGATTACTCAAATCTCTGGAGATTCCACAATGGAAGTGGGACAGCATTTCGATGAATTTTGTGTCGGGATTACCAAGAACGAGATCAGGGCAGGAAGCCATTTGGGTTGTGGTGGACCGACTAACAAAGTGTGCCCATTTCCTGCCGATCAGCATGAAGTACAGCCTAGAGAAGCTGACGCAACTGTACATAAAGGACATTGTTCGGCTTCATGGTGTTCCGAGCAACATAGTGTCGGACCGTGATCCTCGTTTCTTATCCCGATTTTGGCAGAGTTTGCAACAAGACATGGGTACAAAGTTGAGGTTTAGCAAAGCTTATCATCCTCAAACCGACGGACAATCCGAGCGCACAATTCAGACTCTTGAGGACTTGCTGAGGACATGTGTGCTTGAACAGTCAGAAAGTTGGGAAGCACTTCTGCCCTTGGTCGAATTTACCTACAACAACAGTTTCCATTCAAGTATCAGAATGGCTCCTTTCGAGGCATTGTATGGTCGGAAATGTCAGAACCGTTATGCTGGTTCCAGATTGGAGAAAACTTGTTGATTGGTCCTGACATTGTTCATGAGACGACCGAGAAGATCCGAATGATACAAGGAAAGATGAAAGCAGCTCAGGATCGACAGAAGAGCTATGCGACAAGAGAAGAAAACCCTTGAACTTCATTGAGGGTGATCATGTATTCCTGCGGGTATCCCCTGTAACAGGTATCGGCCGAGCTATCAAATCAAAGAAGTTGACTGCTAGGTTTGTCGGACCATACCAGATATCGGAGAAGATCGGACCAGTAGCTTACAGAATTGCTCTGCCTCCGCACTTGTCTAAACTCCATGATGTATTTCACGTCTCACAACTTAGGAGGTACATTCATGACCCCTCACATGTGATAGCAGTGGACGAGCTGCCGCTAAAAGACAACCTGACTTTCGAAGTTCTTCCAATCCGAGTTGAGGACAAACAAGTCAGACGGCTCAGAGGGAAGGAAATCTCTTTGGTCAAGGTCGTCTGGAATCGGAATGATGTGGAGGAAGCTACTTGGGAACTCGAGGAGAAGATGAAGCAGTCATATCCGCAACTGTTCAATGCCGACTAAATTTCGAGGACGAAATTCCTGTAAGTGGGAGAGGAATGTAACATCCTAGAAATTAATAGTAATATAATAAATTTATAAAAGAATATAAATATTTATTTAAGGATAGGATTAAGCCATAGGAATTTTATAAGGGTAATGAGGTAATAGGAAGCATAGGCCGACCTAGTATGTAAGTATTGGACCTCGGACCGATCCCGGCCGAGCTAAATGGGGTCAAATGCGGAACCTGTTGTCAAGCTCGGATTAGCCGACCTCTGCGCACCTCACATGATTATCCGAGAAGCAAGCTCGGACTACTGCTGTTCCTCTATACCGAGCCGACGTATCCTAGCTCCCCCGTGACAGCTCATGTTGAGCTGTTGGCCCATTGGGTTTCGCACCATCCGTACGGTGTACTATCATTCACTTTATGTCACTATCATTGCTTTATGTCTCTATCAAGTCACTATTCATGGCTTCCTTTAGAAGCCAATGAATCCTATCCACATGTTTTGACTTCTCAAAGAAGCCTCCAATGAGAACCACACAAATATCTCCCCTAAAGGAATAAAAGAAAATCCAAATACACAACACATAACACTTCTCACTCTCATTCTATTTCTCCTCCGAATCTCTCTCATTTTCTTCTCTGAAGTTCCAGCAACCCACAAACCCCAACATACTTTCTTTCTTTCTCTCTTCTCACTCACGAACATCTCCCTCTCTTCCACCAAGTTCTACCAACCGGAAACCCTCCTTCTTGCCGTTCTTCTTCCCGTTTCGGATGTCCCTGGACCGTCGTGGCATTCGTGTGCAGCTTGGGAGGAAAGGGATTCAAGAGGTGTGAACCTCACAAGGTCAAGCATCAAGGAAAGCCATTCTCAACTATCAACTCTTACTCCTCACGGTTTGAGGTAATGAGTGAGTGTTACCTCTACTTGAGTTTGGGCTTCTGGTATGTTCATAAAGGGTACTAAGAGTGGGTGTTAGATTAGGGAATGAACATAGGATAATATTAGAGAGGAAAGGTAAAAAGGGTAATGGGAACCAATGATTGAATTAGAAACATGAGTTTTAAGGGAAGGAGAAACATTATTTTCTGTGATATATATGTTTTATTTACATGATGGTTTGGTTAAATGCTTTATTCATATTGTTGTTGAGGTATAAGTGTTTATGAGCTTTGATATTCATTGTTTATGTCTGTGGCCGAGCTGAGAGAGGGTGAGAATGGGAAGTGAGAAAATGATAAATATGGAAAGTAGAAGAGTTAGAGTAATAAGTCAGATAATGAGAAAGGTTAATGGAAAAAGGGAATGATTAAAGGGGTGAGCCGAGAGAGGCCGAGCTAAAAGAAATAGTTAAAAAGGTAAGAGGAATTAAAGAGAAATGGTTGTGTGATCGGGTCATAGCAGATGCGTACTGGGAGCTTGCATTGATCGCGTCAGACGCATACTGGGTATGTGCAGTTGTAAGACGAGTACTGGGTGCTCGCAGTTATGATTCACACAAGGTTCTGAGCACGGAATCGGTGGGATGTGTTCCTAGTCAAAGCAGACCCGTATTGGGTGCATGCATTGATCTCGTAAGACGCCGAGATGCGCCGCTGTAAGACGGGTACTGGGTGCTCGCAGTTATGGACACTCCTTACTCCATAGAATGATCGGCGGTAGTGCTCCTGGTCATAGAAGACGCGTACTGGGTGCGTGCATTGATCGCGTCAGACGCATACTGGGTATGTGCCGCTGTAAGATGGGTACTGGGTACTCGCAGTTATGGACACTCCGATATCTGACCTTAAATGGTGTAAGACATGCACTGGGTGTATGCATCCGAGAAGAGTAAAAGATTGTAAGCTATGAAAAAATGGAATTGTGAGTAATGAATCCGAGATAGAGATGGTTTACCGAGGTAAGAGAGTAGTGGCCGAGAAGCCGAGTGTAAGAATTAAGGAAAGGGTATAAGAGGAATTAAATCGGATGAACCGAGGTATAACTAGTAGGTAATGGATAAACTGGATTGTATGATATGAGTCGAGCTAAATTAGATTGTATGCATGTGAATCGAGCTAAATGAGATTGTGTGTATGTGAACCGAGCTAAATGATGATGTATGCATGTGATACACGGTTTGATTACTTGTCATTTATGTGCTAATTTACTACTTGTGTTTGGCTTGGTAGTTCGGTATGTCATGTTAGAAACTGCTTATTTAAGTTCTGTGTAATGCTCACCTCCTTACCGTTTTTCAGGTACTGAGCCCGAGCAGACGTAGTCCCCGGCCGAGCTGGTTCACTCTCCCTCACAGGGAGAGTAAGTTATTTAGAGTCGGAGAATTAGTTGGGCCTCGGCTAGTTGGGCCGAGCTAAAACACTTTTATATTTTTGACTTCGGATTGCCTAGATGGGCCTCGGCCAGTTGGCTGAGCTAAACTTTTACTGAACTTGTATTTTGAATATGAACTCGGTGTAACTATGTTGTTTCACTTTTACTTGTTGATGTATTAAGTCTTCCGCTTTATAACTCTGATGTCTTTGTATTAATGAAAGGAAATATTATTTTGGCAATTATCATATTCGTTTTAAAAGAAAATTTTACATCCTAATTTTCGGGTTTAAGGGTAATTATTATATAGGGTGTTACATTTTTGGTATCAGAGCAGTTTCTCCATGGCCTATTGGAGTTGCAAAGGACTCCAGTGGTTACTCACCAAGAGAGTGACAAATAAGTAAAGTCTAGAAGTCTAAGTTAGACAATAGAGCTCATAGATGTATATGTTTATGTATATATATATATTTAATTGTTCGATGGTTAATTGGCTTTCTCTCCATGACCGAGCAGCATGGCTGGGAGAAGAGCTGATAACGACCGAATTGCTGCTGTGTTGGAAACTCTGGTTCAACTGCAGCAGAACCAAGCGCAGGCTCAGCAGAATCAGGCTGAGAACCTCGCTCAGAACATCGCCGCAGCCGCAGCAGCTGCAGCTGCAGCCCTTCAGCCTCAACCTCCGGCTCTGGTCGAGATCGACGGGATGAGCCGATTTAGGAAGAACGAACCACCTCGGTTTGAAGGGGGTTATAATCTAGATGGAGCTCAGAGATGACTCCAAGACATTGAGAAGATTTTCCGATCTCTGCAACCGCCCTATGAGTACAGGGTTAGGTTAGCTGAATTTGTGCTGGCGAGTGAAGCCGAGCACTGGTGGGAGCAGCAGAGCCGTGGACTGGAAGCGGCTAATGAAGCCATTACTTGGGATTTGTTCCGAGCTCGATTTCTCGGAAAGTATTTTCCCGAAGATGTCAGGAGAGAGAAGGAGCTCGCTTTTCTCAAGCTGGAACAGAGGAACTTGAGTGTCGGGGAATATGCCGCTCAGTTCGAAGATTTGATCCGCTACTCAGGAAGCTACAGAGATGCTGATGAGCATACTAGGTGCATCAAGTTCGAGTCAGGTCTCCGTGATGATATTCGGCTTGCATTCGAATATTAAAACGTGACCAATCTCTCGCAGTTGGTGAACATGGCTAGCACCTATGAGAAGGGGCTCAAGAGGAAAGCCAACAGAAAGCGGAGCAGGTCGGCACAAAAAGCAGTGGGTCCAATCCGAGGAAAAGGAGCTGTTGATTTGAGCTCAATTTATGATGTTTTTGGATGAATTTTAACCCCTTTTTCTTAGTAATTTTGGCTTGTTTCTCAAGTATTTTAGGAAAAAGATGAAAATTTCGCTTACTAATGTGCTGAATGAGATCCGTGAGGATTTTGTATCAATTTGTTGTGAATTTCAGGTTTTAGAGGCTTAATTTGATGATTTATGGAAAAGAAGGAAAAAGCAAGCCTTGGAATCAGAAGTTCGGAGCAAAGCGATGAAAATCAGTGAAAAAGTGCAGGACTCGCCCAGGCGAGGTTATTACTTGCCCAGGCGAGTGGGGTTTGCTGTTTTAAAAAAATGGGTTTAAAGTTCTAAGTTTCTCAGTGAGAAACTCGCCCAGGCGAGCCTTATTCTCGCCTGGGCGAGTGTCGCAGATGTGCAGTTACGAATTTTCTATCTTTTAGGATTTGAAAGGGATTTGTTTTGATCTTTTTTTTTTTGGGGAGAAATATATGAGGATTGGTAATGAGGATTAGAATGGAGGTTTTTTTTTTGGCGAGGAAAAAAGAGAGGTTTTTCAGGGCTTCTAGAAAAGAAGAAGATCAATTCTAGAGTGGTAATTATGAACTCTTCAATGTTTATCATCTCTTTTTCTTGTTTTTCTATTTTTATGAGTAGCTAAACCCGTTATTGGGAATGTAACAGATTCGCATGGATCCCAATTGATGTTTATGGAATAAATTGATGTATTTTTCATGTTTGATACCGTGTTTGAATATGTTCTTAGTTACTATTATGAAATTGATCAATTCATAATCATGGTTTTTCTATGTTAATAGGAATATTAATTTAGGAAATTGCCTAATATTCAACAACCCATGTGTGTAGGAATAGGAATATCTTCTACAAATTGGGTAATTCTTTTAATTTGATTGTTCTATAATTTTCATGATTAGGAATTGAGGCTCCACTTGAGGAATCAAGGGAGATCAATTCTTAAGAAACTAGTACGACCTAAGGAATTAGGCATTTTCTACCCTTGCAAATTGAATTCGGATTAAAGAAAATACATCGATTTAGAATTAAACATCTAGGGAGTCTGCGATGATGTTACGTTCCCTGCTTTTCCAAACATAAGTTTCAATCAGTTACATTTTTAATATTAATCTTAATTCAAATTTAAAATCCAACTTCCAATCAAACTTTTGTCACGTAATTTTCATCAACTAAGCTAATTAACTAAAATCGACTGCTCTTGGTGGAACGATATTTGGTCTTACCAATTATATTACTTGTACGATCTGGTACACTTGCCAGAATTCCAACAAGTTTTTGGCGCCGTTGCCGGGGAGCGGCGTTCATTTTAGTTTTTTTTAGTTTGTGTTTTGATTCAGATTACGTGAATTCTAGTACATATTTTATTTCGTTTATTTTTTTTTTATTGCGAGCAGTGCTGTTTGACTCTTCTTGTGTATGCATTTGCGTAGTGCAGGTACAGATAATCTTCTATTTGATAGTGAGATAGAACGTACTGCAAGAGCCAACAGGAGAGTAGCCAGACAAGCGAGAAATAACCGAATAGCACAAATGGCTGAGGCACCGCCAGAGCGAGAAAGAACTCTAGCCGAGTATGGCATTGTTGACACGGACTCTTGCGCCACAAGTATAGCTTCACCGGCTGTCACTGCACAACATTTTGAAATCAAGCCGGCGTACATTCAACTGGTGCAACAGAACCAGTTCAGTGGTGCACCCAGTGAGGATCCAGGGGAACACATTGCAAACTTCCTAAGCATCCTGGACTTCTTCAAAATCCAGGGTGTTTCGGATGATGCCGTCAGACTCCGCATGTTTCCCCTATCACTCAGAGATCGGGCGAAGAGCTGGTTGATGTCCTTTCCACAGGGTACTTTCACAACGTGGGAGGCACTTGTCAGAAAATTTATAGACAAGTACTTCCCACCATCAAAGCAGGCAAGGCTAAGACAGGAGCTCAACGCCTTCACTCAGCAGGAGGGCGAAAATTTGCATGAGGCCTGGGAACGGTACTCACAAATGCTGAAAAAGTGCCCAACTCACGGTATGCCAGAGTGGATGCAAGTTAGGTCGTTCTACGACGGGTTGAGGCCTTCGATTAAGGGGATGATTGATGCCGCAGCTGGCGGATCACTTGATAGCAAAACCATCCCAGAGGCACTTGAGTTGATTGAAAGAATGGCCCATAACAGCAGCCACACTTCTGAGAGGGGAGTTCTCATAAAAGCTGATATAGACCTGGCTCAGATGCAAACGCTATTTACCCAAAATAAGGAGATGCAACAGCAAATTGCAAGTCTTAATAAGCAGTTAAGCCAGGTGCAATTGGCTACAGCAGTGTCTAATCCATCATCATCTTCAGCATCCCCTGTTTCTGAGTTAGTATGTGATTTCTGCGGTGGGAACCATCAGAATGGCAATTGTGGCGCTGAATCAGCTGAGCAGAGCGATGAACAAGTGAATTTTGTAGGTGGTGGCCAGCGGGGTAATTTTCCTAATACCTACAATCAAGGGTATAGGAATCATCCCAACTTCTCTTGGCGCAGCCCTGCACTCCAGCCACCACAACAAGAGAAACAACCAGCAGCATGGGAGTTGGCTATTGAGAAATTGGCCAAGTCTACAACTGGGTTTGTGGAAGAGACGAGGCAGAATTTCAAGAATCAGGGAGCCAGTATCCGCAATCTGGAGGTCCAGGTTGGTCAGATAGCCAAGCAACTTTCAGAGAGGCCACAGGGTTCATTTCCTATCGACACCATCACGAACCCAAAGGAGCACTGTAAGGCAATTACCCTAAGGAGTGGCAAGTCGTTAGAGGAGCCACTTCCAAAGGGAAAGGAGGTGATTTCTGAAACTGCAATGGAGCCTCAAAAAGCACCTGAAGTACAACCTCCTGAATCAGAAACATCAGCTGGACTAGGGAGTCAGAAAAAGGAGGTGATTCCAAAAGCTGGAGCACGAGTTCCGTTTCCCCAGCGGTTGAAGAAAGAGGAGACACAAAAGCAATTTGCAAAGTTTATGGAGGTTTTCAAATGCCTCCAAATAAACATCCCATTCGCAGAGGCGTTGGAGCAGATGCCTACTTATGCAAAGTTCATGAAGGAACTCCTCACAAATAAGAGGCGGATGCAGGATGATGAGACAGTTCTCCTCACTGAAGAATGCAGTGCTATATTGCAAAAGAAGTTGCCTCAGAAATTGAAGGATCCAGGCAGCTTCACTATTCCTTGCAACATTGGAGGATTCGACATTGGTAAAGCCCTGTGTGACTTGGGGGCAAGCATCAACCTCATGCCCTTATCCATTTTCAAGAAGCTGGGGATAGGTGAGGTGAAGCCAACCTTGATGTGTCTGCAGTTGGCTGACCGTTCAGTGAAGAGGCCATATGGGAAGGTGGAGGATGTCCTTGTCAAAGTGGACAAGTTCATTTTCCCCGCAGATTTTGTCATATTGGATATGGAGGAGGACTCTGACATTCCTCTCCTCCTTGGTAGGCCTTTCTTGGCTACTGGGCGAGCGTTGATTGATGTGCAACAAGGGGAGTTGAAACTCAGGGTCCATGAAGAAGAAGTCTCTTTTAATGTGTACCATTCGATGAAGAGCCCTATGGGAGATTCACAGTGCTTTGCAGTGGACGTGATAGATACTATGGTCACATCCGCCTTTGAAAGGAATGGGCTCAGAGACGTGGTGGAAGCAGCTCTGGTACTGGGGAGCTGTGGAGATGAAGAGGTAGATGCTGTGGTGTCCCAATTGGATGCACCAGAGGCTTTCACAAGGACAGATCAGCTGAAGGCACTGATGCCAGACAACAAGGAGGCACGAGCTGTGCCCGAATTGAAAACACTACCCTCCACCCTCAGGTACGCATTCTTAGATGATACTAAACTTTTTCCTGTTATAATAAGTAGTGCCTTAACCGAACTTGAAAGTAATAGATTAATTAGGTTGTTAAGGCACTACAAAAATGCTTTAGGATGGACTGTGTCTGACTTGAAGGGTATCAACCCGAGCTTTTGCATGCATAAAATTCTCTTGGAGGAGGATTTTAAGCCGGTCAGGCAACCTCAACGAAGACTTAATCCCACTCTCCAAGAGGTAGTCCGGAAAGAGGTGGTAAAACTTTTAGATGCTGGCATAATTTATCCCATCTCTGACAGCGCCTGGGTTAGCCCGGTGCAAGTGGTGCCTAAAAAAGGGGGGTTAACAGTGATAAAATCTGAAAATAATGAATTAATCCCCACTAGGACGGTCACCGGGTGGCGAGTGTGCATTGACTATAGGAGATTGAATAATGCCACCCGGAAAGACCACTTCCCTCTCCCATTCATGGACCAAATGTTGGAGCGATTAGCTGGACACGCATATTACTGTTTTCTAGATGGCTATTCGGGTTACAACCAAATCTGTGTTGACCCGATAGACCAAGAAAAGACGGCCTTTACATGCCCCTTTGGAGTTTTTGCCTACAGGAGAATGCCCTTTGGGCTTTGCAATGCACCAGCAACTTTTCAAAGGTGCATGCTTTCCATTTTCTCTGACATGGTTGAAAACTGCATAGAGGTATTCATGGACGACTTTTCGGTCTACGGGTCAACCTTTGATGCATGCTTGGCTAATCTTGAAAAGGTTTTGAATAGATGCACTGAAACCAATTTGGTCCTGAATTGGGAGAAGTGTCAGTTTATGGTCAGGGAAGGCATTGTGTTGGGGCACAAAATTTCTGAAAAAGGGATTGAGGTAGATAAGGCCAAAATTGATGTAATAAAGAACTTGCCTCATCCAGTAAATACAAAAGGGGTTAGGAGTTTTCTTGGGCACGCCGGTTTTTACCGGCGCTTTATAAAAGATTTTTCAAAGATTGCAAAACCCCTATGTAATTTACTGGAAAAAGATTCTGAATTTCTGTTTGATGAGGAGTGTAAGAAAGCTTTTGCCATCCTCAAGGACAAATTGGTAACAGCACCCATTGTGGTCGCTCCTGATTGGCGTAAACCTTTTGAACTGATGTGTGATGCGAGTGATCACGCAGTGGGTGCTGTACTAGGCCAAAGGATAGATAAAGTTTTCCACACTATATATTATGCTAGTCGTGTGTTGAATAGTGCCCAAGTCAACTACACGACTACAGAAAAAGAGTTGTTGGCTGTTGTGTTTGCTGTGGACAAATTTAGAGCCTACCTCATAGGCTCTAAAGTTGTGATTTATACTGATCATGCAGCATTAAGGCACCTTTTGGCTAAGCAGGATGCTAAGCCAAGGCTGATCAGGTGGATCCTGCTCTTGCAGGAGTTCGACTTAGAGATTAAGGACAAAAAGGGGGTGGAAAATGTTATAGCCGATCACTTATCTAGGATCTCCCTTAGTATTGAAAACAAAGACAAACAGGTAGAAATAACTGAAAACTTTCCTGATGAATACCTTTTTGCTACATCCGCCTTGCCTTGGTATGCCGATTTGGCAAATTATTTGGCAGCAAAGGTTATTCCGAAAGATCTAACTTGGCAACAAAGGAAGAAGTTTTTACATGACGCTAAGTTTTATCTTTGGGATGAGCCGTTTTTATTCAAAAGGAGTGCGGATGGAGTAATTAGGCGTTGTGTTTCAGAGGAAGAGATTCCTGAGATTCTTTGGCATTGTCATGATTCACATTATGCTGGTCATTATAGCAGCGAAAAAACTGCATTAAGAGTTTTGCAAAGTGGGTATTTTTGGCCTACAATTTTTAAGGATGCTAGAAACCACGTAATGAATTGTGATAAGTGTCAAAGGTCTGGGAACATTTCCAGAAAAGATGAGATGCCACTGCAGGGAATTCTGGAAGTTGAAGTTTTTGATGTGTGGGGGATAGATTTTATGGGCCCCTTTCCCCCTTCTTATAATAATAGATATATTCTTGTGGGGGTGGACTATGTTTCAAAGTGGGTGGAGGCGATTCCCACTGTCACCAATGATTCTGCTGTAGTTGTGAACTTTTTAAGAAAATATATTTTCAGTAGGTTTGGAGTGCCAAGGGTGCTCATTAGTGACGGTGGAAGCCATTTCTGTAATCAGGTTATGGAAAAAGCTTTAACCAAATATGGGGTTCGCCACAAGGTGGCTACTCCATACCACCCACAGACCAGTGGACAGGTGGAGGTGTCCAACAGGTCTTTAAAGAGAATTCTGGAGAAAACAGTCAACAGTAGCAGGCAAGATTGGTCTAGGAAATTAGACGACGCTCTTTGGGCGTATAGGACTGCTTTTAAGGCACCCATTGGGATGTCGCCTTTCCAGTTGGTTTATGGAAAGAGTTGCCATTTGCCTGTGGAGCTACTTCACAAGGCATACTGGGCAACGAGGTTTTTAAATTTGGAAATACAACCTGCTGCTGATAGAAGGTTGTTGCAGCTCACTGAACTTGATGAGTTCAGAGAGCAGGCATACAACACTTCTAAGAAATTTAAAGAACAGACAAAAAAATGGCATGATAAGAAAATAATTAAGAAGAGTTTTGAACCTGGTCAACATGTCTTGCTATTTAACTCTAGGCTTAAGCTTTTCCCAGGAAAGCTTAAATCTAGATGGTCTGGTCCCTTTGTGGTTTTGCAGGTTATGCCAGGAGGAGCTGTGGAGGTTAAAAACCCCAACAATGGAAATGTGTTCAAAGTGAATGGACAGAGGCTCAAGATATATCATGGTGGCGAAATATCAAGGAGCCCTTCCCAAGTGGAGCTCCGTGATCCTTGATCTCAATAAGTGCCAATCGTCAGGCTCGGGACGTTAAACAAGCGCTTGTTGGGAGGCAACCCAGTGGTAAGTAGTTTCTTTTTCTTTTCGTGTAGGATTTTATTAATTTACAAAATTAAATTCAAAAAAAAAAAAAAAAAAAAGTGTACAGGTCTGATGACCTCGCCTAGGCGTGATTATTTCTCGCCCAGGCGAGGTGGGGTGCAGCTGGGTTGAAGGGGGTCAATTAACTAAATCGTGCAAAGTGGCAAACCCGTGAAAAACTCGCCCAGGCGAGCATAAATTTCGCCCAGGCGAGGTGGGGTGCAAGGGGGTTCAAAGTCAAATTCGTGTAAGAATGGAAAAAATGGGAACCCGTGAAAAACCCGCCCAGGCGGGAGGAAAATTCGCCCAGGCGGATGTTTGGGTCTGTATGCCTCGTGAAAAATTAAGGGACTCGCCCAGGCGAGCCATGACCCTCGCCCAGGCGAGTGGCGATAAAAAAAAGGAAAGGGGTGGGTTTCGAACCCACCATCCTTTCTCCTTCTCAGCCACTTCTTCCTCCCTCCTCAACCCTAAAACCAGTCCACATCTCCCAAATCCATCACTCTCTTCCACCTTCTCCACCACATTTCATTCTCACTTGCTTCTTCTCCTTCCTCCTTGTCGCCTGCTTGAGGGTTTTGTTTCTCTCTCACTCCAATTCGGGTTCCTCTATCTCTTTACTAGGGCGCCGAATTTTTCACTCTTTTTGTAGGTAAGAATGTTTCTTATCTTGTCTCCTCTCTAAATTGTGGCTAAGTTTTTGTCTTGGGGTAGTGTTTGCACTAGATTTTCTCTTTTTAGGACTTTTAGTTCTAGTGCCCACAAGGTGTTTGTTGAATTGCCACTTAGGATTTCTGAACATAATGGCTTCCAGGGACAAGGGTAAGAAACCTAGGCTTGCTAGTAGCTCTAGTCGGTCCTATTCCAGAAATTTTGAACATCAATTGGCAAAAAAATTCTACACTGAAAGAGTGGTGGGGAAAGGTATTACCCCAGATACTAGTATTGAGGACATCAAGGGGGGCATTATGGTTGTTCCTGCGATTTACAACCCATTGATTCAATTAGATTGGTCAACTTTTACTCTCTCACCACCAGGCAACATGAGTAAGCCATTAATCTGGGAATTTTTTTGCTCACGCACATTATCGTGAGCAACAAAATCCAGGATGTCGCACGAGTTGGGTCCGGGGGGTTGAAATTGACTATAGTCAGCATGCGATTAACCGAGTTTTAGGATTACCTGATTATGCTGAACCCACAGATTTCGTGCAATACTATCTTAGGGACACCCTTGATCCCCAGAGCTTGGATGATATCAAAAACACCCTCTTCTTGCCCAACAGAGATTGGAATCATGGTTCTAACAATACCGTTAAGCATGTGACAGCAAAATTCCTTCGCCCTGTCTCTCGTTTTTGGGCCCACTTTGTTATGCACAATTTGCAATCCCCAGTCTCATGAGACTGATATCAAACCTTTTATCTTGCGGATTGTCTATGGGATTATGCGGGGTATGAGGGTTGATGCTGGATTTCTGATGTCAGAGTATATTTTCCATTTGGCGCGGGAAAGCGACCCGGGCTCTTTTGGGTTGCCTGCGGTGATTACCAAGCTGTGTTTAGACAAGGAGGTGGATTTGGGAGATGACCTGTTAGAAATTTCACCAGCCAAACGGATGAATTTTAAGGTTTATGCGCGATATGTGGATATTGCTAGGCGTGAGCTTGGTCACTGTGAGCCAATGCCTGTAGAGCTTCAGGTTCCAGCTGCTCCTCGGGGACGAGGGCGCGGCCGTGGTGGTGGTGATATGACTGGGCTGACTAGTATGATGGAGCGGCTTTTGCGCAGGCAGAGCCATCAAAATGAGTATTTCCAGCGCGAGATGCGCCGGAATCAGATAGTCCAGGATGCTTTGCGCTCGGTGACTGAGCAGATGAGTCTTCCTTTTCCATTGCCTCCATATTCTCAGGAGGATTTTTAGGTTTTGGATCAGAGTGATGAGGATGGCATGGATGAGGATGCTGATGCTGGTGGGGTTTTGTCTTAGTTGATTTAGGTTGTCATGTTACTTTGGAGACTTGTAATCAGACCTGTCGTACTTTTGTTTGTGCCCTGGTGTGGCATTTTTCTGTTTCCAGATATTGTGTCTATTTTAGTTTATGTGTTGTGTTGACTTTAATCAATTTGTGTAGTCGGATTGCATTTGTCACAGGTGATATTTGGTGGTGTTTGATGCACCTTGGATTTAATTGGAGTGGCAGGTGTTAAGTTTGGGGGAGCATGTGTTTTCCCTTGATGTTCCAATTGCATTTTGAGAGGGAAGTGTTTCTTTGTCTCTTTTATTTTTATTTTGTTGTTTAGGATTAGTGTGTTGCTTGAGGACAAGCTAACTTTTCAGTTTGGGGGAGTCCAACAAAATAAAAAAATTTTCATGACTTGATGATTTCCCCTAGCTTTGTGTTAGTTATGTCTTGGTAGAAGTAGGTGATTATTCTAGGCTTAGGATTTTCTTTCTCTTGATAGGTTTAGATGTCTGGTTTAGGAATGAAGCTCACTTCTCTAAAATAAACTGCTTGGATTGAATGTGTAATTCTTTTAAAAATTGGTTACTTGGGCAAACTCTTTGAGAATATGTGTTTAGCAAACTGACCTTACCTGTGAGATTTTGGGCTTATACACAAAAGGGGTAGTAATTGATAATTGATGACTGAATTTTTAAACCCCCATTTCTTTCATGAGTGTGTTCTCTTTTACTATGTGTTCTAGAACTTGACTTGTGACCTTTTCAAAATTGACAATTGATTACATGCATGAACATGATTAAGGCACTTAGGTTTGTGCTTTTGTGGCCTCCAACATATTGTTGAGACATAATGATCCCTTAGTTGCCCACTTTGAGCTTTGAGATTTAAGGATTTTCTTTGGTACCCTACATGAATTGAATATTTTGAGAAGTACCTTTGAAATTGTGAATGAGCAATTAAGTGGAATGTGTAAAAATGGTGAAAGTGTAAGTGCTGAAAATTTGTGTTTCTATTTCTCTTCTAAAAAAAATAATAAAAAAAATTGAAAAGAAGAAGAGAATAGAAATAGAAAAAAAAGGGAAAAAGAAAGGAAAGGAAAAATCAAGTGAATTGAGTATGATTGTGTAATTACCTTATTGCTCATTTCATAATTTAAAAGGGAAGTGTTGTGATTTCATTGATAAAGCCCTTTGTTTATCCTTTTATTCTTTTATCCCACCTGACACTTTTAGCCATGGCCCCGTTACAACCAAATAAAGACCTTATGATTTGTGCATGTTGTCAATAAATTCAGTGGAGATGTAGGTCTATAGTCAAGCTTATGGTAACACATTGTGATTGTAGAACTTGAGTGCAAATTTTTAAACCTTGATACACATGAGAGAGATTTGTGAGTTGTGAGTTGTTTGCTAGCCACATTGTTCTTTTGGAGATTGCCCCTCTAACCAGTTTTGATTGGATTATCTGTTTGTGAAGAAGAGTTTTGAAGAAAGTGAGTCAAGTTTCTTGATTGGATTGATTTATCTTGATAGAGGAAGTGTTCTTAAGTTGTGAATTTTTGTTTTACTTTTGCCTGGGACATGCAAAATGCTAAGTTTGGGGGAGTGATTTGAGCTCAATTTATGATGTTTTTGGATGAATTTTAACCCCTTTTTCTTAGTAATTTTGGCTTGTTTCTCAAGTATTTTAGGAAAAAGATGAAAATTTCGCTTACTAATGTGCTGAATGAGATCCGTGAGGATTTTGTATCAATTTGTTGTGAATTTCAGGTTTTAGAGGCTTAATTTGATGATTTATGGAAAAGAAGGAAAAAGCAAGCCTTGGAATCAGAAGTTCGGAGCAAAGCGATGAAAATCAGTGAAAAAGTGCAGGACTCGCCCAGGCGAGGTTATTACTCGCCCAGGCGAGTGGGGTTTGCTGTTTTAAAAAAATGGGTTTAAAGTTCTAAGTTTCTCAGTGAGAAACTCGCCCAGGCGAGCCTTATTCTCGCCTGGGCGAGTGTCGCAGATGTGCAGTTACGAATTTTCTATCTTTTAGGATTTGAAAGGGATTTGTTTTGATCTTTTTTTTTTTGGGAGAAATATATGAGGATTGGTAATGAGGATTAGAATGGAGGTTTTTTTTTTGGCGAGGAAAAAAGAGAGGTTTTTCAGGGCTTCTAGAAAAGAAGAAGATCAATTCTAGAGTGGTAATTATGAACTCTTCAATGTTTATCATCTCTTTTTCTTGTTTTTCTATTTTTATGAGTAGCTAAACCCGTTATTGGGAATGTAACAGATTCGCATGGATCCCAATTGATGTTTATGGAATAAATTGATGTATTTTTCATGTTTGATACCGTGTTTGAATATGTTCTTAGTTACTATTATGAAATTGATCAATTCATAATCATGGTTTTTCTATGTTAATAGGAATATTAATTTAGGAAATTGCCTAATATTCAACAACCCATGTGTGTAGGAATAGGAATATCTTCTACAAATTGGGTAATTCTTTTAATTTGATTGTTCTATAATTTTCATGATTAGGAATTGAGGCTCCACTTGAGGAATCAAGGGAGATCAATTCTTAAGAAACGAGTACGACCTAAGGAATTAGGCATTTTCTACCCTTGCAAATTGAATTCGGATTAAAGAAAATACATCGATTTAGAATTAAACATCTAGGGAGTCTGCGATGATGTTACGTTCCCTGCTTTTCCAAACATAAGTTTCAATCAGTTACATTTTTAATATTAATCTTAATTCAAATTTAAAATCCAACTTCCAATCAAACTTTTGTCACGTAATTTTCATCAACTAAGCTAATTAACTAAAATCGACTGCTCCTGGTGGAACGATATTTGGTCTTACCAATTATATTACTTGTACGATCTGGTACACTTGCCAGAATTCCAACAGCTGTTCAGAGATCTGCTCCCTATGTGAATCCGAGCTCCAGAATGTCAACAGTTCCGAGGAGTGGTGGTCAGATGGTGGTTGTCCCTGGTCCCTATCCGATATGTCAGCACTGTGGAAAGAAGGGAGAATGCTGGAGTCTGGATCCGAGCAGAGCAAGAGGATCTTGTTTTCGCTGTGGCAAGCCTGGTCATTTTGCAGCTCGGTGTACCGAGAACATTGTGAAAGAGGAGGTCAATGTGACCAAGGCTCATCAGACTGGTGTTAACCGACCACTGCAGAGAGGCAAAGTTTACACTATGGATGGTGAAGAAATGACTGATGCCGACGAGCTAATCCGAGGTACTTGTCTAGTAGACAACATTACGTGTGCTGCGTTATTTGACTGTGGAGCCACACATTCTTTCATTTCCCTTGACTGTATCAACAGACTAAAGCTATCCCCAGTAGAAATGCCTTACAAACTATCCATTTCTACCCCAACCAATTCTTCTGTAATTACCTCCCAAATGTGTCTAGAATGTCCTATCCAAGTGTTAGGCCGAGAGTTTAAGGTCAACTTGATTTGCTTGCCCCTAACCAAACTAGACATTATCCTCGGCATGGACTGGATGTTCCAACACCATGTCCTGCTCGACTGCCGAGAGAAAACTGTCATCTTTAGTGGCCCTTCTGTCGCAAAGTTAGAGGCAACAGAGGAACCGACCTTAAACCGAATTCCTATAGTCGGAGAATTCCCAGAGGTTTTCTCGGACGAAATGCCTGGCTTACCGCCGAGAAGAGAAGTAGAGTTTAGTATAGACTTGGTTCTGGGAACTGGCCCGATTTCATTTGCTCCGTACAGAATGGCACCTCCCGAGCTAGAAGAGCTTAAGAAGCAGCTGGAAGAACTTTTGGCCAAAAAGCTAATAAGACCGAGCGTATCACCTTGGGGAGCTCCGATTTTGTTTGTTAAAAAGAAAGATGGTAGCCTCAGAATGTGCACTGATTATCGGAAGCTCAACGCGGTAACGGTGAAGAACAAGTATCCCCTGCCTCGGATTGACGATTTATTGGACCAACTCAAGGGAGCGTCGGTATTCTCAAAGATTGACCTCCGATCAGGATACCACCAGATCCATATCTGAGATGAAGATATTCCGAAGACAGCTTTCAGGACGAGATATGGGCATTTTGAGTATGTGGTTATGCCCTTTGGACTTACCAACGCACCTGCCATCTTTATGGACTATAGGAATAGAATCTTCCGACCCTATTTGGACTCGTTTGTGATAGTCTTCATCGACGATATCCTCATCTACTCCAGAAGTCCGAGCTAACACGAGCAGCACTTGAGAACGGTGTTGCAGGTTTTGAAGGACAAGGAACTCTATGCCAAGCTTTCTAAGTGCAGTTTTTGGCTCAAAGAGGTTCATTTCCTCAGACATGTAATATCCGAGCACGGTGTTGCGGTTGATCCCTCCAAGGTAGAAGCTGTACTCAAGTGGGAGAGACCCAACTCGATAACCGAGATTAGGAGTTTCCTTGGTCTTGTAGGATACTACAGGAGATTCATTGAAGGATTTTCCAAACTGGCTCTACCGTTGACCTCGTTAACCCGAAAGGATACACCTTACCAGTGGTCCGAAGTGTGCGAACAAAGCTTCCAAGAGCTAAAGAAAAGGTTGACGAGTTCGCCCGTGTTGATTTTGCCCGATCCGACCAAAGCCTTTGACATGTTTCGTGACGCCTCGAAGCAGGGTCTCGACTGTGTGTTGATGCAACAGGGAAAAGTGGTGGCGTATGCCTCTCGGCAACTTCGGCAACACGAAAAGAATTACCCCACCCACGATCTCGAATTAGCAGCTGTGGTGTTTGCGCTTATGATTTGGAGACACTACCTGTATGGCACGAAATTCGAGGTGTTCAGTGACCACAAGAGTCTCGGCTATCTGTTCAACCAGAAGGAACTGAACATGAGGCAGCGCAGATGGGTAGAATTCTTGAAAGATTACGATTTCAACTTGCACTATCATCCTGGAAGAGCCAACGTGGTGGCCGATGCACTGAGCAGGAAGAGTCTTCACTTGAGCAACATGATGGTCCGAGAGATGCAGTTGATGCAAGAGTTTAGTGATCTTAACCTCGGCATACAGAAGAAGGAAAATAGTGTGGTGCTGGAAATGCTGCAAGTAACAAATGATTTTGTGGGATTTATCAAGGAAAGACAGGCTGCCGACCTAGAGCTCCAGAAACTACTAGAAAGAGCAGGAGACAAGGATGAACCCGACTTCACTAAAGGTCCCGATGGTCTCGTACGATTTCGGGGCCGAGTTTGCATTCCTATGGACTTTGAAGTCCGAAGAGAGTTAATGGAAGAGGCTCATAAAACGAAGATGAGTCTTCACCCAGGAGCCACAAAGATGTACCATGATCTGAAGAGGTTATTTTGGTGGCCGAAGTTGAAGACCGATGTGGCGGATTATGTGTCGCGGTGTTTGACATGCCAGAAAGCCAAGATCGAGCACCAGAAACCAGGAGGATTACTCAAATCTCTGGAGATTCCGCAATGGAAGTGGGACAGCATTTCGATGGATTTTGTGTCAGGATTACCAAGAACAAGATCAGAGCAGGAAGCCATTTGGGTTGAGGTGGACCGACTAACAAAGTGTGCCCATTTCCTGCCGATCAGCATGAAGTACAACCTAGAGAAGCTGACGCAATTGTACATAAAGGACATTGTTCGGCTTCATGGTGTTCCGAGCAGCAGAGTGTCGGACCGTGATCCTCGTTTCTTATCCCGATTTTGGCAGAGTTTGCAACAAGCCATGGGTACAAAGTTGAGGTTTAGCACAGCTTATCATCCTCAAACCGAGCGCACCATTCAGACTCTTGAGGACTTGCTGAGGACATGTGTGCTTGAACATTCGGAAAGTTGGGAAGCACTTCTGCCCTTGGTCGAATTTACTTACAACAACAGTTTCCATTCAAGTATCAGAATGGCTCCTTTCGAAGCATTGTATGGTCGGAAATGTCGGACACCGTTATGCTAGTTCCAGATAGGAGAAAACTTGTTGATTGGTCCTGACATTGTTCATGAGACGACCGAGAAGATCCGAATGATAAAAGGAAAGATGAAAGCAGCTCAGGATCGACAGAAGAGCTATGCCGACAAGAGAAGAAAACCCTTGAACTTCATTAAGGGAGATCATGTATTTCTGCGGGTATCCCCTGTAACAGGTATCGGCCGAGCTATCAAATCAAAGAAGTTGACTCCTAGGTTTGTCGGACCATACCAGATATCGGAGAAGATCGGACCAGTAGCTTACAGAATTGCTCTGCCTCCGCACTTGTCAAAAATCCATGATGTATTTCACGTCTCACAACTTAGGAGGTACATTCATGACCCCTCACATGTGATAGCAGTGGACGAGCTGCCGCTAAAAGACAACCTGACTTTCGAAGTTCTTCCAGTCCGAGTTGAGGATAAACAAGTCAGACGGCTCAGAGGGAAGGAAATCTCTTTGGTCAAGGTCGTCTGGAATCGGAATGATGTGGAGGAAGCTACTTGGGAACTCGAGGAGAAGATGAAGCAGTCATATCCGCAACTGTTCAATGCCGACTAAATTTTGAGGACGAAATTCTTGTAAGTGGGAGAGGAATGTAACATCCTAGAAATTAATAGTAATATAATAAATTTATAAAAGAATATAAATATTTATTTAAGGATAGGATTAAGCCGTAGGAATTGTATAAGGGTAATGAGGTAATAGGAAGCATAGGCCAACCTAGTATGTAAGTATTGGACCTCGGACCGATCCCGGCCGAGCTAAATGGGGTCAAATGCGGAACCTGTTGTCAAGCTCGGATTAGCCAACCTCTGCGCACCTCACATGATTATCCGAGAAGGAAGCTCGGACTACTGCTGTTCCTCTATACCGAGCCGACGTATCCTAGCTCCCCCGTGACAGCTCATGTTGAGCTGTTGGCCCATTGGGTTTCGCACCATCCGTACGGTGTACTATCATTCACTTTATGTCACTATCATTGCTTTATGTCTCTATCAAGTCACTATTCATGGCTTCCTTTAGAAGCCAATGAATCCTATCCACATGTTTTGTGTAACATCCCGCAAATTCCTCGTATTAATTTAAAATACTAAAGATAATTATTTTTGGGAAAAGTGTTTTGAAAAGGGTGTTTTCTTAACTGATCCTCTTAATTCAGGTTTTAAAAGTAAAGAGTGATTTTAAAGAAATGATTTTCATGAAATAAAGTTATGGGTTTTAGAGTTGAGTTTTGAGAACTAATCCTATGTTTAATATTTTCATGCTTTTAAGAAATGGAGAATTTTAAACAAGAGTTATTTTATGAGAAAGTGATTTGTTTTCTGTGTTTATGTGTTGGTTGATACATGTTTGATATAGGAGGGTGTCAATGTGATTTCTTGAAAATGTTTGAATTATTAGGTAAATTTGGTAATTATATGTTTTAGAGTAAAAATGATTAAGAAATAAAAATATAATGTCTGAATGTATGCATATGTGTGTATGTCTATGTATGCACGGTCTTGTATGCATGTATGCTTAGGGTAAATGACAACTTAATTAGTAGAAAAATATGATAAGGTATGTATGTGTGCATGTATGTGTGATATGTATGTGTATGTATGTATGGATAAGTTTAGAATTTTTATTCTTGGACAAGAAGCCATGAACTAAACTAGAACCATAGCCAAACCAAGTTAGTAACCAAATCTTAACTAATAGTTAAAAAGGTGACAAAACCTAAGGGACCTAGTTCCTTAATCTACTCCTCATTCTCCCCTTAGAAATGCTAATCTCCACCCATGCAAAATCTTGAAGAACCAAAATTGCCCCTCCCATTTACACCTAAGGCCGAATTGATCAAGGGCAAAAGAGGGAAAGTCTTATGCCTTTGCCTTTACCTATATATAGCCAAGTGGGTGAAGTGTTGGCTACTTCATCCCCCGTTTCCACCCTTCATTTCTTTTGTTTCTCATTTTTTTCAACCACATTTGTTGAGAGCAAAATCAAGCTCTCAACACACAAAAAAAAAAGAGAGTGGCCGTGAGGAAGAGAGGAAGAAGAAGAGGAGTCCAAGCCAAAACCTAGAGTTTCCTTGAAGATCCAAGACATTAGAAGTTAGAAGACCTTGATCTTGGTGGGTATTTTGAAGGATCATGAAGAAATTGTAATAGTTAGGTTTCTTTTTAGTTTTGTGAATTTTCTTCTTATCTTTTCTTTGCATGTTAATTTTCTAATTTTAAATGATAAGTACAAGTGTGTTTGCACTTGATCATGAAATTTTAAAGCTTAAAGAAACTTGTAAACGTCTAACTACCGGACTTCATAACTCGTTTAAGGTCTTCATGGAAGATCTTAAAGTTTTTTTCAAATTAAATCCTAAAGATCTAAAGTTTTGTTGAGATTTTTGTAAAGCTTAAAGTAAATCTCTTTACTTCCTAAATTCTCTTTCTTAAAACCGTGAAACATGGTGAGTTGATGATGGTTTTGATGGTTTGAGTTCATGCATGTGTTGAGTGTGTCTTGATCTTGAATTTTTGAGAATAAATAAACTTATAAAACACCAAATCAAGAGTTCATCAATTCGGCCATACCAAAAAGTGTAGGCCTTGATGCTTTTTAATTTAATCTAAATCATTGCATGTTAGTTTTGTGCCTTTACGAGTTGATTTGAGTTGTGGAAATGTTTTGGTTTGATTTGATGTTGATGAAGTTTTGATTTTCACTTTGATCTTCGAAAAATGTCTTGATCCTTACTTTAATCTTTAAAAAGTTTTGTTGTAAAGCCATGCATGTTGTTTTTGAACCAAAGGATTTAACCTCTCTTCATTTTATGCCACGGTTTTGACCTTTCCTTGCTTAAAATGATTTTGATCTTTGATTTGTGCCATTATGATTGATTTCATGACTTGATATACAAGATCTAGGAACATGCATGTGGTTTTTGAATATAAAGATTTTATTTTCTTAATGATCATCACGGTTTTGTAAAAGAACCAAAAGAAATAAGTTTTTGAAAAGTGATTTTTGCCTTGATTCATGTTCTATGTGCATGCATGTGAAAGATTTTAAAATAAAATCTTGATCTATAATGATGTGCATTCGGCCTAAGCCTAGAGCTAGGAAATCATGCCTTGTCTCCATGAAAAAGGACACATGCATGATAATTTCTTTTTGATTTAAGAATTTTGTGTTTTGCATGTTGAAAAAGTGAACCTAAAACCTTGTTTTTGCCATAATAAGATTCGGCCTATGCATATAGAACAGACTAGGATTCTTTTTCCTCGAAGTGACATGAAAATAATAAGTGAGTTTTGTGCAACATTGTTAAGGCAAATTGTTTGAAATGGTGTTGTGAATGTTTGATTTTTATTCGGTTTTTGGATTACAAATAAAGGAAATAAATGAACTAATTGATTTGAGAGTAAAGTTTTGTGTTTAATTGGATATATGTGTAGGTATGTGTATTCGGGTAAGAGTAAAAGAAAGAGTAAATAATTTTGTTGCATGAAAAAGAAAATAGAATCTAAATGCTCAAAATAAACCAAGTTGATTTGTGTGTGTTTAGATTTGTGATTCTTAACTTGTTTTTCCTTAATTCTATTCGGCCATGTAGTGTAGATGAGCCTAAGAAATTTAGTTACATGAAAATAAATTTATATAATGATTCTTAAAAAGGATTTAAGTTGTTTAAAGTAAGAAAATAAATATAAATATGATTGGTTTAAATCTTGATTCAATTTGGTTGTGAACATATGCATGACTAAGTGTTTTGTTTTGTGAAAATGAATTTGTGAGTAGTATGATCGCTTGGATGCTAACTAAGTTGATTATATGCTTCTAATTGATTAATAAAGTGTTAATTTTAAGCTGAAGAAATTATTTGAAAATGAAATAGCATCATGATATATTAAGTTGCCTTGGTTGATTTCAAATGTTTAATTGTGAAAGTGTTTGTTTGAAACTGAATGTTTAATTTGTAACTAAGTTGAACGATTGGTTTTGAAATTAATTGAATTCGGGTTTTGATTAAAATGATTTTTGTAAAGTAATCCTTCGCTGTCCTGGGTTATTTAAAATTGTTTCTTAACTTTGAAAATGTTTTCATGTGATTTAAAGTAAAGTTTTCAAGTAATATTTGATTTAAGAAAAAGCCGGACTGAAAACGGTAAATTTTTCGGTGTTTCCAAAAGTAATTAAGGTGCTGTCCAAGACGGACCAGCAACCAAACTAAATAGTTTAAATAACTTCACATGATGTTTCCAAATGGTTTTGAAACATTTAAAGTGCTAGAAAATACGGGGATTGTTTTGATAAAACAATAGTGTTTTAAGTTTTTCGATTAGGAACGGAAAGTGTCACGAACTAAGAAAATATTTTTCTTAATACAAATTAATAACGTAAGTGTATTTTATTTAGTACAAGGTGTGACATCCCCTATTTTCCTAACGACAATAAATAAGTTTTCATTAAAGAGAAATTTTGAGATATTGTTTTACAAATGGTTTTCGATGAATATTTTATTCGATTACGTAATCAATTTTCGATTTTATGGAATTTTGGTAAACAAAGGTTTTTATAAAGTTCAAGCAAATGATTTTATTGAGTTTTGAGTTATTTAATCGATTTAAAGGAGTTTTGATTTCATAATGGATTTATACACTTTGGAATTTAATCCACTTGTGTTATGACTTCATGTGTTTGTTTTTCTAAGGTTTTCAATGAATTGTATTACTTGAGGTTTTAATTAAGATTTTGTTTTCTCAAATTGATTCATATGGTCTTATGGTTTTAAGATGGAAGACTATTTTTATTAAGTTCCAAAGAAATCAAAGTCCAAATCGCCTTGATCTAGAATAATCTCTCAAAACCCTAATTCGTATCCCAATCGTGGATTAAAACCCTAATCGAGTTCTTAATCCTTGATTAAGAACTTAATCACTCTCTTAAGACCTAAATCCTCAAGGTTGGTGAGCTAACCTAGAATTAGTTTTCCTTAAACCTATGATTAAGTTTTGATTTTGATTAAGCCTTAATCACTGAGGATTAGTGGACTAAACCTAGATTAATTATCCTAATCCTACCCTAATCATGATTAGAACCCTAATTAGTGCCTTAAACCAAATTAGCTAACCTAACCTACCTAATTACCCTAATGGCCGAATGCTAGGTGAATGATTTGGTCACCAAGTTGTTCCACTTGGTCTCCTAGTAGCTTTGCTTAGTCATAAGCTAGGATGCCTTATAGTCAAACCATGACCTCATCTACATGACCTAAGCATGACTTAAGGAGGAAAAGTGAAGACAATAGGAAGGAAAGAGGAAGGAGGCCGTGAGGGGCTCAAGTGCAAGACTTGGCCTCCAAGTTTTGTGACTTAGTCCCCAAGTATTTGCAAGCAAGCCCTCCATGCAAACCCTTGATGGCAATTAAGAAAAAGTAAAGAAGGATAAAAGAAGGCCAAAACCCTGTGGTGAAGAGTGAATTCTCTTTCATTCCTTCACCCTTCATTCTTTCATCTTCATCTCATCAACAACAACACATACCCATCAACACTCTCAAAACCGTGAGAGTGGAGAGAGAGTGATCAAAACCCATACACTTCTCTTGTCTTCATTCCCTTCATTCCTTTCCTAAACCAAACACACACACACTTTCTTTCATTCCTTTTCCCAAACTAAACACAACACTAAAGAGCTACATCAAGCTCTTAGTGAGAGAGAGAAAAAGAGAGAGAAGCCGAATTAGAAGAGAGAAGAAGAGGAACCAAACTTCAACACCAAACTCTTCATAACCTAAGCTAGATCAAGCCAAGAAAGTAGAGAAAAGAAAGAGAAACCATGGACTAGGAAGATGAGTGGGTGAACCGTGAGGAGTGAGGAGAGAAACCATAGAATTGGACTTGATTCTTGAATTTTTTTGATTAAGTAAGAATTTTATTTCATGATCTAAAGAGTTTTAAACCTTTTCCTTGATCCATTTTCGTTTCTCATGATTTTCTTCTAAAACTTTGATTTTGTTTGAAAAGTGTTGATGCATGTTTGTTTTTGTCTTAGATTTAGTGATTTCCTTTACATGCATGTTCATTTTTCAACTTGATCTTAAAGTTTTGTTAAGGAAAGTGTTTTTCCTCATGATCTTGGGTTTTCCTCTTTGATTTCTTAAAAGTGTTTTGAAAAAGAACTTGATTTTTAAGCATTCATGAAAGATTCTTTAAAGACCTAATATTTTTGGTTGCATGCATGTTTAGATCTATGCTTGATCTATGATGAACTTGATGTTTGAGTTGTGATATAGAGACCTTTGAAATAATTGAACTTTTCCTTGATGATTTTCTTTATGATGGCCACGGTTTGTTGTTGTTGTGAGTGAAAGCTTGACTTCTTTTGTTTGATCCCTTGCATGTTGTGATCTTGAGATTTAGTGATGCTTTAAGTGAATAAAATTTATGTCATGATTGTGATCCTTATGTGTTAGCCACGGTTTTGCATGCTTGATTGAAAGGACTAGAATTTTCTTAAGACTAAGTGATGAATGTGTGATTTCCATGAACCTTGTGTTGATCTTAAGTGTTAAATGTGAAATAAAAATTGCTTAGAGACCTATGTGTGCTCACGGTTTCATGAGTGAAAATATGGTAGGATTATGTTTGTACTTGCTTAATACATTATGTGAAATTGTTGTTGGATTTGAAGTTGTTTTTAGAAGCCTTGAATCTTTGAAAATGCTTTTGAGAAAACCTAGTTAAGGTCACGGTTTGGACCTTAGCTTTTGAGTTAAATTTCTTGAATAAATATGTGTTGACTTCATGAAACTATGTGTGTATGAGTGTATTATTGATTTTCATAAAAATAAATGGATGAACAAACTTGTTGAATAAAATGATGTTGTGCTGAAATGGTGATGAGTGTGTTTCTAACTTTGATAAATGATATTTATGTGTGTTCAATGATTCTGAAATTTTGCCACTGACTTAAGTATGTTAAAATGAACCTCTATGAATTTTTAAATGATTTTTTGGAATTGATTTTCTATTTTTATAAGAGTAAACTTTATGAAAACAATTTTAAGAAAATGAGTTTTTCGGTTTAAAGAGGAACAGAATTTTCAAACTTTTACTACTCTAAATTGCTTGAAATTTTTATGGTAGCTCTTTAAACATGTCTTGTGACTCTCTGTAAAATTTGAGGTGATTTGGAGTTGGTTTGATATTTTTACCAATTCAGAAACAGTGAACCATTTGGTTCAGATTTTCCAGACTTAGTGACGAATTTAATTGAAAAAGTATTACTTGCACAACTCCAAATAATATGAAATTTTTATGGGATGATCTTGATTGTGTAAGGAAGATTTATACCAATTTTCATGCAATTCGGAGTTGAAACACTATTTTTAATAATGGCATTTTGGCCTGAGGTCAGCAACAGTTTGTTTCAACCCCTTTTTACGGAGTGTTTAATGATAATGATCTGGGTTTCTAAGCTTAAGAGATGTATGTAGAAGTACAAAATCCATGCCTCCGTGGCTTGGAGAGAACGGATGGAGCATCATGAAGAATCATCGGGAGGATCGACCGGGGTGCTCTTTTACCCATGATATTGGTTCGAGAAGGATGAGGGGGTTGATATTATGGCTCTGCTTTGTGTTTTTGTTTGTGTTTTTGGTTGTCAATGGTCACAGCGTGTAATGTAGAATAACATAATTGTGAACCTCCCCCCTGTGTTTGTTGGTTGTGTCCCTTTTATAGAGTGGGTGGGGGTGCAATGGTAACCGTGCAAAACTTGGTCACTAGGTAAACTTACTGACTAAGTAGACTTGGAGACCAAGTCTTGGACAAAGAGGTATCAGCCTACGTTGTCACAGCATGTGGGTTAGTGAGTGAGCTATCTATGTGTTAGGGCGTCCTAGGTCTTAGGGCGTTCTATGTGTTAGGGCGTCCTAGGTCTTAGGGCGTTCTATGTGTTAGGGCGTCCTAGGTCTTAAGGCGTCATAGGTGTTAGGGCATCATGCGTATCAGGGCATCATAGGTATTAGGGCGTCATGGGTATCAGGGCGTCCCCATCCCTTATCTATCATGAAGGCGCTTTATCAAGGCATGAACGCCCTGTGCACTTTCCTCCATCCAAAGCCTTCCAAGCCACGTAGTCCATGAAGTTCCCAACTTAGTGGTACCGCCGATGTGTCGTCCTACACCAAGGCGGCGTGGGTCCACTAAGTATCTTACCATATCTCTTGTAGTCTTTGTTGTGATCATACTTATCTTGTCTTTCCTGCAAGATTAGATTGCTAAATATAGATTATGGCCCATGGTAAAAAAGGGTCTGAAACATTAGCCCCCTTTCACTTGAGGGAGAATCTATTCTTTCTCAAGTGCACAATATCTCTAAAGGCCATAATCTTTATTTTGATGCTGCATAAAATTTTGTTAGTAATAAAATACATCTATCTCAAATTCAATGACAATTGTAATACAAGTTGAAACTTCCCTTTCTTGATGATTCTCTCTTGCTTTGTACTGGTCCATGAGTGATGTTGTCTCCTCAAGAGGAAGCCCCCTAGTTGTTATTCCGCTTTGCTAGTCATCCAGTATGCATTGTGTCATGGCGATTCCAGATCCGCTTAGGACCATGCTCTTCTTAAGTCTTAGTGTGCTTGGATGTAATGGATGAATGAATGAGTGAATGCCATGTATGCATGAATGATGCTAATGAATGAATGTTATGTATGAATGTTATACATGCTTTGAATGACTCCATAAATAATTTGAAAATTTGTACCTCTTCGGGACGCTCAATAGCTATTGTTGCTAAATCCTCTTCTTATCTGAAGGCGTTTACCCCTCCTCCCAAAAACACAAAGGGGCGTAGCCACCATTCTTCCTGCTTTGCCTTGTCACAGATGGCTTCATCTGTTATCCTCACGCCCTCTTGTTTCTAGTAGGTGTCTCGCTGATCATGTAGTTATCCTTACGCCCTGTAGTTTCTGGTGGGCGTCTTGCTGATCATGTTTCTAGAGGGTGTCTTCCTCTTTATCTTCTTTCTTGAGTACTTGTGTCGTTGGCATGCTTGCCTAGTTATTTTCTCCATCTTTTGGTTGTATCCATTTTTCTTGATGTATCCTAAAAACATGACTGCTCAAAAATTCTATGCATATTATTGGAATAACGAGTCAGCAAGGTAAAGCAATGAAATGTAATTATTGTGCTTTGTGTTAATTGATCATGCAATACTCCAAACTGATAATCATACATGTTGCGTAAATATAGTTTGTTTTATATGAGATCTCATATTTAAAATTCTCTTTCGAATCTTGGATGCAAGGAACAACGCCCGTTCGACCATCCAGATTTGTCTCTTTCCATACGAGCGCCGGGGCGCGACCCGGTAGCTACATCACTCGTATTTGGTCTATTCGTGACTCTTTGACAACTCTTTTGCCCTTAGTACGCCCGAATTTGATTGACCCTTGCAAATACCCAGGGCACGACCATTTCAGGTATTCGCGTGAGCCTAAGTGTTTGGCCGAACACTTAAACTTTTATCCATATCGTGGATGCGGGGAACGACACCCGCTCGACCATCCCGATTTTATCTCTATCTTAAGTGTTGGGTTTTGATAACCACTCCGGACACTTAGATCTTCCAAGTGCAGGGACTATGACCCACTCGGCCACTTGGGTGTATATCTTGCTTCAGACGTGTGATTTTCTTTCTTTCTCTTTCTTCTTTTCTCTTTTTTTTTGTACTCTTTCTTTTCTTTCTTTTTCTTTTTTTTTGTTTCACACGTCTGAGCCTTTCTTGGTCTCTTTCAAATACTCATGGCGTAACCATTTCAAGTATTTGAGTGAATCTTTAAACATGAACTCTCATTCAAACAATTCTATATTTACGCTTAGCGTAATGTATGCAAGAACAGTACCGATCTTAAAAATGGTATCAATAACATTTTGAGAGCATATCCTGTCACGCCCTCAACATATCATGCAAAGATCATGCAACAATTAAATTTCAATCAGATGAATAATAGGAAACATGCAAAAATTCTATTCCATTGTGCTCTTGCACAATTTCTATTCTGGCGTGCTCTTGCACAAGTTTTATTCTGGTGTGCTCTTGCACAATTTCTATTCTAATGTGCTCTTGCACGATTTCTTGTCTGATGTGCTCTTGCACGATTTCTGTTCTGGTGTGCTCTTGCACATTTTAAATACTCTTCCAGATACAATAATCAGATTTCAATCAAATTGATGAACAACTAAAATCATGTAAAGATCATATCTTTCTTATTATGTTTTCTCGGGGGAGGTTCATACCAACACGCCCGCTTATGTCTTTTTAATTGGGTTTGCTTGAGGGAGGTTAAGACCATCACGCATCAAGCCCCCTCATGTCAACCATAATTTTCTTTCATGCATTCTTTCAAGATTTTCTAGTTGGGCGTGCTTAGGGGCGGTAAACCATCACGCCTAAGCACTATCTTAGAGTCAATTTGTCATGATAACTATCTATGATTTATTTATTGACATGTAAGCATGTGAGAGAATAATAATCATGCAAACTAATGTATGGAATTAAAATTAGTCAAGGTATAATACTTAGCTTTGTGTCCTTTTGATGCCTTGTTCTTTATTCTGGCTTCTTTTCCAACTACGCCCTATTCTGGCTTCTTGTCCAACTACGCCGCTCCTTCAGCTTTGGGCGTCTTGTTATGGTGGGCGTAGCTTCCACTTTGGGTATGAAGGGTGCACTTTGCATGGGCATCCAGCTCTTGAGTGTGATGAGCGCTCTTTTGACTTGGGCGTTTTCTTACCAATAGCTTATTCCGGCTTCCTATCTTCACTTTTCATTGGATGCACGCCCTTCTGCTTTATTGAGGGCGTTTTCTTACAAAGAGCTCAATTCCTGCTTCCTATCTTCGTTTTTTATAGAATGCACGCCTTTCTGCTTTGCTGAGGGCGTGTTTTCCGCTGATTGTGCGTTCCATTTGGACGTGCCATCTACTTTACCCTTTCTTTTTTAGCGATCAAGTTCCCTCTACCCTCGACGTTCTTGAGTGTACCATCTAGATTTTCTCCTTACTGATTTTCTTTATTTCAGTTCTTGGGCGTGTTCTTTCTCTTTCTTTGAGGGCGTGTATTCCGCTTTGTTTTCAAGAGCGTGCCTTCTTCGTTGAGCATATCTTGTCCCACTTCATTTCCTAGTGAATAGTTGATTTTCTTGTTATAGAGTCTTTTCTGTTAGCAGCGTAGCTTATTTCCACTTTTGTCCTAGTCTTTTCTCAGCATAACTTCCTATAATTTATGGACTTGTTCTTTATCTGACAACACGTGGTTACTTTCCCACTCTTGGCGTCCATTTTTGGATGTGGAGAGCGTTCTTTCATGCTTTTAGATGTCTCGCTCTCGGGTGTCCCTTCCTACTCGGGCGTTCTTCTATTGAGCGTGCTTTCTACTTTCTTTCTTTTCTTTTTTTCTCGTTGTTTTTTCTTCAAGAGCATGTCTCCCATAATCATTGACTCGTGATTAACGATTGCTTATATAGGATAATTCTTTGTCTATTATAAATCATCGTGCACCATCAATTATATCTCAAGCAATCTTAATCTTTCTAATCATGTGAGCATGCATTCCAAATATTTTCATGTAAAACAATAAGCAAGGCACAAGGTTATAATTTTTGCAAGGTAGCATCAATCCAAATTTCCTATGCATGAGACATTTAAAATGGCCACGCTCAAGAGGGGTCTTAGTGTGAAATCATAGCAATCCATCTTGGCTAATGTCATGGAGGGCGTAACTTTTCGCTCTTGGGTATGGGGAGCGTACTTCCCGCTTGAGCGTCATGTCATGTTCTGGTTGCGAGAGCATTCCCACTTTAAGTTTCCTACTAAAACTCGAATATTTGATTCTCGCATTTCATAAATATTTGAATCTCACATTTCATGCCATTATCTATAGTTCTAATAGAAATATATATTTTTTTATCATGGCCCAAAGAAGATACTTGACAAGTTTATCAGAGGACAACGCTCACATAGCAAGAATTTGTACGTGATAATAATTAAAATAATAACAGATTTATGGGCATGTGTCATGTCTCTCTTGGGTTATATTTCATATGGGTGTTGGTGAGCATAAATAATTATAAAAGAAAAGCATAAGTGGTAAACATAAAATAAGGCAACGCCCTCACTTCACTTTGTCATGTGGCCTTCAACACGTTATTCACAGCATAACTCCATGACTTAGTCATTATCATGAAAGCTATCTAAAACTTAATAATAATAATGATAATAATAATAATAATAATAATAATAATGTATTTAAGATGAATAAGTTTGTTTTACTTCCCTGAACACATTTCTTTGTAAGTGTGGGTCTGTATGAAGTTGTCCTCCATTTTAGATAGTAGCTTCTAGTTTGCTCTCCTTTTCAATAATAGCTTGTTGATCCCTCATCTTTCCATGCATCAAAACCAAGTCCTTCCATTTTTAGCCGCGCCATAGTCACTATCTTCTTTCTTGATCTTTACTTGATTCTTTCCCTTCTATCACAAAAATGTTAAAAACTATCTATTTTCATGTCAATAAAAAATGGTTTGTAATAATATCATGTTCTATTTTTTTTCCCAATTAAAAATACTTGATAGGATTTCATTATTCATAATATTTATTTCATCATTGGTATAAAATATACACTCTTATATTATCCCTTACTACATGCTAATGTTATTTATCTTATTTTTATTGTATTATTATAAGTTCCAAGATTGTAGGGGTTCAAGCTGAATAATAACATGGAATCTAAAAAGTATCCCAGTACATTATATGGCTATGATGCAAGATAAAATATTTTAACAATAAATAAAACAAATAGTAACTTTTTCTTATAAAACAATGATAAAGAAAGCAAAGATTTTTTTTTTGCTTCCCTGTATATTTTCTCTCGAATGGTGACCCTTGTTGTATAACTTGGTTTCATGTGTATTTGGATAATGACCAGGGGTTAATGCCTGGCACAGTGACACCTTTCTTGAAAGGTTATTCTCACCCCTTTTACCAAGTGGCATTTGTTTATTATTTTGCAGAAGACTCTTTCTCTGCACAAAAGCAAAAAACTTTCTCTTTTGTGAAACTAGGCTACTTCACTCTTTGGAAATACTGGTTGTAGACCCAGGACCTTTCCTATATTACTTTACTATACTCTTCTCTTGTCCCGTTACTCTTCTGACCAATGCCCCCTTTATGCTCTCCTCTACTTTCTTGGTCACACATTTCCTACTCATCTTTTATTTTCCTATCCTTAACAGCTTTTCATCTTTTCCCTATTTATGCAAGTTTCTTTATCTTGCTTTGACCAAGAAATCCAGAGTTGCCATATTAATATCACTTTCTCTCCATCCCAATCGCCCAGTTAGCTTCGATAAAATAAAAATAAAAGGTACTGTCTCCGTAATGGCCATGGCGAGAACAACGGCATGCGGTGGAAGGGCGTGAGCAGAGGAGGCTGGTTTCGTGAGCGGTAGCCATGATCCAGACCCATACGGTTGTCACCATGGTTTCGTCTTCCTTTGAATGAAATGAACATTACTGTCCAGCTCCTCTTCACATAGGACAAAGGCTTCAATCTCATTCGCCTGACCAATATGAGCGTTCTTGACTTCCGAGCGTTCTTTCGGGGGACGCCCACTTCTTTGGGGGGGGGGGGGGGAAGGCGTTCCTGCCCGCTTTGGGCGTTTTACTAAAGCTCAAATACATCTAAGTATTTTGGTAAGTTCGTTAGATAGTAAAATACATCTAAGTACAGTTTGCATATATAATAATAACTAAAATCAGAGTAATATCTATAAATATGTGACAGGCATAAATAAAAAATAAAAAAAGATTAAAATATATGATAAAAAGCATAAAAGTACAATAATGAATAAGAGGTTCAAAAGTCAAAGTGGATGAAAACACTTAGCTGCAAATATTCAGGCTTTGCCTCATCTTTTGTCCTATGTGTTTGTTGCATCGTTGGGCAAGATTTTTTTATTAGATAATAACCTCAGGTTAATACCTTGCATCTTTATACAAAAGTATCACTTTCACCTTCTTCCTCAGTTGCAAAGCCTTTCTTCAACAAATCACATATACAAACTTTCCTTTCCTAGCTCTCATCTTTTCTTTCCTATGTCCACAGCATTTGAATCCTCTTCACTCAGTCAGATTTATTTTCCTTTTTTCGCGTTGATCAAAAGGCTCAGTGCTAGTGTGTTGTCCCTTTCTTCTCTACCTTTGCTTGACCATTTCTTGGGCAAAGAGGACGCTCCATTCATGACGACCATGGAAGAACGAAGAGAGGCGGCACGAGCTGTCCCGGTGGCATCTGGGTTCATGGGTAGCGACGGAGGAAATGACGAGTCGCGACAGATCTGAACCGGTGACTCCACCATGGGCTCGGTGGCGGTTGACGTTGCGGCAGCGGTGAACGATACGTCGGAGTGGCGATGGCAACACGAGGGTGCGGTTGGTCTAGATTTGCAACCAGTGACGGCGATTCTGGCGACGTGTGACCGTTGTGAGCCTCCAAAAACCACCAGAGTGCTTCATCCCTTCCCTTCACGGTCTTTCACTACCAAGCTTCTGGGTGAGTCTCCCTGAGTTCGTGAGTGAGTTTCACTGAGTTTGTGAATGAGCCAGTGAGTTGACATAGTTAGGAAACCCAACTGCAGCCACTTAAATATTGAGTCACGTTGCTTCTTTAAATACTTTGAATATTGGTGTACTTTTAGTGCCTTGAACACTATTTTCTACTTCCATTTTCATTTGTCTCTGTGAGCAAACTTTTTCTTTGCTTCATTCATGATGTTCGTAGCTCCATACATACATCTCCCCAGTGGAGTCGCCAAATGTTTCAACCCCTTTTTACAGAGTGTTTAATGATAATGATCTGGGTTTGTAAGCTTAAGAGATGTATGTAGAAGTACAAAATCCATGCCTCCGTGGCTTGGAGAGAACGGATGGAGCATCATGAAGAATCATCGGGAGGATCGACCGGGGTGCTCTTTTACCCATGATATTGGTTCGAGAAGGATGAGGGGGTTGATATTATGGCTCTGCTTTGTGTTTTTGTTTGTGTTTTTTGTTGTCAATGGTCACAGCGTGTAATGCTGAATAACATAAGTGTGAACCTCCCCCCTGTGTTTGTTGGTTGTGTCCCTTTTATAGAGTGGGTGGGGGTGCAATGGTAACCGTGCAAAACTTGGTCACTAAGTAAACTTACTGACTAAGTAGACTTGGAGACCAAGTCTTGGACAAAGAGATATCAGCCTACGTTGTCACGGCATGTGGGTTAGTGAGTGAGCTATCTATGTGTTAGGGCGTCCTAGGTCTTAGGGCGTTCTATGTGTTAGGGCATCCTAGGTCTTAGGGCGTTCTATGTGTTAGGGCGTCGTCCTAGGTCTTAAGGCGTCATAGGTGTTAGGGCGTCATGGGTATCAGGGCGTCCCCGTCCCTTATCTATCATGAAGGCGCTTTATCAAGGCATGAACGCCCTGTGCACTTTCCTCCATCCAAAGCCTTCCAAGCCACGTAGTCCATGAAGTTCCCAACTTAGTGGTACCGCCGATGTGTCGTCCTACACCAAGGCGGCGTCGGTCCACTAAGTATCTTACCATATCTCTTGTAGTCTTTGTTGTGATCATACTTATCTTGTCTTTTCCTGCAAGATTAGATTGCTAAATATAGATTATGGCCCATGGTAAAAAAGGGTCTGAAACACAGTTCTATCTCTCTTTTTATGCAAAATCTGATTTAAAACTTAACTTAAGATTATTCAAACGACCTGGAAATTTTATATGATGAACTTTAGCATATGTTTGTATGTTCTGGAAATTTTGGGAACTAAACAAATTGATTTGGTATAGTTTTAGATTTTATCCTTTGTGCTTTCCCCGTAATTGAACAAAAGTTTCATTTAAATGTTTTCGACAAATATAAATTTTGTACTTCATTTCATGACTTGGCTGGATCTTTATGATGATCGTAACGTCTTGAAATAATTGAATGAATGATTGCTTGATGATATGTTTAGACTATGCATGATTGAGTTTGCAAGATTGATTGTTTACGGTGTTTCGGTCTAGGCTATTAGTTTGAAATTATGATTTGAAAAATGTGCTATGTGCTATATGCCAAATGGTTTGTTTTAGGTGATTTATTTTAATTGAACTTATTTTTTTAAAGTGTCTTGGAATTATTTATTTGATAAAAGAAGTGAAGGAAAATGAATTATTTAATAAGTTACGATGTTGATTGATCTTTGAAAAGAATTTGGTTATTTGAAAAAGTATTGGGCCTATTGGTTGCTGCCTCATTTTTTTGCATAATGTTATACTTGGAAATAAATTGTTTTAAGTATTTGAGTTTGAGAAATCGTTAATCAAAGTTTTTGTTGAATTGTTTTCAAGATGCTTAATTTGTTTATGGATTTAAATTGGTTTTGAACAATGGAAATTGAATCTGGGACTTAGTATATGATGCTGTCCAGAATTTTTACAAGTTGTATTTCTTATTTAAAGATGTTTTCAAAGTGATTTGAAGTTGAGTTTTGATGAGTACTCAATATAAGATGAAGTTGGTTTGAAAAATGCGATTTTTCAATGTTTTCGGATTTTCTAAAGAGTGTTTTATGGGATAGCATCTTTGCTGTCCAGTTTTTATTTAAATCATTTTTCATCCTGAAAATGTGTTTGATTGGTTTTAAAGTTTAAGTTTTAAGTGATACGTGATTTAAGAAAAGTTGGATTCCAAAAAATGACATTATTCGATGTTTTCGGGATCGAGCGAGCTGCTGTCCAAGACGGACCAACAACCGATCCATTTATTTAAAATGATTTCATTGATTTCTTATAATGATTTCAAAGTATTTAAAGTATAGTGAAAGTTGGATTTTGGTTTTGAGAAAATCTTGACATTTTACGATTTTTCGGCAAGAAGTGAAAAGAGTTTTCGAAAAACACGTTTTGGATTTTAAGTATGACGATCATTTAGATAGACTAGTAACATTAGTGTCTCCTATCTAGTATGAGGTGCGTACAAGTCAAGAACCTGGAGCAGCTGGCAGTCGGGAGGACCCGTAACGATTTCGGACAAAGTATTTGCTGGAGTCGAGGTGAGAGAGAAGCTTCCCTAAGACACCGTGGTATTTAGGTGATCTATTAGGACACTCTGTACTCTCTCAAAGTCGGAGTAAAGGTCTATTGTAGCTAGTAGTATACCCGATAAATTGTGTGCTTGTTTGTATCGCGGTATACGAAGACTCAGACCTATACCATTACATGGTATTGATTGATTGCTATATTTGTTTATGTTAAGATACATTGTTGTTATATTGTCATTGCATGAGCATAATGCATCATCCCGTGACCTATGATAAGATTAGAAGAGACATAGAAACTATAAGGAATTCCCCAACGATTAGAGTAAAGCTCTAAGGGATAGAACGCGCGATGAACCGGATGATGCTGATGCGCCGAGTACGTGGATCGAGCTGAGGCTATGATGATGACGACGCTTTGGATGTGGACGCAATAACTGCCGATAGCTTCCATATGGTCATAGCCATATGTTGAGATAGTTCCACGTGGTTGTAGCCATGTGTTGAGATAGCTTCCATATGGTCGTAGCCATATGTTGAGTATGGGTGACGTGGGATAGGTCGGAGCCTATCTATTGATGATTGATGGATATCCCGCATGTGGTCGGAGCCATATGCCGATAGTGATTCTGAGTGGGTCGTAGCCCGTCATAATGATGTTTGATATTCCTCATATAGTCATAGCTATATGGCGAGGTTGACTCTGAATGGGTTGTAGCCCTTCAGAGAGATTGTGGATATCCTGCATACTGGTCGGAGCCGTATGCCGAGAATGATTCAGGATGGGTCGGAGCCCGTCAGACACAGTGGTCGAGTCCCACAGAAGCATTCCGCATATAGTCGGAGCTGTATGGCGGAGATGACTTAGGATGGGTCGACATTAGAACGAGCGAGTACAACCTTACGACTTTAAACCCTAACCCGAAGTAGTGGAGAGAAAGATACATCTGGATTACCCTTGTGGTGTTCAGCTGGATGATTAGGATAGGGGACGGCAATGACGGTGATTCGTCAAGAAGCCTTGAGAAGTTTGTCTAGGTGGGAAAAACCATAGGGGCCCTGGCTGAACCAGTCAGAGCTGGTCACTCAGTGGTGTGGACGAAGTACCACATGATCACTAGACAAGGCGACTGACACCCCCTTGACTAAATCTTGATCAGTGAGAGGGATGCTCGAACACGGCTGGATGAGGTTATTTTATTTATTTCCCGGGCCATTATTTTATGAATGCATTCACTTTGCCATCCAGTAAAAGCCGGTGTGGTTAGAGATCCTGTACTCCTGATTGCTTCCGAATTAGGTGGATGGATTCGGAGGAGATGTAGACCCGAGACCTAAAACTATAAAGCCTGAATTCCCGATAATATGGACTCGAGATATGTGGACAAAGAAACTTTGACTTTGCGAGACAAGTTGTTAAAGAGATTCGACTTTGCGAGATGAATTGATTAAGAGATTCCCTTAAGATAAGGATAAAGTATTAGATAATGTGACGATTGCATCGCATCCTCATGCATCCTGCATAATTATCTGTTGTATTGTTGTGTTGTGAATGTGTATCGTTGTGTGCTTGTATTGTCTTAATATTTTGCCTATCGTAAACCCACACGATCGACGATGCGTCGTTCGGAATGCTTACTCTCTCTGTCTTTTCCCGTCCCTGTGGACTTCTGTGATGATGTCCACAGGCGACAGAGTAAGTAGATGATATTGGGAGTCGGCGCTTCACGTGATGGCCCACGAAGACACGACCGAGATGGAGTCTCGAAGGAGAAGATGGTCAAGCTCGGCTCGAGGACTCAATGGTTGATGGTACGACTCTTCGGAGGAGCATACGTTGGACGGAGATCTATTGTTATAGTGTCTATGTTCAAGTATTGTACTCCCTTACCAAGTACTTAGACATCATTAACTGCATCCACATGTGCACCCGAAAGATGTTTTATAAAGTTGGATAATCGATGTTAAGTTTTCTGGTTATATATAAAAGATATGGGATATTAAATGTGATTTGTGAAAGCGAGTTTCAAAGTGCGATGTTTCGTAACATTTCGGTTTGGAACTTGAAGTATAACGTGTGATATGAGAATCAAATTTATGTAGCAAATTATTTTGATAAAAGATTTTGGAACTTGGAGATTCTCATGTCCATGTTATGTTATAAAAAAAAAATTGGCCCAAATTTTCACTATATTAATTAAAGAAATTATATTTTCAAGTTGTTAAATCGGGGTGTTACACAAGGAACCTTAAAGACGAGGGATTGGGGCAGCCGATGGACGTCTGTTACGTCCTGAATAAGAAAATGAAAAATGAAATGAACGAGTGGTAAAAATTGAAAGTAAAAGATATAATGAGGAAGGAATAAAGATGAAGGATAAGAATTGATATTGGGAAAAGAATGAATGATAATGTTGAGAACGAGCCAGAGCGGGGGGGGGGGGGGGGGGGGGAGAATGATGTGAATTGAGTGGAGCTGGGCTCCTTTGTTTTTGGTTTTAGACTGGGACTAGTGTTGAGTTGAGCTTGCTCCTCCATTAGCGCTCAGCAAAAGGTGATTTCTGAAAAAGGTTTTTGAAAAGAAATTTTTGAAAAGGGTTTTTGAAAAAGAAGTTTTGAGGAGAATTGTAAACGAAAAATTCTCTTAAAAGGAGATTTTTAGAAAAGTTGTGAAAAGAGATTTTTAAGAAAGTTTTTGAAATATGATTTTAAGGAAGTTTTTGAAATAATATTTTTGGAAAATTTTATGAAATGACATTTTTAGAAAAATTTTATGAAAATAATATTTTGTGAATGTTTGTGAGAAGAGACTTTGTGAAAGTTTTTGAAATGGCATTTTGAGAAAATACTGTGAAAGGATATTTTGAAAAAGTTTTGCGAAAAGATAATTTCGAAAAGTTTTGTGAAATGATATTTTTGAAAGGATTGTTTTGAGAAAGATTATGAAATAAGATCTTGAAAGAAAGATTGAGAAGGGAGATGCAAGTTTGTTGATGTGATCCCAGCTCTATGCTATGTGAGAAATGATGAGGGAAAGATTGTGCAAAGTTAGAGGTCGGGACTCATTGAAGGGATGCACGAAGGATGGGCCGAACTTAGGATAATTAAAAAGGATAAAAGACTTTAAAAGACATACGCGGTGAGGCATGATGTTGGAAGTCAAGCTGGTTGGAAGGCATGCTTCAAACTCTTTATGGACTTCAAAGTAATGCAAATATATGTTTTGATGAAAACAAGCCAAATCAAGTTCAAGCTCACAAGTGCAAGTCAAGTCTCAAGATTGAAGACTCAAGCAAGCCTAGAATAGAAACCTTCTCCTTAGATCAAATGTAACGTAATGAAGTTGTAGTTTACTTAGAAGTTACAAAGCCAACATAGTTTTTCATTTTAGATGAAAAGAAGAAAACGAGTTTTCTGCATATAAAATGTTTTTCTGCATTTAACCTTAGTGAAAATACTTATGTTACCAAACTCTGCATATTTATATGACTGCAAAGGAGAGTAATCGATTATCTCTCAAAGTAATCGATTAACTCAGTTGCATCATAGAAAAATCAGAGAAGCTGTAATCGATTAATTGAATTTTGTTAATCAGTTACTTTCTTATGAAAGTAATCGATTACATCAGTCAAGTAATCGATTATATTTGTTGCATCATATATTTTTCAGAGGCTTAGTAATCGATTACAAGTCTTGTAGTAATCGATTACATGATGTTGCATCATATGCAAACCAGAGGCTTAATAATCGATTAACTCATTAGTGTAATCGATTATCATAGTTGCATCCTATAATGACCAGGAGTGATGTAATCGATTAACTATTCTTAGCCTAATCGATTACATGTTTTTCAAATGTACTTAAGAATTTCTATTTTTGTAGAAATAATCGATTATTCCCTAAAGTAATCGATTACTTCTTGATTTTCTGAAAAACGTGTCAGAATCATTTTTATTATTTCCTGATTTGTTTTTATATAAAAGATTCTGATATATTTTATAAAATTCGAAAATGATTTTAATTTTGAATTATTTCCTTTTTGGTTTTAAGAATCAAATCTTTATTTTATTTCGAAAATCGTTTTGATTTTATTTTGATTTTAAAACTTATTACAAATCTTTTATTATTCTATTTTGATTTTGTTTTATTAATTCAAAATCGTTTTTGATTCAAAAGAGTTTTTTTTTAAAGAACATCACTCCAACATTTCAACAAGTTTTTCACGTTCAATGGTTTTTTATTCATTCATTCTCACGTTCTTCATCTTCTTCTTCTTTAAGAGTTCTGGTTTTCATTGTTCTATTTTTCTAAGAACAAACCTTGTTGGCTGAGTAAATCCTAAGAGAAACTTCTTTTTCATTATCATAAGAGCATATTGTAGAATCCGTGTTGTGAGAACACAAAAAGCTATTGTAATCACTTTCATTGTAATCGTTCTAAACCTTAGTGGTAGGGAGAGAATCTCATAGTTGAACGTTGAGGCGTTCGTAGGGCGAGGAACCCTGCTGTGTGATTGAGGCCCCTAGCGAACGGAGGTTCCTAGTAGTGTGCGGGGTGGTCTTGGTTTCAATAGGGTGCGGCTCTATTGCTTGGTTATAAGAACTCTCAGGCGGGTCGCTTGGGGACTGGACTAGGCCTTTCGACGGGAAGGCTGAACCAGTATAAAAATCACCGGTGCAAGCTTTTCTATCCCTCTCTCTTTTACTTTCTGCATATTTATTCTTTTACGTTTCCGCGCTACTCGATTATTATATTATTTCTATCGTCTTCGCGATCCATTATGAACGTTTAATCTCTCCATCTCAAATCATTTTTTTTATTTATTACGAATTTTTCAATACATAATAATACTCGATTCACCCCCCCCCTCTCGAGATTTTGAGGCCAAAACCAACAATTGGCATCAGAGCTAGTCTCTTGTGTTAAGACTTAACCGTCTCAAGAGTATGGCTTCAAACTCTCTGTTTGGAGGTGAAGGGAGTTCTGTTAACCGTCCTCCCATGTTTGATGGGGTAGGGTACGCGTATTGGAAAGCCCGTATGAAAATTTTTATTCAAGGAGTAGGATTAAAAGTTTGGGATGCTGTTGTTAATGGTCCCTATGTTCCTACCTATGTGGTTAATGGTAACACCGTCGAAAAGCCTATGGCTGAGTGGACGGAGGAGGAGGAACGTAGAGTTCAATACGACTTGAAAGCGAAAAATATTATAACATCTGCTTTGAGCTATGATGAGTTTTTCAGGATATCAAAATGCGAGACAGCACAACAGATGTGGGATACGCTGGAAGTCACGCATGAAGGTACAACGGAAGTAAAGAGGTCAAGGATCAATACGTTGACTGGTGAATATGAGCTATTCAGGATGATAGATGGAGAATCAATTCAAGAGATCCAAAAGCACTTCACAATGATTGTTAACCAACTAACGACATTGGGGAAGAAGTTCACCAATGAGGATCTCATCAACAAAGTTTTAAGGTGTTTGGGAAGAGATTGGCAACCTAAGGTGACGACAATTGCTGAATCAAGAAATCTCTCAACAATGACGCTAGCAACTCTATTTGGAAAATTACAAGAACACGAAAGTGAACTAAAAAGGTTGGCTCAGCATGAAGAAGAGAACAAGAAAGTTAAAAGTTTGGTATTCAAGGCTGAAGCACCTGCACCAGATAGTGACTCAGACAAAGAATTATTGAATGATGAACACATGAGTCTATTGGTGAAAAAGTTCGGGAAATTCCTGAGAAAGAAAAATTTCAACAAGAGAGACAACAATAAAAGTGGAGGCTCAACCATCACATGTCATGAGTGTGGCAAGCCTGGTCACATTAGAGTAGACTGCTATCAATTGAAAAAGAAAGAGAATTCAGAAAAAGGCACCTCAAGTTCAAAGAAGGGAAAGCAAGCATACTTGGCGTGGCTAGACAATGATGGAAGTTCGGATGAGGATTCAGACGAACAAGAGGAGACTGCCAACCTATGCTTGATGGCTCACGACAAAGAGGTTACTCCGGAAGGAAGGAAGGCATGGTGGTACATGGACAGCGGATGCTCAAAACATATGACTGGAGATAAATCCAAATTCTCGCATCTCGTGCCTAAGGACCAAGGACATGTGACTTTCGGAGATAACAATCAAGGAAAGATTATCGGAATCGGTAAAATTGGTACACCTCCTAACCCTTGCATTGAAAATGTTTTACATGTTGAGGGCCTAAAGCACAATTTGCTAAGCATTAGTCAATTGTGTGATAAGGGCAATAGGGTTATATTTGATTCTGATAGATGTATTATCGAGGGAAAAATTGATAATCTTATTAAGCTAATTGCTCGCAGGATAAACAATGTTTATGTTATTGATTTTGATTCAATTCCCTCAAATGATGCGAAATGTTTATTATCTAAAGAGGATGAATCGTGGCTGTGGCATCGTAGAATAGGTCACATCCACATGGCTCATTTAAATAAAATTTCTTCTAAAAACTTAGTAGTTGGTTTGCCAAAGCAAAATTTTTCTTTTTCTGAAAATTGTGATCCTTGTTCAAAATCAAAACTCACAAGGGCTACTTTTCCGTCTAAAAATCTTGTTTCAACTCAAAGGCCCTTGGAACTTTTACATATGGATCTTTTTGGACCGTGTCAAACTAAAAGCTTTGGTGGCAACTATTATTGTTTAGTTATTGTGGATGACTATTCTAGATATACATGGACGCTTTTTATTACTCATAAAAATGATGCATTACATGAATTTAAAAAGCTAGCCAAGATTATTCAAAACCAATTGCATTTGAGCATTGCATCCATTAAAACTGATCATGGTGGAGAATTTGAAAAACATCATTTTGAAAAGTTTTGCGAAAAACATGGAGTTAAGCATTATTTTTCCGCTCCAAGGACTCCAGAGCAAAATGGAGTTGTGGAGAGGAAAAATCGTTCATTAAAAGAGCTTTCTAGAAAAATGCTTAATGACATGAATTTGCCTGCATATTTTTGGGCCGATGCAGTTAGTACAACATGTTATGTTATGAACCGTGTTTTGATTAGGCCTATTTTAAATAAAACCCCTTATGAGATGTACAAGGGGAGAAAACCAAATATTTCCCATCTTCGAGTTTTTGGATGTAAATGTTTTGTGCATAATAATGGTAGAGAAAATCTAGGAAGTTTTGAGGCTAAAGCTGATGAGGGTATATTCCTTGGATATTCTGCTTCGAGCAAAGCTTATAGGATATATACAATAAATCTCGTAATACTATTGAAGAATCTATTCATGTATCATTTGACGAATCCGATCCCAGAAGGTTGGGAAAGGTATCTGTTAATGACATTTCAGGTATTCTTGGAGATTTATTCGTTAATGAGGATGAGGAGCCAAATGCCAAAAGGAAAGAGCATTCCGAAAGCAATGGAAATTCAGTTGAAAATGTTGAGGAGAAAAACAATCCATGGAACTCAACAATGATTTGCCTAAGGAATGGAGAACATCAAGGCACCATCCTATAGATAAGATTATCGGGGATATCTCAAAAGGTGTAAGTACTCGCAACTCTATTAGCAATCTGTGTAACTTCTTTGCATTTGTTTCTCAAGTAGAGCCAAAGAATTATTCTGAGGCTATGCTTGATGAGCATTGGCTTTTGGCAATGCAAGAGGAATTAAACCAGTTCGAAAGAAATCAGGTGTGGGAACTTGTTCCTAGGCCTGAGTCTCATCCGATTATTGGAACTAAGTGGATTTATAAAAATAAACTTGATGAGGCTGGTTTAATTGTTCGAAACAAATCTAGGCTAGTTGCACAAGGTTACAATCAGGAAGAGGGGATAGATTATGAGGAAACATTTTCCCCTGTTGCTAGGTTGGAAGCCATAAGACTGCTATTAGCATTTGCATGTATTCTAGATTTTAAATTATATCAAATGGACGTAAAGAGTGCCTTTCTTAATGGTTTTATAAATGAAGAAGTTTATGTGTGTTAACCTCCTGGCTTTGAAAGTTATGAACACCTTGATTATGTTTATAAATTGAAAAAGGCTTTGTACGGTCTAAAACAAGCTCCTAGAGCGTGGTACGACCGTCTTAGCAAATTATTGTTTGAAAATAACTTTGAAAGAGGGAAGGTTGATAACACACTTTTTATCAAAAAGAAAGGAAAGGACATTCTTTTAGTTCAGATTTATGTTGATGATATTATTTTCGGTGCTACTAATGAAATCCTTTGCAAGGAATTTTCTAGTATGATGCAGGAAGAGTTCGAAATGTCTATGATGGGCGAGCTGAACTTTTTCCTGGGATTACAAATAAAGCAAGCAAAGGACGGAATATTTATTAGTCAAACCAAATACTGCAAAGAATTACTGAAAAGATTTGGCATGGATAAGGCCAAGGCAGTAGCGACACCGATAAGCACATCATGTTACTTGGACAAAGACGAAGGAGGTAAATTCGTAGAAATCACAAAGTATCGAGGTATTATCGGATCCCTTCTATATTTAACAGAAAGTAGGCCGGATATAATGTTTAGTGTGTGTCTTTGTGCCCGGTTCCAGTCGAATCCAAAAGAAACGCACATGGTTGCTGCCAAGCGAATAATGAAATACTTGTCTGGCACAACTGATATGGGTTTATGGTACCCCAAAGGTTCTTCGTGTAATCTTGTTGGGTATTCTGATTCTGACTTTGCTGGTTGCAAAGTAGATAGAAAAAGCACTAGCGGCACTTGTCATCTTCTTGGCAATTCATTGGTATCATGGGCTAGTAAGAAACAGTCTAGTATTGCCCTATCTACAGCTGAGGCTGAATATGTAGCCGCGGGTAGTTGTTGCGCCCAGATTTTATGGTTAAAACATCAACTTCTAGACTTTGGTGTAAGTCTAGATCACATTCCTATTAAATGTGATAATACCAGTGCTATTTCTATTACCAAAAACCCAGTGCAACATTCTCGCACGAAGCATATAGAGATTCGACACCATTTTATTCGTGATCATATTCAGAAGGGTGATTGCATTATTGAGTATGTTGATACTTCCCGGCAGTTAGCTGATATCTTTACGAAACCGCTTCCAAAAGAAAATTTCTTTTTTATTCGTAGAGAAATTGGTTTAACTTCTGCCTCTCACCTCTTTTGAATATGTGAATCTTTTATCTCTCATGTTATTATTGACGCATCTCCTTAGTGTTTCAGGGGGAGATTACACATCTTTTTGATGATTACAAAAGGGGGAGAGAGATTCTGATATTGGCTAATATATTTGGCTAATACATTCAGGGGGAGATACTCTGAAGGATGATATTCTGATATCATAATATATGTTTTTTAAGCATTCATACAGGTGGAGAAAAATTAATCCATTATATTGCCTGTATTTAGTGATACTAAGGAAGGTTTTATTATTATATATCTATTTCTGCTTGTATAACACTTGTGATGCAGATAATAAAAGAGCATATCAGAATGGTTGTTTGTCATCATCAAAAAGGGGGAGTGTTGGAAGTCAAGCTGGTTGGAAGGCATGCTTCAAACTCTCTATGGACTTCAAAGTAATGCAAATATATGTTTTGATGATAACAAGCCAACTCAAGTTCAAGCTCACAAGTGCAAGTCAAGTCTCAAGATTGAAGACTCAAGCAAGCCTAGAATAGAAACCTTCTCCTTAGATCAAATGTAAGGTAATGAAGTTGTAGTTTACTTAGAAGTTACAAAGCCAACATAGTTTTTCATTTTAGAAGAAAAGAAGAAAACGTGTTTTCTGCATATAAAATGTTTTTCTGCATTTAACCTTAGTGAAAATACTTGATGTTACCAAACTCTGCATATTTATATGACTGCAAAGGAGAGTAATCCATTATCTCTCAAAGTAATTGATTAACTCAGTTGCATCATAGAAAAATCAGAGAAGATGTAATCGATTAATTGAATTTTGTTAATCAGTTACTTTCTTATGAAAGTAATCGATTACATCAGTCAAGTAATCGATTATATTTGTTGCATCATATATTTTTCAGAGGCTTAGTAATCGATTACATGATGTTGCATCATATGCAAACCAGAGGCTTAATAATCGATTAACTCATTAGTGTAATCGATTATCATAGTTGCATCATATAATGAACAGGAGTGATGTAATCGATTAACTATTCTTAGCCTAATCGATTACATGTTTTTCAAATGTACTTAAGAATTTCTATTTTTGTAGAAATAATCGATTATTCCCTAAAGTAATCGATTACTTCTTGATTTTCTGAAAAACGTGTCAGGATCATTTTTATTATTTCCTGATTTGTTTTTATATAAAAGATTCTGATATATTTTATAAAATTCGAAAATGATTTTAATTTTGAATTATTTCCTTTTTGGTTTTAAGAAGCAAATCTTTATTTTATTTCGAAAATCGTTTTGATTTTATTTTGATTTTAAAACTTATTACAAATCTTTTATTATTCTATTTTGATTTTGTTTTATTAATTCAAAATCGTTTTTGATTCAAAAGAGTTTTTTTTAAAGAAGATCACTCCAACATTTCAACAAGTTTTTCACGTTCAGTGATTTTTTATTCATTCATTCTCACGTTCTTCATCTTCTTCTTCTTTAAGAGTTCTGGTTTTCATTGTTCTATTTTTCTAAGAACAAACCTTGTTGGCTGAGTAAATCCTAAGAGAAACTTCCTTTTCATTATCATAAGAGCATATTGTAGAATCCGTGTTGTGAGAACACAAAAAGCTATTGTAATCACTTTCATTGTAATCGTTCTAAACCTTAGTGGTAGGGAGAGAATCCCATAGTTGAACGTTGAGGCGTTCGTAGGGCGAGGAACCCTGCTGTGTGATTGAGGCCCCTAGCGAACGGAGGTTCCTAGTAGTGTGCGGGGTGGTCTTGGTTTCAATAGGGTGCGGCTCTATTGCTTGGTTATAAGAACTCTCAGGCGGGTCGCTTGGGGACTGGACTAGGCCTTTTGACGGGAAGGCTGAACCAGTATAAAAATCACCGATGCAAGCTTTTCTATCCCTCTCTCTTTTACTTTCTGCATATTTATTCTTTTACGTTTCCGCGCTACTCGATTATTATATTATTTCTATCGTCTTCGCGATCCATTACGAACGTTTAATCTCTCCATCTCAAATCATTTTTTTTAATTTATTACGAATTTTTCAATATATAATAAAACTCGATTCACCCCTCCTCTCGAGATTTTGAGGCCAAAACCAACACATGAGAGTGCGAAGTACTGGAGAGGAAGGAACCATAAGTATTTGCTGGTACTTAGGAGGAGATTGCATTAGGGGAGGACGATGACGGTGAAACGTCAAGAAGTCTAGAGTATGTTGCTAGGCAGAACCAACTCCACAGGTGGCATACGAACGTGGTAGGGACTGGGTCCAATGCCGTCGTAAGTTCTGTGGACCCACTAGAAACATACAATCACCCCCTAGATTGCAAATCTAGAACAGTGAGAGGGACTTGAGTGGGGCATTTTGTTTGCCACTGTGAGTTGAGACAGTGTGCCTTGATTATATATGAATTAAATTGATATGATATGATATGATTTGAGGCTGTAGTCCACCTGGTCTAGGACCAATTGATTGTGAGACAGCTATCGTGCCCGCACGGTAAAGGTCCTGTACTCCTGTTTGCTTCCGACTAGGTTGGGTGGATGACCGAGGAGATGTGGACGTGAGTGATAGCCGAGATCGAAATGAATACTTTGAGGATTTTTTACACTCCCCAATCACCAGAGGTTATGAATTGATAAGACCGGAGGAAAAGAAAATATAGTGATGAAATGGAAATGAATGAGAAAAGGAAAGAATGTTCATATGATGTGAAAATAAGAAGGAAATGAAAAAGGATAACAATAATGCTAATAATGTCAGATAATGATGTCAATAATATATTTGGATGTTGTGTGCCTGTATGTTGTACTGTGTGTTTGTTTGGTCCTGGTATCTTGCCTATCGTAATCCCACACCGTCGACGATACGTCGTTCGGATCGCTTACTCTCTCCTGTTCGTTGGCATATCGGTGCTGCTGGTATCTCAACGGGCAGATGGAGTATTGCATGGACGTCACCACATGGAGCAAGTATGGACGAGGATGGAAGCGTACCCCATACGGCTGGGTATGGATCGGCTATTCCCAGATCGTGATTCCCGATCCGGAACATCTACTCAGTGGAGCTAACCTGGAGTCGCACTTGAGGCATGTCATCGTACGAGGATATAGGAACTACGCAGAGAAGTTTCGGTACGAGACTCGGAGGAATTCTTCCCTTCTCAATGGAGCGGAGTTGGAATCCATTAGCGATGAGGGGACAGCAACAAGAAGGGCATCATCCCCTAGGGCGAGGAGAGAACGCAAGAAGAAGGAGGAACTTCACCCGATCGTTTTCAATAGGATAGTTTAAGGATAGTGTTATTGTTGAGATTTGTTATGAATGTTTTGAAGTAAGGATTACCGAGCCATGAACCATTTATGTAATCGAGCTAAGCTTTTAAACTGACTGACGGAATACATCTTTAGCAAAGTAACTCATGTAAAGTTTTTGAAAGCTGTCAAGATGATTTGAAACCAAGTTCTTTTATGAAAACGAAAGTTTTATAAAAACAGATTTTTGGTAACAACTCGGTTTTCGAAAGAGAGTGTTGAAGAACATCAATGACTTTACATTAACACTTCAACATTGTTTAAAAAAAAATTGGCCTTATTTTGACAACTTTAATAAATAAAAGTTAATTGTTTTGAGTTACGAAAATCGGGCTGTTACATTTTGACTTCTCAAAGAAGCCTCCAATGAGAACCACACAAATATTTCCCCTAAAGGAATAAAAGAAAATCCAAATACACAACACATGACACTTCTCACTCTCATTCTCTTTCTCCTCCGAATCTCTCTCATTTTCTTCTCTGAAGTTCCAGCAACCCACAAACCCCAACATACTTTCTTTCTTTCTCTCTTCTCACTCACGAACATCTCCCTCTCTTCCACCAAGTTCTACCAACCGGAAACCCTCCTTCTTGCCGTTCTTCTTCCCGTTTCGAACGTCCCTGGACCGTCGTGGCATTCGTGTGCATCTTGGGTGGAAAGGGATTCAAGAGGTGTGAACCTCACAAGGTCAAGCATCAAGGAAAGCCATTCTCAACTCTCAACTCTTACTCCTCACGGTTTGAGGTAAGGAGTGAGTGTTACCTCTACTTGAGTTTGGGCTTCTAGTATGTTCATAAAGGGTACTAAGAGTGGGTGTTAGATTAGGGAATGAACATAGGATAATATTAGAGAGGAAAGGTAAAAAGGGTAATGGGAACCAATGAATGAATTAGAAACATGAGTTTTAAGGGAAGGAGAAACATTATTTTCTGTGATATGTTTTATTTACATGATGGTTTGGTTAAATGCTTTATTCATATTGTTGTTGAGGTATAAGTGTTTATGAGCTTTGATATTCATTGTTTATGTCTGTGGCCGAGCTGAGAGAGGGTGAGAATGGGAAGTGAGAAAATGATAAATATGGAAAGTAGGAGAGTTAGAGTAATAAGTCAGATAATGAGAAAGGTTAATGGAAAAAGGGAATGATTAAAGGGGTGAGCCGAGAGAGGCCGAGCTAAAAGAAATAGTTAAAAAGGTAAGAGGAATTAAAGAGAAATGGTTGTGTGATCGGGTCATAGCAGACGCGTACTGGGTGCGTGCATTGATCGCGTCAGACGCATACTGGGTATGTGCAGCTGTAAGACGAGTACTGGGTGCTCGCAGTTATGATTCACACAAGGTTTCGAGCACGGAATCGGTCGGATATGTTCCTGGTCATAGCAGACGCGTACTGGGTGCGTGCATTGATCGTGTAAGACGCCGAGATGCGCCGCTGTAAGACGGGTACTGGGTGCTCGTAGTTATGGACACTTCTTACTCCATAGAATGATCGGCGGTAGTGCTCCTGGTCATAGAAGACGCGTACTGGGTGCGTGCATTGATCGCGTCAGACGCATACTGGGTATGTGCAGCTGTAAGACGGGTACTGGGTACTCGCAGTTATGGACACTCCGATATCCGACCTTAAATGGTGTAAGACATGCACTGGGTGTATGCATCCGAGAAGAGTAAAAGATTGTAAGCTATGAAAAAATGGAATTGTGAGTAATGAATCCGAGATAGAGATGGTTTACTGAGGTAAGAGAGTAGTGGCCGAGAAGCCGAGTGTAAGAATTAAGGAAAGGGTATAAGAGGAATTAAATCAGATGAACTGAGGTATAACTAGTAGGTAATGGATAAACTGGATTGTATGATATGAGCCGAGCTAAATTAGATTGTATGCATGTGAACCGAGCTAAATGAGATTGTGTGTATGTGAACCGAGCTAAATGATGATGTATGCATGTGATATACGGTTTGATTACTTGTCATTTATGTGCTAATTTACTACTTGTGTTTGGCTTGGTAGTTCGGTATGTCATGTTAGAAACTGCTTATTTAAGTTCTGTGTAATGCTCACCTCCTTACCATTTTTCAGGTACTAAGCCCGAGCAGACGCAGTCCCCGGCCGAGCAGGTTCACTCTCCCTCACAGGGAGAGTAAGTTATTTAGAGTCGGAGAATTAGTTGGGCCTCGGCCAGTTGGGCCGAGCTAAAACACTTTTGTATTTTTGACTTCGGATTGCCTAGATGGGCCTCGGCCAGTTGGCCGAGCTAAACTTTTACTGAACTTGTATTTTGAATATGAACTCGGTGTAACTATGTTGTTTCACTTTTATTTGTTGATATATTAAGTCTTCCGCTTTATAACTCTGATGTCTTTGTATTAACGAAAGGAAATATTATTATGGCAATTATCATATTCGTTTTGAAAGAAAATTTTATATCCTAAATTTTCGGGTTTAAGGGTAATTATTATATAGGGTGTTACAACACCCTTTCAGTGGAACCAAATTACCCACTCTTTAAAATATCCTATTATGTTATATTTTGAAAATGCACCAAACAGAATAAAACTCGTATGTTTGTTTCGCCACATTCTAACACATCTACCAAACGCTAACCAAGTATATGACAAAAAGTAGACCTTGCTTGAACTTATGTTTCTTTTCTTATTCACTAACAAGAAAATCCGAATTTATAACATATACCTGCTTAGCAAGCTTGAAGCTGCGAGTCCGCATGCATTCAATGCCAATATAAAGAGTTGGTAAATGGCACCAGGAATAACAGGATATCAAGCTTTAACCTGTAAAAGAACAATTTATAGATAATAACAGGATTTCATAAGGCTTTTAACGAATAAAAATCACTTAGAAACACATACATGCAAGTGAGAACCTATTATAAGAATGACAAGTTTGGACGATAAAATTGTAATTGGTAATTTGTTATGGGCAAAAGCTTTTGTTAAGTGAAATTTGAAAGAAATCATGTGTCAGTTCGTAGAGGGTAATGAAGCAGTAAAAGTGAAAATGTTGGGATATTGCAAAAGTAATATGAAATTTCTTCCTAGGGAGAGGAGAAAAATCCACCACACTCAGGTATAAAACCAATAAGCCGGAGGACCTAACAATCACATGCACAGTACAAGATTATTAGGCCTGAAACCTGAGGTTGTCCATCCAACCCAAGCCACAATGCTAAAGTAATTTCCAACACAGTGTTTTGAAATTTAAACAGATTTTTTTTCTTTATCACCAATATCTTACTTGATATTTATCTACTCCTATTTGTCCTATCGTTGGGCAACTACTTGGGGCAAGGATTGTAAAATGTAACTACTTGATATATAACTACTTGAGGCAAAATTACATTTTTGGTTTTTTAAGTTAGTCTCAACATAAATCATGCATTTAATACATATTAAGATATGAAAACAAACAACTAACAGATAAAAGAATAATAGAACTGCTTAAATAGTTAACTACTTCACCTAAGAGATTGAAAAAATTAGCTAGAGTACACGACAAATTGTTAAAAAACATTAAAACAGTTTAAGTTGATTACAAGAATTACTTGAGCAACATCAAATTACTTGAAGTCTCTAATCCAAGACATGCTTCTAAGCTCAAAGTCAAACAACAAACCAAGTTAGTACCTTAGCCAAAGGATCAAAATCTCGGTAACATGTGAGATTTGTTTCAAAGAAGTCATCAACTCAATTACTCATGTAACTATCAGAATTCAAAATATGTATTTAAGTAGATGTATTAGGTAACATAGAACTAGGAAGGATAAATTAAGCATAAACTAGGGAATAACTGTAACAGCCCGATTTTCACCTCCCAAAAATAATCATCATTTATAAAAAAAAAAGTTACTAAAAATTTGGGAAATTTTTTTTTTTTTTTTGAAAACGTTTGTGGAAAACCATTGGCGCATGCTCGCGTCCTTACTTGAAAACCGGGTTGTTACTTAAACTATTCGCACAACCTCTGACTCTTCCTAATGAAAACTATGGGATGAAGATCTCAGTCCTCCTTCTTATATCCTTGCTTAACTTCAGAAGATGAAGCCATCTCCCTTGCTGCTGGTCCGCCGTTCTTTGGCACCCATTGCATCCTAGTTGGAGTAGAAGAAGTCTTCCGAGCTTCACATCGCACCTTCTCCTCGTAGTCTCTATATCCACGGACAGAAACTTGCTCCAAGAGAGGTCCTAAGTTAGCTCCGCAAAGTCGATGCTCTGGATCCGGAATCACGATCGGGGTGTCGCCAATCCATACCCAACCAGAGGGGGTACGCTTCCAGCCACATCCATGTCGAGTCCATGTAGCAATCTCCATGCGATACTCCATCTGCACGTTGTAGTACCAGAAGCACCGATATACCAACGGGCAGGAGAGAGTTAGCGAACTGAACGACAAGTCGTCGACGTTGTGGATTTACCGCAGGCGGAATATCAAGACAACACACACAATACAAACAAGGCACACCACACAGCACTCAAGCATAACATCACCATTCATATTATATTAACTTATTGACATTCTTATATAAACATCTTTTATTTTCAATCATTTCCTCAATCACTTCTTCATTCACCATTCCCAATCTTTCACTTATTCCCTTTCCCTCTTCAAGGGTTTCCATCACTTGTTCCAAACTTCACCTTCTCATCATCAAAACTTCATAAACTTTACTTTTCTTAATTATAAATCTTTCCTTAACAATTTTTATTGAATTATAACCATCGATGATCGGGGGATTAGAGAATCATCGAGGTACGCGTCCGGTCGTAGTTAGCACTCACGTTTCAAGTCTACATCTCCTCGGCCATCCATTCACCTAGTCGGAAGCAAATAGGAGTACAGAACCTTTACCGTGCGGGCACGACAGCTGTCTCATAACAAATGGTCCCAGACCAGGAGGACTCAGCCTCAATTCATATCAATTCAATTCATATACATATACAAGGCACACTGTCTCACTACAGTGGCAAACAAGATGCCCCACTCCAGTTCCTCTCACTGTTCTAGACTTGCAATCTAGGGGGCGACAGTACAATTTCTAGCTGATCATGCAGAACTTGCCACGGCATTAGACTCAGTCCCCACCACGTTAGTGCGCCACTTGTGGAGTTCGTTCCGCCTAGAAAAGTACTCTAGACTTCTTGACGTTTCACCGTCATCGTCCTCCCCTAATGCAATCTCAACCTAAGTATCCGAAGATACCTATGGTTCCTTCCTCTCCACTACTTCGGGTTAACTCTCATACCTCACCGCATTCGCTGTTAATGTCTTTTAAAGGCTTTTATCTTTTTAATTAACCTATTGGTCAGCTCACCCTTCGTGCATCCCTTCAATGAGTCCTGACCGCTAACTTTGCATCACTTTTCCTTTCTCAAACTTGGCACAGAGCGGAATCACATTCACAACTTGAATCTTATCACAAAACTTCTCTTCAAACAACTTTTTCATAAAAAATTTCTTCCAAAAGTCCAATTCATGAACCCTTTTCTAAAAAATTTCATTTCATACCTCTTTTGCAAAAATCTCCTTTCACAGTCCCTTTCAGAAAATCTATTTCGGAAAATTTTTCTCATTTTGGGAACCCCTTTAAAAATACATTTTGTAAACTCTTTTCAAAAATCTCATTTTGGGAACCCCTTTCAAAACTACATTTCATAAATTCGTTTCAAAAAATTCAGTTCACAAACTCTTTTCAAAAATTCTTTTTATAAGTCCTTTCCAAAAATCCCATTTTCGAAAACCTTTTCAAAAATTTCATTTCAAAAGTTTTTCACAAAAACTTTCTCTTATTGAGAACTAGTGGAGGAGTAAGCTCAACTCAACGCTAGACTCAGCCCAAGAAATTTTAATAAGAATCAAGCTTCACTCTCATCACCTTTCACTTTCCAAACATCATCAACATTCCTTCCTCGCTCTGGCTCATTCGCATCATTATCAAACCATCATCTCCAATCTCATCTCTTTATCACTTTCAATCTTTCTTTTCTATTTCCTTTCCAACCATTCTCAATCTTCTTATCATTATCTCCACTCTCAATGTTTTATCAAGCTCAGGCTGCCTTACTCCACAAGGACTTAAGCCACACAAGGGTTATCTCTTCTTGGTGTCTTTTATTTCTATTCTCTTTTTATCGTCATTCCCAGACATCAGCTTATACTCAACAAATAATAATATCAACATGCATAGATGAACCAATATAAACAGCACACCATTAGCATACAAACATCACACACAACAAGGTGGTCTTTGTCCTCTTCGTATAAGTGGCCACACAAAGCAAACAATTGCCACTATACTACTGACTCAGAACCACTGAGTTCCGATCTTTGAGCTGATACGGAATGTCTTAATATAACACCTACTACCACGGTGTCTTAGGAAAGCTACTCTCTCACCTGAGGTCCAGCGATTAGATGTGCACAGTCTTCTCTGATCTTGGTTGCTGCCACTGCCTTAATCCCTCGTCTGTAACGTTCCTCAAATTAATTAAAATACTTTTTCATTACTGACTTTTATTAAGAAAACATTTTCTTAACTAAAACATTCTTTCGTTCCTCGTCGGAAATCTTAAAACATGATTATTTTCTTAAAACACTTTTAACTTTCCTTAGTTCTTTAAACATTTAAAACCATTTGAAAACATCAAATAAAACAATTTAAATCACTTGGCTAGGTTGCTGGTCCGTCTTGAACAGCACCATAACCTCATTCAAAAACACCGAAAAATTCACCGGTTTCAATCCGGGTTTTTCTAAAATCAACGACCTTTTGAAAACCAAACTTTGATTCTCATGAACTCAATCTAGAAATCAAGAAAACAATTTTAAATAAACTTGCACAGCAAGGAATAGTTTCACAAAAATCAATTTTATAGAACCTGAAAACATCGTAAAAACTCTTTTTGTTTCAAATACTCTTTAGTTCAATATTAATACCTTAAAAACTCAAGTTTTTGTTAGAAAACAAGTCACCAACACAATCTCACAAACTTAAACAAATCAAACCAAATAAATTTCAAAACAATTTACACACATAAACAATTAACCAAGCATTTAACTTAATCACAAACAAACATTCATTCTTAAGCAAATATTTCACAAATCAAATACTTAATTCAAATTATTCAACACATAATTGATTTCAAAAACATTTAACTTTTGTCAAACAAAAACACTTAAACATGCTTAAGCTCACAAACCGAATGCACACACATAATTTCACTTAAACACAAAACTTAGTCCTAATCAATTATTTTATCAAATACCTTCATTATTCCTATGTGACTTCATGGAAAAGAATCATAATCTAATTAACATGCATAAACCGAAACCATACACACATCAAAGCAAGATTCATGCATCATCAAACACACAAATCATGAAATTATTTTCTTCTTTTTCCTAATGAAACCGTGATCCATATCTTTGGAAAACAATCAAACTTTAATTTATTTTCCTTAAATCAAATCAAGAATCACATAAGAACATATAACATAAGTCAAATTATAAAAATCATTTTGTTCTCCCTAATTCTCTTCCAAAACCGAGACATGCAATTCAAGAAATCATAATCTTTTATTTAAATTTAACATGCAAGAATTAAGTCCTAAGCTTTTTCTAGCAACTCATGCAATTATCATGGATACACACCTTTAATTTATAAAAATAACTTTTCAAGGATCAACACTCACATGCATGCACTTAAATCATGTAGATCAAGTCATGAAATTAAACATACTAACACAAATCAAAGACAAACTCATTTTATATGGAAAAGGGACAAAAAACCGTGACATGCTTAAAGAAAACATCAAAGCTTTTGTTTCAAAAATCATTTTCAAAGCTTAAGATCAAGACAAAAATCAAGGATCAAAACACAAATCAAGCTTTATAAAATAAAAGCAAAGATCAAAACATAAATCAAAGCTTTTCTTAAGATTAAACCAAGAATCAAGACATGAAAAGGTTCAAGGTCATACAAATCATTTTCAAACAACATGCAAGACTAAAAATAAAAATGAATTTAGATCAAATATGAATTTATTAAACAAACACATAAGCACCTCATAGTTCACGGTTTTAAGCATAAAATCAAACATGCAAGAAGATCTACTTCAAGTTCACAAAGATTATAAACAAAATTTTAGATCTAAAAGAAAAACATCAAGATCTATCATAAAAAATACCAACCGAATCATAGAGTCCATCATTTTAGTTCATTACAAATTTATTTAAGTCTTAAAAATCAAGATCAAAGCAAGAACATCACATGCAACCTTAGGTCAAACCATAAAAATGAACATGCAAGAGAAGAAAAGAAAAATTACAAGATTACAAAATAAAAAGTAGTTCTACTCTTCTAGGATCTTCGGTTATACCAAGAAGAAAGGTCTTCTAAGCACTTGATCTTCATGAAATTCCTAGGTTTAGGGTTGATCTCCTCTCCTTCTTCCTCACGGCCTCCTCTTCTTTCTCTCTTTCTCTATTTCTATTTTCTTAGTCTAAGAGTTTGATGAGTTCTTAGACTTGTATTTGGTTTGGTGTTTGGGCGAAGGAAATGGAGAAGTGAGAAGTGAGTGAAATGCATCAAAGGCCAAGACTTATATAAGCAACTCATGGCTTCCTATTTTGCCCTTGGTTGGTTCGACCACAAGCTTGTAGAGGGAAGGGTAAATTCGGTCTTCCCTATTTTTGCATGGGTGAAGGTTAGCATCTCTTCAGGGGACATGTAGAGGACATTAGGTGCTTAAGGTCAATCTAGGCTTAATGGTTAGTTGGCTCTCCATTAGGATTTCCACCATATAGTTAGGGTTTGGTTAGGACTTGGTTAGGTCTTGGTTACTTGGTCTCCACACTTAGAGAAAATTCTAGGCTTTCATACTCACACATACGGCACACACACATATACATGCATACACACACTCACTTACTTACACGCCTAACACACACATACATACATATTCACATGCACACATCATACTAACACACACATTCATGCATATATAATCATGTTCTTTCCTCTAATTAAATTCTACACACACACACATGTAAAAACCGTACATACACATGCATACATAGAAAAATAAGTAATCACAATAACACCAAAAATATCAAGCCCACATATTTTTATAAATTAAATCACCTTTTCATAAAGTAGTTTCTTGTTGAAAAATTTACTATTTCCTTAAAAAGAATCTTAAACACATAAGCATTTCCAAAAATTCAACTTTAAAAATCATAACATTATTTCATGAAAAATCATTTCTTTAAAATCATTTACCACTTTGAAAACATGGATTTGGGAATTTGTTTAAGAAAATATCCTTTAAAAATTACTTTTCTCAAAAATAATTCTTTTTAGAGATTAAAACCGTACGAGGATTTCGAGGGGTGTTACAATAACAACGTAAAGCCAAAATGTATCCTTATAGTGCAGACACACACCTCAGCCGATATCTCCTCTTTTAAAGTGAACAACATACACATAAACAACCTAAAAAATTGCAACACATAATCTATCTAAAATAGCCAATCGAATGCATCTATCTATTAAATCCAACTACAAAAATATCTAAAATATAGAAATTGGATGAGGCTGAATCAAAATTGTTACCTCAATAGAGATTTTCTCCTCTTTAAGCACACCATTGAAACAAAAACTAGGAAAAGTTTCAATTGATTTTACTAAAACCATAAGTTTAGGTAACCTCTCAAGTGTGTGATAGATACCTTTAGCAATTCCTATGGTACTCAGTACTAGCAGAAACTATGAACAGAAAACCATTTTCTCTGGTCATCTCCTTGCTCTGCAATTTCCATCCGTTATTTTGATTATTTTGCTGTGAGTAAATTTGATATACTCCAATGTGCACTCTAAAAAATAAAACGTGTCATATATTAGTTAAAGATTAAAATTCCATCAAAGTTTGGAATCAAATAAGTTTACCTTCAGTAATCAACAGAAACATGATAATGCAGTAAAAGTTAGTAACAGAAATCAGAACAAATTAAGAGAGACGATGGTGATTGTAGAGGGAAAGCAAGAAAAATGAGATCCAAACCAAAACAAATTAAGAGTTTCATTAATCAAAATCACAAAACAAATTTCAGAGCCTAATCCCTAAAATATAACTGCAAAACAAATTCAGAACCCTAATCCCTAAAATATAACTGCAAAACAAATTCAGAACCCTAATCCCTAAAATATAATTTCAACACAAATTCAGAACCCTAATCCCTAAAATTCAAATCACATAGCAGATTTCATAATCTAATTTTGAGAGAGAAGACCAAAGGTAAGAGACTTACCGATCGCATGAGAAGAGTGTTGCGGAGAGCGAGAGAAGTGTGTGGCACCGATCGCGTGAGAAGAGCTCGAGATTGAGAGTGACGAGAGCTCGAGAGTGAGCGTGAAATGAGAAGCAGAGCGAGACTGTGAGCGACGAGAGCGTGAACGAGGCTGTGAGTGAAAAATACCACAATACGAGAGAATGAAGCTCGAGACTGAGAGGGAACTTTTTATTTTTATAATACCATACACTATGATATGGATAGTTGCATTGGTTGCAGACTAAGTTGTTAACTGCAACCAATGGGCCTGTGGTGACTAATTGAGGTGGATAAAATGGTCCGTTCTTGTAGCGACACCCCCCGATTCCCATAAGAAGGCTCTCGACTGGCTCATCCTCACTCTCATCTTCTACTGGGTCCTCCTCGACCTCGTCTGATGAAGTAGGTGCCCGACCACTGGGTAGAGGGTATTCAGCTGGTGCAGCCCTATCAGAACCTGCCGAACCAGGAGAAGAAGTATCCTCACTTACAATCCTCGAAGCAGATGAGTGAGAGTGAGTGGCAGAACAAAAACGAAATCTATGAAATCGACGAGCTGGTCGAGTAGGGGGTGGTCCACGGTAAGTGTAAAAAGGGGTACATGCATAGTGTAAATGACGGGAATCCGAAATCGTCGAGGACGCACCCGAGCCAAAGGGTTGGGGTGATAAAGGGTAACCTCTATCTCCTCCTCTAAGGTAGCTCGGCGCTCCTCATAAGTCCATAGACGGCTAGGGATGGGACGAATCTCTATGCAGGCTAGGTAATGAGTCGTCACCTAACAAGGGCACGGGTGTAAGTAAAACACATCCACATAATCAAATGAGAATAAGCTATCTAATTAGTCAAGTTCTGATAAGCAGCAGATCACAGTCAGATCATTAGCAGGTAGTATGCATATACAAATGAACAAGCCTTTTTCAAATTAAACCATATTCCTTTTAGTGCAAGTGGCATGATGTACGCTTTCTATCTCTCAATCCTGAGGCCTCCGATACTAGTCCCTCTCGGACGTCCATCCACATACACTGGTGTGTTCCCAGAACACAAAGATACGTTTCTAGAACGTATGACGAGCATGCTTGGAAGTGGTACATAATGCAACTCCCAGAGTATATGTCACATCGCGAAGACGTAATAACCACAGTGGTACACCACTCCCAGAGTGAACGTCACGTCGGGAAGATGTAATAACCACATCAATAGTGTCTCAGACACTGGCCACATTCCCAGAATATGTCATCAAGCCATGCCATAACCATTTGGTACTCCCACAGTACCCTCCTAATGTTCCAAAACATGACAAACGTTAACCTATCAACCAATCACCATGCATGTATGCACACATTGTATAATTAATTGGTTGACCATTAATTTACATTCCATAATCTCATAGCATATTATCATAAATTTCTTTGTTCTCAGCAAAAGAAATAATATACCATGGTCCTTAATTTAACTTTCCACAACAACATTAAGGCATTAAGAATAAATTACTCCAAGATATAATTTACTTCACAAACATTATTAGAGTAATTTACTTGATTTTTGGTTAAAAGAATTTAATCAAAATGATACTAATTATTTTTTAAAAATTCTTAAAATATATATATTCTGTTACAATGTCTAACCGGTTACTAGAACTCCTAACCGGTAAGATTCTGCAGCAGAAAACTAACAAATAGGTTTTTCAATACCATTTTCAATCACACTCAATTCTAACCCAAAATAACCATCAACAGAGCTTTAATGCCTCAAAGTAAACATGCTTTAACACTAAAATCATGTCAAATATCATTGCATGCAATTCTCATACACTATTTTGCATAAAAATCACGTAAAGCACAACTCAAAGTACCAAATCCATATATAATCATTTAAGACATGAAAACAATATCAAATTAGCTTGGATGCAATAAAATAAACTTGCTCCAACCTTGGTTTGAGCTCATATTGGTCTTAAAGCCATTGTCTTAATTCAATCTATGCCCTTTGAGTCTCATGGTGACTCATCCTATGTTTTATAACAAATTATTCTCATTCTAGTACATGGTTAAATTCTCCCTTACCTTAGAGTAGTGTTTAATGAGTATAGTTTCTGATCCTTTGAGAAAATCCACATAAACCAACAACTTTGTCCTCAGCTACACAGTGTCGACAGGGTTCAAAAACCGAAATTTTTGGTGCATGAAAAAAGAGTAAAAATTGGGGAAAACAATTAGGAACTACTCTATGAAACATGCACTAGAGAAACAAATTGATTTGAGACCAAGAGAGTATGTGCTTACATAAGTTGAAGCTCAAAGAGGGCTTCATGAATCAGAGACAGAACATGACAACTTCAAATTGTCAACTTCGTGGGTCAATTTCTCCTAGCTCAAGAACTCTCAACTCACGATTTTTATATCAATGTGAAGCTTAAAGATGAAGTTTCACAAAGGTGTATTACTCATGTTTTGAATCTCAGAATTGAAAGAGAACGAATAGCATGAACATGGAACCAGAAAACAGAGCATCAACACTCAAATGAGGCAAAACAAGTTGAATTCATCAACCAAAGAGCTATATATAGAAGAATTAGAGTGCCATGCATCAAGACACGTAGCATCCATTGAGATTAGAGTGTGATTCATGGCGAATTTTTGGGTTAATCCAAATTATTACTCATCAAACGCACTAACCCTAAGTTTCTGCACATCGTCTACCGGTGACAGGGCACTTCTAACTGGTTAAAGACTGACAAAATTCAAAAAATTTTATTTTGTTCACTTCCCCTCCAACAACCCTTCTAATATTACAATTAGTTCCTAACTCAATGACTAAATTGCAAAACTTATATTTTTACACATAATACCAACATAAAAAAATATTTCTCATAACTTTATATTATCAAATATACGTAACATTCACAATTAAAATATTCAAACAAACTATAATTAATTTATAAAAAAAATATTATAATTAATATTTATTATTATTTGGGAAATGAATTTAGGGGTGTTACACTACTCCCCCACTTAAAAGGAATTTTGTCCCTGAAATTCTACTTTACATAAACAATTTGGGATACTCTCGGCGCATCTTATCCTCTAATTCCCAAGTCGCATCCGATACATCGCCACTCTCCCAGATAACCTTGACTAGCGAAATCTCTTTTCCTCAATGTTGTTTGATTCTTCGATCCTCAATCCGAATAGGGCCAGTTTCAAAGGTTAGGTTTTCTCGCAAAGCTAAGTCGTTGATTTGAGCTCAATATATGATGTTTTTAGATGTTAATTAACCCTCTTTCTTAATGATTTTGGCTTGTTTCTCAAGTGATTTTAGGAAAAAGATTGAGTTTTTGCCTATTAATGATTAGGGATGAGATCCTTGAGGATTTTGTACCTTTTTGGCCTTGATTTCAGGTTTTGAAGCATAAATTGGTGAATTTGGACAGAGGAATAAGAAAGAAGTCTTGGAACCATGAAATTGGAGCAAAGGAAGGCAAAATGGTGATTTTCAGTCTCGTGCGCCCAAGCGCAAGAATAGTGCGCCCAAGCGCATGTGGGTCAAAGGGCCAGCAAATGGGGTGCAAAGAGCTAATTCTCACAGGTACTTTCACACCCAGGCGCAAGTCAAGGCGCGCCCAAGCGCGTCCATGGGGTCAGCCATTCAAAGCAGGGTCAAATTCTCAACCTGGTGCAATACAATAGGTGCACCCAGGCGAGCGATTCATGCGCCCAGGCGCCCGTCGCTGTTGCTAATTTTAAATCGTATCTTTTTCAGATTTGGCTGACGGATAATTTTTGGTTTTAAATACAGTAGGATTGAGATTTTAGAATTAATAGAGAACAGTTTGAAAAATAGTTTTTAGAGGTTTTGCGATGAACACGGGGATTGGAGATTCAAGTTTAGTGGTAATTATGGATTTCTCTACTACTTATATTGTTTTTCTCTTCTCTAATATGAACTAAATCCTTATTTGGGATGTAGGAGTAGATGGTTATGGAACCTTGTTAATATTTATGCAATGAATTAATTTGTCTTTTCCATTATGAATTTTGTGTTTGATTATGTTTTTATTGTTGTTCATGAAAGCGCGTGATTCATGACGAGGGAATCCTAATTTAATAAACATATTAATTTGGGATTGTGCCCAATAATCAAGCAGTTCAATTGCGTAGGGATAGACATATTTCTTATGAATTAAATAATTTTATGAGTTTTGATTGAACATTAATTAAGGGTTAGGTTTTAAGACTTCACTTGAGACATCAAGGGAGGTTAATCTCTAAAATACGGACGTTTCCTACTTTTTCAAAACAAATTCGGAATTCAGGAAAACAACTTAATTCGTTGTTAAATATTTTAGGAACCTTCATCGAAACTATGTCCTGCTCTTCTTACTATCTAAGAACCGTTATTTTTATTTATTTTAATCAACAATTCTCAAATCAATTAAATTCAAATTTAGATTTCACTTAGTAACTACAATCAGGTGAGAATTATTAGAGTCAATTTTAATCCTCGTGGGAACGATACTCTATTTATCATTATATTACTTGTACGATCTGGTATACTTGCCAAAATCCCAACAAGTTTTTGGCACAGTTGCCAGGGATTAAAATTAGATTTTAATAATTTTTCGGTACTATGAGTAGTTATAGAGTGAAATCTGGAATGTAAAATAATGACTTTTGAGTATTTAGATTTTTATAATTTTGTTTTGACTTCACCTCCTCTTACTTATGATGCAAATACCTCGATCTATGGGATTGAGGAATTGTATTTCAATGAGTATAAGAAATCTGTCATAGAGGAATGGGTACAAAAGTTTTCGGTTAAGGAAGACCAAAATACTAATTTCTCTACAAATTTAGAAGAAGAAGAAATTAAGGTGCATCATGAGGTAGTAGAGGTGAAACAAAACAAAGAAAACAAGGTTAGGATAATAGTAGAGAAATTTGACTCATCCTTGCGTGCTGAATTTTCTGAACTTAAAAATTGTGTTAAATCTCTTGCATATTTGGATGATTCAAAAATTTTCAATTATGTTCAACCCCTGAGTTTGCATGATATTCTTCTAAATAATCAACATACATTGTTGAACCATGGGATGAATAAAGATCCCGAGAATGTGGTTTTCCTAATTCATGGAATTAACACCTTCATGAATGAGGAAAACTACAAATTGTTTGAGATGATGTATGGAGTAAGGAATGTACCTTTTGACCCTGGAGGAATTGAACTTATTTCTAACACTTCCTTACTCTACCATCATTCATGCTCATTCCCATGGGATATGGGAGTAACTTGTTATTCCTGCATCACATGGGATTTAACCCATAGGATTTAGGATCCTGGTGGATTCTCTTTAGTTTTGTAGTAGTGTAGGATTTAAATTTTTAATTAGGATATTGAATAAAGAGTTTAGAGTTTTCTATATGTAACTGCTAATGGGGTGCTTCTAACACTATTTTTAGTTGTTCATGTGACACAGGTGAATAAGTTTGGGGGAGTCTCCTCCATGGTGCATCAAGAGAGAATGTTGTGCTACAAAGGGAAGTCTCTAACTCTTTGCTTTTGTTTTTAGTTTTTAATTTTTATTTTATAGTTTAGATTTAGTGTGTTGCTTGAGGACAAGCTAACTTCTAAGTTTGGGAGAGTCCAACAAAATAAAAAATTTTCATGACTTGATGATTTCCCTTAGCTTTGTGTTAGTTGTGTCCTGGTAGAAGTAGGTAATTATTCTAGGCTTAGAATTTTCTTTCTTTTGATAAGTTTAGATGTCTAGTTTAGGAACGAAGTTCACTTCTCTAAAATAAACTGCTTAGATTGAATGTGTAATTCTTTTAAAAATTGGTTACTTGGGCAAACTCTTTGAGAATATATGCTTAGCAAACTGTCCTTACCTGTGAGATTTTGGCCTTATACACAAAAAAAAACGGGGGTAGTAATTGATGACTGAATTTTAAAACCCCTATTTTTTTCATGAGTGCGTTCACTTTGACTATGTGTTCTAGAACTTGACCTATGACCATTTCAAGATTGATATTTGATTACATGCATGAACACGATAAAGGCACTTAGGATGTGTTGTTTGTGGCCTTCAACAATTTTTGAGGAATAATGTTCCCTTAGTTGCCCACTTTGAGCCTTTGAGATTTAATGATTTTCTTTGGTACCCTGCATAAATTGAATTATTATTGTGAAGTACCTTTGAAATTTGTGATGGAGCAATTAAGAGGAATGTGTGAAAAAAAAATGCTAAAGTGAAAGTGTGAAAAAAATGAATGACATGAGTTCTACTTCTCTTCCAAAAAAAAGTAAAAAAAAGGAGAGTAGAATGAATGAATGAATGAAAAAGAAAAGAAAGGATATTTGAATTGGAGTGGATATGTGATCAATTGTTGCATCTAATTGCTTCATTCGTGAATTTTAAAGGGAAATTTTTGTGATTGCATTGATTAAGCCCTTTGTGTATCCCTTCCTTCTTTATTCCACCTTGTTCTTCTAGCCGTGGCCCCATTACAACAAAAATTAAGACCTTTTGATTTATGCATGTTTTTAATAAATTCAGTGGAGATTTAGGTCTATGGTCAAGCTTATGGCAGCACATTGTTAATTGTTAAAACTTGAGTGCAAAATTTTAAACCTTCATAAATGAGAGGAATTTGTGAGTTGTGAGTTATTTGATAGCCACATTGTTCTCTTGGAGATTGCCCCTCTAACCAATTTTTGATCGGATTATTGGCGTGTGAAGAAAAGTTTTTGAAGAGAGTGAGCCGAGTTTCTTGCTTGGATTGATACATCTTGACAAAGGAAGTGGTCTAAATGCTATGTTTTGGGGAGTGATTTGAGCTCAATATATGATGTTTTTAGATGTTAATTAACCATCTTTCTTAGTGATTTTGGCTTGTTTCTCAAGTGATTTTAAGAAAAAGATTGAGTTTTTCTCTATTAATGATTAGGGATGAGATCCTTGAGGATTTTGTACCCTTTTGGCCTTGATTTCAGGTTTTGAAGCATAAATCGGTGAATTTGGACAGAGGAATAAGAAAGAAGTCTTGGAACCAAGAAATTGGAGCAAAGGATGTAACGCCCCGCATTTTCTCGTAAGTGCGTAAACGATTTCGATGAAAACCAACTAGGAGTTTTTGGTTCTCAAAAGGATTTTCTAAAAAGAGAATTGATGATTTTATTAAAAAGTGAATTTCCTTGTGGAATAATTTGCATTTTTGATTTGTGAACTTTGAAAGTGTGATCTTTTGAAATTTTTGATTTGATTTATAAAATTTATTTTTGTGAGACGAATTTTTATGAAACCATGATTTTTGAAAGTTAATGACCTTAAATAAATTTATCTTTTGGAAATCTCTTGTTTGAATGGAAAACTGGATTTTTAAGGCTATTTAGAGATTTTAATTATGTGTGTTATGTGTATCCCATTGTTTTACTTTGAAATAGCCTAAGTTTTCTTTATAATAAAATGTGTTCTTGTAGGAAATTAAATTAATTGCCATGACATGAAATTGATTATGCTCAATATGATATATGTTTGATTTAATATGTGAATGTGGTTTGAAAAATAAATATGATTAGAAGAATATAGACTATGTGTGTGTGCATATGGTGCTACAGTTTTATTATGTGTGTGTATGCATGCATATGATTCTTGAGTTGATGATGCCTTAAAATGAATCTAAAAATGGAAAATGAAAATGAAAAATGCATGATGTATGTGCATGTGTGTGATGCTACGGTGAGTGTGTGTGTGTGTGTTGGGGTAGATGTTCAAATTAGGGAGGAGATACTTGGAAGACTTAGAAGCTACCAAGTGGATTGCATGAGTAGAAAATAGGAGCCTTGAAATGACTAAGCATGATGAAGCCTAGCCCTAGACTAAGAACCATGTTCCCTCTTTGATTGAACCCCTCCCATGCAAACTTTGAGAAACCCAAAACTACCCTCCTAATTGGTGCCTTGGCCGAAACCCATTCCAAGGGCAAAGGAGGCAATTTCGGTGCCCTTATATCCAACCATGCCTTAGTTCCTTTCCTTACTTTCTTTCATTTCTTTTACAAACACAAACCAAACACTTTCTAAGGGACTATCCAACCCTTAGAAGAAAAAGAGAGAGAAGAAGAGAGAGTGTGGCCGTGAGTGACTCGAAGAAGAAGGGAGGAGATCTAGACCAAGTCCTTGAACTTTCTTTGAAGACCTAGAGCCTTTGAAGTAGAAGACTCAATTTTCTTGGTAGGTTATAAGGAAATCACGAAGAAAACCATGAGAGTTAGGATTTTCTTTTGGTCTTGTAATTTTTCTTTCTTCTCTTTTCACTGCATGTTTATTTTTATAGCTTGAGAGGTGAGTGCAATCACGGACTTTTACATTGGTTTGTAAATATGTGAACTTATAGACTCTTAAAGCTTCGGTTATGGCTTCATTAGGTAGATCATCATGATTTTCTAAACAAACTCCTAAAGAATCTAAATCACTACTTGAGATCTTTATAAAAACTAAAATGAAACACCCTTGCATGTTGATTTCTTCTCCAAAATCGTGAACCGTGAGGTTTTTATTGAAAAGATTTGGTAAATAATTTATGATCTAGGTTTGATTGGTAACTGTAACACCCCAAAATTTTAATCCCCGATTAATGAAATGTTATTTATAATGTAATTATAATTAATGGTTTCTATGTTAATCCTTGATTAAAATATGTGTTCATGTGACTAGCTTAGGTGTGTGAAATTATTTAATAAATATAATAATGTATAAAATAGGAGTTTTGCATATTAGTCCCTGGGTAGGGACCTAGAAGCAATTATAGGAAAGGTTTTGGAGGGAAAGTAAATAAAATAATTATTTTTCAAAATCTGGGCAAAACACTCGAGTATTATTCTGAATACTCGAGTATTCTGGGTCAATCTGCACGAGTTAGTGCGTTTGATGAGTCACCATGAACGAGTCCCCTCCGTTGACACGAATACTCCGTCATCAACAGCTCAAGAGTGTCGTGTCGTGATGCATGATGCCCCTCCATGTCTATAAAAGCTCATCAACCTTCCTAAGCTAGGAATTTTGCTCAATCTTGCTTGTGTTGACATAGTTAGGGTTTCGAATTTATCCTCTTCGATTCTCTTTCAATTCTGAGTGTTAAGGCATGAGTGATACACGAATACAAAGCTCACATCACGAGCTTTGTATAGACATAAAAATCGTGAGGATTGAGTGAGTGTGTTGGGAGAATTGGAGCTGAGAAGTTGGAGTTTGTTCTGTCAAAGTGTTGCTTGGAGCTTACTTTGATCTTGATTTCTGGTAAGCTCACAAATCCTTGAGTCTCAAATTCGGTTTCCTTAGTTAGATTATGTGGCATAGAGTCTATAAAATCTAATTTCCCTAATTCTATTCTCTGTTTCATGTGTAAACCAATTCCACTTTGGTGTTGCACTCTAAATGCTCTGCATATGGTGCTTGAAGTTGGTCTGAGAATTGTGGAGCTTTTCTTTGGAGATTTACTGTTTGATTCATGTCTGAGAGGTAAGGGGAAGTAATTATATTCACTAGATAGAGATTAAATTCCATGAATTGTGTTAGAGAGCCACCAAGAGGCTCTAAGGGCTTAGATTGAATAGGAACTTTGGTTTGGAGACCAATCCATGCTCTAAAACTGTGTTGAGCAAGTTCTATATCATGCATGCAAGCTTAAATGAACTTTACCTTATGAGTTTTATGCATATTATGCAATTTGAGGTGTTGAGTTGTTAAAATGTGCATTTTATGCATAATTGTTGGATTCTCTGTCAAATCTGTGTTTTGATATGAAATAAGTGTTGTAACATGTTTAAATGATGTTATGTTAACTCTGTGGATCCCTGGAATGGACTAGAATTAAGTGGAAATGAAAATGTTATGTGAAAACCAAGTTTCAGTGTTTTCTGCTATGAAACACTCGAGTAAAAGACAGGATACTCGAGTAAAATGTTTATGAAACAATGTAAATTGAGCAAGAACACTCGAGTATTTTGTCTGATACTCGAGTATCGTGCATGACCTGATAACAAGTTAAGGCTAATCACTCGAGTCATTCAAGGGAACTCGAGTATTCTGGAAATGTCCATGATCACTCGAGTAACCTATGAACTACTCGAGTAAATTATTGATTTTGAAACCCAAATCCTCAGAAAGTCATGAACACTCGAGTAATCTTAAGAACACTCGAGTAATCTGGAAAAGTTGGAGAACACTCGAGTGTACTGAATTTTACTCGAATAAATTACCCAGAACCTGAAAACACCATTTTCAATTCTGACTTAATTAATTAAGGAATTATTAATAATAGTTCAAGGGATCAAGACTTAGAGAAATTGATTAATACAAATAGATCATTTGGTGACGGTCCTTTTTGATAAAGAAATAAGCCTAGGTGGCCTGTAAAGTATTAATCAATTTCCCTTAAGTCCAAAAGATAAAATGCATTCATTCTGGAGTTTGGATGGTAGGACGTATATCATGTTTTTGGTAAACATGTGGAGGGCCTCTAGGAGTGCCAATATGCTTGCTTGATGACATGTCATTGGCGTGGTCGGCATAGTGGATGCCGATATGGTTATACCATTTGGATGACGGTCCGTTTGGATGACGGGATATGCTCGGGTGGCATGGATTCCAAGCTTGTCGTGTACATTCTAGGTGAATGTACGAATTGTTGTATACCTAGGAATACAACGCACTGTTGAGTGCTGGGTTGTCAGGGATGGACGTTAGAGAGTGACATAGTATGATGAAGATAGGCTTGAGAGCTAAAGTCATGCATCATGCCACTCATTTAAATTAATTGTGATAAATGAAATAAGTGTGAGCATCCTATGTGCATTAATTAACTGCTAAGTGATATATGTGATTGTTGTTAATTGATGCATATTTACATACTCATATTGCACAATTTATTCTCTGTTGATTATGTGTATAGAATTGCTTACCCCTATGCCCTTGTAGGTGATGTCTCGTTACATTGCTTGCATCGAGATCCGGCCACTTCCTAGTGGCACATGGATCTATGAGGACCATCATGCGGTGTTCGAGGGAGAGGTAGAGGTTACCTTCTACCACCCGAACCCGTTGATCCAATTCCGTCCTCGTAGATTTAGGATTCCCATCATATACACTATGCATGTACCCCCATTTTACACTTACCATGGACCACCTCCCACGCGACCAGCTCGCTCTTATCATAGTTTTCGTTTTCGACCTACCCGCTCTCACCCATTTACCTCGAGAGTCGTCCGCGAGGAGACTCCCCCTTCTGATCCGAGGAGCCCAGTCAGGGTGTAACATCCTACCTTTTTATAATAAAGTTTAATATAAGAAATAGAAATAATGAGTCTTATAAAATTTTTGACAGGGTTTCCTTTAAAAATTTAATCTTTCCCTTATAAATCAAGTCACCTGTCAGATTCCAGAAATCATTCAATATGATAAACCAGATATAAAAGTTTCCTTTCTAATGAAGTTCCAATATAAATGTAAAGTCCTGGTACACGTTTAAACAAATATAACTTAAAAGAAAATATTTGAATACATTATATAAAAACATAATTAATTGTCTCATTTATGATTACAGAACTAGAGGTTGCATAAATATGACTCTTAGGTCATATATACCAATTACACTCCATAATTTGGAGTGTAATGCTCCTCGGTGTCGGACTTGCCGATGACTCCATTGTGTACCTAAAAATGTCAACTAAGAGGGTGAGACATTTAAACAGAAATTAAAGAAAACACATAATAACAATAATAGGATATAAGTATATACACATCACACCAATATATGATTCCATATAAATAAAGTTTCCATATATTTTCCATATTATAATCCAAAATTCACAAATGCATATGATGCGATGCAACTCCATAACCCATAATGATCCATATGCCATATGGTTCCATTTATCCATATTTCCATAATTCCATGATTCCATATGCCCATATATCCATAATTCCATATATCCTCACATCACCCTCCACACAATTGGGAAAAATCAACTAGGAGTAAGTGTTCCCCAACCAATGCTTGCACAGTACTTCACGTGACCGTCCTTCGTACAATTTGGGTTGTTTACCCAAATTGGCTATAGCGGGAACCACTTTGCACTAGTCATGATGTGTATAAGTGATCGATAAAAACTATTATAGTGTGCACAGGACCAATCCCCGACTTATCCAGTACTTCACGTGACCGTCCTTCGTACTGGCTTAGGTCCCTTGGTAGATCAAAGTCCTCTACAATAGTTTTCCACGATTGTTTCAATAACACAATCTAGTCACTACGACACTCTCGTCCGTCGATTCTATGGACCTTCACGTACCCGTCCTTCGGTCCCTAGAATGTTTTCGTATCTTTCCCAATTCCTAACGTCCTTCCTCACTTCTTAATGCACGTATTTCTACTTATTTTAATTTAATTAAATATTCAAGCCTTTATAACATTATTTCCATTTAAACATGTTTTCCAACTTAGGATTATTATCCATAATAATCCCATAATTACCAATAAATTATATGATCAACCACAATCATGATAATAGCTTTCATTCATTCATGTCATGTAAGTTCAATTATAAATTAAGCCATAATTCAGCATAATCAACAACCAATCAATTTCACATAAAACCCTATTTTCAGCTACCACACATAATACATACAAAGACAAACCAAACATATGTATACAGTTATATTTCTATGATTATTACTATATCCTTTCTCTAATTTAAGCCAAATGTCTCCCCCCTTACCTTTGAAGAGAAGAGGAGAAATTGGGGTTCACATGGAACCCACTTACCCACTCCAAATCCTAGCTCCTTAGCACTCCAATGCTTTCTTCCAACATATTCTAAGCTCCCTTAAATAATTAGAAGCTCCATGGCAGTGATTGCACAAACCTAGGTTTTGGTGGGTGAATTGGGATTTGAAAGAAAGAGGGAGATATATGTGATTTATGTGAGGGAAAATAGCTGGAAGTTGATGGGGAACCGATTTGTGATGTTGATTTCATGTAAATTGGGGTGGTTTGGTCGATTGGAAACATTAGGGTTGAAGGAGGGAGAGAGCTCGTGGAAGGAGGGGAAGAAAACCATGAGTAAATGAGTGAAAATTCATGTTTACTGCCTTAAATTTGGTGCTGCAGGGTCGTGGATATCGATGTCCACCCCCTGGATATCGATGTCCAACATCTATATCCCTATGTTGGATATAGATGTCCAATGTTAAAAATGATAGCACCTTCCACACTTCAAATGGTCATAACTTCTTCGTTAACCGTTGGATCTTGCTCAAATTTTGAGACAAGCTTCCTAAGACACTAACCTTAACATCCAACGGTGGGTTTTGGGTTTTGAGCTCTAAATATTTAAATCCTAATTTTTCTCCCTATTTAGAAACTTTAACTATTCTCTAGCTATTCTTGGTTCTAATATCTATCACTTGGTTCTTCCTACCATTATTCACCTCTTAAGTCTACCAATCTCCTAATTAAACTTGGAAATTAAATTAGGGATGTTACAATTCTCCCCCACTTATTGGAATTTCGTCCCCGAAATTCCGTTCAATTCCGTCACATGGAGAATCATCCCAACTAAAAGGTTGCTAAACTATTATACTGGCTGAACTTTGATTCTACTCCCCCACTTAGAATCAGCATACTCTTTTGCATTGGTACGCCACAGACTCTTGCATTCAATAGGGAATACCAATCATGGTTCGCTATGGTGGGTTTCAAAGCGATAAAACTCTAAGGTTTCCAAGGTTTACTCTTTAGACAATTAAACATTTCAAGAGTCTGACCAAAGAGACTCTCAATTGGCCTTAAGTTCTAAGATAATATGCGATTAAACATTTATTGACTGCCGTATCTTGGACGACCCAATCTACTTCTATATTCTACCTACATGGCAGCATTTAAAGGGATCTAATCATAATTAACCTAAGGATACTCTTAAGTCCTAGCAAAACACATACATTTTCAAGTAAACAGTTATAACATACATAGCAATCAAAAATCAAATATGCACACCAACTTTTCATATCTACACATAATTGCACACACTAACTTAGGCATTCTCTACTTCCTCCTAACCAAATCCTGATCTACCTGAGTCAATCTAAAATTCAGGCCTATATCTACACACATTTGACACTAATCAAGTATTCCAGAAATTTGCTCAAATAGAGTTTTTTGTTTTGGAAGATAATATGGTTTCAATGATTTGTTTACAAACCAAATCAGAAATCATGTAACTGCATTGAAAAACATTTTCGAAAACAAAGATTGATTCAATTCCAAAATGTCATACAAGTTTTTCAAGTAATGTCCCTTCACATAAAAGAATCATAATAGTAAATTTTCAGGTAAGTCGGAGTTCGTTAGGTTCAACTTTGGTTTTATAACCGCTTGGTCAAAATATGAAAACAACAAAAGTCAAACCTTCATCAGATTTTCTTTAAAAGTAGGAAACAAACTCCAAGAAACCTCAAAATTCAAAGGGACTAAACTTGTACTTGGCCTCAAGGGTTGCGTAAAATTTTCAGACTAAGCGGAACACATTAAGCTTGAATTTTGTCCTACGTTCCCAGCATAAGAAATATTGGAAACTTTCCGTTGTATAAAAAAATGCCACATTTATTTTAAAATGCTAACTTGCTCCAAGAAGTTTGAAATTTCATTTAAAACTTTTGATTCAACCTTTAAAGGCTTGCACACTTTTCCAAATCATTTCAATTATCCCCAAGTTCAAAACTCAGCTTTCCATTGTATTTAAAAACCCGGATTTCCCAATCGACAAAAATTCATGAGCACCACACATAATCTAGGAATTAACACATGCTCCCTAGGCAATCAAACATACTCATTCATCATTTAATTACAAGCATAAACATGCATTACCAAACAATTCCTAGGGTTCGCTTTCTCTATTTGCCTGCCCTAATGATGACTATTCATCACTAGTTTAGATTCTAAGGAAATTGAGATAAACATCTAACTCCCAGAAGATAGGAATCTATCTATTAGAATGGCACACATCAGACATTCATTACAACTACGCATTATAGTAAACACAATTTTTAACTATCAACTTTTTAATCAATTCAGATGTAAAATTTTTAGATTCTGGTAGAAAAATTTGGGGTGGTGATATCGATATCCTCTTGTGCATATCGATAGGCACAATCGATATCTCCTACTGGATATCGATATCCACTATTGAATTTCTGCATACTGATTGGAGTTTTGAAATACCAATTCTATTCATATGCCATGCTAAAAACTTCGGTAAAAACAATTATCATGTATGGGGTTAAAGTAAAAACAAATGCAACCCTCATATTGTAAAAGTACTTACACCTTTTAAAATCAATGTGGATGGCAGAAATTCAGTTATGCATTTCTATATATATATTTATGAAAAATAAAGAACCCATCAGAAAACATATATGCGTTTCTCATGTTATAAAATCTGAGTGACATGCAAGAAAACATTTTCAATTGTATGCTGATGAAATCGAGACTCTTGAAAAATCGGATTCTTCTCTTGATAGAAACTTTTATGTTTGGGTAAAATCTTAATAAAAGACTCAATCATCCAGGTTGGTTAGTTCTTTACAATCTTGATACTTTTCTTATAAAATAACTTGGATGAAAATTTGAAAACAACTTTGCAAATCAAATTATATATCCTTAAGAAGTGTTACCGCCATCTAACTTCGGGAAAGTTTAGATAAAGGATTATAAACTTACTTAGGATTTTCAAATTTACGTAAAAAGGAAATGCTCTTGAACTAAAAAAAAATTATTTTAATTCGTTTTCAAATGTTGGAACGACCACATTCCCTTTTTATTTTGAGCTTGAAAGCTAAGTTTCATTCCAAATTGATTGGTATCGTATGTATAAGGATTCCTATTTAATCGGCGTATAACTTAAATAAAACAACGAATTAGTTCACAGCCGATTACTTAGAAATCCTCAAAATCTCATCATACAACAAAGCACTCAATTTGGAAGGATTCCAAATTCTATTCAAAATAATGAAATTCATTTTAAAACATTGAAATTCATCTGAAATACTATCGGGTTTCACATCAACTAATTCCCAACATTATACCATTACCCGTGGAAATCAAATGATCTCCTTATAATAGCACAATTCCGTAAAAAGGTTTTCGAAATAGTTTTCATACTTAAAACAGGTTCAACATTCACAAATAATAATCAACATCGTCAAAAGCACAATTAATCCTTTAGGCAAACACACGACAACACACAGCATCACACATTATATGTATATCAAACATATATCCTAATTCAATGCAACCACTTAGAGTTTCAAGCATCTAATTGCTTAAACCTGAGACTAACACTACATCCTCTCTTGAGGTTTCTGACATTCTAGTCTATGTCTACAAATTCTAGCACTATCATAGCTAACTCAAATGCTTGAACTAGCTAGACTCCTATCTCCCTACAAAATAACTCCTACAACCCTTACCACACTTGCAACACTTCCCCTGCGCAATTCTGCTACAACTTCTATACCTTCTAACACCCTTCCTAATATTAGGCCTAGGAAATAGATCTAACAATTATTTCATTGGATTCAAGGACTCAATGATATCATCTATCAATAAATACAAAATACGAGGGATCCGTATCGATTCTGCATTGCATTGAAGACAAAATCATTTTCGTACCACCTGAGTTCCAATCGAATAAAAGATGACTCATCCTCAATTCAAAAGAAAACTTTAAAATTTCCTTTAAAGAAAAGTTTCTATTCCTTATCATATTTGAAGTAGACAGGATTAATTCAAAACTAAGAGTTAGTCCTTCCCGTTGGGGTAGCAGTTTCATGCTCTGTCCCGTTGGGAGTTTTCCTTTTCCTTAGTCTCTACTTTCCGTCCATTTCTAAATACAACAAAGTTACAGTTTGAAAAAAAAATTGAATTAGCCCACTTTAAATTGAAGATATAACCCTATGATTACCAAACTATGACTCACCCTACTAAACCATACCCATTCAACTAATGACACATGCATGAAACACTAAAGTGCACTACTTAACCAACTATCTACTAGCTACTCTCATATGGAGTAACTCTTTGGGAGTAGGAAAATCCAAACTCCACGGCCGAGGATTGCAACCATTGCTCTGATACCATAATGTAACATCCTACCTTTTTATAATAAAGTTTAATATAAGAAATAGTGAGTCTTATAAAATTTTTGACAGGGTTTCCTTTAAAAATTTAATCTTTCCCTTATAAATCAAGTCACCTGTCAGATTCCAGAAATCATTCAATATGATAAACCAGATATAAAAGTTTCCTTTCTAATGAAGTTCCAATATAAATGTAAAGTCCTGGTACACGTTTAAACAAATATAACTTAAAAGAAAATATTTGAATACATTATATAAAAACATAATTAATTGTCTCATTTATGATTACAGAACTAGAGGTTTCATAAATATGACACTTAGATCATATATACCAATTACACTCCATCATTTGGAGTGTAATGCTCCTCAGTGTCGGACTTGCCGATGACTCCATTGTGTACCTAAAAATGTCAACTAAGAGGGTGAGACATTTAAACAGAAATTAAAGAAAACACATAATAACAATAATAGGATATAAGTATATACACATCACACCAATATATGATTCCATATAAATAAAGTTTCCATATATTTTCCATATTATAATCCAAAATGCACAAATGCATATGATGCGATGCAACTCCATAACCCATAATGATCCATATGCCATATGGTTCCATTTATCCATATTTCCATAATTCCATGATTCCATATGCCCATATATCCATAATTCCATATATCCTCACATCACCCTCCACACAATTGGGAAAAATCAACTAGGAGTAAGTGTTCCCCAACCAATGCTTGCACAGTACTTCACGTGACCGTCCTTCGTACAATTTGGGTTGTTTACCCAAATTGGCTATAGCGGGAACCACTTTGCACTAGTCATGATGTGTATAAGTGACCGATAAAAACTATTATAGTGTGCACAGGACCAATCCCCGACTTATCCAGTACTTCACGTGACCGTCCTTCGTACTGGCTTAGGTCCCTTGGTAGATCAAAGTCCTCTACAATAGTTTTCTGCGATTATTTCAATAACACAATCTAGTCACTACGACAATCTCGTCCGTCGATTCTATGGACCTTCACGTACCCGTCCTTCAGTCCATAGAATGTTCTCGTATCTTTCCCAATTCCTAACGTCCTTCCTCACTTCTTAATGCACGTATTTCTACTTATTTTAATTTAATTAAATATTCAAGCCTTTATAACATTATTTCCATTTAAACATGTTTTCCAACTTAGGATTATTATCCATAATAATCCCATAATTACCAATAAATTATATGATCAACCACAATCGTGATAATAGCTTTCATTCATTCATGTCATGTAAGTTCAATTATAAATTAAGCCATAATTCAGCATAATCAACAACCAATCAATTTCACATAAAACCCTATTTTCAGCTACCACACATAATACGTACAAAGACAAACCAAACATATGTATACAGTTATATTTCTATGATTATTACTATATCCTTTCTCTAATTTAAGCCAAATGTCTCCCCCCTTACCTTTGAAGAGAAGAGGAGAAATTGGGGTTCACATGGAACCCACTTACCCACACCAAATCCCAGCTCCTTAGCACTCCAATCCTTTCTTCCAACATATTCTAAGCTCCCTTAAATAATTAGAAGCTCCATGGCAGTGATTGCACAAACCTAGGTTTTGGTGGGTGAATTGGGATTTGAAAGAAAGAGGGAGATATATGTGATTTATGTGAGGGAAAATAGCTAGAAGTTGATGGGGAACCGATTTGTGATGTTGATTTCATGTAAATTGGGGTGGTTTGGTCGATTGGAAACATTAGGGTTGAAGGAGGGAGAGAGCTCGTGGAAGGAGGGGAACAAAACCATGAGTAAATGAGTGAAAATTCGTGTTTACTGCCTTAAATTTGGTGCTGCAGGGTCGTGGATATCGATGTCCACCCCCTGGATATCGATGTCCAACATCTATATCCCTATGTTGGATATAGATGTCCAATGTTAAAAATGACAGCACCTTCCACACTTTAAATGGTCATAACTTCTTCGTTAACCGTTGGATCTTGCTCAAATTTTGAGACAAGCTTCCTAAGACACTAACCTTTACATCCAACGGTGGGTTTTGGGTTTTGAGCTCTAAATATTTAAATCCTAATTTTTCTCCCTATTTAGAAACTTTAACTATTCTCTAGCTATTCTTGGTTCTAATATCTATCACTTGGTTCTTCCTACCATTCTTCACCTCTTAAGTCTACTAATCTCCTAATTAAACTTGGAAATTAAATTAGGGATGTTACACAGGGTTTCACCATCACCTGACCCGGTCCCCAGTGGTAGGGAACACTCTCCCTCGGATGAGATCGAGGAGGATTCGGTGGAGGACGAGAGTGGGAGCGAGCCTGTCGTTCATTCTACTGGGAGTGATTGGAGGGACGATGATCCCTAGGTATGTGTATAGGGTATATGATGAGGATCAGAGGATCCGATGTTGTGGAGGCTGTGGAGGATACTTTGCTGCTGTTGTGATGATGATGATGCTACTACTTGTGTTTTTGGAGACTGCTACTACTACTACCACATCTGATGCTGCCAGATCTACGTGATTACCCCTGGAGTTGTATTTTGGTTATGTATATATATTGTAGATATACTTTTGGAATACTCTAGGGCTGTAGTTACACTGTGATGTAGATCTGTTTTTATGGACTTGTACTTCTGGGTCTTGGAGACTATCATGATGGGACTATGTATTATGACTCTTATTATATATATAAAACCTATGTTTATATTACTATCAGTTGCATAGTCCAATAATTTTCGCTTACTCTGATTTAATCTATTTAAGAGCTCGGCTATAAATATTATTTGATGGTATCAGTCTTATCGAACAAAGCATGGGTAACTTTACTTACTTGTATGATACAAAGATGTTTCCAAAGAGCGAATGTTACCCTATTTGTGAAAAGGTTTTAGAGGTCGCCGAACTCGATACAAATGTTTTGAAATGGTTTAGAGCTTATTCTCCAAGAATTCCAAATGACGATTTGTGCACCCGCTTTAAAAGAAAATTTTATTTCAGTTATTTTCTTAACACTCACAAGTCCATATATTATCCAATATAATAGCTTAAATACTATATTATATTTGGGTAATTCGGAAGGGTGTCACACTAAGTGGTATCAGAGCAAAAGTCAGATCCTGTAGTAGTGGAAGTAGTTCAGAAAGGTAGTCATCAACATCAAGCAGGTATCTCCAAAGCATTTATATTACTTTGAATGTTATTATTTTTGCTTGTTGAGGTTTAAATACCCTTGATTTGTTTGTATAGGTGGTGTAATGGAAGTTTCTTTAGTTCAACATATGTGACCATAAGCCCATAGCGCAGGTCTAATATGGAAACTAGAAACCAAAATCACACCAACGCGATGCTAGAACGAATCACCACTGTGTTGGAAGCAATGCAACGGCAGTCTCAACAACCATCTCAACCGGTTAACCCGCCTCATCAGTGAAATGTGGGTAACGCTGAGGCAAAGACTTTGGCTGATTTTAGGAGTTGCAATCCGCCAAAGTTCGAAGGAGGATTTAAGCCGGAAGAAGCAAATAAGTGGATTCACACTATGGACAAGATTCTGAGGACGTTGGAGTGTTCGGATGCTCAAAAGGTGGCGTATGCAACTTATATGTTAGAGGATGAAGCTGAGAATTGGTGGAATCACACGATGCAGCTTCTGCAATATGAAGGAAGGGATGTAAGTTGGGGAGTATTCATGGAGAAGTTTCTCCAAAAGTATTTCCCTGAGGACTTGAGACTATGTGTGTGTGCATATGGCGCTACGATTTTATTATGTGTGTGTATGCATGCATATGATTCTTGAGTTGATGATGCCTTAAAATGAATCTAAAAATAGAAAATGAAAATGAAAAATGCATGATGTATATGTATGTGTGTGATGCTACGGTGAGTGTGTGTTGGGGTAGATTTTCAAATTAGGGAGGAGATACTTGGAAGGCTTAGAAGCTACCAAGTGGATTGCATGAGTAGAAAATAGGAGCCTTGAAATGACTAAGCATGATGAAGCCTAGCCCTAGACTAAGCACCATCTTCCCTCTTTGATTGAACCCCTCCCATGCAAACTTTGAGAAACCCAAAACTACCCTCCTAATTGGTGCCTTGGCCGAAACCCATTCCAAGGGAAAAGGAGGCAATTTCGATGCCCTTATATCCAACCATGCCTTAGTTCCTTTCCTTACTTTCTTTCATTTCTTTCACAAACACAAACCAAACACTTTCTAAGGGACTATCCAACCCTTAGAAGAAAAAGAGAGAGAAGAAGAGAGAGTGTGTCCGTGAGTGACTCGAAGAAGAAGGGAGGAGATCTAGACCAAGTCCTTGAACTTTCTTTGAAGACCTAGAGCCTTTGAAGTAGAAGACTCAATTTCTTGGTAGGTTATAAGGAAATCAAGAAGAAAACCATGAGAGTTAGGATTTTCTTTTGGTCTTGTAATTTTTCTTTCTTCTCTTTTCACTGCATGTTTATTTTTATAGCTTGAGAGGTGAGTGCAATCATGGACTTTTACATTGGTTTGTAAATATGTGAACTTATGGACTCTTAAAGCTTCGGTTATGGCTTCATTAGGTAGATCATCATGAATTTCTAAACAAACTCCTAAAGAATCTAAATCACTACTTGAGATCTTTATAAAAACTAAAATGAAACCCCCTTGCATGTTGATTTCTTCTCCAAAACCGTGAACCGTGAGGTTTTTATTGAAAAGATTTGGTAAGTAATTTATGATCTAGGTTTGATTGGTAACAAAGTGAAGAATTTATGCCTTGCATGTTGATCTCTTGTGCTCAAACCGTGACCTATGTGTATATATTTGAATGATTGATTAACAATTTCATGATCTAAGTTTATTTGAGAAGAAAATAGGGATTTTTAGCTTTGCATGTGGATCTTGTGATGATTTTGATTGATCTTTGTGTGTGCATGTTTTAACCTATGCTCATTATCTTACAAGATAAGGACTTTGAGGCTTTGCATGTTAAGTTTCAAATGAAAAAGACAATGTTTTCCTTTATGCATGTCTCGTCCTAGTAGAAATAATAGGGTAATGGTCTTTAAAATGATTTTTCTTTTTATGAACATGATTTGATTTAAAGATTTGTTTCATCCATGATGTGTTGATGTGAAGGCCATTCGGCCATGAGTGCTAAAAATGTTTTGGTGCATGATTTTTAGGTGCATGTATGTATTAGGAATAGATTTAGTGGTCTTAAGTCCATGCATGCCATTCTTTTTAGAAGATCAAGCTATAAACCATGTTTCTATTCAAGAAAAATTATAAGTTTGAGTTTTAATAAAAATAATTTAAGGAATCTCATGATGGTTTATGCACGTTGGTGTAATATGGTTTGCTTTAATTGTCTTTAGTGTATTGAAAAACGAACTAAGATTCTTGTCTTATGCATGCTAGTATTCGGTCTTGAGATAGAAAATAGGGAAGTGTGCTTGATAATCATTTGAGTTGCATGTAGACTAAGATTAGCCTCATTTAGGATCATAAAGATGCATACATGAAATGATTTGTGACTTTAATTGTTGCTTTGAACTAAATTGAGAAAAAAATGAAATTGAATTTGTTGGATGCTCCTATGATTCTTACGGTTTTAGTCTTAAAGGAATAGGATGATTTCATTGTTTTATGACCTTGATGGTTTGATATATTTTGTAAGATTTTACTTGAATGATTAGGTTAGTGCTTGTTCAAATGCTTTGAATGGTTTTCTTTTGAAATGACTAATGAGAGTGATTAAATTCTAAGTTTGTGTTATTATATGTGTGATACCATGATGTGCTAATTTATTTTCTTTCTTTCGGTTTTAGAGATTAGGAATAGGTCAAATTAATTGAATTAATTTTCATAATGTAAATCCTATAATTTCAAGGTTTAAAAATTATTAGTAATTAGGAAATGTTGAGTATAGACAATTCGGTTTTTGCCATGATCTAATTAAGAAATGAAATTAAATTATCCTCCTGTGCATAATTGAATTTGTGTGTTGGTGTTGTAATTCAATTAATTGTTTTCTTAAGCCTACGTGTGTTTTGCCAAAAAGTGAATGATGGATGTTTTGGATTTTTATGAACTAGTTAATATAATCCTAGAGTTTTGTCTTTAATTCTTACATTTTGATAAGTGTTTTAAAAAAATTATGTTTTCATAACATGAACATTTTCAATTAAGGAAATTTATTTGAATAAAAGAATGTTTCTAAGTTGTTTTCAAAGTTTTTCTTAAGAACTGTTTTAATCATGGATTTGAATTGAAAAACATTGGACAATGATAACAAGTTTTTAAAAGAGAAATTGTTTTCAAAACAAATTCAAGAAATGTATCGAACTCGTTTCTAATGCACGGGAAAATGTCTTAGTTGAGCGACGGACGAGAGGATAAGAGGCGAGGAGAGATGATCGGGAAACCTTGGAGAGCTATAGGACGTTCGTCATCGAGGTGAGAGAGGGGCTTTCCCTTAAGACGACGTGGTAATTAGGTAACATATTAAGGCGTCCAATCATCTCAAAGATTGGACTCCAATCTCATTTAGCGTAGTGGTGTATGTGATAGCGCTTGTTTGATTGGTTTAGCTATCCACCCGAACGACTGAGACTGGTTTATAAAAATGATGATATATTTTATAATTGTTCATGTTGTGCTATTTAATTATTTTGTGATTTGTTTATTTGTTACTTAATATGATATGGTTGGGAACCGTGTGAGTAAACAATAAAGACTAAGACTATAAAGTAATAATCGAAGAAATAAGAGACGAAAACGATAAATGTGAAAGACGTGATTAGTCGAGGAAGAATGGTGACGAGGAGATGATGACTGAGATGACTATGAGAAATGTTCGATAAAGCGAGCGGAAGCGTGGTGATGATGGGTGGAGCTAACAATGCTGCGAGGTCGAGCTGATCAGAAAATATACTAATGACGCTGCTGAGTTATTGAAGTGAGGGATGCGGAGGATGCTATTGATCCACAGCTGACAGAGAGGACAATCATGGCGTGCTGAGTGATAGTTGACTTGAAAGAGTGATGCTCATGTTGATGAGAGCAATGTTGCTGTGATTTGAGAAAGAGAAAGATGATGAAATGATGTTGTGATGATTCATTGATAGTGTATGAGTTTTAGGGGGATTAGATGCGAACGATTAGCGATCGGGTCTCATTGAAGGGATGCACCAAGGATGAGCCGATCATTAGGATTAAGCCGTAATTAAAACTCTTTAAAAGATTTTAAAAGACATTAACAATTGCTGTGAGGTATGAGTGTCGTATCGAAGTAGTGGAGAGGAAGGAACCATAGGAATCTACAGATACTTACGAGGAGATTGCATTAGGGGAGGACAATGACGGTGATACGTCAAGAAGTCTAGAGTACTTTTCTAGGCGGAACAATTCTACAAGTGGCGCACTAACGTGTTGGGGACTGGGTCCAATGCCGTGGCAAGTTCTGCTTTCGAAACTAGAATAAGTACTGTCGCCCCCTAGATTGCAAATCGAGAACAGTGAGAGGGACTGGAACGGGGCATTGTGTTTTGCCACTGCGTGGACAGTGAGCCTTGATATTATTGATATGATTTGAGGACGAGATCCTCCTGGTCTGGGACCATTTGTGTTGAGACAGTTGTCGTGCCCGCGTGGTAAAGGTCCTGTACTCCTGTTTGCTTCCGACTAGGTTGGGTGGTTGACCGAGGAGATGTAGACGTGTGTGAGCTCAATGATGTTTCCCCCTCATCATTGATGCTAACCGAATTGATAAGACTTAATAACTAAGATGTTCCAAAGATAAGTGTAACAATGATGATGATAATAATAATAATGATAATAGTGATGACAATGCCAAGTGACAAAGGAAACGGATGAAGTATTTGTGATATGGAACTTTGAGGCATACGTTGAGTGTGTGAATGAGGAAGGAAAAGAAGTACTAAGATTGAGAAGGGATATTGAGGAAAATTGTGAAAAACATTATTGTTTATGAATAATCAAATGTATGTTTATGTTTACACCCTGATGAGAATTATGTGTTGTTTTGATTATGCTTTATTGGTTGTTGGATTTACTTTGTTATATTTATGTTGTCTTAATATTTACCTGATGTAATCCCACATAGTCGACATTGCCGTTTTGGGTTGCTCACTCTCTCTATCATCTCTATTCTATCTTGTATAAAATTGTATGGAGTCTAGATGGCCAATATGGTACGGTATCAGCTTATGCGGGAGATCAGAGCGACTCCCAGAAGAGGCGCCAACAGCATTATGTCTGTCTATGAGATGTTCTTCATAGAGATTCCGCGTAGAAGGGCTGAGTTACAGTTAGAAGAAGAGCAGGCTGCTGCGGAGGAGGAGACGGATTGTGAGGCTGATGATGCTGAGGCGGAGCTTCCTGAGGACGCCGAGGAGGAGGATCCTGACCTCTGGTCTGACGAGGATGCAGAGTGTTAGATCCAGTGAGAATGTTTTGATAATAACAAAGGTTTTCAACAAGCTACAAGTGTTTGTGATCAAGCTCAAGTATGAAGAAGTTTATCAAGCAAACAACACTCAACAAATGATGAAGAGAGAGCAAGCTCATGAAGACTTAGTTTGTGTTTTATTGTAATATCTTTAGCCTCTCAAGTCTTTTATTTTTTGAGTTTGGGTAGAGTCATTAGAGGGTAGTGAATCTCTATCAAGTGCATGATTATATTATATTTTGGGTATTCACTTAACCTAAAATCAATAGGTGGCTTAAAGGTTTGAAAGAAAAGGTTTAGTTTTGAGAAATCAAGTTTTTAATTGAATTTAGCAGTGACTAATCGATTAATGTGTTAGGGTTAATCGATTAACACACATGTTACAGTGGCTAATCGATTAAGACATATGTTAATCGATTAACACGTGCAGAATCAGTTTTTTAAAATAAGCTTTTGAAGGCAAAATCAATTTCTATTGTTTTCTAACTTTTGGGTATTCTATATAAACTTTTTCCTAACCTTTGTGAATAATTAGAACACATAATATACATCATTTTGATATTCATTTTTACAAAGAATCAAGCCACTCTATTCTCTCTCACTTTCATAGATCAAAGCTTTGAACTTTACATTCTTTGATCAAGAATCTTTGAATCTCTTATGTTGATATTTTCATAGCTATTGAAAGAGATTCATAGGATTGTCATTGTTTTCATTGAGTTGTAATCATTGCAAAGGAGGCAAACATTCTACAACATTGGAAGCCTTGGTGGTTGTTCATCAAGAAAAGTTATCTTGGAAGACTTGTTGTGTTAACAAGCAATTGGAAGTCTTGGTGTGAGGCATCATCAAGCAAGTGAAAGTCTTTGAAGCATCTCAAAGCAATTGGAAGACTTGTTGTGGGGATATCGGCAAGCAAGAGAAGAGGTTAGATTAGATTAGATTCAATAGGATTGCAAGGCAAGGGTGTGGTATCTCTTGTAGGCTATCAAGAAGGGAGTCTTGAGAGGCATTTACTTGTAATTTGAGAACTCAAATTCCTCATAGTGAAGAATCTCTCTTGGTTGAAGAGGGGACTGGATGTAGCTTTCAATTGGATGAAAGTGAACCAGGATAAATCATTGTGTCGTATCTCTAAACTCTTAACTCTTTACATTCAAGTCATTTCAATATTGTTCTTGGTTGAAAACCTAGAAAAGATTGATTTTCATAATTGATTGAATTGAATCTTAATTGTGCAAATTGATTTTGGGAAAATCATTTTCATAACCTAGGTAATCAATAAGAATATTAGTGTTAATTAATTCCGCTTTATCTCTGATCATATGTGTTAATTGATTGATTTTCGTATTTGATTAAAACTGAATTTTCATCAGATACTGTTCAGATTAATCGATTAAGTTGATTGTTAATCGATTAGTTTTTAAGTTGCTTTCGGCATTAATCGATTAGTACCTTAGTTAATCGATTAGTTTGAAAGTAAGCTTCGGCATTAATCGATTAATACTGAAGTTAATCGATTAATCAGTATATTTTTGTAAAAATCATTTTGTTTTAATCATTTCGATTTGTTTCTTTCGAAAATCTTTCAAGGTTTCTCTAACACCTATTCAACCCCCCCTTCTAGGTGTTCTCCTAGTGTCTCCTAGTTATTTCACCCACCGATTGTAGTTCTTACAATTGGTATCAGAGCTCGGTCGAAAGACACGAGCATAGAGGTTTTTTCGTAAAGATCCTTAAGGAAACTACAATGGGTTCTACGAATCCCTTTGGTGGTGAAGGTGCTTCAATTAGCCGCCCTCCTATGTTTGGTGGAGATGGTTATGCTTATTGGAAAGTTAGAATGAGAATTTTTATAGAAACCATTGACATGAACATTTGGGAAGCCATTGAAAATGGTCCTCATATTCCCTCAAAACAAGTAGAAGGTGTATCTCAACTAGTTCCCAAAGATAAGTGGACTGATGATGATAAAAGGAAAATTCAATATGATTTAACAGCAAATAATATCATCACCTCCGCTCTATCTTATGATGAGTTCTTTAGAGTCTCCCAATGTCATAATGCCAAACAAATGTGGGACACCTTGCAAGTCACACATGAAGGCACTAGTGAAGTTAGGTGTGCTAGATTAAATTCTTTGATGCATGAATATGAATTGTTTCGTATGTTGCCTAATGAATATATATGTATTATGCAAAAACGTTTTACTCATATTATTAATCATCTCATTGCTCTTGGAAAAACTTTCATGAATTGTGAACTTGTTAACAAAGTTTTAAGATGTCTAAGTAGGGAATGGCAACCTAAGGTTACTGCAATTGTTGAATCAAAGGACTTGGACACCATGGACTTAGCTACAGTTTTCGGAAAGCTTCAAGAACATGAAATGGAGCTTGGACGTTTGCATATGCATGAAGAGTCAGATAAGTACAAGGAAAGAAAAGGAATTGCTCTTAAAGCCAAAAGTTCATATAAAAAGGAAGAGAGTTCCGATAGTAATGATAATGAAGATTCCGATTCGGACATTGATGAAGAAGAGATGAAACTTCTACTAAGAAATTTTAGCAAGCTTCTAAGGAGAAAAGGATGGTTGAAAAAAGACAAAAGTAAAGAGAAGAATTCCCCACACTACAAGACCAAGACAACAAAAGAAGGAGTAGTTTTCCATGAATGTGGAAAGCCCGGTCATCTCAAGTATTCGTGCTCTAAGTATCTCAAGAAGAAGGAGAAAGAGAAGAAAAATGCAAAACACAAAAGGGCATACATAGTTTGGAATAGTGATGATGAAGAAGACAAGAAAAGCACAACTAGTAGTTCTTCGAATGATGAAGAAGCTGCTTGTCTCAACTTTATAGCTCTAGTAGATGAAGAGGAAAGTTCAAATGATGGATCAAGTGAACAAAGCGACCAAAGCGATGTAAGTGAAACTAAATCTGAAATTTCTTCCAAATATGAAATTTTATATAATGCTTATGAAGAAATGCATGAACATCTTAAGAAACTAGCTTTGAAAAACATTGAAAGGAAGAAGCTCATTTTGAAACATCAACAAGAGATTTTAGAACTTCAAAACCAAGTTGATGAGCTAAATATTCAAAATGAAACTCTTGATCTTATATATGCTAATTCTTCTTGTGATTGTGCTAGTAGATTGAATATTGTGGTTGATTGTGAGAATTGCAAGTTACTTAAAGATGAAAATGCTATTTTGAAAAATAAGTTTGCAAGTTTCACCACTTGTGATATTAAATTGCGCACATTGTTAAATTTTCAAAGAGAAAATTCAAACAAGTTTGGTTTGGGTTATACTAATGTTAAGAGTAAGTCTCATAGAAATGTTGTTGATTTTTCTAAAGTTGATTTTTCAAATGCACCAACATGTTTCTATTGTGGTACTCATGGACATACTTCAAATGTGTGTTATATTAAAGTGCATGGTATACCTAAAGGAAATTTTGTTTGGGTTAAGAAGGGTGAGAGTCCCTTAACTAACAAAAATGGATCCAAAACTATTTGGATACCAAAAAGCAAAGCATGATTGTTTTGTAGGTATTATTGAAGAGCAAAAGGCTTACAAGTGTTATTCATTATTTGCTTCTTCAAATCTCAAGTGAAACTCCTACATTTTGGTACAATTGATATTGTTGAATATTCACAATTGGTATCAAGTGAATTTCATACAAGAGATAGCAAGGATTCACAATTGGACTTACATTTGGTATATTCTAATCTTGCTATTAGTCTTTGACAATTGATATTACTTCTACAAAATTCATAATTGGTATCATTGTGTGATTATTAGATGATTATCATGCTATTGTTGATTTTATGATAATTCTTTACAATTGATATCTTACTTTGTCAAGTGATATGATGACTTTTTAGTTACAATTGGTATTATATTTCATTGTTATATCTCTTTCCAATTGGTATCACATTTCAAAGTATGTTTCATTAGTTTTACATTTGGTATCATTGATTAGTTGGTATCAATGTTGTGAATAAATGAATGTTATAATTTCTCTATTTTGGCTTAGAATTTTATATTTTAATTGGTATATATTACTTTTTGATAATGCCAAAAGGAGGAGAAGAGGTTGTTTTGTTTGTTTCTATATAGGTTGAGCAAAGTTGTTGAAGATAGGGGGAGAATCAAGCTTATCTCAATTGGATTTCAAATGTCAAAAGTGTTTATTGAGGGGGAGCAAGAGTCTCACCAAGTATCAAATGGTTCAAGCATCAACAAACTTCAAAACAAATTCAAAACATGTTTGTCATTTTCAAAAAGGGGGAGATTGTTAGATCCAGTGAGAATGTTTTGATAATGACAAAGGTTTTGAACAAGCTACAAGTGTTTGTGATCAAGCTCAAGTATGAAGAAGTTTATCAAGCAAACAACACTCAACAAATGATGAAGAGAGAGCAAGCTCATGAAGACTTAGTTTGTGTTTTATTGTAATATCTTTAGCCTCTCAAGTCTTTTATTTTGTGAGTTTGGGTAGAGTCATTAGAGGGTAGTGAATCTCTATCAAGTGCATGATTATATTATATTTTGAGTATTCACTTAACCTAAAATCAATAGGTGGCTTAAAGGTTTGGAAGAAAAGGTTTAGTTTTGAGAAATCAAGTTTTTAATTGAATTTAGCAGTGACTAATCGATTAATGTGTTAGGGTTAATCGATTAACACACATGTTACTGTGGTTAATCGATTAAGACATATGTTAATCGATTAACACGTGCAGAATCAGTTTTTTAAAATGAGCTTTTGAAGGCAAAATCAATTTCTATTGTTTTCATTGAGTTGTAATCATTGCAAAGGAGGCAAACATTCTACAACATTGGAAGCCTTGGTGGTTGTTCATCAAGCAAAGTTATCTTGGAAGTCTTGTTATGTTAACAAGCAATTGGAAGTCTTGGTGTGAGGCATCATCAAGCAAGTGAAAGTCTTTGAAGCATCTCAAAGCAATTGGAAGACTTGTTGTGGGGATATCGGCAAGCAAGAGAAGAGGTTAGATTAGATTCAATAGGATTGCAAGGCAAGGGTGTGGTATATCTTGTAGGCTATCAAGAAGGGAGTCTTGAGAGGAATTTACTTGTAATTTGAGAACTCTAATTCCTCATATTGAAGAATCTCTCTTGGTTGAAGAGGGGACTGGATGTAGCTTTCAAGTGGATGAAAGTGAACTCTTAACTCTTTACATTCAAGTCATTTCAATATTGTTCTTGGTTGAAAACCTAGAAAAGATTGATTTTCATAATTGATTGAATTGAATCTTAATTGTGCAAATTGATTTTGGGAAAATCATTTTCATAACCTAGGTAATCAATAAGAATATTAGTGTTAATTAATTCCTCTTTATCTCTGATCATATGTGTTAATTGATTGATTTTCGTATTTGATTAAAACTGAATTTTCATCAGATACTGTTCAGATTAATCGATTAAATTGATTGTTAATCGATTAGTTTTTAAGTTGCTTTCGGCATTAATCGATTAGTACCTTAGTTAATCGATTAGTTTGAAAGTAAGCTTCGACATTAATCGATTAATACTGAAGTTAATCGATTAATCAGTATATTTTTGTAAAAATCATTTTGTTTTAATCGTTTCGATTTGTTTCTTTCGAAAATCTTTCAAGGTTTCTCTAACACCTATTCAACGCCCCCTTCTAGGTGTTCTCCTAGTGTCTCCTAGTTATTTCACCCACCGATTATAGTTCTTACACAGAGGAGTACTCTAGTGACGAGAGCTGGATCATTAGTCCTAAGGAGTTGCTGATGGATGATGACGAGTGGTATAGTAGGTTTAGAAAGCAAGATTAGGGAAGGATTATGAATATGACTAGGGAGTAGGTAATTTTCCTTTTGAGTATGTAATTCACCATGAGTTCTTAGCAATCTGGTGACGTCCTGCTGTAACCCCAACAAGTTAATCTTTGTATTGTTCTTTTGACATGAAATCAAATGGGCTATTCTATTTAACTAATGTTTTGGAAAATGAGTTTTGAAGTGTGGTGTCTTGTGACATCCCGGTTTGGAACTTGAAGGAGTTGGTGCAACTTGAGGACATGAGTTTATATAAAGCTATGTTTTGTAAATAAGAGGTGTTCTCATTTTGTACGCTACTCATTTTTAAAAAAAAAATGGTCCCCTAATTTTCACTTAAAATGTTTATGGTTTCAAGTTGCCAAGTCGGGGTGTTACAGTTGTGGTATCAGAGCGGAAGTTTCTTTAAGAACTCTTGCGTGTGGACTTGCATACTCTACCGCGTGACTCTGAGTGTGCGCTAGTAATAGGATAGCAATAGACAAACATAGGAACGCTAGGTATGTATCGAAGCAGTTTTGGAAGGTGTTAGTTCCTGTTCACCACAGCATCCGGGAGCAGTGTTCAATGCCATCCTGTGACGTCGGTTCGTGATTTGAACCCTCTTGATTGAACTCCTCTTGATGTGAACCCTTTTTGTTTGAAATCACCTTTGAGCCATTAACCCGAGATCTTGTCTTGAGACTTGAACTCTTCTTCTATTGGAAACTTTCTTGTGAAAAACTCCGAGTTCTGCCAAATTGTTTTGGTAAGATGTTTGAAATAGCTTGAATCCGAGAATTTTAACCCTTGTTTGTCAAAGCGACTTGATAAGTTGTTAAGAACACGGATGAACCCAAGTTTCCCTTCAACCTTTACCAAATGTTTGTTCTTCCTAAAGCCTTGTTGAAAATGAAAAACCTTGATATCCGGCATCCGTCATACAGATGTTCTTAGACTAGACAGTAGAAGGTAAAGTGCTGTGAGGCAAGAGCTGTAAGTATTAAGGAAATTAAAGGTTGGGTATTATGAATGAAAGGAAGTGTGAACCCTGGGAGAAGGTGGGAGTACCCTTTAGAGTCGTAGAGAAGTGGCGAGTTATCCGGAATAAGTAGGAATTAGAATTTTGAGGATAAGTTGGTTCAAATAATGATCTAGATGGTGGTAAGCTTACGGAGGAATTTGGGAAAAATTCAGAACCTGAAGTCCTAAGTGCCTAGGTTTTGGTTAATAGAGGAAAATAGGTGATGATAACCTTTAGGTGTGACCCCAAAGTTAGGTTGAAGAGTTAAGACTTGATATTTTGAGGAGTAATAGGTCTCTGAACTGAAAGAGTGTGGATGGTGTGGAACTCGTGGTAGATAAAAAGTTGGTAAAAGGTTTAGGATGACTAAGTTGTAGATAAAAAGTTGGTAAAAGGTTTAGGATGACTAAGTTGTATGATTAAGTATTTAGGGATAGGGAGTGAAATGGTGTGTAATCCTTGAGGATTAGTGGCGATTAAGACGGGAAGATGAGATGATGGTCTTAGAAGCTGGATAATGGCGATTAATGAATGAAGTGTGAGCAATTAAAGATCCAAGATAAGTGATGAGAGGTTGTGTAGAACCAATTGAGGTATGACGAAGGGTGAGAGTTATAGGAATTAAGTCAGAGTGGTGTGTAGAGGTATGATTAATTTAAGTTGGGGAGCAAGTGGAGATATGAAATTTTAGGAAATAGCTTGACTAGGCTTGAACGGGTAAGGAAGACTATAATTCCGTGAGGTAGTGGAACCTTATCCCAAAGAGTGTAACTCTGTTGTGTTTGGATATTGCTCGGATATCTTAAACCTCTTTGATCTTTTGCTTCCATAAGACCGTGTTGTTCATACCCCAGTCTGTTGACTGACCAGAATACCCCGTGAGATCGTTTGCAAAAGTGATCCGTTTGAGTGGCCGTAAGGACAATAGATGGGCAGTACATGATCATGGACATTGCGACGAAGGTTACAGTTCACGAGTGAAGAGGTTATTCAAAGCAATTATGCACCCATAGTCCGAATTCACTCAGTATTTCTCGAGGATGAGAAATCTTTAAGTTGGGGAGAATGTAACGCCCCGCATTTTCCCGTACGTGCGTAAACAATTTCGATGAAAACCAACTTGGAGTTTTTAGTTCTCAAAAGGATTTTCTAAAAAGAGAATTGATGATTTTATTAAAAAGTGAATTTCCTTGTGGAATAATTTGCATTTTTGATTTGTGAACTTTGAAAGTGTGATCTTCTGAAATTTTTGATTTGATTTATAAAATTTATTTTTGTGAAAGACGAATTTTTATGAAACCATGATTTTTGAAAGTTAATGACCTTAAATAAATTTATCTTTTGGAAATCTCTTGTTTGAATGGAAAATTGGATTTTTAAGGCTATTTAGAGATTTTAATTATGTGTGTTATGTGTATCCCATTGTTTTACTTTGAAATAGCCTAAGTTTTCTTTATAATAAAATGTGTTCTTGTAGGAAATTAAATTAATTGCCATGACATGAAATTAATTATGCTCAATATGATATATGTTTGATTTAATATGTGAATGTGGTTTGAAAAATAAATATGATTAGAAGAATATAGACTATGTGTGTGCATATGGTGCTACGATTTTATTATGTGTGTGTATGCATGCATATGATTCTTGAGTTGATGATGCCTTAAAATGAATCTAAAAATAGAAAATGAAAATGAAAAATGCATGATGTATGTGCATGTGTGTGATGCTACGGTGAGTGTGTGTGTGTGTGTGTGTGTTGGGGTAGATTTTCAAATTAGGGAGGAGATACTTGGAAGGCTTAGAAGCTACCAAGTGGATTGCATGAGTAGAAAATAGGAGCCTTGAAATGACTAAGCATGATGAAGCCTAGCCCTAGACTAAGCACCATGTTCCCTCTTTGATTGAACCCCTCCCATGCAAACTTTGAGAAACCCAAAACTACCCTCCTAATTGGTGCCTTGGCCGAAACCCATTCCAAGGGCAAAGGAGGCAATTTCGGTGCCCTTATATCCAACCATGCCTTAGTTCCTTTCCTTACTTTCTTTCATTTCTTTCACAAACACAAACCAAACACTTTCTAAGGGACTATCCAACCCTTAGAAGAAAAAGAGAGAGAAGAAGAGAGAGTGTGGTCGTGAGTGACTCGAAGAAGAAGGGAGGAGATCTAGACCAAGTCCTTGAACTTTCTTTGAAGACCTAGAGCCTTTGAAGTAGAAGACTCAATTTCTTGGTAGGTTATAAGGAAATCAAGAAGAAAACCATGAGAGTTAGGATTTTCTTTTGGTCTTGTAATTTTTCTTTCTTCTCTTTTCACTGCATGTTTATTTTTATAGCTTGAGAGGTGAGTGCAATCATGGACTTTTACATTGGTTTGTAAATATGTGAACTTATGGACTCTTAAAGCTTCGGTTATGGCTTCATTAGGTAGATCATCATGATTTTCTAAACAAACTCCTAAAGAATCTAAATCACTACTTGAGATCTTTATAAAAACTAAAATGAAACCCCCTTGCATGTTGATTTCTTCTCCAAAACCGTGAACCGTGAGGTTTTTATTGAAAAGATTTGGTAAGTAATTTATGATCTAGGTTTGATTGGTAACAAAGTGAAGAATTTATGCCTTGCATGTTGATCTCTTGTGCTCAAACCGTGACCTATGTGTATATATTTGAATGATTGATTAACAATTTCATGATCTAAGTTTATTTGAGAAGAAAATAGGGATTTTTAGCTTTGCATGTGGATCTTGTGATGATTTTGATTGATCTTTGTGTGTGCATGTTTTAACCTATGCTCATTATCTTACAAGATAAGGACTTTGAGGCTTTGCATGTTAAGTTTCAAATGAAAAAGACAATGTTTTCCTTTATGCATGTCTCGTCCTAGTAGAAATAATAGGGTAATGGTCTTTAAAATGATTTTTCTTTTTATGAACATGATTTGATTTAAAGATTTGTTTCATCCATGATGTGTTGATGTGAAGGCCATTCGGCCATGAGTGCTAAAAATGTTTTGGTGCATGATTTTTAGGTGCATGTATGTATTAGGAATAGATTTAGTTGTCTTAAGTCCATGCATGCCATTCTTTTTAGAAGATCAAGCTATAAACCATGTTTCTATTCAAGAAAAATTATAAGTTTGAGTTTTAATAAAAATAATTTAAGGAATCTCATGATGGTTTATGCATGTTGGTGTAATATGGTTTGCTTTAATTGTCTTTAGTGTATTGAAAAACGAACTAAGATTCTTGTCTTATGCATGCTAGTATTCGGTCTTGAGATAGAAAATAGGGAAGTGTGCTTGATAATCATTTGAGTTGCATGTAGACTAAGATTAGCCTCATTTAGGAGCATAAAGATGCATACATGAAATGATTTGTGACTTTAATTGTTGCTTTGAACTAAATTGAGAAAAAAATGAAATTGAATTTGTTGGATGCTCCTATGATTCTTACGGTTTTAGTCTTAAAGGAATAGGATGATTTCATTGTTTTATGACCTTGATGGTTTGATATATTTTGTAAGATTTTACTTGAATGATTAGGTTAGTGCTTGTTCAGATGCTTGGAATGGTTTTCTTTTGAAATGACTAATGAGAGTGATTAAATTCTAAGTTTGTGTTATTATATGTGTGATACCATGATGTGCTAATTTCTTTTCTTTCTTTCGGTTTTAGAGATTAGGAATAGGTAAAATTAATTGAATTAATTTTCATAATGTAAATCCTATAATTTCAAGGTTTAAAAATTATTAGTAATTAGGAAATGTTGAGTATAGACAATTCGGTTTTTGCCATGATCTAATTAAGAAATGAAATTAAATTATCCTCCTGTGCATAATTGAATTTGTGTGTTGGTGTTGTAATTCAATTAATTGTTTTCTTAAGCCTACGTGTGTTTTGCCAAAAAGTGAATGATGGATGTTTTGGATTTTTATGAACTAGTTAATATAATCCTAGAGTTTTGTCTTTAATTCTTACATTTTGATAAGTGTTTTAAAAAAATTATGTTTTCATAACATGAACATTTTCAATTAAGGAAATTTATTTGAATAAAAGAATGTTTCTAAGTTGTTTTCAAAGTTTTTCTTAAGAACTGTTTTAATCATGGATTTGAATTGAAAAACATTGGACAATGATAACAAGTTTTTAAAAGAGAAATTGTTTTCAAAACAAATTCAACAAATGTATCGAACTCGTTTCTAATGCACGGGAAAATGTCTTAGTTGAGCGACGGACGAGAGGATAAGAGGCGAGGAGAGATGATCGGGAAACCTTGGAGAGATATAGGACGTTCGTCATCGAGGTGAGAGAGGGGCTTTCCCTTAAGACGCTGTGGTAATTAGGTAACATATTAAGGCGTCCAATCATCTCAAAGATTGGACTCCAATCTCATTTAGCGTAGTGGTGTATGTGATAGCGCTTGTTTGATTGGTTTAGCTATCCACCCGAACGACTGAGATTGGTTTATAAAAATGATGATATGTTTTATAATTGTTCATGTTGTGCTATTTAATTATTTTGTGATTTGTTTATTTGTTACTTAATATGATATGGTTGGTAACCGTGTGAGTAAACAATAAAGACTAAGACTATAAAGTAATAATCGAAGAAATAAGAGTCGAAAACGATAAATGTGAAAGACGTGATTAGTCGAGGAAGAATGGTGACGAGGAGATGATGACTGAGATGACTATGAGAAATGTTCGATAAAGCGAGCGGAAGCGTGGTGATGATGGGTGGAGCTAACAATGCTGCGAGGTCGAGCTGATCAGAAAATATACTAATGACGCTGCTGAGTTATTGAAGTGAGGGATGCGGAGGATGCTATTGATCCACAGCTGACAGAGAGGACAATCATGGCGTGCTGAGTGATAGTTGACTTGAAAGAGTGATGCTCATGTTGATGAGAGCAATGTTGCTGTGATTTGAGAAAGAGAAAGATGATGCAATGATGTTGTGATGATTCAATGATAGTGTATGAGTTTTAGGGGGATTAGATGCGAACGATTAGCGATCGGGTCTCATTGAAGGGATGCACCAAGGATGAGCCGATCATTAGGATTAAGCCGTAATTAAAACTCTTTAAAAGATTTTAAAAGACATTAACAATTGCGGTGAGGTATGAGTGTCGTATTGAAGTAGTGGAGAGGAAGGAACCATAGGTATCTACGGATACTTAGGAGGAGATTGCATTAGGGGAGGACAATGACGGTGATACGTCAAGTAGTCTAGAGTACTTTTCTAGGCGGAACAATTCCACAAGTGGCGCACTAACGTGGTGGGGACTGGGTCCAATGCCGTGGCAAGTTCTGCTTTCGAAACTAGAATAAGTATTGTCGCCCCCTAGATTGCAAATCGAGAACAGTGAGAGGGACTGGAACGGGGCATTGTATTTTGCCACTGCGTGGACAGTGAGCCTTGATATTATTGATATGATTTGAGGACGAGATCCTCCTGGTCTGGGACCATTTGTGTTGAGACAGCTGTCATGCCCGCGTGGTAAAGGTCCTGTACTCCTGTTTGCTTCCGACTAGGTTGGGTGGTTGACCGAGGAGATGTAGACGTGTGTGAGCTCAATGATGTTTCCCCCTCATCATTGATGCTAACCGAATTGATAAGACTTAATAACTAAGATGTTCCAAAGATAAGTGTAACAATGATGATGATAATAATAATAATGATAATAGTGATGACAATGCCAAGTGACAAAGGAAACGGATGAAGTATTTGTGATATGGAACTTTGAGGCATACGTTGAGTGTGTGAATGAGGAAGGAAAAGAAGTACTAAGATTGAGAAGGGATATTGAGGAAAATTGTGAAAAACATTATTGTTTATGAATAATCAAATGTATGTTTATGTTTACACCCTGATGAGAATTATGTGTTGTTTTGATTATGCTTTATTGGTTGTTGGATTTACTTTGTTATATTTATGTTGTCTTAATATTTACCTGATGTTATCCCACATAGTCGACATTGCTGTTTTGGGTTGCTCACTCTCTCTATCATCTGTATTCTATCTTGTATAAAATTGTATGGAGTCTAGATGGCCAATATGGTACGGTATCAGCTTATGCGGGAGATCGGAGCGACTCCCAGAAGAGGCGCCAACAGCATTATGTCTGTCTATGAGATGTTCTTCATAGAGATTCCGCGTAGAAGGGCTGAGTTACAGTTAGAAGAAGAGGAGGCTGCTGCGGAGGAGGATACGGATTGTGAGGCTGATGATGCTGAGGCGGAGCTTCCTGAGGACGCCGAGGAGGAGGATCCTGACCTCTGGTGTGACGAGGATGCAGAGGAGTACTCTAGTGACGAGAGCTGGATCATTAGTCCTGAGGAGTTGCTGATGGATGATGACGAGTGGTATAGTAGGTTTAGAAAGCAAGATTAGGGAAGGATTATGAATATGACTAGGGAGTAGGTAATTTTCCTTTTGAGTATGTAATTCACCATGAGTTCTTAGCAATCTGGTGGCGTCCTGCTGTAACCCCAACAAGTTAATCTTTGTATTGATATTTTGACATGAAATCAAATGGGCTATTCTATTTAACTAATGTTTTGGAAAATGAGTTTCGAAACGTGGTGTCTTGTGACATCCCGGTTTGGAACTTGAAGGAGTTGGTGCAACTTGAGGACATGAGTTTATATAAAGCTATGTTTTGTAAATAAGAGGTGTCTCATTTTGTACGCTACTCATTTAAAAAAAAGAATAATGGCCCCTAATTTTCACTTAAAATGTTTATGGTTTCAAGTTGCCAAGTCGGGGTGTTACAAAGGACGGCAAAATTGTGATTTTCAGTCTCGTGCGCCCAAGCGCAAGAATAGTGCGCCCAGGCGCATGTGGGTCAAATGGCCAGCAAATGGGGTGCAAAGAGCTAATTCTCACAGGTACTTTCACGCCCAGGCGCAAGTCAAGGCGCGCCCAAGCGCGTCCATGGGGTTAACCATTCAAAGTAGGGATCAAATTCTCAATCTGGTGCAGTACAACGATTCGTGCGCCCAGGCCCGCGTCGCTGTTGCAAATTTTAAATCGTATCTTTTTCATATTTGGTTGACGGATAGTTTTTGGTTTTAAATACAGTAGGATTGAGATTTTAGAACTAATTCAGAACAGCTTGGAAAATAGTTTTTGGAGGTTTTGCGAAGAACACGGAGATTGGAGATTGGAGACTCAAGTTTAGTGGTAATAATGAATTCCTTTACCACTTTTACTGTTTTTCTCTTCTCTAATATGAACTAAATCCTTATTTGGGATGTAGAAGTAGATGGTTATGGAATCTTTTTAATATTTATGCAATGAATTAACCTGTCTTTTCCATTATGAATTATGTGTTTGATTATGTTGTAGCCACCCAATTTTGTCCGGGGTCAAAAATTATATTTTGTAAATATTTTGGTTAATTAGATTTATATCCTCAAGTTTTTATTATTGAATTTTATAAATAAAATAAAAAAGAGTTTGTTTGGACCCATTATTTTCTAATTAATGTGTATTAAGTTATTTTTGAGATTTATTTAAAAAAAATAAACAACATAAAAAGTGCATTGAAAATTTTTGAGAAGAAAAATTAATTGAAAAGATTGTGTCCAAAACTTTGACAAAATCAATTCAAAAGATTGAAAATCAATTATTTTTAAAAAGAGAAAGATTTTGATAATTAATTAAAAATCAATTTAGAAAATTTTTAAAATCATTTAAAAAATTTTAAAAATCCATTTTGAGAAATTGAGAATCAATTTGATTTAATTAAAGGTTCTTTTTTTAATCATAAATATTTGAAAAAGATTACAATTGACTTTTGACAAATTAAAAAATTTTGATTTAAATCAATTTGAATTTAGTTGATGATATGTTTTGTTTGGAAGAAGTTATCAACTTCTTTGTTTTTTAAAAGATTGAAAATTAATTCAAAAAGAAATTGAGAATCAATTGAAAATCAAGTAAAATGTTTTGAATCAATTAAAGAGGTTCGAGAATCAATTTGATTGAGTTGAGAATATTTTTTTTTATTGCATTTTTTTATTCAAATAAAAAATTCTTTGGTAAGGATTATCCTCTTTTTGAAATGATTAAAATCAATTCAAATTTTGACAATCAATTCAAAAAATTGAAAATCAATTCATTTTTTATTTTTTTATTTGAGAATCAACTTGATTTAATCGAGGATTTTCTTTTAAAATCAAAAATATTTGAAAAAAGATTATCATTATTTTGAAAAGATTTGAATTGATTTAAAACAAATTTTTCTTAACTTAACTTCTACTATAAATAGAGGTTTTCCCATCACTTTGGAAAAAAGAAGGATTTTTGGGGGGAATGGGGAGAGACAATTTGTTGTATTAAAAAATTTTCCTTTACACATTTCTCGATGTAATCTTCCTGTGTAGCAACACCCCTAGCATTCCATCCCCGTGCACCGCATGACCATTGTCCCTTGTCCATTTAATTTGCATTGTCACGGTACTCCTTCTTGTTCAGTGTTCACACATTACTCCCTTTGTTGCAACATCTCCCATCATAAGGTTCAAGTACTTTACTTCGTTTTTATTTTCTTTTTCTTTTCCGGACTTTTTAATATAATAAATTAAATAATAATAATTTAAAATGTAGTTTTTTTTGTCATCTAAGATTGGTTGTGTTTTGGTAAGTCAATTTTTCTCACCCAAATTTTACTTAGTGGTGGGATCTCTTGAACTTCCTCTCTGCATCAAAAATAAACATATAAAAATAATTTTCTTTAAAATAATAATAAATTAAATATGTAGATTTTTTTAAGTTGTTGTTTTAAAATTTGTTGCGTTTTGATAAGTCGATTTTTCTTTTCCAAATTCAGTGGAGAGATCTGTAACACCCTTATTTTATATACAAAAATAGTAAGTAAAAGTTTATAATTAAAATAATGTACTTAAAAATTCCTTTTTCCAGTTCAAGTTTACAAATAAATTTGGGCATCCATTTACAATACAAGTAGCACAAAACATTTAGTTTCCTTCTTTCCAGTATTCCGCTGCGCCACTCTGATCCACAAGCTCCTTAGCAATCACCTAAAATGTTAACCACTAAGGGTGAGACATTTTCATAATCACAGTGAATCAGAGGATAATATACAGCTCATAACAGTAACTCAAGAAATAACAATCAAATCAAGTCATGGATCCACAAATTCACTATATTCATCTATTGCATTCATATACCTCAATTTCCATATTCTCAATTCCTTTTCAAATTTCCATAATCATTATTCATTCCACAAATTCATTTCTTTACTCTTTATACTTTTTACTTTCTCTTTATTCAGATACATCACCTCAAAACAGAGGCCAATGCACAAAACTCATTTCAACACATTTATCACCTCAAAACAGAGGCCCTCATATTTCACTTCATTTAAATTATGTGTCCCTCAGGTCAGAGGTCAACACTCAAACACTTTATTTCATTTCGTGTCCCTCAGGTCAGAGCTCAACACTCATTCACTTTATTTCATTCTGTGTCCCTCAGGTCAGAGGTCAACACTCATTCACTTTATTTCATTCTGTGTCCCTCAGGTCAGAGGTCAACACTTTATCATCATTCTCATTATAAAACATTTCATCACAATTAAGGAATGTCACCTCAAGTCAGAGGCCAACATATATACCACATTCTCAATATTTGGCGCCTCAATTCAGAGGCCAAGAATTATTCACTTTCTTGTTCCTTCAATCATAACACATTTAGTCACAACCACACACAATCAACACCTAATCATTCATGTAATTCCCTTATTCATTTCCTTTCTCAATTATCACAATCATACCAAATAGTATTCTCTTTTATAGCCCAACATTTAGATTGCCCTTCATTTTAATTTACATATGTCACCTTTTACTTTTTGTTTATACATAATCATTTTACTTCCATTTCCTATATTCACAAGTTCAATTCATAAGCCATGTCCTTTGTTCACAATTGATAATACTTGACATTTATACTCATTTAGCATTTAGATACAAATACGCACATTCATCACATGGTTTAGTTCAACAATCAACACAATCAGTCGACATACTCAGGTATGTCTCAGGGTACCACAATATAAGTCCTCTCCCTAGGGTTCTTCACTTCCTACTTTAATGACATACAACAGGATTTAATATAAATATTTCCAATAATATAAAAATTCAACCCATAATATGCTAATTATGTAACACCCTCACAAATATTTAGTTTTATTAAGTTTTATTAAAAAGTGGACTTGAAAATTTCGACGAAAATCCGGCAGAGTTTCCTCTGTTTTTCGGACTTTCCCAAAATTTCCTGTTTGTACCTGTCTAGACCAGAATAGTTCAAAGGCTTAATCATAATTATTACAATAAATGAAAACCTAATGCCCACAAATACCCAACTCTGGGCATACACTAATACACACATTTAATTATAAAAATACATTCTTAAACTTAATTAAAATTCACTCTTGGTATCATAAAAGACACCCCTCGTGGTGAGGGTTTCCTGCTCGGCCAGCACTGGTGTATGCTCCACTTGTGTACCTGAAAAATATTAACCACACAGGGGAAGCATCACATAGAACTTAAAGAGATATTTCTAAGCAGTTATATACAACACACAAGACAATTCAAGCCTATGCTATACTACTCAATTTATTTTCTTCTTTCCTTTTTTACCTCCTAACTGTTTCCCAATTCTTTTTCTTTCTAATTGTTTTCTTTTAGATAATCCCTAACCTCTAATTATTCTTGTTCCTCATTACTTTCGTTATTTTCCTTTTTATTCCCATTTTCCATTTGTATTTCCATTTTAATTCCATTATTTGGTTAACATACCGGTTACCTTTTCGTTCCTTTAATCTTTTATTGGTGGCAGTGTCTACCGACCTCCTGTCATTTTACTTTTTATTGTGACAGGGTCTACCGACCTCCCGCCGTTTTACTTTTTATCGTGACAGGGTCCATTGCGATCACTTGACATCCCTGAATGGAAGTGGGATAGCATAGCCATGGACTTTGTGACGGGTCTACCTAGAACTACTGCAGGTTGTGATGGCGTATGGGTTGTTGTAGACCATTTAACAAAGTGTGCTCTGTAACATCCCCAATTTCCGTTGTTCGTTTAGAATAGTTATTAGAGGCAGTTAGTAGGTGTTTTAGTGTTTGGAGTGTAGAGTTTAGCCAAGAGTAGAATTGTATGAGGTAGAGCTAGCTTAGAATGGGTTTGAATAGTATAGGAATCAGGTTTTAAGTAATAATCCAACCCTATATGAGTATAGGAACCGTAGGAAGTGAAATAGGGTTAGAAAGCCATCAAAATAGGATTTTGCCTCAAGTAATCGATTATCTTGATGGGTTTAATCGATTACTTGCTCTCAGGTGAAATCACACAAGTTGTTGCAGCAAAGTAATCGATTACTTGAGTGAGTTAATCGATTACCTTGTTGATGTCAGTGAAGTAATCGATTATTTTGAGGGGTTTAATCGATTACTTGGCCTCAGGATTTTGTACTAGGATTGTTGCATTGAAGAAATAATCGATTACTCATAGGAAGTAATCGATTACTTTAAGCAAAATCTGATTAAAAACGCGTTTTTCCTTCATTTCTTCATTTCACTCTCTCTCTCCTCACTCGCGATCTTCCCCCCTCTCTCTCTAACCTCCATAGCTTCTTCTTCTCTTTTCATGGCAAATCATCACAATAACACTACAAATCACCAAACAAACACCATCAAACATCTCCAAATCAATTCCTAATGATTTCCCCTCTCTCAAACTCCATGATTTCTCCTCTTTTCATGGAACCCCAAATCCCCCAAAAACCCTAAGTTGGGTAATCAACTTCATAGAGCCTCTAATCCTTCAAGGAGTCTTAGGAAGTACATGAGGACATGGAATAGGAGTCATAGGAGCATGGTTTGGAGCTTGGCATGGAGCTTCATCAAAAACCCCAATTTCACTTTCTCTCTCCTCAAGGTAAGGGGGGTTACTTTGGGTCTAGTATTAGAGAAAGGGTTTATTTATAGTAATAGAAACATAACTAGGTATATTTGGTTGTTTGATTAGGTTTATGGTTAAGAGGGTAGATTTTGGATAGAAACCCTAAGTTTTATGGTGTATTCTTGAGATAAGTTTATTTTAATTGTTATTGTATTTATGAATATTATTGTTATGAATGTAAATAATATGTTTGTACATATATATTGTGTTTGTAAAGGTATAAAATGACATTCATATAGTTATGCATCAAATAGGGCTAAGTCTTTCTCAATTGGGTTTAAACCAATTAAAGGACATTTTCTAAAGAACAAAGAGAGTTTTAAATTCAATTGAGAAACACTTAGAATATTGGAACATGCATGGAGTAAAGGTGGACGGAAAGGGTCGGGGAAAAACATACGTCGTTTTAACGATAGATGAGGACAAGAGTAAATGTTAGGAATTACTATGGAGGACTTTGATCTTCCAAAGGACATGGGTTCGCAACCCGTGTCGGGGATTGGTTCTATGCAAACCATAGTAATTCTATTTACTTTGGCTCCTTTTGGCCAGTGATAGTGATTTCTGCTAGAGCCAATCTGGGCGAATCAATCCAGATTGTACGTAGTACACTACCCTTGAGGAGTGTTACGTACTGTGCAAGCGGGTGAGCGATATTCCTAGAGGATATGAAGCACCCAACCAGAGGTTGAGAAATGCTTCCTCCTGGTCGATTTTTCCCCAAAGTGGAGGGTGTATGTGAGGATGTATATTGTTATTGGAAAAGTGAAAAGTGAATTGTTATAGTACATTGTTAGGAAATGTTATTGTTATTGTTATTGATCAAAGTTAAAGTGAATTGTTATAGTACATTGTTAGGATGAAAGTGAAAGGGAAAGTGTGAATGCATTGCTATAGATGCTTTAATTCATTGAATCCGATCAAAGTGTTAAAGTTAATGGAATGAAAGGAAATGTTCAATATCGGATTCAAGAGTTAAACCATCTAAGTGTGACGATTAGCATAACATAATCATGTGATTGTGCATCATAGTACTATAGTAAAGTATTATACTATAAGTATATATATATATAACATAAATTGATTACTGTTGCAATGTATTATTGTTAATTGAAGTGTGAATTGCCTAACTGCTATTGTTTGTGTGTGAATACATCTAATTATGATTTATTACTGTTTTTAAATGTTTTCTTTGATCTAGATTTCAAAGTTCTCACCCTTACAGTGGACATATTAGGTACACATTGGAGAAAGGCACACAATGATGTCAAGGTCGGGCAAGGTATACTCATAGTAGCGAGTATATTGATATTGGTGACCTTATGGTCTCGATTTTAGTGCAACCATTCTTAGGGCTTATATTGTAATGAATTATTTTATAAAGAGTTGTTTAATTGTTATAGTGATTTCATTTTGATTAAAAACATTTGTATAATTGAATGATAGTATTTATATCTTTTCGTTTCACTGAGTTTAAGTGAATCCCTATTGTTTGTAAAGGGACTGAATTTATATTTCTATTTTGTTGAAAACTGTTCTGGACTGACAGGTTTTAAATTCTATTCGGGGGAAAAGTCCTATTTTTAAAGGAAACTCCGTCGAAATTTTTATAAACCCCGAACGTTTTCCTTATAAAACGTTAATTTTAAGTAATAGTTTTAGTAATAGAAAGTAGGATGTTACATTTATGGTATGAGAGCAATGGTTGCAATCCTCGGCCGTGGAGTATGGATTTTTCCTACTCCCAAAGAGTTACTCCACACGAGAGTAACTAGTAGATAGTTGTTTAAGTAGTGCACTTTAGTGTTCATGCATGCATTATTAGTTGAAATGGGTACAGTTTAGTAGGGTGAGTCATAGTTTAGTAATCATAGAAGTGTATTTTCAATATAAAGTGGATCAACTCAATTTTTCAAAGTGTAACTGGTTGTCTTTGGAAATGGACAGAAAGTAGGGACTAAGGGAAAGGAAAACTCCCAACGGGTCAGAGCATGAAACTGCTACCCCAACGGGAAGGACTAACTCTTAGTTTTGAATTAATCATGTCTATTTCAAATATGACAAGAAATTGGGATTTCATTTTTAAATGAAAATTTCAAGGTCCTCTTTTGAATTGAAAATGAGTCATCTTTTATTTGAATGGAACTCAGGTAGCACGGAAATGATATTATCTTCAATGCAATGTAGAATCGAGACGGATCCCTCACATTTTGCATTCTATTGACAGATGACATCATCAAGTCCTTGAATCCAATCAAATAATTGTTGGATTTATTTCCCATGTCTAAGAATAGGATAGGTATTAGAGGTCATATAGTTGTAGACACTTCGAGCATTCTTTATCAGAGTGCGCAGCGGAAGTGGATAGGAATTAATTTTTCGTGATTGCCTTTAACTATAATTACTAAGTGTCGTCTTAGTAAGACCTAAGTACCTTCTACATTTCCACATCATGCTTTGGTGATAAATGTACTCGGATTGCTAAAGTATGACACTGCTTTTGCAATCAATCTTTCTAAGATACTATTTTCGAAAAGTATTAGTACTATGATTTGAAATGAATGTCAAGTACAATGATGTTTTGATTTTTTTTTTCAAAGTGTAGAATTGATTCAAACTCTGATAATTGATTGAATGTCGCAAACCTAACTTTCAAGAAAGTTTTACTCACAAGGTGAATTCCTAACTACTTGGATGATAGTGTAGTTTATTCATAAATTACACCAATTATCGATTGATAGGAATTCAATGAATGCGACATAAGTCAATTCAAAATAAAATTTGAACTTCAAAGTTAAAATGAAAGGAAGGACATTCACTAAAATTTGAAAAGTGAATGAAACTAAACTTTTAACCGAAGAATCCATTCATTTTATTTGAGCTTGATGATTATAGAGGGTTCTTATTTTTCCTTGTCAAAAGAATCCTCCAAGTTTTGAATCAGTTCCAAATTAACGTGAAACGATTTTGAAATCCAATATAAATGATTTGAACTTGTAAGTACTTGGAATGTCTTTTACAAATAATAATTTTGTCAAAGTTTTAAATGAAAATGTTTTACAAAAGTAAATGTGTTTTCTTACTTTAAGGAAACACAATTTCTTGAAAATTCTTTTATCACCAAGTATCAAACCTTTTTCATAAAAGTTGGTTCTCCATTGTTTTCTATTGTAATGTGGAAGCAGGAAAAAGTGAAGTGAAGGTAGCAAGGTGAGTTAAAGGTAATGTAGTTATCTTAGAGTTAAAGCCTAGTTAGAACCTAAACCAAAGTAATGGATGTTAGGTCTTTCCTTCAAGTTTCTATAGAACTCCAAGGAAGTTGTTGTTATTATTGAACAAACTGTATTCTGGAAGTGCAAACCATTTTTTTTAAACCATTATTAACTCTTCCACGGAATGTAGTTTGCTGAATGTTATAGTTTTAGTTTTAACATCCATTATAAAAGTCGTAGCACCAAAGTCTAGTTGGCAATAGGAAAGTCTCAACTAGGACTCAAGGTTAAGTCATAGTGGTGCGGTCTCTAAGCCTAAGAAACCAATTAGGAAGCCCTAAGCCTATGAGAGAATTCTAAGCATAGGTTTAGTTAAAGTCTTATAGTGTAAAGTTTTCTTTTAGTTTGAGAGTAGAACCTTAATAGTTTTTCATTCGTAGATGGGGCAGTATAAGTTAGATCCTATTGTTTGAGTCTTAGAGTTTAAGACATAGGTGTGTAGGCATATAGATGTGCATCTAGGAAGCGAGTTTTAAATGTTTTCAAACGATTGAATTTTTATATATCTGTATTTACAAATTTTAAATGTATTAAGACTATGTGCTAAGTCCAACTATTTTCATAAACCCTTTTACTTGTAATTTTGGGTAGTTTCCAAATTTCAAATCTTTTCAAGTACCATAGGTACTGTTTCAAATTGACTTTTACTAAGATTATTTTCTATCTCCTATTGAAAGTGATTTCAAAAGAGTCTTATATTAATTTTTCTTAACTAAGTATCAAATCAAATTTTTCCAACATAATTAACTGGTGTTTCTTACATTGTAATTTCTAATTCCCATTTTCCTATGATAGCTATATTTTTTAAAGTTAATTGTCTTATGTTTTTCTACATGTTAATTACGAATTTCCATTTTTTTATTTTATTATTATGTTTACCGGTTTCAAGGTAACCTTTATTTTGAGAAAACCTTACAAGTGCTCAACTTGTAATTTTGATACATTTGATTTTAGTTGAACGATAACTTGTTTTTCACATACATATGATTAAAGTGTACATAGCTACATAATATTTTCAACCCAATTTTATTAACTTTAATTAGGGTGATTTCTGAAGACTAATCCATATGTTTATTTTCCCCAAAACCCTTATGTTTCCAATCATATTATTATTCAATGTACTTTCAAATTTCGATTTTCATATTGTGTCCTTTTATATTTGACACTCGGAATGTTTGGATAATCCAAATCTTCCTTCTTACATATTAAATAAACATGGTTGACGATCTATGGTATCTTCTTTCTCAATCTTCAACCATATTTTCTAATTGTACAATGCACTGATAAGGGCTATGTAACCCTTTAAGATTCTCATTGTTTATCTGCAATTCGTTTTGAAACCCTATGCATGTAACTGTTTTCTTTCAAAACCTTGTGTGTGTCCATGAACCATTCATACTTTTCTTCGATTCAACGGGAGTCTTGCTATTGACAGATCTTTCAAACCTTTTATTCAAATGCAAAACTCCTTTGGTGTGTGTGGAACGTTTTACTTGTTTGTGTAGAGTTGGCGCTCTACTCTTCTTTTATAAAATGTATTCTTTAATAAAATTCAATTGATGTTTCTTGTATTTCAATTATGTTCAATCTCAAAATGAAGATTTTAACTTAGTACAATATCTTAATCTTTTGTCTGTGTCCTGATTTTCTTTCGATTGTGATTGAATTTAAATTGTTGCATTATTTGTTCTTGAGTGCTTTCATGTGGTATGTGAGTGTAGGACTCTTTAGTTTGTGTTGATAGGTAATGCCCATAGACTTCGAGCTTTATGTTTTGAACCTTAAGGAATTTAGTGAGACTTTTTGGTGAAAGTCTCGTTAGCAAGCAAGTAGATATAGTAAGAGAAAACCTAACCGAAGTTCTATCCTAAGTGGGGGAGTGAATCCCCAAGGTTGTGATTATCCTTAAATAAGTTAAGACTTTCCCTATGGCGGAGCATATAGCTCAATGTCTTCTTATTTTATAGAAGTGGGCAGAATTTCGGGGACGAAATTCATATAAGTGGGGGAGAATTGTAACATCCCCAATTTCCGATGTTCGTTTAGAATAGTTATTAGAGGCAGTTAGTAGGTGTTTTAGTGTTTGGAGTGTAGAGTTTAGCCAAGAGTAGAATTGTATGAGGTAGAGCTAGCTTAGAATGGGTTTGAATAGTATAGGAATCAGGTTTTAAGTAATAATCCAACCCTATATGAGTATAGGAACCGTAGGAAGTGAAATAGGGTTAGAAAGCCATCAAAATAGGATTTTGCCTCAAGTAATCGATTATCTTGATGGGTTTAATCGATTACTTGCTCTCAGGTGAAATCACACAAGTTGTTGCAGCAAAGTAATCGATTACTTGGGTGAGTTAATCGATTACCTTGTTGATTTCAGTGAAGTAATCGATTATTTTGAGGGGTTTAATCGATTACTTTGCCTCAGGATTTTGTACTAGGATTGTTTCATTGAAGAAATAATTGATTACTCATATGAAGTAATCGATTACTTTAAGCCAAATCTGATTAAAAACGCGTTTTTCCTTCATTTCTTCATTTCACTCTCTCTCTCCTCACTCGCGATCTTCCCCCCTTCTCTCTCTAACCTCCATAGCTTCTTCTTCTCTTTTCATGGCAAATCATCACAATAACACTACAAATCACCAAACAAACACCATCAAACATCTCCAAATCAATTCCTAATGATTTCCCCTCTCTCAAACTCCATGATTTCTCCTCTTTTCATAGAACCCCAAATCCCCCAAAAACCCTAAGTTGGGTAATCAACTTCATAGAGCCTCTAATCCTTCAAGGAGTCTTAGGAAGTACATGAGGACATGGAATAGGAGTCATAGGAGCATGGTTTGGAGCTTGGCATGGAGCTTCATCAAAAACCCCAATTTCACTTTCTCTCTCCTCAAGGTAAGGGGGGTTACTTTGGGTCTAGTATTAGAAAAAGGGTTTATTTATAGTAATAGAAACATGACTAGGTATATTTGGTTGTTTGATTAGTTTTATGGTTAAGAGGGTAGATTTTGGATAGAAACCCTAAGTTTTATGGTGTATTCTTGAGATAGGTTTATTTTAATTGTTATTGTATTTTTGAATATTATTGTTATGAATGTAAATAATATGTTTGTACATATATATTGTGTTTGTAAAGGTATAAAATGACATTCATATAGTTATGCATCAAATAGGGCTAAGTCTTTCTCAATTGGGTTTAAACCAATTAAAGGACATTTTCTAAAGAACAAAGAGAGTTTTAAATTCAATTGAGAAACACTTAGAATATTGGAACATGCATGGAGTAAAGGTGGACGGAAAGGGTCGGGGAAAAACATACGTCGTTTTAACGATAAATGAGGACAAGAGTAAATGTTAGGAATTACTATGGAGGACTTTGATCTTCCAAAGGACATGGGTTCGCAACCCGTGTCGGGGATTGGTTCTATGCAAACCATAGTAATTCTATTTACTTTGGCTCCTTTTGGCCAGTGATAATGATTTCTGCTAGAGCCAATCTGGGCGAATCAATCCAGATTGTACATAGTACACTACCCTTGAGGAGTGTTACGTACTGTGCAAGCGGGTGAGCGATATTCCTAGAGGATATGAAGCACCCAACCAGAGGTTGAGAAATGCTTCCTCCTGGTCGGTTTTTCCCCAAAGTGGAGGGTGTATGTGAGGATGTATATTGTTATTGGAAAAGGGAAAAGTGAATTGTTATAGTACATTGTTAGGAAATGTTATTGTTATTGTTATTGATCAAAGTTAAAGTGAATTGTTATAGTACATTGTTAGGATGAAAGTGAAAGGGAAAGTGTGAATGCATTGCTATAGATGCTTTAATTCATTGAATCCGATCAAAGTGTTAAAGTTAATGGAATGAAAAGAAATGTTCAATATCGAATTCAAGAGTTAAACCATCTAAGTGTGACGATTAGCATAACATAATCATGTGATTGTGCATCATAGTACTATAGTAAAGTATTATACTATAAGTATATATATAACATAAATTGATTATTGTTGCAATGTATTATTGTTAATTGAAGTGTGAATTGCCTAACTGCTATTGTTTGTGTGTGAATACATCTAATTATGATTTATTACTGTTTTTAAATGTTTTCTTTGATCTAGATTTCAAAGTTCTCACCCTTACAGTGGACATATTAGGTACACATTGGAGAAAGGCACACACTGATGTCAAGGTCGGGCAAGGTATACTCATAGTAGCGAGTATATTGATATTGGTGACCTTATGGTCTCGATTTTAGTGCAACCATTCTTAGGGCTTATATTGTAATGAATTATTTTATAAAGAGTTGTTTAATTGTTATAGTGATTTCATTTTGATTAAAAACATTTGTATAATTGAATGATAGTATTTATATCTTTTCGTTTCACTGAGTTTAAGTGAATCCCTATTGTTTGTAAAGGGACTGAATTTATATTTCTATTTTGTTGAAAATTGTTCTGGACTGACAGGTTTTAAATTCTATTGGGGGAAAAGTCCTATTTTTAAAGGAAACTCCGTCGAAATTTTTTTTAACCCCGAACGTTTTCCTTATAAAACGTTAATTTTAAGTAATAGTTTTAGTAATAGAAAGTAGGATGTTACATGCTCACTTTATTCCGATCCATAAGAATTACACACTGGAGAAGCTGACACAGTTGTATATTCGGGACATAGTGATGCTTCATGGTGTGCCTTCGAGTATTGTGTCTGACCGTGATCTGCGCTTTCTATCCAGATTTTGGCAGAGTCTTCAGCAGGCCTTGGGTACTAAGTTGAGGTTTAGTACAACCTATCATCCTCAAACTGATGGGCAGTCCGAGCGTACTATTCAGACTTTGGAGGATCTGTTGAGGGCTTGTGTTCTAGAGCAGGCTGGTAGTTGGGAGCAGTTGTTACCATTGATGGAATTTACTTACAACAAAAACTTTCACTCCAGTATTGGCATGGCACCTTTTGAGGCACTCTACGGAATAAAGTGTAGAACGCCTCTTTGTTGGTTCCAGATTGGGGAGAACTTGTTGACTGGGCCAGAGTTGGTGCATGAAACCACAGAGAAGATCGCGATGATTAAGGATAAGATGAAGACTTCTCAAGACAGGCAAAAGAGCTATGCAGATAAGCGTAGGAGACCCCTAGAGTTTGATGTGGGTGATCATGTGTTTCTTAGGGTGTCCCCTACCACTGGCATTGGTCGAGCAATCAAGTCAAAGAAGCTGACTCCGAGGTTTGTTGGACCTTATGAGATTCTGGAGAGAGTTGGACCTTTGGCGTACAGGATTGCTTTGCCTCCACACTTGTCTAAACTTCATGGTGTATTTCATGTTTCCCAGCTAAGGAAGTACATTCATGACCTCTCCCATGTGGTAGCAGCTGACGATTTGCCTTTGAAGGAGAATCTTACTTTTGAGATCCTCCCGATCAGAATCGAGGACAGGCAGATTAAGCAGCTCCGGGGCAAGGAAATTCCATTGGTGAAGGTGATTTGGAACAGAAACAACGTGGAAGAGGCTACTTGGGAGCTGGAGAGCAAGATGAAGGAGTCTTATCCTCAGTTGTTTCAGGACAGCTGAATTTCGAGGACGAAATTCTGGTAAGTGGGAGAGGATTGTAACATCCTAAATTTAATTCTTAGTATAAATTGTGTGTTGATCGCCTTAGGATAGAAGCAATTATGAAATAAGCTAGAAAATTGGCCATTTAGACATGTAAATTCAAGTTTAAAACATAGGAAATTGGGGAATGAGAATAACAAGATTGGTAGCTTAGAATACAAATTCCACCGTCGGATGTGAAGTAGGATATGTGAGGAAGCCTGTGTCAAAATTTGAGGAAGATCCAACGGTTAACGAAGAAGTTATGGCCTTTCAAAGTCGGGGTGCTGCAAACTCTGCAACTTAATCGATTAAGCTGCAGCTTAATCGATTACGACCAGAATGTTGGGAAACCCTTAATCGATTAATAATCGATTAAACGAACCTGCAGTGGAAAAAAATAAAGGTCGTTCACGCGTGATTTTGGCCATTGTAAGGTCCTGTATTTTTATAAACAAAATAAATAAATGTGTTGAATAAAATAATGATTTTTCTGAAATTAAGATATTTTACTCGAGTATTGTAGAGGGTACTCGAGTATAATCACTATCTGTTTGAAAATTTGAATTTTGAGTCAAAAGACTCGAGTATGTCAGAAAAGACTCGAGTGTTCTTGAGTTTTTGAAATATACTCGAGTAGAAAGAAAAAGACTCGAGTAAATCGAGCAGTCTGGCTAAATGTACAAGTTGGTTTTATAATTAATTTCGCACCAAAACGCGGTTTCTTGACGTGACAAGCATAGAGCTGAACCTTACTTCGAGTTGAAGTACTCTTAGACTATAAATTGATGCTTGGGTGAAGCATCAACACCTCTGAAGTTCCAAAACCCGAATTTGACCAGAAATTTCCCTGTTTTACAGAGTTCACTTTGATCCCTTTGTTCTCTCTCTCAATCCTCACTCATTTTCCTTGAAACCTAAACACAAACCGAAGTTCTGATTTCATTCTTGAATTAGAACTCGAAATCACTTCAAATAGCCTTCTGAAGATCAGGTTCTAGGCCTACAAAGTTGGAGGTTCAAAACTGAGAAAAACAGAGTAACATTCAGTCTCAAGTATTCATCTTCATTGAAATCGTTTGGTAAATTCATGGATTCTTTTCATGTCAAACTTGTTTCTGATTAAAGTTAGTATATCCTAGTTTCTGAAACTAACTTGTTTCATTCTTTTCATGCCAAATCCGTGGTGAAATCTGTGGCCAAAGTCAGCCTGTTCAACTCTTTTTCACCAAGTCCAGAATTTGGATTTTTGATCCAACCGATTTCTCTGTCGTTTTACTTGTTGATTAGCTTCTCTAAGGTAAGGGAGGAGTTATCTAAATACTAGAATGAGTTATTTCAAGCTGGAAATGTAGGAACCTCATATGGTTCATCAAGGGGTGAAGTTTGAATTGGGAATATGACATAGAGGTCATAAACCCAAGTTTTTATAAACCAAACATGTCTAAATGGACCTAATGATGCTCACTGGATCAATTTTCGAAGTTAAAAACAAAAGGAAATGAAAATCATATGTGAAATGGTTATTTGCTAAGCTTATGTTGATTTTGTGATTTATTGCATTTGATGTTGTTTCAATATTGATTACATGTTCTAACATGTTTATTTTATGTATCTAAGTTACTGTTTTGCATAAAAGTGGAAAGGAAAGGCCCTGAACTCGAATTGGCATTATAAAGTGCAGAAACTGGTGCTGCTGCTGCTAAAACACTCGAGTAATTGAAGAAAGACTCGAGTATTCTGGAAAATGGGAAGAACACTCGAGTATGTCTTGAAGGACTCGAGTAATTTTACATGAACACTCGAGTATGTGAAGAACTACTCGAGTAATTTAAAATAATTTTCAAAAAATCTTTACTTCTTTATGAAGTAATTAAAGATTAACTCGTCTAAACTCCTATATGCTTAAATTTTAATTTCTGCTCTTAATATCTATAGATTTAATCCCATTGGTTGATTTTATCCTGGATGAGTCCTACTGGAATTTTATTCAGTGGTTGACATATTCGGACAGGATGTCCCAATGGAGGTGCGTACACCCATTTGGTTGATTTTATTCCCACGTCCCAGTGGAAGTTTTTACCCACTTGGTTGATATTTTGGGAGTCCTAGATGGGGTCGTTGCACAAATTAATGACAACGTAATTAAATTCCTATTGTATAAAACCATCACAAAGTGGCTGGGCCGCTGATGGAATTTTTGGAAAGCACAAGCACCAGTTAATGCAAAAAAATGATGAAAAGATGGTTATAAGCAAGAAGGATTATGAATTTTGGGTCTCTATATTGGAGGCATGATATTCAAAGATATGAATTAAAAGAGAAAAAGACAATGAACAATTATGTGACATTGACATGCATGGAGATGCTCCGATTTTGATTGTGGAATCTGGTATAGGTAGAAGTATTCCGCAGCCCTGAGATAGTTGTGATGCCATAGCACGAAGATGCTGTGATGATTTGGATTCCGTAACATGAAAATGTTATGATGGCCAAATTCCCAATCAAATCGTGACGCCTGGGTTGTGAATACGCTCCGGTTTGATGAACCATAGGATTATGAATATCCCGAGCCTGAGATACTCGGATGCCGAACCGCGTAGCATGAATGGAGAGTAGGCATGCATCACGAAACTAAACGAAATATTATAAAAGACAGTTTGAGCATATACATATGCATTTATTATTGCTATCTGGAAACTTGTGCTTGTTATTTCTAGCCTCTGTTATGCTCATTTGTTATTGTGTTTAGCTATGACTCACTCCTAATCCCTTGTTGTAGGTCATGGCCAGGAATATGTTTTGCGTGGAGATGAGGCCGCTCCCTAATGGGGAGTGGAACTTCGAGGATCATCGGGCCATCTATGAGGGAGACGTGGAAGTTATTTTCCGTCACCCGAACCCATGGTCCCGAATGCGTCCGCGTAGGACGAGAATCCCAATGATGTACATTATGCACATTCCGCCCAATTTTGTGTTTCGGCATGGAACACCACCACCACCGCCAAGACGTTTTCCGAGACGCACCCTCCCACCAAGTCCATCACCCTCTGAAGAAAGAATTATTTTGGAGGTTCCTGCTCCCTCTCGTCCTTCCACTAGAGCCCGATCTCGGACTCCGGTATATGTGCCATCTGAACCGGCACATGAAGAGGAGGAGGAGGAGGAGGATCCGATAGAGGATGAGGATCCGGTGGAGGATGCTGACCCGGTGGCTGATGATGATTTCATGGACAACTCAACCGGTAGTCAGTGGGGAACTGATGATTGAGTTGAGTTGGGATGTTGGAGTGTGGATAGTGCTACTCATCAGGTTTCTCTTATCTATTTGATATTTTGAGTTCCGAACCAGTTGCTCAAGGTTATTATAAATTTTGTTGTAAGATATGTAATATAATGTAATGACCTAGAGTACTTAAGTTAAACCTAGTGTTGATAGTTTTAATGTAATGGAAATGTACTTTCCTTTTATGAAATATAATATGAATAGTTTCTTTCATGATAATTATAATTTCCGCAAAGACTCGATAATGGATGATGACTGACTTTTAGTTTCAAAAAAAAAAAATGGTCAATTTTCTAAAAATGAATATTAAGTTTTGGAATAAAAGTTGGGTCGTCACAGCCATAATGCACGAAATTTCTCTCTCTAGGGCACCCAATCTCTCATCCCAAATCCATCAAGCTTCAAGGGAATCACTCCAAAGTCCACCATCAAGTCTCTCTTGGTCTCTCCACGTAAGTATTCATGATTCTTGAAGTTCCTCTCTCCCTCTAAGTTGGGTTTTCTCTCTCTCTCTCTCTTTCCTCCCTTTGGGGAAATTCAAATTTCTCTTTGAATAGGGCAATAATCTCATCATTCTTCCATTCCTTTGGCTTAGAGAAGGTTATCATCATTCTCCCTATCTTTTTGGATTGGGAGCTCTTCGTTTTGGGAGCGTGCGGAGCGAAGGCTTGGGTTTTCCGCTCTTCCTCTCCTTGGTTAAGGTAAGGGGGTGGATATAGTGAGCATTGGCTTGTTCTAGGAAAGGGTTTGTATTTAGATATAATGGTTGGCTAGGAGTTTAAGTGTGAGTAGAAAATTAGAAATCTCAATTTAGGAATTAAGGAAAATGTTAAAAATAGGCTTAATTGGTAATTATGGAACTCTAGGAAGTAAAGAATGAGGTTAGGTTTTAATTGAGGAAAATAAATGGCATGAACCCCTAATTTAGGACTTTGAATCAATAATTCGGACAAGGGAAAAGAAAATTTGGTTGTTGCATGATTATATGAGAAGGTGAAGTTTGTTATTATTTGCACTCTAATTGTTATGTGAAATGTGAAATGTGGCTATTTGTTTATAATATGATGGTGCTTGTGCTTAGAATGATTTGGTAAACATTAAATGGAATTGGTGGACAAAATAATGATATATATATATATATATGTGGACAACTAATAATGGATAAAGGTGGTGATGTATTGTAGGCCTTTGATTTGGGGGAGACAATACATCGTAAAATGGGGTTGTATTGTAGGCCTTCGATTTGGGGGAGACAATACAACGTAAACGGGGCGATGTATGTAGGCCTTCGATTTGGTGGAGACATACATCATCGGTGGTGTATGTATGTAGGCCTTCGATTTGGTGGAGACATACATACACCCTAAATAAAAAGGAAAAAGGAAAGGACAATGGATAAAATAAGGTAAACGGTAAAGGAAAAACGATGTATGTAGGCCTTCGATTTGGTGGAGACATACATCGTGATTGGTGTATGTATGTAGGCCTTCTATTTGGTGGAGACATACATACACCGTAAATAAAAGGAAATGAATAAAGGAAACAGGGAATAAAATTGGACAAGGTAAAGGTAATGGAAACGCGATGTATGTAGGCCTTCGATTTGGTGGAGACATACATACACCGTAAAAATAAGGAAAAAGGTAAGGGAATAAAATTGGACAAGGTAATGGTAATGGAAACGCGATGTATGTAGGCCTTCGATTTGGTGGAGACATACATCGTGATTGGTGTATGTATGTATGCCTTCGATTTGGTGGAGACATACATACACCGTAAAAATAAGTAAAAGGTAAGGGTTTTAAAAAGGGATTTCTTTGGAAACGGGGAAAAACAAATAAAAGGGAACCATATGGTGGAAAGAACTAACTAAAAAGGGAACCGACATTTATAAATTAATGGAATTGGAAAATATGGTATGCTTGCGATGAATTGGTATTTATGTGAATAAATTGCTAATTGTGTTTGGCCTGGTTAGTTGTTATGTCTATCTAGAAACTACTATTCTATTTCATTTGCAATGCTCACTCCCTTACTATACATTACAGGTACAGAAATTGAGATTGCACAGCCCCCGGCCGAGCAGGTGTGCTCTCCCTCCCAGGGAGAGTAGGGTTATGGGGATTAGATACTTTTATTTTGACTTCAGCCTCCGTATATTTGGTTGTGTATGAGCTGTATATGCTTTTAGAGTGAGGCTTAGGATAGTTTCTTTTGTGCAGGGTTTATGATTCATTTTGAGCATAGTTGTTGTCATGGCCTCTTGATTTAAATACTTAATATTTTGCTGGTACTCTGACACACTGATGTTTTACACTTGAGCCCATGGGGCAACTATGCGATGCATATATACATTTATATTTGAGCCCTGCTGGCTCCTGTTGATTTTATAAAAATGTGTTTATCAGGTTGAAGATTTAGAAAAGTCCGAAAAACAAACGAAACTCCGTCCGTTTGACGGGTGATTTTCATAAGTTAAAAAGGAATTTTTAAGTACACATTGTTAATACTTGGGAATTAAGGGTAGTACTTATTAGGGTGTTACAACTCCAACCACTTAGTTTCGATCTTTGAGATGATACGGAACGTCCTCATAAATCACCTAACTACCACGGTGTCTTAGGAAAGCTACTCTCTCATCTGAGGTCCAGCGTTTTAATGCGTACCGTCTCCGCGGATCCTTGTCGCTGCCAGCTGCCCCAATCCCTCGTCTTTCAAATTCCTTGTACTAAATAAAATACGCTTATGTTATTAACTTGTATTAGGAAATTCTTTTTCAAAACTTAGACACCTCTCATTCCTCGTCGGAAAACTTAAAACATAATTGTTTTTAATTCGGGTTTTCTTAAATGAATTCTTACTTAAACTTTACTTTTAAATCTCTTGTATATTATTATTTATTATTATTATTTTTTTTTTTTCAAGAAACAAGTTCAAACAAATCTGGACAGCAAAGGATTATTTTACAAAGAAATCATTTTGATAAAAGCCCGAAAACATCGTAAAACATTTGTTCGTTTAAAACAACTCCTTTATTCAAATTATCCTTTTAAAAACTCAAGTCTTCATTACAAAACTATTTTGGACAGCCATAAACATAATTTAAAAATCTCAAATAAAATACAATGGGATTTTCTTTAAACCAGTTTATTTCAAACTAATTACGCATTCACATAATTTTCAAACATTGATTAACACATACACATCAAGTAACACTTCATCAAGCATATAACCAATTTAAATCAATCATCAAGGCAATTATACAACTCACAAACAGTTCATAACACAAGCACTTAGGCATGCATGTATGAAATCAAAATATAAACCATTTACTTTGAACAAGTGGATTCCTTTCAAAAATTATCACGTGAAATTATTTTCATGCAACTAAATTTCCTAGACTCACCTATACTACATGACCGAATGCAATCAAGGAAAACAAACTAAGAATGGCAATTTAAAACACATAAATCAACTTGGTTTATTTCTAATATTTAAACTCCACTCCCTTTTGTCCTGAAACAAACTTATTTACTCTTCCTTTTGTTCACAACCGAATTCACACCCACATATATCTACTTAACACAAAACTCTTTCCAACTATTTAGTCCATTCATTTCCTTTACCACTAACCTAGGACCGAATAGGGACTTAGTAAATTCAACACCCTCTTTAAACAATTTTGACTCATTTTAGTTTATAAAACACACTCATTATCTTTAGGTCTTTTCATGAAAAGGGTCCTAGTCTAATTCCTAGGTGTAGGCCGGATTCATTATGACAAAAACAAGATCTTTGGGTTCATTTTTCTACATGCAAAAACATAAAATTATTAAATCAAGTAAAAAGAAATTAAAATGCATGAACATCAAACATAGATCAAGTTAGAAATCAATATTCCAAAAATTTATCTCCTTTAGTTCCCTGTGAAACCGTGAGAGTCATTAAGAAGAATAAAAATCCTTTATACTCAAAAACCTCATGCATGTATCTAGATCTTGTAGATCAAATCATGAAATCAAGTGTAGTGGCACAAATCAAAGATAAAGATCACTTTTGAGTAAATGAAGATCAAAACCGTGATGGACATTTAAAGAAAATCAAATCCTTTTTGTTTCAAACAACATGCATGGTTTCAAGAGCATAACTTTTCATAAATCAAAAAGAGATCAAAGCATGTTATTCTTTAATCTCATGCAAAGTTTTAAGAACAACACTTTTTCAAAGGATCAAGGTAAGATCAAAGCCTTTTTCAAGATCCAATTCAAGACCAAACATTTCAACACTTCAAATCAATTTTTCTAAGCATGAGATTAACATGCAACCACTTGGATTAAATCAAAAAGCATCAAGGTTTATTCTTTAGGTCTTGGCCGAATCTCCTAGTTTAGGATCTAGTATTTTATTAGTTTATTTAGTCTTAAAAATTCAAGATTCAAGTAGAATCAACCCATGTATAAACTCAAATCATCAAAATCATCATCAACTCGACATGCAACACCAAAGACTTTACTTTATTACCAATCAAGTTTATATCACCAATTTATTCATCCAATAAACTCTTAAACACATCACAAATCACGGTCCTAAGAAAGAAAATTCAACATGCAAAGAGATTTTTACCTTAGATTCACAAAAATCTCAACAAATCTTTAGATCTAGAGGATTCAACTTGAAAAACGTTAAGATCTTTAAGAGTTATGTTAGAAAACTTTAAGATCTGTAATGAAAAATTTAATTGAGTTATGAAGTCCGTTGATTAGAGATTTACAAGACACCTTCAATCTTAAAACTCCAAGATCAACATAAACAAAACTTAGAAAATTAACATGCAAAGAAAAGAAGAAGAAAAATTACAAGATCAAAAGAAAAATCTAACTATTACAATTTCCTTCACTTTCATCCGAATTACCCACCAAGGAAAAAGGTTGGTCTCCTAGCTTTTTAGGTCTTGGTTCTTCAAGAAAAATTCTAAGTTTTGGTGTTGATCTCCTCTTCTTCTTCTCTATTCTAACTCACGGCCTCCCTCTTTTCTTGGGGGTGTTGAGAGCTTGATTCTTGTTCTCAACACATGTGTATAGGAAACGAAGGGAAGTGGAAGAAATGAATGGGAAAAAAATGGGTGAAAGAACTAAGGGTGATGGCTTATATAAGAAATTGGTGTACTTCCTCTTTTACCCTCATGAAAATTCGGTCATGAAGGAGTGTGGAGGGTAGTTTTGGTTCTTCAAAAAGTTGCATGGGTGGATGTTATCAAAGCTTAGGGGAACATGGTGGAGGAATTCAAGGAACTAGGTCTCTTTGGTTTGGTTACTCCTTGGTTTCTAGTTAGGGTTTTCTACCCATTTAGTTCCTCATGGTTCAAATCTTAGCCCTTAAGCTTCTTATTTTCAAAATGAATAAATCATGGCATGCACACATATGCCTACACGTATCACATACAAACACACACAAACATGCATCATCATATTTTTCTACTAATTACATTCTCATTTAATCCTAAGCATATTTTTATGCACCCATACACACATAGCATACGCACACATACATGTTCATACATGTAGCACATATACATATATGCATGCACACGTATACACGTACCACACATATATACATACACATAGAAAATAGATCTTTTCTCATAAAATGACTCACACATAAAAGTCATAATTTCCTTTGAATCATAGAAATATCAAGTACATAAATCTTTTCTAAAAACTCAATTTCTCATCTCTTAACATTTGTTCATAAAAATCCTTTCTTTGAAATTACTCATCATTTTAAAACGTGAATTAGGAAAATCAGTTAAGGAAATACCCTTTCAAAACACTTTTCTTGATGAAGGTAGCTCAAGAGGACCAAGAAACCAAGAGGAAGAAATAAAGGAAATCATGACAAGTGTGAGGGAGCACCTTGGAAAGAAAAGAAGATTGTCTTAAGTTGTTTAACTTGGTTGTCTTACAAACTGAACTATTTGTTTAAAGTACTTTAAGTTGTGTTTAAACTTATGTTTTCATGGGTTTGTAATAATGGCAATTTTGGTTTGCCAAGTAGACTAAGTTATTTTCAATGTAATGTTAAGTTATGAGTTTCAGTTTTAAGTTGTAAATAAATCAGGAAGCCAAGGGAGCAGTTTCACTTGAAGGATGCGGCCAAGCTAAGAGAAGAACTCAAGCCAAGGATGATTCGACCAAGATTTAAGGAAGAGAATTCAAATGACAAGGAAATAAATGCTCATCTTAAGGGAGAATGAAATCCTAGTTGAGGGGAAATTCATTGCGTTCGGCTGGTTCAAAATTCAAAAGGGATCAAGACAATTAATTGTGGCAGCCAACATTAATAGCTACGATTACAAAATTGAGGAAAGGAATCAAAAGGAATTTTGCAGCCTTACATAAGTGAAGCTACGGCCAATTTAAAGAAGGGAGTTACAAAGGAGGCAATAAAATTCAATCATGATTTGTTGCTTGCCTTCATCAAGCTATGGCTGAAAGGGAAATTGAATCAACACAATAGCAATTAAGATCAATTCAAGATAGTTTTTATTGTAAAGGAGTTACTAATGGTTGCATTGTCCAAGGGCTTGTACGGCCACTCTTTTAGTCCTAGGTTATCTACTCTATAAATTGTAACCATGGCTGAATCAATAAAGAGTTAGAATTTGGTTTTTGTGTCAAACACTATTCTCTCTAAATCCTTGAACGTGTGAAACTGTGCAAGGTGGGGGTTCTTCTTCTTTTTGGTGATCAAATTGTGGAAGGCTTCCTAGGCTTATCAACCTCATCTTCCTCTCTTGGTTGTGGCGTCATATCCCTTCTTGGTATCCTCTTTATTTCCATGAAACAAACTAGAATTTCTTGCTATGTGTTATATTAGTAAGGAAAGATTGAATTAAAGAAAACAAGGAAGAAAATACATGCTTACAAATCCTCTCTTAACCAAAATTTACAAACCTTATTAACCAGCAAAGAACTTCTCATTGAAATCCTTCTTGAAACCATGAGTTCCTAGGCTTGAGGGTATCATTTCTAAAAAATAATTATCTTTAGTATTTTAAATTAATACGAGGAATTTGCGGGATGTTACATCATGCTTAATCGATTAAGTCGTGTGCATCATTCAGGTCTTAATCAATTAACTGGTTCAACCCAACATTCCTTGCACCTCAAAGTGTCATAACTTCTTCGTTAACCGTCAGATCTTGCTCAAATTTTGAGGCAAGCTTCCTAAGACACTTATCTTCACATCCAACGGTGGAATTTGGGTTTAAAGCTATAGACCTTCTATTTATAACTTTCTAAAGTCCTATGCTCTTAATCCTTTAATAACCTGTCTAAATCGCAACCTTAACCTAACATTTTCCTTTCTCTACATTCTAAACCTATTCTAACTTATTTCTACTTCACACAAACCTACTCTTAGCTGAATACTACACTCTAAACACTTAAGCTCATACTAATCCTAGTACAAATTATCGTTTCTAAACGAAATCGACACTTAAGAATACTACGATCCTCATCGAAATCCTACTCACTAATGCACCTAACCACTTAGCAAATTTGGGGATGTTACAATTCTCCCCCACTTATATGAATTTCGTCCTCGAAATTCGACTCACTTCCAGGAACAGAGGATATAGAGCTATATGCTCAACCGAAAGAAAGGTCTTAACCTACTTCAGGATGGACACAATCTTGGGGATTCGCTCCCCCACTTAGGATGCAACTCCGATTGGATTTCTCTTACTATATCTATTTGATTTCTATTGAGACTTTCACCAAAAGTCCCATTTAGTTTCTTAAGGTTCCAAACGTAAGGTTCGAAGCCTAGGGGCAATACCTGTCAATATAGACCTACTTAGTCCTATATCCAACACTACCTAACATTATTCAGCAAAATCTAGGCATTCAAACTTTCACAACACATATTCATATACAACACAGATAAAGATAATCAAAACACAAAAAAAAACATCAAAGTATTACGATATATACATATATGTATATAAAGATTTTCATTTTTAAAATCAATTACAAATTAAGTAAAAGAAACATCATTTGAATTTCATCAAAGAGTGCATTTCTTAAAAGAAAATCAAAACATCAATTCAATATAAATCAAAACATCAATTTTCCCTTTTTCCAATAACAATATAAATCTCACATACACCCTCCACTCTGGGGAAAAACCGACCAGGAGTAAGTATTTCTCAACCTATAGTTGGGTGCTTCACCTCCACTTAGGAAGGTCCCTCGCTCACCCGCTTGCACAACACTTCACCTCCAAGGCGGAAGGTCCCTCATGCGATTTGGGTTGATTTGTCCAAATCAGGCTTTAGCAGAAATCACCCTCAACTGACCCAAAGAAACCAAAGTAAATAGAATTACTATGGTTTGCGTAGAACCAACCCCCAATACGGGAAGCAAACCCGTATCCTTTGCAGGATCAAAGCTCTCCATAGTAATTCCTGACATTTACTCGTGTCCTCATCAATCGCAAAGCGACGTGTGTTTTCCCCTACTCCTAACGTCCACCTTTACACCATGCATGATCCAATATTCTAAGTGTTTCTCAATTGAATTTAAGACCCTCTTTGTTCTTTAGAAAAATGTCATTTAGTTGGTTTAAACTCAATTGAGAAATACTTGGCCCTATTTAATGCATAACTATATGAATGTCATTTATCATGACTGATGGTCTTTTGGACTCAGTCATGATAAAGATAAAGGGCTGATGGTCTGTTGGACTCAGTCACCAGGAAAAAGAAAATGATAAAGAAAAGAAAAAGAAAAGAAAAGAAAAGAAAAAGTAGAAATGATTAGAGAACTGTTAGAGAATCAATAATTAAAAGAATGCGAGGATAAGTGAAAACTAAAAGAGATTAATTATACGAATAATTATGAATAAAGTATATGAATAATTATGTAGGCTTGGTTGTTTCTATGTCTTCTTTTAGAATTTATCTTTTTAAGTTCTGTGTAATGCTACCCTTCTTGATATCATTTTACAGGTACGGAAGCGGAGCTTACACTGTTGCGGGCCAAACTGGAAACCCTCCACTACGTGGAGTGTGTGGTTATGATACCAAGAGGGGATTTTGTTTTTAGTTACATTAAAACTGTTATATTTTGTAATTTATAATATGTGTAGTTATATGCCCTGAGACTGGTACTGATCGGGCGTTAGGATCTGAACTGGTTTTTAATCTGTTATGTTTATGTTTTTAAATAATTCTGGACTGACAGGTTTTAAGAAGAGAATTTTTGGGAAGTCCGAAAAACAGAGAAAACTCTGCCGGATTTTCGTAAAACCTTTCATAAGAAATCAAATGCTAAAAAGAATTTTAAACTCTAATTTTATTAAAAACTAAAATTAACTATTAGAAGTGAGGATGTTACAGTTTTCGTTTCCTTTTGATGAAGACTACCGGATTCGACTCCCTTTCCTCTTCTGCAGATGCCTTTTCATCAGAGGATGATGCTACCTCGGTTGTCGCCTCTCCTTCGGAACTTGACTTGATCTCCACACTGAACAATTTTATAGGTTTCTTTTTAGCTCCATCCCGTGGCGGCGGTTCATTGCTATCGTATCCCATTAGAGAGACGCTTCCCAAACATGACCCCAGTGTCGTTCTGCTTAGTTTGTGTTCTGGATCCGCAATCAGCATCTCAGTGTATCCCATCCATGCCCATCCATAACGGGTGGGTTTCCATCCAATTCCTCGACGACGCCATGTTGTAATCTCCAAGCGATGCTCCATCTGCCCGTTGAGATACCAGTGGCACCGATATGCCAACGAACAGGAGAGAGTAAGCGATCCGGACGACGTAGCGTCGACGGTGTGGGATTACGATAAGCAAGATAGTAGGACCACACACACATACATTACAAACACACAGCACACATACAGAACAACATTTAAGCATATCGTCACTATCATTATCGATGTTCCTTATTATTCCAAAGTCATTATCATTCATTATTATTTTCTTCTTAATTCTCTACCTTTAGTTCTAATTCCACTCATGGGAGTTAAATTCCTTTCCCATATTTCCATTCTCAATCTCTTTCTCATTCTTCACACTTCTTAAACTCTTATTTCTTACGAATGTAAATCTTTTCTTATCATGTCTTATTAAATTATGGCCATCTATGATCGGGGAGTTAAGGTATCATCGAGGTACGCGTTCTTTCGTAGTTAGCACTCACGTCACAAGTCTACATCTCCTCGGCCATCCATCCACCTAGTCGGAAGCAAACAGAAGTACAGGACCTTTACTGTGCGGGCACGACAGCTGTCTCACAACAATTGGTCCCAGACCAGGAGGACTACATCCTCAAATCATATCATATTAATTCAATTCATATAATCAAGGCACACTGTCTCACAGTGGCAATCAAGATGCCCCACTCCAGTCCCTCTCACTGTTCTAGATTTGCAATCTAGGGGGCGCCAGTACTGTTCTAGTGCGCATGCAGAACTTACCACGGCATTGGACCCAGTCCCTACCACGTTCGTACGTCACATGTGGAGTTCGTTCTGCCTAGAAAAGCACTCAAGACTTCTTGACGTTTCACCGTCATCGTCCTCCCCTAATGCAATCTCCTCCTAAGTATCCGCAGATACTTATGGTTCCTTCCTCTCCACTACTTCGGGTTAACTCTCATACCTCACTGCATTCGCATTGTTAATGTCTTTTAAAGTCTTTTATCTTGTTAATTAACCTAATGGTCGGCTCAACCTTCGTGCATCCCTTCAATGAGTCCCGACCGCTATTTCTGCATCACTTTTCCTTTCATTCCTCAACATAGCACAGAGCGGGATCACATTCACAGCTTGAATCTCATCACAAAACTTTTCTAAAAACAACCTTTATAGATTTTCTCAAAATCTCTTTTCATAAATTTTCACAAAAATCTCATTTCACAACTCTTTTCAAACTTTTCATTTCGTAAAGCCCTTTTTCAAAAATTTCAATTCATAAATCCTTTTTAAAAATCTCCTTTCGAAAATCCTTTTAAAAATCTCTTTTTCAAAATTCTCATTTTGGGAACCCCTTTTTTTTTTAAAATTTCATTTGGTAAACTCTTTTCAAAAATTTCCTTTTCATAAACCCTTTTCTAAAAATTTCCTTTCATAAATCCTTGTCAAATATCTCATTTTTGTAAAACCTTTTTCACAAATTTCTTTTCAAAAGTTTTTCTCAAAAACTTTCTTTTCTTGAGAACCAGTGGAGGAGCAAGCTCAACTCAACACCAGTCTCAGTCCAAGAAAAACAATAACAAGAATCAAGCTTCATTCTCATTACATTTCACTTTCCATACTCCATCAATATTCCTTCCCAGCCCTGGCTCATTCGCATCATTATCAAACAATCTTCTCCAATCTCATCTCTTTTTCCCAATCAATTCTTAATTCTCTTATCTCTCTTTTTAATGTCTTATCAAGGCTGCCTTGTTCCATAAGGACTTAGGCCAAACAAGGATTATTTCATTTCTTGGTGTCTTTTACTTCTAATCTCTTTTATCATTATTACCAATTATTTCACATTATCTCCCCTCAACTATTTATAATATCAGCATGCATAGATAAACAAATATAAATAACACGTCATCAGCATACAAACATCAAACACAACAGTGTGGTGTTTGTCTTCTTTGTATAAGTGACCACACAAAGCAAACAATTGCCACTATACTACTGACTCAGAACCGCTGATACGGAATGTCCTAATATATCACCTACTACCACGGTGTCTTAGGAAAGCTACTCTCTCACCTGAGATCCAGCGATTTAATGCGTGCGCTCTCCTCGGATCCTTGTCGCTGCCATAAATACAATTTAAAAATCTTAAGTAAATCAAATCAAATTTTCTTAAAATCAACTTATTTTAAAACCGTTCACACACTCAAATATTTTTCAAATGTAACTAACGTACAACCACAATATAACTCCAAACAAGTCAAACCGAATTATTTTATAGTCAATAAATCCTAACTTTAACCATATATTTAATCATCTTTCAAGTATCACTCCACATACAACAGCAAACAACACTTTAATAATTTATTAGAAGTATTTAAACAATTTAATCAATCATCAAAGCAATCATGCACTCACACATAATTCAACATAAAACACTTAAGCATGCAAGTATTCATAAACCAAACGTAATCAAATTTCAAACCAAACACATTCACATTTATCACCATGCACATTTTATTTCATGCAATTAGACTCCCTAAACCTATTTAACTATATACCCGAATGAAAACAAAGAAAGCAAGTTAAACATCACGGTTTAAATTTCATTAATCAACTTGGTTTATTTTAGGCATTAAAATTCCATTTTCTTTTTCGTGCAACAAAATTAATTATTCTTCTTTTTACTCTTGACCGAATGCACATAAGCACACACATATATTCATTCAAACACAACACTCTTCCAAGATTAATTTAATTTATTTATTTCCTTTATTTCTAAATAAAGAACCGATTAGGAAATAGGTGTTCACAACATAAGTTCAAGAAATTTATTTTAGCACAATTCCTCAAAACATACTCATTTCTTTTAAGTCATTTCATTGAAAAGGAATCCTAGTCTAGCTAGCATGAGTAGGCCGAACATTATCATGATAAATCAAGGCTTAATTTTCAAATATTCATCATCCATGCACATAGATCATGGATCAATGCAAAGATCATTTTTCTAGAACTTGTCTCCTTGTTTTCTTTGTGAAAACCGTGAGGTCTATGAGGAAAAATAAAATCTTTTATTCAAAAACCAAATGCATGCACCTAAATCTTGCAAATCAAGTCATGAAATCAATCAATTGATACAACAAAAGATGAAAATTGTTTTGAGTTGAAAAAAAAGAATCAAAACCGTGACATGCAAAGAAAAATGAGCAACTCTTTTGGTTCAAAAACACATGCATGCACCAAAGATCAAACTTTTCAAAGATCAACATAAGATCAAAGCTTTCATCACGTTCAAAATCAAATCAAAGCATTTTCACTACTTAAATTAACTTTTCTAAACATGAAATTAGCATGAAATCACTTAGATCAAATTAAAAGCATCAAGACCTACTCCTTCTACTCATGGCCGAATCACCTAGTTCTTGATTTGGTGGTTTATAAGTTCATTTATTCTTAGAAATCCAAGATCAAGGCATAAAGAGAACATGCAAAGAAAATAAGAATCATAAGGCCACAAAATCAACATGCATGATAAAATCAAAGCAATATATGAATTTTGAACACAACTTCAAACAAAAACCGTAATGAAGAAAATTACAAGAGATCAAACTTTCCAACACCAACATTCAAGATCAAAGCATAAAAATAACATGCAAGACACTTAGACCTCAAGATCATTCACAAACGATTACATGCATCACAAAATTAAATAAAGTCCATTAGAGAATCCTTTACAACACAAAATTATTCAATTAAAACTCTCTCTACCTTAATTCCTAACTTAAATCTTCAAATCTCCTCTTCTCCTCCTTTTGGGGTTTGCCTCGGCCTCCCTCCTTAAGGTTGATAGGTGATCTTCTCTTTAGGTTTTGATGGAAGATATGGGTAGAGAAAGAAATCAAGGATGTTTGGATTAAGAAATTTGGGTTCTCCCTCTTTCTCTCCACTCCTCTCTTCACGGCTTCACTCTCTTTCTCTCTATGTCTCAAGAGCTTAATGGTGCTCTTGGGACTAAGTGTGTTTGTGGAAGAAAATGAGATGAAGATGGAAATGAATCAATTAGCCAACCTCACACACATACACACACGGCCTATATGGGCAAAGGCAAGGGGTGGAATTTCCCTTTTTAGCCTCGGTTCAAGGTGTGGGATTAAGGGCAATTCGGTCCAGCCACAAAATTGCATGGGAGGGGTCTTGTCATGGGGGAGACAAGGTGAAGAAAAAGTCTCACCACCATCATCACACTCACCACCCTAATTTCCTACCTATTTTCCATTTATATTCCACTTTCTTAATGCTTAAGAAAATGCACTCTACTTGGTCTTCCTAGTCTTATGCTTGGCCGAACCACACACATACATACATACACATGCAATTTCTTTTCATGTTTATCATAGCAACACATAGCATGAACTCATGGGATAATGCATACACATAAACATACATACAATTAATATTTTTAGGGGTATCATGTCCACACGACACACATACACATATACATCTCACACTCATATTTCTTCATTTATTTAATCCTCACGTAATCCTAAGCATGTACACATACACATACACATACACGTATTATACATATAAATACACACATGCCTAGAAAATAATTCTTTTTCATCATAAAGGGATTCATACAAAGATCACAAATATTTTTTATAAAAACATCAAGCATATAGACTTTTCCAAAACTCAATTTCTAAACTTTTGACATTACTTCAGGAAATCATTTCTTTAAAATCATGCATTATCTTGAAAACGTGAATTTAAGAAAATCATTTAAGAAAATACTCTTCTTTTAAAAAAAATATTTTCTTTAGTGTTTTAATTTAATACGAGGAATTTGCGGGGTGTTACAAATTCAATCTAGTGGACAACCCCACCACGCATCAATCAAACATTCAAAACAACACAATAAACTGCTAGCGATACTAACGCCTTCATTCCTGACCAAAACGAACATTCTTCCATCCCTTTGTAGTAGCAGCATCCATTTCACGCTTTGGTTCCCCGCAATTCCTTGCAAGATGCCCTGATTTGTCGCAGTTGAAACAATTTGGGTTGTTCCAAGGACAAGCTGGTCCATAATGATTCCTCTTGCAACGATCACAAAATGGAATTTCTTCCCCTTTTCTTTTTACATTATTTCCAATCTTGCCAAGTCCATTCTTAAGATTCTTGTGGTTGTAGTTTCCACCATTCTTACTGAATCTGTTGCGATTCCCATTGCTGTCTTGCTGAAGTGGATTGCTTCCAGAAGCCTTAGGAATCCACTCACCTTTTGTGGGTTTCCTCCATTGTTCCTTCCCTCTTTCTTCTCCATCCTGCTGGTAAGAGTTGTGACGCATCTTGCTCCTCTTGTCCAATCTCTCATCAAGTCGATATTTCCTCGCATAGTTTCGTGTAGTCATGTAGTTAACTGGTTTTTCCCTCACTTTGCTTGTTGGAGTTTGCGAACCATTTCGTCCTCTACTTGGTCTGATTTTTGGAATATTCATATGAGGAAGAACCAACTCCAATCCCAACCTTAATCCTCTTATGAACTCAGGATGTGCATCATTGTTGTTGTTGCTCTGATTAGCTGATCTTACGAAATGTCCACGCACTATCTTTTTTCTGCACACCTCTAACTCTTAGATCACTCACATCATAACTCACACAATCAGACCGACACACAAGAGTCATACAAAGAAAGCATATAAGGCTATGCTTAAGGCCACTAAGGACAACCATTGCTAAACTACCAAATAGAGTCACAGAAGGAAAGCTTATAAGGCTATGCTTAAGGCCACTAAGGACAACCATTGCTCTGATACCACTAAATGTAACACCCCAATTTGGACATAGAATTTTAGCCAAAAATTTGCGCCATTTTTTTTATAAACAATATTTATTTTCTAACTTCTTAATAAAAAGGATTTTCATCATCTTAGTTTACCTTTTGAAATAACTTAATTTACAAAATATCCTTTCATTCCATTCTATTCCAAACAGAGACATTACAAAACACCTTTCCAAAAACAACATTATTTTTCTCTAATGGTTTCCTTGAAAAACATTTCCTTATATTAAAATTTGCAGTAATACCATTGATACAAAGATTATACTAAATAGACATTTCATTAAAATGGTCATTACCTAAAAAGGCATGACATGGATTACAATGAAGATTTAAGCAAAAGGGTCTATGCCAATGTTAAGAGTACATTAGTCTTATCAGAGCAGACTCTATCTACCTAAATCTTATGACACACATAAAACTCCTCCACAGCAGGTGCCTCCTCTGGGTCGAACTTCTATTCCACTGGTCCTCTTTCTTGAACTTCCTCCTCCTCAGGTTCCCATATCACAAAGTCTTCTTGAAAATCATCAAGCTCCAAAATAGTTGCATCTTCGTCTAATTCCTTATTCACTATCTCCATGTTCTGCTCTTCTTCTAACACGTACTCTTGAAACTTCTCTTGAATTTCTTCTTCCGGAATATCTGTAAATCCTTCCCATGACCATCCAGTCTGCTTGACATCCCAATTCCCAAAATCTTCCAAGGACGCTACTCCACTATTCGAAATATATATCCGACACATAACGGGATCTACCATATGTGGACATCATCTCCAATGTCCACAGAGAAGGGGAAACAGAGAGAGTAAGCGATCTGAACGATATAATCGTCGACGGCATGGGCTTACTCTAAGGGTCACGCTAGGATACAACAGGCATAAACAACATAGATACACAGATTTCATCATGCTTCATCATAACAGTATATTCATTTCATAATGGTACTCTTTACATCAAAGATTCAAATGTCTTATTAAAATTTTTGGTAAGCTTTCTCAATTCTCTTATCTAGAATCATAACATAGCTGTCAATGATTTAGGGAGGGAAATCATTGAAGCGAAGGGTAAGTCAGCACACAAGATACATCTCCTCCTCAATATCCAACCACAACCTAGTTCGGAAAGCAGATGGGACGCACAGGAATCCTTACCACACAGGCATCGATAGTCAAAGGGTACGTACCAAGCTGAAGCCACACGTCTGGCCAGCAAAACAAAATACCATATCATTTATAATTTCACAATTTCACAAAAGCAGTGACTTCTAGCCTTGATTCAGATTCCCTCTCACCATCTCCGATTTGCTCAAGGGGGTGACAGTACTTTCTCTAGTTGATCGTGTAGTCCTTGCTACGACCATGTCCCACAACCGAAAGACACGTCATTGTAGTCTTTTCCTACCTAGAGAAGCACTCGAGGCTTCTTGACGTTTCATCGTCCTTGCCTTCCCCTATCACAATCACCACTCGAAGATACGCAGGTCTCCAAGTATACGGTATCTTTCCTCTCCACTACTTCTCTCTCAACGCGTAGTTAGAAAGGATTTAAGCTTAAAGTCTTTTAAGTCTTTCATTAACCTAGTTTGGTCGACCCATTCTAAGCCTCGCTTCTAACGGGTCTCGACCTTTAAGGGTAACGGCAAACACCTCCCTATGGTACAATGGATTCCACAAGACTCGAAACCATGGCACAGTTATCCACGTGGCCAGTCACTTAAAGGAGATATATGTAACACCATGATTTTTACTATTATAATTTTTTAATTATTCGTATCAAATTAAATGATAAAACCTTGTTAATAATTATTAGAGCGTAGAGTATTTTCTTTAAATATCTTATCTATTTTCTATTAGAATGTTTTATTTATATACCTTAAAGTAAATTCATTTAAAGTAATTACCCTATTTGAACTCTATTTGAAAATTATATTTTCTATACTTTACATTGATTTATATATATATATACTCCAATATTAAATTATTATGTGAGTAATATAAAATTACTAATCTTACGATTTACCCTATATGTGTTGGTATGACAATTTATTTTTAGTTTTGGTTTTTCATTTGGATAATAAGAGTGATAGGAATAATGTTGTTTTTGTTTAAAAATTAAATTAGATATCAAGGGGGGATATATTTGTAAAATAGGAGGGGGAAACCATAATTTTTCCTCCTTTGGGGTTCCAGCCGTCGTCCCCTATCTCTCTCCCTCCCTCCTTCAACTTCATCTTCTTCTACATTTTAGTCCCTTTATCCTTCTCTCTCCCTCTCTCACGACTCTCTCCCTCTCTATGCTCTCTCCTTCGCCGGTTTCTCTCTCACGTGCTCCCTCTCTCACACGCGCGTCCTCCAGCCGCCATGAGGGTTGTCGCTGTCGCGTTCCCTTCCTCGTCCAGTAGCGATCCGCGACCCACAGAGACCCGTTGTCGTCGCCATGCTCACGATTTCTCTTCCTCCAGCCGTAACCGCGACTCTTTCTCCCTCCGTTGCTGGTCCAAGCTCCCCGCCGCCACTCATGTGCTGCCGCTGGTCATGGAAGTCCGCCATCACCACTGTGGAGCCATGGTTGCAGCACTTGCTGTTGGGTGATGTCTCCAAACCGGTTATTGGGTTGAACCGAGTCAAATGGGTGCTACCGTAGTGGTTCGGGGTAAACCGGTCTGTTCGTGAACCGAATCATAATCAACCTCCTTACTATGCATTGAATTCGGTTCTAATTGTAACACCCCGCATTTTTCCCGTACGTGCATAAACGAATTCGTTTAAAATAAACCTTAAGTTTTGCTTTTAAAAGGGTTTTTCTAAAAAGAATTATTTATGATTTTATTCAAGAATGATTTCTTTATGGAAAGGACTAGCATTTTGATTAATGAACTCCGAGAATGCAATTTTTAGAATTTTCTGGAATTATTTACAAACTGTATTTCTGGAAATTTTGGAAGATGCATTTTTATAAAACAATGATTTCTGGAAAGCTTATGACTTTAAATAAAATTATCTTTTGGAAATTTTCTATTTGTACGAAAAACTTGATTTTTAAGGATTTCTAATTATGTGTTTTGTGTAGATGATTGTTTTACTTTGAAAAAATTTAAGTTTTCCTAGGATAAAGATGTGTCCTTGAAGGAAATTAAATCAATTGCCATGACATAGAATTCATGGGTGATATGTGCTCATTTTGATATGTGCTTGATTTAATGTTGCTTGAAAATAAACATGTGTGTGCATGTGTGTAAATGTGTTACAGTTTGAGCATATAAGTGTGTGTATGACTTTTGGGAAGGGTGGCATAAATCACAAAAACTAAGGATCTTGGTGTCTTGAACAAATAAGAATAGGAAATGAAAAATGAAATGCATGAGGTGTGGGCTTGTATGAGTGCCACGGTGATGGGTATGTGTGAGTGTAAGATAGAACTTTGACTTTAGGGTAGAAAAGAGAGAAGTGGAAGTGACCATGTATGATGAAGTCTAGCCCTAGCCTAGGCACTTTGTCTCCTTGATCTAAATCTTGCCATGCAAAGTTTTAGAAACCCAAATTTGCCCTTCCTTTGGTACCTTGGCCGAACCTCAATTTAAGGGTAAAGGAGGCAAACTCGTTGGCCCTTAAATTTATCTTGCCTTAGTTCATTTCTCACATCTCATTCCTATTCCCTTCACTTACACATCCAAACACTCTCTAAGGGAACATCAAACCCTTAGAAAAGAAAAGAAAAGAAGAGGAAGAGGGTGTGGCCGTAGGAAACCAAGAAGGAAGAGGAAGGAGAATTAGACCAAGACCTTGAAGTTCCCTTGAAGATCAAGAACCTTAGGAGTTAGAGAACCAACTTTCTTGGTAGGTTATATGAAGATCAAGAAGAAAACCATGATAGTTAGATTTTCTTTTGGATTTGTAACTTTTCTTTTCTTTTTCCTTTCCTTGCATGTTTGTCTTTATGGCATGAAAGATGAGTGCAAGAATGTCTTAGCCTTAACTATGGATTTTCCTAAATTGATTGTAATATGTGAACTCATGGACTCTATGCCTCGGTTGTAACTCTTTTAGTTGGATCTTGGTGATTTTCTAAACAACTTTCTAAAGGATCTAAATTATTACTTGGAAATTTTGTGAACACTAAAATTGAAACTCCTTGCATGTTGGGTTCTCCTTTAAAACCGTGACCTATAAGATTTTTATGAGTAGTTTGGTAAATAAATTGTGATCCAAGCTTGATTGTGAAAGAGTAAAGATTTTAAGTGTTGCATGTTGATTTCTTTTGTTCAATCCGTGAGCTGTGTGTTTCTATGTAAATGTTTGACTAACAATTTCATGATCTAAAATCATTTGAGAGGAAAATAAGGATTTTTAGCTTTGAATGTTGACCTTGTAATGATTTTGGTTGATCTTTGCATGAACATGTTTTCATCCATGTTTATTATCTTACAAGTTGGAACATTGGGCTTTGCATGTCAATTTTCAAGTAAAGAAATTAAGTTTTTCCTATGTGTATGTGACGGCCTAGAGGAAGTAATTAGGGTAATGATCTTTAAAATAATTTCTCTTTATACACATGATTTGATTTGAAGATTTGTTTTATCCAAGTTGTGTTAGCATGAAGGACATTCGGCCATGAGTGCTAAAGATGTTTTGGTGATTGATTATTTGGTGCATGTATGCATTATGTGACACCCTTCCGGATTACCCAAATATAATATAGTATTTATGCTTTATATTGGATAATATATGGACTTGTGAGCTAAGAAAATATGGTAAATAAAATTTTCTTTAAAGCGGGTGCACAATTCATCTAATGGAACTCTTGGAGAATAAATTCTGAAATCCTTTAAAACACTTGTATCGAGTTCGGCGATTTCTAAACCCTTTTCTCAAGCAGGATAACATTCGTTCTTTAGAAATTCCTTTACATTTTACAATCAATTGAAGCTATCCATACTTTGTTCAATAAAACTGATACCGTCAATTAATACTTATAGCCGATCTCATTTATAAGTTGAATCAGAGTAAGCGGAAATTACTGGACTATGCAACTGATATGATATAAACATAGATTTTCATATATACGAAAGAGTCATACATACATAGTCCATGAGATAAGTCACCAAGTTCCAAAAATATAACAAGTCCATGTAAACAGATCTACATCACTATGATACTATAACCCTAGAGTAAAACATATGTACAATATATACATAATCAAAATACAACCCCAGGGATAGTCACGTAGATCCATCAGCATCAGATGCAGTAGTAGTAGCAGTAGTAGTCTCCCAAAAACATAGGTAATAAGGTAGTAGCATCATCATCACAGCAGCAGCAGCACATCTCCTCCACAGCACGGATCCAAGGGTCCACATCATACACCATATGCACGTACCTAGGGATCATCGTCCCTCCAGTCACTCCCAGTAGAATGCACGACAGGCTCGCTCCTACTCTCGTCCTCCACCGGATCCTCCTCGATCTCATCCGAGGGAGAGTGTACCCTACCACTGGGTACCGGGTCAGGTGATGGTGAAACCCTGACGGGGCTCCTCGGATAAGAAGGGGGAGTCTCCTCGCGGACAACTCTCGAAGTAAAAGGGTGAGAGCGGGTAGGTCGAAAATGAAAACTATGGTAAGAGCGAGCTGGTCGCGTGGGAGGTGGTCCATGATAAGTATAAAACGGGGGTACATGCATAGTGTATATAATGGGAATCCTAAACCTACGAGGACGGAATCGCATCAGCGGATTAGGGTGGTAGAATGTGAACTCTACCTCCCCCTCATACACCGCGCGATGGTCCTCATAGATCCATACGCCACTAGGAAGTGGCCGGATCTCGATGCAAGCAATGTAACGAGACATCACCTACAAGGGCATAGGGGTAAGCAATTCTACTCACATAATCAATAGAGAATAAATCATGCAACATATGAAAGATAATAATGCATCAATTAATAACAATCACAATTAGCATCTAGCAAGTATCAGATGCACATAGGATGCTCACACTTAATTCAGGTATATCAATTGCATTAAGTGAATGACATGATGCATGATTTTAACTCTCAACTTATCTCCACATTTTCTAAGTCACTCTCTGACGTCCATCCCTGACAACCCAGCACTCTACAGTGCGTTGTATTCCTAGGTATACAACAATTCGTACATTCACCTAGAATGTACACGTCAAGCTTGGTATCCATGCCACCCGAGCATATCCCGTCATCCAAACGGATCGTCATCCAAACAATATATCCATATCGGCACCCACAAAGCCGACCACGTCATCGACGTGTCATCAAGCAAGCGTATTGGCACTCCCAGAGGCCCTCCACATGTTTATCGAAACATGAATACGTCCTACCATCCAAACTCCAGAATGAATGCATTTTAGACTTAGGGGAAATTGATTAATACTTTACTTGCCACCTAGGCTTAATTTTCAAAATGGATCGTCACCTAACGATCTATTTGTATTTATCAATTTCTCTAAGTCTTTGATCCCTTGAATTATCCTTAATAATTCCTTAATTAATTAAGTTAGAATTGAAAATGATGTTTTCAGATTCTGGGCATTTTACTCGAGTAAAGTTCAGAATACTCGAGTGTTCTGGAGATTTTCCAGATTACTCGAGTGTTCTTAAGCTTACTCGAGTGTTCATGTCTTTCTGAGGATTTGGGTTTGAATTTCAACAATTTACTCGAGTAGTTCATGAGTTACTCGAGTGTTCTTGGACTTTTCCAGAATACTCGAGTGACTTTGAATGACTCGAGTGTTTGACCTATAACAATTCTCAGTTCATGCCCGATACTCGAGTACCAGACAAAATACTCGAGTGTTCTTATGACATTTACTTTATTTTGAACACGATTTACTCGAGTACTTTGCCATTTACTCGAGTGTTTCGCAGCTCACAGTATTGAAACTGGTTTTAACATGTCATTTTCATTTCTACTCAATTTAAGTCCATTTCAGGGATCCACAGAGTTAACATATCATTAATCAAACATGTTACAACACTTATTTCAATTCAAAACACAGAATTGACAGAGAAATCATTGATTATGCATAAAAAGGCATTTTAACAACTCAATACCTCAAATCACACAATAAGCATAATATTCATGAAACAAAGCTCATTTAAGTTCACATGCATGATAACAAACTTGCTCAATACGGATTTAGAGCATGGATTGGTCTCCAAACCAAAGTTCCTATAGAATCTAAGCCCTTAGAGCCTCTTGGTGGCTCTCTAACACATTTAATGGATTTCAAACTCTATCTAGTGAATATAATTACTTCCCCTTACCTCTCAGATGTGAATCAACAGAAAGAAATCCAAAGAAAGCTCTCCAAACCCAGAAATCCACTTGAACTTCTCATGCATGACAGTTTTGAGTACCATACCAAAATGGAATTGGTTCGTACATGAAACAGAGAATTAGATTGGGGTAAATTAGATTTCTAAGCTCTATGCAACATCATCTAACTAAAGGAATTGAGTTTGAGACTCAAGAACTCAAGAGCTTACCAGAATCGATGATCACAGTGAGCTCCAGACACCAACTCAAGCAAGAACAGCTCCACTTCAAGACTTCGATTCTCTCAATCCACACACTCAAACCTCACAATTTTGGTGTCTATACAAAGCTCGTGATGTGAGCTTTGTATTGGTGTATAGATTATCACTCAACTCAGCTCACAGAGGAAGAATCGAAGAACACAATTCGAAAACCCTAACTCTTCTAATCTTCAACAAGTTAATCAAAATTCTCGACCAAGGGACAATGATGCGTTTAAATAGGCCAATGGAAAGCTCATGCGGGGCGACACGACGCCTATGGCGTTGGCATGGTGGTGATTTCGTGTCACCATCACGAAATCGTTGGCTGTGACTCACCAAACGCACTAACTCGTGCAGTTTGACCCAGAATACTCGAGTATTCCAGAAAATACTCGAGTGTTTTACCCAGATTTTGAAAAATAATTATTTTATTTACTTTCCCTCCAAAACCTTTCCTATAATTGCTTCTAGGTCCCAACCCAGGGACTAATATGCAAAATATACATTTTAGGCATTTAAATTATTTATTAAATAATTTCTCACATGCAAGCTAATTACATACACACATATTTTAATCAAGGATTAATTTGAAAACTATTAATTATAATTAAATTATAATTAACATTTCATTAATCGGGGATTAAAATTTTGGGGTGTTACACTACTCCCCCACTTACAAGGAATTTCGTCCCCGAAATTCAACTCATACAAACAAGTCAGGATAATCCTGACGCATCTTATCCTCTAATTCCCAAGATGCTTCTATTACATCTCCACAAACCCAGACAATTTTGACCAGATGAATATCCTTCCCTCTCAGCTGCTTGATTCTTCGATCTTCGATGCGAACTGGCACAGCTTTGAAGGTTAGGTTCTTATGAACTCCTAAGTTATCCGGTTGGATTCTAAGGACAATGGTGGGGTCATGGACATATTTCTTCAACTGAGACACATGGAACACATTGTGGAGGTTAGATAATGATGGAGGCAGGGCTAACTGATAAGCTACTGGGCCGATTCTTTTGAGAATTTGGTAGGGACCAATGAACTTAGGTGATAATTTCTGGGTTTTCAAGGCTCTACTAACACCTTTGGATGGTACAATCCTAATGAACACATGGTCTCCTTCGACAAACTCTAAAGGTTTCCTTCTCCTATCAGCATAGCTTTTCTGCCTACTCTGAGCCGTCTTCATCTTTGCTTGAATCATCTTGATCTGCTCCGTGGTCTCTTGCACAAAATCTGGCCCAACCAGATAATTCTCCCCCACTTGAAACCAGCATAACGGCGTCTGACATTTCCTTCCATACAGAGCTTCAAATGGTGCCATTCCAATGCTCGTGTGGTAACTATTGTTGTAAGTGAATTCCACGAGCGGCAACATTTGTTCCCAATTCCCTTGTTCTTCCAGTGCACAAGCTCGCAGAATATCTTCCAATGACTGAATAGTCCTCTCCGTTTGACCATCAGTCTGAGGGTGATATGCAGAACTTAGCTTCAATCTTGAACCCAAGGCTCTATGCAGATCTTCCCAAAACTTTGATGTAAACCTCGGATCGCGATCAGACACAATGCTTGATGGTACTCCGTGCAGACGAACAACTTCCTTGATGTACAACTGAGTGAGCTTTTCCAATGAGTAGCGCATATTCACGGGAATGAAATGCGCTGACTTGGTCAATCGATCCACGATCACCCAGATTGCATCATGACTAGTAGACGTCCTTGGCAGTCCCGACACGAAATCCATCGAGATGCTATCCCACTTCCATACGGGAACTTCTAAAGAAAGCAACTCTCCTCCTGGCCTTTGGTGTTCTACCTTCACCTTTTGACACACCAAACAGCACGCCACATACTCAGCTACATCCTTCTTCAGCCCCGGCCACCAAAATAATTTCTTTATGTCCTGGTACATTTTAGTAGCTCCCGGATGCATACTCATCTTACTCTTATGCGCTTCATCCAAAATCATCCTTCTTACTTCCAAATCATCAGGCACACAAATCCTCGTTTTAAAGCGAAGGATTCCATCCTTCCCTTCTTGAAATTCCAACTCCTTACCTTCTTGCATCAACTTCCTCTTTTCCATGAGTTTCCCATCCTTGTGTTGCAATTCTCGAATCCTTTGCAGGAATTCGTTAGCAACCTGTAGCATCCCCAACTTGATACTCGTCGGCTCCACTTGCATCGTCAAACTTAAATCCCGAAACTCCTTTATCAGTGCAGCTTCTCTAACCATCATTGCACTGATATGCATTGTCTTTCTACTTAATGCGTCCGCCACAACGTTAGCCTTCCCAGGATGGTAATGGAGCTCAAACTCATAATCCTTCAAAAACTCCATCCATCTGCGTTGCCTCATATTCAACTCCTTTTGATCAAAGAGGTACTTTAAACTCTTATGGTCACTAAACACCCGGAACGTAGTGCCATAGAGATAGTTCCTCCAAATCTTTAAGGCAAACACCACAGCTGCTAACTCCAGGTCATGGGTTGGATAGTTCATCTCATGAACCTTTAACTGTCTCGAGGCATAAGCGACAACTTGCCCATCTTGCATCAAGACACACCCAAGACCTTGTTTCGACGCGTCACAATACACATCGAAACTCTTCTGTGTATCGGGCAACACTAATATGGGAGACGATGTCAACCTTTCCTTCAACTCCCGAAAACTCTTTTCACACTTTTCGTCCCACAGGAATGGTTGATCTTTCCGAGTCAACTTCGTCAGAGGCAGTGCGACCTTCGAGAAACCCTCGATAAACCTTCTATAATACCCAGCCAATCCGAGAAAACTTCTAACCTCCGTGACCGACTTCGGTTGCTCCCATTGCAAAACCGAATCTACCTTCGTCGGATCAACCGCAATCCCTTTATCTGAAATCACATGCCCTAAAAACTTAACCTCCTTTAGCCAAAACTCACACTTCGTAAGTTTGGCATACAGCTGCTTCTCCTTTAAGATGCTTAACACTACCCTCAAATGTTCAGCATGCTCTTCGGGGCTCTTAGAGTAGATCAGAATATCGTCAATGAACACAACCACGAATGAATCTAGATAAGGTCTAAAGATTCGATTCATGTAGTCCATGAAGATAGCTGGTGCATTAGTCAATCCGAATGGCATTACGACATACTCATAATGTCCGTATCGAGATCGGAATGCAGTTTTAGAGATATCCTCCTCTCTAATCCTGATCTGATGGTACCCCGACCTCAAATCAATCTTGGAAAATACTGATGCCCCACGTACTTGATCCATAAGGTCATCTATCCGTGGCAACGGATACTTGTTCTTGATGGTGACCTTATTCAGCTGCCGATAGTCTATACACATCCTCATGCTACCATCCTTTTTCTTGACGAATAGGACAGGAGCACCCCAAGGTGAGACGCTTGGTCGGATCATCTGTTTCTGTAGCAATTCCTCAATCTGCTTCTTCATCTCTGCCATTTCCGGTGGTGCCATTCTATAAGGAGCAATAGAAATGGGACCAGCTCCGGGAATTAGGTCGATACCAAATTCAATCTCTCTTCTTGGTGGCAGACCAGGAATCTCATCAGCAAACACTTCTGGAAACTCTCGAACAACAGGAATCTCTTCCATCTTCGGACCACTCTCCTCCACCTCTGAGTTGAATAGACACATGTAGCCCAATGGTTTTGGGTCTCTATAGGCTACTAGTTTTCTATCACAATCAATGATCACTTGGTTCCGACTTAACCAGTCCATCCCCAAGATCACATCTAATTGTGTCAAGGGTAAGCAGATCAAGTCTACTTTAGAGGTTTGTCCCAACACTTCTATACAACAGTTAAGACATGCTCTAGAAACAACTACTGGAGCATTGGTAGGGGTTTTTATTTTAAAAACATAAGGCATTTCAGACACAATCAAGCCTAAACGGTTTACACATTCATATGAAACAAATGAATGCGTTGCACCAGAGTCAAACAAAACATAACAAGGCTGACCATTAAGCAAGTATTTACCTTGCACCAGATCAGAAGATCGATTCGCTTCCACACCACTAAGGGTGAAGGCCCTTCCTTGAGTCACCGGTCTATCTGCAACTCCTCTTGAATTGGCCTTGGTTGGCTCCTTGCAATCTCTTGCAAAATGCCCCAGCTTTCCACAATTGAAGCAACCACTTGTCCCCCAACATACCCTACCATAGTGATTGCGCTTGCACTTGTCGCAGAATGGAGCTTCATTCCGATAGTTTCTTCCTTCAGAACTACCAGCTTTACCCTTGCCTTTCCCTCTACGATCATAAGGACCTTTGCCTCTATTATTGAAACCCTTTCGTCTCTGTGGTCCATATCCTTGATTGTCCTTATTTTCCACAACTTGCACCTCCTCAGCCTGGGTATCATCTTCATACATCCTACACATATCCACCAATGCAGGGAAACTTTGAATCCGCTGATAGCTAAAAATTGACTTCAACTTTGGCTTCAGTCCACCTTCAAACTTGATGCACTTGCTCGTCTCGTCTGGATTGTTCTGGTAGTATGGAGAGTACTTCATCAGCTCTTCAAACTTTGCCGCGTACTCGCCCACACTCATGTTCCCTTGCTTCAACTGCAGAAACTCCACCTCCTTCTTCCTTCTCAGATCCTCAGGAAAATACTTCTGGAGAAACTTCTCCATAAATACTCCCCAACTTATCTCCCTTCCTTCATATTGCAAAAGTTGCATGGTGTGATTCCACCAATTCTCAGCCTCATCTTCCAGCATATAGGTTGCATATGCCACCTTCTGAACATCAGAACACTCCAAAGTCCTCAAAATCTTGTCCATAGTATGAATCCACTTGTTGGCCTCTTCCGGTTTAAATCCTCCTTCAAACTTTGGCGGATTGCAGCTCCTAAAATCAGCCAAAGTCTTTGCCTCGGTGTTTCCCATATTACACTGATGAGACGGGTTAGCCGGTTGAGATGGTTGCTGAGACTGCCTTTGCATGGCTTCCAATACCGTGGTGATTCGCTCCAACATCGCGTTGGTGTGATTTTGGTTTCTAGTTGCCATATTAGACCTGCGCTATGGGCTTATGGTCACATATGTTAAACTAAAGAAACTTCCATTACACCACCTATACTACGGCTCTATCCTAAACTTATTAATGCTACAATCAGTTGCGTCTTGTACTCAAAAGAGACAAGATACAAACAAGTCAGGGTATTCAAACCTCAATCAAATGATACAATAACATTCAAATAATGTAAATGCGTTGGAGATACCTGCTTGATGTTGATGGCTACCTTTCTGGAACCACTTCTACTACTACAGGATCTGACTTTTGCTCTGATACCACTCAGTGTGACACCCTTCCGGATTACCCAAATATAATATAGTATTTATGCTTTATATTGGATAATATATGGACTTGTGAGCTAAGAAAATATGGTAAATAAAATTTTCTTTAAAGCGGGTGCACAATTCATCTAATGGAACTCTTGGAGAATAAATTCTGAAATCCTTTAAAACACTTGTATCGAGTTCGGCGATTTCTAAAACCTTTTCTCAAGCAGGATAACATTCGTTCTTTAGAAATTTCTTTACATTTTACAATCAATTGAAGCTATCCATACTTTGTTCAATAAAACTGATACCGTCAATTAATACTTATAGCCGATCTCATTTATAAGTTGAATCAGAGTAAGCGGAAATTACTGGACTATGCAACTGATATGATATAAACATAGATTTTCATATATACGAAAGAGTCATACATACATAGTCCATGAGATAAGTCACCAAGTTCCAAAAATATAACAAGTCCATGTAAACAGATCTACATCACTATGATACTATAACCCTAGAGTAAAACATATGTACAATATATACATAATCAAAATACAACCCCAGGGATAGTCACGTAGATCCATCAGCATCAGATGCAGTAGTAGTAGCAGTAGTAGTCTCCCAAAAACATAGGTAATAAGGTAGTAGCATCATCATCACAGCAGCAGCAGCACATCTCCTCCACAGCACGGATCCAAGGGTCCACATCATACACCATATGCACGTACCTAGGGATCATCATCCCTCCAGTCACTCCCAGTAGAATGCACGACAGGCTCGCTCCCACTCTCGTCCTCCACCGGATCCTCCTCGATCTCATCCGAGGGAGAGTGTACCCTACCACTGGGTACCGGGTCAGGTGATGGTGAAACCCTGACGGGGCTCCTCGGATAAGAAGGGGGAGTCTCCTCGCGGACAACTCTCGAAGTAAAAGGGTGAGAGCGGGTAGGTCGAAAATGAAAACTATGGTAAGAGCGAGCTGGTCGCGTGGGAGGTGGTCCATGATAAGTATAAAACGGGGGTACATGCATAGTGTATATAATGGGAATCCTAAACCTACGAGGACGGAATCGCATCAGCGGATTAGGGTGGTAGAATGTGAACTCTACCTCCCCCTCATACACCGCGCGATGGTCCTCATAGATCCATACGCCACTAGGAAGTGGCCGGATCTCGATGCAAGCAATGTAACGAGACATCACCTACAAGGGCATAGGGGTAAGCAATTCTACTCACATAATCAATAGAGAATAAATCATGCAACATATGAAAGATAATAATGCATCAATTAATAACAATCACAATTAGCATCTAGCAAGTATCAGATGCACATAGGATGCTCACACTTAATTCAGGTATATCAATTGCATTAAGTGAATGACATGATGCATGATTTTAACTCTCAACTTATCTCCACATTTTCTAAGTCACTCTCTGACGTCCATCCCTGACAACCCAGCACTCTACAGTGCGTTGTATTCCTAGGTATACAACAATTCGTACATTCACCTAGAATGTACACGTCAAGCTTGGTATCCATGCCACCCGAGCATATCCCGTCATCCAAACGGATCGTCATCCAAACGATATATCCATATCGGCACCCACAAAGCCGACCACGTCATCGACGTGTCATCAAGCAAGCGTATTGGCACTCCCAGAGGCCCTCCACATGTTTATCGAAACATGAATACGTCCTACCATCCAAACTCCAGAATGAATGCATTTTAGACTTAGGGGAAATTGATTAATACTTTACTTGCCACCTAGGCTTAATTTTAAAAATGGATCGTCACCGAACGATCTATTTGTATTTATCAATTTCTCTAAGTCTTTGATCCCTTGAATTATCCTTAATAATTCCTTAATTAATTAAGTTAGAATTGAAAATGATGTTTTCAGATTCTGGGCATTTTACTCGAGTAAAGTTCAGAATACTCGAGTGTTCTGGAGATTTTCCAGATTACTCGAGTGTTCTTAAGCTTACTCGAGTGTTCATGTCTTTCTGAGGATTTGGGTTTGAATTTCAACAATTTACTCGAGTAGTTCATGAGTTACTCGAGTGTTCTTGGACTTTTCCAGAATACTCGAGTGACTTTGAATGACTCGAGTGTTTGACCTATAACAATTCTCAGTTCATGCCCGATACTCGAGTACCAGACAAAATACTCGAGTGTTCTTATGACATTTACTTTATTTTGAACACGATTTACTCGAGTACTTTGCCATTTACTCGAGTGTTTCGCAGCTGACAGTATTGAAAACTGGTTTTAACATGCCATTTTCATTTCTACTCAATTTAAGTCCATTTCAAGGATCCACAGAGTTAACATATCATTAATCAAACATGTTACAACACTTATTTCAATTCAAAACACAGAATTGACAGAGAAATCATTGATTATGCATAAAAATGCATTTTAACAACTCAATACCTCAAATCACACAATAAGCATAATATTCATGAAACAAAGCTCATTTAAGTTCACATGCATGATAACAAACTTGCTCAATACGGATTTAGAGCATGGATTGGTCTCCAAACCAAAGTTCCTATAGAATCTAAGCCCTTAGAGCCTCTTGGTGGCTCTCTAACACATTTAATGGATTTCAAACTCTATCTAGTGAATATAATTACTTCCCCTTACCTCTCAGATGTGAATCAACAGAAAGAAATCCAAAGAAAGCTCTCCAAACCCAGAAATCCACTTGAACTTCTCATGCATGACAGTTTTGAGTACCATACCAAAATGGAATTGGTTCGTACATGAAACAGAGAATTAGATTGGGGTAAATTAGATTTCTAAGCTCTATGCAACATCATCTAACTAAAGGAATTGAGTTTGAGACTCAAGAACTCAAGAGCTTACCAGAATCGATGATCACAGTGAGCTCCAGACACCAACTCAAGCAAGAACAGCTCCACTTCAAGACTTCGATTCTCTCAATCCACACACTCAAACCTCACAATTTTGGTGTCTATACAAAGCTCGTGATGTGAGCTTTGTATTGGTGTATAGATTATCACTCAACTCAGCTCACAGAGGAAGAATCGAAGAACACAATTCGAAAACCCTAACTCTTCTAATCTTCAACAAGTTAATCAAAATTCTCGACCAAGGGACAATGATGCGTTTAAATAGGCCAATGGAAAGCTCATGCGGGGCGACACGACGCCTATGGCGTTGGCATGGTGGTGATTTCGTGTCACCATCACGAAATCGTTGGCTGTGACTCACCAAACGCACTAACTCGTGCAGTTTGACCCAGAATACTCGAGTATTCCAGAAAATACTCGAGTGTTTTACCCAGATTTTGAAAAATAATTATTTTATTTACTTTCCCTCCAAAACCTTTCCTATAATTGCTTCTAGGTCCCAACCCAGGGACTAATATGCAAAATATACATTTTAGGCATTTAAATTATTTATTAAATAATTTCTCACATGCAAGCTAATTAGGTATATATTAAGACGTCCAATCATCTCAAAGATTGGACCCCAATCTCATTTAGCGTAGTGGTGTATGTGATAGCGATTGTTTGATTGGTTTAGCTATCCACCCGAACGACTGAGATTGGATTATCAACATGATGTTGTGATTTTAATTGTTCGTGTTGGTTTATTTAATTTTCTTATGACTCGTTTATTCGTTATATTTAAATGATGTTGCTGGAAATTATTTGATTGTGCGTTAGTAATAAAGTTATGGAAGTAACAAGCTAAGTATGATAAGAAAAGAATAATGGATTCGAATAATGAGAGTGAATAAGGGAGAGAGACAAGTTATGATGAGATTGAATTGAGAAAAAAGTAGATGACGATTGGAAATTTGGAAAGAACGAGATATGTTGTTGATGTTGCTGAACCCGAATTGGCGAGAAGAGATACCAGTGATGCTGCTGAGTCCCAATTGGCAAGGAGGACAGTGATGGCATGCTAAGCGACAAGTTGATTTGAAATAGTGATACTAACGTTGATGTGAGTAATGTGCTGTGATTTGAGAAAGAGAAATATGATGCGATGATGTTGTGATGATTCAAGCGATGCCATGTGAGTATTAGGGGGATTAGATGCGAACGATTAGCGATCGGGTCTCATTGAAGGGATGCACCAAGGATGGACCGATCATTAGGACTAAGCCGTAATTTAAAATCTTTAAAATAGTATTAAAAGACATTATAAATGCGGTGAGGCATGAGTGTCGAATCGAAGTAGTGGAGAGGAAGGAACGATAGGTATCTGCGGATACTTAGGACGAGATTGCATTAGGGGAGGACGATGACGGTGAAACGTCAAGAAGTCTAGAGTATGTTTCTAGGCAGAACGAACTCCACAAGTGGCACACTAACGTGGTGGGGACTAGGTCTAATGCCGTGGCAAGTTCTGCGGGCCCACTAGAAACATACTGTCGCCCCCTAGATTGCAAATCGAGAACAGTGAGAGGGATTGGAACGGGGCATTGTGTTTGCCACTGCGTGGACAGTGAGCCTTAATGTTATTGATATGTTTTGAGGACGAGATCCTCCTGGTCTGGGACCATTGTATTGTGACAGCTGTCGTGCCCGCGTGGTAAAGGTCCTGTACTCCTGTTTGCTTCCGACTAGGTTGGGAGGGTGACCGAGGAGATGTAGACGTGTGCGAGCACAATGATGTTTCCCCCTCATCATTGATGCTAATCGAATTGATAAGACTTAAAGAACCAAGATGTTCCAAAGATCAGTGTAGTGATGATTATAATGATAATAATGATAATAGTGATGATGATACTAAGTGACAACGGAAACGGATGGAGTATTTGTGATATGGAACCCTAAGACATACGTGGAGGGTGTGAATGAGAAATGAAAAGAAGTACTGAGATTGAGAAGGGATATTGAGGAAATTGTGAGAACATTATTGTCTATGAAAAATCAAATGTATGTTTATGTTTTCACTCTGATGAGAATTATGTGTTGTTTTGATTATGCTTTATTGGTGGTTGGATTTACTTTGTTATATTTATTTTGTCTTAGTATTTACCTAATGTAATCCCACATAGTCGACATTGCCGTTTTGGGTAGCTCACTCTCTCTTTTCTTCTACGATCCTATTATGTATGAAAATGTGCGGATCCTAGATGGACAACATTGCGAGATATCAGCGGTTTAGGGAGATCGGAGCCCTACCAGTGAGAGGAGATGACAACGCTATGTCGGCCTACGTGATATTCTTTCTAAGGATTCAGCGTAGAAGCGTAGAGCTAGCCGAAAGAGTTACTACTTTGGAAATGTAACATCCCAAATTTAATTCCTAGTGTAATTGATGATGGGTTAAGCTTAGAGTGAAGGAAATGATGATATTAAGTTAAAAATAGTGGATTGAAGGCTTGTTTTGGGATTAATAACATAGGATATTAAGAAATTTAAAATAAAAGATTTACAACTCAAAACATAAATTCCACCGTTGGATATGAAGGTTAGTAGGTATAGAAGCTTGCCGTAAAATTTGAGCAAGATCCGACGGGTAACGAAGAAGTTATGGCATTTTGAAATGCCAAGAAAAAGGAGACAATCTAGACTACTCGAGTAGTGTCTAAATTACTCGAGTAGTGCCTGAATTAATCGAGTAGTCCACTGACTACTCGAGTAGTTTGAGCAAACAGAATGTCCAGAAAATTTGGACTACTCGAGTAGTCCACTAACTACTCGAGTAGTGCGTACTGCATCAGAAATAAATAAATAAAATGTGAATGGGGGTCTTCTTCCCCATTCATTTCCCTTTGCCTTCTCTCTCTAGGGCTCGAAACCCTCCCCTTTCTCTCTCTAAATTCCTTCTCATTTCTCCACTCTAATCCATAATAAACTACCAAAAATCAATCCCCGTCATGCACTAACACATAATCATTCCTCAATCTCCTCTATTTCCCCTCCCCACCTTGCTTTCTCTCTTAAGCCATGGGAATGAGTTAGGGCTCAAAGGTTTCAACACCCACTCTTGATTTCCACCATTTCAAGCTCAAAGTAAGTGAGATTCAAGCTTTCCTCCTCATTTCCTTCATGTTATACGAATTTTCCCCCATAATCTCTAACTAATTTCACTTCTTTTGCTTCATGGCTCATTTTCTCTCTCCTCCATCCATGGTGGTTTTTGATTCTAAGCCATGGAAGCTTCACTTTTCTTGAGTTTTGGCATGACCCATGATATGAATGTTAATCTTTTCTTTTTATGGCTCTAATATTAGGTTCCTCCCTTTTCCCTTGGTTCATAGCTCATTCGGTGGCGAGATTTTCAAGCTTAGAGCAAGTAAAATCACCTTATCTCCAAGTGTTTGAGGTAAGGGAGTGGATATAGTGAGCTTTGCCTTGTTCTAGGGAGTAGGTTCTAGTTAGTATATAATACTTGTTAGGGTTATGTGTTAGGGGAGAAAATTAGATTATAAATCCCTAGGTTATTAAATATGAAATTTTAATTAATTAAATATACATGATGATTGGATGTTAAGACTAGTAAAAGGAAACCCAATAATATGACAATGAATTATTTGATAAATGAAACTTGGATAAGGATTAAATTGAATTACATGAGGAATTGGGTAATGTGATAATGAAGTTGCCATAAATTAATTCTATGATTATTGATCTTAGTTGTAAAGTTGTGAATTAAATGATAATTAATCACTGTAGCAAATATATGTATGTGTTGTGGAATAAATGGATATAGGAAGGAATGGAACGGAAACGAATATATGTGTTGTTAAAGCAAAAATATGTGAAGGTGATAATATGTATGTTTCGGTTGAATATATATGTACACTAAATGTTAAATATGTATAAAGGTGAAAATGGAAGTAAAATGGTTATGTGTAAACAAAAGTAAAAGGTGATGTATGTAAATTAAAATGAAGGGCAATATGAAGGTTGGGCTATAAAAGAGAATACTACTTGGTATGATTGTGATAACTGAGAAAGGAAATGAATAAGGAAATTGCATGAATGATTAAATGTTGAATGTGTGTTGTTGAATTTAAATGTGATATAATTGATGGACCAAGAAAGTGAAAAATTTATGGCCTCTGAGTTGAGGTGCCAAATATTGAGTAAATGTATGTGTTATAATTGTTTGTGTAAGAATATGAAAGTATGTTTTGGCCTCTGATGTGAGGTAATGAGTGATGAAAATGTAATAAGTGCGTTGGCCTCTGATTTGAGGTGACGATTAAAGGAATGTGATGATTATGCTGACCTCTGATATGAGGGGCACAAAATGAATTAAAGTAATAATGTGTTGACCTCTGACCTGAGGGACACAAGATGAAATGAATGTTAATGAGTGTTGACCTCTGACCTGAGGGACACCGGATAAATTACAATGAAAGTGTTTGTTGACCTCTGACCTGAGGGACACGATATGAATTAGAATGAATAGGTGTTGACCTCTGACCTGAGGGACACCAGATTAAATAAAAGATTGAGTGTTGACCTCTGACCTGAGGGACACCAGATGAAATGTGTATTGGTGTGTTGACCTCTGACCTGAGAGACACACCGTGAATTAAGAAACTGAAGTGTTGACCTCTGACCTGAGGGACACAAAATGAATTATAATGAATGGGTGTTGACCTCTGACCTGAGGGACACATAATTTAAATAAGGAAAAGTATGAGGGCCTTTGACTTGAGGTGATAATTGTGGTGAGTGAAACTGTGCATTGGCCTCTGATTTGGGGTGATGTACCTAAATGAAGTAAGTGTGTGAAAAGAAATAAAAGTAAAGGAAAGGGATGTTGAAATGAATAATGGAAATGGATGTTGAAATGAATTATGAATATGGAAATAATGAAATGAGTATGTTGTGAAACATGTGAATATTTGCTTATTTGCTAAATGTGTTTGACCTAGTGGGTTGTTATGTCTAGTTAGAAACTGCTTTCTATTTCATCTGCAATGCTCACTCCCTTACATTTTCAGGTACGGAGATTGAGCTGGCACAGCCCCCGGCCGAGCAGGAGTACTTTCCCTCACAGGGAGAGTAGGGTGTTATGGGTTTTAGATCATATTATGAACCTAAGCCTCCTACACTATTTTGATGTAAAATTTGTTATAAATATTTTCAGTGAGGCTTAGGATGTTTTGTTTTGACAAGGTTATATGTTTTGGGTATGACACTCAAACTTAGTATTTTCCGCTATTACTCTGATTATTTTATGCACTCTGATATATTTGGAGCCCATAGGGCCTTGATATGATTTAGAAATATAATCTGAAGCCCTGCTGGCTATTAGTTGTTTATTTGAAATTGTTTATCACAACTTGAATTTTGGATTAGTCCTAAAAACAAACAAAACTCCGTCCGTTTGACGGTTGATTTTAATGTAATAAAAATGAATTTTTAAGTCCGTATTTTAATATAAGGGGAATTAAGGGTAATTAATTATAGGGTGTTACATTATGGTATCAGAGCAGTTTCTCCTCGGCCATGGAGTTGTACAAACTCCAAATGATTACTTACCTAGCGAGTAATTGATGCTCATAGTAATAGTTTAGGATTATAATAGGATGATTATAGTATTATGTGTCTACTTAGTAATTGAGTCTTATTGGCCTATTCTCTCTGGCTAAGCAGTATGGCTGGAAGAAGGGCTGGTAACGATGGACTTTGTTGCTATTCTGGAGCATCTATCTCAGATGCAGCAGCAGCAAGGGGAACAGATGGCAGCTGCTGCAGCGGCAGCAGCTACAGCAGCAGCAGCAGCTCTGCAACCAGCTCCAGTTGAGATTGACTGGATGTCTTATTTCCGAAAGAATGATCCGCCTCGCTTTGAAGGTGGAAATGACCCTGATGGAGCGCAGAGGTGGATACAGGAGATAGAGAAGATTCTCCGTTTTCTTCAACCACCAATGGAGCAGTATGTTCGATTAGCTGAATTCATGCTGACCAATGAGGCAGAACATTGGTGGGATCAACAGAGGAGAGGATTGGCGGCAGCTAATCCTGTGATTCCTTGGGAGATGTTCAAGGATCTGTTCTTGGAGAAGTACTTCCCTGAAGATGTTAGGAGGGAGAAGGAGATTGCCTTTCTCCAATTGACTCAAGGTTCTATGTCAGTTGGGGACTATGCAGCTAGGTTTGAAGATCTCATCCGTTTTTCCGATTATTGGTATGCAAGTGACCGTGGCAAGTGTGTTAAGTTTGAAGCTGGACTTAGGAGTGATCTTCGCCTCTCGTGTGAGTATCACAACATTGATAACTTTGCTCGCTTAGTCAACATGGCAAGCACCTATGAGAAGGGTCTCAAACGAAAGCTAGCTGATGAGAGATCTCGGGCAAACCAGAGAATTGGAGGTCAAAATAAGGACAAGGGACCGATTCAGAAGTCTGGTCCATACTCTCATTCCGGGGTCACGTTTCCTAGGGAATCCGGACCAACAATGAATGCTTATGGTCCAATACCAACTTGTTAGCACTGTGGCAGGATGCATAGGGGAGTGTGCTGGACTTTGGGTCGAAGAGGGGTTATGCTTTCACTGTGGACAACCCGGACATTTTGCTTCAAATTGTCCTAAGAACACAATGAAGAAGGAGATTAATGCTGCTAAGGCACAGAAGGCCCGTGGTGGTCCATCATTGCAGCAGGGGAAGTTATTCACCGTAGAGGGTGACGAGGTGGATCCAGCTGATAGGGTCGCAGGTAACTAACGTTTGCCAAATCTTGCTCTTATAGATAACATGTGAAAGACCTTAGAGAGAATTCTTAAGTTTGAGAATTCTTGTATCAAGTGACCAATATTATGTTGTGATGTTGTTATTTGATGTAATGTAAGGTTAGAACCGATCACTCTAATCCTTGCATTTGTTAAATGATGACATCATTGACAGAACCTGACAGTGATGTGTTGTTGGTAGACGTGAGGTTGGGATTGATCACCTTAATTCTTGCATCTATCAATAAATGCTATCATTGTAACCTCTAAAGTGAAAATAGACAACCAAAGTAGTATAGCTAAGTGCTAAACCCTTGGGTGAGTTAAGAAAACTCTCCAGAAATTATTCACAACCATCACATCAACTAAACCAATCATTGAGCAATTTCATAATTGCTTCGAATCTTTTCCCGTTCCTAAATAACCATTCGTAAGAATAGCCGGTTGTGCCAAATTTGTGAAATCCCTGCGTTAAGACCAAACAATCTTAATAATTGACCCAGCCAACTGCAAGCTTGTTGTACCCTTCACCTTTGGTAGTTGGGTAAATCTTGGAACTAATGTGGACTTCTTCCTTCCTATTCTTTTTAATCGATTCATGGAAGAAGTTGATTGTGGAGCATTTACTAGGAATTGTGTTTGCTCTAATCAACTAAGCATTGGGGGGAAAACTCTTAACCTTTTGGGGTGCTTCTTGTTCATGAATGCTTGTGTTTTTGAAAGGTTCTAAATCTTACCGGTGCTAGTCAATCCTTGTGAGGAGACAAACTCTAAGGCGTTCTATCCTACAAAAACCTTCGCATGCCACGATCCCCAGGGTATCTATTTTGGGAAAGATTCTAAAACTATTCTGAAATGCTAAACATTTCGAGTTTACCCGTATCTAGCTAACGCAACTCCTGTCTTGCATCTATCCGAAGGACGATCGGAAGCGGATTCACCCGATCCCACATCCTTTAGCATAGCGGTAATTGGGTAAGTCGATGCCAAGTGGGGGAGCACTTCCTACCCTAATTTAAATTCTGTCTAGGAAAGGGCAAATCGAAAGAGTGATGGAAGGAACCGAAGGGAATTAAAGATAGGAGTCAGAAGTCCTACCATTGGGATGATTCTCCATTTACTGAACTTAACGGAATTTCGGGGGCGAAATTCCAATAAGTGGGGGAGGATTGTAACATCCCAAATTTAATTCCTAGTGTAATTGATGATGGGTTAAGCTTAGAGTGAAGGAAATGATGATATTAAGTTAAAAATAGTGGATTGAAGGCTTGTTTTGGGATTAATAACATAGGATATTAAGAAATTTAAAATAAAAGATTTACAACTCAAAACATAAATTCCACCGTTGGATATGAAGGTTAGTAGGTATAGAAGCTTGCCTTAAAATTTGAGCAAGATCCGACGGGTAACGAAGAAGTTATGGCATTTTGAAATGCCAAGAAAAAGGAGACAATCCAGACTACTCGAGTAGTGCCTGAATTACTCGAGTAGTGCCTGAATTAATCGAGTAGTCCACTGACTACTCGAGTAGTTTGAGCAAACAGAATGTCCAGAAAATTTGGACTACTCGAGTAGTCCACTAACTACTCGAGTAGTGCGTACTGCATCAGAAAAAAATAAATAAAACGTGAATGGGGGTCTTCTTCCCCATTCATTCCCCTTTGCCTTCTCTCTCTAGGGCTCGAAACCCTCCCCTTTCTCTCTCTAAATTCCTTCTCATTTCTCCACTCTAATCCATAATAAACTACCAAAAATCAATCGCCATCATGCACTAACACATAATCATTCCTCAATCTCCTCTATTTCCCCTCCCCACCTTGCTTTCTCTCTTAAGCCATGGGTATGAGTTATGGTTCAAAGGTTTCAACACCCACTCTTGATTTCCACCATTTCAAGCTCAAAGTAAGTGAGATTAAAGCTTTCCTCCTCATTTCCTTCATGTTATACGAATTTTCCCCCATAATCTCTAACTAATTTCACTTCTTTTGCTTCATGGCTCATTTTCTCTCTCCTCCATCCATGGTGGTTTTTGATTCTAAGCCATGGAAGCTTCACTTTTCTTCAGTTTTGGCATGACCCATGATATGAATGTTAATCTTCTCTTGTTATGGCTCTTATATTAGGTTCCTCCCTTTTCCCTTGGTTCATAGCTCATTCGGTGGTGAGATTTTCAAGCTTAGAGCAAGTAAAATCACCTTATCTCCAAGTGTTTGAGGTAAGGGAGTGGATATAGTGAGCTTTGCCTTGTTCTAGGGAGTAGGTTCTAGTTAGTATATAATACTTGTTAGGGTTATGTGTTAGGGGATAAAATTAGATTATAAATCCCTAGGTTATTAAATATGAAATTTTAATTAATTAAATATACATGATGTTTGGATGTTAAGACTAGTAAAAGGAAACCCAATAATATGACAATGAATTATTTGATAAATGAAACTTGGATAAGGATTAAATTGAATTACATGAGGAATTGGGTAATGTGATAATGAAGTTGACATAAATTAATTCTATGATTATTGATCTTAGTTATAAAGTTGTGAATTAAATGATAATTAATTACTGTAGCAAATATATGTATGTGTTGTGGAATAAATGGATATAGGAAGGAATCGAACGGATACGAATATATGTGTTGTTAAAGAACAAATATGTGAAGGTGATAATATGTATGTTTCGGTTGAATATATATGTACACTAAATGTTAAATATGTATAAAGGTGAAAATGGAAGTAAAATGGTTATGTGTAAACAAAAGTAAAAGGTGATGTATGTAAATTAAAATGAAGGGCAATATGAAGGTTGGGCTATAAAAGAGAATACTACTTGGTATGATTGTGATAACTGAGAAAGGAAATGAATAAGGAAATTGCATGAATGATTAAATGTTGAATGTGTGTTGTTGAATTTAAATGTGATATAATTGATGGACCAAGAAAGTGAAAAATTTATGGCCTCTGAGTTGAGGTGCCAAATATTGAGTAAATGTATGTGTTATAATTGTTTGTGTAAGAATATGAAAGTATGTTTTGGCCTCTGATGTGAGGTAATGAGTGATGAAAATGTAATAAGTGCGTTGGCCTCTGATTTGAGGTGACGATTAAAGGAATGTGATGATTATGCTGACCTCTGATATGAGGGGCACAAAATGAATTAAAGTAATAATGTGTTGACCTCTGACCTGAGGGACACAAGATGAAATGAATGTTAATGAGTGTTGACCTCTGACCTGAGGGACACCGGATAAATTACAATGAAAGTGTTTGTTGACCTCTGACCTGAGGGACACGATATGAATTAGAATGAATAGGTGTTGACCTCTGACCTGAGGGACACCAGATTAAATAAAAGATTGAGTGTTGACCTCTGACCTGAGGGACACCAGATGAAATGTGTATTGGTGTGTTGACCTCTGACCTGAGAGACACACCGTGAATTAAGAAACTGAAGTGTTGACCTCTGACCTGAGGGACACAAAATGAATTATAATGAATGGGTGTTGACCTCTGACCTGAGGGACACATAATTTAAATAAGGAAAAGTATGAGGGCCTTTGACTTGAGGTGATAATTGTGGTGAGTGAAACTGTGCATTGGCCTCTGATTTGGGGTGATGTACCTAAATGAAGTAAGTGTGTGAAAAGAAATAAAAGTAAAGGAAAGGGATGTTGAAATGAATAATGGAAATGGATGTTGAAATGAATTATGAATATGGAAATAATGAAATGAGTATGTTGTGAAATATGTGAATATTTGCTTATTTGCTAAATGTGTTTGACCTAGTGGGTTGTTATGTCTAGTTAGAAAATGCTTTCTATTTCATGTGCAATGCTCACTCCCTTACATTTTCAGGTACGGAGATTGAGCTGGCACAACCCCCGGCCGAGCAGGAGTACTTTCCCTCACAGGGAGAGTAGGGTGTTATGGGTTTTAGATCATATTATGAACCTAAGCCTCCTACACTATTTTGATGTAAAATTTGTTATAAATATTTTCAGTGAGGCTTAGGATGTTTTGTTTTGACAAGGTTATATGTTTTGGGTATGACACTCAAACTTAGTATTTTCCGCTATTACTCTTATTATTTTATGCACTCTGATATATTTGGAGCCCGTAGGGCCTTGATATGATTTAAAAATATAATCTGAAGCCCTGCTGGCTATTAGTTGTTTATTTGAAATTGTTTATCACAGGTTGAATTTTGGATTAGTCCGAAAAACAAACAAAACTCCGTCCGTTTGACGGTTGATTTTAATGTAATAAAAATGAATTTTTAAGTCCGTATTTTAATATAAGGGGAATTAAGGGTAATTAATTATAGGGTGTTACAGGAAATGGAGACCAAGAGTGCACCGGAAGACTCTACAGCAGAAATCACTAAGGAGGCAGAGGAGTAGGACGAGTGACAAGAGCGAGTAGAACATGACGACTGTAGATTAGGTAATTCCCTTTTGAGTATTATATTCCACTTCAAGTTATTAGACACCTGGCTCTACTATGCTGTAACCCCAAACCAGAGTATGTTAAGTACTGATGTTTTGAAAACAAATCAAATGGGGTAATTTGTTTGAACTTCGTTTTGGAAAACGAGTTTCAAAGTGCGATGTCCCGTGACATCTCGGATTGGAACTTGAAGGGCGGCATGCCTTGAGAACATAATGTTTTATATCTCGGTTTCAAATTGAAAATGTTCTCATAAGTGTGTAACTCTTGTAAAAAAAAATGGCCCCAAATTTTCACTTAAAATGACTATGGTTTTCAAGTTGCCAAATCGGGGTGTTACACTAATGGAGCCCTAAAGGTAAGGAGGAGTCATTTTCTATTATTTAAGCACAGGGATTATTGGGTTTATAATGGAATTGGGGAAAAATGGTAAGTCAAAGTTAAAAATCAAATTCATAAATTTTAATTTAAAATTTGAGTATAATTAGTAAAGTATATAACGAACAGTTATATTATTATTGTTTTGTTTAACGAAAAGTAGGGAAATGAAGAACCCCAGGGAGTTGCCTTATTTTTAAAAAAGTTATCTAATATTGAAACATCCTTGTGGATGTTGAATAATTGTGATTCTTGATTATGAATGGTTGTTTGAAATATGTGGTTTGTATCAATTTGTTTTGATGGTATCAATTGTGTTGACTAAATTTAATTGCTTACTTTTGGCTGTTTGTAATATGTTGGTTATTAATTGGAATATGGGGATATAGAATAATACACCTAAATTTTTGATAGTAAGAACAATTGAAAAATGAATACTTATTCATGAACTATGTGATCTTAGACTTGGCAATGCTATTATGATAATGAACTGAATTATGGTAAATGTATAATTAATTTATGTATTCTCTGATTTTCATTATGCTCTCTTCTAATCCTTTTGTTTAAATAATCTGAAAATGTCTCACTCTTAGTGGTTTAACATTTTAGGTAACATTGGGGCAACGGATTCTGCACCAAAGTAGGCAAAAAGAGAGAACTATATTATGTAGTTCTGAATATCAATTTTGTAAAATCCCGCGATTTTTCAACTTTTATAATAATAAACTTATATTTTGTTAAGTTATTTTGTATTAAATAAATTTGGGATGTTACAATATACAACAAGGATCTTTGTGCCGTTTTCACCATCACTGTACACTAATACGAATCTCCACAAAATTAATCATTCTCATATTTTCTTTTCATAGTTCATCAAAATATACCAAGTCCTTTCCATAGGACAACCCTTCCAATATATCAAATAATCTTTCAACAGAATAAACCATGATTTCATAAACATATCCAAATATATTTGATACTTTATCACATGTTCTCTTATCATTTCCAATACCATAATCTGCAGCATAACTTTAAATTATACAACATGTCATATCAAAATAAAATCAAACAATCAATATAAAGTTATTGTCGCAACGTAGAACGACTAAGCACACCACAATCAATTGTCGTCTCGTATCTTGACGTGTAACTTTGGATTTCGACTTTTGAGATGGTCGAAATCATCCTAATGTTACCTTAGTGTCATTGTGTCTTAAGATAGCTATTCTCTCACCTGGATGTGAAGCAAGAGACAACTGATTCTGACCCGTCTTTGTTTCACTCGAACATTAAACATTGATAATACAATTCAAAGGACCAATCAATTATACATTCACAAAACAATAACTTCACCAATTGAATCCTTTTTCAAAATACATATAAAAATCGTAGATCATAAAATACTATTAGTAACTTAAAACCTCTTTGAAATCCAAAACAGATTATTGCATCAGTAAAATCACTTTTTCTTTTAGCTTTTAAAATCATGAAAACCTTTTCCAAAAATAATATATCTTTTGGAACTTTATTATCACCTCTCAAAAATAAATTCCAAAACTTTAATCACTCAAAACACATCTCTAACTATCTTATAACAACTACCATTTGCAGATAAATTATACAGCCAGAGTTAAAATCATTTAAAAATCATTTTCAAATACTACTACCATATTTTTAACTTAATAACTCAAAACATTTTCAAAATGATTTGAAAACTCATTTTAAACACGTCATAAACTTAACATGTAACTAAATATATAATACTTGGTCGCTCATATTTTATTTGCATAAAAATCAAAACCAAAAACTTATATAACAACTACCATGCCATCACTAACATAAACAAACTAAGCTACATTACTCTAACTTTATGCAACATTTTTAAGAAATTGGGACAGCAACTAATATCCATTTAAAAATCATTTTTTATCACATAAACAAGTAACCTAACACATAAACAAATATCCCAAATCAGAACTCATGCTTTTTTCCAAGTCAAAAATGATTATTTGAGCTAATGCAACTTAATAGATTTCTGGACAGCATGCAATACAAGTACAACATACACTTTTTCCTACTTACAATACACAAGTCCTATTATCTAAATAATATTTAAAATCCACATAACAATACAAAGATCAATCATGGACAGCAAACTAAAACAGAGTTGCATCTATTCAAATTTACCCGAAAATGCATCTTTTCAATTTATTACAAAAGATACATACACCAGGGTCTAAAAATAAAATCAACTAGATAAAATAATATTGTTACTTTACAAAAACACATACTTCCAAGCTACACTTTATAATATACACATATATAAAATCAAACATCACAAACACATACAGAAGTTATAATTTGGGACCCATGGTCCAAATAAAATTATTATTTTCCAGAATAAAATTAATTTGTCAGAATAGTTTATTTTCTATGAAGACACAAAGTTTGTTTCATGCATACACATCAATAAACACAATATATCCAACATATAATCACTTAGACAATTAGGAATTTAACAAAAATCATTCCTTCCTCTCATATTAAATTCGGTCCTAATAAAAATAAAATAAAAGCAGTAATAATAATTTATAAACATATATAACATATTTCTATACTCTTCCTAACTTTAGAACATTTAATCTAAACCCAAAATTAATTTAAAATAAACACTTATAGGATAAAAACCAATTTTTGGACAGCATAAGCTTTAAACCAACAATCACTTTTCTCTCAAACGGTTAATCTAAAAATCATGTAACTTTTTCCTATAGCTTAATTACAAGCTCTATTATAAAAATAACATCAAGTTTGATTTAATTAAATAATTTAAGCTTGCTGGACAGCCATATCAAAACAGGTTGCATTTATTCAAAAATCAATATTCTACAAATTCTAACACATACACCTAAAGGCATATAATCTAAAACTCCAAATAAACTCAACTAAGAAAAATAATCATGTTTTTGTTATTTACATCAAGTCTGAACAGTAACTTAAATTTCCAGAAAATAAATATTTTTTTCATCTCAAAACTTATGTTTTCATACTATAAATTATGCTAAACACATATACACATAAACACATCACAAATACACATAAAAATACACCTTTAAATCACATACCATTATTAAAATAAATTTTTCCAGAATTAAAATAAATTTTCCAGAATTATTTCTTTTCACTAAAAAATCATTTATTCAATTGTTATTTCATGAAACTACATCAAAGAATTAAGATGCAAACACCATATAATCACATAAACACTTAGGAAAATCAAAATAATACACCTATCATATCAACATCATCATTCGGCCATACCAAAAAAAATATGAACAGTAACCAAATTATTTTTCACCAAATCAATCATTAAACCTTATAAGCAATTACAAAGTACAAAGAACAAAGAATAAATCATGCATATAAAACATCAAACAATTACAAAAAATTTCTTTGTGAAACCATGTAGGTCTCACGGCCTACCCAATATCATAAATAATTTTTGCAATAATTTCCAAATACACTTTTGTTTATTCATCACATGATTATTTCCTTTAAAAATTCATTGTATAATATTAACCATTCATCATTCAAAAATTCCAAAAATCACTTAAACAAGTTCATATGATACAAATCAAACTTTTCACTTCCTTATCTCATCCTTAAAATTTCGGCGATCATAAGAAAATAAAAGGGTAAATCATATTTCTTTAAACCTCTTTATAGTCCCTTTTAATTCTTATTCACATGATCATAAACAAAATTTCACAATTACTTAAAATGATTTTCAAACTCCCTGTTAGGGTTCATAAAATAGAAAAGAACTCAAAAAGCTTACTGTTGTTTATACAAATCCAGAGAATACCTTTCTCCTAAGCAATGGAAATATTTCAATGATATGAAAACTCTTCCTTATTTCTTAAAAGAAAATTCGGTCATCAAAGGCTAAAAGGGGAGATTATTTTCTCTTTAAACAATTTTTGTTTTGTTCCTTTTTAATCCTTATTCATTTGACCTTCAACCAAAATTCACACTAACAAATCAAAATTCAGATTATATCAGAGAAGAGATTAGAGATTTTAGTTTCACAATTTCATAATCAGAGAAGAGTGGAAGAAGTTTTTCATTTGTCAAAAGAATAAAGAATTAAGAACTTAAAAATTACAACCAAAATCAAGTTTGTAGGATTACCTCTTCTCCTTAGAAAAGAAGAGCTTCAAAGTGAGTATGAAAATTTCCCCTTCCCTTCCACAAGAGTGTCACGCCCATACCTCTCTTTCTCAAAGCCTTCTCTAATTTTTTCTCTCAAAAGAATTGTTTGTTGTGTGTAAAAGAATGAGGGGTCTTAGGCTCTATTTATAGGAGAAGTAGAAAATGAATTTCCCCCAACAAAGGGCTGAGGTACACGCCCCATGTATCAGGGAAGTGGGTCAAAGAATTTCAATTTTCACTTAAACCAAGTCTAGGAACATGCACATGTATTAAATGGGATTTTTCCAACTCCTATAAGCCTTAAACTCTAAGATTCTTCTAGGTAAATTTTCAGAAAATATCACCTCCCTTTCCCATGCATTTGGACGGCTCTCTTGGTCAAAATGGGAAGAACAAAATTTTCATTTACTCACTTTGAATCCACCTCTCTTTTATCCAATCAAATTAAAGCTTTTTACTTGAAAATTCAAAAATAAATAGGAAAATCAAATAATCTGGACTGTGCAGCCAATAAGCTTTTAAATAAATATCTGAACATACAAATAAAATACTTTGAGGTCAAATAATTAATTTTAGGCTTTAAAATAATTTTTCCAAGCATAAAACATATAAAATCATACAGTTACTGCAGCAGAGAAAAATTTTCGAAGGATACCTCATAAAATTACAATTCTTACATTTTTAGAAACTACATTTCAATACGATAATTTTTATATAAAATTTATAATTTTTGGACTTACGGTTTGAAAGTTATGAATTTTTGAAGTTCTAAGGTCCTTTCCTCTAAAAATGCATTTCATAAGCTTTCAACAAATTTTAATTTTCAAAAATACGAAAATTACATTTTATTTGGACAGTGCTGCCAATCAGGGATTTTTAAAATGTATAAAAATATTTTTGGGTCAAAGAGTCATTAAATGACTTTAAACCATATTTTCAAACTTAAAACTCAAAAATTCGTACATTACAGTAGCAGTGATAAAATTTCGAAGACTCTAAAATAAAAATAAAAACTTTACATTGTCATAATCTACATTTCGATACGATCGTTTTGACATATAATTTGTAGTTTTTCGACTTACGGTTAAAAGGATATGAATTTCTGAAGATAGATCACCATAATCCTTCCAAAATCATTTCATATTCAAATATCATTAAAATAAAATACTATACCTTATAAAAATATTTTCATGCTAAGAATACAATTTAAATTCATTAAGGAAAATATATGTATATATATATATATCAATATATATATATATCCCACGTATATATATATATATATATATATATATTCAGAAATACAAATAGGCATCTATCATGTTAAATTAATTTTGCTCCAAATATATTTCAATTGACTTCTCAAAATAATTAAATAAAATATTTGAGCATTCTATAGTATAATAGAACTTGTTCATATATATAATTATATATATATATAGCTTATAAGCCCATGAACACGTATATATAAATATTACTTAAATCACATACTTAGCACAAAGTTAAATTAAGTTTATAAACAAAATTAATTTATTTTTCTAAATGACACAATTAAATCGGGCCTAAATTGAGGGTCTCACAGTTACCTTTACTTAGGAAGTAGATTCTAGGATGTTATAATGTTAGCTAAGGATAGAGTAATTAAGAAATATGTTAATGAACCTTAGGGTAGTCCCCGCTGATATAAATGAAGTATTTAAAATTATTAATGGAAACCAAACCTTAGGGAATAGAATGTATGTGCGTAGAATAAGGTCCGGAATGAATGAGTGTATATAGGATATTGAATTGATTAATAATGAATGAAAACGTAGATAAACATAAAATAAAACCGAGGCGAAGGTTAAGAAAAACCAACAAAATGTGAAAGCGAGAGAATAAAAAGTAATTGTAAAAGGTAAGGAGTGGGTATTGGTGAGTATTACCATACTCTGGGGAATAGTTTTTAATTCATTTATAATGGGTACTAAGAATTATGTGTTAGCTTAGGTTATTGCATCATAGGGTAGTTGATAACTAGAGTTTGAGAACTAAGAAAAATAATTATGATGATAATAATAGGTTTAACTTGCGATATTTGAAATATATGTTTAAATCATGATATTTGGAATATATGTTAAACTTGGAATATTTGGAATATATGAATAATTTGTGATGTTGGAAAAAAAAAGTGTAACTTAAGATATTGGGAAAATATGTGCATATTTAGGTGAAGTGATTGAGATGATATATTGTTTATGAATCAGGATAATAGAAAAGTAAGGAATGGTAATCGAAAGGTCAAGAGAGGAAATAATTCAAGTCTTGTAAGACGTTGTTCGGGTTGTGGGACTGTACGCTTAGATTGTGTGATCCAGAACTTGTAAGACGCAGGTGTGCATAGCTGGACACACGTTTTATACAGTGTAAGATGCAGGTGCGCGGCTATTTATATTTATACAGCGTAAGACACAGATGCCAGCTATTTATAATTATACAGCATAAGACGCAGGTGCGCAGCTATTTATATTTATACAGCGTAAGACGCAGGTGCGCAACTATTTATATTTATACAGCGTAAGACGCAGGTGTGCAGCTCCAAGACGTAGGTGCGCAAATATTTATATTTATACAGCGTAAGACGTAGGTGCGCAGCTCTAAGACGCAGGTGCGCAAATATTTATATTTATATAGCGTAAGACGCAGGTGCGCAGCTTTATGACGTAGGTGCACAATGATGGTTGTAAATTATCAGAATGTAAGAGGGATTTGAATGTAACGTAAGAAAAGGAAAATAAGTGAAAAGGAAAGAAAAATGAAGATCAGAAATGAATATTTATTTGAACTTGAATTGTGTGAATGTTGCCTTGTTAAGTGTAAATATGATATATATGTTGTTGGACTCATTCATAAAGAAAAAGATAAAGATAAAGAAAAAGAAAAAGGAAGAGAAAAAGAAAAAGAAAAGAAAGAGAAAGAGAAAGAGTAAAAAGAAAAAGGAAGAGAAGAAGAAAAGAAAAGAAAGAAAATTACCGGAAAGATAAAGAGAATAAAATAATGAAAAGAAATAGAATAAAAGAAATAATGAAATAAAATGAAAAGTGAATTAAGAATGAAAATAGAGGTAAGAAATTGGGGAAAAAGTAAAAACATGAGAAGAAATAACTAATAACTATGTAAATTGCTAGAACTAAGTATGTACATAGTAGTTGGGTAGCAAATGTGAATGATTAAGTTAAGTGTTAGGGACTTAGTTTGTTACTATACTTTTTAGAATTTATCTTTTTAGGTTCTGTGTAATGCTACTCTTCTTACTATTTTTTACAGGAAGCAGAGCTTACACTGTTGCGGGCCGAACTGGAAACTCTCCACCACTTGGAGTGTATTCATGATACCATGAGCGGATTTTATTTTTTAATTATATTAAAAACTGTTATTTTTGTAATTTAATATACGTAGTAATTGTATGCCCTGGAGCTGGTACTAATCGGGCATTAGGATCTAGTTTGGCTGTAATATTTATATATATATATATATATATATATATATATTATGTTTTAAAATAATCTGGCTGGTCAGGTACAAACAAGAAATTTTGGGAAAGTCCGAAAAACAGAGGAGACTCTGTCGGATTTTCGTCATAATTATTAAGTACCATTTTTTTTTATAAACCCTATCTTAACTAATTAATTTTTAGGGTGTTACATTTATGGTATCAGAGCAGTTTCTCCTCGGCCTTGGAGTGTGGACTCACAACTCCTTTGGTTCACTCACCAGGCGAGTGACCGATAAATAGTTAAGTGTCTAAATTAACTAGATAGATACCCTTAGGTTAGTAGGCTTAAGTGCATGTGCATTAGCTTGTTCCTTCCTCGGGAACAAGTGTTTATAATTCGAAGTAAAACTTTACCCAATTTAGTGATGGTAGTGTCACTAATAGAAGGTCGGGTTAGAGCCAATCACTCTAATTCTTACCTCTGTTAGGGGATGATATCATCAGCAAACCCGACAATGATATTGCTATTGATCGATGTGAGATTGGGACTGATCACCTCGGTCTTCGCACCTATTAATTGCCGATATCATTGACATGTTCCAATTGAAATCAAAACAACCGAAGGCGGGAACTCTAAGAGATAGGCCCTTCAAAAGGAAAGGAACCAACCCGAAAAGCATTCTTTCCGACTCCTTACACAAATCAGGAATTGGACTCAAAACGGAACCAAGGGACAAGACCCTTTAGGTTTTTGTAACCGCTTACGAATAGTATAGCCGAGAATAGGATCTTAAAGAGAATCAAGCAAACTTCGTAGTGATCACCTTTAGCTCTCATGAAAAACCAAATTAGATTGTTAGAAACCCAAGGCCACTTTAGAACGATTATCCGCGAAAAAGGCGAGACGTGACGATTTAGTAGAATGTTCACACTGGAACCTCCCTAAGTAAACTAGTGGTCCATGCCCGTCATCAGGAACGAGGACTTACAATGGTGCGGATACGAGAGTTCGCAAAACCATAGGGACTTCGTGCAAACTCAATGATCGCCTATAGGTAGTCAACCCCACGCCACTCTCGACCTCGAACAACGGTCAAGAATGTACATACTTGATTATTAGTGTCGAACAAGCCTACTCCCCGGCATTGATACAACCGGTACGTCAATACTGAGTGGGGAGAACTTGGTCATTAACTTGGATCTTGTCCAAGTGATGACCAATCGAGAAGTTGAGTTCTGCATTGATCTTGTTTCTAGGACAAGGTCAAGTTCCCATAGCTCCCTGTAGATTAGCCACTAGTAAACTGGCGGAGTTGGATAAACAGATAAAGGAGTTGTAGTTTTGCTAAGACCAACCTTTGGCCTGGGTGTTACCAGGTTCGCATCAAGAGAGTAAGGGTTATAGTCGGAACCCGTTACTCCTAGCTTCTTAATCTTGACGATTAGCCAAGAGAACCTTTTCCTAAGAACCACAGTTGATACTTGCAAGTGTCAGAGTATGGACGAAGTTAATCAACAGTCCGTACAAGCTGCATCTTTTGATAATTCCCTATTGAGAATACATTCTCTAGAGTGATCTTCCTTGTCTTCTTACTTGACATGTACCCAGCCATTCAGCTGTTTCTCAATAACTATGCTTTCATGATCCCCTCATGTTGGCGGCCAACTCGTTTTTGCTAATCATCATACAGCATGGAGAAAAACCAAAACATGGTCTGAGACCGCAACTTTCTCAACCTTGTCACCCAGCACATCTTTGGTCACCTTGTATAGACCATTAAAGTTCTCCTTGCGTGCCTCGTGTTTCTTCTTTTCAGTATCACTCTCTCCGAGCTTCAGGCATCTAACGAGAGGACTTAGATGCATACACGAGAATTCGCCAAACCGTAGGAACCCAGCATAACTCAATGCTCACCAACAAATAGTTAATCCCGCACCACTTCCAATCCCAAGTAACGTTCGGGAATCCACATACGCGATTCTTAATAACAATCGATCCTACCACCTGGCATAAATATAATCAATTATGTCAATGCCTAGTGGGGGAGGATTTCAATCCAGGGAATGAGAGATGGAACGTTAACAATAAGAAAATTATGGATCTAGTCAAGATAGAAATAGTATGTAGAGTCTGGGGGATAGGCATGAGGAACTTAAGAAATATGCCTCTAACCGTGTCTGAATTGAGAAGATGGAACCGATAAGAACACAAAAACCACAGACGGGAAACCTGTCAGCGGGATGATTCTCCATGTTACGAAGCAATCCGAATTTCGGGGACGAAATTCAAGTAAGTGGGGGAGAAATGTAACATCCCAAATTTTAATCCCAAATATAATTAGACTTATAATATGTTTGGGGTAATTGGAATGATAATTACAAGTCTCAATCAAGTATTAAAGTGAGAGCATTTAGTGTTAAAAACGTTTAATAATAGAAAATTAGAAATAAATGACTTACAACTCAAATCACAAATTCCACCGTTGGATATGAAGGTAAGGGTCTTAGGAAGCTCTCCTCTAAATTTGGGCAAGATCCGACGGTTAACGAAGAAGTTATAGCACGGTCAACCCAAAGTCAACAAACGCACGGCCAGGCGTGCGACTGAACTCATCAGGTCCTGATCAGTGGGGCCGCGCTCAGGCGCGGATATGATTATAAGACGTGTTTTGGGGACGGTCGAAACCCCATTCCCTCCCCTCCTCCCTCAATCTCGGTTTACTCTCTCCCTCCCTCCTCCACAACCCCCACCTTCAACCACCGTCGGAGCCACCCAAGCCGTCCCCGCCGTGGTCCTTCCTCCTTCCTCCACGATCCATTCTCTCTCTCTCCTCTCTCTTGGCCCTTTCTCTCTCCTTGCTCTATTTCTCCCTCTCTTCCTTTCCCTCCGTCGGAGCCGCCACCGTGGCCGCCAACCGCATCACCACCACCACCCTCACCAGTCCTTGCTGCACCGCTGTGTGCTCCCTCCCTCCTAGCCTTCCCGCCGTGTATTCTCTCTCCCTTACGAACCGTCACTCCATCTCTCTCTCCACGGATCTCACTGGCGTCGTTATCGACCCGTGACCGTGCCGGGCTTGTGTCGGGTGCCCCGAAGCTCGAAGCTCTTGCCTTGGTTCAAACCGGGATCGTGCTCGCCACTGACGTCGGCCGCCGGTGCACCGCCACTCACCGGTATCGACCGCCATCGACCCGTTCATCACCCTGGGTCACTAAAGCTTCACGGATCGCCGCTCCCTCCCCGAAGTTGAGGCTATCTCTTTACTTTCGTCAATCGAGGTAAGAAGGGCTGTGTTACCTTTACTTAGGAAGTAGATTCTAGGATGTTATAGTGGTAGCTATGGATAGAGTAATTAAGAAATATGTTAATGAACCTTAGGGTAGTCCCCGCTGATATAAATGAAGTATTTAAAATTGTTAATGGAAACCATACCTTCGGGAATAGAATGTATGTGCATAGAATAAGGTCCGGAATGAATGAGTGTATATAGGATATTGAATTGGTTAATAATGAATGAAAACGTAGATAAACATAAAATAAAAACGAGGGGAAAGTTAAGAAAAACCAACAAAACGTGAAAGCGAGAGAATAAAAAGTAATTATACAAGGTAAGGAGTGGGTATTCGTGAGTATTACCATACTCTGGGGAATAGTTTGTATTACGTTTATAATGGGTACTAAGAGTTATGTGTTAGCTTAGGTTATTGCATCATAGGGTAGTTGATAACTAGAGTTTGAGAACTAAGAAAAATAATTATGATGATAATAATAGGTTTAACTTGCGATATTTGAAATATATGTTTAAATCATGATATTTGGAATATATTTTAAACATGGGATATTTGGAATATATGAATAATTTGTGATGTTGGATAAAAAAAGTGTAACTTGAGATATTGGGAAAATATGTGCATATTTAGGTGAAGTGATTGAGATGATATATTGTTTATGAATCGGGATAATAGAAAAGTAAGGAATGGTAATCGAAAGGTCAAGAGAGGAAATAATTCAAGTCTTGTAAGACGTTGTCCGGGTTGTGGGACTGTACGCCTAGACTGTGTGATCCAGAGCTTGTAAGACGCAAGTGTGCATAGCTGGACACACGTTTTATACAGCGTAAGACGCAGGTGCGCAACTATTTATATTTATACAGCGTAAGACGTAGGTGCGCAGCTATTTATATTTATATACAACGTAAGACGCATGTGCACAGCTCCAAGACGCAGGTGCGCAAATATTTATATTTACACAGCGTAAGACGCAGGTGCGCAGCTCTAAGATGCAGGTGCGCAAATATTTATATTTATATAGCGTAAGACGCAGGTGCGCAACTTTATGACGTAGGTGCACAATGATGGTTGCAAATTATCAGAATGTAAGAGGGATTTAAATGTAACGTATGAAAAGGAAAATAAGTGAAAAGGAAAGGAAAATGAATATGAGAAATGAATATTTATTGGAACTTGAATTGTGTGAATGTTGCCTTGTTAAGTGTAAATATGATATATATGTTGTTGGACTCATTCATGAAGAAAAAGAAAAAGATAAAGATAAAGAAAAAGGAAGAGAAAAAGAAAAAGAAAGAGAAAGAGAAAGAGTAAAAAGAAAGAGGAAGAGAAGAAGTAAAGAAAAGAAAGAAAAATACCAGAAAGACAAAGAGAATAAATTAATGAAAAGAAAGAGAATAAAAGAAATAATGAAATAAAATGAAAAGTGAATTAAGAATGAAAATAGAGGTAAGAAATTGGGGAAAAAGTAATAACATGAGAAGAAATAACTAAGAACTATGTAAATTGCTAGAACTAAGTATGTACATAGTAGTTGGGTAGCAAATGTGAATGATTAAGTTAAGTGTTAGGGACTTAGTTTGTTACTATACTTTTTAGAATTTATCTTTCTAGGTTTTGTCTAATGCTATCTTTCTTATTATATTTTTACAGGTACGGAAGCGGAACTTACACTGTTGCGGGCCAAACTGGAAACTCTCCACCACGTGGAGTGTATTCGTGATACTATGAGCGGATTTTATTTTTTAATTATATTAAAAACTGTTATTTTTGTAATTTAATATACGTAGTAATTGTATGCCCTGGAGCTGGTACTAATCGGGCATTAGGATCTAGTCTGGCTATAATATATATATATATATATATATATATATATATATATATATATATATATGTTATGTTTTAAAATAATCTGGCTGGTCAGGTACAAACAGGAAATTTTGGGAAAGTCCGAAAAATAGAGGAGACTCTGTCGGATTTTTGTCACAATTTTAAGTACCATTTTTTTTTTATAAACCTTATCTTAACTAATTAATTGTGAGGGTGTTACAAGATTCATCAAGAACGCACCAAAACGTTCTAGAATTTTGGCGCGTCCAGGCGCGTCCAGGCGCACCAGGCTCGCGCCCAGGCGTGCGAAACCTATATATATATGCACCAGCACCAGTTTTTCCGCACCATTTTCCCTGCCAGCCGCACCAACACACACTAGGTGCCATTTTCTATGCACCAAACCTCATTTTCATGCACCAACAAGCCTAGATACATCCCCCTCCAACCCCAACAACATAGATTAAGATCAATAATAATCTTCCCACCAATTCTAACCCATGATTTCATGTCTTCTCCATAAAACCCCATCTCCATTTCATTCTCCCTTCTCCAATGGCCCTTGTTACTCCATGTCCTTGGAGATTTCTATCAACCAAGTAAAAAAGGAAAGAGTTTTAGGAACTAAACCATATAACCAAGAACTTTGGGGTATCCAAGCTTCTATGGGGATTTTCTCTTTATAGCTTTTTAGTTCTCTCTTCCCCAATCTAAAAAATCAAGTCTCTATCTTCTCAATCAAGGTAAGGAGGAAATATTTCATATTATTCAAGATCTAGAATTAATGAAGTCATAATAGAGGCAAGGAAGGAAAATGGAATTAGGACTTAAGTTATATTAAATTGTTATATAATTAAGGAAATTAGAGATTTAATTTGAATGTTATTATTGTTCATGTGATAGTATAATACTGAGATACTCCTGTGAGTATTGACTAGTGTTGAAGATAAGAAGTAAAAAATCCTAGAAAGTTGATTTAATTTATTATACTGAAACATCCCTGAGGATGTGGATTGGTTGATATGTTTGTTTGCTTGTTAAGTGTGAATTACTGATTATGTGTGGTTAGCTTTGATAATTATATATACTTATATAGTTAGGGAGAAAAGAATAATAAATCACCTATAAGCTTGAATGTAATGATAGGATTGGACGTTGAGTTCATAGAAAATATTAAAGTAGTAATTTAATAGTAAGATAAATATAATCGAATCTAAGTAGCAAGCCCGATCCTAACCTATCTTGGGCCCTAGGGCGAAAACTTTTTTGGGGCCCTACTAAAAAATTTTATTAAAAATGAATCAATTAAAACACTATATATTTATATATTTAATTAATTAAAACAATGATAACAATCAATAATAAAAAAATGTATTATATAAAATAGAGTTGAAATTAAATAAAAAAATTTATTAATTAAATAGGTAATTAAAATTGTTTTCATGTTACTTCTTCCGTCTTTGTATATAATATCATTTTGGTTGAATTCACGTTCATTACTAAAGTTGGTTAATTTAGTTAATTGAATTGAAAATGTGAACATTTGATATGTTTTTTTTTCAAAACTATCCTTATAAGTATTATTGAGAATCTAAAAATTGTTGAGTAAATATGGGTGTTTGTGAAAAAAAGTACCTAATTGTTATTGAAAATTTGTATTAGGTCTTATAAATAAGGACAAAATAAAATTCTCAAAATGATCTTACATTTAGGGACAAAGGGAGTAAGTTATAAAAATAAAGTTCATAAGTTAACCTATTTATTAGTCAAGTGAGCAAATAAAAAAAATTAAAATATTATGCTAAACTATTAATAATTGAAAGATAAAAAATATGAAACTATTAATTTTTTAAAGTATAAGTACTATTAAAAAAAATTTATGGGGCCCCTAAAATTTTTGGGCCCTGGGCGGTGGCCCTCATTGCCCACCCCAGGGCCGGGCCTGCTAAGTAGCAATCAATACATGGGTTATTAAGGAAAGATGACTAATGAATCAATCATAAGAAATAAGGTTACTCCTAACTTAAGAGGCTACTTGAATTCAATAACCGGTTAAGATTCTAACAGTTTATTAAAGACTAAGGAAAGATAATAATGAATATGATTTTGATCTTTCTTGTTTCTCTTATTGTTTCTTTTAATTCTTTGGCTTGAATCATAGAGAAATGTCTCACTCCTTGTGGTTTAACATTTTTAGGTAAATTTGGAACGAGCGAGGAGTCAGAGATTCACAACGGTGAAGGCAAAGGAAAATATAATTTCCTCTAGTATTTATTCTAATGCCATGTTGTAAATCCCGATGTATTTTCAAGATTAAAACAAATATTTTGTATTTAAAGAAAATAAACTAAAGATTAAATTTATTTTTCTAAATTCTATTTTAATTATAAGATGGGATGTTATAGGTCCGATCTATTTAGACCATAATTAAATACTGAGCAATAAAAAAAATATATATTAAAAAAATTGATATAAATATAAGACTTATTTATGATTTTGGTCCCTAAAAGTTCTAACGTGTTTTGGTTTTAGTCCCTAGAAGTTATTTTGACTAATTTTTCAACCATTTTGGTTTTGGTCCCCTTCGTTACAAAAAATCAGTTATTTGCTTACATGGTTATCGAAAATCCACACCAACTACCACAGGGTATGAAGTTGCACCAAATAGGTGTTGTGATATGCACGATTCAGGCCTATGAACTCAAAATTTAGCGTACAGGACCATTTTGTGTTCGTGGATCTGTATCATCCACGTTATATCACGCGTCAGTTCAGACCACATGGACTGCCAATGTGATGTTCTGCTAGCTACACAAACAAATAACATATTTTTACTAACGGAGGGAACCAAAACCAAAATGTTTGAAAATTTAAGGACTAGTCCCGGTCAAAATAACTTTTAAGGACTAAAATCAAAACACGCTGAACTTTCAAAGATTAAAGACATAAATAAGCCTAAATATAAATAATGATTTCACTGAGCAACATATATTTATTGCATTTGAAAGATAATGCCTTTAAACTCCTTCCGGTCCTATTTATAAGATCCTTTTGGGGCTTTTCATTCCCATCAAGGAAAGTGGATAAATTTGTTAATGACATTGGAAATGTGAAAGTTTGATATACTTTTTCAAAACTATCCCTATAATCATTATTGGAACTCTAAAAAATATTGACTTTATAGGGATGTTAGTAGAAAGAAGTAATTAAATGATATTGAAAATTGAAAATAAATTATATAAATAGGACCAAAATAAAAACCCAAAAAGATTTTTATAAATAGGATTGGAGGAAGTATCATACTTGTACTTAATTGATATCAAGCTAATGCCTCTAATTTAATACTAGTAAGCAGGCCCGTGCCACGCATGGGGCCATACGGTAACCAACCAATCAAATTATGAAATTATCATGGGTTTAACTATATGGTGAAATTTATAAAGCCAGTAATGAAAATATTGTGACTTTAAGTATTTTTTATTTATGTATATTTATGTGTTAATAATTAGAGAAATGGAAATATTTTTGAAGGGATATATAGAAGCGAATAGAAGATAAGAGAAAATGTGTTAAGTTAAATGAAAGTTTGTTATGAAGATATGAAACCATTAAATTATTTCACAAACTTGATATTAATATTTGTTCTAATTTATTCTTAAATAACTATGAAGAATTTTAATAGGAAATTTGTAAGACTGAAAAAGATATAGATTAACACTGAAATGCAATACATTTACTCAATAATCATGAGTCTAAATGATGATGATTTCAACTCTAAGAGAACATAAAGAACTAAACTAACCAATACAAATTATAAATTAACTGTAACTCTATTAATAGACTTGAAACACACCATACATAAACATTTGTAAAATAAAAATGAAATCTAAGTTCTTTTTAGATCCCCTTGGTTGCCAACATATCTTTCTTGAATGTCCTTGATTTTTGGTTGAAGATTTTGCATTGCCAGTGTTGATCAAACCTAAGTTTATATTGAGAAAAATAAGTATTTAATGTAATCAAGGAAAGCATACATTAAAAATCTCATATGATTGAAAGCTCCAAGATATTCGAAATACCTATACGCAAAGTAAGAAAAATGTTTCAAACAAAGCAATTTATACAACTTAAAATAGTTTGATATACTTTTTCATTCCCATCAAGGAAAGTGGATAAATTTGTTAATGACATTGGAAATGTGAAAGTTTGATATACTTTTTCAAAACTATCCCTATAATCATTATTGGAACTCTAAAAAATATTGACTTTATAGGGATGTTAGTAGAAAGAAGTAATTAAATGATATTGAAAATTGAAAATAAATTATATAAATAGGACCAAAATAAAAACCCAAAAAGATTTTTATAAATAGGATTGGAGGAAGTATCATACTTGTACTTAATTGATATCAAGCTAATGCCTCTAATTTAATACTAGTAAGCAGGCCCGTGCCACGCATGGGGCCATACGGTAACCAACCAATCAAATTATGAAATTATCATGGGTTTAACTATATGGTGAAATTTATAAAGCCAGTAATGAAAATATTGTGACTTTAAGTATTTTTTATTTATGTATATTTATGTGTTAATAATTAGAGAAATGGAAATATTTTTGAAGGGATATATAGAAGCGAATAGAAGATAAGAGAAAATGTGTTAAGTTAAATGAAAGTTTGTTATGAAGATATGAAACCATTAAATTATTTCACAAACTTGATATTAATATTTGTTCTAATTTATTCTTAAATAACTATGAAGAATTTTAATAGGAAATTTGTAAGACTGAAAAAGATATAGATTAACACTGAAATGCAATACATTTACTCAATAATCATGAGTCTAAATGATGATGATTTCAACTCTAAGAGAACATAAAGAACTAAACTAACCAATACAAATTATAAATTAACTGTAACTCTATTAATAGACTTGAAACACACCATACATAAACATTTGTAAAATAAAAATGAAATCTAAGTTCTTTTTAGATCCCCTTGGTTGCCAACATATCTTTCTTGAATGTCCTTGATTTTTGGTTGAAGATTTTGCATTGCCAGTGTTGATCAAACCTAAGTTTATATTGAGAAAAATAAGTATTTAATGTAATCAAGGAAAGCATACATTAAAAATCTCATATGATTGAAAGCTCCAAGATATTCGAAATACCTATACGCAAAGTAAGAAAAATGTTTCAAACAAAGCAATTTATACAACTTAAAATAGTTCATGAAATCAATAAATTTTACATTGCACAATTGACTCTAAAAACTTGCTGTAATTTGTACCAACCTGTTGCTTTGTCAATGGAAGTGTGGCAGCCTTAACAATGACAGTCAACAATATAATAGCAAATCCATATGACTATATGAGTAAGGCACATGAACTGTAGCAAGACCATCTTTCAACACATGAAACCAAAAAATAACCATGAGATAACAACTAAGACATAAGTATCTAAACAATAACATGCAAACATTTCCAAATAGAATATGCTAAACCATTCAAAACACTTCCCGTGGAATGGAACATGAAAACAAAAAAAAAATGGAGTGCACATGTTTGCAGCATGCTTTGGCAGGTAGAGTTTTTTTTATTTTAGTCAGCTTTAACTTTATTGCATTATAACTGAAAGGAATATAGATGCCATGGAGAAGTTAAAAACTAAAAATTAGTGATTTATAAAAAACAAAAAAGATAAACCAAGTGTTTATACCCGAAAATATTTGCATTTGAGAGACATAGATTCTCCTTTCTCCTCCAAAATTGCTGCTCCATTCTCCTTCATTTTACTTCTCAGCCTTCAAACCCTAATGCCTCTTTATACTTTGCAATCTGAAATGGATAGTAAGATTTTAGACAATAATCTTGAAACAGAAAAATATAGAGCTTCCAACAGTAGATGCCCTTGGTTGTGATGTGGATCTCTTTCTCAGTCCATCACTGGTTGTTAGGAACTTTTCTGCTTTTGGAGACCCACTGGAAAGGGCAGGGTTACCTGAGAAATTCTTCAATCCTTCTTCCAGTGTCCTTAGCCTCAGCTTCAGTTTATCCTGAAGGGGAAAACCAGATAACATTTGTTATATACTATGTTTAAAACTGATTTAGATGCTTACTTGGAAGACTAATAAATCTGTTATATACCTTCAATTGTGACTCTGCCTTAGCTGTTCTCTCTTATATAGCTAGCTTGACTTTCAGCCGTTGCATCTCTGCCTACATATGCAAAGACATAATTGATTATAAAATTTTCTTGCTCAATTTAATAACCAAAAGAGAAGCCCCTTGAATTTATTTTTCAGAAATAAGCATTTCTCACTACTGTTAGAACCAAATTAGATTATCTTGATAATACATTTCAACTTGGGGAAATTACAGTTTATAGCCTCCTCACTGAAAATTAGCCTTTTAAGTTTATTTGTGCACATACCGGTATTGTAGTTATCAGGAAAAACACCAGATGATTGATCAAAATTTTGTTGCGTAAAATCAGGACCATATGAACTCCATTGAAGATTTTCATGGGAAGACATACCTGCATAATCCTTCTCTCTTCCAACCATTGTCTGACAGGTATCACCTTGTCATTTTCGTCCTTCCACTCATTAGCCACAACATTTGCAATTCTGTTGGCTGAAACTTTCACCCTTGCTAGCTCCCTCTCTAGTGTCTTATTCTCCTCCTAAAAAATAAAAATAAAAAAACCAAGTCATGACATAGATCAACCAACATGTCCTAAAATAAGTTCAAAATGCCTGTAGTTGTGAGATATGCCTACTTGCAATTGAGAGACCTGTCGTTGATAATCACGAACAGCATTGGCAGTGGCTCCACCAGCTAAGATGGCTTCCTCAAGTTCCTGAATGGTTTGGCTAAGCTTTTCAACTTTCAAAATCTTTTGGCGGTGAGTTTTCTCTAAGATTTTGTTCTCCTCCTGTTTATGGTAAATTTGTAATTTGGCTGAGCCACTTAGAATTCACTATAGAAACCAATTATATAAAAAATGAAAAATAGGATATCATGCCTGGCATATCTCAATCTGTCTCTTCAAGTCAAAGTTCTGATTTTGGACTTCCTCAACTATTAGAGCCCTCTCTAGCGCACTTCGCAATATACTTTTTGCTTCTAGCAATGCTGATTCTTTTGACTTTGAGAGTCGTTCCAAAGCTTTCTTATCTTCTTGTAGTGGTGTAATCTGAGACAAAATTGGATATTGTTACTACCTGTATACACTACTCACTTACATTTTGATATTATTATTTCCTTAGATTACAAATTATGCACTTAGATTACAATATAATAAGTTATTATTTAGTAGCATTCTACATTCACTAAGTATAAAACGATACTATTTAAGAGCATTCTACATAAAAGCAACCTGAAATCAGTTTAGAATAAAGATGGAAAAAACTTGTTTTTGTTGGCTTTGAAGGAATATAAACAATTATACTGACATTATAATTAAGAAAACTTTTTCCATACCCACGACAAAGATCGAATATCTGACATTATAATTAAGAAACCCAACTATTTGTAAATTATGATGGACAATTTTGGTAGCTAACATAATACAACAAAAAGTATGCTCAAAAAATTAATCGTTGCCTGCCAATCTCCTCATTTTTATGAGTGAATGTCTTGATAGAGTATAAAATTAAAGAAATCAAACCAATAACGATGCCTACTCTTAAATAATTGCACAACATGGAACCCTAATGAATAAACATAGCATTAAAGTGAAACCCAACAGATTTATATGAAAATTAGAGAAAGTTCAGATCTTAGATTTACAATTATTAAGGATGTTACCTTGGAAGAATTCGGTAATTCCTAGCTATAAAAATTAAAGAAATTAAAGGGTATCAGATTTTATCAACCTTCCAATAGAAGAAGAAAAATGAAGACAGAGGTTAGTTTTTGGGACAAAAAAGCTTGGAAAAGAGTGATTAATGTATCAGTTAAAAGAAGTATTATTGTTGAATCGGAGCACGTTATTGAACTGGTCACTTTAGAGTATCACAGAAATAAAGTATGCAAACTGATCGATTTAAAGAATGCACACTAATCCACTATGTAACTTTATATTAAAAATTAAAATCCTAAAAATAAAAGGAAGTATGCAAACAAAATACCAATCAGGATAGCAGATATAACAACTAAAATCAACAGGATGCCCAATAAGAGGTTTTGAGAAGTTTGGTGCATAGCTTACAAACAACTTAAAGCAACTATGTTGCATTCTCACAATAAGTTGATTTTGGAACATGATAAGCTCTATAACAACTTCCAAGCATAGACTAACCAACCATGCCAATTGTTAGTAAACTAATTATCAATAAAATATAAGCCTTCTAATGTCGGTGAAATCATCAGGACAATAGCAGCAACAACAGCAACAAAATAACATGACATTTAAGTTGTGTAATGTTGGTTTTATCATTAGCACAACAGTAGCATCAACAGCACAACATCAGCTACATCAAAAGCACAACACCAGCAACAAATAGCAAGTTAAGTGCTAAGCTCAATTGTAGAAGTAAATGAAATCAACACTATGCATGGATCAAATCCATATTTGCAATTGAGATACTAAAATCACATATACTATATATGTGTGTGACTTAGACTCACTTTTAGATTGTGTTTTTTTCTTGAGAATAAAATATACAACTGAATATTGTATTTCTTGGGAACAAAATTAGAGTGTAAACTGTCACCAAAATCCAAAAGAAAAATGCAATCTCAAAGAGTTTGGAAAATTGAATGGCTTTACCTTTCATTATTGTCAAACATAGAAACAACATCAACAAATTATTTATAGAAGTGAGATACTCAACTTGATATCTGGACGAAAAAATTGTTACATAAGAAATATAGTAATAGGAAATGGAGCAGGGTGTTTAAAGTTTTCTTAACTTACTTTTAATGTAACATCTAACTAAATGTTCAAGAAGGTTCACTGAAAGAATAAGATCAAGCATTAAAGTATTAATGAAAACCAATAAATTCATCAAAAGGCATAATGAAATCCTTTTATAAACATCAAAGGTATGGAAATTTCTATCCAGACTTTTCTCTTCCTTCCATATTAGGCCATCCAGACTTTGCTATCCAGAATAATGAATAAAAACAACCAAAAATGGAAAGCATTCATCAATATTAATATTATTTGTTTAAAAGGACATTCTAAGCCAATTACTTTATTTTCTGCTACCATGACAACATGATGCTTTATGTATTCCCCACAACTCATCCCTGTTAGTATGCATTTTGTCACACAATTAGTTCACCATTGAAAGCCATGTCTATCTTTTCTTCTTGACATTCCAACTACAGAATCCTAAATCTACCTATTAGTACAAAATCAGAGATTAGTTTTTAAAACAAAATCAGACCTTTTTAAAATACCTATTAGGATTGGTATTGGATCGTAAAACCACCAGTTTGAATTACTATTGGATCCTTGCTTAGTGGAATCACCAACGCTTATTTTTCTTTTCTTCTATGGGTCCTGCACATGAAAAAAATAAAATGTCAAGTAACTTAATGATTTAACTACGATAAGCTTCTTTTTCAATGCAAAAAATGAAGAGCAAAGTACCAAACCTTTTTAATTCTAATTTGCTCTTATCAAACCATGAGTTCTTAACATTTTAAGATATCATTTTTCATTAATAAATGAAGAGCAAAGTATGATCCATTGATTGTCACTCCTCTGCATCAAAGCAACCTGAAATTAAGGACATATAATGATAATTTAAAGAAAAGAAGATTCTGAAAAGGTGAAAAAAGGGGGGAAAGAGTGGGTTAAAAGAGTTGCAACAAAGAAAGCTAGCAGCACATGTAGAAGCATAAGCAGGGTGATATACTAATAACAAAATAGAAGAAAAAAATTATTACAGGATGATATAGAAGTTAAATACACAAACTTGCAATAGTGATTAAGAACACACATAAATAACAACAATTTAATATAAGATTTGCAGAGATATAAAACCAACAACAATAGGCAATACAAATCATTTAATCAAATTGCATATAATCAAATTCAATAGAGCCTTACCAACTTTTAATCACTCACAACACTAATTATTCTTACCAACTTCTATCACCAATTTCAGAGCTTTCCTTTTTGCACCAATCTTAAACTCATTCCCTTTCAAGCCATGAAAAAGGAAATCAAGTAGTATCAAAAATTTGACAGAGGCATGCTAGCAATCACTATTTTTTTCAATACTCATTATCACAGTCTTTTAAATACTTTTTTTGACACTTCATTCATGATAACATGAAACCTAGGACAAAAAAAGAAACTTAAAGAAACAAACCTCAAAATGCTATTTAATTTATGCATAATTTTTTTTTTTAACAAAAGTCATGTTACAAAAGTTTTTTCCTGTGACTTTCTTATGCATGTTACTAAAATCATGTTATAATAAAAACAAATGATAAAAGTCATAAACACTACTTATTACTTTTATCAAACATGTGGTGTGCATCAGTTGTAGTGGACTCAACAAAAAAAATATGTATTGCATATACCTTGATTCCTGACCTATTTGTTTGCTTACATTTCCGATCTGCATCACTTCGGCAATGAGAAAAACATGGCGGTGGTGTTCATTGCGATCTGATGAGAGTGTAAAGAGAGAGAAAGAGAGGCGACCAAGAGTAGAGGAGATGAGGGTGGTGTGTTTTTTATCTGCCGAGTGTGTGTGTGAGACAAAGAGAAAGAGGGAGAGAGAGAGGCGAGAAGAAGGAGGAGTTAGAAGAGGGAGTGTTTTGTTCTGTGGATGAGAAAGAGAAAGATGAGAGTGAGATGAGGAACGAAGAAAGTAATGTACTAATGTGTAGTGTGTTTTTTTTTCCTTTAACTCATTTGGGCCTTCTCACTCAGGTGGGATGATTTCTTTCGTTTGAAATTCAATTTGATTTGATTTTCATTTGAGAAGCGGGACATCAAATTTTTGGCGGAAAATTGGAATAGGTTCATTTTGGCCAACACCCTTATTTTTTAGGCGGGCTATTGATAAGTGGAAATGACTTGTGTCAATAAACATATAATTAAAAAAAATTTAAATCCAAATAACAAAAACTATAATATATTTATTAAAAAAAAAAAAAAAAAAGAGCTGGAGCACCAATTTTATATTTTACTTGTTTGGACCATTACCTGTGTCAGAAAACATATAATAAAAAAATTCAAATCCAAATAACAAAAACATGTTCATAAAAAGAACACAGAAAGCTCAAAACATATTTTTTTTATATATTATATTTATTAAAAAAATAAAAAAAATAGCAGAGCACCAAAAACCGGTGCATGGTAGAAGCACACTTATTTTATATTTTACTTGTTTGGACCGTTACCTGTATGACCCATATATAAAAAAATTTCAAAACCAAATAATAAAAATAACACAGAAAACCCAAAACATATTTTTTTTTAATATATTAGATTTATTTAAAAAAATAAAATAAAAAAAGAGTCGGAGTACAAAAATCAGTGCATGATAAAAGCACCTTTATTTTATATTTTATTTATTTGAATCATTACCTATGTGAAAAAGATTTGAAAAACAATACTTCCGTTTAAAAAAAAAAGAAAGGAGTAAGTACTACTCCCATGGAACCCACTTATAATTTTTACGTGCGTGACAGAAAACTCAAAGCATATTTTTTTAATATATTAGATGTATTAAAAAAAATAAAATAAAAAAAGAGTCGGAATACCAAAAACCGTTTAATGGTAGAAGCACCTTTGTTTTATATTTTACTTGTTTGGACTATTACCTGTGTCAGAAATCATTTAATAAAAAAAATTCAAATCCAAATAACAAAAACATGTACATAAAAAGTGCACAGAAAACTCAAAACATATTTTTCTTAATGTATTATATTTATTAAAATAATAAAATAAAAAAAAGAGTCGGAACATCAAAAACCGGTGCATAGTAGAAGCACATTTGTTTTATATTTTACTTGTTTGGACCATTATTTATATCAGAAATCATTTAATAAAAAATATTCAAATCCAAATAACAAAAACATGTACATAAAAAGAACACATAAAACCCAAAGCATATTTTTTAAAAATATTATATTAGATTTATTAAGATTAAAAAAAGACTCGGTGCACCAAAAACCGTTGCATGGTAAAAACACATTTGTTTTATATTTTACTTGTTTGGAACATTACCTGTGTCAGAAATCATTTTAAAAAAAATATTCAAATTCAAATAACAAGAACATGTAAATAAAAAGAAGACAGAAAACCCAAAGCATCAAAAACCGGTGCATAGTAGAAGTACCTTTGTTTTATATTATACTTGTTTGAACCAAAATATGTAAAAAAAACACAAAAAACTGAAAACATTTTTTTAATATATTATATTTATTAAAAAACACTAAAAAAAAAAGTATTCGTGCTGGTATAGTATTATTTAAAAAAAAGTACTCATATGAGTTCTCGGCTGGGTCCCACGGTGGGTTTACCACTTGTGGGATACCACGCCTGTGTTGTATTATTATGAAAAAAAAAAAAAGAAAAAGGAAGTACTCATATTTAGTACTCGGGTGGGGTCCATAGATATTGTTTCCCGCCTGTGTAGGAGGAGTGTAGTTAACCCATTGGCTTTTATATAGTATAGATCAACAATTGCTCTATAGACTGTAGTTGATCAGTTGTTGGCTTGTTGCTCACTTGCTCGTGTAGTTGGGCTGAGCTTTACCTTTTTAAATTAATTGGGTCTGGTTTGGTCTTCATGGTTTCAAAAATTATGAGACCATGGACCGAAGCATAAAGTAATGGTTTAAATATTTTGAGATCAGACCAAATCATAACATCAGACATAATTATATTTTGAGAAATGGAATTCTCACCTCAACTATTATCCTCACACCCCAATTTAGACAATGAAATTTCATTTTTATACTTCATTAAATTTCCGACTCGGGACTCTCGGAAAAGTGAAGAATTTTCCAATAGGTACCTCTCGAGATTTTAAAAATTAGCAAAAAAGAGAAAAAAGAATGAAGAGGTCAAATCTTTTCATCATTTGCAACTGTACCATCTGCACAAGTTTAGCATAGACTGAATTTATGCAATACTACTCTCATCAGTTTTGGGTTTTGGAATGACTATGAGCAACAACTATGCATATATCCAGTATGCCACTTGGTGACTTCAAGTCGCTCGCGATGATAGTCCAATATGAATAATCCCTTCAAAAGAGAAACAACTTCTTGGATTTTATTAATGATTCACACTGTTTATTATGAACCATGTGTTTGTCACTCAATACCATCTACTATGTGATATATTTGTAACTAAATAAATATCATCAAGTGTATATGCCACAAGCAATAGACGTAGAATGCTAGGAAGAAACGAATCTATTTTAGTGATAATTTTTCTATGAAAGATAAACTACAAAAATTTCACCTGGCTATTGCTGGCGATAAGTTTCTTTTTTGGCAACACTAGTGTCTGCCTATGTGGCCTTGTCTCTTTTCTGCTGAATTTTCCGAGAGGTACTCTCGGAAAAATGTTCAAAATTTCGAAAGATATATCTCAGAAAAATACTTTAGAAAATATTTCGAGAGTCTCATATTGAAAAAAAATAAAGGATATTTTTATCATTTTAAGGATAATACCTACGGTGTGTAAACTAAATCTCTTGTATTTTTTAGTTCGACCTGGTTCAATTTCATCGGTGTTTGTTAACGAGCTCGAGAGAGGGTGAATACTGAATAGTGATAATAAGCGCTACTGCCTCTACTTCGACCCTCCCAATTTCGTGAGAAGCCACCGTACTGCAAAGTTGGGTTTCTCTTTTGAACTTCATGGCTTCCCCTTCCCATTTCGATGATGTGATTCCTATTATCCCTCACCATTATTTTCTCTTTATCATTCTACTCTTTCTCTTTCTTGTTCTTCCTTTAACCCATTTTTATGTTCTTCCAATCACAGGAATTTGATTTCGGAGGAGGATTCGGCGGAAGGCACTCAGGTCTTAGATTTTGATTTCTTGCAATATTTTAAAAGAAAAAAACAATGAAAATTTTCAACCTAGTTGTGAATTGAGGATAAGTTGTGATAGTTTTGAGGAACGAATTGAGATTTTTTTTTTTTTTTTATTTGGGGCCACATTTTTTTCTCTCGGACGAATTTGTGTATTTGTTCGGTGTTTGTTTCGGATATGGTAGTGGTTATATTATAATCTTTTTGATTTTTTTTCAAAATATAGGTAATAAGAGGTCATCTCCAGATTATGACGATGATGATTATGACAATGATCCTTTTGCACCAAAGAAGGTAATGATTAGATGAATCTGTTATGCAAACATTTACCTGCAATTTTTGCAGCTCATAATAGAATATCCCCTTTTTTAATTTGGCTTTGTTGGATCATCGATATGGAGGAAGTGTTTAAACCTTAGTAGTCCATCGCGTGGGATTGCTGTTGTATCTCAGAGGAATGGTGCGGATCGACAACTCGCCCCATGCGATAAGCTGTGGCGGAGCGGAGGAGCGTTCAAATCACGGCTGTAGCAGGTGCTCCTGTATTTTAGGGTTGAAAACCTCTTCACTGCAGCGCTCAATTGATGAGCAGATTCTGTCTAATGGGTTCTAAAGTCGGGTCATAGGTTTTAGTGGGCATTAGTTATTAATGGGCTCTATTTTCGAAATATATGTTGTAGCAGCCATCCCTCTGGCATTTTTAGGGTCAGCTGCTATGCTCCGCTGTTCACAATTGACTACCTAGGTTTAGACTTTAGATTGATAAAAGTGATGCAAGTCTAAAGATATTACTGTGTTTTAGAGATAACTTGAATATCTTTATTTGACGAATTGACGGAGTATCTCTATGTGCATAAAATCGAGGTACTAGTGCATTAGTGATATCTAGATGATTGCCGAAGTTTATTGGATTACGTATTTGTTAGCAATTGTAGTTGCCAACATGATCGAAATGCTTTGATCTGTTTATGATAGAGCTTACTAAAGATTTTCTTACATTTTTTTTCTAAAGAAAACCTAAACCGCAAATTTTGTGCAGGCCAAGTCAAAAGCTGGAGAGGCTGCTTCTGGTGTAACAACAGGAATGATTTTGTCACTTCGTGAGAGGTATTTCATAATATACAACTAGTGTGTTTTATACTATTCTAAGATTGCAGTAAATTATTTGGGTCTAATTTGTTTTCGACTTTGTTTTTGGCAGTCTTCAGAACTGTAAGGATACACTTGCAATATGCCAGGTATGTTTTCCTTTTTAGAGTTGACATTGTTGGCTTGTTCCGAGTTTTTTTTTTTTCATTTTCTTTTCTATTCTATTCTAACACTATTTTATTTGAAAGAATTTGAATTTGTTAGTGATGGAAGTGGATTTTAGTTATAGTTCCTAACAATTTCATATGATTTAAGACTGGAATTCATGAGTGGTACATGACAAGAAGGCTTCATGTAATTTTTTTGATGGTAATAGTGCGAGACAAGATGTTCTTGCAACTTTCCCTTCATTCACTTAGCGGACTGTAAGCAGTTAGGATTGAGCATTGTTTTGTTTTGTTCTACAAAGTTCCATATATGATAATCATATCTTAGGTTGAATCGTACCTCTTCCTTAAAAATATTGACCACATAATTCATTTTCCAGAATGAACTTGAGGCTGCAAAATCTGAGATTCAGAGTTGGCATTCTTCACTTCAAAATGAGTCTTCCTTACTACCTGCTGGGATCACTCCAGGTCAGTTTGTACTTTGTGATTTGTAAGTTGGTCAGTGATGTATACCTTCTTTAATTGTTAAAGAAAAAACTCTTTTTACTTTTTTTTTTTGTGTGTTTTACATGTGCATCTGAACCTTTAATCTTTCTGCTTTCCAGAGCCCAAAATTTTGATTAATTATCTTCAGGACTTGAAATCCTCTGAAGAGTCTTTGAGGGAGGAGGTTTATAACCTATTTTCTGTTTTCTTCCTTCAAAATATTTCATCGTTGATTAGGTTTCATTGACCAGACCCTGATCATTTTTCTGTCTGTTTTCAGCTTGAAAAAGCGAAGAAAAAGGAAGCTGCATTCATTGTAACATTTGCAAAACGGGAACATGAGATAGCAGAGTTGAAGGTAATATACTCAAAACAAGGTTCCTGTTCTTTATTGTAATTAGCATGATTAGGTGTGTTGTGTAGTAAGAGATTTTTGGGAGAAGTATAACCGGTGTGGGTGTGGTGTAGGTCTCTGTATTTATTATGTTCAGTGCAAATAATATAAACAGTTAGAAGACAGTATTCACATGCATCCTGATAGAACTGTGGATAAAAATACTGTTCAGATTGGGAGACTGAACCAAGGAAAAAGGCTTTATAAGTTTATTCTTGCAGACCTAAAACCAAGGCTCAAGTGTAGTAGCAGGTGTGTGCTATGTACGTGAGGGAAGGAAAGTATACTACAGAGTAAAAGTGCACCTGAGCTGGTTAAAAGGGAATGTTCATCATAGGTGTGGTTTTTGTTATGATATAATTTCTCTTTTGGCTATTTAGTCAATCACGGATAGCGGAGCGACCAACCCCACTTGGGATAGTGAAAAGTGGGATGGCTGTTAAAGGAATGTTTAGGGAAACGACATAACATAAGCACTGAAAAATTAAAAAAAAAAAACAAAAAAATCAAAATTAAAGACTTTCATAATTTATAACCAAATTTCATTGTCACTAGAGGTAAGGGGAATGTCTAAAAGTGAGGGAATTTTTAGATTTTCTTCACCTCCCAATAGCGGTTGTGACCCCCATTATTTCCATCACTACTACTGGCTGCGAAATCTGTTTTGATTCAGGTGGGATCCCTGAGGTACAAAACTTCATATCTGTGATAACACTATTGACTGCCTAGTTTGTTGGCGTATGCTTTTAATACTTGCTTACGTTTTTTTACTCAATTTCCATTAATACAATCTCCCTATAGTTTTGTTTCCATCAAATCGGTGCTTTCACTGAGAGGTTTTTTTTTTTGGGAAGATTGGCAGAAGTGTATGCGAATGAGAGTGCATGGTTAGTGCACGTTGATACTAACCACGGAATGCAGGTTTCATTCACTGCTTTGCCATCTTAAATGAATTTTTTTTACAAATCTTATCTACTATGTAAATATAAATATAACCTAAAACAAGTTGACTGTTCAACCGGTTTCCGCCCGATTCTGACTGCTTCACATTGACTCAGGAAGGTTTTTACTGGGTTAGGGAATTCTCTTTAGAACTTTACCTCTCTTTATTCTGTTTAGTAGTAAAGTGTCTGGGAAATGCTATGGATTTTGGAATGCTCACTTATTAATTTTCAAGACTCAAGAGTGTCTTTTACTTGATTAATGCCTGTTAATGATATGAAGTTATGAACATATCAGCATGCCATTGGGATCCTATTAATCCGGCTTTGCTCTAGCTCCAAAATTGGATATAATTACTATCCTATTATTATAATTGATCTTTTGCTGTCACTGTTGCTATTACTGTTATTAATTTATTTTTGTTATGGTTGTCTGAAATTTTTTCAGTCTTCTGTGCGGGATCTGAAAGCGCAGCTCAAGCCACCATCAATGCAGGTATGCTGATAACATGAGTGTTTAACTGTATCTCTCAAAATAAATTTGTTCATTGTTTCTTCTTCTTTTTCTTTCTTTCTTTTTTTTTTTTTTTTAAATTTTGATAAACGAATTTATTCAGAAGAAGATAACAGTACAATAGGAGCAGGATAAGAAATGCTCAGGAACCAAAGAGAAAAAGCCGAAATTACAAGAGATACCCAAAAAAACTAAGAACTAAAAAGTGCAACAAAGCATGCCAGTCTCTTTGCAGTTAGCAGAAGATATGTTACTTCAAACAATTTCTTTTTTAGACACAGATTTCTCCATTTTACATGTCTCCTGTAACATGCAGCAGGAAATGGCATGTGGCATTTGCAACAGAGGCAACACAGACCAATAGGGGTCTTACCTGCCAGATCCTTAATGCCCTGTGCTTATGTGCCATAGCACCTTTTAAAAACTGTTGAATGTAATATTGTGCTTCATTTTACTATAGTTGAATTTTATTTAATTGTATCTTGCATATGGTTACTGGCTCCAGGGATGGAAGAATTTTGAATTGTTGGTCTTTCAATCTTTCACTAAACTAACTGAAAAATCAATAGCTGTGGCAACTGGTTTATTTTTATTTTTTACTTTTTTGTTTAAATGGTACTGCTGTTCTTTTACAGTGTGGTTCTCTGTGCTAGTTTTATCACTTTATGGCTGTGGCATCCTTGCTTATATCTTAATAATCACATGTCAGTTGAAAGTTAATCCTGCTTTGTTCCATCAACATCACTTTGCTCTGTATCTTGCATTCTATTTTTATTCATTTATTTTTGCTACCCAAAATTGTGATGTCTTGACATCCTATGGAATACAATTTTCAGGGAAGAAGGTTGTTACTAGATCCAGCTATTCATGAAGAGTTCATACGTTTAAAGGTAAGTTATGCAACCTATGGGGACCTTTTTTTTTTTTTTTTTTTTTTTTTATAGGCATAGTTTTGGATGGGGAGTTGGAAAATTGTGCAACTCCAGGGATCAAACCCAGGTGCTTGCACTTTATGTCCCACAGCTATAGTAATTTAGCTATGTATTGTTGACAACTAAACCTATGGTGACTTTTATTGAATCAAGTTTTCTAAACTGGACCATTCTTTGAACCAGCAAGAAAGGAGGTGCAAGGTTTTGAGGTCAAACAACATAAATTTTTATGCTATAAATATATGACAATACAAAATGTAAATAAATAATTAAATAAAATATAGTCTGTTAAATCAATAAGCAAATCAAGAGAACAACAATAAAATACTATAATTGATATAGGTGTCCTTACAGTTATCCGCACTTTGATCACATTGGTGGTTACTCCTTTTTGTTAGTAGTTCTTACCAGGGTTCTCATCTGATTATAGAATTTAGTAGAGGAAAAGGAGAAAAAGGTAAAGGAGTTGCAAGATAACATTGCTGCAGTAAGTTTTACTCCCCAAAGCAAGATGGGGAAGATGCTGATGGCTAAATGTAGAACCCTGCAAGAGGAAAATGAGGAGATTGGGAATCAAGCTTCTGAGGGAAAGGTGATCCTATCTCATTTTATTTGTGCTTTTAAATTGTAATCGTATAAAGCTTAATGTGCCTAATATGTTTTATGTTATTTATTCTGAATTGATGGTTATATTGTCTTCTTTTTCATTTATTTTTTCCCCTGGTGCCCAGATGCATGAATTAGCAATGAAACTTGCAATGCAGAAGTCCCAGAATGCAGAACTCAGAAGTCAATTTGAAGGTTTGTTGTTCAATGACATTTATTTCACAAGTTCTAGGCTTATGGATTTTTATATTTGGGATGGAAGAAGTTTTTGCCTAATGTGCTTATGTCTATAAAATTTGGGATTGTGAGGGATTAAGTTTATCTTTCTGTTGATCTATCTATATTGCCATACATTGGCAATTTGTGCAAGATACTAATTGGCAACATTGGCTATAGGGTTGCAGAAGCATATGGAAGGACTGACAAATGATGTGGAAAGATCCAATGAAACGGTTTGCACTTCTCCCTACTCTCCTATTTTATTTAAAGATTGCAGCATGTTATGAAATGAGATGGGTTGACATATGAAACAATATCTCTGAAAAAATGGTGAAAATTATTGTTGTAGGGGAATCCCTCGACTCATTCGGTGAAAACTTTTTTTTAGGGAACTCAACTATTGAGCATTGACTTTTAGCTAAAAGTAAAACAGATGAGTGGTGGATGATAAGCCGCAGTGTAAAAAAATTTTTCACCGTCAATTCACACCCATTAAACTGAAACTAATATCTTCTTAAATGGAAACTTTATGGCTAAATTACGTATTTGATCCCTTACCTTTTTTTTCAATTTCAAATTGGTCCCTTGCGTTTTTTTGGTATCATATTGGTCCCTTTTGTTTCTTTTTGCTATCAAATTGGTCCCTAAGTCACTGTACATCCTACGTATCAACATCCTATTGCTCCACATTTGCAATGTTGGAGAGAGAAATGACACGTGTGCGTATCTTATTGGTCCACACAGCATGAATAATGATTCAGGGACCATATTGATAGTGAAAAGAAACGTGAAGAACCAATATGATACCAGAAAAACATAAAGGACCAATTTAAAATTGAACAATAAGATAAGGGACTAAATACGTAGTTTAGCCAAACTTTATTTATACTTGAAGCCTATTTTCATCCCCCATAGACAAAATGTTTTCCCAGTGTTGTTTGTGGGCAAAATATTAAAATTAGGTTTATTTAAGTTTTTAGTTCCCAAACTTATGTGCTCTTTTGGAATTGGTCCTTGATCTTTTTTTCGTTGTTTCGGGTCCCTAAACTTTTTCAATTTTTGGAAAAGGACCCTGTTGTTGCTTAAGTGATGATATGACCAATGAAATGTCACGTCACTTGTCCGACATCAAAGAATGAAGTGCTATGTAGCCTTTTGTAACACCACATGATTTTTTTTTATTAAATTTTTTTTTCAAAATTATTAAAGGATTTATTTTCTTTTTTTAAAAAATACAAATTTTAATTATTTTTAATAAATTTGAATTTTTTTTAATCTTTAAAATTCACGTGGTATCATCTAGTATGTTATCTATCGATACTGCGAAGGTTATGTAGCATTTCATCGGTCATATCATTACTTAAGCAACAACAAGGTCATTTTCCAAAAATTGAAAAAGTTTAGGGACCCAAAGCAACAAAAAAAAAGATCAAGCACTAATTTCAAAAGAGCACCTAAGTTTAGGGACTAAAAACTTAAATAAGCCTTAAAATTATACCACCACATCGCATTAATAAAACCAACATGGCTGGTCCCAATTGTTTGGCTTGAGAGTTATGTATGTAAATGTTTGCTCCAGTGCATTTTAATTGTTTTCACATTTTTTCCAAGAGTTTTCACATGTTTGGCAAGCAAAACTTGAAGGACATTCCACATTTTTGGAACTTAATAGTATCGAGTACTTACATGGATTGTGCACAGGTTCTTATGTTGCAAGGTATATTAGAAGAAAAGGATCAGGAGATCGAAAAACTGAAACAAGAGCTCCAACAACAAATCTTGGCGGAGGAGGGAAAATCAGATGCAGCATTTAATCAGAATGGTAGTGATGAGACGGTACCAAGGGCCGTTAATTCAACTAATTAGACTTTAAAGATTTTTGTAAGAAACAGCTTATTATCTCATTTTCAACTTTTCATTGATAGTTGTATATACTGTTAAATTCAATTTAGCAGACATTTTTTTGTCTGGAAAATATGCAATCGTGGATTATTGATTTTGCTAATTTGAATGGAATAATCCCCATTATTGCAGCGTGATGTGTAGTAACTATGTTTTGGAGGGAAGATTTTGTAAGTTTGGAATATGGGTGCGCATAGTTGAGCGAGTAAAGGCAATTGGGGTTAAATCTATCTTATTCCAATTTGCTCTCACCTACTATACACGAACTGAGTAGTGTTCTTAAAGGGCCTCTCTGCACAAGGAGGCTGCCGCTTGCTCAGGTTTGTTGGTCCTGGACTCCTGGTCCTGCTCAAGTTTGCTCTCTGCTCTTGCTCCTTGGCTCCTTGCTTATGCTTGGTCAAGCTCCTTGCCGTCACTTAATTCGAGAATAATCGTTGAAAAACTAGTTAATCAGATGTTCAAGGTGAAGGAAGAAGTTAATCAGATTCGTTACGTTCTCTCAAGGGTATTTCCCAAGCTTGTCAGAACCGAATCGGAGATCAAGCCGGAAAAAGCTCCGCATAGGGTTTAACCATATTAACCGGTTAAGCCGAAAGGTTAGACCGGTATTTATATATATCAATAAAAAATTAAAAAATAAACTACAAAATCTACATATTACGAAAAAAATATTTTTATAAACTTTATATAAGTATTATACATATAATATAATATCTTATCAAATATCACCTTAATATAATATATCGAAAATAACAAAAGTAAACACATCATGTCTTCCATAAATTATAATCATAGATATAATGCATCATTATTATACAACATGACATTTTTTTAACTCGTAACTCACGCTTGTAATTCTATCCACCAAAACAAACTTAATTTAACAAAAATTTAGACAGATGTAAAAACTGATTGTGAATTTTATTAAAATCTTGTGCCTTTTGTGTTGTTGCTTATAGCTGACACTAGTAAGCACATTCACGCTATTCCCGGTCCCATTTCCACCAACCCTATTAAGATTTCCACCACCGCCGTCTTGTCTCCCCTAATCCTCATTTCCCACACTACCAACAACTTCACCAATTGGTTGTTGCACAGCAACACTAGTATCATTAGCAATCCGGTCCTTCTCGACTTGATTCAATTTCACAGATGGCTGACCTAATTCAACCCTTATCCTACCCGATCCGCTTCCAACTGAAACTTGATTCTGAAACCCTTCAACTCTATCAGGGACCACACCAACACCTTGGGGCACGGATGCTGATTATGACTTAACGTCATCGTTTCTAAACCCTAAATCATCGTTCTTGCGCATGGATCGAAGGAACCCTTAGCTGACATTAACATCATTGTAAAGGTCATCATAATCGTCGTCTTCCTCGGCCAAGAAGCCGTCGTCGGCAACAGCGGAGATAGCTTCGTTACGATGGAACTGATCCCCGCTCTCACCTTCATCCATTGTCTCTCACCTTCCCTTCTTATCTTTTAGTTTTTTTTTTTAAAAAAAAAAAAAAAATCTGCGAAGGTTGAATCGGGTCCGGTTTTCCCGGTTCAACCCGGTTCAAAAGCTTTGCCTGCCGGTTTTCTCCGCCTGTAAATCGGAAGCGGTTTACACAGAACCCAAAACCGCCCTTGTCACCGGTCGACGGTCCGACCGGCCGGTTCGGTCCGGGTTTAATAACACTGGTATTTCCAACAATGTAAAGCCAAAGCTTGTGTGATTGGCGATCACTAGTTTGAGTTTTTCCTAGATTGAGATTTCATGAACCATCTTCCATTGGCATATTCATTCAAATGATAGAATAATAGATTATGGCGCTGGGAAGCTTGGAACTTGATAAACAGGAAATTAAAGATACAACCGTAATTGTGACGTGAATAATTAGGTCAGACTTGTACCCAAAGAAAAATTCATGTTTAAAATTTCATGCTACGTCAGCATGTTTGAAAGTTGAAACCCATAAGCCGAACAGAATTCTTGTTTCTGACCTGAAACCAATATATATTTTTTTATATATATATAACCTCCAGTTTTTATTGATATTTAATGGCAAGATCTATTTAAGTTACTAAACATTTCATTATCATTTATCTATATCAGACATGGAATGGACGTTGGCAATGTCAAAAATTGTAGTGCAACACTGATAATTGCGTTGTCTCTAAGCCTAATGTGCATAGACAAAATGAAATGACAAAACGACAATTTAGTGACAACTTTTAAGATGTTTACTTGAAAAAGAAAAAAAAGATATCTGTTTACCTATATCGAAGTAAAATGCATTAGCCAAAAAAATATGGCTAATAAAAATGAGGAATAAATATATTAATCAAACAAAATAGATAAAACAATAAGCCTAATGAATATATATAGATTTATTCGTATGTAGCGAGTAACTGAAATTAATTAGTTTTGTTGGTTTATATTTTTTCTTGTCCTAAACAGACATAGAAGATAGATTTGATTATTTGAAAGGAGGTTGCTGGAATACTTTTTCCGATCATTAGTGCATCCACGTGCAAGAGTAAAGTCTTTCAGCCACTGATTTGGGCAGCTACATGTGCAGGAATATTTAAGCCAATGATCTGTAATAACCGGATTTACAGGTAATCGATTTTAAATAATGGCTCTTGATATACTAAAACAACGAAATCAATGACTTAGAATAAAGAATAAAAAGAGTGATAGGTCCCTTCTTTAAAAAAAATAAATAAATAAACATTATTATGTCTCAAAGATTAAAAAAATTGCATTGTTCCAATAATTTTTTTATCATATTTGACACTAACAAATATACTAAAGCCTATTAGGTCAAGAGTGCATCGCCGACAAAAAGGATGAGCCGATCGATGCACACCATAGACGGACAGATCAACCCAATCCAAAGTCCAAATGAGTTTTTCAACTGCAACAACTTAAATATACACTATTAGAGTTGAAATTACCACGACAGCTGGCACCAAACTTTCTCTTCAATGAATCGGAATTTAGATTGATACGTATTAGCATTTACCTTGAATATACACTGCATCCATCCCAAACAAAATGGTAGCATTTTGAATAGTTAAAAAAAAAAGAAGAAATGTCACCCTATGTTGATACCCAAAAAATAACAGCCCATTAGGTAAGGCCCAATTGCATGACCAAGCCCAAATCTGCTAACAAAATAAAGTTTGATGGCAAAATACCAATGTACACCAGACGTAATGAAGGCGACACCCCTGAGCGCTCAAGAAAAGGGATGCCCAGGAGACATGTCCAAGGACACGCCCTCGGGTGTATTATTATGGCTACGAGAATACAAGGGAAAAGTAAATGACGACGGAAGGCGCACTCAAAGCATGTAGCCACACACGGAGCATGCTCATCCCATAGAGCACACAAGGAGGCAAAGAGCAAACTCCAGTTCCCCAGGGCTTCTGCGACTTGTACAGGAAGCCAAAGAGGAATCTTTGCCTACCTCATTTGGCACTTCCCAAGTCAAAGCTGAGAGTAGCATGACTTGCACCATCTTCTTCTGCAACCATTAATGCAAATGCTAAATGTAACATCCCAACTTTCTACCCATTTATTTATTCATTATAATAATTAAGAATAATTTTTCGCCAAGACATTTAAAACTTTATTAATTAGAATGCGGAAGCAAATAACACTCAAAATGAATATTTCAACATGACTCATCCAGAAAAATTACTACTCAACAGTTCCAGTAAAAGACTCAACTCAAGGATAGACTCTGAGTTATTTTATTAAGACTCCAACTATAACCCAGAGCATGGTTAGGAACTCCAATGGATAATCCGGAAAGGGACATTGACTGATCAATTCCACATTCCACACAGGTTGGCTAGAGAGCTGCCAGTGCTATCCCCTCTTATTAAGGAATGCTTTATCATTACCTACACACACAAGGGATTGGGAGTGAGTCATGGCTAAACGCAATAACAAATGAGTATAACAGAGGCTAAAAATAACATACACATATCATCATTCAGCAAAAAGAATGCAAGTACATATGCTCAAACCCATTTAGCACACATTTAGTTTTATTAGTGACATGATGCATGCCTACTCCTCAATCAAGGCATCATGGTGCGGTAGACTCGACCTTCTTCCTGGGTCAGATATCTACCTTTTTCATTGAACCGGAGCAAATTCCATTTCATCGGCATCACGATTTATTGGGAGCTAGCCTTCGTGGCATCCTGTGCCGTGGCTTTCTACGCCCTAACCTGAGCTAGTATCCCAAATCGAAATCGGAGCAATCTCATTCACCATGCATGATAATGTCATATAGAATTCCATATTTTACTTTTTTCATTATTCTCATCAGCATTCTTGGCAGTACTTTTCCGGATACTTCAATACTCAGATCATTTCCATTTCCTTAACCTTTCTTTAGTATTTTCAGAAAAAAGGTCATCAGCGGCATAGCCACTTTGCGATGGTTTTAGAGTTAGTATTAGGACGTTAGTGTTTAGTTTGAGTTATTATTATTCCATCGGGACACCACTAATGGGTTACTTATCAACCAGATGGATGTAATTTCCATCGGGACTCTCATAGGGTAAATTGTCAACCAAATGGATATAAAACTTCCGTTGGGACTCCTGTGGAAAAATTATCAACCACTGAATAGAAATTCCAGTAGGACTCCTCTAGGATAATTATCAACCAAACAGAATTAAGTTATGCCACTGGGTGAAATCCTCATAGTGGTCCTTAGAATTTAACAATAATCTTAATGAAAATTATTAATTTCTGATAAATAAAGAAAATAAGTGTTTCCTTTAATTTTCTTCAATCCACTCGAGTAGTTCATGAACCACTCGAGTAGTTCCTCCAAAAATACTTGAGTCTTTATAGAAATGCTCGAGTCGTTCTGCAATTTTCTTGAATACTCGAGTCTTGCTACAAATACTCGAGTCTTTTTGCTGCATCTGCACCAGTTTTTATGCAATTTTAGCACCAATTCGTGATTCTTGCTTGCTTATTCCATTTCTATGAAAAACAGAAGTTTAAACACATAAAATAAACATGTTACAAATATCAAACATAAACAAAACAACATAACACAGAATCAAACCACAGAATTGTACAAAACATTGAAATTGTCCATTTTCACATATGAAATTCATTTCTACTTGATTTCAAATTCATGCCACAATTCAGTGAGTATTATCAAGTCCATATTAACTTGTTTTAACATTAAAACCATGGGTTTCTGACCTCCAAGTCAGTTTCCCAATTCAAGTTGCATCCCAATTGAACCTTTAATGGTTCCTACATTTCTAGCTTGTCATAACTCATTCTAGCATTTAGATAACTCTTCCCATACCTTAGAGAAGCTAAAGGAATGATTGTTTGAGGAAGAAAAGATCTAAAACGGATTTTGAGCTTCAAAGCTCAATTCTGAACTTTGCAACCTAAGGTGACGAGCTGACTTTGATCACTCGGTTCATCACGTACAGGTTACGAAAAATACAAGAAAACAATTTGTTTAGCGACTAGGAGACATTAACTTTAATTAGCAACAAGTTTGGAATCAAGAGGGTTCCTGGATTTACCAAACCAATTCGAGAAAGATGGGTAGTTGAAGCTGTTTGTGCTCTGTTTTTGCAGCTTTGAATACTCAACTTTGAAGGCTTGTAACTTTTGCCACAAAAGGCTAATTTGTGTGGCTCTTGGTTCTAACTCAAGATTGGAATAAGAACTTTGAATTGTGTTTTGGTTTCACGGGAATTGGGTGGGAATTGAAGGAGAACAGAGGGATCAAAGATTGCACCAGAAATTGTTAGCCGTCACCCAAGAGGGGGGGGGGGGGGGGTGAATTGGGTGTTTACGAAAACATTGGAAAATAATCGCTTTAAAACGTTTTTACTAAATCAGATATACTTTGCAGCGGAAAACTATTAGAACGTTGAAAAATGATTGCACTTGGAAGCGGATAATATTATTAATTATATAAAAACTAATATGCGCGGCAAAATTAAAAACAATAACAACGAGAAACGTTATCATGCTAATTAATTTAAAACAATTAAATTAATATTAAGAAAATAATTGTTATGATGCAAGAGAGATAATATAACAACTATGCACATGCAACAATAACAACTGAAATAAAAGAGATGAGGGATAGAAGAGATTGCACCGGAGATTTTATCCTGGTTCGGCAAACCGGCCTACATTCAGTCCCCAAGCGACCCGCTTGAGCTTTTCACTAAACCAAAGACGCCTCACGTCCCCAAGTACAACTAGAGCGCCCCGCAAGCTACTAGGAACCTCCTTTCGCTAGGGATCTCGATACACAACTAGGAAAACCTTTCCTAGATTTCCTGATAGCCTAATTACTAGGTGACCCACCGTTCGTCTAGCACTACCCAACACAACAGGGTTCCTCACCCTACAAACACAAACGTCGCACATTCGCACTAGGAGATTCACTCCTTACTTTCTAAGGGTTACACTCCCCTTTACAACACTGGTTACAATATGAGAGATTGAGTACAAGACCTATAGTGCACTCTTAATAGTACTGATACAACAATATAAGGCTCTCTAACAATGGTGTGTTCTAATCAACACGAATACAACAATAAAGCTCTAGGATAATGAAGTCAAATGAAAGAGTTACAAGGCCAACACAAGGTTTTGTTTTCTTCAAAAAGATATGAACGTGAAAAACAGAAGAATAGGAGAAGAAGAGAAAAGAACGTGAATGATCAGAGTTGTTAAATGTAGAAGTGGAACTGATTTTGAAAAACAAATAAATAGAGTTAATTTTGAAATCAAAACAAATCAAAAGATAAAATAAAATATTTAAGAAATAAATTAAAATCATTTTGAAAATCAAAATAAGATAAAATAAGATTTTGTAATAAGTTTTAAAATCAAAAAGATTTAAGAAATAAAACAAAGATTTGATTCTTAAAACAAATAAGGAATGTTTTCAAAAATAAAAAATTCAAATTTTGAAAATAAATCAGAATCAATTAAGTTAAAACAAATCTGGAAATAAATCAAAATGATTCTGACACGTTTTTTCAATAAAATTTGAGGTAATCGATTACTTCAGGGAGGTAATCGATTATCCCTTTAAAAAATAGAAACTTTGAAATTCATTTTAAAAACCAGTAATCGATTATCACATACATGTAATCAATTACTTCACTTTTGTTTAATGTATAATGCAACTTATATAATCGATTACCACTTATCTAATAATCGATTACTGAGCCTCTGATATTTGTATGATGCAACATCATGTAATCGATTACTACAAGACATGTAATCGATTACTTTGTCTCAGGAAAATATATGATGCAACAATTTTAATCGATTACTTGAGCCAGGTAATCGATTACTCTCATAAGAAAGTAATGGATTAGCAAAGTTCACTTAATTGATTACAAGCTCTCTGATTTTTCTATGATGCAACAAAGTTAATCGATTACTTTAAGCAGGTAATCGATTACTCCTTCTTGCATAACATAAAAATATTCAGAGTTTTGTATCATCAAATATTTTCACCAAAACTAAGATAGAAAAACTGATTTTCACAAAACTTCTTTTTCTTCTCCTTTTATATGAAAAACATATTTAAAAAAACTTATATTGGCCTTTTAACATAATATAAACCTTGACTTCATTACCTTACATGATGTCCTAAGGGAAAAGGCTAAAAGGTCTTCTATTTGCTTGAGCCTTCAACTTCATTTGCTTGATTCTTCAACTTGAAGCTTGGACTTGAAGAAAGAAGATCTTGTGATTGCACTTGATATGAAATTGAGAATCTTGAGTTTGTTATCATCAAAACCATATAATGATTGCACTTGAAGTCCTTGGGAAAGCTTGACTTCCAATAGAAAACAGGGGAAATTGAGCAGAAATTCGGGTTTGAGGGATTTCAATGCGTTTCTAGCTTCCCCACATGCCTATTTATAGTGTTAGATTACCTTACCACGAAGTAAGGTTGAGCTCTGAGATTGGAACCAAATGAAAACGAGCTGCTGGCTTAAAATTGTGTTGAAACCGACTTTTATTTTTTGCAGAACTGCTCGAGTCTTCCTAGATCCACTCGAGTCTTTTAACAAAATTTCAGGAAATTCATTATTTTATTCAATATAATAATAATATTCTTTAAGATATTTTATTTATTATGAAAATATTGGATCTTACACTAAAACAAGGAAGAAAACAAAAGAGGACCTGATAAAGGAAGGAAAAGCAGCTACAAAGAAGGGAAAGTGACATGGGCCAATGGACACAGGGGAAAAGGCAATAACCAACGGAAAAAAGAGGTACTATATAAGGATGTCTCCATTAACAAGAAAACACAACAAGAATAGAAGCAACAAAAACACATAAACACTGGTTCTCTTCTCTAAGTTTCAGAGAAAGACCACTAGAGAAAGGCAATAGTGAGAAACGTGAGAAAAGTGAAGTGAGCAATAAGAGCGTGCATCCCCCCAACCACCATTACAAAGCTACTTCATCACTATAGCCATTGCACCAGTGTTGTAGCTCTCACCACCATGGCCAACGCTCCACAAGCAGCGATTCCAATCTCTACTGCAGAAGGCGCCCCCACCGAGTTGGACCATCAAAAGCGCACCTTGCCATAGTTGAAATAACAGTAATAGTGTTCCTTCACTTGTAATATCTGTAGCACTTGTACGCTTTTGAGGTCATAATTTCATTAAGTTTACGAACCCAATTATCTCTATATAATTATCATCTTTGCAATAAAAAGATCTTAAACACCCTAACATCAGTATATGGACAGCATACGGTCACACCATATGATACAGGTTCCAAAAGTCTTCTTTTTTATTTAAGTAAAAAGACCAAAATGCTCTCTTATTTTCTTTGGCAATCTAATACCCTCGTTTGCCTTACTCTTCTTCTTTGTATTTGACTCCCGTCTCTCTCTCGCTCTTTACTCCTTGTGGTTCCTCTCTTGCGTTGCGATTTCTCCCTCACTATCTGTGTGGTTGTTGTTGTTGGTTCCCTCGTTTCCCTCTCTCTCGCTCCGTGCTTGGTGGTTCCCTGGTTCGTCTCTCTTGATGCTTGTTGGTTCCCTAGTCCCTGGTTTGTGCTTTTGCATTCGGTGAGCTCTCTTTTATGCTCTCAATTAGGATTCCAAATAAAATTAGGGTTTGTGATTTTCTATTGTTGTCAAAATTTTATCTATTGTGATTTTTTTTTTATTTTAAGTGAACAATGATGCTAGAATTATATAAGAGTAAGATTTTGGTGCTATGTTATTATGTTTAGATTAAAGAGTAGTGAAACCCCTTTGTGCTTCTTGTTTCATTGTCACCCACACAATAATCTATAACTATTATATAAAAAAACCCGATTTTATAAATGTTTTTAACTAAATAAACTAAAAAAAATGTACATAATTTGGTATTCCCAATTTTACCCTCAAATGAACCGTTATTAAAAACCAACCTACTCAAATTCCCAAGTTTTCTTCTTCCCTCACACAAAAACAAACAAAGAAAAATGTAACTCCACTCCGGTGCAGTTATAATCATCAACTTATTCAGCATACTTGCAATTACAATTGCACTCCTATATTAAACAAAATTAAAAGAAAATAAAACAATAGCAGTTTTTTGTTCCTCTCACTACCACACGTCCCTTAAAAAAGAAGCCATGCCCTGTGTTTAATAGGTGCAGTAACTGCACTACTAATTAGTAATTGTTTAAAAAAAATAGAAAAAGAAAAAATGACAAGTTAGTAACATTAACTAACTGATGCCCTTTGTTTAATACTTAATGTTACTAACCTGTCATTTTTTCTTTTTCTATATATATATATATATATATATTTTAAAACAGTTACTAATTAGTAGTGTAGTTACTGCACCTCTTATGAGAAATTATATAACGATTAGTTAATTCCACTGTTTTTGAATAAAAGATTATTCAATGGTTTAATATCTTAAGGGATTAAAGATTATCAAGTTGAATAATAAACGATAATTACATAAGAGGGATCTACTAATTACCAATTTTGGAATTGTTCTTTATTTATAAAAAACAGAGATTCAAAGTTAAAAAAGAGAATTCCTGCAATGAAACCACGTTCCTAACCATTTTCACAATTGCTCACAAATTCCATTTAAATTCTGTTTTGTTTTATTTTATTCAATCACCTGTTGGTCATTAAATTCAAGTGCCATAAAACACCATCTCGTGGGGGGGGGGGGGGGGGAATCAACTCCCATATGTAGCAATCACAATATATATACAGCCAGATGCAAAAAAAAAACGAAAACTGAAAATCACATGCGCTTGCAATTAAACAAAAACAAACTCCTAAAAGAAAAAGAAAGAGTTATTACAATTCTCAAAGTACAAGGTCTGTCATAAGGGTTATATCAGCAAAGCTTGAAAAATACCACCCTCTCATTGGTGGTCATCATCCATCCCCTCTCTTGAAGATGTATTCAGCAAACCAAAGTCTTCCTCCGTTTAAGGAGGCACATCGAAAGGCAAACCCCAGGCTGCTCCCCAGCCTCTCATAAACTCATCCCTAGCTCGGTTGCTTTGCAGCTCCCTACGATTAAACTCTGCTGCACGGGATTGTCTCCGCCTGATGCGCTCCTGACCCTGCATAACACTGGTCTGCCCCTGGAGAAGACTGGCCTGCCCATCCCTCAACTTGGCTTGTCCCTCCATCAGGAACTGCATCATCCTCATCAAATCCTCCATGCCTCCCGATTGTTGAACCAGCTGGCTAGAGGGACCTGCCTGAAACTTTGGTGCTGGAGGTGATGGGTACTGTTGTGGTTGTGGGGGTGGTGATTGTGCCTCTCTGGATGCTCTCCTAACTAGTTCCAAATAATTGTCCCAAGTGGACAATATCATCCGTGGTGACCTTTTGAGGCCTCTAAAATCCTCAACAAAGTACACACCAAAGTGTGTACATAACTTGTGTATCACCCACGGGAAGCCGACATACCCCGTCTCCTTCGTAGCAAATTGGTGCATCTTCTTGGAAATCATGGACCCCGCGTCCACCACAATCCCATTGAGAAGAGCATACACCAACCTACACACCCTTGGTTGGATCTCAGTATCATGAGAAGACGGTGCAAAATTGTGCAATACGAACCTCACCCAAAACCTAGCTGGACCGCTCAAATTCTTCTGATAAACATGTTTAACACGGTCATCAACATTCAAATTCCAGTCCTTTCCCTCTAAAAACAAATGCCTCTTTAACATATCAAGAGGGTAGGTCTCATCATCCTGGAAACTCCGCCAAACGAACATGGCGGGTTGAGCAGTGGGTGGGTACTTCGGCAAGCTCATCACACGGCGAATCGTCGCCACGTCATATGGCACCTCTCTCCCCGCACATAACTCACTCTCGGGGCATCCACATCCTGGGCTCTCCACCACGCATTAGCGTAGAACTCCCACACTATTGTCCGACTAAAGAATTCATCCGGCACTTCAATAAAATCTAGCCACCTATTAAGCTGCAATGCCTCTCTAACCTCATCTATATCCCGAACACCGTAAACCTGGCGTTAAGATTACCCTCCGAAAGGTATAGCATGCTAGTCTCGGGCACAATACCTCTCTTAGTCATCTTCTTCTCATAAAAATCAGCGGCCTTAGAGTGCTCAAGTGTTTTCCCTTTCCTACCACTACCTCCTACAACCACTCTCGTACCCTTAGGCATGGTATTTTCTCTCAGACAATTCACCGAACACCTTATGTGCACCCTAAACAACTCACTTCCAACACTAACCAACACTACCTCTCAACCCATTAATCACTACAATCAGTCTAGAAGATGAGAGAGAAGTGTTCTTACCCCACAGTGGTGCACAAATTCGTCTTCTTTACCTCTTGAGAAGATGAACCCGAATTGGAGAGAATGATGGAGAATGAGTAGAAAACCACCAAATGTTGCTCAATGGAGATAGAAGAAGAGGAATGTGGAATTGGGTGATGGAAACAATGGAATATTGAGGGTGATTTGATGGAGATTTGTGGAAATTTGAAGAATTTGGGGGAGAAGAGGGGTTAGGGTTCATGTGAATTGAGAGAAATGGGGGAGAATGGGTGAAACTGGGGGTTTAACCCCCCTTTTGGGCGTGCAAAATGCGTCCCAAAACTTGACGCGCGCGCCTAGGCGCGGAGGTGACTGTCCACCCCCCAATTTTTTAATCATTTCGACCCCCGTTTCTCGCTGCTGCACCCCACCCGTGCCTGGTCGTGGACAATAGACCTGTACTTTTTTTTTAATGAACGAAATTAAACTAAAAACACTCCAAAATTCATTCACACAAAAATTAAAAATAAAATTACCTAAAAACAAAGCAAAACTAAAAATTAAATAAAAACAACTACTTAAACTATGGGTTGCCTCCCAGTAGCGCTTGTTTAGAGACTAAGGGTTAATGTCCCGAGGCTGACGTATGACCTCTATTTAGAGACTAAGGTTCTGCCAAGTACCCCCACAAGGTTGAGACCTTGATTTTTAAACTTCCATTAGCACTCACTTCAGCAAAGTGCTAAATGCTCATCAACGGGGCAAAGTACTCCGCAGTGAATGGGGTTTTTCAAAAAGTTTTATAATGCTTTGCTCCCCATTCATTCGGAGAATCACTTCTCCCCTTGCCACATCAATAACTGCCCCAGCTGTGACCAAAAATGGTCTTCCAAAAATCAGAGGAATATGTTGATCCTTTTCTATATCTAGCACCATGAAATCAGCGGGCAGTATAAAATTATTCACCTTAACCAGGACATCCTCCACCACACCGTATTGGTGGGGGACTGACTTGTCAACCAACTGAAGCATAGCCATAGTGGGCTTAGCCTCTCCAATTCCCAATTCATTAAACAAGGACAATGGCATAATATTAACACTAGCTCCTAAGTCGCAAGGAGCCTTACCTGAATACTCCTTGCCAATGTGAAATGGGAGGTTGAAACTCCCTGGATCCTTGAGCTTGGGTGGCAAGTTCTTTTGCAGAATAGTGCTGCACTCCTGTGTGAGCATCACTGTCTCATCAACTGGCATCCTCCTCCTCTTGGTCAGCAGGTCCTTCATGAACCGGGCATATGCTGGCATTTGCTCAAGAGCTTCAACAAACAGAATATTTATTTGAAGTTTCCTGAACACATCCAAGAATCGTAAGAACTGCTTCTGGTCCTATTCCTTCTTCAATCTCTGAGGAAATGGCACCTTGATAGATGTTAGTGGAATCTTGTCCTTCTCCTGAGTAACAGGTGAATCTTGCTTCTATTGCACTTCAGCTGTGCTCTTCTCATCTGGTTGCTTCTGCTCATCCTTCTTCTCAGCCTCCACTTCATCACTCTTCTTCTGTGGCTCCTCATAAGACTTGCCACTTCGAAGAGTTATTGCCATGCATCTCTCCTTGGGGTTGGTTATGGTGTCACCAGGAATGTTCCTGGAGATCTCTCTGACAATTGTTTGGTAATTTGCCCCATCTGCACCTCCAAGTTGCGGATGCTTGCCCCCTAATTGGCAAATATCGCCTTGGTTTCCTCCATCAAGCTGGTGGTTGAATGAGTTATTGAGAGAGGGTTTTGAGGAAATCATTTTTTTAGAGATGCATTTATCAACATTTTTATTCTATTTAAAAGTGTGATTACCAGCATTTATCAATTGTTACCAACAACAACTATGGCTAAAGTTACCATCATTTTTTCAGCAGTTACCAACATTTATCAATTGTTACCAACAACTTACAATAAAGTTACCAACATTTTTTTATCAGTTATCAACATAATAGAAACTTCTAATCATGATCGATAAATAAAACATTGCATAACACCTACACAATAAAAGAATCACATAATAAAACACAATTAGTAGAAAATATGCATATAAGTTTATTCAAGCCAGTAAGAATAACACAAAGGTCAAGCTACCCAAGAAATCATATCCAAGAAACAATGCTCAGCATGCTAAAGAGCTGAAGCATCAAGCCATACATACCCTCATCAACATCAACAACTAGTTTATGGGACACACAATGATCGCAAAAACAAAGAGGTTTAGCATGACTTCCATTCTGCATTGAAGATTGTAGAAGAAAGCAAGTCTCATGGGTTGAAGGATTCCATAAGACTTGCTTCCTTCTTCAAGCTTCCTTCTTCAACCTTTAATCCAACAGTGAAGGATTCCAATAATTTCCACTTACTGGCATTAGCTTGCCAATTTGTGGTTTGGTTTGATCATGAAAGTTATGTATTTCAATTGTTGCTTGAGGTGTCAAACAATCTTTGATGAATTCAGTTGTTTGGACTACGCAAATAGAAACATTTTTTTCTGCCCCTTATTGAATGTTAGATTGAGACTTAGAAGCTTTTATTTCAAATGAAGGGGTACAACTTGGTAGAAGCCAAAATTCTGGCCGAATTGTTGATCCACCAATAGGAGCAACAACTATGGGTGTAACATCCTATCTTTTATACTTAAAAAAATATATTACTTTAAGCTGGTGATTTAATAATAAAATACTTGGGGTTTTATAAAAAATTTGGCAGAGTCTTGTTTAAAATATGGACTTTCCCCAAGTTAAACCTATACCTGTCAAGACCAGAAAAGTTTATACATATAAAGACAATCTATCATTACATGGGAGTGGTTGTGACTACTTTAAATAAATTTATAAGAGGATATTTTTATATCCTTCACAACCATTATGCAATCGATAAAATTAAAATTCTTATAAAGTCCCTTTTTTACGAAACAATAGTATCCTTAACTTATAATAAAAAGTTAATATCTAATACAACTTTAATTAATGAAAACATTTTACATTATAGGATCCTAGAACGGTTGCAGTATGAATGAGACCAAAAAGGTCACTACTAATGCAATACTCTCTCTCTCAATGAGAGTATACCTTTACGGCATATAGGGTATAAACGTCTTTCTCCAATGTGTACCTAAAATGGTCAACTTAAGAGGTGAGTAATTTGAATATAAATTAAGGAAAACACTTAAAATGACAATAATAAAACATAACTAAATGCACTCATACATGTATAATCCGTTTCACATTTTCATTTATTTCATTATATTGCACTTTACATACATTTTACGATGCTTTGATGCTCAAACATATAAATATGCAATTCCACTTTATACTTTTGTGGTTTAATTCCTGAATCCAACGTTACACTTTCCACTTTACTTTATACACTTTAACACTTTCATTGGATTAAGTGAATTAAACCTAAGTGTATATATATATATATATATATATATATATATATCAATGCATGTACTTTTCTCCATTTCCTTTACAATAACACTTTATACTTTTCCTCACCCACTAGCCCCTCCACTCTGGGGAAAAACCGGCCAGGAGTAAGCATTTCTCAACCCCTAGTTGGGTGCTTCACCTCCACTTAGGAAAGTCCCTCGTTCACCCGCTTGCACAACACTTCACCTCCACTTAGGAAGGTCCCTCATGCAATTTGCTTTGATTCTTCCAAATTGGCTTTAGCAGAAATCACCCTCAACTGGCCACGAAAAGCCAAAGTAACTGACAGAATTGTTATGATTGTGTAAAACCAATCCCCAACACGGGTAGCGAACCCGTTTCCTTTGCAGGATCAAAGTTTTCCGCAACAATTCTCGGCGATTGTTTCAATAACACAATCTAGTTACTTTTGCCTTCATCAATCGAAAACGACGTATGTTTTTCCCCGTACTCCTAAGGTCCACCTTACTCCTTAAATGCACGTGTTTCTCGTTCATTTTATGGTTGTTCTTGATAACCAAGCCTTTTAATACTTTATACCAATTTTGTTGGGTTTTCTAACCTAGGATATTTGGCCATACTTTATAAATGATAACATTCAAACATAACAACAGTCATAACATTAACAATAACGTTTATTTATTCACTTTAATGACCATTAAGGCACGTAAACATTATTTTAACATTTGAATATAACAATATCAATTTCATTAATAATAACATTCATTCATTTAATTCCATAACACTTTAACATAGGGTTCATTCATTCACTTTACTAATCATTTAGGCATATAAACACTATTTTAACATCATTCACACTTTACACATATTCAAACATACAATTAAAGAGGAACAATTAGTCAGGACATCAAGCAAAGACATATAACCATTTAATTCAAAACTTAATAAAACACTTAAATACACCTAGTTATATCCTTATTACTACCATTAAGCCCTTTCCCTAATTTAAACCAAAGTACTCCCCCTTACCTCTTGAAGAGAAGAGGAGAAAATGAGAAGTTAAGGGAGCATCAACACCAACTCTAATCAAGCTTCCTAGCCTCCTAATTTCTTGATCTTCAACACTTTCCAAGCTCCCTTGAATGACTAGAAGGTGTGACACCCTCATTTTATGTTATGAAAATAGTTAATAATTCCAAATGAATGAAATACTTGCTATCAAAAGTCGGGACTGAAATTTTTTTCCCTTTTTCAGTGTTTACTTGCTTATTTGTAAATCCTGCTTTCATGGACAAATAAATTGAATTCGGCGTAATGTTATTTTAATTACCAAAAAGGCTCTCAAGACAATGTCTTTTAAACATAGTAAAACATCTTCGAAGCCCTTATTAAAGTATATTATTTGTCTCTCGAGTTTGATCGAATATATAAAATATCACTTATTGCCGAATCCTTTTTGAATCAAAATCAGAGTATGCGAAAGTAAAAGTAATACTTATGGGGCACTGCTGAGGTAAATAAACATAACATATATATATATATATATCATAACATAAAACCCCATCAGTATCATCAGTAGCAAGTATTGAAAGTCGAGATAGCAAGTTTGGTGAAATATATATACAAACCAGCTGCATAAAATAACCTCACTCTAAGACCTCTAAAAATATATACAATATATCATATAATCCAAAAGTAGAAGTCCCAAAGCAGGTCATCCATGTCCTCAGCAGCTCCTCCGATCCTCCATAGCTCTATCCCTAGGATCTAGGATCCAAAACATCCATGCTATGCAGGATCCTATGAACCAGTAGGCCCACCTCTAGCAGAAACAGTCGGCTCAACGTGCACCTCCTCCTCGTCCTCATCCTCCACAGGGTCCTCCTCGACCTCGCCTGACTGTGTAGAGACCCCACCACTGGGTCTAGGATATGCAAAAGCAGTCCTCTCAAAATCAGTCGGACCAGGAGAAGGAGTCTCCTCAGTGACAACTCTATGGGAGGAAGGATGAGAACGAGTGGCAGCTCTGAAACGAAAACTATGAAATTGACGCACAGGTCGAGCCGGGGGTGGTCCTCTATATGTGTAAAAGGGTGGAACATGCATAGTATAGACCAACGGGATCCTAAATCGACGAGATCGCACCCGAACCAGAGGGTTGGGGTGGTAGAGAGTAATCTCCACCTCCCCCTCAAAGGTGGCTCGGTGCTCCTCGTACGTCCATATACCACTAGGGATAGGGCGTATCTCGACGCAAGCTAGGTATCTGGCCATCACCTAAACAGGGCACAGGGAGTAAGCATACACATATACATAATTGATAAAGACTAAAATTACAAACACAAATATGTCATGGACAGATAATAATGCAAGTACATATGAGCACACCAATTTTTGACATTATTTCTCTTATAATGCAAGTGGCATGATGTATGATTTTCTATCCACAACTGAGGCCTCTAAAAGTCCATCTTGGACGTCCATCCAATACACCCTTGTGTTCCCGGAACATTGACATTCGTTCCCAGAACGTAATGCCAAACCATACTTGGATAATAAGCATCACTCCCGGAGTGTGCAACACGTTCCCAGAACGCATAAAAACCAGGTCCCGGACACTGGCCACATTCCCAGAATGTGTCATCAAGTAGGTTACAATTTGGTACTCCCGGAGTACCCTCCTCATATTCCCAAAATATGATAAACGTTCCTACCAACCAAACTTCCATTCTATATGGATGCACAATCATTAAAGTTGGTTTTATCTTTACATTAATTATTGTGATTTAGAAATATTCCAATTTCTCTTTTGAATGATTACTTTGAGGCATAATCTTTGGCACAACAATTCTCTCATAAATTATTTCAAAAACATGCCCTTCAGCTTAGATTGGGAGAACATAAACAATGGTACTAAAAAAACTTAACTTTTTATTTTTCAGATTCAGGTACTAACCGGTTACAGTCTCAGGCTAACCGGTTAGAATGACAGACCTGAACTGTTTACCATTGAAATTCAGAAAAAACCCTTTTTTCTTGAATTCTCTACCCAATCCATAAACAAATTTAACATTGATTTACACCTCAAAAATCATTGTTTTTATCATTCAAAAGTCTAAATCACATTTCATTTCCAAATGAGCACAATTTCCTCTTGAAATTATCTCATTAAATTAAGGTATTAACCCTCACCCTTCAATCTGAACCAAAACAGTATTATCAATTCCTTTTCAAATTGTTTCCAATGAAATTAAAGTTTAGATTTGAGTGGAATTAATGTGACCACAGGACTGATTTTATAAATGTATTTTCTTTTGAAATTTTACAGTGTCTAACCGGTTACAAATATCGAGTAACCGGTTAGATTATGCAGTCAGTCCACTAAAACAAGAGGTTTGACAAATCATTCTTTTCATTTCTCAAATCTAACCGAATTTCAACATTTATCAGGGTTCATATACCTTAAACAAATATATTTCACCACAGAAACATATTCAATTTGCATGCATTACGTTTCTTGTATCAAATTGCATAAAAATCAATATAAACACAATTCAACACCACAAAACTTAAAATAAACATTTAGATCCAGATTCAGGTATCAACATCATTTGCATGCATTCACATAAAGTTGCTCAAATAGAATTGAGCTAAAATTTGGCCTCCAAGCCTTTGTGCTTCATACACATAATGCCCTTTTGAGTCTTTGTTGACTCAAATCCTAATTCACTTGATTTTAGTCCAAATCTAGTATAAGGTAAGATTCTCCCATGCCTTAGGATAATGTTTGATGAAGATTAACACTGAACTTGAAGAAAAATCCCAGATTCCACCAAACCTCCTAGTTCTGCCCTTTACCCACGATTTCAGCAACAGGGTCCAAAAACCACCAAATTTGACATAGTAATTGGCCAAAGAAATTGGGGAAAACAATTAGAACTCAATCTAAGTAACATGCACTAAGAGATAAAAGTGATTTGAGGCTTAAAGGTTGAATGTACTTACCAAAATCCAGTCTCAAACCAAGCTTCCCGAATCAGAAAACCCAGAACTTCAGCTTTCCCAACTCCAACTTCTAAGATCAATTTCTCCCTCCACAATCACTCTTGGCTCACAAACTCTATATCAATGGAAAGCCCTTGATTTAAGCTTTCCAGAAGTGTGTCTCTCACTCTCTAACTCTCAAAGAAGAAGAAGAATTGCTTCAAGCGAAATGGAAACCCTAATCAGCCTCTCAACTCTGGTTTCAGAGAAATCAACCCCATTTCTTCATCAACATTGGCTTTCTATAGAGCAATTTGTGTGCCATGCAAGGCGACACGCGTTTCCCACTAGGAATCGAGTGGGATTCGTGGCGATTAAGGGGTTAATTAGGTGATTACTCATCAAAATCCACTAACCCAGTTTCTGAGTTCATCGTCTAACCGGTTACAGGGCATTTCTAACCGGTTAGATCAGTACAAAATTTAAAAATTAATATTTTTAAATCTTTCCCTCCAAGAATTCCTTCAATATTACATTTAGGCCCTAAACCAAGGACTAAAATGCAATATCCTTATTTTTTGCATTTATTTGCCCTATAAAAATATCTCAACTTATTTTTATATTCCAGGCCAATTAAATACAAAACATAAACTTAGAAATTCATATAAATTAATAATAAAACTTTTATTATTAATTTCCTTATTATCCGTGAGACGAAAATTAGGGGTGTTACAGAAGACCTTATGAGATGGATTGGGAAAAGTTAGGGTTTTTGTGGGAATTGGGGATTATGAGAGAAAGAGATGAAATAGAGATTTAAGAGAGGGAAATTGATAGAGAATTGATGGGTGAATGATTTGTGGTGTTAATTTCATTTAGTTTGGTGTTGATTTGGAGAAATTGCAAAACCCTAGGGTGAAAGGGAAGAGAAGTTCGTGGAAAAGAGAGAAGAAAGCTTCTGATTTTTGGCCTTCAAAACGTGTTTTAAGTCTGATTCTGCAGTGGTTAATCGATTAACTGGGTGGTTAATCGATTAACCAGTGTAATTTTGGCCAAAATCAGCTTTCAGGCATTAATCGATTAACTGGGTGGTTAATCGATTAACCAGTGTAATTTTGGCCAAAATCAGCTTTCAGGCATTAATCGATTAATCTCAAGGCTTAATCGATTAACTGGTTCAGCCCACCATTCCTTTGCACTTCAAATTGTCATAACTTCTTCGTTAACTGTCGGATCTTGCTCAAATTTGAAAGCAAGCTTCCTAATAAGTCCAACTTCATATCCAACGGTGGAATTTGGGTTTAAAGCTATAGACCTTCTATTTCTAATTTCCTAAAGTCCTATGCTCTTAATTCTTAAATAACCCTTCTAAACTACGAGTTTAACCTAACATATTCCTTTTTTCTACACTCTAAACCTATTACCACTAACTAAGGCACATAGTAGCTATTGTATAAAATCGGGTATGTTACAATACTCTCCCACTTATATGAATTTCGTCCCCGAAATTCGGCTAAACCACAAAAGGAAACTTATGGAGACTCTAATTGCAAGAAAGAAAGTTTCCTTACTCTTTGGGGATTGCTCCCCCACTCATGGTGGAACTAAGGTTAGGAATTAGAACTGCGTACTACCCATTCACTAATGAGGTTGCTTCTTGCCGGAAGTCCTACCACATCAACAAGGTTTAATCCTAAGAACTTAATCCATTATAACTGATCACCCGCACAAGGAAGGCAGTCCTAAATCCTCTAATAACATATTCACAATCCATAAGAGACAGACATTAACTTCCTAGTATTTACAATAGGTAAAACATTTTAAACAAATAGTCACAGATGACATACACAAAGAAGAACGAACATAAAACATTTATCAATAAGAAAAGTTAACACGACAAAATTATAATTTAGAAAACAATCAAAAGAAAGAACTAACACACACACAAAAGCTTTAAAATATTATTTGCTTGAAATTTCATGCAAAATCAAACACAAACGAAATACAAGAAATATTATTGAAAATTTACCAAAGAGTACACTTTTTAAAAGAAGAGTAAAACATCTACTCAATACTAGTATATGAAAACAGTCAATACACACTAAAATAGGCTTGCATTGAATTAGATTGAATTGAATAGAAGGAATAAGATTTGGAACGTTCACCCATCCCGGATTGTCAAATATAACAATAAGAAATTATAAAAGTTAATTTTTTTTTTGCGATGAACATTTTCTTAAAGAGTCACTCAAAATTGAAAGATACATTAGTTATGAATATGGTTGGAAAATAAGGGTTATGACTAAAGATAAATATAAAGGTTATCTTTTGAAAATCAATCTAATATGTGTTGATAATGTAGATATCCTTAATAGATATATAGGGAAAGAGTTAAAATGAAGAATTGTCATGCAAAACACACAAGTCAATAACTTGAAAAATGTGATTCGATACTAAATTGGTAAAGTATGATTTAGTACTTATACAAAATTACATTCAATACTAGGTGGAAAGACATTCTTTATCAAAAATCAACATTGTCTAGTGCACACAATATATATAGTAATAATTAAAATTGGAAGATATCATAAAAAAAAAACAAAATAATTGGTTCCAAAAATAGTTTGACTTAACATATAGTCATAGTAAATTAAGATTGTAAATGCACACACATAAAAGTCAGTCATTTATAAATACATAAATTCTATTTCCTACACAAACATATGAATCTATATACCTAAGACTCCGACTCTAATACTCAAACAAATCGAACTTAACTTCTACTACTCGATTTAAACATAACTTTCACAAGTACAAGACTTTAACTAAATCTAGGCTTACTATTCTCCACTTAGGATTCATGGTTTCCTAGTTGGTTCCTTAGATTAAACTTTCACACAACTACGTCTTAACTCTAAACCCTCGATGAAACTTCCTTACCGCTATCCAAACTTTGGTGCTAAGGCTTTAATGATGGATGTCAAAATTGAGACTTTAACATTCAACAAACTATATTCCTGAAATAATTTATAATGGTTTGAAAATGGTTTGTAGTTTCGGAATATAACTCGTTCAATAATAGCCACACATATCCCTTGAGGTTATATGCAAACTCAAAGGAAAAGACCTAACATCCATCACTTTAGTTTAGATTCTAGACTAGGCTTTAGTTCTAGAATAGATACATTGCCCTTAACCTACCTTGATGCCTTCCTTTACATTTCTCAATTCCACATTACAGTAAAATCGTGAAATATCAATTTGCAAGGAAAAGATTTGGTATTTGATGATAAATGTTCTTTCAAAAATTTGCGTCTTTCTTCTAATAAAGAAAACACATAATACTTCATGAATCATTGTCATTTAAGACTTTAACAAAATTATTAGGTAGTAAAAGACATGTCAAGCACTTACTAGTTTACATCATTCATATAAGTTTTCAAAATCGTTTCATATTAATCTTGGAACTGATTCAAAAGTTTTGAAGATTCCATTGACAAAGAAAAGTAGGAATCCTCTATGATTCTCAAACCCAAACAAAAGGAATGCATCCTTCGATTAAAAGCTTAGTTTCATTCATATTTTCGAATCTTAGTGAATGCATTTCTTTTTATTTTGAATTTGAAGTTCAAGTGTCGTTTCAAATCGACTTATGTCGCATTCAGTGACCTCCTATTTAATCGGTAATTGATGTAATTTAAGAATAAATTACACCATCATTCAATTAGTTAGGAATTCACATTATTGACAATACATTCTTAAAAGTTAGTGTTGCGTCACTTAATCAATTATCAGAGTTCGAATAAATTTCCATACCTTGGAAAGTATTAAAATGCTTGATTTGGGTCTAACATATGATGATTTAGAGCTTAATTTGACTCCCTTTTGCTTAGTTTTGGTTTGTTTCTTAAGTATTTTAGGTAGATTTTGTTTAGTTTTTAATTAGTTTAGGAAATTTTATTCCCTTGAATGTTTTGATCCGTTTTGGGTATGTTTCAGGTACTTTTAATATGGAGCTTAATTGAAGAAAATATTATTGGAGCTGAAAAAATGATTAAAGGACCTTGAAAATGGCACAAGAACGGAGGGAAACGGAGCTAGAAGTAAAGTCACACGCCCAGGCGTGCAAATGGTGCGCCCAGGCGCGCATGCAGCGAGAAAAAATGGTCATCAGAGGTTGCGTGCCCAGGCGTGGAGCTTAGCGCGCCCAGGCGCGCTCACATCGTTAATTTATAACTCATCAGACTTAGCGCGCCCAGGCGTGCTGGTCTGCGCGCCCAGGCGCGCGATATACGAAGAGGCCCAATTGGGCTGATTTCTGATGCGTTTTTCAGGGGATTAATTAATATTTCGTTTTATCTTTTAAATATAGGTTTTAGAACTAGGTTAGGTAGCTTTTAGAGAGGGAGATTACATAATTTTAGAGAGTTTTAGAAGAGGAGAAGATCAAAGATTGGAAGATCCAAGGCTTTTCCATGGTAATCATGTATTCTTCTATTGCTTTTGTTCTTATTTTCATGATGTGTAACTAAAACCCTTGTGTTAGGAATTGGTGGATTTGTATGGATTAGTTTATTGACTTTATGAATTGATGTTTTTCCGTTTCTAAATCATGTGTTTGATTGCGTTTTATTTTCAATTCATAAATTTGGCCAATTTATGTATTGTTTTGGATCTCTAATTCTTCAATTGAGAGATTAGGAATTAGAATGGGCCATGCTTTCAAACAATATAGTTATTCAACAATTAGGGATACAATTGGGTAATTATATAACATGTTTAATTCCCTGTTCTTAATTAAGATTATTCAATGGTTTAATCTCTTAAGGAATTAAGGATTATCTAATTGAATAAGAAACGGTAATTATACAAGAGGGATCTAATAGTTACCAATTTAGGAATTTGTTCATGATTTAGGGAAAAACATGTAAGAACTACAATCGGTGGGTGAAATAACTAAGAGACACTAGGAGAACACCTAGAAGGGGGGGTTGAATAGGTGTTAGAGAAACCTTGAAATATTTTCGAAAGAAACGAATCAAAACAATTAAAAAACGAATGATTTTTACAAAAACTTCAGCTCTTAATCGATTAAGCATGCAATTAATCGATTAACTCCTGAAAGTCTTCAAATGGCTAATCGATTAATACTTCAGTTAATCGATTAGTGTCTGAAAGTTTGCTTTTGGTTAATCGATTAACACCTCCAATTAATCGATTAATCACTGTTAAAACTAAAAAATCACTTTTCAATCGAATACGAAAATCAATCAATTAACACGTATGATCAGAGATAAAGCGGAATTGATTAACACCAATGTTCTTATTGATTACCTAGGTTATGAAAATGATTTTCCCAAATCAATTTGCACAATTAAAAGCTTAATTCATTCAATTATGAAAATCACTCTTTTCCAGGTTTTCAACCAAGAACAATATTGAAATGCCAAGAATGTAAAAGATAAGGGAATAGAGATACTGCACAACGATTTATCCTGGTTCACTCACAACCACCGTGAGCTACATCCAGTCCCCTCTTCAACCAAGAGTGATTCTTCACTATGAGGAATTAGAGTTCTCAAATTACAAGCAAATGCCTCTCAAGACTCCCTTCTTGATAGCCTCCAAGAGATACCACACTCTTGTCTTTCAACCCTATTGAATCTAATCTAACCTCTTCCCTTGCTTGTTGATATCCCCACAACAAGTCTTCCAAATTGCTTGATGATGCCTCACACCAAGACTTCCAATTGCTTGTTAACACAAAAAGACTTCCAAGACTTCTTTTGCTTGATGAACAACCACCAAGGCTTCCTTGTGTAGTAGAATGTTTGCCTCCTTGCAATGATTACAACTCAAATTGAAAAACAATAACAATCCTATGAATCTCTTTCAATAGCTATGAAAATATCAACATGAGAGATTCGAAGATTCTTGATCAAAGAATGTAAAAGTTGAAAGCTTTGATCTATGAAAGTGAGAGAGAATAGTGTGGCTTTGATCTATGTAAAATTGATATGAAAATGATGTTTGTTCAATCTAATGATTCACAAAGGTTAAGAAAAGTTTTATATAGAATACCCAAAAGTTAGGAGCATTAAATACTAATTTTGAGAAGTTAAAAACGTATTTTAAAAACCAGTTTTGTAGGTGTTAATCGATTACCACATAGATTAATCGATTAACCACTGTAACATGTGTGTTAATCGATTAACCTAACCCATTAATCAATTAGCCACTGCTAAATTCAATTAAAAACTTGTTTTCTCAAAACTAAACCTTTCCTTTCAAACCTTTAAGCCACCTATTGATTTTAGGTTAAGTGAATACTCAAAATATAATATAATCATGCACTTGATAGAGATTCACTACCCTTTAAAGACTCTACCCAAACTCATTAAAATAAAAGACTCAAACTAAAGATATTACAATTAAATACAAATTGAATCTTCATGAGCTTGGTCTCTCTTCAACATTTGTTGTTTGTTGTTGTTTGATGAACTTCTCCATACTTGAGCTTGATCAAAAACACTTGTAGCTTGTTCAAAACCTTTGTCATTATCAAAACATTCTAACTGGATCTAACAATATCTCCCTTTTTGAAAATGACAAACACGTTTTGAATTTGTTTGAAGTTGTTGATGCTTGAACCATTTGATCACTTGGTGAGACTCTTGCTCCCCCTCAATAAATGTTTTTGACATTTGAATTCTAATTGAGACTCTTGATTAGATAAGCTTGATTCTCCCCCTATCTTCAACAACTTTGCTCAAACAACAAAACAACCTCTTCTCCCCTTTTTGGCATTATCAAAAAGTAATATATACCAATTGTAATATAAAATTCTAAGCCAAAATAGAGAAATCAACATTCATTTCTTCACAACATTGATACCAATTAATCAATGATACCAAATGTAAAACTAAAGAACTATACTTTGAAATGTGATACCAATTGGAAAGAAATATGACAATGAAATATGATACCAATTGTAATTAAAAAGTCATCATATCACTTAACAAAGTAAGATATCAATTGTAAAGAAATATCACAATAATCACAATAGCATGATAATCATATAATGATCACACAATGATACCCATTGAACTTTGTAGAAGTAATACCAATTGTAAGTATCCAACAATATCATTTGTACCAATTTGTAGGACTTTCTCTTGATACTTGAAGAAGCAAATGAATGAATAATACTTGTAAGCCCTTTTGCTCTTCAATCATACCTACAAAACAATCATGCTTTGCTTTTTGGTATCCAAATAGTTTTGGATCCATTTTTGTTAGTTAAGGGACTTTCACCCTTCTTAACCCAAACAAAATTTCCTTTAGATATACCATGCACTTTAATATAACATACATTTGAAGTATGTCCATGAGTTCCACAATAGAAACATGTTGGTGTATTTGAAAAATCAACTTTAGAAAAATCAACAACATTTCTATGAGACTTACTCTTAGCATTAGTATAACCCAAACCTAACTTGTTTGAATTTTCTCTTTGAAAATTTAACAATGTGCGCAATTTAATATCACCACTTGTGAAACTTGCAAGCTTATTTTTCAAAATAGCATTTTCATTGTTAAGCAACTTGCAATTCTCACAATCAACCACAACATTCAATCTACTAGCACAATCACAAGAAGAACTAACATATATGAGATCAAGAGTTTCATTTTGAAGATTAAGCTCATCAACTTGTTTTTGAAGTTCTAAAATCTCTTGTTGATGTTTCAAAATGAGCTTCTTTCTTTCAATGTTTTTCAAAGCTAGTTTCTTGAGATGTTCATGCATTTCTTCATAAGCATTATATAAAATTTCATATTTGGAAGAAATTTCGGATTTAGTTTCACTTACATCGCTATCCTCGCTTTGTTCACTTGATTCATCATTTGAACTTTCTTCTTCATCTACTAGAGCTATCAAATTGAGAGTAGCTACTTCTTCATCATCCGAAGAACTACTTGATGTGCTTTTCTTTTCCTCTTCATCATCCCAAACAATGTATGCCTTCTTATGCTTTGAATTTTTCTTTTCTTTCTCCTTCTTCTTGAGATACTTAGAGCATGAGTATTTGAGATGACCGGGTTTTCCGCATTCAAGGCAAACGACTCCTTCTTTTGTTGTCTTGGTCTTGTAGTGTGGGGGATTCTTCTCTTTACTTTTGTCTTTGTTCAACCTTCCTTTTCTCCTTAGAAGGTTGCTAAAATTTCTTAGTAGAAGTTTCATCTCCTCTTCATCAATGTCCGAATTGGAATCTTCATTATCATCACTATCGGAACTCTCTTCCTTTTTATATGATCTTTTGGCTTTGAGAGCAATTCCTTTTCTTTCTTTGTTCTTATCTGACTCTTCATGCATATGCAAACGTCCAAGCTCCATTTCATGTTCTTGAAGCTTTCCGAAAAGTGTAGCTAAGTCCATGGTGTCCAAGTCCTTTGATTCAACAATTGCGGTAACCTTAGGTTGCCATTCCCTACTTAGACATCTTAAAACTTTGTTAACAAGTTCACAATTCATGAAAGTTTTTCCAAGAGCAATGAGATGATTAATAATATGAGTAAAACGTTTTTGCATGATACATATAGATTCATTAGGCAACATACGAAACAATTCATATTCATGCATCAAAGAATTTATTCTAGCACGCCTAACTTCACTAGTGCCTTCATGTGTGACTTGCAAGGTGTCCCACATTTCTTTGGCATTACGACATTTGGGAGACTCGAAAGAACTCATCATAAGATAGAGCGGAGGTGATGATATTCTTAGCTTTTAAATCATATTGAATTTTCTTTTTATCATCATCGGTCCACTTATCTTTGGGGGTAAGTTGAGATACACCTTCTACTTGAGTTGAGGGAATATGAGGACCATTCTCAATGGTTTCCCAAATGTTCATGTCTATGGCTTTTATAAAAATTCTCATTCTAACTTTCCAATAAGCATAACCCTCTCCACCAAACATAGGAGGGCGGCTAATTGAAGCACCTTCACCACCAAAGGGATTTGTAGAACCCATTGTAGTTTCCTCAAGGATCTTTACGAAAAAGCTCCATGCTCGTGTCTTTCGACCGAGTTCTTATACCAATTTTAAGCTCTATGTTTGCGAAAATTCTTTTCAGAGCTGTAAAGGACGAATTTTCAAGGCTTTAATCATGGAAAATAGTTTTTTGACTTTTAATAAATTTTTCCTTTTGGGATTTTCTTTAATATATTAAATTATGATTTTAGAAAATGAAATAAGGGCTATAAGTGCAACCAATAAGTACAGTTTATTATTTAAAGAAAATGTGTTTAAGTGTTAAGATTATGTTTGATTAAGTTCATAAATTTGGTGATTGAATGTATGTGCTTGTATGATTAAATGTGTGATTGAATATGAGAGCGTATATGATATATGAAAGTGTGCTTATATGTGTATGTATAATTGTAATTTTAGAATTAATTGCTTAATTATGTGAATTGATAATTATAATTTGATTAAGAAATTAAATTGTGAGACGTGTGTGTGCATGTGGGGGTGCTACGTGTGGTGTGGGAGAGCATGAAGGGTGTATGTGTGTTGTGTGTGTAGGTGACACATGTGTGTGTATGTGTGTGTCTATGAGCTTGGCTTGGTGGCAAAGTCTAAAGGGAAAATAAAATAAAAGGAAAAGAAAAAGGAAGGAAACTAGGCTCCAACCTTAGTTTATTTCTTTTCACCCACCCATCCATTCCTACGTCCCTTCATTCTTCCATTCTCCTTCACTTCTCCATTTTATTTCCACAACAAACACACTTAAGTCTCAAGAGCAACATTAGCTCTTGAGACATATACAAAAAAAAAAGAGAGAACCATGAGAGAAAGAGAGAGAACCGTGAGGAAGAAGAGGAGGAGGTCAACCCAAACTTAGGAGTTGCTTTGAAGATCAAAGTGTTAGAAGACCTATTTCTTGGTATAAACCAAAGACCCTAGAAGAATTAGAATTAGTTTTGTTTGTGATCTTTTAATTTTACTTTCTTCTCTTGCATGTTTATTTTTATGCATATATATGTAATCTTTTGTTTACTATGGACTTTTAGAAACTTAAATTAATTTGTAATATGTGTAGTTATGTTTGATAATTCGGTTGGTGGTGATCTTGATGGATCTTGATGTTTTCTTTTAGATTTAAAGCTTTGTATATGACCCTTGTGAATTTAAAGTACATCTTCTTGCATGTTGATTTTTAAGTTAGATCTAGTGATTTTACTTACATGCATGTCAAGATCAATGTTCAAATTATAATATGTGTGATGCTTGTGCTTTGATGAAAAGATCTTTGAAAATGATTAAATTTTTCTTGGTGATTTTTCTTATGATTGGCCACGGTTTTGATTGCTTTTTAGGTTAGAAGTTTTGATGTTGAATTTGTGTTATGTGCATGTAAAAAAAATTATTTTTAAGAAAGATTAACATAAAGCAGGGAACTTTTGATAAAATAAATTTATTTCTCATGATGCATGTTTCGGTTTAGGCTTAGATTTTTAAGGATAAATTTTTAATTGGAGTCTTTGATACATGCATGTATGATTTTTCTTAAGATCTACTAAATTTAAATATGTGCATGTCAAGATCTAGGTTAGTTTATTTTTGATTTCTAGTTTAAAAGGGCTTGATTTCTATTGTTTTGGATGATTGATGCATGTTATGTTTAAACTAAAGAAAATTATTTTCATAAAACATTAATTCGGTTCTCAAAGGAAATATAATTGATTAATTGATTATTGTGTTAATTTATATGTATGAGTGTATTTTTGATTCTCATGAAAATAAAAGAAGAACAAATTTGTTGAATCAAAGTGTGTGCTGAAAATTGTGATATGTGTGCTTTTTAACTTTGATGAAGGATGTTGTGTGTGCTCAATAATTCTGAAACTGTGTCCCTAACTTAAGTATATAAAAATGAACCTCTCTGGGTTTTTGGATGATTTTTGGATTTGATTTCCTATTTTTATAAGAATAAACTTTGTGAAAACCATTTTAAGAAAATAAGTTTTTCAGTTTAAAGATAAACAAAATTTTCAAACTTGTGCTATTTGAAAATGTTTGAAATTTTTATTATAGCTTCCTGGACATCTCTAGATGTTCTCTGTAAAATTTGAGGAGATTTGGAGTTGAATTGATATTTTTACCAAAGACAAAACAGTAAACCACTTGGTTCAGATTTTCTGGACTTAGTGACAAATTTAATTAGAAAAGTATGACTTTCACAACTCCAAATAATCTGAAAATTTTATGAGATAGTCTTGACTGTACAAGGAAGAGTTATACCAATTTTTATGCAATTATGAGTTGAGAAACTATTTTTAATAATAACGTTTTTGTCTCAGTCCAGCAACAGTACAGTTTTGTTTTTCATGCAAAATATGATTTGAAACCTAGCTTAGGATTGTTTAAATGACTTGAAATTTTTATATGGTGAACTTTATAATATATGTGTATGTTCTGGAAATTTTGAGAGTTTAATAAATTAATTTGATATAGTTTTGGATTTTATCTTTTGAGTTTTGCTTGTAATCACACTAGGATTCTATTTAAATATTTTTGGATGAATATGAAATTTTATGCTTTATGTTATAACCTTGGCTGCCTTGTATGATGATTATGATGCCTTGAAATGATTGAATAAGTGATTGTTTGATGAGGTGTTTAGGATATGTATAGATTATTTAGTTAATCCAAGTGTTATGTTTGATTTTGGTGATTTGTTTTGAAAAGTAATTGGTCTTGAAATAGTTTATCTTTGATTTAATTAAAGAACCTTGGACTTAATGGTATTTGCCCTTAATTCATTTCACAATGTTAAGTTTTAAAAATAAATCGTTTAAGTGTTTATTTTATAACAATGTGTTATACGAACTAAAGAATGATTTTTCGGTGTTTCTGAGTTTTGGTTAATGGCTGTCCAGGAATGGACCAGCAACCAAAACTAACGATTTTAAAGTTTTTTGTAAATTGTTTTAAAAAGATTTTGAGATATTTAAAGTATTTTCAAAAGTCGAATTGGATTTGAAAAAGTTTTAACGTTTTGTGATTTTTCGACGAGATGTAAAAAGAGTTTTTGAAGACGTGTTCTGATTTTAAGTAGGACAATTGTTTAAGATAGAATTATAACGTTAGTGTCATCTCCCTTAGTACAAGGTGCGTATAAGTCGAGAAGCGGAACGGCCGACTTGTTGGGAAGGACTCTCAACGATTTCAGATGCTGGAATGTGAGGTGATAGATGCAGTAGGCCTAGGTCATCGTGACGCGTAGACTCAGTTCTAAACTGGGTATATCAAGTCTAATATGTTACATGCTGCATTATCATACGTGATGCATATATGTGTTAGATGCTTTCCTGTTTTGTTAAATATGATGCATGGTTTATTTTGTTAAGTGTTGGATTTCTTTGTGAATTATTCTGTAGAGTGTATCTTGTTCTATTTGGAAAAAGGGTGTATGAGGAAATAAGAAGTACGAGAAAGAATGAGATTTGAAATTTAAGAGATACGATTGAGAAAGAAATAAAACTTAACGCGAATAAGATTGTGAAAGAAATGAGTTGATGAGATGAATGAATTGTAAAAGTAAGAAAATGTGAATGAATGAGAAAGAGGATGAAAAGAGATGTGATTGGAGTTGAGATTTGAAAGAGAAAGTGGTTGTGAAAATGAGATGTGGTTTGAATGGAGATGTGATTCCTCGTTCATGTTTTTGGGAAGAAGCTTAGTGTTGAGTTGAGCTTGCTCCTCCATTAACACTCACCCAAAAATGTGATTTTTGAAAAAGGTTTTTGAAAAGAGATTTTGAAAGAGCTTTTGTGAAAATAATATTTTGTGAAAGTTTTTGGAAACATTATTTTTGAAAAAGTTTTGTGAAAGGATTTTTGAAATGAGGTTTTTGAAAATGTTTTGTGAAGCAAAAGTTGTGTGAAATCAAGTTTTCGAAAAAGTTTTGCGAAAAGATGTTTGAGAAAGACGAGGAAAGATGATGATGATGTTGATGAGAATTACGCTGAGCATGAGATTATGTGAATTGTGATGATGAGATGAGATGAGAAAGAGTGTGTCATGAGATGAATGTGATGAGAGGCCAAGGGCCATTGAGATTTAGGGGGAAACAGATTGCGATTAGTGGTCGGGCTTCGTTGAAGGGATGCACCAAGGACGAGCCGACTGTTAGGATTAAGCCGTTTAATTAAAACTCTAAAAAAAACTTTAAAAGAATTAAAAGACCTTTATATACACGGTGAGGTATTAGTGTCGTATCGAAGTAGTGGAGAGGAAGATACTATGGGTATCTGCGGATACTCAGGTGGAGATTGCAGGAGGGGAGGGCTAGGACGGTGAAACGTCAAGAAGCCTAGAGTATATTTCTAGGCAGAACGAATCCCACATGTGGTGCACTAACGTGGTGGGGACTGGGTCTAATACCGTTGTAAGTTCCGCATCGCGAACTAGAAATTATACTGTCGCCCCCTCGATGCAAGTCTAGAACAGTGAGAGGGACTGGAACGGGGCATTTGTGTTTGCCGCTGAGAGCGTGCATTGTTATTATGAGAATTATGATTATGATTTGAGGCAGGGCCTCCTGGTCTGGGACCATTTGTTGTGTGACAGCTGTCGTGCCCGCGTGGTAAAGGTCCTGTACTCCTGTTTGCTTCCGACTAGGTTGGGTGGATGACCGAGGAGATGTAGACGTGTGCGAGCTCAATGATGTTTTCCCCCTCATCATTGATGCTAACCGTTTAATAAAATGTAATAATGATAAAAGAAAGCATAAATAATTTATAAAAGAGTTGAGAAAGATTCAAAGAAAGAAAGTATATTGATTGTTGGAAAGAATGAGAAAGATGATGATGAGATTTGAAAAGTTCGAAGGCTGGTGATGCCAAGTACGGTTATGGGAATTGTGATGAGTTAAGAATTTTTATATATTTGGAATGTTATGATGTGCTTTGTTCATAAGTGTTTCCAATATGCTTATGTGAATGTATTTGTCATATGCATAGCATGAAAGCATGATTCCTATATTTTTATCCTGAGTATTCTTTTTATATGAATTTGTTAGTATTTCGTCTTGTCATGTTGTACTTTTGGAATACTGACCATCTCTCCTATCATGTTGTCATATCGGGTTATTCCGATATTGCAACGGATAGATGGCAGACCCTGTAGGCTTTGTCAGTGGACTTCATCAAGGATGATTAGAGGTCCAGCCTAGTAGTAGGTAATTCCCTTAAGTACTGTACTCCCTGCATCTACTTGGTTACATTGTCGTATCATTCTGAACCCCGCTTGGAATTTTATTGAATGGTTTTAAGAAACGAGTTTTATGTTTTCTCAAGAGGTTTATGGGGTTAAGTTACAAAGCGCGATGTTAAGTAACATCTCGGTTTGAAACTTGACTCGTGATGTGTGACATGAGAATGTTATTTTATTTCAATCAAGTTATGGAAATGGTTTTGAATATAGAGGTTCTCATGTCCATGTCACCTTTCAAAAAAAAAAATTCCCAAATTTTTACTATATTTTATTAAAGAGATAAGTGTTTTCAAGTTGCCGAAATCGGGGTGTTACAGAGTGGTATCAGAGCAATGGTTATCCAAAGTAGACTGATGCATGGGCTTACGTGCTTGTTTGTGTGTGTCTGTCTGTGCGATAGTGTTAGGATTTCGATGAGTGAGAATAGGAGTACGAAGTCACGTGAGCATCTCTATCGTACCACCTCTAACGCTCGGAACGTGTTATGGATTTGTCTACAATAGTACGAGGAACAGTGATCAGAATCATACAGAAACTTTATTCTTTGTGACCTGAACCTCTTTCGACTGTTGAAACCTTCTTTTGTGGAGAATCCCTTCTTGTTTGAAACGACCTCTGAGCTGTTGGCATGCAACTTTGTTTTGCGACCAGAACCCTTTTTCCTTGTTGAAACTACTTCCTATGTAAACCTTATGTGTTGTTGAGTTGCCTTGACCATACATTTGTTTCTCTAAAAGCTTTCCATGAAAACCTTAAACCCTGACACCTTATGGCAATCAACTAGACATGTTTAAGTTATAAGGTGAACGGTGAGATGTTGTTAAGGAAAGAGTTGAAGTAAAAAAAAAAGCCTTAGTTGGAATAGGTAAACGGTTGGGGTAAGTGTGAACCTATAATAGTCCCATGAGATCAACTAGATGTAGTGGTGAAATTAACCAGTAGAACTTTTAAGTGGCGACCAAAATTAGGATAAATGATCAAGATTTGTTATTTTAATGGACATAGGTGATCATAAGTTATGGAAATAAGAGTGTCATTAGGTGTTAAGATTGTTAATCTGGAGGATGAATCCCTGAGTCGGAGAGTTTTTAATGGTTTAGAGTATGAAAATTTCGGTTTAGTTAGTAGAATTTAAGATGATACTCAAATAGGCTTGAACAAAGTAATGGAAAGTTTTGTAAGATAACCTAGAATTAGTGAATGTTGGGAAATTTTATAACCTTAGTCCTTGTCAAATGTTGCTGGATAGGTGTGATGTATAAGAATATGATCCGTCAAAGTTGGGGAGTAAACGGAGATTTCAAGGTTTGTAGTAACCCGCCTAGCTTAAAAGGATGAAAAGAGTCAAAATTAAGGAAAAAGACCCTAAGGAAAGTAGTACCCTCGTCAGGATTGGCATAAGTGTGCTATTCTTTTTGAATTTAGTTTCGAGACCATTGAATCCTTTGAACATTTGTTGACAAGCTATACCATTAGTAACCTATTGTGTCCGATGTTGAAATGACCTACGAAGATCACCTTTGAAAGAACGATACATATGCGACGACTCGAGGGCGACGACTGACGTTATGGATCGAGAGAATCACTCCAAGGAATCCGACATTCGTTGACCGTGGAATTTCGCGAAGCATTTCTCGGGGACGAGAAATCTGCAAGTTGGGGAGAATGTAACATCCCGCGTTTTTCCGGCTAGGACGAATAAAATTTATTAGAGAAAAAGTTTTGAGTAATCGTTTTAGAAAGAGTTTTCAATGAATATTTTATTCGATTTCGAAGTAAAGTGTCTATTTTATGGAGTTTTGATAAACAAATATTTTCATGAAGTTAGTAAAAATGATTTTTCATGGGAAATGAACTTATGGTTGGTGATTGATTTTAAAAATGATCTTCTTTATGGATTTTCTTAGATTGATTAACTTTAAAAATCCATAACTTTTTAACCGTAACTCCGATTTTTATGATCTTTATATCAAAACGATTGTATCGAAATGTAGTTTTCAAAAATATATCTTTCATAATTTTCTGGATTGGTGTGCGAAAATTCTTTTCAGAGCTGTAAAGGACGAATTTTCAAGGCTTTAATCATGGAAAATAGTTTTTTGACTTTTAATAAATTTTTCCTTTTGGGATTTTCTTTAATATATTAAATTATGATTTTATAAAATGAAATAAGGGCTATAAGTTCAACCAATAAATACAGTTTATTATTTAAAGAAAATGTGTTTAAGTGTTAAGATTATGTTTGATTAGGTTCATAAATTTGGTGATTGAATGTATGTGCTTGTATGATTAAATGTGTGATTGAATATGAGTGTGTATATGATATATGAAAGTGTGCTTATATGTGTATGTATAATTGTAATTTTAGAATTAATTGCTTAATTATGTGAATTGATAATTATAATGTGATTAAGAAATTAAATTGTGAGACATGTGTGTGTGTGCATGTGGGGGTGCTACGTGTGGTGTGGGAGAGCATGAAGGGTGTATGTGTGTTGTGTGTGTAGGTGACACATGTGTGTGTATGTGTGTGTCTATGAGCTTGGCTTGGTGGCAAAGTCAAAAGGGAAAATAAAATAAAAGGAAAAGAAAAAGGAAGGAAACTAGGCTCCAACCTTAGTTTATTTCTTTTCACCCACCCATCCATTCCTACGTCCCTTCATTCTTCCATTCTCCTTCACTTCTCCATTTTATTTCCACAACAAACACACTTAAGTCTCAAGAGCAACATTAGCTCTTGAGACATATACAAAAAAAAAAAGAGAGAGAACCATGAGAGAAAGAGAGAGAACCGTGAGGAAGAAGAGGAGGAGGTCAACCCAAACTTTGGAGTTCCTTTGAAGATCAAAGTGTTAGAAGACCTATTTCTTGGTATAAACCAAAGACTCTAGAAGAATTAGAATTAGTTTTGTTTGTGATCTTGTAATTTTACTTTCTTCTCTTGTATGTTTATTTTTATGCATATATATGTAATCTTTTGTTTACTATGGACTTTTAGAAACTTAAATTAATTTGTAATATGTGTAGTTATGTTTGATAATTCGGTTGGTGGTGATCTTGATGGATCTTGATGTTTTCTTTTAGATTTAAAGCTTTGTATATGACCCTTGTGAATTTAAAGTACATCTTCTTGCATGTTGATTTTTAAGTTAGATCTAGTGATTTTACTTACATGCATGTCAAGATCAATGTTCAAATTATAATATGTGTTATGCTTGTGCTTTGATGAAAAGATCTTTGAAAATGATTAAATTTTTCTTATGATTGGCCACGGTTTTGATTGCTTTTTAGGTTAGAAGTTTTGATGTTGAATTTGTGTTATGTGCATGTAAAAAAAAATTATTTTTAAGAAAGATTAACATAAAGCATGGAACTTTTGATAAAATAAATTTATTTCTCATGATGCATGTTTCGGTTTAGGCTTAGATTTTTAAGGATAAATTTTTAATTGGAGTCTTTGATACATGCATGTATGATTTTTCTTAAGATCTACTAAATTTATATATGTACATGTTGTAACACCCCGCAAATTCCTCGTACTGTTTTAAACAACTAAAAGATCTATTTGAAGAAAAAGTTTTTGAAAGAGTGTTTTATTCAAGTAAATTTCTTAATGATTTCAAGTGGTGAATAATTTTGAAGAAATGATTATGTGTTGGACATTTTTGGTATTTTAAAGAAATTGTGATTTTATCAAAGAAAGGTTTTTGTTTAAAATGAAATTTTGGGGTTGTTAACTTTAAAAATCCATATCTTTTCAACCGTAACTCCGAATTTTGTGATCTTTCTATGAAAACGATCGTATTAAAAAGTAGATTTCAAAAATGTAACCTTTATAATTTTCTGAGTTGATTTGCAAAAATTTATTTTTAGGTATTTAAAGGACGAATTTTGAGTGAATAAATTGGTAAAAATAGTTAAGGACTTCAAATAAATTTTATTTTCTTTAATATATTAAATTATGATTTTAGAAAATGAAATAAGGGCTATAAGTGCAACCAATAAGTACAGTTTATTAATCAAAGAGAATGTGTTTAAGTGTTAAGATTATGTTCGATTAAGTTCATAAATTTGGTGATTGAATGTATATGCTTGAATGATTAAATGTGTGATTGAATATGAGTGTGTATATGATATATGAAAGTGTAATTATGTATAGTTGAAATTTTAGAATTAATTGCTTAATTATGTGAATTGTTTAATAATTATAATGTGATTAAGAAATTTAATTGTGAGACATGTGTGTGTGTGCATGTGGGGGTGCTATGTGTGGTGTGGGGAAGCATGAAGGGTGTATGTGTGTTGTGTGTGTAGATGACACATGTATGTGTATGTGTGTGTTTATGAGCTTGGCTTGGTGGCAAAGTCAAAAAGGGAAAAATAAAATAAAAGGAAAAGAAAAAGGAAGGAAATTAGGCTCCAACCTTAGTTTATTTCTTTCACTCACCCATCCATTCCTACGTCCCTTCATTCTTCCATTCTCCTTCACTTATCCATTTTATTTCCACAACCAACACACTAAAGTCTCAAGAGCAACATTCGCTCTTGAGACATATACAAAAAAAAAAAAGAAGAAAACCGTGAGAAAGAAGGAGGAAGAAGGAGGAAGATCTAACCAAAAACCTAAGTTTTCTTTGAAGATCCAAGACCTTAGAAGCTTGAAGATCAACCCTTTCTTGGTGGGTAGTTCGAAAATTATGAAGAAAGTTGTAATAGTTTAGATTTTTCCTTTTGATCTTATGATTTTTCTTTCTTTTCTTCTTTGCATATTAATTCCCAAAAGCTTAAAAGATGAGTACAAGTGTGTTTGTACTTGATCATGGATTTTAAAGTTTAAAACAACTTATAATCTTCTAACTAACGGACTTCATAACTCCATTAAGATCTTCATGAAAGATCTTAAAGTTTTTCAACATAAATCATAAAGATCTAAATAGTTTTGGAGGTTTTGTAAAGTCTAAAGTGTATCTCTTTACATATTAATTTCTCAAAGCTTGAAGGAATTTGTAAACATCTAATCAACGGATTTCCTAACTTGTTTAAAGTTTTCATAAGAGATCCTAAAGCTTTTCAAACTAAATCTTCTAAATCAAAAGGTTTGATGAGATTTTTTTTGTGAAGAATGAAGTGGATCTCTTTGCATGTTGATTTCCTTTCTTAAACCGTGATTTAAAGATGAATTGGTGTTGCATGTTGATTTAATGATGATCTTGATGATTTGAGTTCATGCATGTGTTAAATAAACCTTGATCATTAATTTTTAAGAATAAATAAACTTATAAAACCCTAGATCAAGAACTAAATGACTCGGCCTTGACTAGATCTATGAGTCTTGATGCTTGTTAATTTATTTTAAGTCATTGCATGTTAACTTTGTGATTAGAAAAAAAAATTTGATTTGAGTTGTTAGAGTGCTTTGATCTTTGATTTGTGCTATTTTAATTAATTTTATGGCTTGATCTATAAGATCTAAGTACATGCATGACATTCTTGACTAAAAAGATTTGATTTTTCTTGAGAACTATCACGGCTTCACAAAGAAACTAAGGAAAACATGTTTTTGGGAAATGATTTTAACTTGATTCATGTTCTATGTCCTTACACGTTGAAGATTTGAAATTAAGCCAAGAGATCATGTTGTGTTTTCATGAAAAAGATACATGCATGATAATTTCTTCATCCTTTAGAAATTTTTAGGTTGCATGATTTGGTTTGAGACTTTTAAGGTTTACATGTTCAAAAAGTGAACCAAAACTATGTTTTTGTCATGATGGTGTTCGGCCTAGGTAGATTTAGTAGGCTAGACTCCTTTTCTTATGGAGTGACCTAAAAGAAATGAGTATGTTTGTGAGATTATGATAAGTTAAACTATTTGAAATAATGTTGTGATTATTATTTTTCTATTCGGTTTTGGGATTAAAAACAAAGGGGACAAATGAATTAAATTAATTTGGAAAAGTTTTGTGTTTAAATATGCATATATAGGTATTCAGCCAAAAAGAAAAATGAAGAGTAAATGATTTTGTTTCATGGAAAAGAAAATGGGGTTTAGATGTTTTAAATAAATCAAGTTAATTTATGTGTTTAAGATTTTTAATCCTTGTCTTGTTTTCTTGGGTTTCATTCGGCCATGTAGTATAAATGAGTCTAGGAAGTGTTGTTGCATGAAAATAAATTTATATAGTGATTGATTGTTGCACTGAGTTATATTCTTGGCTTAATTCGGTTGTGAATATATGTGTGACTAAGTGTTTGTGTTTTATAAAATAAAAATGAAAATGTTTAGGAAGTAATTAAGTGAATAAGTGTTTGATTTATAATTGAATGAAAAGATTGATTAATTGCTTGTATGCCTTAATCCATTTAAGTGTTGTTGTGGTTGTGTGCTAACTGATGTTTGAAAATATTTGAGGATGTAATTGATTTTGGAAATTTATTAATGATTTGATTTAATTTATTTGAAATTGTTGGATTGTGTTTATGGCTGTCCTAAACTTATTTTATAACAAAAGCTTGAATCTTAAAGTAATTGTCTTAAGCTAAAGATTTATTTAAAGCAGAAAATGCTTTTACGGTGTTTTCGAGTTTTTATTAAAGAGATTTTATAAAGTGATTCTTTGCTGTCCAAAGTTGTTTAAAATTGTTCCTAAAATTTAAAAAGGTGTTCATGTGATTTAAAACATAGTTTTCAAGTGATAATTGATTCAAGAAAAAGCCGGATTTAAAAACAGTGCATTTTTCGGTATTTTCGAACATGTTTTAGGTGCTGGCCAAAACGAACCAGCAACCAAACTAAACGGTTTAAACTATCTTACTAGACGTTTTCAAAATGATTTTGAAGTATTGGAAGTCCTAGAAAATATGAGAGTTGTTTTGGAAAAAAAATAATTACGTTTTTAAAAGTCTTCCGATGGGGAATAAAATGTAAAATGAGTTAAGAAAATATTTTATTAATACAAGTTAATGACGCAAACGTATTTTATTTAGTACGAGGGATCTTAAAGATGAAGGATTGGGGCAACTGGCAGAGACAAGGATCCGAGGAAAAGCGCACACACTTAATCGCTGGACCTCAGGTGAGAGAGAAGCTATCCTAAGACATTGTGGTGTTTAGGTGATATATTAGGACATTCCGTATCATCTCAAAGATCAGAACTTAGTGGTTCGGAGTCAGTAGTATAAGTGGCAATTGTTTGTGTTGTGTGGCCACTTATACGAAGGTGAGAAAGGCCACATTATTGTTGTGTGATTACTGTGTGAATTAGTATGTTTGTCTGATTATTTACTTAGTTATGTATGATGATTATATTGATGATTAATGTGAATAACCCGTTAAGGGACGTCTGTTACGTCCTGAAAACAGAATGAAATAAATAAGATTAAAGGATGTGACACTTATGGGAAAAGAGATAAAGCGTTGAGATTGGGGACAGATTTGATGATGAGAAAGAGGTTAAGCCAGAGCTGGGGAAAGTGAGGTGGAGTTGGTTACTGGGATGAGATGTGATGTGAGTGGAGCGAGGCTCCTTTGTGACATTGTGGAAGTGAGACTGGTGTTGAGTTGAGCTTGCTCCTCCATTAGTACTCACGGAAACAATGAGTTTTCGAAAAAGTTTTTGAAATAAAGTTTTAAAAGAAAAAGGTTCATGGAAAGTGTCTTTGAAAAGGTTTATGGAAAGAGATTTTTAAGAGGTTTTTGAAAATGGGATTTCTGAAAGAGGGCTTTTGGAAACGAGTATTTTTGAAAAGTTTGTAAAATGATACTTTGAGGAATTTTGCAAATTGATATCTTTGAGGAAGTCTATGGTTCGAGATTTTGGAAAGATGATGATATGAGATTGTTGAGATGAAAGTGTGATGATGTGAACCCAGCTCTGTGCTCTGATGAGAAAAGATTGTGTAAAGATAGTGGTCGGGACTCATTGAAGGGATGCACGAAGGATGGGCCGACCTTAGGGTAATTAAAAGGTAAAAGACACTAAAAGACATTAACGCGGTGAGGTATTAGAGTGCGAAGTAGTGGAGAGGAAGGTACCCCGGATATCAGGGATATTCGGGTTGTGAATGCAATAGGGTAGGCTCGGGCGGTAAAACGCCACGTTGCCTTGAGTACTATTCTGGGCAGAACGAACTCCACATGTGGTGCACTAACGTGGTGGGGACTGGGTCTAATACCGTGGTAAGTTCTGCACCCGGGACCAGAATAGTGCTGTCACCCCTATGGCATTTCAAGAACAGTGGAGAGGGACTGGAACGGGGCAATGTGTTTTGCCACCGCGAGGCAGTGAGCCTTAATTATATGATTTGAGGATGAGATCCTCCTGGTCTGGGACCATCTGTGTTGAGACAGTTGTCGTGCCCACGTGGTAAAGGTCCTGTACTCCTGTTCGCTTCCGACTAGGCTGGGTGGATGACCGAGGAGATGTAGACGTGTGTGACGATGGCAACGAAATGAGTACCTCGACGATCTTCTAAGTTTCCCCAATCATCGAAGGTCGTGATTTGATAAGACTCGAAAATAAAAGTTTAAAAGTAATAAAACGATTGGTGATATTATGAATTGAAGTTCCCTGAAATGTTGATGTCAAGGACTGAAATGAGACATTATGTTTGAGAAAAGATAACAAGGTTGGAAAGATAAAGAAGTAATGCTAAGAATAATGATAATCAAAATGTTATGTTTGATTGTCATGTTGTATGTATATTGTTTGTCCTATCTGTATTGTCCTAGTATCTTGCCTACTGTAATCCCACGCCGTCGACGATGCGTCGTTCGGATCGCTTACTCTCTCCTGTTCGTTGGCATATCGGGGCTGCTGATATCTCAACGGGCAGACGGAGCATTTTATGGAGGTCATCACTTTAAACGAGTCGAAGCCGGAGTTTAAAGACAACAAGAGAGTGGCGACGAAGGTGGCTTTATCTTTGGAAGCGGGAAAAAGGGCGCAAGAAGAAAGAAGAAGTTTCACCCGGATATCTCCATCAGAAGGAAGCGAAAGTAGTGTGTTAGGTTAAGTCGGTGAGTTGCGTTTTGAGTCAAGGATTACCACGCAATGTGCCACTCATGTAATCAAGCTAAGCTTTGACATTCTGTATTGAGGTCTACCTTATTTTTGGAAAATCGAACAATGTAATCTTTTGGAAAATATCATGATTTGGAGATAAGTCTTTTCATGAAAAAGAAAATGTTATGAAAATAAATGTTTTAGTAACAATTCGGTTTTCAGTAAAAAGATATTAAAGTGCACTAATGACTTTTCAATTAGGTAAAAAAAAAAAAATTGGCCTCATTTTTGCAACATTAGTAAGTAACAGTTAATTATTTTTGGTTTATGAAAATCGGGCTGTTACACATGTCAAGATCTAGGTTAGTTTATTTTGACTCTTGATTTCTAGTTTAAAAGGGCTTGATTTCTATTGTTTTGGATGATTGATGCATGTTATGTTTAAACTAAAGAAAATTATTTTCATAAAACATTAATTCGGTTCTCAAAGGAAATATAATTGATTAATTGATTATTGTGTTAATTTATATGTATGAGTGTATTTTTGATTCTCATGAAAATAAAAGAAGAACAAATTTGTTGAATCAAAGTGTGTGCTGAAAATTGTGATATGTGTGCTTTTTAACTTTGATGAAGGATGTTGTGTGTGCTCAATAATTCTGAAACTGTGTCCCTAACTTAAGTATATAAAAATGAACCTCTATGGGTTTTTGGATGATTTTTGGATTTGATTTCCTATTTTTATAAGAATAAACTTTGTGAAAACCATTTTAAGAAAATAAGTTTTTCAGTTTAAAGATAAACAAAATTTTCAAACTTGTGCTATTTGAAAATGTTTGAAATTTTTATTATAGCTTCCTGGACATCTCTAGATGTTCTCTGTAAAATTTGAAGAGATTTGGAGTTGAATTGATATTTTTACCAAAGACAAAACAGTAAACCACTTGGTTCAGATTTTCTGGACTTAGTGACAAATTTAATTAGAAAAGTATGACTTTCACAACTCCAAATAATCTGAAAATTTTATGAGATAGTCTTGACTGTACAAGGAAGAGTTATACCAATTTTTATGCAATTATGAGTTGAGAAACTATTTTTAATAATAACGTTTTTGTCTCAGTCCAGCAACAGTACAGTTTTGTTTTTCATGCAAAATATGATTTGAAACCTAGCTTAGGATTGTTTAAATGACTTGAAATTTTTATATGGTGAACTTTATAATATATGTGTATGTTCTGGAAATTTTGAGAATTTAATAAATTAATTTGATATAGTTTTGGATTTTATCTTTTGAGTTTTGCTTGTAATCACACTAGGGTTCTATTTAAATATTTTTGGATGAATATGAAATTTTATGCTTTATGTTATAACCTTGGCTGCCTTGTATGATGATTATGATGCCTTGAAATGATTGAATAAGTGATTGTTTGATGAGGTGTTTAGGATATGTATAGATTATTTAGTTAATCCAAGTGTTATGTTTGATTTTGGTGATTTGTTTTGAAAAGTAATTGGTCTTGAAATAGTTTATCTTTGATTTAATTAAAGAACCTTGGACTTAATGGTATTTGCCCTTAATTCATTTCACAATGTTAAGTTTTAAAAATAAATCGTTTAAGTGTTTATTTTATAACAAAGTGTTATACGAACTAAAGAATGATTTTTCGGTGTTTCTGAGTTTTGGTTAATGGCTGTCCAGGAATGGACCAGCAACCAAAACTAACGATTTTAAAGTTTTTTGTAAATTGTTTTAAAAAGATTTTGAGATATTTAAAGTATTTTCAAAAGTCGAATTGGATTTGAAAAAGTTTTAACGTTTTGTGATTTTTCGACGAGATGTAAAAAGAGTTTTCGAAGACGTGTTCTGATTTTAAGTAGGACAATTGTTTAAGATAGAATTATAACATTAGTGTCATCTCCCTTAGTACAAGGTGCGTATAAGTCGAGAAGCGGAACGGCCGACTTGTTGGGAAGGACTCTCAACGATTTCAGATGCTGGAATGTGAGGTGATAGATGCAGTAGGCCTAGGTCATCGTGACGCGTAGACTCAGTTCTAAACTGGGTATATCAAGTCTAATATGTTACATGCTGCATTATCATACGTGATGCATATATGTGTTAGATGCTTTCCTGTTTTGTTAAATATGATGCATGGTTTATTTTGTTAAGTGTTGGATTTCTTTGTGAATTATTCTGTAGAGTGTATCTTGTTCTATTTGGAAAAAGGGTGTATGAGGAAATAAGAAGTACGAGAAAGAATGAGATTTGAAATTTAAGAGATACGATTGAGAAATAAATAAAACTTAACGCGAATAAGATTGTGAAAGAAATGAGTTGATGAGATGAATGAATTGTAAAAGTAAGAAAATGTGAATGAATGAGAAAGAGGATGAAAAGAGATGTGATTGAAGTTGAGATTTGAAAGAGAAAGTGGTTGTGAAAATGAGATGTGGTTTGAATGGAGATGTGATTCCTCGTTCATGTTTTTGGGAAGAAGCTTAGTGTTGAGTTGAGCTTGCTCCTCCATTAACACTCACCCAAAAATGTGATTTTTGAAAAAGGTTTTTGAAAAGAGATTTTGAAAGAGCTTTTGTGAAAATAATATTTTGTGAAATTTTTTGGAAACATCATTTTTGAAAAAGTTTTGTGAAAGGATTTTTGAAATGAGGTTTTTGAAAATGTTTTGTGAAGCAAAAGTTGTGTGAAATCAAGTTTTCGAAAAAGTTTTGCGAAAAGATGTTTGAGAAAGACGAGGAAAGATGATGATGATGTTGATGAGAATTACGCTGAGCATGAGATTATGTGAATTGTGATGATGAGATGAGATGAGAAAGAGTGTGTCATGAGATGAATGTGATGAGAGGCCAAGGGCCATTGAGATTTAGGGGGAAACAGATTGCGATTAGTGGTCGGGCTTCGTTGAAGGGATGCACCAAGGACGAGCCGACTGTTAGGATTAAGCCGTTTAATTAAAACTCTAAAAAAAAACTTTAAAAGAATTAAAAGACCTTTATATACACGGTGAGGTATTAGTGTCGTATCAAAGTAGTGGAGAGGAAGATACTATGGGTATCTGCGGATACTCAGGTGGAGATTGCAGGAGGGGAGGGCAAGGACGGTGAAACGTCAAGAAGCCTAGAGTATATTTCTAGGCGGAACGAATCCCACATGTGGTGCACTAACGTGGTGGGGACTGGGTCTAATACCGTGGTAAGTTCCGCATCGCGAACTAGAAATTATACTGTCGCCCCCTCGATGCAAGTCTAGAACAGTGAGAGGGACTGGAACGGGGCATTTGTGTTTGCCGCTGCGTGCATTTTTATTATGAGAATTATGATTATGATTTGAGCCAGGGCCTCCTGGTCTGGGACCATTTGTTGTGTGACAGCTGTCGTGCCCGCGTGGTAAAGGTCATGTACTCCTGTTTGCTTCCGACTAGGTTGGGTGGATGACCGAGGAGATGTAGACGTGTGTGAGCTCAATGATGTTTTCCCCCTCATCATTGATGCTAACCGTTTAATAAAACATAATAATGATAAAAGAAAGCATAAAGAATTTATAAAAGAGTTGAGAAAGATTCAAAGAAAGAAAGTATATTGATTGTTGGAAAGAATGAGAAAGATGATGATGAGATTTGAAAAGTTCGAAGGCTGCTGATGCCAAGTATGGTTATGGGAATTGTGATGAGTTAAGAATTTTTATATATTTGGAATGTTATGATGTGCTTTGTTCATAAGTGTTTCCAATATGCTTATGTGAATGTATTTGTCATATGCATAGCATGAAAGCATGATTCCTATATATTTATCCTGAGTATTCTTTTTATATGAATTTGTTAGTATTTCGTCTTGTCATGTTGTACTTTTGGAATACTGACCATCTCTCCTATCATGTTGTCATATCGGGTTATTCCGATATTGCAACGGATAGATGGCAGACCCTCTAGGCTTTGTCAGTGGACTTCATCAAGGATGATTAGAGGTCCAGCCTAGTAGTAGGTAATTCCCTTAAGTACTGTACTCCCTGCATCTACTTGGTTACATTGTCGTATCATTCTGAACCCCGCTTGGAATTTTATTGAATGGTTTTAAGAAACGAGTTTTATGTTTTCTCAAGAGGTTTATGGGGTTAAGTTACAAAGCGCGATGTTAAGTAACATCTCGGTTTGAAACTTGACTCGTGATGTGTGACATGAGAATGTTATTTTATTTCAATCAAGTTATGGAAATGGTTTTGAATATAGAGGTTCTCATGTCCATGTCACCTTTCAAAAAAAAAAATTTCCCAAATTTTTACTATATTTTATTAAAGAGATAAGTGTTTTCAAGTTGCCGAAATCGGGGTGTTACAAACACCACTAAATTATACTAACTTCAAGTAAGTATGCATGCATATACTACTAAAATATACTACGTAACTTACTATTTATTAGTTACTCTCATGTGGAGTAACTCTTTTGGGAGTAAGAAATCCATACTCCACAGCCGAGGATTTGCAACCATTGCTCTGATACCATAATGTAACATCCTATCTTTTATACTTAAAAAAATATATTACTTTAAGCTGGTGATTTAATAATAAAATATTTGGGGTTTTATAAATTTTGGCAGAGTCTCGTTTAAAATATGGACTATCCCCAAGTTAAACATGTACCTGTCAAGACCAGAACAGTTTATACATATAAAGAACATCTATCATTACATGGGAGTGGTTGTGACTACTCTAAATAAATTTATAAGAGGATATTTTTATATCCTTCACAACCATTATGCAATCGATAAAATTAAAATTCTTATAAAGTCCCTTTTTTACAAAACAATAGTATCCTTAATTTATAATAAAAGTTAATATCTAATACAGCTTTAATTAATGAAAACATTTTACATTATAGGATCCTAGAACGGTTGCAGTACGAATGAGACCAAAAAGGTCACTACTAATGCAATACTCTCTCTCAATAAGAGTATACCTTCTCGGCATATAGGATATGAACGTCTTTCTCCTACGTGTACCTATAATGGTAAACTTAAGAGGTGAGTAATTTGAATATAAATTAGGGAAAACACTTAAAATGACAATAATAAAACATAACTAAATGCACTCATACATGTATCATTCGTTTCACATTTTCATTTATTTCATTATATTTCACTTTACATACATTTTACGATGCTTTGATGCTCAAACATATAAATATGCAATTCCACTTTATACTTTTGTGGTTTAATTCCTGAATCCAACGTTACACTTTCCACTTTACTTTATACACTTTAACACTTTCATTGGATTAAGTGAATTAAACCTAAGTGTGTGTGTATATATACATATATATATCAATGCATGTACTTTTCTCCATTTCCTTTACAATAACACTTTATACTTTTCCTCACCCACTAGCCCCTCCACTCTGGGGAAAAACCGGCCAGGAGTAAGCATTTCTCAACCCCTAGTTGGGTGCTTCACCTCCACTTAGGAAGGTCCCTCGCTCACCCGCTTGCACAATACTTCACCTCCACTTAAGAAGGTCCCTCATGCAATTTGGTTTGATTCGTCCAAATTGGCTTTAGCAGAAATCACCCTCAACTAGCCACGAAAAGCCAAAGTAACTGACAAAATTGTTATGGTTGCGTAAAACCAATCCCGAACACGGGTAGCGAACCCGTGTCCTTTGCAGGATCAAAGTTTTCCACAACAATTCTCGGCGATTGTTTCAATAACACAATCTAGTTACTTTTGCCTTCATCAATCGAAAACGACGTATGTTTTTCCCCGTACTCCTAAGGTCCACCTTACTCCTTAAATGCACGTGTTTCTAGTTCATTTTATGGTTGTTCTTGATAACCAAGCCTTTTAATACTTTATACCAATTTGGTTGGGTTTTCTAACCTAGGATATTTGGCCATACTTTATAAATGATAACATTCAAACATAACAACAGTCATAACATTAACAATAACGTTTATTTATTTACTTTAATGACCATTAAGGCACGTAAACATTATTTTAACATTTGAATATAACAATATCAATCTCATTAATAATAACATTCATTCATTTAATTCCATAACACTTTAAAATAGGGTTCATTCATTCACTTTACTAATCATTTAGGCATATAAACACTATTTTAACATCATTCACACTTTACACATAATCAAACATACAATTAAAGAGGAACAATTAGTCAGGATATCAAGCAAAGACATATAACCATTTAATTCAAAACTTAATAAAACACTTAAATACACCTAGTTATATCCTTATTACTATCATTAAGCCCTTTCCCTAATTTAAACCAAAGTACTCCCCCTTACCTCTTGAAGAGAAGAGGAGAAAATGAGAAGTTGAGGGAGCATCAACACCAACTCTAATCCAAGCTTCCTAGCCTCCTAATTTCTTGATCTTCAACACTTTCCAAGCTCCCTTGAATGACTAGAAGACCTTATGAGATGTATTGGGAAAAGTTAGGATTTTTGTGGGAATTGGGGATTTTGAGAGAAAGAGATGAAATAGAGATTTAAGAGAGGGAAATTGATAGAGAATTTATGGGTGAATGATTTGTGGTGTTAATTTCATTTAGTTTGGTGTTGATTTGGAGAAATTGCAAAACCCTAGGGTGAGAGGGAAGAGAAGTTCGGGGAGAAGAGAGAGGAAAACTTCTGATTTTTGGCCTTCAAAACGTGTTTTAAGTCTGATTCTGCAGTGGTTAATTGATTAATTGGGTGGTTAATCGATTAACCAGTGTAATTTTGGCCAAAATCAGCTTTCAGGCATTAATCGATTAATCTCAAGGCTTAATCGATTAACTGGTTCAGCCCACCATTCCTTTGCACTTCAAATTGTCATAACTTCTTCGTTAATCGTCGGATCTTGCTCAAATTTGAAAGCAAGCTTCCTAATAAGTCCAACTTCATATCCAACGGTGGAATTTGGGTTTAAAGATATAGACATTCTATTTCTAATTTCCTAAAGTCCTATTCTCTTAATTCTTAAATAACCCTTCTAAACCACGAGTTTAACCTAACATATTCCTTTTTTCTACACTCTAAACCTATTATCACTAACTAAGGCACATAGTAGCTATTGTATAAAATCGGGGATGTTACAATGGGCTAATTAACTATTGGATTGTTCTTAGTTGGGTACAACACGAGAGTATTTTGTTCAGTGAGCTTTACCGACATGCTAAATATCTGATTCCTCTGTTTTCAAATTTACAACATCTTCTCAGAGTTTCTCAGCTGATTGATTCTCTATGCCATGATCTTCGCTTGAAGTCTGGTTCGATAATGGTTCCTTCAAGCAATTGTGGTCGAATCTGATTTATTAAAAATGAAACTTTTATTTTATTTTTTTATTTAACACATTGGATGAATAAAATGTCTATAAATGATGCATATGCAATGCTTGCCATTAGCATCGAGGACCCTATTTAGGGGTAATTAAGCCTTCATTGCAAATATGAAATGTTAGGGAAAATTGGCAATTACCATATAGTTCGAGCTAACCTAGAGTAATGGTGAGTTACTCTAGGTTTCTTTGATCATTAAAATAAATTACCTACGGATCATTGGGCCCCTTCTTTTTATACATGCAAAGAGTGGTTGTCCTCATGACATATGGACACCAAAAGTGAAATAGTATTTCTTACATCACTCGGGCTTGAGTGACGATGGGTCCCTCAAATGCTATGTTGCATGGGTATGTGATTTTTGGCCATGTACCCGCACCGGGTGCGGGTACGCGTTGGGTACGCTGGAATACGCACCGGTTACGTACCCAACCATTAAAAAAAATACGTGCTGGGTACATGTTGGGTACGTGAATGGGCCATATGGATACGTGAATAGGTTGAGGCACAACCAATTTTGGGGTCCAAAATTTTATTTTACCCTAATTTTCCAAATCCCTCCTCCTCTTCTTCTATCGTTCTTCATTTCTTCTTCACTCCTCACCGCCCAATGATGCCACCACGCCACACCACGCGACCGCCACACCACATCTCGCAGCCGCCACCATGACCCCGCCCAACCAACGACTGCGACAGTACCAGGAACAGCGATAGCCACCGCCAGGGACAACGATCACAACAGCCACCAGTCCACCACCAACCCTCCAACTTCAGTCATGAGCTTGTTCTCTTCTGCTTGATGCTCTATGCAGTATTGCTCTCTTCTGCTTGATGCTCTATACAGTAAAATAGGAGAAGTATGGGGGCAAAAATGATATCACTCCAATGATTTTTCTAAGTGTTGTTTCCCTCCTAATATTCTCTTTAATGCTCCAATACTCTCTTGACTTCCTAAATAAGCTTCACTAATAAATCTATATCTATCTATACTATATAGTAAAGGAGACTACAATTTAAGAATTAAATGCTTTCATCAAATGCTGATTGCTAAAATCAATTATATATTATAAAAAGAGGATACCTGCAATTCAAAAACTGCTGAGGTGTCACTTCCACAAAATTTTGTCCATTTTTTTATTAATAAATTAATTCAAAATTCAACAATTAATTCCCACAATTTTTGGTTTTAAAAATAATTCAAGCTTATAAGATAATAACAACCGAATCAATTGATAAGAACAAATCATTTGATAAAAACAGGTAACAACATAAAAAACAACCGAATCACTCATTACATGCAATTTCAAATTCGGTAACTTGATAAAAAACAACAAATTCAAATTCAAATTTTAAATGTGATTAAAAAATTCATCATTTCAAATCAATTATAAATAATAGTTTACAACTTAAAGTTGAATCAAAACTACATCCAAAAATAAAAATGACATATCAACATTTTTCTTTTGGGGTTGGGGTGGGTTGCAAGGTAAGGTGCATTATTTTTAAATAAGTTGTGTTAGGTGAATACTGATCTCAGTTTTAGAATTTGAGGAATTGTGGATATATTTATGTTATTTTTAAGTTCTTTGATATTATCCTTTTCAAATTTTGGTAGTTTGTCTGCTGTAGATTTTTTTTAATTTGTTGGATGTTATTATTTTCACAAATTGTGATAGTTTTATTGTCAATCATGTAAATAAAATTACGATACAATTTTTTTTTGGCTAAGCTGAGATGCAATCAGAAAAAGCATATACTAAGTATAATGTGAGACATGCTTCATCTTATTTCTGTAACACTCCTTGTATATCATTTTACTTTATAAGAAAAGTAATAAGTTTATGATTACTTGGACTTGTTATTGTTGGAAAAAGATATGAAAATAAGAATTTTCCCTTCCCTTGAAAATTCCTTTTCACAAATACTTGATTAATAATGAAGTTGACTAATAAAATCAGAGTTTGCGGAAACATAGTAAAATAATCATATTATACTCCCAAAATATATCAAGTGTAACAAGTCCACGGATACAAATAAGTATTATTATGAAACTAAATTCCTCTTATGATACCTCTTTCCAAAATATGTATCTTATAAATTCTATTAAAAATAGAAAGGTTATAGAGCTGGTCACTGGTCCTCTGTCCAAACATCCATCTGGTCGGATCCTCGATATCTGAACAAGGGGTTCCCAACCCACACTTTCTACACTCTGCATGCACCTAAGGGACATCTCCCTTCATTGACTTTTGTGCAAGCTAGATATACGATCAACACCTAATAAGGGCATGGGGAGTAAGTATACACTTATACATAATCAATAAAGACTAAAATACAAACACAAGTATATCATGGACAGACAATAATGCAAGTACATATGAGCACACCAATTTTCAACATTATATCTCTTATAATGTGGGTGGCATGATGCATGATTTTCTATCCACAACTGAGGCCTCCACTATTAGTCCATCTTGGACGTCCATCCAATACACCAGTGTGTTCCCGGAACACTACCATACGTTCCCAGAACGCATAGCAAACCATACTTGGAAAAATAAACATCACTCCCAGAGTGTGCATCACGTTCCCAGAAAGTATAAAAACCATGTCCCAGACACTGGCCACATTCCCAGAATGTGTCATCATGTAGGTTGCACACCAATGTGTTCCCAGAACACATCAAAGAAACCGGTCCCAGACACTGGCCACATTCCCAGAATGTGTCATCAACTAGGTTACAAATTTGGTACTCCCGAAGTACCCTCCTCATATTCTCATAATATGATAATCGTTTCCTACCAACCCATCTTCCATTCTCTATGCATGAATGCACAATCATTAAGGTTGGTTTCTATCTTTAATTTAATTATTGTGATTTAGAGATATCTCAATTTCTCTTTTGAATGATTAATTTGAGGTATAACCTTGGGCACCAAAATTCATCCAAGAATTTACTTAAAAACATGACATTAAACTTGGATTGGGAAATCTCAACCAATGGTATCAAATTTTTCATTTAAAAGACTCAACTTTTATTTTTCAGTTTCAGGTACTAATCGGTTACAATCTCAGACTAACCGGTTAGAATTACAGACCTGAACTGGTTAACCATTGCAATTCAAAAAACCCTTTTTCTTGAATTCTCTACCCAATCCATAACAAGTTTTCAGCATTGTTTTATACCTCAAATTCCACTGATTTCATCATTCAAAGTCTAAATCACAATTCATTTCCAATGGAGCATAATTTCCTCTTGAAATTATCTCAAAACATTAAGGTATTAACTCTTCAATAGCAATCTGAAACTAACAGTAATCATCAACATATTTTCAGATTGAATTCAAGTGAAATTAGAGTATAGATTTGAGTAAAAATGGTAAGAACACAGGACCAATTTCAAAAATTCATTTTCTTTGAAATTTCACAGTATCTAACCGGTTACAAATATCGAATAACCGGTTAGATTATGCAGTCTGTACACTGAAAAATGAGGTTTTACATACCATTCTTTTTAATATTCAAATCTAACCAATTTCAACACTCAATAGAGCTCACATACCTTAATTTAAACATGTTCAACCATAGGAACATATTTCATTTGCATGCATTCAATTTAGAGTATTAAATTGCATAAAAACCCACATAGACACAATTTAATACCACACAACTCATGAAAAACACTTAGATCATGATTCAAGCATCAAAATTTCTTGCATGCATCAAATCAAAACTGCTCAAAACAGAATTGAGCTATAATTTGGCCTCCAAGCCTTTTTGACCTTTACACATAATGCCCTTTTGAGTCCTTGTTGACTCAAATCCTAAAACACTTGATTTTAGTCTCAATCTAGTATAAGGTAAACTTCTCCCTTACCTTAGGATAGTGTTGGATGAGTCAATACACTGAGATTGAAGAAAAATCCACAGATTCCACAAGAATCCTCAGTTCTGCCCTTAGCCACGATTTTTAGCAACAGGGTTCAAACACCAGGGATTTTGACATGCAAAACCAAATTAAGAATTGGGGAAAATGGTCAAATTGAATTCTCTGCAACATGCACTAGAGGTAGGAACAGATTTGAAACCAAAAGGGTTTGTGTGCTTACCAAAATCGAGCTTCAAAGTCAGCTCCAGAAACTAGAAGCTGAGGCTTGACAGCACCAACACCTCAACTTGGCAAGCTTCGTTCTCAAACTCCAAGAACTCTCAGCTCACAAACTTTATATCAATACAAAGCCCTTGATGTGAGCTTTGTAATAGTGTATCACTCGTTTTCTAACTCTCAACACAGAAGGAGAATCGCACAAGACGAATCAAGAACCCTATAACAAGGATTTCCCAACCAACACTCACAAAACCTTGATTCAGATCTCAATCCAAGCCTTTTATAGATGAATTCAAACAGCATGCAAGGTGACACGCGTTCCTCAGCGTGATTTGAGTGGGATTCGTGACAATTTCTGGATTAATTGGGTGATTACTCATCAAAATCCACTAACCCAGTTTCTGAGTTCATCGTGTAACCGGTTACAGAGCCCTTCTAACCGGTTACATACTGATAAAATTCAAAAATTAATAATTTAATTACTCTTTCTTCAAAAACCTTTTTAATATTGCAATTAGGTCCCAACCCCAAGGACTAAATTACAATATTCACATTTTATTACAAAATAACCATATAAAAATATATCTCATATTTTTATATATAAAAACACATAATGTACAAAAACTAAAACCTTCAAAACTAATATAAATCAATTATAAAATAATTGTTATCATTAATTTCTTGGTTATTTGGGAGACGAAAATTAGGGGTGTTACGCTACTCCCCCACTTAAAAGGAATTTCGTCCCCGAAATTCATCTTCTGAAATTTTCCACTTTTCCAAAGTTTTTTTATACTAGAAAACTTCATCTTGCTCCCAAAAATTTGTTCTTTAGGGTCCTCCCCCACTTAAAAGAGTTTCGATATAATTATTTTATTTCGAAACATTTCTAATAAAATCTTTCTGGAAAAGACTTTTCAAACTAAACCATAAGGATTCTTCGTATAAAACTCTTAATGTTAAAAGAATCCTTTCAAAGAAATATCTTTTTGAATAATACACTTCACATAGCATTCTTCAGATAAAACATTTTTCAATAAACTTTTGGGAAAAACTTTTCGTGCTACGCACTCTGATCACTCGAGCACGATTAAAGAAACATTTGTATGACTTCATTCCTTAACAGCTTGAGACATTAGGGTGATCAATCCTAATATTCAAGCCATTAATAACAAAATCACCCCTTTCAGATACAATCTTTCGCAAGAAAGACCATACGACAGATCTTTAAGTTAGATGAACTTAAAGATAGGGTAATTATCACTATCAGACTTAGTTAGATAGTCAAGTTCTAGAGACATTTCCGTTGGGGAGACAAAAATTTGTCCTATCCCGGTGGTGGTTAATCTCTCTAGCCATAACTGATCTTTCTATTTCTGTAGTGTCCACAGATATTTATCACATCCAAATGTGATAAAGGTTTTGATCACAGAAAAATTGGAGTTGAACTTCCAACAGGATATTGATATTCTCAAATGATTAGATTAACGTAATCGAAAACATTTAACTATGTTAACTTAGATCAAAGGAAGAGATAGGCTTGGGTTGTCTACGTCAGGAGTAGACTCAACTCACATCTCAGCAGGTGAACTTTTCTCGTGCTTGATTCGTCCATTCCTTTCTCACCTTTTCCTTGAGGACAATTCGGTGAATAATACTTCTGCTTCCTGCAATCGGTATTGACTATTCCCTTAGGTACATCACAACTAAACTCAAAGTGATGTGCCTCACATTTTTCACCTTTAGATGGAAAAATGTTCCCTTCCCTATTTCCTCCTTAGTCACTTTTCTTCAGTCGAGGATTCCTTAACCTTGATATTTTCGTGGTTGATATTCTCCTATCAATCTTTCTCTTATTCTGAACTCAGACATTTCTCGCATGAAATTCATGTGCTTTCCCATAGGCCTCATACATGCTTACCAACATTGAGAAATTCCTTAGTCCTTGATAGTTGATAGCTAACTTGGGTTCGAACATAATCTATTCTTGAAGTTCATGCCTTTGGATTTCTCATCTAGGTTGTTCTAAACAATACTTCATAAATCCCTTGCCTCCATAATATATTTTCTAATATCCATAATCCCTGACTTTAATTCCAAAGATTAAATCTCATTCGTTTCTTTCAACTCCTCATTTCCTGGTTGGAATTCACGAATCCGATTCAAGAATTCGTTGGTGATTTGCAACATTTCCAATATAACGCTAGATGGTTCCTCTTGCGTTACCAGGCTTAGGTATCTGAACTCCTCGATCAGAATAACCTCCTTAACCGTCATTGAGCTCACATGAATAACCTTTCAGCTCAAATCGTCTGCAACTACGTTTGCTTTGCCAGGATGATAATGGAGCTCAAAGCCATAATCTTTAAGAAACTCTATCCATCGCCTTTATCTTACATTAAACTCTTCCTCTTCTTATTGTCATTCATACTTTTGAACTCCAAACTTGTTCATGAATCACAATCTTCTTATCTTAGTACCTATTGTCTCTTTTGCATCATCCAGCTCAATTTTCTACCTTCTCCGATTGGAGTATCTCCTTAATTTTAACTCTTGATTAGTCCATAAATATTATGATTTAATCCTCTTAAATCAATTTCAATGATGAATCAAGGCATTAAGTTATTTTATCACATTAAATCCTTCCTTAAATTTTACTTAAGTGATTGACATTGAATTTGGATTGGAGGAAGATGTTTATTGATACTATAAGTTCCTTCACAAATGTCTCAACTTTTTATTTTAAACTTTCAGCTTCTAACCGGTTACAAGAAACTCTAACCGGTTAGTAAGTATAGTTTTAAAAACCAAAGAATTTCAAGACCATTTTCTTTACATCATCCAATCCGTCTCAAAATAGGATTTAATCATAATCTAACACCTTGATTCCAACTGACTTCATCACTGAAACGATTTAAATCATAATATACTCACATTTTTCCATAATTCCTCTTGGACTAATCATATTATATTAGGGTATAATCCATCACTACCCCACTATAATTGAACAACATCCTATCATTCCATACAAACAGTTGATCTTTCCAAGTCAACTAGGTCAGAGGCCAAGCGATCTTAGAAAATCCTTCAATAATCCGGCGGTAGAATCCAGCCAGCCCTAAGAACTTATTACTTTAAAGATCACATGCCCTGCGAACGCAACTTCGCTCAACCAAAAGTCATCTTTGGTGAGCTTAGCACACAACTACTCCTCTTGCAGGATTCTCCACACAATCCTGAGATGTTCCTCATGCTCCTCCGGATTCTTAGAATAAGTCACAACGAATCCAAATATAGTCTAAAGGTCTAATTCTTATAACCCATAAAAGAACAGGTGCATTAGTCAATCCGAACGACATTATTTCCTACTCATAATGTCCGTATCGAGATTAAAATGCAGTCTTAAGTGTATTCCTGTCCTGAATCCTGATTTGGGGTTAATCCGACCTCCAAAAATACTTAAACTCCTTTAACCTGATTCAACCATAACTTTTTAGCAACTTCTCTACGTGTTTCTTCCATTTGACCATTCCCGATGATACCATATTGTAAGGGTAGTAAAGATAGAATCAGCTTCAAGAATTAACTTGATTCCAAACTCTATCTCTCTACTCAAGGGTAAACCTGATATCATTTCTTGCAACCAAGATTTCTTTAACCCCCTTCTTCCTTTCCTTCACTGCTTCCCAGAAACAGACATATGGATCCATTGGATTCCAGATTCGAAGATTGGAAATCCCAATACAGGGTTGTTCTATCATCATTAATCATGATCACTTGATCTCTCGGCTTCCAAACCGTGCTTAAGATCAGATGTAATCATGACACGGGTAGATAGACAAAGTCTAATACCTTAATAGAACGATTCAGACATACCTTGGAAACAACTACAAGAGGATTTGTAGGAGTCTCTACTTTGAGATAGCATATTGGATAAGGCATAGAGCAACTTTGATCAATGCCCGTATCCATAAGGAACAAAAGAAAGGATAGCTTTAGAGTTTAACAAACTCAACAAGGTTGATCTTTAAGAAGATGACTGCTCTGCACTCGGTCGGAGAAGTTAATTAACTTTAACACTGGTGAGGGTAAATACTCTTCTCCAGAGTCAAGGACTTAACTACAACTCCTTTAAGATTTCCTTATCACTGGTTCTATGAGAACAGAATAAACCAACACTATGGTTCTGGGTTTACAACATGTCTAAAGAGAAGCATACAACTATCATACTTCTACTTAGACTACATAGAACTCTTCTTAATAGCAGACTAAGCTATTCATCTAGAGCAATTACACATAACTTTAGATCTAGTTTGGAAGTATATGAGAGCATACTTCCCAGGAAACATTGCAGATATCGATGACCAGCGTATTGGACCACACACCCAAGGACCAAAAGTCAGGACCATTGCTCTGATACCATAAAAGTGTAACACTCCTTGTATATCATTTTACTTTATAAGAAAAGTAATAAGTTTATGATTACTTGGACTTGTTATTGTTGGAAAAAGATCTGAAAATAAGAATTTTCCCTTCCCTTGAAAATTCCTTTTCACAAATACTTGATTAATAATGAAGTTGACTAATAAAATCAGAGTTTGCGGAAACATAGTAAAATAATCATATTATACTCCCAAAATATATCAAGTGTAACAAGTCCACGGATACCAAATAAGTATTATTATGAAACTAAATTCCTCTTATGATACCTCTTTCCAAAATATGTATCATATAAATTCTATTAAAAATAGAAAGGTTATAGAGCTGGTCACTGGTCCTCTGTCCTAACATCCATCTGGTCGGATCCTCGATATCTGCACAAGGGGTTCCCAACCCACACTTTCTACACTCTGCATGCACCTAAGAGACATCTCCCTTCACTAACTTTTGTGCAAGCTAGATATACGATCAACACCTAATAAGGGCATGGGGAGTAAGTATACACTTATACATAATCAATAAAGACTAAAATACAAACACAAGTATATCATGGACAGACAATAATGCAAGTACATATGAGCACACCAATTTTCAACATTATATCTCTTATAATGTGGGTGGCATGATGCATGATTTTCTATCCACAACTGAGGCCTCCACTATTAGTCCATCTTGGACGTCCATCCAATACACCAGTGTGTTCCCGGAACACTACCATTCGTTCACAGAATGATGGCAAACCATACTTGGATATACAAGCATCACTCTTAGAGTGTGCATCACGTTCCCAGAACGCATAGCAAACCATACTTGGAAAAATAAACATCACTCCCAGAGTGTGCATCACGTTCCCAGAACGTATAAAAACCATGTCCCAGACACTGGCCACATTCCCAGAATGTGTCATCAAGTAGGTTGCACACCAATGTGTTCCCAGAACACATCAAAGAAACCGGGTCCCAGACACTGGCCACATTCCCAGAATGTGTCATCAAGTAGGTTACAAATTTGGTACTCCCGAAGTACCCTCCTCATATTCCCAGAATATGATAATCGTTTCCTACCAACCCATCTTCCATTCTCTATGCATGAATGCACAATCATTAACGTTGGTTTCTATCTTTAATTTAATTATTGTGATTTAGAGATATCTCAATTTCTCTTTTGAATGATTAATTTGAGGTATAACCTTGGGCACCAAAATTCATCCATGAATTTACTTAAAAACATGCCATTAAACTTGGATTGGGAAATCTCAACCAATGGTATCAAATTTTTCATTTAAAAGACTCAACTTTTATTTTTCAGTTTTAGGTACTAATCGGTTACAATCTCAGACTAACCGGTTAGAATTACAGACCTGAACTGGTTAACCATTGCAATTCAAAAAACCCTTTTTCTTGAATTCTCTACCCAATCCATAACAAGTTTTCAGCATTGTTTTATACCTCAAATTCCACTGATTTCATCATTCAAAGTCTAAATCACAATTCATTTCCAATGGAGCATAATTTCCTCTTGAAATTATCTCAAAACATTAAGGTATTAACTCCTCAATAGCAATCTGAAACTAACAGTAATCATCAACATATTTTCAGATTGAATTCAAGTGAAATTAGAGTATAGATTTGAGTAAAAATGGTAAGAGCACAGGACCAATTTCAAAAATTCATTTTCTTTGAAATTTCACAGTATCTAATCGGTTACAAATATCGAATAACCGGTTAGATTATGCAGTCTGTACACTGAAAAATGAGGTTTTACATACCATTCTTTTTAATACTCAAATCTAACCAATTTCAACACTCAATAGAGCTTACATACCTTAATTTAAACATGTTCAACCACAGGAACATATTTCATTTGCATGCATTCAATTTAGAGTGTTAAATTGCATAAAAACCCACATAGACACAATTTAATACCACACAACTCATGAAAAGCACTTAGATCATGATTCAAGCATCAAAATTTCTTGCATGCATCAAATCAAAACTGCTCAAAACAGAATTGAGCTATAATTTGGCCTCCAAGCCTTTTTGACCTTTACACATAATGCCCTTTTGAGTCCTTGTTGACTCAAATCCTAAAACACTTGATTTTAGTCTCAATCTAGTATAAGGTAAACTTCTCCCTTACCTTAGGATAGTGTTGGATGAGTCAATACACTGAGATTGAAGAAAAATCCACAGATTCCACAAGAATCCTCAGTTCTGCCCTTAGCCACGATTTTCAGCAAGAGGGTTCAAACACCAGGGATTTTGACATGCAAAACCAAATTAAGAATTGGGGAAAATGGTCAAATTGAATTTTCTGCCACATGCACTAGAGTTAGGAACAGATTTGAAACCAAAAGGGTTTGTGTGCTTACCAAAATCGAGCTTCAAAGTCAGCTCTAGAAACCAGAAGTTGAGGTTTGACAGCACCAACACCTCAACTTGGCAAGCTTCGTTCTCAAACTCCAGGAATCTCAGCTCACAAACTTTATATCAATACAAAGCCCTTGATGTGAGCTTTGTAACAGTGTAACACTCATTTTCTAACTCTCAACACAGAAGGAGAATCGCACAAGACGAATCAAGAACCCTAGAACAAGGATTTCCCAACCAACACTCACAAAACCTTGATTCAGATCTCAATCCAAGCCTTTTATAGATGAATTCAAACAGCATGCAAGGCGACACGCGTTCCTCAGCGTGATTTGAGTGGGATTCGTGGCAATTTCTGAATTAATTGGGTGATTACTCATCAAAATCCACTAACCCAGTTTCTGAGTTCATCGTGTAACCGGTTACAGAGCCCTTCTAACCGGTTACATACTGATATAATTCAAAAATTAATAATTTAATTACTTTTTCTTCAAAAACCTTTTTAATATTGCAATTAGGTCCCAACCCCAAGGACTAAATTACAATATTCACATTTTTGTACAAAATAACCATATAAAAATATATCTCATATTTTTATGTATAAAAACACATAATGTACAAAAACTAAAACCTTCAAAACTAATATAAATCAATTATAAAATAATTGTTATCATTAATTTCTTGGTTATTTGGGAGACGAAAATTAGGGGTGTTACACATTCAATTATATTCTAATTTTTCTGTTTAAATTTTTGTTTTTATTATTAGATCTATTCTTTGTGAATATTTTATTTTGCACTAACTAATTTTTTTTCTATATTTACAAAGTTCGGTTGATAAGATAGTGAAATAATGTCACACTGGATCTCAACTATTGATTGCACAAAGGATCAATTTTTAGGAGCAAGATTACAACTATTTTATAAAGGATACATGTTTATGAGCGATATTTTTATATCTTCTTTCTTCTCCTAATTTTATTCTACACAATTTCTTTTTAGTTTGCTAATGTGTAATATGAATATTTTTGTAGTTGTTTGTTGAGGTGGTAAATAGGAAAGGGCATTTCAATATTTACATAGTACTCCCTTCGTCTCATTATCTTGGTAAAAAAATGCACTTTTTTTTGTCCCAAATCAAAGTAAAAATAATGAATGAAAAATTTTAAAGATTGTATATTATATTCATGATTGATTCATGATTGAATAAATAAGGAAAGATACAATTAATTACAAAAAAAGAAAATTTGATGATCCATTAATTTTTCAATTATTATTATTACATCCACTAAATGTATTATTACATCCAATTATTATTATATATTCAAATATGTATTAATTATAATAATATGGAAAGTTGTGTGATTGAAATTTGTAATCATACATTATATTTGATTTTGAAAATCGAATCAGGCATTGTATCAAAAGGATTTTTTCTTATTTTTGTTGACTTCGTTGACTTTTATCAAGATAATGGGACGGAGGGAGTATAGAACAATGAAGCAGTACTAATTATAATTCTTTCTTCGTTTTCTATTTTTTTTTTAATTTATATTCACTATGTCCCCAAAAAAATGTTGAAAAATTCAAAGAAATCAGTACAAAAATGGTTTGTTTTTTTGGGATGGACGGAGTATAATAAAATTTTCATATATCATACTATCAATATAAAATTATAATTTGTTCATTACTAATGTATAACCTTTTTTTTGGGCAATTATGAGGCCAAAAATAATGTATGACATGAAGTAAGAGATGGATGATTAATTTACAATTTTGAGCGAAATGCATGACAGGTTTGAGATGAATATGAGATTTTTTGGAAGATGTTTTTTTTTCTTCAATTTTCTAATAAGTTTGACTTTATAATAAGTTAAAATAAAAAAAATGTGCTTCTTAATTTTGAAATATTCTCTTTTTTCTTTTAAATATTCTCTTTTTTTCTTTTTAATTGTGTGGATAATTACAAAAGGGTATTATAATCTAAACAACCAAATGATTTTTCCTTAACAAATTGATGAATAATCATGAGACCACTTTTTTTCCTCAACAAATTAATGGATAATTATTAAATGTTCAAAACAATAAAAGTCTAAAATAAATGTTTTTAAGAAGAAAATAAATATTTAAAACTATCAAAATCAATCATCAATTATATATATATATATATATTGTCAATTATCAATTATCAATCATCAATCATCAATTATCAATCTAAAAAATCAATTATATATAATATAAAAAAAGAATACCTGCAATTTATGTCAAAGGTTGATGGGTCGCTGTAGCAAATTTTTCTTTTCAATTTTTTATTTTTTTTCTAATTGTATGCATAATTACAAAGGAGATTGAGCATATCATTCGGTTATGATACGACAGATTATGTTCAACAACATAAAAAATAATAATACCACACAAAAAATAATTAACAGTTTCAAATATAGACTAACAAGATAAGAAACAACAAAATCTCTACTTAGGTGGAAATTCAAAATCGGATAAAATTGGATAACAAGATAAGAAACAACTAATTCAAATTCAAATTTTAAATTTGTTTAAAAAAATTTCAGCAATTTCAAGTTAATTATAAATAATAGTTTCCAACTTAAAGTTGAATCAAATGATCATTCGATGATTTTTTATCTTTTTATTCTCAACATTTTCATTTTCTCGATTTCACGTTCCAATATCAAAGATAAAATGTTCACTAGCTATAAAAGAAATTCATATGATTCAAATATAGTATTTATTTGCATGAAATATGAATAACTGGTTTTCTTTAAATAAAAAAAATTAGCATATAATTTCCCAAATTTTTGTTTAAAAAAATCCAAATTAAAAAAAAGTTAAAGTCAACGATTTTTGGAAAAACACGAGTAATGGGTAAGTTTACTTGATTTGTTAGATTCTACCAATAATTCAATTCCATTTTGGATATATATATATATATATATATATATATATATATAATATTTTTCATTTAAAAATTAAAAGACACAACTACTCCTTTTATTCTCGTTTTGGATAAATAGGATATTTTGAATTTTTTTTAAAAAAACATTAATTTGATTCAGTTTTGAATAAATAAGATATTTTGGATTTTTTTTAAAAAAAATAATCTTGTTGAAACTGCTTTTTTTTTTCCTCAACAAATTGATGGATAATTATTAAATTTTCAAAACAAAAAAGTTTAAAATAAATGTTTTCTTAATAATAAAATAAATGTTTAAAACTACCAAATAATTGAAGGAGATATGTAAACAAATAAATCATATAAAATAGAAATTGAATAAATGTTTTTTTTTGGTAAAATAAAAATTTATTAAACCACTAGCAAAGAATAAATCAAACAATCAAATACACCTTGGTTCAAAGCCACCTTCTAGGAAGGGTTCAGTGAACCAAGATGCAAACGAACCGGTTTACCAAAAACGAACAAAACCCAAAACAAAATCTAACAAAGGATAATGCAATCTAGAGTGCAGCTAAGATCCTGTCCACAAAAGCTCTGTCATGCCCAAATCGAAGTTGAGGAAATAAAGTCACCAGCTTAACGGCAACCTCACGCTTCAGTCCACCGAATACCACCGCTGCAGATTTCGCCTCTCCCGTGAAAAATCTTCTGTTCCGTTCACGCCATATGTTATAGATAATGGCTGCAAAGCAGGTAAACACACATCTTCTTCTTCGTTTCTCTTTGAACGCGAATTGAATCCATCTAACCCAGTTTGAATATTTGTATGGCCAAGCTGAAATTCCAATCCAGAGGCACACCTCCTCCAGGAGCGCTCTAGACCACGAACACTCAAACAAAAGATGATTCCTCAATTCCTCCTCAGTTCCATACAAGAGACATGTTTGAATCTGAACATGCAAACGATCTCTTGTTTTCAATTTATTATGAATTCCCAACCAAATGATGAACGAATGCTTAGGAATAGAAGTAGGGTTCCAGACAAATTTATGAAGAGGAAAATTAGGATGAGCACCTATTAGGAATGAGTACCCAATAGAGATGGAATACTCCCCATTAGCAGTTGAGATCCAGCTATCTCCTGAAAATCCAGTAATTAGTTTGTCTCTAGCCTTGATAATTTGCTTCCAGTGCCAACTGTCTCCCTGTCTTACTTCAACATGCCAAAAATCACACTCTTTCAAGTAGATAGAGCTTATCCACTTAACCCATAAGCAATTTTTTTTAGATCCTATATGCCATACTTGTTTCCCCAAAGCAGCAACATTCCAGATGATAGAGTTTTTAAAACCCAGACCTCCATTCTTCTTAGGCTTGCGCACTGTGTCCCACGCCACTGCAGCATGATAATGGCCATTAGAGTCCATTCCCCACAAAAATTCTCTGCATTTTCTCTCAACACCCTTTAGCACTGCTTTAGGAATGATAAAAATAGAGGCCCAGTAGACATGAATAGACATAAGAACAGAGTTAATCAACACACATCTAGCCTGGTATGACAGGTTTCTTTACTTCCATGAATTGATTCTGCTGCTAATTTTGTCTATTAATATTGAGCAAGTAGCTTTAGACCACTTCCTAGAAGACATAGGCACTCCCAGATACCTGAAAGGGAAGCATCCCTTTTGAAACCCGGTAATGTTAAGAATAGCCTCCTCTCTCATTTCATTAACCCCAGCCATATAGATCAGAGACTTTTCAAAGCTAGGCTGAAGTCCAAAACTATTGCCAAACTCCTGAAGGGCTGTAAACAGAATACTCACACTAGTTGGATGCCCTTTACAAAAAAACCATTAGGTCATCAGCAAAGGCCAAGCTGATTAGTTTCTGGTCTTTACATAAAGGGTGATATCTAAAATTCCTGTTTTCAGCAGCACCAAGCAAACCTCTAGTCAGAACCTCCATAGCTAAGACAAATAGAAGGGGAGACATAGGATCCCCTTGTCTCAATCCTCTAGATCCTCTGAACACAGTAGAACTCTGTCCATTAATGCAAACAGAAAATGTAGCAGTAGAAATGCAACACATAATCCAATTCCTGAACTGAGCTGGAAACTTAAAAGCAATAAGCATATCCTCAATAAAAGCCCAATCAAGGGTATCATAAGCTTTCCCAATGTCAATTTTCATTAGACATCTAGGAGAGTTGTTCTTCCTCCCATAAAGTCTTAAGAGCTCTTGAGTGATTAGGATATTATGGACAATACTTCTCTCCTTGATGAAAGTTGTTTGATTCTCATGAATAATACTAGGCAGCACAATACTCATTCTAGCACAGATAAGCTTAGAAATACATTTATAAAGATAGTTGCAACAGGCAATAGGTCTAAAATCTTTCACCATAGAAGGGCTATCCACCTTAGGAATCATAATCAGGTTGGAAGAATTTAGGCTACTGGGCAGGATAGAATAGCTAAAAAAATCTTTAATTGCCCTTATACAGTCATTACCCACAATATTCCAAGCTGCTTTGAAAAAACCAGCACCATACCCATCAGGCCCAGGAGATTTATCATTATGAATAGAAAAACAAACCTTTTTAATTTCCTCATCAGTGAATGGCCTGAGCAGAGATAATTGTTGTTCAGGACTTAGCATAGGCCCTCTTTCAACCACCCCTTCATTCAATGAGTAATTTTGCCTTCTGGAAAACAGCCTCTTATAATAATCAGTAAATAACTCCACAATAGCTGCTTGACCAGTAATACAATTACCTGCTTCATCTTCTAAGGATATGATGCGGTTCCTATAGGCTCTTTGTCTTATAGCTTGATGGAACATAACTGAGTTCTTATCTTCATCCTTAATCCAACTAAGTTTAGCTTTTTGTTGGAGAAACGATGTTGCAACCTTGCTAGCCTTCCTATGGAGACCCAACACTTCCTTCTCATTCTGCTGAAGAGTAACATTGGTAGGATCAGCACTCAACATAGATTGAATAGTCTCCAATTTTCCCCTCAACTCCTGTTCTTGCTTCACTATATCAACATAGCTATTCTTGTTCAACTTGCTGAAATCTGATCTTAGGACATTCAATTTTTTAATAATTTGTACCATTTTACTCCCACTGAAATCCTTTGACCAGGTTGCTGCCACAATTGATAAAAACCTCTCATCATTTGTCCACATATTAAAAAATTTAAAACTAGGCTTCCTAATCTCCTTATTTTGATTCCAATCAATCACAAAAGGAGAATGATCAGACAAACCAGGATTCAAAAAATTTGCCTCTGAATTTGGCCATTCTGAAATCCATAGTTGGTTCACCACAACCCTGTCAAGTTTGCAAAAAATTCTACTATCACCCTCTTGCTTATTGCTCCAAGTAAAATACTGCCCTTTAGCTTTTAAGTCCATTAGCTGACATGACCATAGGCAATCTCTCAGGTCTTCATACTGCAATACTTCAAGAGGCAAACCTCCTAGTTTCTCATTTGGACTGAGCATTGTATTAAAGTCACCCAATAGCAGCCAAGGCAGTGTAGCAAACCTTTCTACCCCTTTAATGATCTCCCAAACCTCCTTCCTTTTTAAATAATCATTAGATGCATATATAAAAGTCACAAAGAAAGATTTCTTAGTAACCTTTTCAGATACCAAACAATGGGTATATTGGCCAGACCTAGCCATTATAAGTACATCAAACATATCCTTCCTCCATAGAATCAAGATTCTTCCAATGGGACAAACATTCGTATCTGAGAAAAAACCCCACCCTGGCGCAATTTTCTGAATGACAGAATCTACAGCATTACTCCTTAGTTTATTTTCTAACACACCTAACAATCCAACCTTATACCTTTTATGGAAGCTCAACACTTCCTTCTGCTTAGAGGGACTATTAAGCCCTCTAATGTTCCAACATGCAATATTATCCATGGAGCTTTAGGTGAGTTCCCTCACCTCTCAGTTGTGCCTTGCTTCTTGTCTTAACAGGAGTCCACTGCCCACCATTGTCAATGTCTTATTTAGGATTAGGAGGAGATATACTCTCATTTGCACCAACACCCTTATGCACCATATCTGTATTCTTAAAAGAATCAAAGCCCTGTACCATCCCTGCTGATCCCTTAGGATCAGGACCAAGTCCCTGTACATACCCTTCAGCCATTGTATTAGTAGCTTTAGGATTTCCCTGCAATACCTCCTTACAAGCCTCCACAGCCTTTTCCATATTCTCCTCTGGAATCAAACCCTTATCAATTGATTCCTGCAGTTTCAATCCCTCATCTATGGCTTCAATTTCCTCCCTTGATGGTTTTCTCTTCTCAACCCACTACTTTTTCACATTTCTCCTACACATTTTTGCATCATGACCATACATTGAGCAATTAGCACAAAGCACAGGCTTCCACTCATACGTGACCCCCTGGGTAATTACATTACCAAAGTCATCCTCAAAAAAGACCTCTTCAGGTAAAACTGCTGGATCCACTTCCACTAAGATTCTTGCATAGTTAATATGATTTCTTTCCTGAGTAACCTTATCCACCATAATAGGATTACCAACAAGACTTGCTATTTTACTGAGAGCCCCAACCCCCCAGAAACGTGGACTCAAATTAGGCAGTTGAATCCAGATAGAAACTCTATCAATGAAGGTCTTTGACATTGTCCTCCCTGTCCATGGAGCAAGAATCATGGGCTTCTTGTCAAAATGAAACACTCCAATCTCCATAACAGTGTTTCTTTCTTCCTTAGAATTGAATGGCACCACAATGGTCCCATCACCATTCATAAGGATTTTGTCTATACCATACTGCCCCCATGCCTTTTTTATGAAACCACTTATTACTAAATATGGTGGTTTTGCACCTAACACATAGCGTGTTAGTGCACTCTCCCAGTACTTTAACTCCTGCTCTACATCTTCAGACACTATCTTTCCCACTGATACTCCCTCTTTCAATTCAGGTTGCACAAACGATAGTTTTTCACCAACATTTCTTAATTTTGAAATATCAAATGAATCCCATACTGATGCTTTCCTCCCCACATTAACAGGCAACATAGGGTTTGGCATTGGTTGCGAAAAACCTACCTTTTCTGATATTTTATCTTCCTTATTACTCCCATGTATCATTAAAGCTTTACCTTTAATCTTTGATCTGATTAAATCCAGGCTTCTCAGGTCCTCCGATTTCTTGGCATTCAAGTTTTCCAGTTTCGCTAGGTCTTCTTCATCAATATTGGAGAAATCCAACAGATCAACATCACTCTGTTTACTCTGACCAGCAGAAGAAGAAGGAGATGAAGGGGGCCTCCCTTTTTTCTTAGCCATAATGACTGCGGCGGTGAAGGAGACACCGCGAGGAGAAGAAGGGGAGGTCTGCTAGGGTTAAGATAATTACTTTTATTGAATAAATGTTTTGTTAAGAAGAAAATAAATGTTTAAAACTACCACATAATTGAAGGAGATATGTAAACAAATAAATCAAACAAAATAGAAATTGAAGTTCAACAATATAATTTCAAGTTTGAAAATGGTAAAAAAAAATCAATTATATATTATAAAAAAGGAAACCTTCAAGATAATACTTGATTAGGTGACACTTCTTCATAATTTCCTATATATTTTTTTTTTAAATTTATAATTGCAAAAAATAATAAGTTGTTGGAAAATGAATCATAATTGATTAGACAACAACAAATTATGAGAATATGGATATTGATTAGTTCAATTTTTTTTAACCGAAACAAAAACAATTTTTTATGATAAAGAAGAAATTCATTAAATATCCTTGCTTCATATTCATATTTATTTCAAATTTTAAATTTGAGAAAAATATGAATTTAGTTTGTTATTTTCAAAATTGGTTTGTTAATTCAATGTTTCCTGTTACTAAGGGATTTGTTTTGACAACAGAAGTCATCTACTCTTCGAATGAAATAATTTGTGTAATCTGAGTTCTATGAGAACTATCATTAATTGAAAGTTTGGTAATCAAAATAATTAATCATAGAATGAAGTTTTTTTTCCTAACATTATATTATTGTTAACGATCTTTACTCTCTTTTTATTATTATTATTATTATTATGAAATTACAAAAGCTAATATTCTTTATGTTGTATAAATTCTTTACTCTAAAGAATTAATATTAGAATGAAGACAAATGAAAATCTGATTGATTCAATTTAATTATTAGTAATCTCATATATAAAATTATGCAATTCAGTTAAAAAAATTTATTAAATTTTTAGTTTGAAATAATTATCATATACAACAACATTATGCTATCTAATATATCTGTTCATTTCCTCTAAACTAGTAACATTAGAAAGGCTAAAATATTAACTTAAAAGAAAAACAAAACTAACGGAGGAATCAAAAAAAAAAAAATCTAATGGCTAATGATAATAATATATGAGTGGTTACAAAACTGTCTTTATACCTCTTAACAAAATAATTTACAACGTAAAAATTATAAATGTAATTAAGAGCTAAATGCAACAATAATGAGTCCTATATATAAGCAAATAATGAAGCAAATGAGAAACAAAATGACAAAAAATAATAATAATAATAATAAAGCAAATGTCTATAGATACTTTCTTTTCAATTAAAAAGAATGTTTTCGCTCTGTAACTTCAGTTACAAACTAAATTGCATTATATTGAATTTATGATATACGTTACAAATTGATTTTTTTTATTATTTCTAGAGTCTTTTTGTGTGTATATATGAGTATAAAATTCAAAATCCAAGTCATTTGTTATTGACAACTTGACTAATCACATTACTATTTTTCGTTTGTGTTATTTTTTCTTAATTTGGATTGAGGTAAGGTTACGACAACTTTAGAAAGTTAGCTATCTTTTTTTTTTTTTTTTTTTTATTTTTTTTTTATAAGTAGTTAGCTATCTTATTGAAGGTATGATACTGATAACATATTTTCTTCGTGTAATCATTTTCAATCGACATTTATAATGAAATTCCTTCACATTTCTAACTTTTTATTCAACTCCAAATTGTATTTCTAAAATGTCTTTTCTCTACCAAACACGACTCTAAAGTAAGTTTGAACCATAATACATAAAGAGTTCTTATATACTCTAAAAAATCTCAGTTTGAACCATAATACATAAGTTTCAATCAACATGGCTTTCTTCTTAATTTTTGTCAAAAAAAAAAGAATGACTCGTAATAATTTTATAGTCTCATTTCAATATAATATATTAATTTTTTTCACAATAAAAATATCTATCATTCAAGGTAGAAGAATTGAAGAATCCATGGCACTTTGGTGAAAACAAGGATTTAACCCCAAAAAAGTATTGTTTGAGAAAGCAGCAATCATATGTATCGGTGTTGTGTTATTTAAAATTTTCTATGGTATAACTTTTGTTCAATTTCTATATTTATATCAAAGTTCATGTCAGTTCGAGATCATAGAACGAATAGCGGAATTTAAGACCAATGCATCGCACGAGCAATTTTCCTAGTATTCTCAATAACTATATGACTATTTTGAAAAAGTATCACAAATATTTACTTTTGAAAAAGTGTAACAAATTTTTTTCATTCCCAAATATAATTTTCTAAAATACCTTTTATAATTGACAAAAATTAAAATATCATTGTATTTCAATTTATTATCATTATTTTTTATTAATATTAAAATACCCAAATGTCCAGATTGTATTATAATAGTATTATTATTATTTGATTTTTTAATTTTAACATGACTTATACCATATTGTAAAAAAATATTTTTTTATTTTATCAAAAGAAAGAAGTAGAATGTTGTTAAAAAAATTAAAATTTATAAAAAAAAGCTGAAAAAATCAAGAGCAACGGGTAGCCACTATTCTTCTTCTTCGTGCGAAACCGCAAATTCAGCGGTAGCGGTGGCACCGTAAACAGCAACGGCAATGATAATCAAGAGCAGCAAATAAACTCCACTAAACCACTACTCTCGTTTGACAAAGAATTAATGTTACACTCCATATATCTCATAAATAAGCCCAAAGGATCAAGGGACCACGCGAACACGATAGAGGAACCAGAAGAAACCCCCCATCACGAAGAACAAGAAGAACCACGAAGAACAAGAAGAAGAAGAACCACAAACAACAACAAAGAAGAAGAAACTCCCACGAAGAAGAAGAAGAAGGGAGCACAGCCAACAAGAAGGAGCCTCAATGCAACGAAGAACAAACCAACAGGTTCCCTAGATATGTTGAAGAGGAAAGTGACGAAAATTAGGGGCATCAATGCAAATTTTTTATGTAAACCGGTTCTTTAGGTTTTTTAGGTCATATTTACCGTGTCATTTTTTTACTGTATCATTTAAACTTTTTTATCGTGACAATTTACTGTGCCAAAACTCCAAAATGAGCATGGTAGCCACTCCCATAAAAAAGGAAACAAACAATGACCAAAAAGGCTTTTAAGTTGTGTTTGTGGGATTTTCGTCCGACGCCTGTCGAACTGACGATGGATGGGGTGTGGGTAACGACAGGTTATGTGGTAATCTTGTAAAGGAACTCGACCGTTTTTTTTGTTATTTTTCGGTATTCAGATTGGAAAGCGTTTAAAAGCGGCAAGAAATAAAAACCGACGCCAAGAACACGACGTGGTGAGGAACGTAATTGGAAAGCGATTTAAAGTTTCCAAGAATGTAAATTGCAGGGAATTTAAAGTTGCGGGAACGTAAAGGTAAAGTGCGTTGAAAAGTAATTGGAAAACATAAAGACTGCATTGAATTTAATAAGGGGTGGAAGGCTGAGGTTCTTTACAATGGCGTTTCTCCGTTTATCTGCTCTGGTGAGATGTGCAGGATTTTGGCCAATGTGTGTCAACCTAGCAACCGACCCTGATTACAACCTAAGGACTTCCTATTTATAGGCATAGGAATCCACTAAAATATTACAAATTATTCTCGCACGTTCTGCATAACTGCAGAAGCCACGATCTATGTAACACCCCAAATTTTTAAATCCTAATTAATAAAAATTAATTATAAAGGTTTATTTGTAATTAATTATTTTATTAATATCCTTGATTGTTAAAGACTTATTATGCATGAAAAGGATTGGAAAATCATTAACATATGAAAATAATGTTTTTACATAGTAGTCCCTGTTTTAGGACTTAAAAATAATAATGGGAAGATTTTGGATGAAAAGGAAATAAAAATATTTATTTTTACTATTTTGGAAAAAAAGACTCGAGTCTTTCTGAAAAGACTCGAGTATTTTGCACAGAGTTGCACTCGTGAGTGCGTTGGCTGAGTCACCAACTCAGAAACCTCACGAGTTGACACGTTATCAACTCAGGGACACGACCATAGCTTCGTGTCGACCTGCATGAGCAGTGAATTCGAGTATTTAAACTCTCTTGTTGATGAAGATCAACCATTTTGGCCATTTTTGTTCTGGAATCTGAAGTTAGGGTTTTTGATTTCTCTGGTTTGATTCTCCTTCCTTGAGTAGAGTTAGGTCACAAATCATACACCAATACGAAGCTCACATCTAGAGCTTTGTATAGACACCAAAATTGTGAGTTGAGTGTTTGAGTGTTGGAAGAATCGAAGCTCAAAAGTGGGGGTTTGGTTGCTGTCAACTGGTTCTTGGAGCTCACTTTGATCCTCAATTGTGGTAAGCTCATGAACCCTCTTGATTCCAATTTGGTTTTAATCTCTCATGCATGTTGCAGAGAGTAGATTCTAACCTTTTTCCCCAATTTTTGTGCATGATTACTCACTCAAACAATGTGGTTTTGGAACTCTGCTCACAATGGTTCTGCTCTTTGGTGGCTGAAGTGGTGTGTGCTAGATTGGTGGCTGCTGTGTGTCTGCTGCTGTTCTTGAGTGTTTTTGAACTTGTCTAAGTGTTGTTCAAGGTATGGGAGAAGTCATTCATATTGCTAGGATTATAGATTGTGAATTTAGTTTTGTGTGTTCTATGTGAATAGGACCAAGACATGCTTGCTGGACTTGGAGGTTCAGACAATCACTTGGTCATTTGATTTATAATATGGATAATGTCTGAAATGAATTAATGAAATTAAGCTATAGGGACTTATGAGCTTGGTTGAGTTATAATTGGCAAATATGATAAATCATGACCTTGATGTAGTATGCTTATGGTAAGCCATCAATGGACATTGAATAAGTTTGGAGTAAGTTCTAAATACTGCATTTGTGCTGTACAAACTCAGTTTCTATGTTAATTGTGGGTAAAGGTAATATTGTTATGTTGAGTTGCATAATATGTAGTTTATGCATAAATAGGAGCATGATAGGGTCCTCTGTGAATTGTTGGGATCTTTGTGTTGAGACAAGTTTTAATTATATAAATAGAGCTCATTTGACCATTGGATTGAGTTAGAATTACTCAGAACTGAATTTGGCATGTCAAGTTGTTGGAAATATGGTTTTATGCATAATTGGTGCTCAAATTCAATTCTGTGTAATTTGTGGAGTTCTAAGTGTTTGAACATACTTGTTATATGGTATATGAACTCTGTGGATCATTGGATTGAAGTAGAAATGATTAGAATTGAAAATGGTATGTAAAAATCAAGTTTCAGTCTGGTATGTCTGCAAATACTTGAGTATTTGGCTTAACACTCGAGTATTTCGTGGTGCACCAGAGTGTAAATTGGCGCACCAACTTGAGAATCAGATTGGACACTCGAGTAATACACGAACTACTCGAGTATTCTGGGTAATGGACTACTCGAGTATCTCTTGAATTACTCGAGTATATTTATGAAGTTCTGAAACTTAGTTTCTCTGAAAAGACATGAACGACTAGAGTATAATTATGAACTACTCGAGTAAAAACTGGAAACTGATGAACTACTCAAGTATTATGGAAAATACTCGAGTATTTCTGTTTAGAAAATTAAGAAATGCCATTTTCAATTCTGAATCATTTTGTTTACACTTAAGTGATAATAGTCCAAATAATCTAGGGCTTAAAAGAGATTGATTGATGATAATGTAAAGTGATTGACTAAATAATCTGAGACATTATTAAGTGGGATATACCAATCATTTCTTTTTAGTTAAGAAATTGCATTCATTCTGGAATTAGGATTGAGAGCTAGACTCATTCATCAAGCTATTTGCTTAAATGGGAAACTTGTAATTGAAATATGTGGAGCATTACACTTGCATTAGATACTAGCCTAGTGCTATTGAAGATCGCATAAGATGCATGAATAATTATTTGAGTTTAACCTTTTGATAAGCTGGTTCACAAGGTATAAGCTGTGAAGTGACCATCATATCCTCTTTGGATTAGAAATGATCATGTCTACTTGGTAATCCGGGTCTTAGAACATGAGAAGTTAAAGGTTTAAAAGACATTAGAAGAAGGTTAGTACCTCAGCATGATAAGCGGAGTAAGTCTGATGTCTCCATCTAAGGTTGGTGTGGTTAATAACCAAAAATTGAACCTACGGAATAATTAATGCTTTGAGATATCAATAGACAATGACTTAAGGAGTATTAGGAATAAAGCAAGAGTGGTGATGCTGGTTGATTATGAGGATCAAATCCAAATTGTTAGGGTTCGTTACTTCAACTCGGATATGTGAATGTTGGATAAGTGAGATCACCCTGATTTCCATATGTTATGGATTAACTCCTGCAAGAAGTCGTTGTTCTTAAAGGATTCCGTATAGTACGGTGTGGCCGCTATACGAAGACATGTGGAACGGTGTGGCCGCCATATGTGTGGTAATTGTGATGTGTTCCGTATAGTACGGTGTGGCCGCTATACGAAGACATGTGGAACGGTGTGGCCGCCATATGTGTGGTAAGTGTGATGGAATTCCGTATAGTACGGTGTGGCCGCTATACGAAGACATGTGGAACGGTGTGGCCGCCATATGTATGTGATTCCATATAGTACGGTGTGGCCGCTATATGAAGGCATGGAACGGTGTGGTCGCCATGTGTATGATGTGATGATTAATATATGTGTGACGCATCTCATGCATGGTGTACAGGGAATCGTTCAGTGAGGTGCATGCGGGATTGGAAACCATGTAGTACGGTGTGGCCGCTACATGAGACGGTTGGAATGGTGTGGCCGCCACCGTAGAAATGACAAGGACCTAGAACTATTGGTGGACAATGGTTCAGGGATCATCCCCTTGTATCATTTTAAGATCGTGGTCGATGGGGTTCTAGTATAGAACGGTGTGGCCGCTATACAGGTTGTGGAAACATCTAGCGCACGATTGCCTATCCCAGAGTGTTGTTTTCTGGAAGAGTTGATTATGGAGAAATGATTTGAGAGACGTGCATGCATTGCATGAGAAATTAATGGTTTTAGCCAATGTTGTTTAATAAGACTCTTGGGCATGCTTTTATTATGTTGAAATGATATCTGTAATGATTGTGTTTGACCAATCATATAATCTGCTTAGGCGATATGACAAGTGACTGACTCCCATACTACCATGTCTGTGGTGGTAGGTTCTTTCAAAGGACAGGACTGAAGTCACTCCTGTAGGAGTGGAGGTGTCTAGAAGAAGCAGCCAGGATGACGTCTCGTCATCCGAATCCTTTTGCAGAAGGATCGAGTTGTGAAGACCAATGCTCTGGGTGTAACAAGGGGTTTTTGGGAGTTTGTATTATATAAGTATTTTACACTCAGAATATTTTGTAAAGGAAATACCACCCTTATGAAAAGTACTTTTGGTCTTCACACTTTCATTGCAAAAATTTTTTTGTTAACTCGCATTTTTCAATGGACAAGATTTTGGGTTGTTACAATCTAAATAACTACCCACTACGTTATCCCCCACGATGTAACTGCCCACGTCGTGGTTTGGGCTTAATGGATATTCTGTCGAGCCTTGTGGTGACATCTTTGCTGAGATCCTTTCGGCAAACACTCTTCTTCGATTGCAATCAATCAACTCTTGTCTAAGTCTCTTTGTTGCTCGAAGCATTGACGTTGTTGTGCTCTTGCCTTTTGGTTCTGGGATGCCTTTCGACACCAAGCTCATTTCGACAGATAGGTCGTCTATCGGAATTAACTTTCGACCTATTGTCGGTCTCAGATGCATTCGATTGATATCGGTGATATGTACCTTGATTAACGGTGTTTTACCACCAATCAGCCAAAGGACTTGCCACCGTCATTTCTAGTAGATAGCCATCAGAGGTCCTTTCCTTTCCCTCTTTAAATGGAAATGACGGCCAAAATTCGACCCTAGCAAGACATAAACCTTGGCTTATGAGGAATTACAAAGGTTTCACCGAGACTTATGTATCAAATTATTCAATGCTTCCTCCAACTCGGAGTTCTTACATTGATTTGATACATAGGGGGTGGTTCCTATGTAATCCCGCATGTTTGGTCTTTCACCATTCATGAGGACAAGGAAAGTATTCGGAGCGAAGATTTCCCCACTTCCTCTTCAACTCCTGAATATCACAATCCCACATGTTTGATCTTTCATGAACTCAGGCTATGTGGGATTTGAATCTTTTCTCTTCCTTCCAAAATTCGTGAAGGTGAGCTCTGGCTTTTTCCATATTCTCTCATGGCTTTTTTAGTTTTCTGAGGTGGGGAATTTATAGCCATGGAAAGCATTAAATGCTCTCATAATTACTCTTCCGTTTCCAATGTTGACATGACTGCTCTGGCTTCCTCTTTTCCCACGCCATTATACCTTTGACACAGACCTCTCCTTCCGTTTCTTCCTTCTATCGGCACACGTACACGTCCTTCGAAGTCACTTTTAAGTCGTGAGACTTAATTACACCTCCCTTGACATCACTTATGTTGTCGATACACTTCCTTTGTCGAAATTGACCCTTTGTCGGATTGCACGTTCACCTCCTTCGAAGTCACTTTTAAACAAAAATGTTTAAGTACACTTCTGTCGACGTCACTTATACATCCAACATTCTTGCCCTTTTGTCGATTTCAACTTCTAGTTAACAGAGGCCCCCCAAGTTTTGGTATTCGACGCGCCTTTTCGGAGGATGCCAAAAGTTGTATCTTTTTCGAACTGTCTTTTCATCATTAGGATTCTGAAACGGCGAGTTTATCTATTCAAACTGACGCTTTCTATTGGACCATTGCGTTGGTCTCGAACGTCTTTTCGCTCCTTATTTAAACCTGATCACTTATCATTATCCCTCTTTCACGTTTCCTTGCTTGCCATGCATCTTTTTCCTTCCTTGACCTAAACCCTTTTTTTTAAAAAAACTTTTCTTCAAACATGGCTATTCAAGGAGTTATTGATCCAGAAATTGACTTGAATGTTAAGTACCATGAACGTAGTCTGATTATCCCTGTGACTTCCTTTATTCCTACTAATGGTGAACCCGTCAATCCATCTCTTGCCTTTCTGGGCCATTAATGACTCCATCAGAGCCTGAAGACCCTGTCATGAGTACTCACTTTCCTCTTTCCAATCCTGATGAGATTCGTCCTTTAGCCACTCTCGACCCTGTATACACTTGCCATTTTGACAAGGAGTACTCTCGTAGGGTTTTGCGGAATGTAAAACCACTTCCCAAGTACATGGACTGGTTCGAAAGATTACGGCCTCACAAGAACAAATCATGAAGAAGGGCCGGTTTTGAAGATCTTTTGATTCTGACAACCTCTGGTTTGCGCTATGATGATGGGCTTTTTGGCGCTGCATGCTACTTTTGGTGTCATCGAACCAATTGTTTTAACTTCCGTTACGGCATGATGACTCCGACGCTATTTGATGTGGCCGCTTTGACCAGTCTTCGTCCCGACGGAGAAATCCTGACCGTGGAGAGCAAACCCGAAAATGTTGTCTCCATAAGTGGTGGGTCTTACGCCTTTACCAATTATGTCGAGGCGCGGTGGAACGATTATAAGGATTGCCCAACAGTTAGTGCAACTGAGCATGTCGAGTTTCTGACAGTATAGCTTAGTGCTTTTGTTTTTCGCACCAAATCCCGACAGATTAACAAGTCTTTGGTGCCATTAGCCACGATCTTGCATGAGGAAAAACAAGTGGCTTTAATCCAACTTCTCCTGGCGAAGTTGTATTCGACTATCAGTCACGTCATCGACACTGTTAGAATCAATGATCAACTGGTAACCAACGTCGGAGGCCCCACTTGGCTTTTGCATCTGTGGCTGAACGCCATTCTGAAACGTCATTTGACCTTCACCAACAACCGTGTTTGTTGATTTAGATTCAACTATGGTTGTCTGGTGGAAAATTATTACGTTCCTTCCCTTCCATCAAATACCAACAGTTTCCTTCACTTCATGAGGATTTTTGCCAACATCTCTATGTCATCGACTGATATAGATTTTTCTCCTTTTGCTGATAGAACTCTGGGACCCGACTGGTTCCGTACTCCTTTTTTTGGTTCATGTGTCGAAGAAAGGCAGTTGAATGATGTCATCTGGGGACATTAATTGAGCCAGAAAATCTTGTTCAGTGGCTTGCCTGATTCATCTTCTTGCTAAGACAAAGAGTCTTTTTGTACTATCCGAATTGTGTGGCAAGGCAATTTGGCCTTTGCCAAGGACTTCCTGCCCCCATGCTTCCATCAGTGTCGCAAGAATTCCATCATGGTCAATTGACAGATTATAAAGCTCCTTGGAAGACCATGTTGAATAAGTTCGTGTCGAAGAACCTTGCTTCCGTTAGCCGTTTTAATCTTGTCGGCTTTACACCTTGCTTCCTGGCTAGTCCCAATTTTATCCGTTGGTGGGAGTCTTACTTCAACACCTAACACGTGGATTGTGACACCATTGTAGAGAGGATGAGTGCAAGAACTCCATTGGATTTGGTAGCCGACAAAACTGGTACGAATACTTGTCTTATTTTGCCTAAACTTCATTTTCCCTTTCTATCTTCTAACTTGTCATCTTCCTTGCAGTGGCCAAACCCAATATTATTGATTATACTACTATGATTAAGGCCAATGCGTCGAAGAAGAAAGGTGGTGACCCTTCATCACCGAAGAAATCCAAGAAGCGGCGCCAATCCAGTGTCATTGATGACTTTGTCGAGGCCAAAAAGCAACACAAGGGACGAACGGATAAACTGCCAAAAAAAACTCAGACGGATCCCGAAAGAACTAATAGTTCTTTGATACGTCCACTCTCAAACAGACTTCAAGCCTCTACTGCCACGTCGGCTCCTCCTGTTCGTTCTACCTCAAATCCTATAGTCAAACCTCAACAAGGTTTCCGTCCAAAGGCCAAGTGAATCATAATAAGGGAACTGTCTCCTCATGTCAATGCTCAAAGAACCTATGATGACGCACCCCTAATTGTCGATGTTTCTCACAACAACCTTCGTGATGGCGAGTTCCTTCTGACTCCAGGACGTAATCCGTTTGAAGAAGAGGATGAAGTCGAAGACACCAGTTTTCAATTACAACGGCGTCCTGCTCGTCGTCACGTGGTCATGGACGATTTGTCTTCTGATGATCCTCCCTACACCGTGGTTTCTCCAGAACAGGCCGACAGACTCAAAACTATCGAAGCATCTATGCAAAGATGCATTGATGATACTTCTTCGTCGGCCGTAAATGAAGTTGCTGTTCAGGATTCTGATCAAGGTTTTGTTGACACCATGCATCATAGTCCTCTCGACACTCAAGTCGTGGATTCTCTAGTTGCTGTCGTGGGGCCTGAGACCACTACTACATGTGTCCCTCCCTTTGAGGTAATTAGGAATTTACTTATTCGCCCTTTCTGCAGCATTAAACCAACCTCACCAAACTCTCTTTTATTGTTTTTCAGATCCCCCACGACCCAGTCCAACTTGAAGGTTTTGACAGTAGTTTACCAATTCCTTCTGCATCCACCTCTGCTGCTGCTCCCTTTGTTGAAATTCCTTCTTGCAATCCATCTTCCAGCACCATGGCTCCCTTGATTCAAATTTCCCACTCCAATGTTTTCTCCACTCTTCGTGAATTGATGGCCAAAGCGCGTTCCGTTGATGAAGCTGTGGATTCCCCTTCAAGAGACACTGAATCGGCTACGGATCAACTGATGGTGACTTTAAAGAACATCTGTTGTCGGCCTTTAGATCAGTTGTTGGCCGATTCTGCAACTGCTGAACTCCTGTTCTCTACCATCAATTAACTTTTACAACACTCCGTCCCAGAAGATGTTGAATCCAAGATGACCAATCTGCAACGATTTGTGAATAATTAGACTACTGAAAGTCCAAAAATCCTGAAAGACATCAAAGTTTATGAGGATGTCAAAGCAAATCAGCACGAATTGGAGGCCAAAATTGTTGATTTGGAATGAGAGGATGTCGACTGGTCTTCCAAATTTGATCAGAAACTTCAGCGGATGAAGGAAAATGGGGCCAAAATTCAAGAATTGAAAGATGAGTTGGCCCGTCGGGAACAAGATCAACTGGAGATGAACCAATTCGTTGAAGCTGCCAAGATCACACAAGAGGAGCTGACCGACAAAGTTGTTGCTTTGGTGGCTCCTTACCAACAGGTTACAGACGCACTGTCTGCAAGTTTGCAAGGCTATAAGGCTGGACTTCGACGACGAGATGCTTTCGCCAGGGAATGACGTTCTTTTAGCAATTTGTTTGGATGGACTTTTATTTTGCCTTTTGTATCGTTTGCTTTTTTGCACTTTGATTCTGTTGTATGGATTGCAATTCAATTTAATGGATGTTTACTTCTATCATTGTCGGCTTATATTTTTTCAAATACTAGTCGTTGATTGCAATAATCTTTTTCCCCGAATCGACTTTGACTAATTCATATGCATTCCCTGAGAAGGCCTTTAACACTTGAAATGGTCCTTCCCATCTTGGTGACTATTTGCCGTATTCATTAGAACGTTTGTCGATTGGCAAGATAACTTTCCATACTAGTTCACCCGGTAGAAATGATTTGAATTTAACTTTGGCGTCGCAATACCTAGCAATCTTTTCCTTTTGTCGCATAATATTTTCTAATGCCAAAATTCTTTCATCATGCACCTCGTTCAATTCATCAAACATGGAGTTCCAGTAATCGTTCACAGGCATTTCGTGTTGCCTCTGAAATTGTACTGATTCCAAGTTTATTTCGACTGGCAACATGGCCTCATTGCCATATGTTAACATATAGGGAGTCTTACCTGTGGCCTCGTTTGTAGAATTTCGGATAGCCCATAATGCTGATGTCAACCCTTCATGCCAATTTCGTGGTCTTCCTTTGATTTGCTTCTTGATAATGTTGATGATCCACTTGTTGGCTGCTTCAGCTTGACCATTTGCTTGAGCATAATAGGGTGTCGAAGTCAATAATTTGATCCTTCTTGATGCTAGATATCTCTTCAATTTGCTTCCCAAGAAAATAGAAGCTTGATCCGTAGTTATAGTTTCGGGGATCCCAAATCGACAGTTGATATGGTCTTCGATAAAATCGATCACTTGCTCTTGTTCGACTTTTACCAGAGGTACAGCTTCTACCCATTTGGTAAAATAGTCAACCCCCACCAAGATCCTTGTATGGCCTTTTGAGGGATGTGGAACGATTTCACCAATTACATCTAGCGCCCATCCTCTGAAAGGCCAAGGCTTGACAACTGAATGCAATTCACCTACTGGGACATTCTGGATATAGCCATGTTTTTGGCATTCTTCGCATGACCTTGCAAAGTTCATGCAATCTGACACTAGCGTAGGCCAAAAAACCCTTTGCCTCCGGAGGATCCACTTCATCTTCTCTCCAGCTTGGTGTGCTCCGCATATTCCCTCATGCACCTCTGCCAAAGCTATAAAAGCATCTTCTTTGTCGAGGCACACTTCTAGATTTCCGTCGACTGACTTGTGATATAAATCTTCTCCCAGTAAAGTAAACTTGATAGCTTTCAACTTCAAGCTTCGTTCGACATTAGGGGATGGATTTTCCAAGTAGTCAGCTTTGGGCTTTCTTCAATCGTCGTTTGATGCCAGTGCATTTACCATAACTTCCCTTTCATGAGGAGGATACAGCAATTCTTCGTTCTGAGTCACATTGTCTAAGACTTTCTTTGATACACGGTATCTGGATGCAACTTGAGCCAAGTGATTGGCCTTTTGATTATGACACCAGTATATGTGTTCGACCGATACATAATCAAATTGGCACATCATCCTTTTCGCCATATTGCAATATCTGGCCAATTTTGGACTTAAACATTTATACTTGTAAGATCCATGAAGAATGTTTTGATAAATGCCAAAAGGTTTTGAACAAGTTCAAATGTGTTGATCAAGTTCAAGCTCAACAAGCAACAACAAACATCAAGTGATGAAGAGAGAGCCAACTCATGAAGACTTAGTTTGGTAGTTTATGTTTTATTGTTGTATCTTTTGCCTCACAAGTCTTTTAGTTTATGAGTTTGGGTAGAGTTATTAGAGGGTAGTGAATCTCTTTTGATTGCATGATTATATCATATTTTGAGTATTCACTTTGTCTAAAATCAATAGGTGGCTTAAAGGTTTTAAAGAAAAGGTTTAGTTTTTGAGAAAACAAGTTTTTAGTGATTCTTATGCTGATTACTCGAGTAACACATATTTCACTCGAGTAAAATTTATCAAGCTTGCGGCTTACTCGATTAATCATTATTTTACTCGAGTAAAATGTTTTAAGCTTTCGGCTTACTCGAGTAACACTCATTTCACTCGAGTAACTCGATCAGATATGGTTTTTAAAATGCGTTTTTAACTTCTCAAAAGCTATTCTAAGTGCTCTAACTTTTGGGTATTCTATATAAACCTTTTCCTAATCATTTCTATCAATTAGAATCAACTAGAATCATTTTTGATACACTTTTACAAAGAATCAAAGCCACACTATTCTCTCTCACTCTCTCAAGATCAAAGCTCTCATTTTCATATTCTTTGATCAAGAACCTTGAATCTCTCATGTTGATATTTCATAGCTTTTGAAAGAGATTCATAGGATTGTTATTGTTTTTCATTTGGGTTGTAATCTTTGCAAAAGGAAAGCTATCTACAACATTGGAAGCCTTGATTTTGTGAATCAAGCAAGTTTCATTGGAAGCCTTGGTGAGGCATTTCATCAAGCACTTGGAAGCCTTGTTGAAGAACAAGCATTTGGAAGTCTTGTGAGTGAAGCAAGCAATTGGAAGTCTTGTTGTGAGGGTATCGGCAAGCAAGAGAAGAGGTTAGATTAGATATCAATAGGATTACAAGGCAAGGGTGTGGTATCCTTTGTAGGCTAGCAAGAAGGAAGTCTTGTGAGGCATTCACTTGTAATTTGAGAAACTCTAATTCCTCATAGTGAAGAATCTCTCTTGGTTGAAGAGGGGACTGGAGTAGCTTTCAAGTGGATGAAAGTGAACCAGGATAAATCACTGTGTCGTATCTCTAAACTCTCTACTCTTTACAATTCTTGTTATTAATTGTGTTCTTGGTTGAAAACCTAGAAAAAGTGATTTTTCTATATTTGATTGAATTGAATCTTTATTGTTCAAATTAATTTGGGGAAAATCATTTTCATAACTAGGTTAATCAATAAGAATATTGGTGTTGATTGTTTCCGCTTAATCTCTGATATAATATTTGTTAATTGATTGATTTTCATTGGTTTTAATCGTTTAGATTTGTTTCTTGCGAAAATCTTTCAAAGTTTCTTAAACACCTATTCAACCCCCCTTCTAGGTGTTTTCCTAGTGTATCCTAGTTATTTCACCCACCGAGTGTAGATTCTAACAATTGGTATCAGAGCTCGGTCGAAAGATACGAGCATAGAGCTTTTTCGTTAAAGATCCTTAAGAAAACTACAATGGGTTCTACGAATCCTTTTGGTGGTGAAGGTGCTTCAATTAATCGCCCTCCTATGTTTGGTGGAGAGGGTTATGGTTATTGGAAAATTAGGATGAGAATCTTTATAGAAGCCATAGATGTGAACATTTGGGAAGCCATTGAAAATGGTCCTTATATTCCCTCAAAAGATGTAGAAGGTGTGCTTACACTAACTCCCAAAGATAAGTGGACCGATGATGATAAAAGGAAAATTTAATATGATTTAAAAGCAAATAATATCATCACCTCCGCTCTATCTTATGATGAGTTCTTTAGAGTCTCCCAATGTAAAGATGCCAAAGAAATGTGGGACACCTTGCAAGTCACACATGAAGGCACTAGTGAAGTTAGGCGTGCTAGATTAAATTCTTTGATGCATGAATATGAATTGTTTCGTATGTTGCCTAATGAATCTATATTTTTTATGCAAAAACGTTTTACTCATATTGTTAATCATCTCATTGCTCTTGGTAAAACTTTCGTGAATTGTGAACTTGTTAACAAAGTTTTAAGATGTCTAAGTAGGGAATGGCAACCTAAGGTTACCGCAATTGTTGAATCAAAGGACTTGGACACCATGGACTTAGCTACACTTTTCGGAAAGCTACAAGAACATGAAATGGAGCTTGGACGTTTGCAAATGCATGAAGAGTCGGATAAGTACAAAGAGAGAAAAGGAATTGCTCTTAAAGCTCAAAGGTCATATAAAAAGGAAGAGAGTTCTGATGATGATGATAATGAAGATTCCGATTCGGATATTGATGAAGAGGAGATGAAGCTTCTACTAAGAAAGTTCAATAAGATTCTAAGGAGAAAAGGAAGGTTGAACAAAGACAAAAGTAAAGAGAAGAATTCCCCACACTATAAGACAAAGACTTCAAAAGAAGGTATAGTTTGCCATGAATGTGGAAAGCCCGGTCATATCAAGTACTCATGCTCTAAGTATCTTAAGAAGAAGGAGAAAGAAAAGAAAACTAAAAGGGCATACATAGTTTGGAATAGTGATGATGAAAAAGACAAGAAAAGCACAACTAGTAGCTCTTCGGATGATGAACATGCCGCTTGTCTCAACTTGATAGCTCTAGTAAATGAAGAGGAAAGTTCAAATGATGAATCAAGTGAACAAAGTGATGAAAGCGATGTAAGTGAAACTAAATCCGAAATTTCTTCCAAATATGAAATGTTGTATAATGCTTATGAAGAAATGCATGAACAATTTAAGAAACTAGCTTTGAAAAACATTGAAAGGAAGAAGCTCATTTTGAAACATCAACAAGAGATTTTAGAACTTCAAAAACAAGTTGATGAGCTTAATCTTCAAAATGAAACTCTTGATCTTATATATGCTAGTTCTTCTTGTGATTGTGCTAGTAGATTGAATATTGTGGTTGATTGTGAGAATTGCAAGTTGCTTAAGGATGAAAATGCTATTTTGAAAAATAAGCTTGCAAGTTTCACAAATGGTGATATTAGATTGCGCACATTGTTAAATTTTCAAAGAGAAAATTCAAACAAGTTTGGTTTGGGTTATACTAATGCTAAGAGTAAATCTCATAGAAATGTTGTTGATTTTTCAAAAGTTGATTTTTCAAATGCACCAACATGTTTCTATTGTGGTACTCATGGACATACTTCAAATGTGTGTTATATTAAAGTGCATGGTATACCTAAAGGAGATTTTGTTTGGATGAAAAAGGGTGAGAGTCCCTACACTAACAAAAATGGATCCATAACCATTTGGATACCAAAAAGCAAAGCATGATTGTTTTTGTAGGTATTATTGAAGAGCAAAAGGACTTTCATGTGATATTCATTCATTTGCTACTTCAATTGGTTTTAAGAAGAAAATCCTACAAATTGGTAACATTCAATATTATACAATTGGTATTTGTTTAGTCACAATTGGTATTGCTCATAGTTCTCTCAATTGGTATTATTTCTTATAATGTGATATTGTTTATACTATTGAGAAAATACTATTGGTATCAAATTTTTACAATTGTTTTACAATTGATATCATGTTATTGGTATGCAATTTGTTATAATTGATATCATTGAGTTGAATAAAAGCATGGTAACCATCTATTGATGATGCTTTGGTTGTTATATCATATTAGTATCTCTATTTTGGCTTAGATCATATATTTTAAATTGGTATATATATTTCTTTTTGATAATGCCAAAGGGGGAGAAATATGATGTTTTGAAAAAGAGGAGATTTGTATTTGAAAGATTTTAAAAAGGGGAGAAATATTATCATTTTGGGGTGAAATAAAATAGTATGTTTGGAGAAAGGTTGTTTTGTTGTTTTTATGTAGGTTGAGCAAAGTTGTTGAAGATAGGGGGAGAATCAAGCTTAACTCAATTGGATTTCAAATGTTAAAAGCATTAATTGAGGGGGAGCAAGAGTCTCACCATGTGATCAAATGGTTCAAGCATCAACAACTTCTATGAACTTCAAACGATTTCAAAACATATTTGTCATTTTCAAAAAGGGGGAGATTGTAAGATCCATGAAGAATGTTTTGATAAATGCCAAAAGGTTTTGAACAAGTTCAAATGTGTTGATCAAGTTCAAGCTCAACAAGCAACAACAAACATCAAGTGATGAAGAGAGAGCCAACTCATGAAGACTTAGTTTGGTAGTTTATGTTTTATTGTTTTATCTTTTGCCTCACAAGTCTTTTAGTTTATGAGTTTGGGTAGAGTTATTAGAGGGTAGTGAATCTCTTTTGATTGCATGATTATATCATATTTTGAGTATTCACTTTGTCTAAAATCAATAGGTGGCTTAAAGGTTTTAAAGAAAAGGTTTAGTTTTTGAGAAAACAAGTTTTTAGTGATTTTTATGCTGATTACTCGAGTAACACATATTTCACTCGAGTAAAATTTATCAAGCTTGCGGCTTACTCGATTAATCATTATTTTACTCGAGTAAAATGTTTTAAGCTTTCGGCTTACTCGAGTAACACTCATTTCACTCGAGTAACTCGATCAGATATGGTTTTTAAAATGCGTTTTTAACTTCTCAAAAGCTATTCTAAGTGCTCTAACTTTTGGGTATTCTATATAAACCTTTTCCTAATCATTTCTATCAATTAGAATCAACTAGAATCATTTTTGATACACTTTTACAAAGAATCAAAGCCACACTATTCTCTCTCACTCTCTCAAGATCAAAGCTCTCATTTTCATATTCTTTGATCAAGAACCTTGAATCTCTCATGTTGATATTTCATAGCTTTTGAAAGAGATTCATAGGATTGTTATTGTTTTTCATTTGGGTTGTAATCTTTGCAAAAGGAAAGCTATCTACAACATTGGAAGCCTTGATTTTGTGAATCAAGCAAGTTTCATTGGAAGCCTTGGTGAGGCATTTCATCAAGCACTTGGAAGCCTTGTTGAAGAACAAGCATTTGGAAGTCTTGTGAGTGAAGCAAGCAATTGGAAGTCTTGTTGTGAGGGTATCGGCAAGCAAGAGAAGAGGTTAGATTAGATATCAATAGGATTACAAGGCAAGGGTGTGGTATCCTTTGTAGGCTAGCAAGAAGGAAGTCTTGTGAGGCATTCACTTGTAATTTGAGAAACTCTAATTCCTCATAGTGAAGAATCTCTCTTGGTTGAAGAGGGGACTGGAGTAGCTTTCAAGTGGATGAAAGTGAACCAGGATAAATCACTGTGTCGTATCTCTAAACTCTCTACTCTTTACAATTCTTGTTATTAATTGTGTTCTTGGTTGAAAACCTAGAAAAAGTGATTTTTCTATATTTGATTGAATTGAATCTTTATTGTTCAAATTAATTTGGGGAAAATCATTTTCATAACTAGGTTAATCAATAAGAATATTGGTGTTGATTGTTTCCGCTTAATCTCTGATATAATATTTGTTAATTGATTGATTTTCATTGGTTTTAATCGTTTAGATTTGTTTCTTGCGAAAATCTTTCAAAGTTTCTTAAACACCTATTCAACCCCCCTTCTAGGTGTTTTCCTAGTGTATCCTAGTTATTTCACCCACCGAGTGTAGATTCTAACAATTGGTATCAGAGCTCGGTCGAAAGATACGAGCATAGAGCTTTTTCGTTAAAGATCCTTAAGAAAACTACAATGGGTTCTACGAATCCTTTTGGTGGTGAAGGTGCTTCAATTAATCGCCCTCCTATGTTTGGTGGAGAGGGTTATGGTTATTGGAAAATTAGGATGAGAATCTTTATAGAAGCCATAGATGTGAACATTTGGGAAGCCATTGAAAATGGTCCTTATATTCCCTCAAAAGATGTAGAAGGTGTGCTTACACTAACTCCCAAAGATAAGTGGACCGATGATGATAAAAGGAAAATTTAATATGATTTAAAAGCAAATAATATCATCACCTCCGCTCTATCTTATGATGAGTTCTTTAGAGTCTCCCAATGTAAAGATGCCAAAGAAATGTGGGACACCTTGCAAGTCACACATGAAGGCACTAGTGAAGTTAGGCGTGCTAGATTAAATTCTTTGATGCATGAATATGAATTGTTTCGTATGTTGCCTAATGAATCTATATTTTTTATGCAAAAACGTTTTACTCATATTGTTAATCATCTCATTGCTCTTGGTAAAACTTTCGTGAATTGTGAACTTGTTAACAAAGTTTTAAGATGTCTAAGTAGGGAATGGCAACCTAAGGTTACCGCAATTGTTGAATCAAAGGACTTGGACACCATGGACTTAGCTACACTTTTCGGAAAGCTACAAGAACATGAAATGGAGCTTGGACGTTTGCAAATGCATGAAGAGTCGGATAAGTACAAAGAGAGAAAAGGAATTGCTCTTAAAGCTCAAAGGTCATATAAAAAGGAAGAGAGTTCTGATAATGATGATAATGAAGATTCCGATTCGGATATTGATGAAGAGGAGATGAAGCTTCTACTAAGAAAGTTCAATAAGATTCTAAGGAGAAAAGGAAGGTTGAACAAAGACAAAAGTAAAGAGAAGAATTCCCCACACTATAAGACAAAGACTTCAAAAGAAGGTATAGTTTGCCATGAATGTGGAAAGCCCGGTCATATCAAGTACTCATGCTCTAAGTATCTTAAGAATAAGGAGAAAGAAAAGAAAACTAAAAGGGCATACATAGTTTGGAATAGTGATGATGAAAAAGACAAGAAAAGCACAACTAGTAGCTCTTCGGATGATGAACATGCCGCTTGTCTCAACTTGATAGCTCTAGTAAATGAAGAGGAAAGTTCAAATGATGAATCAAGTGAACAAAGTGATGAAAGCGATGTAAGTGAAACTAAATCCGAAATTTCTTCCAAATATGAAATGTTGTATAATGCTTATGAAGAAATGCATGAACAATTTAAGAAACTAGCTTTGAAAAACATTGAAAGGAAGAAGCTCATTTTGAAACATCAACAAGAGATTTTAGAACTTCAAAAACAAGTTGATGAGCTTAATCTTCAAAATGAAACTCTTGATCTTATATATGCTAGTTCTTCTTGTGATTGTGCTAGTAGATTGAATATTGTGGTTGATTGTGAGAATTGCAAGTTGCTTAAGGATGAAAATGCTATTTTGAAAAATAAGCTTGCAAGTTTCACAAATGGTGATATTAGATTGCGCACATTGTTAAATTTTCAAAGAGAAAATTCAAACAAGTTTGGTTTGGGTTATACTAATGCTAAGAGTAAATCTCATAGAAATGTTGTTGATTTTTCAAAAGTTGATTTTTCAAATGCACCAACATGTTTCTATTGTGGTACTCATGGACATACTTCAAATGTGTGTTATATTAAAGTGCATGGTATACCTAAAGGAGATTTTGTTTGGATGAAAAAGGGTGAGAGTCCCTACACTAACAAAAATGGATCCATAACCATTTGGATACCAAAAAGCAAAGCATGATTGTTTTTGTAGGTATTATTGAAGAGCAAAAGGACTTTCATGTGATATTCATTCATTTGCTACTTCAATTGGTTTTAAGAAGAAAATCCTACAAATTGGTAACATTCAATATTATACAATTGGTATTTGTTTAGTCACAATTGGTATTGCTCATAGTTCTCTCAATTGGTATTATTTCTTATAATGTGATATTGTTTATACTATTGAGAAAATACTATTGGTATCAAATTTTTACAATTGTTTTACAATTGATATCATGTTATTGGTATGCAATTTGTTATAATTGATATCATTGAGTTGAATAAAAGCATGGTAACCATCTATTGATGATGCTTTGGTTGTTATATCATATTAGTATCTCTATTTTGGCGTAGATCATATATTTTAAATTGGTATATATATTTCTTTTTGATAATGCCAAAGGGGGAGAAATATGATGTTTTGAAAAAGAGGAGATTTGTATTTGAAAGATTTTAAAAAGGGGAGAAATATTATCATTTTGGGGTGAAATAAAATAGTATGTTTGGAGAAAGGTTGTTTTGTTGTTTTTATGTAGGTTGAGCAAAGTTGTTGAAGATAGGGGGAGAATCAAGCTTAACTCAATTGGATTTCAAATGTTAAAAGCATTAATTGAGGGGGAGCAAGAGTCTCACCATGTGATCAAATGGTTCAAGCATCAACAACTTCTATGAACTTCAAACGATTTCAAAACATATTTGTCATTTTCAAAAAGGGGGAGATTGTAAGATCCATGAAGAATGTTTTGATAAATGCCAAAAGGTTTTGAACAAGTTCAAATGTGTTGATCAAGTTCAAGCTCAACAAGCAACAACAAACATCAAGTGATGAAGAGAGAGCCAACTCATGAAGACTTAGTTTGGTAGTTTATGTTTTATTGTTTTATCTTTTGCCTCACAAGTCTTTTAGTTTATGAGTTTGGGTAGAGTTATTAGAGGGTAGTGAATCTCTTTTGATTGCATGATTATATCATATTTTGAGTATTCACTTTGTCTAAAATCAATAGGTGGCTTAAAGGTTTTAAAGAAAAGGTTTAGTTTTTGAGAAAACAAGTTTTTAGTGATTCTTATGCTGATTACTCGAGTAACACATATTTCACTCGAGTAAAATTTATCAAGCTTGCGGCTTACTCGATTAATCATTATTTTACTCGAGTAAAATGTTTTAAGCTTTCGGCTTACTCGAGTAACACTCATTTCACTCGAGTAACTCGATCAGATATGGTTTTTAAAATGCGTTTTTAACTTCTCAAAAGCTATTCTAAGTGCTCTAACTTTTGGGTATTCTATATAAACCTTTTCCTAATCATTTCTATCAATTAGAATCAACTAGAATCATTTTTGATACACTTTTACAAAGAATCAAAGCCACACTATTCTCTCTCACTCTCTCAAGATCAAAGCTCTCATTTTCATATTCTTTGATCAAGAACCTTGAATCTCTCATGTTGATATTTCATAGCTTTTGAAAGAGATTCATAGGATTGTTATTGTTTTTCATTTGGGTTGTAATCTTTGCAAAAGGCAAGCTATCTACAACATTGGAAGCCTTGATTTTGTGAATCAAGCAAGTTTCATTGGAAGCCTTGGTGAGGCATTTCATCAAGCACTTGGAAGCCTTGTTGAAGAACAAGCATTTGGAAGTCTTGTGAGTGAAGCAAGCATTTGGAAGTCTTGTGAGTGAAGCAAGCAATTGGAAGTCTTGTTGTGAGGGTATCGGCAAGCAAGAGAAGAGGTTAGATTAGATATCAATAGGATTACAAGGCAAGGGTGTGGTATCCTTTGTAGGCTAGCAAGAAGGAAGTCTTGTGAGGCATTTACTTGTAATTTGAGAAACTCTAATTCCTCATAGTGAAGAATCTCTCTTGGTTGAAGAGGGGACTGGAGTAGCTTTCAAGTGGATGAAAGTGAACCAGGATAAATCACTGTGTCGTATCTCTAAACTCTCTACTCTTTACAATTCTTGTTATTAATTGTGTTCTTGGTTGAAAACCTAGAAAAAGTGATTTTTCTATATTTGATTGAATTGAATCTTTATTGTTCAAATTAATTTGGGGAAAATCATTTTCATAACTAGGTTAATCAATAAGAATATTGGTGTTGATTGTTTCCGCTTAATCTCTGATATAATATTTGTTAATTGATTGATTTTCATTGGTTTTAATCGTTTAGATTTGTTTCTTGCGAAAATCTTTCAAAGTTTCTTAAACACCTATTCAACCCCCCTTCTAGGTGTTTTCCTAGTGTATCCTAGTTATTTCACCCATCGAGTGTAGATTCTAACAATACTCATTAACCAACTATTTAATAACTAGCTGGGAATCTCCCTTAATAGCCACGTTCTTGGCTTTTAGGAAAATTAAAATTTCAAGGCCGATTAAGATGGCCTCGTATTCTGCTTCGTTATTTGAACATGGGTACTTGAAATTGAACATGAATTCCGTAGGGATTCCGTCGGGGGACACAAGCAAGATTCAAACTCCTGCCCCTTTCCTAGGCGACGATCCATCAAAATGCATCGTCGAAGGCCTTAATCCGACGTAATCGACATAATGCCACGTCTACACATGGGTGATCTGCCAAAAAGTCGGCCACTACTTGGCCTTTGACGGCTTTTAATGGCATATACTGGAGTGAAAATTCCGTTAACGCTAAAGTCCACTTGCCGATCTTGCTATGGATAATTGGCTTGGATAACATGTATTTAATAACGTCAGACTTCGACAAAACTAAAACATGAAAACTTTTCATATAAAGTTTAAGCTTTGTACAAGAAAAATAGAGCGCTAAGCATAATTTCTCTATAGCACTGTACCGTGTTTCGACATCATTTAACACTCTACTTAAATAAAATACAGCTCTTTCTACACCATTCTCGTTCTCCTGAGCTAACATGCTACCTATAGTGTAATCAGAAGCTGATATACACAATTTCAATGGGAAACCCGGTTGAGGCGGCATCATTACTGGTGGTGTTGTCAAGTACCGCTTCAAATCATCAAATGCTGCTTGTTGGACTGGCCCCCAATTGAATTATTCATCATGCTTTAGCCTTACAAGAGGCGAAAAGGCTCTAGTCCTTCCTGACAAATTTGATATAAATCTTCTTAAATAATTCACTTTGTCAAGGAATGACTGTACCTCTTTCTTATTTGTTGGAGGAGATGCTTCTATGATTGCTTTGGCTTTGTTCTTATCGACTTCGATGCCATTTCTGTGGACAAGAAACCCCAAGAACTAGCCAGCTATGACTCCAAAGGTGCACTTTATGGGATTCATCTTCAAGTTATGTTTCCTCATCCTGTCGAATGCCTTTTCCAGGCTTTCTAGATGCTCCTCTTGAGTCTTGGACTTGATCACTATGTCATCAATGTATAATTCCAAGAACTTGCCAATCATGTCATGGAAAATCAGGTTCATTGCTCTTTGGTATGTAGCTCCTACATTCTTGAGTCCAAATGGCATCATCACCCATTCAAAGGTTCCAATAGCACCGGGGCATCTGAACGCAGTCTTCGACACATCGCCTTCAGCAATGAAGATCTGATTATAACCTAAAAAAGCATCTAGCAAACTCATTACCTCATGGCAAGACGCTGAGTCTACCAACATGGCTGCTATCGGCATAGGATATTCGTCTTTTGGTGTGGCAGAATTTAGATCCCTGAAGTCAACACAAAGTCGCATCTTTCCATTTTTCTTTATGATGGGTACTATATTTGCCATCCATTTCGACATACCTTGCTGTTCTGATAAACTTTGCTTTCAACAGTCTTTCTATTTCTTCTTTAATCTTGAGGACTACATCAGGTGCAAAACGTCGAACAACCTGTTTAATTGGTTTATGATCAGGCCGTAAAGTCAGCCTGTGTTCAACCAACTCCCTGTCGAGTCCTGGCATGTCCTCATATTCCCACGGGAAGCAATCTTTGTTCTTCCTAATGAGGTTGATGAGCTTTTGTCGAAACTCCTCCTTCAACAACGAACTCACATAAATGGGTTTCGGCTTCTCAGCTGTTCCAAAATTTACTTCATCTCCAGGATCTTCACTAATGAACCGTGATTCTTCATCTGTCCATCCTCTCTCGAATCCCAAAGGGCTATCATCGACAATACAATCCTGGAATGTACCTGTCTGGATGGTGCATTGCATTCTGTTGGATACGTAAGATGACAGTCTTTCCAATTGTCGGTCAACCATTGTTACTGGTCGAAGGTCGCTGCTCGACGGCCTTGTCCATCTCGACAATTGAAATCCCATAGTTTTCCATCAAACATTGATTTACTATGGGTTTCTGGAAATGATCAGCATCAAGTCGTATAGGCTTAATACTTGGGTTGTAGACTTTAAAGTCTACATGCATTTTCTGCATGTAACAAGGGCTATCATCCGCAGCAATAACCTCCACTTTGTTCTTTTGATTCCATAGAATCAATTTTTGATGAGCCGTGGAAGGAACGGCCCCCACAGCATGGATCCAATCTCTTCCTAACAGCAGATTGTAACTGGCCTTAGACGGAACCACAATGAATAAGGTGTCTCTAACCATGGACCCCACTTCAACCTTCAACATTGTGACACCATGTGACTGAGCGATCTTGCCCGTAAAACCGACCACAACGACATTTGTTGGTATCAAATCCGCCTCTGTCTTTCCCATTCTTTTAAATACGTTCCAAGGTAAGACGTTAACGGCTGCACCTCCATCCACCAATACTCTGTTTAGAGGTTTTCCGTCAACAATGGCTTTGATATGCAAAGGCCTCAAATGTTCCCTTTTACTCTCCTCCAGGAGCTCGAAGTGTGCAATATGACTAATGTCCATTTCCAAATGGAGCATATCAAGTAGAAAAAGACATTCAGGAAGATCGGGTATCTCATCACTCAAGTACGAGTCGTCGAACCCATCACTCTCATTCCCTTCCTCCTCAGCATGATCTCCTAGCATGTCGAAAGGCAATCCAAGATTGTTAATCGACAGGCTGTTGATCTTCTTGGTTTGGGCATCTATCATGTCCTGATCGGTTACGATGACATCCAAACTGTCGTCAGAATCTCCTTCATATGACTCGTTCATTTGGTTAGACCCTTCAGACTTCCTTACCCATTCCTTCTTCTGTTTGATTCCTCCTCGAGTTTTAGCCGTTGCCGGCTTCATCGTTGCGACAAGAAAACCTTCATTGTTCATGGGCAGTTCTCTAATCTTGACCTCTTTAGCCTCTAATTTACGCATACGTTGGAGCCTCCTCTTTTGAGTTCTAGTCAATCCTTCATAGATCGAGCCACACGTCGACTCCGACTGCTGCTTCCGTCCTTTCTGAATGACTCGACCATGCATCGGTGATCTTGAGGGACGTCCTCCATAAATTCTTCGGCTTAAGAAAGGCCGACGGGCCTCTCGGAATGTTTCTCGTCGGATACGTTCTCTTTCTTGAATTCTGGATCTTAACTTTTTCCTCAAGTCTTCTCTCCTATACTCTTTCTCCTTTCGTGTCGCAGCTTTCTCATCATAAACTACTTGGCACCTTGGGCAAATCTAGAGATCCACAAGTTGCTTCCTATTGCAGAAATGTCGGAACGATTTTCCAGACTTCGGGAAGATTTCAGAATCATGAGCCAGTGACATTGTGTTGATAGAGAACACCCCTTGAGTCTCAACCTCGTTTATTTCTTTCTGAAATGGGTCTGTGTCGATCTTCATGTCTTTCTCTAGGAACTTCAACTTCCCTTTGTCAATTCCTTGTTGAATCAAATCCGTGAAAGCTAAGCAATCATTGGTATTATGAGTGCAATTGTTATGATATTTGCAATATTTTCTTCCTTTCAGTTCATCTTTTTTCAACAGTTTATGACCTTCAGGTAACTTAATCTGTTTATCCTTTAACAACATATCAAAAACTTGTTCAGTCCTAGAAATGTCGAAAGTGTACGTTTTCTTATACAGATTCTCATTAGCAGGTTTCGATAGCTTTAAGGCGAAACACGTATAAGGTTTCTCATTTCCTAATTCTATTACGTTCACCTCCGAGCCATTATCGAATGCCTCCCCGTCGGAAGGCCGGGAATCAACATAGTGGATTCGCTCTCTTTTGAGAACTTTAGAATCCCTTCCTTTTGCTTTTTCATCCCTTAGATTTTCAATTTGCCGCACACAAGCGGCTAATTGAGCAAAATCCAATAGATGTTGGGTAACTAACTTTTTCCGAATGTGATATTCTAAACCAGTTACTGCCATCTTAACTACTTCCGGTTCAGGAATCGGAGTAAAACATCTACTCCTCATTTTCCTGAAATGCGATAAGTAATCGTCGATAGGCTCCCCAACAAATCTTTTCACACTTAACAAATCTGTCAAGGCAACTCTCAATTCGCCTCTAAAGAATTGCTCGTGGAAAGATCTTTCCAACTGGGTCCATGCATATGTGGAATTGGATCTTAACGTTGAGAACAATGAAAAATCATTTTTCGTCAAAGAACTAGGGAATAGCTGCATTTTGATTACTTCATCAGCGGCTAAGCCACCCAATTCAATGGTGTAGCGGGTGACATGTTCGACAGTAGATTCACCTGATTCTCCGGCGAACTTCGATAACTTGGGCACTTTTACTCCCCTTGGGATTTCCGCATGTTGTACCCACTCCAAAAAGGGTGAATTAAACCCAATCCTGCTTAGCGCCTGTTCGACTATGCGGTTCACATCATCTGGCTCGACTCGTGTCTCCCTTCCTTGTCGAAGTAAGTGTCTTGCCAGTGCTGCTTGAATATCCTCTCCTCTTTGCATGAATGCAACTTGCGCTGGATTCTGCACATATTGTGGTGTTGCGACACCAGGATGGAACACCGCTTGAGGATTTTCCAGCATCACGTTACCTGCACTGAAAGTTGGATTAGTACGAACATTATCCCATGAAGTTATAACTCTACTATCTTGCTGTGGTGACGACACTCGAGCAGTGTGTCGCATATCTTGACCATCAGGGTAGCCTTGCACCAAGATCGGTCTTTGTAAATTTCTGTCTCCTCGTGGAGTGTTTACGGACTCATTGTGTTCGTTATCGTCGACTCCCAAGACTTGGTTTAATCTTTTCATGTACTGAGCAATTTTCCCACAAGTCTCGTTCGTCACTAACATTGCTGGATTGATCACTGAACTTAACTGAGCCGTTAATTGGTCAACTAATTGGACATTAGCCTCTTCAATCTGTTGACGGATATGTGTGACGGGATTAATTGGCATATATCTTGAACCGCTACTTGTGCCAGCCATATCCGTGGCAGAACGCGTAAATGCCATGTTAGTGGTCCCCGTGGTTGCATTCGTACTTCCAATAGAGCTGCTCAAAGGCCATGCCAAAGTCGACCCTGGAATGAAGCCAGGTGGCAAACCATAAAGAGGAACTTGTCCCCCACTGGTTGAATTACTACCAAAAGTAAAACCACTGGTGATATTACCCCTATTAGGGCCATTGTTTGGTCGTTGAATTGCTGTTACGACAGTTGATTCTACGACAGAACCACTTCCTCCGGTCATTTGAGGAACACCTGCTGAAATAGTAGCCGTATCAATTTCTGAAATGACAGTGGTTTGTTGACCACTTTAGACTGGAATTAACCATTGAGGACGAAGATGACAAAGTTATGCCACTTCTCAAACGCATACAAATGGCTACAAGTTACTCTGAACCTGTCCTACTGGGCGTGCCAATTTATTTGTGGGATTTTCGTCCAACGTCTGCCGAACTGACGATGATGGATGGGGTGTGGGTAACGACAGGTTATGTGGTAATCTTGTAAAGGAACTCGACCGTTTTTTTTGTTATTTTTCGGTATTCGAATTAGAAAGCGTATAAAAGCGGCAAGAAATAAAAACCGATGCCAAGAACACGACGTGGTGAGGAACTTAAATGGAAAGCGATTTAAAGTTTGCAGGAATGTAAATTTCAGGGAATTTAAAGTTGCGGGAACGTAAAGTGCAGGAAAGTAAAGTGCGATGAAAAGTAAATTTGAAAGCGTAAAGGCTGCATTGAATTTAATAAGGGGTGGAAGGCTGAGGTTCTTTACAATTGCGTTTCTCCGTTTATCTGCTCTGGTGAGATGTGTAGGATTTTGGCCAATGTGTGTCAACCTAGTAACCGACCCCTATTACAACCTAAGGGATTCCTATTTATAGGCATAGGAATCCACTAAACTATCACAAATTATTCTCGCACATTCTGCATAACTGCAGAAGCCACGATCTAAATAACTACCCACTACGCTATCCCCCACGATGTAATTGCCCACGTCGTGGTTTGGGCTTAATGGATATTCTGTCGAGCCTTGTGGTGACATCTTTGCTGAGATCCTTTCGGCAAACACTCTTTTTCGATTACAATCAATCAACTCTTGTCTAAGTCTCTTTCTTGCTCGAAGCATTGACGTTGTTGTGCTCTTGACTTTTGGTTCTGGGATGCCTTTCGACACCAAGCTCATTTCGACAGATAGGTCGTCTGTCGGAATTAACTTTCGACCTATTGTCGGGCTCAGATGCATTCGATTGATATCAGTGACATGTACCTTGATTAACGGTGTTTTACCACCAATCAACCAAAGGACTTGCCACAGTCATTTCTAGTAGAATGCCATCAGAGGTCTTTTCCTTTCCCTCTTTAAATGGAAAAGACGGCCAAAATTCAACCCTAGAAGGACACAAACCTTGGCTTATGAGGAAATACAAAGGTTTCACCGAGACTTATGTATCAAATTCAATGCTTCCTCCAACTCGGAGTTCTTACATTGATTTGATACATAGGGGGTGGTTCCTATGTAATCCCGCATGTTTGGTCTTTCACCATTCATGAGGACAAGGAAAGTATTCAGAACGAAGATTTCCCCACTTCCTCTTCAACTCCTGAATACCACAATCCCACATGTTTGATCTTTCATGAACTCCGGCTATGTGGGATTTGAATCTGTTCTCTTCCTTCCAAAATTCGTAAAGGTGAGCTCTGGCTTTTTCCATATTCTCTCATGGCTTTTTCAGTTTTCTGAGGTGGGAAATTTATAGCCATGGAAAACATTAAATGCTCTCATAATTACTCTTCCGTTTCCAATGTTGACATGACTGCTCTGACTTCCTCTTTTCCCACGCCATTATACCTTTGACACATATATCTCCTTCCGTTTCTTCCTTCTATCGACACACGTACACGTCCTTCGAAGTCACTTTTAAGTCGTGAGACTTAAGTACACCTCCCTCGACATCACTTATGTTGTCGATACACTTCCTTTGTCGAAATTGACCCTTTGTCGGATTGCACGTTCACCTCCTTCGAAGTCACTTTTAAACAAAAAATGTTTAAGTACACTTCCGTCGACGTCACTTATACATCCGACATTCTTGCCCTTTTGTCAATTTCAATTTCTAGTTAACAAGTTGAAAATACCACAAGACTATGCAGAACAAATCCTCAACAAGGCATATTATAATTCAGAAAGGGGATCTAGTTTTTTATATTTTTTTTCTAAAATGTCTTCATGTATGTTTTTTTTTTAAAATTTTTTACTTCCTACGCTCGGAAATCAGCATACAAGTTTTAAAATTACACATACGCTGACCCCGTGACGTATTAATATTTTTTTTCTCTAGTACCATGACCCCCAGCTTATCTTAAAAATTATACATACTACATTGAGGAATCAGCTTACAAAATTAAAAATGTTAATTTTTCCTAGTAAATTGACCCTTCAGCGTATGAGTAATTTTTTAAGACAAGTTGAGATAACAGCTTACAAAATTAAAATTGTTAATTTTTGCTAATAAGCTAACCCCTCACCGTATCCGTAATTTTTTTAAGACACGGTGAGGGGCTAGGCGGTTAGCGTATCATCCCAAAATTTGCACTTCTTAGAGGGAACAAACCTCTAATCTAAATTCTCCTTCTCCTTGCTTTCCTGTCTGATCCATGAACTTAGTCGCAACTTTTCTGGCATTATTGAGCACTCCTTTGTAAACAAGTCCAAATCCACCATGACCTACAACCACATTGGACTTGCTGAAGCCACCACTTCATGAAAGTGAACACCTGTAGTCCTTTCTCAGCTACAACTTGCAGATTTGCAAAGTCACTTTTCTCGTTAAGGTTAGCATCTTCAACTAAAAGTTAATCAAGCATACTCTATAAGTAAGTGGGCCATCATTTTGCTCATGTAAGGCAGAAAAAGAAAAGATTAAAAAACTCAATAGTTCGAACAACCAAAAGGTGCTGAAGCATTAAAGCATTATCAATTTTGTAAGTATTAAAGCATTATCAATTTTGTAAGTGGGATGATACGCTGACCCTCAGCGTGTTTAAAAAATTACACATATAAAAGGGGTCAGTTTATTGGGCAAATTTAACATTTTTAATTTTGTAAGCTAATCCCTCAGCGTATGTGTAATTTTTAACATACACTGGGGGTTAACATACTCGGAAAAAAATATTAATATGTCACGGGGTCAACATATCTGTAATTAAAACTTGTATGTTGATCCTTGAGAGTACGAAGCATAAAAAAATACTCCCTCCGTCCCATTATCTTGGTAAAAAAATGCAAAAAATTTTGTCCCATATTAAAGTAAAAAAATAAATGAAAAATCCTAAAGATTATATATTGTATCAATGATTGATAAGTAAGTAAGGAAAACATATTTAAAGATTTTTTTTAAAGCAATATTGCAATGTGTATTAATTGTAATGATATGAAAATTTGTGGAATATCAATTTATAATTAATGAATGAATCATGCATTATATTAAATAGATACTATCTTATTTTCATTGACTTGTTTGACTTTTACCAAGATAATGAGACAGAGGGAGTAAAAAAATACATCTATGATGGCATTTTGGGGAAAAAAATAAATTTTGGGAGTCAAGTATTAAATGGGTGGTCAAAAAACTAGATCCCTTCATAAAGGTGAAAGTCTGAAGCATGTGTACTCCTAAACTGGTGACGTACCCGTACCAGGTACACCTTGGGTACCGATACACGTATTGTACTCCTAGATACTTATAAATGATATGTTAAGCTATATTTTAGATGTGCATCGTACCAATAATCTAAATTTTGCCTTAGAATTTATATTTTAATGTTATAATCAATCTTTCGTCCTTGTATCTTGACTTATTATGAGTATTAACCTCTAATTTTACAATACTCATATGCTATTTCGATTCAAATATCGTTTATTAACACTTTGTTTATATATATTTATATGTAAAATTTAAATTTGTATTGTCATACTTGTACCCTAGTATTTTTAGAAAATGTCGTACCCTATACCCGGTACTGTACCCGTATCCAATACCGTACATATTGGTGCAACGTAGGGTGAAACACATCCATAATTGAGATTACACTTTTGACTTCAAATCAATTTTCAATTTCATATCATAAATCCAAAACTTTGAATCAACATTGAGTCAAATTTTCTAATGAACCCAATTAAAAAAAACAAATTTAAATCTCAAATTCAAATCAAGTTCCTAAGTATCCAACTATCAATCTCCATTACAAAACTAAGTTCACAAATCGTTTCAAAATAGCAACATCAGCTCTCACCAATCTCAAGTAAATAACACATGAGATGCTTATTTCCATTTCTAGATAAACTCATAATTCAAACAAAAGTTCCAGGATAAATCAACAACGCATTCAACCTTCAAATTCTCATGACATTCCTTAATCGCAAGTGTCAGTCTGTTCCTGGGATTTTCGTTCGACGCCTGCCGAACTGACGATGATGGATGGGGTGTGAGTAACGACAGGTTATGTGATAATCTTGTAAAGGAACTTGATCGTATTTTTGGTATTTTTCGGTATCCGAGTTGGAAAGCGTTTAAAAACAGCGGGAAATAAAAACCGGCGCCAAGAACACGACGTGGTGAGGAATGTAAATGGAAAGCGATTTAAAGTTTGCAGGAATATAAATTGCAGGGAATTTAAAGTTGCGGGAACGTAAAGCGCAGAAAAATAAAGTGCGATGAAAGGTAAATTGGAAAGCGTAAAGATTGCATTGAATTTAAAAAAAAAAGGGTTGAAGGCTGAGGTTCTTTACAATGGCATTTCTCCGTTTATCTGCTCCGGTGAGATGTGTAGGATTTTGGCCATTGTGTGTCAACCTAGCAACCGACCCCGATTACAACCTAATGACTTCCTATTTATAGGCATAGGAATCCACTAAACTATTACAAATTATTTTCGCACGTTCTCCATAACTGTAGAAGCCACGATCTAAATAACTACCCACTACGCTATCCCCCACGATGTAACTGCCCACGTCGTGGTTTGGGACAGTTCGGCAATTCGGCAGATAACCTGTCGTTACCCACACCCCATCCATCATCGTTAGTTCAGCAGGCGTCGGACGAAAATCCCACGAACAAATTGGCACGCCCAGTGGGACAGGTTCAGAGTAACTTGTAGCCATTTGTATGCATTTGAGAAGTGGCATAACTCTGCCATCTTCGTCCTCAATGGTTAATTCCTGTCAAAGTGGTCAACAGACCACTATTATTTCAGAAATTGATACGGCTACTGTTTCGGCAGGTGTTCCTCAAATGACCGGAGGGAGTGGTTCTGTTGTAGAATCAACTGTCGTAACAGCGATTCAACGGCCAAACAATGGCCCTAATGGGGGTAATATCACCAATGGTTTTAGTTTTGGTAGTAATTCAACCAGTGGGGGACAAGTTCCTCCTTATGGTTTGCCACCTGGCTTCATTCCAGGGTTGACCTTGACATGGCCTTTGAGCAGTTCTATTGGAAGCATTAATGCAACCACGGGGGCCACTAACATGGCTTTTATGCGTTCTGCCACGGATATGGCTGGCACAAGTAACGGTTCAAGATATATGCCAATCAATCCCGTCACACATATCCGTCAACAGATTGAAGAGGCTAATGTCCAATTGGTCGACCAATTAACGGCTCAGTTAAGTTCGGTGATCAATCCAGCAATGTTAGTGACGAACGAGACTCGTGGGAAAATTGCTCAGTACATGAAAAGATTAAACCAAGTCTTGGGAGTCAACGATAACGAACACAATGAGTCCGTAAACACTCAACGAGGAGACAGAAATTTACAAAGACCGATCTTGGTGCAAGGCTACCCCGACTGTCAAGACATGCGACACACTGCTCGAGTGTCGTCACCACAGCAAGATAGTAGAGTTATGACTTCATGGGACAATCTTCGTACTAATCCAACTTTTAGTGCAGGTAATGTGATGCCGGAAAATCCTCAAGCCGTGTTCCATCCTGGTATCGAAGCACCACAATATGTGCAGAATCCAGCGCAAGTCGCATTCATGCAAAGAGGAGAGGATCTTCAAGCTATAACGCCCTAATTAAATTAAAATTTTCCTTATCTAAAAATTGGACTTAAAATTTTATTTTTAAGTGAAACGTAATAATTTAATTCCTATCATCTTAAGTCAACCATACAACGTTGAGAGTAAAAGCATCAACGGAAGAAGTTTTACAAAAGCACTGAGGCACCAAAACCAATTAATTACAAATTCTTGGTTCCATAAAGCAAGTCCAAAACATCAGTATTTCTGCTCGGCCAAATGGCCGAGATTTACATTAATGTCCGACACTATAGACCTACTCTCCCTGTGAGGGAGAGTGAACCTGCTCGAGCTCAGTACCTGAAAAATGGTAAGGAGGTGAGCATTACACAGAACTTAAGTAAGCAGTTTCTAATATGACATACCGACCTAACAAGCCAAACACAAATAAGCAATTAGCATATTAACAGACATTCAATCAGATAGCCTATCACATACAAACAGCCTCATTCTACTCGGTCCATGATAGTTTCCCACTGTATACTTTACCGATCATTTTTACTCCTACATTTCTGATCATTTACCCTCGTACTCTTTCCTTATCATTCATCTTTTACATATCTTACAACGTTGTACTCTTCTCGGCCGCATACACCCAGTGCATGTCTTACACCATTTAGGATCGGATTCCGGAGTGTCCATAACTGCGAGTACCCAGTACCCGTCTTATAGCTGCGCACACCCAATATGCGTCTGAAGCGATCAACGCACGCACCCAGTACGCGTCTTCTATGACCAGGAGCACTACCACCGATTTCTTCTATGGAGTTAAGGAGTGTCCATAGCTGCGAGCACCCAATTCTCGTCTTACAGCTGTGCATCTCGGCATCTTACGCGATCAATGCACGCACCCAGTACGCGTCTTCTATGACCAGGAGCACATCCCACCGATTCCGTTGCTCGGAACCTTGTGTGAGTCATAACTGCGAGCACCCAGTACCCGTCTTACAGCTGCACATACCCAGTATGCGTCTAACGCGATCAACGCACGCACCCAGTACGCATCTTCTATGACCCGCTCACACAACCATTTATCTTTAATTACTCTTTCATCCTTTTAAGCATTCATTATTCAGTTCCTCTCGGCTCAACCCCCTTGCTTACCCTGTTCGCTCGTCCTCTCCTTATGTAATTCCATATTTAATATATTCTCTCCCTCAGGCAGTTAACAATATTCACCCCATGTTCCTATGTCGGCTTCTCACAATCGGTCTACTGACAGGATTAAAAGTAACAACATGAGCAACACTTATCACAATTTATAAGCATTTACATAGCAAACGAAATATGATTAAACATACTTAGCAAGCATAAAAATACTTCCACTTAGCCCAGATGTTCATGACTCTAGTTCATTTATTAGTTTTCTTTTTAGTTATTCATCTTCCTCTCTAGCGTTACTTTATGTCATTTCCCTAATCTAACACCTACTCTTAGTACCCGTTATGAACACACTAGCAACCCAAACCTAAGTGATTTGGGTATAACATATGATGTTTTAGAGCTTAATTTGACTCCCTTTTGCTTAGTTTTGGTTTGTTTCTTAAGTATTTTAGGTAGATTTTGTTTAGTTTTTAATTAGTTAGGTAATTTAGAATCATTTGAACGTTTTGATCCGTTTTGGGTATGTTTCAGGTACTTTTGGAGCTTAAATGAAGAAAATATTATTGGAGTTGAAAAGAGGATGAAAGGACCTTGAAAATGGCACAAGAACGAAGAGAAACAGAGTCGAAAGTATCTCAGCACGCCCAGGCGCGGGAATAGCACGCCCAGGGGCGCAAGCATCGTTAATTCAGAGTCATCAGACCTGGCGTGCCCAGACGCGCGAACCTCGTGAAAGCCCAATTGGGCTGATTTCTGATGCGTTTTTCAGGGGATTAATTAGGATTTCGTTTTATCTTTTAAATATATGTTTTAAAAGGAGGAGAAGATCAAGGATTGGGAGATCCAAGGTTTTTCCATGGTAATCATGCATTCTTCTATTTCTCTTGTTCTTATTTTCATGATATGTAACTAAAACCCTTTGTTAGGAATTGGTGAATTTGTATGGATTAGTTTATTGATTTCATGAATTGATGTTTTTCATATTCTAAATCATGTGTTTGATGCTGTTTTTACTATTATGCATAGAAATAATTAATCTATGTTTTGGATTTCTAATTCTTCAATTGAGAGATTAAGAATTAGAATAGGCCATGCCTTCAAACAATATAGTTATTCAACAAGTAGGGATACAATTGGGTAATTATATAACATGATTAATTCTCTGTTCTTAATTAAGATTATTCAATAGTTTAATCTCTTAAGGAATTAAGGATTATCTAATTGAATAAGAAACGGTAATTATACAAGAGGGATCTAATAGTTACCAATTTAGGGATTCGTTCATGATTTAGGGAAAAACATTGATTTATAATAAATATATGAAATAATTAATGAAACTAGTTCCTAACCACCATTCATCCATAATTTAGTTGTTTTTATTTATTTTCCAGCAGCAAAATACTCTTCTAATTATTTTATTTAAATCTGAAATTTAATAGATTTTACTCTTAATTACTCTTAGGTATAAACAAGTTAAATAATTCTTGGTCCCTGTGGGAACGATATCTGGTCTTAACCGACTATATTACTATCCGATCTAGTATACTTGCTAGAGAGTGATCAAGTTTTTGGCGCCGTTTCCGGGGATTGAAATTTCAATTAATTTTCGGTACTTAGTTGTAGTTTTAGGTGAAATTTATTATTTTTAGTTAGTTTCTTGTCTCAACAGGTGATGCGTAATTTTTCTCTTGTTTTTGTTTTGTGCAGGAATTTTTATTAATTTAAGTGCAAAGAGGAGAACAATTCAGCACTAGAAGAGGGGAAAGACCAACATTGAAGATGGCTGGAGGAGGAGGATCTCACGGATCCTCTCCGCCTCCTCCTCCCAGGAAGACTTTGGCGGAGTATGGAACAGTGGACCCGGACCTCTTTGCTTCCAGCATAGTCCGGCCAGCCATCACTGCAACTGCATTCGCAATTGATCCACAATATATCCACCTCATCATGAAGGATCAGTTCAGTGGTGCGCCGAATCAAGACCCCAGGGACCATATCGCCGACTTCCTGGGCATGCTCGACTTCTTCAAGATCGAGGGTGCTACGGACGAGGCCATCAGAATGAGGATGTTCCCTCTCTCGCTGAGGGGCGAGGCGCTAACTTGGGTGAACAACCAGGCACCAGGGAGTTTGTCCAGCTCGAAAGTAATTGTCTCCAAATTCATGGATAAGTTTCTTCCAGCTGGGAAGCAAGCGAAGCTGAGGCAGGATGTTCATTCTTTCATGCAAGAGGACAACGAGCCGTTGCATGAAGCTTGGAAGCGCTACAACCATCTACTGAGGAGATGCCCAATATATATGCAAGACTGACAGCAAATTCAATTGTTTTATAATGGGCTCAACCGATTCAATCAGAGTATGGTTGATGCAGCAGCTGGTGGATCGCTAATGAAGAAGACTGTTGAAGAGGCCAAGGAAGTTATTGCAAATATGGCATTCAGCAGTAGTGAAGGATTGAGGACCCAGGTGGAGTAGAGCGTCCTGAAGAGCCATGATCTGGATTCAAGTCAAGTCAAGATCTTAATCGAGCAGAACAAGCAAATGCAGCAGCAGATGGCTGCATTGACGAAGCAGATAAGCCAGATCACTATGTCAGCTGCAACGAGCACTCTGAAGTGCGACTTTTGTGGAGGAAGTCACCAGAATGGTGATTGTGTATTTGAAGTCAGTAAGGGTCCAGCAACCATTGAGGAACAGGCCAAGTTTGTGGGTGATGGAGTACCTAAAAAAACACGTACCCCAACATCTGCAATCCAAGGCCAACAAATCAGTCTCACACCTCATGGTCCAGCTCAACACCCAATCTATCACAGCCACAGAAGCAAGGTTGGGAGAAAGCACTTGAAGCAATGGCTGCCACAACAAATACATTCATGGAAGAAGCAAGGGCGAATTTCGCCAATCAGGAAGTCAGCATTCGCAATTTGGAGGTGCAATTGGCTCAAATAAACAATCAGATATCAGAGATTGCAACCAACTACAAGGAGCGATGCATGGCGGTTACCCTTCGAAGTGGCAAGTCGTATGAGGAGCCACAGAAGAAGGGTGACGTAACTGAGCTTGAAAAGAAGGATGAGGGGCCAAAGCAACCAAGTGGAAGAGGCTCAACTGCAAGGCAACAGACGTAGGATCCACCTGCTGATCAAGAGAAATAAAAAGGCACACCTAAACCAGCACCACTACCTTCGAGGATTCCTTATCCTTAGAGGTTGAAGAAAGAGGACGACCTGAAGCAATTCTCCAAGTTCTTGGAGATGCTACGGAAGGTGGAGATCAACATCCCGTTTGTAGAGGCACTCTCACAAATGCCTATGTATGCGAGATTCATGAAGGAGTTGCTGACAAAGAAGAAGAGGATGCTCACTGACGAGACGTTCCTGATAGCAGAGAAGTGCAGCAACATCATCAAATCCAACCTTCCACCAAAGTTGAAGGACCCAGGTAGCTTCACTCTTCCAATTAGCATAGGCAAGGAGTACTCAGGTAAGGCTTTATGTGACTTAGGAGCTAGTGTTAATATTATGCCATTGTCTATTTGTGAAGCATTGAACTTAGGAGAGATTAAGCCTACCCCGGCAGTACTTCAGTTAGCTGATAGAACCACCATCCGCCCATATGGAATGGTGGAAGATATTCTGGTTAAGGTGAAAGATGTTATCCTGCCCTTAGATTTCATGGTTTTAGATATAGAAGAGGATGAAAATATTCCTCTAATTTTTGGAAGGCCATTCTTGGCCACAGCAGGGGCAGTGATTGATGTGCCTAGGGGAGAAGTAATTCTTCGAGTGAATGGTGACCAAACTATAATTAAAATTTGTTAAAAACCACCAATCACCGCGGAGAACTTTGCTCCTCTCATGTGCATTCAGCACTCGAATGGAGAGAGTGTTGGAAAGAAGTTGAAAAGCAAGGTGCCACCCTTGAAGGGATCTTGGCAACCACCCTAACCTCTGAAAGGAGGTGACACGTCAAGCTCGTGACGTTAAACAAGCACTAGTTGAGAGGTAACCCAATGTTTAGGTAGCATTCCCTTAGTTTAGTAGTTTTTAGGAAATTAGTGTAGGTTAATTTTTTTTTCTTTTTGTATTGTGTTATTAAAAAAAAAGCATCAGGTACAGACCTGGCGTGCCTGGGCGCGCAGCTCTGCACGCCTGAGCGTGCACTAGGTGGAAATACCCAGAAAAGGGGAATTATAATTTTTTTTGATGTATTTTATGTCTTTTCCCATTTTCCAGTCTCTGTACATGTGCAACAAAAATATGTAATTGCTTTCTAGGATTTTTTTTTTTTAGTTTTATTGCTTGGATATTTATTTGGATTATTTGTTAATTGCATCAAGCTATATTTTGAGTAACAGATAGGAGTTGATATTTCCCCATTACAGGTGCTATTTTTAGGCACTTGTTTTTAATGACTTATATAAACTTTGGGGGAATGTTTTCTTATTTTTGTTAATGCTGATTTTTCAGATGCAAGTAATAAGTGTTCCAAATTTATTCCATGCAATTTTTTATTTTGTAGTTTTAGTTTAGTTTAGTTTGCTTGAGGACAAGCCAACCTTTAAGATTGGGGGAGTGGACAAAATAAAAAATTTTCAGATCTGAATTTTTCTCCCATTTTTGGTATTGGTTTGTGTCTTACGTAGAAGTATGTAATTATTCTAGACTTAGGATTATTTTTCTAATGATAGGTGTATATACTTAGTTTAGGATTAGACTCATTGATTCATGTTATTTATTTGTTGAGCTGTAAATATTTTTGAAATTTGGTTATTTTGACAAAGTTTTTCAGAACTTGAGATTAGTGAACTGACTTTAGCTTAGTGAGATTTTGAGCCTATTTGATGGGGTATGTGAATAATTTGAAATATTTTGATTTGAGACCCCTATTTCTTTCATGAGTGTGTTCACTTTAGTTTTATGTTCTAGAACTTGACCGGTGACCATTTTGAGATTGATAATTGATTACATGCATGAAGATGATTAAGGCACTTAGGATGTGTTTTTGTGGCCTTCAACTATTTTGTATTGATAATGTTCCCTTAGTTGTCCATTTTGAGCCTAATGATATTATGATTTTTCTTTGGTACCCTGCATTTATTGAAATATTCTTTGTTAGTACCTTGGAAATCTTGAATGAACAATTGAGAGGAATGAATAAGAAAAAGTGAAAGTAATTGGTGAAAAGTGTTATGAGTTCTATTTCTCTTCCAAGAAAAGAAAAAAAATGAAAAAATAAAAAAAAATAAATAAATGTGAAAGGAAGAGAATAGAAGAAAAAAAAAGTGAAAAGAAAAGAAGGATGATAATGATTTTGGAGTTGCATGTGAGTCTTAATTGTATTCATTGCTCATTCATAATTTTTAAGGGATGTTTTTTGATTTCATATATTTAGCCCTTAGTTTTATTCTTTCTTTCTTTTATCCCACCTGACACTTTTAGCCATGGCCTCATTACAACCAAATTAAAGACCTTTTGATTTTTGCATGCACTCAATAATATCAGTGGAGATTTGGGTCTATGGTTAAGCGTATGGTAACATTTAACTATTGTATGAACTTGAGTGAATTGTTATAACCCTTGATACACATGAGAGATATACACTGAGAGGTTGAGAGTGTTCACTAGTTCTGAGTTCTGATTGGTTTTGTTTCTTTAACCAAGTTTTGATATGTGAATAGCTTGTATAAATATGTGGCTGTGTTGATGAGTCGAAGTCTTAAATTAGATGTTGTACATTTTGATTTGGATGGTAATCTTTTGTTTTAGAATTTTTATTTTACTTTTGCCTGGGACATGCAAAATGCTAAGTTTGGGGATGTGATTTGGGTATAACATATGATGTTTTAGAGCTTAATTTGACTCCCTTTTGCTTAGTTTTGGTTTGTTTCTTAAGTATTTTAGGTAGATTTTGTTTAGTTTTTAATTAGTTAGGTAATTTAGAATCATTTGAACGTTTTGATCCGTTTTGGGTATGTTTCAGGTACTTTTGGAGCTTAAATGAAGAAAATATTATTGGAGTTGAAAAGAGGATGAAAGGACCTTGAAAATAGCACAAGAACGGAGAGAAACGGAGTTCGAAGTATCTCAGCACGCCCAGGCGCGGGAATAGCACGCCCAGGCGCGCAAGCATCGTTAATTCAGAGTCATCAGACCTGGCGCGCCCAGGCGCGCGGACCTCGTGAAAGCCCAATTGGGCTGATTTCTGATGCGTTTTTCAGGGGATTAATTAGGATTTCGTTATATCTTTTAAATATAGGTTTTAGAAATAGGTTAGGCAGTTTTTTAGAGAGGGAGATTACATAATTTTAGAGAGTTTAAAAGGAGGAGAAGATCAAGGATTTGGAGATCCAAGGCTTTTCCATGGTAATCATGCATTCTTCTATTTCTCTTGTTCTTATTTTCATGATATGTAACTAAAACCCTTTGTTAGGAATTGGTGAATTTGTATGGATTAGTTTATTAATTTCATGAATTGATGTTTTTCATATTCTAAATCATGTGTTTGATGTTGTTTTTACTGTTATGCATAGAAGTAATTAATCTATGTTTTGGATTTCTAATTCTTCAATTGAGAGATTAAGAATTAGAATAGGCCATGCCTTCAAACAATATAGTTATTCAACAAGTAGGGATACAATCGGGTAATTATATAACATGATTAATTCCCTGTTCTTAATTAAGATTATTCAATAGTTTAATCTCTTAAGGAATTAAGGATTATCTAATTGAATAAGAAATGGTAATTATACAAGAGGGATCTAATAGTTACCAATTTAGGGATTCATTCATTATTTAGGGAAAAACATTGATTTATAATAAATAAATGAAATAATTAATGAAACTAGTCCCTTTCCACCATTCATCCATAATTTAGTTGTTTTTATTTATTTTCCAGCAGCAAAATACTCTTCTAATTATTTTATTTAAATCTGAAATTTAATAGATTTTACTCTTAATTACTCTTAGGTAGATATAAGTTAAATAATTCTTGGTCCCTGTGGGAATGATATCTGGTCTTAACCGACTATATTACTATACGATCTAGTATACTTGCTAGAGTGTGTCACTAAGCTAAGGTAACACTCACTCCTTACCTCAACCCACGAGAGATAAGAGTTTGAGAGCTTGAGTGTGGCTTCTTTGCGGTCAATCTTTTGAACTTGAAACCCCTTGAACCATTTCACCCCTTAACTGCACTTCCGAATGCGAAGGAGATACAGGGAACTTCCGACAAGACGAAGGAGGTGAAGGAAAGTAGCTTCTAGTTAGTGAATATTGATAGAGAGGAAGAGAGAGAGAAGAAAACGTGAGTGAGAAGAGATACGATGAACTTTTGGTGTTGGAGCTTTTAGAGAAGATGGAGAAAATGAAGAAGAAAGAGAATCAGAAGTGCTATTGTGTTGGTTGTGGATTTTCTTTTATTCCCTTATGGGAATTAATCGTGTGGTCCTGATTGGAGGCTTCTTTGAGAAGCTTGGAATATGTGGATAAGATTCATTGGCTTTAAGGGGAAGTCACCAATAGTGACTTGAAAAGGACATAAAGTGATTGACAGTGACGTCTGCACAGTGGGCGTGAGAATCGAGACACCAGCAACCTGGTTCGAGCGTGACACGAAGACATAGAGGAGGAGAGACTTCAACTTTGACACGGAGAAGTAGTAGCAGGTCGAGTCTTCTCTCGGTCAGAACAGCGATATACGCTGTAATCGGCTCACCCAGGTCAATGCCTCCACTAACGTCGCGTTCCGTTCTCGTTTCAGCTCGGCTGAGATCAATCCGAGATCCAGCATTTCCTTAGCTGGTCGGCCCACTCTCTTGTCATCTTCATAAAACTATACCTATTTATATGACTTCCTATTATCCTTAATCAAATTTATATTTAAATTTATTATTATATTAGATATTAAATCTTGGGATGTTACAATTCTCTCCCACTTACAGGAATTTCGTCCTCGAAATTCAGTCAGCGCCGAACAGCTGCGGATATGACCGTTTCATCTTTCCCTCGAGTTCCCAAGTAGCCTCTTCGACATTGTTCCGATTCCAGATAACCTTGACCAAGGAGATCTCTTTTCCTCTGAGCCGTCTAATCTGCCTGTCCTCTATTCTGACCGGAAGAACCTCAAAGGTCAAATTATCCTTTAATGGCAATTCGTCCACTTCTATCACATGCGAAGGATCATGAATGTACTTCCTCAGTTGTGAAACATGAAATACGTCATGGAGTTTAGACAGATGTGGAGGTAGAGCAATTCGATAGGCGACTGGTCCGACTTTCTCCAATATCTGATACGGTCCGACAAACCGAGGGGTCAGCTTCCTTGATTTGATTGCTCGGCCAATACCCGTTATAGGGGACACCCGCAGGAACACATGATCTCCTGTATTGAAGTCCAGGGGCTTCCTCCTTTTGTCGGCATAGCTTTTTTGTCGGTCCTGAGCTGCTTTCATCTTCCCTTGTATCATTCGGATCTTCTCGGTTGTCTCGTGCACAATGTCGGGGCCAATTAAAAAATTTTCTCCTATCTGAAACCAGCACAGAGGCGTTCGGCATTTCCGACCATACAACGCTTTGAAAGGAGCCATTCCGATGCTCGAGTGAAAGCTGTGTTGTAGGTAAATTCGACCAAAGGCAGAAGCGTTTCCCAACTTCCCGACTATTCGAGTACACATGTTCTTAACAAGTCCTCCAGGGTCTGAATGGTGCTTTCGGATTGTCCATCAGTTTGAGGATGATAAGCAGTGCTAAACTTCAGCTTTGTACCCATGGCTTGCTGCAAACTCTGCCAGAATCGGGACAAGAAACGAGGATCACGGTCCGACACGATGCTGCTCGGAACGCCGTGGAGTCTAATTATATCCTTTATGTACAATTGTGTCAACTTCTCTAGATTGTACTTCATGTTGATCGGCAGGAAATGAGCACACTTGGTCAGCCTATCTACCAAAACCCGAATAGCTTCACATCCCGACTTGGTTCTCGGTAGGCTTGAAACAAAGTCCATCGAGATGCTGTCCCACTTCCATTCGGGAATCTCCAAAGATCTGAGCAATCCGCCAGGCCTCTGATGCTCGATCTTGGCCTTTTGACAAACCAAGCACCGAGACACGTAATCAGCCACGTCTGTCTTCAACTTCGGCCACCAAAATAACCTCTTCAGATCTTGGTACAATTTTGTGGATCCCGGATGAAGACTCATCTTCGTTTTATGGGCTTACTCCATTATATCTCTTCGAACTTCGAAGTCCATGGGGATGCAGACTCGGTCTCGAAATCGTATGAGACCGTCTGATCCTTTAGTGAAATCGGGCTCATCCTTGTCCCCTGCTCTTTCCAGTAATTTTTGGAGCTCCGAGTCGGCGGCTTGTCTTTCCTTGATGAAGCCCACAAAGTCATTTGTCACTTGCAACATCTCGAGTATAACACTGTTTTCCTTCTTCTGTACTCCAAGGTTGAGATCTCTAAATTCCTGCATCAATTGCATCTCTCGGACCATCATATTACTCAGATGAAGGCTCTTTCGGCTCAACGCGTCGGCCACCACGTTGGCCTTTCCAGGGTGATAATGCAGATTGAAGTCGTAGTCCTTCAAGAATTCCACCCATCTGCGCTGCCTCATATTTAATTCCTTTTGGTCGAACAGATAGTCGAGACTTTTATGGTCGCTGAACACTTCAAATTTCGTGCCATACAGATAATGCCTCCAAATTTTAAGAGCAAACACTACGGCAGCCAATTCGAGATCATGAGTGGGGTAATTCTGTTCGTGTTGCCGAAGCTGTCTAGAGGCATAGGCCACCACTTTTCCTTGCTGCATCAATACACAGCTGAGACCCTGCTTCAAGGCATCACAGTACACATCAAACGCTTTGGTCGGGTCTGGCAAAGTCAACACTGGGGAGCTCGTCAATCTTTTCCTTAGCTCTTGAAAACTCTGCTCGCACTCGTCGGTCCACTGGTAGGGCACATCCTTCTTGGTCAATGATGTCAACGGAAGGGCCAACTTAGAAAACCCTTCGACAAACCTTCGATAATATCCTGCAAGACAGAGAAAACTTCTGATCTCGGTTACCGAATTGGGTCTCTGCCACTTAAGCACGGCTTCCACCTTAGAGGGGTCGGCCGCTACGCTTTGCTCAGATATTACGTGACCAAGGAAATGAACCTCTTTGAGCCAGAAACTGCATTCCGAGAACTTGGCATAGAGTTCTTTGTCCTTCAGAATCTGCAACACCGTCCTCAAATGTTCCTCATGTTCGCTTGGACTTCTGGAGTAGATAAGGATGTCATCAATGAAGACTATCACAAATGAATCCAAGTAGGGTCGGAAGATTCTATTCATGTAATCCATAAAGATGGAAGGGGCGTTGGTAAGTCCGAAAGGCATGACAACATACTCGAAGTGCCCGTATTTTTTTCCTGAAAGCAGTCTTCAAAATATCTTCCTCTCGGATGCGGATCTGGTGGTATCCTGATCGGAGGTCTATCTTTGAGAATATTGACGCTCCCTTAAGCTGATCTAACAAATCGTCAATCCGAGGGAGGGGATATCTATTATTGACCGTTACTACAGTCAGCTTCCTATAATCGGTGCACATCCTGAGACTACCATCTTTCTTTTTAACAAACAGAATCGGGGCTCCCCAAGGTGACACACTTGGCCTAATCAACCTTTTGGCCAAAAGTTCCTCGAGTTGTTTCTTCAGTTCTTCCAGCTCGGGAGGTGCCATTCGGTATGGTGCAATAGAAATTGGGCCTGCTCCCGGAACAAGGTCGATACTGAACTCTACTTCTCTTCTCGGCGGTAAGCCAGGCATTTCATCCGAGAAGACCTCTGGGAATTCGCCGACTACAGGGATTTGATCTATGCTTAGCTCCTCTGTCGCCTCTAAAACTGCAACAGACGAATCACAAAGGCAAGCAAATTAGGTTGAGCTTAAACTCTCGGCCTTATACTTGGATAGGATACTCCAAGCACATTTGGGAGGTGATCATAGAGGAATTGGTAAGGGTAGAGATAGACAACTTATAAGGCATTTCTACTGGGGATAATTTCAGCTTGTTCATGCAGTCGAGAGAAATGAAAGAATGTGTTGCTCCACGGTCGAATAATACGGCACAGGGAATGCTATTTACTCGACAAGTACCTTGGATCAGCTCATCGGCGTCAGCCACTTCTTCGCCATCCATGGTGTAAACTTTACCTCTCTGCATCGGTCGGTTAGCACCAGTCTGCTGAGTCCTTGCAACATTAACTTCTTCCTTCACAATATTCTTGGTACACCGAGCTGCAAAGTGGCCAGGCTTGCCACAGTGAAAACAGGATCCTCTTGCTCTGCTCGGATCCAGACTCCAGCATTCTCTCTTGTGTTGCTTTCCACAATGTTGACAGATCGGGTAGGGGCCAGGGACAACCACCATCTGACCACTGCTCCTTGATACTGTTAGTGCCTTGGAGCTCGGATTCACATAGGGGGCTGACCTCTGAATGACTCCTTTCCCCCTAATCGGACCCACAGTTTTTTGCGTCGACCTGTTTCGCTTTCCGTCAGCCTTCCTTCCGAGCCCCTTCTCATACGTACTAGCCATATTCACCAACTGCGAGATATTGGCCACATTCTGATTCTCAAATGCAAGTCGAATATCATCACGGAGGCCAGACTCGAATTTGATGCATTTGGTGTGTTCATCAGCGTCTCGGTAGCTACACGAATAACGGATCAAGTCCTCGAACTGAGCCGTATATTCCCCAACACTTAAACTCCTTTGCTCCAGCTTGAGAAAAGCGAGCTCTTTCTCCCTCCTAACATCTTCAGGAAAATATTTGCCGAGGAAACGGGTTCTGAACAAGTCCCAAGTAATTTCTTGATTAGCAGCTTCCAAACACCGACGTGAGGAAACCGCAATTGGTGGTTGGAGAGACAAAGGAACCCTAGGAATACACCTAGAAGGGGGGGTTGAATAGGTGTTGAAGCTACCTTGAAATATTTTCGAACGAAACAAATCGAAACAATCAAAACAAATGATTTTTGCAAATTCTACAGTACTTAATCGATTAAGCAAGTCGTGTACTCGAGTAGTACTCGATTAAGCTTGAACTTAATCGATTAAATATGACAGAAAACAGAAAAATCAATTTTTCATTCGAATACGAAAATCAATCAATTCACATGCAAGATCAGAGATTCAGCGGAAATGATTAACACCTATATTCTTATTGATTAACCTAGTTATGAAAATGATTTTCCCTTTATCAATTTGAACAATTAAAGATTCAATTCAATCAATTATAAAAATCAATCTTTCTAGGTTTTCAACCAAGAACGCAATCAAATGACTTGAATATAAAGAGTAAGGGTTTAGAGATACGACACAGTGATTTATCCTGGTTCACTTTCATCCACTTGAAAGCTACATCCAGTCCCCTCTTCAACCAAGAGAGATTCTTCACTATGAGGAATTAGAGTTCTCAAATTACAAGTGATTGCCTCACAAGACTCCCTTCTTGCTAGCCTACAAGAGATAACCGACACCCTTGCCTTGTAATCCTATTGATCTTCTCTCTAATCTAACCTCTACCCCTTGTTGATAATCGACACAACAAGTCTTCAATTGCTTGATGATAAACCACACACCAAGGCTTCACTTGCTTGATTCACAACCAAGACTTCTTCTTCTTCTTCAATAAGAATGCACTTGCTTGATGATAAAATCGACACACCAAGACTTCTTGTTTGTTGTAGTGGCTTGCCTTCTTGCAAATATTACAACACAATAGAAAACACAAAACAATCCTATGAATCTCAATCAAGAGTTATGACAATTCACCATAAGAGATTCAAAGGTTCTTGATCAAAGAATATGAAAATAGAAAAGCTTTGATCTTTAGAAAATGAGAGAGAATAGAGTGGCTTGATTCTTTGTAAAACTTGTATAAAAATGATTCTTATTAATCACAAATAATAGGAAAAGGTTTATAAAGAATACCCAAAAGTTGTAGCACTTGAAAACTGATTTTGAGAAGTGAAAAACGTATTTTAAAAATCAGTTCAGCAGTACTTAATCGATTAAGCAAGTCGTGTACTCGAGTAGTACTCGATTAAGTTATCATTTAATCGATTAAGTTGGTACTGTACATGTTCAAAACTTGTTTTCTCAAAATCCAACCTTTCCTTTAAAACCTTTAAGCCACCTATTGATTCTAGGTTAAGTGAAAACTCAAATTATGATTTAATCATGACTTATGAATGAGATTCACTACCCTCTATAATAATCTACCCAAATAAAAAACCTATGAAGCTTGAGAGGCAAAAGATAAAAGAAATACAAATACACTCAAACTTAGGTCTTCATGAGCTTGCTTTCTCTCTTCTTCATTTGATGTTTGTTGTTGCTTGTTGAGCTTGAAACTTGATCAACACATGTAGCTTGTTCAAAAACACTTTGTCATTATCAAAACATTCATCATGTTCATCATGGAACTAACACGACGCTGCTGCTCCCACCAGTGCTCGGCTTCACTAGCCAGTACAAACTCGGCTAGTCTCACCCTGAAATCGTAGGTTGCAGGGATCGGAAAATCTTCTCAATTTCTTGGAGCCATCTTTGAGCTCCGTCTGGATTGTAGCCCCATTCAAACTGAGGCGGTTCATTCTTCCTAAATCGGCTCATCCAATCGATCTCGACCGGAGCCGACAGTGGAGGTTGAAGGGGTGCAGCTGCAGCTGTTGCGGCCATGGCTATGTTCTGGGCAAGGTTCTCAGCCTGGTTCTGCTGATCTTGTGCTTGGTTCTGCTGCAATTGAACCAAAGTTTCCAAGGTGGCAGTAATTCGGTCATTATCAGCCCTTCTCCCAGCCATACTGCTTGGTCATGGAGGGAAAGCCAATTAATGATCGAATAATTAAATAATAATGTGTATATATATATAAGCTCTATTGACTAACCTAGAAACATAACTCTACTTATCTGTTACCCTCTTGGTGAGTAACCACAGGAGTCATTTACAACTCCAATAGGCTGAGGAGAAACTGCTCTGATACCAAAATGTAACGCCCTAATTAAATTAAAATTTTCCTCATCTGAAAATTGGACGTAAAATTTTATTTTTAAATAAAACGTAATAATTTAATTCCTATCATCTGAAGTCATGCATACAACGTTGAGAGTAAAAGCATCAGCGGAAGAAGTTTTACAAAAGCACTGAGGCACCAAAACCAATTAATTACAAATTCTTGGTTCCATAAAACAAGTCCAAAACATCAGTATTTCTGCTCGGCCAAATGGCCGAGATTTACATTAATGTCCGACACTATAGACCTACTCTCCCTGTGAGGGGGAGTGAACCTGCTCGGTCGGGGACTGCGTCTGCTCGAGCTCAGTACCTGAAAATGGTAAGGAGGTGAGCATTACACATAACTTAAGTAAGCAGTTTCTAATATGACATACCGACCTACCAAGCCAAACACAAATAAGCAATTAGCATATTAACACACATTCAATCAGATAGCCTATCACATACAAACAACCTCATTCTACTCGGTCCATGATAGTTTCCCACTGTACACTTTACTGATCATTTTTACTCCTACATTTCTGATCATTTACCCTCGTACTCTTTCCCTATCATTCATCTTTTACATATCTTACAACTTTTTACTCTTCTCGGCCGCATACACCCAGTGCATGTCTTACACCATTTAGGATCGGATTCCGGAGTGTCCATAACTGCGAGTACACAGTACCCGTCTTACAGCTGCGCACACCCAGTATGCGTCAGACGCGATCAACGCACGCACCCAGTACGCGTCTTCTATGACTAGGAGAACTACCACCGATTTCTTCTATGGAGTTAAGGAGTGTACATAGTCGCGAGCACCCAGTACTCCTCTTACAGATGCGCATCTCGGCGTCTTACGCGATCAATGCACGCACCCAGTACGCGTCTTCTATGACTAAGAACACATCCCACCGATTCCGTTTCTCGGAACCTTGTGTGAGTCATAAATGCAAGAACCCAGTACCCATCTTACAGCTGCACATACCTAGTATGCGTCTGACGCGATCAACGCACGTACCCAGTACGCGTCTTCTATGACCCGCTCACACAACCATTTCTCTTTAATTACTTTTTTATCCTTTTAAGCATTCATTATTCAGTTCCTCTCGGCTCAACCCCCTTGCTTACCCTGTTCGCTCGTCCTCTCCTTATGTAATTCCATATTTAATATATTTTCTCCCTCAGGCAGTTAACAATATTCACCTCATGTTCCTATCTCGGCCTCTCACAATCGGTCTACTGACAGGATTAAAAGTAACAACATGAGCAACACTTATCACAATTTATAAGCATATACACAGCAAACGAAATATGATTAAACATACTTAGCAAGCATACAAATACTTCCACTTAGCCCAGATGTTCATGACTCTAGTTCATTTATTAGTTTTCTTTTTAGTTATTCATCGTCCTCTCTAGCGTTACTTTATGTCATTTCCCTAATCTAACACCTACTCTTAGTACCCGTTATGAACACACTAGAAACCCAAACCTAAGCTAAGGTAACACTCACTCCTTACCTCAACCCACAAGAGATAAGAGTTTGAGTGCTTGAGTGTGGCTTCTTTGCGGTCAATCTTTTGAACTTCAAACCCCTTGAACCGTTTCACCCCTTAACTACACTTCCGAATGTGGCAGAGATACATGGAACTTCCGACGAGACGAAGGAGGTGAAGGAAAGTAGCTTCTAGTTAGTGAATATCGATAGAGAGGAAGAGAGGGAGAAGAATACGTGAGTGAGAAGAGATACGATGAACTTTTGGTGTTGGAGCTTTTAGAGAAGATGGAGAAAATGAAGAAGAAAGAGAATCAGAAGTGCTATTGTGTTGGTTGTGGATTTTCTTTTATTCCCTTATGGGAATTAATTGTGTGGTCCTGATGGGAGGCTTCTTTGAGAAGCTTGGAATATGTGGATAAGATTCATTGGCTTCAAGGGGAAGTCACCAATAGTGACTTGAAAAGGACATAAAGTGATTGACAGTGACGTCTGCACAGTGGGCATAAGAATCGAGACACTAGCAACCTGGTTCGAGCGTGACACAAAGACATAGAGGAGGAGAGACTTCGGCTTTGACACGGAGAAGTAGTAGCAAGCCGAGTCTGATCTCGGTCAGAACAACGAGATACGCTGTAATCGGCTCACCCAGGTCAACGCTTGCACTAACGTCGCGTTCCGTTATCATTTCTGTAACACCCCTAATTTTCGTCTCCCAAATAACCAAGAAATTAATTATAACAATTATTTTATAATTGACTTATATTAATTTTAAAGGTTTTGGTTTTTGTACATTATGTGTTTTTATGTATAAAAATATGGGATATATTTTTATATGGTTATTTTGTACAAAAATATGAATATTGTAATTTAGTCCTTGGGTTGGGACCTAATTACAATATCAAAAAGGTTTTTGAAGAAAGAGTAATTAAATTATTAATTTTTGAATTTTATCAGTATGTAACCGGTTAGAAGGGCTTTGTAACCGGTTAGACACTGTAAAATTGTCAAAGAAAATAAGTTTCTGAAATCAGTTTTGTGGTCTTATCAATGTTACTCAAATCTAGACCCTAATTTCACTGGAATTCAATCTGAAATGAAGTTGATTTTATTGTAATAATTCAGATTGAAAATTGGGAGTTAATACCTTAACATCAAATGATAATTTCAAAAGGAAATTATGCATAAGTGAAATGGGATTATGACTTAGATCTTTTGAATGATATTATGTGTTGAACTTGAGGTATTCTGTTATGCTAAAACCTTGTGATGGATTGAGTAGAGTATTCAAGTAAAGATTCTTTAAAAATTAGTGGTTTTATAATCAGGTCTGTAATTCTAACCGGTTAGGTGATGACGTAACCGGTTAGTACCTGAAAACTTAAAAATAAAAGTTAAGTTTTTGAGTAAGAATTATATTCTCTCAATCCAGGTCTATGAGCATATGTTAAATTTAAATTCAAAGGTGAATTTTATGAGTAAAGCCATACCTCAAGATATCATTCAGAAGTTGTGTTTTTCTAAGTCATAATTGTGGAATCAATAGAAAGACCAACCTTAGTAATTATGTATGCAAATCATGCATAGAGAAAAAGTAATGAAATATGTTGGCAATGATTGTTTGTTATGTTCTGGGAACATGACCCTGTACTTTAGGATTACCAAATTGATGCAACCTACTTGATGACACATTCTGGGAATGTGGCCATTGTCTGGTGTAGAATCAAAAAGGTTTTGATGAAGACAAATAAATCAACAAGTTGTCCTTGATGAAGACAAAGCAACAACAACCATTTAGAAGTTTTCCATTTCCCGCTCCCTTGTAATATTTTATATTTATGTTGAGTGTGGGTGGTAGACTTAGGTTTTTACTCAAGCGATTATGAGTTAGTTGGCATGAATACTAGTTGAGCTAAAATAGTGAAAAAGCATAGAAAGGGACTAGGTGCTTTGGAAAATCATTTCTGGTCTTTATTTTTTTATAAAAGTAGCAGTAACTACTCGAGTAGTTGGTGCACTACTCGAGTAGTCTGCATTGATGAAAATTAGTCTACTTACTGTCTCCTCAACTACTCGAGTAGTCTGTTGACTAATCGATTAGTTCTCAACTAATCGATTAGTTACTTCACTAATCGAGTAGTTTGAGAAACAGTAAGTCCGCAAATTTTCTCACTACTCGAGTAGTGCTTCAACTACTCGAGTACTACGTATCAGATCTGTCAGTATTTTAATTCTAATATGGCTGTTGAAGAGGCAATCAAGGGAGAATCTTTCCTAATTAGTTTTCTAAGGCTCCTCCCTGATTCTGGCGATTTGAAAACTCAATATAATGATTACCTCTTCAACAAGAGCGATACAGATCATCTTGAGCAAAAACGTTTTCAAACCTTGCACCCAAAAAGAACCTTTGATCCAATCCCTTTCTAAGAATCAATCTCTGTCTAGTATTCTAGCTTTCTTACTCATTGTCAATTGAGATTGGTTGGAGCCGCTTCGCTGTGATCTGATTACTCCATTGAAGAAAGGAAGGAGCACTTGAAGGTTTCAAGAGGCTCGATTGCTAAAGGGAGAAGGTGTTCTTGAAGGTTTCAAGAAGCTCTCTTTGTGGAAGGTTGAAGAGGTTCTTCAACAGAGAATCAATTGAAATTGGGGTAAAGTTCAAGAGTTTGGTACACTCTTGAAGGGTTAGGATTAGATTGAGTGAGGTTCACTAATTAATCCTGTTTGTATCCAATTTAATTGATTTTAGTAGACACTCCCTAAGGTTTAGGGGGGACAGGATGTAGCTCTCAAGTGGATAGAGAGTGAACCAGTATAATAATTCCCTGTGTCTATCTTTTACTGCTTTCGTTTATTTCTGTTATTTAATCTTTCTTCAGAACCCTAAGATAGCAAATCATCCGCTTCTGTTCTTGGCTTTGTGTTAGCAAAACCCAGCTTCTGAAAACTCAGTTCACTGTCTGAATTTACACGTACTACTCGAGTAGTCTCTGAACTAATCAAGTAGTTCATTCATTTTTGGACAGAAAATTATTTTTGTTTTAAAATAGTAAGCACGTAATTTGTTATTATCAATTACATTCGAAAAATTAGTATCGTTACTTCAATTTACTATTCACCCCCCCTCTACTAAATTGTTAGGCCGCTTGTTGGTTTCCAACAAGTGGTATCAGAGCTCGGTCGAAAGATCGAGTGTAAAAACTTTTTCGAAAAGATCCTTAAGGAAACCATGGGCTCTAACAATCCTTTTGGAGGGGAAGGCTCTTCAATAAACCGTCCTCCACTGTTTAATGGTGAAGGATATGCTTATTGGAAAGCCAGGATGAAAATATTTATTGAAGCGATTGACATTGATGTTTGGAATGCAATTGAAAATGGTCCCTATATACCTAAAAGAAAAATAAATGATGAAGTTGTAGAAATTCCTAGGGCAAGTTGGAATGATGATGACAAAAAGAAAGTTTCCTATGATTTGAAAGCTAAAAACATCATCACGTCCGCCTTGTCTTATGATGAGTTCTTCAGAGTTTCACATTGTAAAAATGCGAAACAAATGTGGGACGTTCTACAACTTACTCATGAAGGGACAAGCGAGGTTAGAAGGGCTAGATTAAATACATTAATGCATGAATATGAGTTATTTCGCATGCTCCCTAATGAGTCAATTAATGACATGCAAAAGCGATTTACTCATATCATAAATCATCTCATAGCTCTTGGTAAAAAATTTCTTAATTCTGAAGTTATTAACAAAGTATTGAGATGTTTAAGCAGGGAATGGCAACCCAAGGTCACAGCTATCATGGAGTCAAAGGATTTAGACACCTTGGATCTTGCAACCCTCTTTGGAAAGCTTCAAGAGCATGAGATGGAGCTAGGACGTCTAACTTTGCATGAGGAGTCGGATAAGAAAAAGAAGGGAATCGCACTAAAGACCACCAAAAAATCAACTAAGGTATGTGATGATTCCTCTAGCTCTAGTAATGACTCCGAATCTAGTTTAGATGATGAAAGTTTTCAAAAACTAGCAAAGAGGTTCCGTAAATGTTTTAAAAATAAAAATGATTTAAAAAGAATAAAGGAACCTAAGGACTCCTACCATAGAAATTGTTCTTCAAAAGATAAAATTAAATGTCATGAATGTGGTAAGAGAGTTCACATAAGACCTCATTGTCCTGAGTATCTTAAGAGACATAAAGATGAAAAGAAAAAGGGCAAAAGAGCCTACATAGTGTGGGATGCACCAGATGAAAACAAAGAGACAAGCTCAAGCACATTAAGTGATGAGGAAGAAGCCAATCTTTGCTTGGTGAGTAGATTTGATGAAGGCGCATCATCAAGTTTCACTTCAAGTAAGCAAGGAACCGAGGTAAATTCCGATTCCGAATCTGAGTCTCATGATTATGAAGAATTATATAATGCTTATGTTGAAATGCATAAAGAATTCAATAAACTTGCTAAATCAAATGACAAAGGAAAAAGAGCTATTTTGAAATATAAAGAGCAAGTCTTGAATTTAGAAAAATGCATTGATGAGCTAAATAGTAAAAATGAAGCACTACAACAAAGTATTGATTCTTTGAAAATTCAAGAAATCCCTCCTTGTGAAAGTTGCAAAAGTCATGAATATGAAGTTACAAATTTGAAAAACACTATTGCAACTTTATCAAGAAGTGATCAAAGATTAAATCAACTTCTTGAAAATCAAAGGAACAATACAAATAAAACCGGCTTAGGATACATGAATGCCAATAAAAAGAATTTTAGAAAAGTTGGTTCTTTTTCAAATGTTAATTATTCTAAAAAGCCAACTTGCTTTTATTGTGGCATTCATGGACACACCTCAAATATTTGTAGAATTAAATCTCATGGTGTGCCTAATGGTTATTATGTTTGGATTGTGAAAGATGAAAATCCCGATAAGCCCAAAACAATTTGGGTACCCTCAAGCAAAACTTAAATTTTTTTTTCAAGTACTTTTGAAGGGCTATGTGCTTAAATGTTTTTTTTAAATTGCCTCTTCATAAGTATATTTGTTTTAGGGGGAGAAAAGTTTTCTTTTCGGGCTATAAATCAACAAGTGTTATCATTGCTCGTAATCCAACAAAGTGTTATTATGTTCTTCCTTTGGCATATTGCTCTTAATTTAGGCTCCTTTTTTATCATGCCAAAAGGGGGAGAAATGGTGTTGTTGTTTATGTTGTGCAGGTTTCTGCTGTTGCATAAAGTCAGGGGGAGTTTTTGCCAAAACAACAAGGTTGATATTATCAAGGATTTGTCATCATCAAAAAGGGGGAGATTGTAGAATCAAAAAGGTTTTGATGAAGACAAATAAATCAACAAGTTGTCCTTGATGAAGACAAAGCAACAACAACCATTTAGAAGTTTTCCATTTCCCGCTCCCTTGTAATATTTTATATTTATGTTGAGTGTGGGTGGTAGACTTAGGTTTTTACTCAAGCGATTATGAGTTAGTTGGCATGAATACTAGTTGAGCTAAAATAGTGAAAAAGCTTAGAAAGGGACTAGGTGCTTTGGAAAATCATTTCTGGTCTTTATTTTTTTATAAAAGTAGCAGTAACTACTCGAGTAGTTGGTGCACTACTCGAGTAGTCTGCATTGATGAAAATTAGTCTACTTACTGTCTCCTCAACTACTCGAGTAGTCTGTTGACTAATCGATTAGTTCTCAACTAATCGATTAGTTACTTCACTAATCGAGTAGTTTGAGAAACAGTAAGTCCGCAAATTTTCTCACTACTCGAGTAGTGCTTCAACTACTCGAGTAGTACGTATCAGATCTGTCAGTAATTCTAATATGGTTGTTGAAGAGGCAATCAAGGGAGAATCTTTCCTAATTAGTTTTCTAAGGCTCCTCCCTGATTCTGGCGATTTGAAAACTCAATATAATGATTACCTCTTCAACAAGAGCGATACGGATCATCTTGAGCAAAAACGTTTTCAAACCTTGCACCCAAAAAGAACCTTTGATCCAATCCCTTTCTAAGAATCAATCTTTGTCTAGTATTCTAGCTTTCTTACTCATTGTCAATTGATATTGGTTGGAGCCGCTTCGCTGTGATCTGATTACTCCATTGAAGAAAGGAAGGAGCACTTGAAGGTTTCAAGAGGCTCGATTGCTAAAGGGAGAAGGTGTTCTTGAAGGTTTCAAGAAGCTCTCTTTGTGGAAGGTTGAAGAGGTTCTTCAACAGAGAATCAATTGAAATTGGGGTAAAGTTCAAGAGTTTGGTACACTCTTGAAGGGTTAGGATTAGATTGAGTGAGGTTCACTAATTAATCATGTTTGTATCCAATTTAATTGATTTTAGTAGACACTCCCTAAGGTTTAGGGGGGACTGGATGTAGCTCTCAAGTGGATAGAGAGTGAACCAGTATAATAATTCCCTGTGTCTATCTTTTACTACTTTCGTTTATTTCTGTTATTTAATCTTTCTTCAGAACCTTAAGATAGCAAATCATCCGCTTCTGTTCTTGGCTTTGTGTTAGCAAAACCCAGGTTTTGAAAACTCGGTTCACTGTCTGAATTTACACGTACTACTCGAGTAGTCTCTGAACTAATCGAGTAGTTCATTCAATTTTGGACAGAAAATTATTTTTGTTTTAAAACAGTAAGCGCGTAATTTGTTATTATCAATTACATTCGAAAAATTAGTATCGTTACTTCAATGTACTATTCACCCCCCCTCTACTAAATTGTTAGGCCGCTTGTTGGTTTTCAACATCTGGGACATTGTTTCTTGGATACGTTCTGGAAACGTGATGCACACTCTGGGAGTGGTGCTTGATTTTATTCCAAGTATGGTTTGCGATACGTTCTGGGAACGTATGTGAGTGTTCTGGGAACACATTGGTATAATAATAGAATTAAAGATAAAAACCAACCTTAATGATTGTGCATTCATGCATATAGAATGGAAGATGGGTTGGTAGGAACGTTTATCATATTCTGGGAATATGAGCAGGGTACTCCGGGAGTACCAAATTATAACCTACTTGATGACACATTATAGATATGTGGCCAGTGTCTGGGACCTGGTTATGTACGCTCTGGGAACGTATGTTAGTGTTCTGGGAACACATTGATATGCAACCTACTTGATGACACATTCTGGGAATGTGGCCAGTGTCCGGGACCTGGTTTTTTATGCGTTCTGGGAACGTATGCGTTCTGGGAACGTGATGCACACTCTGGGAGTGATGCTTATTATTCCAAGTATGGTTTCCTACACGTTCTGAGAACGTGGTGCACACTCTGAGAGTGATGCTTATTATCCAAGTATGGTTCGGCATTACGTTCTGGGTACGAATGTCGGTGTTCCGGGAACACAACGGTGTATTGGATGGACGTCAAAGATGGACTTTGTTAGAGGCCTCAGTTGTGGAAGAAAATCATGCATCATGCCACCTGCATTGAAAGAATTATTATGATTAACCGGGTGTGCTCATATGGTTATGCATCATGATTTGCTACATGTTGACTTGTGGATGTTAGTTTTATTCTCATTTGATTATGCGAATATGTATAGCTAACCCCCATGCCCTTATTAGGTATTGATCGTGCATCTAGCTTGCACAAGAATCAGCAAAGGGAGATGTCCCTTAGGTGCATGCAGAGTATAGAGAGTGTGGGTTGGGAACGCGTTGTACACATATCGAAGGATCCGACCAGAAGGATGTTTGGACAAAGGACCAGTGACCATCTCTATAACATTTCTATTTTTAATAAAGTTCATATGATACATATTTTGAAAAGAGGTATCATAAGAGGATTTCAGTTTTATAATAATACTTATTTGGTATTAATGGACTTGTTACACTTGTCATATTTTAGGAATGTAATATGATGATTTTACTATGTTTCCGCAAACTCTGATTTTACTAGTCACCTTCCTTATTAATCAAGTGTTTTGAAAATAAATTTTCAAGGGAAGGGATAATTCTTATTTTCAGATCTTTTTCCAACAATAACAAGTCTTAGCATTCATAAACTTACTACTTTTCTTATAAAGTAAGACGATATAAAAGGAGTGTTACATTTTTATGGTATCAGAGCAATGGTCCTGACTCTTGGTCCTTGGGTGTGTGGTCCAATACGCTGGTCATCGATATATCTGCAGTGTTTCCTGGGAAGTATGCTTTCATATACTTCCAAACTAGAGCTAAGGTTATGGGTAATGGCTCTAGATAAGTAGCTCATTCTGCTATTAAGAAGTGTTCTATGAAGTCTAAATAGAAGTATGATAGATGTATGCTTCTCTTTAGACATGTGTTAACCCTAAAACCATAGTGTTGGTTTATTTCGTTCTCATAGAACCAGTGATAAGGAAATCTTAAAGGAGTTGTAGTTAAGTCCTTAACTTTGGAGAAGAGTATTTACCCTCACCAGTGTTAAAGTTAATCAACTTCTCAGATCGGGTGCAGGGCAGTCATCTTCTTAAGGATTAACCTTGTTGAGTTTGTTAAACTCTAAAGCTATCCTTTCTTTTGTTCCTTATGGATAAGGGTATTGATCAAAGTTGCTCCATGCCTTATCCAATCTGCTATCTCAAAGCAGAGGATCCTACAAATCTTCTTGTAGTTGTTTCCAAGGTACGTCTGGATCATTCTATTAAGGTATTAGACTCTGTCTAACTACCTGTGTCATGATTATATTTGATCTTAAGCACGGTTTGGGAGCCGGGGAATCAGGTGATCATGATTAATGACGATAGAACAACCCTGTATTAGGATTTCCAATCTTCGAATCTGGAATCCAATGGACCCATGTGTCTGCTTCTGGGCAGCAGTGAAGGAAATAGGGGGTTAAAGAAATCTGGGTTTCAAGAAAGGATGTTAGGTTCACCCTTGAGCAAAGAGATAGAGTTTGGAATCAAGTTAATTCTTGAAGCTGATTCTCTCTCTACTACCCTTACGATATGGTATCATCGGGAATGGTCAAATGAGAGAAACACATAGAGAAGTTGTTAAAAGAATTGGTTGGACCAGGTTAAAGGAGTCTAAGTGTTTTCTAAGATTGATTGGCGGTTGAATTAACCCCAAATCAGGAGTCGGGGCAGGGATACACTTAAGACTGCATTTTGATCTCGATACGGACATTATGAGTAGAAAATAATGCCGTTCGGATTGACTAATGCACCTGTTCTTTTATGGATTAGAAGAACGGGACCTTTAGATTATATTTGGATTCGTTTGTGGTTTATCCTGAGAATCCGGAGGAACATGAGGAACATCTCGGGATTGTGTTGAAAATCCTGCAAGAGGAGTAGTTGTGTGTTAAGCTCGCCAAAGATGAGTTTTGGTTGAGCGAAGTTACGTTCGCAGGGCATGTGATTTTTAAAGAAGAAATTGCGATGGATCCAGCAAAGGTAAGTTTAGTGTTGAAATGGGAACAGCCTAAGACTGTGACTGAGGTAAGAAGTTTCTTAGGGCTGGCTGGATACTATCGCCGGAGTATTTAAGGATTTTCTAAGATCGCATGGCCTTCGACCAAGTTGACTTGGAAAGATCAACTGATGGTATTGGATGATAGGATGTTGTTTAATTATGGTAGGGTAGTGATGGATTATACCCCAATATAATATGATTAGTCCAAGAGGAATTATGGAAAATGTGAGTAGACTATGATTTAAATCATTTCAGTGATGAATTCAGTTGGAATCAAGGTATTAGAGTATGATTAAATTCTATTTTGAGTTGGATTGGATGATGTAAAGAAAATGGTTTTGGAATTCTTTGGTTTAATTTCTAAAACTGTACTTCATAAACCGGTTAGAGTTTCTGGTAACCGGTTAGAAGCTGAAAGCTTCAACTAAAAATTTAAGTCATTTGTGAAGAAACTTTTGGTATCAGTAGACATCTTCCTCCAATCCAAACTCAATATCAATTACCTAAGTAAAATTTAAGGAAAGGATTTAATGTGGTAAAATAACTTAATGCCTTGATTCATCATTGAAATTGATTTAAGAGGATTGAATCAAAATATTTATGGACTAATCGAGAGTTGAAATTGAGGAGCTACTCCAATTAGAGAAGGTAGAGAATTGAGCTGGATGATGCAAAAGAAACATTAGGTACTAAGATAAGAAGGTTGTAATTCATGAACAAGTTTGGAGTTCGAAAGTATGAATGACAATAAGAAGAGGAAGAGTTGAATGTAAGATAAAGGCGATGGATGGAGTTTCTTAAAGATTATGGCTTTGAGCTCCATCCTGGCATAGCAAACGTAGTTGCAGACGATTTGAGTTGATAGGCTATTCTTGTGAGCTCAGTGATGGTTAAGGAGGTTATCCTGATCAAGGAATTCAGAGACCTAAGTCTGGTAACCCAAGAGGAACCCTCTAGTATTAGATTGGGAATGTTGCCAATCACCAACGAATTCTGGAATCGGATTCGTGAATTATAACCAGAAAATGAGGAGTTGAAAGAAACGAATGGGATTTAATCTTTGGAATTAAAGTCAGGGATTATGGATATTAGAAAATATATTATGGAGGCAAGGGATTTATGAAGTGTTGTCTAGAACAACCTAGATGAGAAATCCAAAGGCATGAACCTCAAGAATAGATTATGTTCGAACCCAAGTTAGCTATCAACTATCAAGGAATAAGGAATTTCTCGATGTTGGTAAGCATGTATGAGGACTATGGGAAAGTACATGAATTTCATGTGAGAAGTATCAGAATTCAGAATAAGGGAAAGATTGATGAAATAAAGGCCCAACTGGAGAAAGAGGAAAAGTAAATGGGAGAATATCAACCACGGAAATGTCAAGGTTAAGGAATCCTCGATTGAAGAAAAGTGACTAAGGAGGAAATAGGGAAGGGAACATTTGTCCATCTCAAGGTGAAAACTGTGAGGCACATCACTCTGAGTTTAGTTGTGATGTACCTAAGGGAATAGTCAATTTCAATTGTAGGAAGCTGGAGTATTATTCACCGAAATGTCTTGAAGGAAAAGGTGAGAAAGGAATGGATGAATCCAGCACGAGAAGAATTCACCGGCTGAGATAAGAGTTGAGTGTAATCCTGACGTAGACAACCCAAGCCTATCTCTTCCTTTGATCTGAGTTAACGTAGTCAAATGTTTTTCGATTACGTTAATCTAATCGTTTGAAAATATCAATATCTTGTTGGAAGTTCAACTTAAATTTTTCTGTGATCAAAACCCTTATCACAGTTGGATGTGATAATATTTGTGGACACTACAGAAATAGAAAGATCAGTTATGGCTAGAGAGATTAACAACCACCGGGATAGGACAAATCTTTGTCTCCCCAACGGAAATGTCTCTAGAACTTGACTATCTAACTAAGTCTGATAGTGATAATTACCCTATCTTTAAGTTCATCTAACTTAAATACCTGTCGTATGGTCTTCCTCGCGAAAGATTATATCTGAAAGGGATGATTTTGTTGTTAGTGGTTTGAATATTAGGACTGATCACCCTAATGTCTCATATTATTAAGGAATAAAGTCATACAAATGTTTCTTTGATCGTGCTCGAGAAATCAGAGTGCGCAGCCCAAAAAGGTTTTTCCAAAAAGTTTATTGGAAAGTGTTTTAATTGAAGAATATTTATGTGAAGTGTAAAGATCATTTCTTTTAAAAGAAATTCTTCCACCTAAGAGTTTTTATGCAAAGAATTTTGGTTTAAAGTGAAAGGTTTTATTAGAAATGTTTCGAAATAAAAGAACTATATCGAAACTCTTTTAAGTGGGGGAGGACCTTAAAGAATAAATTTTTGGGAGCTAGATGAAGTTTTCTAGTATAAAAATACTTTGGAAAAGTGGGAAAATTTCAGAAGATGAATTTCGGGGACGAAATTCCTTTTAAGTGGGGGAGTAGTGTAACACCCCTAATTTTCGTCTCCCAAATAACCAAGAAATTAATTATAACAATTATTTTATAATTGACTTATATTAATTTTAAAGGTTTTGGTTTTTGTACATTATGTGTTTTTATCTATAAAAATATGGGATATATTTTTATATGGTTATTTTATACAAAAATGTGAATATTGTAATTTAGTCCTTGGGTTGGGACCTAATTGCAATATCAAAAAGGTTTTTGAAGAAAGAGTAATTAAATTATTAATTTTTGAATTTTATCAGTATGTAACCGGTTAGAAGGGCTTTGTAACCGGTTACACGATGAACTCAGAAATTGGGATTAGTGCGTTTGATGAGTATGTTGGAAAACAAGCGGGTAGTAATATTCCCTATAAAGGAGGTGAATAGGCGAAGAGTACGAATCTTCACCAATTAAAAATTTATCGCTTACTAAGGCCTTTAAAATAATCAGAGTAAAAACATATAAAACGCATATAATTAAATATATGAAAATTAAGCACGCGGAATTGTAAAGAGATAATGAAAGAGAAGCGAACACAAGGATTTTATCCTGGTTCACATTAGTGTGTTAACGAACACTAATGCTAATCCAGTCCTCCCTCTCTAAGATGGGAGATTTGCTTCACTATGAACAAGAATTGTAAGTACATGTAGTGTAAGAGAAAACCTTTCCCTTAGACTAGTCCCTCCAAAGAACCTCTTTGAAACTTGTGTCTTCGCAAACAATTCCTCGAACCACAACGAACCTTGTGCTTGAAGAAACCTTCTTCAATTCCACTTGAAACCTTCAAGTATACTTGATGAAAACCTTTCACCAATTTGCGTTTGTCAATGTCTTGTTGTTGGCACTTTACAGCTCGTTGTGTGGATGAACAACTCCAATGAAGATCAATGGTACTTGCACCTTTCTTGTGTGGATTAGCAACTTACTTAAGAACACTTTTAGTACTGAATCAAAATCTAGATCAATGAGAATGAATGCAAGTGTATATCAAAGTGGGTATTTGTGAAAGTTCAATGCAACACTTGAATGTTCTTCTTAATCATATGTGAAAATGTTGTTTAATCATGAAGAACACTCAATGATTCTGGAAAATATGTTTTTCAGAAAGTTCAGAGCAGATAGAGAAGTGTTGGAATGTTGTCTTGTGTTTTGAAATCGTTTGGAACATATATATATATATATATATATATATATATATATCAGTTAGGACAGCAAACGGCTATGTTTATGACAGTTTTAACTGTTTGTATTCGGATACTTTTGAAAGTATTCGGATACATCGTGTTTGATTTCAAAAATTTAACTGTTGTTTTAAAGAAGTATCCGGATACTTTTGGATGTATCCGGATACATTTGATCAGATACACTTTTTCAATTTTTTTTTTTTAACTTTGAAAATACTTTCTTGACTTCAAAAACATTTTTAAAAAAAAATATTTTCTTAATAATATTTTTTTAAAAAAAAAATCACCCACTTTTGATTCAACTTAGCATGCATACTATTTTTCTTTAGATTATGATTTAGCTTCATTCTAACTTAGACTTAACCATTAAGCACCTAAGGAACTCTAAGAAAAGTAAATTTAACATTACAAGTGTATAAGAATCCCTTTTTGACTAACTTGAGTCTAAGCTTCAATGTTGTGGACTTTTGTCTTGACTTGCACTTTGTAATCATCAAAACTACCCATGCCTTGAAAATACTTTCTTGACTTCAAAAACATTTTTAAAAAAAATATTTTCTTAATAATAATTTTTTTTTTATTTTTTATTTTTAAAAATCACCCACTTTTGATTCAACTTAGCATGCATACTATTTTTCTTTAGATTATGATTTAGCTTCATTCTAACTTAGACTTAACCATTAAGCACCTAAGGAACTCTAAGAAAAGTAAATTTAACATTACAAGTGTATAAGAATCCCTTTTTGACTAACTTGAGTCTAAGCTTCAATGTTGTGGACTTTTGCCTTGACTTGCACTTTGTAATCATCAAAACTACCCATGCTTAGGCATTTTCTCAACAATCTCCCCCTTTTTGATGATGACAAACTTTGTTGATTTGTGCTCCCCCTTAGTATGTGCATTAGATAATTGGATAATAATAAGAAGCTTCAATCAACCTGCAAAAGTCAACAACATACCTTCTCCCCCTTTTGGCATAATCAAAAAGAGAGTTATATAAATAGGCAAGAAAATTATAAACCTTCTCCCCCTTAACATTTGATCTCACTCCCCCTTAATGTTAAGCCAAAAATACCTTGCATGTTTTAGGTAACTTGGGTACCTAATTGATTAGCATTAGGATCAAACCCTTTCTTAATCCATACAAATGAACCATTTGGAATACCTTTAAGTTTAATATTACAAGTATTTTAAGTATGCCCAAAAGTTCCACAATAATGGCAAGTTGGTGTTTTAGAGTAATTGACATTTGAAAATGATACCAACTTGTTGTAATTGCAGTTTTTAGATTTTCGATATCCCAAGCCAGTTTTATTTGTATTTCCTCTTTGATTGGCAATTAAATTGTTTAAGTGCATATCACCTTTAGTGAAGCTTGCAAGCTTAGTTTTCAAATTGTGTACTTCCTTTTCAAAATGCTTGCAACTTTCACATTCGGCAATAGGATTAGTTTTTAGTTCACAATCACAAGAAGCATTTGAATAAATAAGATCAAGAGTGTCATTTTGGAGTTGAAGTTCATCGATAAATTTTTGCATTTCTAAAATTTTAGTCTCATACTCCAATATAATCCTCTTGCTTTCAATGTTAATTTTAGCTAGCTTCCTTAATTCCTTATACATTTCTACATAAGATTCATATAGTTCATTATAAGTTGAATTTTCAGAATCAGAGTCGGAGTCAGAATAAGTTACCCGTTTGGAGTTCATTGGCTCAGATGATTCTATGCTTGATGAAGTTTCTTCATCAAACTTTCCCATTAAGCACAAGTGATTAACCAATTCCTCCTCATCTGAACTGCTAGCATCTTGCTTCTCTGAATTTTCCGGCAAATTCCATACAATATAAGCCTTCTTGGATTTGAATCCTTTGCTTTCCTTTTTGTCATTCTCTTTTCTCTTGAGATATGCAGCACATTCAATTTTCACATGACCTATATTACCACATTCGTGACATTGAATTTTGTCCTTTGGAGACTTTTTTCTTGAAGTTCCTTCATTTTGACTTCTTTGTTGTCTATTCTTAAGGAACTTGCTGAATTTACTAACTAAAAGCTCCATGGTCTCATCGTCGATATCGGAATCTGAATTTTCATCATTGGATAATTCTTCAAGAGTCTGCAGCATCTTGAATGAAACCTTATCCTTTTTGCACATGTACGAATCTTCATGCATTTTTAGCCTTCCCAATTCCATTTCGTGCTCTTGCAGTTTTCCGAACAAAGTGGCTAGGTCCATATCACTTAGATCTTTTGACTCCATTATTGTTGTAACCTTTGCTGCCACTGTCTGTCTAAACATCTCAAAACTTTGTTAATAATTTCACCATCAATAAAAGTTTTGCCAAGAGCAAGTAAATGATTTATAATATGTGTAAACCGTTTTTGCATATTTGAAATTGGTTCATTGGGAAACATTCTAAACAGTTCATATTCATGCATGAGGGCATTTAATCTAGCCCTTTTGACTTCACTAGTACCTTCATGAGTCACTTGTAAAGTGTCCCACATCTCTTTCGCACTAGTACACTGAGAGACCCTAAAAAAATCATCATACGAGAGAGCGGATGTAATGATATTTTTTCCTTTCAAATCATAACTTACTTTTTTCTTATCATCATCATTCCAACTCCCCTTGGGCTTATCAAGGACAGAGTCATTAACCTTATGTTGTGGTACAAAAGGGCCATTTTCTATAGCATTCCAAATTTCTACATATATTGCTTCAATGAATATTTTCATCCTAACCTTCCAATAGGTGTAACCTTCGCCCGAAAACATAGGGGGGCGATTAATGGAAGAACCTTCACCACAGAAGGAATTACTAGAACCCATTGTTTACCAAACTAAGGATCGTACGGAAAAGCAGTTATGCTTGATCGTTTCCGACCGAGCTCTGATACCACTTGTTGGAAAACAAGCGGGTAGTAATATTCCCTATAAAGGAGGTGAATAGGCGAAGAGTACGAATCTTCACCAATTAAAAATTTATCACTTACTAAGGCCTTTAAAATAATCAGAGTAAAAACATATAAAACGCATATACTTAAATATATGAAAATTAAGCACGCGGAATTGTAAAGAGATAATGAAAGAGAAGCGAACACAAGGATTTTATCCTGGTTCACATTAGTGTGTTAACGAACACTAATGCTAATCCAGTCCTCCCTCTCTGAGATGGGAGATTTGCTTCACTATGAACAAGAATTGTAAGTACAAGTAGTGTAAGAGAAAACCTTTCCCTTAGACTAGTCCCTCCAAAGAACCTCTTTGGAACTTGTGTCTTCGCAAACAATTCCTCGAACCACAGCGAACCTTGTGCTTGAAGAAACCTTCTTCAATTCCACTTGAAACCTTCAAGTATACTTGATGAAAACCTTTCACCAATTTGCGTTTGTCAATGTCTTGTTGTTGGCACTTTACAGCTCGTTGTGTGGATGAACAACTCCAATGAAGATCAATGGTACTTGCACCTTTCTTGTGTGGATTAGCAACTTACTTAAGAACACTTTTAGTACTGAATCAAAATCTAGATCAATGAGAATGAATGCAAGTGTATATCAAAGTGGGTATTTGTGAAAGTTCAATGCAACACTTGAATGTTCTTCTTAATCATATGTGAAAATGTTGTTTAAACATGAAGAACACTCAATGATTCTGGAAAATATGTTTTTCAGAAAGTTCAGAGCAGATAGAGAAGTGTTGGAATGTTGTCTTGTGTTTTGAAATCGTTTGGAACATATATATATCAGTTAGGACAGCAAACGGCTATGTTTATGACAGTTTTAACTGTTTGTATCCGGATACTTTTGAAAGTATTCGGATACATCGTGTTTGATTTCAAAAATTTAACTGTTGTTTTAAAGAAGTATCCGGATATTTTTGGATGTATCCGGATACATTTGATCAGATACACTTTTTCAATTTTTTTTTTAACTTTGAAAATACTTTCTTGACTTCAAAAACATTTTTAAAAAAAATATTTTCTTAATAATAATTTTTTTTTGTAAAATTACCCACTTTTGATTCAACTTAGCATGCATACTATTTTTCTTTAGATTATGATTTAGCTTCATTCTAACTTAGACTTAACCATTAAGCACCTAAGGAACTCTAAGAAAAGTAAATTTAACATTACAAGTGTATAAGAATCCCTTTTTGACTAACTTGAGTCTAAGCTTCAATGTTGTGGACTTTTGTCTTGACTTGCACTTTGTAATAATCAAAACTACCCATGCTTAGGCATTTTCTCAACAGAGTAATCACCCAATTAATCCAGAATTCGCCACAAAATCAGCCTAGGATTAGTGGGAAACACGCGTCGTGATGCATGTAAGCTTGATTTCTCTATAAAAGGAGGGATTGTTGATGAATTTGGGTTGATTCTCTGAATTTAGTGCTGAAACTCTGTTTTTAGGGTTCGTGAATTCGTCTCTGAAATTCTCCTTCGTTTCTGAGAGTTAGAACATGAGTGATACACCGTTACAAAGATCACATCAAGGGCTTTGTATTGATATAAAGTTTGTGAGCTGAGAGTTCTTGGAGTTTGAGAACGAAGCTTGCCAAGTTGAGGTGTTGGTGCTGTCAAACCTCAGCTTCTGGTTTCTGGAGCTGACTTTGAAGCTCGATTTTGGTAAGCACCCAAACCCTTTTGGTTTCAAATCTATTCCTACCTCTAGTGCATGTTGCAGAGAACTCAATTTGACTATTTTACCCAATTCTTAATTGGGTTTTGCATGTCAATTTCCCTGGTTTTGGTACCCTGTCCAACTCTATCTGCATGTAGTGGATTTAATGGAAATCTATGGTGGAGCCTTTCTCTCTGCAATGTTTTGGATCAAGCACGAACCTAAGGTAAGGGGGAAGCTTGATATTTGCTAGAATGAGAATAAATTGTGGTGGAATATAGGATGAGTCACCAAGAGACTCAAAGGGCATAAGTTAAAATGGTTAAGTGGCTTGGAGGCCAATCTGAGCTCAATTGTTGTTATGAGCAATGTTATCTGGATGCATGCAAACTATATTAATGTTGGATTCATGACTTATTTGGATATTATGTGAATTGATGCATTAAGTTATGAAATATGTGCAATTATGTGCAATTTGAGTATCTAAATTGAATGCATGCAAGGTGAATGTGTTTCTGTGGTTAAACATGTTTACTTAAGGTATATGAACTCTTTTGAATGTTGAAATTGGTTAGATTTGAGTAATGAAAAGAATGGTTTGCAAAACCTCATATTTCAGTGTGCTGACTGCACAATCTAACCGGTTACTCGATAATTGTAACCGGTTAGACACTGTAAAATTGTCAAAGAAAATAAGTTTCTGAAATTAGTTCTGTGGTCTTATCAATTTTACTCAAATCTAGACCCTAATTTCACTGGAATTCAATCTGAAATGAATTTGATTTTATTGAAATAATTCAGATTGAAAATTGGGAGTTAATACCTTAACATCAAATGATAATTTCAAAAGGAAATTATGCATAAGTGAAATGGGATTATGACTTAGATCTTTTGAATGATATTATGTGTTGAACTTGAGGTATTCTGTTATGCTAAAACCTTGTGATGGATTGAGTAGAGTATTCAAGTAAAGATTCTTTAAAAATTAGTGGTTTTATAATCAGGTCTGTAATTCTAACCGGTTAGGTGATGACGTAACCGGTTAGTACCTGAAAACTTAAAAATAAAAGTTAAGTTTTTGAGTAAGAATTATATTCTCTCAATCCAGGTCTATGAGCATATGTTAAATTTAAATTCAAAGGTGAATTTTATGAGTAAAGCCATACCTCAAGATATCATTCAGAAGTTGTGTTTTTCTAAGTCATAATTGTGGAATCAATAGAAAGACCAACCTTAGTAATTATGTATGCAAATCATGCATAGAGAAAAAGTAATGAAATAGGTTGGCAATGATTGTTTGTTATGTTCTGGGAACATGACCCTGTACTTTAGGAGTACCAAATTGATGCAACCTACTTGATGACACATTCTGGGAATGTGGCCATTGTCTGGGACATGGTTTCTTGGATACGTTCTGGAAACGTGATGCACACTCTGGGAGTGGTGCTTGATTTTATTCCAAGTATGGTTTGCGATACGTTCTGGGAACGTATGTGAGTGTTCTGGGAACACATTGGTATAATAATAGAATTAAAGATAAAAACAAACCTTAATGATTGTGCATTCATGCATATAGAATGGAAGATGGGTTGGTAGGAACGTTTATCATATTCTGGGAATATGAGGAGGGTACTCCGGGAGTACCAAATTATAACCTACTTGATGACACATTATAGATATGTGGCCAGTGTCTGGGACCTGGTTATGTACGTTCTGGGAACGTATGTTAGTGTTCTGGGAACACATTGATATGCAACCTACTTGATGACACATTCTGGGAATGTGGCCAGTGTCCGGGACCTGGTTTTTTATGCGTTCTGGGAACGTATGCGTTCTGGGAACGTGATGCACACTCTGGGAGTGATGCTTATTATTCCAAGTATGGTTTGCTACACGTTCTGGGAACGTGGTGCACACTCTGGGAGTGATGCTTATTATCCAAGTATGGTTCGGCATTACGTTCTGGGTACGAATGTCGGTGTTCCGGGAACACAACGGTGTATTGGATGGACGTCAAAGATGGAATTTGTTAGAGGCCTCAGTTGTGGAAGAAAATCATGCATCATGCCACCTGCATTGAAAGAATTATTATGATTAACCGGGTGTGCTCATATGGTTATGCATCATGATTTGCTACATGTTGACATGTGGATGTTAGTTTTATTCTCATTTGATTATGCGAATATGTATAGCTAACCCCCATGCCCTTATTAGGTATTGATCGTGCATCTAGCTTGCACAAGAATCAGCAAAGGGAGATGTCCCTTAAGTGCATGCAGAGTATAGAAAGTGTGGGTTGGGAACGCGTTGTACACATATCGAAGGATCCGACCAGAAGGATGTTTGGACAAAGGACCAGTGACCAGCTCTATAACATTTCTATTTTTAATAAAGTTCATATGATACATATTTTGAAAAGAGGTATCATAAGAGGAATTCAGTTTTATAATAATACTTATTTGGTATTAATGGACTTGTTACACTTGTCATATTTTAGGAATGTAATATGATGATTTTACTATGTTTCCGCAAACTCTGATTTTACTAGTCACCTTCCTTATTAATCAAGTGTTTTGAAAATAAATTTTCAAGGGAAGGGATAATTCTTATTTTCAGATCTTTTTCCAACAATAACAAGTCCCAGCATTCATAAACTTACTACTTTTCTTATAAAGTAAGACGATATAAAAGGAGTGTTACAGTTTCAGCTCGGCTAAGATCAATCCGAGATCCAGCATTTCCTTAGCTGGTCGGCCCACAAAACCTTTTGCAGTCTGAAACTCTTGGCTAAGTGGTTGTCACTATTTGTTGTGTGTTGTATAAAAAAATTGAACCCTTTTGCAACGCCTTCCTGCGTCGCTATTATTCTCTTTTTCTGTAGCGACACTCTATTTGGTGGCTGATTGTTTTTGTGTTTTAGCAACTCTGTTGAATCGTTGTTGTTGCATCTATCCCCTTAAAGCAACGAATCTGTGTCATCACTGTTTTTGAGCGTGTTAGTTGCAACAATAAGAGTTGTTACGGTTTGGTTCAGTGTCTTTTGCAACAATTGTAAGTCGTTGCTATTGAGTCTTTAAAAAAAAGTTGGATGGATAACAGGTGTCTGAATCTGCCAAGGCAACCATGGGGAAAACTTTTCTTGTCTTCAGATCAACACCAAAGGGATGTTGTGTTCCCGTCTAGGTGCTTAATTCAAGGGAAGTTGTGTTCTCTTATCATTGATGGTGGTAGTTGCACCAATGTTGTTAGCCCTCAAGTGGTAGAACGGTTAGGCTTAAAGACAATAACACATCCAAGACCCTATTGTATCTAGTGGTTCAATAAAAAAGAAACAATGGATGTCAAGCAGCAAGCTCTAGTAGAATTTGCCATTGGAAATTACAGAGATGAGTTATGGTTTGATGTACTTCCTCTTGAGATCTCTCATGTTCTTTTGAGAAGGCCATGGCAGCATGACAAATGAGCAATGCATGATGGTGAAAGCAATAAGTTCTCTTTCCACTACCATCATAAACAAATTGTTTTGATTCCCATGACACCAAAACAGGTAAAAGAAGAACAAAAGAAAATAAGAAAAGAAAAGCAAAAGGAAATCAGAGAAGAGATTGTTTCTGAAAAAAAAAAAGAATGTTTCATGGCCTCAACTAGTAAAGTAAAGCAGGCCCTGTATAAAAAGCAAACTTTTCTTCTTCTAGTATGTAAATAATTGTTCCTACACACTGCCATCTTCCACCCACTTGATACACCCAAGAATTGGAACCAATGATTCCAAATAGAATTTGGATTACAAATGGGTGTTTTTGGGATGAGACTTAAGCGAATGAAATTATATGGTATTTTAATCAAGCATGGAACTCCCAAAATGGACCATAAAATAACAAACAGGGATTCTAGTTTTGATTAAGGCCAAGGATTTACAAATTCAGGAACTCAACAAATAAAAGTTCACACGGTCTTTAGATATTTAAAATGATTTGGTAATTTCAATTCCCTATGAGACTTGAATCTCTTTACTAATATGACACATAGAAAGGGATTCTTACTCAATAATAAGGAAAAGAACTTGCATCAATGGGAAGGATAGAGGTGCCACAACCTTGAAAGAGATAGAGAGGTTAATAAGCCAAAAGAACTCTCCTCACTTTGATCACCAAAGTGAAAATTGTTCCTACCTTAGACGTATCACACGTATGAAGGATTTTGAGATAGTTTTTGTTCACAAAACCAAAAACTAACTTTATTCAACAACCAAAGAGTACATTATATAGAGTGATCGTATGAAGCTCCTATCTCTAAAGGCTTGGTCGTAGCCACACTCTTGCCTTGTCCTAATTTGTAACGTTCCTAACCAATGATGGCTACAATAATTGATCCTATTCATGACTTGCTTGATTTGTTTCCCCTTTTGGCCGTAGCTTCCTTTGGCCAATGATGAGAGAGAGGCTAATGTTTTAAAGGAGTTATTAATTTGCCATTTTGTAACTCCTTTGGTCGTAGCTTTGAATTTTGGTGGCTGCACTCTTTAGCTCTTTTGTAAACGTGGCCCTTTTATGGGTGCAGCCAACCTTAATTGCATTTCTGAACCAACAAAAATTTCATCTGAAGGTCACGTGTAGTGATGCAAGGAAGTCCCAGGACCCTAAGAACTTAAGCAACTTTCCATTTGATCCAGGATCATGCTATGCTGAGGAATCCTTTCCTCTTTCAATAGAGGAAAAAGGAGGAAGATTTGACTAAGTTTTAACTTTCTTTAAAGGTGTTGTAATAAGAGCTTAGGTATTTTCTCATTCTTAGTTGAACTTTTGTTTATGTTTAGACAAATGTAATAGTTAAGTACAGTTTAGGCCAGCCACGAAGGTTTCAAATGCAAGAGAATATTCAAGACTCAAGATCAATCATGTTCTTTCAAGAAAGAGCTTGAAGCTTGTCTTTTGATTCTCCTCTTGCCACACATTTTTGAAACTAAGAGATTAAGGAATAAATGTCAATCAATAAGGCCATCAAGAGCAAGTCATCATGAGGATGGTGGTTACAATATGACAATTAAAAAAGACATTAATGGATGGTGCATTAAATGATGCCGGTTACAAATTGAAGGCCATGAAGGTAATCATGATTACAATCATCAAGGCCATCAATAAGGAGCTTCAATGACATGAAGGTTACAAAGTTAAGACAACTTTAATTCAGCCTTCAAGCTAAAGAGGTTACACTTGAAACCACCAATTCATGGGGCAATCATGATCATTAATGGAGAGGAATGTTTCAGCCAATCAATTGAGAATTCATTGTGGAATTAATGCCATCATGTATACGGCTAATCATTGATAAGGGGAAGTTACAAAGTTAATTCTCCATCATGGAATAGCTAATGAATTTCGGTTACATATTAATGGGCATCAAAGCACACGGCCAAGGCTACAAGGAAATCATCAACATGGCAAGCTCTTTTCACACGTCCAATTCCATCTCTTGAAGAGAATCAAGAACATAGAAAATCATCACTCGTACAAGAGAGTGAATTTGAAGAGCATTTAATACGTGTAATAAGTTTGCTCATCATTAGTAATATGTAACCCCCCAACCCCATAGTTAATTGTAATCATGAATAGGTTTAACTTTGTAACTCCCACCCCTTTCCCTTGGTTCATGATGTACGGCCATGATGAGGCCAGATTAGTTATTGTATTCTCCTATAAAAGGAGCACTTGTTGATGAAATAAGACTAACTTGGATGCCTTAAGAAAAACGTGATTTGTTTCACAAATCCAAAGAGAGTGATTCTCTTTCAATTGGTTGCAAGAAGGAGATTCAATTTGTGTGATGCAACTTGAATTCAACCAAAGTCTTATCTCTTGATTCCTCAAGAGTGGCGCATCTCTTTCACCTATCCTTTATTCATCTTTTGTTAATCTTCTCACTATTCGGTTTTCACATCTTCTTCCTTTTGATTTCAATTTCATTATTTCCTTTCAAGACATAATCTATTTGAAAGAGTTTATAAGGATTTAACAAGAATCCATCATCACCCATACGTTCATTGAGCCCACTTGTCCAAGGAAATCCTTACTGGAATCATAGGTCTCAATTCTTGGGTGTATCAACTTGGTAATCAGAGCAATTTCAATAACCAAAGTGCATCTTCCAAGAAGGAAAGAAACCACCTTGCTTCACATAGTATATCACCATGGAAGACTTAGTCATGATTCAATCACTGAATCATTCAAGAGAATCACTCCCTTGAGAAGTAGAAGGCACCACGCCTAGAATGCACAAAGCACACACGGTTTTCACAAAAGGCAAAAAGCTCCCTTCATTCATGAAAAAGATTACATTATATAGAGTTTACAAGTGTGTCATGGCTGGCCAAAATTCCTATACACGTGAGACTAAGGAAGGCTAGCCAATAATGAGCATTCAAAATCCTATTAAATCCTATGTGTAACATTCGGCCATTCATTGCTTCTTGATGATGAGAAATGCATCACTCTCTCCTTGTAGCCGTGAGCCTAATGATGAAGTCATGAATTTGCAATTCAATTCGTAACCTTCACACCATTCATTACCTCTTAATGAGGATTATGGCCACTCAATGCTTATTATGAATGGAAAGTGTAACGTCCCTCCAACCTTGAAGCTTGGTCGTATGGCTTTGATGGCCTCATAAATTGTCATTCAATTTTGTAACTCCTTCCTCTTGTTCAAGTCTTGGCCGTGATCTTGATGATTGCCTCATTGAATTGGCAATGCAACTTGTAACCTCTATGTCTTAAAAACTCCATGAATGACTAGAATCTTCATCCACTTTATTCCTCATTCTCTTGCACGAATCCCTCTTCATGAAGGAAAGAAAATTCTTTCTTTCTTCTCCAATCATGATTGACCTTAATGTCACTAATGTTTAATGGTTACTAAACTTTAATTGAATTAAGTTTTTGTAACGTTCAATTAATGGCATTAATTGTCATTCACTTTTCATTTAAGTTCTTTACTTAATTTGATTCCTTACTTCCTCAAGAAGCCAAATTCGTGCTCCACCTTTTATTCCATGAATGTCCCTCAACTCATGGGACAAGTGTCTTTATTAAGGGCATGTGTCCTCCATAAGGGCACCTTTAAGGGCAGTCCCTTAAACTCTTCAAATTCTGAGCTTATTGTTTTAGGTTTGTATTTGAGTAACCATGGTCCCTCCTGAGGAGGATATCATTCCCTCCCTCTTGAAGAGGATTTGCCCTCAAATCCTGATGGTCCTAAAACAATGAACACTCCATCAGTTCAAACCAGAAAACTTGGAACACATTCTCTTACCCTTCAAGCAGCAAGTGCTCTGACACTTTCTTATTCTTGACTGGTCCTGGACAAGGACTTTATTGCTCTTCACTTGTTGTGTTCATTCCTATCCTCAAGGATTAAACACAACCAAAACAAAAACACCTTTGCAGTTATTGGTTTGTGATGGACAACTCCAACAACAGCTTCAACTTGACTTGACCCATGCTTTGGCTTCACACCTGTTTGAAACTAGAGAACTAAAAATTCTAGTCCTAAACAAATGAAAAGTTACATGTCCTATTACATGATTACATGGGTCTTGACTTGACTCAAGAAAAGACACAAACTAACAAAACTCAAGATAAGAATTCTAACAAAAAATGAAAATTCCTATCTAGACACATGGTTGCTTCTTGAAACATGCACTCAATCTTCACAGTTGAGGCATTGGTGAGTGTACCCCATTGGTACTTCATTCTTGCAACCTGAAATCCAAACAAACAAAAAGTTTTACAAGATAAGTGTTAGAAAGATAAGAATTGGAAGCAAAGTCTCCACTCTTGTTTTCACTCAAAGTGTTTGCACTCATATTACTCAAAGTGTTTTGCACTCTTTGTGTTTTCTTCAAGCTCTCTTTGCTTTTCATTCTTTCTCACAAGTGTTTCACTCTTAAGCATCTCACTCTCAAGTGTTTCACTCATGCTTTCTTCACTCCCAAAAATGTTTCACTTTTAAGCATCTCACTCTCAAGTGTCTCATTCATGTTCTCTTGTTGTTCTCTTTTTCTTTTCATGGATTGGTTCAAAAACTTCTTCCACCAAAGGCACTTCTTTCAATTGTGCCATGTTTCATAATCATTTGATATTCGCTCCACAATGATTTGTAAGAATGCAACATCAAAATTTTTAGCAACCTAGAGACTCTAAGACTTAACACTCAAAGTCTCAAAACTCAAAGACTCAAGTGTGTTTATTAGACTCAAAAAGGTAATGACTAAACACAAGAACATGGTTCAGCCACAAACTTAAACACACTATAACAACTCAAAACACAAAAACAAAAGACTCAATAATGTGTTTAAAACTCAAACTCCTCTTGACCAAGAACAAAAATTCCTATTTGGCCAAGTCTAAATTTTAGACACACTATTGTTGTAACAACTACCAACACAAAAGACACAAACTATTCTTGACCAAATTCAAAGAACATAATTCAGCCAAGGCTCAAAACAAACACTAAGAAATGCAACAAATCTAAACTCAAAGAAAAAACAACCCAAACCAAGAATCAATCCAAATCTTGGCCACGGTTTCAACCAAACCGATTTAAGGACACCAAAGAAAGAAAAATCGTGACAAGACAAACAAGAACTGCCACGGTTTTGACATAACAACAACTTCAGTGACAAATAAAATTAAAATCGTGACAAGGACCAAAAATTTGCCACGGTTTTTGACTCACCAACACAAAACTGCCACAACTTTGAACCATGGTTTTACAAGGAGCACCCAATTAGCCAAGGTTCTTGACTGGACAACACTTTAACCAAAAAGACTCACAACAAAAAATTTAGACATCCTAAAGACAAGGATGACTCAACACTTAGAACAGCCACGGTTTTGTAAATAACACAACAAAACTGTCACGGTTTCAAGGTTGCACACAACAACACAAATTAGGGACAGATCAAACAGCCACGATTTTGTTTTTGAATATAATACATCAAAAAGAAATCAGCCACGGTTTGATTTGTCTCAAACTAGACAAACACAAAAATGACTCAACATGATTCATACTAGAATCAAACCCAAAAAATGATACAAAAAGAAAATACCTTAGAGAACAGAATCTTGTTACCACTTTGAAGAGTGGTTCTTCACATAGCTCTAAATCCAAGTTGATGTGATACCAAGTTGATGATAACACTTTGGACGTTTTCCTTTAGACCTTCTAGCTCTGATACCAAATTGATGCTCTGATTGATAGACCCAAGAAATGAGACCTATGAAACCAATTGAAAATTGGTTTGGAAATGGGTGTATTTGACTTGATGGCTTCAAATAAGAATTTTGTGGCCTTTTTAAATTAAGCATGGAACTCCCAAAATGAGTTATGAATTAACAAAGACTTCAATTTTGGCCAAGTTCTATATGTTCTTAAGACTCAAGAATTTTATCAATTACAAAACAACTCACACACGGTCTTAAGCTTATAAAAATGATTTGGTAATTTCAATTCCCTATGAGACTTGAATCTCTTTACTAATATGACACATAGAAAGGAATTCTTACCCAACAAAAGGAAAAGAACTTGCACCAATGGGAAGGATAGAGGCGCCACAACCTTGAAAGAGATAGAGAGGTTGATGAGCCAAAAGAACTCTCCTCACTTTGATCACCGAAGTGAAAATTGTTCCTACCTTAGACATATCACACGTGTGAAGGATTTTGAGATGGTGTTTGTTCACAAAACCAAAAACTAACTTTATTCAACAACCAAAGAGTACATTATATAGAGTGATCGTATGAAGCTCCAATCTCTAAAGGCTTGGTTGTAGCCACACTCTTGCCTTGTCCTAATTTGTAACGTTCCTAACCAATGATGGCTACAATAATTGGTCCTATTCATGACTTGCTTAATTTGTTTCCCCTTTTGGCCGTAGCTTCCTTTGGCCAATGATGAGAGAGAGGCTAATGTTTTAAAGGAGTTATTAATTTGCCATTTTGTAAATCCTTTGGCCGTAGCTTTGAATTTTGGTGGCTGCACTCTTTAGCTCTTTTGTAACCGTGGCCCTTTTATGGGTGCAGCCAACCTTAATTACTTTTATTTCAATTGTAACCCCTTGACACTAATTAGTAGCCATATGCATCAAAGAGGTAACAACTCAAGAATGATTTCTTCCTCTTACTTGTGGCTGCATGACTTGAATGGCTCTTGATTTGAATTGAAAATTGTAACTCCTCTTCCATTTATTATTTGGCCTAGGTCTTGATGATAGATTCTTCTTGATGCTGCCTCATAACTCCTTGATGTTTTGAATTTTGAAACTTCTCATGCATTGTTTGGCCGAGTCTAAGCTTGAGCTTTCTTCTTCTTCATGCCTTCTCATGCTCCTTTTTGATCTCCCCTTAATTCTTCTTGGCTTGATTACAACTAAAAAAAGAAATCCTAAACATTAAACTAATTAACTAAAGCTATTTAAAAGGTTCAACTACTTGGCACAAAGGCCATTATTACAACCCTTAATAATTTATACAAAACACAAACTAAAATTTACAAGTTCCAAGTTCAACTTAAAATAAGTCTAAAATCATGTAATTCCTTTCTTCTTCCCAACATATTGTGCAATACTTGTAACCTCTTTCCTTGCTTTCTCTTGATTCCTTGGTTCCTCAGACTGACCTCCATCATTCCCTCCCTCTTGGGGAGGATTTGACCTCAAATCCTGTGAGTGATCTGCAACAGACAATTTGTTAGTATCAAATAATGCAATAAAAATTTTAGTTTGGTTTACAAACAGCCAATGATGGTGGCAAGATTTTTGTTCTTCTCCACTTAAACGTGGCATCACACAGAGATTCAGGCCTTCAGAAGTTGGTCTTATCACTTTTTGGTCTGTGGGTTCCCTTCCTTTTTCATACAGACAAATGTTGACTTAATTTGTTCCTCCAAGGTTTGATTATCCTTCAAACATTTCTTCGAAGAAATAGTAGAAGTTGCTATTTTGTAAGTATTGGTTTTCTTGGGTTCTTCTAGAGGAGGTTCCACCCAGTCAGGAAGGGTTAGCATGGGGCTACTTAAAACCAACCCAACTTCAATTCTTCTTCTTAAAGGTCCCACTAACTCCATTGGTACCTTAGGACTAACATTACAAACAAAATTTGTATTATCAGTAGAGGAGTCAGTATGTTTCTCATTTTGATTATGCTAGTGAGCTCCTCCTTGGGAGTTTTCTTCCCTTTGAATTTTAGATTTGAAAGAGTCATCATCGCTTTCATTATTCATGAGAACTTGTCTTGGACAGTTTTTTTTTTAATTTCACAATCCTTCAAGATAAGCTTAGTCTTCTTGGTGGCGCAATCATAGGACCTATGATTCTTTCCAGAACACCTGAAACATTTGATGTCATTTATTTTTGTCCTACTGAAAGATTCATGTTTTCTATTGACTCCTTTGTTTCCCAATCGCCTCTTCAAATTGGTAGCATTCAATTTGGCTTCCAATTTATCTATCCTTTTGCAAATCCCTTTAGAGGTGTCTCTCCACATTTCTTGTAGGATTGATGAGAGTACCTCACAAAAGAATTTTTGTTGGTCATTGAGTTCTTGATCTCCAGCCATGTTTTTTTTTAAAGAAATGAAACACTTAAGGAACAAAACTTTGTGACAAAAGGACAACAAATAACTACCACGTTTTTTTTTTACCCAAGCAATGTGACGACCCGACTTTCTATTCCTAATAAAATACTTATATTCGAAAAATACGACCATTTTTTTCATAAGTCAAATCATCATCATTATCAAATCGTGCGGAAACAACTATGCATATCATGAAGAATAAACAAGGAACTTTCAACTTCATTTCATTGATCAAAAGAGTACTTCCTTCATTACATAAAGTTAAATACTTAACTTAGAAACTCTAGGCCATTACAATATTTTACATATTTTACAACAAAACTCATAACAACCTAGAGCAGCTGGTTCGGAACTCAAAACGTAAATAGCATAAGTAAGAGAAACCCGATGAGTAGCATTATCCACATTCCATCATCAAGAACTCAACTCAGTCGTCAGTTCCCCACTGACTTCCAATCAAGTTTTCCATGAATTCATCATCCGCCACCGGATCAGCATCCTCCACCGGATCCTCATCCTCTATGGGATCCTCCTCCTCCTCCTCTTCCTCATGTGCCGGATCAGATGGCACATAAACTGGAGTCCGAGATTGGGCTCTAGTGGAAGGGAGAGAGGGAGCAGGAACCTCTAAAATAATTCTTTCCTCAGAGGGTGATGGACTTGGTGGGAGGGTGCGTCTCGAAAAGCGTCTTGGTGGTGGTGGTGGTGTTCCATGGCGAAACACAAAATTTGGCGGAATCTGCATAATGTACATCATTGGGATCCTCGTACGACGCGGACGCATCTGGGACCATGGATTTGGGTGACGGAAAGTGATTTTCACGTCCCCTTTGTAACACCTAGGATTTATACCCTTAATTCCCCTTACACTAAAATACGGACTTAAAAATTCATTTTTATTTCATTAAAATCAACCGTCAAACGGACGGAGTTTGGTTTGTTTTTCGGACTAATCCAAAATTTAACCGGTGATAAACAATTTTCAAATAAACAACTAATAGCCAGCAGGGCTTCAGATTATATTTCTAAATCATATCAAGGCCCCATGGGCTCCAAATATATCAGAGTAATAGCGGAAAATACTAAGTTTGAGTGTCATAACCAAAACATATAACTTTGTCAAAATAAAACATCCTAAGCCTCACTTAAAATATGAATAACAAATTTTACATCAAAATAGTGTAGGAAGCTTAAGTTCATAATATTCTTCCACATCCAATAATAACCCTACTCTCCTTGTAAGGGAAAGTACTCCTGCTCGGCCGGGGGCTGTGCCAACTCAATCTCCATACCTGAAAATGTAAGGGAGTGAGCATTGCACATGAAATAGAAGGCAGTTTCTAACTAGACATAACGACCCACTAGGTCAAGCACAATTAGCAAATAAGCATATATTCACATATTGCACACCATACTCATTCCATTATTTCCATACTCATTATTTATTTCACATTTCCATTTTCATTATTCCATTTCAACATCCTTTTCCATTATTCATTTCAACATCCATTTCCATTATTCATTTCAACATCCATTTCCATTATTAATTTGTTCATTTCACATACTCATTTCATTTCTATACATCACCTCAAATCAGAGGCCAATGAACAATTTTCATTCAACACATTTGTCACCTCAAAACAGAGGCCCTTATACTTTTCCATATTTAAATTATGTGTCCCTCAGGTCAGAGGTCAACACTCAGTTCTTCATTTCATCCGGTGTCCCTCAGGTCAGAGGTCAACACCCAATAACATTCATTTCATCTTGTGTCCCTCAGGTCAGAGGTCAACACTTTATTTCATTCTGTGTCCCTCAGGTCAGAGGTCAACACTCATTCACCTTAATTCATACGGTGTCCCTCAGGTCAGAGGTCAACACTCTATTACTTTCATTCATTTTGTGCCCCTCATATCAGAGGTCAGCCAAATCATCACTTTCCATTAATCGTCACCTCAAAACAGAGGCCAACGCACTTATTACATTTTCATTTCACATTACCTCACATCAGAGGCCAAATCATACTTTCACCATCTTACACAAACAACTTAACACATACAATCACTAATACACTTACACACATTTCCCATTCATTCTTTATCCATACTCATTCCCTATATCATTTATCAAATCTTTCCTTTAATCGTCACCTCAAATCAGAGGCCAACGCATAAACCACATTCTCAATGTTCGGTGCCTCAATTCATAGGCCAAGAATTATTCACTTTCTTGTTCAATTAATTGTAACACATTTAAATACAGCAACACACATTCCACAACTAATGATTCATGTAATTACCTTATTCATTTCCTTTCTCAGTTATCACAATCATACCAAATAGTGTTCTCTTTTATAGACCAACATTTCGATTCGCCCTTCATTTTAATTTTGCATATATCATCTTTTACTTTGGTTTGCACATAATCATTTTACTTCCGTTTCCTATATTCACAAGTTCAATTCCTAAACCATGATCTTTATTCACAATTGATAATACTTAACATTTTTACTTATTTAACAATTAGATACAAATATGCACATTTATCACATTTAATCATTTCCATTCCCTTTCTTCCTATATCAATTTATTCCACAACACATACATATATTCGCTACAGTAATTAATTATCATTTAATTCACAACTTTACAAATAAAGTCAATAATCATAGAAATCACTTATGTCCTTCACTTTCACATTACCCAATTCCTCATGTACTTCAATATAATCATTAACCAAATTTCATTTATCAAATAATTCATTCTTATATTATTGGGTTTCCTTTTCCTAGTCTTAACATCCAATCATCATGCACATTTAATTAATTAGAATTCCATATTCAATAACCTAGGGATTTATAATCTAATGTTCTCCCCTAACACATAACCCTAACAAGCATTATATACTAACTAGAACCTACTCCCTAGAACAAGGCAAAGCTCACTATATCCACCCCCTTACCTCAAACACTTAAGGATAAGGAGAGTCCAAGTGTCCTATACTTGAGTTTGTCCACCAAGAGCTCAAAATCCACAAGAGAGTGATAGAACCTATTATAAAGCCACAAAAATGAGGGTTATTGCTCATTCCATGATTCTCAAACTAAACCCCATGGAAAACTTGAAGGTTCTATGCTTAGAAATGAAAACCTCCATGAGAGGGAGGAGAGAGAAAACTCGAATTAGAGAGAGAGAGGGAAGGAATCAAAGGCTTGAATACTTACTTGGAGCAAGGAGGAAGAGATTTGTTGATGAAATGAAGAAATCTCACTTGTTCTTGGTGGATTTGATGATGAAGAATGGAACCCTAGGGGAGAGAGGAAGAGAGAAACGAATTTGGGAAAGAAAGAGTGTGTTTTGCTTTTTTTTTTTCAGCAGCAGCACGATTTAATCGATTAAATTGCAGCTTAATCGATTAAGAGGCGATTAAGAGGCGATTAAGCTGCACAATTTTGCAGTATCCAAACTTTGAAAGGCAATAACTTCTTCGTTACCCGTTGGATCTTCCTCAAATTTTAAAGCAAGCTTCCCCACATACTAATCTTCACATCCAACGGTGGAATTTGTGTTTAGAGTTGTAAATCTTTTATTTTGAATTTCCTAAGGTTCTATGTTTTTAACCCTAGTTCTACATGTATTTTTGGCTAGATTCTAACTTATATCTCCATTTCTTCTACCCTAAGACCATCCCAACATAGATTATACTTGGAATTAAATTTGGGATGTTACACCCTTCGTACGTGGCCCTGTGCTCCTCAAAATTCCACTCCCCATTAGGGAGCGGCCTCATCTCCACGCATATCATATTCCTTGCCATGACCTACAACAAGGGAATAGGATTGAGTCATAGCTAAATACGATAACAAATGAGCATAACAGAGGCTAAAAATAACAAGCACATGTAATCAAATAGCATCAAGAGTGCAAACGTATGCTCAAACTGGTTTAACACATATCTAATTTCATTAGTGACATGATGCATGCCTACTTCTCATTCATGCTTCACAGTTTGGCATCCTTTCGGGTATCCATTTCAAACCTATGTTTTCTTCGAACTGGAGTGTATCCATATCTCATGCATCACGATTGATTGGGAACTAGCCTTCATAGCTTTCTCATGCTACGGTATCCAAATCATCATAGTACCTTCAGGGCTATGGCATCACAGCACTTTCAAGGCTATGGTATCCAATTTCTATCCTATGCAAGATTCCACAATCGAAATCATAGCAACTCCATGCATGATAATGCCACGTTAGAGTTCCATTTCTTTTCTTTCATTATTCTCATCAGCATCTCATTCCATTAACTTTCAATTAGATTTTCTCTTAGTTGGTGCTGGTGCTTTCCGAAAAACACCATCAGAGGCATAGCCATTTCGTGATGGGTTTACTTACTTTCAATTCTCTGTTTCAGAAAAATCCATCAGCGGTCCAACTACTTTGTGATGGTTTTAGGAATAGCGTATAATCATTTATTTAATAATCCGTCGGGGCATAGCCTCCTATTGGCGGATATTTATTGCAACGACCCCATTGGGACTCCCATAGAAAATATCAACCAAGTGAATAAAACTTTCACTGGGACGTCTAGGGATAATATCAACCGAATTGGGTGTATGCACTTCCGTTGGGACTCCTGTAGGGAAATAATCGACCACTGAATAGAATTCCAGTAGGACACCTCCAGGATAACCATCAACCAACGGGATTAAGATATTATAGTATTAAACGAGTTAATTATAATAAAATTTTAGAAAGTAAGTGTTTTCTGGAAAATTGTTCAGATTACTCGAGTAGTTCTTGACTACTCGAGTTGTTCATGCAAAAATACTCGAGTCTTTAATGATCCACTCGAGTGTTCTTCCAATTTTCCAGAACACTCGAGTCTTCCTTAAACTACTCGAGTCTTTTTGCTGCATCAGCACCAGTTTTTTGCACTTTCAATACCAATTCGAATTTCTTGCTTTATTTCTTCATTCCTATGCAAAACAGCAACTTAGGCACATAAAATAAACATGTTACAACACTTAAACACAACTGAAACAACATCAAATAACATCAAATCACAGATTGCATTCAAACTTGAAAATATCCATTTTAAACTGTGAAATTCATTTCCACTTGATTTTAATTTCGAAACACATTATAGTCAGCTCTATTAGGTTCATTTAAACTTATTTGAATCATAAAATTATGGGCCTCTGACCTCCAAGTCAGAATCCCAATTCAAGTTGCATCCCTCTTTGAACCTTTAATGGTTCCTACATTTCTAGCTTGAAATTACTCATTCTAGTAGTTAGGTAACTCCTCCCTTACCTCGGATAAGCTAAAGAAAGGATTGGTTGCAAAGAAAAAGGGTTGAATCAAAACTTGATTTTGAACAGGTGCAAAACTGTTGCACTTGGCTGGCTTTGGCCATCAATTCCACAATGAATACGACATGAAAAAAAATGAAACAAGTTAGCTTTAGAAACTAGGAAATGCCAACTTTAAATATAAACAAGTTTGGAATCGAAAGAGTTTCTGGATTTACCAAACGGATTCAAGAAAGGTGGGTATTTGATGCTGAACTTGCTCTGTTTTCGCAGCTTTGAAAGCTCAACTTTGAGTGCCTAAAACTCGATCTACAGAGGATGGTTTGAAGTGATTCTTAGTTCTAATTCAAGATTGGAATTAGAACTTTAGTTTGTGTTTTGGTTTCGAAAGAAATGGATGAGAATTGAGAGAGAGTGAAGTGATTAAAGTAAGCACTTCGAAACAGAGGAATTTGGACAGAGTTTCGGGTTTGGAATGATTTGAATGTGTTTGGGGCTTCATTGTGTACTTATTTATAGCCTAAGATTACCCTCCTTCGAAGTAAGGTCTAGCTCTGTGCTTGGAACCTTAAGAAAACGCGTTTTGGTGCAAAGTTCAAATGAAAATCGACTTATACACTCAACCATACTGCTCGAATTACTCGAGTCTTTTTCCCAGAACTCGAGTCCTTTTCAGCAATACCAAAGAACACTCGAGTCTTTTATGAAAGACTCGAGTCTTTCGACTAAAATTCAAATTTCTCTAACAGTTAGTGATTATACTCGAGTCCTCTCCAAAATACTCGAGTATTTTAACCTAATTTCAGAAAATTCATTATTTTATTCAATATAATCACATTATTATTTCAAATACTTAATATTTATTTATTTATTCAAAATATAGGGTCTTACAAGCAAGAAAAATAGGGACAGAAAAATTCGTGCCTAACAAGGCCTTAAAACTGGTCACGGTTTTTAGGCTTAACAGAATTTTAGGGACAAAAATTTTCGTGACAAACAAAGCAAAAAAAATTGGTTCGGTTTAGGCCCTAAAAATAAACTGCTGCAGCACTGAAAACAGTGACGGAAAATTCCGTCCAAAACTGTTGCAGAGAAAAAAGAACAAAATTGGCTACAGCGATAGATTAAACAAAAGCCACAAAACAGACTTAATAGCGACAGAACTATCTGTTGCATCTAACAACAATTGCAACAGCGACAAATCTGTGGAGTAAGAAATCAGAAACAAAACAGCGACAACCAAAATCGCTACTAAAATAAAACATAAAACTCCAAATTAGCAGCGACACCAACCGCTACTACTGAAACAGAAAATAATAGCGACACAGCAAAATGGTCACTGTATGAAAGCAAATACTTATAACAGCGACATAAATTTGTAACGTCCCTCGTTTAATCAAAAGAATTTTATTTTCTTATTGACTATATTGGAAAAATCGGAGTATGAAAATTTTTCCTTATATGTGGTACTCAAGTTTAAACCATGCAACTGGAAGTGAATTCGGTGGAAGGAGTAATTATTTCCTGAACATCTTAAAATTATTTTGAGATAACCTTGTTTTCACGAAATAGCCTTCGAAAATAGCTTAGTTATAAGGTTATCCCAGAAAATTGACTTTAACAATACTTCCTTCATTACCGAACTCAAATGATAAAATCGGAGTCAGCGGAATATATTAAAATGGTTTATTTATATTTTCATAGAGTTTATGAATCTTGAGGAAGGTCATTGATTCATAAAATCAGGTGTAAGAACTTTATGAGTACCACCAATATAATCAAATGGTCAAATCTAAGTTTTACTCTGATACATCTCTCAAATCATAAAGTTATGATTTCTATCAAAAGTTGGAGACGTTCAGAGCTAGTCAATGGTCCTTCGTCCAATCATCCTTTTTGGCCGGATCTTCAAGAGTTGTACAAGGAGTCTCTATCCCATGATCACTGATCTTTAGAAAGTCTAGGTACCTGGCCAACACCTAATAAGGGCAGGGACGTAAGCTATACTCATTCACATTATCAAATGAGAACAAAGTACTAACATGCACAAGTAAGCAATTCATCATGATCCCAATGCATATACACGTGTACAAAATAGTCCAGCGATATGCACACCTTATGAGCAAGCCAATTTAATTGATAATCAAACCCATTAATGATATGCCTAGATGCTTGCTTACTCTTTCTCAAGTCACGAGATTCTCTAATCAATGCTCTCATGCATGACCATCCAAACAACCCGTATACGTGCCTCGGACGTATAGTGAACTTGCTCGAATCATAATCCATAACGACACTACCAAAGTGTACGTCGCGTCACCAAGACGTAACAACATCTCCTATGCTGCCCACATTACCAAAATGTGTCATCGAGCAAGCCACACGACTTTGCCTGGAACGTGGTCCATAATACCAATATCGATGTGCACATCTCGTCACCAAGACGAATATCCAACGGTCACAGCAACCAATGCTGGCCACATTACCAAAATGTGACTACAATGACCATTTCGTCACCAAGACGAATATCCAACGTTCGCAGCAACCAATGCTGGCCACATTACCAAAATGTGACTACAGGCAAGTCGTAACCAAATTGGTACTCCCAAAGTACCCTCCTCATGTTCCTCGAACATGAACTAGTGATATGATACGCATCACTATGCATACATACATACCATCATTCCATTTAGGGTTATTCCTTAATCTCCATATGTGCAACATGCAATAAATTTACCAATGTAACGACAAGTTTGGCTCATAACAATACGTCCCATTCGGATTGTACGTGTGCGTTCTCAAAACGCGTTCTCCTCAATCTCAACAGCATTCTTTGAATGTTGCCTATGTTCTCAAAATGTGTTATCAAGCTTGGTATCATACGTCCCAATCCGAATGTACGTCCACGTTCCCAGAACGAAATCAACAACATTCCTCGAATATTGCCCACATTCCTAGAATGTGTCATCAAACTTATCGTGTACATTTGGTATTTCCAGAGTACCCTCTTGATAACAAGTGGTACCTTATCGTCTTGTCATCATGCATGAATGCACACAAGTTTTCCATTTAAAACTATCCATTAATCTCATTATATGCAACATGCATTATATTCACTCATGTAATAACAATGTAATTTCACACAATATATTCTTCCTTGGAACATGACCCATTTCTTGGTAATTCATCCTTAACTTATTTGAAATTTGACTTAGTTGAAAATGGTATTTTGGTAGCATTTTGATTAACAAGACTCAAGTATAGTTTAAAAGACTTGAGTAGGATTTTAACTCAATGCAAAAATACTCGAGCATAATTTCCTTAGACTCGAGTGAATCATGCTTTTCATAAAAATACTCGAGTAACTCATAAATACTCGAGTGTTTCTCAGATTTTATCAAAATACTCGAGTGTTCTTAATGATTACTCGAGTGTTCTTCGTTTCCAGAAATTCATTTTCAGATTCATTAAAATACTCAAGTGTTCTTCATGAGTACTCGAGTGTTCTTCATTTTTCAGAAATTCATGTCCCAGGTTTAGTCGAAATACTCGAGTATCAACCCCAATACTCGAGTGTTTTCAGACAGATAACACTGTAAATTGCATTTTAACATACCATTTCCAATTCTAGCCAATTCCAGTTAAAACCAAGGATCAACAAAGCTTACATTATACATATAAAACATGTTCCAATCCAGAAATTACATTGTTTTACAGTGAATCATAACTGAGCATCAATTATGCATAAAACCACATTTTGAGCAACTTGACATACCAAATTCCATTCTAATCAATTTTGGCATGAAAATAACTTGCATACAGTGCACATGCAGCATAACAAACTTGCTCAAACATTTAGCATGTCTTAAATTGGCCTTCATGCCATTTCTCTAATCCAAAGCTATGCCCTTAAGCCTCATGGTGGCTCATCCTAATTTCAGATGCATTTTATTCTCATTCTAGCAAATGGTAAGCTTCCCCCATGCCTTAGGGTCGTGCTTGAACAAAAGCTCCATAGAGAACAGCAACCATAAGCTCTAACCACTTCCAACCCGAACTTGCATGACAGTTTCAGCAGGGGTCCAAAACCAAATTAATTGACATTCGAATCATGCATAAAAATTGGGGAAATTGGTTAGACTATGTTCTCTATAACATAAAATTCGAAAACCAATAAGTTTCAGACCAACAGGAAGCTTGAGCTTACCACAATTAAAGCTCAAAGTCAGCTCCTTGAATCTGAACATTTGGTTTGGCAGATTTCAACACCTAACTTCGCAGGAGCATAACTTTTCAACCAGGGACTCAAATCTAACAAACTTGGTATCAAATCGAAGCTCGTTGAAAGATCTTTCCAATGGTATATCACTCATGACCTAACTCTCAAGAACGAGAGAGAATCGAAGCCACAAAGTTGACGGGTCTGAACATAGTTCTGGATTTTGGCAGATTTGAATCTCTATCTTGCAGAGCTCATTACTCCTCACACACTCAACCTTAGCTCACGATTTTTGGTGCTTTTCAAAGCTCTGGATATGAGTTTCGAAACGGTGTATGATTTGTTCTAAGAGGCTCAGAAACGAAGACGAATTTAGTCCTGAAAGTTAAGAACCCTAAATATGCGATTCCATGCTCATAGGTTTAAGAATGAGCAAATCCTTCAACCATAAGGATGAATAACGAATGGGAAGATGTTCATGCAGGGCGCCACGAGTCATAGGACGTGGCTAGAGGCCGGAGGCGTGTCAACACCAGAGCAAGAGAGCTGAATTCGTGGCTCTTCCATGGCTGGACAGCTATCACGCACAACCTTGAGCTGTCAAACCCAGAATACTCGAGTATTCAGCAAAATACTCGAGTATTTTGGCCAGTTATCACTAAAAACTTTGTTTAATTAATTTTAACTCCAAAAGACCTTCCATTATTGCTTTTAGGTCCTTCCGAAAGACTTAATTGCAAAAGTCTAATATTTTATGCAAAAACCTCACATAATAATATTTTCACACAATATATATACAGTGCAAGCCAAAAATCAAATATGAAATTGTTATTTATTTAATAAACAATTATACTAGCATATTTATTCGAAAGACGAAATTAGGGGTGTTACACTACTCCCCCACTTAAAAGGAATTTCGTCCCCGAAATTCATTCTTAAAAACTTTTGCGAAAGATTATATAAAAGACGGTTCTTTTATCATTTTCCTTATAATTTTTGGAAATTCCTCCCCCACTTAAAAAGATTTTCCTTATACATCCATCAACGTTTCAGTCTCAAAATATTTCGCAAAATATTATTTCAAAAGGAGCTTTTTGAATAACACATTTCAAATACACACTTTCCACAATAGAAACATTTTACAAATAAACTTTTCAAGGAAAACTTTTTCGCTGCGCACTCTGATCACGCGAGCACGAGTAAGGAGATATTTGCATGACTTTATTCCTTAACAGTTGTAAACATTAGGGTGATCAATCCTAATATTTAAACTATTAGCAATAAAATCATCCCTCTCAGATATAATCTTTCTCAGAAAGACTATACGATTTACCTTTAAGTTAGATGAACTCAAAGATAGGGAACATTATCATCACTATCAGACTTAGTCAGATAGTCAAGTTTGAGAGAGATTTCCGTTGGGGAGACAAATGCTTGTCCTATCCCGGTGGTTGTTAATCTCTCTAGCCTTAACTGAACTTCCCATTCTGTAGTGTCCAAGGAGTTTGTCACATCCAACTGTGAAAGAGATAGAGAGGTGGATGAGCCAAAAGAACTTGCACCAATGGGAAGGATAGAGGCGCCACAACCTTGAAAGAGATAGAGAGGTTGATGAGCCAAAAGAACTCTCCTCACTTTGATCACCAAAGTGAAAATTGTTCCTACCTTAGACGTATCACACGTATGAAGGATTTTGAGATAGTGTTTGTTCACAAAACCAAAAACTAACTTTATTCAACAACCAAAGAGTACATTATATAGAGTGATCGTATGAAGCTCCGATCTCTAAAGGCTTGGCCGTAGCCACACTCTTGCCTTGTCCTAATTTGTAACGTTCCTAACCAATGATGGCTACAATAATTGGTCCTATTCTTGACTTGCTTGATTTGTTTCCCCTTTTGGTCGTAGCTTCCTTTGGCCAATGATGAGAGAGAGGCTAATGTTTTAAAGGAGTTATTAATTTTCCATTTTGTAACTCCTTTGGCCGTAGCTTTGAATTTTGGTGGCTTCACTCTTTAGCTCTTTTGTAACCGTGGCCCTTTTATGGGTGCAGCCAACCTTAATTGCTTTTATTTCAATTGAAACCCCTTGACACTAATTAGTAGCCATATGCATCAAAGAGGTAACAACTCAAGAATGATTTCGTCCTCTTAATTGTGGCTGCATGACTTGAATGGCTCTTGATTTGAATTGAAAATTGTAACTCCTCTTCCATTTATTATTTGGCCTAGGTCTTGATGATAGATTCTTCTTGATGTTGCCTCATAACTCCTTGATGTTTTGAATTTTGAAACTTCTCATGCATTGTTTGGCTGAGTCTAAGCTTGAGCTTCCTTCTTCTTCATGCCTTCTCATGCTCCTTTTTGATCTCCTCTTAATTGTTCTTGGCTTGATTACAACTAAAAAAAAGAAATCCTAAACATTAAACTAATTAACTAAAGCTATTTAAAAGGTTCAACTACTTGGCACAAAGGCCATTATTACAACCCTTAATAATTTATACAAAACACAAACTAAAATTTACAAGTTCCAAGTTCAACTTAAAATAAGTCTAAAATCAAGTAATTCCTTTCTTTTTCCCAACATATTGTGCAATACTTGTAACCACTTTCCTTGCTTTCTCTTGATTCCTTGGTTCCTCAGACTGACCTTCATCATTAGCTTGGATGCCTTAAGAAAAACGTGATTTGTTTCACAAATCCAAAGAGAGTAATTCTCTTTCAATTGGTTGCAAGAAGGAGATTCAATTTGTGTGATGCAACTTGAATTCAACCAAAGGCTTATCTCTTGATTCCTCAAGAGTGGCGCCTCTCTTTCACCTATCCTTTATTCATCTTTTGTTAATCTTCTCACTATTCGGTTTTCACATCTTCTTTTTTATTTCAATTTCATTCTTTCCTTTCAAGGCATAATCTATTTGAAAGAGTTTCTAAGGATTTAACAAGAATCCATCACCCATATGTTCATTGAGCCCACTTGTTCAAGGAAATCCTTACTGGAATCATAGGTCTCAATTCTTGGGTGTATCAACTTGGTATTAGAGCCCTTCAAGGGGATCTTTGATACACCCAAAGATTCGGTTGTATGAATTCGTGAATGTTTGGCCTTGATTCTTAAGATCTAACCCAGCTTGATGAAGATTTGCACAAGGGTTATTGAATTCAATTCAAGAGATGAGGATAGTAAACGAATTTGAATGAAGATTATAATAGATCAATGATAAAGAAGGGAGACGCCACCTTGAATTTGATTCAAGGATAAGCCTTGGTCTCTCAATTTGCTTCACACAAATTGAGCCCTTCAGCCAACCAATTTGAGAATCACTCTCAAGAACTCGTGAAAAAGGACTTTGGGCAGAATCAAAAACTAGTTTATTTCTCCAAAAAGTCTCCTTTAAAAAGGAGATTACAAACACTAATTCAAGCATTGTGAAACCGTACCAAATTAACTAGGGAGTAAAGGAATGGGAGTTACAAAACCTAAATTATTTTGCACTTATGGGTCGTAGCATTAACTAAGGGAATAAGGGAAAGGGAGTTACAAACCAATAAAGTGTTATTAACTATACTAATCATGACTTATTAATGGCATGTTACGTTTTCCTTATGATGACCATCATGTCACGTTTTATTGTTCGTTTGCTGGTTCCAAATCTTGGTCATGTAGATGATGGCTGATCCTTGACTCATGGATAAGTCCTTGTCAAGGACATATGTCCTTGTTAAGGGCACTTGATTCTCTTGTATTGTGAAAGATTAAACAATTAAATTACTTGTGTTGTGATGACCCCTGAGTGTGTGAATTTGTGATTTGAATATTGCATATTTGCTTGAGCTCCTCTTGGGCCTTTCTTACTCTTGATCTAGTCATTGGACCTCCAAGCCCTTCAAGGGGATCTTTGGTTATAGTGTTCCTGAGCTTGGCCACATCATTCTCCTTTTCTTCAAGAGGATTTGTCCTCAAATCTGGATCTTCATCTTCTGCCTCAAAAAGAGTAAGATCAGCTACATTGAAAGTTGCATTGACATTATAGTCACCAGGAAGATCTATTTTGTAAGCATTATCCCCAATCCTTTCTAACACTTGGAATGGACCATCCCCTCTAGGTTGCAGCTTTGACTTCCTTTTCTGAGGAAATCTTTCTTTCCTGAGATGCACCCATACCCAGTCTCCTAGTTCAAACACTAGCTTCTTCCTTCCTTTGTTGGCTTGCTTTGCATAACTTTCCTGCTTCTTTTCAATCAGGGCCTTCACCTGTTCATGTAACTTTACAATATATTCTGCTTGGGATTTTCCCTCCTTATGTTTTAACACAAAATGGTTAGGCATAGGAAGTAAATCAAGCGGAGTAAGTGGATTAAAACCATAAACAATCTCAAAAGGAGAGAAATCAGTTGTGTTGTGTACAGTTCGGTTGTAAGCAAATTCAACATGAGGCAGGCATTCTTCCCAGGCCTTAAGGTTTCTTTTTAGAACTGACCTAAGGAGAGTTCCTAAGGTTCTGTTTACCACTTCTGTTTGGCCATCAGTTTGTGGGTGACAAGTTGTTGAGTAGAGCAACTTTGTTCCTAACTTCCCCCACAAAGTTTTCCAAAAGTGACTCAGAAATTTGGAATCCCTATCAGAAACAATACTTCTAGGCAATCCATGCAACCTAACCACTTCCTTGAAGAAAAGGTCGGCTACATGACAAGCATCGTCTACCTTTTTGCAGGCAATGAAGTGTGCCATTTTTGAAAACCTGTCAACCACTACAAAGATGGAAACCTTTCCAGTTCTTGACCTAGGAAAACCTAGAACAAAGTCCATAGACAAGTCTTCCCAAGGGTGGTTTGGAATGGGTAGAGGTGTATAGAGTTCATGAGGCATGCTTTTTGATTTGGCTCTTCTGCACACAAGGCATTTACCACAAGTTCTATGCACATCTACTCTTATGTGGGGCCAGAAGAAATGTTCTCTCAAAATCTCAAAAGTCTTTTCTTCTCCAAAGTGTCCCATTAATCCTCCCTCATGGGCTTCTTTAGTGAGCAGTTCCCTCACAGAGCATTGAGGAATGCAAAGTCTCTTCTCTTTAAACAGAAATCCTTCATGGAGGTAGTATCCGTTAAAGGCCAATTTTTCACATTGTTCTAGGATGGAACCAAAATCTGGGTCTTGTTGGTAAAGGTTTTTGATTTGCTCTAGGTCAAAAAGTTTTGTTTCTAAGGTATTCAAGAGGGTATGTCTTCTAGATAAAGCATCAGCAACCACATTACTTTTTCCCTTTTTAAGCTTAATCACATAAGGAAATTGTTCTAGAAATTCAACCCACTTGGCATGTCTCTTGTTCAGTTTACCCTGCCCTCTGATGTATTTCAAGGATTCATGGTCACTATGAATGATGAATTCTCTGGATACTAAGTAGTGTTGCCACACTCAAAGGGTTCTTATCAAGGCATAGAGTTCCTTGTCGTAGGTTGGGTAATTGAGAACAGCACCTCTAAGCTTCTCACTGAAATAAGCTACCGGTTGGCCTTCTTGCATTAAAGCAGCTCCTATACCTACATTGGATGCATCACACTCAACCTCAAAGGTCTTAGAGAAATCTGGTAGTCTCAGGGTGGGTGCTTGGGTGAGCTTATTCTTGAGGGTACTAAAGGCTTCCTCTTGTTTTTCTCCCCAGGTGAAGGTGGCCTTCTTCTTTACTAATTCATTTAGAGGGGCAGCTATGGTGCTGAAATCTTTGACAAACCTTTTATAGAAGCTAGCTAACCCATGGAAACTCCTAACTTCACTCACTGTTTTGGGTGTAGGCCACTCCTGAATTGCCTTAATTTTGTCTTCATCAACCTGAACTCCCTTTGAACTCACAACAAATCCCAAAAACCCAACTTGGTCTTTACAAAAGATGCACTTTTCTAGATTAGCATAAAGTTGCTCTTTTCTTAGGACTTCCAACACAGAGTTTAAATGATTGGCATGTTCATGAATATTTTTACTATAAACAAGTATATCATCAAAATAGACTACAACAAATTTCCCAAGAACTCTCTTAAGACATGATTCATCAGTCTCATGAAAGTGCTGGGGGCATATGACAATCCAAAAGGCATGACCAACCATTCATACAATCCATACTTAGTTTTGAAGGCTTTTTCCACTCATCTCCTTCTCTAATTCTAATCTGGTGATATCCACTTTTTAGATCAATTTTTGAAAAGAGACAGGCACCATGCAACTCATCAAGTAGGTCATCTAGTCTAGGAATAGGATGTCTATACCTGATGGTAATGTCGTTGATAGCTCTGCAATCAGTACACATCCTCCATGTGCCACTCTTCTTTGGTACCAAAATAACGGGAACTGCACAAGGGCTCAAACTCTCTTTTACCCATCCTTTTTCAATGAGTTCTCCAACTTGTCTCTGAATCTCTTGAGTTTCCTGTGGATTGCTCCTATAAGTTGGCCTATTGGGTAAGATTGCTCCTGGTACAAGATCAATTTGATGCTCTATTCCCCTAAGTGGGGGTAGACCATCAGGAACTTCTTGTGGAAAGGCATCCAGGAAATCCTGCAATAGACTCTTAATTTCACCAGGCAGATCATCAGGTATTTCAGCTCCGGTGTGTAAGCACAATTGTTTACATATCAAAAGAAAAAAAGTTTACTTTTTATACAGGGCCTGCTTAACTTCACTAGTTGAGGCCATGAGACATTCTTTTTTTTCAGAAACAATCTCTTTTCTGATTTCTTTTTGCTTTTCTTTTCTTATTTTCTTTTGTTCTTCTTCTACCTGTTTTGGTGTCATGGGAATCAATACAATTTGCTTATGATGGTAGTGAAAAGAGAACTTATTGCTTTCACCATCATGTATTGCTCCTTTGTCATGCTGCCATGGCCTTCCCAAAAGAACATGAGAGCTCTCAAGAGGAATTACATCAAACCACAACTCATCTTTGTAATTTCCAATGGCAAATTTTACTAAAGCTTGCTGCTTGACAACCATTGATTCTTTTTCATTGAACCACTGGATACAATAGGGTCTTGGGTGTGTTATTGTCTTTAAGCCTAACCGTTCTACCACTTGAGGGCTAATAGCATTGGTGCAACTACCGCCATCAATGATAAGAGAGCACAACTTCCCTTGAATTATGCACCTTGACTGGAACACAACTTCCTTTTGATGTTGATCTGAAGACAAGAAAAGTTGTCCCCATGTTTGCCTTGGCAGATTCAGACACCTGTTATCCATTCCCAATTTTTTTTAAAAAAAAAAAAACTCAAAAGCAACGACTTACAATTGTTGCAAAAGATACTGAACAAAAAAAACAGCAACAACTCTTACTGCTGCAACAAACTCGCCTAAAACAGTGATGACACAAATTCATTGCTTTAAGAGACAGATGCAACAATAACAATTCAGCAAAGTTGCAGAATAGCGACGAAAGACTCAAGAAATCTCAACACGATTTTAAAACCCAGAAAACAGCAATGGTTTTTAATCAAAATGAACAAAGACAAACAGAAACTTCAGAACAGCGACAGAAAAATGAAAACCCAAACCACGATTTCAGGCTCCAAAACAAGACAACATAAATTGAAAAGAGAAAGTGCAACAAAGAACCAATGAAAGAAATTGCATCAAGGACAAAAATAGTACCATAAGAACCGAATCACAACCAAACGAAAATGGAGTGATGCAACACTTTGAAATTTCCCAAGACCTTGCTCTGATTACCAAGTTGATATGCCCAAAGATTGGGTTGTATGAATTCGTGAATGTTTGGCCTTGATTCTTAAGGTCTAACCCAGCTTTGAAGATTTGCACAAGGGTTATTGAATTCAATTCAAGAGATGAAGATAGTAAACGAATTTGAATGGAGATTATAATAGCTCAATGATAAAGAAGGGAGACGCCACCTTGAATTTGATTCAAGGATAAGCCTTGGTCTCTCAATTTGCTTCACACAAATTGAGCCCTTCAACCAACCAATTTGAGAATCACTCTCAAGAACTCGTGAAAAAGGACTTTGGGCAGAATCAAAAACTAGTTTTATTTCTCCAAAAAGTCTCCTTTAAAAAGGAGATTACAAACACTAATTCAAGCATTGTGAAATCGTACCAAATTAACTAGGGAGTAAAGGAATAGGAGTTACAAAACCTAAATTATTTTGCACTTATGTGCCGTAGCATTAACTAAGGGAATAAGGGAAAGGGAGTTACAAACCAATAAAGTGTTATTAACTATACTAATCATGACTTATTAATGGCATGTTACGTTTTCCTCATGATGACCATCATGTCACATTTTATTGTTCTTTTGCTGGTTCCAAATCTTGGTCATGTAAATGATGGTTGATCCTTGACTCATGGATAAGTCCTTGTCAAGGACATATGTCCTTGTTAAGGGCACTTGATTCTCTTGTACTGTGAAAGATTAAACAATTAAATTCCTTGTGTTGTGATGACCCCTGAGTGTGTGAATTTGTGATTTGAATATTGCATACTTGCTTGAGCTCCTCTTGGGCCTTTCTTACTCTTGATCTAGTCATTGGACCTCCAAGCCCTTCAAGGGGATCTTTGGTTATAGTGTTCCTGAGCTTGGCCACATCAAATGAAAACCACAATTGATCAAAAGAAAAGAACACAAACTTGACACACAAAAAATTAGACTATTAGGACTACCTAAAGATAAGAATGCAATCTTAGCAATTCTAGAACCTAGATGACAAGGTTGCATCAAAAGACAACACTAATCAAGAAAAATAAAACATAAAGACAAAACAAACTAAAGAAAGTTATCCAACAAAATAAAATGCAACCCCAAATTGCCACGGGTTTGAAAAACTGAAATAGTTTGGGACAAATTAAATCGTGACAAAGAAAGAACCAAAACTGTCACGGTTTTGGTGTTACAATCAGCAACGAATTTAAAGAAGAAGGACACAAACAGCGACAAACTTACCCAAACTCAAACACGGTTTTTTGGCACAAATATTTGCAGCGATTAAAATTTTGTGCAACACACAACAAAATAGCGACACAAAAGAAAATTACAAAGAACTACGACAAAATTAAGAAACTAAGAAGAATTAGCGACAAAAGGAAACCAGCCACGGTTAAGGAGAGCAAAAGAATTTAACTACACAAAAACACAAGAACAGTGATGCCTAAAAACGTCACTACAGACCAAAATAATTCCGCGACAAATCGCAACAGATTTGGCACTCCCAAAACAGAAACAGGGACAGATCCCTACGACTCAACAAAACAAAAATAGCGACAAACTAGAAATTGTCACTGAATGAAACAGAATCCTATAACAGCGATAAGGACTTGTTGCAAAAAAGATTGCACACGCAACAGCAACGAGACTGCGATGCAAACAAAAACTCCAGAAAGTTTTGCAGCGAAATATTTTTTTTTTGTTGCAACAGGTTCGGGAACGATTTTTTTTAAATAAATGGTTGCAACAAAAAGTCTTGCTCTGATTACCAAGTGGTTGCAACAAAAAGCCTTAGCTGGTTACTTTAACTGGAGGGGGCCAGAACTTAACACTTTCTCCTTCTAGGTAGAGTAGTATGCATAAGTAGTCTCCATTGGGCATTCTTTTGTAATCAGGGTCTTCCTTTACCAACTCCCTTTTTGAATAGATTCCAATGTTGCACTGAACTTTCTCTTCTATCTTGTCATAGTATAAAAATCTCTCTCATAGATCAGCATCTTCAAAACTCATGGTCATCACTTTGTATGCCCCAGGCATCTTGGGCAATTCCACAGTGTTGGTGTTGCTTTGCTGGAAGACTTGGCTGACACTTGAGTCCATCTGTACCTGCATCAAATCATCATCATTACAGATAATAATCAAACTATCAGACGACTCAGGAATTTCAGGCATGGGATACTCTTATACAGCTGCAAATAAATTTGTGTTGTTTTCTATTTCTTTTCTTTTTCTTTGTGTTTCTTTTTTTTCTCTCAGTTTTTCTTGTTCTTCTTGAATTTGGCTTGGTGTCATAGGAACTAAAGTCCTTGTCATCCCATCAATGGTAAAAGTGTATTTGTTGGTTCTTCCATCATGAAGAGTTTTTTCTCTCGAATTGCCAAGGCCTTCCCTAAAAGAAGTTGGCAGACCTCCATTGGCACCTCCATTGGCACTATGTCACACAGAACTTGATCCTTGTATCTACCTATCTCAAACTCAACCAGAACTTGTGATTTCACCTCAATCTTTCCTAAATCATTCAACCATTGGAGCTTGTATGGCCTAGGGTGGGGTAGAGTTTCTAGCCCCATATACTTCACCAAAGCTTCACTAGCCACATTACAACAACTTCCACCATCAATGATAAGGGAGCACATGGTCCCTTGAATCAGACATTTTGAATGGAAAAGATTCTTTCTTTGTCCATCATCCTCCTTCAACATTTCACCACCAAGTACTCTTTTCATCATGAATGAATAAAGTTCCCCTTGAGGAACCTCTTCTTCTTCAGTTTCCTCCTCACTGTGCACCTCCCCATCTTCTCTAATGAGAAGAGTTTTCTTGGTGGGACATTCATAGGCCATATGGCCTCTCCCTTGGCACTTAAAGCACTTGATGTCTCTAGTTTTGGATGGTGATGGGGGTGTTGATTCCCTTGTTGGTTTCTGTAGAAGGAATCTCCTTGGGTTCACAGGTGGTTTCTCTTTTTGGGTTTCCTAAGGCAGTGGACTCTCGCTTCCTGTTTTTGATTTGTCTTTCTACCTTTGTGGCTTGGTGAACTAGATCTGCTATTTCTACGTAAGATTGAAGCTCTACAATTTTTTTATTTCTGGGTTGAGGCCTTCTAAGAATCTGGTCATAGTCATTTCCCTTTCCTCTTCAACATTGGCTTTGATCAGGGCATTTTCTAACTCTTTGAGATATTCATCAACACTCTTACTTCCTTGATGCAGTTTATGTAAGTTCAGAAGCATTTCCCTAGTATAGTGTGGGGCACATATCTCTTCCTCATAAGTTTCTTGAGTTCCTCCCAAGTGGTTATAGGTTCCTCCTGATACCATCTTATGTCCTTGACCACTTGATCCCACCAGGTGAGAGTATAGTCAACAAAATGAAGGGTGGCCACCTTAACTCTTTGGTTCTCAGGAACTTCATAAGAGGCAAAGATCTGTTCTAGCTTAAGTTCCCATTCTAAAAATGATTCAGTATTACTCCTTCCTTTGAAATTTGGCACTCCTAACCTAGAGGCATCAAATCTTACCTCCCTACCGGGTTCCCTTCTTCTTCTTGTTTCATGTTCTTCATTGATCTGGGCTTCTAGTTCCTCAATTCTCTCAAATAGACCCTCTGTGGTCTTCTTCCACATGCCTTGTAACTTTGTGGTAAGAGCTTCAAGGAACAGCTTTTGTTGTCCATTCATGCTATTCTTTTCTATGTTTCAGTGAGAATCAGAACATGACTTTTGTTGCAACCATTTTAAAAAAAAAATCTTTTTTGAACCTGTTGCAACAAAATTCGATTGCTGCCAATTTTGGGTTATATTTGTTGCATCGCTAAAAATCGCTGCTGAATGGTTCTGGATTTTCAGTGACGTTTTGGATTTGTCGCTAATTTTATTAAAAAAAATCCCTGATCCTATTGCAACAAAATCTGTCACTGCCAAAAATATCTGTTGATTTTTTTTTGCATCGCTGTGTGGTGTCACTGTTTGTGTGTGTCCTTTTTGCAACAAGTCTTGATCGCTGCTATAGGTTCTGAAATTATACAGTGACAATTTTATTCTGTCGCTGTTGGTTTTTCATTTCAAAAAAAAAATAAAAAGTCTCAATCTTTGGTAGCAAACTTGACTGTGTCACTATAAATTCTGTCTCTATAGTAGCAGTTTTGTGTTGTTGTTGTTTTATTGTTTTTATTTCAGCAGCGTGTAAGGCTGTCGCTATTGAGTCCATTTATTTTAAATTAACAACAGATAGGGTTGTCGCTAGTACGTCTGCGGCCTTTTTAAATTGTCGCTGTTTCAAATTTTGTCTGAAATTGTCTGAATCAGTTTAAGACGGAAATTCTCGTCGCTGATCTGTTGGTGTCCCTGTTCTGTTTGAAAATTTGTCACTATTTGGTATCTTTTTTGGTACAACAGCTTTATAGACGAAATTTTCTGTCACTAATTTTAGTGTTGCAGCAACCGTGACCAATTCTTAGATCTGTTTGTTACAAAACTTTCTGTCCCTAAATTTCTAAGTGTTAAAAAAAACTTCAAATCTTTTTTATTTGCTTGGACCCTTTGATCAAAATTATTTTTAGGCAATGGCTGAAGAAGGGAATAGCATGAATGGACAACAAAAGCTGCTCCTTGAAGCTCTTACCACAAAGTTACAAGGCATGTGGAAGGAGACCACAGAGGGACTATTTGAGAGAATGGAGGAACTAGAAGCCCAGATCAATGAAGAACATGAAACAAGAAGAAGAAGGGAACCTAGTAGGGAGGTAAGATTTGATGCCTCTAGGTTAGGAGTGCCAAATTTCAAAGGAAGGAGTGATAGTGAAGCATTTTTAGAATGGGAACTTAAGCTGGAACAGATCTTTGGCACTTATGAAGTTCCTGAGAACCAAAGAGTTAAGGTGGCCACCCTTCATTTTGTTGACTATGCTCTCACCTAGTGGGATCAAGTAGTCAAGGACAGAAGAAGGAAGAAGGTATCAGGAGGAACCTATAACCACTTGGGAGGAACTCAAGAAACTTATGAGGAAGAGATATGTACCCCCACACTATACTAGGGAAATGCTTCTGAACTTACATAAATTGCATCAAGGAAGTAAGAGTGTTGATGAATATCTCAAAGAGTTAGAAAATGCCCTGATCAAAGCCAATGTTGAAGAGGAAAGGGAAATGACTATGACCAGATTCTTAGAAGGCCTTAACCCAGAAATAAAATAAAAAATTGTAGAGCTTCAATCTTATGTAGAATTAGCAGATTTAGTTCACCAAACCACAAAGGTAGAAAGACAAATCAAAAACAGGAAGCGAGAGTCCACTGCCTTAGGAAACCCAAAAAGAGAAACCACCTGTGAACCCAAGGAGATTCCTTCTAGAGAAACCAACAAGGGAATTAGCACCCCCATCACCATCCAAAACTAGAGACATTAAGTGCTTTAAGTGCCAAGGGAGAGGCCATATGGCCTATGAATGTCCCACTAAGAAAACTATGCTCATTAGAGAAGATGGGGAGGTGTACAGTGAGGACGAAACTAAAGAAGATGTTCCTCAAGGGGAACTTTATTCATTCATGATGAAAAGAGTACTTGGTGGTGAAATGTTGAAGGAGGATGATGGACAAAGAGAGAATCTTTTCCATTCAAAGTGTCTGATTCAAGGGACCATGTGCTCCCTTATCATTGATGGTGGAAGTTGTTGTAATGTGGCTAGTGAAGCTTTGGTGAAGCATCCAGGGCTAGAAACTCTACCCCACCCTAGGCCATATAAGCACCCATGGTTGAATAACGAAGGAAAGATTGAGGTGAAATCAGAAGTTCTGGTTGAGTTTGAGATAGGTAGATACAAGGATCAAGTTCTGTGTGACATAGTGCCAATGGAGGCCTGCCAACTTCTTTTAGGAAGGCCTTGGCAATTCGAGAGAAAAACTCTTCGTGATGGAAGAACCAACAAATACACTTTTACCATTGATGGGGTGACAAGGACTTTAGTTCCTATGACACCAAGCCAAATTCAAGAAGAACAAGAAAAACTGAGAGAAAAAAAAGAAATACAAAACAACACAAATTTATTTTCAGCTGTATATGAGTATCCCATGCCTGAAAGTCCTGAGTCATCTGATAGTTTGATTATTATCTGTAATGATGATGATTTGATGCAGGTATAGATGGACTTAAGTGTCAGCCAAGTTTTCCAGCAAAGCAACACCAACATTGTGGAATTGCCCAAGACGCCCGGGGCATCAAAGTGATGACCATGAGTTTTGAAGATGCTGATCTATGGGAGAGATTTTTGTACTATGACAAGATAGAAGAGAAAGTTCAGTGCAACATTGGAATCTATTCAAAAAGGCAGTTGGCAAAGGAAGACCCTGATTACAAAAGAATGCCCAATGGAGACTACTTGTGCATACTACTCTACCTAAAAGGAGAAAGTGTTAAGTTCTGGCCCCCTCCAGTTGAAGTGACCAAGTACAGCTTATGCTTTGAAGAGGATGTAGCTGCCCACATCGTGGTTTGGGCTTCATCGATGTCCTGTCGAGCCTTGTGGTGACATCTTTGCTGAGATCCCTTCGGCAAACATTCTTCTTCGATTGCAATCAAGCAACTCTTGTCTAAGTCTCTTTGTTGCTCGAAGCATTGACGTTGTTGTGCTCCTGCCTTTTGGTTATGGGATGCCCCTCGACACCAAGCTCATTTCGACAAATAGGTCGTCTGTCAAAATTGACTTTCGACCTATTGTCGACCTCAGATGCATTCGATTGATATCGATGACATGTACCTTGATCAACGGTGTTTTACCACCAATCAACTAAAGAACTTGCCTCCGACATTTCTAGTAGAATGCCATCAGAGGTCTTTTCTTTTCCCTCTTTAAATGGAAAAGACAGCCAAAATTCGACCCTTGGAGGGCACAAACCTTGGCTTATGAGGGATTACAAATGTTCCACTGAGGCTTATGTATCAAATTCAATGCATCCTCCAACTCGGAGTTCTTACGTTGATTTGATACATAAGGGGTAGTCCCTATGCAATCCCGCATGTTTGGTCTTTCACCATTCATGAGGACAAGGAAGGTATTCGGAGCGAAGATTTCCCCACTTCCTCTTTAACTCCTGAATACCACAATCCCACATGTTTGATCTTTCATGAACTCAGGCTATGTGGGATTTGAATCTTTTCTCTTCCTTCCAAAATTTGTGAAGGTGAGCTCTGGCTTTTTCCATATTCTCTCATGGCTTTTCCAGTTTCTGAGGTGGGTAATTTATAGCCATGGAGAGCATTAAATGCTCTCATAATTACTCATCTGTTTCCAATGTTGACATGACTGCTCTGACTTCCTCTTTTCCCATGCCATTATACCTTCGACACAGACCTCTCCTTCTGTTTCTTCCTTCTATCGACACACGTACACGTCCTTCGAAGTCACTTTTAAGTCGTGAGACTTAAGTACACCTCCCTCGACATCACTTATGTTGTCGATACGCTTCCTTTTGTCGAAATTGACCCCTTGTCGGATTGCACGTTCACCTCCTTCGAAGTCACTTTTAAACATAAATGTTTAAGTACACTTCCGTCGACGTCACTTATACATCCGACATTTTTGCCCTTTTGTCGATTTCAACTTCTAGTTAACAGAAGCCCCCCAAGTTTTGGTATTCGACGCGCCTTTTCGAAGGATGCCAAAAGTTGTATCTTCTCCAACTGTCTTTTCATCATTTGGATTCTGAAACGGCGAGTTTATCCATTCAAACTGACGCTTCCTATTGGACCATTGCGTTGGTCTCGAATGTCTTTCCACTCCTTATTTAAACCTGATCACTCATCATTATCCCTTTTTCACGTTTCCTTGCTTGCCACTGCATCTTTTTCCTTCCTTGACCTAAATCCCTTTTCTCCTCAAAAACTTTTCTTCAAACATGGCCATTCAAGGAGTTATTGATCCCGAAATTGACTTGAATGTCAAGTACCATGAACGTAGTCTGATTATTCCTGTGACTTCCTTTATTCCTACTGATGGTGAACCCGTCAATCCATCTCCTGCTTTTCTGGGCCCATTAATGACTCCATCAGAGGCTCAAGACCCTGTATTGAGTACTCACTTTCCTCTTTCCAATCCTGATGAGATTCGTCCTTTAGCCACTCTCGAGCCCATATACACTTGCCATTTTGACAAGGAGTATTCTCGTAGGGTTTTGTGGAATGTAAAACCATTTCCTAAGTTCGTGGACTGGTTCAAAAGATTACGGCCTATCAAGAACAAATCATGGAGAAAGGCCGGTTTTGAAGACCTTTTGATTCTGACAACTTCTGGTTTGCGCTATGATGATGGACTTTTTGGCGCCGCATGCTACTTTTTGTGTTGTCGAACCAATTATTTTCATTTCCGTTACGGCATGATGACTCCGACGCTATTTGATGTGGCCGCTTTGACCAGTCTTCGTCCCGACGGAGAAATCTTGACCGTGGAGAGCAAACCCGAAAATGTTGTCTCCATAAGTGGTGGGTCTTACGCCTTTACCAATTATGTCGAGGCGCGGTGGAACGATTATAAGGATTGCCCAACAGTTAGTGCAGCTGAGCATGTTGAGTTTTTGACAGTCTGGCTTAGTGCTTTTGTTTTCTGCACCAAATCCCGCCAGATTAACAAGTCTTTGGTGCCATTAGCCACGATCTTGCATGAGGAAAGACAAGTGGCTTTAAGCCAACTTCTCCTGGCGAAATTGTATTCGACTATCAGTCACGTCATCGACACTGTTAGAATCAATGATCAACTGGTAACCAACGTCGGAGGCCCTACTTGGCTTTTGCATTTGTGGCTGAACGCCATTCTAAAACGTCATTTGACCTTCACCAACAATAGTGTTTGTCGATTTAAATTCAACTATGGTTGTCTGGTGGCAAATTATGACGCTCCTTCCCTTCCATCCAACACCAACAGTTTCCTTCACTTCATGAGGATTTTTGCCAACATCTCTATGTCATCGACTGATATAGATTTTTCTCCTTTTGCTGATAGAACTCTGGGAACCGATTGGTTTCGTACTCCTTTTCTTGGTTCATGCATTGAAGAGAGGCAATTGAATGATGTCATCTGGGGACATTACTTGAGTCAGAAAATCTTGTTTAGTGGCTTGCCTGATTCGTCTTCTTACGAAGACAAAGAAGTCTTTTTGTACAATCCGAACTGTGTGGCAAGGCAATTTGGTCTTTGCCAAGGGCTTCCTGCTCCCATGCTTCCATCAGTGTCGCACGAAATTCATCATGGTCAATTGACAGATTACAAATCTCCTTGGAAGACCATGTTGAATAAGTTCGTGTCGAAGAACCTTGCTTCCGTCAGCCATTTTAATCTTGTCGGCTTTACACCTTGCTTCCTGGCTAGCCCTAATTTCGTCCGTTGGTGGGAATTTTATTTCAACACCTACCACGTAGACTTTGACACCATCGTAGCAAGGATGAGTGCAAGAACTCCATCGGATTTGGCGGCCGACAAAACTGGTACGAATACTTGTCTTCTTTTGCCTAAACTTCATTTTTTTTCCTTTCTATCTTCTAACCTGTCATCTTCCTTGCAGTGGCCAAACCCAATATTATTGATTATATTGCTGTGATTAAGGCCTATGCGTCGAAGAAGAAAGGTGGTGACCCTTCATCACCAAAGAAATCCAAGAAGCGGCGCCAATCCAGTGCCATTGATGACTTTGTCTAAGCCAAAAAGCAACACAAGGGACGAACGGATAAACTGCCAACCAAACCTCAGACGGATCCTGAAAGAACTGATAGTTCTTTGATACGTCCACTCTCAAACAAACTTCAAGCCTCTACTTCCACGTCGGCTCCACCTGTTCGTTCTGCCTCAAACCCTATAATCAAACCTCAACAAGGTTCTCAACCAAAGGCCAAGAGAATCATAATAAGGGAACCGTCTCCTCATGTCAATGCTCAAAGAACGTATGATGACGCACCCCTAATTGTTGATGTTTCTCACAACAACCCTCGTGCTGGCGAGTTCCTTCTGACCCCAGGACGTAATCCGTTTGAAGAAGAGGATGAAGTCGAAGACACCAATTTTCAATTACAACGGCGTCCTACTCGTCGTCACGTGGTCATGGATGATTTATCTTCTGATGATCCTCCCTACACCGTGGTTTCTCCAGAACAGGCCGACAGACTCAAAACTCTCGAAGCATCTATGCAAAGATGCATTGATGATACTTCTTCGTCGGCCGTAAATGAAGTTGTTGTATAGGATTTCGATCAAGGTTTTGTTGACACCATGCATCATAGTCCTCTCGACACTCAAGTCGTGGATTCCCCAGTTGCTGTCGTGGGGCCTGAGACCACTACTGCATGTGTCCCTCCCTTTGAGGTAACTAGGAATTTACTTTTTCACCCTTTCTGCAGCATTAAAGCAACCCCACCAAATTCTCTTTTATTGTTTTTCAGATCCCCAACGACCCAGTCCAACTTGATGGTTTTGACCGCAGTTTACCAATTCCTTCCGCATCCACCTCTGCTGCTACTCCCTTTGTTACAATTTCTTCTTGTAATCCCCCTTCCAGCACCATGGCTCCCTCGATTCAATTGTCTCACTCCCGTGTTTTCTCCACACTTCGGGAATTGATGGCCAAAACGCGTTCTGTTGATGAAGTTGTGGATTCTCCTTCAAGAGACACCGAATCGGCTACAGATCAATTGATGGTGACTTTAAAGAACATCTACTGTCGGCCTTTTGATCAGTTGTTGGCCGATTCTGCAACTGCTGAACTCCTGTCCTCCACCATCAATTCACTTTTACAACCCTCCGTCCCAGAAGATGTTGAATCCAAGCTGACCAATCTGCAACGATTTGTGAATAATTGGACTACTGAAAGTCCAAAATTCCTGAAAGACATCAAAGTTCATGAGGATGTCAACGCAAATCGGCACGAATTGGAGGCAAAAATTGTTTATTTGGAACGAGAGGATGTCGACTGGTCTTCCAAAGTTGATCAGAAACTTCAGCGGATGAAGGAGAATGGGGCCAAAATTCAAGAATTGAAAGATGAGTTGGCTCGTCGGGAACAAGAGCAACTGGAGATGAACCAATTCGTTGAAGCCGCCAAGATCACTCAACAGGAGTTGACCGACAAAGTTGTTGCTTTGGTGGCTACTTACCAACAGGTTGCGGACGCACTTGCTGCAAGTCTATAAGGTTATAAGGCTGGACTTCGACGACGAGATGCTTTCGCCAGGGAATGGCGTTCTTTTAGCAATTTGTTTGGATGAACTTTTGTTTTGCCTTTTGTATCGTTTGCTTTTTTGCACTTTTAATGTTGTTGTATGGATTGCAATTCAGTTTAATGAATATTTACTTCTGCCATTGTCGGCTTATATTTTTTCAAATACTTGTCGTTGATTGCATTAATCTTTTTCCCCGAATCGACTTCAACTAACTCGTATGCGTTGCCTGAAAAGGCCTTTACCACTTGAAACGGTCCTTCCCATTTTGGTGACCATTTGTCGTACTCATTAGAACACTTGTCGATTGGCAAAATTACTTTCCATACTAATTCACCTGGTAGAAATGATTTGAATTTAACTTTGGCATCGTAATATCTAGCAATCTTTTCCTTTTGTCGCGTAATATTTTCTAACGCCAAAATTCTTTCATCATGCACCTCGTTTAATTCATCAAACATGGAGTTCCAGTAATCGTTCACAGGCATTTCGTGTTGCCTCTGAAATCGTACCGATTCCAAGTTTATTTCGACTGGTAACATGGCCTCATGGCCATATGTTAACATATAGGGAGTCGTACCCGTGGCCTCATTTGGAGAATTTCGGATAGCCCATAATGCTAGCGTCAACGCTTCATGCCAATTTCGTGGTTTTCCTTTGATCTGCTTCTTGATAATGTTGATGATCCACTTGTTGGCAGCTTCAGCTTGACCATTTGCGTGAGCAATAATAGGGTGTCAAAGTCAATAATTTGATCCTTCTTGATGCCAGATATCCCTTCAATTTGCTTCCCAAGAAAATAGAAGCTTGATCAGTAGTTATCGTTTCAGGGATCCCGAATCGACAGACGATATGATCTTCGATAAAATCGATCACTTGCTCTTGTTCGACTTTTACCAGAGGTATAGCTTCTACCCACTTGGTAAAGTAGTTAACACCCACCAAGATCCTTGTATGGCCTTTTGAGGAATGTGGAATGATTTCACCAATAACGTCTAATGCCCACCCTCTGAAAGGCCAAGGCTTGACAATTGAATGCAATTCACCTGCTGGGACATTCTGGATATAGCCATGTTTTTGGCATTCTTCGCATGATTTCGCAAAGTTCATGCAATCCGACACCAACGTGGGCCAAAAAACCCTTTGCCTCCGGAGGATCCATTTCATCTTCTCTCCAGCCTGGTGTGCTCCACATATTCCTTCATGTACCTCTACCAAAGCTATAAAGGCATCTTCTTTGTCGAGGCACACTTCTAGATTTCCGTCGACTGACTTGTGATACAAATCTCCTCCCAATAAGGTAAATTGGATAGCTTTCAACTTCAAACTTCGTTCGACATTAGGGGATGGATTTTCCAAGTAGTCGGCTATGGGCTTTCTCCAATCGTCGTTTGGTGCCAGCGCATTTACCAAAACTTCCCTTTCATGAGGAGGATACAGCAATTCTTCGATCCGAGTCACGTTGTCTAAGACTTTCTTTGATACCCAGTCTCTGGATGCAACTTGAGCCAAGTGATTGGCCTTTTGATTATGACACCGGTATATGTGTTCGACAGATACATCATCATATTGGCACATCATCCTTTGCGCCATATTGCAATATCTAGCCAATTTTGGACTTAAACATTTATACCCATTAACCAATTGTTTAATAACTAGTTGGGAATCTCCCTTAATAGCCACGTTCTTGGCTTTTAGGAAAATTAAAATTTCAAGGCCGATTAAGATGGCCTCGTATTCTGCTTCGTTATTTGAACATTGGTATTTGAGATTAAACATGAACTCAGTAGGGATTCCGTCGGGGGACACAAGCAAGATTCCAATTCCTGCCCCTTTCTTGTGCGACGATCCATCAAAATACATCGTCCAAGGCCTTAATCTGACATAATCGACAGATAATGCCACGTCTACACATGGGTGATCTGCCAAAAAGTCAGCCACTGCTTGGCCTTTGATGGCTTTTAACGGCATATACTGGAGTGAAAATTCTATTAACGCTAAAGTCCATTTGCCAATCCTGCCATGGATAATTGGCTTGGATAGCATGTATTTAATAGCGTCAAACTTCGACAAAACTAAAACAGGAAAACTTTTCATATAATGTTTAAGCTTGGTACAAGAAAAATAGAGTGCTAGACACAATTTCTCCATAGCACTGTACCGTGTTTCGGCATCATTTAACACTCTACTTAAATAAAATACAGCTCTTTCTACATCATTCTCATTTTCCTCGGCTAACATGCTACCTATAGTGTAATCAGAAGCTGATATATACAATTTTAATGGGAAACCTAGTTGAGGCGGCATCATAACTGGTGGTGTTGTTAAGTACCGCTTCAAATCATCAAATGCTACTTGTTGGTCTGGCCCCCAACTGAATTCTTCGTCTTGCTTTAGCCTTACGAGAGGCGAAAAGGCTCTAGTCCTTCCTGACAAATTTGATATGAATCTTCTTATATAATTCACTTTGACAAAAAATGACTGTACCTCTTTCTTATTTGTTGGAGGAGATGCTTCTATGATTGCTTTGGCTTTGTTCTTATCGACTTCGATGCCATTTCTGTGGACAAGAAACCCCAAGAACTGGCCAGCTGTGACTCGAGAGGTGCACTTGACGGGGTTCATCTTCAAGTTATGCTTCCTCATTCTGTCGAATGCCTTTTCCAGGCTTTCTAGATGCTCCTCTTGAGTCTTGGACTTGATCACTACATTGTCAATGTATACTTCCAAGAACTTGCCAATCATGTCATGGAAAATCAGGTTCATTGCTCTTTGGTATGTAGCTCCTACATTCTTGAGTCCAAATGGCATCATCACCCATTCAAAGGTTCCAATAGCACCAGGGCATCTGAACGCAGTCTTTGACACGTCGCCTTCAGCAATGAAGATATGATTATAACCTGAAAAAGGATCTAGCAAACTCATTACCTCATGGCAAGACGCTGAGTCTGTCAACATGTCTGCTATCGGCATAGGATATTCATCTTTTGGTGTGGCAGAATTTAGGTCCTTGAAGTCAACACAAAGTCGCATCTTTCCATTTTTCTTTATGACGGGTACTATATTTGTCATCCATTCGACATACCTTGTCGTTCTGATAAACTTTGCTTTCAACAGTCTTTCTATTTCTTCTTTAATCTTGAGGACTACATCAGGTGCAAAAAGTCGAACAGCCTGTTTAATTGGTTTATGATCAGGCCGTAAAGTCAGCTTGTGTTCAACCAACTCCCTGTCGAGTCCTGGCATGTCCTCGTACTCCCATGCAAAGCAATCTTTGTTCTTCCTAATGAGGTTGATGAGCTTTTGTCGGAACTCCTCTTTCAACAACGAACTCACGTAAATGGGTTTCGGCTTCTCAGTCGTTCCCAAATTTACTTCATCTCTGGAATCTTCACAAATGAACCACGATTCCTCGTCTGTCCCTCTCTCGAATCCCAAAGGACTATCATCGACAATACAATCCTGGAATGCACCTGTTTGGATGGTGCATTGCATTCTGCCAGCTACGTAGGCCGACAGTCTTTCCAATTGTCGGTCAACCATTGTTACTGGTCGAAGGCCACTGCTCGACGGCCTTGTCCATCTCGACAATTGAAATCTCATAGTTTTCCATCAAACATTTATCTACTATGGGTTTCTGGAAATGATCAGCATCAAGTCGTATAGGCTTAATGCTAGGGTTGTAGAGTTTAAAGTCTATATGCATTTGCTGCATGTAACAAGGGCTATCGGCTATCATCTGCAGCAATAACCTCCACTTTGTTCTCTTGATTCCATAGAATCAACTTTTGATGAGTCGTGGAAGGAACGGCCCCCACAGCGTGGATCCAATCTCTTCCTAATATCATATTGTAACTGGCCTTAGACGAAACCACAACGAACAAGGTATCTCTAACCACGGACCCCACTTCAACCTTCGACATTGTGACACCGTGTGACTGAGCAATCTTGCCAGTGAAACCTACCACAACAACATTTGTTGGTATCAAATCCACCTCTGCCTTTCCCATTCTTTTAAATACATTCCAAGGTAAGACGTTAACGGCTGCACCTCCATCCACTAATACTCTGTTAAGAGGCTTTCCTTCAACGATGGCTTTGATATGCAAAGGCCTTAAATGTTCCCTTTTACTCTCTTCCAGAGGCTCGAATTGTGCAATGTGACTGATGTCCATTTCCAAATGGAGCCTATCAAGTAGAAAAAGACATTCAGGAAGATCGAGTATCTCATCGCTCAAGTACGAGTCGTCCGACCCATCATTCTCGTTCCCTTCTTCCTTAACATGATCTCCTGGCATGTCGAAAGGCAACCCAACATTATTAATCGACATGCTGTTAATCTTCTTGCTTTAGGCATCTATCATGTCCTGATCGGTCACGATGATATCCAAACTGTCGTCAGAATCTCCTTCATATGACTCATTCATTTGGTTAGACCCTTCAGACTTCCTTACCCATTCCTTCTTCTGTTTGATTCCTCGTTGATTTTTAGTCGATGTCGGCTTCATCGTTGCGACAAGACAACCTTCGATGTTCATGGGCAGCTCGTTAATCTTGACCTCTTCAGCCTCCAATTTACGCATCCGTTGGAGCCTCCTCTTTTGAGTTCTAGTCAATCCTTCATAGATCGAGTCAGATGTCGACTCCGCTGTTGTTTCCGTCCTTTCTGAATGACTCGATTATGCATCGATGGTCTTGAGGGACGTCCTCCATAAATTCTTCGGCTTGAGAAAGGCCGACGGGCCTCTCGAAATGTCTTTCGTCGGATACGTTATCTTTCTTGAATTCTGGCTCTTAACTTTTTCCTCAAGTCTTCTCTCCTAGACTCTTTCTCCTTTCGTGTTGCAGCTTTCTCATCATAAACCACTTGGCATCTTGGGCAAATCTGGAGATCCACAAGTTGCTTCCTATTGCAGAAATGTCGGAACGATTCTCCAAACTTCGGGAAGATTTCAGAATCATGAGCCAGTGACATTGTGTTGATAGAGAACACCCCTTGAGTCTCAACCTCGTTTATTTCTTTCTGAAACGGGTCTGTGTCGATCTTCATGTCTTTCTCTAGGAACTTCAGCTTCCCTTTGTCAATTCCTTGTTGAATCAAATCCGTGAAAGCAAAGCAATCATTGGTATTATGAGTGCAATTGTTATGATATTTGCAATATTTTCTTCCTTTCAGTTCATCTTTTTTCAACAGTTTATGACCTTCAGGTAACTTAATCTGTTTATCCTTTAACAACATATCAAAAACTTGTTCAGTCCTAGAAATGTCGAAAGTGTACGTTTTCTTATACAGATTCTCATTAGCAGGTTTCGATAGCTTTAAGGCGGAACACGTATAAGGTTTCTCATTTCCTAATTCTATTACGTTTACCTCCGAGCCATTGTCAAATGCCTCCCCGTCGGAAGGCTGGGAATCGACATAGTGGATTTGCTCTCTTTTGAGAACTTTAGAATCACTTCCTTTCGTTTTTTCATCCCTTAGATTTTCAATTTGCCGCACACAAGCGGCTAATTGAGCCAAATCCAATAGATGTTGGGTAACTAACTTTTTCCGAATGTGATATTCTAAACAGTTACTGTCATCTTAACTACTTAAGGTTCAGGAGTTGGAGTAAAACATCTACTCTTCATTTGTCTGAAACGCGATAAGTAATCATCGATAGGCTCCCCAGCAAATCTTTTCACACTTAACAAATCTGTCAAGACAACTCTCAATTCGCCTCTATAGAATTGCTCGTTGAAAGATCTTTCCAACTGGGTCCATGCATGTATGGAATTGGATCTCAACGTCGAAAACCATGAAAAAGCATTTTTCGTCAAAGAACTAGGGAATAGCCGCATTTTGATTGCTTCATCAACGGCTAAGTCACCTAATTCAATGGTGTAGCGGGTGACATGTTCGACAGTAGATTCGCCTGATTCTCCGGCGAACTTCGATAACTTGGGCACTTTTATTCCCCTTGGGATTTCCGCATGTTGTACCCACTCCGGAAAGGGTGAATTAAAGCCTGGCTGGTTAGCCATGCCGACATTAAACCCAATCCTGCTTATCGCCTGTTTGACTATGCGGTTCACATCATCTGGCTCAACTCGTGTCTCCCTTCCTTGTCGAAATAAGTGTCTTGCCAAATTTTGTCTTGCCAGTGCTGCTTGAAGATCCTCTCCTCTTTGCATGAATGCGACTTGCGCCTGATTCTGCACATATTGTGGTGCTTCGACACCAGGATGCAACACTGCTTGAGGATTTTCCGGCATCACGTTACCTGCACTGAAAGTTGGATTAGTACGAACATTATCCCATGAAGTCATAACTCTACTATCTTGCTGTGATGACGACACTCGAGCAGTGTGTCGCATGTCTTGACCGTCGGGGTAGCCTTGCACCAAGATCGGTCTTTGTAAATTTTTGTCTCGCCGTGGAGTGTTTACGGACTCATTGTGTTCGTTATCGTCGACTCTCAAGACTTGGTTTAATCTTTTCATGTACTGAGCAATTTTCCCACAAGTTTCGTTCGTCACTAACATTGCTGGATTGATCACCGAACTTAACTAAGCCGTTAATTGGTCAACTAATTGGACATTAGTCTCTTCAATCTGTTGACGGATATGTGTGACGGGATTAATTGGCATATATCTTGAACCGTTACTTGTGCCAGCCATATCCGTGGCAGAACGCGTAAATGCCATGTTAGTGGCCCCCGTGGTTGCATTCATACTTCCAATAGAACTGCTCAAAGGTCATGCCAAAGTCGACCTGGAACGAAGCCATGTGGCAAACCATAAAGAGGAACTTGTCCCCCACTGGTTGAATTACTACCAAAAGTAAAACCACTGGTGATATTACCCCCATTAGGGCCATTGTTTGGCCGTTGAATTGCTGTTATGACAGTTGATTCTACGACAGAACCACTTCCTCCGGTCATTTGAGGAACACCTGTTAAAACAATAGCCGTATCAATTTCTGAAATGACAGTGGTCTGTTGACCACTTTGACTGGAATTAACCATTGAGGACGAAGATGGCAAAATTATGCCACTTCTCAAACGCATACAAATGGTTACAAGTTACTCTGAACCTGCCCCACTGGGCGTGCCAATTTGTTTGTGGGATTTTCGTCCGACGCCTGCCGAACTGACGATGATGGATGGGGTGTGGGTAACGACAGGTTATGTGGTAATCTTGTAAAGGAACTCGACCGTTTTTTTTGTTATTTTTCGGTATTCGGATTGGAAAGCGTTTAAAAGCGGCAAGAAATAAAAACTGACGCTAAGAACACGACGTGGTGAGGAACGTAAATGGAAAGCGATTTAAAGTTTGCAGAAATGTAAATTGCAGGGAATTTAAAGTTGCGGGAACGTAAAGCGCAGGAAAATAAAGTGCGATGAAAGGTAAATTGGAACACGTAAAGATTGTATTGAATTTTTTTAAAAAAAAAAAAGGGTTGAAGGGTGAGGTTCTTTACAATGGCGTTTCTCCGTTTATCTGCTCCGGTGAGATGTGTAGAATTTTGGCCAATGTGTGTCAACCTAGCAACCGACCCCGATTACAACCTAAGGACTTCCTATTTATAGGCATAGGAATCCACTAAACTATTACAAATTATTTTCGCACGTTCTGCATAACTGCAGAAGCCACGATCTAAATAACTACCCACTACGTTATCCCCCACGATGTAACTGCCAACGTCGTGGTTTGGGCTTCATGGATGTCCTGTCGAGCCTTGTGGTGACATCTTTGCTGAGATCCCTTCGGCAAACATTCTTCTTCGATTGCAATCAAGCAACTCTTGTCTAAGTCTCTTTGTTGCTCGAAGCATTGACGTTGTTGTGCTCATGCCTTTTGGTTCTGGGATACCCCTCGACACCAAGCTCATTTCGACAAATAGGTCGTCTGTCAGAATTGACTTTCGACCTATTGTCGGCCTCAGATGCATTCGATTGATATTGATGACATGTACCTTGATCAACGGTGTTTTACCACCAATCAACCAAAGAACTTGCCTCCGACATTTCTAGTAGAATGTCATTAGAGGTCTTTTCCTTTCCCTCTTTAAATGGAAAAGACAGCCAAAATTCGACCCTAGCAGGGCACAAACCTTGGCTTATGAGGGATTACAAAGGTTCCACCGAGGCTTATGTATCAAATTCAATGCTTTCTCCAACTCGGAGTTCTTACATTGATTTGATACATAAGGGGTGGTTCATATGCAATCCCGCATGTTTGGTCTTTCACCATTCATGAGGACAAGGAAGGTATTCAGAGCGAAGATTTCCCCACTTCCTCTTCAACTCCTGAATACCATAATCTCACATGTTTGATCTTTCATGAACTCAGACTTATGTGGGATTTGAATCTTTTCTCTTCCTTCCAAAATTCGTGAAGGTGAGCTCTGGCTTTTTCCATATTCTTTCATGGCTTTTCCAGTTTCTGAGGTGGGGAATTTATAGCCATGGAGAGCATTAAATGCTCTTATTATTACTCCTCTGTTTCCAATGTTGACATGACTGCTCTGATTTCCTCTTTTCCCACGCCATTATACCTTCGACACAGACCTCTCCTTTTGTTTCTTCCTTTTATCGACACACGTACACATCCTTCGAAGTCACTTAAGCACACCTCCCTCGGCATCACTTATGTTGTCGATACGCTTCCTTTGTCGAAATTGACCCCTTGTCGGATTGCACGTTCACCTCCTTCGAAGTCACTTTTAAACATAAACATTTAAGTACATTTCTGTCGACGTCACTTATACATCCGACATTTTTGCCCTTTTGTCGATTTCAACTTCCAGTTAACACAGTCCAATTGAAATAAAGTAAACTCGGATAATAAGACCAAAACCATCAGACTTCAACTCTCATTATAGACAAATAACAACAACTTAAATCAGATCCGGCAATGTAACAGTAACAAAGACGACCAGAGACTCAACTCAAAACGCAAGACTCGATCAGACACCGGAATACCAAAACATAGTTATGGAAACACTATTGAAGCCAATCAAAACAACAAAAGCACAAACAACGAAACTACAAGACTGATCGGAAAGGTTTTCGGTCCCAGAAAAAGCAACGAAAGGTTTATATCAAGAAAGAAAGAAATAGGAAACATACCTCGCCGACGTGTTGGGATAGAACCGGATGGGTACAGGATCGGAGGTTGAAGCACAGCGCTTCTCAGTGACTGCGAGAGAAACCAGCGGCGACGGTGTTACGATTGGAACGAGCAGCTTCGGCAGTAGCAATAGGAGTTTGAGATGGCGGCGGTGATTCTGCCATTGGGGGGCCGAATTGGAGGCGAATAAAGAGTGAGGTGAAACGGGAGGGTTTAGTCCCTCATGCAACTAGACGCTTCATCGTGAGTGATTCATTAACGGTAGTTGACTATCGAGAGGTTAAATCAATCTCCTTATAACTTTTTTAAAAATAAAATTTTTAATCTCATATATCAATTTGAATAGTATCATTCAAGCTCGGTCCTGATATATTTGGGGCCTAGGGCGAAATTATATTTTGGGTCCTAATAATTTATTAATAATTTTTTTTATGGAAAATAAATAAATAAAAACATACAATGTATTTATACTTCCTTTTTTCTATAAAGATGGTGAAAAATAGTAATTTTTTTCTCAAACTAAAATTAAAGTAATTAATGAAAATGCTTAAAACTTGTAAACTTTGTATTGTGATTGGTTGATAAATGCAAAATGCATTAAATTAATTGTTTTTGATAATTGGTTGATGTATTAGACAAACCATTAAATATATGTCTCTTTAACTTTTTGACTTTTACAAGTTTTCACAAGTATTTAACTTTCAAAATAGCAGCAATAACCAAAAAAATCAATACTAATAGAGTAATAGGCTATTTTTTTGAGACTGTGAAAAATACCGTTTTAGTAATTGAGTTTTTTTTCTCATTTTCTGTGCATAAGCTATTTATTCGGAACAAATGACTATTTATTCGGAACAAATATTGAGAGAGGGCTTCCACACTAAGATTATGACTTCAAATAAGTATTAAAGGATGTTTCTTAGTTCTCATATCCGTGTATGTGAATGGAACCAGCGAAAGTTCAAAAGCCTAATAAAAATAGACACAAATTGAAGTTGAAGGACCTCTTTTTGCCGCAAGTGTACAACTGAATAAGTAGCCAAGAGGAGTAATAATTTTGTTTAAGATGAAAAAGTATTAAAAAAAAAATTGGGCCCTTTAATTTCTTAGGCCCAGGGCGGGCGTCCCTATTGCCCCTGCCCTGGGTCGGGCCTGGTATCATTCAAGGATTATAATCTCACCTTTTTTTATCCAATAGTTAAAATTTCGTCTTCAACCTTTAACCTTATGAATCAATGTAACTTTTTTTTTTCACCAATATCAAAAACTTCATATGGTCAAAATTTGTTTTGGGGCAATCTGAAATTTTGATAATCATCAAGAATTTGAGTAAAAATTTAAGCTCAAACAAGTAATTGAAGTCGGTTATACTTTTTCCTCTAACATTTAAATGTCGCCTTGATTTAAGCTCTCCACCATCAACAACTTCACGTTTCATATAATCATGTGTCTTAAACTTGACCAAAAAAAAGACATCATGCCACCTACATCATACATCAAGATTCAAGAGTCAAATTTCATTGAAGCAATATTCACCAATAGCATAAATGGATTAGATTCAACAAAGTTAGATTGATCCCTGAGATTAGAAGTTAAAGACGAAGTTTTTAAAGTTGGATGAAGGAAGGTGGGATTATAGCCGTTGGATGAGATGATTCAAATAGGTCCTTGAAATTATAATTTTTTTTAAAAAAAAAAAGAAAAAGGCCAAAACTACATTATTTAAGCCACCTATTAGTCAACGTGGGTTAATCGTTACGGATCACTAACGGCAGAGACTAACTTGACTCAAGTCTTGCTATCTTATGGACTAATTTGTAATTTTGATAATCTCGTGGACGAAATTGGTCGGTGCCTTCAAAATCAAGAACCAATATAACATATTACTCATTTTTCTTCCTATGTGTGGAGGAGTGTTTTTGGTGAGTGTTAGATGAAATTACCTAAGAGCATCTCCAAATTTTGGTTTTTGTGTGATTCTTATAATATATTTTATATTATTTTACATTTTTCAACACTCAAACAATCACACTATAATTTTACTTCAATCTCAAAAATTAATTGGCTTAATTATGTCACAATTTCCTGAAATTTGGAGTACTTTTGTCAGATACCTTTTTTTTTCAATATCTAACTCTCGGAAGTTATTTCTGGGTTTGTCATATATCTCTACTACCAATTCTAGCCAATTTTACTGAAATGTAACATCAGAATCCTAGTAAGACGTAGGAGGTTGATCATGTGGTATCGCATGATGTCAAACGGGTGAATATGATTTCTCTCTTCAATCCTCTTTTTTTTGTTTTTTTTTTTTTTTTGCTTTTTTATTTAACTAAAAATATAAAAATATAATATTTTTTTTTAATTTAAAAAAAAAGAGGATCTTCGCCCATGTGGCACCATGTGTCTAACCTCTTGCCTTTGACTAGGATTCCGATATTACATGTCAGCAAAATTGGTCAGAATTAGTAGTAGGGATACATGACAAATTCATAATTAATTTCAAGAAGCCAGACATTGAAAAAAAAAATAAGGGTATTTATCAAAAGTATCCCAAACAAAAGGAATGACATAATTAATCCAAAATAATCATGATTATTGAATGTATCCCACAATCTATCCCACATTATTTTTTACCCATTATTTTTTAGCGGTTAAAAACTAAAAAATTTGGATATTGTTTCTTCAATATGCCCTTCAACTACCCTGTTTTCAATTAACAAAACAACTCCATCAACCACAAAAGATTCCTCGAGGCTTCTCAAGGAGTCACCATCATTACCCTTGTCTCTTCCAACCCTCTGTACCCACCACCGATATGATGAATTGTTTTTCCTCTCCACTCCTTTAATATCAAAATGATTAGGTAAGTCTTTTTCCGTTCCATTAAAGTTCTTTAACAATTTTTTATTTTTCGGCTATCGATTCGACTTAAGACATTTTAGAGCATCTCCACCAATAAACCACTTTTCCATTCTTAAATGGATTTCACACATTATTTTATTATTTTTCACATCTTTTTATACTTTAAGAACTTCTAAGAACGTGAACCACTTTTTCACTCCACCCATGAACCTACTTTTCGTTCATAAATGGGTCCCACCACCTACCCTACACTCCTAATATTTTATAATAAATATAACCATCATCAACTAACCATATTTTTTTACCGCCAAAAAAACTAACTACATTTTGAATAATTTATTTTTGAACCACTAATTTTTTTTAACTTATTTTTTTTCAGCTAATTTTTTAAATTAAAAAAAAAAAGAGTAGCTCATATGGAGTTTTGAAATTTAAAAAAAAAAAAAAAAGAGTAGCTAATCTACTCGAGTACCATGAGGTACTCGAGTTCTCTTTGCATGAAAAAAAAAAGTAACCACATCTACTCGAGTACTCATGGTACTCGAGTTCTCTTTCGTATTTTAAAAAAAAAAGTACCCAAGTACTCGAGTACTCATGTACTCCGATCCATTTCAAGCTTACGAACGAGTTGCGAAATAGTGTCTCGTGGTGAAAAAAGAACGAACGTTAACTTTCCCCATCGGTGATGAACTACGATGAACGTTCGTAGCTTTATGAACGAACGTTTTTTTTACCCGTCGGAGATGCTCTTATTGACCATCTTCGCTCTAGGACTGCCTATCAGGCAGTCAATGTCAGGTAGAGCTGTCAAAATGGGCCGGGCCGGGCCAAAAAGCCCGAAAAATCATAGGGCTCGGGCTCCTTAATATGGTCTATTTATTCAACACGGGCTATTTAGCCCGGCCCGGTTCGGGTTCGGGTTACCCGGCCCGGTTCGGGTTCGGGTTACCCGTCCCGGTTCGGGTTACCCGGCCCGGTTCGGGCCGGGCCGGTGGCCCAGAAAAAAAGAAAAAAATTTCACAGTTTTTAAATTTTTTATGTGTAAAAAAACACTTATAATAAAATTCCCTTAATTTTTATCAATATTCACATATCAAAAATGCACCTGAACAAATCAAAGCACAACATTAATTGCCCTACATGAGTTATACATACATTTTAATTTATGTAAGAATAGAAAATCAAATATATCCTCTAAAAAATGTGTAAAAGAATAAAACACTTATTATTGTTTAAAAAAATATGTGTAAAAAATAAAGGAAGTTTATTCATTAATTTTTTTGAAAAATAAATATATAATTTTTTGAAGTGGTTGAATTGTAAAAAAAAAAAAAAAAGGTGATGCGGCCCGGCCCGCACGTGGCCCGAAATCCGCTTAGGGCGGGTTTGTGTTTGATACCAGGGCACTTAATTTATAACCGGGTTTTTGTGGCCCGAGCCCAGTTTGGCCCGAACCCAAAGCGGGCCGGGTCAGGCCTGCTGACCCGTTTTGACAACTCTAACGTCAGGCACGAAATCAACAAATCAAAGGGCCTTGCCCGTACACTACACTTGAAGAGTGCAGTGCATGTACCAACAATCAAAAGGACTTCATCCTTATTGACCACACTTCTTGAATTTGCGGTTAGCCATCGACAATCAAATCATTTTGAGTCAACCTTTTTCCTCAATTGATGCTTAAGTCTTTTTTTTTTTTTTAAACAAAATGTCTTTTAATCCAAGTCTTTTAATTCCACACACAATCCCAAGTTCCAATTCGTAAGATTCACACATCTCCAAACATTTCTATTCTTGTAAGAAAAACCATACGCAAAACTGATTTTGTGAAGATTTAGGCCAAAACTGTTATCAGACCTTGAAATAATCAATTAATGAAAAGCTCCTAATAGATTATGATATGCAAATTTGTACTATTCTAATCTATTACTCCCTCGGTCCCTTTAATATAAGTCGTTTTTATCTAATTCACACATACTAAGAAAAGTAATTATTATTCTCAAATTTATCAAAAAAAATATGTTGTCATTCCAAAGTTACCCCTATTTAAAACTTTACAACTCTATTCATTTCTCTCTCTATTATAATTATTACTCTATCACCCCTATGTAATTATGAAGGGTGTATTTGGAATAAACTCTTTAATGCTACCTAGATATTCCAAAACGACTTATAAAAAGGGACAAGAAATCTACCAAAACGGTGTCCTATATTAAGGAACGGAGGGAGTAGCTTCTTTCTGTTGATCGATTATCGTGAAATAATTGGTGAAATTTTCCAAATTTTGCATGAGAAAAATGTAGCTACAAATATCAGAGAGAAACCACCTCCATATACCAATCAAATAATGACACGCGTTTGTTTTTTAAAGCTTTTTTAATTTTTTTTATTAAAATAAAATCCATCCAAACCAGTTTCTAAAAATCACTCGTCTTCCATCCTCGTCCACCACTTCCCCACCTCCGTTACCGTCACGCCCACCACCGTCACGTCACCCGCGCGCCACCGTCACGCCTCCACGCACTCACCATCGCCATGGCATGCGCCACCTTCAGACCATCATGGCGTCGCAACAGGTTTCTTCTTTCCTTCCTCTCACTCCCAATTTTCAATTTAGGGTTCCTTCTCAAATCACAGTAGCTAACTAGCTATGAGACATTATTTGAGAAGAACAATATTGAAACAGAAAAGAGCTCTAAATTAGGATTTTCAGACTTTCAGTTGCTCTCATTTCTTTCCCCCTACCACTTACCATGCAGAAATACTAGCTTCAATTGATTCATTTACCGTTCGTTAATTCCTTTTCACCTTTGTTTCTATTACCCACGAGATCACAGTGCCTTGCGATTCGATATGCTATTTTTTTTATTGTATTCTCAGATTGCGCTCATTTTTTAAAGATTAGATCTTTTTATTTTTTATCTCTACCCATTGAATTTTACACCCTATGTACACTTGCAAAGTTTTGTTTTTTTAGATTAACTTCCAAAACGCTTGGGCTCTTTAACTTGTTGTGTAAGAACTATTTGGGATTTAGCTACCAGATTTTGAATGAGACACTGCATTGTTATTTTATAGTTTGGATTATATGGTTGTGATTTATTTTTTTGGCTTGAATGTGGTTATAGGTTTACTTATTTTCGACGTCGCAGTTGTTTTAACAACGAGGCAGCAAGATGGGTAGTATGGTGATCCAACTTCCAATACTTATTTTGCTAATCAGATGCAGCAACATATGGCTGGTCAAAGGATGGAAGCTAAGTCCGGTGGTAATTTTGAGGAACGGCTTGAAGCCTTCACCCCCAGAGAGAGAGAATCCATATGTGAATTCGAAGCCAGAGGGTCAGTGGAGATGGGAATCAGATGAATCTAAGATACCTAATTCAATGTCGTCTTGTATATATAATGAAGGCAAGTGTTGTTCATTTCATCGCCGGTTGGTGCTTGCTTGCATACCTTGTCACTAAAGGCTCTCTTCACACACTCATGCATCATGAATCTCTCTTAAACCACCTAGGGTGCGATTGGGTAAACAATTTAATTAAGCGCTTATTTAATAATTTTTCGCGAAATAAGATAAAAAAAAACTTATTTTCATAAGCTTCTTTGATAAGATTATAGGAAGGTCATAAAGTATTTTCATAAGCTATTGTTATAAGCTTCTTTGATAAGTCATTCTCGTAAGCCCAAATGAGTCCTATATAGATTAGACAAAAATGATCATTGTTCTGGAAACTGGAAAGTTGTTCCTTGCGCTATTGATACAAATATTGTAAAGTTGCAGCTTGATATATAAGTTTTCCATTCATAAAATGGAAATGGTTTTTCTACTACTAAACTCAGGGAAACCATTCTCTTTTTCTAGTGTAGGTTGGTTGTTGGCGATGCTTCAAGGTCCTATTTTCATAAGCAAAGGCCTGATAAAATGAATTAAGATTTAGAACCTTTTTAATTGCTGATATATGTAAGTGGTGATTATGGCATTTTTTGTATGCAGCCATTTAATCATGTATTTGGTTTAGTTTTGAATGACTTCCAAAGTATGACCATATAACCAAAAGGTAAAGAGGTAACATGAATTCCTCCTGTATTTGGCACTGATACAACATAATTTTTCAAATAGCAAATATCATCTACATTTGCATAATCTTTCAAATAGCACAAATAATCCAAAAAAAAAACCAAGAATTCAAAGAATAATTATAATAAAGCTTGACTTTCGCAAAACGCTAGAATTGCAAATAATCCTCAAAAAGTTGGACTTATGCAAAAGAATGATTCTTCAATCTATGTGAGTGCTTGAGCTTCCTCCTTAAAAAATGACAATATTAACACACTTATCAGTTCAAAGATATGCAAACTTAATAAAATTTAAAGAATATGCACTTAGTCACAAATTCATACCTTGTTATTTGAACATTTTCTTAAGTTGTGACCTTTTTCATGACATGCGCTACATGTATGCACTTGTGTTTGAAATTGATTTTGAGATACTTTCTTTCCAAAATGATGTAGCTAATTTTGGTTTTCCTTTGGTCACTTCCTTTTCAAAAGGAATCCTTGTAGCTATTTTCTAATCAAAGGAATAAACAATCATTAGATAGTATAAAATAAAATGAGCAATGCAAACAAAAAATATTTATTTTCAGTATAAATAAGACTAACAAGGAGACTAACAAGTAATAACACAAGTATATATAGACACATGAATTGTCAATGGTTCTTTTGATCATTACTAGTAAGCAAGCCCGTGCGATGCACGGGGCCATTACGCGAAGCCCCTAATTTAAACATGAAATTATTAAAGGTTTCATATCATGACTTAAATTTGATTAACAAACAATTGATTAAAATTTATTATCATGACTTAAATTTTATATTTTAAAAATAACCAAATTCTAAAGAAATTCAAATTAAAACATGATTAAAACATGTCACTTGACAAAACTTTCCTTAACCAACTTAATTTGGTTGTTTTAGAATTTGTTGATTTGTTAGATTATTTTCATGATTTTTTATTTTTGTAATTTTTTATCAATTTTTTTAGACAAATGAAACATTTTAAATATGTTTTTTTTAGTTTTCTTAACATCAATCCTAAAAACCCATAATCTTTTGATTTTCTCAAGAAAATAAAGTTTATCCCTTTTTAGATTCCTATTCTCAACCCAAGATTATTAAAAACTCTTTTTTTAACAATTTTCGTAACTTATGCATCAATGCATAACAAAAACCATTAATTAATAATAATCAACTTGAATATATTCTTTAAATGTTGTAGATATTTCTCTCCTATTTGTCTTCTCAATGATCCAATTAATTTCGATCTTCTCAATGATCCCATTAAGTTCTCTTCTATTAATAAATTTCTCTTCTATTAGTAATAGATTTCTTTTTTTCTGTTTGAAAAAGATTTGAATCAGATTTGGAATAAAATAATTACATTCAAAAGAATAATATAATACTGGAAATTGAAACTTTTTAATGGAATACAAATTTTCGTAACTTATGCATCAATGCATAACAAAAACCATTAATTAATAATAACCAACTTGAAAATATTCCTTAAATGTTGTAAATATTTATCACATATTTGTCTTCTCAATGATCCCATTAATTTTGGTTTTCTCAATGCCATTAATTTCGGTTTTAAATATTATAGATATTTCTCTCCTATTTGTCTTCTCAATAATCTCATATATTTCGATCTTAAATGTTGTAGATATTTCTCTCTTATTTGTCTTCTCAATAATAAACCCATTAATTTCAGTCTTCTCAATGATCTCATTAAGTTCTCTTCTATTAGTAAATTTCTCTTCTATTAGTAATAGATTTCTTTTTTTTTTTGTTTGAAAGAGATTTGAATCCGATTTGGAAAAAAATAATTACATTCAAAAGAATAATATAATACCTAAAATTGAAACTTTTTAATGGAATACAAATTTTCGTAACTTATGCATCGATATATAACAAAAACCATTAATTAATAATAACCAACTTGAAAATATTCCTTAAATGTTGTAAATATTTCTCACCTATTTGTTTTCTCAATGATCCCATTAATTTCGGTCTTCTCAATGCCATTAATTTCGGTTTTAAATATTGTAGATATTTCTCTCCTATTTGTCTTCTCAATAATCCCATTAATTTCGGTCTTAAATGTTGTAGATATTTCTCTCCTATTTGTCTTCTCAATAAACCCCTTAATTTCGGTCTTCTCAATGATCTCATTAAGTTCTCTTCTATTAGTAAATTTCTCTTCTATTAGTAATAGATTTCTTTTTTTGTTTGTTTGAAAAAGATTTGAATCAGATTTGGAATAAAATAATTACATTCAAAAGAATAATATAATACCTAAAATTGAAACTTTTTAATGGAATACAAATTTTCTTAACTTATGCATCAATGCATAACAAAAACCATTAATTAATAATAACCAACTTGAAAATATTCCTTAATTATTGTAAATATTTCTCACCTATTTGTCTTCTCAATGATCCCATTAATTTTGGTCTTCTCAATGCCATTAATTTCGGTTTTAAATATTGTTGATATTTCTCTCCTATTTGTCTTCTCAATAATCCCATTAATTTCGGTCTTAAATGTTGAAGATATTTCTCTCCTATTTGTCTTCTCAATAAACCCATTAATTTCGGTCTTCTCAATGATCTCATTAAGTTCTCTTCTATTAGTAAATTTCTCTTCTATTATTTATAGATTTCTTTTTTTTTTGTTTGAAAAAGATTTGAATCAGATTTGGAATAAAATAATTACATTCAAAAGAATAATATAATACCTAAAATTGAAACTTTTTAATGGAATACAAATTTTCGTAACTTATGCATCAATGCATAGCAAAAACCATTAATTAATAATAACCAACTTGAAAATATTCCCTAAATATTGTAAATATTTTTCACCTATTTGTCTTCTCAATGATCCCATTAATTTCGGTTTTCTCAATGCCATTAGTTTCGGTCTTCTCAATGATTTCATTAAGTTCTTTTCTATTAGTAAATTTCTATTCTATCAATAATAGATTTCTTTTTTTTCGAATATTAGTAACGGAATTCAGGATTAACTAATGAATCACACCATATTTTCAAACTATTAGTAACTAATTAGTAATTGATTTTTTTTTTTCTTCTATTAGTAACTGATTTTTTTTTAATATTAGTAACTTATTTCGATTAACAAAAAATATTGAATAAAAAAAACCTAAAAAACCAAAAGTTATGCAACTACGGTTAAGAGAGCCTAAAGAATAGGAATAGAAAACAACACAATGAACAATTTGATTAAACTTCACCATTATTTATAAGATTTGAATGGGTTAAAAAAAATTAATTACAGAAGATTGAAAAAGCTTCACTGCTCCTTGTTTAGAGGAGATTGAAAAGGTCCTTCAAATCCTCACTCTCCTATTCGAATTCCAAAAACTGCAGGGAATAATAATATTAGTAAATAAATTATTAGTCTCAAAAACAAATCTTACCAGATAAATTATTAGTTTCACCTTCAACCCTTGAAATCAACTCCCTTCAAGTCTTGAAATCAACTCCCTTCAAGTCTTGATCTTTCTCACTTGCAACACTTGCAAGAAGACAAAGTAGACCAAAGGTTAAAAGAAATACAACAACAAAATTATATAGGTAGAAATTTAACATAAATATTGAATAGAAGTTGACAAAGAGAAATTAGAAACACTCATATGTGAACACTCAAACAATTAACCATATTATTGTTCTAAATGAAAATAGGAAAGGAACCATACAGTAATATGAACAGCAATATGAACAGCAACAACAACAAAGAAGAAACTAAAATTATCACTATCAACAATAAAAACAAACAACATCATCAACAACCAAAAATACACATAAAAAAACAGAAATTATTGTAAAACAAAATTTAAAAAAAAAACAAAGAAAATTAAAAAAAAAGAAACCGAAGCCAATCGTGGAGATAGATCGCAGGCGGTGGAGGGAGAGCGAGATCGGAGATCGGTTTCGAAGGCCGTGGAGGGACATGCATGGCGGTGGAACCGATATCCATGGCGATGAAGGGAGATCATCAGCGGTGGTTGAGACCTGAAATGGTCTCCGCTGCCGTAGCCTCCTCGGTGGTTGAGAGAGAGAGCCTGTGAATGGTGAGTGAGTGACTGTGAGTTCCATGAGTGAGGGACACCGTGAGTGAGGTGAGTGAGGGAGGGAGAAGTGAAGGGTTGAGAGAGAAACCGTTTTTTATTCTCAACTTGGCTTCTATAAGAAGCATATCAATGAAAAGTCTCATTAATTTTGTTCTTTTTTTTTTGTGCCATCAGTAGGTATGCAAAATTTTGTTCTCCACTTCTCCTTTCTGATCTGTTTCGTTTTTCTTTTTTTTTCACCTTTGGACTTCAAGCCCAATCTCCCACATAAATGAGGCTCCCAACGACTGCTCCATTAATTACCCACAACAATAATCATTACTTAGTGTGTTAGTGGAGTTAGATTAGTCAAAATTAATCAAAATTAGAATTGGTTTTGGAGGGAAAATTGAAATTCTAATTGAGAAGACCCATCTGCTTTTATAATAATATTGATTAACAAGTAATAACACCAAGTTTCATTCTTATTTCATAAATTTCTTCATAGTCCTCTCAAACAAACTGGTTTAAAAATCACCTAATGACCATTCATGCTACAAATCTGTGTTAAAAATCCACCATCATGCTCCATTTATGCTGGAAGTTTAAAAATCCACCGCCATGCCCCATTTATGTTCTAATATCATGATTCGTGAGACCTGTACTTACTAATATTTGTTGCTCCATAATCCATATATTTTATTTCCACTCCATCCAAAACAAAGAGGAAAAAAACATTCAACGCAAAAAACCTAGTTTTTCTTCTAGCGCACAAGCTTTAACTTACATAGAGAAGTGATAGGCACGAGTGGAGACTGGTGGTGAGTGAAAAGGACTGGTAGGGGCGAGCGGTGGGTGGTGGGTAGTGGTGGCGGTGCTGTGGGGGCTGGTATTGGGAAGCAGGGGAGAGACTGCTGGTGGTAGTACACTCGGTCAGTAAGGAAGTGGAAAAGATTACTTCCATATGCTATAAAGGAACAAACACAATAACACATTATGGATACTTTTTTTTAATAAAAAAATTAAAAAACATAAAAAAAGAGACACTTGTTATTTGATTGGTTTAAGGAGGTAATTTCTCTCCTGTTATCAGGAGCTACATTATTCTCATTTTGCATATCATTAATTGATTACCACCTGACGGTAAGTGATTGTGCTGCAACATTTAGCACAAAACAGAGGATTTTATTGCACAATCACAAGGCCAAACTTTGAAAACTTCCTCCACATCATTTTCAACACGAGTACGAATTTGTAACTCAATGCTCTAGGTTCATAACAGGTTTTACCCTATGGTTTTGCAATTCCAAATCATTGTCCAATGTTATCGGCATATTCAAATCAATACCAGTACTTCATATCAGTTATAGATTTGCACAACTCATACTGTAGTTTCAAAAACAAAACCAAATCATGTCTTATGGTGTATAAGAGTTAATGGAACCTGTGATTAAGATAGTCCTCAATCTAAGCTGATGTGTTGGTTTAGAGAAAGCTTGAACACTAATTTCACTGAATTAGATTGTCTATGGATTTCATCCCTTCCATTTTAGGCCAATACTATGTTTCAATGGATGAAATAAAGGGGGTGAACTAGAATGGAAGGGGCTAAATCAAATTTTCATTTCTATTCCTCCTCAAAGCCTCAATTTTGCCGGTTAATTGAATAAAAAAGTCTAAATGATGAAAGGTGACTCTCCATCTCTTCCCTTTCCTTTCCTTTCCATTCCATTTCATTCACTCAAAACTCCCAAACTTAGCATAAGTCCAAATAAGTCCTAGAACTGTAACTATAATGGTACATTGACATGATAGCAAGTTTCTCGGAGCAGCAATGCCGTGTATTTGGCCATGTTTGTTTTGTCATTTTCTATGCGGCCATCCCAAACCCGCACTGCCAATGTTTCCAATTGGTTGAATAGGTTCCACCAAGCCCTTGGCGGAACTGCCAAGCCCTTCCCCCTGCACAATGATAGAAGGTAGTAATTATACAGTGGCCATTGCCTATTATCGAATATTATTTGCATGAGTCACAGGAAAAAGATGCAATAGAATTCAGTATACCATTCATTAATTCATGGATTACAGATAAGTTGGTAGCAAGTGAAAGCACATGTCAAGTATATATATAGAGGTCATGTCATGTGAGAGTACTTGTTTATTGTGAGAGAAGAGATAAGAGATAAGATGTCTTTCTCACAGGTTACAGCCCTCTGGTCAAAATTAAAGGCCAAAATTTTATACCCACTGAATGAATCGCATTATCTCTCCATTCTCTCCCTACCTATCTTATATTTTAATAATCTCAAGCGATTAGGAATTCGGGATGTCAAGAAACTGATGCAAAAATGGAACTAAAGTCCAAACATTTTTATTTGGATTTAGAAATCGTAAGCAAAGGAAGAGCAAAAGACAGAATTTGATAAAATTACTTCCTCGTGAGAAGGAGGGGAAGAAATCAAAAACATCATCTTATCTTATATTTAAATTTCAGAAGCAATGCAAGAAAAGGAAGGTAAAGGGACATTGTCATTGTTGGGAGGACTGTGAATAAATAAATGAGAGTGCCAGTAACCTCACCCAGCCATCAATTAAACCAAGAAAAGCTCTTCTTTTTTTGGGTAACTCTGCAAAACTCAGCTTGCATAGCCATCGGATAAGGAGAAAAGCTCCAAACTGACTCTGCACCACTGACCATTTTGTACCAGCCAAGCATTGCCGTACAATTATCACTGTCTATGATTCAAATCACTACAAACAGCTGGAGGCTCAACGCAAGCTGAATCATCAAGCTAGAACAGGCTGCAGTAAAAAGAGATTGAGGACATGGGAAAAAGTAGTGTGTTGTGAGGAAAAGGAAAAAGGTAGTGGAGTGGTGGGATTTATTTAGTGACCATTTTAATTTTGGCCCTTAATAATAGTGTGTTGAGGAAAGGAAAAAGGTGGAGGTGTCTAGGTGATTCACTAGGTGGGTGTTTTAATGTTGGCCCTTAATTTTGATCTGGTTGTGAAAGTCATGTATCATCCCAGACAATAAACAAGTGTTCTCGCAACATTGCCCCTCTATATATATATATGGAGGGTGTAGTTTCCCTGTTGGGGATTTGGAGGATCAAACATTTAACATTATCATCATATTATTAACCAATCCTAGAGACATCCTGATGGCAGTTGAGCTAAAAGCTCATTGGCAGCATTGTAGTGTAAGGACTTAAAAATCAATTAAAAAAATAGGAAATTATTGAAGACAGTATGAGCTCAGAAAATACCTCCTTCCAACCCATGTTTTTCAGAAGTTTTCTGGCATAACTACCTGCTCCAAATGACATCTCCAAGGCCTCTGATGCTGCTTCTTGCGGACAATTAGCAACAGGTGATGATGGTGTATCATCATCATCGACTAGATTCTTCTGTCCTGGACCCTTACCGAAGCCACCATGTAAGGTTCTTCTAGCAGCCGCCCTATCTCTGTATCGACATTTTATTTGCTGGTATTGCAAAAGAATAAATGAGTTAAAGCTCACAGATTCCGGAGAAGTTCTTGTTTTAATTAAAGTCGAGATGTCCTTTTATGTAGTGAATTTTTCTATATAAAGGGTGTTCATAGGAAAATAGGGATACAAGTTAAGAAACATTTTTCACCTTGTTGAAATATTCTCTCATCTCTCTTTGATCCTCCCACATCCATAACCCACAACTTTTTTTGAAGTTAAAATTTATGAGCTAAGTAGTGGATTGTTACTGATGTTTGGCATCCATGCCAACTACTTGTATCATTTTGTGCTCTGGCCACAAGTTTGACAACCATCTACTATAAAACGAACAAAATGCAACCAGTAACTGTTTGAAGTCTACATACCTTGGATGCAGAGAACTGGCTTGAAATTAACAAATCCTTCTCTCTGGGGATTTCATCAGAAACTGAAGCAGTGCTTTTACTGGAACTAGTGAGACAAGTGATGTTTCTATTGGATGATAACTGAGGAAAATCCCAATCCTTTGTCGGATTGGCAGAATCATAGGTTGAAAGGGAAGCCAAATATCTTGCACTAGGATTTCGCAATTTGTACACTTGTCCTGATAAAAGAACATGTCAAGCAGCCATATTTAGTCCGGCTAGTACTTCTGGTACTATAATTTTACTGAAAATAGCAATACCTCCTCAATTTAATATTTGTCAATGAGCTACTTTTGCAAGAACTCAGCCATGATTCTAAAATGAAATTACATGAGAAAGTCTAAATGAAAGATACACATGCATGAAAACTGAAAAGTTTTCGTATTGTATATGATTACATCTTCTGATCTTCTCTTATATAGCTCAATCATAGTTACATCTGAATCTCATGTGACAATGTGACATGGAGAAAGATATACATCAACAAATACATGAGTAAAATGCAAACCTGTTTTGACTCGTACCAGATTGAGATGTACTTCACATATAGGAGCAGATCTTAATTTCCCTCCAGCAGAAGGAATAGATGGATGACGCTTTGCAGATTGTTTCACTAGTCTTCCAACCAATCTTGCCACCTTATCTTTTCCATCGTTTTTGGATCCTCTAACCATTTCCCAATCCCACAAGTCCACAATTTGCAACTCTGAAACTAGATCTTTCCCTAATTCAGTGACTTGACCATACTGAGCTTGCCATTTCTCTTCATCCAACAAGATGCCTGTAATGGTATGCATCAAGCATATGGCAGAGGAAAAAAAAGGGCACTCAAAGCAAACTGGATTAATGAATTAAAACAGAACAAGGAAACAAGCCCTTGTTAGGTTATGTGGCTTTTCAAGGAAACAATCCTTTGATAATTGCAATATACCCAAAGTTTGCATCAATACGATTTTCTATAAATTATTTCGAGGTCTACTGATGGGCCTCCTCCTATCCGGAAGTTATTTTACAGTTAGCGGAGTTCATGATAGAAATATGCAGATTGCTATCATAAACCCTCTAACTGGAAAATAACTTACAGATAGGAGGAGGTTCCCATCATCTACAAACTGAAATATAAAATGCTAGTTGGTTAAGAGACAAAGTTATCAAATAAACAGAACAGACGTTGCATTCAGATTAATATACATAAGAAAACAAGCTGCATCAATACCTTCATCTATGGTACTTCTATCAGCTAAGCCATTTTCATCCTCTGGGTCTGGGACCCATTCACCTTCTTCGACTTCATAAGTATTGCTGAAAGCTATACCTTCATCCACGCTAGTTTTATCAGCTTTGCCATTTTCATCCATTGGGTCTGGGATCCAATCACCTTCCACTTCATAATTGTTTCTGTAAGCTATACATTCAGGAAACAAATCATTTAGGAGCATTCTTAGTTATCACATTTTTTAGCATAAAATATTTTTTGCAGGTCATTAACAAAAACGAGCAGCTGTTAACTTACAGTTATATCCATCATCTGTTTCCAAGGGCACTGTAGCTATATCAGCTTCACTAACTGCTGAGTTGTTGTAGCCAGATAAATAAAGATCGATAAGTGTGTCCTCTAACCTGTAAATTAGAAAATTAGCTAACTTTCAGTGAAAAGTTTGATAGTATAATCTTCCATGTTATACAGATATGGAAAGTAGGTACCATTCTGATGGTGGTGGAGGGTTTTCACTTGTTCCACTGCTCATGGAATTCATGGGATCTATTACAAAGACAGGTACTTAGTCAATCAAAGTTACTCACACCAATTAGTCCTGCATCTCGGAAACGCCAAAATGTTGATGCTCAAAGACTAGTAGAAAATCATTTGTCATTTGCATTAAAAACAACCTAAGTGCAGATGCAGGGGAACATGACTATGTGGCATTTGGCAGTAACCCCTTGTCCCTGGCTACTGCATTGCTTCCTAGTTCCTACCATCATGATACTGTAATATTGTCTCCACTTGTCAGAACTCAGAACCTACCTCAATCTTCATTTAATAGTAAGGTCATGATGAATTAATTCAAATATAGTTGACAGATTAACATTACTTACCATTAGCTGCTTCATCAGCCAAGGGTCCTGTCTGTTGGTAAGCTTCAAATTTACTTTCAATGCAGAAAGAGCAATCCTCATTGTTGTTACCTATCTGTATAGGATTTTCTGCTGTATTTTCTTTGCACAGATGTGTTTTCCGACAATCATCCTGGAGACAACATGCAGTAGAACTTAAATCACCAACTTAAAATGACAACTATTCAATGATATTAATTTTGACAGAATCACAGAAGAAGATTAATTAGAAGACTCAACTTACCTCATTAGAAACTAAAGGTACATAATTCCCATCGTCAAATTTGTAATAAAGACCATCTCGGCTGCTATAGTACCAGCCAGCATTAGGGTCATGGTAAAATCCACTACTGCAAGAAATTAATTACAATTTCCCCCAAGCAAAAGAACAAGTTAATGATGTTATTTTCAGAAAGAAAAAAAGAAAAAAACCAGAAAATTAACCATGCTTGTCATAATGGATGATGCTATTATAACTCTCAATTGCCTATGCATATTTCTCACTAAACACTCATTGTATGATGGGAAAAAAATAGTGAAGTACCAACTTAGTCCCGGATGTTTTTTCACCGCACCAATTTAGTCCCTGAAAATTTATAGTTACACATTTAGTCCCTCAAGATTTTCGGATGTGCCAATTTGATCCCTCAATATTTTTTCCATGCCAACTTGATCCCTCAAAATTTTCTTCCATACCAACTTGATCCCTCATATTTTAAGGACCAAATTGGTATATCCGAAATCTTGAGGGACCAAATTGGTACATTTGAAAATTTTTGAGGGACTAAATGTGTATTATAAATTTTCAGGGACTAAATTGGTGCAGTGAAAAAACATCATGAACTAAATTGGTACTTCGCTCAAAATAAAAAAATTAAAAAAAGAAAAACTAAAAATCTGTGATTAGTTAGAGTGTGTAGAAAGGAAATTGGCAACATCAATAGTATCTTTACATTTAGTGAATCACAATTAAATCCATTTTTATCCATTCTAGCATGCCAAACATAAGAACAACGAAGGAATGTAGTAATCATTCCTTTCATATTCATATGAAACCACAATATAAATAAATCAGGAAAAAACAAACATTGCATTTACAGGATTCAACTCCGTGAGCAAGGAAACCGAATCAGCTATTAAGCTCGAAGGAATAGCAAAGTCGATGTTCTACAATTAGTATGCAAACATCATCGTGTTCACGAAATGATTAAGAGCAAACAGAAAAACCCTTAAAAATAAAAAACAGGGAAAAGATAACCTGGCATGGAAGTAAAGCTGTGATTTCTCGTCCCAAACAAAGACGGAATCGCTGTTTTTCAAGTTTTCAGGATCAGAATCCATAGCTATTGCACTTGTTGTTTAATTGCTCTTTCTCGTACTTGTTGGAATTTGCTGAAGATGATAATCCTTTTCGGAAGAGTAACCTGTTCGTATTGGTCCTGACTTTGTACACGCCGACCACTGAGATCGAAATTTCAAATTTAATCCTAAAAATATACTCCTATCAATACAAAATGCATTAAATTAATTATTTGATAATTGATTGATGGATTAGATAAATCATTTAATACGTATCTCTTTAAAAAAAATTATTTTTTTAAAATTTTTACCATCATTATGAGACGAAATGAGTATATTATAATTTATCGAAAAATTTCTTTCGTATTCTCTCTTCTCCCTTGGTGTTTCTTTTGTTATTTTTATTAATTTCATAACACACCACGATTAATTGGTTGTACGTTTTTAAGAGGTGTAGTAGCAAAGTAAAAGTTCATATTATTAATAACAAATGCTTAACTATTACTCCCTCGTTTTATATTATGTAATGTGTTTTAAGGTTATGCACGAGTTTTAAGAAATGATTAAATGATATAATGATTTGTTGTATTTTGACTATAATGCCCTATATAATCATTATTGAAGAGAGAGAAAGGTATTAGAAGTGAAAAATAAAATGTAATAAACAGGGGTGTGTTTGAAAAAATGACATTAATTATGTATTGAATTTAAAAAAGAAGACTTATATAACATGATACAAATGCTAAAACAACACTACTTATCAAACGGAGGAAGTATTCTTTATCGATAATTCTTTTATATATAATGTATGTATTGATCCCGAAGTATCACTATTATTATATGAACATAAATATTTGGCTTATTTAAGTTTTTGGTCCCCGAAAGTTGACCGTGCTTTGGTTTTAGTCCCTATCTTTTTATTTGACCGGTCCTAGTCCTTAAAAGTTCAAAAAAAATTGATTTTGGTCCCTGTCGTTAAATTTTGCCGTTATTGCTGACGTGGCAAACAGAATTTTAAAAAAAATAATAAAGAAATTAATTAAATTTATTAAAAAAAATAAAAAAAAATTTATTTAAGTTTTTGGTCCCCGAAAGTTGACCATGTTTTGGTTTTAGTCCCTATCTTTTTATTTGACCGGTCCTAGTCCTTAAAAGTTAAAAAAAAATTTGGTTTTGGTCCCTGTCGTTAAATTTTGCCATTAATACTGACATGACAAACAGAATTTTAAAAAAAATAATAAAATAAATAATTAAACTTATAAAAAAAATAAAAAAATTAACCCCCCCAAAAAAAACGCCAACCCAACCCAACCCACCCTCCCCTCTTCCTCTCTCTCTACCATGAAACCCGTACCCAACCCCACCCCAGAAGAGGGAAAACGTGAGTGAGAGAGATGAGGCCGTGAAGCCTTGGTGAGGGGTGAGAGAGACGCGATTTTGCCTTGAGAGGGAAGAGCAGTGCCATGAGGGAGGGAGGGAGACGCGATTTGTGTTCTTGAGAGAGGGAATAGCGGTGGCGTGATGGAGGGCGTGAGGGAGGGAGAAAGCCAAGTGATTGAGGGACAGAGAGAGAAAGAGGGGAGGGTGGGTGGGGTGGGGTAGGGTTGGGTACGAGTTTTGGGCTTTTTTTTAATTTTTTTTTATAAATTTAATTATTTTTTTTTAAATTATGTTTGCCACGTTAGCATGAACGGCAAAATTTAACGGCAGAGACCAAAACCAATTTTTTTTGAACTTTTAAGGACTAGGACCGATCAAATAAAAAAATAGGGACTAAAACCAAAACACGCTCAACTTTCGGGGACCAAAAACTTAAATATTTTTTTTAAAATTTTTTTATTTTTTTTTATAAATTTAATTATTTTTTTATTATTCTTTTTTAAAATTCCGTTTGCCACGTCAGCATTAACGGCAAAATTTAACGGCAGGGACCAAAACCAAATTTTTTTGAACTTTTAAGGACTAGGACCGGTCAAATAAAAAGATAGGGACTAAAACCAAAACACGGTCAGCTTTCGGGGACCAAAAACTTAAATAAGCCTAAATATTTTATAAAAGAGTCTAGTTCTAGAAAAATTAGACAATCTCATCATGTTCATCATCTTTATTTTTTTTAAACATAAGAGGCTAAAAGCCCAAAAACAAACAAAACTAAAAAAAACAAACTCTCTTAGGAAAACCATGCCCATGTAATCAAAAGACAGCAATATGCTACGAGCTTGTTCAAGAGACTCCACTATATGATGGCCAAAATCAAGAGTAAGGTTATCATTAGCTAAGAAATCAGCAAAAATATTGCCTTGTCTCATTGTGTGATTAAAACGAACACACCAATTATCTCGTCTGCATATGACCAAAATCCGCTGTAGGAGACCATTGATGCTGGCAGTATTATGATCTCTTCCAGAGTGAATAAGTGTGTTAACAATTGATAAGGAATCACATTCCACTTCAAGTCTTTTATAACCCTTGTTCCAGGCAATCATTAAATCCACGAAGACTCCTCAAAATGCAGATTTGTACGTTGTGGAGATGCCAATGAGTTTACATTAATCTCCGAGCCATCTGCTTGTGTTATCGCGAAACAAGCCGCCACATCTAGCTACTTCCAGATTCCCCTTAGAAGTGTGACACCCCAACTTAATATAGTGTAGTAGTATAAAAGTATTTTATAAAACTATTTATTCAAATCGATTGATTCGATGTTCAACAAATGATATTAAATCGATTTAACATCATTTGGATGTCTTTAGAACGTCACGTAAGAAACTCGAGAATACGGTGAATGCATCAAACAAATTGTTGTAATTTTTTAGCTTTTAGAACTGTATGCATTTTTGCTCAAGCGAGTTCCTTCTCGCTCAAGCTAACTTACACTAACAATCTCACTCAAGCAAGATGGTCAATATCCAAACTTTTGACTTTCATGCAATCTAAGCAATGCAATAAGACATTTATACTTTTAATCATAAACAAAACTCTTCAAGGTCCGCGTAAGACAGCCCAGTTGGTGGCTGCAGGGACACTTAGGATTTTCCCCTCCCCAGGTCATGGGTTCTAGTCCCAGCAGACCTCCCATGTAAACCAAACAAAACTCTTTAAAAAAAGGGTCGTTATTCTGTACTAACTAAAAAGTGGTTAGTACATATACTAACTATTGTGTAACCTAGTATTCCCAGTTTGCTCACTATTTATCAGTTTTTTCTTTTTTCTTTTTTGTTTATGCTTTTACCAAAATGGCCCATACGTTTTTGCTCACCATTTACCAATAGCTTTTTCAAACTCAAGCATGCATTCTCCACCATACGTTTTCATCAGTGTTATCAATAGCATTAATTTGATTTTTTTTCACACAAATCAATAATAAATAATTTTTCTTCCGGTCCCTAATATAAGCATCGTTTGACCAATTTTTACTCCCTTTAAGAAAGTTAGTTAATATTGTTAATGGTATTGAAAATGTAAATATTTGGTATACTTTTTCAAAAGTACCCTATAATTATTATTGGAAATCTAAAAAGTGTTGAGTAAATAGTGGTGTTTGTGGAAAAAAAAGTAATTAATGTTATTGGAAACTGGAAATGACACTTATATTAAGGATCAAAAAAAGTCTTCAAAAATGGCTTATATATAGAACCGGAGGGAGTAAAAATTAATGAAATAATAAAAATTAATAAATAACAAAAATTACCAAAAGGATCTCAATCGGTGCAAATCTATAACAGAGGCACGGAGGGCTTATATATTAGGTGTTTTTTTTTTAATTTGTCCTTAAAAATTTTTTCGATGCTTTGAGTCTCTGAATTTTGTTCAAATTTTGGAAATGGTCATTTCATCACTTAAGTGGTGATATGACTGAGGATATGTCACGTCACCTTCGCTATATCGATAGGTAACATGTCAGATTGATGTCACGTGAATTTTTTAAATTAAAAAAATAATAATTTATTAAAAATAATTAAAATTGTATTTAAAAAAAGTCGAATCTTTTATTAAATTTGAAAAGAAATTATTTTTATAATAAAAAAATCATGTATTATCCTGTGGCTATACATAACACATCACTTGTAGATATTGTGAAAGTGACGTGAGATGTCGTTGTCTATTTCATCACTTAAGTGACGAAAAGACCATTTCAAAAAATTAAACAAAGTTCAGGACCCAAATCATCGAAAAAAAGTTTAAGGACCAATTCCAAAAGAGCGCCTAAGTTGAGGGATTAAAATTTTTAATAAGCCTTAAAAGATTATGCGTAGAAATATGTAATACTCCGTCCGTTTCACAATATTTGACATTTTAGGTCTGAGCACACAGATTAAGAAAATATTAATTATTGTAAGTATTATGTATAGTTTGTCTAAAATGCCCATGTTTAATTCTTATTGAAAATTGTAATAGTATTTAATTTTTATTAATAAGTGCCTTCATTAATTAATGTATAGTGGTTTAGAGATGAGAGAGATGATAAAAGTAGAATTAATAAGGAGTAAGAAAAATGATTGAATGAAAGGTTAATATTGGAAAAAAAAACATGTTTGTGTATTGAAAATGTAAAAGGTCAAACATTGTGAAACAATAAAAAAAAGGATAAAAGGCCAAATATTATGAAACGGAAGGAGTAATAAATGTATGAAGATTATATTAAAGAGAGGTGGAGAGAATATATCAAAAAAAAAAGAGGTGGAGAGATGAGTGATGAAAATGATGATATAATAAATAAGAGTATGCTTGAAAAAAGAATTATAAATGAGTATTGAGTTTCTAAAAGAACATATATTATGGGACAAATAAAAAAGCTAAAAAGACTTGAATTACGGGACAGATTCATTTATTTTTAATATTATTTTCATTTATTTTCCTAATTTTTAATTTATTTTTAACAAAAATAAAATTAACACAAAAACTATGCTAGTTTTTTTTTAAAAAAAAATATTTTAACAAAAAAAATTAACACAAAGAAGTACTATGCTAGTTTTAAAAAAAAATTATTTAAAAAAAATTATTTTAAAAGCCACCGAAAATAGGAAGAAAATTTTTTTTAAGGAAAGTGGAGGGGCACATCTTTGGTACTTCTATGCTACTTAGAAGTAATTCAATTCCAAGTAACCAGTTTTAATCATCACCCTCCATTTTCCATAATGCACCACAACCATGGATTATGCAGTTAGTATACATACAGACTCTTAAGAAAATACTCATAAATAGAAACTCATCCCATTTTCATTCAAAGACTTTGCTATAAAAATTTACTTTGCATAATATACCTTTACAAAGAAAAACAAACATATCTTTAAATAAAAGTCGAGGAAAACATTTGGGATGTTACAATTTTCAAAACTAAATAATGGTGTATGGAGACTATAATGTAAAAATGCCTCCAAACTCCTAGATGATGATAAAAATGGGTCTTTATTAGCATCCCAGAAAGTGATGAAGAAATAATACTAAGGTACATAGTACCTGCTACTGCATAAGAAAAGAATGTTGCAGAAAAAGAGACAAAGAGTAAATAAACGTGAGAACTTTGATTAATTGGAGTAATTCTCACTGAATACAATGCAAGGACTATAGCTACTTATATACAAAAGGTCCTAGGGTGCAGTGAAAGGAAGCTACACCCTATTATTCATAGCAAAACGAAAAACAACTTTACAGGGAATATTCTAACTAGCTGTACAACTGGTATGTCCAGCACATGACAGAAGATGCTCCAAGGATTTACAAGAGTGCCATTCTTATCCTCAGCCAATTTGTAACTTGCTCTCCAAGTTTCATCAAAGTTTCTCACCCCCCCCCCCTCAAGCTGGATTGTGGATAGAGAACAATCCAAGCTTGGAATGTAAGACATTGAACTGCTTTGGTGCTAGAGCTTTGGTAAAGATATCTGCAATTTGGTCCTTAGTGGATATAGGCATTAAGTGCACAGTACCATTCTCAACTCTTTCTCTGATACTATGACAATCTAACTCGATATGCTTGGTTCTTTCATGGAAAATCGGGTTCTGAGCAATATGGATTGCAGAGTTATTGTCACAGTATAAAACAATTGGCTTTGAGGGTCTTGATTGCAGGTCATTAAGCAAGTAAGTCAGCCATTGTGCCTCACAACTAGGGATGGCAACGGGGCGGGGATAGGGCGGGGGGTACTTTCCCATTCCCCATCCTCGGGTCCCATTCCTCCCCCATCCCCATCCCCAAACCCCATCTCTGGTAGAAATTGTTCTCCATCCCCATTCCCCACGGTCCCCACGGGGTCCCCAAACATAATCGAAATTTTTTTAAAAAAATCGTAACTTCCATTTGACTCGTCATAAAATTAACCCTGCTTAATAGTATTTTCAAAAGATGCATAGTACTTAAAAATAATCATTAAAAGTCAAATAATTCAATCTAAGAAATAGAATAAAAATAATCAAAAAAACCAATTCTTTTAATTACATAAAAGTTAAAAATAATCATTGAAAGTGGGATGGGCGAATGGCTGCTGCAGTGCTGGTATGTAGTTGAAATTAGGGTTGAAAGGTGAAATTACAAAACAAACCAATTCTTTTAATTACATAAAAGTTAAAAACTAAGGGTGTATATGTAAAATAGGCGGGGAACGGGGCCCCGCGGGGACCTATCCCATTCCCCGCCCCGAAATCTGTACGAGGGAAAAATCCCCCCATCCCCGACCCCGACGGGGAAAAATCCCCGAAATCGGGGACCCGAACGGGGCGTTCCCCACGGGGATCACCGAATGGCGTTCCCCATTGCCACCCCTACTCACAACCCCCTAGAGCAAGAGCCCTGTATTCTGCTTCAGATGATGACCTTGCTACTGTCTTTTGTTTCTTACTTTTCCAAGATATAAGGGCTTGGCCAAGAAAGAAACAAAAACCACTTTTTGATCTCCTAGTGTCTGGACAAGCAGCCCAGTCTGAGTCAATAAAACCTCTCAGTTCCATATCTGAATTGGCTGGAAAGAATAGACCTAATCCAGGATTCTTCTTGACAAATCTTAGGACTTTCTGTGCAGCCTTGAAATGACATGTGTAGAAGCACTGAGATATTGGTTGAGGAGATTAACTGAGTGGCAGATGTCTGGTCTTGTGTGAGTGAGGTATAGAAGTCTTCCAATAAGTCTCCTATAGGAAGTAACATCAGTGTATGTTGTGTCCTGGTTCTGCTGATATCTGACACTACTGTCCATAGGAGTATTGCTTGGTTGGAAGCTAACAGGCCTGAATCTTGCAAAAGATCTAAAGCATATTTCCTCTGACACATGTGCAATCCTTTTGCAGTTCTTGACACTTCAAATCCAAGGAATAATTTTAAAGGACCTAAATCCTTTATGCTGAATCTGTCATTCAGAATCTGTTTGATAGAACTGATTTCACTGAGATCATCTCCTGCAAGAACTAGATCATCTACATAGACCAGGATTGCAGTGAATGAGCCTGTTGAATGCTTGACAAAGAGAGAGTAGTCTGCTTTGGACTTTGAGTATCCACAGTCAAGTAGAACAGTGGTCAATTTTGTATGCCACTGTCTGCTTGCCTGTTTCAAACCATACAGTGATTTCTTGAGTCTACAGACCAGGTTTGGATTTGAAAGTTTCAGTCCAGGAGGAGTCTTCATGTAAACTTCTTCAATTAAATCACCATGTAAGAAAGCAGTGTTTACATCCAACTGATGAATATGCCAATTTTTAGCTGCAGCCATTGCAAGAAGCACTCTGATTGTAGTCATTTTGACTACTGGATTGAAGGTTTCAGAATAGTCCAATCCTTCTGTTTGTGTGTATCCCTTAGCTACAACTCTTGCTTTGTGTCTCTCTATGTCCCCATCTGCCTTGAACTTGATTTTAAAAACCCATTTACATCCTACAGTTTTCTTGTCATCAGGCAGCTCAACAAGTTCCCAAGTGTCATTCTATTCTAGAGCTTGCAGTTCAGCATCAATGGCCTTTTTCCAGCACTCATGGATCACTGCATCTGCATAACTTACTGGTTCTATGGTGGATGATATAGCTAGGGTAAAAGATCTATGTGTGGGTGAGAGATTAGTGTATGACAGATAATTGGAAATAGGATACCTGCCTTTACTTGAAGATGATGGATATTCTGAACCAGAATTGGCCAATGTGCAGTGATAGTCCTTCAAGTAAAATGGTGGTCCTCTAAGTCTCTCAGATTGCCTAAGAACAGGTTCATGATTTTGGTCAAGGTTGAGCTCATTATTTTCTTCCTGTTCTTGGTCAGAATTGTCAGCATCATTGTTTTCACTTGTGTTCTGGACAGGATTACCTAATTCCTGTTCTCTATTTTCTTCAGTGTCTGAGTTGTGTAGGTCATTTTGGTTCAGATCATTGTGGTTTTGTTCATTATCTGTCCTGTAAGGTTCAAATTCTAGAAAGTTATCAGAGGTTGATGTTATGGAGGTAAGCAGGCTTGTATTTTTATGTGTGGTTTCATAGGGAAAGATATGTTCATAAAAGCTTACATTTCTAGAAATGAAAATCTCATGATTGCTTAAATCATACAAAACACATCCCTTAACACCTTGTTTGTATCCAAGAAAAATACATTTTCTTGCTCTTTGATCCAACTTCTTTTTGTGTCCAGAAAGAGTTGAAGCAAAGCATAAACACCCAAAAACTTTCAGATTTAGAATATAAGGATCCTGTGAGAAAAGAATTTGATAAGGGGATTTATTTTGTAAGTGCACACTTGGTAGTCTATTAATGATAAAGACAACATATTTGATAGCAAAATCCCAAAAACTCTTAGGTAAAGAGGACTGAAATAGTAATGCCCTTGCTATCCCCAAAATGTGTTGATGCTTTCTCTCCACAACACCATTTTGTTGTGGAGTCTCAACACATGAAGTTTGGTGTTGTATCCCCTTTGAGTCATAGAATTCAGGGATTCTGAATTCTAGACCATTGTCACTTCTTATACATTTTATTTTTGAATCAAATTGCGTTTCAACAAGCTGAACAAAATTTTTGATCAAGTGTGTCTGCTTTTGTCATCAACTACAGTTAAAAAATATCTATGACCAAGACTAGAAGGAACTGAAATAGGGCCCCAAATATCTATATGTATTAGATCAAAGCAATTGACAGAAATAGTCATAGAATTGGGAAATGGAAGCTTCTTGTGCTTGGCATAATGGCAAGTTTCACAAGGATCCTTAATTCTAGAACATTGAATAAAAGGAAATACATTATGTAATATGTCAAGCTTAACATGAGATGGATGTCCTAATCTAAAGTGCCAAAGATTGTTGTCATAGGAGGTGAAATTTGATACAAGATGGTTGGGTATTGAGGCTGTTGTTTGGAAAGTACTTGAGGACTTCAGTGCATAAAGGCCATTCCTAAGTTCAGCTGCACCAATCATCCTCATAGTAGAGAGTTCCTGTATTTGACAATTCTTATGAGAGAAAGTGAGTTTGCATTGCAAAGCATGAGTAAGTTTAGAAATAGATATCAGGTTAAAGCTAAATTCTGGAATATAAAGGACATCAGTAAGATAAAGAGAGGAATTGAAAACTACTGTCCCTGAAATTTCAGTAATGACATGACTTCCATTAGGTAATCTTACTGTTACCGGTTTGATTTTTCTATGGCTTTGGAATTCTGATAAGGAGAAACAGACATGATCTGTTGCTCCTGTATCAAGAATCCAGTGGTTATTTTTAGTGACATTAGTATAGAACAAAGTGTGTCTTATACCTGAAGGGTTGGATCTGGTGTTTTGGTTTGTGGTAATCTGATTGGTAGTATGCAGATTCAGTGATCCTGAATTTTGAATCAAGGCCATCACTGCTTTGTGCTGCTCTGGAGTCAAAATGCCATTGAAAACTTGCTGAGATTCCTTCTGATCTTCTGCTGGATCATCTTCACAGTCCCCTTGCTCACTATTCTCTGAGGTTGTGCAATTATTGACAGGGGAATTCTTCTTGTTTGTGTTAGGAAACCCATGTTTTCTAAAACAAACGTTTTCAGTATGCCCATTTCTGTTGCAGTAGGTACAATATTTCTGGTTGTATCCTTTCCCTGAGTTGTTGTTCTGCCTTGAGGGTGCCTTTCCCAAAATTGATCCTGTATTTCCTCCAGGACCATTGTTTCTGTTAGGTGACCTCCCTATACCTCTTCCTCTGTCAGCTCCATCATTCACATTTGCCAGAACCTTGTTCTCATCAAGTGCCAGATTCAACTACCTTTCCTGTTGTACCAGAAGAGAAAAGACCTTATTGATTCCAGGCAAGGGGTCCATAAGCATAATCTGGGACCTAACACTAGTGTACTGATCATTAAGTCCCTTTAAAAACCTTATAACATAATCACATTCTCTGTATGATTTCACTATGGAAACCAACTCACACCTGCATCTCACCTCACAAGTGCAAGATGGAACAGGTCTGAAATTGTCAAGTTCTTGCCAGAGGCTCTTCAAGTGAGTAAAATAAGCACTGACACTGAGTGTTCCTTGTTTGAAAGAGTATAGTTCTTCCTGCAACTCACAAATTCTAAACACATCTCCTTGATAAAATCGCTCCTTTAGATCTGACCAAATTTCTGCTACATTCTCAAGCCATAACACACTTTGGGCAATAGATTTTTCAAGAGGCTGATTCAACCAAGACACAACAAGGGTGTTGCATCTGTCCCAAGCTGAGAAATGAGGGTCATCAACACGTGGCAATTCAAGAGAGCCATCAATGAACTTAAGCTTGTTTTTGGTCTTAAGAGCCAAAGTCATGGATCTAGACCAGGTGTGATAATTTTCACCAATCACAACAGATGAGACCAGCAATGCTCCTGGATTCTCATTAGGGTGTATATAGTAAATACTGGAAGGATCTTGAGTAAGATTTTCTGCCATGGTGAGACGAAGAAAAGAGAGTATAGCAGTAAAAGTGAAGAAGAACAGAAAAACAGAAAGAGTAAGAAGGGAAGGAAAGGACTGTAATAGTGCAGCTTAGAAGAAGAAAAGAAGGCATAAAAGGAAGAAGTAAAAGGGATTAGAGTAGATGCGCAGCAGAGCTCCTCTCAGAGGTGCTCTGATACCATCTCAGAAAGTGATGAAGAAATAATACTAAGGTACATAGTACCTGCTACTGCATAAGAAAAGAATGTTGCAGAAAGAGAGACAAAGAGTAAATAAACATGGGAACTTTGATTAATTGGAGTAATTCTCACTGAATACAATGCAAGGACTATAGCTACTTATATACAAAAGGTCCTAGGGTGCAGTGAAAGGAAGCTACACCCAATTATTCCTAGCAAAACGAAAAACAACTTTACAGGGAATATTCTAACTAACTGTACAGTTGGTATGTCCAGCACATGACAGAAGATGCTCCAAGGATTTACAAGAGTGCCATTCTTATCCTCAGCCAATTCGTAACTTGCTCTCCAAGTTTCATCAAAGTTTCACATAGCATGCATAATCATCATTTTTTTATGAGTTGCAAGCAATAATTTTTTGCAAAAGTGAAATTTCATCAATCTCAATAACTAAGTTATTTATAAAATATTTAGAATATACTCTATTTTCTAAGCTATTTGATATGGATGACTTTCATTTCAATTTCTTGGGGCGAAAATTTTTATTTTTATTTGAATTTAATCATTACATTGCAATGATATTTTTAATTTAATTCATAAATTTAAGTAGTGATAACACTATGAAAAAAAGTAGTCAACATAATATAAAATAGGAGAAGTTGAGGGTAAATATGTTTCCCTCCTTAATCCCCATTCATTTTCCCTCCCAAATATGCTTTTCCCTCCTAAGTGTACTATTAATGCTGATTTACCTCCTAATACTAATAGCACCTACTTAGATCCATTTAGTGGGTAATTTTTGACTATAATCTGAGCCGTCCAAAGTGATTTGCTTCATTAAATCCCAGCCGTTCAACCACTCCCTCAGAATTCTCACCAAGCTTCGGTGAGAAGCCAAGGCCTTTTCATCATCTCTCTTTCCATTTTTGCTGTCGGTCTTCTCATCTGTTTCTCAGCCACCCAACACTGCTCAATATCTGCGATCTCATTCTTCTCCTTTTTGCGATTCAACCTGATAGTCTTCTCCAATCTCATTCTTCTCTCTTCTATTTATCTCATTTATATTGTACATGACGGTTTGAGAACTCATTGTTCTTCAGGTAACGATTTTTTTTGGTAGGTATATTTGAACATTATGCTTAATCTCTTGGATATTTGTTCTATATTTTCACTGTTCTTTGGTTTCTCTTTCTTCGATTATTTTCTTCATTTCGTTATTGCTTTATTTATATAGGAGTTGTGTTTTTTTTGTAGAATGATATTTTTATTATATTTTACCAATTTTTTTAATTGTAGGATTGGACAAAACGTGTCTAAAATTATTGTTAATTTGTAGTTGATGTTGTTGAGATTGGTGAAAGACAGAGGGAAATAGGTGAGGTTCTCAGGGTCAAACCCTTGGTTGCATTAGCCATGATTGATGAAGGGGAACTTGATTGGAAAATAGTTGCAATTTCATTAAATGATCCATAGGCATCACCTGTGAATGATGTTGATGATGTTAGTTGAGAAACATTTTCATAGTTGTTGTAGTTACTAGAAAGAAAGGTTATCTAAGTTGCATTTTCATAGTTGCTTTCTTTATCTAAGTCTGCTAAAGTGTAGTTACTAGAAAGAAAGGTACTTAGTTGTTGTAGTTATGGTTTCTCTCTTTTCATTTTTTGCACCATTTGTCTTCTCTGTTTTTCATTTGACACTTTTTCAGAGGATGGTGATTGGTGATATAAAGCTTTCATGTTGATGAAAGGTAGAAAGGAATTGGGAAAAAAATCATGCAAATATCCTTTAATGTGCCCACTTGATCTAGAACCTATTTTTTATTTTTTTTTAAATGAGTTGTTTTGCAACTAATTGTTGAACTCTTATTTCATGAGGCATATTGTATAGTCGTTTGTCTATATTAGCTGGAATGTGTTTTTTCTTTTTTCTTTTCATCTATGAATGTGAATAGAAGCACATGTTGATATCTAATGTCTCAGCCCATGTCATTATTTTCTATAAATTAACTTATTTTATGAGTTTAACATACAATTTAACTCCACTTTTAGGCTTGGTTATTTCTTGGGGCCAATTGAGAAGGCTTCCCCATAGGCTGATAATTTTCTGCCTGGATTCATTTGGGTTTTAATTAGATGAAGGTGACTTGCAAAAGCAGCCAATAAGTGGAACACATAGATCGGTGGATGGAATGCTCAGTAATTGAAGTTTTGAAGATGGCTCTTAGGCTTTTGATGTTGGAAGGATTATGGATTTGATGGCTTGGGGAATAGTTGGAACAGATCACAACATTCGAGAATATAGACTCTCAATAGGAAAGAAGGGACCGTACCTAAATGGTATACCCGTGTTGAGCCTGTTGCTAGCTATCAGGTAAAAAATCATAACTTTTCTGTTAATTTTATTCAATTTTTATGTTAGGTGTAGTGTTAAATCACATAAGAGAAGAATAGGAACTAGATGAGGGAAGTTTTGTATTTTGCTCTTTTTCATTAAGTCATTTGGTCTTTAATTATTTGTTATACTTTTATAGCATGTTTATTTTACTTATAAAAAAACTCTTATGCTTTCCGCTTTTAAGTAAATTCTTATGCAGGGGTTGTGAGGAGGTATACAAACTTGCAGATGTTCTCGCAAAAAGTGTCGCTGAAACTTAATCTATAACCAATGCTCTTTTGGGAAGTTTTGTTGTTTTGGTTTCACATTTCGATGGACAGGTAAATGATTAACCGTCTCATTAAGTGGTTTAAATTAGAAGGCAACGAGCAACTTGCTATGTTCACCAAGGCAATAGCATAATTTTCTTTTACACTAATTATTTTAGTACCGTGCAAGTGGAACTTGATAAGTGTTTAGCATCTTGAAAAAATCTATTAGTTTGCAACATTCTTTACTCTATGGTTTTCATAAATTACTTACTACTATAATTGATGTTATTTTCATGATACTATGTTTAATGTTAATAAGTTTCCATTCTATGATCAACAATATCATTAGTTTTCTTCTTCTATTCTTCTTTCTAGAAAAGGCATCCCTTACTTGATTAATAGTCTTAGTTACGGATTGATATAGTAGCAATTGTAGGAGTTGTTAGATTGAATGTACTCATAAAAATTTGGATAAGTCTTATACTAAAATTTTGGTTTTTCTTCCCCTTATTCATTGTTAGTCGGCCAGTGCATATTGGCTCATTGTCAATCGCAAATGTTATTGTCCAGGTTCTATATAACTTTCTAGATGTGTAAACTTTTGTTTCATTTAAAAATAAAGTTGCTAAGATACTTTTGATTTCTGTTTTGAAGTCACCACTTGCAGGATATTTAACCAATCAACTCAGGTCCACAACAATATTGATACCATCGGTATGTTGTTACTTTTTTCTTTTCCTCTCTTTATTACTTAATCATTCAGTACCTATCACTATGTCCTTTTTACATGGTCATGTACTGCACTTTTTTAACAAAACGTTTGTTTCTTTTTAGAATTCTAGACACGTATTATCTTGAAAGGATATGCTACGATCATATCACTTTTGCACAACCTTGACAGAGTAAGATATTTGTGTATTTATTAAAATTTAGAGAAACTTATGTATGTTTGGTGGAAGTGTAATAGCAGGACCAAAACAAAATGTATGTGTTCTTTTCTATGTTTGATATTTTCCATATTAGAAATAGAGCATAACTAAACATGGAATTAAGAAGCAGAACACTATTTTATGCATCTAAAAAAATAGGCAAAGCAGAACTGAACAATGGAACATTTCAGTTTGGGTAAAAGGGATGAAACCAAAGAGATTTAACTCATTGTTCCAGAGCTAGATAACACCTCTTTTTGGGCTGATCCAAGGTTTACACATTATGCTATTAGTTATGAAATCATCTCTTTTAATTATTATTGGATTGGTTTCTAAATTTGAATGCTCAAATTTTTGTTCCCTTTGATTAACATTTCACTTTTTTCTGTATCAACTTCTAACTATGGACCTAAAGCTTTGTAAGTAAATACTCCACAACATTTTTTTTTCTATATTTATGAAAAATGTATTCTTTGAACTTCAATCTTTAGTTTTTTGTTGGTTCAAAATTCTAATAAGCATTTGTGCACTAATTTGGATGCATATGCTTGATACATTGATGTATTTTATAAGTTACGACATTGATGTATTATATATTTTATAAGCATGACCCATGATAGCATCTTCACCCAACTCCACATCTCATTTCACATATCTAATGTTTTAGGTGTGCTTCATAATGTTAGCTTTAGCTTTTCAATTACTCTTTCTAACGAACTCTCTCTTTAACTTTAAGAGCTGGTCTGTTTTGGAATTTAGCAGCAAAGTGCGTTTTTATCTCGATGCCCCTTGCTTATGCTTGACTGCTATGCAAACCATCATGGGTATTTCTGTACGTGCTTGGGGGTGTTGTGCTGCTCTCTTATCTTTATTCACCTACCATTTTAGCTTTGATTGTTGAAAGCCTCATCATAAATTATGCACTTATGTTGCAGGCAGAGAAGAAAACTGCAAATATTGTCTTTAAAAGAATATTTTATATAATATTGGTATGTGAACATGAGTGTTGATATGGGTCATTTGGATCACTTTTGTTAGTGTTTGTTATTGATCAAGGTTTTGTCCTCACTAAAGGCAAATTAGAGTTCTATTTCTTAAGGACTAACAAGTTTTAAATCTCACTTTCTCTCATATTCTTAAGGACTATGCTTTTTGCCACCGTTTTTTAAGGCATCGAAGGTATCTAAATGGATGCACACCCCAATTTTTTGAGTTCAATCTTCACTTCTAATGTTTAAATAGAGATAAATTTGAATTATTTAAAAATATTGAGTTCAATTGTTCAAAATTCAGATTTAAAAAAAAAAATTTATTGACTTAAAAGGAAAGAAAACAGAAAGTTCTGCTTTGTATGGACTTTGAACTAAAGATCTTGGTTAGATAGACTTTAAGACATTAGCAACTTCTAATTTTTCTTTGTATGTTAGATAGACATTAAGATAGCCATAAATATTGAAGATGTTTTTTTTTTAAAAAAAAATATTTGAACATTTCTTGCGTTTATTTTGTGTCTAGCTATTTTATGAATAATATTCATTTGAAGAATTATTTATGTAAAGATTTTTTTATTAACATGCTAAATTTTAATTATAAGTTGCTTACAATGATATTATTATTCAAATAGAATACATGTCATTCATTTTTTTTTAAAAGTTCATATTAACTTAGAAAAAATAACTAAAACCCGTGCATCGCACGGGAAAACTTACTGGTAATAACCAAATTACGTTGTTAATTCCTTTAGAGCAAGACTAAAATAGACTCGTGTATAATAATCAAGGATCATGATTTATGTTTTGATGTGAAAAGAAACCATTCCAATCGCTTCTCTTTTTTTCTTTAACAGGACAATGTTTATTGTCTCCCATTTTATACTATATATGCTAATGTTTGGATATTGATAAAAATAAATAAATTTAATTGAAAATTTATATTTTATTTAGACTTAGATCAGAGTGACTAAAAATATATGCCATGTGATATGTTTTCTAATTCTTATTTTATAATTTTGTCTCATTCTTAAGATTTCAGTTGGAGTTTTACACCAACTAAACCAAACCCCGTTGGTGAATTAGAAAATTTCTGAGGGTATGGTGAATTAGAAAATTTCTGAACTTATAAATTGAGCGAAGAAATCTTAACATACAACATTCGTAATAATCAAACAATCTACAAGTTAAAATTAAAAAAGTCTAATACTAGAAATCGAAAGAGGAGAGAGAAGCTTTGCCTTCTCTCTTCTTTCTTCTTCTCTTCTCTTCTCCGTTTTCCTCTGTTTTATGATAGCGGTAGAAGGGGAGGGAGAGTTTGGTTGGTGTGTAGGTTTTTTTTCTCCCAGTTATATCTGGGTTAAATAATGTTGCCTTTGTGCAAGTAGTGTGATTTTTATTGTCCCAGTTTCATCTGGGTTTTGTTTTGTTTGTTTGAGTGTGGGAAGGCTTTTTGTTTGCCTAGATCTGATGACCTTCCTATCTTCTCCAATAACTAGAAGACTGATATTCGGGACAACTTTTTGCTTCCACATCTATGTCTTCTCCTCTGTCCAGTGGCTCTACCTCCACAGATCTGAGATTCTTTGTCGCCAAACTGTACTTACTTCCGACATCAATGAGATAGTTATCTTGGAAACGAAGGTTGTCAAATCTCTTGTTAGAGTTCGAAGCTGGATGTTCATGATGATCCTGATCCACTGGGAGTTTGATGTTATGGTTGAGTATCTAGTTTTTTCTAGCAATCACTATTGCATGGAAAATATGTGCTTTTTTATTGTATTTTTTGATTTACTTGTACTATTTTCTGTTATGGAATGAATTATATATGTTCCTAAAAAAAATCAAACAATTTAATTGTGTCCAAATCCTTCAATATTTCTATTTGCTTCAATGTGATACGATCCTTTTTCTTTGGACGATAACATGCTAGAGTAAAAAAAAGAGTATAATATTTTTTTATTAAATTTAATATAATTATGAAAAGGTATGAAACACATATTATAATAAAATTAGATATAATAATTTATAAGAATGAATAAGCAATATTAATGCTATGGAATTCTCCCTTTTTCAGTTACGTTTGGGAATTGGAAAATTGGATGAACGAATGATGGAACCATTTTAAAACACGTATCTCTATTTTTCCACCTTTCTTTTAGGTACATTAGTATATGTACCCGTGCGATGCACGGAGCATAGTTCTTGGGTGGGGTAATTATCCTTTAAAACATTTCACTAAGTTTTATCTATATTAATAAAAATAGAAATATATAATTTTTTATGCATAAAACATTATTGTAGAAAACCATAATTATTACTTATGTATTGCACCAGAATATTTATGCAAGAAAATTTACTAAAGAAATCAACCTAAAGATTACTAATTTAAAAAATATCCAAAAATATCTCTATAAAAATTAAAATCCTATAAACAAATTGTATGTCGTACCAAAATATTTCTGAAAATTGATATGGGCTTAAACAAATATTATCCATATATCTAAAAAGTTATATCTTTAAAGATTTCAACCTTACGAATAAATTATTTTTTTGGATCCGAATTCCTTGCGGAACCACCGGTATCCCCAAGGGTACCCTTAATACCAGGGAGCCCTTGAGACTAATCCGGAGCGAACTGCGTGGCTGGCTCTCCCAGTGGGATGTTTTTATAATTGTGCATGTAGTTTTTTTACTTAAAAATGATAAGGAAGGGAGCATAATACTTTCAAAAATATATGGAGAAATAACAAAGTGGATATATTACTCTTTGCTTAAATGAAGAATATATATATTTCCTCCGATCTTATTTATAAGACCTTTTGAGATTTTTATTTTTTATAATCACTCCATGTAAAAACATTTTTTTTTATAATTAATATTCCTTCCATTTCTTGTATAAAAAATTATATCTAAAAAATTATATCTTTAAAGATTTCAACCTTATGAATAAATTATAATCCAACATTTATGCGATCAAAATCTTTCAACAAAAAAAAACAATCTATCCACAATTAAAAAAAGGTCAAAATCATATCAAAAATATCCCAACAATTACAATAATTAAAAAACATGTATTTTCTTCTGTATGATTTATAAGAAAAAAACATATATGAAATGGTCTCATGTATAAGTAAAAATCACTTATTCGTGCACTTATAAATATTAACATCCCAAAAATATCCTTCATTACTAATAGTACTTTATTACTCCAATAAATATTTTTCCCGTTCTTATTTATCTGTCATATTTTAAACAAAACACATTTTTTAAGAAATCTAATTATTATTTAGATTTTAAATTCATTAATTATATTTTTTTCTACTATGCCCTTCATCTTTCTATAATTGTTAATTTTTATTCACTACTTACATAAACCGAAACATATTAAATAGGGGCAAACATGAAAAATAATATTTATTTCACTCTTGAAATCCTCAAAAGACATATAAAAAGAAACAAAAAATATTTCCTAAAAAGAACAAATAATAAGATACGAAGGGAGTAATTAATAAGTTGGTTTCCAATGTACTACCTCCGTTCCTAAATATAAGACCTCTTTGACATTTTTATTTTATCTCTATTTATAAGACGAAGTACCAATTTTCAATGACTATTAATTACTTCTTTCCACAAACACCTCTATTCATTTAACACTTTTTAGATTTTCAATAATATTAATAGGGATAGTTTTGAAAATACATATCAAATATTCACATTTTTAATACCATTAATTTAATTAACCACCTTTTTTTAATAGACATGAAATCATTCAAATGAGTCTTATATGTAACATCCTAGAAATTAATAATAAAATAATAAAGTTATAAAATAATATATATAAACATTTATTTAAGGGTATGATTAAGCCGTAGAGGTTTTATAAGGATAGAAGGGTAGTAAGAGGCTTAGGTCGAGCTGGCGTGTAGATGAAGGCCGAGCTGAATGAGAACGAAACTCGAGGTCATGTCAGAACCTCGGACCGATCCCCGTCGAGCTAAACGAAAGCGAATGAAAGATCTAGTGTCAGTTCGGATTAGCCGACCTCACCGTACCTCACATCATTATCCGAGAAGGAGACTCGGACTAATGTTGTTCATCTATCCCGAGCCGACGTCTCCTTGCCGACGTCTCCTTGCCGACGTCTCTGTGCATCTCCGTGACAGCTCATGTTGAGCTGTTGGTCCCTTGGTTTTCGTACCATCCGTACGGTACTATCCTTCACTTTATGTCATTGTCATTGCTTTATGTCACTATCATTACTTTATGTCCCTTTCAAGTCACTATTCATGGCTTCCTTTGGAAACCAATGAATCCTGGCCACATGTTTTGACTTCTCATGGAAGCCTCCAATGAGGACCACACAAATATCCTCCCTAAAATAATAAAAGTGGAACCAATCCACAACACACAACATTTTGCATTCTCTCTCTTTCTCCCATTCGTCTCTCTCTCTTTCTCTTTGGAAATCCAGCAACCAAAACCCCAACATACTTCCTCTTTCCCTCTCTTCTGACGAGCTCTCTTCCACCCAATCGGAGATCTCCTTTCTGCCGTCTTCCCTTCCGTTTTGGAGCCCCTGGACCGCTGTGGAGTTCGTGTGTGGCTGGTGGAGCCAGTGTGTGTAACATCCCGAATTTTAATTCTAATAATAATTAGAATAATAATAAGATTTTGAAATAAGAATTATCCTAAAAGGGATTTAAAATGATGGATTAGGAATTCTTTGAGTGCCATAAAGGAGTCAAGGAGCATTGGCTTCGAAAAGCGAATTTAAAGAAGACCAAACGAGGGTTAAAAGCGGTGTTTTCGGTGTTTTAAATTCGCTAACTTGGGAAATTCAAAATAAAAGATTTAAGACTCAAAACACAATTCCCACCGTTGGATATGAAGGTATGATTTTTAGAAAGTTGCTCGTCAAATTTGAGCAAGATCCGACGGTGAACGAAGAAGTTATGGCTATTTGAAGTTGGGAGAAAATAGCTGAAAAATAGAAAAGTAAACTAGCAGTGTCTGATCATTATACTCGAGTATTTTGGGAAATACTCGAGTATTCCCAAAATACTCGAGTATTGACAGAAACACTCGAGTATTGACAGAAACACCCGAGTATTTTGCGGTCTGCAACTTTAAAAACGTGTTTTGGGGGTCGAAACCCCCATTCCAACCCCTTTTTCTCTCTCCCTCCGATCTCCCTCCCTCCTCCGACTCCGACCGCCACCATCTCCGCCCCAAAGCCGCCACCACCGTGTTTCCCTCCTCCTTCCCACACGGCCAGCCTCTCTCTCGCTCTCTTGCTTTCTCTCTCTTTCTCTCACTTAGCTCTCTCTCTCTCTCCCTCTTTCTTTCTCCACCTCCTTGCCACCACGGCCGCCGCCACCAAGGCTGCCACCGCCACCTCCACCACTAGCCACCATCACTATCCCCCGACCCCCATCACCACCATCAAAACCCCTCTCTCTCTCACCCACGAGCTTTCTCTCTCTCCTCGAACGTCACCGACGCCGTTATCGACCCGTGATCGTGTCGGGCTCGTGTCGGGAACCTCGAAGCTCGAAGCTCTTGCCTCGGTCCAGCCGCAATCGTCCCCGCCAACGAGGAGCAACACCGACGCCGTCATCGTCGCCGAGCTAAAATCCAGGTTCTATTTTAAAAAGCCCGAGGTAAGAGGGTTCGCGTTACCTTTGCTTAAGAAGTAAATTCTAGGATTATATAGTGGTAGCTAGGAATAGAGAAATTAAAAGTATGTTAATGAACCTTAGGGTGCCCCGTTGATATAGATAAAATAAATAGAAATTATGACGAGAAACCACATCCTAGGGAATAAAATGTATGTGCGTAGAATAAAGCTTGGAGTGGATGAGCGTATTTAAGAATATTAAAATAATTAATATAAAACGAAATGTGGGAAATCATAAAGTAAAAGCCATAGGGGAAGTGAAAGGACGAAAGGGTAAACGAAATAGGCAAAGGAGAGAGTAGAAACTAACGAATTAAAAGATAATCAGTATAATAGTACCCGAAGGGTAAAGGGAGGTAAATAGGAATTAGTTAGGGAGAACCAACGAAACGTGAGAGTAAAAGAATAAAGAATAATTGTGTTAGGCAAGGAGAGCTATTAAATTAAAAGTAAGGGAAAGGAGGAATTTAAAATGCGAATACGATAAGTATGGGCGGAGTGGAATATGGGAATAGAAGTAAAAAGGAAACAAGAAAAAGAAGGTTAAGTAGTTAAATGTAAACTAAAATAGGAAATGGATAAAAGAAAATGATAAAGAGATACTAAAGCAAGGAGAGATTAAGTTGTTAGGGAACTTAAATAGAATGTGGTAATAGGATATAAATACTAAGTTAAGTTAAATGGAATAGTCAAATAAAGTGGAAATTAATGAAATGGGAATAAACAGTAAGTAGTAGTGTGGGAGAATGAGGAATCATAGAAATAAATTAAGAATTAGAAATGAGAATTTAAAATATAACGAATATGCTAAAGCTAAGTAGAGTGAGTTATAAGTAGGATAATTAATAAGTAGAAGAAGGAAAAGAAAAGAACGAGAGAGAAATATGTGAATATAGGAAAATAAATAATGTATTAATAAGCCACTAAATAAAGAAATGAGAGGAAAGAGAATAATGTTGGAACTAAAAGAAAAGAAAGAATATATGATTAAGCAAAAGAAAGAGAAAGAGAAAAAGAAAGAAAAAGGAAAAGAAAAAGAAAAGAATGGCACGAGCCTGTCGAGGCGTATCGGCATCGATGCGAGCCTGTCGAGGCGTGTTGATTAAAAAGAGATAAAAGTTCGGTGCGAGCCTGTCGAGGCGTATCGGCATCGATGCGAGCCTGTCGAGGCGTGTCGATTAAAAAGAGATAAAAGTCCGGTGCGAGCCTGTCGAGGCGTATCGGCATCGATGCGAGCTTGTCGAGGCGTGTCGATTAAAAGGAAAAAGAATGGATAAGAAAAGGAAACGGCTGATGGTCTTTTGGACTCAGTCATGATAAAGATAAAGGGCTGATGGTCTGTTGGACTCAGTCACCAGGAAAAAGAAAAGGAAAAAGGAAAGAAAAGAAAAAGTAGAAATGATTAGAGAACTGTTAGAAAATCAATAATTAAAAGAATGCGAGAATAAGTGAAAACTAAAAGAGATTATTTATATGAATAATTATGAATAAGTATATTAATGATTAAGTAGGCTTAGTTATTTACTATGTCTTCTTTTAGAATTTATCTTTTTAAGTTCTGTGTAATGCTACCCTTCTTGATATCATTTTACAGGTACGGAAGAGGAGCTTACACTGTTGCGGGCCGAACTGGAAACTCTCCACCACGTGGAGTGTATTTATGATACCCTGAGCGGATTTTATTATTAAAACTGTTATTTTTGTAATTTAATATGCGTAGTAATTGTATGCCCTGAATTTGTACTAATTGGGCTTTAGGATCTGATCTGGTTATTGGACTATTATGTTTTAAGTTTTTTTACTATTCTGGACTGACAGGTTTTTAGAAGGAAATTTTTGGGAAGTCCGAAAAACAGAGGAAACTCTGCCGGATTTTCGTAAAACTTTTAAAAAGAATTTTCAAACTTTGATTTATTAAAATCTAAAATTAACTACTAAAAGTGAGGATGTTACAGTGTGCAGCTTGGAGGAACTCGTGGCATCTTGGAGAAAAGGATTCAAGAGGTGTTAAACTCAAGGGGTCAAGCATCAAGGAAACCATTCTCAAACTCTCAACTCTTATCTCTCACGGTTTGAGGTAAGGAGTGAGTGTTACCTCTACTTGAGTTTGGGTTTCTAGGGTGTTCATAAAGGGTACTAAGAGTGGGTGTAGATTAGGGAATGGATATAGGTTAATGATAGAAAGAAGAGGTAAAAAGGGTAAAGGGAACTAATGAATGAACTAGAAACATGAGATTGAAGTAGGGAGGAATATTGGTTTATGCTATATGTTGGTATTTACATGATGGATTGGGTGAATGCTTTTATTCTTATTGTTGTTGTTGTATAGGTGTTTATGAACTTTGTTGTATAAATGTTTATGAGCTTTGATATTTGTTGTATAGGCCGAACTAAAATGATTAAAAGGATAAGAGGAATAAAAGTGAAATGGTTGTGTGATCGGGTCATAGCAGACGCGTACCGGGTCCGTGCATTGATCGCGTCAGACGCATACTGGGTATGTGCAGCTGTAAGACGGGTACTGGGTGCTCGCAATTATGATTCACACAAGGTTCCGAGCACGGAATCGGTGGGATGTGTTCCTGGTCATAGCAGACGCGTACTGGGTGCGTGCATTGATCGCGTAAGTCGCCGAGATGCGCCGCTGTAAGACGAGTACTGGGTGCTCGCAGTTATGGACACTCCTTACTCCATAGAATGATCGGCGGAAGTGCTCCTGGTCATAGAAGACGCGTACTGGGTGCGTGCATTGATCGCGTCAGACGCATACCGGGTATGTGCAGCTGTAAGACGGGTACTGGGTACTCGCAGTTATGGACACTCTGATATCCGACTTTAAATGGTGTAAGACATGCACTGGGTGTATGCATCCGAGAAGAATAAAAGATTGTAAGATATGTAAAAGTGGAATAATGAGTAATGAATCTGAGATAGAGATGGTAATCCTAGGTAAGAGGATAGTGGCCGAGATGCCGAGTGTAAGAATTAAGGAAAGAGTATAAGGGGAATCGATAGGATGTGCCGAGGTATAGTCAATAGGCAATGGATAAGCTGAGTAACGATGTGAGCCGAGCTAATTGATGTTGTACGATGTGAGCCGAGCTAAAGGATGATGTATGCATGTGGTTTGATTACTTGTTATTATATGCTAACTGCCTACTTGTGTTTGGCTTGGTAGTTCGGTATGTCATTTTAGAAACTGCTTACTTAAGTTCTGTGTAATGCTCACCTCCTTACCATTTTTCAGGTACTGAGCCCGAGCAGACGCAGTCCCCGGCCGAGCAGGTTCACTCTCCCTCCCAGGGAGAGTAAGTCATTTAGAGTCGGATAGCTGATGGGGTCTCGGCCAGTTGGGCCGAGCTAAAACAATGTTTTGTATTTTCGATTTGCCGAACTGAATGTACTTTCACTTATACTTTATGTATTTGATGTATTTAAGTCTTCCGCTTTATTAACTCTGATGTATTTTGGTATTAATGGAAGGAACAATTATTTTGGTAATTTATTATATTCGTGTCCTTTAAAAGAAATTTTAAATCCTAATTTTGGGGGTATTTAAGGGTAATTATTATATAGGGTGTTACATTTTTGGTATCAGAGCAGTTTCTCCTCGGCCTATTGGAGTTGCAAAGGACTCCAGTGGTTACTCACCAAGAGAGTAACAAATAAGTAAAGTCTAGAAGTCTAAGTTAGACAATAGAACTCATAGGTATATATGTTTATATATATATATATATATATATATATATATATATATATTTACTTGATTATTCGGAAGTTAATTGGCTTTCTCTCCATGACCGAGCAGCATGGCTGGGAGACGAGCTGATAACGACCGAATTGCTGCTGTGTTGGAAAATCTGGTTCAGCTACAGTAGAACCAAGCGCAGGCTCAGCAGAATCAGGCTGAGAACCTCGCTCAAAACATCGCCGCAGCCGCAGCAGCTGCAGCTGCAGCCCTTTAGCCTCAACCTCCGGCTCCGGTCGAGATCGACTGGTTGAGCCGATTTCGGAAGAATGAACCACCTCGGTTTGAAGGGGGTTACAATCCTGATGGGGCCCAGAGATGGCTCCAAGATGTTGAAAAGATATTCCGATCTCTGCAACCGCCCTATGAGTACAAGGTCAGGTTGGCCGAGTTTGTGCTGGCTAGTGAAGCTGAGCACTGGTGGGAGCAGCAGAGCCGTGGACTGGAAGCGGCTAATGAAGCCATTACTTGGGATTTGTTCCGAGCTCGATTCCTCGGAAAGTACTTTCCTGAGGATGTCAGGAGAGAGAAGGAGCTCGCTTTCCTCAAGCTGGAGTAGAGGAACTTGAGTGTCGGGGAATATGCCGCTCAGTTCGAGGATTTGATCCGCTACTCAGGGAGCTACAGAGATGCCGATGAACGTACCAAGTGCATCAAGTTTGAGTCTGGTCTCCGTGACGATATTCGGCTCGCTTTCGAATATCAGAACGTGGCCAATCTCTCGCAATTGGTGAACATGGCTAGCACTTATGAGAAGGGGCTCAAGAGGAAAGCTGACGGAAAGAGGAGCAGGTCGGCACAGAAAGCAGTTGGGCCGATCAGAGGGAAGGGAGCTGTTCAGAGATCTGCTCCCTATGTGAATCCGAGCTCAAGAGTGTCAACGACTCCGAGGAGCGGTGGTCAGATGGTGGTTGTTCCTGGCCCCTATTCGATACGTCAACACTGCGGAAGGAAGCACAGGGGAGAATGCTGGAGTCTAGATCCGAGCAGAGCAAGAGGATCCTGTTTCCGATGTGGCAAGCCTGGTCATTTTGCAGCTCGGTGTACCGAGAATATTGTGAAAGAAGAGGTCAATGTGACCAAGGCTCATCAGACTGGTGTTAACCGACCTATGCAGAGAGGCAAAGTTTACACTATGGATGGTGAAGAGGTGACCGATGCTGACGAGCTGATCCGAGGTACTTGTCATGTAAACAGCATCACATGTGCTGTGTTATTTGATTGTGGAGCCACACATTCTTTTATTTCCCGTGACTGTATGAACAAACTAGAACTATCCCCTGTAGAAATGCCTTACAAATTATCCATTTCTACCCCAACCAATTCTTCTGGAATTACCTCCCAGATGTGTCTAGAATGTCCTATTCAAGTGTTAGACCGAGAGTTTAAGGTCAACCTAATTTGTTTTCCCCTAACCAAACTAGATATCATCCTCGGCATGGACTGGATGTCCCAACACCATGTCCTGCTCGACCGCCGAGAGAAAACTGTCATCTTTAGTGGCCCTTCTGTTGCAAAGTTAGAGGCAACAGAGGAACCGACCTTAGATCGAATTCCTGTAGTCGGAGAATTTCCAGAGGTTTTCTCGGACGAAATGCCTGGCTTACCGCCGAGAAGAGAAGTAGAGTTCAATATAGACCTCATCCCGGGAACTGGCCCGATTTCAATTACTCCGTACAGAATGGCACCACCCGAGCTAGAAGAGCTTAAGAAGCAGCTGGAAGAACTTTTGGCCAAGAAGCTAATCCGACCAAGCGTCTCACCTTGGGGAGCTCCGATCCTGTTCGTTAAAAAGAAAGATGGTAGCCTCAGAATGTGTACTGATTATCAGAAGCTCAACGCGGTAACGGTGAAGAACAAATATCCCCTCCCTCGGATTGATGACTTGTTGGACCAACTTAAGGGAGCGTCGGTATTCTCTAAGATTGAGCACCGATCTGGATACCACCAGATCCGTATCCGAGATGAAGATATTCCGAAGACAGCTTTCAGGACGAGATATGGGCATTTTGAGTATGTGGTTATGCCCTTCGGACTTACCAACGCCCCAGCTATCTTTATGGACTACATGAATAGGATCTTCCGACCTTACCTGGACTCGTTTGTGATAGTCTTCATCGACGATATCCTCATCTACTCCCGAAGTCCGAGTGAACATGAGCAGCACTTGAGACAAGTAGGAGTCCTCGAACTTGATCCATTAAATCGTCGATTCTCGGCAATGGATACTTATTCTTAACTGTGACTTTATTTAATTGCCGATAATCCACACACATTCTCATGCTTCCATCTTTCTTCTTAACAAACAATACCGGTGCACCCCAAGGGGAAACACTCGGTCTGATAAATTGCTTCTGCAACAACTCTTCAATTTGCTTCTTTAGCTCAACCATCTCCGGTGGCGCCATTCGATAAGGTGCAATTGAGATAGGACCAGTTCCAGGAATTAACTCGATGCTAAACTCAATTTCACGCTTAGGCGGCAGTCCAGGGACTTCTTCTGGAAAGATTTCAGGAAAATCCCTTATCACAGGGACATCTTCGATCTTCACTTCCTTCTCAACCTTTGCACAAGCTAACTGGATGCATCCTTTGGTTATCACATCACGATAGGTAATGGTTTTTCTATCACAGTCAATGAGCACTTGGTTCTTGGACATCCAATCCATTCCCAAGATAACATCTAATTGTGACAGAGGCAAACAAATAAGGTCTACTTGGGTTATTCGGTCTAACACCTGAACGGTACAACCCAAACAGGCTTTAGAGGTAACAACTACCGGATTGGTAGGAGTAGACACTTCAAGCTTATAGGGTGTATTGATTATGGTTAAGTTTAAGCGATTAGCACAATCATATGAAACAAATGAATGTGTGGCTCCAGAATCAAACAAAAAGTTACAAGGTTGGCCATTTAGAAGAAAGTTACCTTGGACAAGGTTTTCAGATTGACTAGTTTCAACACCACTGAGAGTAAAGACTCTCCCAAAACTGGTTGGTTTCCTGTCAGCATTTCCAGATTCCACCTTCCTTGGTTCCTTGCAATAACGAGAAATATGGCCAGGCTTTCCACAATTGAAGCAAGTAGGAGTCCAGCAAGTGGTTCCAAAATGGTGTCTCTTGCACTTTTCACACAGAGGAGCTGGGTTCTTGACTCCTGAATCAGCTTTACCCTTATTCTTCTGATGGTAAGGTCCTCCTTTACCATGCTGATTCCTACCCTTATGGCGCTGCGGTCCATATCCTTGCTGATTCCTTTTTGCTCGCATAAACTCTTCTTCGACTTTCTTGTCTTCTTCATATATTCTGCATTGATTCACCAAGGCTGGAAAACTCCGAATATTCTGATATCCGAAAGTAGACTTCAAATCCGGTCGCAGTCCGTCTTCAAACTTGATGCACTTCGAACGCTCATCAGGGTTATGATGGTAGTATGGAGAATACTTGCTCAGTTCCTCAAACTTCGCAGCATACTCTCCCACTGTCATGTCCCCTTGAGTCAGCTTAAGGAATTCAATTTCCTTCTTCCTTCTTATATCCTCAAGGAAATACCTTTCGAAGAATTTCTCTACGAAAGTATTCCAAGTCACAGCTCTACCTTCAGCAGCTAAAAGTTGAGTAGTATGATTCCACCAATCCTCAGCTTCATTTGTCAGCACATAGGTGGCAAAAGTCACCCTCTGATTATCAGTGCAATTCATGGTTCGGAAAATCTTTTCCAAATCACGAATCCACTTTTGAGCCTCATCTGGGTGATGTCCTCCTCCAAACTTTGGCGGATCACACTAACGAAATTCCGAGATGCCTTCAAATTCTACTGGAACAGGGTTCCTAGGTGGTTGCTGTCCTGCAGGGTGCTGTTGCATATTCTCGAATACTCTCGAGATTCGCTCTAATGCTTCAGCAAGTTGATTATTGTTTCTAGCAGCCATAGCAACCTGCACTATGAACTGAATCAATAATCGATCTTAAGACTAAACACACACTCTAATACCGACATACTCTAGCGGTTAGTATGTAAGGCCATACTCCAAAGCCAAGAGTCGGGACCATTGCTCTGATACCATAAGTGTAACGACCGGAGTCGTCACGGGAATTATGTTATGCTAAATGCATATTATTAATGTATTTTAAAGAAATGATATTGATGTTCTTATGATGGTACATAAAAATAGGAAATAATTTAAACCAAATACTTTCATGAAACTGTGTCATTCTATTTCACATAGAAAGTTTGATTTAATATACATCATGTCACATTGTTTTAGATCAAAAGATACTGTATCATAACTCTGAGTTACTAAACTCAGTCAGTGCACATATGCATATATATAATAAGGTGTAACCCAGAGCAGTCCACAAAACTCTATAAGATACTAAAGTCAGCCTACATACTAATGATAAATACCTAGCATATCACCTCACATATCATCCACCATCCACTAGCTCCCAGTCGATGGAACGACCTGGTCACTCTCCCCTCCAGTCTGTACAGCGTCGCCCCCAGCTGGCTCACTCTCGCCCTCCTCGGGATCCTCCTCCTCAGAGTCCACCTGAACCACCGGAGGCACACGTTCCGGTGATGGTGCAAATCTCACAGTCCGAGATGGACCCGGACGGGAAGGATCCTCCGGTGCAGCTCTCTCAGGAGGAGTGCGAGTGGGAGCAGTTGGTCGAAAACGAAAGTGAGAACGACGACGTGCAGGCTGGGGCGGTGGAGTACCATGTCTGTAAGTAAAAGCAGGAGGTACATGCTGGGCATATATCATAGGTATGCGAAACCGACGAGGACGCATATACGCCAAGGGGTTCGGGTGGCGGAAGATCAGCTCCACCTCCCCCTCGAACGTGGCCCTACGCTCCTCATACTCCCATGTCCCTCTCACGGGACGCATCTCCAGGCACGCCAGAAATCGAGACATCACCTAATAAACAAATAGGGCAAAGGGAGTAAGACAGTGTCGTTCACATACAAATGAATAATTAAATGAACTAGGAATAAACAAACACAATTAGTCAAGTAGCAATTAGGATCACATAAGCAAGTAAGCAAACTCAGATAATCAATCGATAAATATTAAACAATAAATATCAAGAAATAATGTATGACTCTAATGCATGTGCAATGCAATGCGATGCAATGTTTAATGCAATCTCCTCTGTGATATTCTAAGAAATACCATGCACTTGGCAAATTTCACGTTTATCGATAACGTCCTCAACGATTCAATTTACGTTTTATCGAAAACGTTCAAACGATCCAAATTACGCTTTAACGAAAACGTTCAAACGCTCCACGTACGTTTGACGACAACGTACCAACGATTCATACTAAATAGGAAAAGCAATTAGGAGTAAACGTCTTTCTACCAAGTGTACAATTACAACCCATGTGTAAATTATACTAAAGACCGTCCTCCGCAATCACGAAATACTTCGAGAGATCGATAGAATAAAATTATAGTCATTGTAAAATTATCCCGAGTCGAGTCTGCAGAACCCACTCATCATAGGACTATTTTACCTATAATTAATTCCCACGGTTATTTGACGTATCACCGTCATAAACCTAATCTTCGCGTATTCTCATACCGATTTAATTAAATCGAATGTGTCTTTTCCTATTATCTTATCTTAGCTCCATAACACCATGCATGATTTCAATCACAACCAAGTTATTAGGATTGAATTCAAATTATTTAATTGGCATTGAATTGATGTTAAAAAGGAATTGACATCCAAACATTCTTTTAAATAATAAAAAAATAGTTTTTATTTTAAAAGAATTAATTAAAAATATTAGGGAAATATTGGATTAAAGAAAAAATACATTTTTTAGGTTCTGAACAGTGCCTAACCGGTTAGAAAGTCGTGTAACCGGTTAGTCACATTCAAATTTCCCTCTTTTCCAATTTTACAGTAACTAACCGGTTAGTAGTTGCATTAACCGGTTAGCCACTGCAGCATCAGTCCAGAAATATCACTTTTTAACACCAATTCAAAAACCTTTCATTTTCAATCCTTATCAATCATTCACAGAACATATATGGACATATTTAAACAAGTTCAAACCAGTTATACACATCAATTTCATGAGATTCATATAGAATTATTCAAGTATGCATAAAATCACATAATTAACACTTAACATGTCAAATTCAATTTCAGAGCTTCTCAAGTCAAATTTATCGTTCCTTTAGCTCATGTTTAGTTAATATGACTTGCTTGAATGAGTTTTATGTCCTATTTTGGCCTCCAAGCCAAAGTCCCAATTCAAAACCTATGGCCCTTGAGCTTGTAAAGCTCCTTTACATTCCAAGCCATTTAATAATCATTCTAGCAAATGAATATCTTCTCCCTTACCTATTGAAGCTTTTGAGACTGATTGGAAAGCAAAGGAAAAGGTTCAACACGATTTTGAGGCAAAACCCACCTCAGCTGCAACTCTGTTTTCAGTTTCAACAGGGGGTATTGATCAGAGATTTTCAACAAGAAAAAGCTAAATAAATTCGTGAGTAAAGATTGGAATTCAAACTAGGACACATGAACTTGAGATTGAAACAAACTTGAGAATCAAAGGTAGCTTGAGCTTACCAAACGAAATCAAGAAAGAGAGCTTCAAGAATAGATTCGTGCCTGTTTTTCAGCATCAACAGAGTCAAGTTGTGAAGCCTATAACTTCCTCTAGAGTACACGAAAGTAGATGGGATTTGTTTCTACTTCAAGAGGGATGAAAGAGCTTTGTTTTGATATGGAATTTGTGAGTGTTGGTGCTTCAGAGAAAGAGAACGAACTCAAAGACAGCCACAACAGAAAAATGAAATCTGAACTTAGTTTTATGAAATGTTAAGAGTGGATTGTGTGGTTTTGATTTGGTTTAAGTCACCAATTTCACCACCACTCATTCCCAGCAGAGATTGACGCGTTTTCAGGCTAAGGTGGCTGGTTCGAAGGCCAAAAACGTGTTCCCCTTTTTCAATTTGTGTCCAGAACAATCTCAGTTCTAGGTGTCTGAGAGCACTAACCGGTTACTCATCTCACTAACTGGTTAGTGAGACACAAAATCACAAAATATTATGTTTTATTCTATTTTCTTTTCTCTTATCAAATACTTATTAAATACTTCTTTTATTTCCACAAAAAGAAATATTTACCTTAATACAATAATTTCCTTTATTTATTTCTTAATTTATTTTTAAAACATAATTATATTCTAATCATCATAATTATATTATAATCACATTATAATTTTTTATAATAATTAACGTAATTACATATAATTATAATTTCTAATCGGTGATTAATTTTTGGGGTGTTACAGTAATTGAGATCAGGAGTTTCCTCGGTCTCGCAGGGTATTACAGGAGATTCATTGAAGGATTTTCGAAACTGGCTTTACCATTGACTTTGTTAACCAGGAAGGATGCACCCTACCAATGGTCCGAGGTGTGCGAGCAGAGCTTTCAAGAGCTAAAGAAAAGGTTGACGAGTTTGCCCGTGTTGATTTTGCCCGATCCGACCAAAGCCTTTGACGTGTTTTGTGACGCCTCAAAGCAGGGTCTTGGCTGTGTGTTGATGCAACAAGGAAAAGTGGTGGCTTATGCCTCTCGGCAACTTCGGCAACATGAGCAGAATTACCCCACGCATGATCTCGAATTGGCAGCTGTGGTGTTCGCTCTTAAGATTTGGAGACACTACCTATATGGCACGAAGTTTGAAGTGTTCAGTGATCACAAGAGCCTCGGCTACCTGTTCGACCAGAAGGAGCTGAACATGAGGCAGCGCAGATGGGTAGAATTCTTGAAAGACTACGATTTCAACCTGCATTATCACCCTGGAAAAGCCAATGTTGTGGTCGACGCCCTAAGCAGGAAAAGCCTTCATCTGAGCAACATGATGGTTCGAGAGATGCAGTTGATGCAGGAGTTTAGTGACCTCAACCTCGGCATACAGAAGAAGGAAAACAGTGTTGTACTGGAAATGCTGCAAGTAACCAATGATTTTGTGGGTTTCATCAAGGAAAGACAGGTCGCCGACCTGGAACTCCAGAAGCTACTAGAAAGAGCTGGAGACAAGGATGAGCCCGACTTCACTAAGGGAGCTGATGGTCTCGTACGGTTTCGGGGCCGAGTTTGCATTCCTATGGATTTTGAAGTCCGAAGAGAGTTAATGGAAGAGGCTCATAAAACGAAGATGAGTCTTCACCCAGGAGCCACAAAGATGTACCAGGATCTGAAGAGGTTGTTTTGGTAGCCGAAGTTGAAGACCGATGTGGCCGATTATGTGTCTCGGTGTCTGACGTGCCAGAAAGCCAAGATCGAACATCAGAAACCAGGAGGATTACTCAAATCCTTGGAGATTCCGCAATGGAAGTGGGACAGCATTTCGATGGATTTTGTGTCGGGTCTACCAAGGACGAGATCTGGGCAGGAAGCCATTTGGGTTGTAGTGAACCGACTTACAAAGTGTGCCCATTTCCTGCCGATCAGCATGAAGTACAGCTTGGAGAAGCTGACGCAACAATACATAAAGGACATTGTCAGACTTCATGGTGTCCGAGCAGTATCGTGTCGGACCGTGATCCTCGCTTCTTATCCCGATTCTGGCAGAGTTTGCAGCAAGCCATGGGTACAAAGTTGAGATTTAGCACGGCTTATCATCCCCAAACCGATGGACAATCTGAATGCACCATTCAGACTCTTGAGGACTTGCTGAGAACATGTGTGCTTGAACAGTCGGAAAGTTGGGAAGCACTTCTGCCCTTGGTCGAGTTTACCTACAACAACAGTTTCCATTCAAGTATCGGGATGGCTCCTTTCGAAGCATTGTATGGCCGGAAATGTCGGACGCCGTTATGCTGGTTCCAGATAGGAGAAAACCTGTTGATTGGTCCTGACATTGTTCATGAGACGACCGAGAAGATCCGAATGATACAAGGAAAGATGAAAGAAGCTCAGGACCGACAGAAAAGCTATGCCGACAAGAGAAGGAAACCCTTGAACTTCATCGAGGGAGATCATGTATTCCTTCGGGTATCCCCTATAACGCGTATCGGCCGAGCTATCAAATCAAAGAAGTTGACCCCTCGGTTTGTCGAACCATACCAGATATCGGAGAAGGTCGGACCAGTAGCTTACAGAATTGCTCTACCTCCGCACTTGTCTAAGCTCCACGATGTGTTCCATGTATCGCAACTTAGGAGGTACATTCATGACCCCTCGCATGTGATAGCAGTGGATGAGCTGCCGCTAAAAGACAATCTGACTTTCGAAGTTCTCCCAGTCCGAGTCGAGGACAAACAAGTCAGACGGCTCAGAGGGAAGGAAATCTCCTTGGTCAAGGTCGTCTGGAATCGGAATGATGTGGAGGAAGCTACTTGGGAACTCGAGGAGAAGATGAAGCAGTCATATCCGCAACTGTTCAGTGCCGACTAAATTTCGAGGACGAAATTTCGGTAAGTGGGAGAGGAATGTAACATCCTAGAAATTAATAATAAAATAATAAAGTTATAAAATAATGTATATAAACATTTATTTAAGGGTAGGATTAAGCCGTAGAGGTTTTATAAGGATAGAAGGGTAGTAAGAGGCTTAGGCCGAGCTAGCATGTAGATGAAGGCCGAGTTGAATGAGAACGAAACTCGAGGTCATGTCAGAAGCTCGGACCGATCCCCGCCGAGCTAAAAGAAAGCGAATGAAAGATCTAGTGTCAGTTCGGATTAGCCGACCTCACCGTACCTCACATCATTATCCGAGAAGGAGACTCGGACTAATGTTGTTCATTTATCCCGAGCCGACGTCTCCTTGCCGACGTCTCTGTGCATCTCTGTGACAGCTCATGTTGAGCTGTTGGTCCCTTGGTTTTTGTACCATCCGTACGGTACTATCCTTCACTTTATGTCATTGTCATTGCTATGTCACTATCATTACTTTATGTCCCTTTCAAGTCACTATTCATGGCTTCCTTTGGAAGCCAATGAATCATGGCCACATGTTTTGACTTCTCATGGAAGCCTCCAATGAGGACCACACAAATATCCTCCCTAAAATAATAAAAGTGGAACCAATCCACAACACACAACATTTTGCATTCTCTCTCTTTCTCCCCTTCGTCTCTCTCTCTTTCTCTTTGGAAATCCAGCAACCAAAACCCCAACATACTTCCTCTTTCCCTATCTTCTCACGAGCTCTCTTCCACCCAACCGGATACCTCCTTTCCGCCGTCTTCCCTTCCGTTCTGGAGCCCCTGGACCGCTGTGGAGTTCGTGTGTGGCTGGTGGAGCCAGTGTGCAGCTTGAAGGAACTCGTGGTAGCTCTCTTCCACCCAACCGGAGACCTCCTTTCTACCGTCTTCCCTTCCGTTCTGGAGCCCCTGGACCGCTGTGGAGTTCGTGTGTGGCTGGTGGAGCCAGTGTGCAGCTTGGAGGAACTCGTGGTAGCTAAATGGTATACCCGTGTTGAGCCTGTTGCTAGCTATCAGGTAAAAAATCATAACTTTTCTGTTAATTTTATTAAATTTTTATGGTAGGTGTAGTGTTAAATCACATAAGAGAAGAATAGGAACTAGATGAGGGAAGTTTTGTATTTTGCTCTTTTTCATTAAGTCATTTGGTCTTTAATTATTTGTTATACTTTTATAGCATGTTTATTTTACTTATAAAAAAACTCTTATGCTTTCCGCTTTTAAGTAAATTCTTATGCAGGGGTTGTGAGGAGGTATACAAACTTGCAGATGTTCTTGCAAAAAGTGTCGCTGAAACTTAATCTATAACCTATGCTCTTTTGGGAAGTTTTGTTGTTTTGGTTTCACATTTCGATGGACAGGTAAATGATTAACCGTCTCATTAGGTGGTTTAAATTAGAAGGCAACGAGCAACTTGCTATGTTCACCAAGGCAATAGCATAATTTTCTTTTACACTAATTATTTTAGTACCATGCAAGTGGAACTTGCTAAGTGTTTAGCATCTTGATAAAATCTATTAGTTTGCAACATTCTTTACTCTATGGTTTTCATAAATTACTTACTACTATAATTGATGTTATTTTCATGCTACTATGTTTAATGTTAATAAGTTTCCATTCTATGATCAACAATATCATTAGTTTTCTTCTTCTACTCTTCTTTCTAGAAAAGGCATCCCTTACTTGATTAATAGTCTTAGTTACGGATTGATATAGTAGCAATTGTAGGAATTGTTAGATTGAATGTACTCATAAAAATTTGGATAAGTCTTATACTAAAATTTTGGTTTTTCTTCCCCTTATTCATTGTTAGTCGCCAGTGCATATTGGCTCATTGTCAATCGCAAATGTTATTGTCCAGGTTCTATATAACTGTCTAGATGTGTAAACTTTTGTTTCATTTTAAAATAAAGTTGCTAAGATACTTTTGATTTCTGTTTTGAAGTCTCCACTTGCAGGATATTTAACCAATCAACTCAGATCCACAACAATATTGATACCATCGGTATGTTGTTACTTTTTTATTTTCCTCTCTTTATTACTTAATCATTCAGTACCTATCACTATGTCCTTTTTACATGGTCATGTACTGCACTTTTTTAAAAAAACGTTTGTTTCTTTTTAGAATTCTAGACACGTATTATCTTGAAAGGATATGCTATGATCATATCACTTTTGCACAACCTTGACAGAGTAAGATATTTGTGTATTTATTAAAATTTAGAGAAACTTATGTATGTTTGGTGAAAGTGTAATAGCAGGACCAAAACAAAATGTATGTGTTCTTTTCTATGTTTGATATATTCCATATTAGAAATAGAGCATAACTAAACATGGAATTAAGAAGCAGAACACTATTTTATGCATCTAAAAAAATAGGCAAAACAGAACTGAACAATGGAACATTTCAGTTTGGGTAAAAGGGATGAAACCAAAGAGATTTAACTCATTGTTCCAGAGCTAGATAAAACCTCTTTTTGGGCTGATCCAAGGTTTACACATTATGCTATTAGTTATGAAATCATCTCTTTTAATTATTATTGGATTGGTTTCTAAATTTGAATGCTCAAATTTTTGTTCCCTTTGATTAACATTTCACTTTTTTCTGTATCAACTTCTAACTATGGACCTAAAGCTTTGTAAGTAAATACTCCACAACATTTTTTTTCTATATTTATGAAGAATGTATTCTTTGAACTTCAATCTTTAGTTTTTTGTTGGTTCAAAATTCTAATAAGCATTTGTGCACTAATTTGGATGCATATGCTTGATACATTGATGTATTTTATAAGTTACGACATTGATGTATTATATATTTTATAAGCATGACCCATGATAGCATCTTCACCCAACTCCACATCTCATTTCACATATCTAATGTTTTAGGTGTGCTTCATAATGTTAGCTTTAGCTTTTCAATTACTCTTTCTAACAAACTCTCTCTTTAACTTTAAGAGCTGGTCTGTTTTGGAATTTAGCAGCAAAGTGTGTTTTTATCTCGATGCCCCTTGCTTATGCTTGACTGCTATGCAAACCATCATGGCTATTTCTGTACGTGCTTGGGGGTGTTGTGCTGCTTTCTTATCTTTATTCACCTACCATTTTAGCTTTGATTGTTGAAAGCCTCATCATAAATTATGCACTTATGTTGCAGGCAGAGAAGAAAACTGCAAATATTGTCTTTAAAAGAATATTTTATATAATATTGGTATGTGAACATGAGTGTTGGTATGGGTCATTTGGATCACTTTTGTTAGTGTTTGTTATTGATCAAGGTTTTGTCCTCACTAAAGGCAAATTAGAGTTCTATTTCTTAAGGACTAACAAGTTTTAAATCTCACTTTCTCTCATATTCTTAAGGACTATGCTTTTTGCCACCGTTTTTTAAGGCATCGAAGGTATCTAAATGGATGCACACCCCAATTTTTTGAGTTCAATCTTCACTTCTAATGTTTAAATAGAGATAAATTTGAATTATTTAAAAATATTGAGTTCAATTGTTCAAAATTCAGATTTAAAAAAAAAAAATTATTGACTTAAAAGGAAAGAAAACAGAAAGTTCTGCTTTGTATGGACTTTGAACTAAAGATCTTGGTTAGATAGACTTTAAGACATTAGCAACTTCTAATTTTTCTTTGTATGTTAGATAGACATTAAGATAGCCATAAATATTGAAGATGTTTTTTTTAAAAAAAATATATTTGAACATTTCTTGCGTTTATTTTTTGTCTAGCTATTTTATGAATAATATTCATTTGAAGAATTATTTATGTAAAGATTTTTTTATTAACATGCTAAATTTTAATTATAAGTTGCTTACAATGATATTATTATTCAAATAGAATACATGTCATTCATTTTTTTTTTAAAAAAAAGTACATATTAACTTAGAAAAAATAACTAAAACCCGTGCATCGCACGGGAAAACTTACTGGTAATAACCAAATTACGTTGTTAATTCCTTTAGAGCAAGACTAAAATAGACTCGTGTATAATAATCAAGGATCATGATTTATGTTTTGATGTGAAAAGAAACCATTCCAATCGCTTCTCTTTTTTTTTCTTTAACAGGACAATGTTTATTGTCTCCCATTTTATACTATATATGCTAATGTTTGGATATTGATAAAAATAAATAAATTTAATTGAAAATTTATATTTTATTTAGACTTAGATCAGAGTGACTAAAAATATATGCCATGTGATATGTTTTCTAATTCTTATTTTATAATTTTGTCCCATTCTTAAGATTTCAGTTGGAGTTTTACACCAACTAAACCAAACCCCGTTGGTGAATTAGAAAATTTCTGAGGGTTTGGTGAATTGGAAAATTTCTGAACTTATAAATTGAGCGAAGAAATCTTAACATACAACATTCGTAATAATCAAACAATCTACAAGTTAAAATTAAAAAAGTCTAATACTAGAAATCGAAAGAGGAGAGAGAAGCTTTGCCTTCTCTCTTCTTTCTTCTTCTCTTCTCTTCTCCGTTTTCCTCTGTTTAATGATAGCGGTAGAAGGGGAGGGAGAGTTTGGTTGGTGTGTGGGTTTTTTTTTCTCCCAGTTATATTTGGGTTAAATAATGTTGCCTTTGTGCAAGTAGTGTGATTTTTCTTGTCTCAGTTTCATCTGGGTTTTGTTTTGTTTGTTTGAGTGTGGGAAGACTTTTTGTTTGCCTAGATCTGATGGCTGAATAGGTTAGTGGGCTTTCGGCCCACATGTTTCACATGGAGGGAAACTGAAAAGGTTTTTCTTCTATCAATTTGAACCGCTTGACTACCTCAAGTCCTCATTTGTTTCTCATTTCTTCAGAATCATTTCCTCACCAAAATTTTCGCTCTTTCTTAATCTCCCTTCCCCCATCTGCGCTTCTGAGTCCAATTTTTTGCCTCAATCTTCTTTTCCACCATCCACGCTTCTGATTCCGTAATCCTCATCCAGCATCCATCTTTCTAACAACTGATAGCAGGTAACTTCTACTCTTATTTTTACTTTTTGCGATTTCTTCTTTTTGTAAAAGGGGTTTTGGTTCTGGGTTTTGCAGGGACTTGGGGTTTGACTGTTCTGGCTTTCGTTTAGGATTTCTGGGTAGATAATGTTAAGGAATTGGTTTATCATGAGAGGGTGGAGAGGTTTGAGGAAAATTTAGCATGAACTCTGTAGGAGATTAGGAGAAGAACCTTCTAGTGATAGTGACTCAAGTTCTTCTGGGAATTCTGGGAATTCTGACACTGATGATCTTGTACACCCTTCTACTCCCCCTTTTGGCCCAGGATCCATCGAGACTGATCCGTTAGTCGTAGAGTATCCATCGAATCCCGCAGAAGATAATAAGTGGTTGTTAGCTTATAGGTTTGCCAAGCGTCGAGCTCAAGTTAGGATAAGCCCCGATCGTCATACCGTGGAGGAAGAAACTTTAGGAGATCCACCAAGGGAGGGGGGAAAAAGTTCAGGGCTCGGCCTTAATTTTAGAATAAAAACATGTGCTGTAAAAAATCCTAACACCGAGCCTTTTGCTTTTTCCCCAGATATGGTGGAGCGCAGGTGTGTTACCAACCCTGAAGAATATCCTCTGCCGCCCAATCATGCGCAGTACGACGCCGTTTTTGATCGGGAAGTGCTAGGGACGAGACCTTCATTGCTGACAACAGATAGTCTTAACCATCTTCGACCAATTTTAACACCTCCGAGCGCTGATGGAAATGCCTCAGAATTCGTATTGAGACCTTTGGGAATCGACGACCGAATATGTATCCAAGTACCGGAAAATCGTCAATTTTTCTATTTCTACGAAGAAATAGCAACTAAAGTCGGCATCCGCTTGCCCTTTTCCACCTTTGAGATTGAAATCCTCATCCATCTAGGAATAGCTCCTAGCCAACTGCATCCAAGTGGGTGGGCTTTCATCCGAGCCTTCCAACAATTCTGTGACGTTGAAAATTTGGTAGCAACTGTACGATATTTTTTCTGGTTATACGCTCCCCAAGTAAATAAGTTTGGTGATTCCAAGGGGCTTTGGGTGTCCCTAAAGGCTCGGAGGGGGCACGCCCTCTTCGCCAAGGTGACTGATTTTTGGAAGTCTTTCAAACCTCTCTTCTTCCAATACGAGTACATTGGGGCTGGAGTATGTTGGTTCATGGAATGAGTTGAAGAAGGTGGAGTGATCAAGGTCGTGCCTCGGTTTCCACTGGGTTGGACGACTAAGATTTATAGCCGAGGACCCTCCTTGTATCAATTCGACTTTAAGGCGGATTTGACAAAAGCCGAAAGGTGATTATGCGACCATGTTTGGGAATACCTTCAAGAAAATGTTCAAATTGATACCAAACGAATCCTGTTGAAAGAAACACGAGACGAAGTGAAGGCCGAGCTGGGTACTATATATATATATATATATATATATATTTTACTAATCCATTTTTTCTCGCAGAAACAATGGGGAAGAAGGCAACCAAGGCCAAGAAAAGCGAAGCTCAAGCAGCTAGAGTATCACAGTTGGCTGCAATCAAAGCTGCATCTGGCTCCCCAAACATGAGTCAATCCTCTGAACCGACCCCTTCTGAAAGTCCGACAATTATCCCCAACGCCATTCTGACTGTTAGGATCAAAGGTGTTGAGTCGGCGATCAAAGGGGATCGTATTGTCGACGCTGTAAACGTCGAAGTGGAGGCTCAAACAACTTCTCAAGGCACTCCCAAGCGTCCCTTCAAGAGGTCTCGACTGGAAAAAGGAAAGGGTCTTGCTGGAGATTGGCTTAATTTGAGCAAGTCAAATAAAGGGGTAGAGATTCCAGAGGGAAAGGAGGAAGTTGCTGCCAAGACAGTGTGGCACCAAAAGATGACTGATACACTTATTGCTACTGTCTTTCCTCCCGAGAATGCTGAAGTGATTGAGGCCTGGACCCCAGGGACTTGGGAGAACAACTGTAAATCGTTGGTGAAGAGTCTCCTGAGGAGTGCGAGCATACTTCATCACCTCGGTCATCATGGAGATGACGCTCATGCTGGGATAGCCCCCGAGGAAAAGAAGAAAAGGACCGAGGCAACCAAGCGGGAGGATTATTTACAACTTCAAGTTGAAGGTCTTAACAAGAAGTTGCAAACCTTGGCAGCTGAAAACGAACGGTTGCAAAAGGTGGCACAAGATGCTGAAGGTGCCAAGGTTAGGGCCGAAGAGACACTCCAGGGGGCTGAAGAGAGGATAAAGCGCTCGGAAGAGGTTATGAAAAAAGCTGAGGAAGACGCTGCTGCTCTCCGAGCGGCGATAGAGAAAGCTCGGAAAGCGGAGCAGGCTGCTGCCGTGGCTCAGGAGCAGCATGAGTATGCTAAGGATGAGATTCTGGGGCTCCGAACTTCTTTAGAGAAGATGAGAGCAAAAGCTCTCAAACACAAGAAAGCAGCCAAGGAGCATCTATACAACTGGGATCGTGGAGTTGAGGATTCTTTCTACAACACTGCCGAGCAACTCCACATTTTGAATCCTGGGCTCTTGACCAAGGGTGTTGACCCTAACTTTGCTGTGAAAGATGGTCGAATTGTCGACCCAACTGGGGCTCCCATAGATCTGAACAGCGCCGATCTGCCTGACCATTTGGCCGAGGATTCCGACGGGGACGATGCCGAGGATGTCGAAGGTGAAGAAGAAGAAGAAGATAAATTTGACGCCGACGGCATTGTACTGTCCGACTTAGAGTAGCTTTATCATTTTGCTTTCCCTTTTGTAATTGCCCCAGTAAATGGGTTTAAAATTAAATTGTTGTGTTTCGTTTAGAATATTTTATAATATTCGTAATCGTGTTATGCTTCTTTTTACACTCTTTGTTAAGAATTCAAGTGTTAAGACCTCGGAACTCCAGCACTTTAGCCGAGGTGGGTTCCTCTATCCGCGATTTAAAATGATTTTATGAAATCATGATTTAATCGGGAGTCTTATTTAAAGTACTTGACGAGTTATAAGCTCTTGCTAGAGCTGTTTATAATCGTTCGCGTAATAATCGGTGGCTAATCGGTTACGAGGAAGAGTATGTAATACAATGAATTCAATAACGAGAAGACTGATATTCTCCAATAACTAGAAGACTGATATTCGGGACATCTTTTTGCTTCCACATCTATGTCTTCTCCTCTGTCCAGTGGCTCTACCTCCTCAGATCTGAGATTCTTTGTCGCCAAACTGTACTTACTTCCGGCATCAATGAGATAGTTATCTTGGAAACAAAGGTTGTCAAATCTCTTGTTAGAGTTCGAAGCTGGATGTTCATGATGATCCTGATCCACAGGGAGTTTGATGTTATGGTTGAGTATCTAGTTTTTTCTAGCAATCATTATTGCATGGAAAATATGTGCTTTGTTATTGTATTGTTTGATCTACTTGTACTATTTTCTGTTGTGAAATGAATTACATACTTTCCTAAAAAAAAATCAAACAATTTAATTGTGTCCAAATCCTTCAATATTTCTATTTGCTTCAATGTGATACGATCCTTTTTCTTTGGACGATAACATGCTAGAGTAAAAAAAAGAGTATAATATTTTTTTATTAAATTTAATATAATTATGAAAAGGTATGAAACACATATTATAATAAATTTAGATATAATAATTTATAAGAATGAATAAGTAATATTAATGCTATGGAATTCTCCCTTTTTCAGTTATGTTTGGTAATCGGAAAATTGGATGAACGAACGATGGAACCATTTTAAAACAATCTCTATTTTTCCACCTTTCTTTTAGGTACACTAGTATATGTACCCGTGCGATGCATGGAGCATAGTTCTTGGGTGGGGTAATTATCCTTTAAACATTTCACTAAGTTTTATCTATATGAATAAAAATAGAAATATATAATTTTTTATGCATAAAACATTATTGTAGAAAACCATAATTATTACTTATGTATTGCACCAGAATATTTATGCAAGAAAATTTACTAAAGAAATCAACCTAAAGATTACTAATTTAAAAAATATCCAAAAATATCTCTATAAAAATTAAAATCCTATAAACAAATTGTATGTCGTACCAAAATATTTCTGAAAATTGATATGGGCTTAAACAAACATTATCCATATATCTAAAAAGTTATATCTTTAAAAGATTTCAACCTCATGAATAAATTATTTTTTTGGGTCCGAATTCCTTGCGGAACCACCGGTATCCCCAAGAGTACCCTTAATACCAGGGAGCCCTTGAGACTAATCCGGAGCGAGCTGCGTGGCTGGCTCTCCCAGTGGGATGTTTTTATAGTTGTGCATGTAGTTTTTTTTGCTTAAAAATGATAAGGAAGGGAGCATAATACTTTCAAAAATATATGGAGAAATAACAAAGTGGATATATTACTCTTTGCTTAAATAAACAATATTTATACTTCCTCCGATCTTATTTATAAGACCTTTTGGGATTTTTATTTTTTATAATCACTCCATGTAAAAACATTTTTTTTATAATTAATATTCCTTCCATTTCTTGTATAAAAAATTATATCTAAAAAATTATATCTTTAAAGATTTCAACCTTATGAATAAATTATAATCCAACATTTATGCGATCAAAATCTTTCAAAAAAAACAATCTATCCACAATTAAAAAAAGGTCAAAATCATATCAAAAATATCCCAACAATTACAATAATTAAAAAACATGTATTTTTTTCTGTATGATTTATAAGAAAAAACATGCATGAAATGGTCTCATGTATAAGTAAAAACCACTTATTCGTGCACTTATAAATATTAACATCCCAAAAATATCCTTCATTACTAATAGTACTTTATTACTCCAATAAATATTTTTTCCGTTCTTATTTATCTGTCATATTTTAAAAAAAAAACACATTTTTTAAGAAATCTAATTATTATTTAGATTTTAAATTCATTAATTATATTTTTTTCTACTATGCCCTTCATCTTTCTATAATTGTTAATTTTTATACACTACTTACATAAACCGAAACATATTAAATAGGGGCAAACATGAAAAATAATATTTATTTCACTCTTAAAATCCTCAAAAGACATATAAAAAGAAACAAAAAATATTTCCTAAAAAGAACAAATAATAAGATACGAAGGGAGTAATTAATAAGTTGGTTTCCAATGTACTACCTCTGTTCCTAAATATAAGACCTCTTTGACATTTTTATTTTATCTCTATTTATAAGACCAAGTACCAAATTTCAATGACTATTAATTACTTCTTTCCACAAACACCTCTATTCATTTAACACTTTTTAAATTTTCAATAATATTAATAGGGATAGTTTTGAAAATACATATCAAATATTCACATTTTTAATACCATTAATTTAATTAACCAACTTTTTTTAATAGACATGAAATCATTCAAATGAGTCTTATATGTAACATCCTAGAAATTAATAATAAAATAATAAAGTTATAAAATAATATATATAAAAATTTATTTAAGGGTAGGATTAAGCCGTAGAGGTTTTATAAGGATAGAAGGGTAGTAAGAGGCTTAGGCCGAGCTGGCATGTGGATGAAGGCCGAGCTGAATGAGAACGAAACTAGAGGTCATGTCAGAACCTCGGACCGATCCCCGCCGAGCTAAAAGAAAGCGAATGAAAGATCTAGTGTCAGTTCGGATTAGCCGACCTCACCGTACCTCACATCATTATTCGAGAAGGAGACTCGGACTAATGTTGTTCATCTATCCCGAGCCGACGTCTCCTTGCCGACGTCTCTGTGCATCTCCGTGACAGCTCATGTTGAGCTGTTGGTCCCTTGGTTTTCGTACCATCCGTACGGTACTATGCTTCACTTTATGTCATTGTCATTGCTTTATGTCACTATCATTACTTTATGTCCCTTTCAAGTCACTATTCATGGCTTCCTTTGGAAGCCAATGAATCATGGCCACATGTTTTGACTTCTCATGGAAGCCTCCAATGAGGACCACACAAATATCCTCCCTAAAATAATAAAAGTGGAACCAATCCACAACACACAACATTTTGCATTCTCTCTCTTTCTCCCATTCGTCTCTCTCTCTCTCTCTCTTTCTCTTTGGAAATCTAGCAACCAAAACCCCAACATACTTCCTCTTTCCCTCTCTTCTCACGAGCTCTCTTCCACCAAATCAGAGACCTCCTTTCCGTCGTCTTCCCTTCCGTTCTGGAGCCCCTGGACCGCTCTGGAGTTCGTGTGTGGCTGGTGGAGCTAGTGTGCAGCTTGGAGGAACTCGTGGTAGCTTGGAGAAAAGGATTCAAGGGGTGTTAAGCTCAAGGGGTCAAGCATCAAGGAAACCATTCTCAAACTCTCAACTCTTATCTCTCACGGTTTGAGGTAAGGAGTGAGTGTTACCTCTACTTGATTTTGGGTTTCTAGGGTGTTCATAAAGGGTACTAAGAGTGGGTGTAGATTAGGGAATGGATATAGGTTAATGATAGAAAGAAGAGGTAAAAAGGGTAAAGGGAACTAATGAATGAACTAGAAACATGAGATTGAAGTAGGGAGGAATATTGGTTTATGCTATATGTTGGTATTTACATGATGGATTGGGTGAATGCTTTTATTCTTATTGTTGTTGTTGTATAGGTGTTTATGAACTTTGTTGTATAAATGTTTATGAGCTTTGATATTTGTTATTTATATCTGTGGCCGAGCAGGGCCGAGCTGGGAGAGGTTGCGAATGGGTTGAGAAAATGGTAAATATGGATAGTAGGAGAGATAGAGAAATAAGTCTGATAATGAGAAAAGATAATGGAATAAGGAAATGGTGAAAGGGTTGAGCCGAGGGAGGCCGAGCTATATAAATGGTTAGAAAGACTAAGAGGTTGAGCCGAAATAGGCCGAACTAAAATGATTAAAAGGATAAGAGGAATAAAAGAGAAATGGTTGTGTGATCGGGTCATAGCAGACGCGTACCGGGTCCGTGCATTGATTGCGTCAGACGCATATTGGGTATGTGCAGCTGTAAGACGGGTACTGGGTGCTCGCAGTTATGATTCACACAAGGTTCCGAGCACGGAATCGGTGGGATGTGTTCCTGGTCATAGCAGACGCGTACTGGGTGCGTGCATTGATCGCGTAAGTCGTCGAGATGCGCCGCTGTAAGACGAGTATTGGGTGCTCGTAGTTATGGACACTCCTTACTCCATAGAATGATCGGCGGAAGTGCTCCTGGTCATAGAAGACGCGTACTAGGTGCGTGCATTGATCGCGTCAGACACATACCGGGTATGTGCAGCTGTAAGACGAGTACTGGGTACACGCAGTTATGGACACTCTGATATCCGACTTTAAATGATGTAAGACATGCACTGGGTGTATGCATCCGAGAAGAGTAAAAGATTGTAAGATATGTAAAAGTGGAATAATGAGTAATGAATCTGAGATAGAGATGGTAATCCAAGGTAAGAGGATAGTGGCTGAGATGACGAGTGTAAGAATTAAGGAAAGAGTATAAGGGGAATTGATAGGATGTGCCGAGGTATAGTTAATAGGCAATGGATAAGCTGAGTAACGATGTGAGCCGAGCTAATTGATGTTGTACGATGTGAGCCGAGCTAAAGGATGATGTATGCATGCGGTTTGATTACTTGTTATTATATGCTAACTGCCTACTTGTGTTTGGCTTAGTAGTTCGGTATGTCATTTTAGAAACTGCTTACTTAAGTTCTGTGTAATGCTCACCTCATTACCATTTTTCAGGCACTGAGGCCGAGCAGACGCAGTCCCTGGCCGAGCAGGTTCACTCTCCCTCCCAGGGAGAGTAAGTCATTTAGAGTCAGATAGCTGATGGGGTCTCGGCCAGTTGGGCCGAGCTAAAACAATGTTTTGTATTTTCGATTTGCCGAACTGATTGTACTTTCACTTATACTTTATGTATTTGATGTATTTAAGTCTTCCGCTTTATTAACTCTGATGTATTTTGGTATTAATGGAAGGAACAATTATTTTGGTAATTTATTATATTCGTATCCTTTAAAAGAAATTTTAAATCCCAATTTTGGGGGTATTTAAGGGTAATTATTATATAAGGTGTTACATTATATGTGGGACGAACAGAGTTTAACTCTAAATGAAAAGGCACAGGTAACGAAAACCATCAATTACTCCATGGGCATTTGGAAATAGGCACAGGTACTGAAAAGGCAAAGAAACTGTAGAAGAAGTATCGGTACCGTCATACAGTGTAGTATGATTTCCGTTTTTTTTAATTTATTAGAATTGTTAAGTTGTTTAAAAATTTTAGGTGATAGTATTAATGAGTTTTTTGGTTACTGAACAAATTTTTTATAAAATTTTTATTTGCATAAGTGTGGAAGGATATTTTAGGTAAAAAATATATTTTTTCCATGATTTCAAGAAAATTAAATACTCCCTTTGTTTCTAATTATAAGACTATTTTGACATTTTTATTTTGTCCTTATTTATAAGACCTCATACCAATTTTTGGATTCCCAATAATATTAGTAGGGGTAATTTTGAAAATACACATAAAAAATTCATATTTCCAATACAATTAACTAAATTAATCAACTTTCTTAATAGACGTGAAATATCCCAAAGGGATTTTATAATTAAGGACGGAGGGAGTACATTTAACTATCCTTTTTTTTTTTATATAGTTGTGCATGTAGTTTTTTTCCTAAAAATCATAAGGAATGGAGCATGATACTTTCAAAAATATATGGAGAAATAACAAAGTGCATATATTACTCTTTGCTTAAATGAACAATATTTATACTTCCTCCGATCCTATTTATAAGACCTTTTGAGATTTTTATTTTTTATAATCACTCCATGTAAAAACATTTTTTCATATCCAGCGGTAGAAATGGAAAAAAAAACAAAACAAAAAAATCTTTGTCACTGACAGACTCCCTAATAAGAGTCTATGTACAAATGTGTTGTAAATCATTGTACACCCTCGCTTTTATCTTCTATCCTACCCATCCATCATAGTTATCTTCTCTCCCGCTCATCTATCATAACACACTTCTACTATTCTTGCCATCGCGACATCGCGTAGCTATTTTTAGGCCTGCAAATAAAATAAGTTTAAAGCAAAATTATTAACAAAAAGCAAACAGATACCAAATACTCAAATTAAATATAAGAGATGATCACCACTTCTATTGATAAAGTGGTTGCGAAAAAGTTTTTGACCATAAAATACAAACCCCAGGATGGTAGCACCTGAGAGGCACATACGGTACCATTGCAACATCATCCAACCCCACCTTGCCTTGTCACATTCTCCTCCCGTGCTTTTGGTTTGTTGTTTATTCTGCCTTTTATAGAAAAGAAATAGTGTAACAAAAAGTTTAATCTTCCTTAAATAATTAATCATCAATTAAGAAACTCAATTTTCAATATATTAAACCACTTTCCCAAGTCTCCTTAATCGAAGAAACGATTACCTGCTTAGGAATTATAACTTATCATTTTTCCAAGACTCCTAAAACTATATCTTTAATTCAATTGACAGTGTATGAAATTTAATTCAATTAATTGTTTTTCACCTAGTTACTACTCCCTCTGGTCCTATTTATAGGACATACTTAACCATATCACACAGACCAAGGAGGGTAGTTAGGTTTCTTGAAACTTTAAAAAAATACTTCAACATTACAATCTTACCCTCTTAACTTGCATTGGGAATTTCACAATGTATTACTTTACATTAATGGACAAAGGGCAAATAAGAGAAATAGCAATAAATGCCTCCTAGAAAATACAAAGTGACTTATAAATAGGACCAAAGAATCCTTCTAGAATGTGACTTATAAATAGGACCGGAGGGAGTAATATAAATTAAGAAATAAAACATTCTTATAAAATAGTTTTTGTAAGGCTAACCAATAATAAATCCTACCGCTACAGGATGAGCATGAGCTCTCTAGTACAGGATAAGGGTGAATAACTCATCCTTCTTATCCTCTAAGAGCCACGTCAGCCCTACTGGGCCGAACAGGCCCATAAGGCACCACAACACAACTTCCCCTATAAGTATCGCCATGCTATAGGGGCTAAGGTATGTTCTCTCATCCCTACTCTCAAGAACTACGTGTGGCTTGATCCCCTTATCATTGGGGGTACGTAGGACCGGGGTCACCCTCGTCAGCTGCAATAACCCCAAACACACATCGTGGTGTTCCATCAATACCGGGACACTACATTGGCGCCGTCTGTGGGAATCGGTAAACTTCGATTCCCATCCACCAAAAAAAAAAAGAGAAAAAAAATACACAACGAAGAGGATGAAGCACCAAGGCGTGGCTGCCATGCCGATGTTAGTATTGAGGCCACTGTGAACCCTGCCTTCGCTGTTCGGGACCGCCGCCACGATGCGCCTCCAGAGGATCGATTACCATCGCAGCAGGACCCTGGTTCGGAATCGGGCACGCTTCCTTCAGAACTGCGAGCACAACGTCGAACCCAGCACCACCGTGCAAACCGCCATGGACCGGAACGTCGTGTTTTCACACCGACATCGTCATCCATTCTCACACTCTGCTGCTGGTGTTCATGTTAAGAACCGCTGCAGATCCAGCAACCAGGACAGCCTCATCATCGACGTCGTTGCCGCCATAGGGGTACGGTTCTGGACCATCGTTGGCGACAGAATCGAGCCCTCACTCGCGAGTTCTCTTCAACGCTCCTCTGCCACTCCACGGTCTCGGTCCCGTCGCTGCCACCACTGATGCGAACTCCCTTGTTCCCGATGTTGCGGCGACGACTCCACACTCTCCGGTCCTGCTGCAGTGCCTGCTACCACCGCCGGCAAGGTTTGGAAGCGGCACCATCCATGGTGCGGCGGCTATACCTGCTCTTCGAAGGAGAAGAGGGAACACGCAGCTGTTGCTACGTGAGGGTTCCCCAAGACCTAATGGGCCAGTTGGCCCAAACTGCTCAAAAAAAAAAGGGGAATGGACTATCAACACTCATTTGGCCCATCTGGACAAATTCTTGACAAGGCATTCTTAGAGATATCAACACCTTTACGGGCCCAATAGCAACAAGCTACTCCTACATCAGGGAAGTAATGCTTTCCCTTGCTCTTTCTTGATAAATTCATATTGAACTTGGTGCTCTGCATTTTAATCATCCGAAATGGTTACTGCTCATGACATATATTAATTAGTCAAAATATTATTTGTGCCATCATGATAATTAACATTGTCATCATTATTTCTATTCTAGTATTACATATTATTTAATTACCAATAATTATTATTATTGTTTTTATAAATTGTCAAGCTTGGAGGATGATCACTAATTATTCTTTTCGTATACATATGCGAGATACATGTTTTTGATCCGTGCTATTCAGTAAATGATCTAGATGACCCAACCTAAACGGGCCAAACAGGCCCAAACAAAAAAAATATTATATGGGCTTAATTGATACAGGCCCAAATAAAATTCAACCTTCAAATAAGGAGCCACCTCATCGGCAAAACAAGACTGACTCACGCCTCAAATCCAGGGAAGTGGTCTTTTTATTTTTATCATGTATATTGCCATATCATCATTCATATCATGATGCTACTATTTGACTACCTGCTATTGTTCAACGTACTTACGATTAAATAATATGAATATCTTGATATGCTCTTTGTAATTATTTGAAGAATTAAAATTAAATATTTTTGCTAATTATTTTCATAATATGCTTCTTATTATTTGATAGTATATGATCATTTTATCTTTCTTTCTTATAAGATACATGACATGATGCAAAATATTCTTCACAATAAAAGTCATTATCTATAATTTACGATTATTATTTTTATAACGCGTGATATATTTATAACCATGCTTCTTTTCGTAGACAATCTTCTATGATTTACGAGGGTATTAACCTCACTAATTGTCATTATTATGTTTATTACGTGTGATATTATTAAATCATACTACCTCTATACCGATATTATACATCGTATCTTTGCCAATAATTGTTATTATCGTTATTTAATTGTTATAAATTGTTAAATAACGACGATTACCAATTATTAAATTTTTTTTACACATGCGAGGTACGATTATGATGGCTCATTTCTCTAAAAGCCCATTCGAGCTTCCGACCGCCAAAGATATCCTCAAATTAATCGGTGCTAGACTACTCAGTCACGATGGGCATCTAATATTACAGCGCCTTCAACAGGGTTCGGCAAAATCTCACGATGACATGGTTGTCTCCTCTATTACACATGCTTACTGTGACCATTTCAATTTATCATTGATTATGACCTCAACGTCACTACTCGGATTCCTGCTTCAAATAACACAACCAAAGCCTACAACATCCTCGTACCCTCTGCCACGACACCCTTGCCTCTCACAGTCACTTAGAGCCAAAAGACGATCGTTGTCAAGATCCCTCCTCGGGATCCCGGCCTTGCTCACACAAGTGCTACACAATGACTTGTCCATAACGGCATACAGGGTTTTTGGTAGGAAGAGGATGAAGAATACTAGGCAACCGCCCATTCCAACAATAAAAGAGGAAATGATCTAGATGCCAAGAGGGTGTCGGGCATATCAACATTCAGAAATAGTCTAAACACGAAGACTGACAGGGAAAGATCTTTCTCATTACCCCATTAATATTATTTCAATTTCATGGTTTAACTGTCATATTCATTATTATTGAATCACTTACCACATGACATGTGTTATCTTAGATAATAATCGTAATTAATAGTGAATTAATTCATACTTCGCTAATTAATGTCATTACATATCATCTATTACTTGATATTCTAATCGTTGTTTTTATACATCATAAAAAGGTACAAACATAACGATCGGATCTGTCGAGCATGATGACCTATGTTAATTTGAGTCCGAGTATGACGACCCAACTTAATTCAAGTCCTTCACACCGGTTGCCGATCATTTTTTCCTTGGTTTGCGCACCATCGCGACCTTACCTATATGGTAGAACGGTCCGCAGTGCCAACACCCAGTGGTCTAATTCGGATCCCAGCATCTCCGAGGAACCACACAATGCTGATTCCACACCCACAACTCGCAAATATTCAACCTTCGCTCAACGTTCGCCCACACAGATCTGAATCCGACAGTCTCTCAAAGAGGCTTGGATGAACACGATCTAATTGGCGGAAAACAACTCACACCTTAAAGGACTTCTTAACTCGGCACAAGCCTCTTCAGGCTTTATCGAGTAAAGGGGTTGGTTATGCCTCTCCGGCAATATTTGAGTGCCTTCGCACCACATCTTTAGAACCTCTCACCGAGCTTTCGGACCTATACCGAGTCCGAGGGTGCCTCGAACAACAACAATAAATGTCTCACAATTCTTATATACCCGGCACAATCTTCTACGAGCTTTCTCGATCTCCTTTTTCAGGTAAAGGAGGGTGTACAGAGTTGATCTTGATACTCTAACCTTTCTTCGCCCACTTTGGTCCCGAGCGTTTCACAGACCTTATGAACTCGACACAAGCCTTTTCAGGCTTTACCGAGTAGGGGACTAGTATGTGATGAGGCATATACATAGCTGACATTGGCCGACCTTAATACTGGTATTATATGATGCATAAGTTACTCGAGATCAAATGTCGTGCCAAAGAGGACCAACACGTCCCATGAGGCAACAAATTGATAATTTACCTTCCTTATTAAGGACATATGTTAAACTCACTCACTTCGGATCATGTTCTTACGCACTTGCCCTCGATCTCGGTTAGCCGGCCAGATCGGTGAGGCTACAAGTGAAAACGAGGATTGCGACCCGATAACTTGGCTTAGCCTCTCGGCTCATATCTGGCCAAATACATCGCGGATCGAGGAATACACCTCGGCTAAGGTTGTCATTCCGACAGCAATCCCTCGTAAACGTTACGATCCAATTGGTGATAATCTTGGCACACCTCGAACTCAAATAACAGTTTGAGTCGTGCCAACATACCTTGGCACAAGCCTTTCGGCTTTCACCATGGCAAGCGCATAAAAGGATGTCTCCTTAAAAGCATCGTGACTTTAAAAACAATAGTCCAATTCGACTTTGAACTCAGTACATGACGATACGCGACTAAGGGCCTTGACTGCGAACAGTCTTATACGTCCTAATCAACCATCTACGACACTCCTCCGAATAAAAAGTTCTCAGCCGCAAACAATGTTTTATGTCACCACCAACTCTCAGAAGCTCAGCACAGGCTCTTCGAGCCTATACGAGCTTGGGGGGTTTGTAGGGTTAACCAATAATAAATCCTACCGCTACAGGATGAGCATGAGCTCTCTAGTACAGGATAAGGGTGAATAACTCATCCTTCTTATCCTCTAAGAGTCACGTCAGCCCTACTGGGCCGAACAGGCCCATAAGGCACCACAACACAACTTCCCCTATAAGTATCGCCATGCTATAGGGGCTAAGGTATGTTCTCTCATCCCTACTCTCAAGAACTACGTGTGGCTTGATCCCCTTATCACTGGGGGTACGTAGGACCGGGGTCACCCTCGTCAGCTGCAACAACCCCAAACACACATCGTGGTGTTCCATCAATACCGGGACACTACAGTTTTCTCATTTAATTTTTAGGCTTAATTGCACTTTTGGTCCCCCAATTTTCTCAATTTGGCGATTTTGGTCCCCCAACTTTTAATTTGGCTATTTTGGTCCCCCAATTTACGATTTGTAGCGATTTTGGTCCCTCCGTCAATTCCACCGTTAACGGTGCTGACGTGGCTGCTGACACGTGTCCCTCTGGTAAATTGGGGGACCAAAATCACTACAAATCGTAAATTGGGGGACCAAAATCGCCAAATTAAAAGTTGGGGGATCAAAATCGCCAAATTAAAAGTTGGGGGATCAAAATCGCCAAATTGAGAAAATTGGGGGACCAAAAGTGCAATTAATTTTTTTTAATAATCAATGGCCTTTTTAAAAGCACATGTTATTATTGTGTATTAGATAAGACAAAATTTATGATCTCACACTTTGTGCACAACTTTATTTGCTAATATATTGTGATTAGCTAAAAAAATTGTAATCTATTAAGAGTTTATATTAGTTGAAATTCTACAATTTTTTTCAGTTGCCGTAATTTATACTCTAATATTTCTCAATAGATTAATTGGAAGTTAATCTTGGCATTATGCTAAAACTCTATTTGAGAGTCCATTGTCACTAATTACAAGGTGTGTGACTGTGTGAGTGATGAAAATTTAGATTAGCAAAATTTGTAATTCCACTTTAAAATATGCAATCAGATTTCCTTGACAAGTAAATTGTCACAAAAATTAAGGAGAAGGCTAACACGTGCACATTTGTTAAGAGACTAAATATAGTTTAAATGTTGTTTCCAATTCTATTTTCTTAAAACACCTCTGTTTTTTTTTTATAAATTTAATAAAATTAAATACAACCAATTAATCTCCTTAATAAATGTAACTTTTTTTTCCTTATAAATTGGAGGGAGTATATGTTAATTTTTCCTTAATAAAAATAATTTAATTTTTTTTTCTTATAGGATATTTTTTCATTTTTCAATTTCTTTATGTACTTTAGATGAGATATAATACTTTATGTCAGTTTTCAATTACTTTGATGTCATTTTTCAATTTCAATTATAACATAACTGGTTATATTTTAACTTTAACTTTTTCTATACTTTATGAGATACATAAAATTTTCAAAATAAATTTTTGGCTTAATTGCACTTTTGGTCTCCCAATTTTCTCAATTTGGCGATTTTGATTCCTCAACTTTTAATTTGACGATTTTAGTCCCCCAATGTACGATTTGTAGCGATTTTGGTCCCCCAATTTACCAGAGGGACACGTGTCAGCAGCCATGTCAGCACCGTTAACGGTGGAATTGATGGAGGGACCAAAATCGCTACAAATCGTAAATTGGGGGATCAAAATCGCCAAATTAAAAGTTGGGGGACCAAAATCGCCAAATTGAGAAAATTGGGGGATCAAAAGTGCAATTAAGCCTAATTTTTATTTCATTCTCATTACTATTTTTCTAAAATACTTGATGATACCAAAATGGTCCCTGTAAATATTGACCCCATTGAAATTGATCCCTGCAATTTTTTTTGTTTGGTTCTGTATCTACAAAAATAAGTGTTAAGCAAATTTTTATTTTTTTTTGTCCTTATATTTACCAAACTTTTTTTCTTGCTCCCTCCGGCTTGAAATATAAGAAAAAAAACATACTTCTTTTGGTTTAAAATATAAGCAAAACTAACCAACTTTCTTAAATTTTATTTCATTCTCAATACAACTTTCCTAAAACATTCCTAGAAAATTATTATTTTAAAACTCATGAATTTAGTAAGTAAGTAAAATTGATTATTAAAAGTTGAAAATTGCAGTTTTATATTTTCTAGGTTGATGACCGCTTAGTTTTTTGTTTACTGGGTCGTTTAATTGCATGCGGTGCTCAAGATTATAGATATTAGGGAAATACTACCCCAGTTCTTTATTAGTAGTATTTGTTTTGGTTTTGATAAAAAAAATCTTAATATATAAAATTTCAAGGAAATAGTATTTATTACTTAATTACTAAAAATAGAAATAAATTCAAAAAATTTCAAATATAATGTTCATATATCATGCCACTTGGCAACCTAGAAATGTCACTTGGCAAAACTTTCCAAAATTCTTCCTTCAAATTTAACATATTAAGATTTTCAATTCAACTTTCCTAAAACATTCCTAGAAAATTATTATTTTAAAACTCTTGAATTTAGTAAGTAAGTAAAATTGATTATTAAAAGTTGAAAATTGCAGTTTTATATTTTCTAGGTTGATGACCGCTTAATTTTTTGTTTACTGGGTCATTTAATTGCATGTGGTGCTCAAGATTATAGATATTAGGGAAATACTACGCCAGTTCTTTATTAGTAGTATTTGTTTTGGTTTTGATAAAAAAAATCTTAATATATAAAATTTCAAGGAAATCGTATTTATTACTTAATTACTAAAGATAGAAATAAATTCAAAAAATTTTCCAAAATTCTTCCTTCAAATTTAACATATTAAGATTAAGATAGAGGATAGTAGTTAATACGGAAAAGTTATAAAAGAATTTTACAAAATTACATATAATTTTGGTTATGAAAACACGATATTAATAATATGAAATTCCAAGAAATTGTACATTTTTTTTATCGATGAAGATCTTGTTTGTATAAATCATTTTCTTTTTTCTATATCATAATACGAAAACGCATGTTATTTAATTCTTCTTAATTCTTATAGCGTATGTTTATTTGTAAACAAATATATTATTTAACGTATCTCATCAACATATTCAACATATATTAAAATTGGAGAAGTAGAAGGGCAAAAAAGATTTCCCTCCTAAAACACCGATTTTTCCTCCTAATGGTGTATTTCTCTCATAAATCCATCATTAAGTGTGTGTTTTGTATCTTTTAATCTTAGCCGTCCATCATATTTTATTAGATTAAATCATAACCCTCCTAATTTCTTTTCTAATCGCAGCCATCCATTGCAAGTAAATCACATCCGTCCATATCATTTCTAATCTTTTCATTTCTCTCTCTCTCTCTCTCTCTCTATATATATATATATATATATATATATATATATTATTGTATTCTTCACTACATATTTATAATAAATGCGATCAATCAATATTAACGGTAAAAAATGTTAAATTTAAATAAAAAACTATTTTAAAAAAATACTTTATATATAATGCATTACATAATATCGTTAAACGAAACTAATAAAAATGATAGAAAAATATAAATTAAGCAAAATAATAAAAGAAAAGTCTAATAAAAATATATACATCCGAAACATTTTAGCAAGAAAGTATCAATACATGTGAAATTTTAACTAAAAAGTTTTATTCAAAATATTAATAAAAAATTAACATTTTAATTATTCATCTTTATCTATCTATCTATATCTATAATTTTTGGTTTATGAATCTATATTTATAGTTTTTGTTTAATTTGTATGAACTCATTTCAATTTATAATAAAACTTAATTATTACCACATTCCAAAATTTTCTCATAAAAAAAATTTAATAAATATTTTGCTATATATTATTGTATTATTTACTGCATATTTATAAAAAATGCAATCTGTGGACACTCGATGTATATTAACAAATTATGAGACATTCTCAAAATATAGCTTTATTTATATTAAATAAAGAAAGCTGAAATATATAATAAATGTTATTCGTATAGGAACTTTATGGAAAAACTTTTTCTTTCTATACACCAAGTTCCATATCCGAAAGCTTTGATTCGAAAACACATTTCTTTCAAAAATGAACGGTTGAGTACCTGTTTGTACTTTCAGCGGAAACGATTTTCAAAATGATTACTGCAGTTGTAATTGAAATAATTTTAAGGATCATAATAACTATACAACCATAGCCCATATATATATATATATATATATATATATATATATATATATATATATAACTCAGGTACCCAAGTATCAGAGATAAAAGTCGAGGTAGAAAAATATAAGGATACAGACCAGCAGATATAATATAATAGCTCTCATAGACCCTCTCAACTATATACAATATAACACAAATCAAAATAAAAGAGTCTTCGAGAGCTGAGCCATGATCCACCCACGCTGATGTCTGATCCCTGGTCTTCCAAAAGCTAAATACCACATCCTACCACGGTCCCCATACTGCACATACTCTCAGAAAAGACACCACATCACTGACTGTCCGCAGCTGGCCCATCCATGTCCTCTACGGGGTCCTCCTCCTCCTCACCCGACACAACGGGGATAGCAGTGCGACGCACTGGCTCAGGTGAGGGTGCAAAACATACCCTGGTGGTCGGACCGGGACGAGGAGTAGCCGTAGCAGTAGCCTCATCAGAAGTAGAGGGACGTGTACGGGTGGCTGGGCGTCGGACATGTAGATTATAAAAGCGACGTCCATGATGTGGGGGTGGAGAACCAAAACGGTAAGTGTAAGCTGGTGGAATGTGCAGTATGTAGATCATGGGGATGCGAAGCCTACGAGGTCGCACTCGAGCCAGGGGGTTAGGATGACGAAAGATCACGTCAACCTCACCCTCGAACACCGCTCGGTGCTCCTCGTAGTCCCACACTCCTCTACGGAGCGGGCGTAACTCCACGTATGTCAGGTAACGAGCCATCACCTGCAAAGGGCTAGGGAATTAGCAAATACTAACACATAATAAAATAGACAGGGTACAGTTCTAATCAAGTAAGACTTTATTTATTGCAATTAATATAACTTATAAATTTTTAGTCAACCATGTTAAACACCAACATCAAGACTTAATTATAAATCAATAGAATATGCAGTCATGATGCATCTAATTTTATCAATGCATGATTGTTGGCCAACTACAAAAAATAGGCTTCCGTGGCACCTTAAAATAAACATGCCCGATACCCATACTGAGTATCTCATCGAACTCGGCCCGCAAATAAATCAACACCTCTAGAGCTCTTAGAAATGTTGCCGACGTATCCCGTAGGACTACGCCTCATCGAGTCCGGCACCAAATGACATGCCCACACGCACGTGTGTATTTCCGGAAACAGAAGGTGCAACCCCGGTCACCGACACTCCCCCGTGAACCCTTTGGAGCAGACACCCAGGTCCCTCGAGTTCAACCGAAAGGATATGCCCACGCCTCTCGGACGTGTCTCCACACATGTGGGAATCCAAATAATGCAGATGCTATGCATGGCTTTGACTACCCATACTATTCAATGTCATTTAAGTTGTTCGAAGCTGGGACTTGGCATAATTAAACTTTATTTAATATACACTGACTTCCATTAATTTCTAGTTCAGTAATTAAATTGATTCAAACCCTTTGCTAATCAATCACCTTATTAAATTCTGATCCTTTTACAACAATTCAGTCACTAATAGATTAACAGAGTCTATTAATCGAGTATTGCATTAGATTACTCGAGTAATATTTTTGCACCTTTCGCATTACTCGAGTGACAGCTCGAATTACTCGAGTAATATTTTTGCACCTTTCGCATTACTCGAGTCATATTTTTGCACCTTTCGCATTACTCGAGTGACAGATCTATTACTCGAGTAGTACTACATATATTTCAAATTATTCAAAGTTTTAAGGTGTTACTCGATTAATACTTCAGATTAATCGAGTAATCCTCTTGCACTCATAAGATAAATCAGAATTTTCACGCATTACTCGAGTGACAGCTCGAATTACTCGAGTAAATTATGCAGTAAAACACTGCTGAACTGATTTTTATATGTCAAACTCATGCCAATCCAATTTTTACCAAAGTTAAGCTTCAAACCAACTTAAATACATTACATTAAACTTGTTCATAGCATCAATTTCAAGCATTAACACCAAAATCACAGAATCATAACAATTTCCCCCAATTTTGACCTAAAACACAACCTCACATACCAATTCCTTAATTACCCAATTTCAGATCAAATTGAAGGTTCATTTAGCTTTAGATATCAAAATCTAACATGTTCCAATTCAGTTTTAAGATCAAATTGGCCTCCAAGCCATTGTCCCCTAACCTAGTGCCCTTTCAACCTCATGGTGGTTCAACCAATATTCAAATCAATTCCTCCATCCATTCTAGCATTAGTAAAGCTTCTCCCTTACCTCAATGAAGCTTTTTGAATGCAAAGGCAGCAAAGAAACTCACAGAATTACCAAACTCCAAATGCTCTGTTTTCGGTTCCAAAACAGGTTCAGCAGAGCAAGTTCGGGTGATGATTTGACAAACCAAACGTACATGAAAATGAGTAATCTTGGTCAATATAGAAACTAGACATTGCAAACTCTAAATAGAAATCAAAATGGCACGATTTGAGACCCTCTACCTACCAAAATCGAAAGCTTGAACTTGGCTTCTCAAAACTGAAACTGCAACCTTCAATTTCTTGATCCCAACTTCAAGCAATTCGTTCTCCTTGCTCCAGCCACCAAAACACACGATTCTTGTCTCAAATTAAAGGTCTTGTGACAAGCTTGAAGAAGGTATCAAGCTCATCAACTGTGTTTAAGGGAGGGTGAAGAATGAAGGTTATGAACAAAGGGGGTTCAAAACCGAATTTGACAGAGTTTCCCTTCTTTTTTCTTAATTTCCACCAATTTCCTCAACCAAATCCATCAATTTATAGCCTAAATCCTTCTCCATGCATGCTAACACGTGTTTCCAACTAATCCAGTCGGTGCTAGGTGTTAACAATTGAATTACCCAAATTGTTGAATCATCAAACGCACTTTCTTCAGCTTCAGCACCATTGTTACTCGAGTAAATTGATCGGGCTACTCGAGTAACGCACTCAGATTTTCAAAAATTATTATTTTATTCACTTTCCCTCCAAATATCTTTCCAATATTACCTCTTAGGTCCTTTCCAAGGACTAAACTGCAAAAATCCTTATTTTTAGAACCCAAATTATTTTCTCTTATTTTTCCTTGGATAATTCTTTTAATATAACAATAAATTAATAAATAAAACTAACTAATTCCATATAATTAGTTTTATTTAAATATTCCTTTTATTTATTTGGGAACAAAAATTGGGGTATTACACAATCAATCAATATTAAGGGTAATTTTTTTGTTGTTGTATTACTTGCAGAACCACCGGTATCCCCAAGAGCACCCTTAATACCAGAGAGTCCTTGAGATTAATCCGGAGCGAGCTGCGTGACTGGATGTTTTTAGTGAGAATCGAACACGGGGCTACTAGCACCTGTGTCTCATTCCCAAGATTTCAGTTGAGGTCTTACACCAATTGAACCAAACCCGGTTAGTTAAGGGTAAAAAAATATTAATTCTAAATAAAAAATTATTTTTAAAAAATAATATTTTCTATATATATATATATATATATATAATGCACTACACAATATCATTAAACAAGACTAATACAAATATAAAAAAAATATAGGTAAAAAATTAGTAAAAAAAGTCTAATAAATATATATATATATATATATATATATATATATATATATATATATATATCTTTAGCAAGAAATTGTCAATGTGTGTGAAATTTCAACTAAAAAGTTTCATTCAAAATATTAAAGCAAAAAATTATCATTCAATCCATATATATTTATTCATCTGTATCTATAGTTTTATTTTTCCAATTTGCATAAACTCATTTCAATTTCTAATAAAACTTAATTACCTTTTCCAAAAAACGCTTATAAAAAAAACTTCTTTTTAAAAAATATTTCAATTAAGTCAGCACCTTTAAAAATGTCAATAATATCTTTAAAGGTAGTTTCAAATAAGTATATTAAATTTGTACAATTTCAATGTTACTAACAAAATTAACCTACCTTCATGATAGATGTAAATTTCTCATAAAGATTTTAGATTTAGGATTGAAGGAATACTCCCGGCCTTCGTCCCATTTAACGATTGAGGAAATACTCCCAACCACAAGGATGGTAGAAAATCACAAAAATAAGAAATATTAAGGAGACAAACATTTAATGAAAGTGACGTGTTCTCGTCGGTGATGTAAGGATAAAGATCTTTTTCTCTTTTAAGTATTTTGCTTCTCATATATACGTTTGTTCATGGTTCTTTCCAAATAGATGTTCTTAAGCCGTGTCTAAACTTTAGAAGTTGGAAGTACAATTGGTTTTTGTTTTGTTTATTTACATTTTTAATTTTCAATTCAACATGTTTTTATTGGTCATTACAAATATATTTTTTCACTTCAACATGTGTCAAATAACTATGATTTTTCTTTGATAATGATAGGTGTGTGACAAAAGACATATTTAAATATTTACATTTTGCTTAATATATAGATAGAAGTTTGTGTATTATATATTATACCAATTTTATATTATATAACTGTCTCACCAAAAGAACACGAAAAAAAATAATAACAGTTTTTCATAACTATTTTTAAAATATACATGATTGTTTCACATATTATAAATATTTTTCAAAATCTTTATCGCATTTTATTTAATTATAAATATTGTATTCCGATTTGATTACATAAATTTGTCTGATCATAAAAAAATAAATTTCAATGTAAATTTGTAATAATTAAAAAAATACAATATAAAATATAATTCCAGAAAATGATAGATTTATTGTCCGCTAAAAAAAATTCACATGTAAATAAAATTAATGTTTAATGTTTTAACAAATGGAAAGCCTTTCAAAAAAATAAAGGATAGCAAAATTTAAGACATGTGCATCGCACGGGCAATTTTCATAGTAATTGTGAAACATGAATTGTTATCATTCCCAATTTCCCATCTTTGGTTGAGGATAGGCTTTATTATTTATTTTTTTTTAGGGAAGAGGAGAGGCTTTTTTAGAAATGGAAATACTAAATAAAAAGTAGTGATCAATAAAGCTCAACACAGTTGGTAGATCACTAAGTTTCTTAAGCATGATGTCACGGGTTCGATCTCTGTCGTGATATGGAAAGGGCTTTGTTGGTAGAGACAAAATTCACTTAGGTGATCTCTACGCCTCAGAGGGAATTGGTCTTCAGTTGTCGGCTGGAAAATATCCTTGACAAAAAAAATAGCGTGGAAATACTCCAGAAATATAGTGAAAATAATAAACATGAATCAAGATGCACAATAGCAAATAATAGTATAACATGAATAAAAAAAATTTACTTCTTCCGTTTTATAAGTTATGTATTTTTAGCTATTTTATTTTGTTTTATATGTTATATACTTTAAAAATTAACTAGTAATTTTATCCGTGCATCGCACGGGTCTAAATTTTTTTTTTTAATTTGATTATAGATTTTGAAAATATGTCTTTTTAAATAATAAGTTAATATGAACTTTTTATAAAAATGATTTACATGTATTTAGAAATGAATAGTCATAAACATTAACCTTTGAATCTAGTTTCAGCTACCAACTTTTTCATTAATAAAAATTAACTAATAATATATCAACTATGTGATTTCTAATTTTAATTAACAACATAATTTCTTATATTAAAAAAAATCCAACTCATTTTGATTTTTGTTTTATTTAATCCATCATTCCGAATGCATTTTGTTAGTAATTCGTTTGCAAGTCCAAATGCAGCTATTTTTTTTACCATATATATCATCATCATCATTATTATTATTACATCTGTCCCAAAATATAAGACATGTTTTCACACTTTTAATTAATTCGTGTTTATAGGATTCGAACTTTCAAATTACTTGTTTGTATTAGAACTTCATAATTGTAAATAAGTATGTTGTCTAAAATATAAAATAACGCATCATTATTTTTCACAATTTAAATTGCAACATATTGTATAAATTTTTGGATTTTTTTAAATTTGAATTCATGACTGAATAAATATTTGATTGTATTAAGCTAAATCATTATATCAAATTATAGCTCATCTTTAATACTTATATATCCATTTTTTCCGTTGTACCCAAAATTTATTATTCATAATGATGCTCCGTTTAAATGTTTAATACCAATTTGCCTATATTATGACTTATTTGTATTAGAATTTCTGAAATTACAACATTATATTCGTTTATGTCAATATTTGATTCAAATTATTTCCTTTTGAAAAGATCATTGATAACCCGTGCAAATTGTAATAATATCGAAATGCAAATTATATGTTTGCGGGTAATTTTTATATTTATGGGTAATCCAAATTGTACTAATAAAAATTTACTAAAAATAACTTAAGATAAATATTTATTCCCGTGCAATGCACGGACAAACAAATTTGGAGGGAAAAGCAAGGATGAAGGAGGGAAAATGAAAATGACAAAAATACCCTCAACTTCTCCTATTTTATAATATGTTGAATACTTGTTTGTACTTTTTTTAAAGCATATCCTTATTTTTTATATTCTTTTTTAAAATCACTCCTTTCTTTATCTCTTTTCAATATAATCTTCATGCATTTGTTATTAGTTTCTCTCCAATTATTAAATTAGGGTAATTTAATCAAAATATAGCAAATTCTTACATCATTTATTTTTTTTTTAATTTTTGTGTAATAACCAAAAGAACATTTAACTTATAACTTATAAGAGGGATGAAGTGCCTTTTTCATCTAAGACGGATTTTCATGAGAAAGTTTTTCTTTTTGATCTTGATGTAACAAAAGGGTATGTTTGATTTGCGAAAATGTTTCCCGTGTTTGATTTTTAAAAACTATTGACGATTATAATTATAACCTCATGTTTTTATTCAGTTTCTGTTAAATATCAATGTGACCTTGTGTTTTTATTTCATTTCCTATTTCCAGAATTTTATATAGCAAATACTGAACAATAAAAAAAAATTTCACAATTTCTTATATTAATATTTGAAAACAGGATACATAATGAAAACTTGTGGATATATTCATAATTAATAAAAATTATAACTAATAATAATTTTTCAAATGAAAACAAAAATTTTTTTGCAAATCAAATAGACCCAAGAGTTCTATACCTTTTTTAATTTTTGTGTATCAAGGACATCTTTCGACCAATAATAGATGAAGATTAAACCCCTCCAAAACGTAAAAATCGATCACTAAATTGAGTTTTGTCTAACAACAAATCGAAATTGAACCTCTAATATTATACATAAAAACCCAAATTATGTAACAATTGCACGGGGCCTTGTTGTTATTTCATTTTTTTTTTGGTCCGTATTCCTTGCGAAATGGGGCCTTGTTGTTATTTCATGCCCTTCTATATTAGACGGAAACATTTGATTTTTTAATTCTTTAACATTAAATCTTTGGGTGATGATTCATCGGATTCCCCATTGTAACGGTTTATTATGATATGACAATAAATTATACAATTGCACCTGGAAAAGAATTGAAAGCAAAGAAAAATCTAATCATATTTTTAAGATAATTTTGTAGTGAGCGTTATTTTTTCTTATTTTTTTTTTTTTGGTTCTTTTTTGGATGTAAGTGAATATTTCTTATGAGGTACCTTGCATTTCTACGGGTATTTCATTGGTAATGCTGGAATTTATAATCATTATATAGCTATCAATCCAATTTAAGGTATGTTTAGTATTAGATCGTTATTACATTAGGTTTAAGTTAAATGAATGTAAATATTTTGATAAAACTAATATTACTAAGATATAATGAATAAATTGAATTTTTAAAAAAATTAAAAATTAAAATAAATCAAAAAATATTTGAAGACCATATTAAATCTTGAAAATAAAATAAAATATGAAAAATATAATTAAGTCAAACTAATTTCCATGCCTTCTGAAATAAGTGTTCTTCTCAAAATGACAACATTTAATCTTTTGGTTAATATTATACTCCCTTGATCATACTTAGCCTAAAAAAGATAATTACATTTTTTTAGACTTTAAAAAGTAGTTTAATATTACAATTTTATCCTCTTTACTTTTTTCAAAAATTTCTCTAATGTATAAATGAATTCTAGAAAATACAAAATGATTTATAAATAATATCAAAAAATTCTTCTAGAAGGTAACTTATAAATAACATCAGAGAGTACCTTGGAATCCAATATTATTTTACATCATTAGTTCATCTCCTTTAAAGTAATTAATTACTTTTTTACTAAATTGTCACTTTGATCCCCAAAATTGCATTCAATTTTCATTTTGGTCCTTGAAATTACGAAAGCTCTTTTTGATTTATGAAATTGTAAAATGTTATTTACGTTAGTCCCTGTGATCATGTGTCGTTTGACTTCGTTAACGGACGTCTAACATAGACCGTTAAAACATCCGAAACAACATCTTTGGTGTATCCACTTTAGTCATTGAATTTGTAAGTTTCTTTTACTTTGTTCCCTGATTTCATAGGTCTTTCACTTTAGTTCCTGACATTAAAAAATTTCACTTTATTTGATTCTTGACTTTGACTAAGATTTGTCATATTACTTCCTGAAACCACTAATCGGGCAAATTTACTAAATTAGGGTCAAGTTAAAAATTAAAATATTAAGAAATAAGGTTTTATAATTTGTTTAATGCATTAATTAATTATTAAATAATTAATTTATTGTATTTTGTTGATTAACCAATTATAATTCAAAATTTATTATTTTTAAATATTATTATTAATTACTTTAATTTTAGTTTCACATAAAAAAAATTTATCAATTTATATTTTTTATTTTTTTAAAATAATTTTTATACTTTTTTAGAACTGAGGGAGTAATAAGAAAGTGGTACGGAAAAAATTAGGATTTCCCCTGCCTCCTCCTTCCTCTACTCTGCTTGTTTTCATCTGCTCGTTTTCGGATCTCCCTCCCCTTCCTTTGAGAAAGTGTGTGGGTTTGTTTACCACAGTTTATCTCGGTTTTGTCTTGCCTTTGTGTAAGTTGTTTTGTTTTGTGTGTTTTCAATGGAGGGATGTCTTTGGATAGTTTCTACTTTCCAGATGTGATGATCATTCTCTTTGCTACTTCTCGAGACAGATCTCCCTTTGCCGACGGTTGATTTGGCTACCGTTCAACGACTCTCTCGTTTTAAATCTGAGATTTCTTGTCGCCGAACTGAGTTTAGTCCCAGCATAAATTAGATTGTTATCTCGGAATTAAAGGCTATTGAATCTTCTGTTAGAGTCCGGTTTCGGCAGTTGCTGATGATTCATGTCCATATGGAAGAGTTTGTTATTGCAGTGTATTTTACATTCTCTTTAACTATTATTAATATGAAATATCCTGTACTTGCAATTATCATATTTGTCATTACTTATACAATTTCAGATACATGAATAAAATACACCTTTCATTTTAAAAAAAATTGGTACGGGAGGCTCCCATGCGGCTAGTGGCTCCCCTTCCATTTGCCACCTGGCTTATGTTTACGAGTAACAGCAACACAGCAGATCTGAGTAGTAGTTGTCGTACTATTAATTAGAATTAATTGTTAACGGTGGTTGTAGTTTTTTCATTTTTATTTTTTTTATTGGTATGTACTCCCATCGTTTGAATTATAAAAGAAAAAAATCACATTTATTAAAGAAATTAGTTGATTATATTTAATTTTTTAAATTTATAAAAATAAAGGTATTTTAAAAAGATAATATTGAGAATATAACAAAAATTAGATAAGATAACAATCTTTTAGGGATGTTTTAAGAAAGTAGTATTGAAAATAAACAATTTAAGAAAGTTAATTAGTTTTGGTTATATTTTAAATCAAAAGAAGTATGTTTTTTTGTTTATATTTCAAACCGTAAGAAGTATTTCTTTTGTCCCATAAGTTATGTTGATTTGGAGATTGCATATAGATTAAGAAATGAATAAATGATGTAAAAATTTGATATATTTTGACTAAATTACCTCTATTTAATAATATGATAGAGAGTAATACTCCATCCAGTCCTATTTATAAGAAATATTAAATAGAAAAAACTATAACATCAAAACCATTGCATCACACTCTCGATTAAGTAATGATAATATGACGATTTTTTTAGAATGAGAAGCAATGTACAAATTGATGTTGAAACGAAAAGCAAGGTAAAACAAGTTATTGTCGCAATTGCAATTAGATTAACACCTTGTAAAGATTAGCACTCTTAAGGACTAACATAAAAAAAATCATTCAAAATCAAGGATCAAAGTAGAGTTTCCGTAATATTATGAATGAAAGTGAAAGACCTACAAAGTCAATGATTAAAGTGAAATGAACTTACAAATTTAAGGATTAAAGTAAAATCTTGGGATGTGTCAATGGTCTAGGTTGAACATGTGTTAACCGTGTTAACTAACACATGATATCAAGAACTAACATGAATAATATTTTATAATTTTAACCATTAGAAAAGAATTTTCTATAATTTTAAAGATCAAAGTAATTTCAGGGAAGTGACAGTAATTTAGTCAATTATTTTAGTTATGTTAGCTTTGGTAAATCACCGTTAGCTCACAGTAGCGTTCTGACCCATATACCCCCCACAATATGGCTATTATTAGAATGTCTTACTCACTAGAACAAGTAGAACATTTTGCAAAAGATGAATAATAATATTCTATATAAATCCCACATCTTCCGAGTCTCAACCACATTTTAGATTCTTCAATAGTGTTCAATTCCTAGTTTCTTAAGTAGGCTCAACCTTCCTCCAGTCTATCAGCAATACATACCCATTACCCAAACCATTATAAACTTAGTTTTCTCTAAGTGTACATTATATTTTGCTTATCATCCTCAATGGCTCCTCCAATCTTAACCAAAAATGTGGCCTTAGAAGTAATAGATCTCGTGGATGGTAATTTACCCTTATCCATTACCCTAGAAGGATCAAATTTTCATGTCAATGGCCACCCTTTTCTTACAGAAGTTCCACCTTACATAAGAGCCACACCTTCATCCTTTCTCTCTTTAAAATCCACCGAAACGAAGAACATGGTCGGTTGTTTTGTCGGCTTCGATACCGACAAACCCAAAAGTCGACACGTGGCTTCTATTGGAAAACTTAAAGAGATAAGGTTCATGAGTATATTTCGTTTCAAGGTGTGGTGGACAACGCAATGGGTTGGGAAAAATGGGCACGAAGTGGAACACGAAACTCAGATGTTAATCTTGGACAAAGATGACGTCATTGGTCGACCCTATGTTTTGATATTGCCAATTGTAGAAGGTTCCTTCAGAGCTTCTCTCCAACCTGGATTGGATGATTACGTGGATGCTTGCGTGGACAGTGGTTCGACACGAGTCTGTGGGTCCAGCTTTAGAAGCTGTTTGTACATGCATGTTGGTAATGACCCGTACTGTCTGGTCAAAGAGGCTATGAAAGTCCTGAGAGTTCACTTGGGAACTTTCAAGCTTCTGGAGGAGAAAACACTACCAGGTATGCATGGATGGATTCTTTAATTAATTTTAGTAATCATAATCCAAAGAGAAATGTTATTTTCACATGAAGAGTTAAAACTAAGATTGAAAACCTAGCTACCATATTTGAAAAGGAATGGAAATAATAAAATGTAGCATTAATTTTTTTTAGGAAATTTTTAAATGGTTGCTATGCAATTCATTCTTAAACTAATAAAACCTTGTCACCTAAGATATGTATGTCACGTCATTACTTAAATTAGTCAAAATTAAGTTTTGCAATTTAGTCCAACATAAAAACTAGATTATTGTAATTTAGTCATTTTGTACTTTTAGACAAATTATAAATTTTAATTTTTTTTATATATATATATAAAAAATTTCTTAAACCCAAAACTCATCTTCACTTCTCAAAACCCATTGTCACTATCGCCGTCGGCGCCACCGCCGCCACCCGCCATTCCCTTTCCTTCCCTGCTTTCTTCGCTTATGGCGGCGGTGGCGTCGGCGGGGTGGTGGCGAGTTTTGAGAAGTGAAGATGAGTTATGGGTTTAAGAATGTTTTTTTATGTATAAAAAAAAAATTAAAATTTATAATTTTTCTAAAAGTACAAAAAGACTAAATTACAATAATTTAGTTTTTATGTTGGACTAAATTGCAAAACTTAATTTTGACTAATTTAAGTAATGATGTGACATACATGTCTTAGGTGACAAAGTTTTATTGGTTTAACATTGAGTTACATAACAACCATTCAATTTTTGATTGCATGATAGTAACACCTTTTTTTTATAGACAAAAATTAATTCTGACTTTCTTTTTCATCTGCGGTGCGTTGTTGTCTTGGTATCAAATCTTGAGTACCACCTGTTGGAGCATCCGTTCTCAATTGGATTTCAAATATTATTTTATTATTCTTTAAATTTTTTTTATATAATAATTAATAATTTTCCTTTATAATTTTTTAAAATGGATTTTATCATTTATTGCATGAATTCGTTTCGTGAATATGATAAAAATAATAAGATAGAATAGTCTCTCTTATCTTATCATTAACCAGAGTTTGATGAATAAGCATGATAATTGTTGACTTATCATATCTTATTTATCTAGTGTATTTTATCCTAGACAGTGAATAGTTAGAAATTAGCCATATATGATAATACAATTTTTTCCTTTATATCCCCACAAATTAACATTATATTGTCTCCATCATCATTACACTATCACCAACATCACCATCTGGTTAATGTTATTGTTATATAGTGTGCACACAACACTAACATGATAAAAATTACCCAACTTATATCCTAACCTATATTTATGATACTTTTTATCATATCATGTCTTTATGTTATCAAACCACTAAACGAATCCTATATTCTTAATCTTTTACAATAAAAATACCATAAAAATACCATAAACTAACTATGTTTTTCCTTTCAGAAATACCTATCCCGATATTTTCTTCTAGAGATTGTCTATAATCATGAACAATCTCTAATAAGGGATATAAAATTTTGTCCTCCACACCGACAGGGACACATTCCACGAAGAGGGATGGAAAAAAATTTTATGCCCGTAGAGATGCTTTTATCTTTGGAAAAGAAAAAAGGAAACGGCAAAATGGGATGCGAAAAAGGAAAAAATGACAATGTGTCATTTTTTTTTCCAAATTTAATAGATGGTCCAGTATACTCATGGTGTCATAAAATCTTGGTGTACACGGATCTTATTTATAATTTATAATAGAACAAAAGAGAGGAGGAAATGACAAATTGCGAAATTGGTTTTTTTTTTTTTCCAAATGCGGTAGGTGGTCCAATCATGATGTCAAATGTTGATGGGGAATTAACGTTGCTCTAATCCTAAGTATAGTTTGTGAAAAATATTATTCATTACTCTCACTGTCCCATAAAAATAGTAACAAATTTAGAAAAGGTCAAAATATTAAGAAGACATGTATTTAATAATTTGTCTAATATATCAACTAATTATCAAACAAATAATTTAATGCATTTTGTATTAATTAACCAATAAAAATAGTAACAAATTTTGAAAAGGTCAAAATATTAAGAAGATATGTAATTTGTCTAATATATCAACTAATTATCAAACAAATAATTTAATACATTTTGTATTAATTAACCAATCACAATTCAAAGTTTTTATTAATTACTTTTAACTTTATTTTGAGATAAAAAAAATTTGTATTTTTTATTGTTTTAATGAGACGGAGGAAGTATAAAACATCATTAGATGGGTGTTTTCTTCTTTTAAAAAAAATCAAAGTATTCCCTCATCTTAAAGGAACAAACTTAAGTTTTGAGGTGCGTGGGTTACCTTAGCACTCTCCACTAGGATAATAATTTCTAAGAGTATATTTAACAATTTAACAAGAAAAATATTATATAACAAGTGTCATAATGATATTGTATACGTAAATAAAAGAGGTATTTTTATTTTGAAAAATGATCTATTTAATACAATATATTGAGAAGTGTTAAACTTAAGTTACTAATGTTGACCACTTATTTTAGAATGCTTAAACAATACCCTTGGAACACTAGTTAGCATAACCCTTTAACAAATAATAATACTGATATTTTTTGATATCATATGATTGGTCCAAAACACATCTACACAATTGTACGCATTAAAATGAATACAAGTGTTAATTCCACATCTATAGTGAAGATATGTCTTCCAGCCTGCAATCATTAAACCATTAGATCAACCAGTGGCGGAGCTTGGCAATAAATTGAGGGGGAGCTAAAGTTCAAAGAATTTGAATAGCTTAGTGGCATTAGTACTTTGAATTTTTTCTCAGGTCAGATGTTCGAGTCTTCGTTTGACACTTCTAACTTTTGCCAAATATTACCGCATTTTTAAAGAAAAAAGGTCTTCGTGAACCGTAAAAAGTATAAATCATGGTGGAGGCAAGACTCGAGCCTCAACCTCACCACTTTTCATCTTGGAACAAGACCACCGAGGCAAATATCCTTAAAATAACAAGCGTTACTACTAAAACCTATATAATCTATATAAAATAACAAGTGTTACTTAAAATATCCTTCTATCCTCCGCCACTGAGATCAACATTGGGCTTATGTTAGAAACTCTAGCTCTCTTGAGTGAAAATAGGCTCTAGTTGCATTAAAGACACACACACCCGTGTGTATATATATATATATATATATATATATTGTTTTTTACAGCAAAGTTATAGGGAGCAATAAGTGTAGGTACTAGTATTTGAACCTAAATATATACTCATATTTAACGTCTGGTAACTTTGTTCTTAAACTAATTCTTGATGACATTTCCAAACCCTTACTATTGTAAGGTTTCATACTACTCTCTAAGTAACTATGGGGATAAAATTCTCTGATCACTTAATTAAAATCTTGCACTATAAATCAATAAATCTTTTTTGTCTATAAGTTTGATTTTGATCCTTTTAATGTTCAATAAATTTGCTCGCTCACGCAGGTATTGTTGACAAGTTTGGCTGGTGCACCTGGGATGCATTTTACTTGAAGGTGCATCCGAAAGGAGTATGGGAAGGTGTAAAGGGTTTAGTGGAGGGTGGGTGCCCTCCAGGAATGGTCCTCATCGATGACGGATGGCAATTCATATGTCACGATGAGGATCCAATCACAGATCAGGAAGGCATGACCCGAACCTTTGCAGGGGAGCAAATGCCCTGCAGGCTAATAAAGTTTGAGGAAAATTACAAGTTTAGGGACTACTGTAGTCCCAATGGGGCAAAAGGCATGGGTGCCTTTGTTAGGGACATGAAGGAACAGTTTAAGAGCGTAGAGCAAGTGTATGTGTGGCATGCACTTTGTGGGTATTGGGGTGGGATAAGACCCAAAGTTGGAGGGATGCCTGAGTCTAAGGTTATTGTTCCAAAGTTGTCCCAGGGACTAAAAATGACCATGGAGGATTTGGCAGTGGATAAGATTGTGAATAATGGTGTGGGGTTTGTACCACCAACGTTAGTAGATCAGATGTATGAAGGGTTGCATTCTCATTTGGAATCGGTGGGAATTGATGGTGTCAAGGTTGATGTCATACACGTAAGTCTCCTCCGGAATTGTTTTCTTTTTTGCCTCTTTGGTGAATATATTCGTTTTGTCTTATTGTTGTTTTTTCAAAGTAGATTTTTTTCTTATTGTTGTTTCTTAAATGTTGTTTTTATAATTATTTTTAATAAAGTTATGTTCTCTATGGTTCTCTATCAAAATTAAAACCTAACTATCTCTTAATGATTCAAGATTTAGTTTTGCTAATTGATATTTGAATCCTTTTGAATCTTTATAAAAGAGATTATTTAACATTTGTAATTGTAGGTGGTATGCTGGTGTTTGTGTTTGTTAGGATTTGTTTACTCTTTTTTTTCTTTACTTAATATTTTTTCCATTATATTTTCCTTATCATGGTTTTTAAGGAAATAAAAATCCTTGTAATGCTTTTGACATATATGATGCCATTGGTGGTTGTTGTTTTTGAGTTGTAATTGTTGCTTCACTTTGTCGTGAAGTAGACATATTTGTAGTGTTCTTTGTTTATCTATATTCAAACACTTCATAGAATATGAGATTCATGTGTACAATGATACTTATGTAGACCCTGAAGTTAGAATAATATTCTTTTGCTTATAAAAAAAATAATTTCTTAACAAATAGTAGTTGGGATACATGATTTTTATTTTCTATTTAACAATCCGCTAGCGTAAATGCATACCGGGAAAGTCAAGTATTTGTTGCATACAGAGTGAGAATATAGGGAGAGTGAAAAAAGATGGGTTGTGTTAGGGCACCATTACAACACAAACATTCCATCGCAATACCAAAAAATAAAAAAATAAAAACAGAAGAAACAAACACTATACCAACACTATACCACGTTTAAAAAAAAAAAAAAAAAACAAACAAAAACACTCTACCAACCCAATAGCGTAGAAATATTCTTTTCCCAATATGCTAATGTGTTAGCATAGTGCATTTAGATTGCAAAACAACTCCTACACTTAGTCTCTAGCGTAAGAATAATTTTTTGTCTAGTACACTGAATGTTAGCATAGGTTAAAGTTCGTTAGCATAGGTTAAAGTTTAATATTTTAAATTTTAGTGTACGCTAATCTCGAGTGTTCTAAACAAAAAAAATGTTCTTACATTAAGCTAAAAGCGATCTATTTAAATTAAAATTACAGAATTTTACACTGATCCCCAGCATACATTTATAAAACCAGAAGGAGAAAATAGATATGGAGATATGGTGAGCACACAACGACACATGTATGCTGGAGGTCATGAATGCTTAGCTTAAAAAATCAACATGTTACGGTGACCGAATGTGCAATGGGATAATGGAGAAGATGGGTGGAGTTTGGAAGATTAACATGATGATATGTTAGGAAGTTAAAAAATTAAGGGTTATTTAGGGGTATAAAAATTAAATCCCATTTTTTAAATTTTTTTCCCCTCTAAGTTTGATATTTGAGCTGGATTTATAAACACCATGAGACCCAAAACTTCTACAAGGTCTGTTCTATGTATAAGTTGGGCCCCCGGGTAAAACTATGCCCCAGAGGAGTATTTTTCTTGAAAAGAGACACCGATAGAGTCCATACAAAATTGTTTGAAGGCTAATAAGCAAATTGAAGGTTGAAGGCTAATTAGCTAATTTATTCAACCGAAAGTGTTTGTCAAATTGAGTGATGAACTGTCTGTTAAGGCTAATAAGCTTATAAGTTAGGGCTACTAAGTCACAATTAACTTATAAGGTAGTTAAAAATTTGTAAGCCAGCTGAAAGCTTACGAGATACCCGAAAACATAAAAGCTACTTTAAAGCTAATAAATTAGGAGCTGATGATGTAAAATAAAATAAGCATCAAACTTATTGGTTCATAAGCCGTTTCAAGTAGGTTATCAAATATGACCTAACAAGCTAACTTATTAAATAGGTTTATTTTCTAAATACAATCAAGTAACACGAATAACTCAAATTTGTTTAAATTATTTAGTTGATTAGTTTATGAGCTACCTCAAGTCCTTATCAAACACATTAAGTTATTTCAAACAACTTTCCGAATCAGGTTTAAGACTTCTCTAAAATTCTTTTATTTAGGGTCTGTTCGGCAAAACTAGCCTATAACTGTAAGCTTGTAACTTGTATACGTGAGCTTGTAGTTTGTAACTATGAAGCTAGCTGAGAGTTGTAAGCTTGTAGATACGAGCTTATAGTTGTTTAACTGACTATTTGAAATAGTGCTATTTGTGAAAACTTGAATCTCCATGGCTAGAAGTTTATGGAATTCTATAGTATGAGATGAATGAAAAACCCGAGAGAAAGAGAGAGTTTGAGAAAATGAAGAAAACTCAAGTAAAGATAAAATGATTTTCATTAACTAACTTTGTGAATGGATTACAAGTATATATACAACTCAATAGATCAATCTCAACTACTAATCTATAACTAACCAACTATAGAATCCAAGGTTGAGAATTAAAGCTACAACTAACCGCTAAACTAGTTAAACTAACTTAACTTTAAGTTACAATAGAGTTTACTTGCTGTGCAAGTAACTCAATTTCTACCAATTCTAACACTATTTGGTAAAACTAGCTTTTGAAGTAGCTAAAAGTTATGACTGAAAAAGATATACAACATTATATTATTTACATTATATTATTTTAATTTATTCTTTATTTATTAAATAAATAGTTAAAAACTCTTATCTAGCTAAAAAGCTCCTAACTAAGTATGCCGAACAGAGCCTTAATCAATCATGGCTTATATTTTGTCAATAAGAGTGGGCTTGTAATCCCCTTTTTACCTTGCCAAACACACTGACTTGGACATTGATAATATATGAGATGATTTCGAGTCTAATGTCGTGTTTTGCATTTTAGCAGTTACTTGAGATGCTATCCGAGGAATATGGAGGCCGTGTTGAGCTGGCCAAAGCTTATTACAAAGCACTTACTGCTTCGGTGAAGAAGCATTTTCAAGGCAATGGAGTCATTGCTAGCATGGAACACTGTAACGACTTCTTTCTCTTGGGCACAGAAGCCATATCACTTGGGCGTGTTGGTAAGCATTCCAAGTACTCCCTCTTTATATACAAGACTTTTTATAGATTTTGATGTCCATTAAAAAATTAATTAATTTAGTTAGTTAATAGTATTGAAAATGTGAACATTTATATGTATTTTTAAAACTACCTTTATAAATATTATTGAGGATTTAAAAAGTATTAAGTAAATAACAGTGTTCCTGAAAAAAAGTAATTAATTGTTATTGAAAATCGATGCATGGTTTCATAAATAAAAACAAATAAAAATGTCAAAAAAGTTTTATATGTAAGGACTAAAGTTGTAACAAACTTCCATAGATGAATAAGAACAATTTAATGGATAAGTCATTATTGATGTTATGTAAGGTATGCTCGGCAAAACTAACTTATAATTTGTAACTTGTGAAGTTAGGTGAGAGTTTTGAACTTATAATTGTTTAAATAACTGTTTGTAATAGAGCTATTCCACAAAACCAGTTAAGAAAGTTGCTAAAAGCTATTAAATGATCGAAAATGACTACTTGAAGTTAGTTGAATTTATTAAAGACTACTTGAAGTAGTTTTTTGAAAATTAGTTTTCAAAAGCTACAAGCAAATATTTTTAAAAGATACAAACTCTCTTCAATTTGTGTTCATCAAACGAAATTAGTAACTTATTGATATAGTCTAAAAGCTACAACCTAGCTAAAAAGCTACAAGCTACAAGCTTTTTCTGTTAATCATACTTTAAAAAATAAAATTTTGTTGGAAATTAATATACTTAATGAATTAAAAAAATAATTATTTAGCTTTCTAATATAATTTTACTATTTATGTTATCTTATCCTGTGCATGTGATGCATATATAAGATAAAAAAACCCTATTTGCATTACTCTTTTTATGGCAAATTGAATTTAGTTAATTAGAATACTCATTTAATAAAGGTAGTTTAGGAAAAAAAGAATTAAATATTTCTTAAAAAAAATATAAAATGAGTTACATATAAGAAAAAAAATTCTTCTAATAAAATGTGACCGGCCTACATATAAGAACAAATGGAGTAGTATTATGTAACTATTTACTCCTTCCGGTATATATTATAAGAAAAAGTAATCGAAATCACATTTATTAAGAAAGATAGTTGATTGTATTTAATATTTTCAAATTTATAAAACACAGTTACTTAAGAAAAGTTGCATTGAGAATGAAAAAAAAAACTAAATGAAATCAATGCTCTCTAAGAATATTTTAGGAATAATTATATTGGAAAAAGAAAGTTAATTAACTTTTTTATTATATTTGAGAGCAAGATAAGTAGATCTTGTTCTCCTTATATTAGAGATCAGAGTATTTCATTAGAAATTCTGATCCATTCTTCCACAAAAATACCCACAGGTGATGATTTTTGGTGTGCTGATCCCTCTGGAGATCCACATGGTACTTATTGGCTACAAGGGTGTCACATGGTGCACTGTGCCTACAACAGCTTGTGGATGGGAAATTTTATTCACCCAGATTGGGACATGTTTCAATCCACTCATCCCTGTGCTGAATTCCATGCTGCCTCGAGAGCTATTTCCGGCGGACCAATTTACGTTAGCGATTCTGTTGGGGAACACAATTTCAAGTTGCTGAAGAGCCTTGCTTTGCCTGATGGTTCTATTTTGCGATGTCAATATTATGCACTTCCCACTAGAGATTGCTTATTTGATGACCCATTACATGATGGGAAGACAATGCTCAAAATTTGGAATCTCAACAAAGTAAGAACCTACCCTTCTTTAACTCTATAATAATTTTAGCATATAGTTTTCGTCACACTATCATTTACGCTTAATATTTTTGAAAAAAAAAAAAAAAACTGGTGTTATGAAAGAAACAAAACTTAGGTAAAATTGTTAAAGTACTTTCTCCGTTCTCTTATTATTGGTAAAAATAACCGAAATCACATTTATTAAGAAAATTAATTTGGTACAAAGCCGTACTCTATTCTCTCCCGTTAGTCCGGAATAGTGGCCTTGATAGCTAGCATCTTCCTATCTTATCCCTGCGGATTTATTTAAGTATATTTAATTTTCTTAAATTCATAAAAAATATAGTTATTTTAGGAAAATTGCATTAAGAAATTAAACAAAAATTAAATGAAATCACTACTTTCTACGAATATTTTAGGAATAATTGTATTGTGAATAGAAAATTAGTTAGCTTTTTTTAAATTTTAGACCAATATAAGTATGTTTTGGTTTTCTTATATTTATATTAGAAACCAGAGGGAGTATATATCATGAACATGTTATGTTTTGATCAGTATTTTTCTTTTAAAGAATTGTATCGACTAATAAAAATAATTTGTGTAATAGTGTTGATAAGTTATCGGAATTAACCTTATCTGCTTTCTTCATTATAGTATACTGGAGTTTTGGGTTTATTTAATTGCCAAGGAGGTGGGTGGTGCCCCGTGACTAGACGAAACAAGAGTGCCTCAGAATTTTCACACATAGTCACAAGTTCAGCAAGTCCTAAAGATATCGAATGGAGTAATGGAAAACAACCAATGTGCATCAAAGGGGTGGATGTTTTTGCTGTATATTTGTACAAGGAAAAAAAGCTGAAGCTCATGAAATCAACAGACAAGTTAGAAGTTTCACTTGAGCCATTTAGTTTTGAGCTATTGACATTTTCTCCAGTGACAATATTACCAAAAAAGTTAATCCAATTTGCTCCAATTGGATTAGTGAACATGCTTAACTCTGGTGGTGCCATTCAGTCCCTGGAGTTCGATGACCAAGCTACTGTAGTCAAAATTGAGGTGAGGGGTTGTGGGGAGATAAGAGTGTTTGCTTCCGAGAGGCCAGATAGTTGTAAAATAGGTGGGGTAGCTGTGAAGTTTGATTATGAGGATAAAATAGTGAGTGTGCAAGTTCCTTGGCCTAGTTCTTCAATGTCAGTAGTGGTTGAGTATTTGTTTTGATTCCTAACGACGTTTATGTTGGGATCATACGATGTATGATAATGCGCTCTATTTTCATAATAAAAATCTGATTTATCTTTATTTTATTTTATTTTTATCAAATTTTAATTTACTATTTCTGCTTAGCAGTAATAACAAAATTGGATAGTGAAAGTTGTATTATGTTATAAGGCTAATCAAATATACCGGCAATAAAATGGATCACACCGTGTGAAGATACTTTCTATATATTTCTTTTTTTTTTCTTATCCATATTTTTTTCATCTAATGATTTTTATATTTAGGTTAAATATGATTTTGGTTTTTATAAATAGAATATTTCTACCATGCAACCAAATTTTGTATGGTTGCACAACAATCTCTTAATGAACCAATGATTATTTGACACATCAGCTAATGAAGTTTTAAGTTATTGTCATGTCAGCTCATATTAGCTGATTTGTCAAACAAACATTGGTCCACTAAGGGATTGTTTTGCAACCATCCAAAATTTGTTTGCATGGAAGTAGTGCCCTTATAAATATATGATTTTGGATTTCATTCTTGCAAATTTTTTCTTCAGTTTTGATTTTTTATTTTTACATCATGTTAACTTTGGATAAAAAATGGTTATGTGACATAACGAAAGTCATGTCAACAACATTGGTACCACGTTGACGACATGTGGTTTTAGAGACTCAAATAGAAAAAATAAACTTAATTTTAAGTGACTAAAAACAAAATTACCTATTTGATGGACTAAACTAAAAAAATTAAAAATAAAAAAATTTGTGGGACTAAAACAAAGAAAAACAAAAAAAAAATATGTTATATTCTTCACTCCCATTCTCACTAATACAAACATCTTGCTACTTCGTTGACAAGGGGATTTACTAAACCATTACATACCTTAAATAGTCTAAGTAGCAAATGTCATACTCGCGAACAACAATGAACCTAGTTTGAAGAACACGTTGAAGGTGTGACACAAGAGAGTGTGTTGGTGCAACGATTATGGTAGATTCGAGACGATGGTTTTGCGATTCTGTATTTCTAATAGTTTTGGGCATGACTGTATTGTAACACTCCGATTTAAAATTTGAAATATCCTTCTATTTAAATAATATAGTAAAAATGTAGGTAAATTGTTTTTTTTTTAATTTGGTGACCTAGACATGGAACTATTATTACAAAAATGTTTCATTTTAAACCATTCAAATAAAAGTAAAGTCATCATGCCACATGTCACCTGTCAAGTTCGAAACCGAAATGTTACCAACACCGTGCTTTGGAACTCTAACTCTATTTTCATAAAACATCTTTCATTTAAAATACTTAAAAGTTCATAAGTTCATAAATTCTCAAATAGTCCCTCCAGAGTTATTTGTTTTCCAAAACTAGTTATGCATCAAGACGTGTTACATAGTGGTTCTAGCAATACCAACCCAGTGCACATAAGTGGGTTACAACACAAAACAAAAACGACAATTAAGGACTAGGGCCGTCCTTAGCCACCGACTCCGACTCAACTTCAGGAGGCTCCTCGGAGACAAATCTTGATTCCACCTCTTCACTTGATGTTCCAGTATCCTCTAGTTCTTCGTCTTCTAGCAATGAAGGTTCCACGCATACTTAGCTTCAGTGGTCGACGAACTACTACTGTAGTCCAATTCCCAGTCCTCAAATGTCATTATGCGAGACATAAGCCGAGCTGTATTTATCATTGATATACAAGAAAGGAAAGTAGCAAGATAGAGAGAGTAAGCATTCCAAACAAATAAATGTCGACTGTGTGGGATTACATTAGGCAATTAAATAAATAAACAACATGCAACACATCAGATTAAATTTAATTCATTTTACACATTCATTATCATCACCGTGTTCATTAATTACAATCCCAACTTCATTCTCAAATCAATATCATCAATCTCTCTCTTCTGAATTCCATTTCTGCCATTCATAACATATATCAAATCTTTTATTACTTTAACTCTTTCATCCTTAAGTCTAATATTTACGCTAGCTCCTAAGTCACAGAGAGCCTTACCTGAGTACTCCTTGCCTATGCTAACTGAAATGGTGAAGCTACCTGGATCCTTCAGCTTTGGTAGAAGGTTGGATTTGATGATGCTGCTGCACTTCTCTGCTATTGGGAATGTCTCCTCAGTGAGCATTCGCTTCTTCTTCGTCAACAACTCCTTCATGAATCTCGCATACAGAGGCATTTGTGCGAGAGCCTCTGCAAACGGGATGTTGATCTACACATTTCGTAACATCTCCAAGAATTTGGAGAATTGCTTTTGGTCTTCCTCTTTCTTCAATCTCTGAGGATAAGGAATCCTCAAGGGTAATGGTGCTAGTTTGGGTGTGCCTTCTCTTTCTCGTGATCCACAGGTGGATCCAGCGTCTGTTGCATTGCAGTTGGGCCTCTTTCACTCGGTTGCTTTTTCCCTTCTTCCTTCTTCTCAACCTCAGTTGCATCACCCTTCTTCAGTGGCTCCTCATACAACTTGCCACTTCGAAGGGTGACTGCCATGCATCGCTCCTTGGAGTTGGTTATGATCTCTGACATCTGATTGGTCAATTGGTCCACTCGTACCTCCAAGTTATGAATGCTAGCTCTTGTTTCGGCCATGAAGGTTCTAGTTGCTTCCGTCAATCTAGTGGTTGAGTTAACTATTACTTCAACCGCCTTCCCCCAACTCTGCTTCTGTAGTTGTGGTGTACTGGGTGTTGGGCTGTACCATGAGGTGTTGGGCTGTACCATGAGGTGTTGGACTGATTTGTTGGACTCAGATTGCAGGTGTTGGAGTACGTATTGTTTTTAAATACTCCGCTACCCACAAAATTAGCTTGCTCCTCAATGGTTGCCTGACTCTTTCTGACTTCGAAAGCACAATCACCATTCCGGTGACTTCCCCCACAAAAATCGCACCTCAGAGTGGTAGATACAACTGACATATTAATCTGACCCATCTGTTTCATTAATGAAGCAATCTGCTGCTGCATTTGCTTGTTTTGCTCGATTAAGATATGGGCTTGAGTAGAGTCCAGATCATAACTCTTCAGGACGTTTCGCTCTACCTGGGTCCTAAGTCCCTGGCTGCTGCTGAATGCAATGTTTGCAATAATTTCTATGGTCTCTTCAACAATCTTCTTCATCGGCGATCCACCAGCTGCTGCATCAATCATGCTTTGGTTGAATCTGTTGAGCCCATTATAGAACGATTGAATCTGCTGCCAGTCTTGCATGTATGTTGGGAACTTCCTTAACAACTAGTTGTAGCGCCCCTGGGCTTCATGCAATGGTTCGTCGTCCTCTTGCATGAATAAGTGAACATCCTGTCTCAGCTTTGCTTGCTTCCCAGCTGGAAGGAACTTGTCCATGAATTTGGAGACAATTACTTTCCAGCTAGAAAGACTCCCGGGTGCTTGGTTGTTCACCCACGTCAGCGCCTCGCCCCTCAGCGAGAGAGGGAACATTCGCATTCTGATGCCCTCATCCGTAGCACCCTCGATCTTGAAGAATGAGCATACCCAGAAAATTGGCGATATGATCTCTGGGGTCTTGATGCGGTGCACCACTGAACTGATCCTGCATGATTAGGTGGATGTACTGCAGATCGATCGCGAATGCAGTTGCAGTGATGGCTGGCCGGACTATGCTGGAAGCACAGAAGTCCGGGTCCACAGTTGCATATTCCGCCAAAGTTTTCCGGTAAGGAGGAGGCGAAGAGGATCCGCGAGACCCTCCTCCTTTAGTCATCTTCTAAATTTGTTCCTCCCCTCTTGTGCTAGTTTCTTCTTCTTCGCACTCAAATAGATAATGCTACCTACAGAGCACAAAAACAACAAAAAGATTACACAACACCTGTCGAGACAAGAACACTAAAAAAAAAAAAATTCACCTACAACTACTACTAAGTACCGAAAACTAATTGAAACGAATTTCAATCCCCGACAACGGTGCCAAAAACTTGTTGGATTACCGACAAGTGTACCGGGTCAACAAGTAATACAGTCAGTAAGACCAGTTATCTTCCCTTAGGGATTGCAAATTGTTCAATTAATTCTCACCAAAGAGTAGTTAAAAGTGAAATTAAACCCTTAATCCCTTAATCCCTTAGTCCCTTAAGTAATTAAACCATTGAATAACCTTTATTAAAACAGTGGAATTTATGAAAAGTTATATAATTACCCAAAAGTATCCCTACAAGTTGAATAACTATATTGTTTGATTGAAGGCCTATTCTAATCCTTAATCTCCCAATTGAAGAATTAGAGATCCAAAACATAGATTAGCTACTTCCATGTATAATAGTGAAAATACAATCAAACACTTGATTTAGAAACGGAAAAACGTCAATTCATGAAATCAATAAACTAATTCATACAAATCCACCAATTCCTAACACGAGGGTTTCAGTTACACATTGAGAAAATAAGAAGAAAAACAATAGAAGAGTAATCCATAATCATAGACAACTAGGATTACCACGAAGAGATCTTCAATCTTCCAATCTTCCAATCTCCGACCTTCTCCTCCTCTAAAGCTCTCCAAAATCATGTAATCTCCCTCTCTAAAAGCTGCTAACCTAGTTTCTAATCCTAGTTTAAATATATAATTACAAAACCTAAGAGAATCCCCATCATAAATCAGCAAAACAGGCCCGATTGGGCCTGTTCGGGGGGCGCGCGCCAGGCCTGATGCTGGTGGCTTAACGTGGTGCTTGCGCCTGGGCGCCCCAGCCTGGGCGTGTGGCATCTGATCCAACTCCGTTTCGCTCCGTTCTTGTGGCATTTTCAAGGTCTTTTCACCCTCTTTTCAATTCCATAATTATTTTCTTCAATTAAGCTCCGAAAGTACTTGAAACATACCCAAAACGGATCAAAACGTTCAAGGGATTCTATACTAATAACAATTCTTAAAACTAATAAAAACATCCTAAATTTACAAGAGAAACAAGTCAAATCCATAGTAAAAGGGAGTCTAAATCATGCTCAAAACATAATATATTAGACCCAAATCAATTAGGTTTGTCATGTTGTTAATAATGACGTAGGGCTTAGTTTATTGCTATGCTTTTTTGAAGCTACTTTCCTAAGTTCTGTGTAATTCTATCCTTCTTGTTATTTTTATTACAGGTACAGAAGGAGCATGCACGAGTCTTGGCCGAGCAGGAGTACACTCCACACCTTGGATGTAAATTTAATCATTGAGGGAACTAGGATCAAAGTGTGTAATTAATATAGCTTAGTTTTGTAGCCCAAGACTTGTATTAAATTTGTATCTGGGCATTAGGTCCCTCTGGCTGTATTTAGTATTTAAGTTTAAGTTTTAATTTACTCTGATTCTGACAGGTTTATAAAATGAAAATTTTGGGAAAGTCCGATAAATAGAGGAAACTCTGTCGGATTTTATCTAGGAATTTTCAAGAACTAATTAATCTCAACTTAACTATTAGTAATTAAGCTACTTAATTATGAGGGTGTTACACAATTGCTACATCCTTTGATTGCCAGACATAAGCCTTTTGATCTTAATGAACTCTTTTCATTGTATTTCGTGACAAGTATCTTTCAAAGGATAGGATGTTGTCCTTGAACCCCTTGTTTTGTTGAATTGCTTTGACAAAACAATGAATTTTGCTAAACTCGAGGTTATTCTTTCTGATCTTTTTAACCCAAGTATAGCCCTGCCAAATCTTTGCGAACCCTTAGTAAGGATGAAAACTTAATAGGCTTGGCCATAAGAGCTTTGGAGAATCGGAAGAAAGTGGAGTTGTTATTAAGTTAATGGTTTATGGGATAAAGTCTTAGAACCCATTGTTTTGAGGTGCCTAGGAGTGCAAGTGGGTAACTATAGATGGTGAAAATTTTTGAGGATTAGCGGAAGCTTAGTGATGAAACCGACCCAATTTAAAGGCCAATTAGCAAGAGATAGACCCTACCCATAGGTTGAGTCACGATAAAATGTGTCTTAATTCATTTAAGGAAGATAGAAGTGACGTCCTTAAGTGGACCATATCCCAAACAAACTGTGAACTATGGAATGACCTTAGAGGGAATATCATTAAAGTTTGAGCCCGATCGTAGCAATAGTGCCCCGCGTTAGCGTAACCCTTAAGGATTAAGGCATGAGGTTTAAACCTAGAAGTGTGAGATTAGAGGCCAAATGTAGCGTAAGTAAGAATTTTAAGTGATGATGAGCAATTATGTTGGTAAGTTTGAATTAAGTTAGGGAGCAAAGGGAGATAAAGATAGAGTAAGTATGGTGGCGAATTGAGAATTTTGGATGAATTTCGGTATTAGAACTCATGAGTGTCTAAGTTAATGGAGTAAGTTGCGAGAAATGAGATGAGTTATTGACGTTTAGGATGAATCCGAAAGGAGGATGAAGTTATTTTGAGGATATAGAACGAAAGTTAGGATAAAACCCCGCGGAGTCAAGAGAAGGAATGGACGAAAATATTAGAGTTTAGCGTCTTTTGGAGTATTAAGCAAGAAGGAATTGTTAAGGATTAGACTATTGTGATTAGTTATGATAATCTAGTGTTGTTAAGAATGATTGATTTCCCGACAGTAAGAGACATCTTAATGGTTTTAAGATATGATTTTGTGCTTTTGAGGATGGGTAAGACCGCAATTGTTTGAGTGTAATCTAAGTTAGTGTCTAAGATTGGAACATTTGTCATTGGATGTGTTTGATGGAATAAAAGGGTGAGTATGAAGAAGTAATTCCATTGAAGTTCCCGAAGGAAAGATAGTGCCAAGATGTGAGTGGTTATTAGCAAAGCTGACATGAGACTTAAAAACCTAATCGTACATAATTGAACCTTTTGTATATTTTCACTTGAAATCCCTTGTTACAATATTTTGTGTGACCAACCCTTGTCAAATTTATTCCCCATACTTTTCATGTAATCCCAGAAAATTGTTACCTTGAGGAATTGTTGAAGATTCTTCATGTTTAATTATGGAAGTATGCATGTTGTGCTTGTTTGATTGTTTGTGTTTTCTTTTCACTTCATTTCTCGGGGGCGAGAAATCTTTAAGTTTGGGAGGAATGTAATACCCGCAATTTTCCCCATTTTAATAAATTGATTTTTGAAAATTTGTGATTGGACATTTCTTTTTAAAATTAATATAAAGTTAGTATTTGACTTATATTTATGAGTGAAAATAATTATTTGGAATTTATTTTTATAATGATTTTATTTTGTGTTTTGGAGAAATTGTTATTTATTGATTTCTTTGATTTAATTAACTTTGAAAATTCATAACTTTTGACTGGTAAATCGGAATCAGACGAATTTATAGTCAACACGATCGCATTGAAATATAGAATTTATTTTTGTGCAGTTTGGTATTTAATATGCTGCTCACGAATTTTTGGGTATTTTGGATTTTTAAGAAAGTATCACGTTTTACTAATTAAGAAAATTTGAAATATGATTTGTAAATGTTATTTACTGTAATGGAAAAATATTATTTTTACCCGTGTTAGTGTCATACAGTTTCAATATGTATTTTGAATTGTTAGACATCCATTTATTAGTGCACAAGACCCTAGGGTAACCTAATTAATGCAACTTATCTCTAAACCACCCTATTCAAGACCAACATTTAATGACCCTATCTTATAGTGGATTTTTGGCCAATGGGGGGAGTTTACCTTTTTATCTCTACACACTCTCCCATTCTAATTAGTTTTTCGACCCCATTTTTTATGAAACACACCCCACCCACCTAAACTCTATAAATACCCCCATATATCCTCACCCACACACTCTTACACACACACACACACACTTACACTTACAAACAAAAAAAAAATAAATAAAAAGATGGAGGGAGAAGAGAAGAAGAAGCTGTGGAGGGAGGAAGAAAAAGAGGAAGGAGGAGCTTTTGGTTTTCACCCCCTTTTTTTCATCTCTAACCTAGGTATTGATCCTCTAACTTATTTTTCTTTCTCTTTTCATTTGTATTTTCGGTTTTTATTTTTGGTTCCATGAAGGGTTTTGTTGTTTGATGCTCAATAGCTTTTGCATGTGTATTTTCCTTGTTTCTCTTGATTTTCTAAGCATTATTATATATGTATTTGAGTTTGAAAGCAAAAAATGGACATGCATCCATGAGGAAGGTCCCCACGGTTTTTTCCATTGTTTTGTTCAAACAATTTTTGTTTCATTACCATCAGTTGATTTGTGTTTAGAATAAAGAAATATGAGTTGATTTATGTTGTTCTTGAAGTATATGTGATGTTGTGTTTGTAAAAATCTTCTCTTTTTCTCCATGCATGTCACGACCTAGAGTTGAAAATAAGGGAAATAAATTTTGTTTGGGTGCATGTTATTAATTTGTCAATCTTTGTTATTTTTCCTAGCTGATTTTCGGTTTGTATGAGAAAATAAGTTGTTAAATTGATTTTTTTTCTCTTGGTTTGGTTAATTGGTGCCATACGGTTTTGTTGTTATTGTTGTTCAAATGATTTTTATCTTGATGCATGTGATTGAGTTGTAAACCTTTGTTGTTTTATTGATGTGTGTTCGGTCCTTATATGGAAATAAATGGTTGAGTTGATTTTTGCTATGATATGCTTGCTTTGGGTGCTATACGGTTTTGATTAGAGAGCATGCATGTGTAGGTTGAATTAAAAATCTTGTGTTCATTGCTAGTGTGTAATTCGGCCAAGACATGAAACTTAGAAGGAATGATTTTTGATTTCAATGCATGTAGAATTTTTGTGAGGTTTACCTATTTTCCTTGCACCATGATTCGGTTCCTCAAGAAAATAATTGATTAAATTGATTTTAGTTTGATTTTGCGTATATGAGTGTCATACGGTTCTCATATCCATATGCATGCCTAAGTGTAAAGTTGATTTATGATGGGTTGTTTTAGGTTTGATGATTGATACGTGTTTTGTTTGAACTTGGTTTGTGAAGGTAAGATGAAAATCTTAAGTTATTTGCTAATGATGATGTTGGTTCGTTTTCTTAGTATAAGTTAGGGAAATGATTTTTGTGTTGGTTCTAAGAAATATATATGTGTTGACTAATTACTATATGTTAAAGCTTGATTAAGGGAATGCTTGATTTTGTGCTTTGGAGGAGTCTTAGGGAAACAAATGGATTTTTGGTTCCTTAGGGTGCACAATTCAGTTTTAACATGTACATTAGGGAAAGAGTTTATTTTGTTACATGCTATATGCCATTTGAATAATCTCTAGTGATTTTGAATTGGTTTGGACTTGTTTTGGTGTTTTATTTAATTTTGGTTTGATTTGGTGTTGATTATGGAAATTAAGGTTTTACTTGAAAAAGATTTGGATGAAAAGTACTTGCACATGTTTAATGGTTTTGAAATTGAACCACTGTTTTTATAAGATTAATCTAAGTGCCTCTAAAATTTTGTACGATTTTTAGAATCGATTTACTATTTTAAAAGAATTGTTTTTGAGAAAACGATTTTGGAAAAATGAGTTTTTCGGGTTGAATGCAAACTGAATTTTTGAACCTGTGCTACTCCAATGGATTTGAAATTTTTATGGTAATACCTTGCACAAGTTAGGAGACTTTCTGTAAAACTTGAGGTTGTTTGGAGTTGATTTGTTATTTTTACTAATTGCGAAACAGAGAGCAGTTCAGTTCAGGATTTTCAGAACTAGAGAGAATTTTAATTATAAAAATGTGACCTATCCAACTCCAAATAATATGATATTTTTATGCTATGATCTTGGATGTGTGACGATGTCCTGTATCAAATTTCGTGTCAATTGGAGTTATTTTTCTATTTTTAATAATTGCATGTTTGCCTCAGGTTGTTGCAGACCTGATTTGATTTTCAGGGCAAATCTGAATGAAAACTTGTGTTCTGATTGTTGGATTGACATGAAAATTTTATGTGATGAATTTTAATATATTATTAATTGTTTTGTGTAACATCCTAAATTTAATTCTTTGTATAATTGATGATAAGATAAGCTTAGAGTGAGGGGAGTGAAAATAATAAGTCAGAATTAGTTGAATAGAAGTTTAGTTTTGGAATTAGAACATAGACCTCTAGGAAATTAAAAATGCAAGATTTCTACTCAAAACATGGATTCCACCGTTGGATGTGAAGTTGGATATATTTAGTAGCTTGCTTTAAAATTTGGGCAAAATCCAACGGTGTACGAAGAAGTTATAACCCTTTGAAGTATGAAACTTAGCTAATAAATCAGTTTTTCCATCTTTCGCTCAAGCGAGTATATGCTCGCTCGAGCGAAACTCTTTAATTCAGACCCAAAATCTCTGAGTAGTTTTCACCCCAGCGAGAACAGACACGCTCCAGCGAGAATTTGGTTCGCTTAAGTGAATAGTTTTTAGCTTAAGCAAAAACGGCTCGTGTCAAACCCAAAATCTCTGAGTAGTTTTCGCTCAAGCGAAAAATCGCTCGCTCGAGCGAAAATGGTCTGAGCAACAAAAAAAAATGACGTGTGGACCACTCATTTCGTGGCGCCACCAATCCCCAACCACAAATTCCAGCCCCATGCAACAAAAACAAACCACCCCAACCAACATAAACACACACACAAAACATCATCTTCTTCTACTCCCTCCCTCCACCATTTTTTTCTCTCTCTCTCTCTCCTAGGGTTCCAAGTTCATCCACCATTTTCATCCCATTGATCATCAACCATCAATCATTAATCATCCTCATCAAGCTTTCTCCAAGAAAAATGAGTTAGAGATCCTTTCCTTTGCTCCCTCTCCTTCCCACGCCTCTCTCTCTCTCTCTCTCTTATTCTCCATTGATCTCTCAAACCTCTAACTATGGAGAATCATCTTCCTTATGCCATATAATCAAGATCAAGACAAGGAGAGTTCACTTCCCAAATACAACCATCACAATAGGGTTATTCATCACCATTGGATATTAACTATCTTGAGGTGGCAAGCAAATCTCAAAAGATTCAAGGTTCCCAGGTTCTAAAGCTAGGGCAAAAGAAAATATCCTTATCTCATCATATTTGAGTTAAGGGGGTGGGTATTGGCTTGTCTTGGAAAAGGGTTTCTAGTTATTATATAATGGTTTGCTAAGGTTTATGTGTGTTTGTGTAGTGATTAGGAAACCCTAAGGTAGAGAACAATAATAATAGTTTAATTTAGGTAAATAAAAGAATTGAACCCTAGGTAGTGCTAGTGATTAAATCATAGGCTAAATGTTAAATGTGAATATGAATGCTTGACAATGATGAACATGAATTTGTGATAATATTTGCAAATAATTGTGTGCTTGATAGATGATGTGTATGTTCAATTTGACATGTGCTACTTAATAATTGGAGGTTAAAATATTGATTAAGAAAAAGTCATCTATGTTGAAAACAAGAATATGAGGCACAAAACTAAATAAAAGGGAATGCAGTGCGATTGATCCTTGGAGACACCAGCACACTAGGTGCCCTGCTAGGTGTTTCAATTAGTCCTGTTAGGGCCAATTGCCTGTCATGCAAATTGCCCATTAGGTCCAAATGCCCCGTTAGGCGTCGGTGTGCCAATGGATCAATTCGCTGCACAACTAAAAAGGAATAAAATGTGGACTGGAATTAAGGGAAATGAATTAAGTAAATTAATAAGCATAGTTCTAACTGGTGATGCCTAATGGGTGTAAAGTCCTGACAGGTGTAAAGTCCCTAACAGGTGTGCCAATTACTTAGCAGGTGCGTCAAAATCCTAGTGGTGCAAAGGAAAAAGGAAAATAAGTATCAAGGAAAGAAAAGAAAATGGGAACAAAATTATAAAAGGGAAAATATTGAAAGAGGAAAACAGAATCATAGTAACATGATGATATAAAATATGGAAATAAGACTTGGGATGCAATTGAATGAAATTGTGGTTATGATTGCAATGAATGTGCATTATGTGAAGTGCTTGATATCTGTGCTTGGCTTAGTGGATTATTATGTCTAATTGGAAACTGCCTTTCTATTTCATGTGCAATACTCACTCCCTTAACATTTTTCAGGTACTGAGATCGAGCTAGCACAGCCCCCGGCCGAGCAGGTGCACTCTCCGTCACAGGGAGAGTAGAGTCTAGTATAATAGGACATGGAAATGTCCTGGGCCCGATTATCATGATGATGATGTGATTTATTTTTGTTTGTAAAAATGTAAATATTTACTTTTGGGTGGGCCCAGGACAGCCTCTTGGGAAAGGGGTATTTTGGAAAACTTAGTAATGTGAAAACATGTAAATAGTTGCTGAATACTCTGATAACTACTTGACTGCTGATAAGTGCACAATGTTGCACAAATTATGTTTTTAGCCCTGGTTGCTTCTGAATGAAATATGAATATCTTGTTTAAGTAGGTTGCAGGTTAAACTAAATTTTTGGAAGTTCTACAAACAAAGGAAACTCCGTGTGTTTGACGGGAGATTTTTATAAATTAAAAAGGAAATTTTAGATTTGCTATTTTCAATAATGGATATTTAAGGGTAGTTAATGTAGGGTGTTACATTTTGCAAAGTTTGGGACTGAAATGAGTTGATTTGACATGGTTTTGGAATTCTATTTTCTTGTCTTTCCCGTATTCGGTCTAGTGCATTATTTGGTATTTAGTAAGTGCATGTAATTCTTTGTGTACATTCTTTAGACTTGGCTGGATTTTTATTTTGATTGTGACATTTGAAAATGATTAAATAAATATAATAAGTTGGTATATGTTTTTATAAAGTGAGCATGTTTCGGTTAGGGTAAGTTTATGGATTTAGTGTGATTGTTTGCTATGCTATGCGCTACTTGAATAGGATTATTTGCATTTTTAGGAAGTGAAGGAAAATGAGTTGAGTGTATAAATCCTGTGATTAAAGTAATATATTTGTTCTTGTTTTAAATGATGATGCGCTAAGATACTTGATTTGATGATTTGCTTTCGAATATAGGTTGGTTTTGAGTTGTTTGATTTTAATTTATTTATGGATATTGGAACTATTTCATGAATGTCCAAGTATTGTTTAAAGAGTTATGGTTTGAAAAAGAAATTGTAGTCTTGTGAACTAACGAATGTTTTTGTGATGTTTTCGGATTTTCGAAAAGTGATTTTATGGAACCGTATCGTGGCGGTCCAGAATTTTAATTTTTTTTCCAACTTGTAAAATGTTTTCAAGTGTTTAGAAAGCATAGATTTTAAGTGTTTTAATTTATAGTAAAAGCTATATCGAAAACCTGAAGTTTTTCGATGTTTTCGGGTTCGAGTGAGCTGATGTCCAAGGTGGACCAGCCATTAACCTATTTATTTTAAAATAATTTTTTTAATTGTTTTATTATGGTTTTAAGGAATGAAAAGTGTTTAAAAAAGTTTTGGAACAAAATTGAGAAAGGCTTTTGTTTTGATTTTACCTGAAGGATTTTAATATAAGTGTTCAAGGAATGAGTTTTAATTAATGACTTGACGTTTGAATTGAAATGTGATATTAATGTGTGATGTTTATCTTAAGGAATTTAAAAAGTGTCAGTGGTGGACGTGTGCCGTAAGGCGGGTGCCGTAAGGATTCTTTGCGCATCTGTCAACGATTAAGGTTCATTTGAGGTAAGGAGGGGGTATTACCTCTACTTAGGAAATAGGTTCTAGACTGTATATAGTGGGAACTAAGGATAGGTGAATAAATAGAATAATAAATCTTAGGGTAGTTGATAACTCTAGACTTTGGAATAAATAAATAAAATAAAGGAACTTGTTTAAGCATGAGAGAACATAGGACCATGACATTTAGTGTTTAGGGTGTTATATGATTATATGTGTTATGTGAAATTAATATTTGTGTTGACGATGAACTTTCTGTGTATGTGTGTGTTGTGAATGTTTATACCGTGTTACTGGACATTAAAACTCATAAAATTGGAAAATAACCGTGGGTTTCACCTTCCCATTAGGTGCCCTGTTGGGTGAAAATTGCCCGTTAGGCTCAAATTTCTCGCTCAGGTACAAAATTGCTTGTAGGCCAAAATTGCCCGTTAGGTATGGGTGTACCCAATGGATTAATATGCTGCAAGGGTAATCAATAATTAAAATGTGTGGGAAAGAATAATGGTCAATAAAAACTATATAATATAATTACTGGTCATAAAAATCCTAATTGGGTGTATATGCCTACTGAGTGACAAATCCTGAGTTGAGTGCAAAGTCCTAACAGGGTGTGAAATTGCCAAACAGGTGCGCTAAATCCTAATGGCTTAACTTATTGGTCATAACTCATTGGTCATAATTATTGGTCATAACTTATTGGTCATACTCATTGGGCATAACCTATTGGTCATAATCATTGGGCATAACTTATTAGTCATAACTTATTGGTCATCACTCATTGGTCAGAATAAATTATTGGTTAAAATAAATTAAATAATGTTTGGGTGTGAAATTGTGTGAATGTGATGCGATGCTATATTTGATAAATGTGGTTGACTTAGTTATTTACTATGTCCTTTTAGAATATATTTTCTAAGTATTGTGTAATGCTCAGTCCTTACCTTTTTTCACACAGGTACCGAGCCCGGGCTTACACCACCATAGGCCGAGCAGGAGTGCTCTCCCTTATTGGGAGAGTATGTAGTTGTAGTTAGTGTCATGTCCGTCCTGGGTGTATTTTGGGATTTTTGATGTATATATGACTTACTTTCGCTGAACTTGTATATATGGGGTTTTGGTGCTAGGATGTAGCACAAGGGTGGCCCAAGACTCCTCCTTTTGGGAAAGGAGTGATTTTGGGAATGTACATTTCCAAAACTTATTTACATTCTGTTATCTGCTGATGATGATGCCTTATGAGGCAAATATGCCCTGTTGACTTTTTGTTTATAAGACTATGTGAAATGACAGGTTTATCAAGAAAGGAAATAATATTTTGGGAAAGTTACAAAAACAAAGGAAACTCTGTCCGATTTTCATGGAGGATTTTCATAAGTTAATAAGTTTTAAAACGAAATTTTCAAGTAACCAAACAATTAAATAGGATTAAGGGTTTTTTTTCTAGGGTGTCACATCTCCAGTGGAGTATCTCGACAACGAAGAGCGGAAGTGTGACCCGGAGAAGGCACCGACAACAGCTTTTAGTAATTAGGGTCTCTAGCTATTTTAATTTATGTTATGTTTGATTTGGTGTTGTATCTTACGAAGTATTCAGGTTGACCTTGTTCAGATACCATGTAACTCCTGAAGTTTTTCAGACTTCGTATTTGATACTTTATCATGATGATTTTGATTATGGTAAATCGGGTTTCAAAGCGCGATGTTGGTAGCATCTCGATTTGGAACTTGATGGATGAAGTGGGACATGAATGAACTAACTTCATAATGAAAATGTTTTTGAAAAGAAATGTACTTACAAGGATGAACTCATGCCCATGTCATCAATGAAAAAAAAAACTACCCGTATTTTCATGAATTAAAATAAAAGAATATTTCCAAGTTTCTAAATTGGGGTGTTACATAACCAACTCTTGATTCCACTATTAGTTTCCCCCAAGCTTATAGTTGCTTGAACTACAACTTATAACTTTTGAAGCATGGGTACACCGTTTTAGGAGTCGTACACGTACCGTGTACTTTTTGGGTACGGGTACGGGTACGTACCCGAACAAAAAAAAAATAAAAAAAAACTTGGGTACATATTTGGGTACGCCGGGGTACGCGGTGGATACAGTACCCACCAATTGGGTACGACACAACACCACTAAAATTGAAAAATTTTATTTTTTTTCTTTTTTTTATTCCCAGCCTTAGACATCTTAATCTTATCCTAGGGTTGAGTTTTGAAGCAAACCCTCTCTGCCTCCTCTCTATCTCTCGAAGCACCCTCTCTACCTCCTCTCTCTATCCCTACTGTCAACTGTCGTTCGCTCGCCGTGCTGCTCGCTGCTGTTGTCGTACTGCTCGAACACGTCGCCGTGCTGCTCGCTGCTGTCGCCGCCGTGCTGCTCGAACCCGTCATACTTATGGTACAGAGATAAAATACTTCTACTTTGTTACTTATTTTTCTAATGAGATTTGCTGCATCTTGTAATTTTTCAGTTTTTTTTCATAGTATCATACTGATTTTGTAAGCTTATTCTTTTTTATAGTATCATACAGTTATTTTTTCAGTTTATTTTTTCATAGTATAATAATGATTTTCTGCATCTTTAATTGACTGATTGAGTAAGCTTGTTCTATAAATATGGTAATGTTGTTAGTAACTATAGTAAGCTAACTCTATTTGAAAAATCTTTAATTTTTAAGTGTTTATTATTAATCTGAACTTAATGTTTTCGTTTTTACATCAAAATAATTTTTAAGTGTTTATTATTAATTTTAACTTAATTTTTACTTTACTGATTTTATTTTTTCCATTTTTTAAATTTAAATATAATTATATTAATAAAATAAATGATTGAATATATATATATATATATATACCTACCCGTACCCTAGTTTTTTATAAATTGTCGTACCCCTTACCTGTATCCGTACCGGGTACCGGTACTGTAACATCCTCAAGTTTCGATTTCGTTAGAAATGTGGTTATGTGTTTAGCATATAGGATTTTAAGCTAAGTGTAGAATGGTATAAGTTAAGAATAGGTTAGAATGTGTTTAGGATGTAGGTTTTAGCTAAGAGTAAGTTAGAAAGGGTTAGACTTGGCTTAGAAGACTTAGAATACAAGAAAGAAAGGATAATTTAAGGCTTTAATCGATTAAAGAGGGTGTTAATCGATTAATTTTTAAGCACCTTTCAGCCAATAATCGATTAAGGTGCAGCTTAATCGATTAAGATAAGAGGCGGCTTCAGGCCTTAATCGATTAAACTGCAGTGTTAATCGATTAAGGGTTGTTGATCAGTCATAAAACACGTGTTTATTGAAGTATTTTTCATTGTTTCTTCTTCCTCTTGCTCGAGCTCTTCTTCTCCTTATACACTAGGGTTTTCAATTTCATGAATCAGCATCAAAGAACATCAAATTAAACCCTCTAAATCTTCCACCCATCATTCCCTAATCAATTCCCCTCTTACAAATCTCAATTTCATCCCTCTTTCATAAAACCCCAAATCACCCATGAAACCCCAATTTGTGTAATCCATCACATAGGGCCTTCTAGTCATCAAGGGAGCTTAAGGATAATAAGAAATCAAGGATCAAAGGGCTAAGAAGCGTGGTTGAGAGTTTTGTGGTGTTGCTTCTAAGAGTTCTCAAGTTCTTCTCTTCCCTCCAAGAGGTATGGGGTTTAAATTGGGTTTAGCTTAGGGGAAAGGTTTGAAATTAGTAATTGGGACTTGACTAGGTATATTTAGATGTTTGGTTGAAATTAGGATTAGGAGAAAACAGTTTAGTGTAAAAACCCTAAGTGATGGTTATGTTATATATATGATTTTTATGTTTAATGTATTAAATCTTATGTTAGCTTTATAATTGTTGTTATTCTGTGTGTTTATGATGTGCTTGCAAATTATAGAATTAAAGTATTAATAGTTATGCATACCTTAGGGTCAAGTACTATTCGATTGAGTGTGAACCAAACTAATGCAATTTGTAAAAGAGAACAAAAAGGGGTTTAAATCTCAATTGAAAAGCACTTGCATATAGCATCATTCATGGTGTAAAGGGGACGTTAGGAGTAGGGGAAAAACATACGTCGTTTCGATTGATGAGGGCAAAAGTAAATTACTGGAATTATTGTGGAGAACTTTGATCCTGCAAAGGACATGGGTTTGATTCCCGTGTTGGGGATTGGTTCTATGCGAGCCATAGTGATTCCATTACTTTGGCTCGTTTTGGCCAGTCGAGGGTGATTTCTGCTAAAGCCAATTTGGATGAATCAAACCAAATTGTACGAGGAACTCCCCTACGGGGAGTGTGTGAAGTACTGTGCAAGCGGGTAAGCGAGGTACCTTCCTAAGTGGAGGTGAAGCACCCAATCAGAGGTTGAGAAATACTTACTCCTGGTCGGTTTTTCCCCAGAGTGGAGGGTGTATGTGAGGATGATAAAGTGTTAATGAAAAGGGAAAAGTTAAAGTGTTAAAGTTAAAGTTAAAGTGATTATGTTAAAGTGAAAGTGTGGAAGAAATTGCATAAATGAGTTAATTCATTGAATCCGATCAAATTGTTCAAATTAATGAAATGAAATAAATTGTGTAACATCGGATTCAAGAATCGAATTCATAAAGTGTGACGTGCATAGCATAATCATGTGATTGTATATTAAAGTATAAAACTATAAGTATGAATCGCTTTAGATTGATGATTGTTATTGTAAATTCCCTTTTTAAGTTGCTTGATGTTAGGATTGTGCCTAGTTATGCCTTATTATTATTTTCAAATGTTTTCCCTAATCTAAATTCAAGTTACTCACCCTTACATGTTGATATTTTAGGTACTCATGACGAGGATCTACCTACTGTTCCCTCCGCCGAGGATCATTACACTCCCCCTATGGAGTGTAGCTGCATTATCAAATTTCAGTATAGTTGCACCCATTACAGTTTACTCTTTTGATGCACACACTATAGTTTACTCTTTTTGATGTAAATATCTATATACTATACAATGGTTGTGAGGATGTTTAACATCCATTCTTTTGATGTAAATTTAACTTTACAAGCCACAACCTATTTTTGGAGTGTATGTAAACTCTTATGAACCTTATGGACTTTGTAAAACAAATGGTTGTATCATGACGATGCTGCTTAATACTTGTGAGCATAAGTATTGATACGAATGTATAAATATAAATGTTCTGGTTTTTGACAGGGTTTCTATTTTAGTTTGGGGAAAGTCCGATTTATAAACGAATCCTTGCGAAAATTTTTCTTGAATTTTTCCTAATTGCATTAAAATCTAATAGATTAAGTTTAGGTGTTACAGGTACCACACCCGTACTCATGCAACCCAACGTTATAACAATTAATCACAATCCTATTGATTTAAATGAAGTCTCCCATACCTGAGAATCTTATAGAAACACTGGATTGGTATAAACTGGAGTTATAGAGTGTATTGGACACGATCATTCAACGATAACATGTGAGATCGAATAGAATCAAACTTATGATATGAATACTAAGGGTAGAAACAAGAATAAGGATTCATTATATTGAATAAGAATTAAGACTAAAAACATAATTATTAATTTTCTTATGTTTCTTTACAGGACAATCGTTTCCCAAGCCCAGGTAATCGGTTATCCATTTATACATAATCATTTTATACAAAATTTACTTGGGTAACCAGTTACTCTAACCAGTTAACCGATTATGTAGTATAAAAATCACTTGTACTCGATAATCGGTTACCATTTCAGGTAACCGATTAATAGCAAGATTTGAGGCCAAATCCACTTGTTTTCAATTTCAATTCATTCCTTTAACCCAAATTATCACTTAACAACTATCACATAAAAGTAAATACATATTTTTACATAAGTTCCAACCACAATTTGTCCGGATAATACAACTCATATTATCAATTTGACATGATTAGACATTTAAGCATAACTTCACCTAATTCACAACATATCATACTAAATCCTGAATTATGAATATATATATATATATATACCAATTTTAATTCTTCATTCAATTTACAATTATCATTTAGAACATGCTCATATGTTAATCATTGGTTATTGGGACCTCCAAATCACTTAACTGATTCTTAACTTCGCAATTATTTTCCCTACCTCAAGCTTATAGAAGGTTAACCTATAACTCGTAGTTATCAATCACAATCCTAGTGAAAAATGAAATCTCTCATACCTGATTCCCTTCAGACAAAGCTTAAAAAAGCTCTAAACCAAACTTGGGACCTCTACCAATTTTGGAACAAAAACAATATAGCAGCACTACAGACAGGAACAAGGAAAGCCTTTGAATCCACCACTTAATTAAAATAAATTTGAGGTGTTTAAGTGTGGAAACTCAGTGAGCGTTAAACCCACGAATTTCAGAGGAGTGTCCTCAATAAAACTGAGCTTGATTATGAGGAGAAACTGAGTTGGGGCTTAGCTATTTATAGGGGAAGTTAAGGAGGTGAAAAAGCATTCTTCAAGAGAAAAAAACCATGAGATTGTGCCAAAATCTCAGGTGACTCACCTTAGGCTAATGGTTACTCATCACAGTGGAAGTAGGAGGTGGAAAAAGCAGAGAAAGGGTAGGGTTTGAATCATCAATACCTTGCTTCTTCACTAAGTTTTGCAGAGATAACCGGTTACTAGAGTTGGTAACCTGTTATCAGGCCTCAAAACTAAACAGTTTGGGGAAAATTACCCTACGATAATTGGTTATCTCAACTGATAATCGGTTATCGTGCTTCAAAATCATATAAACTGGATAAAATACATTGTGATAATCGGTTATCCAAACCAATAACTGGTTATTTTAGTGTAAATTTCAAAATATTATACTTTATTCATTTCCCTCCAAAATAATATAATTTTATTTTCCTTCAAAAATGTATTTTGCATCATTATATCAATATAATTTAATTTAATCAAAATACATAATATTTATTAAATTAATGGGTGTTATACGACTTCCATTAACCAACATAGCAAGGCTACTTGAGAAGACACACGCTTTTATCCAAGAACTCTCACTTACCACAAAAACCCATTCTTATCATCATGTAGTCAATAAAGACCTAGCTTACTGAATCATATGCCTTCTCAAAATCCACATTAAGAATAAAATAGTGCTTTCCAAACCTCATAGCATGGTCGACCACCTCATTAAGAATCATAACCCCATCTTGAATTTGACGGATAGGTAGAAGGCAAATTGATTCCTAGAGATTAAGGCTCCAATAACACCTCTGAACCTAGAAGTAAGAGTTTTGGAGACAATCTTGTATAAACAACCAAGCAAGGAAATAGGACAGAATTCGCTTAGAGTTTGAAGATTATTCATCTTAGGAATTAAAGCCACACCTCCTCCTTTATCAAATTCCAGAATTTTTGTGTGAATCTAAAATTGAATTTATTAGGGCCCGAGCTCTTATCTCCGTCATAGCTAATAATCACACTCTCTAACTCCTCCAACAAGGGAGGACCAACCAAGATAGAAATACCAAGATGTCTCCCTTGATTAAAAACAATACCATCCAAAGTTGGCATATCAACTAACTCCTTGCTAAAATGGTTGTGAAAATGAATATAAGCTTCAGCCTTTATCTCTTGCACCCCTTTCACCCAGGACTCATCCACACGTAAGGCATGAATAATATTCTTCCTGCACCTACTGGCCAGACAAGTATGGAAAAAGGCACTATTCATATCCCCATCGTGAATCCACTTAACATGGGATTTTTGACATAAAAAACTCTCATTGTCAAGACTTTTCCACAGAGCATTCGTCAATCTCTTCCTTTTAACCAATTCAACTGGCTCAAGTCCCACATAACCTACTTTATCATTTAAAGCTTCATGAACTAATTACCAAATTCAAAGACATTCCATTGTCGGAGGACCTACTTAAGAGATTTAAGCTCTTCCAAAATTTGCATGAGACAACCAACAATTGAATAGAAAGGCTTAGGACCCTAATCCTCAACATCGTTAATGATTCAAGAAATCGCAAGGCAAAGCCCACTGAGAAGTAGAGCCAAAAAGGGGAATCCAATCAAAAGAAACAAGGATTTTATCCAATTTAAGCCATTCAAACATACACTGGTGTGATTTTTCAACCATAAAAAGGAAGGTCCAACAAATCCACATCATTGATGAATGGATTGAAGTCTCAATAATCTCATACATATCCTGAATATAAGTGCTCTCCTTCCTCTCCTTCATGCAATAGACAACCAATAGCTTGTTTTTGATTGAGCAAGGATACCCACAGACTTCTTTTCCCCACATATCTCAAGGAGAATAGACATTAGTGACCACAAAATTATTACCATAAGTAAGAGCCAAACAAAGCTAGTTTTAATATCATTATTACATAAAACACAACTATCATTAACTTGAATACCTCTTCGTAATAATTGATCACAAGTTAGGATGCAATTAAGTGCAAGGAGGCAATTGAAAGATAACACCTTTCTTCCGGCTTTAATTTTCTTGAAGAATGTTAAAAAATTCTCATGATTCTTGCCATGAACACCTCACAACAAGCATTGAAGCCAATAATAAGCACTTCCAGTGGAAAACAAACCTTCACCTTCCTTACACCTCACCCACTTGTCTAATATCGCATACTACAATCTCACATCAGCCATCAACACATCAGGCTCAATGGCATCGTCCTTATCCCAGTCATGGATTGACTTACACTGTGACAAGGGTCATTTCAAAAGGCCATGCACAACCCTACACATCTCATTAACACAAGTATTTTTCTAAAGAGAAATAATGTACACCGATGGAAATAGAGACATAAAACTATCATTACCTCACCATTTATCATCCCAAAAAAAGAAATTCATCTCCCAACCCCAACCGTTTAGCCAAGCAATCTTTTACATAATTAACATCTTTAGCCACAACAAAACAAAAAGGATCAAAAGAGTCAAACCTAGCTTGAAGAATTTTCACCCATGCTAAATCCTCATTTTGGACTAGTCGTCATCTCCACTTAGCTAGCTAGAAGAGACAAATTAAACCAAGAGAGGTTTTTAATACCCAACCCACTTTCCTTCAAAGGTTTATAAACAAATTAAATTCCCATTTGACCCATGCAAATTTTTTAGCATCATCATGGCCACCCCAAAAAAAATTCTTTGGATATGATTTATCTAAAAAAAAGGATTAATTATGTCAGAAGTTCCTGAAGTTTGGAGTACTTTTGTCAGATACCCTTATTCTTTTTTTTTCCAATTTTTGACTCCCTGAAGTTACTTCTGGGTTTGTCATATACCCCTACTACCAATTCTGGCTAATTTTGATAAGATGTAACATCGGAATCCTAATAAGACACAGGAGGTTAAGCACCTGGTGCCCCGTGAGCGAAGATTTTTTTTTTAAAAAAAACTAAAAAACTTAATATTTTTATATTTTTAGTTAAAACAAAAAAGAAAAAGGAGAATTGAAGAGAAAGGTCGTCTTCGCCTGTGTGATATCACGCGGCACCACATGACCAACCTCTTGCTTCTGACTAGGATGCTGATGTTACATCTTATCAAAATTAGCCAGAATTGGTAGTAGGGGTATATGACAAACCTAGAAGTAAATTCGGGGAGTCAAACATTGAAAAAACAAGTATAAGGGTATTTGACAAAAGTACCCCAAACTTTAGAGACTTGTGATATAATTAAACCTAAAAAAATTATAATTGTCTAACATTCGATTTAACTCAATCTCTTGACTCTGAGTATTCCTTCGTTACCTTGTTGTATATTTGTTGTTATTGCTGACAGTGACGGACCTAGATAATGTCTAGTGAGGGCAATTGCCGTCACTATGTTATTACTTTTTTTTATATACATACAGGTATGCATTAATGTATAGATATTAATTCCTTTTGTCTTAAATGTAAATTTTATTTGATCAAAAATATCTTTTTAAATAAGTTAGTATTGCTAGTGACATTATAAATATAAACATTTGATATATTTTTTCAAAACTAGCCCTATAATTATTATTAGAACTCTGAACAATGTTGAGTAAATATGAGTCTTTATAATAAAAAAAAAAAAACAAAAGAAGAAGTAATTGATGTCATTGAAAATTAGAAAAAAAACTTACATCTATGACCGGATGGGATATATATGTTTCCAAGTTTGAAATAAAAGTTTAACGAGTTTTGAATTTTTAGTTTTTTAATGTTCAAGCTTTGAAGCCCAAAAATTCTTGATCGGTGGGTGTGATGGGTTGTCTTATAAAATTGTAGGCTAAGGCAGAGTCAAATTCAAGATAAAAAATAAACAAAATCAGTGTGTTATAGTATTCTCACCACAAATAAAGAATATCGTAAGCAACAATTGCAAAAGTTTGTTGGAATGTTTCTTTATTTTGAAATTTCAATATTTTAATACAAGTTCTTTTTTTATTTTTTATAAGCATTTTAATACAAGTTTTTATCATAAAATTTTGATTCATGATTTACTTTTTGTAACGAGGGTTGAGTCCCCTTAAATAATGAAAGCTTGTGTTTATTAAAAAAAAAAATTGGTTATATCTTTAATATTATTGATTTATATTTATCACCCTCACATTAAAAAAATTTGGGTTCGTTCCTGATTGCGGACCGCAAAACTGGACTATGTGTGCGATATTCCTCCCCACTTGCGCCTGCAACGTAAATTCTTTTTTTTTTCTTTTCTTGACCATAAACTTTTAAAACTTATTTTGGAGCTCAAAACAAGAAAATTGAAATGAAGATTAATTACTTAATTAGTTACTCCACTACAACAGAAAAGTGAAACTACAACGTTTGAAAACAACAAATAACAGCATTTGCGAAGTGCGGTTGAATCCAGTGCAGTAGAAAGTGGCACCAGAAACAACGGCGCTTCACAAATGCTCTAGAAAGCCCGTGTTCGCTAAGCTGATATGCACAGTTTACAACGCTTATATGCGAGAAGCGCTGTAAACTCGCATATTTTTTTACTGCATTTGCTTTAATAAGCACTGTAGATATGAAATTAGTGGCTATTTTCTACTGCATTTGTTAAATCGAGCGCTGTAAATTCCTTTATTTTCTACTGCACTTGCTTAAATAAATGCTGTAAATGTGAATTCCGTAACTATTTTCTACTGCACTTGCCTAAGCAAGGGCTGTAAATATATTTATATAATTTTTTTTGCTCATATATATTGCTGTTTGATTAAATTTTAAACTTGTTATTGGATATATTAATGAAATCAAATAATTGATCAAAAAATAGTAAAATAAATTTCAATTGAGTTGGAAAAAGTACTAAAATTAAATAATATAATTGAAAGGGTTTCTAATTAAATACATCTCTGATCTAATTAATCCAGAATCCTTGTTCCAATCAAAAACATACTAATGGAAATAAATAAAATATCAAAAGCATCATATCCATTGTATTATCCAATTCTTCACAAGAGCATCCACATAGTCTTGAGAACTCAAAATTATACTATTGCATAAAAAAAAATAGCTAAAAGAAATATATCCCTCCTTCTATAAATATACCCCTAAGTCCTAACACCATAACTTACTAATTATATGATATTCAAGATATAACGAGCCCACTCTTCATTGAGTCTAGTAAGCATATCCTCGGTGTATTTCAAGCATTGGAAACGACATAATGTAGCCGGGAGCCTTTTATTTTGACATTGTTCAATGATCTCACTCATGAAATACATGACATAATAGCCGCAATCAATGGAATTATCTTGGCAAGGGCACTATAAAACAAAAATTAAAAAGAAAAAATGAAATTTTGAAACATATTAATTATAAATAATTTGTTTGAAGTTTTGCTAATACCTTTAACCGGATCCATTTTATGGTGTTTGAAGTAGCATTGAATTGATTTTGTGCCCGGTAAATTTGTAAACCCCTGATAAGAATATCAAATTCAATAAAATATAAGTACACAATTTAATTCTTCACACACACAAATAAAAAATACTTACCTAGTGAAAATTGTCTTCATATCAGGGTGTTGAGAAAATGCCTAAGCATGGGTAGTTTTGATGATTACAAAGTGCAAGTGAAGGCAAAAGTCCACAACATTGAAGCTTAGACTCAAGTTAGTCAAAAAGGGATTCTTATAAACTTGTAATGTTAAATTTACTTTTCTTAGAGTTCCTTAGGTGCTTAATGGTTAAGTCTAAGTTAGAATGAAGCTAAATCATAATCTAAAGAAAAATAGTATGAATGCTAAGTTAAATCAAAAGTAGGTGATTTTCAAAAAATAAAAGAAAGTGTTTTTCAAAATGAAAATGAAAAGAAAGTGTTTTTTTTTCAAAATTAAAAGAACTTGATTTTTTTTTTAAAAAAAAAAAAGTGTATCTGATCAAAAGTATCTGGATACATCTGAAAGTATCCGGATACATTTGAAAAGTATCCGGATACATCTGAAAGTATCTGAATACTTTTTTAAAACAACAGTCAAATTTTTGAAATCAAACACGATGTATCCGAATACTTTCAAAAGTATCCGGATACAAACAGTTAAAACTGTCATAAACATAGCCGTTTGCTGTCCTAACTGATATATATATGTTCCAAACGATTTCAAAACATGAGACAACGTTCTTACAACCTTCTAACACTTCTGAACTTTCTCCTAAACACGTTTTTATAGAATTCTCAAGTGTTCTTCATGAATCAATTGCATTTTCACATATGATCAAGAAGAACATTCAAGTGTTGCATTGAAATTTCACAAATACCCACTTTGATATACACTTGCATTCATTCTCATTGATCTAGATTTTGATTCAGTACTAAAAGTGTTCTTAAGTAAGTTGCTAATCCACACAAGAAAGGTGCAAGTACCATTGATCTTCATTGGAGTTGTTCATCCACACAACGAGGTGTAAAGTGCCAACAACAAGACATTGACAAACGCAAATTGGTGAAAGGTTTTCATCAAGTATACTTGAAGGTTTCAAGTGGAATTGAAGAAGGTTTCTTCAAGCACAAGGTTCGCTGTGGTTCGAGGAATTGTTTGCGAAGACACAAGTTCCAAAGAGGTTCTTTGGAGGGACTAGTCTAAGGGAAAGGTTTTCTCTTACACTACTTGTACTTACAATTCTTGTTCATAGTGAAGCAAATCTCCCATCTCAGAGAGGGAGGACTGGATTAGCATTAGTGTTCGTTAACACACTAATGTGAACCAGGATAAAATCCTTGTGTTCGCTTCTCTTTCATTATCTCTTTACAATTCCGCGTGCTTAATTTTCATATATTTAAGTATAAGCAAAAATTAATTTTAACTCTGATAAACCGAAACAAGACCATATTAAGTGAGTAATTTTGGCTATTTTTTTTTAATTGGTGAAGATTTGTACTCTTCGCCTATTCACCTCCTTTATAGGGAATATTACTACCCGCTTGTTTTCCAACAAGTGGTATCAGAGCTCGGTCGGAAACGATCGAGCATAACTGCTTTTCCGTACGATCCTTAGTTTGGTAAACAATGGGTTCTAGTAATCCCTTTTATGGTGAAGGTTCTTCCATTAATCGCCCCCCTATGTTTTCGGGCGAAGGTTACACCTATTGGAAGGTTAGGATGAAAATCTTCATTGAAGCAATAGATGTAGACATTTGGAATGCTATAGAAAATGACCCTTTTGTACCACAACATAAGGTTAATGACTCTGTCCTTGATAAGCCCAAGGGGAGTTGGAATGATGATGATAAGAAAAAAGTAAGTTATGATTTGAAAGGAAAAAATATCATTACATCCGCTCTCTCGTATGATGAATTTTTTAGGGTCTCTCAGTGTACTAGTGCGAAAGAGATGTGGGACACTTTACAAGTGACTCATGAAGGTACTAGTGAAGTCAAAAGGGCTAGATTAAATGCCCTCATGCATGAATATGAACTGTTTAGAATGTTTCCCAATGAACCAATTTCAAATATGCAAAAACGGTTTACACATATTATAAATCATTTACTTGCTCTTGGCAAAACTTTTATTGATGGTGAAATTATTAACAAAGTTTTGAGATGTTTAGACAGACAGTGGCAGCCAAAGGCTACAACAATAATGGAGTCAAAAGATCTAAGTGATATGGACCTAGCCACTTTGTTCGGAAAACTGCAAGAGCACGAAATGGAATTGGGAAGGCTAAAAATGCATGAAGATTCGGACATGTGCAAAAAGGATAAGGTTTCATTCAAGATGCTGCAGACTCTTGAAGAATTATCCAATGATGAAAATTCAGATTCCGATATCGACGATGAGACCATGGAGCTTTTAGTTAGTAAATTTAGCAAGTTCCTTAAGAATAGACAACAAAGAAGTCAAAATGAAGGAACTTCAAGAAAAAAGTCTCCAAAGGACAAAATTTAATGTCACGAATGTGGTAATATAGGTCATGTGAAAATTGAATGTGCTGCATATCTCAAGAGAAAAGAGAGTGACAAAAAGGAAAGCAAAGGATTCAAATCCAAGAAGGCTTATATTGTATGGAATTTGCCGGAAAATTCAGAGAAGCAAGATGCTAGCAATTCAGATGAGGAGGAATTGGTTAATCACTTGTGCTTAATGGGAAAGTTTGATGAAGAAACTTCATCAAGCATAGAATCATCTGAGCCAATGAACTCCAAACGGGTAACATATTCTGACTCCGACTCTGATTCTGAAAATTCAACTTATAATGAACTATATGAATCTTATGTAGAAATGTATAAGGAATTAAGGAAGCTAGCTAAAATTAACATTGAAAGCAAGAGGATTATCTTGGAGTATGAGACTAAAATTTTAGAAATGCAAAAATTTATCGATGAACTTCAACTCCAAAATGAAACTCTTGATCTCATTTATTCAAATGCTTCTTGTGATTGTGAACTAAAAACTAATCCTATTACCGATTGTGAAAGTTGCAAGCATTTTGAAAAGGAAGTACACAATTTGAAAACTAAGCTTGCAAGCTTCACTAAAGGTGATATGCACTTAAGCAATTTAATTGCCAATCAAAGAGGAAATACAAATAAAACTGGTTTGGGATATCGAAAACCCAAAAACTGCAATTACAACAAGTTGGTATCATTTTCAAATGTCTATTACTCTAAAACACCAACTTGCCATTATTGTGGAATTTTTGGGCATACTTCAAATACTTGTAATATTAAACTTAAAGGTATTCCAAACGATTCATTTGTATGGATTAAGAAAGGGTTTGATCCTAATGCTAATCAATTAGGTACCCAAGTTACCTAAAACATGCAAGGTATTTTTGGCTTAACATTAAGGGGGAGTGAGCTCAAATGTTAAGGGGGAGAAGGTTTATAATTTTCTTGCCTATTTATATAACTCTCTTTTTGATTATGCCAAAAGGGGGAGAAGGTATGTTGTTGACTTTTGCAGGTTGATTGAAGCTTCTTATTATTATCTAATTATCTAATGCACGCACATACTAAGGGGGAGCACAAATCAACAAAGTTTGTCATCATCAAAAAGGGGGAGATTGTTGAGAAAATGCCTAAGCATGGGTAGTTTTGATGATTACAAAGTGCAAGTGAAGGCAAAAGTCCACAACATTGAAGCTTAGACTCAAGTTAGTCAAAAAGGGATTCTTATAAACTTGTAATGTTAAATTTACTTTTCTTAGAGTTCCTTAGGTGCTTAATGGTTAAGTCTAAGTTAGAATGAAGCTAAATCATAATCTAAAGAAAAATAGTATGAATGCTAAGTTAAATCAAAAGTGGGTGATTTTCAAAAAATAAAAGAAAGTGTTTTTCAAAATGAAAATGAAAAGAAAGTGTTTTTTTTTTCAAAATTAAAAGAACTTGATTTTTCAAAAAAAAAAAAGTGTATCTGATCAAATGTATCTGGATACATCTGAAAGTATCCGGATACATTTGAAAAGTATCCGGATACATCTGAAAGTATCTGGATACTTTTTTAAAACAACAGTCAAATTTTTGAAATCAAACACAATGTATCCGAATACTTTCAAAAGTATCCGGATACAAACAGTTAAAACTGTCATAAACATAACCGTTTGCTGTCCTAACTGATATATATGTTCCAAACGATTTCAAAACATGAGACAACGTTCTTACAACCTTCTAACACTTCTGAACTTTCTCCTAAACACGTTTTTATAGAATTCTCAAGTGTTCTTCATGAATCAATTGCATTTTCACATATGATCAAGAAGAACATTCAAGTGTTGCATTGAAATTTCACAAATACCCACTTTGATATACACTTGCATTCATTCTCATTGATCTAGATTTTGATTCAGTACTAAAAATGTTCTTAAGTTGCTAATCCACACAAGAAAGGTGCAAGTACCATTGATCTTCATTGGAGTTGTTCATCCACACAACGAGGTGTAAAGTGCCAACAACAAGACATTGACAAACGCAAATTGGTGAAAGGTTTTCATCAAGTATACTTGAAGGTTTCAAGTGGAATTGAAGAAGGTTTCTTCAAGCACAAGGTTCGCTGTGGTTCGAGGAATTGTTTGCGAAGACACAAGTTCCAAAGAGGTTCTTTGGAGGGACTAGTCTAAGGGAAAGGTTTTCTCTTACACTACTTGTACTTACAATTCTTGTTCATAGTGAAGCAAATCTCCCATCTCAGAGAGCGAGGACTGGATTAGCATTAGTGTTCGTTAACACACTAATGTGAACCAGGATAAAATCCTTGTGTTCGCTTCTCTTTCATTATCTCTTTACAATTCCGCGTGCTTAATTTTCATATATTTAAGTATAAGCAAAAATTAATTTTAACTCTGATAAACCGAAACAAGACCATATTAAGTGAGTAATTTTGGCTAATTTTTTTTAATTGGTGAAGATTTGTACTCTTCGCCTATTCACCTCCTTTATAGGGAATATTACTACCCGCTTGTTTTCCAACACAGGGTACATGCTCGGTTCACTTCCTTGCAGAGAATCCAAATAATATATTTGTTCTTCAATGCGATTAATGACAATCAACACCCAATGATTCCTAAAGAAATGTTTAGTTAGCAAATCCTAAGCATATCACCTTTTATAGAATTCATTATCATAAAATATATTCAACAAAACAAATAGCTCACCCAACATTATAAGGTGCAAGAAAAAACTCTTTGTCCTTATTTTCCCCAAGAGTATCAGCTATATACTGCGGTTGACCATCTCTCTTTTGGTGTGCAGTAAGATTTCCCTCATCCATCAACCCAAGATTACTCATTTTTTGAATCATAAGAGATGTTTTCTGTGGGGATAAGAACATGACTGGCCTTTTGTCTTTGACCAAATGTTGATGCAAGAACCTTAAAAGATATATATTTATGCTCAGCAAAAAAATAATAATAATAATAATAAAGGAACATATATGTTTATGAATAAAAAAATAGGAAACGTAAAGTACCTGATATATAAGCAAATAACAGAGGAACTTAACCATGCATGCTCAACAATTTCATTGACTTCATTTAAACTAAGGAATTCTTCTGTCTCAAATCCAAAAATGTCCTTTGGCATGCTTATACTCATTTCAACACCATCCCCCAAGGATTTTACATGCATCTTAAGAAGATTGCAAAATTTGCACTTCTTGGACATTTCCTGAACCTGAAGCTCAAATTTTCCTTTGATTCTAACATGAGGTTGTTTGACTTGAACTTTAGATTTTTTTGGTACCTGAAGAGGAGATTTCTTTTTGCCCTTTGCCGGGCTTGTAACAGACACTTTTGTTTGCTGTGGCTCTTTGTCCTTCTCCTTAGATTCTTCAGGTACCTGAAATTTTGAAGTTAATAGCTCAATCAATCATCGATTAACTAATATAAATTAACCATGAGCAATGAGCAATGTATTATAAAAAAATCATATTGGTATACCTTAGAATCTACAACAACAAGGTGGATTGGCCATGCAACAAAAGTACCTATTGCCTCTCCTATCATATATGTGTCCTCAAGAGGTACTGGTAATTGTGCATCACCTTCTATTGCAATATCTATTCCAACCTTCACATGGTTCGTTGGGGGAAGTGGGGTATTGTGTAGCATGGTACCAGGAAGATTATGCACTTTACCAATACCAACCAAGCGCTTCATTGGGCTATCCAAATATAAATTGCAGGTGGTGACGCCCTAAAAAAAATTGATAAATAAAGAATTGATGTACCTCTATTTTAATCAATTAATAAACAAGCAATTACCTCAGGAATGTTGTGAGTTGCAATTGTGCAACTATCTTTGATGCTAGGACCATGACAAGGTAAATCATGCCGTCTCTCAGTAGCCTTTTCTTGATTCTTATTTTCCAATTCATCAACCCTTTGGAGAAGGCCCTTCATCATCTGTTTCATCTCTTCGAACTCCACTACATCGGCTCTTTTAGCGCGCTTTTGAGGGGGAAAGTATTTTGTTTTGCACACCCCAGCTCCTGCACCCCTAAGGCGACCAAGATATTCAGGGAGATTTAATGCTTTACCAAGTATGTTTTTCTTGCCATGTTCTTGTATATCCCCCTCAGAAACAGATTGTTGCTTTAGGGCATCCTGACACACATATTATTTTCATATTATTATCAACAATATTGTCAAATGTAACACCCTACGACTTACATAGCTTAATTACAACTAATTAAGTTGATTTTTAATTTGGACTTGAAATTATTTTTTTAAGTCTTAATGAAATTCCGACAGAGTTTCCCCTGTTTATCGGACTTTCCAAAAATTTAGAGTTTTCACCTGTCAAACCAGTACAGTTCAGAAAATATTTATAAATATACTAATTTGATTTTCATGCCCTGCTAACAAATTAAAACAAAACTCAGGGCTTACAACGAATTGCCTCTAAACCAAAATAAATTAATTATAGTAAAGAGAATATAATTCTCTCTTAACTAAATTACACTCCACTCCACGGTGTGGAGTGTACCCCTGCTCGGCCGAAAACTGTGTCTGCTCAAACTTTGAACCTGTAAAAATGGTTGCATGAGTGAGCTTTACACATGAAGTAGAGAATAGCTTCTAACTAGACATAATAATCTACAAAGTCAAACACAAACATTTCAGGTAGTTCAAAACATAGCAAACTCAAACAATTCAAATTCATACGCATCTATAATCTTTTCTTTCGTCCATCATTCTTATCATTTTTCTTAATATACTTTCTTCTTCATTTCTAATACATTTCTCCTTCCTTTATTCTTTTCTTTCTTTTCATTCATTTTTGTTATTTCTTGCTTTCACTTTTCTTTTCTCTTTTTCCTCTGGGTTACAGCTAAACTGCATTGCCCGTTTTCTTTCTCTCTGGGTTACGGCTTAACCGCATCGCCCTTTTTCTTTTTCTCTGGGTTACGGCTTAACCGCATCGCCCTTTTTCATTTTCTCTGGGTTACGGCTTAACCGCATCGCCCTTTTTCTTTTTCTCTGGGTTACGGCTTAACCGCATCACCCTTTTTCTTTTTCTCTGGGTTACGGCTTAACCGCATCGCCCTTTTTCTTTTTCCTCTGGGTTACGGCTTAACCGCATCGCCCTTTTTTCCCTTTCTATTGCGTATATATACATATATCCATTTTCACACATTTCCTCAACGCACACTAGCAAATAAGCAATCATGCACGTCTAGCACCTAATATACGCATTTCATACTTAATTCAATTTCATTGCTTTATACTCTTACTTTTTAATTGTTGTATCCATTAATTGCCAATTGTACACCACACTTATATCTCATTTAATCCACCAGGCATACATAACAGTTAATCACATATGCTCACGTACATATAACAACTAACTTTCACATTCTTGCTTTAATCATTTTTCTTTCTATCACTTACCCTTTAGACAATACAACACATAACTCGTTTATCATTCATGCATAAGTACACTTCAAGAATTCGCATTTATCAGTTAGGCATACATGAATTACCATATCAAATTAATCACAAGCACTAACAATAATTTCAACTCCTTCAATTAGACATACACATTAATAACTAACACTTAGCACACCCATTAAATTACACAATCAATTCAAACCCCTTTTCTTTTAAGTTCATGATTTACACTTGGGTCTATTTTATCCATTCTAAATATCAATTCCAAACATATATTTGATTGTACAAATCCTCATACAATTCAATTTCCCCCTTTTACCTTTATTCAACATCTCTATTTATCATTCAACATATCATCATCATTTACAATCAACTTAAGTACAATCCAAGCACATTTTTCACATAAAACACATATTTCAAATCACACTATCAAGTTAGATTTTCTTTTGTTTATTTTTATCCTTTACTTTTAATCTCGATTAATTACCCTAAGATTTGTTCACAAATATACTCATATATTCTTCGCATGTATTATAACTAACTAGAAAGTACTCTCTAAAGCAAGGTAAAACACCCCTTACCTCAGGGTTCTATTAGAAACAATTTGAAGGCATGCAGAGAGCTCTCGATTCGGCAACGGTCCATTCGATCCCGATCCAACCATTCGCACCGACCCAACTCGGTTGAACCCAACCAGCAGCAGCAACAAACTCCGGTTCAGCAAAAACCCACATCCGCTTCGACCCGGTTCGGTTCATGGAAACACTGGTCCAACCGGTTTGACTCACTTCATCTTCTTCATTGCTGTAGATCAATCCAAGGGGTTTATGGTTACCCCAACCAAGGCAGTGAGGGAAGGCACGGCAGCAACTCCTAAGGGTGGCGGTGGTTCAGTCCAGACCCGCAACGGTTGCCGGTTTGCGATTGGTGAAGGTCCCCTCATGGCGGTTTGATTCGAACCCACTGCAGACGTGACACGAGGAGGCAAGGATGAAGGTCGGCTCGCGATTTGCAAGCCGGTGGCGGTGACTGAGGGAGGGGTGGCGACAACACCGGAGGTGGTTCGGTTTTGGGTTGAACCTTCAACAAAGACACAACGTGGAGGAGGCGTCGAACTTGACTTTTGTCCATGGTTCCAGTTCGCGGTTCTGCAATCTTTGACGGTGGCGGCGGCTTGGCTTCATTTGGTGGTAATGGAAGGTTAGAACTCGCGATTCGTAGCACTTAGAGAGAGGGAGATCGCGAGGTCCTAGTTCATGGTGAGTGCTGGCGGCACAAGTTGAGAATGGATGGAGGACTCGAGTGGCAGCGGCGCAGCGGCCCAAGGAGAGAGGAAGAGTGAGACGCGGAAGAGGGAGAGAGAGACACGATGTCAACAACGCCGGTGATGGTGGCGAGAGTGGTTGGCGGCCGCAAGCTTGGAGGCGGCGGAGGGAGAGAGCTAACGAGGGAGAGAGACATTGAGGGATAGGGGGGGTGGCGGCTCACTTGGCCAAGAAGAAGGGTGTTTAGGGTTTCCCCATCACACAGCATACACACTCACGTTGTTGTTGTGTTTTTTTCTTTTTTTTTTCAACACCTACACACAACATTATTATTATATATTTTTTATTTTATTAGTAGTATTAGTATTATTTAAAGAGAATACCAATAACATAGTTTACATGTCACCCTAATATAAATAGAGATGTCATAAAGTTAGTACTTTGGAAATATACGATTAATAAAAATATACTTTCACAAATATTATAGGATATTATATGAAAATGCCCAACGCTTAAATGATTGATTTCAAGAAAACAATTATTTAATTCGATAAAACTTATAATTATACTAGGGATTAAAATTAGGGATGTTACAATTCTCCCCACTTAGTAGAATTTCGTCCCCGAAATTCCGATTGGTTTAAGCGAATGGATAACCATCACTTAAACAGGGCCATTAACTATGATATATAACTCTTTCCGGGTTCACTCCCCCACTTATGACGCTCCTAGAGCGATACTCTTTGGTGTTTCTCAAATCTATTTCCGACCCATCAGCCACAAATTTTCATCTAAGTCAAACCGATAGAAAACAATACAGGAACCTACTACGGGAAGATCAAGATTTGCTAATTCAAGAATTTAGATAGTTGGATAGGTAGATAAGCATGGACAAGGAATGAAACTTTAGGCGAATATAAATATGCTTAGCTCCTTTACTTTGGGTCTTTCTATGTCAACTCTAAGGGTTTCCATGCTAAGCTCTAATTCGTTTCTAACGTCTTTCCCTTTACTCCCTTATCTCTTCTTCACGCCTAGGGTGACACATTCTCATTTGACCTTGAGTTTGGTTACCTTTATAAAATATTTCTCCACGCATTCAACTTCAAGCGAGAAAGGCCTAATATGTATGTCTATGCAAATTGCATGACAATTGCTCCTATGAAATGCATAACACACTTAGGCATAATCGGGCATCACATTCTTAAAAATACCAAGTCCATTTTACCACATATCACAAGTTGATTCATAATATCCAGCCATGTATTCAAACCTACACAAGCAAAGAATTCACCCTTACTAGACAAACAAGCTAGCATACACATATGATCACGCATCTAGGACATAAAAGGAAAATAAAGCATATCACATCACATTTACATAACACCTTGCACGTTCACAACTTTCACATCTAAAGGCAACATAACAATATCACAAGTCCAGTCAAGTCATTGATTAAACACTAGCATGAAGTTCGCAATAAACGCATTCAAAAAGTCAATGAAGCTTACACATAACACATTTGCGACGTATATAAAACTCATGTCATATCAACACATTTATTTGAAATTTGGCCTACTTCACATGCAAGTAGTCAAAGGTAACATATTCAAAAATTAGTTCAAAAGGAGTTCGGGAGGTATGGTTTTCATTGCTTGCCCGAAAGTCCGAAAACCGGAAAAACTACATAGCTGTAACAAAGATGCATTTTTGAAAAATACCAATTCAATTCCAAATGTTATGAAAATTTACAGGTAGTGTCCCTACATATAAAAGAACATCGTGGTAAATTTTCAAGTCGATCGGAGTCCGTTAAGTTCAGTTTTAACCCTCCGACCACTTTGTCAAAAACACCGTAAACATCGGGGGCTGAACCTAAGTTAGATTTATTTAAGGTAGTAAACAAACTCCAAATGACCTCAAAATTTACAGAGACATCATATATACTTAGACAAAGGTTTTTTTTTAAAATTTTAAGACCGATCGGAGCACATTAGACTCGATTTTTCCCCGGCGTTCACAGTGTCGGAGACACCGGAACTGCCTGGTCTTATTGTGAAAACGCATTTATTTAAAATACTAACTTATTCCAAGCAGCTTGAAATTTTACATAAAACATGATTTAAACTTCAGGAAGCTCACATAAAAATTTCATGTCAATTTGAGCACCCTAAACCCGAAAACTCAGTTTTCCATTATATTAAAAACCCCGATTTCCCGACAAACACTTAACGACCCAAAAATCCAAATAAACAGCAATTCATTTTCAAATCATGTGCAACCTTCCAGAATCAAATATCATGGCATAAATAAGCATTCTACTAAGTCTCAAGGCAAAGAGAGTGTCTGAAGGTACTACTGTAGACACCTCTTGACAACCCGAAACTACATTCTCCGAACTCGACAACTAACAACTTATATTTTTCTAAAAATACCAACCGAAGTTATAACATGCTCTTAATTGCCAGAACACACACACACACAGATATATATATATATATATGTAATAGCAGCATATCAAAATTCTAGAGTCAACGGAGTAGTGCAACTTTTATTTACTAAAACCACCTACAAGTAAAAATTACTAAGTTCTACAACATTAACCTTCTTTCGTATTATCAACTATCGTATCAATCATCAAAGTCCAGCACCTAAGTTATCCTAAACGAGTTTAATAATCATAATAATTCATATATTTGTTTCCATTATTCATTTCCTTTAGACATTTATAAAATTCCAAAATGCTTACCGAAACTTAAGGACTAGATGATTATATCTCCCAATAGATATATATTTGAGGTGATCAGTCTCAAGTATACACACATCGGTGATAAGTGTCACGTTTAGAATTGGCTCACTTGGTCCGAGACTAAAGATTACTTTCTCCCGGAGAGGTAGCAACTTGGTGCTCTAGCCCGTTGGGGTATTCTGTTTCCTTAGTCTCGTCATTCGTCCATTTCTAAATATGAAACATTCATTTTCACAAGATTTTGGGTTTTGCTTGGTAAATCTCAAATCAATTTATTAAAAGCAACACATCAAGTCAAACACTAAGCATTTAGACACCTATCAAGTCAAAACAAACACTTAGCATGCATCATAATAATCACAACATAATTTCATTTTAATTAAACAAACTCCTATCCTATTTGTTCATGAGATGGCCAATGCATCCAAGTAAGAAATTATTACGCATGTGCTCAAAATCGGAATCAAGCTAAGCCCTTATCATGCCTCAACTCTAACACTAGTCAAGGACCAAATATTTCAATCAAAATATAACTCAGTCAAGTCCAGCAAATGCACACGTCATCATTAGTACTTACAAAATGTTAATTGGTGCAATGAGTCAAATGCAGAAAATTTAAGGAAGAAATGCAAATGCACAACCATTCCTATTATGACTCTAGCAATACACAAATAGATACTAGAATAAACTGCTATTAACTATAAGTTACTCGCATGGTGAGTAAGCACAGGAGATGTGAGTCCACACTCCATAGGCCGAGGGAAACTGCTCTGATACCATAATGTAACACCCTAAGACTTACATAGCTTAATTACAACTAATTAAGTTGATTTTTAATTTGGACTTGAAAATTTCTTTTTAAGTCTTAATGAAATTCCGACAGAGTTTCCCCTGTTTATCGGACTTTCCAAAAATTTAGAGTTTTCACCTGTCAAACCAGTACAGTTCAGAAAATATTTATAAATATACTAATTTGATTTTCATGCCCTGCTAACAAATTAAAACAAAACTTAGGGCTTACAACGAATTGCCTCTAAACCAAAATAAATTAATTATAGTAAAAAGAATATAATTCTCTCTTAACTAAATTACACTCCACTCCACGGTGTGGAGTGTACCCCTGCTCGGCCGAAAACTGTGTCTGCTCAAACTTTGAACCTGTAAAAATGATTGCAAGGGTGAGCTTTACACATGAAGTAGAGAATAGCTTCTAACTAGACATAATAACCTACAAAGTCAAACACAAACATTTCAGGTAGTTCAAAACATAGCAAACTCAAACAATTCAAATTCATACGCATCTATAATCTTTTCTTTCGTCCATCATTCTTATCATTTTTCTTAATATACTTTCTTCTTCATTTCTAATACATTTCTCCTTCCTTTACTCTTTTCTTTCTTTTCATTCATTTTTGTTATTTCTTGCTTTCACTTTTCTTTTCTCTTTTTCTCTCTGGGTTACAGCTTAACCGCATCGCCCTTTTTCTTTTTCTCTGGGTTACGGCTTAACCGCATCGCCCTTTTTCATTTTCTCTGGGTTACGGCTTAACCGCATCGCCCTTTTTCTTTTTCTCTGGGTTACGGCTTAACCGCATCGCCCTTTTTCTTTTTCCTCTGGGTTACAGCTTAACCGCATCGCCCTTTTTTCCCTTTCTATTGCGTATATATACATATATCCATTTTCACACATTTCCTCAACGCACACTAGCAAATAAGCAATCATGCACGTCTAGCACCGAATATACGCATTTCATACTTAATTCAATTTCATTGCTTTATACTCTTACTTTTTAATTGTTGTATCCATTAATTGCCAATTGTACACCACACATATATCTCATTTAATCCACCAGGCATACATAACAGTTAATCACATATGCTCACGCACATATAACAACTAACTTTCACATTCTTGCTTTAATCATTTTTCTTTCTATCACTTACCCTTTAGACAATACAACACATAACTCGTTTATCATTCATGCATAAGTACACTTCAAGAATTCGCATTTATCAGTTAGGCATACATGAATTACCATATCAAATTAATCACAAGCACTAACAATAATTTCAACTCCTTCAATTAGACATACACATTAATAACTAACACTTAGCACACCCATTAAATTACACAATCAATTCAAACCCCTTTTCTTTTAAGTTCATGATTTACACTTGGGTCTATTTTATCCATTCTAAATATCAATTCCAAACATATATTTGATTGTACAAATCCTCATACAATTCAATTTCCCCTTTTTACCTTTATTCAACATCTCTATTTATCATTCAACATATCATCATCATTTACAATCAACTTAAGTACAATCCAAGCACATTTTTCACATAAAACACATATTTCAAATCACACTATCAAGTTAGATTTTCTTTTGTTTATTTTTATCCTTTACTTTTAATCTCGATTAATTACCCTAAGATTTGTTCACAAATATACTCATATATTCTTCGCATGTATTATAACTAACTAGAAAGTACTCTCTAAAGCAAGGTAAAACACCCCTTACCTCAGGGTTCTATTAGAAACAATTTGAAGGCATGCAGAGAGCTCCCGATTCGGCAACGGTCCATTCGATCCCGATCCAACCATTCGCACCGACCCAACTCGGTTGAACCCAACCAGCAGCAGCAACAAACTCCGGTTCAGCAAAAACCCACATCCGCTTCGACCCGGTTCGGTTCATGGAAACACTGGTCCAACCGGTTTGACTCACTTCATCTTCTTCATTGCTGTAGATCAATCCAAGGGGTTTATGGTTACCCCAACCAAGGCAGTGAGGGAAGGCACGGCAACAACTCCTAAGGGTGGCGGTGGTTCAGTCCAGACCCGCAACGGTTGCCGGTTTGCGATTGGTGAAGGTCCCCTCATGGCGGTTTGATTCGAACCCACTGCAGACGTGACACGAGGAGGCAAGGATGAAGGTCGGCTCGCGATTTGCAAGCCGGTGGCGGTGACTGAGGGAGGGGTGGCGACAACACCGGAGGTGGTTCGGTTTTGGGTTGAACCTTCAACAAAGACACAACGTGGAGGAGGCGTCGAACTTGACTTTTGTCCATGGTTCCAGTTCGCGGTTCTGCAATCTTTTGACGGTGGCGGCGGCTTGGCTTCATTTGGTGGTAATGGAAGGTTAGAACTCGCGATTCGTAGCACTTAGAGAGAGGGAGATCGCGAGGTCCTAGTTCATGGTGAGTGCTGGCGGCACAAGTTGAGAATGGATGGAGGACTCGAGTGGCAGCGGCGCAACGGCCCAAGGAGAGAGGAAGAGTGAGACGCGGAAGAGGGAGAGAGAGACACGATGTCAACAGCACCGGTGATGGTGGCGAGAGTGGCTGGCGGCCGCAAGCTTGGAGGCGGCGGAGGGAGAGAGCTAACGAGGGAGAGAGACATTGAGGGATAGGGGGGGTGGCGGCTCACTTGGCCAAGAAGAAGGGTGTTTAGGGTTTCCCCTTCACACAGCACACACACTCACGTTGTTGTTGTTTTTTTTTTCTTTTTTTTTTCAACACCTACACACAACATTATTATTATATATTTTTTATTTTATTAGTAGTATTAGTATTATTTAAAGAGAATACCAATAACATAGTTTACATGTCACCCTAATATAAATAGAGATGTCATAAAGTTAGTACTTTGGAAATATACGATTAATAAAAATATACTTTCACAAATATTATAGGATATTATATGAAAATGCCCAACGCTTAAATGATTGATTTCAAGAAAACAATTATTTAATTCGATAAAACTTATAATTATACTAGGGATTAAAATTAGGGATGTTACATCAAATATGAAACAGTACAGGTTTAGCATATAACTCACTTTGACCATCAAAAACTCTATTAAACACTAATCAAAACACATGAAACAGGATCACTTATCAAAGATGGGATATAATAGAGTAAAATCATGATAAGTTTGCACCCTATCATGTATTATACAATTTAAATCAAGCCTTACAAGGCACTGAATTCAAAAACTGATATTGCTAGAAAACTGAATCTGAAAATCAGTTTTTTATCTTAACTTTGAACATGAAATGAGCCAAATTTCAGCATAGCCAGCAACATAAGAATATTGGAGCTAAAACTTATTTCTTGAAATTCACTTGGTACACAAATAGGCACACAAATTTCAGCAGCAGGCTGAAAAACAAGAACACTAGTAGCAACAATATGAATCAATAATCAAAATCTGAAATACATTGGTGAAATTTAATTTCCATAAACTGCATAGTGATTTTCAGCATTCAAGTCGTGTCAAACATCATGAAAATTAGCTTAGAAAGACCAATTTCAGATAAGAACAAATGCATCAGATCAGAACAAATGCAGAACAGATCAGAATAGATAACATATCAGAACAAATGCATCAGATCAGAACAGAACATTTGGATTAATATATCACTCACACATCGGTCTTTCGCTTCCTGAACATTTGGATTGTCAATAATACCCGCCTTGTTTTTGCGGGCATCCACCCACAAAATCTCTAGATCTATCATTTTAACATTTGGATTTGTCTCAGGACGATCCAGCTGTACATTGACAAAGGAGAAACAAAAGAGATTAAAAATCATATTTACTATCTTCATAATTATGTATATATATATGTACATATATATACTTACAATGTCTTCCTCAACTCCTCTGTACCCTGCCCTTGATTTTCTATAAGGATAAAGACATTTTTTTGCTCTCTTACGATTTTCTTCACTTAGTTTCTGCTTAGACAAATAATAATCATATGAATATATACTTATAATCGTATATTCAAAAATAATGACACTTGATATACTTTACATATAACAGATCATACCAAGAACTTCTCATCTTCAGTACGCTTCTTGACAAACGCTATCCAATCAGCCTCACGTATGATATTTTCATATTTTTTTGGAGGTTTGAGGTTGATATTTCCCTCGGCATCTCTTACATATTTTCCTGCATCAGTTCTGAATTGTCTATGACTCCTGCCAGCTGACTGAAGTATGTATGTCTTATGCTCCTCCTCAACATCAAAAGCCGACTGCAAAAGATAAACAAAGTCTCACAATGAACATGTTAACATAAAAAAATTTCAATAAGTGCTAGAGTATGTGATTGTTACTATTATGTCCTGCCAAATGATATCCTTCAAACCAGGCAAAGCTTTATCATGCCAATTGTCATAAGTAACTGGCACCATCTGTCGAACAATCACCCCAATATAGCTCACCAATATGCTGCCCCCCTTTTTGTTCTTTGGTTGGCCTTTTACATTCCATTCAACCTAACAATTTTAATATGACAATGTAAGTATAGAAATAACACAGGGAGATAGAGTGTAAGAGATCAATAAAGACAAAGGAATCAATTTATATATGAAACAAGACATGCATGTTAAATAAAAAAGTATGTTACATGTAATTTTATATTTTTGCTTCTTGCACGAATAACCATCTTCATAGCGGTCAGCCCACGCGTACGCTTTTTTGTTTTAGTGTTAGGCGGACCTTCACCATTAGGAGTTGTCATGGGAGGATCTTCACCATTAGGAGATGCCATAGGAGGATTTTCACCATTAGGAGATGCCATCACCTGCAACCAAAGTAGAACACAAGTTAAATATTAAAACACAAGTAAAATATTAAAGCACAATGAGATATATTTATACAAACAAGATAAATAAAATGTGATAAGCTAAATTACTTTAAAAATAAAACAAACATACATGTTTAACTCAATCTTTTCCTTTTCTTTGTCTGATTGAGACTTGACTTTTTCTTATTAGAAAGAATTTGTGGATTGATGTAAATTCCCTCATCATGATCATCTCTCAAATATAGATCGTCATCGTTAGCCGGATCACTCTCATGTGATTGGGATGTCCCAAAGAAAGGATCATCCTCAACATCAGTGTCCTCATGGTCTTGATCATCTATGTTATTGGCATTTCTTTTGTTACTCAAAAGAACAATGGACCATCTCATATCAGCAGGATCAGTGACATAGAACACTTGTTGAGCTTGAGATGCTAAAATAAAAGGCTCATCTTTGTACCCTTCTCTATTAAGATCCACCTGCATGAACCCTAACTCATCAATCCGAAAGCCATTATTGTTATCAACCCACTTACAACCAAATACGGGCACACGAAACTTGCTATAATCCAATTCCCATATGCGATCAATGACCCCGAAGTATGACATATTCGCATATATTGGATTTCTATCATTGGCACTTGACACATGCATGGCTTCAGCAACAAGAGTAACACCACTGTTCTGCACTGTACCCATTAATTTGATAACCAGTGTAGTATAAGACATGCATACTTGGACCATTGGCTAACCATCTCAATCTTTCAGAAATAGAATCAGGATTTATATTCAACTCTTCAATTATGTGATCTCTTAACCATTTTATAAAACACCGATTGTGCTCTCTGGTTATCCAATTTTCATTCCTACTTGGGTTTGAACTCATAAGTATCTCCTTTTATAAAACATATAAGTGTGCTTGATCCAATTATGTCCTTGGTACAGTCAATATCTCATTTCCGATAATCCCTTCTCCCTGTGTTCTTCTTGCATGACGAGACTTCGGAAGCCCTATGGAATCAACATTGGACATGTATTCGGTACAAAATTCCACAGCCTCTTCGACAATGTACTGTTCAGCAATACAACTCTCTGGCCGTGCATGATTTTTCACATACCCTTTTAATATCTTCATATAACGCTCAAACGGGTACACCCATCTCATATATGCAGGTCCACATAATTGTGTCTCTCTAACCAAATGAATAGTTAAATGAACCATTATGTCAAAGAAAGAAGGTGGGAAATACATCTCAAGCTCACACAAAGTCAAAATAATTTCTCTTTGCAATTTTGGTAATTTTCCAGGGTCAATCACTTTGCTACAAATTACCTTGAAAAAGAGACATAGTTTAGTTATGGTCCGTCTCACTTTTTTAGGCAAAATGGAGCGAATACAAATAGGTACCAAATTCTCCATGAGAACATGGCAATCATGAGACTTAAGACCCTTTAACTTAGGTCCTTCAACGATACGAGGTTCTTAATGTTTGATGAGTAGCCCTCTGGAACTTTGACTCCATGAAGACTCTTACAAAATATAATTTTCTCTTTTCTTGCCAATGTATAAGAAGCAGGAGGTAGATATGTACGCTTTCCCCTCTTTATTGGTCTCAGTCCTGTTCTTATTCCTAATTTAAGCAAGTCCAACCTTGCATTGAGGCCATCTTTGGTCTTACCTACCATATTGAGTAACGTACCAATGAGGCTATCAAATATATTTTTTTCAATATGCATCACATCAAGAAAATGCCTTACATATAAGTCTTTCCAATATGGTAGTTCGAAGAAGATTGACCTTTTCTTCCACCCATTCGTGTCAAGTTCTCCAGCAAAAGGTTTACCAAAATTATTGCTCAAACTCTTCAACTTTTCAAGCAATTGTTCACCCGTCAATGGCAAAGGAGCCTTACCATCTTCACGCTTCCCGTCGAATGCTTTTCTCCATCCCCTATAACGATGACCTGGAGGCAAAAATCTACGATGCCCAAGGAAGACATTCTTCATATAATTTTCCAACCTCATCGAATGTGTATTCTCTTCGCATATAGGGCATGCACACTTTCCTTTTGTACTATATCCCGACAAATTACCATATGCTGGGAAGTCACTTATTGTGCCGAACAGCATAGCCCTCAAATTGAAAGTTTCTCTCCTGTATCCATCATAGACCTCTATACCCGTCTCCCACATTTGCTTCAGGTCTTCAATTAAAGGAGCCAAATATACATCTATGTCATTTCCTGGTTGTTTGGGACCAGAAATTAACATAGATAGCATCATATACTTGCGCTTCATGCATAACCAAGGAGGGAGGTTATAAATAACCACCATCACTAGCCATGTACTGTGGGAGCTGCTTTGAACACCATGCGGGTTAATTCCATCAGTGGATAATGCAAGGCGTAAATTTCTTGCATCTTGAGCAAAATCAGGGTATAAATGATCAATCTTACTCCATTGAGGAGAATCTGCAGGGTGTCGAAGCTTTCCATCTTTAATCCTTTCATCAGCATGCCATGTCAAGTGCTTTGAATCTATTGCGCTGCTGTACATTCGCCTAAATCTCTCTTTTATGGGGAAATACCATAGCACCTTCGCTGGAGTTGAATCTTCCTTCTTATATCGCGATTCATTACATTTAGGACACACCGATAATGATTCATATTCTTTCCAGAATAAAATACAATCATTTCGACATGCATGTATCTTCTTATAGCTCATCCCAGTAGAGCGTATCACTTGTTAAGCCTCATACGTTCGAGTAGGAAGCTCATTATCCTTCGGCAACATGTCCTTCAAAAGCGTAAGTAAATCTGTGAAGCTCTTATCAGTCCATCCATTTGCTGATTTCAACTTATACAACTTCAACACTGCAGACAATTTGTTGAATTGGGTGCAACCATCGTACAATGGTTTCTCTGCATCGCTCATCAGCCTCTCAAACATCTCGGGACAATCACGAAGATCTTCTTCAAGCACATCAGCCATCTCATCAAAGCGGTCGCCATCGTATGAATTTGTGTCGGCATCATTCAAAGCATATCCAACATCATCCTTTAAATGACCGAACTCTTCTCTTCTCTCACCATGCCTTGTCCAACACGTATAACTCTGATCAATTCCATAGCACACTAAGTGAGTTTTTAACTGCCGGACTGACTTTACTTGAATAACAACCTTATAAGCAAGGGCATATGATTCTACTAGGATCTTCCGCATGCTCAACGACAAACCTAATGAACTCCTTCACTCCTTCGTTATATTCATTCGTTAATCGATTGGCAGACATCCATTCTCGATTCATACTTTCCTGATCTAACAAATTAATAACAATTAATTTGGACTCAAAGAGATTGATGTCTACTTGATTTGTCAAATTAATAACAATTACTTTCCTGATCTAAAAAATTCAAGAACAACTTGTATATTGTGCGAAAAAAGGAGAAAAAGAGGAACAAATAAGCAAATAGAATACAAGGAAAAGAGGAACAAATTCCATTGAAGGAGCGAAATGGGAATTATGGAAATTATGGAAATAATAATGCTTCACTCCACATTTTCTTAAGTTCAAATGGAATTATGGAAACAAGTTACTGCAATCTGAAAGTTGAAAAATAAATAATAATTAAAAAAAGAGGGTGATAATTTTTTATATACTCTTAAATTAAATCTTGTAACTTCAAGCGTAATTGTCAAATTATATGCTATTGACATTATATTGAATTAGCTTTCTCTTGTGATGACCAGTACCTAACAATATTATTGCTTTTTAAGTTAATATCTCTAAATACATTTTAATTATTATGTGGAGCAGCCATTCGCCCCTACTGAGAACAATGCATTATTGATTCTTCAAGAAAGGTTTAGAAGAAACTACGCAATTGAACATGGTTATGAAGAAAGTTTCCTCACAGCTATGCCTAATAGCATATACTTCTTGAATAGAAGAAGACAAGACTTTTATTTTAATAACAGAAGAACTTAAGTAGAAGGCAGGATCATATATGTTCTATTCCTGCATAGTTGTACTACTGCAGTAAAAAACAGAAAAGCACATTCTGCAAACACAATACAATTTTTTGACCGAATGCATGCGTACATACACGCACACAAGGGCATGCACAAAAAGTATATGCCATTTCACAAAATGAGCAAAATGAAGAAAGAGTAAAGAAGGCATTAAGGGAACAAATTACAGTCAGGAAAAATAAATTTCAGTACTCAAAATAATAACAAGAAAGTAATATGTATGCCTACCAAGTTTGAGGAGCTAAGCGATCAGTTGAAATCAGTTCCTGAGCCAGTTAACTCAATCTCATATCTTTCTTCAAATGCTGTGCAAGAGATAAATTAGTCTTTTGGTCAAGCAGTAAATATACAGGTAGGCCTATGAAGTTATAAACTTGAAGTAGGATTAGGAAGCTAAAGAAATACAAGAATTACACGTAACTATATAATTGCATAATGTTAATTACTCTAATAGTTGAAAACAAAGGAACATTTTTATATAAATAACTAGTATCATCAGAGAAATCTTAGCCTAACAACGAGAACTTGGCTAGATTTTGGTCATTTTCACAAGTTGGAAGAAAAACTTTGGAGTCAAAAAAGGATCTTTGAAGTATAAAATACTCTTTGGTTTCCTGTATTTTCTGGATTGCACACGCAGGCATATAATATCAAAATTGGTCAGCAAATACCAAGAATTTTGACAGCCAACAACTGCTACTTTTGAAAAAAACAGAATTGTCGGAGAATACTATTGCACTAAAAAAGTAGCGTTTTCTTAGCACATTATGTGCGTGCATATTGGTTTAACCAAGAGGTGCCCAATCAAATGTCATGTTTTCTAGTATATATTGATCAGTAATTGAATTATACAAACATTTTCAATGCAAAGACTTAGTATTACGCTTTGCCTATCATATCCGTGTTACAAAAGATTAATAATAATAAAATCAAGTTAGTGAGATGGAGAAATTGGATATGCCAATCAAAGGGAGCACTCCACAACAGTATGCAGGTAAATAGGAAAGAGTTATTATTATACCATATTGGTAACAGTTTGGTTAGTAGCACTGCCTAAATTGGCTTTGTCTAAATTGGAAATGATATGTTATGGGTCTATCAGTATTGAACTCTAATTTACATTGATTCATTGATAAATGTTAAACCTGAATTATTATATAATTTGGTGGCTATATATGGCATTAAGTGGGGTCCTTGGGACCCAACTCAATTGTCTTAACTGTTCTATGAAATCTAATTTCTATTGCCACTGTAAATTATTATTTTTTTATCTGCATGATGGGGTGCATAAGATGAATAAAGACAATTAATTTTATGACTGTGTAACTTGTATGCGTATACCAAAGGCATAGTAAAATATAACTGGTACTAGCTGAGTGGTGTGATTATCATTTGTACAGCCCATTAATGTGACTTTTGTTTTTGTGCTGTTACTGATCACCTATATGGCTGTAGACACTCTGCTGTTGTAGAAGATGTCATTTTGGAATATCAGAAGGAAATACGAGGTTCATGTTTGAATGATGACAGTGATAGTGAAGGGGCCAAGATTTATAACATGCTGGAGGCAGCAGCAGAACCTGAATTCCTAATGGCTGATATGAGTGCAGAGCAGCTTAGTTCTTTTGCTGCTTATAAGGCCAAATTAAATGTGAGGTTATATTCCTACCTTGATAGAAGTCTATATGCAAAATAATATTTCTGATTTCTTGTCCATCTTCAGGCAACCATACATTCAGAAATGGAAAAATCAATTGAGAAAGCATTGAAAGATGCTGGCTTAAGAAACAGAGAAGTCACACCATTTATGAGGCTGCAGGTTGTTGGATTAACTCACAAAACTCAACAAGACAAGCCTAAAGAGGGCATAGTAATAATTTGGAACCCAACAGAGAAGCAGGTAAGGTTGGTAAGCCAATCGCAAAGATTAGTCCCATTTCCTTGTGTTCATAATTTTCAGTACTTGTGTGGTTGTAGCTTTGTATGTAAATAGTTCCTCAGATATGCCTAGCTTTCGCCATACACTTCCTATCCGTTCTTCCATTACCTCACCATAAAAGTTTATCATGGACATAGTTTAAGGGAGATTTCTCACAATTTCTTTATTGAATCATCAATGTGATAGCGTGAGGAGCTGGTAGAGGGAGTAGCATACGCAATTGCAGGACTCATTCCATCAGGTGTTGAATTAGACATCCTTCACTTGCAGACTAGAGGATCTTCTACCAAGTGGTTGCCTTTCTCTTCTAATGCAAGGGAACAATTTAAGTAGGTATCTAACAATCAAACTAGGGGGGGTTTGTTACATTACATTATTCTCCATGACGATGTGCTATTTTCACTTTTAATTACACTGAAGCTAAAAAATATACACTTGGATGCTTAATGGCAGAGACAAAAGCCATTCACAATCTTCTACTATGCTTAATGCAATTCCTAAAGCTGTAACTAAAATAATTTTTGGGATAAACATTTTTTTTTACATAGCAGACTGTGAGAAATACAAAACAAAATTGCTCATACACAAACATTAAAAACACATTACAGAAACAAAATGAATGGTGTAAGGGCAAAAACTAACCAGTGAGACAAGGTGGTGGTTTAGGTGATTTTTCAATTCCTAGACTATCCATTTTAAAAAAATTCAAGAACAACTAGTATATTGTGCGAAAAAAAGGAAAGCAAAATAGTTCTTGAACAATAAACAAAGGTAAATTCATAAGTAAAGTAAAATAATGCATGCATGTCTTATGATTGAAGTAAAGGATGAAATTAAAAAAAATACCTGAAAGTAATAAGAGATGAGGGAATTTTTCTTTTATAAAGGGAAGAAAACAACTCTCAATATTAAATATACGTTGCTTCAATTTCTGCATCAAAACATAGTAATTAAATTAGTGGCATATAAGTTTCAGAATAAAAATAACATATAAATAGTGAGATAGAATTTAGTTGGCTACAATCAGAAGACACATCCAAAAGTGTTCTTCAAACCAAATTAACCCAACTATTCAACAAACAGAGTAGAGAAGCAACTAGCAAATTAGTTTAATCTTCACTAATTGAAGGCAAAATAGAGTAGCATGTCTCTTATGCTTTCTTTTATTAATTATTAATTATAATAATTACTCTCTTCCTTATATAGTCCTTAGCTTGCTAAGTTGCAAAGAAAAGTACTAAGCTATAATAAACCTTCTTGTTATGTGACTTATAATTAATGAGATTTGCATAATAATGTGCACTATTTCAATGGGTAGGTAAAAGGGGTTTGGCTCAGATCAGCTACCCATCTGCAAAATTTGCTACTTTAGCTTAAAAACAGAGCTCAAAATAGAAGGTACATAACATAAATAGCAATCACTTTCCAAGCAATTTTACCTTTTCTTAAAGCTTAAAGTTTTTAAATTTAATAAACCACTTATTAGGTTTTTACTTTTAATAAAGGTGTTGTGCTAACTAAATATACATAGTCAGACTCATCAGTATTGAGCTACCAAAATTGCAGCATAATATAATCTACCAAGAATTAAAACATGCAAAAAGTAGGAAACAGACTTCAATAAGTCAGCAAAATATGTTCTTTTTATTTCATGGTGCAACATATTACAATGCACATGATTGAAAATTGAGGGCTTTTACTAGCTCAAGTTTATTCACTATATCAAGCTTATTACAAACACAAGAATAGAGAGAGCTAGAAAAGACAATTTTATAGCCAACTATTTTGGGCAGCTAAGTTATTACAAATTAAACTATAAAAAAGTCTGCAAAAGAAAAAATAGTACAAAAATAGAAACCTCAAGATCATCCCTGGAGAAAACTTGCTTACCCAACACAGGGTTTAGTTAAAAATGTGATGGCTGTTGAGTAAAGAGAAATTGACAAGATAAAGTCCCAAGGATCAAGTGGTTGCAAAATAGCAGGATAACTAATTATCTTTTAGAGTATGATTTTGGCAAAAAAGATGTGGCAGACACAAAGGAGTGCTAATGACACAAAGGGCAAGATGGCTAAACTGCTGAAGGGAATAGGAAGGTAGCAAAATAAAGAAACACTTGGTGAATTAAAGGCTTCAGAACTAAGGATACAGATTAGGTTTAATATGAAATTAATGTGTAACCAAAATGCTGAACAAAAATTCTCCATCATGCCATCATTATAATATACATGTAAGAGCATCGTAAAAGTCAGTAATTTCTTGAAACACATTTTCCCAAATATGAAAACAGGACAAAGGGAGCTTAGTAGAACTCATCAATTTAACAACATTATAATAAACCAAGCTATCTGAAGCAACAAACAAAACAAGTTAGTCAAGTGGCAAACACTGCTTAAAACTATCATACATTAACAACACTTATCTAAATGTTGTTAATCTCTCTATCTAAATGTTGGGTAGCATTCTAGTAGCAGCCATTGAGTAAATGATTTTGACATTTCATTGGAAAAATAACAACACTTATCCATGATACAACTAATATTTTGCATAAATAAATGAGTTACATACTTCCTCTGCCTTGAGGTTTCTATTTGATTTCTGTTGAAGCAAAAAATCAACCAAATTGAGAGAGATGGAGAGAAAGAGATGAAAAGAAATGTGTTACCTTGGAAGGAAAGAGGAGGATGGACAATCAATTGAAGCAAACGGCGAGAGGAATGTTGATGACGAACGAACCACGATGGCTAACCCTTACTACACAAACGGCAACAGTGTGCGGTTGCTACAGAGAACAGCGATGACTTGCGGTTGTTACAGCGGCATGGATAGAAGCTATGGCAGCTCTGTGCTTCGTTGAGAGCGAGGGTTTAGGGACTGATGAAGGTGAGAGAGGGTTTAGAGAATGGCGACGAAGGAGGGTTTGCAAGTGATGACGGCTGAGTATCGAAGGAGGGTTTAAAGTGGGACTTCGAGGACAGTGGAGAGGGGGTTTGTGAGGACAGCTGAGACGGTGGTGAGAGAAGACGGTGTGATGAGAGAGACGGTGTGGTGAGAGAGACGAAGGATGAGCGTGGTGGACTGAGGAGAGAGACGGTGTGGGGCGTGGCTGAGAGTGGCGTGCGTGCGGTGACACTGATGAGAGACGATGGTGGACTGAGTGAAGAAGAGGGTATGATCGTGAAGAAGAAGGGAGTAGAAGAAGAGGAAACCAAAAGGACCTTATTTGAGTGTTTTTTTAATTAAAAAAATAAAAAATAATATTAAAAATATTCAAAACACCAAAGCTAAAGCGCTTCAGCTTATTTGCGCGCGGGAACATTCAACGACATTTGCCTAAAGAAGTGCAATAAATTAAGCGTTGCAATTTTTTTCAAGGGAATTTACAACATTTACCTAACCAAATGCTGTTGAAAATACTATCCTGATTCTCTTCCCATTTACTAGCTATTTATTTACAGCATTTTTAACATAAGTGCTGTAAATTATGTAACACCCCTAATTTTCTTCTCCCGGATAATAAGGAAATTAATAATAAAATTTTTATTATTAATTTATATGAATTTCCCAACTTTATAAATTTATTAATTTATGTTACCTTAGAAGTTGGAGCTGGAAACTGAACTCTGTTTTCTCTTGGTTCTAGAAGCTGAGTTCGAGCTTTGATTCTGGTAAGCACAGATAACGTTTAAGTTACAAATCACTTTAATTTCCTAGTGCATGTTACCCAGATCAAGTTCTAATTGTTTTCCCCAATTTCTTTGGTCAATTCCTATGTTAAATCCAATGGTTTTTGAACCTTGTTGTTGGAAAACGTGGTTGAGGGCAGAACTTGGGTTTCTGTGGAGTCTGGAAATTCTCTTCAAATTTCAGTGATAATCCTCATCAAACCCGACTGTAAGGTATGGGAGAAGCTTACCTTATACTAGATTTAGACTAAAAACAAGTGATTTAGGACTTGAGTCAACAAAGACTCAAAAGGGCATTATGTGTTTGAAGCACAAAGGCTTGGAGGCCAAATTTTGGCTCAATTCTGTTTTGAGCTATCTTATGTTAATGCATGCAATTGATATTGATGCCTGAATGTGGTTCTAAAAGTTTATTTTAAGTTTTGTGGTGTTGAATTGTGTTTATATTGATTTTATGCAATTTGATACAAGAAACTTAATGCATGCAAATTGAATATGTTTCTGTGGTTAAACATATTTGCTTAAGGTATATGAACTCTTTGAAATGATTGAAATTTGGTTAGATTTGAGTAGTGCAAAGAATGGTTTATTAAATCTCATGTTTTAGTGTCTGACTGCATAATCTAACCGGTTACTCGATATTCGTAACCGGTTAGACACTGTAAAAATTCAAAAGAAAATAAGTTTATAAAATCAGCATTGTGGTCTTATAAATTCTACTCAAATCTAGGCCTTAATTTCATAGAAAACAATCTGAAAATAAGTTGATTTCACTGTTATAGCTCAGATTGAAGTTAAAGAGTTAATACCTTAGTGTAATGAGATAATTTCAAGAGGAAATTGTGCTCATTTGGAAATGGAATGTGATTTAGACTTTTGAATGATAAACATAGTGGTTTTTGAGGTATAAAACCATGTTAAACTTGTTTATGGATTGGGTAGAGAATTCAAGAAAAAGGGTTTTTCTGAATTTCAATGGTAAACAGTTCAGGTCTATAATTCTAACCGGTTAGCCTGAGACTGTAACCGGTTAGTACCTGAATCTGAAAAATAAAAAGTTAAGTTTTTGAGTACCATTGTTTTTGTTCTCCCAATCTAAGCTTAATGGCATGTTTTTGAAATAATTCAAGAGAGAATTGTTGTGCCAAAAATTATGCCTCAAAGTAATCATTCAAAAGAGAAATTGGAATATTTCTAAATCACAATAATTAATGTAAAGATAAAACCAACTTTAATGATTGTACATCCATATAGAATGGAAGTTTGGTTGGTAGGAACGTTTATCATATTCTGGGAATATGAGGAGGGTACTCCGGGAGTACCAAATTGTAACCTACTTGATGACACATTCTGGGAATGTGGCCAGTGTCTGGGACCTGGTTTTTTTTATGCGTTCTGGGAACGTATGCGTTCTGGGAACGTGTTGCACACTCCGGGAGTGATGCTTATTATCCAAGTATGGTTTGGCATTACGTTCTGGGAACGAATGTCAGTGTTCCGGGAACACAAGGGTGTATTGGATGGACGTCCAAGATGGACTTTTAGAGGTCTCAGTTGTGGATAGAAAATCATACATCATGCCACTTGCATTATAAGAAATATAATGTTGAAAATGGGTGTGCTCATATGTATTTGCATTGTTATCTATCCATGACATACTTGTATTTGTAATTTTAGTCTTTATCAATTATGTATATGTGTATACTTACTCCTTGTGCCCTGTTTAGGTGATGGCCAGATACCTAGCTTGCATCGAGATACGCCCTATCCCTAGTGGCATATGGACGTATGAGGAGCACCGTGCCACTTTTGAGGGGGAGGTGGAGATCACTCTCTACCACCCTAACCCTCTGGTGCGAGTGCGACCTCGTCGATTTAGGATCCCTTTAGTCTACACTATGCATGTTCCACCCTTTTATACATATAGAGGACCACCCCCGACTCGACCTGTGCGTCGATTTCATAGTTTTCGTTTCAGAGCTGCCACTCGTTCTCATCCTTCCTCCCATAGAGTTGTCACTGAGGAGACTCCTTCTCCTGGTCCGACTGATTTCGAGTGGACTGCTTCTGCAGATCCTAGACCCAGTGGTGGGATCTCTACACAGTCAGGCGAGGTTGAGGAGGACCCTGTGGAGGATGAGGACGAGGAGGAGGTGCATGTCGAGCCGACTGTTTCTGCTAGAGGTGGACCTGCTGGTTCATAGGAGTCTGCATAGCATGGATGTTTTGGATCCTAGATCCTAGGGATAGAGCTGTGGAGGATCTGAGGAGCTGCTGAGGACATGGATGACCTGCTCTGGGACTTCTACTTTTGGATTATGTGATATATTGTACATATTTTGAGAGGTCTTAGAGTGAGGTTTATTTTTATGCAGCTGGTTTGTATATATATTTCACCAAACTTGCTATCTCGACTCTTACTACTTGCTACTGATGATACTGATGGGGTTTTATGTTATGATATATATATATATATATATTATGTTTTATTTACCTCAGCAGTGCCCCATAAATATTACTTTACTTCCGCATACTCTGATTCTGATTCAAAAAGGATTCGACAATAGGTTTATATTTTATACATTCGGTCAAACTCGAGAGACAAATAATATATTTTAATAAGGATTACGAAGATGTTTTATTATATTTAAAAGACATTGTCTCGAGAGCCTTTTAGTAGCTAAAATAATATTAAGCCGAATTCAATTTACTTGTCCATGAAAGAAGGATTTATAAATAAGCAAGTAAACATTGAAAAGGGAAAAATTTTTCAGTCCCGATTTTTGATAGCAAGTATTTCAATCATTTGGAAATATAAATTATTTTCAAGATATAAAAATGAGGGTGTCACACCTTTTGTGGTATCAGAGCATTGGTCCTGTCCCTCATGGCCCCGATGATGCAACTAAGTATGGTATTCAATGATAATTGAATATGTTTTGAGTAAGTTAGTAGCATTTATGTTTTAAAGACCTTTTTAGTGACCCAAAGCCCATAGTGCAGGTCTTTCTATGACAACCAGAAATAGAAATATTACGAATGAAATGTTAGAACGAATTACAACAGTGCTGGAAGGTATGCAACAGCAACAGCAACAGCAGCCACCTCAAGGGCGAGCTGGTAACCCACATGTTGGCAATATGGCGAATCGTGAGGCTAAGACCCTGTCGGAATTCAGGAAGTGCAATCCACGGAGGTTTGAAGGAGGATACAAAACTGATGAAGCTAATAAATGGTTGTACGAGATCAATAAGATTTTCAGAACTTTGGATTGTTCTGATGAGCAGAAGGTGACCAATGCAGTTTACATGCTTCATGGGGAAGCTGAAAACTGGTGGGATCACACTGTCCAATTGCTGAATTTTGAAAGAAGAGCAATCAACTGGGGAGTATTTATGGAGAAATTTCTTAATAAATACTTTCTAGAAGATTTAAGGAGAAAGAAGGAAGTAGAATTCATGCAATTGAAGCAGGGGGATATGAGTGTAGGAGAATATGCTGCCAGATTTGTGGAGCTGATGAAATATTCTCCTTACTACTTGAATAACCCTGATGAAATAAGTAAGTGTGTTAAGTTTGAAGGTGGACTGAGACCGGAGCTGAAATCTATTTTCAGTTACCAGAGGATTCAGAGTTTTCCTGCACTTGTGGATATGTGCAGAATGTATGAGGATGACAAGAAGGCTGAGCTGATCGGAAGTCAAGGGAAAGGGGTTGGACAGAACTATGGACCACAGAGGAAGAAGAGATTTGATCATCGGAATAATGGTCCATATTCTCAGAAGAACAAGGGCAAGGGCAAAGTTGTGATGGATAACAAGAACAAGTCTCGCGATAATGCTCCTTATTGTGAGAAGTGTAGGCGTTATCATCATGGTCAATTCTACTGGTCCACAGGAGGATGTTTCAAATGTGGAAAGCAAGGCCACTTTGCTCATGATTGCAGAGAATCTGCAAAAGGTGATGCAAAAGGATCTGCTGGAAAGCCTGTGGTTCAAGGAAGAGTGTTTACCTTGAGTGGTACTGAAGCAACCCAAACCCCGAATCTCGTGCAAGGTAACTTTTTGCTTAATAATCAATCTTGCAAAATCATGTTTGATTCTGGAGCTACACATTCTTTTGTTTCTCCTGAATGTGTGAATAGGCTGAATCTTGTTGTTTCCAATTCGCCTTGCTATCTTAGTATAGATACCCCTACTGGAATACCGATTTTCACCGCTAAGGTTTGCTTAGGGTGCGATGTTGAAATCTTGGGTCGTCTTTCTAAAGTAGATTTGGTATGTCTCCCTAAGTTACAATTGGATGTGATCTTGGGTATGGATTGGTTGATGAAGAACCAAGTGATCATCAATTGTGAGGAGAAGACAATCCAATATAGGACCCTTGAACCTGAAGGTTATATGTGCTTGTTCTCTGCTTCTGGGGAAGAAGAGTCGATGCCGATAGAAGAGATTCCTGTGGTGAGGGAATTTCCGGAAGTATTTCCTGAAGAGATACCAGGATTACCTCCGAAGCGAGAAATAGAGTTTGGGATTGACTTAGTCCCTGGAGCTGGTCCCATCTCTATTGCTCCTTATAGGATGGCACCACCAGAAATGGCAGAAATGAAAAAGCAAATAGAGGAATTGATGCAGAAGCAGATGATCAGGCCAAGCGTTTCGCCTTGGGGAGCTCCATTACTGTTTGTAAAGAAGAAGGATGGGAGTATGAGAATGTGTGTGGACTATAGACAGTTGAATAAGGTCACCATTAAGAATAAGTACCCTTTACCAAGGATTGATGACCTTATGGATCAAGTTAGGGGAGCTGCACTATTTTCCAAGATTGATCTGAGATCAGGTTATCATCAGATCAGGATAAAGGAGGAGGATATACCCAAGACTGCATTTCGATCTCGATACGATCATTATGAGTATGTTGTGATGCCGTTCGGATTGACTAATGCACCTGCTACTTTCATGGATTATATGAACCGGATCTTTAGACCATACTTGGATTTATTTGTGGTGGTGTTTATTGATGATATTCTGGTCTATTCTAAGAGTCTGGAAGAGCATGAAGAGCAACTCAGGATAGTGTTAAAGGTCCTGAAGGAGAAGCAGTTATACGCCAAACTTACAAAGTGTGAGTTTTGGTTGAATGAAGTGAAATTCCTAGGGCATGTAATCTCTAAGGAAGGAATTGCGGTGGATCTTGCAAAAGTAAGTTCAGTGTTAAGCTGGGAACAGCCCAAGACTGTAACGGAGGTGAGAAGTTTCTTGGGGTTGGCTGGATACTATCGTCGGTTTATAGAAGGATTTTCCAAGATTGCATTGCCTTTGACCAAGTTGACTCGGAAAGATCAACCGTTCGTGTGGGACGATAGGTGTGAAGTTAGCTTCCGAGAGTTGAAGGAAAGGTTAACATTGTCTCCGGTGCTAATCTTACCTGATCCTCACAAGAGCTTTGAAGTGTACTGTGATGCATCTAAGCAAGGACTGGGATGCGTATTGATGCAAGAAGGAAGAGTAGTGGCTTATGCATCGCGACAATTGAAGAATCATGAGGTGAATTACCCGACACACGATTTGGAATTGGCTGCGATCGTGTTTGGCTTAAAGATATGGAGACATCATCTCTATGGCACTATGTTTCAAGTGTTTAGTGACCATAAGAGTTTGAAATATCTGTTCGATCAAAAAGAGTTGAACATGAGGCAAAGAAGGTGGATGGAGTTTTTGAAGGATTATGACTTTAAACTCCACTATCATCCGGGTAAAGCAAATGTGGTTGCAGATGCTTTGAGTCGGAAAACAATCCACATAAGTGCGATGATGGTTAAGGAAGCAACGTTGATTGAGGAATTCAGAGACTTGAGCTTGTTGACACAAGTGGAGTCATCAAGTATCAAGTTAGGAATGTTGCAGATCACAAGTGAGTTCTTGGAAAGAATTCGGGATTTGCAACGAGCGGATGAAGAGTTGATTGAAAAGATGAGATTAGGTTCAGAAGGAAAGGAGCCTGATCTCAAGATTGGGTTGGATGGAATCCTTCGTTTCAGAACAAGGAATTGCATACCAAGAGATCAGGAGGTTAGAAGACTAATTCTCGATGAAGCACATAAAAGTCGGATGAGTATGCATCCCGGATCAACCAAAATGTATCAGGATCTGAAGAAGATGTTTTGGTGGTCTGGATTGAAGAAGGATGTTGCAGAGTATGTGGCTTCATGTTTAATTTGCCAAAAAGCTAAGGTGGAACACCAGAAACCAGGAGGATAGTTGCAACCTTTGAGTATCCCTCAATGGAAATGGGATAGTATCTCAATGGACTTTGTGTCTGGTTTGCCAAGGACAGCAGCAAACCATGATGCAATCTGGGTGATTGTGGATAGGTTAACTAAGTCAGCGCATTTTGTTCCGATAAACATGCGCTATCCTTTGAATAAGCTTACCCAGATCTATATTAAGGAGGTAGTTCGTCTTCACGGAGTGCCTTCGAGTATTGTGTCGGATCGAGATCCCAGATTTTCTTCGCAATTTTGGATGAGTCTGCATGATGCTATGGGAACAAGATTAAAATTTAGTTATGCGTATCATTCACAGACGGATGGTCAAACGGAGAGAACGATTCAGTCTTTGGAAGATGTGTTGAGGGCTTGTGCACTTGAAGAACAAGGAAGTTGGGATCAAGTGTTACCTCTTGCAGAATTCACGTACAACAACAGCTATCATGCGAGTATTGGGATGGCACCGTTTGAGGCTTTGTATGGAAGGAAGTGTCAAACCCCGCTATGCTGGTTCCAAGTGAGGGAGAATCTAGTGGTTGGACCGGAAATGGTACAGCAGACAACTGAGAAGATCAGGATGGTTCAGGCGAAGATGAAAGCGGCTCAGAGTCGGCAGAAGAGTTATGCTGACAAAAGAAGGAAGCCAATAGAGTTTTCGGAGGGCGACCATGTGTTTCTTTGGATAGTTCCGATGAAAGGAATTAGTAGAGCCTTGAGAACCCGAAAGCTATCACCCAAGTGTATAATTCCATACCAAATCCTTAGAAGAGTCGGTCCTGTTGCTTATCAACTAGCTTTACCACCTTCTCTATCCAATTTGCACAACGTCTTCCATGTTTCTCAATTAAAGCAGTATGTGAATGATCCATCAGTTATTTTGAAAATTCAACCTGATGACCTAGCTTTGAAGGAAAACCTTACCTTTGAGGCCAGACCGGTCCAGATAGAAGATCGTGAAGTTAAGCAGCTCAGGGGAAAGGAGATACCTTTAGTTAAGGTTATATGGGAAAATGCGGACGTATCTGAAGCTACATGGGAATTAGAGGAGAAGATGCGTCAAGAGTATCCGGAGTTGTTTTTGTAAGCTAGAATTTCTGGGACGAAATTCCTTTTAAGTGGTGGAGTAGTGTAACACCCCTTATTTTCGTCTCCCGGATAATAAGGAAATTAATAATAAAAGTTTTATTATTAATTTATATGAATTTCCCAAGTTTATATTTTGTATTTAATTAGCCTGAAATATAAAAATAAATTGAAATATTTTTATATGGCAAATAAATGCAAAAAATAAGGATATTGCATTTTAGTCCTTCGGTTAGGACCTAAATGTAATATTGGAAAAGTTCTTGGAGGGAAAGATTTAAAAATATTATTTTTTAAATTTTGTTTTGATCTAACCGGTTAGTAATGCCCTGTAACCGGTTAGATGATGAACCCAAAAACTGGGTTAGTGGATTTTGATGAGTAATCACTTGATTAATTCGTTTAATCGCCACGGGTACAACTCTAATTCAGTGGAAAACGCGTATAACCTTGCATGGCACACGAATTGCTCTATAAAATGCTAAATTTCTGAGGTGATGAGGTTGATTCTGCATTTTTGTGTTGAAGAAGGGCTGTTAGGGTTTCAAATTCGTTTAGAGAAATTCATCTCCTTCCTTGAGAGTTAGAGAGTGAGAGATACACTTCTGAAAAGCTTGAATCAAGGGCTTTTCATTGATATACAACTTGTGAGCTGAGGGTTCTTGTGTGAGGAGGAATCAACCTTAGAAGTTGGAGCTGGAAACTGAACTCTGTTTTCTCTTGGTTCTAGAAGCTGAGTTCGAGCTTTGATTCTGGTAAGCACAGATAACGTTTAAGTTACAAATCACTTTAATTTCCTAGTGCATGTTACCCAGATCAAGTTCTAATTGTTTTCCCCAATTTCTTTGGTCAATTCCTATGTTAAATCCAATGGTTTTTGAACCTTGTTGCTGGAAAACGTGGTTGAGGGCAGAACTTGGGTTTCTGTGGAGTCTGGAAATTCTCTTCAAATTTCAGTGATAATCCTCATCAAACCCGACTGTAAGGTATGGGAGAAGCTTACCTTATACTAGATTTAGACTAAAATCAAGTGATTTAGGACTTGAGTCAACAAAGACTCAAAAGGGCATTATGTGTTTGAAGCACAAAGGCTTGGAGGCCAAATTTTAGCTCAATTCTGTTTTGAGCAATCTTATGTTAATGCATGCAATTGATATTGATGCCTGAATCTGGTTCTAAAAGTTTATTTTAAGTTTTGGGGTGTTGAATTGTGTTTATATTGATTTTATGCAATTTGATACAAGAAACTTAATGCATGCAAATTGAATATGTTTATGTGGTTAAACATATTTGCTTAAGGTATATGAACTCTTTGAAATGATTGAAATTTGGTTAGATTTGAGTAGTGCAAAGAATGGTTTATTAAATCTCATGTTTTAGTGTCTGACTGCATAATCTAACCGGTTACTCGATATTCGTAACCGGTTAGACACTGTAAAAATTCAAAAGAAAATAAGTTTATAAAATCAGCATTGTGGTCTTATAAATTCTACTCAAATCTAGGCCTTAATTTCATAGAAAACAATCTGAAAATAAGTTGATTTCACTGTTATGGCTCAGATTGAAGTTAAAGAGTTAATACCTTAGTGTAATGAGATAATTTCAAGAGGAAATTGTGCTCATTTGGAAATGGAATGTGATTTAGACTTTTGAATGATAAACATAGTGGTTTTTGAGGTATAAAACCATGTTAAACTTGTTTATGGATTGGGTAGAGAATTCAAGAAAAAGGGTTTTTCTGAATTTCAATGGTAAACAGTTCAGGTCTGTAATTCTAATCGGTTAGCCTGAGACTGTAACCGGTTAGTACCTGAATCTGAAAAATAAATAGTTAAGTTTTTGAGTACCATTGTTTATGTTCTCCCAATCTAAGCTTAATGGCATGTTTTTGAAATAATTCAAGAGAGAATTGTTGTGCCAAAAATTATGCCTCAAAGTAATCATTCAAAAGAGAAATTGGAATATTTCTAAATCACAATAATTAATGTAAAGATAAAACCAACTTTAATGATTGTGCATCCATATAGAATGGAAGTTTGGTTGGTAGGAACGTTTATCATATTCTGGGAATATGAGGAGGGTACTCTGGGAGTACCAAATTGTAACCTACTTGATGACACATTCTGGGAATGTGGCCAGTGTCCGGGACCTGGTTTTTTTTATGCGTTCTGGGAACGTATGCGTTCTGGGAACGTGTTGCACACTCCGGGAGTGATACTTATTATCCAAGTATGGTTTGGCATTACGTTCTGGGAACGAATGTCAGTGTTCCGGGAACACAAGGGTGTATTGGATGGACGTCCAAGATGGACATTTAGAGGCCTCAGTTGTGGATAAAAAATCATACATCATGCCACTTGCATTATAAGAAATATAATGTTGAAAATGGGTGTGCTCATATGTATTTGCATTGTTATCTGTCCATGACATACTTGTGTTTGTAATTTTAGTCTTTATCAATTATGTATATGTGTATACTTACTCCCTGTGCCCTGTTTAGGTGATGGCCATGTACCTAGCTTGCATCGAGATACGCCCTATCCCTAGTGGCATATGGACGTATGAGGAGCACCGTGCCACTTTTGAGGGGGAGGTGGAGATCACTCTCTACCACCCTAACCCTCTGGTGCGAGTGCGACCTCGTCGATTTAGGATCCCTTTAGTCTACACTATGCATGTTCCACCCTTTTATACATATAGAGGACCACCCCCGGCTCGACCTGTGTGTCGATTTCATAGTTTTCGTTTCAGAGCTGCCACTCGTTCTCATCCTTCCTCCCATAGAGTTGTCACTGAGGAGACTCCTTCTCCTGGTCCGACTGATTTCGAGTGGACTGCTTCTGCAGATCCTAGACCCAGCGGTGGGGTCTCTACACAGTCAGGCGAGGTCGAGGAGGAGGTGCATGTCGAGCCGACTGTTTCTGCTAGGGGTGGACCTGCTGGTTCATAGGAGCCTGCATAACATGGATGTTTTGGATCCTAGATCCTAGGGATAGGGCTGTGGAGGATCTGAGGAGCTGCTGAGGACATGGATGACCTGCTCTGGGACTTCTACTTTTGGATTATGTGATATATTGTACATATTTTGAGAGGTCTTAGAGTGAGGTTTATTTTTATGCAGCTGGTTTGTATATATATTTCACCAAACTTGCTATCTCGACTCTTACTACTTGCTACTGATGATACTGATTGGGTTTTATGTTATGATATATATATATATATATATATATATATATATATATTATGTTTTATTTACCTCAGCAGTGCCCCATAAGTATTACTTTTACTTCCGCATACTCTGATTCTGATTCAAAAAGGATTCGGCAATAGGTTTATATTTTATACATTCGGTCAAACTCGAGAGACAAATAATATATTTTAATAAGGATTACGAAGATGTTTTATTATATTTAAAAGACATTGTCTCGTGAGCCTTTTAGTAGCTAAAATAATATTAAGCCGAATTCAATTTACTTGTCCATGAAAGAAGGATTTATAAATAAGCAAGTAAACATTGAAAAGGGAAAAATTTTTCAGTCCCGATTTTTGATAGCAAGTATTTCAATCATTTGGAAATATAAATTATTTTCAAGTTATAAAAATGAGGGTGTCACAAATTAGGTGTTGTTAAAACTCCTTTTGGTGTAATGCTCCCTCCGTCCCTAAATATAAAGTTTCTTTGGGGGATTTCATGTTCATTAAGAAAGTGGAATAATTTAATTAATTGTATTGGAAATGTGACATTTTGATATGTAATTTCAAAATTACCCCTATTAATATTATTGGGAATCTAAAAAGTGTTAAATAAATAGGGGTATTTGTGAAAAAAAGTAATTAATTATCATTGAAAATTGGTATGGAGCTTTATAAATAAGGACAAAATAAAAGTGTTAAGAGAGCTTTATATTTAGGGATCGAGGTAGTATATTAGACTGGGCCTCATATATAATTGTATCCCAGGGCCCTATAACCTGTAGACACGACCCAAGTCTCATCATTGCCATAACGGACACCAAAATCCATCTGCATTATTTTTCAAGGCACAACTACAAATTAGTAGCGATTCTTTTAAGAACTCATGACAGAAATTCTACCCTCCCTCCCGATAAGCACATAGAAGAGAACAATAGAAGACATACATGATATAATTTCTTTCTATATTCGTTTTGTTTGGGATGATTTTTAACCTAAAGGAAGAATGCTGCCTTCCAATAAGACTATATACTACTATATGGTATATATATATATATATATATATATATATATATATATATATATATATATATATATATATATATATATATATATGGTGTACACCGAGTTAAAATCCAAGATTCGAACTCGAGACCAGTTGGTTAAGGGACCAAGTTAACTACCACTTGATCAACCTCATGTTGGTGGTATATATATTATTAGATAAAGTGTAATGTTCCATAGTAAGAAAAAGAAGAAAAAAAAAAGTTTAGGTAAAGCAAGTTTTCATAGAAAGTATGTAAATGTGTATTTATTCTTAGTTTTTTTTATAAAAATATAACATTTTTTTTTAAAATTTTTTGGTCTAAAACATAAGTATCATCCATCCACCCCGTAAGTAATCATGTTCAAATCAAGTGAGACTAATGGAAAAATAGCAAAAAAATTAAATAATTATAATAATAAAATTAGATTACAGGAAACTGTAACACCCCGATTTGGCAACTTGAAAATCACAACTGTTTATAGTGAAAATTTGGGTAAATTTTTTTTTTAAACAAGTGTTATGCAAGGTGAGAACACTTGGGTTTTCTAAACACAGTTACAATTTAAAACTCCGGTTCTCCCATTGCATAAACTTTTCAAGTTCCAAACCGAGATGTCACAAGACACCGCGCTTTGAAACTCGTTTTCAAAAACATTGTTTAAAACACGGCCCGTTACTCATTTCAAAACTAAAATAAACTTTAGTTGGGGTTACAGCACTATAGAGCCAGGACTTCTAAGTAACTTGCAATGGAAATACAAAACTCTGAAAGGGAAATTACCTAACCGCTAGTCATCGACACTAACGTTTCCGCTGCGCTACTCTGATTCTTGTCAAATTCTCGGGTTATCAGCAGCGCCATCCTTAGCAGCCTCCTTAGAAATATTTTCCATCTAAAGACCATACCGAATTTTCCCAATACCAAACAAACATATAGGAGAGAGTGAGCTACCCAAAACATGTAATGTCGACTATGTGGATTTACGATAGGCAATTATTGAGATAAAGCAGTAAATGACAAACAACTCATATAAACGAACATAATCATCATCATATATCATCACCACATAAACACCATATTATTCTCACTTCTCAATTCTCTTTCAATACTTAATACCACGACTGTACTTTTCTTTTTCGAATCTTTGAGTTATTAAGTCTTATCATCTCAATCCACTCAATGACTTGGGGAACCATCATTGAGGAAAAACAGCTCTCACGTCTATATCTCCTCGGTCATCCATCCACACCTAGTCGGAAGCAAACAGGAGTACAGGACCTTTACCACGCGGGCACGACAGCTGTCACACAACAAATGGTCCCAGACCAGGAGGCCTTGCCTCAAATCATAATCATAATTAACAGTGCACGCTCTCAGCGGCAATCACAAATGCCCCGTTCCAGTGCCTCTCACTGTTCTCGATTTGCAATCTAGGGGGCGACAGTACAGTTCTAGTCTCAAGTGCAGAACTTACCACGGTATTAGACCCAGTCCCCACCACGTTAGTGCACCACATATGGAGTTCGTTCTGCCTAGAACAGTACTCTAGACTTCTTGACGTTTCACCGTCATCGTCCTCCCCTAATGCAATCTCGTCCTAAGTATCTGCAGATACTTATCGTTCCTTCCTCTCCACCACTTCGACACACACTCATACCTCACCGCGTTATTCATGTCTTTTAAAGTTTTAGAGATTTAAGGGTTTTAAAGTTTTATTAACGGCTTAATCCTACTACTCGGCTCGTCCTTGGTGCATCCCTTCAACGAAGCCCGACCACTAATCGTTCAAACTGTTCCCCAATTCATCACATCACATTTCCACATTTCATATCACACTCTTTCCCATCTCATCTCATCAACTTTTCTTATCACATTTCATCATCTTTCTCATCTCATCTCATTACACAAAATTCCTCTCTTTCTCAAGGCTCTTTTCCTCATTTCTCTTAAAACATCTTTTCGTAAAACTTTTCGAAAACATAATTTCACAAAACTTTCACTTCACCAAACTTTTCCCAAAATATCATTTCACAAATTTTCTCGAAAATAACCTTTCACAAAACTTTCTCAAAATAATATTCCCAAAAACTTTCACAAATCTATTTTCACAAACGTTCACAAAAATATTACTTTCACAAACTTTTCTCAAAAGGATCATTTCATAAAACTTTCTCAAACTCATTTCCAAAATACCTTTTCGCAAATCTTTTTCAAAACTATAATTTCTCCAAAACTTCCTTTCACAAATCTTTTTCAAAGATAACTTTTCGCAAACTTTCTCAAAAACGTTCTTTCACAAAATTTTCTCAAAAAGATCCTTTCACAAAACTTTCCTCAGAAATATTGTTTCCAAAAAGGCTTTCTCAAATATCATTTCAAAAACTGTACCAAAAAGGTTGGTTCCAAAACTTTTCTCAAAATTGTATCTTTTCGAAAACCTTTTTCCAAAAATTTCTTTTCACAAATCTTTTCAAAAATCTCTTTTCAAAAACCGTTTTCAAAAATCACATTTTTTGATGAGTGCTAATGGAGGAGCAAGCTCAACTCAACACTAGGCTCTTTCCAAAAATGAAAACGAGAAATCATATTTTTGCTGGGCGCTAGTGGAGGAGCAAGCTCAACTCAACACTAGTCCCAGACTAAAACCAAAAACAACAAGGGCCACACCACATCTCAATCCCATAACTCATCTCACTTCCATAACTCATCTCATTCTCATCTCTTTATATCTTTGCCATTCCAACTGCTCGTCATTATTCCTTATTCATACAACCTTTATTCTCACTCTTCTTTCTTTCAATTACATTTTCTTACTTTTACAGTTTCATTCTGATCAACACATTATTCAGCACACCAATGTTTCTTAACAACATAATTGCGTATCCAGTAAACAGATCATAAGGTAATTAAAGAACTCAAACATAATCAACCAGAAAACATAACATCATATTTAAACCAATCTCAGTCGTTCGGGTGGATAGCCAAACACACAATCAAACAATTGCTATCACATACACCACTACGCTAAATGAGATTGGAGTCCAACCTTTGAGATGATTGGACCTCTTAATAAGTTACCTAAATACCAGGACGTCTTAAGGGAAGCCCCTCTCTCACCTCAAATACCGTAAGCTCCCGCAAGCTTTCCAAGATCCGTCGATCACTAATTCCGCCTTGTTTCCTTTGCGTCCGTCGTTCGAACTATCGCATTTTTCCCCGTGCGTTAGAAACGTTTTAACGAATTCATTCAATTTGTTTTAAAACACATGGTTCACCTTTCAAATCCAGAGAATGTTTTCAAGAAGACTTTGAAACAGTTCTAAATTAATTTCTTTAAAGAACAGAATTCACTTTAAAACGATTTTCTTGTCAAAACAGGATCCATTCCTCTTAAACGTTCATGTCATAAAAATCATTATTCTTAATTATTTAAATAAAATTCAAAACTTAAGAGAATAAAATCAAATCAATTTCTTAAACCATACTTTCCAGTAAAACATTTTTCAATCCTTTGGAAGTTCAAATATAGAAAACACGTCACTTTATAAAACATTCACAATTACACACACAAGGCTAATTATATTAAAGGCCATTGAATTATTAACACAAAATTCCTTTTTAATTATTAAATCAATTTATTTATTTTATTTTTACAAACCGAAAGGAAAATTAAAACAACCACATATCATTCCAATCACCCACATAGCATCCTATATACAACACATAGTTATTTACATAGAACATTTCATATAAACAAATTTCCTAACTATTCTGGCATGCTTAGACCGATCCATATAAATGAAATTTTACAAAGATTAATGCATAAAAATAAGCACAAAACAATTGAAATCATTTTCTTTCCTTTTTAGACTAAACCGAGAGCATTAAAAGAGAATTAACAAATCATTGCAAAGTCACACACATATATTTTCTTTTAAATGCAATTTATTCATGCATGCACATTCTAAGCCTTTTAAATTCAATTAATTTCATTATGTATGCAACTTAAACAATGATCAAATATAATTTCCTACTTCTTTCTCTTCATGGCCGAATGCTTAGCATGCAAGCAGACAAGATTTTTAATTCAATTTTCAACATACAAAATCACAGAATTAAATCAAACATCACACCACATCTTTATGCACATCACCTACACAAACAACTCAAGTTCATCATCTAATATTGAATAAAAATTAAGGTTACATTTTAAATTTCTAAGCATAACTTGCATGCACTTAAAATTACTAGATCTAGCCTTATCACTCTCATGCATCAAATTTTCACATAACAAAAACATGAGTTTCATTTTTATTCAACATGGCCGAATGGCCTTTTACCAAATAAGGTTCACATAAAAACCAAATACTTTAAACTAAACCATGTTTTCACTTCAAAATTATTTTCAAACTTGTTTTCTTAATTTTCTCTTTGAAAAACCGTGACATGCACTTAAACAAAATAGGATTTTTCTACTTAAAACAACATGCATGCTTTAGAAACTTGGATCATAAAATGCTTGCACATAAATCAACAAGAACATCATGAAATCAACATGTAAAGCTCAACTTTATTTTCGAGCAAATTTAAATCATGTATTTGTTCATGAAGAAATCACACAAACACATCATAGATCTTCATTTTAGCAAACAAAATTCAGCATGCAAGACTAAAATCATCATAGCATACGGTTTCAACAAGAAATTTAACATGCATGGCCAAATAATTTCACTTTACCCTTTATTAGACTTAGATCATGCATTGATTTGTCAAGTAAGCACATAAACACACATAGATCATAGTTTGGAACAAGGAAGACATACATGCAAGAAAGGTCTAGATTAAGCTTCACAAAAACTTAAACAAAACTCTAGATCTTTAAGTTTGAGTTAGAAAATCATTTAGATCAAGCAAGAAAATACAAACCGAACCACAAACATAGAGTCACGAATATTACAAATAATGTTTAGTCCATGAAAGTTCAAGATCAAGAAAGAATAACACATAAACGCTTCTTACAAACCATGAAAATAAGCATGCAAGGAGAAAATGAAAGGGATCTAAAAATTAAAAAAAAAGAAAAGCTAAACTATTACATTTGTAACATCCCTCGTTTCTGAAAAAGAATTTCACTTATCATTGAAACGTGTTGGAAAAGCTTGAGTATGAAAATTTTTCCTTGAATGTGGTACTCAAATTTAAACCATGTATTGGAACTAAATTCGGTAGAAGGAGTAATTATTTGCTGAACATTTTAGAATCCTTTTGAGATAACCTTTGTAGTACAAAATAGCTTGCGAAAAATAACTTAGTTTTTAGGTCATCCCAGGAAATCAACTTTAACAAATCTTCCTTCGTGCCGAACGATAAAATCAGAGTGAGCGGAATATATTAAAATAGTTCATTGACTCATAAAATCAGGTATATAAATTCGATGTGTACCACAATTTTATTAAGGTATGAAAATCTAGGTTTTCTCTTGGATACATCTCTCAAAATATATACATTGTTTCCATTATCAAACATAGAGACGTTCCAGAGCTGGTCACTGGTTCTTCATCCATTCGTTCCTCTGGTTGAGTCCTCAGAGTTGTACAAAAGAGTCTCTATTCCATGATGACTTAGTACTTCATGAACTTAAGGGTCGTCCAATTCCTTTAGTCTCTAGGTGGTCTAGGTACCTGGTCAAAACCTATTAAGGGCAGGGGGTAAGCTTATACATTCGCATTATCAAATAAGAATAAAGTCCTAACATCCACAAGTAAGCACCCATCATGATAGAAATGCATAAACATGAGCACCCGACATTTCACTTATTTCTCTTGCCAAATAGGTGGAATGATGCATGCTTCCCATCTCTCGATTCCTGAGATTCTTCAACTAATCGCTCAGATGAACGTCCTTCCATAACACCATGGTATTCCCAGAATACAAATAATACGTTATCAAACGTATGGCGTACTTGCTCGGAAGTGATAAAAACGTCACACTATCTGGTGAACGTCACGTCGCCCAAAGACGTAAACCTATCACTTTTCAATATGCACTGGGTGTGATAAAAAACGTCACCACATATGATGAACGTCACGTCGCCTAAGGACGTAAACCTTATCACTTGTGATACACAACAGAGGTGATAAATAACGTCACCATGTCTGATGAACGTCACGTCGCCTAAGGACGTAAACCTTATCACTTGTGTGCACCACACCCTTCTCAACAAACAACGGGTGTGATAAAAAACGTCACCACATCTGATGAACGTCACGTCACCTAAAGACGTAAACCTTATCACTTGTGTAACACAACAGAGGTGGTAAACAACGTCACCATGTCTGATGAACGTCACGTCGCCAAAACGTAAACCTTACCACTTGTGTGCAACACACCGTTGAACCATCAAACCAACAGTATACCACATATTGCCCACATTGTCCACCTCAATGTGTCATCGAGCAAGTAGTAACATTTGGCACTCTCAGAGGCCCTCCTCATGTTCCAAAAACATGATATACGTCCTACCATCCAGACTCCAGAATGAATGCATTACTTAGTTAAAAAGGAATTGATTGACGTACTATTCTTTTATTAATATCTTACGTGCCCTCCGAGCATCGTATCATTATCCAAATGAAAACATCACAACGTCAATCAATTTCATTTTAAGTTCAGAATCACTTGGTTTATTGTTCTCTAAGTGTTACAAAATGATTTAGAATTGAAAATGGTATTTTTAAGTTTCTGACTAAAAATACTCGAGTGTTTTCCAAAATACTCGAGTAGTTTATCATTTTCCAGATTCTACTCGAGTGGTTCATAATTATACTCGAGTCGTTCATGTCTTTTCAGAGATTTAGGTTTTCAAGTCTTCATAAATATACTCGAGTAATTCATGAGATACTCGAGTTTTCCATTACCCAGAATACTCGAGTAGTTCATATATTAATCGAGTGTCCAATCTGATTCTCAAGTTGGTGCGCCAATATTCACTCTGGTGCACCACGAAATACTCGAGTGTTAAGCCAAATACTCGAGTATTTGCAGACAGAACAGAGTGAAACTTGGTTTTTACATACCATTTCAATTTCTAAACACTTTTAACCCAAACCAATGATCACAATAGTTCATATATCATATATTGAACATGTTACCATACTCATTTCATATCAAATTTCAGATAATCAAAACCATTCATCAATTATGCATGAAAATCACATATTATGCAACTTAAAGTACCGATTTCAATTCTACTCATTTTTGGCATAATTTCAGCATTGATTAAGCTCATATGCAACCAAATAAACTTGCCTTAGCATGTAGCATGCCTCAGATTGGCCTCCAAGCCACATTCCTATTTCAATCTATGCCCTTAGAGTCTCATGGTGACTCATCCTACTTTCTAATGCAATTTAATCTTATTCTAGCAAATGGTAAGCTTCCCCCATACCTTAGGGTTGTTCTTGAACAAAAACACCGCAGAGAACAGCAACCAAATGCTCTAACCACTTCCCACCCGAACTTGCATAACAGATTCAGCAGAGGTTCAAAACCACATTAATCGACATTCAAATCATGCATAAAAATTGGGGAAATTGGTTAGACTATGTTCTCTATAACATGTACTTTGAAAACCAATAAGTTTCATACCAAAAGAGAGCTTGAGCTTACCACAATTGAAGCTCAAAGTCGGCTCTCTGAATCTGAAATTCTAGTTTGGCAGATTTCAACACCTAACTTAACAGGCCCATAACTTTTCATCCAGGAACTCAAATCTCACAAACTTGGTATAAAATCGAAGCTCGTTGAAAGAGCTTTCCAATGGTATCTCAGACGTGAGGTAACTCTCAAGGAGGAGAGGGAATCGAAGCCACGAAGTTGACAGATCTGAATTGAGTTCTGTTTTTGGCAGATTTGAAGCTCTAACTTGCAGAGCTCACTACTCCTCACACACTCAGCCTTAGCTCATGATTTTTGGTGTTTTTCAAAGCTCTGGATGTGAGCTTCGAAACGGTGTATGGTTTATGTGTTAAGACTCAAAGACGAAAACGAATTGAGAGAGGAAACTCAAGAACCCTAACATGTGAAGTTCTTCACGAAATTGGCAAAATGGGTTGGTTGATTCATCAACCATGGCTTAAATAGCCCTCCACCAAGCTCATGCAGCTCGACACGAAGGCCTTAGACGTGTTGAAGGACTGATTTCGTGTCAAACGGCGGTGACTCGGTGGTGGTGACTCACCAAACGCACTAACTCGTGCAACACTGACCAGAATACTCGAGTATTTTCAAAAATACTCGAGTATTTTGACCAGTTTTCACTAAAAACTTTGTTTAATTAATTTTAACCCCAAAAGACCTTCCATTATTGTTTTTAGGTCCTTCCCAAGGACTTAATTGCAAAATTTAATATTTTATGGAAAAACCTCATCATAAAATATTTTCACATAATACTTATAATGAATATATATCCAAATCAAACATGAAATTATTATTTATTTATAAAACCATTTTACTAACATATTTATTCGGAAGACGAAATTTGGGGTGTTACAACATTTCTTCCTCTTGATTCTTCGAAGCTCCTATGGTTCTTTAGGCTTCTAGCACTTAAGTCTTCAAAGAAAATGGCTTGATCTATGGTGGATCTCTCTCCTTCTTCCTCCTAAGGCTTCACGGCTACACCCTCTTTCTTTCTTTCTCTCTATTTCTCTCTAAAGGTTTGATGAGCCTTTAGAGTAGTGTATTGTGTTTGGAAGAGATGGAAATGAAATGGATGAAAATGGAATGAACTAAGGTTTATTTCTATATGTAGGTAAGTTCACAATTTCCTAATTTGGCCTTGTAAAATTCGGCCCATGTGCAAGTAAGGAGGGCGAATTGGTCTCTTCAAAAGTTTGCATGGCTAAGTCTCCAAAGTCAAGGGGACAAAGTGAAGTGGGCTAGGTGGCTAGGGGTTACTTTAGGTGTAACTATTAGTTGGTTTCTTGGTTAGGGTTTTCCTCCACTTTAGTTTTGTTTGGTTCTAGTTTGGTTGGTTTGGGTTTCTTACTCCCTAAGCACACACACACACGGCATACACATAGCACCCACACATATCATGCACATGCAAATGACACATACACACCTTCATGCACAAGCACAACATGGCACTCAATCATGCACACACATGTTCTTTTTTTTTTATTTCCTAAATCATTAATTTATTTCTAATCAATTTTTACTTAAAATTATTAATTCACACCACAAATCAATTAATTCATATAACAAGGCACTTAAACTTAAGAAATCATATTTGCATGCATCGCATATTACACATACATTAAATTAAACACACAACACATAAAATTCATGCCAAAACACATCATCACAAAACACATAATTAGGGAGAACTCTCCCCCACTTAAAAGAAATTTTCTTATACTTTTTCAAATTCTCTGACTCAAAACGTTGCACAAAATATTTCAATTGAACTTTTCTCAATTAAAACTTTTGCATTCCAAAGCATATACAGATCCCTGTTTCTCATAAAAGGGTTTTTCTTAAACTTCCTCAAAATTATCTTGTAATTCCTTCAAATGAAATCTTTTGACTAAAACTTTTTCGAATAATATCCTTAAAATATATATATATATATATATATATATATATATATACTTCTCAATTAAAACATTTCCAAAAATCTTTTTGAGGAAAAACCCTGTCCCGTTGCGCACTCTAATCATTCAGACACGAGTAAGGAAATATTCGTATGACTTCACTTCTTAATAGTTGTAAACATTAGGGTGATCAGTCCTAATATTTAAACTATAAGTAATGGAATCATCCCTCTCAGATATAATCTTTCTCAAGAAAGACTATACGATTTAACTTTAATTTAGATGAACTTAAAGATAAAGAGCATTATTGTCACTATCAGACTCAGTCAGATAGCCAAGTCCTAGAGAAACTTCCGTTGGGGAGACAAATACTTGTCCTATCCCGGTGGGTGTTAATCTCTCTAGTCTTAACTGATCTTTCTCTCTCTGTAGTGCCCAAAGACATTTATCACATCCAACTGTGATAAGGGTTTTGATCACCGAAATTCAAACCAAAGATCTGCTCAGGTTTTCAGATCACAGAACGATTTAATTAACGCAATCGAAATCATTGATTACGTTAATTCAGATCGGAGGAAGGATAAACTCAGATTACCTATATCCGAATCTAACTCGCATCCTAGCAGGATGGAAAACTCTTCCACTCTTGATTTGCTGGTTGACCATTCCCTTCTTGCATTTCTTCTTCAATTAATTCGGCGAATAAGACTTAATTTTCTTGCGACTGAAAACGAATATCTTTTCAGATATCACCACTAAGCCCATGGTGATGCGCCTCACCTTCCCACCTTAGAATTGACAAATGATTTCTTTCCATTTGCTTTTCATTTACCTTCATGCAATTGAGATTTCCCTAACCCCTTATGCATGAAATTCTGGTTCCCATAGTTAGTTCACTTATTCCTCAATAGTTGATATCCGGTTTGGAATTCAGACATTATTCATTCCGGACTCCGCATGTTCGAACCTTCCAATATCAGATTTACATAGTTCCACTATGTTTTAGCTTCACTACTTAGCATATTCCTATATAACCTTTACTCCCCCATTCGGCTTAATTCCATAATTAACCTTTAATTTCCAAATCATCCATACTCCAAATTCTTGTCCCTAAAACGTCCAATATGGATCCTAGGTTTCTTCCCTTTCGAAATCAATCTCTTATTTGTTTTAGCTCTTCAGTTCTTTGTTGCAATTCACGAATTCGAATTAGGAATTCTATTGTGATTTGCAACCTTCCCTTCTTACTTCTCGTCGGTCTACTTGTATCATCAAACTCGTATCTATTAGACTTCTTAAAATCACTTCCTTAATCCCCATAGCTCTCACATGAACTGCCCTTCGGCCCAATTGTAATTGTTACCTCCTTTGCTTTGTCATGACGACGATAGAGTCTCCGATCATGAGCCTTTAAAATTCTGTCCCTCGGCGTTGCCCCCTGTTTAACTCCTCTTGATTGCTCAACTATTTCGACTTTCCAGGGTCATTAACACTTAAAGCATAGTGACACGAGGAAAGGCCTCAAATCCTCAAACAACCATGGTCATTGTAAAACTCGAGTCATGAGTCAATTGTATCACCTTGTGTGTATTCAATCACCTTGATGTATACACATCCGCCTTCTTTTCATAAAACTTCCTCCTTCCAAGTCCGGGTCTCGACACATGAAAGTATGCTCCAATACTTTGGCATGAATCAAGTGGAAGTAACACAAGAGGAAATGCTAACTTTCCTAGAAATCACATCCAAATGTGATAAAGCATAATGGATATATTTTAACTTAGTGTCGTGATCGAATACTTCGATACTAATTTGGGGAATTTCATAGAGTCTCTAATTCTAAAACAATTAGGTGAATCCGACTTAAACCTAATCTCATATATATATATATATATAGAACAAAAGAATGGGTAACTCCCGAATCGAACACAATCATGCAAAGTTGGTTTTGTGATAAATGGTTACCTTGCACGAGATCAGGAGATTGGTTAACTTCTACTCTATTCAGGGTAGACACTTTTCCTTGAGTCATTGGTTTGCTAGCAAATCTGGTGGGGTCACTCTTTGCAAGTTCTCTGCAGTGACGTGCAATATGACCCTGCTTCTCACAGTTGAAGCAAGTACTTGTTGCCCAGCAGATTCTTCCATAATGATGATGCTTGCACTTCTCACAGTAAGGGGCATTGCTGTGAGACTTAACCTGATTCCTGTCTTCAACTCTACCTTTGCCTCGTTTCTGGTTGAAATATGGATCCGTTTTCCGATGATTAAATCCTTTCTTTCTTTGTGGTCCATAACTCGGCTGGTTACTCTTTGCCTGATCAGCTGCTACTTCACCCTTCTTGTCATCCTCATACATCCGACACATGTCAACCAACGTAGGAAAACTTTGGATCTTCTGATAACTGAAAACAGATTTCAGTTCAGGTTTCAGGCCACCTTCAAATTTGATGCATTTGCTTCTCTCATCCGGATTGTTTTGATAGTATGGAGAGTACTTCATCAATTCCTCAAACTTAGCTGCGTACTCGCCCACACTCATATCTCCTTGTTTTAATTGTAGAAATTCAACTTCCTTCTTCCTTCTCAGGTCCTCTGGAAAATATTTATTGAGAAACGTTTCCATAAACATCTCCCAATTGACGTCCTTTCCCTCATAGCGTAAAAGCTGAACCGTGTGATTCCACCAATTATCAGCCTCTCCTTCTAACATATAAACTGCATATGCCACCTTTTGAGCTTCCGTGCAGTCTAATGTTCTAAAAATCTTATCCATAGTATGAATCCACTTGTTAGCCTCCTCTGGCTTAAATCCTCCTTCAAACTTAGGTGGATTACAACTTCAAAAATCCGCCAAACTCTTAGCCTTAACATTACCGACATTACATTGAAATGGCGGATTAACTGGTTGTGGTGATTGTTGATGTTGTTGCTGTTGCCATTGCTGCATTGATTCCAACACAGTCGTGATCCTCTCCAGCATCGCATTAGTATGATTTCGGTTTCTTGTCGTCATATTAGACCTGCACTATGGACGTGTGGTCATATATGATGGACTTAAGAAACACTCATCACACAACTTATACTAAAGCTGTAGCTTCAACGGTACATCCAACTCGTGTCTATTACTTGATCAAAGCAGAATATAAATCTCATCCTGTGGATACTTTGCTTGATGCTGATAACTACCTTTCTAGAACTACTTTAGCTATTACAGGATCTGACTTTTGCTCTAACAAACCCGACACTTCACGAGAGAATATTCGGGAGATTCTTCGTAACCATAATCTCTTTAATTCCCCTCTTCCTTTACCCCACTATGAGAACAACACTCATACATATTGGGTTTCGGATTCTCGCCTCTCTACCACAATTAGTTATTACTTGATTCTTGGATATCCACTCCAAGTCCAAGATCACACCTAGTTGTGAAAAATGAGTAGACCAAGTTTACTCTAAAGAGATAGCTCAATAGAATAGCTCAATCATACGAGAGAAACAACTACAAGAAAACTTGTAGGAGTTTGATCTTGAGGTAGCAGGGTAGATCAAACACAAGAAAACGCAATCGATTCTCGTCCTCACCAAGGGTTAATTAACTTCAGAGTTACAACTCTGTAAAGCAAACCACTAGGGAAAATAACCTCCTAGTACTAACTTCGGGGTTTGTTAATTTTCATACTAGAGGAAAATACCCTCCCTAGAGGATATTAGCTCGCCTTTAGATCCTTTGGAATCACCCCTTGTTGATTCCTTGATGCCATAATGGGTCAGCACTATGAGCTTAAGGTTGGAATTAACCTAAAAGAAGTACATCACTATCATACTTCAACTTAGGCTACTTTAAACACTCTAGACAGGTACTTAGTCACATACCCAGGGTCAAGGGATAGAACATTTTACTCCAATTAGAAGTATGTAAGAGCATACTTCACAAGAGACTCTAAAATTCTTGGGGATCAGCGTATTGAACCACACACCCAAGGACCAAGAGTCAGGACCATTGCTCTGATACCATAAAATGTAACATCCCTCGTTTCTGAAAAAGAATTTCACTTATCATTGAAATGTGTTGGAAAAGTTTGAGTATGAAAATTTTTCCTTGAATGTGGTACTCAAATTTAAACCATGTATTGGAACTAAATTCGGTAGAAGGAGTAATTATTTGCTGAACATTTTAGAATCCTTTTGAGATAACCTTTGTAGTACAAAATAGCTTGCGAAAAATAACTTAGTTTTTAGGTCATCCCAGGAAATCAACTTTAACAAATCTTCCTTCGTGCCGAACGATAAAATCAGAGTGAGCGGAATATATTAAAATAGTTCATTGACTCATAAAATCAGGTATATAAATTCGATGTGTACCACAATTTTATTAAGGTATGAAAATCTAGGTTTTCTCTTGGATACATCTCTCAAAATATATACATTGTTTCCATTATCAAACATAGAGACGTTCCAAAGCTGGTCACTGGTTCTTCATCCATTCGTTCCTCTGGTTGAGTCCTCAGAGTTGTACAAAAGAGTCTTTATTCCATGATGACTTAGTACTTCATTAACTTAAGGGTCGTCCAATTCCTTTAGTCTCTAGGTGGTCTAGGTACCTGGTCAAAACCTATTAAGGGCAGGGGGTAAGCTTATACATTCGCATTATCAAATAAGAATAAAGTCCTAGCATCCACAAGTAAGCACCCATCATGATAGAAATGCATAAACATGAGCACCCGACATTTCACTTATTTCTCTTTCCAAATAGGTGGAATGATGCATGCTTCCCATCTCTCGATTCCTGGGATTCTTCAACTAATCGCTCAGATGAACGTCCTTCCATAACACCATGGTATTCCCAGAATACAAATAATACGTTATCAAACGTATGGCGTACTTGCTCGGAAGTGATAAAAACGTCACACTATCTGGTGAACGTCACGTCGCCCAAGGACGTAAACCTATCACTTTTCAATATGCACTGGGTGTGATAAAAAACGTCACCACATCTGATGAACGTCACGTCGCCTAAGGACGTAAACCTTATCACTTGTGATACACAACAGAGGTGATAAATAACGTCACCACGTCTGATGAACGTCACGTCGCCTAAGGACGTAAACCTTATCACTTGTGTGCACCACACCCTTCTCAACAAACAACGGGTGTGATAAAAAACGTCACCACATCTGATGAACGTCACGTCGCCTAAAGACATAAACCTTATCACTTGTGTAACACAACAGAGGTGGTAAACAACATCACCATGTCTGATGAACGTCACGTCGCCAAAACGTAAACCTTACCACTTGTGTGCAACACACCGTTGAATCATCAAACCAACAGTATACCACATACTGCCCACATTGTCCACCTCAATGTGTCATCGAGCAAGTAGTAACATTTGGCACTCCCAGAGGCCCTCCTCATGTTCTAAAAACATGATATACGTCCTACCATCCAGACTCCAGAATGAATGCATTACTTAGTTAAAAAGGAATTGATTGACGTACTATTCTTTTATTAATATCTTACGTGCCCTCCGAGCATCGTATCATTATCCAAATGAAAACATCACAACGTCAATCAATTTCATTTTAAGTTCAGACTCACTTGGTTTATTGTTCTCTAAGTGTTACAAAATGATTTAGAATTGAAAATGGTATTTTTAAGTTTCTGACTAAAAATACTCGAGTGTTTTCCAAAATACTCGAGTAGTTTATCATTTTCCAGATTCTACTCGAGTGGTTCATAATTATACTCGAGTCGTTCATGTCTTTTCAGAGATTTAGGTTTTCAAGTCTTCATAAATATACTCGAGTAATTCATGAGATACTCGAGTATTCCATTACCCAGAATACTCGAGTAGTTCATATATTAATCGAGTGTCCAATCTGATTCTCAAGTTGGTGCGCCAATATTCACTCTGGTGCACCACGAAATACTCGAGTGTTAAGCCAAATACTCGAGTATTTGCAGACAGAACAGAGTGAAACTTGGTTTTTACATACCATTTCAATTTCTAAACACTTTTAACCCAAACCAATGATCACAATAATTCATATATCATATATTGAACATGTTACCATACTCATTTCATATCAAATTTCAGATAATCAAAACCATTCATCAATTATGCATGAAAATCACATATTATGCAACTTAAAGTACCAATTTCAATTCTACTCATTTTTGGCATAATTTCAGCATTGATTAAGCTCATATGCAACCAAATAAACTTGCCTTAGCATGTAGCATGCCTCAGATTGGCCTCCAAGCCACATTCCTATTTCAATCTATGCCCTTAGAGTCTCATGGTGACTCATCCTACTTTCTAATGCAATTTAATCTTATTCTAGCAAATGGTAAGCTTCCCCCATACCTTAGGGTCGTTCTTGAACAAAAACACCGCAGAGAACAGCAACCAAATGCTCTAACCACTTCCCACCCGAACTTGCATAACAGATTCAGCAGAGGTTCAAAACCACATTAATCGACATTCGAATCATGCATAAAAATTGGGGAAATTGGTTAGACTATGTTCTCTATAACATGTACTTTGAAAACCAATAAGTTTCATACCAAAAGAGAGCTTGAGCTTACCACAATTGAAGCTCAAAGTCGGCTCTCTGAATCTGAAATTCTAGTTTGGCAGATTTCAACACCTAACTTCACAGGCCCATAACTTTTCATCCAGGAACTCAAATCTCACAAACTTGGTATAAAATCGAAGCTCGTTGAAAGAGCTTTCCAATGGTATCTCAGACGTGAGGTAACTCTCAAGGAGGAGAGAGAATCGAAGCCACGAAGTTGACGAATCTGAACTGAGTTCTGTTTTTGGCAGATTTGAAGCTCTAACTTGCAGAGCTCACTACTCCTCACACACTCAGCCTTAGCTCACGATTTTTGGTGTTTTTCAAAGCTCTGGATGTGAGCTTCGAAATGGTGTATGGTTTATGTGTTAAGACTCAGAGACGAAAACGAATTGAGAGAGGAAACTCAAGAACCCTAACATGTGAAGTTCTTCACGAAATTGGCAAAATGGGTTGGTTGATTCATCAACCATGGCTTAAATAGCCCTCCACCAAGCTCATGCAGCTCGACACGAAGGCCTTAGACATGTTGAAGGACTGATTTCGTGTCAAACGGCGGTGACTCGGTGGTGGTGACTCACCAAACGCACTAACTCGTGCAACACTGACCAGAATACTCGAGTATTTTCAAAAATACTCGAGTATTTTGACCAGTTTTCACTAAAAACTTTGTTTAATTAATTTTAAACCCAAAAGACCTTCCATTATTGTTTTTAGGTCCTTCCCAAGGACTTAATTGCAAAATTTAATATTTTATGGAAAAACCTCATCATAAAATATTTTCACATAATACTTATAATGAATATATATCCAAATCAAACATGAAATTATTATTTATTTATAAAACCATTTTACTAACATATTTATTCGGAAGACGAAATTTGGGGTGTTACAACATTTCTTCCTCTTGATTCTTCGAAGCTCCTATGGTTCTTTAGGCTTCTAGCACTTAAGTCTTCAAAGAAAATGGCTTGATCTATGGTGGATCTCTCTCCCTCTTCCTCCTAAGGCTTCACGGCTACACCCTCTTTCTTTCTTTCTCTCTATTTCTCTCTAAAGGTTTGATGAGCCTTTAGAGTAGTGTATTGTGTTTGGAAGAGATGGAAATGAAATGGATGAAAATGGAATGAACTAAGGTTTATTTCTATATGTAGGTAAGTTCACAATTTCCTAATTTGGCCTTGTAAAATTCGGCCCATGTGCAAGTAAGGAGGGCGAATTGGTCTCTTCAAAAGTTTGCATGGCTAAGTCTCCAAAGTCAAGGGGACAAAGTGAAGTGGGCTAGGTGGCTAGGGGTTACTTTAGGTCTAACTATTAGTTGGTTTCTTGGTTAGGGTTTTCCTCCACTTTAGTTTTGTTTGGTTCTAGTTTGGTTGGTTTGGGTTTCTTACTCCCTAAGCACACACACACACGGCATACACATAGCATCCACACATATCATGCACATGCAAATGACACATACACACCTTCATGCACAAGCACAACATGGCACTCAATCATGCACACACATGTTCTTTTTTTTTATTTCCTAAATCATTAATTTATTTCTAATCAATTTTTACTTAAAATTATTAATTCACACCACAAATCAATTAATTCATATAACAAGGCACTTAAACTTAAGAAATCATATTTGCATGCATCGCATATTACACATACATTAAATTAAACACACAACACATAAAATTCATGCCAAAACACATCATCACAAAACACATTTTTCTTCAAAATTCGTATTCCTTATATTCTGAAAATAAATTTTTATAAATCAGCCCAGAAAATTCTAAAAATTAAATTTTCAAATTCTAGGTTTTAAAACGATCGTTTTCATATAAAGTTCATCAAATTCCGAGTTACGGTTTAAAAGTTATGGATTTTTAAAGACAACACATTCAAAAACTTCATTTTTCACAAAAATCACACATGAAAATATTTTGTTTTATAAAAATTCATGGAAGTCAGCTCTTCATTTCTTTCTTATGAAAACACTTTTTCTGAAAAATCATCATTTCAAGGTTTCTTTCGATAAAATCGTTTACGCACGTACGGGAAAAATGCGGGGTGTTACTGAAACAAAATAATATGCTTTTAAAAAATAAAATACTTATCGGGAGTGATTTGACTAAGACATGCACAAGTGCAATAAACTTAAGAATATTTGTCGTCAGAAGTGTGTCACTTGGTGTAGATGGCCTCCCAATTGGCTAATACTCATGACGGCACAATAAACAACTTTTTTTATTGCTCTTGGGAATAAAATTAAAGTAAGAAAAATAATTTTTTTTTAGATTTCTCACAAAATTGCAAAAACCCAAATTTGTGTGTCTATATATATATATGTATATATGGGTATTGTTAACCAGTGTCCTAAGAACATTGGTTAAGGAATACATTAAAGGGAAACTTGCATTGAAAATCCAAGTCTACTAAATCTCGAAGTTTTAAATTTACCATTTTTCAAAATAAAATTACCTCTTTTGCTCCCTTAGCCATTTAAGTGATTTCGTTTAATTCATCTTCTAATTTAATCTCTAACTTATAAACATTTAATTCAATTTGATCATTGAGATTACTAAATTTATTTCAGTTACATCCTTGGAATAGCTGCTAATAATCCACGTGGGATTTTGGTGAGTAACATTTTATAATCTTGGGGACTATAGAGGAATTTTCAAAATCTCAGTAACGAAAGTGAAACCACCTAGCAATGTCGAGTAACAAAGTGACAGTTTTGTCATTTTTTTATATTTTAATTTTTCAAATCAAGGAATGCGACAACAACAAAAAAACGTTTTTGTAGCGTTTATTTTTCACATTTTGTAACGCTTTTAAGCGCTATGTATGAAAGTGTAGTAAAAAGTACCGGTATCAACGGTAACACTTTCAGAAACGCTATGGAAAACAACCATTTAGTAGCTTATAAACGCTACAAAATACTCCAACAATTATAATGAAAATTGAAAAACAAAACCTTACTAAAATAAAATAATTAGTAATACTTTTTATAAAATGCTTCTAAAAGTTAGTAGTTTCGGTAGCGTTTTTTCCTCTTAAATGCTACTAAATGTTCAACTGTTTTAGTAGATTTTTTTTCTCATAAATATTTCTAAAAGTTTTGGATGTTATTTTTTTAATATAAACAATACTATTTTAATAAAGAGTTGAATACATAATATTTGCTACAATAGCGTACTATTTACGAACAAAAATAATATCATTAAATCTTTGAATAATAAACCATTACGATAATACCGAATCCAAAATGAAAAAAAAAGTGTTATCAATTACTATTTGAACAAAATCTAAATGATGAGGTATATATCATCATTCTAGGCTTAAATATCAATGCGGTGAAATCGGTCCTTGTAAAAAAAATTTGGTTTTAGTCCCTGCATTTACAAAACATTTTGGTTTTCATCCCTTCTATTAAATTTTGGTCCCCATAAAAACGTTGGTAGTTTTTTTTGGTCCCTATATTATATTAGATTGGTTTTAGTCCCTCTGTTACCTTATTAGGTTTCATAGGTTTTCGTCCCTTTACTGTCATGGTTTTTGAATTGGTTCTTTAATTTTGTGTAATAGAAGTTGTTTTTTTACCATTGAGAATTAATGCAAAAATATCATTCTTAATTGGTCATAGAATGTAATACATTACGTTTTCGGTGTTTTCCATCCACATTTAACAGGAGGGATCAGAACCAAAACGTTTTATAGATGCAGATACCAAAACCAAAACGTTATGTAAATATTGAACTTTTTGAAATTGGTCCCTGTAAAAAAAATATTGAATGAGCTTCAAATTAGCTTCCAAAACTCTTAAACTTGGACACCATCGCACATGCATTTCTTCTACGAGTATGCAATTGAAATCAAAAACAAATACTCACCAAAACATGCATATGAATGAGAGGTATTAACCCACAAAGAAAACCAAATGTTTTTGCCAAAATCTATATTCTATGAAGAATAAAGATAAAATAGAGTAGGCACGTAAACTTTGTGAAATCAATGACCTCATTTTATTATACTGGAAGAGATAGCACAAGAGAGGGGGGTGTTTGTTACAAGGGAAGTACAGTAGGCTAAAATAATGAAAATTTATAGGACGCCTTTGTACTTATCACCCTCAAGCTCTCCATACTATTTTCTCTCTGTTGGGTCGTTGTATTTGTGTCATTGTATTGAAATTTTAGTGTTTGTGGTTTTACTGTGTTTGCTTTTGCAGTGGGTTTAGACCAAAAAGGATAACTCTTGATAGGACGCCCTTCTCTTGTCTTCCTCAAGACTACGTTACAGTATTTCAATATCAGTGTTTTTTCCCTTTCCTTTGGTTTACTCTCACTTTCTGATTGTTGTGTTGGCTTAAATCAGCTTTGCACTGAGTTGGGTTGCCTTAACTGTGTGCTTTATGCTTTTGCCTTGTATCATGATCTCTTTTATAATGGACTTGTAACTTGGCCTTCACGTTCTTCCTCATTTTGGACTGATGGTCACTGTTCGGTTCTTCCTCTTGCCCACTGGTTCTTTTCCTTTTTCACTGTCAACCCATCTTGCAAGGAATCCCTTTTTTGTTACTGATAGGAATAGCATATTTTCCATAAATGGTAGTTTTGAGTGACATGCTTGATGGGGTGCTTGTCTCAAGGCTGCAGAAGCTTGTAGAGGAAGCTTCTGATCTTCATCTCCTTGGGGAAGACTTGTTACTGTAACCAGATGCAGAGTGTTTTCTGGTTGGTGGCCTCCCTGGGACGCTCCAGTCCTTATTTTGGGCCATAAACTCTATTTTCACTGTCTTTTCGGGCCAGAAAGGATTATTGGGCATTTATTTTATTTCTTTCCTTTTCTTTTCTTCTATGCTGATCATGGCCCCATAATAATTTAATACTTAAAAATATTTTTGTATAAACAAAATCCCTCTTGCATGAAAGAGAAAAGTTGTTTCTCTTTGATGCAAAACTTCTTGAAGGCGACTATACTTGCTTTTTTATTGGGGTTGATTTTGACAACTCCATTTCCTGTGATTATCAGCTCTGCAAAAAACTTGTTAGCAGATAAATGTGTTTTCACACTTCAAAATACATTTGAGAGCAAATATGAACTTCCCAAGATGTTTTGAATTCTGCTTATGAGTTGAAGATAGTAAAGTTCCTTTTGTAAGGGAAAGCCCCCTGATTTTGCTCTGTCTCGTGATACTCGAGTTCTTGCATGCGTTTATGCATGTATTAATGTCACGGGCATTATGTATGAATGAATGACATGAATGTTATGCATGAATGCATATCATGAGCGCTCATGAGTGTATGCTATTGTGATTAAAATTTGTTACCAACTTATTTGTAATCATGTATTACTTGGATTGCGCTTTTTGATTGCTGGACCGGGTTCACTTCGATTTTTGAACTGGCCTTGCCTTTTAATTGTGGTTGCAATTTCTTGCTTGGAAGCATTCATTCAGTGAGCTTTGTGTTTTGCTTTCGATGCTTGTTTTGATTTCTGCTTTACTTGAAAGGCGTCAGAAACTAGGATTGCTTCTAAATATTTCACTGCTTGTGAGTATCTGATCACGCTTTTCATTCTTTGAGGGCGTCCGAATACTCCTTCCTTGCTTGTGACTTTGTAAGTTTCTTTACTGTTATCATTGATGACTTAGTCTTGACAGGGCTCTTATTTTTTGCCTTTGATAGGGCCACCTTGGATGGGGTCGCCTTTGTTAGGGCCGTCTTTGTTTTATTTGTCATGCCTATCAGTGATTGTTTTTTGCTTACAAAATAGCTGTGAGTTCTTGGCTTTTGTTGATCACCATCTTGACACTGTTACTCCATGTCTCCTTTATCAAGTGTATTTTCAAATTCTCCAAGCTGATGCTTTTCTTTATTCTTGCCTTTCTTTCTTTTGTGGACACTTGCACATCAAGATGTGGACTTTTGGGGATGCTTCTAGCTTTAGAGTATTATTGAATTTCTATCTGCTTAGGCACCTAGGAAGCGCCCTTGGCGGTGCATCGTTATTTTCTGCATGTAGATCTGATAGGAGGAGTCAGCCCCCTTGTGAACTGAAACTTCGCCTTTCACTTGCTTCTTATTCAATTTGCTTTTCTTTTTTGAAAATTTGCAACGGAAGCGAGCTCTTCTTTCTATTGCATGTGTAGCCTTGCCTTTGGATTGTGCTACCTTGCATACTGATCGAATACTTCGTGAGCTTTGCTCTTTTCTACTTGGAATTCTTGATTTGTTTTCTGAAATTTCTTTGTTGTATGTTTCTTTATGCTTGAGTTCCATACTCAAACTCAACTCTCTGTACTTTTGTGCCTTCTGAATCTACAGATTTTACATTATTTTTCTGATGTGTTGAGCGCCTTCTCTGTTGAATGAATAGAGTTTTCCAATTGGGAGGAATTATTGTGGTCTGATCATTGGCTTAGTAATCTTTTAGTGCTTGAAGAGAGAGCCAGCGCCCCTCAATTAACATGAAGGCAGACATCGACTGAAATAGAGGAAACTTTTCTTGTCTTGCAGCGCGCCTTGGGTGGCACTCATGACCGAGTTTGAAAGAAGTACTTTGCTGCTGATCTTACGTTTGTTGTTTTTGTCATGTTATGTTTACTGCTGAAGGCACTGATACTTCTATTTAAAAACTTGTGTCGCTTTGTGGTCGCTGAGCTTTATGCCGCTTTGGTATACTTGACTCTTGGAAATTTGGGTTACTTGCTTTGATAGTGTAATACCCCGAATTTTGATTCCAAATAAATAAAAGAAATATTTAAACAAAATTAATTATATGGAATTAATTAGTTTTGTTTATTAATCATGGTTATATTTAAGAGTTAATTGAGGGAAAAATGCAAGAAAAATACTTTGGACCTTAAAATAGTATTTTTGTAGTTTAGTTCTTGGGAAGGACCTAAGAGGCAATATTGAAAAGGTATTTGGAGGGAAAGTGAATAAAATATTAAATTTTTGAAAGATTGAACGTGTTAATCGATTAACAGGAGGTGTTAATCGATTAACGATAGTGCTGAAGCCAAAGTTAGTGGAATTTGATGACTCAATCAACTGGGAAATTTGGTTTTTGACACCTATCAATGCCAAGCCACGTCCCTGCTACGTGTTGGCATGCATGATGATTGATTTTGGCTATAAATCATGTACCATGGGTGAAGGAATTGATGGAAGAAGGAATTATATACCAAAACTCTGCAGAATTTCTACCTCAACCACCCTCTGGTTTTCGGTTTCGTTCTCCTTCCCTACCCACACACTTGCTGCGAGCTTCACACCATTTTGAAGCTTGTAGAGAGACCTTCGATTTAAGCTATAGATCGTGCGATTTGGTGGCTTGTGCTAGGAGAACTTAATCTGTGAAGTGGAGTGCTTGAAACTGAAGTGTGCAGTTTTAGAATTCGAGTTGCTTGCTTAGAGTTGGAATTGTGGTGAGTATAAGTCACCATTTTATGTCAAATTGGTTCCTAATCAGAGTTTGCAATTTGTAGTTTCTATTCTGATCTCATTTGCTCATTTTCATGTCCATTTGGTTTGTCAAATTTGCTGTCGAATGTGCTTACCCGAATATGCCATGGACCTGAAAACAGAGCATTAAGAGGTTGGAGTTTTTGGCACTTTTTTTGTTGAAATTCGATTCAAAAAGCTTCATTGAGGTTATGGAGAAGCTTTTCTAATGCTAGAATAGATTGTGGTATTGAATTGAACTTAGGTTGAACCACCATGAGGTTCAAAGGGCACTAGCATATGGTAGAATGGCTTGGAGGCCAAATGGACCTAAAATCTGAATTAGAGCAAGTTAGAATATCCCCATAGAAGCTGTAGGAATGATCAATTTGGACTGAAATGGCTTGAATCAAAATTTGACATGTTAGGTTGTGATTTTGATTAAATTGGGGAAAATTAAGCAATTCTGTTAATTTGTGATTAATTGCTGAAATTGATGTTATGAATGAGTTTCATATGATGTATTTAAGTTGTACTTGAGGTTGGTTTTGGTTAAAACTGAGTTGGTATGAGTTTGGTATTCAAAAACCAGTATCAGCACTGTTTTTACTGATATATAATCGATTAACCCGACTGTTAATCGATTAACACGATTAAACTCTGATCAGTTTGACATTTTATTCATGGATAATCGATCAGGTTGGATAATCGATTATTAGTTTGAATCTTGTAATAAAAATCAGAATTTAATTATTTAATCGATTATCATGGTATTATAATCGATTAAAGGCTGAAGCTGAAGCTTATTAACAAAGGTTTATGGAAATTATGACTTAGAATACCAAAGCACATATTATATGATCTCAAGTAAACTTAAATGACACTTATGATAAGTATTCTTGTGAATTCATGCATAGCATCTGCATTTTGGTTTCCCACAGTGGTGGAGACAAGTCCGTGAGGCGTGGGCATACCTCTTAGTTGATTGAACTCGAGGGGCATTCGTGTGAATGTCAACTGGGTTTCAGTGGGCGTCCGTGGGGACGTCGAGGTATGTCGGTGACCGGGGTTGCACCTTTCGTTCCGGAAATACACACGGGGGTGTGGGCATGTCGTTAAACGCCGGGCTCGAGAGACGTAGTCTTGCGAGATACGTCGGCGTTGTAACACCCCGAATTTCATAATATAAAAATTATATAGAAATATAAGATTTTGGAAATAAACAGGGAACTTTAAAAGTGGTTTCATTAAATAAATTACATAATCAGAGTTTGGAATACGACGGATAACTTTAAAACTTTTCATTTACAGATCAAGTTTGTACAAAAATGTGGGGCACCCAATACAATACAGAATATTTATACAAAAATTATTTTTCCTTTCTTTCGACTCGTTCCGCTGCGCACTCTAACCTCCAAGCTCCTTGAACATGTACCTAAATTGTTATCCACTAAGGGTGAGATCTTTCACAGCATAGTGAATTAAAAGGACAGTAAACAGTTCATAATAAAAACTTAAGAATAATAACTAAATCAAAGAATGGAAACATAAAGTATAGCCTAGCCACTTCCCTAGAAAGACCACTCTCACACCTCAGATCAATTCCCATTACTCATTTCATTTTATTCATTTTCAATTCATTGGCCTTTTAACAATTCCGACACTATAACCGTTAACCATTTTCACTTTCTCTTTATTCTTTGGACAATCAATTCCAATTCATTTACATTTCATTTTCAACTTCACAATTATGCCATTAAAACACTTAGTCACAGTAGGAACATTTAGCACTCAAGGCAATCAACAAATCAGCAGTTAACCAGGCAAACAATCGACATACTCAGGTATGTCTCAGGGACTAGAATTTAAGTCACCTCCCTAATGTTCTTCACTTCCTACTTTAACAATTTACAAAATAAATTAATATAAACATTTGCATTATTCCTAAAATCAACTAAAACTAAACTAATTACAATTAATTAAACTCTAGTCTATACTATTTACTACCACACTCTAATTTAATTACTAATCTCAAATCCTATTATAAACTCTAACTATCCTTAACCCAAGGTGTGGAAAGAATCTCCCCTTACCTCTTGAAGAGAAGAGGAGAAAGAGAGAGAGAGAGAGCACTCCACCAAACCCTTGGGATAAGCTCCCTAAGCTGTAAGCCTTTGCTCCATGATCAATTCCAAGCTCCCTTGATGAGTATGCAGCCCAAAGAGGAGGATTGAGAGAGTTAGGGTTTCAAGAGGGAAGATTGGGGTTTTTGAAGGGAGAGGGATTGAAATGAGATTTGAGCTCTGGAGATTGATAGGGAGTTAATGAGGAATGATTGGAGGGTGTTAATTTGGTGAGATTTGGTGTTAATTTGACATTGGGGAAGGATTGGGGAAGAGAGAAGAGAGAAGCATTCGAATGCGAGAAGAGGAAAATGAAGAACAACACTTAAAATTCGTGTTTTATTTCTGATTTTACAGTGGTTAATCGATTAACCACTTTGGTTAATCGATTAAATTCTCATAGTTTACAAAGGATTAATCGATTAACACCTGAGTTAATCGATTAGGGCTAGAAGGTGCTCAAAGATCTAATAGATTAAGCTAAGTCTTAATCGATTAGTGGCTGAAGGTTGCTTAAGAATTAATCGATTAAGGAGCCCCTTAATCGATTAATGCTCTACTTTTTCCTTTCTTTCAAGCATTCTAAGAGTTCTAAGCCAATCCTAATGCACACTAACTTATCCTATCGTAATTCCACTATCTTAGCACTCTCTAAATACCTCTAAACACACACATGCAAACACCACCCTCATAATCAATTACAACAATAAACACACAATTCACAAACACAAAAAGACAAACGAATCGACACTCCGAAATCTAGACTTAACCTATTCTTAAACACTCGACCTAACTCGATCGACTTAAGGCAACACTCTAACAACATAACCCTAATACCAATCATGCTTGAGGCATAACCAAAAGGGTCGAATCGGTCTCGAATGCCTCGCACATTTGTTAAACTCCGGGACTCAATCGAACGTGAGTTCAAAGAGATTCCCCGGACATAGACAGTAGGGTCTATTCTTATGCACAAGGCTCTACTCTAGGATCCTCAACCCACTCACTCTATTGAGGTCGAAAGGCCAAACGACACTTGTATGGGCCATCGAACACTCCAAGCCCCGGGCCTACACAAATCCTACTTGCCCGATCCCAACCACGCCAATCTAAACCTCACCCAATTACCTTCCGACTATAACTACCGACTCTAGCACACTTCCCTATCCAAACCTAATGATGCAATCACACAACGAATACACACCTACACACAAGGACACAAGCCCAAATAGTAACACCTAAGAATGCACACAAGCAAAATTGCATATATCCTAGTTCAACCTACATATACATATATAAACATACACATGCAAACACACACACATATATGTTCATATACTCATGGATATAATTACAATACTAACACCTACATATATATATATACATATACACATACAAATACCAACACACACCTACCTTAGGAAAACATCTACAAACGCTTATATGTATATATATAATTATTTTTAGCTCAACATAATAATATTCATATATGCAAATACTAAGAAAATAGTTGTAAATCATTTTTCATATGTAAATAAGATATTTATAAATATATTTATTAGGTTCATAAAAATGAGGATGTTACAGGCGTCACTTCTATGAGCTCTAGGAGTGTCGTTTAATGTTGGCCGTGTCCGAGAGGTACTCATTGAGGGTACCGGGCGTGTTTTAAAGGTGCCACGGAAGCCTATTTGTTGTGTTGGCCAACGATTATGCATTGATAGACAAGAGGCATTGGCATTGCTTATGATGATTATTATTATTATCATTTACAATCTTAATGTTCATGATGTATATTGATCATTATGACTTGTGAATAAATATTAACTATTTATAAATGTTGACAATGAAATTAAGGAACTTTGACTTTTTCATCAAATGAAGATGATTGGATAAGTTATTCTTTTGGGCTTTAAACTATTTTGTTATCGCTTTCTATTTGATCATGCGTTGGTAATTGCTGACTCCCTAGCCCTTTGTAGGTGATGGCTCGTTTCCTGGCAGTCATCGAGATTCGTCCGCTCCGTAGCGGCGTTTGGGATTACGAGGGTCACCGGGCGATTTTCGAGGGTGATGTGGATATCATATTCCGTCATCCTAATCCCCTGGCCCGTGTGAGACCTTGTAGGCTGCGTCTTCCTATGATCTACGTCCTGCACGTACCACCAGTTTATACCTATCGTCACGATACTCCACCACCATCACCACGCCCTGGTCGTCATTTTTACCATTTCATGTTAGGCGTCCTGCTACCCGCACTCGTCCCTCTACTAGTGATACTGAGACTACCACTCCTCGTCCTGGTCCGTCCACTAGGGTGCGTTTTGTACCTTCACCTGATGCAATGCCCCACACAGCTGCACCCTCAGTGCTTGATGAGGAGGAGGAGGACCCCGTGGAGGACGTGGATGGGGGAGCTGCGGACCATTCTACTGGTAGCCAGTGGCGTGATGATGACCCTTGAGTATGGACAGGATGGGACCCATAGTATGACGTAGTAGTTGCAGCTTTTGGAGTACTCAGAGATCAGACATCAGTGTGGGTGGATCATGGCACAGCTCTCGACATACTCCTTTATTTTGAGTTGTATTATACTGTATATATTTTGAGAGGAGTACGTGAGAGTTGTTATCTTATTTTTACTGGTCTGTATCTCTATACTTTGCTACCTCGACTCTTGACTACTTTTACTAGGATGTACTTGGTTTTATATATATATATATATGGGCTATGGTTGCGCGTTGATCTTGATATCTCTTTTAATTACTCACAACCAACACAAAGGTTTTAAATCGTTTCCCATGAACTCAAATTAAGTACACAGCTATTTTATTGAATTCGAAAGTAGTTTATGAAAGCAGTTTTATAAAGGAAATTATTATTCGAAAAAGGAAAAAGTTTTCCACAAGACTTCTATGAGTTTACTTAATAAAAAAAAAGTATACTTTAGTTTAATATAAATAAAGTTACATTTTTGAGGGTGCCATAGATAGTACTGAATTGAACTTCACTTTTCTGTACTTTGCACTATGTTGCTTTCATATTGTACAGTGATGCATTTATGATATTTTGATACTGTTCTGATGCTGAAATACGTGCTTTGCACCATGCTGCTTTGATAATTCTGCATTTGGGAACCTGGATCATGCTCTTGAATTGGGTCATTTTCATACTATACAGGTTGTGATGTACTGCTTATTGTTTTGCTTTGTCATCTGATGCGTCTAGTTATGAGGATGTCTGCAGAACTTCTTCACAGGACGCCTTCTTCAAGATTAGATGATTGTTCATCACAGGACGCCTTCTTCAAGATTTGATAATTGTACTGTTTCAAGCATGCTGTTGTATTTTGACTGCATCACTGTTTTGACATTCTGCTATTGTTTTTCGTGTTGTTGTTGATCCTCCATTCAAGATTTGAATCATGCTTTTGAATGCAATCTCTCTTTTTTGCATCACTGTTATCTTGCACAGCTTGTGTCATACTAGTATTATTGTATTTTGCCACTTTGATGTTTTTCTTTCTTCCCTCTTCTTTTTTTGTTGTAATGAATCCGATTTGTTTTTGCAGCTTTCTTGTCTTTGCGGTTGTTTGATCTTATAAATGATGAAGATATGACGCTTCTCCTCTCATTCTTCCATGCTCATCCTGATCTGATGCTGTCAAATTCAAATTTGCCTCATGTTTTCAAGGATACATTACGCTGAAGGTGCTCAAACTTTCCACTGCTCATGATGCTAATGCTTTCTCTTGGGAACAGAAGGCCTTTTTACTTGATTTTTGTAATCGCTGAGGCTTCACCAATATTCAGGTCTATGGATCGAGGGCGTCCTCAAGCAAATGGAAGGTCGGCATCCTGCTTTTGATGCCAATGCTTTGGTAGCAAAAGAGAAAGATTTGACAGAGCGTCGTGCATCCTTATTGAATATGATTGAAGGTCTTTCTGCAAGCACGTCGTAAGCCATTGCTGACATGAGAAGTTTAAATGTGAAGGCTGCTACCATTGCTGCTTAACAGAAATCCTTTGTTGATGCCTACAAGGCTTCTTCATTGGGCGCCCTTTTCAACATTTAGTAGCTTGTGTTTGATGAGTCATGGCATTTGGATCTTGCCTTATTTTGGTTGTATGTGCTCGAGTGATGGGCTTTTTTTGCAATATTTTGTAGGCTTGTGTTGGGGACTCCTTTGAATAGAACCTTTGTAACACCTTAATTCTAATAAAAAAAAAATACACAATCCACGGAAGTTTACCAAGTACAATATTCCATAAATAAAAAAAAAAGTCTCATTAAGAAAAATATACATCTCCTTGAACCAAAATAATTGTTAAATAAAATTACATTGAAAATTTTACTTGTTCTACAATGACACTGGGCACTAAAACTAGAAGGGCATTACAATGCCAACAATCCTCTTTGAACTTAATGTAGACTCCTTAAAAATAATTTACACAAGAAAACTAGTATTATAAACTTGTCTTCTTCCTGGCATCTTGCTTCCCAAAATCTCAATCTGACAACATCAAACCCGAATAGTGAGATAAAAATCTCAGTAACACTATTTAGCTTGAAAGTATTTTTGAACTATGATATTGTCAGCCGTCACATGTACGGAAAATCTCCATAAAAAAATAATGAGGGAAATAACATTTAATAATATAACTCATGTCTAGTATCGTACTATTATCAATCACATGAACAAAAATATGACTATCTAATACAATCAATGCAGAACAATCATTAGTTGCATCTATGACCTTTTGGCCTCGAACTCCAACCATTAACTTTAACTTATTATCTTGCACACAGCACGCCTGCTGGAGGTGCCTACCCCTCGCCCGACGCCCCGGGTTTGGATGACTTACACCCGCGTCCGGGTCAGTCCTCTGAATTATTTGCTGGAGTTCGTTTGCCTGTGCCCAGACCAAACAATGAGTCAAACGACTCCTCTAAAATAACATTATAACTATTCATATTTGGTGCACAGAACATTCTCAACCAATGACTTCTCTCTTGCACACAGCACGCCTGCTGGAGGTGCCTACCCCTTGTCCGGCGCCCCGGATTCGGATGACTTACACTTGCGTCCGAGTCAGTCCTAACATATCATATGGTTGATGTGCATGATCAAACAATAGATCCATGGACCCCTCGGCAATAAATACCCTTCTTCAACCTTAATATATAATTATAACCATGCAATAAAAAGTATAATTATTGAGCACTACGACACATCTAATAAATTGGAATTCGGTACTCAAAATATAATAATTTAAAAATTATAGCATATAATAAATATATATATATATATAATATTTTGAGAATTTAATTGAAATTGATTTTGTATGCTGGTACGTAATAGTACTTGCGGCACTAAGATTTCATTGAGAAAGATCAAGAACAAAAACATTCACCGACAATATCATAAATATATATAATAGCAAGCACAACATTGATTTTCAAATTCATCTCACAAAATTGGTACTCCTGTTCATGTATCGGAAACATATATTGAATTGATAAGATTGTTGCACAAAACAAATACTACTATTCAAGAATTGATATTACTATTCACGCAATTCATAATTATTTATGATCAACGTGTACTGTTCACCGAATTTCGAATCCAATATCAACATAAGCAATGATATCACATACGCATATAATAAACATGTATAAATAAATCAAAAGAAAATTCATCATATTCCCTGTTATTATTGATGGAGGTTGAATTGGGTTATAATGTTACCTTAATGAGGATTCTCTCTTCTTCTTTTTCTTCTTCTTCTTTCTCTTTTACGTTTTCTCCCTCTAGTTCTCTTAACGGAGGCTAGGTTTTGTTTTTAGGAGAATGAAACTAACATATCCGATCTTAACTTTTTATTTATTTTAAATCAATTATTCTAACTTATTCTTTTAGTCACAACTATTATCAAAAACTAATATTGATAAAGATAAATAGAATAATTTAAATAAAATAATATCTAATACTATTATCTTATATTAATAATAATAATAGTAATAATGATAATAATGATGATGATAATGATTCTATCAAGTACCCTTATTATAATATAAAATCTACATGCCTATTTTATTATTATGATAATATATAAAGGTCTAAGTTCTTTAATAATTTAATATTACAAAAAAAAATAACTACAAAAATAAAATTATGATACATGAATTTTGGGATGTTACATTTCTCCCCTCGTTTAAAAAAAAATTTTGTCCTCAAAATTTGAATTATCAATATTCTATGAACTCGAGAGACTCTAAGTGTAACTTTCAAGTTGCTTCATGTAACTATTTCAAATCTTATCTTACCTCCACACCGCTACTTCAACTCAAAATTTTTCTTCTAAAAAATTACATATCCTTACATTTGTAAGTTAAAATCATGCAATTATCATCTAAAAAAATTCATAATTCGAATGAAAATAGGTAAAAGTCCAAAATGAATGCAATAAAAAAAAAATTATGCATAAGAACATATCAAATACTTAAGATACATATGGTTCCATATAAATTATTAAATGCCATTTGTTCAGTTCTATAGACATCGTTAAATTAAATTTAAGATTTAATGTTTCTAATGTCACATTATGATCACCTCTAGTACACAAACAATTATTCGTTCGTTAATGCATTACTGTAAACCTCAAATTCATTTAAAAGGTTTGGAAAATTTAAGATAACATAGTTGTTAATTTCTTCATGGGCTCAGAAAAAAATAAATAAAAAAAAAATTTTCACATTCTTGAGGTTTCTTTATAAAAAAAAAAATCAGCAGGTAAATGGTAATCACATATCCTAAAAACTTTATGTTATTCAATCAAAACTAACATTTTCAATCTCTAACGGTACTTAGTATTTATTGTGACCAGTCTCAGTCCAAAATATATTGTAAGGTATATCATCAAGTTTGATCTTAATTTTGTCGTGATCTTATGTCAATTTAGAAAATTTTACGACGTCTTCCAATTGATCTAAAAATCATTTATCCGTGGGAAAATGATATTTAGTGTCAACGATCATCTTATTGAAGTGTCCAAAATCTATTCACTACCTCCTGCTCTAAATTATTTATTTTCTCAACTAAAATTAAAAGTACTAAACAAAGTGTGTAAAATGTCATTTTTAATAAATTTATGAGCTAACAAGTTCTCTAGCTAATTGATGCTCGAGTTCACTTAAATCTAGCAGTAATATTGGACTAAATCTTGGAATTAAGTCAATGAGAACTCTAACCTATGTGGCGGCAAAGTATAAATTGGTCTAAAAAAAACATTTAAAAAAAAATCATGTTCTTTACCTGTCTAATGTAAAATTAAAAATTTAAATATTCAACTAAACACAATAATATAATTAAAGGATAATATTATATAGAGAACACCATGTATAATACAAATAATAATAATTCATGTATAATGAAGAGCCATAATTTACTCTCAACCATCATATAAACAAAAAAATTAGATTTTGTATATCTACATATTATGAGAAAAACTTAAAGAAGTAAGAACATAATAATATGTTAATCACATGACAATAAAACAACATTGAAACAAGTCACTTAAAAAAAAGTAAAAAAATGCACATGTAACTAATAAGACAATTTGCTCATAATACATATATGAAAATAGAGTTTAACGTATTCCAACAAGTAATTTAAAATTTCTGTAAGTAATTATTTGTGTAATCATTATATGTCTTGGGAAAAAAATCAAAGTATAAATTTCCTAAAATTGAATTATAGTCACTTTAAAGTTACCTAAACATGTAATATCATATAAATAAGAGATACACATGCACGTATTATATCAAAAATAATATTAAAAAGAACGAAAGTGTTTAACTTTCAAATTATCACAAAAGTTAAAAAGATGTTAACTTTTATAGTATGCATCTAATTGAAAAAATAAAATAAAATTAATAGCAAGATAAAAAAAAACTCTTTTACAACTTATAATTTCTTTTTTTTTTAACACATGTTTGAAACAAACAAAATAAATATCATTTCACACTCTCATGCTATTAAGCTCAAAAGTAATTACTTTTCTTTTAGCAAAAATGAATTTCTAGATAACCTATCTACCTACCTATCTATCTATCTATCGTTATAAGATAAATTTCATTGAAGAAAAAAAAACTAGATGTACAAAGAATACTTAAACCAAGAGGAATACAATAGAGTTTTAGAAGACAAGATATATAAGAAACTACACAAAGCAACCCCTTTGAAACTACCTAATAACATAAACCAAAACATCTACTCCTTGTACATAAATATGAATTATCTCAGCAGCATAAAAAAAACAACAACAACATTAGACGGCAGAAAAATAGGAGACAACTTAACTAAGGACGACATATAAATTCCGATCGCCTAGAACCAATAAAACAGCAAAAATCTCGAAAAAGTGATAGCGACAGAAACATTAGCATTAGTGTTTTTACTCAAGAACAACAATGTTTTTAACCTATATTTAATTTTAAAAAATAATAAAGAAACATATTTAAATGTATTCACTAAAATACCTTAAAAATAAAATTATACCGATGGCATCAATCAAAACTTTCAATCATAAATATTTCTAAATTGGACCTAAATCCTCAATGAATGATGCAGGGAAACTAATACATCAATCCAATAAAAGAACTTAAGACTCCCAATCTCATGATAAAAATTCAAGGATTAATTAATTTTTTTTCCTAACTATCACATGATACTTGCGAACATACATACCTATATATATATATATATATACATATATAATTAATCAATACTTGAGTTTTTAAGATGAATAGCCTCTAATTAAAATATGATCCCGACCCGCTATATTTACAGCACTACTAAGTGTTTAGTTTGTATCTGTAAATCCCTTTGATTGCATGAATCTATATAAGTACATTTGCAAACATTGTCATCCTTATGTATCAAAAGAACATACACCAATTCAATAAAGAGTAAGAGCATATGATAGCCTCAAACAGGTAACATTGTGTCCGGATCACAAAGTTACAAAATAGGATACTATTTATACTTTACTCTTCAAAATGTACACACAAAAACAAACACTAGCAGCATGTGCCGAACGGATGTAATGACTCTACACCAGGATACCAATATTGGGGTAGCTAGTCTCAATACCATCTATCCAAGTAGCAATACCATCTATCCAAGTAGTAAAACTCATCACGATTCCTTCCAAACCTTGTCATACACATACTAATCACCATGATTCTATCTATTCCCTAAGTGCCCAGTTCATAGTTAATTAATTTATATAATTGTCCGAAGAGAACCGAACTGCTCTGATACCAAAAATGTAACACCTTAATTCTAATAAAAAAAATACACAATCCACAGAAGTTTACCAAGTACAATATTCCATAAATAAAAAAAAAGTCTCATTAAGAAAAATATACATCTCCTTGAACCAAAATAATTGTTAAATAAAATTACATTGAAAATTTTACTTGTTCTACAATGACACTGGGCACTAAAACTAGAAGGGCATTACAATGCCAACAATCCTCTTTGAACTTAATGTAGACTCCTTAAAAATAATTTACACAAGAAAACTAGTATTATAAACTTGTCTTCTTCCTGGCATCTTGCTTCCCAAAATCTCAATCTGACAACATCAAACCCGAATAGTGAGATAAAAATCTCAGTAACACTATTTAGCTTGAAAGTATTTTTGAACTATGATATTGTCAGCCGTCACATGTACGGAAAATCTCCATAAAAAAATAATGAGGGAAATAACATTTAATAATATAACTCATGTCTAGTATCGTACTATTATCAATCACATGAACAAAAATATGACTATCTAATACAATCAATGCAGAATAATCATTAGTTGCATCTATGACCTTTTGGCCTCGAACTCCAACCATTAACTTTAACTTATTATCTTGCACACAGCACGCCTGCTGGAGGTGCCTACCCCTCGCCCGGTGCCCCGGGTTTGGATGACTTACACCCGCGTCCGGGTCAGTCCTCTGAATTATTTGCTGGAGTTCGTTTGCCTGTGCCCAGACCAAACAATGAGTCCAACGACTCCTCTAAAATAACATTATAATTATTCATATTTGGTGCACAGAACATTCCCAACCAATGACTTCTCTCTTGCACACAGCACGCCTGCTGGAGGTGTCTACCCCTTGTCCGGCGCCCCGGATTCGGATGACTTACACTCGCGTCCAAGTCAGTCCTAACATATCATATGGTTGATGTGCGTGATCAAACAATAGATCCATAGACCCCTCGGCAATAAATACCCTTCTTCAACCTTAATATATAATTATAACCATGCAATAAAAAGTATAATTATTGAGCACTACGACACATCTAATAAATTGGAATTCGGTACTCAAAATATAATAATTTAAAAATTATAGCATATAATAAATAAATATATATATATATATAATATTTTGAGAATTTAATTGAAATTGATTTTGTATGCTGGTACGTAATAGTACTTGCGGCACTAAGATTTCATTGAGAAAGATCAAGAACAAAAACATTCACCGACAATATCATAAATATATATAATAGCAAGCACAACATTGATTTTCAAATTCATCTCACAAAATTGGTACTCCTGTTCATGTATCGGAAACATATATTGAATTGATAAGATTGTTGCACAAAACAAATACTACTATTCAAGAATTGATATTACTATTCACACAATTCATAATTATTTATGATCAACGTGTACTGTTCACCGAATTTCGAATCCAATATCAACATAAGCAATGATATCACATACGCATATAATAAACATGTATAAATAAATCAAAAGAAAATTCATCATATTCCCTATTATTATTATTGATGGAGGTTGAATTGGGTTATAATGTTACCTTAATGAGGATTCTCTCTTCTTCTTTTTCTTCTTCTTTCTCTTTTACGTTTTCTCCCTCTGGTTCTCTTAACGAAGGCTAGGTTTTGTTTTTAGGACAATGAAACTAACATATCCGATCTTAACTTTTTATTTATTTTAAATCAATTATTCTAATTTATCCTTTTAGTCACAACTATTATCAAAAACTAATATTGATAAAGATAAATAGAATAATTTAAATAAAATAATATCTAATACTATTATCTTATATTAATAATAATAATAGTAATAATGATAATAATGATGATGATAATGATTCTATCAAGTACCCTTATTATAATATAAAATCTACATGCCTATTTTATTATTATGATAATATATAAAGGTCTAAGTTCTTTAATAATTTAATATTACAAAAAAAAAATAACTACAAAAATAAAATTATAATACATGAATTTCGGGATGTTACAACCTTCCCCCTTTCACTATTGTTATACTTGTTCCTTTTAATTGCCCTTCTTTTGCTTGTAGCCACGAATAACATGTTGCAGGTTGTCTTGTGCTTTGAGGCTTAAAAAATTGTTGTTAGGTGCTTTATCCTCATCGTGCCTTTTCTTCATTTATCTTCAACACTTGGCCGGACGCTCTTGCAATCATGCTTTTCTTTCTGTATCTTCAACATTTTGCTGTTTTTCTTTGATACCCTGGGCGCTTTTGCAATATTTGGCATCTCCTTTTTTGTGTTTCCTGTACAATCTCTTCTTCTTCTTCTTTTTTTTAACCAACGTGCTCCTTAACTTTGACCTTCTTGTATCGGGGGTTCCTTTGAATGAATCCTCTTTTTTTATTGTCATCCTGCTTGCTATATGCAAATACTTGATATGAAACTGGTATATGTGGCTTTTAGGTTTTTGAACAATATCTGGCGAAACTTTTTTGCTCTCTATGAATGGGTGTTCTTTTTCTACTTCTTTTCTTTCTTCTTCTATTGGAATCTGACATAGGATGCTTTCTTTTCCTTCTTTTTCTTCTTCTCTTCCTTCTTTTTTTAGGGCTCCTTTATGGAATTTTTCACAATATCAGGGTGCAGGTTCCGATTTTTGCACTATACAGGGTGCAAGTTCGGATTTTGCACTATACAGGGTGCGGTGCAGATTTTGCAGGGTGTGGTTCGGATTTTGCACTATACAGGGTGCAATTTCAGATTTGCACTATACAGGGTGCGGTACATATTTTGCACTATACAGGGTGTAGTTTCAGACCGCAAATCAAGGCGCTTAATAGAGCACAAATCAGGGTGCTTTTCAGGATGCACAAAACAGGGTGCAGTTTCAGAGCGCAAATCAGGGCGCTTATCACAGCACAAATCAGGGTGCTTTTCAGGATGCACAAAACAGGGTGCAGTTTCAGAGTGCAATAACAGGGCGTTTTGCACAAATCAGGTTGCTTTTCAGGATGCACAAAATCAGGGTGCATTATAAATATTAGGGAACTGCTGGTGCAAGTCTTTGGCACTTTCACTCGAAGATTATCATCATTCTTTTTTTTTGCTTGGTAACACCTCTTGTCATTGGTGCTACTATTCTTTCTCCTTGCTGCTTTTCTTGCAATTATCAGTTTGCAAACAGTTGGATTTCTATATTGTTCTAGATTCTTATACTCGCTTTTGCATAATTTGCTTTGATGTATGAATATGCTCAGGTGCACCTTGCTTCTGTGGGCTTGTTATTACTACAGACTTCTGTAAGAACTACAGTCGGTGGGTGAATTAACTAGAGAACACTAGGAGAACACCTAGAAGGGGGGGTTGAATAGGTGTTTAAGAAACCTTGATAGATTTTCGAACGGAACAAATCGAAACAACTAAAACGAATGATTTTGTAAATTATGCTGCTGCTATTTACATGGTATTTTTTGTGAACAAATCGAAACAACTAAGCCTGCAATTAATCGATTAACATCTGACAACCTTCAAATGGTTAATCGATTAATGATGTTGTTAATCGATTAGTCACTGATAAAACTGAAACATCACTTTTCAATCGAAAACAAAAATCAATCAATTAACATAGAATATCAGAGATAGCACTAAATTGATTAACACCAATATTGTTAATGATTACTTAGGTTATGAAAAGGTTTTCCCCAAATCAATTTGAACAATTAAACCCTATTTCAATCAATTATGGAAAATCAATCTTTTCTAGGTTTTCAATCAAGAACAATATGAAATGACAAATATTAAAGAGTTAAGGGAAGATAAGCTTGCTCAGAGATTTATACTGGTTCATTCTCAACCACCGAGATCTACATCCAGTCCCCTCTTATCACAAGAGAGAGTTTCTTCAATAAGGAATTAGAATTCTCAAATTACAAGTAATACGCCTCTCAAGACTCCCTTCTTGATAGCCTCCAAGAGATACCTCACTCTTGTCTTGCAATCCTATCGAACTTCTAGTCTAACCTTCTTCCCTTGCTTGTTGATAACCCCACAACAAGGCTTCTACTTGCTTATAGATTCCTCACAACAAGACTTCCAAGTCAACTTGCTTGATGAACCACCAAAACTTCTTCTTTGTTGTAGATAGCTGGCCTCTTGCAAAGATTACAACACAATATAAAACACAATAACCTAATGAATGTCCTTCAAGAACTATGAACAATTATTAATTGAGATTCAAAAGTTTCTTGATCAAAGAATATGAAAATGAGAACTTTGCTCTTTGAGAAATTGAGAGAGAATGTTGAGAGAATAGCGTGGCTTTGATCTTTCTAGAATAATATGAAAATGAAGTTAGTTAATCACAATGATTAGGAAAAGGTTTATATAGAATACCCAAAAGTTGGGAAAACATTAAAATTGGTTTTGAGAAGTGAAAAACTGGTTTAAAACACATCTCTGCTCGTGTTAATCGATTAAGCAAACTATATAATCGATTATCCCTTTGTGAAAGCTGATAATCGATTATTGCTTACTAGATAATCGATTAAGACCTGATCAGACTTTTCATAATCAATTATGGCTTCCTCTTAATCGATTATGAACTGTAAAAGTTGATTAAAAACTTTTTTTTCTCAAAATTAAACCTTTTCTTTCAAACCTTTAAGCCACCTATTGATTTAGGTTAAGTGAAATACTCAAATTATAATATGATCATGCACTTGATAGAGATTCACTACCCTCTAATAAACTCTACCCAAACTCATCAAACTCTAAGACTCAAAATAAAGATATTACAAACAATACACAATATTGAATCTAATGAGCGTACTCTCTCTTCATCATAGTTGTTGGTTGTTCTTTGGTGAGCTTATCCATGACTTGAGCTTGTTCAAAACATTGTCATTATCAAAACCATGCACTTTCATAATAGATCTCACAATCATCACATGCACATGCACATGCAAACTAGATCTAACAATCTCCCCCTTTTTGATGATGAGAAACATGTTTTGAAGTTGTTGATTGTTGAAACATTTGATCACTTGGTGAGATTCTTGCTCCCCCTCAATAAATGCATTTGACATTTGAAATCCAATTGAGTTAAGCTTGATTCTCCCCCTATCTTCAACAAATTTGCTCCACCTATATAAAAACAAAAAAACACAACCTTTTCTCCCCCTTTTGGCATTATCAAAAAGTAATATAACAATGAAATCTTAAGCCAAAATAAGAGAAATTAACAATCCTTTCTCTACATAATTGATACCAATTAATCAATGAAATATACTTTGAAATGCGATACCGATTGAAAAGAAATATAACAATGAATTTGCAATCATAATATCACTTGACAAGGTATGATATCAATTGTAAAGAAATTTCACAACAACCACAATAGCATGATAATCACATAATGAACACACAATGATATCAATTGTAGAAAAATATATCATAACAACACTTGTGAATTTTCAAGACAAATTGTAAATACCAATTGTAAGTATCAAATGTAAATACTTATTACCACTTGTGAAAATCCACTTGATACCAAATGTGAGCTTTTGTAGAAATAATACCAATTGTACCAAATTGTAGGACATTTTCTTTGATATTTGAAGATGCAAATAATGAACAATACTTGTAGACCTTTTTCTCTTCAATTGTACCTACAAAATAATCATGCTTTGCTTTTTGGTATCCAAATGGTTTTGGATTCATTTTTGTTAGTTAAGGGATTTCCACCCTTCTTAACCCAAACAAAATTTCCTTTAGGTATACCATGCACTTTAATATAGCACACATTTGAAGTATGTCCATGAGTGCCACAATAGAAACATGTTGGTGTATTTGAAAAATCAACCTTAGAAAAATCAACAACATTTCTATGAGACTTACTCTTAGCATTAGTATAACCCAAACCAAACTTGTTTGAATTTTCTCTTTGAAAATTTAACAATGTGCGCAATTTAATATCACCACTTGTGAAACTTGCAAGCTTATTTTTCAAAATAGCATTTTCATCTTTAAGCAACTTGTAATTCTCACAATCAACCACAACATTCAATCTACTAGCACAATTACAAGAAAAACTAGCATATATGATATCAAGAGTTTCATTTTGAAGATTAAGCTCATCAACTTGTTTTTGAAGTTCTAAAATCTCTTGTTGATGTTTCAAAATGAGCTTCTTCCTTTCTAAATTTTTCAAAGCTAGTTTCTTAAGTTGTTCATGCATTTCTTCATAAGCATTATATAAAATTTCATATTTGTAAGAAATTTCGGATTTAGTATCACTTACATCGCTTTCCTCGCTTTGTTCATTTGATTCATTACATGAGCTTTCTTCATCATCTACTTGAACTAGCAAGTTAAGAGTAGCGATTTCTTCATCATCCGAAGAACTACTTGATGTGCTTTCCTTTTCTTCTTCATCCCAAACAATGTATGCCTTTTTGTGCTTTGGATGTTTCTTCTCTTTCTCCATATTTTTGAGATACTTTGAACACATATACTTGATATGACCGGATTTTCCGCATTCATGGCAAACTACTCCTTCTTTAGTTGTCTTGGTCTTGTAGTGTGGGGAATTTGTCTCTTTCCTTTTGTCTTTGTTCAACCTTCCTTTTCTCCTTAAAAGCTTGCTAAACTTTCTTAGTAGAAGTTTCATAGCCTCTTCATCAATGTCCGAATCGGAATCTTCACTATCGAAACTCTTTTCTCTTTTTTATATGAACTTTTAGCTTTAAGAGCGATTCCTTTTCTTTCTTTGTTCTTATCCGACTCTTCATGCATATGCAAACGTCCAAGCTCCATTTTATGTTCTTGAAGCTTTCCGAAAAGTGTTGCTAAGTCCATGGTGTTCAAGTCCTTTGATTCTATAATTGCGGTAACCTTAGGTTGCCATTCTCTGCTTAGACATCTTAAAACTTTGTTAACAACTTCATAATTCATGAAAGTTTTTCCAAGAGCAATGAGATGATTAATAATATGAGTAAAAAGTTTTTTCATATCACATATGCATTCATTAGGCAACATACGAAACAATTCATATTCATGCATCAAAGAATTTAATCTAGCACGCCTAACTTCACTAGTGCCTTCATGTGTGACTTGCAAGGTGTCCCACATATCTTTGGCATTTTGACATTGGGAGACCCTAAAGAACTCATCATAAGATAGAGCCGGAGTGATGATGTTTTTAGCTTTTAAATCATATTGAATTTTCTTTTTATCATCAGCCGTCCACTTATATTTGGGAATGAGTTGAAATGCACCTTCTACTTGTTTTGAGGGAATGTGAGGACCATTCTCAATGGCTTCCCAAATATTCACATCTATTGCTTCTATAAAGATTCTCATTCTAACTTTCCAATAAGCATAACCCTCTCCACCAAACATAGGAGGGCGGTTTATTGAATCACCTTCACCACCAAAGGGATTCGTAGAACCCATTGTAGTTTCCTCAAGGATCTTTACGAAAAAGCTTTATGCTCGTGTCTTTCAACCGAGCTCTGATACCAATTGTAAGAACTACAATCGGTGGGTGAATTAACTAGAGAATACTAGGAGAACACCTAGAAGGGGGGGTTGAATAGGTGTTTAAGAAACCTCGATCGATTTTCAAACGAAACAAATCGAAACAATTAAAATTAATGATTTTTACAAATTCTGAAACTCATAATCGATTAAGCCTGCAATTAATCGATTAACATCTGACAGCCTTCAAATGGTTAATCGATTAATGATGTTGTTATTCGATTAGTCACTGATAAACACTGAAAAATCACTTTTCAATCGAAAACGAAAATCAATCCATTAACATAGAATAACAGAGATAGCACGGAATTGATTAACACCAATATTGTTAATGATTACGTAGGTTATGAAAAAGGTTTTCCCCAAATCAATTTGAACAATTAAACCCTAATTCAATCAATTATGGAAAATAAATCTTTTCTGTAAGAACCTACAATCGGTGGTAGAAATAACTAAGAGACACTAGGAGAACACCTAGAAGGGGGGGTTGAATAGGTGTTAGATAAACCTTGAAAGAGTTTCGAAAGAAACAAATCGAAACAATTAAAACAAATGATTTTCTCAAAATTCTCTCAGTCTTAATCGATTAAATCAAAATGTTAATCGATTAAAACTTCATGTTAATCGATTAATAGAATGGTTAATCGATTAATGTCGAAAGCTTGATTAAAATTAATCGATTAATGAAAACAGTTACTCGATTAATCACTGTTAAAACTGAAAAATCACTTTTCAATCAAATACGAAAATCAATCAATTAACACATATGATCAGAGATAAAGCGGAATTGATTAACACCAATATTCTTATTGATTACCTAGGTTATGAAAATGATTTTCCCAAAATCAATTTACACAATTAATATTCAATTCAATCAATTATGAAAATCAATCTTTTCTAGGTTTTCAACCAAGAACACAATGAATGACTTGAATGTAAAGATTTAAGGGTTTAGAGATACGACACAGTGATTTATCCTGGTTCACTTTCATCCACTTGAAAGCTACATCCAGTCCCCTCTTCAACCAAGAGAGATTCTTCACTATGAGGAATTAGAGTTCTCAAATTACAAGTAAATGCCTCTCAAGACTCCCTTCTTGATAGCCTACAAGAGATACCACACCCTTGCCTTGCAATCCTATTGAATCTAATCTAACCTCTTCTCTTGCTTGTTGATATCCCCACAACAAGTCTTCCACTTGCTTGATGATGCCTCACACCAAGACTTCCAATTTGCTTGTTAACACAACAAGACTTCCAATTGCTTGTTAACACAACAAGACTTCCAATTTCTTGATAACAATCAAGACTTCCAAATGCTTGTTTGCTTGATGAACAACCAAGACTTCCTTTGTTGTAGATAGCTTGCCTTCTTTGCAACTCAAATGAAAAACAAAATAACAATCATATGAATCTCTTTCAATAGCTATGAAAATATCAACATGAGAGATTCAAAGATTCTTGATCAAAGAATGTAAAAGTTAAAACTTTGATCTATGAAAGTGAGAGAGAATAGAGTGGCTTAATTCTTTGTAAAATAAAAATCAAAATGATTCTAGATTGTAATAATAATTCACAATAATTGGGAAAAGGTTTATATAGAATACCCAAAAGTTAGGAACACTTCAAAGTGCTTTTGAGAAGTGAAAAACGTATTTAAAAAACCAGATCTCTACGTGTTAATCGATTAATACATGTCTTAATCGATTAACATCTTACTTAATCGATTAAGTGCGCAAGCTTTGAAAATTCTAATCGATTAACATAAGCCTTAATCGATTAGTTTAAGCCTTAATCGATTAGTTTAATGAAAAATCAATTAAAACTTGTTTTCTCAAAAACTAAACCTTTTCTTTCAAACCTTTAAGCCACCTAATGATTTTAGGTTAAGTGAAAACTCAAATTATGATATAATCATGACCTTGATAGAGATTCACTACCCTCTATTAACTCTACCCAAACTCATAAACTAAAAGACTTGAGAGGCGAAAGATATTACAATAAAACATAAACTACCAAACTAAGTCTTCATGAGCTTGATCTCTCTTCATCACTTGATGTTTGTAGCTTGTTCAAAACCTTTTTTCATTTATCAAAACATTCTCAATGGATCTTACATTTTCTAGGTTTTCAATCAAGAACAATATGAAATGACAAATATTAAAGAGTTAACGGAAGAGAAGCTTGCTCAAAGATTTTGTACTGGTTCACTCTCAACCACCGAGAGCTACATCCAGCCCCCTCTTATTAAAAGAGAGAGTTTCTTCAATAAGGAATTAGAATTCTTAAATTACAAGTAATACGCCTCTCAAGACTCCCTTCTTGATAGCCTCCAAGAGATACCTCACTCTTGTCTTGCAATCCTATTGAACTTCTAATCTAACCTTCTTCCCTTGCTTGTTGATAACCCCACAACAAGGCTTCCACTTGCTTGTTGATTCCTCACAACAAGACTTCCAATTTGCTTGTTAACACAACAAGACTTCCAAGTCAACTTGCTTGATGAACCACCAAGACTTCTTCTTTGTTGTAGATAGCTTGCCTCATGCAAAGATTACAACACAATAGAAAACACAATAACCTAATGAATCTCCTTCAAGAACTATGAACAATTATTAATTGAGATTCAAAAGTTTCTTGATCAAAGAATATGAAAATGAGAACTTTGATCTTTGAGAAAGTGAGAGAGAATGTTGAGAGAATAGTGTGGCTTTGATCTTTCTAGAATAATATGAAAATGAAGTTAGTTAATCACAATGATTAGGAAAAGGTTTTTATAGAATACCCAAAAGTTTGGAAAACATTAAAATTGGTTTTGAGAAGTGAAAAACTGATTTAAAACACAAATTGCTCGTGTTAATCGATTAAGCAAACTAGATAATCGATTATCCCTTTGTGAAAGCTGATAATCGATTATTGCTTACTAGATAATCGATTAAGACCTGATCAGACTTTTCATAATCGATTATGGCTTCCTCTTAATCGATTATGAACTGTAAAAGTTGATTAAAAACTTTTTTTCTCAAAATTAAACCTTTTCTTTCAAACCTTTAAGCCACCTATTGATTTAGGTTAAGTGAAATACTCAAATTATAATATGATCATGCACTTGATAGAGATTCACTACCCTCTAATAAACTCTACCCAAACTCATCAAACTCTAAGACTCAAAATAAAGATATTACAAATAATACACAATATTGAATCTAATGAGTTTGCTCTCTCTTCATCATAGTTGTTGGTTGTTCTTTAGTGAGCTTCTCCATGACTTGAGCTTGTTCAAAACATTTGTCATTATCAAAACCATGCACTTGCATAATAGATCTCATAATCATCACATGCACATGTACACTAGATCTAACAACTTCTTCGTTTTACTTATGTCAAGATGCTTTGGATTTCTTGTAAGGGCAGACTGGGCTGAATTCTTGAATTTAATTTGGCTGCTATTCAATTCTGAGTTCGTCTTAGTTTTTTTTATATTTCTAAACAGTTTCTGCCTCGATCATTTGCACGCTTTTAAGCCAGCTTTTGTCTTGCATCTTGCTTTCGGACCAGATTTCATGATTCGCCTAAGCATTTAAGTGTGCCTTTGAACAACATACTTTTATGGATCTTTGTACTAGTTTCTATAAAGCTTGCGTTCACCCTTCATGGTGCATGCACGCCTTTGGACCTTTCAGTTGATTTTCATATATATGTGACTTTTATAATTGTGATCATAGACGCCTTTCAGGTCCGCTTTTGTCTTCTAGTTGGCTAGTTTTGCTTGGAAATATCTCTTGGGATTTTGTTGTGTCCGCTTTTGCATACGTACTTGCTCTTGCCTTCAATTATTGTGTGTTTTCTCCATCGTATGAGGAAGTATGATGTAACATCCTAAATTTAATATCCAGTTTAATTAGAATAATTCTGATTGAAAATAATGGAAATCATAGAAATAAGTTGAGACTTATTAAGAGAAAAGCATGTCAAAATAGGAGAACCTTAACAAAGAGTAAGAGAGTTCGAGTATAATTGACTAGACCTCGTTCCGACCAAATTCCATCTTAGCCGACCAACTAGCGACGTGCAGGGTCGTGGACCCATCTTAGCCGAGCATATCGAGACGATCCGCGAATGAGCGATTTCACGCACTTGTCTTAGCCATGTACAACCAACCACAGCGACTCACTTTGTATTAACCGACTATAGGTTCGGCCTTCTACCGGCCGACTAACGAGAGACTAAGCCAAACTTTCATCAATGCCAAGATATCTCGGCTCCTCGTGCCGAGCATTTCATCTTACTATCTTATTCCGAGCGGGTGCTCCCCAGATCCCAAGTACCGAGATCCTATCACGTCAAGCTAGAGCCAAGCGCTTACGCTCGAATAAGCAACTCGCGCATCGTTATCCGCGCCAGATGTACAAAACGTCCCTTTCAATCGTTGTCTATCTCTATCAGATCATTGTTGTCCTTTTCAAGTCACTATTGGTGGCTTCCTCAAGAAGCCAATGAATTATAGCCACATGTTCCTAAAGCTTCCCAAAGAAGCTTCACACCAGGACCACATATTTCTTTCCAAAGGAAAATAAAAACAAGAGAAATTACCAACACTAAAACACTCGCAAAAACACATCTTCTTCGTCTACTCCATTTCTCTCTAGGGTTCCAGTGACAAACACCATTCTCACCACCTTTACTCACAGACCATACTCTCGTTCTATACCTTCACTAAGCCTCCACCACTTCTAAGAGCCAAGGATCTTTCCCTCCACTTCCTCTCAAGCTTCGAGTTTTCCTCGACGTTTCTAGGGCTCTGTTAAGGTGACACAGAGGGTTCAAGGGACTATGGTTTAAGGAGTTTGAACGCGAGGAACAAGACTCAAACTCACAGTACTTCCTTATCTCTCACGGTTTTGAGGTAAGGAGTGGGTGTTACCTTAGCTTAGGTTTGGGTTTCTAGCGTGCTCATAGTGAGTACTAAGAATGGGTGTTAGTTTAGGATATTGAACCATAGGATAGTGGATATAGATTATTATTAGAGAATGAAATGAATAAACAAAAAGAAACCATTAAATTAACCATGAATATGTGTATGTTTGTTAAGCATGAATGAATGTGCGAAAATGTGATAACTGATTTGTGCATGTTTGATACTGTTTGGATAGTACGTGAGCCGACCATAGGTAGTCGAGATGGGGGAAATGGTGTAAAATGCTAGGTAATAGATTAAATGAGGAATAATAACTAAAGAACATAAATTTTAACAAGAAGACGAGTGGAATGGTAAACAGGGAAATGGGCCGAGAGAATTCAAGAGTGAATGAATATAAGTAAAAGAACAAACAAAGAATAATGGCTGTGTGAGACTGGTCATAGAAGACGCACGTTGGACGTGTGCATTGATCACGTAAGTCGCACAAGATGCGCAGCTGTAAGACGTGCATCACGTACGCGGGGGTGTGCGCAGTAATGACTCACACAAGATTCCGAGTAACAGAATCGGTTAGGACGTGCTCCTGGTCATAGAAGATGCACGTTGGACGTGTGCATTGATCTCGTAAGTCGCACGAGATGCACAGCTGTAAGACGTGCACCACGTACGCGGGGGTGTGCGCAATGATGGTCACTCCATAACTCCAATAAAGAAGTCGGCTGGACGTGCTCCTTGTCATGTAAGACATGCGGGGTGCCGTATGCCATGGTCGCATAAGTCGCACGAGATGCGCAGCTGTAAGACGTGCACCACGTACGCGGGGGTGTGCGCAATGATGGACACTCCATAATTGAAAATAAAGAAGGTGTAAGACGTACACTGGGTGTGCGCTGCCGAGCATAAAAAGTGTAAGACGCATACTGGGTGTGCGCTTCTCTAAAAGACATGTAAAAGATGAATAAAAAGGAAAAGAGGAAAGAAGGCTGAATAAAGAGAACGTAAGATATGATAAAATAATAAAAGTGAGAATGATAGGAAATAGGTGAATAAAAATGAAAGGTAAAGGATACATGAAAGAATAGGTATGGGCTGAAAAAAATGATGATAACTGTGTATGATGCATGTGTTGGACTGAATATATGATTATGTGCATATTTGACTAACTGTGTTTGGCTTGGTAGGTCGGTATGTCATATTATAAAATGCTTACTTAAGTTCTGTGTAATGCTCACCTCCTTACCATTTTTTCAGGTACCGAGTCCGAGCAAGCACAATCCCTGGCCGAGCAGGTTCACTCTCCAACACAAGGAGAGTAAGTCCGTTTAGTCGGACACTGGTCCATGTCCTCGGTCCTCTGGATGATGAAACACTGATGTTTTATTTATTTTGGTTATGTAAAAGGGAATTTTCCCAACTCTACTGTTGTGCACCTCGGTGCTTTATGTAAACATATACTATTAGCTGGCACTCTGAAAAATATTAATATAAGTGAAATTAATAATGTGCTTTTCAAAGAAAAATTTTCAAGTCCTAATTTTAATTAAGGGTAATTAGTAGAAGGGTGTTACATATGAGCTCTGCATCTTGTTTTGTTGTTGTGCTCAAACATTTGCACTAATTTTGTTTTCCATTTATGGCTCGTCTTCTCTGGCACGCTTTTGATCTGAAGTCGCCTTGGTCTTTTCGGTTTGAATTCATTGTTAGCTTTTGATTTCAACTTCTGCTATAACTTTGCTCTTAGCCTTTTGTTTTCACTTCATCCAGGATTTCTAGATTCAACACACTTTTTTTTTCAATCCGCCTTCTACAGGGGTGCGCCTTATGCACGGGTGCGCCTTTAGTTAATCGATTGGGATGGAAATGAACGGTGTATTTGAAATTGAACAGGGGGCGCTTTCGACGAGGGCGCGCCTTCGGTTGACTGATTCTATTGAATCTAAACACTGAACAGGGGGCGCTTTTGACGAGGTTGAGCCTTCAGTTGACTGATTCTGTTGAATTTGAACATCTATATTGAAACCGAACAGGGGCACTTTCATCGAGGGTGCGCCTTTAGAGGTCGCTCTTTGGACTGAAAGACAACCACCTTGCTGTAGCGCTTCCTAAGTTGGAGACTGTTGAGGTTGACATCAGTGGAGTGTCCCCAAGAACTGTTCTTGGTGTGGTGCCTCCAGAAGCTGTTATCTGAACAACATCTCCAGCAACATTTCCTTTGTTGTTTGAAGCCATGATTTCCCCGGCAACGACGCCAATTGTTTCTGCCAAAATTTATATTCTATGAAGAATAAAGATAAAATAGAGTGGGTTCGTAAACTTTGTGAAATCAATGGCCTCATTTTATTATACTGGAAGAGATAGCACAAGAGAGGGGGGTGTTTGTTACAAGGGAAGTACAGTAGGCTAAAATAATGAAAATTTATAGGACGCCTTTGTACTTATCACCCTCAAGCTCTCCATACTATTTTCTCTCTATTGGATCATTGTATTTGTGTCATTGTATTGAATTTCAGTGTTTGTGGTTTTACTGTGTTTGCTTTTGCAGTGGGTTTATACCAAAAAGGATAACTCTTGATAGGACGCCCTTCTTTTGTCTTCCTCAAGATTACGTTACAGTATTTCAGTATCAGTGTTTTTTCCCTTTCCTTTGGTTTACTCTCACTTTCTGATTGCTTGTGTTGGCTTAAATCAGCTTTGCACTGAGTTGGGTTGCCTTAACTGTGTGCTTGATGCTTTTGCCTTGTATCATGATCTCTTTTATAATGGACTTGTAAATTGGCCTTCACGTTCTTCCTCATTTTGGACTGATGGTCACCGTTCAGTTCTTCCTCTTGCCCACTGGTTCTTTTCCTATTTCACTGTCAACCCATCTTGCAAGGAATTTATTTTTTGTTACTGATAGGAATAGCATATTTTCCATAAATGGTAGTTTTGAGTAATATGCTTGATGGGGTACTTGTCTCAAGGCTGCAGAAGCTTGTAGAGGAAGCTTATGATCTTCATCTCGTTGGGGGAAGACTTGTTATTGTAACCAGACGCAGAGTGTTTTCTGGTTGGTGGCCTCCTTGGGACGCTCCAGTCCTTGTTTTGGGTCATAAACTCTATTTTCACTGTCTTTTGGGCCAGATAGGATTATTGGGCATTTATTTTATTTCTTTCCTTTTCTTTTCTTCTATGCTGATCATGGCCCCATAATAATTTAATACTTTAAAAATATTTTTGTATAAACACCAAACAACAAGAAAAAACTAATAAAAGCAAAAATACTGGTGTTTCTTTGGCTTATCTTTAGAAGACTAATAAAAACTAATAAACACCCAACAAAACCAGTATTTTTAGAAGGATCGTGCATAAACCTTATCTTCATTTAGGATAAATTAGTTATAAAATTTACCAGCTTTTGCATAATCATTCACAAGTACAAGCTAATTCACCAAACCCACAAGATAGGCCTATGTTTTTTTTTTTTTTAAAAAAAATAAGATAAAATGGTCTATTTGGTCCCCAAAAGATACATGTGGCATCCGTTTAGTTCCCAAAAGATTTGTGGCATTCATTTAGTCCCTCAAAGTTCAGAATGACATCGATTTAGTCCCTCCGTTAATAATTCTGTTAGTCAATATTTTTGACTGCCACGTGTCACATTTTAATTGGTTATATCTGGTGAACATATTTAGACACGAATCACAGGATTATTCCCTCATAAAATCTCAACCGTTGCTTATATCTGACGGTCCAAATTTAAAAATGAAAAATAAAATAATAAAAATTCGGAAAAATATTAAAAAATTTAGAAAAGTTTTATAAAAATCTGTAAAATATTTTATAAAAAAATACCGATTTTTTTTTATATTTTAAAAGTTAATTAAAAATTCAAAAAATAAAAAAAAATCAGAAAATATTTAAAAAATCTATAAAATAATTAAGAAAATTATGAAAAAATTGTCTTTCCTTTTTTTAAAATATTTATAACATAATAAAAAATAATGATTTTAAAAAGGTCATAAAAATTTTAAAAAAAATATAAATATATTTTTTAAAAATTCTGAAAATTATTAGAAATAAATAAATATAATTTTAAAAAAATCAGTAAAATATTTTATAAAAAAATCTGAAAAATATTATGTTAAAAAATATATTTTCATAATTTAAAAAAAATTATTATGTTATAAATATTTAGAAAAAGGAAAGGCAATTTTTTCATAATTTTCGAAAATATTTTACATATTTTTTAAAAATTTTCTTAATTTTTTATTATTTTATGAATTTTTTATTAACTTTTAAAATATAAAAAATAGGTATTTTTTCAAAAAATATTTTACAGATTTTTATAAAACTTTTCTGAATATTTTACAATTTTTCATAATTTTCGTAATTATTTTACAGATTTTTTAAAATATTTTCTAAATTTTTTATTATTTTCTGAATTTTTTATTAACTTTTAAAATATAAAAAAATTTGTATTTTTTAAAAAAATATTTTACAGATTTTTATAAAACTTTTCTGGATTTTTAATATTTTTCTGAATTTTTATTATTTTTTAATAATATTAAAACTAGTTTTATTATTTTATTTTTCATTTTTAAATTTGGACCGTCAGATTTAAGCAACGGTTAAGATTTTATGAGGGAATAATCCTGTGGTTCGTGTCTAAATATGTTCACAGAGATAACCAATTAAAATGTGACACGTGACAGTCAAAATATTGACTAACAGAATTATTAACGGAGGGACTAAATCGATGCCATTCTGAACTTTGAGGGACTAAATGAATGCCACAAATCTTTCGGAGACTAAACGAATGCCACAAGTATCTTTTGGGGACCAAATAGACCATTTTCTCTAGTAATATAAACGAGTTAATTAATATAGGGCAAGAGTCTGAAGAACTTGAAGTGGTTGACAATGTCGAGAGTCATATCAACATCAAATAAATCAAAGAGAAAGAAGAAATGCGTAAGAGAAATATAACATGGCTGCAGTGAGAAGTTATTGTCAAAACTTGCAGTTTACCTCATGCCCAATTTCCAATTTGCAATTTCATTGATTACTAGCTGAGCTTTGATTTTCAAACTTGGAATATTTTTGGTACACTCAATTGAAGTGGACACATCACAAGTACACGTAAACTTGTCTCAATGACTGTCTCTAAATATTAATGGATTGACAATAGACTTGTTTGTCTCTCTTGACCACATTGAGACGAATTAGTACATAAGCTAGCAGACCACTTGATAATGGACATCATTAGTTTAAATTATTTATGAAAATATTATTTTTACAATCCAATAGGATAAATAATATTTCCTTTGATTAATTCTAGGAATATTTTTGATATGCATATTGATAAAAAATAAAGTTAATTGACAAAGTGAAATAAATATTTATTTGTCGAAAGTGAAAATTGTCTTTAATTATATATAAGATAAATGGGTATGCACTAAAATTTTTTACACCATCATCTGTCGTTCATTCATGTGTTTATGATTGTTGATTTTTAGATAAAAGTAATATAAATGAATAATGAATTATGAACTGATTGTATAAAAAAACTTTACACCATCGATTTTCTAATTTATATTTCATTCAAAACTCAATATACATGTCATCAAATTTAAGATGAGTGTAGTCTTATTTGCTCATCTCATAGATAAACTCTAATTAGAGAAAATAAATTATGTAAAAAGATAGGTACAAATCCTGGACCCATTGAGGCCATTAATAAGGTCCACTGGGACATAAAGAATTTGTTGTGGGGGCTTAAATAGGGATAGGTCCCCCCAAGGCCCCAACCCCTCCACCATAAGCTGTTCTCTTGTTTGTCCTTTCTAATAATAAGTAATAAGATTACCCTGCCAATTTTCACCTGCTCTTTGCTTCTTTTCCACGTCTTGGTGCAGAATGAGCTAGCTACGAAGATTGATGGATTCTGAAATTATGAAACTATTGCATTCATTCAGAGTGGAACAAGAAGTTCAGAAAGCCATACTCACTTTTTTCTCTGAGCCATAACAGTCCATATATGAATCCCTTTCCTTTGGTTATTAGCAAACAAATTATTTAATTGTGTGTTCCAATGCCAAAATGCCCAATGCTATATTCTAAAATAGAGTACTTATTTAAAAACGACTTGACGGGTATAAGGCAGATATTCTGAGGGAAAGTTGATCAGGCATTAGATTTGGTTCTCCAAAAATTCCAAGAAGGAAAAAGTCGAGGCTTTTGGTGATCTCGAGGAGGAAAGCAAGGTCAGGGTGACTTACACATGAGCACACAAAGAAGGAAAACATAGCAGAATCACACATATATATGTGCCGCCCTATCATTGTTATTGTATTTAATTAGTTAAGAAGATAGTGTTAGATATTTATCTAATATATAAGCTATATATATCATTGATCATATATTACATGCTAATATAAGGATTTAGTCCTATTAAAGTGTTATCTTTTAAGGCTTAATGTATTGGGATTGAGCACATCTCATTTGTCATGGATTTTATAATGTGTAGATATCAAAGTCTTATTTTTATATTGTTGATGGATCGAAATAGAAATAATAAAGCTCAATAGTCATAACCATTCGTGAAAAGTTATGAACTAATTATAAATAGGTTATGGCTCCTAAGTCATAAGTATTCGATTTTCTTCTCTAACATTCCATAATTAGAAAAGGCTTAGGAGTAATTGCGCATTAATGACTTGGAAGACCAAAGAATCTTCATGTTCATCATGGACATGGATTTTGATACAATATCAAGGGCAAGTTCTTACGTTCATCATATTTTTCATGAATATGTACAGTCACTCTATTACTTCTTGATAATTTGACATGAATGTATTTTGGTTAGATAATATGTTTTATCTCTTTAGTATATCTCATCAATTAGATAATATGTTGACTAACTCCTCATTCGAAATCAATATATTGATTCATGAGGTCAAACTCAACAACCTTAATAACATCGAGCCATGCTATTATGAAAATTTATGAGTGACAGAAGAAATACAATTTAGTCATTGACAAGTGCATTTATTGGTAAAGAGAATTAAGGTTGACATTAAGGTGATGATGGAGGATAATTTACTCAAATTCCATTAAGTCATTCAAAGTTTTAACTCTCACAAATGAATTAGCACAATAAATGAAGGGATTAAGACCATGAAAGACAATGACATTTGGGATCTTGACTTTTACCTAAAGGTTTGAAACTCATTAGCAATAAATGAAAATTTATACCTAAAGGGGATCAAAGGGTACTGTGAAAAGATATAAGGTTTGTTTTGCTTGAAATGGTTTTACGCATAAGGAATATATTTATTGGAAAGAAAATTTCTCATCAGTTTTTCTAAAAGACTCCTTTAGTATTATAATAGCATCTATGACTCATTCTGATTTTAAGCTTCATTAGATGAGTATAAAGACTTTGTTTCTCAATGGTGACATTGATGAAACAAAGTGTATTTTGTGCAATCATAAAACTTTGTGAAACGATGGGCAAAGATATGTCTTGCAAATAAAAGAAATTCATCTACGAGTTTAAGTAAGCTTTCTGTCAACGGAATCATATACTTCATCAAGTTATCATCTCTTTTGGTTTTGAAGTGAATTCAATTGTTGATTATGTGTGCCATAGATTTGCAGGAGTAAATATATTTTCTTAGCTTTATATGTTAAAGATTGCAAACCAGGTAAGACCCTTGTTGGTAAAGGAGACAAATTTAGTCACAACCTGTGCCTTAAGAGAGTTTTAAAGTTTAAGAGTTGCAAAAGAGTCCTTATGCATTGGCTTAGGGAGTTTAAAGTCTACTTAAGTCATAGCATCTGGATATTGCGTACTTAAGTAGAATGCAGATATTTAAGTAATTAAGAAACAAAACGTTAAAAAGCAACCAAACAAATTATCAAGTACTCAAGGAGAACAAAGAACTATATTCTCACATGCAGTACAATGATTCAGTAAGAGATCATCAAGTATTCTTCTAATTGTTATTATTTTTTTATTGCATGTTGGTGTCGTGCCATGCTATATTTATTTGTTAGGTGAATGAGCTATTTAGGTAAAGTGCTTAGCAGACACTAATAGCTTCTTCTGATATAGCATTGGTGTGTTTTGAGGCATTTAGTAAATGGATATGACTATAAAATTGTCACTTGGCTGTGAATTTTGGATATATTGAAAGACCATTAAAGTTACCATGACAAAATGTTAGTAGTTCTATATCTCACTTAAAGGAAAAGTTCAGAGTAGTTCTATAAAGCACATTGGCATAAACTCCATGGTTGTAGATATGTTCACTAAGGTTTATCATCTAAGGTCTTTCTTGATAACATTGCTCATGTATATGGGTATTGTATCATTTGATGATATGTTGGTTCAGTGGGAGTTTGTATTGAGTGCTTTTCTAGTATAGACATGGTTGTGGGTATATTTTCTGTTGAAAAGGTTTATGGTTCAACTTTACTGTGAATTTTTTCATTTGGATCTCGCTAAAGAATAAAGTAGGACCAGTTGGAAATAGACATATTTAGATCACATTACATGTAATTTCCATACTACACATCCATACTTGATCTATGTCATTGGTTATATTGATATATGTGACTATTGATGATGGGTCTAGTTACGATATGAATATAACGAAGATCGCTTTCATCCTATCTGATATAATTAATGGACGAGATTGTTAGAGATAACCTTTTGGTATAGATAACTAATTTTGAGCACTCATAAGGTTATTTTATAATACATGCATGATTCTATATCAATATATGTAGCTCAAGTGGGAGATTGTTAGATATTTATCTAATATGTGAGCCTACACATTGATAATGTATTATATGCTATCACAAATATTTAGCCCTATTTAAGTGATCTTTTAAGGCTTAATGTATTGGGATTGAGGACATCTCATTTGTTATGGATTTCATAATGTGTATATTCCAAAGTCTTATTTCTATATTGTTGATGGGCTGAAATAGAAATAAGAAAGTTCAATAGTCGTAAACATTCGCGAAAGGCTATGAACTTATTATAAATAGGCTATGGTCCCCAAGTCATAAGTATTCAATTCCCTTCTCTATCATTCCATCATTAGAAAATACTTAGGAGCAACTGTGCATTCACGACTTGGAAGACCAAAGAACCTTCATGTTCGTCATGGACATGGATTTTAATACAATATTAAGGACAAGTTCTAACGTTCATCATATTCTTCATGAATATATACAAGTATGCTTCCACTCTATTATTTCTTGATGATTTGACATGAATGTGTTTTGGTTAAATAATATGTTTCATCTCTTCAGTATATCCCATCAATTTTCCAACAGATAGATTTTTTTAATATAAATAAAAAACTAATAGTAACTTACTATATTTTGATCAATCCATTATAATGTAATATAAAGTTATGATATACCGTCTTATTCTACAAAATTAAATTATAAATTCGAGTTGTAATTTATAGTTGTGAGTTCGAAGTTGATTATTGAATAAATTGATGAAAGTTAATGAGTGTTGAGTTAGTTTATTGAATAAGAGTTTTGCCGTAGTTTATAATTAAATAAATAGATGAAAGTTAATGAGTGTTGAGTTAGTTTATTGAATAAGAGTTCTAGGCAAAACTAGCTGAATTAGTTGAAATTTTTTATTTTTTATCTGTTCCAAAAAAATTGAAATTTATTAAATTATTTAGGCTTATTTAAGTTTTTTGTCCTGGAACGAGTTTTGGTTTTAGTTCTTATCTTTTTTTTATTTGACCAGTCTGGATTCTTAAAAGTTTATATTTTTTAGTTTTGGTCACTGCCGTTAGGGATCTACCGTTAATTGATGACGTGGCTAACGAAATGTCATGTCATCATGTCATGTGTCTTTTTTTTTTAAGTAAAAGGTTCCTAAAAGTTGATTGAATTTTAGTTTTGGTCCCTATTTTTTTTTACCAGTCAACGTCCTTAAAAATTTCAATTTTTTTAATTTTGGTCTTTGCCGTTAGTAAAATATTGTTAATTGCTGACATGGCTAATGGATTGCCACATCAGCATGTCATGTGTCTGTATAATAATGAGTTGTTGTCACATTGACGGGTGACATGTATGAATAATAGGCATGTAAGAACAATATAGAATAAGAGTTAAGTTCTAGAGTTAATAGTTACATAGGTCCCTGAAAGATACTGTGGAATTAGTTAGGTCCCTGAAAGATTTGTGGATTCTCTTAAACCCTCCCAAAGATCATTTTGAAATCAATTAGGTCCTTGAAAGATTTGTGGAATCTTTTAAATTCACCAAAGATCAATTTGACATCACGTTAGTCCCCCCATGAGAGACCTAACGGAATCCTACGTGGCACGTTAAATGCTTTTTTTTGCCAAACTTGACACCTTCTTAACTGTCCAACATGGCATTGGGGCTAACAAAACATTTAACGTGCCACATAGAATTCCGTTAAGTCCCTCCTGACGAAATTGGATGGGGGATTAAAGTAATGCCAAATTGATCTTTGACGAGTTTAAGAGATTCCACAAAATTTTCAAGGACCTAACTAATTCCACGGGTATCTTTCGGGGACCTATGTGATTATTAATTATGTATTTGGTTTATTATATAAACTGAAAGAGCGAAAGACTAAAACTTATAATATTTTAGTTCATCTAAAATCTCACATTGAAATATTTTTTTAAAAAATTGAATGTTATATACTTGTGTAATGATAATTGGTTTGTTTAAGTTATTAGGCTCGTGTAAGTTAGACAATCTTGGGCCAACTATGACTAGAGTTTTGCTTGCCTTGCTGAGCTATTCATGTCATTTGCTAACGTGGTAGAAACTCATTATTGTGCAAACACATGGCATGCTGATGTGAAAATCTGTTAGCCAAGAAAGCAATTAACGGTATTTTACTATATATAGTAGGGACCAAAACAAAAAATTTTAAACTTTCAAGGACCTTGACCTGTAAAAAAAAAAGAGATAGCAGGGACTAAAACCAAAATTCGGTCAACTTTCAGGGACCTTTTACTTAAAAAAAAAAGACACATGACATGCTGACGTAACACTCTATTAGCCACATCATCAATTAACGGTGGATTACTAACAACAGGGACCAAAATAAAAATAAATAAATAAACTTTAAAGGATCAAATTCGGTCAAATAAAAAAATATGGACTACAACCAAAACTCAGACAAATTTTAGGGACAAAAACTTAAATAAGTCAATTACTTAAAAAGATATTTAATATTTAATATTTATTTGTTTATTTGTTTTTATTTAATATAACAGAATAAAGTATCTCTTAGTTTTTGTCCCTAAAATTTGTCTGAGTTTTGGTTGTAGTAAACTACAAACTCAAATAAATTTTTATTTACCAAACAACTTTATTAATTTATTGATGTAGTAAAAAAAACCACAAACTATCAAAGATACAAGCTTGTGTTGTCGAAAAGTGCCATAGTATAAAACACCAAATAATGTTATCCTCACACATCAAGATGAATAGAAGGACTAATGAAGTGACTCACTTCTATCGCGCGCTAAGCTAAGTGTCGGGTATTTAAGTGTTAGTAGACACTACAACCAAAAAATCTATTCAGTACTCAATAGTGGTTATTTTGTTCGATTAATAGCGTTTTTAAGCATTATAAGCTGGAGTATTATAGAAAATACTATAGCTTATTAGCAGTAATTTTTAAAAGAAGTGATATAAAAAGTATAAAAATCATTTATTAAACTGGGCGTTATGTACAGCTTTCTATTAAATTGATAATCTCATTGTCTGATTGGTTATTGTCATTACTCACAACACAATCTTAAAGTTTGAGTGTTAACCGACATTGCCTTTGTGGTCTTGTTGATGTTGTTCTTGAAGTTCTGGACATATTTGACCATTAGGTTCCCAACCTTCATGATTATTTGGTGCTCCTTTTCAAGATCTTTTGGAATCACCACTTGCTTCTTTTCAGTTTTGATGGTCCAATTCCAAATATTTTCTTCCTTAAATATCACATCGTGATCGATAATCACTTTCCTCGTTTCTGGATTATACAATTTGTAAGCTTTTGCATTTGTACTTGTACTATAGCCAACGAAAACGCATTTTTCACTTTTGTCAGCTAACTTCATCCTTAATTGATCTGGTACTGGGGCATGTATGCAACACACCCAAAAACACTGAGGTGTTGAATTGATGACTTCCTTATACTCCAAGCATCTTTGGGAGTTTAATTTTATCATCACTAAGACTCTTCGTCGGACACCAGTTCAAAATATATATAGCAGTAGCAATTGCTTTTGCCCAAAATATTTTGAGCATTTTCTTAGCTCTCAGTATGCATCTTAGCATTTTCTTAGCTCTCAGCATGCATCAAGTATCACCGGATTTAAACAAGAAAATTTTTCATGATTAATTTTCAAGGGGAATAAATGGTTCGAATTAGTCATGTTTACCTTTGCTACAAATCTACCACGTCTGTGAATTAACGCATAGAAGCCATGATGAATTTGTGTAACACCCTAGTAATAATTACCCTTAAGTACCCATATTATAAAATAGTAGCTTGAAAATTTCTTTTTAAAACTATTTGATTTCAAAAATCTCTGTCAAACCGGACAGAGTTTCCTTTATTTATTGAGTAAACCAAAGTTTAGATTTCCTGAAACCTGTGCAATATATATATATATATATATATATATATATAGATATTTTCCTTTCATCCAGGGCCAACAGGGCCAAAACATCAATAGTGGAACAACCATCCACATCATCACATAATTACAGCAGAGATCGCAGCAAATAAATAAGTTGTGGAACTACAAGAATTTCCCTAAATAATATACTTCCTTTCCAAAATAAGTAGTCCCGGATCACCCAAAAAAAATACTTTGCATAACATATACAAAACATAGAGACACATATACTATCTCCAATATACCCCAGGACTACACCAAAAAATCCCCTAAACCCTCATAAGCTACTCTCCCTGTAAGGGAGAGTGCACCTGCTCGGCCGGGGGTTGTGCAAGCTCAATCTCAGTACCTGTAAAATATAGCAAGAGGGTGAGCATTACACATGAAGTAGGAAGCAGTTTCTAATTAGACATACTAACCCACCAAGTCATACACACTTAGACATTTAGCACATGTAAGTTCATACAATCATTCCATGTCATATTCATGCCATTTCAATATTCATTTTCTTTCTCTTTGTCCCATTATAATTCAATTATCCAATGATCTTTTCACCATTCAATTTGTCATTTCCATATATTAATACCACTAGGAATTGGTTGCTCCTGCTAGGGCATTTGTACACCCATTAGGGACTTATACACCCATCAGGACTTTAATCACCCATTAGGCTTCACCCGTTAGGACAATACATGCAATCTTTATCATTGCTTAACACATTTCATAACATATTCACTTTCATATACTTTATTCCTTTTCACATTTTCCATACTCTTAATTATCATTGAATTGATCACTTGAGCACATCGACGCCTAACGGGGCGTTTGGACCTAATGGGGCATTTGGCCTGACGGGGCATTTAGCCCTAATGGGGCATTTAGCCCTAATGGGGCATTTGATACACCTAGCAGGGGCGACCTAGTGTGCCAATGTCCCAATGATCAATTCAACCATCCATTCCTTTTTAATTCATTTAAATTATACTTTTCCATTTAGCATTGTATTCCAATCAATTCAACATATCAACCAAACATTACTAACATAATACAAACCATTCATTTAATCATATACATCAAGTAGCACATATCCACATTCCTTCATATATCACACTTAATCATCAATAAAGCATGTTTTTCAATATTCATTCACATTCTTACAATTATATTGGGCATTTACACTTAGAGCTTATTCATGGCTATATCATAATAATTTTCAATATTTAATATTCCTAAGATTCCTAACACAATTCTAACACATAACCTTAGCAAATCACTATGTGCTAGCTAGAAAACTAGTCCCTAAACCAAGGTAACACACACCCCCTTACCTTACTCAAGGAGAGAGTGGGAGAACCTCAAGCCCTAGCTTCTAGCACCCAAAACAAAGAGCTCCAAAGGCAATCGAAGGAGGAGAGTGATGATGATCTTCCCTAAGCCATAGAAATGAGAACGATGAAGAGATTGTGACATAAAAACAAGAGGAATTTCGTGTTTCACCAAGAGGTGGGAAGAGAGAGAGAAAATCCAAACTAAAGAGAGAGAAATGAAATTAAAAACATGAAAACTTACTTGGAGTGACAAAGAGGGGCTTGATGATGGATTTTGGAGTGATTCACTTGAGGTTTAATGGATTTAGAATGAGAGATTTTGTGCCCTAGAGAGAGAGAGTTCGAATTTTGTGGCAAGAACACACGTGAATGGCTTTATTTTTTTTCTCACAGCACAGCCCTTAATCGATTAGTAATCGATTAAGCATTTTCCAACTTTCTGACCTTAATCGATTAAGCTGCTCAGTTTTGCAGCATCCATACTTTGGAAGGCCATAACTTCTTCGTTACCCGTTGGATCTTTCTCAAATTTTGACACAAGCTTCCTGACCTATCCTACTTCATATCCAACGGTGGAATTTGTATTCTAAGCTACCAATCTTTTTATTCTTATTCCCCAAAGTCCTATGTTTTAAACTTGAATTTGCATGTCTAATTGGCCAATTTTCTAACTTAAATCATAATTACTTCTATCCTAAGACTATCAAAACATGATTTACACTAAGAATTAAATTTGGGATGTTACAATCCTCTCCCACTTACCAGAATTTCGTCCTCGAAATTCAGTTGTCCTGAAACAAATGTGGATAAGACTCCTTCATTTTGTCCTCTAGCTCCCAAGTAGCCTCTTCCACGTTGTTTCGGTTCCAAATTACCTTCACCAACAAGATCTCTTTGCCTCTAAGTTTTTTAGTCCGCCTATCATCAATTCTGATTGGTAGAAATTCAAAGGTCAAATTCTCTTTCAAAGGCAATTCATCCACAACAACTACATGAGAAGGATCATGAATGTATTTCCTTAGCTGTGAGACATGGAAAACATCATGAAGCTTGGAAAGATGTGGGGGTAAGGCGATCCTATACGCCAATGGACCAACCTTCTCCAAAATCTGATAAGGACCAACAAATCGTGGAGTCAGTTTCTTGGACTTGATTGCCCTACCAATTCCTGTAGTAGGGGACACTCTTAGAAAAACATGATCACCTTCATCAAACTCTAGAGGTCTCCTACGCTTATCTGCATAGCTCTTCTGACGATCCTGAGAAGTTTTCATCTTGTTCTTAATCATAGTGATCTTCTCAGTAGTCTCTTGCACAAGTTCTTGTCCAGTCAACAAATTCTCACCAATCTGAAACCAACAAAGAGGCGTTCTACACTTCCTGCCATAAAGTGCCTCAAAAGGTGCCATGTCGATGCTAGAATGGAAACTGTTATTATAAGTGAATTCAATAAGCAGCAGAAGCTGCTCCCAATTGCCAACCTTCTCCAACACACAAGCTCTGAGCAGATCCTCCAATGTCTGAATAGTACGCTCAGATTGCCCATCAATTTGCGGATGGTAAGCTATACTAAATTTCAGCTTGGTACCCAAAGCCTGCTGGAGACTCTGCCAAAATCTGGATAAGAACCTTGGGTCACGATCTGATACTATGCTGGAGGGCACACCATGTAGCTTCACTATGTCCCGAATGTACAATTGAGTCAACTTTTCCAAACTGTACTTCATGTTCATCGGAATAAAGTGAGCACCTTTTGTCAGACGATCAACCACAACCCAGACAGCATCACACCCAGCAGTGGTTCTGGGCAAACCGGACACAAAGTCCATAACAATACTATCCCATTTCCACTCGGGAATATCAAGTGATCGCAACGGACCACCTGGTTTTTGATGCTCAATTTTTACCGTCTGACAAGTTAAGCAATGAGACACATGATCCGCCACATCTGTTTTCAACTTTAGCCACCAATAGATCTTCTTTAAATCCTGATACATTTTTGTTGTACCGGGATGGAAACTCATTTTTGTTTGGTGAGCTTCCCATAATATGTCTCTTCGAACCTCGAAATCCATAGGAACACATATTCGGCCCCTAAACTGAATAATGCCATCTGCACCCTTGATGAAATCAGGTTCTTCTTTACCCTCAGACTCTGCCAGGAGCTTCTGAAGCTCTTCATCATCGGCCTGTCTCTCTTTGATGGAACTCATCAGCTCATTTGTGACCTGCAACATTTCCAGCACAATGCTTTTCTCTTTCACCTGCATGTTCAAGTTGAGATCACTAAACTCCTGAATCAGTTGCATTTCTTTTACCATCATGTTGCTAACATGTAGAGTCTTGCGGCTCAGTGCATCAGCTACCACATTAGCTTTACCAGGATGGTACTGAAGATGGAAATCATAATCTTTCAGGAATTTCATCCATCTCCTCTGTCTCATATTCAAGTCTTTCTGATCAAAGAGATAGCGGAGACTTTTGTGATCACTGAAAACTTCAAACTTCGTTCCATACAAATAATGTCTCCAAATTTTCAATGCAAAGACCACAACTGCTAACTCCAGATCATGAGTTGGATAATTCTGCTCGTGCTGTCGTAACTGCCTGGATGCATATGCTATCACTTTGCCTTGCTGCATGAGCACACAACCCAAACCTTGCTTTGAAGCATCACAATAAACATCAAAGGGTTGGGTCGGATCCGGTAGAATTAGAACCGGTGAGCTAGTCAATCTTCTCTTCAATTCCTGGAAACTGTTTTCACATTGCTGAGACCACTGATAAGGAACATCTTTTCTAGTAAGAATAGTCAGTGAAAGAGCCAGCTTGGAGAACCCTTCAATGAATCTCCGATAATACCCTGTCAAACCCAGAAAGCTTCTGATTTCTGTCACGGTAGTGGGTCTCTCCCACTTTAACACTGCTTCCACCTTGGAGGGATCTACAGCAACTCCCTGTGCAGAAATAACATGGCCCAAAAAGTGAACTTCGGTCAACCAAAAGCTACACTTGGAAAGCTTTGCATATAATTACTTTTCTTTGAGGACCTGCAGCACCATCCTCAAATGCTCCTCATGCTCACTTGGACTCTTAGAATAGATGAGAATATCATCAATGAATACTATTACAAAAGAATCCAAATAAGGCATGAAGATTCTATTCATATAATCCATGAATATTGCAGGAGCGTTTGTTAATCCGAATGGCATCACAACATATTCAAAGTGCCCATACCGCGTTCTGAATGCAGTTTTAGGAATATCCTCCTCACGGATACGAATTTGATGGTATCCAGATCGGAGATCAATTTTAGAAAACACTGCTGCACCCCGTAGTTGATCAAGTAAATCATCAATGCGAGGGAGCGGATATTTATTTTTCACCGTCACCGCATTCAACTGCCTGTAGTCAGTGCACATACGGAGGCTACCATCCTTTTTCTTGACAAAAAGAATTGGAGCACCCCAAGGTGATACACTTGGCCTAATCAACTTCTTGGCCAACAACTCCTCTAACTGCTTCTTCAATTCTTCTAATTCGGGAGGTGCCATTCTATACGGTGCTATAGAGATTGGGCCAGTACCAGGCTTCAGATCAATACTAAACTCTACCTCTCTTTTTGGAGGCAATCCGGGAATCTCTGCAGAAAAGACTTCCGGAAATTCACAAACTATTGGAATCTGGCTTACATCCGACACCTCATCTACTTCCATAGCAGCTAAAGAAGAATCACTGAAAATAACCGCTTTTTGATGGAAGACAATTAAGACACGGTGGTGAGACATCCAATCCATGCCAAGAATAATGTCTAACCGAGTCAACGACAAACAGATCAGATTCACTTTGAACTCCCGATCAAACACTCGAAGAGAACAATTCAGACACATTTGAGATGTGATTACAGAAGAATTTGTAGGAGTTGAAACGGAAAGCTTATAAGGCATTTCTACACAAGAAAGTCCTAGCTTCGCCATGCAATCAACAGAAATAAATGAATGTGTTGCTCCACAATCAAATAGAACTCCACAAGAAACATCATTGACATAAAATGTACCTCGAATGAGCTCATCATCATCAGTCACTTCTTCACCATCCATGGTCTGAAGTGGCGGACTTGCTCCTGTTTTCTGCACTTTGGCCACATTTACTTCTTTCTTCAAGGGGCTCTTGGGACAGTTAGCAGCAAAGTGTCCCAGTTGGCCACAATGAAAGCAAAGGCCTTCCCCCTTGCGAGGATCAAGACTCCAACACACTCCCCTATGTCGCCTCCCACAATAATGACAAGTGGGAATGGGGTCATAAGCAATCGCTGGCTGGCTTGCTCCCCTAGTAACTACAGCTTTTGCCTTAGCATATGGTCCTGACCTCTGCACTGGACCCTTGCCTCAGAGGGCCCCCACTGATCTCTGGGCTGCTTTGTTCCGATCTGCCTCCGCCTTCCTTTTGAGTCCTTTCTCATAAGTACTGGTCATATTGATGAGATGAGAGAGATCGGAAATATTCTGATACTCAAAAGCTAGTCGAATATCCTCCCGGAGACCGGACTCAAATTTGATACACTTTGCTCGCTCCTCTGCATCCTTGTAGCCACTGGAGTATCGGATTAGATCTTCAAATTGTGCTGCATATTCACCAACGCTCATACTCCCTTGTTCAAGCTTCAGAAACAACAAGTCCTTCTCCCTTCGCACATCTTCCGGAAAATATTTTCCCAAGAAGCGGATCTTGAATAGATCCCAAGTGATAGCTTGGCCAGCTGCCTCTAAATTCCTCCTTTGGTGCTCCCACCAATGCTCTGCTTCTCCTGTCAACATAAACTCAGCCAACCGAACTTTCTGATCGGCAGGTGGTTGCAAGGAACGAAGTATCTTCTCTACCTCTTGGAGCCAGAGTTGAGCTCCATCAGGATTACATCCGCCCTCAAACCTTGGTGGATCATTTTTCCGAAATCGGGCCATCCAGTCAATCTCGACCGGAGGTGGAGGAGGAGGTTGCAATGCTGCTGCTGCAGCTACTGCTATGTTTTGGGCCTGATTCTCAGCTTGGTTCTGCTGAGCTTGGGCTTGGTTCTGCTGCAGTTGAACCAGAGTTTCAAGGATTGCAGCAATCCTATCATTGTCAGCCCGTCTCCTTGCCATACTGTTGAGTCATGGAGGGACAATCAGTCAATGATAAAACAACTAAATAAAACTACAAACATCCTACAACTTAGACTTAGACACTAAACTAAGTACATCGGTTACTCGCTCGGTGAGTAACCATAGGAGTAGTGAGTTCATGCTCCAAAGGCCGAGGGAAACTGCTCTGATACCAAAATGTAACACCCTAGTAATAATTACCCTTAAGTACCCATAATATAAAATAGTAGCTTGAAAATTTCTTTTTAAAACTATTTGATTTCAAAAATCTCTGTCAAACCGGACAGAGTTTCCTTTGTTTATTGAGTAAACCAAAGTTTAGATTTCCTGAAACCTGTGCAATATATATATATAGATATTTTCCTTTCATCCAGGGCCAACAGGGCCAAAACATCAATAGTGGAACAACCATCCACATCATCACATAATTACAGCAGAGATCGCAGCAAATAAATAAGTTGTGGAATTACAAGAATTTCCCAAAATAATATACTTCCTTTCCAAAATAAGTAGTCCTGGATCACCCAAAAAAAATATTTTTCATAACATATACAAAACATAGAGACACATATACTATCTCCAATATACCCCAGGACTACACCAAAAAATCCCCTAAACCCTCATAAGCTACTCTCCCTGTAAGGGAGAGTGCACCTGCTCGGCCGGGGGTTGTGCAAGCTCAATCTCAGTACCTGTAAAATATAGCAAGAGGGTGAGCATTACACATGAAGTAGGAAGCAGTTTCTAATTAGACATACTAACCCACCAAGTCATACACACTTAGACATTTAGCACATGTAAGTTCATACAATCATTCCATGTCATATTCATGCCATTTCAATATTCATTTTCTTTCTCTTTGTCCCATTATAATTCAATTATCCAATGATCTTTTCACCATTCAATTTGTCATTTCCATATATTAATACCACTAGGAATTGGTTGCTCCTGCTAGGGCATTTGTACACCCATTAGGGACTTATACACCCATCAGGACTTTAATCACCCATTAGGCTTCACCCGTTAGGACAATACATGCAATATTTATCATTGCTTAACACATTTCATAACATATTCACTTTCATATACTTTATTCCTTTTCACATTTTCCATACTCTTAATTATCGTTGAATTGATCACTTGGGCAGATCGACGCCTAACGGGGCGTTTGGACCTAATGGGGCATTTGGCCCTAATGGGGCATTTGATACACCTAGCAGGGGCGACCTAGTGTGCCAATGTCCCAATGATCAATTCAACCATCCATTCCTTTTTAATTCGTTTAAATTATACTTTTCCATTTAGCATTGTATTCCAATCAATTCAACATATCAACCAAACATTACTAACATAATACAAACCATTCATTTAATCATATACATCAAGTAGCACATATCCACATTCCTTCATATATCACACTTAATCATCAATAAAGCATGTTTTTCAATATTCATTCACATTCTTACAATTATATTGGGCATTTACACTTAGAGCTTATTCATGGCTATATCATAATAATTTTCAATATTTAATATTCCTAAGATTCCTAACACAATTCTAACACATAACCTTAGCAAATCACTATGTGCTAGCTAGAAAACTAGTCCCTAAACCAAGGTAACACACACCCCCTTACCTTACTCAAGGAGAGAGTGGGAGAACCTCAAGCCCTAGCTTCTAGCACCCAAAACAAAGAGCTCCAAAGGCAATCTAAGGAGGAGAGTGATGATGATCTTCCCTAAGCCATAGAAATGAGAACGATGAAGAGATTGTGACATAAAAACAAGAGGAATTTCGTGTTTCACCAAGAGGTGGGAAGAGAGAGAGAAAATCCAAACTAAAGAGAGAGAAATGAAATTAAAAACATGAAAACTTACTTGGAGTGACAAAGAGGGGCTTGATGATGGATTTTGGAGTGATTCACTTGAGGTTTAATGGATTTAGAATGAAAGATTTTGTGCCCTAGAGAGAGAGAGTTCGAATTTTGTGGCAAGAACACACGTGAATGGCTTTATTTTTTTTCTCACAGCACAACCCTTAATAGATTAGTAATCGATTAAGCATTTTCCAACTTTCTGACCTTAATCGATTAAGCTGCAGCTTAATCGATTAAGTTGCTCAGTTTTGCAGCATCCATACTTTGGAAGGCCATAACTTCTTCGTTACCCGTTGGATCTTCCTCAAATTTTGACACAAGCTTCCTGACCTATCCTACTTCACATACAACGGTGGAATTTGTATTATAAGCTACCAATCTTGTTATTCTTATTCCCCAAAGTCCTATGTTTTAAACTTGAATTTGCATGTCTAATTGGCCAATTTTCTAACTTAAATCATAATTACTTCTATCCTAAGACTATCAAAACATGATTTACACTAAGAATTAAATTTGGGATGTTACTATTTGCATATTGAAACCTTTCTCTGACAATTGTCCTATACTTAGTAAATTATAATGAAGACCACGAGCAAAAAAAAATTTTAGAGGTGAAATTTTCAGAATTGTCTTTTTATCTAAAAGTAATTTGGCCTTTTCCAAAAATAAGTACATTTGTATCATTGCCAAATTTCACCATCGAGTTAACACTTTCATCTAATATAAAGAATAACTCTTTCTTTCAACATAGGTGGTTATATAGTCGATGTAACATCCTCAATTTAAAATTGATTATAATTGGGAATTATGAAAGGTGATTACGTGGATTGTAAAGTTTAAGGGGAGTTTATGAGTAGTAAATCAAGTTTTGGAAGTGTAATGAGTCTAATGAAGATGAATTGGAGTTAGAAAATCATCAAATAAGACTTTTCAGTGAAGTAATCGATTACTATGTAGGGCAGTAATCGATTACAAGGCCTCTGGTGAAAACACTTAGGTGTTGCAGCAATTTTAATCGATTACCTCATTTGAAGTAATCGATTACCTTGAGCTTTTGTGAAGTAATCGATTACTTTTCAGTGCAGTAATCGATTACTTGTCCTCTACAGAATGTACTAAGAATGTTGCATCAAAGGAGTAATCGATTACTGAGGGGTAAGTAATCGATTACCCCTATAAAAATATGAAAAAAAAAATAAGGTGTGGGGGCCACCTTATCTGTGGCTTCCTAATGAAGCCAAGCAAGCCCAACCACACATTTAGCTTTGTGGTATGCTGATAAAAGAAAATAAAATAAAAAAAACAACACATATCCACATAACTTCTTCTTCTTCTCCTCTTCTTCGACTTCTTCCTCCTCCTCCCTAAGGATTCATTCTTCTTCTTTAATCAAGCAAGAAACAAGTGGCTACGTCCATTTCCATCATCAACTTTCTCCCTCCTTAACTCCAAGTAAGTATATAAGCCTTGGACTTCTTTATCTCTCTCCTTTCCTCTCTCATCTTCCAACTCTCTCTCTCCTCCAAGGTTCCATATCTCCATCATCATTGGTTCAAGAACAAGGGGCTTTGAGCACTACTAGCATCAACTTTCTCTTCCTTCTTCACTCTAGGTAAGTCTCCAAGTCATGGATTTCTTCTCTTTCTATCCATGAAATTTGTTCTCTGTTTCTCTCTCCTACATCCATGGTGGTTTTAAGATTTAACTTATGGAAAGTGTAACATCCCCAAATTTTCTAAGTGGCTAGGTGTATTAGTGAGTAGGATTCCGGTAAGTGTCGTACCATTCTTAGGTTTCGATTTCAGTTGAAAACGTTAATTGGTATTAGGATTATTGTGTGCTTAAGTTTTTAGAGTGTAGTTGTTAGCTTAGAGTGGGTTTATATGAAATAGAAGTAAGTTAGAATAGGTTTAGAGTGAAGAGAAAGGAATGTGTTAGGTTAAGATTGCGATTTAGAAAGGTTATTAAAGGATTAAGAGTATAGGACTTTAGGAAATTAAGAATAAAATACCCATAGCTCTAAACCCAAATTCCACCGTTGGATGTTAAGATAAGTGTGTTAAGAAGCTTGCCTCAAAATTTGAGCAAGATCCGACGGTTAACGAAAAAGTTATGGCACTTCGAAGTACAAGGGTTTAAGTGGGCTGAACTGATTACTCGAGTAACACTGGAGTTAATCGAGTAATGGTCGAAGGGTGCACTTAAGTTACTCGATTAACACTTGAGTTAATCGAGTAAGGCCGAATGATGCTCACGAATTAATCGAGTAAGCATGCGACTAATCGAGTAAGGCCGAAGGCTGTTCTAAGCCAAATTTACATGGGTTACTCGAGTAACCCAAGTGGTTAATCGAGTAACCACCGTCAGACCAGCTTAAAAACACGATTTTTGGGTGCTGAACTCATTTCCCTCTTCCTCTTCTTCGAAGTTCTTCTTCTCCTTCCCTCTTTGGCTCTTCAATCCATCAAGTTAACATCAAAAACTCAAGACAATAACACCCCACATCATCTCCCTATCAATCCCCAATCATTTTCCCTCTTTTAAATCTCAATTTAATCCCTCCTTCTCAAAACCCCCAAATTGAACCCTAAACCCTAAAGTGTGCAATTGGAGCAATTGGAGCTTCAACTCATCCTAGGAGCTTGCGGAGTCATAGGAATCAAGAGAGGAAGCACATAGGAGCTTGGATTGGAGTGGGTGTTGGTGCTCCCTCAATCTCTCTCTCTTTCTCCTCTTCTCTCCAAGAGGTAAGGGGTGTACTTTGATCTAGTATTAGAGGAAGGGTTTATTAATAGTAATAGAGTTATAATTGGGTATATTATTGATTGGTTAGGTTGATGGGTAGGAGGGTAGAGTATAGTTAGAAACTCTAAGTGTTAGGGATATGTTATTTATGTATATATGTTATATTAGTTGATTTTTATAATTTGTTAAGTAGGAAGTGAAGAACCATAGGAAGATGATTTAAATTACAGTCCCTGAGACATACCTGAGTATGTCGACTGGTTGTTGATTGATATTTTTTGTATTAATATTATTAAAGTGTATATAAGTAAATTGTAAATGACATTCATATAGTTATGCCACTAATGAAAAAAGTACTTTTAAAATCGGTCGTTTTGGACTTTTGAAATCGGTCGTTGTGGTGATGTTGAAAATGGTGAAATTAAAAGTGGACCTTTTGAAATCGGTCAAAACGACCGATTTCAAAAAGTACTTTTGAAATCGGTCACTCTTACAACCGATTTTAAAAGTCTTTTTTTTCCACATAATATATACATCCCCTGCTGCATGAAATTAAAAATTTTCTTTTTTACACAGAAGAATAACCCAATTACAGAACCTAAGGAAGCTAAAATTCATAAGCAAAATTCATATCAAACTAACAATAGTAATAAAACAAAATCCATTTCATAACTCAACTAATTAACCAAAAGCTACAATCCATTTCCAGATCCAACAAGATGTAAATAAAACAAGCAAAATGAACAAGGCATACAACAACCGGGTACGTGAATTGTTATACACTACTAATTCTACAAATTTTATCCTAAAACCTTTAGCATCAAGTGCAGGGATGGCCCAAGCTTCTCTTGCTGCTCTTTTCCAAATATCATGTCTCTTGTCTTTGCTTCCAATTGCTACTTGTCTGCAAACATCAATAAACAAATATGCAACAAGAACACATTAGTTGCAAGAGCTACACCCCTTCAAATCTCAGAATAAGCATACATATTAGTTTTGATATTCAAATCTCTAAATAAAATATATAAAACATTTCAATGGTAAATTGAGTTACATGCAAGCCACATTATTTTAGATACTCTAAAATAATAAACACTCTCGTATTTGAATTTGTTGGGGATTGAGTTGTGACTATAGCTAAGAATAATCATCCAAGAAACGCCTACCAAAGGAGCATGTCTAATTAGCATTTTAAATCACACTATGAAACATCATCTTCATGGCTTTTTTACACAAAATAGCATACTATAAGGCAAGGTTTAAGATCCTTTCGACTTGGAAGCTTTGCTTTAAAGATTCAGGATCAATAATATTAAAATAGAGGACAAAAAGAAAAAAAAAAATTGTTAATGAATTATGCCAATTTACACTCACACGTGCACAAGATACTAACTAATTGTCAAAGAGATTGCGTACTGATATATGAAACATTCATGTAATACTTACAAAGTTCCAAACTATAATACTAACCTATTAAAGTGTTTTTTTTCTTGCAAAAAAATCAAACAAGCTTACCGGTCTTTGTATAATTAATGAGTTGCACAGTAACTTCTGTATGGTTGTCAATTGCCTCAAATTTTTCTTATAGTTGCTGAATCAGTTTCAGGTCCTTGCAGAAACCTAAATAGCCAAATAGAATACAAAGCAAACACAACTGAATTTTTGTAGAATTATAGTATATATTATATAAGCAAATGTGTCACTGTATAATTCATGTAATGCAACCAATCAATCATAAACATCAAAAAGTGTCATGCTCTAGTTAATTCTAATGTTAGAAGGGTAGATCTGGTGATGCTTATAGTATAATATCTCTAGCAGTAATATCTTTGTAAATACCCCTACCACTTGTTAAACAATCAGCAAAGAAACTACTGATGGCTAACAAAAGGGCTTTAAACTCTCCACATATAATAAAAACAATTAGAACAAGTTTCTTTGACTGCACACCAGTTGATCATAACAAGTTTCTTTGGCTTACCGTCCCTGTAAGTATCCGGGAGAGGAAAGTTAAAAGCTCCAAGCCTTTTTTCCATCACCATCATTATGCCAAATCCAAAAGTCATAAGTTATTGACCCTATCATTAGTTCCATTAGATTTAATTGTTAGTTCAAATTACTACAAGTAAGTACGTAACAAAAGGTTTTCGGTTTTTTAACAAATGCCTATTATTCTGGTAATGACAAAACATCATATTTTTTAACATAGACTAGGATTAACAACACAAGCACCTGCAACCACAATATTAGAAACTCTATTTTTTTTTAAATCAACCATAAAATGAACGATTTTCTGGTAGTGAATAAAGTAAACAATTGAAGATACCTAAAAACAACAAAAACAATATCAATAATAAAGATGCAGAAAAGGACAATTTTTTATCCCTGGCTCAAAACTTGAAATAGTGAAAGAATACAATACACGAAACTGCTAAAGGACAAATTTCAAGTATACATGACAAGAACATTGGAGCAGGAGAAACATGCCACTTTGATTAGGGGTGGAAAAAAGACAAGGAAGCTAGAAACCTACTGACCAGATAAACAACACTGAATCGCCAGCAACAAGTCTCTTGGCACTCACAAAGACACTCCATCCTGTAGTAAGTAGATGTCTTTTAGGCTGGCCTTCATAAAAAGAAACCAAGTTCAAACATTGTAAATAGTAAGTACACTGATTTTCGGCACCGGCAAGAAAAATAAAAGCTTGTAACTTCTAACTTAAAAGGAAAAAACGAAAATAAAAATAAAAATATTCCAATATTTGCAATTAAAAAGAAGTAAATAATCTCTGCTTTATAACTCACCCCGGAAGATATGTCTGAATTTCCATTCATTACCATGCAAATCCCTTGCAATTAACTCTTGACAAGGAGGATGTTGGGAGAAGTCCTGTTCGTCGCAATTATTAAGTTAAGAAATCCACATATTTAATGAACAAATTAAAATTTTAGAGCAAGACTACACGAAAAAATTATACCAACGGAGGAAACACTTTTTCAGCTGCCCGGCGAGGAACAGAAAATCCCCCATGAGTGCTCGTGTCACTGGCTGTCAAAATTTTGCAAAAGTAGTTTGTTGGCTGCTTACTTGGAATGCCCAACTCTGCTGGAAGGTATGCCTCCTTTTGCTCTTCCTGCAAACATGGTCAGAGTCAAAAGTTGAAGTTTGAATGTAACTATAAAACCAGCACAACCAGTTATCAGTTAAGAAAGGGGATCATACGGGACTCAGAGGCTGCAAGGTCATCTGTGCATACACTTCATCAGTCTCGCTATCAGCCTGAATCCAGAACAAAGGTAAAAAAAATTAAAGAAAAAGAGAGTGCAGAAATCACAACATAGGGGAATTGGTACCAACGAAACCAAAATAATCAAAGCCTTATTACTATAAAAAGAATGAATATGAACAAAGAAACCTTACATGCATAGTCACATTATGAAGCTGACAAACAAGTTGGGGAGGTAAGCTGGGATAATTGGGCATATGGCCATCCACTTCCCTGTTGGTTGATGCAGCAACCTAAGCAAAAAAGGCCAACTTAGGATATGCATACATATATAGTGTATGCGGATAAACAAGAGATACTTTTAAATGTAAATTTTTATGTGTTGATTTCAGGGAGGAAGGTGAAGAGATTTTCCATTACTTTGTGTTAATTCATTAACCTGCAAGAATTCAAGACTAAAGAATTGTTCTTAGGAGTGAATTAACAACACAGACAAAGAATAAAACTGGTCTTGCTAAACAATGATAAAAGAAAATCCACCCTTAAAATGAGCAGAGCCACTCTCTGCCAGAGTAGACAAGACAAGAGAATCCTCATCCAGAAGCTGAAGATTTTTTATTACTTGCATAAATACCATAGTAAAAGAAAATTGACAGGTAGCTCCAACAAGGATTTCTCTATAGGAGCAATAATCTATCATCATATCTTACTCACATGTTCACTGTGACCTTGTGGAAAGTAGACCACACGGTAGGGAATTTGCTGCAATTGAAGGAGAAGAAGCCATACAAGACATTCACACAGATGGCTGAGAAATATGGCTGAGAAATAGAAACATTTTTTTCCAAAAAAAAAAAAAAAGCAGGAATCAAAATAGAAATAAAAATAAACCCTAACTTCAACAAAAGCAAGATTGAAAATAGGATTTGGGATTAGGAATAAAAAACGAAAAAGGAGTAAGAACAAACCACAAGAAGCACCAGCGGAAGGAGCAGAACCAGAGGGAGTGGCCGAGCGCCACAGTGGGTGAGCCATTGAGAGCGCCACAGTGGGTGAGCCGTTGAGAGCGCCGCCGTGAGTGAGTGAACCAGAAGTGGGGAGCGCCGCCTTGAGTGAGCGAACCAGAGGGAGTGGACCACGAGCTCAGCCAAGAAAGGAGACGGCGCAGCGATTAGGGACAGAAAGGAGAGGCTCTGCGATTGGGGACAGAAAGGAGATGAGAGACAGAAAGGCGCAGCGAAGAAGAAAAGGAGGAGAGAGACAAACCTAGGAGACGGCGGCGGCGGAGTGAAAGAGATGGTGAAGAAGACTGGCAGCGCGGCGGTGAGAATGAGACGACTGGCGGCAAAGTGAGAGTGGGTGAGAGCTGTGAAGGAGACTAACCTAGAAAGTATGACTTATGTGACTGGCGGAGTGAGAGTGCGCGCCATACAAATTTTTGGGGAAAACTTATTAAATCGGTTACTATGACCGATTTAGAAACTAGTTTTTTTATTTTTTAAATCGGACTTAAAACGAACGATTTAGAAAGATCAAAATAATAAAAAAATAAATAAAAAAAAGAAAAAATACTTACGAAATCGGTCATTTTGACCGATTTTAAAAGATAAAAAATTAAAAATTAAAAAAAAGAAAAAATACTTACGAAATCGGTCGTTTTGACCGATTTTAAAAGATAAAAAATTAAAAATTTAACTAAAGAAAAAAATACTTACGAAATCGGCCGTTTTGACCGATTTTAAAAGATAAAAAATTAAAAATTTAAAAAAAGAAAAAAATACTTACGAAATCAGTCATTTTGACCGATTTCAAAAGATTAACAAATTAAAAATTAAAAAAAGAAAAAATACTTACGAAATCGGTCATTTTGACCGATTTCAAAAGATAAAAAATTAAAAATTTAAAAAAAGAAAATCATCAAATAAGACTTTTCAGTGAAGTAATCGATTACTATGTAGGGCAGTAATCGATTACAAGGCCTCTGGTGAAAACACTTAGGTGTTGCAGCAATTTTAATCGATTACCTCATTTGAAGTAATCGATTACCTTGAGCTTTTGTGAAGTAATCGATTACTTTTCAGTGCAGTAATCGATTACTTGTCCTCTACAGAATGTACTAAGAATGTTGCATCAAAGGAGTAATCGATTACTGAGGGGTAAGTAATCGATTACCCCTATAAAAATATGAAAAAAAAAATAAGGTGTGGGGGCCACCTTATCTGTGGCTTCCTAATGAAGCCAAGCAAGCCCAACCACACATTTAGCTTTGTGGTATGCTGATAAAAGAAAATAAAATAAAAAAAAACAACACATATCCACATAACTTCTTCTTCTTCTCCTCTTCTTCGACTTCTTCCTCCTCCTCCCTAAGGATTCATTCTTCTTCTTTAATCAAGCAAGAAACAAGTGGCTACGTCCATTTCCATCATCAACTTTCTCCCTCCTTAACTCCAAGTAAGTATATAAGCCTTGTACTTCTTTATCTCTCTCCTTTCCTCTCTCATCTTCCAACTCTCTCTCTCCTCCAAGGTTCCATATCTCCATCATCATTGGTTCAAGAACAAGGGGCTTTGAGCACTACTAGCATCAACTTTCTCTTCCTTCTTCACTCTAGGTAAGTCTCCAAGTCATGGATTTCTTCTCTTTCTATCCATGAAATTTGTTCTCTGTTTCTCTCTCCTACATCCATGGTGGTTTTAAGATTTAACTTATGGAAAGTGTAACATCCCCAAATTTTCTAAGTGGCTAGGTGTATTAGTGAGTAGGATTCCGGTAAGTGTCGTACCATTCTTAGGTTTCGATTTCAGTTGAAAACGTTAATTGGTATTAGGATTATTGTGTGCTTAAGTGTTTAGAGTGTAGTTGTTAGCTTAGAGTGGGTTTATATGAAATAGAAGTAAGTTAGAATAGGTTTAGAGTGAAGAGAAAGGAATGTGTTAGGTTAAGATTGCGATTTAGAAAGGTTATTAAAGGATTAAGAGTATAGGACTTTAGGAAATTAAGAATAAAATACCCATAGCTCTAAACCCAAATTCCACCGTTGGATGTTAAGATAAGTGTGTTAAGAAGCTTGCCTCAAAATTTGAGCAAGATCCGACGGTTAACGAAAAAGTTATGGCACTTCGAAGTACAAGGGTTTAAGTGGGCTGAACTGATTACTCGAGTAACACTGGAGTTAATCGAGTAATGGTCGAAGGGTGCGCTTAAGTTACTCGATTAACACTTGAGTTAATCGAGTAAGGCCGAATGATGCTCACGAATTAATCGAGTAAGCATGCGACTAATGGAGTAAGGCCGAAGGCTGTTCTAAGCCAAATTTACATGGGTTACTCGAGTAACCCAAGTGGTTAATCGAGTAACCACCGTCAGACCAGCTTAAAAACACGATTTTTGGGTGCTGAACTCATTTCCCTCTTCCTCTTCTTCGAAGTTCTTCTTCTCCTTCCCTCTTTGGCTCTTCAATCCATCAAGTTAACATCAAAAACTCAAGACAATAACACCCCACATCATCTCCCTATCAATCCCCAATCATTTCCCTCTTTTAAATCACAATTTAATCCCTCCTTCTCAAAACCCCCAAATTGAACCCTAAACCCTAAAGTGTGCAATTGGAGCAATTGGAGCTTCAACTCATCCTAGGAGCTTGAGGAGTCATAGGAATCAAGAGAGGAAGCACATAGGAGCTTGGATTGGAGTGGGTGTTGGTGCTCCCTCAATCTCTCTCTCTCTCTTTCTCCTCTTCTCTCCAAGAGGTAAGGGGTGTACTTTGGTCTAGTATTAGAGGAAGGGTTTATTAATAGTAATAGAGTTATAATTGGGTATATTATTGATTGGTTAGGTTGATGGGTAGGAGGGTAGAGTATAGTTAGAAACTCTAAGTGTTAGGGATATGTTATTTATGTATATATGTTATATTAATTGATTTTTATAATTTGTTAAGTAGGAAGTGAAGAACCCTAGGAAGATGATTTAAATTACAGCCCCTGAGACATACCTGAGTATGTCGACTGGTTGTTGATTGATATTGTTTGTATTAATATTATTAAAGTGTATATAAGTAAATTGTAAATGACATTCATATAGTTATGCATTAAATAGGGCCAAGTATTTCTCAATTGAATTTAAACCAATTAAATGACATTTTCTAAAGAACAAAGAGGGCCTTAAATTCAATTGAGAAACCCTTGAGATATTGGATCATGCATGGTGTAAAGGTGGACGTTAGGAGTAGGGGAAAAACACACGTCGCTTTGCAATTGATGAGGATAAGAGTAAATGTTAGGAATTATTATGGAGAACTTTGATCCTGCAAAGGATACGGGTTTGCTTCCCGTATTGGGGGTTGGTTCTATGCAAACCATAATAATTCTATTTACTTTGGTTTCTTTGGGCCAGTCGAGGGTGATTTCTGCTAAAGCCCGATTTGGACAAATCAACCTAAATCGCATGAGGAACCTTCCTAAGTGGAGGTGAAGTGTTGTGCAAGCGGGTGAGCGAGGGACCTTCCTAAGTGGAGGTGAAGCACCCAACTAGAGGTTGAGAAATGCTTACTCCTGGTCGGTTTTTCCCCAGAGCGGAGGGAGGGTTGTGAGGTGGTTGTGTTATTATTGATATGGAAAAGGGAAAGTGTATAGGTACATTGTGTGAGGAACCCTCCTGCGGGGAGAATGTGAAGCACAATGTACCCAATAGTGTAAAAGTGTTAAAAGTTAAAGTGTTAAAAGTGTATAGGTACATTGTGTGAGGAACCCTCCTGCGGGGAGAATGTGAAGCACAATGTACCCAATCGTTAAAAGTGTAAAAGTGTTAAAAGTAAAGTGAAAAGTGTGCAAGTGAAAGGGAAAGTGTGAATGCATTGTATAGGTGCTTTAATTACCCGAATCCAATACAAAAGTGTAAAAGTGTTTAAAATGAAATAAAGTGTTCAATGTTGGATCCGAGAATTAATCCACCTAAGTGTGACGTTAGCAAGGCATAACCATGTGATTGCGCATTAACGCATGTTATTAAAAATATATATATATGCGATATAGCTAAACTGGATAGTATTATGATGTTGTACTTGATAAGTGAATTGTGATTTGCTTAATTGTTATTGTTTGTGTTTGGATATACCTATTTATGATCTATTACTGTTTTTAAGCGTTTTCTTTTATCTAGATTTCAAAGTACTCACCCTTACAGTGGACATATTAGGTACACCAAGGAGACAGGCACGAAAGGATCAAGGCCGAGAACGGTATACTCATAGTAGAGAGTATATTGGTATAAGTGACCCAAGGGTCACGAGGTTGAGCAACCATTCATAGGTTATATTGTAATAAATAGATTCTGTAAATATATATTTGTAATTAAGGATTTTATTTTGTTTAAGTGTTTTGTATATTGAACAGTTATATGTACATTTTTATTTTGAATTGAAAGTTTTATTTTACTCGAATTGCAAACTGTTCTGGACTGACAGGTTTAATTCTATTTGGGGAAAGTCCAATTTTTAAGGGAAACTCGGTCAAAATTTTTATAAACCCCGAATATTTTCATAATTTAATATTAAATTAAAGTATTTTCTTAAAGTATAAAAATGTAGGATGTTACAGAAAGCATGTTATTCAAAGTGAAATAGTAAGAAACCATGGCATATGTGATAATCTTTACTTTTTATGGCTCTTGTTTTAGGTTCCCCCATTCTCCCTATGATTATATCTCTTTGGTGGTAAAAGCTCAAGCTTAGAGCAAGCTAAATCTCCATATCTCTAAGAGTTTGAGGTAAGAAGGTTTGTGTTACCATATTCTAGGGGGTAGGTTGTATTATGTATATAGTGGGTTGCTAAGAGTTATGTGTTAGTTAAGATTAAAAACAATAGGTTAGATAATAGTGTATAAACATATTTAAATGTATTATTTTGTGATTAAAATGTGATTATTGATACTTGATTTGTGGGGGTTGATATTTTGCTAAATTAGGTTGGACTTTTGGATTATAAAATGATAATGAGTATGATTTTTGGAATAGATGTGAATGCCCTTTCGAATTTAAAAGAATAATGAGCTGATGAATTAGAATTAATGGAAATGATTACAAATGAAATAAGGAATTCTAATGTTAAAGGAAAATGTTGATATAATAAGAAGGTATTCAAATTGACAAATATTCAAATATAGTCTAAAAAATTAAAGGCATAATTAGTGTGTAACCCAGATGTTGTAAGACGTTGTCCGTAGGAGACTGTACGCATAGATCGCGTAAGTCACACATTGTGTGCAGCTGTAAGTTGTTGTCCGAAGGAGACTGTAGGCAATGATGGGTGCACATTATGGTTGGGGGTGATCCAGGTCTTGTAAGACATTGTCCGTAGGAGACTGTACGCATAGATCGCGTAAGTCACACATAGTGTGCTGCTGTAAGTCGTTGTCCGAAGGAGACTGTACGCAGTTATGGACACACACACCCTAAACTAATAAAGATATAATTGGATTGTGCGTTTCCAGATCTTGTAAGACGTTGTCCGTAGGAGACTGTATGCATAGGTCGCGTAAGTCACACATTGTGTGCAGCTGTAAGCCGTTGTCCGAAGGAGACTGTACGCAATGATGGACGCACCTTCTAATTGTGGAATTCCAGATCTTGTAAGACGTTGGCCGAAGGATACTGTACGCATAGATCGCGTAAGTTGCACATAGTGCGCTGCTGTAAGTCGTTGTCCGAAGGCGACTGTACGCAGTTATGGATCCACATTATATCTCTAAAAACTTTATATATATATATATATATATATATATATACTTTTGAAAGAGAACTTAATGAATGTAAAAAGTGGAAAGAAAACATGAAAATGAAATGAAGAGAGATTATAAGTAATTAATTTGTATAACCTAAAAATTGTATGAAGAAATGAGTTGAAGATTGATGATAGGAGATAGTTGGCCTTGATGTGAAATAATTGAATTGAATGGGAATGTTTGATTGATTTTGTGCATCATGTGACTAGATGTGTTTGGCTTGGTAGTTCATTATAGCATGATAGAAACTGCTTCCCTAATTTATTGTGTAATGTTCACCTCCTTATCATTTTTCAGGTACTGAGTTGGAGCATACACCAGGATTGGCCGAGCAGGATTACTCTCCCTCACAGGGAGAGTAGGGTTATGTGGGATTAGTGCATATTTTGGGACCTAAGCCTCCTATATTTTTGATGTATATGTGTTGTGTATACCTTTTTGAGTGAGGCTTAGGATGATTTTCTTTTTGTTAAGCTTTATGCTTGGATTATGTTATACACGCTTTTTGATTCCGCTGTTACTCTGAATACTTGATGCACTACTATATCTTGGAGCCCATTGGGTCGTACTATGATTTACATATATATGAAGTAAAGCCCTGCTGGCTAATGGTTGTTCATAACTGATAATGTTTTTCACAGGTCAAATTTTGGAATAGTCCGAAAAACAAACAAAACTCTGTCCGTTTGACGGGTGATTTTATTATATTAAAAAGGAAATTTTAAGTTCACATTTTTATTTATGGGGTATTTAAGGGTAGTAAACATAGGGTGTTACATTTATGGTATCAGAGCAGTTTCTCCTCGGCCTCGGAGTTATGCAAACTCCAATGATTACTCACCAAGCGAGTAATTGAAGTGTATGGTTAAATGTTTAAGTCAGAGTCATAAGATAGTTGTTATTGATTATTAGTATGTTTAATACTTTATCTTTCCTCCAGGATTAGAATTATGGCAGATAGGCGTAGTGACGATAATAGGATCGCTGCAATCCTAGAGAGCTTAGCTCAATTTAACCGACGACAAGTCGAGTTGGTGACTACAGCTGTAGCAGCACTCAATCAGTCATCTCAGGCAACTCGTAATCCCTCTCCAGCTGAAATCAATTGGTTGGCAGAGTTCAAGTGGCATGGTCCCCCTAACTTTGAGGGTGGCTATGATTTGGATAGGACCCGTAAGTGGCTTCAGAAGATAGAAGAGATTCTTAGTGAGGTGGCACCACCGGAGGAGCACAAAGTTCTGCTGGCACAATACACCCTAGGTGGGGAAGCAGAACAGTGGTGGGAACAGGTTCGAAGGCAGGCGGAGGCCACTAATCAAGGAGTGACGTGGCAGCTTTTCAAAGAAAGGTTTCGGAGAAAGTATCTTATTGGGGATGTTCGGAAGGAGAAGGAAATGGCTTTCCTGTGTTTGAAACATTACAATTTGAGTGTTGAGGAATATGTGTGGAAATTTGAGGACCTCATCAGATATGCTAGCAATTACCAGGGTGTGGATGAGAAAACCAAATGTCTCAAGTTTCTTGCAGGACTCCGCAATGATATCAGGACCATTCTTGGAAATGTGTCTGTTGATAATTTTGCCCAGCTAGTAGAATGGGCTAGTTGTTGGGAAAAGGGCCTTGCAAAGCCGGAAGACTATGTGGCAGACCCAACAGCGTACCCTAAACCCCAGGTTGAGAGGATTATTTCAAAGGGAGCGAAACTGATAAAGACCCCTCCATATCTCAAATCTGTTTGTGTTCATTGGGGAAAACTTCACAGGGGTATATGTCGGAAAGTAATGCAGAAAAAGAAGGAAGGTTCATGTCTCTGATGCGGTCAATCAGGGCATTTGGCCATTGGTTGCCTTAATCCTGAATTTGAGCAAAGAGTAGAAGGTCCTAATAAGGGTAAAAGGCCACTTCAGGATTCATGTCCTTATCCTCGAGATATATCAGTAGTTCCTAAGAAACTGGGTCAGGCAGGGAGAGCCTATTATTCTGCTCCTACTTGCTTGCACTGTGGCAAGATGCATAAGGGAGTATGTTGGCATCTAAATTCGAATAGGAGGGCTGCACTCTGTTATCGGTGTAGTCGGTCTGGTCATGTTGTGGCCAACTGTCCCCAGAAGGCAAAGAAGGAAGAGGAAAAAGCATCAAAAGTGCAGGAGGCCAGCGGCAATGTCCATTTCCGAGATTTCTGATAGGTACTCATATTATTAGCTTTAGCGACTGTATGTGGGGTATTTTCTGATTACTCTTTCCGTGTTGGGTGGTCAATTGTTCCAAAGCATGAGTAATAGATGAGTTCAATTGAACTAGAGTAAATAAGAGGTACCTGTAAGTTCTGGAGATGATTTATTTAGGAGACCGTAGTCAATAGTTATATTCTCTCGATTGTGTATATAATATAGGCTTTATCTTACGAGTTAGTAGAGATAAAAAAAATAGGCTTAGGAATTTTTGGTTCTCCTTGACTAAAGAGTATGAGACTAGGGGGTAACCATAGTTAAACCAATATTCAAGAAAGTTAAGAGAAACTTCCAGAAGAATTATCAAGCCTAGAAATTTCAAGTAAAGTTTTCTTAAGATACTGGTGATGTTGTTGTTTAATGGAAGGTAAGATTAGAACTGATCACTCTAATTCTTACCTCTGTTAAATGATAACACTATTACTGAAACTCGCGGTGATGTGTTATTGATAGACGTAAGGTTGGAATTGATCACTTCAATCTTTACATCTATCAATGGACGATATCATTGCAATTTTTCCGAAAAATCAAGGTAACTAAAGTTGTAACCTCTAAGTGATAGAATAGTTAGAAAAGGATGATCTAGCGAGAAGGTGCTTCTCTTTGAATCTTTACGTCAAGTAGGAGGTAGACATAGAACCAAATAATAGAACTAGAATTTATATATATATATGGGAACTCTAGCTTTAGGAAAGACAGTTTTACTCAATGACTAGCATGGGGTAGTAATTTTACCCTGAGAGGGAAGTAAGTCTTAAGATAATAGACAGGTTCGATTCCACTAGTGTTCCTAATCTATAATCAAACCAATCGCGTTCTTTTCTGTATCCAGCTCGGAATAAGTTCTAATGAAGTTGCCGACGTGCACCCAATGTACAATTTCAGCTCCACTTATTCCAAATTGAGGTGTAGGGTAGTATTTACTCTCAAGAGCTTCGTCTTATCTCAAATTATGAGTGCTAAGTGCCATTCAAACTCTAATAGCATTCCTGTGAATCATAGGTGATGTTCCCATCAATAGGAGCAAATGTTTCTCCTTCTCATCCTTCTAGGCCCGAATTACTCTAGTAATTCTTGAATTTTAAATCAAGGGTTCATTTATTTGCGCTGGCAAACGAAAGTGGAATTCCTGTTTTTCCCTTGTCTATTAATCTTGAATCTCGATTGCTCCTGGAATCCCAGTCTTGCCTCTTTCTTTTGGATCTTCAGGAACGAGAAAAGTTTCCTCCATAAGTTGTGGTGTTTTGCAACAGGTTTCTCGATCGTGTAAGCTTAAGTTGTTTTATTTCAGGAAAAGCCCAAATTTCTTATGGGTTTCAAAGCATTCAGGTTCGTTTAGTGTGAAGGCATTACGTGTTGCATTGAAAGTGGTGTAAGAGCCGATGTAGAAACCGACGCTTTAGTTCCCTACGTATCGAAAAATCCAAAGCGTCATGCCGATGCCAAGTGGGGGAGAGCTTGGTAAGTAGCTCGGATGTCGTTAGGGTAGTAACTGGTGTTCGTCTAAGCAACCGGAATTGAAAGGCAAAACCAAACGACGTGGGTATCAACCTTATCTTAGGGATTGTTCCCCCTTTACGGGACTGAAAGGAATTTCGGGGACGAAATTCCAATAAGTGGGGGAGAATTGTAACATCCTCAATTTAAAATTGATTATAATTGGGAATTATGCAAGGTGATTACGTGGATTCTAAAGTTTAAGGGGAGTTTATGAGTAGTAAATCAAGTTTTGAAAGTGTAATGAGTCTAAGGAAGATGAATTGGAGTTAGAAAATCATCAAATAAGACTTTTCAGTGAAGTAATCGATTACTCTGTAGGGCAGTAATCGATTACAAGGCCTCTGGTGAAAACACTTAGGTGTTGCAGCAATTTTAATCGATTACCTCATTTGAAGTAATCGATTACCCGTAGCTTTTGTGAAGTAATCGATTACTTTTCAGTGCAGTAATCGATTACTTGTCCTCTACAGAATGTACTAAGAATGTTGCATCAAAGGAGTAATCGATTACTGAGGGGTAAGTAATCGATTACCCCTATAAAAATCTGAAAAAAAAAATAAGGTGTGGGGGCCACCTTATCCGTGGCTTCCTAATGAAGCCAAGCAAGCCCAACCACACATTTAGCTTTGTGGTATGCTGATAAAAGAAAATAAAAGAAAAAAAACAACACATATCCACATAACTTCTTCTTCTTCTCCTCTTCTTCGACTTCTTCCTCCTCCTCCCTAAGGATTCATTCTTCTTCTTTAATCAAGCAAGAAACAAGTGGCTACCTCCATTTCCATCATCAACTTTCTCCCTCCTTAACTCCAAGTAAGTATATAAGCCTTGGATTTCTTTATCTCTTTCCTTTCCTCTCTCATCTTCCAACTCTCTCTCTCCTCCAAGGTTCCATATCTCCATCATCATTGGTTCAAGAACAAGGGGCTTTGAGCACTACTAGAATCAACTCTCTCTTCCTTCTTCACTCTAGGTAAGTCTCCAAGTCATGGATTTCTTCTCTTTCTATCCACGAAATTCGTTCTCTCTTTCTCTCTCCTACATCCATGGTGGTTTTAAGCTTTAACTTATGGAAAGCTTGTTATTCAAAGTGAAACAGTAAGAAACCATGGCATATGTGATAATCTTTTCTTTTTATGGCTCTTGTTTTAGGTTCCCCCATTCTCCCTGTGATTATATCTCTTTGGTGGTAAAAGCTCAAGCTTAGAGCAAGCTAAATCTCCCTATCTCTAAGAGTTTGAGGTAAGGAGGTTTGTGTTACCATATTCTAGGGGGTAGGTTGTATTATGTATATAGTGGGTTGCTAAGAGTTATGTGTTAGTTAAGATTAAAAACCATAGGTTAGATAATATTGTATAAACGTATTTAAATGTATTATTTTGTGCTTAAAATGTGATTATTGATACTTGATTTGTGAGGGTTGATATTTTGCTAAATTAGGTTGGACTTTAGGATTATAAAATGATAATGAGTATGATTTTTGGAATAGATGTGAATGCCCTTTCGAATTTAAAAGAATAATGAGCTAATGAATTTGAATTAATGGAAATGATTACAAATGAAATAAGGAATTATAATGTTAAAGGAAAATGTTGATATAATAAGAAGGTATTCAAATTGACAAATATTCAAATATAGTCTAAAAGATTAAAGGCATAATTAGTGTGTAACCCAGATCTTGTAAGACGTTGTTCGTAGAAGACTGTATGCATAGATCGCGTAAGTCACACATTGTGTGCAGCTGTAAGTCATTGTCCGAAGGAGACTGTACGCAATGATGGGTGCACATTATGGTTGTGGGTGATCCAGGTCTTGTAAGACATTGTCCGTAGGAGACTGTACGCATAGATCGCGTAAGTCGCACATAGTGCGCTGCTGTAAGTCGTTGTCCGAAGGAGACTGTACGCAGTTATGGACACACACACCCTAAACTAATAAAGATATAATTGGATTGTGCGTTTTTAGATCTTGTAAGACGTTGTCCGTAGGAGACTGTACACATAGGTCGCGTAAGTCACACATTGTGTGCAGCTGTAAGCCGTTGTCCGAAGGAGACTGTACGCAATGATGGACGCACATTCTAATTGTGGAATTCCAGATCTTGTAAAACGTTATCCGAAGGAGACTGTACACATAGATCGCGTAAGTCGCACATAGTGCGCTGCTGTAAGTCGTTGTCCGAAGGAGACTGTACGCAGTTGTGGATCCACATTATATCTCTAAAAGCTTTATATATATATATATATATATATATACTTTTAAAAGAGAACTTAATGAATGTAAAAAGAGGAAAGAAAACATGAAAATGAAATGAAGAGAGATTATAAGTAATTAATTTGTATAACCTAAAAATTGTATGAAGAAATGAGTTGAAGATTGATGATAGGAGATAGTTGGCCTTGATGTGAAATAATTGAATTGAATGGGAATGTTTGATTGATTTTGTGCATCATGTGACTAGATGTGTTTGGCTTGGTAGTTCATTATAGCATGATAGAAACTGCTTCCCTAATTTATTGTGTAATGTTCACCTCCTTATCATTTTTCAGGTACTGAGTTGGAGCATACACCAGGATTGGCCGAGCAGGATTACTCTCCCTCACAGGGAGAGTAGGGTTATGTGGGATTAGTGCATATTTTGGGACCTAAGCCTCCTATATTTTTGATGTATATGTGTGGTGTATACCTTTTTGAGTGAGGCTTAGGATGATTTTCTTTTTGTTAAGCTTTATGCTTGGATTATGTTATACACGCTTTTTGATTCCGCTGTTACTCTGAATACTTGATGCACTACTATATCTTGGAGCCCATTGGGTCGTACTATGATTTACATATATATGAAGTAAAGCCTGCTGGCTAATGGTTGTTCATAACTAATAATGTTTTTCACAGGTCAAATTTTGGAATAGTCCGAAAAACAAACAAAACTCCGTCAGTTTGACGGGTGATTTTATTATATTAAAAATGAAATTTTAAGTTCACATTTTTATTTATGGGGTATTTAAGGGTAGTAAACATAGGGTGTTACAGTCGATATCCAAATACTATACATTTTCATCTTCTGCAAAAAATTACTTGCATAAAATAACCTTTCTTGAGTCTTGACTATGAGAACACTCACCAATATCATGGGTTTGATTTTATGCAACCTTTTCCTAATAATTGTTCTGAAATCTAGATCGACAATCTGTAGCTTTATGGTCGTACTTTCCACACTGAAAATAAATGAAATTAACAACCATCTTGGTTGAAATTCTATCGTCCTCTTCTATAATTGGTAGGCCCAAAATTGTTTCCACCTCTTCCTCGACCAACAAGTGCTCTGTAATTGTTGTCTTGTCATTGATTAAAATTGCCACGTCCTCTTCCTCTAAAGTTTCGTCAGCCTATGCCTCTGTAGCTATCTTCTGCTTCATTATTAAAGTTATGATCTCTATTGTATGCACTTTGGCTAGCTAGATTCAACCATATTGAACTAGCTTTTTCAAGCTTCTTCTTTCTACTTTTTTGTCTTCTCTAAGATTCTCTTCAAGTGGCTTTCAATACTTCCTTGCAACTTTGCTACTATCATTATGTTTGTGTCCTAGAACTCAATTATTGTAGTCACCATATGATCAAACTTAATCGGCATGGTGCAAAGAATTTTCTCTATCTACCACCTAACTTTTTAGAATATCTTCTTCATACACTCTCATCTTATTGACAAGATCTGTAACTCGTAAGAAGTATTATTGTTCAACACTATTTGAATTGGACATCTTATACATGTCATATTTTCTACGCAACGATTGTAGTTTGGATTTTTTAGTTTTATCAACTCCTTTGTAGGACAACTTCAAATATCCCTTGCTTGTTTTGCAGTTTTGACATTAGCAATTTTGCCAAGCACTGAATAATTTACTCCTTGGTGAATCTGCGTCAGTGCCAATTGATCCCTCCTTTGAGCTTATAGGTTTGGAGCTTCTAAGTGTGTAATCATTAAAATCTCATAGTAACTATAATCAAGTTTATCATTTAGTTTGGGACCTGAACCGACTAAACAACGTTATAATTACTTGTCTTTGCCAAACACTGAATAATTTACTCCTTGGTGAATGAATCTCCGTCAGTGTCAATTGATCGCCAAACACTAAATAATTTACTCCTTGGTGAATCTCCGTCAGTGTCAATTGATCCCTCGTGTAAGGAAAAAATAAATTGTTCCTCACAAGCAATCTTTTGGTTGAGGATTGAACCATCAAACCATTTGCTTAAATGACACAACCCCACAACAAGTGTACCAACTACATTTGGTAAACGCGTAGAGATTTGATATCTAATACATGATTTTTGCCATATGTGGAGCTTTCCAAGCGAGAAATGTATATAGAGATGATGGTGGCTATTCATCTCCAATGAATCATATGTGTGATGTTATTATGATTAAAATAGATAATTTATAAAAAAAAATAAATAAATGACTAAAATATATTGAAAAAAAAAGGAGCAAATTAAATATTTGTAAATAGATAAAGAAAAAAAAGTCAAAAGTGTATTTAAGCTTTCATAACGTTGAAAACTTGTGTTTAAGTGTCATTTTCCTTTTCTATGTGTGTATTTGAGTGGGAGGGGAGACGTTCGATGTGGATTCTTACGAGACTTCACAACGTTTTTGCAGTGCTATATGTTGAGAGAGGTAGAAAAGTGACTGCAAAAATGATGGAAGAAAAAAAATATTGTGTGGTCGAAAGACACGTGAATATTCATCATAAACATGAGAGGGAGAGTGTTCATCGAAGAAAATAAGGATAATTTCATGATTTGAGGATCTCTTCATTATTCACCTTACCTCCAAAAAAGAAAATTCTTGGGGTTCAACAGTGTAACACTTTAACTTAAAGATTCATAAATAAATATGCAAATAATGAAATGACGGCTTGCTTTCTTTCGGAAGATGACTTTTCTTCAAGGAACAATACCATAATAGAAAAAACCTTACCTTTTTTTTTAAAAAAAAAAAAAATTCATTCCAAAAAGTAATATACTTTGGAGAAAAGAAAACGAATTCATGAATACAGTATCTATTTTGTGTTTACATAAGCTCCACCACTACCCAAAGATTTAAAAGAAATACCAAAAGCATCATCCCACGCCATATATGTTAATTCATCATAAAAATATAATGCCCTCTGGAGTAAAAAAAAAAAAAAAAATCCTTACCCTATGTTCTTGCCTCCTGGGCTAGTTGGCACTTGGCTGCAATCTCAAAAGAACAGTTCAAAATTTTAAATTCATCAAAAGAAAAAATAAAAATAAAGTCCAGAATTTTAATCGTCAAATTGCTGTCTAACATTTGCCTGGAAATAAACAATTTTGTAAAAAAAAAAAAAAAACAAACATTTATAATTATTGGCAATGTTATCGGGCATTATATACAAAATATGCAGTTTAATATCTTCAATCATGGTTTTTTTTTTCTTTTTTTTAATCAAAATAGGAGCACTATACCCATATGTCTTTCATTCTTTTTTAAGTTACATGCTTGATGCCTAATGTCTTGTAAGAAAATTGAAGCACTTATCTCATTGAATAATGTTAAGTAGACATTCATCATAGTTGATATTTGGACCTAACATCTTCGTGTTTTATAAAAAAAAATAATTTAAATACATATAAATTATTTTTACATATAAAACAAAAAGATATTAGGTCCAAATATCAACTCAAAATGTCCATATAATATTACTCTATCTTATATGTAAACTTGACATGCTATGAGTACCACTTGTACTCTATTTTAATAAAAGTTGTTTTGGGAGTAAAGAAAGAATTGACAGAAATGAAAAGAAAGTGAAGTTTCTCCAATTTTTTTCTCTCACCATTTCTTGTATGGTACCCATTCGACGATTACCAATTTATAAACCAAATCTAATTTACTATTTTACTAAAAGATACAACATTAGGGTGTGCTTTTCGTTTTTTTTACCTGATCATTAGAGTGTTCTTAAATTATGAGACATCAAAAGAATAGTAATTTTTTTTTATAAAAAAAAACTAAGACTATTGCCTTTCAAATATTTAATATTATTTATTTTTTCACTATACCAATATCTCTTTTAACATCCTTTTTTTTTTTGTTTTTGTGAACATCTCTTTTAACATCTTATCCCTTGTGATATTAGAAAATCCATACTATAATTCAATTGATAAGATTTGTATGTAAAAAATGAAAAAGATTTGAACTCACAATAAACACCGTACCTTTTAATTTGGAAAAAGATAAAAGATAGGTTCAACCATCAAACTCTTGTTTCGGTTCTAAGAGTATTTCTTTTAGTCTTATATAGTTTTCTATTTGAAATAAATTCATCTTATAAAAAAAAAAAATAAGTTCAATATTCCATTTTATTATTGTAGTACATGTTTGGTTTGGCGATAAAAAATTACTTTAGAACTCAAAATCACGATTAGATGTGAAATAATTATGAGTAATTTCTGCTCCCAAAATCAATTCTAGTAAAATGCAACATGCATCAAACATAGTATAGTACTCATACGTGAATCCCAACATCCTGGGTAAAAAGAAGCTGTATTTACCCGTTTGCTTGCAAATTATAGTCGGTCAAAGTGGTTGCACGCAGTTCATGAGAGAGACGATGAGAGGGGCCTCACTGTTCCACTGCACTGTCTGGACGTGAGTGTTGTGGTTGATGGTAACAGTTTCGAAGGCCTAAGCTAAGCTATGGTACTTCTTGAAAAAAGATAAAGAATACACGAAACAAAATTAAAAAGAGTTAAAGCGTAAAGCCCTAGGGATCAACTACTACTTTAACATAGACCCTGCCTTACTATTTCTACTATTAAAGATGTGAGAGCAAGAGATTCATCATCCTACCTTTTTCTCAGTACATGATGAAAGCTACAATTCAAAACAGGTTTGGATTTCAGCAGTGAGGGACACCAGTTCAGAAAAAAACACTGCTCCCATTCGGCTGGCTATTCCTGTTAGTTGAGTTTACCATCATATCATCACCATTACCAAAATTGTATTTTCCGAAAAATCTAAACATCACTAGCTAGCTAGCAATGTAGGATTTTGTTGGATTATCAAAGATGGACACAGACTTTTTTCACATGAAAAGTCTATGCAAAAATCTACATAAGATTGAGACTTGAGAGGTGCCTATAATAATATACAGTCTCAAGTTTGAACTGAACCTCAATATCTTGTTTCTCTGTATGACTGTGACATTTTGCTATAAATTAACTCAAATCCCCTCTCAGTCACTGACTTCACTTCTGTATGTTGCCTTTTTATTTTAGATAAACTATATATCAATTGAGGTTGAGCTAAGTCAAAATTTACTATTTTAATCCCAACGGTTAGTAAAGTAAATCTCAATTGATGGCTTCCTCACATACTTATATAATAAAAGAATGGAAAACAATATTATAATAAGTGATTTTGAACCAACAATATAAAATGGGTAAAAAAAATTAGAGAGAAAGTAGTTAAAAAGGTTTCCAGAATCAATTTAATTGGTTAAGCTATGTATTAAAATATATATTATAAATATCTGGGTTCGAACACTACGAAGGACCCCTTCTCTTCCTCTCCTTTAAATTTAAACATTAAAAAAAGTTTGCATTTAAGAAAAAAAAAAAAGAGAAAGTAATAGAAGGGTGGTCCATGCAATAAGAGCAAAGTGGAAATATAATGGAAAGTAAAAGAAGGAATAATATAGGGTAAGTAGGACTTATGCGTCTAACCCGTAGAGTAATGCTTTAGAATCAAGAAAATGTTATCTCTCATTTTATTCTTAATCATAAACAATGACAGAGAATGTCAACTCCGCATGCACACACTGCACATGCCTAGAGTTGCACTGAATACATAACATAGAGGTCTAGTAGCCATACATTACAAGTATATCACTATGCATGTTCTACCAGCTTATTTAGGCCCTAAAACAAAGACACACACTTAAAAGATTTTTGTAGGTTCTAAACAATAATACATGTTCTCCATCATATCAATAAATTAAAAGCTAACAAATAAAAATTAAACAGTAGACCTTCAGTGAGCTAGCCAGAAGAGTCCCAATAACACACATAGCCAGAGAAATCATAACTATATATAATACTACCATGCCTTCAGAATGTTGCAGGCCATGCCTGGCCATGCCTCAAAAGGCATAAACCCTAGATTTGCATATACTGCAAATAAGTTTCATAAATTACCTCCTCCTCCTCCTCGTCTTCCTTCATTGATATCCTCCAAAGATGTATCATCTGTCCATGGAAGAGAATAGGGAAAAGAATAAGTGAGAGGAGAATGCCTATAAAACCCACCACTTCCTTCATTATTATTACTGGTGGTTCTTGGACTAAAATGTGTCCTTTGGGGAATTTGTTGAAGTGGAGTGAGTGGTGGGAGTGACAGAGATGCTGCAGCTGATGGAGAGATTTCATTGCAAGCGTAGCGAAAAAGATCGGCATTAGCAGCATCAAGCTCCTTTTGGAGCCTTTGAACTTGTCTCTGAAGGAAAGTGATATCTCCTACACAACCATACACGGGATCTCTCACGCGTGCCTCTGCTTCATAGGCAAGGGAATTCACTGCATCTTCTCTCTGGTGAGGGAGGAGTTCGTTAAGGAGCTTTGTCACATTGCTAGCACCGAAGATCTTGTGAACGTTGGCGAATTTTTGGGGCTCTTCGGGTGGGAAGTAAGGCGCAAAGATACATCCTGGAAGGCATTTCCTCCTCAAGAATTTGCAGGCAGCACAAGGAGAAGTGTAAGAGGTGGATGATGATGATGATGATGCCATTTTTCACTACCTGCACAATAAAGATTGCAGAAAATCATTTATATAAATAGTAAGTCTAAGTAGTTTTTTGTTTAAAAAATTATTAGGAAATTTAATGGTCAGAACTCAGAACTCAGAAAATTTAATCTGGTTTAATTTTTCAATTACACCACCTTATTCTACTGTCATTTTTACCCTTCTGGTTCGTTTTGTTTTGTTTTTTTTTTTTTATATAGGCAAGCTTTTTTTTTTTTTCCTTTTCATTTTGGGGTGAAAAAATGCAATTATTAGGATTTGAATCTGTGCTGTCAGTTTATGCTTCAATTTCTCGTCGCTTAACTAACTGAATTGAATAATAGCTACATATGTGTTGTAACAAAGATCCTCAAAATTCGAACTCAAACGACACTCTCAATCATATTTGTGTGTATGATGTATCTATTTTATCTTCAAATACAAAATATTTTCCTTATTAGTCATAGAAAATTTATTATTAGATAATGTATAAACGAGTTAAGATCCTCTTAATTTTTTTTCAAAAAATTGACAAAATTTCATTCATTTGATAATCTAGCAATGAGTTAAAACTTTAAAACAAGTGTTATTAAAAACATAACTATTGATATAAGAAAAGGACCAAAAATGCCGAGAAAAAGATGGAAAGAATCTCAATTCGGATAGTACTACAACCCAAAATATATGAAATATTTAGATATCTATCAAAACTCATATTGATCTATCAATGTTTTTTCCTATCAATATTGACACTTAAAATATAAGTAATATGCTAGCCAAAGAATGATTTTTTGTTTTTTTCTTTGGTGAGTTTCTAAAAATATTTCAGAGACCAAAAACTAAAATAATACTAGTCCGATCTTATAGATCTTATATGATCACCATCTTTATACTTTAATTTTCTTTCACAAACCCTTTCTTGTTGCTGTTTTATAATATATTTTCTATCTTTTCTCTCTCTTTTTCAATTGATGAAGAAAAAAAAAATAACGAAGAATTCTTAATTTCAAACACGGAACTCCCATCAGAGTGTTTTCTAAAGTTTATTCCCCATAAGTTTGGTTTCTGGGACTGTTTTTTCTTTCATCTTCATCATTTATTCTTTGGATAACAAAAGTTTATCTCTTTCTTCATTTTTGTGGAATTATGCTGCATGATCAAGTAAGAAGTTATAATTTCATCCTGAAACTAAATCAGGTTAACTATATATGTAACTGGCTGCACCAAAAAAGCATAAAATGGCAAAGCCCTAAACAATGGCTTTGTCCAAAGGGTCAATTTTGTTTAACAAACGTTACTTTACTTAAAAAGAACCAAAAAGAGAAAATTAATTTTAATATAATTATAGGCATATAGAAAAAGAGCAGAGAAGGAAGCTACATGAACATGACTTTACCTGTTTGAGAGGTAATTTTCTTTGACCAGATGAACTAAAAGGAAAGTACCTTTTTTTTTCTTTAGTGAGAGAGGTCCTTGAGAAGCTGCTCTTTATTTTTATCCTTACAAGACAAAATAACCTCGGTTAGTGAGTTGATATAAGTCCAAGATATGTTGAAGGAGGAGCACCCTTAGCTTAGAGAGGAAACCCTAATTGCAAGAGAAACGCAAGGGAAAGAGACAGAGAGATAGAGAGAGATAAGGGTGGCAAAAGGTTATAGTATGATGATGATGATGATGAGGGTTAAGGGAAATAGCATTGAGTGGATGGAGAAGGGATGGATGCAAAAGACAAAGTAATAAATGAAGAAAGGTAATATAAAATGCTTATATAATTGTGAAGCTATGCCAATTGGTGTGTCTATATATATATATATATATATTAATCAGCAAAGGAAAAACATTTTATTGAGAGAGTATATTAAATCAAATAAATAAATACATATATATAACTATGCCCATTAATTAATACTGTGATAGGTTTATCAAGTTAGATACTCTAAATTAAGGCAAAAATTTATCGGTACGGTAGAAAAGAATGGCTACCACCTTGCATCTAGTAATAATGTTAGGAATGTGGGGATGTCGATCTCCAATGCTCAATTCTCTGTAACTAGTAAATTCTCTTGTACATACATACATAATAAAATTAAACACGAGTAACTTAACAAATGACGGTTGATGATATTATTACTAATGACGGTTGATGATATTATTACTAATCCATATTTGAATATGAAGGGTAAAGGAAAAATATATACGGAGATTCTTTTCATTATGCTATATTTTTTTTTTGGCTTATTTAAGTTTTTAATCAATGAATTTATGTGTTTTTTTGGAATTGATCCTTGAATTTTTTTTTCGAAGTTTTTGGGTTTTTAAACATTGCTCAAATTTTGGAAGGTCATTTCGTCACTTTAGTGATAATATAACCAACGACATGTCATGCCACCTTCACCATGTCAACAGGTAACGTGTCACGTGAATTTTAAAAAATTCAAATTTATTAAAAATAATTAAATGATTTTTAAAAAAAAAAAAGAAAATCAAACTTTTTTAATAATTTTTAAAAGAATTGATTTTTTTAATAAAAATTTATGTGGTGCCACGTCGTCACCTGTCGATGTCGTTATTAAAATGACGTGACATGTCGTAAGCTATATCATTACTTAAGTGATAAAAAACCATTTCCAAAATTTGAGTAAAATTGACCCAAAGCATAAAAAAAAAGTTTAAAGATCAATTCTAAAAGAACACCTAAATTCAGGGACTAAAAACTTAATTAAACTTATTTTTTTAAAATATTTTATCGTGGGATAATTATCAACTTTTAAAATTATTTTCGTGTTCATTTCTTTTATTTGATGGTCATCAATTTTTAAACTAAAAATTATTTGTTCCTAATAGACACCCAAATAGTAGAGCTGCTGGGGGACATAAAATGCAAGAACCTGCTTTCAAATCCTAAAAAATAACTTCAACAATAGAGCGACATGGCATAAAATGCAAGGACATGCGTTCAAATCGTGATGATTACGTTTTCTTCCCTTCTTCCTAAAAAAAAAATAGAAAAGAAAAAATATTTTCCCATAAAAAACTAAAATCGATCATTTCATTATTATATCAAATCCATAAATTATTACTGAACGACTCATTTTTATTCATTTACTTAGGCAATGTTTAGATGATATTGAAGGGACGAAATGAAAATAGTTAAAATGGTGTTCGATTATTTGATAATTGCTAAATTAATGAAATGGAACATAAATTTTCCCTTAAAATATTTAAATTTTTATCTCCTAAATTAGAGTTAAGCAAATAAATAAGAAAAGAATAAAACAATAATGTGACGTGAACATCGTTCAAATTTGACATCTGCATTTAATATATGGTATATCTTATATATATATACAATTTTATTATTTTTGTATATAAGACAAATCAAATATTAAATTCAAATGTAAAATCTGAATATTCACTTCATATTAGTCAAGAATAAAGATCTTTCCCTTTTCATTCAAGTAATTCCATTCCCTTCAAAAACATAGCCTTAGAAAATGAGGAGGAACTTAAAGTGAACACTAAACACCACAAAAATAAAAATAAAAAACATAAAGTTGGATCAAGTAATAACTAGCAATTATTCAATGTTTGAAACCGTGGAAATAAACTCGAGTATTATTAGATACTATTTTTGTCCTTTAATATAAGATAATTTTGAAAGAATTCATATTTATTAAGGAAATTAATTAAGTTTATTGTTAACGATATTAAAAATATAAATATTTAATTTTTTTTTTTACAAATTACTCCTCTAATTATTATGGAGTGAGACTCTAAAAAAATTCAGTAAATAAAAATATTTTTTAAAAAATTAATTAAATATCATTGAAAAATAAAATACCATTAGGTCAAATGTGATTTGGGTGTCGGACCTATTTACATATGTTTTTCAAACCGTCATATTATTTTTTCCAATAAGTGTGTAGCTCTCTTTTACCAAATGTGGATGAGTTGAGTTCTCCTTGAACTCCATTAATTTTTGCTTTTAAAAAAATTGATGATATTATAAATATTTTTTTTTTAAAAAATAATGTTATATTATTAAGAGATGAAGGGAGTATAAAAGTGTTCATAAACGTTAATTTAATATCCATAGTTGTTCATACAAAAGCAGTTTTTAATTTATTATAGTTTTCTTATATATATATATATATATATATATATATATATATATATATATATGTGGATGGTAAAACACCATTAAAAATATAAAATGTTAAGATTGATACGCTATAGTGCACTTATATTGGTATGGTACAAACACAGAATATAGATATGATATGGGTAGAAGTACGTGGGACTTCATTTTTTACGAAATTGAGATACGGGTATCTATTATAAATTCAAAATTAATACATATATATAAATAAATAATATTGGCACTGACGTAGGTTATAATGTATTTTGATGAGAAGCTAATGCTCAAAATCTTCTAAGATATAAGGACGATATACTAATTATATAAGTTAAATTTAACATCACGGTGTGAAAGTTAAAAAAAAAAATTTCCAAAGTTCTGAAGTAAATATGACATAGTTTTGAAAAGATACATATTCAAAATGTAACACATGCGTGACATATGAACCCGATATGATATTATTTATACCTAATTTAAAATTAAAATAATAATAATAAATCGGTACAAACCCAATATATACCAAAAATACTGTACATATATTATATTGGTACTGTAACACCATGATTTTTACTATTATAAATTTTGAATTATTCTTATCAATCTAAATGGTAAAGCCTTGTTAATAATTATTAGAGCGTAGAGTATTTTCTTTAAGTATCTTATTTGTTTTATAATAGAATGTTTTAATTGTATATTTTAATGTAAATTCATTTAAAGAAAATTCCATATTAAAATAAATTTATATACTTTCTATACCTTGCCTAGCTTTTGATATACTCAAGAATGAATTATGTTCAGTCATTTCAAATTTGTGACTCTATGGTTTTCTTATATATATATAATTAATATTTTAATTGATGATTAAATTCTATTTGTCGATACTCTTTAAAGTAATTACCCTATTTGAAAAATACACTGTTTATAATTTTACCTTGCTTTTGATATACTCAATGCAATATGAAAAGTAATTATTTTTATGTCTTCCAATTTATAACTAAGCCCATACCTTATAGTTTTACTAAATGAATTTAGATGATGTTTAATTATTATTACCATTAGTATTTCTTTTACTTAGAGTAAATAAATAAATAGATTCAATATAGGTATTTGTATTAAAAATAAATAAATAAATAAAAATGGGGTCTTGAAAAATCTGGAGAACCCTAAGGTTCTATTTGGTCTAGCCGCCGCCCCTTTGCTATGGGTACCCTTCTTCTTGTTGTCATCTCCCTCCGCCGGTTCCGGTTGTATCGCCGCCGCCACCCTCTCTCCTTCTCCCATGGCTCTATTTCACGCGCGCTCTCTTTCTCTCTCCGTAGCGCTCTCTCTCCCTGTTTCACCGCTGTCTCTCCGTCGCTCGCCGCACCACCATCACCGGTGCCATCTCCAAGTCGAAGCCTCTACAGTCCAGTCACGGATCACGTGCTCTCCCTCTCCTCCCTCGCGAGTTCTCTCTCTGTGTTGGAGTGGATCGCGACTCCCTCCCTTTGCAGATCAAACCGCCGCAGCCAAAGGAGATCGCAACTCCCCACTTTCATCCGCTCCACCGTGCGCCGCCGCTCCTCCTTGGTTTGGGTGCTGCTGTCACTGTCGGTTGTAGGGGTCACGACCGTCGTTATCGCCGGTCTTGGAGAACACCATTGTTGCTGCCATGGAGGAACTTGTGAATTCAATGCTCCTAATTATGTGGATTATGTTTTGATGATGACAAAATAATTAACAAATCATGCCTTGAAGATATTGCAACATCAACATCAACAAGAAGTCAAGAAAAGAAGACAAGTGCCCAATCATTCTCAATCAAATATTAATTGTAAATTTCTAATTTATGTTGAGAGTGGTTGAGAGTGGGTAGAAATAGTTAGTCTCTTCTAGGAATAAATTTTTATATGATTATTAAGTTGAGATTGACCAAAATTAATACTTGAGAAGAAAAATAAAATTGAAAAATAATTTTTCCCATATCTGATCAAAATACTTGAGTATTTTGATAAAGACTCGAGTATATACTCGAGTATTTATAGAAAAACTCGAGTATTTGTGCCAGGTCAGCAAATATGACCGTTAGTCTTGTTCGTGCACCAATTCACTCATGACCGACCAAAAAGACTCGAGTATTTACCAAAAGACTCGAGTATTTTTGTCCAGTCAGCAAAAATGAACGTTGGAGAGACTCAAAAACTCAATTGAGGGCATTTGAGTCTCATCCAACCCCAAGAGAGAATTCAGAACCTTATTGTAAAATTTCTCTTTGAATTTGTGCAAGAACAAACAAGACAACAAGATCATATTGATTCAAGCTTTCATAATTTCCTCTTCTCAAGTGTTAATTCCCAAAAAGCTCAACTTCTCACTCATATTGTCATTTTATTCCAAGTTGAGTTTTAGGCCTCAATTCTTACATTGAGCTGTGCTTATTTGTGCTAATCCATTGTGAGATTAGTAATACACATACAAAAAGCTTGATTATTCAAAGTCTTGGATTGTTCCCAAGCAAACCCTAAGTGGCTTAGGGTGTTGGAAGTCTTGAGAGGTTCTCAAGTACAAGACTAGGAGGTTCCTAGCCCGGTGGAGTTTCTTGAAGGGAGTTCAAGGAAGCTTTGTGAAGAGTTCTTCAATCACCGGAATCAAATTGGGGTAGAAATCAAGAGTTTGGTACACTCTTGAAAGGGTTAGGTTGAGTGAGGCCATTCTCAAGCAATCCTTTGTAGTTTCTAACAATTTGATTATTAGTAGAAACTCCTAAGTGATTAGGAGGACTGGATGTAGCTCATTGTTGGAGTGAACCATGATAAAATTGCTTGAGTGTTGGTTTATTGCTTTTAATCTACTTTCTAGCTCAATAGACTTAAGTCATTTCAATCAATTAGGATTTATACAATTAGGTAGCAAGTTCAAGGAATCTTTGTGTTTAAAAGTTATTTAGATTGCTTGCTATTCTGTTGGATAAGTTCCTATTTAATATTGAATTGACTTGAGTTAAAATTGCTGAATTTTCGTTTCTGGTTTTTCTGCTATCTGATAGGAAAAACTCGAGTATTTCAGAAAAGACTCGAGTTGTTCATCACTGAAAAACTCGAGTATTTCACAAAAGACTCGAGTCTTTTGTGTCTGATTCCAGAAAATTCAGTCTTAGCTCCATTCTTCAATTACCAATCGAAATATTTGGTATTAGTGCTTCAAAATACTATTCACCCCCCCTCTAGTATTTGCTTAGCCCGCTTGTTGGTTTCCAACAAGTGGTATCAGAGTTCGGTCGAAAGATCGAGTGTAACGACTTTTTCGAAAAAGATCCTTTTGGAAACTTAATGGGCTCTAGCAATAACTTTGGTGGAGAAGGAGCTTCAATAAACCGTCCTCCACTATTTAATGGTGAAGGATATGTTTATTGGAAAACTCGCATGAAAGTTTTTATTGAAGCAATTGATATGGATATTTGGGATGCAATTGAAAATGGTCCTTTCATTCCCAAAAAGAAAATAAATGATGAAATTGTTGAAATTCCAAGGAGTAGTTGGAATGATGATGAAAAGAGAAAAGTCTCATTTGATTTAAAAGCTAAAAACATCATCTTTTCGGCTCTATCCCATGATGAATTTTATAGAGTTTCCTAATGTAAATCGGCAAAAGAAATGTGGGATACTTTGCAAGTCACACATGAGGGAACAAGTGAGGTTAGAGATGCAAGATTGAATTCTGTAACTCACGAATATGAATTGTTCCACATGTTGCCAAATGAAACCATTAGTGACTTGCAAAAGCGATTCTCTCACATTGTTAATCATTTGATTTCGTTGGGAAAAGTATTTCGCAATGGTGAAACTACTAACAAAATTCTAAGATGTCTTGATAGGAGTTGGCAACCCAAGGTAACCGCCATCAAGGAATCAAGAGACATAAATAGCATGGACTTAGCCACTTTGTTTGGCAAACTCCAAGAGCATGAGATGGAGCTTACAAGACTTGGGATGCGTGAGGAATCGGACAAAAAGAAAAAGAGCATAGCACTCAAAGCTTCAACCAAAGCTACAAAAGAAGTTGAAGAATGCTCTACAAGTGGAGATTCCGATGGTGAACCAAATCAAGAAGAATTTGGGATGTTTGTGAAAAGATTCAACAAATTTTTCAAAGGGAAGAAAGGTGGATCTTCATCCAATTTCAAGAGAACCAAAGACTCCAAACAAAGAGAAAAGAGTACCAATGATGGAGTTAAGTGTCATGAATGTGGAGGGGTTGGTCACATAAGAATGGAATGTGCCACATTCTTGAAGAAGAATGACAAGAAGACCCAAGAGACCAAAGGGAAGCGTGCATACATTGTTTGGGATGCACCGGAGAAGAGCAATGAATCATCTTCAAGTAGTTCCGGTGATGAAAATGCAAACCTTTGTCTCATGGCCAAGAACAATCATGAGTCCTCATCAAGAGCTAATCATGGCATGAGTGAAAGTGATGATGAGGTAACCTCTAGCTCTTCTTGTTCATCTTCAAACTCCATTTCATATGATGATTTGCAAGAAGCCTACAATGAAATGTTAATTCAATTTAAAAGGCTTGCTAAAATTAATAAGGAAAAAGGAAAGAAAATTTTGGAGTTTCAACATGAAATTGATGAATTGCAAAAATCTATAAATGAGTTGAAACTTCAAAATGAATCCTTGGAACTTATTAATTCTAGTCATCAAAGTGATTGTGCAAATCATGAGGAAATTATCACTTCATGTGAGAGATGTGATGAACTTGAAAAAGAAGTGAAAGAGTTGAAAAACAAACTCACAATCTCACATAGTGATAGAAACCTCAACCGGTTGTTGAACTCTCAAAGACATAATCACAACAAAACCGGTTTAGGATATGTTCATAAAAAGGACAAAAAGTACAAGGTGGTTGGAACATTTTCTAAGAAAAACTCATCAAAGAGACCAACTTGTACTTATTGTGGAAAAGTTGGACATATCAACATTGAGTGCCATATTAAGAAGTTTGAAATGAATAAGGGCACTTATATGTGGATTAAGAAGGGAGAAAGTCCCAACACTAACCCTAAGGGACCCAACATTGTTTGGGTACCCAAAGTGAACAAGTGATTTCATTTTGTAGGTATGTCTTCGAACGGGAAAACAATTGTGGTATCTTGATAGTGGATGTTCGAAGCACATGACGGGAGATAAGCGGCACTTCATTGAGCTTACTCCAAAGGAAAAGGGTTATGTCACTTATGGGGACAACAACAAAGGCAAAATCCTTGGTATTGGTAAAATCGGAAACTCTTCAAACTTGATTATTGATAATGTGCTCTATGTTCAAGGATTAGAACATAATCTCTTGAGCATAAGCCAATTATGTGATATTGGCAATCATGTAGTTTTTACCTCTACCCATTGCCTCATTAAAAGTGACAAAGATGAATCAATCAAATTTGTTGGTAGAAGGTCAAATAATACTTACTTAGTTGATTTGAACAAAGTCACTTCTTTGGTCTCTACTTGTTTAGTGAGCAAAGAAAATGACCCTTGGTTATGGCATCGTAGGACCGCTCATATTAATGTAAACCAATTGAAGAAAATACAATCTAAAGATCTAGTAGTTGGTTTACCAAAGCTAAATTTTTCTATTGAAGGTGTTTGTTCCCCTTGCAAGAAATGTAAACAAACTAAAAACACCTTTGGATCAAAAATGGTTATGTCCACATCAAGGCCATTAGAAATGCTTCATATGGACTTGTTTGGACCATCACAAATAAAAAGCTTTGGTGGCAACTATTATGCATTGGTGATTGTTGATGACTTCTCTAGGTTTACTTGGACTTTATTTTTAACTACTAAGAGTGAGACCTACAAATCTTTTAAACATCATGTCAAACTTTTGCAAAACCAAGTAAATCAAAAAGTAATTATTATTCGAACCGATCATGGTGGTGAATTCGAAAACCACAAATTTGATAGATTTTGTGCTAAAAATGGTATTGAGCATCAATTCTCCGCACCAAGGACTCCGGAACAAAACAGAGTGGTAGAGCGGAAAAATAGGGTGCTAGAGGAACTTGCTAGAACCATGTTAAATGATTCTCAAGTACCTCAATATTTTTGGGCCGATGCTGTCAATACGGCTTGTTATGTTTTAAATCGTATTTTGATAAGGCCCTCTTTGGATAAAACCCCCTATGAACTTTACAAGGGAAGAAAGCCAAATATATCTCATTTTCATGTCTTCGGATGCCAAGTTTTTGTTTTAAATAATGGAAAAGAACACCTTGGCAAGTTTGATTCCAAATCCGATGAAGGCATATTTTTAGGCTATTCTTCTCATAGTAAAGCTTATGGAATTTTCAATAAAAGAACTTTAACTATTGAGGAATCAATTCATGTGGTTTTTAATGAGTCTTCAAAAGAAGATAGTGTTTTATGTGATGCTAGTGAAGATGGAATTGACCTTTCAAAAGAAGAAAAAGAGAGAGAGAAATCAAAAGTTGATGAAGGAGAGGTAAGGGAAGAACTTCCTCCAACTTGGAAATCGGTCAAGGCTCATCCTATAGACAATATCATAGGAGATATGTCAAAGGGAGTACTTACTCGTAGGTCTATTCAAAACATTTGTCACTATGTCTCTTTTGTTTCTCAAATTGAACCCGATTCAATTAAAAAGGCCCTTGAGGATGATCATTGGGTTCTTGCTATGCAAGAAGAATTAAACCAATTTGAAAGAAATGAAGTTTGGGATCTAGTCCCTAAACCCGATGATCATACCATAATTGGTACTAAATGGATTTATAGAAACAAACTTGATGAATCCGGGTTGATTATAAGAAACAAAGCTAGACTAGTAGCTCAAGGGTACAACCAAGAGGAAGGTATCGATTTTGATGAGACCTTTGCTCCGGTTGCACGTCTTGAAGCAATCCGAATTTTACTTGCTTATGCTTCAATCATGAAATTCACTTTATATCAAATGGATGTTAAAAGTGCTTTCTTGAATGGGTTTATAAATGAAGAAGTGTATGTCAAACAACCCCCCGGTTTTGAAAATAGTGAATTTCCAAACCATGTTTATAAATTGAAAAAGGCACTCTATGGATTGAAACAAGCTCCTAGAGCTTGGTATGATCGATTGAGTTCCTTTCTATTAGAAAACAAGTTTCAAAGAGGGAAGGTTGATAATACACTATTTATTTATAAAACCAAGGATGACATTTTGTTAGTACAAATCTATGTTGATGATATCATTTTCGGTGCTACTAACGTGTCTCTTTGTAGAAAGTTTTCAAATTTGATGAAAAAGGAATTTGAAATGTCAATGATGGGAGAACTCAAGTTCTTCCTAGGCTTACAAATAAAGCAAGTCAAGGAGGGGATATTTGTGCATCAAGGGAAATATTGCAAAGAGCTCCTTGAGAAATTCGGATTGAACAAGTGCAAGGAAGCCTACACTCCAATGAGCACATCATGCTACCTAGACAAGGATGAACAAGGTACACCGGTTGATGTTAGTAAGTATAGGGGTATGATAGGTAGTCTCCTATATCTCACTGCATCTAGACCGGATATTATGTTTAGTGTATGCATGTGTGCTAGATTTCAAGCTAATCCTAAAGAATCTCACCTATCCGCAGTTAAACATATATTTAAGTATCTAAAAGGAACAATTAACACTGGTTTATGGTATCCTGCTGATGCCAATCTTAGTTTAGTTGGTTACTCGGATTTCGACTTCGCGGGATGCAAGCTTGATCGCAAAAGCACCAGTGGTACTTGCCATTTCTTGGGAAGTTCATTGGTGTCATGGTTTTCTAAAAAGCAAGCTTGTGTCGCTCTTTCTACCGCCGAAGCGGAATATATCGCAGCCGGTAGTTGTTGTGCTCAACTGTTATGGATGAAACAACAATTATCGGATTTTGGTTTGAAACTTGAAAATATTCCGATTAGATGCGATAACACGAGTGCAATCAATTTGACTAAGAATCCGGTGTATCACTCAAGAACTAAACACATTGAAATAAGACATCACTTTTTAAGAGATCATGTACAAAAGGGTGATTGCACAATTGAATTTGTTAGTACCACAAATCAATTAGCCGACATTTTTACAAAACCTCTACCAAGGGACACCTTTTATCATATTAGGAGAGAACTTGGTATTTTAGATGAAGCTAATATAGGCTAATTGCATTGTGTGTCATTTTTTGAAAAATCACCATATTAGTCTTACTCTAATGTGTTATTGATTCTTAGTTAAATTGTTCTTGATGATATTTGAAATTGTATGTGTTAATTGTGTGTGATTCTATACTGTATTCCAAGTTGGTAGTGAAGCATTTGTGTTTCATTTGTGTTTGGTCTTTCAAAACTGTGTTTTTACCTTCTGTTCTGTCAAAATACTCGAGTTTTTCCAAAAAAACTCGAGTATATTAATTCAAAATTAAATCAGTTTTAAATTGAAAAAGTTTTTAATCAGGGTCTGATAAAAATACTCGAGTGTTTTTCAAAACACTCGAGTCTTTCGAAACCCCCAATTTTTGAACTTTCAGACCAAACTCGAGTATTTTCCAAAAACTCGAGTATTTTGCGTTTTCCTGAAATTTGAACTTTCGGACCAAACTCGAGTTTTTTAGTTTTTACTCGAGTTTTCTGGGGAAATCTGGGCTGAGTCACGAACGACTCGAGTATATTCTTAAAAACTCGAGTGTTTTTCAACGAACAACCCGAGTTTTGTTGAATATACTCGAGTATTTTGGCGAATTTATATATACTCCAGCCCCCACAAACTCGAGTTTCACGAACCCCTTTCTCTTCTCTCTCGGTTTTCTCATATCTCTCTCCTCAAAACTCCGTTTTTAGTCAAATTTTTGCCAAATCTTACTAGTTTTACATCCTCTAATCACTTTTCTACCATTCTTTCAACAATTTTCACCTCTTTTCAACCTCAAATCCGTCACCCCCTTTTAAAACCCTAATTTCCAAAACTCCAATTTTCACATCATTTCATCTATGGCTTCTTCATCTGGCAAAGGAAAGAGAGTAAGGATTGCTGACTCATCTTCCGAGGAGGAAATTTCTGACTACTATCAAGAGGATGAACGCTTGGAAAGGATGGAAGGCTTTGCCACCAGAGAATTCGGAGTAATCACATGGATCAATAGTACTTTCCTTGAGAGTAAGGGTTTCCATTTTGTTACTAACCTTAGATATCAGAAACTGATTCAATTTCTGGAATTTCATGGACCTATATATCCTAGGTTAGTTAGAACATTCTATGCAAACCTTAGGCTAAAGGACAATGTCATAGAAACAATGGTTGAGGGTGTTCGTTTTAAAATTAGCACTAAGGACCTCTTTGTAGCTTTTGGGACAACACGTCACGGGGACAATTCTCTAAAGGCCGATGCGGACGGCATTTTTCAAAGTTGTTTGCGCCCCGGTCGTGTATGGACCGAAGGAGTTAAGCATTCCTCATACATGACTGTCCAATCTAGGGTGTTGCATTATATTGTTTGTCATCAATTAGTGCCTCAAACCTCACCCAATTATGCCAAACCCACAAACAATGAACTTAGGCTTCTTAGTGCCATCCTGAACAATGAGAAGCTGAACTGGAGTCGCATAATTTTGGATAGAATGCTCCTTGCTGCTAAGTCTAAACACCCAATAACCCTGCCCTATGCCATGCATGTTTGTTATCTGTTGAGTTACTTCAAGGTGCCTATCCCACGCAATGAAGAGAAAAAGACTCTTCATGTGAACCAGCATTGCCTCAACAAAGGCACCTTGAGTCACCAGGACATGGCATTCCATGAACCCTCTGGCCAATACTTGTACCGATCTGATATTGCTGAGCTAGAGAGGGTTGCAAATGTGGCAGCTCAACAAGGGATGGATGCCCATCAGATGGAAGAGGAAGCTGCTGCATTTGCCCAGGCTGAAGAAGGGGATCCTATTGATCAGATTAACTTTGATGACTTCGCTGGATCTCAATCTGGGTTTGACAACTCGGGCTGGAGAGAGAATGTGATCACACGTCTGGACACTTTAGATGGGAGAATGGACTCCCTTGTGCATGCTTTGGATAGCCAGCGTGATGATTTTGTTAGCTTAGACACTAGGATGAGTGCAGAGTCTGCCATGTTTTATTCTCATTTGGATCAGCACTCGGCCCAAATTAATGCCCGCCTGGACCAGCAGTCAGGGGAGATGCACCGCCGGTTTGATGAGCTGATGGCGGCCTTCTCTCGATTTTATCCTCCTCCAGATGATCCAGCTCCTTCCATGTTTTGATGCTGCTGCTTATGGATTTTCTATTTTAGTTTTCATTATGTTTTCATCATGTTGATCTTGTTGCATTTTCTGTACTTTGAGAACTTGGTGTTTTGCGACTTTGGGTTTATTATTGCACCTTTGGTTTGGACCTTTTATGATGTTTTTATGATAATGATTTTGGTTTTCATTCTGATGTTTGTGCAAAGCTTCAGGGGGAGCTCTTTATTGTTATTATATCTCCGTTTTATTTGCATAGTTGGTTATGGGGTTTTCCGATTATGCACCTCTCCTCCCTTGATCTTTTTCTAAATTGATTATGCACATCTTTTTGGCGTATGACAAAAAGGGGGAGAGATATTATACACTTGTCTTGATATTGTTGCGCCTAAATTTTTCTAACTATGGTATATACTCTGATAAATGTTGAATACTCTAATACCATAGGCTTGGTGCTAAAATTAAATTGTCATAACATCTTGCACAAAGCTGAATTTGTAGATAGGTGAAAAGTATCATATAGTGAGGGGGAGTTGCATCTCCAAGTGGATCAAGCTCAACAAATGGATCAAGTGTTAATTATTTTGTCATCACCAAAAAGGGGGAGATTGTGAATTCAATGTTCCTAATTATGTGGATTATGTTTTGATGATGACAAAATAATAACAAATCATGCCTTGAAGATATTGCAACATCAACATCAACAAGAAGTCAAGAAAAGAAGACAAGTGCCCAATCATTCTCAATCAAATATTAATTGTAAATTTCTAATTTATGTTGAGAGTGGTTGAGAGTGGGTAGAAATAGTTAGTCTCTTCTAGGAATAAATTTTTATATGATTATTAAGTTGAGATTGACCAAAATTAATACTTGAGAAGAAAAATAAAATTGAAAAATAATTTTTCCCATATCTGATCAAAATACTTGAGTATTTTGATAAAGACTCGAGTATATACTCGAGTATTTATAGAAAAACTCGAGTATTTGTGCCAGGTCAGCAAATATGACCGTTAGTCTTGTTCGTGCACCAATTCACTCATGACCGACCAAAAAGACTCGAGTATTTACCAAAAGACTCGAGTATTTTTGTCCAGTCAGCAAAAATGAACGTTGGAGAGACTCAAAAACTCAATTGAGGGCATTTGAGTCTCATCCAACCCCAAGAGAGAATTCAGAACCTTATTGTAAAATTTCTCTTTGAATTTGTGCAAGAACAAACAAGACAACAAGATCATATTGATTCAAGCTTTCATAATTTCCTCTTCTCAAGTGTTAATTCCCAAAAAGCTCAACTTCTCACTCATATTGTCATTTTATTCCAAGTTGAGTTTTAGGCCTCAATTCTTACATTGAGCTGTGCTTATTTGTGCTAATCCATTGTGAGATTAGTAATACACATACAAAAAGCTTGATTATTCAAAGTCTTGGATTGTTCCCAAGCAAACCCTAAGTGGCTTAGGGTGTTGGAAGTCTTGAGAGGTTCTCAAGCACAAGACTAGGAGGTTCCTAGCCCGGTGGAGTTTCTTGAAGGGAGTTCAAGGAAGCTTTGTGAAGAGTTCTTCAATCACCGGAATCAAATTGAGGTAGAAATCAAGAGTTTGGTACACTCTTGAAAGGGTTAGGTTGAGTGAGGCCATTCTCAAGCAATCCTTTGTAGTTTCTAACAATTTGATTATTAGTAGAAACTCCTAAGTGATTAGGAGGACTGGATGTAGCTCATTGTTGGAGTGAACCAGGATAAAATTGCTTGAGTGTTGGTTTATTGCTTTTAATCTACTTTCTAGCTCAATAGACTTTATTCATTTCAATCAATTAGGATTTATACAATTAGGTAGCAAGTTCAAGGAATCTTTGTGTTTAAAAGTTATTTAGATTGCTTGCTATTCTGTTGGATAAGTTCCTGTTTAATATTGAATTGATTTGAGTTAAAATTGCTGAATTTTCGTTTCTAGTTTTTCTGCTATCTGATAGGAAAAACTCGAGTATTTCAGAAAAGACTCGAGTTGTTCATCACTGAAAAACTCGAGTATTTCACAAAAGACTCGAGTCTTTTGTGTCTGATTCCAGAAAATTCAGTCTTAGCTCCATTCTTCAATTACCAATCGAAATATTTGGTATTAGTGCTTCAAAATACTATTCACCCCCCCTCTAGTATTTGCTTAGCCCGCTTGTTGGTTTCCAACAGAACTTGATGCCAGGGATGTTGTATGGGTGTTGGTTGAACCGGTTCGACCATGAACTGTGTTGGATCGGTGCGAACGTATTTTGGTTCGGGATAACCGGACTGTCGTGAGCCGGATCAGAACCTCCCTGCTTTGCCTTAAACCAGGTTCTAATGGAACCCTAAAGGTAAGGAGGAGTCATTTCTATTATTTAAGCACATGGATTATTGGGTTTATAATGGAATTGGGGAAAGGTAATAAGTTAGATCAAAAAATCAATTCATAATTTCTATTTGATATTAAAGTATAATTAATAAAATATCTAATAAAGAATTATATTACTGTTTGTCTTTTTAACGTAAAGGTAGGAAGTGAAGAACCCTAGGGAGTTGATTTACTTTATGTTAAGTTGAGACACACTTGAGTGTGTTGATTAATTGTGCGTGTTTGTTTTACTATTTCGATTACTTGTGGGCGGTAGTTCTGCTCGTTTGACTATTAGGGAACATTATTTGCTTGTTGATATTGATTATGCCAATTGTATTATTTATTTGGAAGGGGTGAAGTGTGCTAATATGACTTTAATTGATTTGATCATAAAATACTTAAAACTATAGAATGCTTGTTTGATATTGATTTCTAATTAGATAATTTTATAATGCTTGTTCATGAACTATATAACCATGGACTTGGTGTAATGCTATTTGATAATGAACTGAATTATGATAAATGTATAATTGACTTTCTGCGTTCTCTGATTTTCATTATGCTCTCTTCTAATCCTTTTGCTTAAATAATTTGAAAATGTCTCACTCCTCGTGGTTTAACATTTTAGGTATCATTGGGACAACGGATTCCGCAGCAGAGCAGGCAAAAAGGAAGAATATATTATGTCATTCTGTATATCAAATTGTAAAATCCCGATACTTTTCAAATTTTAATAAATAAACTTATATTATGTTAAGTATTTTGTATTAAATAAATTTGGGATGTTACAATATGGTATCAGAGCAGTTCTTTCCTTTTGGCCTGGGGAAGTGGTCCCGACTCCGTTGTGAATGCGTTGGTTCCAAGATTTCTTTCATAACGAGGAATGATACATTTGAAATTTTAATGATAAATGGTTTGTTATATGGAAAATCAAAAGGTATAGCATCGAAAGGAAATAGAAGCGACTAACCAATACTAAGGGTACAAAATGAAGAAAAAAGTATGCCACCTGGAAAGAATCTTAAAGAGGAATGAGTATATCATAAAGGAGAGTATTGTTTGTATGAGATAGATGAAAATGATTTTGGAAAAAAAAGAGAAATGAATTGAATGTTGAATGGTGCATGATGACAATACTAAAGTGTTTGAAAGGAAACCAATGTTAAAGGATTTAAAGAAATTTTTCAAAGCCATACTCTTCTACTAATTCAACTTGTGCTTTATTCTAAGAACGGTTGAGATTGGTATGAGACAAATCATAATTACATCAAGAAAAATGTATGAATTTCCACAATTGATTTCCTTTCCTAAGACTTGGATATTGAATGAAATGTTTAGAATAGACAATTACATTCTCAATGGGACTTAAACGTGAAGAGTATTGATTTTGAAAACACAAAGACCATTTGTAAAGGAAGAAAAAAGTGATTTAAGTCCTCTTGAGAATTAATTGCATTATGCACCACAACATGAATTGCGGGGGAATACTAAGGCCAATGAAAAGGAAAACCTTTGCAAACAAAAGTTACATTTTTGAATCAATCATATGTTTCATTTAAACAATTGTTTTGTTTTTTTTAAAATCTAAGTGGTTGAAACAATTAGTTTTCCTTTTCAATGACCTTGGTTAGCTATTCTATGTGGACAAATTACATTCTCAAAATAAGTTGCTACATGTTGTAAAGGAATGTTGAAGAAAAAAAAGAAAATGCAAATGTTACTCAATTGACTTGGAATCCATAAAAGAATGCACAACTTATGGAATAAATGGGGAAAAGAATCAACGAGGTAAATGGAATTCTAAGTCAATTGAGCAACCCAATTTGAAGAAGTTGTGAATACAATTTGAACCAATTGAGAATGTAATTTGTTATGCGTAGAAAATCAATAAAAGGAGGGAAAGACATGACGAGAAGGTCTTATGGGCTGAAGGACGTTTCGCGAAGGTCCATAGGGCTGACGGACGAGAATGCTATAGTGACTAGGTTGCGCTAATAAAGCAACCGCGGGAAATTGTTGTGTAAGAACCTTGATCCACTAGAGGGCCGGGGATGGCATGGAAATGACATGATAGCTTCTGATAGATGCTAATCTCCCGTGTCGGGGATCGGTTCTGCGCGCAACACAACAAATTCTATCGGTCACTTAGGCACATCATGTAACCGGTTGAGGGTGGCCCCTGCTAGAGCCAACTTGGGCCGTCAACCCAAGTTGTACGGGGAATCCGTACTGTGCGAGCATTGGTGGAGGGGCGCTTACTCCCGGGTTGGTCTTTCCCTGAATTGGGGGCGGAGATTTTTGTCCATTACGTGGGGCTCGTTAGGAAAAAAATGGCTGGATTAATGATTCGTGAGGGTGGAAGTCCCATTAGGTGAAAATTCCCATTAGGTGCAAATGCCCCAGTAGGTGAAAATTCCCCACGAATCATTATGAAGGTCTCCTAACGAGTAGAAAATGCCTAATGGGTGAAAATGGCCTAATGGGTGAAAAATAGGCCTAATGGGCAGAAATGCCTACTGGGTGCGCACATCCCATGGATGCGACACTGTGTATCTGTCTTATACTAACAATATACTTGAAAAAGTGAAAAGAAGAAAGAAAAGAAAGCCCAAGAGGGGCAGGAGAAAGAAAAGAAAGCCCAAGAGTGGGGCGAAAAATAAAAATGAGTGTGAAGTAAATTAGTTGCAAATGCCGAGCATTTTAAATTAGTTGGGGAAAAGCCCGAAAGAAAAACGAATGAAATGCTTAGCAATTGCAAAGAGATGTTTCAGTGGCATACCTGAAAGAGTTTGCGAAATCGAAAAGAAAAGGATTTAAAAAAACGGAAACCCTTAGTATTGGGCTAGCTAAAGAAATCAAATTTGAAGGATGTTATGATTGTGAAACGAAGTGCAAAAGTTTAGGATGGCAATGGCTATGACCATCAATAAAATGCAGTGTTGGGACTGGCCATCCCGATAATTGCATTTGTTGAGAGGAAATAACATTAAAATCCTGGAGTTGGTGCACCTCGTAATGAAATAAGTGAGATTTTTGATTTTAGAATTTGTTTCACGGAACATCATTATCTAGGTTTCTCAGTAGTCAATAAGAAAAGAATCGAGTTATTTATGTTTGTAATGGGATTTATTTTACATGTGTGATAAGTCTTGAAGCCAATATTTTATGGCATCTAAATGAGTACTTTATTATATGTGGTTGGTTAGGTTGCATGTTTTGGGTGATATCATTACGATATTTTCTCGATATTGATACATTTTTCACTAAATGGGTATCTCGTAAACAATAGTGTACTATCAGAACTTGCATTAACCTTTTATTTTCTATTAAGGCACCATTTGGTAGCTGGTGAACATGACTTCTGTTATTTTGAACTATTTGCCTAGGAAGTCAAGTCCCTAATCCAATAATATGAAAAATCCCTCTTTTGGATATGGGATGCGTTATTGATTGTTCTATTTGATACATCATTTCTTTTGAAGAGCAGTCCTTCACTAATGCATTGTTGAGATAGACAATTAATTGCTGAATTTTTTTCTTATAACTGAATTTTATTAGAAGAGGACATTTTTGTGGAAGGGGATTATAGTTCATTCATTACATAGTTTCTAGCCTTTGAGTTTTTTTACCCTTATGATTTTGTTGTTTTTGTGCTGGACTATAAACCAAGTTTTAGTCATAACTAGTGGTTGTTGGTCAGGAATTCTAAATTTGATTGTGTGAAATGCTGTGGTGGATCCTTTAAATGAAATTGATTGAAACAGTTTACCTCCTGAATCAATTGTTTTAAAAATCTCCGGCCGATTTGAATACTCTTGCAACTTTCATGCTTTTAGTATTTGACCATTATAAGCTTGTATAGACCTATTTGGAATATATGATAACTATTTCAAGTTTAAAGCTTTGCTAAAAAATAAGTATTATATATATATATGTGTGTGTGTGTGGGCGCGCGCGCGCGCACGCACGCGCTCGTGTGTGAGAAATAAAATATCTGAAATTCTGGATTGGACAGGTACCCAGTTTATAAAATGGATATATTGAAAATATAGAGGAAACTCTGGCAAATTTTTTGCAAATTTATCGAGGTTTTAAATATCATGTTAGCCTTTTAATCCCTCAAAATGCTTAAGAGTTGTCGAGAATTTAGTGTCAATAAAAAATGCTTATATATATATATATATATATTAGTATCTTTGTTGTTGTTGTGATAATTCGATCTATTTGTGAATGAATTTTTTTTCTTACATGTTTGTACAGATAGTTTTCATGCATCGGTTTCTTTTAGACTCTTTCTTTATGATTTTAATTTTATGATCTTTATCTAAAAGTTGGTGTAAAATGTAAATTTTTAAATATGAAATCATTACATTCAAAATAAAAAAATAAAAAATAAAAAAATTTGTTCTTTGATTTCACATGATTGCTTGTACATGTACCTGAAACCGATAAATTTTTGATTTCGAGTCATTGGTTAATATCGTTTTGAAGGAAAAGTGTTAAATAAAGTCCAACAATCAGCTTTTTCATTTGTTTAGCACATTACCCATAATTTGTTTAGTGTTGTATCAATGCCAATATATTGTAGTACTTGACTTCAAGTTGCTTCCCAAATCTATTATTGTAAGGAAAATGTTTGAACGCTATTTTGAAATCATTTTTTTAAAATTTCTTTTGAAGTTTAAGTTTTCCTTTGGGATTTGGTCTACCATTCATTTAATTTAATTTCATCCTATTGATTGAATCATAATTATTCTTCGTATAAAAAAAAAGTTCTTAGTAAGCTTTTGAGATATTTTCTCATTTTAGATGCTGAACGCGCTATGCAAACTCAAAACAAATATATAGTACTGATTTTGTTTAGATAAACTGGATTTTTTTATCTCCAATTTTGCATCATATTTTCTATTGCCACTTTAAAATTTGAATTCGTTTTACAGTTATGACAGAAAGTCAGAACATTTTTTTTCCAACAACTATCATCTGGTAAATGTTAAAATCCTTTTTTTTTTTCAGTTTTAAGAACATAAATAATTTTGTTTTGTGACTTGTTTAACTGAGACTGCTATTCGTTCATAAGTGCTGGTTTCTTTTACTTGACATAGTCATGGAATATGGTTTTTCCTCTCTGATTGTATTTAAGAGCTCTTTCTGTTTTTTTTATCAGTGTTCATTTTGCTAATATCGAAATTTTGTTACCACTCAGGTTTGAGCTTTCTTATTATATAAGTGATCTTCAATAAAGGAAGAAGTTTTGCTTTTACCTAGTAAATTAGTCAAAGACCTTCGTGTTGAATGTTGTGTTTGTTTATTTACGTTATGTCTGCATAATTTTAGTTGAACTGACAATCAAGGATTCTTGAATCTCAACTTTCACGACTTATTCAAATCAAATTTCGAGGACGAAATTTCTTTTTGGAGGGAAGAATTGTAACACCATGATTTTTACTATTATAAATTTTGAATTATTCTTATCAATCTAAATGATAAAGCCTTGTTAATAATTATTAGAGCGTAGAGTATTTTTTTAAGTATCTTATTTGTTTTATATTAGAATGTTTTAATTGTATATTTTAATGTAAATTCATTTAAAGAAAATTCCATATTAAAATAAATTTATATACTTTCTATACCTTGCCTAGCTTTTGATATACTCAAGAATGAATTATGTTCAGTCATTTCAAATTTGTGACTCTATGGTTTTCTTATATATATATAATTAATATTTTAATTGATGATTAAATTCTATTTGTCGATACTCTTTAAAGTAATTACCCTATTTGAAAAATACACTGTTTATAATTTTACCTTGCTTTTGATATATTCAATGCAATATGAAAAGTAATTATTTTTATGTCTTCCAATTTATAACTAAGCCCATACCTTATAGTTTTACTAAATGAATTTAGATGATGTTTAATTATTATTACCATTAGTATTTCTTTTACTTAGAGTAAATAAATAAATAGATTCAATATAGGTATTTGTATTAAAAATAAATAAATAAATAAATAAAAACGGGGTCTTGAAAAATCTGGAGAACCCTAAGGTTCTATTTGGTCTAGCCGCCGCCCCTTTGCTATGGGTACCCTTCTTCTTGTTGTCATCTCCCTCCGCCGGTTCCGGTTGTATCGCCGCCGCCACCCTCTCTCCTTCTCCCATGGCTCTATTTCACGCGCACTCTCTTTCTCTCTCCGTAGCGCTCTCTCTCTCTCTCTCTCTCTCTCTCTCTCTCCCTGTTTCACCGCTGTCTCTCTGTCGCTCGCCGCACCACCATCACCGGCGCCATCTCCAAGTCGAAGCCTCTTCAGTCCAGTCACGAATCACGTGCTCTCCCTCTCCTCCCTCGCGAGTTCTCTCTCTGTGTTGGAGTGGATCGCGACTCCCTCCCTTTGCAGATCGGACTGCCGCAGCCAAAGGAGATCGCAACTCCCCACTTTCATCCGCTCCACCGTGCGCCGCCGCTCCTCCTTGGTTTGGGTGCTGCTGTCACTGTCGGTTGTAGGGGTCACGGCCGCCGTTATCGCCGGTCTTGGAGAACACCATTGTTGCTGCCATGGAGGAACTTGATGCCAGCGATGCTGTATGGGTGTGGGTTGAACCGGTTCGACCATGAACCGTGTTGGATCGGTGCGAACGTAGTTTGGTTCGGGATAACTGGACTGTCGTGAGCCGGATCAGAACCTCCCTGCTTTGCCTTAAACCAGATTCTAATGGAACCCTAAAGGTAAGGAGGAGTCATTTCTATTATTTAAGCACATGGATTATTGGGTTTATAATGGAATTGGGGAAAGGTAATAAGTTAGATCTAAAAATCAATTCATAATTTCTATTTGATATTAAAGTATAATTAATAAAATATCTAATAAAGAATTATATTACTGTTTGTCTTTTTAACGTAAAGGTAGGAAGTGAAGAACCCTAGGGAGTTGATTTACTTTATGTTAAGTTGAGACACACTTGAGTGTGTTGATTAATTGTGCGTGTTTGTTTTACTAGTTCGATTACTTGTGGGCGGTAGTTCTGCTCGTTTGACTATTAGGGAACATTATTTGCTTGTTGATATTGATTATGCCAATTGTATTATTTATTTGGAAGGGGTGAAGTGTGCTAATATGACTTTAATTGATTTGATCATAAAATACTTAAAACTATAGAATGTTTGTTTGATATTGATTTCTAATTATATAATTTTATAATGCTTATTCATGAACTATATAACCATGGACTTGGTGTAATGCTATTTGATAATGAATTGAATTATGATAAATGTATAATTGACTTTCTGCGTTCTCTGATTTTCATTATGCTCTCTTCTAATCCTTTTGCTTAAATAATTTGAAAATGTCTCACTCCTCGTGGTTTAACATTTTAGGTATCATTGGGACAACGGATTCCGTAGAAGAGCAGGCAAAAAGGAAGAATATATTCTGTCATTTTGTATATCAAATTGTAAAATTCCGATACTTTTCAAATTTTAATAAATAAACTTATATTATGTTAAGTATTTTGTATTAAATAAATTTGGGATGTTACAGGTACCCAATATATATCGGATAAGGATATCTTACTTGTTTTGGAGTTGTTGACTAGCAAAAATAAATTTTTAATACTCCGAAGTATGTCTTTTTGGTGCTAAATATATTGCAAAGACGAGCTTCAATTGAAAATAATATTTGTTCGAAGGCTTGAAGAAATTTGATTTCCCGAGAAAGGTATATGTACTTATATTTGGGACTAGAAGAAAATGGTCTTAAACAAGATGATTTTTAGCCTTCGACAAAGAGATTAATGCAATAGCACTTCGACAAGGTCCATGATGCAATGATATTTTGACAAGAAGGATGGAGTTTGGCCATATTAGAGTCTTCGACAAATGCAATTACAATGACTTAGTAAATGGCCTTCGACACATGCATGTTGCTATTTGCATGCTTAGTGTTGCTTCGACAAAATGAGGCACATATCAAACTTAATATTCAATATAAGTGCATATATAATAGGCTTTGACTAGTCTTGGCCAAAAGCTTCGACAGAGCATGGACATAGGACTTCGACAATGGCATAGAAGTTGCCACGCATGAAGGAGTTACTCAGCACTTACTTAGTGGTTACTAGTAGTTTTTATTATTAAATAAAATATGTGTCAATAGGTAGTTTTAGGTAGTTATTTTTATTTGCCTATAAATATTAGGATTTCTGATGTAATTTGGGTTGGCATTTGGTTACTCCTACACATCTCACCGAAGCAGATTGACGGAGAACACCTTGTGACCTTCCACTTTTAATTCAATGCAATTTCCCTTTTCCATTAAATTTCAGCCCTTTAATTTCCAGTCACATTTACTTCCTTGCAATTTAATTCTCAAGTCCTTTACTTTTCTTCGCATTGTCCGTTTACTAATTTCCACCGCTTGAAAAAGAACAAGATTACCACATAACTTGTCGTTACCCACACCCCATCCATCACCGTCAGGTCGGTAGTCGTCGGACGAAAATCCCGTAAACAAATTGGCACGCCCGGTGGAACAGGTTCAGAGTAACTTGTTTTTTTATGCCATTTGCATGCGATTGAGAAGCGGTATTGTATTATCTTTGCAATTGCAAGAAGGGAGTTTTACAATGAATATGGTGGATGATGATACCGATCTTCAAGCAACAAATGCAAACACAGAAGTCCAAAATAACTCTGTTGTTAATGACACTGCCAATTCTAATGGCGGAGATACAAATAATGCAAGTGTCGTGAATAACGGCGCCAATACCACTACTGGAGGCAGTGATGCTACCGTAATGGCACAAGAATTATTTCCCATGAAGAATGCGATTGACACCAATTTGCTTGGCGTTATGACTCAAACAACACTGGGAGAAAATGGGACTGTCAATGTATTCGACGGATCACCTTCGACAACAAATTGACGAAAGCGGAGTCCTAATGATAGATTATTTGACAACCCAAATAGGAGTCGTCATAACACCGGCTATGATGGCTACGAACGAACTATGTGGTAAAATTGCCAAATATATGGAAAGATTAAACCAAGTATTGGGTGTCAACAACAATGACCCCAATGATATCATGGTTCAACAAGTTCGACAAGGCTATCAAGGTTGTAGTTACAACACACCTATTCCCAATGGCCTTGAAAGTGTTAATTTAAGACGACGTTGGCCATTAGGAACGCAAATTGATCAAAATCCAATGGGTGTCAACATGCCTTCGACAAGAGTGGTGTAACATCCCTAATTTAATTCCAAGCCTAATTAATGAATTAATAGGTTTATAGTGTAGAGAATAGGTAGATTAACTGCTTAAAGAATTTTGGGAGCAAGGTGATTAGTAATTTTAAGTATTAGGGGTTGCGTAGGGTGCATCAGTAGCAAGAAGTAGAATTATAGAAGCGAAATCGGGAGTCAAATCAAGGTTTTAAGTGTTAGAACTCGCCCGGTGCAAGAAAATTAGGAATAAAATATCCATAGCTCTTAACCCAATTTCCATCTGTAACACCCCGTCTGAATACCTCATATTTGTTTTAATGATAAAAAGATTATTTTGAGAAAGTGTTTCAAAAAGAGTATTTTAAAAAGAATATTTCTTAGATTGAATTTCTTTTATGATTTCAAGTGATAAATGCATTTAAAGAAAAGGATTTTTATGAGAAAATCTTATGAGTTTTGAATTGAATTTTTTTAAGTTGAAATAATTAAGTATTTGATATCTTGAATTTTTAAGAAATTGTGATTTTATGAGAAAAGAAATAAAAATAATTTTCTATGTGTATGTGTGTGCATGTGTATGTTCGGCCGTATGTGTATGTGTATGCATGCATGATAGAGTTTTGACTTTCTTGCACCCTAAGATAGTAGACTAGTAGTACATAGGTTTAGTTTAGTGTAAAGCATGGTTAAGGGATTGACCACCCAATAGGATCAAGGATTAAGCCTAATTTTTCTCCATTTGTCTCATGTCTTGGCTTTGAGCCATGCAAGCTTTTATGAAGCCAATTTTACCCTTTAAGCAACACTCTTGGCCGAATTCTCTCAAGGACAAAAAGGGAAATGCTTGATTGTCTATATAGGCCCATAACCGTAGTTCATCTCACCATTTCCCAACTCATTTCCTTCACATTTCATTTCCAAACCAAAACACAATTCCTAAGAGTGTCATCAAGCTCTTAGAGAAAGAGATAGAGAGAGAGTGAAACCGTGAGCTTCAAGAAGAGGAGAAGAAGGAAATCAAACCTAAAAGCCTTAGGATTTCTTGAAGATCTATTGAAGGTGGTTGAAGATCTTCTCTTTTTCTTTGGTTCATTCGAAGATCATAGGATATTATAAGTAGTTCTTATTTTTCTAAGTCTTGTAAAGTTCCTTTGTTGTTGCATGTCTAATTTTCTTGTAGATCTATGTTTGTAAGTACCTATTAAGCTTTGATCTTGAGTTTCAAGAGCCAAACAAACTTGTAGAACCTTAAACCATGGACTCTACCATTCGGCCATGTTTAGAAAATTAGGTTGTGATGATTTTTATTTTGTTTGGAGTTCATGCATGTTGGTTTGATGTGTGTTAAAGTTGATTTAAGTGATTTAAATGCTTTGATTTTAACTTTGATTTTTCTAAGCTTTGATTTTTGGTTTTCTTTTCAAAAAGGTTTTGATCTTTTGTTTTAATCTTGAAAAAGATTTGATTCTTGCCTTGATTTTCCATAACTTTGATCTTGAAGTTTTGCATGTGATTCTTTTACTCAAAAGTTTTGTTTCTTGGTTTGCATGTCACGGTTTTGGTGAGGAAACAAAGGAAAACAACATTTTCAAAATGGTTTTGCCTTGATCTAAGTCTATGTGTGTTTGAAAGTTAAAGATTTAAGTTTTTCCTCATGATTTTGTTAATTGATTTTCGGTCAAGCTTTGAAAATCAAAGAAATCATGATTTCTCTTCCTAAAAGATTCATGCATGTGATTCTCTTTTGTTTTAAATGATTTTTAGAAGAACATGCAAAAGAAAATAAAAATGAAAATGTGTTTGAGTGACTAAGAGGTCACGGTTTTGAGAGAAAAAGGAGTGGTATTTTTCTAAAACCATGTGTTTGAAATGCATGATTTTGATTTGTTGACTTTAAGATTTTTGCATGTAGAAAAAGTTCATCAAAGACTTTGTTTTCCTATGATGATGATTCGGCCTATACTAGGTTAGATAGGCTAGATTCTCTTTGCATGTGATTGTCTCATTGAAATGATTATGTTTTGTGACTTTGTTCTAAGAAAAATTATTGTGTTGTTTTGGTTTGTTCAATTCGGTTTTCCTAAAAGAAAATAAATAAATGTATTTGATTATTTTCAAAAGTATTTTCATGGTTTGATTTCTTTTGTCCTTTGCTGTCCAAGAATTTATTCCAAAGTATTTCAATTTTAAAAAGTGTTTTTGAGTTGTAAAAATGTGGATTTCAAATGTTATTTGATGTTTCAAAAGTTGAAATGAAAATTATTGATTTTTCAATGTTTTACAACTTGAAAGGGTGGCTGGACTTTTCCATACAGCCACATAAACCATTTATTTTATTTATTTTAATGTGAATTTTCAAATGATTTTTAAAGGATTTCAAGAATAAGAAAAGATTGAGAGTTGTTTTGATAAACATTTGTATTTTAAAGAGTACAATAAGGAAAGTAAAGGACTTGTTATTCAAGAAATCAAGTTGTAATTTTTAATTGAAATGGTTTTTAATAAAAGTGTATTTATTTACCTCGAGGTGATTCAGTAGACAGTGGGGACAATTCTCAAAGAGAAGCTAGAGATTTCCGAGCTCAAAGTATTTCTCTTGCTGGACTAAGAGGTGAGTGAGTAAGTGAGAGTGCGGTGAGCCCGTAATGTAGTTGCCCGTGTGGTGATGGGAAAAGATTTACGTGATCTATTTTGTGATTTATGTTTTATGTTTTATTAAATTGATGCATGCTTATTACTATTTTATGTTAGTTCTTTTACTATTTTATTGTGAAAAGTATTATATTCTGTGGATTGAATCTGGATGATATTATGATTGATGATAAGAATATAAAAGAGAAAGTATAATGAAAAGATAAGCGAAAGAACGATATGTAATGTGATTCACGGAAACGTGGTGGAGCAACAATGCGCTGGACGAGGAGACTACACTAGTGGAGCTGAGATCGTGCTGGCGGATCCCAAGATGGAAATGATCGCTGACGAGAGCTATGCGAATTCCTAAGGGAATGATATGATGTGATTGTGCCAAGTGGCTTGAGAAAGTGAAAGAAAGTTATGTGAAAGTGGGGAAAAGATAATCTTTAGTGGTCGGGTCTTGTCGAAGGGATGGACTAAGGGCAAGCCTGTAACATCCCAAAAAAATTGATATTAAATAATATAATTTTAATATATAAATATCTATTTAAGGATAGGGTTAAGCCTTAGAAATTGTACAAGGATAGAAGGGTAGTATGAGCATAGGCCGACCTAGGATGTGAGATTAAGGCCTCGGCCCAATCTCGGCCGAGCTAGACAAGATTGTGTGTTTCTGAACCGAGTTGAAAGGGAACCCAACGTGAAACCCATTGTCCAGTCCGGATTAGCCGACCTTAGCGCACCTCACAGTAACATCCGAGAAGGAGGCTCGGACTACTGCTGTTCCTACGAACCAAGCCGACGTGTCCCAGCCGACGTACTCTATCCGACTCATCTTAACTCCTCCGTGCCAGCTCATGTTGAGCTGTAGCCCTTTGGGATTCGTACCATCCGTACACTGTCCTTGCCTTTCACTTTATGTCACTATCACTACTTTATGTCCCTTTCAAGGTACTATTCATGGCTTCCTCAAGAAGCCAATGAATCTGGGCCATACAATCTAGCTTCCACAAGAAGCCAATGAATCCTAGCCACACAAATATTTTCCCTAAATGAATAAAAGAAAGCCCAAACACCCCATAACACACTTTGCATTTCTCATTCTCTTCCTCCTACGAATCTCTCTCTTTCTCCTCCAAAACTTCAGCAAACAAAACCCCAACACTTTCTTTCTCCCTCTCTTCTCACAAAACGGAACCCTCCTCCTCTCTGTTCTCTTCTGTTCCGGCGTCCCTGGATCGTGGTGGTGTTGTGGTGGCAGCAAGGAGGACACGGATTCGAGTGGTGTGAAGCTCACAAGGTCAAGGTCTAGGTCAAGAAAGTCATTCTCAATCTCTCAACTCTTATCTCACACGGTTTGAGGTAAGGAGTGAGTGTTACCTCTACTTGAGTTTGGGTTTCTAGGGTGTTCATAAAGGGTACTAAGAGTGGGTATTAGATTAGGGAATGGACATAGGTTAATGTTAGAAGAGGAATGGTAAGAAGGGAGAAAGGGGAATTAATGAATGAACTAGAAACATGGATTTTAGGTGAAGATGGAATATCAATTTTGATTACATGCTATATTTCATATGCTGTATTTTATATGATGGATTGACTAAATGTTTTGTGCATACGGTTGTTGTGGTATAAGTGTTTATGAGCTTTGATATTTGGTGTTTGTATCTGTGTCCGAGCCGAGAGAGGGTGAGAATGGAGAATGAGAAAAATGGTAACCAGGGTGGATCGGAAAGACAAACTAATAAGTTACATAATGAGTTAGGTAGACGAGATAGATAATAGGATTAATGGAATCGAGAATGGGTGAAAGGTTGAGCCGAGATAGATGCAAAGAGGAATAAACTAAAGAGGTGAACTGAGGTGGGCCGAACTAAAAGTGATGGTTAATAAGATAAAGGGAATTAAAGAGAAATGGTTGTGTGGTCGGGTAATAGCAGACGCGTACCGGGTGCGTGCATTGATCGCGTAAGCCGAGCATTGTGGTGCTCGCAGCTGTAAGACGAGCATGGTGGTGCTCACAGTTATGACACACAAGGTTCCGAGAACGGGACCGGTACGAAGTGTTCCTGGTCATAGCAGATGCGTACTGGGTGCGTGCATTGATCGCGTAAGCCGAGCATTGTGGTGCCCGCAGCTGTAAGACGAGTATGGTGGTACTCGCAGTTATGGACACTCCTTACTCCATAGAATGATCGGCGGTAGTGTTCCTGGTCATAGCAGACGCGTACTGGGTGCGTGCATTGATCGCATAAGCCGAGCATTATGGTGCTCGCAGCTGTAAGACGAGTATTGTGGTACTCGCAATTATGGACGCTCCAATATCCGACTTAAATGGTGTAAGACATGCACTGGGTGTATGCATCCGAGAAGAGTAAAAGATTGTAAGCTATGTCAAAGTGAAGTAATGAGTAAGGAATCCGAGGTAGAGATGGTAATCAGAGGTAAGAGAATGTAAACCGAGGTATAGCTAGTTTTGAGTTAATTGGTTGATGATGTGGGTCGAGCCAGACGAGGTGGTGGGTTTGGAACCGAGCTAAATGTGATATATGCATGAGATATATGGGTTTGATTACTTGTGATTTATTTGCTATTGACTACTTGTGTTTGGCTTGGTAGTTCGGTATGTCATCTTAGAAACTGCTTATTTAAGTTCTGTGCAATGCTCACCTCCTTACCATTTTTCAGGTACTGAGCCCGAGAAGACGCAGTCCCCGGCTGAGCAGGACCACTCTCCCTCACAGGGAGAGTAAGTTATTTAGAGTCAGATAGGTGGATGGGTCTCGGCCAGTTTGGCCGAGTTAGAACATTGTTTTGTATTGGGTCTCGGCCCGTTGGGCCGAGCTAAAACACTTATTGTATTTTGAATGACCGAACTGAATGTACCTAAACTTATACTTTATGTATTTGATGCATTTAAGTCTTCCGCTTTATTAACTCTGATGTTTTTGTTATTAATGTGAGGAAATATTATTTTGGCAAATATCATATCCATATTAAAAGAAATTTTAAACCCTAATTTTGGGGTATTTAAGGGTAATTATTATATAGGGTGTTACATTTTTGGTATCAGAGCAGTTTCTCCTCGGCCTATTGGAGTTGCAAAGGACTCCAGTGGTTACTCACCAAGAGAGTGACAAATAAGTAAAGTCTAGAAGTCTAAGTTAGACAATAGAACTCATAGGTATATATGTTTATATAAAAATATATATTTACTTGATTATTCTGAAGTTAATTGGCTTTCTCTCCATGACCGAGCAGCATGGCTGGGAGACGAGCTGATAACGACCGAATTGCTGCTGTGTTGGAAACTCTGGTTCAACTACAGCAGAACCAAGCGCAGGCTCAGCAGAATCAGGCTGAGAACCTCGCTCAAAACATCACCGCAGCCGCAGCAGCTGCAGCTGCAGCCCTTCAGCCCCAACCTCCGGCTCCGGTCGAGATAGACTGGATGAGCCGATTTTGGAAGAACGAACCACCTAGTTTCGAAGGATGATATAATCCAGATGGAGCTCAGAGATGGCTCCAGGATATTGAGAAGATTTTCCGATCTCTGCAACCTCCCTATGAGTACAGGGTGAGGTTGGCTGAGTTTGTGTTGGCTAGTGAAGCCGAACACTGGTGGGATCAACAGAGCCGAGGACTGGAAGCGGCTAATGAGGTCATCACTTGGGATTTGTTCCGAGCCCGCTTCCTCGGAAAGTACTTTCCCGAGGATGTCAGGAAAGAGAAGGAGCTCGCTTTTCTCAAGCTGGAACAGAGAAACTTGAGCGTTGGGGAATATGCCGCTCAGTTCGAGGATTTGATCCGTTATTCAGGAAGCTACCGAGATGCTGATGAGCGCACCAAGTGCATCAAGTTTGAGTCTGGTCTCCGTGACGACATTCGGCTCGCATTCGAATATCAGAACGTGGCCAATCTCTCGCAACTGGTGAACATGGCTAGCACCTATGAGAAAGGGCTTAAGAGAAAAGCTGACGGAAAGAGGAGCAAGTCGGCACAGAAAGGAGTGGGTCCGATCAGAGGAAAAGGAGCTGTCCAGAGATCTGCCCCATATGTGAATCCGAATTCCAGAATGTCAACAGCTCCGAGGAGTAGTGGTCAAATGGTGGCTGTTCCTGGCCCGTATCCGATATGCCAACATTGTGGAAGGCAGCACCGGGGGGAATGCTGGAATCTGGATCCAAGCAAAACCAGAGGATCCTGTTTCCGATGTGGCAAGCCTGGCCACTTTGCAGCTCGGTGTACCGAGAATATTGTGAAGGAAGAGGTCAATGTGACCAAGGCTCATCAGACTGGTATTAACCGACCTATGCAGAGAGGCAAAGTTTACACTATGGATGGAGAAGAAGTGACTGATGCTGACGAACTGATCCGAGGTACTTGTCAAGTAAACAGTATTCCTTGTGCCGTACTATTTGACTATGAAGCCACACATTCTTTCATTTCCCTTGACTGTATGAATAGACTGAAACTATCCCCAGTAGAAATGCCTTACAAACTATCCATTTCTACCCCAACCAATTCCTCTGTAATCACTTCTAAAATGTGTCTAGAGTGTCCTATCCAAGTATTAGGCAAAGAATTTAAAGTGAATTTGATTTGTCTACCCTTAACCAAGTTAGATATTATCCTTGGCATGGACTGGATGTCCCAACACCGTGTCTTACTCGATTGCCGAGAAAAGACCGTAATCTTTAGTGGCCCGTCTGTTGCGAAGTTAGAGACAACAGAGGAACCAACCTTAGACCAAATTCCTGTGGTCGGAGAATTCCCTGAGGTTTTCTCGGACGAAATGCCTGGCTTACCGCCGAATAGAGAAGTAGAGTTCAGTATAGACCTCCTTCCGGGAACTGGCCCGATCTCAATTGCTCCGTACAGAATGGCACCTCCCGAGCTAGAAGAGCTTAAGAAACAGCTAGAAGAACTTTTGGCCAGAAAACTAATCCGACCAAGCGTCTCACCTTGGGGAGCTCCGATTCTATTTGTGAAAAAGAAAGATGGTAGTCTCAGAATGTGCACTGACTATAGGAAGCTCAACGCGGTAACGGTGAAGAATAAATATCCCCTCCCTCTGATTGATGACTTATTGGACCAACTCAAGGGAGCGTCGGTGTTTTCAAAGATAGATCTCCGATCTGGATATCACCAAATCCAAGTCCGAGAAGAAGACATTCCGAAGACAGCCTTCCGATCAAGGTATGGGCATTCTGAGTACGTGGTTATGCCCTTTGGACTTACCAACGCCCCAACTATCTTCATGGACTACATGAATAGAATCTTCCGACCTTACCTGGACTCGTTTGTGATAGTATTCATTGACGATATCCTCATCTACTCCCGAAGTCCGAGTGAACACGAGCAGCATCTGAGGACGGTGTTGCAGGTTTTGAAGGATAAGAATCTCTACGCTAAACTCTCTAAGTGCAGTTTTTGGCTCAACGAGGTTCATTTCCTTGGACATGTCATATCCGAGCAAGGTGTAGCAGTTGATCCCTCCAAGGTGGAAGCGGTGCTCAAGCGGGAGAGACCGAACTCGGTGACGGAGATTAGGAGTTTCCTCGGGCTTGCTGGATACTATAGGAGATTCATTGAAGGATTCTCTAAACTAGCTCTACCGTTGACCTCGTTAACCAGAAAGGATGCATCCTACCAGTGGTCTGAAGTGTGCGAGCAGAGCTTTCAAGAGCTAAAGAAAAGGTTGACGAGCTCGCCCGTGTTGATTTTACCCGATCCGACCAAAGTCTTTGACGTATTTTGCGACGCCTCGAAGCAGGGCCTCGGCTGTGTGTTGATGCAGCAGGGAAAAGTGGTGGCTTATGCTTCTCGGCAACTTCGGCAACACGAGCAGAATTACCCTGCGCATGATCTCAAATTGGCAGCATTAGTGTTCGCCCTTAAGATCTGGAGACATTACCTGCATGGCACGAAGTTTGAAGTGTTCAGTGACCACAAGAGTCTCGGCTACCTATTCGACCAGAAGGAGTTAAATATGAGGCAGCGCAGATGGGTAGAATTCTTGAAGGACTATGATTTCAACTTGCACTATCATCTTGCAAAGGCCAACGTGGTGGCCGACGCACTGAGCAGGAAGAGTCTTCATTTGAGCAACATGATGGTCCGAGAGATGCAGTTAATGCAGGAGTTCAGTGACCTTAACCTAGGCATACAGAAAAAGGAAAACAGTGTGGTACTGGAAATGCTGCAAGTAACCAATGATTTCGTGGGTTTCATTAAGGAAAGGCAGGCCGCCGACCTAGAGCTCCAAAAGCTATTAGAAAGAGCCGGAGACAAGGATTAACTTGATTTCACTAAAGGAGCTGATGGTCTTGTGCGATTTTGAGGCCGAGTTTGCATTCCCATGGACTTTGAAGTCCGGAGAGAGTTGATGGAAGAAGCCCACAAGACGAAGATGAGTCTTCACCCAGGTGCCACAAAGATGTACCAGGATCTGAATTGTTTTGGTGGCCGAAGTTGAAGACCGATGTGGCCGATTATGTGTCTCGATGCTTGACATGTTAGAAAGCCAAGATCGAGCATCAGAAACCAGGAGGATTGCTCAAGTCGTTGGAGATCCCTCAATGGAAGTGGGACAGCATTTCGATGGATTTTGTATCCGGTCTACCGAGGACGAGAGCAGGGCAGGAAGCCATTTGGGTTGTGGTGGACCGACTTACAAAGTGCGCTCATTTCCTGCCGATCAACATGAAGTATAGCTTGGAGAAGCTGACGCAACTGTACATAAAGGACATCGTCAGACTCCATGGTGTTCCGAGCAGCATAGTGTCGGACCGTGATCCTCGCTTCTTATCTCGATTCTGGCAGAGTCTGCAAGAAGCCATGGGTACAAAGTTGAGGTTTAGCATTGCTTATCATCCCCAAACTGATGGACAATCCGAGCGCACCATTCAGACTCTTGAGGACTTGCTGAGAACATGCGTGCTTGAACAGTCGGAAAGCTGGGAAACACTATTGCCGTTGGTCGAATTCACCTACAACAACAGCTTCCATTCAAGTATCGGAATGGCTCCTTTCGAAGCTTTGTATGGTCGGAAATGCCGAACGCCGCTATGCTGGTTCCAGATAGGTGAAAACTTGTTGATTGGTCCCGACGTTGTTCAGGAGACAATTGAGAAGATCTGAATGATACAAGGGAAGATGAAAGCCGCTCAGGACCGACAGAAGAGCTACGCCGACAAGAGAAGGAAACCCTTGAATTTCATCGAGGGAGATCATGTATTTCTTCGGGTATCCCCTATAATGGGTATCGACCGAGCTATTAAATCAAAGAAGTTGACCCCTAGGTTTGTCGGACCGTACCAGATATCGGAGAAGGTCGGACCAGTAGCGTACAGAATCGCTCTACCTCCGCACTTGTCTAAGCTCCACGATGTGTTCCATGTCTCGCAACTTAGGAGATACATTCATGATCCCTCGCATGTGATAGCAGTGGACGAACTGCCGCTAAGAGACAATCTGACCTTCGAAGTCCTACCAGTCCGAGTTGGAGATAGACAAGTCAGACGACTCAGAGGAAAGGAAATCCCCTTGGTCAAGGTAGTATGGAATCGAAATGGTGTGGAGGAAGCTACTTGGGAACTCGAGGAGAAGATGAAGCAGTCATATCCGCAATTGTTCAATGCTAACTAAATTTCGAGGACGAAATTCCTGTAAGTGGGAGAGGAATGTAACATCCCAAAAAAATTGATATTAAATAATATAATTTTAATATATAAATATCTATTTAAGGATAGGGTTAAGCCTTAGAAATTGTACAAGGATAGAAGGGTAGTATGAGCATAGGCCGACCTAGGATGTGAGATTAAGGCCTCGGCCCGATCTCGGCCGAGCTAGACAAGATTGTGTGTTTCTGAACCGAGTTGAAAGGAAACCGAACGTGAAACCCATTGTCCAGTCCGGATTAGCCGACCTCAGCGCACCTCACAGTAACATCCGAGAAGGAGGCTCGGACTACTGCTGTTCCTACGAACCAAGCCGACGTGTCCCAGCAGACGTACTCTATCCGACTCATCTTAACTCCTCCGTGCCAGCTCATGTTGAGCTGTAGCCCTTTGGGATTCGTACCATCCGTACACTGTCCTTGCCTTTCACTTTATGTCACTATCACTACTTTATGTCCCTTTCAAGGTACTATTCATGGCTTCCTCAAGAAGCCAATGAATCTGGGCCATACAATCTAGCTTTCACAAGAAGCCAATGAATCCTAGCCACACAAATATTTTCCCTAAATGAATAAAAGAAAGCCCAAACACCCCATAACACACTTTGCATTTCTCATTCTCTTCCTCCTACGAATCTCTCTCTTTCTCCTCCAAAACTTCAGCAAACAAAACCCCAACACTTTTTTTCTCCCTCTCTTCTCACAAAACGGAACCCTCCTCCTCTCTGTTCTCTTCTGTTCTGGCGTCCCTGGACCGTGGTGGTGTTGTGGTGGCAGCAAGAAGGACACGGATTCGAGTGATGTGAAGCTCACAAGGTCAAGGTCTAGGTCAAGAAAGTCATTCTCAATCTCTCAACTCTTATCTCACACGGTTTGAGGTAAGGAGTGAGTGTTACCTCTACTTGAGTTTGGGTTTCTTGGGTGTTCATAAAGGGTACTAAGAGTGGGTATTAGATTAGGGAATGGACATAGGTTAATGTTAGAAGAGGAATGGTAAGAAGGGAGAAAGGGGAATTAATGAATGAACTAGAAACATGGATTTTAGGTGAAGATGGAATATCAATTTTGATTACATGCTATATTTCATATGCTATATTTTATATGATGGATTGACTAAATGTTTTGTGCATACGGTTGTTGTGGTATAAGTGTTTATGAGCTTTGATATTTGGTGTTTGTATCTGTGTCCGAGCCGAGAGAGGGTGAGAATGGAGAATGAGAAAAATGGTAACCAGGGTGGATCGGAAAGACAAACTAATAAGTTACATGAGTTAGGTAGACGAGATAGATAATAGGATTAATGGAATCGAGAATGGGTGAAGGGTTGAGCCGAGATAGATGCAAAGAGGAATAAACTAAAGAGGTGAACTGAGGTGGGCCGAACTAAAAGTGATGGTTAATAAGATAAAGGGAATTAAAGAGAAATGGTTGTGTGGTCGGGTCATAGCAGACGCGTACCGGGTGCGTGCATTGATCGCGTAAGCCGAGCATTGTGGTGCTCGCAGCTGTAAGACTAGCATGGTGGTGCTCACAGTTATGACACACAAGGTTCCGAGAACGGGACCGGTACGAAGTGTTCCTGGTCATAGCAGACGCGTACTGGGTGCGTGCATTGATCGCGTAAGCCGAGCATTGTGGTGCCCGCAGCTGTAAGACGAGTATGGTGGTACTCGCAGTTATGGACACTCCTTACTCCATAGAATGATCGGCGGTAGTGTTCCTGGTCATAGCAGACGCGTACTGGGTGCGTGCATTGATCGCATAAGCCGAGCATTGTGGTGCTCGCAGCTGTAAGACGAGTATTGTGGTACTCGCAATTATGGACGCTCCAATATCCGACTTAAATGGTGTAAGACATGCACTGGGTGTATGCATCCGAGAAGAGTAAAAGATTGTAAGCTATGTCAAAGTGAAGTAATGAGTAAGGAATCTGAGGTAGAGATGGTAATCAGAGGTAAGAGAATGTAAACCGAGGTATAGCTAGTTTTGAGTTAACTGGTTGATGATGTGGGTCGAGCCAGACGAGGTGGTGGGTTTGCGAACCGAGCTAAATGTGATATATGCATGAGATATATGGGTTTGATTACTTGTGATTTATTTGCTATTTGACTACTTGTGTTTGGCTTGGTAGTTCGGTATGTCATCTTAGAAACTGCTTATTTAAGTTCTGTGTAATGCTCACCTCCTTACCATTTTTCAGGTACTGAGCCCGAGCAGACGCAGTCCCCGGCCGAGCAGGACCACTCTCCCTCACAGGGAGAGTAAGTTATTTAGAGTCAGATAGGTGGATGGGTCTCGGCCAGTTTGGCCGAGTTAGAACATTGTTTTGTATTGGGTCTCGGCCCGTTGGGCCGAGCTAAAACACTGATTGTATTTTGAATGACCGAACTGAATGTACCTAAACTTATACTTTATGTATTTGATGCATTTAAGTCTTCCGCTTTATTAACTCTGATGTTTTTGTTATTAATGTGAGGAAATATTATTTTGGCAAATATCATATCCATATTAAAAGAAATTTTAAACCCTAATTTTGGGGTATTTAAGGGTAATTATTATATAGGGTGTTAGTTCAGCTAAGGAGTGATGTCCTGTGTTCTGTGTCTAGTGTGTCTAGGATCTAAATTCCAGTCGAGGATTGCTTTGTGAAATACCATGGATGTAATTAAGCTACTTTTTAATTATGGTTTGTAATATTTTGTTACTCTGGCCTGTTTTTGGAAAACTTTTGGAGTGTGACTCCAGTACTTATGGTTATGTTTTAATTATAATGAAAATGATGTTTTTATATGATGATGATGGTTCGGGTACGGGAAGTTTCAAAAAGTGACAACTCGATTTTCAAACGGGTGGCGTTAACCAGTAATGAACTCATGTTTTAAAAAAAAATGGCCTCATTTTTACAGTAAATTAATGATAACTCAGTTAAGGTTTTGGGAGTGAAAATCGGGCTGTTACACCATCGTTGGATGTGAAGTTTAAGATTTTAGGAAGCTTGTCTCAAAATTTGAGCAAGATCCAACGGTTAACGGAGAAGTTATGGCGATTTGAAGTCAGGACCCCCCAGGGAACGCCTATGCGCATCGGGGCACGCCCAGGCGCGCCAGCCCCTCAAGTGGTGCGCAATTCAGATAGAAACGCGCCCAGGCGCGCCGTGACCCGCGCCCAGGCGCGCGGGGCTGCTAGCTGGTGCGATAAGGTGGTGCGTGGCACCTTTGAGCCACCAAACCGTGGCTTGTTGGAGAAGCCAACACCCACTCATTCCTTCATGTACATACTCCCATGTGGCACCAAAACACTCATTCTCCTTTCTTCTTCCCCTTGCCCAAGCCCGTGTCTCCCTCCCTCACTCTAAGGCAATAATCATCATCATCATCCCTTCTTCTGGAATCATGAAGTAAGCACCAAAAATCTTCACCCCTCTTCCCATCGTCATCAACGTTACTCTCTCTCTCTTTCTTGGAGCACCACTCATTCCACCACCATTCCTCTCCCTTTAATCAACAATCAAGCCAAGCCCTCATCCTCAACTAAGGCACCAAGCTCCAATCTCTTCCATCTTGGCCCATGGAGTTCAAGAATCAAGGACTCTCATCAAGCTCTCCCTTTCTCTCTCTCCTCTCGGCGGCTTCGGCATCACCGGGGTAGAAGGAACCGAGCCACCGACATACTGACGTTCATCGACACCGACCGAAACCGACTCGGTCTATGTTGTCGGTCACTAAAAAGGCTTCTAGGACCACCACTCCGTCTCGTCGGCCAGCTTCGGTGTCATCCGGTGCGGGGTTTGAAGCCTCGGGTGAAGGTTCTCTCTTTTGATTCGTCGGTTGAGGTAAGGGGAGTCTCTTTTCCACACTTTGGGTTAGGGATAGTTAGGGTGTATAATAGGATTTAAATTTAATACTTAGACCGGGTTGTGGGTAGCAAAATGGTTTTGAAATAAAATTGATTTAGGGGTGATTAGTGTGTTTATGGGTAATTTTATATTAATTAAATTGTTTATGTTAAATTCTCTTTTTATTAATATTAAAGTAGGAAGTGAAGAACCCTAGGGAGTTGACTTACATTCAATGTACTCTGAGACATACCTGAATATGTCGATTGATTTGTGATATTGGTTGATGGTTAATAAATTGATGTGACCCTATATGTGAGTAATTAATAGCGTATGTGTATAAATTTTTGAAATGAAAATGTGATGAAAAAAGGAATAATAAATTGGCATTGGAAGTGAATATATCTATATATATATAACTTGAAAATGTTTGCGTGTGAAGAATGTTGGAAATATGTGATTTGGGTAATACTTGGTAAATGGTGGTTTGGTTTGTGAATTAAAGGAATGATTATGTCTGCTAAAAGTGATTAAAATGAATACTTGTTATACTTGGAATTACTTGAATATTGGAATGGTGACAACTATGAATGTAAAATTGTGGCTATTTCGATATATATGTGATGATGCTTGTGCTTGAAATGATTAGGTGAAAATAAACGGAATTGGTCGGCAAATTAATAAATGGGCGATGTATGTAGGCCTTCGATTTGGTGGAGACATACATCGTAGATGGGGATGTATTGTAGGCCTTCAATTTGGTGGTGACAATACATCGTCATTAAGAATTGTAAAATAAATGGGCGATGTATGCGGGCCTTCGATTTGGTGGAGACATACATCGTAGATGGGGATGTATTCTAGGCCTTCGATATGGTGGAGACAATACATCGTCATTAAGAATTGTAAAAATAAATGGGCGATGTATGTAGGCCTTTGATTTGGTGGAGACATACATCGTAGTTGGAGATGTATTGTAGGCCTTCGATTTGGTGGAGACAATACATCGTAAATAGGGGTTGTATTGTAGGCCTTCGATTTGGGGGAGACAATACAACGTAACATGGGGCATGTATGTAGGCCTTCGATTTGGTGGAGACATACATGTTAAATGGGGGGGGGGGGATGTATTGTAGGCCTTCGATTTGGTGGAGACAATACATCGTCCTTAAGGGTTGGAAAATAAATGGGCGATGTATGTAGGCCTTCGATTTGGTGGAGACATACATCGTAATTGGTGATGTATTGTAGGCCTTCGATTTGGTGGAGACAATACATCGTCATTAGGAGTTGTATAATAAATGGAGTATGTATGTAGGCCTTCGATTTGGGGGAGACATACATACACCATAAATATAAGGAAAAGAATAAGGGAAAAGGTAAGGGATTGAGAAAAGGATTTCTTTTGAAACTGGGAAAATAATTAAAAGGGAATCATAAGGTGAAAAATGAATTAAATAAAAAGGAACTGACACTTGGAAAATGATGGAATCAGAAAATGTGGCACGCTTGTGATAGGATTGTGGTTATGTGAATATTTACTAAATGTATTTGGAACTTGTTAATAAGTGGATGTGATACATTTTGTTAGTCCATGGCTTGATTTACTTATTATCCTTGAGTTTTTGTTATGTACCGTTTACTATCTTTTAATCCACTGTGTTGTGAAAAGGTCTCACCCTTATGTGGTTAACATTTTAGGTACTTGAGCAAGGAGCTTAGAGAACAGAGTGCTCAGCGGATCAGTCGAAAGAAAGGAACTGAAGTGTATTTTATTATATTGTAATTGAAAGCCCCCAACGCTATTTGTGAACTCTGATTTATAAAAGAAAATTTAAAGTCCTATGTTTCATTTTTCAAACGTTTATTGTTTATTATTCAATATATCACGGGGCGTTACATTTATGGTATCAAAGCAGTTCTTTCCTTTCGACCTGAGGGAAAGTAATCTCGATCCCGCTGCGACACTCTCATCTCAAGCTTCTTGACCAGAGGTGAGACCCATACAAGTGAAAAATTTTGAATAACAAGTGGATTTGTATATGTTTGATACTATGGTTGTGTATATTTGCAATGAACCGAATGGGTTTATGTTTGCATAGGGAACACCGACAATTGACAATGTAAAAGAAATCATTTATGGAAACCAAAGAGAATAGAATTCTTTGGAAACTAAGCAGGATCCCTTAGTGATTCAAAGAATTGGATATTCTGAGTATTCACCCAATTGCAAACAGGAAACCTAAGTGGTATGAACACGATTAGTCGAGAGTGTAAATGTTGAGTTTTTGGACTAATCGAAAGTTAAAGTTTTATACAAAGGAAATCTAATTAATGTCAATGCATTCGAGCATATAGTACAGGAATTCAACCGAATTGCGAGGACTACTATCACCGATTAAATGTAGTGTTGGAAATGACCAATCCGACATTATATCTATTGGGAGGTGAAGTCACCGAAATTCAAGAGTTTGTGTACTATCGTGAAGTTGTAAACGATTTCCGATGTATGAAACCTTAATGCCAATTATATGATTCTCTTTGCTTTGTTGTGTTTAATTGTTTACTACTTGAATATGTGGGTTTGACAGGTAGTTTGGTATCAAAGTAGTTGGATGGAGATTTGAAATGGAACCATATGAATTTTTATGAGTTAGAATCTCGATGCCAATCTAATCAAGGGATTAAATTCACATTGATTAGACTGGTACCTGAGAGAGCGAAAAAGAATGCTTAAAATTAAACTAATAGTCAATTCCATAGCTAATCTCGATTCAATTAACTGTGACCCCAAATGTGAAACAAGCATTGAGTACTGACCAATTGAATTTGAACCGCACCAATTTGATTTGCGAATATAAAAGGACTTTTTCCTAACTTGGAGAAGCGGTTCGGATTCAATCGAAAGGTTCTCATAATATGTTATACGCGGAATAGTTTAGCACTAAAGCAAGAGGACGAAAATTAGAGGTGGAATCAGGAGAATTAAAATAACTTCTTCTCCGATTCTAATCTAAACGAGTGATTTAGTTCGCATCGCTTAAATTAGAATCCACGAAAAACAATAACAACTTTTATGTCAGATTAGTAGTTGACTCCACCACTAGTTTAGTTCGATAACTTTAATACTAAACAAAAGATAAGTAGGGAGTCCTAGCAATTCCTATCGATTGAACTTAAACCCCCAAGTGATAACACTTGGATTCATACATGACAAGAGATTCTTTTTTTTACTCAAGCAGAACTAAGGGTTTAAATTTTATCGGGAGGTATTTGCTTAATGTTTTGGATTAGGTCCATAATAGTATATGTGTGTATCTATATACATATGTATGTGTTGCTCTACATGTATATGTATATACATAACACACTTGATGGTACTATTATAAATACTAGGTGTTGTGCAAAATGACCGTGGTGCATTGCATATGTTTGTTTATTCGTATGTTGCGTTCATGCATACTTTTGCTTAATGCTACTAAGTTATTTGCTTATTTGTATATGTAGATGGCCACGCTATAGTATCAATATTTCTTGGTTGTTATTATATTCGGTTGTTGTATTTTGTGGCGGATATTTTTTTTACAACGCAAGTTATTAAATGTTTTTGCAACATGATTCCAAACCATTTCTAAAACTATTTTTGTTGCAATTTTCATTCAATTTCAAAAGGCTTCCCGATATAAGGGGAACTCCTATTTTCAGACCCAAGCTTATTTCTGTATATTTGAATGAATATATCTACATATTTGCATATACCAAAAATTTTATGTTATGATTGAGATGGATTCAAATTTTTGAAAATGCTATCAAATGATAATTTGGGACTAAGCTTTTTAGTCACCATTCCCATATTTAAAAGTCCCAAATCTATTTCAATCACAACAGTGACTAAAAGTATTATTTTCAGGATTTGCTTTCAAATTATGAACTTTTTTGTTTTGTCCTAGGAGTAGGAATCCTAGATAGTCCTTAGTGAGTTGCCAGGATTATGGGACTAGTTAGTAGTTGTGAAATCCTAGGATAGATAAGACTATTGTTAATGCATATTGGTGGTTGTCTGATTGACCTATGTGCTTGATATTTGTGAGTGAATAGTATTACGAATTATTTGTTTGTGTATATAAATGTTCAAAATAAATTTCAAAAGGGGTGCACCGAACCACAATCATCCCAAATGGATTGTGAGGTTACACGACAAATTTTTAAGAAAGTAATAAGGGATGCGAGGATTTCTAGGTAATTGATCGGTGATTTAACCCATGCGCTTTAACCAAGTCACTCGTCGATTAAATAGGAATTCTCCATATATAAACCCGAGTCCACTTGGAACGAAACTCAATTTTCAAACTTGAAGAAGAAGGGAAGGTAATTGTTCTAAATTTTAGAAACCCACTAAACTAATTTTGTTTAAAGTGACAGCATATCCCTTTTCTTTGAGTTTGACGATTGAAACAAGATTATACTTCCTCATCTAGAGTCTTGTGAAACTAGATGGAGGTAGCTATTTATGGTGACGTGCACAAATTCAATGGTTCAGTGAATTTACAAGTAAATTCCTTGTTCCTTCATCTTGGGAGGAACCTGTTTCCAAGGGATTTTTACTTTTTAAATGCAAAACTGTTTTTCTAAAAGCATCACCAGTATGGAATCTTTTTATTAAATTCTAAATCTCCATGTCTAGTGCTTGGTATGACGTTTGTACTTGAACTATATGTTATTGGGAGTTGTTGTTGTGTATGCTTTAACTTTGAGTGACTTTTACATAATCAATGTTTATTTGAATGATGAATGTGGTTGCTAAGGGCGTAGGAATAGGATAAGTGTTAGATTTTGGAGCTAGATTATAATCAACCCTTGAGGGTAATAGTGTTTAGAGCGTATTAGTACCCTTTCCAACCTTCGATGTAGAATTTCGAAGGGAAACTCAGCTGATCTTAGAAAACTCGATAGGATCTTCGCTTTGAGGCGGAATAACTTAAACCATAGTCGGTACTCCTCAATGAGTACAAGAGCTTAGAGGCGTACTCATGCGGAACGGTATGCCAATTCTAAGTGGGGGAGTAGGACCAAAGTGAAGTAGGCCTCATAGCCTAGAAACCTTTCTCCGGGATGGTTCTCCAATTAAGGATGTCGAACGGAATTTCGGGGACGAAATTCCAATAAGTGGGGGAGAATTGTAACATCCCTAATTTAATTCCAAGCCTAATTAATGAATTAATAGGTTTATAGTGTAGAGAATAGGTAGATTAACTGCTTAAAGAATTTTGGGAGCAAGGTGATTAGTAATTTTAAGTATTAGGGGTTGCGTAGGGTGCATCGGTAGCAAGAAGTAGAATTATAGAAGCGAAATCGGGAGTGAAATCAAGGTTTTAATTGTTAGAACTCGTCCGGTTCAAGAAAATTAGGAATAAAATATCCATAGCTCTAAACCCAATTTCCACCGTTGGATGTGAATTTTAAGATTTTAGGAAGCTTGTCTCAAAATTTGAGCAAGATCCAACGGTTAACGGAGAAGTTATGGCGATTTGAAGTCAGGACCCCCCAAGGCACGCCTAGGCGCACCGGGGCACGCCCAGGCGCGCCAGCCCCTCAAGTGGTGCGCAATTCAGATAGAAACGCGCCCAGGCGCGCCATGACCCGCGCCCAGGCGCGCGGGGCTGCTAGCTGGTGCGTGGCACCTTGTGAGCCACCAAACCGTGGCTTGTTGGAGAAGCCAACACCCACTCATTCCTTCATGTACATACTCCCATGTGGCACCAAAACACTCATTCTCCTTTCTTCTTCCCCTTGCCCAAGCCCGTGTCTCCCTCCCTCACTCTAAGGCAATAATCATCATCATCATCCCTTCTTCTTGAATCATGAAGTAAGCACCAAAAATCTTCACCCCTCTTCCCATCATCATCAACGTTACTCTCTCTCTCTTTCTTGGAGCACCACTCATTCCACCACCATTCCTCTCCCTTTAATCAACAATCAAGCCAAGCCCTCATCCTCAACTAAGGCACCAAGCTCCAATCTCTTCCATCTTGGCCCATGGAGTTCAAGCATCAAGGACTCTCATCAAGCTCTCCCTTTCTCTCTCCGCTCGACGGCTTCGGCATCACAGGGGTAGAAGGAACCGAGCCACCGACATACCGACGTTCACCGACACCGACCGAAACTGACTCGGTCTATGTTGTCGGTCACTAAAAAGGCTTCTAGGACCACCGCCCCGTCTCGTCGGCCAGCTTCGGTGTCATCCGGTGCGGGGTTTGAAGCCTCGGGTCAAGGTTCTCTCTTTTGATTCGTCGGTTGAGGTAAGGGGAGTCTCTTTTCCACACTTTGGGTTAGGGATAGTTAGGGTGTATAATAGGATTTAAGTTTAATACTTAGACCGGGTTGTGGGTAGCAAAATGGTTTTGAAATAAAAGTGATTTAGGGGTGATTAGTGTGTTTATGGGTAATTTTATATTAATTAAATTGTTTATGTTAAATTCTCTTTTTATTAATATTAAAGTAGGAAATGAAGAAACCTAGGGAGTTGACTTACATTCAATGTACTCTGAGACATACCTGAGTATGACGATTGATTTGTGATATTGGTTGATGGTTGATAAATTGATGTGACCCTATATGTGAGTAATTAATAGCGTATGTGTATAAATTTTTGAAATGAAAATGTGATGAAAAAAGGAATAATAAATTGGCATTGGAAGTGAATATATCTATATATATATAACTTGAAAATGTTTGCGTGTGAAGAATGTTGGAAATATGTGATTTGGGTAATACTTGGTAAATGGTGGTTTGGTTTGTGAATTAAAGGAATGATTATGTCTGCTAAAATTGATGAAAATGAATACTTGTTATACTTGGCATTACTTGAATATTGGAATGGTGATAACTATGAATGTAAAATTGTGGCTATTTGGATATATATGTGATGATGCTTGTGCTTGAAATGATTAGGTGAAAATAAACGGAATTGGTCGGCAAATTAATAAATGGGCGATGTATGTAGGCCTTCTATTTGGTGGAGACATACATCGTAGATGGGGATGTATTTTAGGCCTTCGATTTGGTGGAGACAATACATCGTCATTAAGAATTGTAAAATAAATGGGGGATGTATGTGGGCCTTCGATTTGGTGGAGACATACATCGTAGATGGGGATGTATTGTAGGCCTTCGATTTGGTGGAGACAATACATCGTCATTAAGAATTGTAAAAATAAATGGGCGTTGCATGTAGGCCTTCGATTTGGTGGAGACATACATCGTAGTTGGAGATGTATTGTAGGCCTTCGATTTGGTTGAGACAATACATCGTAAATAGGGGTTGTATTGTAGGCCTTCGATTTGGGGGAGACAATACAACGTAACTGGGGGCATGTATGTAGGCCTTCAATTTGGTGGAGACATACATGTTAAATGGGGGGGATGTATTGTCGGCCTTCGATTTGGTGGAGACAACACATCGTCCTTAAGGGTTGGAAAATAAATGGGCGATGTATGTAGGCCTTCGATTTGGTGGAGACATACATGGTAATTGGTGATGTATTGTAGGCCTTCGATTTGGTGGAGACAATACATCGTCATTAGGAGTTGTATAATAAACCGTGTATGTATGTAGGCCTTCGATTTGGGGGAGACATACATACACCGTAAATATAAGGAAAAGAATAAGGGAAAAGGTAAGGGATTGAGAAAAGGATTTCTTTTGAAACTGGGAAAATAATTAAAAGGGAATCATAAGGTGAAAAATGAATTAAATAAAAGGGAACTGACACTTGGAAAATGATGGAATCGGAAAATGTGGCACGCTTGTGATGGGATTGTGATTATGTGAATATTTGCTAAATGTATTTGGAACTTTTTAATAAGTGGATGTGATACATTTTGTTAGTGCATGGCTTGATTTACTTATTATCCTTGAGTTTTTGTTATGTACCGTTTACTATCCTTTAATCCACTGTGTTGTGAAAAGGTCTCACCCTTATGTGGTTAACATTTTAGGTACTTGAGCAAGGAGCTTGGAGAACAGAATGCTCAGCGGATCAGTCGAAAGAAAGGAACTGAAGTGTATTTTATTATATTGTAATTGAAAGCCCCCAACGCTATTTGTGAACTCTGATTTATAAAAGAAAATTTAAAGTCCTATGTTTCATTTTTCAAATGTTTATTGTTTATTATTCAATATATTACGGGGCGTTACAAGTGGCACCACTATGCCAAGTTACAAATTTGGAAGCCACTCCAAATTTGACACAAAGTGAAGATGATGTCAATAGGGCCGTTGAACAGGCCTTGAGTAGATTTGGTTTCAATATTGGATACACAAATCAACCAAACTTTGTGTCACCATTTCCTGATTGGGTACGACATGTCGAAGTGCCAAAAGGAGTGAAGGTGCATAAATTCTCTAAGTTTTCTGGAGAGGCCGGAGAATCCACTGTGGAGCATGTGTCCAGATATATTATTGAGTTGGGTGATATGGCTGTCAATGAGGCCATAAAGATGAAATTTATCCCAAATTCATTGACCAAGAGTGCTTTCTCATGGTTTTTAGCATTAAAGCCAAACTCTATGCATTCTTGGGCACAACTTGAAGAGGCCTTTCATGACCAGTTTTTCAGAGGGGAATTAAGAGCTTCTCTCATTGATTTGCTAAGTGTGAAGCGCTACAACGAGGAGTCAATTGACGACTATCTTATGAGGTTTAGGCAAATAAAAAGCAGGTGTTTTATTCCTATCCCTGAAGTAGAGGTGGTCAAAATGGCAATTGCTGGGTTAGATTATTCTATTAAGAAAAATTTAGTCTCCCAACATCTTGTCGACTTAGCCCAACTTGCTGAGAAGGTTCGACAGATAGAGCAACTTCATGAAGAATTTAAGTTTTATAATCCAAACATAAGCCCAATCAAGTTGGAGGAAGATCAATTCGACAAAGAACACATGGAAGCTTTCTTGGTGGATTATTATGGAGTCAAGTTGGGAGACGTGGCCGTCAAAAAACGGCCTTCCCTCAAGAACAATTGAAAGTGAATTAGCCTATTGTCGGCTTGCGAGGGTGACAAGGCGGAACACATATCACACCCAAGTGTGTTCCAAAATTGCTTATCGGGTGAAAGTCCCTTGAGATTTGAGGAAAGGCATCAAGAGAAGAATTTTTCAAGGGGAGATCCAAGAAGTGAAGTGGTGATTACCATACGTTTTGATTCAAATTTCTCAAAGTACAAAGTAGTGATATTGCCATTGACACATCTACAAGAATTTTGACAAGGTAAGTTTTGACAACTTAAGAAATGTGAAAGTGATGTCAAAGCAGGTGTACTCATATTAGATTAAATCAATATGAAAGTGACCTCAAGTGCATGTACTCATATTATCTTGATTTTGTTGAATTTATTTTTGTCAAATTATTGGTTCTGACAAAGGCTAGAGCATACAATGGATGAATTTATTAGTATTTATCTTTTTCCTTTGATCAGTCAAAAGACAAATACTAGGGGGGCCTCTGTTGACTAGTAAAAATAAATTTTTGATACTCCGAAGTATGTCTTTTTGGTGCTAAATATATTGCAAAGACGAGCTTCAATTGAAAATAATATTTGTTCGAAGGCTTGAAGAAATTTGATTTCCCGAGAAAGGTGTATGTACTTATATTTGGGACTAGAAGAAAATGGTCTTAAACAAGATGATTTTTAGCCTTCGACAAAGAGATTAATGCAATAGCACTTCGACCAGGTCCATGATGCAATGAGATTTTGACAAGAAGGATGGAGTTTGGCCATATTAGAGTCTTTGACAAATGCAATTACAATGACTTAGTAAATGGCCTTCGACACATGCATGACAAAATGAGGCTCATATCAAACTTAATATTCAATATAAGTGCATATATAATAGGCTTTGACTAGTCTTGGCCAAAAGCTTCAACAGAGCATGGACATAGGACTTCGACAATGGCATAGAAGTTGCCACGCATGAAGGAGTTACTCAGCACTTACTTGCATGCTACATGGAAGTTACAACTGCATGGTGCACTTACTTAGTGGTTACAAGTAGTTTTTATTATTAAATAAAATATGTGTCAATAGGTAGTTTTAGGTAGTTATTTTTATTTGCCTATAAATATTAGGATTTCTGATGTAATTTTGGTTGGCATTTAGTTACTCCTACACATCTCACCGAAGCAGATTGACGGAGAACACCTTGTGACCTTCCACTTTTAATTCAATGTAATTTCCCTTTTCCTTTAAATTTCAGCCCTTTAATTTCCTGTCACATTTACTTCCTTGCAATTTAATTCTCAAGTCCTTTACTTTTCTTCGCATTGTCCCTTTACTAATTTCCACCGCTTGAAAAAGAACAAGATTACCACATAACTTGTCGTTACCCACACCCCATCCATCACCGTCAGTTCGGCAGGCGTCAGACGAAAATCCCGTAAACAGGAGTATGTAAGATTTTAATATCTTAGTATGTCTCATGTGATGTGCATGTGACATGTATTGATGTGTGTTTAGTAAATAAATGATTAAATATTAATGGGCTAAATCATATTTAGATAAGAAGGGATTGTTTCTGAAGGCCCGTTAGCTTGATGGAAGCCAATGGATAATAGTTAGGGTTTTTACCTATTTATAGGAAACAGGTCCTGTTCCTGGTCATAAGGTATTCTTTTCTCTCCCCATCATAGAACGGCTATACTAAACAAATAGCATAGAAAAAAAATAGTAGAAGAGGCAAAGGAATAGAAACCGGGTTTCGTGGCTTTTGGTCAAAGAATATTTGGAGAACTTTCTTCCTTCTAACTCTAACAACTCTAGCAATGGATAGAGGTTAGTAATCGTATTCCTTCCATCTCTATAACGTGTGAAATTCATGTAATTTCAAGATCCCTATTGTTGTAGTTGTAATGAATAAATTAAACTACAACTTATATGTGGTATCAGAGCCACGTTAAGAAATTAATGACTTTCCAATTAAGATTTAGGATTTGGATTGAATCCTAATTATGATGTTTAGGGAATGAATTTTTGCATAAATTCAAATTATGAAATTTAATTTCTTTGATTTAGGACTTTGTTTTGTTTTGGTATGAATTGAATCCCAATTATGGTGTTTAGGGATTAATTTTGCTGAATTCTAATTATGAATTTAGGATTTTTACGCTTCCGCATTATTGTTAAATGAAATATTAGGATTATTTGAAAATTGATTGTTTATCGATTTGTTTTACCCATCAAAGTCGTTTTCCAATTGGGTATAATGTATACCCAGTGTTTCAATTATATATTTTTTAAAGTTCATCAAGTTTTTTTTAATTGGGGTAAAACTATTAATTGATATACGTGAAAAGCATTAGGTATTGCTTCTATCACTATTTATGACTCGTTTTACTGTATAAAAGCACATTACAGTGAATAACGAATAATTATATATTCCTTTTGCATAATAATGAATATATATAACAAGTCCAGTATGTCATGGACAATTTACGTTTATATATATATATATATATATATATTTGGGATTAATATGAAGTTTTTTTTATTAGCAAAAGAAATTTTTTGAATTGACATTACTTGATTTGATATTAATGTATGATGATTTGATCATCATTAAAGTTGTCAAATCATAAAGATATTAATTCCGATTGTATAATTTTATTATAATAATGAATTTGATTTGAAGTTAATTGTATGTTGATTTTGTTAATCACCAAAGTGGTCAAATCAGTTAGTAAATTAATTTCAAATCATATGATGATTTTTCAATTACTCATAGATTTGATGCTATATGAATGACATAATGGTTTGATGTTCTATGGGTATATTGTAGTTCATTGTTATAAGGTATTTATGGATCGCCCAAATGTTTGATTAGTTGTTCTTATAATTAATGGACATGACTGTAGGCAATATGTTTGTGCTATTGGTTTATTTATATATCCAAAGACAATAGATAATACTAATCGGTACATATATCATTGCCAATTATTGATTATTAATTTTATTAGCATCATTATGTTTGAATGTCGTGTGCTAATGTGCAACCCAAAGGAGAGCGTTAGTGCACATTAATTGTTTAAGTAATATGTACCTTATGTCTCAAAACATTTATGTAGTACATGTTCTTAATTTTCTGCATTTTCATGACTTGTATGTGTCAGTGTTATTTGTTCAACTTTCTGACTAGAGTTTGCAAGTCTTTCTTATCAGTTAAAGAAAAGTTTTTTGCTATTAATGGTGTTAGCAACAATAAAGATAATGTTTATTATAAAATCTGAGTAATTTTTTTAGAAAGATTTGCAAACACTTATGTTATGTTTATGAGGATAAGTGTTGCAGATAACATTAAGATAATTCTCTCCAAAATTGAAAGTAATTAAAAAAAATGAAAAGAATTTTGTGAGAGAGTGCCAAATTTTTGTGAGTCTCTTTCTGTGACATTAATGAGTACCCTAACCCCATAAAGCTTGGTGATTTGTGTACTATTTATGAATGTATAATTAAAACAAAAATTATTGCAGCAAGATTTAAGTTTAAGTCCTTATGAATAGTTGTGGATGAGAACTTCTTAGTATAGTTTATTCTCCTCATTACTGATTGAGTGTGACTTGTTTTTGAATGAGTTATAATGCCATGAAATATAATGGGTAGTGCATGAATTGCACAACTTCTTAGTTCAAGAGGAAACTAGACTTAAGATTATAAGAAGTCTCTTGGTCTAACCTTTAAGGACATTAAGGAGCTGGAAATAAATATGTGAAGAAACATGATAAGGGCAAAGGATCACTTAGAATTAATGAGGCATATGTGAAAACTCATATGAAAGAACCTCATTATCATAAATGTCATTTTGTGAAAAAAAATGTTGAATTCAGAAGAAGTGCACAAAATGAAAATTTTGAGTCTATAAAAGATAAGTTTAAAGCTTATGTATGTTTGAGTCAAACTTAATCAAAGATCCAAATAAATTTGGTGGATTGATCCTGGATGAATCGGAAAATGTTTCTAGCATAATGAATTTTGTTTAATCCATACCATAAACCCACATGTAAAGTACGTGTTTGTGGGAATAAAGTGAAGGTTCTAGTAGAACTTGTCAGGATTTAATGTTTAATCCTTGATATTGGGCATCACCTAGACTCATTGAAAACCTTTTAGGTACCTAGTTTTTCTAGGAGTTTGGTTTATTATCTAGGATTAATGTTACTAGATACTCTTTTATGTTTGGTTATGGATGTTTCAATTTATTTAAGTATAATTATCACATTGGTATTTGTATATTAGTGATAGTTATATAAATTGAATTTTAAATGATTTTTTGCTAATTTGTGGCATAAGTGTTTGGGTCATAAATCCAAGGAAAGAATGGAAAGCTTTATAAGGAACAAAATCTTTCCAGATTTGGATTTTATTGGCCTAATTATTTGTACAGATTGTATTAAAGGAAAGAAAAACCAAAGACACAAAGAAAGGAGTCACAAGAAGGATTCAGCTTCTTAAAAATGTGTTCTTCAAAACTTGTGGACCTCTGATTTTAACTTTTTTTTAGAAAGGAAAAGGTATGTGATCATCTTTATTGATAACTATTCATGTTATAGTTATGTCTTGAAAATTTACTTGAATAAAGTAGAAAGTTAAGTACATATAGATGAATGTTATCAATTACGATAGAGATGATGGCTAACATGAAAGAATTAATTAAAATGGGCAACATCTGTGACTGTTCGTTAAACTCCTCAAGAATTGAGTAATTTGTATGTATGCCAGTTACACTACAGCGAAATGGTGTATATAGAGCATAACAGAACAGTAATGAATATGGTTAGGAGTATGATATTTAGTCTTTACCCGCATTTGTGAATGTATGTCTTGAAACTGCCATTTGTCTATTGAATAGGGTTCCTAGTAAGACAGTGTCAAAGGCAATTTTGAACTGTGTTTATAGGATAGCCAATTTAAGGCACCTGCATGTTTAAGGTTGTCGGCAGAAACAAGGATTGCAATCCGCCAGAAAAGAAAATGGATATAAAACATCAGTGAGTATTTCACTGATTATCCATATAAATCAAAATGTATAGACCTTATTGTTCTAACCATAGTACAAGAATTATTCAAAATGAGAATGTCAGGTTCATTGAGAATGGTGAAATTAGTGGGAGTATAGTTCCACATAACGTGGAAATTAACGGAGTTAGGGTGCAAGTTCCTGTAATTTGTAATTTGTTCTTCTACCTCAACAATAGTTTCTTTTATTGTTGAATTGTATAACAATAAAGTACGAAATGAATCCACTATTCACAACGATTCTACTTTAGAAGAACGACGAGAAATAATATTTAAAAAAAAGAAAAGAAATTGCTATTTCGAATGTTTTAAGTGGTTTATCTACAAGAATATGAATTTGACTTAGTCATTAATGATAACGATGTGTTGTTTTACATGCCGTAAGTTGTGATATTATTGATAAATATTTTTATATGTGAGACCTTGTAGAATTGCCTAAAGGTTACACGAGAGTTGGGGGGTAAGTGAGTCTTTTGGACCAAATATAACTCTCGTGACAACCTTGAACGTTACAAGGTCAAATTTGTTGTCAATGATTTCCCTCGCAAAGTTGGCATTGACCATTAATGAGGTATTTTGACCAATTACCTGAAAGAATTTATTCAATATTATCATCATGGCATATGTAGTCCGTAATGATTTGGAACTGCAGTAGAAGAATGTGAAAACAACCTTTATGAATTTTAGAGGAGGATGTTTATGTGGATGACCCACTAATGTGGTTCTCAATTGAAAAGAATGAACACATAATGTGCAAATTTGAGGAAATTAATATACAAATTTAAACATACATCCCACCAATAGTATGTGAAAGATAGTCAATGATACTATTGTTCTTTTTAGATTTAAGGAAACACAATTGACTTGTGTAAGTATCTGAAGGTCAGTGGGAGTGAGTTTATTATGTTGATTCTGTATGTTATTATATCTTGCTTGCAACTTATTATCTTGGTCTTTTATACTGGACTAAGAAGGTTTTTCTAGTAACTTTGAATGAAAGATATAGGTGAGTCGAGCCATGTGATTAGAAAATGAATATTCTAGAATATGTCACATGAATTGTTAGGCTTATCTCAGAAAGCATGTATCATTAAAGTATACACTAGAATGATTTAGAATGAATAAAATTTACGTTAAGGAAGTATTAACTATACTCATAAAGTCTTGAGGTATTAACATGGAACGATTAAATGCATGCTTACTTCTGTAATGAATGATCACATTGAGGTGATCGGAATGTTGAATTTGTAACAAGTTTTGAGGTTACAATTTAATCTAATTGACTGCAAAATTTTATTTCGGGGCTTAGAACTGTCGACAATATTGCTTAGCTGCTGAAAATATACTGTGGTGTTTTGCAGCAATGACAAGTACCATAAAGGTGCTAAAAGTATGTGAATGAAGTACTTTGTCTCTAAAGAATGAGATCAAAAACAAAAAAAAATTGTCAATAGAGCATATTAGCACCAATCTTATGATTGTTAATCCCTTGAAAGAAGGGTTATTTCCTAAACATTTATCGAACATGTTGAAAGTATAGGCATTATTGTTGTTAAGTAAAATTGAATTTGATGTTGACATCCTTATGTATGATGTAATTGACACGCTGAGCTCATTTATGATATGTTTGATATGTTTCTGATTACCTGTTCTCTAGAATGGCATGCATTATTGTATTAGAGTAATGTAAACAGGTATTGTCTTGAATAAAGACATTATAGACCAATTATGTATTTCCCAATTATAGATCGTGTTAAGGAAAAGTCTATTTTGTGGTACATGGAAGGAATTATGTCGAACAAATGATGTATAACCGCCATGACCCGAATTAGTTCCTATCTTTAATCATGATTAATAGAGTATCTAAGTATAAAATGATTTAGCTATATAAATGCGCATTAATTGTTTGTTTAATTATTTTTTATTAGACCATAATGTTGAATTATGTCACATGAGCCAAGTGGGAGAATGTAAGATTTTAATATCTTAGTATGTCTCATGTGATGTGCATGTGACATGTATTGATGTGTGTTTAGTAAATAAATGATTAAATATTAATGGGCTAAATCATATTTAGATAAGAAAGGATTGTTTCTGAAGGCCCGTTAGCTTGATGGAAGCCAATGGATAATAGTTAGGGTTTTTACCTATTTATAGGAAACAGGTCCTGTTCCTGGTCATAAGGTATTCTTTTCTCTCCCCATCATAGAACGACTATACTAAACAAATAACATAGAAAAGAATAGTAGAAGAGGCAAAGGAATAGAAACCGGGTTTCGTGGCTTTTGGTCAAAGGACATTTGGAGAACTTTCTTCCTTCTAACTCTAACAACTCTAGCAATGGATAGAGGTTAGTAATCGTATTCCTTCCGTCTCTATAACATGTGAAAGTCATGTAATTTCAAGATCCCTATTGTGGTAGTTGTAATGAATAAATTAAACTACAACTTATATGTAATTTTAATTTAGCTATAGTCAAAAATAAAGTGCCACCGCTTGGCTCCAAGAAAAATGTGTCACTAAATAAATCAAATTTTAAAATAGTGTGACGTAGTGCAAAACTAATTTTCTACCACCAAATATGTCTTTTCGGAACAACCAATATTGTGAAAATTTTAATTTTTTAATTTGCGGGTACTTATTTAAATGATACATTTATGTGAAGAATCAAATTGGGGTGACACTTAAGATTTTCTTAAGCTCAGTCTAAGGTTGAGGATAAGAGGCTTTATTAAATATACTTTGCGGTAAAAATTTAAACATTAAAACTTAAGACTTAATAAATTTAGGTTTCCAATACTTTTTTTCTATTTTTTAACCTCTTATTCGTTAAACAAACCCTTTTTTATATAGGCAAATACTTTTTTCTCTTTTCATAGGAGAGGAGGGGTTTAAACCTTAGTTCCGAAACTTTATGGCTCGTAACTCTACTAAGTGAGGTGGCTCCAAGAGAAAAAAAAGTTCCATTTTTTCTCAATCTAAACTTTGATTTTCCAATTCATAGTTACATTTTAATTTATCCTCAGAAATGAAAACTTAAGCTTTAAATAAGCTAAATTCATAAAATTATTAGTAAAATATCATATTATTATTTAAAAATATGTCATAATCAGTTTCATAGGTGTGAATCTAAACTCTACTACTGCATAAAAATCTTTTTACATCAGTTAAAAATGTTTTTACCCAATAGTTACGAAATAATGTCTAGAATGTGTAACATCCTAAATTTAATTCTTAGTATAAATTGTGTGTTGATAGCCTTAGGATAGAAGCAATTATGAAATAAGCAAGAAAATTGGCCATTTAGATATGTAAATTCAAGTTTAAAACATAGGAAATTGGGGAATGAGAATAACAAGATTGGTAGCTTACAATACAAATTCCACCGTTGGATGAGAAGTAGGATATGTGAGGAAGCCTGCGTCAAAATTTGAGGAAGATCCAACGGTTAACGAAGAAGTTATGGCCTTTCAAAGTCGGGGTGCTGCAAACTTTGCAACTTAATTGATTAAGCTGTAGCTTAATCGATTACGAACAGAATGTTGGGAAACCCTTAATCGATTAATAATCGATTAAATGACCCTGCAGTGGAAAAAAAATAAAGGTCGTTCACGCGTGATTTTGGCCATAATGCACGAAATTTCTCTCTCTAGGGCACCCAATCTCTCATCCCAAATCCATCAAGCTTCAAGGGAATCACTCCAAAGTCCACCATCAAGTCTCTCTCGGTCTCTCCACGTAAGTATTCATGATTCTTGAAGTTCCTCTCTCCCTCTAAGTTGGGTTTTCTCTCTCTCTCTCTCCTCCCTTTGGGGAAATTCGAATTTCTCTTTGAATGGGGCAATAATCTCATCATTCTTCCATTCCTTTGGCTTAGAGAAGGTTATCATCATTCTCCCTATCTTTTTGGCTTGGGAGCTCTTCGTTTTGGGAGCGTGCGGAGCGAAGGCTTGGGTTTTCCGCTCTTCCTCTCCTTGGTTAAGGTAAGGGGGTGGATATAGTGAGCATTGGCTTGTTCTAGGAAAGGGTTTGTATTTAGATATAATGGTTGGCTAGGAGTTTATGTGTTAGGGTAGGAAATTAGAAACCCCAATTTAGAAACTAAGGAAAATGTTGAAATTAGGCTTAATTATTAATTATGGAACTCTAAGAATTAGAGAATAAGGTTAGGTTTCTATGGAGGAAAATAAATGGTATGAACCCCTAATTTAGGACTTTGAATCAATAATTCGGACAAGTGAAAAGAAAATGTGGTTGTTGCATGATTATATGAAAAGATGAAGTTTGTTATTATTTGCACTCTAATTGTTTATGTGAAAAGTGAATTGTGGTTATTTGATTATAAATATGATGGTGCTTGTGCTTGGAGTAATTTTGTAAATACTAAATGGAATTGGTAGACAAATTAATGACATATAATATGGACAACTAACATTGGATGAGCATGGTGATGTATCGTAGGCCTTCGATTTGGGGGAGACGATACATCGTAAAATGGTGTTGTATTGTAGGCCTTCGATTTGGGGGAGACAATACAACGTAAACGGGGCGATGTATGTAGGCCTTCGATTTGGTGGAGACATACATACACCGTAAATAAAAGGAAATGAATAAAGGAAACAGAGAATAAAATTGGACAAGGTAAAGGTAATGGAAACGCGATGTATGTAGGCCTTCGATTTGGTGGAGACATACATACACCGTAAAATAAGGAAAAAGGTAAGGGAATGAAATTGGACAAGGTAATGGTAATGGAAACGCGATGTATGTAGGCCTTCGATTTGGTGGAGACATACATCGTGATTAGTGTATGTATGTAGGCCTTCGATTTGGTGGAGACATACATACACCGTAAAAATAAGTAAAAGGTAAGGGTTTTAAAAAGGGATTTCTTTGGAAACGGGGAAAAACAAATAAAAGGGAACCATATGGTGGAAAGGAACTAACTAAAAAGGGAACCGACATTTATAAATTAATGGAATTGGAAAATATGGTATGCTTGTGATGAATTGGTATTTATGTGAATAAATTGCTAATTGTGTTTGGCCTGGTTAGTTGTTATGTCTATCTAGAAACTGCTATTCTATTTCATGTGCAATGCTCACTCCCTTACTATACATTACAGGTACAGAGATTGAGATTGCACAGCCCCCGACCGAGCAGGTGTGCTCTCCCTCCCAGGGAGAGTAGGGTTATGGGGATTAGATACTTTTATTTTGACTTCAGCCTACGTATATTTGGTTGTGTATGAGCTGTATATGCTTTTAGAGTGAGGCTTAGGATAGTTTCTTTTGTGCAGGGTTTATGATTCATTTTGAGCATAGTTGTTGTCATGGCCTCTTGATTTAAATACTTAATATTTTGCTGGTACTCTGACACACTGATGTTTTACACTTGAGCCCATGGGACAACTATGCGATGCATATATACATTTATATTTGAGCCCTGCTGGCTCCTGTTGATTTTATAAAAAAATGTGTTTATCAGGTTGAAGATTTAGAAAAGTCCGAAAAACAAACGAAACTCCGTTCGTTTGACGGTTGATTTTCATAAGTTAAAAAGGAATTTTTAAGTATTCATTTTTAATACTTGGGAATTAAGGGTAGTACTTATTTGGGTGTTAGAATTATGGTATCAGAGCAGTTTCCCTCGGCCTTTGGAGTATGAACTCACTACTCCTATGGTTACTCACCGAGCGAGTAACCCAAGTACTTAGTTTAGTGTCTAAGTGAAGTTGTAGGATATTAGTAGTTTTATTTAATTATTCTATCATTAACTGGTTTTCCTTCCATGACTCGACAGTATGGCAGGGAGACGGGCTGACAATGATAGGATTGCTGCAATTCTCGAAAATCTGGTTCAATTGCAGCAGAACCAAGCCCAAACTCAGCAGCAACAAGCTGAGAATCTTGCAAATCTGCAACAGAACCAAGCCCAAAACATTGCAGTAGCTGCGGCAGCTGCAGCAGCAGCACCACAACCTCCTACACCACCACCAGTGGAGATTGACTGGATGGGCCGCTTTCGAAAAAGCGATCCACCGAAGTTTGAAGGGGGTTACAACCCCGATGGAGCTCAAAGATGGCTCCAGGAGATGGAGAAGGTTCTTCGCTCGCTGCAACCACCGGGTGACCAGTATATGCGACTAGTGGAGTATGTGCTAATTGGTGAGGCGGAACATTGGTGGGACCAACAGAGGAGAGGCTTGGAAGCAGCTAATGAGCTCATTTCATGGGACCTTTTCAAGGTCCGTTTTCTGGGAAAGTATTTCCCGGAAAATGTAAGAAGGGAGAAGGAGGTGGCTTTTCTTGAGCTGAAACAAGGGAACCTCAGTGTTGGAGAATATGCAGCTCAATTCGAGGACCTCATTCGTTATTCTGGCAGCTACAGGGATGCAGATGAACGCACTAAGTGTATCAAGTTTGAGGTTGGTCTCAATTCCAAGATCAAAACAGTCTTTGTCTATCAAGGAATCTCTAATCTCTCTCAACTAGTGAACATGACCAGTGCTTATGAAGATTCTCTCAAGCAGGAACAAGCAGAGGAGCGAAGCAAGGCATCTCAGAAATTGGCTGGTCCTATTAGGGGCAAGGGTCCTATGCAGAAATCTGGTCCTTATTCTAATCCTAGACCTTCAGTCCCTAGAGGAGCAGGGCAATCTGCAGTAACTCTTGGTCCTATTCCTACATGTACACATTGTGGGAGGCAACACAGGGGAGTATGCTGGAATATGGGTCGAAGGGATGGACTCTGCTACTTATGTGGACAGGCCGGTCATTTTGTTTCCAACTGCCCTAAAAATACTGTGAAGAGAGAGGTCAATGTGGCTAGTGCACAGAAATCTGGTGGGAGTCAGCCAATGCAGAAGGGCAAGGTGTACACCCTAGATGGCGAAGAGGTGACAGATGAGGATGAGCTGATCAGAGGTATATGTCATGTCAATGGCAGTTCTTGTGGTGTTTTGTTTGATTGTGGTGCATCCCATTCATTCATTTCTATGGAATGCATGAAGAGACTAGGGTTGTCTACTATAGAAATGCCTTATAAGTTGTCGGTTTCTACCCCTACGAATTCTTCAGTTATTACTTCTCAAATGTGTTTGGATTTTCCACTTCGAGTTTTGGAGCGGGAATTCAAAATCAATCTCATTTGCCTGCCTTTGACTAGATTAGATGTTATCCTGGGTATGGACTGGATGGCTCAGCATCATGTTCTTATTGACTGTCGTAAGAAAGCAGTCATCTTTAGTGATTCTACTCTGTCTGCCATGGAAGTTGATGAAGTTTCTGATGTAAGTCAAATTCCTGTGGTCCGTGAGTTTCCGGAAGTCTTTTCTACGGAGATTCCCGGATTGCCTCCAAGAAGAGAAGTTGAGTTTAGTATTGATCTGAAGCCTGGTACAGGTCCAATTTCTATTGCACCTTAAAAAATGGCGCCTCCGGAATTGGAAGAATTGAAGAAGCAGTTGGAGGAGCTATTAGCAAAGGGACTTGTCAGGCCAAGTATATCACCCTAGGGTGCTCCTATCCTCTTTGTCAAGAAGAAAGACGGTAGCCTTCGGATGTGCACTGATTACAGGCAATTGAATGCAGTGACGGTAAAGAACAAATATCCGCTCCCTCGCATTGATGATTTTTTGGATCAGTTGAGGGGTGCATTAGTATTCTCTAAGATTGACCTCCGATCGGGATACCATCAGATCCGCATCCGTGAAGAGGACATTCCAAAAACTGCTTTCAGGACGCGTTACGGGCACTTTGAGTATGTGGTGATGCCCTTCGGTTTGACCAACGCTTCTGCAATATACATGGACTACATGAATAGGATCTTCATGCCATACTTGGATTCTTTTGTCATTGTGTTCATCGATGACATCCTGATTTATTCTAAGAGTCCGGGTGAACATGAAGAACATTTGCGGATTGTGCTGCAGGTCCTCAAAGAAAAGCAGTTGTATGCCAAGCTGTCTAAATGTAGCTTTTGGTTGGATGAAGTCCATTTTCTGGGACATGTGATTTCCGCACAGGGAGTTGCTGTGGATCCCTCCAAGGTGGAAGCAGTGTTAAAGTGGGAGAGGCCCACAACAATCACAGAAATCAGAAGCTTTTTAGGATTGGCAGGTTACTATCGGAGATTCATTGAAGGTTTCTCCAAACTGGCTCTCCCATTGACAATGTTAACCAGGAAAGAGGTCCCTTATCAATGGTCACAACAGTGTGAGAGCAGTTTCTTAGAACTGAAGAAGAGATTGACGAGTTCACCGGTTCTGACCTTGCCGGAACCAACCCAACCCTTTGATGTGTATTGTGATGCTTCGAAGCTAGGCTTGGGTTGTGTACTTATGCAACAAGGCAAAGTTGTGGCCTATGCATCCAGGCAGTTGCGACAGCATGAGCAGAATTATCCGACTCATGACTTGGAATTAGCAGCTATGGTGTTTGGTTTGAAAATTTGGAGACATTACTTGTATGGCACAAAGTTTGAGGTGTTCAGTGACCACAAGAGTCTCCGTTATCTCTTCGATCAAAAGGAGTTGAATATGAGACAGAGGAGATGGATGGAGTTCCTGAAAGATTATGATTTCCATCTTCAATACCATCCGGGTAAAGCTAATGTGGTGGCTGATGCATTGAGTCATAAAACCCTTCATGTTAGCAACTTGATGGTGAAGGAGATGCAGCTGATTCAGGAGTTTAGTGATCTTAACTTGAACATGCTGGTGAAAGAGAAGAGTATTGTTCTGGAAATGTTGCAGGTTACTAGTGAGTTGATGGATTTGATAAAGGAGAGGCAAGCAGATGATGAAGAACTCCAGAAGTTGTTAGAAGGAACAGGAAGTAAAGAGGAACCTGATTTCATCAAGGGTGCTGATGGAATCATCAGATTCAGAGGTAGAATATGTGTTCCAATGGACTTCCAGATTCGAAGAGACATATTGTGGGAAGCTCACCAAACAAAACTGAGCTTCCATCCCGGTACAGCAAAGATGTATCAGGATTTGAAGAGGATCTATTGGTGGCCAGGGTTGAAGTCTGATGTGGCCGACCATGTGTCTCACTGATTGACTTGTCAGAAGGTGATGATTGAGCACCAAAAGCCAGGTGGTCCGTTGCGATCACTTGACATCCCTGAATGGAAGTGGGATAGCATAGCCATGGACTTTGTGACGGGTCTACCTAGAACTACTGCAGGTTGTGATGGTGTATGGGTTGTTGTAGACCGTTTAACAAAGTGTTCTCACTTTATTGCAATCCATAAGAATTACACACTGGAAAAGCTGACACAGTTGTATATTCGGGACATAGTGAAGCTTCATGGTGTGCCTTCGAGTATTGTGTCTGACCGTGATCCGCGGTTTCTATCCAGATTTTGGCAGAGTCTTCAGCAGGCCTTGGGTACTAAGTTGAGGTTTAGTACAGCCTATCATCCTCAAACTGATGGGCAGTCCGAGCGTACTATTCAGACTTTGGAGGATCTGTTGAGTGCTTGTGTTCTAGAGCAGGCTGGTAGTTGGGAGCAGTTGTTACCATTGATGGAATTTACTTACAACAACAGCTTTCACTCCAGTATTGGCATGGCACCTTTTGAGGCACTCTATGGAAGAAAGTGTAGAACGCCTCTTTGTTGGTTCCAGATTGGGGAGAACTTGTTGACTGGGCCAGAGTTGGTGCAAGAAACCACAGAGAAGATCGCGATGATTAAGGATAAGATGAAGACTTCTCAAGACAGGCAAAAGAGCTATGCAGATAAGCGTAGGAGACCCCTAGAGTTTGATGTGGGTGATCATGTGTTTCTTAGGGTGTCCCCTACCACTGGCATTGGTCGAGCAATCAAGTCAAAGAAGCTGACTCCGAGGTTTGTTGGACCTTATGAGATTCTGGAGAGAGTTGGACCTTTGGCGTACAGGATTGCTTTGCCTCCACACTTGTCTAAACTTCATGGTGTATTTCATGTTTCCCAGCTGAGGAAGTACATTCATGACCCCTCCCATGTGGTTGCAGCTGACGATTTGCCTTTGAAGGGGAATCTTACTTTTGAGATCCTCCCGATCAGAATTGAGGACAGGCAGATTAAGCAGCTCCGGGGCAAGGAAATTCCATTGATGAAGGTGATTTGGAACAGAAACAACGTGGAAGAGGCTACTTGGGAGCTGGAGAGCAAGATGAAGGAGTCTTATCCTCAGTTGTTTCAGGACAGCTGAATTTCGAGGACGAAATTCTGGTAAGTGGTAGAGGATTGTAACATCCTAAATTTAATTCTTAGTATAAATTGTGTGTTTATAGCCTTAGGATAGAAGCAATTATGAAATAAGCAAGAAAATTGGCCATTTAGACATGTAAATTCAAGTTTAAAACATAGGAAATTGGGGAATGAGAATAACAAGATTGGTAGCTTAGAATACAAATTCCACCGTTGGATGTGAAGTAGGATATGTGAGGAAGCCTGTGTCAAAATTTGAGGAAGATCCAACGGTTAACGAAGAAGTTATGGCCTTTCAAAGTCGGGGTGCTGCAAACTTTGCAACTTAATCGATTAAGCTGCAGCTTAATCGATTAAGACCAGAATGTTGGGAAACCCTTAATCGATTAATAATCGATTAAACGACCCTGCAGTGGAAAAAAAATAAAGGTCGTTCACGCGTGATTTTGGCCATAATGCACGAAATTTCTCTCTCTAGGGCACCCAATCTCTCATCCCAAATCCATCAAGCTTCAAGGGAATCACTCCAAAGTCCACCATCAAGTCTCTCTCGGTCTCTCCACGTAAGTATTCATGATTCTTGAAGTTCCTCTCTCCCTCTAAGTTGGGTTTTCTCTCTCTCTCTCTTTCCTCCCTTTGGGGAAATTCGAATTTCTCTTTGAATGAGGCAATAATCTCATCATTCTTCCATTCCTTTGGCTTAGAGAAGGTTATCATCATTCTCCCTATCTTTTTGGCTTGGGAGCTCTTCGTTTTGGGAGCGTGCGGAGCGAAGGCTTGGGTTTTCCGCTCTTCCTCTCCTTGGTTAAGGTAAGGGGTTGGATATAGTGAGCATTGGCTTGTTCTAGGAAAGGGTTTGTATTTAGATATAATGGTTGGCTAGGAGTTTATGTGTTAGGGTAGGAAATTAGAAACCCCAATTTAGAAACTAAGGAAAATGTTGAAATTAGGCTTAATTATTAATTATGGAAATCTAAGAATTAGAGAATAAGGTTAGGTTTCTATGGAGGAAAATAAATGGTATGAACCCCTAATTTAGGACTTTGAATCAATAATTTGGACAAGTGAAAAGAAAATGTGGTTGTTGCATGATTATATGAAAAGGTGAAGTTTGTTATTATTTGCACTCTAATTGTTTATGTGAAAAGTGAATTGTGGTTATTTGATTATAAATATGATGGTGCTTGTGCTTGGAGTAATTTTGTAAATACTAAATGGAAATGGTAGACAAATTAATGACATATAATATGGACAACTAACATTGGATGAGCATGGTGATGTATCGTAGGCCTTCGATTTGGGGGAGACGATACATCGTAAAATGGTGTTGTATTGTAGGCCTTCGATTTGGGGGAGACAATACAACGTAAACGGGGCGATGTATGTAGGCCTTCGATTTGGTGGAGACATACATACATCGTAAATAAAAGGAAATGAATAAAGGAAACATTGAATAAAATTGGACAAGGTAAAGGTAATGGAAACGCGATGTATGTAGGCCTTCGATTTGGTGGACACATACATCGTGATTGGTGTATGTATGTAGGCCTTCGATTTGGTGGAGACATACATACACCGTAAAAATAAGGAAAAAGGTAAGGGAATAAAATTGGACAAGGTAATGGTAATGGAAACGCGATGTATGTAGGCCTTCGATTTGGTGGAGACATACATCGTGATTGGTGTATGTATGTAGGCCTTCGATTTGGTGGAGACATACATACACCGTAAAAATAAGTAAAAGGTAAGGGTTTTAAAAAGGGATTTCTTTGGAAACGGGGAAAAACAAATAAAAGGGAACCATATGGTGGAAAGGAACTAACTAAAAAGGGAACCGACATTTATAAATTAATGGAATTGGAAAATATGGTATGCTTGCGATGAATTGGTATTTATGTGAATAAATTGCTAATTGTGTTTGTCCTGGTTAGTTTTTATGTCTATCTAGAAACTGCTATTCTATTTCATGTGCAATGCTCACTCCCTTACTATACATTACAGGTACAGAGATTGAGATTGCACAGCCCCCGGCCGAGCAGGTGTGCTCTCCCTCCCAGGGAGAGTAGGGTTATGGGGATTATATACTTTTATTTTGACTTCGGCCCCGTATATTTGGTTGTGTATGAGCTGTATATGCTTTTAGAGTGAGGCTTAGGATAGTTTCTTTTGTGCAGGGTTTATGATTCATTTTGAGCATAGTTGTTGTCATGGCCTCTTGATTTAAATACTTAACATTTTGCTGGTACTCTGACACACTGATGTTTTACACTTGAGCCCATGGGGCAACTATGCGATGCATATATACATTTATATTTGAGCCCTGCTGGCTCCTGTTGATTTTATAAAAATGTGTTTATCAGGTTGAAGATTTAGAAAAGTCCGAAAAACAAAATAAACTCTGTCCGTTTGACGGTTGATTTTCATAAGTTAAAAAGGAATTTTTAAGTACACATTTTTAATACTTGGGAATTAAGGGTAGTACTTATTTGGGTGTTACAGAATGTAGATGCGAAAAGTTGGGTCTTTTAACATTAATTGAAACCCATGTGAAAAAACTTTTAACTTCAGTTTGATTACAACTGATGTTGAAAACCCACTTTTAAATATCAGTTGATATTAATAAAAGTGTGTCTTTCAGATCAATTATTTGGCCAATCGATATTAAAAATAGACTTTAAAAAAAATTACAAAAAAATAGACAATATCAGCCAAATATCATAATTATTTTGCAATTAATATATAATATCAAAGCTTCTAGACCATACATTAATTCAAATAACATAACTTCATTTCGACATTAATGTTCTATTACAACACCAATTTTTTGAAACATAACTTCACTAATAATAAAAAGAAGTGCTGTAAATCAGGGGATGCTAGCATAAATGCATGGTAAGGGATATGTTGTTACTTAAGCAAATGGTTGGGGTTCGATACTCAGCTCTTGCGAATGTAAGAGGTCTCTTAAGAGACTATCCCATGAAAGAACCCGACAATGTCGAGAGAATTAGTCACCTAATTGCATGGAACTTGGAAGGATACCTTCAAAAAAAGAAAGTAGTGTTGTAAGTCTTTAACAAGACACACATCGAAACACACCTATATGAATAATAATTCATATGTAGAAAAGTAATATTTGGTTTTTCCAGCTAGTTATTCAATGGAACAAACTCAAAAAACTCAATTTTCTATTGTTCTAATTAGTTTTAATTACTTACAAATATTTTACTAAACCTATAATTACACAGAAAATCAATCACACAGAAATATTAACATTTTATTCATTAATATCAAAAATCCATAATGTTATAATTCTCCCCCACTTGTATGAATTTCATCCCCGAAATTCGACATTTACAATAATGTTGGGGCATGATGCTCTCATTTTCTCTTCTAATTCCCATGTGGCATCCTCTACATTGCCTCTATTCCATATCACCTTAACTAGAGGGATTTCTTTTTCGCCCAACTGCTTTATCCTTCTACCTTCAATCCGCACAGGTTGAACTTCAAATGTAGGATTCTCCCGCAATAGAATCACATCTAGTTCTATGACATGTGAGGGATCATGGATATACTTCCAAAGTTGTGATACATGGAATACAATGTGGACGTTGGAAAAGAAGGGAGATAAAGCGATTTGGTTTGCCACTGGTCCAACCTTCTTCAAGATTTGGTAAGGGCTTATGAATTTTGGGGTTAGTTTCTTAGGTTTCATGACCTACCAACTCTAATAGTAGGTACAACCCTTGGAAATATGTGATGCCCCTCTTGAAACTCAAATGGGCTCCTTCTCTTGTTGTAACACTCTACCTTAATTAATACTCTAATTATCCAATTAGGATTTAGTTACTTGAAAATTTCTTTTTAAGACTCTTAGTTACTTATGAAAATCTCCGTGAAATTGGACGGAATTTACTTTGTTTATATAACTTTCCAAAATATTAGTTATCCCTGAAAAACAATTTTCAACACAATCATAATATTAACATAATAGCCCAGAAACATAATTTAAAATATATTTACAAGTTTTTGGATTTGTGTGATTTCCCCAAAAATAATATACATACATAAAGTTTTCAAATTAAAAACCCCGACCAAACATGGTCACCCAATTAACTACTTACACTCCACGGGGTGGAGTGTATTTCTGCTAAGTCATGCATTAGTGTAAGCTCCATTTTTGTACCTGTATAAAAAAAAGGCAATGTAGATACCCAATTTTGTCCCCCCAATCAAAATAAAATAAAAAATAATAAAATTGTTTTGTTTTAAAAATAAAAAAGATGAAAAATAAAAAATAATAAAAATGTTTTGTTTTAAAAATAAGATGAAAAATAAAAATAAAAAAAAGATTTTGAAAAAAGTATTTTTTTTTGTAAAAAATAAAAAAACGAAATTAAAAAAAAAAGATAAGGTAAAAATGTGTTTTTGGTAAAAGATTTGATTAGTTTTTTTGAGGATAAAGATAAAAAACTTTTTTGTTAAAAGGATTTGTTTTCTTATAAAAGGATTATCATCAAATTTGTATTTATTTAAAAAAAAAAAGATTGAGAGTCGATCTTTAACAAAATTTGAAAGATTTAATTGAGGAATAAACCAGAAAATATTCTACTAGGCTTTCAAAGCCTATTGAAAAACCTTGTTTTTCTTAACCTAATTTTTCCCATCAATAGAGCTCTCTTTCTCACTTTAAAAACACAAAATTTTTTTTAGATACACAATTTCATATATGCAATTTCTAGATATTTTGCACAATAATATTTCCATTCTGTTTCTCCTATTGTGCAAAATCGATATATTCTGGTTTTCAGTATTAGATTAGATCATGGTATGCAATTCTTGCTGGTGCATTAGATCATATGTGAAATGTGCCTAGTGGCTAATACTCTCCTCTGTTGCCACAGCCTTCTTCTATACCATGTCCCTTTCTTTTTCTATTTTATTTCTTTCATTATTTCAATCATTTTCAGCAAATAATGTATAACAATATACTAATATAATTAAAATGTAGTCATTTAATTTTTGCAGGGAATTTAATTATTTTAAAGAACTTCTTAATTTTAATTACCAGATGCTAATATTTCTGTTTTGCATCTTAAATAAATTTAATTTTTAAATTTCTATTATATCTTTTTTTGTTTTAAATTTCAATTATATCTTTCAATTCATGTTATTGAATTTTAAGATATATTGTAAATTCAATTCTTAAATTTAAATTAAAATTAATTAAGATCTTAAATTTAGTAACTAAACATTCCTTGAATTTTTTTCTATTTTATCATTAATTAAATCAGAATTGGATATGCTTTGGTAAGCCGATTTTTCTCGCCCAAATTCTTTAGTGGTGAGATCTCTCGAACTTTCCTCTTTGTATTCAAATATATTTATATAAACAAACGAATTTTCTTTTAGATAAATGACTTTTAAAATAAAATAGATAAAAAACTTTTTTTAAACAAAATTATATAGATTTTATTACTTAATTATTACTTATATGCGTTTTGGAAATCCACCTTTCTATGACTAAATGTCGAGGTCTTGTGCATACTTCCTCTCTGCATCAAACATTTTTATAATAAAACTAAAAAACATTAAAAGCTAATTTAGAACTACGTAGCCTGATTCCTCATTATTTAATGAGGGTACGTAGGACCAGGGGCAACCTTGTCAGGCACAACCATAAAAAACAAATAAGTTTTGGCAAATCAATTAGTTGGGTCTTTTAATTAAAGTCAATTTGTAACACTCATTTTATGTCCTCTTACTTTATAAGAAAAGTAATAAGTTTAAGAATACTTGGACTTGTTATCGTTGGAGAAGGATCTAAAAATAAGAAATTATCCCTTCCCTGGAAAATTTATTTTCACAAACACTTGATTAATAATGAAGGTGACTCGTAAAATCAGAGTTTGCGGAAACATAGTAAAATCACCATATTACCCTCCCAAAATATATCAAGTGTAACAAGTCCATTATTATAAAATAAGTATTATGATGAAACTGAATTCCTTTTATGATACCTTTTTCCAAAATATGTATCATATAAATTCTATAAAAATAGAAATGTTATAGAGCTGGTCACTGGTCCCTTGTCCAAACATCCTTCTGGTCGGATCCTCGATATCTGCACAACGGGTTCCCAACCCACAGTTTCTACACTCTGCATGCACCTAAGAGACATCTCCCCTTACTGATTCTTGTGCAAGCTAGATGCACGATCAACACCTAATAAGGGCATGGGGGTTAGCTATACATATTCGCATAATCAAATGAGAATAAAACTAACATCCACAAGTTAACATGCAGCAAATCATGATGCATAATCATATGAGAACACCCGGTTAATCGTAATAATTCTTTCAATGCAGGTGGCATGATGCATGATTTCCTTCCACAACTAAGGCCTCTCAAAGTCCATCTTGGACGTCCATCCCATACACCGTTGTGTTCCCGGAACACTGACATTCGTTCTCAGAACGTAATGCCAAACCATACTTGGATGATAAGCATTCACTCCCAGAGTGTGCATCACGTTCCCATAATGTGTAGCAAACCATACTTGGATAAATAAGCATCACTCCCAGAGTGTGCATCACGTTCCCAGAACGATACGTTCCCATAACGTATAAAAACCAGGTCCCGGACACTGGCCACATATCTATAATGTGTCATCCAGTAGGTTGCTTATCAATGTGTTCCCAGAACACTATCATACGTTCCCGGAACGTATATAACCAGGTCCCAGACACTGGCCACATATCTATAATGTGTCATCAAGTAGGTTACAATTTGGTACTCCCGGAGTACCCTCCTCATATTCCCAGAATATGATAAACGTTCCTACCAACCAAACTTCCATTCTATATGAATACACAATCATCAAGGTTGGTTTTATCTTTAATTCCATTATTATACCAATGTGTTCCCAGAACACTAACATACGTTCCCAGAACGTATCGCAAACCATACTTGGAATAAAATCAAGCACCACTCCCAGAGTGTGCATCACGTTCCCAGAACGTGTCCAAGAAACCACGTCCCAGACAATGGCCACATTCCCAGAATGTGTCATCAAGTAGGTTGCATATCAATTTGGTACTCCTAGAGTACAGGGTCATGATCCCATTAATTTCATTATTATGACTTAGAAAAACACAACTTCTGAATGATATCTTGAGGTATAGCTTTACTCATAAAATTCACCTTTGAATTTAAATTTAACCTATACTCATAGACCTGGATTGAGAGAATATAATCATTGATATCAAAATCCTTACTCAAAACTTAACTTTTATTTTTAAGTTTTCAGGTACTAACCGGTTACATCATCACCTAACCGGTTAGAATTACAGACCTGAATATAAAACCACTGATTTTCCAAGAATCTTTTCTTAAATTATCTACTCAATCCAATAACAAGGTCTTAGCATAACAGAATACCTCAAGTTCAACACATAATATCATTCAAAAGATCTAAGTCATAATCCAATTTCATTTAGGCATAATTTCCTCTTGAAATTATCCTTTGATATTAAGGTATTAACTCCTAATTTTCAATCTGAATTATTACCACAAAATCAACTTCATTTCAGATTGAATTCCAGTGAAATTAGGGTCTAGATTTGAGTAACATTGATAAGACCACAGAACTGATTTCAGAAACTTATTTTCTTTAACAATTTTACAGTGTCTAACCGGTTACAATTATCGAGTAACCGGTTAGATTGTGCAGTCAGCACATTGAAATATGAAGTTTTGCAAACCATTCTTTTCATTACTCAAATCTAACCAATTTCAACATTCAAAAGATTTCATATACCTTAAGTAAACATGTTTAACCACAGAAACACATTCACCTTACATGCATTCAATTTAGATACTCACATTGCACATAATTGCACATATTTCACAACTTAATGCATCAATTCACATAATATCAAATTAAGTCATGAAATTGTCATCACAACAGCTTGCATGCATCATATTATGATTGCTCAAAAACAGAAATGAGCTTAAATTGGCCTCCAAGCCATAAAACTAATTCCAACTATGCCCTTAGAGTCTCTTGGTGACTCATCCTATTTACCAACATGTTTTTCCTCATTCTAGCAAATAGTAAGCTTCCCCCTTACCTTAGGTTCGTGCTTGATCCAAAACATTGCAGAGAGAAAGGCTCCAACACAGATTTCCATTAAATTCACAGTTCTGCTCTCAGCCACGATTTTATCAACAGGGTCCAAAGACCAGAAGATTTGACATAGCAATTGGCCAAATAAATTGGGGAAAACAATTAGGACTCAATATAGGTAACATGCACTAGAGAATCAAAGAGGTTCGAGACTTAAAGGTTAACTATGCTTACCAAAATCGAATATGGAATTCAGCTTCCAGAACCAGAACAACAGAGAACTCAGACTCAAACTCCTAGCTTCCAAGCTTGATTCCTCCACCCACACGAACACTCAACTTACAAGGTGTATATCACTGGAAAGCTCTTGATTTAAGCTTTCCAGAATGGTGTGTTTCACTCTCTAACTCTCAAAGAAGGAGACGAATTGCTTAGAACGAATTTGGAACCCTAATTACCCTTCTTCAACAAGAATTGCAGCAATAAACCCTTGATCTTCAGCAATTCCACTATTTATAGAGAAATTGGCCTCTCATGCATAGCGACACGCGTCTCCCACCATGAATCAAGTGGGATTCGTGGCGAATTCTGGGTTAAACCGCGTGATTACTCATCAAACGCACTAACCCAGTTTTCTGAGTTCATCGTGTAACCGGTTACAAAGCCCTTCTAACCGGTTACATGCTGATAAAATTCAAAAATTAATAATTTAATTACTCTTTCTTCAAAAACCTTTTTAATATTGCAATTAGGTCCCAACCCAAGGACTGAATTACAATATTCATATTTTTGTACAAAATAACCATATAAAAATATTTCTCATATTTTTATATATAAAAACACACAATGTTCAAAAACTAAAACTTTACAAACCAACATAAATCAATTATAAAATAATTGTTATAATTAATTTCTTGGTTATTGGGAGACGAAAATTAGGGGTGTTACACAATCAAGGTACCGTTTTCGAACGGGCAGACGGGGTGCTAATACCTTCCCTGGCCTGTAACCGACTCCCAAACCCAAAATCTATCTGATGCAAGACCAATCTTTATCCGTTTTAATTAATAATTATTTTTTCCGCATTTTTGCAACAAAATGCGGTGGTGACTCCATATTGGGCCAATCGACCCCACTCGTAGGCGAGGCCCCAAGGGCAACCCGAGACCCCGGCCGCGACAGCTGGCGACTCCACTGGGGACAAGCCAAATAAGAGAGTCAGGCCTAAATGATTGGTTGTTTTTAAAGGACCTGTTTTTTTTATTCTAATTGGTTTGCCTATAATTAATTGTTTATTGTACAAATTTGTTTAATTTTTTTATATTTGTTTAATTATATAATTAATTCTTTCGGGTTTTTTTTGTAAGGTTGGATTTTTATTATTATTATTATTATTTTTTCTAAAAATTTTGTATGCCACTGAAATAGGTTATTTTACACGGGTCTTGGCACACACGGAAACCATATACCGGGTACTTTTATTTAAGCCATAAGTTTAGGGGTGTTTTTGCCCTACTTTTGACTTACCAAGTATATGGTCTCTTTAGTGTGCAAAAGTACCACTCGGATTGGAAACCATTTCTTGTGAGCACGACCTTTGGGAGGTGCGTCCTACCTATTTTGGGAGGCGTGGCCAAGCTCTTGTTGATTGTTTGCGAGGTGGGTCCTCACCTTAAAGAGTGAGGGCAATCCGGGAACCTTTATAAGTCTAGAGCCACCATTGAATACACGTTATGTTACATTCTATCTTGGAACTTGAATAAATCCGTCATGATTCCCCTTCATTCACTATCAAAGGATAACAGGTACCAAAACTTACTTAATCTTTGAAAAAGCTGTGGGGATTGTGCCGATCAAACAAATTAAAAAAAATATAATCTTTTTCAAGTTATCAAATTAGAATGTTACACTTTAGTTATACCATAGAACAATGTCATAGGACTGTGGCCAATAGACATCCCAAAAACCTTGTAGGATCTACCATGAGGGGGCATATTCTCTATCTCTTATCGCATTCTGTTTAATATAAGTTGGGACCACCATCCCACATAAGTGGGGTGACCTACCGTCATCCAAGCCAGAATGATGTAAGGGGCACCATTGCACTTTGGTAACCTTATGCCATGAAGAAGGTCTTTTCTTTTCATATGAATTAAACCTGCAATAGGGCTCACCGCCCTAAGGGTAAATTTCATTTTCATATCCATCATTTCACTTGGGATAATCCCTCGTCGTTCCAGGTGGGCCCAAATTATATGGCTATTGTCAATTCATTATGGCATTCCATGTCCTGTAATGAAGGCTTAATCGCCCCCAAATAGGGTCACTTACCCTAGGGGCATGCATCTTCATTTGCATCATAACATTTAATCCTAATAAAATAAATAAAATTTTGGAGTGTCCCACCATCATTCTAAAGTTGGCCAGAACTATATGAATGTTATCAATCCATCTTGATGCCTCATATTGGTAATGAAGGCTTAATCGCCTCCAAATAGGATCCTATGGAATTCTAAGGGCACTGCATCATGCATTTTATATTATCACATTCATGTGCATTAAACAAAGTTCTAAATATCTCTTCATTTACAAGAGGAAAGACTTTGTCACAATTGCTCGGAAGCACCAATATCGGACTCGACTACAAGCAAGGATCATGGCTGAAGATAATCAATCGTTTGAAGAACTCCGAGCAGAAGTAGTAGGACTCAAAACACAAATGGGTCAGATATTTGGTTTGTTGGAGAAGTTGGATGAACAAAGAAATGTCGAGGGGAACTATGTAGTGGTTGAACCAACCGGTGGAGGTACGACCTGGCGAGAACTTGGACTCCCTCCAGGTTATACCCCTCTAGTTGAAGGAGAAGCTCCTGGTTCTCAATTGAATGTTCAATTAGAAGCATCGAGGACTACTCAAAAAGGCCCTACTAGGGGTGCAACTCATGTGACACCACCAGTAAACACTGAAAGAGTCACAACCACTACCGTGATTCCTCAAGCCGATGCTGCAAAATGGGAACTCTTGGAATCACTAGCTGCAAAGGTGAAATTAATTGAAGGAAGAAAATCATATGGGTTGAAAGATACTATTGATATGTGCCTGGTCCCAGATTTGGTGGTACCCCCTGACTTCAAAGTGCCAGATTGAGAAATATCAAGGTGTGACTTGCCCTGATCAACATCTGACCATGTACACAAGAAAGATGACCAACTACGCCAAGGATCACTAAATGATGATTCACTTTTTCCAAGACAGTCTTATAGGTGCTGCTTCTAGTTGGTATATGAGATTGGAAAAGAGCAAGATCAAGACCTTTGATGGTTTAAAAGAGGCCTTTGTTAAACAATATAGGTTTTAGTTGGACATTGCACCAACCCGGACTCAGCTACAAAATATGTTTAAGAAGAACAATGAAAGCTTCCGAGACTATGCTTTGAGGTGGAGGGCACTGGTAGCTCAAGTGGATCCCCCACTTCTTGACAAAGAAATGATCACCATGTTTCTAAACACTTTGTAAAACCCTTACTACTCTGCAATGATTGGATAAGTTTCTGTTGACTTTGGAGTTTTAATAACTATAGGAGAAAGGATTGAAGGAGGAATGAGAACTGGAAAGATTCAAGATGGACAAGGAGGATCTTCTGGCAGCCAAAGACCGGGATTCTCAAGGAAAAAGGAAGGTGAAACTAATGCCGTGTTGACTGAAAATTCAAGTAAGCCAAATCGCCCAAACCAAACATCTACCTGTTACCAAAACTCTCATACCTCACAAACAGTCCAAACACAAGCCTACCCCGAGCAATCCAATCCACATTACCAAGCCCAGATACAGTTTTAAAACCAAGAAAAACCAAAAAGAAAGTTTGACCCTATACCCATGACATACACTGAGCTCTATGAGTATTTGCTAAAACAAGGAGCAGTTGAACCACAACCTGGAAAAATACCCTCGCTTGACCCATCACCTTCATCGTATAGGGCTGGTCAGCATTGTGCTTGCCACGTGGGACTTGAAGGACATTCTTTGGAAAGTTGTTTGGGTTTGAAATATCATGTTCAAAACCTGATAGATCGTGGTAGGTTGGACTTCAAAGTCAATGCTACAGATGTGGAGAACAATCCTCTGCCTGAACAGACAAGTTAAATGGGTTATAAGATAGGAATCAATGGTATCGAACAATCCTATCTCTCTACCCAATGCTCTAGGACTACTAAATAATGGGCAAAATTTGTTTTCCCCTCCTTCTTCAATAATTGTAGGCCATTTTTTTGGTCATTTCTAAGTTATTCAATAATGAAATCTCCGTTTTGTTGCATATCTCTTTAACAATTATTTACTAGTTTTTTTTATCATGTGAATAAACCATCTAATCACATTTCCATTAAATAAAAATAATAAATAAAAAAAAAATTTGATTCTTGCATTAACTTGAGATGTTTGATTCAATTTTGAAATTGGAAGGAGTAATTGAAACCCATCAATGGTGTGGACCCTCAAGTAGATTCTTTTAATGATACAAGGCACTCTTTGCAAATCCCAAACACTAAGGAGATATCTCTAGTTACCCCATTGAGCTTTGACATTTTGAAAGGGAGATCATTTCATTTGACCCATATCATGTGTATAACCTGGGGCGGTTAGTTTTTCAAACAATTTTTGTCAATTATTCAAATATCAAAGATGATTACTTTTTTTAACAAACCCAAACACATTTGATCCATTGTTCACCCCATTTGTGCTCCAACAGAAAATTTTATTCTTAAAATCTCAAAAACAATTTTTACTCGAGCAATAATGAGAATCAAATGTAAAGAAAGAGGTTTCCGTGGTTGAAGTGCAAGCAAGAGAAATAAAGAGCTCACGAATATCCCCAGAAAACTAAAGTCAAAAGAATGAAAGCAAAAATACAAAAAAGTTCAAGAAGCATGATGGGAATCCGCGATGCTTGCACAGACCACGCTAAGAGTCACACCAAAGAAAGATTCTCATTTAAACTCCACATCAATTTTTGGGTCTTTATATACATTCTTTCATAAGCCACATCATCACCCCTTAACCACGTGCAACCATTAAAAAATCCTCTTGATGATTTGAAAATTGTGCAAAATTTGTTTGGAAAGACTAGGTAGAAGGAGAAAATGGAGAAATAAGAAGGGTAAGGGAAGCACAAATATTTTGAGCCTCATGTCCATTTGTTTGAAAATGAAAGCCTTGAAGCCCTTGGCCACGTTACAAGCTTAAAAGATCTTTTCGAGAATTGATCTACTTGAGAAACATACTAAGGTGAAAAGAAAACTGATTTCAGTGATTTTGTGAAAATTTGGACGAAAACATCTCATTTCTAATGTATGCATCAATTTAAACCAAGACCACCACTTTCATATGAACTCAAACACTTTTATATCATATGATTTTTGCATTAGTATTTCTTGTTAGGTTGAAAACTCGAAAGGGCGGCCTAGGCAAAAGTTATTGCAACCCGCTAGGTTGAAAACCTGAAAGGGCGACCTAGGCAAAAGTTAGGGTCAAATAAAAGAGAATGAGTGAAGTCTTCACATAAGGGCAATTCAGGGGGTGTGATCCCTCTTCAAAGCCAACACTGGGGCAATGTTGTTGAATTGATTCCCTAGTCCTCTCATGCACATACTGGGGCAGATTTTTTATTATTTTCTGCGAAAAAATAATAAAAAAATCTTGCGATCACCACTACAGATTATTAACCTTTTTCCTAAGCTCTCTCAAGCACAAACCAAGATGATACTGGGGCAGTTTTTAGGATGAAATTGTCTTTTGAAATATGAGGATTACCAATAAATATGTTTCATGAAGATACTGGCGCAAATTTATTCTTGTCCTTTCAATTGGTGTAAGTGCAAGCATGGAGCCAATCAGGCGAACAAGTCATCAACCCATCAACACAATTATTCAATGGTGAACCATGCTTCAGTCGAGTCCATTACGGTTGAAAGAAAAATAAAAAAATAAAAAAAGGGACATGTTATATTGAGTTAGACTTCATTCCATGCGCATGCATCCTACATATTGCATACCCCTAAAAGAATATTGAAAAAAAAAAAACATTTGCATCATGCATCATATTTCATAAATGCATCAAACTCATGCATACATTTGAGGTCATAGCATTTCATTTCATTCAGTTGAAAGTCAAATAAAAATAAATACATCAAGCATCATTACATTTCATAACATTTTCATAATGCATCACATTACATCATCACATTCAAACATTCAAAAACACACCTTTTTTCATTCCATTAAATACTTTGTTCATAAATCTATGCAATTATATCAACCATTCGAGCAACTGATCCAAGATTATCTCATCTTTTCGAGCAACTGATCCAAGGTTGTCTCATATTCTGAGTGACTGATCCAAGGTCATCTCAATTATTCTGAGTAACTGATCTAAGGTCATCTCAATTATTCGAGTAACCGATCCAAGGTTCTCTCATCTTTTCGAGCAACTAATCCATGGTTGTCTCATATTCCGAGTGACTGATCCAAGGTCATCTCAATTATTCGAGTAACCGATCCAAGGTTATCTCATTTTTTCGAGCAACTGATCCAAGGTTGTCTTATATTCTGAGTGACTGATCCAAGGTCATCTCAATTATTCGAGTAACCGATCCAAGGTTATCTCATTTTTTCGAGCAACTGATCCAAGGTTGTCTCATATTCTGAGTGATTGATCCAAGGTCATCTCAATTATTCGGGTAACTGATCCAAGGTTATCTCATTTTTTCGAGCAACTAATCCAAGGTCATCTCAATTATTCGAGTAACCAAACCAAGGTAATCTCATCCCTTCGAGCAACTGATCCAAGGTTGTCTCATATTCTGAGTGACTGATCCAAGGTCATCTCAATTATTCGAATAACCGATCCAAGGTTATCTCATCTCTTCGAGCAACTGATCCAAAGTTGTCTCATATTCTAAGTGACTGATCCAAGGTCATCTCAATTATTCGATAAACCGATCCAAGGTTATCTCATCCCTTCGAGTAACTGCTCCAAGGTTTTTCACTCCTCTCGCAAACAAAATTGGTATCTACTTCTTTACCCATTCCTTACAATGATAACTTGTGAAACTCTTTGAATCGCATGTTATCAAGTAAGAAACAGGCAAATAGGGGCAGCTGTAGATACCCAATTTTGTTCCCCCAAACAAAATAAAATAAATAATGATAAAATTGTTTTGTTTTTTTAAAAAAAAAGAAAATAAAAAAAAATAAAAATGTTTTGTTTTTAAAAAAAAGATGAAAAATAAAAATAAAAAAAAGATTTTGAAAAAAGTTTTTTTTTGTAAAAAATAAAAAAAAACGAAATTAAAAAAAAAGATAAGGTATAAATGTGTTTTTGGTAAAAGATTTGATTAGTTTTTCTGAGGATAAAGATAAAAAACTTTTTTTGTTAAAAGGATTTGTTTTCTTATGAAAGGATTATCATCAAATTTGTTTTTATTAAAAAAAAAAAGATTGAGAGTCTATCTTTAACAAAATTTGAAAGATTTGATTGAAGAATAAATCAGGGAATATTCCACTGGACTTTCAAAGCCTATTGAAAAAACCTTATTTTTCTTAACCTAACTTTTCCTATAAATAGAGCTCTCTTTCTCACTTTAAAAACACAAATTTTTTTTTGGTAGAAGAAAAAATCTATTACCACAAACTGAAAACATACATCAAAACAACCATAATCCATTTATACCGCCACCTTCTAGGAAGGGTTCAGTAAAAATAGATCATAAAAAATCCAAAGCAAAAGCAAATAAGGGCCACCTTCTAGGAAGGGTTCCCTTAACAGCTAAAGCCCTTAGTTTCATTACAAATACTGCCCACCAGCTCCCTATTTGGCCAGTTACGAAAATTTTTGTAAGCAAAAACGGCCCTAAATGAGAGCTCTTTCCTAATCTGAGCAAAATGGTACTGAGGAGATCTAGAACAATCTGAAAAACTTCTATCATTTCTCTCTTTCCAAACATGATACTGAACAGCCACAAACATAGCTCGAAGAAGCTGCTGAAACCACTTGCTTCGTCCTGCATACAGAGCCCACCTTCTCCATCTCCCTACTTGCTGAGGCAATCGACGAATCCCAATCCAAGAAGCACACAAAGATAGAAGATCACCACTCCAGCGACATTCAAAAAAGAGATGAGAAATCGATTCAGCTGATGCAAGGCACAGGCTGCAAAAATTCGGTAAGAAATTCCATCTCAATCTATCCCTTGTTTTTAATTTTGCATGCATAGCTAGCCATGAGATAAAGCAATGTTTAGGCACATTCAAACGATTCCAAATCATCGTAGACATAGTAAACCTGGGTAGCGAACCTTGAAGGAACCGATACCCTGAATTGACAGTATAAATGCCATCTGAACATGACTGCCATTGATTGTTAAGAAAACCCAATCTCAACTTATCCCTCACACGAAGAAGCTGTTTCCAGTGCCAACTGTGGCCCTGACTCCACACACAATCCCAAATAGATTGATCCTTGATGTAGTTATGATGAATCCATTTGACCCATAGGGAGTCCTTTTTAGCTGCCAGGTTCCAAATTTGTTTGCCTAAAGCAGCCAAATTCCAGTTCCTACAATTCTGAACCCCCAGACCTCCAAATTTCTTGTCTCTGCAAATAGTGGACCAAGCAATCTTAGCATAATAACAGCCATCTTCATTCGCATTCCAAAGGAATTGCCTACACAATTTCTGAATGTCCTTGATAACTGAATTAGGAATTAGGAATGTAGATGCCCAGTAAATATGAAAACTCATAAGTATTGAGTTGATAAGACAAACTCTAGCCTGGTAAGATAAGTTTCTGGTTCTCCAGAAATTAATGCTTCTCATAACCTTATCCACCAAGCCCTGACATGTGGCTGCATTCCATTTTCTAGATGAAAGTGGAATTCCCAAATACCTACATGGAAAAATTCCATGTTGAAAGCCTGAAATTTCCAAGAGTAGTCTCTGAGTAGAAGGAGGTACCCCTGCCATAAATAGTTGAGACTTTTCTGCACTGAAATGAAGACCTGACCAATCTGTAAAATCAGTAAGAGCCTGCACTATTATTCTGATACTAGCAGGATGGGCCTTGCAGAAGATCATGAGATCATCTGCAAAGGCTAGACTAATCAAACGAGAATCCTTACCAGATGGGTGAAATCTGAAATTTCTCTCTTTGGCTGCAATCATAAGCCTTCTAGTAAGCATTTCCATAGATAGGACAAAGAGCAAATGAGACATTGGGTCTCCCTGCCTAATCCCCCTAGAAGCCCAAAATCTATCTCATTTTTGTCCATTAATGACAATAGAAAAAGAAACAGTTCTAATACAATTCATGACCCATCTGATGAATTTGGCACGAAATTTGTAAGCTACCAACACATCTTCAATAAAATTCCAGTCTAGTGTATCATAGGCCTTTTTGATATCTAGTTTCATCATACTTCTAGGTGACACCCTTTTTCTGCCATACAGCCTAACCAATTCTTGAGATAAAAGAACATTATCAAGAATACTTCTATCTTTGACAAAAGCCACTTGGTTATCTTGCACTAAAGTAGGCACCACTTTAGCCAATCTAGCACAAATAATCTTAGAGATACATTTATATATTGTTGAACAACAGGCAATAGGCCTATATTGACTCACCTTGGAGGGAGAATCAATTTTAGGAATCATTACCAAATTGGTATGATTGATTTCTTTTAGGATATTCCCATTAAGAAAAAAATCTTTAATAGCTGCACACACCTCCTGCCTTGTAAAATCCCAAGTAGCTTGAAAAAAACCTGAACCAAAACCATCTGGACCAGGAGTTTTATTCTTATCAATAGAGAACAGAGCTATCCTAACTTCCACATCCATAATAGGTTGAATCAACTCTAACTGCTGATCTAGAGACAAACAATTTCCTTGATCCACAACTTCTTGAGAAAAAACACCTCTTCTAGTTCTGGACCTAAACAGCTCTTGATAGAAGTCTTCAAACATCTTCAGAATATTATCTTTTCCAGTAACTACCTCTTCATTCTCATTCATAAGTTTAATAACCCTGTTCTGATAATTTCTTTTCCTAATGGAATCATGAAAAAGTTTAGAATTACAATCACCCTCTCTAAGCCACCCAATCTTAGCTTTCTGCCGCAGAAACACCAGAGCATCCTGCTGAACTTTATTATACTCACTTGAAATCTCTTTCTCTGCCTGCTGGAGATTAAGATCCAGGGGGTTCTGAATCAGATCAGTTTGAATAGCTTCCAATCTCTTCCTCAATTCCATCTCTCTGCCATCCACATTTGAGAAATGCTGCTTATTAAGCTCACCCAAGGGACCCTTAAGATCCTTAAGTTTCTTCCAAATTACAAACATCTTGCTACCTGGATAATCCTTAGACCATACCTTGTTGATGCTAGGCATAAAACTGTGATGATTGATCCACATATTAAAAAACTTGAAGGACTTCTTGCTTCTACCTGGCTGCATACCCCAGTCAACAATAATGGCTGAGTGATCAGATAACCCAGGTACTGTAAAATCGGTAGTAGCCAAAGGCCACTCCCTACACCATTGCATGTTCACCATGGCTCTGTCTAGCTTAGATATGATTCTATCCATACCAACTTGCTTGTTACACCATGTGAAAAAGGACCCTGTCTGTCTCATATCCACCAGGCCACATTCATCAATACACCTTTGAAAGTCTCTAACTCCATTAGGATCAATAGCACAGCCTCCAATCTTCTCCTGCTGATTCAGATGAGAATTAAAATCCCCAAGAATAATCCAAGGGATGTCAATATGATTCTGCACACCACATAATACCTGCCATAATTCCCTTCTAACTTGCATATCATTATCAGCAAAGACAAAAGTGACAAACAATTGTTTCTGAGTCTCTTGCATAACAACATGACAATGAACATACTGCTCCGATCTTGCTACCACAGTTACCTTAAAGATATCCATTCTCCATACCACCCAGATTCTTACAATAGGGCACACATCCAGATTAATAAAAGAACCCCAGCCATGTAAAATTTTATTATAAACCTGTTGATAGGCATCACCCTTCAACTTATTCTCTAAAATAGCAAACAAACCTACACTATATTTATTAATCACCTCACGAACCTGTTTTTGTTTTCGAGGGTGGTTCATCCCTCGAATATTCCATGCACCTATTCTATCCATTAGGTGGATGAGATGAAGACTCCCCCCTATGAACCTCCCCTTTCTGTAACTCCATACTCCTAATCTGGGCCTTGCTCCTGGTTATCACAGTAGTCCAGCCTTCACTATCACCTTCTGTTTGCTTGCCCTTGTCTTCAGGACTCTTAGCCACAGTAAGTTCTTTCATAACATCTTCAACAGCAGACAAAGCTCTTTCCACATTTTCCTGAGGCACAGTACCAGCTTCTACATTTTCCTGTAGCTTTAGAGCCTGGTCTAGTTTTTCCATTTCCTCCTGAGTTGGCTTGTTTTTAACAACCCACTCCTGCCTTACCCCTTTTTTGCACATCTTAGAATCATGACCATAACAAGAACATTTAGAACACAGAATAGGTTTCCATTCATACTTCACTATCTGAGACACAATATTCCCTTTGTCATCCTCAAAATGAACCTCTTCAGGCAGGATTGCAGGGTCCACTTCAATCAAAACTCTAGCATAGCTAATTCTATTCCTCTCTTCAGTGACTTTATCAGCCATAATAGGTGTACCCACCAAGCTAGCTATCTTCCTCAGAGCAATAGGCCCCCAAAACTTAAGATTCAAATTAGGCAATTGGACCCAAATAGGAACCTTATCAAGGAAGTTCTTTGTTACTGGCCTTCCCGTGCAAGGAGCAATAATCAAAGGTTTTTTGTCAAAATGATACACTCCTACATCCAACACACTATTCCTTCCCTCAATTGTGTTAAAACGCACTATCAAGGTGCCATCATAATTCATCAACATTTTATCAATTCCATACTGACCCCAAGCTTTCTTAATAAAACCACTAAGAACAGGGTATGGGGGATTCGCACCAAGTACATAACAAACAATTGAATTTTGCCATTACTTTACCTCATCCTCTACATCAGCAGCCTCAATCTTTCCCAAAGCCACACCATCTTTCAACATAGGTTGATGGAAATTTAACTTCCCTCCTGCATTACGTAATTTTGAAATATCAAAATTGTCCCACACATTCTGCTTAGGTCTCTCTTCCATATTAGTTTCTGCTGATTTTGATATCTGTGGCTCTGACTCTTTTATAGGACTCTTCTGCTGTTGTACATCATTACTCTCTGTTTGATTTGTAGGTACACCTTGCTTACTGACCCTCGCACGGATCAACTCTAACCCTTGCACCAGTGCCTCCAGTTGCTTAGGAGACAAGGCATCAATCGTCTCAAGGTCTTCTTCATCAAGTTGGGACAAATCCAGTATTTGTTGTGGTTTCTCATGCTGAGCAACGGGAGTTTGGGGAGAGGGGGACTTCGGTGGCCGTCCCCTCTTCTTGGCCATACTGGCCACTCCGGAAAAAGGAAGCGAAGCCTTAATCACCGTGAAAGAGAAGAGAGAAAAGTCAACGAGAGTCAAACCCTATTTTCTTTACAAAATTTTTTTTAGATATACAATTTCTAGATATTTTGCACAATAATATTTCCATTCTGTTTCTCCTATTGTGCAAAAACAATATATTCTGGTTTTCAGTATTAGATTAGATCATGGTATGCAATTCTTGCGGGTGCATTACATCAGATGTGAAATGTGCCTAGTGGCTAATACTCTCCTCTGTTGTCGCACCCTTCTTCTATATTAAGTCCCTTTTTTTTCTATTTTATTCCTTTCATTATTTCAATCATTTTCAGCAAATAATATATAACAATATACTAATATAATTAAAATCTAGTCATTTAATTTTTGCTGGGAATTTGATTATTTTAAAGAACTTCTTAATTTTAATTACCAGATGCTAATATTTCTGTTTTGCATCTTAAATAAATTTAATTTTTAAATTTCAATTATATCTTTCAATTTATGTTATTGATTTTTTTTTGGTAAGAAAAAAATCCATTACCACAAAGCAAAAGATAATACAAAACTAAAGGCCACAATCACACACCTTGCCACCTTCTAGGAAGGGTTCAAGGGGTATGGTTGTGCCTAAGGCCTATTGTAGCTAAGCCACCTTCTATGAAGGGTTCTTAGCCAGTAATAGTCCCCAAGAATCTATACAAAAAATCATATTTCAACAGTGATCCTAATGGCTAATGCCTTATTCGGCCACATTACATAATTTGGAAAATGAAAATAAATTCTATGAGAAACTTCCTTCCTAATCACTTTAAAGACTTGTGTTATAGACATGGTTTGATTTGTGAAAGCCCTCCGATTCCTCTCTGCCCATACATGGTACACAAGAGCTGCAAACACCAGAGCTATGCATTTCCTCCAAATCTTGTCCTTGAAGGCATGAATGATCCATCTTGTCCAGTTCTGAAATTTGTATGGCCATGAGTCAATTAGAAACCAATTACAACAATGTTCTAGGAGATCTCTGCTCCAAGAGCAATCAAAGAACAGATGATCCCTTGTTTCTTCTGCTGCAAGGCACAAGCAGCAGTGGTTTGGCATGTAAGCAAAGTGCCTCATTCTGTCCAGTGTGAGCAGCCTACCATGAACAGCAAGCCATGATATGAAGCTGTGTTTTTTAACATTGACAGGATTCCAAACAAAATGCCAAAGGGGAAATGCTGGTCTGTTTCCAGTCAAGAAAATGTAGCCTTTCTTGATAGTGTAGGTTCCATCTGAAGATGCCAGCCATGAGCCATTGTTGAAGCCAGGTCTAAGGATATCCCTTACTTTTAGGAGTTGCTTCCAATGCCAAGAAGAGGATTGGCTTGGAGTGCAATCCCAAAAATTCTGATCCTTGATGTATATGCTATGCATCCATTTGACCCATAAATTGTCCTTCTTATCTGCCAAGTTCCAGATTTGCTTTCTTAATGCTGCTTTGTTCCAGGAGATACTATCCTTGACATTCAGACCACCTGTTTTTTCTGCTACACACAGTTTATCAAGCAACCTTTGCAGTGTAATGCCCTTGCTCATTAGCTCCCCAAAGGAAAGCCTTGCAAACTCTCTCAATGCCTTGAATAACAGATTTGGCGATGATGAATATAGTGGCCTAGTAAATGTGGAGGCTAAGTAAAATTGAGTTGATGAGGCACACCCTCCCTTGGTAAGACAGGTTCCTTGTCTTCCAACTCTGCATCCTCTTAGTGACTTTATCAATTAGAATCCTGCATGAGCTTACTGTCCATTTCTTTGCTGAAAGTTGCAGTTCTAAATATCTGAAAGGGAAGACACCTTTCTGGAAACCAGTGATGTTTAGGAGCTCATTCTGTTTGTGCTGGTTGATGCCTGCCATAAACATTGATGACTTTTTAGTACTAGCCTCCAACCCAGACATGACAACAAATTCCTTAAGGCCATTGCTCATAGCTCTGACACTAGCTGGATGTGCCTTGCAGAAGAACATCAAGTCATCTGCGAATGCCAAATTAACAAGCCTCAGGTCTTTACACAGTGGATGGAATCTGAAGTTTCTATTCCTGGCTTCAAATTGCAAAGTCCTTGTCAAGAATTCCATTGCCATTACAAAAATCATAGGTGATACTAGGTCACCTTGCCTAATGCCTCTTGTGCCTATGAATTTCTCACTTCTGTTCCCATTGAGCACAATTGAAAAAGATGCTGTCTGAATACAAGCCATAATCCATATGACAAATTTCTCAGGAAAGTTATAAGCCACCAGCATATTCTCAGTGAAGGTCCAGTCATGGGTGTCATAAGCTTTTCTAATGTCAATCTTCATTAGGCATCTAGGTGAGATTGTTCTTCTGCCATACATCCTCAACAAGTCTTGTGTGATCAAGACATTATGAACAATGCTTCTGTCTTTGATGAAGGCAGTTTGATTTTCCTGGATAATGTCTGGCAAGACTAGACTGAGCCTGTTGCATAGCACCTTTGATATACATTTGTATAATGTATTACAGCAGGCTATGGGTCTGAATTGATGTACCTGAGTAGTGAAATCTACCTTTGGCACCATAATAAGATCAGTAGCATTTAATTCTTTCAACATGAAACCAGAATGGAAAAATTCTTTAACTGCAGAGCATACCTCATCTCCTACATAGTCCCAAGCTTTGATGAAGAAGTTTGATCCATAGCCATCTGGACCTGGTGATTTGTCAACATCTATTGAAAACAAAGCTTGCTTTATTCCCTGATCAGAGATTGGCTTAATGAGATTGAACTGCTGGTTGTTGTTAAGCACTTTCCCCTCAGCTATGACCTCATTTCTGATTGCACTATGCCTGCCTTGCCTGGAGAAGAGGTTCTTATAATAATGAAGGAAAACCTGCTCAATCTCCTTTTGTTCAGTCTGCATAATACCTGCAGTATCTTGGATCCTCAGGATCCTGTTCTTATAGTGCCTTTTCTTAATAGATTGGTGGTACCAGCTAGTGTTGTCATCACCATCTTTAAGCCAAGCAATCTTTGCTTTCTGCCTTAAGAAAGACATAGTCAATCTTTTCACTGCATAATACTGCTGAGTCAAATCTCTTTCTGCATGCTGCAAACTAAGGTCATTTGGTCTCTGAGATAGTTCATGCTGGACCAGCTCTAATCTGCTTCTCAAATCTTCTTCTCTCTTGTCAATATCACCAAAATAGGTTCGGTTAAGTCTGCTCAAAGGTTTCCTGAGTAGGTAAAGCTTCCTGCAGACTTTGAACATTTCACTGCTGATACATCAGAGCTCCATACTGTTTTGACAATTCCCTCAAAATCCTCATGGTTAGACCACATGTTAAAATATTTGAAGGATTTCTGTCTTTCAATCTGATTCATGCCCCAATCAATAATCATGGGAGAGTGGTCAGAGATACCAGATACCATAAAATTAGTCTCAGCATTTGGCCAGGTTCTGCACCAGTCATCATTCACAAGGACTCTGTCATGTTTGCAGTAGATCCTACCAGAACCTACTTGCTTGTTGCACCATGTGTAAAAGCAGCCTTTGTATCTCATGTCAAACACTTGGCAATCCAGGATACAATCACAGAAATCCTGACAGTGAGTAATGTCAACAGGGTTACCTCCCAGTTTCTCCTCCTTCAAGCATGTATTGAAATCTCCAAGGATGATCCAAGGACCAATAACAACACATGATATGCCTTTTAGCACTGACCACAACTCTTTCCTCTCATCATGATCATTTGAGGCATACACAAAAGTTGCAAAAAAGGACTTCTGATTATGCTTCACAGTGATGTAAGAGTGTATGTACTGATATGACCACCACCTCAAACATATCTTGCTTCCACAGTAACCAAATTCTGCCAATTGAACACAAGTCTAAATTGTGAAAGGAACCCCAGCCAGGTGCAATTCTCTGCTGCACTGTCTGTATAGAGTTATTCCTCAGTTTATTCTCTAAGATCCCTATCAGCCCTACCTTATTATTGAATTTTAAGATATATTGTAAATTCAATTCTTAAATTTAAATTAAAATTAATTAAGATCTTAAATTTAGTAACTAAACATTCCCTAAAATTTTCTTTTATTTTATCATTAATTAAATCAGAATTGGATATGCTTTGGTAAGCCGATTTTTCTCGCCCAAATTCTTTAGTGGTGAGATCTCTCGAGGTTTCCTCTTTGTATTCAAATATATTTATATAAACAAACGAATTTTCTTTTAGATAAATGACTTTTAAAATAAAATAGATAAAAAACATTTTTTAAACAAAATTAAATAGATTTTATTAATTAATCATTACTTATATGCGTATTGGAAATCCTCCTTTCTATGACTAAATGTGGAGGTCTTGTGCATATTTCCTCTTGATTTGGGTCTAACATATGATGTTTTAGAGCTTAATTCGACTCCCTTTTGCTTAGTTTTGGCTTGTTTCTTAAGTGTTTTAGGTAGATTTTGTTTAGTTTTTAATTAGTTTAGGAAATTTTATTCCCTTGAATGTTTCGATCCGTTTTGGATATGTTTCAGGTACTTTTGCAAGCTCAATTGGATAAAATAACATTGGAACTGAAAAGAGCATGAAAGGACCTTGAAAATGTCACAAGAACGGAGAAAAACGGAGCCACATCAGGTGTCACACGCCCAGGCGCGCTAGCAGCGAAGGAAAATGGGTCATCAGAGTTTGTGCGCACAGGCACGGAACCCAGCGCGCCCAGGCGCGCGTGCATCGCTGATTTTTAATGCATCAGACCTGGCGCGCCCAGGCGTGGAGCAACTTAATTTCCTGATTTCTGAGGGGATTAGCTTAGTTTTTTAGGTTATTAATTAGGATTTAGATTAGAGAGGGAGATTACACACGAATTTATAGAGAGAAATTGCATTGAGAAGAGCATTGGAGATCAACAACGGAGGGATCCGGTTGAAGATTGAAGAATTTCAGATTTGCTAGGATCATGGGTTCTTCTTCTTTTCATTGTTTTTCAATTTCAATTATGTGTAACTAAACCCTTTGTTAGGAATTTGATGGATTTGCATGGATCATGATTAGTTTATGAAATTATGAATTGATGTTTTCCCTTTTATTCAATTGTTTGATTGAGTTTTAATTACAAATCATAGAATTGGCCACTTTATGTTTTGTTTTGGGTTTCTAGTTCTTCAATTGAGAAATTAGGATTAGAATAGACCTTGCAATCAAACTTTATAATCATCCAATTAGTAGGGATACTTTTGGGGATTATATAACTAATTAATTTTAGAGAACTTAATTAATGACTAATTGATTGGTAATTTCTTAAGGAATTAAGGGATTCCAATTGAATAGGAAACACAATTATTAAAGGGATTTGGTAATTGCTACTGCTGAAATGTTGTTGAATAAATTAGGAAAACAGAAATTCATATTTAATAGACTAGGTCTTGCAATGAAATCATATTCCTAACGCTTTTTCCCATCTTACTTTTAATTAATTAATTCAGATTTCCTTTTATTTTTAATTCAGTATTTAGTTATTCTAAATCCATTCTCATTCTCAATTTAATTAGATTTTTCAGATTTCATTAATAATTAGGAATAAGGTAGAAATTATTGAACACAATTTACAATCCCTGTGGGACGATATCCGGTCTTAACCGACTGTATTACTATTCGACCTAATATACTTGCTAGATAGTGAACAAGTTTTTGGAGCTGTTGTCGGGGATTTAATTTCGTTTTCAATAATCTTTGGTACTTATTTTTGGTTATTTAGAGAAATTTGCTTTAGGAGTTTTATCTTAGCAGGTGCTACTAACTCTTGTTATGAGTTGCTTGTCTGTAGGTAGTGAATCTAACCTTCAGTTGAGTGCCAAGAAGAGGAGGAAGCAAGCACAAAAGGAGAGAAAGAAATTAGCTAAGAGGATGGCTGAAGAAGGGGATGTGAAGCCGAAAACTCTTGCGGATTATGCCACTATCAGCCTGGATGCATGTGCTACTAGCATTGTGTATCCAGCCATCACAGCACCACAATTCAAAATTGATCCGGGGTACATACACTTAATCAAGCAAGATCAATTCAGCGGCAATCCACAAGAGGATCCAACGGAGCACATCTCGCACTTCCTTTCTATGTTGGGGTTCTTCAAGATTGAAGGAGCCTCATAAGAAGCCATTCGCGTGAGGCTTTTTCCTTTGTCTCTGAAGGATAAAGCTAAGCGCTGGCTCCAAGACCAGCCACCGGGGAGTTTGACTTCATGGGATATACTTGCCCGCAAATTTTTGGACAAGTATATTCCATCAGCCACACAAGCTAAGCTGCAGAAGAACATCACTTCATTTGTGCAACAAGATGAGGAGACTTTAGGCAAGGCTTGGGGAAGGTTCAATAAGATGCTGAAGAAATGCCCGACTCATTCAATGCCAGAATGGTTACAAATCAGAGTGTTCTATGATGGTTTGATGAAGCCTGACAAAGATCTAGTGGATGTAGCAGCTGGTGGATCTCTCACAAAGAAAACATTTGAGGAAGCCAGAGGGATTCTAGCAGAAATGGCAAGCAACAGTAGTCAGGAGGCCCCAGAGATAATGACCCCGCCAGATGATGTAGATTCTTCACAATTTCAGACTATCATTGAGCAGAATCAGGAAATGCAGCAACAGATAGCTGTGTTAACTCAGCATATGGGTCAAGTTCAAATGGTGCAACCCACTACTAAGCTCTTCAAAGGTGATACTGCGCTTTCAGTGACAACAACTGAGACATATCATTCATGTTCCGAGCATTCTCACAGCCCTTCACCAAGTCCTCCACAGAGCCCTCAACCAGTGAAACAATCTTGGGAGTCAGCATTAGAAAGGATGGCACAGACTACAAATCTATTCGTGGATGAGGTTCGAGCTAATTTCAGTTCTCAAGGAGAAAGCATTCGCAACTTAGAGAAGAAAATAGAGTACATCACTCAGAGTTTGTCACAGTTGCATCCGGGCCACTTTCCTGACACAAGCACTAATTGCCAAGCCTCTTCGAAGTGGCAGAGCTTATGATGAGCCACTGAAGAGGAGTGATGACAAGGTAGTTGGTAAGGATCAGCAAGCTCAGAATTCAAAGGAAGAGACCCCATTCGTGCAACAGCCTGAGCCTACAGAAAAGAGTCCAGAAACTACTTTAGAGAAGCCACAGAGTCAACCAGATTTGTCACGAGTTCCATATCCTCAGAGGTTGAAGAAGGAAGAGAATCAGAGGCAGTTTGCAAGATTCATGGAAGTGTTTAAGAAACTTCAGATAAACATCCCGTTTGCTGAAGCTCTTGAACAAATGCCTACATATGCAAAGTTCATGAAGGAGTTGCTGACTAACAAGAGGAGGCTGAGAGACAATGAGACAGTGATGTTGACTGAGGAGTGCAGTGCTATCCTTCAGAAGAAACTTCCACGAAAACTGCAAGATCCGGGCAGCATCACCATTCCATGCAACATTGGTGGGATGGAGGTTGGGAAAGCACTATATGATCTGGGAGCTAGCATCAACTTGATGCCACTTTCGATTTTCAAGAGACTGGGCATTAGAGAGATCAAGCCTACAATGATCTCTCTTCAGCTTGCGGACCGCTCCATCAAGAGACCATATGGGAAGGTGGAAGATGTTCTTGTCAAGGTGGACAAGTTCATTTTCCCAGCAGACTTCGTGATTCTGGACATGGACGAAGACCAGGACATTCCATTACTCTTGGGAAAACCTTTCTTAGCAACCGGCAGAGCCTTGATTGATGTGCAAAATGGTGAACTCATGCTTCGGGTGCATAAATAGAAGGTCACGTTTAATGTTTATGACTCTATGAAGCACTCTATGGGAGATGACCAGAATTGTGCTATGATGATGATGCTGTGGAAGCAGCTCTGGTGACTGAGGCAGAGGAAGGGACTGAATCTCAAGAGATCAAATCCTTACTGGATGGAGCTACAGAGGCCAAAAATGATAGAAAGCCAGAGGATCCGAGGCTAGAGGAAAAGGAAGCCAGACCTAAACCTGAACTGAAAGTGCTGCCGCCAGGCCTAAGGTATGTGTTCCTAGATGACTCTGAATACTTCCCAATTATCATAAATAGTGCTTTAAATGAACTGGAAACTTAAAAATTATTAAGAGTTTTAAGGCATTATAAGTCTGCTATAGGATGGAATGTATCAGATCTGAAGGGAATTAGTCCCTCCTTTTGTATGCACAAGATTCTCCAGGAAGAGAATTATAAACCTGTGATACAACCTCAGCGGAGATTGAACCCCACTCTGCAAGAGGTTGTGAGAAAAGAAATAGTGAAATTGTTGGATGTTGGGATCATTTACCCTATCTCAGACAACACTTGGGTCAGCCCAGTGCAAGTGGTCCCTAAAAATGGTGGTGTCACAGTGATTAAAAATGAAAATAATGAATTGATACCAACCCGTACTGTTTCTGGGTGGAGAGTTTGCACTGATTATAGGAGACTAAATAGTGCCACCCGAAAGGACCACTTTCCACTACCTTTTATGGACCAAATGTTAGAAAGGTCAGCCGGACATGAATATTATTGTTTTCTAGATGGTTATTCCGGCTATAACCAGATTCCTGTGGATCCAAGAGACCAAGAAAAAACTGCTTTTACTTGTCCCTTTGGAGTTTTCGCCTATCGAAGAATGCCTTTTGGTTTATGTAATGCACCTGCGACTTTTCAAAGGTGCATGTTATCTATCTTCTCCAATATGGTTGAAAAGTTCATTGAGGTTTTTATGGATGACTTCTCAGTCTTTGGATCCTCATTTGAATCTTGTTTAAATAATTTGGAACAGGTCCTTAAAAGATGTCAGGAAACTAACCTTGTACTTTACTGGGAGAAATGTCAATTTATGGTTAAGGAAGGGATAGTTTTGGGGCATCTCATTTCAGAGAGGGGTATTGAGGTAGATAGAGCTAAAATTGATGTAATTGCAAATTTACCTCCTACAAATGTTAAAGGGATCAGGAGTTTTCTCTGACATGCCGGTTTTTACCGACGGTTCATAAAAGATTTTTCAAAAATAGCCAAACCCCTTTGTAATTTGTTGGAGAAAGATGTGGAATTTAATTTTGATATGATTGCATGAGAGCTTTTCATGATTTGAGAAAGAAACTAGTATCTGCTCTTGTGGTAATTCCACCTGACTGGAATAAACCTTTTGAATTAATGTGTGATGCTAGTGATTTTGCCATAGGTGCAGTGCTAGGACAGAGAAAAGAGAAAGTCTTTCATGTAATTTATTATGCTAGTCGTGTGCTAAATGATGCTTAGATTAATTATACGACTACAGAAAAAGAATTGTTAGCTGTGATATTTGCAATGGATAAGTTTTGTTCCTATTTGATAGGGTCGAAATTATAGTTTATACCGACCATACAGCTTTAAGGCACCTTTTGGCTAAGCAAGATGCTAAGCCAAGACTGATAAGGTGGATCTTGTTACTACAAGAGTTCGATATAGAGATCAGGGATAAAAAGGGGGTTCAGAATGTTATTGCAGATCACTTGTCTAGACTTCCTTTAGAGAGTAGTGATGGGAATGTAGAAGTGCCCATTAAAGATGAATTCCCTGATGAGAGACTTTTGGCTATATCTGTGGCGCAACCATGGTTTGCAGATATAGCTAACTTCCATGCAACTAAGTTAATCCCAAAAGACTTGACATGGCAACAAAAAAAAAATTTTACATGATGTCAAGTTCTATGTTTGGGATGAACCTTTCCTGTTTAGAAGAGGGGTAGATGGAGTTCTTAGGAGGTGTGTTCCCAATGAGGAAATCCCTGATATTTTATGGCATTGTCATGCTTCACATTATGCTGGACATTATAGTTTTGATAAAATGGCATCTAAGATTTTGCAATGTGGCTATTATTGGCCTACTATTATTAAAGATGTTAGGAATTTTGTAATGTAGTGTGATAGATGCCAGAGAACAGGTAATATCTCTCGAAGGGATGAAATGCCTCTCCAAAATATTTTGGAGGTGGAAATTTTTGATGTTTGGGGGATTGATTTTGTGGGTCCTTTCCCACCTTCATTTGGTAACAGGTACATCTTGGTTGCTGTGGACTATGTGTCCAAATGGGTAGAGGCAATTGCAAGCCCCACCAATGATGCTTCAGTGGTTGTGAACTTTGTTAAGAAAAACATTTTCAATAGATTTGGTGTGCCCAGGGTGCTTATTAGTGATAATGGCACCCACTTTTGCAATAGAGTGTTAGAGAAGGTTTTGGCCAAGTATGAGGTGCATCATAAAATTTCTACACCCTATCAACCTCAAACTAGTGGCCAAGTAGAGGTTTCCAATCAAGAGCTTAAGAGGATTCTAGAGAAAATTGTAAATAGCTCACGAAAGGATTGGTCTAGGAACTAGATGATGCTCTATGGGCATACAGAACTGCTTTTAAGAGTCCCTTAGGTATGTCACCTTACCAGGTGGTGTATGGGAAGAATTGCCATTTGCCTGTTGAGTTAATGCACAAGGCTTATTGGGCAACCAGATTTCTGAACATGGATATGCAACAAGCAGGTGAGAAAAGAATGTTACAAATGACTGAATTAGATGAGTTTAGGGAACAAGCTTATAACTGGTCTAGAGCTTTGAAAGCAAAAATTAAATATTACCATGATAAGAAAATAATCCCTAAAAATTTTGAAAAGGGTCAGATGGTTTTGTTGTATAACTCTAGGCTAAGGCTTTTCCCTGGAAAGCTTAAGTCTAGGTGGTCTGGTCCCTTTGTTGTTGAACAGGTATTCCCTTATGGGGCAGTAGAGGTGAAAGATCCTAAGGATGGTCGGACTTTCAAAGTTAATGGCCAGAGACTGAAGATTTATTTGGGAGGAGCAGTGGAGAGATGCAAAACCATTGCTAAGCTCCTTAACCCCTAGTTTCTCTGTGATTTCCCTGAGCCTCCGAAAGGAGGTGACCCGTCAGGCTCGTAACGTTAAACAAGCGCTTGTTGGGAGGCAACCCAATGTTTTGGTAAGTTTTCTTTTTAATTTTTATTTTGTAGAGTAGGTTAGTTTAGTTAGCTTGAGGACAAGCCAACCTCTAAGTTTGGGGGAGTGGACAAAATAAAAATTAATTTTTCAGATTTGAATTATTTCCCCATTTTTGGTGTTGGTTTGTGTCTTAGGTAGAGGTTTTGTAATCATTCTAGACTTAGAATTATTTTTCTAATGATAGGTGTATATACATAGTTTAGGATTAGACTCATTGATACATGTTATTTATTTGTTGAGCTGTAAATATTTTTGAAATTTGGTTATTTTGACAAAGTTTTTCAGAACTTGAGATTAGTGAACTGAGTTTAGCCTGTGAGATTTTGAGCCTATTTGATGGGGTATATTATTTATTGAATTATTCTGATTTGAGACCCCTATTTCTTTCATGAGTGTGTTCACTTTAGTTTTGTGTTCTAGAACTTGACCGATGACCATTTTGAGATTGATAATTGATTGCATGCATAAAAATGATTAAGGCATTTAGGATGGTGTTTTTGTAGCCTCATAGTTTGTGGATTTGTTTTCCCTTAGTTGCCCATTTTGCGCCTAATATAAATATGATTTTTCTTTGGTACCCTGCATTGATTGTATATTTTTGTGAGTACCTAGGAATTTTGAATGAGCAGTTGAGAGAGAGACATTTCATAGAGTGTGAAAATTGTGAAAGTGTTGATTGAGTTACTCTTCTTCCAAATGAAAAGCAAAGTTGAGAAAAAATGAATATTGTTGAATAAAAAGAAAAAAGAAATCTGTTTGGAAGAAGTAGTGAAGTGAAGATTGGAAAAAGAGAAAGTTTGAAAGAGTTGTGTTTGAGTGTGAGTTCTCATAGTATTCATTACTCATTCAGAATTTTTAAGGGAAATTTGTTTTGCATTTTAGCCCTTAGATTCATCCTTTCTTTCTTTTGTCCCACCTTAACACTTTTAGCCATAGCCTCATTACAACCAAAATAAAGACCTTTTGATTTGTGCATGTTTTCAATAATTTCAGTGGAGATTTAGGTCTATGGTCAAGCATATGGTAACGCTTTACTATTGTATGAACTTGAGTGAATTGCTAATACCCTTGATACACATGAGAGATATATAATGAGAGGTCGAGAGTGTTCACTAGTTCTGAATTCTGATTGGTTTTGTCTCTTTAACCAAGTTTTGATATGTGAATGGCTTGTATGGATATGTGGCTGTGTTGATGAGTCGAAGTCTTAAATTAGGTGTTGTACATTTTGATTTGGATAGTAGTCTTTTGTTTTAGAATTTTTATTTTACTTTTGCCTGGGACATGCAAAATGCTAAGTTTGGGGTGTGATTTGGGTCTAACGTATGATGTTTTAGAGCTTAATTTGACTCCCTTTTGCTTAGTTTTGGCTTGTTTCTTAAGTGTTTTAGGTAGATTTTGTTTAGTTTTTAATTAGTTTAGGAAATTTTATTCCCTTGAACGTTTTGATCCGTTTTGGGTATGTTTCGGGTACTTTTGGAAGCTCAATTGGATAAAATAACATTGGAACTGAAAAGAGCATGAAAGGACCTTGAAAATGTCACAAGAACGGAGAAAAACGGAGCCACATCAGGTGTCGCACGCCCAAGCGTGCAAACAGCACGCCCAGGCACGCTAGCAGTGAAGGAAAATGGGTCATCAGAGTTTGCGCGCCCAGGCGCGCGTGCATCGCTGATTTTTAATGCATCAGACCTGGCGCGCCCGGTCGTGGAGCATGGCGCACCTAGGCGCGCGTCACCCGGTCCAGGCCCAAATCAACTTAATTTCCTGATTTCTGAGGGGATTAGCTTAGTTTTTTAGGTTATTAATTACGATTTAGATTAGAGAGGGAGATTACACACGAATTTACAGAGAGAAATTGCATTGAGAAGAGCATTGGAGATCAACAACGGAGGGATCCGGTTGAAGATTGAAGAATTTCATATTTGCTAGGATCATGGGTTCTTCTTCTTTTCATTGTTTTTTGTAACACCTAGGATTTTTACCCTTTTAACCCCGCTATTAAAAATGTGAATTTGAAAATTTATTTTTAATTTAATAAAAATCACCCATCAAACGGACGGAGTTTTGTTTGTTTTTCGGACAATTCCAAAATTCAACCTGTGGTAAGCAATTTTAATTATACAACCAATAGCCAGCAGGGCTTCATATTATATATATAAGTCATATCGAGGCCCTATGGGCTCCAAGTACATCAGAGTGCATAAAATAATCAGAGTATTAGCGGAAATATTAAGTTTGAGTATTGAAAACCAAAACTTATAACTTTATCAAAACAAAACATCCTAAGCCTCATTTAAAATGATTTATAACAAATTTACATCAAAATAATGTAAGAGGCTTAGGTCCATATTATCCTCTAAACCCCATAACACCCTACTCTCCCTGTAAGGGAAAGTACTCCTGCTCGGCCGGGGGCTGTGCCAACTCAATCTCCATACCTGAAAAATGTTAAGGGAGTGAGCATTGCACATGAAATAGAAATCAGTCTCTAACTAGACATAACAACCCGCTAGGTTAAACACAATTAGCAAATAAGCATATATTCACATATTGCACACCATACTCATTTCATTATTTCCATACTCATTATTTATTCCACATTTCCATTTTCATTATTCCATTCAACATCCATTTCATTTCTTTTTATTCATTTCACATACTCATTTTATTTCGGTACATCACCTCAAATCAGAGGCCAATGCACAAATTTCATTCAACACATTTATCACCTCAAAACAGAGGCCCTCATACTTTTCCTTATTTAAATTATGTGTCCCTCAGGTCAGAGGTCAACACCCAATCACTTCATTTCATTTATGTGTCCCTCAGGTCAGAGGTCAACACTTTAACATTTTAATTCATTTTGTGTTCCTCAGGTCAGAGGTCAACACATTATTCACTTTAATTCCTTTCGTGTCCCTCAGGTCAGAGGACAACACATTAATAATTTATTTCATTTAGTGTCCCTCAGGTCAGAGGTCAACACAATATTCATTTATTTCATTCTGTGTCCCTTAGGTCAGAGGTCAACACACCATTGTACTTCACCTCCACACCGGAAGGTACCTCATACAATTTGGCCGGTGGGTACTTCACCTCCACACTGGAAGGTACCTCATACCACCACATAGGTTATACTTAAACATCATTCTCATTATAAACAATTCATCACAATTTAAGAATCGTCACCTCAAAACAGAGGCCAACATATATACCACATTCTTGTTCAATCAATCATAACACATTTAATCACAACCAACCACAATCAACACATAATCATTCATGTAATTCCTTTATTCATTTCCTTTCTCAACTATCACAATCATACCAAGTAGTATTCTCTTTTATAGCCCAACATTTAGATTGCCCTTCATTTTAATTTACATATATCACCTTTTTCCTTTTGTTTACACATAATCATTTTACTTCCGTTTCCTATATTCACAAATTTAATTCATAAGCCATGACCTTTGTTCACAATTGTTAATACTTAACATTTATACTCATTTCCCGTATTAATTACCGAATCCTCTTAAATAACATTCATGTTCTCAGTTAAACATATACCATACATTTAAGCACAATTGAACAAATTTAACATAAGGGGACAAATATACACAATCAACTCATACTTGTCACATAATTAATATCATCGTTTCACTTTTAATTTACATGTAATTATTTCATTCACTTTTCCACCTTTATTTATATTTTAACATTTAGTGTACAAATATATTCAACCAAACATACATAATATCACCTTCTCACATTTTTGCTTTAACAACACATATATTCGTTTCCATTCAATTTTCTTCCTATATCAATTTATTCCACAACACATACATATATTTGCAACAGTAATTAATTATCATTTAATTCACAACTTTACAAATAAAGTCAATAATCATAGAAATCATTTATGTCAACCTCACTATCACATTACCCAATTCCTCATGTACTTCAATATAATCATTATCCAAGTTTCATTTATCAAATAATTCATTATCATATCATTGGGTTTCCTTTTTCCTAATCTTTACATCCAACATCATACATATTTATTTAGTTAGAATTTCATATTCAATAACCTAGGGTTTTATAGTCTAATTTTCTCCCCTAACACATAACCCTAACAAGTATTATATACTAACTAGAATCCACTCCCTAGAACAAGGCAAAACCCACCCCCTTACCTCAAACACTTGGAGATAAGGTGATCTTGCTTGCTCTAAGCTTGAAAGTCTTGCCACCAAATGAGTTAGAATCTAAAGGAAGAGGGAGGAACCTAATATAAGAGCCATAGCAAGAAAAGATTAACATTCATGTATTGGGTCATGCCAAAACTCAAGAAAAGTGGAGCTTCCATGGTTTAGAATCAAAAACCACCATGGATGGAGGAGAGAGAAAGGGGAGGACGAATTAGAGAGAGAAAAAGGAAATTCATGGCATTAAACACTTACTTGAAGTGAAGAAGGATGAAATTTGTTGATGGAATGAAGAAATCTCACTTGCTCTTGGTGGATTTGATGATGGAGAATGGAACCCTAGGGGAGAGAGGAAGAGAGAAACGAAATTGGCAAGAGAAGAATGTGTGTTTTGCTTTTATTTTTTTCCTCAGCAGCCCGATTTAATCGATTAAGATCTTACTTAATCGATTAAGACTTTTCACCCAATCTGACCTTAATCGATTAAGCTATAGTTTAATCGATTAAGCTGCATAGTTTTGCAGTATCCAGACTTTGATAGGCCATAACTTCTTCGTTACCCGTTGGATCTTCCTCAAATTTTAAAGCAAGCTTCCTCAACTATCCTACTTCACATCCAACGGTGGAATTTATGTTTTGAGCTACCAATCTTTTATTTTAAATTTCCTAAGGTTCTATGCTTAAAGCTTCAATTTTACACTCCTAATTACCCCATTTCTCACTTAATATCACCACTTCTTCTACTCTAAGTCTATCACAACATAGATTATATTAGGAATTGGATTTTGGGATGTTACATTTTTCAATTTCAATTATGTGTAACTAAACCCTTTGTTAGGAATTTGATGGATTTGCATGGATCATGATTAGTTTATGAAATTATGAATTGATGTTTTCCCTTTTATTCAATTGTTTGATTGAGTTTTAATTACAAATCATAGAATTGGCCACTTTATGTTTTGTTTTGGATTTCTAGTTCTTCAATTGAGAAATTAGGATTAGAATAGACCTTGCAATCAAACTTTATAATCATCCAATTAGTAGGGATACTTTTGGGGATTATATAACTAATTAATTTAAGAGAACTTAATTAATGACTAATTGATTGGTAATTTCTTAAGGAATTAAGGGATTCCAATTGAATAGGAAACACAATTATGAAAGGGATTTGGTAATTGCTACTGCTGGAATGTTGTTGAATAAATTAGGAAAATAGAAATTCATAATTAATAGACTAGGTCCTGCAATGAAATCATATTCCTAACGCTTTTTCCCATCTTACTTTTAATTAATTAATTCAGATTTCGTTTTATTTTTAATTCAGTATTTAGTTATTCTAAATCCATTCTCATTCTCAATTTAATTAGATTTTTCAGATTTTATTAATAATTAGGAATAAGGTAGAAATTATTGAACACAATTTACAATCCCTGTGGGACGATATCCGGTCTTAACCGACTGTATTACTATTCGATCCAGTATACTTGCTAGATTGTGAACACCACTCTGCATGAAACATTTTTATAATAAAACTAAAAAACATTAAAAGCTAATTTAGAACTACGTAGCCTTGATTCCTCATTTTTAATGAGGGTGTGTAGGACCAGGGGCAACCTTGTCACTCACAACCATAAAAAACAAATAATTTTTGGCAAATCAATTAGTTGGGTCTTTTAATTAAAGTTAATCAAGGTACCATTTTCGAACGGGCAGACGGGGTGCTAATACCTTCCCTGATCTGTAACCGATTCCCGAACCCAAAATCTATTTGATGCAAGACCAATCTTTATCCGTTTTAATTAATAATTATTTTTCCCCGTTTTTGCAACAAAATGCGGTGGCGACTCCATATTGGGTCAATCGACCCCACTCGTAGGCGAGGCCCCGAGGGCAACTCGAGACCCCGACCGCGACAGGCAGGAAGGGTAGTATTACACAAAACTTAGAATAGTAGTTTCTACAAAAGTATAACAATAAACCAAGGAAGTACATCATAAACTCTAGCTCAATTAGTACAACATCACCTAATTATGTTGGCACATTATTATCCCTTAATTTACCTCTTTTTATTTTCTACGGTGAAACATTTATTCCAACTTTTAATTCATTAAGTTAATTTCTAGCAAATCTCTAAGTAACCCATTCCTACTAACTGTCCTTGTATACCAATTACATAAACTATCCTTAACTAGTTCCAATAGATTTGAGTTACTCTTTCTCTTCTACGATTTATCTCCTGATGTTAATCTCAACTACAATTACAACCTATTCCTTTCCTAGTCCATACTCATTGATTATACTTATTCAACAACATTCATCAATTTTTACTACTCATTCTATTTCTGAGTACTTCAACCTCTCAAGGCCCCCTCGTACACGCTTTCTATTACTATTCGTTCTACCTCCGAGTCCTTCACCCTCTCAAGGGTCCCTCGTACACACTCTCTATATCCGTCCCTCGTACACCCATTCTATTCCGAGTACTTCACCCTCTCAAGGGTCCCTCGTACACGCTTCCTATATCCGAGTACTTCACTCTCTCAAGGGTCCCTCATACACGCTTCCTATATCCGAGTACTTCACCCTCTAAAGGGTCCCTCGTAAACCCATTCTATTCCAAGTATTTCACCCTCTCAAGGGTCCCTCATACACGCTTTCTATCCGAGTACTTCACCCTCTCAAGGGTCCCTCGTACACACATCCTATTCTGAGTACTTCACCCTCTCAAGGGTCCCTCGCACGCGCTTTCTATCCGGGTACTTCACCCTCTCAAGGGTCCCTCATACACCCATTCTATTCCGAGTACTTCACCCTCTCAAGGGTCCCCCGTACGTGCTTTCTATCTGAGTACTTCACCCTCTCAAGGGTTCCTCGTACACACTTTCTATTTTTGAGTACTTCACCCTCCGCAAGGGTCCCTTGTACACGCTGTCTATCCGAGTACTTCACCCTCCACACGGGTTTCTCGTACATGCTTTCTATCCGAGTACTTCACCCTCTCAAAGGTCCCTCGTACACACATCCTATTCTGAGTACTTCACCCTCTCAAGGGTCCCTCGTACATGCTCTCTATCCGAGTACTTCACCCTCCGCAAGGGTTCCTCATACACACATTCTATTTCCGAGTACTTCACCCTCCGCAAGGGTCCCTCGTACACGCTGTCTATCCGAGTACTTCACCCACCGCAAGGGTTCCTCGTACACTACCATTATCATCCCTAGAACTTCACCCTCTGCAAGGGTACCTCATACATTATCATTATTACCCTCCTTAGCTTTACTTATCGTTTTACATTTTCTTTCTTATCCTTTTTGTTATACTTTCTGAGTTTCTTGTTCTTTTATCTTATTTCCTAAGTTTCTATTTATTTTCATTATTTCTCTTTCTTATACTTTTATTTTATTTTCTTGGTTTCTATCTCATTTCCTTGTTCTCACTCTATCATTTACCCTTATTCCCCTTTATTCTCATTATGAGTATTCAACCTTTTTATTCTTAATCACTTTCTCATTTATTATCTATTTAATCATTCATTCTTTTTCTATCTATAAACATATTCACTTACTCTTATAAAGCTACAAACATGTTCCTTCACTTCTTACATAATACTCATTTTCAATATTCATATCAATTACCCTAATGTTTTATACTCTACTTATTCCTCTACCCCTAGCCATCACCATCACAAAAGAGAAGCTATACCCTAAGTCAAGGTAACACCACCATCTTACCTTAATGAGGGAGGGAGATAGAACCTCAAACTCTAATGTGCTCTCTTTTACCATTGACTCCTTAGAACTCGAATCTTCCACACCTAGCTTACCACCTCTAAGCCCTAGCTTTTAGTCCTTGCCCTTGTGACCTTTAAAGCTTGAACCTCACAAAGCTACCAAGAGATGAGTGGAATTAGGGTCTAGTGGTTTTAATGATGGAGAAAGAGGGCTTCCCTTTCAGTTGATAGTTACTCCACGATGTTCATAGACTAGAGAGAGAAAATCTTTAAGGGAGATGATGGGCATGGTGATGCATGTGGGGTGTTGGGTGGTGAGGAGATGAAACTTGATCTTGTGGTGCTTGATGATGGCTCTTGTTGATGGAGGTTGAGGATGATGCTCTTGGTGCTTAGAGCTTAGAAAAAGACAGCTTCATGAGCTAGGGTGAAGAGAGAGAGAGAGGCGTGTGGTTGGTGGTGGAGAGGGAGCTCTTGAGCTTGCCAATGGGGGGGGTGTGATCCTAGGATTTGATGATTAGTGATGGAGGTGATGATGTTGAGCAGTGAGCTCTTGATTTTATTGTTTGGGAGATGATGATGCTCTTGATGAAGATGAGAGGAAGTGAAGAATAAGAAATGAAGATGATGAGTGAATGAGTTTGTTGTTGTATTTGTTTTATGTTTATTTGCATGGGGAAGGGTTGTGTGGCCATAAATCAATGGCTTCCTTGAGAAGCCACTAATGTGTGGTTATAATTGATTGGCTTCTTGGGGAAGCTTCCCTCCAAGTTATTAATTTTTTTTAATGACTACACGTGTGGTAATCGATTACCCTAATTACCAGGTAGGGTAATCGATTACACCCTTAAATTCCTAACTATTTTGTCCCTTACAGAATGTAGGCAATCGATTACCTTTCCAAGGTAATCGATTATCTCCCCTAAAACTCATTTTTAGGGTTCCTCACAGAATGATAGTAATCGATTACCTCCCACATGTAATCGATTACCCTACTTAAACTTCATATATTGATGGCTTCTAACTCTAAGACATTTCTCTTAACTCCTATACTTGATTTGCTATTGATACTTCCATTAATTCTAACTTAAGTTTATTCTAATTAAGCTTGAAATTAGAAATCGGGATGTTACACTTGTTTTCATAACTCTTCTCCCGGTCTTGTGCTACCTTCATTTTCTCTTATATTGTCTTGATTTTCTTGGTGGTTTCTTGCACTAAGTTCTGTCCAATCACTAGGTTCTCCCATACTTGGAAACGACATACTGGGGTTTTGCATTTCCTTCCATACAAAGCCTCAAATGGATCCATACCAATACTAGCATGAAAGCTATTATTGTATGTAAACTCCAGTAAAGGCAACAGTTGATCCCAACTCCTTTGTTGCTCCAATACACAAGTTCACAACAAGTCTTCCAATGATTGAATTGTCTGTTCAGACTGACCATGTGTTTACAAATGGTATTTTGAACTTAATTTTAATTTGTTTTCTAAGGCTTGTGGCAGACATTGCCAAAATCTTGACAGGAATCTAGGATCTTTGTATGATACGATTCTGACAAGTACATCATGCAAGCAAACCACTTCCTTTATATAGTTGGGTTAGCTTTTCCAATGAGTATCCCATATTGACGGGTATAAAGTGAGAAGACTTCATCAAACTATCCACTATTATCCATATCGCCTTATGTGCAGCTGTTGTCCTTGGTAGTCCAAACACAATGTCCATAGAAATATTGTCCCACTTTCACTTTGGTATTCCAAGGACTGCAAAACAACACCGGGTCTTTTATGCTTGATTTTTGCTTTCTGACATGTCAGGCATAATTCTACATACTCTGCAACATCTCGCTTAAGGCCTGACCACCGGCACAGTTTCTTCAAATCCTAATACATCTTGGTGGATCCCGAGTGTAAACTTAACTTACTCTTATGTGCCTTGTCACGGATCATCCAACTCAATTTCTTGTTGAATGGGATGCCGATTCGGTTCTTGAATCTCAAAATCTCATATTTCTCTTCATGGAATTCTGGCTCTCTTCCTTCTACACTTGGCTTCTTTTTCTCTTGTTATTTGGCATTAACCAACTGCAACTGTCGAACTTATTCCAAAAAAATCATTAGTCACTTGGAGCATTTTGACACTTACGTTTTTCTCCTTGAATTGGACCCCTAGGTTAAAGTTTTTGAATTCTTCAATCAACTTCAACTCTTTTACCATCATGTTTCTCACATGAATAGACTTGCGGCTAAGAGCGTCAACAACCACATTTGCCTTTTGTGGATGGTATTGGAGATTAAAATCAACCTAGTCCATGCTTTGTTGCATCACAAAATATATCAAAGTTCTTGGTAGGATCCGTTAAGGTTTACACTAGGGGTGAGATTAATCCATGCTTTAATTCTTGAAAGTTTTTCATGCATTTGGGAGTCCATTCAAATGATACTTCCTTCCTTGTCAATTTGGTAAGTGGAAAGGCTAGTTTAGAAAATCCTTCAATAAACCTCCAGTAATAGCCTGCCATCCCTAAAAAGCTTCAAATTTTGGTTACCTTTTTGGTCGATCCCACTCTAGGAAAGCTTCAACTTTAGAAGGAACCACAACAATTCCCTTATACAGCTATGAATAGAGTTGTTTCTCCTTCAAGGTTTGTGATACGATCCTACGATGTTCCACATGCTAATCTGAATTCCTTGAGTAAACCAAGATATCATCTAATATAGGACTTCCATCCTCTTTAGAAGTCTGAAGGGGAGCTTAACAACATGAGCCACAATAGTATGAGTTTCCACCTCGTCATCATCTTCAAGATTAAAGTAAGAGGGGCTAGGAAGATCGACATAAGAGTTATTGTCTAAATTTAGCTCTACTAGTTCTACGGTCATAGTGAATGGACAATAAATCATACCCTCTACCACTTAATCAGTGTGAATCCCTTTACTCCAAAGTTGAAAATTAGGATTCGCCATCTTTATCAACCTGATGCTGGAACGGAAACTATCCACCTTGACTGTTGACATTAAGGGTGCCCTTCTCCCTTGCCTCAAGATCGGCGCAATATTTTGCGACTTTGAACGTATTAGCCTTCTTTCGAGGGTCAACAGTATGCTGGTCAAGTCCAACATATTTGGATTTCAAGGAAGCTAAGGAAATTTTGGCCTGTGCAAGCGCCATTTCAACAGCTCGCTTGGCAATGGTAGATTTAGGCTTGAGCTCCAAACTCAGATGTCAGGAATAGAAGAAAGACCATGTCCTCGTGGACTGTAGGAGGTCATTAACCTTCGGCACAAGATCGAAAGCTTGACCCGACAGCTCTTGATGAGAAGTAAGAGCATGACTAGATTACAATGGAGGAGGAAACTGGGGGGGGGGTAGAAAGATCCACCAAGATAGCAACATATGGAGAACCATCAGTGAACCCAGCTTTTGGATTTTCACGAGTAGAAGCAGAAGCTGAATGTACCTTGTCATGACCATGGAGGAAGCTTAGATCAATCCCCTTTGTAATGTTGAGTCCAACCACCATATCTGAAATCAATTGTTCGTCAGTTTGAGGATAAACTTCTTTGTTGAATACTTTAAGCACAACCTTCTTGTTGCAAATGATTCAACGAACTTCTAAGCATAGTCTTGAAAATCTCAATTGAAACCAATACTTGAAAGATATGAGATTGAATTGAGATCTAGAAGAAGGTGAATTTGTTCATGATAGAGAGGTTGTGAAAAAAAAAATTAAGTTGGCTCAATGATCTTTTAGAAAAGTATGAAAGCGTATAAAATGCTCTTGAAAGAATAATAGCTTGTAACTTTTTTGAGTAATGAAAAAGAAAAGCTTTTAAACTAAAAACACATTCTGTTATAACAGCTGTTAATCGATTAACCATTGTACACTGAATGTTCTTTTTCAAGTTTTACACGTAATAATCGATTAGCTAAAGTGCTTAATCGATTAACCACTGTAACATGGTAAAAATATGCTTTTCTATTTTATTCACATTTACACCTTTCATTTTCATCAAATAATGAGCCAACATCTATCATGTTTTAATCTCAATCAACAACATATATTTCCAATCAATTTAAACTGAGATTAAACTAATCCTAATTTACCACCCACACTCATATGCAATAAAAGTAAATATAAAGTTTAAGTACAACATATGAATATGAAACATAAAACTAATAATAATGGTAGATCATTTTCTTCTTGTAATTGTTGTGTAGTGTTTGTTCAAAGCCATTGTCTTCATCAAAACTCATTTGATTCTACAATCTCCACCTGTTTGATGATGACAAACCATTGCACTTGATAATCCTTGTGTTTTTCATACTCCCCCTAAATGATTGCTCACTTAGGAAAAATATCAAAACCACAAACAAACACCTACAAAACAATCATAAACCTTTCTCCCCCTTTTGGCATTATCAAAAAAAATATAACGAATAATAAGCTTGCCAAAAGTGAAAAAAGTAAAACATAAGCATGTATAATCTAGCACACACTCACATATGCATAAACATAAGCCATAAAAAAAAAAAGGACAACCATAAAGCATAAAAGTCAAATACAATGCAGTGCATAATACATAACTAAAGTCCAGAAATAAAAACCAAGTCTAAGTAACCAAAAGATAACAGTGAACCAAGTCTAAATAACATAAAACATCAGTGCACTAAACAAAATGAAATATGATCAAGATTGTGGTGGTTGTTGAAAAAATCTCCCAAAGGCATCAATCATCCTCTCTTCCATGGCCCTTTGATTATTCGCCAATGCTTGAAACGCCTCTTGCTGACGAGTCTCCATTCAGTGAAAAGCCTCTTGTTGAATTTCCCATAGAGAATCAAACCGACTGTCAACATTGTAACAACCTATTTTATTTTACCTATTTTAAAAATATGGATTTGAAAATTTCTTTTTAATTATAATACTTATTATAATTTTTCCAGAAAATTGGACAGAGTTTCCTATGTTTTATGGACATTCCCAAAAATTATCTTTGACCTGTAACCTGTTCAACACAGTTTCAACAACAACCAGACATCCAGAGAATATTTACATATATAATTTAATTCTTCTCCCAATATCCGGGGAGAAAATACTAAGATGAAAATACTTAGGTTTTCGAGGAACCAAATAAAGAGCCCCAGCCACCAAATATACAACTGAGATTTAAAATACAGTAAATAATAAATTCTTAAAATTACTTAATAAACATAGACGTGGCCCGGTTAAACTCTAGCTAAGAGAAAATAACTCACACTTCCCGTGGGGAAGTGTGGTCCTGCTCGGCCAGAATATCAACTATGCTCCTGATCTGAACCTGTACCTGTGGTGGATGTAAGGGTGAGAATTGCACTAACTGGTAAAACATAGAACATAACCCAAGTCAAGCACATTTAGCAATTAATCAAATATTACGAATATAAACACACCCAATCGCCTATTCACTACAAACACAACCATCTCCAATTCTTTGTACCTTCCAAACAATATTCACATTTACTCTATTTAATCACTATCCTATTCACATTGTCGTCCTACGCCTGTGCTTCATCCTATTCTAATCCTTTCCTTTATCTACTTTCCTATCCTCTTTCCTTTTCTCTCCTTTCCTATTCTACCTATTCTATTCGTTCTCCTCGCACTTCCTTTACTCCCCCTGTCTTCCTCTTATTTCTTTACAGTTCACTTGATCTTTTATTACTTTCCTTTATCTTTTATTACTTTCTTTTATCTTTTATTACTTTCCTTTATCTTTTATTTCTTTCCTTTATCGTTTATTTCTTTCCTTTATCTTTTATTGTGTCGTGGGGCTCCTGCCACTGCGTTCCCCGTCTGCCGAGGATACGTCTTACCGATGCGTACGTCCCGTAGTCCGCACGACTTACTCAACCCATGCATACGGTCCCGCAAGCCGTACGTCTTCTAAGGTCTAGTACCCACTGACACTGTTTTCTATCATAGGCCACAGGGTCACCACAACCCACCTGTGCCAGTCGTCACCACTGGTCGCAGAGTCACCACAACCCATCTACGCTAGGACACAGGGTCCCCGCAACCCACCTATGTCAGCCACAGGGTCACCTCAACCCACCTGTGACGGTGTGATCTACTTTGGCCGCAGGGTCACCACAACCCACCGGCGCCAGCCACAGGGTCCCCACAACCGACCTGTGACATTTCCTATCTTTCCTTCTTTACCCTTTTTAATTCAATTACATTTTAATGGTTCATTTTATTCTAATTCTCTCACCTTACTCTCTTTAATTTATTTCCTTTCTTTCCTTTCAAATCACTTTATTTCTAAAAATAGAAATCTCACTAAAGTTCCTCAATTCCCACTCCTTTGCTAATATTAATACCAACTCTAAACCAAACTCACATCCTCATCAATTCGTGCATCAACATTCACATATCAACATTTAAAACATAATTATTAACATTTGAACATTTAATCAACAATTAGCATTTAACATTTTTCAGTTAGCAATTAACTCATATAAGCATGCCAAATCATGAAAATAAATTCTAAGTTCCCTAATCACACATAATCAGATAATCTCATGCATGACTACACAGTACCAGTTACACAACCACCGTGCGGCAATAAACCCCTTACCTTGGGGTTCTACCAGAACCTGTTTCGAGGCACAACGAGGAGATCCTGTTTCTACTCACGGCATTACGCGGTTTGTTGCTCGCATTTTAGCTGGTCCTAAAGTCCTTCATCGTCTGACTATTTTATTAAATCAAACAGAAATCAATTTAATGCACCAAAATCATCTCAATTTGAAATCTCAACAATTAACATGAAGTTTCAAATTAAAATCGTTGTTTTCTCAATAAAATAGTGTAGTTTTTTTTATTGAAAATACGCTAACTTTCGAAACTAATATAATTACCAAAAATTCATTAAAGTTAATTAGTTTTAGTTTCAAGCCACAAAATCAAATGTTGTTACTTGACACTATTAATCCCGAACTAAAAGGAAGTGTTCTCGATTCAAAAATAAGTCCAAATCACAATTATAACATTAAAACAATTACACTTCCCTTTAGTTTGAAATTAATGTTCAACGTTTTAATTTGAATTAACATTATGCCGAGTATATACCGGATTCCTATTTAATTGGTTTGTTGTTAGTTCAGGGACATTCCATCTCACTAACCAACAACCCAATTACTTAGGAATCCAACGCATTTAATAAAAACACTTTCAAGACTCATAATTCGACATAACGTTTAATTCGATGTTATCACAATCAAGTAAGCAATTAAATTCATCATCATTAACAACATAACAAAAATCAATATAAATTATAGTTTAATTTCCAAAACAATTCAATATTAAATAATTAGTACCAGTAACATTAAAAATTAGTATTAATACAAAAATTAAAACACAACATAGAGCAATTAGAAAAGTATTAAGGATTTACCCTCAAATATGATTTTGAAGGCCGGTTCGGTCGACCCGGTTAAAAGCACAAAGGAACGGCTGGCCCCGGTAACGATGACGACGATACCGGCATCGGTGACGATCCTTAGCAGCAGCAACACGCATCGGGGAGAGGAAAGTGGTGGCGGTGTGACTCCATGGCTACAACATCAAACAATGGCGGCAACGTAGCCTCCATGACCGGCGGTGACAACGACCATCACCGGCAGGGAGAACACGAACCGTGACCTCCTGGTCCATGGAGAGGCACGCGCGAACGGGATGGAGGAAGAGGAAAAGGGCGGCTCCACACGGCAGCAAGCGGCGGCGATTCACCCTTGGCCAAGAAGGGAGTCGCGATTAGCGACTGGAAAGAGGAAGAGAGAGACGCGGTGAGAGAGAGAGAACTCGAGGGAGGAGATAGAGAGCTTGGAACCGAGAGAGGAAGAGGGATGGAGGCAGTGTTAGTGGCTGGTGGTTGGTGGCCGGCGGAGGGAGAGAAGAAGGAGAAGAAGTTGGGGGGAGGGAGAAAAATTTAGGGCCGGCGGAGGAAGAGAACTAGGAGGGGGGCGGGGGGGGGGGGGGGTTTCGAACCCCTTCCCCTTTTATTATTATTTTTTTATTTTTTTTATTTTTTTTAATTTATTATTATTACTATTATTATTATTATTATTATTATTATTATTAGTGTATGTTAGTATTATTTTAAAAGTACTAATAAACATTTTTTTTAAACATATATACTAATACACACTTTGATTTATTTTATTTTATTTATTCTAAAACTCAAAATACCAATAATCAATTTTTAAACACTAGACATTAATACTAGAATAAAAATCAAAATAAGAAACTTATAAATATTTCCAATAAAATATTTTCATATGAAATATATCAAAATAAATTAAAACACATAAAGTATATTTTTGATATAGGATAACTATTTTAAATGAATTTACTTTAGAACATAAAAGAAATGAAATATATTTTCGTAATTAACATAATGTATTTTTATAAAAATACACAACTAAATAATTGATTTTTAAAAAACATTTATTTAAGTCAATACAACTTATAAATATATTAGGGATTAAAATTAGGGATGTTACAAACATGAGCATTAATAGAATCATGAAGAGCCCGATAGTCAAAACCAGAAGAGGTATGTGGAGTAGGATCATGAGAAGCATGCTCATTGTCCGGAAAAGTAGTGAAGTCCACAAAGTCCTCAATATTAATATCTTCTTGATTTCCGTCTTGATTTTGAGGGATTGCATATTCTTCCATTTTCCTGGCCACTTCCGCTTCAACACGCTCTTGTTCTTGAATTTCCTTGACCTCATCCTTCCACATCCAACGATTAGGAGTCGGATATTCTTGCATGCCTTGGAATTTCAGAATTGCTGCATTTACACAATTTTGAGCTTCATCTAACTTAGTCATAGGCTCATCATATCTAATAGGAACTTGATAATGATGCAGCAACTTGGTTACGACCATAGGGTATGACAACCAAGAGTTCCCACGAGTTCCAGCAATGGCCAACATCTTATCCAAAATAACCTTACACCAATTAATCTTGGCATGATTTTTAATACCATAGAACAACCTTAATTTATCCTCACTTGCTTGTGCATAATTCTGTGATGTCCTAGGCACTAAGCAATAAGAAATAGCATACAAAAGCATTCTATTATCCACAGTCATCAAGCCCACTCTCTTTGTACCACTAGTCCAAGTCTTTCCCGATCTTAATGAATTTTGAAAAAAAGTTGCAGGGTCACACTCATTAAGACCATCATCCTCATTATCATCAATATAAGTTCCATTAGTATGCAGCCCAAATAAATTCTAAATGTGCGAAGGTTTAATCACACACAAAGTGCCATTAACCATAATCTTTATCTTACCCTCATCTTTTTGCATGTTAGCATAGAATTGTCTTACTAACCTAGGGTAATAGTGCATGTTAAATTCTAAAAATTTATGTAAACCTTGTTCTTGCAATAAAGGAACACATTCAAACCTTTGAGATTGTAACCAGGAGAACTTCATCCATCTTAAAATGCCAAACCCACGTTCCTTAAAGTGGGCCTCCCTCTCATGCCTTGCCTCGGATGAGTAATACTCGCTGTCTTTGTTAGTGTTGGAACGCTTCTTGATGCGTTTCCCAGGGCGAAAGGAAGAGGAAGCCATTGATTGAACTTTTAGGGTTTTGAAATGGGGGTTTTCAGTGGTGAGTGAGAATGCAAAAATAGAGTGAAATTGATAATAAAAACAGTGTAGATAAGTGAAATGTAAGTGATTTTGATGAAAAACTTGATGGATTTTGATGGGATATGAAGAAATGTGAAGAGAGAGTAGAAGGGAAGATGAAGAATACGTAGAAGAAGAGAGAAACACATCTTGCATAATGAGAAAGATAAGGTTTTAAAACGGAACACACAGGTGTTAATCGAGTAGCGTGAGACATTAATCGATTAATGCCTGAGGGGAAAAATTAATTTAATCGAGTATGGCACAGGTTAATCGAGTATCACCTGATAAGTATTAAAAACTTAATCGAGTATGACAATCAATAATCGATTAAGGGCTGTATGAAAAACAGTTTTTACTCAATTAAACCCTGAAATAGTTGATTAAATCCTTTTCCAAACTAGTTTTAAATCACACACAAGAACAAATACATACTAGCACCCAACAATATTCTCATTTATGAATTCATTCAAAGAACACAAAGAGGAAAAGTATAGATTCAAAAATGTAACTCAAAGAAATTTCAAATATGGTCACTATTAAGAGAATTATGAAGGAATTTTTAAACACAAAAAAAATCAACACAAACAACACATAGTGAAGAAAGGCTTTACATGGTGATTGAAAAAAAACTAGATAATACTAGATTCATCAAGTATGCCTAATTCCCTTCTTATGAAATAAAAAGTATCTCTAGGAAAAGGCTTAGTGAAAAATATTGGCTAGATGGTTTGAAGTATTTACAAATTCAATAACACAATCACCTTTTTGCACATGATCTCTTAAAAAGTGGTGCCTTATCTCAATATGTTTTGTTCGTGAGTGTAATACCGGGTTTTTGGTTAAGTTAATTGTCGAGGTATTGTCACATTTAATACGAATTTTCTCATGTTTAAGTCCAAAATCCGATAGTTGTTGCTTCATCCATAAAAGTTGAGCACAACAACTTTCGGCCGCAATATATTCGGCTTCGGCGGTTGAAGTGCAACACATGCTTGCTTTTTGGAATTCCACACAACAAGTGAATTTCCAAAAAGGTGACATGCGCCAATTGTACATTTTCTATCAAGCTTACAATCGACGAAATCTGCATCACTATAACCAATCAAATTTAAAGAGGCATCTCTAGGATACCATAAACTAGTATTTATTGAACCTTTTAAATACTTCATGATTCTCTTAACGAAAGATAAGTGAGATTCCTTAGGGTTAGCTTGATACCTGGCGCAAATGCAAACACTAAACATAATGTCCGGTCTAGAAGAGGTTAGATACAACAAGCTACCTATCATTCCTCTATACTTTGTTACCTCTACCGATTTGCCGCTTTCGTCTTTGTCTAAGTAGCAATATGTAGCCATAGGTGTTGATGCGTGTTTGGCTTTGTCAATCCCAAATCGTTTTAATAATTCCGTGCAATACTTTGATTGATTAACGAATATGCCATTGTCCATTTGCCTCACTTGCAATCCTAGGAAGAACGTTAACTCTCCCATCATGGACATTTAAAATTCACTAGTCATTAGAGTGCTTTTCTTAGTTGGGAGGCCTCTAATCTGAAAATTTCTTGCATAGAGAATTGTTAGTTGCACCAAGAATAATAGCATCAACATAAATTTGGACTAACAAAATATCTTTACCAACTTGATCAATGAAAAGTGTTGTATCAACCAATCCTCTTTTGAATCCCTTTTCTAGTAAAAAAGAACTTAACTGATCATACCAAGCTCTAGGAGCTTGTTTCAATCCATAAAGTGCCTTTTTGAGTTTAAAAACATGATTTGGTAATTCAAAATTTTCAAAACCGGGTGGTTGTGACACATAAACTTCTTCTTGAATGTATCCATTCAAAAATTCACTTTTCACGTCCATTTGGTAAAGTGTGAAATTCATGATTGAAGCAATGGCTAAAAGCATCCTAATGGCTTCTAATCTAGCTACGGGAGCATAAGTCTCATCATAGTGAATTCCTTCTTCTTGACTATACCCCTTATCAACTAATGTAGCTTTATTCTTAACAATTAGACCCGACTCATCGAGTTTATTGCGATAAACCCATCTAGTGCCAATTATCGGATGATCATTGGGTCTTGGGACTAAAGCCCAAACTTTGTTTCTTTCAAATTGATTTAGCTCTTCTTGCATAGCCAAAACCCAATGTTCATCTTCAATTGCCTCATTTATATTTTTTTGGTTCTAATTGAGAAACAAAGACTACAAAATGACAAATAATTCGAAGAGAGCTTCAGGTTACCACTCCCTTAGCTATATCACCTAACACATTTGTTAATGGATGATTTCTATTTGTCTTCCAAGCGGTAGGTAGTCCATTTTCTTCTTGTTGTGCTAGCTCATTTCCTCTCAATTGATTCTCTTCTTCATTATTCGACTTCTCAACTTCATTCTCTTTGTCATTGTCATCCTTTTGGACATCTTCAAATATATCTACATCATCAACATGAGAAATACCTTCCTATCCTTTCGGAGATTCATAAAAAACTACATTAATTGATTCCTCAATAGTGAAAGTTCTTTTATTAAAGATTTGATAGGCCTTCCTATGATTTGAATAACCTAAAAATATTCCATCACCCGCTTTTGGATCAAATTTTCCCAAATGTTGTTTTCCATTGTTCAAGATAAAACACTTACATCCAAAAGAATGAAAATAGGATATATTAGGTTTCTGACCTTTAAAGAGTTCATAAGGAGTTTTCTTAAGAGAAGGTTGAATCAAAACTCTATTCAAAACATAACACGTGGTATTAACCGCATCGGCCGAAAAATACTTAGGAACTTTCCAATCACTCAACATAGTTCTAGCTAACTCTTCCAAAACACGATTTTTCTTTTCAACTACACCATTTTCTACGAAGTTCTAGGAGCATAAAATTGATGTTCCATGTAATACCCACAATTTTCAGCATTTTAATAAATTAATTTTCGAGACTTTCTGATTGGGCAGTTATTTTTAAATTTGCATAAATTCGTTATTTGATTTAAATTTTGAATGGAAATAATTATTTGGAATTTATTTTTATAATGGTTGATTATTTTATTTGAGTTTTGAAGGAATTATTATTTATTGATTTGTTTGTTGATTACGTAACTTTGAAAATTCGTAACTTTTGATCTGTAAATCCGAATTTGATAAATTTAAAGTCAAAACGATCGTATTAAAATATAATTTATTTTGGTACCGTTTGGGATTTATTTTGATGCACACAAAATTTTTATTATTTTGGGGAATATTATAATGTTTTATTTTAATAAATTGAATCATGATTTTTAAATGTTGTTTACTATATTGGAAAAATATTATTTTTTTGCTAAATAAAGTACTGTACGGTTTTAATATTGTTTTGTGCATTTTGAATTTTAAATTGTTAGACATAAAATTATGAGTGCACAAGACCCTAGGGTAACCCAATTAAACACACCATATCCTCATTAAAGCATAACCACCCTACTTGTCCCCTATAGGAGACATGCAATCAAGGACCCTATCCAAGAGTGCAAAATTCGGCCAATGCATGTCATGGTATTTTTACAACCACACCTTATTAATTAATTGAATCTAAAGCCTACCTATACATATTTAATTATTTCTCATACACACATAAAATAAGAATGCAAAGTCCCACCCCTAAAATGATGATGGAGCCGTGAGGAGTATATGGTTTGTAGGGGAAGCCTCTTGATTTTTTTGTACACCCCAATTTTAGGCAATGCACCCCCACCCACATTTCTCTATAAATACCAAACATCCCACCCCACTTCCACTTATTCTTGCTTTATCTTCTTAGAAAAAATAGAGAGAGGCTAGTGAGAGAGGGAGAGGCCGAGAGCAAGGAAGGAAGAAGAAGGAGGAATTTTTGTCTCCCAACACCAAAGCAACCTCATTTCCATTCATTCACTTAGGTATACATCTTCATCTACATTTCTTTTCTTCCTTGAGTTTTTTTATTTTCGGTTTTCATGAGTATATGTTGATGAGTTGTTGATTTGTTTATGCATGTATGTTTTTAAGTTAAAGCTTTGATTATTAGTTGTTTTTACACTTGAATCAAAGGTTGAAGATTCGAAAATGGACATGCATCCACAAGATGATGTTCACGGTTTTGAACCCTATTTTGTTTAAAATGATTTTTGATCTTTGATTTGTATTTTTATACTTGATTTGGAGTTGATATATTATGTGCATGAGCTATTAGTTGTTGGTTTGCACAATTTTTTCTCTTTTCCCTCTTGCATGTCATGACCTAGGACTGAAAAAGGGGAAAAATGAAATTGTTTTATCATGCATGTAATTGATTATTGATTCTTGTTATTTATTTGCTATATTTTTCGGTTTTAATGAGAGAATGCATGGTTAGATGAATTTTTGATTTGATGTGTATATTTGAGGGCTATTCGGTTTTGTCCATTGGTGTATCCAAGATGATTTTTGTTTTCCTTTTTGATATTTGATTCTTGATCTTGAAATAACTATGAGTATATTGATGTATGTTGTAAGAATTTTTTGGTTGTTCCTTATTAGGCCATTCGGCCAAGACAAAAAATGAAGGGGATAAATTTTTGTTTTTGATGCCTGTTAAATTTTTGTGTTCCTCTATGATTTTTAAGTCCTAAAGATGAAAGATTTAAGCTTGGAATAAACAAAATGAGCATGCAAGAACTTTTGTAGTCCATACGATTTTATTGTAATTTTACCCAAGTGTTTTCATTTTGTTTTAATGGTTTGTGTTGTGTTTAAAGTAAAGGATCAAGCTTGGATTTTGAGACATGTATTTATGTGTAGTTTCTTCATGATGTAAAATTTCTAACTTTCCTTATTTGATGATTTGGCCAAAATGAGAAAGAGAGAGAGCAAAATTGATTTTTGGTGTTTGATTAACTTTAAGCTTTGATCCTTGATTATGTGATCAATGTGTTGTACGGTTTTGTATGTGAAAAATGCTTAATTATAGAAATTTGTTTATTATCTTTGATTATTTGATTAAGTGCATTAGAAATAGGCTTGAATAAAAATGGTTAATTGAATTAAAATGAATTTCATTATTGGAGAGAAAGTGAATTGGGTTAAAGCATGAAAATGAATTTAGTTGGTTTGAAAAACGATTACTTGTATGAGCTAGTTTTGTGTGGTTGGAAAATTATGATTTTAATGCATGTTAATGTATGTTTGGAGTAAGAATAGAATCATTTAGGGGTTTCATGTTTACAAATGATGTAGGAAATCAAATGATGCATCGATGCTGAATTTTTAAGATTATTGCTTTAGTTTGTAGGAGGTTTTGCTAAATGATAGTTGTACTAATTCGATTGTCTTGAAATTTTGAAATGTTGTTCTTGATGTGATGTACATGTGTTCTGCAATATTTGGAGTGGTTTGAAAGTATTTTGATATTTTAAATGAATTTGTGTTTGATGATGAAAGTTTAAGAAAATGGTCTTTTCATTGGCAAAAGGTTTGAGTGAAAAATGTTTCCTCAAGTTCAATGACCATGAAACTTGGTTAATGTTTTTATTATGCTAATTTAAGTATCTCTGAATTTTTATGTGATTTTTGGAATTGGTTTGTTAAGTGTATTGAATTTATTTTGGTAAAAACGATTTCGGAAAAATAAGTTTTTCGGATTGAAGATGAACAGAATTTTTGAACTTAACCTATTTCAAATGACTCTAAAATTTTTATGGTAGCTTCTTGAGAATCTCTGGATATTTTTTGAACATTTTTAAGAAATTTGGAGTTGATTTGATAATTTTTCTTAGGGCGAAACAGTGAACCGATTGGTTATGATTTTTCAGACTTAGAGACAGAGTTCATTAAAAAAAAATATTACTTAAACAACTCCAAATAATCTGAAATTTTTATGATATGTTCTTGACTGTATAATGAAGGTTTTTACCAATTTTAATGTAATTATTAATTGATTTACTATTTTTAACAGTGGCATTTCAGCTTCAGGTCAGCAACAGACCCGTTTGGATTTAAAAGCAAAATCTGATTTGAAACCTAAGATAGGATTGTTCAAATGACTTGAAAATTTTATATGATGAACTTTGATATATGTGTATGTTTTCTGAAAATGTTGGGATTTAAATGAATTGATTTGATATGGTTTTGGATTTTATCTTTTGTGTTTTATCCGTAATCGAAATAAAGCTCTATTTAAATGTTTTCGGTGAATATGAACTTTTGTGCTTTATTTTGTGACTTGGCTGGAATTGTATGATGATCTTGATGCCTTGAAATAATTGAATGAGTGATTGTTCGATGATATGTTTAGATTATGAAAGAATGAGTTTGCAAGGTAATTGTTTACTGTGTTTCGGCCTATGTTTTTGGTTTGAAATTATAATTTGAGACTGTTTTATGTGATTATGTGCCAAATGGTTTGTTTTATGAGATGTATGCTAAATGAACTGTTTTTATTAAGTGTCTTGAATTGTTTGTTTGATAAACGAGTGAAGGAAAATGAGTTAATTAATAAGTTACAATGTTGTATTTGGTACGTGCTATTCTTGAAGTGGAGTGATTTTTGAAAAGTTTATATAATTGAAAAATGAAGAGTGTTTTGGGTTTCTGCCCTATTTGATTTCATCATGATATGTGTGAAAAAAAATTGTTTTAAGTGTTATTTTTAAGCAAGGTATTAAAGGGATTTAAAGTGCATTCTTTTCGGTGTTTTCGGATTTTGCGAAAAAGTGATTTTGAGTTTATCTCTCCGCCATCCAGCATTGATTTGACTTGAATATTACTTCTAAAAATGTTTGCAATTGATTTAAAGTTTGAGTTTTCAACAGTATTCGATTTAAAGAAAAGTCGGATTGAAAAAGTAACGTTTTTCGGTGTTTTTGAGTTTTGATTCATGGCTGTCTAGAATGGACCAGCTGTGACAAACGCTCTTTAAGCGAATCTTTATAGTTAAATAAAGATATAATACAAATAATATGGACTTGTGTTGTATATAAAAGAAGGTAAATAAAAATTTTCCAATGAACAATAAAGTTTAATATACTTAAGTTATAAAATGATTGTCTTAGGAGACGAAAAGATTAAGAGTCGAGACTATATGTCATAGTACACAAAATATGTTTTTCATAAAAATGTATTGTTATCTCGAACCCATAAAGTAATGTTCTTTCGAAACGAATCTTAATATCAGAGTATGCGGAAATTAATTTAAATAGGAACCTTGAGTTTATAACGTCAACTAATAAATAACTATATATATATATATATAGATGAAAGATAACATAAGTGTAGCAAAAGTTCATCAAGTTCCAAGGTGGTGATAACAACAGATTCATAGGTACAAGTCAATAAAGGCTAAATAAAAAGATAGACCATCTCACTGAAATCTCTCAAAAATATATATAATATAGATACAGAGCAAAAATATGAAATATCAGCGATGGTCTGATGATCCTCCTCCAAGCCATAATCCTCCTCAGGTCTCGAGCTGCTGCTCCACATGTCCCACATCCTAACTATCTATATCATGCATCGCCCGGTGGATCCCCAACTCCCCACTGGCTCCCAGTGGAATGCTCGACTGGCTCTCCCTCACTCTTTGCCTCCTCGGGGTCCTCCTCAACCTCGTTCGACTGAGTCAGTACCCTACCACTAGGCACTGGGTCAGCTGAGGGAGTCCCATGAATCGGACTCATCGGACTAGGAACAGGAGTCTCCTCTCGAATCACACGGGAAGCAGAGGGATGAGATCGGGTAGCTGCTCTAAATCGAAAAGTATGAAAACGACGAGTTGGTCGAGTCGGGGGTGGTCCATGGTAAGTACAAAAAGGGGGCACATGCAGGTATATATAATAGGGATGCGGAACCTACGAGGACGGACACGAGCTAAGGGATTGGGGTGATAGAGGTTCAGCTCTACCTCCCCCTCGAAGGTGGCTCTGTGGTCCTCGTAGTACCACACTCCACTAGGAAGTGGGTGAAACTCTATGCAAGCTAGAAAACGAGCCATCACCTACAATGGGCATAAGAGGCAAGCAATAATCAAATAAGAATAATTAAAGCAAATAAACAATCACATATACCAAGTAGTCAAGTGATATGCATAAACATATGAGCAAGCCAGTTTTATTATAATTAATCTCTTTAATTATATAGCATGATGCATGCTCACTATCTCTCAATTCCTGAGATTCGCCAACTATCACTTTATGGACGTCCATCCAAACAACCCAAATACGTTCTCATAGCGTATAGCGAACCTGCTCGGAATGTGATACATAACGTCATCCATCGATGAACGTCACGCCGCGAAGACGTAATAACCACATCAACAGCATCCCACAATGCTGGCCACATTACCAAAATGTATCATCGAGCAAGCCGCACAAACATGCTTGGAACGTGGTACATAACGCCACTACCAAAGTGCGCGTCACGTCGCGAAGACGTAATAACAACATCAACAGTATCCCACAATACTGGCCACATTCCACCAAGGAATATGTCATCAAGCAGTTGCAAACAATTTGGTACTCCCAGAGTACCCTCCTCATGTTCCTCGAACATGACAAACGATATCCTATCGCCATATCACCATGTATGAATGCACATAAATATTCCATTTAAGATAATCCTTTAATCTCATTATGGGCAACATGTAATAAATTCATCAATGTAATTATCGATGTAATTGATCACATCATAACTTCTTTGGAACATGATTTATTCCTTAGCTGGCTGATGCTGATTCTGATTCTGCTGCATGTTTTCCAACACTGCAGTAATTCGCTCCAACATCTCATTCGTATGGTCTCTATAATGCGCCGCCATAGTAGACCTGCACTATGGACTTGGGTCATTTAAGGTCTATCGAACTGCTTCTTACCATCTAATTCTATCTTAGACTAAACATTCATAAGACTTAAGCTATATGAAATAAATCAGATAGCGAAGAAACATTACTCATATGGAGAACCTTTCTTGTCGGATCATGCTTGCGAGGATCAAGAATCAGGACCATATGCTCTGATACCATAAATGGTGTGGCGCACGCTCTTTAAGCGAATATTTATAGTTAAATAAAGATATAATATAAATAATATGGACTTGTGTTGTATATAAAAGATGGTAAATAAAAATTTCCAATGAACAATAAAGTTTAATATACTTAAGTTATAAAATGATTGTCTTAGGAGACGAAAAGATTAAGAGTCGAGACTATATGTCATGGTACACAAAATAGGTTTTTCATAAAAAGGTATTGTTATATCGAACCCATAAAGTAATGTACTTTTGAAACGAATCTTAAAATCAGAGTATGCGGAAATTAATTTAAATAGGAACCTTGAGTTTATAACGTCAACTGATAAATAACTATATATATATATATATATATATATATATAGATGAAAGATAACATAAGTGTAGCAAAAGTACATCAAGGTCCAAGGTGGTGATAACAAGAGATCCATAGGTACAAGTCCATAAAGGCTAAATAAAAAGATAGACCATCTCACTGAAATCTCTCAAAAATATATATAATATAGATACAGAGCCAAAATATGAAATCTCAGCGATGGTCTGATGATCCTCCACCAAACCATAATCCTCCTTAGGTCTCCAGCTGCTGCTCCACATGTCCCACATCCTAACTATCTATATCATGCATCGCCTGGTGGATCCCCAACTCCCCACTGGCTCCCAGTGGAATGCTCGACTGGTTCTCCCTCACTCTTTGCTTCCTCGGGGTCCTCCACAACCTCGTCCGACTGAGTCGGTACCCTACCACTGGGCACTGGGTCAGCTGATGGAGTCCCATGAATCGGACTCATCAGACTAGGAACAGGAGTCTCCTCTCGAATCACACGGGAAGCAGAGGGATGAGATCGGGTAGCTGCTCTAAATCGAAAAGTATGAAAACGACGAGCTGGTCGAGCCGGGGGTGGTCCATGGTAAGTATAAAAAGGGGGCAGATGCAGGGTATAAACAATAGCGATGCGGAACCTACGAGGACGGACACGAGCCAAGGGATTGGGGTGATAGAGGTTCAGCTTTACCTCCCCCTCGAAGGTGGATCTGTGGTCCTCTTAGTACCACACTCCACTAGGAAGTGGGTGAAACTCTATGCAAGCTAGAAAGCGAGCCATCACCTAGAATGGGCATAAGGGGTAAGCAATACAGTTCACATAATCGAATAAGAATAATTAAAGCAAATAAACAATCACATATACCAAGTAGTCAAGTGATATGCATAAACATATGAGCAAACCAGTTTTATTATAATTAATCTCTTTAATTATATGGCATGTTGCATGATCACTATCTCTCAATTCCTAAGATTCTCCAACTATCACTTTATGGACGTCCATCCAAACAACCCAAATATGTTCTCATAACGTATAGCGAACCTGCTCGGAACATGATACATAACGTCATCCATCGATGAACGTCATGCCGCGAAGACTTAATAACCACATCAACAGCATCCCACAATGCTGGCCACATTACCAAAATGTTTCATCGAGCAAGCCGCGTAAACATGCTTGGAACGTGGTACATAACGCCACTACCAAAGTGCGCGTCACGTTGCGAAGACGTAATAACCACATCAACAGTATCCCACAATACTGGCCACATTCCACCAAGGAATGTGTCATCAAGCAGTTGCAAACAATTTGGTACTCCCTGAGTACCCTCATGTTCCTCGAACATGACAAACGATATCCTATCGCCATATCACCATGTATGAATGCACATAAATATTCCATTTAAGATTATCCTTTAATCTCATTATGTGCAACATGTAATAAATTCGTCAATGTAATTATCGATGTAATTGATCACATCATAACTTCTTTGGAACATGATTTATTCCTTATAAGTTTCATTAGGCTTTAAAAAATTCTTGCTATAATTGAAAATGGCAGTTTTTCAGTATACTGACCATAAAGACTCTAGTCTTTTCCAAAAGACTCGAGTAGTTCATCATTCTGTCCAGAATACTCGAGTGGTTCATATGAGACTCGAGTGCATCATTAGATTTTCTGAAAAGTTTATGATTCAGGTTTTCCAAAAATACTCGAGTAGTTTATGAAATACTCGAGTCGTTCATCAACCCAGAATACTCGAGTGGTTCATGCAAGACTCGAGTAGTTCATCAAAAAGGTTGATTTGTTGCATCAGTCAATACTCGAGTCTTGACTCAGATACTCGAGTGTTGGTGCTATCAGACGCACTGGTGCATCAGAAAACACTCGAGTCTCGAGTCAAATACTTGAGTCTTGACTGACAATAAACACTGAAAATTGCATTTTAACATACCATTTTCAATTCTAGCCAAAACTAATCAAAACCAATGATCAACAGAGTTATATTTATGCATAATAAACATGTTCCAACAAAGAAATTACATCTAATTACAGTGAATCAAAACTGAGTCTTTTTATTTCAAATTCCAAATTCCATTCTCATAAATTACCAATTCACGTACATATATCATTATTTTCATAAAGTCTTTTTATTCTCTTTTCTTCCATTAATTTCACATTTCTCTTTCATTTTGTCCCTGGTCACGACCTACTGCATCCGCACTAATGTGCTGGTCACGACTTACTGCGTTCGGGTATATTTCATTTAACTCTGTCCCTGGTCACGACCTACCGCGTCCGCACTAATGTGCTGGTCACGACTTACTGCGTCCGGGTATATTTCATTTCACTCTGTCCCTGGTCACGACCTACTGCATCCGCACTAATGTGCTGGTCACGACGTCTTACTGCGTCCGGGTATATTTCATTTTCATTCTTGGATCATAACAACATCACATCTCATGAATATTCAAGCACAAACATCATTTCAATATCACACATTATCATACAACTGTTATTGTCACATTTACACTTAAAAAATTAAATCAAGCACAACATCCATCAAAATTTCCTTGTCACTCAATCACCATCCTCTAATTCATGATTCATTTAATAATAAACATCATTTCTCTTTTACCAATCTATTTATCCTTAGTCCATTCTTTAATTACTCACTCATAATCTTCCATTACATTCGAATTTCTCTTTTATTACTTAACCCTTCCTATATGATTGGCCTATGTTAACACTAAATCCATTCCTTGCTTTACGAGCCGCCACACCAAGCACAATATGAACATTCATCAATGACAAATAACAATTCACAGTTGGTAAACAAAACAGTCGACATACTCAGGTATGTCTCAGAGTACTATAAATTAAGTCAACTCCCTAGGGTTCTTCACTTCCTACTTAATTACATATATTCTATGCATTTAGTAGCAATTACACCCTAAGGTTCATTTCATGCACTTTAATAATTTAAATATTCTATGGTGTATTCTCTAAATCAATTATCTATACCTAGTCATCATTACAACAACCTAGAATCTATATCCTTAGGAAAGGTAACACAAGCCCCTCTTACCTCAACCGACGAGTCCAAAGAGAAAACCTTGACCCGAGGCTCCAAACTTCACACCGATTAATGCCGAAGTTCGCCGACGAGACGGGGCGGTGATCCTAGAAGCATTTTTTTTAGTGACCGAGAGCAAGACCGAGTCGGTTTCGGTCAGTGCCGGTGAATGTCGGTATGTCGGTGGCTGGGTTTCCTTCCACCCCGGTGATACCGAAGCCGCCTAGAGGAGAGAGAAAAAAGGGCTTGGGGTACTCCTTGTTTGCTTGACTTCATGGAAAAAAATGGAAGAGGAAGGAGCTTGGGTGCCATGATTGAGATGAGAGCTACGAGTGGAGTTGGGAAGAAGGAAGATGGGGCTGGGTGCTTGGTGTTTCATGTGGGTCTAAGGCATGGAGGAGATTATGAGTGAATAAATGGGGTTGGATTCATGAATTAGGGAAGAAGAATGGTGATGGTTGGTCCAAGAATGAGAGAGGGACACGGGTGGAATTGAGAAGAGAAGGAGGATGTGTGTTCTGGTGCCATAAGGGGGTATATTCATAAAGGCAAGAATGGGCTTTGGCTTCTCCAACAAGGCCACAACTTGTGGCACACAAGGTGCCACGCACCATTTTCACGCGTCTGCTGCAGCCCCCGCGCGCCTGGGCGCGGGTCAAGGCGCGCCTCGGCGCGTTTCTACCTGTTCTGCGCACCAACTGATGCCCCGGTGCGCCTGGGCGTGCACCGGTGCGCCTGGGCGTGCCCCGGGGGGGTCCCGACTTCAAATCGCCATGACTTCTTCGTTAACCGTTGGATCTTGCTCAAATTTTGAGACAAGCTTCCTAAAATCCTAAAATTCACATCCAACGGTGTAAATTGGGTTTAGAGCTATGGATATTTTATTCCTAATTTTCTCTTTTCGGTTGATTTCTAACATCTAAAACGCCGATTTAACCCCCGATTTCGCTCAGATAATTTTGCCCGTTGCTACAAATGCCTCCTATACAGCCCCTAGTACTTATAATTACTAGTCGCCTTGCTCCCAAAATTCTTTAAGTAATTAATCTACCCATTCCCTACACTATAAACATATTAAATTACTAATTAGGCTTGTAAATTAAATTAGGGATGTTACAATTCTCCCCCACTTATTAGAATTTCGTCCCCGAAATTCCGTTCAATTCCTTCAAATGGAGAACCATCCCAACAAAGGGTTTTCTAAACTACAATGCACACTGCACTAGGTTCTACTCCCCCACTTTGAATCGGCATACTACCTTGATTAAGTACGCCACCGAACTCATGCATCCAATGAAGAATACAAATCGTGGTTTAGTTTGGTTAGACTAGAAGCAAAATGCTCTAAGGTTTTTGAGGTTTACTCCGATGTCGGTCAAATATTGCAAGAGTTCTAATAAAAAGACTTTTAATAAACCTCAGGTTTCTAAAATCAAGAGCAATTTCTCCAATAGATTGGAGATGGCTTCTAAGGTCAACTGGGTTTTTCCCAGACATTTTACTTTAAACATCTGGAAAGGGTGCTAATCAAATTGGTTTCTACATTCTAGGCTTGATTGGTCTTGTGCCATTTATAGTCCTCAGATGACATCAATCATTAATAAACATAAGATTAGGGGTATCAGTCTAAATCTCATATCCATTAATGATAGGGTCATTATCAGGTTTACAAATAGCACTATCACTTAATAGTTGCCGCATTCAAAACAACCCAGAACTATTTCTATACTCGATCTAAACGGCAGCATTAATAAAGATCTAATCACAATCTACTTAGTGATCTACAACTTAGGCACTATTCTTAAGTCCTAAGCAATCACACTCATTGACAAGTAAACAGTCAGCACATACATAACAATCAAAATTCAATATGCACACCAACATTTCACATCAGCGCATAATTGCAACCACTAACTTGGCAATCTCTACTTGATTCTGATCTAATCCTGATCTTCCTGAATAAATCCTAGGATTCAGGTCTAAATCTACACACACCTCTTAGATAAGTTGCACACCTTTCAATTGCAATCCAAAAAGAGTTTGAAAATTTTCATGGTTTCCATGTTGAACAATTAAAATCCCATACATTCAAAGCATGTGTGTCTTTATGAAAATCAAAATAGCGTTCGGGAAATTCATTTGTGCAATTATGCATTTGTAAAATCAAAAGGATATGCCAAAAAAACATGTATGCGTTCGTCTATATTTAAAAATTAAAGTAGCATACAAGAAAGGCATTTAATCATATACATATATAGTCAAGGTAGCATACCAGAAAATATTGATGGGGTGGTATGCTGATAAAATCGAATTCCTTCCTTGATGGAAAGACATTTTATTTCATGCAAAATCCTAGTGGAAGACTAAACCATCCAAGTTAATTTGTACTTTACAACCTTAACATTTTCCTTGTAAAATGACTTGGATGAAACTTTGAAAACAACTTTATGAATCAAATCATGCCTTTGTAAAAATGGACTACCCTCATCTAACTTAGTGATAACCTAGATGAAGGAGTGCAAAACTTCTCAAGGTTAACAAACTCAAGCAACAAGGGAATATGCTTTTGGGTTAGAAAAATTTATTTTAGTCCATCTTCAAAAGTTGGAACAATCACATTTCCTTTGACTTCGAGTTTGAAAGATAATTGTCATTCCAAATTGATTTGTGTCGTATATAAGGGTTCCTATTTAATCGGTACATGACTTGATTAAAGCAAAGAATTAATTTACCGTCCGATTACTTAGGAATCCTTGGTTTACTTACTAACTTTTTAAATTTTTCATCATACGACTTAACACTCAATTTGGAAGGATTTCTGATTCTGTTCAAAAATAGTGGAATTCATTTTGAAATCAATTTTCAAAACATTGAAACTCATTTTAAATACTATCAATTTGGACATCAAATGATTCCCGACACTAATACCATTATACTTGGGAACCATTCGATCTATTGATAGTAGCACCATTTCATAAAGATGTTTTCAAAATCGTTTTATGCTCAAAACAATTTTCAACATGCACAAATCATCATGTAAGCGAACACAAGACAATACATAGCATCACATTCATTCATTTCCAAACATACAACCTAGCTCTATGTAATCACTTAGGATTTTAAGCACCTAATACCTAGACTTAGGACCATTACTATGTACTATCTTAGAGTTTCTTATATTCAATTCTAGATGTATAAATACTAACAATCTATCATAGCTAACTAGGATTCCTAACTAGCTACTTCTCTTATCTTAAGACAAGACAATACTTCCTACACTTCCGTCGCGCAATTCTGGTTCTAAAATATTTACGCATACGGAAACCTATGACAAAGACCTCTAATCCTCCTAAATTTGGGATCTCACTAAATTCCCAAAATACTCGCCGAAACTTAAGGACAGGATGATGATATCTCCCTATAGATGTACACTTGAGGTGATCAGGCTCAAATACAAATCGTATCAGTGATAAGACCATTCTCATCTCACTTAAGTTTGAATTCCTCAACCTATTAGGTTCAAAATGTTGAAATCTTGTTTGGTGCATCACATTCAGAATTGGCTTACTTGGCGCGAAACTAAAGATCGCTTCCTCCCGGTGGGGTAGCAACTTAATGCCCTAGCCCGTTGGGGTATTGTTTTCCTTAGTTTCGTCATTCATCCACTTCTAAATATGATTCATCATTTCTACAAGATTTCAAGTTTAGCATGGTAAACTGAACATGATTTGAGTTAACTTAGAAAAGATTTTCCAATGCTTACCATGCTTTTCGAAAGAAATCGTCAGATGCTAATCGCGCTCCTCAAGTCACTCAACAAACTTAAAAGAATCTAGAGTACTCACTACGCCAGACTCAGATACTATGCCTATTATCATGCTACGATAACACCTAACTAGACCACAAAGCAGTTTAATATCTAACTACAAGTTACTCGCTTGATGAGTAACTTCAGGAGTAGTCAGTTACTCCCTTCGGGCCGAGGAAAAACTGCTCTGATACCATAAATGTAACACCTAAATTAATTACCCTTAAGTACCCTTAATAAAATAGTGAATTTGAAATTTTCTTTTTAACTTATAAAAATCTTCCGTCAAACGGACGGAGTTTCGTTTGTTTTTCTGACTTTCCCAAAATTCTGGTTTTTCCTGTAACCTGATAAACATCAACATATTCAAATTCATCAGAGGCCAGCAGGGCCCAAAATATTGTTTAGTCCACTCAATACATTATTTCCAAGGGAATACAAACATTTTCCCAAACTATTAGTTTTTCAAAATGACAAAATAAATGATATACAATAAAACTTCCCAAGAAAACCCATGACCAGAAGGTGGTCACTAAATAACTATATACATTCCACATGGTGGAATGTGCTCCTGCTCGGCAAGACTTGTGTATGCTCCTTCGGCACCTGTAAAAATATAGCAAGAAGGGTAGCATTACACAATACTAAGGAAAATAGCTTCTAAGAAGCATAGTTGACAAACTAGGCCCTATCACTATAAAAACAATCTATTAATCTAACATTCTTTTTCAGGTAATTACATACAAGTTCATTTTCGACAACTTAAGCCTTATGTCCATACTACCTTCCTAGCAATCCTACATTCAACCTTAAGTTACTTTTCATTTCCACTTGCATTAACATTTTCCATATTCCAAATTCCATTCTCATAAATTACCAATTCACGTACATATATCATTATATTCATAAATGGTGATGGTTGGTCCAAGAATGAGAGAGGGACACGGGTGGAATTGAGAAGAGAAGGAGGATGTGTGTTCTGGTGCCATAAGGGGGTATATTCATAAAGGCAAGAATGGGCTTTGGCTTCTCCAACAAGGCCACAACTTGTGGCACACAAGGTGCCACGCAACATTTTCACGCGTCTGCTGCAGCCCCCGCATGCCTGGGCGCAGGTCATGGCGCGCCTGGGCGTGTTTCTACCTGTTCTGCCCACCAACTGATGCCCCGGTGCGCCTGGGCGTGCCCCGGGGGGGTCCCGACTTCAAATCGCCATAACTTGTTCGTTAACCGTTGGATCTTGCTCAAATTTTGAGACAAGCTTCCTAAAATCCTAAAATTCACATCCAACGGTGGAAATTGGGTTTAGAGCTATGGATATTTTATTCCTAATTTTCTCTTTTCGGTTGATTTCTAACATCTAAAACGCCGATTTAACCCCCGATTTCGCTTAGATAATTTTGCCCGTTGCTACAAATGCCTCCTATACAGCCCCTTGTACTTATAATTACTAGTCGCCTTGCTCCCAAAATTCTTTAAGTAATTAATCTACCCATTACCTACACTATAAACATATTAAATTACTAATTAGGCTTGTAAATTAAATTACGGATGTTACATATAACACTCTCTACAACTCTCAGAATCAGACGAGAACAAAGGGAACGAAATTAAGAACCCTAACCTTCAAATTTTTCAGAGCAATTCAACAAAATGGGTTGATTTTCGTCAACAATCAGCTTAAATACATGGAGTCATTGATCATGCACAGCGACACGACATCAGGAAGTCATGGTTGAGTGGGCGTCGTGTCAACTCGTGGATTCAACGAGTTGTTGATTCATCAAACGCACTAACGAGTGCTGAACTGTTAAGAATACTCGAGTCTTGGCCTAAATACTCGAGTCTTTTGACTCATTTTTGAAAAATAATTATTTTAATTCCTTTCCCTCCAAAATCTTTCTAATATTGCTTCTAGATCCTAAAACAGGGACTAATATGCCAAAACCGCATTTTTACATATTATTAAATATCAAAATATTTTTCATACCATTTTATTTAACTTAAGCACACACTTAAAATATATTTAATCAAAATTGAATATAAAATAAATAATTATAATTAAAAGAAATTATTATGAATAAACTTTCATAATTAAAATTTTATAAATCAGGGACTAAAAATTTGGGGTGTTACACTACTCCCCCACTTAACAGGAATTTCGTCCTCCAAATTCAACTTACATAAATAACTCAGGATAATCCTAACGGATCTTATCCTCTAATTCCCAAGTTGTTTCATACACATCACCGCTCTGCCAAACCACTTTGACTAACGGAATCTCCTTACCTCTAAGTTGTTTTATCCTTCTATCTTCAATTCTAACTGGGCCAGCTCTAAAGGTTAGGTTTTCTCGTAGAGTTAGGTCATCAGGACGAATATGAAGGATTGCCGTCGGGTCATGCACATACTTTTTCAATAGGGAAACATGAAAAACATTGTGCAGATTAGCTGATTTGGGTCTAATATATGATGTTTTTTGGCTTAATTTCACTTCCTTTTGCTATGGTTTTGGCTTGTTTCTCTTGTAAATATAGGTATTTTGTATTAGTTTTAGGAATTTTTAGTTTTATAGAATCCTTTGAACGTTTTGATCCGTTTTGGGTATGTTTCAGGTGTTTTGGAGCTTAATTTGCAAAAATTTCATTGGAGCTGAAAAGAGCAAGAGAAGACCTTGAAATTGGCACAAGAACGGAGAGAAACAGAGTCAGAGATTACTTGGCACGCCCAGGCGCGTGGAGGCCGCGCCCAGGCGCGTGTGTATCACTGAAGAAAAGGCATCAGATGGAGCGCGCCCAGGCGTGCAGACCAACACGCCCAGGCGCGCGCTGTTCGCTGAAGCCCAATTGGGCCTAATTCTGAGCAGTTTTGAAGGATTTTGATAAGATTAGATTTTTATCTATATATTTATGTTTTTAGGATTAGGTTAGGTAGTCAATAATAGTCAGTTAGCAGCCATGAGAGCCATTAGTATTCAATAGATAATTTTAGAAAGGAGATTTACACACTTTTTGGGAGCATTCGAATGAGGGATCCAGAGAAGATTGAAGATCTGAAGCATATATCTGTGGTAATTTAGGAATAAATATCATAGTTATTTGTTTTCTTCTTCTCTTTCATTATGTGTAACTAAACCTTTTGCATTAGGAACATGGTGGATTTGTATTTGTAATTTATTTTTATAAATTAATGTTTTTCAGTTTTAAATCATGTGTTTAATTAATTGTGTTTTTATTGTTATACATGGAAGTAGCTAATCCATGTTCTGGATCTTCTAAATCTGAATTGGAAAATTAGGATTTGAAATAGGTCATGCAATTAAACAGCATAAGTATTCAATTAGTAGGAATACTATTGAATTCTTATGTAACTTTTCATAAATTCATTGTTCTTAATCAAGGTTATTCAATGGTTTAAATTTCTAAGGAATTAGGATTTATCAAGTTGAATAATAAACAGTAATTTCATAAGAGGAATCTAGGAATTACTATTTTATGAATTTATTCATGATTTAAATGAAAAATATTGATTTATAATAAATGAATGAATATACAATGAAACTGAGTTCCTAACCAAGTTTTTCCATTATAATCTTAGTTTTATTTTATTTTTCAGTATTTCTATTTCTCTTTTAATTTATTTATTTAATTCTGAATTTTATCTTTTAATAGATTTTATTCTAGATTTTACCTTAGGTAGGAATAGATTGAACAATTCTGAGTCCCTGTGGGTACGATATCTGGTCTTAACCGACTATATTACTATCTGATCTAGTATACTTGATAGAGAGTGAACAAGTTTTTGGCGCTGTTGCCGGGGACTTGAATTAGTTTAATTTGTTTTGGCACTAAGAAGTAATTTGGAGTGAAATCTATTTTTGGGACTTAATTGAAATGTATAATGTGACGACCCGCAAATTCCTCGTCTGTTTTAAATGAATTTCCGAAATATGTTTTATCAACAATAGATGTATTTGTGTGAATATAAGTTTTTTCATGGACTCAAAACCAGTGGTTTTATTATTTGAGATTTCTTTAAGAAATGAAATTCCTTGTGAACTTTAATAGATTTAACAAACTTCAGAAATTAATAACTCTTTAACCGTAACTCCGAATTTTTATGATCTTTATATGAACACGATCGTCTTGAAATGTAGAATTTGAAAATATAATTCTTATATTTTTTTCTCGGTTGATTTACGAAAATTTATTTCTGGGTGCATTCTAAACGAAATTTGAGTGCACAAATTAGTAAAAATAGTTAAAAACCTCAAATGAACTTTTCCTTTTGAGGATCTCTTTTATATATGAAAATATGATTTTAGAAAATGAAGTGAGGGCTATATCTATACCCAAGTAGTACAGTTAATTGTTTTATTTAAAGTGTGTATTTTGGAATTTTTATTCACTATTGTGGTTGATTGTCATGTTATAAAGGGAAAATTATTTTATGTAATCTTATAAAGTGAATTTAAAATAAAATGAGTATTTGATGTGAGGTGTATGTGAATGTTTGTGTGATGTATGAATTCTTTGCACCATATTATTTTCATTAAGGTGGCATAGCACTTTTAATATTTGTATGATGTGTGTGATTGGAAAAATGAAAATGCAAAATGTGTATGAGTGTGTATAGGTGGCGAAATGCATGAGAGAAAGTAGGAAGATTTATTTTCTTCTAGGTTAAGAAAATTAAAAAGCAAAAATTTGATCTATGGGAAATAAATTAGGAGATGTGATGTAGAGAATAAAATGATGAGTGATTAGACCTAATGCCTTAAATTACTCCTTATTGTCTCCTTGATAAAATCCACCCATGCAACTTGTCAAAGTGCCAAAATTACCCCTCCTAGATGTACATGGGCCGAATTTCCTAAGGGCTAAAAGGGAACTCACGGTTTTGCCTATAAATAGGCCTAAACTTAGTTCGTTTTCCTTCATTTCCATTCATTCATTTCCTTTCTTCCATTCACTCCATCTCCTCCAAAACCAAACACATTCCCTAAGAGCTCAACAAACTCTTAGAGAGAGAGAGAGTGTGTGGTCGAGAGGAAGAAGAAAAGAGGGAGAAGAAGATCAAGCCTAGGCCTAAGGATTTCTTTGAAGATCCAAGAGCTTAGAAGATTAGAAGACCTTGATCTTAGGTGTGTGGTTCGAACCAAGAAGATTGGTGTTGGTTAGGATTTTCTTTTAGGTTTATGATCTTTATTTTCTTTTGCATGTATGATTTATATTTTGATTTTGGACTTTTAAAAGTTAAAGAAACTTGTAAAGTGTTAAATAATGGTTTGATGATTCGGCCATGGTTAGTAAACCATGTGTTGATGATTTTTAAATAGATCTAAGTACATGCATGTTGATGTTTGATCTTGAGAAGTTATTTTTATGTTTCTTTGAAAAATGAGTTGAAAGTGTTTATTTTGATTTATGATCCTTGCATGTTTTGTGAAAAAGTTAAGACTTTGATGATTGCATGTTGGTGTTATGCTTAGAAAAGTTTATCTAAGTGATTGCATGTAACGATCTTGACTTGATCTATGTATTATGCTCTTTGCATGTTAGAGATCTAGTGAAGTCTATGCTTGAACTTAAAAGATCCATGGTTGCATGTGATTGTCTTGATGATATCTTGGAGTTTAAGTTACATGCATGTTATTTTAAGTGTTGATCATGAGTATTTGTGCTAGAAAGTTTAGATCTTTCACTTGTGATCTTCCTTATCATGGTTTGACTATAATTTGTGCTTAAACTTGTTTGTTTGCCTTGATCTTTATGTGCATGAAATGATTTAAACTTGATCTAGGATAAAGCATGGAACTTGATCTTTGCATGTTGTAAAATGAAACAAAGTCTTGTCTTTTGGATGATGATATTCGGTCAAGCTTAAAAGAGATGAGAAATCATGCTTTGATCATCATTTAAAACACATGCATGTTAATATTTGTTTAATCTAAGGACTTTAAATGCATGCATGAAATTACTAAGGCTTGAAAAATTAGACTTTGATGTGGTATTTGAATTAATAAGTTAATTTAAGTTAAGAAAATAAATTAAAAGTTTGTTAATTTTCCAAGTGAAGCTCACGGTTTTTGAATTAAAAAGAAAGAAATAGTTCCATGATTTTATGTCTTTAATGTTGAACAAATCCTTGCTTTGACTTATGCATATATTCGGCCAATGCATGTCTAACTAGGTTTAAGAATCTTTTTCATGAAATGACATGTGATAATGAGTATGTTTCATGTGTTGACTTAAAGTATATGAACTTGTAATCTTGGTTTATTTTGGCTTATTCAATTCGGTCCCTTTTTAATAATGTAGGTAAATATGAAAATGAATTATTTGGAAAAGATTGTGAGTTGTATAATTGCTTTAGTGTTGGTTAATTGGTTATATGCTTCAATTTAACTAATAAAGTGTTGTTTTGATACCTTAAGGTTTGTTAAGAAAATCTATGAATATTGTTTTGTCTTTGTGTATGATTCGACCATAGTAGGTTTATTGGGATAGGAATTTATTTTGCTAAGTGTTAAGTAATATTTGAAGAGTGTATGAGTGGTGTGAATTGATTTGTTAAAATGTGGATTATCATTTGAATTTTTAAACTACGTGTGGAACGAAAATGTCCGGGTACGAAAATAGTTTTTAAAACTAATTGGTTTTAAGTCGGTTTGCTTTGTATTAGCTACAAACAATGGATATGTGTGGGGGCTGTCCTAGTTTTATTTGTAGTATTAAAGCTTAAATTTTAAAGTAACAACGTGTTGGTTTTGTATTAAGGAATGTTTGGAAACAAAAGTACTTCTTTCATTGTTTTCGGATTTTATTAAAGTGAGTTTGAAAAGCAATTCTTTGCTGCCCAGAATTGTTTGGATTTGATTCTTAGCTTTAAAAATGTGTTCATGTAATTTAAAGTATGGTTTTCAAGTGGTATTTGATTTGGGAAAAAGTTAGGGTTGTTTTGAGAAAACAATTACGTTTTAAGTTACCCGACGAGAAATAACATGAATTTTGGAAAAGATTATGTGTTTTGAGTTTAAGAAGAGACTCTCCTTATACAAGTTAGTAATATAAACGTATTTTGTTTAATACGAGGAATTTTAAAGACGAGGGATTGGAGCAGCTAACAGCGATAAGGATCCGCGGAGATCGTGTGCATTTATTTGCTGGGACTTGAGGTGAGAGAGAAGCTTTCCTAAGACACCGTTGTATTTAGGTGATTTATTAGGACGTTCCGGATCATCTCAAAGATCGAAACTTGGTGGTTCTGAGTCAGTAGTATAGTTGCAATTGTTTGTGTTGTGTGGCCACTTATATGAAGGAGACAAAGACCACATGTTATTATGTGATGAATTTATATGATGATGATTTGAAATGGCATGCTTCTGTTTATTTGTTTAAGAGTTTTGAATTATGCATGATGATAATAAGTATTATTGTTGAGTATGAATAGCATGCTGATGGACATCTGCTATGTCCTGATTATGGATTTTAATTATGAGAAATTATTATGATGAATTAAAAGAGAACAAGTTATCCGAAAGAGAAAGATATAATACCCTGTTTGGCTTAAGTCCTTATTGAATAAGGCAGCTTTGATAAGACATTGAGAAAAGAGATAAGAACTAAGATTGTGGAAAGATATGAGATATTACGAAAACCGTAAGAAAGTGATAAGAGATAAGTCTTGATGTGAATGAAAAGTATCGTAATTCTGAAAAGCCAGAATTGATGATTATAATGCTGATGAGAATAGTGTTGTTGAGCAAGAGTTGAGAATAATGATGCCGATGAGCCAGAGCTGGGGAAAGTAATGCTGCTGTTGTTTATTGGAAAGAGACTTGTTATGAGTTGGGCTTGCTCCTCTGCTGCTGTTCGCTGAAATGAGATGTGATACGAGTTGAACTATGCTCCTCCGCTGATGATTACTGGAATGAGACAAGATGTGAATTGAGCTATGTTCCTCCGTGGAGAATGTGAAGCCAGAGGGCTGATGTTCCAAAAAGAGATATGTTGTTGCTTTGAGAAAGTTTCTAAGATGAGATGCAAGTATGTCGATACGATCCCAGCTCTGTGCTATGTTAAGAAAAGAAAAGAAAAGTATTGAGTAAATTAGTGGTCGGGACTCGTTGAAGGGATGCACTAAGGATGAGCCGACCTTAGGGTAATAACTAAACTCTAAAACTCTTAAAAAGATATTGACGAATGCGGTGAGCAATGAGTGCGAAGTAGTGGAGAGGAAGATACCGAGGGTATCAGGGATACTCATGAGGAGATTGCATTAGGGGAAGGCAATGACGGTGAAACGTCAAGAAGCCTTGAGTACTTTCTAGGTGGAACGAATTCCATAAGGGGTAAGGATGGGCCGATCCGATGCCGTGGTAAGTTCTACACCCGGAACTAGAATAGTACTGTCACCCCCTAGATTGCAAATCTTGAACAGTGAGAGGGACTGGAACGGGGCTCTATGATTTTGCCACTATACCCGATTTTTCTACAATGTGCCTTGTTTATATGATTTGATTTGAGACTGTACCCGATTTTCTACAATTCTCCTGGCTTGGAGCCATTTGTTGAGATAGCTGTCAAGTCCGCGTGGTAAAGGTCCTGTACTCCTGTTTGCTTCCGACTAGGTTGGGTGGATGACCGAGGAGATGTAGACGTGTGTGCTAACTGCGAACGAAACGAGTACCTCGATGATATTTAAATTCCCCCAATCATCGATGGTTGTGATCTAATAAGACTTGATAAGAAAAGTTTAAGAGTCATGAAAAGACTTATATTTATAAGAAGCAAAAGCTTATGAAATATTAACACTGAGAAATGAATCGAGAATGAAAGTGTGGAAAAGTGAATGAAACCATATGAGAATGGAAATGAATAAGACTCACAATTTGAGATCGAGAAAGGAATTGAGAAAGAAAGAATGTTCATGATGAGAAGTGATAATAAGTTTGGCAAAATAATAAATGATGATAATGATGATGATAATGAAAAACTTGAACACTGTGTTGTATTTATGTTGCATTGTTATGTTGTATATGTGTGATGTTGTATATTTGTATGGTATTGATATCTTGCCTATCGTAAACCCACACCATCAACGATGCGTCGTTCGGAATGCTTACTCTCTCCTGTCTCGTTGGCATATCAGTGCTGCTGGTATTGCAACGGACAGATGGAGCATCGTATGGAGATCACCACCTGGAAAAGGCACAGAAATGGTTGGAAGCCTACTCCCTATGGCTGGGTATGGATTGGCTACACTCAGATAGTGATTCCGGACCCGGAGCACAGATTGAGCGGAGTTAATTTTGTTAGTTCCATGATGAACATGATGAATGTTTTGATAATGACAAAGTGTTTTTGAACAAGCTACAAGTGTTGATCAAGTTTCAAGCTCAACAAGCAACAACAAACATCAAATGAAGAAGAGAGAAAGCAAGCTCATGAAGACCTAAGTTTGAGTGTATTTGTATTTCTTTTATCTTTTGCCTCTCAAGCTTCATAATTTTTTTTATTTGGGTAGATTATTATAGAGGGTAGTGAATCTCATTCATAAGTCATGATTTAATCATAATTTGAGTTTTCACTTAACCTAGAATCAATAGGTGGCTTAAAGGTTTTAAAGGAAAGGTTGGATTTTGAGAAAAACAAGTTTTGAACATGTGCAGTACCAACTTAATCGATTAAGTGACTAACTTAATCGAGTACTACTCGAGTAGTCTGCAACTTAATCGATTAAGTACTGCTGAACTGATTTTTAAAATACGTTTTTCACTTCTCAAAAACAGTTTTCAAGTGCTACAACTTTTGGGTATTCTATATAAACCTTTTCCTATTATTTGTGATTAGTTAGAATCATTTTCATACAAGTTTTACAAAGAATCAAGTCACTCTATTCTCTCTCATTTTCTAAAGATCAAAGTTCTCATATTTTCATATTCTTTGATCAAGAACCTTTGAATCTCTTATGGTGAATTGTCATAACTCTTGATTGAGATTCATAGGATTGTTTTGTGTTTTCTATTGTGTTGTAATCTTTGCAAGAAGTCAAGCCACTACAACAAACAAGAAGCCTTGGTGTGTCGATTTTATCATCAAGCAAGTGCATTCTTATTGAAGAAGAAGAAGAAAGTCTTGGTTGGGAATCAAGCAAGTGAAGCCTTGGTGTGTGGTTTATCATCAATCAATTGAAGACTTGTTGTGTCGATTATCAACAAGGGGTAGAGGTTAGATTAGAGAGAAGATCAATAGGAGTACAAGGCAAGGGTGTCGGTTATCTCTTGTAAGCTAGCAAGAAGGGAGTCTTGTGAGGCAATCACTTGTAATTTGAGAACTCTAATTCCTCATAGTGAAGAATCTCTCTTGGTTGAAGAGGGGACTGGATGTAGCTTTCAAGTGGATGAAAGTGAACCAGGATAAATCACTGTGTCGTATCTCTAAACCCTTACTCTTTATATTCAAGTCATTTGATTGCGTTCTTGGTTGAAAACCTAGAAAGATTGATTTTCATAATTGATTGAATTGAATCTTTAATTGTTCAAATTGATAAAGGGAAAATCATTTTCATAACTAGGTTAATCAATAAGAATATAGGTGTTAATCATTTCCGCTGAATCTCTGATCTTTTGTGTGAATTGATTGATTTTCGTATGCGAATGAAAACTTGATTTTTCTGGTTTCTGTAAGTAATACTCGAGTACACGACTAGCTTAATCGAGTAAGTAATTTTGATCTCTCAGACTTAATCGATTAAGTTGCAGATTAATCGATTAAGTTAGTGAAAATTTGCAAAAATCTGTTGTTTTGATTGTTTCGATTTGTTTCATTCGAAAATCTTTCAAGGTAGCTTCAACACCTATTCAACCCCCCCTTCTAGGTGTTTTCCTAGGGTTCCTAAGTCTCTCCAACCACCAATTGCGGTTTCCTCAATTGGTATCAGAGCTCGGTCGAAAGACACGAGCATAAGAGCTTTTTCGTAAAGATCCTAGTTAAGTAACCGCAATGGGTTCTACGAATCCCTTTGGTGGTGAAGGTTATTCAATAAATCGTCCTCCATTGTTTGCCGGAGAAGGCTATGCATATTGGAAAGTTAGAATGAAAATCTTTATCCGAGCCATAGATAGTGAAATTTGGAAAGTAGTTGAAAAAGGTCCTCATATCCCCTCTAGTTTAGTTGAAGGTGTAGAACAATTGATCCCCGAGGATAAGTGGAAGGATGATGATAGAAAGAAAGTTCAATATGATTATAAAGCAAAGAATATCATTACCTCCGCTTTATCCTATGACGAGTTCTTTAGAGTTTCTCAATGTTCTAGTGCTAAGGAAATGTGGGACACTTTACAAGTGACTCATGAAGGAACTAGTGAGGTTAGGAGAGCTAGATTGAATGCTTTAATGCGTGATTATGAAATGTTTCAAATGCTTCCAAATGAATCTATTAATGATATGCAAAAGCGTTTTACTCATATTATTAATCATTTACTTGCTCTTGGTAAGACTTTCTTACAAGGTGAACTTTCTAACAAAGTGTTGAGATGTTTAGACAGGAATTGGCAACCAAAAGTAACGGCTATTGTTGAATCTAAGAATTTGGATGCTATGGATCTAGCAACACTCTTTGGAAAGCTTCAAGAACATGAAATGGAGCTTGGACGATTAAGTATCAATGAAGAGTCGGATAAAAACAAAGAAAGAAAGGGACTTGCTCTTAAAGCAAATAGATCATACAAAAAGAAAGAGAGTTCCGATGATGATGATAGTCAAGATTCCGATTCGGATGTTGATGAAAAAGACATGAAACTTTTGTTAAAAGAGTTTGACAAGTTTCTAAGGAGAAAAGGAAGGTTGAACAAGGACAAAAGTAAAGAGAAGGATTCCCCACACTATAAGACCAAAACTTCAAAAGAAGGTGTAGTTTTCCATGAATGTGGAAAGCCCGGACATCTCAAGTATTCATGCTCTAGGTATCTCAAGAAGAAGGAGAAAGACAAGAAGAATTCTAAATCTAAAAGAGCATACATAGTTTGGGATAGTGATGAAGATAACAATAAAAGCACATCGAGTAGTTCTTCGGATGATGAAGAAGCCGCTTGTCTCAACTTGATAACTCTAGTAGATGATGAAGAACAAAGTTCAAATGATGAATCAAGTTATCAAAGCGAGGATAGCAATGTAAGTGAATCTAAATCCGAAATTTCTTCTAAATATGAATTGTTACATAATGCTTATGAAGAAATGTATGAACAACTTGAAAAACTAGCTTTGAAAAACATTGAAAGAAATTTTGAAACATCAAAAAGAGATTTTAGATCTTCAAAAACAAGTTGATGAGCTTAATCTTGAAAATGAAACTCTTGATCTTATCTATGCTAGTTCTTCTTGTGATTGTGCTAGTAGATTGAATGTTGTGGTTGATTGTGAGAATTGCAAGTTGCTTAAAAATGAAAATGCTATTTTGAAAAATAAGCTTGCAAGTTTCTCAAATGGTGATATTAGATTGCGCACATTGTTAAATTTTCAAAGAGAAAATTCAAACAAGTTTGGTTTGGGTTATACTAATGCTAAGAGTAAATCTCATAGAAATGTTGTTGATTTTTCTAAAGTTGATTTTTCAAATCCTCCAACATGTTTCTATTGTGGTACTCATGGACATACTTCAAATGTGTGTTATGTTAAAGTGCATGGTATACCTAAAGGAAATTTTGTTTGGATGAAAAAGGGTGAAAGTCCCTACACTAACAAAAATGGATCCAAAACCATTTGGATACCAAAAAGCAAAGCATGATTGTTTTGTAGGTTTGATTGAAGATGCAAATGAATGACACACGCTCTCAATTGGTCTCAACTATGAATGTCTATATTCACATCTTCAATTGGTATCACACTTGCATCTCAAGTGAATGTCCTACAAAGTGGTAATATTTGATATTGATATATTATCTCAATTGGTATCTTCTCAATTGATATTACTTTTCTAAATGTTTAGTTAATTCAATTGGTATCATTGAGTTGATTAAAGCATGATGATCATATAATTGAAATCTTATTAAAGTATGATGCTTTGGTGTTATATTTCTTTACATTGATATCTTCTTTGTTAAGTGATATTATGATCTTTTTAGTTCTCAATTGGTATTATATTTCATTGTTATATTCTCTTACCAATTGATATCACATTTCAAAGTATAGCTCTATTGTATTTGTTCAATTGGTATCAATGTTGTGAAGAAATGATCATTGATTTCTTACCTTGGCTTAGATCTTATATTTCAATTGGTATATATTTCTTTTTGATAATGCCAAAGGGGGAGAAGTGGTATGTTTTGAAACATGGGAGAAATATGATATTATATTTGGAGAAAGGTTGTTTTTTTGTTTGTATGTAGGTTGAGCTAAGTTGTTTAAGATAGGGGGAGAATCAAGCTTCTATCTCAATTGGATTCAAGTGTTAAAGCATTGATTGAGGGGGAGAAAGAGTCTTCTCAAGTGATCAAATGTTTCAAGCATCAACAACTTCAAGCGATTTCAAAACATGGGTTGTCATTTTCAAAAAGGGGGAGATTGTTAGTTCCATGATGAACATGATGAATGTTTTTATAATGACAAAGTGTTTTTGAACAAGCTACAAGTGTTGATCAAGTTTCAAGCTCAACAAGCAACAACAAACATCAAATGAAGAAGAGAGAAAGCAAGCTCATGAAGACCTAAGTTTGAGTGTATTTGTATTTCTTTTATCTTTTGCCTCTCAAGCTTCATAGTTTTTTTTATTTGGGTAGATTATTATAGAGGTTAGTGAATCTCATTCATAAGTCATGATTTAATCATAATTTGAGTTTTCACTTAACCTAGAATCAATAGGTGGCTTAAAGGTTTTAAAGGAAAGGTTGGATTTTGAGAAAAACAAGTTTTGAACATGTGCAGTACCAACTTAATCGATTAAGTGACAAACTTAATCGAGTACTACTCGAGTAGTCTGCAACTTAATCGATTAAGTACTGCTGAACTGATTTTTAAAATACGTTTTTCACTTCTCAAAAACAGTTTTCAAGTGCTACAACTTTTGGGTATTCTATATAAACCTTTTCCTATTATTTGTGATTAGTTAGAATCATTTTCATACAAGTTTTACAAAGAATCAAGTCACTCTATTCTCTCTCATTTTCTAAGGATCAAAGTTCTCATATTTTCATATTCTTTGATCAAGAACCTTTGAATCTCTTATGGTGAATTGTCATAACTCTTGATTGAGATTCATAGGATTGTTTTGTGTTTTCTATTGTGTTGTAATCTTTGCAAGAAGTCAAGCCACTACAACAAACAAGAAGCCTTGGTGTGTCGATTTTATCATCAAGCAAGTGCATTCTTATTGAAGAAGAAGAAGAAAGTCTTGGTTGTGAATCAAGCAAGTGAAGCCTTGGTGTGTGGTTTATCATCAATCAATTGAAGACTTGTTGTGTCGATTATCAACAAGGGGTAGAGGTTAGATTAGAGAGAAGATCAATAGGAGTACAAGGCAAGGGTGTCGGTTATCTCTTGTAAGCTAGCAAGAAGGGAGTCTTGTGAGGCAATCACTTGTAATTTGAGAACTCTAATTCCTCATAGTGAAGAATCTCTCTTGGTTGAAGAGGGGACTGGATGTAGCTTTCAAGTGGATGAAAGTGAACCAGGATAAATCACTGTGTCGTATCTCTAAACCCTTACTCTTTATATTCAAGTCATTTGATTGCGTTCTTGGTTGAAAACCTAGAAAGATTGATTTTCATAATTGATTGAATTGAATCTTTAATTGTTCAAATTGATAAAGGGAAAATCATTTTCATAACTAGGTTAATCAATAAGAATATAGGTGTTAATCATTTCCGCTGAATCTCTGATCTTTTGTGTGAATTGATTGATTTTCGTATGCGAATGAAAACTTGATTTTTCTGGTTTCTGCAAGTAATACTCGAGTACACGACTTGCTTAATCGAGTAAGTAATTTTGATCTCTCAGACTTAATCGATTAAGTTGCAGATTAATCGATTAAGTTAGTGAAAATTTGCAAAAATCTGTTGTTTTGATTGTTTCGATTTGTTTCATTCGAAAATCTTTCAAGGTAGCTTCAACACCTATTCAACCCCCCCTTCTAGGTGTTTTCCTAGGGTTCCTAAGTCTCTCCAACCACCAATTGCGGTTTCCTCAAATTTGGGACCGCATTTGGGACAGGTCACCGTACGAGGATACAGAAGTTATGAACAAAAGGTGAGGAGTGAGACTCAGGAAGAATCCACCACTCTAGGTGGAGTGGAGTTGGAGTCAAAAGACAATGGGAAAGCAGCAACATGGATGGCGTCATCTTCGGGAATGAAGGAAGGGCACAAGATGAAAGGGAAGCTTCGACCAGTCGTCTTCAACAGCAAGATCGGAGGATAGTGTTATTATTTTAGGTGGCCTCACGTTATCTGTCAGCCCAAATCTGGTGTCAGTAGTTAGAGTCAAGGATTACCTAAGTGATGAACTATTTATGTAATTCAGTTTATTTTAGATTATGTCGTACTTTTGAAAAAGTGTAAGAATGAAACCTTTTAAGAACTGTATAAGTTTTTCTGATGAAATACAAAGAACTATGTTGGGTTCGAGACCAAATCATTTTCCAATGATAAATATTTTTAGAGATTCAAGTAAGTGAGTATATGTTTTAGTAACAACTCGGTTTTCCATGTCAAAGTATATCAATGACATCTCAATAATGTTTTTAAAAAAAAAAATTGGCCTCATTTTTAGCAACTTAATAAATAAAGATTGGTTATTCTGTGTTACGAAAATTGGGCTGTTACATATAATAATGATTTGTGAAGAGTTAGAATTTTTTTTATTTTGTTTTGGCTTCGCATCCTCTTACTTATGATGCAAATACCCCTATTAGTGAGATTGAAAAATTATATAAGAAATCTTTCATAGAAAAGATAGTACAAGAGTTGTCCGTTAAGGAAGACTTAAGAACTAATCTTTCTGAAAATTTTGAAGAAGAAAAAAAAATTAAAGTGCATCATGAGGAAGAAGAGGTGAAACAAAACAAAACAAATGGGGATAGAATAATAGTTGAAAAATTTGACTCATCCTTGCGTGCTGAAATTTCTGAACTTAAAAATTGTGTTATATCCCTTGCATGTATGGATGATTCAAAATTTTTCAATTATGTTCGACCCTTGAATTTGCATGATGTTTTTCCAGAACATCAACATAACTCATTGTTGTACAAAGGGATGAATAAAGATCCTAAAAATTTTGTTTCCCTTGTTCATGAAATTAGCACCTTCATGAATGGGGAAAAAGGTAAATTTTCTAAGTTGATGCATGATGTAAGGAATATACCTTTTGACCCTGGTGGAATTGGATTTATTTCTAAAATTTCCTTACTTCATCCATGCTCATTCCCATGGGACATGGGAGTAACTTGTTGTTCCTATATGTTGAGCCATAGAATTTGGGATCGTGGTGGATTCTTTGTAATTAATAGCAGTGTAGGTTTTTTTTTTATTTTTTTATTTTTTTTGTTAGTTAGTTAGTGAATAAGGAGTTGAAACTTCCTATAAGTAACTACTAATGAAGTGCTTTATTGCACTATTTTTAGTTGTTCATGTGACACAGGTAAATAAGATTTGGGGGATTTTCTCCATGTTGCATTAATAGAAAAAGCTGTGCTACAAAGGTAAGTTTCTTAATTCCTTATAATAGTTGATTTCGGTTTAGGAAATTAGTTTTTAGTATAGGTAATTTTAATTTAATTATTTTTTATTTTTTTTATTATTCTGCATAAATAAAAAAATATGGCACTGTACAGATGCCGCACGCCTGGGCGCAGGAGCCCGCACGCCTTGGTGCGCGGCAGGCGTCAATCAGCACGCCTGAGGGAGACTTCTCCCCATTCTCACTCAATTTCTTCAATTCTCTTCTTCCCCTTTCAAACCCTAAACCCCCAAATTTCAAAATTTCCCTAAAAACTTCCTCAAATCCACAAATTCTTCCAAGATAACTCAACATTCCTTCTTCCTTTTCCATTATTCTTCCATATTCTTCAAGGATTTCCAAGCTTTCCTCCCATCCTCTACTCTTTCTTCAATTCAGTTTTCCTCTTTCAAGGGCAAGGGACACGAATTTTTCCATCAATTTGGGTAAGAATCACTCTTCTATACTCCCTGGTACTGTTGTAGTTGATTTTGGAGTTAGGAGTTAATGATTTTGAGTTTGGTTTCAGAATTCTAGAGAGTTGCGCACCAAGTGCTCGATCAATTGTCTCTAGTTATTTTTGAGCTTTTAGGATGCCTAGAGGAAAAAGACCAGTTGTAGGGAGCACTAGTAGTGACTTGGGGAAGACCTTCGAGCATTCGAGGATCTCCGATTACTATGATGGGAAGATGGTGAAGAGAGGTATAACCCTAGAGACGAGCATGCTTTATGAGAGCGAGGGGCCAGTAGGGAGGAGAGTTGTTGGGGTCAGTAGCATTGAGGAGGTGAAGAAGACCCTGTTGATTAACAGGTGGATGGATTGGATTAGGGAGTCTGATGAGGTGTTTAGCAAGTTCCTGGTGTGGGAATTCTATGCTAACGCCTGGTGGAGGGCGAAGAGGTTTGAGTTGTATGGTACTCACAGGAGGGTATTGTATGTTCGAGGGGTTAAGGTTCCTTATGACGCAGACACTATTGCTCGCGTCATGGGACTTCCATCTTACCCTTTGGAGGCGGCACCTGCTATGTTTACTGTGGATAGCTTTGACAATGAGAATGAGTACCCGCTGGATATGGTGAAGGATGCCTTGTTTCTGGCAGACAAGGACTGGAACTTGTCTATGGCTAGAACGGTCAAGCATGTCTACCAGAAAAATTTGATGGGAGCGGCTAGGTTTTGAGTCAGATTTATTATGCATAATTTGGATGCACATTCTCATGATACTGAGGTACAGCCAGGGGTCTGTTGGCTGATTTATGCCCTTCGTCAGGGTATTATAGTAGACGTTGAATCTATTATCTCTGATAGGATGCATCGTTTTACTAAGAAGGAGGCAGGGTATGTAGTCTTTCCTTGGGTTATCACCTGACTGTGCACTGAAGCTGGTGTTGATTTTCGTGGGGATGTGAGGGATCTTAGGAGGACCCCGAAGATGACCAGGGCTACGTGGGACATGTTTATTGGCAGATCTATTGAGATAGCTAGAGCCGGTCCACCACAGCCACAGAGTCATATTCCAGTTCAGTAGCCTCAGGATGAGGCAGGTCCTTCTAGCCAGCCAACACAGCAGAGGGGAGGTGATGATGGGATGATCATTGGGATGCTACAACGTTTGCCGAGGAGACAGAGCAGAGCAGCTGAGTTCCAGCGCAGAGAGATGTGTAGGAACCAGGCTAGAGATACATTTTTGAGCAATATTGGAGCAGCGCAGGGTATGCCGTATGATGTGCCACCATACACGGATGAGGATCAGAGCTTACTGGATGTGTAACAGCCCGATTATCGTAACTCAGAAATAACCAACTTTCGTTCATTTAGGTTGCAAAAATGAGGTCAATTTTTTTTTGAAAAGCATTATTAAAGCGTTTGAAAACATTATTGAAAAGTTCGTGATGTTCTTCGACACTCTTTTACGAAAACCGAGTTGTTACTAAACCAAAACTTATTCATTTGAACTTCCAAGAACGTTTAGCAGGAAAAACAGTTTGGTTCCTACTCAAAGTAGTTCTTTTCATAACGTCAAAAGGACATAAACATTTCTCACAAAGTAGTATAAAAAGTAGGGCATGCTTCAGAATAAGTTAAGTTACATCAATAGTTCATCACTTAGGTAATCCTTGACTCAAAACACTCACCACCAACTCAAACTATAATCCTATTCTTAAATTCTCCTATTGAAGACAATCGGATGAAGTTCCTCCTTCTTCTTGCGTCCTCGCTTCGCTCTCGAAGATGATGCCCACCTTGTTGCTGTCTCCTCATTGCTAGTGGATTCCGGCTCCGCTCCATTGCGAATGGTAGAGTTCCTCTGAGTCTTGTAACATCCCTGAATTTTAGTTCCCAAATAATTCGTGCTTTGTGATTTAAATGTTTTGCCCTAGATTGATGTGTTAGAGTTTAATCGTGTTTAGATCGCTAATCATGATTAGGGTTAGCTTAAACCTAATTTATTAGGTTTAGACTTGTGTGGTTTTAAGTTGATTTGGTTTAGTTAGCTAATAGTTAGTCTTGAGTTAGATTAGCTAGGTTAATGATTGGCTTAAGAGTTAAGTGGACTAGATTAAGTTTAAGTGAACCTAATGGGCCTTGTGAAGTGATGTTGGGCCATGAAAGTGTTATGGCCCATGTGTGTGCAAGTGAAAGCCGTGAGTGTGTGTGTGTATGTGTAGCCTTGAGTGAATTTGTGAATGCATGAAGGAAGTGAGGTGTCAAGCTTATGTTTCATGCATGTGGTCAAAGCATTAGGTGTCAACACCATCTTTCCTCCCTTTGCATGAAGTGTGAGGTGTCCACACCTTAGCACACCACTTAGCCATCCTAATGACTCACCATTTGACCATAACTTTTATAAAAGAGACCATGAGATAATGGTCATCACTTTTGATTTCCTTTTCTTCATGACCCTCTTCACACCACTTTCTTCTTCTTCCTTTCCAAGAGGCTCACGGCCACCCCCCTAAACACCACCAACCAAACATTTTCTTCCATTAAAACTAAGAAATCCTTACATACTCTAAGCCTATATCATGAATATCCAACATGCATAAGTGATTGAAGCTTAGAAGTTCAAATTCAACCTTTCCTCCTCTTAAGAACCTCACGGCCATAACCACCACCACTCTTGTTCAAACCCAAACTCTTACCAAACACAAGAAACCTTGGCATATTCATACCCTAGATCATGAATATGCCCCTTGCTTGAAGTTGTGTTGAAGAATTTCAACCAAGACCTAATAGACCTCACGGCCAAACCTTGTTCAAAGCCTTGAGGATCTTTAGCTTGGTAGTTCAAGTGGAGTCTTAGAAGTTTAGAAGCTTGGAAGTCAAATTTCAAGTGTCCAAGGAGGGAGTGTTTCTCACGGTTTTGGATAAGAAAAAGGCCAAAGGTTCTAAGTTTTCTTTTTTGTGTCTTCAAGAGGTATGGAGAGAAGTTTACACTTTTGCTAGAATAGGTCTTGAAGCTTAGAACTAGGTTGAGTCACCATGAGACTCAAGGGCACTAGTTAGACTTTGATTTTGGGCTTGGAGGCCGAATTCGATGAGTTTTGATATATGTTTGCTTAATGTTTCTATGCTGAAATCTATGACTATGTTATGTGTTGTTGAGTAATCCCATAGATTATGAGGTTCATGGAATGTTTAGACATTAAGTGTTTGATGCTGAATTTTATGACCATGTTTAGTATTGATGAATGATTGCTTTTGTGAATACCATATGTTTATGCTGAATTTTATGAACATACTTGTGTTGATGAGAAACCGAATGGATTAAGTTGTTAATTGAATGCTTAGCCCCTTGAATGAATTAGGCTTAAGTGTGACCCTAAAGATTTGAGTTAATTAGGCTCTAATTGTGAATTAGATAAGATCATCAAGTGTTGATCATCACGGTTTTAGAACCTTAAGTCTCGGTTAAGGACTTAATTTAGTAGCTAAAGTGAGTTTATCAACTAAGTGATAATCAAACCTAGTTTTAGACAACTAAGTAGCACTTAGACCAATCTAAGTTTCCCTCAACCGTGATTAATCAACTAATCCATGATTAGTTGGACTTAATCCTTGATTAGTAACCTTAGTCCCTGATTAGTCAACTAATCCATGATTAGTTGGACTTAATCCCGGATTAGTAACCTTAACCATGATTAGTCAACTAATCCAAGATTAGTTGGACTTAATCCGTGATTAGTGATCTTAACCATGATTAGTCAACTAATCCATGATTAGTTGGACTTAATCCTTGATTAGTGACCTTAACCATGATTAGTCAACTAATCCATGATTAGTTGGACTTAATCCTTGATTAGTGACCTTAACCGTGATTAGTCAACTAATCCATGATTAGTTGGACTTAATCCAAGATTAGTAACCTTAATCCCTGATTAGTCAACTAATCCATGATTAGCTGGACTTAACCCTCGATTAGTAACCCTAATCCCCTGATTAGTCAACTAATCCACGATTAGTTGGACCAAATCCATGATTAGTAGGATTTAATCCGAGATTAGTCAATTAAGCTTGACTTAACCCATGATTAGTGAGACTAAACTCCTGATTAGTGAGATTTAGTCCAAGATTAGTGGACTTAGTCCATGATTAGTCAACTGAAGTCAGTTAAACCTAGTCTTAAGTGATTAGGACTCACTTAATCGAAGTCTTGAGTAGTTAAGACTTGTTTATCCCAAGTTTTAGTCACTTGAGGTGACTTAGGTCAAGAAATGATGGGACCTTGACCGAACACTCAGACATAGACGTAATCTAGAACTGGTATGTATCTGCTATGTCATCTGTATGCTTAGATACTTATGGATACATGTTGGATGCCTATGCCTATGGATGTATCCATGCTGAACTGATGTCGAATGATTATGACATAGTTGGACTAATCATAAACCTGGAACCTGAACATGTGCATGATAACCTAGGACAGCAAAAGTTGCATTGACACATACATGACATGAGCTAGGTTATCAGACCAGTCCCAATCTGAGGAACACCTACGCAGGTGGAAACACCGTAAGGCGTGCCTTTCCTACGCCGGTGAACCTGTGAACCATTTTGAAACTGAACTTGATATTTTATGAAAGCCTGCACAGGGTTCACCGTAAGTCGTTCCGTTTACGCTGGTGGAAACACCGTAAGTCGTGCCTTTTACGCTGGTGGAAACATTGTAAGTCGTGCCGTTTACGCTGGTGGACGCACTGTAAGTCGTGCCTTTTACGCTGGTAGAAATACTGTAAGTCGTGTCGTTTACGCTGGTGGAAACACTGTAAGTCGTGTCTTTTACGCTGGTGGAAACACTGTAAGTCGTGCCGTTTACGCTGGTGGAAACACTTTAAGTCGTGCCGTTTATGCTGGCAGACGTGTCGTAAGCCGTGCCGCGTCTGGGACGCACCGTTCCTCAGATCTGGACCCGGTGGACACAGAGGCCTCAGAGTCAGAGTTGGAGAACATGTGCATGCATCATGCCACTTATCTCGAAGATAATAATTAAACTGATGTTTGCTCATATGTGTATGCATTTTCTGCACTGGTGATTGCTGCTGTTTATCTGGCTGTGAATGTTAGGGCTTAGGCTTATTCGATTATGCGACTGTGTTAGGCTTACTCTCCTGCCCTTGTAGGTGATGGCCGAACGCCTGCCTTGTATCGAGATCCGCCCGCTCCTTGATGGTGCTTGGGAGTATCGGGATCACCGGGCTGTTTTGAGGGAGAAGTAGAGATCCCTCTCTACCATCCCAATCCCATAGTTCGCTTTCGTCCTCGTAGGTTTCGTGGGACGAAACCGGTGATCTCTGTCTATGGGATAGCTGTAGTCGACCGACGACCAGCTCTGATGATACCCTTTCTTTTTGAGTTTTACCTTTTGTAAATTTTGCTTTTGGTGAGGTATTGTCAGAGTGTTTTATTTCCAATGGACTTGTAACTATTTTGTATCAGACCTCTTATGACCTATTATCTACAACTATGGTTCACTTCACGCATTTCAATATTTCGCTTGCCTTTAATAAGTTTTGAAATCCGTTATCAATCAGTTTTATTTTAAAAGAATTCGCAATTGAGGGACTAAAGGTTTCATTTATGAAAATATTATTTATTGTGAAAACCCCTCGACTGCTTTTCAACTTCTTTTAACTTTCCGGATTTCAACTCTCTGATTTTACTTTCCAATCAAGTGTTTTAAAAAGAAAAAAATTTTCCACCCTAATTTTTGGAAAACCTTACAAGTCCAAATGATTCGAAATCTGAAACCATTTCAAAAATTAGAGCGTCACACCCTTTTTGTGGTATCAGAGCTGAAGGTCCTGCACCTGGTCCATAGTTAGTTCTATCTAGACTAGGATAGTTATAGGATTAAGATAGTTCTAGGGCTTCAGTTCCCTTAGGTCTATTGTGATACTTAGCCTTTAGTGCCAGTTCACAATGGCAGCCAGGAATCAACGTAACTTAGATGACGTTTTAGATAGGATCACTACGGTGATCGAGAACATGCAACAACAAGCTAACCAACCACCCCCAGACCAAGCGGGACAAGTCGAGTTCCGTAGTCTGTCTGAATTCCGAAACTGTAACCCTCCTAGGTTTGAGGGAGGTTTCAAACCCGATGAGGCTAACAAGTGGATAAGCGAACTGGACAAAATCTTCCAAACCCTAGGATGTACGGACGCTCAACGGGTGACCTATGCCACGTACATGTTGTTTGGGGAAGCTGAAAACTGGTGGAAGCACGCTGTTCAACTCTTGGCTCATGAAGGTCGGGAAGTCACATGGCAAGTGTTCATGGAAAAGTTTCTGGATAAGTACTTTCCCGAGGATCTGAGGCGGAAGAAGGAGGTAGAGTTTCTGCAACTGCAGCATGGCGACATGAGTGTGGGTGAATACACGGCTAAGTTCGAGGAGTTGCTTAAGTATTCTCCTTACTTTCAGCAACACCCTGACGAACGAAGCAAGTGCATCAAGTTCGAGAATGGGCTAAGACCGGATTTAAAAGCCGCTTTCAGTTATCAGAAGATTCAGAATTTCTCAACTCTGGTCGACATGTGCCGAGTTTATGAAGATGATAAGAGGGCTGAGGAGCTATACCTGCGAAGTAAGAGGAATCAGCAGAGTTTCGGGTCGCAGAAGCACAAGGAGTCGAACTTTAGAGGCCAAAGGCCGCACTTCAAGGTCAAGGGTAAAGGCAAGGCGTCGGGACAAGTAGCAAGTTATCAGGGAAGTGCTCCGTTGTGCGATAAGTGCAAACGTCATCACTTCGGAGAGGCTTATCGGAAGCCGTTTTCTGGTTGCTACAAGTGTGGTAAGCCGGGTCATTGGTCAAGAGACTGCAGAGAACCCGAGAAGGGTGACTCGAAGGGATCGGTGAATAGACCTATGGCTAGAGGGAAGGTGTTTACTCTCAGTGGTGCTGAAGCCAATCAAGCCCCTGATCTCGTGCAAGGTACCCTTCTTCTCAATAGTCAACCTTGTAAAGTTTTGTTTGATTCTGGAGCTACTCATTCCTTTGTTTCTGATGAGCATTTTATTTCCCATTATTCCTTGCATTATTTTACTCCTATTATTGATACTTGTTGCCCATTTGACATTGATTAGCTTGATTTAGTGATTTTGAGTTTATTGGACTAATATTCCGAATATTGTTTAATTTGGGATTATTTAGCCTAATTAATTCTATTTCTATTTTCAGGTAATATTTGGCACAAGGACACTTTGGGATGTTTGGAAATGAAGATTGAAGCATTGAAGTGAAGATTGTAATTTGCATTTAGGTCCCTTTTTAATTGTAATTTTTAGAATAGTGTTTCTTAGGACTTGGGCCCATGTTTTAGGCCCATTTTCATGACTAAAGAGGGGAAATTCGTGTAACCCCCAAGACACACTCCCATTTCAGATTTCTCACTCTCTCTCTAGGTTAGAACTTCTCTCTTGGCTCTCCCAAGTGGTGGTGGCTGCTAGGGTTTTGTTCTTCCCCATTTCTACTCGTTTTTCTTCATTTATGGCCATGGAAGGCTAGACTTCAAGGGTTAATCCCTTTGGTATTGTATTATCTACTCTTGAGCTCTTGTTATTAATGCAATTTCATTTTCTCTTCTCTGTTTTCATGTTTATCGATGTGTAGTGGTTTGCTTAATTCCATTTCGTAGAGATAATACATGAATATAAATGCTTAATTTGTATTAACTCGTAAAAACTCCAATTCTGGTTTCTGATGCTTAATTAGAAGTTAGGGTTTGGAGTGATAACTGAATTTTCGCTTAGTATTTGGTTATCACGAGTTGGACAGAGGAGAGGAGAGGAATCGATCTTTAGTGAGCTAGGATTGAGTAGTGTACGTAGCCAAAGGGGTTTGCCCGCTTTTGTTTCTGATTTTCTTAGTTTTTATATTCTGTTTATGTTTTGTTCTTCACATTTGTCACACACAAAAACCCCCCCATTTTACTGCACACTACGTGTTTGATACTTTGCCTAGACCGATATTCGCTGGGAAACGACCTAGGATCACCTTCCTAGTACTACAGAATAAACACCTTTTATTTTGATCGGGTACGGCCTCGATCAAAATTTGGCGCCGTTGCCGGGGATTATCGGTTCTTGCCAAAGATCATACAGTAGTTAGTTAGATTAGTTAGTGTAGTTAGTGTGTGAATAAGCATTCTGATAACTGATTGAAAGTTGCCCTGTTTGCTGATTTGCTGTTCTGCACAACTGATGCTATTCTAGTGATTCTGTGAGTGCCATTCAACATAGCTGTGGGTGGAATTGTTGCACGAAAATTGGTATCCACACTTGTTTCATCATATATTAGTGTGTTGATGCATCACAGACACTCAGATAGGCACTGGTTGTGAGTTCCAGAAAAATTTTCCAAGTTTCAGTAGTACTTACTATAAATAGGCATAACTTTTGATCCGTAACTCGGAATTTGACGAAATTTATATCAAATCGAAGGGAATTTTCTGAATAATCTGATTTTTCTCACTTCGTCAGAAAACCCCTTCGTTTGGATCCTGAAAAAGCCTGTTTACTATTTCTTTTTTATTTTACAAGTTCTATTTTCTTAGTTTTTGGTCACTTTTTTAATTCTTTGACTTGGTTCCCTTTTGAATTTTGTCCTCAAACTTTCTGTGATATGTTTTCATGATTTTAGGGTGCTTAAAAAAATTAAAAAAAAATTTTAAAAAAATAAAAAATTTGTTGCCGATTTTGGTCATGCATATCTGTTACAGTATGCTATGGTTGATGCTGTTCTGTTCAGTACATGACTAGGGGCAACCCAAGTTATTTGCATCCTTACAACCCTGAAATTGATAGAACTTATCACAGATTAGTTAGACAAAATAGGAATCAGTCATTAGGTAGTGAGTCAGAGTCATCTTATAGTCCATCTAATTCTGATTCTGTTTCTATTTCTTCTATTCCTTCTACTTTTATTCAATCTGATTCTATACATTGTGATAACATGGCTCAACCCCCACCAAGGGAAAGGACACTTAGGGAGCTGGCTGCACCTGACTTCACTATTGAAGACTCGTGTATCCGGTATCCTGATGAGGATGTTCCTTTTGAGCTTAGAACAGGACTAATCCATTTGTTGCCCAAGTTTCATGGTCTTGCAGGTGAGGATCCTCATAAGCATCTCAAGAAATTCCATATAGTGTGCACCACAATGAAACCACATGATGTGCAAGAGGATCATGTCTGTCTCAGAGCATTTCCACATTCCTTAGAGGGTCTAGCACAAGATTGGTTATCTGACTTGGCCCCTGGTTCCATCACAAGCTGGGATGACTTGAAGAGGGCATTTTTGGAAAAATTCTTCCCTGCAAATAGGACCACTGCAATCAGAAAGGAAATTTCTGGTATCAGGCAACAACATGGAGAGAGTCTCTATGATTATTGGGAGAGATTCAAGAGGTTGTGTGCTTCCTGCCCTCACCATCAGATCTCAGAGCAGCTTCTCATCCAGTACTTTTATGAAGGTCTCAACTTCATGGAAAGAAACATGGTAGATGCTGCAAGTGGTGGTACATTGGGAGATATGACACCCTTACAAGCCAGGAGCAAAATTGAGAAGATGGCTTCCAATTGTCAACAATTCCATGCAAGAAGCAACAGTGATGCAATAGTTGTGAGGGATGTAAATGATGTTGGTGCAGACTCGGGCAAGGTTGAGAAGCTTGAGCAGAAAATTGATTCTCTCACAACATTGGTCACACAATTGGCTGTCAATCAGAAAAAGATGATACTTCCTGCTAGAGTGTGTGGCATATGCACATCCATTGAGCACCCCACAGATGCATGCCCTTCCCTTCAGCAGCAACAGCCGATGACCAGTGGTGACCAACCCGAGGCCTATGCAGCAAACATATACAACAATAGAGGTCCACAACAACACAATCATGACCTCTCTTCCAATAGATACAACCCTGGATGGAGGAACCATCCCAATCTGAAGTGGTCTGATCAACAACAACCTCCTCCTAATGTTCCATTTCAGAACACCGCTGGACCGAGCAGACCACCATATGTACCTCCTCCAATCCAACAGCAAAGGCAACAACAGCACCAAGTGGTTCATCCTTCACCATCAGCCCCTCCATCCAACCAACCTACCTTGGAGGAGTTGGTGAGGCAAATGACCATGCAAAACCTCCAATTTCAACAAGAGACTAGAGCATCCATTCAGAGACAAGAGGCATCCATTCAGACTTTGACAAATCAGATGGGTCAAATGGCAACTTCTCTCAACAACTTGCAATCTCAAAATTCTGACAAGTTGCCATCCCAAACTGTGATCAACCCTCAGAATCAGAATGTGAGTTCCATCAACCTGAGGTCGGGAAAGCAGATTGTCACACCCACACCACAACCTCACCTCAACAATGATGCTCTAGCTTCCTCTAAAGGGAAGAGCCAAGTGGTAGATGAAGGTGAGCATGCTAGCACCAAAGAGAATCATCCAACTCAACCCTCCTCGACTTCAACCACAAGCCCTGCTGTTGTCCTACAACCTCCTCCTGTTCCTCTTCCATTCCCACCAAGAGTGCCTCAAAACAAAAGGGTGGAAGAGGTGGACAAGGACATTCTTGACACATTCAGGAAGGTGGAAGTCAACATACCCCTTCTTGATGCAATAAAACAGATTCCAAGGTATGCGAAGTTCCTTAAGGAGTTGTGCACTCATAAGAGAAGACTCAAGGGCAATGAGAGGATAAGCATGGGAAGGAATGTCTCCGCTCTCATAGGTAAACCTATCCCTCACATTCCTGAAAAATGTAAGGATCCTGGAACTTTCTCTATACCTTGCATCATAGGCAATGTTAAGTTTGAAAATGCTATGCTAGATTTAGGAGCATCCATAAATGTCATGCCTATGTCTGTTTTTAAGTCTCTTTCTCTTGGACCTCTTCAACCTACAGGTGTGGTGATTCAATTGGCAAATAGAAGTACTGCCCACCCCGCAGGTTTGATAGAGGATGTCTTGGTTCGGGTTGAAGAGTTGATCTTCCCTGCTGATTTTTACATACTTGATATGGAAGATGACTCTCCCCGTAATGTTGTTCCTATTATTTTGGGGAGGCCATTTTTGAAAACAGCCCGAACCAAGATAGATGTGCATTCAGGTTCACTTTCCATGGAGTTTGATGGCAGTGTGATCCGATTTGACATTTTCCATGCTATGAAACATTTTCCTGAGGATCACTCTGTTTTCCATGTGGACTTGCTTGATGATTTGATAGATGAGCATATGCTTGACTTTTTGCATCATGATTTTGAATTGCCATCTTTCACTGATTCATTTACTTGTCCATCATGCACTAACTCTGGATGGTGCACCGCATGCACTGAAATAGCCCAGTTTTTAGACTCTGCTACTGCATCTGATGATTCATATGTTATAGATTCAGATTATGCTAACCCTAACCCCATATCTGTTATGCATGAGTCTGATTTACTTGTTCAGGTGCAGGCAGCAGAATCCATTTCTGCTGTCCCTTTAGTTCCATCTATTATGCAGGCACCCTCATTGGACCTGAAGCCCCTCCCTCCTCATCTCAAATATGCTTACTTGGAGGATGAGCAGAAACTCCCAGTGATCATCTCTACCTCACTTTCTGTTGATCAAGAGGAGAAACTGCTGGATGTGATAAGAAAGAACAAGAGGGCAATTGGATGGACTTTAGCGGATATTCCTGGAATTAGCCCCTCCATGTGCATGCACCGCATTTTGTTGGAGGATGGGGCTAAACCAGTGAGACAACCCCAAAGACGATTGAACCCCCAGATTCTTGATGTGGTTAAGAAAGAGGTCACCAAGCTGCTCCAAGCGGGTATCATCTACCCAATTTCAGATAGCACTTGGGTGAGCCCGGTGCAAGTTGTCCCCAAGAAGTCTGGTGTCACAGTTGTAAAAAATGAGAAGGATGAGCTGATTCCCACTAGAGTGCAGAACAGTTGGAGAGTCTGCATTGATTACAGAAAGCTCAACCAGGCGACTCGCAAGGATCATTTCCCTCTCCCCTTCATTGATCAGATGTTGGAGCGCCTGGCAGGTAAATCTCATTATTGCTTCTTAGATGGATTCTCTGGTTATTTTCAAATTTGTATTGCACCAGAGGACCAACATAAGACCACATTTACCTGTCCTTTTGGCACATTTGCATATAGAAAGATGCCTTTTGGCCTATGCAATGCTCCTGCCACATTTCAAAGATGTATGATGAGTATTTTCGCTGACTTGCTCGAGCATTGCATAGAGGTCTTCATGGATGATTTTAGTGTTTATGGCTCCTCATTTGATGCATGTCTTGATAATTTGACTAAGGTGCTTAACAGGTGCATTGAGACTAACCTTGTCTTGAATTTTGAAAAATGCCACTTCATGGTAGAACAAGGCATAGTCTTAGGGCACATTGTTTCGCACAAGGGCATAGAAGTTGACCCTGCTAAGCTGCATGTAATATCACATTTGCCTTACCCCTCTTGCGTGCGAGAGGTGCGTTCTTTTCTTGGTCATGCAGGTTTCTATCGCAGGTTTATTCAGAACTTTAGCAACATTGCCCTTCCTCTTTCCAAGTTGCTTCAAAAGGATGCCCCATGGGAATTTGGAGACCAATGCAAGAGGGCATTTGATGAATTGAAGAAAGCACTAACCACCACTCCCATCATCCAACCACCTGATTGGACCCTCCCATTTGAGCTCATGACTGATGCTTCAAACTATGCTTTGGGAGCAGTTCTCTCCCAAAGGGTTGGTAAGCTGTCGCATGTGATTTATTATGCTTCTAGGACTTTAGATGCAGCACAGGTTAATTACACAACAACTGAAAAAGAACTTTTGGCTATTGTTTTTGCACTTGACAAGTTTAGATCATATTTGCTTGGTTCTAAGGTTGTAGTGTACACTGATCATGCTGCTCTGAAGTATCTTTTGAAAAAGACAGATTCCAAACCTAGGTTGATTAGGTGGATGTTGCTCCTCCAGGAGTTTGATCTTGAGATTCAGGATCGGAGTGGTGCGCATAACCTTGTCGCAGACCACTTGAGCAGGATAGAGAGAGAGGAGGATGCATTTCCTATCCGGGATGACTTCCCGGATGAGCAGCTTTTATCTTTACATGTTTCCCATCCCCTTCCCCAAACTCCTTGGTTTGCAGACATTGTTAATTATCTGGTTGCTTCTGTTTTTCCTGCCTTGGCATCCAAAGCTCAAAGAGACAAATTAAAGAGCGATGCCAAGCATTATGTATGGGATGACCCCTATTTATGGCGTTTTTGCAGTGATCAGGTCATTCGCAGGTGCATTCCAGACCAGGAGATCCAATCGGTTCTCCAATTTTGCCATGCTTCACCAGTGGGAGGCCACCTTGGTACTCAAAGGACAGCACGAAAGGTGTTGGATTCTGGATTTTATTGGCCTACCATTTTCAAGGATGCGAGCAACATCTGCAGCTCGTGTGAGCAGTGTCAAAGAGCAGGAGGCGCCCTATCTTGGAGGCAACAGATGCCGCAACAACCTATGTTGTTTTGTGAGGTGTTTGACGTCTGGGGTATAGATTTCATGGGCCCCTTTCCTGTTTCTTTTGGTTTTTATTATATCTTACTTGCTGTGGATTACGTATCCAAATGGGTGGAAGCTAAGGCCACCAGGACTAATGATGCTCAGGTTGTTGTAGATTTTGTCAGGTCTAATATCCTTTGCAGGTTTGGCATACCTAGAGCCATAGTCAGTGACCAAGGCACACACTTCTGCAATAGATCCATGCAAGCTTTGCTCAAGAAGTATGGGGTTGTGCACAAAGTCTCTACACCCTATCACCCCCAAACCAACGGGCAAGCGGAGATTTCAAATAGAGAGATCAAGCGGATTTTGGAGAAGATGGTGAAGCCTAATAGAAAGGATTGGAGCACACGATTGGAGGATGCTCTGTGGGCCCATCGGACCGCTTACAAGGCACCCATAGGGATGTCACCCTATCGGGTTGTCTTTGGTAAGGCGTGCCACCTGCCTGTGGAGATAGAGCACCGTGCATATTGGGCTGTGAAGCAATGTAACTTAGCTCTTGATCAAGCGGGTGAGGAGAGGAAGCTGCAGTTGAGTGAGCTAGATGAGATCCGCTTGGAGGCCTATGAGAACTCCAAATTCTACAAAGAGAAGACCAAGAAGCTTCATGATAACTCCATTTCCAGAAAGGAGTTTTTGGTTGGTCAAAAAGTTTTGCTCTACAACTCTAGGCTTGGACTCATGAGTGGAAAGCTCCGCTCTAAATGGATTGGACCGTTTGTAGTCACCCAGGTGTTTCCTTATGGCACTGTGGAGATCAAGAGTGAGTCCACGAACAAGAGCTTCAAAGTCAATGGCCACCGACTCAAGCCTTTCCTAACCACCCCTTCTTTGGATGATGCACCTGTGGAGGAGGCCTCATTGGTCGACCCCACTTTTGAACAACCATGACTTAGGGAGTCTCCTTTTCCCCTTCCTTACTCTTTTTATTACACTTGTCTATATCTGTCTGATTCTGCTATTTGTATTCCATTGAGGACAATGTGTGATTTAAGTGTGGGGGGAGAGTAGTTTAGGTTGCATATTTTGCTTTGATTTTTTTTAGGTTTTGCTTAGTTTTGGGCATTTTCTTGCATGTTTTTGCTTCATTTTAGTAGAGTTTTGGTATCTCGTGTCTGAATTCATGCATTTTTGTGTGTAAAGTTGCTTTTGATAATTAAGAGGTGGTAACACTGTGATAGAATTGTCCCTTTTGTGAGGATTTGAGCCTTAATTGTGGGTGGATTGCTATATATGCCACCTAATTTTCTTTCATGTGTGATTGCACTCTGGATTACTTGCACTCTAGAACTTGACTTGACTCTTGTTGATACTTGATTGCTCATGCACATTTTGAAATGATTTAGGCACTTTCTTTCTTGAATAAGCTACAAGCCATATGAGCCTACCTTGAATGAATGTATCCTTTGCTAGCCCCTTTGAGCCTTTTTATCCCTTTCCTTGTTCTTTAGCTCATTACAAGCCTATGACTGAAAAACCATGATTGTCCTAACCTTAGGGAATTTTGGAGCTTTGGAATTGTTTTGGGAATGGGTATTAGGTAAGAAGTATGCTTTATGCTTTAATTGGTTGAGTTCTTGGTTTTACCTCATTGGTTGTTATAGTTATGGCTTCATCTTCATGCCATTTGTGTTGTTTCTTCTTTTCTTTTTGTATATGTCTCAAAAACAAAAAAAAATATAGAAGACAAAAATACAAAAAAAAAAAATAAAAAAAAATGCAAAAATAAAAAGAAAAAAAAAGAAGAAAAAAAAAAGAAAAAAAGTGAATAAAAGGTTGTTGAGGCAAAGAGGATTGGAATTAGTGGTAGTTGATTTTGGGGTGGATTTTGCTTACTTTTTACTTATTCCCCATTGCTCCTATATTCCTTTGGTTTTAGCTACATTCCCATATTTTTATCCTACCTTGTCCTTGGCCCCATTACAACCCTTAAAAGACCTTTTGATCATTTTGTGCATGTGTGTTGATGGTTGATGTTAGAGGCTTGTCAAGCTTATGGTTGTGTTTGTTTTTCATGATGTGCCTTGAGTGTAAATAATGATTAACCCCAAACACTTGAGTGTAAACACTTTTGAGTGATCCTTGTGAGTTTCTATCATCTTTGTGACTATCCTCTTGATGTCATTGGTTTCTTTGCATACTTGAAGTAATTGGATGATGTTCGCGGATGCTTTGACTCTTTGATCCTTAACCATTTTGTGTGCTTGAGTTTGCCCATTTCTTTGCATTTCCTAGAATTCATTGTGAAGTATGTAATCTCTTAGGTTAGCATTTCTTAGTTGTAGTCATCTTGTTGCATGATTCACTTTGGTGCATATTGATCTTCATAGTCCTATCTTTTGGTTTTGCCCAGGAGTGCAAAAGGATAAGTGTGGGGGTATTTGATGAGCATTTTATTTCCCATTATTCCTTGCATTATTTTACTCCTATTATTGATACTTGTTGCCCATTTGACATTGATTAGCTTGATTTAGTGATTTTGAGTTTATTGGACTAATATTCCGAATATTGTTTAATTTGGGATTATTTAGCCTAATTAATTCTATTTCTATTTTCAGGTAATATTTGGCACAAGGACACTTTGGGATGTTTGGAAATGAAGATTGAAGCATTGAAGTGAAGATTGTAATTTGCATTTAGGTCCCTTTTTAATTGTAATTTTTAGAATAGTGTTTCTTAGGACTTGGGCCCATGTTTTAGGCCCATTTTCATGACTAAAGAGGGGAAATTCGTGTAACCCCCAAGACACACTCCCATTTCAGATTTCTCACTCTCTCTCTAGGTTAGAACTTCTCTCTTGGCTCTCCCAAGTGGTGGTGGCTGCTAGGGTTTTGTTCTTCCCCATTTCTACTCGTTTTTCTTCATTTATGGCCATGGAAGGCTAGACTTCAAGGGTTAATCCCTTTGGTATTGTATTATCTACTCTTGAGCTCTTGTTATTAATGCAATTTCATTTTCTCTTCTCTGTTTTCATGTTTATCGATGTGTAGTGGTTTGCTTAATTCCATTTCGTAGAGATAATACATGAATATAAATGCTTAATTTGTATTAACTCGTAAAAACTCCAATTCTGGTTTCTGATGCTTAATTAGAAGTTAGGGTTTGGAGTGATAACTGAATTTTCGCTTAGTATTTGGTTATCACGAGTTGGACAGAAGAGAGGAGAGGAATCGATCTTTAGTGAGCTAGGATTGAGTAGTGTACGTAGCCAAAGGGGTTTGCCCGCTTTTGTTTCTTATTTTCTTAGTTTTTATATTCTGTTTATGTTTTGTTCTTCACATTTGTCACACACAAAAACCCCCCCATTTTACTGCACACTACGTGTTTGATACTTTGCCTAGACCGATATTCGCTGGGAAACGACCTAGGATCACCTTCCTAGTACTACAGAATAAACACCTTTTATTTTGATCGGGTACGGCCTCGATCAGTTTCATACGAATGCGTGAATTGTTTGAACTTGCCCCTATCCGATTCACCATATTGCTTTAGAGTAGAAACCCCAACTAATTCCCCTGTCCTTACTTCCAAAGTCTGTCTAAACTGTTTGGTCGAGGTACTAGGCCGCGTCTCGAGTGTAGACCTAGTTTGTTTACCTTTGTCACAGTTAGATGTCATTCTGGGTATGGATTGGATGATGAGGAACCGAGTGATCATCGACTGTGATAAGAGAATAGCCTTGTACAAAGACCTTCAACCCTCGAACCTCGAACCCGAAGGCTTCATGTGTTTGTTCCCTGTAACGAGGGAAGAAGAGGAGAAAGAGATAGAAGGAATACCAGTGGTAGAGGAGTTTCCGGAGGTGTTCACGGATGATGTACCGGGGTTGCCGCCAACTCGAGAAATCGAGTTTGGTATCGATCTAATCCCGGGATCTGGCCCAATCTCTATAGCACCGTATAGGATGGCGCCGCCGAAAATGGCTGAGTTGAAGAAGCAAGTAGAAGAGTTGCTACAGAAACACTTGATCAGACCAAGTGTGTCTCCCTGGGGTGCGCCAGTGTTGTTTGTGAGAAAGAAGGACGGAAGTCTGCGTATGTGTGTGGACTACCGGCAATTGAACAAGGTGACCATCAAGAACAAATACCCTCTGCCGAGGATAGACGATCTTATGGATCAAGTTCGTGGAGCTTCTGTTTTCTCGAAGATAGATCTAAGATCTGGGTACCATCAGATAAGGATTCGGGAACAGGATATTCCCAAGACGGCGTTTCGGTCTCGTTATGGGCACTATGAGTATGTGGTAATGCCATTCGGTTTGACAAATGCTCCTGCTGTCTTTATGGAGTACATGAATAGGGTCTTCAGACCGTACCTGGACTCGTTTGTAGTGGTCTTTATAGATGATATTCTGATCTACTCAAAGAGTCCAAAGGAACATGTAGAACACTTAAGGATTGTGTTGGAAGTTTTAAAGGAGAAACGGTTGTACGCCAAACTCTCGAAGTGCGAGTTTTGGCTGGAGGAGGTTAAGTTTTTGGGACACGTGATCTCGAAAGGAGGAATAGCTGTCGATCCAACAAAGGTTGAATCAGTTCTTCGATGGGAACAACCTAAGACGATGATGGAGGTCCGGAGTTTCTTAGGACTTGCCGGGTACTACCGAAGATTTATAGAAGGATTTTCGAAGATCTCCCTACCTTTGACTAAGTTGACCAAGAAGGATCAACCTTTTGTCTGGAACTCGAAGTGCGAAGAGAGTTTCCAAAAGCTGAAGGAAAAGCTGACCACTTCACCGGTGTTAATCCTACCTGATCCGCAGAAGAGTTTTGATGTGTACTGCGACGCTTCGGGGCAAGGCCTCGGATGTGTGCTAATGCAAGAAGGCAAGGTTGTGGCATACGCATCAAGGCAGCTGAAAGTGCATGAGGTGAATTATCCAACGCACGACTTGGAGTTAGCCGCAATAGTTTTCGCTCTGAAGATCTGGAGGCACTATCTCTATGGCAATGTGTTCCAAGTATTCAGTGACCATAAGAGTTTAAAGTATCTCTTTGACCAGAAGGAGCTGAACATGAGACAACGTCGGTGGACGGAGTTTATCAAGGATTATGACTTCGAGCTCCACTATCATCCTGGAAAGGCGAATAAGGTTGCTGATGCCCTAAGCAGAAAGGCATTGCATGCGAGTGCCATGATGATCAAGGAGGCTGCGTTACTAGAAGAGTTTCGGGATATGAGTTTGGTAATGGAAGTCGAGCCAACAAGCTTAAAGTTAGGAATGCTGCAGATCACGAATGAGTTTATGACTCTGATCCGCGAGCGGCAACGAGAAGATGGTGAGCTTAGTGAAAAGAAAAGATTGGCATCTGAAGGGAAAGAACTGAACTTTCAAGAGGGAAAGGATGGACTTCTTCGTTTCAAAACGAGGATATGCATTCCAAAGGACGCAAAACTTAGAAGAATGATATTGGAGGAAGCGCACAAGAGTCAGATGAGTATGCATCCGGGAACAACTAAGATGTATCAGGATTTGAAAAAGTTGTTCTGGTGGTCTAGATTAAAGAAAGATGTGGCTGAGTATGTAGCATCATGTTTGGTTTGTCAGAAGACGAAGGCCAAGCATAAGAAGCCAGGAGGAGAATTACAATGCTTGGAGGTCCCTCAGTGGAAATGGGACAGCATATCGATGGATTTTGTGACAAGTTTACCAAGGACGGACCGAAATTTTGATGCCATATGGGTGGTAGTAGATCAGTTAACTAAATCAGCGCATTTTATCCCCGTGAATATGCATTATTCATTGGAAAGGCTTGCTCAACTCTACGTTGATGAGGTGGTGCGACTGCATGGTATACCTTCCAGTATACTGTCAGACCGGGATCCAAGGTTTACATCTAGGTTTTGGAACAGTCTGCATCAAGCCCTGGGAACCAAGTTAAAGATGGGATCTGCTTATCATCCTCAAACTGACGGACAAACAGAGCGAACCATTCAGACGTTGGAAGATATGTTAAGAGCGTGTGCCTTGGAGGAACAAAGAAGTTGGGATAAGGTGTTACCGTTGGTGGAGTTTACCTATAATAACAGTTATCATGCGAGCACTGGGATGGCACCGTTTGAAGCGTTGTATGGTAGAAAGTGTCAGACCCCACTATGTTGGTTTCAAGTGGGGGAGAATGCTTTAATCGGTCCATAACTGGTACAAGAAACAACTGAGAAGATCAAAATGGTACAAGAGAAGATGAGGACCGCTCAGGGAAGGAAAAAGAGTTATGCGGACAAGAGGAGAAGACCTCTTGAGTTTGCAGAAGGAGAGCATGTGTTTATCAAGATATCCCCGATGAAAGGTGTAGGCAGAGCGTTGAGAACCAAGAAACTTTCACCCAGGTTCATCGGTCCGTACCAAGTCCTTAGGAAGATTGGCCCAGTTGCGTACCAGATAGCCTTACCACCATCCTTGACTAGTCTGCACAATGTCTTTCATGCTTCACAACTTCGAAAGTTTGTGCACGACCCCAACTCTATCCTAGATATCCGACCCGATGACCTGTCTGTACGAGAAAACCTAACTCTAGAAGCTGGCCCAATTTTTATAGCAGACCGCCGAATCAAACAACTTAGGGGAAAATAAATACCCTTGGTTAAAGTTGTCTGGGAACACAATGGTGTTCAAGAGTCAACTTGGGAACCCAAAGCTGCGATGCGTAGAGAATATCCTGAGTTGTTCAGGTAGAACAAAATTTCGGGGACGAAATTCCTGTAAGTGGGGGAGAGTGTAACATCCCTGAATTTTAGTTCCCAAATAATTCGTGCTTTGTGATTTAAATGTTTTGCCCTAGATTGATGTGTTAGAGTTTAATAGTGTTTAGATAGCTAATCGTGATTAGGGTTAGCTTAAACCTAATTTATTAGGTTTAGACTTGTGTGGTTTTAAGTTGATTTGGTTTAGTTAGCTAATAGTTAGTCTTGAGTTAGATTAGCTAGGTTAATGATTGGCTTAAGAGTTAAGTGGACTAGATTAAGTCTAAGTGAACCTAATGGGCCTTGTGAAGTGATGTTGGGCCATGAAAGTGTGATGGCCCATGTGTGTGCAAGTGAAAGCCGTGAGTGTGTGTGTATGTGTAGCCTTGAGTGAATTTGTGAATGCATGAAGGAAGTGAGGTGTCAAGCTTATGATTCATGCATGTGGTCAAAGCATTAGGTGTCAACACCATCTTTCCTCCCTTTGCATGAAGTGTGAGGTGTCCACACCTTAGCACACCACTTATCCATCCTAATGACTCACCATTTGACCATAACTTTTATAAAAGAGACCATGAGATAATGGTCATCACTTTTGATTTCCTTTTCTTCATGACCATCTTCACACCACTTTCTTCTTCTTCCTTTCCAAGAGGCTCACGGCCACCCACCTAAACACCACCAACCAAACATTTTCTTCCATTAAAACCATGAAATCCTTACATACTCTAAGCCTAGATCATGAATATCCAACATGCATAAGTGATTGAAGCTTAGAAGTTCAAATTCAACCTTTCCTCCTCTTAAGAACCTCACGGCCATAACCACCACCACTCTTGTTCAAACCCAAACTCTTACCAAACACAAGAAACCTTGGCATATTCATACCCTAGATCATGAATATGCCCCTTGCTTGAAGTTGTGTTGAAGAATTTCAACCAAGACCTAATAGACCTCACGGCCAAACCTTGTTCAAAGCCTTGAGGATCTTTAGCTTGGTAGATCAAGTGGAGTCTTAGAAGTTTAGAAGCTTGGAAGTCAAATTTCAAGTGTCCAAGGAGGGAGTGTTGCTCACGGTTTTGGAGAAGAAAAAGGCCAAAGGTTCTAAGTTTTCTTTTTGTGTCTTCAAGAGGTATGGAGAGAAGTTTACACTTTTGCTAGAATAGGTCTTGAAGCTTAGAACTAGGTTGAGTCACCATGAGACTCAAGGGCACTAGTTAGACTTTGATTTTGGGCTTGGAGGCCGAATTTGATGAGTTTTGATATATGTTTGCTTAATGTTTCTATGCTGAAATCTATGACTATGTTATGTGTTGTTGAGTAATCCCATAGATTATGAGGTTCATGGAATGTTTAGACATTAAATGTTTGATGCTGAATTTTATGACCATGTTTAGTATTGATGAATGATTGCTTTTGTGAATACCATATGTTTATGCTGAATTTTATGAACATACTTGTGTTGATGAGAAACCAAATGGATTAAGTTGTTAATTGAATGCTTAGCCCCTTGAATGAACTAGGCTTAAGTGTGACCCCAAAGATTTGAGTTAATTAGGCTCTAATTGTGAATTAGATAAGATGATCAAGTGTTGATCATCACGGTTTTAGAACCTTAAGTCTCGGTTAAGGACTTAATTTAGTAGCTAAAGTGAGTTTATCAACTAAGTGATAATCAAACCTAGTTTTAGACAACTAAGTAGCACTTAGACCAATCTAAGTTTCCCTCAACCGTGATTAGTCAACTAATCCATGATTAGTTGGACTTAATCCTTGATTAGTAACCTTAGTCCCTGATTAGTCAACTAATCCATGATTAGTTGGACTTAATCCCCGATTAGTAACCTTAACCATGATTTGGACCCAGTCCCTACCACGTTCGTACGCCACATATGGAGTTCGTTCTGCCTAGAAAGTACTCAAGACTTCTTGACGTTTCACCGTCATCGTCCTCCCCTAATGCAATCTCCTCCTGAGTATCCGCAGATACCCATGGTTCCTTCCTCTCCACTACTTCGCACTCTCATACCTCACCGCGTATGTCTTTTAAAGTCTTTTATCTTGTTTATTAACCTATGGTCGGCCCACCCTTCGTGCATCCCTTCAATGAGTCCCGACCACTAACTTTGCACAATCTTTCTCTCATCATTTCTCACATAGCACAGAGCTAGGATCACATCAATGAACTCACAATCTCATTTCTCAATCCTTTTCAACATTCTCAATCTTTCTTTCCCAACATCTCATATCAAAATTTTTCTAAAAATCACATTTCATAATCTTTTCTCAAAACAATCTTTCATAAACTTTTCTCAAAAATTTCGTTTCAGGACTTTCTCAAAATCTTGTTTCAAAACTTTCTTAAAAATCTCTTTTCGCAACCTTTCACAAAATTTCGTTTCAAAAACTTTTCTGAAAATACTTTTTATAATCTTTCTCAAAAACCTATTTTCAAAAACCTTTTCAAAAAAATTCTTTTCACAAACCCTTTTAAAAAAAAATTTCTTTTCACAACTCTTTGCAAAAATCTCTTTTCACAAATCTTTTTCGAAAATTCCTTTTTCAACCTTTTTCAAAAATTACATTTTTGCTGAGCGCTAACGGAGGAGCAAGCTCAACTCAATACTAGTCTCATTCAAAAACAAAAACAAAGGAGCCAAGCTCCACCCAAATCACATCTCGCCTCAATGGCAACATTACTCTTACCAGCTCTGGCTCGTTCTCATCATTATCATCAACTCTTTCCTCAATCTCAATTCTTTATCTCTTCTAATTCATTTTATATCTTTCATCACTATTCCTTTCTTATCATGCCTTTATTCTCGTCAACTTTCTTAATTCATTTTCATTTTCAGGACGTAACAAACGTCCATCAGCCGGTTACTCATTTTAATCAACAGTATTCAAATTCATCATGTATAATTAAATCAATAAATATAAGCATGCTATCAACACACAAACATCACACAACAACATTGTGGTCTTTGTCACCTTCGTATAAGTGGCCACACAACACAAACAATTTCCACTTATACTACTGACTCCGAACCTCTTAGTTTCGATATTTGAGATGATACGGAACGTCCTAATAAGTCACCTAAATACCACGGTGTCTTAGGAAAGCTTCTCTCTCACCTGAGGTCCAGCGATTAAATGCGTACCGTCTCCTCGGATCCTCTTTGCTTCCGGCTGCCCCAATCCCTCGTCTTTAAAATTCCTCGTACTAAATAAAATACGCTTACGTTATTAACATGTATTAAGAAAATCTTTCTTAGTTTCAAAACACCTTTCGTTCCTCGTCGAAAGACTTAAAACACAACCGTTTTCAATCCGAATTTTTCTTGAATCAAACATCTCTTGAAAACTTTACTTTAAATCACATGAAAACATTTTTAAAGTTAAGAAACAATTCTAAATAATTCGGGACAGCGAAGGATTACTTTACAAAAATTATTTTAATAAAAATCCTAATTCAATAAATTTCAAAACCAATCGCTTAACTTAATTATAAATTAAACATTCATTTCAAAACAAACATTTTCACAAATAAACATTTGAAATCAACCAAGACAACTTAATACATCATGATGCTATTTCATTTTCAAATAATTTCTTTAACTTAAAATTAATACTTTAAAACTCAAGTTTTCACCATAAACAAACTTTGGACGGCCATAAACACAATCCCAAAAATCCCAAATAAATCAAATCAAAGTATTTTAAAATCAATTACATACTCAATCAATTTCCAAACATCAACTTAACACACAACAACAAGCAACACAAAATGGATCATTTAATCAAACACTTAGTCACTTAATTATTTCTTAAACGTTTTCATTTTCACAAAACAAAACTCTTAGGCATGCATATATTCATAAACCGAATTGAGCCAAGATTTAAACCAAACATATTTATATTTATTTTTCTTACTTTAACAACTTAAATCCTTTTCAAAAATCATTATATGGATTTATTTTCATGCAACTAAATTTCTTAGACTCATCCACACTACATGGCCGAATCAAATTCAAGAAAACAAGTTAAGCATCACAAATTTAAATCACATAAATCAACTTGATTTATTTCAAATACTTAAACTCCATTTTCTTTTTCATGAAACAAATTTATTTACTCCTTCTTTTACTCTCAACCGAATGCACATATACACACATATATTCATTTAAACACAAAACTTTTCGAAAATCATTTAATTCATTTATTTAATTTATCTTTGATCAAAAACCGAATAGAAATTAGATATTCACAACACAATTTCAAACAATTTAATCTAACAGTATTTCACAAAACATACTCATTATTTTCATGTCACTTCATTGAAAAATAATCCTAATCTATTCTACATGCATAGGCCGAATACCTCATCACCAACAATTAAGATTCAACTTCAAATCTTTATCATGCATGGACATAGAACATAAATCAAGACAAAATCACTTTTCAAAAGCTCATTTCTTTTGGTTCTTTTGCAAAACCGTGATGATCATTAAGGAAAATTAAATCTTTTTAGTCATGCATGTACATAGATCTTATAGATCAAGCCATAAAATCAATTGAAATTGCACAAATCAAAGATTAAAATCACTTTTGGTAAGAAAAGGTCAAAACCGTGATGAACATTGAAGAAAAGATCAAGTCTTTGGTTTCAAAACAATATGCATGGATTCAAGAGCATAACTTTTTCATAGATCAATACAAGATTAAAGCTTTTAAAGGTCAAAACCCAAAAATCAAAGTTTCATCGAAACCAAATAAAATCAAACATTTCAACCACTCAAATTAACTTTTCTAAACATGAGATTAACATGCAATCACTTAGATCAAATTAAAAAGCATCAATACCCATAGTTCTAGTCAAGGCCGAATCATTTGGATCTTGATCTAGGGTTTTATAAGTTTATTTATTCTTAAAAGTCCAAGATCAAGGGTTATTTAACACATGCATGAATTCAAATCATCAAGATTATCATCAAATCAACATGCAACATTCAAAGTCTTAACTTTATGAGCAACCAAGTTTAGATCACACCTTTATTTATCAAATAAACTCTTAAACATATCTTTAAATCACGGTTTAAGGAAGAAAGTTCAACATGCAACAAAATTTACTTTAAACTTCACAAAAATCTCATCAAACCTTTAGATCTAGAAGATTTAGTTTGAAAAGTTTTAAGATCTTTCATGAAAATCTTAATCGAGTTATGAAGTCCATTGTTTAGAAGTTTACAAGTTATTTTTTAGCTTTGAAAATTCATGATGAAGCATAAACACACTTGTACTCATCATTTAAGCTTAAAGAATTAACATGCAAAGAAAAAGAAGAAGAAAAATTATAAGATCAAAAGAAAAATCTATCTATTACAATTTCCTCCATGATTTTCGAACTACCCACCAAATCAAGGTCGTATAGCTTCTAATGTCTTGGATCTTCAAGGAAGACTTAGGTTTTTGGCTTGAACTCCTTCCTCCTCCTTCCTCTCTAGCTCACGGCCTCTCTCTCTTTTTCTCTATGTGTTGAGAGCTTGATTTTTGCTCTCAACAAATGTGTTTGGAAAGTGAAGGGAAATGAAAGAAGTTAATGAGAAATGGGTGAAGGGAACTAAGGGTGGTGGCTTATATAGACAACTCATCTTTTTCCTCTTTTGCCCTTGTGAAATTCGGCCATGGGTGTGCAAATGGGAGGGGCGACTTTGGCAACTCAATTTGTTGCATGGGTGGTGTTTAGCAAAGGGAACAAAGAGGAGTGAATTAAGGAACTAGGTCTCCTTAGGTTTAGTTACTCTTTGGCTTCTAGTTAGGGTTTTCTACCCACTTAGTTTCCTCATGGTTCTAATCTTAACCTATAAGCTTCTTATTTTTAAAATGAATGAAATCATGGCATGCATATATATACACACACACGTATCACACACATACACACATACATGCATTATCATATTTTTCTACTAATTTAATTCCATATCACCTCAAGCATATACACATAGCAATACCACACATATACATAGCCAAACCGTGCATACATACACATACTCATATACATACATACATGCATTATATTTTTAATTCTTAATCATTCTTACTCTAAAACATATAATTACCAAGTTTACATAATAATTCAAACATTTTCAAGAAATCACATTAACATCATCACATATCAGACATGTATCAACCAACACATAAATACAGAAAACAAATCACTTTCTCATAAAATAACTCTTGTTTAAAATTCACCATTTCTTTAAAGCATGAAAATATTAAACACATAATTATTTCTCAAAATTCAACTTTAAAACTCATAACTTTATTTCATGAAAACCATTTCTTTAAAATCACTCATCACCTTAAAAACGTGAATTAGGAAGACCATTTAAAAAAAATATTCTTTCAAAACACTTTTCTCAAAAATAAATCTCTTTAGTATTTTAAATTAATACGAGGAATTTGCGGGGTGTTACAGGATGCATCTCCTGAGGAGGAGGATGAGAAGTAGTTTAGGGGATTCTGATTTTTATTTATATATTATGTACCCTTTCCCCTATTCAGACCTGTACTGCTGCCATAACAAAAATATGTATTTGCTTTCTAGGATTTATTTTTTAGTTTTATTGCATGAATATTTATTTGAATTATTTGTTATTTGCATCTAGTTATATTTTGTGTGACAGGTGTGAGTTGATATATTTCCCCATTAGAGGTGCTATTTTTTTTAACACTTGGTTCTAACTACCTGCAGGTACTAAGTTTGGGGGAATGTCTTCTCACTTTTGTTATTGATGAGCAATTTTTGCAGATGTGGTAGTAAGTGTTCCATATTTATTCCATGTAATTTTTTATTTTTAAGTTAGGTATGTTTAGTTTAGTTTGCTTGAGGACAAACCAACCATTAAGTTTGGGGGAGTGGACAAAATAAAAAAAACTTCAAATTTGAATTTTTCTCCCATTTTTGGTGTTGGTTTGTGTATTAGGTAGAGGTTTTGTAATTATTCTAGACTTAGGATTATTTTTCTGATGATAGGTGTATATACTTAGTTTAGGATTAGACTCATTGATTCATGTTATTTATTTGTTGAGCTGTAAATATTTTTGAAATCGGGTTATTTTAACAAAGTTTTTCAGAACTTGAGATAAGTGAACTGACTTTAGCTTAGTGAGATTTTGAGCCTATTTGATGGGGTATGATAGGTTGAAATATTTTGATTTGAGACCCCTATTTCTTTCATGAGTGTGTTCTCTTTAGTTTTGTGTTCTAGAACTTGACCCGTGACCATTTTGAGATTGATAATTGATTACATGCATGAAAATGATTAAGGCATTTAGGATGGTTTTTTTTGTAGCCTTCATAGATATTTGTTGGATTTGTTTTGCCTTAGTTGCCCATTTTGAGCCTGATATAAATATGATTTTTCTTTGGTACCCTGCATTGATCATTATTTTTGTGAGTACTTTAGGAATTTTGAATGAGCAATTGAGAGAGGGACATTTCAAAAGTATGAAAATTGTGAAAGTGTTGTTGAGTTACTCTTCTTCCAAAAGAAAAGAAAAAAAGAAAAAAAATTGAGAAAAAGTAGAAATTGATGAATGATAAGAGAAAAGAAATTTTGTTTGGAAGAAGTAGTAGGAAAAGAAAATTTAAAAAAAAGAAGAAGTTTGAAATAGTTGTGATTTGAGTGTGAGTCCTCATTGTATTCATTGGTCATTCATAATTTTTAGAGGAAAATTTGTTTTGCATTTTAGCCCTTAGTTTCATTTTTTCTTTCTTTTATCCCACCCTAACACTTTTAGCCATGGCCTCATTACAACCAAAATTAAGACCTTTTGATTTGTGCATGTTTTTAATAGTTTCAGTGGAGATTTGGGTCTATGGTCAAGCTTATGGTAACATTTAACTATTGTATGAACTTGAGTGAATTGATTTATACCCTTGATACACATGAGATATATACACTGAGAGGTTGAGAGTGTTCACTAGTTCTGAGTTCTGATTGGTTTTGTTTCTTTAACCAGGTTTTGATATGTGAATAACTTGTGTAAATATGTGGCTGTGTTAATGAGTCGAAGTCTTAGATTAAGTGTTGTACATTTTGATTTAGAGGGTAGTCTTGAGTTTATGAATTTTTATTTTACTTTTGCCTGGGACATGCAAAATCCTAAGTTTGGGGGAGTGATTTGGGTCTAATATATGATGTTTTTGGGCTTAATTTCACTTCCTTTTGCTATGGTTTTGGCTTGTTTCTCTTTTAAATATAGGTATTTTGTATTAGTTTTAGGAATTTTTAGTTTTATAGAATCCTTTGAACGTTTTGATCCGTTTTGGCTATGTTTCAGGTGTTTTGGAGCTTAATTTGGAAAAATATCATTGAAGCTGAAAAGAGCAAGAGAAGACCTTGAAATTGGCACAAGAACAGAGAGAAATGGAGTCGGAGATTACTTGGCACGCCCAAGCGCGTGGAGGCCGCGCCCAGGCGCGCGTGCATCACTGAAGAAAAGGCATCAGATGGAGCGCGCCCAGGCGTGCAGACCAACACGCCCAGGCGCGCGCTGTTCGCTGAAGCCCAATTGGGCCTAATTCTGAGCAGTTTTGAAGGATTTTGATAAGATTAGATTTTTATCTATATATTTATGTTTTTAGGATTAGGTTAGGCAGTCAATAATAGTCAGTTAGCAGCCATGAAAGCCATTAGTATTCAATAGATAGTTTTAGAAAGGATATTTACACACTTTTTGGGAGCATTCGAAGGAGGGATCCAGAGAAGATTGAAGATCTGAAGCATATATCTGTGGTAATTTAGGGATAAATATCATAGTTATTTGTTTTCTTCTTCTCTTTCATTATGTGTAACTAAACCTTTTGTGTTAGGAACATGGTGGATTTGTATTTGTAATTTACTTTTATAAATTAATGTTTTTCAGTTTTAAATCATGTGTTTAATTGTGTTTTTATTGTTATACATGGAAGTAGCTAATCCATGTTCTGGATCTTCTAAATCTGAATTGGAAAATTAACATTTGAAATAGGTCATGCAACTAAACAGCATAATTATTCAATTAGTAGGAATACTATTGAATTCTTATGTAACTTTTCATAAATTCACTGTTCTTAATCAAGGTTATTCAATGGTTTAAATTTCTTAGGAATTAGGATTTATCAAGTTGAATAATAAACAGTAATTTCATCAGAGGAATCTAGGAATTACTATTTTCTGAATTTATTCATGATTTAAATGAAAAATATTGATTTATAATAAATGAATGAATATACAATGAAACTGAGTTCCTAACCAAGTTTTTCCATTATAATCTTAGTTTTATTTTATTTTTCAGTATTTCTATTTCTCTTTTAATTTATTTATTTAATTCTGAATTTTATCTTTTAATAGATTTTATTCTAGATTTTACCTTAGGTAGGAATAGATTAAACAATTCTGAGTCCCTGTGGGTACGATATCTGGTCTTAACCGACTATATTATTATCTGATCTAGTATACTTGCTAGAGAGTGAACATTAGCTAAGGATGGCGGTAAAGCTATCTGATAAGCTATAGGGCCTACTCGTTTAAGGATTTGGTAGGGACCTACAAACTTAGGTGAAAGCTTTAGAGATTTCAAGGCTCTACTCACTCCTTTCATTGGCACAATCCTAAGGAACACATGGTCGCCCTCTGAAAACTCTAAAGGTCTTCTTCTCCGATCTGCTTAACTTTTCTGACGACTCTGTGCTATCTTGATTTTCTCTTTAATCATCCGAATCTTCTCAGTCGTCTATTGCATAACATCAAGACCAAGCTGCAGGTTCTCCCTCACTTGGAACCAGCATAGCAGGGTTTGACACTTTCTTCCATACAAAGCTTCAAACGGTGCCATACCGATGCTTGTATGATACCCATTGTTGTATGTGAATTCAGCGAGTGGCAATATCTGATCCCAACTTCCTTGTTCTTCCAATGCACAAGCTCGCAGAATATCTTTCAATGATTGAATGGTCCTTTCTGTCTGCCCATCAGTCTGAGGATGATAAGCCGAACTCATCTTGAGTCTTGTCCCCAGAGCTTGATGTAAACTGAGCCAAAATCTTGACATGAACCTTGGATCACGATCTGAAATGATACTGGAAGGTATCCCATGCAGCCGTACCACATCCCTGATGTAAAGCTGGGTAAGCTTTTCCAAAGAACAACACATATTCACCGGAATGAAATGCGCTGACTTAGTCAAACGATCAACAATTACCCAGATTGCATCATGGTTCGCAATTGTCCTTGGCAATCCTATCACAAAATCCATTGAAATGCTTTCCCACTTCCACTGAGGGATATCCAAGGATTGCAACTTCCCTCTAGGCTACTGGTGTTCCACCTTAACCTTTTGACAGATTAAACAAGACGCCACATAATCCGCTACGTCTCTCTTCAAACCTGACCACCAGAACATGCGCTTCAAGTCCCGATACATCTTAGTTGATCTTGGATGAATACTCATCTGACTTTTGTGTGCTTCATCCAAGATTAATCTCCTGACTTCCGCATTTTTCAGTATGCAAATTCTCGTTTTGAAACGAAGAATTCCATCCGGTCCTTCAGGGAAATTAGGCTCTTTTCCTCCAATCATCAACTCCCTCTTCTCCTTTAATTCTTCATCTTCTTGTTGCAATTCACGAATTCAAGTCAAGAATTCATTAGAAATTTGCAATATACCCATTTTAATACTGGTTGGTTCTACTTGCATCACCAAACTCAAATCCCGAAATTCTTCAATCAAAGCTGCTTCTTTAATCATCATCGAGCTTACATGAATCGCTTTCCGACTCAAGGCGTCCCCCACAACATTGGCCTTACCAGGATGGTAATGGAGCTCAAAATCATAATCTTTCAAAAACTCCATCCACCGACGCTGCCTCATATTCAACTCCTTTTGATCAAACAAATACTTCAAACTCTTACGGTCACTAAACACTCTGAATGTAGTGCCATAGAGATGATGTCTCCATATCTTAAGGGCAAAAACTATTGCAACAAGCTCCAAATCATGGGTTGGGTAGTTCACCTCGTGAATCTTTAATTGATGAGATGCATACGCCACAACCCTTCCTTCTTGCATCAACACACTTCCAAGTCCTTGCTTCGATGCATCGCAATACACTTCATACTCCTTGTGAGGGTCAGGTAAGATTAACACTGGTGAGGATGTTAATCTTTTCTTCAGCATCTGAAAGCTTTTCCCTCACTTTTTCATTCCATATGAGTAGTTGATCTTTCTGAGTCAACTTTGTGAGAGGTAGTGCGATCTTTGAGAATCCTTCAATAAACCTCCTATAATAGCCACCCAGTCCTAAGAAACTTCGGACCTCAGTAACTAACTTAGGCTGAACCCACTGCAGAACTGAATCAACTTTAGTTGGGTCTACAGCTATACCTGTAACACCCTATCTTAATTATATTCTAATTACCCCGATTTATTTAGTGACTTAAAAATTTCCTTTTTAAAACCATTTTAGCTTATAAAAATCTCTGTCAAATCGGACAGAGTTTCCTTTGTTTTAAGAACATTCCAAAAATGTGAATTTGCCTTGAAAACCTGTAATAATAGTTTCATATAATCAACAGTATGCCAGCAGGGCACGATATAATATATTACATTCAAATACATCATTTCCAAAATAATAATTAAGTTATGAACTAGTTTAATCTCCAAAAGACCATACTTAATATATATGTATACACATCAAAAGCCAAAGTTTTAATTCTCGGAACAACATCAACTTTAAACTTGAGTACAAATGGTATGGATACTTAGCCAATTTCATATATTCATTTTCTTTGAAAATTGACAGTATCTAACCGGTTACAAATTTCGACTAACCAGTTAGATTAGGCAGAACATACACTGAAAAATGAGGTTTTGCATACCATTTTCTACCATACTCAAATCTAACCAATTTCATTCATAAATAGAGTTTACATACCTTAATATTAGTGTGTTCAACCACATAAACATATCTATCTTGCATGCATTCAATTTAGATACTCAAATTGCACATAATTGCACATATTTCACAACTTAATGCATCAACTCACAGAATACCCAAATAAGTCATGAATCCAACATCAATATAGCTTGCATGCATCTAGATAACATTGCTCATAACAATAATTGAGCTCAGATTGGCCTCCAAGCCACTTAAGTATTTCAACTTATGCCCTTTGAGTCTCTTGGTGACTCATCCTATATTCTACCACAATCTATTCTCATTCTAGAAAATAGTAAGCTTCCCCCTTACCTTAGGTTCGTGCTTGATGAATCTAATCACTGGAATTTGCCAGATCTCCCCAGAATCCACAATCTCCATTTTCAGTCCACAACAGGTTTGACAGGGTCCAAAAACTACAAGATTTGACACATGAATTGGACAAACAAATTGGGGAAACCATAACCACTCAATCTATGCAACATGCACTACGGATTTGAATAGATTTGAGACTCAAAAAGTGCACGTGCTTACCCAAATCGAAGTCCAAAGCAAGCTCCAGAAACTCAGAATCAGTGTTGACAGCTCCAACACCCTTACTTTGAAAGCTTCGTTCTCTTGATTCAGGGACTCTCAACTCAAAATCTTTATATCAATACAAAGCCCTTGATGTGAGCTTTGTAATAGTGTATCACTCATGTTTTATATATAAAAACACATAATGTACAAAAACTAAAACCCATAATGTACAAAACAGAGCTTCAACCCTAAATTCAGAGAATCAACCCCAAATCCTTCAGCAATCCAGCCTTTTATAGACGAATTGGAGTAACATGCAAGGCGACACGTCTATCTCCACTCAAGGAAGGAAGAAATCGTGGCAATTTCTGGGTTAATTGGGTGATTACTCATCAAACGCACTAATCCCAATTTCTGAGTTCATCGTGTAACCGGTTACACAGCGCTTCTAACCGGTTACATACTGATAAAATTCAAAAATTAATAATTTAATTACTCTTTCTTCAAAAACCTTTTTAATATTGCAATTATGTCCCAACCCAAGGACTAAATTACAATATTCACATTTTTGTACAAAATAACCATATAAAAATATATCTCATATTTTTATATATAAAAACACATAATGTACAAAAACTAAAACCTTCAAAGCTAATATAAATTAATTATAAAATAATTGTTATAATTAATTTCTTGGTTATTTGGGAGACGAAAATTAGGGGTGTTACACTACTCCCCCACTTAAAAGGAATTTCGTCCCCGAAATTCATCTTCTGAAATTTTCCGCTTTTCCAAAGTGTTTTTATACTAGAAAACTTCATCTAGCTTCCAAAAATTTGTTTTTTAGTATCCTCCCCCACTTAAAAGAGTTTCCATATAATTCTTTTATTTCGAAACATTTCGAATAAAATATTTCAATTTAACCATAAAGATTCTTTGCATAAAACTCTCATGTGAAAGAATTTCTTTTAAAAGAAGTATTCCTTTGAGCAATATATTTCACATAAACTTTCTTCAAATAATACAGTTTTCAATAAACCTTTTGGAAAAACTTTTTGGGCTGCGCACTCTGATCTCTCGAGCACGATCAAAGAAACATTTGTATGACTTCATTTCTTAATAGTTTGAGACATTGGGGTGATCAGTCCTAATATTCAATCCATTAATGACAAAATCATCCCTTTCAGATATAATCTTTCGCAAGAAAGACCATACGACAGGTCTGTAAGTTAGATGAACTTAAAGATAGGGTAATTATCACTATCAGACTTAGTTAGATAGTCAAGTTCTAGAGACATTTCCGTTGGGGAGACAAAGATTTGTCCTATCCTTATGGTTGTTAATCTCTCTAGCCATAACTGATCTTTCTATTTCTGTAGTGTCCACCGCTGTTTATCACATCCAACTGTGATAAAGGTTTTGATCACAGAAAGATTGAAGTTGAACTTCCAACAGGATATTGATATTCTCAAACGATTAGATTAACATAATCGAAAAGATTTAACTACGTTAACTCAGATCAAAGGAAGAGATAGGCTTGAGTTGTCTATGTCAGGATTACACTCAACTCTCATCTCAGCCGGTGAATTCTTCTCGTGCTAGATTCGTCCATTCCTTTCTCACCTTTTCCTTCAAGACAATTCGGTGAATAATACTCCAGCTTCCTAAAATCGGAATTGACTATTCCCTTAGGTACATCACATCTAAACTCCAAGTGATGTGCCTCACATTATTACCTTGAGATGGACAAATGTTCCCTTCCTTATTTCCTCCTTAGTCACTTTTCTTCAATCGAGGATTCCTTAACCTTGATATTTTTGTGATCGATATTCTCCCATTTACTTTTCCTCTTTCTCTAGTTGGGCCTGTATTTCATCATTCTTTCTCCTATTCTGAACTCAGACATTTCTCGCATGAAATTCATGTACTTTCCCATAGTCCTCATACATGCTTACCAACATCGAGAAATTCCTTATTTCTTGATAGTTGACAGCTAACTTGGGTTCGAACATAATCTACTCTTGAAGTTCATGCCTTTGGATTTCTCATCTAGGTTGTACCAGAAAACACTTCCGAAATCCCTTACTTCCATAATATACTTTCTAATATCCATAATCTCAGACTTTAATTCTAAAGATTAAATCTCATTCATTTCTTCATAGAATCTAACTCCTCATTTCCTGGTTGAAATTCACGAATCCGATTCAAGAATTCGTTGGTGCTTGGCAACATTCCCAATCTAATACTAGAGGGTTCCTCTTGGGTTACCAAACTTAGGTCTCTAAATTCCTCAATCAGAATAGCCTCCTTGACGACCATTAAGCTCACATAAATAGCCTTTCAGCTCAAATCATCTGCAACTACGTTTGCTATGCCAGGATGATAATGGAGCTCAAAGCCATAATCTTTAAGAAACTCCATCCATCGCTTTTATTTTACATTCAACTCTTCCTCTTCTTATTGTCATCCATACTTTTGAACTCCAAACTTGTTCATGAACCACCACCTTCTCATCTTAACACCTATTGTTTCTTTTGCATCATCCAGCTCAATTTTCTACCTTCTCCGATTGGAGTATCTCCTTAATTTTAACTCTTGATTAGTCCATAAACACTACGATTCAATCCTCTAAAATCATTTTCAATGATGAATCAAGGCATTAAGTTATTTTATCATATTAAATCCTTCCTTAAATTTTACTTAGGTAATTGACATTGAGTTTGGATTGGAGGAAGATGTTTATTGATGCCAAAAGTTACTTCACAATTGACTTAAATTTTTTATTTTAAACTTTCAGTTTTTAACCGGTTACAAGAAACTCTAACTGGTTATGAAGTATAGTTTTAGAAATAAAACCAAAGAATTTCAAAACCATTTTCTTTACATCATCCAACCCAACTCAAAATAGGATTTAATCATACTCTAATACCTTGACTCCAACTGAATTCATCACTGAAATGATTTAAATCATAGTCTACTCACAATTTCCCTAATTCCTCTTGGACTAATCATATTATATTGGGGTATAATCCATCACTACCCCACCATAATTAAACAACATCCAATCATTTCATACAATCAGTTGATCTTTCCAAGTCAACTTGGCCAAAGGCCATGCGATCGTAGAAAATCTCTCAATAATCCGGCGATAATATCCAGCCAGCCCTAAGAAACTTCTTACTTTAAAGATCGCATGCCCTGCGAACTTAACTTCGCTCAACCAAAACTCATATTTGGTGAACTTAGCACACAACTACTCCTCTTGCAGGATTCTCAACACAATCCTGAGATGTTTCTCATGCTCCTCTGGATTCTTAGGATAAACCACAAACGAATCCAAATAAGATCTAAAGGTCCAGTTCTTATAATCCATAAAAGAACAGGTGCCTTAGTCAATCCGAACGGCATTATTTCCTGCTCAGAATGTCCGTATCGAGACCAAAAATGCCTTCTTAAGTGGATTCCTGTCCCGAATCCTGATTTAAGGTTAATCCGATCTCCCATCAATCTTAGAAAACACTTAGACTCCTTTAACCTAATCCAACCATAACCTTCTTAACAACTTCTCTATGTGTTTCTTTCATTGGACCATTCCCATTGGTACCATATTATAAGGATCGTAGAGATAGAATCAATTTTCAAGAATTAACTGGATTCTAAACTCTATCTCTTTACTCAAGGTTAAACCTGACATCATTCCTTACAACCAAGATTTCTTTAACCCCCTTTCTCCTTCACTGCTGTCCAGAAGCAACACCTGGGTTCATTGGATTCCAGATTCGAAAATTGGGAATCCCAATACAGAGTTGTTCTATCGTCATCAATCATGACACAGGTAGATAGACAAAGTCTAATACCTTAATAGAATGATTCTGACATACCTTGGAAACAACTACAAAAGATTTGTAGGAGTCTCCACTTGAGATAGCAGATTGGGTAAGGCATTGAGCAACTTTGATCAATACCCCCACTTAAAAGGAACAAAAGAAAGAATAGCTCGAGAGTTTAACAAACTCAACAAGGTTGATCTTTAAGAAGATAACTGCCCTACACTCGGTCTGAAAAGTTGATTAACTTTAACATGAGTGAGGGTAAACACTCTTCCCCAGAGTCAAGGACTTAACTACCACTCCTTAAGATTTCCTTATCACTGGTTCTATGAGAACGGAATAAACCAACACTATAGTTTTAGGTTTTCCACATGTCTAAAGAGAAGCATACAACTATCATACTTCTACTTAGACTACATAGAACACTTCTTAATAGCAGAATAAGTTACTTATCTAGAGCCATTACCCATAACCTTAGCTCTAGTGTGGAAGTATATGAAAGCATACTTCCCAGGAAACATTGCAGATATCGATGACCAGCGTATTGGACCACACACCCAAGGACCAAGAGTGAGGACCATTGCTCTGATACCATAAAAATGTAACACTCCTTGTATATCATCTTACTTTATAAGAAAAGTAATAAGTTTGTGATTACTTGGACTTGTTGTTGTTGGAAAAAGATCTGAAAATAAGAATTTATCCCTTCCCTTGAAAATTTATTTTCATAAACACTTGATTGATAATGAAGATGACTTAATAAAATCAGAGTTTGCGGAAACATAGTAAAATCAGCATATTATACTCCCAAAATATACCAAGTGTAACAAGTCCATTAATACCAATTAAGTATTATTATGAAACTGAATTCCTCTTATGATACCTCTTTCCAAAATATGTATCATATAAATTCTATTAAAAATAGAAATGTTATAGAGCTGGTCACTGGTCCTTATCCAAACAACCTTCTGGTTGGATCCTCGATATCTGCACAACGGGTTCCCAACCCACACTCTCTACACTCTGCATGCACCTAAGGGACATCTCCCCTTACTGATTCTTGTACAAGCTAGATGCACGATCAACACCTAATAAGGGCATGGGGGTTAGCTATACATATTCGCATAATCAAATGGGAATAAATCTAACATCCACAAGTCAACATGTAGCAAACCATGATGCATAATCATATGAGCACACCCGGTTAATCATAATTCTTTCAATGCAGGTGGCATGATGCATGATTTCCTTCCACAACTGAGGCCTCTAACAAAGTCCATCTTGGACGTCCATCCAATACATCCTTGTGTTCCCGGAACACCGACATTCGTTCCCAGAACGTAATGCCGAACCATACTTGGATCATAAGCATCACTCCCAGAGTGTGCACCACGCTCCCAGAACGTGTAGCAAACCATACTTGGAATAATAAGCATCACTCCCAGAGTGTGCATCACGTTCCCAGAACGCATACGTTCCCAGAATGCATAAAAACCAGGTCCCGGACACTGGCCACATATCTATAATGTGTCATCAAGTAGGTTGCATCTCAATGTGTTCCCAGAACACTAACATACGTTCCCAGAACGTATAAAACCAGGTCCCAGACACTGGCCACATATCTATAATGTGTCATCAAGTAGGTTATAATTTGGTACTCCCGGAGTACCCTCCTCATATTCCCAGAATATGATAAACGTTCCTACCAACCCATCTTCCATTCTATATGCATGAATGCACAATCATCAAGGTGGGTTTTATCTTTAATTCTATTATTATACCAATGTGTTCCCAGAACACTAACATACGTTCCCAGAACGTATCGCAAACCATACTTGGAATATAATTAAGCACCACTCCCGGAGTGTGCATCGCGTTCCCAGAACGTATCCAAGAAACCATGTCCCAGACAATGGCCACATTCCCAGAATGTGTCATCAAGTAGGTTGCATCAGTTTGGTACTCCTAGAGTACAGGGTCATGTTCCCATTAATTCCATTATTATGACTTAGAAAACACAACTTCTGAATGATATCTTGAGGTATGGCTTTACTCATAAAATTCACCTTTGAATTTAAATTTAACATATGCTCATAGACCTGGATTGAGAGAATATAATCATTGGTATTAGAAATCATTACTTAAAAACTTAACTTTTATTTTTAAGTTTCAGGTACTAACCGGTTACATCACCACCTAACCGGTTAGAATTACAGACCTGAACTTGAAACCACTGATTTTCAAAGAATCTTTTCTTGAATTCTCTACTCAATCCAATAACAAGGTCTTAGCATATCAAAATACCTCAAGTTCAACACATATTATCATTCAAAATATCGAAGTCATATTACAATTTCATTTATCCATAATTTCCTCTTGAAATTATCATTTGATATTAAGGTATTAACTCATCACCTCCAATCTAAACCAAACAGTACTCAAACACATGGTTTTAGATTGGTCTTTGTATGAAATTCTAGCTTAAACTTGAGTACAAATGGTATGGATACTTAGCCAATTTCAGAAATTCATTTTCTTTGAAAATTGACAGTATCTAACCGGTTACAAATTTCGACTAACCGGTTAGATTAGGCAGAACATACACTGAAAAATGAGGTTTTGCATACCATTTTCTACCATACTCAAATCTAACCAATTTCATTCATAAATAGAGTTTACATACCTTAATATTAGTGTGTTCAACCACATAAACATATCTATCTTGCATGCATTCAATTTAGATACTCAAATTGCACATAATTGCACATATTTCACAACTTAATGCATCAACTCACAGAATACCCAAATAAGTCATGAATCCAACATCAATATAGCTTGCATGCATCTAGATAACATTGCTCATAACAATAATTGAGCTCAGATTGGCCTCCAAGCCACTTAACCATTTCAACTTATGCCCTTTGAGTCTCTTGGTGACTCATCCTATATTCTACCACAATCTATTCTCATTCTAGCAAATAGTAAGCTTCCCCCTTACCTTAGGTCCGTGCTTGATGAATCTAATCATGGAATTTGCCAGATCTCCCCAGAATCCACAATCTCCATTTTCAGTCCACAACAGGTTTGACGGGGTCCAAAAACTACAAGATTTGACACATGAATTGGACAAACAAATTGGGGAAAACCATCAACACTCAATCTATGCAACACGCACTACGGATTTGAACAGATTTGAGACTCAAAAAGTGCATGTGCTTACCCAAATCGAAGTCCAAAGTAAGCTCCAGAAACTCAGAATCAGTGTTGACAGCTCCAACACCCTTACTTTGAAAGCTTCGTTCTCTTGATTCAGGGACTCTCAACTCATAATCTTTATATCAATACAAAGCCCTTGATGTGAGCTTTGTAACAGTGTATCACTCATGTTCTAACTCTCAGAAACGAAGGAGAATTTCAGAGACGAACTTAAAAACCCTAAACAGAGCTTCAACCCTAAATTCAGAGAATCAACCCCAAATCCTTCAGCAATCCAGCCTTTTATAGACGAATTGGAGTAACATGCAAGGCGACATGTCTATCTCCACTCAAGGAAGGAAGAAATCGTGGCAATTTCTGGGTTAATTGGGTGATTACTCATCAAACGCACTAATCCCAATTTCTGAGTTCATCGTGTAACCAGTTACACAACCCTTCTAACCGGTTACATACTGATAAAATTCAAAAATTAATAATTTAATTACTCTTTCTTCAAAAACCTTTTTAATATTGCAATTATGTCCCAACCCAAGGACTAAATTACAATATTCACATTTTTGTACAAAATAACCATATAAAAATATATCTCATATTTTTATATATAAAAACACATAATGTACAAAAACTAAAACCTTCAAAACTAATATAAATCAATTATAAAATAATTGTTATAGTTAATTTCTTGGTTATTTGGGAGACGAAAATTAGGGGTGTTACATGCATACCCCTTCGTATCCGTATACCCTTAAGTTCTCGTACTCAATGGGAGCATGAAATACGAATCAAGCTAACAAATTTTTGTGTGGCTCCTTCGCACAATTGTTAAGATTGGTTTCTCTTGCGGTTGTCTGTTCAGGGATCTCGGTGAGATCCTGGGGGTTTTGAGTTACCAGCACCTACACTGGTTCCCACGAAAACTAAAGGCGTTTCCTATGAAGTTTTACCTTCTTTCCAAAGGATCTATGCTTGATTACACTACTATTGGTTGATAATATAGCTGGAGGCTCTTATCCTTAAGCTTCGTTATGGGCTCTAGTACTTGATTAGGCGTAAGGAATTTGGGAAGAACACCATTCAGGTTAGTGTCTATCCCACTAATGGATCTGTGTATTTGTAGAATTCCTATCGCAATTAATTTCCCACTTTATTAAGAAAGTTGCCATGATATCGTCCGTTAATAGGTGCAAAGATCGAGGCGACCAACCCCAATCTTACGTCCATTAACAGCACATCATCGGCGGTTTTGCTGATAGCATCATCATTTAACAGATGTAGGATCAGAGTGGTCAGTTCTAACCTTACATTCTATTAAACAACGACATTATCAAGGAGTTTGGTTACTTTCTACTTGACATTCAAAGACTTAGTACTTTATTCTTTCTGATTTCTTCTAATAAGTGGAGTTTCATCTATGTGTTTTTCGTAAATCATACAGAGGTTAGGGGTCATGGCTCTAAGTAGCACATGCTTTTCTAAGTTTTAACTAAAAAGGTTCCTGATCATCAAAGATCTTCACCTAAGACTCTTAGGGCATTTCTAATTTGGAGCAACTCCATTTCCGTTCAAGTAATTAAGGGAAACATATAAGCATGTGACTCGATAATTAAACGTCATCTCCCAGAGAGTATTGGGGACTCAGCGTTTACCTCAGTTCGGCTTGCCTGCATCCTCCACTTCCTTCCCATCCGAAGTGAGTACTTTCCCTCTCTGGATGGATCGTCCTGCACCTACTGGATGGGCTCTAGTTGCATTCACCTCTTTCTTCATAGCATTCTTGGGACAATGAGCAGCATAGTGTCCGGGTTGTCCGCACACAAAACAACTAAAACTTCTTCTAGTTTGGTTCCGAAACCAGCACTCTCCACCATGCTGCTTTCCACAATGTGAGCATAATGGAGGAGCATCCACAACAGTCTCACTCTTGCCCATAATTCTTGGGACTGCTGCTCTGTTGTGGGGAACAACATAAGGGCTTGATCTTTGAGTTGGCCCATCATTTCTGATTGGACCTCCTGCCTTCTGCCCACTCTTAACTTTCTCTTCCGCTAATTTCTGAGCTACCTTTTCCCGCTCTTCTGCCATTTCCTGCTTGAGTGCATTCTCATAAGCACTTGCCATGTTCACCAATTGGGAAAGATTGGCGATGCCCTGATAGGTGAAAGCAGTCCTAATCTGGGCATTCAGGCCAGATTCGAATTTGATGCACTTGGTGCGCTCGCCTGCGTCCCTGTAGCTGCCTGAGTATGGGATCAGATCTTCAAATCGTGCCACATATTCGCTGACACTCATGTTCCCCTGCTCCAACTTGAGGAAGGCCATTTCTTTCTTCCTTCGGACATCCTCTGGAAAATACTTCTCAAGGAAACGGATTTTGAAGAGATCCCAAGAAATAACTTCATTCGCTGCCTCCAAACTTCTTCTTTGTTGCTCCCACCAATGCTCCGCATCACCGGACAGAACATATTCCACCAAACTAACATAGTGATAGGCTGGTGGTTGCAGCGAGCGGAGAATCTTTTCCATCTCCTGGAGCCACTTCTGTGCACCGTCTGGATTGTACCCGCCTTCGAATCTTGGTGGGTCGTTCTTTCTGAATCTCGCCATCTAGTCAATTTCAACCGGAGCTGGTGGTGGAGGTTGTAGAGCTGCTGCTGCGGCTGCCGCTATGTTCTGGGCTTGATTCTCAGTCTGGTTCTATCATTGTCAGCCCATCTCCTAGCCATACTGTTTAGTCATGGAGGAAACAGCCCGTTAAAGACCGAATACTTAATCAATAACGTAATTATCCTATTCCTAGACTTAGACTCTTACCAAACGAATTAGTTACTCGCTTGGTGAGTAACCATTGGAGATGTGAGTCCACACTCCAAAGGCCGAGGGAAACTGCTCAGATACCAAAATGTAACACCCTATCTTAATTATATTCTAATTACCCCGATTTATTTAGTGACTTAAAAATTTCCTTTTTAAAACCATTTTAGCTTATAAAAATCTCTGTCAAATCGGACAGAGTTTCCTTTGTTATATGAACATTCCAAAAATGTGAATTTGCCGTGAAAACATGTAATAATAGTTTCATATAATCAACAGTATGCCAGCAGGGCACGATATAATATATTACTTTCAAATACATCATTTCCAAAATAATAATTAAGTTATGAACTAGTTTAATCTCCAAAAGACCATACTTAATATATATGTATACACATCAAAAGCCAAAGTTTTAATTCTCGGAACAACATAATATCACCCCCCCTAATATTCACACTCAACGTTGTGGAGTGTGCCCCTGCTCGGCCACGGCTAGTGCATGTTCCACTTCTGTACCTGTAAAAATATATCAAGAAGGATATCATTACACAGAACTTAGAAATATAGCTTCTACAAAAGCATAGTAACAAACCAAGGACCTACCCTAACCCATACTATCCAAATTATATACGCATTCACTTTCCTTTTATAAAACTCAACCTTTCCTTATCCTTTCAATTACATACTTTCCCTATGCCTTTCTAGTCTTTCCGTTCCATTCCATTCTTTCGCACACCTTTCGGTGGGTCTTATTACCATTTATTCGCACACCACAAGGGCGGGTCCTAATCACATTTACACACACCATATAGGCGAGTCCATAACCTACATAATCACGCTCCCTTAGGGAGGGTCCATTATTCGCATATATTCACCACATTCACATATATCACACTCCCTACGGGAGGGTCTATACTTCACACTCCATCATGGAGGGTCATATTATATATTTCAATCCACTCCTTTCGGAGGATCCATAACATACATCTATCCACTCCTCTATGGAGGGTCCATATACATACACATATCCACTCCTTTATGGATGGTACATTACATATATAATCACGCTCCCTTAGGGAGGGTCCATTTATATACATGCTCCGTTATGGAGGGTCCATTTATATACTTTCGCACTCCACTTAGGGAGGGTCTTTGTAAAATTACACCTATTCTCACTTCCATTTGGAAGGGTCCTAAGTAATTATGCCTATTCTCACTTCCATTTGGAAGGGTCCTTCCTATTCATTCATATAGTCACACTCCCTTTGGGAGGGTCGTTCATACATATGCCATCATCCATATCCTAAATTCACCATTTCACATTCCTATATCCGCACCTAAATAGGTGGGTCTTTCTCACATTAGCAATATAATTTCCCATTGTCCAATTACTACACTCGTTACCAATCCATTTATTATCTAATTTCCTTTTAATCTTATTATTCCACTCAATTCGTTATCAACAACAAACACCCTTTTTACTTATCTCTATCTTTTTCATATTCATTGCCCATCATTCTCCTAAATTAAAACAAGTCTATCACTAACAGTTTGTAACACCTCAAAATTTTAATCCCCGATTAATGAAATGTTAATTATAATTTAATTATAATTAATAGTTTTCAAATTAATCCTTGATTAAAATATGTGTGTATGTAATTAGCTTGCATGTGAGAAATTATTTAGTAAATAATTTAAATGCCTAAAATGTATATTTTGCATATTAGTCCCTGGGTTGGGACCTAGAGGTAATTATAGGAAAGATTTTGGAAGGAAAGTAAATAAAATAATTATTTTTCAAAAATTGGGAAAAATACTCGAGTATTTTCTGAAAAACTCGAGTATTCTGGGTCTAACTGCACGAGTGAGTGCGTTTGGTGAGTCACCGCCAACGATTCCGTGTCGTTGACACGAAATCATCATCTTGCCACCACCCTAGTAGTCGTGTCGACCTGCATGAGTGTTTCCCCACTCTATTTAAGCCAATCAACACCAAATTGCTGAGCTTCTTGATCAAATTCGGGTGTGTTGCTTCAGTTAGGGTTCCTGGGTTTTGCTCTTCGATTCTCCTTCAATTCTGAGTGTTAGGATTCGAATGATACACGAATACAAAGCTCACATCACGAGCTTTGTATAAACACCAAAATTGTGAGGATTGAGTGAGTGTGTTGAGAGAATCGAAGGCTTGAAGTGAAGCTGTCCTTGCTTGAGTTGGTGTCTGGAGCTTACTTTGATCATCGATTTCGGTAAGCTCGTGACTCCCTGAGTCTCAAACTTAATTCCTTTAGTTAGTTGATGTTGTATAGAGTCTAAAAATCTAATTTTCCCCAATTCTTATCTCTGTTTTGTGGGTAAACCAATTCGGTTTTGGTGATGCACTCAAAACTGCTCTGCATGTGAAGTTCAAGTTGATTTCTGGTGTTGGAGCTCTTTTCTTGGATTTCTTTCTGTTGATTCACATCTGAGAGGTAAGGGGAAGTAATTATATTCACTAGATAGAGTTTGAAATCCATTATTTGTGTTAGAGAGCCACCAAGAGGCTCTAAGGGCTTAGATTGAATAGGAACTTTGGTTTGGAGACCAAGCTTTGCTCTAAAACTGTGTTGAGCAAGTTTTATACCATGCATGCAAGCTTAAATGACCATTATTTTATGAGTGTTATGCTTATTTTGCAATTTGAGGTGTTGAGTTTCTAAATTGTGTAAATTATGCATAAATGTTTGATTCTCTGTCAAATTGGTTATTTGATATGAAATGAGTATTGCAACATGTTCAATATGTGGTATATGAACTATTGTGATCACTGTTTTGGGTTAAAAATGTTTAGAAATGGAAATGGCATGTAAAAACCAAGTTTCACTCTGTTCTATCTGCAGATACTCGAGTATTTGGCTTAATACTCGAGTATTTCGTGGTGCACCAGAGTGAAAATTGGCGCACCAACTTGGGAATCAGATTGAACACTCGAGTAATGTATGAACTACTCGAGTATTCTGGGTGATGAAATACTCGAGTATCTCATGAATTACTCGAGTATATTTATGAAGACCTGAAAACCTAAATCTCTGAAAAGACATGAACGACTCGAGTATAATTATGAACCACTCGAGTAGAATCTGGAAAATGATAAACTACTCGAGTATTTTGGAAAACACTCGAGTATTTTTAGTCAGGCACTTAAAAAACCATTTTCAATTCTAAGTCATTTTGTAACTCGAGTATTTTGAGTATTTTGGTTAATGCATTCATACTGGAGTTTTGATGGTAGGACGTATATCATGTTTTTGTTAAACATGTGGAGGGCCTCTGGGAGTGCCAATACGCTTGCTTGATGACACGTCGTTGACGTGGTCGGCTGAATGGATGCCGATATGGTTATACCGTTTGGATGACGGTCCGTTTGGATGACGGGATATGCTCGGGTGGCATGGATATCAAGCTTGTCGTGTACATTCTAGGTGAATGTACGAATTGTTGTATACCTAGGAATACAATGCACTGATGAGTGCTGGGTTGTCAGGGATGGACGTTAGAGAGTGACATAGTATGATGGAGATAGGCTTGAGAGCTAAAGTCAGGCATCATGCCACTCATTTAAATTAATTGTTATAAATGAAATAAGTGTGAGCATCCTATGTGCATTCATTAACTGCTAAGTGTTATATGTGATTGTTATTAATTGATGCATTATTATCTTTCATATGTTGCATGATTTATTCTCTATTGATTATGTGAGTAGAATTGCTTACCCCTATGCCCTTGTAGGTGATGTCTCGTTACATTGCTTGCATCGAGAACCGGCCACTTCCTAGTGGCGTATGGATCTATGAGGACCATCGCGCGGTGTATGAGGGGGAGGTAGAGTTCACATTCTACCACCCTAACCCGCTGATGCGATTCCGTCCTCGTAGGTTTAGGATTCCCATCATATACACTATGCATGTACCCCCGTTTTATACTTATCATGGACCAACTCCCATGCGACCAGCTCGCTCTTACCATAGTTTTCATTTTCGACCTACTCGCTCTCACCCTTTTACTTCGAGAGTTGTCCGCGAGGAGACTCCCCCTTCTTATCCGAGGAGCCCCGTCAGGGTTTCACCATCACCTGACCCGGTACCCAGTGGTAGGGTACACTCTCCTTCGGATGAGATCGAGGAGGATCCGGTGGAGGACGAGAGTGGGAGCGAGCCTGTCGTGCATTCTACTGGGAGTGACTGGAGGGACGATGATCCCTAGGTACATGTATATGGTGTATGATGTGGATCCGAGGATCCGGTGTGTGGAGGAGATGTGCTGCTGCTGCTGTGATGATGATGCTACTACCTTATTACCTATGTTTTTGGGAGAATACTGCTGCTACTACTACTGCATCTGATGCTGATGGATCTACGTGACTATCCCTGGGGTTGTATTTTGATGATGTATATATTGTACATATGTTTTACTCTAGGGTTATAGTATCATAGTGATGTAGATCTGTTTATATGGACTTGTTATATTTTGGAACTTGGTGACTTATCTCATGGACTATGTATGTATGACTCTTTCGTATATATGAAAATCTATGTTTATATTATATCAGTTGCATAGTCCAGTAATTTCCGCTTACTCTGATTTAACTTATAAATGAGCTCGGCTATAAGTATTAATTGACGGTATCAGTTTTATTGAACAAAGTATTGGTAGCTTCAATTGATTGTAAAATGTAAAGAAATTTCTAAAGAACGAATGTTATCCTGCTTGAGAAAAGGTTTTAGAAATCGCCGAACTCGATACAAGTGTTTTAAAAAATTTTAGAATTTATTCTCCAAGAGTTCCATTAGATGAATTGTGCACCCGCTTTAAAGAAAATTTTATTTTCATATTTTCTTAGCTCACAAGTCCTTATATTATCCAATATAAAGCATAAATACTATATTATATTTGGGTAATCCGGAAGGGTGTCACACTTAGTGGTATCAGAGCAAAAGTCAGATCCTGTAGTAGTAGAAGTGGTTCCAAAAAGGTGGCCATCAACATCAAGCAGGTATCTCCAAGGCATGTACATTATTTCGTATGTTATTATTTTGTTTGTTGAGGTTTAAATACCCTTGATTTGTTTGTATCTTGTCTCTTTGAGTACAAGACGCAATTGATTGTAGATTCAATAAGTTTAAGATAGAGCCTTAGTATAGGTGGTGTAATGGATGTTTCTTTAAGTTCAACATATGTGACCGTAAGCCCATAGCGCAGGTCTAATATGGCAACTAGAAACCAAAATCACACCAACGCGATGTTGGAGCGAATCACCATGGTATTGGAAGCCATGCAAAGGCAGTCTCAGCAACCATCTCAAACGGCTAATCCGCCTCATCAGTGTAATATGGGAAACACTGAGGCGAAGACTCTGGCTGATTTTAGGAGCTGCAATCCGCCAAAGTTTGAAGGAGGATTTAAACCGGAGGAAGCCAACAAATGGATTCATGCTATGGACAAGATTTTGAGAACGTTGGAATGTTCGGATGCTCAGAAGGTGGCATATGCAACCTATATGCTGGAGGATGAGGCTGAGAATTGGTGGAATCACACCATGCAGCTTTTACAATATGAAGGAAGGGAGATAAGTTGGGGAGTATTTATGGAGAAGTTTCTCCAGAAGTATTTTCCTGAGGATCTGAGAAGGAAGAAGGAGGTGGAGTTTCTGCAGTTGAAGCAAGGGAACATGAGTGTGGGCGAGTACGCGGCAAGGTTTGAAGAGCTGATGAAGTACTCTCCATACTACCAGAACAATCCAGACGAGAGGAGCAAGTGCATCAAGTTTGAAGGTGGATTGAGGCCAAAGTTGAAGTCAATTTTCATCTATCAGCGGATTCAAAGTTTTCCTGCACTCGTGGACATGTGTAGAATGTATGAAGACGACACCAAAGCTGAGGAGGTGCAAGTCTCGGAAAAGAAGGACAATCAAGGCTATGGATCTCAAAGGCGTAAAGGTTTCAACAACCGGGGCAAAGGTCCGTATGATCGTCGGGGAAAAGGCAAAGGAAAAGCTGGTGGTTCTGAGGGAAGGAATTATCGGAGTGAAGCTCCATTCTGCGACAAGTGCAAGCGCAATCACTATGGTAGGGTATGTTGGGGAACCAGTGGATGTTTTAACTGTGGAAAGCCGGGACACTTTGCAAGAGATTGCAAGGAACCAGCCAAAGTCAACTCCAGAGAAACTGCAGATAGACCGGTGACTCAAGGAAGGGTCTTCACCCTTAGCGGTGTGGAAGCGAATCGATCTTCTGATCTGGTTCAAGGTAAATACTTGCTTAATGGTCAGTTTTGCCATGTTTTGTTTGACTCCGGTGCAACGCATTCATTTGTCTTGCATGAATGTGTAGACCGTTTAGGCTTGATTGTGTCTGAGATGCCTTATACTCTCAGAGTAGAAACTCCTACCAATGCTCCTGTAATTGTTTCTAGAGCATGTCTTAACTGTTGTATAGAAGTGTTAGGACAGACCTCTGAGGTAGATTTGATCTGCTTACCCTTAGCACAATTAGATGTGATCTTGGGGATGGACTGGTTAAATCAGAACCAAGTGATCATTGACTGTGATAGAAAACTGGTAACCTATAGAAACCCAAAACCATCTGGTTACGTGTCTCTGTTCAATGCTGAGATGGAGGAATTTTGTCCGAAGATGGAAGAGATTCCTGTTGTCCAAGAATTTCCGGAAGTGTTTGCTGACGAGATTCCTGGTCTGCCACCAAGAAGAGAGATTGAATTCGGTATCGACCTAATTCCGGGAGCTGGTCCCATTTCTATCGCTCCCTATAGAATGGCACCACCGGAAATGGCGGAAATGAAGAAGCAGATTGAGGAGCTGCTGTAGAAACAGATGATTCGACCAAGCGTGTCACCTTGGGGTGCTCCTGTCTTATTCGTCAAGAAGAAAGATGGTAGCATGAGGATGTGCATAGACTATCGGCAGCTGAATAAGGTCACCATCAAGAACAAGTATTCGTTGCCGCGGATAGATGACCTTATGGATCAAGTTCGTGGGGCTTCAGTATTTTCCAAGATTGATTTGAGGTCAGGGTACCATCAGATCAGAATTAGAGAAGAGGATATCTCTAAGACTGCATTTCGATCTCGATACGGACATTATGAGTATGTCGTGATGCCGTTCGAATTGACTAATGCACCAGCTATTTTCATGGACTACATGAATCGAATCTTTAGACCTTATTTAGATTTATTCGTGGTTGTGTTCATTGACGATATTCTGATATACTCTAAGAGCCCCGAAGAGCATGCTGAACATTTGAGGGCAGTGTTGAGCATCCTGAAGAAGAAGCAATTGTACGCCAAACTTACAAAATGTGAGTTCTGGCTGAAGGAGGTTAAGTTCTTGGGGCATGTGATTTCAGACAAAGGAATAGCCGTTGATCTGACGAAGGTAAGTTCGGTTTTACAATGGGAGAAACCAAAGTCGGTCACGGAAGTCAGAAGTTTTCTTGGTTTGGCTGGGTATTATAGAAGGTTCATCGAAGGTTTCTCGAAGATTGCACTGCCTCTGACGAAGTTGACTAGGAAAGATCAACCATTTCTGTGGGATGAGAAATGTGAAAGTAGTTTTCAAGAGCTGAAGGAAAGGTTGACATCGTCTCCTGTATTGGTGTTTCCCGATACACAGAAGAGTTTTGATGTGTACTGTGACGCGTCGAAACAAGGTCTTGGGTGTGTTTTGATGCAAGAGGGGCAAGTTGTCGCCTACGCCTCGAGACAGCTAAAAGTTCATGAGATGAACTATCCAACTCACGATCTGGAGTTGGCAGCTGCGGTTTTTGCCTTAAAGATTTGGAGGCACTATCTATATGGCACTACGTTCCGGGTGTTTAGTGACCATAAGAGTTTAAAGTACCTCTTTGATCAAAAGGAGTTGAATATGAGGCAACGCCGATGGATGGACTTTTTGAAGGATTATGAGTTTGAGCTCCATTATCATCCTGGGAAGGCAAACGTTGTGGCGGATGCATTGAGTAAAAAGGCAATGCACATCAGTGCAATGATGGTCAGAGAAGCCGCACTGATAGAGGAGTTCCGGGATTTGAGTCTGACGATGAAAATGGAGCCGACAAGTATCAAGATGGGGATGCTGCAGATTGCTAATGAGTTTCTACAGAGGATTCGGGAATTGCAACGCAAGAATGAGAAGCTCATGGAAAAGAGGAAGTTGATGGAAGAAAGCAAGGAGTTGGAATTTCAAGAAGGGAAGGACTGAATCCTTCGCTTTAAAACGAGGATTTGTGTGCCTGATGATTTGGAAGTAAGAAGGATGATTTTGGATGAAGCGCATAAGAGTAAGATGAGTATGCATCCGGGAGCTACCAAAATGTATCAGGACTTAAAGAAGCTATTTTGGTGGCCTGGTTTGAAGAGAGACGTAGCTGAGTATGTGGCATGTTGTTTGGTATGTCAGAAGGCCAAGGTGGAACATCAAAGGCCAGGACGAGAGTTACTTCCTTTAGAGATCCCGTTGTGGAAATGGGATAGCATCTCGATGGATTTTGTGTCAGGATTGCCAAAGACATCTACTGGTCATGATGCAATCTGGGTGATCGTGGATCGTTTGACTAAGTCAGCGCATTTCATTCCCGTGAATATGCGCTACTCATTGGAAAAGCTCACTCAGTTGTACATCAAGGAAGTTGTTCGTCTGCACGGAGTACCATCAAGCATTGTGTCTGATCGCGACCCGAGATTTACATAGAAGTTTTGGGAGGATCTACATAGAGCCTTGGGTTCAAGATTGAAACTGAGTTCTGCATACCATCCTCAGACTGATGGCCAAATGGAGAGGACTATTCAGTCATTGGAGGACCTTCTACGAGCCTGTGTTTTGGAAGGACAAGGGAATTGGGAGCATATGTTGCCACTCGTGGAATACACTTACAACAACAGTTACCATACGAGCATTGGAATGGCACCATTCGAAGCTTTGTATGGGAGAAAGTGTCAGACGCCGTTATGCTGGTTTCAAGTGGGGGAGAATTCTCTGGTTGGACCAGATTTTGTGAAAGAGAGCACGGAACAGATCAAGATGATTCAAGCAAAGATGAAAACGGCTCAGAGTAGGAAGAAAAGCTATGCTGATAGGAGAAGGAAACCTTTAGAGTTTGCTGAAGGAGACCATGTGTTCATTAGGATAGTACCAACCAAAGGTGTTAGTAGAGCCTTGAAAACTCAGAAACTATCACCTAAGTTTATTGGTCCCTACCAAATCCTCAAAAGAGTCGGCCCAGTAGCTTATCAATTGGCCCTGCCTCCATCATTAGCTAACCTCCACAATGTATTCCATGTGTCTCAGTTGAAGAAATATGTCCATGACCCCACCATTGTCCTTAGAATCCAACCGGATAACTTAGAAGTTCATGAGAACTTAACCTTCAAAGCTGTGCCAGTTCGCATCGAAGATCGAAGAATCAAGGAGCTGAGAGGGAAGGATATCCATCTGGTCAAGGTTGTCTGGGTCTGCGGAGATGTAATAGAAGCATCTTGGGAACTAGAGGATAAGATGCGTCAGGATTATCCTGACTTATTTGTATGAGTTGAATTTAGGGGACGAAATTCCTTGTAAGTGGGGGAGTAGTGTAACACCCCAAAATTTTAATCCCCGATTAATGAAATGTTAATTATAATTTAATTATAATTAATAGTTTTCAAATTAATCCTTGATTAAAATATGTGTGTATGTAATTAGCTTGCATGTGAGAAATTATTTAGTAAATAATTTAAATGCCTAAAATGTATATTTTGCATATTAGTCCCTGGGTTGGGACCTAGAGGTAATTATAGGAAATATTTTGGAGGGAAAGTAAATAAAATAATTATTTTTCAAAAATTGGGAAAAATACTCGAGTATTTTCTGAAAAACTCGAGTATTCTGGGTCAAACTGCACGAGTGAGTGCGTTTGGTGAGTCACTGCCAACGATTCCGTGTCGTTGACACGAAATCATCATCTTGCCACCACCCTAGTAGTCGTGTCGACCTGCATGAGTGTTTCCCTACTCTATTTAAGCCAATCAACACCAAATTGCTGAGCTTCTTGATCAAATTCGGGTGTGTTGCTTCAGTTAGGGTTCCTGGGTTTTGCTCTTCGATTCTCCTTCAATTCTGAGTGTTAGGATTCGAATGATACACGAATACAAAGCTAACATCATGAGCTTTGTATAAACACCAAAATTGTGAGGATTGAGTGAGTGTGTTGAGAGAATCGAAGGCTTGAAGTGAAGCTGTCCTTGCTTGAGTTGGTGTCTGGAGCTTACTTTGATCATCGATTTCGGTAAGCTCGTGAATCCCTGAGTCTCAAACTTAATTCCTTTAGTTAGTTGATGTTGTATAGAGTCTAGAAATCTAATTTTCCCCAATTCTTATCTCTGTTTTGTGGGTAAACCAATTCGGTTTTGGTGATGCACTCAAAACTGCTCTGCATGTGAAGTTCAAGTTGATTTCTGGTGTTGGAGCTCTTTTCTTGGATTTCTTTCTGTTGATTCACATCTGAGAGGTAAGGGGAAGTAATTATATTCACTAGATAGAGTTTGAAATCCATTATTTGTGTTAGAGAGCCACCAAGAGGCTCTAAGGGCTTAGATTGAATAGGAACTTTGGTTTGGAGACCAAGCTTTGCTCTAAAACTGTGTTGAGCAAGTTTTATACCATGCATGCAAGCTTAAATGACCATTGTTTTATGAGTGTTATGCTTATTTTGCAATTTGAGGTGTTGAGTTTCTAAATTGTGTAAATTATGCATAAATGTTTGATTCTCTGTCAAATTGGTTATTTGATATGAAATGAGTATTGCAACATGTTCAATATGTGGTATATGAACTATTGTGATCACTGTTTTGGGTTAAAAATGTTTAGAAATGGAAATGGCATGTAAAAACCAAGTTTCACTCTGTTCTGTCTGCAGATACTCGAGTATTTGGCTTAATACTCGAGTATTTCGTGGTGCACCAGAGTGAAAATTGGCGCACCAACTTGGGAATCAGATTGAACACTCGAGTAATGTATGAACTACTCGAGTATTCTTGGTGATGAAATACTCGAGTATCTCATGAATTACTCGAGTATATTTATGAAGACCTGAAAACCTAAATCTCTGAAAAGACATGAACGACTCGAGTATAATTATGAACCACTCGAGTAGAATCTGGAAAATGATAAACTACTCGAGTATTTTGGAAAACACTCGAGTATTTTTAGTCAAGCACTTAAAAAACCATTTTCAATTCTAAGTCATTTTGTAACTCGAGTATTTTGAGTATTTTGGTTAATGCATTCATACTGGAGTTTGGATGGTAGGACGTATATCATGTTTTTGTTAAACATGTGGAGGGCCTCTGGGAGTGCCAATACGCTTGCTTGATGACACGTCGTTGACGTGGTCGGCTGAATGGATGCCGATATGGTTATACCATTTGGATGACGGTCCGTTTGGATGACGGGATATGCTCGGGTGGCATGGATACCAAGCTTATCATGTACATTCTAGGTGAATGTACGAATTGTTGTATACCTAGGAATACAACACACTGATGAGTGCTGGGTTGTCAGGGATGGACGTCAGAGAGTGACATAGTATGATGGAGATAGGCTTGAGAGCTAAAGTCAGGCATCATGCCACTCATTTAAATTAATTGTGATAAATGAAATAAGTGTGAGCATCCTATGTGCATTCATTAACTGCTAAGTGTTATATGTGATTGTTATTAATTGATGCATTATTATCTTTCATATGTTGCATGGTTTATTCTCTATTGATTATGTGAGTAGAATTGCTTACCCCTATGCCCTTGTAGGTGATGTCTTGTTACATTGCTTGCATCGAGATCCGGCCACTTCCTAGTGGCGTATGGATCTATGAGGACCATCGCACGGTGTATGAGGGGGAGGTAGAGTTCACATTCTACCACCCTAACCCGCTGATGCGATTTCGTCCTCGTAGGTTTAGGATTCCCATCATATACACTATGCATGTACCCCCGTTTTATACTTATCATGGACCACCTCCCATGCGACCAGCTCGCTGTTACCATAGTTTTCATTTTCGACCTCCCCGCTCTCACCCTTTTACTTCGAGAGTTGTCCGCGAGGAGACTCCCCCTTCTTATCCGAGGAGCCCCGTCAGGGTTTCACCATCACCTGACCCGGTACCCAGTGGTAGGGTACACTCTCCTTCGGATGAGATCGAGGAGGATCCGGTGGAGGACGAGAGTGGGAGCGAGCCTGTCGTGCATTCTACTGGGAGTGACTGGAGGGACGATGATCCCTAGGTACATGTATATGGTGTATGATGTGGATCCAAGGATCCGGTGTGTGGAGGAGATGTGCTGCTGCTGTGATGATGATGCTACTACCTTATTACCTATGTTTTTGGGAGACTACTGCTGCTACTACTACTGCATCTGATGCTGATGGATCTACGTGACTATCCCTGGGGTTGTATTTTGATGATGTATATATTGTACATATGTTTTACTCTAGGGTTATAGTATCATAGTGATGTAGATCTGTTTATATGGACTTGTTATATTTTGGAACTTGGTGACTTATCTCATGGACTATGTATGTATGACTCTTTTGTATATATGAAAATCTATGTTTATATTATATCAGTTGCATAGTCCAGTAATTTCCGCTTACTCTGATTTAACTTATAAATGAGCTCGGCTATAAGTATTAATTGACGGTATCAGTTTTATTGAACAAAGTATGGGTAGCTTCAATTGATTGTAAAATGTAAAGAAATTTCTAAAGAACGAATGTTATCCTGCTTGAGAAAAGGTTTAGAAATCGCCGAACTCGATACAAGTGTTTTAAAAGATTTTAGAATTTATTCTCCAAGAGTTCCATTAGATGAATTGTGCCCCCGCTTTAAAGAAAATTTTATTTTCATATTTTCTTAGCTCACAAGTCCTTATATTATCCAATATAAAGCATAAATACTATATTATATTTGGGTAATCCGGAAGGGTGTCACACACTTCCCTTTTATTTATTTGCCTCTTAATTATCCCCATATTGTCCTATTCCATTTTTATCATAAATTTTCATATCTTTTCAAGAATACAACCAATTTCTATTGATTTTCACTCTATTGTCCACCCTTATTTCTTTTATATTTTCCTTATGATTAGTCAATTTAATTATTCTCATTACTCCCTAATTTAATATCTACTAAGTCAATCATTCCTTTGCTGTCCATAACTATAGACATACCTATTCTCTTATACTTCAATTACTTTACCTTTATACTCTATACCAATTTCTTCATTTATTCTCATTATTAACTGCCCTAAGGTTTTGTGTTTTCTCATCCTCTACCCCTAGCCATCACTATAAATAAAGAGAATCTATTTCCTAAGCTAAGGTAATACGAACCCTCTTACCTTACCCAAGGAGAGAGTGAGAAAACCTCAAGTTGGTGGAGAGAAGGAAGATGAGAGAGAGAGACTCTTCCAAACTTAGATCTACACCTCCTAGTTCCTCTTCTTCCCTTATTCTTTATCACTCCTTACTATTCTTCCTCAATTCCAGGGTAAAGAATCACTTAATCCCATGTTAGGGTTTGTGGGTTAAGAAAGGGGTTTCTTTGATTGGAGAGAAGAGGGGCTTATGTTGAACCAAAAGAGAAGAAGGATAGAGAATTGGTGATGGAGAAGAGTTGAGGACTTGATTTTGTGAAGAAACTAAATGATTTTGATGATGATTTGAGGATGAGGATTAAGAACCCTTACTTTGCCAAAGAGGGTCGAGAAGGAGGAATGAGATTTTCCTAAATAAGCTCTGCCAACCGACTTAAGAATTGGTGCTGAAGAGTCGTGGATATCGATATCCATAGGATGGATATCGATATCCAACATCAATATCCCATGTTGGATATAGATATCCAATGCTAAAAATGACAGCACCTTTCGCAATTCAAATGGCCATAACTTCTTCGTTGACCGTTGGATCTTGCTCAAAATTGAAGATAACCTTCCTAACATACTTATCTTCAAATCCAATGGTTGGTTTTTGGTTTTGAGCTCTAAATATTAAAATCCTAATTTTTCTCCCTATTAGAAACTTTAACTATTCTCTAACTATTCTTGGTTCTAATATCTAACACTGGGTTTTTCCTACCACTCTTCACCTCTTAAGTCCACTGATCTCCTAATTAAACTTGGGAATTAAATTGGGGATGTTACAATTCTCCCCCACTTATTGGAATTTCGTCCCCGAAATTCCGTTCGATTCCTTCAATGGAGAACCACCCCATTGGAAATTTTTACTAATATAGTCCTTAATCCCGTCGCTCCCGCTTGTCTACACTTCATTCTGTGGTTACCCCGACAAGATCTTTAAAGTTTCGTAAATAAGCTCTCCCCCACTTAGCGTAGGCATACCCCTTCGTATCCGTATACCCTTAAGTTCTCGTACTCAATGGGAGCATGAAATACGAATCAAGCTAACTGATTTTTGCGTGGCTCCTTCGCACAATTGTTAAGATTGGTTTCTCTTGCGGTTGTCCGTTCAGGGATCTCGGTGAGATCCTGGGGGTTTTGAGTTACCAGCACCTACACTGGTTCCCACGAAAACTAAAGGCGTTTCCTATGAAGTTTTACCTTCTTTCCAAAGGATCTATGCTTGATTACACTACTATTGGTTGATAATATAGCTGGAGGCTCTTATCCTTAAGCTTCGTTGTGGGCTCTAGTACTTTATTAGGCGTAAGGAATTTGGGAAGAACACCATTCAGGTTAGTGTCTATCCCACTAATGGATCTGTGTATTTGTAGAATTCCTATCGCAATTAATTTCCCACTTTATTAAGAAAGTTGCCATGATATCGTCCGTTAATCGGTGCAAAGATCGAGGCGACCAATGTAACACCCCTCAAAATCCTCGTACGGTTTTAAATTCTAAAAAGAAGTATTTTGTGAAGAAAAGTATTTTTGAAGGGTATTTTCTTAAATAAATCCCTTAATTCATGTTTTCAAGTGGTAAATAATTTTCAAGAAAGGGTTTTCATGAAATAGAGTTATGAGTCTTAAAGTTAATTTCTTAAAAGGTGGCTTATTTTCCATCATTATGTGTTTAAGATTCTTTTAATGAAATGGTGAATTTCTTTTAACAAGGAATTATTTTATGAAAGTGTGTTTTGTTTCCTAAAAATGTGTGCTTGATATTTTTGGTGCTTTTATAATTTCTATGCATGAATAATTTTGTAAATGAGAAGATTTATTTTTCTATGTGTATGTATGTGCGGTTTTGTGTGTGTATGCTTAGTATCATATGGAATTAAATTAGTAAATGAATGTGATTATGTGTGAATGTATGTATGTGTGTAACATGCATGTATTGGCATGATGTATATATGTGCATGAGTGTAGGTGTTAGGCGTGGAAATGGGTGAATGTATGCATGAATGAATGAGTGAATATATGCATGTATATCTGTGTGCAACGTGTAGGTGCATGAATGTGGGTGTGATTAAGGTGTATATGTGTAAGTCCATGAGTGTGCTGTGTGTGTGTGTTTAAAAGCCTAGAATTTTCTAAGGAGTGGAAACCAAGTAACCAAAACCTAACCCATTCCCAACTAAACCCTAACTAAATAGTTGAATCCTAATGGAGAGCCCTTAAGTCAAAAGCCTAGGATGAAACCCTAACCCCTTATGTCCCCTACGTTGTTCCCCTTGGAGATGATAAACTCCACCCATGCAAGTTTATGATGTACCGAATTTACCCTTTTCCATTTACACATAAACCTAAATCAACCCAAGGGCAAGAAAGGAAACACGATGGGCTTATATGTGTAAGTAACCTTGATTCATTTCTTTCACCTCATTTCTCATTTCTTTCCTTCGTCCCACACACCAACACCAACCCAAGTTCTAAGAGCCTCCTTAAACTCTTAGACTAAGAAAATAGAAATAGAAAGATAGAGAGAATGAAGAAGAGGAAACCGTGAGGTAATAGAAGGAAGAAGGAGAGTAGATCAACCCCAAACTTAGGAATTCCTTGAAGAACAAGTGTTGAAGACCTTATTTCTTGGTATGAACCGAAGACCCTAGAAGAAGTAGCCATAGTTCTTGATTTGAGATCTTGTAATTTTATTTCTTTTCATCTCTTGCATGTTTATTTTATGGTTTGATCTAAGCTTGCATGTGATTCTTTTGCTTTGATCTTGATTTTCTTAGACCTAAATGAATTTGTAATGAACTAAATGATGGACTTTATAATTCGGTTGATGTTGTGTATGATGGATCTTGATGTTTTCTTCTAGATCTAATATTTTGTTTATGATCTTTGTGAATATAGAGTAGATCTTCTTGCATGTGTGATTTTAGTACTTGAAACCGTAGATCAAGAGGTGTTAAGTGTTTGTTTTGGAAATAAATGTTCGATCTAAACTTATCTTGATTTTGGTCTTGCATGTTGGTTTATGATGATGATCTTGAACCTTGCATGTGTAATTTTTGGTTTAACCTTAAGGAAAGCCTTGAATTGTGTCTTAACCTTTGACTCTTGTCTTGATCTATGATTTTGGTTTTGATCTTGGTTTTGTTCTAAGTTTTGTAAATGATTTTGAAACAAAAGCTTTAGTGTTTTCTTATAATGCGTCTCGGTTTTGATCCCTTTTTCATCTCAAATGATTTTGTCTTGGATTTTTGTTTTGATCTATAATTTTGTTTTGATTCTAAGCTTGCATGTGACTTTTTGAAATAAAGTTTTGGCATTTTCTTTTAGTATGTCTCGGTCTTGACCCACTTTTTACCCAAAATGATTTTTGTCTTGATTTGTGCTAACATGTTTAATTTCATGACTTGATCTACATGATTTATGTGCATGCATGTGAGAGTTTGACTTGAAAAGTTATTTTTATGTTCTTTTGAGAAATAAGTTAAAAGTGCTTGTATTGATCTATGATTTCTACATGTTTCGATTAGAAAATTTTAGGATCTAGTTTTGTATGTTGATTTCAACATGAAAAGATCATGTTTTCTTTTATGCATGCCTCGGTCTTGAAAGGAAATTAGGGAGAGCAAAATGATTTTCTAAATTGAATTATGTTCTATGTTCTTATGTGATTCTTGATTTAATTTAAGTGAAGAAAAATAAATTAAAGATTGATTGTTTTCAAAAGTTTAAGCTCTCGGTTTTGTTAAGAAAAGAAGAAAATAATTGCATGATTTGCGTGTTGATAATGCATGAATTTTGTTTTGAATTGTGAAGTGTTTCAGTCCAAGCATGTTAATTAGGTTAGGAACTCTTTCCCATGAAATAAAATGGAATAACTAATGTGTTTTGTGAAATAATTGATTAAGAATAAAGAGTTTTGTGTTTAAATAAATTGGGTGTGTGTATTCGGTTTGTAAGTCTAAATGTGTTTAGATGTTTTCGTTTTATAGAAATGAAGTGGTTTTGAATTTGTTATGTGTTGAAATAATTGAATTAAATGTTGAATTGTGAACATGTCTATTTGAGGATGAATGTTTGTTTTATGATTAAAGTTGAATAATTGATTAAGTGTTTATGTGATTCGAGTAATCAAAGTGTGTGGTTGACCGTGTGAGTGCTTGGTTTTGAATTTAATTTGCTTCGATGTGTTTGAGTAAGTGAAATTGTGTTTTAAGATTTATTTTATAGTGAAAACTTGAGTTTTCGAAAGAATTAATATTGAACTAAAGAGTATTTGAAACTAGAGAGTGTTTTTACAATGTTTTGGAATTTTATTTAGTGATTTTGTGAAACCATTCCTTGCTGTCCAAGTTTATTTGAAAAGTTGTTTTTGATTTCTAAAATTGAGTTCATGAGACTCAAAGTTTGGTTTTCAAAAGGTAATTGATTTTAGAAAAACCCGGATTAAGAACCGGTGGATTTTCGGTGTTTTTGGAATAAGGTTATAGTGTTGTCCAAGATGGACCAGCAACCTAACCAATCCATTTAAATTGTTTTATGTGATGTTTTCAAAATGGTTTTGAAGTATTTAAGAACTAAGAAAAGTGTGAGTCATTTTGAGAAAACAATTATGTTTTAAGATTTTCGACGAGAGATGACGAACGAAAATGTTATTCTCAATAACAGTCAATAATGAAAATATGTTTTAATTAATTCGAGGAATGTTACAGACGAGGGATTAAGGCAGTGGCAGCAACCAAGCTTAGAGAGGACTGTGCTCATTTAATTGCTGGACCTCAGGTGAGAGAGTAGCTTTCCTAAGACACCGTGGTAGTAGGTGTTGTATTAAGACGTTCCGTATCCGGTCAAAGATCGGAACTAAGTGGTTCTGCGTCAGTAGTATAGTGGCAATTGTGTGCTTTGTGTGGCCACTTATACGAATAGGACAAAGACCACATTGTTGTGTGTGATGTGTGATGATGTATTATTATGCTTGTTTATCTACGCTTGCTGATATTATCATTTGTTGAGTATGAGATAATGTGAAATGATTGTTAACGATAATAAAAGAGATGAGAATTAAAAGACACCAAGAAGAGATAACCCTTGTGTGGCTTAAGTCCTTGTGAGCAAGGCAGCCTGAGCTTGATAAGACATTAAGAATGGAGATAATGACATAGAGATTTGAGATAATGATCGAGAAGTGATGATGAGACGAGATTGGAAAGGATTTAATGATGTGATGTGAGTGAGCCAGAGCTGGGAAAGAATGATGATGTGGAATTGAAAGTGATGAGTTGAAGAGAGTGGAAACTTAATTCTTTGGTTTTGTTTCTTGGATTGAGACTGGTGTTGAGTTGAGCTTGCTCCTCCACTAGCTCTCAAGAAGAGAAAAGTTTTTGAGAGAGACTTTTGACAAGAAATTTTTGAAAAAGGTTTTCGAAAATGAGGTTTTGGACAGAACTTTGGAAAGGATTTTTGAAAAGAGTTTGCGAACTGGAATTTTTTGAAAATAAGTTTTTGAAAATGCATTTTGAAAGGGGTTCCCAAAAAGGAGATTTTTGAAAAGGATTTATGATTGGAAGTTTTGAAAGAGTTTTGAAGAGGAATTGTGAAGCGAGACTTTTGAAAGTTTATGAAAAGAGATGTTAAGAGATGGTTGTTTTGAGAAAACTTTTGTGATGAGATTCAAGTTGTGATTGTGATCCCGCTCTGTGCCAAGTTTGAGTTATGAAAAGTGATGCACAGATAGCGGTCAGGACTCATTGAAGGGATGCACGAAGGGTGAGCTGACCATTAGGATAATAAAAGATAAAAGCTTTTAAAAGACATTAACAGCGAACATGGTGAGATATGAGTGTTAACCCGAAGTAGTGGAGAGGAAGGAATGATAAGTATCTGCGGATACTTAGGACGAGATTGCATTAGGGGAGGACGATGACGGTGAAACGTCAAGAAGTCTAGAGTATTGTTGTAGGCAGAACGAACTCCATAAGTGGTGCACTAACGTGGTGGGGACTGGGTCTAATACCGTGGTAAGTTCTGCGTGCACACTAGAACAATACTGTCGCCCCCTAGATTGCAAATCGAGAACAGTGAGAGGAACTGGAGTGGGGCATTTTGTTTGCCGCTGAGAGCGTGCCATGTTATATATTGATATGATTTGAGGCTGGGCCTCCTGGTCAGGGACCATTTGTTGTGTGACAGCTGTCGTGCCCGCACGGTAAAGGTTCTGTACTCCTGTTTGCTTCCGACTAGGTGGATGGTGGCCGAGGAGATGTAGACTTGAAACGTGAGTGCTAACTACGAACGGACGCGTACCTCGATGATTCTTTAAATCCCCTTAATCATCGATGGTTGTAATATGATAAGACATGTTAATAACGGTTAATAATTAAGAAAAGAAAAAGTTTGTGATTGGTTAAAGATGGAAATTGTAAAAGGAAATGATGAGACCCTTGGAAAGGGAAGGAAAGAAGTGAAGGATTGGAAGATGACGATGAAACAGCAATGAGAGAAAGGAAGGTTATGAAAGAATGATGATAAGAAATTATAATATTAAGATTTGTGATGCTATGTTTGAGTGCTTTGTTGTATGTGCCTTGTTTGTATTGTGTGTGCTATCTTGATATTCCGCCTGCGGTAAATCCACAACGTCGACGACTTGTCGTTCGGTTCGCTAACTCTCTCCTGCCCGTTGGTATATCGGTGTCTCCGGTACTCCAACGTGCAGATGGATTATCGCATGGAGATTTCAACTTGGACCAGACATGGATGCGGCTGGAAGCGTACCCCATCTGGTTGGGTATGGATTGGTGACTCTCAAATCGTGATTCCGGATCTTGAGCATCGACTTTGCGGAGCCAACCTAGGACCACTGTTGGGGCAAGTATCTGTCCAAGGGTACAGAGACTATGAAGAGAAGGTGTGATGTGAAGCTCAGAAGATTGCGTCTGCTTCAACTAGGATGCAGTGGGTGCCCAAGAATGGTGGGCCAGCAGCGACCGCCGTGGCGTCTTCTTCTGGAGTTAAGAAAGAGTGCAAAGAGGATCGGGAGCTTCACCCGATAGTTTTCATTAGGAAGAGTCATAGGTAGGGTACTTAGTTTAAGTTGTTGTAAGTGTGAATCAAGGACCATCTTAGCAAAGTATCACTTCTGTAACTACGCCCTACCTTTATTTTGTGAACTGGCCGAATGTTTAAAACCTGTTTTGAAAGATTTGAAGGGGAAGGTGTAGAATGGTTTTAAGTAACGACCCGGTTTTCAGGTAAGAACATGAGCATGTACCAACCGCTTCCCAAAACGTTTTAAAAAAAAATGGCCTCATTTTTTGACAATCTTTAATTAAATGATGATTATTTCCGGATGGTGAAAACCGGGGCGTTACAACCAACCCCAATCTTACGTCCATTAACAGCACATCATCGGCGGTTTTCCTGATAGCATCATCATTTAACAGATGTAGGATCAGAGTGGTCAGTTCTAACCTTACATTCCATTAAACAACGACATTATCAAGGAGTTTGGTTACTTTCTACTTCACATTCAAAGACTTAGTACTTTATTCTTTCTGATTTCTTCCTAATAAGTGGAGTTTCATCTATGTGTTTTTAGTAAATCATACAGAGGTTAGGGGTCATGGCTCTAAGCAGCACATGCTTTTCTAAGTTTTCACTAAAAAGGTTCCTGATCATCAAAGATCTTCACCTAAGACTCTTAGGGCATTTCTAATTTGGAGCAACTCCATTTCCGTTCAAGTAATTAAGGGAAACATATAAGCATGTGACTCGATAATTAAATATCATCTCCCAGAGAGTATTGGGGACTCAGCGTTTACCTCAGTTTGGCTTGCCTGCATCCTCCACTTCCTTCCCTTCCGAAGTGAGTACTTTCCCTCTCTGGATGGATCGTCCTGCACCTACTGGATGGGCTCTAGTTGCATTCACCTCTTTCTTCATAGCATTCTTGGGACAATTAGCAGCATAGTGTCCGGGTTGTCCGCACACAAAACAACTAAAACTTCTTCTAGTTTGGTTCAGAAACCAGCACTCTCCACCATGCTGTTTTCCACAATGTGAGCATAATGGAGGAGCATCCACAACAGTCTCACTCTTGCCCATAATTCTTGGGACTGCTGCTCTGTTGTGGGGAACAACATAAGGGCTTGATGTTTGAGTTGGCCCATCATTTCTGATTGGACCTCCTGCCTTCTGCCCACTCTTAACTTTCTCTTCCGCTAATTTCTGAGCTGCCTTTTCCCGCTCTTCTGCCATTTCCTGCTTGAGTGCATTCTCATAAGCACTTGCCATGTTCACCAATTGGGAAAGATTGGCGATTCCCTGATAGGTGAAAGCAGTCCTAATCTGGGCATTCAGGCCAGACTCGAATTTCATGCACTTGGTGCGCTCGCCTGCGTCCCTGTAGCTGCCTGAGTATGGGATCAGATCTTCAAATCGTGCCGCATATTGGCCGACACTCATGTTCCCCTGCTCCAACTTGAGGAAGGCCATTTCTTTCTCCCTTCGGACATCCTCTGGAAAATACTTCTCAAGGAAACGGATTTTGAAGAGATCCCAAGAAATAACTTCATTCGCTGCCTCCAAACTTCTTCTTTGTTGCTCCCACCAATGCTCCGCATCACCGGACAGAACATATTCCACCAACCTAACATAGTGATCGGCTGGTGGTTGCAGCGAGCGGAGAATCTTTTCCATCTCCTGGAGCCACTTCTGTGCACCGTCTGGATTGTACCCGCCTTTGAATCTTGGTGGGTCGTTCTTTCTGAATCTCGTCATCCAGTCAATTTCAACCGGAGCTGGTGGTGGAGGTTGTAGAGCTGCTGCTGCGGCTGCTGCTATGTTCTGGGCTTGATTCTCAGTCTGGTTCTGCTGCAACTGAAGCAGAGTTTCAAGGATTTCAGCGATTCAATCATTGTCAGCCCATCTCCTAGCCATACTCTTTAGTCATGGAGGAAACAGCCTGTTAAAGACCGAATACTTAATCAATAACGTAATTATCCTATTCCTAGACTTAGACTCTTACCAAACGAATTAGTTACTCGCTTGGTGAGTAACCATTGGAGATGTGAGTCCACACTCCAAAGGCTGAGGGAAACTGCTCAGATACCAAAATGTAACACCCTATCTTAATTATATTCTAATTACCCCGATTTATTTAGTGACTTAAAAATTTCCTTTTTAAAACCATTTTAGCTTATAAAAATCTCTGTCAAATCGGAAAGAGTTTCCTTTGTTATTTGAACATTCCAAAAATGTGAATTTGCCGTGAAAACCTGTAATAATAGTTTCATATAATCAATAGTATGCCAGCAGGGCACGATATAATATATTACATTCAAATACATCATTTCCAAAATAATAATTAAGTTATGAACTAGTTTAATCTCCAAAAGACCATACTTAATATATATGTATACACATCAAAAGCCAAAGTTTTAATTCTCGGAACAACATAATATCACCCCCCCCCCTAATATTCACACTCCACGTTGTGGAGTGTGCCCCTGCTCGGCCACGGCTAGTGCATGCTCCACTTCTGTACCTGTAAATATATATCAAGAAGGGTAGCATTACACAGAACTTAGAAATATAGCTTCTACAAAAGCATAGTAACAAACCAAGGACCTACCCTAACCCATACTATCCAAATGATATACGCATTCACTTTCCTTTTATAAAACCCAACCTTTCCTTATCCTTTCAATTACATACTTTCCCTATGCCTTTCTAGTCTTTCCATTCCATTCCATTCTTTCGCACACCTTTCGATGGGTCTTATTACCATTTATTCGCACACCACAAGAGCGGGTCCTAATCACATTTACACACACCATATAGGCGGGTCCATAACCTACATAATCACGCTCCCTTAGGGAGGGTCCATTATTCGCATATATTCACCACATTCACATATATCACACTCTCTACCGGAGGGTCTATACTTCACACTCCATCATGTAGGGTCATATTATATATTTCAATTCACTCCTTTCGGAGGATCCATAACATACATCTATCCACTCCTCTATGGAGGGTCCATATACATACACATATCCACTCCTTTATGGAGGGTACATTACATATATAATCACACTCCCTTAGGGAGGGTCCATCATTCACGCTCCGTTATGGAGGGTCCATTTATATACACGCTCTGTTATGGAGGGTCCATTTATATACACGCTCCGCTATGGAGGGTCCATTTATATACACGATCCGTTATGGAGGGTCCATTTATATACTTTCGCACTCCACTTAGGGAGGGTCTTTGTAAAATTACACCTATTCTCACTTCCATTTGGTAGGGTCCTAAGTAATTATGCCTATTCTCACTTCCATTTGGAAGGGTCCTTCCTATTCATTCATATAGTCACGCTCCCTTTGGGAGGGTTGTTCATACATACGCCATCATCCATATCCTAAATTCACCATTTCACATTCCTATATCCGCACCTAAATAGGTGGGTCTTTCTCACATTAGCAATATAATTTCCCATTGTCCAATTACTACACTCGTTACCAATCCATTTATTATCTAATTTCCTTTTAATCTCATTATTCCACTCAATTCGTTATCAACAACAAACACCCTTTTTACTTATCTCTATCTTTTTCATATTCATTGCCCATCATTCTCCTAATTTAAAACAAGTCTATCACTAACACTTCCCTTTTATTTATTTGCCTCTTAATTATCCCCATATTGTCCTATTCCATTTCTATCATAAATTTTCATATCTTTTCAAGCATACAACCAATTTCTATTGATTTTCACACTATTGTCCACCCTTATTTCTTTTATATTTTCCTTATGATTAGTCAATTTAATTATTCTCATTACTCCCTAATTTAATATCTACTTAGTCAATCATTCCTTTGTTGTCCATAACTATAGACATACCTATTCTCTTATACTTCAATTACTTTACCTTTATACTCTCTACCAATTTCTTCATTTATTCTCATTATTAACTACCCTAAGGTTTTGTGCTCTTCTCATCCTCTACCCCTAGCCATCACTATAAATAAAGAGAATCTATTTCCTAAGCTAAGGTAATACGAACCCTCTTACCTTAACCAAGGAGAGAGTGAGAAAACCTCAAGTTGGTGGAGAGAAGGAAGATGAGAGAGAGAGTCTTCCAAACTTAGATCTACACCTCCTAGTTCCTCTTCTTCCCTTATTTTTGATCACTCCTTACTATTCTTCCTCAATTCCAGGGTAAAGAATCACTTAAGCCCATGTTAGGGTTTGTGGGTTAAGAAAGGGGTTTCTTTGATTAGAGAGAAGAGGGGCTTATGTTGAACCAAAAGAGAAGAAGGATAGAGAATTGGTGATGGAGAAGAGTTGAGGACTTGATTTTGTGAAGAAACTAAATGATTTTGATGATGATTTGAGGATGAGGATTAAGAACCCTAACTTTGCCAAAGAGGGTCGAGAAGGAGGAATGAGATTTTCCTAAATAAGCTCTGCCAACCGACTTAAGAATTGGTGCTGCAGAGTCGTGGATATCGATATCCACCTATGGATATCGATATCCAAATCGATATCCCATGTTGGATATAGATATCCAATGCTAAAAAAAAGCACCTTTCGCAATTCAAATGGCCATAACTTCTTCGTTGACCGTTGGATCTTGCTCAAATTTGAAGATAACATTCTTAACATACTTATCTTCAAATCCAACGGTTGGTTTTAGGTTTTTAGCTCTAAATATTAAAATCCTAATTTTTCTCCCTATTAGAAACTTTAACTATTCTCTAACTATTCTTTGTTCTAATATCTAACACTGGGTTTTTCCTACCACTCTTCACCTCTTAAGTCCACTGATCTCCTAATTAAACTTGGGAATTAAATTGGGGATGTTACAATACCTTCCTTTGAAATTACATGCCCCAAAAACTTAACTTCCCTTAACCAAAACTTACACTTGGAAAGTTTGGCATAAAGCTGCTTTTCCTTCAGAATCTTCAACACTATCCGGAGATGTTCGGCATGCTCTTCCAGATTCTTAGAATATATTAGGATATCATCAATGAATACCACCACAAATGAATCCAGATATGGTCTAATAATACAGTTCATATAATCCATGAAAACAGCTGGTGCATTAGTCAATCCGAACGGCATTACAACATACTCATAATGTCCGTATCACGATCGAAATGCGGTTTTAGGGACATCTTCCTCCTTAATTCTGATCTGATGATACCCAGATCTCAGATCTATCTTAGAAAACACAGAAGCTCCTCTAACCTAATCCATAAGATCATCAATCCTGGGCAAAGGATACTTGTTCTTGATGGTCACTTTGTTTAATTGCTGTAATATACACACATTATCAGGCTTCCATCCTTCTTCTTTACAAATAACACTGGAGCTCCCCATGGTGATACACTTGGCCTTATGAGTTGTTTCTGTAATAACTCCTCTATTTGCTTCTTCAACTCAATCATTTCTGGTGGCGCCATTCTATAAGGAGCAATAGAAATGGGACCAGTTCCTGGAATCAAATCAATTCCAAACCCAATATCCCTTCTTGGTGGCATTCCCGGCATTTCCTCAAGAAAAACTTCAGGGAAATCCCGAACTATAGGAATCTCCTCCACCATCTTCTCCTCCTCATCAGATCCAAAGGTAGAGAACAAATAGAGATACTTCTCTGGAGCAGGGCTCTTATACAGGATTGTCTTTTGATTACAATCAATGATCACTTGGTTATTAATCATCCAATCCATACCCAAGATCACATCTAGTTGGGACAAAGGTAGACAAATCAAATCTACCCGAGATACTCGGTCTAGTACCTTAACTTTACAATTAAGGCATATCCTTGAAGCAATTATAGGAGGATTGGTAGGGGTTTCTACCCTAAGGCAATAGGGTGAATCAGACACAGACAACATTAAACGATTCACACATTCAAAAGAAACAAATGAATGAGTGGCTCCTGAATCGAATAAAATTCTACAAGGTTGGTCATTAAGAAAATAATTACCTTGCACGAGTTCTGGAGTCTGATTGGCTTCAACACCACTAAGAGTGAAAACCGGTCCTTGAATTACAGGCTTATCTGCTGATCCTCTTGGGTTGCTCTTCGGTGGTTCCTTACAATCACGAGAAAAATGACCAGGTTTCCCGCAATTAAAACACCCACTGTTTGTCCAACAAAATCTTCCAAAGTGATGACGTCTGCATTTCTCACAATAAGGAGCATTATTGTAAGAACTGTTTCGGTCACCAGATGACATCTTGTCTTTCCCCCAATTCTTATGGGAATAGGGACCCTTGTGGCGGTTATCATGCCTCTTTCGCCTCTACAGTCCATAAACCTGATGCTCCTTCTTTCCTTCCACAACTTGTAAAGCCTCAGCCTTCTTATCGTCTTCATACATTCTACACATATCTCCTAACATAGGAAAACTCTGAATCTTCTGTAACTGAACACTGACTTCAATTCAGGTCTCAGTCCTCCTTCAAACTTAATACACTTACTCCTTTCATCAGGGTTCATCTGATAATAAGGAGAGTACTTCATCAACTCCTCAAATCTTGCAGCATACTCACCCACATTCATACTGCCTTGCTTGAGTTGCAAGAACTCAACCTCTTTCTTCCTTCTCAGATCTTCAAGAAAATACTTACTCAAGAACTTCTCCATAAACACTTCCCATGTTATTTCCCTTCCTTCATGGGCCAATAACTGGATAATATGGTTCCACCAATGCTCAGCTTCTCCTTCTAACATGAAAACAACATAGGCTATCTTCTGAGCATAATTACATTCCAAAGTTCTAAAGATCTTGTCCATCTCCAAGATCCACTTGTTAGCTTCTTCTGGCTTAAACCCACTAGCAAACTTTGAGGGATTACAGCTTCTAAAATCAGACAAAGTCTTAGCTTCAGCAGCTGCTACATCCACTGGAGGCGGATTAGCTAGCTGATGCTGATTCTGATTCTGCTGCATGTTTTCCAACACTGCAGTAATTCGCTCCAACATCTCATTCGTATGGTCTCTATAACGCGCAGCCATAGTAGACCTGCACTATGGACATGGGTCATTTAAGGTCTATCGAACTGCTACTTACCATCTAATTCTATCTTAGACAAAACATTCATAAGACTTAAGCTATATGAAATAAATCAGATAGCGAAGAAACATTTGTTGGAAGTCAAGCTAGTGTTGGAAGACTTGCTTCAAACTCTCGTATGGACTTCAAGTAGATATCAAACCATTGTTTTGATGATAACAACCAACTCAAGATTCAAGCACTCAAGTATCTTCAACATTCAAGATTGAAGACTCAAGCAAGATATAGCCTAGAAGCCTTTTCCCATAGGACATGTGTAAGGTAATGAAGTTCTTGATATTAAAGAAGTTTAAAATGCCAATGAGTTTTACTTTTAAAAAGGAGAAGAAAAATGTGTTTTCATGAAAAATTGTTTTTATATATCTGAGTTTGTGTGAAAATAACTGATGTTGCAAAACTCTAAATATTTGTATGAATGCAAGAGAGAGTAATCGATTACTTGCTTGAGTTAATCGATTAACTTTGCTGCATCATAGAAAAATCAGAGATGTTGCAATCGATTAAGTGAACTTTGCTAATCCGTTACTTTCTTATGAGAGTAATCGATTACCTTGTTCAAGTAATCGATTAGATTTGTTGCATCATATATTTTCCAGAGGCACAGTAATCGATTACAGGCTGTTTCGATTACATATGTTGCATCACATAATGATCAGAGACTCAGTAATCGATTATTTGCTTAGTAGTAATCGATTAAATGAGTTGCATCATATATTAACAGGAGTGATGTAATCGATTAACCACTATTGGACTAATCGATTACTTTTTTTTCAAATGTATTTAAGAATTTCTATTTTTTGAAGGAATAATCGATTACCTTCATAAAGTAATCGATTACTTCTGATTTTATTGAAAAACGTGTCAGAATCATTTTGATTATTTCCTGATTTGTTTTTATATATAAGATTCTGATTTATTTTATAAAATTCGAAAATGATTTTAAATTTGAATTATTTCCTTTTTCGTTTTAAGAATCAAATCTTTATTTTATTTCGTAAATCGTTTTGATTTAGTTTTGATTTTAAAACTTATTTCAAAATCTTATTTTATTTTGTTTTGATTTTGTTTTACTAATTCTAAATCTTTTTGAATTATAAAAGTATTTTAAAAATATACACTCCAACAATTACAAACTCAAGACTCTGATATTCATTCTACGTTTTTCTGAAATTCACGTTCTTCTTCTTCTCTAACTTTTCTCTGCTCTGAACGAAAAAATCTTTTGTTGAAGAACTCTAAACCTTGTTGGCCATTTAATATTATAAAGAAGAACTTCATTATCATAGAAGAGCATATTGTTGTATCAGTGTTTTGAGAACACGAAAAGCTATTGTAATCACTCTCATATTCTTGTATTGAAACCTTAGTGGTTAGGGAGAGAATACCTTAGTGGACGTGTGATACGTCGTAGGGCGAGGAACCCTGTTGTGTAATCTTGAGGCCCCTAGCGAACGGTGGTTCCTAGTAGTGTGCGGGGTGCTCTTGGGTGTAATAGGGTGCGGCTCTATTGCTGATTATAGAACTCTCAAGCGGGTCGCTTAGGGACTGGACTATGTAACACCCTAATAATTATATAGTTTAATTACTAATAATTAAGTTGATTTTTAATTTGGACTTGAAAATTTCTTTTTAAATCTTAATGAAAATCCGACAGAGTTTCCTCTGTTTATCGGACTTCCCAAAAATTTAGAGTTTTCACCTGTCAAACCAGAAATTTAGAGTTTTCACCTGTCAAACAAGTACAATTCAAAGAAAAACATTTCAACACTTCTAAACATATTAATTAACTTTACAAGCCCTAACAACGACATATAACAAACTCGGGCTTACAACAATTAGATTATTTCAAAGACCCAAAATAGATTAATTATAATAAAATACCATAATACACTCTAAACTCCAGCACTCCTGCTCGGCCAGAAATGTGTTTGCTCAAACTTTGAACCTGTAAAAATGGTTGCAAGGGTGAGCTTTACACATGAAATAGAGAAATAGTTTCTAAATAGGCATAATAACCTACCAAGTCAAACACAGTTAAACACTTAGCACATATGATTCCACTCAAACATTCCATATCATGCTCATGCACATTCAACATTCACATTCTTAGTTCTATTACAAATCAATTATAATTTAGTCTTTTCATCATTCATTTTTTCCATTGCAATTCAATTTAACTTTAATCTTTTCATCATTCATTCTCTTTTTTCTTTTACTCTTTTCTCTTATTTGTACCACTAGGAATTGGTTGCTCCTGCTAGGGCGTTTGTACACCCATTAGGGACTTTATACACCCATCAGGACTTTCACCCACTAGGCCTCACCCGTTAGGACTAATACATAATCTTATACTCATATTTATCACCTTCCTTTGCATATTCAATTCACATACATTAGACTTTTTCACATTTTCCAATTTATTAGTTTTCGTTGAATTGATCGATTGGGAGCATTGACTCCTAATGGGGCATTTTCACCTAATGGGGCGTTTTAGCCTGATGGGGCGTTTGACCATAATGGGGCGTTTGTACACCTAGCAGGAACACCTAGTGTCCCAATGTCCCCAATGATCAATTCAACAGTCCGTTCTTAATTCGTTAAGATTATTCTTTTTCACATGTCCTTAGGTTTCATTCAATCACATATCAAAACAGCATAACTATCACAATACATAACAATCCAATTAGTCATTAAGGAATTTATAATATACCTACTTATCATAATTATACAACAACAAACCATCACAACAATTAACAAATATCCACATATTCACATGTATTGCAATTAGTCAATCAAACATTTGAAATGTTCATAGTTATCCACATCACACCATAACACATAATTCATTGCACATATCCTCTTGCAATTCAATTTCCCCTTTTTATCTTTAATTAGCATATCTTTTTATCATTCAACACATCATCATCTACAATCAATTTAAGTAGATTCCCAGTATATTCATATTTACATTTTACACTTAAAACACCTATTTCAAATCACAATATTCAATTAGATTTTCTTGTTAATTTTTATCCTTTACTTTTAGTTTCGATTAATTACCCTGAGATTCAATCGCAAACATACCCATATATTCTTAGCAGGTATTATAACTAACCAGAAAATACTCTCTAGAGCAAGGTAAAACACCCCTTACCTTTAGACGCTTTAACCCTTAGATTCGTCAAATACCTACGCATCCCGCATGATTCACGCTGCGGCTGGTCCTGAACTTCTTCGTCGTCTAACCAGTCATACGAATTAAATAATATTCAATACAATGCGCTTTACGAAAAAGGACATTAACTTGAAAACCGAAACAAGTTACTTTCGAAAACATTTAGTTATTCCAAAATTAGAGTAACTAATTAAAATCGTCATAAATAACAGCCTAATTAAAAATCGATCATTTTCCAAAATAATATAAAACTTAATCATTATTATCGACACTAATACCATTTATATTATCAAATAATTATTAAACATAACACAAATCAAATAAAAAGGTAATAGGGATTTACCCCCAAATTTGATATTCGAAGCACCACCGATAACGAGGATGGTTCAGTCCCAGCTCCTTCATTGGTCACGGGTACGACGGTACCGGCGTCGGTGCAAGCGGTTAGGGCAGCAGCTCCTTCAAACGCACCCCACGGCTGTGACGGTGACAGATCGGTGGCCCACGGTGGTGATAGCAGTGACGATACGAACCGAAGAGAGGAATGAGATGTTGGCGGTGCTCCACGGCGGCAGCAGCAGCAAAATCAGTGGCGGCGACACAGCGAACAGTGGCAGCGCTCCATGATGGTGAGTGATGGTGGCATGAATCACTCGAGGTTCGAATCCACAACAAGGACACCTGAACCATGGAGGAAGTGACGACAACATAGAGAGCTTGGAAGTGACCATGGCCTATGAACCGCGATTCGCGACTGGGGATGAGGAGAGAGAGACCGCGAGTGTGGCGGCGAGGAGGACGATTGGGAGAGTAAAAGAAGGGTGCTGCAACGATGATGAAGGTGGCTGCCGGCGGTGGGGGCTGCGGTTGATCGGCGAAGAAGAGAGAACACAAGGGAGAGGACGTTGAGGTGGGGAGGGTGGCGGCGCTGAAGCAAATGAAGAAGAAGGACTTAGGGTTTCCTTCCTTCTTAATATCAGCACACACACAGACTTTTCTTTTTTTTTTAATTTTACAATTATATTTTTTTTTGACAAAATTAAATAAATACTAATACAAATCAAATATCAAATAACATAGAAAGTCATAAAATTAGAATCTTGCAAGTATTGAAAATAATTCAATGAGATATATCAAAAGCAAGGTAAAGTATAAAATGTATATTTTTCAGATAGGGTAATTTCATTAAATGAATCTACTTTCAAATATATAATTAAAATATACTTTCGTAAATACCATAGGATACAACACTCTAATGATAAATTTCAAGGATTAACTATTGTTTAAAGGAAATACCAACAACAAGGTTTAAGTATCACATTAATACAAATAGGGATGCCATAAGGGTAGTACCTTGAAATTATATGAAACATTCATTTAATATTGAGTATATATATAAATCAAGGTAAAGTATGGAAAGTATATTTTTAAAATAGGATATTTAATTTAAAATATACGGATAAAAATGTATTTTCCTAAATAATATAACGTACTTTACGAAAATACCCAACAGTTAAATAATTATATACGAGAATTAATCACTTAATTTGATAAAACTCAATTTATAAAGCAAAAGAAAATCAGGATGTTACAATTCTTCCCCCCAAAAAGAAATTTCGTCCTCGAAATTTGACTAGAGAAAACCATAAGGTTAGGATTTTAAGAACCCTTGAGCATCATTCCAATAAACTTAGATAAACGCAAATAAATCCAATACTACCAATAGCACGAGAGTCTTCAAAAATTATTTATTTACAAGAGAAATAAAACCTTAGTGGCACTAAGAATTTAGCAGTAGCAAAAGAATTTCAATAACTGGTTAAGTAAAAAGGTTCTCCAATTCAATCATTGAGGAAAAACCATCTTTCCTGACAATGCCAAATAGAGAAATCATCACTTATTGTACAAAATAGCACAACAGTTAAGTCGGTTATAAGCAAAATCATCTCATTTTCTTAAAACTAAACAAATAATTTTAACATTTAGCAGATTATAGACATTGAAGGGTTTTTTTTTTGACTCTCTGCCATAATTGTAAAACGAATTTAAATTTCAAAGAGGTAACATGAAATACAAAGCAAAATAGGAGCTTTGAAAACTCAACTGGTCTAAACAAAAGCATCATTATGCGTATGGTTTAAGTTCGTATAACATGTTCAACACCAAAACGATAAAATGTTTGAAAATCTCGCTAAGAACTATTTTTATAAAAAAGAACATAAATTTTAATTTAAATTTTTTTTTGTACGAACTTAAAACAGAAGAGTGGCACCTCTCTATACCACAAGACATAAAACATGAAATAAAATCTATGCAAAAATTAAGACCCCAAAACGATAGGAATTAGTAATCATGACTCAACCAATAGGGTGCCATCAATTTAAATGAATGTTAGTTTGAATTACAAGGAGAAAAACTGAAACCCGAAAAGAATAAGAATTTCTTAAGCTAGTGTTCAAGAACATTTTCCCTTAGCATGATAGTTTAGGAAAACTTCTTGAAGTAATCTAAGTAACATAATAGGTTGATAGTGGCCAATACTAATATAAAAAGTAATGGGTAATGTGCTAATCAAGAGAGCTACTTGTTGAAACTTGTTGAACAATTTTCATTTCAAAAGGAAGTAGTCAATGGCTAAAAATCCAAAATACATCATTTTCAGACACAAGTGTATGCAATTATGTAAGGTCATGGAATAAATCCATTTAAACCACAAGTCAACAATATGACTTGCATTTTACATAAACTCTAAAACAAAACCCATGATATTTAAGTTCATAAAGGCTAAATCAAGGAGGAATCCAAAAGCAAGAGAAACTAACTATACAAAAATGTAAGAGATAAGTCATTGGCAAACCAAGCAAATTATCATCTCAACAAACATATTCTTTCAAGTGGATTGGAAACAAGGTAGTAAATTAGGGAACGTAAAAGCAGCAGAATCCTCAAAGTCCATAATCAAATAAAATATTGCGAATTTCCATGTTTAGGTAAGGTTATGAGTAATAAATCAAGCTCGTATGAGAATAGAAACATAAAGAAATAATTTTGAATTGAGAGCCATCAAAATAGAATTTTCAACAAAGTAATCGATTACTTGGAAGGGAGTAATCGATTACTTGCTCCCTGGAAAAATCACACACAAAGGTTGCAGCAAAAGTATCCGATTACATCGGTAGCATAATCGATTACTTTGAGTTTTTGGTAAAGTAACCGATTATTTTTGGAGGTGATAATCGATTACCTGTCCTCTGAAAATTGTACTATAGTTGTTGCATCAAGGAGGTAACCGATTACTTCAAGCCAGTAATCGATTATCCTTCTTGCCTAGGTAGTAAATCACTTATGGAGATTTCAAAAAGAACTTGTTTGGATAAAAAGGAAATTATCCAAGAATTTAAGAGGGAAAGACATTTAAAATAAAATCCAAAGATCAAGACTTACAAAACACTTGGAATAAATTTCTGGTTATTTTCGCTGCGTATTCTGATTTTAGAGCACTTGGAAACAACAGGGTCTAACTACTACGGATCTCTTCTCATAGCTTACCAAATACATCTTACATCACCAATTTTCAATTGGTAAACCTTAAACCCAGAGACTTCGATGATATCACTCTCCAATAAATGCGAACATTGGGGTGATCAAGCCCAACCTTACATTCTATTGGTGGTCAACATCATTTCTATATTAACTGAGCTTAACTGTCCTACGGTAGACAACTTGTCCTACGGTAGACAACTTGTCATTCCTCTCAAGAAAAGTTACATGACTTAGTTCAAGGTTTAGATGTATGAAAATTTCACTTAAACCATTTTGTGCGAATTGTGACATTTGGAATCGTGCACTATCTTCCAAGTGTGATAATACATACAAAAAGAGAAATCGGATTTTAACACTTTATAGAGTTTGAAACAAAACCCAAGAAATCAACTATGAATTAGGAGATATTAATCTAAGTCAACTAAATCCTAATTCCTATTCTAACTAACTTAGATAACTAACTATCTACTGGTTACTCGCTTGATGAGTAACACAACAGGAGTAATGAGTTACTCCAAGGCCGAGGAAAACTGCTCTGATACCAAAATGTAACACCCTAATAATTATATAGTTTAATTACTAATAATTAAGTTGATTTTTAATTTGGACTTGAAAATTTCTTTTTAAATCTTAATGAAAATCCGACAGAGTTTCCTCTGTTTATCGGACTTCCCAAAAATTTAGAGTTTTCACCTGTCAAACCAGTACAATTCAAAGAAAAACATTTCAACACTTCTAAACATATTAATTAACTTTACAAGCCCTAACAACGACATATAACAAACTCGGGCTTACAACAATTAGATTATTTCAAAGACCCAAAATAGATTAATTATAATAAAATGACCATAATACACTCTAAACTAAATTACACTCCACGGTGTGGAGTGCACTCCTGCTCGGCCAGAAATGTGTTTGCTCAAACTTTGAACCTGTAAAAATGGTTGCAAGGGTGAGCTTTACACATGAAATAGAGAAATAGTTTCTAAATAGGCATAATAACCTACCAAGTCAAACACAGTTAAACACTTAGCACATATGATTCCACTCAAACATTCCATATCATGCTCATGCACATTCAACATTCACATTCTTAGTTCTATTACAAATCAATTATAATTTAGTCTTTTCTTCATTCATTTTTTCCATTGCAATTCAAGTTAACTTTAATCTTTTCATCATTCATTCTCTTTTTTCTTTTACTCTTTTCTCTTATTTGTACCACTAGGAATTGGTTGCTCCTGCTAGGGCGTTTGTACACCCATTAGGGACTTTATACACCCATCAGGACTTTCACCCACTAGGCCTCACCCGTTAGGACTAATACATAATCTTATACTCATATTTATCACCTTCCTTTGCATATTCAATTCACATACATTAGACTTTTTCACATTTTCCAGTTTATTAGTTTTCGTTGAATTGATCGATTGGGAGCATTGACTCCTAACGGGGCATTTTCACCTAATGGGGCGTTTTAGCCTGATGGGGCGTTTGTACACCTAGCAGGAACACCTAGTGTTCCAATGTCCCCAATGATCAATTCAACAGTCCGTTCTTAATTCGTTAAGATTATTCTTTTTCACATGTCCTTAGGTTTCATTCAATCACATATCAAAACAACATAACTATCACAATACATAACAATCCAATTAGTCATTCAAGAATTTATAATATACCTACTTATCATAATTATACAACAACAAACCATCACAACAATTAACAAATATCCACATATTCACATGTATTGCAATTAGTCAATCAAACATTTGAAATGTTCATAGTTATCCACATCACACCATAACACATAATTCATTGCAGGCTTATTTAACATTTTAGTCCCTGAACTTAGGTGCTCTTTTGGAATTGGTCCTTAAATTTTTTTTTTATGTTTTAGGTCCCTGAACTTTGTTCAATTTTTGGAAATGATCCTTTCGTCGCTTAAGTAGTGATATGATTGAGAATATGCCACATCACCTTTACGAAAGGACCATTTCCAAAAATTAAACAAAGTTCAGGGACCTAAAACAACGAAAAAAAAGTTTAAGGACCAATTTCAAAAGAGCACCTAAGTTCAGGGACTAAAATGTTAAATAAGCCTTCATTGCACATATCCTCTTGCAATTCAATTTCCCCTTTTTATCTTTAATTGGCATATCTTTTTATCATTCAACACATCATCATCTACAATCAATTTAAGTAGATTCCCAGCATATTCATATTTACATTTTACACTTAAAACACCTATTTCAAATCACAATATTCAATTAGATTTTCTTGTTAATTTTTATCCTTTACTTTTAGTTTCGATTAATTACCCTGAGATTCAATCGCAAACATACCCATATATTCTTAGCAGGTATTATAACTAACCAGAAAATACTCTCTAGAGCAAGGTAAAACACCCCTTACCTTTAGACGCTTTAACCCTTAGATTCGTCAAATACCTACGCATCCCGCATGATTCACGCTGCGGCTGGTCCTGAACTTCTTCGTCGTCTAACCGGTCATACGAATTAAATAATAATCAATATAATGCGCTTTACGAAAAAGGACGTTAACTTGAAAACCGAAACAAGTTACTTTCGAAAATATTTAGTTATTCCCAAATCAGAGTAACTAATTAAAATCGTCATAAATAACAACCTAATTAAAAACCGATCATTTTCCAAAATAATATAAAACTTAATCATTATTATCGACACTAATACCATTTATATTATCAAATAATTATTAAACATAACACAAAGCAAATAAAAATTTAATATGGATTTACCCCCAAATCCGATATTCGAAGCACCACCGATAACGAGGATGGTTCAGTCCCAGCTCCTTCATTGGTCACGGGTACGACGGTACCGGCGTCGGTGCAAGCGGTTAGGGCAGCAGCTCCTTCAAACGCACCCCACGGCTGTGACGGTGACAGATAGGTGGCCCACGGTGGTGATAGCAGCGACGATCCGAACCGAAGAGAGGAATGAGATGTTGGCGGTGCTCCACGGCGGCAGCAGCAGCAAAATCAGTGGCGACGGCACAGCGAACAGTGGCAGCGCTCCATGATGGTGAGTGATGGCGGCGTGAATCGCTCGAGGTTCGAATCCACAGCAAGGACACCTGAACCATGGAGGAAGTGACGACAACATAGAGAGCTTGGAAGTGACCATGGCCTATGAACCGCGATTCGCGACTGGGGAAGAGGAGAGAGAGACCGCGAGTGTGGTGGCGAGGAGGACGATTGGGAGAGAAAAAGAAGGGTGCTGCAACGATGATGAAGGTGGCTGCCGGCGGTGGGGGCTGCGGTTGATCGGCGAAGAAGAGAGAACACAAGGGAGAGGACGTTGAGGTGGGGAGGGTGGCGGCGCTGAAGCAAATGAAGAAGAAGGACTTAGGGTTTCCTTCCTTCTTAATATTAGCGCACACACACTTTTTTTTTTTAATTTTACTATTATATTTTTTTTTTGACAAAATTAAATAAATACTAATACAAATCAAATATCAAATAATATAGAAAGTCATAAAATTAGAATCTTGCAAGTATTGAAAATAATTCAATGAGATATATCAAAAGCAAGGTAAAGTATAAAATGTATATTTTTCAGATAGGGTAATTTCTTTAAATGAATCTACTTTCAAATATATAATTAAAATATACTTTCGTAAATACCATAGGATACAACATGTAACACCCCGTAATATAATGAATAATAAACAATAAACGTTTGAAAAATGAAACATAGGACTTTAAATTTTCTTTTATAAATCAGAGTTCACAAATAGCGTTGGGGGCTTTCAATTACAATATAATAAAATACACTTGAGTTCCTTTCTTTCGACTGATCCGCTGAGCACTCTGATCTCCAAGCTCCTTGCTCAAGAACCTAAAATGTTAACCACATAAGGGTGAGACTTTTTCACAACACAGTGGATTAGAAGATAGTAAAACGGTATATAACAAAAACTCAAGGATAATAAGTAAATCAAGCCATGAATTAACAAAATGAATCACATTCACTTATTAACAATTTTTAAATACATTCCATATTTATTCTCTTTCCCTGTTTCATAAAACTGTATGTCACCTCACGGTCAGAGGCCAACATACCCACTTATACATTGCATGTCTCCTCACAGTCAGAGGACAACATACAAACCACATATACATTGTACGTCTCCTCACGGTCAGAGGACAACATACAAACCATATTCTCTTTTTCTTTTTATCTTTGCACCACTAGGAATTAGTGCACCTGCTAGGCAATTCGGCACCTACTAGGGACTTTACACCTGTCAGGACTGAGACACCCATTAGGCATCACCCGTTAGGACAACGCAATTAATTACCTTTCCATTAATTATTCATTTCTCAATTCCAGTCCACAATTCATTAACTTTTTCCGGTGGTTATGCAGTGTATTGATCCATTGGCGCACCGACGCCTAACGGGAATTTAGGACCTAATGGGCAATTTGCCTGACAGGTAATTAGGCCCTAGCAGGCAATTCACCACCTAGCAGGGCACCTAGTGTGCCGGGGCATCCAAGGATCAATTACACTGCATTCCTTTTATTCCATATCAAAACTCATTCACAAAAGTCAAGAACAACATGCACACCATTCATCAAATACTCAGAGAATTGCAAACAATATCAAATATTCATTTTCACCACTTTTAACAGACATAATCATTCCTTTAATTTATAGATCAAACCATAATTTACCGAGCATTTCACAAATCACACATATTTCCAAACATTATTTACACACCAACATTCTCAAGTTATGTGTATATATAAATTCATTTCAAGTTCCAGCTTATTATATCTTTTTACATCACATTTCCATTTTTAATGTTTATACACATACACCATCAATTAAACACATATAGGGTCACATTTCAATTAATCACATATAAAACTCTTAGTGAGCATATCAATTTAACAACCATCAACCAATATTACAAATCAGTCGACATACTCAGGTATGTCTCAGAGTACATGGAATGTAAGTCAACTCCCTAGGGTTCTTCACTTCTTACTTTAGTATTAATAAAAAGAGAATTTAACATAAACAATTTAATTAATATAAAATTAACCGTAAACATACTAATCACCCCTAAATCAACTTTAAATCAAAACCATTTTGCTACCCACAACCCGGTCTAAGTATTAAACTCAAATCCTATTATACACCCTAACTATCCCTAACCCAAAGTGTGGAAAAGAGACTCCCCTTACCTGGAAATCCTAGCAATAACGACAGAGTCACGTTTACATCCACGACTTGCTCCAGGGTCAAGGTCAATAGCGTTGGATCTAAATAGGGACATATGATAAAACTAATTATAACATTAAAATATATATATCAAATAAATTCATTTTTGTCAAAATAATAAATATATATCATTATATAATAAAAATATATCACTTTTCCCTAAAACATATCTTTATTTGAAAATATAGGGATAATAAAAATATTGACGGATCGTCAAATAAATTAGGTAGATGGATAGAGGAAGTTGAGGAGATTATATACCTAGGAAGGATTTGAGATTGAACGGTTGGATCTTGAGTTATTGGACCGGGAAAATTGAAAAAATCTAAATGTTTCCCCTTCTCTAATCCTCGCCTCCGAGATCCCTCTCTCTCTCTGCATATTTCTATTTCACACTCTCACTCTCTCTTCGTCTCTTTCTGTCTCTCTATATATACTCACTTTCTTTGATTTTGTTTCCCTCACCTACTGCTTCTGTCTCTCTCCTGTCTATTTTCTATTTTTCTTTTTCTCTCTGACGGGTTTGGGGGGTATTTCATAATACTTGGGTTGGTTGGGACTTACTAATATCTATGTATATATATATTATCTGAGGCGGTGAGTACATGGGCTGGGTTGGGTAGTTCTTAGGAAAATAAATATAATTTTTATGTTTTGTTCTCATTTGTGGGTCAATGTGTGTATGTATTTTGGATTATAGCTAAAAGTTTGACGATCCAAATAATAAAATACATTTAGGTAAAATAATATTGTATTTTTAATTAATCAAATCTGATTAAAAAATAATAAAGTTATCAGTCCCTCCGGATAGTTATTGCGTAAGAAAAAGTATAAAAATTCAAAAGTAAATATATTTTCTCAATCCCGATATTAAACTTGGTAAAAATAATATTTATAATTTTGAAATAGCAAATTATTATATATAACTTATATTAGTAATTTATTAAACCACTCCAGAAGCTAAAAATAAAACAGTCTCCGATCACTATGAAAATTTACAGGGACGCTCAAAATATTAAGTTAAACATATTTTTCTAAAGAAACTATTTATAAAAATGCCTCTAAGGCTTGCCACTTGAGCTCCCTGTCAAAATGTTAATTAAACTAAATAACAGTACTACTTTATTTTTGGAAAATGTATGATAACAAATTTATACTTATTTTGACTAGAAAACATATTTCAAATATAATGATGAAATCAAAATTTTATTCCGAGACTCAAATCTTGAAAACATCATAATAAATCATTTAATTATTTTACTAAAAGTATTAGAAATAACGGGATATTACAATTCTCCCCCACTTATTGGAATTTCGTCCCTGAAATTCCATCTGATTCCTTTAATGGAGAACCATCCCTAATACAAGGTTTCTTGGCCGTGATACTCACTTCTCTTGGTTTCACTCCCCCACTTGGATTAGGCGTACTACTTGGCATTAAGAAGCAGCTAATGTCTTGCACTCCACGAAGGGTTCCATTCGGTTGGTTTCGATGTGGAAACACTATAGGGTTTTCCCCAAAATCAGGCTTAACTCTTCAAGGAAGTTGGAAATGGTTCTAGGATCCACTGGGTTCTCTCAGGAATTTTACCCCAAGGATTTGGAAAGGGTACTATTACACTCTGAATGCTAATGCCCTTGAGGGTGTGATTATAATCTAGCCCTAAACATACCACTTAAATTCTATTCCTAGGCCCTAATCACACACATTCATCATTCAAACAAACATAAATCATATAATAGTCATTCAAAGTTCAAATATTCACAACAATAGTCCACAACATCATACGCTCCAAACATAAACATGACTCAACCCTACATCCTCCTAAGCTAGTCCTTGTCTACCCTGCCTAACCTAGGGTCAAATCTTACCTCTACACACACATTCATCACAATCATCACATATTTGAAAATCGGTTCAAAAGGGGTTCGGGGAATAGGACTTATATAATTTGTTACCAAAAATACGTTTTCGTCAATTCAATTCTCTAGCGTTAGGAAAACTTGAAATTAGTGTCCCTGTACATAAAAGAACACCATGGTAAATTTTCAAGTCAATTAGAGTTCATTAGGTTCATTTTTGACCCTGCGACCACTTTGTCAAAGATTTGTAATGGTCGGGGTGAACCTACGTCAAATTTACTTAAAAATTGTAAACAAACTCCAATTGGCCTAAAAATTTAAAGGGACAACACCTAAACTTAGCCCAAGGTCATGTAAGATTGTCAAACCAATCAGAGCACGTTAAATTCATTTCAGTTAAAACGTCAACTTGCTCCCATTGGCTTGAAATGTTACATGAACAAAGATTCAACCTTAGGGTGTTTAGGCCAAAATTTTCCAAGTCAAACAAATACCCTAAACCCCAAAACTTGGTTTTCCAGTTTATATAAAAACCCTTATTTCCCAACGGTCATCTAACCACGAACACATACATCTTTAAAAATCCTTGGTTTGAACAATCACTAAGTATGGGGATTTAAAAATTTAAAAGAAGATCCCATACTAGTAAAACATTTAGAAAAACAATTTTAAATTTACAAAATCAAAATTCTTTGGAAATTCAGTTCCTCTCTTGATGAGGAACAATTTGTTTCATTTGAAAATTCAATAAAATTTTTAATCGTGCACTTCACCATGAAGAGCTACCTCCATCTGATTTCATAAGAACCTAGATGAAGGAGTGAAAGAAAAAGGTAGGCGAAAGAAAAAGGGAATATGCCTTGGACTTGAAAAAATTTAGTTTAGTATGTCTTCAAAAGTTGAAACAACTATATTCCCCTTGACTTCAAGTTTGAAAATTGAATTTTCATTCTGAATTGATTTGAGTCGCTTAAGAAGGGTTCCAATTTAATCGAAGTGTGACTTGGTTAAAAACAATTCATTTAATTCACTCCTCGATTACTTAAGAATCCTTGTTTTTCTTACTATTTCTTAAAAATTTGACGTGCGACCTCACGATCTATTTGGAATGATTGTGGTTCGGTGCACCCTTTTTAAATTCATTTTAAACACTCACGTTATCAAACAAACATTCATCCTAACATCCTTTCACAAACATCAAGCAAAAATTCATTTCTCGTATAAAAATATCAAACACGTATATCAATCAAACATACACAAACGTAATCAGTTTCAGCCTGAATACAATTTCCAAAAACAACACTCTTAGTAAATGCTTAGTGGAAAATAGTTTGAAACTTTCAAGCATGGGGGTGGAAATTGAAAAGCTCTTAGTTTAAAAATTGTTTGAAAACATTTTCAAAAGTTTAAACTCATCCCCACATAAGCATAGACTTAATATGTGCAAAACTACTAACACCAATCTAGACTGAAGTGATGCGAGAACCTTTAGATTGAATTCCAACCCTTTTTCTCGATTAAAGAAACCTCTTTCCATTTATAAAATCTTATAGTTATACTCGGGTTCAAATCAAATCAATAGGAACTCCATAATTATCCTTCGTTTAGTATTAAAATCACCGGAATTAAATTAGCCGTGGAATCAACTACAAATTTAATACAAATGTCTTTGTTCTTTTTCATGGATCCTAATCTAGTCGATGTGAACCAAATCACTCAGTTAGATTAGTATCAAGTCAATAAATTATTTTTAATTTTCATGATTCCACTTCTACTTTGATTCCGACTACTTTAACGCTAAATTATTCCACGTGAAAACATTTTTCGAGAACCTTTTGATGAAATTCTAACCGTTTCACCAGCTTGGACAAAAAGTTACTTTTATGATTGCAATTCAAAGTGATATAGTTCAGCGGTTCGAATCCAATCGATCAGTACTCATTTCTTGTTTTCCCCGGTTGGTATCACAGTTAATCGAATTGAGATTAGCTATGGAATTCGACCATTAATTTAATTTAAACATTGTTTTTGGTTTTTTTTGTTCTCTTAGATACTAGTCTAATCGACATGAACTTAGTCACTCGATTGGATTAGTATTCAAGATTATAATTTATTTATTCCATGCGATTCCATATCTAATCTCTGTTCAATTACTTTGACACCAAGTTGCTCAACAAACATACATTGAAACCACCCACAAATGCACATAGCAAAGCAACCAACATAAAAGAACTAACACAAAAGTTTTATACATAGAAAATCAGTTACTAATTCACGATAATGCACAAACTCCTAGATTACGACGATGTCACCTCCCGATAAATGCAACATCGGATTGGCCAATTCCGACACTACATTCCATCAGTGGTAATAGCCCTCGCCATCCAGTTAAAGTTTATGCACTTCATTTTTGATTAGCAAGATTTCCTTTGTAAGAAACTTAAATTTTTCATCCTTAAGCAAAAATCAATTTGCACCCTTTAAGTTTCCTGTTTGCAAATGGAAAAATACTTACAAGATGTGATTCCTTGAATCCCTAAGGGAACCGCTTAGGTTCCAAAGAATTCACTTTCCTTTCCACTTTTATACACCATTTTTTTTTTCAAAATTTTACAATTGCTAGTATCCCCATTTGCAAACAAAAACTCATTCCGCTTATACAAAGCACATTAGTCAATCACAATTAAGCATTTAATACCAAACATATTCATCCATCACTTAATCTTAAAATTTCCACTAGAAAGGGTCTCACCACTGGAAAAGAAGCTTGAGATGAGAGTGTTCGCAGCGAAATCGGGACCACTTTCCCTCAGGTCGGAAGGAAGGAACTGCTCTGATACCATAAATGTAACACACCGTAATATAATGAATAATAAACAATAAACGTTTGAAAAATGAAACATAGGACTTAATTTTCTTTTATAAATCAGAGTTCACAAATAGCGTTGGGGCTTTCAATTACAATATAATAAAATACACTTGAGTTCCTTTCTTTCGACTGATCCGCTGAGCACTCTGATCTCCAAGCTCCTTGCTCAAGAACCTAAAATGTTAACCACATAAGGGTGAGACTTTTTCACAACACAGTGGATTAGAAGATAGTAAAACGGTATATAACAAAAACTCAAGGATAATAAGTAAATCAAGCCATGGATTAACAAAATGAATCACATTCACTTATTAACAATTTTTAAATACATTCCATATTTATTCTCTTTCCCTGTTTCATAAAACTGTATGTCACCTCACGGTCAGAGGCCAACATACCCACTTATACATTGTATGTCTCCTCACAGTCAGAGGACAACATACAAACCACATATACATTGTACGTCTCCTCACGGTCAGAGGACAACATACAAACCATATTCTCTTTTTCTTTTTATCTTTGCACCACTAGGAATTAGCGCACCTGCTAGGCAATTCGGCACCTACTAGGGACTTTACACCTGTCAGGACTGAGACACCCATTAGGCATCACCCGTTAGGACAATGCAATTAATTACCTTTCCATTAATTATTCATTTCTCAATTCCAGTCCACAATTCATTAACTTTTTCCGGTGGTTATGCATTGTATTGATCCATTGGCGCAACGACGCCTAACGGGAATTTAGGACCTAAGGGGAATTTAGGACCTAATGGGCAATTTGCCTGACAGGTAATTAGGCCCTAGCAGGCAATTCACCACCTAGCAGGGCACCTAGTGTGTCGGGGCATCCAAGGATCAATTACACTGCATTCCTTTTATTCCATATCAAAACTCATTCACAAAAGTCAAGAACAACATGCACACCATTCATCAAATACTCAGAGAATTGCAAACAATATCAAATATTCATTTTCACCACTTTTAACAGACATAATCATTCCTTTAATTTATAGATCAAACCATAATTTACCGAGCATTTCACAAATCACACATATTTCCAAACATTATTTACACACCAACATTCTCAAGTTATGTCTATATATAAATTCATTTCAAGTTCCAGCTTATTATATCTTTTTACATCACATTTCCATTTTTAATGTTTATACACATACACCATCAATTAAACACATATAGGGTCACATTTCAATTAATCACATATAAAACTCTTAGTGAGCATATCAATTTAACAACCATCAACCAATATTACAAATCAGTCGACATACTCAGGTATGTCTCAGAGTACATGGAATGTAAGTCAACTCCCTAGGGTTCTTCACTTCTTACTTTAGTATTAATAAAAAGAGAATTTAACATAAACAATTTAATTAATATAAAATTAACCGTAAACATACTAATCACCCCTAAATCAACTTTAAATCAAAACCATTTTGCTACCCACAACCCGGTCTAAGTATTAAACTCAAATCCTATTATACACCCTAACTATCCCTAACCCAAAGTGTGGAAAAGAGACTCCTCTTACCTGGAAATCCTAGCAATAACGACAGAGTCACGTTTACATCCATGACTTGCTCCAGGGTCAAGGTCAATAGCGTTGGATCTAAATAGGGACATATGATAAAACTAATTATAACATTAAAATATATATATCAAATAAATTCATTTTTGTCAAAATAATAAATATATATCATTATATAATAAAAATATATCACTTTTCCCTAAAACATATCTTTATTTGAAAATATAGGGATAATAAAAATATTGACGGATCGTCAAATAAATTAGGTAGATGAATAGAGGAAGTTGAAGAGATTATATACCTAGGAAGGATTTGAGATTGAACGGTTGGATCTTGAATTATTGGACCGGGAAAATTGAAAAAATCTAAATGTTTCCCCTTCTCTAATCCTCGCCTCCGAGATCCCTCTCTCTCTCTCTGCATATTTCTATTTCACACTCTCACTCTCTCTTCGTCTCTTTCTGTCTCTCTATATATACTCACTTTCTTTGATTTTGTTTCCCTCACCTACTGCTTCTATCTCTCTCCCGTCTATTTTCTATTTTTCTTTTTCTCTCTGACGGGTTTGGGGGGTATTTCATAATACTTGGGTTGGTTGGGACTTACTAATATCTATGTATATATATATTATCTGAGGCGGTGAGTACATGGGCTGGGTTGGGTAGTTCTTAGGAAAATAAATATAATTTTTATGTTTTGTTCTCATTTGTGGGTCAATGTGTGTATGTATTTTGGATTATAGCTAAAAGTTTGACGATCCAAATAATAAAATACATTTAGGTAAAATAATATTGTATTTTTAATTAATCAAATCTGATTAAAAAATAATAAAGTTATCAGTCCCTCCGGATAGTTATTGCGTAAGAAAAAGTATAAAAATTCAAAAGTAAATATATTTTCTCAATCCCGATATTAAACTTGGTAAAAATAATATTTATAATTTTGAAATAGCAAATTATTATATATAACTTATATTAGTAATTTATTAAACCACTCCAGAAGCTAAAAAGAAAACAGCCTCCGATCACTATGAAAATTTACAGGGACGCTCAAAATATTAAGTTAAACATATTTTTCTAAAGAAACTATTTATAAAAATGCCTCTAAGGCTTGCCACTTGAGCTCCCTGTCAAAATGTTAATTAAACTAAATAAAAGTACTACTTTATTTTTGGAAAACGTATGATAACAAATTTATACTTATTTTGACTAGAAAACATATTTCAAATATAATGATGAAATCAGAATTTTATTCCGAGACTCAAATCTTGAAAACATCATATTAAATCATTTAATTATTTTACTAAAAGTATTAGAAATAACGGGATGTTACACAACACTCTAATGATAAATTTCAAGGATTAACTATTGTTTAAAGGAAATACCAACAACAAGGTTTAAGTATCACATTAATACAAATAGGGATGCCATAAGGGTAGTACCTTGAAATCATATGAAACATTCATTTAATATTGAGTATATATATAAATCAAGGTAAAGTATGGAAAGTATATTTTTAAAATAGGATATTTAATTTAAAATATACGGATAAAAATGTATTTTCCTAAATAATATAACGTACTTTACGAAAATACCCAACAGTTAAATAATTATATACGAGAATTAATCACTTAATTTGATAAAACTCAATTTATAAAGCAAAAGAAAATCTGGATGTTACAGACTAGGCCTTTCGACGGGAAGGCTGAACCATTATAAAATTCCTGGTGCAAGCTTTTCTATCCCTATCTCTTTACTTTCCGCATTTTTCATTTATTTTACGTTTCCGCGCTACTCAATTTTCTATTTCAATCGATTTCGTTCTCCTTCACAAACGTATAATCTCTCCATCGCGAAACATTTTTTTAATCGTAAGGGATTTCACAATAATTTAATAAAACTCGATTCACCCCCCCCCCCTCTCGAGATTTTGAGGCCAAACCCAACAATAACATTACTCATATGGAGAACCTTTCTTGTCGGATCATGCTTGCGAGGACAAGAATCAAGACCATATGCTCTGATACCATAAAAGGTGTGACACACGCTCTTTAAGCGAATCTTTATAGTTAAATAAAGATATAATATAAAGAATATGGACTTGTGTTGTATATAAAAGATGGTAAATATGAACCCATAAAGTAATGTTCTTTTGAAACGAATCTTAATATCAGAGTATGCGAAAATTAATTTAAATAGGAACCTTGAGTTTATAACGTCAACTGATAAATAACTATATATATATAGAGAGAGAGATGAAAGATAACATAAGTGTAGCAAAAGTACATCAAGGTCCAAGGTGGTGATAACAACAGATCCACAGGTACAAGTCCATAAAGGCTAAATAAAAAGATAGACCATCTCACTGAAATCTCTCAAAAATATATATAATATAGATACAGAGCCAAAATATGAAATCTCAGCGATGGTCTGATGATCCTCCTCCAAGCCATAATCCTCCTTAGGTCTCCAGCTGCTGCTCCACATGTCCCACATCCTAACTATCTATATCATGCATCGCCCGGTGGATCCCCAACTCCCCACTGGCTCCTAGTGGAATGCTCGACTGGTTCTCCCTCACTCTCTGCCTCCTCGGGGTCCTCCTCAACCTCGTCCGACTGAGTCGGTACCCTACCACTGGGCACTGAGTCAGCTAATGGAGTCCCATGAATCGGACTCATCGGACTAGGAACAGGAGTCTCCTCTCGAATCACACGGGAAGCTGAGGGATGAGATCGGGTAGCTGCTGTAAATCGAAAAGTATAAAAACGACGAGCTGGTCAAGCCGGGGGTTGTCCATGGTAAGTATAAAAAGGGGGCACATGCAGGGTATAGATAATAGTGATGCGGAACTTACGAGGACGGACACGAGCCAAGGGATTGGGGTGATAGAGGTTCAGTTCTACCTCCCCCTCGAAGATGGCTCTGTGGTCCTCGTAGTACCACACTCCACTAAGAAGTGGGTGAAACTCTATGCAAGCTAGAAAGTGAGACATCACCTAGAATGGGCATAAGGGGTAAGCAATACAGTTCACATAATCGAATAAGAATAATTAAAGCAAATAAACAATCACATATACCAAGTAGTCAAGTGATATGCATAAACATATGAGCAAACCAGTTTTATTATAATTAATCTCTTTAATTATATGGCATGATGCATGCTCACTATCTCTCAATTCCTGAGATTCTCCAACTATCACTTTATGGACGTTCATCAAAACAACCCAAATACGTTCCCATAACGTATATCGAACCTGCTCGGAATGTGATACATAACGTCATCCATCGATGAACGTCACGCTGCGAAGACGTAATAACCACATCAACAACATCCCACAATGCTGGCCACATTACCAAAATGTGTCATCAAGCAAGCCGCGCAAACATGCTTGGAACGTGGTACATAACGCCACTACCAAAGTGCGCGTCACGTCGCGAAGACGTAATAACCAAGGAATGTGTCATCAAGCAGTTGCAAACAATTTGGTACTCCCAGAGTACCCTCCTCATGTTACTCGAACATGACAAACGATATCCTATCGCCATATCACCATGTATGAATGCACACAAATATTCCATTTAAGATTATCCTTTAATCTCATTATGTGCAACATGTAATAAATTCATCAATGTAATTATCGATGTAATTGATCACATCAAAACTTCTTTGGAACATGATTTATTCCTTTGTTGGCTGATTCTGATTCTGATTCTGCTACATTTTTTCCAACACTGCAGTAATTCACTCCAACATCTCATTCGTATGGTCTCTATAATGCGCCGCCATAGTAGACCTGCACTATGGACTTGGGTCATTTAAGGTCTATCGAACTGCTACTTACCATCTAATTCTATCTTAGACAAAACATTCATAAGACTTAAGCTATACGAAATAAATCAGATAGCGAAGAAACATTACTCATATGGAGAACCTTTCTTGTCGGATCATGCTTGCAAGGACCAAGAATCAGGACCATATGCTTTGATACCATAAAAGGTGTGACACACGCTCTTTAAGCGAATCTTTATAGTTAAATAAAGATATAATATAAAGAATATGGACTTGCGTTGTATATAAAAGATGGTAAATAAAAATTTCCAATGAACAATAAAGTTTAATATACTGAAGTTATAAAATGATTGTCTTAGGAGACGAAAAGATTAAGAGTCGAGACTATATGTCATGGTACACAAAATAGGTTTTTCATAAAAGGTATTGTTATCTCGAACCCATAAAGTAGAGTTCTTTTGAAACGAATATTAATATCAGAGTATGCGGAAATTAATTTAAGTAGGAACCTTGAGTTTATAACGTCAATTGATAAATAACTATATATATATAGATGAAAGATAACATAAGTGTAGCAAAGGTACATCAAGGTCCAAGGTGGTGATAACAACAGATCCATAGGTACAAGTCCATAAAGGCTAAATAAAAAGATAGACCATCTCACTGAAATCTCTCAAAAATATATATAATATAGATACAGAGCCAAAATATGAAATCTCAGCGATGGTCTGATGATCCTCCTCCAAGCCATAATCCTCCTTAGGTCTCCAACTGTTGCTCCACATGTCCCACATCCTAACTATCTATATCATGCATCGCCCGGTGGATCCCCAACTCCCCACTGGCTCCCAGTGGAATGCTCGATTGGTTCTCCCTCACTCTCTACCTCCTCGGGGTCCTCCTCAACCTCGTTCGACTGAGTCGGTACCCTACCACTGGGCACTGGGTCAGCTGATGGAGTCCCATGAATCGGACTCATCAAACTAGGAACAGGAGTCTCCTCTCGAATCACACATGAAGCAGAGGGATGAGATCGGGTAGCTGCTGTAAATCGAAAAGTATGAAAACGACGAGCAGGTCGAGCCGGGGGTGGTCCATGCTAAGTATAAAAAGGGGGCACATGCAGGGTATAGATAATGAGGATGCGGAACCTATGAGGATGGACACGAGCCAAGGGATTGGGGTGATAGAGGTTCACCTCTACCTCCCCCTCGAAGGTGGCTCTTTGGTCCTCGTAGTACCACACTCCACTAGGAAGTGGGTGAAACTCTATGCAAGCTAGAAAGCGAGCCATCACCTAGAATGGGCATAAGGGGTAAGCAATACAGTTCACATAATCGAATAAAAATAATTAAAGCAAATAAACAATCACATATACCAAGTAGTCAAGTGATATGCATAAACATATGAGCAAGCCAGTTTTATTATAATTAATCTCTTTAATTATATAGCATGATGCATGCTCACTATCTCTCAATTCCTGAGATTCTCCAACTATCACTTTATGGACGTCCATCCAAACAACCCAAATACGTTCTCATAACGTATAGCGAACCTGCTTGGAACGTGATACATAACGTCATCCATCGATGAACGTCACGCCGCGAAGACATAATAACCACATCAACAGCATCCCACAATGTTGGCCACATTACCAAAATGTGTCATCGAGCAAGCCGCGCAAACATTCTTGGAACGTGGTACATAACGCCACTACCAAAGTGCACGTCACATCGCGAAGACGTAATAACCACATCAATAGTATTCTACAATACTGGCCACATTCCACCAAGGAATGTGTCATCAAGCAGTTGCAAACAATTTGGTACTCCCAGAGTACCCTCCTCATGTTACTCGAACATGACAAACGATATCCTATCGCCATATCACCATGTATGGATGCACATAAATATTCCATTTAAGATTATCCTTTAATCTCATTATGTGCAACATGTAATAAATTCATCAATGTAATTATCGATGTAATTGATCACATCATAACTTCTTTGGAACATGATTTATTCCTTATAAGTGTCATTAGGCTTTAAAAAATTCTTGCTATAATTGAAAATTGCATTTTTTCAGTATTCTGACCAAAAAGACTTGAGTCTTTTCCAAAAGACTCGAGTAGTTCATCATTCTGTCCAGAATACTCGAGTGGTTCATATGAGACTCGAGTGGATCATAAGATTTCTGAAAAGTTTATGTTTCAGGTTTTCCAAAAATACTCGAGTAGTTTATGAAATACTCGAGTCGTTCATCAACCCAGAATACTCGAGTGGTTCATGCAAGACTCGAGTAGTTCATCAGAAAGGTTAATTTGTTGCACCAGTCAATACTCTAGTCTTGACTCAGATACTCAAGTGTTGGTGCTATCAGACGCACTGGTGCATCAAAAAACACTCGAGTCTCGAGTCAAATACTCGAGTCTTGACTACTGTAAACACTGAAAATTGCATTTTAACATACCATTTTCAATTCTAGCCAAAACTAATCAAAACCAATGATCAACAGAGTTATATTTATGCATAATAAACATGTTCCAACACAGAAATTACATCTAATTACAGTGAATCAAAACTGAGCATCAATTATGCATAAAAATCACATTTTGAGCAACTTAACATACCAAATTCAATTCTATACACTTTTGGCATGAAAACAACTTGCATTCAGCTCACATGAAACATAGTAAACTTGCTCAAAACAAGGTTTCAACTCAGAGAGACCTCCAAGCCTTAAACCTATTTCAATCTATGCCCATAGAGTCTCATTGTGACTCTTCACATAAAATTCAACATAATTAAACTTATTCTAGTGAATGAATAGCTTCACCCTTACCTCTAGACCGTGAATCAACAAGAAATTTGCAGAGAAATTGGCTGGAACTCCAAAACCCACAAAATCCTTTGCATGCAGACAGAGTTGAACAGGGTTCAAAGACCAGAGATTTTAACATGCAAAATCGTTTTAAAAATTGGGGAAATTGGTTAGGACTTATTCTCTGCAACATAAACTAAAGATAGGAATAGAATTGAGGGTCATAGGGTTCATGAACTTACCAAAATCAGAGCTTGAAGTAAGCTCCAGACCTCGGTTTTAAACCTTGACAGCAAAAACTCCCTCTCTTTCGAGCTTCTATTCTTCCTCTACACAAATCCTCAACTCACGATTTTTGTTTCTTTGTAAAGCTCGTGATGTGATTTACAATGGTGTATAACATTCTCTACAACTCTCAGAATCAGACGAGAACGAAGGGAACGAAATTAAGAACCCTAACCTTCGAATTTTTCAGAGCAATTCAACAAAATGGGTTGATTTTCATCAACAATCAGCTTAAATACATGGAGTCATTGATCATGCACAGCGACACGACATCAGGAAGGCATGGTTGAGTGGGCTTCGTGTCAACTCGTGGATTCAACGAGTTGTTGACTCATCAAACGCACTAACGAGTGCTGAACTGTCAAAAATACTCGAGTCTTGGCCTAAATACTCGAGTCTTTTCGCTCATTTTTTAAAAATAATTAATTTAATTCCTTTCCCTACAAAATCTTTCTAATATTGCTTCTAGGTCCTAAAACAGGGACTAATATGCAAAAACCCCATTTTTACATATTATTAAATATCAAAATATTTTTCATACCTTTTTATTTAACTTAAGCACACACATAAACATATATTTAATCAAAATTAAATATAAAATAAATAATTATAATTAAAAGAAATTATTATGAATAAACTTTCGTAATAAAATTTTTATAAATCAGGGACTAAAAATTTGGGGTGTTACACCAGCAACCAAATAATTTGTTTTAAAATATTTTGTTAATTTTTTTGAAGTATTTAACATGTACTCAAAAGTTGGATTTGATTTGAGAAAGTAAAGGTTTCTTTTACGATTATCCGATAAGGATTTAAAACGCGTTTTAAAAAGTAAATTGATATTAAGCATGAATGTTAGTTAAGTGACTTGTATTAATTATGTGTCTTGTTTTAAGCAAAGGAATTGTCAGTCGGAGTTTTGGAGCTGCTGTCAGTCGGGAGGACTCGCATCGGTTTCTGACAGATAATTGCTAGATTTAAGGTGAGAGAGGGACTTTCCCCAGACACTATGGTATTTAGGTAATTATTAAGACGTTTCGTATCATCTGAAAGATCGGAACTTAGTGGTCTCTGGGTCAGTAGTATCGTGGCAATTGTTTGTGTGTTCGGCCACGTATACGAAGGAGACTAGGACCACACACCTTATGATGCATGATGTTATTAATGTGAATATGCCATGATGATATGAATTGTTCTTATTATTATGCATGATGAATATTTGGTATATAATGATGTTAATTCCTAGAACTTGGTGAGATGTTTGCATGTTTAATCCACGATGGGAATTGAGTGAGGCAATGGAAATTATGGAAAATAATGATGCTAATGAGAATAATGCGATGGTAGTTAATTAAGTGATGAAAAGAGAAAGAGTTTGAATAATGACGCGATGTGTCGATAAGCTCTGGAAATCTTGGATATGGAAGTGCAAGGAAAAAAATGATAAGTCTAATATGATTGGAATCCGAGACACGTGTGTGACGAGCAGCGAAAGAACTAGTGTAATTTGTACCTGCTCGAGGAACTCTTCAAGGTGTATGATTGACGTGACGCATTCGTCGAGTTGAGGAGCTCCCCGACGTGATCAATGATCGTGACGATTGCGAAATATCGAGAAAGTGTTAATGCGGAAGATCGGATTAGATTAACATACTAATAAGACATTAGGATTCATCCCTTCCGTGATCGGATTGGATCACGGAAGGGATGAACAAGGATGACTCGTCTGAACTTAGGATTAATTAACATACTAATAAGACATTATGTAACACCCAGATTTTATAACATAAAATATACATGAATAAAAGTTTTGGAAATAAAGAGGGAACTTTAAAAGTTGTTTTATTAAATAAAATACATGAACCAGAGTTTGAAATTAAAACAGATAACTTGAAAATTTTCATTTATAAATTAAGTTTGTACAAAATGTGGGGCACCCAATTACAATATAAACAGTTTGTACACAATTTTCCTTTCTTTCGACTTGTTCCGCTGCGCACTCTGATCTCCAGGCTTCTTGAACATGTACTTAAAATGTTAACCACTAAGGGTGAGATCTTTCACAGGACAGTGAATTAAAAAGACAGTATACAATTCATAATAAAACTCAAAGATAATAATTAAATCAAAGAATAGAGATAACAAGTTACCATCACATTCACAATTTGGTTTCCTTTCGATTCGTTCAATATTCTTTTCCAATATCCATTATTCATTCCATTTCATTTCATTCATATTCCGGTTTGCACTCCATTTCCAATTCCCTTTCCCTTTTTCCCATTTTATGATCGCACACATTCACAATTAAGCCGTTATAACACTTAGTCACAATTATAAGCATTTAGCACTTAGATTGTATAATAATTAATTAACACTCAATAGCAATCAACAAATCAGCAGATAACCAATAAATCAATCAACATACTCAGGTATGTCTCAGGATGCTATAATTATGTCATCTCCCTAAAGTTCTTCACTTCCTACTTTAACAATACACAAAATAATTTAATATATACATTTACAATGATATCATAATCAACTAAAAATACAAGAATAACTCTAATCAAACACCAATTTGCTACCCACACTCTAATTTAACTATTAACTCCAAATCCTATTATAAACCCTAACTATCCCTAACTCAAAGTGTGGAAAGAGTCTCCCCTTACCTTTTGAAGAGAAGAGGAGAAGGTGAGGGTGTGAGTTGCACTCCACCAAGCCCTTGGGATAAGCTCCTAAGTCTCGAATTCCTTGCTCCTTAACAAATCCCTAGCTTCCCTTGATGATTTCCCAACTCTATGTGGATGATTGAGAGAGTTAGGGTTTTGAGTAAGAATTGGGGATTTGAGAGAAAGAGATGAAATTGGTGTTTTTGTTGATGGAGAATGATGGGGAATTGATGGGAGGGGATTATAGGTTGATGGATTGGAGTTATTTGGTGTTATTTTGATCTTAGAGAAGGATTGGGTGAGAGAGAGAAGAAGGGTTCGAATGGGAGAAGGATAAAACAATGAGAAACAATATATGAAAATCGTGTTTTAAGTCTGAGTTGACAGTGGTTAATCGATTAACCTCTTTGGTTAATCGATTAACACCTGTTAGTTGCACAAGGTTAATCGATTAAAACATGAGTTAATCGATTAGTTCCTGAAGGTGCTCTTAATTCTAATCGATTAAGCTAAGCCTTACTTGATTAGTGGCTGAATGTGGCTCAAAAACTAATCGATTAAGGGACCTCTTAATCGATTAATGGCCTAGGTTTTCCTTTCTTTCATGCATTGTAAGAGTTCTAAGCCATACCCAACCCATACTAACTTACTCCTATCATACTTCCACTTTCTAGGCCCCTTCTAGGCATCTCTTAGCACACACACACAAACATCACAATCATAAATTACAATAATGAACACATAAATCACAAACACGGAAGGACGAAACGAACTAACAATCGAATTCTAGACTTAACCTCTTCTTAAACACTCGATCTAACCCGACCGACTTAAGACAAACCTCTAACCACTTAACCCTAATACCAAAAACGCTTGAGGTATAATCAACAGGGTCGAATAGAAGGCAAATGCCTCGCACACCTATTAAATTCCGTAACTCAGTCGAAACGTGAGTTCGAAGGAATTCTCCGAGCATAGACGCCACGGTCTATCCTTATACTCAAGGCTCTACCCTAGGATCCTTCACCGACTCACTCTAATAAGGTCAAAGTACTAAAAACATTTATAATGACTCTGGAACACTTCGACATCCGAATCTACACAATGTCCTACTCTCACAATCGCAACCACACCAATCTAAACCTAAACCAATTACCCTTCGACTATAACTACCGACTCTAGAACACTTCCCTAGCCATCCTAACGATGCGATCACATAACAAATACACACATACACGCAAGGAAACAAGTACAATTACTTACACTTAGGAATGCACATAAGCACATGCACATACACATACATCCTAACTCAACCTAAATATATATATACACACATACACACATGCAAATACCAACACACACACATTCATATACACAAGAATATAATTACAAACACTAATATCTACATAAGGAATGTATTTATATATATATATAACTATACACATACATTAGGAAAAAGGTTTTCAAACACTTATACATATACATATTTTAGCTCAACATAATTATACATATACGCAGATACTAAGAAAATAGTTGTAAATCGTTTTTCATACGTCACTTTTATATACGCAAAAGATTCTTAAATATAATTATTAAGTTAAAAAAACCAGGATGTCACAATTCTCCCCCACTTATAAGAATTTCGTCCCCGAAATTCACTCTTTGAAAAACATTTAAAAATAATGGAGGGAGGTTTTTTTAAAATTAACAAAATACTCGAAGTTTCAAAAAAATCATTTAGTTTCCCATAGTAAAATCATAATAATAAGATAATGATTTTCTCAAAATCTCCACAATCTTAAATTCTATCCCCGGGTGTGCTCCCCCACTTAGGCTTGGGTTATCCTTATAAACTCAGACTCAATGTCTTAGTCGAGATAAGGTGGTTCTATTCGACTGGTTCTAACCCTTGGGTCTACTTGGTAAGCACTAAAGTTTTCTAATCTTTGAGAACTTCCAAAAGTTGTGGGACTTTTGACGAGGTGAGGTGATTTCCTCATCGATTATTTTCTCACTAATGGTTTCCCTTCCCAGAACTTGCATAAAAATTAGTCAGAAGTTCTCTGATAATTATTATGCCATGGTTGGTTCTATTCTTAAGATACTCTCTAGTCTTGGTGATCTACAACTATGAAGGTTATTCTCGTTCCTTAGTGCCCTACCAACTGAAGGTATGGTTTACAATTCTATGTTCTTTTGGTTGGCTTCCTTAGCTTAGGTAGGCGTTGGCACTCTTACTCACAGTCCCACTCCGGCAATATAGGTTTGGAAATCTACTAACTATTTTGGCCTCTCTTAAATCTTGAAAAATTGGAGAGTATTTGTAGGTGTTAATTATAGGTTAGTCATTTATCCGACTTAGGACTTAGGTTTTGGTTTACTATCTCCCTTAAAGTACTCACTGGTCCCTGCTAACCTAGCATACTCTTGGGATAGTAAAACACAACTCTAATCCTTATGTGACATGGCCCTAGAACACTTTACTTTATTCGGTTTCCAAACGAAAGGTCTCGATAGTCCTTTGGTTTCGCAGTTTACTAAATTGGTCAATTTTCGTTGGCGCTATGGTTCTCCTGTGGATACCATGGGGAAAACTAACATTGCAGAGTTTTCGAGAAATACTTTATTATAACAAGGCGAAGAAAAACAAAAGTTTACGTATACATATATGAATATACATGTACCCAAACATAAGCATATCATGAAAATATATACATATATATTATTATTCATATTTTCAAAACTTAGCTTGAAAACTCTTTTTAAAACAATTCAAGGAAACCTTTTATATATATCGTTAAATACACACGTATAAACATAGTTCAAATTAGTGCATCAACCTCCCGATTGAACTTAAATCCCTGGTTCTGCTTACATGAAGACCCCTTGTCATTCACAAATTTAATTATTACCATTCGGGGTTTAAGTTCAACTGAGAGGGCTCCACACTTGGCTTTCGTTTCGTGTTGAAGTTATCAGACTCAATTTAGTAGTGGAAACCAACCACAAGTTCAACATAAACGTTGTTGTGGTTTTCTTGGATTTCAGTCTAACCGATGCCAACTAAGTCACTCAGTTAGATTAGAATCACGAAAATAAATTATTTGATTTTCATGGTTCCACTCCCAATCTTTGTTCGCTTACTTTAACACTAGATTATTCCACATCCAAACATATTTCGAGGACTCTTAATTGAATTCGAACCGCTTCCCAACTTCGGTAAATATTCCAATTATTCTTGCAAATTTTCAATTGGAATAGTTCGGCGGTTTGAATCAGATCGATTAGCTCTCGATTTCTATTTCACTCTTGGTGTCACAACTACTTGAATCAAGATTAGCAATGGAATCGACCGTTAATTTAATTTAAATCTTATTTTTCGTTCTCTTTGATACTAATCCAATCAATGTTAATTTAAGCACTTGGTTGTATTAGTATCAAAGTCATAACTCCTTTAATTCTGGCGGTTCCATTTCCAATCGTCGTCCAATCACGTTGACACCACATGATTCAACAAACATACATACAAGACATACACAAATACACATAGTCAGGCAAAGAAAGACCAACAAACAATTGGGCACTAAGGTCTTATACATAGAAAATAGTTTACTAACTCATTGTAGTGCACGAACTCCTAGATTTCGACGACTTCACCTCCCGATAAATGTAATATCGGATTGGCCAGTTCCAACACTACATTAAATCGGTGGTAGTAGCCCTCGCAATCCAATGAATTCCCGTACTACAGTTTCAATTGCCTTGGCATTATCCAGATTTCCTTTGTATAAAACTTTAGCTTTACATTATCCTAATACTTAAAACACTTTTACTTTTTAATGCAATGCAATATAATGCAATATCACTTCTCCCTCTTGTACATTGTGCTTCACATTCTCCCCGCAGGAGGGTTCTTCACACAGTGTACCACTTTTATAACAATTTCACTTTATGTACATTACACCTCACGTTCTCCCCGCAGGAGGGTTCTTCATGCAATGTACCACTTTTAACAATTTCACTTTATGTACATTGCACTTCACGTTCTCCCCGCATGAGGGTTCTTCATGCAATGTACCACTTTTAACAATTTCACTTTATGTACATTGCACTTCACGTTCTCCCCGCAAGAGGGTTCTTCATGCAATGTACCACTTTTAACAATTTCACTTTTTCCTCACATCCCCTCCACACTTTGGGAAAAACAAACTAGGAGTAAATGTCCCTATTCCTTCCTACATTGCACTTCACATTCTCCCCGCAGGAGGGTTCTTCATGCAATGTAGCCCCTTTGTACTTCACGGTCTCCCCGTAGGAGGGTTCTTCGTACTTGGGGAGGAACCACCCTCCGTAGTCACGAAATAGGTAAGTGACCGATAGAACTACTATAGTGTGCACCGGACCAATCACCAATTCAACTAGTACTTCACATTCTCTTCGAAGGAGGGTTCCTCATACTAGTTTACTACTAGGGTGATCAAAGTCCTCTATAGTAACTCCCGTGATTGTTTAATAAACACAATCAAATCACTGTCTATTCACAGCCATTAGTCCTATGAACCTTCACATTCTCCCCGTAGGAGGGTTCTTCAGTTCATAGAACTTGGATTCGATAATCTTTCCCAAAATTCCTAAGGTCCACCTTTCTCCATGAATGCACGTGTTTCTAGTTCGTTTTAGGGGTACTAATCATCCATTCTTTATTTATATAGATTCATTGGGAGGGTTTTCTAACCTAAGACATGTGGCCATATGATGCAACGATCACATTTCAAATATGCATACACACTTATTCACAAAACACTTAGGAACCAATCATGCACAATTCAATTTTATTTATGCTCAACAATAATATCAAACATACACAACAAACACTTAACATTAACATTTTCACTTGAGCATAAGTCTCACCTTCAGTCAAGAAACTTGAGATAAGAGTGTTTGCAGCGAGATCGGGATTACTTTCCCTCAAGTCGAAAGGAAGAACCGCTCTTATACCATAACTGTAACACCCCGATTTTATAACATAAAATATACATGAATAAAAGTTTTGGAAATAAATAGGGAACTTTAAAAGTTGTTTTATTAAATAAAATACATGAACCAGAGTTTGGAATTAAAACAGATAACTTGAAAAATATCATTTATAAATTAAGTTTGTACAAAATGTGGGGCACCCAATTACAATATAAACAGTTTATACACAATTTTCCCTTCTTTCGACTTGTTCCGCTGCGCACTCTGATCTCCAGGCTTCTAGAACATGTACCTAAAATGTTAACCACTAAGGGTGAGATCTTTCACAGCACAGTGAATTAAAAGGACAGTATACAATTCATAATAAAACTCAAAGATATTAATTAAATCAAAGAATAGAGATAACAAGTTACCATCACATTCACAATTCGGTTTCCTTTCGATTCATTCAATATTCATTTCCAATATCCATTATTCATTCCATTTCATTTCATTCATATTCCAGTTTGCACTCCATTTCCAATTCCCTTTCCCTTTTTCCCATTTTATGATCGCACACATTCACAATTAAGTCGTTATAACACTTAGTCACAATTATAAGCATTTAGCACTTAGATTGTATAATAATTAATTAACACTCAATAGCAATCAACAAATTAGCAGATAACCAATAAATCAATCAACATGCTCAGGTATGTCTCGGGATACTATAATTTAAGTCATCTCCCTAATGTTCTTCACTTCCTACTTTAACAATACACAAAATAATTTAATATATACATTTACAATGATATCATAATCAACTAAGAATACAAGAATAACTCTGATCAAACACCAATTTGCTACCCACACTCTAATTTAACTATTAACTCCAAATCCTATTATATGTTAGAATTATTGATAGGATTGGTAGCCGACACCCAAGAGGGGGTGAATTGGGTGTTTATGAAAACATTGGAAAATATCCGAATTAAATCGTTTTCAACAAATTTAAAGAGATTTTGCAGCGGAAAACAATATATTGACGAAAACGATTGCGCAGAAGCGAATAATATTAATACTATTATGAAAACTAATATGCGTGGATACGAATTAAAACAAGAACAACGAAAACCGTTACCACGCTTATTATCTTAAAACCCTTTTAAAATAGATTATTATGAAAATAATCGTTATGATGCGCAACAAATAAATATAATAATGAAAACGATTATACACACGAGGAAGATAATATTAATAATAATAGTAAAAACTAATACGCGCGGATCAATTAAAACGATACCACCAAAAACGTGATCGCGCTAATTAATTTAAAATCATTTAAATTAATTATTATGAAAGTAGTTGATATGATGCACGATGAACAAATATAGCAACGATAAACACAAGCAACAATAACAACAACGGAAAATAAAAGAGATAGAGATAGAAGAGATTGCACCGGAGATTTTATCCTGGTTCGGCAAACCCGGCCTACGTCCAGTCCCCTAGCGATCTGCTCTAGCTTTCACTATACCAAAGACGCCACGCGTCCCCAAGTACAACCAGAGCGCCCCGCAAGCTACTAGGAACCTCCTTTCGCCAGGGACCTCGATACACAACTAGGAAAACCTTTCCTAGATTTCCAGATAGCCTAACTACTTGGTGACCCACCGTTCGTCTAGCACTACCCACACAACAAAGGGTTCCTCACCCTGCAACCACGAACGCCGCATGTCCGCACTAGGAGATTCACTCCCTAGTCTCTAAGGGTTACACAACCCTTACAACAACGAGTTATGATATGAGATTGGGTACAACCAATATAATGCACTCTTCTTAGTGCTGATACAACAAGATAAGGTCACTCTAACAATAAAGTGTTCTAAGCAACACAGATACAACAATATGGCTCTATGGCAATGGATATATCAAAATAAGTATTAGGCCAACCCTTTTCTTCTTTTCAAAAAGATAAAACGTGAAAAAAAAAGTTTTTCTGAAGAATAGGAGAAGAAGAAAGTTAACGTGTAAAAAAATGAGAGAGTGAGCCTTAAAAACATTTTTGAAATTTGATAACACCATATTTAAAACATGTTTTAAAATCAAAAGCCAAATCACAAAGATTTAAAAACTTAAACCAAGGATTTGATTTTTAAACCAAATAAGTAAATATTTCAAAAACAAAATCAATTTCGAATTTTGAAATCAAATTAGAATCAATTAAGTAAAAACAAATCAGGAAACAAATCAAAATGATTCTGACACGTTTTTCAAAAAATCATTTAAAGTAATTGATTACTTTCCTAAGGTAATCGATTATCACCTTTAAAACTAAAACAAGTAATCGATTATTCAGGGCAAGATAATCGATTACAGAGCCCCTGGAAAAATATGTGATGCAACATTTAAAAGCAGGTAATCGATTACTTAGGAACAGGTAATCGATTACTGTGTCTCTGAAAAATATATGATGCAACAATTCTAATCGATTACTTGAAGCAGGTAATCGATTACTTCTCTTTAAAAAAGTAATTGATTAGCCATTTTCAAATACTCGATTACAAGCACTCTGGTTTTTCTATGATGCAACAAAAGTAATTGATTACGTTGAGAAGGTAATCGATTATCCCTTCTTGCACTTGTAAAAATAGATTTTCATGACTTAGAGAAAACATCCAGAGTTTGTTTCATCATCTATTTCCACAGAAACTAAGTTAAAACAATTTTATGAAAAATCTTTGTAAAACACTTTTCCTTCTCCTTACTTATAAAAACATTCTTCTCCATTAAGTTAAGTTATGGCCTTTATACTTACGTAACTATATCCATTACCTTACATTGTTTTCTAGGGGAAAAGGGAAAGACACAACTTCACCCTTCATTTGCTTGAACCTTGATAGCTTGACTTGTGAGCTTGATTGACTTTGTTTGACTTTATTTGTAATCATCAAAAAATTGAATATTACTTGAAGTCCTTGGGAAGGCTTGACTTCTAACACTCCCCCTTTTGATGATGACAAACTTATTCTGAGTGAATCTGCATCACAAGTGTTAAGCAAGCAAATGTATATAGATAAACCCTTAAAGCCTTACTAGGAAACAAAACTTTAACAATAGGCAGATATAATATTAATATATAAACTCCCCCTGCAGAGATGCATAAAAGAAACATTAATTCATTTTAGCTCCGCATCAACTCAAAATCCTTCTCCCCCTTTGTCAACAACAAAAAGGAGGGAGGTCCTTGGGAGGTGCCTGTAATGAGTTATTCTCACCTTTTTCGGTATACTAAACTCCCCCTGAAACACTGAATAGAAGCATCAATAATAACAAGGGAGATTAGTTTCATACTTTACTCCCCCTATTTGACATCAACACAAGGAATTATGGGAAATAAAAAAAGAGTTTCTTTCCCAATACATAGTTAGAAGAAGGCATGATGTCAAAATGGGACGAAGAAGTAAACATGTTTTTCATGCTGATTTTAAAAAAAATTTCTCCCCCTTTCTAAAAGAATGATTCAAAACAAGCATAACATAAAGGGAGATCAAATGCATCAACAAAACATGTATATGCTTACTATCATCAAAACTTTAAAATGAAACCTATATGCCATGACAATAAACACATATTCAATGCAATTAAGCACATTTGTCATGTAAGCATATATCACAAATACAAGTAACAAAAGAATAAAGTTAAGGATAGAGATACTTATAGATGTTATATTGCCCCATGAAGTTTCTTTACATTAGGAGTTCCTTCCTTGGAAAAATTCACCATGTAGAATTTTGAAGGTGGTCTCCTCTTGTTCGATGTGTCACACTCCTTCCATTCCAAGAGATAATTTTTATGATGCAGTATGGCTTTCAAGTTCTTGAATATTGACAAGTCCTCTCTTCAATTGACAACATTGTTCATAGTATTCTAGAGAACATTGCAAGGTAAATACTTGAAGTGATACCTACAAGACTAATTAGGTACAGTGCTCTTGGTATCCATCAAAATTGGATCCTTAGGAATTAGTAACACATGCATATAGAACATGCTGAAAAATAATTTATCTTCAAGAAGAATTGTACAAAGATATAGAAGAAAGAGTAAATCATTTAAAAAATTCAGCATCAATATAAACATGTGTATCACAAAGATAAGTAACATAAAATAATTTAAGAGAATAGGTGCAGTGATACTTATCGTAGGTGATAGTTCCTCATATAGTAGGGATTATTTGTGCACTTGTGGAGTTCTTCCTTTAGGTCTCTCATCCTTATTGAACAACATGATAAAACTCCACTTGTGTCTATTCAAGTCGCATTTCCCTTGATTAAGTCCATATCCCTCTTTGGTATTTTCCATTATGCACCATGAAGAAGTTGGAGTCCTCCTTTGGATTTTTTTTAAGTCCATTGTGCATAGCATTCTTATAAGGTCAAAGAAAATCAACCGCTTTTTATAGACCCTGCAAAAACACTTGAATGCACTTCTTTTGGTATCCAAAGTCTTGGATCCTAAGTGATTAGTAGCATCCCCTTACAAGTATCAAAGATACCGTGAAGGTAAAAATATGAATAAACAAATTTAAGCAAATGCCCTAATCATAAAGAAGGAGTCATGCTTATGTTATAAGTCCACGTCATACCAAACATGTTCTTATAAACACATGCATGTCCTCATATATCAAAGCGCTATAACAGCATCACATATAAAGTGTAATCATGTGATAGAAGATAATAAACAAATTTAAGCACACATGATATAGCACACTATATGTAACAGGTACGTAGGACTATACCAAAAAAAAAATAATCATGTGCTAAAAGATATTCAAAATAAAGTAAAGCACACATGATTTAATTCAACTAAGAAGTGATCATGATAAAAAAAATATTTAGAAAAAAAATTTTAACACTCATGATACACCTTAGTATGAACAAAATTTAGGATAGTCCAAGTATGCCTTTGTATAGTCATTGATATAAGAGGAATAAGAGTTCGATACCTTAGGCTTGTAGATCAAGGAGGTAGTCGCCTTTACCCATTGCTTCACCTTTTTAATCTTTGATCATGATGGTTCTTTCATATTCCTTGTGTGAAGCTTTGATGTTGTTAGGCGTATTTTTCTTTTGACTGACCCATCTATTTTGTGACACCCTTCCGAATTTCCCAAATTTAATATAGTATTTAAGCTATTATATTGGATAATATATGGACTTGTGAGTGTTAAGAAAATAACTGAAATAAATTTTTCTTTTAAAGCGGGTGCACAAATCGTCACTTGGAAATCTTGGAGAGTAAAATCTAAATCATCTCAAAATCATTGTATCGAGTTCGGCGACTTCTGAAACCTTTTCACAAATAGGGTAACATTCGTTCTTTGGAACATCTTTGTATCATACAAATAAGTAAAGTTACCCATGCTTTGTTCGATAAAACTGATACCATCAAATAATATTTATAGCCGAGCTCTTAAATAGATTAAATCAGAGTAAGCGGAAATTATTGGACTATGAAACTGATAGTAATATAAACATAGGTTTTATATATATAATAAGAGTCATAATACATAGTCCCATCATGATAGTCTCCAAGACCCAGAAGTACAAGTCCATAAAAACATATCTACATCACAGTGTAACTACAGCCCTAGAGTATTCCAAAAGTATATCTACAATATATATATACATAACCAAAATACAACTCCAGGGGTAATCACATAGATCTGGCAGCATCAGATGTGGTAGTAGTAGTAGCAGTCTCCAAAAACACAAGTAGTAGCATCATCATCATCACAGCAGCAGCAAAGTATCCTCCACAGCCTCCCCAACATCGGATCCTCTGATCCTTATCATATACCCTATACACATACCTAGGGATCATCGTCCCTCCAATCACTCCCAGTAGAATGCACGACAGGCTCGCTCCCACTCTCGTCCTCCACCGGATCCTCCTCGATCTCATCCGAGGGAGAGTGTTCCCTACCACTGGGAACCGGGTTAGGTGATGGTGAAACCCTGACTGGGCTCCTCGGATCAGAAGGAGGAGTCTCCTCACGAACGACTCTCGAGGTAAAAGGGTGAGAGCGGGTAGGTCGAAAACGAAAACTATGATAAGAGCGAGCTGGTCGCGTGGGAGGTGGTCCATGGTAAGTGTAAAACGGGGGTACATGCAGAGTGTATATGATGGGAATCCTAAATCTACGAGGACGGAATCGGATCAACGGGTTCGGGTGGTAGAAGGTAACCTCCACTTCTCCCTCGAACACCGCATGATGGTCCTCATAGATCCATGTGCCACTAGGAAGTGGCCGGATCTCGATGCAAGCAATGTAACAAGACATCACCTACAAGGGCATAGGGGTAAGCAATTCTATACACATAATCAACAGAGAATAAATTGTGCAATATGAGTATGTAAATATGCATCAATTAACAACAATCACATATAACACTTAGAAGTTAATTAATGCACATAGGATGCTCACACTTATTTCATTTATCACAATTAATTTAAATGAGTGGCATGATGCATGACTTTAGCTCTCAAGCCTATCTCCATCATACTATGTCACTCTCTGACGTCCATCCCTGACAACCCAGCACTCAACAGTGCGTTGTATTCCTAGGTATACAACAATTCGTACATTCACCTAGAATGTACACGACAAGCTTGGAATCCATGCCACCCGAGCATATCCCGTCATCCAAACGGACCGTCATCCAAACGGTATAACCATATCGGCATCCACTCAGCCGACCACGCCAACGACGTGTCATCAAGCAAGCGTATTGGCACTCCCAGAGGCCCTCCACATGTTTACCAAAAACATGATATACGTCCTACCATCCAAACTCCAGAATGAATGCATTTTATCTTTTGGACTTAAGGAAAATTGATTAATACTTTACAGGCCACCTAGGCTTATTTCTTTATCAAAAAGGACCATCACCAAACGATCTATTTGTATTAATCAATTTCTCTAAGTCTTGATCCCTTGAACTATTATTAATCATTCCTTAATCAATTAAGTCAGAATTAAAAATGGTGTTTTCAGGTTCTGGGTAATTTACTTGAGTAAAATTCAGTACACTCGAGTGTTCTTAAGATTACTCGAGTGTTCATGACTTTCTGAGGATTTGGGTTTCAAATTCAATAAATTAATCGAGTAGTCCATAGGTTACTCGAGTGTTCATCCTGATTTCCAGAATACTCGAGTGACCCTGAATGACTCGAGTGGTTGGCCTTAACTTGTCCTCAGGTCATGCTCGATACTCGAGTAGTAGACACGATACTCGAGTGTTCTAACTTCATTTACATTGTTTTTCAAACGTTTTACTCGAGTACCCTGTATATTACTCGAGTGTTTTGCAGCAGTTTACACTGAAAACTTAGTTTTATCATACCAATTTCATTTCTACTCACTTCCAGTCCATTCCAAGGATCAACAGAGCACACATAACATAATTTGAACATGTTACAACATTCATTTCATATCAAAACACAGATTTGACAGAGGATTCAACAATTATGCATAAAATACACATTTTAACAACTCAACACCTCAAATTGCATAATAAGCACAATACTCATGAAGTAAAGTTCATTTAAGCTTGCATGCATGATTTAGAACTTGCTCAACACAGTTTTAGAGCATGGATTGGTCTCCAAACCAAAGTTCCTATTCAATCTAAGCCCTTAGAGCCTCTTGGTGGCTCTCTAACACAATTCATGGAATTTAATCTCTATCTAGTGAATATATTTACTTCCCCTTACCTCTCAGACGTGAATCAACCAAGAATTGACAAGAACAAAGCTCCAAACTTCTCAGACCAACTTCAAGCATCACATGCAGAGCATTTTGAGTGCAACACCAAAGTGGAGTTGGTTTACACATGAAACAGAGAATAGAATTGGGGAAATTAGATTTTCTAGACTCTATACAACATGAACTCACTAAAGAAACTGAATTTGAGACTCAAGGATTCGTGAGCTTACCAGAATCAATGATCAAAGTAAGCTCCCAGACCAAGGCTTGACAGAAACAGCTTCACTTCAACTCCTTGAATCTTCCACCACACTCACTCAATCCTCACGATTTTGGTGTTTATACAAAGCTCGAGATGTGAGCTTTGTATTCGTGTATAGTTTATGACTCGAATCGAAACAGAGAGGGAGAATCGATCGTTTGAACTCAGGAACCCTAACTAAAGCAACACACTCCAATTTGACCAAGAACCTCAACAATCTGGTGTTGCTGAGCTTAAATAGAGTGGGGAAACACTCATGCAGGTCGACGCGACTACTATGGTGGTGGCAAGGTGATGATTTCGTGTCAACAACACGGAATCGTTGATGGTGACTCACCAAACGCACTAACTCGTGCAGATTGACCCAGAATACTCGAGTATTCAGAATAATACTCGAGTGTTTTGCCCTGATTTTGAAAAATAATTATTTTATTTACTTTCCCTCCAAAACCTTTCCTATAATTGCTTCTAGGTCCCTACCCAGGGACTAATATGCAAAACTCCTATTTTATACATTACTATATTTATTAAATAATTTCACACACCTAAGCTAGTCACATGAACACATATTTTAATCAAGGATTAACATAGAAACCATTAATTATAATTAAATTATAATTAACATTTCATTAATCGGGGATTAAAATTTTGGGGTGTTACATATTTCCTTTGATGGTTGCTCCTTTTCTTTTATTTTTGATATCTGGTGCAGGTAATCGATTATTCTCAAGGAGGTAATCGATTACTGCTTCTCAACCTTCCATACTTTGGTTCTCCTGAAGGCTGGTAATCGATTACTTTTTAGATGTAATCGATTACTTTGTTTCACACTTCCAGACCTGTTCATTTTACTGCAAAGCACATGCTCGGGATATCTCCAACGCTCAAGTTAATATAAGTTTAACATAATAAGGTGCAGAGCGATAAAACTTTGAAGAAATAAAGTACTATTAAGAGCTATGAGCAAGAGATGTGTTATGCACTTCATATGAATGTCAATGAGCTACTGTAGGGTACAACTATTCCAAGTAAAGATGATCATGTGTCAAAAGATTTTAAAACGATTAGTTTACCACACATGATATATTTTCAATATGGATTAAGCTTGGAATAGTCTAAGTGCACTCTAGTATAGTCATTGGCATATAATGAATGTACATTAACCTTTTCAAACCTGTTGATCAAGGGAGTACTTGTTCTTAACCATGCCTTCACGTGTTGTTTGTTTGCCATAACATGCATTCCATTTTTCCTTCGTGAAGCTTTGGTGTTTGAGAACTTGTGTCTCCTTCAATCTTTCCATTTAGCCCTTGATTTATGAGATATCATTTTGTATGTTTGTTATTTCTTTCTTTCTCTTGGTTCTTTCTTATATGTGAGATCCTGCATAAACAAATTACCAGAAGAACCTTTTGGTACCCATTTCATTTTGGGTCCTTGAACGTTAGTCTTGGATTCCTTTGGAAATTTTGGAACCCACTTCAAGTCATTTCTCATATTGTGATTTTTCCGATAGAAGCATAAATGAGAAATATGACCCGAACATCCACAATAGTTACAAATAATGGCCTTAGGTGATGATTTGACTTTTTCAAGGATAGATTCATAAGACTTGGTATTTTTGTTTTCAAAAATCAAAGCACCATTGTTCAATTCTTTACTTGGTTTTTGAATATCAACATTATTTTCAACTTCACCAAGCAAGGAATTCGGACCAATAGCTTTTTCAATATTATGGTTTTCAAAATTTGTATCCTCAACATATTTCTCAAGACAATAATCATTTTTCAAAATGGGTTGAGGAACAATCTTCTAAAATATTTTCTTTATCAAGATTATCTCCACTTTTTAAAGAATCAAAAATATTTTTGTTTGGAGACAAATCATGTAAAGAGTCCAAGTCATTGTTTTCTAAAATTGTCATTTCATCACTCAAGTCATTATAAGTAATTTGTAGATTGTTAGAGCAAGAATTTTTTGAAATTACCTCAAGATTTATATGGTCTAAGTGGTCGGATACTTCATTTTCATTTTCCATTGATTCCTCGTCCGAGCCACTCGATTCCTCCATTGAATCCATGAAGCTTTCAAGTAATCCTTCTAGTTCATCGTCATCGCTTGTTGAGCTACTCCCCTTGTTTATAGTTTCATCATCATAACTTTTGTCTAGGGAGTTAGTCCTCTCAAGCTTGATGTCAATTTCAACTTGTTTCTTCTCCTCTTTCCTGTGGACACTAACACTTTCACGAAGATCATTAGTAGGATAGTGTGTTATCAAAGTGTCCCAAATATCCTTAGTGTAACACCCCAAATTTTCGTCTCCCAAATAACCGAGAAATTAATTATAACAATTATTTTATAATTGAATTATATTAATTTTGAAGGTTTTAGTTTTTGTACATCATGTGCTTTTATATATAAAAAGATGTGATATATTTTTATATGGTTATTTGGTACAAAAATATGAATATTGTGATTTAGTCCTTGGGTTGGGACCTAATTGCAATATTAAAAAGGTTGTTGAAGAAAGAGTAATTAAATCATTAATTTTTGAATTTTATCAGTATGTAACCGGTTAGAAGGGCTGTGTAACCGGTTACATGATGAACTTAGAAAACTGGGTTAGTGCGTTTGATGAGTAATCACGCGGTTTAACCCAGAATTCGCCACGAATCCCACTCGATTCATGGTGGGAGACGCGTGTCGCTATGCATGAGAGGCCAATTTCTCTATAAATAGTGGAATTGCTGAAGATCAAGGGTTGATTGCTGCAATTCTTGTTGAAGAAGGGTAATTAGGGTTCCAAATTCGTTCTGAGCAATTCGTCTCCTTCTTTGAGAGTTAGAGAGTGAAACACACCTTTCTGGAAAGCTTAAATCAAGAGCTTTCCAGTGATATACACCTTGTAAGTTGAGTGTTCGTGTGGGTGGAGGAATCAAGCTTGGAAGCTAGGAGTTTGAGTCTGAGTTCTCTGTTGTTCTGGTTCTGGAAGCTGAATTCCAGATTCGATTTTGGTAAGCATAGTTAACCTTTAAATCTCAAACCTCTTTGATTCTCTAGTGCATGTTACCTAAATTGAGTCCTAATTGTTTTCCCCAATTTGTTTGGCCAATTGCTATGTCAAATCTTCTGGTCTTTGGACCCTGTTGATAAAAATCGTGGCTGAGAGCAGAACTGTGGATTTAATGGAAATCTGTGTTGGAGCCTTTCTCTCTGCAATGTTTTGGATCAAGCACGAACCTAAGGTAAGGGGGAAGCTTACTATTTGCTAGAATGAGGAAAAACATTTTGGTAAATAGGATGAGTCACCAAGAGACTCTAAGGGCATAGTTGGAATTAGTTTTATGGCTTGGAGGCCAATTTAAGCTCATTTCTGTTTTTGAGCAATCATAATATGATGCATGCAAGCTATTGTGATGACAATTTCATGACTTAATTTGATATTATGTGAATTGATGCATTAAGTTGTGAAATACGTGCAATTATGTGCAATGTGAGTATCTAAATTGAATGCATGCAAGGTGAATGTGTTTCTGTGGTTAAACATGTTTACTTAAGGTATATGAACTCTTTTGAATGTTGAAATTGGTTAGATTTGAGTAATGAAAAGAATGGTTTGCAAAACTTCATATTTCAATGTGCTGACTGCACAATCTAACCGGTTACTCGATAATTGTAACCGGTTAGACACTGTAAAATTGCTAAAGAAAATAAGTTTCTGAAATCAGTTCTGTGGTCTTATCAATGTTACTCAAATCTAGACCCTAATTTCAGTGGAATTCAATCTGAAATGAAGTTGATTTTGTGGTAATAATTCAGATTGAAAATTTGGAGTTAATACCTTAATATCAAAGGATAATTTCAAGAGGAAATTATGCCTAAATGAAATTGGATTATGACTTAGATCTTTTGAATGATATTATGTATTGAACTTGAGGTATTCTGTTATGCTAAGACCTTGTTATTGGATTGAGTAGATAATTTAAGAAAAGATTCTTGGAAAATCAGTGGTTTTATATTCAGGTTTGTAATTCTAACCGGTTAGGTGATGATGTAACCGGTTAGTACCTGAAAACTTAAAAATAAAAGTTAAGTTTTGAGTAAGGATTTTGATATCAATGATTATATTCTCTCAATCCAGGTCTATGAGCATAGGTTAAATTTAAATTCAAAGGTGAATTTTATGAGTAAAACTATACCTCAAGATATCATTCAGAAGTTGTGTTTTTCTAAGTCATAATAATGGAATTAATGGGATCATGACCCTGTACTCTAGGAGTACCAAATTGATATGCAACCTACTTGATGACACATTCTGGGAATGTGGTCATTGTCTGGGACGTGGTTTCTTGGACACGTTCTGGGAACGTGATGCACACTCTGGGAGTGGTGCTTGATTTTATTCCAAGTATGGTTTGCGATACGTTCTGGGAACGTATGTTAGTGTTCTGGGAACACATTGGTATAATAATGGAATTAAAGATAAAACCAACCTTGATGATTGTGCATTCATATAGAATGGAAGTTTGGTTGGTAGGAACGTTTATCATATTCTGGGAATATGAGGAGGGTACTCCGGGAGTACCAAATTGTAACCTACTTGATGACACATTATAGATATGTGGCCAGTGTCTGGGACCTGGTTATATACGTTCTGGGAACGTATGATAGTGTTCTGGGAACACATTGATAAGAAACCTACTGGATGACACATTATAGATATGTGGCCAGTGTCCGGGACCTGGTTTGTATACGTTCTGGGAACGTATGCATTCTGGGAACGTGATGCACACTCTGGGAGTGATGCTTATTTATCCAAGTATGGTTTGCTACACGTTCTGGGAACGTGATGCACACTCTGGGAGTGAATGCTTATCATCCAAGTATGGTTTGGCATTACGTTCTGGGAACGAATGTCAGTGTTCCGGGAACACAACGGTGTATGGGATGGACGTCCAAGATGAACTTTGAGAGGCCTCAGTTGTGGAAGGAAATCATGCATCATGCCACCTGCATTGAAAGAATTATTACGATTAACCGGGTGTGCTCATATGATTATGCATCATGATTTGCTGCATGTTAACTTGTGGATGTTAGTTTTATTCTCATTTGATTATGCGAATATGTATAGCTAACCCCCATGCCCTTATTAGGTGTTGATCGTGCATCTAGCTTGCACAAGAATCAGTAAGGGGAGATGTCCCTTAGGTGCATGCAGAGTGTAGAAACTGTGGGTTGGGAACCCGTTGTGCAGATATCGAAGATCCGACTAGAAGGATGTTTGGACAAGGGACCAGTGACCAGCTCTATAACATTTCTATTTTTAATAGAATTTATATGATACATATTTTGGAAAAAGGTATCATAAAAGGAATTCAGTTTCATCATAATACTTATTTTATAATAATGGACTTGTTACACTTGATATATTTTGGGAGGGTAATACGGTGATTTTACTATGTTTCCGCAAACTCTGATTTTACGAATCACCTTCATTATTAATCAAGTGTTTGTGAAAATAAATTTTCCAGGGAAGGGATTATTTCTTATTTTCAGATCCTTCTCCAACGATAACAAGTCCAAGTATTCTTAAACTTATTACTTTTCTTATAAAGTAAGAGGACATAAAATGAGTGTTACACTTTTATGGTATCAGAGCAATGTAACTGACTCTTGGTCCTTGGGTGTGTGGTCCAATACACTAGTCATCGATATCTGCAATGCTTCTTGGGAAGTATGCTTTCATATACTTCCAAACTAGAGCTAAGGTTATGGGTAATGGCTCTAGATAAGTAGCTCATTCTGCTATTGAGAAGTGTTCTATGTAGTCTAAGTAGAAGTATGATAGATGTATGCTTCTCTTTAGACATGTGTTAACCCTAAAACCAGAGTGTTGGTTTATTCCGTTCTCATAGAACCGGTGATAAGGAAATCTTAAAGGAGTGGTAGTAAGGTCCCTGACTCGGGAGAAGAGGATTTAACCTCACCAGTGTTAAAGTTAATCAATTTCTCCGACCGAGTGCAGGGCAGTTATCTTTTGAAAGATCAACCTTGTTGAGTTTGTTAAACTCTAAAGCTATTCCTTCATTAGTTCCTTATGGATAAGGGTATTGATCAAAGTTGCTCTATGCCTTATCCAATCTGCTATCTCAAAGTGGAGACTCCTACAAATCATCTTGTAGTTGTTTCCAAGGTATGTCTGAATCGTTCTATTAAGGTATTAGACTTTGTCTATCTACCTGTGTCATGATTACATTTGATCTTAAGTACAGTTTGGGAGCCGAGGGATCAAGTGATCATGATTAATGACGATAGAACAACCCTGTATTGGGATTCCCAAGTTTCGATTCGGGAATCCAATAAACCCATATGTTGTTTCTGGGAAGCAATATTAAAGGAGAAAGGGGGTTAAAGAAATCCTGGTTGTAGGAAATGATGTTAGGTTCACCCTTGAGCAAAGAGATAGCGTTTGGAATCAAGTCAATTCTTGAAGCTGATTCTATCTCTACTGCCTTTATAACATGGTACCATCGGGAATGGTCAAATGGGAGGAACACGTAGAAAAGTGCTAAGATTGATTGGCAGTTGGATTAACCCAAAACAGGATTCGGGACAGGGATACATTTAAGACTGCATTTTTGATCTCGATACGGACATTATGAGTAGGAAATAATGCCGTTCGGATTGACTAATGCACTTGTTCTTTTATGGACTATAAGAACGAGACCTTTAGATTATATTTGGATTCGTTTGTGGTTTCTTCTAAGAATCCGGAGGGACATGAAAAACATCGCGGGATTGTGTTGAGAATCTTGCAAGAGGAGTAGTAGTGTGTTAAGCTCGCCAAAGATGAGTTTTGGTTGAGCGAAGTTACGTTCGCAGGGCATGTGATCTTTAAAGAAGAAAATGCGATGGATCCAGCAAGGGTAAGTTTAGGGTTGAAATAGGAACAGCCTAAGACTGTGACTGAGTTGAGAAGTTTCTTAGGGCTGGCTGGATATTATCACCGGAATGTTGAGGGATTTTCTAAGATCGCATGGCCTCTGACCAAGTTGACTTGGAAAAGATCAACTGATGGTATTAAATGATAGGGTGTTGTTTAATTTTGGTGGGGTGGTGATGGATTATACCCCAACATAATATGATTAGTCCAAGAGGAATTATGGAAAATGTGAGCAGATTATGATTTAAATCATTTCAGTGATGGATTCGGTTGGAATCAAGGTATTAGATTATGATTAAATCCTATTTTGAGTTGGATTGGATGATGTAAAGAAAATGGTTTTGAAATTCTTTGGTTTTACTTCTAAAACTATACTTCATAACCGGTTAGAGTTTCTTGTAACCGGTTAGAAGCTGAAAGTTTAAAATAAAAATTTAAGTCCTTTGTGAAGGAACTTTTGGTATTAGTAAACATCTTCCTCCAATCCAAACTCAATATCAATTACCTAAGTAAAGTTTAAGGAAGGATTTAATGTGATGAACTAACTTAATGCCTTGATTCATCATTAAAATTGATTTAAGAGGATTGAATTATAATACTTATGGATTAATCGAGAGTTGAAAATTAAGGAGCCACTCCAATTGGAGAAGGTAGAGGATTTAGCTGGATGATGCAAAGGAAACAATATGTGTTAAGATGAGAAGGTTGTGATTTATGAACAAGTTTGGAGTTCGAAAGTATGGATGACAATAAGAAGAGGAAGAGTTGAATGTAAAATAAAAGCGATGGATGGAGTTTCTTATAGATTATGGCTTTGAGCTCCATTATCATACTGGTTTAGCAAACGTAGTTGCAGACGATTTGAGCTGAAAGGCTATTTCTGTGAGCTCAATGATGGTTAAGGAGGCTATTCTGATTGGGGAATTTAGAGACCTAAGTCTGGTAACCCAAGAGGAACCCTCTAGTATTAGATTGGGAATGTCGCCAATCACCAACGAATTCTTGAACCGGATTCGTGGATTTCAACCAGGAAATGAGGAAGTTAGATTTCTATGAAGAAAACGAATGAGATTTAATCTTTGGAATTAAAGTCAAGGATTATGGATATTAGAAAGTATATTATGGAGGAAAGGGATTTATGAAGTATTGTTTAGAACAACCTAGATGAGAAATCCAAAGGCACGAATTTCAAGAGTAGATTACGTGCGAATCCAAGTTAGCTATCAACTATCAAGGAATAAGGAATTTCTCGATGTTGGTAAGCATGTATGAGGACTATGGGAAAGAATGATGAAATACGGGCCTTACTGGAGAAAGAGGAAAAGTAAATGGGAGAATATCAACCACGGAAATGTCAAGGTTAAGGAGTCCTCGATTGAAGCAAAGTGACTAAGGAGGAAATAGGGAAGGGAACATTTGTTCATCTCGAGGTGAAAACTGTGAGGCACATCACTTGGAGTTTAGTTGTGATGTACCTAAGGGAATAGTAAATTCCGATTGTAGGAAGCTGGAGTATTATTCACCGAATTGTCTTGAAAGAAAAGGTGAGAAAGGATTGGACAGCAAGCGAATCCAGCACGAGAAGAATTCACCGGTTGAGATGAGAGTTGAGTGTAATCTTGACGTAAACAACCCAAGCCTATCTCTTCCTTTGATCTGAGTTAACGAAGTTAAATGTTTTCAATTACGTTAATCTAATCGTTTGCGAATATCAATATCCTGTTGGAAGTCCAACTTCAATCTTTCTGTGATCAAAACCTTTATCACAATTGGATGTGATAAATCACTGTGGACACTACAGAAATAGAAAGATCAGTTATGGCTAGAGAGATTAACAACCACCGGGATAGGACAAATCTTTGTCTCCCCAACGAAAATGTCTCTAGAATTTGACTATCTAACTAAGTCTGATAGTGATAATTACCCTATCTTTAAGTTCATCTAACTTAAAGACCTGTCGTATGATCTTTCTTGTGAAAGATTATATCTAAAAGGGACGATTTTGTTATTAATGGTTTGAATATTAAGACTGATCACCCTAATGTCACAAACTATTAAGGAATAAAGTCATACAAATGTTTCTTTGATCGTGCTCGAGAGATCAGAGTGCGCAGCCCAAAAAATTTTTCCAAAAAGTTAATTGAAAAGTGTGTTATTCAAAAGAGTATTTCCTTTAAAAGAAATTCTTTCACATAAGAGTTTTATACGAAAAATCCTTGTGGTTTAGTTTGGAAATTTTTTCCTGAAGGGTTTTATTTGAAATGTTTCAAACTACAAGGATTATATCGAAACTCTTTTAAGTGGGGGAGGACCCTAAAGAACGAATTTTTGAAAACAAGATGAAGTTTCTAGTATAAAAACATTTTGGAAAAGCGGAAAAATTCAGAAGATGAATTTCGGGAACGAAATTCCTTTTAAGTGGGGGAGTAGTGTAACACCCCAAATTTTCGTCTCCCAAATAACCGAGAAATTAATTATAACAATTATTTTATAATTGAATTATATTAATTTTGAAGGTTTTAGTTTTTGTACATCATGTGCTTTTATATATAAAAATATGTGATATATTTTTATATGGTTATTTGGTACAAAAATATGAATATTGTAATTTAGTCCTTGGGTTGGGACCTAATTGCAATATTAAAAAGGTTGTTGAAGAAAGAGTAATTAAATTATTAATTTTTGAATTTTATCAGTATGTAACCGGTTAGAAGGGCTGTGTAACCGGTTACACGATGAACTCAGAAAACTGGGTTAGTGCGTTTGATGAGTAATCACGCGGTTTAACCCAGAATTCGCCACGAATCCCACTCGATTCATGGTGGGAGACTCGTGTCGCTATGCATGAGAGGCCAATTTCTCTATAAATAGTGGAATTGCTGAAGATCAAGGGTTGATTGCAGCAATTCTTGTTGAAGAAGGGTAATTAGGGTTCCAAATTCGTTTTGAGCAATTCGTCTCCTTCTTTGAGAGTTCGAGAGTGAAACATACCTTTTTGGAAAGCTTAAATCAAGAGCTTTCCAGTGATATACACCTTGTAAGTTGAGTGTTCGTGTGGGTGGAGGAATCAAGCTTGGAAGCTATGAGTTTGAGTCTGAGTTCTCTGTTGTTCTGGTTCTGGAAGCTGAATTCCAGATTCGATTTTGGTAAGCATAGTTAACCTTTAAGTCTCAAACCTCTTTGATTCTCTAGTGCATGTTACCTATATTGAGTCCTAATTGTTTTCCCCAATTTATTTGGCCAATTGCTATGTCAAATCTTCTGGTCTTTGGACCCTGTTGATAAAAATCGTGGCTGAGAGCAGAACTGTGGATTTAATGGAAATCTGTGTTGGAGCCTTTCTCTCTGCAATGTTTTGGATCAAGCACGAACCTAATGTAAGTGGGAAGCTTACTATTTGCTAGAATGAGGAAAAACATGTTGGTAAATAGGATGAGTCACCAAGAGACTCTAAGGGCATAGTTGGAATTAGTTTTATGGCTTGGAGGCCAATTTAAGCTCATTTCTGTTTTTGAGCAATCATAATATGATGCATGCAAGCTATTGTGATGACAATTTCATGACTTAATTTGATATTATGTGAATTGATGCATTAAGTTGTGAAATACGTGCAATTATGTGCAATGTGAGTATCTAAATTGAATGCATGCTAGGTGAATGTATTTCTGTGGTTAAACATGTTTACTTAAGGTATATGAACTCTTTTGAATGTTGAAATTGGTTAGATTTGAGTAATGAAAAGAATGGTTTGCAAAACTTCATATTTCAATGTGCTGACTGCACAATCTAACCGGTTACTCGATAATTGTAACCGGTTAGACACTGTAAAATTGTTAGAGAAAATAAGTTTCTGAAATCAGTTCTGTGGTCTTATCAATGTTACTCAAATCTAGACCCTAATTTCACTGGAATTCAATCTGAAATGAAGTTGATTTTGTGGTAATAATTCAGATTGAAAATTTGGAGTTAATACCTTAATATCAAAGGATAATTTCAAGAGGAAATTATGCCTAAATGAAATTGGATTATGACTTAGATCTTTTGAATGATATTATGTATTGAACTTGAGGTATTCTGTTATGCTAAGACCTTGTTATTGGATTGAGTAGATAATTTAAGAAAAGATTCTTGGAAAATCAGTGGTTTTATATTCAGGTCTGTAATTCTAACCGGTTAGGTGATGATGTAACCGGTTAGTACCTAAAAACTTAAAAATAAAAGTTAAGTTTTGAGTAAGGATTTTGATATCAATGATTATATTCTCTCAATCCAGGTCTATGAGCATAGATTAAATTTAAATTCAAAGGTGAATTTTATGAGTAAAACTATACCTCAAGATATCATTCAGAAATTGTGTTTTTCTAAGTCATAATAATGGAATTAATGGGATCATGACCTGTACTCTAGGAGTACCAAATTGATATGCAACCTACTTGATGACACATTCTGGGAATGTGGCCATTGTCTGGGACGTGGTTTCTTGGACACGTTCTGGGAACGTGATGCACACTCTGGGAGTGGTGCTTGATTTTATTCCAAGTATGGTTTGCGATACGTTCTGGGAACGTATGTTAGTGTTCTGGGAACACATTGGTATAATAATGGAATTAAAGATAAAACCAACCTTGATGATTGTGCATTCATATAGAATGGAAGTTTGGTTGGTAGGAACGTTTATCATATTCTGGGAATATGAGGAGGGTACTCCGGGAGTACCAAATTGTAACCTACTTGATGACACATTATAGATATGTGGCCAGTGTCTGGGACCTGGTTATATACGTTCTGGGAACGTATGATAGTGTTCTGGGAACACATTGATAAGAAACCTACTGGATGACACATTATAGATATGTGGCCAGTGTCCGGGACCTGGTTTTTATACGTTCTGGGAACGTATGCATTCTGGGAACGTGATGCACACTCTGGGAGTGATGCTTATTTATCCAAGTATGGTTTGCTACACGTTCTGGGAACGTGATGCACACTCTGGGAGTGAATGCTTATCATCCAAGTATGGTTTGGCATTACGTTCTGGGAACGAATGTCAGTGTTCCGGGAACACAACGGTGTATGGGATGGACGTCCAAGATGGACTTTGAGAGGCCTCAGTTGTGGAAGGAAATCATGCATCATGCCACCTGCATTGAAAGAATTATTACGATTAACCGGGTGTGCTCATATGATTATGCATCATGATTTGCTGCATGTTAACTTGTGGATGTTAGTTTTATTCTCATTTGATTATGCGAATATGTATAGCTAACCCCCATGCCCTTATTAGGTGTTGATCGTGCATCTAGCTTGCACAAGAATCAGTAAGGGGAGATGTCCCTTAGGTGCATGCAGAGTGTAGAAACTGTGGGTTGGGAACCCGTTGTGCAGATATCGAAGATCCGACCAGAAGGATGTTTGGACAAGGGACCAGTGACCAGCTCTATAACATTTCTATTCTTAATAGAATTTATATGATACATATTTTGGAAAAAGGTATCATAAAAGGAATTCAGTTTCATCATAATACTTATTTTATAATAATGGACTTGTTACACTTATATATTTTGGGAGGGTAATACGGTGATTTTACTATGTTTCCCCAAACTCTGATTTTACGAGTCACCTTCATTATTAATCAAGTGTTTGTGAAAATAAATTTTCCAGGGAAGGGATTATTTCTTATTTTCAGATCCTTCTCCAACGATAACAAGTCCAAGTATTCTTAAACTTGTTACTTTTCTTATAAAGTAAGAGGACATAAAATGAGTGTTACACTTAGCACTTTCACAATTTTCAACTATAGCATATGCATCATTGTTTAAAGCATTTTTCAAAATATGTATAGCTTGAAAATTCAAGGAAAAGGATTTTTCATCAAAACCATGAAGAACAACATGCCAAAGACGAATGCTGATGGATTGCAAAAATATTTTCATTCTAGCACTCCAATAATGAAAATTAATTCCATTAAAAAATGGTGCTTCATCGAATGAAAATCCCTCCATATAAAAACAAATAAAAATATCCCAAACGCTGCCAATCTACAACGGATCTTTAGCTCAGGCTGTTAGGCCTTTACTAGAGCACGAAGCTCTGATACCAATTGTTAGAATTATTGATAGGATTGGTAGCCGACACCCAAGAGGGGGGTGAATTGGGTGTTTATGAAAACATTGGAAAATATCCGAATTAAATCGTTTTCAACAAATTTAAAGAGATTTTGCAGCGGAAAACAATATATTGACGAAAACGATTGCGCAGAAGCGAATAATATTAATACTATTATGAAAACTAATATGCGTGGATACGAATTAAAACAAGAACAACGAAAACCGTTACCACGCTTATTATCTTAAAACCCTTTTAAAATAGATTATTATGAAAATAATCGTTATGATGCGCAACAAATAAATATAACAACGAATACGATTATACACACGCGGAAGATAATATTAATAATAATAGTAAAAACTAATACACGCGGATCAATTAAAACGATACCACCGAAAACGTGATCGCGCTAATTAATTTAAAATCATTTAAATTAATTATTATGAAAGTAGTTGATATGATGCACGATGAACAAATATAGCAACGATAAACACAAGCAACAATAACAACAACGGAATATAAAAGAGATAGAGATAGAAGAGATTGCACCGGAGATTTTATCCTGGTTCGGCAAACCCGGCCTACATCCAGTCCCCAAGCGATCCGCTTGAGCTTTCACTATACCAAAGACGCCACGCGTCCCCGAGTACAACCAGAGCGCCCCGCAAGCTACTAGGAACCTCCTTTCGCCAGGGACCTCGATACACAACTAGGAAAACCTTTCCTAGATTTCCAGATAGCCTAACTACTAGGTGACCCACCGTTCGTCTAGCAATACCCACACAACAAAGGGTTCCTCATCCTACAACCACGAACGCCGCACGTCCGCACTAGGAGATTCACTCCCTAGTCTCTAAGGGTTACACACCCCTTACAACAATGGGTTATGATATGAGATTGGGTACAGCCAATATAATGCACTCTTCTTAGTGCTGATACAACAAGATAAGGTCACTCTAACAATAAAGTGTTCTAAGCAACACAGATACAACAATATGGCTCTATGGCAATGGATATATCAAAATAAGTACTAGGCCAACCCTTTTCTTCTTTTCAAAAAGATAAAACGTGAAAAAAAAAGTTTTTCTGAAGAATAGGAGAAGAAGAAAGTTAACGTGTAAAAAAAATGAGAGAGTGAGCCTTAAAAACATTTTTGAAATCTGATAACACCATATTTAAAACATGTTTTAAAATCAAAAGCCAAATCACAAAGATTTAAAAACTTAAACCAAGGATTTGATTTTTAAACCAAATAAGTAAATATTTCAAAAACAAAATCAATTTCGAATTTTGAAATCAAATTAGAATCAATTAATTAAAAACAAATCAGGAAACAAATCAAAATAATTCTGACACGTTTTTCAAAAAATCATTTAAAGTTATCGATTACTTTCCTAAGGTAATCGATTATCACCTTTAAAACCAAAACATGTAATCGATTATTCAGGGCAAGATAATCGATTACAGAGCCCCTGGAAAAATATGTGATGCAACATTTAAAAGCAGGTAATCGATTACTTAGGAACAGGTAATCGATTACTGTGTCTTTGAAAAATATATGATGCAACAATTCTAATCGATTACTTGAAGCAGGTAATCGATTACTTCTCTTTAAAAAAGTAACTGATTAGCCATTTTCAAATACTCGATTACAAGCACTCTGGTTTTTCTATGATGCAACAAAAGTAATCGATTACGTTGAGAAGGTAATCGATTATCCCTTCTTGCACTTGTACAAATAGATTTTCATGACTTAGAGAAAACATCCAGAGTTTGTTTCATCATCTATTTCCACAGAAACTAAGTTAAAACAATTTTATGAAAAATCTTTGTAAAACACTTTTCCTTCTCCTTACTTATAAAAACATTCTTCTCCATTAAGTTAAGTTATGGCCTTTATACTTACGTAACTATATCCATTACCTTACATTGTTTTCTAGGGGAAAAGGGAAAGACACAACTTCACCCTTCATTTGCTTGAACCTTGATAGCTTGACTTGTGAGCTTGATTGACTTTGTTTGACTTTATTAGTAATCATCAAAAAATTGAATATTACTTGAAGTCCTTGGGAAGGCTTGACTTCTAACACTCCCCCTTTTGATGATGACAAACTTATTCTGAGTGAATCTGCATCACAAGTGTTAAGCAAGCAAATGTATATAGATAAACCCTTAAAGCCTTACTAGGAAACAAAACTTTAACAACAGGCAGATATAATATTAATATATAAACTCCCCCTGCAGAGATGCTTAAAAGAAACATTAATTCATTTTAGCTCCGGATCAACTCAGAATCCTTCTCCCCTTTTGTCAACAACAAAAAGGAGGGAGTTCCTTGGGTGGTGCCTGTAATGAGTTATTCTCACCTTTTTCGGTATACTAAACTCCCCCTAAAACACTGAATAGATGCATCAATAATAACAAGGGAGATTAGTTTCATACTTTACTCCCCCTATTTGACATCAACACAAGGAATTATGGGAAATAAAAAAAGAGTTTCTTTCCCAATACATAGTTAGAAGAAGGCATGATGTCAAAATGGGACGAAGAAGTAAACATGTTTTTCATGCTGATTTTAAAAAAAATTTCTCCCCCTTTCTAAAAGAATGATTCAAAACAAGCATAACATAAAGGGAGATCAAATGCATCAACAAAACATGTATATGCTTACTATCATCAAAACTTTAAAATGAAACCTATATGCCATGACAATAAACACATATTCAATGCAATTAAGCACATTTGTCATGTAAGAATATATCACAAATACAAGTAACAAAAGAAGAAAGTTAAGGATAGAGATACTTATAGATGTTATATTTGTAAGATCCATTGAGAATGTTTTGATAAATTACAAAAAGGTTTTGAACAAGCTACAAATGTGTTGATCAAGTTCAAGCTCATCAAGCAACAACAAAATCAAGTGATGAAGAGAGAGCAAGCTCATGAAGACTTAGTTTGGTAGTTTATGTTTTATTGTAATATCTTTCACCTCTCAAGTCTTTTAGTTTATGAGTTTGGGTAGAGTCATTTAGAGGGTAGTGAATCTCTATCAAGGTCATGATTATATCATAATTTGAGTTTTCACTTAACCTAAAATCAATAGGTGGCTTAAAGGTTTGAAAGAAAAGGTTTAGTTTTTGAGAAAACAAGTTTTTAAGTGGTTTTCATCTGACAAATCGATTAAGCACTTTGACTAATCGATTAAGAACTTTGACTAATCGATTAGAATTTTCATGCCTTGCGCACTTAATCGATTAACTCATGTATTAATCGATTAAGACATGTATTAATCGATTAACACGTACAGACCTGGTTTTTTTAAAATACGTTTTTCACTTCTCAAAAGCATTTTGAAGGGTTCCTAACTTTTGGGTATTCTATAAAAACCTTTTCCTAACCTTTGTGATTCATTATTACACTTTAGATCAAATCAATTTCTTAAAGCCACTCTATTCTCTCTCACTTTCTCAAGATCAAAGTTCTTATTTTTACATTCTTTGATCAAGAATCTTTGAATCTCTTATGTTGATATTTTCATAGCTTTTGAAAGAGATTCATAGGATTGTTATTTTGTTTTTCATTTGAGTTGTAATCATTGCAAATAAGGCAAGCTATCTACAACAAAGGAAGTCTTGGTTGTTCATCAAGCAAACAAGCATTTGGAAGTCTTGGTTGTGAATCAAGCAAATTGGAAGTCTTGGTGTGAGGCATCATCAAGCAAGTGGAAGCCTTTGAAGTATCTCAAAGCAAATTGGAAGACTTGTTGTGGGGAATCGGCAAGCAAGAGAAGAGGTTAGATTAGATTCAATAGGGTTACAAGGCAAGGGTGTGGTATCTCTTGTAGGCTATCAATAAGGGAGTCTTGAGAGGCATTTACTTGTAATTTGAGAACTCTAATTCCTCATAGTGAAGAATCTCTCTTGGTTGAAAAGGGGACTTGATGTAGCTTTCAAGTGGATGAAAGTGAACCAGGATAAATCACTGTGTCGTATCTCTAAACCCTTAACTCTTTACATTCAAGTAATTCATTGTGTTCTTGGTTGAAAACCTAGAAAAGATTGATTTTCATAATTGATTGAATTGAATATTAATTGTGTAAATTTATTTGGGGAAAATCATTTTCATAACCTAGGTAATCAATAAGAATATTGGTGTTAATCAATTCCGCTTTATCTCTGATCATATGTGTTAATTGATTGATTTTCGTATTTGATTGAAAAGTGATTTTTCAGATACTGTTCAGATTAATCGAGTAAATCAATTGTTAATCAATTAATTTTTAAGTTGCTTTCGGCATTAATCGAGTAACGACTTAGTTAATCGATTAGTTTGAAAGTAAGCTTCGGCATTAATCGATTAATACTGAAGTTAATCGATTAATCGGTATATTTTTGTAAAAATCTTTTTGTTTTAATCATTTCGCTTTGTTTCTTTCGAAAATCTTTCAAGGTTTCTCTAACACCTATTCAACCCCCCTTCTAGGTGTTCTCCTAGTGTCTCCTAGTTATTTCACCCACCAATTGTAGGTTCTCACAATTGGTATCAGAGCTCGGTCGAAAGACACGAGCATAGAGCTTTTTCGTTAAGATCCTTGAGGAAACTACAATGGGTTCTACGAATCCCTTTGGTGGTGAAGGTGCTTCAATAAATCGCCCTCCTATGTTTGGTGGAGAGGGTTATGCTTATTGGAAAATTAGGATGAGAATCTTTATAGAAGCCATAGATGTGAACATTTGGGAAGCCATTGAAAATGGTCCTTATATTCCCTCAAAAGAAGTAGAAGGTGTACTTACACTAACTCCCAAAGATAAGTGGACTGATGATGATAAAAGGAAAATTCAATATGATTTAAAAGCTAAGAATATCATCACCTCCGCTTTATCTTATGATGAGTTCTTTAGAGTCTCCCAATGTCGTAATGCCAAAGAAATGTGGGACACCTTGCAAGTCACACATGAAGGCACTAGTGAAGTTAGGCGTGCTAGATTAAATTCTTTGATGCATGAATATGAATTGTTTCGTATGTTGCCTAATGAATCTATATGTTTTATGCAAAAGCGTTTTACTCATATTGTTAATCATCTCATTGCTCTTGGTAAAACTTTCTTGAATTGTGAACTTGTTAACAAAGTTTTAAGATGTCTAAGTAGGGAATGGCAACCTAAGGTTACGGCAATTGTTGAATCAAAGGACTTGGACACCATGGACTTAGCTAACCGGTTACATACTGGTAAAATTCAAAAATTAATAATTTAATTACTCTTTCTTCAAAAACCTTTTTAATATTGCAATTAGGTCCCAACCCAAGGACTAAATTACAATATTCACATTTTTTGTACAAAATAACCATATAAAAATATATCTCATATTTTTACATAATAAAAACACATAATGTACAAAAACTAAAACCTTCAAAACTAATATAAATCAATTATAAAATAATTATTATAATTAATTTCTTGGTTATTTGGGAAACGAAAATTAGGGCTGTTACACTACTCCCCCACTTAAAAGGAATTTCGTCCCCGAAATTCATCTTCTGAAATTTCTCTCTTTTCCAAAATGTTTTTATACTAGAAACTTCATCTTGTTCCCAAAAATTCGTTCTTTAGGGTCCTCCCCCGCTTAAAAGAGTTCCGATATAATCCTTGTATTTTGAAACATTTCAAATAATACCCTTCAGGAAAAACTTTCCAAACTAAACCACAAGGATTTTTCGTATAAAATTCTTATGTGAATGAATTTCTTTTAAAAGAAGTATTCCTTTGAGCAATATATTTCACATAAACTTTCTTCAAATAATACACTTTTCAATAAACCTTTTGGAAAAGCTTTTTGGGCTGCGCACTCTGATCCCTCGAGCACGATCAAAGAAACATTTTGTATGACTTCATTTCTTAATAGTTTGAGACATTAGGGTGATCAGTCCTAATATTCAAACCATTAATAACAAAATCATCCCTTTCAGATATAATCTTTCGCAAGAAAGATCATACGACAGGTCTTTAAGTTAGATGAACTTAAAGATAGATAGGGTAATTATCACTATCAGACTTAGTTAGATAGTCAAGTTCTAGAGACATTTCCGTTGGGGAGACAAAGATTTGTCCTATCCCGGTGGTTGTTAATCTCTCTAGTCATAACTGATCTTTCTATTTCTGTAGTGTCCACAAATATTATCACATCCAACTGTGATAAGGGTTTTGATCACAGAAAAATTGAAGTTGAACTTACAGGATATTGATATTCTCAAACGATTAGATTAACGTAATCGAAAAATATTTGACTACGTTAATTCAGATCAAAGGAAGAGATAGGCTTGGGTTGTCTACGTCAGGATCACACTCAACTCTCATCTCAGCCGGTGAATTCTTCTCGTGCTGGATTCGCTTGTTGTCCAATCCTTTCTCACCTTTTCCTTCAAGACAATTCGGTGAATAATACTCCAGCTTCCTACAATCGGAATTGACTATTCCCTTAGGTACATCACAACTAAACTCCAAGTGATGTGCCTCACATTATTACCTTGAGATGGACAAATGTTCCCTTCCCTATTTCCTCCTTAGTCACTTTTCTTTAATCAAGGATTCCTTAACCTTGAGATTTCTGTGGTTGATATTCTTCCCATCTACTTTTCCTTTTTCTCCAGTTGGTCCTGTATTTCATCAATCTTTCTCTTATTCTGAACTCAAACATAATCTATTCTGGAAGTTCATGCCTTTGGATCACTCCTCTAGGTTGTCCTAGACAACACTTCCTAAATCCCTTACTTCCATAATATATTTTCTAATGTTCATAATCACAGACTTTGATTCTAAAGATTAAATCTCTTTTGTTTCTTCATAGAGATCTAACTCCTTTTTCCTCAAAAGTTAACTTCTCTTTCTTTTCTTCATCTTCTGGTGGTAATTCACGAATCCGATTCAGGAATTCGTTGGTGATTGGCAACATTCCCAATCTAATACTTAGAGGGTTCCTCTTGGGTTACCCAACTTAGGTCTCTGAATTCCTCAATCAGAATAACCTCCTTAACCATCATTGAGCTCACAAGAATAGCCTATCAACTCAAATCGTCGGCAACTATGTTTGCTATGCCAGGATGGAGCTCAAAGCCATAATCTTTAAGAAACTCCATCCATCGCCTTTATCTTACATTCAACTCTTCCTCTTCTTATTGTCATTCATACTTTCGAACTCCAAACTTGTTCATGAATTACAAGCTTCTTATCTTAGTACCTATTGTCTCTTTTGCATCATTCAGCTCAATTCACTACCTTCTCCGATTTGGAGTAGCTCCTTAATTTCAATTCTCGATTAATCCACAAGTATTATGATTCAATCCTCTTAAATCAATTTCAATGATGAATCAAGGCATTAAGTTATTTTACCACCTTAAATCCTTCTTCAAATTTTAAATTAGATGGTTGACATTGAGTTTGGATTGGAGGAAGATGGTAATCGATACCAAAAGTTCCTTCACAAATTACTTAAATGTTTATTTTAGACTTTCAGCTTCTAACCGGTTAAAAGAAACTCTAACCGGTTATGAAGTATAGTTTTAGAAATAAAACCAAAGGACTTTTAAAAACCATTTTCTTTACATCGTCCAATCCAACTCAAAATAGGGTTTGATCATAATCTAATACCTTGATTCCAACTGAATTCATCCCTGAAATGATTTAAATCATAGTCTACTCACAATTTCCATAATTCCTCTTGGACTAATCATATTATGTTGGGGTATAATCCATCATCACCCCACCATAATTAAACAACATCCTATCATTCAATACCATCAGTTGATCTTTCCAAGTCGACTTGATCAAAGGCCATGCGATCTTAGAAAATCCTTAAATACTCCGGCGATAGAATCCAGCCAGCCCTAAGAACTTCTTTACTTTAAAGATCACATGTCCTGCGAACGTAACTTCGCTCAACCAAAACTCAACTTTGGTGAGCTTAGCACACAACTACTCTTTTCTGCAGGATTCTCAATACAATCCTGAGATGTTCCTCATGCTCCTCCAGATTCTTAGGATAGATCACAAACGAATCCAAATAGGATCTAAAGGTCCCGTTCTTATAATCCATAAAAGAAGAGGTGCATTAGTCAATCCGAACGACATTATTTTCTACTCATAATGTCCGTATCGAGATCAAAATGAAGTCTTAAGTGGATTCCTGTCCCGAATCCTGATTTGAGGTTAATCCAACCTCCAATCAGTCTTAGAAAACACTTAGACTCCTTTAATCCGATCCAACCAGAACCCTGTTAGCACTTTTCTACGTGTTTCTCCCATTTGACCATTCCCGAAGGTACCATATTATAAAGGTAGTAGAGATAGAATCAGTTTCAAGAATTAACTTGATTCCAAACTCTTTCGCTTTACTCAAAGGTAAACCTGACATCATTTCTTATAACCAAGATTTCTTGATCCCCCTTATTCCTTCACTGCTACCCAGAAGCAACCACATGGGTCCATTGGATTCCAGATTCGAAGCTTGGAAATCCCAATACAGGGTTGTTCTATCGTCATTAATCATGATCATTTGATCCCTCGGCTCCCAAACCGTACTTAAGATCAAATGTAATCATGACACAGGTAGATAGACAAAGTCTAATACCTTAATAGAACGATTCAGACATACCTTGGAAACCACTACAAGAAGATTTGTAGGATTCTCTGCTTTGAGATAGCCGATTGGGTAAGGCATTGAGCAACTTTGATCACTACCTTTATCCGACAGGAACAAAAGAAAGGATAGCTTTAGAGTTTAACAAACTCAACAAGGTTGATCTTTAAGAAGATCACTACCCTACACTCGGTCTGAAAATTTGATTGACTTTAACACGAGTGAGGGTAAACACTCCTACTCAGAGTCGAGGACTCAACTACAACTCCTTAAAATTTCCTCATCACTGGTTCTATGAAAACATAATAAACCAACACTGTGGTTTTTAGTTTTCAACATATCTAGAGAGAAGCATACGACTATCATACTTCTATTTAGACTTCATAGAACACTTCTTAATAGCAGAATGAACTACTTATCTAGAGCCATTTCCCATAACCTTAGCTCTAGTTTGGAAGTATATGAAAGCATACTTCCCAAGAAACATTGCAGATATCGATGACCAGCGTATTGGACCACACACCCAAGGACCAAGAGTCGGGACCATTGCTCTGATACCATTAAAATGTAACACTCCTTGTATATCATCTTACTTTATAAGAAAAGTAATAAGTTTGTGATTACTTGGACTTGTTGTTGTTGGAAAAAGATCTGAAAATAAGAATTTATCTCTTCCCTTGAAAATTTATTTTCACAAACACCTGATTGATGATAAAGGTTGACTACTCAAAATCAGAGTTTGCGGAAAACATAGTAAAATCATCATATTATACCCCCAAAATATATCAGGTGTAACAAGTCCATTAATACCAATTAAGTATTATTATGAAACTGAATTCCTCTTATGATACCTCTTTCCAAAATATGTATCATACAAATTCTATTAAAATAGAAATGTTATAGAGCTGGTCACTGGTCCTTTGTCCAAACATCCTTCTGGTCGGATCCTCGATATCTGCACAACGGGTTCCCAACCCACACTCTCTACACTCTGCATGCACCTAAGGGACATCTCCCCTTCCTGATTCTTGTGCAAGCTAGATGCACGATCAACACCTAATAAGGGCATGTGGGTTAGCTATACATATTCGCATACTCAAATGAGAATAAAACTAACATTCACAAGTCAACATGTAGAAAATCATGATGCATAACCATATGAGCACACCCGGTTAATCATAATAATCCTTTCAATGCAGGTGGCATGATGCATGATTTCCTTCCACAACTGAGGCCTCTAAAGTCCATCTTGGACGTCCATCCAATACACCGTTGTGTTCCTGGAACACCGACATTCGTTCCCATAACGTAATGTCGAACCATACTTGGATAATACGCATCACTCCCAGAGTGTGCACCACATTCCCAGAACGTGTAGCAAACCATACTTGGAATAATAAGAACCACTCCCAGAGTGTGCATCACGTTCCCAGAACGCATACGTTCCCAGAACGCATAAAAACCAGGTCCCGGACACTGGCCACATATCTATAATGTGTCATCAAGTAGGTTGCATATCAATGTGTTCCCAGAACACTAACATTCGTTCCTAGAATGTATAAAACCAGGTCCCAGACACTGGCCACATATCTATAATGTGTCATCAAGTAGGTTATAATTTGGTACTCCCGGAGTACCCTCCTCATATTCCCAATATATGATAAACGTTCCTACCAACCAAACTTCCATTCTATATGGATGCACAATCATTAAGGTTGGTGTTTATGTTTAATTCTATTATTAAACCAATGTGTTCCCAGAACACTCACATACGTTCCCAGAACGTATCGCAAACCATACTTGGAATAAAATCAAGCACCACTCCCAGAGTGTGCATCACGTTCCCAGAACGTGTCCAAGAAACCATGTCCCAGACAATGGCCACATTCTCCGAATGTGTCATCAAGTTGGTTGCATCAGTTTAGTACTCCTAGAGTACAGGGTCAAGTACCCGACATCACAAATCATCCCTGCCAACCTATTTCATCACCTTTCCCTATGCATGCATTGCATACATAATTACTAAGGTTGGTCTTTCCATTAATTACTGTGATTTAGAAATATTCTAATTTCTCTTTTGAATGATTTATTTGAGGTATAGTCTTTGACACAAAATTCTCCTTTGAATTATCTCAAAACATGCCCTTAAACTTAGATTGGGTAAAACAAAGTCAATGGTATTCAAAAACTTAACTTTTTATTTTTCAGATTCAGGTACTAACCGGTTACAGTTCCAAGCTAACCGGTTAGAATTACAGACCTGAACTGTTTACCATTGTAATTCAGAAAATCCTTTTTCTTGAATTCCTTACCCAATCCATAAACCAGTTTAACAATGTTTATACCTCAAAACCACTGTTTATATCATTCAAAAGTCTAAATCACATTTCATTGTCCAATGAGCATAATTTCCTCTTGAAACTATCTCATTACCTTAAGGTATTAACTCTTTAACTGCAATCTGAACTATAACAGTGTAATCAACTTATTTTCAGATTGTTTTCCATGAAATTAAGGTCTAGATTTGAGTAGGATTTGTAAGACCACAATGCTGATTTTGTAAACTTATTTTCTTTTGCATTTTAACAGGGTCTAACCGGTTACGAATATCGAGTAACCGGTTAGATTATGCAGTCTGACACTAAAACATGAGTTTCAACAAACCATTCTCTTCACTACTCAAATCTAACCAAATTTCAACCTTTAACAGAGTACATATACCTTAAATAAATATGTTTAAACACAGAAACATATCTATCTTGCATGCATTCAATTTGGATACACAAATTGCATATAATTGCACATATTTCGAAACTTAATGCATCAATTCACATAATATCCAAGTAAGTCATGAAATCAACATCAACATAGCTTGCAGGCATTCAGATAGCATTGCTCAAAACATCAATTGAGCTCAAATTGGCCTCCAAGCCATTTAACCATTTCAACTTATGCCCTTTGAGTCTCTTGGTGACTCATCCTATATTCTACCACAATTTATTCTCATTCTAGCAAATAGTAAGCTTCCCCCTTACCTCTAAGTTATGCTTGATCCAAAACATTGCAGAGAGAAAGGCTTCTACACAGATTTCCATTAAATCCACAATTCTGCTCTCAGCCACGATTTTTATCCACAGGGTCCAAAGACCAGAATATTTGACATAGCAATTGGCCAAAGAAATTGGGGAAACCAATTAGGACTCAATAAAGGTAACATGCACTAGAGAATCAAAGAGATTTGAGACTTAAAGGTTAACTATGCTTACCAAAATCGAATCTGGAATTCAGCTTCCAGAACCAGAACAACAGAGAACTCAGACTCAAACTCTTAGCTTCCAAGCTTGATTCCTCCACCCACACGAACACTCAACTTACAAGGTGTATATCACTGGAAAGCTCTTGATTTAAGCTTTCCAGAAAGGTGTGTTTCACTCTCTAACTCTCAAAGAAGAAGACGAATTGCTCAGAACGAATTTGGAACCCTAATTACCCTTCTTCAACAAGAATTGCTGCAATCAACCCTTGATTCTTCAGCAATTCCACTATTTATAGACAAATTAGATGAACATGCAGATGGACACGTGTATTTCCACTCATCCCATGCAGTAATTGTGGCAAATTTTGGATTAATCAAGTGATTACTCATCAAAATCCACTAACCCAGTTCCTGAGTTCATCGTGTAACCGGTTACAGAGCCCTTCTAACCCGTTACATACTGATAAAATTAAAAAATTAATAATTTAATTACTCTTTCTTCAAAAACCTTTTTAATATTGCAATTAGGTCCCAACCCAAGGACTAAATTACAATATTCACATTTTTGTACAAAATAACCATATAAAAATATATCTCATATTTTTATATAATAAAAACACATAATGTACAAAAACTAAAACCTTCAAAACTAATATAAATCAATTATAAAATAATTATTATAATTAATTTCTTGGTTATTTGGGAAACGAAAATTAGGGGTGTTACACGAACCCTCTTACCTCGGGCTTTTTAAATAGAACCTGGATTTTAGCTTGGCGATGATGACGGCGTCGGTGTTGCTCCTCGTTAGCGGGAACGATTGTGACTGAACTGAGGCAAGGGCTTTGAGCTTTGAGATTCCCGACACGAGCCCGGCACGATCACGGACCGGTAACGACGCCGGTGAGATCCGTGGAGAGAGAGATAGCTCGAAGAGAGGGAAAGAGAGGGAAACCAAAACCAAAGGGGAAGAGGGAGGGAGAACTATGGCGGTGGTGGTGGTTCGTGTGGCGGCCGGAGGTGGCGGTGGCGGCCGGAGGTGGCGGCGGCCGTGAGTGGGGAGGAGAGAGAGAGAGTTTGTGAGGGAAGGAGAGAGAGAAAAAGAACAAGAGAGGGAGAGAGACGGGTTGAGGGAGGGAGAGGGTGGCCATGGTGGGCGGCCAAGGGCGGCGGTGGAGGCCGTGGAGGAGGAAGGAAGAAGGAGGATCGGAGAGAGAGAGAGAGAGAAAGAGGGGTTGGAATGGGGGTTTCGACCCCCAAAACGCGAATTTAACGTTTCAGATCGAAGAATACTCGAGTGTTTCTGTAAACACTCGAGTGTTTTGTCCCAAAATACTCGAGTATTTACTCAAGTATAATGATCAGGTACTGCTAGTTTGCTTTTCTATTTTTCTTCTATTTTCCCCCTATCTTCAAATTACCATAAATTCTTCGTTCACCGTCGGATCTTGCTCAAATTTGACGAGCAACTTCCTAAAAATCATATCTTCATATCCAACGGTGGGAATTGTGTTTGGAGTCTTAAATCTTATATTTTGAATTTCCCAAATTAGCGAATTTAAAACACCGAAAACACCGCTTTTCACCCCCGTTTGGTCTTCTTTAAATTCGCTTTTCGATGCCAATGCTCTTCGACTCCTTTATGGCACTCAAAGAATTCCTAATCCATCATTTTAAATCCCTTTTTGGATAATTCTTATTTCAAAATCTTATTATTATTCTAATTATTATTAGAATTAAAATTCGGGATGTTACCTTTCTCCCCTACTTATTAGAATTTCGTCCCCGAAATTCCAGTTGTCCCTTATCTGGAAGGAGTACCCCCTTGACATAGCTTCCGACCATGTCATTTTAATTCCTTCAGTTCCAATCTTCCCTTTGAGGAATTTCTAAGTTAAGGGTTCTGCGGTATAATTACTTGCCTCATGTATGGTTTATCTCAGTCACTCAGGAATCTGCGTAATACACATAGTCTTAAGAGGCTGAGACGATTATTTGCGGTGCTCCGACATAACCCCTTAAGTGAGACTCCACTTCGCGACTCCACTCTTTCCCTATCCATTTCTTACTCCTTCAAGTGAGTCTAGTGAGGTCGCTCTTCAAATCCACCTTAGCTATTTCCCAATTGTCCGATGGTCCGAGAAGGTATTGATTTATTCTTAGTTTAATTCTCGTCCCATTCTCCGCGAACCTCTTCGACAGTTAATGCGGAGCGTTTGGGGTGAGTTATTCATTAGTCCTACGGGTCATGGTATGATCATCGGACATTGAGTCCGGTTCGATGCAATCTTCCTTACACTTCGTTACCGTTCTGCATTCCACCTTGTTACTCGGATAGGATCCACAATTTTCTTGTTGTTAAAGTTCCATCTTCCATTCCTTGGATTGAAATCCTCCCCCACTTAGCATCAACATACTTGATTATATCCATGCTTGGGGGTATGTTCATTCGTTATTCAGAATTTCGCACGTAAGCTTCTCGACCGGTATCCAAGGTTAGAAGGGACATGTGGATGGTTATCTATCGGTAGGCACAGAACTATGTTGGGTTTCTATGTCTTGGTGAATTCTCATCTCTGCATCTGAGATGCTTGAAGCTTGAAGAGAGTGAAGATGAAAGGAAGAAACACGAAGCACTCAAGGATGGATTTCATAGTCTCCTTATGATGACCCAGGCTGTACTGGATACATGTCAAGCAAGAAGACAATGGAGATTATCCTTAAGTGTGCGTTTTCAGCAGAGAGTCCTCGAAAAATGCATTTTCTTTGGAACTTCCGTTGATTTGATTTGGTCTTGATAAAGGTACTTGGGGCAACGACTAAAACTTGCTTCCTTTGGGAGAATCGTTTGGAAACTTGACTAGGTTCTTAAGTGAATTCTAATCCCTAATGGTGAGCACGATTCACTAGTTTACTTGGGTCGGTCTCGGTGTGGATACCCTACTTATTTATCCAGTTTCGCCTTTCTCGCGAATAACCACTTCGGATTCTTAATAAAATGCTTGATGTGTTTTGGGCTTTTAGTTTGACTTTCCATGAAGTCTAAAGACGGTTACTACGGGTTCGCTCGGCTCGGTTCTCTCGCGTGTTCTGTTTGCGGCTACACTACTAGTAAGTGGGTGCACTGGCTTAAGGCTCCTATCTGTCTGTCCTGATTTTTGGTTGGAAAGTGTCAATGATATCGACCACTAATAGTTGCGAAGATCGAGGTGATCAGTCCCAATCTCACATCTATCAATAGCAACATCATCGTCAAGTTTGTCGATGTTATCGTCCCCTAGCAGATGTAAGAATCAGAGTGATCAGTTCTAACCTTACATTCTACCAGTGGCAATACCATCACTGTGTTTGGTGAAACTTTAACTAATGTATTATCATTTATTGATTTCTTTTTAAGTTAAATAAAATATTTATATGCTTTATGCAAAACATTTTTAATTAAGTATTTTAAATAAACGTTTGGTATATAGTTAACATTAAAAGTACCTCGGGTGAATTCATTCGCTCCCTTCACCTATACGTCCAGGACAGTTTGTCCCCATGTGTCCTGGTTGTCCGCATATATAGCAGAGACCCTGTTTTTTGTGCTGCCTCAATATTAGGCACAGTTTCCGGTGGATTTTCCCACATAGTGGACATGGTGGCCTGTTTCTCGGGGCATTCACGTCTGGAGCGGTGTCCCTTGGCACCATTGCCATAGCGTTGATGTCGGCATGTGTATCGGATTCCTGAACCGGTACATTGCCTCTGCTCGAACCTTTATCCCACTGTATCATCCTGTTCCTATCCCCAGATGTCCACTGCCCTATTCCCTTCTCATAAGTGCTAGCCATATTTACCATTTGGGCCAAATTATCTATGTTCTGGTATTCAAAAGCCACCTTGATCTCCGTGCGAAGTCATGCTTCGAACTTGATGCACTTAGTTCTTCCATCAGCATCCCTATAGCTTCCAGAATACCGGATGAGATCTTCGAAGTGTGCAGAATATTCTCTAACACTCATACTTCCTTGTGTTAAGGTCAGAAATGCTAGTTCTTTCTCTCGGTGAACATCTTCTGGGAAGTACCTTCCGAGAAATTCCTCCTTAAAGAAGTCCCAAGTATTCTCCCGGTTGGAATTCTCCATGTCCCTTCGTACATGCTCCCACCAATATTCTGCTTCTCCGGTGAGCATGTACGCCGCCAAAAGGACTATCTGCTCCGCGGGCGGTGACATTGTGCGGAAAATCTTCTCCAATTCTTGGAGCCATCTCTGTGCTGCGTCAGGATTGTAGCCACCTTCAAACCTGGGCGGATCATTCCGCCTGAATCGTGCTAGCCAATCAATGTCGATTGGGTTTGATGGTTGCTGGAGTGCGGCTGCTGCTGCTGCTGCTGCTGCGGCTGTTGCTACCGTTTCGGCCTGGTTCTGGTTCAGTTGGACCAGATTCTCAAGTATCGTGGCAATCCTGTCATCATGGGAACGTCTCCGAGGCATGGTAACTAAGTTCTGGAAAAAGAACACGTTATTCCACAATTAACTAAAAACTATTAAATCAAGTGTACCTATTTATCTATTCTAAGACTAGACACTATCACTTGATTACTCGCTAGGTGAGTAATCAATAGGAGTTGTGAATCCAAACTCCAAGGCCGAGGGAAACTGCTCTGATACCATAAATGTAACATCCTCACTTTAATTAGTTAAATTTAAATTTTAATAAAATCAGAGTTTGAAAATTCATTTTAGAATTTGATTTCTTATCAAAGGCTTTACGAAAATCCGGCAGAGTTTCCTCTGTTTTTCGGACTTCCCAAAAATTTCTTCTTTAAACCTGTCAGTCTAGAATATTTGAAAACTTAAAACATAATAGTTTAAAAACCAGTTCAGATCCTAACGCCCGATTAGTACCAATCTCAGGGCATATAACTACACATATTATAAATTACAAAACATAACAGTTTTCAATATAATTAAAATAAAAATCCGCTCATGGTATCACAATCTACACTCCACGTGGTGGAGGGTTTCCAATTCGGCCAGCAACAGTGTAAGCTCCGCTTCCGTACCTGTAAAATTATATCAAGAAGGGTAGCATTACACAGAACTTAAAAAGATAAATCCTAAAAGAAGACATAGCAAATAACTAAGCCTATATAATTATTAATATACTTTATTCATAAAATTAATCTCTTTTAGTTCTTTCCTTATTCGCACATTCTTTTAATCATTGATTCCCTTTTCATTCTTTCTTTCCCATTCATTATTTTCTTTTTCCATTATTCATTAGGTAGTCCAGCCCCAGCCAGCCGTACGGTACTGAGTGCTAGGATTTCCCCTTTTTTCCATTATTCATTTTCTTTTCTTTTTCTTTTTAATCGATACGCCTTACCAGGCTCGCATCGATTCCGATACGCCTTACCAGGCTCGCACCGGACTTCCCTTTTCCTTTTAATTGACACGCCTTCTCAGGCTCGCATCGACGCCGATACGCCTTCACAGGCTCGCATCGGACTTCCATTTTTCCTTTTTAATCGACACGCCTTACCAGGCTCGCATCGATGCCGATACGCCTTACCAGGCTCGAATCGGACTTCCAATTTCCTTTTTAATCGACACGCCTTCTCAGGCTCGCATCGACGCCGATACGCCTTCACAGGCTCGCATCGGACTTTCATTCTCTTACCTTTCTTTCTCTTTCTTTTTCTTTCTTTCTCTTTTTCCTTTTTCTTAATCATATATCTTTTCTCTTTTTTGAGTTATTGCATTTTTCTCTTTTATTTCATTTTTTTATTAGGAACTTATCATCACATTGTTTACTTTTCACTATATTTAATATCCTTCTTTCTTTTCCTTTTTCTTCTTCTCTTCCTTTTCTTTTTCTTATAATTTAAATAATTCTCTTATGCTCATCAAAATCTTTTAATCTTTATTTTCGTTCATGACTTAATACATTTTCCTACGTTTTCTAATTTATTCTCTTCCATGATACTAATTATCCTTACCTTTACCCAACTCTGTTTAACTTGGTCAAGTATATTATATTCTTGCTCTCGTTTCTAATTCTTAGTTATATCTTTTCATTTATCTCTCACTCTTACTTAACTTATTATTTCTATTTCATTGACACCAGTTTATTTAACTACTCTGTTGACTCACATTATTACTTAACTTATTATCCCTAATTCATTAATTTCATTTTATTTAATTTCTCTATTAACTTAATCTAGCTTCTCAATTTTTATTACAGTCTTCTACTTAACTTCCCTCATAATGTACTCTCTCATTGTTTTATTATCTTTTTATTAATCCGCTTATCGTTTTCCTATTTTCTTTTAAATCTAATTCATTATTTTGCGCCTATTGCTCTAATCGGTCCTGTACATTTTTATTATTTCCATTACCAATCCCTCCTTTATCTCACTTTACTCTTTGGGTACTAATATACTTATTATCTTTTAATTTATTAATTCTACTCTCTCTTTGCCTATTTCATTTACCCTCTTGTCCTTTTTCTTCCTCTATGGTTTTATTTTTATGATTGCTCACGTTCTTGTTTTATCCTGACTATTTTAATATTCTAATTACGCTCATTCGTTCCGGGCCTTATTCTACGCTCATACATTTTATTCCCTAGCGTGTGGTTTCTCGTCACAATTTTATTTACTTTATCTCTGTCAATGGGGTACCCTAAGGTTCATTAACATACTTTTAATTACTCTATTCCTAGCTACCACTATAGCATCCTAGAATTTACTTCTTTAGCAAAGGTAACGCGAACCCTCTTACCTCAGGCTTTTTAAATAGAACCTGGATTTTAGATCGGCGACGATGACGGCGTCGGTGTTGCTCCTCGTTAGCGGGAACGATTGTGACTGAACCGAGGCAAGGGCTTTGAGCTTTGAGATTCCCGACACGAGCCCGGTACGATCACGGACCAGTAACGGCGCCAGTGAGATCCGTGGAGAGAGAGATAGCTCGAAGAGAGGGAAAGAGAGGGAAACCAAAGCCAAAGGGGAAGAGGGAGGGAGAACTATGGTGGTGGTGGTGGTTCGTGTGGAGGTGGCGGTGGCGGCCGGAGGTGGCGGTGGCGGCCGGAGGTGGCGGCGGCCGTGAGTGGGGAAGAGAGAGAGAGTTTGTGAGGGAAGGAGAGAGAGAAAAAGAACAAGAGAGGGAGAGAGACAGGTTGAGGGAGGGAGAGGGTGGCCACGATGGGCGGCCAAGGGCGGCGGTGGAGGCCGTGGAGGAGGAAGGAAGAAGGAGGATCGAAGAGAGAGAGAGAGAGAAAGAGGGGTTGGAATGGGGGTTTCGACCCCTAAAACGCGAATTTAACGTTTCAGATCGAAGAATACTCGAGTGTTTCTGTAAACACTCGAGTGTTTTGTCCCAAAATACTCGAGTATTTCACAAAATACTCGAGTATAATGATCAGGTACTGCTAGTTTGCTTTTCTATTTTTCTTCTATTTTCCCCCTATCTTCAAATTACCATAAATTCTTCGTTCACCGTCGGATCTTGCTCAAATTTGACGAGCATCTTCCTAAAAATCATATCTTCATATCCAACGGTGGGAATTGTGTTTGGAGTCTTAAATCTTATATTTTGAATTTCCCAAGTTAGCGAATTTAAAACACCGAAAACACCGCTTTTCACCCCCGTTTGGTCTTCTTTAAATTCGCTTTTCGATGCCAATGCTCCTCGACTCCTTTATGGCACTCAAAAAATTCATAACCCATCATTTTAAATCCATTTTTGGATAATTCTTATTTCAAAATCTTATTATTATTCTAATTATTATTAGAATTAAAATTCGGGATGTTACAGTTTTGCCTTTAGTAAAAATATCAACTCAACTCCAAATCTCTTCAAATTTTACAGAGAGTATCTAGAGATGTTCAGGAAGCTATCATAAAAATTTCAAACAATTTAGAGTAGCACAAGTTCGAAAATTTTGTTCATCTTTAAACCAAAAAACTTATTTTCTCAAAATTGTTTTTACAAAGTTTGCTCTCATAGAAATAGGAAATCAATTCCAAAAATCATTCAAAAATTTAGAGAAGTTCATTTTAACATACTTAAGTCAGTGACAAAATTTCAAGATTATTGAACATGCACAAATATCATTTATCAAAGTTAAATTCACACACATCTCAATTTTTCAGCACAACATTTCATTCCATAAACTTGTTCATCCATTTCTTTTCATGAAAATCAAAGATACACTCATACATACAAATCAACACAAGAATCAATCCATCAATTATTTTTTTCCTTCAAAAACCGAATCAATATATTATGAAAACAATTTTCTTTAACTCAATTCAACATGCATCAACATTCATAAATAAAGATCAAGCTTTTTATACTAAAAATCAAGAATCAAATTAAACTAACCTAGATCATGACATGCACATACTTAAAATTAGTAGATCTTAAGAAAAATCATACATGCATTAACATTCAAGAACCAAAAATCAAGACTTTAAGAGAAAAATCAAAACAAACATTAAAGCATACTCTTTATCACTAGATCATCACATGCATGCATCAAATCCTTCAAGTAAAAATTCATTTCTAAAGATCTAAGCCAACACCGAAACATACATCAAGAAAATGAGTTCATTTTATCAAAAATTTCATGCTTTAAGTTAAACTCTTTTAAAAATAATTTCCTTTACATGCACACTAAATCGAATCAAGCAAGAAATAGAATCATTAACACAAAAATTCTTTTAAAACCGAGTTGAACATCAAGTTCTGAAAAATAGTAGATCTCTTATTGTTAAATCAAGATCTTTCACATGCATGTGGGAAAAATTAAGATCAATTTGAGAAAATCACATGGATGCAAAGAGAAATACTAGATCTAGCTCAAAATCAACATGCATCAAAGAACAACTTCAAAAATCGATTTATTTTTCCAAATACATGCATAAAACCAAGGTACATCAAAGAAACCAAAGTACATCAAAAACTCTAGGGTTTGACTTGGTTGACTTTTCTCTCTTCTCTCTCCTTGGTTTTCCAAAAACTCTAGGGTTTCTAGGAAACCACCGTGGCCTCCATGGCCAAGAAGAGAGGAAGGCCGCCAAAGTCCCCCTCTCCACACTTGACGAAACATGATGTTACTGATCAACAGGTTGCTCAGAGGTTTGATCTTACGAGTTTGGACCAGGAAGACTTGGAAGTCATAGATAACTTATCGGCCAAGCAACTGGAATCGTTAATGCAGGGTTTGGAGTTGATCAAAGCCAGGGTTCGTGGTAAGGGTGCAGCAGAAAATATTGACGAGGCAGGCATCAGAACATACAAGGGTGAAGGGAGTGGAAATCCTAAATCTCCTGTGGTGGAAATCGATGGTAATAAGGAGGAGGTGCATGAAGAACGGTATGTGAAACCACCTTCAGTTTGGGATTCATTTGACATTTCTAAATTAAGAAATGCAGGAGACAAGTTGCGTTTCATACAGCCAGGACAGAAGGAGGGGGTATCGATAGGAAAAATTGTTGCAGAAGATATTAATGATGAGATCAAATACTGGCAAAATGCACTAGTATGTTATGTACTTGGTGCAAGACCACCATATCCAGTACTCCAAGGATTTATCAAGAAGGCGTGGGGTCATCATGGCATTGACAAGATTCTGATGAATAATGATGGAATTGTTGTGGTTCGTTTCAACACTTTGGAAGCAAGGAATGCTGTCCTAGAAATAGGTGTTTATCATTTTGATAAAAAAAACCTATAATTCTAGCACCATGGTCAGGAAGACCACTATCAAGAGGTCAGTTAGAATCAGTCCCAGTTTGGATTCAGTTTCCAAATTTGAGTTTAAAGTTCTGGGGCGTGGCTGCTTTAAGTAAGATTGCCAGTTTAGTAGGAACGCCGATAATGGTTGATCACGTCACGAAAGAAAGGAATAGAATCAATTTTGCTCGCGTTCTGGTGGAAGTGAACCCAGTGATTTTTCCAGATGAGGTTTATTTTGAGGATGAAAATGGGAACGTGATCACTCAAATAGTATCTTATGAATGGAAGCCTGTGATGTGTGCTTCGTGTTCTATGTATGGCCATGCAAGCAAGGAGTGTAGGAAGCAAACAAAGAAAATATGGGTTGAGAAAAAAAGGCCATCAAGAGAGGAAATTGAGAAGATAGATGATAAACTCAAGATAAAGAGGAGCTTAGATGAAGGTTCTATTCCTGTAGAAAATAGAAATGTTGCAGCTAAAGCCATTAAGCAGGTGATGTCTGATCCAAACATTTTAAGCCAGCCTGTTCAACAAGTAATTGTGGGGGCTGAAGATGCTATGTCAAATAGGGAGGTTCAGAAGGATATAGTTAATGCGTCACCTACAGAAAGCATGGTTCCTCAGACGACTGAAGAGATTTCAGAGGAAGAATGGACTCCTGTAAAGACAAGAGGCAAGGGGCAGAAACGTGGATTGATAAAAGAAGGAGAGAATCTGAAAGTTCATCTCCCTCATGGATAATTTAATGGTGTGGAATATTCGGGGGATCAACCACCCCCGAAAGCAAAAAGAATTAAAAAGGTTGATAAATGAGAATAAGGTAGGTATTGCAGGTGTATTGGAGAATAAATTAAGGGTTAACTCTTATGATTCTGTCCGTAATGCTGTGTGTCCTGGCTGGGGGTCTTTCATTAACTTGAATCATTGTGAAATTGGCCGTATCTGGGTTTTGTGGAAGATGGATATGTATGATCTGAGTGTAATGGAGAGTAGTTCCCAGCATGTTCACTGCTCAGTCAAGCACAAACATAGTGATAATGTTTTGGCTGTAACTTTTGTCTATGGAGCTAATGATGACAGTGGTAGAGTGGATCTATGGAGTAATCTGATGATTTTAGGTGGGATGCAAAATGATCCTTGGTTAGTCATTGGGGATTTCAATGCAGTGTTGGACCCAGATGACAAATTGGGTGGACAAACTGTTGATATTGCTAGAATTGCAGAATTTAGAAATTGTGTGCAGAGTTGTGTTCTGACAGATATGAAATATGATGGCTGTTTTTCAACTTGGAATAACAAAAAGGAGGGTAGTGACAGAATTGTGAGTAAACTTGATAGAGCTCTAGTTAATGAGCTTTGGGTGCATCATTGGCCTGAGACAGTCACACATTTCATTCAGGAAGGAGTCTCTTACCATTCACCTGCTATAGTGACTTGGGGAGCAAGGCATTGGGAAAGAGCAGGTACTTTTAAATTCTTTAACATGCTTGTTAAAGATGCATATTTTATAAAAATTGTTCAGGATGCTTGGTTAACTGATCATTCTGGGAGTGCTATGTATGTGCTTATGAGAAAATTAAGAAGTGTGCAGAAACCGATTAAGGATTTGAATGCAGCCAAATATCATCAGATTGACAGGAAAGAAGAGGTTTGCAGGGAGATGCTGTTGAATGCTCAAGCAAATTTGGCCACAGATCCACTTAACATTCATTTACAAAAGGTAGAAAAGGAAGCTTACCAGAATTATTTGGCTGTTTCTAAAGCAGCCATATGTTTCTTGAAGCAAAAGGCAAAGGAGTTCTGGCTAAAGGAGGGAGATCAAAATACAAGGGCTTTTCATCAAGCTATTAAACAGCGCAGATATAAAAACAGAATCCTAACGATAAAGAATGACCAAGGACAGGTGGCGACTGATCAGACTGGAATTGGTGAAGCATTTAAGGTGCTGTGCTAACCACCAATCAACAGATCAACCTAGTCAAACCTATCACTGATGAGGAAATTAGGCAAGGCTTTTGGGATCAACACAGTGATAAATCTCCTGGTCCAGATGGCTATGGTGCGGGTTTTTACAAAGGTGCATGGTCAGTTGTTGAAAAGGATTGTTTGGTTGATGTTCATGAGTTTTTTGCAACAGGCAGGATGCTTAGAGAAATAAACTGCACAGATTTGGTCCTAATTCCAAAAGGTGATTGTCCTAACAGTGTGGCTGACTATAGACCAATTGCTTTATGCAATACAGTCTACAAGTGCATCTCAAAGATTATTTGTTCCAGACTTCAGACTGTGCTCCCTTCTCTTATTGATGATAATCAGGCTGCGTTTGTAAATGGCAGGAGTATTGTTCAAAACATATTGATAAGTCAAGAATTGTTGAGGTTTTATGGTAGAGCAAATATATCCCCTAGGTGTTTAATGAAAGTAGACATAAAAAAAGCCTATGACACTATCAGTTGGCCCTTCATAAAAAACATGCTTCTGGTTTTGAAATTCCCTGAGAAATTCGTTCCCTGGGTAATGGAGTGTATTAGCACTGTTTCATTTAGCCTTGTTATAAATGGTAGCAGGATGCATAGATTTTCTACCACGTGTGGTCTGCGTCAGGGTGACCCCATGTCACCACTGATATTTGTAATTGTTATGGATATGCTGTCATGAAAACTGAAGGCTGCTGCAAAAACAAATCGCTGCTTTAAATACCACCCTTTTTGTAAAAGCACTGGTTTGATTAGTTTGGCCTTTGCAGATGATTTAATGCTGTTCTGTAAAGGCACGACTGATAGTGTGAAGGTCTTGTGTGATGCTTTAGCCAGTTTCTCGGTCAGTTCAGGCTTGTATGCAAACAAGCAGAAATCTTCAATTTTCATGGCTGGCGTGAAGGAGGAGCAGCAGCATAGTATAGATCTGATTTCTGGCTTTGATAGAGGGGTGTTTCCATTCAGGTACCTTGGTTTGCCTTTGGCAGCCAGGAAATGGTCCAACAACACTTGCCAAATCCTTGTGGACAGAATCACAAAGCGCCTTGCCTCCTGGACTACAAGGAATCTTTCCTACCAAGGCAAGGTTCAACTCATAAATTTGGTGCTATTATCTTTGCATACATACTGGGCCAGTGTTTTTATTATTCCAAAAGGGGTTGTGAAGGGAATTGAGAAACGTTGTAGAGACTTCTTATGGAGGACTAGAAGTTCTGGTAATCCAATAGCTGCAGTGGCCTGACGTGATATTTGCAAAGGGAGGAAGTATGGAGGATTGGGCTTCCAAAATGTGCATCTATGGAACTTGGCGTTGGCAAACAAGTGTGGTGTCTTGCTTTGGAAAAAGACATGTTGTGGGTTAAATGGATCTCTTCTATTTATATGAAAAATCAGGACTTCTGGACCTGTAATGTGTTTGTAGCATCAAGTTGGCATTGGAAGCAAATATTAAAGTGTAGAGATAGATTCAAGAATGGTTATGTCAATGGTCAATGGCAAGGTGATCAGCACAACACATATACAATCAAACAAGGTTACAATTTTCTACTTGGCCCGCAAGCTAAGTTCGTGCAGTATAAAATGGTATGGAATAGCTTCTCTATTCCTAAGCATTGTTTTATAGTGTGGCTGTCTCTCCTTGATAGATTGAAAACGAAGGATTTTCTAAGCAGATTTATGCAGATTGATCCAAAGTGTAATCTGTGCAATGATGCTATTGAGACACGAGATCACTTGTTTTTCTCGTGCCAATGGAGTAGAGAACTGATGGATTTGGTTTGTATGTGGTGCTGTATTGATAAGTGGTACATATCTTTTGATAATTGGCAGCGATGGATGCTTCATAGCTTTGGTGATAAGCGAAGACGAAGATTTGTGTATGTTGCGATGGCTGCAACTATTTACCAAATTTGGATGGAAAGGAACCGAAGACAATTTATTCATAAGAGTTTAAGCCCGAATCAAGTTTTTGTTTTGCTTAAGAGGGAATTAGCAAATAGAATAGCTTTAGTTTTTCCCAATTTTAAGGTTTGTTTCAATTCGGTTTTGGTTAACAGAATTCAATTGGTGTTATAATTTTGTTTGTTACCTTGAGTTGGGGGTTTGTCCTAACCAAGTGTTTGCTTTTTGACTCTCTTTGGGTACTGAACCCTTCCTAGAAGGTGGCAGTGGCTTAGAGTGGAGTCGTATGGTTTTGTATTTAGTATCGTGGTAATATATTTTTATTTTACCAAAAAAAAAGGTACATCAAAGAAACAAGAATCTTTCACACAAAATAGTTAGAAAAACCGAATCACCCTTTAATCCTTTTTGCATGTTCATTTTTTGTTTTAAAACTTCAACATAGATCAACACTAGAAATCAACACGCATGAACAAGCTTTGAACAAATCAACACCTTTAAAATAAAAACATGTAGATCCGAAAATAAAAACGATAAAGAAGGAGGAACAACAAGGATCAAGTTTATACCTAAGGAGATGAATGAAAATGAGCTAAGAATCAAAGCTTTCTCTCTTTCCTCTCCTCTCTAATTCGGTCCCTCTCCCTCTCTTCTCCCTCACGGTTCTCTTCTCTCTCTCTCTCTCTCTCTCTATGTTTCTCTCTTTTTCTCTCTATGTCTCAAGAGCTAATGTTGCTCTTTGAGACTAAGTGTTTGTTGTGGAAGTGTGAAATGAAATGAAAAGAGGAAAATGAAGAATGAAGGCAACGAATGAGAGGAAATAGGCTAAGGTGAAGAACAATTTCCCTCTTTGGCCTTAATCCATTCGGCCCTAATGCATTTAGAAGGGGTAATTTTGGCAACACAAAAACTTCTACTTGGTCCCCAAGTTTCTATTTTCTTTTCTTTTATTTTATTTCCTTTCTAGCTTAACCACTAAGCAATGCTATATGTCATGCACACATACACATACCACTCATACATATATCATGCATACACATATCACACATACACATATAGGCACACATCAATCAAGCACACATTTGATCACAAAATAATCTCTTCTTTCATTAAAAAATCACACATAAATCTTACCACTTAAACACATTTTCTTCTCAAATAATAAACTGAACTAATTGGTTACAATTATAGCCCTCATTTCATTTTCTAAAATCATGCTTTAATATATTAAATAAAATCCCAAAAGGAAAAATTCATTAAAAATCAAAAACTATTTTTCATGATTAATACCTTTAAAAATTCGTACTTTGCAATACTGAAAAATAATTTTCTCAAACCAATCCAGAAAATTGCAAAAGATACATTTTTGAAATCTACGTTTCGATACAATCGTTTTCATATAAAGATCATAAAAATCGGAGTTACAATTAAAAAGTTATGGATTTCTGAAGTTGATAAATCTATCAAAGTCCATAAAGAAATACATTTTTTTACAATAAATTACCAATCAATAAAATCATTTCTCAAAAAAATCATTTTTACTAACTTCATAAAAATATTTGTTTGCCAAAACTCCATAAAATCAACACCTTATTTCGTAATCAAATAAAATACTCATTGAAAACCTTTTGTGAAACCATATCTCAAAATTCTTCTTTAATAAAATTTTATTTATCTTAGTCGGAAAAATACGGGATGTTACATTTTCAATATGGATTAAGCTTGGAATAGTCTAAGTGCACTCTAGTATAGTCATTGGCATATAATGAATGTACATTAACCTTTTCAAACCTGTTGATCATGGGAGTACTTGTTCTTAACCATGCCTTCACGTGTTGTTTGTTTGCCATAGCATGCATTCCATTTTTCCTTCGTGAAGCTTTGGTGTTTGAGAACTTGTGTCTCCTTCGATCTTTCCATTTAGCCCTTGATTTATGAGATATCATTTTGTATGTTTGTTCTTTCTTTCTTTCTCTTGGTTCTTTCTTGTATGTGAGATCCTGCATAAACAAATTACCAGAAGAACCTTTTGGTACCCATTTCATTTTGGGTCCTTGAACGTTAGTCTTGGATTCCTTTGGAACTTTTGGAACCCACTTCAAGTCATTTCTCATATTGTGATTTTTCCGATAGAAGCATAAATGAGAAATATGACCCGAACATCCACAATAGTTACAAATAATGGCCTTAGGTGATGATTTGACTTTTTCAAGGATAGGTTCATAAGACTTGGTATTTTTGTTTTCAAAAACCAAAGCACCATTGTTCAATTCTTTACTTGGTTTTTGAATATCAACATTATTTTCAACTTCACCAAGCAAGGAATTCGGACCAATAGCTTTTTCAATATTATGGTTTTCAAAATTTGTATCATCAACATATTTCTCAAGACATACGCATTTTTCAAAATGGGTTGAGGAACAATCTTCTAAAATATTTTCTTTATCAAGATTATCTCCACTTTTTAAAGTATCAAAAATATTTTTGTTTGGAGACAAATCTTGTAAAGAGTCCAAGTCATTGTTTTCTAAAATTATCATTTCATCACTCAAGTCATTATAAGTAATTTGTAGATTGTTAGAGCAAGAATTTTTTGAAATTACCTCAAGATTTATATGGTCTAAGTGGTCGGATACTTCATTTTCATTTTCCATTGATTCCTCGTCCGAGCCACTCGATTACTCCATTGAATCCATGAAGCTTTCAAGTAATCCTTCTAGTTCATCATCATCGCTTGTTGAGCTACTCCCCTTGTTTATAGTTTCATCATCATAACTTTTGTCTAGGGAGTTAGTCCTCTCAAGCTTGATGTCAATTTCAACTTGTTTCTTCTCCTCTTTCCTATGGACACTAACACTTTCATGAAGATCATTAGTAGCATAGTGTGTTATCAAAGTGTCCCAAATATCCTTAGCACTTTCACAATTTTCAACTATAGCATATGCATCATTGTTTAAAGCATTTTTCAAAATATGTATAGCTTGAAAATTCAAGGAAAATGATTTTTCATCAAAACCATGAAGAACAACATGCCAAAGACGAATGCTGATGGATTGCAAAAATATTTTCATTCTAACACTCCAATAATGAAAATTAATTCCATCAAAAAATGGTGCTTCATCGAATGAAAATCCCTCCATATAAAAACAAATAAAAATATTGTAACACCCCGCATTTTTCCCGTACGTGCGTAAGCGATTTTTGACGAAAGAAACTTTGAAATCATGTTTTTAGAAAAAGTATTTTTCATAAGAAAGAAATGAAGTGTTGATTTTCATGAATTTTTATAAACGAAATATTTTATAGAAGAAAAGTAAATGATTTTAATGAGATGGAAAATGATTTGCTAAATTGTGATTTTTATTAAGAGATGATTTTGTTAGAAATGAAATTTTTGGGTCTGTTATCTTTGAAAATTTGTATCTTTTAAATCGTAACTCGGAATTTTAAGATCTTTATATGAAAACGATCGTTTTGAAACCTAGGATTTGAAAATATAATTTTTTAAAATTTTCTAAAGTGATTTATAAAAATTTATTTTCAGAATATAAGAAAAAAACGAATTTTTAATAAATGTGTTTTGTGGTGTTGTCTTGGTATGAAATATTGTGTGATGTGTATTTGATTTAATGTGTGTGTGATATGTGATGCATGAGAATGGTTATGAAAATGTGATTTCTTAGAATTAATTGAATTGTTATGTGAATTAATAATTTCAAGAAAATGTGATTAGAAAATAAAAATGAAATGCATGTAGGTATGTGTGTATGTATGCTACGGATATGTATGTGTATATGTGTGTATGATGCGTGTGTGTGTGCATGTGTGTGCATGAGTTTAGGATTCTAGAAACTTAGAGAGTAAGAAACCAAAGGAACCAAACTAAAATTACAAGCCAACTAGTTAGCAAAAACCCTAACTATAAGCTAACTATCCTTTAGAACCTAGATGACCCCTAAAGTCCTAACCTACTCCACTTTGTCCCCTTAGTTTTGCTAAAGTCCACCCATGCAATCTTTTGTAGAGACCAAACCGCCCCTCTTACTTGCACATGGACCGAATTTTACAAGGCCAAAATGGGGAATCATGAACTTGCCTATATATAGAATGAAGCCTTAGTTCATTTCCTTTCACCCATTCTCATTTTCACCCTTCCAACACAAACACTTCTCTAAGAACCCATTCACCTCTTAGAGAGAAATAGAAAAGAAATAGAGAAAGAGAGTTGGCCGTGGGACTTAGAAGGAAAGAAGAAGGAAATCCACCTTAGATCAAGCCTTTCCCTTTGAAGATCAAGAGTGTTAGAAGCTAAAGAGACCAACCTTCTTGGTAGGAGACTTGAAGAACAAGAGGAAGAAATGTAATAGTTTAGTTTTCCCTTTTTAGTTGTAGATCCCTTTTTATTTTCTACTTGCATGTTTATTTTTATGACTTGTAAGATGAATTTATGTGTTATTCTTTCTTGATCTTGGACTTTCATGGACTAAAAGTAAGTTGAAATGGTTGTGACTCTATGTTTGTGGTTCGGTTTATACTTTCTTGTTAGATCTAAATATTTTTCTACCTCAAACCTAAAGATCTAAAGTTTTATTTAAGATTTTGAGAAGCTTAACCTAGATCTTCCTTGCATGTCTATTCTTCTTGTTCTAAACTATGATCTATATGTGTTTATGTGCTTGTTTGACAAATCCATCTATGATCTAAGTTGAATGAATGGTAAAGTAAAATTCTTTTGCCTTGCATGTTGAATCCTTGCTAAAACCGTGAACTAGGATGATTTTAGGAAATGATTTGACAAATAAATTTATGCTTTGAACTTGATAAATGATAGATTTAAGATTTTTAGTCTTGCATGTTAAATTTTGTTTGCTTAAATGATGATCTTGTTGATTTATGTGCATATATTTAATGATCCAAGCTTTTAAATCATGCATGTTAATTTTAAGTAGAAAAATCATGCTTTTATTTGATGCATGTCACGGTTTCAAGGAGAAAAATTAAATAAACAAGTTTTAAGATGATTTTTGAATTATGAACATGATTTAGCTTTAGTTATTGATTTTATGTGTGCGATGTTTTTGTGAGAGGCCATTCGGCCATTCTTGACAAAAATGGACCTCCTGCTTTTTAGTTAATGCATGTGAGTGATAAGGCTAGATCTAGTAATTTTAAGTGCATGCATGTCATTCCTTAAAGTTTAAAGTGTAATCTTGATTTATATTTGAAACTAAGTAATGAACTTAAGTTTTGTTGAAATTCTTTAATAAAAAAAAATCTTGCTTCAAAACATTTTTCAGGGTTTGACTTGGGTTGACTTTTCTCTGCTAGGGTTTTCCAACTGCCACCCTGCCTTGACTCGCGGTTGATCGCTGATCACCGCCGCTTGCCTCCATGGCAAGAAAGAAGGGTCGGCCACCTAAGTCCCCCTCTTCTCATCACTCACCCACCACAAACACAATTCCTAAAAACCTTGACCTAGAGACACTAGATGAAGAAGACTTCGAAGACATTGATGACTTGAGTTCGAAGAAAGCCGTATCAATCCTAAAAAAGCTGGATGAACTGAGAGCAAAAATCAAGGGAAAGGCGGTTGTAGAAGAGGATGCAGAAGTCTCTAATAACAAGGAAGAGATAACGCATAAAACTAATACTGGACAAGCAGATCTCATTGTCCATAAGGAGGAGCAAAGAAGGGTTTCCGTTTGGGATTCGTTTGACATCACCAAATTACGTAATGCTGGAGAGAAGCTTAATTTTGTGGAACCTAGAATTAAGGAAGGGGTTGCTGTAAGAAAAATTGAGGCAGCAGACATAGAAAGTGAAGAGAAGTACTGGCAACAAGCGATTGTTTGCTATGTGCTAGGAGCAAGGCCTCCCTATGCTGTTCTAAATGGTTACATAAGGAAAATATGGGGACAGCATGGAATAGACAAGGTTCTCATGAATGGTGATGGAACAATGGTAGTAAGGTTCAACTCCATGGAGGCTAGGAATGCTGTCCTAGAAATTGGAATATATCATTTTGACAAAAAGCCCCTAATTATTGCACCTTGGACAGGGAAACCAGTGTCCAAAAGTTTTCATGAAACGGTTCCAGTCTGGATCCAACTACCAAACTTAAACCTTAAGTTTTGGGGTGCTAATGCATTGAGTAAGATTGCAAGTCTTGTGGGAACACCTATTATGGTGGACAATGTTACTAAGGAAAGAAATAGAATTAACTATGCCAGAGTGCTAGTGGAGGTTAACCCCACAATCTTACCAGATGAGGTGTTTTTTGAGGATGAAAAGGAGAACATTATAGCACAAAAAGTTGACTATGAGTGGAAGCCAGTCTTCTGTGCCACTTGCTCCATGTATGGCCATGACAGTAAATTGTGCAAGAAGCAAACCAAGAAGGTGTGGGTTGAGAAAAGGAAGCCCTCAAGAGAGGACACTGAAAAACTGGATGATGCTCTAAAACTAAATAAACAGATTCAAGAAGGGAAGATACCAGATGAGAATAAAGAGGCAGCTACACAAGCAGTTATGCAAGTTATTCAAGACCAATGTGAGGAAGGAGAGACAGTCTCTATTGTCAAAGAAACTCAAGTAACCAGAGGGAATGAAGAAGATGAGGTGCAAATTTTGAAGGATCAGAATGAAGGGCAGTGGACACCAGTGTTAACCAGAAGGAAAGCCCAGAGTAAGTTGAATAAGGGGGAATCTTCAGCCCTCATTATTAATGGATAGTATAGGTGCTTGGAATACCAGGGGATTTAACCAATCCCTGAAACAAAAAGAGGTTAAAAGATTGGTGAATAAGTTTAATGTTGGAGTCATGGCTATACTAGAAAATAAGATCAGAGCTAGCTCTTTTGATGTTATTAAGAATAAGATTTTTGTGGATTGGGGATCATTTATTAACTTAGATGATCATCCAGTGGGGAGAGTTTGGGTAGTGTGGAAAAAGGACATGTTTAATGTAGAGGTGATTAGCCACTCTAGCCAATTTGTCCATTGTAAAATAGCGAACATTCCTGAGAATATAATTTTCTATGCTATTTTTGTTTATGCTCATAATGATGTGGAGAGAAGGGCTGACATGTGGACTATGCTGAAGGAGATAGGAGAGATCATGCAAGAGAAGTGGGTAGTAATGGGAGACTTTAATTGCTGCCTGAATGTGCAAGAGAAATTAGGGGGTCATCAGCTGGATGTCCAGCAAATTGAAGATTTTAGAGAATTTGTATTTCACTGCCAATTAGAAGATATGAAGTATGGAGGTTGCTATTATACTTGGGACAATAGACAAGAGGTGGAGGATAGAATCCTGTGCAAGCTTGATAGAGTGTTGGTGAATTTGGAGTGGTGTAGAATGTGGCCTGAAGCATACACAGAGTTCATTAACAGTGGCATTTCAGACCATAGTCCTATGGTTATAAAATGGTCCACCAATGAAACCACTAGAGGGCATAATTTCAAATTTCTAAACCATCTTACCCGGGATAGTGATTTCTTAAGCTCTGTGAATCAACAATGGAGGCAAGAGGGTGAGGGGTGTGCTATGTTCAGATTCATGAGAAATTTGGAGAGAATCAGACCTGGTTTGATTGAGTTAAATAAGAGGAAATTTGGAGACATTGACACAAAAGAGTTACAGGCTAGAGAAAGGCTTGATGTTATTCAGGAGATGCTACAGGGTGACCCAATGAACACTCATCTTCAAAAAATTGAGAAAGAGGCCAGAGAGGAGCACTATGAGGCTTATCAAGCTGCTATAGTCTTCTTGAAGCAGAAGTCTAAACAAGATTGGTTGTGTGATGGGGACATGAACACTAAATTCTTTCATCAGGCCATCAAGCAAAGAAGGTATAGGAACAGGATCCTAAGAATCCAGGATAGCAATGGTACAGTGCATACCAAACAGGAGCATATAGTGCAGGCTTTTGAAGATTACTACAAGGATTTACTCTCTGATGTTAGCAGACCTTGGTGTATGACTAGTGAGGAAATTAACCAAGGGAGAATCCTTAGCACAGAACAGCAGCTTAATCTTATTAAACCCTTTGAGGTTGATGAGATAAAACAATGTTTTACTCAAATGGGGAATGATAAGGCCCCTGGGCCTGATGGATATGGGGCTGCTTTCTATAAGGCAGCCTGGCCAGTGATTGGAGATAATGTAATTGAGGCAGTGCAAGAGTTTTTTCTTAATGGTAAACTTCTCAAGGAAGCAAATCAGACCCTGCCTGTCCTAATCCCTAAGAATGATTGCCCAAATCTAGAAAGTGATTTTCGGCCTATAGCTTGTTGTAATGTGATTTACAAAGCCATTGCTAAGCTTATTTGCAAAAGACTACAGGAGTGTTTGCCTCATTTGATTCATGAGAACCAAGCAGCATTTGTAAAGGATAGATCGATCCTTCATAATGTACTAATAACCCAAGACTTACTCAGACTCTATAGAAGGAGAAATGTTTCCCCAAGGTGCCTGATGAAAGTTGATCTAAAAAAGGCATATGATAGTGTCAATTGGGAGTTTATCCAAAAAAGTATGGAGGCCTTAAGATTCCCTAAGAAGTTTATAAGATGGGTTATGGTTTGTGTTAAATCTGTATCTTTCAGGTTGGTTATTAATGGTTGTGCTCACACCAGATTTACTAGCTCTAGAGGGCTTAGACAGGGAGACCCCATGTCTCCCCTAATCTTTTTTATGGTGATGGAGATGTTAAACAGAAAGTTGTTGTATGCTGCTAAGGATAGGGAGTTCAAATTTCACCCCTTGTGCAAAAGAATAGGTTTGATAAACTTAGCATTTGCTGATGACCTAATGATCTTTTGTAAGGCTAATGAAAGTAGTGTGAGAATACTGGATAGAGCATTCTATGAGTTTGCTAATAGCTCTTGTCTAAGTGCTAATCAGAGTAAGTCTCAGATCTATATTGTTGGAGTCAATGAGGAGTTATGTCAGAGATTGGTGAGTCTAACAGGATTTAGGGCTGGATCTTTTCCCTTTACTTATCTGGGGTTACCCCTTACTGCAAAGAAGTGGAGTGTGGCTACGTGCAAAGTGTTGGTTGACAGAATAACAAAGAGGATGAATATGTGGACTACTCGCAATCTTTCTTTTCAGGGGCGTGCTCAATTAATTCAATCGGTTCTCTTGACTATGCAGTCTATTGGGCCACTACATTCATAATCCCTAAAGCTGTGATCAGGGGAATTGAGAAAGTTTGTAGAGGATTTCTTTGGGGCAAGGATCAAGCTGGTAGAGCTAAAGCACAAGTGGCTTGGGATTTGGTATGCAGAGATAAGAAGCATGGGGGATTGGGTTTCCAAAATATCAGCTTGTGGAACTTAGCAGCTATTGGTAATCAAGCTTGGCAGATTCGGACAAATAAAGTCTCTCTCTGGCTTCGATGGATTCATGCTATTTACTTAAAGAGGGATTCGTTCCTAACTATGCAAGCAACTCAAACAAGTAATTGGCATTGGAGGCAAATATTAAAAGCAAGGGACAAATTGAATGCAAAGTTTACAGATTTGATAGATAATCAACACTATTATTCTATCAAGGAGGGGTATGAGTACCTAAATGGAGTGCAGCAATTGTTTCCTTATCACAAACAGGTCTAGAATCCAGCGAGCATTGTGAAGCACAACTTCATTTTCTGGCTCCTAGTGCATCGAAGCTTGAAGACGAAGGACAGACTATCATTTCTTCAAATTTCACCTTTGTGTGAACTATGTGAGGGTATGGTGGAGACATGCAACCACTTGTTTTTCGAATGCAAGTGGAGCATGAAACTACTTAAGCTTGCTGGGAATTGGATTGGAGTGGATGTTGTTTTCTATCGGTTTCCTAATTGGCTAAGGTGGCTGAAACATGGCTTTAGAAACAAAGAGAGAAGGAAGATTGTAACGACGGTGGTGGCAGCTTGCATCTATGGAGTCTGGGAGGAGAGGAACCGTCGTGTGTTCAGACACAAACGACTTCAACCAACACAGGCGTTGGTTCTGATTCAACATGAGCTAGCTCTGAAACTATCTAACATTGTTAGGAATTGGCCTTGTAATAGTGGCCCAAACAGCATTATTTTTAACAGAATAAGGGCTTTAGTGTAGGCCTGCTCAAAGTCTTATAGTTATTTTATTTTTGGTTTTGGAGTAATTTAGAGCCCTAGAACCCTTCCTAGAAGGTGGCTAGGGACTAGATTATTGCCTTTTTGATGTATTTTTTCATTTGCTCGTTGGTAATGCAATTTTTTATTTACCAAAAAAAAAACCTTGCTTCAATAAAGTTGATGCATGTTGATGTGAATGAGTGATGTGTTTGATGTCTTGATTTGATTTTGTGATTTTTGGTGCGTTGAAAATTGAACCAAAGCCTTACCTTTTTGCATGTTAGTATTCGGCCATGAGAGATAGGAATAGGAAATTATATTTGATCTTTGTTTAGGTTGCATATATGATGAGATTAAATTAATCTAAGAAGACTTAGAATGTACATGCATGAAATCATTAAGTCTAAATAAAAATAAAAATGAAGCTTTGAAGTAATTTGTGATTTAATTTTTGATTGTTAAGTTTCCTTTTAATGTTCTCGGTTTTTAGTCCAAAAAGAAAGAAAATGATTTCCTTGTTTTGTGCTTTTATGTGTGCATCAATCTTTATAAAATTGCACCTATGTGATTCGGCCAATGTATGCTAGTATAGTTAGGAAAATTTGTCTTCATGAAATGACTTCTGTAAATGATTATGCTTTTATGTGTGTGATGCTATGTGTGATGTGTTGTTTGTTTTAACCCCTTTCGGTTTTTAAAGATAAAAATAAGTAAATTGATTTAATAATTGAAAAGGAATTTTGTTGAAAATCCAATGATTTTTAATATAACTCATATTATGTGAAGTTGTGAATGTTTTAATGATATGTTGTTTGAATGTGTTTTTCCATGTTTGGATTTCCAAAGAATTAAAAAAATATTTTACTGAAAAATATGATTTAAGAAACTCAAATTGATTTGATGTGATTTTGGAATTTTATTAAGTTCTGAATTTTATTTAATAACTAATAATAATGATTTTTATAACATAAACCTTTTAAAGTAAGATTACCTTAAGAAGAATGAATTCTATTTTGATAAGAAAATCATTTTAAAGTTGTTTTGAAAACATTTTGTTTTTGATTGGGATTTGAAAACTTTTTGAATATAGACAATGTGTTCTCAAAAAGGAATAATTTTAAAGTATTTTCAAAATTAATTCGTTAAAAACGTTTCTACCGCACGGGGGAAAAATTCTATAGTTCGGACGACAAACGCAAAGGAAGCGAGACAGGATTAGCGATCGAGAAATCTTGGAAAGCTTGCGAAGGCCTACGTCATTTAAGGTGAGAGAGGGGTTTCCTTAGGACGCTGTGGTATTTAGGTAACTTATTAAGATGTCCAATCATCTCAAAGGTTGGACTCCAATCTCATTTAGCGTAGTGGTGTATGTGATAGCAATTGTTTGATTGTATGTTTGGCTATCCACCCGAACGGCTGAGATTGGTTTATTAAGTATGATATTATATTTTCTGATTGTTTATGCTTGAACTGTTTAATTATTTTATCTCTCAAATGATTTGTTGGTTGGTTAAGTAGTTATGATATTGTTTGAGAAACATTGATACGCTTAATAATGAAATGATAAGAATAAATTTGTGAAAGTAAGGAAATGTGATTGAGAGTATGATAAGTAATAACAAAGGTAAAGTAAGTAAGAGAATATCAAGAGAGAAAGTTGAGATTGAGAAAAGAGAACGTTGTCCTGGAAGTGAGATGTGATTTGAGTGTAGCTGGTTCCTCTGTTTTTGTTTTAAATGAGACTAGTGTTGAGTTGAGTTTGCTCCTCCATTAGCGCTCATGATTTTAGAAAAAGGTTTTTGAAAAATATTTTTGAAAAGCTTTTTGTTAAAAAAAATATATTCTTGAAAAAGGTTTTGTGAACCAATCTTTTTGAAAAGCTTTGTGAAAAGATATACTTTTGAGAAAAGTATTTGGAACCAATCCTTTTGATAAAATTGTTGAAATGATATTTTGAGAAATTCTTTTTGAAACAATATTTTTGAGAAACTCTTTTTGAAATGGTATTTTTAAGAAAGTCTTTTTGTGATAATATTTTTTTGAGAAAGTCTTTTTGAAATAACATTTTTGAGAAAGTTTTATGAAATGACCCTTTTGAGAAAAGTCTGTGAAAACAACCTTTTTGTGAACGTTTGTGAAAATAGATTTGTGAAAGTTTTTGGAAATATTATTGTTGAGAAAGTTTTGTGAAAGGATATTTTGAGAAAATTTATGAAATGATATTTTTGGAAATGTTTTGTGAAGTGAAAGTTTTGTCAACTTATATTTTCGAAAAAGTTTTACGAAAAGATATTTCTGAGAAAGATGAGGAAACGAGTTTTGAGAAAGTGAGAATTTGTGTGATGAGATGAGAAAGATTGTGATATGAGATGTTGTGATATATGGGGGAACAGATTGAACGATTAGTGGTCGGGACTCGTTGAAGGGATGCACTAAGGATGAGCCGACCGTTAGGATTAAACCGTAAATAAAACTTTAAAGCTTCAAAACTTTAAAAGACTATTAAAAGACATGAATAACGCGGTGAGGTATGAGTGTGTTATCGAAGTAGTGGAGAGGAAGATACTATGGGTATCTGCGGATACTCAGGTGGAGATTGCATGAGGGGAGGACGATGACGGTGAAACGTCAAGAAGTCTAGAGTATATTTCTAGGCAGAACGAACTCCACAGGAGGCGTAATAACGTGGTAGGGACTGGGTCCAATGCCGTGGTAAGTTCTGCACTCGAGACTAGAATTATATTGTCGCCCCCTTGAATGCAAATCTAGAACAGTGAGAGGGACTGAAGTGGGGCATTTGTGATTGCCACTGTAAGTGAGACAGTGTGCCTTGATTATGTATATGAATTGAATTGAATTGATTTGAGGCTGAGTCCTCCTGGTCTGGGACCATCTGATTGTTGAGACAGCTGTCGTGCCCGCACGGTAAAGGTCCTGTACTCCTATTTGCTTCCGACTAGGTTTGGATGGATGACCGAGGAGATGTAGACGTGTGAGCCGTTTGCCTCAATGATGTTTGTTCCCCTAATCATTGAGTGGACTGAGATGATAAGACTTGATAAATTTAAAGATTAAAAAGAACAGTACAGTAATAGTATTGAATGAGATTGAGAAGTAAGAATAATACGGTGTTTATATGAGGATGATTGTGTTTGTTTATTTGTTTTGTATGTTATTTACTGCTTTATCTTAATAATTGCCTATCGTAAATCCACATAGTCGACATTACATGTTTTGGGTAGCTCACTCTCTCGCACTGCTGTTTTGTATTGGGAAAAATTCTGTATGGTCTTTAGATGGAAAACATAGCGAAGTTTCAGCTCATTCGGGAGATAGGGGCATCTCCATTGAAAGGAGACAATATAACTATGACCGGCCATGTCATAGTTTATATACAGATGAAACAGAATCGAAAGGAAATCATGGAGAAACTGCTAGCTCGTTATGAGGAGGAGAAGAAAGCACGAGATGCGGCTATGGAAAGTATTGCTAAGGAGGCTGATGAGGGTGATGCTGTTGGCGACCCAAGGATTTGACTTACCAAGAATTAGAGTAGCGCAGCGGAAGCGTTAAAGTAGATGACTAGAGGTTAGGTAATTCCCTTTCAGAGTTTTGTAATTCCATTGCAAGTTACTTAGAATCCTGGCTCTATCATACTATAACCCCAACTAAGCTCATTTTCCGTATTTATGTTTTGGAATTAAGATGAATGGGCTATGATTTAAATGATGTTTTGAAAAACAAGTTTCAAGGTGCGATGTCTTGTGACATCTCGGTTTGGAACTTGAAAGAGTTATGCAAAATGAGAACGCGAGTTTTAAATTGTAAACAAGTTTTGAAAACCTAAATGTTCTCACTTTGTGTAACACTTGTTTAAAAAAAAAAATTTGGCCTAAATTTTCACTATAAACAGTTGTGGTTTTCAAGTTGCCAAATCGGGGTGTTACAAATATCCCAAACGCTGCCAATCTACAACGGATCTTTAGCTCAGGCTATTAGGCCTTTATCAGAGCACGAAGCTCTGATACCAATTGTTAGAATTATTGATAGGATTGGTAGCCGACACCCAAGAGGGGGGGTGAATTGGGTGTTTATGAAAACATTGGAAAATATCCGAATTAAATCGTTTTCAACAAATTTAAAGAGATTTTGCAGCGGAAAACAATATATTGACGAAAACGATTGCGCAGAAGCGAATAATATTAATACTATTATGAAAACTAATATGCGTGGATACGAATTAAAACAAGAACAACGAAAACCGTTACCACGCTTATTATCTTAAAACCCTTTTAAAATAGATTATTATGAAAATAATCGTTTTGATGCGCAACAAATAAATATAACAACGAAAACAATTATACACACGCAGAAGATAATATTAATAATAATAGTAAAAACTAATACGCGCGGATCAATTAAAACGATACCTCCGAAAACTTGATCGCGCTAATTAATTTAAAATCATTTAAATTAATTATTATGAAAGTAGTTGATATGATGCACGATGAACAAATATAGCAACGATGAACACAAGCAACAATAACAACAACGGAATATAAAAGAGATAGAGATAGAAGAGATTGCTCCAGAGATTTTATCCTGGTTCGGCAAACCCGGCCTACATCCAGTCCCCAAGCGATCCGCTTGAGCTTTCACTATACCAAAGACGCCACGCGTCCCCAAGTACAACCAGAGCGCCCCGCAAGCTACTAGGAACCTCCTTTCGCCAGGGACCTCGATACACAACTAGGAAAACCTTTCCTAGATTTCCAGATAGCCTAACTACTAGGTGACCCACCGTTCGTCTAGCACTACCCACACAACAAAGGGTTCCTCACCCTACAACCACGAACGCCGCACGTCCTCACTAGGAGATTCACTCCCTAGTCTCTAAGGGTTACACACCCCTTACAACAATGGGTTATGATATGAGATTGGGTACAACCAATATAATGCACTCTTCATAGTGCTGATACAACAAGATAAGGTCACTCTAACAATAAAGTGTTCTAAGCAACACAGATACAACAATATGGCTCTATGGCAATGGATATATCAAAATAAGTACTAGGCCAACCCTTTTCTTCTTTTCAAAAAGATAAAACGTGAAAAAAAAAGTTTTTCTGAAGAATAGGAGAAGAAGAAAGTTAACGTGTAAAAAAATGAGAGAGTGAGCCTTAAAAACATTTTTGAAATCTGGTAACACCATATTTAAAACATGTTTTAAAATCAAAAGCCAAATCATAAAGATTTAAAAACTTAAACCAAGGATTTGATTTTTAAACCAAATAAGTAAATATTTCAAAAACAAAATCAATTTCGAATTTTGAAATCAAATCAGAATCAATTAAGTAAAAACAAATCAGGAAACAAATCAAAATGATTCTGACACGTTTTTCAAAAAATAATTTAAAGTAATCGATTACTTTCCTAAGGTAATCGATTATCACCTTTAAAACCAAAACAAGTAATCGATTATTCAGGGCAAGATAATCGATTACAGAACCCCTGGAAAAATATGTGATGCAACATTTAAAAGCAGGTAATCGATTACTTAGGAACAGGTAATCGATTACTGTGTCTCTGAAAAATATATGATGCAACAATTCTAATCGATTACTTGAAGCAGGTAATCGATTACTTCTCTTTAAAAAAGTAACTGATTAGCCATTTTCAAATACTCGATTACAAGCACTCTGGTTTTTCTATGATGCAACAAAAGTAATCGATTACGTTGAGAAGGTAATCGATTATCCCTTCTTGCACTTGTAAAAATAGATTTTCATGACTTAGAGAAAACATCCAGAGTTTGCTTCATCATCTATTTCCACAGAAACTAAGTTAAAACAATTTTTTGAAAAATCTTTGTAAAACACTTTTCCTTCTCCTTACTTAGAAAAACATTCTTCTCCATTAAGTTAAGTTATGGCCTTTATACTTACGTAACTATATCCATTACCTTACATTGTTTACTAGGGGAAAAGGGAAAGACACAACTTCAGCCTTCATTTGCTTGAACCTTGATAGCTTGACTTGTGAGCTTGATTGACTTTGTTTGACTTTGTTTGTAATCATCAAAACTTTGAATATCACTTGAAGTCCTTGGGAAGGCTTGACTTCTAACATTATAAACCCTAACTATCCCTAACTCAAAGTGTGGAAAGAGTCTCCCCTTACCTTTTGAAGAGAATAGGAGAAGGTGAGGGTGTGAGTTGCACTCCACCAAGCCCTTGGGATAAGCTCCTAAGTCTCGAATTCCTTGCTCCTTAACAAATCCCTAGCTTCCCTTGATGATTGCTCAACTCTATGTGGAGGATATAGAAAGTTAGGGTTTTGAGTGAGAATTGGGGATTTGAGAGAAAGAGATGAAATTGGTTAACACCTGTTAGTTGCACAAGGTTAATCGATTAAAACATGAGTTAATCGATTAGTGCCTAAAGGTGCTCTTAATTCTAATCGATTAAGCTAAGCCTTACTCGATTAGTGGCTGAATGTGACTCAAAAACTATTCGATTAAGGGACCTCTTAATCGATTAATGGCCTAGGTTTTCCTTTCTTTCATGCATTCTAAGAGTTCTAAGCCATACCCAACCCATACTAACTTACTCCTATCATACTTCCACTTTCTAGGCACCTTCTAAGCATCTCTTAGCACACACACACAAACATCACAATCATAAATTACAATAATGAACACATAAATCACAAACACGGAACGACAAAACGAACTAACAATCGAATTCTAGACTTAACCTCTTCTTAAACACTCGATCTAACCCGACCGACTTAAGACAAACCTCTAACCACTTAACCCTAATACCAAACGCGCTTGAGGTATAATCAACAGGGTCGGACAGAAGGCAAATGCCTCGCACACCTATTAAATTCCGTAACTCAGTCGAAACGTGAGTTCGAAGGAATTCTCCGAGCATAGATGCCACGAATTATGCATAAGACCAAGGATGTAATATTGTTTTGACTAAGAATTTGTAATGTGGCATTGCGAAACAAGTAAAGAGAGAGGTGAATGTGGAAGAGAGAGAATGGCACGATTGAAAGTATCATTGTGTGATGACGTTGATGTTGATGATGATGATGATGAGGTGAATTATGTTGTGTATTTTGTAATCTGATATATATATTGTTGTGTGCTTGTCTTAATATTGTGCCTACTGTAATTCCACCCGTCGACAATAAATCGTTCGGGATCGCTCACTCTCTCTTCTATCCTATTTCTTCTGCTGGTATTCTATACCACGTAGCGCATATGGCGTATAGCATCAGGATCTCTATGTGCCCATTGGACGACGGAGGCTGGGAGTTTACCCCACGTGGTTGGAAGTAGCGTGGAACCATCGGCTTGGAGGTCATTGATCCTTTGTTCACCCTTGCGGGATCAGATGTACGAGACATGATGAGCAAGCTAGTGCTGACAGACCAGGAGTGCATGATGAGACCAACATTTCCAGAGGATGAGGAGGAGAGATTCGAGGACGCGGAGGAACTTTTTGAGCTGGCAGGAGTGCCAGGATAAGGCGGCGATTCATTGTATAGGTTTTTAATTATGTTTTAAGTATGTAATGCACTATCTTGAGATGTACTTAAAAAGAATGGCTCTACCCTGATGTAACTATTTTAAAGATGCAGTATGTTTTGGAAAATTTATTACTATGATAAATGGGAATGTATTTGAAAGTACTATTTGTAAAACGTGGTTATTCTGATGAACGAAATATTTTATGAAAATGGAAGAAAGAGTTTCAAAGCGGGATGAGGGTAACATCTCGATTTGGAATTTTGTGCGTGATGAGGGACATGAATGGTTTATTTTAGAAGAACATGTTTTTTTTATGAAAATGATCTCATGTTCACGTCACCAATGCTTTTTTAAAAAAAAAATTTCCCAAATTTTACTAAATAAAAGATATTCAAGTTGGTAAATCGAGGTGTTACATTCCACCCCATATTTTTCACAAAATCTATCAAAGTTTCGGTTTTCAAATTCACCGCCATGATCGGTTCTAATAGACACAATATGTTGATTGACTTGATTTTGTACTAACTTGGCAAAACTTTTAAAACGTTTATAAGTTTGATCTTTTGAAGATAAAAACAAAGTCCATGTGAAACGAGAATAATCATCTACAATTACAAGACCATAGTAGTTGCCTCCAAAACTCATGGTTTGAGAAGGACCAAATAAATCTATATGAATAAGCTCTAAAATCCTTGTAGTTGAAATCACCTTTTTAGGTGGAAAAGTAGTTTTAGTTTGTTTACATTTCTTACAAGGATTGCAAACACCTTCAATTTTAAAATTAGCTTTGAGAGACCAACTACCAAATCTTTATATAGAAGTTTATTCAATTGATTCACATGTACATGAGCTATTCTTCGATGCCAAAGCCATACATCACTATCTTTATTGATTAAACATTTTGAAAAGAGAGAAGTGATATCATTCAAGTCAATCAAATAAGTGTTATTACACCGATTACCCATAAACTTGATAGATTGGTCAAGATCACTTTTAATAATGCAATGATTAGAGGTAAAAACAATACTATTTCCAATGTCACATAATTGACTAATACTTAAAATATTATGCTCAAGAACTTCAACATATAAGACATTTTCAATAATAACATTGGAAGCATTACCGATTTTACCTACTCCGTGAATTTTGCCACGATTGTTGTCGCCATAAGTGACATGACCTTTTTCCCATGCATACAATTCAATGAAGTGTCGCTTGTCTCCCGTCATGTGCCTCGAACACCCTCTGTCCAAATACCGACGGTCTTCTCTCGTTCGGAGGCACACCTACAAAATGAATTATTTGGAAGATTTAGGTACCCAAATGGTTTTGGGTCCTTGTGGGTTAATTTCCAGATTCTGTCCCTTAACAATCCAAATATAATCCTTCAAAGGTACACCATATTTCTTAATGTTGCAAAAATTTGAAGTATGTCCAAAAATCACACAATAGAAACAAGTTGGCTTTTTAGAAAAATTAACTTTTGAAAAATTTTACCAACTTTTCTATAGGACTTTTTCTTTGTTCCAGTGTATCCCAATCCAATTCTATTTGCATTGTCTCTTTGTCTAGAGAGCAAATCATTCAAATTCCTTTTTCCTTTTGTGAAAGTTGCAAGTTTGCCTTTCAAATTATTTAGTTCAATTTCAAATAGCTTGCATTTTCACAATCGGAAATCACACTTGGAGTAATAGAACAATCACATGATGCATTTGCATAGATAAGATCTAATGTTTCATTTTTAAGCACCAATTCATCAATTTGTTTTTGCATTTCAATAATTTTTCTTGATATTTCAAAATGATTTTCTTTCCTTCTAAATTGATCTTAGCTAATTTCTTAATCTCACTATGCATGTCAACATATGCATTATATAATACATCATAAGAGGGGGAAGTGCATGAATCACAATCAGAGTCTAAATCACAGTCATGGTTAGAATTTATCTCTTTTGAGCTAGATTGTTCAAGAGACACATTGCTTGAGGAAGCCTCTTCATCGTCCTTAGCCATAAGATATAAATTCGCCGATTAATCTTCATCTGAAGTGCTTGAGTTAGTTTCATCCTCCGGTTCATCCCACACTACGTAGGCCTTCTTTGCCTTGTAGTTGTTGGGCTTCTTTTTTTTCATTCTCGGCTTTCTTCGAATTTTGAGGACAATGATACTTGATGTGCCTTGCCTTCCCACATTCATGACAAATGATTTTATCCTTAGGAGTCTTAGGTTTTGGTGATACCTCCTTGGTTTCTCTTGATTTGAATCTTTTGAGATTTCCTTTGCGTTTGAGAAACCTACTGAATTTCTTCACCATGAGGGCTAGTGATTCATCGTCTAATTCCGAATCGGAGTCTTCCGCTTGAGAAGATTCATCTTGAGCATTTACCATTTTTGAGGAAGCTTTTAGTGCTATGCTCTTCTTCTTCTTATCTGATTCTTCATGCATGGTTAGACGGCCAAGCTCCATCCCATGCTCTTGTAGTTTACCGAAAAGCGTTGCAAGATCCATAACATCCAAATCCTTTGATTCCACAATAACGGTCACTTTCGATTGCCAACGCCTATCCAAACATCTCAAAACCTTGTTAGTAATTTCACCATTAAGAAAGGTTTTTCCAAGAGCAAGTAAATGGTTGATAATATGAGTAAAACGTTTTTGCATGTAATTAATAGTTTCATTTGGAAGTGTAACAACCTAAATTTTTAATAAATATTGATAATTATGTATATGTTTAATTCATGTATAATAATAATGTAAAGTGATTTGGAATAAAATGCAAACTGTGTGAGTGGTTGACTTGGTCTGATTAAAATTAATGAAGAATGCTTGGAAAGTATAAATAGCAAGAATTAGAGAACAATTGGAGTGTTGTGAGTGTGGGTGAGTGTTGGTAGATGAGATTAAACATAAAATAAGAGTTTAATAGGGATTACAAATATCAAACCTAGTGAAATTCTTTGTAGTTGCGGTAAATCGGTAAAATCAATTAGATTTTGGGAACTTTGAATAAAAACTTGTTACTCAATCTGTAACAGCCCGATTTTCGAAAACCGAAACAATTGTCTTTCATTTATTAATGTTGTAAAAATGAGACCGATTTTTTTTTTTTGAAAACGTTATTAAGTTTCTTCAACGCACTTCTTTCGAAAACCGAGTTGTTACTTGGAACCAAACTCCTCTTCTTCACTTTCAAAAAATATTTTATTTAGAAAACAGTTTAGTTCCACTTAAGCAACTCCATTCATTTCCTCAAAGAAAATTAAACACATTTCATAAAAGGGTTCATCCATTTCTTCAAAGCCGGGCATGCTTCAGAATAATTGAAGTACAGTAATAGTCCATCACTTAGGTAATCCTGGGTACAAACAACTTATTCTAATTCTATTACTGACTCTTTTCTCCTATCAAAGACGACCGGATTCAGCTTCTTCTTCTTCTTTGCAGGGGTCTTTGTACCGGAAGATGATGCGACCGCATCCTTGGGTTCTTCTTCAGAACTTGGCTTAAGTTCCACTCCGAAGAGTCTCACTGAGTTCTCCTTCCCTTGACTCCGAGGCGGCGGTTGTGGACTATACTCCACGTAGGACATGCTTCCCAGACACGGGCTCGCTGTAGTTCCGCTCAACTTATGCTCCGGGTCTTCGATTGCTAATTGAGTACGTCCCGTCCAAACCCATCCATGGCGTGTAGCTTTCCATTCGTGTCCTTCATGAGACCAGACACTGACATCCAAACGACGATCCATCTCCCCGTTGGGATACCAACAACACCGATGTACCAACGAACAGGAGAGAGTAAGCGATCCGGACGGTGTAGCGTCGACGGTGTGGAATTACGGTAGGCAAGGTAATAGGACACACACAAATAACACACATCATACACACAATATACAAGCAAACATACTACTATCATTATCCACAATCCACATTTCCTCCATCTTATTATTATTTCATTTCCTTCATACTTCTCCACTCATATTTCCAATCTCTTTCATAGAACTCAATATCTTTCTCATCCTTGGCACTTCTTGAACTCTTATTCTTAAAATTATGAATCTTTTCTTGTAATGTTTTATCGAATTATAACCATCGATGATCGGGGGATAAAGAATAACCGAGGTACGCGTTTCTTTCGTAGTTAGCACTCACATCTCAGGTCTACATCTCCTCGGCCAACCAACCACCTAGTCGGAAGCAAACAGGAGTACAGGACCTTTACCGTGCGGGCACGACAGCTGTCACAACACAAATGGTCCCAGACCAGGAGGCTCAGCCTCAATATCAATTCACATAATAACATGGCACACTGCCTCGCAGTGGCAAACAAGATGCCCCACTCCAGTCCCTCTCACTGTTCTCGATTTGCAATCTAGGGGGCGACAGTATTGTTATAGTGCGCGCGCAGAACTTACCACGGTATTAGACCCAGTCCCCACCACGTTAGTGCACCACTTATGGAATTCGTTCTGCCTATAACAATACTCTAGACTTCTTGACGTTTCACCGTCATCGTCCTCCCCTAATGCAATCTCGTCCTAAGTATCCGGAGATACTTATCGTTCCTTCCTCTCCACTACTTCGGGTTAATTATCATACCTCACCATGTTCGTTGTTACTGTCTTTTAGAGTCTTTTATCTTTTTAATTAACCTATTGGTCGGCTCACCCTTCGTGCATCCCTTCAGTGAGTCCCGACCACTATATTTGCACGATCTTTCTCTTTCTCAAAATCACACATAGCTCAGAGCTGGGAGTTTCTCATTTGTTTCATATCTCATATCTCATTTCTCAAACTTTCTTCTCAACCACACTCTCATTCTTCCAAATCTTCTTCTCAAAATATCTTTTTCACAATTTCCAAAACACCATTTCCAAATTTTCACAAAATCATCTTACACCAGACTACCATTTGCAAATAAACCTTCTTCAAATCTTGTTTCAAAGAGGCTTCTTTGAAAACATTATTTCCACAAAATATCCTTTCATAAAATTTCTTCATAAGATAGTGTCATAAAACTCCTTTGAAATATGGTTTCACAAACTTGTTCAAAACTCCATTTCAAAAATCTTTTCAAAAATTTCATTTCACAAACCTTTTTCAAAAGATGTCTTCACACTCAAAGATTTCTTTCATAAATCCTTTCGAAAATTCCTTTTTCAAAACACATTTTGTGCTGAGCGCTAGTGGAGGAGCAAGCTCAACTCAACACTAGTTCCCAGACAAAAACTGAAAACAAAGGAGCCCAGCTCCACTTACTTCACCTCTCATTCCAACAATTCACGTTACTCTCCCCAGCTCTGGCTCGTTCTTATCATCATCAATTTCTTTTCCAATCAACTCTCATTTCTCTTTCACATAATCTCTTACTCCTTTCTCATTATGCCATTACTTTCAATCCCATTACTTTCTCAACTCTTTCTTTTTACTTTCGTTCTTTTATTAGGGACACAACAACGTCCAACACCCGTCCACTCATCATGATAATAAGCATCATAATTAAATAAATAAGTACACAACGAAGCATGCTATCACACACCACATCACACAATAATAGTGTGGTCTTTGTCACCTTCGTATAAGTGGCCACACAAAGCAAACAATTGCCACTTATACTACTAACGCCAACCACAAAGTTCCGATCTTTGAGATGATACGGAACGTCCTAATAAATCACCTAGCTACCACGATGTCTTAGGAAAGCTTCTCTCTCACTTGAGGTCCAGCTATTGAATGTGTGCTCTTCTCGAATCCTTGTGCTGTCATCTGCCCCAACCTCTTTCCTTTATCATTCCTCATATTAAATATAACATTTTATGTTATTAACTTATTTGTGAAAATCTCTTCTTAGATTAATACTTGTCCTTTCTTCTTTATAAAACTTTGAAAAGGTAATCAAAATCAACTATCACTTGGAAACTCGGTTTTAGATCACACGAAAACATTTTCAAACATGAAAAGCACGTCCAAGTAATTATGGACAGCAAACATAGTTTTATGAAATCATTTTGATAAACTCTGAAAATATTGTAAAAACACTTTGTACCTTAAATAACTTTTTAGTTTAAAATTTAACACTTTAAAACCCAAGTTTCATCACAAACAAGTTTTGGACAGCCATGTCATAATTTAAAAATCTCAAGCAAATCGAATTAAACTCTTCTTAAATTCAACTTATTTCAAAATTGTTCATGCATTCAATTATTTTTCAAACATATCTAATCACATAGCAACCAGATAACTTTAAATAAATAAAACCACATATTCAATTATCTTATAGGCATTACTCCCCTCACAACAACAAATAATACCTCAAGCATTTAAACAATTTCATCAACATTAAAACAGTTATGCATTCACACATAGTTCATTTTCACAACATAGAGCACCTAGGCATGCAAGCGTTCATAACCCAATTTAAACCAAATTTCCAACCAAACACATCAATATTTATTTACATGCACATTTTATTCAAGTAATTAGACTCCCTAAACCTATTTAGACTATATGGCCGAATAAAAGCAATGAAATAAATCAAACATCACAACTTGAATCACATGAATCAATTTATTTCATTTTAGGCATTTAAATTCCATTTTCTTTTAACCCTAACCGAAAACACAGGCACACACGATCACACGTATATTCCTTCAAATACACACTCACATATATATGCAACACTCTTTTAATATTAACTTAATTTGGTTATTTCCTTTATCTTTAAACAAAGAACCGATTAGAAATGAATGATCATAGCACAACTTTAAAACAATTTATTTTAATATAATTTCACAAAACATACTTATTTCTTTTATGTCATTTCATTGAAAAAGAGTCTAGCCTACTAATCCTAGCTAGGCCGAATCATCATCATAACAAATCAAGACTTTAACTTTTAAATATTCATCATACATGCACATAGAGCATGAATCAAAGCAAAGATCATTTTCTAAAATCTTGTTTCCTTATTTTCTTTATGAAAACCGTGAGCTTCCTCAAGAAAATTCAGCAAGCAAAATTCTAATAACCAAAATAACTCAAAAATTATGTCAAAGCCTTTAACTTTTAGAAATCACATGCATGCACCTAAAAATCTCTAGGTGAACAATTTTCAACATGCATGTAAACAAAATGATGATCTAGTGTGATTTCCTATTCTACCTAGACTTTGACCGAATGGGGACATGCAAGAAGGCAAAGTTTTATAATTTTATTTTCTACATGCAAACATCTAAATTCATGGATCATATCATGAAAACTTAAACGTATCATTCATTTTCCAACTATCACCCGAATCATCATCATCACATACATAAACCTTGATTTACTTTCTTTTCATACTAGAAATTATTTTTAAAACTTACTTTCTTGTGAAAAACCGTGACTTATATATGAGAAATCAAGACTTTATATTCAAATAAGACACACAAAATTCAAGCTTCATGTTTTCTTAAAATTAATCATGGATCAAGACATGCAAAAGAAGATCAAGACAAGAACGCAAACTTAAACTTAAATCTTCAAACAAGCCGAGAGAAATAAGCTAGAAAATAACATAAAAATAGCATGAGATCACTTAGGTCAAATTAAAGCATCAAGACCTAAAATTTCTACTCATAGCCGAATCATTTTGTTCTTGATTTGGTGGTTTATGAGTTCATTTAGTTCTAGAAATCCAAGATCCAATCATAAGAAGAACATGCAAAGGAAGACAAGGATCATCAAGCCACAAAATCAACATGCCTGAGAAAATCAAAGCAAAATATGAACTCAAACACAACTTTAAACCAAAACCGTGATAAAGAAGATTTATAAGTAAGGGATCAAAACTTTTTCACATCAACATTCAAGATCAAAGCATAAAAGTAACATGCAAAACATTTAATCCTCAAGATCATCTACAAATAATTACATGCGTCTCAAGAATTTAAATAAGGTCCATAACAAAGTCCTTTACAACACAAAAATGGTTAAATCAAGACTCTTTCTACCTTAAGCCTAACTTAAATCTTCAATCTCCTCTTCTCCTCCTCTTAATGGTTTGCCTCGGTCTCTCTCTCTCTCTCTTCTAGGGTTAATGGGGTTTATTCTTGAGCTTTGATGAAGAGGGTGGTTGAGAAAAGAAATCAAAGAAGTTTGGGTTGAGGCTTTGGGGTTTTCCACTCTTCTTCTTCTCTTCTCCTCACGGGTTCCCTCTTTCTCTCTATGTGTCCCAAGAGTGTGAGAATACTCTTGGACTATGTGTGTTGATGTTGGTGTGGGAAGGAAAGTGAATGAAGGAAATGAAATATGGGCCAAAGGCACACATACTCACACGGTTTTGAGGGCAAGAACAAGGGGTGGAATTTTCCTATTTTAGCCTTGATTCAATGTGTGTAAGAAAAGGGCAATTCGGTCCAACCCATTTGTTGCATGGGAGAGGTCACTTCGTTGGAGACAAAGGGGTGAGAAAGTCTCACTAGGTTGTATGACTCATCACTCCTAATCTCTCCCTAGTATCATGACTCATACCTCCTACTTTCTTTTCAAATTTCAATTTCTTAATTCTTAAGGAAATCACTTCCACTTGGTTCCTCTATTTTGTCATGACCGAACCACGCATACACATGCACACACATTCACATACAATTTATTTTCATCAACACATAGCATAAACTCATGCATACATTTCACACACATAAGCATGCACTCAATCAACATTTTGATGGCATTATGTTCACACGACACACACATATTACACATATAGATTCACACATCCATGCATCACACAAGTAACATCCTTAGGATATCATGTACACACGGCATACACACCTATATTCACCATACATATTCATGCATCATACACATTTGTTTTATCTTCCTATCATCCTAAACATATACACATGCACATCAAAACCGTGTATACACACATATACACGTATTATACATATAAACATACACACGTTTAGAAAATAATTCTTGTTCATCACAAAATAAATCACAACATTTTATTAACATATAGATTTCAAACTCAATTTTCTAAACTTTGAGCGTTACCTTAGAAAATCGTTTCTTTTAAAATCACTCATTATCTTAAAATCATGAACTTTAAGAAAATCATTTAAGAAAATACTCTTTCAAAACATTTTTCTTAAAAACAAGTTTCTTTAGTGTTTTAGTTTAATATGAGGAATTTACGGGGTGTTACACAATCAAGTCTCAAAGGGTAATAATAATATGATGAGAAGAAAACAAATAAAGTTAGGATTGATAAGTAAGCAAGAGTAATGAGATTAAGTATCGAATAAAATCGAAGAATTAACAAGCATTTGATACGGAGAAGCTATCGTAATTTATTACGGTAAAGCTAGATAGGATTTGAGGAAATTGAATAAGATTTTATAATCAAGTTCTGGAGGGTGCTAAGGTAGAAGGAAAATTGACCTAAGTTGGGATGGAATCGTAATTAAGTTAAGCTGGACGTTTCAATTTATAAATCGTTTACTTTTCCTATAGACAACATTAGGCATGTATAATTTTATGATTTGAGATGTAAAAAAATTTTAAGAAGGTTTAATTTAGTGTTAGGAATGGTTAAAATCCATAAAATCGGGCTAAAAACGCTAAAAATCGGTGTTCCGGGGCAAACCGATGCGCCAGGGCTTGAGCTGGTGTGCCCCAGACGCACCGGTGCGGATTTTTGGTGCACATTTCTGGCGCTCAAACGCCGGTCTGTCGCGCTCAAGCGCGAGAGCCACGCAACACCAGAAATCGCGCGGTGATGCCAGAATTCTCTAGAAACGTCTCGCGCTCAAGCGCCAGGTCCCGCGCTCAAGCGCAAGGTGCCTATATAAGACACCAGCAGCACCAGTTATTGCGCCTTTTTCCGCCCCAACCGCACCAGATCCACTTCCAGCCACACCAAAACTCCATCCAGCTCGCACCAGCACGCACCAACAGCCCTTTTTGTGCACTAAACTCAATTCCCATGCACCAATAACCCAAAACACATCCAAATACAAATCCTACATCATTAATTGACATCAACCAGCACCTTATAACTAATTCCAACCCTTGTTTCAATAAATTTCCATCAAATTCCAACTCTTCCATTATTCCCCTTACTTTCTTACTATGGATCCACCATGGCCTTGAAGACTTCTATCATTTCAACCAAAGGAGAAGAATTTTAAGAGTCAATCCACATAATCAAATACTTTGGAATTGAGTTTTCATCTCCTTGAGGTAAGGGAGGAACTCTTTTCCTTTTAGAATAGATATTAGGATTTGGAATTTGTAAATGAGTAAATTACACATATTAAACCCTAGGTTAGTAGACTCTGCTCTATCACCTACCTGTGTAGGTGAATTAAATATTTCCGGGGCTGAATATTATTAAAAACTTATGATTTTCCTAATTGTGAACTAGTGTAGATAAAGTGCTCGATGAAATGACTAGGTGAAATCTAAAATTTTAAGAATGAGTAAAATACCTAAAAAAATGGTTAGGTAAATCAAAACTACAAAACACAAGTTATTATGCTAATAATTCAATAGTTAGTGTTAATATATTAAAAAGATTCCTATAGAAAAGAACTAAAACCCTTAGTTATGAATAAACCCTCTTAGTCGTATGCTAACATACATACATATAGAATAACGATAAAAGTACTTAAACAAGTAGTATGCTATTATTTAAGTAATTGTTAGTAATATAGTATAAATATTAATTGAAAGGAATAAATACTTTTATGAAGCTAAAGTAAGTAAATTAATATTGAAATTTTAATTAATTATATAATAAGTGGGATAATAAATTAATGACGATTTTCAACATGATGAAGTAAGTTAGAATATCACTAAGGCAAATGTACAAAAAGGGCTATATAAGTGAATGAGTGATGAAATTTTGAGTGTAATATATATGTGATTGGATTTCCTACCTAATTGAATGTATAAACCATATTTTTAATAAATTTCATTTGCTCATTTCAATTCTTAATTTCTATTCTATTGTGAAAAGATGTTCAATCCCTTGTGGTTTAACATTTTAGGTTGAGCTTGGAGGAGCAAGAACCAGATTTTCAAGACGGTGAAGGACGAAGGAAAAGAACTCTCACAACAAATTGGAAATTCCATGTTGTACATCCAACTAAATTTTTAAATTGTACATTCAATTTTTAGTATATTGAAATACATTTATTTTATTAAGAAGGGATGTTACAATATGGTATCAGAGCATTTCTTTCCTTTCGGCCTGGGGAAATGGTCCCGAATTCGTCTTGAAATTCCAGTTCTAAACTCTACACACAAGGGAATGATATATATGATTATGTACAATGAAATAAAGTAATAGATTATTGGGACTAAGGAAATCAAAAGGATGTAGCACCAGAATGAAATGAAAATTTTTTATTAATATTGAAGACCTAAAAGAAACAAATAAATATGTTACTAAGTGATAAAAGGAAAATAGTGTGTCACCAAAGGCAAATTGGAATGGAAGTGAGTAAATTTATTTGGCATGGTCGGGGGGACACCTCGGATGTTGCCGACTGATGTGGGGTCGGGGTCCGCCGAGGATAACGTAGCTGACCAGTGCCACAATATTGTTGTATGAGACAAATGAGGGTGAAATATGGTGAATTAAATGTTGAAGGGTGCATAATGAGTATATTCAAGTTATTGGAAAAGAAAAAGAATACTTTTTGATTCATCATTCAAATTTTGTTTATATGAAATCAGCTTAGAAACTAAATTGAAAGTGAATGAGTTTTTAAACCGATTCCTTTCCAATGGCTATAATAACGAAATGATTTTGAGAAAATATATTATCCTCTCAATGGGACTTGAACGAGGAGAAAAGTTGATTTTTGCAAAATGTGAATATTTTATGGTAGCTTCAAGTCCCTTTGAGAATCAATTGCATTATGCACCACAACATGAGTGATAATTGAACATCTTACTAAGACCAATGAAAAGGAAAATGCTTGTAAACAAATGTTTTGCATCAACCTACATATTTTCTTTAAGAAAGGTGAAGTGTTTTCAAAGGTTCAAGAACGGATGCGTGATTTTCCTTTTCAATGATCTTAGTAAAATAATCTATGTAGTCAGAGTACAGTCTCAATTTGACTTGCTACGTAAGGTGAATAAAATTTCAAAATGAGATAATTTTGGAATTACTCAATTGATTTGGAAACCGGTGAATAATACTTGATTTATAAAAACCAAGAAAAGCTAGAATCTAAATCAATTGAGTCATCCCATTTGAAAAAGTTATATGTTGGATTTGAATCAAATTGAGAATGTAATCTGCCTTACATAGAAACGAATGTCAAGAAGTTATAAGGTGGATGGTGAGGAAGTTGGGAAAGACATACGCGGAGGCACGTGAATGATATGTGACTAGGTTGTGCTAATAAAACAACCGCGGGAATTGTCGATGAGTGGAACTTTGATCTCCTAGGAGGGCATGGACTGGCCACCCATGTTGGGGGATTGGTTTCGCGTTAACTACGATAATTCTATCGGTCACAGAGTCATTTCGGGACCGGTTGAGGGTGGTTCCCTGCTATAGCCAACTTGGGCCCCAAGTTGTACTGGACTGAAAATGGGTGTCCAGTACCGTGCAAGCAATGGTAGAGGGACACTTACTCCCGATTGGTCTTTCCCTGGAGTGGAGGGTGAAATGAGAAAATTGAATGAATTATGAATGTCTCATACAATAATACCGATGATGAAAAGAATGTATGTATGTTATGAATTTCAAAGCATGAATTGAGAAGTACCAAGTGTGGAAACTTAATCTGTGTAGTAATAAATGTTATCACTAATAAGATGTGAGATTGGGATTGATCACCCCAATGCTTACATTCATTGACAAATAATGCCATCAGAATTTAGAGGTTTAATTACCTCAAATAAAGAAAGAAGTGGTTTTATGGTACTAAATGGTGCTAGTCCTTTTGACCATCCGAGTTCTGTGATTTTGATATGTGGAAAAGTATGAGTGAAGTCAAAGTGAGAAGAGTAATGATGAAAGAAAAGTAAGTCGAGTTTAGTTGTGGAACCATGAATAAGAAAAGTGGAATTTGTGAAAGTATTGAGAAATGTAAATTCTAATGGGTTCCATAACAAATTTCAAATTTTAATGACTCTGGCAACGAGTGGAAAAGTATATGAGTATAAGTATAGAAGAAGTTTAAACGGATATGAAGTAATTAGGATAAATTCTATACAATCTAAGCGTAGGATGAATAAGTAAACTAAATAGGAATATATGTCAATCAGTGGTAAAGCTAAGCATAATTCTGATAATTGAGTGTACAACGATGAGGAATAAATCATGATAAATGGAAGAGAGTATAAATGTGTTGAGTAAATAGTAACCAAATGTGGGATAATTTTAACACAATGGATATACATATGATGAATTGCTTTATAATATAAATAGGTCCATAATGCAGAAAGAAATAAATCAAATCAACTGTGAAGGCAAATTGAAGGTAAGCTAAGTATGTTATAATTTTAGAATATACAATAAATTGTTTTGGGAAATAGGCATATGATAAAGGAGTAAATGAAGTACAATTGTATGAAACTCTGAAAATGATCAAAGTGCTAATTAAAAGTCCTAAAAGTAAAACAAAAAGTAGCCAAACACTAAGTGGGGGAGTAAACACTCTCCACACCCCTTATAGAAATGAATAATCTTATAATAATAATAAAAGTAGGATGACTCTAACCACAATGAAATGTGCAGACTCCACAAAACGACCACAAGGAATGCTGACCTGATGCAAACCAACCAAACCCCTGAGGCAACAGAATTTCAGAGACTTACAGAGTTTTGTAAAGTAGACCCTCCTAAATTTGAGGGAGGTTTCGACCCGATCAAGGCCCACAAATGGATTCGTAATATAGAGAAAATATTCAGAATAATGAATTGTTCTAATGCCCAAAAAGTCTTATTCGCAACATACGTATTAATCGAAGAAGCCGACAGTTGGTGGGAAAACACCAAACGATTCTTGGAAGCGGAATCAAGAGAAATTACTTGGGAAGTGTTCAAGGAAAAAATTTTGGAAAGATATTTCCCAGAAAATATTCGCCTTCAAAAAGAAATAGAATTTCTTGAACTAAAACAAGGAAATATGAGTATAGAGGAATATGTGGCACGGTTCGAAGAACTTTTTCGGTATTCCCTATACTATGAATCCAACCCTGAAGAAGAAGCAAAATGCACAAGATTTGTGAATGGCTTGCATCCCGAAATCAAACTAGCTATCGAATACCAAAAGATCCAAAGTTTTCCACTATTAGTAAACATGTGTTTCACCTATGAAAAAGATTTGGAAACCAAGAGGAGAATTGAAGAGAAAGGTAAAAGATCCATCACCTATGATGAAGCCCACACCACTGAATCCCATACCAGTGAACAAGAAGAAGCTAGAAACAAAAAGAAAGTAAGCAATGAGGAATATGAATCGACCAAACCACCTCGGTGCGAGATTTGCCAAAGAAACCACTTAAGGGAATGTCGGAAACAACGGGCTATCTGTCATCACTGCAAAGGATTGGGACATTATGCAAAGGAATGTCCTAACAAATGAAAGCAAGGACTGCATGTAATAATTACTATAAAATATAGAGTAAGAAATAATATTATGTTGTAATTACAAAGATGATATGGGTAACTAAATCATTTGAACTTCTTTCTAAAACTTCAAGTTAAACACCTCACCCCACCAATTTCGATCGAATTTCGAGGACGAAATTCCTATAAGTGGGGGAGTATTGTAACAACCTAAATTTTTAATAAATATTGATAATTATGTATATGTTTAATTCATGTATAATAATAATGTAAAGTGATTTGGAATAAAATGCAAACTGTGTGAGTGGTTGACTTGGTCTGATTAAAATTAATGAAGAATGCTTGGAAAGTATAAATAGCAAGAATTAGAGAACAATTGGAGTGTTGTAAGTGTGGGTGAGTGTTGGTAGATGAGATTAAACATAAAATAAGAGTTTAATAGGGATTACAAATATCAAACCTAGTGAAATTCTTTGTAGTTGCGGTAAATCGGTAAAATCAATTAGATTTCGGGAACTTTGAATAAAAACTTGTTACTCAATGAAGTCTCAAAGGGTAATAATAATAAGATGAGAAGAAAACAAATAAAGTTAGGGTTGATAAGTAAGCAAGAGTAATGAGATTAAGTATCGAATAAAATCGAAGAATTAACAAGCATTTGATACGGAGAAGCTATCGTAATTTATTATGGTAAAGCTAGATAGGATTTGAGGAAATTGAATAAGATTATATAATCAAGTTCTGGAGGGTGCTAAGGTAGAAGGAAAATTGACCTAAGTTGGGATGGAATCGTAATTAAGTTAAGCTGAAAGTTTCAATTTATAAATCGTTTACTTTTCGTATAGACAACATTAGGCATGTATAATTTTATGATTTGAGATGTGAATAAATGTTAAGAAGGTTTAATTTAGTGTTAGGAATGGTTAAAATCCATAAAATCGGGCTAAAAACGCTAAAAATCGGTGTTCCGGGGCAAACCGGTGCGCCGGGGCATGAGCTGGTGCGCCCCAGACGCATCGGTGCGGATTTTTGGTGCACATTCCTGGCGCTCAAGCGCCGGTCTGTCGCGCTCAAGCGCGAGAGCCACGCAACACCAGAAATCGCGCGGTGATGCCAGAATTCTCTAGAAACGTCTCGCGCTCAAGCGCCAGGTCCCGCGCTCAAGCGCGAGGTGCCTATATAAGACACCAGCAGCACCAGTTATTGCGCCTTTTTTCGCCCCAACCGCACCAGATCCACTTCCAGCCACACCAAAACTCCATCCAGCTCGCACCAGCACGCACCAACAGCCCTTTTTGTGCACTAAACTCAATTCCCATGCACCAATGACCCAAAACACATCCAAATACAAATCCTACATCATTAATTGACATCAACCAACACCTTATAACTAATTCCAACCCTTGTTTCAATAAATTTCCATCAAATTCCAACTCTTCCATTATTCCCCTTACTTTCTTACTATGGATCCACCATGGCCTTGAAGACTTCTATCATTTCAACCAAAGGAGAAGAATTTTAAGAGTCAATCCACATAATCAAATACTTTGGAATTGAGTTTTCATCTCCTTGAGGTAAGGGAGGAACTCTTTTCCCTTTAGAATAGATATTAGGATTTGGAATTTGTAAATGAGTAAATTATACATATTAAACCCTAGGTTAGTAGACTCTGCTCTATCACCTACCTGTGTAGGTGAATTAAATATTTCCGAGGCTGAATATTATTAAAAACTTATGATTTTCCTAATTGTGAACTAGTGTAGATAAAGTGCTCGATGAAATGACTAGGTGAAATCTAAAATTTTAAGAATGAGTAAAATACCTAAAAACAATGGTTAGGTAAATCAAAACTACAAAACACAAGTTATTATGCTAATAATTCAATAGTTAGTGTTAATATATTAAAAAGATTCCTATAGAAAAGAACTAAAACCCTTAGTTATGAATAAACCCTCTTAGTCGTATGCTAACATACATACATATAGAATAACGATAAAAGTACTTAAACAAGTAGTATGCTATTATTTAAGTAATTGTTAGTAGTATAGTATAAATATTAATTGAAAGGAATAAATACTTTTATGAAGCTAAAGTAAGTAAATTAATATTGAAATTTTAATTAATTATATAATAAGTGGGATAATAAATTAATGACGATTTTCAACATGATGAAGTAAGTTAGAATATCACTAAGGAAAATGTACTAAAAGGGCTATATAAGTGAATGAATGATGAAATTTTGAGTGTAATATATATGTGATTGGATTTCCTACCTAATTGAATGTATAAACCATATTTTTAATAAATTTCATTTGCTCATTTCAATTCTTAATTTCTATTCTATTGTGAAAAGATGTTCACTCCCTTGTGGTTTAACATTTTAGGTTGAGCTTGGAGGAGCAAGAACCAGATTTTCAAGACGGTGAAGGACGAAGGAAAAGAACTCTCACAACAAATTGGAAATTCCATGCTGTACATCCAACTAAATTTTTAAATTGTACATTCAATTTTTAGTATATTGAAATACATTTATTTTATTAAGAAGGGATGTTACAGGAAGCATACGTAAAAGTTCATACTCATGCATTAAGGCATTCAACCTAGCTCGCCTAATTTCACTAGTACCCTTGTGAGTTACTTGAAGAGTGTCTTACATTTCCTTAGCATTATTACATTGAGAAACTCTAAAAAACTCATCATAAGATAAAGTCGAAGTGATGATATTTTTAGCTTTTAAGTCAAATTGAATTTTCTTCTTATCATCATCACTCCACTTATCTTTAGGAGTTAATTGAGCTACTCCTTCTACTACACTAAAGGGAATGTGAGGACCATTTTCAATTACATTCCAAATTTCGGCATCAATCGCTTGGATAAAAATTTTCATACGCACTTTCCAATAAGCGTATCCTTCACGATTAAATAGTGGAGGATGGTTTATTGAAGCGCCTTCACCTCCAAAAGGGTTATTGTTAGAGCCCATGGTTTCCAAAGGATCTTTTCGAAAAAGCTTTTATGCTCGGTTTATTCGATCGAGCTCTGATACCACTTGTTGGAAACCAACAAGCGGCTAAAACAATCTTCTAGAGGGGGGTGAATAGAAGTTGCAAGCGATAATACCAAACTTTCGAATATGATTGAAAACAGTTCAGAAAAATGTCAATTTTAGTGAATTTTACAAGTCTTAATCGATTAACCTGTTACTTAATCGAGTATTGCCTGAAAAGTGATGAATGCTTAATCGATTAACAACTTGCTTAATCGATTAACCACTTATTATTTTCAGAAAATTCGTTTTCAATCAATATCAAGAAATACTACAAATTATAGAAACTAAATCACAAAACCTAGAATCAATAAAGAACAATTAATTGGATAGAGATTTAAAGCTTGAAATTAAAATCCCCAAGTCTATCCTAAAATTAATTTTCACTCACGAATTCGCTTAATTAAATAAAATAAAGCAAGAAAAGAACAAACGCAAATTTTATATTGGTTCACTCTCTACCATTGAGAGCTACATCCACTCCTCCCCTTCAGACTTGAGAGATTTGCTTATTCTTAGAAAAATCACAAGAGTTAATACAATTAGATTAGAGATTCCTCATTCAAAACCTAACCCTTTTCAAGAATGTACCAATCTCTTGAAGTCTACCCAATTAACTCCTTGTATTTTCCTAAGCTCCTTGTTGAAGAACGTCTTCAACTCTCTTGCTCACTTTGAAACATTCAAAGCTTGAGGTGACTCCACACACCCTTCTTTCAATCTACAAATTGAAAACTCTTCTTTGTTGAATACTTGAAGCACAACCTTCTTGTTGCAAATGATTCAACGAACTTCTAAGCATAGTCTAGAAAATATCAATTGAAACCAATACTTGAAAGATATGAGATTGAATTGAAATTTAGAAGATGAATTTGTTCATGATAGAGAGGTTGTGAAAAACAAAAATTAAGTTGGCTCAATAATCTTTTAGAAAAGTATGAAAGTGTATAAAATGCTTTTGAAAGAATAATAGCTTGTAACTTTTTTGAGTAAAGAAAAAGAAAAGCTTTTAAACTAAAAACACACTTGTAACATGGTAAAAATATGTTTTTCTATTTTATTCACATTTACACCTTTCATTTTAATCAAATAATGAGCCAACCTCTATCATGTTTTAATCTCAATCAACAACATATATTTCCAATCAATTTAAACTGAGATTAAACTAATTCTAATCTACCACCCTCACTCATATGCAATAAAAGTAAATATAAAGTTTATGTACAAAATATGAATATGAAACATAAAACTAATAATAATGGCAGATCATCATCTTCTTGTAATTGTTGTGTAGTGTTTGTTCAAAGCCATTGTCTTCATCAAAACTCATTTGATTCTACAATGTTCCTTTAACATTCAATTAATTTAAGCAGGTAAACACATAGTCAACTAATTAACAAGTAGCACTTAGAACAATTCAACTTACCCTTAAACTAAACACTTAAACCGAAAATAAACAACAAACACTAACTCTTTAATTTTTATTTTCCTACAACTCATACATGCTTCAAACAACATTGAGCACTTAACAAAATAAATTTATTCCCTCATGAATATACTAAGGCCGAATCATGCATTAAAAGGAACCAAGAATCAATTAATTTTCTAACACTCCCTAAAGCATTTAAACAAACATTTTTCAATCAAACTTTAACATGTAATCACTTAACTAACTCTAAACCAAGTATAATACACATAATCAACTCAAAAACAATTAAGTTTTCATGTCCTTTCACTCAAATAAAAAGGGGTCGAAACATACAACATAAACAAACCAAAAATTACAATTCTCAAATACTTAAACCAACTTAATCACTTCAAAGCATTCATATACCATTTCATTTAAAAGAAACAAAAATCATTAATCATCTTCTCATGCTCGGCCGAACCTCGTCATGAATGAATACACAATTTCAAATCAATCTAACACATGCATACTCCCTAGGCCAAAACCGTATAGCCCTAACAATAACCAAACCAAGACAAAATCATTCCATTTATTCACTTCTCATGGGAACTGAAAAAAAAAGCCAAGAAAATAACAAATATTTATCAATCAATAACATGCATCAAAGACAAAAAATCGTTTCCCTCATTTTCTTGCTTAGGTCGTGACATGCATAGATAAAAATAAAACATTTTTGAAAAATAAAATCCACACAATAACATATATTTCAAGATCAATACAAATCAATGTAACATCCCTGATTTTAATCCAAAGTATAATTATAAGTTTTATTGAATTAAATAATTGTTTCTTGAAATAAATCATTTAAGTGTTGGGTATTTTTATAAAATACATTATGTTAATCACGAAAGTACCTTTAATTGTATTTTAAAGTAAATTTATTTGAAACAATTACCCTATTTGAAAAATAGACTTTCTATTCTTTATTTTGGAATTTATAAAGATACAATATTAAATTTTGTTACTTTCTAATATCTAGCTAATTTCCAACTTTATGGCTTTTCTATATGAATATTGTATTAAGTCTAAGTTTTAATATTAGTATTTCCTTATGTTAAAAAAATAAATAAATAAAAAAAACAAATGTGTGTGTGTGAGGGTGCTGTACAAGGGAACCCTACTCCCTCTTGGTCCCCGCCGCCTCCTTCTTCCCTTTCTCATTCTTCTTCTTCAACCTATTATCTCCCTCCCAGCCGCCCATACCTCCGGTTCTTCTTCTTCTTCTTCATTCGGTCCCTTCGCTCTCTCTCCGGCGCTACTTCAGTCCCTTCCCTCTCCTCTGGTCGCGTCACCAACCAGCCACCACAACTGACGCGCGTAACCTCCCTCCAGTTGTGATCCGCCGCAGCCGCAGTCCATGCCGCCACATTCGCAGTTCTCTCTCTCCGATCGACTCTCCCTCTCCTTGGCTGCCACTTGAGCTCTCCCTCTATAGTCGCGATTCGCGACTTGGTGCCCTTGGGCCGCCGCTGCTGCTGCTCCTCCCTGGACCAAGAGGTCCCGGTTTACGACCCTTCTTCTCCCTCTGCTTTTGGTTGGTCGCTGCTGCCGTTGCTGGTTCGCCGCCGCTCGTGCTCGTCGTTGCTGCCGCCACCAAAGCCGTCACTGCCTCCTCCTTGAACCGGCGACGTAGCTTCTGGGTCAAACCACCTTCGTGGATGCTAACCCACCCTTGGATGTTATGCTGTGTATCAAACCGATCTTCTCCATTCCTACAGAATCGAAGTTAATGGTAAATCCATGATACTTTCTTAATTGCTCTTTGTTGCATTTTAATTATAATAATATTAATAATAATTATAATCATAATTAGTGATAATTGTGTTGTTAAATTGTTTTGGAATGTTATTATGTTTTTGGAAAAATAAGTGATACTGTGACTTAGTATGAATTTTTAATTATACTGATTGGGGATAATTTCGGATTACTCGCTATGTCGAACGATTGGTTTTAAAAATATTTTGTAAAATGTGCTGGGTTCCTAAGTAAGTGAGCTCCTCAGTTAATTAGGAAACTAATATAATCGGCATGATGTTAATTCGAGTTAGGTCGTTGAACCTTAATTTCAAACTGAAGGGAAGTGTAATTGTTTTAATATTATAAAGGCGATTTGGACTTGTTTTTGAATCGAGCACACTTCCTTTTAGTTCGGAATTAATAGTGTCAAGTAACAACATTTGATTTTGTGGCTTGAAACTAAAACTAATTAACTTTAATGAATTTTGGTAATTATGTTAGTTTCAAAAAGTTAATGTATTTTCAACAAAAAGCTGTACTATCTTATTGAAGGGACAACGGTTTTTAATTTCATTTGACTATGATTTATGAATTTTAAGTAAACGATTTCGAACTTGGCTTGCTTTGATTTCCAAACTAAAGTTCCCTTTTTGTAAAGCTTCAACGTGTTAACTTTAATATGATTTTGACACGTTTTCACATTTGCTATTAGTTTACTAATTTATTTTTAATGTTTGGTTTTGAGAACACCGAAATGGTTCCTTATTAACACTTTGTTAGATTATCTTGCATATAATGGGAAATAAATATTTTCATATCGTATGAATCGAACAACTAATTCAATAATGATATTAATATAGTGTAAATAAAAAGGATTAAATGATTGTTGTTTGTCACGTGAGTAAGACTTTGTGCGTTATATTGATTATTATTTATTTTATATAATATGATTAGACGACGAAGGAGCTTGAGAACTTGTCGCCACGTGTAAGCAATGGGCTAGGATACTTTTGGACAGTGTCGCACAAAAAGGAGCGTGTATTTGGAAAAGCAAGGTGTCTTTGGAAAAACAAGGTAAGGGAGTGGTTATAGTGAGCATTGGTTTGTTCTAGGGAATAGGTTCAAATTAGTTCATAAGAGCTTGCTAGGATTTATATGTTATTTTTGTGTTATTAAATCCCTAGGATTATGAAGGAATAGAGTAGTTTAATTTAATTAAAGACATAAAAAGTAAACTTTGAGAATGCATAGAAATTGGTATGTATTAATGCTAAATGCTCTTTGTATTAACTGTTGATTGAATTGGTGAATATCTATTGATGTGAGTAATTGATCTAATTTGTGAGTTATTTGGAATATATGTGGATTTTACTTTTATGTGATAATGCAAGTAATGTTGCCAATGATTCTAAGTGAGATAATTGTTTTGAATTTAAATAAATGAAATTATAAAAATGATATAAGTTGCAACTATGATTGATCCTTGGGATACACCGACCCATTAGGTGCCCTGTTAGGTGACAAGTTACCCATTAGGCACAAGTTACCCAATCCAGGTGAAAGTTACCTATTAGGTCCCGTAAATGCCCCGTTAGGCGGGTGTATCCAATGGATCAATCATGCTGCACAATAATAATAGTTTTGAAAAGAGAAAATGTGAATGTGATGGTAAAAGAGTTGAGATGTTGCTTTTAGTCCTAATGGGTGTCAACCGTGGCCTAATAGGTGGCAAGTTACCTGGATTGGGTGAAAGTCCTAGTGGGTGTGAAATGCCCTAACAGGTGCGCTAATCCCTAATGGTAAAGAAAAGATAAAACGATTTAAAAGATGATGAGATGTGTGTATGTTGCCCTCTGACCGTGAGGAGACATACGATGTTAATTGGGTATGTTAGCCTCTGATTGTGAGGTGACATATGGTGTATGATTTCGAAAGAGTGTATGACTTATGGTTATGAGTTGAAAACTGATAATATGAGTAATTGAAGGTAATGAAAATGGAATCACAAAGATGCAAGGTGAAACAAGATGATAAGTAATGAGAAATATAAATGAAATCTGAAATGGATTGCCATGTTGTGAATGCATGTTATTTGTCTGTGGATAAATTGTGCTATATGATCTAATTGATAATTGTGTCTGACTTAGTGGGTAATTATGTCTAATGAGAAACTGATTTCCTATTTCATGTGCAATGCTCACTCCCTTGCTATCCTTTACAGGTACAGAGATTGAGATTGCACTATTACTGGCCGAGCAGGAGTGCACTCCACACTGTGGAGTGTAATTTAGTTTAGAGTGTATTATGGTCATTTTATTATAATTAATCTATTTTGGGTTTTTGAAATAATCTAATCACTGTAAGCCCGAGTTTGTTATATGTCATTGTTAGGGCTGGTAAAGTTAATTATTATATTTAGAAGTTGAAATGTTTTTCTGGATTGTACTGGTTTGACAGGTGAAAATTTTAAATTTTTGGGAAGTCCGATAAACTCTGTCGGATTTTCATTAAGTTTTAAAACGAAATTATCAAGTCCTAGGTAAAAATCAACATAATTATTAGTAATTAAACTATATAATTGTGAGGGTGTTACAATCAATCCCTATTTCTTCATTCTAAACACAAATCAATTTATTAGAATGAAACAAAAATTATTTGGGCAAACACAAGAGCAAAACCGTACAGCCCTCCAAATACAAATGCATGTTCATTTTGTATTTTCAATCTCAAATCCATGTATATTAAAGCTTAGAAAGTAAAGAGGAACTTGTAAATCCGACATGCAAAAAGCTTTTGAAAATCAAACAAACAAAATCCTCCATGGAAGCTTGACTAAACCGAAAAATAGAAGAGAAAGAAGAAAGAAATCAAGCTTAGAGATGAATACCTATGTGGAGAATGAAAATGGGTTGAAAAAAAAATCAAAGTCCTTCTTCCTCCTTCCTTCTCTCCCTCAGGGTTCTCCTTCTTCCTCTACCTATCTTCTTTTTTTTTTGTTCTAAGTCTTAGGGTGTAAGAGTGTAAGAGGGGGTTAGGGGTTGGGTATTTATAATGGGTAGTTTAGGTGGGGTTTGGGTGACTAAAATGGGGGTCAAAATACTTCAAGGGTGTAACATCCTCACTTTTATTAGTTAATTTTAAGTTTTATTAAAATTGGTTGTTAGAAAATTTCTTTTAATCCTAATTACTTTTAAAAGATTTCATGAAAATCCGGCAGAGTTTCCTCTGTTTTTCGGACATCCCAAAAATTTTCTTCTTTAAACCTGTCAGTCCAGAAATATTTAAGACATAAAACACAGTAGTATTACAGCCAGTTCAAACCTAACGCTCAATTAATACAAGCTTCAGGGTAATACAACTACAACATATTATAAATTATAAAATAACGGTCCTCTCATAATAAATGTACATTCCACGTGGTGGAATGTGTTCCTGCTCGGCCATGACTCGTGTAAGCTCCACTTCTGTACCTGTAAAAATATAGCAAGAAGGGTAGCATTACACAGAACTTAGAAAGATAAATCCTATAAGAAGACATAGTAATAAACTAAGCCTACATTATTATTATTAACATACATTATTCATAAATATTCATATCTTTAATTTCTTTTAGTTCTTCTCTTATTCTCCCATTCTTTTAATTTTTAATTCTCTTTTAAGTTCTCGCATTTCATTCCACTTTTGTCCACTATTCGTTTCTTTTCATTCATAAATTGCTATTCCGTTTATCTCTTTCATTCTTTTATTTTCATTCTTAGTTCTCTGATCATTTCTACATCCTCTTTTCTTTTCTTTTTCTTCTTCTCTTCCTTTTCTTTTTCTTTTTCTTTTCTTTATCTTTTCCTTTTTCCTTATGACTAAGTCAAACAGACCATCAGCCACTTGTCTTTATTATGACTGAGTCCAAAAGACCATAAGCCGTTACCTTTTATTATGACTGAGTCCAAAAGACCATCAGCCGTTTTTGCTCTATTATGACTGAGTCCAAAAGACCATCAGCCGTTTCCTTTATTTGACTGAGTCCAAAAGACCATCAGCCTTTTTCCATATTTTGACTGAGTCCAAAAGACCATCAGCCGTTTTCCCTTTATTATGACTGAGTCTAAAAGACCATCAGCCGTTTCCTTTATATGACTGAGTCCAAAAGACCATCTGTCTTTTTCCTTTATTTGACTGAGTCCAAAAGACCATCAGCCGTTTTTCCTTTATATGACTGAGTCCAAAAGACCATCAGCCGTGTTCATTTATTATGACTGAGTCCAAAAGACCATCAGCCGTTTACTTTTCTTTTTAAATTATTTATCTTTTCTCTTTTTATAATTTAAGTAATTCTTTTATGCCTATCTCAATCTTTTAATTTACATTTTCATTTGACTTACCACATTTTCCTACATTTTCTACTTTATTCTTTTTCTTATTGCTAATTACCCTCGCTTTTATCCAACTCTACTTAACTTGGTTATGTATATTATATTTTAGTTCTCGTTATTAATTCTTAGTTATTCCTTTGTTTCCTTTATTTCATACTATTACATAACTTATTGTTTCTATTTCATTAACTCCCGTTTATTTAACTACTCTATTAGCTCACATTATTACTTAACTTATTATTCTTATTTCATTAACTCCATTTTATTTAACTATCCTATTAATTCAACTTAGTTTTCCCTATTTTATCATGCCATTTTATTTAACTTCCCTAATATCGAACTCTCTCTCGTCTTATTATCTTTTTACTAATTTCTTTTACCGGTTTCCTATTTTTACTTGAAATTTAGTTTATTATCTCGTTTCTATTTTTCTAATCCCAACATCTATTAACTAATTCTACTCCGCACATACCTATTGCCTTCGCATTTAAACTCTTCTTTTATCTCACTTTTATTTTATTTATTTTACTCTTTTTGCCTATTCAATTACTCTCTGTTCTTTTACACTCACGCTTAATTAGTTTTTCCTAACTTCTCCCTTTGGTTATATTCTATACTTTCTTATCTTTTCATCCAATGTTAACCGAATTAATATCCTAAATACACTCGTTCATCCCGGATCTTATTCTAAGTATATGCATTTTATTCCCTAAGGTATGGTTTCTATTAACAATTTTATTTACTTCATTTATATCAATGGGGACTACCCTAAGGTGCATTAACATACTTTTTAATTACCCTATTCTTAGCTACCACTATAGCATCCTAGAATTTACTTTCTAAGTAAAGGTAACGCAACCCGTCTTACCTCGGGCTTTTGATAGAACCTGGTTTGCGACTCGGCTGGGAGATCCTGCTTTGGCTTGCCTCGATCTTATTCGCAGTTACACCGATCCAATCTGGTTCACTCTCGAGACTCCACTAAGCTTCGGTCCCGAGCACAATCGAAGAGTCGGCCACGGCGACGATGACGGCGTCGGTGTTGCTCTGAGGAGAGAGAAAGGAAAAGGTAACCCAAGAGGGAGGAGAGGGAGGCTATGGCAGGAGGAGAGAGGCGATGGTGGTGCGGCTAGTGACCCCGGTGTCGGTTCCGACGGGAGAGTAAGTAGGAAAGAGGGTCAAGTGAGAGAAAATGAGAGAGAGAGAAAGGGAAAGAGAGAGAAGATAGGAAGAACTGATTGGGGGTGGGGAACCACCGGCGGCGGCTCGCGGTGGTCGGCCGGGAGGAAGAAGGGAGATATGGAGGGAAGAGGGAATGGAAGGAGAGAGAAAGAAAGAGAGGGAGAAAGAGAGAGAGAGGGAGGCCAAGGTGGATGTGGCCTTGGGAGGTGGTACCGGGGAGGTCGCCGGTGGTGGAGGATGTGGAGGGAGAAGGAGGTTCGAAGTTGGAGAAGGGGGGACGGAAATGGGGGTTTCAAACCCCTCCAACACGGCCTTAAATTAGATCGGCGCTTGAGCGCCACGACCCACGCCTGAGTGCGAGTGTGTACAGTTGCTCATATCTGATGCCAGCGCGCGCCTGGGCGCGAGGCTCTCGCGCCTGAGCGCGAGACGGTTGACTTTTTGGTTGACCGTGCTTTAATTTCTTCGTTAACTATCGGATCTGGTCCAAATTTGGAGACAAGCTTCCTAGGACCCTTACCTTCATATCTAACGGTGGAATTTATGATTTGAGATGTAAATCATTTATTCCTAATTTTTCTATTATTAAACATTTTCTAACACTAGTCCTCTCATCTTAACAATTAATTAGGACTTGTATTTACCTTTCTATTTACCCAAACTTATATTAGTCTAGTTATATTTGGGATTAAAATTCGGGATGTTACATTTCTCCCCCACTTATTTGAATTTCGTCCCCGAAATTCCGTTCGATTCCATGAATAGAGAACCATCCCATTGGTAAGCTTCTGACTACGGTTTTCACTTCCCTTCGGTTTTTACTTTCCACTCCATATGTGGTTAAGGTCATGCCTATTTCAACGTTTGTCTTCTAATACTACGTATTATCTCTATCTGCATAGGATCGTCGGTTTTCTTATTATTAAAGTTCCATCTCCCATTCCTTGGATTGAAATCCTCCCCCACTTGGGATCGACATACTTGATTATATCCATGCTAGGGGGTACGTTAATTCGTTGCTCAGAATAGAGCACATAGGTTCCCGACCAGCATCCAAAGCTGGAAGGGGCACGTGGGTGACTATCTATCGGTACTCACAGAATTATGCCGGGTTCCTACGACTTGGCGAATTCTCACATACTCATCTGAGATGCTTGAAACTTGAAGAGAGTGAAGATGAAAAGAAGAAACATGAAACACTCGAGGATGAGTCTCATGGTCTTTGTAAGATGACCCAGGATGTACTGGGTACATGTCAAGCAAGAAGACAATGGAGGTTATCCCCAAGGTGTGCATTTTCAGCAGAGAGCCATCGAAAGACGCGCTTCCTATGGACCTGCGGCTGATTAGATCGGTCTCGGTAAGGGTACTTGTCGCAGTGGTTAAGACTTGCTTCCTTCGAAGGAATCGTTGGGATCTTTAATTAGATTCTTAGGCGAGCTTTAAGTTGTCTACTATCTAATTCGATTGGTTGTAGGAGGATGTCTACAAGGTTCGCTCGAGTCGCTCTGGGGTTCTATACTCTATTACTCTCCTTTCTAATGCTACGCAAAGAACTTAGAAGGAATTCTTTTCGGTTCGGTTCTGCTCTGTCTAGGGGGTCTACTTTAAAAATTGTTAATCCGATTATTTCGGTTTTAAATGAAGTGTGTCAATAACATCGATCACTAATAGGTGCAAAGATCGAGGTGATCAATCCCAATCTCACATCTATTAAGGACAATATCATTGTCAGGTTTGTTGATGGTATCATTGTAACACTCTCACATTTATTAGTTGCTTTTAGGTTTTATTAAAATTAGAGATTTAAAATTCCTTTTTAAGCTTAATTACTTATAAAAACTTTTACAAAAATCCGGCAGAGTTTCCTCTGTTTTCCGGACTTCCCAAAAATTTTCTTCTAAAAACCTGTCAGTCCAGAATTGTTTAAAAACATAAACAACAACAGTTTAATAGTTATAACAGATCCTAATGCCCAAATAATACAAGTTGCGGGGCAAGCTACTAATTCATATTATAAATTACATTAAATAATTATCCACTCATAATATCTAATAAACATTCCACGTAATGGAATGAAAATCCTACTCGGCCGGCACGGGTGTATGCTCCACTTGTGTACCTGAAAAATATTAACCACACAGGGGAAGCATCACACAGAACTTAAAAGAGAGATTTCTAAGCAGATATATACGACACACCAAGACCATTCAAGCCTATACTATACTACTTAATCATGCTCCTCTTTTCCAGCTAACCTATTTCTTTTTCTTCCTTTCCCATAACCACTCTATTAGCCATTTATCCTTTCCAATATCATTTTCATTTCCTTTCCCATTTTTATTCCCTTTTCATTCCATTTTCATTACCCTTTTCCCTTAATCACTGATATGTCCCTATCCGTTTCCGTTATCCCTTTTTCCTTTTCCTAAATCTTTCCATTACCTTGACCATTATTCATTCCCTTTAATTCCTTTACCGATTCCATTTTTATTTATTTCCTTTATTCATTTTCCATTATGTGTAACCTCAATCAGAGATCTACACACCGTGTTTGCAACCACAAACAGTGATCTGCAAACGCTGTGTATGCAACCACAAACAGTGATCTGCATACGTATGCAACCACAAACAGTGATCTGCATACGTGTATACAACCACAAACAGTGATCTGTATACACCCATCTCGTTTAGGTAACCTCAGACAGAGATCTACATAAACTTCCCTTACCTTTTTATTATTTGGCCACAGGGTCAATACAACCACCTGCGCCGTGCCACAGGGTCAATACAACCACCTGTGACATGTACCATATTTATTTGGCCACAGGGTCAATGCAACCACCTGCGCCGTGCCACAGGGTCAATACAACCACCTGCGACATTTACCATTCTTATTATCTCTTTATTATCGTATTAGTTTTATCCCTTTACTTTTAGTTCCTTAATTCTATCTAATACATTTAGTTTCCTAACACTTCCTTATCCTCTATTATCGTTTCACTTAGCTCACGCCTTCCCTTAACGACTTATTATTATTTCCGTGCCATCTTATACTTAAGTACTTTTCGTTACTAATTACTCTCATACTAACTCTTAGTTGTTTACCTATTCTTTTTCTTTTCTTTTTCTTCTTCTCTTCCTTATAATTCCGTTTATTTATTTCTTTCTTGTTATTCCGTTTATTTCGTTACTAATTGCTTTAACTCTTCTTTATCTAACTTTTCTTTTCCTAATTGTCGTCCTTATTACATATCCTATTATTACATCATTAGTCCTATTCTACTCAGTAGTCTCACAAAATTCTCTTTACTCTGATTTGTTCATTTCTAAATATATTTCCCTATTCAACATTTCTATTCTTTTGCCACACCCTACCGATCTAATTGATTAGTTATCCTCTTACCTATCTTTTTATTCATCACTATTTTTTTCCCTTATTTACTCCATCTATTTTTCTTCATTATTAGCGGGTTACTCTAAGATTCACTAGCAATTAACATTTCCCCAGGTCCTAGCGATAGATATAACTACCCAGAAATACACCCCTTAAGGACTGGTAATGAAACCCCTTACCTCAATTGGTGATAGTGAGGGGTAACCTTAATCTGGCGCTTTACTCCCCGACTCACGCTTTAGCTCGGCTCCAACTTGATCCTAAGCTTCCCCAATCTTCGATTCCAAACACGGTGGGGACAATCGAACTCGATCACGGTGACGGTGTTGCTCTTCGACACCGGGAGCGATCGCGGCTGGACCAAGGCAAGGGCTTCGAGCTTCGAGGTTCCCGACCCGAGCCCGGCACGATCACGGGTCGGTAACGGCGCCGGTGTCGTCCGTGAAGAGAGAGAGAGCTCACGGTGAGAGAGAAAGGGTATGAGGGAGAGAGAGAAAGGGTCAAAAGGGAGAGTAAGAGAGATAGTGAAAGGAGGTTGTGAGGGTGGTGGGTGGCCGGCGTGGTGGCTGGCCGTGGTGGTGGTTTGTGGTGGCTGGAGGAGAGAGGAGAAAGTGATGAGGGAAAGAGGGAGAAAGAGATCTAGAGGGGAGAGAGAGAGAAAAGAGAGAGAAAGGATCTAGGAGGAGGAGGTAGATCAAGGAGGTGGGTGGCCCTTGGTGGCTCTTGGGGTGGTTGGAGGTGTTGGGGGTTGATTTTGGGGGTGAGGAGGGAGAGTGGGGCGGAAAAATGAGAAAGGAGGGGGCTGGTGCGCCATTTTAAGGTGCTGGTGCTGATCTGTCGCGCCCGCGCGCCTGGGCGCGGGGTGAGGCGCGCCATGCGCGTGTTCAGCGCATCTGGTGCGTGTTGGAGGTTCTGTCGCGCGCCTGGGCGCCGGTGTGGCGCGCCTGGGCGCCCAAGCACCTGAGTTGGTGCATCTGATGCACCCTGGTGCGCCTGGGCGTGCACCAGTGATTCCAGACTTCGATTCGCCATAACTTCTTCGTTAACCGTCGGATCGAGCCCAAATTTTTAGACAAGCTTCTTAACCCCTTAAACTTCATATCCAACAGTGGAATTTGATTTCTTAGCATCCTATAATAAATTCCAAATCTTCTCTTTTCGGCTGATTTCTAACATTTAAAACGCCGATTTAACTCCCGATTTCGCTTCGATAATTTTTCCCCTTGCTACCAATGTCTCATACACAACCCCTAATACTTATAATTACTACTCACCTTGCTCCCAAAATTCTTTAAGCAATTAATCTACCCATTCCTTCCACTTTAAGCTTATTAATTCACTAATTATATTTGGGATTAAATTAGGGATGTTACAATTCTCCCCCACTTATTAGAATTTCATCCCCGAAATTCCGTTCAAATCCTTCAAATGAAGAACCATCCCATTGGTAAGCTTCTGGCTACGGCTTTCACTTCCCTTCGGTTTTTACTTCCCGCTCCGGTGTGGTTAGGGTCATGCCTAGTTCGATGCTTGTCCTTGAATACCATGTATCATCTCTACCTAGACAGGACCGTTAGTTTTTTTTCTTATTATTAAAGTTCCATCTCCCATTCCTTGGATTGAAATCCTCCCCCACTTAGCATGGACATACTTGATTATATCCATGCTAGGTGGGTATGCTCATTTGTTGCTCCGAATAGAGTACACCGGTTCTCGACCGATATCCAAGGCTGAAAAGAGGACACGTAGGTGACTATCTACCGGTATGCATTGAATTATGTTGGGTTTCTACGACTTGGCAAATTCTCGAGTATACATCTGAGATGCTTGAAGCCTAAAGAGAGTGAAGATGAAAAGAAGAAACATGAAGCACTCAAGAATGAGTCTCATGGTCTTTGCAAGATGACCCAGGATGGACTGGATACATTTCAAGCCAGAAGACAATGGAGATTATCCCCAAAGTGTGCATTTTCAGCAGAGAGTCGTCGAAGGATGCGTTTTCTATGGATCTGCGGTTAATTGGTTGGTCTCGGTCAATCGGGGTCCTATCAATGCACAGGGTCCCAAAAGACTGAGATTATCACTTGAGGGTCAAGGTCCAGTTCTAGCCGTCATTTCTCCGTTCGGTGTTATTTTGGGGAGGTATTGTTTTACCTCGAGTTTAACTCTCATTCGATTCTCTTCGAAGTGTTTGGAATTATCTGTTTAGTAGTCCTATGGCTTACGGTATGATTACGAGTTATTGTCGCTCGGATAGGATTCGAATTGATTCATCACGTCTCCCCCACTTATTATCAACATACCTGAGTAAGTCGAGGGCAGGGAGGAAACTAGGTTGATTCCACGAATTGATTAGCTAAGTTCTTCATTGATTGTTGAGGTGGTACATGGAATTAAGTTGACCGCTAATCGATCTTATCGGTGTGGTTTTCAAATTTTCTATGATATGATGACTCTTCATACCTATGCATACGGCTAAGTTCTCTTATAAGTTAGAGAGATGGTTCGCTCTCTGAGTTGAATACTCTCGGTGGAAATACAAAATAAGAGTGTTTTAAATGAGGTTGGTTTACGAATTGTTGTTTATGAGTCTTAGTAAAGATCCTATAGGATTAAAGTTCAATCGGGCTTCCGACAGAGATAGAATTCCTAAAGGGTTCATTCGGATCTCAACTAGATGTTTGCAATAATATAGCATCTCAATAAACGCGAAGATCGAGGTGGTCAGCCCCAATCTCACATTTATCAACTGTACATCACTGCGTTATTGAATGATAGCATTATCTTTTAACAGATGCAAGAGAAAGGATGACCAATCCTAACCTTACACTCTATTAGAGGACGACACTATCATAATTGAGCTTGGGGGAATTTCTAACTAAGGTTTTAACACTTATCGACTCCTTCTAGATTACACTATTCACACTTACTCTAGGAAAAACGCTAAAGTAATCAGTTGATGCAGCATTAACATTAAAAGTACCTTGGATAAGTTTATTCCTCGTTCTACGTGCCCATAGGACAGTTTGCAGCACGGTGTCCGGGTTGCCCGCATTGGAAGTAGAGACCTTTCTTTCTACGCTGTTCAAGCATCCAACACATACGAGTATGGGATCCTCCACAATGTGGACATGGTGGCCTTGTCCTTGGAGCGGTCGCACTCTGTCCCGCATTCTCTGGCACTACTGCTCTGGTGCGGTTAACAGTGTACGGACCTGATCCTTGAGCCCGTCCCTTACCCTTGTTGAGACCTACTTCATTTGGTATATTCTTGCTCCTTTCCTCTGCTTCCTGTTGATTCAAACTCTTCTGATAAGCGCTAGTCATATTCACCAGCTGAGAGAGGTTAGCTATACCTTGGTGCACAAAGATAGTCCGAATTCTGGCATTGAGACCTGTTTCAAATTTAATACACTTGGTGCGTTCGTCTGCGTCCCGATAATTGCCAGAATAGCGAATCAGATCTTCAAATTGTGCCGCATACTCACCAACATTCATACTTCCCTGCTCCAGCTGCAGAAAAGCGATCTCCTTTTCCCTACGAACATCTTCAGGAAAATACTTCCCCAGGAAGTGAGCCTTAAACAGATCAAAAGTGATATCCTGATTGGCTGCCTCCAATTCTCTTCGCACTCGTTCCCACCAATACTCTGCTTCATCAGTCAACATATACTGCGTTAGCAACACAGTTTGTTCAACAGGTGGCGCCATGGTGCGAAGGATCTTCTCAATTTCCTTGAGCCATCGCTGAGCTCCATCAGGATTATACCCTCCTTCAAACCTAGGCGGTTCGCATTTCCTAAATCGAGCCATCCAGTCAATTTCGACAGGAATGGGTGGTGGATTCAATGCTGCTGCTGCTGCGGCTGCGGCTGCTGCGATGTTTTCAGCTTGGTTCTGTTGCATTCGGGCCTGATTCTGATTCATTTGAATCAGATTCTCCAATATGGCAGCCATTCGCTCATTTTCGGCACGTCGTCCAGCCATACTGTTAGGTCATGAAGGGAACAGCCAATTAAAGACTGAATACTTAATCAATAACCTAAATATCCTAATCCTAGACTTAGACTCTTACTAAACAAATCAGTTACTCGCTTGGTGAGTAACCATCGGAGGTGTGAGTCCACACTCCAAAGGCCGAGGAAAAACTGCTCTGATACCAAAATGTAACACTCTCACATTTATTAGTTGCTTTTAGGTTTTATTAAAATTGGAGATTTAAAATTCCTTTTTAAGCTTAATTACTTATAAAAACTTTTACGAAAATCCGGCAGAGTTTCCTCTGTTTTCCGGACTTCCCAAATATTTTCTTCTAAAAACCTGTCAGTCCAGAATTGTTTAAAAACATAAACAACAACAGTTTAATAGTTATAACAGATCCTAATGCCCAAATAATACAAGTTGCAGGGCAAGCTACTAATTCATATTATAAATTACATTAAATAATTATCCACTCATAATATCTAATAAACATTCCACGTAATGGAATGAAAATCCTGCTCGGCCGGCACGGGTGTATGCTCCACTTGTGTACCTGAAAAATATTAACCACACAGGGGAAGCATCACACAGAACTTAAAAGAGAGATTTCTAAGCAGATATATACGACACACCAAGACCATTCAAGCCTATACTATACTACTTAATTCATGCTCCTCTTTTCCAGCTAACCTATTTCTTTTTCTTCCTTTCCCATAACCACTCTATTAGCCATTTATCCTTTCCAATATCATTTTCATTTCCTTTCCCATTTTTATTCCCTTTTTATTCCATTTTCATTACCCTTTTCCCTTAATCACTGATATGTCCCTATCCGTTTCCGTTATCCCTTTTTCCTTTTCCTAAATCTTTCCATTACCTTGACCATTATTCATTCCCTTTAATTCCTTTACCGATTCCATTTTTATTTATTTCCTTTATTCATTTTCCATTATGTGTAACCTCAATCAGAGATCTACACACCGTGTTTGCATCCACAAACAGTGATCTGCAAACGCTGTGTATGCAACCACAAACAGTGATCTGCATACGTATGCAACCACAAACAGTGATCTGCATACGTGTATACAACCACAAACAGTGATCTGTATACACCCATCTCGTTTAGGTAACCTCAGACAGAGATCTACATAAACTTCCCTTACCTTTTTATTATTTGGCCACAAGGTCAATACAACCACCTGCGTCGTGCCACAGGGTCAATACAACCACCTGTGACATGTACCATATTTATTTGGCCACAGGGTCAATGCAACCACCTGCGTCGTGCCACAGGGTCAATACAACCACCTGCGACATTTACCATTCTTATAATCTCTTTATTATCGTATTAGTTTTATCCCTTTACTTTTAGTTCCTTAATTCTATCTAATACATTTAGTTTCCTAACACTTCCTTATCCTCTATTATCGTCTCACTTAGCTCACGCCTTCCCTTAACGACTTATTATTATTTCCGTGCCATCTTATACTTAAGTACTTTTCGTTACTAATTACTCTCATACTAACTCTTAGTTGTTTACCTATTATTTTTCTTTTCTTTTTCTTCTTCTCTTCCTTATAATTCCGTTTATTTCTTTCTTTCTTGTTATTCCGTTTATTTCATTACTAATTGCTTTAACTCTTCTTTATCTAACTTTTCTTTTCCTAATTGTCGTCCTTATTACATATCCTATTATTACATCATTAGTCCTATTCTACTCAGTAGTCTCACAAAATTCTCTTTACTCTCATTTGTTCATTTCTAAATATATTTCCCAATTCACCATTTCTATTCTTTTGCCACACCCTACCGATCTAATTGATTAGTTATCCTATTACCTATCTTTTTATTCATCACTATTTGTTTCCCTTATTTACTCCATCTATTTTTCTTCATTATTAGCGGGTTACTCTAAGATTCACTAGCAATTAACATTTCCCCAGGTCCTAGCGACAGATATAACTACCCAGAAATACACCCCTTAAGGACTGGTAATGAAACCCCTTACCTCAATTGGTGATAGTGAGGGGTAACCTTAATCTGGCGCTTTACTCCCCGACTCACGCTTTAGCTCGGCTCCAACTTGATCCTAAGCTTCCCCAATCTTCGATTCCAAACACGGTGGGGACAATCGAACTCGATCACGGTGACAGTGTTGCTCTTCGACACCGGGAGCGATCGCGGCTGGACCAAGGCAAGGGCTTCGAGCTTCGAGGTTCCCGACCCGAGCCCGGCACGATCACGGGTCGGTAACGGCGCCGGTGTCGTCCGTGAAGAGAGAGAGAGCTCACGGTGAGAGAGAAAGGGTATGAGGGAGAGAGAGAAAGGGTCAAAAGGGAGAGTAAGAGAGATAGTGAAAGGAGGTTGTGAGGGTGGTGGGTGGCCGGCGTGGTGGCTGGCCGTGGTGGTGGTTTGTGGTGGCTGGAGGAGAGAGGAGAAAGTGATGAGGGAAAGAGGGAGAAAGAGATCTAGAGGGGAGAGAGAGAGAAAAGAGAGAGAAAGGATCTAGGAGGAGGAGGTAGATCAAGGAGGTGGGTGGCCCTTGGTGGCTCTTGGGGTGGTTGGAGGTGTTGGGGGTTGATTTTGGGGGTGAGGAGGGAGAGTGGGGCGGAAAAATGAGAAAGGAGGGGGCTGGTGCGCCATTTTAAGGCGCTGGTGCTGATCTGTCGCGCCCGCGCGCCTGGGCGCGGGGTGAGGCGCGCCATGCGCGCGTGTTCACCGCATCTGGTGCGTGTTGGAGGTTCTGTCACGCGCCTGGGCATCGGTGTGGTGCGCCTGAGCGCCCAAGCACCTGAGTTGGTGCATCTGATGCACCCTGGTGCGCCTGGGCGTGCACTAGTGATTCCAGACTTCGATTCGCCATAACTTCTTCGTTAACCGTCGGATCGATCCCAAATTTTTAGACAAGCTTCTTAACCCCTTAAACTTCATATCCAACGGTGGAATTTTATTTCTTAGCATCCTATAATAAATTCCAAATCTTCTCTTTTCGGCTGATTTCTAACATTTAAAACACCGATTTAACTCCCGATTTCGCTTCGATAATTTTTCCCCTTGCTACCAACGTCTCATACACAACCCCTAATACTTATAATTACTACTCACCTTGCTCCCAAAATTCTTTAAGCAATTAATCTACCCATTCCTTCCACTTTAAGCTTATTAATTCACTAATTATATTTGGGATTAAATTAGGGATGTAACAATCATCCTCTAACAGGTGTAAGAGTTAGAGTGATCGGTTCTAACCTTACCTCCTACTAGGGCAATACCATCATTGAGTTTGATGAGATTTTAACTAATGTACTAACGCTCATGGACATCTTTTTAAGTTAAATTTGAATATGCATTGTAACACCCCAAAATTTTAATCCCCGATTAATGAAATGTTAATTATAATTTAATTATAATTAATAGTTTCTAAATTAATCCTTGATTAAAATATGTGTTCATGTGACTAGTTGATGTGTGGAAATTATTTAATAAATAATTTAAATGCATTAAATGAGTATTTTGCATATTAGTCCCTGGGTTGGGACCTAGAAGCAATTATAGGAAAGGTTTTGGAGGGAAAATAAATAAAATAATTATTTTTCAAAATCTGGGCAAAATACTCGAGCATTATTCAGAATACTCGAGTATTCTGGGTCAAACTGCACGAGTTAGTGCGTTTGGTGAGTCACAGCCAACGATTCCCCTCCATTGACACGAATACTCCGCCATCAACAGCTCAATGCCTTCGTGTCGACCTGCATGAGTGTTCTCACTTCCTATTTAAACTCATCAACGATCCTTGGCTGAGAATTTTGGATCAAAAGTGCTTTGTTGATGAGGTTAGGGTTCTGAAATCGTTTCCTTCAATTCAGCTTCAATTTTGAGTGTTTGATTTCGAGTGATACACGATTACGAAGCTCACATCCAGGGCTTCGTAAAGATACTAAGATTATTAGCTGAGATCGAGTGTAGAGGGAGAATCGAATCTGAGAAGGGAGGGAGTTGAAGCTGTTTGCAGTTTCTGGAGCTTACTAGAGCAATCGATTTTGGTAAGCTCTTGAATCCTTGATACTTCAATTTCATTCCATTCTCTAGTATGTGCTACAGAGAACGATTTCTAATTACTTTCCCCAATTATTTTGCATGAATTCACCACCAAAATCTCTGGTTTCATGACATCATTCAAAACTGTGCTGCTGTCATATGGTTCTTGGGGGAAGCTAGCTTGAAGTCTGTTTTTCTGTCAAAAACCAATTCTCACACGTCTTAGAGGTAAGGGGAAGCAATTACATTCACTAGATAGAGTTTAAATTCCATTAATTGTGTTAGAGAGCCACCAAGAGGCTCTAAGGGCTTAGATTGAATAGGAACTTTGGTTTGGAGACCAATCCATGCTCTAAAACTGTGTTGAGCAAGTTATGTATCATGCATGCAAGCTTAAATGAACTTTAATTCATGAGTATTGAGCTTATTCTGCAAATTGAGGTATTGAGTTGTGAAAATGTGTTATAATGCATGATTACTGAATTAACTGTCAAATCTGTGTTTTGATATGGAATGAATGTTGTAACATGTTCAAAATATGTTGTATGAACTCTGTGGATCCCTGGAATGGACTGGAATTAAGTGGAAATGAAAATGTTATGTTAAAACCAGGTTTCAGTGTTATCTGCTACGAAACACTCGAGTAAAAGGAAGGGTACTCGAGTAAAATGCTTTCAAAACAATGTAAAATGAACAAGAACACTCGAGTATTTTGTCTGGTACTCGAGTATCGAGCATGACCTGAGGACCATTATAGGCCAAACACTCGAGTCAGTCAAGGTCACTCAAGTATTCTGGAAATGTTCAAAAACACTCGAGTAACTCATGAACTACTCGAGTAAATTGTTGAATTGAAAACCCAAATCCTCAGAAAGTCATGAACACTCGAGTAGTCTTAAGAACACTCGAGTAATCTGGAAAAGTTGAGTAACACTCGAGTGTCCTGAAGTTTACTCGAGTAAATTGCCCAGAACCTGAAAACATCATTTTCAATTCTAAGTCAAAATAATTAATGAATTATTGAGAATAGTCCAAGGGATTAAGACTTAAAGAAATTGATTAATACAAAAAGATCGTTTGGTGACGGTCCTTTTTGATAAAGAAAATAAGCCTAGGTGGCCTGTAAAGTATTAATCAACTTCCCTTAAGTCTAAAAGATAAATTGCATTCATCCTGGAGTTTGGATGGTAGGACGTATTTCATGTTTGTTAAACATGTGGAGGGCCTCTGGGAATGCCAATACACTTGCTTGATGACACGTCGTTGACGTGGTCGGCTTAGTGGATGCCGATATGGATATATCGTTTGGATGACGATCCGTTTGGATGACGGGATATGCTCGGGTGGCATGGATACCAAGCTTGTCGTGTACATTCTAGGTGAATGTACGAATGGTTGTATACCTAGGAATACAACGCACTGTTGAGTGCTGGGTTGTCAGGGATGGACGTCAGAGAGTGACATAGTATTATGATGGAGATAGGCTTGAGAGCTAAAATCATGCATCATGTCCTTCATTTAATGTAATTGATATACCTGAATTAAGTGTGAGCATCCTATGTGCATAACCTACTTGCTAAGTGTTAAGTGTGATTGATATTAATTGATGCATGTTACATATTTATGTTGCATAATTTATTCTCTATTGATTATGTGTATAGGATTGCTTACCCCTATGCCCTTGTAGGTGATGTCTCGCTACATTGCTTGCATCGAGAGCCGGCCACTTCCTAGTGGCATATGGATCTATGAGGACCATCGCGCGGTGTTCGAGGGGGAGGTAGAGATTACCTTCTACCACCCGAACCCGCTGATGCGATTCCGTCCTCGTAGGTTTAGGATTCCCATCATATACACTATGCATGTACCCCTGTTTTACATTTACCATGGACCACCTCCCACGCGACCAGCTCGCTCTTACCATAGTTTTCGTTTTCGACCTACCCGCTCTCATCCTTTTACTTCGAGAGTCGTCCGCGAGGAGACTCCCCTATCTGATCCGAGGAGCCCAGTCAGGGTTTCACCATCACCTGACCCGGTACCCAGTGATAGGGTACACTCTCCCTCGGATGAGATCGAGGAGGATCCGGTGGAGGACGAGAGTGGGAGCAAGCCTGTCGTGCATTCTACTAGGAGTGACTGGAGGGACGACGATCCCTAGGTACATGTATATGGTGTATGGTGTGGATCTGAGGATCCGGTGTGTGGAGGAGATTTGCTGCTGCTGCTGTGATGACGATGCTACTACCTTACTCACTTTACTTTTGGGAGATTACTACTGCTACTACTACTGCATCTGATGCTGATGGATCTACGTGACTATCCCTAGAGTTGTATTTTGGTTATGTATATATAGTAGATATACTTTTGTAATACTCTAGGGTTGGGGTTACACAACTATGTAGATCTACTATGGACTTGTATATTCTGAAACTTGGAGACATGATGATGGACTATGTACTTATCACTTTTATTATCTATATATATAAATACAAATCTTATGTTCAAACTATTGCATAGTCCAACACTTTCCGCTTACTCTGATTTCGATTACTTAAGGGTTCGGATATACCCATTAACTCAATGGTATCAGCTTTATTAAGAAAAGCAAGGGTAACTACAACTACTTTCAATAATGTATGTACAATTTCAAAAAGACGAAGATTACCCTATTTGTGAAAAGGTTTTAGTACAACACCGAACTCGATACAAAAGTTTTGAAATAAATATAGTTTATTCTCCAAGAACTTCATTTGTCGATTCGTGCACCCGCTTTAAAAGAAAATTTTATTTACCATATTTTCTTAACACTCACAAGTCCATATATATTATCCAATATGATATAAAAGCTTATTTATTAGTTTATATTTGGGTAATCCGAGAAGGGTGTCACACTTAGTGGTATCAGAGCAAAAGTCAGATCCTGTAGTAGTAGAAGTGGTTCCAGAAAGGTAGCCATCAACATCAAGCAGGTATCTCCAAAGTATTTAGTACTTTGAATGTTATTAAATTACTTATTGAATTTTGTATTACCCCTGATTTGTTTGTATCTTGTCTCTTTTGAGTACAAGACGCAATTGATTGTAGATTCAGTAAGTTTAGGATAGAACCGTAGTATAGATGGTGTAATAGAAGTTTCTCTAGTTCAACATATGTGACCATAAGCCCATAGCGCAGGTCTAATATGGCAACTAGAAACCAAAATCATACCAATGCGATGTTGGAGCGAATCACCACGGTACTGGAAGCGATGCAAAGGCAGTCTCAACAACCCTCTCAACCGGCAAATCCGCCTCAGCAGTGTAATGTGGGTAACACTGAGGCGAAGACTCTGGCTAATTTTAGGAGCTGTAATCCGCCAAAGTTTGAAGGAGGATTTAAACCGGAGGAATCCAACAAATGGATTCATACTATGGACAAGATTTTGAGGACTTTGGAGTGTTCTGATGTTCAGAAGGTGGCGTATGCAACCTATATGTTGGAGGATGAAGCGGAGAATTGGTGGAATCACACCATGCAGCTTTTGCAATATGAAGGAAGGGAGATAAGTTGGGGTGTATTCATGGAGAAGTTTCTCCAAAAGTATTTCCCTGAGGATCTAAGGAGGAAGAAAGAGGTGGAATTCTTGCAACTGAAACAAGGGAACATGAGTGTGGGTGAGTACGCGGCAAAGTTTGAGGAGCTGATGAAGTACTCTCCATACTATCAGAACAATCCAGATGAGAGGAGCAAGTGCATTAAGTTTGAAGGAGGTTTGAGGCCAAAGTTGAAGTCAAATTTTAGCTACCAGCGGATTCAAAGTTTTCCTACACTCGTGGACATGTGTAGGATGTATGAAGATGATACAAAGGCCGAGGAGGTGCAAGTCTCGGAAAAGAAGGACAATCAAGGCTATGGATCTCAAAGGCGTAAGGGTTTCAACAATCGAGGCAAAGGTCCATATGATCGCAGAGGGAAAGGCAAGGGCAAGGTTGGTGGTTCTGAGGGAATGAATTATCGGAGCGAGGCTCCATTCTGTGACAAGTGCAAGCGCAACCACTATGGTCGTGTGTGTTGGGGGACAAGTGGATGTTTTAACTGTGGAAAGCCGGGGCATTTTGCAAGAGATTGCAAGGAACCAGCCAAGGCCAACTCAAGAGGAACTGCGGATAGACCAATGGCTCAAGGAAGGGTCTTCACCCTTAGCGGTGTGGAAGCGAATCGATCCTCTGATCTGGTGCAAGGTAAATACTTGCTTAATGGTCAGTTTTGCCATGTTTTGTTTGACTCTGGTGCAACGCATTCATTCGTTTCGCATGAATGTGTAAACCGTTTAGACTTGATTGTGTCTGAGATGCCTTATGCTCTCAGAGTAGAAACTCCTACCAATGCTCCTGTAATTGTTTCTAGAGCATGTCTTAACTGTTGTATAGAAGTGTTAGGACAAACCTCTAAAGTAGATTTGATCTGCTTACCCTTAGCACAATTGGATGTGATCTTGGGAATGGACTGGTTAAGTCAAAACCAAGTGATCATTGATTGTGATAGAAGACTCGTGACCTATAGAAACCCAAAACCCTCTGGTTACATATGTCTGTTCAACACTGAGGTGGGGGAGAGTGGTCCGAGGATGGAAGAGATCCTTGTTGTCAGAGATTTCCCGGAAGTTTTTGCTGATGAGATTCCTGGTCTGCCACCAAGAAGAGAGATAGAATTTGGCATCGATCTAGTTTCGGGAGCTGGTCCCATTTCTATCGCTCCCTATAGAATGGCACCACCGGAAATGGCAGAGATGAAGAAGCAGATTGAGGAGTTGCTCCAGAAACAGATGATTCGACCAAGCGTGTCACCTTGGGGTGCTCCTGTCTTGTTCGTCAAGAAGAAAGATGGTAGCATGAGGATGTGCATCGACTACCGGTAGTTGAATAAGGTCACCATCAAGAACAAGTATCCGTTGCCACGGATAGATGACCTTATGGATCAAGTACGTGGGGCTTCAATATTTTCCAAGATTGATTTGAGGTCGGGGTACCATCAGATCAGGATTAGAGAGGAGGACATCTCTAAGACTGCATTTCGATCTCGATACGGACATTATGAGTATGTCGTAATGCCGTTCGGATTGACTAATGCACCAGCTATCTTCATGGACTACATGAATCGAATCTTTAGACCTTATTTAGATTCATTCGTGGTTGTGTTCATTGATGATATTCTGATTTACTCTAAGAGCCCGGAAGAGCATGCTGAACACTTGAAGATAGTGTTAAGCATTTTGAAGGAGAAGCAGCTGTACGCCAAACTTACAAAGTGTGAGTTCTGGCTGAAGGAGGTTATATTTTTGGGGCATGTGATTTCAGATAAAGGGATAGCAGTTGATTCAACGAAAGTAAGTTCGGTTTTGCAATGGGAGCAACCGAAGTCGGTTACGGAGGTTAGAAGCTTTCTCGGTTTGGCTGGGTATTATAGAAGGTTCATCGAAGGTTTCTCGAAGATTGCACTGCCTCTGACGAAGTTGACTAGGAAAGATCAACCATTTCTGTGGGATGAGAAATGTGAAAGTAGTTTTCAAGAGCTGAAGGAAAGGTTGACATCGTCTCCTGTATTGGTGTTACCCGATACACAGAAGAGTTTTGATGTGTACTATGACGCGTCGAAACAAGGTCTTGGGTGTGTCTTGATACAAGATGGACAAGTCGTCGCTTACGCTTCGAGACAGTTAAAGGTGCATGAGATGAACTATCCAACTCACGATCTGGAGTTGGCAGCTGTGGTGTTTGCCTTAAAGATTTGGAGGCACTATCTCTATGGCACTACGTTCCGGGTGTTTAGTGACCATAAGAGTTTAAAATACCTCTTTGATCAAAAGGAGTTGAATATGAGGCAACGCCGATGGATGGAGTTTTTGAAGGATTATGAGTTTGAGCTCCATTATCATCCTGGGAAGGCAAACGTTGTGGCGGATGCATTGAGTAGAAAGGCAATGCACATCAGTGCGATGATGGCCAGAGAAGCTGCACTGATAGAGGAATTTCGAGATTTGAGTCTGACGATGCAAGTGGAGCCGACAAGTATCAAGTTGGGGATGCTGCAGATTGCTAACGAGTTTCTGAAAAGGATACGGGAATTGCAACACAAGGATGGGAAACTCATGGAAAAGAGGAAGTTGATGCAAGAAGGTAAGGAGTTGGAATTTCAAGAAGGGAAGGATGGAATCCTTCGCTTTAAAACGAGGATTGGTGTGCCTGATGATTTGGGAGTAAGAAGGATGATTTTGGATGAAGCGCATAAGAGTAAGATGAGTATGCATCCGGGAGCTACTAAAATGTACCAGGACTTAAAGAAGCTATTTTGGTGGCCTGGTTTGAAGAGAGATGTAGCTGAATATGTGGCATGTTGTTTGGTATGTCAAAAGGCCAAGGTGGAACATCAAAGGCCAGGAGGAGAGTTACTTCCTTTAGAGATCCCGTTGTGGAAATGGGATAGCATCTCGATGGATTTTGTGTCGGGATTGCCAAAGACATCTACTGGTCATGATGCAATCTGGGTGATCGTGGACCGTTTGACCAAGTCAGCGCACTTCATTCCCGTGAATATGCGCTACTCATTGGAAAAGCTCACTCAGTTGTACATCAAGGAAGTTGTTCGTCTGCACGGAGTACCATCAAGCATTGTGTCTGATCGCGATCCGAGGTTTACATCAAAGTTTTGGGAAGATCTGCATAGAGCCTTGGGTTCAAAATTGAAGCTAAGTTCTGCATACCATCCTCAGACCGATGGTCAAACAGAAAGGACTATTCAATCGTTGGAAGACATCTTAAGAGCTTGTGCATTGGAAGGACAAAGAAATTGGGAGCAAATGTTGCCACTCGTGGAGTTCACTTACAACAACAGCTATCACACGAGCATTGGAATGGCACCATTTGAAGCTTTGTATGGGAGAAAGTGTCAGACGCCGTTATGTTGGTTTCAAGTGGGGGAGAGTTCTCTGATTGGACCAGATATTGTGCAAGAGACCACGGAGCAGATCAAGATGATACAAGAGAAGATGAGGGCAGCTCAGAGTAGGCAGAAAAGCTATGCTGATAGAAGGAGAAAACCCTTAGATTTTGCTGAAGGAGACCACGTGTTCATTAGAATAGTACCAACCAAAGGTGTTAGTAGAGCCTTGAAAACCCAGAAACTATCACCTAAGTTTATTGGTCCCTATCAAATTCTCAAAAGGATCGGCCCAGTAGCCTATCATTTAGCTTTGCCTCCGTCATTAGCTAACCTCCATAATGTATTCCATGTGTCTCAATTAAATAAATATGTTCATGACCCCACCATTGTTCTTAGCATCCAACCTGATGACTTAGAAATTCATAAAAACCTAACCTTCAAAGCTGTGACAGTTCGTATTGAAGATCGAGGAATCAAGCAGCTTAGAGGGAAGGACATCCATCTGGTCAAAGTTGTCTGGGTCTGTGGAGATGTAATAGAAGCATCTTGGGAGTTAGAGGATAAGATGCGTCAGGATCATCCTGACTTATTTGTATGAGTTGAATTTCGGGGACGAAATTCCTTGTAAGTGGGGGAGTAGTGTAACACCCCAAAATTTTAATCCCCGATTAATGAAATGTTAATTATAATTTAATTATAATTAATAGTTTCTAAATTAATCCTTGATTAAAATATGTGTTCATGTGACTAGTTGATGTGTGGAAATTATTTAATAAATAATTTAAATGCATTAAATGAGTATTTTGCATATTAGTCCCTGGGTTGGGACCTAGAAGCAATTATAGGAAAGGTTTTGGAGGGAAAATAAATAAAATAATTATTTTTCAAAATCTGGGCAAAATACTCGAGTATTATTCAGAATACTCGAGTATTCTGGGTCAAACTGCACGAGTTAGTGCGTTTGGTGAGTCACAGCCAACGATTCCCCTCCGTTGACACGAATACTCCGCCATCAACAGCTCAATGCCTTCGTGTCGACCTGCATGAGTGTTCTCACTTCCTATTTAAACTCATCAACGATCCTTGGCTGAGAATTTTGGATCAAAAGTGCTTTGTTGATGAGGTTAGGGTTCTGAAATCGTTTCCTTCAATTCAGCTTCAATTTTGAGTGTTTGATTTCGAGTGATACACGATTACGAAGCTCACATCCAGGGCTTCGTAAAGATACTAAGATTATTAGCTGAGATCGAGTGTAGAGGGAGAATCGAATCTGAGAAGGGAGGGAGTTGAAGCTGTTTGCAGTTTCTGGAGCTTACTAGAGCAATCGATTTTGGTAAGCTCTTGAATCCTTGATACTTCAATTTCATTCCATTCTCTAGTATGTGCTGCAGAGAACGATTTCTAATTACTTTCCCCAATTATTTTGCATGAATTCACCACCAAAATCTCTGGTTTCATGACCTCATTCAAAACTGTGCTGCTGTCATATGGTTCTTGGGGGAAGCTAGCTTGAAGTCTGTTTTTCTGTCAAAAACCAATTCTCACACGTCTTAGAGGTAAGGGGAAGCAATTACATTCACTAGATAGAGTTTAAATTCCATTAATTGTGTTAGAGAGCCACCAAGAGGCTCTAAGGGCTTAGATTGAATAGGAACTTTGGTTTGGAGACCAATCCATGCTCTAAAACTGTGTTGAGCAAGTTATGTATCATGCATGCAAGCTTAAATGAACTTTAATTCATGAGTATTGAGCTTATTCTGCAAATTGAGGTATTGAGTTGTGAAAATGTGTTTTAATGCATGATTACTGAATTCTCTGTCAAATCTGTGTTTTGATATGGAATGAATGTTGTAACATGTTCAAAATATGTTGTATGAACTCTGTGGATCCCTGGAATGGACTGGAATTAAGTGGAAATGAAAATGTTATGTTAAAACCAGGTTTCAGTGTTATCTGCTACGAAACACTCGAGTAAAAGGCAGGGTACTCGAGTAAAATGCTTTCAAAACAATGTAAAATGAACAAGAACACTCGAGTATTTTGTCTGGTACTCGAGTATCGAGCATGACCTGAGGACCATTATAGGCCAAACACTCGAGTCAGTCAAGGTCACTCGAGTATTCTGGAAATGTTCAAAAACACTCGAGTAACTCATGAACTACTCGAGTAAATTGTTGAATTGAAAACCCAAATCCTCAGAAAGTCATGAACACTCGAGTAGTCTTAAGAACACTCGAGTAATCTGGAAAAGTTGAGTAACACTCGAGTGTCCTGAAGTTTACTCAAGTAAATTGCCCAGAACCTGAAAACATCATTTTCAATTCTAAGTCAAAATAATTAATGAATTATTGAGAATAGTCCAAGGGATTAAGACTTAAAGAAATTGATTAATACAAAAAGATCGTTTGGTGACGGTCCTTTTTGATAAAGAAAGTAAGCCTAGGTGGCCTGTAAAGTATTAATCAACTTCCCTTAAGTCTAAAAGATAAATTGCATTCATCCTGGAGTTTGGATGGTAGGACGTATTTCATGTTTGTTAAACATGTGGAGGGCCTCTGGGAGTGCCAATACGCTTGCTTGATGACACGTCGTTGACGTGATCGGCTTAGTGGATGCCGATATGGATATATCGTTTGGATGACGATCCGTTTGGATGACGGGATATGCTCGGGTGGCATGGATACCAAGCTTGTCGTGTACATTCTAGGTGAATGTACGAATGGTTGTATACCTAGGAATACAACGCACTGTTGAGTGCTGGGTTGTCAGGGATGGACGTCAGAGAGTGACATAGTATTATGATGGAGATAGGCTTGAGAGCTAAAATCATGCATCATGTCCTTCATTTAATGTAATTGATATACCTGAATTAAGTGTGAGCATCCTATGTGCATAACCTACTTGCTAAGTGTTAAGTGTGATTGATATTAATTGATGCATGTTACATATTTATGTTGCATAATTTATTCTCTATTGATTATGTGTATAGGATTGCTTACCCCTATGCCCTTGTAGGTGATGTCTCGCTACATTGCTTGCATCGAGATCCGGCCACTTCCTAGTGGCATATGGATCTATGAGGACCATCGCGCGGTGTTCGAGGGGGAGGTAGAGATTACCTTCTACCACCCGAACCCGCTGATGCGATTCCATCCTCGTAGGTTTAGGATTCCCATCATATACACTATGCATGTACCCCCGTTTTACATTTACCATGGACCACCTCCCACGCAACCAGCTCGCTCTTACCATAGTTTTCGTTTTCGACCTACCCGCTCTCATCCTTTTACTTCGAGAGTCGTCCGCGAGGAGACTCCCCTATCTGATCCGAGGAGCCCAGTCAGGGTTTCACCATCACCTGACCCGGTACCCAGTGATAGGGTACACTCTCCCTCGGATGAGATCGAGGAGGATCCGGTGGAGGACGAGAGTGGGAGCGAGCCTGTCGTGCATTCTACTGGGAGTGACTGGAGGGACGACGATCCCTAGGTACATGTATATGGTGTATGGTGTGGATTTGAGGATCCGGTGTGTGGAGGAGATTTGCTGCTGCTGCTGTGATGACGATGCTACTACCTTACTCACTTTACTTTTGGGAGATTACTACTGCTACTACTACTGCATCTGATGCTGATGGATCTACGTGACTATCCCTAGAGTTGTATTTTGGTTATGTATATATAGTAGATATACTTTTGTAATACTCTAGGGTTGGGGTTACACAACTATGTAGATCTACTATGGACTTGTATATTCTGAAACTTGGAGACATGATGATGGACTATGTACATATCACTTTTATTATCTATATATATAAATACAAATCTTATGTTCAAACTATTGCATAGTCCAACACTTTCCGCTTACTCTGATTTCGATTACTTAAGGGTTCGGATATACCCATTAACTCAATGGTATCAGCTTTATTAAGAAAAGCAAGGGTAACTACAACTACTTTCAATAATGTATGTACAATTTCAAAAAGACGAAGATTACCCTATTTGTGAAAAGGTTTTAGTACAACACCGAACTCGATACAAAAGTTTTGAAATAAATATAGTTTATTCTCCAAGAACTTCATTTGTCGATTCGTGCACCCGCTTTAAAAGAAAATTTTATTTACCATATTTTCTTAACACTCACAAGTCCATATATATTATCCAATATGATATAAAAGCTTATTTATTAGTTTATATTTGGGTAATCCGAGAAGGGTGTCACATGCATGCTTTATGCAAAATACTTTATATAAATATTTGGTGCATTGTTAACGCTAAAAGTACCTTGGGTGAGTTTATTCGTCGCTCTGCGTGCTCCTAGGATAGTCTGCAGCACGGTGTCCCGAATGTCCGCAGTGATAACAGAGGCCCTCCTTCCTTAGCTGGTTCAAAGGCCAACACAAACGTTTGTGAGATCTCCCACAGCATGAACATAAGGGCCTAGCAATTGGGGCAGCCACATTATGGTCCACGTCCTTTGGAACTATTGCCATGGCATCAGTACCGGCATATGGGTCTGGTTCTCGCATCGGTCCATCTCTCCTGGTAGAGCTCTCAGCACCCTGCCTACTCCTGTTTCGTTTCTCCAACCTCTCCTGTTTCAATCCTTTTTCATAAGTGCTAGCCATGTTTACCAAGTCGGACAAGTTCGCGATATTCTTATACTCAAAAGCAATTTTAATCTCTGTGCGAAGCCCATCCTCAAACTTAATGCACTTAGTCCTTTCATCAGCGTCCCTTTAGCTTACGGCATATCGGATGAGATCCTCAAAATGTGCAGCATATTCTCCAACACTCATGTTCCCTTGTTTCAGAGTCAAGAACGCCAGCTCTTTTTCTCGGCGGACATCTTCCGGGAAGTACTTCCCTAGGAACCTGATTTTGAACATGTCCCAAGTGATCTCTTCGTTAACGATCTTCATTTCCCTTCCTACACGCTCCCACCAATATTCAGCTTCTCCAGTGAGCATGTACGCCGCCAAAGGGACTGTCTGCTCTGCGGGTGGTGACATTGTGCGGAAAATCTTTTCCAGTTCTTGGAGCCATCTCTGGGCTGCATCAGGATTGTAGCCACCTTCAAACTTGGGCGGATCGTTCTGTCTGAATCTAGCTATCCAATCGATGCCAATTGGGTTTGATGGTTGATGGAGTGCGGCGGCTGCTGCTACTGTTTCGGCCTGATTCTGATTAATTTGGACCAGATTCTCAAGTATAGCAGCCATCCTATCATCATGAGCACGTCTCCGAGGCATGGTGACTGAGTTCTGGAAAAAGAATTCGTTATTCCATAATTACTAAAAACAATTGAATTGAGCGTACCTATTTATCTATTCTAAGACTTGACACTATCACTTGGTTACTCGCTTGGTGAGTAATCCATAGGAGTTGTGAGTCCAAACTCCAAGGCCGAGGGAAACTGCTCTGATACCATAAATGTAACATCCTGACTTTTATTAGTTAATTTTAAGTTTTATTAAAATTGGTGTTAGAAAATTTCTTTTAATCCTAATTACTTTTAAAAGATTTCACGAAAATCCGGCAGAGTTTCCTCTGTTTTTCGGACTTCCCAAAAATTTTCTTCTTTAAACCTGTCAGTCCAGAAATATTTAAGACATAAAACACAGTAGTATTATAGCCAGTTCAAACCTAACGCCCAATTAATACAAGCTTCAGGGCAATACAACTACAACATATTATAAATTATAAAATAACGGTCCTCTCATAATAAATGTACATTCCACGTGGTGGAATGTGTTCCTGCTCGGCCATGACTCGTGTAAGCTCCACTTCTGTACCTGTAAAAATATAGCAAGAAGGGTAGCATTACACAGAACTTAGAAAGATAAATCCTATAAGAAGACATAGTAATAAACTAAGCATACATTATTATTATTATTAACATACATTATTCATAAATATTCATATCTTTAATTTCTTTTAGTTCTTCTCTTATTCTCCCACTCTTTTAATTTTTAATTCTCTTTTAAGTTCTCGCATTTCATTCCACTTTTGTCCACTATTCGTTTCTTTTCATTCATAAATCGCTATTCAGTTTATCTCTTTCATTCTTTTATTTCCATTCTTAGTTCTCTGATCATTTCTACATCCTCTTCTCTTTTCTTTTTCTTCTTCTCTTCCTTTTCTTTTTCTTTTTCTTTTCTTTATCTTTTCCTTTTTCCTTAAGACTGAGTCCAACAGACCATCAGCCACTTGTCTTTATTATGACTGAGTCCAAAAGACCATCAGCCGTTACCTTTTATTTTGACTGAGTCCAAAAGACCATCAGCCGTTTTTCCTCTATTATGACTGAGTCCAAAAGACCATCAGCCGTTTCCTTTATTTGACTGAGTCCAAAAGACCATCAGCCTTTTCCATATTTTGACTGAGTCCAAAAGACCATCAGTCGTTTTCCCTTTATTATGACTGAGTCCAAAAGACCATCAGCCGTTTCCTTTATATGACTGAGTCCAAAAGACCATCAGTCTTTTTCCTTTATTTGACTGAGTCCAAAAGACCATCAGCCGTTTTTCCTTTATATGACTGAGTCCAAAAGACCATCAGTCGTGTTCATTTATTATGACTGAGTCCAAAAGACCATCAGCTGTTTACTTTTATTTTTAAATTATTTATCTTTTCTCTTTTTATAATTTAAGTAATTCTTTTATGCCTATCTCAATCTTTTAATTTACATTTTCATTTGACTTACCACATTTTCCTACATTTTCTACTTTATTCTTTTTCTTATTGCTAATTACCCTCGCTTTTATCCAACTCTACTTAACTTGGTTATGTATATTATATTTTAGTTCTCGTTATTAATTCTTAGTTATTCCTTTGTTTCCTTTATTTCATACTATTACATAACTTATTGTTTCTATTTCATTAACTCTTGTTTATTTAACTACTCTATTAGCTCACATTATTACTTAACTTATTATTCTTATTTCATTAACTCCATTTTATTTAACTATCCTATTAATTCAACTTAGTTTTCCCTATTTTATCATGCCATTTTATTTAACTTCCCTAATATCGACCTCTCTCTCGTCTTATTATCTTTTTACTAATTTCTTTTACCGGTTTCCTATTTTTACTTGAAATTTAGTTTATTATCTCGTTTCTATTTTTCTAATCCCAACATCTATTAACTAATTCTACTCCGAACATACCTATTGCCTTCGCATTTAAACTCTTCTTTTATCTCACTTTTAGTTTATTTATTCTACTCTTTTTGCCTATTCAATTACTCTCTGTTCTTTTACACTCACGCTTAATTAGTTTTTCCTAACTTCTCCCTTTGGTTATATTCTATACTTTCTTATATTTTCATCCAATGTTAACCGAATTAATATCCTAAATACACTCGTTCATCCCAGACCTTATTCTAAGTATATGCATTTTATTCCCTAAGGTATGGTTTCTATTAACAATTTTATTTACTTCATTTATATCAACGGGGACTACCCTAAGGTGCATTAACATACTTTTTAATTACCCTATTCTTAGCTACCACTATAGCATCCTAGAATTTACTTTCTAAGTAAAGGTAACGCAACCCGTCTTACCTCGGGCTTTTGATAGAACCTGGTTTGCGACTCGGCTGGGAGATCCTGCTTTGGCTTGCCTCGATCTTATTCGCAGTTACACCGATCCAATCTGGTTCACTCTCGAGACTCCACTAAGCTTCGGTCCCGAGCACAATCGAAGAGTCGGCCACGGCGACGATGACGGCGTCGGTGTTGCTCTCAAGAGAGAGAAAGGAAAGGGTGACCCAAGGGGGAGGAGAGGGAGGCTATGGCAGGAGGAGAGAGGCGGTGGTGGTGCGACTCGTGACCCCGGTGTCGGTTCCGACGGGAGAGTAAGTAGGAAAGAGGGTCAAGTGAGAGAAAAGGAGAGAGAGAGCAAGGGAAAGAGAGAGAAGAGAGGAAGAACTGATTGGGGGTGGGGAACCACCGGCGGCGGCTCGCGGTGGCCGGCCGGGAGGAAGAAGGGAGATATGGAGGGAAGAGGGAATGGAAGGAGAGAGAAAGAAAGAGAGGGAGGCCAAGGTGGATGTGGCCTTGGGAGGTGGTACCGGGGAGGTCGCCGGCGGTGGAGGATGTGGAGGGAGAAGGAGGTTCGAAGTTGGAGAAGGGGGGACGGAAATGGGGGTTTCGAACCCCTCCAACACGGCCTTAAATTAGATAGGCGCTTGAGCGCCGCGACCCGCGCCTGAGCGCGAGTGTGTACAGTTGCTCATATCTGATGCCAGCGCGCGCTTGGACGCGAGGCTCTCGCGCCTGAGCGTGAGACGGTTGACGTTTTGGTTGACCGTGCTTTAATTTCTTCGTTAACCGTCGGATCTGGTCCAAATTTGGAGACAAGCTTCCTAGGACCCTTACCTTCATATCCAACGGTGGAATTTATGATTTGAGATGTAAATCATTTATTCCTAATTTTTCTATTATTAAACATTTTCTAACACTAGTCCTCTCATCTTAACAATTAATTAGGACTCGTATTTACCTTTCTGTTTACCCAAACTTATTATTAGTCTAGTTATATTTGGGATTAAAATTCGGGATGTTACAAAGGGTCTCAATGGCATGTTTGCAATTTGGAGCAACTTTAAGGTTTAGGGTATATAGATTGGTTGTGAGACAAAAATGAGTAGGCATTTAATTTTTTGTTTAAAGTGGGTTTCTTGAGAAGACAAATAATTAATGCAATTTTTGAATTTGAAATTAAGGCTCTAAGGGTACTTTCTCACTTAGCCCATAGGGTAAGCTTAAAATTTTTCCTTCTCCCTCTAGGCTTTGGGCGTGACATACTATTAGAGAGGGAAATTAAATTTTTCTTCTCTACTTTAAAGGAAGTACAAAATAAAAATCTAATTTAAATAAAATATTAAATAAATCACGGTTTTAATAAAAAAATACAAAATTCACAATTTTCTAAATTCATGAAAATTCAATTAAAATACTAACTTAATTAAATTATGGAAATTGAATTTCTTTTAAGAAACTAAATACGCTAAATAAATTTCTAATTTACTTTCGATAATAAAAATAAGCGAGGAAATTGCGGGTATTACAATTGGGGATATACGGTAAATCCAGATGTAGTTTTGGAGTGTCAGACATTAAAAAAACCAAAAAGAAAAATTGTATCTAAGAAAACGATACTAAGTTCAAAAAATGGACACATAATTAAGCCTAATAAATACTCTGTATTAGTATAAGGTAGTACACCTTTCAGTTTAAAATACAAGCAAAAAAACTAAAATCACGCATATTAAGAAAGTTAGTTAATTGTATTTCTTTTTCTTAGATTTATCAAAAAAAATAGGTATTTTAGGAAAGTAGTATTGAGAATTAAATGAGATAACAATTTTCTAAATATGTTTTAAAAGAGTAGCACTACTGTAACATCCCGATTTCTGAATCTAAGCTTAAATAGGAAAAGTCTAAATTAAGCTAAGGATAATCAGAAGAGTAAGCTGGAATGTAGTAATGTGTTCGTGGCCAAAGTGTATGTTGGAGTTAAGGAGTATACCATGAAGTTAGAAACCATCAGTACATAAAGACCTCTTAGTGTAATCAATTACTATGGGGTGTTAATCGATTACAATCAGTCTGTGAAGAGATTAAGCTTTAGAAAAGAACAAGTGGGTTAAGTGTAGCGGCTCGGACTATCTTAGCCGACCGAAAAAAGGTGTAGAGTCGTAAACCGACCTTATTCTAAACTATCACCCCTCATCCGACCAATGAACGACGCCCAGAGTCACAAGCCGAACTCATCGGTAGAACCGAGTTGTAGCACTGGGCTCATACTAACCGAATAAACATTTAGTGTCATAAGCCGACGCCATTTCGACTAAACATCTACGTCGGTTTTGTATCTGTTGATCATGAGCAGTAATCCGACCTCTTGCTTCTAAACTACTCCGAACCGAGCAATCAGCTAGGAGTGCATAATTGTCGAACAATCCGAGCTCATCATAACCGAGCTCATGATGACCGAACTCATTAGTGCAACCGAGCTCGTTATCAGCGAGCTCATCAGTATTATTGAGCTCATTAGTATATCCAAGCTCATCTATCTATCCGAGTTTATCCATCTATTCGAGCTCATGAGGATCGAGCAAACATAATTGATCTCATATCGAGCTTATAAGATCCGAGTAGCCATCATCCAGCTCATGGTAACCGACCTAGTATGTAGGTATTGGACCTAGGACCGATCCCGGCCGAGCTGAATGGGGTAAAACGCTGAACTTGTTGTCAAGCTCGGATTAGCCGACCTCAGCGCACCCCCCCCCCACACACACACTATTATCCAAGATGGAAGCTCGGACTACTACGATTCATCCATACCGAGCCGACGTATCCTAGCCGACGTATCCTAGCCGACACGTCCTAGCTCCTCCGTGCCAGCTCATGTTGAATTGTTGGCCCTTTGGGATTCATACCATCCGTACTATGTACTATCTTTCACTTTATGTCGCCATCATTGCTTTATGTCCCTATCAAGTCACTATTCATGGCTTCCTCAAGAAGCCAATGAATCCTAGCCACTCATTCTAGCTTCCCAAAGAAGCCTCCAATGAGAGCCACACAAATATCTTCCACATTTGAATAAAAGAAAATCCCAACACATAACCCATAACACTTCTCACTTTTATTCTTCTCTCTTCCCTACATCTCTCTCTCCCTTTTCTCTCAATGTCCAGCAACAACAACCCAACATATCTTCTTCCTCTCCTCTTCTCACGAACATTTCCCTATCTTCCACCAACCAGAGACCTCCTCCCCGCCGCCTTCTCTTCCGTCCCGGGCGCCCCTGGACCGCCGTGGAGTTCGTGTGTAGATTGGTGGGGCTCGTGTGTAGCTTGGAGTAAGAAGGATTCAAGGGTGCTAAGATCAAGGACAAGCCACAAGGAACCATTCTCAAACTCTCAACTCTTATCTCACACGGTTTGAGGTAAGAAGTGAGTGTTACCTCTGCTTGAGTTTGGGTTTCTAGGGTGTTCATAAAGGGTACTAAGAGTGGGTATTAGATTAGGGAATGGACATAGGTTAATGTTAGAAGAGAAATGGTAAGAACGGAAAAAGGGGAATTAATGAATGAACTAGAAACATGGATTTTAGGTGTAGATGGAATATCACTTTTGATTACATGCTATATTTCATGTGCTGTATTTTATATGATGGATTGACTAAATGTTTTGTGCATACGGTTGTTGTGGTATAAGTGTTTATGAGCTTTGACATTGGGTATTTGTATCTGTGGCCGAGCCGAGAGAGGGTGAGAATGGAGAATGAGAAGAATGGTAACCAGGGTGGATCGAAAAGACAAACTAATAAGTTATATAATGAGATAGGTAGATGAGATAGATAATAGGAATAAGGGGAAATCGGAAAGGGGTAAAGGGTTGAGCCGAGATAGATGCAAAGAGGAATAAGTTAAAGAGGTGAACTGAGGTGGGCCGAACTAAAAGTAATGGTTAATAAGATAAGGGGAATTAAAGAGAAATGGTTGTGTGGTCGGGTCATAGCAGACGCGTACTGGGTGCGTGCATTGATCGCGTAAGCCGAGCATTGTGGTGCTCGCAGCTGTAAGTCGAGCATTGTGGTGCTCGCAGTTATGACTCACACAAGGTTCCGAGAACGGAATCGGTGGGATGTGTTCCTGGTCATAGCAGACGCGTACTGGGTGCGTGCATTGATCGCGTAAGCCGAGCATTGTGGTGCTCGCAGTTGTAAGTCGAGTATTGTGGTACTCGCAGTTATGGACACTCCTTACTCCATAGAATGATCGGCGGTAGTGTTCCTGGTCATAGCAGACGCGTACTGGGTGCGTGCATTGATCGCGTAAGCCGAGCATTGTGGTGCTCGCAGCTGTAAGCCGAGTATTGTGGTACTCGCAGTTATGGACACTCCAATATCCGACTTAAATGGTGTAAGACATGCACTGGGTGTATGCATCCGAGAAGAGTAAAAGATTGTAAATTATGTGAAAGTGAAATATTGAGTAGTGAACCCGAGATAGAGATGGTAATCCGAGACATGAGAGGATAAACCGAGGTATAGATAGCAATGAGTTAACTGGTTTATGATGTGAGCCGAGCTAGACGAGGATGTGGGTATGCGAACCGAGCTAAATGTTGATATATGCATGAGATATATGGGTTTGATTACTTGTGATTTATTTGCTATTTGACTACTTGTGTTTGGCTTGGTAGTTCGGTATGTCATTCTAGAAACTGCTTATTTAAGTTCTGTGTAATGCTCACCTCCTTACCATTTTTCAGGTATTGAGCCCGAGCAGACGCAGTCCCCGGCCAAGCAGGATCACTCTCCCTCACAGGGAGAGTAAGTCATTAGAGTCGGATAGCCTAGATGGGTCTCGGCTAGTTGGCCGAGCTAAAAACAATATTTTGTATTTTTTTGGAATTGTCGAACTGATTGTACTTAAACTTGTGTTTTATGTATCTGATGTATTTAAGTCTTCCGCCTTTTGAACTCTGATGTGTCTCTGGCATTAATGAAGTGAACTATTATTTTGGCAATTTATCTTAATCATTTCCTCAAGAGAAATTTTAAAATCCTAATTTCGGGGTAATAAAGGGGTAATTATTATGTAGGGTGTTACAACTACGAATGAAATAAAATTTAAAAATGTTAGTTGCTTACGTTTATATTGTAAATTATATTTTAAATAAAAGAATATGTTTTTTTTTATATTTTAAATAAGAAAGATTATTTTCTGTAGTACCACATGCCCCTGCCATGGAATTTTAGATTCCCATAAGCCGGCAAAGGTTTGATTATAGAACCGGTGAAACCAATGTAGTGGATGTTAGGTGCACATCATTAGTTGGCCAATAAATATCGATAAATTAACTAAACAAATTAGGCATCCTTCAAGGATGATTTCCCTTTTCCTATTGAGTAGTCATTATTTTCCCCATACCATTAAAGAAATACAATATTTTATATTAAAAAAAATGAGTAGTCATTATTTTTCCCATAAATTGCAATACGTTAACCACACCGAGGTGATACTCATATAAAAATATGGTAATAAATGTGATAATCATATTAAGATAAAGGGATAATTTATCTATCAATTAATTAATGAATATTTCATAATAGCATCTAATAAAAGGAATAAGAAAATATAATTCGGACTTGATTCTGATTAATTATAATAGAGTTGATAATCATATTTGGTTTATCTAAGATCAATGTAGATGATTAATAATTTCTCCCATAAATTTCTTTTCTTTTTTAGCATCATTTTTATTTTTCTATTTTTAATATGTTAATATATTAATCAATTTTAGCAATATGCTTGATGTTATTAGAAATTATTAATGTTGGCAATATAAGATAAATTGCCTAAATAAAGATAAACTAAAACAAATTTTTCTTAACTCAATTTGGAGACTCATTAGTGCCTTATTTTTTTTTTTTTATTTCTTTCTTGCTCTCTTCCTTGATTTCTTTATGAATGTTTTTGTTGTTATAGAACATGCACAGGGTTCCTATTTATACAAATACAATTTTGTTACACGTTCTTAAAACACATAACGTTTTATGTTTTACAACGAAAGAACTTGGTTGCTATATACCAAAATTAGCAATATGTTTTGATTGCCTCGAATTATAGCAATTGCCTCGAATACAATCTGCTTGCTACGTACATGAAAGACTGAAATTGTTGATTTATTATCACATAATATCTTTGTTGGATCATCTTGTTGATGTTGCAACTCACTCTATATCATTCACAATCAAACTGCTTGAGTAGCACAATTTGTTGCTGCAATGTACTCTACTGTAGAAAGAGAATCTGCTTGTTTCTTGGAGGACCAATAAAATACCCATGTACCAATATGAACAGCATAACCCGAAGTGCTTTTTCGAGTTTCAGTTTCACCGGTCCAATCACTGTTTGTATAGCCAATCAAATCTGACTTGTTAGAACTTGAATAAAAGATACTTTCGTCAATTGCACCTTTGACAAACTTCAAGATTCTCTTTACAGCTTACCAATGGGACTGTCTCGGTGATTCCGTTAACCTGCTAACGAGCCCAACTCCATAAACTATGTAAGGTGTTGTTGTTGTCAAGTACCTGAGACTTTCCACTAACATTTTGAAATTTGAATTGACAAGATCGCCATCACTTTCTTTTACAAGATTTAGTCTTTCCTCAATAGGTGTCAGCATAAGTTTAGAAGCCTCCATCTTGAATTTCTTCAAAACATCTTTGGCATATTTATTTTGAGAGATAAAAATCCCTTCATTTGTGTGCTGCACTTCAATGCCTAGAAAATATGACCTGAGGCCCATATCTGTCATGTCAAATTGTGTGGACATACTTTTCTTGAATTTAGCTAACAATTTTGTATTAGTGTCAGTGAATATCAAATCATCTACGTACAAACAATAATGAAATCACTAGATTTATTTATTTTAACATATAAAGCATGCTCATATGGACTTCTGTGAAATTCATTGTTGATAAAGTATGTGTCAATACGTGTGTACCAAGCTCTAGGCGCTTGCTTCAAATCATATAGTGTTTTTTTTTTAATCTGTATACTTTATTTCCGTCTACTTGTTTTTGATAACCTGGTGGCTACTGAATGTAGATTTCTTCTTCAAGTACACTATTTAAGAAAGCAGACTATTCATCCATTTGGAATATTTTCCATTTATTTTGTGCAGTGTAACACCCCAATTTGGTAACTTAAAAAATACTTAATTTCCATCTTATTTAATAAAAATGAGAGTAAATTTTTTTTTATAAAACATCTATTACAACGGTTATAAAACTTGTTTACACAAGAGTAACATATCCTCAAAACATCTCCTTTAGTTTAAACTATTACAAAAGGATTCCATTTACCATACCATACAGATTAAGCTCCCAAACTGAGCTATTACTAACACGATATCTCAAAAAACTTTTCACAAACTTATACAATGGTTGTATTGAGGAATAAACATTTTATTGCTTGCGAAAAATAAGTAAATCATTCGTCCATTACACTTCAATCCAAAAATCCATGATCAAGTTATAAACCATTAATGAAACCATTATTCAATTATTCAAAAAGTTGATAAAATAAAATAGCAGGGGTACATCAGGGAAATGGGAGACAATGGAAATCCACACACTCTACAACACCACACGCTAAGCTCCACCACGAAATCACAGCATCGAACATCAAATGGCTAGGGTTCTTCCTCTGGATCCTCATCTTCATTCACAGCAGCTCCAGTAGCATCATTCTACAAAGACGCCGGTTGTGCCGCTTGGTGCTCAGCAAGTCCACCGTCCATGTACCACTCAGAGTAATCCACCCCATCAAACGATATGATGCCACTCCTCGTATAGTGTGTTCAAGGTCAGTGATCGTCAAGCATGTGTTTCCCTTCGAACGCCCTCCAGTAGGGGTGCACATCCACTCTCCCCTTTGCAGGGGTGCTATGAGTACCTCCACTAGGTCCACCATCAGGACAAAGAAATCAAGAATGCACAACAGGGGAAGGAGAAAGAGTAAGCAATCCGGACATGGATAATGTCGATGGCATGGATTTACGGTAGACAATATATCCGAACAACACACATATTCATAAAACAACATAGTAACATCAATAACAGATAATAACAAACTTAGCATATAATTTCATTGTTATCATTCTTTTACTTTTTACTTAACATTATTGCGTCCATCAATGATATAGGGAGGAACATCATTGAGGTAAAAGGTTTATTTAGCGCACTCGGCTACATCTCCTCCACAATTCCAACCAATCCTAGTTCGAAAAGCAAATGGGATGTACAAGAACCTTAACCACGTAGGCCTCGAAGTCAGAGCAAAATGTTGAAACCAACACACGTGGCAAGCCGAAAAAGTATCCGCAATGCTGTAACCACTACTCGGGCCAGCTGCAATGATACATAATACAAATTAACCAAGAGCTCATCCACATCGATCATCTACCTCGTTCAGGTTCCCTCTCACCTTTCATAAGTTGCTCAAGGGGGCGACAGTACTCCTCTAGTTCGTGGTGTGGTTCATGCTACGGCCAAGTGGGTCTTAAAGCCCCGACCACTTGTAGACTCGACCCGCCTAGAGAAACACTCAAGGTTTATTGACGTTCACCGTCCTTGCCCTCCCCTATCATAATCGCTCACTTAGGCACCCGCAAGTACTCAAGGTATCTTTCCTCTTCACCACTCCGCACTCAACTCGCAAAGTTAGCGGAAAAATCTTTTAAGTTATTATTTTTAAGGAAAAGGTGGTCGACCCATTCTAAGTCCCACCTCAAATAATAACCGTAGTTACTATCTGAGTGCTTCTAATAGGACTCGACCTCTAAGTTTTATTTCAACATTTTCACAATAATACAACCTCCCAATACAGTGGAATCCAAATGCTCGCAACTACGGCACAAGGCTCACATGGCCAAAGTTTCAAAATTACCCTCATGATGGCAGAGTAAGTGGAATTCCTCATATCGATCATTCAAGAGGAGCCTCATGAGGATGAAGATCAAGAGAAGAATCTAGAAGATGAAGTGGAGCAAGAGATGGTTCATGAACCCAAGGAGATTCTAGAGGTTGAGTCTATGGATGAACTTGAGGAGTGGTGGTTTGACTCTGCAGAGGCACCTGCCATGGATTCTAGCGATAAGGACCCATAGTCGCGAATGCTTTAGAGGTGTAGTTTAGTGTTGAGTCTTGAGCTCTTGCTGAGCCACTTGGATAGTATTGCTCTACCCTTATGTACCCTTTTTTTCATTTTAATTATCAATTTTTGTATTGAACAATGTGATGGTGCCAATGTTATGGCATTGTAAGATTTTTGAATGAGTTTCAATGAATAAATGAAATGTCTTTTTCCGCAATTCAATCATTGTTATAATTTATGAAAAGAGTTTGTGAATGGAGTTGTGACAGCTCAATTTGGGAGCTTGTGTAATGTGGTAATTTGAGATAGAGGGAAACGTGATGATGGTTTTGTAAGAGAAATGTTTGTGAAATAGAAGATTACTTTATTAATAAGACTTGTAACTTATTTTAAAAAAAAATACTCTCAATTTTCACTAATATTTCATAAGTATAAATATTTTCAAGTTGGCAAATCGGGGTGTTGCACCAACACTATCAAAATGGCGAAGGAGAAGATGAATAACGTGAAAAACTTTCTCTCAAAAATATCATTTTGCAAAAATAGAAGAGTTGATTTGAATTTTGAAAGAGAGGAATTAATATAATGAAAAATTTGAACAGCCATAATTAATACGAAATTGTGATTAGAATAATATCAAAAAACAAATGTGGAAATAAATCAAATTGATTCAAAATCGTTTTTGAATTTTTTCAAAATGGTAATCGATTACTCAGTACAAAAATAATCAATTCGTTGAAAATCAGTAATCGATTTGAAGGCCTCTGAATTTTGTATGATGCAACAATTCTAATCGATTATTTGCACAAAGTAATCGATTACTCTTCATCAAATACTTGATTACGAGCTCTCTTATTTTTGTATGATGCTGCAGAAATAATCGATTAGCCAGGATCAAATACTCGATTACGAGCTCTCTGGTTTTTGTATGATGCTGCAGAGGTAGTCGATTATCCACTTCAAGTAATCGATTACTCTGACTTAAATTTGTAAAAACTTAATTTCATAAACCAGAAAAATATGATTTTAAAACCAAAAACTAACAACTCGCAACCATTCCGAACATTCACTGAATTTTTTGTTTCATCTAGATAAGGATGTAATGGTATAAATTTGACATTGTACACGTCATACATTGCTCCATGTTACTAAATATATTTTCTCTGTTTTATTTCAAGTTAATACACATGAATTAACATAACCATTGAATATATAATTAAAAATATAAAATAATATATTTTGATCAAAGTATTCATAAATCCTGATAACTCATACCCACGATCACACTTTATCTAATTCACGGTAATAATGTAATGATGAGAGTAAATAAGTTAAAATACGGTTAATGATTCTTGATTTCATGATGAAACGAGTAAAATGGAACAAGTGAAAACCGATAATTAAGGTTGGATGAAGAGTGTACATCTAGCGCTAAGACAATCGAGCAATTATTAAGTGGTTCAGAACCACATGATCCAAGATAATCATCACCATTTAATATTTAATTTTTGATTTTTTTTTAACTAAAAAATAAGCTACCATGTAGTCCATGACTAACTAATAATTTAAGACAATCATATCATTTGTATCCTGTTATCGAGATTGGAACACTCTCGTTTATCCAGAGCTTGTGCTAATGTTTGGCTATGTAAACCATTTACATACTTCAAATTATACTGAAATTCATCACCTTTTTCCTCGTATCCCTATCCCTAGTCCCTCATCATTCGAGCAATGCAATTTTCTTCTAGTTGTCCCATGCGCCAACGAAAAAAAAATTACTTAACCTTAGTGGAGGTAAAAAAAAATGATAAAAATGCATCGAACACAAAATTTACTATCACTTGAAACATGATATTAAACTTTTTAACACAAATGTATTTTTTTTATTTTTATTTTTGAATAACCCTTAGGCTTTGTTTGGTTGGACAAAAGAAAATGAGAAAAAAGAAATGGAGAAGAGATAAATAGGAAAGAAAGATTATGGTAAGAAAATGAATAGATTTTGTGGTTGTTTAATATGAGAGAAAATGTGAAGAAATGGGGAAGAGAAAAAAGTTGAGTTTTTTTTTTTTCAATTTGTTTGCTTGGAGAGAAAAGTGAAAAGAGAGAAAATAATATATTTATCAAAGCCAACTATACACCCTTGTTTTACATAATAGAAATAAAAATTCCGAGTCCAAAATATAAACAAAACCGTTTTTTATTGGAATAAAAAAATTTATTTTCTTCTATTAAACAAATTTAAAAAATATATATTTATTTAAATGAATAAGTGAAGGGCAATTAAAGGGAAATTAAGTAATTTCAAAAAAGTATAATGGTTTTCTCTTCATTCTCTCTTCACTTGAAAAGAAAAAACTTTTTTTTGGCGGGTTCCAACAAATTTTATCTCCTTTTTCATTTTCTTTACTAAACCAAACATGAACCAAATTTGCTCGAAATTAAACAAACATAGTGTTAATGTTGAGGAAAACAAAAACAGATTTTCCTCGGTGGAAGTGGACTAGAGCTAGTGAAGCGTCCGCCTGATGTTCCAAAGTTCGATTTTTTAAAAAGAGTACATAAGTTCCATAATCGGTGTGCGATCCAATGTATTGCTAAAATGAGTGCATGTCCCTTTATGCATGATTGCTTAATACTGGCCCTAATGATTAGGGGCATACAAAGTTGGACTACGAGATCTTGCTTGCCGAAAGATGATTGATTCATCATAATATTAAACCTAGCTAGTATAGCTACCATTTCGAAGCTAAGCTAAGCAATGCCTAGATGATTTTTCAGGGCTAGGCTGAAAGAGTGAGAATTTAACTAGATGCTGATTCCTGCTTTAGAGCTGAATCATTTGCTAGACATTCATTGACAATACTTCCTCCAATCTCAATTATAAGCAAGAAAAAAAAACTAATTTCACATTTATTAAGCAAGTTAGTTGAGTGTATTTAATTTTCTTGAAATGATAAAAAAATAGACTACTTTAGGAAATATGTATTGAGAATGAAACAAAAATTAAATGATACAACTACTTTATTGAGATATTTTAGGAATGATTGTTTTGAAAATAAAAAAGTAGTTAAATTTTGCTTATATTTAATACCAATAATGAGATGTTTTTAGTTGCTTATAGTTGAAACCGTAAGGTATACCAGCCAACAAATTAATTCAAATTAAAATAACAAATGCTAAGAAGAGGATAGTTGTTGAAAAGTCAAATACATTACAAAATTATAAGAAAAAGTAGTGTTTTTTATTTTCCGAAAACAAAAGAATGTATACTTATAATTATTTTTCAATATTTAAAATTTTAACAAGTTGAGTCATATTATTATCAAATGTTGCTAGTAATATATAAAAAAAATTCTCAAAAAAACAAAGATATAGAAGAAGATACTATTTTATTGAATTTGATATATTTCTCATAGTATCTTCCTACTTATCATGTAAAAGAACTAATCTCTTTGAGTTACGATCATATGAATCTTAAAATTAAATCAAAAATTTCATAATTAAGTGGCTCAAATCTTTTCAAATTTAATTAACACACATTGATAACATTCTGAATTTGAACCCAAGCATTTTTGAACAATACGATTTTCACAAATTTCTGTAACATTTATGCAGCCATTATTTTCACAAGAAAATTTTAATATGTGCGCTATCATGTTAAGAAACTTACTCCTATAAGAATAAGTTTGCATCCAAAATTCATGCATTTGTAAAATTTATGTGCATTAATAACATTAATTCCCAATACTGATTTTTCTATTATATGTTTCTTAAAATATGTTTTAGTGCATATCTTAGAAAAATCCTTTATTGATTTACGAGTGTCATTCTTGCACAAAGGTAATGCTAATTTGCTTATCTTCTCTTTATCGTTCCAATTTCATTATTGTCCCCGAAGGAACAGAACGCCTTTACACATGAACGGCTGATTTCAGAGTGTTTGATACGTAATTTGTCTATCTAAAAGTTACTCCTATTACATTGAGGTAAGTATTGAATCGGGTAGTGTAATCCATTCAATGACCCAAAGAAGTAGAGTGAAAAAATGTTGTAAGCAGAAAAAAAAAATCCTAACAATTTTGATAGAAAGATGGATGCTTGACTGTAATATAAATTCTACCCTGATCAAAACACCATCAAATGATGATAAAGAGAAGAGGGGGAAAAAAGCATAAGAAAAAGTGTTGGAATATTTGAACCCCAAATGTGGTTATTTGGCCCCCATTTTTCCGTCTCCCAGCAGACGGAATAATTTGTCTTGAGGGAGACGAAAATTTGAACCCCATTTTTAGTAATAAATGCATCTCCGTCTCTTAATGGGACGGATTTTTCCGTTCCTCTTAAAACGGAAGTTTCCGTTTTGACAAAGACGGAGGTGCATTTATTACTAAAAATGGGGTCCAAATTTCCGTCTCCCTCAAGACAAATTATTTCGTCTGCTGGGAGACGGAAAAATGGGGGTCAAATAACCACATTTGGGGTTCAAATATTCCAGCACTAAGAAAAAAACCTTCGTGGGTGGGCCAAGCAGATAATGCAATTATGCAAGTCCGTGAAACAAAGGGGACAACGACGTGTAGAATGCAGACCAACAAAAGTAAGAGCACAGGGCAATGTCAAATGTATGACTGTAAAAAAAAAAAGGTGGAATCTTTCGGGCACCATAGCACAGGACTCCATTATTATAGCAGCATTTCCTGAATAGCAGATGCACATGATTCCCATTATTATAGCAGTATTATTGGAAGAACTGATCCGACTTCTTACAGTGCCTAATAGTTTATAAACAAAGCATGTACAGTTCACGCTTACACTATTTAGAGTCTTGAGAAGTTATCAGAATAACATTTTTGATGTAATAGTACAAGGAAAAAAAATCATATGCAAGCAACCTTATCATCCTCAGCTAAAAGGTGCTTCCACGACTAGAACCGTACCAACCTTAACATTGTGCAAGAAATAATTGGAGCATTATGATTTGTTAATTATGCTGGTTGTGGTATTTAAATCAAGATTCCCAAACGGAGAGAAGGGCACAAAAGAAAACAGAATCCTTGCTTTGTTTTAGAATAGCACTCAGTGGATGATATCACAAAAAACTAGAACCACTCATTGGACTATTGGAGCACCAAAACTCCAAATTTTACTTCTTTCAGCAATGGAAATGCATTGTGGCACCAAAGTAGCAAAAAGAGAAGCAGAATGTATTGACTCGACTAGGTGGGTGGAATCATCTTTTAAAGGATAAAAAAAGTTCAGCATCTGAATTGTTTGCTCTGTTGTGGGATTTCCAACTGTGACTTTATGTTCATCACATACTTATATTTTATTTTTTGATAAACAAAGTTTTGATGGAGAGGGGGAAGGGAAAAATTGTGCAGCTGTCAAGAATCGAACTCATGTGCTCGCACTTTATGTTCATCACACACTAATATTATGTTGTTAAAATTACTGATAGTGATCAGGGTAAGAACCAAGAAATATGATTAGAGCTCTGCATCAAAAACCCAGATATATAGATATTGATTTTATTTATCACCGAATAACAACACTCAGCTCAGAATACATCAGTAATATTCACTAGTCAAAAACAAAGGGGTAAATGTTGGAGAATTGTGTGTTTCGGACTAGAAATGAACACAAAAGACACTTGCAATAAAAAGAATTTAGCAGGGATTCGTTCAAGAAAATATGACACTGATCAAAATTGGTGGGTTGCAAAAAAGTAGTATGATTTCCAAACTACTTCTATTGCCTTGATACAGACCTAATAAATTTCCATTCAAATAACATTAACCCAAATGATATCATGGGTAATGTATGGTTTTGCAGTTCTATGGAAGCTGCTCCAAAGCTAAACTCCCATGAAAATCTAAATTGTTCTAGTCCTCACCAGTACTATATATAACAATAATGTTTCTCATGGACCAGTTAGCTCTTGCATATTTCACAGTATAAATAAATTCTACGCTCAGCTGTAACCAATGGCTTCACGGGAGATGCAATGAGTTCAAGATGAAACTTCAAATCATTCACTGCTTGGGAACCCCATATATAATGTCTCTTTCAAGCTTTCCTAGGAGCAAAGGAATACAATTAATAAAAAACATGCCAAAGCTTCACAAGTGTATCTCAGAGTGCCATGATGATGCTACAGACTCATGATAAACTCAAAATTTAAAAATCAAATTAAACAAATCAATTCTTAGAACAAATACTTAAGAATGTAGAGCTAAGCTCTATATACCTTTTTCATGTTTGGTCTTCGGTTCATGTCTGTCAGTCCATGTAACATCTTGTTTTGCAATTGCAATTTGTACATTATAGCATAATGTAGTTTTCCACATTAGTAAAATATATCTGTTGACAAAGTGATTCATGCAGAAGTTAAAATACGGAGCTACATGAAATTTAATCAACACTTTCTATGCCAAAACATTAGTCTATTTTTGGAGGGGAGAGGAAGTAAATATCAATTCAAAATACCCTAGACTGTACATTTCAAAGGAAGTATATATCAATTAAAAATACCCTATACTCTACATTTCAAAGGAAGTTTATATTAATTCAAAATACTCTAGACTGTACATTTCAATAATGTATATAAAATTTTTTGAAGGCATCCAAGAAAAATTGTGAATTACTTTAGGTGAAAAACGTATTGCAAACTTTTGAAAATGAGTATATACTCTCCTAAAAAGCCACCACTTCATGTAAGACGTGAATTCTAAGCATGTGATGAAAGTGTAGGATAGCAAACCATTATGTTGATCATTGAAGGGAAAAACCAGGATCAACATCTATTAATATGCCACATGCCCACATTTATGGATACAGAGCTTTAAACCATTGCAAAATTGGAGCTAATATGTTAATCATATTAATGCAACATATAAACGGCATCTATCTCTCTTATCTCAAAGTTGATAATGTTGGAATACTTGATGATATTGACTAACGTCACCCAAGAGGGGGGTGAATTGGGTGTTTATAAAAACATTGAAAAACGATCGATTCAAACGTTCTAAAACAATTTAAAGAGATTTAACGTAGCGGAAGTCTTAAAGAACGAATGAAAACGTTTTCAAGTGCAGAATAATAAGAATATTTATAGATATATTGAAAACGTATTATTCACGAGATTGAATAAATTAACACAACGAAAACGCAATTCTCGTGATATATAATTTCAAATAAGATTATTCGCAAAATATGATTAACACATAAAAATAAACGCGAATTGAAAAGAGATAAGGGATAGAGAAATTTGCACCGGAGATTTTATCCTGGTTCGGCAAACAACGCCCACATCCAGTCCTCAAGCGACCCACTTGAGCTTTTCACTAAACCAAAGACGCCTCGCATCCCCAAGTACAACCAGAGCGCGTCCCCAAGTACAACCAGAGCGCCCCGCAAGCTACTAGGAATCCTACCGTTCACCAAGGACCTCGAACAAAAACAACTAGGAACACCTTCCTAGATTTACAGATAGCCTAACTACTAGGAATCCCACCGTTCGTATAGCACTACCCAATACACAAGGGTTTTCTCACCCTATGAACGCAACACACGTTCAATCCTAAGGATAACACTCCTTAATTACTAAGGTAATCACACCCCTTACAAAAATTGGATTTGCACGAAGAAAAGTGTGCAACTAACAATGATGCTCTCTAGATAGAGCTGATACAACAACAAAGTCCTATAACAATAATTAGCACTAAGTTACACTCAAGGTTTTTGACTTTTAGAAAATTGAAAGATGAAGATGATGATAAGTTTTCTCCAAGAGATGTTTTTCAAAAAGAATCAATAATTAAAAATGGAGAATCAGAGAATCGCATTTTAAAATGTAGAAGAAGAAGTTTAAATTTGAAAAACGAGATCATTTAAAAAAGGAAATAAATCATTCTGAGTATCAAATGATTTCAGCACGTTTTACAAAATTTGAATTAAAGTAATCGATTACATTGGTCAAAGTAATCGGTTACTTGCTCTCTGGTTTTTATAAAAATGTTGCAGCACAAAATGTAATTGATTATTAGCTTCAAGTAATCCATTACTTACACTTAGTTGACCAGACCAAGGAAGTAATCCATTACTTACTCTCAGGATACAAATTTTCCAGGCTGTAATCGATTATCTCAAGATGAGTAATCGGTTACATTAGCATAAAAACAGTTTTTAACAAAAATACTGTATCCAGAGATTTTCTCAAATGTTTTCATAAAAACTCTTTCCAGGAGCTAAGATTGTAAAAGGACTTCTTCTACCTTTTTCACAAAACAACATATCATCATCATCATATCTTAGTAAAATTACTTGAGTGCCTTAGCCTAAATATTGTTCTACATACCAACTTCTAAAACCTAAAGGGTTTGATACTAAAGGCATGCACAACTTCAACGCATCATCCATGTACCTGTAACATAATAATATTCATGTTTTTCATCATGTTGTCATCATCAAAATATCATCATGGGGAACATGATTCTCAACAGATAAAAATATTGGTCATATATGATAGGAACCTCCGATCTAGAATGTTTATTCAAGAAATAGGTGAGGCATAGAAATTTTCTATGTGGCAGATTTGTATGAATAGGTCTGTAGGAGCAGATGTGTTGGGAGCAGTTATGTAGGAGTTCTTATGTATTCGTTTTATATATATTGGAGCAGGTTAGACAGATTTTAGGTGTGTATTTGGTAGTTTTCTGGGCAGAGAATATCTCTGTAACAGTTCCTGGAACTCTGGGACAGCAAACCATTGTTGTATTGCGTGTAATAGGAGACTCAGGTCTCTGGGACAGCAAGTCTATTGCTGTATTTTAGTAATTCCTATGATCTTCCATAAAATTATTCCATTTAATTCTAGGGTTCTATCAATATACCAACTAACTAGTGGCTTCTGAGAATATGTCAATAACCAAAAAGGTAATAAAGAAAAGTAATAACTACAGAAACAAGAGCAAAATCATTAAGGTATAGAAGCTTACTTGGCTCAGTTTCTACAGGTTGCAGATACAGTATGACTATCTCTTCTTGGGCATTCAGAAATACATGGGATGAGTCCAGGAGAAGTAGAGATTGGAAGTTAAGTGTTCCTCCTAATAAACACAAAACTCATAAAAAAAGAGCTTGGCTGAACAGTTATGTTAAAATGTGGTACCGAGGAAAAAGGTTGGGCATAACAGCCAGCATACAGTTCTAACAGATTCTGTAAGTTGCCAATTCAAATACATGTATCACTGAGGGATAAAAAAAAGAATACATCATTTTAAGAACACTATCTAGTATGATTGTGGGAATTGAAAAGCAATCCATTTTTGCACATGCTTTCACAGTTCATATAAATTAATCAGGTAAGGGAATAAAACAACATAACTATTCAGATTTGGTTATGCTTTGACAACAAATCTTCATTTGCTTTCATTTCGAGGTTGAAAAAGAATTTTTGAAGTAGTTATTAGAAATAAATTGCAAGTACAGAAAACCAAAAAGGATGCAGAATATCATGGAAGCTTGAGCATCTCCCCTGCACTCAATTTCTTGTGGTATACCTTTACTTGGGAATAAGAGAACCTCTCCGGCCCCTTAACTATTAAAAGAAAATGTAGGGTCTATTAAACTGAACACTGCACACTTTCAAGTAATCTATGTAACATAAATTCTCTATATTTTAAAAATGGAATAAATTCATCTGCAAGAACAGAGAGAAAACACAATGTGTCTCTAGTTTCATTATTCCATATCCATTTTCTGATTCCAGCTGCTTCAATAATGAAAAATTACTTAAAGTTGCACAAACAGGAGTCAGTTTTAAGATTCTTTGAAATAGTGAATATCTGAAATAGGAAGATAAAATAATTAGGCTACTTGATTTTAGCCACTGAAAGCAGAAATGTAATTAAACTTCATTTTCAATTAAGTTTATTCATATAGGCATGATTTTGAATAAAAAGATATATGCATTCATGTGCCGTTTATGTGATTTAAAGGCATCAAATGTAAAGATGAGGAATGGCATTCATATGTCTAAAAATACAATAGACTATATTTTGAAGCTAAGAACCAAAATGGTATAAGTAATTAATCCTCATTTGACAAATGCAACTTGGACTTGAGTTTAAGCTAGCCTGTATATACATTGATCGATTAATCTGTGGTTTGTTGTTCAGTCAGTTCTGAACTCCTTCATTACAGACATTCTGTTCTATTCAGTCTAACAATATAAAATGCAGACATAGACATAATGTAACATTCTCCCCTAATTCAAGTTACATAATTTTATAGATAAGAGCTTGCTACTCTCCAATGCATGATAACTCAACAGAGTCAAGACCAATATTGTGCGCCAAATAAGTCAGACAATGTCTGAGAAGCAAAAATATACAGAATTATATTTCAAATGATATACCTTTCTCGGCTTTCTGAGAAGCCTCTCTTAATCTGACAACAACTACAGTCTGTCAATTTTGCTGCATCCATCTAAATTATTGGAATTAGCAAAAACTGCCTTCAATCCAACTTATTCCGGGTATTTTTCTCAGACCTACAGTGATATTATCTCTCAATTTCTTCACATCATCCCACCTTCCATCACCAGCATATATATTAGAAAGCATAACCCTGTAAGCATTATCATCAGGATCACTTTTAAAAAGCTGCTGAGCTACCATTTCTGCTAGCTCAGAATTTCCACAAGAATAACAGCATGATAATAAGGCTCCCAGGACAGCCTTGTCTACTGGTTGTGGCAAGGACTGAGTGAGACCATAAGCCTCTTCTAACTCCCCCGCACTGCCAAGAAGCTTCACCAAGTAAACATAGTGCTCAGGCCTAGGACTGATGTCAAATTCCTCTTTCATTCTCCAGAAAATCTCCCGGCCATCTTTGACAAGGCCAGCATGACAACAAGCACAAAGAAGGGCAGAAAATGTTGCTTCATCAGGCACAAATCCTTTCACTAGCATCTGATCAAACATCTTGAAAGCCTCAGAAGCACATCCATGCAAGCCAAGACCTGAAATGATTGAATTATATGAAATTTTATTCCATTCTGGCATTATCCTGAAAGCACGAATTCCTAAGTGTAAGAAACCACACTTCGAATACATGTCTACGAGAGCAGAGGAGACTCTGACATCTGATTCCAATCCGTGCCGAATTACATAACCATGTATTTCACACCCTGGTCCCATATATGCCGTCTGAGCTATAGAAGCCAATACACTGGCAATCAAAACAGAATCCACCTTCTTATTTTCCATGTTTAACTTCCTGAACAAGATCAATGCCTTCTCATACTCCCCAGAGAGAGAATAACCACCTATAAGAGCTGACCATGTGACCAAATCAGGTTGGAAAATACTGCAAAAGACTCTGTATGCTGAAACCATGCACTTACATCTCGAATACATAGTCACCAGTAAACTACCAACATGAGAATCAGAATCAAACCCACATTTCAGAATTAAACCATGCAATCCTTGACCAATACTCAGCAAGCTAGCATCATCGATACCAACAAGCAATCCAGCCAGTGTATATTCATCTGGCTTCGTCCCAACACGTGTCATCGAGCTAAACATTCGCATTCCTGTATCCCAGAAACCATTGCACCCATAACCCGAAATCAGCGAATTCCACAAAACCAAATCCGGTTCCCCGATCCCATGGAACACTTTACATGCCTCTTGAACAAGGCCGAGTTTCGAATAAGCTGCCACAAGTGCGCTGCAACAAATAGGGTCAAGTCCTAACCCCGACGCTAAACACCCTCCATGAACAAGACGTAGCATACCAAAATCAAAGTTGTCTGAACACGCACGAATAACGCAAGCATAAGTATAATTGTCAGGACTTACGTCAGCCCGAAGCATAGCTCTAAATAGAGAAATCGCACTGGAAAATCTTTGGGACTGTGCAAAAGCTCGAATCATGGAATTCCAAACGTATACACTTCGAGTGGGACTTTTGTCAAACACTTGGTAGGCAGAGTTGATGTCATTGTTTGCAGCATATAACCTAAGAATTTTAGTTGCATAAAAGGGGTCTTGCATGAGATGTGTCTTGAACAGCAAAGCGTGTAACTGTTTGACCCTCAGCAATGACTGGCAAACATTGTTGAGCTCGGAATGTAGCCAATGAAATGGGATCAACATTAAGATAACAATACAAAGTTGCTGTAGCAGCAGCACCAGAGTCACATAATACAGGGTATTCCTCGGTACGGGATACGTTACCTCTCCAAATATTCGGTACATGGGGTATTATACTTAATTGGAATGCCATTTGGGTTCTCGCAATTTGATTAGGAAGGGCATTTTCCATCACAGCCTCGATCACTTCAACTTGCTACCCTAAAGACTCCGACGGGTCTGAGAATCAAAATCATTGGGCTTCTTGGGACAAACTAGATCAGTTGTAGATTACAAACCCCACCTTATATCCCAAACCTCAATTTTAAAAATGAAATTATTATAATGTCTTAATTAAAAAAAATTAGAATACAAACCCTTTTTTTTATCCCAAACTCCAAAACCTTTTTCACCTTCCTAAAATTATCCATAAACCCCAAACCTCTTTATTCATATATCTTATTATAGAAACTTTTACTCCTTGTTTTCTTAAACAAAAAAAAAAAAAAAAAAAAAAACCCCTCTTCCTCTCCCTTTTATCACTCAACCTCTTACTCTCCCTTCTTCAAAAGTAATAGTTTTTTGGCATCCACTTTCATCAACATCGAGTTTTTGGTACATCACTGAAGTAGTGTTCGTGTTGGCGATTGCGTTGCCACTAAAGTACTTTTTTAAAAAAAAAAAACTGGACGTACGTTTTCCGACTGTCCAGTCTCGGAAAACCAAATTCCAACTCGAGACTCTCGGAAACCATATACACAATAAAGTCAAATTATATTTTCCGAGATACGTGGGTCGGAAATTAAGCATGATTTTCGAGAGTCCCGAGTCGGAATTTGGTTTTCCGAGACTGGACAGTCGGAAAACGTACATCCAGTTAAAAAAAAACGTACCTTAGTGTCAACGTGTAACACCTAAGATTTTTACCTTAGAACCTCGCTATTAAAAATGTGAATTTGAAATTTTTTTAAATTTAATAAAAATCACCCGTCAAACGGACGGAGTTTTGTTTGTTTTTCGGACTAATCCAAAATTCAACTTGTGATAAACAATTTCAAGTAAACAACCAATAGCCAGCAGGGCTTCAGAATATGTATATAAATCATATCAAGGTCCAACGGGCTCCAAATATATCAGAGTGCATCAAATAATCAGAGTATTAGCGGAAATACTAAGTTTGAGTATCAAAACCAAAACTTATAACTTTATCAAAACAAAATATCCTAAGCCTCACTCAAAAATATATATATATATATATATATATAATAAAATTTACATCAAAATACGGTAGGAGGCTTAGGTCCATATTATACTCTATATCCCATAACAACCCTACTCTCCCTGTAAGGGAAAGTACTCCTGCTCGGCCGGGGGCTGTGTCAGCTCAATCTCCGTACCTGAAAAATGTTAAGGGAGTGAGCATTGCACATGAAATAGAAAGCAGTTCTAACTAGACATAACAACCCACTAGGTCAAACACAACTAGCAATTAAAGCATATCATCACATATAGCACACCATACTCATTTCATTATTTCCATATTCATTATTCATTCCACATTTCCATTTTCCTTATTTCATTCAAATTCCATTTCTTATACTTTTTATTCTCTTTACATACTCTCTTTATTTCAGTACACCACCTCAAATCAGAGGCCAATGTACAAATTCATTCAACACATTTATCGCCTCAAAACAGAGGCCCCCAAACTTTTCCTTATTTAAGTTATGTGTCCCTCAGGTCAGAGGTCAGCACTCCAATTTCTTAATCCACGGTGTGTCTCTCAGGTCAGAGGTCAACACACCAATACTTTATTTCATCCGGTGTCCCTCAGGTCAGAGGTCAACACTCATTCACTTTAATTCATTTGGTGTCCCTCAAGTCAGAGGTCAACACCCATTCATTTTATTTCCTTTCGTGTCCCTCAGGTCAGAGGTCAACACACACTTTCATTTTAATTCATTCGGTGTCCCTCAGGTCAGAGGTCAACACTCATCCACTTTATTTCATTTCGTGTCCCTCAGGTCAGAGGTCAACACGCATTATCATCATTCTCATTATAAACAATTTATCACAATTTAAAGAACGTCACCTCAAATCAGAGGCCAACAAATATACCACATTCTCAATGTTCGGCACCTCAATTCAGAGGCCAAGAATTATTCACTTTCTTGTTCAGTCAATCATAAAACATGTAATCATTGATACACATATTCAAAATTTCCCATTCATAACTTATCCATACTCATTTCCCATGTTAATTACCGAATCCTCTCAAATAGCATTCATGTTCTCAGTTAAACATATGCAATACATTTAGGGACAGTTATACAAATTTAGCATTAGGGAGCACATATGCACAACCAACTCATACTTGTCACATAATTAACATCATCGTTCCACATTTAATTTACATGTAATTATTTTATTCCTATTTCCACCTTTATGCGCATTTAGCAATTAGTGTACAATTATATTTAACCAAAACATTCATATTATCACCTTCTCATAGTTTTGCTTTAACACCACATATAATCGTTTTCATTCCATTTTCTTCCTATATCAATATACTCCATAACACATACATATATTTGCAACAGCAGTCACTTATCATTTAATACAAAACTTTACAATTAAAACCAATAATCATAGAAATCATTTATGGCAACTTCACTATCATATTACCCAAAATCCTCTTGTACTTCATTATAATCATTATCCAAGTTTCATTTATCAAATAATTCATTTTCATATCATTGGGTTTCCTTTTCCTAGTCTTTGCATCCAACATCATACATATTTATTTAGTTAGAATTTTATATTCAATAACCTAGGGTTTTATAGTCTAATTTTCTCTCCTAACACATAACCCTAACAAATCATTATATACTAACTAGAACCCACTCCCTAGAACAAGGCAAAACCCACCCCCTTACCTCAAACACTTGGAGATAAGGTGATTTTACTTGCTCTAAGCTTGAGAGTCTTGCCACCAAATGAGTTAGGATCCAAGGGAAAAGGGAGGAACCTAAAACAAGAGCCATAACAAGAAGAATTAGCATTTATGCTATAGTTCTTGCCAAACCTCAAGAAAATATGAAGCTTCAATGGCCTAGAGTTGAAAACCACCATGGAAGGGATGAGAGAGAAAGGGAATTCGAATTAGAGAGAGAAAGAAGGAAATCCATGGCATTAAACACTTACTTGAAGTGAAGAAGGAAGAGATTTGTTGATGGAATGAAGAAATCTCACTTGCTCTTGGTGGATTTGATGATGGAGAATGGAACCCTAGGGGAAAGAGGAAGAGAGAATCGAACTTGGAGAGGAAAACACATGTGTTTCTCTTTTATTTTTTTTAACAACAGCACGTGTTAATCGATTTACATCACTGTTAATCGATTAACCATTTGCTCACTTTCTGACCTTAATCGATTAGCCAACAGGTTAATCGATTAAGCTGCATAATTTTGCAGTATCCAGTACTTTGAAAGGCCATAACTTCTTCGTTACCCGTTGGATCTTCCTCAAATTTTAAAGCAAGCTTCCTCACCTATTGTACTTCACATCCAACGGTGGAATTTATGTTTTGAGCTACGAATCTTGTATTTTAAATTTCCTAAAGTTCTATGCTTAAAGCTTCCCTTTTTCACTCCTAATTACCCAATTTCTCACCTAATATCACCACTTCTTCTATTCTAAATCCATCACTATATAGATTAAACTAGGAATTGGATTTTGGGATGTTACACAACGCAATCGCCAACACGAACACTACTCCAGTGATGCACCAAAAACTCAATGTTGATGAAAGTGGATGCCAAAAAACTATTACTTTTGGAGAAGAGAGAGAGAGAGAGAGAGATTGAGTGATAAAAGGGAGAGGAAGAGGTTTTTTTGGAGAAAATAAGGAGTAGGAAGTTTCTATAATGGGATATATGAAAAAAGGGGTTTGGGGTTTATGGATAATATTAGGAAGGTGAAAAGGGTTTTGGGGTTTGGGGATAAAAAAAGGGGTTTGCATTCTAGTTTTTTTTAATTAAGGCATTATGGTAATTTCACTTTTAAAATTGGGGTTTGGGGATATAAGGTGAGGTTTGTAATCTACAACTCAACCAGATTGGCAACTCTCAACATTATCAAAATACTCCCTCCGTCTCATAGTAATGTTTTTCGTAAGGTTATTGCAAAGTTTTAAAAAATAGTCAAATGATTTAAGAATTTGGGTATTTTAACTATAACACTCTTGTATAGTTATGATTTAAGAATTTGGGTATTTTAACTGTAATACTCTTGTATAGTTATTCTTGAAGAGAGATAAAGATAGCAGAAGTAAGTAGAAGAGATATAAATAGAGATGTATTTAAGAAATAGCTTTAATTATATACTGGGTTTTGTAAAAAAACAATATAAATGAAATATAAGACAAAAAACTAACGGGACTTGGTTCAGTTGGTGTAAGGCTCCAACTGAAATCCTGGGAGTGGGACAAGGGTGCTAGTAGCTCCGGGTTCGATTCCCACTAAAAGAATCTCGCTGGGAGAGCCAGCCACGCAGCTCGCTCTGGATTAGTCTCAAGGGTTCCCTGGTAATAAGGGTGCTCTTAGGGATACCGGTGGTTCCGCAAGGAATTCGGACAAAAAAAATAAGAAATACTCCCTCCGTTCCTATTTATATGTCCTATTTCAAACAAAACACACCCTTTAAGAAATGCAATCATTACGTAGATTTCCAATACATTAATTATGTTTTTACCCACTATACCCTTTCTCTTTCTATAATCATTACTTATCTTCCACTACTTACGAAAACCAATACCCTATTAAATAGGGGTAGACATGGAAAGTAGCATTTATTATACCTTAAAATCATCAAAAGGACAAATAAAAAGAAACAAAAAAACTTCTCCAAAAACGGACAGAGGGAGTATAAGACAAAAATGGTTAATAAAAAAAAAGAAATATAAGACAAAAACTCTATAAATACTCCCTCCAATCCTATTTATAAGGCCCTTTTAGGGTTTTTATTTTGGTCCTATTTATAGGACCTGTTATGGACCGCATAAACGGAACCGGTATGCCAAATTCAGATACCGGTATGAGGCCACAAGAGGCCCAATAAAGCCGAATTCTGATACCGGTACGAGTCCCTAAGAAGCCCAATGATACCGGATTCGGATACCGATATAAGGTCCTAAGAGACCCGGTGAAACCGGATTCTGATACCGGTGCGAGGCCCTAAGAGGCCTTATGAAGCTGATACCAGATACCGGTATGAGGCCTTAAGAGGCCCAATGATACCGGATTCAGATACCGGTATGAGACCTTAAGAGGCCCAATAAAGCCGAATTCTGATACCGGATACCGGTATGAGTATTGGATATCTAACGTCATACTACGTACCGTTATACCGGTAGGAATTCAGACACGTGTGTTAGAGAATCCGAGGAATTCCGTTATCCTCACAAGCATAGGATTCTACCTGACTTAATACCCGCCATTACACTTGTGTCGTTTAGAGAGAGCCTCACCTGCCACATGAAAGCGGCAATCAACACCATTTATGCTGGTATGCTTATATAATACCTGGTAAGGCCAGCAGGTATGATCTATCTCATCTCACACAAACACACACACCACCCCAAAGTAGAACGACAAGAGCGTGGGTATCTTGGTGTTCAAGGTGCTCACTTCACGTCTGATATCAAAAGTGGGATTGCCGAATTCTTAGCCGAATTGTCTAAGACCAGTAATCCTACGACAGAACATTGGTGACCACAATGAGAGCGACAAACTTATTCCCACCACCTTTTGAAGAATTCCATGGCAAACCAGTCACAAGGAGGACACGCTGAACCCAGTCACCACGGCGTGCTGGAATTGAGAAATAACCCAAGTGGAAAACAAGCACCTTCTCGTCAGAAGGACCTCGGGGAACGGTTGAGCGAAGGAAGAAGACGGGAATATGAGCGTTCAAAACAAGAGGGGCCTTCTCGCCATGAATAGGAGAAGTCGCGACAGAGGCCCCCCACTAGAGGAGGAAGCCCTTCGCATTCCCTTCATGAGAGTAAAGGGTCATCTGGTTGATGCTCACAGAGGAAGGCAAGCCTTGAGACAAAATTGGCTCGTCTGCGTAGGCGATTAGATGAGCAGGACAAGTTGCTGAAAGAGTTGAGGAAAGGAACATCCCAATCAGGTATTGGCAAAGGGAATGAGGTGGAGTTCGTTGGAGAACCTGAAGAAAAGGACCACCCATTTTCTGAAAGCATAATGGCTTTCCCCATGCCTAAAAATCTCAAAGCTCCAGCCAATGTAGATCCATACTTTGGGAACTCAAATCCACAGGAACATATTGACAGTTTTATGGTTGCAATGTCGTGTCAAGGGGCCAAGGATGCGTACAAATGTCGCACCTTCCCCCTAACTCTGAAAAAAGCGGCTTTACGCTGGTACTCCAAATTGGAGCCTGATTCAGTAACAGGATGGAAGGATTTGGCTGCCAAGTTCCTGGGACACTTCACTACAAGTAAGGCGCAGCCAAAGTCCGAGCACCACTTATCCCAAATTAAGCAGGAAAATGGGGAGTCGTTGAGAGATTTCCTCACTCGTTTCAACACTGAGTAACTTTCAATTAGTGACATAGAGGCCTCGGTAGACCTGCACCTCTTGATGCGCGCTTTAAGACCAGGGGATTTCACAGACCACTTGGTGATGCACAAAATCAAAACCATGGATGAAGTCATGGAAAGAGCTGAAAAATACATCAACTTGGAAGAATATCAGAAAGCACAGGATAATTTCGCCGCTGAAACCTCTGAGAAGAAGAAAGATGCCTTTTTCAGCAAGGGGTCTGAGAAAGGACAACGAGAAGGAGACAGAAATAACAGGCATGATTTGGGGGCTAAGAAGCCCGAAGATAAATATGACCATTATACTCCTTTAAATGCTTCTAGATCACAAATCCTCCGTGAGATTATGAATGCAGAATTGATGGAAGTGGACCGGCCACCCCCATTAAGGAGACCTCCGATAAAGGAAAATCAACATTAAAGGTGTAGCTGGCATGGCAGCTATGGACACACTGATGATGAGTGTGTTCAACTCAAAGATGTTGTGGAAACCCTGGTGAGAAGAGGAAGGTTGAAGTTACACACGGTCCTTCAGAGGAGGTCCCAATGAGTGTACCCCCACAAGAAGAGCCAGAAGTCTAGTGAGAAGAGGGACAAGGAGTCCAATCAGGAGGAGAACAAGGAGTCCGCGTAGGAGGAGATCCCGATCCCCCCAAGGAGGAGCAAAACTCCTAGACGTGCCCCAACCAGGAACTCTCCAGTAAAAAAGGAAGACACTGGTAAAGTTAACAATGAAGATCTCGAATTAATTAGCACTATTGTTGGCGGTTTAACAGTAGAAGGAGAGTCCATAACATCTCAGAAGAAACAATTGAAGCTAGCAACAATGGTGGTTTCTGTATTAAACAGGCAGAAGAAAGCACACCCTCCGATCACGTTTACTGAAGCCGACTTGGAGGGAGTGATTCCCAATCACAATGATCCATTAGTGGTAACAGGAATTATTGACAGGTTCCGTTTTTGCCGCATGATGGTGGACCAAGGTAGCTCATCGGACATCATATTCACTGAATTGTTCGATCGCCTGAAGTTGAAACCAGGAGATCTGCATCCCTGCCAGAAGGAACTAATTGGGTTCACCGGTGATACTATTAGACCTAGAGGTTACATTAATATCAGGCTGACATTAGGTACACCCCCTCACTGTCGGACCGAAAAAGTACGCTTCCTGGTGGTGCATTGTCCCTCTGCTTACAATGCGATCTTAGGTCGGCCCACTTTGAAGGCGTTTCAAGCAGTCGCTTCTCCCTTGCACATGGCCATGAAGTTTCCCGATGAGAAAGTATTAATTGTTACAGTGCGCGCAGACCAAATGCAGGCCAAAACCTGCTACATAGCCAGTCTAAAAGCGACGAAAGAGAATGCCAAGAAGAAGGTACAAGCAAAGAAGGTCATGGGATCAGCCTCGTCTTCTAGGGTCATGATGGTGGACTTGGACATGAGGGAGGATATCAAAGAGGAGCGGCCCAAGCCTGAAGGGGAATTAGAAAAAATCCAGATTGGGGATACACCGGAACAGTGGACTCAAGTTGGAAAATACTTACCAAGTAAAGAAAAGGTTAGGCTGGTTTCATTGTTATAGGAGAACAAGGATTTATCCGCATGGACAGCGGCTGATATGTCAGGAATAGATCCAGATTTCATCTGTCATCGCCTGTCAGTTGATCCAAAGTTCAAGCCAGTATCACAAAGGAGAAGGAAGATGGGTGATGAATGGCAGAAGGTGATCGCTGCGAATGTGGAGGAGCTCTTACAAGCTGGTTTCATAAGGGAAGTTCCTTATACTACGTGGCTATCTAATGTAGTTCTGGTCAAAAAATCCAATGGTAAATGGCGTATGTGCGTGGATTACACGGATTTAAACAAAGTGTGTCCCAAAGACACCTACCCTCTTCCCAACATAGACAAGCTGGTTGATAATTCTGCTAGTTACCAGCTGCTTTCTTTCATGGACGCTTATTCTGATTACAATCAAATTCCCATGTTTAGTGACGATCAAGAAAAAACCGCTTTTATGACTGATAGAGCAGCATATTGTTACACAGTAATGCCGTTTGGTTTGAAAAATACAGGTGCAACATACCAGAGGATGATGGATAAAATCTTTGGGGAGCTGATTGGTCCAACTTTGGAAGTTTATGTCGATGATATGATTGTTAAGTCAACCGAGCAAAAGAGCCACAAGCAGGATTTGGAAGCTGTCCTCAGTAAGGTACGTCAACATAATATGCATTTAAATCCACTGAAGTGTGCCTTTGGTGTCACAGCAGGAAAATTCCTAGGTTTTATGCTTACTAGCAGAGGAATAGAGGCTAACCCTGAAAAGTGAGCAAGCCTCCGATCTTGAGCAAGCCTCCGATCTTGAGCAAGCCTGAGCCAGATGAGACTCTGTATTTGTATCTGGCGGTTAATGATGAAGCAGTGAGCGTTGTCTTGGTTAGGGATTTGAAGGAGGGATAGAGGTCGGTGTATTTTGTCAGCAAAGTATTACAAGAAGCAGAAAAAAGGTATCAGAAAATTGAAAAATGGCGTTTGCACTGGTGGTCACGGCGAGGCGTTTGAGGCAATATTTCCAATGCCATCCAGTCGTGGTCAGAATGGATCAGCCCATTCGGCAGGTATTACAGAAACCAGACTTAGCAGGTCGTATGATCACTTGGTTAGTGGAATTATCTGAATATGGGATCAGCTATGAATCAAGAACAGCAATCAAGTCTCAGATCTTGGTAGATTTTATTGTGGAATTGGCACCAAAGAAGGATTCTGAAGTCTGGACCCTATTTGTTGATGGTTCATCCAATCAGACAGGTGGAGGAGCTGGTATAATATTGGAAAACGCTCAAGGGGTTTCCATTGAATACTCATTAAGGTTCGAGTTTCCAACTTCTAACAATCAGGCTGAATATGAAGCCTGTCTCGTTGGGATGACAATGGCCAAGGATTTTGGGGCGCACTCAATCCTACTGTACAGTGATTCACAGTTGGTGATTTCTCAAATTAGAGGAGACTTCCAAGCCAAGGAGCCTTTGCTTCAAAGGTATCTCTCCAAATGCAAGAAGTTGGCAGAAATGTTTGACAGCGTTGATTTTCAGCACATTCCGAGAGATCAGAATTCTAGAGCTGATGTTTTGTCCAAGTTGGATAGCACCTAGAAACCAGGGAATCACATGTCTGTGATTCAACAAGCTATTTCTCACCCCAGTGCAACATTGGCAGTGGAGGATGAAGATTCATGGGCTTCTCCTATCCTGGCGTTTCTACTTCACGGAATCCTTCCAGGTGAAGATGACGTAGCAAGAAAGGTAAGGAAAATGGCTCCTCACTTTGTCATACAAGATGAACTGCTCTATCGAAGAGGGTTTTCATCACCCCTACTCCGATGTCTGACTGAGCGGGAAGCTGAATTGGCCCTGAAAGAGGTACACGAAGGGAGATGCAGTCACCATTTGGGAGGAAGAAGTCTGGAAAAAAAGATATTGAGAGCCGGATTCTACTGGCCCAGTATACAGTTGGATTCCATGAATCATGTGAAGAAATGTGATCGTTGTCAGAAACATGCTGATGTTCATTTGGCGCCACCAGAGGAACTCCATTCCATATCAGCTCCGTGGCCTTTCTTTCAGTGGGGGATGGACCTGTTGGGACCATTCCCGCAGGCGGTGGGTCAAGTTACTCATCTAGTGGTGGCAGTCGATTATTTCACCAAGTGGATCGAAGCTAAAGCGGTCGTTGTTACTACTTCTACGCAAATCGTGAAATTCTTCAGTAACCAAGTCATATCGCGTTTCGGAGTTCCCGCTGTATTGGTTATAGAAAATGGCACCCAGTTTACCAGCAGAGATTTCAAGGAATTTCTCCAGAAGTTAGGGATAAAACAACGTCTATCTTCTGTGGAACACCCGCAGACTAACGGGCAAGCCGAAGCAGCCAACATGTGTATCCTAAGAGGTTTGAAAAGAAAGCTGGAAGATAGCAAAGGTAAATGGGTAGATTGCATAGATGTTGTCCTTTGGTCCTACAGAACCACTCCACACTCGACTACTGGAGAGACTCCATTTAAGCTTACGTATGGGAGTGAAGCCATAATTCCACTAGAGGTAGGATCCACTAATATGAGGTTGAGATATTTTGATCCAGAAGCTAATGTACGAATCATCAGAGAAAACTTGGATCTATTGCAAGAATCTAGGGAGATGGCGACTGTTCGCATGGCCACAATCCAGCAGCAGACGGCAAAGCAATATAATTTAAGGGTGATTTCAAGGATCTTCAACGAAGGTGACTTGGTGTTAAGAAGGGCTGACGTACATGGTAATGAGCCAGCACATGGGAATTTGGCAGCCAATTGGGAAGGGCCATATCGAGTCCGATCAAAAACTGGAAAGGGAGCATACTTTCTGGAAACACTTACTGGCAGAGGCATCAAGAATCCGTGGAATGCAGCTAAGCTTCGCATCTATTATAGTTGAATTTTGTTCTTTGTTTAAGCTTTCTTAGAGTTGTTTGTTTTGTTTTCCAAGAAGGTCTTGCAGACCATTGTTATGAGTCTAGTTTATTTCTGTTTTAAAAAGAGGATCACCCATAGACCTCTATCTGGTTTAAGTTATGACTGTACTTGCCTTTTTATGTTATTAATGAGAATTGTGAAATTCCATAAGTTACAGGATTGAGTATAGTACCCCAATGAGATGGTTTGCTTAAAATAATTGCCTACATCCAAAAACTAAGAATTAGGAATCCGATATCAGGAGTCCGGTATCAGGAATCCGGTATTAGGAATCTGGTATCAAGAGTTTCAACTTCAAAATAAAAAAGGGAGAATTATGAATCCGGTATCAGGAATCCGGTATCAGGAAACCGATATCAGGGACTTCAAAATAAAAGGGGAATTATGAATTCGATATCAGGAATCCGACATGAGGAATCCGGTATCAGGAACTTCAAAAAAAAAAAGAGGAATTATGAATTCAGTATCAAGACTTCGGTTTCAGGAATATTATACTTGGTAATAAAATTTATCTTCTCAAAAACATGAAGCTGGTAAAACCCAAGTAAAAATCCTAGTATCCAATACTTGATACACCACTTGTCTGACTAGCCACCAGATAAGAAGTGAAATGGGTAAGGAGATGTTCTTATGCTGAAATGAACATCGCCCATGTACATATAATGATCCCTGTTAGTTTCAGAAAACTAATAAGTTAAATGGAAAGCCATTCGCTGGCTAGAATAGGACTTCCATGGATCAATAAAGAAGATGGGTACACAAAGGAAAAATAAAAACAGATACTAAGCCAAATTCATTGATTGGAAAGGTCTGAATACAAGTGCAACTAAAGGAAAACAGAAATCAGAATACAGGTTACAACTAAGAAAAGTCAAAAACAAAATGCAAACTAGGGAAATTCATTGATTGAAAAGGTCTGAATACAAGTGCAACTAAAGGAAAACAGAAATCGGAATACAGGTTACAACTAAGAAAAGTCAAAAACAAAATGCAAACTAGGGAAATATCAACAATACAAGACTGAAAACAGAAAGACTTGAAATAAACAAGATTGAAATAGAGGACTAAGCAGCAGCACCATCATCGTCATGTCCCTCATCATCCTCAGTTTCCTCATCATCTCCAGTGGCCAAAAGGTTAGGACAGTTCTCATCATCCAAGTTGACCAGCACTCTGGTTCCATCTTGAAGGTAGCTATAAAGCGCTCCATCATCAACTTTTTGCAAGAAATGCATGCCCTTGGTAGAAAAATTGCTGTTAAGGAAGTTGGCTTGCTCCACCGCATTCATGAAGGAAGACTGGACTGATCCAATCCATTTTTCTTTGTACATGTCCCTTTGATTTTCAGCCTCATTGAGTGCATCCCTCAGCGTGTTTAAGGCAGCATCATTGGCATCATTCACTTATTTCAGTTTGTCATTCATCCTCTTTGCGAATTCTTCCTTAACTTGGGAAAGGGCTTGCTTGGTCTTCCTCAATTCGGCTGCTTAGGAGGCAATCTGTTCAGCCATTTCAGCCTCTTTCTTAACATAAGCAGCCAAATCCACAGCCTCTTGCCCAACAAACAAGACCTTTTCAGCGTTATCCTCTAAGAACTGGAGTGTGGAGGCAGCACGGAGTTGGTGTTTCTTTAAAGACTTCATCAAGTTGACAAATTCCCGGCGTGTCATTCCTTGGAAACGATGAGAGTCAGAATCAGTCAACAACATGCGACCAAAATTCTCGCTCAGGTTTTCCTCCCACACTGAGGAAGTGAAACCAGAAGATCCCTGACTAGCATCAAAGTGAGATCCAGTGGGAGAACCGGATTGGAAAGGTTCTTGATTTTTCCTCTTTCGGGCAGCACCTTCAGGACTGTCAAGGACTACGGCAGCCGGAGGGGGACGGTTGGCACTTGTCTTGCTACGTTTGGGAGGCTTCCTTGGGGCATTCCCGATAGCGGCAGCGAGAGCGGCAAGGTCTTGAGGGCTCGCCATTTTTTCTGCATATAAACAGTACAAAAGCATTAATAATTCCAAAGGCTACGAAAACAAGTAAATAATATATGTCAGGTATCCTACCAAATACCGAACGCAGGGAATCCGGTTTTGCATCCACTATCTTCCTGGTACTAATGTACCCAAAACGTTCATACCAGGCAAAGAAAAATGCTATAGTCGACCGCTCGATATCAGTAAGAACGTTATTGGGGGTAAGGAAAGAACGGGCTGGAATCTGTGAGTTTTTATCAGACCAAAAGAGAGGGAAGTATGGATTTCCTCCATGGTCAAAGAAGAAAGGCCAAGAATGTGGGGCTCCTACTATTTTGAAATATTCATTTTTGAATCCTTTCCATGTCTCCGAGTAGGTTTCAAAAACTTTCCAGTTAAGGCGAGACTTCAATGTAACCCAGGACCATTTCCCCTTTACTTTACTTGAGGCAAACGGTCCAAAGAAGGTGAAAAATACTGGGAGAGTACAGGCTAAATTGAAATGATTGTAGAAAAGTTGAAAGGCCCTCAAATAACACTAGCCGTTAGGATGAAGTTGTGTTGGAGCAAGTTCCAGGTGCTTGAGGATTCTACATTCAAAGTCCGTAAAGGGAATACGAACCCTACAAGTTTCAAAGAGAACTACATACATAAAGAAGAAATTCTCAAGGGGGCTTCCTACAGTGCAAATTCGGTTCTGGGAAGAGGGGGCCTCTGAGGCATAAAAGTTTGGAGTAAGTCCCGGTGCCACAAGGTCAGCATTGTTATGGTATTCCTGTAATAATTGGACATCTACAAATATGGAGGGTCTGCCTAAGGCATCAAGATCTACACTTTCATAGCCAGTAATGTCAGTAGGAAGGATGAATTCCTCAGGGTTTGTTTCAGACCTCTTTTTCCCCATGATGGATTCCGGAGAGGAAGTGTGGAAAGAAAATTTAGAAGGAATGCTGGAGACTTCACTAAACATGTCCCTAATGTTCCATTTTTTCACTAGTTCGTCTAAAGCTTCCTTTTCGTGTTCAGAAAAAGAAGAGTTTTGAAGGCCACTAGGTTGGCTAGCAGAATTCCCTAGGTTAGTAGAAAAGGGCTTTGACGAATTGGAAGAAGAAGAGCATGAGAGTTTGTTGCAAGGAAATGAGTTCATGATAAAAGAAAAAAGCAAAGGATAAGAAGATATATACCTGAGAATAAAGGAAGGAAAAGGGAGAGAAAGTATGAATTCGTATGCAGCAGAGAAGAAATGGAGAAGTGAGTTTTGTCACTAAAGGCTCCTCCCTATTTATAAAGGGAGTTCGGTTTTTAGAGGAAGTAGGTGGAAGGGTGCTTACATTAAGTGAAAGACCGCTCAAAAGTCATGTCAGTTGGGAAGTGAAAGGCCACTCAGAAGTCATGTCAGTTGGGAAGTGATAAGTCATGATGGTTGCAGTGAAGAGTCATAATGGTTGCAGTAAAGAATCACCCCCTTTCATCTTCCCAAGGAAACTGCAGATCAGTTATTACATCTCTTCAGAAGCCTAACTTGGAAATCCAAATCCGAACTCGTGGCTGGCTTGAGTACAGTGAAGGTAAGAGCTCGGTTCCCAACGAATCTCTGAGGGCAAGTGACTTACTGGGAAACAGAGACAAGACATGAAGGTATCCATGAGGAGGATTGATTTGTGTCAGATTAAAGCTGGACCTATGAATGGCAATCTCTGCCTTGAAGACCGGGTCCTTGGGGAGTGTGAAGTCTTGGAAAGGTATAAAATTCAAATATCCAGAGTCCCTAGATTAGGGTACCGGAATGACCAACTCGGGAAATGGAAGCAGGAAACAGATATAGAGAAAATTGATTTGCATTAGACTAGAGATGTCAGGCTAATTGTTGACTGGAAGCAGGGATTCTTTTCCTTGGAGACTGAGCCCTTGAGACTTTGGGATTGAATTGATGAAGTCACTGTTAAAACCAACATCTCGAAGTCGGTAATTCGACTTGATAAATGCATCTGAATTGAACTGATGAAGTCACTTGAAACTCATGGCTCATATTCATAAACCATGACTTGGGGGGCTACTGTTATGGACCGCATAAACGGAACCGATATGCCGGATTCAGATACCGGTATGAGGCCACAAGAGGCCCAATAAAGCCGGATTCTGATACCAGTACGAGTCCCTAAGAAGCCCAATGATACCGGATTCAGATACCGGTATGAGGTCCTTAGAGACCCGGTGAAACCGGATTCTGATACCGGTGCGAGGCCCTATGAAGCTGATACCGGATACCGATATGAGGCCTTAAGAGGCCCAATTATACCAGTATGAGACCTTAAGAGGCCCAATAAAGCCGAATTCTGATACCGGATATCGGTATGAGTATTGGATATCTAACGGCATACTACGTACCGTTATACCGGTAGGAATTCAGACACGTGTGTTAGAGAATCCGAGGAATTATGTTATCCTCACAAGCATAGGATTCTACCTGACTTAATACCCGCCATTACACTTGTGCCGTTTAGAGAGAGCCTCACCTGCCACATGAAAGCGGCAATCAACACCATTTATGCTGGTATGCTTATATAATACCTGGTAAGGCCAGCAGGTATGATCTATCTCATCTCACACAAACACACACCACCCCAAAGTAGAAAGACAAGAGCGTGGATATCTTGGTGTTCAAGGTGCTCACTTCACGTCTAATATCAAAAGTGGGATTGCCGAATTCTTAGCCGGATTGTCTTAGACCAGTAATCCTACGACAGAACAGGACCCCTTGTCAATTTTCAATAACATTTAATTATTTTTTTACACTAACATCCCTGTTAAGTCAACACTTTTTAGAGTTGCAATAATAATTATAGGAGTAATTTTGAAAAAGTATATCACATTTTCAATGTCATTAACAGATTTAATCACTTTTCTTGGTGAGTGTAAAAGAGTATTACTTATGAAAGGGGGAGTAGGATTTTTAGAATCCGGGGAAGAATCATGAGAATGAGAAGTCATTTTTTCCTCAAAACAGCGTAGGGATTTGACGGGTGCAAGAAGAAGAAAAGTGGAGAAGCAATATGGAGGAGTAGTAGAAGATAAAAAATACTTCTCCTTCTTAATTTCAACGGAAGAGGAAGTGAAACCAGCAAACACTCAACTGAACTCGGAAGATCTAATTGGAGCGTGCAGCTATTCATAAGGAGATAATAGAAAATTGTGATGTGATTTTGAAAATGTTTGCTGTTTTTAGCCTTATTTATAATTATAACATGATGCATATTTTCATTTCAATTTTTTTTTTAATTACGAATATAATCTCGTGTTTTTATTTCAATTTTTGTTAAAGATGAATTTGATCACATATTTTCATTTCAATTTTTGTTAGTTATGAATGTGATTCAGTGTTCTCGTTTTATTTCCTATTTTCAAAATTTTATTAAAAAAACAATGAAAACAATAAAAAAATAACATAAAATAAAATATGAAAAAATATGGGTTCATAGATATAGAGTAGTATTCCCTCTGACTTGAAATATAAACAACAAAAAACATACATCTCTTGATTTAAAATATAAGCAAAATTAACTAACTTTCTTAAATTTTATTTCATTCTCAATGTCACTTTCCTAAAACCTACCTAGAAAATTGTTATCTTATTTAATTTTTGTTTCATTCTTAATGCAACTTTCCTAAAATACCTTTATTCTTTTTATAAATTTGATAAAATTAAATACAATCAACAAATCTTCTTAATAAACGTAAAATTAGTTAATTTTGCTTATAATTCGAGGTGAATGAAGTAGTTATCAAAAATTTTAAAAAGTGAAAAGAAAAACCATTTTTGGAAAACAATCAGGCCCTAAATAGTAAATACCATCATCCCAAGATGCGGGGTTTAGATCCCCAAAAATCTCTTTTAAGGCAAATTAAAGAGAGAGTTTCTTATGTGTCTTAATACATTGAAAACCATAAATTCACATTGAAAATCGATGTCATTATTCGATATGAATTTTATAAATATATCAATTTCAATACAAATTTACCAACATTTGCCCTAAGACACATTATAAAAACCCATTAAAAAAATATTCCCTTCCTCCCTTATCATTGGGCATTATTATGGTAGAATTGGTGTCCCTTTTTATAAGTCGTTTTAGAATATTTAGAAAAATTAAAGAGTATATTCCAAATACATCTCTCATAATTACATAAGGGTGATAGGGTAATACTGTCTTATTTATAAGACCCTTTTGAGATTTTTCACTCCCACCAAGGAAAGTGGATAAATTTGTTAGTGACATTCGAAATGTAAAAATTTGATATATTTTTTCAAAACTACCCCTATAATTATTATTGGAACTCTAAAAAGTGTTGACTTTATAAGGGTGTTAGTGAAAAGAAGTAATTAAATGCTATTGTAAATTGAAAATGGGTCTTATAAATAGGACCAAAATAAAAACCTTAAAAGGGAATAATTACGATAAAGAGAGAAATGAATAGAGTTGTAAAGTTTTAAATAAGGGTAACTTTGGAATTACAACATATTTTTTGATAAATTTAAAAGTAATAATTACTTTTCTTAATCTACGTGAATCAGGTAAAAATGACTTATATTAAAGGACAAAGAGAATAATAGTATAGATAGAAAAAAAAATCAAGGTCATTTCCAGTACTCTAATTCGATACTTGTCATCGAATTGACCTGATTTCACCTTGGACATTGCCTCAGTCATGATTTAGTCAAACTCGAGTCCAAACAAATGACCGTATAAAGATATTAGGGCTGATTCAAGATTAAATACACCTATCCCAACAACCCGTACACCTGTCAGCGTACACACCTAAGGCCCTAACTGCAGCCTGTAGGTTGTCATTGGAAAATGCTATGGTGGAAAGTGCCAAGCTGCTAGCCACTTTCAACGTTGATGGGAGAAACCGTGATGCTCAAGCAATCGCATAAACATGAGAGCAAAGTATATGAAGGATTTGCTCCTTCCAGAATTGAGCAAAATAAAAATGTGTCTATCAAAAGTATGAGGCATTGTAATAAACTTTTCAATAAACTTTTCAAAGGAAGTTAAAATTTTCGGTAACCACCATGCACGGGCACAAACACTAGTCATTGCAAATTTCTAGTAACTCGCCACCGCCACCATGGCAGCATTTTCCAGGCCTTTGGCCACACTATTTTCTATTTTAAACACCCCAAAATATTCATCTATCATTATATGGTTCAAAGTAATGAATTTCCCTCTGAAATGGGAATGAATAACTTGCTCTATTTCATGGAGGCACATCTGGTTTATCCTCATCCATAGGATCTGCAACATCATCAGACCTGCAGAATAAAAGGGTATATTTCTTAGCCATGAAGAAAAGGAGATAAATTCATTAATTTGCAGAGACGATCGTTTGATCAACTGAAAAACATTTACTTAGGATAAAAGCTCCTCTAAAGTGAACTTGACTCTATAGTCTATAGTGAGCAAGTAAAGGTGTATCTGCAATTATTTTTGTTGGATAAGATGAAATCAAGGGTGAATGTACTATTACTTGCTTACTTAAGAGAAGTTATTTCCTTTCTATAGATATCAAATACACGATAAACTTTAAATTAAGGTTAAATTAAGTTTATTCAAACCCTTTCAATGTCAAGTTTTAAATCTGTCTGAACCTAGGAGAAGCCGAAGCATAGCATATTGCAAAAAACATTCTACTTTTTCGTACAAACAATATCTCACACATATATTCTCAATATTAAAAAAATTTGAAATATAGCTTCAAAATGACACTCCAAGTTTATTTATTCCAATTCAGTAAATATATCAAATTTTTCACATATTTGTCTCAGATTTAAAAGCTTGAAGGGTTTTAAAAAGTTATAGATTAGACCAAAGAAGGAAAATAAAAAAACCTCAAATCAAGTACTTTTATTGCTAAGAGATCTATGTTTGTATGAGGCTAACTTAAGATTATAAACAAGCAATGCAAGATCCATGAAGATTTAGAAAGATAGTGTAACAACATGGACGAAGGAAAAAGTAGGAGGATATCTTTTCATAATTAATGTTAATAATTGTTTTATGAATATAATTTTAATAGAGTAAACTGTCACTTTGGTCCCTGAATTTACACAGTATTTTCACTTTAGTCCCTGAATTTAGCAAAAATGATTTTAGGTCCCTGACTTTGTAAAAAGTCATTCACATTAGTCTCTGCCCCTAACCCCCGTCAACAGACGCGGAGTGATAACGTGGCTGACTAGGGGCCTTAAACGACGTCGTTTTTAGGTCCTCATGCACTTATAACGGAGTAAACTGTCACGTTAGTCCCATCAACTGCATCAGTATCATGTTCAGTTGCACTTGTCCCATGTTCAGTTGTTGTATCAATGCCATGTTTTGAAGTGTGCATATTTTGAAGTGTTCAGCTGCAGTGTTCAGCTTCAAAACATGGGACTGGTGCAGCTGAACATGACACTGATGCAGCCGATAGGACTAACGAGATAGTTTACTCCGTTATAAGTGCCACGAGGATGCAAAAACGACGTCGTTTAAGGCCCCCAATCAGCCACGTCATCACTCCGTTAACGTCCGTTGACGGGGGTTAGGGGTAGGGACTAACGTGAATGACATTTTACAAAGACAGAGACCTAAGAGCATTTTTGTTAATTTCAGGGACTAAAGTGAAAGTCTTGTGTAAATTCAAGGACCAAAGTGACAATTTACTCAATTTTAATAAGATAAAGTGATAGTCCCCACTCTCCATAATATACGAATAGAACAAAATTAGGTTGCTGAAGTGCATTTAACCGTAAATTATAACAATGACACTCTCCATAATATATGAACAGAAGTAGGTTGATGAAGTGCATTTAACAGTAAAATATAACAGTGATAGTCCCCACTCTCCATAATATATGAATAGAACAAAATTAGGTTGCTGAAGTGCATTTAACGGTAAATTATAACAATGATAGTACCCACTCTCCATAATATATGAACAGAACTGAACTTTTAAACGATTGATTAATTAATTGTTTAAGGACAAACGTCCGCCTCTATTAAATTTTGTATGACTATATAACTCTAACTGGGCCCATGCACTAGGCCCACACAGTCTAACTTAGCCCATACATCTACCCTCGACTGATGGGGCAACTCGATCTCTCAGATTCATACATTACCATAACAACCATTGGTACATAATTTGGCTTTGGAAAGAGAGAGTTGCATGAGAATAGCAGCTTCACTTGTGACAAATGGCTAAGCCTTCTGAGTCGACAGTTCTAAAAAAAACCTAATGGACAAAACTTCCATTGAAACTAAGGCTAGTATCTTTACCAGGCTGCATAGGCACTAAGATTTAACCTCAGGGACAAACCCACACAATATACCACCCTTACAAAAAGTCTGACATGCCAAAAACATTAACTATTAGGCTTTAAAACAAAATATAACCTTTACCTCGACCGGGAGGTCAAGTTAGAGAAATCTGTAATAGGCTTTTCATCGTCAGAATCATCATCTGACTCTTTGTGAGTCCAAATGGGACGTTTTGATCTGGGTTTCATTTCTTCTTCTTCCTGGATCCATTTACTGAATAAAGTCAAACAAAAAGAAGAAAATGACAGGGACAATATCTGAACTAGTTGATGAAGTAACAACCTCCTCTGGAACTTGGGTGGTTGGTGGTGTTGTCTGAAAAGGTGCACTAGGTGCATGTGGAAGTCTGGAAAGCTGTTCTAGGAGTGTGTTCCTGGAAATACAATTAAATAGTCAATTTAAATCATTCTAGGCCTAGCAGTTATCCATAGAAGAGAAGGTAACACGTTATAACTTCAGAAATAACACAAAATCCCTTATTAAAACATTTGGCACTTAGCACATATATCAGGCTCCATCTCAGACAACACAGAATAGCATTCCTATTCTCAGTTGGGCACTTCAAAGAGTTAGCATTTACTAGCCTTTACTAGCCTAAGAGGGGGAATTTGGACCCAGTTCCACACCTGCGACAAAGAGTCAGGTATAGCTCAGGTGGTAGTGAAACTACCTTTATATCTGACATAGTTTGATTACATATTGTGTAATCTGAAGTGTGAAAGCTCTGATGTTAGCACCCGTGGTGGGGTGAATGGACATTTGGGCAGACATTATAATGCTGCAGTCATATTAAATTCCTAACTTCTGGCACAAAGTAAGACACCATGATATGCTTGCTTTAGTTTTTCTAGTGTACAAGTACAACAATACAATGTCTTCTTTTATTCTTTTTTTCAGGGAACAATACAATATGCCTTCACTCTTCACAACCAATACAAACATAACAAAAGAAACTCTCATCTTACAGGTTTAAACTATAGCTTGTGCATGTCTGTGCAATTATTCATAAAATTCTGAAAAGCAAAGAAATCATATTTGCTGAAAGGATATGGACATAACTACATTAAAATGTAATGCATCCGAGTGATTAGATTCATAATTCACAATTATTTGTGACTAATACTTTTTCCATAATTATGACCATTCAAAATGTTGAAATCAGAATCATCAATTGTAATTCAACCAAAAAAGAACTATTATTGAAATCACCTAATTTTTTCCAAATCCTTGGCAGTGTTTTGGTTCACCACGTTCTTGTTCGGTTCGACATGAAGAGTATAGTTTGGGCCAAAATACTCATAGTATTCATTGTAAGGCAAGTTATTACTAGGTTCCACTCCTACTGCCACTGCTGTCTAAAACAAAGAAAGAACAAAATAGTAATCAATAAGTAACACTAGACCATCACCAAAATGCATTATTCAGAATCCTGCTCAGGTAGAGAAAGAAAAGAACCTCATAACACCAACAACGAGCAACATTCCGAAGTGTATATCCTCCCCCACCCAAGAGCATGAGAGGGACATTGAACGATCTAAGGAAACGAAGACAATCTGCATGACCTTTCACAGATAAGTTGAAGACACCAAGCCTGTCACCAGACAATGAATCAGCTCCACATTGAAGAACAACTGCATCAGGCTGATAAACCTCCATGACTTTTTGAATGATGGGACGAAAAAGAGAACGGAAGCTCTCATCGTCCATTCCATCATTTAATGGAACATTTAGAGCATAATTCTTTCCAGGGCCCAATCCAGTGTCTTTGAGGTGTCCAGTGCCTGGGAAAAACTCCCCAAACTTATGAAAGGATACTGTCATCACTCTATCAGTAGTGTAAAATGCTTCCTCAACGCCATCTCCATGGTGAACATCAATGTCAACATACAACACACGCTGGCCAGTGACATTGAACAATAGTACAAACATTATAATCAGCAAAGGAAGAAAGACATGACAAAAAACAAAAGAGCTACGGATATTACTAGTAACAGAGAAACATTTTTGTATAAGTAGAAGCATAACTTATCTTTACCTGTACATAAAAACTATATATATATATATATATACTTCCAAAGAATACGAAACCAAAAAAGAGGTCAGGCGTAATCAAGTATATATAACCACACACTAAACATGCATGACACTACAGCATCCAATGAAATGGGCCAAGGAGTCTTGTTCATTCAGCACATTTGACCTACAAAAGCTATTTAAGCTATTTTTTGTGGAACCAAAATCGAAAAGGGAATCACAATGGAAGGGTCACACACACTCTCTTCAACTTTCATCGAATACGGCTTTCCACAGAATTCTATATATATTAATCTCTGTACTTCACTATTGGGACATTTAGGGAAACAATATAAGCAATTTATAATATACAAATGAATGCTCAAAAGTACAAACATACAGAAAATTAAAGACATTATGATTATCATGATCATAATTAATAGTAAAAATTAATTGTTATTGACATTCATATCCGATATAACTCAAAAATAAGTGTAAGAATTTAACACTTAAAAGTAAGGAAGTGGAGTATTTAGAAGAAAGGTGGAGATAAACACAGAGGAGAAAGGAATGCCTTTCACTTGTTGCAGAAAGAACTTGATGCATTGGAAGTTGAAAGAATAAAGAGTGTCAAACAAAAAGCACGACCGTACACTAAATGAAATACAAAAAGAAAGTGCTTTGCGTTTTGCACCCACCTTTCTTGGTTTCACACCCACCAGCTGTTTTCGGATAAGCCTTCTGTAGGACTTCTTTTAGTTTCAGGTAGCGTATCCGAAGGGTGCAAAATGCAAAAACACAGGTGCATATAAAATCACCCAAATTGCAATGCACATACAAAACACACAATATAATAAATGAAAGAAAAAGCAATGCACAATTAGGCAAAACATACTTTACATCTAAAAGACTAAAACAAAAATGCATTCACTAAACAAAACAAAACTCGTCATGTAAACTTATTAGACTATCAATTTTTTTAAAAACCACAGCACTTTCTTTCTGGGTTGTGCGGCAGACCCGAAGCAGCATCGGCAAACGAAAGACTAGGGTTTTTGGGCATCCCCACAATCACGGCCTACTGCGATTTCACTCGCTACTGGCTGCAAAAAGGCTGCGATCACGGGTACTGACACAAGCTATTGAATGAGTGCTTAACCACACGCCCATAAGCTTAAAATAAAATCATGACCAAGACAGAAAAGCAAATTGGTTTTGTTCTTAAGGCAAGCAAATGTGATTTTGGGCACCAACACTCAGGCATGAATGAGAAAACTATAGCCAGGCCAAAGAAGTCTTAAGTCTTAACTCCCAAGAACAATTTAAAAAATCATCGCCAAAATTTTCAAAAAATAAAAAGTTCCAATTTTTTAAAAATTAGAACATTGCAAGAAAACCATAGGCAAAAAATGCAAAACAGAGTCTAGGGCTATGGCATCGAAAAGAGAAAATCATAAATTAAAAAATGTTACAACTTTACAAACACGAAAAGAAAATGAAATACAAGGCCATAAATTACAAAATGAAAAAAATGTTACAACTTTACAAACACGAAAAGAAAATGAAATGCACGGCCATAAATTACAAAATGAAAAAATGTTACTGTACAAGTTTACAACAATGAGAGAAAACATAGCAAACCAGAGTCTAGGGCTATGGAAAATTACCCTATTAACCTTGAGAAGCTCGAGAATACCAAGAACAATGTCATTGACATAGCAAAACCCAGACGCTTCGGCCTTCTTAGCATGGTGCAACCCTCCAGCCCAATTGATAGCGATATCAGCGTCGCCGCGGTTAAGCACGACGGCGGCGCCGATAGAGCCGCCGGCAGAAGCCTGACAGAAATCAAAAAGCCCGTCAAAGACAGGGCAGTCCTTACCGACATTGAAGCGCTTAATCAGGCGGTGGTTGTTGTGGTTGTTGTCGGCGAGCTCCGGGGAGACGGAGGCGAGGAAGTCGACGTAGTCAGGGGAATGGAAGCGGCGGATGTCCTCGGGAGCGGCGGCGAAGGGGCGGATGATGCGCATTTTGCGGTGGAGGGAGTAGTGCACGATGAGGTTGTGAGCCATGCGGATGCGGTGGGGTTTCATTGGGTGGCCTTGGCCGTAGTAGTGGTCGCCGATTGTGGGTTCGTAAAAGTAGGTCACGCGGCGTTTGGTTGCGTCGGAGCCTGAGGATGGTAGCGACGCGCCGCTGTAGTCGGTAGCGTCGATGTTTTTTTCTTCCGTGATCGCCATACTCTCTCTGTCTCTGTGGGGTTCAGTGAAAATGGAAAATGATAAAAAACAAAAACCCTCGCTAGTGGGGGTGTTTCGCATACCACACCGCATTCTTAATACTCCCTCCCTCCCAATTTATAAGATATGGAGACCGGAATAATTTAGTTAATTTTATTAGAAATGTGAATTTTTGGTATATATTTTCAAAATTATCGTTATTAATATTATTGGAAATTTAATAAGTGTTAAATAAATAAAGGTGTTATTGGAGAAAGTAATTAATGTTTATTAAAAATTGATAAAGGGTCTTATAAATAAAAACAAAATAAAAAAGTCTTATATTTAGGGACGAAGGAAGTATTACACTAATATGATAATAGAGTATGATTTTGATAAATTAATATCGGAAATGCTACTTCCTAAGAAATAAGATTTTGTTGAAATCATACGAATGATGTGTCATATAACATCCCGAATCTTGGCCCTAGTATAATTATAAAAAAAATAATAATACTAATAATTATAACAATAATGAAGATTAGGAATAATAAATTAAGGTCCCTTTTAGGATAACAAAAGTGCTAGGAAATATTGAAATATTAACACCTTGATTTCTTTAACGTTATAAATTATAAGTTTTATTGAATTAAGTAATTGTTTTATGGAATTTATCATTGAAGTGTTGGATATTTTCATAAAATACATTATGTTAATTACAGAAAAGTATCTAACTATATTTAAAGTGAATTTTGTAACACCCCTAATTTTCGTCTCCCAAATAATCAAGAAATTAATTATAACGATTAATTTATAATTGATTTATGTTGGTTTGTAAAGTTTTAGTTTCTGAACATTGTGTGTTTTTATATATAAAAATATGGAAAATATTTTTATATGGTTATTTTGTACAAAAATATGAATATTGTAATTCAGTCCTTGGGTTGGGACCTAATTGCAATATTAAAAAGGTTTTTGAAGAAAGAGTAATTAAATTATTAATTTTTGAATTTTATCAGCATGTAACCGGTTAGAAGGGCTGTGTAACCGGTTACACGATGAACTCAGAAAACTGGGTTAGTGCGTTTGATGAGTAATCACGCGTTTTAACCCAGAATTGCCACGAATCCCACTCGATTCATGGTGGGAGACGCGTGTCGCCTTGCATGCTATCTTAATTTGTCTATAAATAGTGGAATTGCTGAAGAATCAAGGGTTGATTGCTGCAATTCTTGTTGAAGAAGGATAATTAGGGTTCCAAATTCGTTCTGAGCAATTCGTCTTCTTCTTTGAGAGTTAGAGAGTGAAACACACCTTTCTGGAAAGCTTAAATCAAGAGCTTTCCAGTGATATACACCTTGTAAGTTGAGTGTTCGTGTGGGTGGAGGAATCAAGCTTGGAAGCTAAGAGTTTGAGTCTGAGTTCTCTGTTGTTCTGGTTCTGGAAGCTGAATTCCAGATTCGATTTTGGTAAGCATAGTTAACCTTTAAGTCTCAAACCTCTTTGATTCTCTAGTGCATGTTACCTACTTTGAATTCTAATTATTTTTCCCAATTTCTTTGGCCAAGTGCTATGTCAAATCTTCTGGTTTTTGGACCCTGTCAAACCTGTTTGGGGACTGAAAATGGAGATTGTGGATTCTGGGGAGATCTGGCAAATTCCAGTGATTAGATTCATCAAGCACGAACCTAAGGTAAGGGGGAAGCTTACTATTTGCTAGAATGAGAATAAATTGTGGTAGAATATAGGATGAGTCACCAAGAGACTCAAAGGGCATAAGTTGAAATGGATAGATGGCTTGGAGGCCAATTTGAGCTCAATTGCTGTTTTGAGCAATGTTATCTGGATGCATGCAAGCTATGTTGATGTTGATTTCATGACTTAATTGGATATTACGTGAATTGATGCATTAAGTTGTGAAATATGTGCAATTATGTGGAATTTGTGTATCCAAATTGAATTGCATGCAAGATAGATATGTTTCTGTGTTTAAACATATTTATTTAAGGTATATGTACTCTGTTAAAGGTTGAAATTTGGTTAGATTTGAGTAGTGAAGAGAATGGTTTGTTAAAACTCATGTTTTAGTATCAGACTGCATAATCTAACCGGTTACTCGATATTCGTTACCGGTTAGACCCTGTTAAAATGCAAAAGAAAATAAGTTTATAAAATAAGCATTTTGGTCTTATAAATCCTACTCAAATCTAGGCCTTAATTTCATGGAAAACAATCTGAAAATAAGTTGATTTTATTGTAATAATTCAGATTGAAAATTGAGAGTTAATACCTTAAGGTAATGAGATAGCTTCGAGAGGAAATTATGCTCATTGGACAATGAAAGGTGATTTAGACTTTTGAATGATATAAACAGTGATTTTCAGGTATAAACATTGTTAAACTGGTTTATGGATTGGGTAAGGAATTTAAGAAAAAGGGTTTTCTGAATTACAATGGTAAACAGTTCAGGTCTGTAATTCTAACCGGTTAGCCTGGAACTGTAACCGGTTAGTACCTGAATCTGAAAAATAAAAAGTTAAGTTTTTGAATACCATTGACTTTGTTTTACCCAATCTAAGTTTAATGACATGTTTTGGGATATTTCAAAGGAGAATTTTTGTGTCAAAGACTATACCTCAAATAAATCATTCAAAAGAGAAATTGGAATATTTCTAAATCACAGTAATTAATGGAAAGACCAACCTTAGTAATTATGCATGCAATACATGCATAGAGAAAGGTAATGAGATAGGTTGGCAAGGAAAGTTTGTGATGTTCGGGTACTTGACCCTGTACTTTAGGAGTACTAAACTGATGCAACCAACTTGATGACACATTCTGGGAATGTGGCCATTGTCTGGGACATGGTTTCTTGGACACGTTCTGGGAACGTGATGCACACTCTGGGAGTGGTGCTTGATTTCATTCCAAGTTTGGTTTGCGATACGTTCTGGGAACGTATGTGAGTGTTCTGGGAACACATTGGGATAATAATAGAATTAAAGATAAAACCAACCTTGATGATTGTGCATTCATATAGAATGGAAGTTGGTTGGTAGGAACGTTTATCATATTCTGGGAATATGAGGAGGGTACTCCGGGAGTACCAAATTATAACCTACTTGATGACACATTATAGATATGTGGCCAATGTCTGGGACCTGGTTTTATACGTTCTGGGAACGTATGTTGGTGTTCTGGGAACACTTTGATAAGCAACCTACTGGATGACACATTATAGATATGTGGCCAGTGTTCGGGACCTGGTTTTTATACGTTCTGGGAACGTATGCGTTCTGGGAACGTGATGCACACTCTGGGAGTGATGCTTATTTATCCAAGTAAGGTTTGCTACACGTTCTGGGAACGTGATGCACACTCTGGGAGTGAATGCTTATCATCCAAGTATGGTTTGGCATTACGTTCTGGGAACGAATGTCAGTGTTCCGGGAACACAACAGTGTATCGGATGGACGTCCAAGATGGACTTTTAGAGGCCTCAGTTGTGGAAGGAAATCATGCATCATGCCACCTGCATTGAAAGAATTGTTATGATTAACCGGGTGTGCTCATATGATTATGCATCATGATTTGCTACATGTTAACTTGTGGATGTTAGTTTTATTCTCATTTGATTATGCGAATATGTGTAGCTAACCCCCATGCCCTTATTAGGTGTTGATCGTGCATCTAGCTTGCACAAGAATTAGTAAGGGGAGATGTCCCTTAGGTGCATGCAGAGTGTAGAAACCGTGGGTTGGGAACCCGTTGTGCAGATATCGAAGATCCGACCAGAAGGATGTTTGGACAAGGGACCAGTGACCAGCTCTATAACATTTCTATTTTTAATAGAATTTATATGATACATATTTTGGAAAAAGTATCATAAAAGGAATTCAGTTTCATAATTATACTTATTTGGTATTAATGGACTTGTTACACTTGATATATTTTGGGGTACAATAGGATGATTTTACTATGTTTCCGCAAACTCTGATTTTGTTAGTCAACCTCATTACTAATCAAGTGTTTGTGAAAAAGAATTTTCAAGGGAAGGGAAAATTATTATTTTCAAATCTTTTTCCAACGATAACAAGTCCAAGTTTTCATAAACTTCTTACTTTTCTTATAAAGTAAGATGACATAAAATGAGTGTTACACTTTTATGATATCAGAGCAATGGTCCTGACTCTTGGTCCTTGGGTGTGTGGTCCAATACGCTGGTCATCGATATCTGCAATGTTTCCTGGGAAGTATGCTTTCATATACTTCCAAACTAGAGCTAAGGTTATGAGTAATGGCTCTAGATAAGTAGTTCATTCTGCTATTAAAAAGTGTTCTATGAAGTCTAAGTAGAAGTATGATAGTCGTATGCTTCTCTTTAGACATGTTGTAAACCCAAAACCACAGTGTTGGTTTATTATGTTTTCATAGAACCAGTGATGAGGAAATTTTAAGGAGTTGTAGTTGAGTCCTCGACTCTGAGGAGGAGTGTTTACCCTCACTCGTGTTAAAGTCAATCAACTTTTTAGACCGAGTGTAGGGCAGTGATCTTCTTAAAGATCAACCTTGCTGAGTTTGTTAAACTCTAAAGCTATCCTTTCTTTTGTTCCTTTCGGATAAGGGTAGTGATCGAAGTTGCTCAATGCCTTACCCAATCTGTTATCTCAAGTGGAGACTCCTACAAATCTTCTTGTAGTCATTTCCAAGGTACGTCTGGATCGTTCTATTAAGGTATTAGACTTTGTCTATCTACCTGTGTCATGATTACATTTGATCTTAAACACGGTTTGGGAGCCGAGGGATCAAGTGATCATGATTAATGACGATAGAACAACCCTGTATCGGGATTCCCAAGTTTCGAATCGGGAATCCAATGAACCCATATGTTGCTTCTGGGAAGCAATATTGAAGGAGAAAGGGGGTTAAAGAAATCCTGGTTGTAGGAAAATGATGTCAGGTTGACCTTTGAGCAAAGCGATAGAGTTTGGAATCAAGTTAATTCTTGAAGCTGATTCCCTCTCTACTACCCTTACGATATGGTATTATTGGGAATGGTCAAATGGGAGAAACACGTAGAGGAGTTGCTAAAAGAATTGGTTGGACCAGGTTAAAGGAGTCTAAGTGTTTTCTAAGATTGATTAGCGGTTGGATTAACCCCAAATCAGGATTCGGGGCAGGGATACACTTAAGACTGCATTTTGATCTCGATACGGACATTATGAGTAGAAAATAATGCCGTTCGGATTGACTAAGACACCTGTTCTTTTATGGATTATAAAAACTGGGCCTTTAGATCCTATTTGGATTCGTTTGTGGTTCATCCTAAGAATCTGGAGGAGCATGAGGAACATCTCAGGATTGTGTTGAGAATCCTGCAAGAGGAGTAGTGGTGTGTTAAGCTCGTCAAAGATGAGTTTTGGTTGAACGAAGTTACGTTCGCAGGGCAAGTGATCTTTAAAGTAAAGAAGTTCTTAGGGTTGGCTGGATTATTGAAAGATTTTCTAAGATCGCATGGCCTTTGACCAAAGTTGACTTGGAAAGATCAACTGATGGTATTAAATGATAGGGTGTTGTTTAATTATGGTGGGGTGGTGATGGATTATACCCCAACATAATATGACTAGTCCAAGAGGAATTATGGAAAATGTGAGTAGATTATGATTTAAATCATTTCAGCGATGGATTCAGTTGGAATCAAGGTATTAGATTATGAATAAATCCTATTTTGAGTTGGATTGGATGATGTAAAGAAAATGGTTTTGAAATTCTTTGGTTTCTAAAACTATACTTCATAACCGGTTAGAGTTTCTTGTAACCGGTTAGAAATTGAAAGTTTAAAATAAGAATTTAAGTCATTTGAGAAAGAACTTTTGATACCAATAAACATCTTCCCCCAATCCAAACTCAATGTTAATTACCTAAGTAAAATTTAAGAAAGGATTTAGTGTGGTAAAATAACTTAATACCTTGATTCATCATTGATATGGATTTAAGGGGATTGAATCATAATACTTATGGATTAATCGAGAATTGAAATTAAGGAGTACTCCAATCGGAGAAGGTAGAAAATTGAGCTGGATAATGCAAAGGAGTCAATAGATACTAAGATAAGAAGGTTGTGATTCATGAACAAGTTTGGAGTTCGTAAGTATGAATGACAATAAGAAGAGGGAGAGTTGAATGTAAGATAAAGGCGATGGATGGAGTTTCTAAAAGATTATGACTTTGAGCTCCATTATCATCCTGGCATAGCAAACGTAGTTGCAGACGATTTGAATTGCTAGCCCAATGATGGTTAAGGAGGTTATCCTGATCGAGGAATTCAAAGACCTAAGTCTGGTAACCCAGGAGGAACCCTCTAAGTATTAGATTGGGAATGTCGCCAATCACCAACAAATTCTTGAATCGGATTCGTGAATTACAACCAGAGGATGAGGAGCTGGAAGGGATGAATGAGATTTAATTTTTAGAGCTAAAGTTGGTGATTATGGATATTAGAAAATATATTATGGAAGTAAGGGATTTAGGAAGTGTTGTCTAGGACAACCTAGATGAGAAATCCAAAGGCATGAACTTCCATAATAGGTTATGTTCGAACTCAAGTTAGCTATCAACTATCAAGGAATAAGGAATTTCGCGATGTTGGTAAGCATGTATGAGGACTATGGGAAAGTACATGAATTTCTTGCGAGAAATGTTTGAGTTTAGAATAAGAGAAAGATTGATGAAATAAAACCCAACTGGAGGAAGAGGAAAAGTAAATGGGAGAATACCAACCACGGAAATATTAAGGTTAAGGAGTCCTCGATTGAAGAAAAGTGACTAAGGAGGAAATAGGGAAGGGAACATCTGTCCATCTCGAGGTGAAAACTGTGAGGCACATCACTTGGAGTTTAGTGGTGATGTACCTAAGGGAATGGTAAATTCCGATTGTAGGAAGCTGGAGTATTATTCGCTGAATCGTCTTGAAGGAAAAGGTGAGAAAAGAATGGACGAATCCAGCACGAGAAGAAATCATCGGCCGAGATGAGAGTTGAGTGTCATCCTGGCGTAGGCAACCCAAGCCTATCTCTTCCTTTGATCTGAGTTAACATAATCAAATGTTTTTGACTACGTTAATCTAATCGTTTGAAAGTATCAATATTTTGTTGGAAGTTCAACTTCGATCTTTCTGTGATCAAAACCTTTATCACAATTGGATGTGATAAATCACTGTGGACACTACAGAAATAGAAAGATCAGTTATGGCTAGAGAGATTAACAACCACCGGGATAGGACAAATCTTTGTCTCCCCAATGGAAATGTCTCTAGAATTTGACTATCTAACTAAGTCTGATAGTGATAATTACCCTATCTTTAAGTTCATCTAACTTAAAGACCTGTCGTATGATCTTTCTTGTGGAAGATTATATCTAAAAGGGATGATTTTGTTATTAATGGTTTGAATATTAGGACTGATCACCCTAATGTCACAAACTATTAAGGAATAAAGTCATACAAATGTTTCCTTGATCGTGCTTGAGAGATCAGAGTGCGCAGCCCAAAAAGTTTTTCCAAAAAGTTTATTGGAAAATGTTTTAATTGAAAACTATTTATGTGAAGTATAAAGAGTATTTCTTTTAAAAGAAATTCTTTCACATAAGAGTTTTATATGAAAAATCCTTGTGGTTTAGTTTGGAAAGTTTTTCCTGAAGGGTTTTATTTGAATGGTTTCAAAATACAAGGAATATATCGAAACTCTTTTAAGTGGGGGAGGACCCTAAAAGAACAAATTTTTGGGAGCTAGATGAAGATTTCTAGTATAAAAATATTTTGGAAAAGTGGAAAATTTCAAAAGATGAATTTCGGGGACGAAATTCCTTTTAAGTGGGGGAGTAGTGTAACACCCCTAATTTTCGTCTCCCAAATAATCAAGAAATTAATTATAACGATTAATTTATAATTGATTTATGTTGGTTTGTAAAGTTTTAGTTTCTGAACATTGTGTGTTTTTATATATAAAAATATGGGAAATATTTTTATATGGTTATTTTGTACAAAAATATGAATATTGTAATTCAGTCCTTGGGTTGGGACCTAATTGCAATATTAAAAAGGTTTTTGAAGAAAGAGTAATTAAATTATTAATTTTTGAATTTTATCAGCATGTAACCGGTTAGAAGGGCTATGTAACCGGTTACACGATGAACTCAGAAAACTGGGTTAGTGCGTTTGATGAGTAATCACGCGTTTTAACCCAGAATTCGCCACGAATCCCACTCGATTCATGGTGGGAGACGCGTGTCGCCTTGCATGCTATCTTAATTTGTCTATAAATAGTGGAATTGCTGAAGAATCAAGGGTTGATTGCTGCAATTCTTGTTGAAGAAGGGTAATTAGGGTTCCAAATTCGTTCTGAGCAATTCGTCTTCTTCTTTGAGAGTTAGAGAGTGAAACACACCTTTCTGGAAAGCTTAAATCAAGAGCTTTCCAGTGATATACACCTTGTAAGTTGAGTGTTCGTGTGGGTGGAGGAATCAAGCTTGGAAGCTAAGAGTTTGAGTCTGAGTTCTCTGTTGTTCTGGTTCTGGAAGCTGAATTCCAGATTCGATTTTGGTAAGCATAGTTAACCTTTAAGTCTCAAACCTCTTTGATTCTCTAGTGCATGTTACCTACTTTGAATTCTAACTATTTTCCCCAATTTCTTTGGCCAAGTGCTATGTCAAATCTTCTGGTTTTTGGACCCTGTCAAACCTGTTTGGGGACTGAAAATGGAGATTGTGGATTCTGGGGAGATCTGGCAAATTCCAGTGATTAGATTCATCAAGCACGAACCTAATGTAAGGGGGAAGCTTACTATTTGCTAGAATGAGAATAAATTGTGGTAGAATATAGGATGAGTCACCAAGAGACTCAAAGGGCATAAGTTGAAATGGATAGATGGCTTGGAGGCCAATTTGAGCTCAATTGCTGTTTTGAGCAATGTTATCTGGATGCATGCAAGCTATGTTGATGTTGATTTCATGACTTAATTGGATATTACGTGAATTGATGCATTAAGTTGTGAAATATGTGCAATTATGTGGAATTTGTGTATCCAAATTGAATTGCATGCAAGATAGATATGTTTCTGTGTTTAAACATATTTATTTAAGGTATATGTACTCTGTTAAAGGTTGAAATTTGGTTAGATTTGAGTAGTGAAGAGAATGGTTTGTTAAAACTCATGTTTTAGTATCAGACTGCATAATCTAATCGGTTACTCGATATTCGTAACCGGTTAGACCCTGTTAAAATGCAAAAGAAAATAAGTTTATAAAATCAGCATTTTGGTCTTATAAATCCTACTCAAATCTAGGCCTTAATTTCATGGAAAACAATCTGAAAATAAGTTGATTTTATTGTAATAATTCAGATTGAAAATTGAGAGTTAATACCTTAAGGTAATGAGATAGCTTCGAGAGGAAATTATGCTCATTGGACAATGAAAGGTGATTTAGACTTTTGAATGATATAAACAGTGATTTTGAGGTATAAACATTGTTAAACTGGTTTATGGATTGGGTAAGGAATTTAAGAAAAAGGGTTTTCTGAATTACAATGGTAAACAGTTCAGGTCTGTAATTCTAACCGGTTAGCCTGGAGCTGTAACCGGTTAGTACCTGAATCTGAAAAATAAAAAGTTAAGTTTTTGAATACCATTGACTTTGTTTTACCCAATCTAAGTTTAATGACATGTTTTGGGATATTTCAAAGGAGAATTTTTGTGTCAAAGACTATACCTCAAATAAATCATTCAAAAGAGAAATTGGAATATTTCTAAATCACAGTAATTAATGGAAAGACCAACCTTAGTAATTATGCATGCAATACATGCATAGAGAAAGGTAATGAGATAGGTTGGCAACGATAGTTTGTGATGTTCGGGTACTTGACCCTGTACTTTAGGAGTACTAAACTGATGCAACCAACTTGATGACACATTCTGGGAATGTGGCCATTGTCTGGGACATGGTTTCTTGGACACGTTCTGGGAACGTGATGCACACTCTGGGAGTGGTGCTTGATTTCATTCCAAGTTTGGTTTGCGATACGTTCTGGGAACGTATGCGAGTGTTCTGGGAACACATTGGGATAATAATAGAATTAAAGATAAAACCAACCTTGATGATTGTGCATTCATATAGAATGGAAGTTGGTTGGTAGGAACGTTTATCATATTCTGGGAATATGAGGAGGGTACTCCGGGAGTACCAAATTATAACCTACTTGATGACACATTATAGATATGTGGCCAGTGTCTGGGACCTGGTTTTATACGTTCTGGGAACGTATGTTGGTGTTCTGGGAACACTTTGATAAGCAACCTACCGGATGACACATTATAGATATGTGGCCAGTGTTCGGGACCTGGTTTTTATACGTTCTGGGAACGTATGCGTTCTGGGAACGTGATGCACACTCTGGGAGTGATGCTTATTTATCCAAGTAAGGTTTGCTACACGTTCTGGGAACGTGATGCACACTCTGGGAGTGAATGCTTATCATCCAAGTATGGTTTGGCATTACGTTCTGGGAACGAATGTCAGTGTTCCGGGAACACAACAGTGTATCGGATGGACGTCCAGGATGGACTTTTAGAGGCCTCAGTTGTGGAAGGAAATCATGCATCATGCCACCTGCATTGAAAGAATTGTTATGATTAACCGGGTGTGCTCATATGATTATGCATCATGATTTGCTACATGTTAACTTGTGGATGTTAGTTTTATTCTCATTTGATTATGCGAATATGTGTAGCTAACCCCCATGCCCTTATTAGGTGTTGATCGTGCATCTAGCTTGCACAAGAATTAGTAAGGGGAGATGTCCCTTAGGTGCATGCAGAGTGTAGAAACCGTGGGTTGGGAACCCGTTGTGCAGATATCGAAGATCCGACCAGAAGGATGTTTGGACAAGGGACCAGTGACCAGCTCTATAACATTTCTATTTTTAATAGAATTTATATGATACATATTTTGGAAAAAAGTATCATAAAAGGAATTCAGTTTCATAATTATACTTATTTGGTATTAATGGACTTGTTACACTTGATATATTTTGGGGTACAATAGGATGATTTTACTATGTTTCCGCAAACTCTGATTTTGTTAGTCAACCTCATTACTAATCAAGTGTTTGTGAAAAAGAATTTTCAAGGGAAGGGAAAATTATTATTTTCAGATCTTTTTCCAACGATAACAAGTCCAAGTTTTCATAAACTTCTTACTTTTCTTATAAAGTAAGATGACATAAAATGAGTGTTACAAATTCTTTTAAATAAAAATTATCATATTAAAATAATGCTAAACATTTTGAATACTTTACTTAACTTTTATATATTCAACAATGAATTATGTTTAGTGTTTTTAAATATTTGACTCTAGGACATTCATAAAAATATAATTACTTATTTGATTTGATGACTAAATTATATTTTTAGATGCTCATAAAAAAATAATATCGATTTCTATTTACTATAATTAATAAATAAATAAAGAAAAGTATATGTTAAAAAAAGAAGAAGGAATGAGTGTGTTGTAAGGGCCAAAAACCTATTCTTCTTCAACATGGGGTTCAGCCGCAGCCCCACCCCCTCCTTGCTTCCCCACCATCTTCACGTGGCCATTCTCTCTCTCTGTCTCCCTCGTTTTCGTTCTCTCGCTCGCCTCCCCGTTGGTCGCCGCTGCCACCGCCCCACTTTTGGTTGTCTCCTTCCTTTGATCGGTCTCTCTCTTTCTCCGTTCCAGTCTCTCTCTTTCTCTCACCCTGGATCTATCGTCGCTTGCCGCACCGCCATCACCGCCGTCGTCTTGAGCTCGAAGCCTCTTCAGTCCAGTCACGAATCGCGACTCCCTCCCTCTTTAGATCGGACCGTTGCAGCCACGAAGGAGATCGCGACTCCTCGTTCCTTCTACTGCGTCGCGTGCCGCCGTCGCTCGTGGTTGGTGCTGTCGCCATGATGGAGATCGTGAACGCCGTCGTCCCTCCCCGGTTCGTGTGCAGCAGCCACCACCGAGTATGTTCTCTGTTGGTTGCGAACCAGACCGAAGCCGCCGTTCGTCACGATCTCCACCTTCAAGCTCGCAGCGAAGTCGCCTTTGCCTTGCGTTGTTAGTTCTTGACGCATTTTCAAATCAAACCCTCGCTGGTAAGGTTGTCGTGGTGGATCAACTTGTTGCCTCAGTCCCCGTTGTTCGCTGGGGTGCTGCTGTTGGAGACAACAATGGACCGGTTTTTCCATGAACCGCACGGATAGAGGTTGACCGAACCAGTCTCAATCTCTCCGCTGCTTCAAAAACCATATTCGAGAGTAAACCCCTAATACCTTTTTACCTGCTCTGTGTTATGTTTTAATAATAACAATGATACTAATACTAGTAATAAAAGTTGATTTTTAATATTAATTAGTGATATTATAATATTAAGTTGTTTTTGAATGTTACTATTTTTTGAAAAATGAATGGTAGTATGATGTAGTGTTGATTATTAGTATTGTTTAATAATTTTAATTAGTTATGCTGATTTGTATAATACTGAGTTGACCGTTATGCCGGACAATGAGTTTTTGAAAGTATTTTTGTTAAATGTGTTGGGTCCCTAAGTAAGTGAGTTGTCGTTTAGTTTGGAGGAATTGTCCCTAGGCTAAACAATACTTCAGTTAATTAGGAATCTGATATATTCGGCATAACGTTAATTCGAGTTAAAGCGTCGAATATTAATTTCAAATTAAGGGGAAGTGTAATTATGTGAATGTTATAATTGTAACTTGGATTTATTTTTGAACCGAAAATACTTCCTTTTAGTTCGGAATTAATAGTGTCAAGTAACATAGCATTTCGTTTTGTAACTTGAAGCTAAAACTACTTAACTTTAATGTATTTTTGACGATTATGTTAGTTTTGAAAGTTAGCGTATTTCCAACAAAAAGCTTGTAATGTTTTATTGAGGGAGCAATGGTTTTAAGTTTAAATTACTAGTTGACTTTAATTTATGAATTTTAATTAAATGTTTTCGAAATTAACTTGTTTCGATTTTCAAAGTTAAAGCCCCTTTTTTCGTAAAGCGCATTATATTGATTGTTATTTGATTGGTATGGCCTGGTTAGACGACGAAGGAGCTCTAGAACCTGTCACCACGCTCAAGCAAATGGACTCTGATACGTTTGGTGTAACATCCCCAAATTTGCTAAGTGATTAGGTGCATTAGTGAGTAGGATTTCGATGAGTGTCTTAGTATTCTTAAGTGTCAATTTCGTTTAGAAACGATAGTTGGTATTCGAATTAGTATGTGTTTAAGTGCTTAGAGTGTAGTAGTTAGCTTAGAGTGGGTTTATATGAAATAGAAATAGGTTAGAATAGGTTTGGGGTGAAGAGACATGAATATGTTAGGTTAAGATTGTGGTTTAGAAAGGTTATTTAAGGATTAAGAGCACAGGACTTTAGGAAATTAAGAATAAAAGATCCATATATTTAAACCCAAATTCCACCGTTGGATGTGAAGATAAGTGTCATCGGAAGCTTGCCTCAAAATTTGAGCAAGATCCGACGGTTAACGAAAATTTATGACACTTTGAAGTGCAAAGGAATGGTGGATTGAACCAGTTAATCGATTAAGCCTAGAGTTAATTGATTAAGACTAGAATGATGCACACGACTTAATCGATTAAGCATGAGGTTAATCGATTAAGGCCTGAATGTTGGTTTTGGCCAAAATTACACTGGTTAATCGATTAACCACCCAGTTAATCGATTAACCACTGTTGAATCAGCCTTATAAACTCGTTTTTGAACCATTTTTCACAAATTTTCCTCTCTCTTCTCTCTTCCACACGAATTCTCCCTTCCTCTCTTCCCCTAGGGCTTGTGATTTCACACAGCCACCACCATGAATCCACAAATTAACCCCCAAGTCATCCCCCAACTACTCCCTCATGGATTTCCCTCTCTCAATTTTCAATTCCCTCTCTTTCTCACAAAACCCCCAAATTGAACCCTAAACCCCAAAGTGTTCAATTGGTCAATGGGGTCTCTAATTGGTTCAAGGAGCTTGAGGAGCCATAGGAATCAAGAGAGGAAGCACTTAGGAAGCTTGGATTGGAGTGGGTGTTGGTGCTCCCTCAAATTCTCATCCTTCTCCTCTTCTCTTGAAGAAGTAAGGGGTGTACTTTGGTTTAGTATTAGAGAAAGGGTTTAATTATAGTAATAGAGTTATAAATAGGTGTATTGATTGATTGGTTAGGTTGATGGGTTAGAGGGTATAGTTTAGCTAGAAAATTCTAAGTTCCAATGATGTGTTATTTATGTATGTTATATTAATTGATTTTATAAATTGTTAAAGTAGGAAGTGAAGAACCATAGGAAAGCGACTTAAATTACAGTCCCTGAGACATACCTGAGTATGTCGACTGATTGTTGATTGATATTGTTTGTACGATTATTATTATTAAAGTGTATATAATTAAATTGTAAATGACATTCATATAGTTATGCATTAAATAGGGCCAAGTATTTCTCAATTGAGTTTAAACCAATTAAATGACATTTTTCTAAAGAAAAAAAGAGGGCCTTAAATTCAATTGAGAAACACTTGAGATATTGGATCATGCATGGTGTAAAGGTGGACATTAGGAGTAGGGGAAAAACACACGTCGCTTTGCGATTGATGAGGACAAGAGTAAATGTTAGGAATTACTATGGAGGACTTTGATCTTCCAAAGGACATGGGTTCGCCACCCATGTCGGGGATTGGTTCTTCGCAAACCATAGTAATTCTATTTACTTTGGCTCCTTGTGGCCAGTTGAGGGTGATTTCTGCTAAAGCCAATTTGGGCGAATCAATCCAAATTGTGTGACGAACCCTAGAGGGGTGAAGCACTGTGCAAGCAAGCATGACGAACCCTAGAGGGGTGAAGTGCGGTATGACGAACCCTATAGGGGTGAAGTACTTCGGTTGAGAAATGCTTACTCCTGGTCGGTTTTTCCCTAGAGTGGAGGGGGGTATGTGAGGAGGTTGTGTTGTTATTGGAAAAAAAAGGGAAAAGTGTTATAGGTACATTGTGTGAAGAACCCTCCTTCGGGGAGAATGTGAAGCACAATGTACCCAATTGTTAAAAGTTAAAGTGAAAAAGTGTTAAAAGTGTTAAGGTACATTGTGTGAGGAACCCTCCTTCGGGGAGAATGTGCAGCACAATGTACCCAATCGTTAAAAGTGTTAAATTGTCATTGTTAAAAGTGTGAAAGTGAAAAGGGAAAGTGTGATTGCATTGTATAGATGTTTTAATTCGTCGAATCCGATCCAATTGTTAAAGTGTTTAAAATGAAATGAAATGTTAATATTGGATTCGAGAATTAAATCACCTAAGTGTGACGTTAGCAGAGCATAACCATGTGTTTGAGCATTATAGCATTATATTAAAGTATTATACCCTCTATACTAATAGTTATTAAACTGAATAGTGTTGTGGTGTTTTATTTGCTAATTGAATTGTGAATTGTATAACTGTTATTGTTTGTGTATGAATATGCTTCTTTATGATTTATTTTTGTTTTTAAACGTTTTCTTTGATCTAAATTTCAAAGTACTCACCCTTATAGTGGACATATTAGGTACACCAAGGAGACAGACACACAGAATATCAAGGCCGGGAAAGTGATACTCTTGTTGGAGAGTATATTGTTAGGGTGACCTCACGGTCCCATTTGTAGGGCAACCATTCATAGGTTTATTTTGTAATAAAAATAGATTTTTGTAAATGTAATTGTAATTAATGGTTTCATTTTGTTTAAGCAATTTGTTAAATTGTAGATTTATATGTATGTCCTTTATTTTTGTTAAGTTTTAAAGTATGTTATAGAACTATTTATATTGAATTGAAAGTTTTGTTAGATCCAGTGAGAATGTTTTGATAATGACAAAGGTTTTGAACAAGCTACAAATGGTTTAATCAAGCTCAAGTTTGAAGAAGTTCAACAAACAATCAACACTCAACATTGATGAAGAGAGAGCAAGCTCATGAAGACTTAGTTTGTGTTTTATTGTAATATCTTTAGCCTCTCAAGTCTTTTATTTTTATGAGTTTGGGTAGAGTATATAGAGGGTAGTGAATCTTTATCAAGGTCATGATTATATCATAATTTGAGTATTCACTTAACCTAAAATCAATAGGTGGCTTAAAGGTTTGAAAGAAAAGGTTTAGTTTTGAGAAAACAAGTTTTTAATTGAATTTAGCAGTGACTAATCGATTAATGTGTTAGGGTTAATCGATTAACATACATGTTACAGTGGTTAATCGATTAAGCCATGTGTTAATCGATTAACACGTGCAGAATCAGTTTTTAAAATAAGCTTTTCAAGGCAAAATCAATTTCTATTGTTTTCCAACTTTTGGGTATTCTATATAAACCTTTTTCCTAATCATTGTGATCATTTTTTGAACATCATTTTTACATCAAGTTTACAAAGATCAAAGCCACTCTATTCTCTCTCACTTTCATAGATCAAAGCTTTTAACTTTTACATTCTTTGATCAAGAATCTTTGAATCTCTTATGTTGATATTTTCATAGCTCTTGAAAGAGATTCATAGGATTGTCATTGTTTTCATTTTGGTTGTAATCATTGCAAAGAAGGCAAGCTATCTACAACAAAGGAAGACTTGGTGGTTGTTCATCAAGCAAAAGTTATCTTGGAAGTCTTGTTGTGTTAGCAAGCAATTGGAAGTCTTGTTGTGATAACAAGCAATTGGAAGTCTTGGTGTGAGGCATCATCAAGCAAGTGGAAGACTTGTTGTGGGGATATCAACAAGCAAGAGAAGAGGTTACATTAGATTCAATAGGATTGCAAGGTAAGGGTGTGGTATCTCTTGTAGGCTATCAAGAAGGGAGTCTTGAGAGGCATTTACTTGTAATTTGAGAACTCTAATTCCTCATAGTGAAGAATCTCTCTTGATTTAAGAGGGGACTGGATGTAGCTTTCAAGTGGATGACAGTGAACCAGGATAAATCACTGTGCAGTATCTCTAAACTCTTAAATCTTTACATTCAAGTCATTTAAATATTGTTCTTGGTTGAAAACCTAGAAAAGATTGATTTTCTTAATTGATTGAATTGAATCTTAATTGTGCAAATTGATTTGGGGAAAATCATTTTCATAACCTAGGTAATCAATAAGAATATTGGTGTTAATCAATTCCGCTTTATCTCTGATCTTATGTGTTAATTGATTGATTTTCGTATTTGATTAAAACTGAATTTTCATCAGATACTGTTCAGATTAATCGATTAAGTTGATTGTTAATCGATTAGTTTTTAAGCAGCTTTCGGCATTAATCGAGTAACGCTTTAGTTAATCAATTAGTTTGAAAGTAAGCTTCGGCATTAATCGATTAGTACTGAAGTTAATCGATTAAGACAGTATATTTTTTTTGTAAAAATCATTCGTTTTGATCGTTTCGATTCGTTTCTTTCGAAAATCTTTCAAGGTCTCTCTAACACCTATTCAACCCCCTATTCTAGGTGTTCTCCTAGTTATTTCACCCACCGATTGTAATTTTTACAAGTTTTAATTTTATTGGATTGAAAACTGTTCTGGACTGACAGGTGTAAATTCTATTCGGGAGAAAGTCCGATTTACAAAGGAAACTCTGTCAAAATTTTTATAAACCCCGAATATTTTCTCTAATAAATGTTAATTAAAAGTATTTTCTGAAAGTATAAAAAGTAGGATGTTACATTTGGACATTATCGTGCAAAAAGATAACATGTCTTTGGAAAAGCTAGGTAAGAGGGGTGTTACCTTAGCTTAGGGAATGTAGTTCTAGGTAGTTTACAGTGATAATTAAGACCAAGTGATTTTGTATGTTAATGAACCTTACGGTAACCGGTAATAATAAAGAATAATGAATTAAGGAAAAGAATAGAAAGTCCTCCCTTGACAATTTATGTTTTAAATGCATGATGTGATTATTGGTATTTGATGTTTGATATTTTTTTGGAAATATGTATGTGTGGTTGAATGCATTAATTGTTGTTGCTTGAGTATGTTTGTATGTGAAAGAGAAAAGTGAAAAGAAAAGAAACGATATTAATGTGTTAAATAAAAAGGAAGAAATATGGTTGAATAATTGGATTAAAGTAAAGAAAAAAAAGAATTTGATAAGAGAGTAGAGAACTTGGTACGCGGATGCCAGGCCAAGTAAATACGCCCGGATAGGTGCATTGGTTGCTTAAGTCGCACAATTTGATGGCGTGCGTAGCGGTAAGACGCCCCTGGATAGGTGCGCAGTGGTGGGTTTGTAAAACATTAAAAAGATGATTAATTAAGCTTTGTGAATGTCAGGCCATGTATAAGTACGCCCGGATAGGTGCATTGGTTGCATAAACAACACGATTTAATGGCGTGCTCAGAGGTAAGACGCCCCTGGATTGGTGCGCAGTGGTGAGTTCACAAAACGGTAAAAAGGAAAGATAATAGGATATTGAAAATGAATTGAAAGGTAATATGATGTTGAGAAAGAATTGAAAAAGAATAAGATGTTGAAAAAGGATCGAACGAGAGAAAGAGTTGAATAAGATCTGAATGAGAAGCGTGAATAAAAAGTAGTGATTTATATCAGGAGACAGAGAATAGGATTTGTATGAAATGATAAGTGTTTGTGAATGGAATGAATTTGTTTGGAATTGTCTTGCATTTTATGTGACGATTTGTCGTATTGTCTATGACTTAGTTATTATTATATCTATTTAGAATTCGTTCGCTAAGTTCTGTGTAATGCTCAGCTCTTAACTGTTTTTATACAGGTACCGAGATTGAGCTTGCATTATTATCGGTCGAGCAGGAGTACGCTCCACCACGTGGAGTGTAATGTTGTCATGAGCGGACCATAATTTATATTATAAATGTTATTTTGGAAATTAAAATGTGTATTAGTGTATGTATGCCCTGAAACTTGTATTAATCGGGCGTTAGAATTAACCTGGTTGTAATATTATTATGTTTTATGCTTTAAAATTTCTCTGGTCTGAATAGGTACAAACAGGAAATTTTGTGAAAGTCCGAAAAATAGAGGAAACTCTGCCGGATTTTTGTTGAACTGTTCAAGTACCGTTTTTAATAAACCTTAACTTAACTAATTAAATGTGAGGGTGTTACAGATTGGTATCAGAGTAGTTTTTCCTCGGCTTTGGAGTGTGGACTCACAACTCCTGTGGTTTACTCACCAAGCGAGTAACCAATAGATAGTTGGATGTCTAAGTTAGTTAGATTAAGAATTTGAATTTAGTGAACTTAGTACAACATCTCGTAAGTTATAGTTGATTTCTTAGTGTTTGTTCCGGACTTCGTAAAGTGTTCGAATCCAATAGTCTTAACTGTTGTATTGTCACACATGGAAAACATATAATTGTCAACACTAAGGGAAGTGAAAGACCCCAACGGGCTAGGGCATACTAGTTGTCACCCCAACGGGAAGGATTAACCCTTAGGATTGAATCAAGTGCACGAATTCCAAATGTGAAAATTCACACAAAATAATTCAAATAAAATTTTCATACAAGAGCAATAACAAGTTGTTCATTGTATGACAAAAAATTCAGTTAATGCGGAAATGATTTTACCCCTCAATGGATTGTAAGGTTGGGCTTGATCACCCCAATGTTTGCATTAATTGGAAGGTACTATCACTAAAGTTTTTGAGTTTAAGAGTATAACTTGTTTAGGTGAATTACCCTATTGATTTGAAAGGTTAGCACCTGAGTCTATCTTTGGTTCATAATCTTTACAATCTCTTATACGTCAAGAAGTTGATTATTTGGTAATTCTTTTCAATCCCATTTGCCTCGTGACCATCGTAGACTCGAATTGTCCCTTGCAAAGTCTAAATACATGCTTGCTAGGTTGGAACATTCCAAGTAACATGGAATCATTTTCATGTGACCCATGATTGGATGATCATGTTTATTTTGTTCATGCCTCTTAATATTTGCAAAGAGGTAACTCCTGAGACCCTATCCTTATTCCTTGTTAGAAACTGAAAATGATTTTTTTTAATATAATCTCTTGACTTGTCTTATCCTTCGATTCAATTGACATTTTCATGAGTCTATTATATCGTGTGTAACATCCCCATTTTTATGAAATGAATAATTCAAATGAATAGTAAACTTTACAAAATAGTTCTAAAAATTTGTTATGGGATGTACAACATAGTATCGTAAAATCGTAAATTTAGTTCTTTTAATTTCATTTCCTTCGTCCTTCTCCATAGTGAATCTCTGGTTCTTGCTCCTTTGCCAACAGTACCTAAAATGTGGGACCACAAGGAGTGAGATATTTCTCTATACTTTAAGTAAAAGAATTAAGAAAATAATAATAAGACCAAAAGAAGTAAACCTGTTATTAGTAAACCCTTAAGAATTCTATTATTCCCAATATAAGTAAACTTCCATTTCGGTTGCAGTATTTGCTTCTTAACCGGTTATTAGATTATTCTAACCGGTTAGGTTAGGAATCTTGCTACTTTATAGTTTCAGCATATTGGTTTTCCGTATTTTAATTGTATTTTATAATTCAGAGCTTAACTATAATATACTTATAATTCACCCATGACACACATAATTCCACATTCGTTCATAATTATTCAAGTCAATCAACACCCACAGGGGTGTCTCAGAATATCAATTAAATCATCTTCCTAAGGTTCCATTTAATAGTTTTATTCTTGATTATACTTCAGAGAATACATCATCATGTGTTTATTATATAAACATAAATACTAACAATAATAATTTCACTTCAACCACAAGAGTTTTTATTCTTTTAAGTAGGTTGTTCTCCCTAAATCTATCTATATATATATATATATATCCTTTCTCCTAGTATCATTAGGATTTCCCTAATTCTTAAACTTAAAGGATAGGAAATAGCTCCTCCTTACCTTGGTGGAGAAAAACCCCTAGAGGCAAAGCCTTGGAACCATTACCCATTCTTGTTTCCCTTCCCCTAATCTTCTCCTTAGACTCTCCTTAGCCTTGAAGTGCTTCTTCTTCCTTTTCTGAAGTAAAATATGATGATGAAGGGATGAGGTGAGAGGTGGTGAAGAAAACCTTGAAATTGATGGAGGAAAAGAATAGATTGATGATGAAAAAGAGATGAGGACTTGATTTGATGAAGGGAAAAGATGATTTGATGAAGGGAAAAGGTGATTATGAAGAGGAGAATCAAGAACCCTAAGTTTGCCAAACTGGGTCGTGAATGAGGGATGAGTTTTGCATAAATAAGCCCTGCCAACCGACTTACAATTTGGTGCAGAAGAGTCGTGGATATCGATATCCACCTATGGATATCGATATCTAATATCGATATGCCACATTGGATATAGATATCCAATGTTAAAAATAACAGCACCTTTCGCAATTCTATTCGCCATAACTTCTTTGTTAACCGTTGGATCTTGCTCAAATTTGAAGATAACCTTCCTAACATATTTATCTTCAAATCCAATGGTTGGTTTTGTATTTTGAGCTCTAAATATTAAAATCCTAATTCTTCTCCCTATTTAGAAACTTTAACTATTCTCTAACTATTCTTGGTTCTAATATCTATCACTGGGTTTTTCCTACCACTCTTCACCTCTTAAATCCACTAATCTCCTAATTAAACTTGGGAATTAAATTAGAGATGTTACAATTCTCCCCCACTTATGGGAATTTCGTCCCCGAAATTCAGTTAATGTCGGAGAGGTGGGGAGAAATGAAATTATTTAGCTTACCCTAGAATTCTAGGGTTTAATAGTCCAAGGTGTGTCTTACTTAATTGGGGTATTCGGTTCTCTTGGGATATTTCCTATATCCATAGAGTTCACTACTTGGTTTTCGATTATTTATACACTATAACTTAATCCAAACATCATGGAACGATTTTCCTAAGGGATTTTCGGACTTAACAATCCATAACATAATTAACTTTAGGATACACTTTGATTACATTCCTTGAATATCATTCTTAGGGTTTTATAAGTACAATACCAAGCTATCTAAGGTTTCATGATATATATATAGAGAGAGAGAGTATTGGAGAAGCTTCTCGAACTTAGCTACATATCCTTCTATACTCTGGGTTTCTTGTTTCAGATTAAGAAATTCTATCTCTTTCCGTTGACTAACTTCTTATAGAGAATGGCTTTCCTAAAATTTTCCTTTGAATGACTCCCAGATGATTTCCCTTGATTCTGATCCCAGATATCGTCTGGTGTTTTTCCACCAGTAATTGGTTTCTTCGATTAACACATAGGTAGCCAATAAGACTCTTATTCCAGTTTCCACGAAGAGCATAAGGATTCCATAACGACGGGGAATGGATTCTACTTTCGCGAATCGGAGTAATGCCTAAGGCTCACAGAAACACTAGTAGAGCTTTGGATATCACTAGTGGATAGGCGAAAACTCTTGAAATTTAAAACGCTTCCTTAAGCATTAATTTGGATCAATGAAATTTAATTCATACATTGGGTATACGGAAACACTTCCACTTCAACCTCCTTCGAGCGAGATAAACAAAGAAACTCGATTGGATTGGACAACGATTAGAAAGGTTACTAGAATCTGCTATTTCTATCACCATTGAAACTTACACTACCTTCGGAATTTAAGAACCGGATTAAGTCTACTACCTGGTGACGGTCGTTGAGTTAGACTGCCTTCCCCTAAGGCTTGGAAACTATAACATCTATGAACAATTAAGTTCTTGATCTATTAAGGGGTTGGGAGTATCCACTCCCCCACTTAGAGCTAAACTAGGTTTCTATTTTACCTCGGGTTTATCAAACTAATTATGTTATTTAGGTTTTAACTACATTAGACGCATTTCTTCACCTGTGTCAATTATATATATAGTTAATTAGTATTCATTAGATTCATTATAATATTTTATGTATAAATTTCGACAGAGCTTCCTCTAAAATATAGATTTTTCCCAATTACTAAAGACTTGTCGGAACCTGTTTTATTAATTCTAAATATACTTCATCGTGCACAGGCATGCTTCAGTCTCTTACATTTGCACTTTAATAAATTCCAAAATTAATGAATACATACGAGAGGAATAATTGCTCATCATTTAGGATTTAAAACATTCTCTTATCAAGATATAGATGTAAAAGTTATTTTAGCAAATTGTTTTCTAACAAAATTATATATGTATTACTCATATATATATATATATATACCTCAGATTTACTATAGTTTTTACCATCCCCGGAGTCTACTACGGAACTCGACTTAATAAATTTTAACTAATTCAATCTTACTAGAAAAATTGGAGTATGGATATCGATATCCTCTTGTGCATATCGATTTGAACAATCGATATCCTCAAGCTGGATATCGATATCCATCCTGTTTTTCTGCATACTGATTTGAGTTTTGAAGTACCAAATCTCAATATACTTTACTTTAACCATTCTCAACCCAACATAGATCAATATCAAATACAAATACACTTGTTCATGCATAAATTCAACAACCATAACATCAACTTCATATAAGATTCAAGTTACACATTTTATATATATATCCTTAAAATTTTTACTTAAATTTTGCCTTCTCACATTATTCCCCCTATTTCTTGCACATTATACTGTCTACCAAAAATTAAAGGACTCAGACGTCAGCAGGATTAGTCCCATGTTTTGCAAAAGAGTTATTTTCTTTCCATATCCCATATTTAAACCTTTTAGATATTCGATAACTGTACCATCCAACAAATGTAAATATTGGGGTGATCAGTCCCAATTTCACATTCCATTAGTGGTGACAGCTCTCGCTATTTATATCCATTTTCTGCTTGTCTTGCACCAAACTCCTAGTGAGCTCTCCTAGGTTTTTGGTGTCAGAATTTATTATTTTTACTACTTTCCAATACTTTCCATTTGTAAACAATTTACCTTTCCTTTATTATGTTTTTATTTCCCTTTTTGGGTTTTCACCCTATCTCATCCATTTCCCTTTTTCCTTATCATTAGTATTGCTGTATGAGACATTCCGTATTATTTTTTCCATTCCATTTAATTTCCTCACTTCACCCTCCACTATATTGGAAAAGATCAACTAGGAGTAAGCGTTCCCCAACCAATGCTTGCTCAATACGATGTTGGGTGGATTTCCCCAAAGCACTGTGGGAAGCTATCCAGTCCAGTGTACACCGTACAATTTGGGCCGTTTTACCCAAATTGGTTTTAGCAGGAACCACTTTGCACTAGTCATGATGTGTATAAGTGACCGATAAAAACTATTACAGTGTGCACAGGACCAATCCCCGACTTATCCAGTACTTCATCCCTTTGTAGAATACCTCATACTGGCTTAGGTCCTCTAGTGGATCAAAGTCCTCTATAATAGTTTTCCGTGATTGTTTAATTAACGCAATCTAGTCACTATGACACTCTCGTCCGTTGATTCTATGAAACCTTCGCATGACTGTCCTTCGGTCCATAGAATGTTCTCGTATCTTTTCCAATTTCCTAACGTCCTTCCTCACTTCTTAATATTCGCTTTTTGTGCTACAATTTACATTCTCAATTAAGTTAAATTTTGATTGATAAACCTCCAAAATGAAATGGCTTAATTGATTTAGAATCCCACTCTTTACTATTTCCATAAAGCAAATATTATATGGTGGCTTCCAAACCAATTAAGAATTTCCAAATGATTTTGATTCCAAAAATTCCTTCACATCAACTAATAATAGATTGAATTGAGAATGTATCCTGTCCACATTGATTGGTCTGCAAAGGTCATTGAAAAGGGAATTGAAATATTAATCTTTGAACACTTTACCTTTCACAAAGAAATCAAGCCATTTGATTGTTATTTAATTTGATTCAAAATCGTTTAATTCCCAAAATCTTCCTTTTCATTGAACTTTGTAGAGTATTCACTCATTAATTATGGTGTGGTGCATAATGCAACTGATTCTCAAAGGAACTTAAATCATCACCTCTGTTGATTTGCAAACAAATTTTCACATTTTACAAAATCGATCTTCCATTATATTTAATTTCCATTGAAAATATAACATACTTTCTAACAAAAGTTTCCATCAATGTAGCCACTGGGAAAGGGCTAAATTTCCAAAACTTATTGGCTTCCAACTGGAGCCTTTTAAATAGTACTTGTATAAAACAAAAGAATTTAAATCCTAAAATTATTCTTTCCTTTCCAGTGACGTAAATATATTCATTATGCACCATCCCACAACCAATCTCCCTCTTCTTATGCCATAACCATTTATTTCCATTTGTCTCATACAACAATATTGTGGCACTGGTCAGTCTTCGAGTGTCTCGACGGGCACTGGACCCATGTCCAGCAGTCTTCGTCGACACGGTCAACCAGGCACTTCCATTTTATTACCATGTAACCATATTAAGGATGAGATTTTTACCTTTAGGCCAAATTTCCAAAATTTTATTTCCAAATATCAATACCCATTTTCACAAGTATTCACCAAAAGTTTGCTTATCATTCCTTTCTTGATATTATAATCCTTACTTCCTTGTCTTTTAGAAACATTTCCTTTTATGTCTTTTAATCCCTTAGAATTAGCCAAAAAGATTTTTCACATTCCTTTGGTGCTATACTTTTTGACTTTCATGTAATTAATAAATCACCACACATTATATATTATATATATATATATATATATACATATATACCCTATCAACAACCTTTGACACATAATAAAATGTGTCTCACTCTTTGTAGTGTGGTAAAAGAGCTTGAAACAGGAGATTCACAACATATTAGGGACCGATTTCCCTCAGGCCGAAAGGAAAGAAACGCTCTGATACCATAATGTAACATCCCCATTTTTATGAAATGAATAATTCAAATGAATAGTAAACTTTACAAAATAGTTCTAAAAATTTGTTATGGGATGTACAACATAGTATCGTAAAATCGTAAATTTAGTTCTTTTAATTTCTTTTCCTTCGTCCTTCTCCATAGTGAATCTCTGGTTCTTGCTCCTTTGCCAACAGTACCTAAAATGTGGGACCACAAGGAGTGAGATATTTCTCTATACTTTAAGTAAAAGAATTAAGAAAATAATAATAAGACCAGAAGAAGTAAACCTGTTATTAGTAAACCCTTAAGAATTCTATTATTCCCAATATAAGTAAACTTCCATTTCGGTTGCAGTATTTGCTTCTTAACCAGTTATTAGATTATTCTAACCGGTTAGGTTAGGAATCTTGCTACTTTATAGTTTCAGCATATTGGTTTTCCGTATTTTAATTGTATTTTATAATTCAGAGCTTAACTATAATATACTTATAATTCACCCGTGACACACATAATTCCACATTCGTTCATAATTATTCAAGTCAATCAACACCCACAGGGGTGTCTCAGAATATCAATTAAATCATCTTCCTAAGGTTCCATTTAATAGTTTTATTCTTGATTATACTTCAGAGAATACATCATCATGTGTTTATTATATAAACATAAATACTAACAATAATAATTTCACTTCAACCACAAGAGTTTTTATTCTTTTAAGTAGGTTGTTCTCCCTAAATATATATATATATATATATATCCTTTCTCCTAGTATTATTAGGATTTCCCTAATTCTTAAACTTAAAGGATAGGAAATAGATCCTCCTTACCTTGGTGGAGAAAAACCCCTAGAGGCAAAGCCTTGGAACCATTACCCCTTTTTGTTTCCCTTCCCCTAATCTTCTCCTTAGACTCTCCTTAGCCTTGAAGTGCTTCTTCTTCCTTTTCTGAAGTAAAATATGATGATGAAGGGATGAGGTGAGAGGTGGTGAAGAAAACCTTGAAATTGATGGAGGAAAAGAATAGATTGATGATGAAAAAGAGATGAGGACTTGATTTGATGAAGGGAAAAGATGATTTGATGAAGGGAAAAGGTGATTATGAAGAGGAGAATCAAGAACCCTAAGTTTGCCAAACTGGGTCGTGAATGAGGGATGAGTTTTGCATAAATAAGCCCTGCCAACCGACTTACAATTTGGTGCAGAATAGTCGTGGATATCGATATCCAATAACGATATGCCACATTGGATATAGATATCCAATGTTAAAAATGACAGCACCTTTCGCAATTCAATTGGCCATAACTTCTTCGTTAACAGTTGGATCTTGCTCAAATTTGAAGATAACCTTCCTAACATATTTATCTTCAAATCCAACGGTTGGTTTTGTGTTTTGAGCTCTAAATATTAAAATCCTAATTCTTCTCCCTATTTAGAAACTTTAACTATTCTCTAACTATTCTTGGTTCTAATATGTATCACTGGGTTTTTCCTTCCACTCTTCACCTCTTAAGTCCACTAATCTCCTAATTAAACTTGGGAATTAAATTAGGGATGTTACGTCGTGCCTCTCTAATGTGTAGTAAGCAAAATCTCCTATCCTATCTAGAATGGTGTTGACATCCAAGAGAATCTTAATTCCGCTCACATTTATCCAATATTATCGTGCTATTGTCAAATTGACAATCCTTGAGTCAATAAAATTGTCAGTGATGGTTTACCCTACATTCTCCCTTACTAGATTAGCTATTCTATGCCTTGCGAAGAGTTTAGCAAACTCATGGAGTTCGACATCGGCATGAAGTGTACCTCTCAGCTTGCAAGTTAACTAAGACCCTCGTGCTACGTGTAGTGCTTGTTTATAGTTATGTTTGTCTCAGTTTGTTGGAACAAACGTCAAGAATTCTCGGATTAGCGAACCTTGATCTTACCATAGTAGAAATCCTAAACAGGAACTCAACCGAACTCATTTGTGTTAAGGAAAGGATGTATAAGCGTGAAGCAAACTTTGGATTTATGGAGTCGGAAATAGATTTGAGAAACACCAAAGAGTATTGATCTTGGAGCATCATAAGTGGGGGAATGAACCCGAACAGAGTTAGATATAATAGTCAGATGCCCTATTTAAGTGGTGGCCCTCCATTCACTTGAACCAATCAGACTTTCAGGGATGAAATTCTCCTAAGTGGGAGAGAATTGTAACATCCCGAATCTTGGCCCTAGTATAATTATAAAATAATAATAATAATAACAATAATGGAGATTAGGAATAATAAATTAAGGTCCCTTTTAGTATAACAAAAGTGTTAGGAAATATTGGAATCTTAACACCCTGATTTCTTTAATGTTATAAATTATAAGTTTTATTGAATTAAGTAATTGTTTCCCGGAATTTATCATTTAAGTGTTGGATATTTTCATAAAATACATTATGTTAATTATGAAAGAGTATCTTACTATATTTAAAGTGAATTCTTTTAAAGAAAAATTATCATATTAAAATAATGCTAAACATTTTGAATACTTTACTTAACTTTTATATATTCAACAATGAATTATGTTTAGTGTTTGACTTTAGGATATTCTTAAAAATATAATTACTTATTTGATTTGATGACTAAATTCTATTTTTAGATGCTTATAAAAAAATAATATTGATTTTTATTTACTATAATTAATAAATAATTAAAGAAAATTATATGTTAAAGAAAAGGAATGAGTGTGTTGTAAGGGCCAAAAACCCTATTCTTCTTCAACATGGGGTTCAGCCGCCGCCCCCCCTCCTTGCTTCCTCACCATCTTCACGTGGTCATTCTCTCTCTCTGAGTCCCTCGTTTACGTTCTCTCTCTCGCCCTCACCGTTGGCCGCCGCCGCAACCGCCCCACTTTTGGTTGCCTCCCTCCTTTGATCGGTTTCTCTCTCTCTCTCTCTCTCTCCGCTCCAGTCTCTCTCTTTCTCTCACCTTGGAGCTGTCGTCGCTCGTCGCACCGCCGTCATCTCGAGCTCGAAGCCTCTTCAGTCCAGTGGCGAATCACGACTCCCTCCCTCTTCAGATCGGACCGCCGCAGCCACGAAGGAGATCTCGACTCCTCGTTCCTTCTATTGCGTCGCGTGCCGCCGCCGCTCGTGGTTGGTTCTGCCGCCATGATGGAGCTCGTGAACACTGTTCTTCTTCCCCGGTTCGTGTCCCTGGTTCGTGTGCAGCAGCCACCGCCGAGTATGTTCTCTGTTGGTTGCGAAACAGATCGAAGTCGTCGTTCGTCACGATCTCCACCTTCAAGATCGCAGGGAAGTCGCCTCTGCCTTGGGTTGTTAGTTCTTGACGCGTTTTCAAATCAAACCCTCATCGGTAAGGTTGTCGTGGTGGATCAGCATGTTGCCTCAGTCCCCGTTGTTTGCTGGAGTGCTACTGTTTGAGACAACGATGGACCAGTTTTGCCATGAACCGTACGGATAGAGGTTGACCGAACCGGTCTCGATCTCTCCGCTGCTTCAAAAACCATATTTGAGGGTAAACCCCCAATACCTTTTTACCTGTTCTGTGTTATGTTTTAATAATAACAGTGATACTAATACTAATAATAAAAGTTGATTTTTAATATTAATTAGTGATAATTATAATATTATGTTGTTTTTGAATGTTACTATTGTTTTGAAAAATGAATGGTAGTATGATGCAGTGTTGATTTTAATTAGTATTGTTTAATAATTTTAATTAGTTATGCTTATTTGTATAATACTGAGTTGACCGTTATGTAAAGCAATGTGTTTTTAAAAGTATTTTAGTTAAATGTGTTGGGTCCCTGAGTAAGTGAGCTGTCGTTTAGCTTGGTCGAATTGTCCTAGGCTAAACAATACCTTAGTTAATTAGGAACCTGATATATTCGGCATAACGTTAATTCGAGTTAAAGCGTCGAACATTAATTTCAAATTAAGGGGAAGTGTAATTATTTGAATGTTATAATTGTAACTTGGATTTATTTTTGAACCGAGAACGCTTCCTTTTAGTTCGGAATTAATAGTGTCAAGTAACATAGCATTTGTAAGGTCCTATATTTTAATATATGAAATAAAAGTATTTTATCAATATTAGTATCATTAAAATAGTTAATTTTCCCTATTTTAGCAAAAACACTTGAGTATTTTAGGAAAGACTCGAGTATTTTAAGTAGCTGTTTGGAAATTTGAATTTTTAAATAAACACTCGAGTATTTTGGAAAACACTCGAGTATTTTATGCAGACCTGAAAGTGTATAAGTTAGTTTTCATTTAATTTTCGCACCAAAACGCGGTTTCTCGAGTCTTCAAGCACAGAGCTGGACTTTACTTCGATTTGAAGTATTCCTAGGCTATAAATAAGTGCTTAGTTGAAGCATCCAATACCTTTAATCATCCAAAAACCGAATTTCAGTTTCAGACTTTCAGTTTTTCAGAGCACACTTTGATCTCTGATTTCTCCTTCGTTTCTCAATCAAATCCTTCGAAACCAAAACACAAATCAAAGTTCTAGTTCCAATCTTGAATTAGAACCAAGAATCACATCAAATAAGCCCCTGTAGTTCGAGTTCTAGATCATCAAAGTTTGAAGATCAAAGCTGTGAAAACAGAGTAGTTTTCAGCATCAAGTATTCATCTTCATTGAATTTGTTTGGTAATTTCAGGGACCCTTTTTGTGTCAAACTTGTTCCTGATTGGAGTTAGTATATCCTAGTTTGTTAAACTAACTTGTTTCACTCTTTTTCATGCCAAATCCGTGGTGAAATCTGTGGCCAAAGTCAGCCTGTTCAACCCCTTTTTCACAAGTCCAGAATTCGAAATTTTGATCCAGCCAATTTCCTTGTTGTTTAAATATGTTGTTTAGCTTCTCTGAGGTAAGGGAGGAGTTATCTAATTGCTAGAATGAGTAATCTCAAGCTAGAAATGTAGGAACCTCACAAGGTTCATCAAGGGACGAAGTTGGAATTGGGGATATGACTTGGAGGTCATAAACCTAAGGTTTTCTGATTCAAACAAGTTTAAATGGACCCAATAATGCTTACTGGATTAATTTTTGAAGTTAAAATCAAGTGGAAATAAATTTCATATCTTGAAATGGTTATTTTCCAAGTTTGTATTGATTATGTGATTTGATGTTGATTTATGTTATTATGTGCTTGTTTATGTGTTATAACATGTTCATTGTATGTGTTTATGCCTCTGTTTTGCATAATAATGGAAAAACAATGCATAGAATTCGAATTGGAACTTAAAGTGCATAAACTGGTGCTGTTGCAGTAAAAACACTCGAGTCTTTTGAGAACCACTCGAGTATTCTGGGTAAATGAAGAACCACTCGAGTCTTTCTTCAAAGACTTCAAGTATTCTGGAAAAAAAATGAAGAACACTCGAGTCTTTTATAAAAAAACTCGAGTATTTTGACCAAAACTGAAGAAAATACATACTTTTCTCAATAATATTAAATACTTAATTCTTATATGTTTTTCCATTGGTCGATTATTATCCTGAAAGAGTCCTACTGGAATTTCATCCAGTGGTTGATATATTCGGATAGGAGTCCCAATGGATAAATGTATAAGTTTATTTGATTCCCATTGGTGGATTTTAATCCTGGATGAGTCCTACTGGAATTTTATTCAGTGGTTGATATATTCGGACAGGATGTCCCAATGGAAGTGCGTACACCCATTTGGTTGATTATTTTTCCCACGTCCCAGTGGAAGTCTTTACCCACTTGGTTGATATTTTGGGAGTCCTAAATGGGGTCGTTGCATTAACTAATAACAAAATGATTAACTCCTATTATATAAAACCATCACAAAGTGGCTAGGCCGCTGATGGAATTTTCAGAAAGCACTAGCACCAGTTAATGCTAAAAGAAAAGATGGACTTGAGATTAAGAAGGATTATGAACTTTGGGTCTCTGTATTGGAAATTGAGACTAAGAAAGATTATGAACTCTGGGTCTCTATATTGGAGACATGATGTTCAAGGATGTGATTAAATAATGAAAAGAAAGAAGACGAGAAGTTTGTGTGGAATTATCATGCATGGAGATGGAGTTGCTCCGATCTAGATTCGGAAAATCGGTATAGGTTAAATCAGAATATCCCTAGCACAAGGATGCTAGGAAGACCGATTTCCCAATCGATCGTGATGCTTGAATATGAATCGCTCCGGTTTGATGAAACATAGGATTGAGAATATCCCGAGCCTGAGATACTCGGATGCCAAACCGCGCAGCATGAATGAGGAGTAGGCATGCATCATGACACTAATTGAGATATTATAAAAGGCAGTTTGAGCATATGTACTGGCATCTATTTTTGCTATTTGATAGTTTGTGCTTGTTATTTCTAGCCACTGTTATGCTCATTTGTTATTGCTTTTAGCTATGACTCACTCCCAGTCCCTTGCGTAGGTGATGGCAAGAAACATATTCTGCGTGGAGATGAGGCCGCTCCCTAATGAAGAGTGGAATTTTGAGGACCATAGGGCTACATATGAGGGGGATGTGGAAGTCACCTTCTGCCATCCTAATCCATATTCTCGTATGCGTCCGCTTAGATCGAGAATCCCAATGGTTTACATCATGCATATTCCGCCAAATTTTGTTATGCGAACTGGAACCCCTCCACCACCACCAAGACCTTTTCTGAGACGCACTATCCCACCGAGTCCAGCACCCTCCTCAGAAAGAATCATTTTGGAGGTTCTTGCTCATCCTAGCCCTTCCCCTCGAGTTCGATCCTGAACTCCGATATACGTGTCTGATGATCCGGCACAAGAGGAAGAGGAAGAGGAGGAGGAGGATACAATCGAGGATGAGGATCCGGTGGATAATGCGAATCAGATGGTGGATGACTTTATGGACAACTCAACTGGAAGTCAGTGGGGAACTGACGACTGAGTTGAGTTGTGGGGTGGAATGTGAATGATATAATCCATCAGGTTTTCTCTTATCTATACTATTTTATATTTTGAGTCATGAACCATATGCTCTAGGTTATTATGAATTTTGTTGTAATATATGTAATATAATGTAATGGCCTAGAGGGTTAAGTCAAGTAATTATGTATTTTGTTTAAATGAAGAATGTGGTATGTACCCTTTTTAGTATGAATGAAATATGATGTTACAGCACTTGTCTTCATGACTCAATGTTTACATAATTCCGCAAGATTTGATAATGGATGATGACTTGACTTTTAGTTTCAAAGAAAAAAAAATGGTCGTATTTTCTGAATATAAATATTTTACTTTGGAATGAAAGTTGGGTCGTCACATTTTGTGGTATCAGAGCAATGGTTCGACTCTCGGCCTTGGAGTGTGGCCTTACACACTAACCATTGCATATCATGACATGATGTTTGTAGTATAAGACTAGAATTTGTAACACCCCGCAAATTCCTCGTATTAATTTAAAACACTAAAGAAATTATTTCTGAGAAAAGTGTCTTGAAAGAGTATTTTCTTAAATGATTTTCTTAAATATACGTTTTCAAACTAATAAAGGATTTTAAAGGAATGATTTTCTGAAATAATGTCCAAGGTTTAGAAATGAAGTTTTGGAAAAAAAAATCTATATGCTTGAATGAAAAATATTTGTGATCTTTGTATGAGTCCCATTGTGATGAAAAAGAATTATTTACTAGACATGTGTGTGTATATACGGTTTTGGTATGTATAAGTATGCCTAGGATTATATGAGTATTTAACTATGGAAAAGAATATAATGTATGTGTAAATGTATGTGAATAAATATATATGAGTGATGTGTGATGCATGAATGTATGTATCTATATGTATGATATATGTGTGCCGTATGAACAAGATGCCATCAAAATGTTAATTGTATGCATGCTCATGTAGGTGTTGAGTGTGTGCATTATCCCATGAGTTCATGCTATGTGTTATCATGATAAACATGAAAAGAAATTTGCATGTGAATGTGTATGTGTGTGTGGTTCGGCCAAGACTAAGAAGAGTGCATCTTCTTAAGCCTTAAGAAAGTGAAGTTTGAATAAGAAAAAAGGAGGAAACTAGGAGGTGTGAGTCATGAAACCTAGTGAAGACTTTTATTCCACCATGTCCCCCACGACATGACCCCTCCCATGCAACTTTGTGGCTGGACCGAATTGCCCATGAACCAATGCCGTGAACCATAGAAGTGGAAAATTACCCACCCTTGCTTGCTCTTAAAACCGTGGGTGAGTGTGGGTGTGTTGGCTAACTCATTTCCATTTCCCTCATCAAACCCAAACACTTAACCTCAAGAGCACATCAAACTCTTGGGACATAGAGAGAAAGAGAGTGAGGTCGTGAGGAGAAGAGAGAGGAAAAAGAGTGAGAATCCAAACCCTTAACCCCAAATATCCTTGATTGCTTCTTTCCACCCATATTCTTCTTCAAAGATCAAGGAGAAAACCCTATCAACCCTAGAAGAAGAGAGAGACCGAGGCAAACCCAGGAGGAGGAGAAGAGGAGATTTGAAGATTTAAGTTAGGAATTAAGGTAGAGAGAGTTTGATTAAGTGATTTTTATGCTGTAAAGGACTTTTAATGGACTTTATTTAATTTTTGTGATGCATGTAATTATTTTTGAGTGATCTTGAGATCTAAGTGTCTTGCATGTTATTTTTGTGCTTTGATCTTGAATGTTGATGTTGAAAAGCTTTGATCTCTTACTTGTAAATTTTCTTCATTACGGTTTTTTTTAAAGTTGTGCCAAAAATTCATGTCTTGTATTGATCTTATTTTGCATCTTGATTTTGTGGCCTTATAGTTCTTATTTTCCCTTGCATGCCCTCTTTATGTCTTGATCTTGGATTTCTAGGACTAAATGAACTCATAAATTACCAAATCAAAAACTAAATGATTCGGCCATGAGTAGAAAACTTAGGTCTCATGCTTTTAATTTGATCTAAGTGATTTCATGCTACTTATATGTTTAGGAAAAAATTAATTTCTAACTTATTTTTCACGATTTGCTTGGAGATTTGAGTTTAAGCTTATATTTTGCTTTGATCTTCTTTTGCATGTCTTGATCTATGGTTGAGTTTTGAAAAAACATGAAGCTTAAATCTTTTATGTCTAAATTGAGTGTAAAGTCTTGATTCCTTGTATGCATGTCACGATTTTCATAAGAAAATAAGCCTAGCAAGTTTTAAAAAAATAATTGTTAGTAGGAAAAGAGTTTGAATCAAGATTCTTTTGTGTGTGTGTGATGATTCGGTTGATAGTTTGAAAAATAAAATGATGCTTTTTAGTCTTGCATGATATGATCTATGAATTTAGATAATTGCATGTGAAAATAAAATTATAAGACTTTGCCTTCTTGCATGTCATCATTCGGTCAAGTCTAGGGAGAATAGGAAACCATGCTAGGTTATCATTTTACTTGCATGCATGTTGACAATTGTTCCACCTAGAGATTTTTAGGTGCATGCTTGAGTTTTCTTAGAGGATAAAGACTTTGATATAATTCTTGATTTTATTGTGTTAAGAAATTGAATTTTTATTTGCTAAATTTCTTGTGAAACTCACGGTTTTTATAAAGAAAACAAGGAAACAAGTTTTGAAAAAATGATCTTTGCATTGATCCATGCTCTTTGTGGATGCATGATGAATATTTGATCTTGCTCTATCATGATGATATTCGGTCTATATATGTTAGCTAGACTAGAACTCCTTTTCAATGAAATGACTTAGAAGAAATAAGTATGTTTTAAGGAATTGTGTTAAAAAGAATTGCTTGAACTTATGTTGTGAACATTTATCTTCTAACCGGTTCTTTATTTAAAGATAAAGGAAATACATAAATTAAGTTAATCTTAGAAGAGTGCTGTGTTTGAATGCATATATGTGTGAGTGTGTGTTTATGTGTATTCGGTTGAGATTAAAAGAAAATGGAATTTAAATGCCTAAAATAAACCAAGTTGATTCATGTGATTTAGATTGTGATGTTTGATCCATTTTCTTTAATCTTATTCGGTTAAGTAGTTTAAATAGGTCTAGGGAGTTTAGTTGCATGAAATGGAATGTGTATGATGATTCTGAAGGATATAAATTGTCTAAAGTAAGGAAAATAAATATTGATGTGTTGGTTTGAAATTTGATTACGTTTGGTTTATGAATGCTGGCATGCCTAAGTGTTGTTTGTGGTTGTATGTGGTGTGATTTGTTTGGATGTCATGATGTGTTCATGGCTGTTCAAGTGTTAATTTTTGATGAAAGCACTATTTGAAACCAAGAGTATTTTTATAATATTTTCGGAAGTTTTATTCAAGTAATTTTGTAAAACTGTTTTTGCTGTCCAGAATTACTTGAACGTGCTTTTCACGTTTAAAAATGTTTTTATATGAGTTAAAGCCAAGTTTTCAAGTAATAATTGATTTTGGTTATATTTTCAAAGTTTACCCCAACAAAGAAAAGACACGTATCTAGCTAAGAAAAGATTTTCTCATATAAGTCAATAACGTAAAGTGTTTCATGTAATACGAGGAATGATATAGAAAAGAGGTTGGGACAGTTGGCAGCACACAGATTCGAGGAGAGCACGCCTTAAATCGCTGGACCTCAGGTGAGAGAGAAGCTTTCCTAAGACACCGTGGTAGCTAGGTGATTTATTAGGACGTTCTGTATCATCTCAAAGATCGAAACTTAGTGGTTCTGAGTCAGTAGTATAGTGGCAATTGTTTGTTTTGTGTGGCCACTTATACGAAGGTGACGAAGACCACAATGTTATTGTGTGATATTGTGTGTTGATAACATGCTTTGATTTATTTATTTACTTATCTATTGAATTATGTCTGATGATGCTATTGCTGTTGATTATGAGGAGTAAACGGCTGATGGACGTCTGTTACGTCCTGAATAAGAAAAAGAAAGTGAAATAAAAGAGTCGAGAAAGTAATGGAATTGAAATTAATGGCATAATAAGAAAAGAATAAGAGATTAAGTGGAAGAGAGATAAGAGTCGATTGGGAAAAGAAGTTGAGGATAATGTTGAGAGCGAGCCAGAGCTGGGGAGAGTGATGTGGATTGTTGGAACAAGAGGCGGATTGATTGGAGCTGGGCTCCTTTGTTTTTGGTTTTAGACTGGGAACTAGAGTTGAGTTGAGCTTGCTCCTCCACTAACGCTCAGCAAAAATGTGTTTTTGAAAAAGGAATTTTTGAAAAGATTTGTGAAAAGGGATTTTTATAAAGAGTTGGGAAAAGAAATATTTTCGAAAAAGGGTTTATGAAACAAATTTTTGAAAAGGTTTTTGAGATAGGATTTTTGAAGAAGCTTGTGAAACAATATTTTCAAAGGATTCTTTTTATGAAACGATCTTTTGAAAAGGTTTTATGAAAGGATATTTCTGGAACAATATTTTTGAGAAAGTTTTACGAAATGATCTCTTTGAGAAAAGTCTGTGAAAATAATACTTTTGGGAATGTTGGTGAGAATAAAGTTTTGTAAAGGTTTTTGGAAAGAGTGTTTGTAGAAAGTTTGAGAAATAAAGTCTTTAGGAAGTGGTGAAAGTAAAGATTTTTGAGAAGGATGTTAAAAGGAAGATTTGAGAAATAATGATGTAACTGGAAGGAAAGTTGTGATGTAAGATGTAAAGCCAAGGAAGTAGTCCCAGCTCTGAGCCATGCGAGATTTAATGAGGGAAGGAAAGTGCAAAGTTAGTGGTCGGGACTCACTGAAGGGATGCACGAAGGGTGAGTCGATCCTTAGGTTAATTAAAAAGATAAAATACTTTAAAAGACATTAACAGCGAACGTGCTGAGGAATGAGTGTACCCCAAAGTAGTGGAGAGGAAGATACCATAAGTATCTGCGGATACTTAGGAGGAGATTGCATTAGGGGAGGACGATGACGGTGAAACGTCAAGAAGTCTAGAGTATTGTTGTAGGCAGAACGAATCCCATAAGTGGCGTACGAACGTGGTAGGGACTGGGTCCAATGTCGTGGTAAGTTCTGCATGCGCACTATAACAATACTGTCGCCCCCTAGATTGTAAATCTAGAACAGTGAGAGGGACTGGAGTGGGGCATCTCGATTGCCACTGTGAGACAGTATGCCGTGAATGTTTATGAATTGATATTATTGATTGAGGCTGAGTCCTCCTGGTCTGGGACCATTTGTTGTGAGACAACTGTCGTGCCCGCACGGTAAAGGTCCTGTACTCCTGTTTGCTTCCGACTAGGTGGATGGGTGGCCGAGGAGATGTAGACTTGAAACGTGAGTGCTAACAACGAAAGAAATGCGTACCTCGATGATACTATAACCCCCGATCATCGATGGGTATAATCCGATAAAACATTATAAGAAAAGATTCATAATTGTAAGGATAAGAGTTCAGGAAGTATAACGAATGGGAAAGAAATTGAGAATGGAAATGTGGAAAAGATATTAAGTTCCATGAGTGGAATTAGAAATAAAGTGGAGAGGTATGAAGGAAGTGATAATAAGATAGAATACTGAGGTGTATTAGTATGCTTGTTTGTTATCCTATATGTGTGTTATATATTGTGTGTGTGTCCTATATCTTGCCTACCGTAATTCCACATCGTCGACGCTACGCCGTCCGGATCGCTCACTCTCTCCTGTTCGTTGGTACATTGGGGCTGCTGGTATTCCAACGGGCAGATGGATCGTCGCTTGGAAATCTCTACGTGGCTTCGTGAAGGGAATGGATGGAAAGCTTCGCGTTACGGATGGGTATGGACTGGACATACTCAGTTGGTAATCGCAGACCCGGAGCATAAGCTAGGAGGAAGGACAACGAGTTCGTGTTTAGGGAGCGTATCCTTTGTGGGACATAATTCTGAACCACCATCTCGGGATACAAAGAAGGTGAACCCTGTGAAGCTGTTTGGAGTGGAGCTTAAACCGAATTCTGAGGTAGAGTCAACAAGTGAGGTCGCATCAACCTCCGGTACAAAAGCACCAGCAAAGAAGAAAAGTAAACTGAATCTGATCATCTTCGATAGGAAAAGGGAGCTAGTAGTGGAATTAGAATAAGTTATTGTTCGTATTTTGTATGCAGGATTACATAAGTGATGAGCTATTGCTGTACATTAATTCCCGACTTTTAGGGAATGTAAGGACACTTTTTATGAAACATGTTTAAGTCCTTTTGAAGAAATGAATGGAATTACTTAAGTTGGAATCAAACTGTTTTCTTAAAAAAAAATATTTTCGGAAAATGAGGTGAATGAGTTTTGGTTTTAAGTAACAACTCGGTTTTCGAAAGAGAAGGTTGAAGGACATTAATAACTTTTCAAGAACGCTTTCAAACCCTTCAACAATGTTTTACAAAAAAAAATTTCCCAAAAATTTGGCCTCATTTTTGCAACATTAATAAATACAAGTCAGTTGTTTTGGTTTTCGAAAATCGGGCTGTTACAGAATTCGCAGAATCTAATTAAGTTTCCCCTTTGGATTCTGTAGGACTAGATGGCCGGAAGAAATAACGCTAACATTGCGGAGGCTTTGACCCGTATGGCTGCAGTTCTGGAGAATATGCAGCACAACCATCCTCCAAGCAATGGAACCCCAGCGGAGTTTCAAGGCTTAGATTCCTTTAGAAAGTGCAAACCCCCTAGCTTCTCGGGTGGTCGTCGTCCCGAGCAAGCTCGGTTCTGGCTTGAAGAAATGAATAAAATCTTTAGAACGTTGACTCTGTCGGAATCGCAAAAGGTCAAGTTTGCTGCTTACGTGCTCACAGGTGAAGCTGCTACTTGGTGGAACCAAACTCGTCAATTTCTGGAGTTCGATCAAGTAGAGTTTACTTGGGAGATCTTCACAGAGAAGTTTCTCGAGAAGTATTTCCCGGATGACATCAGGCTGCAGAAGGAAATGGAATTCCTCGATCTAAAGCAAGGATATCTGACGGTTGACCAGTATGCTGAGAAATTTGAAGAGCTGATGAAGTACTCGCCGTACTTCCAGTATCACCCCGATGAACATTCCAAGTTCACGCGATTCGAGAATGGACTGAGACCCGACATCAGATTAGCGGTGAGTGTGCAAAGGATCTGACACTATTCAACGCTGGTTAGTACTTGCCGCATTTTTGAAAGGAATAGTGTCAAGAAGGATATTGGACAAGGAGGTTTTGGGCCACATCGCAATCAGCATAGGTATGGTAACAAGAACCTCAGAGGTCCTTATCCACAGAAAGGAAAAGGAAGTGCATCATCTTCTGGAGTACCCAAGCTCCCAGCCCCTGGTGCAGTGTGCAACAAATGTCAAAGATCCCATCCTGGAAAGGAGTGTTGGAGAGACAAGCCACCGACTTGCTACAACTGTGGAAAGACTGGTCACATCGCTCGTCTCTGTCATCAACCCCAGCGTCAGAACGATCAAGGTGCGGGAAACAAGCCATGGGTTAACGGGAAGGTTTTTACCATGTCCGGATCAGAGGCGGAGCAGGCAGACAATCTCGTGCAAGGTAACCATCTTCTCAATGGCATGCCTTGTCGCTTTTTATTCGATACTGGTGCTACGCATTCTTTCATCTCTGAGGAATGCGTTAAGCGTTTGTGTTTACCCGTTTCGGAGACATCGTTTAGACTTAAGGTGTGTACTCCTTCGAATGTGCCGGTGGCTACGTCAAGAGCATGTTTTGGATGTTCCGTCGATATAGGAAGTTTGTCCTCTAGGTTAGATTTAATCTGTCTACCGTTATCCCAGCTCGACGTTATTTTGGGGATGGATTGGTTAGCAACTAACCAAGTGGTGATCGATTGCAAGACTCGAACGATTGTTTTTCCTGGTGAAAAGTCGTCTGAGATGCAACCTGAAGGGTACGTTTGTGTGTTTTCTGCGGTAGTAGAAGAAAATAAAAATGAGCCGAAGTTAGAGGAAATCCCGATTATTCGAGATTTTTCCGAAGTGTTTCCTGATGAAGTTCCCGGTTTGCCACCGCGTCGAGAGATAGAATTCAGTATTGACCTAGTTCCCGGTACTGGTCCTATCTCTATCACCCCATATCGTATGGCCCTAGCGGAATTAGCGGAGTTGAAGAAGCAAGTGGAGGAATTGTTAGAAAAGCAGTTCATCAGACCAAGCGTGTCGCCTTGGGGAGCGCCAGTCTTGTTTGTGAAGAAGAAGGATGGATCTATGAGGATGTGCATTGATTATAGGCAATTCAATAAGGTTACGATCAAGAACAAGTACCCGTTGCCGAGGATTGATGATTTGATGGATCAAGTGAAAGGAGCATCTGTGTTTTCAAAGATTGATCTGAGATCAGGATATCATCAGATCAGGGTTAGGGAGGAAGATATTCCGAAGACTTCTTTTCGGTCACGATATGGACACTATGAGTATGTGGTGGTGCCATTCGGTTTGACCAATGCTCCAGCAATATTCATGGATTATATGAATAGAGTGTTCCGGCCCTATTTGGATTCCTTCGTTGTGGTGTTTATCGACGATATTCTCATCTATTCGAAGAATCCGGAGGAACACGTTAATCATTTGAAGATTGTTTTAGAGACCTTGAAGGAGAAGAAATTATATGCTAAGCTGACCAAGTGTGAATTTTGGCTTGATAAAATCAATTTCTTGGGACATATAATTTCAAAGGATGGTGTGGCTGTGGATCCAGCCAAGGTAGAATCGGTTTTGCAATGGGAATGACCAAAGACGGTTACCGAAGTTAGAAGTTTTCTTGGGTTAGCTGGATACTATTGGAAATTCATCGAAGGTTTTTCCAAGTTGGCTCTTCCGTTAGCTCGTTTGACCCGGAAAGAGCAACCTTTCGTCTGGGACGAGAAGTGTGAAGTTAGTTTCCAGACGTTGAAGGACAAGTTAACATCATCTCCAGTGTTAACTTTGCCTGATCCTCGGAAAGGTTTCAATGTTTACTGTGATGCATCAAAACAAGGTTTGGGTTGTGTTTTGATGCAAGAAGGAAGAGTTGTTGCTTATGCGTCTCGTCAGTTGAAGATGCATGAGGAAAACTATCCCACTCACGATTTGGAATTGGCTGCTATTGTCTTTGCCCTGAAGATTTGGAGACATTACATGTATGGTAATATGTTCCAAGTATTCAGTGACCATAAAAGTCTAAAGTATCTCTTTGACCAAAAGGAACTGAATATGAGGCAACGTAGGTGGATAGAATTCTTAAAGGATTACGACTTTGAATTACATTACCACCCCAGCAAAGCCAATGCCGTAGCCGATGCGTTGAGTAGAAAGACTTTGCATATGAGATTGATGATGGTGAAAGAAGCTGAATTAATTGAAGAATTCCGAAACTTGAATTTGGCAGTTCAGTTCAAACCAAATTGCGTCAAGTTAGGAATATTGCGAATCACAAATGAGTTTGTGGGTCAAGTCCGAAACTTACAACAAGTGGATGAAGAGCTTCTAGAGAAGAAAAGACTAGGGATGGAAGGAGTGGAGCCGGACTTCCAATTAGGATCTGATGGCATTTTGAGATTCAAGGATCGAATCTGCATCCCGGCGAATCAAGAACTAAGGAGAGCTGTACTAGAAGAAGCCCACAAAAGCAAAATGAGCATGCATCCTGGATCAACGAAGATGTACCAAGATCTAAAGAAGATGTTTTGGTGGCCCGGATTGAAGAAATATGTTGCGTCTTATGTGGCGTCTTGCCTTGTTTGCCGAAAGGCGAAGATTGAACATAAGAAGCCTGGAGGAGAATTGCAACCTTTGAGCATACCAGAATGGAAGTGGGATGGAATAGCTATGGACTTTGTGAGTGGCTTTCCGAGAACAAGAGAAGGTTTCGATGTGATTTGGGTCGTGGTTGATCGCTTAACGAAGTCAGCTCATTTCATTCCCATCAACATGCTATATTCGTTGGAGAAGCTTGCAAGATTGTACATCAAGGAAATTGTCAGATTGCATGGGATTCCCTCGAGTATCGTATCGGATCGTGATCCTCGTTTCGTATCTCGCTTCTGGCAGAGTTTGCATCAAGCGTTGGGAACGCAGCTAAGAATGAGTTCGGCTTATCACCCGCAAACGGATGGTCAATCGGAGAGAACGATTCAATCTTTAGAAGATTTGCTTCGTGCTTGCGTTTTAGAGTATCAAGAAAGTTGGGATCGTTTATTGCCGCTTGTAGAGTTCACCTACAACAATAGTTATCACACAAGCATCGATATGGCTCCGTACGAAGCTCTCTATGGAAGAAAGTGTAGAACCCCACTATGTTGGTTCCAAGTGGGGGAGAACGCTCTCATCGGACCCGAGTTAGTTCAAGAGACGACCGAGAAGATCAAGGTAATCCAAGAAAAGATGAAGACTATGCAAAGTCGTCAGAAGAGTTATGCCGATCAGGGTAGATCCAAACTCGAATTTCAAGAGGGAGATCATGTATTTCTGCGAGTGGTACCGACGACTGGAATTGGAAGAGTAATGAAGCCGAAGAAGTTATCTCCCAAGTTTATAGGCCCATATCATATCTTGAAACGAGTTGGTCCTGTCGCGTATCAGATCGCCTTACCTCCGTTCCTGTCCAACCTGCACAATGTATTCCACGTCTCTCAGCTTCGCAAGTTTATTCAAGACCCGTCTTCAATTGTCCAGTTACAGGCAGATGAAATACCTTTAAAGGATAATCTGACATTTGAAGTCGGACCAGTGCGAATTGAAGATCGTCAAATCAGAAAGCTGCGAGGAAAGGAGATTCCTTTAGTGCGAGTTCTTTGGAATCAAAAAGGAGTGTCAGAATCAACATGGGAATTAGAATCTAAGATGAGAGAAGAGTACCCACATTTGTTTATTTAGTCAGAATTTTGGGGACGAAATTCTAGTAAGTGGGGGAGAATGTAAGGTCCTATATTTTAATATATGAAATAAAAGTATTTTATCAATATTAGTATCATTAAAATAGTTAATTTTCCCTATTTTAGCAAAAACACTCGAGTATTTTATGCAGACCTGAAAGTGTATAAGTCGGTTTTCATTTAATTTTCGCACCAAAACGCGGTTTCTCGAGTCTTCAAGCACATAGCTGGACTTTACTTCGATTTGAAGTATTCCTAGGCTATAAATAAGTGCTTAGTTGAAGCATCCAACACCTTTAATCATCCAAAAACCGAATTTCAGTTTCAGACTTTCAGTTTTTCAGAGCACACTTTGATCTCTGATTTCTCCTTCGTTTCTCAACCAAATCCTTCGAAACCAAAACACAAATCAAAGTTCTAGTTCCAATCTTGAATTAGAACCAAGAATCACATCAAATAAGCCCCTGTAGTTCGAGTTCTAGATCATCAAAGTTTGAAGATCAAAGCTGTGAAAACAGAGTAGTTTTCAGCATCAAGTATTCATCTTCGTTGAATTCGTTTGGTAATTTCAGGGACCCTTTTTGTGTCAAACTTGTTCCTGATTGGAGTTAGTATATCCTAGTTTGTTAAACTAACTTGTTTCACTCTTTTTCATTCCAAATCCGTGGTGAAATCTGTGGCCAAAGTCAGCCTGTTCAACCCCTTTTTCACAAGTCCAGAATTCGAAATTTTGATCCAGCCAATTTCCTTGTTGTTTAAATCTGTTGTTTAGCTTCTCTGAGGTAAGGGAGGAGTTATCTAATTTCTAGAATGAGTAATCTCAAGCTAGAAATGTAGGATTGAAGTACTTTTATAAAGACTTCAAGTAATCTCAACCACTCGAGTCTTTCTTCAAAGACTTCAAGTATTCTGGAAAAAAATGAAGAACACTCGAGTCTTTTATAAAACACTCGAGTATTTTGACCAAAACTGAAGAAAATACTTACTTTTCTCAATAATATTAAATACTTAATTCTTATGTTTTTCCATTGGTCGATTATTATCCTGAAAGAGTCCTACTGGAATTTCATCCAGTGGTTGATATATTCGGACAGGAGTCCCAATGGATAAATGTATAAGTTTATTTGATTCCCATTGGTGGATTTTAATCCTGGATGAGTCCTACTGGATTTTTATTCATTGGTTGATATATTTGGACAGGATGTCCCGATGGAAGTGCGTACACCCATTTGGTTGATTATTTTTCCCACGTCCCAGTGGAAGTCTTTACCCACTTGGTTGATATTTTGGGAGTCCTAAATGGGGTCGTTGCATTAACTAATAACAAAATGATTAACTCCTATTATATAAAACCATCACAAAGTGGCTAGGCCGCTGATGGAATTTTCAGAAAGCACTAGCACCAGTTAATGCTAAAAGAAAAGATGGACTTGAGATTAAGAAGAATTATGAACTTTGGGTCTCTATATTCGAAATTGAGACTAAGAAGGATTATGAACTTTGGGTCTCTATATTGGAGACATGATGTTCAAGGATGTGATTAAATAATGAAAAGAAAGAAGACGAGAAGTTTTTGTGGAATTATCATGCATGGAGATGGAGTTGCTCCGATCTAGATTCGGAACATCAGTATAGGTTAAATCAGAATATCCCTAGCACAAGGATGCTAGGAAGACCGATTTACCAATCGATCGTGATGCTTGAATGAATCGCTCCGGTTTGATGAAACATAGGATTGAGAATATCCTGAGCCTGAGATACTCGGATGCCAAACCGCGCAGCATGAATGAGGAGTAGGCATGCATCATGACACTAATTGAGATATTATAAAAGGCAGTTTGAGCATATGTACTGGCATCTATTTTTGCTATTTGATAGTTTGTGCTTGTTATTTCTAGCCACTGTTATGCTCATTTGTTATTGCTTTTAGCTATGACTCACTCCCAGTCCCTTGTGTAGGTGATGGCAAGAAACATATTCTGCGTGGAGATGAGGCCGCTCCCTAATGGGGAGTGGAATTTTGAGGACCATAGGGCTACATATGAGGGGGATGTGGAAGTCACCTTCCGCCATCCTAACCCATATTCTCGTATGCGTCCGCTTAGATCGAGAATCCCAATGGTTTACATCATGCACATTCTGTCAAATTTTGTTATGCGAACTGGAACCCCTCCACCACCACCAAGACGTTTTCCGAGACGCACTATCCCACCGAGTCCAGCACCCTCCTCAGAAAGAATCATTTTGGAGGTTCCTGCTCATCCTAGCCCTTCCCCTCGAGTTCGATCCCGAACTCCGATATACGTGCCTGATGATCCGACACAAGAGGAAGAGGAAGAGGAGGAGGAGGATCCAATCGAGGATGAGGATCTGGTGGATAATGCGAATCAGATGGTGGATGACTTTATGGACAACTCAACTGGAAGTCAGTGGGGAACTGACGACTGAGTTGAGTTGTGGGGTGGAATGTGAATGATATAATCCATCAGGTTTTCTCTTATCTATACTATTTTATATTTTGAGTCATGAACCATATGCTCTAGGTTATTATGAATTTTGTTGTAATATATGTAATATAATGTAATGGCCTAGAGTGTTAAGTCAAGTAATTATGTATTTTGTTTAAATGAAGAATGTGGTATGTACCCTTTTTAGTATGAATGAAATATGATGTTACAACACTTGTCTTCATGACTCGATGTTTACATAATTCCGCAAGATTTGATAATGGATGATGACTTGACTTTTAGTTTCAAAGAAAAAAAATGGTTGTATTTTCTGAATATAAATATTTTACTTTGGAATGAAAGTTGGGTTGTCACAACATTTCGTTTTGTAACTTGAAGCTAAAATTACTTAACTTTAATGTATTTTTTACGATTATGTTAGTTTTGAAAGTTAGAGTATTTCCAACAAAAAGCTTGTAATGTTTTATTGAGGGAGAAATGGTTTTAAGTTTAATTTTCTAGTTGATTTTGATTTATGAATTTTAATTAAATGTTTTCGAAAGTAATTTGTTTCGATTTTCAAGTTAAAGCCCCTTTTTCGTAAATTGCATTATATTGATTGTTATTTGATTCGTATGGCTTGGTTAGACGACGAAGGAGCTTTAGAACCTGTCGCCACGCGCAAGCAAATGGACACTAATACGTTTGGACATTATCGTGCAAAAAGAGAACATGTCTTTTGAAAATCAAGGTAAGAGGGGATGTTACCTTAGCTTAGGGAATGTATTCTAGGTAGTTTATAGTGATGATTAAGACCGAGTGATTTTGTATGTTAATGAACCTTACGGTAACCGGTAATAATAAAGAGTAATAAATTAAGGAAAAAAATAGAAAGTCCTCCCTTGACAATTTATGTTTTAAATGCATGATGTGATTATTGGTATTTGATGTTTGATATTTTCTTGGAAATATGTATGTGTGGTTGAATGCATTAATTGTTGTTGTTTGAGTATGTTTGTATGTGAAAGAGAAAAGTGAAAAGAAAAGAAACGATATTAATGTGTTAAATAAAAAGGAAGAAATATGGTTGAATAATCGGATTAAAGTAAAGAAAAATAAGAATATGATAAGAGAGTAAAGAACTTGGTACGCGGATGCCAGGCCATGTAAGTGCGTCCGGATAGGTGCATTGGTTGCATAAGCCGCACAATTTGATGGCGTGCGTAGTGGTAGGACGCCCCTGGATAGGTGCGCAGTGGTGGTTCAGCAAAACCTTAAAAAAAATAAGACTATGTTATGCAAATGTCAGACCAAGTAAGTACGCTCGGATAGGTGCATTGGTTGCGTAAGCCGCACGATTTAATGATGTACGCTGAGGTAAGACGGCCCTGGATATGTGCGCAGTGGTGGGTTCGCAAAACATTAAAAAGATGATTAATTACACTTTGTGAATGCCAAGCCAAGTAAGTACGCTCGGATAGGTGCATTGGTTGCATAAGCCACACGATTTAATGGCGTGCGCAGCGGTAAGACGCCCCTGGATAGGTGTGCAGTGGTGGGTTCACAAAACGGTAAAAAGGAAAGATAATAGGATATTGAAAAGGAATTGAAAGGTAATAAGATGTTGAGAAAGAATTGAAAAAGAATAATATGTTGAAAAAGGATCGAACGAGAGAAAGAGTTGAATAAGATCTGAATGAGAAGCGTGAATAAAAAGAAGTGATTAATATCAGGAGACAGAGAATAGGATGTGTATGAAATGATAAGTGTTTGTGAATGGAATGAATTGGTTTTGAATTGTCTTGCATTTTATGTGACGATTTGTCATATTGTCTATGACTTAGTTATTATTATATTTATTTAGAATTCTTTCGCTAAATTCTGTGTAATGCTCACTTCTTAATTGTTTTTATACAGGTACCGAGATTGAGCTTGCATTATTATCGGCCGTGTAAGAGTACGCTCCACCACGTGGAGTGTAATGTTGTCATGAGCGGACCATAGTTTATATTATAAATGTTATTTTGGAAATTAAAATGTGTATTAGTGAATGCCCTGAAACTTGTATTAATCGGGCGTTAGGATTAACCTGGTTGTAATATTATTATGTTTTATGCTTTAAAATTTCTCTGGTCTGAACAGGTACAAACAAGAAATTTTGGAAAAGTCCGAAAAACAGAGGAAACTCTACCGGATTTTCGTCGAATTTTTCAAGTACAGTTTTTTAATAAACCTTAACTTAACTAATTAAATGTGAGGGCGTTACACGTCACTCCCAAATTGCTCCACGTTGTAAAATTTTCACTGCTAAACAACAATAAGGATGTTTCTCCATCTACCCAAAACGACAAGTCAACAACCCCACCAATTCCATTTCTCTTCCTTTCTCTGTGCTAGAATCCACCATTTCTCTTCCTTTTTCTCTCTCCCACCTAGAATTGATGTCTTTATTTTTTATTCGACTAAACTGTCACTTTAGTCCCTCACTTTGTAAGGAGCTTTCACTTTAGTCCCTGATTTTTCAATAATTCCTCTTTAATCCCTCACTTTGAAAAAAGCTACTCACGTTAGTCCCTGACAACTTTTTTCGTTCATGGACTTTAACATCTTATACACGTGGTCGTTAAATAACTTATATGATGTCTAGTTGTTGTGTTGCTGCCACAGATTCATCAGTTGTTGTATTTTCTACAGCTGTCAGAGCTTCAGTAGCTGCCTTATTTGCAGCTGCCTTAGCTGCCTCTTCAGAGGCCTTATTGTCTTAGCCTCTTCTTCCTCCAATTTTTGTCTTTTGAATTCATCATCATGTGTAAGATGTTAACGACCACGTGTGTATATGTTATTTAACAGCTATGTGTGTAAGACATTAACGTTTATGAACAGAGAAAATTGTCAGGGACTAGCATGAGTAACTTTTTTCAAAGTGAGGGACTAAAGAGGAATTATTGAAAAGTTAGGGACCAAAGTAAAAAACCTTGCAAAGTAAGGGACTAAAGTGATAGTTTAGTCTTTTTTCTTCTATACGGCGATGATGGCCGAGTTCGCGTGGATATGGTGCGATATTGGAAGCATGTAGGGATGGTGGGTGTCTCGGGATATTAGTTGAAAATGGTGGTTCTATTTGAGGTTGGTAGTGGTGGTTGATTGGAGAGGGGTAGCGCCAGCGGTCCATCCGATGAGTGGATTGGTGATGGCAGTTCGATAGGGATTTTGTACAATCAAGTGATGATGGATTGCTTCTTCACTTGTGTTGCTCTGCTCTTATAAGTTATAAGTGATGTGCATTTTTCTTTAGGTAAATTTACTTCCTTATCTCCGCTTTAGGGTTTTCCCAAATGCCAATACTTTTCTTTAATTTGCTTCCCATGTACTCCTAATGATGTAAAGTTTATGTTTATGTCCTTCAATTTCATTTTTTTTATGGCTATGATGTTGTCACACTGAATCGTAGCTATTGCTTAGTTTTCTTTTGCACTGATTGTTTTGGTGTGTCCTCTTGGTTTTTATTTTTTTTCATTTTTTGTGCATTGTTTGGTTTTGTATGCAGTGCACTTTTTGATTTCAACTTCTGGTTACTATGGGCTATGAATGCCTCTGATTATGTTAATGTTACTTTTAAGCTTATTAAGCTTTTTTTGCTTCCATGGTTCATCTTACATGTTCTCTGTACTGGGGATGCCATGAAGATTCACTCTTCTATGATCTTCTCAATCCTAAACCATTTCCGGATGCTACTCTTGCAAAGGCATTGAAGTTGGCTATTGTTGCAGCTTCCAAGTGCCTCTTATCCAAATTGCAACTTATGGTCTTCATAAAGAAGATAATGATTGTTAAATTTTCACTGTTTTACATTTATGTTACCTACAAGTGAGTCTTATTGCTTATTACTTCAGTAATTTTACCTTAGGCAATTCAAACTCTCCTATCTTGTTCTAAAATTTTTAAGTTGTCCTTGTTCCTCCTATTTTATTTGGTTTGTATTGTGTTAAGATTTTAAAATAGGTCCTAAGGTTTCTATCATTTTTTTCAGTTATCTATTTGGTTTTTATTGATTATTATTAGTTTAAAGATTCAACAACTTGTGTCTTGATGGCTTTGATTATTGTTTTGCACTGGCCTTGTTATAGCAAAATTATCAATTTCCCTTTTTTTTGTTGGGTGTGAAATTTGAAAGAGTTTGTTTTGCCACTCTTTTTGCATAAACTTGATGTTATGGTGCTTTAAAGCCTTAAGAGTTGCTTAAGCTACTGAGACACTATTCTTCAATTACATAATGACATAGTTTCTGCAATGAGTGACATGCTGTAAATGCAAGTTGCTACTTCAACTTCAAACAACATAGTTTCAAAAGTTAGTGACATGTTATAAATTCAAGTAGCTACTCCATCTTCAAGGATTCCACTATAAAGAAGAAATTCATCAAAGGAAGATAGAGAGGGCAAAGCACACTGTCAAGAGGAATTGCATGAGCCAACCTTACATATTGCCACACAGGTCTTGAAAGATCATGAGAATGCTCAAGTTATCATGAAAATATATGCTTTATAGTGCTTGAAATCTCTATGTATTCAGAATTTAATTGTCATCTCTTAGGCATAAGTAGTAGAAGTTAAATTGTATTAGGAGTAATTACCAATTGTTATTATGTATACACTAGGATTTTTGTGCATTTTTCATGCACACAGTGTTATTGTATTGACATTACTGTAACCTTTGAAAGTTAAAGCTATTGAAAACAATTTTGTGTACACCATTCTTGTTCAATAGCGAAAGCATATTTAAAAATAACCAATTTAAATATGCCTTTGAGTAAACAAAATTATTCCAAATAAAATGATAAAACAAGATAAAGTCTAATATCTGCAAACACAATCCTAATGTCTTCATGATGCTGGTTGATCATTTTTATTGTAAGTTGAGTCTTGTCAGGAGTCTCCTTGAATATTGATTGTTCACTCCTTGAATATTGATTGTTACTTTTGATGTTGTGCCTGCAAAAAACACACATGACAAAATAGTGATTATATAGTTAAAATTTGAAACAGCTCAAGTTGTCACAAAATTAAGTTGTTGTACCTTTAGAAGCTCAAAATAGCTAATATCTTGGTTTATGGTTTGAGAATTAAATGGATTGAAGGGAGGTAAATGTGAAATACCATTTTCCTGCACTTGATTTACATGGGCAATATGCTGATAATTTGGATTGAAAGTAGCTGAATGTGAAGTATATTGTTCCTTCCTCCAAAAATAACTCTGTTCAAACTATAAACACATAGAAAATCAAGGCTTATTTATGGTTTTAGTCCCTAAAAGTTCAACGTGTTTTGGTTTTAGTTCCTAGAAGTTATTTTGACCGGGACTATTCCTTAAATTTTCAAATATTTTGGTTTTGGTCCCTTCCATTAGTAAAAATCTGCTCTTTGCTGACATAGTTTACGAAAATCCACACCAGCAGCCACGTGGTGTGAAGTAGCGCCAAATAGGTGATGTGACACAGATGATTCAGGCCCATGAACTCAAAATTTTACGTATGGAATCATTTTGCGTCCGTGGATCTATATCATCCACATCATATCACCTATTTGGTGTCACCCCATACCACATGGACTGCTAATGTGATGTTCTGCTAGCCATACAAAACAAATAACAAATTTTTATAAATGGAAGGGAACAAAACCAAAATGTTTGAAAATTTAAGGACCAGTCCCGGTCAAAATAACTTTTAAGGACTAAAATCAATACACGTTGAACTTTCAGGGACTAAAACCATAAATAAGCCGAAAATTAACATGCAATATCATAATGATTGATTTAAACCAAAATTTTCAAATGCTTTTAATTAAACAAAAATCAAGAATGGGGCTAGTAATTTTTCTTTACGTCAGTGCGTGTACTACTTCAATCAATAACTTGAGATCCTAAAAAGTCTTCATTCACACTTCCTTGGACTGAAGCTGCACAAAGATCCTGTAATCAAATATAACAAATGATACATATATATATATATATATATAGTTACACTTAGCATATTGGTCAAGATAAATTTTAAAATCACCTTATCTTGCTTTTGATCACTTTTTTTCTGGTTTTTTGGGTTGTTTTTCTTGCCAACTTCTTTTTCACAATTTGATCAACTTTAGAAACCATTCTTTTCAGAGGAGGACGCCCTTCACTTCGAACCGTTATATGATCAAGAATTGTCATCAGTATTTATCATCTCAGAAGCAACTTCATGAAAGGCATCACAAGCTTTATTAAGTAGTCGTAATTCAGCATTTCCAGCTAAATTATCAAAATCACATTTAATAGATGTATGCCTCCGCTTTATATCCTTCCTCCAATGTGACAAAATGTAATCAAGTGGTACTGAGTCAGTTTTACCTGTGAGCTTAAGCATACAAAGGATGCGCCTACATAAAATACCTTTAAAGTCAAACAAGCAACATGTACATTGCAGTTCACAACTTTCTACATTGAAGGAAACATTGAACTTCACATCTTTAATTTTGTCAAATATCTTCATGCTTTCTACAATAGAAAATATTGATTTCAAGCCTTCTGATTTCTGAAGCTAGTATTGCAATACATCATAGAAGCAACCTCAAGTTGAAATTCTTTGAATTTCGCATTAGTAAATGTTTTTTTGGAATTGAGACTCAAAGCCAAAATGACTTATACAAGCAATGGTTGTATTGAAAGATCCAAAATCAGCAATGCTCTCCTTTTCAATTTTATCTTTCAATGCATTGTCATATTGTTCAAGAAATTGCTTCAATGTGGTCTTTGAGTTTACATACCCATCGAAGAATGAGTTCATACTTTCACTTCGTTGTGTTGTTGACATTCCAGCCCAAAATATGTCTCTCACAAACACAGAAACCCAATGATGTCACTCATCAAATATCTCTTCCAACCATTTATTATCGCCCAGCTTGTAATCTTCAATCATTTTGCCCCACCTCTTCTCAAACTCATCTTTGTCCAAAGAATCATATACAGCACCATGTAAAAGTGCTTTGATAGACTCATAATCAGAATATCTACCTAACTTTTCAGGAACTTTTTTCATTAAATGCCACAAACATCATCGATGACTATAGACTATTTTTTTAGATTGATCAAAAGGACCCTAGCTTGCAGGATAGATTTTTGTTTCAGGAATTTTAGGAGATGGACTAATAAGACTTTGGTAGATAGAATTTGTATTGAACTTTAATTTTATCTTATTGGTCTTCTTGAACCCTTCGTAGAAGGTGGCAAGAAACTAATAGGATGGTTTACTTAAGCTCCCTTGAACCCTTCCTAGAAGGTGGCAAGGTCTTAATTAAAGCCAACCTCATGTGTGAGTTATTTTTTGTTCGTTGGTAATAAGATTTTTCTTCTACAAAAAAAAAACACCATCGGTGACGAGATTTTGGGAAAACAATCTCAATTGCGTTTTTCATTGCTCTGTCTTGATCAGTAATTATGCCAATAGGAGCACATCCAGACATACATTCCAACCATGTTGTGAATAACCAAGTAAAGGTTTTAGTATCCTCTCTTGATAGTAGAGCACAACCTGTAATACCCCGATTTTTTGCTTCCCAAATAAATAAAAAGGAATATTTAAATAAAACTAATTATATGGAATTAGTTAGTTTTGTTTATTAATTTATGGTTATATTAAAAGGATAATTCAAGGAAAAATAAAGGAAAATAATTTGAACTTTAAAAATAAGGATTTTTGCAGTTTAGTCCTTGGAAAGGACCTAAGAGGCAATATTGGAAAGATTTTTGGAGGAAAAGTGAATAAAATAATAATTTTTGAAAATCTGGACGTGTTAATCGATTAACCCGATCGTTAATCGATTAACAGTGGTGCAGAAGCTGAAGATAATGGAGTTGATGAATCATCAATGAAGGAAAACGCATTTTTGACACCTGGGAAATGATTCAACCCGTCCCTGGACGCGTGTTGATGTGCATGAAGCCTGGAAACCTCTATAAATTTGAGGTTTGGGCTGAAGAATTGAAGGAAGAAGAAGGTTGAGTAACAAAACTCTGTCCAAATTTCATTTGAACCCCCTCTGTTCTTCATCTTCGTTCTTCACCCTCACTTAAACACAATTGATGAGCTTGATACCTTCTTCAAGCTTGTCACAAGACCTTCAGTTCAAGACAAAAATCGTGTAATTTGGTGGTTTGTACAAGGAGAACGAATTAGCTCAAGTTGGGACTAGGAAACTGGATTATGCAGTTTCAGTTTTGAGGAGCCAAGTTCAAGCCTTCAATTTTGAACAATTGGAGTTTGGTGATTCTATGAGTTTCTTTGCTGGGTGCCTATCCAAAAAGCTTCATTGAGGTAAGGGAGAAGCTTTACTAATGCTAGAATAGATTGTGGTATTGATTTGGATATAGGTTGAACCACCATGAGGTTCAAAGGGCACTAGGTTAGGGGACAATGGCTTGGAGGCCAATTTGACCAAAAACCAGATTTGGAACATGTTAGATGATGGTATCTCAAGCTAAATGAACTCTCAATTTAACCTGAAACTAAGTGATTAATGATTTGGTATATTGAGTTGTGTTTTAGGTTAAAATTGGGGAAAACTTGATGATTCTGTGATGCTGATGTTATTTAGTGTAATTGATGCTATGAACAAGTTTAATATACTGGTTTTAAGTTGGTTTGGAGGTTAGTTTTGGTTAAAATTGGACTGGCATGAGTTTGCTACATGAAAACCAGTTCAGCAGTGTTTTTCTGCATAATTTAATCGATTAACACGACCTGTTAATCAATTAACGCGTGAAAACTCTGATCAGTATGAAATGTATAAAAGGGTTAATCGATTAACATGATCTGTTAATCGATTAACACGTTAAAATTCTGAACAGTTTGAAATGTACAAAATAATACTCGATTAACAGATTCCGTTACTCGATTATTGACTGAAGTTTTGTAACAATGATCAGAATTTAATGGTTTAATTGATTATCAAAGTATGAGAATCAATTAAAGGTTGAGATTGAATTGGTTTGAAGTAAGTTTGGTGGAAAATAAAGTTCAACTATGCCAAGTCCGAACCTCAAACAACTTAAATGACACTGAATATTATTGAATTGGTGAAACCATGCATAGCATCTGCATTATATGGATTCCCACATTGGTGGAGACACGTCCGAGAGGCGTGGGCATATCCCTTTTTGGTGGAACTCGAGGAACACTTGTGTGAGTGTTTGCTCCAAAGGGTTCACGGGGGGAGTGTCGGTGACCGGGGTTGCACCTTCTGTTTTCCGGAAAGACACACGTGCGTGTGGGCATGTCATATGATGCCGGACTCGATGAGGCTTAGTCCTACGGGATACGTCGGCAACATTTCTAAGAGCTCTAGAGGTGTTGATTTTATTTGCGGGCCGAGTTCGATGAGGTACTCAGTATGGGTACCGGGAATGTTTGTTTTTAAAGGTGCCACGGAAGCCTATTTGTTGTAGTTGGCCAACAATCATGCATTGATGAGATGAAATACATCATGACTTCATATGTTATTGATTTATGACTATGTCTTGGTGTTGATGGGTAACATAGGTAATTAATTGTTAATGATTATTGTCAAATAAAGCCTAAACTATTTAAATGTTACCCTGTCTATTTGATTAAGTGTTAGTATTTGCTGACTCCCTATGCCCTTACAGGTGATGGCTCGTTACCTGACATACGTGGAGTTACGCCCACTCCGTAGAGGAGTGTGGGACTACGAGGAGCACCGAGCGGTGTTCGAGGGCGAGGTTGATGTGATTTTTCGTCACCCTAACCCTCTGGCACGAGTGCAACCTCGTAGACTTCGCATCCCCATGATCTACCTACTGCACATTCCCCCGGCTTATACTTATCGTTTTGGTTCTCCACCTCCCCGTCCTGGCCGTCGTTTTTATAACCTTCATGTCAGACGCCCTGCTACCCGTACTCGTCCTTCTACTTCTGATGAGGCTACTGTTACGGCCACTCCTCGTCCTGGTCCGACCACCAGGGTACGTTTTGCACCCTCACCTGAGCCAGTACGTCGCACTGCTATTCCTGTTGTGTCGGACGAGGAGGAGGAGGAGGAGGACCCTGTAGAGGACGTGGATGGGCCAGTTGCTGACAGCCAGTGATGTGGTGACTCTCTCTCTCTCCTAGTATGTGCAATATGGGAACCATGGTAGGATGTAGTGTTCAGCTTTTGGAGGACCGAGGATCAGTCATCAGCGTGGGTGGATCATAGCGCAGCTCTCGAAGACTCTTTTATTTTGACTTGTGTTATATTGTGTATAGTCTTGAGAGGGTCTATGAGAGTTGTTATTTTATATTTGCTGATCTGTATCCTTATACTTTGCTACCTCGACTTTTATCTCTGTTATTTGGGTACCTGGGTTTTATATATATATATATATATATATATATATATATATATATACATAGGCCACGGTTGCATGACTATTATGATCCTTAAAATCATTTTAATTGCAACAACTTTAATCGTTTTGAAAATCGTTTCCGCTGAAAGTACAAAACAAGTACTCAACTGTTTATTTTGGAAAGAAATATATCTTCGAATCAAGGGTTTTGATGTAAAACTTCGTTGTAGAAAAAGAAAAAGTTTTCCATGAAATCACTATATGATTTACAAACGCTTTATAAATATACTTTATTTTAATATAAATAAAGTTATGTTTTGAGAGCGTCACACAACCTAATAACACAGATTGTCCATGATGATTTACTCCAACAAAAGGAGCAAAGGGCATGTCATACTTATTTGTTAAGTATGTGGTGTCAAAAGTTACAACATCTCCAAAATACTCATACACAGCTCTACATCTCGCATCTGCCCAAAAGACATTCTGCAACCGACCTTCATCATCCACATCTATTAAATGATAAAATTGACTATTTTGCTTTAGCTTTCTAGCAAAATAATTTTGAATTGCTTCAGCATCTCTTATTCCAAGTCGTAGTCGCCTTACTTTGTCTATAAAGTTTCTGCAATCTTTTTCACCAAATGTGAGATTCTCGTAATCATTTGCTTCAACAACTATAGAACGAAAATTCTTACTCAGGTTAATCCCAGCTTGAGCATTAAGTTCTAACCTCCTTTTTTATGTGAGGGCCCAAATTCTTGTTGCATCTAAAGTAACGTACCTTGGTTGGGCGCAATTCATGATTATGCTCAACAACAACTCGTGAAACTATAACTGAACCATCTAAGCTCACACATGCATTTAACCTTGCCTTGCATTGTGTTTTTGTAATAGGATTTCGCTTGAACATATTCTTTTTAGTGCTCACAGATTTTCCTGCATGACTACATGCTAGTGTGAAATATTTTTTTTCCATCATCTCCATTCCTTGAGCTTATTTTTGCAATCCCAAAGCCCTTACACTTAGCATAATCTGTGTAGTAGTTAATAACCTCATCTTCATATCGAAATTTCATCACAGCCTTTGGTTCTTCATTTTCATAGTCAACAATTGCTTCTAAACCATCTTTAGACTTTTGATTTTTTTTCATTTATATCTTCTTTGTCACAAGAGGCAAATTGTTCTTCCACTTATGCAACAAAAATTGAAAGAATAAACTTCAACTAACTAACCAATTAAACCAAATAAATAAGAACAAATAATAATGAAATAACATTTAATAGAAAATGAGTTTCTTACTTGTAATTGGATTGAACACAATGCAGGTCCAAGGAACAGACACAAACGACAAGGCTTGGAAAGAAGGCACAACCAACATAGATGAAAGACGATAAGGCTCGGAGAGAACACTGCAAGTGCAGAGGAGGAAGGCGACCCACAAGTGCAGAGTTGTGTGATGTTACATGGGTGAAGACGACCTCTCCAATTCTTTTTTTTTTTCTTTTTTTATTTAACTAAAAATATAAGAATATTAAGTTTTTTTTATTTTTTTATATTTAAAAACAAAAAAAAAATCTTCGCCCACGGGGTACCAAGTGCTTAACCTCCTGCGTCTGATCAGGATTCCAATGTCGCATGTCAGCAAAATGGGTCTGAATTGGTAGTAATATGACAAACCTAGAAGTAACTTCGGGGAGTCACATATTGAAAGAAAAAAGAATAAGAATATTTGAAAAAAGTACCCCAAACTTCAGGGACTTATGACATAATTAAACCTTTTAAAATTCTCCAATAGTCTATTATCACAATTCACAACACGTTTTTCGCACTTCACCGTCACACGCTCTATCGATGAGTGGTTTGAAATACTTTCATTTTGTTTTAAATTTAATTGTCCAAAGTAAAGGTGGCAATTCGTGCTACCCGGCCGTGCTCGTATCCGTCCGGTTCAGGTTCGGGCTTTGATCGTGCTTGGCTTAAAATCGTGCTTCAAAAATGGTCTTTAGGTCCGCACCGTACATGTTTCGTGCTTTTGCGTGCCTACCCGGCAATCATTTAAAATATATATATATATATATATATATATATGATAATATCTGATAATTGGTAATAACACTAGTTATATGTATTAAATTATGTATATGTATTAGTAAATAAGTAAGTAAGTATTGTATAGAGTGGATAAGTGAATCATTTCCATTTCTTTCCGGATTCAGCAAAAGTTTTAACAACATAAAAATAAAAATAAAAAAATTAATAAAAATCGGGTTGGAGTGTCGTGCCGTGTTAGCCCGACAAAAATACGGTCGTGTTTCGTGCTTTTGCGGACCGTGCTAAAAAAGTACGGGTATAATTTGTGCTCCAAAATTATTACCTAAGCCCGATATTTTGTCGTGCTTATTCGGGCCGGTCCGGTCATGTCGTGCTTTTTTGTCGGCTCTAGTACAAAGAAACACTTAGCCATAATCCTCAAGTGCACGACTAACGATTGAATTCCATGACCTTGATAACATACCTTTAAGAAAATGTATTACATTTGATCTAATCTGTGACTGAAGCCATTACGGTAGCAGGGCATATCCAAAATATATGATAACTAACAACCTTACACAATCAGGGAAAACTTAAGTTAGTAACGCTACTTCTGCTTCTTATTTCCCAACATAGACGATGTCAAAGGAACTAAAGCCTTCCTCTTGGCAAATGCACTAGTTCTACTTTCTAATTGATCATCATCCTCACTGTCATCTAAACCCCCTCTTGCAGTTGTAGTAGACTCTTCAGCAATTTTGGCCATCTTTCTTTTATCAGCATTCAATTTGGCATACAATTTCCTTTCAACAGGGTCATCTGACGACTGTACTTTTGGTTGACGTGAAACTTTTGCACCTAGACCAAGCCTATAAGCATGCGCCATGGTAAAACACAAGGTAAACAATGGTTACCATGACAAAGAAGTACAGCAAATAAAATTTCAGAAGTCAAAACTATCAACAATTTAGTTAGGGGGGTTATACTGACCTAGGAGGTCGTTCCTCTATATCAGCATATGTTGTTTCATCATCTGCATCTTGGCTCATATTATTTACCCATATCTCAGCCTACCAATCAGAATGGTTGACAGGTAACTACCAGCAGCGCCAAAAAATTGATAATATTTTTTTATTTTTTTTTATAAAAGAACATATATATATATATATATATATATATAGAGAGAGAGAGAGAGAGAGAGAGAGAGAGAGAGAATAGAGTAGTGCAATAGGAGGAGAATAAGAAATCACTCTTAGCATTGACAATGTCATTATCCATTAATGATAGCTGCTGCTATTCCTAGTTCCGGTTAATTTCGAAGAGGATTAAGATGTAGTGATCTAGTTATGTTTTGGTTAGACCCCTGCAGTTAAGGGATTTCATATAAATCAGGGTTGTAAGGTGATTTAAGCATAAACCATACAATCAATTATTGTTCGGCATCTTTGATTAGTCATGGATCATCCATATGGACTTGCTCTCTTTTTTGCTTGCTAGGTTCAGAGGGTTTGGCACTCGTGAAGAGGGCAAAATTCCCTGGCATTGCAGTCCTTTGGTGTATTTGGTTGGAAAGGGACAATAGAATTTTCAATGACACCTTTTTGTTTCTAGATTATGTCTGGGATAGGGCTACCTTTCGGGTTTCCCTTTGGTGCAAATCCCATGGGTTAGCAATGTTCATAAGGTAGATTTGCAAAGAGATTGACATGCGGTGCTGCATGACCCATTCACGTAGATTTTAGGCATTTCTTTTGTTCTGCTGAGGATTTCTTATCTTCATTTTTGTAAAATTGTTCTATCTCTTCTAATAATATTTATTCCTTAATAAAAAATAAATAAAATTAAGTATATATATGTTCATGGTTGTGTATATGTATGTGTATGCCTGCATGGAAGTTGTAACCTTTTCTTCCTGGGGTTGGGTATCTTTTGTTGGTAGTGGCTGTTATGGATGGGTCCGTATTTGATGGTTGAATCACTTATGGGTTGTTTTCCATATATGTCCTATGTGACCCATTTCTCTTTGAATGTTATTTTCTAATTCCATTTAAAATTAATCCATGACTCAAGCTCTTTTGATTTCCCATTTGAGTTCTTTTTGGCAGGTTGTTGGATAATCTATTTACTTCATTTAATTTCTGTTTAGCTGGGTAATATACACTACTTCAAATGCTGGATATATAAGAACAAAGCATAACACTATCAACAAATTTAGTATCGAACAGAGAGGAAGTGGTGAGTGAGAGTAACGGAATAGCGACTGATTAGTTATTACTCCCTCCGATCCTATTTATAAGACCCTTTTGGGGTTTTTATTTTGGTCCTATTTATAAGACCCCTTTCCAATTTTCAATAACATTTAATTACTTCTTTCCACTAACACCCTTATAAAGTCAACACTTTTTGGAGTTCCAATAATAATTATAGGGGTAGTTTTGAAAAAGTATATCAAATTTTCACATTTCCAATGCCACTAACAAATTTATCCACTCTCCTTGATGGGAGTGAAAAACCCCAAAAGGGTCTTATAAATAGGACCGGAGGGAGTATCATTCTGTCTGAACATTTAATAGGGAACCGATATATGACCCACAGGGGTACTTTTTTATGAATAGGTTCAGGGAACCAATAGTGTTCAGATAAGAATGTCTGAATAGGTGCAGTTTAAAGAAGATACTCTCTCTAGTGCTAAATGTAAGACACTTTTGGGAACTATTTTTGTCCAATCTGTAAGACCCTATTTCTATTTTTGATAACATTTAATTATTTCTTTCCAAAATCACAATAAAAATTACTAGGTTAATTTTGAAACACTATATTAAATGTTGAATATTTCTATCATGCAATCTAAATTTGGATGGTTGTTATGCAACCCTTTGTTAAACTAAAGAATTTTCCACCTAATACATGTATGTTATGTCATTGCTTAAAGTAGTCAACATTTATTTTTGCAATTTAGTCCAACATTAAATTGATCATAAAAAATAATCAATTTAATGTTGGACTAAAATAATCAATTTAGTCCAACATAAAAATAATACATTTATGCCATTCATTTTAGAATCTAGTTTTTAATGTTAGACTAAATTGCAAAAAATCAATTTTGACTATTTTAAGCAATGACATGACATATACATGTATTAGGTGGCAAATTCTTATTAGTTTAACAAAGGATTGCATAGCAACCATCCAAATTTAGATTGCATGTTAGTAACTCCCTTAAATGTTTACATTTCCCACTAACAAAATTAATCCACTTTCTTGGTGGATATAAATTTTTCCAAAAAGATCTTATACATAGGACCAGAGGGAATAAATTGATATTTTGATGGCATGGTTCAATTCTGGCTTTTGATTATGGCCAAAGGGTGAGAGATTCTTTTCAGGATTTCCCATTTCTGAGAGCCTACTAATGAATGCTCTGCAACCAGACAAAACAGAGCTTGGCTAAATACATCTCATAAATGCCTAATTTTCCAATTGGTTCAACTTATTCCCGGAAAAGCAACTTGAACAGTTAATAGATATACACCTAATAAAACAGCAATGATAGATTCAATTTTATGGTTAGCAAGGTAACACAATATAAACAATGACATTGCCATCAACAGTTTAACAGAATGAAAATAAATAACTATAGGATAATGCTTTAGGCATTTGGAAAAGCTATGTTCGATCAAGAATAGTGCTCAAAAATAAAACCATAGGATCTTCAGAAAATGAGGTACAATGAAATTATGAGAATCTCGACGACAAAATTGGCTACTCATCTCTCCATCTAATAAGCCACTATGTCATAAAATTACAGAGTACCTTTTATTTTCTATTGGTACCATACGAAAATAAGTTAATGGGATATAAATTAGATTTAAAAAAGGGTTTTCTTAACCTCAGCCCTAGGGCTGAGGATAAGAGGCTAAAAGTGGATATCATGTTTTGAAAAACTAAATATAAAGTGTTTTTATTCTTTCAATGTACCATTTTCCAACACATGATATCCACTTTTAGCTTCTTATCCTCAGCCCAAACCCTTTAAAAAATATCATGGTTAAGAGATACTGTTGTACTACATTTGCTATAAGTCTTCATGATTACGAAAAGATACTGTCGTATGAGTAAGCCAAGCATTGTTTGGGTATTAGAATTCAAATTCAAATTCCTTATATGTATTGATTACCATTTTGCAGGGTCATTTGTTTGGGAAAGGGGTTTTCGACTGGCATTCATGCAATAAGTTATTATGTTGTATGAATGCACATCAATCCCACAAAATAATTCAGCATCCACTTGAAAAGCACAAAATACCTAAACCCTATTCTCCATCCACAGCAAGATACGCAAAAAGAAAGAAAATAAAGCTTACCAATTTCAATGCCTTGTTCAACTTAACGATTTGAGAAGCACCAGTTTTCTTTGGTGTTTCAGCAGCACTCATTTCAAGCTCTTTGTGCCCTGATAATTTAATGAGAAGCATAAATATGCATGCCAAAGTTTTGAAACTCAACAACATAAAACGTTAATAAAAAAAAAAGAATGGTGCTACATGTCAGATCCTTATCGCATTTTTCTAAGCAAGGGCAAAGAGATATAGAGAAGTTCCATATTAGTCTAATTTCTTCGCACCAAAATGTTCTCATTATCTGCCTTTTAACCACTTTTTGTCAGCTCTCCACGCCACGTGGCAGATGCTTATAATCACTTTCCTTATATCCACTTGGAGATTCATAAACCAGAATTTGCACTTAAGAAAATTCATTCAAATTCAAGTTCATTGTAAAGCATTGTAAAGTGTAGACTAAGAACTATTCTGTAGAACCAAGCCACGTAAATCTTCATCTCCGTTTTTTTTTTTTAAAGTCATAAATCTTCATCTCCAAACACAAAGACAGTACACTATTAAGTTTTGCAAACAAACTTAAACAACATAAATTGGTCTCTTGATTCTCACCAAACAGCATTCATTCAATATTCCTAAGCTCAAAATTATATATATATATATATATATATATATATATATATATATATATATAACACAAAATCAAAGCTTAGCTTATTTCACTCGTTGAGGACTTTGATCAAACAAGTTGTATACCTGTACAAAAATAATAAGTAGTTATATTAAGGGCTCCAACCTTTATATTTTTAAAATTATTTCTCATTCCTTTCTATATCTCTTTCTACTTCTCACATGCACGGGTTAGAGTAGAGAGTAGAGAAGATGTTAGGATGAAGCAGAGTCTTGCTCTAATGGTGTTTAATATTTGACTCTGTAGTGGTTTGCACATCTGGTTTTAATTGAACTTTACCCTGTTTGATTAAAAAAAAATTAAAATATTGAACTGAAATTACCTGAGAGAAAGAGAGGGAGACGCGAAAGGAGGTGAAATGCTGACGGGAAGACGTGAAACGGAGGTCGAGCGGCAGCAGCAACGGGAATAGAAGACTGAACAGAGTCAAAGACCGAAAGGAGGAATGCGTGAGATGAGAAATAGAGAATTGAGAATTGAGAATTGAGGGTGACTTAGTCCTTTTATTTTTTATTTTTCCTTCCAAATTGAGTTCTTATTTATATTTTCTTATCTTTTTTAGTCTTTTTGTCTGAATAACGTGGTCGAAAATGATACGGATTTGAATCCTCTAACATACATTAGTTAAAAAATCACTAAAATCCAAAATAAATCCAAGATTTCTTATTTTGGATTTTAGTGGTTTTATACCTATGTTTTTTTTGGTAAAAAAAATAATTAGGGAATCTATTTCCTAATGATATACACGTTATAACCCTATCGTTTTCGTTGGATAATTAAATGAATAAAATAAAAATAAAAATAATAAAAGATATGTTCTGGTATTTTTAATACAAGATTTCGTTTAACAAAAAATTCATACCCACAAAAAAGTTAATTATTATTATTAATGATATTGAAAATATAAAATTTTGATATAATTATTTCAAATTATCCCTTAATTATCATACGGACTCGAAAAATATTGAATAAATAGGGTTTTTTAGACAAAAATAGTTATTTTTTTAAAAAGTATAATAAGATCTTATAAATATGACAAAAAATTATTAATTTTATTTAAGATCGGAAGAAGTATTTAACAATTTAGGCTTAAATGTTTTTTTTTCCCAAATTACACTATTTGCCAATATTAATCCTCATTTTTCTCTAAGTGAGTCATTGAATTATAAATTTTTGGCAATTTTAGTTTTTTTTATGCATATACAAGTTAACGATGTTGACAAAGTTGATGGTGATATTCGTGTCTCCACCAATACACCCGCATTAGATAATTAAATAAATAAAATTTATTAAAATTATTTAAAATTTGTACAAAAATAACTTTTGTTTTTATTTTATAGTAGACACATTAATCTAATATTAGGATTCAAACTTAAGGATCCAATCTAGAAAGCAACACTTGTAGAGTGAAGCCAAAGTTACTACCATAGGGAAGTATGACAAAAGCGATTCATATTACTGTAGAGAAGGCGATAAGTTACCCGACAACTACCTCTTTTCTTAAGTTTTCAAACCTTTCATTTTTGGATGTCGAGTTTCGATTTGGATGGAGATGACCATCAACAGTGTCAACATCATTAGCCTATATATGGATGAAAGGACTAATTGTACCAATAGTTGGTATTGTAGGAACTCATTTCCCAAAATAAACTAGGTACTAATATTATCAATTCGTGTAACTTGAGAACAAAAATTGCATTTAAGCTTGAATCTTAAATAATTTTTATTATTCTAATTTATTTAATTATCCAACTCGGATGTTATGGTTGTGACAAGTATATCGTTGCCAGCCACATCAATAACGTTAGCGTTAATTTGGATTGAATGATTAAGAGGGGCAAAAATTGATCATATAGGGACTCGATTTGTAACATCCTAGAATTTATATCAAATCTTAATTAGAAATAATCCGAGATTATACTAGTGGATATTGTGGTAATAAGTTGAGTGTTGGTTAGGCCGACCGGACCCGAGTTAGAAATGGCGTAGTCTCGGACGAAGGAGTACAGTTATAGTCAGGCCGACCTCGTTCCGACCTAGTCTTTCGTAGCCATTGAGAATCCGATCAGTAAGCATTCGACAGTTAGGGTGCTGGTAAAGCCGAGCGCAGCGAAGCATTTCACCCAGTCCAAGCGAAACTCAGTAGAGTCCCAACTTAGTTTCTCTTGTCGACAATCGACCCGGTAGGCCATGCACCGAGCTGAAGCCGAGTGTCTACCGCTATGGCGCGTGGGTGTCTATCTCCTCTCACGTGCGTGTGTGTGTGTGTCAGACCTTGACTTTTCTTACTTATCCATTGGAGGCTTCCTCAAGAAGCCACTAATTTCTGTCCACATGTTACCAATCTTCCTTAAGAAGCTTTTATTCAAGACCATACATTTATTGACACATGTGTAATAAAGTACAACCAAGACCCAAACTATTCTCATAATACACAATATTTTCTCTCTCTCTTCTTCCACCATCTTCTTCGTTTTCTCTCATCTCTCTTTTAGGGCTTGAGGAACTAATACTCCCTAAGATACTAAATCCAAGCCCCATTCCCTGTCAAGATCCAACCTACAGCTATAAGTTGAAGATCATCTTCTTCTTTTTCTTTGGCATTTCAAACTCTTCCTCTTTATCTCGTGGGTCTTACGAAGGCAGCTAGCAAGGAAAATACGGTTGAGGATTCAGACGCAAGATCAAGGCAAAGCTTGCCCTTTCTCCTTATCTTTCACGGTTTAAGGTAAGGGGTGAGTGTTACCTTAGCTTAGGTTTGGGTTCCTAGTGTGCTCATAGTGAGTACTGAGGAATGGGTGTTGAAAATGTAGGTTAGAGACATCACTGGAGCATAAAAGGATTTATGAGTGCTAAGTAACTAAGGGCAAAACAGACTTGGTGAGTAGGGATATAATGTTTATGTGGCTATGTATGAATATATGTGCTAAATGTTTAACATGGTTGTTTGATTATGAATACAGTGTGATATATGTGTTAAAGGTAGGGTCTAAGTGTTTATTGTTTGAGTTTTGAGTGCACAGAGTGTAAGCCGAGCGTAGGAGTTGATTGAGGAAAAGAAGATTAAGAATGAATAAATGAAAGAAAGATAAGTAATGGGAAATGGTTGTGTGAGCCAGGTCAAGTCAGTCACATCGGTTGAGTGCAATAAGCCGCACACGAAAGTGTGTGTAGTAAGTCGCAAGCGGGCCGAGTGCAATGATTGCCAAGAGCACAGTTGACGTGGTCATGCGTGGCTGTAAGTCGTGCAGCAGGTGAATGTTGTATGCAACAATGACTCACACAAGATTCCTAAGAGGAATCAGTTAGAATGTGCTCCAGGTCATGGAAGCCATGCGGAGTGCCGTATGCAATGATCGCTGGATACGCAGTTGATGTGGTCATGCGCAGCTGTAAGTCGTACAGCAGGTGAATGTTGTACGCCGAGATGGACATGTTCATAACTCCAGTGGTAATGGTGTAAGTCGTGCAGGTGAATGTACGCTTCATAAAAGTAATAAGATAATATGGAAGGGAACTGTGCAGGTGAATGTACACTTCCGAAACGGAATAAGGTAGAAAGGATAGAGGAAAGAAAGAGGAGTAAGAGGGTAAAACTAAGAGAGTTGTTTTCCGCTGTATATGTATAAGGGTGTCGAGGGTAGGCCGAGCTCATGTGCAGGCATATAATACCGAGGTAAAATATAAGGGGAGAGGAAAGGGAGTAGAGATAAGGAATACAGGAACTATGAATGTGATTTGTAACATCCCAAATTTAATTCCAAGCAATAATTAATTAATTAATAGGGTTAAAGTGGAAGGAATGGGTAGATTAATCGCTTAACGAATTTTGGTGGACAGGTGAGTGGTAAATACAAGTCCTAGGGGTTTTATAGGAGGCAATTGTAGCTTCGAGCGAAATTAACTAAGCGAAATCGGGAGTTAAATCGGCGTTTTCGATGTTAGAAATCGACCAAAAAGAGAAAATTAGAAATTTATTATAGGATGCTAAGAAAATAAATTCCACCGTTGGATATGAAGTTTAAGGGGTTAAGAAGCCTGTCTAAAAATTTGGACCCGATCCGACGGTTAATGAAAAAGTTACGGCGAATCGAAGATTTGGAATTCTGGTGCCCGCCCAGGCGCACCGGTGCACGCCCAGGCGTGTGCACTGTTCATTGGTGCACCAGACAGTTAAAAACCCGCCCAGGCGAGGCACCAACTCGCCCAGGCGAGCGCAGATCCGCACCACACGCACCAGATTCGCGTTGGCGCGCCAGAACTCCCTCCTGACCGCACCAGACGCGCACCAACTCCCTCCTGACCGCACCAGGCGCGCACCAGCAGCACCAGTTGGTGCTCAGACCCGCCCAGGCGCGCCCGGCGTGCGCGCTCAGCAGCACCAGATCTGGTGCGTTGGTTGAGAAACTTGGGGCCAAAGTTCTAATCTCAGCCACACGATGGTGGCTGACCCCAAAACCCATTTTTTTGGCATCAAAAGCACTCCATTCTCTCATTCTTCATCATCAACCTCAACCCACCACCTCCATCAATTCTCTCAATACTCAAGAACACTAAAACACCATTCAATCACCCAAACACACAAGATCAAGCAATCAACCACTCAATCCTCATCAACATCAAATATCCCTCATGAAGTGAGCCCAAGACATCATCATCATCCTCTCTTCCATCCTCTTCCTTAGGGTTTAGAACCCCTATTATCATTACCACATATATATCCAATAATCAAGAATCACCAACACTCCTCATGACTTTCACCAAGCATTGGGCATGAAAATGGATTAGAACTTACCACCTTTCTTCCTCTCTCACACGATTTGCTCCCTCCTTCCTTCTTCCTGGGTTTTTCAATTTCCACCATAGATTTGGGGAGTTCTATTTCATGCCTTCCAACCAAAACCAAGTCAAGGACAAGGAACTCACACACCAAGGATCAAGGGGCTAGGACTTGAGATTCCTCACCACCTCTTAAGAAGGTAAGAGGGTTCGTATTACCTTAGCTTAGAAAATAGATTCTCTTTAGTTATAGTGATGGCTAGGGGTAGAGAGGGAGTATGGCATAAAAACCTTAGGGTATTTGATAAGGAAAATAAAGGAAATAATTAGTGGAGAATAGAAAGAGTAACTAGTGTAATGTGTGAGAACAAATACATAAATGATGATGGATAGAAAGGGAATGATGGACTAAGTAGATATGTAATTAGAGAGTAATGAGAATAACTAGTTGACGAATCATAAGAAAGTTATAAAGGAAATTAAGAGTGGATAATAGAGCGAAAATAATTAGAGACTCGTTGTAAGCTTGAAAAGATATGGAAATTGTGGAAGGAATGAAATATTATATTATTGGGATAACCAAGAGATAGGTAAAGAAAAGGGAAAGTGTTAGTGATAGACTTGTTTTAATTTGGGAGGATGATGGGCAATGAATATGGAAAATATAGAGATAAGTGTGCTAAGTTAAAAGGATTTTTGTTGTAGATAACGACATGAGTTAGATAATGGAATTGAAAGGAAATTAGATAATAAATGGATTAGTAATGAGTGTAATAATTGGACAATGGGAAATTATATTGTTAATGTGAGAAAGGCCCACCTATTTAGGTGTGGATATAGGAATGTGAAAAGGTGAGTTTAGGTATGAATGACCCTCCGAAAGGAGCGGATATTATTTTCATGACCCTCCGAAAGGAGCGGATATTATTTTCATGACCCTCCGAAAGGAGTGGATATTATTATAATGACCCTCCCTAAGTGGAGTTGGATAATGACACTCCGAAAGGAGTATGGATATAATGACCCTCCCTAAGTGGAGTGTGGATATATATATAAATGGACCCTCCATAACGGAGCGTATATATATAAATGGACCCTCCATAACGGAGCGTGTATATATAAATGGACCCTCCATAACGGAGCGTGTATATAAATGGACCCTCCATAACGGAGCGTGTATAGAATAGGACCCTCCACAATGGAGTGTGATCTATAGACCCTCCCGTAGGGAGTGTGACTTGGTATGTTAAGGACCCGCCTATATGGTGTGCGTAAATATAATTAGGACCCGCCAATATGGTGTGCGTAAATATAATTAGGACCCGCCAATATGATGTGTGTGAATATATTTAGGACCCGTCAATATGGTGTGCGTAAATGTAATTAGGACCCGTTCTTGAGGTGTGAATAAATGGTAATAAGACCCACCGAAAGGTGTGCGAAAGAATGGAAAGACTAGAAAGGCATAGGGAAAGTATGTAACTGAAATCATAATGGAATGTTGGGTTGTATAAAAGGGAAGTGAAGTAGTATATGATTTGGATAGTACGGTGTAGGGTAGGTCCTTGGTTTATTTCTATGCTTTTGTAGAAGCTATATTTCTAAGTTCTGTGTAATGCTACCCTTCTTGATATATTTTTACAGGTAAAGAAGGAGCTTGCACGAGTATGGCCGGGCAGGATTACACTCCACCCCGTGGAGTGTTGCATAGTTAGTTGGGTGACCCGTTGTCGGTCAATAGTTTTATTTGGGTATTTGAAATGTATACATGTTGGGAACTAAACGAAATTAAGATTTGTAATTGTTTTCTAAAATAGTGTAAATGAACTAAATTGTATTTTGGCCCTGCTGGCCCATTGTTGATGAGAATGAAATTTTATGCAGGTTAATCAGGAAAAGTGAATTTTGGGAATGTCCCTAAAACAAAGGAAACTCCGTCCGATTTTACGGAGATTTTTATAATAAGCAAATATAATTAAGAGTTTTCATGATCATCTATAAGTTTAAAAGAAAAATTTTCAAATCCTCAATTAATAAAGGGTAAAAGTAACTAGGGTGTTACATTATGGTATCAGAGCAGTTTTTCCTCGGCCCTTGGAGTTAATCATTACTCCAGTGGTTACTCATCAAGCGAGTAACCGATTTAGAGCTAGATGTTCAAGTGTTAGAGTCGAGGTAGGAATCCTATTAGGATTATGATTGAATATAGGGATGTGTGAAGTTATGTATGCCTATGTATGCTATTCTTTGTTAAGCATGACTTAGTGGTACTAGTTGTTAGCGAATTCCCGAGCAAGCCAGCATTATAATAAAGCTAGATGAAGCTGAGAGAAAATTTGGTAGGATAATAAAAGGATAAGATAAATAAGGTTTATAGGAAGACAAAGTTTAATGTGAGAAAATGAATGAGTAGCATTCAATATGACATTTTCGAATAATTGTTGCTTGTTAAGTATATGTGTGTAGATGTAAGATTAAACTTTAAGTTAGTTAATGTAGATAATGACTAGATTAGTAGGATATAGGGATTGAACTCATTTTAGTGTTTGTGAATATGTATTGAGTATGATTTATGCATGGGTGAGGATGTGTGTCTAAATATGTTTATTTACTAGGACGAATAAGTTAGTAGCCTTCACTTTGATTTTGTGAATATATGTTAATGAGAGATGCTGCTATGCATGTTTGAATTATGAATGTGCTTGATTAGAGATTTTAGTCAAAGTTATGGAATTGTAGAACTCTGGGTAGAATAGAACAAACCCATGGTGGTATTGTTGTTTAATGGGGTGTAAGGGTAGGATTGGTCGTCCGGACTCTTACAACTGTTAAGTGACGATATCATCAGCAAGCCGACAGTGATGTTACTATTAATGAATGTGAGATTGGGACTGACCACCTCGATCCTTGCATTTATTAATGGTCGATGTCATTGAAAGTTTCTAAGTGGAACAGAAACCAACCCAACATTGAAGAAAGAAAATCAGCCTGAATAGTACCCTTTCCAGACCTTTGCTGCAAAATTCCTGAAGGAACCCCAATGGACCCAAGGAACCATCTCCAATTCCCTTGGAGAGTTAAAACCTGGTTTTATAAATCCAAAGACTTATTCGGAGTCTTACTAGCAAGACTCTTGAAAACGATTAGCCGCGAGAAAAACCAACCTTAAAAACCTCAACGAGTCTCCACGTCGAGACTAATCTAGTTGAACCATAGCCATACTTCTCGTGGAGTGTGAGAACTTAGCGGCGTACTAATGTAAAGGGGTATGCCGACTCCAAGTGGGGGAGTAGAACCAAAGGGAAGTGAGTATTGTAGTCGAAGGACCCTGCATTGGGATGGTTCTCCATTAAAGGAATCGGACGGAATTTCGGGGATGAAATTCCAATAAGTGGGGGAGAATTGTAACATCCCAAATTTAATTCCAAGCAATAATTAATTAATTAATAGGGTTAAAGTGGAAGGAATGGGTAGATTAATCGCTTAACGAATTTTGGTGGACAGGTGAGTGGTAAATATAAGTCCTAGGGGTTGTATAGGAGGCAATTGTAGCTTCGAGCGAAATTAACTAAGTGAAATCGGGAGTTAAATCGGCGTTTTCGATGTTAGAAATCGACCGAAAAGAGAAAATTAGAAATTTATTATAGGATGCTAAGAAAATAAATTCCACCGTTGGATATGAAGTTTAAGGGGTTAAGAAGCCTGTCTAAAAATTTGGACCCGATCCGACGGTTAATGAAAAAGTTACGGCGAATCGAAGATTTGGAATTCTGGTGCACGCCCAGGCGCGTGCACTGTTCATTGGTGCACCAGACAGTGAAAAATCCGCCCAGGCGAGGCACCAACTCGCCCAGGCGAGCGCAGATCCGCACCACACGCACCAGATTCGCGTTGGCGCGCCAGAACTCCCTCCTGACCGCACCAGGCGCGCACCAGCAGCACCAGTTGGTGCTCAGACCCGCCCAGGCGCGCCCGGCGTGCGCGCTCAGCAGCACCAGATCTGGTGCGTTGGTTGAGAAACTTGGGGCCAAAGTTCTAATCTCAGCCACACGATGGTGGCTGACCCCAAAACCCATTTTTTGGCATCAAAAGCACTCCATTCTCTCATTCTTCATCATCAACCTCAACCCACCACCTCCATCAATTCTCTCAATACTCAAGAACACTAAAACACCATTCAATCACCCAAACACACAAGATCAAGCAATCAACCACTCAATCCTCATCAACATCAAATATCCCTCATGAAGTGAGCCCAAGACATCATCATCATCCTCTCTTCCATCCTCTTCCTTAGGGTTTAGAACCCCTATTATCATTACCACATATATATCCAATAATCAAGAATCACCAACACTCCTCATGACTTTCACCAAGCATTGGGCATGAAAATGGATTAGAACTTACCACCTTTCTTCCTCTCTCACACGATTTGCTCCCTCCTTCCTTCTTCCTGGGTTTTTCAATTTCCACCATAGATTTGGGGAGTTCTATTTCATGCCTTCCAACCAAAACCAAGTCAAGGACAAGGAACTCACACACCAAGGATCAAGAGGCTAGGACTTGAGATTCCTCACCACCTCTTAAGAAGGTAAGAGGGTTCGTATTACCTTAGCTTAGAAAATAGATTCTCTTTAGTTATAGTGATGGCTAGGGGTAGAGAGGGAGTATGGCATAAAAACCTTAGGGTATTTGATAAGGAAAATAAAGGAAATAATTAGTGGAGAATAGAAAGAGTAACTAGTGTAATGTGTGAGAACAAATACATAAATGATGATGGATAGAAAGGGAATGATGGACTAAGTAGATATGTAATTAGAGAGTAATGAGAATAACTAGTTGACGAATCATAAGAAAGTTATAAAGGAAATTAAGAGTGGATAATAGAGCGAAAATAATTAGAGACTCGTTGTAAGCTTGAAAAGATATGGAAATTGTGGAAGGAATGAAATATTATATTATTGGGATAACCAAGAGATAGGTAAAGAAAAGGGAAAGTGTTAGTGATAGACTTGTTTTAATTTGGGAGGATGATGGGCAATGAATATGGAAAATATAGAGATAAGTGTGCTAAGTTAAAAGGATTTTTGTTGTAGATAACGACATGAGTTAGATAATGGAATTGAAAGGAAATTAGATAATAAATGGATTAGTAATGAGTGTAATAATTGGACAATGGGAAATTATATTGTTAATGTGAGAAAGGCCCACCTATTTAGGTGTGGATATAGGAATGTGAAAAGGTGAGTTTAGGTATGAATGACCCTCCGAAAGGAGCGGATATTATTTTCATGACCCTCCGAAAGGAGCGGATATTATTTTCATGACCCTCCGAAAGGAGTGGGTATTATTATAATGACCCTCCCTAAGTGGAGTTGGATAATGACCCTCTGAAAGGAGTATGGATATAATGACCCTCCCTAAGTGGAGTGTGGATATATATATAAATGGACCCTCCATAACGGAACGTATATATATAAATGGACCCTCCATAACGGAGCGTGTATATATAAATGGACCCTCCATAACGGAGCGTGTATATATAAATGGACCCTCCATAACAGAGCGTGTATATAAATGGACCCTCCATAACGGAGCGTGTATAGAATAGGACCCTCCACAATGGAGTGTGATCTATAGACCCTCCCGTAGGGAGTGTGACTTGGTATGTTAAGGACCCGCCTATATGGTGTGCGTAAATATAATTAGGACCCGCCAATATGGTGTGCGTAAATATAATTAGGACCCGCCAATATGATGTGTGTGAATATATTTAGGACCCGTCAATATGGTGTGCGTAAATGTAATTAGGACCCGTTCTTGAGGTGTGAATAAATGGTAATAAGACCCACCGAAAGGTGTGCGAAAGAATGGAAAGACTAGAAAGGCATAGGGAAAGTATGTAACTGAAATCATAATGGAATGTTGGGTTGTATAAAAGGGAAGTGAAGTAGTATATGATTTGGATAGTACGGTGTAGGGTAGGTCCTTGGTTTATTTCTATGCTTTTGTAGAAGCTATATTTCTAAGTTCTGTGTAATGCTACCCTTCTTGATATATTTTTACAGGTAAAGAAGGAGCTTGCACGAGTATGGCCGGGCAGGATTACACTCCACCCCGTGGAGTGTTGCATTGTTAGTTGGGTGACCCGTTGTCAGTCAATAGTTTTATTTGGGTATTTGAAATGTATACATGTTGGGAACCAAACGAAATTAAGATTTGTAATTGTTTTCTAAAATAGTGTAAATGAACTGAATTGTATTTTGGCCCTGCTGGCCCATTGTTGATGAGAATGAAATTTTATGCAGGTTAATCAGGAAAAGTGAATTTTGGGAATGTCCCTAAAACAAAGGAAACTCCGTCCGATTTTACGGAGATTTTTATAATAAGCAAATATAATTAAGATTTTTCATGATCATCTATAAGTTTAAAAGAAAAATTTTCAAATCCTCAATTAATACAGGGTAAAAGTAACTAGGGTGTTACATGAATGTTGCATGTTTCGGTATGAATGATATGTTCACACGTTTATTTGTATAATTGTGTTTGACTTGGTGTCTTAGTATGACATGATAGAAACTGCTTACTTAAGTTCTGTGTAATGCTCAGTCCCTTCCCACAATTTCAGGTACTGAGACCGAGCTCCAACCAGAACTTTCCCCGGCCGAGTAGGAGAGCTCTCCCTTACAGGGAGAGTAGTGTATCCGCTCGGACATCGTTCAATGTCCGAGGCGACTATGTTGTTTTGAGTAAAACTGAGCGAGTTTCGGAAAAGCTTATGTACCTCTTTCCTACATGTTTATGAATGATATTTTTTTGCTGCACTCTGATTTGCGTGAACATTGTATTTTCGTTTGGAAAAAAAATTTAGGTTGTTACACGATTCATAAGAAAAAATGAAAAGAAAAGAAACCAGACTAATGTATTCTTATTTTTTTATCATGTTTAGAAGTTTAATAATGCAATAATTGACATTTTCTATATTTACCTCTATTCAATAAGTTCTTGATTTACGTATATAGTGGAAACAAATAAATAAAAACAAGAAAAATAGATATGAAAAAATATTACAAGTCCCAATTATTTCATCTCGTGCAAAAAATATAAAGCTAGACTTTCTAATATGTTTTTGTTATATATTTTGCTACATTAGCATTTGCCTTTTTTCTTTTATATATAGTTTTAATATATATAAAATAAAATATACTTATCTACATAATCTACAGAATAATAAGAACGGCGGGTTTTTAAGGTAGGATATATATATATATAGAATAAGGTTTCTCCTTAAATAAGAAGGGAAGTTATATCCTTAAACCAACCATATTTTGACACATGGATAAAATAAAAAAACTAATTAAAAAATAAATAAAAAGGAAGAAGTGATAAACAGAAAGAGAGAAAACCCATAACTCAAATCCACAAGAAAACCCAAAGCAAGCAATGGAAGATGAATTCTCCATCAACCACTGTGATGGTGACGATGATGGTTAAGATCTTGTTTCTGATCCATCCCTTTTTCTTTCCATAACTTTTATCTTTTTTCTAATCTAATATCTTCTCATTTTCTACTTGAAAATACTGACAAAACAAAATCAGATTCAAGCAACAAAATGAAATGCAAATGTGTATCGGGATGAACTTAGTCCCAGGAAGATAAGCACATAAATCACAGGCAAATGATAATAATTTGAAATGATTATTCAATTTAATTGAATCAAATCTCATCATCCTTGAAGGGAAACTTTGTACATTATACCCACAAATAGCAAAGCAGAAACTTGAACAAAAGGGCGGCAATATAATTCCAATTCCAACTATTGTAACAAAAGAACGAAATAGTACATTTCAAATCACACTATGATATTCTAAAATCCATGGCTTATATTATAAGGCGGTGGCGCGGTTTGTGTTTATGCTCTCTTCTCTTGCCCCTGTTCTGCTCTATCATTGGCCTTTCTTTCTTCTTTTATTTTTTAATTTATGATTCATTTTTTATTTTATCCATGTGTCAAGATATGGTTGGTTTAAGGATATAACTTTCCTCCTGGTTTAAGGAGGAACTTATATATATATATATATATAGTCATCGCTTAATATTTCTTTTGAGCGAGATAATTTTTTGTTTTGGGTGGAATAATCACTAATCTTATCAATCAGATTGGTTCCAGACTTTATAGGCGTCGGTCAAGTTAGTCTCTGACTTTATCAAAATAGCAATTTAATCCCGAGATAGGAGACCGTCGATCAAGTTAGTCCATGTCGTCACTATCGTAGGGATGTATTTGTTTTAAAATGAGATAAAGACAGAAACGTATGTGAATTAAAATGTTATCTTATGGACTAAAATACTATTTCGATAAAGTGAACTAATTTAACCGACGTTTACAAAATCAGGAACCAATCTGACCAATTACTCAATCTCATCATTAATTAGTTAATTTCCTAGTAAAATGCAAATTGTTTCCTATAAAACGCGTTTTGAGTATTCTAAGTGCATGTTTGGTTCTACGGTGAGTTAGCCTAGAATCAATTCTGGAATGCCAATGCTATTAACAATTGCTTTTGTTCCAACGTGATTTTGGGACCAGAATTGATTATGTAAGAAGAAATCAAACATGCTGTAAGTCAATCCTGAATAATCGTTGCTTAAAAAAAAAATTTGGTGGGATATTATTTTCTATCAATTAAAACGTAATTTGCAGTCCCTCTAAAATCAATCCCAACTACCCAAAGCTAATCCTCTAAATGCTAATAATTTGAATCAATATTTTGAATACGAGTGTTAGTCATGTGAAAGTAAATTTTCTAGACAACCTTTGAATGTTTGTATTAGTCACGTGAATAACATTTGAATCAACCCTTTAAATCCTTGCGGATTTTCAACAATTTTCATATTCTTTCAAACTTCGCAAGGATTGTGTTTCTACGTTTCACATTCTTCATAAGGACTGACAGGTTCATTTGCATAAGGGCATATAAGGGGTAAGATAACAAATCACATACAAATCAGTTGTATGCAATTTTTTAGATCCATTTGTGTCCCCCATGCGATTTTTGTTTTCTAATAAAGGCTAAAATGCCCTTTTGGTCCCTTAAGTTTTTTATTTTGCAGAGTTAGTCCCTTTATTTTTTTTAGCTAAAATAGTTCCTTGTGTTATTTTTTTGTGTAGATTTCGTCCCTCTGTCATATTTCTATTAAAAAACTAACGGTGTTATATGTAACATCCCGAATTTTTATTCTAAGCTTAATTAAATTGAATCCGAGTTAAGCTAATGATAATCAGAAGAGTAAGCTGGAATTTGTAACACCCCTCGAAATCCTCGTACGGTTTTAATCTCTAAAAAGAATTATTTTTGAGAAAAGTAATTTTTAAAGGATATTTTCTTAAACAAATTCCCAAATCCATGTTTTCAAAGTGATAAATGATTTTAAAGAAATGATTTTTCATGAAATAATGTTATGATTTTTAAAGTTGAATTTTTGGAAATGCTTATGTGTTTAAGATTCTTTTTAAGGAAATAGTTAATTTTTCAACAAGAAATTATTTTATGAAAAGGTGATTTAATTTATAAAAATATGTGTGCTTGATATTTTTGGTGTTACTGTGATTACTTATTTTTCTATGTATGCATGTGTATGTACGGTTTTTACATGTGTGTGTGCATAATTTAATTAGAGGAAAGAACATGATTACATATGCATGAATGTGTGTGTTAGTATGATGTATGCATGTGAATATGTATGTATGCATGTGTTAGGCGTGTAAATGTATGTGTGTGCCGTATGTATGTGTGTGAGTGTAAGGAAGCCTAGGAATTTCCCTAAGTGTGGAGACCAAGTAACCAAGTTCCTAACTAAACCCTAACCAAATGGTGGAAACCCTAATGGAGAGCTAACAAGCCATTGAACCTAGATTGACTTTAAGCACCTAATGTCCCCTACATGTCTCCTTAAGAGATGTTAACCTCCACCCATGCAATTTTATAGAGAGCCGAATTTACCCCTCTTCCAAAGCTCATGACCGAATTTATCAAGGGCAAATTAGGAAGCCACGAATTTTCTATATAAGTCTTGACCCTTAGCTTCATTTCATTCATTCTTCACTTCATTTCTTCATTTCCTTCGTCCCATACACCAAACCAAACACAATTTCTAAGAGCTTCTCAAACTCTTAGACTAAGAAATAGAAATTAGAAGAAAAAGAAGAGGAGGCCGTGAGGTAGGAGAAGGAAGAAGGAAGGAGATCAAGCCCTAAACCTAGGAGTTTCTTGAGGATCACGTGCTTAGAAGACCTATTTTCCTTGGTATAACCGAAGATCCTAGAAGAGTAGAACTAGTTCTTGTTTTATAATTTTGTAATTTTCTTCTCTTGCATGTTTATTTTTATGCACTTATGTGTAATCTTCTTTTAATTATGGACTTTTAAGGACTTAAATTAAATTGTAATATGTGTAGATAATTCGGTTAGTGTTCTTCGTGGTAGATCTTGATGCTTTCATGATAGATCTTTATGTTTCAAGTTAAATCTCTTTGATCTAAAGTTTTGTTTATGATTTTTGTGAATTTAGAGTAGATCTTCTTGCATGTTTGGTTTTTATGCTTAGATCCATAGATTATCAAGTGTTTAAGTGTTTATTTGGTAAATCAATGTTTGATCTAAACTTGTTTTTAATTTTTGGTCTTGCATGTTGATTGATGATGATTTATATGGTTTTGAACCCTTGCATGTTTCGGTTTTGATTTAATCTTGATAAAAGCTTTAATTTGTGTTTTGATTCTTGGTTTTGCCTTGATCTTAACCTTTGCATGTCTTGATTTTTGGCTTTGATTTGTGATTCTTGCTTTGATCTTTGATTTTTGTTTTGATCTTGAGTTTTATATGTGATCTTGAAACCAAAGCTTTAGTGTTTTCTTGATATGTGTCACGGTTTGATCTTTTTCTTACTCAAAATGATTTTTGATCTTTGATTTTTGTTTTGATCTTTAATTTTGTTTTGATTTTAAGCTTTGCATGTAAATTTCGAAACCAAAGTTTTCTTATTTTCTTAGACTATGTCTCGGTTTTGGTCCCTTTTCATTTAAAATGACTTTTGTCCTTGATTTGTGTTCTTATGTTTCATGTGATGACTTGATCTACATGATTTATATGCATGCATGTTGTTGTTGAACCTCAAAAAATTATTTTCATGTTCCTTTGAAAAATAAATAAAAGTGATTGTGTGATATATGATAGTTACTTGTTTTATTAGAAAGACTTAAGATTTATTCTTGCATGTTAAACTTAAGTGAAAGGAACATATTTTCTTTGTTGCATGCCTTGGTTTTGGAAGGAAATTAGAGAAATAAACTTTAAAATAATTTTCCCTGTACGAACATGATTTAATCTAAGTGTTAGTCTTGTGCATGATGCATTCGGCCATGTTTAAATAAAATCCATGCTTTTTATTTTATGAGAACTTGATAGATGCTCTATTTTCTTGCATGATCTTTGATTCGGTTTAAGTTAAGGAAATTAAATTAGAGTTTGATTATTTTTCTAAGTTGTGGCTCACGGTTTGGCTAAGAAAAAGAAGAAATAATTGCATGATTTTGTATGTTCAATGATAAGTGAATCTTGCTTTGATTTGTGAAGAGTTTCGGTCTATGCATGTTAATTAGGTTAGAATTCTTTTCCATGAAAATAACATAGGAATAATGCACGTATTTTGTAAAATAATTGATTAGGAATAAGTATGTTGTTTAAATAAATTTATGTGTGTGTATTCGGTTTGTGAGTCTAAGTGTGTTTAAATGATTTTGTTTTATAAAAATGAAATGGTCTTGAATTGTATTATGTGATTGAAGGATTGAATTAAGTGTGTGATTTGTAAAGTGTTTCTTTGAGAATGAATATTTGTTTGTGATTTAATTGAATAATTGAATAAATGTTTATGTGACTTGAATGATTTATCAAAATGTGTTGTTGGTTGTGTGCGTAAATGATTTTGAATTTAAATTGATTTTGTGAAACATTTCTTTGCTGCCCAAGTTTATTTAAAGTTGTTTCTTGATTTTTAAATTTGACTTTATGAGACTCAAAGTTTGGTTTTCAAAAGGTATTTGATTTTAGTAAAACCCGGATTGAAACCGGTGAATTTTTCGGTGTTTTCGAAGTCGGTTAAGGTGTTGTCCAAGACGGACCAGCCACCTAACCAATTGATTTAAATTATTTTATTTGATGTTTTCAAACTAGTTTTGAAGTATTTAAAGTCCTAAGAAACGTTTGAGTCATTTAAGAAAACAATCATGTTTTAAGATTTCCGACGAGGAACGAAAAAACGTTTTAAGTTAAGAAAAGTTTTCTTGAAACAAGTTGATAATGAAAATGTGTTTTAATTAATTCGAGGGATGATACAGACAAGGGATTAAGGAAGTGGCAGCAACCAAGATCAGAGAAGACTGCACGTATTCAATCGCTGGACCTCGGGTGAGAGAGTAGCTTTCCTAAGACACCGTGGTAGTAGGTGTTATATTAAGACGTTCCGTATCAGCTCAAAGATCGGAACTCAGTGGTTCTGAGTCAGTAGTATAGTGGCAATTGTTTGCTTTGTGTGGCCACTTATACGAAGAGGACAAAGACCACCTTGTTGTGTGTGATGTTTGTATGCTAATGATGTGTTGTTTATATTGGTTCATCTATGCATGTTGATATTATTATTTGTTGAGTATTAGTTGATGTCTGGGAATGACGATAAAAGAGATTAGAAATAAAAGACACCAAGAAGAGATAACCCTTGTGTGGCTTAAGTCCTGGTGGAGTAAGGCAGCCTGAGCCTGATAAGACATTGAGAGTGGAGATAATGATAAGAGGATTGAGAATGATCGGAAAGGAAATAGAAAAGAAAGATTGAAAGTGATAAAGAGATGAGATTGGAGATGATGGTTTGATAATGATGCGAATGGGCCAGAGTGAGGAAGGAATGTTGATGATGTTTGGAAAGTAAAAGGTGATGAGAGTGAAGCTTGATTCTTGTTAAAATTTCTTGGACTGAGTCTAGCGTTGAGTTGAGCTTGCTCCTCCACTAGTTCTCAAGAAGAGAAAGTTTTTGTGAAAAACTTTTGAAATGAAATTTTTGAAAAGGTTTTCGAAAATGGGATTTTTGGAAAGGACTTATAAAAAGAATTTTTGAAAAGAGTTTGCGAACTGAATTTTTTTGAAACGAATTTACGAAATGTAGTTTTGAAAGGGGTTCCCAAAATGAGATTTTTGAAAAGAGTTTACGAAATGTATTTTTAAAAAGGGGTTCCCAAAATGAGAAAAATTTTCCAAAATAGATTTTCTGAAAGGGATTATGAAAAGAGGTTTTGAAAGAGGATTTCGAAAGGAAATTTTTTTTTTGAAACAAGTTTCGAAAGGAGCTTTTTGAAAAAGGATTTATGAAATGAAATTTTTAGAAAAGGATTTATGATTTGAAGTTTTGAAAGAGTTTTTAAGAAATGAAAATTTTTGAAGAGGAATTGTGAAGTGAGATTTTGAAAGTTTACAAAAAAAAAAGATGTTAAGAAAAGGTTGTTTGGGGAAAAGTTTTTGTGATGAGATTCAAGTTGTGATTGTGATCCCGCTCTGTGCCAAGTTGAGGAATGAAAGGAAGAGTGATGCAAAGTTAGCGGTCAGGACTCATTGAAGAGATGCACGAAGGGTGAGCTGACCATTAGGTTAATAAAAGATAAAAGTTTTTAAAAGACATTAACAGCGAACGCGGTGAGGTATGAGAGTTAACCCGAAGTAGTGGAGAGGAAGGAACCATAGGTATCTTCGGATACTTAGGAGGAGATTGCATTAGGGGAGGACGATGACGGTGAAACGTCAAGAAGTCTAGAGTACTTTTCTAGGCGGAACGAACTCCACAAGTGGCGCACTAACGTGGTGGGGACTGGGTCTAATGTCGTGGCAAGTTCTGCATGATCAGCTAGAAATTGTACTGTCGCCCCCTAGATTGCAAGTCTAGAAAAGTGAGAGGAACTAGAGTGGGGCATTGTGTTTGCCACTATAGTGAGACAGTGTGCCTTGTTTATATATGAATTGATATGATATGATATGATATGATATGATTTGAGGCTGAGACCTCCTGGTCTGGGACCATTTGTTGTGTGACAGCTGTCGTGCCCGCACGGTAAAGGTTCTGTACTCCTGTTTGCTTCCGACTAGGTGGATGGATGGCCGAGGAGATGTAGACTTGAAACGTGAGTTCTAACTACGAACGGACGCGTACCTCGATGATTCTTTAAATCCCCCGATCATCGATGGTTCTAATTTAATAAGACTTGATAAGGAAAGAAGTGTAATTAAGAAAAGTAAGGACTGTGAAGTGTGATGGTGAAGTTGTAAAGTGTGGAAAGGAAAGAGATGAATCCCATGGAGAGGGAAAGGAAATAAGTGAAGGGTTGAGAATTGAGATTGAAAAAGTGATTGAGAAAGCAATTGAAAAGAAAAGATGTTTATATAAGAATGATAATAAGATAATAATTAAAAATTCTGCTGTTATGCTTGAGTGTTGTGTTGTGTGTGCTTTGTTTGTATTGTGTGTGCTGTCTTGATATCCCGCCTGCGGTAAATCCACAACGTCGACGATTCGTCGTTCGGTTCGCTAACTCTCTCCTGTTCGTTGGTATATCGGTGCTTCTGGTACTCCAATGGGCAAATGAAGTATCGCATGGAGATCTCTACTTGGATGAGACATGGATGTGGCTGGAAGCGTACCCCATCTGGTTGGGTATGGATTGGTGACTCGCAGATCGTGATTCCGGATCCAGAACATCGACTCAGTGGAGCTAACCTAGGACCACTGCTAGGGCAAGTGTCTGTCCGAGGATACAGAGACTATGAGGAGAAGCTGCGCTGTGAAGCTCCGAGGATTTCGCCTACTCCAACTAGGATGCAATGGGTGCCAAAGTACGGTGGACCAGCAGCAGCTGGGATGGCTTCATCCTCTGAAATTAAGCAAGAGCGCAAGAAGGAGGATCATGAGTTGCACAACATAGTTTTCCTTAGGAAGAGTCAGAGGTAGGGTAAATAGTTTAGCTTGTGGTTAGTGTTGGGTCAAGGACTATCTTCGTAAAGTATCACTCTTGTAACTATGCCCTACTTTTATTTTGTGAACTGGCCGAACTTATTTTAAAAGAAATATGAAATCGTTTCGAAAGATTTGAAAGTGGAAGTGCGGAAAGGTTTTACGTAACACCCCGGTTTTCAAGGATGGGTGTTAAGATGCACCAAAGGCTTTTCCCAAAATGTTTAAAAAAAATGGCCTCATTTTTTTAGCATCTTTTAAATAAATGATGATTATTTTCGGGTGGTGAAAATCGGGGCGTTACAGAATTTAGTGAAGCAATCATGGCCAAAATGCGCATAGGAGTTAAGAGGAATGTCTCAGGGTTAGAAACCATCAATATATAGAAATTAGGTGATGTAATCGATTACCTTGGGTGGTAATCGATTACCATCATTCTGTGAGAAACCCTAAATTTGAATTTAAAGAAGTAATCGATTACCTTGGGGGGAGGTTATCGATTACCTACATTCTGTGAGGAGCCAAACAATTACCTTGTAGGGTAATCGATTACCTGTCGTGCGCGGAAGAAAAAATAAGTGACTTAAAAGAAGCTTCTTGGAGAAGTTAATCATTTTCAACCACACAAGGCATAGCTTCTCAAGGAAGCTTCTCTTGTGGACCACTCATTCATTCCTCATGAAAATAAAACAAAACAAGAGCAACACAACAACAACAAACACTACTCTTCATCTTCTTCAGTTCTTCACTCTTTCTCTCATGGTTCCAAAAACAAGCATCATTATCAACAACTAATACACCCCAAAATCAAGAGCATCACCACCATCGACCAACATCAACATCAAACCTAAAGCAAGAACACTCCATCTCTATCAAATTACATGGTATCCATTCATTTCTTCTCTTTCTTCATGAACTAAGAACAAAGAACACTCATTATCAAGATCATCATTCCCATCATCATCGTCAAACCCTAATCAAGGACAAATTCCATCATACCTCCACCACCACCATCTCACGTCATTCCTTCTCTCCACCTCCCTTGGAGTTTCGAATTCCAACCCCCATGGAGGACCACACGCACACTCAAGCTTCCTCCCTCTCAAGAGAAAAGGAAATCAAGCACCCATCCTTCTTCTCACTCTCCATGTGATAGGATCCCAACACTCTTGGTCGTTGTTTTGTTGAAGAGTTAAAGGGGACTCAAAGGAGTAGGTTCTAAGGAGCCAGGGCAAGGTTAAGAGCTAGGATTTGTGAAGGTTCTTGCATCTCTTCACATTTGAGGTAAGAGGGTTGCGTTACCTTTATTTAGGACGTGATTTCTAGGTTGTTTATAGTGGTGGCTAGTGTAACAGCCCAATTTTCGTAATTTAAAAATAACCAACTTTTATTTATTTAGGTTGCAAAAATGAGGCCAATTTTTTTTTTTTATAAAACATTGTTGAAGTGTTTGAAAACATTAGTGAAGAGTCTTTGATGTACTTCAACACTTTCTTTCGAAAACCGAGTTGTTACTAAAACCAACACTCATTCATCTGGGTTTTCAAGAAACATTTATCAGGAAGACGGTTTGGTTCCAATTCAAAATAGTTCTTTTCATTATAAACAAAGGACATTAAACTTTTCTTACTAAGTTGTATAAAAAGTAGGGCATGCTTCAGAATAAGTTAAGTTACATTAATAGTTCATCGCTTAGGTAATCCTTAACATAAAACAATCACCATAAATCTAACTAACCACACTATCCTAAAACTAATCTATTGAAGACTATCGGGTGAAGTTCCTCCTTCTTCTTGCGTCCTCTCTTCGCTCTCGAAGATGATGTCCTCCTTGCTGTTGTCTCCTCATTGCTAGTGAATTCCGGCTCCGCTCCATTGAGAATGGTAGAGTCCCTCTGAGTCTCATACCGAATCTTTTCCTTGAAGTTCCTATAGCCTCGTACGCTGACTTGTCCCAAGTGCGGCTCCAGGTTAGCTCCACTTAGTTGATGCTCCGGATCGGGAATCACGATCTGGGTGTAGCCGATCCATAACCAGCCGCGTGGGATGCGCTTCCAACCTCTTCCATACTTACTCCACGTAGTGACCTCCATGCAATACTCCATCTGCCTGTTGAGATACCAGGAGCACCGATATGCCAACGAACAGGAGAGAGTAAGCGATCCGGACGATGCATCGTCGACGGTGTGGGATTACGATAGGCAAGATAGAAGGACCATACAAACATACCATACCACATACAACATACCAACACACAACAATCAAGCATGATATCAATATCAACATTATCAATCTTATTGTCCTTATTGTTATTCTTCAATTTCTTTCTAAATTTAATTTCGCTTCTTTTAATTATTCTTTCTTTCTCAATCCTTTTTCCTATTCATACTCAGGATTTCTTCTTTTCCAATCTTATCAATTCACATCATTTCCTTACTTTGGGAATCATCAGATATCGTCAGGAAATTCATTCCGTTCTCGGCTATCACTCACGTCTACATCTCCTCGGTCATCCACCCAACCTAGTCGGAAGCAAACAAGAGTACATGACCTTTACCGTGCGGGCACGACAGCTGTCTCACAATCAATTGGTCCCAGACCAGGAGGACTACAGCCTCAAAACATATCATATCAATTCAATTCATATATAATCAAGGCACACTGTCTCAACTCACAGTGGCAAACAAGATGCCCCACTCCAGTCCCTCTCACTGTTCTAGATTTGCAATCTAGGGGGCGACAGTATATTTCTAGTGGGCCCGCAGAACTTACCACGACATTGGACCCAGTCCCTACCACGTTTGTATGCCACCTGTGGAGTTCGTTCTGCCTAGAAACATACTCTAGACTTCTTGACGTTTCACCGTCATCGTCCTCCCCTAATGCAATCTCCTCCTAAGTATTCGCAGATACTTATGGTTCCTTCCTCTCCACTACTTCGCACTCTCATACCTCACCGCGTGTGTCTTTTAAAGTCTTTTATCTTTTAATTAACCTAAGGTCGGCCCATCCTTCGTGCAACCCTTCAATGAGTCCCGACCACTAACTTGGCACAATCCTTCTCTCATCATTTCTCACATAGCACAGAGCTGGAATCACCTCAACGATATCGCATCGCAATCTTTCGCATCTCATCTTATCAACTTTCTCCGAACTCATTTCCTCATCTTTCTCAAAATTTCTATTTCAAAAACTTTCACAAAATTTCTTTTCATAAGCTTTCACAAAAACATAGTTTCCGCAAACTTTTTCTCAAAAATGTTATTTCATAAGATTTCCTCCAAAATATCAATTCAAAAAGACTCTCTTTAAATATCATTTTAAATACTTTATCAAAAAGATTGTTTCCCCAAAACTTTCCTCAAAAATACATCTTTTCACAAAACTCTTTCAAAAAGATTGTTTCACAAAACTTTTCTCAAGACATATCTTTTCACAAAACTTTTAAAAGAAGATCTCTTTTTATAAGCCTTTTCAAAAATCTCTCTTCACAAACCCTTTTCAAAAATCTCCGTTCACAAATCTTTTTGAAAATCTCTTTTCACAAATCTTTTTAAAAATCTCTTTTCAAAAACCTTTTTCGAAAATTTCTTTTCACACCTCTTTTGTAAAATCTCTTTTCAAAAATCTTTTTCAAAAATCTCTTTTCAAAAACCTTTTTCAAAATCACATTTTTGCTGAGCGCTAATGGAGGAGCAAGCTCAACTCAACACTAGTCTCAGTCTAAAACTAAAAACAAAGGAGCCCAGCTCCGCTCAAATCACATCTCATATCCATATTCACATTTCTTTTCCCAGCTCTGGCTCAACCTCATCACTATCATTCACTCTTTTCCCCGATCTCAACTCTTTGTCCGTTTCTCTTTTATCTTATCATTACTTTTTTCTCATACTTATAACTTTACTTTCAATTTCATTAATTTCACAATTCATTTATTTCATTTTTATTTTCTTATTCATGACGTAACAGACGTCCATCAGCTTATTACTCATATTGATCAACAGCTATAAATATCATTAGGCATAATTAAATCAATAAACATAAACATACTATCAATCACACAAACATCACACAACAACAATGTGGTCATTGTCACCTTCGTATAAGTGGCCACACAAAACAAACAATTGCCACTTATACTACTGACTCCGAACCACTTAGTTCCGATCTTTGAGATGATACGGAACATCCTAATATATCACCTAACTACCACGGTGTCTTAGGAAAGCTTCTCTCTCACCTGAGGTCCAGCGATTAAATGCGTACCGTCTCCTCGGATCCTTTGTGCTGCCGGCTGCCCCAATCCCTCGTCTATATTATTCATCGTACTAAATAAAATACGCTCACGTTATTAACTTGTATTAAGAAAATCTTTCTTAGTTTTCAAAACATTTTTCGTTCCCCGTCGGGAGACTTAAAACATAACTGTTTCCTCTTAAACAACTCTAATATTTTCTAATACCTTAAGTACTTTCAAAAATCATTTGAAAACATCATGTAAAGTCATTTAAACTATTTAGTTTTGGGTGCTGGTCCGTTTTGGACATCATGTTAATTACGCGTGAAAACACCGAAAAATTCACCGTTTTTAACCCGACTTTTTCTTAAATCGATTGTCACTTGAAAATCATACTCTAAGTCATATGAATATATTTTTGAATTTAAGAAACCACTTTAAATAATTATTGGACAGCAAGAAATTATTTTGTAAATCCTTTTTTTTTAATAAAACCCGAAAACATCGTAAAAACACTTTTCGTTTTAAAGAACTCTTTAATTTAAAATTAACACTTTAAAACTCAAGTCTTTATCATAAATCAAACTTAAGACAGCCATAAACACATTTGAAAAGTCTCAAATAAATCAAATGGAATTTTCTTAAAACCAACTTATTTCAAAGTCATTTACACACTCAAATATTTTTCAATCATAAACTAGCACACAACCACAACAACACTCAAATAAATGAAGTCACATAAGTAATTGATTAATCATTTAATTTATTTATAATTCAAACAAACACTTAGACATTCACATATTCACAAAGATATAAATCAAACACAACAACTCAATTCTTTTCAAAAATTACTACATGAGTTTATTTTAATGCAACTAAATTTCCTAAACTTACCTACACTATATGGCCGAATGACATCCAAGGAAACAATTCAAAGATCACAAATTTAAAACAAATAAATCAACTTGATTTATTTTAAGCACTTAAATTTTCACTTTCTTTTTCATGTAACAAAATTATTTATTCTTCCTTTTTCTCTTACCCGAATGCACATACACACACATATATTCATTTAAACACAAAGCTTTTCTCGAAAACCAATTAGTTCATTTATTACCTTTATTTTTAATCCAAGAACCAAATAGAAATTAAACATTCACAACACAATTTCAAATAATTGATTTTAACATAATTTCTCAAAACATACTCATTACTTTTAAGTCAATTCATGAGAAAAGAACCCTAGTCTATTCTACATGCATAGGCCGAATCTTATTTTGACAAAAAAAACAAGGTTTTTGGTTCACTTTTCTCAACATGTAAAAACACAAGCTTCTTTAAGTCAAAAGGAATTAACATGCATGTACATAGAACATGGATCAAGTTAAAAATCATTTTCCAAAAACATGTTTCCTTGATTTCTTTGTAAAATCGTGATGATCATTAAGAGAAATAAAATCATTTTGCTCAAAAACCACATGCATGTACCTAGATCTTGTAGATCAAGTCATGAAATCAATCATGATGGTACAAATCAAAGACAAAAATCGTTTTGAGTAGGAAAGACCAAAACCGTGATGAATATTTAGAGAAAATCGAGTCTTTTGTTCAAAACAATATGCATGTGTCAAGGATCAATACTTGTTCATGAACCATCACAAGATCAAAGCTTTTCATTTAGAATTCACATGCAAAGTCCAAGAACCAAACTATTCATGAATAAATTAAGGATCAAAACCAAAAATCAAGGCTTTATTAAGATCAAGTAAGAATCAAAGCATTTTAATAACTCAAATCAATTTTTCTAAACATGAGATCAACATGCAATGACTTAGATCAAATAAAAAGCATCAAGACTTAACTTTCTACTCATGGCCGAATTACCTAGTTTAAGATCTAGTGTTTTATGAGTTAATTTATTCCTAAAATTCAAGATCAAAGTTCATTTAACACATGCATGAACTCAAATCATCAAAATCATCATCAATCAACATACAACACCAAAGATCTCAATTTTATTATTAATCAAGTTTAGATCTTTCATTTATTTATCAAATAAACTCTCAAACACAATATAATTTACGGTTTTTAAGAAAGAAATTTCGACATGCAAAGAGATTCACTTCAAACTTTACAAAATCTCAACAAACCTTTAGATCTTTAGGATTTAGTTTGAAAAGCTTTAAGATCTTTTTCATGAAAAAACCTTAAACGAGTTATAGAGTCCGTTGATTAGAAGCTTATAAGTTCCTTTTAGTTTTAAAAATCCATGATCAAGCACAAACACACTTGTACTTATCATTTAAGCTTGGAAAATTAATTATGCAAAGAAGAAAAAGAAAAGATTCACAAGATCAAAAGAAAAAGAGTCTAAACTATTACAATTTCCGTCATGATCATTCGAACTACCCACCAAGTCAAGGTCTTCTAGCTTTTATGTGCTTGGATCTTCAAGGAAAACTCTAGGTTTTTGGCTTAATTTCCTTCTTCTTCTTCCTTCTTACCCACGGCCTCCTTCTCTCTCTAAGAGGTTTGATGATCCTCTTAGAATGTGTTTAAGAAAGTGAAAGGAAATGAAAGAAATGAATGGAAAATGGGTGAAATGAACTCAGGGCCATGCCTTATATAGGCAATTCATGGACTTCCCATCTTGCCCCTTGAAGTTTCGGCCATGGTGTGTTCAAGGGAGGGCAAATTTGGCAACTTAATTTGTTGCATGGGTGGAGGTTAGAAAACTTAGGGGGACATGGTGGAGGAAATTAAGGAACTAGGTCTCTTTGGTTTAGTTACTCCTTGGCCTCTAGTTAAGGTTTCCTACCCACTTGGTTTTCCTCATGGTTCTAGTCTTAGTCTCTAATAAATGAAATCATGGCATGCATACACATACACCCACACGTATCACACACATAACCACACATACATGCATCATCTTTTTATTTCTTAATCATTTTTACTCTAAAACATATAATTACCAAGTTTATGTAATACTTTAAACATTTTCAAGAAATCACATTGACACCAACATGTATCAACCAATCACATAAATACAGAAAACAAATTACTTTCTCATAAATTAACTCTTGTTTAAAATTCACCATTTCTTTAAAGCATGAAAATATTAAACACTTAATTATTTCTCAAAACTCAACTTTAAAACTCATAACTTTAGTTCATAAAAACCATTTTTTTTAACTCATTCATCACCCTAAAATCGTGGATTATGAAAATCATTTAATAAAAATACTCTTCCAAAACATTTTTCTCAAAATAAATCTCTTTGGTATTTTAAATTAATATGAGGAATTTGCGGGGTGTTACACCTAGGAGTAGAAAAAATTAGTTAGGATGATAAACAACAGGGTAGTTGATGTTGTCATTAAGTTAATAATGAAAATAAAAAAAATGAAATCAATTGAATGTTGTGAGTATATGTGTTTTATGAGGATGTTTGTTACGTTTGTGATTATATGTGTAAATGAATTGTGTGAAAATACTATGTGTGATGATGTGTATGAGGGGTTGGATTTTGGAATGAACCTAGGATGTATAGTAAGTTAGTGAGTATCATGAATTAAGGGGATAAATCGGGATGCTTGCACTTGTAGTGAATGAATGTTTGAAAAGACTCAGAGTCAGTAGGGTAATCTTAGATGATAAAATGAATTATGATAAGCAATGAATAAAAGAAAGTGTTTGTGAATGTAATGAGTGTATGAGAAATTGATAAGGATAGGTAAATAAGAATAGGAGCCAAGTAATTAGTTAAGAAGATAAAAGAAGATGTGAGGAGCGAGTGTTACTTTCACTTAGAAAATAGTCTTTAGTTAGTATATAGTGATTGCTACGAATGTGTGCTTAGTTGTGATTATGTGTTGTGGTGAAATGTTGAAGTGTTGCCATGATTGTTGAATAATGTGATGTGATATGTGTATTGTATGAGGAGTATGATGATGTGTATTGTATAATTGTGAACTTAAGGTATGAGGAGTATGATGATAGGAATAATATTTGTATCTTTGTGGCTATGTGTTTGTTTGAGATATTGGTATATGTGTTTAGATGAGGAAATAAGATATATGATTTCTTGAATAGAATGCCTGGCTAATGAGAAGATGCAATGAACATTCTATATATCCCCGGTGGGGGAAGATGAACAAAAAGTTAAAGGGAATGTACTACGAAAGATAAAATGAGTGTTCTATGTATCCCCGGTTGGGAAGATGAACGAAAACTAAACTGAGCGTACTATGCATCCCCGGTGGGGGAAGATGTACGAAAGAGAAAAGAAAGAGAAAGGGCTAAGTAAAACTAAGAAAAGTAGAAGAACTAAGAATGAAGTAAGATTTGAATGTATGAAAATCATTATGATTGTTGTGTGTTAAGAATAATGTTAGGCTTAGTTTATTACTATGACTTCTTAGAGGTTATTTCCTAAGTTCTGTGTAATGCTACCCTTCTTGCCATTTTTATAATACAGGTACTGAGGCGGAGCATACATGAGTCTTGGCCGAGCAGGAGCACACTCCACTCCGGATACTTAGGGGTGGGACCCCAGATGGGTCCGGGGTTTTACTTTTGGAAAACTTTATGTTGTACACCATCTGCCCGTTGCGTCACCATGAAGAACAAGGAGAAACAACGAACATGAGAAAAAATAAGCTTTTCTGGACGCATGACACGTAGACAAAAGAAACGTACCACCAACATATCTCAAGCAAAAAATAAATAACAACACAGATGCACATGGATATGAAATAAATGCATGATCATCATCATCATCAGTTAAATAATTCATTGATCTCACATCATCACGCTTATCATAATTTTTCTGCCACATCACAGCTTCACCACACTTTTAATCCTCATAAAACCATTAACTTTCTCAGTGTATTTTATTAAGTCTTATTGGAATTTGCATTACCAATGATGTTTGGGGAAAAATAAAACATCACTGGGAAAATTATCTAGTTAGCACACACGTCTACATCTCCTCCACATCCTCCCAAACCTAGTCGGAAGCAAACGGGACGAACATGAACCTTAACCCATGTCGGTCGAACAGCTAAGAAAACAACACATATTGCACTCACTTGGGTCAGCTATAACTTACACAATGCACCCACTTGGGTTAGCTATAATTCATTCTTTTTATTACGATACCGCAGGGCCCAACAACCAATCGACTGCCCGCCTCATTCGGGTTCCCTCTCACCGTTTCGAATTTGATCAAAGGGAGACAATACTTTTCTAGTTCGCGGTGCGGAACACGCTACGATCCCTTGGGTATTAATCCCCGATCACTTATAGACTAGTTCCGCCTAGAAAAGCACTTTAGGCTTCTTGACATTTCACCGTCATCTCCCTTCCCTATCACAATCACACACCTGAGCATCCACAGATAGACAAGGTATCTTCCTCTCCACTACTTCACGCTCATCTCTCCGCCTATAATTAATGTCTTTTAATATTTTATTAACTTTTATTGAACCTATGGTCGGACAAGTCACCCTTATTCATCCCTTCGGTGATCCTCGACCTCTAATAACAATCTTTTACAACATCTACTCTTTTCCAATGACACTTGCTTAACAATTCAAGGCTCAGATCCACGGCATACAACACATGTGGCCAGCATAAACTCAACTTGGTGTACATCAGGGAGATCCACTTTCTTATTTCCATCATATCCATATCACATCTCTATTTCCAAGATTCTTTCCTGTACATATTAACTTTAATTCATCACTCAAACTTGTACCATCAGTTCATCATGTATACTTTAATTTTTCATTGGTCATGCGTCATGCTAAACATAATAAAACAGGATGAATCATCATGCATGAGCAGACATAATATATTCATATTCTCATGTTCACATAATTCAATCAAATAGCATCACATAAATACAATAGTGATCTTAGTCGTTCTTGCGAGGGGCCAAACAATCCAACAGACCAATTGCCCTCACACTAATTGACCTTTGTCCGATCACAGTTCCGATTTAAACAATCAAAACTAAAATCATTTATTCATGGTATACAATCTAGACAAGCTATTATTCTCACCTTGATTGCGAACAGAAGCTCTTTGAGGATCCACAGAACTTTGATTCCCACGATCACGATCGAGAGCAATACCTTTTGTTCCTCAAATTAAACATAACGTATTAATATAAAATTCCAAATAACTTATTTGTTTATAATCACTTGCACTAAACTCCAAAACTTAGAATAAGTCCTTTCGGGTAAATCAAAAACACAATTCTTTTTCTCAAATTGTCCTGAAGTGAAACGACAACTCAAATACATTAAAATACATTGAGAATAATTCAAAAATAAATTTTAAAAGTGAGTGCGGGCTACTGGTCCGCCTTGGACAGCACCCTATTCATCTTTGAGAACACCGAAAATTCACGTTTTCACTTCTGACTTTTTCCTAAATCAAATACCACTTGAAAGCTATACTTTAAATCACTTAAACACATTTTTAAAGTTGAGAAACAACTTAAACAAACTCTGGACAGCAAAGGACTTTGTCCACCAAACCACTTTTAGAAAATCCAAAAACACCGTAAAAGTACTTTTTGCTTCATATCATGTTTCAACACAATTCAAATACTTTAACACTTTAAAATTCAAGATTTTTATCATAAAAAAAACCTTAGGACAGCCACTAAACATAACTCACAATCTCAATTAAATTAAATCAAACAAGCACAAATCACTTAATTTCTTACAAGTTTGACACGTAAGCACATATCCTTTCAATCATTACTTAAGTTCATTAACGACAAACAAACCTTAACAAATAAATTCACATAGTCACATAGCACATATTCTTTCATGACTTTAAATCATTTAAACATACATACATACACATTAATCAAGCAACACTTTTATAAATAATTTATTCAATTCCAACTTAATCATTTAATTAAGAATAAGCATGTACACCAACAAAATCTTAGATTTTATTTTCACATATGTCATACATGTTTCAAATAACAATTATCACTTCACAAAATAATTTCCTATCCTCCTAAACATGCTATGGCCGAATTACACCTCAAGGCCAAACAACCTCCATAAAATTTCTAACACTTCTTAAGACATTCAAACAATACTTTTTAATCGAATCCAAGCACATAATCGATTATCCAACACCAAATCACTTATAAAACACATAATCATTCTTAAAACAATTTCATTATCATATTTACCTACTGTTTCAGATCTTTTTATGGAAACAATAATTACAGTGGTTAGGATGAGATTATGGGTTCGTAAACTTAATGAAATTATGGCTAAAATAATAAAAATGAAGGAACATTGAGAACTCCCCGGAGGGCGCTTTGGAGCGGTGAACAGACGAGAGCGGCCCTGGTTCCTTGGGAGGGGTGATGAACTGGATGAGGAAGGAACTCTGAAAGTGATGATGAGGATGCCCAGATCATGATGGAATGTGACTTACCCTTGGTGCATGTCTTAATAGGTTTGGACAGGTTGGCCAAGGGGCCTGGGCGTGCTACTCAAGAGCTTCCTCATCATTAACAAGCTAGTTCCTTCCAGATTAATTTCTCCATGAAAACAGGGGCGCCTTCCCTTTCCAAGGCTTGATACGCCTTGTGGGAAGACTTCTCGTCTAAAAGCCTTCCAAGCCACGCCGCTCTGCGGAGTTCCCGAAGCGGGCTATCCTTGCCTAAGCGTCACCCCTGCACGAAGGCGACCAGGATTAGTCCAAACATAATAATAGTAAAGGTTATTCCTCTTTTGCTCTGATTGCTTAACGCTGACAGGGGCGCCTTCGGTTGACTGATTGGACGAGGGCGTCTATGGCCTTCGAAACTGAACAGGGGCGCCTTCGACAGGGGTGCGCCTTTAGTTCACTGATTCCGTTGAAACTGAACAGGGGCGCCTTCGACAGGGGTGCGCCTTCGACAAGAGTGCACCTTCGATAGAGGTGGGCCTTCGCCTTCGACAGGGGTGTGCCCTGGACAGGAGTGCGTCTTCGACAGAGGTGTGCCTTCGACAGCAGTGCGCCTTCGACAAGCGTGCGTCTTCGACAGGGGTGCGCCTTCGACAGAGGTGCGCCTTCGACAGGGGTGCGCCATTGACTTCTGAGGAACAGTGACTCCCTTTCTCCTTGGTTTCTTCATTGATGTGTTATTGACTATTTACTCTTTACTTTTGTTGTTCTTGTCGCTCTTGCGTAGATGAGAAGTGAGGTGGTGTTATGTTATGGGTAGGGACGTGCGCTTTCGAAGGTCACTCTAGGACCCTCACACTTTATTCTCCTTTTCTTCTTGAGAGTTGCTGCAGACTCTGCTCTCTTCACTGTTGTTGTTCATGTTGCTTCTGTACACTAAGTTGGAGATGCAAAGGTGGAGTAGAGTGAGCGTTGCTGCTGGGCAAAGGTATGTACTCTCTCGTGTGCCGCTCTTGTGAGGAAGCAAGATGCTGAAGAATGCTTCTCTGCTTCGTTTCTCCTCTCTTTTCTTGATACAATGAGTAACTTGTGTTCCTCTATGTTGGCCTATTGCTCTTGTGAGCTTGTAGAGTTGATGGAGTGCGCTCTGGTTGCAGCTTCTCCCTCTTCAGCTCTTCTTCTCTCCATATTTCTCATTGATGCTATTTTGGTGTTCTTTCTCTGAGTTTCAGAGAGAAGAACTATGAGTGTTTGTTGTGTTTTGGCTTTTAGAGTTCTTTTGTGTAGTGAAGAGGGTGGCCTCTATTTATAGTGTAGCTTTGGACCAATGGTTATTTCTTATCTCCCTTTTACTTGCTGGACAATAGCACTTTTTTACTTTATCTGATGGGTATTTCTCTTTATCAGGAGGCTTTGTTTCCTTCTCCATATTTGGCAACATTTGGTAGTAATTGCACATAAGGAGAGTAGTGCAAGTCATACCATATTCAGCACTTCTTGGGAATGAAAGAGTGATGTGTGCAAAGATTCCCTTCTTGAAAGCTTGTTGTGCAAGCTGTGGGAGAGCAGAGAAGGTTGACCGTATTCCCTTCTTCTCTGGCTACCTTTTGCTGTCCAGGTGCGCTCTCCGAGACGTGTTTCTGAAAGGGTACGCTCTAGAGTGCATTTTATCCACGTTTCAATTGCCTCCTTTGCTATACCTTGCTGGACATGACTCCATGGGTCCAGGCGGCATGTCCTGGGTGCTACTGCCTGGGCATCACTGGCCTGAGCGTCACTTCTCATGGAGGGCGCTTAGGGCTGGGCCTTCTTCAAATAAATAATGGTTTTTTGTTAGGTTTGGCTCTTTATGTAGTGCATTGGGCTTTGGGTAAGGATTGGGCCGTATTTTGTGGTTATTTATTTTTCGGGTATCAACAATAGCCCCCTTGCATAAAAGAGAAATTTTTCTCTTTCATGCAAAACTTGTTGAAGGCAGCTCTGCTTCTTGCATTTGTGTTGAGGTTGATCTTGGAAACTTCATTCCCTGTGATTTTCAATTCTGCAAAAAACTTGTTAACAGATAAATGTATTTTTTATAGCATATAAGAATTTTCGCTTTATGGTGATCCCAAGATGTTTTTTTTCCTAAATTCAGCTTATGACTTGCAGATGGTAGAATTTATTTTACAAGGGCAAGCCCCCTGATTTTGCTTTGTCTTATGACTTCCGAGCTCTTGTATGCTTTTATGCGCACATGTATGAATGAATGTCATGAATGCTATGCATGAATAATGTCATTAATGCTATGCATGAATGCATATCATGAGCGCTCATGAATGTATGCTTTTGTGATTAAAATTTGTTACCAGTTTATCAATACTCATGTATCACTTGGATTGCATTTGTAGACTACTGGACTGGATTCAATTTTGCTTTTCTGAATGGACATCGCCTTCTAGTATCTGTTGCATTTTGCTTTAGGGGTATTAGTGCGCTTTGTGATTTGCTTTTGATACTTGTTTCTGATTCCGCATTACTTGAAAGGCGTCAGAAAGTATAATTGCTTCTGAAGATTTCATTTCTTGTGATTATCTGATCATGCTTTCCATTCCTTGAGGGATACGCCTTCCTTGTTTTTGTCTCGAGATTTTGTAAGCTTCTTTACCGCTATGTTTGGCCATGAAGAGCACCTGCATTGATTATTTGGTTTTTGCAAGGTTGCTTTCTTTTGCCTTTGTAGAGCCCCCTTGGATGAGATCGCCTCTATAAGGGCCGCCTTCGTTTTTATTTGTTGTGCCTCACGGTGATTTATTCATGCTTACAGAACAGATGCAAGTGCTTGGCCTTTGTTAAGCATCACCTTGACACTATTATACCATGTCGTCTTTGCTGAATGTATTTTTAGATTTTCCAAGCTGTTGCTTTGCTTTGTCCTTGGCTTTCTTTCTTTTGTGGGCACTTGTGCATCAAGATGTGAACTTTTGGAGATGCTTCTAGCTTCAGAGTATTATTGAATTTTTATCTGCTTAGGCACCTTGGAGGCGCTCTTGGCGATGCATCGTCGCTTTCTGCATATAGATCTAATAGGAGGGGTCAGCCCCCTTGTGAACTGGACCTTGGTTTTTCACTTGGGTTTTATTCAATTCGATCTTCTTTTCGTAGATTTGAAATGAAAGCGGGCTTTTCTTCGTCTTTCTATCGCAGGTATAGTCTCGCCTTAGTTTGTCACTCTTGAAAGTGATCCTGACCTTTCCGCTTTGACCTGTTCAATTGAGAAGTTTTTTCTGAGTATGTTTTCTGCCTGTCTTGTACTGATCCTCTTTCTTCTTTTCATTGTTGATAGCTAAGCCACATCTTTTGGCTTTTCTCATTGTCTGACACTGATGAGGCTTTAACTGCTTGGTTATTTATTTCACAAAGTGTGCTTGTAATTTTCTTTCATGTATTCCTTAGAGCATTTCTTGACTATAGATGTCAATAATCTTTGACCGCTCTTGTATCTCGAGAGCGTGGCCTCGGCTTCGACCGCTCAGGCGCCTTTTGTCGCTCGGTTTATTCAGAATTTGAAGAAGTTGTTACCAAGAGGAGGACTTACAAAGGCTCTTGCTTGTACTCTTTCTTCAACATTCATAGGCTTGTACTCTTTCTTCAGCATTCATGGGGAGGAAAGTGATTGCCGCCTTCGATGTAGGCTCTAAACCCGTCATTGTTATTATCTGTTGGTATTTTGTTTGCTGCTATGAATCTTGTTGCTTTAGAATTATTTTGCGCCATGTATGGCTCTTTTGCGCACCTTTTAGCTATGGGCCTCGCCTTTGGATTGTGCGAGCTAGCATACTGTTCAGTGAATTGGTGAGCTTTGAACTCTGAACTCTTGCTTTGCTTCTGCAACTTCATTGTCATTTGCTTCTTAGATCATGGCTTCAGCTACTGTTTTTCTTTGGCTCCATGTTTTGTATGCCTTTAATCGGATTTGAATTTGTTGCCCTTATCACTGCTAGACTTTGCCGCTGGATCTTGACTCTTCGTATAAATTGACTTTCTCAACTTCTTCTCTTTTGACACTTCTTTCTTGTTTGCGTCGGGTACTTTGAGATAGGTTACATAGACTTTGATGCTTCTTCAGGTGCTTTTCATACACACACCTTTTTCTGGTGCTTATGAAGTGTTATCACAGAATGCTTTCTTTTTTTTTATGCACAGACATATGCGCACTTCTTCTTCTTCTCTTCTTCTTCTTCTTTTTTTTTGAGCAGTGGCCCCTTGTAACAGCCCGATTTCCGTAACACAAAATAACCAACTTTTATTTATTAAATTGCCAAAAATTGAGGCCAAATTTTTTTAAAAAAAAAAACATTGCTGAGATGTCATTGATGCACTTAACATTCTTTACTGAAAATCGAGTTGTTACTAAAACATATACTTACTTACTTGAATCCCTAAAAACATTTATCATTGGAAAATGGTTTGGTTTCGAACCCAACATAGTTCTTTGTATTTAATCAGAAGAACATATACAGTTCTCAAAGAGTTTCATTCTTACACTTCTTCAAAAGTAGGGCATAATCTAAAATAAGCTAAATTACATAAATGGTTCATTACTCGGGTAATCCTTGACTCAAAGCACTAACAACATACTTAGACTATAAAAGAACTAAGGCCATCTTACTAAACACACTACACTCGATTCTTCCTAATGAAGACAACCGGCTGCGGCTTCCTTTTCTTTCCTGACATTTCCTTCGTACTGGAGGATGATGCTATCTCCGTTGCTGATTCCTCTTCAGAACTTGGCTTCAGCTCTACTCCAAACAGCTTCACGGATTCCTCCTTAACTTCATCCCGTGACGGTGGTTCGTTACTATTGTGCCCCAGAATAGAGACACTTCCCAAGCATGATCCCGTTGTTAACCCGCTCAGTTTATGTTCTGGATCCGCAATCACCATCTGGGTACATCCTGTCCACACCCATCCATAGCGAGTGGGTTTCCAACCACTTCCCTGACGACGCCATGTAGTGATCTCCAAACGATGCTCCATCTGTCCGTTGCGATACCAGCCACACCGATATGCCAACGAGACAGGAGAGAGTAAGCAATCCGAACGACGCATCGTCGACGGTGTGGGTTTACAGTAGGCAAGATATCAAGACAATACAAACATAACAATGCAACATAAATATAACACAGCATTCAAGTTAATCATCATCATCATCCTTATCATCATCTTACATTATCTTGCCATACTTATTTTCACTTCTCAACATGAATATTCTTTCTTTCTCAATTTCTTTCTCGATCTCAACTTATGAATCTTATTCATTTCCATTCTCATACGGTTTCCATCGCTTTTCCTTACTTTCATTCTCAATTCATTTCTCATTATCAATCTTTCATAGAATTTGCCTTTTATAATTATAAGTCTTTTCATGACTCTTAAACTTCTCTTATCAAGTCTTATGAGATCACATCCCTCGATGAAAGGGGGAATTAAAATATCATCGAGGTACTCGTACTTTTGTAGTTAGCACACACGTCTATATCTCCTCGGTCATCCACCCAACCTAGTCGGGAGCAAACAGGAGTACAGGACCTTTACCACGCGGGCTTGACAGTTGTCTCAACAAATGGCTCCAAGCCAGGAGAACTGTAGAAAATCGGGTACAATCTCAAATCAAATCATATAAACAAGGCACACTGTAGAAAAATAGGGTACACTGGCAAAATCATAGAGCCCCGTTACAGTCCCTCTCACTGTTCTCGAATTGCCATAGGGGGCGACAGTACTATTCTAGTCTCGAGTGCAGAACTTACCACGACATCGGATCGACCCATCCTTACCCCTTATGGAATTCGTTCTGCTTAGAATAGCACTCAACGCTTCTTGATGTATCACCGTCCTTACCTTCCCCTATTTCAATCACAACTCGAATATCCCTGATATTCCGGGGTATCTTCCTCTCCACTAATTAATGTCTTTTAAAAGTTTTAGAGGTTTAGTTATTATCCTAAGGTCGGCTCATCCTTGGTACATCCCTTCAACGAGTCCCGACCACTAATTTGCAACATTACTTTTCTTTTCTTTTCTTAACAGAGCACAAAGCTGGGATCGCATCGACATACTTGCATCACATCTCGTAAACTTTCTCAACATCTCATTTCACAATCTTTCTCAGAATCACAACATATCTCTTTTTGGAACATCGGCCCTCTTGCTTCACTTTCACAGCTGAGGAGCCCAGCTCACTCATATCACATTTCATTTCAGTAAGCACTAGTGGAGGAGCAAGCTCAACTCAACACAAGTCTCATTCCAATAACCAACAACATCATTACTTTCACCAGCTCTGGCTCATCAGCATCATTATCATCGTCTCTTGCTCAATAGCATTATTCTCATCAGCATTACGATACTTTTCGTTCACATCAAGACTTATCTCTTAACACATTCTCATAACTTTCATGACATCTTAAATCTTTTCACAATCTTAACTCATATCGTTTGTCAATGTCTTGTCAAGTTGCCTTATTCAATAAGGACTTAAACCACAATCGGGTATTACATCTTTCTCTTTGTGTCTTTTACTTTCACAATATTACCCATATTATCTTATTCGTCTTTCTTTTCAATCATACTTCATTACTTTCACAAACTTATTCACATTATCTCTTTTTTCAAGACGTAACAGACGTCCATCAGCATGCTACTCTCATTGTTCAACAATTCAAATATCATCATGCATAATTAAACATTAAGCAGATAAACATGAGCATGCTATTTCAAATCATCATCATATCATTCCATCACATAACAACATGTGGTCTTTGTCTCCTTCGTATAAGTGGCCACACAAACACAGACAATTGCCACTATACTACTGACTCAGAACCACTAAGTTCCGATCTTTGAGATGATCCGGAACGTCCTAATAAATCACCTAAATACCACGGTGTCTTAGGAAAGCTTCTCTCTCACCTCAAGTCCAGCAATTAAATGCACACGATCTCCGTGGATCCTTATCGCTGTCAGCTGCTCCAATCCCCCGTCTTTAAAATTTCTCGTATTAAACAGGACACGTTTATATTATTAACTTGTATAAGGAAAGTCTCCTCTTAAACTCAAAATACATATTCTTTTTCCAAGACTCATGTTATTTCTCGTCGGGTAACTTAAAATATGATTGTTTCCTCAAAACAACTCCAACTTTTTCCAGTACTTTAAGTACTTCAAAACCATTTGAAAATATCCCATAAAGTAATTTTAACTAATTGATTTGGTTGCTGATCCGTCTTGGACAGCACCTTATTCATATTTGAAAATACCGAAAAATTCACCGTTTTTAATCCGGCTTTTTCTCAAATCAAATACCTCTTGAAAACCATACTTTAAATCACATGAACACATTTTTAAAGTTAAGAATCAACTTTAAACAATTCTGGACAGCAAGGAATTGTTTTGCAAATTCACTTAGCTTTAATAAAATCCGAAAACAACGTAAAAGTACTTTTTACTTTACATAATTCTTTAGCTCAAAACAATCACTTTCACACTTTAAAATCCAAGTTTTTCGTCATGAAACAAATCTTGGACACCACCAAACACAATCCATCAATCCCAAATAAATCAAATCGAATTATCTTAAAATCAATTAATTTCAAAACTAATTACGTACTCAAATATTTTCCAGACATACACAAACAACAAACAATACTTTGATAAGTCAATTCATATGAATCATATACTTCTTAAATATCAATTAGCATTTCACAGAATAAATTCCTATCCTCCTAAACATACTCTGGCCGATTATATTCACATGCAAGATTAAAAACTTAAGCTTTTACCCAATAAAATCATTCACTCATATTTCCAAACAAAACTTGGCATCAACACATGGAACATACTTATTATCACATGTCATTTCATGAGAAAGATTCTTAAACCTAGCTAGACATGCATTGGCCGAATATATGCACAAGTCAAAGCAAAGATTTGTTTAACATCAAAGACATAAAATCATGGAATTATTCCTTTCTTTTTAATTCAAAAACCGTGAGCTTCACTTGGAAAATTAACAAGCTTTAATTTATTTTATTAACTTATTAAATCAAGCATCACACCAAAGTCTTATCTTTTATGCCTTAATAATTTCATGCATGCATTTAAAGTCCTTAGATTAAACAAATATTAACATGCATGCACCCTAAATGATGATCAAAACATGATTTCCTACTTCCCTAAGCTTGACCGAATCATCATCATAACAAAGACAAGATTTTTGTTCCATTTTTCAACATGCAAGGAGTAAAATATATAGATCAAGTCATATACTAGCTCACACAAAATTTTAAAACATCATTTCCTTTTTCAAACATCAAACCGAAACATCCTCATCATCAAACAAGATTTCATTTCAAATTCTTTCACATGCAAAGAGTTAAACACATAGATCAAACCCTTTTTCATGCCAAAAATCATTTTTAAACTTGTTTCCTTAATTATTTCTTTAAAACCGTTAAGATCATCAAAGAAAAATCAAGTCTTTTCACTCAAGGTTAACATGCAAGGATCAAGTTCCATGCTTTATCATAGATTAAGTTTAAATCATCACATGCACATAAAGATCAAGGCAAACAACCAAGTTTAAGCATAAACTCTAGTCAAAACCGTGACATGCATCAAGGAAGATCAAACCTTTTTCACTCAAATTTAACATGCAAGAACACAATACATAGATCAAGTCCTTTTGTGTTAAAATCATTTTCAAAAGCTTGCTTTCCTTAGTTTCTTTCAAAACCGTGATGATCATCAAAGAAAAATAAAATCTCTTTACTCAAAAATAACATGCAAGACTCAAGATCAAAGCTTTATCAAAGATCAAGTCAAGATCAAGACATGCAATCACTTAGATCAACTTTTCCAAGCATAAAACCAACATGCAATCATCAAAGTCTTAGCTTTTTCACAAAACATGCAAGGATCATAAATCAAAATAAACACTTTCAACTCATTTTTCAAAGAAACATAAAAATAACTTCTCAAGATCAACCATCAACATGCATGTACTTAGATCAATTTAAAAATCATCAACACATGGTTTACTAACCATGGCCGAATCATCAAACCATTATTTAACACTTTACAAGTTTCTTTAACTTTTAAAAGTCGAAAATCAAATATAAATCATACATGCAAAAGAAAATAAAGATCATAAACCTAAAAGAAAATCCTAACCAACACCAATCTTCTTGGTTCGAACCACACACCTAAGATCAAGGTCTTCTAGTCTTCTAAGCTCTTGGATCTTCAAAGAAATCCTTAATCAAGCATGAACTCCTCTTCTTCTTCCTCTCTTCCTCACGGCCCTCTCTCTCTTTCTCTCTCTCTCTCTCTCTCTCTCTCTCTCTAGTTCTAAGAGTAGAATGAACTCTTAGACTTGTGTTTGGTTTTGGAGGAAATGAAGTGAATGGAAGAAAGGAAATGAATGAATGGAAATGAAGGGAAATGAACTAAGGTTAGGCCTATTTATAGGCAAAACCGTGAGTTCCCTTTTTGCCCTTAGGAAATTCGGCCCATGTACATCTAGGAGGGGTAATTTTGGCACTTTGACAAGTTGCATGGGTGGATTTTATCAAGGAGACAATAAGGAGTAATTTAAGGCATTAGGTCTAATCACTCATCATTCTTATTTCCTACATCACATCTCCTAATTTATTTTCCATGGATTAAATTTTACTTTTTATTTTCTTAACCTAGAAGAAAATAAACTTTCTACTCTCCCTTCATGCATGCCTGCCACCTATACACACTTATTCACATTTTGCATTTTCATTTTCTAATCACACACATCATTCAAATATTAAAATGTTATGCCACATTAATGAAAAATAATAGAATGCAAAGAATTCACATATCACACAAACATTCATATACACATCATATCAAGTACTCATTTTATTTTAAATTCACTTTATAAGTCCACATAAAATAGTTTTCCTTTTATAACATAACAATCATCAACAATCGCAAATAAAACCCCAAAATACACACTTTAACTAAAACAATTAACTGCACTATTTGACTACATTTACAGACCCCATTTAATTTTCTAAAATCATATTTTTATAGATAAAAGAGATCCTCAAAAGGAAAAGTTCATTTGAGGTCTTTAACTATTTTTACTAATTTAAATACTCAAAATTCGTTTACAATGCACTCAGAAGATAAATTTTCGTAAATCACTCCAGAAAATTTGGAAAGTCACATTTTCAAATTCTACATTTCAATACGATCGTTTTCATATAAAGATCATAAAATTTGGAATTACGGTTAAAAAGATATGAATTTTCAATGTTATCAAATCTATTAGAGTTCACAAGGAAATTCACTTCTTAAAGAAATCTCAAATAATAAAACCACTGGCTTTGAGTCCATGAAAATACTTATTTTCACACAAATACATCTATCGTTGATAAAACATATTTCAAAAATTCATTTAAAACAAATGAGAAAATTGCGGGTCGTCACACCCCTCATGTCATTAGTGCCAAGATCTTTTCCCAGGGTGCACGTTGGGCATGCTTTTTCTCTTCTGTTTTTTTTTTAACAGTGGCCCCTCATGTCATCGGTGCCAAAATTTTTTATCAGGGTGCACGTTGGGCACGCTTTCTCTTTTTTTTTTGAACAATGGCCCCTCATGTCATTGGTGCCAACTTTTCTTCAAGGTGCACGTTGGGCACACTTTCTCTTTTTTTTGAACAATGGCCCCTCATGTCATCGGTGCCAAAATTTTTTCTCAAGGTGCACGTTTGGCACATTCTACAGGTTTCGCCGCTTTGGGCTTTTTCTGATTTAAAAACTAACTGATCGCTTTGGATCTTACGTTAGCCAACCTCTTTTTCTACAGATTTTTCCGCCCGCGTTCAAGACTAGCACCCTTGTTTCCCGGGACCTTTTCTAGCCTCGCGATATGGCGTACTTCGCCCGTGTTTGATCCCGGAAATTTGTTTTCAGAGAGGTCTATCCGGGTGCCGCGATATGGCGTTTTGTGCCCGCGGTACGGCCCAACACTGTTCATTTGTTTTCTTTTCTCTTCTTTTTCTTTTCTCTTCTTTTTTTTTTTTTTTTGCTTCTTTTCTTTTTTTTTTTGAAGTGTTGAACCTCGCGTTTTGGCATTACTGACCCTGTTTGAGCGGGTTTTGATACAGTGATACCTCATGTCATCAGTATCATTTGAGCTTTACTGCTGGCACCTCTTGTCGTAGGCGCGCTTATGCTTCGTAACACCTCTTGTTGTCGGTGCTACTTTTCTTTCTGCTTTTATTGATATTATCAATCTGTAAACACTTGTTTTTCCGGATTATTCTGGCTCCTTGGCTTTGTGATCATGCTCACTTTCGTGTAGTCTGTTTTGACGTACGGATGAGCTCAGATGCGCCTTACTTCATAGGCTTGTTTATTACCATAGATTTCTGTGTCAGGGTGCTTTGGCTTGCTCATGAGAGCAGACCGGGCTGCATTCTTGATTTTAACAAGTATTCTGAATTCGTCTTTGTTTCTGAACAGTTCTCTGCTCCAATCACTTGTATGCCTTTTGGCCCGCTTTCGTGTTGCACCTTGATTTTGCATCTGATTTAATGCTTCAGTGTTTAAGTATGCCTTTGAGTAACATACTTTTCAGGATCTTGTACTCGTACTGGTCATTACAAAGCTTGCATTCACCCTCACGTTGCATGTACGCCTCTTCATGTACGCCTTGCAGTTGTACGCCTTTGCAATTATACGCCTTACAGTTGTACGCCTTTGCAATTGTACGCTTTTGCAATTGTGATCACAGCCGCCTTTAAGGTTCACCTTTGACTTCTGGCTGGCTGTTTTGCTTGGAAATATCTTCCGCTTCATCCTCATTTACACTTGGATTTAGTTGTGTCAGCTTTTGCATATGTGCTTGCTCTTGCTCTTCAATTACTTCTCTTGCACGCTTTTGCTTCGAAGTCGCCTTCGTCTATCTGGTTTGAATTCATTGTCAGCTTTTTCTTTCAGCTTTGGATATAACTTGTTTTTTTAGATTTTTGGCTATAACATTCTGTTTTTGGTTTACTTCAGGATTTCTAGCTTCAACACTATTTATTTTTCTGATGCGCCTTGGATTTCATCTTGGCAATTCGACTTCACATGAGGCTTTGATTCAACTTTACTTTTCTCGCCTTCGCTTGTTCCACCTTTCATCTTGTCCGTCAGTCTATACAAAATGCACGATTACTTCTGCTTGTAAGGTGGACATGCGCCCTACCACCATGACTCTACGTTCGCCTTTTGGTTCTGAATTTCTTACTGACAATCTTCAAGGTTCGCCTTCTGGTATGATTTCATTCTTTCCCTTTGTTTGATTTTGTTTGCTTGATTTTCACTGATCTTTTCTATTTGCGTTGTGTTGCTCTTTCTTGATACTTTGCTTTTGTTTTATTACTTGCCTTCTGATACTTCATTTTTTGGATTGCTTTCTTTCACTGGGCGAGATGTGGAGCACTTTTCTGCTTTAGATAGATCACGTGCTTATTGCCTAGGGTGGAGGAGGCAACCCTCCCAAGGCAATGAACATCTTGGCAAAGCTTGTCAAATCATGGCTTGAGAGTGTACTTAGGACTTCTCGAATCTTAGAAAGATGTCACTTCTTTTTCCTACATGAACAAATTTCATTTTCCGGATATTTTCGCATGCCCGTTTTGTTAGTTATCTCTAGTAAATTATGTACAAAATCAATCGTGCATCAATATGAAACATTGCCAAGATGATATTTTCGTATAACATTTTTTTTCAAAAGCACGCCTTTATGTATCTAAGTTGTTCAACTCATAACATGGATTACTAGATTTTGCATGTTGGAATCATGAAAAAACAGTTTATTCACATCATGTAATGGTTGAGCAAAGAACAGTTAACAAGGTTATGACATAAATGACTAGTATGATATATTGATTATAGTTCTACAGCAAACATTCATGTGTACAACGTTATCTAATTATTGCTTCTCTAGTCAAATATTTAATACATATCAGAGCAACACCATTCATGATTGTGATCATACATATGCAATTCTCAGCCATGACATACATAGTCTAAAAATCAAACCATACACATATCATATCACGTCATGTCAGAACAATGCTATTCAAAGTAAAAATAAATCATTATTATCAGGATAATCTTAGACATGAAACTAACTACGTAGAGCATGATATCATGTGAAAGCGATACTACCAAAAGCATATTAGGACATAGATGCAAAAAATGAGCATACAGTAACTATATTTCCTTAACTAACATACAACAACTGATACGTGATTGGATACAATACGTTTTTTCATTTCGTCATGATTCATATTTGTTATAATCAAATTCATGGAAAGACTTACTAGCATATGAATGACAAATTACACTGAGTCAAGGATTGTGTGTACTTAGCTTATGGTGCAGATAACATGAAGCATTTTTTCCATGTAAATTCTCTGGTTGCGCCTTTGCTCCTGAGTTTCTACTTTCCGTAATGTGGCGCCTTCTTCAGTAAGAGCGTACTTTCGCCCCTTCGGTTGCGTAATCGCCTTCTGAAAAGTTAGGTAGAACGAACGTGGTCGCCTTCTACGGAGGTGAGGGCACAACACATCTAGTTGGTTTTTGGAAAGGTCGCTTTCTGGGGCTAAAGGACACCTCCTTACTATTACGTTCCACAGTTTGGACATCATTGATGCAAGTGTCAGACAGTGATTGCTCTAGGGGCCGCCTTTGTGCCTGGAGTTCTTCCTTCAGCATTTGTAGCCATAATTTCCCCAGCGGAGTCGCCAAATTGTTTGGGATCTTTTATGGAAACAATAATTACAGTGATTAGGATGAGATTATGGGTTCGTAAACTTAATAAAATTATGGCTAAAATACAATAAAAATGAAGGAACATTGAGAACTCCCCGGAGGGCGCTTTGGAGCGGTGAACAGACGAGAGCAACCCTGGTTCCTTGGGAGGGGTGATGATCTGGATGAGGAAGGAACTCTGAAAGTGATGATGAGGACGCCCAGATCATGATGGAATGTGACTTACCCTTGGTGCATGTCTTAACAGGTTTGGACAGGTTGGCCAGGGGGCCTGGGCATGCTACTCAAGAGCGTCCTCATCATTAACAAGCTAGTTCCTTCCAGATTCATTTCTCCATGAAAACAGGGGCGCCTTCCCTTTCCAAGGCTTGATACGCCTTGTGGGAAGACTTCTCGTCTAAAAGCCTTCCAAGCCACGCCGCTCTGTGGAGTTCCCGAAGCGGGCTATCCTTGCCTAAGCGTCACCCCTGCACGAAGGCGACCGGGATTAGTCCAAACATAATAACAATAAAGGTTATTCCTCTTTTGCTCTGATTGCTTAGCGCTGATAGGGGCACCTTCGGTTGACTAATTGGACGAGGGTGTCTATGGCCTTCGAAACTGAACAGGGGCGCCTTCGACAGGGGTGCGCCTTTAGTTGACTGATTCCGTTGAAACTGAACAGGGGGCGCCTTCGACAGGGGTGCGCCTTCGACAGGAGTGCGCCTTCGACAGGCGTGCGCCTTCGATAGAGGTGTGCCTTCGCCTTCGACAGGGGTGCGCCTTGGATAGGGGTGCGCCTTCGACAGAGGTGCGCCTTCGACAAGAGTGCGCCTTCGACAGAGGTGCGCCTTCGACAGCGGTGCGCCTTCGACAGGGGTGCGCCTTCGACTTCTGAGGGACAGTGACTCCCTTTCTCCTTGGTTTCTTCATTGATGTGTTATTGACTATTTACTCTTTACTGTTGTTGTTCTTGTCGCTCTTGCGTAGATGAGAAGTGAGGTGGTGCTATGTTATGGGTAGGGACGTGCGCTTTCGAAGGTCACTCTAGGACCCTCACACTTTATTCTTCTTTTCTTCTTGAGAGTAGCTGCAGACTCTGCTCTTTTCACTGTTGTTGTTCATGTTGCTTCTGTACACTAAGTTGGAGATGCAAAGGTGGAGTAGAGTGAGCGTTGCTGCTGGGCAAAGGTATGTGCTCTCTCGTGTGCCGCTCTTGTGAGGAAGCAAGATGCTGAAGAATGCTTCTCTGCTTCGTTTCTCCTCTCTTCTCTTGATACAGTGAGTAACTTGTGTTCATCTATGTTGGCCTATTGCTCTTGTGAGCTTGTAGAGTTGATGAAGTGCGCTCTGGTTGCAGCTTCTCCCTCTTCAGCTCTTCTTCTCTCCATATTTCTCGTTGATGCTATTTTGGTGTTCTTTCTCTGAGTTTCAGAGAGAAGAACTATGAGTGTTTGTTGTGTTTTGGCTTTTAGAGTTCTTTTGTGCAGTGAAGAGGGTGGTCTCTATTTATAGTGTAGCTTTGGACCAATGGTTATTGCTTATCTCCCTTTTACTTGCTGGACAATAGCACTTTTTTACTTTATCTGATGGGTATTTCTCTTTATCAGGAGGCTTTGTTTCCTTCTCCATATTTGGCAACATTTGGTAGTAATTGCACATAAGGAGAGTAGTGCAAGAGTCATACCATATTCAGCACTTCTTGGGAATGAAAGAGTGATGTGTGCAAAGATTCCCTTCTTGAAAGCTTGTTGTGCAAGCTGTGGGAGAGCAGAGAAGGTTGACCGTATTCCCTTCTTCTCTGGCTACCTTTTGCTGTCCAGGTGCGCTCTCTGAGACGTGTTTCTGAAAGGGTACGCTCTAGAGTGCATTTTATCCACGTTTTAGTTGCCTCCTTTGCTGTACCTTGCTGGACATGACTCCATGGGTCTAGGCGGCATGTCCTGGGTGCTACTGCCTGGGCGTCACCGGCCTGAGCGTCACTTCTCATGGAGGGCGCTTAGGGCTGAGCCTTCTTCAAATAAATAATGGTTTTTTGTTGGGTTTGGCTCTTTGTGTAGTGCATTGGGCTTTGGGTAAGGATTGGGCCTTATTTTGTGGTTATTTATTTTTCGGGTATCAACACCTACTCATACCCAAAGAGGTCGAATTGCACAAAGGAAATAAATCAAAGATTATGAGCTTCAAACACTTTAAATCAACTTAATCATTTCAAAGCTTCAACATGCAAGTTCATTTTTAAGAAATAAAAATCACCTAAACATATACATATACATAACCGAATCAAATCAAAGAAATAGGCCACAAATACAAGCTTTAATTACATGATTCAAGCAACTTAACTCTTCTCAAGTGTTAACATGCAAACCTATTTTCATGAAACAAAATTTATCTAAGCATATTCATAATGCATGGCCGAATATAGTAAAGGAAATAAACTAAGAATCTTCAAGTACCAACACTTTAATCATCATAATTTATTTCAAGCATTCAAACATAAATTTCTTTTTCATGAAATAAAGTCATTTGGGCACATATACATGGATGACCGAATTAATCAAGAAAATAAACTAAAAATTATAAATCTCCAACACATAAATCAAACAATCTTATTCAAAGCATTTAAACACAATTTCTATTTTTTTCATGAACAAAATCATTTACCCATTTTTTTTCTCTTGGCCGAATACACACACATATATGAACAAGGGCATATAAATTTCATCTAACAAAAATCATTCATTCATTTTTCACACTTAGGCCGAATAAACACATATAAACAAAGATCATATAGAAATTTTTATCAAGCAAACACATGCATTTTCCTAGACCTAAAAACCGAATGACCTTCAAATATACATATCAAAGCAAAAATTTCATTTAATCATGCATTCTCACATAAAAACCAAAAAATACACCAAATAAATAGAAAGAATCAATAATCAATTACACGCATGTAAGAACAAAATCATTTTTCCCTTTTCTAACCCTAGGTTGTGACATGCAATGGGGAAAGAAGAAAAATATGTGCAATCAATCAACATAATATTCATGATTCAACACTAATACACTTTATATTCAAGCATATAAACATAAATCAAATATAAAAAATTATTTAAACCAAAAAGGGTCCAAAACCGTGAGCATCATTTCCATGGTGCATGTTAAGTTTTTTTATTTTAAACCTCAATCCAAGTATAATCAAGTATAGAAAAGCAAGAGGATTAGAAAGAATCAACATGCAAAAGCTCAAGGTCATGAAACACAAAAATCATTCTTGAAGAAGCTTGAGAAAAACCGAAAAATAAAGAGAAAAGGAAGAAGAACATAAGCTAGAGGGTCATTACCTAAGTAGAATAATGAAAATGAGCAAGAAAAATTGGATTTCCTCTTTCTCCTTCCTTCCTATCCCTCGCGGTTTCTTCTTCTCTTCTCACCTCTCTTTCTTTTTTTTCTTTTTTTTTGTCTTAGAACTTATGAAACAAGAGTGTAGGCAATGGGTGATCTTAAGACATGGGGTGGGTATTTATAGAAGTGCTTTAAGTTGTCGTGCATGGCAAAAAGTGATAATTATATAAAAATTGAGGGAGTAGTAATTTTGAATTTGTAAGCCACATGTACCAATCCCCTTACTTTTCGGGGAAACAAAAAAGAAAAGAACTAGTATTTAACCCATGCAATGTAGGATAATTAAATTTTTTTAAAAAAAAATTATATTATAACTATTATAAATATTCTAGTGATGGTTAAAGAGAATGATTTCTTGTGTCATGTAGTGGTTATATGATCAGACATATTAAATGATGATGATATTGTTTATTATTTATCATAAAATAATATATCAAATAAAATGCAATACACCAAATTAAATTTACCATTGTCTGCGTAAATTTTATGTAATAAAAATATTTCTTAAATTTCACTTATGTATTTTTTCTTTGTCCACCGTTTCGATTGTTTTGAGGATCTTGCGTGATGTTTTGGATGACAATTTCATTTTCATAATATTGTTTTCCATTCATTTTCGTTGTTTTAGCTTTAATTTGAATATGGAAGAGCAATTCATTTTCACTTGACTAATAGAGAATCGTAAAATTTAAATTTTTAACTATTAACTTTCATTTTGTGTAGTTGAAGACAACCATATGATTTGCATTTAATTTAAAACATTAGTGTAAATGATACTAAAATAAGTGCTTACAATGTCTATCTATTCATGTAGCATTGTTCTTGCGCCTTCTGGGTTAGATATATTCGTACACTTTGAATCATGTAAGCACCAATTAAATGTATAAGATCCTTTATCGATCATTATATATGTGCAATCATATGTTTATCAATTTGAAACATATAGTGTCTAACATTTGTTTTGATAGGCAAATATTTTTCTTTTCCCTTTTTTTTTTGGGGGGGGGGGGGGTCGTCATCAAGGTTTGAACCAAGTTCCGATACTATATGTCCCGTAGTTTTACCAATTGAGTCGATTTATAGAGACAATCCAGTGTTTATAATAGTCGACTTCTAGATCAGATATGAATTTTTGGCTGAATTAAGTTTTGAGTCCCTATATTTTTTTTATTAGTCCTAATCTTTTAATACATGCTCTCGGAAATTTGGTAATGTTGACGTGACCTTTTGTTAATCACATCAACACTTAATGATGGATTCCTTCCTAACGACAGGGATCAAAACCAAATTTATTGAACTTTTAAAAATTGAGACCAATATAAAAAATATAGTGATCAAAATCAAAATTCTCTCAAGTTTCGTGGACTAAAAAATTAATTGAGCTCGATTTTTTTAATTACTTTCTTATTATCACTGATTTTCAATAACACAATTTTTTCACTTTCTTTTTTTATTGTTGGCCTTCATTTTGAAAAGCAAAATTATTTCTATCTAATAAACACTAGTACAAAATATATTTTTCAGACTACTTCATTAAGACCGGTTCCGCACGGAACTGGTCTGGAAGTTTGAATTAGTTTAAATAAGACTGGTTCTTTTAAATGACGGCCAGTCTGAAAAAAATATTAATTGAGACTGGTTGTGATGCGGAACCGATCTTAAAGTTGGCATTGGTTGATACTAGAGTGGTTCATTTTCACGACCTGTCTGACAAATAGATAAATTAAATCCAAAGTCATTCTTCCTTTATTCTTCGTGTCTTAGCCCTTCTTATTCTTCTTCTTCTCTCTTCAGTACCACACCACGCCGCCACCACCACCATGCCACGCCGTACCGCCCAACTCTCACTGTGCTTGGGGTTCTTCGCCCAACAAGACATTCTCCCCAAATCGTGTTTCTTCTCCATTGGGGTTCTTCGCTTAGAATCGCGTTTCTTCGCTGTGGTCTCTTTGTTCAAGATCTAGCAGTAGCCGCGGCGATGGTGGCTTCTTCTTTGACCACTGTCATTCCCTTCGTCGTTGTCCTCTAACTCTCTCACCTTCCCTTCGATCTAAACCCTAAACCACCACGAACCCTAGCCTTCAATCAACCCATCGCAAAGTCCTGGTGACTATTACCGCCATGCCGCCTGGCTCCGATCAACTTGAAGCTGTCTACCACAACATCTCACTGTCGAGATACCACACCATTTCACCGTCGAATCGGTTCATGATTCTCATTTCTAGTACCACCGTAACCACGACTTCCATTAAGCCTTTGATTCATTAAAGAGGTATACACTTTAGCACTTCTATTTTGGATCTCAAGTTTGTGCTTCAATTTTGTTTCCGGTCTCTTTAGTCTTTGTCTATGTGATGTTTAGAGTCTGAGTATGATTTTGAGTTTCATATGATTCTGGTTTATACTTCTATTTAGTAATATTACTTTCATTTGATTCACAGTTTGAATGAAGACAAGTGTTAAGAGTTTGAGGTTTGATGCGGTGTTGTTGGTAATCTGAGTTTGAATCCATTATTTTAGTTGTGTGGTTAGATTTTTTGTTTTTCTGTTCTAAACGACTAATTTGCTTTTGGAAGCCCTTTAATCAATTAAAATCAATATTAATTTGATTAGATAGGTATTAAATAGTTAGATTGTGATTTTCATTGGATTGGTTTGCTTCTTAATCAACTGAACTAGTTTCTAATTGATGGGTGTAGAGTGCACACTTTACTATTACTATTGCAGCAGCTTCTAAATTTCATGCATAAGAGAATATGCCTTTAATTAGAGAAAATGAAGGACCTGATCAAGTTATAGACTTATAGTAACAGTGTTTAACAGATTCTGAATTAGCCATCATATCATATAATCTTGATGACTTTATCAGAATTATGGTTCACCAAGAAAAGTCACTTTTTAATTCCTAAGTTATTGTATGCATTAGTTACATCATTCTCTCATTAACCCTGCCAATTCTCATTAACCCACTTTTCCTTTCTATTTTAAGGCTTTGGTTCTATATATATTTCATTCCTTGGCTCCATCATAGGAGATTCAGGTGAGAACCTTGTTAAAAGCACAAGTATTCTAATTTTGTTCTACAAGTTTGTCTGCATAATCCCAATCAAGGATTGCAGTGTCTGTATATGATATATTAATAATTTCGTATTTCTTAGGATTATTTTGTAGTTAGTAATTGATTAGCTGGTAGTACTATTGTGAGTTGTGAGCTGGATAATTGGAGCATGTGGTACTTTCTGTTTTTGTTGTTCTTATTGTCCTTAGAAATGTTTTGATTCTTTTGATTCATGATATATTTTTTTTAATGCTTGGCTGGTGCGAGTAACCATGCATCAGGTGCTGATTTTGTTTAAATTTTAATCTTAATTGATTACTTTCATGCAGATACTCACTTGTATTCTGTGGTCTGGTCAAATTTGTATTCTTCGCAACTATGCAAGATAAGTTCAGCAACTAGTTGTAAAGCAGGGCATATACTCACTTGGTTTGTCTCTATTTTATTAAGATTGGTGTTTAATATTTCAGGAAAGGGCTAAATCTCTGAAGCTACCCACCCATATGACAATTGATGCTGGGAGAACACGGATTGCACCAAGTGAGTACTGAAAATATAGTTAACTTATAGCTTATTGATTTCTTGTATCAGCCACATAATTGAAATCACCATTATTGTTTATGTTTTAATTTATCCTAGCAGTAATGCAAAAGTCATAAAAAAAAAAAAGGTCTAGCTCAGATCTTGTATTAAATTGTGTCTGCAGGGTCCATGTACAGCTAGAATTGAAAGTTTGAAACTAGAGATAATATTCCACCATCTCCTTAGAATAAAATGGTTATCTTTTTTTTTCCTCGTTATTTATATTGAAGTTGAACCCATGCTCAAAATTACTGGTTCTTGCATACATTCTGCAGTAAAGAGGAGCTTAGTTGGTTCCTTTGGGTTGACTGTATTTTTTTTATCCAATGAGAGAAAAGTTAAATTGATTTATGTTATCTATAGTTGTTAGAAACTCAGAATGAATTGCAAATAGGCTTTTCTTTCATACCTCCCAAATAAGCTGGGACAATATGATGTCCCTGAGAAGAATGTGATATCAAATTCAATCAAGTCCTCTCTTTGCTATTTTATCCTCACACATATCTTCCAATTTGTATGACAAGCAATATACAATTTTTCATTCTGATATGTATGTCCTGAACCACATAAAATTCACTTCATTTCCAAATTTTGCTTTCTAAATAAATGATTGAACTCATCATTTCTTGGTCAGCAGAATATTAGAGTTAAGCTCTCATGCATGAATGACAGTATAATCAATATGTCGTGTATATATGACTTAGATGGTTTGGACATAGCATTCCTTTTATTTTCAATATGCCATAGTATTTAGACTGTATTCTTCAACCTCATATTGGAAGATACCTTTTATTGAAGGTGGTCTTTTTATTTTCACAATTGTCTGATTTTTATCGTTTAGAATGTTAGGCAAAAGATAATGGTTGATATAGTAGTTGTTAAATGTTGCTAGCAACCCAACTTTGCAAAGATAACTTCCTTGCATTTATGTCAACTACTAATCAAACATGATGTTAGGCAAAGCTTTATCAAGCAATAACAAGAAACTTTTCGCTTCAGGTACATGTATCCTTTTTGTGTTGCAAAAAAATACTCATTTTTCTTAAAATCTCTAGTGGTATTTTATATCATGAGATATATACTTCAATGAAAATATAAAGCTTTTTTTGTTTTTATTTTGATATCCTGTAAGATTACTACACTCATAGGCTATGTTAACTTCATACTTCTTATTCAAGTTGTACTAGTGAACAATTTGTTACAAAGCATATAATTTCTAACTGTCATTTGGTATGACAAAGCATTTAATTTGTTGCATCAGTCATCCATTATTTTTTTTATGCAGGTATCATTATCTTTCGCTGTGCACATGTGATGTGAAAAATGATGATGCAAGCTTTATCTATTTTTTGGTGAACGATGCAAGCTTTATTTAGATATATATTATGGGATTATTATTATTATTATTATTATTATCATGTGCCTACTTTGTTGACATTATGACCTAGTAATTCAAGATTTAGCTTCCAACAATACTATATAGGCTGTACATATATTATAAACAATTAATTAGTAGATGCATATATATATGCATGTTTCATTTCTGTTAATTGCCTCTTGTTTCATATCGGTGCATGTCTTAATTCTTGCCGAGATGCGTGCGGTCAAAATAATAATTCAGAGTGGTTAAAAAATTAATTCAGATAAGTTCAAAATAATATTTCAGAGCGGTTCAAAAAATAATTCAAATTCATATCAGTTCAAAATAATAATGCAGACCGGTTCAACAATTAATTCGGATCAGTTAAAAATAATGATTTAAAAGAATTATTCAGACCGGTTCAAAATTATGATTCGGACCGGTTCAAAATTATAATTCAGACTGGTTCAAAGAATTATTCAGACCGGTTCAAAATTATTATTCAGACAGGTTCAAAATTATGATTCAGACCGGTTCAAAATTATTATTCAGACCGGTTCAAAATTATGATTCAGACCGGTTCAAAATTATTGTTCAGACCGGTTCAAAATTATTATTCAGACTGGTTAAAAAATTTAAATCAGAGCGGTTAATAACCAGTCTCGTTAATATAAACAAGACCGGTTCATAACTGGTCTCATTTAACATGCATTTTTAGCAACAGAGGCTTTAAGACCAATTCGAAACCGGTTTGAAAATTGGTTCGGAACCGGTTTGAAAAAGATTTTTTGTAGACAATGCTGATGGTAATCAATGTAAAGTCTAAATCTTCAAAATTTTTAAAATAAGATAACACATAACAGTTTGTTTGCATTTAAGTAACTTCATGCTAAAAGTACTAGTTTGTTATTTGTGTTAATGTCTTAAATTCTACGGAAAATTTGGAATCCAAAATTAAAATATGAGATTCGAAAAAATAAGAGACTAAAAAAAAAAAAAAGGAGACCAACATGCATGGGTTGGGACGAGTGGTAAGTGATCCGGTCTCGCTTAATCAAGGTTTCAAGTTCGAATACTTTTGAATGCAGGAAATTCATGTTGGGAGACTCACCTGTCGTAATCAGGCATGCATATATGTAGGTACTGCTTAGGGAACCGGGTAGGCAACGTAAAAAAAAAAGAAAAGAAAAGGAGTGGGTAAGACTACGGTCCCACACATCCAAGGCCGATCCCCATTATAATGATGAAATCCAAATTTTATTAGGACACTCAAATCTTGAAAACATCATATTAAATCAATTAATTACTTTATTCTTAATTTTATATTATTATACGTTTCTATCGCTAAAATATCTCTTTTTAACACTCATTTAACCTTGTTATTATTATTACTACTAGTGCGTCGACAGGCACTCCCGTGCCTGTCGCCCCGCATTCCCATTATCGTAGAGTTATTTATAGTAGAATTATGTATTGAAAAATCGGTCTTTATAAATGTAATTTATATATTAAAGACGTTCATTTTCGTGTAATTAGTTATCAATAATTGTATGCATTCTTATTTGTCATGCTCCATAATATGAATTCATAAATTTCGACGAATTAAAAATGTATGGTTATTTTGTTTTTCTCCGATTTAATTTCCCTTAAATTTAATAAGTTTGTCTAGAGAATAACTTGGTGACCAAGTTCAGAATTTTTTAAGTCCCTAAAACTAATGAGAACCTAGTTGTTTGCAATGGCCAATAAATGTTTACACAAAAACCATGAAAGAAATTCAAATAATACTTGCTCTCAAAGTAAAAAAAAAAAAAAAGTATCTACATACTTCCTACTATTCCTATACAGTCGTCCAACAACTTGGAGAAGGGGTAGGAATTTTCCAACTTTACATTAAATACACACCTCACTTTTAACCAATGAAAAATCAAACTAAATAATTTAAACTTCAAATTTATTCCAGAAAATAATTTCTGGACGGTGTGTAACAACCCAACTTTCTAGTTTTGATCTTTTTATAATAATAAAATAGAGAATAATTTTTCGCAAACGGTTTTCGAACTTTTAACATTGCTATTGCGGAAGCAAACTTTTATATAACATAAGATACAGAACAAAACATAGGACTTTTACAATGCATAACATAACACAATAGTTCAAACGGATATAATCCTAGGGAAATAGACTAAATACACTCTCAGCTACTTAAGACACTAATTGTAACCCAGAGCATGGTTCTCAAAACTCCATCGTTTGGAAAGGGAATCTCAATCCCTTGCCAGCACTCAGTGGCAGAGGGAGGGGATGACCCAGAGATGTCCTGGTCACCCCTACAATTTTGATTTTTTTTTTATATACATAATATATTACTAGTCTACTAGAGGGTCTACTACTAATAATAATATCACTACCACTACTACACGTTTTGGGCCAAGGCAAATAATAATATACTACTGCTATCACTACTAGAAGTTTTGGGCCAAGGCTTAGCTTATAATAATAATACTTTTGGCCAAGGCTTATAATCATTAATCAGGATTGCTTTTGCTTATAAGTTATAACAATAGTTTATTGAACCGCCTCACCTCATGGTCAGTTCCTCACTTCCTCTGCTCTGGTCTTCACGCTGCTGAAAGAGCATTCAATTTCTTGCCTTAGTTCTTTTCTTCCAAAAGGTAATATATTAACTCTTCCTTGTTGCTAATAATATTTTAATAAATGTCTTTATTAAATCTCTTCTTTATGCATCAAAAGCCTTTTTGAGTTTTTTCCCTAAAATTAATTAAAATTTGTTAGTGCTACTTGGTATGATTTTTATAGTCATTAAATTGCAAAGTATCTGTTAGTGCTACTAATGGTCTACTACTAATGATAATTGATGATTTTTACTCCATGAAACAACGACGAGCACAACTTAAGAAGTAAAGGTACATGTCATATGTTTGATATATTCATTACAAGTGAACATGTTAAATAGATTTTCTTGTATTACATTAGTTATTATCTAATTTGTTTCATATAATGTACATTTGGTACTTAAATTTTTCTTTATTATAAGTTATATATTATTTAGTCTTGGCACCCCTTGTTTTGAAATCCTGGCTCCGCCCCTGCCAGCACTACTCTTCCCCTTGGAAGACGGGACCTTCATTACCTACAAGGGCAACAAGGGAGTAAGTCATAGCTAATCACGTTAAAATGAATAATGAATAACAGTGGCTAAAGACATCAAACACAAAAAACAACAATTCACAAATGCATATACATATGTCAAACCCTTTTAATTTAAGCAATTAATCTTATTATTAATGGCATGATGCATGCGGATCTCAATAATATCCCGGGGCATCACAGTTTGGAGGAAAATGGGTCATCCTGAGCTTCCTCCGCTCGACCCTTCAAGACAGACAACATGTACGACAAACAGCGTAAAAGAGCCTCAACAAACTGGAGCAATCAATGCATGCATGCAAATATAGTTTATTATCAATCCTTATTATCGATTCATCATCATTGACATAATTTTCGTCCAGGACATAGTCCAAAAACCCCATAATCCAAGTAACTATTTTTAGTAATAATCTCATCTTAATTCCTTTTTAGAATAAGGCCATCAGCGGCATAGCCACTTTGCGATGGTTGTAACTCATTCCATTTTCTTAACTTAATAATTTCAGAAAAAGGCCATCGGCGGCATAGCCACTTTGTGATGGTTTTAGAGATAGCATTTAATTATTTCATTTATACTCCATCGGGACATAACCTCCTATTGATGGTAAAAGTAACCACTCCATTTGGGACTCCCATAGGAAAAACATCAACCAAATGAATAAAAGTTTCACTGGGACACCTATAGGATAATTATCGACCAAATGAGGGTGAAACTTTCATTGGGACTCCTGTAGGAAAATTATCAACCACTAAATAAATTTTCAGTAGGACACCTCCAGGGTTGTTATCAACCAAACGGAATTAAGTTAAGCCACTGGGTGAAATCCAAATAGTGGTGTTTAGAATTTAGAAATTATGATATTAAACGAGTTAAATTCTGAAAATTAAAGAAAATATGAGATTTTGCAATTTTGTTCAAAATACTCGAGTAGTTCATGAACCACTCGAGCAGTTCATGCAAAAATACTTGAGTATTTGAAGAAATACTCGAGTCGTTCTTCAAATCCCAGAATACTCAAGTCTTTCTTGAAATACTCGAGTCTTTTTGCTGCAACAGCACCAGTTTTCTGCCTTTTAAGCACCATTTCGTGATTCTTACACTTTTACTTCAATTTTGCACCAAATAGAAGTTATAATACACAAAATAAACATGTTACATGTATCAATTAACATCAACTCAACAGAACATAGAATCAAATCACAAATTGTATAAAAACATTGAAAGTGTCCATTTTAACATATGAATTTTATTTGTACTTGATTTTAAGTTCGTAAATCAATCCAGTGAGTATCTTTAGGTCCAATTAAACTTGATTGAACACAAAAACCGTGAGTCTCTGACCTCCAAGTCAGATTCCCATTTCAAGTTACATTGCCCATGAACCTCTAGTGGTTCCTATGAATTTAGCTTGTTAATTATTATTCTAGCGACTAGATAACTTCTCCCATACCTTAGAGAAGCTAAAGAAACGATTGATTGAGAAAGAATTGATCTGGATCAAACTTTGAGTTTCAACACTCAAGTTCTGCACTTTGAACAGCGAACTTTAGCCACAAATTTGACAGGGAATATGTAATGGAAAAGGTGAAACAAATTAGCTTTAGCAACTAGGGAATACTAACTTTAATTAGGAACAAGTTTGGAACGAAATGGTTCAGTGCACTTACCAAACCAATTCAAGAAAGATAGGTGGTTGATGCTGTTTCAGACTCTGTTTTTGCAGCTTCAGAAACTCAACTTTGAATGCCTAGAACTTGCTCTACAGGAGGTCAATTTGAGTGGTTCTTGGTTCTAATTCAAGATTGGAATTAGAACTCGAATTGTGTTTTGGTTGTACTGGATTTGGTTGAGTGAGGAGGGAGGATCGAAAGCACAAAGTATGCACCCGAAAACAGAGAAATGTGGACAAAAATTCGGGTTGGAGTGAATTGGATGAGTTTATGGCTTCCCAGTCACCTATTTATAGTCTGGGTTTACCCTCCTTCGAAGTAAAGTCCAGCTCTGTGCTTGGAACTAGATGAAACGAGTTGTTGGCTTCAATTTGAGTTGAAACCGACTTTTATTTTTTTGCAGAGCTGCTCGAACTACTCGAGTATTTTCAGAAATACTCGAGTATTCCAACTGGAAATTCAAATTTTCCTAACAGCTAGTTACGAAACTCGAGTCTTTCCCCAAAAGACTCGAGTCTTTCGACTAAAAAATCAGAAAAATTAATATTTTATTCAAAAAATATTTTATTTTATTTATTTATTTATTTAAAATATTGGACCTTACACGATGCAGCCAATCACAGGCCTCTAAAAATATATATTTTCATAACACAAATTATTTTTAAGTCAAATAAATAATTGTAGGTCCAAAAATAATTTTTCCAAGTCACATATACTCATTTTCGTAGAGTACACTGCATTAGATATAAAAATTCGAAAAATTCCAAATAAAATTTTAATTTTGACATTATTGAATTCTACATTTCAATACGATCATTTTCATATAAAATTCATAATTTTTGGACTTACGATTTAAAAGTTATAAATATTTTCAAGTTCTAGAACTATTTGCAAGAATTAGACCAATTTTAGGTGCATTCTCAATTATCATGTTTTATGACATGGATCCACATATCAAGAATATATTTATTCCGTATCCGTATTGTCTTAATCACATTTCCAATTGGAAGGATAGAATTAAATTTAGGTTAACAATTAATCATTTTCAATTTGATAGCATAAGCAAATTTAGTTAGCCACATATATGTGTGAGTAAATTTCTACAATAAACTTTAGCTTAGAAAATGATTTTACTCTCCATATGCAACAATGTTTCCAAGGTCCTTCTATTTAAAGTTGTTTATTGACCAAAAGAAAATTAAGAAAGAACACATTCAAGTTTTATTTGGTCATCAAGCAAAAAATTTATGAACAAATTAGTACTCAAAGAGATATGATATGTAAACATCATAGGTTAAAAATAGGAAATGTTTGACAAACCTTACAAAAGAAGTGTGAAATCTTGCACTTGAATCAAAAATTGTAAATAAGAAGTAAATTTGAAGAATGGGTCAGATGTCAGTTCATATATTTACTTGAACTTAACTCTTTCTCTTTCTCTTTCTCTTTCTCTTAGTATTGTCTTCTCTCTTTTGCAGCAGCATGCCAAAATGCTGTATAGGTTGATGCATGTTAAGAAGTTTAGTAGCCTAAATCATTAGTATATTAATGCTATATATGTCATTATATCAAAATGCAATCCAGATTATGTCATTAGGTAAGGCAATCAAAGTACAAAAAAAATGCAGTAACAAGGAAAAACAAAAAGGAATTTAAAATTTTAAAAATCAAGGTTGTTTCCATCCTTCATTTTCAATACTTGCGTTAGTATTGAACAACATCAAGTAATCAAAAATATGAAACCCATTTAAAGTCTTTGCAAGAGAAATTGGGCACAAAGGAAAACTTGGGATTAATCACTCCTCGTTATGCATGCATTGCAAGATAAATTGCAACGGTTACTTTAATCATGGTCTAACACCAAATTAGTAATGACATTTTTATTGTCCAACTTTTTACCACAACAAAAGATAGCAAATAGTAGATAAAAGGAAAAAACACAATGAAACAACATTAGACCTTTATCTTCCTTATACAACAGGGAACTCCCATGCAACCGTCCAACAACTTGGAGAAGGGGTAAGAATTTTCCAACTTTACATTAAATGCACACCTCACTTTTAACACAATGAAAAGTTAGAAAAACTGAAAAAGAATAAAACCATCTTATACAACAGAGAAACCAAAGTTGTAACAACCGCCAGAAGTATACATGTTAGCCTCACTTAAACCCCTTTATTTTGAAAAAGTTATTTGAAATAAGTAGTAAATTGCAATAGTTAGAGGGAATGTTATCGAAAAATGGAAAAACATTACAGAGTAAAGAGAAATCCCTCTTCATTCAGTTCCTCCAATTTGTCTTAGTTATGTCCTCATTGTAACTTTTAACCAAAAAATAATTAATAAAAGGAGAACAAGAGATTAACGAAAGTTATTAAGAAAAAAAAAAGGAAAAAAATAAGAGAAAGAATATACTATTCAATAGAAACTATTCTTTGCAGGGATGAAAGATACCGAATTGACAATGAAAAAATCATCACACTGAGTATATTCATGTCACCAAATATTTTATTTAATAACTGTATAAAATACACTATTATACAGTAAAAATAATCTATTTTTCTACCTTTCCCTATCATTGGCAGTAGCAACAAAAAATTTATTCATTCCTTTATATAAATCAGAAAAGGAAAAAGAGAGTGGAAATTGGTTTTTATCTGGTTACAAAAACAAAACTATTTATGGGAGAGCAAAAAGAAATAGGGAGTTTTTTTTTATAACTGCCCATATTGAGGGTACAATTGGAAATACAAAATTATGTACACTTTTTTTAGTTGTAAAACAGTTAACAAACATGGTTTTCTTTATATAGACTAGCGTATCGACGCCCCGCATTCTCATTGTTGTGTTTTTGTCGTAAAGAGTTGTTTATAGTAAACTGATATATTGAAAAATCGAGTCGACACTCCTGTGCCAGTCGCCCCGCATTTCCATTGTTGTGTTTTTGTCGTAAAGAGTTGTTTACTGATATATTGAAAAATCAATCCTTATAAATGTTAAAAATGTTCAATAATATGTAAATTGTTATTATTATCCTCAACTAGAGCTGTCAATTCGGGCTGGTTGGGCCGGGCCAGTTCGGGCCAAGAATATTTCGGGCTGGGTGAGCATTTTCAGTGGCCCAGCCCAGCCCATAATAAAATGCGGGCCAAACGGGCAGCCCACGGGCCACTAATTTTTTTTAAAAAAGTTGCATTTCTAAATTCATAAAGCCAAAAAATATAAGATTTAAAAGACTTTGGACTAGTAGTATTGGTAGCACTTTTCCAACATACCCAAAAGATTTTACCAGAACAGAATAGGATCACTAACATGATGATAGTTATTGGCTAACGAGTAACGCCTACCAGTTTCACGAGAGGGATTATATTAACTATTCCACTTAGCTACTAAACATATTAATTCCATTCAAGCTGAATGATTTTGTGAAAAAGAAATTGCTTTCCTGTTCATAAATGAGTGATTAGAAGGTAGAAAGTAGAAAATGTAGAACCCGGTATCAGTGATGAAAAACAGATCCATCACACTTTGCCTTCTGGCGTAGTAGATACCTTCACTTTGTGTATGATAATATCTAGCTCACAAAGAACCTCGTAACATTTGCCACCATTATCAAGACATTCAGTTATTTTGTTTCCAAAATCCAAACAACATCAATGTCACAAAGCAATGATGATCAAATAAAAACAAGATAGCTCAACCATGAGAGAGAAGACGCGACCCACAGCGATGGTGACTGGAGGAAGACGTGACCCATGAGAGAGGAGAGAGCACCACCATGGCAAGGGAGAGAGAGATATCAACGAGGAAGAGAGAGAGGAGCGGCGGCCAAGAGAGAGGGAGCAAGGGACGGAGAAGTGAATTACGGATTAGGGAAGATGTATGTACTTGGGCCTCCAACTTCCAAGGGACACAGAGAGGGAAAAATGTACTTGGGGCTGAGAAGTGAGAACGGATGCAAATGAGAAGTTGAGCACGGATGCAAATGTGCTTGGGGCCAAGTAAATGGGTTGCCTTATCTCTTCAGCAGTTTTTTTTTTTTTTTTTAAATTGGGCTGGAATTGAAAAGCTGACCTTCAATTTTAAGGCTTCTGCTTTAATAAAAAAAAAAATAACACTTTTTAAATATCGGGCCAGCGGATCAGCCCAGTCCATTTCGGGCTGGCCCATGTCGGGTTAATTAATTATCGGGCCGGGCCGGGTTGGCCCAAAAATTGGTCGGGCCAATATTTTACTTAGCCCAGCCCATTTATTTTTTGGCTAAATGGGCTGGTACATTGGGCCTGGCCCATTTTTTACAGCTCTATCCTCAACTGAAAGAGATGAGGTTAAAAAAACCAATTATAACCAACAAAGTTCTGATTATCTTATTAAAACTTATACTTTCTAGATTCTTATCCTTAACCTAAGAAATGAAGTTAAAAAAAAAAACAATTATAGCTACAAAAATTATGGTTATCTTTATTTCATTTTAAATAAATGTTTTCCAATTAAACCAATCCTTTTTAGATTTGGAGTGACGTTAAAAAAACCATATATAATTACCAAAGTTAAGGTTATTTTTTTTCCCAACTATATCTTTAATTTTTTAATAAATATTTTTTTAATGACAACTATATCATTTTTTTATCAAACTTACGGTTATTTTTTTTGGGTCAAAGTTATGGTTTTTAAATAACGATCATATTTACACGATTTTGATAACTATATCATTTTTTTTCTATTAAATTTACGGTTTTTTTGTCATGGTTATGGTTTTTTTAATAACAACCATATATATATACACGATTTTTATATGGTCTTTTTGTTAAAACAATTTAGAAAATTGTATCAATATTTATTTATATGTTTTTTTTTAACAACTAATATATATCATTTGCTTTATTTTTTAATTAATTAATTAATTATAACCACCAGAGTTATGATTTTCTTATTAAAACTTATACTTTCTAGATTTTTATCCTCAACTGTAAGAGATAAGGTTAAATAAACCAATTATAACCACCAAGGTTATGGTTATCTTGTTTAAACTTATAGTTTCTAGTTCTTATCCTCAATCCTAAAAGATTGGTTAAAAAAACCAATTATAACCACCAAAGTTATGGTTATTTTTATTTTTATTTTTTAAAAAAATATTTCCCAATTAAACTTATCCTTTTTAAATTTGGGATGACGTTAAAAAAACCATATATAATTACCAAAGTTATGGTTATTTTTTTCCCAACTATATCTTTAATTTTTTAATACATATTTTTATAATAACAACTATATCATATTTTTTTATCAACTTTATGGTTATTTTTTTTTGTCAAAGTTGTTATTTTTTTAATAACAACCATATCTACACGTTTTTGATAACTATAGCAATTTTTTCTATCAAACTTACGGTTTTTTTTTGTCATGGTTATGCTTTTTTTAATAACAACCATATAAACACATTTTTGATACGTTTTTTTATTAGATCAATATAGAACAACGGTATAAAGTATAGTCGTAGTAATTAACTAATAAACAGTGAAGAAGATCGTTTTCAATTTTTATAAATAAATTGTAGAAGATAATAATAAGAAAAAATATTAAAAAAATTTGAATGGAATAAATCACTTTATAACAAAGAACATAGATGCGAGGAAAGAAAAAAGGAAATAAAAAAGTGTTAACAATGTAAAAAATAAAAATTTGAAATAGATAATAAGAAAGAAGTAAAAAAAATTGTAAAAAATTTTAAAAATTGCATCATAATAATAAGAAATAAGTAAATTGTTAAGAAAGAAGTAACAAAAAAATGTAAAAAGTTATGAAAATTGAAACAAATAATAAAAAAGAAGTAATTCATCAAACAATTGTTCTAAACACACAATAATAAAAAAAAAGAAAAGAAAAAGAAAGGGGGCCAAAAGGTTGGAGTGAATTAAGAAGAAGATTTCTGCATTTCCATCTTCATTTTCTTTTTCTGTTCATCTCCATCATGCTTTGGCTTGATTCCAATGCTTTTTCTGTTATCTTACCCTTGAAGATGACGTGTTACAAATGTACTCTCGAAGATGACGTGTTACAAATGTACTCCCTGCACACAGAATATATATAAACAGGATGATGGTTAAAAACATGATGATGATATATATATATATATATATATATATACACACACATATAAACATAAATGAAACAACTCATTCTTTCATTCTTTGCGCTAAGAAAAAATGAATTTTTTGGATATGAAAAGAAAATCATGAAGTGAAAGAAGAAGAAAAAGAAGAATAGTAAAAGGAAGAGTTTACCTACGTGATCTATAAATAGATATAACGTTTTTATGCGGTTACAGAAACTACACATCATCAATAATGAGATAAGAAACTGCATAACTACACATAACAGTTACCACATCACAATTGTAACTGCACATCAGAGCAGAATCATCATGCATGACACAGTTATTATGAGGGTATTTTGGGCATTATAAAATTACGTACATTTAAACTTTTTTTAGTTAGGTTAGTTAAAAAACAGGGTTTTTTTATATATATCTATACTATTATATAAAGAAAACACACTGTGTACGTAAATTTGTTATGCCCAAAATACCCTTATCATAAAACTACCAAGAACAGTTTCAAAAACTATTACACAAAAAAGAGCAGTTTCAGAAAGAAGTTACCAAGAGTAAATGTAAGTACAAATAAAGCAAAACGCAGTTAATAAAAATCTGGACCTACTCACAAAAAGGCAGCAAGAAGCAATCGATGTGCACAAAAAGATTCCGAGAGCAATGCCTATCATGAAGACGACCACGTTTCTACCGCAGTTCTTTTGGGATCTAATGTCGCTGTCAAGAATGTCGTTCGCCTCATCAAGTTACCTGAAGTACAAAGATTACCTCCTTACACCACATGGATTTTTTTGGACAGGTTTTCTCAACAATCTATGTTTTCCTCCTTTCCTATTTTTTTTATATAATCTAATCTTTCTAGCCTGTTACTATTGACTGCTATGCGACTCCTCACTACAAGAATAAATCATATTAGGGAATTTCCTTTGTGAAATGCTGCCGACTGTAGTGAACGACATTGGGATCAAGCCTACGGCTGAAGAAGAAGATTTATTGGATCGTAGCACTAAGAAGCCTAAACCAAATGCTGCCGACTGTAGTGAAGTCATCATGGATGATCATGTTGATGAAGCATCTGATGGGATTATTCTTGGGGATGGAGTCCAAGAGCAACACAAACCTTCTTATCGAGAGGTAGTCATGGGGGCTGAGGGGTATAAGCCTAATGCAAAAGAAATAATCAAAATGGTACAGGAAGAACTTTGCCCTTTTCTGGATGAGGAGTTGAAGGCCAAAGAGAATGACAAGGTTTTTGTTATGAAACCTATTATTGAGGTATCCCATGAGGAGTATGAGGAATGGTGTAGGCCATGGAAAAATGCTCTTATTGTTAATTTGATAGGGAAAAATGTCGCACTCCGTTTTATGGAAGCAAAACTCCAACGTATATGGGCGGTCCATGCAGGGATTAATGTGGTTGATCTTAGTGAGGGTTATTTCTTGGTGACATTCCAGGATCATAGTGATTACAAGCATGTGCTTTTTGAGGGGCCCTGGAGGTTCGCGGATCACTATATCCAAGTTCAGCGGTGGAGACCCAACTTCAAACCAACTAAGCATGAATTTGGGAGGATTGCGGTTTAGGTTAGGATTCCAGCTCTTCCTGTGGAACTTACTAATCAGAAGTTTCTTTAGCGGGTTGGAAACAGTCTTGGTACTATGCTCAAAGTGGATGAGCACACTTCCATTCATTCAAGGGCAAAGTTTGCTCGCATTTGTGTAGAAGTGGATTTGCGAAATAAACTTGTCCCTGTTATTCAAGCACTGGGTGAAGAATATAAGGTTGAGTATGAGGGTCTTCATTTGATATGCTTCCACTGTGGAAGATTTGGTCATAGGAAGGAGATCTGTCCTGAGGGGTTGCTTTTGATAAACCCAGTAGCTGTTAGTTCGGGTAGGGAGGAGCAAGGCGGTGCAGTGGTGGCTCAGGGTCCTGCAATGGTGGCGACAGATCTTTGCAATAATGAAGGGGGGAATCATGATCCCGGTTTGAAAGGCATGATGAGCGAAAATAAAGGAAAAGCTGTTGATAAGGAGTTGACCGAGGGAGAATCTTGTTTTGGTCCCTAGATGATAGCTAGGTCTTCATATAGACGCAAGCATGCGCCTTCTAATGTGGGGAAAAATAATTCTAATCATATAGTGAATCCTCATGGGTCCCGCTTTGAAATATTACAACAGAATGATGGTGACTCTACGGTTAATGGTGGAGCACGTGATCTAGAGGCTCCTAATTTAAATTCTAAGCATGTCTTGGGCCCTATTGGTCATAACAAGCCCAAAGGAGTAAAAGCCAACAACTCTAAGCCTTTTGTGTGTCAAAACAAAGGCCAGCCCACCAAATCAATAGCTAAACCGAGAATTCGACAAAGTAGTGGGAATGCTTCTTCTAGTCCTGCGTCTTCTGCTAAACCAGCTACTGTTGATGCTACGAAGAAAGAAATTATCAAACAGAAGGAGGAAGAGATTCTCAGGGTTATGCGTTTGAAGGAAAAGGAAGTTCAGAGGGCTTTCATGGAAGCTAAACAATCCCGAGAATTCCTGGATCAATTTGTCCAGCAACACTCTGATGAGGTGCTTTCCTTTGTTGAATCGCTGAGGGCTAAAGGGAGCTCTGTTGTTGAGCCTCACTCGCAACCACCTGACCCCGGGAGCTCGTCTGAGTCCAAATTTGATGGCGGTTCAGTCCCCCTAGATGTCAATGCGGCCGGATTGATCACAAATGAAGTGGGTGTGTCTCTCCACAATGTCTGATCTACCTTTGTTGGGTATTTTCCTTTTCTTAATTCATATGATGAATTCTATTATATGGAACTGTAGAGGTGCTGGAAAAAAGTCTTTTCCTGGTTTGATTAGGGATTGCAAACGTATGTATAATATTGATTTTTTAGCTATCCTAGAACCAAGAGTTAGTGGAAACAGAGCTTCTTCTATTATTCGCTGTCTTGGTTTTGATGATTCCTTTAGAGTTGATGCAGTTGGCTTTTCTAGCGGTATTTGGTGTTTATGGAGGACAGCGCAAGTTTCAATTAAGGTTGTCCACTTCTCATCCTCCGTTATTCATTTGGAATGTAAAAAAGCTGATTTGTGCTGGATTTATTCCATAGTCTATGCTAGCCCGCAGGAGCATCTTCGTTCTTCTGTTTGGATAGAGCTTCGTGATTTTAGTAATTCAGTGTCTGGTCCTTGGTGTCTAGGAGGTGATTTTAACCAGGCACTTTTTGCTCATGAGAAACGTGGTGGGGGTGCTTTTAACTATGCTTCTGGTTTGCGGCTCTCTTCCTGTCTTGAGGCTTGCGGGTTACAAGATATTGGGTTCAAGGGTCCTCCTTTTACATGGCAGCGAGGTGATCTTATGGTTCGTTTAGATAGAGTGGTGGCTAATTCTGATTGGCTTCTTGCTTTTCCTGATTTCTCTATGATTAATCTTCCGCTTCCTTCATCTGATCATACTGCGCTTTGGCTTCGGCTTGAAGTGAACCGTACTGGTCAGCGAAGATACTTTAAATTTCTTTCTCCGTGGCTGTCTCATCCTGAATTTTCTGATCAGGTTTGTATTTCCTGGCAGTATTCAAGCAGTTGGACTGATAATATTAGAAGGTTTACCGATAACATTTCCGTTTGGAATAGGGACGTTTTCGGAAATATTTTTAAGAAGAAGAGAAGGCTTTTGAATCGTTTAGATGGTATTCATCGGTCTCTTGTTGTTTGTTATAATCCGTACTTGCTGGACCTTAGACAGCAGCTTTGGGATGAGTATCATCAGATTCTCTTGCACGAGGAGGCTTACTGGTTCCAACAGTCTAGAGCTAAGTGGATTGCAATGGGGGATAAGAACACAAGGTACTTTCACCAATCTACTCTGGTTCGGCATAGTAAGAACAACATTGATGCCTTGATGGATGATGCTGGTAATTGGATTTCTGATCCTGTTGATCTTCAGAGTATGGTTATTCAATATTTTTGCTCTCTGTTTGCGGATAATGATGATTATCGGGACGCTCTTTCTACTTCTTCTGGTTTCCCGACTATTCAGTCTGGTAATCTTAGCAACTATGTTCTTGTGGAGGAGGTTAAGGCAGCCTTGTTTAGCATGGGAAATTTCAAATCTCCGGGTCCTGATGGATTGCATGCGATCTTCTTTAAATCGCAGTGGGATATCCTGAATCCGTTTATTGTGAATTTTGTTAGGGCTGTTTTTGATGATCCCCTTCAGATTAATCTGGTCAATCAAACCTTAATTACCTTGATTCCGAAAGGGGTAGATCCTGTGAAGGTTACGGATTTCAGACCCATCTCCCTTTGTAATGTTATTTATAAAGTGGTGACTAAGGTTTTGGCGAATAGATTGCAGCCGTTGATGAGTTCCCTTGTTTCTGAGAATCAGTGCAGCTTTGTGCCTGGTCGTCAAGGAATAAATAATGCTATCATCCTCCAAGAAGTTGTTCATTCTTTTAAGAGCTTGAAGGGCCGTAAGGGTTTTATGGCTATTAAGCTTGATCTGGAGAAGGCTTATGACAGGATAAAATGGAGCTTCGTTGAGGATACTCTGTTTCAGGCTGGTTTGGATAAGATGTTTATTGATTTGGTGATGGCGTGTATATCTCCTTCTAGTATGTGCATTAACTGGAATGGTACTCATACTTCTTCTTTCTCTCCCAAACGTGGCTTACGGCAAGGAGACCCCCTCTCTCCTTATGTTTTTGTGCTTTGTATGGAACATCTTTCTCATATGATTTAGGATGCTTTGGACAGAAATGCTTGGATTCCTATATCCATGGGGAGAGGTGGGCCGAAACTCTCTCATCTCTTATTTGCTGATGATATTATCCTCTTTGGTGAAGCCTCTCTTAATCAGGCTGATGAGATTAACTATATTCTGGATATTTTCTACAGTGTTTCTGGTCATAAGGTGAGTCTAGCTAAATCCTCTGTTTATTTTTCGAAGAATGTACATGATAATGTAGTAACAGAGATTAGTGCTAGTTTGGGTATCTCTGTTTCTGGTGATTTTAGTAAATATCTTGGCGTGCCTATGCGAAGTGTCCGTGCTGCTATCCCTTCCTTCTCTTTTCTTGTTGATAATGTTAGGAAAAAGCTGTCTGGTTGGAAAATGCGTAATTTATCTTTTGCAGGGCGAGTTACTTTGGCTCAGTCTGTCATCATGTCTCTTCCTAGCTATGTTATGCAGGCTACAGTGATTCCTTTATCTATTTGTGATGAAATAGAGAAACATTGTAGGAGTTTTATTTGGGGGAAGAGTTCTGAATCAAGGAAATGTCACCTAGTGTCTTGGGAGAAAGTGTGCAAACCAAAATCTAAGGAAGGTTTGGGGTTTCGAAGTCTCAGAGTGGTGAATGAAGCTTTTCTTATGAAGTTGGGTTGGAGGATTATGAATGATCCTAATGCATTATGGGTTCGGGTTCTCCTTGGGAAATACAAGATTGTTGATTTTCATCATGTTCCTCGCCAAAGTAAAGGGTCTGCTTCTACTGTTTGGCGTGGTATTGTCAGGATGTTACCCAAGGTGGTTGATGCAACTTACTCGGTTCTTGGGAAGGGTAATAGGACCCAATTTTTTATTGACAGATGGATTCCGGGTATGCCTCCTCTGATTACTTTGGCTGATGTTCAGGTGCCTGATTGGTGTAAAGGGTATTCAGTTGCTAGTTTCTCTGTGGGTGGCTTATGGAATTGGAATTTGATTGATGAGTTGGTGCCTCAAACTTTCAGGTCTTCTATTATGGGTGTGCTTCCTCCTGCGGCGGATAAGGGTGATGATTTTATAGCTTGGGGCCTTGAGTCTTCGGGCATCTTTACTATTAAATCTGCGGTAGCATCTATTTTGCAGGGCTCCTCCGGTGGCAATCTTTCTAATTCCCTCTTTGATACGGTTTGGCACTGGTCTGGTCCGCAGCGTATTAAAGGCTTCTTGTGGAAAGTGTGTCATGAAAGGTTGTTAACTAATCTTGAGAGATGTCGTAGGGGAATGGCGTCTTCGAATTCATGTCCTCGGTGTTGTTGTGCACCTGAAAGTCTCCTTCATTTGCTTCGTGATTGTGATGATGTGAGTTGGATTCCATGATTGTGAGCAGCTGGTTGACTCTGAATCTGTCTAAAGATAATTTGGGTTGTGGTGACATGAACTGGCAGGTGTTGTTTGCTGTTATGATCTGGAGCCTGTGGAAAGAGAGAAATGAGCTTGTGTTTAATAACCGCAGTACTATTGATAGTTCTTTCCTTATGCGTGCTGTCAGCTTTTCGAAGAGTATTATCAATAGTCAGAATTGTCTGTCTTTTTCAGGGTCTCTTAAGCATGAAGAACTTGTTTCTTGGACACCTCCCAAAGATGGTTTTCTCAAATTGAATGTTGATGGATCCTTTAAGTCTGGTCTTAGAACAGCAGCTTGTGGAGGAGGTCTCATTCGTGATGCTACAGGGAAATTTATTACTGGTTTTCATTGCTTTTTAGGCTCTTGCTCATATCTTCTTGCTGAGTGCTGGGGTTTGGTCTTGGGTCTGAAACATGCTATTTCTTTGGGCTACACTCGTCTTGAGATTGAGTTGGATTCTTCCGTTGTTGTTAATATGGTCAAGGGGTTTTGTAGGTCTAACCATCACTGTTCAGCGCTGGTTCAGGAGATTAGAACTCTTCTTGTGAAGGTTCCACATTTCAGTATTCGGCATGTGTACCGCGAAGCTAATCGTTGTGCGGATTTTCTAGCGAATGCTGGACATTCAGGCACTTTTTGTGTTACTGTTATTAATGTTGTTTCTCCGCTTCTTTTTTCCCTTCTTTGTGAGGATGGTTATGGGACTGCGTTCCCTCGAATGATTGTTTAAATCCTTTTCTTTGGGCTTTTGCCCCGTTGATTATAAAAAAAAAGAATAAATCATATTACCGACGCCCGTTATCGAGGGCCCCCGTGGCCGTCTGTAAAAATAAAATTACCGAGGGATAGAGCTCTCGGTAACATGAAAAAATTTTCCCGCCACGACAAAAATTTACCGAGGGCATATCCGTCGGAAATTCCTTCGAAATTATTAAAAATAAATAAATAAAATTTACCGAGGGTCGGTTCGCCGAAAATGCCCTCGGAAATAGCATAATACCGAGGGAATTTGCTGTCGGTAATTAAATTCAAGTAATCCCTCAGCAATGTTAAAAAGGCCCTCGGTATTACAGAGGGATATTAGCCCTCGGTACATATGCCCTTGGTAAAGCCCTCGGTAATTTTTTTTTATTTTTTTAACCTAACCCTCACTCACTATTAGCCCAGAACACACACTCTTCCACTCCCACTTCAATTCCATTCACTCTTCCTTTCACGCGGCTGCTGCTGGGAACCACGACGACGGTGGCCCCAACAGACACGACGGTGACACACTCTCCGGCGACTGGCCCTCACTCATTACCATTTTCACTCTAACCATGACGACGACGGCGCGCCCCATCACACTCCCACGGCGACACACTCCCACCACGACGACGACGGCGCGCCCCATCATCACCCACGGCGATCAGACCCTCCCTGCGACTAGTGCTTTCCCAGGTATTGTGTAGCATGCCTTCCTCTTCTCAATTTCTCCAATATTGTTTCTTTTTTTCGTCATTGCCTATATTTATTATGTCTTCTCCTTTGTAGCTTCATTCTTATTTTGCATGTTTTCTTAATTCCCTTTGCTGAAATTTTAGTGCAGTGGTTGTTTCATTTTGTTTAGTGTATCAATATTTTCTATCCAAATGTCATGCGCTAAGGATTTTATGTTGTGTTAATCTACTATTTTTCTCTGTACAATGTAAGCCGTGTTTTTTTATATTGTATGTTATAAGCTATGAGTTAGTGTTTGGGTTAGCTGTAAAAAATAGATTTTTTCAATTATTCATTATAATTAAATCAGTTTTGTTTGTTATATTTTATAAAAAGCCATTTAAAGATATCCCTCTTTTGTTTTTTTGGTGCAAGGTTTGATAACCTATTTCCTTTGAGTAGTTAAAAAAAATCCTTTATGACAATAATGAAAAGGGTATGAATTTATTTGTTCTGATTAAGTGATGTTTATTTGGTAGTCACTAGTTAGTGCTACATGTTTGAAACGATAAAATAAGTGATTTGTTTCAAAATAATCAAACATCTTTCTTTTTTCAATTAAGCTTTAAAGTTTTAGGTTGTATGAAGACCACCGATTCGGTGTTTTCTATATAAATCGTTTTTTCATTGTTGATTGGGTTTGCGGAACGTGACATATAAATCTAAAACAAGTTATTTTTTTCGGAGAAAATATTTCCCAAACATGTTTGATTGATGTCAGGATTTTGTGATGATAAATTGGCTTTACACATAAGCATTTTCAACTTGGCAAAAACAGTTCTTACATTGGGGATTTTGACATCAGTTTTTCTGTTCATTTTTAAGTTACATGCGGGCAGCATTTTTTTTTAATATGGTCTATTTGTAAGTACATTATGATATTGGATTTTACTACCTAGTGCAATGCTATGCCTTGGGTTAGCCCCACTTCTTAACTTGGCAAAAGGTTTCCTACACTAGATTTTCATCTGAGTTCTGTTATTTTTTAAAATTACATGTAGCATTTTCTTTTTATGTTCTAGTTGTAAGTAAATTACTAAATTGTGTTATTGTCCTTTGATCAAACCTCACAGTCCTAGTTCTTTTGTTTCTCTCATTACTGAGTTATTGAACTTGTGTTTTGTGTCAGTCTTTTACTGAATTAATTATGGTCAACACCGTGATAGATGGGCAAGTTGTTGGCCTAGATTGCTGCTCACTGACATAGCTTAATTTTGATTAGTAATTTCTTTTCTTCTTGAATGTTGCGTTATGTTCTCGTTTTGGATGTTCCACAAGTATGTATAAAACCCAACCTGATTTTACCCTCACGGTAAAGATTCTGATGTAGAGTTGGTTTGTTATAGATAATTGTACAAATGTAAATTTTTCTAAATTGATGTTGTTATTTGCCATCTACAAGGTCCTTGTGGTGCTTAGTTAATAATCCAGAGTCCAGACCCTTAGTTTAATTATATAGTTTTGTTTTTCTTCCTAGCTTCATAAGAAGATATGGATTATTAGATATCTGAGAATAAGAGTATACTAGTAGAAAAATGGTTGGTTGTTTTGGCTTTCAAACCAAATATCATAATAGAAATGCAAATTGTGTCCATAACGATGACGTAGGCCAATCTGTCTATAAAACCAGAAAGAATGGGCATTATTAATACATTACATATTAGATTAGAATATGAGTTACATAACTTCATTCATGTTTAAATAAAGTTATAATATAATAATGGATGACTTACACCTTCAAGCCAATGCTGCAGGGCTAATTTTTATTATATAATTAATATAAGAAATATATTGTCATGTGCCTACTTAAAATAGGCAATTTATCTATTCATCTGCCTTCTTGATTAGTTTCATGTCTTATTTTCAAATTATGCATTTATATCATTTCTCTTTGAATCTTGTAGGTTAGCTTGAAGGATTTTTATACTAAGACGGGTTAAAGACCTATCTTTCTCATTGCCACTATTGTTGCCTTTCGCATTGAGGTAAATTAAATCTTTTCTTTCATTTGATAATTGCCCTTTCGAATTAATAATTACTCTTTCTTTCCCCTTCTTTAATTTCAATACTTCTAAAACCATACATGTGACATTTTTTAAATGTTTTATTGAACCTTTTGAAAAAGCATAATAAATAATACGTCAAATTTCTACTGTTTTGCTGGTTAGTGTTTTATTGGGTTATGGATTGATGTTTTGTGTTTGGAATAAATTTTCTACTCTTCTGTTTATAATTGGAATAAATTTTTTCTTATCCAAAAAAAATCATAAAGTAAGCGTACTTAAGAAATATATTGTCATGTGCCTACTTAAAATAGGCAATTTATCTATTCATCTGCCTTCTTGATTAGTTTCATGTCTTATTTTCAAATTATGCATTTATCTCATTTCTCTTTGAATCTTGTAGGTTAGCTTGAAGGATTTTTATACTAAGACGGGTTAAAGACTTATCTTTCTCATTGCCACTATTGTTGCCTTTCGCATTGAGGTAAATTAAATCTTTTCTTTCATTTGATAATTGCCCTTTCGAATTTGTAATTACTCTTTCTTTCCCCTTCTTTAATTTCAATACTTCTAAAATCATACATGTGACATTTTTTAAATGTTTTATTGAACCTTTTGAAAAAGCATAATAAATAATACGTCAAATTTCTACTGTTCTGCTGGTTAGTGGTTTATTGGGTTATGGATTGATGTTTTGTGTTTGGAATAAATTTTCTACTCTTCTGTTTATAATTGGAATAAATTGTTTCTTATCCAAAAGAAAAATCATAAACTAAGCGTACTTAATATTGATGAAGTATTACAAAGATTTTTTAAACCTCTCTCTCTCTATATATATGTGTGTGTGTGTGTGTGTTGAAAGTCTGTAACCAACTTTAGTAGTAGAATAAATACTCCAAGAAAGTAGAGAACCAACTTAAGTAATGTTAAGCAAATTGATTATGTTGATATTATGCAACATTGGAGAGATTGATTGATTTTTAATCTTTAGTGGTTTATTGGGCTTATCATTATTAAATTTTGTCATATCTCGTAATGCAGAAGATCGATGGACTCTTATCACCCAACTCGTGGTTGGATGTATGATAGGAACCATCCTAATAGAGGAGGTATAAAAGTCTCTTTTATTAATGGAGTTGATCAGTTTATAAGGCATGCAACTGAGCAGCCTAACTTTATTAGTGATGGGCGCATGATTAGATGTCCATGTGTTAAATGCGACCTGAGAAAGTTGCTGAGTGTTGCACAAGTTAAAAAACACTTGTATAAGAACGGGTTCAAGCCTAATTATTGGATTTGGACTGATCATGGGGAAGAGTTGCCGTAGTCCGATGTAAGGGGTAGTAGTGACAACCTTATGGGTGGCACATCTAGGAGTAATGTAAACGTCGATGATGGTGGACATTTTGGGTCAATGCAGCAGGTTTAACTCTTCATTATAGCAATGAGTTAGTGAAGTTCTTTTTTTTTCCACCTCTGATATGTTCTAATTCATAACAGGTTTAGTTCTGCTTTGTGATTGATTCACTTCTTTAAATAGGGGTCTTTGTTTTGTTGTGTGTTGGCTATTGTACATTCATCTTTTTGGCTATTGTAAATTCTAGTGTTGAAATTTGAAAAATTTTAAATACACAACTGCATGCCTGCACCAGCTGCATGTGCACAACTTATCCAGGTCTGTATAGTGCTTATTAGTATGTAGCCTATAATTATGTCTTTTTTCTTTTAAACAGCAACCAAAATTTACCCTCAAATTCTATGTGATTTAAAAGGAAGGCTTAGTGGTAAAATTAATGCCTATGGAGTTAACCAAAAGATTTCATTAATTTTGTTATAGCTGTTGCTCTTGAGATTCCATCTCAGAATTTACTATCACACTTTATGCCTTATTTCATTGTTAGAAAAGGATGATGATGATGATGATGACACATTGCATGAAATGATACTTGCTTAGTGTAAGTATCATGTTAATGTTGTTATGCTTTTTGTACACACTTCTATTTTTCAGAATGACAACCATAATGTCCCTAATTTGCATTTTAGATTCTAATATATGAAACTGATTTGTAGTCAATAGCTATTGGTCGAGTTGTGAATGTGGTAGAGCTCTTTAAGCAAACACATATCAGGAAAGACACTGGCGAGTTTGTTGAGGAACGAGCAAAGAAGACATTTGTAAGTATATTCAATTATAAAATTAGATTTATTTTATCATTTTGCTATTATTGAATTGAACATTTAGATTATTGTGCTATGTTGTGCTATGTTTAGACTGTTATAGATTTGACATGTGTCTCAATTTTTGAATTGTATAGGAGGATTATACATTGAGACTTGAGCAGGCTTTGTCTCAATCAGCAGAGAGTTCCGCCTCTAATAATTTGGATGAATTGACGTCTCGATGTTGGTTGGAGGCAGCTGGTGGGAAGAAAAAAGGGAAGGTATATGGGACTGGAACTGCTGTATCTTATGTTTTACGTGGGCAAAAACCCCTTACACAGGCGTCAACATCTACTTCCAAGCAGCGACATCTTGAAACTGAAATGCATGAAATGAAGTTGGAAAATCAATCATTGAAAGAGAGGTTGGCTAGTCTTGAACAGTTGGTTATGCAAAATATTTTGCCTCGCTCGCCTGCACCTAACCCTCATGAGTATGATCAGAACTTGAGCTCAGATGATGATGGTTATGATGGTTATAATGATTAAAAATAATTTGGTTTATGTATAATCACTTTTAATTAATTAGGCTTGTTAACTTTTTACAATATTTTGTTAGGTTTGTAAACTTTGGAATATCTACGTATGCTATCTTGGGGATATTTGTATTTGGTTGCTTTGTACCATTTGGAGATTTCATCTTTAAAGTTTTATTATAATTACTTCGATATTATTATTCTTATTAATAATAAAATTGTTTAAATTAAATATTGTTTAAATATTGGTTCATGTAATAATAATTAATAATATTGTTTAAGAAAAGTTATTAAAATTAAATTACATATAAGAAAAAACAAAAATATTTAAAAAAAAATTAAAAAGTACTCTCGGTAACAGATGGCAATGAGGTAGGTAGTGATAAGAACATTACCGAGGGTTGTAGCCCTCGGTAATAAATAATAATTTACAGAGGGCTGCAGGCGTCTGTAATGCCTAGAAAATTACCGAGGGCCTTTACCCTCGGTAACAGAGTTGAATTTAGCGAGGGGTACTGCCCTCGGTAGTGACGTCGGTAGTGATAAGAACATTTCCGAGGCTCACAGCCCTCGGTAATAATTAATAATTTACAGAGGGTTAAAGGCGTCTGTAATACTAGAAAATTACCGAGGGCCTTTACCCTCGGTAAAAGAGTTGAATTTAGCGAGGGGTACTGCCCTCGTGATCGAGGCCGTACCCGATCAAAATAAAAGGTGTTTATTCTGTAGTACTAGGAAGGTGATCCTAGGTCGTTTCCCAGCGAATATCGGTCTAGGCAAAGTATCAAACACGTAGTGTGCAGTAAAATGGGGGGGGGGTTTTGTGTGTGACAAATGTGAAGAACAAAACATAAACAGAATATAAAAACTAAGAAAATCAGAAACAAAAGCGGGCAAACCCCTTTGGCTACGTACACTACTCAATCCTAGCTCACTAAAGATCGATTCCTCTCCTCTCCTCTGTCCAACTCGTGATAACCAAATACTAAGCGAAAATTCAGTTATCACTCCAAACCCTAACTTCTAATTAAGCATCAGAAACCAGAATTGGAGTTTTTACGAGTTAATACAAATTAAGCATTTATATTCATGTATTATCTCTACGAAATGGAATTAAGCAAACCACTACACATCGATAAACATGAAAACAGAGAAGAGAAAACGAAATTGCATTAATAACAAGAGCTCAAGAGTAGATAATACAATACCAAAGGGATTAACCCTTGAAGTCTAGCCTTCCATGGCCATAAATGAAGAAAAACGAGTAGAAATGGGGAAGAACAAAACCCTAGCAGCCACCACCACTTGGGAGAGCCAAGAGAGAAGTTCTAACCTAGAGAGAGAGTGAGAAATCTGAATTGGGAGTGTGTCTTTGGGGGTTACACGAATTTCCCCTCTTTAGACATGAAAATGGGCCTAAAACATGGGCCCAAGTCCTAAGAAACACTATTCTGAAAATTACAATTAAAAAAAGGGACCTAAATGCAAATTACAATCTTCACTTCAATACTTCAATCTTCATTTCCAAACTTCCCAAAGTGTCCTTGTGCCAAATATTACCTGAAAATAGAAATAGAATTAATTAGGCTAAATAATTCCAAATTAAACAATATTCGGAATATTAGTCCAATAAACTCTAAATCAATAAATCAAGCTAATCAATGTCAAATGGGCAACAAGTATCAATAATAAGAGTAAAATAATGCAAGGAATAATGGGAAATAAAATGCTCATCACCTCGGTAATTCAAAAATTTACCAAGAGCATATAGGCCCTCGGTAAAGACGTCTGTAACATACCGACGGCAGATGCTCTCGATAAAGGTGTCTGTAAGTTACCGACGGCAAATGCCCTCAGTAATATTTACCAAGGCCTGTTTTATCGAGGGTCCCGACTCCCTCGGTAGCCCCTCGGTAACTTGTGCTTACAGGCGGATTTTTGACTGTTACCGAGGGATACAGCCCTCGGTAATGAGCGAATTTCTTGTAGTGCCTATTGTTCTTTATGCACTGAAATTTCATCATTCTGTTGCTATTGTGGTAAGTATGCTGTCAAGACCGTAAGTTGTTGGAGTATTGTTCACTACTCCAGAATTAGTGGTTGGTGTACAGATCATCCATACCTAGGTTTTTTCATATTTGTATGACTTCCCCAATTTGTGCAACCATAGAAGAAGTTGAAAAAGCACGAGAAGCAATGAATGCTAAATTTTTGGATGGATGGGTTATATTTGTTGATCTTGCCACACCAAGAGAACCAAAAAGTCCAAGACCTCCTCAGCAATCACAATCTCAGCGTATGAAACAGGTTTTGTAACACCCAACTGTTTATAATAAAATAACAATTTAAAAGTTTGTAATTAAAACAAGGAACTTAAAATTTTCTTTTCAAAAACATGTTTACAAAAGATTTTGGATATTCCAATCACAATATAAGTAGCACAGCCTATAATTTCCTTCTTTCCATTCTTCCGCTGCGACACTCCGATCCTCAAGCTCCTTCAGCATTTACCTAAAATGTTGATCACTAAGGGTGAGACATTTTCACAACACAGTGAATCAAAAGATAGTAAAAACTCAAGAATAATAATCAAATCAGGCAATGGTCCTTCAACATATATCACATTTATTTAACAAGGTAACATTCTTATGTTGTCAACTTCCAATATATTCTCATTCCTCAATATCATTTTTTCCTAAATATATACTTTCCTTATTTCTCTTGATCTTCTTTGGTGTGCTTAGTTTACTTCTCCTACAAACCGATTCGCGCCACATCGCAGTCGATTGCAAGAGTTAAATAAGTATTAGCCTTTTTATCGCGTCTGGTCGAAGTGCGGCTTAACACAATCAACCTCGCATTTATAACTATTAGCCTTTTATCGCGCCTGGTCGATGTGTGGCATACACATCAACCTCGCATTAACAAATATCAGCCTGTTATCGCGCCTGGTCAATGTACGGCTTAACACAATAGACCTCGCATATATACATATTAGCCTGTTGCCGCGCCTGGTCTATGTGCGGCTTAACACAATAGACCTCGCATTAATCAATATTAGCCTGTTATCGCGTCTGGTCTATGTGCGGCTTAACACATTAGACCTCGCACATATAAATATTAGCCTGTTATCGCGCCTGGTCGATGTGCGGCTTAACACATTCGACCTCGCATTAAGTTTCAATTATCGCGCTTGGTCGATTCGCGGCTTATCGCAATCGACCTCGCATTAATAAATATTAACAATCGCGTCTGATCGATTCGCGACTTATCGCAGTCGACCTCTCATTATTACTTCTTTTTCATTCTTTCACTATTCCATCACAAACCATCACTTCCCTTTTCTCCTAAGCTCTTAATCAATTCATTTTCCAACATTGTTAACATTTTTCCCATTCATTAATCAAAATAATACACATTTAGCACCTATTGAACAAATATAAATTCTCAACAGATAATAATAACACTTAACAGTCATCATATATCAACAAATCAGTCGACATACTCAGGTATGTCTCAGAGTGCTTAAAATAAATCAGCTCCCTAGAGTTCTTCACTTCCTACTTTAATAACATACAAAAAGAATTAACATAAACATTTCCAATAATATAACATAATCAAACAAATCTACAACAATCTCCCTTAATCATTTCTAATCAATTATTAATTTGCCACCCACAACCCAATTTAATTATTAGACCCAAATCTTATTATAAACTCTAACTATCTCTAACTCAAAGTGTGGAAAAGAGACTCCCCTTATCTGGAAACCCCAGCAATAACGACAGAGCCACGTTTACATCCGCAACTTTCTCTAGGGTCAAGGTCCATAACGTGTTGAATCTAAATAGGGACATATGATAAAACTAATTATAACATTAATATATATATATATATATATCAAATAAATTCATTTATGTCAAAATAATAAATATATATCATTATGCAATAAAATATATCACTTTTCCCAAAACATCTCTTTATTTGAAAATATAGGGATAATAAAAATATTAATGGATTATCAAATAAATTAGGTAGATGGATAGAGGGAGTTGAGGAGATTATATACCTAAGAAGAATTTAAGATTGAACAATTAGATATTGAGTTATTGGACCGAGAAGATTGAAAACCTTAAGTTTTTCTATGTTTCTCTCGAGTTCTCTCTCTGCTCACGCTGCTACTTTTCTTCTCACTCTTTCCTTGTTCTTTCGTTACTTTCTTTCTTCTGTTTCCTTCTGTTTCCTTTTCTTTGTTTTTATTTGGCTTTCTACGGTGGGGTACTGGGGTTGGGTTCTTGGGTAGACTATAGGGAAAAAAATATATATATTTTAATAATAATATGCTTTCATTTGTGGGTCAATGTGTGTAAGTATTTTGAATTATAATTAAAAGTTGGATGATACTAAAATAAAAATATGTTTAGGTAAAACAATATTATATTTTGAATTACTCAAAACTGATTGAAAAATAGTAAAGTTACCGATCCCCCGGATAGCTATTGCGTAAAAAAATTATCGAAATTCAAAAGTAAATATATTTTCTCAATCTTGATATTAAACTTGATAATATATAATATTTAAAATTTTGAAGTAGAAGATTATTATAAATAACTTTAACCGGTAATATATTAAACCAGTCCAGAAGCTAAAAATAAAACAGCCTCTGAACACTATGAAAATTTACAGGACGCTCAAAATATTAAGTTAAACATATTTTTCTGAAGAAACTATTTATAAAAATGCCTCTAAGGCTTGTCACTTGAGCTCCCTGTCAAAATGTTAATTAAACTAAATAAAAGTACTACTTTATTTTTGGAAAACGTATGATAACAAATTTATACTTATTTTGACTAGAAACATATTTCAATTAAAATGATAAAATCAAAATTTTATTACGACACTTAAATATTAAAAATATCATATTAAATCATTTAATTATTTTGCTAGAGATATTAGAAATAACGGGATGTTACAGATTTCACAGTTAACAAGACCATTGGGTGGTGTGGTTGATTTTGAAGAAAAGAATTTCCATTATATCTTCTGACAAAATTGAAGACAAAGCTGGAGGATCCGACCAAATTTTGAGGCTTGCTACATCATTAACACCATGCTTCGCTATCTAATTAGCACACTGATTTTCTTCATGCAAACAATGTTGGAAAATCACTGTCGTATTTGTCATTTAGTTTAGTTTTAATTTCGATTTATGAAATTTTCAAAAGGAGTCTTTGTATCACGTTACTGAGGCCCTCGGTTCAAAAAAATACGCCGTCTAGGAGTTTTACCAGGACTAACTATATATCTTTACTATATATATATATATATAAAGAAAACACACTGTGTACGTAAATTTGTTATTCCCAAAATACCCTTCTCATAAAACTACCAAGAGCAGTTTCAAAAACTATTACACAAAAAAGAGCAGTTTCAGAAAGAAGTTACCAAGAGTAAATGTAAGTACAAATGTGATAAGTGCTCATATAGCACTTTATTTGATTGGTTTAGACCCCTAATTACTTGAATTATTACTTGATTTTAATACGTTTCTATCTAATTTTGATTCATTTAAGCAAATGTTTAAATAGAAATTAAAAATAAAAAAAAATTAAAAAAATAATTATAAATTTTAAATTAATAGTTAATTTCTTGTTTATAATGTAGGTACAATGAAGAAATAGAAGAATGGACAAATGGAAAGAAGAAAAATCAAATTAAAGTGAAGAAAATTAAAAAGCCGTGTATTGTTATTACAATAATACTTGCATGTGCCAACTAATTCTTGATCTATATTTGCAACGTCCCTTTGAATATGTGCATGCAAGGTGCCACCATTCCTTGATTCTTGCTTTGCATAGCTAGTCCCCTTGAATTTAGGCATGCCACAACTGCTATTCCTTGGCTATAAAAGGAGATCCCATCCTTCCTCCGAAGAAAAAAAAATTTAGAGGCAGAGCATTACACCATATCCTAGAGGATTCTATGCTCTTAAAAAATACATTTCTCACCGTATTTTCTTCTCAAATTTTAAGCATCATTCTTAGATTGAGAATTATTTCTTTAGTTTTTTTGTGAGTTGTTCTTGAGTGAGATTCTTGGGAGTAAAAGCTTTCAAGATTGGAGGCTTTTAGGCTCATGATTGGAGTGAAGATATTAAACTTGGAGGTCTTCACACTTGTAATTTCTCTTTAAACTCTTTTGTATTAATCTTTCTTCGAACAATGTTTATAATTTGTACTAAGATTATGGCCGAGTAAACCCTCTTATTCTAAGGATGCGGTAATTAACCGAATAAAATGTAAATAATGTTATTTTAATACTCTTGTTATGGCTAAATATTAAATGAATGATTAATAAAGGATGTGATGGCTATGCCTCCTTGGACCATAAAAGCTAAAATCAACTCTTTGGTGGATGACTATGCTTCTCCATTTTTGTTTTGATGAAGAATGGCTTTGCCTCCCTCTTCTTTTATTATTTAGTGAATGGCTATGCCTTCCTATTCATTTATATTTAAGCTTTATTCATTTATGATTCAATTATATTGTGCTTAATGCATATAATTATTGATAACAATGTTATAAGAACAATGAAGTTAAAGGAAAAACTGAAAAGAGAACTTTGACCTCCGACCTATATAATTGAACTCAAGGATTAAAAACATGAGAATAGTACTAATCCTTGAAGAGGACTCAATGGACAATCATGGACTTAATGGGTTTAATATGTAATAACTATCACGAACGTAGAAGTTATGCATATTAAATACGCTATCCGACTTTGAAAGAAGCTAATATCTAACTTTGGATGTTCTCCTTCTAAATGAATATGACATAACAAGAGGAACAAATCAATAATAATTTATTTACATTTATTTGGCCAAAACCAAATCCTTATAACTTCCATCCATAAATCATCAACTCAATTTACAATTGCTTTTGAATTCAACTTTCCTATATACAATTGGATTCCTTGACCGGTTTGGATAATCACATCTATAATTTGTTGGTACTCAATTACAAAATCCCTGTGGATTCGATACGTTTTATACTATAACTTGACCATTCTAGTGCACTTGTTAGAGGCCATCAAAATGCACAAAAAGATTCCGAGAGCAATGCCTATCATGAAGACGACCACGGTTCTACCGCAGTTCTTTTGAGATCTAATGTCGCTGTCAAGAATGTCGTTCGCCCCATCAAGTTACCTAAAGTACAAAGATTACCTCCTTACACCACATGGATTTTTTTGGACATGTTTCCTCAACAATCTATGTTTTCCTCCTTTCCTATTTTTTTTCATATAATCTGATCTTTCTAGCATGTTACTATTGACTGCTATGCGACTCCTATTGTTCATTATGCACTGAAATTTCATCATTCTGTTGCTATTGTGGTAAGTATGCTGTCAAGATCGTAAGTTGTCGGAGTATTGTTCACTACTCCAGAATCAGTGGTTGATGTACAGATCATCCATACCTAGGTTCTTTCATATTTGTATGACTTCCCCAATTTGCTTCTGAGATTATTTTTTTTATTACCCGCCCAAATAAATGTACAAACAAACTTTTTAACCAGTACGATAAATTGAAGATTTTTCAACAAGTTTAAGTAAAATAACATATTGTCTTCAATTTTGTCACGCAACAACAACATTAACTTTTTTATAACATTTGCTAGATTTGGTTGTATGAGATTTTTTTGTTATTGACATGTTTATAAATGAGACTTTTAAAATTATTATTATGTTATTGTAATATTTAAATTGTGTTTCGCTTCTTCATCACCAAAATTCTCATTCCTTTTTCCTGAACAACTGTACATACACATAATATATGATTGCATTTGTATACACATTACATTAACCCACAAAGCATTTGAAATGCAGAAAGAAAGATGTCCAGTTATATATGGTGCATATCCATTTGGTGGAAATATGTGTAATCTATTTTTTTTCTTATTTTCTCCATTTACTTTATTTTCTTTTCCCCATTTCTCCATTTTTCTTTTTGCATATTTTTATATTAGAGGTTCACTAATAAAGTAGTAATAATGAAAATGACGCAGCAACATATGGACTCGATTTAGTCAATATATATTAGAGGTTCACTCTCTCTTATAGTTGTTTGGAAACTTTGATTTAGGAAAAATTGGTCTCTGACTAGAAAAATCTTCTCCAATTCCATGATTTTTCTCTTTTTCATTTTTATTTTTTGTCTTTCTTATCAGGGGCTTAGGGCATTATTGAAATGGAGTTTGGATGAAATAATTGTGGTAAATATCCATCAACATATATAATTCCTTGGGTAGCTCTGGTAACTTCATCATTTATGTGATTTTTATTTATTTATTTGTACTTTTCCATTTTATTAAAAAAAAAATTATGTTGAGTGGTTCTTTTTCACGTATATCAAATCCCTAACATAATTTTTATACATGTCAAAAAATAATATTTTCGCTGATTCCATCTCTACTTATTTTACGTATATCATCCAATCTCTACTCATTTACTTATTAAAAATAGCATAACCAAAAACAAATTTTTATGCACCGATAATAATGATTTGTCTTTATGATAAGATTTTATAATTCTTTTTATGCAGGTTTACACATTGTGTAAAGGCTACGGATGAGGATGAAATTTAAGAAGTTGCATTAGGGATCTCTCAAATTGGTTAAAAAAATTGAACAATGTTAGGTGTCTTTTCATTCCATTTTTTCATTGTTTAATGTATTTCTTAATAAAGTTCTATATGGACTTTTATATATATAATTAATATATAAAAGTTCTTCTCATTTCCAAATAATTTTATTTTCATTTGTTAATTTACGCAGATTAATTAGTTAAGTATATTACTTTCATTGGTGTATTTTTTTTAGCTGTGGATAGAGAAAAAACTCGAGGAATAGCATAAGAAGCCCTCAAATATAATGAAATACTTGATGATTCATTCTTTTCTAAAGTTCTATGTGGTCTCTTACAAATAAAAGTTTTTATCTTTTTCAAATAATCTTATTTAACTTTATTTCCATTATTACTTTACTCTATTTAGTTATGTCATTGTTTTAAAATGAAATATATTTTTAGATATGATAAAGTTAACTTAGATTATATAATCTTTCGATTTTGACATATAATATGAAGATAAAAATATCGATTTACAAATATATTGTATTACAACAAAAACACGAAAAGGCGAAGCGACTGACAAATTAATGGACAAATTATTATTTTATCTATACTATTACTAGGTATCGACACGCTAGTAATAATATATATAGTATAGATATAGACATAATCATAGATTGTATAGATATACATACACCAACACTTATTTATTTATTTTTTATTAATAATTAAAATTATTATCAAGTCATTAATGAAAGAACGAAGTCCTCGCACCTTTACTCCGCCTATAAATTCTCCCCAAAATCACTGCCCAGAGTTTTCAAGCCCCTACTCTCCAAAGAGGGAAGAGAAAAACACTCCTCCCCTCCTCCCTCTTTCTTTCTTTCTAGAATATTCCAACCTTCTTTTACTTTCTCATTCAACTAGCCCAAACTCACTGAGTCTCCCACGAGTCATGACACTCGCACCAAACCACGTCATCAAGTTCCTTTATAGCTATAACGGCAAGATTCTCCCACGCGCCACCGATGGCGTCCTCCGTTACGTTGGCGGCTACACCAGAGTCCTCACCGTTGACCGTTCCGTTTCCTACTCAGGTTCGCTTCTTCTCTTCACTCTCCAATTTCTTGTTCTTTAACTCTCCAATTTCTCGTTCGTTCTATTCATATTGTCTCTTTTTTTTTGTTGACGGTGTATGTTTTTTCTCTATTCTGTTCAGAATTGATGGTGAAGCTCGTAGAATTGTGCGGTTCCTCTGTGACTCTACGGTGTCAATTGCCAAACGGGGACTTAGAAACCCTAATTTCAATCACCAGCGACGAAGATTTGGCCAGCATAATCGAAGAATACGATCGCGCCTCATCGAAATTACCTCATCCGTTGAAGATCAGAGCCATTCTTTCGCCACCGAGATTGCTCAAGAAGGTGTCAGCGTTGCCGTCGTCGTCGTCTTCCTCCAGTGCCACTCACTCTCTGTCTAGATCGCCTCACACCTCCGACGATTCGTTGCCGTATGTGGCGACGGCGTATCGCCCCGGCCGCCTTAGCCGCGTGGCGACGATCGGTTACCCTAACGGCTCGGGTAAAGCGTGTTGCTATAACGACAAGTGTGATGGAGGCCCTAGATTTTTCTACCGTGGGCCCTACCGCAACTATTACTGCAGTTGAAGCCTGCGAACTTATATATATTTATCTTTACACGGGTAAATACGTGGACCAAAATCACAATCCCGATGATAATTATGATGAAGATGATAATGAGGAAGAAAATAATCACGGCCCTATTAAATATAAAAACAAATAGAAATTATTATTTTTTTAATTTTGATTTAAAAAAATTTGGTTGAAGGAATGGAGGTTCTGATTGTGAATTGAGACTGAATTTGTGGATGGACATGATGGCTGACACTTAACTTTTTAAGTTAGGGTTGGCCGTATACGATTTTTGTGACGTGTCTTTTGGTGGTTTTGATTCCGTTCAAACAATTCGGAGGTCGTTACGCGTTTTCATTGTGACACTTTCATACTTTCATTCGCATAAAGGGGTAAGCTTCCCATTAATTTGGTTGGTCAAATTAATGAAATTATTCTTTATTCTTTATATATGTATATATATATTATTATTATTTATTATTTATTATTATTATTGTTGTAGTTATTATTATGTTGTGATGTGTTATTCTTTTCCATTTGCACAGGTCAAGTAAAGTATAGAGACATTGTATGGTGGTTCCGTATTGTGTGGGAATTGGGGGAAGATGACAAACCGTTTTGGATAACCTTGTTGAGGATGGAGGGCAACTTGTCTAACAGAGCAGGCCCAGTGAATTAAGGAACTTTGATATATTCATCGATTATGATTATTATGAAAGATACACGCCATTAATTGGAGACAGCTAAGAAATGGAACAGATAAATTAACATGAACTTGAATTATTTTTTTTTCAAAAAAAAAGGGGGTCTCGCAATAATAAAAAGAAAACACTCAACCTTATTTGGTCTAAAGAATATATAAATTCTTAAGTTCGTCCATAAGAAACTCAAATATGGAATAAGTGATATTATGGTCCTAGGGTATGATTTGGAGTTTTGAAGAAGGATGAAATGAAAAGAGAAAGGTTTTTATTGGTTCCACTAATTTGGAAGGTAAGGATTTTTCAGTGTTTTAAGTGAAAAAAATTTATTTCACTCCATTCTATTTCATTAGTTAAGCAATTTTCAAATAATGGAAACATTGTTTAAATTATTTCCATTTTATCCCATTTTCTTCTATGTTATCTATCACTTAACTTTAAATTTTTCATATCAGTTTTAGATTTTTCTTAATATTTTTCATCATAGCTAAGATTCATGCATCAAGCCATCGGCAATACGTTTTAAAATTCAATTTTATTTCAATATTGTTATTAAATATTATTTCTAAAAAATGATCTCAAATAATTTTTTTCCAATACACTGATATTAATAAATTTTCAAAAACTATATATTCATTTAAATAATATTTAAAAATTAACATTATAATAATTGTCCATTATAAAAATTAAAAAATAATTGAATTAGACAATAGTATCTATTTAAAATAACTAAAGCTTCCTTATTTGATGAATATTAATATATATATATAATTATTTATTTATTATTTTTAAAAATTTAGTTTATTATTATTTTTATTTATTTATTATAATTATGGTGATGTAAGGGACAACATATAAAAAAAATTGGATCTCAACTGAGTTTTAAATTAAATTTTTAAAGAAAGAGCCATACTCTCAACTCCAGAGTCTATATTAAAATTTTGAAGAATAACAAAATTTTATAAAAAAAAATTGATATTAAGATTTTGTACAAGACTTTATTGTAAATACCCTAATTATTATCTTAAAAAAGGATAAATTAGACATTAAAAAATAAATTGATATTCAAATTCTTTACGCATAAGAAAATTATTCACACACATTTATTAAAAAAAGGATTTTAATCTACTATACTTATATAAAAACATCCCTTTTCGAGGCGCCACGTTTGTCGGAGAAATTTTCGAGGCACCATGTTTGTTCGCTTAAGGAATACTAGCACTAGAGCATTTGTAGCTAGATAACATCGTCTTTAATCAAAATTATAATTTAAAATTAACTAAATTATCTGTCCAAAGTTAATATTTAAAATTAAATTAATTATCTATATGTGGAATATGTTGAATCATTATCCTCATTTTGTTAAAAAAAAATCATTATCCTCAAAAAGATCGATAAACTCTAAGAGATGATGCTTGAGTTCATGATAAACCCAAATATCTTTTTAGTTATCACATATTTCAAACTATAAATATGATGATTTCTCAAGTCATGAAAGTCACCTTCTTCATCATTCTCCTCTTTTTTTTATTGTTCATGAACCATGACCTCTTCCATTGTGTCACCATATAATTTGCAATCCCACTACACGCATTCATCATCATTGTCATTTTGCATTGGCAGAAGTTTCATCTATAGCAATGAATATATAAGAAAAAGGTAAGTATTATTACATTGTTCAATATTATCGTCCTTAAAAAATAATTCATTATTTTTAAAAGTCATCTCAGTATATCATTGTTTACTGCCGTCAATACAATACTGTCTAATTAAATTTTATGATGACGACATAATTACAAAGTTCTACGATACTTCCTTTAATAGTAAGGACACTTGGATAAACATGACATGGGCTCCGTATAATATAGAAATTAATAAATCTGCACATGAAGCCTTGATCAATATAGTAGTACTATTTAAAATAAGGGTTATGTTAAAGTGTTAAATAAACTTAAGTACAGTACCAAACCACATCTCAGTTAACGAAACTTGAATGTTAAAATTAGAACAATTGACCATAAAAAATAAAATAAAAAATAAAAATAGAACTATTGGAAAATAAGAATCTTGAACTACCAAATGATGTGTACCCAAACTGTTTCGGTACAAAGTACGTGTTATCCTCCCATCTCATAAACTTCATCTCAAAAATTCTAGGATGGAAGTGATAAATTTACCATCAATATTCTAAGTCATGGTTACATGGAAAATTTCCAAAAATAATATACTCTTTTCGTCCCTTTATGTAAAATTCTCTCACTGATAACTGATTTACACTGCAAAAATAATCAAAGCATGTACTATTATTAATGTGCTGATGGATACAAATAAGCAAATGTCTCTCATTGTTGAAAATTCGGGAAAAAAATTAAGTTAAATAGATTATTCAAATTTTTTAAATCATTATTCCAACAACATTAAAATCTCATCATTAATTATATTTAATAAATAAATTAAATTAAAATCCTATAAATAAGTCCCATAATATATTAAAAGATAACAACAACATTAAAAAAAAAACTACAGATCCAAAGATAAAGATAGCTAAATTCAATCTAAATCTCTTCCTGCTTTTTTTGTAACCAATTTATCTGAATGTATTATCGAGATAAATTTATTTTTTTTATCACAATAATTATGAAAAAATAATAATTAATATAAAAAGTTTTATATTAAAAACAGAGGGATTAATCTATAAAAAAAATTAGGGATTATTTAGTTAGGATATTCTTTAATAAAATTTTTTGATGCTATCCACAAATTACAAATACGAGATAGATTCAATACTTATAAAACATATGAGAAAAAAATTTACATGTCTCATCTAGAAATTTCTACGTAATACATGGAGAGATCATAAATATGTACAGGTTGATGGGTTTGGAGTCATAGCTCACGAAATTGCCTTAATATTTGGCACAGCACGTCAACTCTAAAGCTAAACTACAAATATATATATATATATATATATATATATATATATTTAAAATTTAAATGATAATTATAATAAAAAATATAATAAAGGTAGAATATCTTATAAAAATGACAAATTTTTTTTACATAATTTTATATTATTTTATTCCAATATTTTTTTTAAAAGTAAAAAAAATTAAATATTAATAAAGTATAGATTTTTTCAAACATTACAAATAATATGGATATATGATTAAATATAATGATTATCATTTTGTAAAAAGTTTACAATGGATAAATAATTTAGTTGTTATAATCTCTAAAAAAAAATGTAACAAATTAAAAACAAAGGTACAAACATTTTAAAAATTGAAAAAAAAATAATTCATGATGATTAGAACAATTAGGATAAAGATATTTTAGGATCAAATCTTATGATTAAGTTGAGATAAGATAAACGATGAAAAATATAAAAATATTTAAATATGAATAATAATAATAAATGTGATAATCATATTAAAAAGATGATAATTTATATTAAAAAAATAATAAATTATCATGTCCAATGGAATAGGAGATATTTTGATTTAGCCTTAAATATACTCATAATACAACATCAAACAAAAAAATATAAAAAAATTTTAATTTTGATTCTACTCCAATTAATCATAATATCATAATAAACGTAATAATGGTATATAAAAACGTGTTACTTCATCGATCAACTAAATAATCAATACATTAATTTAATACTCATCTATACATAAACATATATAATATTAAAAAGATAAAAAAAAAAGTCGTTATATTCCTTATAAAATGCAATGTGTTAATCAAGACAGTCAAGAATAACAAGTTCAATGATGTCTTCATGTCCTCTGAAATACTGAATATTCTACTTTATCCTTAAATTTACTAATAATACCACCAACCAAAAAAGATGAAAATATTTAAATATGATTTACTTTTGATTCTTCAAAATAAAGTTCATAATCATATGAAAATGTTAATTTATTGATACAAGAAAAATCTTTACTTTAAAATATTTAATATAAAAAAAATTAAAATATCAATAACCCGTGCATTGTACGGGGTGAGAGCTAGTTTATATATATGATTAACAATTTAATATAGAATTAGTGTAATTGCTCAAGCTGCAGAGATCAAATTAATAATTTAAAAAATCGTGAATTTATTAAATAATAAAAAAATGTATAAAATCAGAATAAACATAAATCAATTATCTAGTAACTGTATATATAAAAAGACGCTTATTCGAGACACCACGTTTGTCGGAGATAAAAAGAAGCCTATTCGAGGCATCATGTTTGTCGGAGAAATTTTCGAGGCACAAAACGAATACTCGCACTAGAGCAATTTTTGGAAGATAATTATTATCTATCTGTGAAATAATTATCCTTAGTTGTCGTAAATTAAATAAATAATTCAAATTTATTTAATCTTATCTATTAAATTATTATCTTTAGTTCAAAATTTATTTAATCTTATTTGTGAAATCATTATTTAAAATTTATTTAATCTTATATGTTAAATCATTATCCTTAGTTTGACAAGTTTTCAAATCATTATATATAATACGCAATATGCATTTGATGACTCATCAATAATATTTTATCATTTATGTGAATTGGCTCACAAACTTATGGATATTCAAGTAAACAACAATCTCACAATTATATTCGCCTTCAATTTTGATAATTCTAATAATTCTTGCTCATTTTAATTTATATTATTTGATTCTTAAGTTTCTCTCTAATTACTTACTTACTTTAATTCAGCAATTTGTGTGTACCATTGATCAAAATGTGGTTTGTTAATTTTTTTTTGATGAACAAGAGAACAAGAAAGCAGAAAAACAGAAACTATAAGCCCCTCATAACAGAGGTACCAGAGGGGTCCATAAGCAAGGGAATGGATAGGAAGCTAGGAGCCTCTTCATACACAATTCTTTGGGAGTTAAGATTGTGGCCATGCTTAGAAGATGATACGCCTGATACTTCCCAAGTAAGAGATCTGCAGAAACTGTACTGGAGCTATTCATGGCTTGGCAAATGAAATCAATATTAAAGATGATACGCCTGATACTTCCTAGCCAAGAGATCTGCTTCCCTTCAAATATGAAATTATTGTGCCGATTCCATAGGATATCAATTATTGTTCCAAAGAAAACTTGCCAAGAATCAAATGGAAACCAATTAGTATTTGATAAATTAATGAGTAACCACTCATAAATTGTCCCTGCATTATAGAAATCAATCGCTTTATCCTAGGAGATCCAGTGATTCCAGACAATTTTAGCGTGGTTACAATCTCTAAAAACATGCAGGATAGATTCAGGTTCATCATCACAGAGAGGGCATTTATCATTGACATCGAGATATCGATGTCTTCGTTCAACATTACACATGATAGCATTAGACGCTATTTTCCATAGCAAAACTCTGATTCTCTGGGGACCTTGCCAATGCCAAATGAGCTTAAAGAGCTTTTGGTTGATATTAGAATCATAATTAGCAGCACTCTCATAAGCCGTTGTAACAGTAAAACAGCCATCATTCGTCAAACTCCAAGCAATCGAATCTTCCGGGCCATCCTGAATCGGGGGAATAAGAGCCATACTCCTGTCCTTGATGTGAGACGGAAGATATTGGGCCAATAAAGCTTGGTTCCAATTTCCGTTGAGATCAACAAAGTTGCTGATTGGAATTTTCAAATCATCCTCAATAATTGAACCCATAACAGCCTCCTTAAGAACACCGCTTTCAGGTAACCACTTGTCATTCCATAAATTAATAGTCTTACCATTACCAGAGCACCAAATTATGTTATCTTTAAGTAAGCCCCATCCAGTTCTAATTCCTTTCCAAATGATAGACTCTGATTTCCTCTTCTTAAAAAGAGGCATCAAATCTGTAACATCCTACTTTTTATAAAACATTTATGTGGAAAAATAATACTTAATTTAATATTTGACACTTAGTTTGAAATTAGGACCTGAAAATTTCTTTTTAAACTTGAGGTGTATTGAAGTTTTCAAAAACATAGTTAATTATTGTTCTAGAAAATCGGACAGAGTCTCCTTTGTTTTTCCGACTTTCCCGAAATTTAGTTTTTATTTGTTACCTGTCCAGACATCCAGAATAATTCTAATTATAAAATTTAACTCCCTTTCCGATAATAGGGAACCAAATACTAACAGGAAAAATACTTAGATTTTCAAGAGGCTAAACAAAGAACCCGGGCCACCAAATATACAACTGAGATTTAAAATATAGTAAATCATAAATTCTTAAAAATACTTAATAAACATAGACGTGGCCCGATTAAACTCTAGCTAAGAGAAAATAACTCACACTTCCCGTGGGGAAGTGTGCTCCTGCTCGGCCCAAATATCAACTATGCTCCTGACCTGTACCTGTACCTGTGGTGGATGTAAGGGTGAGAATTGCACTAACTGGTAAAACATAGAACATAACCCAAGTCAAGCACATTTAGAAAATAATCAAATATTACGAATATAAACGCACACAATCACCTATTCACTACAAACACAACCATCTCCAATTCTTTGTACCTTCCAACCAATATTCACACTTACTCTATTTAATCACTATCCTATTCACATTGTCGTCCTACGCCCGTGCTTCATCCAATTCTAATCCTTTCCTTTATCTACTTTCCTATCCTCTTTCCTTTTCCCTCCTTACCTATTCTACCTATTCTATTCATTCTCTTCGCACTTCCTTTACTCCCCCTATCTTCCTCTTATTTCTTTTCATTTCACTTGATCTTTTATTACTTTCCTTTATCTTTTATTACTTTCTTTTATCTTTTATTACTTTCCTTTATCTTTTATGGTGTCGTAGGGCTCCCGCCACTGCGTTCCCCGTCTGCCGAGGATACGTCTTACCGATGCATGCGTCCCGCAGTCCGCACGACTTACTCAACCCATGCGAACGATCCCGCAGGCCGCACGTCTTCTAGGGTCCAGTACCCATCGACCCCGTTTTCTATCATAGGCTACAGGGTCACCACAACCCACCTATGCCGTCCTATTCCTCGACTAAGCCACAGAGTCACCACAACCTACCTGTGCTAGTCGTCACCACTGGTCGCAGAGTCACCACAACCCATCTGCGCCAGGACACAGGGTCCCCGCAACCCACCTGTGTCAGCCACAGGGTCACCACAACCCACCTGTGATGGTGTGTTCTACTTGGCCGCAGGGTCACCACAACCCACCTGCGCCAGCCACAGGGTCCCCACAACCGACCTGTGACAGTGTCTTTTAATTGGCCGCAGGGTCACCGCAACCCACCTGCGCCAGCCACAGGGTCCCCACAACCGACCTGTGACATTTTCTATCTTTCCTTCTTTACCCTTTTTAAATCAATTACATTTTAATGGTTCATTTTATTCTAATTCTCTCACCTTACTCTCTTTAATTTATTTCCTTTCTTTCCTTCCAAATCACTTTATTTCTAAAAATAGAAATCTCACTAAATTTCCTCAATTCTCACTCCTTTGCTAATATTAATACCAACTCTAAACCAAACTCACATCCCCATCAATTCGTGCATCAACATTCACATATCAACATTTAAAACATAATTATTAACATTTAAACGTTTAATCAACACTTGACATTTAACATTTTTCACTTAGCAATTAACTCATATAAGCATGCCAAGTCATGAAAATAAATTCTAAGTTCCCAAATCACACATAATCAGATAATCTCAGGCATGACTACACAGTACCAGTTACACAACCACCGTGGGGCAATAAACCCCTTACCTTAAAATAATTAAAAGAGACTAAACCTTACGAGAGCTTAGGACCCTAATGTAGGAGAGGTGTCGGTGTCCACTAATCCATGAAGCAGAGCAAGCTTGATGAGTTCCCTTTTTCCTCTTGTGTGGGTCGAATCCCCTTAGGGTGTGGGAGACCTCAACTTACTCTTGTAAAATTGGGGCAAGAAACAATAACAATAATAATAATAAGTGATGGTAATACCAATACCCAAATCAAAGGAGGAAATGGAAGGATTGAAAGGAAAGAGAGAGACTTGATCAACTTACCCCAAAGACTTGAAGGAGAGGAAATAGAGAAGTGACAGTTAATGATGATGATGTAGCTTATTGGAAGAGAAGAAGGAATGCTTGATGGTCTTGGAGCTTCAAGCTTCACCTAGGGCCTTCAATGGAGGTTGGGAGGGAAAGAGTTGGAGCCCTTGCTCCATGGAAGAGGAAGAAGATGAGAGAGAGAGAGAGAGAGAGGAGGGTTCGAATGGTGTGAGGGAGGGAGTGTTTGGGGCTTAAAATGGGGTTTTGGGGTGGGAAATACCGAAATTGCCCTTAAAAACGCGTGTTTGGTGTTGCAGACCGCAGGATTTTCGCTTAAGCGAAATCTGGTCGCTTAAGCGAACTCAATTGGTGTTGATACTGGAGCAGTTTCGCTTAAGCTAAAAATTTTCGCTTAAGCTAAAATATTTTCGCTTAATCCAAATGTACAGGTACTGCTACTTCATTTTTTTCTATTTTTCAGCTATTTTCTCCCCAACTTCAAATAGCCATAACTTCTTCGTTCACCGTCGGATCTTGCTCAAATTTGACGAGCAACTTCCTAAAAATCACCCCTTCACATCCTACGGTGGAAATTTTGTTTTGAGTCCTAAATCTTTTATTTTGATTTTTCTCTTTCTTATAGTGTTTAATACCGAATTATCTATTTTTCTGGCCTGCTCCTAACTTCAATTTAACACTCCTTTCTTTTCTAACCTACTTGTCTTTATTATTATTCTTTTCCAATGCTATAATACTTCTTTTGAATACTTATTTATGGTTTATTATTATTATTTCAATTATCCCAATTTATTATTAATTCAATTATACTTGGGTTTAAAATTCGGGATGTTACATTTCTCCCTCACTTATTGAAATTTCGTCCTCGAAATTCCAGTTGTCCCTTAACTTGGAGGAGCATCCCATGACATAGTTTCTGACCATGTCTTTTTAAATCCTTCGGTTCCATTCTCTCATTGGAGGGATTCCTAAGGCGGGTTCTTCGGCATAGTTACTCGTCTCCGGTAGGGTTTATCTCAGTCAATCGGAGTCTTGTGGAGTGCACAGAGCTTCAAGAGACTGAGGTCATCCCTTAACTTAATGTCTGACCGTATTACTTACTTCCTTAGATTAGGATTCAGTAACCGCACAAGACTCTTAAGGGATAAGGTTGTCGTTTGCCGTGCTGCGACATTTCGTCTTGGAGTGAAGTTTCACGTTTCTGCTTCATTTTCAGACAACTTGCCTTTGTTAATTGTCAACTGTCATCCGCCCTGTCGTCCTACTATGGCTATGCAGCTCCCACGACCAATCGCCAATTTCGTCTTCATATATTTCATTTCGATTTCTCCGTTCGTACTCACTCTTTGGAATTCTTGAGTTCGCCTACCCGGTTGGTTGTGATTCTCTTAATCGCAATACTTTGTCAATCCCGAGTACTCGGTTCCATAACGTGAAAAGGACCTATTAAGGAGTCGGTTGACAAGGTTTGTAGTTTACTACCACTTCTATAGGCCAATGCATACTTACAATTTCTGGTTCCTATCACAATTTCTATGAGCTAAGAGTCACATTGAAAGTGACGACTTCAATCGTGTTGCCGCATTCTACTCTAGGATTTCTCCGACTTCAGTTATTCTACGGCTTCCGTTAATTATGGGTATGTTCAGAGGTTAATTCTACCTTAAGGTCAAGGCAATGGTCCAAATTCCCCGATTAACTATCTTTCGTTCGACTCTCTTTCTCTTTCATTGTCGTCGTTCGAGTGGAACTCAGGTCGAATCGTTAGGTTCTCCCCCACTTAGTATCGACATACCAGAGTGGGTTAATGTCAAGGATGAGGTTGGGTTGTTGCTAAGATCAGCCTGTCCAGGCTCGTGCTTGAGTGGCGGAATTGGAAATGAAATCAAATTGGTTATGGGTGGTGTCATTGGATGTATGTTGAGTTTTCTAAGGTATGGAACTTTCACGTGCTTACATTACTCCGATCTCTTGTACTAAGTGGATTGGCATTTCTACTGAGCCGAGTTAGGTGAGTATGTGACGATATTGTCAAGAGTTGATTTGTCTAATTAATGGAGGTTTAGAAATTCTAACAGGTTCCTAATGAGCGAAAATTTGATTTGGTCTTACGGGGTTGGAATTTCCTATGTTGGTTGTTCTAATTTAATTGGAAATTGCAATGATATCGTCTTTTAGTAAACGCAAAGACTGGGGTAGCTAGTCCCAATCTCACTTCTACTAAAAGCAGTATCACTATCGGGTCTGTTGATAATATTATCCCCTAACAGATGTAAGAGTCAGAGTGATCAGTTCTAACCTTACTCTCTATTAGTGATAATATCATCAATGCGATTAGTGGGTCTCTAACTAGAATACTAACGCTCGTATTTTCTTTCTAAACTGAATTGAACAAGTTTGTCTTATATATAAAAAAATATTAAATCTAAGTAGGCACTTGATACACTCTAAGTGAAAAATTACCTTGAGCCAATTCCCTCGCCCTGCCTACTGTGCAGTATTGGGACATTCTGCAGCATGGTGCCCGGGTTGCCCGCACTGGTAACAGAGGCCTTCCTTTCTACGCTGTTTAAGCATCCAACAAGTGCGAGTATGAAATCCTCCGCAATGTGGACATGGCAGTCTCGATCTGGGGGCCCTCACGTTTGGAGCCGTCTCTTTTGGTACAGTCACTCTAGTATTGACATCATAAAATGGGTCTGCTTCCTGTGCTAGTCCCTTGCCCCTGCTAGAGCCTTCAGACGGTTGCTTACCCCTGCTTCGCTTTTCCACTTGCTCCCGTTTCAAACTCTTTTCATATGTGCTAGCCATATTCACCAACCTAGCCAAATTGTCTATGTTCTGGTACTCCAAGGCTAGCCTGATCTCAGTGCGGAGTCCTGATTCGAACTTGACACACTTAGTCCTTCCATCCGCATCCCGGTAGCCTCCAAAATATCGAATGAGATCTTCAAAGCATGCAGCATATTCTCTGACACTCATGTTTCCCTGTGTTAAATTCAGAAATTCCAGCTCCTTTTCTCGGCGTACATCTTCCGGAAAATACTTTTCAAGGAATTCCCTCTTGAACATGTCCCATGTAATCGGCTGGTTGACCATTTCCATGTTCCTACTTTCATGCTCCCACCAATACTCCGCTTCTCCAGTGAACATGTATGTTGCAAAAGGGACTTGCTGCTCGGCAGGTGGTGTCATTGTACGGAAGATCTTTTCCATTTCTTGAAGCCACCTCTGAGCTTCGTTGGGATTGCAGCCTCCTTCAAACTTAGGCGGTCCATTCTTTCTAAACCGCGCCAGCCAATCAATACCGGCTGGGGCCACTTGTGCCTGGGCATGCTGATTCATTTCTGCCGCCGCTGCATTTGCGGCAGCCGTAACGGCCTCCGCTTGATTCTGGTTTTGTTGGGCTAAGTTTTCCAGAATCTCCGCGATCCTATCTTTGTCATTGCGCCACCAAGCCATGATATCCAATTATGAAGGAAAGGATAAGTTAATGCATATATATATATATATATATATATATATATATATATATATATATATATCCTATGTAGCTAGTAGGGAACTTGACACGAACAATTGGTCACTCGCTTGGTGAGTAAACCAGTGGAGATGTGGATTCACACTCCAAGGCCGAGAAGAAACTGCTCTGATACCAAAATGTAACATTCTACTTTTTATAAAACATTTATGTGGAAAAATAATACTTAATTTAATATTTGACACTTAGTTTGAAATTAGGACCTGAAAATTTCTTTTTAAACTTGAGGTGTATTGAAGTTTTCAAAAACATAGTTAATTATTGTTCTAGAAAATCGGACAGAGTCTCCTCTGTTTTTCCGACTTTCCCAAAATTTAGTTTTTATCTGTTACCTGTCCAGACATCCAGAATAATTCTAATTATAAAATTTAACTCCCTTTCCGATAATAGGGAACAAAATACTAACAGGAAAAACACTTGGATTTTCAAGAGGTTAAATAAAGAACCCGGGCCACCAAATATACAACTGAGATTTAAAATACAGTAAATCATAAATTCTTAAAAATACTTAATAAACATAGAACATAACCCAAGTCAAGCACATTTAGCAAATAATCAAATATTACGAATATAAACGCACCCAATCACCTATTCACTACAAACACAACCATCTCCAATTCTTTGTACCTTCCAACCAATATTCACACTTACTCTATTTAATCACTATCCTATTCACATTGTCGTCCTACGCCCGTGCTTCATCCAATTCTAATCCTTTCCTTTATCTACTTTCCTATCCTCTTTCCTTTTTCCTCCTTACTTATTCTACCTATTTTATTCATTCTCTTCGCACTTCCTCTACTCCCCCTATCTTCCTCTTATTTCTTTTCATTTCACTTGATCTTTTATTACTTTCCTTTATCTTTTATGGTGTCGTGGGGCTCCCACCACTGCGTTCCCCGTCTGTCGAGGATACGTCTTACCGATGTGTGCGTCCCGCAGTCCGCACGACTTACTCAACCCATGCGTACGGTCCCGCAGGCCGCACGTCTTCTAGGGTCCAGTACCCACCGACCCCGTTTTCTATGATAGGCTACAGGGTCACCACAACCCACCTGTGTCGTCCTATTCCTCGACTAAGCCACAGAGTCACCACAACCTACCTGTGCTAGTCGTCACCACTGGTCGCAGAGTCACCACAACCCATCTGCGCCAGGACACAGGGTCCCCGCAACCCACCTGTGTCAGCCACAGGGTCCCCGCAACCCACCTGTGACGGTGTGTTCTACTTGGCCGCAGGGTCACCACAACCCACCTGCGCCAGCCACAGGGTCCCCACAACCGACCTGTGACAGTGTCTTTTAATTGGCCGCAGGGTCACCACAACCCACCTACGCCAGCCACAGGGTCCCCACAACCGACCTGTGACATTTCCTATCTTTCCTTCTTTACCCTTTTTAATTCAATTACATTTTAATGGTTCATTTTATTCTAATTCTCTCACCTTACTCTCTTTAATTTATTTCCTTTCTTTCCTTCCAAATCACTTTATTTCTAAAAATAGAAATCTCACTAAATTTCCTCAATTCTCACTCCTTTGCTAATATTAATACCAACTCTAAACCAAACTCACATCCCCATCAATTCGTGCATCAACATTCACATATCAACATTTAAAACATAATTATTAACATTTAAACGTTTAATCAACACTTGGCATTTAACATTTTTCAGTTAGCAATTAACTCATATAAGCATGCCAAGTCATGAAAATAAATTCTAAGTTCCCAAATCACACATAATCAGATAATCTCAGGCATGACTACACAGTACCAGTTACACAACCACCGTGCGACAATAAACCCCTTACCTTAAAATAATTAAAAGAGACTAAACCTTAGGAGAGCTTAGGACCCTAATGTAGGAGAGGTGTCGGTGTCCACTAATCCATGAAGCAGAGCAAGCTTGATGAGTTCCCTTTTTCCTCTTGTGTGGGTCGAATCCCCTTAGGGTGTGGGAGACCTCAACTTACTCTTGTAAAATTGGGGCAAGAAACAATAACAATAATAATAATAAGTGATGGTAATACCAATACCCAAATCAAAGGAGGAAATGGAAGGATTGAAAGGAAAGAGAGAGACTTGATCAACTTACCCCAAAGACTTGAAGGAGAGGAAATAGAGAAGTGAGAGTTGATGATGATGATGTAGGTTATTGGAAGAGAAGAAGGAATGCTTGATGGTCTTGGAGCTTCAAGCTTCACCTAGGGCCTTCAATGGAGGTTGGGAGGGAAGGAGTTGGAGCCCTAGCTCCATGGAAGAGGAAGAAGATGAGAGAGAGAGAGGAGGGTTCGAATGGTGTGAGGGAGGGAGTGTTTGGGGCTTAAAATGGGGTTTTGGGGTGGGAAATACCGAAATTGCCCTTAAAAACGCGTGTTTGGTGTTGCAGATCGCAGGATTTTCGCTTAAGCGAAATCAATTGGTGTTGATACTGGAGCAGTTTCGCTTAAGCGAAAATATTTCGCCCTTAAGCTAAAATATTTTCGCTTAAGCCAAATGTACAGGTACTGCTACTTCATTTTTTTTTTCTATTTTTCAGCTATTTTCTCCCCAACTTCAAATAGCCATAACTTCTTCGTTCACCGTCGGATCTTGCTCAAATTTGACGAGCAACTTCCTAAAAATCACCCCTTCACATCCAACGGTGGAAATTTTATTTTGAGTCCTAAATCTTTTATTTTGATTTTTCTCTTTCTTATAGTGTTTAATACCGAATTATCTATTTTTCTGGCCTGCTCCTAACTTCAATTTAACACTCCTTTCTTTTCTAACCTACTTGTCTTTATTATTATTCTTTTCCAATACTAAAATACTTCTTTTGAATACTTATTTATGGTTTATTATTATTATTTCAATTATCCCAATTTATTAATTCAATTATACTTGGGTTTAAAATTCGGGATGTTACAAAATCCGTACCACATTTATATTTACTGTCGGTAATCAATCCCCATCCAAGTTTTAGAATATACGCCATATTCATAGTTCTCGTATGACGGAGACCTAAACCACCCTGCTGCTTCGGACGACAGACATCATTCCACTTGACAAGATGCATTCTTCGGGATTGGGTGCTATCACCCCATAGAAAGGGTCTAGTAAGCTTGTCAATGTCATCGCAAGTCTTCTTAGGCATGAGATTCGTTTGCATAATTATCGAGGGAAGAGCATTCAAGACTGATTGACTAAGGGTTAGCCTTCCTGCCATGGATAGAGTTTTTGCTTTCCAGGAACTAAGCCGCTGGTTAAATCTATCAATGACGAATTTGTAACTATTGCTTGTCACCCGTTTATGAATAAGGGGTATACCCAGATACTTGCCGAGATCATCCGTCCTCTGAAACCCATAAGCATCGCAGATTTGTTGCCTAATATTCCCATTCACATTCTTCGAAAAGAAGATTCTAGTTTTTTCTTTGTAAACCTTGCTGCCGGAACTTTCACAAAACAGATCAAGACATGTAGTAACACATTCAATTTGGTTCATGCTCACCTCCGCAAAAAGAAAGAGATTATCTGCAAAAGCTAGGTGAGAAATTAAAGGCCCTCCTCTGGAGAGTTTAATAGGCTTCCAAAATTTATGAGTTATAGCAACATTAATGAGATGAGATAATCTTTCCATGCATAAAACAAAAAGGTAAGGGGAAATAGGATCACCTTGTCTTACCCCACTCGAAGGACTAATAGGATCCAACATCTCACCGTTCCAGAGAAGATTCATAGACACAGTAGAGATACAGTAATGAATAATATTAACAAGCATATCAGAGATACCCTCATCTTTAAGCGTATCAATCACAAATTCCCATTTCAACTTATCATACGGTTTCTCAAGATCAATTTTTATAGCCATAAACCCTTTTTTACACTTTTTAGTCTGCATATGTAACATCCTACTTTTTAATTACGTTATTAATTATTAAATCATAAAAATTTTAGGAAAAATATGATGGAGTTTACTTTAAAATATTGATTTTTTCCTTTTTAAAATATCTGAATATAACCTGTCAGAACCAGATACAGTAAAAATATAACAGTTTCAAGACATCACTTGATCAGAGAAGGATATTTAGATATCCTTTATAGGTGACGTCCACATAGTTGTTTTTTTAAAAAATAAACATTTACAAACTTAAATAAATTTATACATTTCAAAAAGTAAAACTATAATAGGCCTAATGACTGCATCGTCTATGATTTCCATAATCATAGTGTAAAGATACACTCCACTAGTAGGAGTGTTCTTGTCCTCAGCAGTCGGGTACTTATGGCTTCTCCGATAAAGGTACCTAAAATGTCAACTTAAGAGGGTGAGATATTCATTCAAAATCAAGGAAAACAATTAAAAATGATAATAAGATATAAGGAAAATGCATGTTTTAGGCAATCATTAAATATAACAATAGAGTTATTAGTCAGTTAGGTCCCTGAAAGATACCCGTGGCATCAGATAGGTCCTCGAAAGATATGTGGCATCTCTTATACCCCTGAAAGATCACTTTGGCGTCCCGTTAGTCCCGCCGTCTAACACCGTCAGTTTGTGTTTAACGGAAGCTGACGTGGCATCAGATAGGTACCTGAAAGATACCCGTGGCGTCAGATAGGTCCCTGAAATTTTAATTTTTAAAAGTGTCATAAATTTTATTTTTTTATCTTTACTCATATATAATAAATTTTTATTTACTTAAGTAGTTGGAAAAATTAATAATTATAAAGGGTAAAAAATAATAATAAAAAAACATAATTAATATATTAAAAGTCTAAACAATAATTACAATTCTTAAAAAAATTTATTTTATTTAAAATAGAACATATAAATAAAAATGGATGAAGTAATAATAAAATAAAAACCTCAATAAAACAATACATATAAAACCTTTAGAATAAAGTCTTATATACAAGATCAAAAATAAATTCCGAATTAAAAATAAAGTCTTACATGTAGGATCTTATATATAAGACGATCATAGTGGGAGTATGTATTAAAAGTGTTTATAGAAAAAATATAACATGGGAATCACTTTGACTTCAAAGATTATCTGCATCGTTGTATTGGTTTATATGCTTCCAATTTATGAAAATTATCGTTGAAGATCTTTCTAATTAACTCGAGTGATTGAACCCACTGCAATGGTGCAGATAACTACTCAAGTTAAAATCTCGTAATATAAGTGCAACTTTCTCCTTAAAAATATATAAAGTCTTATATATATACTCCTATATATATATAATTAAAAATTAATTTCACAGTTATGAAGAAAATTAGTTCATATTTAAGAAAAAAGGTATTTTAGGAAAATAGTATTGAAAATGAAACAAAAATTGAATAAAATACTCCCTTCTATTCGAATTATAACAAAAAAAATTTTAAGCTTATTAATGAGGTTAGTTAATTGTATTTGATTTTCTTAAATATATAAAAAATAGAGCTATTTTAGGAGATTATATATATATATATATATATATTAATTCGTGTACTAGTTATATTTATATTTCCAACCACAATGAGTAAAAACTTGCTAAACGTTACTCTAAGACATTGGAAAATAAAACAGAGAACCTTAAGAAGAAAGTTGCACTTATATCACGAGATTTTAACTTGAGTAGTTATCTGCACCATTGCAGTGGGTTCAATCACTCGAGTTAATTAGAAAGATCTTCAACGATAATTTTCATAAATTGGAAGCATAGAAACCAATATAACGATGCATAAAATCTTTGAAGTCAAAGTGATTCCCATGTTATATTTTTTCTATAAACACTTTTAAGACATACTCCCACCATGATCGTCTTATAAATAAGATCCTACATGTAAAGACTTTATTTTTAATTCGGAATTTATTTTTGATCTTGTATATAAGACTTTATTCAAAAGGTTTTATATGTATTGTTTTATTGAGGTTTTTTTTTTATTATTACTTCATCCATTTTTATTTATATGTTCTCTTTTAAATAAAATACAATTTTTTAAGAATTGTAATTATTGTTTAGACTTTTAGTATATTAATTATGTTTTTTTTATTATTATTTTTTACCCTCTATAATTATTAATTTTTCCAACTACTTAAGTAAATAAAAATTTATTATATATGAGTAAAAATAAAAAATAAAATTTATGACACTTTTAAAAAATAAAATTTCAGGGACCTATCTGACGCCACAGGTATCTTTCAGGGACCTATCTGATGCCACGTTAGCTTCCGTTAAACACAAACTGACGGTGTTAGACGGCGGGACTAACGGGACGCCAAAGTGATCTTTCAGGGGTATAAGAAATGCCACATATCTTTCGAGGACCTATCTGATGCCACGGGTATCTTTCAGGGACTTGACTGACTAATAATATATTCTTATAATTCATTTATTCTTTTCTTTTTCCTTTTCCACATTTGGTCCTTTTCTTTTACCTTTATTCATTTCATAACTTGGCATATACGTAATCATTATTATAATTATCAACGTAATGTTGATAATACGTACACATTCATAATGCAATGCAACTTCTCCATGTATCATTTGTTTTATTTTCTTTACTTTTACATCGTAGTCATTGCTACGTTTCTTTTCTTTAACATCGTAGCTTTTGCTACGCTTTCTTTTACTTCGTAGCTTTTGCTACGCTTTCTTTTACTTTTACCTCACATCATCCTCCACACTTTAGGAAAAACCAACTAGGAATAAATGTACCTCTACCAATGCATACATTGTACTTCACGAGAACGTCCATCATATAGTGTAGGAACCCTTGTACTTCACGAAAACGTCCATCATACAGGGTAGGAACCATCCTCCGTAGTCACGAAGTATGTAAGTGACCGATAGAACTACTATAGTGTGCACAGGACCAATCACCAATTCAACAAGTACTTCACGATACGTCCATCATACTGGTCTCTGCTGGGGTAGATTAAAGTCCCCTATAATAGTTCCTGTGATTGTTTCATAAGCACAATCAAATCACTATAATACTCTTGTCCATTAGTTCTATGAATCTTCACGATAACGTCCATCAATTCATAGAACCTGGCCTTTACGTCATCTTTCCTAATTCCTGACGTCCACCTTACTCCTTAAATGCACGTGTTTCTCGTTCATTTTAATGGTTGTTAATAATCCACCCTTTACTTACACATATCAATTTGGAGGGGTTTTCTAACTTAAGGTAATTAACCATAAACATAAATAATAGATATTTAAGCTTAAGAACATTAATAATAATAATACATAACATACATTCATTCACTTTAGTAAACATTCAAGCAATAACATCATCACTACTTGGTATGAATTCTAGGTTCAATAACCACATAACTTTAACTTTAACATATAATCATAATTTCAATAATCATAATAATTATATTCATTTGTCTATTTCATGAAAATTCCAACCATAAGCATCATCACTATCATCCATCAATTTAGAAAACCCTAGGTTCCAATACTAATTAAATTCATACATAGCACATAATCAAACATACAAATCAAACACACATATCAACATATACATATTATCCTACTTAATCCCTTGCCCTAATTAAGAACAATACCTCCGCTCTTACCTTTAGGAGAGAGAAAGAGAGAAAGAGAAAAAGAGAGGGTTCTATGGAGAGCACCACTTCAAGCTTTAATTTCCACCCCTAAGCTTTAAATCCTTCTTTTCTATCACTTTCTAGACTTCCTTTGTTGATTTTATGACTCTATGTGTTTGATTAAGAAGGTTATGGTTTGAGGGTGTTGATGGATTATGAGGAGAGGTAGTGATTTATGGGGTTTAAAGAGAGGGGAAAGCATGAATTAGTGATGGGATCAAGCTGGGAGTGATGATTTATGGTGATTTTGGATTGATTTTAAGATTTAGAATTTCTAGGGTTTATGTGGATGGAACTCGGTTGAGAGGAAATGGAGGAAATGATGCATGTTGGGGTAAAAATGAAGCAACACCAGTTTAAGAACTGGTGCGCGCGCCTGGGCGCCTGAGCTGGCACGCCTGGGCGCGCGGCGTGTTGCTGTTACTGGCTGATCCGGTGCTGAATTTCTGGTGCGTACGGGACATCCTAGTGCACCAATTCTGAGCTTGGTGCACCAATCTGGTGCTGGTGCGCGTCCTGCGCACCGGTGCAGGTTTCTGGCTAGCCGGTGCGTCTCGTACGCACTGGTGCAGCCAGTGCTATTTTTTTTTACACAATTTAACCTATTCCAAAACTTTTCTAAAAATAAAATACATACTAAAATATTAAAATTTCATTTTCTTATAATTATTTAACTTAAAACTTCTAATTACTTAAATCAAAACAAACTATTTGCACTCACTTAACTTTAACTATGAATGAATTCTAACTAACTAATGCACATAACTATTTAATAAATTTGGGGATGTTACAACATACTATGAATAACTTCCTGCGCAATAATAATATTATCACTACCATTACGTCCAGGAACAAAGCTGCATTGAGATGGTCCGATAATATGGTCCATAATACCTCTCAATCTAGTAGCAATAATTTTAGTAATGGCTTTATAAGATACATTACACAAACTAATGGGGTGAAAGTGTTTAATAGAAGTAGGCAAATCAATTTTAGGGATTAGAGTAATTAAAGTCTCGTTAATCTCCCTAATCTTATGAGGCTGCTAAAAAATATCTTTAATTAAGTTGCAAAGAGCAGGACCAACCAGGTCCCAGTGAGATTGGTAAAAAAGGGCCTGGAACCCATCTTTACCTGGGGCTTTAAGTACACCCATAGCAAAGATAGCTTTTTTAATTTCTTCATTGTAAATATCTTTAGTTAAGAGACTTACCAGGTCAGGATGCAGAGAAGGAAAAGCACCATGCAAGAAAAATTCAACATAAGGAGTGTTGTCAGCATATAAGGATTGGAAATAATTATTTGCCATATTTTCAAGTTGGTTTCTGTCAGAAACCCAGTTCCCATTCTCATCTTGCAGATTGTTAAATTTATTCTTTTTCCGACGAACCAGCGTAGTCCTGTGGAAGTGCTTCGTATTGCGATCACCACAAGCAATCCATTTACATCTAGATTTTTGATACCAAAGAATCTCTTCCTCAATACAAACCTGCTCATATTCCTTCCACAGATCATGTTGCAAATCTTCCAAATAATTAAATTTTGACCCCTAGCCAGAGAACAATTAATCCCATTGAGCCTGCCCAGGAGCTTGTTTTTTCTCATAAAAATATTGCCAAAAACTTCCAGGTTCCACTTCTTTAGCCCTTCCTTAGTAGAAGAAATCCTTTCATTCCATTTCTCCTTGGATTCCCATAGAGACCCAATAACAACAGGTAGATCTTTATGAGAAAGCCAAGAAGCCATGAATCGGAAAGGCCTCCTACCCCGATTTAACTCCCTGTGATAAGTAAAATCCAGCAGTAGAGGATTGTGATCAGACTTCAAAGGAGCTAAATGGTGAACAGTCATGTGCTGGAAATCAATTCTCCAATCCATATTCATTAGGACTCTATCTAATCTCTTGAGAAGCCTCCCCCTTTTCCATGTAAAAGGCGATCCAACAAAACCATTGTCAACAAGGTTGCAGTCCCTAACCACAACATTAAAGTAACAGGTATCCGATTGAAAGGAGCTAGCTAGAACCATTCTGTTGCTCATAATCATGCAAGATGGAGTTGACATCCCCCATAAGACACCAACACCCAATAGACTCAGAAGCAATTTCCCTGATATTTTCCCATAAAGAATGATGATTATGTTGGTGGGGACTTCCATACACCGCAGTGAGAAGCCACGGGTTCTGGCTTTGGAACTGAACTTTAAGGTGAACAAGCTGATAATTGGACTTAATCACATCCACCTTCCAACTTTTGTCATCCCACAAACACAAAATACCACCTGATTGGCCTTGCGGATCCACAACATAATAGCCATTAAACCCAGTTATGTTAATGATCCTCTTAGCTTTATCACCACTAGAGTGAGTTTCATACAGACACATAAAATTAACCTGATTAACTCGTCTAAGATCCTTAATCATATTGGCGAAACCTTTATTGCAAGTTCCCCTACAATTCCAACTCAGCAAATTCACAAGGACTGAGGGATTGGTGGGTTCTTAGACCCTGAGTTACCTGGGATAAGCTCCCTTTGCCTGCTACAGTTTCCTACCATAGAAATCGACTCTTCCTCCATGCCAAAGACTTGATGATCCATGGCTGGAAGTAAATATGGTGGCACCAATTCCTCAAGAGTTACATTTTGGCGTTGAACTAAATCAATAGCCTCCTTACTAGGAAGATAAACTTGAGTTCCAACCCGGTTTAAAAAATATCCACCAGCCTGCTCCAAAGCTTTCATACGGGCCATGATTTCCTTCTCAATCCGTGAATCAAATTTCTTCACCTGAGCCACCGCTGTTTCTGACTGCATATTCGAAGTATTATGAATACTGAACAGACTTGAACCACTACTGTTCTCAATAGCTGAATTAACCCCAATGCTATTTTTGTCCCTTATTGGGCCTTAGTTACCTTTTGGCCCACGGTTATGAGGATTTTTACCACCAGAAGCATTTCTAACTCTACTCTCTCTTGTAACTTCTTTTTTACCTCCAATGGGTCCCACCGCAGTATACTCACTGATCGCTTTTGACTTTCTTTCATGCACCGTGCATGAGTCTTGTGGAATATTCCCAGCAACTAAATCTTCATTTTCCTCTTCAATTAGCGCATTAAACCTTGATCAAGACAAGTTAGCATGCCTTTCAATCACGACTTGACTTTTCCTATACCCAGCTTCCACTTTATTTCTGCCTCCTTTTTGTCCACCACGATCCTTGATCCATGGGATTCTCTTGACTAGCATCCATGGCCCAAACGAGTTTTCCATAACATTCTCCTTAAAATTTAAAGCACTAGGATCTATTTCAGGAATCTCTTTATTCTCTAGCGAAGAATACTTGCTTGCCTTAATGGTATCCACGTTACCGTTGTCAGCCACCACCGTATCGGAATCCATGGCGTTGCTGCTCTCCTTCATGTCATTAGCTTTCTTCTCCTCACAATCCTTGTTGACTACAACTTCTGAACATACCTCAGCCCGGTGGCCATACATACCACAATTAAAGCATATCAAATGCAACCCCTCATACTCCAGATTAACCTTGATGCAAAAGACCATAACCATGGGAACAAGCGTTTTCATAAGATCGATTTCCACACAAATGCGGGCAAACTTTCCTTTAGAATGAGTAGATGTTGGCTGGTCAATCTTGAGCATGGTGCCAAGCTTTTTTCCCACTCGACCAAGGAAGGTAGAGTTGTATAGTTCAATGGAAAGGTTTGGAATTCTCACCCAAACTGCAATTTTTTTCACTATACTCTCACCTTCCAAGAAGAAAGGTCTCCACCGTTGCACAATCAAGTAGTGATCTGCCACTTTCCAAGGACCTTCATAAAGGCATGCAAGTAGTCTTCTTCAGCTGAGAAGGAAACCAAAAGATAGTCTTTAGGCATCTCAATTATTTTCACAGATCCTTTACGAACCCAGTCACGGTTGATTTTGTTTTCAACAATACGAGGAATAACTCTTTTCTCAAACACTTTCACCAGTAGAGATCCTTTCCAAGGTTTGCACCACTCTTCAAACTCTTCTTTGGACACAGGGGTCTTTGGACAAGGATCAAAGGAGGCATCCTCTTGTTGCTCATCTTCATTCTTGTACCATTTATTCTCTAGCATGTCAGCATCATCATCAACCTAGAAGTCATGGAGATGATCATCCATTAATTTCACAAGGGATTCCTTATACGAACTGGTCTTGGCATTCACATTCATCATCTCCTGATCATTTTCTTGATGTTAATCAGCCCCTCATGATCAGAAGTTTTAATCTTCTTCATGCTTCTAGCCTTGAGGTCATCCTCCCGAGGAGAAGATTCCTCTCTCACACGCTCGGTTTTTTCATTCGGTCTCACAAACTCTAGCAGAGGATTTACTTCTTTCCACTGCACGATAATTATAGCATTTGTTTTGTTATAAAACTCAGACTCTATGTGTTCAAAATTTTGATCTGGGTGTAACTAATTGTGATGTTAGGGAGTGGAGAAAGACAAGTAGAGGAGTCCATCCTGGCAAAGTAAATAATGCTCCACCAGTTTGTTTTTTTTTATAGTGACTGATTCTTCAATTGCGGGTGACAATAGAGTGCATCAAAATCTAATGTTGCTTTGTTTTAGGGTGACTATCATAAACTACTAAGGAAGATGGTTATTTATTGTTATATGCACCAATGACCTCTTTAATCACTCCAACAGTGGAAGATGACATGTGACGGTGACCAATATACTCAGTTCTACCATTTAATTTTTCTTGAGAGATTCAAGCTTTAATTTAAGAAGACTTTATTTATGACTGCGATAATATAACAATAGGATTTTATTTTTATTCATAATATATTTTGTCTATTGTAATAGAAAAAATCGTCCTATATAAAAATAAGATTTGATTTTATGCTTGATGTAAATATTTTTTTTTATTTTTTGTTTTTTAACATGACAAGAGAATTAAAACTATTAATAACAATCCAAATGTAATCATCCTATATAATAATAGGATTTGATTTTCCTTCTATAATATGTTTTGACTATTGTAATATATATTAATCATCCTATATAAAAAATAGGATTTGATTTTATGCTTGATGTAAATATTTTTTTTAATTGTGACAAAAAAAGTAAAACTATTTTTTTAATGAAGAAAATTAAAACTATTAATAACAAACCAAATGTTTTTAACAATATTATCTTTCTATTTTTTTGTCATATGATATGGACCATTAGTCCGAATACAATTAATAATTTTAAATATCAATTGCGAAAAAAACTAAAAATTACGTTGATAAACTAAATTTATGTTTAATCACTCACACTGCTACTAAGATTTATATTATTAAATCTTTTCTATGTTATGTTGTTGTTGATTTTTATAATAATTTTTTTTATATTGTTGAGTTCCAGAAAAATAATCTTCCTCATGCGCCTATTCTTTTATTCCTAAACTTCAATGACAAATATCAAATTGCTCGCTAATAGATGACATCATCTTTGCAGAAGAAATTTAAATCAAAATGATTAGAACAATAAGAATAAAGATTTTTATGATTCAATCTTATTATTAACTTGAGATAAGATAATCGATAACAAAAATAAAAATATTTAATTATGATTAATAAGAATAAATGTGATAATCATATTTAAAAAAACTAAATGTAAAAAAAACTACTCCATCCATCACATAAATATAAGATTTATCTTATAATATCATCAAACAAAAAAGATCAGAATGTTTAATATTGATTTATCATAATAAAGTCGATAATCATATATAAAAATGTCAATTTATGCATAAGATAAATGTGGAATACATCATTTTCCTTAAGCACAATTCAATTTCATTTCATATACTTTCCATTTGCAAACAATTTCCTTTTCTTTTCCATTTCATTTCATCTCTCGCCCCACTTTCGGGCCTTTTTTCTTTTCTTTCTCTCTTGCCCCTCTTCGGGCTTTCACATTTCTCTTTTTCACTTTTCTCATTTCCAGTATTGTTGTATGAGACATTCATCACTCTTTTCATTGCACTCGATTTCCTCACTTCACCCTCTGCTCCAGGGAAAGACATTACTGGGAGTAAGTGTCCCTCCACCACTGCTTGCACAGTACGAACCATTCTTTCTCTTTCTCAATCCAGTACAACTTGGGTTGACGACCCAAGTTGGCTATAGCAGGGAACCACCCTCAACCGGTCCAGAAGTGACTTTGTGACTGATAGAACTATCATGGTTAATGCGGAACCAATCCCCCGACATGGGTGGCCAATCCATGCCCTCCTAGGAGATCAAAGTTCCACTCAACGACAATTCCCGCGGTTGTTTCATTAGCACAACCTAGTCACATATCACTCGCGTCGTTCGGTTCACTGGACCTTCATGAAACGTCCTTCGGTCCAATTGAACCTTCACGTCATGTCTTCCCCAACTTCCTCACCGTTAACCTTATGACTCCACATGTATGATATCCGCTTCTTCTATGTATGACAGATTACATTCTCAATTAGATTCAAATTGGATGACTCAATTGATTTAGAGTCCCACCTTCCCCTCAAGAATTTCACTCACATTCGTCTCATACAAACAAAACCATTCCTTAATATTGGTCGGCTACGCATTCTCTGGCGGACCCCAGCCATATCAAGTAATTCCCATGGCCCCCTAGCTTGGCATTGGACAGCTACGCATTCATCGACGGACCCCGACTGTGTGCAACACACTAGTCCGCTACGCTCGAGGCAGCACCCCCGACCGCACCAAGTAGGCTTCGTGGTCTTTACTTCTTCTCTCTCTTGATGACATACTCTTTTCTTTCTTCTTTCTTGGTGGCAAAATCTTTTTCTTTCACTCAATCCCCTTAGTATTGACTAACACCTTTTATTTTCCTCTCGGTGTTATATCCTTTCGACTTCCTTATACTCAACAATTTATCACTTATTTTGTTAGATATCTCACTCCTTGTGAGTATGAAGAGCTTAGAACTGGAGTTTCACAACGGAATCGGGACCATTTCCCCAGGCCGAAAGGAAAGAACTGCTCTGATACCATATTGTAACATCCCAACATATATTTCATAAATAATATGATATAAAACGTAGTAAAAAGTTGATTTTATTTTCTTTAGGTTACAAAATTATTGCTTTATACTTGAAAAGACAGTGGGATATACAACATGGGTGTTAATAATGAATGAAGATGATTCTTTTCCTTCATCTTCTCTGTTGTGAAATTCTAGTTCTTCGCATGTCTCGAATTTCCTAAAATGTTAAACCACAAGGAGTGCGACATTTCTCTATAATTCAAGCAAAAGAATTAAAAGAAAAATAATGGAGACCAGAAATATTGAAATCATATTCATTATTATGTTTCTTAGCCTTTATTAAATCATTTGGACCTTAACCGGTTATTGTATGCCATTAACCGGTTAAGTTAAGAACAACATCAATCTTTGAGATTTATTCATTTTCATACAATAAATATCTTTCAAGGATGACCTTAATATTAATTACCAACTTAGATTTGTTTAAGTTTATCTTGTTATGAAATTACTACTTTAACATTCTCTATGAATTTATAACTTAGTCCTATTATTACATTCCTGTCATAAATAGTTTAGTATTTTCTATACCTAATTCTATGAATAAGTACAATTATCATAGTCAACCACGCATAATCAAGAATTCATACTCAACAATCATCATAATACGCAACAACAATCATTCATAACAATCCATATCAACCGATCAACACCCTCAGGGGTGTCTCAGTATAACAAAATAAATCTTCTGCCTAGGGTTCTTCACTTCCTACCTTTATAAATAATCAATATTTTCAGGAGTATCTAGTCCTATACTATTCCATAAACAACAATAACATATTCAACTTTAATCTCCAAATTCCTTTTTAATCATATAACACTTTAGTGTGGCTTAAATTCTAATTCCTTATTCCTTCCTAGTTCCTATTATAATTTCATTAATTCTAAGGTTGAATGATAGGAAATATCTCCTCCTTACCTTGATGGAGGAAAAGGGAGAGCTAGGGAGATAGCTTTGCTTAAAGCTCCAAGGCCACTAATTCTTGCCTTATGCTCTTTCCATGTGCCTTTACTTCTAAACTCCTTCTCTTTGACTTAATTGAAAGGAATCCCAGGGTATTAAGAGATGGAGATTATATATAAGAGAAGGATTTATATTAGAAAGAAATGATGGTATTATAAGTGGGGTTTAATGAAGAAAAAATGGAATCAAGGCTTAAAGTTGGTAGAAAGATTATTATTGTAGTATATCTATGGTGTAGAGGTTGGATTTGGGTGTATCTAAGCTTGTTGGTGCATGAGAATTAGCTTTGGTGCATGGAAATTGGGCATTTATGCAAGCTGGTGCTGTCTGGTGCGTTTGGGAGCCAAAATGGTGCGGAAAACTGGTGCTGGTGCAGATTTTATATGCACCGCGCGCCTGGGTATGCGCAATACAAAATAAAATATGCCTATGCATGCCCAATACAAAAATATATACACAATACAAACTTGAACAGTGGAACACATACCTCCATTGCAGCGAGCCAACGACGGTGGAGACCGAAATTGGTGAGAGAGAAATCGATGGGAAGCAACGGTGGAGAGAGAACTCGGTGGAGAGAGTGATAGTGGGAGTTAGTTCGTGGGTGTTCGTGGATTTGAGTGAAGCTGCGGCTGTTGCGAGAAAGGGAGAACTGAGCATTTGAAGCTGTGAGAGAGAGGGACAATTGAAACTTGGAGAGCTTGGAGAGAGAGAGAGGGACGATTGAAGGCTTGAACCTTGGAGAGAGAGGGAGGAGGTTGCTGAAGCATGGAAATGAAACTATGGAAGGCGTGGATAAGGGTGGGTTTGAGTCTTTGAGAGACAGTGAGACACTAAAAACCTAACCAACGCAAGAAGCCCTAAACGTTGCATTTTGTAGCTACATAGATGAACCGGTTCGGTTTGGATCGGTTCGATTTTCACAACATAAATCGAAAACCGAACCAAAACGATCGGTTTTTTAAAAAACAATCCAAGAAAAATCCAATAAATGTGGTTTTTTTGAATCGGTTTGTAGTTTTTAATTGGACCGATTTGGATCTGAACACCCCTACAATCATGTATATATTACAAAGAGGAAACCTTCTAGACAATAGATAGTTGAAGTTACTTTTTTATAATGCTGATTTGTTAGAGGTTACAGAATTTCGTAAAAGGTTTTTGTTTGTTTGATTTTTTTTAAAAATATATTTAATAATTACATTTTACTTAATGCAAATAATTTCTTTAACCTTTTAGTTATGGTAGTTATCATAATTGTATTATGTTGGCAATTCGGCAAGTGTACCGATCGCACATGTAATAAAGAGTAAGTAAATTATCGTTCCACTCGGGGATTGCAAATTGTTTCTAATTTCTTTCACCTAATTGTGATTACTATGTATAACTTGTATGGGTTTAGAGTTTAGAGATAATAATGTAGAATTAAGTTATGAAAAAATTCAGAAACTAAAAAGGCAATTAGAAGCAAATATGGAAAAGGTTAGAAACTTGGTTTCATTGTAGGATCAGGTTATTAATTATGAAAATATGTTTTCCAATAAATCAAAAACTCCAGAAACAATAAAATCTAGATCCCTCATGGCAATTATGTTTCTTACTAAACTATACCCCTTAATCCCTTAAGTGAGTTAGTTTATAAAAGTTATACAATTACCCAAAAGTATTCCTACGAAATGAATAATTATATTGTTTGGTTGAAAGGCCTAATCTTAATCCTAATTTTCCATTTAAGGTTCAGATTATCAAATCAAAACATAAAGTGATCAATTTTATGAATTGTAATTAAAACACAACCAAGCAATTGATTTAAAAGGAAAAACATTAATTCATAAATAAATAGCCAAATTAAGATCCATAAAAATTCACCTTATTCCTAACAAGAGGTTCAATTATACATATTGGAAGAAGAAGAAGAAGGAATGGAATAAACTAATAATCTGAGACAATAATTAATTTACCCCCAAGAGATCTTCAATCATCAAGTGGATCCCTCCAACAATGTTGATCTTCAATCCTTGTGCCTCTCCTCCTTGCTCTCAATTGCATAACAGTCTCCCTTCTCTAATCCTAATTTTATTCTAATCTCTTATTTGGCTCTGAAAAGTCTACCAAACCTAAAGGAAAAACCTATATTTAAAGTCTAAAACTAATCCTAATTGAATTGATATGATAATATCCTATTAGAATAATCTAATCTTTAATAATCTTATCTACAAATAGAATTTATTATTAAAATCCTTCTAAATCCTGTATTTGGGTCTGACAGCAACTTCGACACTGATTTTGACCCCAAGATGGACGAGTTTGAGCAAGGCTATTTCTGGAAAAGTTGTAGATCTTTTCCTTAGCTTTAAAACGATACCTAGATCGCCTCATTTGGATAAGCGTAGCTCAAGTTATGATCAAAATACCGAACAACGTCACTTTCACGCACTATGCGCGCTTGGACGTGCAGACCAGAACGCCTGGGCGCGCTATGTCTGATGCCCCATAAATTACCGCTGCAAGCGCGCCTGGGCACGCCATTCCCGCGCCTGGGCGTGCTCAGTAACTTTCGACTCCGTTTCTCTCCGTTCTTGTGTCTTTTTCAAGGTCTTCTTATGCTCTTCTTAGCTCCAATAATATTTTCTCCAAATAAAGCTCCGAAACACCTGAAACATACCCAAAACGGATCAAAACGTTCAAAGGATTCTAATAAACTAAAAATTCCTAAAACTAATACAAAATACCTATATTTACAAGAGAAACAAGCCAAAACCATAGCAAAAGGAAGTGAAATTAAGCCTTAAAACATCATATATTAGACCTTCATCATATTACTTAGTTGATAAAAAAATTAACAAGGTTTAGTCGATTATGTTTATGGTTTTATAAGTTTTGCGAATTAATTTGCAATCTTTACTAATGCAAATACTCTAAAAAGTAGAAACATTTCGTAAAAAAAAAACTTCATTTTAAGATTATTTCTTTAGATCACCATATTTTCAAGTATAGAAAATTCCAATATAACTCAGATTTCACAAATTGTTCATGAACCGTCGCATTCGATGAAAGATGATTTTCTAACTAAAACCATTTTCAAGACAATAGGTAATATAAAAGACTCTATTGAGATATTATTTTATCAGAATAAAGTATCTCCTCATATGAGGAGATAGCTTCTCTACTTAACCCACTAATAAACTGCCATGTGGCTTTAAATTTTAAAGCTTTTTTAATAAAAAAAAGAAAACATATCAAGTAGAAGTTGCTGAACAGCAACAGAGAGGAGAACACATTGAAAGGAAAGGAAGGAGAACACCGCCGTGCCTCCACCACCGCCGTGCCCAGCCGCTAGCCCACCGCCGCAGCACCACACTGCCTCTCCTCCATCACCGTCGCGCCTACACGAGGTCGTGAGCCTTCCCCTCTCAACCATCGACAATTCCTAAATCCCCAAATTCTTCAACGGTGCCTCCAATCAAATTGTTCAAGGTATCAATCTCATGAGCTTTTCATTATGCATTTACTGATTTACCTTTCAATTTATATCACATACTTCATAAGGACTTTTCTATTTTAAGAGGTTGAACTCCAATTTTATTTTCTCCTTGTTCCAGTCTGATGTTGTTTGTTGCTTTGTTTTTATGAGGCAGCTTGAGCATAAATATTTCATTATGCATTAATTGAATAGGGAATGTCTCTTTATATAATGAATATGTATCAATCCTGAATTTTTTATGTTACACTGGAGACATGACCAAAGCTACTTGCTTTTTATGTATAGAGCAACAAGTGTGGCTGATTTTGTCTTTGTCTTTCTGTTGTTTCTCTCGATTGCTACTAGTATCTAGTATCTTAGTTATTATCTACTACTATGGACTATGTTAGTGTGAATAAAGGTTTAAGTCTACTGGAAGCAGAGGAAAACAGGGTAGCATGCTCCTGTAGAAAGGATTGAGTTAGTGTGAATAAAGGTTTATGTCATTGAATAATATAAGAAAGGATTGAGTCACAAAATTCATTGGATAATTATTTTCTTTTTATACTACGTAGGGAATGTCTCTCAATGAAGATGAAATTTCTGAAAATCATATGAGGAAGGGGATGAGAGAAGAGGAACATTCTCAAGCGATCAAACTTTGATGAGAACTTCACTTATTTTGAGGACCCACATGTTGGTATGATATTTGAAACTCATCAAAAAGCTTATGATTTTTACAATGCATTTGTATTTAGAGAGGGTTTTGCAATTCGAAAAAATTGGAATTATAAATAAAAAATCAGTGAAATAGTCACAAAGTATCATTTTGTTTGTAATAAGGAGGACTTTAAAAAACCGGATAAGAGACTTGAAGGAAAAGAAGTAAAACGTCGTCGAGATGAAAGGGAAGGGTGTAAGGCGCTCATGCATATCGATAGAACAAAAGAGGGGAATTGGGTGGTGCAAAAGTTTTCTAATACACATAACCATGATTTAATAGATAGTCCATCCAAAAAATGTCAACTGCGTTCTCACAACAAGGCGCATAAGAAACTTTGTATTAAGAATCTTGTAGATAGCATTTATGGTTGTGGGTTAGGTCCAGCACAAATTTCACGTACTGTAAACGTCATGAATGAAGAATCAGTTTTGGTGACACCGAATCAAGTAGCTGGGCAATTGAGAGAGAATAGGAAAAATATAATATTGGAAAAGAATGTATGAGTGTTCTTAACAAATTCTTGGAGAGACAAGCTAATGACTCTCAATTCTTTTAATGCCTTTGAGATTGATGAGAATACTGTTTGTCATAGTATTTTTTGGGCTGATGGTAGGACAAGAAATGCTTACCTAAACTTTTGTGATGTCGTGGTTTTTGATGTCACATACAAGACCAATAGCTTTTCGATGCTGTTTGCACCATTTACTGGTGTGAACCATCATAGACAATCTACATTGTTTGGTTGTGCTCTCTTGGCTAATGAGAGAGAAGAAACCTTCGTTTGGTTATTTAAATAGTGGTTGAGGTGTATGTGGGATAAAGCCCTGGGTGCAATTATAACTGACCAAGATACTGCTATTGGGAATGCAATCAAGAGAGTTTTTCCTCATTCTCACCATCGTTATTGTTGTTGGCATTTATCTCTTCATGAGGATGGACACATTCGATCTTTTTGTTCAAAGCCAGAGTTCGATGAAGTTTATACAAGATGGGCTAAAAAAAGCAGATCAATTGAAGAATCAGAACAGTGTTGGAAGACATTAGAAACAAAATTCAAACCTTCTTTTGTTGGTGTTTTGAGTGAAAAACAAAGAAATGAAATGAAGGCTTGGAAATAGTTGGAAGATATGCATGAAAATAGGCATCATTGGGTGAAAGCTTATTTGCGAGGCACATTCTTTGCAGTTACTTAATTATTAGTATTGTTTGTTCAAATTTAACTTATTTTGTATATGTATGAAAAAAACCTTACGCAAGTTACATTGAATATTATTTTATTTATGTTAGGGATGAAATCAAGTCAAAGAAGCGAAAGCATGAATGCTTTTTTTGATGGCTTTGTACATAGCACCACTCCGCTAGATGAATTTGTTGATCAATATGACAAGGCATTGGCGGATCGTCGATCAAAAGAGGAGAGTGAGGACTTTGTTTGTATGAGAACCCGTCCTGACTTGGAACATTTGAGTGAGATTGAGGCACATGCAGGAAAAGTGTATACGAGGAACATTTTTAACCTTGTAGCTGAAGAATTTAAACAGGTTTGGAGTTGCGAGCATAAAAAATTAAGGAAGGAAGGAGATTTTACCACTTACGAGGTAACATATAGTTGTAGAGGAAAAGTTGTTTCACACAATGTAGATGTTAATGTGTCTAATTTGGATTTTAAATGTAGTTGTGCAAAGTTTGAGACTTGGGGATTACTTTGCAAACACATTTTTTATATTATGAAACAAAAATTGTTTATGAAATCGATTCCAGATAAATATATTTTATCTAGGTGGACACTTGGTGTTCGTTATAGCACTACATGTCTTGGTAGTCTGACAAAGACAAATGTTGAGTCAATTGAGAAACCACTAACTCCCATGGAGATTTGGAGTTTTCGAACTTTGCTTAATAATTTCTTCGATAAGATAACTAGTAGGCGAGAGTTCTTCCAAATTGGTGTAGATCTTTTGCAAGAAGGATTTGAAAAAATTTATATCATGGAGGCAGAATCAGATGGAGTTACACAACAATGCAGTCAGGTTGATTCAACCATCAATGCAAGTCAAGCGTTGGAAAATTCAAATATCATGATCCGTGATCCAACAAATATCAGGACAAAAGGAAGACCAAAAGTGACTACAAGATTTCCATTTGGAAAGGTAGTGGCTCAAAGTCAGTCTCAAATACGAACGCGAACATGTAGTGCTTGTCATGAAATGGGTTATGACATAAGGAAATGTCCTGCTAACAAGGTATGAGATTATGACTAAACATAGTATAAATTTTACTAAGTTTGCATATTTTAAAACTAATCAGTGTTTTACTACATTTTTTCTTCAAGGAGGAAATCCAAGCACTGAGGAAGATTAAAGAAGATTATTAGTCTAAAAATTCCAAGATTGAAGCTGACAATGCACTCTCTAGTTCTTAATGTTATAGTGGTGTGGGTAGTTTTTTTCTTTACTAATTTTGCTGGTTTTGGTTTACTGTAAGGGGGTCGTGTCATTTGGTTCTGATTTGGGTCCAATATATAGTGATTTGAATATGATTTAGACTCCCTTTTACTATGTGTTTAGTTTGTTTCTCAATTATTTTGTAGGACTTTTTGTTAATTCTTAGAAATAGTTCTTAGTTTTGAACCCTTTGACATTTTGATCCTTTTTGGGTATGTTTCAGGTACTTATGGAGCTTAAATGCAAAATATGTTGATGGACTTGGATAGAGGATGAAAAGAGCTTCGAAACGGTCCAAGAACGGAGTAAAACGGAGTTCGGATGAGTTCGGGGCGGCCAAAGCAGTCCGGGACGCGCGTGCTAAAATTTTGCTATACAGAGCGTGCGCGCCCCAGGCGTGAGGATGGGTGCGCCCCTGGCGCGTGAAAGCTGCACAGGCCCGAAACAGGCCCGTTTTGATGCAGTTTAATGGGGATTCAATTGGGACTCAATGAGGGTTTGTTTTAGGCATTAAATACTAGGTTTTTCAGCAGTTTTTGTAAGCTTTTAGAGAGGGAGATTACATAGTTTAGAGAGAGGTTTAGAAGAGGAGGAGATCCAAGGATTGAGAGATCAAGGTTTCTCCATGGTAATCATGTATTATCCTTCTATTTCTTCTCTTGTTCTTCATGATTTAACATGTAACTAAAACCCTTTGTTAGGAATTGGTGGATTTGTATGGATTAGTTTATGTAGTTATTGAATTAATGTTTTTCCGTTTCTAAATCATATGTTTGATTGTGATTTAATTGTTATGCATGAATCTGGCCAATTTATGTTTTGGATTTCTAATCCCCAAATTGAGAGGTTTAGGGTTTAGATAGGCCTTTCCAATCAAACAATATAATTGATCCAGGGGTAGAGATGCAATTGGGTAATTATATAACTTTATTTAAATCCATTGTTCTTAACTATTATTCAATGAATTAATCACTTGAGAGATTGGGGGTTATGAATTGAATAAGAAACGGTAACTAAACATGAGAGATATGATAGTTACTAAATTAGGGATTTGTTCATGATTTAGGGGAAAACAATAATTCATAATTAGATAAACAAAACATACAATGAAACCACGTTTCTAACAATCCTTCTCTACCTGTTCACAACTTCTTTTAATTTTCAGCATTTAATTAGTTTTAGTTTTTAATCTCAAATCTATTTTAATCAAATCTGAATTTTAATTATAGGATTTAATTTTTGTTGCATTAAGGTAAAAGTAGATTGAACATTCTCACAAACTCCCTGTGGGACAATATCTGGTCTTCCTGAGACTATATTACACGTTGGCCCAGTACACTTGCTGGCATCTCAACAAGTTTTTGGCGCCGTTGCCGGGGAGTTTAGAGTTGTTCAATTTATTTTTGGTACTTAGTGTAATTTTTAGTGAGTTCTATTTTTTTTAGTTTTTAGTTTTATTTTTTATTTATTTTTTTAGTAGTTTCTTGTCTCAACAGGTGCTGCGTAATCTTTTTGTTGTTTTTGTGCTCGTAGGTGTTTTATCTATTTGAGTGCAACAAAAGAGAAATAGCACAAGAGAAGAGAACACTTAGAAGATGGCTGAAGGGGGAGGATCCGACGGGTCCATTCCGCCTCCTCCTTCCCGTATGACGTTAGGCGATTATGCAACCGTGAGCATGGACATGTTTGCCTCGAGCATGGTCCATCCACCAATCTCAGCAACCGCCTTCAAAATTGATCCCAATTACATACAACTCATCAAACAGGATCAATTTGAGGGTGCGGCACATCAAGACCCACGGGAGCATATCGCCAACTTCTTGAGCCTCCTCGACTTATTCAAAATCGAGGGTGCTTCGGATGAGGCCATTCGGATGAGACTGTTTCCCTTCTCACTAAGGGGCGAGGCAAGGACATGGTTGCACAATTAGGCACCTGAGAGTCTTTCCAGTTGGAAAGTGCTTGTCTCCAAATTCATGGACAAGTTCCTTCCAGCTGGAGAGCAAGCAAAGCTGAGGCAAGTCATCAATTCCTTCAAGCAAGAAGAAGATGAGCCACTACATGAGGCCTGGGAACGCTACAACCAGCTGTTGAGGAAGAACCCATACCATATGCCAGAATACCAGGAGATTACTCTATTTTACAATGGGCTCAATGGGCATGACCAGACTATGATTGATGCAGTAGCAGGTGGAGCATTAAGGAAGAAAACTGTTGAAGAGGCCAGAGAAATCATCACCAATTTGGTATTCAGCAGTAGTCAGTCTGTCAGAGAGAAAAACATTCAGAATAATAAAGGTTCAGACTCTCCTTTAATCCAGACCCTCATCCAGCAAAACAACTTGATGCAACAACAGCTAAAAGCATTGGTGAAGCAAGTTGCATCCCAAGCTCTGAAATGTGATTTTTGTGGAGGAAGTCACCAGAATAGTGACTGTGCTTATCAAGTCAGAAAGGGACCCACCACCATTGAGGAGCAAGTAAATCAACTTAATGCAACATGGTATCAGCCGGCACCCAACCCACCTCAACCACAAAAGAAGGATTGGGAGAAGGCGATTGAAGCATTAACTCTCAATACCCATTCCTTCATAGCTGAGTGTTGGGCGAATTTCAATAATCAGCAAGCTAGCATCAAGAACTTGGAGATGCGGGTAGATCAAATAGCAAATCAAATATCAGAGATAGTAACCCACACCAAGGAAAGATGCATGGCAGTCACCCTTCGAAGTGGCAAGTCATATGAGGAGCCACTGAAAAAGGGTGATGCAACTGAGAGGGAGTATGAAAAGAGGGAAGAGTTCAAGCCATCAGCTGAGCAAGAGGAGCCTGAAGCACCGAAAGCCCAAGGTCCACATGCGAATCTCAATCAAGGCACACCCAAACCAGCACCACTACCTTTGAGGGTACCTTTTCCTAAGAGGTTGAAGAAGGATGAAGACCAGAAGCAGTTTTCCAAGTTCCTGGAGATGCTACGGAAGCTGCACATCAACATCCCGTTTGCTGAGGCACTTGCACAAATGCCTCAGTACGCGAGATTCATGAAGGAGTTGCTAACAAAGAAGAAGCGGATGCTCTTGACTGAGGAGACATTCCCAATAGCAGAGAAGTGCAGCAACATCATCAAGCGAAACCTTCCACCAAAGCTAAAGGACCCAGGTAGCTTTAACATTTCAGTTAGCATAGGCAACGAGTATTCAGGTAAGGCTCTCTGTGACTTAGGAGCTAGTGTTAATGTTATGCCCTTGTCGGTGTTTTAAAAATTGAAAATAGAAAAGATTGAGCCTACCTGGGCGACACTTGAATTAGTTGATAAATCCATCCTCCGCCCTTATGGAGTGGTGGAAGACCTTCTGGTAAAGGTGAATGATTTTATCCAGCCCCTTGACTTTATGGTACTTGATATAGAAGAGGATAAGAACATTCCTCTAATTTTTGGAAGGCCATTCTTGGCCACAGCAGGGGCAGTGATTGATGTGCCTAGGGGAGAAGTGATTCTCCGAGTGAATGGTGAGCAATTCACTATAAAATTTTTTCCAAAACCACCAGTCATCGCGGAGACCTTTGCTCCTCTTAAATTTATTCAGCACTCTAATGGAGGGAGTGTTGGAAAAAGGTGGAGTGACCACGCAAAAGTGTTTCCATTGAAAGGGTCATGGCAACCACCTTGACCTCTAAAAAGAGGTGACCCGTCAGGCTCGTGACGTTAAACAAGCGCTTGTTGGGAGGCAACCCAATGTTAGGTAATTTCCTCTTAGGATAGTTTAGTTGTAGGTAGTTTAAAGAAGAAAAAATAAAAAAAAATGGAGGTACAGACCTCGTGCGCCCCAGGCGCATGCGGTCGCGCGCCTCAGGCGCGCCGGGCTGTGAAAGACCCTGTTTGGGGGAATTTCACTCCTACTTGATTCTCCTTTGTTTCCAACTTCCTATTCTAGCCCTTGTACCTCACCAAAAATATTGTCCAGCTTTCTTAGGTAGTTTTAATTTTTATTTTGTAGTGTAGGCTAGATTAGTTTGCTTGAGGACAAGCCAACATCTAAGTTTGGGGGAGGATATACAAAATAAAAAAATTTTTAGATCTGAATTTTTTCTCCCATATTCGTATTGGTTTGTGTCCTTAGCAAGAGTAGGTAATTTTTCTAACCTTAGGACTTTTTCTCTGATGATGCATGTACATACTTAGTTTAGGATTAGACTCATTGACTTTTCACTCTATTTGATTGAGTTGTAAATATTGTTGTGAACTGGTTATTTTGACAAATGCTTTCAGAACTTGTGATTAGTGAACTGACTTTAGCCCTGTGTGGTTTTGAGCCTATTCATGGGGTATGTGATTATTGATTTATTCTAATTTTGAGACCCCTATTCTTTCATGAGTGTGTTCTCTTTGATGATTGTGCTCTAGAACTTGACCTGTGACCATTTCAAAATTGATGATTGATTGCATGCATGAAAATGATTAAGGCACCTAGGTTGTGTTTTTGAGGCCTTCAGAATGTTGCATTGAAAATTGTTCCCTTAGTTGCCCACTTTGAGCCTTATAATGATATATGATTTTTCTTTGGTACCCTGCAATTGTTGCATTAATTCTATTGTGAGTGCCTTAGGAATTTTGGATGAGCAATTAAGTGGAAATGAATGCAAAAGAAAAAAAAAAGTGAAAAGTGTTATGTGCCTACTCCTCTTCCAATGAAAAAAAAAGTGATGTAAAAATCAAATAAAAGTGAAAAGGAAGAGAGTAGAGGAATTAAAATTGAAAAGTGAGAAGAATAATAAAGTTATGAATTGAGTTGTGATTCATTGTAATACTACTAGTTGCTCATTCATAATTTCTGAGGGAAATTTGCTTTGCATTTTAGCCCTTAGTTTTATCTCTTCTTTCTTTTATCCCACCTAACACTTTAACCAGGCCCCATTACAACCAATATTAAGACCTTTTGATTTTTGTGTGCAATCGATAATTTCAGTGGAGATGTGGTCTATGGTCAAGCATATGGTAGCACTTTATCATTGATGAACTTGTGTGCTTAAATGAAATATTACCCTTATACACTTTTGAGAGAAACATTTGAGAGGTTGAGAGTGTTCCCTAGTCCTGAGTTCTGATTGGGTTTGTTACTCTAACTAGTTTGTGATTGTGTAAATAGTTTGTGATAATATGTGTTGGAGTCATGAGTCGAAGTCTTAGATGAGGTGTATATATGTTGATTTAGGGAGTTTGTCTTTTGTTTAGAATTTTATTTTACTTTTGCCTAGGACATGCAAAATGCTAAGTTTGGGGGAGTGATTTGGGTCCAATATATAGTGATTTGAATATGATTTAGACTCCCTTTTACTATGTGTTTAGTTTGTTTCTCAAGTATTTCGTAGGACTTTTTGTTAATTCTTAGAAATAGTTCTTAGTTTTGAACCCTTTGAACGTTTTGATCCTTTTTGGGTATGTTTCAGGTACTTATGGAGCTTAAATGCAAAATATGTTGATGGACTTGGATAGAGGATGAAAAGAGCTTCAAAACGGTCCAAGAACGAAGTAAAACGGAGTTTGGATGAGTCCGGGGCGGCCAAAACAGTCCGGGACGCGCGTGCTGAAATTTTGCTGTACAGAGCGTGCGCGCCCCAGACGCGAGGACGGGTGCGCCCCAGGCGCGTGGAAGCTGCACAGGCCCGAAACAGGCCCGTTTTGATGCAGTTTGATGGGGATTCAATTGGGACTCAATGAGGGTTTGTTTTAGGCATTAAATACTAGGTTTTTCAGCAATTTTTGTAAGCTTTTAGAGAGGAAGATTACATAGTTTAGAGAGAGGTTTAGAAGAGGAGAAGATCCAAGGATTGAGAGATCAAGGCTTCTCCATGGTAATCATGTATTATCCTTGTATTTCTTCTCTTGTTCTTCATGATTTAACATGTAACTAAAACCCTTTGTTAGGAATTGGTGGATTTGTATGGATTAGTTTATGTAGTTATTGAATTAATGTTTTTCTGTTTCTAAATCATATGTTTGATTGTGATTTAATTGTTATGCATGAATCTGGCCAATTTATGTTTTGGATTTCTAATCCCCAAATTGAGAGGTTTAGGGTTTAGATAGGCCTTTCCAATCAAACAATATAATTGATCCAGGGGTAGAGATGCAATTGGGTAATTATATAACTTTATTTAAATCCATTGTTCTTAACTATTATTCAATGAATTAATCACTTGAGAGATTGGGGGTTATGAATTGAATAAGAAACGGTAACTAAACATGAGAGATCTGATAGTTACTAAATTAGGGATTTGTTCATGATTTAGGGGAAAACAATAATTCATAATTAGATAAACGAAACATACAATGAAACCACGTTCCTTACAATCCTTCTCTACCTACTCACAACTTCTTTTAATTTTCAGCATTTAATTAGTTTTAGTTTTTAATCTCAAATCTATTTTAATCAAATCTGAATTTTAATTATAGGATTTACTTTTAGTTGCATTAAGGTAAAAGTAGATTGAACATTCTCACAAACTCCCTGTGGGATGATATCTGGACTTCCTGAGACTATATTACACGTTGACCCAGTACACTTGCTGGCATCTCAACAGGTTCAATGTTCATTATTAGTACTGATTGTGATTGCCACTGTATTGTATTGTTTTATTTTTCTCTTGCTCTGTTTTAAATTGACTCTATACTGTTTGAGGATTATTAATTGTAGTTGTCAAAGCTTTCTTGCGAATGGATATTTTGTTGTTGCTTTTGTTGGCTTTGTGCTCTTAGCTTCCTTTATACTAACAATATTTGAGTTTAGTTACATCTCTTCTTTTTTACAACACAAGAATTTATACATAAAACTTGAATGCCTCAGGTTTAAATCTTTATTTTATGTTAAGTGGAATCAAACAGTGACACCTAGAGCTAGATCCTAGAGTATTGACAAAACATAATTTGAAGTTTGGCCATAATTTGACAAAATTGGTTTTGCAACATAGAGTTATTACTAACTCAATTGGATGCCCACAAATGTGTCAAATTTCATTAGAAAAATGCATGTTATCAAGACATTACATTGTCATTTTAAAATGAATATTTTACATCATATTGGACAAGTGAACCTACAAACCCCTTTTACAACCATTAAACCAATATACTACTAGTCTATCCATTACAACCATTCAACCTAAAATACAAAATTCTAAACCAGTGGACCATTCTTTTCAATTCTATTAGAAAACAGATTAGAAAACTTTGAATCAAAACATTCAAGTGCAATAGAGCACAACTTCTGAATCTCAGCACCACATGAAAGTCTGCTAACAATTCCACGTGTTTTCTATGCACATTCTTGATCCATAGGTCCAACTTCATTGTACAGTAACTTAAGAGTAGTTTATACAACCTTCTAAACTTCAATGTATACTTCTGTTCCTATGAGAATTCTGTGAGCCAATGATACGCGTAATGAGAGTATATCCACCCTTACAGGCAAATCTGACTGAAAAAACAAAAAACAGGCCCCAAAAAAATAGAGGTTAAGAAAAAGTTTACATTGTTAAAGGAAAATCACCAGTTTGGAGAAAAACTCACATTTTTCTTCACAATTTTCACAAGAATAGGAATAATTCCTGTATCAATCACCTGCTTATGAATATGATCTCCAGTATTGTTCATCAGCATTTCCAACAACTAGAAAATCAATAGATGAAAAATGACTTAGTATAATACCAAAGTATAGGAAAGCAAGCAATGCAAAATGCAAAAAATTATTCAATAAAAGAAAGTCACATAAATAAGCCTATCTGATTCATAGAGTGGAAACTAAGCTTTACCAAACTGTCTTCACATATGTTGTGAGTAGATAAAACTATTTAGAAAATTCACATGAAAAATTATAAATTAACAAATTCATAGTAATGTCATTATACTCACCATGACTGCATAAAGTTGAGCATTGGGGTTTTTGTTACCGAGTGTCTTTTTCATAGCTTTAACAACATCTCTAGCTTGCCTGAATATTCAAAAAAGTGTGATGGTTAACGACAGCAACATCACATGACTTAATAATCAAGTGAAAGGACGACAACCTTTTTACTAGCAAATCAAAGACTTGTAATTTAAGTTGTCCAGAAAAGTAATTAAAGTGGTAAATAAATAGGTAAAGTACCCAACAATCAAATTTGGAATGAGATAAAATATGATCATTCGTGAGGATTATCTTTCAATAGAAATACACAATTAGCCACTTGGGCATAGTTCAAGCAATAAGGATAGTAGTGTAGGGGTTACGAAAATTTTGTTCCTATGAAAATTCTGAGCCAATGATACGCGTATGTTCCCTCACTGGCAAGTATACCAGGTCGCTCAAGTAATATAAAATCGGTAAGACCGAGTCGTTCCACCGAGAGTAATGATTTCAATTAAAAAGTTCAATAAATAAAGCTACGCGCATAAAAATGATATTAACTTGGAAAAATATTGCGTTTAAAATAAAATTTAACAAATAAATAAATAAAGTGCGAATGTGGAAAAATAAAGGGGTAGTGCAGTTTCGTAAAATCGGGAATGAATTGTCGTTACCGGTTCTCAAATATTAATTTAAACTATTAAATCAATTGTCACCTTTTGGATTATTTTTGCAAAATCAAGAATAATTTAATACCTTAAATTATTCTAGTTTGTTAAAAATAAATCTTCCTCGATACCTCGAGCAAAGCCTTAAATTTCTAACCATAAAATATTTGCTCAGTCAAAAATAAATTAAATCATACAATTTGCAGGCAATATACCTATCCCTACACAATTGCATAACTTACATCCACAGGCAGTTTATTGTCTAATATACCTATCGGACAATAATCCTATCGTATATTTACGTCTAAATATACACGACAATTAAACCAGATGTAAGTACAAAATATAACAATTAACAATAGACAAAATCAAATATATGACAAACACACATAACAATTCTTCATTCCCAAATGAGTCTTAAGATCTCATAGTCAAAAACAAGAAATTAAGATGCAAACTTGGAAAAATTCACATACCAAATATCAAGTTTCAAACTCTTTACAAAACCACACCTTGAAAGCCTTGAGTTTTTGTTGTTCTTGCTCAAGAAGATGAAGAAAATATGCTGTGTAAGAGAAGGAATTCGTGCCCCCAAAAAAAAAGTCCTCTAACAAAATGAAAATCGAGTTATTAAGTAACTGCAGCTGATCAAAACGCGCTTGAGCGCGCTCAAGCGCGCTTAAGCGCGTTTCAACAGCCAATCAGAATGCCTGGAATTGGGTCACAGACCCCAATTTTTATTGCAAAAACCACACGCGCTTGAGCGCGATTAGACACGCCTGAGCGCGTGTCTGTTGAAATCTGGGTCAACTGACCCCTCTGCTGCCGCCACGTGGCCATCTGATCCAAGCGCGCTTGAGCGCGCTTTTTCCACGCTCAAGCGCGGTTCGCTGAAATGGGCTGTTTGGCCCAAAATCTTCTTCTCAGCTTGGGCTTTTTCTTCTTTTTCTTCACCAATGCCCCTCTTCAGCTGATTTGGCCCAAATAATCTGAAATTCAACAAAAACTAAAATTAAAATACAAATAAATTATCTATACAAATATTTTGCTAAAAACTCCTAAAAATTAATCTATTTGCTGAGAAACAAAACAAAGCACTAAGGAAAAGGGCCCAAATATATATCAAAATCATCACTTCCTGGCCCAAATCACTCCCCCAAACTTAGCATTTTGCATGTCCCAGGCAAAAGTAAATAAAAATCAAAACTAAGAACAATCCCTAATCAAGATATAGACAGCTAATACAAAATTCTAACTACCTACTCAGGACACCCTTTTCACAAATTATTTACAAATTCACAAATCAACTAATAAGGTAACTAGGTGAAGAAAAAAAAATTAGTACACACTCAACACTCACAAATTCCCTCATGTGTATGGTTCAGCAATAAGCACTCACATTCATTCAAAAGCAACAATTACCATAAGCTTGACTGCGGACCTACAACTCCACTGAACTAAATGAAACATGCAAAAATCAATAGGTCTTTCACTGGTTGTAATGGGGCCAAGGTTTATCTACAATGGTAGGATAAAAGAAGAAAGGGATAAAAACTAAGGTTTAAAAATTAAAACATACCCCTTTTTAGGAACTTGGATGAACTCAAAATCTTTCACATAATAGAACAATCCAAAATTCCACTTCTTCCAACATTTTTTCTTTTTACAAGTTGTTCTCTTCCCTTCTTTTTTTTTTATTTACAAGTATGAACAAACTTGGATTTTTTTTTTTTTTTATTTTTTAAGAAGAGAACCCCTTTGTTTTCAAAAATCTACTAAAAACCAACTAGTATCCATCCAAGCCCAGAGGTACTCACCACACTACAATATACAATATTCATAAGGGTACCAAAAACACTTATTCACATTTCTAGGCTCAAAATGGACAACTAGGGACATACCAAAAACCAATTATTAACAAAGTCTGAAGGCCACAACAAAAACACCTAATTGCCTAAATCATTTCAATGCATGCAACATTTCTCAATCTTGTAAAGGTCCACAGTCAAGTTCTAGAATCGAATACTAATGAAGAATACACTCACAGAAGAAAAATTCAGGGGATACACATATATATTCAACACAAATTCCCCTTTATGCAAGTGTTTGGCCCAAAACTCACCAGGCAGGATTACTAAACAATTTCTTCAAAAAGTTACCAAATTAAAGAATTTGTACAAATTATTCACAATATGATACAAAGGATATACCAAGCAAATAAAATCAGAACCCTGTACTAAATATGAATACCTATCACAAACATTATTCTAAGTCAAATTTTTACAGACTCATGCCAAGGACACACTAATAACAAATCAGGAAAAGATATGAGCAAAAATCCTCATTTTTATTTTGGTTACCCTCCCCCAAACTTAGGGGTTGGCTTGTCCTCAAGCAAACAGAAAAATCGATACAAGTTAAAAGCAAAATAAAAATTATGCACAAACGTGATATACAAAAGGAAACCTGTACATGGGAGTGGGACATCTCCCCCAAACTTAGGTACCTGTACAAAATCAAAACAAAGGATGCCAAAGCACCACACAAATATATACAACGAAGAGAACACAATATTAATATGAACAAAATAAAGAACACCACACATACTAATAAGATAAATAAAGTAACCATAATACGGAATCCAATACATGTCCAAATAAAATAGAAATTACGAAGCTAAAAAGAACAGCAGTCTAGTAAATACACAAAAACCACACCCCCAATAAAAGAAAAACTAATAACACCCAAACCTAACAAAACATTCGAAAACCAAACTAGCTACCACTTTGCCCGGCCTCCTGCACATCATCCGAAGAAGAAGAGGCAAACAACAAGTGCAACTCCTGATCAGTATAAGCAGGCAGGTGGAACGGGATGGCCATCTGCTCTCCCATGGCCCGGAGTTGAGCATCACGCTCCTGATTACGGCGCTGCTCCATCCTCAAATAAGCTGTCTGTCGGCTTTGACGACGCAACAGCCGCGCCATCATACCAACAAGACATCCAGTGTCCACAGAAGGGGGTGCAGGCTGCCTAGGGAGCATATCGGCTTGAGCAGCAATCGGCGGAGGAACAGCAGCTGGAGGTGGGGAACCACGACCCGGAACAATCCCCAGAGAAATGGCATGATAAGTATCAAAGGTGTCCCGGTCCATCCGAGGCAAACGTCGCAAAGTGCGCGCCTCGTCCCTAAAGAACACCCCAGCTGAGCTACACAAGCGATGGATGACCATCGGGAGACCAAAAGAACCAGGTTTTTCCTCCCGGGCCACATGAAGAATGAAGTTAGACATCAGCAAAGCTGCGTCGACCTGGACTGGCTCAAGGATAGCATGTGCAATGCGCAAGATCGGCACCTTCACCTCAGTCTGGTGCGACTGGGGATAGATGTTGTGCGAAATAAAACGCACCCAGAAGCGTGCCTGAGGGGTGAGGTTCTTGGCGGTGACGTGCTTGATAGCACCGCCACGCCCATAATTCCAATCTGCACCGGCCTTAAAAAGAGAGGTTTTGAGGGTGTCATGGTCATTGTTGTTTATTGTGAGGGAGTGGTAGTAGGCAGAGAAGTCGGACGGCTCCGGATAGTAAGGAATACCCAAAACCGTCGCTATCGACTCAGGAGAATAAGAAACTTCATGACCCCGGACCCAAGATGTCCGACAGCCCGGGTTTCGCACCTCGCGATATCTCGCGTGCGCGAAAAATTCCCAAACAACCGGCTCACAGAACGCATAATCAGGGTCAACACAGAAAGACTCCCACTGTTGGAACAAGACATTCTCGCCAATATAGCGAGTGGGAAGGGCCTCTATCTTATCTAAGCTTGTCTCAGGAACAATTCGGTTCTCCTTACACTGAGAGTCATAGAAGACCTTGACCTCGGGGTCCTCAAACTGCCGACGACGACCACCTCCAGAGGAAGAAGCATCGGTCTTAGACTTTTTTGACTGCCTAAAGGTACTACCAGACATGATGAACTCACTTGGACAATTGATCGAACACCTAATGTGCAACACTAACAACACTACAAACAATACCCTAAAACAAAGATAACTACCTAAAAATCACACAAAACACACTAAGAAGTAAAGAAAAGGAAAAACTTACCTAGATTGAGGATACAAAATCGGACAAAAAGGACCAAAAAAATAAAGAACTCGAATTGTACTTGGAGAGGTCTAAAGAAAACAAAAAGAGAAAGAGAAGAGAACTTGTAGGTAGGGAATATGAAGAAAGAAGGACGAAAAAAGAAAAGGGGAGAGCTGGAGGTGGCTGGGCGGAACAACCGAGGTGGAGAGGGATTAGGATTTGAAGGAGGAGGAAGAAGAAATGGGAAGAAGAAGGCTGGCCAAACTGTTAAATCGCTGCTGCTGTTAAATTGCGCCTGAGCGCGCTCAAGCGCGTTAAAGCGCACTTGAGTTTTTAAACACTTTGCACCCCTCATTTTAGTCAAAAACCCCCACGCTTCACCCCGCTTGAGCGTCAAGAAACGCGCTTGAGCGCGGTTGAAAACGCGCTTGAGCGCGTTCCCCCCTGGTTTTTGATAAGTTGCATCAGAATTTGAAACCCCAAAAATTAAACACTCACCCCACCACGCTTGGGCGCAAAAACACGCGCTTGAGCGCAACAAAACACGCTTGAGCGTGATTCAGAATACGCTTGAACGCGTTCCCCCCTGGTTTTTACAAGTTGCAGTGATGCAACTTTTCTTTGCTGACGTGGCAGGCCACGCTTATGCGCGCTTGGACGCGCTTGAGCCTTTTTTTTTTTTTTTTTTTTTTTAAGTTTGTTGTACAACGTGGAATTCTTACCCCTACACTACAAAAAATAAAAACACAACACACACAATAAATACAATATCTCATCGTAAACGAAAATAAAAAGCACTAAAGTTACCACTGGGGTGCCTCCCAGCAGCGCTTGTTTAACGTCCCGAGCCTGACGGATGACCCTCTCAGAAAACTAAGGATCACGGAGGTCCACTTGAATTGGACTCCTCACAATTTCACCACCATGGTAGTGTTTCAGGCGCTGTCCATTGACTTTGAAAAGCGCACCAGTTTGCACATTCTTGATCTCAATTGCCCCGAATGGACTAACCTGCACTACCAGAAAAGGACCGGACCACCTAGACTTAAGCTTACCTGGAAAAAACTTAAGCCTAGAATTAAACAGTAATACTTGTTGCCCAGGTTCAAACTTCCGATTCAAAATCCGATTGTCATGCCATTTTTTGGTTTTAGCTTTAAAATCACGAGAAGTGTTGTATGCCTGCTCCCTGAACTCTTCAAGTTCATTAAGCTGCAACAAACGCTTCTCGCCAGCTAGGTTGGCTTCCATGTTTAAAAATCGAGTTGCCCAAAATGCCTTATGAACTAACTCAACGGGCAAATGGCAACTCTTACCATACACAACCTGAAATGGAGACATGCCAATTGGAGTTTTGAACGCGGTCCTATATGCCCACAATGCATCATCTAACTTCCTAGCCCAGTCTCGCCTAGAAGTACTAACGGTCTTCTCTAGAATCCTCTTTATAGATCTATTAGAAACTTCGACTTGACCACTAGTCTGTGGGTGGTACGGAGTAGCTACTTTGTGTCGCACTCCGTACTTGGCTAAAGCCTTCTCCATGACTTTGTTACAAAAATGGCTCCCACCATCACTAATTAGAACTCTTGGGACTCCAAATCGACTAAAAATGTTCCTCCTAAGGAATTCTACCACAACATTGGAATCATTGGTGGGAGTGGAGATTGCTTCCACCCACTTGGACACATAATCAACCGCGACCAAGATATACTTATGGTTGTAAGAGGGAGGAAATGGACCAACAAAGTCTATCCCCCAAACATCAAAGACTTCAACCTCAAGTATACCTTGGAGTGGCATCTCATTCCTCCTAGAAATAGTTCCCATCCTTTGGCATTTATCACATCTCAAAACAAAGTTTCGTGCATCCTTGAAAATTGTGGGCCAATAAAACCCACATTGGAGTACCCTGGCAGCAGTTTTATCACTACCAAGATGTCCTGCACTAGGTGAATTGTGACAATGCCAGAGGATGTCATTCACTTCTTCCTCTGCCACACATCTACGGATTACTCCGTCCACACTTCTCCTGAACAAAAATGGATCCTCCCAAAAATAGAACTTGGCATCATGTGCAAGTTTTTTTCTTTGTTGCCAAATCATATCCCTGGGGATCATGTTCGCTGCTAAAAAGTTAGCCAAATCGGCATACCAAGGGAGTGTGGATAGAGCAAACAACTGTTCATCAGGGAAGTTCTCACTTATAGGCACTACACTTTCTGCACCTATGGTCTCTAGGGGTAGCCTAGACAGATGATCAGCTATTACATTCTCTACCCCCTTTTTGTCCTTAATTTCAACATCGAACTCTTGCAAAAGCAAGATCCACCTGATTAGCCTTGGTTTAGCATCTTTTTTAGCTAACAGGTGCCTCAGAGCTGCATGGTCAGTATATATAATCACTTTAGAACCTATCAAATAAGCCCTAAACTTATCTATTGCAAAGACCACAGCTAAAAGTTCTTTTTCAGTAGTCGAGTAATTGACTTGGGCATCATTCAATACTCGACTAGCATAGTAAATTGTGTGAAACACTTTATTAATTCTTTGCCCTAGTACAGCTCCCACTGCATAATCACTCGCATCACACATAAGTTCAAAGGGTTCCTCCCATTTAGGAGCGACCACAATAGGAGCTGTCACTAGTTTTTCTTTTAAAAATTCGAAAGCTTTCACACAATTACTATCAAAGTTAAATTCGGTATCTTTTTCCAGTAAATTACAAAGGGGTTTGACTATTTTTGAAAAATCTTTGATAAACCTCCGGTAAAAACCGGCATGCCCAAGAAAACTTCTAACCCCTTTGACATTCACTGGGGGTGGCAACTTTTGAATAACTTCAATTTTTGCTTTGTCCACCCCAATGCCTTTTTCAGAGATCAGGTGGCCTAGAACAATCCCTTCCCGTACCATGAATTGACATTTTTCCCAGTTAAGAACCAAATTTGTTTCTTCACATCTTTTTAAAACTCTTTCCAAGTTAGCTAAACATGCATCAAAAGATTTCCCATGGACCGAAAAATCATCCATAAAAACCTCTATGCAGTTTTCAACCATATCGGAGAAAATCGATAACATGCACCGCTGAAAAGTAGCAGGTGCATTACACAATCCAAAAGGCATTCTCCGGTATGCGAAAACTCCAAAGGGACAAGTAAAAGCAGTTTTTTCCTGGTCCAAGGGATCTACACAAATTTGATTATACCCACTATATCCATCTAGAAAACAGTAGTATGCATGCCCAGCTAACCTTTCAAGCATTTGGTCCATAAATGGTAACGGGAAGTGATCTTTCCGGGTGGCATTATTCAATTTTCTGTAATCGATGCAAACTCGCCACCCGGAAACAGTTCGAGTGGGGATCAACTCATTATTCTCAGATTTGACCACAGTCAATCCCCCTTTTTTAGGCACCACTTGCACTGGACTAACCCAGGCACTATCAGAAATTGGATAAATAATTCCAGCATCCAGCAGCTTTACTACTTCTTTCCTAACCACCTCTTGGAGAGTCGGGTTGAGTCTCCGTTGAGGTTGTCTGACTGGCCTAAAATTCTCCTCAAGGAGAATCTTATGCATACAGAAACTGGGATTAATCCCCTTCAGATCAGAGACAGACCACCCTATAACAGATTTATAATTTCTAAGCACCCTAAGCAATCTATCAGTCTCCAGTTCAGGCAGGTCATTATTAATCACTACTGGAAAAAACTTAGAATTATCCAAAAATTCATACCTCAAAGATGACGGAAGAGGTTTCAGCTCTGGCTCCAAACGCTCCTCCTTGTCCTGTGGCCTTAGTTCCTTGATCTTGCCCCCTGTATATGCATCTGAAATTTCCAACTGGGCAACCGCGGCATCAACACTTGCTTCACCGCACTCTCCATGGATCACAGCACCCAACAGACCATCATCATGACTGGTTTGACTAAAAACTGATGCAACCATAGAGTCAATTGCATCCACTCTGAAACAATGTTCCTCAGTCATGGGCAGCTTCATGGACTTGTAAACATTACAGCTCACCTCCTCATCTTGCACCCTCAGCTTAAGTTCTCCTAGCTGCACATCAATCAAAGCTCGCCCCGTGGCTAAGAAGGGCTGACCCAGAAGAAGTGGAATTTCAGTGTCCTCCTCCATGTCTAGGACTACAAAGTCAGCAGGAAAAATGAATCTATCCACTTTCACCAACACATCTTCAACCTTACCATATGGCCTTTTGATGGTACGGTCAGCTAGTTGCAAGCACATCATGGTGGGTTTTACCTCGCCAATACCAAGCCTTTTGAAAATGGAGAGTGGCATCAAATTTATACTAGCACCAAGATCGCATAAGGCCCGACCGATCTCATGTCCTCCAATATTGCAAGGTATGGTGAAACTTCCAGGGTCCTTGAGTTTCTGAGGCAGCTTTTTCTGAATGATCGCACTGCACTCTTCAGTAAGGAGAACTGTCTCTGTGTCACTCAACTTTCTTTTATTGGAGAGGAGCTCCTTCATGAATTTGGCATACACCGGCATCTGCTCTAACGCCTCAGCAAAGGGAATGTTTATGTGCAGTTTCCTAAACACTTCCATAAACTTTGAGAAATGTTTCTGAGTTTCCTCCTTCTTGAACCTTTGGGGAAATGGCACTTTGTCAACTACCTTCCTTGGCACATCAGCTTGTTTCTGAACATTAACTGATCCCTGATCTGGTTGCACAACCTGTGGCTACACTACCGGCTCACCAGGCTGCACCAAAATCTCTTCCACTGAATCATCACTCACCATCTTTGGTTCTTCATAGGATTTCCCGGAACGAAGAGTGACGGCTTTACACTGCTCTTTGGGATTCGGAATGGTGTCACTAGGCAAAGTACCTTGGGGTCTTTCTGATAATTGTTTCGCCATCTGCCCCATCTGAACTTCTAGATTCCTTATGCTTGCTCCTTGATTCTTGAAGTTTTGCCTAGTTTCTTCCACAAAACCAGTCGTTGTCTTAGCCAATTTCTCAACTGCCATTTCCCAAGCTGGACCCTGCTTCTCTTGAGGAGGATTAAGAGCTGGGCTCTTCCAGGAGAAATTAGGATGGTTCCTATAGCCACCTGGAGGATAGTTCTGAAAATTGCTTCTAGGAGGTGCACCACCGCCTACAAAGTTAACTTGTTCCCCTGGAGAATTTGAAGAATCTGTACCACAGCTCCCATTCTGATGAGCACCACCACAGAAATCACATATCAGCCCTGTCACTGGTGGTGAGGAAGATGATGATGAACCTGAAACTGCAGCTGCCAGCTGAACCTGACCCAGTTGCTTGGTCAAACTAGCAATCTGTTGTTGCATTTCTTTATTCTGAGTAAAGAGAGTCTGCATCTGAGCCATGTCAACCACATCTTTTTTTAACACCCCCCGTTCAGAAGTGCGACTGCTATTCCGGGCCATTCTTTCTATCAACTCCTTGGCTTCAGGTACTGTCTTACTGTCTAATGAACCTCCTGCTGCAGCATCAATCATATTTTTAATAGAGGGCCGGAGTCCATCATAAAAAGATCTAATCTGCATCCAATCTGGCATCGAGTGAGTGGGACACTTCTTCAGCATCTGATTGTATCTCTCCCATGCTTCATGCAAAGACTCGCCTTCTTGCTGAGTGAAGGCATTCAGCTCTTGTCTGAGTCGGGCCTGCCTAGCTGGAGGAAAGTACTTATCAATGAACTTCCTCACCAAAGAGTCCCAATCTGTGAAAGTGCCCTGTGAAAAAGACATCAACCAGCTCTTTGCCTGATCTCTGAGGGATAAAGGGAACATCCTGAGTCTGATCGCCTCATCAGTAGCACCCTGGATTTTGAAGAAGTCCAGGATACTTAAAAAGTTTGCCACATGGTCCCCAGGATCCTCATTTGGTGCTCCACTAAACTGGTTTTGTTGCACCAAGTGGATGTAAGCCGGCTTAATCTCAAAATTCTGGGCTGTCACTGCAGGTGCAGTTATGCTCGTGGCACAATTTCCTGGGTTGACCACGGCATAGTCTGCTAAAGTTCTAGCTGGTGGAGGTTCTTCCGCCATAATTAGTTCCAAATTCTGATTCTGAGTCTGAGTTTGTTGCTGCCTTGCTTTTCTTGCCTCTTTCCTGTTTGCTTTAGCAGTTTTCTCGATCTCCCTGTCAAACAAAAGGGAGTCCTTATCTCCTACACTTCGCAAGTGCATAAACAAGGAAAAGTCAAGTAGCACTGTCCAGCACAAATAATAGAAAGAACAAATTAACTAAATATATATTGAATATTCACAAAAATCTAAATATGTACAAAAGCAACGTGCGAAGCAGAATGAATTAAACTTATAAAATTAAAATCAAACTACTCCCCGGCAATGGCGCCAAAAACTTGTTCCCTCACTGGCAAGTATACCAGGTCGCTCAAGTAATATAAAATCGGTAAGACCGAGTCGTTCCACCGAGAGTAATGATTTCAATTAAAAAGTTCAATAAATAAAGCTACGCGCATAAAAATGATATTAACTTGGAAAAAAATTGCGTTTAAAATAAAATTTAACAAATAAATAAATAAAGTGCGAGTGTGGAAAAATAAAGGGGTGGTGCAGTTTCGTAAAGTCGGGAATGAATTGTCGTTACCGGTTCTCAAATATTAATTTAAACTATTAAATCAATTGTCACCTTTTGGATTATTTTTGCAAAATCAAGAATAATTTAATACCTTAAATTATTCTAGTTTGTTAAAAATAAATCTTCCTCGATACCTCGAGCAAAGCCTTAAATTTCTAACCATAAAATATTTGCTCAGTCAAAAATAAATTAAATCATACAATTTGCAGGCAATATACCTATCCCTACACAATTGCATAACTTACATCCACAGGCAGTTTATTGTCTAATATATCTATCGGACAATAATCCTATCGTATATTTACGTCTAAATATACACGACAATTAAACCAGATGTAAGTACAAAATATAACAATTAACAGTAGACAAAATCAAATATATGACAAACACACATAACAATTCTTCATTCCCAAATGAGTCTTAAGATCTCATAGTCAAAAACAAGAAATTAAGATGCAAACTTGGAAAAATTCACATACCAAATATCAAGTTTCAAACTCTTTACAAAACCACACCTTGAAAGCCTTGAGTTTTTGTTGTTCTTGCTCAAGAAGATGAAGAAAATATGCTGTGTAAGAGAAGGAATTCGTGCCCCCAAAAAAAAAGTCCTCTAACAAAATGAAAATCGAGTTATTAAGTAACTGCAGCTGATCAAAACGCGCTTGAGCGCGCTCAAGCGCGCTTAAGCGCGTTTCAACAGCCAATCAGAACGCCTGGAATTGGGTCACAGACCCCAATTTTTATTGCAAAAACCACACGCGCTTGAGCGCGATTAGACACGCCTGAGCGCGTGTCTGTTGAAATCTGGGTCAACTGACCCCTCTGCTGCCGCCACGTGGCCATCTGATCCAAGCGCGCTTGAGCGCGCTTTTTCCATGCTCAAGCGCGGTTCGTTGAAATGGGCTGTTTGGCCCAAAATCTTCTTCTCAGCTTGGGCTTTTTCTTCTTTTTCTTCACCAATGCCCCTCTTCAGCTGATTTGGCCCAAATAATCTGAAATTCAACAAAAACTAAAATTAAAATACAAATAAATTATCTATACAAATATTTTGCTAAAAACTCCTAAAAATTAATCTATTTGCTGAGAAACAAAACAAAGCACTAAGGAAAAGGGCCCAAATATATATCAAAATCATCACTTCCTGGCCCAAATCAGCGTAATGAGAGTATATCCACCCTTCTGCCTTCTTTGGCAACCAATAACTGTTTGGCTTCAATCCTATACACATCACACAAGTGCATATAAATGCACCAGACTAAAGGCCAAATACGTGTTTAGCTGCTACAATGTGCATAGGCTTCCAGTCAGTAATGGAATGTCATTTCTTTCTTTCTTTTGCTATGTCTTTAAGCATTCCATCACAAACTTGTCACTAAATCAAAATCAAGTGACACTTGCTACGATATCACGCATATGAATGCTGAATATCTCTAAAAGCTTATGAAGGGAAAATATGTTGATTCATAAGACAAGGTACCTACAAACAAGATGAAAACAACAATTGCCAAGCCATCCAGGTATTTGAAAAATTAATAGAGAAACAACCTTTTGCTCTTCACCTCCAACGCCAACTCCTAAATATAGTTAAGCACATGATTAGTCAACCAATAGCGTCAAATGAATACAAAATCATACATCAATACAATGACAATACAATGACACGTTCGGTAGATTGAGTCCATGCTTAATTTTATTAGCAGCCAAAGCCTGCAAATAGAAATGAGAAAAAAATTGAAAGAATAGCTAGTCCACAACCAGAAACTGGTTGGATCACAAAATTTCAGACACCAATGTTTGGCTACAGTCCCATACACCACACACAAGTGCATATATATAACCCTCAAAGTTACTGTGTGGGATGCTTTTCAAATGTATGTTACAATGAAGTGACTCAAACTAATTCAAATTAAATTGAAAGGTAAATCAGTAAATGCATAATGAAAGCTCATGAGATTGATACCTTGAACAATTTGATTGGAGGCACCGTTGAAGAATTTGGGGATTTAGGGTTTGTCGATGGTTGAGAGAGGAAGGCTCACGACCTCGCGTAGGTGCGACGGCGGTGGGCACCCGGCGCGACGATGATGGAGGAGAGGCGGTGTGGTGCTGCGGCGATGGGCTTGCGGCTGGGCATGGCGGTGGTGGAGGCACGACGGTGTTCTCCTTTCCTTTCCTTTCAACGTGTTCTCCTCTCTGTTGTTATTCAACAACTTCTACTTGATTTGTTTTTTTTTTTTTATTAAAAAAACTTTAAAATTTAAAGCCACATGGCAGTTTATTAATGGGTTAAGTAGAGAAGCTATCTCCTCATATGAGGAGATACTTTATTCTGTTATTTTATTTAATTTTATTAACTTGAATTTGTCTATAATTTAAAAAAAGCTGCCAAAGCCATTAAATTGCCTTATTTTATTTCTTAGGATGGGGAGTTTGTAACCATTGGAACTATAAGAGACATTCAATCCACTACTACAGAAAAACGTTTTGAGGGAGGTTATTTTGCATAAAAGAGGGCGGTTCCGAACCCTTCTTAAATGTATCGCCTTTGTAAGTACTTCTTTTTTTTAGTGTGGTTCGGAACCGCCTTCTTTAATTTTTTTAAAGGCAGTTCCGAACCGCCCTTTTCTATTTAAATAACCTCCTTTGTTCCTTTCATCTGAACCGCCCTCTTATGATTTTTTGAACCGCCCTCTGTTAAATTTTTTGAACCGCCCTCTTTTATGTTTTTTTTGCCTGCTTCCTATTTTTTGAACCTCTCTTGTTTTAAGTTTTTTTTTTCATCCTTGAATAATTTTTGGAATTATTCATTACATAACGTGTAAATTTTTTTAATTTCTATGTTATTTCAAAAATTATGCAAGATTCAAAAAAAAAAAATTATGCATCAAACATAATCTAATTATAGAACTAATGTGTAAATTTTTTAATTTACAAGTATTTATGTAGTTACAAAAGTAAGACATACAACAATAATTATGTAATTAAAAATATTTAATTAATTGTAACAAATAAGACAATACAAAATTATAAACTAAAGAATAGAAAAGGATACTACAGTAACCCTCATAACTACCTAAGTAATTCACCACCCTTCATATCTCTACCTAATGTTACATGAACAAGTACACACGCATAAAATGAAGAAAATTCAGGAATCAAAGTCCAGTGATGTAGACAATTTTTCAGCAAATAAAGACATACAACATTAGTCCCATTCAAATTACAACCTTTCACGGCACCCGAACCTCCTCTCCAATATTGCTAAGCTTCTTAATTTATCAAATCCCAATGAGTTGCTTAAGACATTATACACAACGAGCATATCTGCTTGAAAAGCAAAACCAAATATGAAGTTATAAACATAAAAAGGGGGCAATTCTTCAATATAAGAAATATAAGAAATAGCCTTGGTCATGGCTAAATGGATGAAAGACACTCCATTCTAGAAAATATACGGTTTATGCAAGCCCACACACTTTCCAACTGCACACTAATAATAAAAATTCAGAAACATTCAAACACCTGAAATAGCCAAATACTAACTTACAGTTATAACTCCTTAGTAACTAGCTCAAACTAAAAAGAGAAACGAGTATGAGTGAGATACTAAAGATTTAAGTATGCAAACAAAAATACAAGTAGAGATGACGATAGGAGCGATAAGTTAAGGCAAAATAGTAGTGATTTAACAAAAACTACTTACAAGATCAAGGAAAAGTGATGCAAGCGATAAATAAGCGGCGAGCGGCTAACACCAAGCAGCAATGGTAATACTGCAAATACAAAAAAAAAAGACAATATTAGATGTTCTTCAAATCTTTTGCCATGACATATATGAATCTAACTGTGACAATTATGCTGCACTTTGTGAAAGTAACGATTCTACTCAACAAGAATGTAGTGAAAATATATGTTCACTCTAAAGACTGCATATTTGAAGAAATTGATTCTAATCTCTGAAACAATGTTCATGCCAGAAAGAATAACAATTGATTCAGAAGAGAAGCCCAAGGGTGTGGAATTATAAGAGAGAAGCAAATGATAGTTTTGCTTAGGCTTAGTAGTGTTCACTGTTAACTAAGAGTGGAGCCTCAAACAATCTGCAATACAATTACTAAGAAAACTAAAAGAAGAGCCAATGTTATATCTCCATTGCCTGCAGCAGAAGGAGAACCTACACCAGAGGTTGTTAATTCTCAAGTATCACCTACAAGATTCTTAATAATTTTCCAAAACAATGTATAGTGATACCCCCTGCATTTGAGGAACTCACTTATAAGAGCTATGGGAGTGGAAACATTTGGTCTGCTGATCTTTCTCCTCACCACTTTGACTAGTAACCCAGTTAATCAATTGAAAAGGTATGCAGGATCTAGAAAATGCATTTACATAAGAAGTGGCTTTCCCATGATCACCTTTTTCTCTATGACCAACAAGATTATGATACTTATTAGGCAACAAATTGAGGATCAGAGTTGCAAAATGCACAATAATAACTAAACAAGAATTGCACTCTGACTACTATACTGCATGGTAACAAATTGAGGAGATACACACTACTACTATTGGCATTATCATTTAGTATGACAAGTAGGAAAAACCAGACTCAGATCAAAGAAAGAAACTGAGACAAGATGCACCTAAACAGAGAAATGAGATACATAAAAAAAAAATACACAAATATAACACTGATAGGCATACATGTTATGAATCAAGAATATGAACAATTATGACCAAAATGCCAACTAGATAGATGCACAAAATTAAATCAAAATGATAACAATAATATAGATAGCTAGCAATGCACCTAAACAAAACAGAAAATAACCATGGCAAAACATCTCATCAGTATAAGAAATATTGTGAGCAGAAGCTATTGGCCTCAGATCAGCCAATAGCAGCAATAGTGGCAGCAGGTCAATATACAAACTGAGTCTAATTTGCACAACTATACAGCAGACCTAGAAACATGTAGACAAAAAGGCAAACCAGAACCATAACTAAGCATTAATATGCAACAAAATCTGCAAGCAACATCTCAGAAACCAGCAAATAAGCAATGCTTATAGTTGATTTAACTCCATAATTAAAAAAAAAAGCTTTAAAAGTAAAAGGCTTTTGCTTGATTAACTAGTAAAAGTAAGGCACAGTAAAACTTATGCACCCACCACATTTTAAGAACAATTTCATAATGCAAGTAAATTAGAATTAGTAGGGCAGCCATATGTACACCATACTTATGATCTAGGATGCATGGATGAGTAAAGGCACAAATATATAATAAAACACAGGTACCAACATAGTTAGAAGAATTAGACCTGAGGTTGCAATAGCCAGGGATGTCTTCACAATGCACAGGGAATAAAGGGAGAGTTTGAATCTCAACTTGTTCTTCTTCCATGGTTTCATCGGTTGGCCTTACTTTGTCAAAGAAATTGTAGGCTGAGGAATATTTGTATTGGTCCATACTCCATACCAAAATATCCCAAATTGTGGTTTATGGCACCATCAACATGCCCACTGCTACCTCCAGTAGCTGATATTGAGCAGTCCTAAGAAATGTGTTCCAAGAAAAAATAAATGAAGTGGTTAAAACTTGATGAAATATTGTTCAACACTTGCAGAAAAAATTTCCAAAGCTGGACTTTAAGCTTGTAAAATTAGTAACTAATTATGAACTTGTAAATAGACTCTTGTTTCACTACTAGTCCCTCTCCCAAATAGTAGGTGACTTCAAGAGGGTAAAATTTTGAGGACAAGCCTTGCGAGCAAGCTTGTCCAACTTCTCTTGCTCAGCTTTCTACAAAATGAAAAATAAGTAAACACACGACATTTACACTACCATGCCATAAAGAGTTATTAAACTTTCTTGTTTAGAAGTCTTAGTTTGCTTACCCACTCTTCAATAGCCTAACAGAGTAAGAGGTAAAATAGCAACATAATTCTGCTATGGTACATATCAATCCACAAACTCAACAATTTTCTACAATCTTTTATGTCCAAGTTGGCTGTAAACTAAGATTGTAAATCTTTGATCAATTAAAAAACTAATGCAAAATACTGCATTAAAAAATATGTTGTCACATAGTCATCAATTAGCAAACAACTGTAAAGCAATATGAATTAGTCAAATGGCAATACAACATGATCTCCAAAGCGTTAGTGGCATTACTGCAGCAGCTAGTAAATTCAGCTAGCTAGTTTGCTTCATTACTTGAGACCCCTCCTCAATCATCACTTGAATTCATACTAAAAAACCTAAGCAATAGAAAACAATAAATTCCCACACAAACACAATCAATCACAAAAATTAAATTCAACACAAAATAAGAAAGAAAGAAAGAATGAATGAATGATCATTATACCTCTCCTTAGTTTAGCAGCAACTTTAACAAGTTGAGTTGTTGTTGTTGTTCTTTTCTCAGCCTTAGACTCCTTCTCCTCCAACTCTTCCAAAGGGAACAAAACACTAAGTTGATTAGGAATGGAAACTTATGAGCAAACAAAGCAATAGAACGGAGGAGTCGGTACCTGTAGTGAAGCGGCAACCGCGACTTGGAGGAGTTGAAGAAGAGGGTGAGGCGGCGGTTATTGATGCGATCAGCAGCGGCGGAGCAGTTAGGGATATGGCCTTCGCTCCTTTTCACCGCCGTTAGCAGCGAACCAGAAACCACCAAGCCGTGAATCATCGACCTGTGATTCGATCCAATGCTCCATCTTGGATTCGCGATTCGAATCGCGATTTGAGGGAGAACAAGAGAGAGAGTGTGTCGCGTGAGAGGAAGAGGGGGAGAGCCACGACAATGGTGGCTGGGCAGCGACCGAGAGAGAGGGAGCAAGGGATGGAGGGAGAGAAGGAACAAAAAAGAAGAAGAAGGAGAACCAGGGGTGGGGGCTGCGCTGAAGGCAAAAAAGGGGTTGCCTGTGCAATATTTTTTTTTTTAAATTTATGATTTAAGAGTGCGGTTGAATTACACAATAAATAAGGACGATTTAAGAAATAAACTCTTCTTAATAATGCTTTGAATTTTATTTATTTTAACATTTTTTAAATAAAATATATGAAGGTGGTACTTAACCGGAACCTTCTTTAAAAATAATATTTTTAAGACAGGTTAGAATAAGGAATCCTTCTCTTAAAAGTTTTTAGCTAAAGAGGGCAATTCCGTTAAGGAACCGCTCTTAAAATACCGCATTTAATTAGCAATTTTGTAGTAGTGATCTCCTCTTAGTTGGTGATACAAAGGTTGCAAACAATGTCAGACAGGTTTGGTTGAGCAATAAAAAAAAAATTTCCTTTTTTTTTTGTTAAAAACATGTGAGAGCTATTGATGTCCTTCCTTCCTAAGTACATGAGCGTATCCTCTCTCTTTTTTTTGTGCAAGCAAGTACAACATGAGAAATACTAATATAATTGATTTGTTTCATACTGTAAAAGACATAACATTCAACTAATTGTTGGTGATGAGACGGATTCTGCAACATTTGTTCAATAAGATGAGGAGGCTACAAAGTTTTTGGAAAAAAGTGAAAAGGACTACGATCTAAATACATAGGTAAAATATGTAGGATAACATTTTTAAATTTAGATTTATAAAATCCCAGGCACATGTTACATATTTAAAAGTTTCGATTGAATTTTTCAGTTTGAAATATTTATTATATGTGATAGGATGTGATCTAATATATTTGTTCGTTTTCGATCATCGCATGGATAATCTAAACTAGTTCTTATGAAACTAACTATAATAACTAAAGAGAAAGATGAAAATTAGATAGCAAAAGATATAGAAGAAGTTGAATGGGAAGTAATTATATATTCATTGTAGTGAGTGTGTTGCAATTAAGTACATAGAGACCTCTATTTATAGGGTCAAGAATACGTAATTAGAAGAATCATCATAATGGAATATCAATTATATATTATAAAAATAGGAAACCTTCCCAACAATAACGACTTACGTACACTTTTCTCAATAAAACTATCATCTCATTCTGATTCCATTTTTGTAGTCAAGATACAGTTTATAGTGATATTACCATTTTCCATAGTTTTAGAAACCTGAACTAAATATGAGGTTATTTTATTATTCTTGTCTTCTACGTGCTCATCTTTCATTTTTCTCTTCAGAAATTTTACATATTCTTTTATGCCAACTTTCTTACTTTGCTCTATTTTTTCCTTGGATTTATATATTTGGAACCGATTGGTAGACCATGTTCGGGCCATAAATTAGATTTTGAATTTTCCAAAGGAATTTCAATTCTTGCAAGAGCATCTAGTGCTAGAATATTTGAAATTCATTGCAAATGGATAATTTTATAAACTTCTGGTTCAGATTGACGTGTACGATGATCAAAATGGGATATGATGAAATACTTCCAACGTTTTTTCTTTCTCCTGATGTTGGGAACATTGCTTCATCAAATTGGCAATACAATCTTGTGTAGAAAAGATTACAGTTAATAGTTTAAGATATTTAACAATGGATTGAGACTCAAAGCCAACACAAGTTCCCCTACCTCCTTGATAACCCATCTTTGTGCATTGTGATGGTGAATCTATTTGTACATATAGAGTAAAACGAAAAAAATTCATAGATGGGATATATTTGGCCAATGGTAAATTATGATTTATAGCGGGGAAGTATTTATGATTAGCAGTTGACCTTGTAATTGAAAGTGCTGCAACATGCACTATGGCATGACCCCACGTGCAAGATGATAATTTTGGTTTTGAGTAGATTCATAGCGATCAAATATAATTGATTACATTATTTTCAACAACATCATATCTCCCCCTCACATTTCTAGACTTAAATAAGATTTCATAACTGGGTCCACTTCAGCGGTAGCTTTTCTAAAAAATATACCGGGGTTGTTCATACGTAATATTTTTGACCTCTTCGAAAGCATCACTATGAATTTCATTCAGTTTCTCTTGCTTTAGGGTATATTGCCCTTGCTCCAGTAGGTCTAATATGATTCTAGCATACTTTATATTTATTAGTTGCCATACCAATGGTTTGTCATCAGGGGCAATTTGTAGGTTAATATATGCAATAGGCACAAGGGATTTGGTAACCCTTTTGGTGTCTATAAAAATAATTAGCAATTGTTTTGAAAAATTATGCAAATGAATTACTCTTTGCACTTCATGTTCTCCTTTGCTTGCAAGCGTATTAGGATTGGACAATCATTTTATTTTGGCAAAACTGCTTCATTGATTCCCTAAGTTATTTACTTGTTTGAAAGTGGTCCCTCAAGTTTAATTTCATTAACATGGTTGGTCCTTTCATTAATTTTTCCTTCTTCGGTCATCTTCTTCGTTGGGATTTTCGACCAACAACATTTTTTCTGGTGATGAAACTCTACTTATTTTTTTATTTTTCTTTGCTCATTCTTTGCCAATAAATGTTTAGATTAGACTACGTATCAATCTCTCTACCATTCTCCACCACGTCGAGAAGGTGGTGTAATGGAATTTGTGTGGTTGGAAATAAAAGATATTGGTTGGAAAAAATGGAGTTTCGCCGGAGAAGATGATCGGAGATGGAAAATTTGAGGGGAGGACCAACTATGCTAATAAAAGTAAACTTAAGGGACCACTTTCAACAAAAAAAAAACTCGAGGAATCACTTTAAAACAAATAAATAACTTAAGGGACCAAAAAAGCAATTTTACCTTTTATTTTCAGCGAATTTCTTTGATGTCCATGAGTATTTTTAAACACCGCAATAAAATTAAATTTGGATGATTATACAAAAACTTAAGGACCTAAGCACTTCTAGTGCATATTATTTGATCCAATCATACTCACTTTTTTGAAATATAATTCTCATGGGTTGTACTCATGAGGATTATCAATGTTTGCTGCAAGATCATATGACCAATAAACGAATAAGTTGTATGGTACAAAATCTACATTACATTATCACACATTTCAATTGAAGTCACATCAAATTGAACCGATGATAAAAAAAATTATAAATTTTATCCACCGAAATAATAATATACAGGATTAACAAAATATCAATCAATAAATCTCAAAAAAGCTTATCATGTACTTTTTGTTAGTTAACCAAAAATATTAAAATCGTATCTTGCATAGTTGGAGAAGAGCATATTTGAGTCTGATGTAATATAAAATTAACTTGTGCCCGTTATTTGCACTTAGGAAACAAAATTACCTTTAGAAAGGAAACAAAATAAAAAGAAAAAAGGTGAAGACAAGATTAGAAGCATCACATCATAGGGTGATTCTTCTGTGCTCCGTGCGGAGTTTCGTTAAAATGCTCCATCCGTTTTTTTTAAATTTTTTTTTATTTTTTAATATATTTGATAAGTTAAAAATATGTTTTGGGTTTTCTATTTTACTGATATGTACATGTTTTTGTTATTTGGATTTAAATTCTTTTTATTATATACTTTCTGACACAGGAAGAGAAATTATATTGAGTAAATCTGTATTAAAAATTGACATATTTTAATAAATCTGCATTAAAAATCTGTATTAAAAAATATTCTAAGTAAGTCTATATTAGAATTTTTTTTTAAAAAAAAAACATGCCCGGTGGATGATAAATCGGAGAGGGTAGAATTTTCCCACATGATAATTGCTATCATATAAAAGTAGAACGTATAAATATTTTACACACTCTTTGTAAGGCAACATTGAATAAAATTATAACACGTGCCCGTGAGTGGAAAATTAGTCGTTCTTTTCATAACATGTATAATCGTATATCTTATCTTTATTTTTTTATTTTATACATTTACATTATAACCAACAAAATAAGACAAATATGCATGTAGTGATTTGAAATCACAAAGAAGCACACATTAGAAATGAGAGAATATCATTTCTAAGAAAATAATTCATGAACTCAAATAATCATACGCAGTAAATTTTCCTTCCAAAATATCTGACAAAAATAGACAAAGTGAAATGTATTTTATTTGTAGGAGCACATATGATTTTGACAAGAATAATTTGAATATTAGTTCATATTAAACAAAACAAAATAACTTCTCTCAATAATTAAACTAACATGCATTTAATCTATTACCTGAAAGGAGAGCAATTGTTTCTATGTTCCAAGAATCCAAGTGCCTAGTTCTCCGGGAACTAACTATCACATTTCAACTCATTTCTATCATTCTTTAACACAAAGTCTAGTTTTTCAGGAACTGAACATGCCATCCCCTCTTATTATTATTATTATTATTATTATTTTTTAATCAAAACTGTGGAGGGGAACTTCACAATCCCGGCACCTGAAGCAACATGGGTGGGGCGTCTCCCCAAAGGATGTTCTCCATAAGGATTCGAGCCTCTGACCTTATGGTCTTATGTGTTCTCAGTATCCTTATGGTCCTAGCATGCTTCCACTAGGTCAAACCCATTTGGGTTCTTATTTTCTCTTAGAAAATCATGTCTTTTTATAAGACTAACAAGAATAGTGGTTACACATATGCATATATTGCATCATTATGTACAATACTTATATAACAATAAGTCATTATCTATTATTAAAACCCTTATCGGGGAACTTTTGATTTTCAATCAAGATAATCATATATGATATCAATGTCAAAAATCATCACATTTGTTAGAAGCAAAAAATTACAATATAGGTCATTCACTCCTTGGAATAAGTTCAATCCATTTGCAAATTTTATTTGCTACTTCGGGAGCATATAATTATTTTTGGCTTAATTATGTCACAAGTCCCTGAAGTTTTGGGTACTTTTGTCAGATATCTTTATTCTTTTTTTTTCCAATGTCTGACACCTTAAAGTTACTTATGGGTTTGTTATATATCCTACTACCAATTCTGGCCAATTTTGCTGACATGTAACATCGGATCCTAGTCAGACGCAAGATGTTGGCTATGTGGTGCCGCGTGATGTTACACGGGTGAAAACGACATCTTTATTCAATCTTTTTTTTTTCTTTTTTTCTTTAACTAAACATATAAAAATATTAAGTTTTTAAGTTTTTTAATTTTAAAAAATAAAGGGATCTTCGCCCACGTGGCACCATGTGTTTATCCTTTTGCGTTTGACTAGGATTCTGATATTACATGTCAGCGAAATTGGTCAGAATTAGTAGTATGGGTATGGGAAACCCAGAAGTAACTTCGGGGAGTCAGATATTAAAAAAAAAAGAATATGTACCCAAAACTTCATAAACTTGTGACATAATTAAACCATTATTTTTTACTCGATCTCACTTTCCTTTGTTCCAAAAAATGTAATCAAATCATGTGAATTTTCTAGATTCCACTGATGACTCAATTGACTAGTTCTTCGAGAACTAGCTATGTTACCACTTCTACATATCGTTTTTTGAATGTAAATATTTTTCTCATTCTATCCTTTTCGGTGTAATCATCCGTGTGTATACACACACATCCAAGGCTATAGACATGAAACTGCCGAAAAAGTATTCTCATTAACAATGGTATAAAATAAACGTTCACAATCAAAACCTGATTGCTAAATAATGTGATAATCGTTTGCAATAAGTGTGACATCCTGTATTTTTACATACGTGTATAAATGAATTTTATCAAAATGAATTTTGAGGTTCTGTTTTATAAAGGATTTTCAGATGAATATTTTATGTGAGTAAGAAACAAGGTGTTGATTTTTACGGAGTTTTATAAACAAAATAATTTTTATAGATGTAAAGTGAATAATTTTGTTCAGTTTGGAATAATTTGATCAACAAGAGATGATTTATGATTTTTATTAAGGATGATTCTTATTAGAAATTAATTTCCTTATGGATTTGATAACTTTGAAACTTCATATCTTTTTAAACATAACTCGGAAATTTATGATCTTTATATGAAAATGATCGTATTGAAACGTAAAATTTGAAAATGTAACTTTTAGAATTTTCTGAGTTGATTTATAAAAATTTATTCTCTGAGTTTGTGAAGAACGAATTTTGAGAATATTGATTGTTAAAAATAGCCAGAAAACCTCCAATGAACTTGTCTTTTGAGAATCTCTTATGTGTATGAAAGCATAATTTTGAAAATAATTTGGGGGCTATATCTATGTCCATTCTATGCAGATAACTATTTCACTTTCAAACGGTTTAATTCCTTAATAAGAAATGAGTTTTGTAGAAAAGAAAATTATTGTTATGGCATAAATCTATTATGTGATATGTGTTTGGTTTGATGTGTGTTTGATGAATGATGCATGAGAATAATTGTGTAAGTATGATTCTTTAGAGATATTTGCATCATTGTGTGATTGATGATTATAATGTTCTAAAGTGAATATAATTAGGAAATAAAAAGGTAAGATATGTATGTATATATGTGTGCTACGTATGTATGTATGTATGTAAGCTTAGGATTTTAATTTTTAGGACAAGAAGCCTATAGAATAAGTTGGAACCATTTGGAAATTTAATAAAGTAGAATTGCTGAAAAATGTGAGTTAAGGAAAAAGCCAACCAATAGAAAATAACCTAAGTACCCTAAATTGCTCCTTCTTGTCTAGGTTAGAAGACTCAAACCATGCAAACTTTTCAAGTGCCAAAACTACCCTTCCCATTTGTGCTTGGACCGAAAATTTGTTAAGGGCAAAAGAGGGAGAATACGGTTGCCTATATATATAGGGTTAGCTTAGTTCATTCTCTTCAAACCAAATTCATTCTTCTCCATTTGCATCAAACACTCTTCTAAGAGCCCATTAACTCTTAGAAAGAGAGAGAGAGATAGAGAGAGAGAGAGAGAGAGAGAGAGTGGTGGCCGTGAGGATGAGGAAGGAAGAAGGAGTGGATTCCAAGCTTGATCAAGACTATTCTTTGAAGATCCAAGTGTTAGAAAGCTAGAAGATCATCTTCTCTTTAGGTGGGTGATTCGAAGATCATGAAGAAGTTGTGCTAGTTTAGGTTTTCTTTTGGACTTTGTGATCTTTCTTTTTCTTTGCATGTTGATTCTTATGGCTTAAATGATGAGTGCATGTGTTGTTTGTACTTGATCATGGACTTTTGAGACTAAAAGAAACTTGTAATATGCTAAACAATGGACTTGATGATTCGGTTAATGTTTGTATGATGGATTTTGATGCTTTTTGAAGTAGATCTTAAAGATCTAAAGAGTTGGTTGATATTTTTGTGAGTTTAAAGTAAATTTCTTTGCATGTTAAATTTTCTTACTTAAACCGTGATCCATGATGCATTCATGTGATTATTTGATGAATAAATGTATGATCTAAACTTGATTGATGATAAAGTTGAGATCTTTAGCCTTGCATGTTGGTTTGATGATGAACTTGGTTGATTTGAGTACATGCATGTGATGATCTAAGTCTAATAAGTGAAAAGTTAAGATCTTGAGTCTTGCATGTCAATTTTTAAGTGAAAAGATCATGTTTTTCTTGATGCATGATTCGGTCTTGATGATATGAGTAGGGAAACAAGCTTTCAGAAAATGATTTTCAGTATGAACATGATTTGATCGAAGTGTTTGATCTTGTGCATGTCGAGATTTTTAATAAAAACCTTGTCTTTGTTGTTGATGATATAAAGTGGGTATTATGCTTTGAAAATTGGTCTTGAAAACCTACATGTCTTGATTTTGATTATGTGATTCTTGCATGTTGAAAAAGTGAACAAAAATCTTGTCTTTTTGTATGATGATATTCGGCCAAGATGAAAAGAAGTAGAAAGTCATGTTTGATCATCATTTAGGTTACATGCATGATGAGACTAGTTTAATCTAAGAACTTAAAAGTGCATGCATGAAATAATCAAGGTTTAAAATAATAAAATAATAAAACTTTGAGGTGGCTTGTGACTCAAATTGTTGCTTTGATTCAAGTTAAGAAGATGAATTAAAATTGCTAATTTTTCTTCTTGATGCTCACGGTTTTGAGTCAAAAAGAAAGAAAATGATTTCATTATTTTATGCTTTTATTTGTGCATCAAATCTTTGCAAGATTATATATATATTGCAAGATTATATATATATATATATATATATATATATAACTCGGCCAATGCATGTTCAAGTAGTTGGGAAAATTTTCTTCATGAAATGACCCTTGATAATGACTATATTCCTATGTACATGATGCTATATGTTTGATGGAAGTGATGTGTTGTTTTCTTTAATCTTTTTCGGTTTTTAGATATGAAAATAAATAAGTTGATTTAGTTAATTAAAAAGGAATTTTCATGATATTGATTCAATGATTTCAAGATTTAAAATTTATTGGTGATTAGGAAATAATGACCATGGGTAATTCGGTCTTTGTTGAATTAATTACGAGGCTTAGTTTGAATTATTTTCTTCAGAGTAATTAAGTTAGTCTGTTAAGAATATAATTTGATTAATGATTTTGAATGACTTAAAATGTGACTTGCATTATGTTAGCTTGTGAATGCTTTGAAAATTTAATGTGTTGTTTCTTTGTCATATCTTGGAATTTTGTTTAATGCTTAAGGATAATGATTTTTGTAACAGATACATGAATGTTTTAAATTAAGCTTATAATGAGTGCAATGGATTCTATTTTGACAAAGAGATTGTTTTAGAATTGTTTCAAAGTTTTCCTGGAAACATTTTAATTTTAGATTTGACCTGGATTTGAAATCTTTTGGATATTGGCAATGTGTTTTCAAAAGGGAATTGTTTCAAAGTGTTTTAAAAAAAAACGAAATAATGAATTTATTGAAATCGTTTCTAACGCACGGGAAAAATGTTTTAGTTCGGGTGACGGACGGAAAGGAAATGAGGCAGGACTAGCGACTTGGAAATCTCGGAAAACTCTTGGAGGCCTATATCATTGGAGGTGAGAGAGGGGCTTTCCCTAAGACGCCATGGTATTTAGGTAACATATTAAGATGTTCCAATCATCTCAAAGATTGGACTCCGATCTCATTAAGCGAGGTAGTGTGATAGCAATTGTTTGTTTGGCTGGCTATCCACACGAACAGCTGAGATTGGTTCGTTGCTTATAGCTTGATATGTCCTTGCTGCTGTAATATGATGCAATGTTTTCTAGTTAATTATACATGAACTACTTGATTATCTTAGTATGCGAAATGATTTAGTTATCGATTAAGCACTTATGATACTGTTTGAGAGATGTTTGATACGCCTTGATTATGAGATGATGTGAATGAAACTGCGAAAGTAATGAATTGCGATTGAAAAGAAAGACGAATGATAATAAAGGTTCTGAAAGTGATGAAATACCAAGAGAAAGATGTAAGACCCGGTTGGGCCTAAGTCCTTATTGAATAAGGCAGCCTTGATAAGACATTAAGAAAAGAAATAATGATAAGAGGTATGAAAATGATTGGAAAAGAGATAAGAGCAGAGATTGAGAAAAAGTTGAGATGTAATGAAGATTCCTAAGATTGTGATAAGAAATAACTTATGATGTGAATGAAAGTGTCGTAATGATGATGAGAAAGATGCTGATAAGAATGATGTTGCTGAGCAATAGCTGATGAAAATAATGTTGACGAGATTCATGAGATAAGAGACGTGACGTGAGTTGATCTGTGCTCCTCAGCTGAGAAAGTAAAGTTGAAGTGCTGAAAAGAGTCATGATGCACTACTGTGAAAGCTCACGAGATGTGATGCAAGATGCTGATGTGATTCACGCTCTATCATATGTGATAAAAGAAAAGTAATGTTTTAAACTAATGGTCAGGACTCGTTGAAGGGATGCACCAAGGATGAACCGACCTTAGGATTAAGATGTTAATTAAAACTCTAAAACTCTTAAAAAGACATTGACGAATGCGGTGAGCAATGAGTGCGAAGTAGTGGAGAGGAAGATACCATGGGTATCGGGGATACTCAGGTGGAGATTGCATTAGGGGAGGACAATGACGGTGAAACGTCAAGAAGTCTAGAGTATTTTTATAGGCGGAACGAATCCCACAGGTGACGACGGGTGATCGGTCCCGAAAGGTCGTGGTGATGTTCTGCAGGCCAGCTAGAATTAATACTGTTGCCCCATAGATTGCAAGTTAGAACAGTGAGAGGGACTGGAACGGGGCTCTGTGATTTTGCCACTGTACCGGATTTTCTACAGTGTGCCTTGATTATATGATTTGATTTGAGACTGTACCGGATTTTCTACAGTTCTCCTGGCATTAAGATTTGTTGAGACAGCTATCAAGCCCGCGTGGTAAAGGTCCTGTACTCCTGTTTGCTTCCGACTAGGTTGGGTGGATGACCGAGGAGATGTAGACGTGTGTGCTAACTACGAACGAAACAAGTACCTTGATGATATTCTAATTCCCCAATCATCGATGAACGTGATCCAATAAGACTTGATAAGAAAAGTATAGCAATGATTGCAAGTGTTGAGTAAGATTCATAAGTCAAGTATGAGAAACGACCGCTGAAATAATCGATAAGTCTCAAAATAAATTAAAGAAAGAATTGATAAGAGTTGTAAAAGTCTTATAAGAAAGATATTGGGAATGTTATTACGAGAAGATTGAGCATGAATTTGTGTTTATTTATATGATGATGATGTTCATGTTGTTATTATGGTTTGCATGATGTTTATTATTTTGTCTTAATATTTGCCTATTGTAATTCCACACAGTCGACATTTATTGTTTTGGGTTGCTCACTCTCTCGTGTACATCTGCTTTGTGTTGAAAATTTGTATGTTCTTTAGATGGAAAACATTGCAAGATTTCAGCTCATTCAGGAGATAGGAGCATCTCCATGGAAAGGGGATAATGTACCCATGTCTGCCTATGTTATAGTCTACATAGAGATGGAACGGCGAAGGAAAGATATTATGGAGGAACTTTTAGCTCGTAGGATGGAGGAGGAGAGATCACAAGACAACTCTGCGGAAGAAACCCCTGAGGTGGCAGATGACGACGATTCTGATCTGTGGTCTGTGGCTGACACGAAGGAGTGTCCCAGTGACGAGGATTGGTACCCGGGCCCCGAGGATCTTCCGACAGACGAAGATGAATGAGAGCTTGATCTGCCGAGACTCAGAGTTCGATGGTGAGTCTTAGTATATAAGACTAGAGGATAGGTAAATCCCTCAGAGTAATGTATTCCACTACAAGTTCTTAGTTGCCATAGCTTTATCATGCTGTACCCCGGATAAAGTTTTATTCAGCATTGATGATTCAAAACAAGTTAAATGGGCCTTTATGTTTAAATGATGTTATTATGGACAAGTTTCAAAGTGCGGTGTTTTGTGGCATCTCGGTTTGGAACTTGAAGGATTATAGACAACGTGAGAACACGAGTTTTAATTGTAACCAAGTTTTGAAAAAAAAAATTTTTTTGGCCCAAATTTTCACCATATTTAATTTAAGTAATTGTGTTTTCAAGTTGCCGAATCGGGGTGTTACAGTTGTGGTATCAGAGCAATGGTTGATCTAAGTAACCTTATGCGTGGACTTACATGCCCTGCTTGTGTGATTCTGTGTGTGTTAGTAGTAAGATGGCGATAGATGAGGATAGATGTGCTAAGAGTATGTGGATGCTTTTCTGGAATGCATCGGTTTTCGTCTACAGTAGAACCAAGGAGCAGTGATCAGTGTCGTCATGAGATGTCGATGTGTGATTCGAACCTTCTTTGTTGAATTCCTCTCTGATATGAACCCCTTTTGTTTGTGATGACTGTTGATATTCCGGCAAGTGTACCGGGTCAGCAAGTAATATAGTCGGAAGACCAGTATCGTCCCACAGAGATTGTGTATAGAATTCTATAATTCCTACCTTATTTTAATTATTAGTGAAACTTGCGAATTAATGCTGAAAATTAAATAAGAAATTATGAAGTGAAAACTAAAACTAAACTACAATTAACTTAAGAAAAGCAAATTAAGAATGAAAAAGAATGAGATGGGAAAAGCGTTAGGAATCCGGTTTCATTGTAGAATCTAGTTTACTAGTTATGAACCTCTGTTTTTCTTTTGAATCAACAACAATTTCAGATTTTACAATTACCAAATCTCTTCAACAATTGTGTTTCCCAATCAATTATTACCCTTAATCTCTTAAGTAGTTAACAATCAATTAGTCATTCATTAAGTTCGCTGAAATTTAATGTTATACAATCAACAAAAGTATCTCTACCTATGAACGATTGTAAAGCTTGATTACTATGGTCATACCAAATCCCTAATTTATCAATTGAGGAATTAGGTTCCCAAAACACAAACGGGCCCTTATTCATGTTAAACAATAAAAACACAATCAAGCAATTGATTCAATTGAAAGACAGCAATTCATAACGATCATAAACAAAACGATTCAAACAAATCCACCATCATCCTAACTGGGGTTTTAGTTACATATGATTAAGAATGAAAAGTAAGAGATAAGAGAAGAACCCATAGTCATAGACAACTCTTGAGCCTTCAATAATCTTCAATCTCCAAGGCGGATCTCTCCGGTTGTTGATCTCCGATCCTTTCTCTCCTACAAAAACTCTCTTTTTCAATGTAATCTCTCCTAAAAACTGTTGAACAACTACTGTAAAACCTAATTTTCATGTTACAAATCTTTTATGGACTGAATCCTCCAAGGAAATACTGAATTGGGCCTTCTCTGATGCACGCGCGCCCCAGGCGCACGCGATCTTGCGCCCCAGGCGCGCGCTATCTGATGGAAATTCCTCTGTTCTAATCGGCGCGCCCCAGGCGCACCCGTCCTCTCGCCCCAGGCGCGCAGGTCTGCTGACTGGTGCTCCTTTTGAATCAGCACGCCCGTCCCCGCACCTCAGGCGCGTGGGGTAGGTCCCGGCTCCGTTTTGCTCCGTTCTTTTTTCATTTGCAAGATCTTTTTGTCCTCTTTTCAGGTGCATAAATATTTTCTCCATTTGAGCTCCAAAAAGTACCTGAAACACTAGCAAACAGATCAGAACGTTCAAAGGATTCACAACTACTAACTATTTCTAAAAACTAACAAAAAGCCTACAAAATACTCGAGAAACAAGCCCAACACTTAGTAAAATGGAGTCTAAATCATGTTCAAAACACTATATATTAGACCCAAATCACTCCCCCAAACTTAGCATTTTGCATGTCCCAGGCAAAAGTAAAATAAAATTCTAAACAAAAGACAAACTCCCTAAATCAACATGTATACACCTCATCTAAGACTTCGACTCATAACTCTAACACTTATTATCACAAACTATTTACACAATTACAAACTAGTTAGAGTAACAAACCCAATCAGAACTCAAGACTAGTGAACACTCTCAACCTCTCAAATGTTTCTCTCAAAAGTGTATACGGGTAATATTTCATTTAAGCACACAAGTTCATCAATGATAAAGTGCTACCATATGCTTGACCATAGACCAACATCTCCACTGAAATCATCGATTGCACACAAAAATCAAAAGGTCTTAATATTGGTTGTAATGGGGTCTGGCTAAAGTGTTAGGTGGGATAAAAGAAAGAAGGAATAATGAACTAAGGGATAAATGCAAAAACACATTCCCCTAGAAATCATGAATGAGCAACTAGTAATATTACAATGAATCACAACTCAATTCACAACTTTATTATTCTTCTCACTTTTCAATTTTTCCTCTACTCTCTTCCTTTTCACTTTCATTCAATTTATTTTTTTTTCATTGGAAGAGAAGTAGGCACATAATCACTTTTCATTCTCTTTCTCTTTTCTTTTACATCACATTCCACTTAATTGCTCATCCAAAATTCCTAAGGTACTCACAAAGAATAATGCAATCAATGCAGGGTACCAAAGAAAAATCATATAATATCATTAGGCTCAAAGTGGGCAACTAAGAGAAAAGGTATCAATGCAAAACATCTGAAGGCCTCAAAAACACAACCTAGGTGCCTTAATCATTTTCATGCATGCAATCAATCATCAATTTTGAAATGGTCACAGGTCAAGTTCTAGAGCACAATCATCAAAGAGAACACACTCATGAAAGAATAGGGGTCTGAATATCAGAAAAAATCAATAACATTCATACCCCTCAATAAAAGGCTCAAAACCTCACAGGGCTAAAGTCAGTTCACTAATCACAAGTTCTGAAAGCATTTGTCAAAATAACCAGTTCACAACCATATTTACAACTCAATCAAATAGAGTCAAAAGTCAATGAGTCTAAGTCCTAAACTAAGTATGTACATGCATCATCAGAGAAAAAGTCCTAAGGTTAGAAAAATTACCTACTCTTGCTAAGGACACAAACCAATACCAATATGGGAGAAAAATTCAGATCTGAAAAATTTTTATTTTGTATATTCTCCCCCAAACTTAGATGTTGGCTTGTCCTCAAGCAAACTAATCTAGCCTAAAACTACAAAATAAAAATGAAAAACTACCTAAGAATGCAGGACAAATTTTTTAGTGAGGTACACAGGCTAGAATAGGAAGTTGGAAACTAATAAGAAGCAAGCAGGAGTGCAATTCCCCCAAACTTGATCTGGCACAGCCTGGCGCGCCTGGGGCGCGCGACCACGTGCGCCTGGGGCGCACGAGGTCTGTACCGCAAATTTTTTTTTTTAAAAAACTAAATTGCTCTACATGGGTTGCCTCCCAAAAAGCGCTTGTTTAACGTCGCGAGCCTGACGCATCGCCCCTTTGCAGGGGCAAGGGAAAGACAAAGAACTAAGGGTCTTGGAAATGCACGGTGGTTGGGTTCCTATCCACCGGACCTCCCAAATATGGCTTAAGTCTCTAACTATTGACCTTGAAAATCACACCCTCCCTGGGATCCTTAATTGCAATAGCTTCGAAAGGAAAAACCTCCTCTATCACAAAAGGGCCAGACCACCTGGATTTCAGCTTTCCTAGAAAAAGCCTCATCCTAGAATTATACAACAAGACAAGCTGCCCTTTTTCAAAAACTCTAGGAATTATCTTACTATCATGATGTTTCATAGCCAATTCCTTCAATTTATAAGACCAACTATATGCCTGCTCCCTGAACTCATCTAGTTCATGGAGCTGCAAAAGTCTTTTAGCACCTGCTTGTTGCAAATCCATGTTAAGAAGTCTAGTTGCCCAATAAGCCTTATGAGCTAGCTCAACAGGCAAATGACAACTCTTTCCAAAAACCACCTGGAAGGGTGACATCCCCAAAGGGCTCTTAAAAGCTGTCCTATAGGCCCATAATGCATCATCTAGTTTCCTAGACCAGTCCTTTCTAGACCCATTAACTATTTTTTCTAAAATTCGCTTCAGCTCATGATTGGACACTTCTACTTGGCCACAAGTTTGAGGATGGTATGGTGTAGAAACTTTATGGTGTACCTCATACTTGGCCAAGACCTTCTCTAACACCCTATTGCAAAAGTGAGTACCATTGTCACTAACGAGAACACGAGGCACCCCAAATCTATTAAAAACATTTTTCTTTACAAAATTCACCACTATTTTGGCATCATTAGTGGGACATGCGAGTGCCTCAACCCATTTGGACACATAGTCCACTGCAACAAGGATATACCTATTTCCATAAGAAGGAGGAAAGGGACCAACAAAGTCAATCCCCCAAACGTCAAAGATTTCCACCTCCAAAATACTTTGAAGAGGCATCTCATTCCTTCGGGAGATATTACCTGTTCTTTGGCACCTATCACATTGCATCACAAAATTCCTGGCATCTTTAACAATGGTTGGCCAATAATAGCCACTTTGCAAAATTTTTGTAGCTATTTTATCAAAACTAAAATGACCAGCATAATGTGAAGCATGACAGTGCTTTAAGATATCAGGTATTTCTTCATTAGTCACACATCTCCTTAGAACCCCATCAATCCCCCGACGAAACAGGAAAGGCTCATCCCACGCATAAAACTTGACATCATGTAAAAACTTTTTCTTTTGTTGGTAAGTCAAGTCTTTGGGGGTGACCTTAGCTGCGTGAAAGTTGGCGATATCTGCATACCATGGTTGGTTAGCAGCCACCACCAAAAGCTTTTCATCAGGGAATTCATCCTTAATAGGTACTTCCTTTTCACTAGCAACACCTTGCTCTATAGGGATCCTAGACAAATGGTCTGCTATAACATTTTGTACCCCATTTTTGTCCTTTATTTCAATATCGAACTCCTGTAATAACAGGATCCACCTTATCAGCCTTGGCTTAGCATCTTGCTTAGCCAAAAGGTGCCTTAGAGCTGCATGGTCAGTATAAACAATAACCTTAGACCCTATCAAATAAGATCTAAACTTATCCATAGCAAAAATCACAGCTAGAAACTCTTTTTCAGTAGTCGTGTAATTAATTTGAGCCTTATTTAGCACACGACTAGCATAATATATGACATGAAACACTTTATTCTTTCGCTGTCCTAGCACTGCACCTATGGCGAAATCACTTGCATCGCACATAAGTTCAAACGGTTCATTCCAATCAGGTGGAATCACCACAGGAGCAGATACTAGTCTCTTTCTCAATTCATTAAAGGAGTTCATGCATGCATCATCAAATTTAAGTTCGGCATCTTTCTCTAGTAAATTACAAAGGGGTTTGGCTATTTTGGAAAAATCTTTTATGAACCTCCGGTAAAAATCGACATGTCCCAGAAAACTCCTAACCCCTTTGACATTCACTGGAGGAGGTAGATTCTCAATAACAGAAATTTTAGCTTTGTCTACATCAATGCCTCTCTCTGAAATGAGGTGCCCCAAAACTATCCCTTCCTTAACCATGAATTGGCATTTCTCCCAGTTAAGGACAAGGTTAGTTTCTTGACACCTCCTTAGGACCTGCTCTAGATTATGCAAACAGTTATCAAACGAGGACCCAAAGACTGAGAAGTCATCCATAAAAACCTCGATGAACTTTTCAACCATATCGGAGAAGATGGCAAGCATACACCTTTGAAAGGTCGCAGGTGCATTGCATAAGCCAAAGGGCATTCTCCTATATGCGAAAACTCCAAAGGGACAAGTAAAAGCTGTTTTTTTTTTGTCTTCGGGGTCCACAACAATCTGGTTATAGCCGGAATAACCATCTAAAAAGCAATAAGACTCATGTCCGGCTAGTCTCTCTAACATTTGGTCCATAAAAGGGAGAAGGAAGTGGTCCTTGCGGGTGACACTATTAAGTTTTCTATAATCAATGCAAACGCGTCACCCAGAGACAGTGCGGGTCGGAATTAATTCATTATTTTCATTTTTAACAACTGCCAACCCGCCCTTCTTAGGAACCACCTGCACTGGGCTGACCCAAGTGCTGTCTCAGATTGGATATATGATCCCAGCATCCAACAATTTTACCACCTCTTTCCGAACCACCTCTTGCAGAGTAGGATTTAACCTCGCTGTGGTTGAATCACAGGCTTAAAATTCTCCTCCAAGAGAATCTTATGCATGCAAAAAGAGGGGCTTATTCCTTTTAAATCTGAGACATTCCATCCAATTGTAGTTTTATAATGCCTTAACACTCTTAATAATTTTTCAGTTTCAGTTTCTGTTAAGGCAGCATTTATGATAACAGGAAAATACTCAGTTTCATCAAGGAAAACATACCTGAGGCCCAGTGGTAACACCTTGAGCTTTAGTTTTTGCCGGGCTTCCTTTTCATTAACCTTGAGATCCTTGGGTTCCTTGCCACCCTTGACCTCTTGCACCGCATCAAAGTGCTTCCTTATTGTCTGAGCTTCTACATCTTCCTCCCCCTCAGTGACTAGTGCAGCTTCAACCGAATCTTCATAGCACATCTCATCCCACACTGAGTCGACAATGGACTCAATCATATCCAGCCGCAAGCACTGATCATCCCCCAATGGGTGCTTCATGGAGTCATAAACATTAAAAATGACCTTCTCATCTTGCACCCGGAGCATAAGCTCACCATTCTGTACATCAATCAATGCTCTCCCTGTTGCTAAGAAAGGCCTCCCCAAAAGAAGTGGGATATCCTGATCCTCATCCATGTTTAAGATCACAAAATCTGCAGGAAAGATGAACTTGTCCACCTTGACAAGCACATCTTTCACCTTCCCATAGGGTCGCTTTATGGAGCGATCTGCTAGCTGGAGTGTCATCATAGTGGGCTGAATTTCACCAATCCCTAGCCTCTTAAAGATAGATAGAGGCATAAGGTTGATGCTGGCTCCCAAATCACATAAAGAACGGCCAATATCCATTCCCCCAATGTTGCAAGGGATAGTGAAGCACCCAGGATCCTTTAACTTCTGTGGCAATTTCTTCTGCAGGATGGCACTACACTCTTCTGTTAGCAGCACTGTCTCATTATCCCTCACTTCCTTTTGTTGGTGAGCAGTTCCTTCATAAATTTGGCATATCTAGGCATTTGCTCAAGAGCTTCAGCAAACGGGATGTTTATCTGAAGCTGCTTGAACACTTCCATAAAACGGGCAAACTGCTTCTGGTTCTCTTCTTTTTTCAAACGTTGAGGGAATGGTACTCGGGGCATATCTGGCTTACTCTTAGGCTTCTCCGGAGGTGTCTCTTGGCTTTTGTCTTCTGAGTCAGATGGTTGCACTACATGATTCTCTGCTCCTGACTTCTGATTCTGAGGTTCTTCATTAATCACCCTATCATCACTCTTCCCCTGTGGCTCAGTGTAGGATGTACCACTTCGGAGAGTGATGGCTTGGCAATTAGTCCCATCAGTAGATCTGTCTGAATGCAATGTCTCTAAACTCTTCTGAATCTGGCCCACGTTTTCTTCTAAACTACGGATATTTTCACCCTGGCTGGCAAAAGTGGCTCTAACTTCACCCATTAAAATTTCAGTCTGGTGGCACAATCTTTCAATTGCCCTCTCCCATGGCTGTGGCTATGCTGGAGGGCTTGGCGGAGGAGTAGATAAAGGACTGTCAGAGCATGTCTAATATGAATCGGAGCTACAAGTAGACAAGGCAAATGCAGTCGTTGGTGTGTCTTTCCTTGGTTGACTTGAAATGATCCATTTTGCCATCAACCCAATAAGCTGTTTCATCTCTGAGTGCTGCTCAATGACTGTTTGCGTTTCAGGAAGTGGCTCCCTTGGCTGGATAATATCTTTTTCTATCTCTTCCTGACTACTGCTGTTTGCCATTGCCTCTATGATCTCTCTGGCTTCTTCAATAGTTTTCTTCACAAGAGACCCACCGGCTGCAATATTAATCATCTCTTTATCTGACTTCTTCAACCCATCGTAGAATACTCTGAGTTGCAACCATTCTGCCATAGCATGAGTCAGACACTTCTTAAGTAGCAAATGGAATCTCTCCCAAGCCTCATATAATGTCTCAGTCTCTTGTTGAGTAAAGGAATTGATGTCCTTCCTCAACTTAGTTTGTGTGGTTTGTGGAAAATACTTGTCTAAGAATTTGCGGACAAGAATTTCCCATGAAGTCAAACTCCCTGGAGGCTGTTTAAGAATCCATGACCTTGCTTCTGCTTTTAAAGAGATCGGGAAGAGTCTCATGCGAATGGCTTCATCGGAGGCACCATTAATCTTAAAGAGGTTCAACAGGCCCAGAAAATATGCGATATGCTCTGTTGGATCCTCTTGAGGACTACCACCAAACTTCTCTCCCTTGGTTAAATTGATGTATTCGGCTGGAATTTCAAATTGGAGTGCTTTGATAGGTGGATGCACAACACTTGATGCACAGGCATCCAAACTGATAGTGGCGTAATCCTCAATGGTTTTCTTCCTTTGTGTCTCTTCTTCCACCAATTTAGCCATCCTCTTCTTCTCTTTTTGTGCCAACCTTCTTCTCTTCTTTGCACTATAGTGAGGGGGAGTACTAGGTGTTACTGGTGTGCCAAGCGCAGGTTCACCTGAAGGAGTAGAACTCATGGCAAAAAGGTTAGTAGCACCTGTTATAAAAAAAATAAAACTAAACTATAAAGACAAGTTGCACTAAGTAACTAAATAATAAGTACCAAAAATTATAGAGAACTAACTACAATCCCCGGCAACGGCGCCAAAAACTTGTTGATATTCCGGCAAGTGTACCGGGTCAGCAAGTAATATAGTCGGAAGACCAGTATCGTCCCACAGAGATTGCGTATAGAATTCTATAATTCCTACCTTATTTTAATTATTAGTGAAACTTGCGAATTAATGCTGAAAATTATGTTGGAAGTCAAGCTTTCCCAAGGACTTCAAGTGCAATCATTAGATGGTTTTGATGATAACAAACTCAAGATTCTCAAGTTCATATCAAGTGCTATCACAAGATCTTCATCATTCAAGTCCAAGCTTTAAGTTGAAGATTCAAGCAAATGAAGTTGAAGATTCAAGCAAGTTTTTAGCCTTTCCCTTAGGACATCATGTAAGATAATGAAGTCAAGGTTTATATTATGTTAAAAGGCCAATATAAGTTTTTCTAAAATATATTTTTCATTTAAAGGAGAAGAAAAAGAAGTTATGTGAAAATCAGTTTTTATCTTAGTTTTGGTGAAAATATCTGATGTTACAAAACTCTGAATATTTTTATGTATACAAGAAGGAGTAATCGATTACTTGTCTGAGTTAATCGATTAACCTTGTTGCATCATAGAAAAATCAGAGAGCTTGTAATCGATTAAGTGAACTTTGCTAATCCATTACTTTCTGTATGAGAGTAATCGATTACCTGGCTCAAGTAATCGATTAAAATTGTTGCATCATATATTTTCCTGAGACAAAGTAATCGATTACTTGTCTTGTAGTAATCGATTACATGATGTTGCATCATATAAAAATCAGAGGCTCTGTAATCGATTATTAGAATAGTGGTAATCGATTATATGAGTTGCATCATATATTAAACAGAAGTGAAGTAATCGATTACATGCATGTGATAATCGATTACTGGTTTTTAAAATGAATTTCAAAGTTTCTATTTTTAAAGGGATAATCGATTACCTCCCTCAAGTAATCGATTACCTCAAGTTTTATTGAAAAACGTGTCATAATCATTTTGATTATTTCCTGATTTGTTTTTATATAAAAGATTCTGATTTATTTTATAAAATTCGAAAATGATTTTAAATTTGAATTATTTCCTTTTTCATTTTAAGAATCAAATCTTTGTTTTATTTTCTAAATCTTTTTTATTTGGTTTTGATTTTAAAACTTAAATTATTTTATTTCCAAAATCGTTTTTGATTTGATTCTGATTCCTTTTTCAAATTCAAAATCCAAATTTCAAATCTTTGGTTTTAATTCTTAAATCTTTTATTTTATTCTTTGATTTGTTTTGATTTCAAAACTAACTCTATTTATTTGTTTTTCAAAATCATTTCAACACTTCTACATTTTCAACAATCTGATATTCACGCTTTTTCTCTTCTTCTCCATTATTCTCTGTTCTTCACGTTCAGATATTTTTTTGAGAAAACAAAACCTTGTGTTGGCCTTGTAACGTTTTTCATTTGACTTCATTATCCTAGTGCTTAATTGTTGTACCTGTGTTGCTTAGAACACATAATTGTTAGAGTGGCATATTATTGTTGTATCCGCACTATTAAGAGTGCACTATAGGTCTTGTACCAATCATTCATATCCGTAACCAGTGTTGTAAAGGGGTGTGTGACCCTTAGTGACTAGGGAGTGAATCTCCTAGTGCGAGCGTGCTGCGTTCGTGGTTGTAGGGTGAGGAACCCTTTGTTGTGTGGGTAGTGCTAGACGAACGGTAGGGCACCTAGTAGTTAGGCTATTTGGAAATCTAGGAAAGGTTTTCCTAGTTGTGTATCGAGGTCCCTAGCGAAAGGAGGTTCCTAGTAGCTTGCGGGGCGCTCTGGTTGTACTTGGGGACGCGTGGCGTCTTGGTTTAGTGAAAAGCTCAAGCGGGTCGCTTGGGGACTGGAGTAGGCCGGGTTTGCCGAACCAGGATAAAATCACCGGTGCAATCTCTTCTATCCCTTATCTCTTTATTTTCCGCTGTTATATTTATTTGTTGCGCATCATATCGATTATTTTCATAATAATTAATTTAAAAGATTTTAAATTAATTAGCGCGGTATCATTCGTTTTCGTTGTTCTTATTTTAATTCGTATCCGCGCATATTAGTTTTCATAATATTATTAATATTATTCGCTTTCGTGCAATCGTTTTCATCATTATATTTTTTTCCGCTGCAAAATCTCTTTAAGTTTATTGAAAACGTTTTAAAGCGAATATTTTCCAATGTTTTTATAAACACCCAATTCACCCCCCCTCTTGGGTGTCGGCTGCTAATCCTATCAATAATTCTAACAAATTAAATAAGAAATTATGAAGTGAAAACTAAAACTAAACTACAATTAACTTAAGAAAATCAAATTAAGAATGAAAAAGAATGAGATGGGAAAAGCGTTAGGAATCCGGTTTCATTGTAGAATCTAGTTTACTAGTTATGAACCTCTGTTTTTCTTTTGAATCAACAACAATTTCAGATTTAACAATTACCAAATCTCTTCTACAATTGTGTTTCCTAATCAATTATTACCCTTAATCTCTTAAGCAGTTAACAATCAATTAGTCATTCATTAAGTTCGCTGAAATTTAATGTTATACAATCAACAAAAGTATCTCTACCTATGAACGATTGTAGAGCTTGATTACTATGGTCATACCAAATCCCTAATTTATCAATTGAGGAATTAGGTTCCCAAAACACAAACGGGCCCTTATTCATGTTAAACAATAAACACAATCAAGCAATTGATTCAATTGAAAAACAGCAATTCATAACAATCATAAACAAAACGATTCAAACAAATCCACCATCATCCTAACTGCGGTTTTAGTTACACATGATTAAGAATGAAAAGTAAGAGATAAGAGAAGAACCCATAGTCATAGACAACTCTTGAGCCTTCAATAATCTTCAATCTCCAAGGCGGATCTCTCCGGTTGTTGATCTCCGATCCTTTCTCTCCTAAAAAAACTCTCTTTTTCAATGTAATCTCTCCTAAAAACTGCTGAACAACTACTGTAAAACCTAATTTTCATGTTACAAATCTATTATGGACTGAATCCTCCAAGGAAGTACTGAATTGAGTCTTCTCTGATGCACGCGCGCCCCAAGCGCACGCGATCTCGCGCCCCAGGCGCGCACTATCTGATGGAAATTCCTCTGTTCTAATCGGCGCGCCCCAGGCGCACCCGTCCTCGCGCCCCAGGCGCGCAGGTCTGCTGACTGGTGCTCCTTTTGAATCAGCACGCCCGTCCCCGCCCCTCAGGCGCGCGGGGTAGGTCCCGGCTCCGTTTTGCTTCATTCTTTTTCCATTTGCAAGATCTTTTCAGGTCCATAAATATTTTCTCCACTTGAGCTCCAAAAAGTACCTGAAACACTAGCAAACGGATTAAAACGTTCAAAGGATTCACAACTACTAACTATTTCTAAAAACTAACAAAAAGCCTACAAAATACTCGAGAAACAAGCCCAACACTTAGTAAAAGGGAGTCTAAATCATGTTCAAAACACTATATATTAGACCCAAATCAATGACCTTTATGCTATTAATAGTAGATCTTGTCCTGTGACTAGAACTATCCTTTTCTCGTTGAAGCTTTTCTTGTGTAAACCCTATGCGTTACCAAATTGCTTTGGCATGATGTTTGAAAAAGCCTTTTCTGAAAATCTCAAACCATGTTCTGTCAAAGAAACTTGACAAAGCTGTGATTGCTGATGAACCCGAAGTTTCCTCTTTTGATCTTTGACCAGACATTTATCCTTTCCTAAAGTCTTGGTGGAAATTTTGGACCCTGACACCCCATACCAGTCAAGTAGATGTCCCTAAATTAGGAAGTGGGTTGTGAAGTGTTGTTAAGCAAAAGTTGCAAAGATCAAAGAGAATGAGGATTAGTTGGTCGGAATGAAGGGATGTATGAGTTTTGGAGAAAAATAGGAATACCCTTTTGAGCCTTAAATAAGTGGCGAATTATGTAAAGTGATTAGGACTAAGAGCTTTGATGCCGGGTTAGTCAAAATGATGGTCTAGGTGGTGACAAGATGAGGAAGAATTTAAGGTGACATTTAGAATTTGAAGTCATAAGTGTATTGATTGGAATCGGAAAATGGTTAAACAAAGTTGAATAGGTAATAATATGATGAAAACGAACTGATGAGGTGGTGGAATTCATGGATGGAACCCTTAAGTCTTGACCAAAGTTAGGCTGAAGAACTAAGGTCTGATGTTTTAATGAATAATAGGTTCCTGAATTGAAGAAATTTTGATGGTTCAGAATATGAGATAAATCATGGAAGATGGAAAAAGGTTTAGAATACTTAAGTTATGTGATTAAGTGCTTGAGATAGGGAGTGAGATAGTACATGTTCCTTAAAGATTAGTGATTGTTAGAGTAAAAGGAAGATGAAATGGTGACCGTAGAGGTCTGATAAGGACAATTACTTGGTGAGATATAAGGCAACAAGAGGATAGATTGAAGCAAAGTGATGAGAAATTTTGTAAGATTGACCAAAAAGTGGTGAGGGATGAGAGTTTTTAGAGGATAAGTCTGTGATAATGAATGTGGTGTATAGAGATATGATTTATTTAAGTTGGGGAGTAAATGGAGATGCGAGATTTTGGGAAGTAACTCGTTTAGGCTTAAACTGATGAAAATAATTCAACCCTTAAGTGTGGTAGTGTCTTGACCCCAAATGAATGTAATCATGGTATTCTTTGGATGCTGTTTTGATGCCATTGAACCCCCTCAGTCTTTTGTTATCAGTGAGACCGTATTGTTTGTACCCCATTATATTTGTTATTAAAAGTACCTCAAGAGATTACTTTTGCAAGTAATCACTCTGATTCGCTCTTAAGAACGATGAATAGATGGTGCATATTCAAAGATGTGACGATTGCTGTAGTTAAAGAGGAAAAGAATCACTTCAAAGAGCTACGCGTTCACAGATCAGACAAACTCTGCGCAACATTTCTCGAGGACGAGAAATCTTTAAGTTGAGGAGAATGTGACATCCTGTATTTTTCCATACGTGCATAAATGAATTTTATCAAAATGAATCTTGAGGTTCTGTTTTATAAAGGATTTTCAGATGAATATTTTATGTGAGTAAGAAACAAGGTGTTGATTTTTACGGAGTTTTATAAACAAAATATTTTTTATAGATGTAAAGTGAATAATTTTGTTGAGTTTGGAATAATTTGATCAACAAGAGATGAGTTATGATTTTTTATTAAGGATGATTCTTATTAGAAATTAATTTCCTTATGGATTTGATAACTTTGAAGCTTCATATCTTTTTAACCGTAACTCGGAAATTTATGATCTTTATATGAAAACGATCGTATTGAAAAGTAGAATTTGAAAATGTAACTTTTAGAATTTTCTGGGTTGATTTATAAAAATTTATTCTCTGAGTTTGTGAAGAACGAATTTTGAGAATATTGGTTGTTAAAAATAGCCAGAAAACCTCAAATGAACTTGTCTTTTGAGAATCTCTTATGTGTATGAAAGCATAATTTTGAAAATAATTTGGGGGCTATATCTATGTCCATTCTATGCAGATTACTATTTCACTTTGAAACGGTTTAATTCCTTAATAAGAAATGTGTTTTGTAGAAAAGAAAATTATTGTTATGGCATAAATCTATTATGTGATATGTGTTTGGTTTGATGTGTGTTTGATGAATGATGCATGAGAATAATTGTGTAAGTATGATTCTTTAGAGATATTTGCATCATTGTGTGAATTGATGATTATAATGTTCTAAAGTGAATATAGTTAGGAAATAAAAAGGTAAGATATGTATGTATATATGTGTGCTACGTATGTATGTATGTATGTAAGCTTAGGATTTTAATTTTTAGGACAAGAAGCCTATAGAATAAGTTGGAACCATTTGGAAATTTAATAAAGTAGAATTGGTGAAAAATGTGAGTTAAGGAAAAAGCCAACCAATAGAAAATAACCTAAGTACCCTAAATTGCTCCTTCTTGTCTAGGTTGACAAGACTCAAACCATGCAAACTTTTCAAGTGCCAAAACTACCCTTCCCATTTGTGCTTGGACCGAAAATTTGTTAAGGGCAAAAGAGGGAGAATACGGATGCCTATATATATAGGGTTAGCATAGTTCATTCTCTTCAAACCAAATTCATTCTTCTCCATTTGCATCAAACACTCTTCTAAGAGCCCATTAACTCTTAGAAAGAGAGAGAGAGAGAGAGAGAGAGAGAGTGGTGGCCGTGAGGAAGAGGAAGGAAGAAGGAGTGGATTCCAAGCTTTATCAAGACTATTCTTTGAAGATCCAAGTGTTAGAAAGCTAGAAGATCATCTTCTCTTTAGGTGGGTGATTCGAAGATCATGAAGAAGTTGTGCTAGTTTAGGTTTTCTTTTGGACTTTGTGATCTTTCTTTTTCTTTGCATGTTGATTCTTATGGCTTAAATGATGAGTGCATGTGTTGTTTGTACTTGATCATGGACTTTTGAGACTAAAAGAAACTTGTAATATGCTAAACAATGGACTTGATGATTCAGTTAAGGTTTGTATGATGGATTTTGATGCTTTTTGAAGTAGATATTAAAGATCTATAGAGTTGTTTGATATTTTTGTGAGTTTAAAGTAAATTTCTTTGCATGTTAAATTTTCTTACTTAAACCGTGATCCATGATGCATTCATGTGATTATTTGATGAATAAATGTATGATCTAAACTTGATTGATGATAAAGTTGAGATCTTTAGCCTTGCATGTTGGTTTGATGATGAACTTGGTTGATTTGAGTACATGCATGTGATGATCTATGTCTAATAAGTGAAAAGTTAAGATCTTGAGTCTTGCATGTCAATTTTTAAGTGAAAAGATCATGTTTTTCTTGATGCATGATTCGGTCTTGATGATATGAGTAGGGAAACAAGCTTGCAGAAAATGATTTTCATTATGAACATGATTTGATCTAAGTGTTTGATCTTGTGCATGTCGAGATTTTTAATAAAAACCTTGTCTTTGTTGTTGATGATATAAAGTGGGTATTATGCTTTGAAAATTGGTCTTGAAAACCTACATGTCTTGATTTTGATTATGTGATTCTTGCATGTTGAAAAAGTGAACAAAAATCTTATCTTTTGTATGATGATATTCGGCTAAGATGAAAAGAAGTAGAAAGTCATGTTTGATCATCATTTAGGTTACATGCATGATGAGACTAGTTTAATCTAAGAACTTAAAAGTGCATGCATGAAATAATCAACGTTTAAAATAATAAAATAATAAAACTTTGAGGTGGCTTGTGACTCAAATTGTTGCTTTGATTCAAGTTAAGAAGATGAATTAAAATTGCTAATTTTTCTTCTTGATGCTCACGGTTTTGAGTCAAAAAGAAAGAAAATGATTTCATTATTTTATGCTTTTATTTGTGCATCAAATCTTTGCAAGATTATATATATAACTCGGCCAATGCATGTTCAAGTAGTTGGGAAAATTTTCTTCATGAAATGACCCTTGATAATGACTACATTCCTATGTACATGATGCTATATGTTTGATGGAAGTGATGTGTTGTTTTCTTTAATCTTTTTCGGTTTTTAGATATGAAAATAATTAAGTTGATTTAGTTAATTAAAAAGGAATTTTCATGATATTGATTCAATGATTTCAAGATTTAAAATTTATTGGTGATTAGGAAATAATGACCATGGGTAATTTGGTCTTTGTTGAATTAATTACGAGGCTTAGTTTGAATTATTTTCTTGAGAGTAATTAAGTTAGCCTGTTAAGAATATAATTTGATTAATGATTTTGAATGACTTAAAATTTGACTTGCATTATGTTAGCTTGTGAATGCTTTGAAAATTTAATGTGTTGTTTCTTTGTCATATCTTGGAATTTTGTTTAATGCTTAAGGATAATGATTTTTGTAACAGATACTTGAATGTTTTAAATTAAGCTTATAATGAGTGCAATGGATTCTATTTTGACAAAGAGATTGTTTTAGAATTGTTTCAAAGTTTTCCTGGAAACATTTTAATTATAGATTTGACCTGGATTTGAAATCTTTTGGATATTGGCAATGTGTTTTCAAAAGGGAATTGTTTCAAAGTGTTTTAAAAAAAAAAAAACGAAATAATGAATTTATTGAAATCGTTTCTAACGCACGGGAAAATGTTTTAGTTCGGGTGACGGACAGAAAGGAAACGAGGCAGGACTAGCGACATGGAAATCTCGAAAAACTCTTGGAGGCCTATATCATTGGAGGTGAGAGAGGGGCTTTCCCTAAGATGTCGTGGTATTTAGGTAACATATTAAGATGTTCCAATCATCTCAAAGATTGGACTCCGATCTCATTAAGCGCGGTAGTGTGATAGCAATTGTTTGTTTGGCTGGCTATCCACACGAACAGCTGAGATTGGTTCGTTGCTTATAGCTTGATATGTCCTTGCTGCTGTAATATGATGCCATGTTTTCTAGTTAATTATACATGAACACTTTGATTATCTTAGTATGCGAAATGATTTAGTTATTGATTAAGCACTTGTGATACTGTTTGAGAGACGTTTGATACGCCTTGATTATGAGATGATGTGAATGAAACTGCGAAAGTAATGAACTGCGATTGAAAAGAAAGGCGAATGATAATAAAGGTTCTGAAAGTGATGAAATACCAAGAGAAAGATGTAAGACTCGGTTGGCCTAAGTCCTTATTGAATAAGGCAGCCTTGATAAGACATTAAGAAAAGAAATAATGATAAGAGGTATGAAAATGATTGGAAAAGAGATATTGTAACACTCCTTATATATCATCTTACTTTATAAGAAAAGTAATAAGTTTATGATTACTTGGACTTGCTATTATTGGAAAAAGATCTGAAAATAAGAACTTTCCCTTCCCTTGAAAATTCCTTTTCACAAATACTTGATTTATAATGAAGTTGACTAATAAAATCAGAGTTTTCGAAAACATAGTAAAATACTCATATTATACTCCCCAAAATATATCAAGTATAACAAGTCCACGGATACCAAATAAATATTATTATTAAACTAAATTCCTCTTGTAAATACCTCTTTCAAAATATGTATCATATAAATTCTATTAAAAATAGAAATGTTATAGAGCTGGTCACTGGTCCTCTGTCCAAGCATCCATCTGGTCGGATCCTCGATATCTGCACGAAGGGTTCATATCCCGCTCTTTCTATACTCTGAATGCACCTAAGGGACATCTCCCTTAACTGACTTTGGTGCAAGCTAGATACACGATCAACACCTAATAAGGGCATGGGGGTTAGCTATACATATTCGCATAATCAAATGAGAATAAAACTAACATCCACAAGTCAACATGTAGCAAACCATGATGCATAACCATATGAGCACACCCGGTTAATTATAATAATTCTTTCAATGCAGGTGGCATGATGCATGATTTTCTCCCACAACTGAGGCCTCTAACAAAGTCCATCTTGGACGTCCATCCAATACACCGTTGTGTTCCCGGAACACTGACATTCGTTCCCAGAACGTAATGCCAAACCATACTTGGATAAATAGCATCACTCCCAGAGTGTGCATCACGTTCCCAGAACGTGTAGAGAACCATACTTGGATAAATAAGCATCACTCCCAGAGTGTGCATCACGTTCCCAGAACGCATACATTCTCAGAACGCATAAAAACCAGGTCCCGGACATTGGCCACATATCTATAATGTGTCATCAAGTAGGTTGCATATCAATGTGTTCCAAGAACACTAACATACGTTCCCAGAACGTATAAAACCAGGTCCCAGACACTGGCCACATATCTATAATGTGTCATCAAGTAGGTTATAATTTGGTACTCCCGGAGTACCCTCCTCATATTCCCAGAATATGATAAACGTTCCTACCAACCCATCTTCCATTCTATATGCATGAATGCACAATCATTAAGGTTGGTTTTTATCTTTAATTCTATTATTATACCAATGTGTTCCCAGAACACTCACATACGTTCCCAGAACGTATCGCAAACCATACTTGGAATAAAATCAAGCACCACTCCCAGAGTGTGCATCACGTTCCCAGAACGTATCCAAGAAACCATGTCCCAGACAATGGCCACATTCCCAGAATGTGTCATCAAGTAGGTTGCATCAGTTTGGTACTCCTAGAGTACAGGGTCATGTTCCCATTAATTCCATTATTATGACTTAGAAAACACAACTTCTGAATGATATCTTGAGGTATGGCTTTACTCATAAAATTCACCTTTGAATTTAAATTTAACATATGCTTATAGACCTGGATTGAGAGAATATAATCCTTGGTATTAGCAAATCCTTACTCAAAAACTTAACTTTTGTTTTTAAGTTTCAGGTACTAACCGGTTACATCATCACCTAACCGGTTAGAATTACAGACCTGAATACAAAACCATTGATTTTCAAAGAATCTTTTCTTGAATTCTCTACTCAATCCAATAACAAGGTCTTAGCACAACAGAATACCTCAAGTTCAACACATAATATCATTCAAAATATTTAAGTCATAATTCAAAGCACAACTCCATAAACTTCCCTTTGAAGTTATCATAAACATTAAGGCATAAACTCATCGAAGTTCAACTATAATTAAACAACACCTTGGTCATTAAATTACAGTGATAGACCCTCTGAAATTTGACTTAGAATTGAGTACATTTGATAGGAATCACTCAAACAATTCAAAAATTCTTTTGTTCTGAATGCTGTCAGCTAGTAACTAGTTACTACAACTCAGTAACTGGTTACTGACTGCAGAATTTGCACTAAAAAGTGGGGTTTGACATACCAAATTCTTTAATACTCAATTCCAATCCAATTCAAGGCATAAACAGAGTTTTATTACCTTACTATAAACATGTTCCAATGCTCAACATGTCACAAATTCATGTATTCAAAACTTATATATTAGGCATACATAAATCACATATAAGTTCCATGTATAACATTATGATGATTATACAATATTCCGTCAATTCATTAAATCACCATGCTCATACAATACATGTAGTTCCCATAAGCTAGGTTAATATAAGTTATTTGAGATGAGTTTAAAAGAAAGATGATTGAAATGGCTTTTTCATTGTTTTTCTTCAATTTTCTAGTTTCAGGTACAGCTAGTAACCGGTTACTGACTGCAGAACATACACTAAAAAGAGGGTTTTTCAATACCATTTTCAATCACACCTCATTTTAACCCAAACCAACCCCAAACAGAACTTCATTGCCATAAACTAAACATGTTTGAACACTGAAACTAACAAGAAACTTGTTGATTTCATTTCCATTCCTCATTATGCATAAAAACCATAATTTCAACAACTCCATGTATCAAACTCACATATACTCAGAATTAGCATGGTTTAAGCATCAAATAAGTTCACTTGCAGCATATTAAACTTATTCAAACAAGTGTTATATTTCAATTTGGCCTTCATGCCAATATCCTATTTCAAAATTAATGCCCTTAAGCCTCGTGGTGGCTCATCCTACATTCTCAACATATTTATTCTCATTCTAGCAAATAGTAAGTTTCCCCCTTACCTTAGGTTCGTGCTTGAACAAGATTTGAGCAGAGATTTGAGGTAGAACACCAAACACCCAAAGCTCCTTCTCAAACCAGAACCGTTTTGACAGGGTAGATTGATCAAGGAATTTGGAACATGAAATAGACATGGAAATTAGGGAAAATGGTCATTATCAAAACCATGCAACATGAACTTTGAAAGGAAACCAAGTCTAGAACAAGAGAAGGCTTGAGCTTACCAAAATCAAAGCTCCAAGTCAGTTCCAGAAACCCAATACAGAACTGTGACAGTTTTGAACCTCCAACTTCATGAATCGATTTCTCCTAGCTCAGGAACTCTCACTTCACAAACCTTATATCAATACAAAGCCCTTGATTCAAGCTTTGTAATGGTATATCACTCGAAATCTAACTCTTAACAAAGAAGGAGAATCGAACGAAACACAGCAAGAACCCTAAAACAGAGATTGATACCAACACACTCCCAAAAACCCCAACTTTGATCTGATTAATGGCCTTATATAGCAAGATTAGAGAGCCATGCCTGTTGACACGTCCTAATCCACCAAGAGAAGGATGAATTCGTGGCAAAATTCTGGGTTTTGGCTTGATTATTCATCAAATTCCACTTCCTCCTATGAGCTGTCTGCACTCACTAACCGGTTACTGGGTACGGGTGTTGATACCTCAATATTTGGTAGCCCAAATTACAAGGCCCAAATCATATGAAGGCCCAGGAATTGTCAAACAAAAAATAAGGCAAAAGGCGCACAAACTCCAGTAATTGTCCAAGGCGACACACGCCCCGAGGCGACGGCCATCAAGGCGACGCATCTCGATAAGGCGCCCGGAAGAAGGAGTAGAGCGTACTGATGGCGGTAAACGTCATGTGTCGTCTCAAAGCGTCTCAGGTGCCACGGAAACTCGAGGAGAAAGTCACGATAAACGAAGGCAAACCGGAAGTAGAAGCCCACGGAGGGTGCACACGTGACCAGCCAAAGGCGACGTAGCTGTCCAAGGCTCTTACGGCTTGCGGAGGAACCCAGGAGGGAATCTTTTGGCTACCCAAGACAAAGCTAAAGGTAGTAAGACTTGCATCCCTCTCCTTTACTGTAATCATCAATGTCAAAGCCAAGAATGGTAAAGAAGACAAAGCTACTGGAAAGAAACTCTGAACACATGATGCAAGGGGTCATTAACCAACAGACAAAGGCGAAAAGCCAGCAACCTCTAGTCCAAAACACCATTATAAATAAGATACATTTCTTCTTCAGAAAGGGAGGAGGGGGGACGACGGAGGGAAAAAGATAGAGGAAAAAAAAGGACAACGGAGGGAGAAAGATCGAGAGGGAGGAACCCCACGAAGAGGCCTAGGAAGAAGGGGAAGCAATACACGAGAGCGATAATAAAAAAAACACAACAAACACTCATAGTTGTTCTCTCTGAAACTCAGAGAAAGGACACAAGAATAACATCAATGAGGAATATGGAGAGAAGAAGGGCTGAAGAGGGAGAACCTGCAATCAGATCGCACTCCATCAACTCTACAAGCTCGCAAGAGCAATAAGACAACGAAGAGGGGGACAAGTTCCTCACTATATCAAGAAAGAGAAAGTTCCAGAAAAGGAGGAAAAGCCAGAAAGCACACCCCTCCGACAACTGCTATCAGAAGCGGAACAAGGGTGATCAGAATCCCCCAAGACACCGCGACTAACAACAGCCACAACGCAGAGAGCGTACAACAAAAGGAAAGGAAGCTCCCCTTCTAAAACCTAAGCTTAGCAGCATAAAGGAGAGTGTAAGGCCAAAGCGCACACTTCTCCCTCTGTAAAAAATACCACAAATGTGGGAGCCATTTCCTTGTATCAACCTCTCTGTGCCTCATTTCAATATAATGAAAGCCTAAAGCTTCACCAAGTTTACGAACCCATTATCTCTTCTATTAGTCATTTACTTATCGCACAAAGCGGTCCGAAACAATTGGCGACTCCGCTGGGGAAGCTATGGCTTCCAAACCTTGAAAGAAATGGGATTTACGTGGTGTAACAAGCGCCTGTGGGAAATGCCGCTCTGGAGACGATACCCGCAGTTGCCGTCTAAGACCCGACACCCAGTCCTGCAAGCCGAAGGACGGGAGCGGATCCTGGAAGGCTGAGCTTCAGATCCAATCGGCGAAGCTACGGCTTCCAACTTTGACGGAAATGCTCCTAGAAGCGCCACTTAAAAGATAGCTCCTGAAGGCGCTCCACTGACATCAACAGTCTCCAACGGAAGAGGCGTCTCAGCAAAGGGATTGTCTTTCAACCCAAGGGCGACCCTCTCGAAGGGCGGCTTGCTCCCCGAGAGGTGAGCTCCCTGGAAGGCGCCCCTCAGAGAGCGATTTCCCCAGAAGGCGTGCCCACAGAAGGCGGCCAGGTTCGCTCTGATACAAACTTTCCAGAGGGCGACGAGACTCGTCCAAGAGGCGGCCTAGATCTTTGTCAGCCCAATTGTCCAGAAAGGCGACGCTTCAAAGGCGACACTTCAGAAGGCGACAACGTTCGCTCTACTTAGCTTTTCAGAAGGCGGTTACACAACCGAAAGGGCAAAGGTACGCCCTTACGGATGAAGGCGCTACGCAAGAAAGTAGAGACTCAGGAGCAAAATGCGCAATCAGAGAGCTTACGTGGAAAAATGCTTCATGTTGTCTGCACTATGAGCTAAGTACACACAATCTTTGACTCAGTCTAATTTATCATTCATATGCTAGCAAGTCTTTTCATGAAATTGATTATAATATATATGAATCATGATGACATGAAAAATGTATCCAATCACGTATCGGCTGCTGTATGTTAGTTAAGGAAATAGGGTTGATGTATGCTCACCTTTTTTGCATCTATGTCTTAACATGCTTTTGGCAGTATCGCTTTTACATGACATCATGCTCTACGTAGTTAGTTTCATGTCTAAGAATATCCCGATAAGAACGATTTATTTTTACTCTGTCTAGAATAACATTGTTCTGACAAGACATGATATGATATGTGGCTATGTGTGTCACGGTTGAAAATTACATGTGTATGGTCACAATCATGAATGCTGCCGCCCTGATATGTATCGAATGCCTGACTAGAAAAAAAAACAATAACTAGACAACTCTATGCATTTGAATGTTTGTTGTAGAACTGAAATTAGTGTATCATACTGGTCATTCTTGCCATGATCTTGTTAATTTTTCTCGGCTCAACCAAGGCATGATGTAAAGAAAACTGTTTTTCATAAGTTCCATCATGCGAGAGCAATGTTTTCTATTATAAGCTATATGATTTAAATGTTGAGAAGGTGCGCTTTGGGAAAGCGTTGTATGAAAACATGACCTTGATAATGTTACATAACGACGCATGATTGATTTTATACATGATCTACTAGATACAACTAATAAAACGGACATGCGTAGCATGAAAATATCCGAAAATGAAAACTGTTTATGTAGGAATAAGAACCAACCACCTTCTAAAATCTGAGAAGTCCTTTGGTACGCTTTCACCAAAAAAAAAATACTCCGCATCTCGCCCCATGAAGGCAAGGCGATCAAAGTAAAGTATCAGAAGGCAAGTGATGAAACAAGAGCAAAGTACCGAGAAAAGAAACACGACGTACGATTAGAAAAGATCGGTGAAAATCAAGCAATGAGAAAAGAGTTCACAAAAATGGGTGAACCCTGAGCAAGATAGTAAGACGCATGAAATCCAGAGCCAGAAGACGAACATGGAGTCATGGCGGCGAGATGCATGTGAACGTGCATTTGGTACAAACTAACTGACAAGAAAAGGCTAGAAAAGCAAAGTTGAATCAGAAAGCCTCATGTGAAGCTGCAAAGGTAAAACCCAAGGCACGTCAAGAGAAAATAAACAGTGATGAAGCCAGAGATCCTGAAGTAAACCAAAAACAGAACGTTGCTAGTGTCAAGCCGAAAAAAATAATCTAAAAGCAAGTTGTATCAAAAGCTGAAAACAAAAAAAACTGACGATGAATTCAAACCAGAAAGACGAAGGCAACTTCGAAGCAAAAGCGTGCAAGGAAGGTAATTGAAAAGCAAGAGTAAGCACATGTGCAAAGGCTGAAACAACTAAACCCAAGAGTAAATGAGGATGAAGCAGAAGACATTTCCAAGCAAAAGCCATCCAGAAGTCAAAAGCAAACTTTAAAGGCGGCCGTGAACACAATTGCAAGGCGTGCATGAAAAGGCGTACATGCCGCACGAGGGCAAATGCAGGCTTTGTGATGACCAGTACGAGTATGAAATCCGAAGAGTATGTTACTCAAAGGCATACTTGAACATTGAAGCATAAAATCATATGCAAGAGCAAAGCGCAAGACGAAAGCAAGCCAAAAGCGTACAAGTGACTAACCCAAAACTGCTCCAAACACAACATAACCAAGGCGAGCTAAGCTAAAATCTTGAGTTCATCCCAATTTGCTCGCATAAGCAAGCCAAAGCACCCTGACGCAAGAGAAACCAAGAAATCTATAAGCCTCTGAAGTAAGGCACATCTGAGCTCATCCATGCGTCAAAGCAGATCATGCGAAAGCGAGCATGAGCACGAAGCCAATCAAGAAATCCAAGCATTTGCACACTGGTAATTGCAAGAAGAACTAAAAAGTAGCACCCATGACAAGAGGTGTTACGAAGCACAAGCAGTCAGAGTTAAGCAATCAACCAGAAGCAAGGCAGTACCTATGACAAGAGGTGCCAATACTAAAGCTCGAAGCGACACAGATGACATGAGGTGTCCCCGGAAAGAGCTCAAATGATACTGATGACATGAAGTATCACTATAGCAAACACCCTCAAACAGGGTCGATAATGCCAGAACGCGAGGTTCAACACTACAAAAAGAGAGAGAGAGAGAGGAAAAGGAAGAGAAGAAGAAAAAAGAAAAAGAAAAAGAATAGTGTTGAACCGTACCGCGGGCACAAGCGCCTTATCGCGGTACCCGGATAGACCTCCTGAAAAATTTTCGGGACAGACGCGGGCGAAGTACGCCATATCGCGAGACTAGAAAAGGTCCCGGGAAACAAGGGCGCTAGTCTTAAAAGAGGTTGGCTAACGCAAGATCCAAGGCGATCCGTTAGTTTATAAAGCCCAAAGTGGCAAAAGTCCAAAGCGACAAAAAGAAAGGCCCAAAGCGGCAAAAGTCCAAAGCGACGAAAAGAAAAAGCCCAAAGCGGCAAAAGTCCAAAGTGACAAACCGGAAAGAAAAGCCCAAAGCGGCAAAAGTCCAAAGCGACAAAAAAGAAAAGCCCAAAGCGGCAAAATTCCAAAGTGACAAACTGAAAAGAAAAGCCCCAAAGCGGCAAACTGAAAAGTCCGAAGCGACAATTGAAAGGAAAGGTCCAAAGCGACAAAATCTGTGGAGCGTGCCCAACGTGCACCCTGAAAAATCTTGGCACCAATGACATGAGGGGCCATTGTTTTAAAAAAAAACAAAACACAAAAAAAAAAAGAGAGAAAAAAAAAGAGAGAGCGTGCCCAACGTGCACCCTGAGAAAAATCATGGCACCAATGACATGAGGGGCCATTAAAATCTGCAACAAGTTTGTAGCGCCCAAAGCGCGCTCCAAAAAAAAAGTGGAGAGGGGAGGAAGGAAAGAAAACCTTCCTTGGGCACCAAAAACATAAAGGCCCTTGTAAGAAGAAGAAAAGAAGAAAAAGAAGAGATGTGTGCTATCAAAATGCTTGAAGAAAAGAAGAGCATACAGGAACAGAAGCAAACACAAGTACAATAACAAGCAGCTATGAAGCTACGAAGTTCAAGCCACAATCGCCAAAGCGACAAGGTTGACAAAACGCACAAGAGCAAAAATGCACAATCCAAATGCAAATCCCAGGCGCAAGGCAAACAACAACAAACAAAAAAAAATGAAAAGACAAAGACAAGAAATGCATAAAAATTGTCAACGTAGCAACAAACATGCAAAGTAGAATCCAAGCTTACAAAAGGCATCATAAATCCCAAGGTACAAGTTCGAAGGCAATAAAGTTACAGAGGCTAAATTCGAGCAAAGTCACACAAACTACGAAGCCAAAAGAAAGTGGCAACCAAAACCATAGTCTGAAAAGCAGGATGTCAAAGTAGCAGCACAAGTGGCGAAATAGTGCCTACATAAAGAAGAGAGAATTCAAAGAAGTGACCCTGCAAACTTCCTCATAAGAATACTTCGTGTTAGCCAAATCGTTAATCTCCTGGTCAAGAGCCTCCAACTCAGTAGTCGCTTGATCAAGTTGAGAGGAAAGTTCTTTGATGCGAGACACTAAAGGGGCACGGCGCTCTTGCAAAGCACGCTCAGCATCGGCCAACTCAGCGTCATCAAATGGAGGGCGCAAACTTTCGAAGCCAGCAATGGCATTCTCAAGCCAAGAACCAGAATAATGTTGGAATCGAAGCGTGTACAGACAGTCCAGAACCTCAGCCTTGTCCTCCCATGGCAAGTCATCTATGTCAACTGAGCGGACCAAACGTAACAGCCACAACAGAGTTTGAGAACCGGACTCTCGGAAGAGGCGGGGAAGCGAAGCTGGAAGAGGTATCAAAGAAGTGTGAGCACGTAGGAACAAGTCAATCAAGGCCTGATCACCTGCAGAAAATGGAGCTGCAAAAGCACATAGCAACACATGCAGAAATAATGAGACAAGAACACGAAGGAAGAAAAAACCCAACTTGAGTCAGGTGAAGAAAGAAACACTTACAAACTAAAGAAGACCCTGGAGAAGCGGAGGCGTGACTTGCCCTCGCGGCAGGAGCCTTACCCTTATCAGCTAAAGGAACAAGATCTACATTGCTTCTGGGGGCAAGACGCTCTCCAGTTGGGGCCTCAGAAATAGTAGCAATTTGGCTCTCTGAAGGGGCAGGGGCATCAACTTCAGCACCCACCCCACCAAACATGTTCCCAGGTCTTGGAACATCTGAAACAAGCTCATAAATGATGTCAGCGGCTGCAGTACCTGAAGGGGCCTTCAAAGGCACACCCTTGGGAGAAACAGGAACACTCCTTGGAGTGCCAACAGGGGATGTCAAGTCAAAATCATCACTGGCAGCAGAATCAGAAGAGGCAACGCCCTCACCAGCTGAAGGCTGATAAAAGAGGTCCATGAAATCTTCATGATCGGAAACAGGTGAAACAACAGGAACGTTCTCAGGGAACTGGGATGAGGGCGACGCCGATGAATAACCACCTGCACTAAAAAAAAAAGAAAGAATCGATGATATTACGAAAACTGCCCAAGCAAAACGAAGTGAAAAGACTAGAGAAAAGCGAAAGCAAGAAATGAAACCTGGAGAATGTCCTCCAACGCCGCCGCTTTCGGTGAAGTCATGATGAGACAAAAGGGAATCATCTGAATTGGTCTCATTAATTTCATCTTGGACCAAATCTACATGAACCGGAGAAGAAGGAGCAATACAGATACCGGAAGTGCACAAACGGCTGGACCGGCGAGTAGGAACAGCTGCAACTGCCTTCCTCTTCTTGCAAGATTTGGCGGTGCCACTACTACTGCCTTGAGCAGGAGATCTAGAAACAGAGGGACCTTGCGAGGGAGTCTACCTTTTGCTTCGCTTGGGGGCAACAGAGGGAGACGCAGCAACCCTGCGACTGGGCGAAACTCCCTCAGCTGAAAATAGAACCAAGCAAAAGTTAAATGCAAAGCAAGAAAAGAAAGAAAAATAGAAATAGCCAAGATGTTTACCCGTAGCTTTCTTCATGGAAGTGCAAAAATAAGGGTCATTATGAACTATAGGCAGCAAAGAAGGAACAGAACGTGAGGAAGAAGCTTCAAAATCCCGAAGATGTTGCAAGATGTCCTCATGAGAAGTGAGCCAAGAACGCAAAACACCTCCAATGCGGGAGGAAGGAACATAAACACAAGCAATGTTAGAAGTTTCAGGAGCCGCACCAAAAAGGAGTGCTTTGACCAAGTCTTCCACCAGGGCCTGCTCAATGTCAAGAACACAGGGGGCTTGATCACGCCCAAACTGTCTGGCCACTCGATCAGGGCGGTAGACACAAGGCCAAAGAGCTCCGCCGTGAGCACTCCTACTGTCCAAAGGGACGAAACCAGGCAAGCAACGAACTGATAAAATCAATTTCCACAAATCATAAACCCCCTCGAAAAGGGTGGCGACGTCGTTTCTTGTGGTAAAAGCCTCTTCGTCGTAAAGAGGATGCAGGAGGTCCGAGTAAGGGCGAAACGAAAACTTGTCCTCTGAGTCAATAAGAGAAGCTAAGGGTTCTCTTGGAGATCCTCTCGTCCAACACCAGGAACGAGGCTCCAAGCCAGCAGCACCAGTGGAAAGGGGAAGTTTAACAGGGCCATAATCAGGAAAACGCTCAAACAAGAAATACTGAAGAAAAGTCAAGTCAATATAAGAGTTGATTGCAAAGCGCCCATGAGAAATGCGCATCTGCACTGATACCTGGTCTAGGCGAGCGTATAAACCGCCTAAGTAAAACGAAGCATGGGGAAGGTGTGTACCTTTTGCCAAAAGGCAAGCAAAGAGAAAGACGCATGGGCTTACAGACTAAGCCAGAAAGCAACAAAGGCGGCACGGAAGAGGTGCGAATCTGTGACAGGCCCAGCCTGGAATTCACCATCATGAAAATAACCAAAGAAATAACGGACCCAACTAGCAAATGTGTATTTAAGGGAGGAACGTTGATTCACCCTTCGGCTCCTAGGAACTAAGTTCCCAGTACCCCTCACCCGTTGAGAAGAAGAGCCCTTTGCATATGAGGCACGCCTTCGCCTGAAAAGGTCCCGAGAATACTTAGCACTTAGAGCCAAAGCGGCTTTCAGCTGCACTAATAATTCAGAGAAACGTTCGTCAACGTTCTCCACATCAAGGTCTCCGTCCCCAAAGGAAGGTAGTCCAAGGAGTATAATCACATCCTCAAGTGTTGGGGTAAACTCCCCCCATGATGTCAAGAAGGTGTGGGTGGAGGAACACCAGCGCTGCACCAACATCAGCAAATCACTGGGCTTGCGGTTAGCACCAAGCCGAGGTGACGCCTTAACGGCGGCAGCGATCCCTACTTTCTCCAGAATAGCCACGAAAGCAGCATCAGTGGCAAAAACATGATCAACCCACTCTTTCCAACCATTGGTACCTCTCACACGAACATTAAAGTTCACATCTACCCAAGGGAACTCCGAACGGCGAAGACAGGAGCGAAGCAACGAAGGGCCCAATGCGCAGTGGTCCTTATCGTAGGAAGGAGAGGAAATGAGTTCGGCGGTCTCCTCGGAAACCACCATGGCCTTGGAAGACGAGCCAGCAACGAAATCGCCCTAGTCGGGACCAGAAGGCGAGTCTGCCTTCACCTCCGAGGCCCAGTGGTGATATCCTGGTTCAACAGGATAAGAGCGGGGGCAAGGAAGCTGCTGCATGAAGCAATAGGAAATAGGGCCTGGAAGTTGAATCTCCTCCTCGGAGCTTGAGGAAGCGCTTTCAACCGCAGGAGGAGCGACGGCCTTTGATTTCGACATGATGATAGCAAATGCAAGAGAAGGGCAAATAGAAGAGAGCAAGAAAGAAAAGAACAAAGGAGTAACGGAGAAAGCTTTCAGAGAAGGAAGTTTCAGACACAGAGGAGAGAGAGAACGAAGTGGAAGTAAAGAAGAAAACTGAAAGGTTGAAGGAAGTTTTGAAAAGTATGAGTAAAGGAGGGAACATGGGGAAACGTGCAAGTGCTAGAGACTGAAGGAAATTTGCCTTCTCCCCCTGATGACACGTAGAACGCAGCAGAAGAATAGGAGGAAAGGAAAAACAAAAAGACTCACTAGTGGAGGGCCCGTTGACAAGACCCCACTGGATGTCAAAATTCAAAGCAGAAACCGCCAAGCAACCAATAAACTAGGGGAAGTGCAAAACAGATACCCGTTATGCGGAGGTGTCCCCTTCTGTACGCCTTCCCCAGAAAATCAAAGGCGATACCGGAAGAAATAACAAAAAGGCGAAGAACGAGGAATAGGAAGTTGAGAAAAGAAGAAGCAAGCAAGAAAAACACAAAAAACAGGATTTGCACCGAGAAGGAAATTCTTCCCCTCTCATTGCAAAGGGGGCAATTGTTGATACCTCAATATTTGGTAGCCCAAATTACAAGGCCCAAATCATATGAAGGCCCAGGAATTGTCAAACAAAAAATAAGGCAAAAGACGCGCAAACTCCAGTAATTGTCCAAGGCGACACACGCCCCGAGGCGACGGCCATCAAGGCGACACATCTCGATAAGGCGCCCGGAAGAAGGAGTAGAGCGTACTGATGGCGGTAAACGTCATGTGTCGTCTCAAAGCGTCTCAGGTGCCACGGAAACTCGAGGAGAAAGTCACGATAAACGAAGGCGAACCGGAAGTAGAAGCCCACGGAGGGCGCACATGTGACCAGCCAAAGGCGACATAGCTGTCCAAGGCTCCAACGGCTTGCGGAGGAAGCCAGGAGGGAATCTTTTGGCTACCCAAGACAAAGCTAAAGGTAGTAAGACTTGCATCCCTCTCCTTTACTGTAATCATCAATGTCAAAGCCAAGAATGGTAAAGAAGACAAAGCTACTAGAAAGAAACTCTGAACACATGATGCAAAGGGTCATTAACCAACAGACAAAGGCGAAAAGCCAACAACCTCTAGTCCAAAACACCATTATAAATAAGATACATTTCTTCTTCAGAAAGGGAGGAGGGGGGACGACGGAGGGAAACAGATAGAGGAAAAAAACAAAAGGACAACGGAGGGAGAAAGATCGAGAGGGAGGAACCCCACGAAGAGGCCCAGGAAGAAGGGGAAGCAATACACAAGAGCGATAATAAAAAAACACAACAAACACTCATAGTTCTTCTCTCTGAAACTCAGAGAAAGGACACAAGAATAACATCAATGAGGAATATGGAGAGAAGAAGGGCTGAAGAGGGAGAAGCTGCAATCAGAGCGCACTCCATCAACTCTACAAGCTCGCAAGAGCAATAAGCCAACGAAGAGGGGGACAAGTTCCTCACTGTATCAAGAAAGAGAAAGGTCCAGAAAAGGAGGAAAAGCCAGAAAGCACACCCCTCCGACAACTACTATCAGAAGCGGAACAAGGGTGATCAGAATCCCCCAAGACACCGCGACTAACAACAGCCACAACGCAGAGAGCGTACAACAAAAGGAAAGGAAGCTCCCCTTCTAAAACCTAAGCTTAGCAGCATAAAGGAGAGTGTAAGGCCAAAGCGCACACTTTTCCCTCTGTAAAAAATACCACAAATGTGGGAGCCATTTCCTTGTATCAACCTCTCTGTACCTCATTTCAATATAATGAAAGCCTAAAGCTTCACCAAGTTTACGAACCCATTATCTCTTCTATTAATCATTTACTTATCGCACAAAGCGGTCCGAAACAACGGGTAACCGGTTACTCCAGTGCAAAATTCAAAAATTAAGATTTTAATTCCTTTCCTGCTAAAAACCCTTCTAATATTTCAATTAGGTCCCAACCCAAGGACTAAATTACAATATTCATATTTTTGTACAAAATAACCATATAAAAATATTTCTCATATTTTTATATATATAAAAACACATAATGTACAAAAACTAAAACTTTCCAAACCAATATAAATCAATTATAAAATAATTGTTATAATTAATTTCTTGGTTATTTGGGAGACGAAAATTAGGGGTGTTACACTACTCCCCCACTTAAAAGGAATTTCGTCCCCGAAATTCATCTTCTGAAATTTTCCACTTTTCCAAAATGTTTTTATACTAGAAAACTTCATCTAGCTCCCAAAAATTTGTTCTTTAGGGTACTCCCCCACTTAAAAGAGTTTCAATATAATTCTTTTATTCCAAAACATTTCTAATAAAATATTTAAACAATAAAAGTTCTTTGCGTAAAACTCTTATGTGAAGGAATTCTTTTAAAAGGAATACTCTTTTGAGTAATACACTTCACATAAACATTCTTCAAATAAAACACTTTTCATCAAACTTTTTGGAAAAACTTTTTGGGCTGCGCACTCTGATCTCTCGGGCACGATCAAAGAAACGTTTGTATGACTTCGTTCCTTAACAGCCTAAGATATTAGGGTGATCAGTCCTAATATTTAAACCATTAATAACAAAATCATCCCTTTCAGATATAATCTTTCGCAGGAAAAACCATACGACAGTTCTTTAAGTTAGATGAACTTAAAGATAGGGTAATTATCACTATCAGACTTAGTTAGATAGTCAAGTTCCAAAGACATTTCCGTTGGGGAGACCAAGATTTGTCCTATCCCGGTGGTTGTTAATCTCTCTAGCCTTAACTGATCTTTCTATTTCTGTAGTGTCCACAGATATTTATCACATCCAACTGTGATAAAGGTTTTGATCACAGAAAAATTGGAGTTGAATTTCCAACAAAATATTGATATTTTCAAACGATTAGATTATCGTAATCGAAAAACATTTGACTACGTTAATTCAGATCATCGGAAGAGATAGACTTGGGTGGTCTACGCCAGGAGTAGACTCAACTCACATCTCAACTGGTGAACTCTTCTCTTGCTTGATTCGTCCATTCCTTTCTCACCTTTTCCATCAAGACACTTCGTGAATAATACTCTAGTTTCCTGCAGTCGGATTTGACGATCCCCTAAGGTACATCACAACTAAATCCAAAGCGATGAGCCTCACATTTTTCACCTTGAGATGGACAAATGTTCTCTTCCCTATTTCCTCCTTAGTCACCTTTTCTTCAGTCGAGGATTCCTTAACTAAGTTGTTCCAGACAGCACTTCATAAATCCCTTACCTTCAGTAATAGATATTCAAATATCCATTGTAACACCCCGCATTTTTCCCGTACGTGCGTGAACGGAATTTGTTAAAATAAACCCTGGAATTCGGTTTTATAAGAAATTTTCAGAAAGTAATTTATGGATTTTTATAAACAAAACGTTTTTCCAAAATGAAGGTGAATGATTTTGTTAATGCTTTGCTAAATGGTGATTTCTTTTAAGATGGTTTTGAAAGTGATTTTGGATATGAATTTCGTGAAAATATACCTTGAAGAAAAATGAATTTAATAAATTGGCTTGAAACTTTTATGTGATGAGTGCTTGATTTAATATTTGTGTTGTGTGAATGAAATGTGTGATTTAATTTCATTATTTTATTTTGTAAATTAGTGATTTTAAGTAAATATAGTTAGAACATAAAAATATGAGTATGTATGTGAATGTATATGTTTGTATGTATGTGTTGAGCGTGGGATGCATGAAGATGATTATGGAAATGTGGCTTCTTAGAAACAATGTGATTATTATGTGAATTAAGGCCTTTTAAGAAAATGTAATTAGAAAAATAAAATAAAGGACATGTGTGTGTGTGAGAAGGTGCCACGGTTGGTATGAGTGTATGTGTGTGTGCATGGAAGTGCTACATGTGTGTGTGTGCATATAGAAGGGTGTGCTACATGTGTGCTACGTGTGTGAATGCTTGTGTGTGTGCATCAACTTAAAATTCTAAGAGCTTAGGGAGTAAGGAACCAAGCAACTAAGTGGTAACTAGTAAGCTAACCAAGTAGGAAAATCCTAACAACAAGCCAACTACTAGTTAAACCTAAGGTGACCCCTAAAAGCCTAGTCTATTCCATTTGGTCCCCTTGACTTTACAAACCTTATCCATGCAAAATGGAGAGGACTAAATCGCCCTTCTTGGTTGCACTTGGCCGAATTATTCCTAAGGCCACACTTGGAATTTTGAGCTTGCTTCTATATAGGTTTTTTCATAGTTCATTCATCCATTTCCTTCCTATCTCTTCACCACAACACAAACCTAAACACTTTGGTCCAAGAGTGCATCAAGCTCTTGGGACCCTTAGAGAAAAGAGAATGGCCGAGAGAGGGAGAAAAAGAGAAAGGAGGAGTGAACACCCAAACCTCTCACCTACACACCTTTGATTTCTTTCTTCAAACACATCCTTCCTCAAAGATCAAGAAGAAAAACCAACCATCCACTCTAGGAGAGAGAGGACCCGTGAGACATGGAGGAGGAGAAAAAAAAAGGGGAGACCTAAACTTAATCAAGCCACATCCTTGTAGATCAAGAACTAGAAGAACCCCTTTATCATGGTAGGAACCGAAGAACAAGAAGGAAATTGTAATAGTGTAGATTTTCTCTTTCTAATTTATAGATCCTTTGTTTTCTTCTTTGCATGTTATTTTTAAGTTTTGATCTCTTTGATTTTGGACTCTATGGGCTTAAGAATAAGTTGTAATATGCTAAATTCATGCTTGATGTTCGGTAAAGGCTTTTCTTTGCTAGATCTAAAATTTTTCTAAGTGAATCTTAAAGATCTAAAGAAAAATTAAGGTTTTGTGAAAACTAAAATAGATCTTTTGCATGTTTACCTTTTCTTTTTCTAAACCGTGATGTGTGTGTGAGAAATTAAATGGCTTACACGTTGTGTGTATGTGTTGATCTTGAATGTTTGTGTTTGAGAAACTTTGATCTTTGATATATACCTTTTCTTCTTCACGGTTTTAAGTAAGATTTGTGTTTAAGCTTGTGTATTTGCTTTGATTTCTCTTGTATGTCTCTTTTCTTGCTCTAATTCGTGATCCATGATGAGTTTCTATGTTTATTTGATAAATAATTTCATGATCAAAACCTAATTTGTAAAGGTTTAAGTTTTTGGTTTTGCATGTCACTTTTATAGTGATCTTAGTTGATCTAAGTGGGTATATGTAAATATCCTTGTTAATGAATGCAAAATGTTTGGATCTTTGGGTTATATGTTAGTTATGTTTCTCTTTTAGGTGTGCTACGGTTTCAAAGAAATTTATGAAGTAAGATTAAAAATGATTTTGAGTCAAGCATGTTTTCCTTAAGTGTGTGAATTGTGCATGTTTTGTTGTAGAAGGCCATTCGGCCATGTTTGTAAAATAAGCCCTAGGTTCCCATTTTGTTTATGCATGTTGTTTTAAAGATTAGATCTAATAATTCTAAGAATATGCAAGTTAATTTCATAAAGATAAAATTGAATCTTTATTTTAAGAAAATGATGGACTTGAGTTTATGTTTTGCGAATGATGTGAATGTGTGACTTTTGTGTTGAAAAATGAGTAAACAACCTTGTTTGATGCATCATGAGATTCGGCCATGTCCCATAAATAATAAAATCCATGCTTTTTATTTCATAAAAAGGATCATGCATGCTATTTTCATGAAGTTAAAATTTAGACTTTATTTTGTTTTAAGAAAAATGATAATCTTGAATGGGGGTGTGTATGTGCTTTGGTGTGTGTAGAAAAATAGTTTTGAACTCATACATGATTTGCTTGGACTTTTGTGATACATGAATGATGAATGAAAACTATGTCCCTTTCACATGATGATTAGATTCGGCCATCCTAGGAAAAGTAGGAGGCTAGGTTTGTCCCTCATGTAGAATGCATGCATAATAAGATTCATGGTGTATGAGGATTTTAAAAGTGTTTGCATGCCATGATTAAGCTTTGAAAGAAAGTGCATCAGAACCTTTGAAATGATATATGATCTAAATTGTTACTTTAATTTAAAGTCTTGAAATGAGTTAAAATTTGTTGAATTGTCCTTGATGCTCACGGTTTCTAGGACAAAAGATAGAAAATGATTTCATGATTTTATGTTTTCATTGGTGTATCAAATATTTGCAAAAACCATGTATGCATGATTCGGTCCGTGATGAATTAGTCACAAGGCCTAAGTTAAATTATTTTCCTAAGTATAATCTAGCTAATTTATATAGATTAAAATTTAATTGATTGGTTGAATGATTGGAGTGTGGTTTGCCTTATGTGAATTTGTGTATGTGTGCTTAAAAAAGTGTGTATGCTGCTGTTGTGTTGAATTGAAATTATTTGATGTGATTTAAAATAACTTAAATTGATTTGGAAACTTTATCTCCTTTTGATTTTGTGTCTTGAAAGATTTTCAAAGTATGGTTTTAAAATTTTATTTTCTTTGGGCTTTCATATTCTGTTTTAAAACATAAAAACATTGATTTTATAACCAGAGTATTTTCAAATTAAGAAAATAGAATTGTTTTAATAAAAGATTATTTTAATTGTTTCAAAGTGTTCTTGAAAACCATTTTAGTTAATTTGGAATTGAAACTTTCGGGTAGTAGCAAGGTGTTTTAAGAAACGAATTATTCTAAAGAGTTTCCCAAAACAAGATTAATAATTTATCGAAATCGTTCTAACGCACGGGAAAAATGTCTAGTTCGGGTGTCGGACGCGAAAGGAACGTGGTAAAGCTAACAACGGGAAACCTTGGAATGGAACGCTTTCGGATATTCGTCATCCAGGTGAGAGAGAAGCTCCCCTTAAGACGCCGTGGTCTTAGGCAACATATTAAGGCGTCCAATCATCTCAAAGGTTGGACCCGGTCTCGTTAGGCGAGGAAGAGGGATAGTGAGTATTTGTTTGTTTGTTTGTGGGCTATCCCTACAAGTCGCTGAGACCGAAGTGTTGTCTATAGTTAATATGTTTGTTATGTTAATTATGCATGAGTTTTTAGTTAGTTTAATGGGTGAATTAATTCCATTATTGGTGTCTGATTTTATCCTGAGACATAAAATGATAATGAAATTGAAAGAGAGAAGAAAGTGCGATTGAGAACGATGAGACATTGTGAAATTAATCGAGAAATAAATCATGATGCCAATGGAACACTAAAGAGATGAAGATAGAATAAAAGAAAATTTAATGATTAAGTTTGATAAAGAATGATTGAGAGAAAAGTGATAATTTAGATTGAGAAGGGATAAAAGAAAGATTATACTTGAGATAGAGATGAGAATGGAACACGAGGAAACGAAGAGTGAGATGAGAAAGAGAATGTAATTATGGAAGCGAAAGGTGACTCGCGTGAAGTTGGGATTCCTTGTTCATATTTTTGGGAAGAAGCTTAGTGTTGAGTTGAGCTTGCTCCTCCATTAACACTCACCCAAAAATATGATTCCTTGAAAGAGATTTTGAGAGAATGTTTTGTGGAAAAAGATACTGATAATGTGGATGAGGCTGTTGAGCCATGATGATGTTGATGAGAATAATGCTGAAAAGCATGAGATGAGAAAGTGATGTGAGGCCAAGGGCCAATGAGTTTTAGGGGGAATAGATTTGCGTTTAGTGGTCGGGCTTCGTTGAAGGGATGCACCAAGGACGGGCCGACTGTTAGGAATAAGCCGTTAATTAAAATCCGGAAATCTATAAAAGACTAGAGATGTAAGAAAACTTTTAAAAGACATTAATTAATGCGGTGAGTATGAGTGCGAAGTAGTGGAGAGGAAGATACCCCGGAGTATCTGCGGATATTCGGGTTGTGATTGCAATAGGGGAGGGCAATGACGGTGATACGTCAAGAAGCCTTGAGTGCTATTCTAGGCAGAACGAATTCCATATGTGGTACGGGCAGATCGGTCCTATGTCGTGGTAAGTTCTGCACAGCTAACTAGAATTAGTACTGTCGCCCCCTATGGCAAATCGAGAACAGTGAGAGGGACTGGAACGAGGCAATGTGATATTTTTTTTAATGAGCCAGTATGAAGTTTTTATTGTGCTACGAGGTAGCAGATAGCTGTCAATGCCTGCGTGGTAAAGGTCCTGTACTCCTGTTAGCTTCCGACTAGGTTTGGGTGGATGACCGAGGAGATGTAGACGTGTGTGTGCGAGTTCAATGATGTTTCCCCCTCATCATTGAGCGAACCGTTTGATAAGACTTAATAATGATAAAAGATTACAAGAAAGAAAGCATAAAGAATTTATGAAGAATTTATTGAAAAAGATTCAAAGAAGAAAAGTATAATTGATTCTTGGAAAGCATGATGAAATTGGAGATGTATGATGAGAGGGAATGGTTGGGAGGAATTGCGAAAGTTTATAAGAAAGATGATAAGAATGTAATGGTGGGAAGCTAAGTATAAGATTATGTTTAATCCTATGTATACCTAAGGTTGATGTTGTTGTTTGTATGTTGTTATTATTTTTCCTTAATACTTGCCTATTGTAATCCCACATAGTCGACATAACTGTCTGGGTAGCTTACTCTCTCCTCTTCTTCTGTTTTCTTTCTTCTTATGTTCTTCTCTTCTCCCGTACCTCTACTTCTCTTGCTTCTCTGGGAAAATTTGTACGGCAATTAGAGGCAGAAGAGACTTGAGGTTCCAGATTCAGCTTGGTCGGGAGGTAAGAACTTCTCCGTGGAAAGATGACGACCCGGTAGAGCATCCCCTGGGAGGCGGATAAGGATAACTCCACTGGCGGACCGTGAGCAAGACATCGGAGTTAGTTGAGGAGTCTTTGGACGCATGATTAGAAGCTAGGGTTCCCCCTCAGAGCATTGTACCCCACTGTAAGTTCTTAGTCGCCTAGCTCTACTATACTGTACCCCGGCCAGAGTTTCATCTTTGAAAGGAAACAAACTGGGCTACGTTTTAATGAGTGTTTTGAAAATGAGTTTCAAAGCGCGGTGTCTCGTGACATCTCGGTTTGGAACTTGAAAGGTCTATGAATATGAGAACATGTATTTTTGGTTGTAACTATTATTTGAAAAGTTAAATGTTCTCATGTTCTTATTTAAAAAAAAATATGGCCCTAATTTTCGCCACATTTAACTGAGTTTTCAAGTTGCCAAATCGGGGTGTTACATCCATAATCCCTGACTTTAATTCCAAAGATTAAATCTCATTCGTTTCTTTCAACTCCTCATTTTCTGGTTGTAATTCACGAATCCAATTCAAGAATTTGTTGAGGATTTGCAGCATTCCCCGTTTAATGCTAGATGGTTCAACTTGCATTACCAGACTTAAGTCTCTGAACTCCTCGATCAAAACAATCTCCTTAGCCAATATTGAGCTCATATGAATAGCCTTTCCGCTCAAAATGCTTGCAACTACGTTTGCTTTGTCAGGATGATAATGGAGCTCAAAGTCATAATCTTTTAGAAACTCCATCCATCACCTTTGTCTCATATTCAACTCCTCTTCTTCTTATTGTCATTCACATTTTCGAACTCCAAACTTGTGCATGAATCACAACCTCCATATCTTGGTATTTATCGTTTCTTTTGAATCATCCAACTCAATTTTCTACCTCCTCCGATTGGAGTAACTTCTTAATTTTAACTTTTGATTAATCCATAAAAGAACAGGTGCATTAGTCCATTCGAACGACATTATTTCCTACTCATAATGTCCGTATCGAGATCAAAATGCAGTCTGAGGTGTATCCCTGTCCCAAATCCTGATTTGAGGTTAATCCGACCTCCAATCAATCTTAAAAAAAAAACACTTAGACTCTTTTAACCTGATCCAACCATAACTTTCTTAGCAACTCCTCTACGTGTTTCTTTCATTGAACCATTCCCATTGGTACCATATTATAAGGATCGTAGAGATAGAATCAGTTTCAAAAATTAACTTGATTCCAAACTCTATCTCTTTACTCAAGGGTAAACCTGACATCATTTCTTGTAACCAAGATTTCTTTAACCCCCCTTTTTCCTTCACTGCTGCCCCGAATAAAACACATGGATTTATTGGATTCCAGATTTGAAGCTTGGGAATCCCAATACAGGGTTGTTCTATCATCATTAATCATGATCACTTGATCTCTTGGCTTCCAAACCGTGCTTAAGATAAGATGTAATCATGACACAGGTAAATAGACAAAGTCTAATACCTTAATAGAACGATTCAGGCATACCTTGGAAACTACTACAAGAAGATTTGTAGGAGTATCTACTTTGAGATAGCATATTGGATAAGGCATAGAGCAACTTTGATCAATACCCGTATCCATAAGGAACAAGTGAATGGATAGCTTTAGAGTTCAACAAACTCAACAAGGTGGATCTTTAAGAAGCTAACTACCTTGCACTCGGTCTGAGAAGTTGATTAACTATAACACTAGTGAGGGTAAATACTCTTATCCAGAGTCAAGGACTTAACTACAACTCCTTTAAGATTTCCTTATCACTGGTTCTATGAGAACGGAATAAACCAACACTATGGTTTTGGGTTTACAACATGTCTAAAGAGAAGCATACAACTATCATACTTCTACTTAGACTACATAGAACACTTCTTAATAACAGAATAAGCTACTTATCTAGAGCCATTACCCATAACCTTAGCTCTAGTTTGGAAGTATATGAAAGCATACTTCCCAGGAAACATTGCAGATATCGATGACCAGCGTATTGGACCACACACCCAAGGACCAAGAGTCAGGACCATTGCTCTGATACCATAAAAGTGTAACACTCCTTATATATCATCTTACTTTATAAGAAAAGTAATAAATTTATGATTACTTGGACTTGCTATTATTGGAAAAAGATCTGAAAATAAGAACTTTCCCTTCCCTTGAAAATTCCTTTTCACAAATACTTGATTTATAATGAAGTTGACTAATAAAATCAGAGTTTGCGAAAACATAGTAAAATACTCATATTATACTCCCCAAAATATATCAAGTATAACAAGTCCACGGATACCAAATAAATATTATTATTAAACTAAATTCCTCTTGTAAATACCTCTTTCAAAATATGTATCATATAAATTCTATTAAAAATAGAAATGTTATAGAGCTGGTCACTGGTCCTCTGTCCAAGCATCCATCTGGTCGGATCCTCGATATCTGCACGAAGGGTTCACATCCCGCTCTTTCTATACTCTGAATGTACCTAAGGGACATCTCCCTTAACTGACTTTGGTGCAAGCTAGATACACGATCAACACCTAATAAGGGCATGGGGGTTAGCTATACATATTCGCATAATCAAATGAGAATAAAACTAACATCCACAAGTCAACATGTAGCAAACCATGATGCATAACCATATGAGCACACCCGGTTAATTATAATAATTCTTTCAATGCAGGTGGCATGATGCATGATTTTCTCCCACAACTGAGGCCTCTAACAAAGTCCATCTTGGACGTCCATCCAATACACCGTTGTGTTCCCGGAACACTGACATTCGTTCCCAGAACGTAATGCCAAACCATACTTGGATAAATAGAATCACTCCCAGAGTGTGCATCACGTTACCAGAACGTGTAGCAAACCATACTTGGATAAATAAGCATCACTCATAGAGTGTGCATCACGTTCCCAGAACGCATACGTTCCCAGAACGCATAAAAACCAGGTCCCGGACACTGGCCACATATCTATAATGTGTCATCAAGTAGGTTGCATATCAATGTGTTCCCAGAACACTAACATACGTTCCCAGAACGTATAAAACCAGGTCCCAGACACTGGCCACATATCTATAATGTGTCATCAAGTAGGTTATAATTTGGTACTCCTGGAGTACCCTCCTCATATTCGCAGAATATGATATACGTTCCTACCAACCCATCTTCCATTCTATATGCATGAATGCACAATCATTAAGGTTGGTTTTTATCTTTAATTCTATTATTATACCAATGTGTTCCAGAACACTCACATACGTTCCCAGAACGTATCGCAAACCATACTTGGAATAAAATCAAGCACCACTCCCAGAGTGTGCATCACGTTCCCAGAACGTATCCAAGAAACCATGTCCCAGACAATGGCCACATTCCCAGAATGTGTCATCAAGTAGGTTGCATCAGTTTGGTACTCCTAGAGTACAGGGTCATGTTCCCATTAATTCCATTATTATGACTTAGAAAACACAACTTCTGAATGATATCTTGAGGTATGGCTTTACTCATAAAATTCACCTTTGAATTTAAATTTAACATATGCTTATAGACCTGGATTGAGAGAATATAATCCTTGGTATTAGCAAATCCTTACTCAAAAACTTAACTTTTGTTTTTATGTTTCAGGTACTAACCGGTTACATCATCACCTAACCGGTTAGAATTACAGACATGAATACAAAACCATTGATTTTCAAAGAATCTTTTCTTGAATTCTCTACTCAATCCAATAACAAGGTCTTAGCACAACAGAATACCTCAAGTTCAACACATAATATCATTCAAAAGATTTAAGTCATAATTCAAAGTTATCTTAAACATTAAGGCATAAACTCATCGAAGTTCAACTATAATTAAACAACACCTTGGTCATTAAATTACAGTGATAGACCCTCTGAAATTTGACTTAGAATTGAGTACATTTGATAGGAATCACTCAAACAATTCAAAAATTGTTTTGTTCTGAATGCTGTTAGCTAGTAACTAGTTACTGCAACTCAGTAACTGGTTACTGACTGCAAAATTTGCACTAAAAAGTGGGGTTTGACATACCAAATTCTTTAATACTCAATTCCAATCCAATTCAAGGCATAAACAGAGTTTTATTACCTTAATATAAACATGTTCCAATGCTCAACATGTCACAAATTCATGTATTCAAAACTTATATATTAGGCATACATAAATCACATATAAGTTCCATGTATAACATTATGATGATTATACAATATTCCGTCAATTCATTAAATCACCATGCTCATACAATACATGTAGTTCCCATAAGCTAGGTTAATATAAGTTATTTGAGATGAGTTTAAAAGAAAGATGATTGAAATGGCTTTTTCATTGTTTTTCTTCAATTTTCTAGTTTTAGGTACAGCTAGTAACCGGTTACTGCAGGTCACTAACCGGTTACTGCAGGTCACTAACCGGTTACTGACTGCAGAACATACACTAAAAAGAGGGTTTTTCAATACCATTTTCAATCACACCTCATTTTAACCCAAACCAACCCCAAACAGAACTTCATTGCCATAAACTAAACATGTTTGAACACTGAAACTAACAAGAAACTTGTTGATTTCATTTCCATTCCTCATTATGCATAAACATGTTTGAACACTGAAACTAACAAGAAACTTGGTCCCACATCGGCTGGTAAGGAGAACGAAACATGCCTTATATAGGACGTGGATACCTTACCTCACGTGGACGCGTTTTGGGGCTCACTGTTAGTGTGAGGCCAAGAGCAAAACCGTGAGGGTGAAGGATGCCCAAAGCGGACAATATCCACATGGCGGTGCGCTGGGTCCCAGTGCCCAGTACCGTACGGCTGGCTGGGGCTAGGCTGTTACATTTGGTATCAGAGCCAGGGCCGGGTCGGTGTGCCAACGGGGACATTGGGCCTCCAAGGGGGGGTGGATGTAAGGTGAAGCCTTGGTCCCACATCGGCTGGTAAGGAGAACGAAACATGCCTTATATAGGATGTGGATACCTTACCTCACGTGGACGCGTTTTGGGGCTCACTGTTAGTGTGAGGCCAAGAGCAAAACCGTGAGGGTGAAGGATGCCCAAAGCGGACAATATCCACGTGGCGGTGCGCTGGGTCCCAGTGCCCAGTACCGTACGGCTGGCTGGGGCTGGGCTGTTACAATCAAAACCATGCAACATGAACTTTGAAAGGAAACCAAGTCTAGAACAAGAGAAGGCTTGAGCTTACCAAAATCAAAGCTCCAAGTCAGTTCCAGACACCCAATACAGAACTGTGGCAGTTTTGAACCTCCAACTTCATGAATCGATTTCTCCTAGCTCAGGAACTCTCAACTCACAAACCTTATATCAATACAAAGCCCTTGATTCAAGCTTTGTAATGGTATATCACTCGAAATCTAACTCTTAACAAAGAAGGAGAATCGAACGAAACACAGCAAGAACCCTAAAACAGAGATTGATACCAACACACTCCCAAAAACCCCAACTTTGATCTGATTAATGGCCTTATATAGCAAGATTAGAGAGCCATGCATGTTGACACGTCCTAATCCACCAAGAGAAGGATGAATTCATGGCAAAATTCTGGGTTTTGGCTTGATTATTCATCAAATTCCACTTCCTCCTATGAGCTGTCTGCACTCACTAACCGGTTACTGGGTACGGGTAACCGGTTACTCCAGTGCAAAATTCAAAAATTAAGATTTTAATTCCTTTCCTGCTAAAAACCCTTCTAATATTGTAATTAGGTCCCAACCCAAGGACTAAATTACAATATTCATATTTTTGTACAAAATAACTGTTGGAAAACAAGCGGGTAGTACTATTCCCTATAAAGGAGGTGAATAGGCGAAGAGTACGAATCTTCACCAATTAAAAATTTATCGCTTATTAAGGCCTTTAAAATAATCAAAGTAAAAACATATAAAACGCATATACTTAAATATATGAAAATTAAGCGCGCGGAATTGTAAAGAGATAATGAAAGAGAAGCGAACACAAGGATTTTATCCTGGTTCACATTAGTGTGTTAACGAACACTAATGCTACATCCAGTCCTCCCTTTCTGAGATAGGAGATTTGCTTCACTATGAACAAGAATTGTAAGTACAAGTAATGTGTAAGAGAAAACCTTTCCCTTAGACTTGTCCCTCCAAAGAACCTCTTTGGAACTTGTGTCTTCGCAAACAATTCCTCGAACCACAGCGAACCTTGTGCTTGAAGAAACCTTCTTCAATTCCACTTGAAACCTTCAAGTATACTTGATGAAAACCTTTCACCAATTTGCGTTTGTCAAAGTCTTGTTGTTGGCACTTTACACCTTGTTGTGCGGATGAACAACTCCAATGAAAAGCAATGATCTTTGCACCTTTTTGTGTGGATAAGCAACTTTTTTTTTTGAAGTTCCTTAACTATTAGATCAGAATCTAGAAGAATAAGAATGAATGCAAGTGTAATCAAAGTGGGTATTTGTGAAAATTCAATGCAACACTTGAATGTTCTTCTTGATCATATGTGAAAATGCAATTGATTCATGAAGAACACTTGAGAATTCTGTAAAACGTGTTTAAGAGAATATCCATAAGTGTTAGAAGGTTGTAAGAACGTTGTCTCATGTTTTGAAATCGTTTGGAACATATATATATATCAGTTAGGACAGCAAACGGCTATGTTTATGACAGTTTTAACTGTTTGTATCCGGATACTTTTGAAAGTATTCGGATACATCGTGTTTGATTTCAAAAATTTGACTGTTGTTTTAACGAAGTATCCAGATACTTTCAGATGTATCCGGATACTTTTCAAATGTATCCAGATACTGTCAGATGTATCTAGATACTTTCGTTCAAAATTTCCAAAAACAACATTTTTACTTGTTAACACTTATAGTATTATATTTAAAACATTTTCTTCACTTCCAAAACACTTTAATTTATTATAAAAATATTTTCAAATTATTTTCTCCATATTTTTCTTATATTTATAAAATCACATATTTTTCTTTTAATTTTGAAAAGCACCCACTTATGATTATACTTAGCATGCATGCCATATCTTTTAGATTATGATTAGTTTTTCCTAACTTAGACTCTAACCATTATGCATCTAGGAGACTTAATAAAGAATAAATAATACATTACATTACAATAAGAACCCCTTTGTTGACTTTGTTGAGCCTTAAGTTGAGTTGTGAACTTTTGCCTTGACTTGCACTTTGTAATCATCAAAGCTACGTATGCTTAGGCATTTTCTCAACAATCTCCCCCTTTTTGATGATGACAAACTTTATTGATTTGTGCTCCCCCTTAGTATTGCATTAGATAATTGGATAATAATAAGAAGCTTCAATCAACCTGCAAAAGTCAACAACATACCTTCTCCCCCTTTTGGCATGATCAAAAAGACAGTTATATAAATAGGCAAGAAAATTATAAACTTTCTACCCCTTAACATTTGAGCTCACTCCCCTTAATGTTAAGCCAAAAATATCTTGCATGTTTTAGGTAACTTGGGTACCTAATTGATTAGCATTAGGATCAAACCCTTTCTTAATCCATACAAATGAACCATTTGGGATACCTTTAAGTTTAATATTACAAGTATTTGAAGTATGCCCAAAAATTCCACAATAATGGCAAGTTGGTGTTTTAGAGTAATTGACATTTTAAAATGATACCAACTTGTTGTAATTGCAATTTTTGGGTTTTCGATATCCCAAACCAGTCTTATTTCCATTTTCTCTTTGATTGGAAATTAAATTATTTAAGTTCATATTACCTTTAGTGAAACTTGCAAGTTTAGCTTTTAAATCGTGTACTTCCTTTTCAAATTGCTTGCAACTTACACATTCGGCAATAGGATTAGTTTTTAGTTCACAATCACAAGAAGCATTTGAATAAATGAGATCAAGAGTTTCATTTTGGAGTTGAAGTTCATCGATAAATTTTTGCATTTCTAAAATTTTAGTTTCATACTCCAAGATAATCCTCTTGCTTTCGATGTTAATTTTAGCTAGCTTCCTTAATTCCTTATACATTTCTACATAAGATTCATATAGTTCATTATAAGTTGAATTTTCAGAATCAGAGTCGGAGTAAGAATATGTTACCCATTTGTAGTCCTTTGGCTCAGATTGTTCTACGCTTGATGAAGTTTCTTCATCAAATCTTCCCATTAAGCACATGTTATTAACCAATTCCTCCTCATCTGAACTACTAGCATCTTGCTTCTCTGAATTTTCAGGCAAATCCCATACAATGTAAGCCTTCTTGGATTTGAATCCTTTGCTTGCCGTTTTGTCATTCTCTTTTCTCTTGAGATATGCAGCACATTCAAATTTCATGTGACCCGTATTACCACATTCGTGACATTGAATTTTGTCCTTTGGAGACTTTCTTCTAGAAGTTCCTTCCTTTAGATATTTCTTATTTCTTCGGGTAAGGAACTTGTTGAATTTATTAACTAAAAGCTCAATGGCCTCATCGTCGATATCGGAATCTGAATTTTCATCATTGGATAATTCTTCAAGAGTCTGCAGCATCTTGAATGAAACCCTATCATTTTTGCACATGTCCGAATCTTCATGCATTTTTAGCCTTCCCAATTCCATTTCGTGCTCTTGCAGTTTTCCGAACAAAGTGGCTAGGTCCATATCACTTAGATCTTTTGACTCCATTATTGTTGTAACCTTTGGCTGCCACTGTATGTCTAAACATCTCAAAACTTTGTTAATAATTTCACCATCAATAAAAGTTTTGCCAAGAGCAAGTAAATGATTTATAATATGTGTAAACCGTTTTTGCATATTCGAAATTGGTTCATTGGGAAACATTCTAAATAATTCATACTCATGCATGAGGGCGTTTAGTCTAGCCCTTTTGACTTCACTAGTACCTTCATGGGTCACTTGTAAAGTGTCCCACATCTGTTTGGCACTGGTACATTGAGAGACCCTAAAGAATTCGTCATATGAGAGAGAAGATGTAATGATATTTTTTCCTTTTACATCATAACTTACTTTTTTCTTATCATCATCATTCCAACTCCCCTTGGGCTTATCAAGAACAGAGTCATTAACCTTATGTTGTGGTACAAAAGGGCCATTTTCTATAGCATTCCAAATTTCTACATCTATTGCTTCAATGAAGATTTTCATCCTAACCTTCCAATAGGTGTAACCTTCGCCCGAAAACATAGGGGGGCGATTAATGGAAGAACCTTCACCACAAAAGGGATTACTAGAACCCATTGTTTACCAAACTAAGGATCGTACGGAAAAGCAGTTATGCTCGATCGTTTCCGACCGAGCTCTGATACCACTTGTTGGAAAACAAGCGGGTAGTACTATTCCCTATAAAGGAGGTGAATAGGCGAAGAGTACGAATCTTCACCAATTAAAAATTTATCGCTTATTAAGGCCTTTAAAATAATCAGAGTAAAAACATATAAAACGCATATACTTAAATATATGAAAATTAAGCGCGCGGAATTGTAAAGAGATAATGAAAGAGAAGCGAACACAAGGATTTTATCCTGGTTCACATTAGTGTGTTAACGAACACTAATGCTACATCCAGTCCTCCCTTTCTGAGATAGGAGATTTGCTTCACTATGAACAAGAATTGTAAGTACAAGTAATGTGTAAGAGAAAACCTTTCCCTTAGACTTGTCCCTCCAAAGAACCTCTTTGGAACTTGTGTCTTCGCAAACAATTCCTCGAACCACAGAGAACCTTGTGCTTGAAGAAACCTTCTTCAATTCCACTTGAAACCTTCAAGTATACTTGATGAAAACCTTTCACCAATTTGCGTTTGTCAAAGTCTTGTTGTTGGCACTTTACACCTTGTTGTGCGAATGAACAACTCCAATGAAAAGCAATGATCTTTGCACCTTTTTGTGTGGATAAGAAACTTTTTTTTTTGAAGTTCCTTAACTATTAGATCAGAATCTAGAAGAATAAGAATGAATGCAAGTGTAATCAAAGTGGGTATTTGTGAAAATTCAATGCAACACTTGAATGTTCTTCTTGATCATATGTGAAAATGCAATTGATTCATGAAGAACACTTGAGAATTCTGTAAAACGTGTTTAAGAGAATGTCCATAAGTGTTAGAAGGTTGTAAGAACGTTGTCTCATGTTTTGAAATCGTTTGGAACATATATAGATATCAGTTAGGACATCAAACGGCTATGTTTATGACAGTTTTAACTGTTTGTATCCGGATACTTTTGAAAGTATTCGGATACATCGTGTTTGACTTCAAAAACTTGACTGTTATTTTAACGAAGTATCCAGATACTTTCAGATGTATCCGGATACTTTTCAAATGTATCCAGATACTGTCAGATGTATCCAGATACTTTCGTTCAAAATTTCCAAAAACAACATTTTTACTTGTTAACACTTATAGTATTATATTTAAAACATTTTCTTCACTTCCAAAACACTAATTTATTATAAAAATATTTTCAAATTATTTTCTCCATATTTTTCTTATATTTATAAAATCACATATTTTTCTTTTAATTTTGAAAAACACCCACTTATGATTATACTTAGCATGCATGCCATATCTTTTAGATTATGATTAGTTTTTCCTAACTTAGACTCTAACCATTATGCATCTAGGAGACTTAATAAAGAATAAATAATACATTACATTACAATAAGAACCCCTTTGTTGACTTTGTTGAGCCTTAAGTTGAGTTGTGAACTTTTGCCTTGACTTGCACTTTGTAAGCATCAAAACTACCTATGCTTAGGCATTTTCTCAAAAATAACCATATAAAAATATTTCTCATATTTTTATATATATAAAAACACATAATGTACAAAAACTAAAACTTTCCAAACCAATATAAATCAATTATAAAATAATTGTTATAATTAATTTCTTGGTTATTTGGGAGACGAAAATTAGGGGTGTTACAGATATGAGCAGAGATTGAGAAAGAGTTGAGATGTAATGAAGATTCCTAAGATTGTGATAAGAAATAACTTATGATGTGAATGAAAGTGTCGTAATGATGATGAGAAAGATGCTGATAAGAATGATGTTGCTGAGCAATAGCTGATGAAAATAGTGCTGACGAGATTCATGAGATAAGAGATGTGACATGAGTTGAGCTGTGCTCCTCAGCTGAGAAAGTAAAGTTGAAGTGCTGAAAAGAGTCACGATGCTGTACTGTGAAAGCTCACGAGATGTGATGCAAGATTCTGATGTGATTCAAGCTCTGTCATATGTGGTAAAAGAAAAGTAATGTTTTAAACTAGTGGTCGGGACTCGTTGAAGGGATGCACCAAGGATGAGCCGACCTTAGGATTAAGATGTTAATTAAAACTCTAAAACTCTTAAAAGACATTGAAGAATGCGGTGAGCAATGAGTGCGAAGTAGTGGAGAGGAAGATACCATGGTTATCAGGGATACTCAGGTGGAGATTGCATTAGGGGAGGACAATGACGGTGAAACGTCAAGAAGTCTAGAGTATTTTTCTAGGCGGAACGAATCCCACAGGTGACGACGGGTGATCGGTCCCGAAATGTCGTGGTGATGTTCTGCAGGCCAGCTAGAAATAATACTGTCGCCCCCTAGATTGCAAGTCTAGAACAGTGAGAGGGACTGGAACGGGGCTCTGTGATTTTGCCACTGTACCGGATTTTCTACAGTGTGCCTTGATTATATGATTTGATTTGAGACTGTACCGGGTTTTCTACAGTTCTCCTGGCATTGAGATTTGTTGAGACAACTGTCAAGCCCGCGTGGTAAAGGTCCTGTACTCCTATTTGCTTCCGACTAGGTTGGGTGGATGACCGAGGATATGTAGACGTGTGTGCTAACTGCGAACGAAACAAGTACCTCGATGATATTCTAATTCCCCAATCATCGATGGACGTGATCCAATAAGACTTGATAAGAAAAGTATAGCAACGATTGCAAGTGTTGAGTAAGATTCATAAGACAAGTATGAGAAACGACCCCTGAAATAATCGATAAGTCTCAAAATAATGATTAAAGAAAGAATTGATAAGAGTTGTAAAAGTATTATGAGAAAGATATTGGGAATGTTATTACGAGAAGATTGAGCATGAATTTGTGTTTATTTATATGATGATGATGATCATGTTGTTATTATGGTTTGCATGATGTTTATTGTAACATCCTACTTTTATTTACTAAAACTATTATTTAAGATTAACGTTTAATTAGGAAAATGTTCGGGGTTTATAAAAATTTCGACAGAGTTTCCTCTAAAAATTGGACTTTTCCTCGAATAATAATAAACCTGTCAGTCCAGAACAGTTTTGAACAATTATAAATATAAATTCAATCCCTTTACAACAATAGGGATTTACTTAAACGTAGTAAAATGAAAAGATATAAATACAATTATTCAAGAATACAAATGTTTAAACGAAATGAAATCACCAAAAACAATTAAACAAATCTTTATAAAATAATTCCCTACAAAATAATAACCTATGAATGGTTGCACCAGGAATAGGACCGTAAGGTCACCCCTACCAATATAATTTTACAATGAGTATACCTTACTCGGCCTTGTCCTTATGTGTAGTTGTCTCCAATGTGTACCTAATATGTCCACTGTAAGGGTGAGAACTTTGAAATCTAGATCAAAGAAAACATTTAAAAACAGTAATAAATCATAAATAGATATATTCACACACAAAAAATAGCAGTTAGGCAATTCACACTTCAATTAACAATAATACATTGCAACAGTAATCAATTTATAAGTTATATATATACTTATAGTATAATACTTTACTATAATACTATGATGCACAATCACATGATTATGTTATGCCAATCATCGCACTTAGATGGTTTAACTCTTGAATCCGATATTGAACATTTCCTTTCATTCCATTAACTTTAACACTTTGATCGGATTCAATGAATTAAAGCATCTATAACAATGCATTCACACTTTCCCTTTCACTTTCATCCTAACAATGTACTATAACAATTCACTTTAACTTTGATCAATAACAATAACAATAACATTTCCTAACAATGTACTATAACAATTCACTTTTCCCTTTTCCAATAACAATATACATCCTCACATACACCCTCCACTCTGGGGAAAAACCGACCAGGAGGAAGCATTTCTCAACCTCTGATTGGGTGCTTCACATCCTCTAGGAATGCCGCTCACCCGCTTGCATAGTACGTCACACTCCTCAAGGGTAGTGTTCAACGTACAATCTGGATTGATTCGCCAAGATTGGCTCTAGCAGAAATCACTGTCACTGGCCACCAGGAGCCAAAGTAAATAGAATTACTATGGTTTGCGTAGAACCAATCCCCGACACGGGTTGCGAACCCACGTCCTTTGGAAGATCAAAGTCCTCCATAGTAATTCCTAACATTTACTCTTATCCTCATCAATCGTTAAAACAACGTATGTTTTTCCCCGTCACCTAACGTCCACCTTTACTCCATGCATGATCCAAGATTCTAAGTATTTCGCAGTTGAGTTTAAATCCCTTTTTGCCCTTTTGAAAATGTCCTTGAATTGGTTTAAACTCAATTGGGAAAGACTTAGCCCTATTTGATGCATAACTATATGAATGCAAACTTTATACTTTATAAACATATTATCCATACATTGTCATATTATTTACATTTATAACAACAATAATCATAAAAACAATATCTATTTCTAAACAATCAATATAAACATACACAATTAACCTAACTAAATACTTAGAGTTTCTAAACTAATTCTACCCCTCTTAATCTCAAACTTAACTAATAACCTAAATACACCTAGTTATGTGTCTATTACTATAATTAAATCCTTTCTCTAAGACTAGACCAAAGTAACCCCCTTACCTCTTGGAGAGCAAGAACCAAATTGGGGTTTTGATGGAGCATCCCCACCAAGCTCTAATTCATGCCTCTTAGCTTCCTATTCCTTGCTCTTAATCACTTCCTAAGCTCCCTTGCATGATTAGAAGACCCTATGCCACGGATTGCACAAATTGGGGTTTGATAGGGAATTGGGATTTCATGAGAAAGAGGAAGTAATATGTGTTTTTGGAGAGGGAAAATCATGGGTAATTGATTTGGAAGTGATTTGTGGCACTAATTTATGATAACTTTGAGTAATTATGGTGATTGGAAGGATTTAGGGTTGAGAAGGGAAGAGAGCCGTGGAAGAGAGGGAAAGAAATGGTGAGAAATGAAGGGAAAATCGTGTTTTTATCAACCAGAACTGCAGATTTTTGCTTGAGCGAAAATTTTATCGCTTGAGTGAAAACTGGAAGCGATCAGACTTATTTTCTGTGACATTTTCGCTTGGACGAGTAGGAGCTCGCTTGAGCGAGTAAAATTCAGCTTCAGCATGCTAACTTCAAAATGTCATAACTTTTTCGTTAACCGTCGGATCTTGCTCAAATTTTGAGACAAGCTTCCTAAGACACTAATCTTAACATCCAACGGTGGGTTTTGGATTTAGAGCTATGGATAGTTTATTCCTAATTTTCTAATATCCTATGTTCTTTATTCTTAAATAACTCTTCTAAAACTCAAATTTAACCTATTTTTAACCCATACACTTCTACCCTTAATTAAATCCTACACCCTAAACACTTAAACAGCTACTAATTTATATCTATTAACTATCCTAAATGGACATTAGAAATTGGGGATGTTACACTTATTGTTTTGTCTTAATATTTGCCTATTGTAATTCCACACAGTCGACATTTATTGTTTTGGGTTGCTCACTCTCTCGTGTACATCTGCTTTGTGTTGAAAATCTGTATGTTCTTTAGATGGAAAACATTGCAAGATTTCAGCTCATTCGGGAGATAGGAGCATCTCCATGGAAAGGGGATAATGTACCCATGTCTGCCTATGTTATAGTCTACATAGAGATGGAATGGCGAAGGAAAGAGATTATGGAGGAACTTTTAGCTCGTAGGATGGAGGAGGAGAGATCACAAGACAACTATGCGGAAGAAATCCCTGAGGTGGCAGATGACGACAATTCTGATCCGTGGTCTGAGGCTGACACGGAGGAGTGTCCCAGTGACGAGGATTGGTACCCGGGCCCCGAGGATCTTCCGAAAGACGAAGATGAATGAGAGCTTGATCTGCCGAGACTCAGAGTTCGATGGCGAGTCTTAGTATATAAGACTAGAGGATAGGTAAATCCCTCATAGTAATGTATTCCACTGCAAGTTCTTAGTTGTCATAGCTTTATCATGCTGTACCCCGGATAAAGTTTTATTCAACATTGATGATTCAAAACAAGTTAAATGGGCCTTTATGTTTAAATGATGTTATTATGGACAAGTTTCAAAGTGCGGTGTTTTGTGGCATCTCGGTTTGGAACTTGAAGGATTATAAACAACGTGAGAACACGAGTTTTAATTGTAACCAAGTTTTAAAAATCTAGATGTTCTCTTGTCCATGTTAATTGTGTTTTAAAAAAAAAATTTGGCCCAAATTTTCACCATATTTAATTTAAGTAATTGTGTTTTCAAGTTGCCGAATCGGGGTGTTACAATCAGAAGATCATAAATTTGTTTAACAATAATATGTAACCACAACCCAAATTTATAAACAATAACTTTAATTTTAAAAAAATATTTTTGAAATAAACAAATATTTTCGTAATAATAAAACAATATTTTACAACATGTTCTACCAATAACATGTTCTCAAATTCATGTTTGGACTCAGCATTAAAATATGAAGATGAAACATTAGTGTGAATTTTAGAAGAGGAATAGAGAGAAGCCCCTTGAAGTGAAAATGTTTAAAGTTTTTGAAAAAAATAAAATATTTTCGTAATAATAAAACAATATTTTACAACATGTTCTACCTATAACATGTTTTCAAATTCATGTTTGGACTCAAAATTAAAATAGGAAGATGAAACATTAGTGTGAATTTTGGAAGAGAAATAGAGAGAAGTCCCTTGAAGAGAAAATGTTTAGAGTTTTGAATGAGGAAAATTTGTTCATCATGGTGAAGTACATTTCGTCAAACATAACTTTAATTTTGCTAGATTTTAGTGTCAACGAAAATGGGCATATCAATCTCGATATGTTTGTCATCGATTTGGAAACTTATAATTTGGCAGATTGGATAATGAATATGGGTATTATAAAAATCTATTGAGAGACATGACCAATTTAAGATCGCTTGAGAGATATATTCTCTCGACATGTCGATGAGGAATGAATGTGGTATTACTCGGGATTAAAAAGTGTGGTAAAAATTCATACGTTAAAGTCAATTTTATTTAAGTTGTTTGCCATTGTCGATAGGCATAAAGACAATGTCGAAGCTAGGATTCATAGACTACTTTGAAGCTTTGATTGCTGCCAATCCTTATGCAGTATGACAAAAATAAGATAAGGTTAAGACCCAACCTGTACAAGACAAAGATGTCATTGGGAATAGTTGATGATGGGTGGAGTCTTGGATATGTATTGCATTAATTTTGAGATGTTAATGAAAATAAAGCCATGTTAAGCAGCTTGTCGATGTGAGTTTTGGTGGCTGGAGTCTTGGATAGGTATTGACATTAATTGAGATGCCAATGGAAATAAAGTCATGTTAAGCAGCTTGTCGATGTGTGATTGGGGGTCCAATAAAAATCGAAAATGTTAAGCCAACATCTGCGTGGGACATCATACGGGTAAACCGTATGTGTATGGTATGAACTTATTAATAGGAATATTCGAAATTTCCCTCCAAAATTCCCTCTCTTTCACTTGCCTCTTCTTCCCTCCTCTTTCATTCGATTCCCTCTTTAACCTAGCTGCTCTCTCACTACATTCCTCTCTCTCATTCTCTCTCCCTCGCCATAGCCGTCGGCTTTCTCTCTCTTTTGCTCCGATTCGGCTTCCCTCTCTCTCGCTCCCTTTTTTTTCTCCTCATCCTTCAACCGTCCTTCTCTCCCACTCTCGGCCATTGTTTCTCTCTCTCACTCTCAACCTTGTCCGTCCGCCGCTCCTCTCTCTCCCTCATTCCGTGCTTCACCGCTGTTCCTCTCTCTCCCATTCTATTCTTCTGTCTCCCTTTCCGTTCGCCACCGTACTTCTCTCTCACTGGTGTTGAAAGTTGGTGCTCTGTGTTTGATACTTCATTCGGTGAGTTTTTTCTTCATGTGCTCTAATGCAGTAGTGAATCCTATTTTTGGTCCATATTTGGGTGAAATCCTTTATTTTTGTAACAAAATTAATTTAGGGTTTGTGATAAGAAAAAATTGAACTTATCAATAATGCTATTATCTCTCTTGCTCGTGGATTATATCTATGAAAAACATTGATAAGTGCATGTATTATTTTGGTAAGTGCTGAAAAAAGTTATGTTAGTAACATTAATGTGGGTTGTTGATATCAATGGAATAATATTAATGTGGGGTATTGATATTATTTTGTCTGCTGGTATTGTTCTTTACGTTGGTTTATCTGATGGGGTCATATTTGTCTGATGATATTGTTCTTTTTGTTGGTTTGTCTGTTGGACCACAGCATGATGATATTGTTATTTGTAGTTCGGATGTTAATAAATGGACCACACCATGCTGATACTGTTCTTTGTGTTGGTTTTTGTGGTGGGTCCATACTTGTCTGGTTATATTGTCTTTTTTTCTTAAATAATATGTAACTTTTTCTTAAAAGTATGTACGTTTCTGTTGGTAACATGCTGATAAATATTTGTAACTCCTTCAACTTATGTTGATAACTTCTTGCTGAATGTTAGTATTTTCGTTGTAATAGTGCTTATATTATGATGGCTATTGCTGAGAAAATGTTGGTAAATTAATTGTTAATTGTCTATAAGAATTTATAAATGTTTGCAACGTGTAGATCGTAACATGAGTTCCAAGAAATCAAAGAGTAGAGAAGTAAGTTTTGTAGTTAATGATTCTTTATTATTCGAACATCGTTTTTCATAAATGAATGCCAACTAATGTTAATTGTTAATGTGTTTTATGATCCATGTCCTGAGAAAATGTTGTTGGTATGTTAATTGTTAATTGTTGGTAATAATTTATAAAAGTTTGTAACTTATAGGCTACAACATGAGTAGTGCCAAACAATCGAAGAGTAGAGTGCCAGCATTCGTCACTCGATGCTCCCCCAAGAGGATACAAGAGTTGATGAAGAAGCTAAATGAGGAGCAACTGCAGGTGGTTAGAAAGATATAGTTTGGTGGGTTGGAGTATGTTGATTGCCCAAATCTTGACAAGAATATTTGTCTTCAGTTGGTCAACAACTTTGCATGGAGTCAAAATGTGCTGCTTGTCAAAGGTTCAACAATTGTGTTGACCCATAGAGATGTAGGGAGGGCTTTTGGCATTCCCGATTTTGGTATGTTTAGTCTCTAAGTTTAATGTTGCATATTATAATTAGAAAAATAAATATGAAACTCAACCAATGTTAACGTATTTGCATTGTTTTAAAATGGTAAGAATGGAAATTCCAACTTCCTTGACATAAAGTCAAATGGAGAAAGTGAAAGATTTTATGAGCGTTTCAAATCTTCAGCTGGAAACAATTATTTGTGAGAGAGGTGCTGGTAATAAGTTCGCTAGAGCATTTCTTCTATATGCTGTAACGAACTTTCTGTGTCCTAGCACTAAAGTAGGACCAACTTTAAGGTTATTACCAGCTATTACGGACTTGACTAGAGTTTGCAAATATAATTAGAGTAAGCTGATTTTTGATTATCTTATTGACGAAATATTGAAATATAAAAAAAAACCCGTCCAAGAAGAGCATCAGGGGTTGCATCTTCTTCTTGAAGATATTGAATTTATTTTAGGGAAATATCTATTTTGTTTATTTTGATTACCACAAATTTATTTTCAATTCGTTTATCTCATTTTATTCCTTTTATAGGTTATATATTTCGAAAGAAGACCCTTGGGACGCATAAATGTTGCTATTGAGAGGCCTTATATTAAGCCATGGACCAAAGACAACATTCATATGCGTCTTCTTGAAGAGAGAAATAATGTGCAGGTATAGGAGTAATTTTTAATTTAATATTTTTTTTCAAATCAAATTATTATGTCAGTTCATTTACGTAAACAATATTTGTAGGGTCTTCTTCACCGAAGGTTGAAGACTGGTAAATCCGTTGATATATCAATCCATTCTTTGAAACATGAGGTATACATTTGAGTAGTTTTCATTTGTTTTTTGTGTGAGTTACTACTTGCTCATTCTAACTCAAGAACTTGTTCCATTAAAGATGTCCCGTGAAGCAATGAAAGACATCTACTTTCGTTGGTTGAAGCCACTAGATGATGCGTTGATGGTGGAGAATTTGAATGTTGATCAATTCAAGCAAAATCAAGAGGAAGAAGACAAATAAAAAGAGAATGAGAATGACGAAGATGAGGTGGGAGAGGATGAGGATCAAGATGATGATGATGAAGTGAACGTGCAAGTGGAGGAAGAGCAAGAGGAAGTAGAAGTGGAGGAAGAGGAAGAGGAGGAATCAGAGAGTGTATCGGAAGGAGGGGATGTGGTCCCTAATTATGATACCCCCCTTAATGTGGTTGAAAACAAAGTGTGGATGTATTGCATCAGAAAAGCAAAAGTAGATGAGTAAGCCTTTCAATTTTTATCTACATATCTTGTGTGGTACTTATAATTGTCATTAAAGAAACTAATTCTCGATGCATTGTTTAGATATCTTGTGCAAATGCATGACCAATACATTACTAGCAAGGATGCACGAAGCTTGACCCCAAGAGCATGGATAGATAACAAGGTAAGTTGCGAAATTTGTAGAATTCATACACATTTTGTAGATAATTATCATTGTCTGTCTAGGTAACATTATAATTGTTATTTTGTTAGGTTATGTTGCTAGCGTGTAAATGGTTGTTGGAAGAACATAAGTTTAGAACCAAACATGTGACACTTCACATTTTCATCAATTTGTTCATGGTTAGTGTTTTGTGTTCATTATGTATGTAGTTTACAAATTGTTGAGAAATCATCTTACTTATGATTTCATTTAATAACATATAGGATGAGGTTAAATCTGATTTGGATGCTTTTAGGAGTGGTCATATTGAACCATGGAAGGTTGTTCCCTCTTCTATATTGATTAGACAAGTTGATTATGATATCATGAAGTGTGAACTGGTATGGTTTTGTGGTTTCTTTCGTACAATTTTGATAAGATAACAATTTTCATGAATTTGATTTTCACATGACATTTTGCAAAATGTTGTAGATATTTGCACCTATTTTTCATGCGGGGCATGGTGGTGTTAAGCATTGGATCCAGTGAACAAGAAATTGTTCGTCCTGGATTCAATGGGTAGTGACAGATCGGCTAGAGCTGATATCGACTTGTTGGCGGTCGGTTCAAATATTTCAATTTCTTGTGATTTTAAGTCATTGGTTTAAGTGTTTTGTTTTCATTTGAATTGTTGATTTTTTTTTTTGTTTGTAGAAGATTTGAAGAGTTGTTTCAACTATTGACTTCAAAAAGGAGAATCACACTGCAGGTGATACCAGTGGATTTACCCACACAATACACTACGTAAGTATGATAAATTTCGTAATTTATTAAATCGTCATCAATTCAATGTTAATCACAATTTGTTTGCGTGGTATGTATTATAGATATGATTGTGGGATATATGTGATATTATACATGCAAATTTGGGATCTGGAGTGTACCTATGAGAACTGTTTAACCATTCCTTCCTTCACAAAGGTATGCTTTTATATATGTCCATATTAATTGAAAATTAATATTTGATATGATAAAGTTTTGCACTTAAATCGTGGGTGTTAAATGTTTCAGACACAAATCTTGAATGTGAGGCATCAGCTTCTTCGTGGTTGGGTTATGGATCCCAAGAACTGTTACAAAGAAGATGTTATGAGCAAAGTATTGAAGGGAAAAAAATTGACATAAAATGTTTGTGCTGGAAATGTTTGATGAGACTGCAAAATTTGTTGTATGAAATTTGTATATGGTTGTATGTTGCACAAAAACCATGGTAACTTTCATGAGAAATATTTGTATGTTGGTAACCTTGTTTGTGATGCAACTGCTAAATGTTGGTAACATCTTCAATTCACAAGTTTTGAATGCACATTTGTCCAAAATATAAATGAATGCACATGTTTAAAATGAGACAAATATAGATCCATAATGCCAAAATTTTCCGAAAATGTTGTTAACTTTCAGATTAATGTTTGTAACACCTACATTAAATTTTGGTATGTTTCTCAAATCGTTGGTAACACCTACAGAATTTTCAACCTTATTACTAACATCCAAAAAATCAATAAACACGCTTGAATGAATACTATGAAAAATGAGTAACTTGAAGTAGGCGTGCAAAAAAAATTGAGCACAATGTTGGTACATGGTTATGCTTATGTTGGTAACCAATTCCAAATGATCATGAATATCTAAAATCATACCCGGACCTTGCATACATGCTCCAAGGCCAAACGTTGGTAACGGTTCAGAAAAACCAGACATTGTCCGTGTACACGTGCTCAAAAATTTCTGTAATCTGTTGATAATTGGATTCACAATGTTGGTACTTTCTTCATGTTATGTTGGTAACCAACTGCTAATAGTTGGTAACGTTTCAGAAAAAAATACATGCTCCATACACAAGTGGTCAACATATTCTGAAAATTGTTGGTAACAGAGTTTAGAACGTTGGTACCTTTTTCAATTTATGCTGGTAACCAACTATCAATCATTGGTAACGTTTCAAAAAAAAATACATGCTCCATACACAAGTGATCAACATATTTTGAAAACTGTTGGTAACAGAGTTTTGAATGTTGGTACCTTTTTCAATTTATGTTGGTAACCAACAACCAATCGTTGGTAACGTTTCAGAAAAAAATACATGCTCCATACACAAGTGGTCAACATATTCTGAAAACTGTTGGCAATAGGGTTTAGAATGTTGGTACCTTCTTCATGTTATGTTGGTAAACAACTACCAATCGTTGGTAACCTTTCAGAAAAAATACATGCTCCATACACAATGGTCAACATATTCTGAAAAGTGTTGGTAACAGGGTTTAGAATGTTGGCACCTTCTTCAATTTATGTTGGTAACCAACTGCCAATCATTGGTAACGTTTCAGAAAAAAATACATGCTCCATACACAAGTGGTCAACATATTCTGAAAACTGTTGGTAATAGGGTTCAGAATGTTGGTACTTTCTTTATCTTATGTTGGTAAACAAGTGCCAAATGATTGTAACGTTTCAAAAAAAATATATTTGATAATGAAATATTTTGTCTGTCAAGTAAATATATGGGCATGTCATGTGTGCCTGTCATGACTAACATTTACAAAAAGTGATTCCTACATGTGTTTGGGTCAGATAACTATACAAAAAGCTAATTCATACATTATACTATCACATTAATCCCAATTCGGCAACGAATCATGATACTTTAACCGCCCCAGGTTATACACATGATATGGGTCAAATGAAATGATCTCCCTTTTAAAATGTCAATGCTCAATGGGGTAACTAGAGATATCTCCTTAATGATTGGGATTTGCAAAGAGTGTCTTGTATCATTGAAAGAATCTACGTGAGGGTCCACACCATTGATGGATTTCAATTACTCCTTCTTGTTTCAGAATTAAATCAAATATCTCAAGTCAATGCAAGAATTAATTTTTTTAAATGATTTTTATTTATTGGAAATGTGGTGAGATGGTTTATTCACGTGATCAAACACTAGTAAATGCTTGTTAAAATGATAAGCAATGACAACTTCTTTTGTTTTTTTTACATAACGAAATGAATGGCCAGTTGTGATCTCTTCATTGTTGTGATTGAGTATCCGAGGGTTTGAAGCCTCATTCAAAATGGTTCACTTGTCCCTTCATTCAATCCACCATGTTCTTGAGCTTATTTGATGACTTCAACATGTCAATAGACCTTGCTTATAATCGAGTCCAAGAAGGTGCTTTGGAGAAATGGTGATGGAACCTTGACTTTTCAAAGATTTTTTTTTTGTGAATGATGCACATGAATATGACGATGCAAAAATGTATGATGCAGTGCCCTTAGAATCTACAAGATCCTATTCTGGGGCGATTGAGCTTTCATTACCAATATGAGGTATCAGGATGGATTAATAACATTCATATAGTTCTGGCCAACTTCGGAATGATAGTGAGTCACTCCAAAATCTTTATTTATCTTATCGAAATGAAATATTATGATGCAAGTGACCCTACTTGGGGGCAATTAAGCCTTCATTACATAATACGAAATGCCATAACGAATTGACAATAACCATATAGTTCGGGCCCACTTGGAAAAATGAAGGGTTATCCTAAGTGAAATGATGGATATGAAAATGAAATTTACCCTTAGGGCGGTGGGCCCTATTGTGGGTTTAAAGCATATGAAGAGAAGAGACCTTCCTCATGGCATAAGGATACCAAAATACGATGGTGTCTCTTACATCATTAGGCTTGGATGACGGTGGGTCACCCAAATTATTCGGGATGGTGATTCCCGACTTATATTATAACCAAAATGCAATAAGAGATAGATAATATGTCCCCTTCATGGTAGATCCTACAAGGTTTTTGGGATGTCTATAGGTCACATACCTACGGTTTTGTTCTATGGTATAACTATAATGTAACACTCTAACTTGGTAACTTGAACAAAATTATTTTTATTTTTATTTTTTTGTACTCAACACAATTCCCACAGCTTTTTCGAAGGTTAAGTAGGTGACAAATGAAATGTTTTGACACCCCTTAACCTTTGATAGTGAATGAAGAGGAACCATGATGGACTTATTCAAGTTCCAAATTAGAATGCTACACAAAGTGTACTCTATGGTGGCTCTAGACTTCTAAAGGTCCCCGGATTGCCCTCGCTCTTTAAGGTTAGGACCCACCTCGCAAACCATTGACAAGAGTTTGGCTACGCCTCCCAAAATAGGTAGGACGCACCTCCCAAAGGTCGTGCTCACGAGATATGGTTCCCAATCCGAGTGGTACTTTTGCACACTACAAGAGACCATACACTTGGTATGTCAAAGGTATGGCATAGGCACCCCTAAACTTAGGGTTTAAACAACAATACCCGGGTATAGGGTTTTCGTGTGTGTCAAGATCTGTGTAAAAAAAATCTATTTCGGGGACATACAAAGCCCTTTTTTATAATAAATAAAACAACAAAAGAAATTACAATAAAAAATAAATAATTAAGCAAATATGTAAACAAAAAATTTAATTAAACAGATATATACAATAAACAATTAATTAAAGGCAAACCAATTATAAAAGAAAATAGGTCTATTAAAAAAAAACCAATCATTTTGGCCTGACTCTCTTATTTGGCTTAGTCCCCAGTGGAGTCGCCAACTGTCGCGGCCGGGGTCCCGGGTTGTCCTCCTCTTGATGATTTGAAAATTGTGCAAAATTTGTTTGGAAAAACTAGGTAGAAGGAGAAAATGGAGAAATAAGAAGGGTAAGGGAAACACGGATATTTTGAGCCTCATGTCCTTTTTTTAATTTGGAAATGAAAACCTCGAAGCCCTTAGCCATGTTACAAACTTAAAAGACCTCGTTGAGGATTGATCTACTTAAGAAACACACCAAGATGAAAATAAACTGACTCCTTTGACTTTTGGAAATTTAGATGAAAATATCTCATTTCTAATGTATGAATCAAGACCATTAATTTCATATCAACCCAAGCACTTTTTTATATCACATGATCTTTGCATTAGTATTTATTGTTAAATAAATATTGCATTCCAAAAAAAATAAAAATAAAAAAGAAAAGAAAATTGCTCGCTAGGTTGAAAACTTGAAAGGGCAGCCTAGGCAAAAATTAGAGCAACCCACTAGGTTGAAAACCCGAAAGGGCGACCTAGGCAAAAGTTAGGGTCAAATAAAAGGGAATGAATGAAGTCTTTACATAAGAGCAATTCATGGGGTGTGATCCCTATTCAAATTCAACACTGGGGCAATTTTGTTGATTTGATTCCCTAGTACTCTCATGCACATACTGGGGCAGTGTATTAAGCCTTCTCCTAAGCTCTCTCAAGCACAAACCAAACTGATACTGGGGCAGTTTTTAGGATGAAATTGTCTTTTGAAATATGACGATTGTTGATACCCAAAAATGAGTGGTCCATTAACAAGGCCCAAAGTGCAAGGCCCAAATCCATCATAGGGGTTAAAAGTCACCAAACAAATAATGAGCTAAGAGGAAGCACGTGACAAGCACCTGCAATGCAAAGGCGTCCTCCTCTGTACGCCTTCCCAAAGAAATATAAAACACCTCATTAACATAGCCAGGAGGGAAAGAGAGAGTGACTAGTAACATTGCAGTAGTCGCAAAGCTAAAGAAAATAGTCGTGGCAAGGAGAAGGCGTCAGAAGCATTGAAGTTACGGGTAAAGGCACACCCAGCCCAGGGCGCACACATATATCCAAACGAAGGCAGCCAGCTGTCCATAGGAATCTTTGCTTACTTCATTCAGCCCTTCCCAAGGAAAAGCCCAGGATGGCAAGACTTGCACCACTCTCCTTCTACAGCCATTAAATGACAAAGCGAAAAAGAGAAAACAAACAAAAGGAACCTGATAAAGAAGGAATCTGCAGCTACTAAGGAGGAAAAGTGCCACGAACCAAAGAATAAAGTAAGAAGGAGTAATGACCAGTGGGAAAATGGCACACTATAAGAAGAGGAAGCTCCATTCTCCAGAAAAGGGATAAGAGGAGAGGACGGAGGGACACATACACAGAGAGAAAAATAATGAAAAGGGGGTGATCAATTCAGTAAGTAATCCATATGGCTCCCCCAAAAGCTCAAGAATGAAAGTCCGAGAGAAAACACAAGTGAGGGAGATGCACTAGAAAGCGCATACCCCTAACCACCATCCCGGCAACAAAAATACACAGGAGTAGAGCATAAATGCCCCTCCTCTGCAATCTGGAGGAAGAGCACAAGAGAAAGAGAAGAATACCCCAGAACCAGGAGGTCCCGAAGGCGAACAACAGAGTGTACGCCTTCCGTCCTCCGCAAATTCATTTGAAGCAACTAAGCTAGCTAGAAGAAGAAAATCAACTCCGTCGACGCCATGAAACACCAAACATGGAGAAAAACACCGGGTCCACCCTCCAAACTCAGAGAAGGAGCACCTGAAGGAGCAACGGTGAGAAAGGCGAACAAAAGAAGGGGCGGAAGCCAAAGCGCACAGCGTAACAGTAGAAGAAATACTGATAGCGCCCATTTATTCATATCATTTGTAGTACTTGTATGCTTGTGATGGGCGCCCCCGCAAAACCAGGTTGATCAAAGGCGCACCCCCCCCCTTTTTGTCTGTAGAAATAATATCAGCATTTCCACTTCGTTGGAGCCAAACTTCATCAAGTTTACGAACCCCCTGTAATCCCTGAGTAATTACATCTTTTCAATAAAAAAGATCCGAAATAATTTGGCGACTCCACCGGGGAAGTTATGGCTTCAGGCGATGAAGGAAATGTTCCTGGAAGCACCGTTCGAAAGATAGCTCCCGAAGGTGCTCCAAAGTTATCGACGGCCCTCAATTGAAGAAGTGTTGTGGAAAGGAGGTCGTCTCTCAGTTCAAAACGACCTTTTCTTAAAGGCGGTCCACTCCCCAGGGGGCAGTTCCCCAGAAGGCGCGCTTGTTGAAGGCGGCCAAGCGGTCACGCAACCGGAGGAAGGCGAAGGTACGCTCTCGCCAGGAAAGGCACCGTGTCGCGGAAAGTAGAAACTCAGGAGCGAAAAGCACAACCAGAAAGTTTACATGGGAAAGTGCTTCATGTTATCTGCACTATAAGCTAAGTACACACAATCCTTGATTCAGTCTAATTTATCATTCATATGTTATTAAGTCTTTCCATGAATTTGATTATAATAAATATGAATCATGATGAAATGAAAAATGTATTGTATCCAATCACGTATTAGTTGCTGTATGTGTAGTTAAGGAAATATAGTTACTGTATGCTCATTTTTTGCATCTATGTCCTAATATGCTTTTGGTAGTATCGCTTTCACATGATATCATGCTCTACGTAGTTAGTTTCATGTTTAAGATTTTCCTGATAACAATGATTTATTTTTAATTTGAATAGCATTGTTCTGACATGACATGATATGATATGTGTATGGTTTGATTTTCAGACTATGTATGTCATGGCTGAGAATTGCATATGTATGATCACAATCATGAATGGTGTCGCTTTGATATGTATTAAATATTTGACTAGAGAAGCGATAATTAGATAACTCTGTACACATGAATGTTTGCTGTAGAACTAAGATCAGTATATCATACTAGTCATTTATGTCATAGACTTGTTGACTGTTCTTCGCTCAACCATTACATGATGTGAATAAATTGTTGTCCATGACTCTAGCATGCAAATACAATGTTAAATGTTATAAGCTGTACGATTTAGATGTTGAGAAGGCATGCTTTAGAAAAGCGTTACATGAAAACATGATTTTGACAATGTTACATAATGACGCATAATTGATTTCATACACGATCTAACTGATAAAACGGACATGCGTGGCATGAGAATATCCGAAAAAAAAAATTGTTTATGTAGGAGTCACTTCCTAAGGTTCGAGGAGCCATTAGCACGCTCTCTGATCCTGACTCACCATGTTTTGATGAGATGTTCAATGCCATGAAAGGATCGTTTCCTCCATCGTGGACAATAAACGCCTGATGTATCTGCAGCAGAAAAGCGTTCCACATCTCGCCCAGCAAAAGAGAAGGCCAGGCGATCAAAGTGAAGTATCGGAAAACGGGCGAGGAAACAAGAGCAAAGTATCAAAAGCATAACACACAAGTAGGAAAGATCGGAGAAAATCAAGCAAAAACAAAATCAAACGAAGGGAAATAACGAAGTCATGCCAGAAGGCGAACCTTGAAGCTGATAATAAGAAACTCAGAGCCAGAAGGCGAACGAAGAGTCATGGTGGCAAGGCGCATGTCGTCCTAGCAAGCAGAAGTAATCATGCATATTGCATAGACCGATTGACAAGATGAAAGATGGAACAAGAAAAGGCGAGAAAAGCAAATTTAAATCAAAGCCCCTCCTCTGCAATCTGGAGGAAGAGCACAAGAGAAAGAGAAGAATACCCCAGAACCAGGAGGTCCCGAAGGCGAACAACAGAGTGTACGCCTTCCGTCCTCCGCAAATTCATTTGAAGGAACTGAGCTAGCTAGAAGAAGAAAATCAACTCCGTCGACGCCATGAAACACCAAACATGGAGAAAAACACTGAGTCCACCCTCCAAACTCAGAGAAGGAGCACCTGAAGGAGCAACGGTGAGAAAGGCGAACAAAAGAAGGGGCGGAAGCCAAAGCGCACAACATAACAGTAGAAGAAATACTGATAGCGCCCATTTATTCATATCATTTGTAGTACTTGTATGCTTGTGATGGGCGCCCCCGCAAAACCAGGTTGATCAAAGGCGCACCCCCCCTTTTTGTCTGTAGAAATAATATCAGCATTTCCACTTCGTTGGAGCCAAACTTCATCAAGTTTACGAACCCCCTGTAATCCCTGAGTAATTACATCTTTTCAATAAAAAAGATCCGAAATAATTTGGCGACTCCACCGGGGAAGTTATGGCTTCAGGCGATGAAGGAAATGTTCCTGGAAGCACCGTTCGAAAGATAGCTCCCGAAGGTGCTCCACCGTTATCGACGGCCCTCAATTGAAGAAGAGTTGTGGCAAGGAGGTCGTCTCTCAGTTCAAAACGACCTTTTCTTGAAGACGGTCCACTCCCCAGGGGGCAGTTCCCCAGAAGGCGCGCTTGTTGAAGGCGGCCAAGCGGTCATGCAACCGGAGGAAGGCGAAGGTACGCTCTCGCCAGGAAAGGCACCGTGTCGCGGAAAGTAGAAACTCAGGAGCGAAAAGCGCAACCAGAAAGTTTACATGGGAAAGTGCTTCATGTTATCTGCACTATAAGCTAATTACACACAATCCTTGATTCAGTCTAATTTATCATTCATATGTTAGTAAGTCTTTCCATGAATTTGAGTATAATAAATATGAATCGTGGTGAAATGAAAAATGTATTGTATCCAATCACGTATCAGTTGCTGTATGTGTAGTTAAGGAAATATAGTTATTGTATGCTCATTTTTTGCATCTATGTCCTAATATGCTTTTGGTAGTATCGCTTTCACATGATATCATGCTCTACGTAGTTAGTTTCATGTCTAAGATTATCCTGATAACAATGATTTATTTTTAATTTGAATAGCATTGTTCTGACATGACATGATATGATATGTGTATGGTTTGATTTTCAGACTATGTATGTCATGGCTGAGAATTGCATATGTATGATCACAATCATGAATGGTGTCGCTTTGATATGTATTAAATATTTGACTAGAGAAGCGATAATTAGATAACTCTGTACACATGAATGTTTGCTGTAGAACTAAGATCAGTATATCATACTAGTAATTTATGTCATAGACTTGTTGACTGTTCTTCGCTCAACCATTACATGATGTGAATAAATTGTTGTCCATGACTCTAGCATGCAAATACAATGTTAAATGTTATAAGCTGTACGATTTAGATGTTGAGAAGGCATGCTTTAGAAAAGCGTTACATGAAAAGATGATTTTGACAATGTTACATAATGACGCATAATTAATTTCATACACGATCTAACTGATAAAACGGACATGCGTGGCATGAGAATATCCGAAAAAAAAATTGTTTATGTAGGAGTCACTTCCTAAGGTTCGAGGAGCCATTAGCACGCTCTCTGATCCTGACTCACCATGTTTTGATGAGATGTTCAATGCCATGAGAGGATCGTTTCCTCCATCGTGGACAATAAACGCCTGATGTATCTGCAGCAGAAAAGCGTTCCACATCTCGCCCAGCAAAAGAGAAGGCCAGGCGATCAAAGTGAAGTATCGGAAAGCGGGCGAGAAAACAAGAGCAAAGTATCAAAAGCATAACACACAAGTAGAAAAGATCGGAGAAAATCAAGCAAAAACAAAATCAAACGAAGGGAAATAACGAAGTCATGCCAGAAGGCGAACCTTGAAGCTGATAATAAGAAACTCAGAGCCAGAAGGCGAACGAAGAGTCATGGTGGCAAGGCGCATGTCGTCCTAGCAAGCAGAAGTAATCATGCATCTTGCATAGACCGATTGACAAGATGAAAGATGGAACAAGAAAAGGCGAGAAAATCAAATTTAAATCAAAGCCTCATATGAAGTTGAATTGCCAAGATGAAATCCAAGGCGCATAAAAAGAAATGATGAACAGTGTTGAAGCTGGAAATCTTGAAGTAAATCAAAAACAGAATGTTACTAACATCAAGCCAAAAATCTAAAAGCAAAGATGTATGAGAAGCTGACGGTGAATTCAAATCAGATAGATAAAGGCGACTTCGAAGCAAAGGCGTGCAAGAGAAATAATTGAAAAGCAAGAACGAACACATGTGCGAAAGCTGACGCAATTGAACCCAAGTAAGAGTGCAGATAAAACAGAAGATATTTCCAAGCAAACCAGCCAGCCAGAAGTCAAAAGCAAACTTTGAAGGCGGCTGTGATCCCGATTGCAAAGGCGTACAACTGCAAAGCGTACATAAAAAGGTGTACATGCAACATAAAGGTAAATGCAAGCTCTGTGATGACCAGTACGAGTACAAGACCCTGAAAAGTATGTTACTCAAAGGCATACTTAAACACTGAAGCATTAAATCAGATGCAAGAGCAAGGTGCAAGACGAAAGCAAGCCAAAAAGCGAACAAGTGACTAGCCCAAAACTGTTCTGGACATAATATAATCAAGGCGGGCTCGGTTTACCTGATGATTGAACAACTGCCAAGCTAAAATCTTGAGTTCATCCTAGTCTACTCTCATAAGAAATCCAAAGCATCCTGACACGAGTCAAGTGAAGAAGTCTATAGTGATAACAGGCCCTTGAAGCAAGGCGCATCTGAGCTTATTCGTACATGAAAGCAGACTATACGAAAGCGAGCATAAGCACAAAGTCAAGAAGCCAGCACAATCCAGAAATCCAAGAGATTACAAATTTATGATATCAAGAAAGGCAGAAAGAAAAGTAGCACCGATGACAAGAGTTGTTACGAAGCACAAGCAATCAGAGCTAAACAATCAATCAGAAGCGAGGAAGCGCCTATGACTAGCGCCTATGACAAGAGGTATCGTTGTATCAAAACCCCCTCAAACAGGGTCAATAATGCCAAAACGCGAGGTTCAACACAAAAAAAAAAGAAGAGAAGAAGAAAAAGAAAAGAAAAAGGAAAATAAACAGTGTTGGACCGTACCGCGGGCACAAGATGCCTTATCGCGACACCCGGATAGACCTCTCTGAAAACAAATTTCCGGAATCAAACGCGGGCGAAGTACACCATATCCCGAGACTAGAAAAGGTCCCGGGAAACAAGGGCGCTAGTCTTAAACGCGGGCGGAAAAAATCTATAGAAAAAGAGGTTGGCTAACGAAAGATCCAAGGCGATCCGTTAGTTTATAAAGCCCCAAAGCAGCAAACTGAAGAGTCCAAAGTGAAGGAAAAGGCCCAAAGTGGCAAAACCTGTAGAATGTTCCCAATGTGCACCTTAAAAAGAAATGTGTGCCCAATGTGCACCCTAAAAAAAAGAGAAAAGAAGCGTGCCCAATGTGCACCCTAAAAAAAAGAGAAAGAAGCGTGCCCAATATGCACCCTAAAAAAAAAAGAAGAGAGAGAGAAGGCGTGCCCAACGTGCACCCTGAAGAAAACTTGGCACCAATAACATGAGGGGCCATTATTCAAAAAGAGAAAAAGAAGAAGTGCACATTTGTCTATGTACAAAAGAAAAGAAAGCATGCAGCAAATAACACTTCATGAGAAAAAGTGCACGTATGTAAAGCACCTGAAGAAGCATCAAAGTCTATACAACTTATACTAAAACACCTAATGTTAACAAAGTCAAGAAATGCCAAGAAATTGAGAGAGTCAGTTCATACAAGAAATCAAAGTCCAGCAACAAAGTCTAGTAGCAGTGAAGCAACAAGAGTCAAATTCAGTCAAAGTCATACAAAACGTAGAGCCAAAAGAAAAGCAGTAACTGAGACCATGATCCAAGGAGCAGAATAACAAGAGTAGCAACATATGCAGTGAAAATAGCGCCTACATGCTGAAAAGGAAATTCAAAGAGGTGTCCCTGCAAACTTCTTCATAAGCGTGCTGCCGGGCGGCTAAATCATTGATCTCCTTATCAAGTCGCTCCAACTCCGAAGTTGTCTGATCAAGCTGGGAAGAAAGTTCTTTAATACGGGATACCAGGGAAGCACGGCGTTCCTGCAGGGAGCGCTCAGCTTCAGCCAAATCAGCATCATCAAAGGGAGGGCGCAAACTCTCAAAACCAGCAATGGCACTCTCAAGCCAAGCGCCAGAATAGTGCTGAAACTTAAGTGAATACAAGCAATCCAGGATCTCAGCTTTGTCCTCCCATGGCAAGGCATCCACGTCAACTGAACGAACCAACAACAACATCTCCAGCAAGGTGCGTGAAGCGGACTCCCTGAAAAGGCGAGGAAGCGATGCACGAGGTGGTATCAGGGCAGGGTGAGCAAGAAGGAATGAATCAACCAAGGACTGATCATCTACATCCAGTGAATCGCGGGACCTAGTGGAAAGCGCAGCTGCAAAAGCACACCACAATACACACAGAGATAATGAGGCAGGAAAGCAAAACAAAGAAAATGAAAGAGCCCAACTCGGATCAAGCAAAGAAAGGGATACTTACAAACCGAAGAAGACCCTGGAGAAGCGAAAACATGACCTGTCCTCGCGGAAGGGGTCTGGAAATGGGAAACCTCACGCATAGAATGCCCATCAGGAGGAGCAGCGACACTCCTAGGAACTTCAGTTGTGCTGGTCGAGGCTAGGCCCTTATCAGTCGAAGGAATAAAAACCATGGGGACAGAAGGCTCTCCAACCAGAATCTCAGTAGTAACAGCAGCTTGGCTCTCCTTGAGAGCAGAGGCATCTACCTCAACGTCCATCCCGTCAAGCATAGTGTCTCCCCCGCCGAATACATCTTCAAACCTTTGAGTCTCGGCGATAACTTCATCAACAATATCAGCAATACCTGAAGGGGCCTCTGAAGGCACACCCTTGGAGGTAACGGAAACACTTTTGAAAACACCAACTGGGGGCATGGAAGAACCAGTATTCTCACAAACAGCAGCATCAAGAGGGACAGAAGGGGTAGCATCCCAACCAACAAAAGGTTGATGGCAGAAATCTATGGGGTCTTCACAATCAGGAACGGATGGAATTGTCGAAGGGCTAATAGGAACGTGGCCACCTCCAGAAACTTGAGGCGGAGGCGATGCCGAAAAATGACCACCAGAACCGCCTACACCCAAAGGAAAGGAAAAGAATCAGTAATACCATGAAGCTGCCTGAGCAAAGCGTACTGAAAAAAGCCAAAGAAAAAATGAAGAAAAACCCAAAGAGTTGCAGCAAGAGCAAGAAAAGAAAGAAGGTAGGAAATGAAACCTGGGGGGTATTATTCCTCCTCAGCGCCGCCACTTTCAGCGGAATCATCATAGTAGGCCAAAAGAGAGTCGTCCGAGCCAGTCTCATCAGCATCATCCTGGACCAAATCTATATGAGCAGGAGAGGAAGGAGCAATGTGAATGCCAGAAGCTCGCAAGCAACTAGATCGGCGGGTGGGTACGGCTACAGCTGCCTTTTTCTTCTTCCGGGACGAGGCGGCACCGCTGCCACTGCCTTTAGTAGGAGACTTGGAAACGGAAGGACCTTGAGAAGTGGTTTTCCTCTTGCCCCTATTGGATGCAGCAGGGGAAGATGCAGCAGCCTTGCGTTTAGGCGAATCTTCCTCATCTGAAAGCAAAACATAACAAAAGAATTAGTACAAAGCAGAAAAGGGGAAACAACAAAAAACAGAAAAATGGCCAAGATATTCACCTCTAACTTTCTTCATGGAGGTGCAGAAGTAAGGGTCATTGTATACGATGGGCAGCAAAGAAGGGGCCGAGTGCTGTGAAGAGGCCTCAAAATCACGCAAGTACTGGAGAATATCCTCATGAGATGTAATCCAACTATGCAAAACACCCCCAACACGGAAGGGAGAAACATGAACACGAGGGATTTCGGAGATGTCAGGAGTTGCACCGAAAAGGAGCACTTCGACCAAGCCTTCCACAGGAGCCTGTTCGATATGGAGGACACAAGGGGCTTGATCACGCCCAAATTGTCTGGCCACACGATTGGGGCGGTAGGCGCAAGGCCAAAGAGCTCTACCATGGGCACTCTTACTATCCAGAGGAACAAAACCAGGCAAACAGCGAGCGGTTAAAATCAACTTCCATAAATCATAAATTCCCTCAAAGCGGGCAGCAGAATCGTTCCTTGTAGCAAACTCTTCCTCGTCGTACAAGGAATGCAAGGGGTCACCACCCTCCATGACATTGCCCAAGTAAGGACGAAATACAAACTTATCTTCCAAATCAATCAAAGAAATCAATGGTTCTCTTGGAAAGCCACTTGTCCAACACCAAGAGCGAGGCTCCAAACCAGCAGAATTACCAGAAGGAGAGAGCCTAACAGGACCGTAGTCTGGAAAGCGCTCAAACAAGAAGTACTGAAGAAAAGTCAAGTCAATGTAGGAATTGATTGTGAAGCGTCCATTAGAAATCTGCATCTGTTCGGCCACTTGGTCAAGATGAGCATACATGCCGCCTAAGTAGAATGAAGCAAGAGGAAGGCGGATGCCTTCTGCCAAGGAGCAAGCAAAAAGAAAAACACATGGGCTCACTGATACGCCCCGCAAGCGCACGGGTTATGTCAAGTAGTAGTATAAAAAGATATCGTCTCCACAGGGATTTTGTTGTTAACTACCGACAAATTACAAGTATAGATTAGCTAAACGAATCTATTAGTGATACGAAAAAATAAAATAAAAGATTGGATTGAGATATAAAATAAAATAAAATAAATCTAAAGATATGAGATAATATAAGAATTAAATCTTCTAAGGAATAGTTTCACCACATATCAACATTGACAATCAATTAAAGATATATCTCTTATTAAATTAGATTTACTTTGAAGGTGAATTATCCTAATGTAGAATACTAGTTCCTTTCAGAATCTTAGCACCGTACCCAATGAGGCCTAATTCCTACTTTCGTGGTAATTAGGGTACATTAAATCCATTAAGATCTTTGATAATTCATTGAATCCTCTCAAGGATTAGAACTACTTTCGTGATCTAAAACCTTAAGTTTAATTATGTATTTTCTAATAGTAAGGTTCACCTTTCGGTACTTCCCTTACTATCTGGGATCATGCAATAGTGGGATCCAACACAATCACAAGCATTAAGAACACCATAATTAAATCTAAAATAAATAAATAATAATAAGAGATAAAATATCAAAACATCAAGTCAATGCCTCCATGGGCTAATCCTAATCCTTAGAAACGGAAAACTACTCAATCATATACATAATACAATCCAAAAAAATAAGAATAAAGGAATAAAAGGTAGAAATAACCAAAAGATGAAAGATGAGGAATTTCTTCCGTCTTCAAACGTCTTCTAGTTCTTCATAGAGAGAGTTGTGCAACCTTGAATCCTTATTTTCTAATTTGTTTCTGGCTATGATAGAGAAAATAATCCTAATGCTAATTCTAATCCTACTAGTAATACTACTACATGTTATGACTAATGTTCTTTTTCAAGGTTTCCATCTTCCCCTTTTTATAGATTTTCCTTCCTCCAAGTGTTGGGCCCAAATAGCAAAATAAATTCATAAGCAATCTTCTTCCTCTCACATGCCTCTATCTCTATCTTTTTCTAGATTTCTGCTCACAATATCTCTTAGCATATCTTCTTTGATTTATTTATTTATTTTTCAATGCTCCAAGCCTCAAAATAAGCAATCTACACATTAAAAGCACAAGATACCTTTCCAAGTGATATATGAATTAAATGCATGCTAAATTAGAATAAAATGCATGAATATTTATTAAAATAAATACAAACTAATAAGGATATAATATGTATGCTACGCACACATCACTCACAGATTCCCACGGAGGACCAGGAAACACATACCTGCTCAACCAAAAAGCAACGAAAGCAGCACGGCAGAGGCGCTGATCCTTGACGGGTCCAGCTTGAAACTTACCGTCATGAAAGTCACCGAAAAAGTATCTAACCCAACTAGCAAAGGTATATTTGAGAGAAGAGCGTTGGCTCGCCCTCTGACCTCTCGAAACCAAGTTTCCAGTACCCCTCACTCTCTAAGAAGAGGAACCTCTCGCGTAAGAAACACGCCTTCGCTTGAAGAAATCTCGCGAGTGCTTGGCTCTGAGAGCCAAAGCAGCCTTCAACTCCACTGACAATTTGGAAAGGCGTTCATCAACACCTTCTACGTCAAAGCCTCTATCTCTAAAGGACGGAAGCTTAAGGAGTACAACCACATCCTCAAGGGTCGGCCCCATGATGTCAAGAAAGTGTGGGTAGAAGAGCACCAACGTTGCATCAGAACTAGCAAATCGTCAGTCTTACGGTTGGCGCTGAGTCGAGGGGATGCCTTGATCGCAGCAGCAATGCCTACCCTCTCCAAAATAGCCACAAATGCGGCATCAGTAGAGAACATGTGATCAACCCACTCCTGCCAGCCGCTGGTGCCTCCGACACGGACATTGAAATTCAAATCCACCCAGGGAAACTCTGAGCGGGGAAGACAAGAATGGAGTAATGAAGAGCCTAATGCACAATGATCCTTGTGGTAGGACGACAAAGAAACAAGTTCAGCAACATCTTCGGGAACCATCGTGGCTCTAGTAGGTGGGCCAGCAAGGAGATCGCCCGAGTCTGGACCAAAAGGCGAGTCTACCTTCACCCCCGCTGCCCAACGGCGGTGACCTGGTTCGATGGGGGTAGGAACGAGGACAAGGGATTCGATGTAAGAAGCAATAGGAGATAGGGCCAGGAAGTTGAATCTCTTCCTCAGAACTCGAAGAGACATCTTCAACTTCGGAGGGAGCAGTAGCCTTGGACTTTGACATGATAACAGCAAATGCAGAAGCAGGCGAGAAATGAACAGAGAAGATCGAGAAAAGAAGAAGACGAAGAACAGAGAGGCAACAGGTGTTGGAAGTCAAGCTTTCCCAAGGACTTCAAGTGCAAATATTTTTATATGGTTTTGATGATAACAAACTCAAGATTCTCAATTTCATATCAAGTGCAATCACAAGATCTTCATCATTCAAGTCCAAGCTTCAAGTTGAAGACTCAAGCAAATGAAGTTGAAGATTCAAGCAAATGAAGATTTTAGCCTTTCCTTTAGGACATCATGTAAGGTAATGAAGTCAAGGTTTATATTATGTTAAAAGGCCAATATAAGTTTTTCTAAATATATTTTTCATAATTAAGGAGAATAAAAAGAAGTTTTGTGAAAATCAGTTTTTATATCTTAGTTTTGGTGAAAGTAATTGATGTTACAAAACTCTGAATATTTTTATGTATGCAAGAGAGAGTAATCGATTACTTGCCTAAGTTAATCGATTAACTTTGTTGCATCATAGAAAAATCAGAGAGTTTGTAATCGATTAAGTGAACTTTGCTAATCCATTACTTTCTTATGAGAGTAATCGATTACCTGGCTCAAGTAATCGATTATAATTGTTGCATCATATATTTTCCTGAGACAAAGTAATCGATTATTGCTTTGAGATAATCGATTACATGATGTTGCATCTTATAAAAATCAGAGGCTCTATAATCGATTATTAGAATAGTGGTAATCGATTATATGTGTTGCATCATACATTAAACAGAAGTGAAGTAATCGATTACATGCATGTGATAATCGATTACTGGTTTTTAAAATGAATTTCAAAGTTTCTATTTTTAAAGGGATAATCGATTACCTCCCTCAAGTAATCGATTACCTCAAGTTTTATTTAAAAACGTGTCAGAATCATTTTGATTATTTCCTGATTTGTTTTTATATAAAAGATTCTGATTTATTTTATAAATTTCGAAAATGATTTTAAATTTGAATTATTTCCTTCTTCGTTTTAAGAATCAAATCTTTGTTTTATTTTCTAAATCTTTTTTATTTGGTTTTGATTTTAAAACTTAAATTATTTTATTTCCAAAATCGTTTTTGATTTGATTTTGATTCTATTTTCAAATTCAAAATTCAAATTTCAAATCTTTGGTTTTAATTCTTAAATCTTTTATTTTATTTTTTGATTTGTTTTGATTTCAAAAATAACTCTATTTATTTGTTTTTCAAAATCACTACACTTCTACAATTTTTGAAGAATCTGATATTCACGCTCTTTCTCTTCTTCTCCATTATTCTTTAGTTTTCATGTTCACATCTTTTCTAAGAAAACAAAACCTTGCATTGGCCTTGTAACAACCTTATCTTGACTTCATTGCTATAGCGCTTAATTGTTGTATCTGTGTTATCTAGAACACATTTTTGTTAGAGCCTTATATTGTTGTATCCGCACTATTAAGAGTGCACTATAGGTCTTGTACCAAATCACTCATACCATAACCAGTGTTGTAAGGGGTGTGTAACCCTTAGTTACTAGGGAGTGAAGCTCCTAGTACGGACGTGCTGCGTTCGTGGTTATAGGGTGAGGAACCCTTTGTTGTGTGGGTAGTGCTAGACGAACGGTGGGTCACCTAGTAGTTAGGCTATCTGTAAATCTAGGAAAGGTTTTCCTAGTTGTGTTTTGAGGCCCCTAGCGAACGGAGGTTCCTAGTAGCGTGCGGGGTGCTCTGGTTGTACTTGGGGACGCGTGGCGTCTTGGTTTAGTGAAAAGCTCATGCGGGTCGCTTGGGGACTGGAGTAGGCCGGGTTTGCCGAACCAGGATAAAAATCTCTGGTGCAATCTCTTCTATCCCTCATCTCTTTATTTTCCGCTATTATATTTATTTGTTGCCCATCATATCGATTATTTTCATAATAATTAATTTAAAGGATTTTAAATTAATTAGCGCGGTATCATTCGTTTTCGTTGTTCTTATTTTAATTCGTATCCGCGCATATTAGTTTTTCTATTAGTATTAATATTATTCGCTTAAGCGCAACCGATTTTCAACATTATATTGTTTTCCGCTGCAAAATCTCTTTAAGTTTGTTGAAAAAGTTTTAAAGAAAATATTTTCCAATGTTTTCATAAACACCCAATTCACCCCCCCTCTTGGGTGTCGGCTGCCAATCCTATCAATAATTCTAACAACAGGGAGGGTTTTTGTTTCGAGAAAGATGAGAAGTGAAAGGGGATGTCTCTGGTAGTAAAGGAAGAAAGAGAATAAGTGGAGGTAGAAGGTTGGTCAGAAGTAACTGAAAGGTTTGAGGAAATTTTGAAAGAGGGAGAGTATGTGGAAAGGAGGGAACGTGGGGAAGCGTGCAACTGCCAAGAACTGAAAGGTATTGTCTTCTCCCCCTGTCGACACGTGGAATGCAGCAGAAGAATGAGAGAAGAAAAGATTGAAAAGAGGATTTTCACTGAAAAGAAGTCTCTCTTTTCATTGCAAAGGGGGCAATTGTTGATACCCAAAAATGAGTGGTCCATTAACAAGGCCCAAAGTGCAAGGCCCAAATCCATCATAAGGGCTAAAAGTCACCAAACAAATAATGAGCTAAGAGGAAGCACGTGACAAGCACCTGCAGTGCAAAGGCGTCCTCCTCTGTACGCCTTCCCAAAGAAATATGAAGCACCTCATTAACATAGCCAGGAGGGAAAGAGAGAGTGACTAGCAACGTTGCAGTAGTCGCAAAGCTCAAGAAAATAGCTGTGGCAAGGAGAAGGCGTCAGAAGCACCGAAGTTACGGGTAAAGGCGCACCCAGCCCAGGGTGCACACATATATCCAAAAGAAGGCAGCCAGCTGTCCGGAGGAATCTTTGCTTACTTCATTCAACCCTTCCCAAGGCAAAGCCCAGGATGGCAAGACTTGCACCACTCTCCTTCTGCAGCCATTAAATGACAAAGCCAAAAAGAGAAAACAAACAAAAGGAACCTGATAAAGAAGGAATCTACAGCTACTAAGGAGGAAAAGTGCCACGGACCAATGAATAAAGTAAGAAGGAATAATGACCAGTGGGCAAAGGGCACACTATAAGAAGAGGAAGCTCCATCCTCCAGAGAAGGGAGAAGAGGAGAGGACGGAGGGACACATACACAGAGAGAAATATAACGAAAAGGGGGTGATCAATTCAGTAAGTAATCCATATGGCTCCCCCAAAAGCTCAAGAATGAAAGTCCGAGAGAAAACACAAGTGAGGGAGATGCACTAGAAAGCGCATACCCCTAACCACCATCCCCGCAACAACAATACACCGGAGGAGAGCATAAATGCCCCTCCTCTGAAAACCGGAGGAAGAGCACAAGAGAAAGAGAAGAATACCCCAGAACCAGGAGGTCCCGAAGGCGAACAACAGAGTGTACGCCTTCCGTCCTCCGCAAATTCATTTGAAGCAACTGAGCTAGCTAGAATAAGACAATCAACTCCGTTGACGCCATGAAACACCAAACATGCAGAAAAACACCGGGTCCACCCTCCAAACTCGGAGAAGGAGCATCTGAAGGAGCAACGGTGAGAAAGGCGAACAAAAGAAGGGGCAGAAGCCAAAGCTCACAGAATAACAGTAGAAGCAATACTGATAGCGCCCATTTATTCATATCATCTGTAGTACTTGTAAGCTTGTGATGGGCGCCCCCGCAAAACCGGGTTGATCAAAGGCGCACCACACCCCCCCCCCTTTTGTTTGTAGAAATAATATCAGCATTTCCACTTCGTTGGAGCCAAACTTCATCAAGTTTACGAACCCCCTGTAATCCTTGAGTAATTACATCTTTTCAATAAAAAAGATCCGAAACAAGGATTACCAATAAATATGTTTCATGAAGATACTGGGGCAAATTTATTCTTGTCCTTTCAAATGGTGTAAGTGAAAGCATGGAACCAATCAGGCAAACAAGTCATCAACCCATCAACACAATTATTCAATGGTGAACCATGCTTTGGTTGAGTCCATTATGGTTGAAAAAAAACAAAAAAGTAAAAAAAGGGACATGTCACATTGAGTTAGACTTCATTCCATACGCATGCATCATACATCATGCATACTCCTAAAAAATAATTTGCATCCTGCATCATATTCCATTTATACATCATACTCATGCAGACCTTTGAGGTAATAGCATTTAATTACACAATTCAGTTGAAAGTCAAACAAAAATACATAAGTTAAGCATCATTACATTCCATAACATTCTCATAATGCATCACATTACATCATCACATTCAAACATTCAAAAACACACTTTTTGTCATTCCATTAAATACTTTGTTCATAAATCTATCAACCATTCGAGTAGCCGATCCAAGGTTATCTCATCTTTTCGAGCAACTGATTCAAGGTTGTCTCATATTCTGAGTGACTGATCCAAGGTCATCTCAATTATTCGATTAACCGATCCAAGGTTATCTCATCTTTTCGAGCAACTGATCCAAGGTTGTCTCATATTCCGAGTGACTGATCCAAGGTCATCTCAATTATTCGAGTAACCGATCCAAGGTTATCTCATTTTTTTGAGCAACTGATCCAAGGTTGTCTCATATTCCGAGTGAATGATCCAAGGTCATCTCAATTATTCGAGTAACCGATCCAAGGTTATCTCATCCCTTCGAGCTATCTCATCTCTTCGAGCAACTGATCCAAGGTTGTCTCGTATTCCGAGTGACTGATCCAAGGTCATCTCAATTATTCGAGTAACCGATCCATGGTTATCTCATTTTTTCGAGCAATTGATCCAAGGTTGTCTCATATTCTGAGTGACTAATCCAAGGTCATCTCAGTTATTCGAGTAACCGATCCAAGGTTATCTCATCCCTTCGAGCTATCTCATCTCTTCGAGCAACTGATCCAAGGTTGTCTCATATTCTGAGTGACTGATCCAATGTCATCTCAATTATTCGATTAACCGATCCAAGGTTATCTCATCCCTTCGAGCAACTGATCCAAGGTTGTCTCATATTCTGAGTGACTAATCCAAGGTCATCTCAATTATTCGATTAACCGGTCCAAGGTTATCTCATCCCTTCGAGTAACTGTCCCAAGGTTTTTCACTCCTCTTGATAACAAAATTGGTATCTATTTCTTTACCCATTCCTTACAATGATAACTTGTGAAAATCTTTGAATCACATGTTATCAAGTAAGCAACAGGTAAATAGGGGCAGCTGTAGATACCCAATTTTGTCCCCCCAAACAAAATAAAATAAAAAATTAATAAAAAAGGTTTTGTTTTTTTTTAAAGATGAAAAATAAAAATAAAAAAAAGATTTTGAAAAAAAGTATTTTTTGTAAAAAATTTTAAAAAAACGAAATTAAAAAAAGATAAGAAAAATGTGTTTTTGGTAAAAGATTTGATAAGTTTTTGTGAGGATAAAGATAAAAAAAAAACTTTTTTGTTAAAAGGATTTGTTTTTTTAATGAAAGGATTATCCTCAAATTTGTTTTTATTTAAAAAAATTAAGAGTCGATCTTTAACAAAATTTGAAAGATTTAATTGAGGAATAAACCAGGGAATATTCCACTGGGCTCTCAAAGCCTGTTGAAAAAACTCTATTTTTCTTAACCTAGTTTTTCCTATAAATGGAGCTTTCCTCCTCACTTTGGGAAGAATAAAAAAATTAGAGAGAGAAGGAAAAAAAAAAGGGAAAGAGTTACATAACATGATTTTTCTTTTGTAATTTGGGTATTGAGTGAGGAGGAGGTGCACACAGTTTCATCATCTATCTTTTTCCGGTTTCCGTGCTTGGCAATTGGCACCTCACACTACTCCACTTCTGTCATCGTCCAGATTGTTTTATGTACCGTATTCACTTATTCTTTATTTATTTATTTATTTATTTATTTTCTTCTCGAGTTTTGTGCTAAGTATTTAAATTCCAATTCCTTGTTGCACTACATATTCCTTCTGTCCCAGCCTACAGACTTTATTAAATTTTTTTTATTTTTTCTTCTAGTTCTTATTTTGGGCAAATAATAGTTAATAAATAATTAAATAATAATAATTCAAAATGTAGTCAATTTTTATTTGTTATTTAAATTAATTGTGTTTTGGTAAGTTAATTTTTCTCACCCAAATTTAACACACTTGTGGGATCTCTTGGGCTTCCTCTCCACATCAAAAATATAGACTTTTTTTTACTTGTTGTTTTAAAAATTGGTTGCGTTTTGGTAATGTAGTGGACCTACAGTAAACCGAGCGCTGCCCGACTTAATCTACCTTAGTCCGACCGCCAAGACACTAGGACAAGGCCTACGGTCGAAATGAAACACCGAGCAAACTGGGTTTTTGCAGAGGTGTAATACGCTTATGAGATTAACCCTGAACACAGGATTTTCGTCCTTATCTCTATCACTTACAGTCTCATCAAGCTTAACCACTTCTCCTAGATTCCCACGATACTTGGTTAGATAAAACGGTAATGGATAAAGACTTATCGCATACGGGATTTATGGATATGATCTTATCATGGCCTCAACGAATCCTACTCGAATTCTTCCTCTTCAAAAGCCTTATCAGAATGACCCATGACACACAGGTAATCCCCTATAAGAACCACCATGCTATAGGGGCTAAGGTACGTCTTCTCATCCCTAAGTTGACACTCGCACACACATTGTTGACTAGGGAGAACTTGTTTATCCCAACTGGATACGCAGAAATCCTATAAGTCCTACATTAATCTCTTTATTGAGGTCATTCTTTGAGGCTTTTCCATAGCTTCAAGGCTGATCTTGATCAAGGACACGACATTGGCGCCGTCTGTGGGAACTGAGTAACATATCATTCCCACCACCACCATCATGGTCACCACCAGAAGTCAAGTTGGTGACCTCCGTGACCGCATCACCCGCACCCGTGGCAGGCCCAGAAACGCTGATAACAACGACCCGCAGCCTCAGTCTGCGGGCGATCTGCGCGACGTTCTCAACCATAATCGTGGAAATAATGGGCAACCGCCACGAACATCTCATTCTGGGGCAGGGAATAATCCCCAGCCACCAAACCAGTCACAAAGTCATCCACCCCCTCATCGTAGCCATAATCGTAGTAGTAATCACGCTACTCACTCCCAAACACCACAATCTTCTCATCCTAGGACTGGGAGCAATCCCCAACCACTCCAAGTTTTACGAACCATACTGCCTCCACCACCACCACCACCCCCTCCTACACCGCCTCCCTCCACCCATGGTGATTCAAGTAGCACAGCCCCAACTACCCGAAACACATCTAGGACCACGGGAACCCAAGCACACCATGGGCGAAACACCCAACGCACCCCTCCTATCCCACCCAATCCAGACCACATAAGTACAACACCTAGAACCATATTGAATCCAGGAAGAACTGCACCTGGAAACTCTCTCCATAGACATTCCATCAGAAGGTCTTATACAACATCTGCATCGGCTCGGGCTCGGGAGCAAGAGTGTTGATGATCAACATTCTGAATAGAGATGATCAACATTCTGAATAGACAAACGGCCTTAATCGAACAACAAGGACGTGCTATTGTCGATCTTCAACAACAAGCTATGGCAAGGATTGCCCAGAGCCAACCGACCGCCATACCACCCCAAAACCCAATGACGCCAACCATGGACCCACAACCACTTCCGGTAATGCAACTCCCCCCACCACAAAATATCCATGCTAACCCCACCATGAATCAGGATCAGGGTGATTTCCACCCTGGTCATCCCTTTACTCCATATATCATGGCGTTTCAAACCCCCCAAGGATACTTGGGCCCTTCTAATGTACCACATTATAACGGCCTAACCGATCCAGTGGACCATATTGTCTCTTATGAGGGAGCGATGAATTATTACGGAGGAGGGGAGGAGATGAAATGCCGAGCCTTTGCCATGACCCTAGAACCGTCAGTGTTACGCTGGTATTCATCCCTCCCTCGGAACTCAATAAATTCTTGGGAGGAGATGAAAAGAGTGTTTTTAAACAGATACACGGCTAGTTGCATCCAGCCTAAATCCGACTAAATCTTAGCGGCAGTCACCCAAAAATAAGATGAATCATTGAAAGATTACCTTTCGCGTTTTCATGCGGAGGCTAGCTCGGTTCCTCGGTTAGAGCCTGGTGTGGCAGTACTATTGTTCACGCAAGGTTTACAGTCGGGAGATTTCAGAAAGTCGTTGATTGGGAAACCTCCAAAAGATATGGCCGAGCTGAGACAGAGGTCAAATAAGTTAATCAATTTGGAGGAACTTCATAAAGGACAGAAATTCAGGGAAGAAAGACAGCGAGCCGACCCTCAAGGCCAGAGCAAACAAAAGCGTGACGAACGTTTTGGTGGCAGACAAGATAGGAATGATCGGGACCGAAGGATTCCTCCAAGGAATAAATTTCAGGAATACACTCCTTTAACTGTTCCAAGGAGTCAAATCCTGAGGGAAACAATGCAGACCGACTTACGCTCTGCCCAAAGACCTCCGTCTTTAAGAAAGGGCGCACAACGTGATAGGTCAAAGTACTATGACTTCCATAAAGGTTATGGCCATACGACCGACGAGTGTATCTGGTTGAGGGATCTAATTGAAGAAATGATCAGAGATGGTAAACTACAACAATATATCAGGGATGCAGCCGGCCGAAGAGGCAGGAACAGATCTCAGTTGCTAGTAAAATCCAAACGCCAAAGAAGTAGGTCTCTAGACGATAGAAACACCGGAAGACAGAGAACCAACCCCACTCCAGCTACTGATACAAACCCTACTAAAAATGAATTCTTAGTTAACACTATTGCGGGAGGTTTTGCTGGAGGTGGAGAGAAGAAGGCCGACAGAAAGAAGTACATTAACCAAATTTTAGCAGTCAGTCAGAAACCAATAGCCAAGAAATCAACAAAAAACGTTCCCATTATTTTTGATGACGGCGATTTGGATGGAATCCTTCCAGGTCATAATGACCCCATGGTGATCAATGCCCTTATTGGTAATTACAAGGTAAAACGAGTCTTTATCGATCAAGGGAGCTCGGCGAACATTATGTTTTTCCCTCTATTCAAAGCTCTTAAACTCAGGGAGTGCAATCTCACTCCTTTTGAAGGAGAATTAATTGGTTTCACAGGAGACACCATTGAGCCTAAGGGATACATCCAACTTCCTGTAACTCTCGGACAACAGCCTTCGGCCAGAACCGAGATAGTCAAATTTTTGGTGGTAGATTGTCCAGCGGCTTACAACGCCATTCTTGGGAGAACCTCTTTGCAAGCATTCGGGGCGGTAGTGTCAACAGTTCATTTAGCTATGAAGTTTGTTGGAACTGATGATAGAGTCGTAACAGTCAAGGCCGAACAAGAGGCAGCGAGAAAATGTTACAACGCCAGTTTGGGGAAAGTTAAAAACAAGGATCAGAGCAATTTGGAAAAAGTCTCTTTGGGTAAGGGCAACATTAACTTGGTAGATCTGGATATGCAGGACCACTCCGACAGAAATAGACCAACCCCAAAGGGACAGTGGGAATTCCTGACGCTGTCCGACGATCCCGTTAGACAAGTGAAAATTGGTTCCGAGCTACCCACAAGTGTTAAAGATGAATTGACCGCACTGTTGATTTCAAATAAGGACCTGTTCGCTTGGACCTCAGCAGATATGCCTGGAATCGACCCTAATTTTATTTGTCAAAAGTTGAGTATCATTCTGGGTTCGAAACCGGTGGCACAACGTAAAAGGAAGGTTAGTGCTGAAAAGGCCGCTGCTATTGAAGAAAAAGATGCTGAATTACTCCGAGCAGGTTTCATTCGGGAAATCGACTATACAGACTGGTTAGCTAACACCATCTTGGTCAAAAAACCCAATGGAAAATGGAGGATGTGTGTCGATTACACAGACTTGAACAAAGTCTGTCCCAAAGACCAATATCCACTCCCTGTCATTGACAAGCTCGTCAACAGCTCAGCTGGCTACAAACTTCTGTCGTTTATGGATGCTTACTCTGGTTACAACCAGATTACAATGTTTCCTGCCGACCAAGATAAGACCGCATTCATCACCGACAAGGCAACTTATTGTTACAATGTCATGCCTTTTGGGTTGAAGAATGCGGGAGCTACCTATCAGAGGATGATGAACAAGGTTTTTCAAGGCATGATTGGCTCAAACATGGAGGTATATATCGATGACATTATTGCAAAGAGTAGGCAGCAAGAAAACCATGCCCAGGACCTCAGGGCAATACTGGACCGAGTGAGAAAGTATTCCATGAGGTTGAATCCTGAAAAGTGCGTGTTCGGAGTCCCAGCCGGTTCGTTCCTCGGTTTCATGTTAACCGAGAGAGGTATTGAGGCCAATCCAGATAAATGCAAAGCAATCCTTGAAATGAGGAGTCCATCTAGTCTTAAAGAAGTTCAACAACTCACAAGCCGAGTGGCGGCACTCTCCAGATTCTTATCCCAGGCTGCTCGGAAAGCTTTGCCATGGTATCAGCTCCTTAGGAAAAACAAAGATTTCCTTTGGGACGAGCACTGTGAGAAAGCTTTTGTTCAATTGAAGGAGTATCTTTCCAGCCCACCAGTCCTCCACAGCCCTCTTTCTGGGGAAAACCTCATTCTATATATGTCAGTGGCAGAAGCAGCGGTCAGTTCGGTTTTGGTACGAGAAGATTCTGGAATGGAAGCCCCTGTATATTTTGTTAGCCGAGCACTTCAAGGATCAGAATTGAGATATCAAAAGCTTGAGAAACTTGCGTACTGTTTGGTTACGTCGGCTCGGAGATTGAGACAATATTTTCAGGCACACAGGATATTGGTAAGAACAGCTCAACCTCTCAGACAAGTTCTTCACAAACCCGACCTAGCAGGCAGAGTGGTTTCATGGTCTGTCGAATTGTCTGAATTTGACATCACCTATGAACCGAGGAAGGCGATGAAATCTCAAGTTCTGGCTGACTTCGTCACCGAGTTCACAGATATCCCCTCGGATACCTCTCAGAATTTATGGTCAGTGTATGTAGATGGATCGAGCAACAGGAAAGGAGCTGGAGCTGGGGTCATCATTGAAAACCCCGAAGGGTTGTGCATGGAATATTCATTGAAATTCGAGTTCCAAACATCAAACAATCAAGCGGAGTACGAGGCAGTTCTTGCGGGCCTCAAGATGGTTCATGACTTCGGAGCAAAGCGAGTGTCAGTTTTCAGTGACTCACAGTTAGTAGTTTCACAGATCAAGGGGCAATACTCGGCAAAGGAACCCATCTTACAAAAATATCTTGAAGAGGTAAAAAGAATCATCTCTAACTTTTCAGAGTTTGGCATTTTCCAAGTCCCAAGAGATTCCAATTCCCGAGCCGACATTTTGTCCAAATTAGCAAGTACGAAGGGGTCGGAAAATAATAAAACTTTGATACAAGAAACCATTCCCCAACCGAGTGTCATTTTGGCTATCTCATTATCTCAATCATGGATGGATCCTCTTCTTACCTATTTGCAACATGGGTTCGTTCCCCAAGATCAAACAGAGGCTCGGAAATTGGTTAAAAAGGCAGCTCAATACACAGTTCTGAATGGAGTCCTGTACAAAAGAGGGTTTGATTCCCCCATGCTCAGATGTGTCAACCCATCCCAAGCTGAGGAGATACTTGAAGAGATTCATGGTGGAGTTTGCAGCCACCATATGGGTGGAAAATCCCTAGCTAGGAAAATAATTCGAGCAGGTTACTTTTGGCCTACATTGCAAAAGGACGCCATGGAACATGTAAAGAAGTGTGTTCAATGCCAGTTTCACAACGACATTTACCAAAGACCTGTTGAGGAGCTACATTCTCTCGGTGCCCCTTGGCCCTTTTAACAATGGGGCATGGACATCATCGGGAAGTTTCCCACCGCACCGGGGCAACTTAAATTTGCGGTAGTGGCTATTGACTACTTTACTAAGTGGATTGAGGCGGTACCGTTAGCAACAATCTCTACGGCCCGTATTCAATCTTTCTTTGTGAAGGAAATTATCTCTCGGTTCGGAGTGCCTCATGCCATTGTTACTTATAATGGATCGCAGTTTGCAGCCTCTCACTTTCAACAACTAGCAACCGACCTAGGAATCACTCACTATTTCAGTTCTGTTGAACACCCACAGACAAATGGGTTAGCCGAAGCTGCCAACAGAACCATCTTGGATGGAATTAAGAAGAAACTCGGTAATGCAGTCGGCACTTGGGCGGATAAACTTCCGAGCGTCTTATGGTCACATAGGACAACTGTACACTCGTCTACAGGAGAGACTCCTTTTCGTTTGACATACGCCTGTGACGCAGTCATTCCGATCGAAAAGCGAATCCCCACCTTTAGGACACTCGAACGTCCTCAAGAAACTAATGACCATTTGCTCAGTGAAGAGCTCACTTTACTTGAGGAAATTCGAAAAAACGCCGCTGCTCATGAAAGAAAAGTGAGGAACAAGAAGGTTCGTCCACGAAGTTTTGAGGTTGGAGATTTAGTCCTTCGCCGAGCGGATATCGGCAAAGGAAATGCTGGAGTTGGAAAATTGAAGCCAAAGTGGGAAGGACCATACCGAGTGAAGGCTAAATATGGATATGGTGCTTACAAATTGGAAACTCTTTCGGGCATGGAAATCAATAACAGCTGGAACGTGGCCAAGCTCAGAGCTTATTACAGTTAAGCTCCTATTTTATTTTTCACTTTTTACAAATAGGTTAGTCTATTGCTCAGAATTGTTTAGGTTGAATAAACGAAGGATAACACCCTTCTTAGATTAGTGACAAATTGTTAGTCAAATTGTTAGGAATTGGTTAGAAAATGAGCAACTTCATTTTGTATTCTCTTATCAATAAAAATACGTATTTCTTTGAAATTCTCCTTCGAACATTGTGAAATGACATACGACTCATTTGGTTCGGCTAGCCACCGAGCTAAATCGAGATACAACTCTTTACGAGAGTTCAGCAACGTATTCATAGAACGCCCGAATTCAGGAAATTACTTTCCTTATTTCGCGGTCCGAGGGTCCCGCTTCTACTCACAATAAATTATACATACGATTGAAGCAACGAATTATACATACGATTGAAGCGATACCTTGCCTAATAAATTACAAACCGATCGTGCGGCAATCAGCTTTGCACAAAATATAAAGGGTCACGTGACAAACGAAACCCAAAAGTAACGAAGATAATCTACGCAACACAATTTGTATACAGGGCAAATTGATTAACATTCAGTAAAAGTAAAAGTAAATTGTTCATAGCAGTCAAGGAGTACGCTCGAATACAGCGAGCAACAAGTTAAAGAAAAGTGTTCGAAGGGGCTAAGTAACGACGCTCGGTTACAAAGAGCAACAAAAAATTAAATCCTGCATACAAGCAGCAAAAACTGATCTCCAAAGCTTAGAATCACTCCTCAATATCAGACAAAACAGTGTTGGAATCATCAAACTCAGGGGCTTCAGTCAAATCAACGAGAGGGTTTGGCAGATCCTCTGCTTGTAAATCGACTTCGGCCTTGGTCTCAATATCAATCAGCTTCCCATTGTCGACAGTATGAAATGGATGAGCTCCAACCACCCTGAACTCAGTCTCAGGATTCAGAAATTGAATTTGCTTAATTGTCGAGACAAAAGAATCATCAACACTCTTGCTCCAGTTGTAGAAGTTGCTTTCCGCCTTTTTCTTGTGAAGAAGAGCTTTCTCCTTCAATTTTCGAGCAACAACAGCAGACCTCTCAACTTCAGATCTCAACTCATCCATCTTTTGTCGGTTCTCTTGCAATTCTTTCTTCATTGCCTCCTCGACCTCCTTCTTCTTGTCCTCAGCAGCTTTTTGGGAAACTTTCAAAGAATCCCTTTCTCTGACCAGCTCAGATTTGTCAGCCTTCAAATTCTCTAACTCATTTTTCACTCGGACCAGTTCGTCCGAGAGGCTAGCCTCTTGAGCAACAGACATAGCACGAGCCTCTTTCTGTTCAACGTTCAAACCATAAAAAAGATCACCTGCTTGCTTGGCCAAAAAGTAAGTAAGGTTGGCACTTCGAAGAAGATGTTTCGTCAGAGTCATGTTGCATCGAGACCACTCGTCGGTGGTGAGAGTTCCAAACCGAGAACAGTCAAATTCAGTGCAGACATATTTGGCGAACCGTTCATCAAATTGTTGATCCCATATGGATGTTTCTGATGGGTTCGCAGCAGAAGATGGAACAGTGGCAGAAGATGGAATAGCGGTAGCTTTAACACTTTGCCCCTCAACCCTCGGATTCGCACTGTCAGACACCTTCTCTTTTCCTTTATCCAGCTGTCGGCGGCGAATTTGTTGTTGAGGAGGAGAAGTAACTTGGACTTGGCCACTAGGGCCCAATGAAACTGTAGCAGCAACATCAACTACATTAGAAGTTGGCCGAGGGGATGCCTCGGTTGGAGAAGCTGTAGGTGTGGAAGTACTTAAGCTGGGGGTACTTAAGCTTGAAGACCCGGAAGCCACGCTCGTTGCAGGTGTCTTCCTCTTCTTTCCCCCTTGAAGTAAGGCAGCCATTCGTGAAGCCATTTTTTCTGCAAAGAAAACTTATTAAGATCCAAATAAATCACGAACATAACAGCAAAGAGAAAATAAACAATTTACGAAGTTCAGCTTTGACATCCGACGAAGGGATGTTCACGATATCCTTCGTTTCTATCATTCCATTCTTTTGCAAATAACTCTCAACAGCTCGGCACACCTCTTTCTCGAATTCAGCAAGCTCTTTCCAATCCGACGCATATGATGCGATCGATCGGTTGAAAAAACTTGCACTCCACTGAAGAGGGAACCGTGGGAGTGGTCGCCTCTCCCCAGGATGAGTAAACCAACAGGCACCATTGCCAACAAAATTATATTTGAAAAAGTAAGGTTTGAACCCCTTCCAAGATTCAGAGAATTTAGTGAAAAGAGCATATCCATGGCGGGACTTCAAAGAAACCCAAGGCCGCCTCGCCGAACCTCTCTCAAAAGTATTGCACTGGGGGGCAAACAGATAGAAAAAAAGGGGAAGAGTGCAAGACCACTCCATGGCCGAACAAACTTGCTGGAACGCCCTCACAAAAGCCTAAGCATTCGGATGCAGTTGGGAAGGGGCCACTCTCAAAGTACTCAAGACACCTATTTCAAATTCAGTAGAGGGCATTCTAATCCCTAGTCGATTAATCACCTCTTCGTAAAAATAGAAACCAAAACTACCCTCTGGAATTTTGGTGCAAACCCTCTCGTTCAAACCCACTGGACTAACAGAATAGAGATTCCCAGTGTTATCTCCAGGACATGGTAAAATTATAGCCCGAGTTTGTTCTAGTGATCCTTCCGTTGAAAGCTCAGACCGAATACCGAGAACCTCTTGGTCCACCCAATCGTATTCAGCTGCATCTGGTGGAAGTGGGTAGAGTTCAGGATTAGTGATACACTTTCTCTTCATACCTGAGGAAAAGGGGGCACACTTGGAGTCAGAAGCAGAAAAACTTGGTTATGTCGGATCAAATACTTACGGTTACCGACGGTCGGGGAACACCTCCCTTTCTGGGCAGAATTTCTCCAAACCAACTGAAATGTCTAATACCTCTCTGTTGCTTCCTTAACCTCCTCAATTCTACCCTCTCGGCAATCCTATAGTGAATCACACCTTGTCTGAACTCTTTCAAAGATCGAGGAAAACGCATGGCTATCGGTTTAACACAAATTTCTGGGTTTCCTCCTTTATGTGTTCTTGGTACGTCAGAGTTTACAGACTCCTCACTCATGATTAACGCAGCCTCAGTACCAACCCTAAGAAGTTAAGTGCAGCAAAACGTAAAGCAAACCTAAGAAATACTATAGAGATCGCTCAGTAAATGTTAAAGGGGGATAAAGAATTTCGAAAGGCAAGTGGGGGTACCACAACAACAAATTGGGGTTTGTTCGAACCCTAGAAAAATCTATTCAAAAACAAGGGAAGAAGGACCAGAGTTGATACATAAAAATAAAATTCTAAGAACATACACACAGCAAATGGCAGAAACAATCGCATGCAAAACAGCAAAGAAGAAAGAGAAAAAAGCCAGAAAAAGTAGTCAGAAACAAGAAGAGAGGTTCATTACCTGATATCGATGAATAATCAAGAAACCTAAGGAACACGAAGGTCACGAAGTGAGAAACGCACTCAATGAAGAGAAGGAAAATGAAATAGTAGCAAGAATGTCGTTGAAGAACCCTGGTTTTGATGATCACAGTCACTGAAAAATGATGAACAAGGAAGAGAGAGAGTTCAAGATGTTTCTGAAGTTCTAAATGAAAGTTCTGAATTATGAGAAACCGCCCTTTGAAATTCGTCTAAAAAACTTCCCTCCACTATCTCAAAAGACTTGGACCTAAGTTAGAAAAAGCCCATTTACGGCAAAAATTAATACGTGGCACCCCCAGCAGGTTTGAAATCATAACGTTCCAATTCCCAGTAAAAGTGAAGGACACGTGTAGACGCAAATAGAGTTGAAGGGTCACGTCTGGGTCTATCAAACGACAGCCCTAATAGGATCACTCAAACGGTCGAATATCTTTTTCAACAAAGCTTGGTCGGAGAACAATTCGCTTTTCTTATTAACTCGGCAGGGCTCAAATCACCCTACCAAGCTTGGGGGGCTTATGTAGTGGACCTATAGTAAACCGAGCGTTGCCCGACTTAATCTACCTTAGTCCGACCGCCAAGACACTTGGACAAGGCCTACGGTCGGAATGAAACACCGAGCAAACTGGGTTTTTGCAGAGGTGTAATACGCTTATGAGATTAACCCTGAACACAGGATTTTCGTCCTTATCTCTATCACTTACAGTCTCATCAAGCTTAACCACTTCTCCTAGATTCCCACGATACTTGGTTAGATAAAACGGTAATGGATAAAGACTTATCGCATACGGGATTTATGGATATGATCTTATCATGGCCTCAACGAATCCTACTCGAATTCTTCCTCTTCAAAAGCCTTATCAGAATGACCCATGACACACAGGTAATCCCCTATAAGAACCACCATGCTATAGGGGCTAAGGTACGTCTTCTCATCCCTAAGTTGACACTCGCACACACATTGTTGACTAGGGAGAACCTGTTTATCCCAACTGGATACGCAGAAATCCTATAAGTCCTACATTAATCTCTTTATTGAGGTCATTCTTTGAGGCTTTTCCATAGCTTCAAGGCTGATCTTGATCAAGGACACAACAGGTAAGTCGATTTTTCTTTCCCAAATTCAGTGGAGAGACCTCTCAAGTTGCCTCTCCACACAAAAAATTATGCATATAAAAATAATTTTATTTATTTTTTTATAAATAAGTTGTAAAAATATAAAAAGAGAAAAACATTTTTTTTAAAAATTAAATAAATTTTTTTAATTAATTGTTAACAACATGTGTTTTGGAAATTCACCTTTCTTTGACTAAATGTTGAGGTCTTGTGCATATTTCCTCTCCGCATAAAATATATTTTAAAAAATATATAAAAACATTAAAAATTAATTTAGAACTCCGTAGCCTTGATTCCTCATTTTATGAGGGTACGTAGGACCAGGGGCAACCTTGTCAGGCACAACAATAAAAAACAAATAATTTTTAACAAAACCAATTATTTAGGTCTTTTAATTAAAATCAATCAATGGTACCATTTTCGAATGGGCGAACGGGGTGCTAATACCTTCCCCGGCTCGTAACCGACTCCCGAACTCGAAATCTATCTAGTTCGAGACCAATCTTTATCCGTTTTAATTATTAATTATTTTTTCCGCGTTTTTGCAACAAAATGCGGTGGCGACTCCATATTGGGTCAACCGACCCCCACTCGTAGGCGAGGCCCCGAGGGCCACCCGACACGAAACTGATTAGAAGACTCTACACAGAAGTTGCTTATAATATCATTCTTGCCAATAGTGAGGTCAATTCCTTCCTGTACATATGAAGAAAAAATACCAAAGTTAAAAACATAGTAATCAAGTAAGAACCAAAGAATCAAAAAATACCAAAGTTAACAACATAGTAATCAAGTAAGTAATCAAGTTACCAACATCAGATTTTCCTACAACACATATCTGAATGGTCAAATTTTGACCTCTTTGTTTGTTTCTCTTTTGAATCTTCTTTACAACCTTCTCCACTGTTGTCATCTTTTTGGTCGATGGTGGACGACCCTTACATTTCACTCGTAACAGACTGCGAATGATAGGAACCGGACTTTCACAACGTTGGCCATGCCTTTCATGAGAGCAATCACCTTTGAACCAATGTCAACATTCTTTCTACAATGCCTACTACACAACAGGTTATGCTTCAAATTGTCCAATGTTTGGTGAAGCAAGTTTGACTCATCTTCGAACTCTGCAGCAAGTTCACCAACCTCGTGGAAATGATTGCATAATTTATCATATCTTTCCATTGTAGGCTTCATTGTTGTCACATCATAGCTGGTCTTCATATACGAATGCTTCCATTTTATGTTTTTGCTCCATTTTTTGAGAATGTACTTGGAGGACAATCGTTCAACCCTTTCGAGAGCAAGCACAGAAAGACAGTGCCTACACATAATGCCCTTAAACTCAAACAACAAACATTGACAATTGATATCATGATTGTCACGATTAAACCCAGCATCTAAGATTCGTTTCCTCATGTTGTCTCCAAAGGTCATCTCCTCCAACACTTCATCATAAGTAGCAACTGTACCATCAAATGACTTAAGGAGGGAAGCACAATTCATTTTCCCCCTAAATTCTGATTGCACCTCAATAAACTTTACACGGGTGTATTCCTATTGGAATTGCTTCTCAATACTAGAGCTTGAGCCACAAGGGATGATAGTATTCATGGAACAAAAATCAGCTTCAAACTCTTTCTCGACCTTAGAGCGGAGAGCATTATAATACTGTTTTACAAATTGATGCCAGCTTGTGGTGGAATTGATGTATCCATCAAAAAACGAATGGATGCTCTCACTTCGCTGCGTTGTTGACATCCCAGCCCAAAAGTATTTTTTCAAATAAATTGGAACCCATCTATGGCGCTTCTCAAACAACCCACTCAACCATTCATTGTCACCAAGGTGATACACATCAACGAATTTTAACCATTCTTCTTCAAACTCACCCTCCGTTAGTGAATCATAAACCGCGGCTTTCATTGCATTCTTCATCTTCTTGTACTCTCTAAAACCTTTAAGCTTCTCGGGAATTTTTTTCATTATGTGCCATAAGCACCACCTATGACGGGTCGTCGGGAACACTAACTCAATGACATTTTGCATGGCTTTGCATTGGTCAGTCACAATACCGGTTGGGGGCTTTCTTGACATGCAACGAAGCCAAGAACTAAAAAGTCATGCAAAAGAACTAGTATCTTCATTCGAAAGCAACCCACAACCAAGCAAAACTGATTGCCCATGGTGATTAATGCCAACAAATGCAGCAAAAGGCATGTCGTATTTGTTGGTTAGATAGGTGGTGTCAAATGTAATTACATCTCCAAATGACTCATAGGTAGCCCTGCTTCTTGCATCAGCCCAAAAGACATTTTTCACATGGAAATCATCATCCAAATCAATGTCATAGAAGAAATTAGCATTCTCCTCTCGCATCTTGCAAAAATATGCAATTAGAGCTGCGCCATCACCATCCTTGCCAATAGCTCGCCTCTCCTTGTGAATGAAATTCCTCACATCTCGTTCATCGCATGCTAAATTGGCGTGGCCACCCACATCTTCAACAATGGCCCGAAAAGTCTTGTTAATCCTCACCCCCGCATCATCATTGATTTGTATTGTTCTTTGCACATGCATACTAATGTTCTTGTTATTTCTGAATTTTCTAGCCTTTGTAGAGCTAACATCATGATTGTGCTCAAGCTCCACATTTTTCACGTACCATAGATCATCATCTTCTAGTTTTATCGTAATCTTCGCAGAACACCCTTTTGCTTTGGTTGGAAGGGTCTTCAATGTGCTCGGTATTGAAGATACATGACTACCTTCTCGAGAACATGCAATAATCATGTAATACACAATTCCATCATCGCGTTTTTTCGAAGTCCTGATTTTCCATCCAAAACCCACCCTAGAGGCATATTTCGAGTAGGAGGTCTTAAACTCTTCTAATGATGAAAAACACATCCCAGTAGGCTCTCACCTCCAGTAATCATCATCCTCACCATCAATATCAATTTCAATACCGGTAGTTGCCTCCACGTTCTTAATATGGTCAATTGAAACTGATTCGTGATAACTTGAACTACTCTCCTACACAAAAAAAAAAATAATAAGCCAAACTTAATACTTCAGCAAACGTTACCAACAAATTTTTTAAGTTGCCAACAAATCAGACACTGATTAGCAACATTTTTGTAATGGTTACAAAATGATTAGAAAATTATTCGCCACATTTTCACATTTACTTAACCCATTTCCCTGTTACTAACAAACTTATTCCACACTTAAAGTCCCTCAAAGTCTCAAATCATGTTAAAAAATGCAATACCCTAAAATACATATATTTTCCCCAAATCAAACCCCACCTCCCTCAAAAAAAAAACATCACCGAAAATAAAGAATAAAATAACTACCCTCCAAACAAATTAAGAAATAAAGTAAACAACTTTAACTCTCTTACCTCATTCATTTCAGCCTCACAACTTTGAGAATACACAAGCTTCACAGGAGGAGGGAAAGAACAACAGTGGGGCAAACTTGAAAAGATGACCCAATGAAGCTTCACAATGGGAGAGAACAGAGAAGCTTGCCAAGAGTGGATGAAGAGCAACAATGGGTCATGGTAAAAAGAAGCTTGACTGAGTGATGCTGGACTTCATCAGAACAAGGTTGATGCTTGATGATTGAGGGAAATGATGGAAAATAAGAAAAAGGAAAAGAGTGGGGAAAGCTTCAATGCTTCGTAAGTTTTGGAGGAACAGGTTATAGAGAATGAAGATGAAAGATGGTTTAATGGGTTTGTTTTGCTTTATTTATGTTTTATTTATTTATTTATTTTTTTAAAAGACTTTCCTGTAGGTTGCTTTAAGTCACGTGGGTATTGGTCTTGTATAAGTGGATATGTATGGTGGGTGTATAGGTGTTTATACACGGTTGTTTATATAACACGGTTGAATAAAAATAGAGAAAGACTTTAAAATTTTTTAAAAAGGGTGATAATATGAAGACTTCTTGTTGAAAGTCCTTTTTTAAGTTACATTGTTTTTAAATTTAGTTTTGAAATAATAACTAAATAATTGTGAACGACATTTTTCAAAAATTTTAGCTTTAGAATTGGCATAGGATTAGTAGGCTAGTTATTTGTGCAGGAGATGTTATTCACACCCCTTACATTACTTCTCACACCCATTTTTAATAATTTTTTACACTAACTTGTCAATATTATCTTTATTCTACTACTCACACTCATATCTATCACTTAAACCCAACCCTTATTATTTACACTCATAATCCTAAAAACCTACACACCCTATATATTACTCCATTCGGCTCGAATTATAAGCAAATCCAACTATTTTTACACTTATTAAGGAGGTTAGTTGATTGCATTTAATTTTATCAAATTTATAAAAAGTAAAGGTATTTTAGGAAAATAGTATTAAGAATGAAACAAAAATTAAATAAGATCACAATTTTCTAGAGATGTTTTAGGAAAGTGATATTGGGAATGAAACAAAGTTTAATAAAGTTAGTTAATTTTACTTATATTTTAAACCAAAAGAAATATGTTTTTTTGTTACTTATAATTCGAGCTGAAGGGAGTATTACTCACACCCATCATCTTGTTAATCACAAAAACCTTGTTCAGGGAAAGCAAAACCTGGTAGTTTAGGGCTGGAGCGACCTTCCTCCAGGACATCACCCACCCACCCATCCACTAGAAAAAAAGAAGGGAAAACAAGGGTTTTGAGTTACAGTGAATGTGAATAGAAAGTGAAAAAAAAATAGTTAGATTTTGAAATAAGGGTAACATTGGAAGATATATATAAAAAATTATAAAAAGTGAGTGTAAATAATAATGTAACGAGTGTAAATAACATTTCCCTATTTTTGCATTTGCTTATAAATTCTCAAACTTTTGATGTAAGAAGAGTTGGAACATTTTTATTCCTAGCATCTCAACGAGTATATTAATGGAAAAAACCATGTAAATCTCCCACTTTAAATTCAATCAACTTATTTTTTTTTTTAATCTTTAGTTTCAGCCTTTATGTTCCTACAGTCCTTTAAGTTTTGGGTCCGTTACCTCCCTCTCTAATTCTTTACTTTTTTCAACAAAGCTTATTTATGATTTTGGTCCCTAAAAGTTCAACGTGTTTTGATTTTAATCCCTAGAATTATTTTGACCGGGACTAATCCTTAATTTTTCAACCATTTTGATTTTGATCTCCTTCGTTACAAAAAATAAGTTATTTTCTTACAAGGTTAGCGAAAATCCATATGAGCTGTCACGGGGTGTGAAGTAGTGCCAAATAGGTGTTGTAATATGCATGATTCATGCCTATGAACTTAAAATTTTGCTTACAAAACCATTTTGCGTATCGGACCATTTTGTGTCCGTGGATCTGTATCATCCACGTTATATCACCTATTTGGCGTCAGTTCAAACCAATGGACTGCCAATGTGATGTTCCGCTAGCTACACAAACAAATAACAGATTTTTACTGACAAAAGGGACCAAAACCAAAATGTTTGAAAATTTAAGGACTAGTCCCGATCAAAATAACTTTTAGGGACTAAAATCAAAACACGCTGAACTTTCAGGGACTAAAGACATAAGTAAGCATTTCAACAATTTATTTTCTATGTATTTCTCCTTTTAAAGTCATCTACTTTCTAAGCCTTTTACTCTTTAAGCACTTTGCACTTCAATTCAAGTACTTTTATTTCATTGTTACCTTTTGAAAAATGAACAAGATTACCACCACAAAAACTAGTGAAAATCCACTATTTTCAAATTCATGTTAAAAGACAAAGTTATTTGACTTGATTTCATTTTTCACATCAACGTTTTCTCAGGAAATTAAGATATAAAATGGATCAATAGGTTAATAATGATAGGAAAAATAATGAAAACAAACAAACGCAGCAAAAGGCAAGGAAGAGTACTCACTGCAGTTAAATCGAAAAGCTTAGAAGTTAGAAGTGGAATGACTGCTACTTCACTTGATGTCACATTTTCTCCAAACAAAGGCAAATTAACAAATACTACCACTATTTTATTGCCTCTGTATGAACTCTTCAACTAGTCTAAGCCAAAAAGAGATTACTTTCACAGAAAACAGGATAAGGGGGATTGGAGGACAAATAAGTAAGCAAATTAGCAAAATCTAATTGCATATATAACATCTGAAATTTAACTCATACTATTGTTGAGGCATTAGTGAAGCTACTTGAAGCATTCTTGGTTGCCAAATATTTGATAAAGAACAAGAAATAGCATATATGACAACAGTGTGATATGAATGTGTGGCATCGGTACTCAGTACTAAGTTTTGGTCCAACAGTGCAAGCATACCAACAAAATATAAGTTATCACTGATGTGCAGCTTCTTCAACCAGTTTCTTGCTCAAATTCTTCACCCTCACTCTCCTCTGCATTGTCGCCATCATCATCATCAGCTTCATTGTCAAAGTCTTCCTTATCATTTTCGTTTGTTGATTTTCCTATCACAACCAGGGTGCTATTCAACTTCTTGATTTCGTTGCACTGTAATTCATGGCAAAGTTCACAAGGTTGAGTATGAGGTGAGGAAAAACAAGTAAGAGGTGAGGAAAAACACACTTGTACCAAAGCCTATTATCCTCAGAAGTCAGCACCTCTTAATAGAGCCATTAATATCTTAAAACTATGCTTCTTCAAGAGTTATCCATGCATTCCAGAATACTATGAAGAGTCTGTGAGTTGTGCTTAAGCACATTTTGAACTAGTTCATAGTAATGAAACCTATGCAGCTAAGTTCAGGCAAATGTATGAAAACTTTATGATGCTTGAACATGCTTACTACACTAGTTTTTCTTTGAAGAGGTTTGATCACTAGTTCAAGAAGATGACTAAAAAGATTGTGATGCTTGAACTAGTTAAAAACATGTTTCTTTGAACTAGTAATCAAAACTACACTAGCTTTTCATTGAAGAGTTTCTAATTTATCTGATGACCCAAGATCTTGATCCTTAAATATATGATACCTTAGCTACAAGATGCTAAAATACAAGAACATTAGGAACCTATTTCATTCATTTAATAATCCTCCATAAGGAGATAGAAAATTCTCACAAATCTCATATGTTTTGTTTGGATTGAAAAAAAAAACTTGTTTCTATAGTAAAGTCAGGGTAAACACCTCAAATTTCAATTATAATCAATAATCAATAATCAATACATGAGAGCTTATCAAAAGAAAATTTACTATCTTAAAAAATTTGAAATCACTTAAATCACTTTCTCCCAGACAAATCAGTTTCATTCCAAAACAACTGTTTATCCCTAAAAAAAGGCCATGCTTACAATAATTAACCATTCCCAAGCACAATCTCCATTTCAGCACATCCTAATGTTCAATAGAGCAGGTTTTCATTTTTTGACCCCCTGAATTTCTTGTTCACCCCCTTTACAATTACGCTGGGGTCAACGTATGTGCATATTTTTACACATATGATGGGTCAGCGTACTGAACAAAAAATTGCACATACGCTGTGTGAAGGGGGTCAGCAAAGTAAATGAGGGGTCAAAAAATGAATTCCCCATTAGAGCATGAAATTAATCACTATAGCACCAGTCCGTGTAACTATTGTCTCATTAGTAAATTACCATAACTAGTGACAATTGATCATAACCCATCTGTAAATAAGAGATATTTTCGACGCTGTTATGTTTCATATTGCATCTGTTACTTCTAGACTTCTAGTATTGCTTATAATCCAGCTCATAGTTTAAACTTTGAACCTCGGATTTCAAAGTCTATCACACAGAAGATTTGAATGTATTTTTCTGTTAAAAATCGAAATGGACACACCCAAATGTTCAATCACTCACTCCTTACTTGTTAACTATAAAATTTAGTTTTTTTTTTTTTTTAACTTTTAAAAATCATGAGTAACTAATGAGGAGTGTGAATAAACATTGATAGTAACGACATAACAGGCATCTAATCGCGCAAACAAAACTAATTTACAAAAAAAAAAAAAAAAAAATTAGATTAGATTAGGGGTAGAGGGCAAAGTACCTTTTCTTCAAAATCAGATTCTTCCATAGCGAGAAGGAGTTCTTCGTTATGAGGCTGGGGCCATTGAGAGGGGAGCAGAAACGACGTCGGAATAGTCCTCGTCGACAATGGGTATTGTGTCATATACGCCGGAAACTGTAACATTTTCTTTTCTTTCTCCGTGCTCACAAATGTAGCTTTGTTTGGATTGTGGTTTACTTTATCCCGTTTAATGTATTCCCTTCCGCTTGAATTATAAGCAAAACTAATTAAATTTACGCCTTCCGCTTGAATTATAAGCAAAACTAATTAAATTTACGCCGATTAAGGAGTTAGTTGATTGTATTTAATTTTCTCAAATTTATAAAAGAATAGAGATATTTTAGGAAAGTTGCATTGGAAATGAAATAAAAATTAAATAAGATAACAATTTCCTAGGGATGTTTTAGGAAAGTGACATTGAGAATGAAATAAAATTTAAGAAAGTTGGTTAATTTTGCTTATATTTTAAACAAGAGATGTATGTTTTTTGTTACTTATATTTCAAGTCGAAGGGAGTAGTATATATCTTATCCATAACTCGTGTATTTTATTATTCTTCGTTGATTTGGTTATTACAGGGAGTTAGAGATTGGGCTTAAAATCCATAATACTCTCTCCGATTTTAAATATAAGTAAAAAAAATACCACCTCCATTTCTATATATATGAGATCATTTTTTAGACTTTTATTTTGTCTCTATTTATAAGATCTTATATCATCTTTCAATAATAATTAATTACTTCTTTCCACAAATACTTTTATTTACTAAACATTTTTTATATTTTCAATACTATTAATAGGGGTAATTTTGAAAATACATATTAAATATTCATATTTCCAATACAATTAACTAAAATAATCAACTTTCTTAATGGACGTGAAATCTACTAAGATGGTCTTATATATAGGGACGGAGAGAGTACTCTACTAGTGGTCTTAAATATAAGCAAAAATTAACGAACTTTTTATTCACAATACAATCATTCCTAAAATATCCTTATAAAGTGATTGAATCATTTAATTTTTGTTGCATTTCCAATGTAAGTTTACTAAAATAGTTTTTTTTTATGAATTTGAGAAAATTAAATGCACTCAACTAACTTTCTTAATAAGTTGTGAAGTTAATTTTTTTTCTTAAAAATAAGACCGGAATACTCTCTGAACTGCTTAATACTCCCTCCGTTTTATATACGAGTTTTAGAATTTCAACCCTATATTTTAGATTTTTAATAGCATCCTCTGTTGCTACTGAAGTGTTCAAGATTAAGTCCTCGATCAAGTCATGTGAATGGGTCATATCCTCATATCACGTAAATGGTTATGTTTCCCGTTTCAGATCGCTTTTGGTGATAAGCAAATAATAAAGCAAAGATAAAATGGGTTCGTAAACTTAATGAAGATTTAGGCTTTTATTGCATTGGAAATAAATACAGAGAGGTTGATACAAGGGAATGGATTTCACATTTATGGTGTTTTTACAAAGGGAGGGGTGTGCGCTCTGGCTTTTTACACTCTCCTCTATGTTTCTAGACTTAAGCTTCAGAGGAAGCTTCTATTCCCTTTCTCTCCTTTGTACTCTCTCTGTGTTGTTGTGGTTGTTGTGTTTCTTGGTGTTGTTGTTCTTGTTCCCTTGTGTTGTTGCATACGTTGGAAGAGGGCCTCTTTTATAGTGTCATCTTTGTCAACGGGTCCTTGTCTTTCCTTCTCTTTTTCCATTGGTCCATGCCTCTTTTCCTTCTATGTAGCTGCTCCTTTCTCCCTTTCCAGAGTTCAATTTGTCTTCTTTCCCCCTTTGAGCTTTGTTATTAATTGCTAACAGTGGGAGGCATACAAGACTTGCCTTTTTGGTCTTTCCTCTGGGAAAGGGCTGCATGAGGTAAGCCAAAGATGCTCTGGCTTCTCATGCACGTTCCTTGTAGTCCTGGGGAACTGGAATGCCTTGTCTGCACGTGTGCGCCTTCCACAAGCCTTATTCCCTGCTCGCCTTCATTTATCATGGCTTTCTCTGTGAGTTTCCATGACACCTAGGGCGCTTTGGGAGGATATGTTGTGTTCTTTGTTATCAGGGCGTCTTGCTCTTCTCTTGGAAATAATATCAAAATGTGACGCCTTGGACAACTGACGCTCTGGACATGTGGCGCTCTGGACAGTTCTTGATGCTTGCACGCCTTTCTCAGAGTTCTTTTATTGTTTTGTTTTGTTTGGTGATTTTTGGGCCCTCATGCAGATTGAGCTTTGTAATTTGGGCCACCAAAAATTGGGGTACCAACAATTGCCCCCTTTGCAATGAGAAGGGAAGGATTTCCTTTTCAGTGCAAATCCTACTTTATTTCCCCTCTCACCTGTTGCACGTTCCCCCACTTTCTTGTACAGTTCAAAACTCCCTCCTTCAAACTCTTCAGTTCCCCTTTTCTCTCAACCACTCCTTCTCACCCATTCTCTCTCCTTTTTCAAAACTTCCCCACTTTCTCATTTCTTTCAAACAGTAAAGACTCCTTCCTCTTTCTCTTACTTCGTTACTCTCCTCCTCTTCACCGTTGCCATTTTCTTCTTCTACTAACAATTCCTTTTCACTGCATCTCCTTCTTTTCTTGTTGCCTTTTGTTTTTGCCATGGGAAGGTCGAAATCTACTCCCACTGCTGAAGATGACACTGTTCTTGAAGAGGTTGAGGAGGAAATCTCTCTTCCAAACCCCATTACTTACTGCTTTATGCAAGGTCTCCCTTGCCCTCGTTCTTATCCCATGGATGCTGGCCACCGTCGCTGGGCGACAGGGGTGAAGGTGACGCTCCCTTTCGGTCCTTTCCCTGAGTCTGATGACCTCCTCAACGGTCCTCCCACCAAGTCCATGGTGATTCCTGAAAGCACTGCCAAGCTCATCTCTCTACCCTCTTATCACAAGGACCACTGCGAGTTGGGTCCTTCATTGCTCCGCTCTCGCCTCTGTCGCGCGGAGTTTCCGTGGGTAGATCTGAATTTCAATGTCCGCATTGGCGGTACTACCGGGTGGCAGGATTGGGTCAATCACGTATTTGCAAGTGACCCCCCTTTTGTGGAAGTTCTTAAGAAGGTTGGTATAGTTGATGCAATCAAGGTGTCTCCCAGGATTGGCGCTAATCGTAGGCCAGATGATTTGTTCGCTCTGATTCAGCGCTGGTGTTCTTCGACACACACGTTCTTGACGTCTTGGGGTGAGTTCGCTCCCACATTGGAGGATGTAGTTGTCTTGCTCAAACTTTCTTCTTTTGGGGCTAGCAATCTTGATATAACTGGGGTGGATGAACACCTTTCTGATTTGGCCTTGGAGTTGAAGGCAGCCTCTGTTGCGAGCGCTAAGTAGTCTCAGGAGCTGTTCCAGCAAAGGCGCGTCTCTCTTGCGGAAGGCTCTTCATCTCAAAGGGTTAGGGGTACAGGGAATTTGGTCCCCAAGGAACAAAAGGCAAATCAGCGCTCTTCGCTTAAGTACACATTTGCTAGTTGGGTCCGGTATTTTTATGGCTACTTTCACGATGGTAAGTTTCATCCTGGGCCTGTGAAAAATCAACGTCTTCGCCGTGCCGCCTTTGTCGCTTTCTGGTTGAGCAGGTACGTGTTCCCAGGCCCTCCATGGGAATCTGTTAGTCCTTGTATTTTTCTGTTTGCTTGCATTCTGGCTGAAGGGACACGCCTTCCCCTTTCCTTGTTTTACTTGGGTGGTTTATACGCTCGCCTTGATCAAGTGACTGAGCAGATGAAGATTTTTCATGGTCGCTTTCCTATCAATTCTTATGCTGACTTGGCCTTTCTTCAGTATTTTTTTATTTGAGCGCTTTCCGGAGTATGGTCCAATTAGGCTTTCTCCTTCTGATGACGCTTTTGGCCCTGAACCCCGTGCTTGGTGTTGGACCAAGGGCTGTCCTAGAGAGACTTTGATTCCCGTCATTGATCAAGAGGATAAATTTGTTTTTCGCCCTTACTTGGGTAACATTTTGGAAGGATGCGACCCCCTGCACCCTTTGTACAATGAGGAGCGTAATGTTTCCCGGAATGATGTTGAGAGTCATGTTGAAGGCATGTATGATTTGTGGAAATTGATCCTTACTGCACGTTACCTCCCTGGCTTTGTTCCTTTGGATAATAAAAGCGCCCATAGGGGTGCCTTGTGGCCTTTTATGTATCGCCCAGATCGCGTTGCAAGGCAATTTGGGCGCGATCAACCTCCGTGCGCTCTTCTCATTGATCAGGTCTCTCTAGAGGAATTTGTCAAAGCTGTCCTTTTTGGTGTGGATCCTGATGCTTCAAGCGCTCCTTTGGTTTACATCCCTCCTCTCCATGTTGGAGGTGTCTTGCGCAGCTGGGTGACATCGCATAAAGACATTCTGCAACATCTCCAAAGTTTCGAGGCCACTCCGAAGCGCACCATTCCTGCTCTTCTATCCATTGTGTGTAATGATCCCTACTATTCCACTTCTGTGAAAAAAGGAAAAGGTATTCTTCTTTTTGATCTCCTTTGCTTTATTTGCTACTTTATTCATTTAAGACTTGCTCTCATGATTTGTTTTGCCTGTTTCAGCTGAAGCGGCTCCTTCCACACGCAAGCGCAAAGCCACTACGTCTTCTCCTTCTGCCGTTGTAATATCAAAGCGAGGTAAGAAACAGACTTCCTCTCCAGCCTCTTCTGCTCCTAAATCTTCTTCTAAAGGCGAAGGCAAGAGTGCTGCATCTTCTCAAAAAGGGAAGAAGGCTACTACGGTTGCGCCTTCTCGTCGGTCTTCCCGCTTGCAAGTTCACGATGCTCCTCCTGCTCCTGCTTCTCCAATACACGTTGACTTAGTTGAAGACGAGAGCGAAAACGAAGAAAATTCAGGTGACGCTCTCCTGGCTTATTATGATACTTCAAAAGGAGATGATGATTCTTCTGAGGGTGAAAGCGATGACGCTGGTGAGGAGAATCCTTTAGGTTCCGCTTCTTGCCGCCCCTTTTCTTCTTCGCCGTGGCCCTTTTCCTTTCTCTTTGGCCTTTCTACTCTTTGTTGTTATTGCATTTTCTAAATTTTCAATATTTATGGGCATTTTATTTCTGTTTTTTTGTTTGTTTGTTTTTGTTGCAGGTGGTTCTGGTGGGCGTGGCTCAGCTTCACCTTCGCCCCAGGTTTCCGAAGGTCTTCCGACACCCATTAGCACCCCTGTCAGCTCTCCGACGGTTCCACCACTTGACCGCACAGATGCTTCGGACTTTCGTCGTCAACCTACTGTTAGCGGGGGCGTTGTGCCTACGGGGTTTGCCACTCATGTGCCCTTTGGTCGAGTCAGCGGCCCTTTACTTGTGCAGCCCTTGTCAACCATCTCTGCTTTGGATGCCGTTGTTGTCAGTGTTTCCAAAGATTCTGGTATCGCTCTTGGGCCTGCTGGTGATGTTAGTTCTGGTCTGGAAATTGTTGAGGAGGATAATTCTTCTTTGCCCCCTGTTGGAGTCCCGAAGAGTGTTTCTATCGTTTCCAAGGGCGCTCCTGTTGATGCTTGTTTTCCTTGGGGGCAAGAGTGTTCATCTTAGCGTCCATGTCATCAAAAACAGTGTCAACAGGAACACCCTCACCTATAATGATATCAGCATCATTCACAGCAACATCTGGAGAAGCATCAACAGGAGCGCCCTTGGAAACTATAGAAACACTCTTCGGGACTCCAACAGGGGGCAAAGAAGAAATATCCTCCTCAACAATTTCCAGACCAGAACTAACATCACCAGCAGGCCCAAGAGAATGCAGGTTCCCATTGAAGATCATGCTATTCATGAGAGCGATACTGGCTTCACTCCTCTTGATGAAGGGAATGCAGTTTCTGCCAAAGTAGCTGAAGTTTCAAAGGGTATTGTGAGCTCTTCTGAAGGGCGTCCCATGCATGAGACTCATTCCATTCGGCTTCCTTCCGTCAAAATTGCACAAATTGTTGCTTCTCCAGCTTCTTCTTCAGTTTGTGAGTGTTCCTTTTACCATGCATCAATTTGGGTTTCCTTCACATTAAGCATAAATTCTTTACATATTTTTGAACTTGTAAATTTTGTTGCTTTTCTCACTTGTTTCTTCTTTGCTCTTTTTCTGCTTTGCAGCGGCATTTTCCGCCAAGTCTCGTGGCTCTCTTGATGCGGAAGAGCAGTCTATGCTTGACTCGTTTCTTCTTGCTCACCCCGACTTGGTGCCACCAGGTGCTTCGTTCCCTCACTTTTTCAGGGAGTCCGCTGCGCGTACTATGGTGCAAATGCTGGGTTTGGTGAGCTCTGTTGATGTTGACGCCTTGTCGTGGGAGGACAAGGTGGAGCTTTTGGATTGCCTCCATTCTCTCAAATTCCAACACTATTCTGGTACTTGGCTTGACGATGCCATTGATAAATTGGAGAAATTGCGCCCTCCCTTTGATGCCGCTGGCTTGGCTAAAACCAAGCGTACTTTGCAAGAGCGCCGCACTGCTTTGGCTACTCGTTCAAAGGAACTCTCAGCTCATCTTGCACAAGTGACTTCTGATTTGGAGAACGTGGATAAAGAGATTAATGACTTGGTTGCTCAGGAGCGTTCATATGAGGAGACTCGTAAACACATCAATCTGAATGCTCTTTTTTAGTGTTTGATAGTTGCTGTTAGGCTATGTCGCTTCTGGACTTGTATTTCAGAATTTGTTTTGCTGAACTTTGAAGTTGTAGTTATTTGTGGTGGTGCGCTCTTCAGGCTTAAACTTTGCTTTTGTATGCATGCTGCCACCTTGACAATGTTTATGTATGTCTTGTCTTTGTCTTATGTTTCTTTGTTCGCTTTGCTCTTAGGCTTACATTTGGATTGTACATTTTTTGCTCTTGTGCGCCTTTTCTGGCTTTGTTGCTTTGGCGCCATTGTAGCTTGAACTTTGTCTTATGGACGTAGCTTTATAATTGCTTTTTACTGCACTTGTGCTTGTTTCTGTTCTTGTACGTTCTTCCCGGTTTTGGTGCTTTTCTTCAAGTATTTCGATAGCGCACATCTCTTCTTTTTCTTATTTTTTCCCTTTTTTTCAAGTATAACAGGGGCCCCTCATGTCATTGGTGCCTAAGAAAGGTTTCCTTTTCTTCCTCTCTTTTTTTTAGAGCGCGCTTTGGGCGTTTCAAACTTGCTGCAGATTTCAGTGGCCCCTCATGTCATTGGTGCCAAAATTTGTTTCCAACAGTGCGCTTTGGAGATACTACAAGGTTTTTTTTAAAACAGTGGCCCCTCGTGTCATTGGTGCCAAAACTTGTTTCGAAAGCGCACCTTGGATATATTTCAGATTTTTGCCGCTTTGGGCTTGTAGCTAACATGGAAGCGTCCTTGTTAGTCAACCCCCTTTTACTTCAGATTTTTCCGCCCGCGTTTAAGACTAGCGCCCTTGTTTCCCGGGACCTTTTCTAGCCTCGCGATATGGTGTACTTCGCCCGCGTCTGATCCCGGAAATTTTTTCTTTTGACGGGGTCTATCCGAGTACCGCGATAAGGCGCTTGTGCCCGCGGTACGGCCCAACACTTTATTTTCAACTTCTCATCAAAAAATATTTTTTATTTTTATTTTTTTAGTGTTGGACCTCGCGTTTGGCATTTTGGCTCTTTGCTTTGAGAGCGCTTCTCTTTTTTTTTTTAGAAAAGATGCGTGTATGCAATCATATTATTCACCGTTTGGGTCATGTCCGCTTTCTACATGCATGGTCATATTTTATTTCTACTATTAATAGATTTCTAAAGGAAGTAATTTCATGAGGGAAGGCCTTCAGGTTTTTCATTGATCAGTTCAGGGCGTACAAAACAAGTTACTTCTTAGGGTTCAACAAAAAGTGAAAACTACAGCTCTTTCATTATATCATACAGTGAGCTAAGCATAATACTTCTTAATGTACTTGAAATTTAAAGGCCCTATTTTCCTTTGAGTGTCTGGTTCAAGTAAGAAACAATACCCATTAGGATGTGCTTCCTGTACAATGTAAGGTCCTTCCCACTTTGGCATCCATTTGCTGGTGTGTAGGTTCCTCATGATTGCTTCTGTCGCCTTCAGGACAAGCTTGCCTTAAGCAAACATTCTCGGCCTCACCATCTTCTCATATGACAGCATAACGCGCCTTTGGTGTCTGAGCAGCTCTTCATGTGCTTTATCTCTGGCGCCTTCCAGTGATAGCAATCTGTCTTCTGGCCCGCCTTCATTCTGAGCAATCATCCTAGCAGAGGGGACCATCACTTCTGCGGGTAGTGTCGCTTCCGCCCCATATACCAGGGAGAAAGGCGTCGCCTTTGTTGCGCTGTGTTTGGTCACGCGATATGCCCAAAGAGCGAGTGGCAAGTACTCACTCCAGTCTGTAGGCGCATCCTCCACTGTCTTGGCCAAGATTTTGATCAGTATTTTGTTGGTGGATTCAGCTTGGCCATTAGACTGTGGGTAGTAGGGGGTAGACTTGTGATGCATGATCCCATATTCTTCTAGTACTTGCTCTACCTTTTTGTTGATGAAGTGAGTGCCATTGTCAGATACTATTCTCTTGGGCAGCCCGAAGCGACAGATAATGTGCTCTTTGATGAATTGCGTAGTGGCGTTAGCGTCTCCTTTCTTGAATGTCGCTGCTTCGACCCATTTGGTGGAGTGTTCTGTTGCCCCCAAGATCCATCTCTTCCCTCTAGAGGGCGGATCAATTGGACCAATGAAGTCCATTGACCATGTGTGGAAAGGGTAGGGCGAGCTGAGACCTTTCATGGAGAGAGCAGGTGCATGGATTCTGTTGTCGTGTCTCTGGCATTGTTCACACTTCTTTGCAAAGTCGAGGGCGTCGCCTTTCATGTTTGGCCAATAATAGCAAATTTTCAACAATTCATTCCAGAGCGCCCTCCCTCCTTGGTGTCTTCCACAAGGTCCCTTGTGGACCTCCTCCATGACTTTGCCTTGTTCCTCTTTCCCAATGCATCTGAGAGCTTCTCCAGTGAAACTTCTTTTAAACAGTTCGCCTTTCTCAATGAAATAGTATTCTGATTTCTTCCTTACCCTTTCCGCTTCCATGTGATTCTCCGGCAAGACGCCGCTTTCCAAGTATGCTTGAATTGGCTTAGCCCAATCCTCATTCACCAGACGGACTTCCAGTTCTTCTTTGGCCTCCTGACATTGACTGCACGCTTTCTGGAATGAATCACAACGCGCCTTCATGCCAGGCCAGTACACTCCCACCCTTTGCACTCTCCTGTATAAGCCAGGGCCAACTTGTCCACATATGCTGTCATGAATGTGACGACCCAACTTTTATTCCAAAGTAAAATATTTATATTTAGAAAATACGACCATATTTTTTTTCCTTTGAAACTAAAAGTCAGTCATCATCAATTATCAAATCTTGCGGAATTATATAAACATCGAATCATGAAGACAAGTGAAGTAACATCATATTTCATTCATATTAAAAAGGTTACATACCACATTCTTCAATTCAACAAAATACATAATTACTTGATTTAACACTCTAGGTCATTACATTATATTACATATATTACAACAAAATTCATAATAACCTAGAGCATATGGTTCATGACTCAAAATATAAAATAGTATAGATAAGAGAAAACCTGATGGATCATATCATTCACATTCCACCCCACAACTTAACTCAGTCGTCAGTTCCCCACTGACTTCCAGTTGAGTTGTTCATAAAGTCATCCACCATCTGATTCGCATTATCCACCGGATCCTCATCCTCGATTGGGTCCTCCTCTTCCTCTTCCTCCTCCTCTTGTGTCGAATCATCGGGCACGTATATCGGAGTTCGGGATCGAACTCGAGGGGAAGGGCTAGGACGAGCAGGGACCTCTAAAATGATTCTTTCTGAGGAGAGTGTTGGACTCGGTGGGATAGTGCGTCTCGGAAAATGTCTTGGTGGTGGTGGAGGGGTTCCATTTCGCATAACAAAATTTGGCGGAATGTGCATAATGTAAACCATTGGAATTCTCGATCTAAGCGGACGCATACGGGAATATGGGTTAGGATGGCGGAAGATAACATCCACATCCCCCTCATATGTAGCCCTATGGTCCTCAAAATTCCACTCCCCATTAGGGAGCGGCCTCATCTCCACGCAGAACTTGTTTCTCGCCATCACCTACACAAGGGACTGGGAGTGAGTCATAGCTAAAAGCAATAACAAATGAGTATAACAGTGGCTAGAAATAACAAACACAAGTTATCATGTAGCAATAATAAATGCAAATGTATATGCTCAAACTGTCTTTTATAATATCTCGATTAGTGTCGTGATGCATGCCTACTCCTCATTCATGCTACACGGTTTGGCATCCGAGTATCTCAGGCTCGGGATATTCTCAATCCTATGGTTCATCAAACCGGAGCGATTCATATTCAAGCATCATGATCGATGGGAACTCGGTCTTCCTAGCATCCTTGTGCCACGGATATTCTGATTTAACCTTACCGAAGTTCCGAATCTAGATCGGAGCAACTCCTTCTCCATGCATGATAATGCCACACAATCTTTTCTCTTTAATTCTTTACTTTCCTTTATTCTTTAATCACATCCTTGAACATCATGTCTCCAATATAGAGACCCAAAGTTCATAATCCTTCTCAATCTCAAATTCATCTTTTCTTTTGGCATTAACTGGTGCTAGTGCTTTTCTGAAAATTCCATCAGCGGCCCAGCCACTTTGTGATGGTTTTATATGATAGGAGTTTAATCATTTTATTATTAATTAATGCAACGACCCCATTTAGGACTCCCAAAATATCAACCAAGTGGGTAAAGACTTCCATTGGGACGTGGGAAAAATAATCAACCAAATGGGTGTACGCACTTCCATTGGGACATCCTGTCCGAATACATCAACCACTGAATAAAATTCCAGTAGGACTCATCCAGGATAAAAATCTACCAATGGGAATTAAATAAACTTATACATTTATCCGTTGGGACTCCTGTCTGAATATATCAACCACTGGATGAGATTCCAGTAGGACTCTTTCAGGATAATAATCAACCAACGGGATAAAAGGAAATAATTAGAATTTAATAATATAGGAGATTAGACGAGTTAATCTTTAATGAAATTATAGAAAAGTAAGATTTTTCTGAAAATTCTTTGAATTACTCGAGTAGTTCTTGCCTACTCGAGTGTTCTTATGAATTTACTCGAGTCTTCAAGAAATACTCGAGCGTTCTTCAATTTTTCCAGAATACTCGAGTCCTCCTTAATTTACTCGAGTGTTTTTACTGCAACAGCACCAGTTTCTGCACCTTTCAATGTCAATTCGAATTCCTTGCATTGTATTTCCATTCTTATGCAAAACAGAGGCATAAACACATATACTGAACATGTTAGAACACATAAACCAATATATAACAACATAAATCAACATCAAATCACAGAATCAATATAAACATGGAACATAACCATTTCAACATATGAAATTCATTTTTACTCGATTTTAACTTCGAAAATTTATCCAGTAAGCATTATTAAGTCCATTTGAACTTGTTTAAATCCGAAAACCTCAGGTTTATGACCTCTAAGTCATATTCCCAATTCCAACTTCATCCCTTGTTGAACCTTGTGAGGTTCCTACATTTCTAGCTTGAGATTACTCATTCTAGCAATTCGATAACTCCTCCCTTACCTCGGAGAAGCTAAACAACAAGGAAATTGGCTGGATCGAAAATTCGAATTCTGGGCTTGTGAAAAAGGGGTTGAACGTGCTGACTTTGGCCACAGATTTCACCACGGATTTGGCATGAAAAAGAGTGAAACAAGTTAGTTTAACAAACTAGGATATACTAACTCCAATCAGGAACAAGTGTGACACAAAAAGGGTTTCTGAAATTACCAAACAAACTCAATGAAGATGAATACTTGATGCTGAAAACTACTCTGTTTTCTCAACTTTGAACCTCAAACTTTGAAGGTCTGGAACTCGAACTACAGGGGCTTATTTGAAGTGATTCTTGATTCTAATTTAAAGATGGAACTAGAACTTTAATTTGTGTTTTGGTTTCGAAGGATTTCATTGAGAAACGAAGGAGAAATCAGAGATCAAAGAGTGCTCTGAAAAACTGAAAGTTTGAAACTGAAATTCGGGTTTTGGGATGATTAAGGTGTTGAATGCTTCAACTAAGCACTCATTTATAGCCTAGGAATGCTTCAAGTCGAAGTAAAGTCCAGCTCTATGCTTGAAGATTCGAGAAACCGCGTTTTGGTGCGAAAATTAAATGAAAACCGACTTATACACTTTCAGGTCTGTACGAAATACTCGAGTATTTTCAAATATACTCGAGTGTTTATTTAAAAATTCAAATTTCCAAACACCTACTTATAATACTCGAGTGTTTTTGCTAAAATAGGAAAAATTAACTATTTTAATGATACTAATATTGATAAAATACTTTTATTTCATATATTAAAATATAGGACCCACAAACTCATTTGTGATTTGTAATATTCCTAACTTAATGCAATTTAGTTTGAATTGAACTGCCAAATTCAATTTTTGGAATTCTTCAATTAATTCAGCTTCTGTCACCATCATCTATCTCATATGCAAAGTCTTTCTACTCAACGCATCAGCTACGATATTGGCTTTGCCGGGGTGGTAATGTAATTCAAAGTCGTAATCCTTTAAGAATTCCATCCACCTACGTTGCCTCATATTCAGCTCCTTTTGGTCAAAAAGATACTTTAGACTTTTATGGTCACTGAATACTTGGAACGTATTACCATACAGGTAATGTCTCCATATTTTCAAAGCAAAGACAATAGCAGCCAACTCCAAATCATGAGTAGGATAATTCTCCTCATGCACCTTCAACTGTCGCGACGCAATAAGCAATAACTCTTCCTTCTTGCATCAGAACACAACCTAGACCTTGTTTTGATGCATCACAGTAAACATCAAAAATTTTCTGGGGATTGGGCAGAGTTAACACTGGAGACGATGTTAACTTGTCCTTTAAAGTTTGGAAACTAACTTCACACTTCTCATTCCAAACAAAAGGTTGCTCCTTCCTAGTCAGGCGGGTTAAAGGAAGAGCCAACTTAGAAAATCCTTCGATGAACTTCCGATAGTAACCAGCTAGACCAAGAAAACTTCTAACTTCAGTAACAGACTTAGGCTTCTCCCATTTCAGCACTGCTTCTACTTTAGCTGGGTTTACAGCAACACCATCTCTTGAAATTACATGCCCCAAGAAATTGACTTTTTCAAGCCAAAATTCACACTTGGCTAACTTGGCATATAATTTCTTTTCCTTCAAAGTCTCCAAGACAATCTTCAAATGATTGGCATTCTCCTCTGGGGTCTTTGAATAGATGAGTATATCATCTATAAACACCACAACAAAGGAATCCAAATAAGGTCGGAACACTCTATTCATGTAATCCATGAATATGGCAGGAGCATTGGTTAAACCGAATGGCATCACCACATACTCGTAGTGTCCATATCGTGACCGAAAAGCAGTCTTCGGAATATCTTCCTCCTTAACCCTGATCTGATGATAACCTGATCTCAAATCGATCTTTGAAAACACCGATGCTCCTCTCACTTGATCCATCAAATTGTCGATCCTTGGCAACGGGTATTTGTTCTTGATTGTAACCTTATTGAGTTGTCTGTAATCAATGCACATCCTCATGGCTCCATCCTTCTTCTTTACGAACAAAACTGGCGCTCCCCAAGGCGACACACTTGGTCTGATGAACTGCTTCTCTAACAAATCTTCCACTTGCTTCTTCAGTTCAGCTAATTCGGTTGGAGCCATACGATAAGGAGAAATAGAAATAGGACCAGTACCAGGAACTAGATCGATACTGAATTCTATTTCTCGATGTGGTGGCAAACCGGGAACTTCATCAAGAAACACTTCGGGAAAATCTCGAATAATCAGGATTTCCTTTATCTTTGGCTCATCTTTCTTTTCTTCTACTACCGCAGAAAACACACAAACGTACCCTTCAGGTTGCACCTCAGGCGAATTTTTACCAGGAAAAACAATCGTTCGAGTCTTGCAATCGATCACCACTTGGTTAGTTGCTAACCAATCCATCCCCAAAATAACGTCGAGCTGGGATAACAGTAGACAGATTAAATCTACTCTCGAGGACAAACTTCCTATATCGACGGAACATCCAAAACATGCTCTTGACGTAGTTACCAGCACATTCGAAGGAGTACACACCTTAAGTCTAAATGGTGTCTCCGAAACAGGTAAACACAATCGCTCAACGCATTCCTCAGAGATGAAAGAATGTGTAGCACCAGAATCGAATAAAAAGCGACAAGGCATGCCATTGAGAAGATGGTTACCTTGCACGAGATTGTCTGCCTGCTCCGCTTCTGATCCGAACATGGTAAAAAACTTCCCGTTCACCCATGGTTTGTTTCCCGCACCTTGATTGTTCTGACGCTGGGGTTGATGACAGAGACGAGCGATGTGACCAGTCCTTCCACAGTTGTAGCAAACCAGTGGTTTGTCTCTCCAACACTCCCTTCCAGGATGGAATCTTTGACATTTGTTGCACACTGCGCCAGGGGCTGGGAGACTGGGTACTCCAGAAGATGTTGCGCTTCCTTTTCCTTTCTGTGGATAAGGACCTCTCCGGTTCTTGTTACCATACCAATGCTGATTGCGATGTCGGCCAAAGCTTCCTTGTCCAATGTCCTTCTTGACACTATTCCTTTCAAAAATGCGGCAAGTACTAACCAGCGTCGGATAGTGTTGGATCCTTTGCACACTTACAACTAATTTGATGTCGGATCTCAGTCCATTCTCGAATCGCGTACACTTGGAATGTTCATCGGGGTGATACTGGAAGTATGGCGAGTACTTCATCAGCTCTTCAAATTTCTTAGCATACTGGTCAACTGTCAGACTTCCTTGCTTTAGGTCGAGGAATTCCATTTCCTTCTGCAGCCTGATGTCATCCGGGAAATAATTCTCGAGAAACTTCTCTGTGAAGATCCCCCAAGTAAACTCTACTTGATCGAACTCCAGGAATTGACGAGTTTGGTTCCACCATGTAGCAGCTTCACCAGCGAGCATATAAGCTGCAAACGTGACCTTTTGCGATTCCGACAGAGTCAGTGTTCTAAAGATTTTATTCATCTCGTCAAACCAGAACTGAGCTTGCTCGGGACGACGACCACCCGAGAAGCTAGGGGGTTTGCACTTCCTAAATGAATCTAAGCCTTGAAACTCCGCTGGGGTTCCATTGCTTGGAGGATGGTTGTGCTGCATATTAACTAGAACTGCAGCCATACGGGTCAAAGCCTCCGCAATGTTAGCGTTATTTCTTCCGGCCATCTAGTCCTACAGAATCCAAAGGGGAAACTTAATTAGATTCTGTGAATTCTAGTCTTATACTACAAACATCAAAAACATCATGTCATGATATGCAATGGTTAGTGTGTAAGGCCACACTCCAAGGCCGAGGGTCGAACCATTGCTCTGATACCACTAAATGTGACGACCCAACTTTTATTCCAAAGTAAAATATTTATATTTAGAAAATACGACCATATTTTTTTTTCCTTTGAAACTAAAAGTCAGTCATCATCCATTATCAAATCTTGCGGAATTATATAAACATCGAGTCATGAAGACAAGTGAAGTAACATCATATTTCATTCATATTAAAAAGGTTACATACCACATTCTTCATTTAAACAAAATACATAATTACTTGATTTAACACTCTAGGTCATTACATTATATTACATATATTACAACAAAATTCATAATAACCTAGAGCATATGGTTCATGACTCAAAATATAAAATAGTATAGATAAGAGAAAACCTGATGGATCATATCATTCACATTCCACCCCACAACTTAACTCAGTCGTCAGTTCCCCACTGACTTCCAGTTGAGTTGTTCATAAAGTCATCCACCATCTGATTCGCATTATCCACCGGATCCTCATCCTCGATTGGGTCCTCCTCTTCCTCTTCCTCCTCCTCTTGTGCCGAATCATCGGGCACGTATATCGGAGTTCGGGATCGAACTCGAGGGGAAGGGCTAGGACGAGCAAGGACCTCTAAAATGATTCTTTCTGAGGAGAGTGTTGGACTCGGTGGGATAGTGCGTCTCGGAAAACGTCTTGGTGATGGTGGAGGGGTTCCATTTCGCATAACAAAATTTGGCGGAATGTGCATAATGTAAACCATTGGAATTCTCGATCTAAGCGGACGCATACGGGAATATGGGTTTGGATGGCGGAAGATAACTTCCACATCCCCCTCATATGTAGAACTATGGTCCTCAAAATTCCACTCCCCATTAGGGAGCGACCTCATCTCCACGCAGAACATGTTCCTCGCCATCACCTACACAAGGGACTGGGAGTGAGTCATAGCTAAAAGCAATAACAAATGAGTATAACAGTGGCTAGAAATAACAAACACAAGTTATCATGTAGCAATAATAAATGCATATGTATATGCTCAAACTTTCTTTTATAATATCTCGATTAGTGTCGTGATGCATGTCTACTCCTCATTCATGCTACACGGTTTGGCATCCGAGTATCTCAGGCTCGGGATATTCTCAATCCTATGGTTCATCAAACCGGAGCGATTCATATTCAAGCATCACGATCGATGGGAACTCGGTCTTCCTAGCATCCTTGTGCCAGGGATATTCTGATTTAACCTTACCGAAGTTCCGAATCTAGATCGGAGCAACTCCTTCTCCATGCATGATAATGCCACACAATCTTTTCTCTTTAATTCTTTACTTTCCTTTATTCTTTAATCACATCCTTGAACATCATGTCTCCAATATAGAGACCCAAAGTTCATAATCCTTCTCAATCTCAAATTCATCTTTTCTTTTGGCATTAACTGGTGCTAGTGCTTTTCTGAAAATTCCATCAGCGGCCCAGCCACTTTGTGATGGTTTTATATGATAGGAGTTTAATCATTTTATTATTAATTAATGCAACGACTCCATTTAGGACTCCCAAAATATCAACCAAGTGGGTAAAGACTTCCACTGGGACGTGGGAAAAATAATCAACCAAATGGGTGTATGCACTTCCATTGGGACATCCTGTCCGAATACATCAACCACTGAATAAAATTCCAGTAGGACTCATCCAGGATAAAAATCTACCAATGGGAATTAAATAAACTTATACATGTATCCATTGGGACTCCTTTCCGAATATATCAACCACTAGATGAGATTCCAGTAGGACTCTTTCAGGATAATAATCAACCAACGGGATAAAAGGAAATAATTAGAATTTAATAATATAGGAGATTAGACGAGTTAATCTTTAATGAAATTATAGAAAAGTAAGATTTTTCTGAAAATTCTTTGAATTACTCGAGTAGTTCTTGCCTACTCGAGTGTTCTTATGAATTTACTCGAGTCTTCAAGAAATACTCGAGCGTTCTTCAATTTTTCCAGAATACTCGAGTCCTCCTTAATTTACTCGAGTGTTTTTACTGTAACAGCACCAGTTTCTGCACCTTTCAATGTCAATTCGAATTCCTTGCATTGTATTTCCATTCTTATGCAAAACAGAGGCATAAACACATATACTGAACATGTTAGAACACATAAACAAGTATATAACAACATAAATCAACATCAAATCACAGAATCAATATAAACTTGGAACATAACCATTTCAACATATGAAATTCATTTTTACTCGATTTTAACTTCGAAAATTTATCCAGTAAGCATTATTAAGTCCATTTGAACTTGTTTAAATCCGAAAACCTCAGGTTTATGACCTCTAAGTCATATTCCCAATTCTAACTTCATCCCTTGTTGAACCTTGTGAGGTTCCTACATTTCTAGTTTGAGATTACTCATTCTAGCAATTCGATAACTCCTCCCTTACCTCAGAGAAGCTAAACAACAGATTAAACAACAAGGAAATTGGCTGGATTGAAAATTCGAATTCTGGGCTTGTGAAAAAGGGGTTGAACAGGCTGACTTTGGCCACAGATTTCACCACGGATTTGGCATGAAAAAGAGTGAAACAAGTTAGTTTAACAAACTAGGATATACTAACTCCAATCAGGAACAAGTGTGACACAAAAAGGGTTTCTGAAATTACCAAACAAACTCAATGAAGATGAATACTTGATGCTGAAAACTACTCTGTTTTCTCAGCTTTGAACCTCAAACTTTGCAGGTTTGGAACTCGAACTAAAGGGGCTTATTTGAAGTGATTCTTGATTCTAATTCAAAGATGGAACTAGAACTTTAATTTGTGTTTTGGTTTCGAAGGATTTGATTGAGAAACGAAGGAGAAATCAGAGATCAAAGAGTGCTCTGAAAAATTGAAAGTTTGAAACTGAAATTCGGGTTTTGGGATGATTAAGGTGTTGAATGCTTCAACTAAGCACTCATTTATAGCCTAGGAATGCTTCAAGTCGAAGTAAAGTCCAGCTCTATGCTTGAAGATTCGAGAAACCGTGTTTTGGTGCGAAAATTAAATGAAAACCGACTTATACACTTTCAGGTCTGTACGAAATACTCGAGTGTTTTCAAATATACTCGAGTGTTTATTTAAAAATTCAAATTTCCAAACATCTACTTATAATACTCGAGTCTTACCTAAAATACTCGAGTGTTTTTGCTAAAATAGGAAAAATTAACTATTTTAATGATACTAATATTGATAAAATACTTTTATTTCATATATTAAAATATAGGACCTTACAATGAAGCCTTGTCATCTTCTGTATTCCCTCTTCGTCAGCGACACATTTCATGAGTAACCCATCTGTGCTTCTCTTGTACAATGCCCCTTTTAAAAGGCAAAAGTCCCTGGATGCCTTTGTCAGTGCTTTGCCGTGGAGCTCCCAAATGATTGGGACTCTCCAATCTCCTCTTGCTTGGTTCTCCTGCACACTGTTTTGGATTTTGGGTTGGTACGCCTTTCTGAAGTGTACCAGATGCTCGCCTTCTGCCATGACCGCTTTTCTTCCCAAAGTTGCGAGAGCGTCGGCCTTCCTGTTCTCAGCCCGTGGCACATGTTCAAGAGATTCCAACTTAAACTTTGCCAATGCTTGGTGCACCCTCTCTCTGCACAGCGCCAAAGACATCTCTTTTACTCCATACTCCCCCTTTAACTGCTTCACCACCAGATTAGAATCCCCTTTCACAATGAGTCTTTGAACTCCAAGTTCTTCAGCTATATCAAGTCCCAAAAGGAGAGCCTCATACTCTGCTTCGTTGTTGGTGCACTGGAATTCTAGTTGGAAAGCGAAGGCTAGCTCCTCCCCCTTCTCATTTGTCAAAGTGACTCCTGTTCCCCCTTCTATGCTTCCTTCTTCTTCTTGGTTTGCACAAATGGTCATCAGACCAGCTAAGGCCTGGCTTCTAAGCACTATGGGCATCACCAAAATTATCTCATATTCTGTCAACGTGAGCGCCCACTTGCTTATTCTTCCTGTGAGACTAGCGCCTTGCAATAAGTATTTAATCCCTTCAGCCTTGGTCATCACGTGAATGGTGTGCGCTTGGAAGTAATGACGGTACTTCTGAGCGGCGTACACCAAAGCGAGACGTTGCCTTTCTTGATTTGAGTATCTGGATTCTACCTCCTTCAACATCCTGCTCCAGTAGGCCACAGGTCGCTCTGAACCTTCAACTTCTTGTGCAAAGAGTCCGCTGATCGCTGTCTGGGTGGTGGCTAGATATACTCTGAGCGGCATTCCCTTTTGAGGTGGAATCATCACTGGTGGTGATGCTATAGCTTTCTTCACCCTGTCGAAAGCGTCGTGATGCTCCTTTTCCCACTTGAAAGTTTCCTTTCCCTTGAGGAGTTTTCTCATAGGACCTAACAACTCTCCCATGGCTGGTATGAATCTGCGAATGAACCCCAACTTCCCCATCATTTGTTGTAGTTCCTTCTTGTTGCGAGGCGCCTTCATTTCCCTGACTGCCTTGACTTTCCTCTCATCAGCTGAGACGCCTTCCTTATGGACTCTGAACCCTAGGAACTCACCAGAAGAGACCCCAAATTTGCATTTGAGGGGGTTCATTCTGAGTTTGTACTTTTTGCATCTGGAAAAGACAGCTCTTAGATGTGTCAAGTGTTGCTCTTTCTTCCTTGATTTAACCACTATGTCATCAACATAGTCCTCTACTATGTTGTGCATCATGTCATGGAAGATCGCTGTCATGGCTCTTTGGTACGTCGCTCCAGCATTCTTGAGACCAAATGACATCACCATATAGTAGAAGTTTCCTACTGGGGTTCTGAAAGCGGTCTTTTCTTCGTCGCCCTCTGCCATCCTTATTTGATTGTAACCGCTGAAACCATCCATGAAGGAAAATCGCTCATGCATGGTTGTTGCATCCACCATGCAGTCAATGTGTGGCAGTGGGAAATCATCTTTGGGGCACGCCTTATTCAGATCTCTAAAATCTACGCAACATCTGATCTGACCGTTCTTTTTCTTCACGGGGACTATGTTATCCAACCAAATGGGATGTTGTATGGGCTTGATGAAACGCGCCTCCAATAATTTCTCTACTTGTCTTTGATCGCTTTCTCAATCTCAGGGCTGAACTTTCTGGGGTGTTGCTTTACTAGTACTGCATCAGTTTTAACCGCCAAGTTGTGGGTGACTAGCTTGGGGCTGAGTCCTGGCATCTCCTCATAGATCCAGGCGAACACTTCTCTGAACTCTTTCAACAAGGCGACCAAGTCCGCCTTTTCAGACGGGGTAAGTGAAGAGGCAATGAAGAGCGGCCTGTGCTCGCCTTCTCCTCCCACATTGACCACTTCCAAACCTTATGGACCATTTGCTTCATCCCCTTTTTGTTGGGCGTGCATAACCTCCTCTGTCGAAGCGAACCACGCTTCCCCTCTTATGACGCCCATGAGTGTGGGGCTAGCCAGGTCGCTCAATTTCGGCTTGGCTGGCCCCGCGAGTTCCTAGAGGATGGACCATCTGGGCCCCCCCATCAGGAAGGTGTTGCTTTTGCAGTCTGTATCTTGCTTTGGTTGCTGGCTGTCGTGCGCCTTCTTCTTCTTCTGGTAGGCGGAGTCTCTTGAACACTGACTATCTTTTCTCTGGCTCTTTCATTTTCTCCTTTCCTTTGATCAGGACCTTGGGCTCTCTTCCAATCTTGTTGGTCCCTGGGGGAGCTAACTCATCAAACACCGAGGCGTCAATCAAGTGTAGCTCTGAAGCATCGCCTTTGTTGCTGGGATCTCAATGTCCTGTCCCTTGTACATAGACTTCACACATTGGTGCAGAGTGGATGGGACACACCTGTGTAAATGGATCCAAGGGCGTCAAAGTAAAACGTTATAATTGGGCTCTCCATCAACAATGTGAAAGGTGTTCAGAGTTTTTATGGGTCCTACCTTCAAGTTAAGCACCACGCACGCCCTCGCCCTAACTTTTCCTCCATTAAAAGTTCCCAGTGCCGCTTCTGCTTTCTTGAGTATTTCTTTAGCGACCCCCAGCTTTACAAATATATGGGTTAGAATGATATTTACTCCTGATCCATTATCCACGAGGGCGCGCCAAACATGTACGCCTTCGACAGTTGCTTCCATGAACAGCGGCCTGTTGTGACAAAAGCCTGGATGTGACTGCTGTGGCTCTCTAAACATCACTGCCGAGGCATGCGCCCTGGCTACCCTGGTTGCTAGCGCATAAGCGGCGCTAGTGTTCGCTCCTCTTCTAACTATTACATCAGCCAGAGCATGCGCTGCTTCATCCCTGACATCAGCTCCCAACCTTAGTTGGTCAAAAAAGGCTCTAAACCCTCTAGTTTTCACAAGTCCCCTTCTCTACTCATTTTCCACCAGTTCTTCTTCCTCAATCTCCTTCAACAGGTTGTCGCCGTGGGAGAGAATAACATTCACATCATGTCTAGGCAAAGGATCATCGCCTAGACTTTCCTCGCCTTCACCTTCTAGCAATAATATCTTTCCTGCTGCGTACTGCTTCTGGAACACGCCTCTGATGACATAACAATCCATGGTACTATGACTCTTTTGCCTGTGCAGGATGCAATATTCTGGGTTATTGTACTCCTCACGTGTCAGGGGGGGCTTTGTTGTCCTTTTAGTGAGAATGCCCTCCTTCAGCCATTCTTCCACCAACTGATAAGTGAGCTCCCTAGAGATTGGAAGCTTTGGTGGGGGCTCCTTCTTTTCATAGTTCTTAGGAGGCGGCATGGTCCTGTAACTTTTCCTTCTCTTATCCTCCACAGCGTTCACATCGAAGGCGACCTGGTCTTTGGTTCTCTTTCCCTGCTTTATCATGGCTTCAGTGACATCCATCGCCCTCCCAAGCAACTCATAAAAGGTGGTGATTTTACTGAGCGCTAGGAATATTTGTGAACCATCTTCAATACTTTTAATGCATCCGTAGACCAGGTCCGCCTCGGGGAGAGTCTCTTTGCAGTGGAGCGCTCTGTCCCTGTATCTTTTGATGAAGGCGGTCAGACTCTCTCCTGCTCGTTTTCTTACACGCCCAAGGTCCATGATGTGGATGGCGCCTTCTTCCTCCAAGAACTTGTTGCAAAATTCTATAGTCATTTCTTCCCAAGTGCGGATGGAGGCTGGGCGTAACTTGGAATACTAAGTGAAGGCGCGCCCAACAAGAGACTTTGAAAATTCTCTCAGCCTCAAGCAATGGTCTGCACTATATACTCCAAGATCATCTACATATGTCATCAAGTGCTCTCGCGCGCTCCCGGTCCCATCAAACTTTCGGAACATAGGAGGCGTATACCCCTGTGGATAGCGATAGGCAGCCACGTCAGCAGTAAAAGGAGGGTTTAGATTATTACCATACTTTGTCCCTCTTTGTGCGCCTGGAGGATGCGTTTCAACTCTGCTTGCGTGACCAGAGCGTCCTCTGTGCTCTCTCGCCTTCCACTTGTCTCATGCTGAAACTCATCTTCTGATCTTGTCCTTGCTTTTGCCAACTCCGCCTCCCTGCGCGCCTCCTCTTCTTCCTTTAACCTTGCGCTCAGGGCCTCCTTTTCTTCTTTTGCTTTGGCAGACTGGGCCTTGTATTCCGCCACCATTTCAGATAGTGCGCTTTGATTGGCCACCAGGGAGTTGAGTATCGCAGCTGATATCACAACTTGAGTGTTCGGGACGCCTTCCACATGAGGGATTTTGATGTGACTCAGCCTCTCTCTATCACTGCTGGGCTCTTCATCGTGAGGCTCTCGGTCATCTTCAGGGGTGTCTGAGGGAGAGCGAGTATTGTCGCTTCCCTGGTTGGCTGGGCTAAAGCTCAACCTTCTGGAGCTTGGTCCCGTTCCACGGCTCGTAAGACTGGGTGTTGGGTTCAGAATGGCAACTGCAGGTGTCGCCTTCGGAGCAACATCTCCCACAGACATCTGCTGCACAACGTGAATCCCATTTCCTTCAAGGTTGGAAGCCATAGCTTCCCCAGCGGAGTCACCAATTGTTTCAGATCGCTTTTGGTGATAAGCAAATAATAAAGCAAAGATAAAATGGGTTCGTAAACTTAATGAAGCTTTAGGCTTTTATTGCATTGGAAATAAATACAGAGAGGTTGATACAAGGGAATGGATTTCACATTTATGGTGTTTTTACAAAGGGAGGGGGTGTGCGCTCTGGCTTTTTACACTCTCCTCTATGTTTCTAGACTTAAGCTTCAGAGGAAGCTTCTATTCCCTTTCTCTCCTTTGTACTCTCTGTGTGTTGTTGTGGTTGTTGTGTTTCTTGGTGTTGTTGTTCTTGTTCCCTTGTGTTGTTGCATATGTTGGAAGAGGGCCTCTTTTATAGTGTCCTCTTTGTCCACTGGTCCTTGTCTTTCCTTATCTTTTTCCATTGGTCCATGCCTCTTTTCCTTCTATGTAGCTGCTCCTTTCTCCCTTTCCAGAGTCCAATTTGTCTTCTTTCCCCCTTTGAGCTTTGTTATTAATTGCTAACAGTGGGAGGCATACAAGACTTGCCTTTTTGGTCTTTCCTCTGGGAAAGGGCTGCATGAGGTAAGCCAAAGATGCTCTGGCTTCTCATGCACGTTCCTTGTAGTCCTGAGGAACTGGAATGCCTTGTCTGCACGTGTGCGCCTTCCACAAGCCTTATTCCCTGCTCGCCTTCATTTATCATGGTTTTCTCTGTAAGTTTCCATGACACCTGGGGCGCTTTGGGAGGATATGTTGTGTTCTTTGTTATCAGGGCGTCTTGCTCTTCTCTTGGAAATAATATCAAAATGTGATGCCTTGGACAACTGACGCTCTGGACATGTGGCGCTCTGGACAGTTCTTGATACTTGCACGCCTTTCTCAGAGTTCTTTTATTGTTTTGTTTTGTTTGGTGGTTTTTGGGCCCTCATGCACAGATTGGGCTTTGTAATTTGGACCACCAAATATTGGGATACCAGCATTTCCTCATTATTATATGCATTTAAATCGGAGTTATGATCTAATGATGTGAATTACAAAGTTTTAAATGGTCATCATCATTTTATGATGAATTCGGGTAAAGCGAGACGAGAGGAAGTACACGTCGGCCTATCCTAAGAAAAGAATATGATAAGAAAGACTTTTGGATTCCTAATTGTAACCACCATCATCATTAGATATTAATTGTATTAATTATGTAAGAATGAGGGATATGGTTTTGTAATGAATGTCATTAAGTAGGAAATTAAAGGGGAAGGGTGTGAATGGGCTTGGGCTGCCCGTCCAAGTCCCTTATATATACTTCTAGCATGTTTCTTTCATTTCACCCAATAAGAAATAAGAAGAAAGTTTACTGGTTTATAGTTTTGATAACTCTTGTGTTATAGACAATTGAGGCTCTGCCTTAGTGGTTCAGTGATTGGACCATGACCTTATCAAGTGTGTGGTGCACTTGTGGAGGCCATTGGCCTTATCAAGGGTGTGATGCCCTTGTGTGATTTCCAACGTGGATTATCAACCTCAACATGAGGCTCCACCTCACGTCTTCCCCATTTCAGTCTCCTCCATGTTTTCTATTTTTGATAAGTAGTTTATATTTTTGTTGAGTTGTTAGGAAAGGATATGAGAAGTCCCTCTTGATCCTTAGTTTGAATTTTTGTGTTGTTTAAATTCAATAAAATGAGTATAAGAATGCCCATGATGCCCACAACCTAAAGCATAAAAGAGTGCATCAAGACCTTTGAAGAAGATGCCTAGGAAGATAAGAGAAAAACACAACCACCCCAAGGAGGTTGTTAATTTTGAACCATTTTTTTTCAAAATTTCAAAATTACCCTTTTTTCTTCTTCCACATCCACCTTCTTCCTTCTTCTTTTTTTGAACCCCATGTCTTCCTCCCATCATCTACTCTCTCTGCCCGCTCTCTCTTTCGACTCCCTCATCTCTAACAATAACTGAATAACAGCAAGAGCAATCGTCACTACTGCTCCTCCCACCTATCTCTCTCTATCTCTCTCTTGTTCTGCCTCTTACTCACGCTGCTCTTCCTTTACTAACCAATTGTTATTGCTCGAACTACAACATCAATCATCGTAGAACCCTCTACCATAATCCTCAGGTCATGATTACGATCTTCGGTTCTTGGGTCACTATTATATTATGTAAAGTAGCTTAGCTTTAGATTGTACCGTTGTCAGCTACTCACAGCTCATCTATGCAACTATAAATAGATGAGTACTGTTCAGCTTTGTAACTAACTTTCATAATTGAAATAGAATTCAGTTTACATCTTTTCTCTCATCTCTCTCTCCCTCTCATTCTCACTTTCTCATAGTCACAAACTCGCAAGGCACTTTACTCTTCTCTAGTTCAACTCGAAAACCGCAACTTTCTCATCTTAACCATCATGCCACGACCTTTGTGAACTCCACCCACTCCTTGCCATTGAAGACTCGCAACCACCAACAGGTCTAGTTTTGGTTCCGAAAGCATCGTTGAGATCTTACGTCTTTTGAAGCTCAAGATCTTTTATTCGGATTCCCAGTAGAGTTGACATTTATTTTATCTTCTACTTACAAGTTACAACCATCCTATACATGGATTTCTTTGTTGTTGTTTCTGGGAAAAGGTGGAGGTTTGGGAATATAGGGGTTTGGTGATGGTAGTGGTGGTTTGAAATTTGGGATTTGGTGGCGATTCTGATTATGGGGTTTAAGGTTAGGGGAAGAAGATGGGAGTTGGGGTTTAAAATTATTGGTATTTCGATTATTTTATAATAAAAACGAGGTTCGTGAATAATTTACAGTTTTAAATTCCGGAACTCTTTGTATATTGTTATTTAAACTTTTAACTCTTGTTTCATACACACACACACACACACACACACACACTCTCTCTCTCTCTATATATATATATATATAGACACACACACACACACACACTCTCTCTCTATATATATATATATATAGACACACACACACACACATCAAGAAATGTAGTTAAATTTTATAGCAACATTGAAAATGTGAAAATTTGATATACTTTTTTCAAAACTACCACTATAATGATTATTGGTTTTCTAAAAAGCGATGAGTAAATAAGGGTGTTTGTGGAAACAAGTAATTAAATGATATTGGAAATTGAAATAAGGTCATATAAATAAGACAAAAATAAAAGTTCCAAAAGAGTTATTTATATAGGACTGGAGGGAGTAAATATATTCTTTTATTACAAATTTAAGGATAAAAACTTCAAAATAAATATTTTAAATTAAAAAATATTTTAGGATTCTCATATAGTCTCATTGATTCAATGTGGTATGTATGGTTTTCGGAGATTCATTTTCCCTTCGTCACATCCATTTTCATGATGTTATCCTTCGATAAATTAATACAAGTGTATGGTTTTGATAATGACAATGTTTTGAACAAGCTCAAGTCTTGGAGAAGCTCACCAAAGAACAACAAGCAACAATGATGAAGAGAGAGCAAGCTCAAGGACTTCAATGTGTATTGATTGTAATATCTTTATTTGAGTCTTAGAGTTTTGGGTAGAGTTATTAGAGGGTAGTGAATCTCTCTCAAGTGCATGATCATATTATATCTTGAGTATTTCACTTAACCTAAATCAATAGGTGGCTTAAATATTTTAAAGAAAAGGTTTAATTTTGAGAAAACAAGTTTTTAATTGATTTTTACAGTGCTTAATCGATTAACATGTAAGGCTAATCGATTAACATAATTTTGCATCAGTGATTAATCAATTAACTGGAGGTATTAATCGATTAACAGAAATCAAACAAGGGTTAATTGATTAACAACTGAATTTTTTTTGTGAAAATCATTCGTTTTAACTGTTTCGATTTGTTTTATTCGAAAATCTTTCAAGGTTTCTTTAACACCTATTCAACCCCCCTTCTAGGTGTTCTCCTAGTGTTTTCTAGTTAATTCATCCACCGATTGTAGTCCTCTTACATTAATAACTCTCTTCAAGTTGTTGAAACTTTAATTTCAGAAGACTACATCTTTTAGAAGGGCTTAAGCTTATTTCAGAAGACTGCATCTTTGACTGCCGCAATTCCTTCTATAATTAATTTTGTTTATTGTAATATATGAAAATAAATTTTGTTTATTGTAATAGATGAAAATATTATATATAATAGGATTTCATTTTATGCTTGATATGAGTGTTTTTTTTTATAGTTTTTTTTTGTAGAAGTAGTAATCTTCATTCCAACTTGCAAAAATAGAACTCATACAAACCTTGGTTCAATTTCCCCACCTACTATGTAGGGTTGAAAATTCAAACAAGGTAAAAATCTAAAAGATTAAAAACAGTGAGTTAAAGTTCATCTAAAATACGATCAACTAACACTACGTTTGACCACCTTCTAAAATCAGGAAAAATTAAAGAGAATCTAGTAGCTAATTCCTTCTTGATTAGAACAAAGACTTGATCAGGTCTCAATTTCCTTTGCGTGAATAGTCTTCGATTCCTTTCCATCCAAATGTGATATATACACACAGGAAGCCATGGCAGCATAAACAAATTTCCTACTTGTTTTGTCCCTGAAACCAAATTGAAGCCAACGACACCAGTTGTCAAACCGATAGCACCAATTATCTAAACATATCCAGCATCAAACATACTCCAAAAGATCACGACTCCAGCAGAATTCAAACAGGAGATGATTACGAGAATCAACGCCATTATTCCATAAATCACATTCCAGCTGTACATGCACATACCTAGACATCAAATCCTTTGTTTTGAGTCAGTCCAGTACAGCTAACCAAAATATAAAACAATGCTTTGGCACAGAAAATGAATTCCACACCAAACTGTGCAGAATTAAATTTTTCCTTAGGTCCAAGAAGTAGATGATAGCCTTCTCTGATCTTGTAAATGCTTGCTTGATCACCACGCCACCAGCCGTTTAGGTATCCATGCTTCAGTTTGTCTCTGGTCTTTAAGACTTGCTTCTAATGCCAACTAACTGTTGTTTATTCCAATGCTTCGAGTGTTTTTTTAGTTCATTGTAAATCATTGTACTGTAAAATTCTTTTAAAAAATAAAAAATTTCTGTTGCGGACCATAAATATAGTTACATTAACCAAATCCCATTATTATTAAGAGTTTAATATATGTGCACTCACAATGTAAAGTTTTTTACACTATCGGTACATCATCCACCATCCATACGAGTTACTTTTATTTGTAAGTCAACCATTGCTAACTCATCAACGGTTGATGATATATTGACAGTGTAAAAAATCTTTACACTGTCAGTGCATATATTATCTTCTCTATTATTAATGATTGTATATATATATATATATATATATATATATAACATTTTTCTTTATTTATTGCTTCGATTTTTATATGAGCATCAGTACATATTTCATCCTATTACAAGTATTGGTTAGAGTTTATTTAAGTTTTCACGCGATCTAATCAATTAAAAAGAAAAATCAATTTATTCAATTACTATTCATATATTTTGTATTCTTCCGAAATTTAAGTTATAATTATTATATTATGCAATTATAATTATAAATTATTATTATTATATATGAATGGATAAATCATTGATTCTTTATTCTTATCATTATTTAAAAAAATTAAAACAATTAAAATTTATTTATCGATATATATAATCCAAATGAACAATAGTATGTGATAATCGTATAATAAATTGAACCAATAAGAAGATAGAGAAAAACAAACAGGAAAAAAGGAACCAACATTTTTCAGTCACATGATTGCGATAAGACATGTATGCTTGCACAAAAAGTCACATTACACTTGTAATTATTTCTAGAATATAAGAATTTTTTTTTACTTAATTTATAAATTACATTACATGAACCACATGTATCCTTTATAAGAAAAGTTTTACGTATATTAGATATAGTTTGAATAATTTATTTGTCTTTACTTATTTCATTATAAATTAAGGAATGAAAACAATGTGATAAAAAAGGTACGTGAAAAGATTAACAATCATCTTACAATATCGAAATTTTAGAGTATTTCAAGATCTTTTTTTAAAGTGAAACAAATTATGGGTATATAATTAAATTTAATGATTATCGTTTTGTATAAAAATTATAAGAGATAAATACTTTAGTGTTTATTCTAATCTTTGCACTGATGAAAATATGTAATTGATAAAAAAAACAAACAAAGTTACATTCATTTTAAAAAGTAAAAAAAAAATCAAAATGAATAAAACAAGTATGATAAAGGTTTGTCCATCAAGCATAGCCTAGTTGGTAAAGGGTGAACATAAAATAGCCTAAACTCCTGTGTTTGCTCCTTGACTAAGCAAAACATGTTTTGATTTATGAAGAGAGCGTTCAAGTGGTTGGGTAGATACTCCCCTTCTAGTTTGACAAGACTCGCTAGATCCAATGTGGCTGGGTGGATCCCAGGTTCTGGGTATAAAAAAAGTAAGATAAAAATTTTTTAGAATTAAATCTTATTTTTAACTTGAGATTATCTGGAAAAAAAATCAAAATATTTAATTTAGAATTTACTAATAATAAATATAATAATCATATTGTAAAAAATGATAATTATCAAAAAATTATTAAAATTAACTTTTTTTTTTTAAAAAAAAAAAAGCATAGAGTTTGGTACTTGATAATTATTTTTGTTTGTTTTCTAAAAATAAAACAATCTCCTCGTCAATTCAAATTTTCTACCTCATTCCGCAATCTAATGACTCCCCTCGTGTCACTTTCGGGCCTTTCCACGTAGCGTCACTTTCGGTCCCACCGACCCTCCCACCGCCAAAAAAAAATAAAAAGAAAAATCAAACTTTTCCTATTACTATTAATTTAACCTATGTTGAATCTATATGTCGTGTATTGGAACGTGGAAGCTGAAACCTGGTCGTGAAGGTCTCCTACGTGAAGCTTAAAGAAGGCGTGCTTCAGTGCTTGTTAATGGTTCTGTGGATTTACTTCTTGGCAAAGGTATGGATTCAATTCAAGGAGCTTTTATTTGCTGCCGCTGTATCTCTTGATGAAACTCACAAGATGGAAGTAATTCTTTAATACGTAATTAACATTCCGTTCCTAAATATAAATTTTTTTAGAGCGAAGACTCAATTTGGTCTTTTAAGTTTTTCGATTGGGACACTTTAGTCCCTCAAAAATTATTATATATTCACTTTTAATCCCTAAACAATTTTAAAAATATCACTTTAGTCTCTGTTCTTCATTCCGTTAACTATTGTCATTGTTTCCAAAAGCATCAGGGACATATACTGGGAGACCATTAGAACCTGTTAATGAAATTTTACTGTGTCAACAATGACAGTGGTTAACGAAATAAAAACAGAGACCAAAGTGATATTTTTTAAATTCTTTAGGAACTAAAACTAAATTATAATTTTTTAGGGACTAAAATGTTCTACTCAAAAAACTTAAGGGACCAAATTGGTTCTTCACTCAATTTTTTATAAACTTTTTAGACTTTTATTTATAAGATTTTTTAGACTTCTATTTTATTCTTATTTTAAAATTTATTTATTAAATATTTTTATATTCTCAACAATATTAACAATATAATTAATATCAATAAAAATAATTTTGAAAATATATATCGAATTTTCATATTTTCAATATCATTAATTAAATTAAACAATTTTTTAATTATGAAATTTATCCAAAGGTTCACTCAATATGTTACTTTCATAAACTAATGATCATTGATCAGATCAATTATTTGTGTCAATTTCCACTTTTTATCATAAAATTTTTCATCAAATACCTCTTTAAAAAAATGAGGAATTTATTCATTCAAAAAAAATGAGGAATTTATTCATTCAAGTTATTAAAATACGTATTTAGCCTTTCAAGTTTTTTTAGTAGACACGTTAATCATTTCCTCCATTCCATATTTTATCCTTACCAACATGTTTTTACAGACGACCCATATGATCCTTTTTCTACTTTTTTAAGGGATTTATTTGAGCACCTTTTTTAATATTTAAAGAAGGATTAAGAAAATGGAATAAGATGGGATGATTAACGTGTTTCAACTTTATTATAGTTTTGGTTATGTAGCATGCTAAAGCACCACTATACTGGTAGATAACATCAAAACACGTGAAAGAAATTCATCCCATAGCAAGAACATGTGAAAGAAGTATAATCATTTTCCATGCCACTGTAATAAAGTGTGTCCATAAGACTAAACAAAGTATATTTAACTACCCCTCATTATTTTTGTCTATATTTCTTATGCTGTTCTGTTCCTCACAGCTTAAACCACCACCGTTTCCTTTTCTATTTCTTTCCTATCTTTTGGAATTGCAGTTCAACATACATATCAAACTGATTTTTATTTCAATCTCTTGGTATAATCAGGGAAAATTCTCCTCACCATCCTCTTCATGACTAAAGCAATTCATATTTAATCACTCTCACACATTCTCCAAATTCAACTGTTGCAATTGAGGACTCAAAAGACATGGAAGGCAAACAATTACTAAAGGTTTTCACAAATCCTTTGAATAGGAATTTAAGTAAGAAAGGAGGAAGCTCAAAACCAGACCAAGATTCTTCAGAGCCATCCACTTCATTACCTTCTCATGAACACAGTGAACATCAAACTTCATCTCCTAGTAGCTTTGAAGAAGCCATTGCACAAATGGAGTCTATAGATAACAAACCAGAAATGCCTGAAAATTTGCAGGGTGGTATTCTTGTAGATCGTATTTTCGCAGTATCGCCATACGATCTGAATACCTGTCTCTTTGCGCCAAATTCAAAGATTAGGAAAGATTTTGCAGCTCTCCAGGGAACAACAAATTTGCAAGAGGGTCCTTGGGCATTGAAGCCAAGAGACATGTCTTGTTTAACAAGAATTGTTTCCTATACGACAAAAGCAGCTTCAAAATTTATTAAGGTTGTCAATGCCACTGAGGAGCAAACCTATATTAGAGTCACTAAAGAGGAATTTGGTGTGCTTCTTAATGTAAGCATGCCTGAGCTCCCATTTGGCAATAGATTTAGAATTAAATTGCTTTACAAGATAATGCCAGTTGGAGGGCTATTATCTTCTGGAGAGGTATCCTCCCACCTTGTGGTATCCTGGGGTGCTGATTTCTTACAAAAGACTATGATGAAAGGCATGATAGAAAGAGGGATAAGACAGGGATTGAAGGAGGGTTTTGATCAGTTCAGCAACCTGCTTGCTCTGAATTTTAAGGTTCTACAAGACACATTCTCTAGATCCTAATGTTAGGCTGTGTAAGACCTTAAAATATATTTGAAGGCCATATAACTCCCTATTCTATGTATTGTTGGATTTGTTAGTTTTTTTATTGATAAATTGTTTTTAAGTGAAGGGGAGGAGAGGGGAGAAGAGAACACATTTCTTTGGAATTTGGATATGATGCTATTACTAGGCCGTCATGTAAGTCATGTAGCTTAATTTGTTAAGCTGTGAACATTGAAGATGGACTTGTTATTTCATTCAAAAGAAAAAAGATGAACTTGTTATTATTCAGGTTATTAGGGAATAAATTTTATTTTACTATTGATACCCTAATTTGTGTATCCACACTCTTCATTAACTAATCTCAGTTTCATAAAAATTAATAATTAAATTATGATTGGTAGTGAGGATAGTAAATATACAAACTGGAGTGTCAATAAGCAAGGTTTATGGTGTTTTAATTTTATGCTCTTTAAAATAAATTATTGTTGACATGTTTGTTACTACTTTCCAATTTTATATCTAAGTTATTATTGCTGTAATTTTTTAATAATTCAATCTGTAATAAATTATATTAATTAAGTAGATCTGAAGTAGCATTGGCTGATCGATGTGAAGGGGATCCTTAAGGATCAGAGATATCCCCAGAAGTTGAACTTCTTCCTAGAGCCAGGTTAATCAAGGTGCAACACCCACGGCGGGGTCCATCTGAATCAGTTAAGTCTAAATTATGCAGGTTCACCCACGTCTCTCTCGGGAATGTGGTGATCTTAGATGTGAAACAATCCGCCGTCTAATAAAACATACAAGTACATAAACATTAAGGGGGAGAGAGTACTTCTTCTGAATGAAGTACTTTCATCGACGTCTTGAATTTACACCAACGTCTTGAATTTACATGCACCAAGAATAATTTAATTATAACCAATAAAACATATAAACATTTACAACATGCTAAGACATATATGAATACAAAGGCGAAGTAAACTAGTAAATGAATGAACGTGGCCGGGTAACTGAGTGAGTTACCATTAACAATGTTGAAAATTTATATCATCACCATACAAGTGATAGAGTAACACCGTAACATTTATTATTTTTCATCCCAGAAAGTACTATATAGTTTTTTTTATATAATAAATTATATAGTTTAGCTCAAATAATATAGATGTAAAACATATAAGTTGTTTCCGTTCTTTCCTGATGAGTTAAGGATACCTATCCTGCATGATGGTTCTTAAACAACCTATTGAAACTTACAAAACGATCAAAAGATAAGAGGCTGAGCTTAAACAATCTATGACGAATAACTTAAAGCCTAAACCAACTCGCAGGAGTTCGAATAGGGACCTGACTGATAGATGGACCACAAGAGTGACAGCATGAATGAATAATTCCGAGAAAACCATATATCACAAGTAAATGATCAACGAGCTTCAATTCTATTTGCTTAGTCGTTTAATTGAATATGATTTTTTTTAATGTATACCTTTTTTTTTACCTATTAGATTCCTCAAGTACTACATAGATACATCCGGATTCGATCCGGGTCGTGTGCCTAGCTATGGCAGGGGAGTCTTCCAACATGAATTTTCTGCATCCACAAGGTATCGAACCCGAAACCTTGCTTAAGCGAGACCAAGCCGCTTACAACTCGTCCCAAGCCATGTTGGTTTTTAATGTATACCTTAATCATATACTACCTCTGCCCCTGTATATAAACTCTTTTTGGTAGATCTCACGTCCATTAAGAAAGTTAGTTAATGATATTGGAGATGTGAATATTTAATATGTATTTTCAAAAGAACCCCTATTAATAATATTGAAAATCTAATAGTAAATGTTTATGAAAAGAAGTAATTAATTGTCATTGAAAATTGGTATAAAGTCTTATAAATACAGACAAAATAAAAGTGACAAAAGGATCTTATATTTAGAAATGAGAGGAGTACCAAGAATACTTTATAATATATATATATATATAAGAAATGAATTAATTGTCACTTTGGTATCTGAAATTATATACCGCTTTCACTTTCGTCCCTCAAATTACGAAAATAGCTTTGAGGTCCCTGGATTTGTAAAAACGTATGCACGTTAGTCCCTGAAGTTAACCTCCGTCAACGTCTGTTAACGGAGGCGTGACATGCACTTTAAATAATTCACTATAGTCTCTGTAACCACTTTAAATAATTCACTATAGTCTCTGTAATAATTTTAAGTTATTCATTATAGTCCCTGATGAAACTATACAATTTATTCATTTTAGTCCCTATATCAGTATAGTTCAAATTCCAGATTAACTCAAATAATCAATAAAAAATTAACCAAAAAGATTAAGGGGCATGGAATACCTTTTGCATATATGCATATTTGAGATGAAGTTCCATCCTTTAGAAAATTTAGCTTCAACTGGAATCAAGTTTGGAAAGGGAAATCACCTTTTGAAAATTTTTACCAAACACAATTCAAAATACTCAAATCCGTTTGGGAGGCACAAACCTGCATTTGCATGAGATCTAAACATACACTTAGACTTAAGGAAAATGTAAAATTGCCCCTTAACTTTGCGTTTCATCATTAATCAATTTGGTGTTGAAAAAATCTTAATTTTTTTCCTCAACAACCATATTAACTGACAATATATGCAAAATGAGGAGCCAAATTGCTTTTACAATATGAAGGATCAACCAATCCAAAGTCAATTTCATGAACCAAAGTGCTGTTTTATTATGTACAACATTGTTTTGTATGTTTTCCAAATTGTGCCGTTCTGTTGAGTTTTTTTTTCTTTTATTTTATTAACACTGTTTAAGTTTTTCTCTTCATTGCACCAAATGTAATATTTATGCAATCAAAAATGTAAAACCTCCGTCCCTGAAATTATATATTTAATATATTAAGAGTAAATTTTGAAGGTTTTCAATGTTTTGTTTTTGGTACACAGTTTTCAATATTGACTTTGCATTTTTAATTACTTAAACATTGTCCTTAAAAGAGCAAGGATGAAACTTCATCTCAGATATGCAAAAGGTATTTCATATCCCTTAATCTTTTTGATTAATCCTTTGCTGATTGTTTGAGTTAATCTAGAATTTGAACTATACTTATATTGGGACTAAAGTGAATAAATTGTATAGTTTCAGGGACTATAATGAATAACTTAAAATTATTACAGGGACAATAGTGAATTATTTAAAGTGATTACAGGGACTATAATGAATTATTTAAAGTGCATGTCACGCCTCCGTTAACGGACGTTGACGGAGGTTAACTCCAGGGACTAACGTGCACACGTTTTTACAAATCCAGGGACCTCAAAGCTATTTTCGTAATTTGAGGGACGAAAGTGAAAGCGGTATGTAATTTCAGGGACCAAAGTGACAATTAACTCTAAAAGAAATTGTAAGTTAGTATATTACTGTAATAAAAAAAAACAGGATTTTTTAAACTAAATTAGTTGGATTATATTAGGCTCTTCCAAAAAACAATTACTTAAAGCTTAAATTTACAATCTTAATTGTGTATCTTCCATAATGGACTGAAAACATCAGAAGGATAAAAATGTAAGATTGCTTTATAATAACAACTGCCATAATGTTTATCAAAATCATTCTTCAGCTATTATTAAAATCCTTCCTCAGCAATTCTCAAAATCCATTTTCATGATCTCATTGGCATTTAGAAGGATGTTCTTTCCCCCAACATGGGAATTAATGTACACGTACAAAATTCTTTATGTTGGACTTGCTTTGTGTTCATTTCTTGTGGTTGTGTTGTCTCTTCAATTTTTTCTTCCATTTTATGAATGTAATCAATATTAATTTTTTTCAAGGACATAACAATTTAGTGTTCATCATAAATAATATAAATTGACAGATATAATTATTTATGACAATAATATAATAATATGAATGTGAATCAACCGACACGCACTGGTATAGAAAAAAAAGTAAATATTAAAATATTTTATGTAATTTGAGATGGAAAGTGGAATAAACATAAAATATAAACATACATATTTTTACAATGAATATATCAACAAGAATATGACCTAATTGATAATCAACGGGCAAACGCCCAAATGAGATTAAATTAAATTGAGAAATCTAAACCTTTAGGTGAGTAAAACGTGTATGGGTACAAAACAGTATCAACATTTTGAATTCATTAGAGAAGCTTTAATGACTTTTTAGCTACCCGTTTAACAGAATTCAATGATTGAGATTAGTTCTGCACTTGAACTCTGTCGTGCATAGTTTGGTATAGTTACGTGATATGACATTTTCTAAAATATTAGGGTAGGGGTACATTTTTATATATAATTATTTTATTAGTATAATTATAGTTATATATAAATTTTCTAAAATAAAAAAAGTAAAAAAAATCAGCAAGTTTAAATTTATAGGAGTTAATAATTTCCTACAATAGTGATAATAATATAACTTGTAATGTTTGCATTTTATAACAACTAAATAACATATTAAAAACATCCAAAACAGCACTAACAAAACACACCTGGTGTGATTATAATCTGACACATAAAATATTAGTCAATCACTAAATCAGTGCATAATAGGAAAAAAAAAGGTTGAATTTCTAAACTAGTCCAAGCATTTCATCAAACACTTATTGTGATTGTGAAAAAAATCAAAACAAAATATGAGCACCAAACCACTTTCTTCACTATTCAGTCACAATAAAGAAAAAAATCAAAGAATTTTTTATAAAACATTAAAAAAAAAAGAAGTAACAGTTAGTGAGGAGAGCCAAAAAAACAGGGGAGGCACCGAACTGACGAAGTAAGGGGCACAATGAAGAACACAGCGAGGGCCAGAGGGGGTCAACCATAGTAAGGGATGGAGGGGGTCAAGCAAGCGAGATGAGAAGGAGATTTGAGACTTTAGAGTGTTTTATGCCTTAGAATGAGAGAGGATGAGAAGAGAATTGTAAATATTGAAAAAAGATGACATTCTCTTATTCCTGAGAACAAAACGTACCATTTGAGGAAAAAAAACTATGATAAGTTGTACCCACCAACCGTACCCAGATGGTGGGTATGTACCCATTGAAATACCCAATTTTTTTTATAATTTTTTAATTTGGATATGTACAGAGCCGTACCGATACCCGATAGGTGTACAATAGTCAGGTAGGAGTACCCATGCTTTAAAGTTTGTACTCAATGGACACATTTTTATGCAAATAATGCTCACTCTAAATAGTGTACTTCTTCCATCCCACATTAATGGTAAAAATTAGCAAAATTTTTTGTCCCTAACAAAAAAATTTAGAAATTTTAAATTTTGAATTATGATTGGTTGAACAATAAAAAATACATTAAATTAGATGTTTGATAATTGGTTGATGTGTTAGACGAATTATTAAATGCTTGTCTCCATAATTTTTTAACTTTTCAATTTGCAACTATATGAAGAAATTTAAGGCGTAAGGTGAATGTTTTAATTCTTAGAACAACATTTGCTAGAAAAGAAAATTATAGCATTTTGACGAAAAAAAAGTTTAAATATCAAATCAATCTATATAAATTCTAATTTTTTTCTAAAAATTAGTTCTTACATTTTTTTAGTCCTTATTTTTCTATTCAGTTTTGGTTTTTATTGGGTTTGGCCTCAAAATCTCGAGAGAGGGGTGAATCGAGTTTTATTAAATTATTGCGAAAACCCTTATAAATTAAAAATTGTTTTGCGTTGGAGATATTAGACATTTGAGAAGGAGAGCGAAATCGATTGTTAAAAATAATAGAGTAGCGCGGAAACGTAAATAATTGAAATATGCGGAAAATGAAGAGATAGGGATAGAAAAGCTTGCACCAGGAAATTTTATACTAGTTCAGCCTTCCCGTCGAAAGGCCTAGTCCAGTCCCCAAACGACCCGCTTGAGAGTTCTATAACCAGCAATTGAGCCACACCCAATTACAACCAAGAGCACCCCGCACACTACTAGGAACCTTCGTTCGCTAGGGGTCTCAATAACACACAGCAGGGTTCCTCACCCTACGAACGCCTCAACGTTCAACTATGGGATTCTGTCCCTACCACTAAGGTTGAGTACAATTGAATGAGAGTGATTACAATATGTTTGATGTGTTCTTCAACATCACTGATACAACAATCAAGTACTATGATAATGAAGTTCTCTTTTTGAAGTCTAAATGGCCAACAAGAATTTCTATGAGTTCTTCAAAAATTTGAGCGTTATGTTCAGAGAAAAGTAGGAGAAGAAGAGAACGTGATTTTTCAGAAAACTTGACAGAATAATAGAATTCTTTGAATTGTTGGAGTGAATAACTTTTATAATTCAAAAAGATTTAAATCAACAAATCAAAATCAATTTTAAATCAAAATAAAATAAAATAAGATTTTGAAATAAGTTTTAAAATCAAAACTAAATCAAAATGATTTAAGAAATGAAATAAAGATTTGATTCTTAAAACGAATAAGGAAATAATTCAAATTTAAAATCATTTTCGAATTTTGTAAAATAAATCAGAATCTTTTATATAAAAACAAATCTGGAAATAATCAAAATGATTCTGACACGATTTTCAATAAAAGTTGAAGTAATCGATTACTTTCTGAAGGTAATCGATTATTCCTTCAAAAATAGAAACTTTTAAATTCTTTTGAAAAACAAGTAATCGATTAGACCAATAATAGTTAATCGATTACATCACCCCTGTTCATTATATGATGCAACTCATTTAATCGATCATCACTCATTTAATCTATTATCACTCATCAAATAATCGATTACTGAGCCTCTATTATTTGTGTGATGCAACATCATGTAATCGATTACTACAAAGCAATAATCGATTACTTTGTCTCAGGAAAAATATATGATGCAACAATTTTAATCGATTACTTGAGCCAGGTAATTGATTACTCTCATAAGAAAGTAATGGATTAGCAAAGTTCACTTAATTGATTACAAGCTCTCTGATTTTTCTATGATGCAACAAAGTTAATCGATTAACTTAAGCAAGTAATCAATTACTCCTTCTTGCATACATAAAAATATTCAGAGTTTTGTATCATCAAGTATTTTCACCAAAACTAAGATACAAAAACAACTTTTCATGAAAACACATTTTCTTCTCCTTTTTAATTGAAAAACTCATTGGCCTTTTAAACTCATTAAGAACAGAAACTTCATTACCTTACAGATGTGTCCTAAGGGAAAAGGCTTCTAAGCTATATCTTGCTTGAATCTTCAATCTTGAACTTGAAGGAACTTGTGAGCTTGAATCTTGAGTTTGTTTGTTATCATCAAAACATTAGCTTGATATTTGCTTGAAGTCCATGAGAGAGTTTGAAGCATGTCTTCCAACACTAGCTTGACTTCCAACAGTTTTGATCCCAATCATCACATTTGGTTTAAGATTATGTAAATGCATTTTTGATTGTACATAGTCTCTATATTTTCACTATCCGAAAGTTTTGATCCTTCCTTTTCTATTTCGTTTTGGTTTTGGTCCATATCTCGTTAGCCATGTCAGCATAATGACGGGTGTAACACCCCCTATTTATTTTATTGTAATAAAAATAATTTCTTAGAAGTAGTTGAAACAACATAATTTTTCTTTTTGCTTTTTATTGATTCTCTAATTAAAGTCTTTACAAAATTAAGGGGTTACATCGGTGCTAAGAATAACTTCTACTACAGTTCTTTTTTTCCGTTTTCCTCCGGATTCGTGCTTGAACTCACACTAGGTTGTCTAAAGGATTAAACTTTCATAACCTAAATATTAGAAATATCGGGAGTGAGACATTATCCTATAGTCTAAGCAATAATATTTGATAATAAACTAAATCTAGTGTACAAAAATCATTAATATCATAAACAATCGATCACAATTCATATTTCCATCATATGCATATTTCCACACTTCTGCATTCTAAAGCATTGCATGAGTTCACACTCATTTCCGGTATATCGTTTTTTCTTAGTACATCCCTTGTAATAGGCGGATTTATTCTTCACCATTTCTTTGGCAAATATCAGATCGGTACACGAATTAGGTTTATGCGTGTACGTTTCCGGCTTCTCGCCTTTGGTGTAACACTTCAATTTTACACAATATCCGTATCAGATAGGCAAATGAATTAGGCTTATGCGTGTACTCGCTCGGCTTCTCACCGGTGGTCTAACGCCCGCCCGGCCGACACAAGATGTTATACAATTGCATACGAATTAGGCTTACACGTATGTGCGCCCGACTTCTCATCGTACCGACTGTGTAATATGTGTCCATGCTACGCAAATTCCTTTCCTTCCTTTCTATCTAATATCTTTGTCCACTTTTCACAGACTATTTACAAGAAGATACTAAAATATGTAATGTAATGGCACAATTATTCTTCATAATTAACTTTATCAATTTATTGTATGTTTCTTTCATGATTCCAACAACTCATTCATAATTATTCATTCCATCCAATTCACATTACAATTCATCAATTCATTCAATCATGATCCATAGCTTGATTTATTCAATCAATTCCTTCAATCTAACTTTTTAACCATAATCTCTTTAAGAGAGTTTCTCCGATGACATCGCAAAAGAGTAGGTTTCGGTGCCGTCGAACCCTTAACCAATAAAAACACGCCACCTCATATAATTAGCCACGTTAGCATATTTTCTATTAAAGAATCCAATTTTATCATATTGCATTTTAGTCTAAGTAACTTTTAATTAATCTAATCAATTTAAATCAAATTAAATATTTCCTATTTTATAAAAAAAAAAATCAAAAATTAGGATTTGATTTTTAAAGATTTTCATCATCACCCTCATCTTTATCTGTTCATCACCAAACACCAGGCTTCATCACCAAACACCATAAACGCCCACAACAAACACCAAACATCATACACGCACACAGCTTTGGTGGAAATTTGGAATTATTATGCATGTAACATGTGTAACTTGTTAATCTTTAGTGTTACAGTTTAATTAACCCGGTCCACACATTGTTGTTCTTGAGGAGTAGCCTTAGCTCCACGTTCAAGGGGTGCAATTGTTTCATAAACCCTGGTGTTTGCCGTGTGTGTGTATGGTTGCTGTGTGCGTATATGGTCTGGTGTTTGTTGTGTGCGTGTATGGTGTTTGATGGTGATGATGAAACTCTTTAAAAATCAAATCTTAATTTTTTATTTTAAATTTTTTAAATAAAATAGGAAATATTTAATTTGATTTAAATTGATTAGATTAATTAAAAGTAACTTAAGATGTGAAGGGCTAAAATGCAATATGATAAAATTGGATTCTTTAGCAGAAAATATGCTGACATGGCTAATTATATCAGGTGACGTGTTTTTATTGGTTAAGGGTTCGACGGCATCAAAACCCACTCTTTTGCAACGATACCAGAAAAACTCTCTCGTTTTACTTAACCAATATTTATTGTGATCCAAATCAAATAATCATTTAATGCAATTCATTTATATGCAATCCTTTATACAACCATATGTTAATCTTCATTATCTTTAGGTATTCCATATATTTTTATATTAGAATCACCATTACTATGTAAAAACATGTTATACTCTCAACTAGCCAATTCCTAGTTCATTTCAAGTTTTAACTATATCTTAGAAGTCCTATTCAAATACTATATTTGGGCTATAAGTAATGGCTCCTCCCTTATGTCTTGAGAAGAGAAGTTTCTATATTTGGCTCTTATGTTTTTTCCTTGGCCTTATATCCAATCCTTCTTATAGTCCTCCAAGTCCTTTGGTTATTGGTTTTCCTTCAAGAAGTAGAGTTTCACTTGATTTCTATTGGTTTGGAAGGGTTTTTGAGGGATTGAGTGCATGAGAGCTTACTAGAATATAAGGAATTGTTTATATTCCTCCCCAAGTCATCCTTCCCCTAATTATAGAGGTTCCAAACCGACTTTGGGTGGTGGCCTCTCTAGAAATCTTCATCCACAGCCTTTTATTGGCCAAAACTGTCAGACTTATCAGGTTAAATTTTGGTGCAAATTACACTGTTGTAACCTGTTACAATGATAGCTTAACCGATGACATCATATTTGGTTACAATGATAGCATAACTAGTTACAAATCTGTTCAGTGCCTAGAGTTTTCCAAATTTAACTATATAACCGATTATCTTGTCTCTGTAACCGATTACACAAGGTTTTAAGCTTCAAAATCACATGCTTAAATGTATTTTTACCATTTTAATTATTTTAACTTCCTTCCTTAATGTCTAAGGATTCTTACTTGTTAATTTTTTTATTTAATATTTTTTTTAATATTTAAGTAATTAAGTTTAATAATTATTATTATTTCTTAACACTGAAGAAATAAATGAAATAATATACTAATAAAATAATTTATATTTTATTTATTTTTTAAAAACTACAGCGTTCCAACGAGAATCAAACCCAAAACGCAAAAAAAAGCAATCACTAAAACCCAAATAAATAAATTGTAAGGACTAATTTATTTATCATAAACTAATGATCATTGATCAATTATGTGCGTCAATTTCCACTTTTTATTAGGTGGTCACTGGTCATATTGTATATGCTATTTGTCATCAAATACCTCTTAAAAAAAATGAGGAATTTATTCATTCAAGTTTTTAGAACACGTATTTAGTCATTCAAGTTTTTTTACTAGACTCGTTAATCATTTAATTCATTTCATATTTTATCCTTACCAACATGTTCTTACATACGGATCCATATGATCCTTTTTCAATTTTTTTAAGGGATTTATTGAGTACTTTCTTTAATATTTACCAAGGATTAAGCAAATGGAATAAGACGGGATGATTAACGTGTCCAATTAAAAAATTATTGAGAAACTAATATGTGCATTAAGTTGGTAGGGTAGAAAAATTTCAGGGATCAATGTAAAAATTTGGAAATTTTTGAAGTGCATAAATTGTAACTAGGGCAATTACTTACTACTTCCTCCGTTCCCATTTAACTGTCACTTTAGAAATTTAACACGGATAAAGAAAGTCATTTAATACTTCAATTTTGAAGAGAATTATTAGATCATTTTACTTTAATATCGTCCTCAAAATACATTAATTATCACACATTTCACATATTTCAACACATTAAATGCAAGGTTAAAATCGGAAAAAAAATCAATTAATACATTCTCGAATTCCTAAAGTGATAAATAATTTAGAACAAATTAAAAAAGCTAAAGTGACACATAATATGGAACGAAGGGAGTATTTTCCAATACTTCATTATACTTTTAGTCATGGAGCATGCTAAAACACCACTATATTGGTAGATAACATTAAAACACGTGAAAGAAGTTCATCCCGGACCAAAACATGTGAAAGATGTATAATCTTTAGGGTTTTACTTTGGTACCCTTTCAAAATAAAGGGTTTTGGTACTCTTTCATATTTTTTCAATCACATCATGACAAGTACAATATGTTACCATGTCAAAAAAGATTGAGATATTTTTGGCACTCAATAAAGACTGAAAATTATATGTTAAGATGTTCTCCACTTTTTATATATTTTTGGTGCTAAAAAATCTACGCTAAATTTAGACGAAAACATATGTTCTTGTGTGCTGAAGATTATATCTCAAATGCAGCAATACAATTTTTTTAAGCTGATCAGAAAAATAAAAATACAGCGAAGTGTTCTTTTTTTCATCCTTATCTAGTAAGAAAATTAATATCAGTGGCATGATATTGAGGTTACTGACCTAAGATGAATAAAAACTTGATATTAAGATTCATGATTTGGGAGTGATTGTGAATTGATTTAGTAAAAAAATCTTGCAAATAAGATCACACAGATTTGATTGAAAATTTTTATTAAACTTATACACTTTTTTCACATGATAGTATATCGCAATTGTCATAATTTGATCGGATAAATATGAGAGGGTACCAAAACCCTTTATTTTGAAAGGGTACAGAAGTAAAACCCTAATCATTATCCATACCATCACTTTCTTAATACACGTGAAAGTCAGTTCCAATATTTAAAGACGTGGCAGTAATAAAATGCATGTGTCATAGGACTAAATAAAGTGTACTCTCTCCTGTCTCATTTATGAGAAAAAAAGACACACCACTAATATAAGCAAAAATTAACTAACTTTCTATTTCCAATACAATCATTCCTAAAATATCCTCATAATGTGGTTGAGTCATTTAATTTTTGTTTCATTCCCAATGTAAATTTATTAAAGTAGTCTATTTTAATATAAATTTGATAAAATTAAATACATTCAACTAACTTCCTTAATAAATGTGAATTAGTTATTTTAGTTTAAAAATGTGATCGGAGGGAGTATTTAACTAACCCCCTCATTATTTTTGGTTATATTTCTTATGTTGTTCTGTTCGTCACAGCTTAAACGACCATTGTTTCCTTTTCTATTTCTTTCCTATCTTTTGGAATTACTGTTCAACATATATATCAAACTGATTTTTACTTCAATCTCTTGTATAATCAGGGAAAATTCTCCTCACCTTTCCTCTTCTTGACTAAAGTTATTCTTATTTAATCCTTCACACACATTCTCCAAATTCAATTATTGCAATTGAGGACTCAAACAAATGGAAGGTCCAGGCATACCATCTTAGCCCCCTTGTAAAAATTGTGAAGGCAAACAATTATTAAAGGTTTTCACAAATCCTTTGAATAGGAATTTTAGTAAGAAAGGAGGAAGCTCAAAACCAAACGAAGATTCTTCAGAGTCATCCATTTCATTACCTTCTCATGAACACAGTGAACAACAAAGTTCATCTCCTAGTAGCTTTGAAGAAGCCATTGCACAAATGAAGTCCATAGATAACAAACCGGAAATGCCTGAAAATTTGCAGGGTGGTATTCTTGTAAATCGTATCTACGTCGTATCGCCATACGATCTGAATACCTGTCTCTTTGCACCAAATTCAAAGATTAGGAAAGATTTTGCAGCTCTCCAGGGAACAACAAATTTGCAAGAGGGTCCTTGGGCATTGAAGCCAAGAGACATGTGTTGTTTAACAAGAATTGTTTCCTATGCAAAAGCAGCTTCAAAATTTATTAAGGTTGTCAATGCCATTGAGGAGAAAACCTATATTAGAGTCACTAAAGAGGAATTTGGTGTGCTTGTGAATGTAAGCATGTCTGAGCTCCCATTTGGCAATACATTTAGGATTAAATTGCTTTAAAAGATAATGCCAACTAGAGGGCTATCTTCTGAAGTGGTATCCTCACACCTTGTGGTATCATGGGGTGCTGTCTTCTTACAAAAGACTATGATGAAAGGCATGATAGAAAGAGGGATTCGACATGGATTGAAGGAGGGTTTTGATCAGTTCAGTAACCTGCTTGCTCTAAATTTTAAGGTTCTACAGGAGACGTTCTCTAGATCCTAATGTTAGGCTGTGTATAGATGGCCTTACAAATATGTTTGAACTTTTGAAGTCCTTATCACTCCCTATCCTATGTATTTTTGGATTTGGTAGTTTTTTATTCGTAAATTTTGTTCAAGTGAAGGGGAAGGGAGAAGAGAATGCATTTCTTTGGAATTTGGATATGATGCTATCATATCACTTAGGCCACGGTGGAGCTTAATTAGTTAAGCTGTGAACATTGAAGATGGACTTGTTATTATTCAGGTTATTAGGGAATAAATTTTATTTTATTTTATTGATATCCTAATTTGTCTATTCATACTCTTCATTAACTAATCTCAATTTCATAAAAATGAATAACTAAATTATGATTGGTTGTGACAATGGTAAATATGCAAGCTGGAGTGTCAATAAGCAAGGTTTATTGTATTTTAATTTTATGCTCTTTAAAATAAATTATCGTTGACATGTTTGTTATTAATTTCCAATTTTTATATTTAAGTTATTGTTGCTATAATTTTTAAATAATTCAATATGTAATAAATGATATTAATTCGCCATGTATCCTACTCCCAATCCCACTACACCAAGTAGAGCTAAAGGTAGGATTGACTTATCGGTGTGAAGGGGGATCCTTATGGATCAGAGATATCCCCAGAAGTCTATCTTTCTGAAGCTAGGTTAATCTAGGTGTAACACTGTAGTGGATTAGAAAAATAGGAAATGTCCCTAACCTAGGGGACCTCAAGACCATGATTAGTGGTCCTGAAATCTGGGTGAGATAAGGGGTTAATGTATGACAGTTATGGAAAATATTTGAATATTCAGTAGGAATACTCAGGGTCTCCCTCTGTCAACAAAGTGTGTGCAAACAGTGACAGCTTAGGGATGAGAGAACGTACCTGAACCCTAGGTAGCAGTATGACTTTTATAGGGTCATGCGGATAGGGCCCAAAGGGGAGGCCCTTTAGGGTTTACATGCTGATGTCAGGTTCAGGGAATATCTGCAAAATATCTGGGATTCCCCTAGAATTGGGGCAACGCATCATATTCTTGAACCTGGACAGATCAGCATATCTCTTCTCATGTCTAGCCCGTTTAAGGATGTTGGGTGAATGGCACATAACCTGTACGGCGTCCCGAGGTCGGACGAATGCCTACTCATCCCTAGTTGGGCCACTCGGGGTACTCCTAATGGAGGCCGAGTGTACAGTTGGTTAGCAACCATGTGGGGGTCCAACCTGATGAATATCAGGTCAGATGAAATATGTTCAACCTGTGGAAGGTCGGTTAAAGCCAGCGGCCCCTGATCAGCCCGAGGTCGTGTTAACTGGTATGGTTCCGACCTATGCGGGGTCAGGTTGACTTCTTGATAGGTCGTTTTTGTAATCGTCTAGAGTTCGTCCAGCAGGGACTGGATGTTGGAAATACTAGTTAACCTTACAAGCCCCCCAAGCTGGTGGAGGCTCGTAGAGCCTGTGCTGAGCTTCTGAGGATGCTCAGCGGCTGTTCAGATTTTCGAGTAGTTGCTCTATTGTCTTGTTGTGGTAAGGGTGGAAAGGGTTTTCCTTTCCCTCCTTCTGGGAGAGTGGCGTCACGGATAGGCGTGCTGGCATTTGCAAGGTAACTTGCAATGATACGTCTTTCTTCGAAATTTGAATTTATGGTGGATTGGGCTCCTTTCCCTCGGCCTCTCAGGGGATCTGGAGGGGCAGTGTTTCCTTACAAATTCTTCTTTCTTCTTCGTTTCTCTTTTTCTTACTTTCTCTCTACCGTTTTGTCTTCCTTCTGGTTTTCCTCTCAAGAACGCAACTTTTTTATTTTCCTCCTCCTCTGCGTCGTTGCTGTCTTGTCCCCCATATTTTATGCTTCAAGCTTTTACTAGAACCTTCAGGTATTGTTTCTTCCCTCCTTTATCTCTTTTCTTTCTATGGGTTTTTGGTTTTTTCCTCTCTCTTTCTTTTATAAGTAGTTGCGTTTTTATTGGGGTGGGGGGAGGGGGTGGGGGGTTATCTTCATTGAGTGACAGCGACGGTGCTAGGGAGGTTTTTCCCTCTTCCTCCGCTGCACCAGCGGATTTGAAAGGCCGTGGGGGTGTAAACCCTTTTTTGATCCCCCCACTGAGTATGCTCTTCGTACCTTCTTGAAGGAGACAGGGTGTTGTTGCCTACCGAACTGCCAAGGCATGGGCTTAGAGAAGTGTCTTAATGTCGTTCATGCAGGGCAGTGGTGGAGGTCTTAGAGCTGGGGTTGAGGAGGGGCTTCGTTCATCAGTAGGAGTTAGGAAGTGGGTTAGGATGGCGGTAAAAAGTAGGATTAGCTAAAATCCTGTTACTTGTACACTTCCCTTAACCCGACCTCTCTATTTGTCCCTCAGGGATGAAGCGTGAATCACATGTCAACTCACACCAACTCGTTCTCCCTTCCTACGCCAATAAGTGTACCTGGGTTTATCTAGAGGTGCTTGGGTGCCGCGTCTCATTCTACAAATTTGAACCATGTCAAGTCATTCATACTTCCTTGCCCTATTGACAGCACTGGGGATGCCTATGCAGTGGTACGCACTGATGCCGACGACCGAGTATGTTGCCCTCTGCCTCCTCGCGATCGTGAATTTTTCTTATACGAGGAATTAGTGGTTCGGTTAAGAGTGACTCTTCCCTTTTCCAAATTTGAAATCATCCTACTTCGTCGTCTGGGAGTGGCATGTAACATCCCAACTTTCTACCCATTTATTTACTCATTATAAAAATTGAGAATAATTTTTCGCCAAGACATTTAAAACTTTATTAATTAGAATGCGGAAGCAATTAACACTCAGAATGAATATTTCAACATGACTCATCATCCAAAACATTACAACTCAACAGTTCCAGTAAAAGACTCAACTCAAGGATAGACTCTGAGTTATTTTATTAAGACTCCACCTATAACCCAGAGCATGGTTCGGAACTCCAATGGATAATTAGGAAATGGGTATTGACTGATCAATTCCATATTCCACTCAGGTTGGCTAGAGAGTTTCCAGTGCTATTCCCTCTTATTAGGGAATACTTTATCATTACCTATACACACAAGGGATTGGGAGTGAGTCATAGCTAAACGCAATAACAAATGAGCATAACAAGGGTTAAAAATAACATACACATATCATCATTTAGCAAAAAGAATGCAAGTACATATGCTCAAACCCATTTAGCACACATTTAGTTTTATTAGTGACATGATGCATGCCTACTCCACATTAAGGCATCACGGTTCGGTAGACTCGACCATCTTTTCTGTGAACCTGGGCCAGATATCTACCTTATGCATTGAACCAGAGCGAAATCCATATCATAGTCATTCCGGTTGATTGGGAGCTAGCCTTCATAGCACCCTGTGCCATGACATTCCTTTCTTCTATCCTATGCTAGTGTCCCAAATCGAAATCGGAGCAATCTCATACTTCATTCATCGGAAGCTAACCTCGTTGGGCCTTGCAACCATCATGAAGCGGATTCATTCCACACCATGCATGATAATGCCATATAGAATTCCATATTTTATTTCTTTCATAATTCTCATTAGCATTCCTGGCAGTACTCTGCCGGATACTTCACATACTCAGATCATTTCCATTACCTTAACCTTTCTTTACCATTTTCAGAAAAAGGCCATCAGCGGCATAGCCACTTTGTGATGGTTTTAGAATTAGCATTAGGATGTTATTATCTAGTTTTTATTATTATTCCACTGGTGAGTTACTTATCAACCGAATGGATACAATTTCCATTGGGACCCCCACTGGGTAATTATCGACCAAATGGATATATAATCTCCGTTGGGACTCCTGTAAGACAAATATCAACCACTGAATGAAATCTCCATTGGGACTCCTATAGGATAAATATCGACCAAATGGGTAAAACTTCTGCAGGGACTCCTATAGGGAGATATCAACCAAATGGATATCAAACTTTTAGTGGGACTCCTCCAGGATAATTATCAACCAAACGGAGTTGGATTATACCACTGGGTGAAATCCTCATAGTGGTCTTAGAATTTAGTAATAATCATGTTTAAAGAGTTAAATTCTGATAAATAAAGAAAATAAGTGTTTTATTCACTTTTTCTCAAAATACTCGAGTAGTTTATGAACCACTCGAGTAGTTCATCCAAAAATACTCGAGTCTTCGTAGAAATACTCGAGTCGTTCTACTCTTTCCAGAATACTCGAGTCTTTCTAAAAACACTCGAGTCTTTTTGCTGCATCTACACCAGTTTTTCTGCATTTTTAGCATCAATTCGTGATTCTTGCTTGCTTATTCCATTTCTATGCAAAACAGAAGTTCAAACACATAAATTAAACATGTTGCAAGTATCAAACATAACCAAAACAGTAGAAAACATAATCAAACCACAAAATTGTACAAAACATTGAAATTGTCCATTTTAACATATGAAATTCATTTCTACTCGATTTTAAATTCGTGCAACAATTCAGTGAGCATTATTATTATGTCCATATAAACTTGTTTGAACAATAAAATCATGGGTTTTTGACCTCCAAGTCAGTTTCCCAATTCAAGTTGCATCCCAATTGAACCTTTAATGGTTCCTACATTTCTAGCTTTTATAACTCATTCTAGCATTTAGATAACTCCTCCCGTACCTTAATGAAGCTAAAGGAATGATTGGTTGAGGAAGAAAAGGTCTGAAACGAATTTTGAGCTTCAAAGCTCAATTCTGAACTCTGCAACCTGAGGCAACGAGCTGACTTTGATCACTTGATTCATCACATACACGTTACGAAAATACAAGAAAACAATTTGTTTAGCGACTAGGAGACATTAACTTTAATTATCAACAAGTTTGGAATAAAGGGGTTCCTGGATTTACCAAACCAATTCGAGAAAGAAGGGTAGTTGAAGCTATTTGTGCTCTGTTTTTCGCAACTTTGAGAACTCAACCTTGAAGGCTTAGAACTTGATCTACAGGAAGTGGTTTTCGATGGGACTGAGTTCTATTTCAAGATTGGAAATAGAACTTCGTTTTGTGTTTTGGTTTCACGGGAATTGGGTGAGAATTGAAGGAGAACAGAAGGATCAAAGATTGCACCAGAAAATAGGGGACATTGGGTAGAAATTCGGGTTTGAGAGATTTTAATGCGTTTCCAGCTTCCCCACATGCCTATTTATAGTGTTATATTACCTTTCCATGAAGTAAGGTTGAGCTCTGAGCTTGGGGGCCAATGAAACGAGTTTTTTAAAAATTAAAAATCGTTGGAACCGCCATGAAGTTGCTGCATCACTGATCGAAGTACTTGAGTATTTCTTCAAATACTCGAGTCCTTTTGGCGCAACATTTCAAATTTGCTAAGCATCTGGTCAGAATACTCGAGTCTCCCATAAAATACTCGAGTCTTCTGACTAAATTTCAAGAAATGCATTATTTTATTTAATATAACTTTATCTTCATATAATATTTTATTACTTTACTTATTTTGGGAATTCTACTGGGTCTTACATGGCACCTTCCCAACTTCACCCTAGTGCCTGGGCAATTGTTCGAGGTTTCCAAGTTTTCTATACTGCCGTGGCCATCGACTTCAATGTCAACGTCTTTCTCTGGGTGTACCGCCCTCGATCCTTGGTACCTGAGAGAGGGGGCGCCGGACGAACTTGGGTGGTCTTCCATGCTCGACGTGAGTACGACCACCTCATCGGGAGTGGACCATGGGAGTCCTTTCAGCTTTTCTACTTCAAGTACCAATTCCTTGGTCAGGAGGAGTGTTGGTTTATGGACAGGGATCGATCCAGGTCGATGACGTATGTCAATGATGACGTATGTCGATGATTTGGGGGTCCACAGCGCTGATTTGCATTTGAGGTTAAGGTAGTTCTCTAAGTGTCTCACAGGATGCGCCTTTACTTGGTACTCCAAGTTGCGCCCTGCATCCATCAGAAGCTGGGAACAAATGACAACAGAGTTCTGCAACAAGTTCCTTGAAGAGGAAGCTGCCATTCACGTTATGGACCTGGGAAGAGTTAGACCAAGAATGGGTGAAGGGATGGTGCCATTCATAAAGAGGTACAGAGACAAGGCACTCAATTGCAGGGAGACGCTCTCGGAAGCAGACTTGGTATACGGGTGCATCAAAAGTGTGGAGGATGGATTGCAAATATTCTTGGCCTTGAGCAAAATCACCACTTTTGCTGAATTATTGGCTAGGGCACTAGATGTAACAGAAGCAATGCGAAAACAAGGGAAAAGAGCCAAAGACCAGGCGACCTTTGATGTCAATGCCGTAGATGACAGGAAAAGGAAGAGTTACAGGACGATCCAGTGGAACTATGAAAAAAGGGATCCCCCACCAGCAATTCCCATTCCAGGAGAACTCACGTATCAGTTAGTAGAAGAATGGTTGAAGGAGGGCATACTGAAAGAGAGAACTCAAAGGTGTCCCCTAAAGCAACAGTATGATGACCCATCCTTCTGTATTTTACATAGACACAGGGGGCATAGTACCATGGAATGTTATGTGATCAGAGGCATATTTCAGAAACAACTTGCAGCAGGGAAGATACTACTGCCGAAACAAGGGACAGAAGAAGGCGTGGGAACGCAGCCTTTCCCAAGGCACCAGGTGAACGTTATCCTGTCGGGAGGAGGAAACTTGTTGGAAGAGTTAGAAGAAGAAGAGGTCCTTGAAGATGAGCTAAGGAGGGGTCTGACCAAAACCAGAGGTTTCAGGGCGCTCTTTGATCAGCTGGGACTTGACGTGAATGTGAGGGCTGAAGCTGCGCAAGCTCTGGCAGACGTCATTGTGAGGAGAGGAGGAAACTGTAGTGCTGCGTATGCCCCACTTTCAAGAGTAGCAAAGGCGCACGCTATGGCTATCATGTTCAAAGAAACTCAGCCACTGCACCCAGGATATTGTCATAACAGACCATTGTATGTGGAGGCAGTAGTCGAAGGTGCCAGGGTAAACGTGCCTTAGTGGATAACGGTTCAGGTGTCAACATCATCCCTACCCATATCTTCGCAAAATTAGGGATCCCTGGTAAAAGGTTGAAAAAGGCTGAGACAACGTTGAGCACATTCAATGGAGACACAGTAGAGACAAGAGCTTGTGTTGTGATTAACCTGGAAGTGGGGCCCATATTGTTGATGGGAATCCAGATTATCACATTATTTTGTGACGCCCTTGGATCCATTTGCAGTAGTGTATCCCCTCCACACTGCATCAATGCGTCAAGTCTACCTACAGAGGGCGTGATATCGAGATCCCAGCCACTAAAGTGCCCTTTGAAGCATCTAAGATGCACTTGATAGATGCCTCTGTATTTGACGAGTTGGCTCCACCAGGAACAGGGAGAATCGAGAAGTAAGTATGTAACATCCCTAAATTTATTCCCAAACATATTTAGTGTGGTAATAGGCTTAGAGTGAAGAGGGATGGGTATGCTAGGTTAATATTAGGAATTTAGAAGTGTTATTAGAGAAATAGAGCATAGGACTTAAGGAAGTTAGGAGTAGAAGATCCATAGCTCTAAACCCAATTTCCACCGTTGGATGTGAAGATAAGGGGCTTAGAAGGCTTGCCCCAAAATTTGGGCAAGATCCGACGGATGACGAAGAAGTTATGGCATTTTGAAATGCCAAGAAAAGAAGTCAAGCCTGACTAATCGATTAGTGCCCTGACTAATCAATTAGTGCCCTGACTAATCGAGTAGTTTGTCCAAACAGAAAGTCAAGAAAATGGGGGACTACTCGAGTAGTGCACTGACTACTCGAGTAGTACGTGCAGTCTGAGAAAAAATAAAAGGGTGAATGGAGCTTCATTTGCTCCATTCCTTCTTCCCCAAAGAAACCCCAAGCTCCCAAATCAAAACCCCAAGTTTCCATAGCTCATGATCCAAGGTCTTGGTTCATCATCCAACCTTTTCCTCACCATTTCCATCATCATTACCCCCATAAACACCATTAACACTCAATCTTTCTCTCCCTAAGTCATCATCCATGGAGTTTTTCTCTCTCCTCACTTCAAGCAAGCTTTGGATAAGCTTTGAGCAAGTTCCTTCCTTTCCTTCCATGGAGATCCACCTTCTCCCTCATATATTTTCCTTCATCTCCTTCCTTTGGTGTCTCTCTCTCTCTTTGAAACTCTCTCTCCCCTAGGGCTTCTCTCTCTCTCTCTCCTCCAATCTCAAGATCCAAGTGGAGATCTCTCAAAAGAGTGGGAATCCAAGTAGATCGGGGGTAGATCTAAGGTCCTTGGAGCTTCAATCAAGCTTCCTCTCTCTCCGAGGTAAGAGGAGTCTCTTTTCCACACCTTGAGTTAGGGATAGTTGGGGTGTATAATAGGATTTGGGTTAATTAGTTAAATTTGGTTGTGGGTAGCAAAATAGCACCTGAATAGAGTGGGTTTAGATATATTGAATGTATTTTTGATTTAATTTAAATATTTACTTGATATAAATGTGGTAAAATCCCTTATGTATGTTACTAAACGTAGGAAGTGAAGAACCCTAGGGAGTTGACTTATATTAAAGCACTCTGAGACATACCTGAGTATGTCGACTGATTTGTGATATATGTTGTTATTGAAAAATTATTAAGTTCACCTTGTGATAAAATGATAATACGGGTTAACAGGTGATGAAATGACTAATGAACAGGAGTATATTGTATGAATGCTTAAATGATAAGAGTATTATGATTGCCTAGTTTAGGATGAGTATGTTTACTGAAAATGCATAAAGTGATTCTAAGTGTTAATAAGTAGTATGAGTGATTGTTGAGAAAAGTAAATGAGTCCCTGATTTTATGTTGGTGAATTTGTTGTGGAGTTTGTAATTGATGAATAATTATTTCGTTGTTTTGTGATGTTGGGAATTAAGGGTGTTATATATATATATGCATGAATGTGGAAAATTAGTACTTGTTAAAAATGGCTAAATAAATTGTGTGCACTATGATGGATATGCTTGTTTTGATATGTTTGATTGAGAGGAATATAAGACTAATGGAAAAGAATAATTTGTAAATGAATTAAAAGGAATGGATGGTTGAATTGATCATTGGGGACATTGGCACACTAGGTGCCCCTGCTAGGTGTATCAAACGCCCCATTAGGGCCAAACGCCCCATCAGGCTAAACGCCCCATTAGGTCCAAACCCCCCGTTAGGCGTCGTTGTACCCAATTGATCAATTCAACGGTAATTAAAAGAAATGGAAAATGTGGAAAAGGATTAAGGTGTATGGAATTGAATATGTTAAGAAAAGTGGTAAGATTAAGTAAAAGATTATATGTATTGTCCTAACGGGTGAAGCCTAATGGGTGACCAAAAGTCCTGATGGGTGGTACAAACTAAAAGAAAAAGAGTAAAAGAAAGAATTGTTGGTATGTTGTCCTCTGACCGTGAGGAGACATGCGATGTTATGTTTGGTATGTTGTCCTCTGACCGTGAGGAGACATGTGATATTATGTTTGGTGTGTTGTTCTCTGATCGTGAGAAGACACACGTTATATGATTTATTATGGAAATGAAAATGTTTTTGGAAAGGAGAACGAGAAGCATTTTGTTATTCATGGCTTAGTTTGATTATGATGCTTGAGTTTTTATTATGTGTCTTTTTACTATCTTATAATTCAATGTGTTGCGAAAAGGTCTTACCCTTAGTGGTTATCATTTTAGGTGAATGTCAAGGAGCTTGAGGATCAGAGTGTCGCAGCGGAAGATTTGGAAAGAAGGAAATTATATGTTGCGCTACTCATATTGTAATTGAAATACCCAATTTCTTATGTAAATTTGATTTATGAAAAGAAAATTTTAAGTTCTTCATTTTAATTATCATACCTTTTAAGTGATATTTTATATAAAAACAATGGGTGTTACAAAGTACAAGTCAGACTTAAGGGAATAGAAAAGGTGACTCCCGCAAGAGAGTCTGTGTTCAAAAGGCTTCGTCTTCTTGGGAAGGAGGGCGTCGTAGGTCCAAGCCCAGCATCAAAGAGTAAGTTCATACTGCAGAAACAGCGTCTCCCACAGGGAGGCACGCGATGGGCTATCTTATAGGAACTCGCGGGGCCGGCCAAGCCGACCCTCCAGTGTTGGAGAGTGCCCTAGTGGCAATCGTATTTTCTCTTTTACTTGTACTTATTTCATGTTTATGGATTATTACTATTAATAATAATGAGGCATTTCATTTATTATATTTATTATGCTTTAATTGTTTAATTAAAATAGATGTAATAAAGTCCTTAGGATTATAAGTTCAATGTCATAAGAATATCAAGTACATGACTTGATAGTGAGATCTTATTGATTGACAATTATCCTTAAAGATTCCCTAGTCGAGTATTACAGTTAATAAGGACAACTATAATACATCGAGACTAGTATGTGACAGACTGATGACTGTATCTCATCGGTCATGGATATGGGATATCAAGTCTTCACATAAGTACACATTGGGTTAATTGTGTACTGGATTGACCCGCCATGAGAATGCTACATGGGTTATTAAGTGAGTGTCATAACCGATTCTCATAGTGACAATGGTGTACATGGTCCTTCGACCTGAAGTCGCTACGGTTCCCAACATGAGGAATTATGTGCGTTCACGCAATCAAATTTCATCTTTAACCAGGTGATCATAACGGTTGTAGTCGGGTACATGACAAATCATGTAGAGGGATGTGAGTGACGTAGATGGGATTTGTCCTTTCTTGTCAATAGGAATTATATCTCTGGGCCCCTTGACTGAGTGAGACGGTGAAATGTATGGACATACTCAAGACAGTCAATATGAGATATTGACGAGACTTGTTTAGACGCGTCTACTCAGGGATCAAGAAACCATAGGTTACACTATACATGGGTGACACGTTCCATGCCATGAGTGTAACTAAGATATTTGGACAAAGGGATTAAATTTACACATGATCATTGGTCACACTAAGGTTATGTCAGATAACAGACATTACTGTAACTTGGGTAGCAATGACGTGTTGCTAGATACCGCTCATTGCTTGTAAACTTAAAATGGGATTTTAACTTTAATGCCAACGTTACAGGAATCTACAGGGTCACACACTAAGAACAGATAGATTGGAGATATCACATTTGATAAAAAAAAATACAATAGTTGTATTTTTTATAAAATTTACGTCCGTGCGATGCACATTATGACCGTGTGACGCATTCTGATGTGCTGCCAAGCCCAGCCCGCTGGTCTAATACTATTATAAATAATAGTATTAGCCTTAGGGTTTTGTTACGTGTGAGACACAGAACAGCAACCCTAGCCGTCCATATCAGAGAGAGTGAGTGATACACTGAATCTCTCTCTTCTCCGCTAGCACTGAGAAGAGAGACGTGACTCCAATTGGGAACCTGTTTGTGTGGATACCAATAGAGGCACGACTACTTTGCTGCGCTCGTGATTGATGTGGATTGTTCGTGGACAATCTGACTAGCGCTGTTCTCCTCTTCGCATCAAGAGGTAAACGTTTTTCTATCTCGAATCATGCTCTCTCGCATGGATCCTGTTCTGGAAATAGGGTATTTCGTTTTTTTCCGTTGCGTATTCTGATCCCTATTTCCAGTAGTGGTATAAGAGCCGCTTGCGAAACCATGATTCGTTTATTTTCTGATTAAGCATGTTTTAATGAGATTATAGTGTGTTGTGTTTAATCGAAAATTGAAAATAGAGATAAAATTTGTTTATCGCTGTTTTGATGTCGTTATTGTTCGTCGTAGCATGGTGATGTCAAGAGTTGACTCGATCATGCTGCAACTAGCAGCGTCAGGGTCACTAGGGTTCTGCATCAAACGATCGACATGTTTGTGCCAATTGTTGGACAGGATCATGTCGGGTATTACGGTGGTGTAATTGATGCGAACTTCAGCAAAACTGATATGATCGCCGTACCTACTTTCCGTAGGTATCTTAAATCGTAACTAACATAATTTTATATAATATAATTAATCTTTATTTTATATATACTATTATGTGTTGTTCATTTATGTGGTGAATGGTCATGGCCTATTAGATCGCTTATGTATGCTTTATTTACTTATTTTAAATACGGCCTGCATGTCGTGCCTCTCTCTAATATTCACTATGTATTTATTTTAAATACGGCTTGCGTGTCGTGCCTCTCTCAAATATTCACTATGTATTTCTCTTCTCATCTAAATCCCCTCATGAACGAGGATTATGCTCGTAATTTTATTTAAAAAAATCAAGAGTCTTGGAGATGATGAGGAAGAGGACATTCAAGGAAGGCTCTTGGAGAAGATGCTGCCAGTCATAGGATATTTTTTTATTCACTCATTGGCTTGGGCGAATTAATTATTTTGGGCCATGATCATATCACATATAGTTTATAATTATAGTGTGTATGTGATGCATGTTATCTTTATAATGTTATGTAGTTAATACAAGATAAAACTAGTGAGATCACTTAACTTAAAAAAAACCCTCAAACTGAAATATTTAGTTATATGCCTTCCAGTGCTTGACACTCGTCCTGATTGATGTCGTTTTGAATGTGGGCCTGCTAAAGTAGGGTACTTTTATCTACATTGGTCAGACGCGAGGGGATAAATGTAATATCTGTTTGTCAACCATTGGGTCTAACTTAAATGGATAATTCAATAGGATTGAAGGTCTATAGGCAAAAGAATTGGGTATTAATTTATAAGATGAATTTGGACAATTTTTATTCACCCGATTGATCCAAGAGTCACATGAGATGTGATTGGGAAAGGGTTCCCTACCTAAATAATCGAATGATGGGTGATCAGCTAAAGTTTGACTCATAATAAGATGAAATATGGATCTTGGTCCCACTAGAAAATCTTAAGCTGAGATTTTCCAAGTCAATATTGAAGGTTATTGATTTGAGGAAAATAGTGGGAGTGATATTTAATAAAAGTCCTTATTAACTATTTAACAAACATGATCTTAATTCTGTTTTTAATTTTGTTGTTAGATCACCATGGCATCAAACAATTCGAACAACTTATCACTGCGATCAGTCCTTGAGAAGGACAAGCTGACATGAATTAATTTCCTGGACTGGTATCGAACCCTAAGGATTGTCCTCAGGAATGAGAAAAAGATGTATGTGTTGGAATAATTGGTGGTATTGGCGAGAATCACCTAAGAGGGGGGGGGGTGAATTGGGTGTTTATAAAACTTTGAAAATCAATCGCAATAAATCGTTCTTTGAGAAATTAACAGAGATTAAAACGAGCGGAAGACTTTAAGAACGAAATAAAACGTTTTTAAGCGCAGAATTGAATTAATATTACTAGATATATTGAAATCATACTATACACGAGATAGATAAAATCAACACAAAGAAAACGCAATTCTCGTGTTAAATAAATTAAAACGTGAAAATAACTTTTATCCGCGAAAATATAATTTACACAAAAATAAACGTGCGGAAAATAAAGAGATAAGGGATAGGAAAACTTGCACCAGAGATTTTTATCTTGGTTCGGCAAACAACGCCTACATCCAGTCCTCAAGCGACCCACTTGAGCTTTTCACTAAGCCAAGATGCAATGCGTCCCCAAGTACATCCAGAGCGCCCCGCAAGCTACTAGGAATCCCACTATTCACCAGGGACCTCAAATACAATAGCCTAACTACTAGGAATCCCACCGTTCGTATAGCGCTACCCAATACAACAGGGTTACCTCACCCTATGAACGCGACACACGTTCATTCCTAAGGGAAAAACACTCCTTAATACCTAAGGTTGTCACACCCCTTACAATAACAATGATTTGCACGAAGAAATGTGTGGAACTAACAATAAGGCTCTCTAGATAGAGCAGATACTACAATAAAGTCCTATGGCAAGATAATATTCTTAAGCAAGATCAAAACTATAACAATATGATGATGATGATGAATATGATTTTTCTTCTCTAAGGATTTTTCAAAAAAAGAGAGAAGGAGAAGAAGATGATCAGAAAAAAAAGGAGAGAGGTGAAGTGTGTGTAGAGTGATTTTTAAAATGATAGAAGAAGGAGCCAAAAAATCAGAAACTAGATCATCCAGAAAAGGAAACAAATCATTTTGGGAATCAGTTTGATTTCAACACGTTTTTCAAAAATTTGAATGAAGTAATCGATTACTTTGGTCAGATTAATCGATTACTTGCTCTAGATTTTTCACAAAAGTTGCAGCATTAGAATATAATCGATTAACAGTTTCAAGTAATCGATTACTGTCACCTAAATGACCAGTTCAAGGAAGTAATCCATTACAAGAACCTAATTAATTCATTACTTACACTCTAGTTACAAGTTGCATCAAGTAATCGACTATTCCAGAAGCGGTAATCGATTACTCCACAATAAAAACAGATTTTCATGAAAAAGTTGTAACCAAAGGTTTTCGCAAAACATTTTTATAAAAACATTTCCTGGAGCTAAGGTTTAAAAAGCTTCTTCTAGGTTTTTAAGAATAAAACAAGATATCATCATCATAAAGTTATAACTAAGAGCTTTAGAGAATATTAGTTGCCTTACAAAGATTTCTAAGCCTAAACGACTAAGTCTTCAATCAGCATAACATCCTTGCAATCTTCAATGTACCTGAACCTATTAAGAACATATATAGAAATGTGTTGTGTCATCATCAAAACAAAAAAAGGGAAACCATGAGTTTCAACACTCAGTTTCAATAGTATGTGCTAGAGCAACCGCTCCCTGAAGCACCCCCCGCTAATGCACTGGCTGCTGAGCGGAATGCTTTCCGAAGGGATCAAGATGATGCCTTAGAGGTTGGAACTCTCATGCTTGTCACTATGACCTCTGACCTTCAAAAGGTTCATGAGAACATGAGTGCGTACGATATGATCGTACACCTTAAGGAGATCTATCAAGAGCAAGCAAGGCATGAGCGTTTTGAGGTCACAAAGTCCCTTTTCACTTGTAAGATGACAGAGGGAAGCCCAGTTAGTCATCCTGTAATCAAGATGATTGGTTATATTGAGAACATTGAGAGGATGGGTTTCCCACTAGGTCAAGAGTTGGCCGTTGACTTAGTTCTACATTCCTTACCACAGAGCTTTAGTCATTTTGTCATGAATTACAACATGAACAACATTGACAGCACTCTAACTGAATTGTTAGGGATGTTGAAAATTGCTAAGCAGAATATCAACTAGGGAAAAACTGTATTGTTGGTTCAAAAAGGAAAGGGCAAAGGTAAGGCCAAAGGGAAAGCACAAAAACCTTAGGATAAGGGCAAAGCTAGAGTAGCTAAGGCTCTTAAGCCTAAAGGTGGGGTGGCTAAGGAGGAAAATTGCTTCCATTGTAACAAGGAGGGACATTGGAAGAGGAATTGCCCAGATTACCTTAAAGAGAAAGAAATGAAGAAAAGCAGAGCCTCTTCTTCAGGTATTTTTGTTATAGAAGTTAATTTTTCTGCTTCAACATCTTGGGTATTAGATACTGGATGTGGATCTCACATTTGTGTTAATGTGCAGTGATTTGGGTCTAATATATGATGTTTTGAGTATGTTTTAGACTTCCTTTTACTATGGATTTGACTTGTTTCTCTTGTAAATTTAGGACTTTTTGTATAGTTTTTAGGAATTTAGGTAATTTAGAATCCTTTGAACGTTTTGATCCGTTTTGGGTTTGTTTCAGATACTTTCTGAGCTTAAATGAAGAAAATAAATATGAAGTATGAAAGAGGATGAAAAGACCTTGAAAATGGCGCAAGAACGGAGCGAAACGGAGCCGGAGCAGGTGACGCACGCCCAGGCGTGAGGCCCTGGGTGCCCAGGCGCGCAAAATGCGAGAAAGTGACATTGTTCGCTATTTTGACCATAACTTGAGCTACGCTTATCCAAATGAGGCGATATTGGTATCCTTTTTAAGCTAAGTAAAAGATCTACAACTTTTCTAGAAATAGCCTTGCTCAAATTCGTCCATCTCTGGTCAAAATCAGTGCCGAAGTTGCTGTCAGACACAAATACGGGATTCTAGAAGGATTTTAATGACAAATTCTATTTGTAAATAAGATTCTTAAAGATTAGTTTATTCTAATAGGATCTTATCATATTATATCAATTGGGATTAGTTTTAGACTTTAAATATAGGTTTTTCCATTAGGTTAGACAAATTTTTCAGAGCCAAATAAGAGATTAGAATAAAATTAGGATTAGAGAAGAGAGGCTGTTATGCAATTGAGAGCAAGGAGGCAAGGCACAAAGATTGAAGAACAACATTGATGGAGGGATCCACTTGATGATTGAAGATCTCTTGGGGGTAAATTGATTATTGTTTATAGTTATTAGTTTTTCCCATTCCTTGTATTTCTTCTTCCAATATGTATAATTGAACGTCTTGTTAGGAATAAGGTGGATTTGTATGGATCTTAATTTGGCTATTTATTCATGAATTAATGTATTTCTTTCAAATCAATTGCTTGGTTGTGTTTTAATTACAATTCATAGAATTGATCACTTTATGTTTTGCTTTGGTAATCTGAACCTTAATTTGAAAATTAGGATTAAGATTAGGCCTTTCAACCAAACAATATAATTATTCAACTCGTAGGAATACTTTTGGGTAATTGTATAACTCTTCTAAACTAGAACTCACTTAAGGGATTAAGGGGTAAAGTTTAGTAAGAAACATAATTGTCATGAGGGATCTAGCTTTTATTGTTTCTGGAGTTTTTGATTAATTGGAAAACATATTTTCATAGTTAATTACCTGATCCTACAATGAAACCAAGTTCCTATCCTTTTCCATATTTTCTTCTAAATCCTTTTTAGTTTTTGATTTTTTTCATTCTTTCTTTTCTCCATTCCTTTCTAAACTCTAAACCCATACAAGTTATACATAGTAATCGCAATTAGGTGAAAGAAATTAGAAACAATTTGCAATCCCCGAGTGGAACGATAATTTACTTACTCTTTATTACTTGTGTGATCAGTACACTTGCCGAATTGCCAACATGCAGGATCTAAAAAGGAGTAGAAGATTAGCTAAAGGTGAAGTCGAACTGCGAGTTGGAAATGGAGCAAGAGTTGTCGCCATTGCTGTTGGAACTTGTAGTTTAACCTTACCTAGTGGATTAGTTTTAGAACTAGAGGATGTTTATTGTGAACTTGCTATTCGTAGGAATATTATTTCAGTTTCATGTTTAGACAAAGTAGGTTTTTCGTTTTCAATTAGGAACAAGTGTTGTTCCATTTATTTGAATGAGATGTTTTATGGCAGTGCTCAATTAATAAATGGTCTTTATTTGTTAGATCTTGATCATCCAGTCTTTTCTTTGGCATTGTCGTTTGGGCCATATAAATGAGAAAAACCAAACTTTTCTTTGGCATTGTCGTTTGGGCCATATAAATGAGAAACGCATTTATAAGCTTCATAAAGATGGATTCTTAGACTCATTTGATTTTGAATCTTATGAGACATGTGTGTCTTGTTTGTTGGGTAAGATGACAAAGGGCCCATTTACTGGCAGCAGTGAACGGACTAATGAACTTTTGGGACTCGTACATACAGATGTATGTGGGCCTATGAGTTCAAATGCTAGAGGAGGTTACCCGTACTTCATCACATTTACTGATGATTTTAGTAGATATGGGTATGTATATCTGATGAAATACAAACATGAAACCTTTGAAAAGTTCAAGGAATTCAAGAATGAAGTACAAAATCAACTTGGCAAAAGTATTAAAGCCCTTCAATCTGATCGAGGTGGTGAATACCTTAGCCAAGAGTTTGATGACTATCTAAAAGAGTGTGGTATAGTATCTCAACTCACTCCTCCTGGAATGTCCTAGTGGAATGGTGTTTCAGAAAGGAGAAACCGAACCTTGTTGGACATGGTTAGGTGTATGATGAGTCAATCGGACCTTCCAATCTCTTTTTGGGAACATGCTCTACTTACAGCTGCTTTTACACTTAATCGATCCCCATCGAAAGTGGTTGAAAAGACACCATATGAGATATGGACTGGGAGGCGTCCTAGTATGTCTTTTCTCAAGATTTGGGGTTGTGATGTTTATGTGAAACGTCTACTTTCTGATAAACTTAGTCCCAAATCTGACAAATGCTACTTTGTAAGATATCCCAAAAAAACTAAAGGATACTATTTCTACAATCCCACAGAAGGCAAAGTGTTTGTCGCTCGCACATGCGTGTTTCATGAAAGAGAATTTCTCTCTAAAGGAAATAGGGGGAGGAAAATAGATCTTAATGAGATTCAAGAATCCCAAAGTATCCAAGACCAAGTGATGGATGTTGAGCAATTCCACAAGATGTTGTGGATGAACAACCTGCTCAAGTTACACAAGTTTTGCGTAGGTCAAGTAGGATTCCTCTTCAGCCAGAGAGATATGGATTTCTCTTGACTCAAGAGGATGACATTATGATTATTTATAAAGATGAACGTACTACATACCAAGAGGCTATAAACAGCCCTGACTCTGAGAAATGGGTTCAAGCCATGAGATCTGAGATGGAGTACATGTACACCAACCAAATTTGGATCTTAGTTGATCTACCTGATGGGGTAAAACCAATTGGGTGCAAATGGATTTTGAAGAAGAAGACTGACATGGATGGTAATGTACATACCTTTAAAGGATGATTGGTTGCTAAAGGTTTCAAACAAGTTCATGGTATTGACTATGATGAAACTTTTTCACCAGTTGTCATGCTTAAATCCATTAGGATCTTGCTTGCTATTGCAGCATTTCATGATTATGAAAACTGGAAGATGGATGTCAAAACTGCTTTCCTTAATGGAAATTTTTTAGAGGATGTGTATATGACACAGCCTAAAAGTTTTGTTGATCCAAAGGATGCTGGAAAGGTTTGTAAGCTGCAACGATCCATTTATGGATTGAAACAAGCTTCTAGGAGTTGGAATATTTGGTTCGATGATGCAATCAAACAATTTGGTTTCATCAAGAACGAAGAAGAGTCTTGTGTATATAAGAAGGTTAGTGAGAGTGCAATTGTCTTTCTTGTGTTGTATGTGGATGACATACTACTCATCGGGAATGACATTCCTACCTTACAGTCTGTTAAGACTTGGTTAGGGAATTGCTTTTCTATGAAGGATTTGGGTGAAGCAACCTATATATTAGGCATCAATATTTATAGAGATAGATCAAGGAGATTGCTTGGCCTAAGTCAAAGTTTGTACATAGACAAAGTGTTGAAACAGATCAACATGTAGGATTCCAAAAGGGGATCTTTTCCTATGTCACATGGTATAACCTTGTCAAAGGAACAATGTCCTTCCACTAAGGAAGAAAGGGAACACATGGATAGAATTCCATATGCATCTGCAATTGGATCTATCATGTATGCCATGATATGTACTCGACTTCATGTTTCGTATGCTTTGAGCATGACGAGAAGATACCAGTCAGATCCAGGTGAAGGTCATTGGACAACAGTCAAGAATATCCTAAAGTACTTAAGAAGAACTAAGGATGCTTTCTTGGTATATGGAGGTGAGGATGAGCTGGTTGTAAAGGGTTACACCGACGCTAGCTTCCACACAGATAAGGACAATTTCAGATCACAATCTGGTTATGTATTTTTTTTAATGGTGGGGCTATATGCTAGAAGAGTTCAAAGCAAGAGACTGTAGCCGATTCTACAACGGAAGCTATGTATATAGCTGCATCAAAAGCAGCAAAGGAAGCGGTTTGGATTAAGAAGTTCATAACTGAACTTGATGTTATTCCTAGTATTGAGTTTCCAGTGGACCTTTATTGTGACAACAATGGAGCCATTGCGTAAGCTAAGGAACCGAGATCTCACCAGAAATCCAAACATATACTTCGGCGTTTTCACATCATTCGAGAGATAATTGACAGAGGAGATGTGAAGATATGCAGAGTTTCAACAGATGATAATAATGTTGATCCACTGACTATACCTCTTGCCATAAAAAAGCATGAGGGACATGTTAGGGCTTATGGCATTAGATACATGAGCAATTGGCTCTAGTGCAAGTGGGAGATTTTTGGAGAGTTCCCTAGTGGCAATCGTATTTTCTCTTTTACTTGTACTTATATCATGTTTATGGATAATTACTATTAATAATAATGAGACATTTCATTTATTATATTTATGCTTTAATTGTTTAATTAAAATAGATGTAATAAAGTCCTTAGATTATAAGTTCAATGTCATAAGAATATCAAGTACATGACTTGATAGTGAGATCTTATTGATTGACAATTATCCTTAAAGATTCCCTAGTCGAGTATTACAGTTAATAAGGACAACTATATTACATCGAGACTAGTATGTGACAGACTGATGACTGTATCTCACCGGTCATGGATATGGGATATCAAGTCTTCATGTAAGTACACATTGGGACAATTGTGTACTGGATTGACCCGCCATGAGAATGCTACATGGGTTATTAAGTGAGTGTCATAAGCGATTCTCATAGTGACAATGGTGTACATGGTCCTTCGACCTGAAGTCGCTACGGTTCCCAACATGAGCAATTATGTGCTTTCACGCAATCAAACGTCATCTTTAACCAGGTGATCATAACTGTTGTAGTAGGGTATATGAGAAATCATGTAGAGGGATGTGAGTGACGTAGATGGGATTTTTCCTTCCTTGTCAATAGGAATTATATCTATGGGCCCCTTGACTGAGTGAGACGGTGAAATGTGTGGCCATACTCAAGACAGTCAATATGAGATATTGACGAGACTTGTTTAGACGCGTCTACTCAGGGATCAAGAAACCATAGGTTACACTATACATGGGGGACACGTTCCATGCCATGAGTGTAACTAAGATATTTGGACAAAGGGATTAAATTTACACATGATCATTGGTCACACTAAGGTTATGTCAGATCACAGACATTCCTGTCACTTGGGTAGCAATGACGTGTTGCTAGATACCTCTCATTGCTTGTAAACTTAAAATGGGATTTTAACTTTACTTCCAACGTTACAGGAACCTACAGGGTCACACACTAAGAACAGATAGATTGGAGATATCAAATTTGATAAAAAAAATACAATAGTTGTATTTGTTATAATATTTACGTCCGTGTGATGCACAGTATGACCGTGCGACGCATTCTGATATGTGCTGCCAAGCCCAGCTCGCTGGTCTAATACTATTATAAATAATAGTATTAGCCTTAGGGTTTTGGTACGTGTGAGACACAGAACGACAACCCTAGCCGTCCATATCAGGGAGTGAGCGATACACTGAATCTCTCTCTTCTCCGCTAGCACTAAGAAGAGAGACGTGACTCCAATTGGGAACCTGTTCATGTGGATACCAATAGAGGCGCGACTACTTTGCTGCGCTCGTGATTGACGTGGATATTGTTCGTGGACGATCTGACCAGCGCTGTTCTCCTCTTCGCATCAAGAGGTAAACGTTTTTCTATCTCGAATCATGCTCTCTCACATGGATCCTGTTCTGGAAATAGGGTATTTCGTTTTTTTTTCCGCTGGGTATTCTAATCCCTATTTCCAGCATCCAGGACTTGGCTAGCCCCACCCTTTTACAGGTGCTGATGGGGAAGGCCGCGTTTGGACAAAGTGTCATGACTGTACAAGAAGAGAAACCAACAAAGGAGGAATTAGAAGAAATCAACATGGGGGAAAATGAGCATAAGCCACTATACATAGTGTAACATCCCAACTTATTAAAAATAAGATATAGGGTATAAAATTTATAACATGTTAATTTAATTTTCAAATAATTTCTAAAGCTTTTATACAAATTTTAAATTTTAGTGGGATTTACAAAATAGAATCAGAATTTCTTCATAATTTTTTTTCTTTCCTTTGCCTTTCGCCGTTGTGAATCTCTTATTCCTGGCTCGTTCGAGGATTCCCTAAAATGATAAACCACAAGGAGTGAGATAATTCTTCATAATTTAAGCTAAAGAATCAAAGGAATTTATAATAAAAATTGAAAAGAACATATTATAACTATTTTACTTGTTTTATTAGTTTCATTAGCCTTCTTGTTAAGCTTGCATCTTTGATTAATTACTAACTTTGATACTTTCCTTTCATTTGTTTGCACATATCATTAGTTATTATTAGTATAAACCAAAGTTCTTACTTAGTTATATACATTCACTTACTCGTACTAACACATCAATTATAGATTATTCATCAAACATTCATTGAGGCATAATCACAAACATCTTTCTTTAATGAAATTTAAATACATAATAGTACTAGATTCATAATAGTTTTTCTACTAACATTCATTCGTTGACCGTTGGATCTTGCTCAAATTTGAAGACAAGCTTTCTTACAGACTTATCTACACATCTAACGGTGGAATTTGTATTTAAATATGTAAATAATTTATTTCTAATTTCCTAATATAAGGTGTTTCTAATACCGAAAACGTCGTGCTTGACACTGTTTTGTTCATTTTCCAATCACCTATGTGATGCCAAAGCTTCCTAATTCATTACCTTTAATCCTTTTAAACCTAATTATCATTTTTCTAATATTATTTCTATTACAATTATCTGGTATAAAATTTAGGTTGTTACAATTCTCTCTCACTTATATGAATTTCGTCCTCGAAATTCGGTTTATACAAAAGTAGTGGGGTGAGGCATTCCAATTGAAGCCTACAAGGTGATATTTCATCAAATTATAATTTTTGTTCTCTTCATTGTTCAAACCTAATACTTTCTGATAGAAATTCAAATTAAGGAATAGTTCATAATGCAAATATGTATTTAATATGAAGTACACATTTACATTCATTCTTTGTATACCTAGTATTTTTACTATTATACTACACATAGTTATTTAATGTTCTACAATTACAAAAACTAGAAAAGATTAATCTAATATAAACAAATTACAGGTCGTTTTCTTTCTCTTGTTAGGGCATTACTTAGCATAATGCCCTAATTCCTTGCAACGATTGCATTTCACCCATAGTTTCCGATATTTCCATAAGTGGTATTTTTGACAAATTCCGCACTGGGAAGGAGTGATCGATTCATATCCTTCATGGTTTATTTTCTTTTTGTTTCCATCTTCATCCTTATCAATGGTGTGTGATTCATATTCTACTAGGGGTTCTTTGTTTTTCGCTTCATATTTCTTTTTGGCTTCTAAATCTTTTTCATTGATGAGACACATATTTACCAATAATGGCAAGCTTGGGATATTTTGGTACTCAAAGGCTAACTTGATTTCGGGGCGAAGGCCGCTTACAAACTTTGTGCATTTGGACTTCTCATAAGGGTTGGATTCATGGTAGAGGGAATATCAAAAAAGTTCTTCGAATCGTGTCACATATTCTCCTACACTCATGTTTTCTTGTTTTAGTTCAAATAATTCAATTTCTTTTTGTCGACGAATATCTTCTGGGAAATATCTTTCTAAGAACTTTTCCTTGATCAGTTCCCATGTAATTTCCCTTGATTATGCTTCTAAGAGTCGTTTGGTGTTTTCCCACCAGTTTTCAGCTTCTTCGGTTAATACATATGTTGCAAATACAACTTTTTGTGCATCAGGACAATCATTATTCTGAAGATTTTCTCCAAATTTCGAATCCATCTTTTTGCTTTGATCAAATCAAATCCCCCCCCAAATTTTGGGGGATCCACTTTACAAAATTCAGCAAGCTTATGGAATTCCGTTGTTTCAAGATTTCGGTTAACTTGTACCAAATTCTCTAGTATAGTAATCATTCTTTCAAACAGGTCTGCGTTTCTTGCGGCCATTCGGGTGTATTTGCAATATCATCTTAATAAGAGTCGTCTACTCCCCCACTTAGTATTTGACTAATTTCTATTTTGCCTTTGGGTTATAATAATTTTCTAACATACATGGGTTAGACTTAAAATTAACAATCATACAAAAATACAATTAAGTATGAAGTTCATGTGGCTTAATTCAATTCTTTCATTTGATACTTTTTAACCATGACCTTTATAATTACTTTGATACAAACATTTAGTTTCTCTATTTTATGCAATTTCTTATATTTATCTATTATCTTAATTATACTAGATATATTTCACAACATGTATCATCCATATACATTATTGAATATCCTTTGAATATAACGTAATATTTTATGTAGAAATTTCGCCAGAGTTTCCTCTAAAATATGGATCTTTTCCAAATTACTAAACACCTGTTTGAGCCTGTAATTTTCAAGATCATACTATTTTAGTAATTTTGTTTATTTCATTCAAACCAATGTATCAAGATAAATTATTAATCAACGTGCACAAGCACGTCTCAATCCTATACATTCACAGTTCAATAAACTTTATAAATCATAAATAGGTGAAATAAGAATAATTAAACCCTATTATTTACAATTTAAGTGTACTATAACATAAAACATTTTTCCATTTTCAAGCGTAAATAAAATATAGGTTTATCGTAATTCTACCCAAACAAACTTGTTATATAATTCATTATGAACTTTAATGCTATGCTTTTGTCATCTAATTGCATATATGGCAAACCATTCTTCTCAACCTTTATATCATTTAATATATATCATTATAGTTCATTCAATTCCCACTTCATAATCAAGTTGTAGAATTTATCAATTGAACATAAATCTTTGATTCCAAGGTATATAATTTGACAATTTCAGATTTATGTAATAAGAATAATGTTCATACACAATCAGTTATTAAATTTTCAGAGGGTAAAAAAAGGACTAGCACCACTTGATATAAGAAGATCACTCATTCTTTCGTACGAGGTATTCAAATTTCTAGATTTTAATGACATTACCTCCAAATGAATGTAAGTGTTGGGATGATCTGTCCCAATCCTACATTCCATTAGTGGTAATAATCTTCATAATCCAGATTGAATCTTCACACTTCGTACCCACAACTTTCTATTTCAAAGATTCATATAAACATCATTCATTTTCACTTCTTGTTAGTTCAATACTAAGAGTTTCTCTTTCTCTTTCAAATTTTCATAACCTCTTTTCATTCATTCATTCCTTTGCCACCAACTAAATTATTTGCAATTGGATAAGTATTCTCTTTTTCTCTCGCACCGAATTCCTAGTGAGCTCTCTTAGGTTTCCAGTGCCAAAATCATTCTTTTTCAAATACATTCTTGACTTTTCCATTACTTTCCATTTTCAAACAATTTACTCTTTTATCATTTCATTTCTCTTTCCATTTTATTTTCTCTTTCTTTCTCACTCTGGGTTTTCACTTTTTCTCATTCATTAACTCATTTCATTCTCTGTATTGTTGTATGAGACATTCATCACTCTTTTTCATTTCATACCTCACTTCACCCTCCAAGGAAAGACCAAACCGGGAGTAAGTGTCCCTCCACCACTGCTTGCACAATACTGACCACTCTCTCGGTCCAGTACAACTTGGGTTGCAGGCCCAAGTTGGCTATAGCAGGGAACCACCATCAACCGGTCAACGAAGTGGCTCTGTGACCAATAGAATTATCGTGGTTAACGCGGAACCAATCCCCCGACACGAGTGGTGTAACATCCCGAATTTTAATTCCCAGAATAATTAGAATAATGAGGGAATTAGGAGAATGATAATTATGTTCAAGAATATTTAGGGTGAAGGATTAGGATTTCTTTGAGTGACATAAAGGAGTTAGGAAGCGTTGGGATCGGATAGGAAGTTTAAGGAAGACCAAACGAGGGTTAAAAGCGGCATTTTCGGTGTTTTAAATTCGCTAATTTGGGAAATTAGAAATAAAAGATCTACAACTCTAAACTTAGATTTCACCGTTGGATGTGAAATGGGAATTATGTAGAAGCTTGCTTTCAAATTTGAGCAAGATCCGACGGGTAACGAAGAAGTTATGGCACTTTGAAGTGCAAAGAAATAAAAGAAAATAAAAAGAATCAGTGACTAACCAGTTAGTCATTCCACTAACCGGTTAGTACGTGACAGAACAGAAAAAAATAAATAAAACGCGTTGGGTCTTCTTCCCCATTCATTTCCCCATTGTTTCTCTCTCTTAGGGCACAAATTCTTCCCCTTTCTCTCTCTAAATTCCTTCTCATTTCTCCACTCTAATCCATAATAAACTACTAAAAATCAATCCCCATCACATACAAACATCATCTCATTCATCAATCTCTCCTATTATTCTCTCTCTCACGGATTTCTCTCTCCCTCTCCAAGAACAAGTGTTGTTCTTCCTTCTCCTCAAGGATTTAGGGCTCCAATCTCAACTATTATCAAGAATTATCATCAATCTCACTTTCTCTCCCTCAAATTCAAGGTAAATTCCATTTTTTCTCTCCTCCCCCTTGGTCATACGAATTTCCCCTCTTTTTCCCCATGAAATTTGAGGTCCATATTATGTAGTGTCACTTCCTCATGTTTTTTTCATTTACATGGCTTAAAGGAACTCAAGACCGCTCTCCTCCTTCTCATTTCCTCCCGGAGTTCTTTGGTTGTGGTGCTAAGTGTTAGGGCTTGGAGGTTCACCCTTACTTTTCTCGGTTAAGGTAAGGGGGTGGGTTTTTCCTTGTTCTAGGGAGTGGGTTCTAGTTAGTATATAATGATTTGTTAGGGTTATGTGTTAGGGGAGAAAATTAGACTATAAAACCCTAGGTTATTGAATATAAAATTCTAACTAATTAAATATGTATGTTGTTGGATGTAAAGACTAGGAAAAGAAAACCCTATGAGATGTGAATAAAATTATTTGATAAATGAAATGTGAATAATAAATATAATGAAGCACAAGAGGATTTGGGTAATATGATTGTGAAGCTGCCATAAATGATTTTTATGATTATTGATTTTATTTGTAAAGTTTTGTATTAAATGATAATTAACTGTTGTTGCAAATATATGTATGTGTTATGGAGTAAATTGATATAAGAAGAAAATGGAATGGAAACGATTATATGTGGTGTTAAAGCAACACTATGAGAAGGGGATAGTATGGATGTTTTGGTTGAAAATAATTGTACACTAAATGCTAAATATGTATAAAGGTGGAAATGGGAATAAAATAATTACATGTAAATTAAAAGTGAAACAATGATGTTAATTATGTGACAAGTATGAGTTGGTTGCGGATATTTGCTCCCTAACGCTAAATTTGTATAACTGTGCTTAAATGTATTGCATATGCTTAACTGAGAACATGAATTCTATTTGAGAGGATTTCGGTAATTAACACAGGAAAAGAGTATGGATGAGTTTTGAATGGGAAACTATAAATATGTGTAACTATGACTAAATGTGCTATGATTGATTGAACAAGAAAGTAAATAATTCATTTGGCCTCTGAATTGAGGTGCCAAACATTTAGAATGTGGTATATGTGTTGGCCTCTAACTTGAGGTGACGTTCCTTAAATTGTGATGAAGTGTTTATAATGAGAATGGTGATAAAGTGTTGACCTCTGACCTGAGGGACACAGACTGAAATGAAGTGAATGTGTGTTGACCTCTGACCTGAGGGACACCGAAGGAAATAAAGAATTGGAGTGTTGACCTCTGACCTGAGGGACACCGAATGAAATAAAGGATTAGTGTGTTGACCTTTGACCTGAGGGACACAATGTGAATTAAGAAATTAGTGTGTTGACCTCTGACCTGAGGGACACGCAGTAAATTAAGAAATTGGAGTGTTGACCTCTGACCTGAGGGACACATAATTTAAATAAGGAAAAGTATGAGGGCCTCTGTTGTGAGGTGATAAATGTGTTGAATGAGACTAATACATTGGCCTCTGGTTTGAGGTGATGTACCTGAATAAAGAGAAAGTAAAAAAAAAAGTATAAAAAGTAAGGAAATGGAATTTGGAATGAGTAAGGAAATGGAATTTGGAATGAGTAATGAAAATGGAATTTGGAATGAATAATGAAAATGGAAATTTGGAATGAATAATGAATATGAAAACAATGAAATGTGCATGGTGTGCTACACGTGATGGTATGATTTATTTGCTAGTTGTGTTTGGCCTAGTGAGTTGTTATGTCTAGTTAGAGACTGCTTTCTATTTCATGTGCAATGCTCACTCCCTTAACATTTTTCAGGTACGGAGATTGAGCTGGCACAGCCCCTGGCCGAGCAGGAGTACTTTCCCTTACAGGGAGAATAGGGATATTATGGGTTAGGATATAGCATGGGACCTAAGCCTCTGATATTTTTGATGTGTTTGTTTTGTGTAAATCTATTTTGAAGTGAGGCTTAGGAAGATTTCTTTTGACATAGAAACATGTTGGAAACATGTAGGTCAAACTTATTATTTTCCGCCATTACTCATGACGCTTTTATGATGTTATACTTTGAGCCTTTAGGCACCTATATGATTTTATGAAATGAAGCCCTGCTGGCTGCTGATTATATATTTGATAATGTTTTCCACAGGTGGAATTTTGGAATAGTCCGAAAAACAAACAAAACTCCGTCCGTTTGATGGGTGATTTTATTAAATTAAAAAGGAATTTTTAAGTCACGTTTTCTATAATGGGGAATTTAAGGGTAATAAATCTTAGGTGTTACATTTATGGTATCAGAGCAGTTTCTCCTCGGCCTTGGAGTTGTACAAACTCCAAATGATTACTCACCTAGCGAGTAATTGATGCTCATAGTAATAGTTTAAGATTATAATAGGATAATTATAGTACTATGTATCTACTTAGTAATTGAGTCTTACTGGTCTGTTCTCTCTGGCTAAGCAGTATGGCTGGAAGAAGGGCTGGTAACGATGGACTTGCAGCCATTCTGGAGCATCTATCTTAGATGCAGCAGCAGAGGGAACAGATGGCAGCTGCTGCAGCAGCAGCTACAGCTCTGCAACCAGCTCCAGTTGAGATTGACTGGATGTCTCGATTCCGAAAGAATAATCCGCCTCGCTTTGAAGGTGGAAATGATCCTGATGGGGCGCAGAGATGGATACAGGAGATTGAAAAGATTCTCCGTTCTCTTCAACCACCAATGAAGCAGCATGTCCGATTAGTTGAATTCATGCTGACCAATGAAGCAGAACATTGGTGGGATCAGCAGAGGAGAGGATTGGTGGCAGCTAATCCTATGATTCCTTGGGAGATGTTCAAGGATCTATTCTTGGGGAAGTATTTCCCCGAAGATGTTAGGAGGGAGAAGGAGATCGCTTTTCTCCAATTGACTCAAGGTTCTATGTCGGTTGGGGACTATGCAGCACGGTTTGAAGATCTCATCCGTTTTTCTGATTATCGGGATGCAAGTGATCGTGGCATGTGTGTTAAGTTTGAAGCTGGGCTTAGGAGTGATCTTCGCCTCTCGTGTGAGTATCACAACATTGATAACTTTGCTCGCTTGGTCAACATGGCAAGCACGTATGAGAAGGGTCTCAAACGGAAGCTAGAGGATGAGAGAAATAGGGCAAACCGGAGAACTGGTGGTCAAAATAAGGACAAAGGACCAATTTAGAAGTCAGGTCCATACTCTCATTTCGGGGTCATGTTTCCTAGGGAATCCGGACCAACAGTGAATGCTTATGGTCCGATACCGGCTTGTCAGCACTGTGGCAGGATGCATGGAGGAGTGTGTTGGACTTTGAGTCGAAAGGAGGGGTTATGTTTTCACTGTGGACAACCCGGACATTTTGCCTCAAATTGTACTAAGAGCACAGTGAAGAAAGAGATTAATGCTGCTAAGGCACAGAAGGCCCGTGGGGGTCCATCATTGCAGAAGGGGAAATTATTCACCGTAGAGGGTGACGAGGTGGACCCAGCTGATATGGTCGCAGGTAACTAACGTTTAACAATTCCATGCGTAATGCCTTTAAGTTCGATTGTGGTGGAGTTAGTTTGCTCTTCTGTTAGCTAAATATTGAACTAGTAATGTTTTAGGATAGAAGTGTTTAAAACATTTTGGATATCTGCCTTTCCAAATACAATCCTGTTCTTATAGATAACGTATGAAAGACTTTAAAAGGAATTCTTAAGTTTGAGAATTCTAGTATCAAGTGACCAATATTATGTTGTGATGTTGTTATTTGATGTAATGTAAGGTTAGAACTGATCACTCTAATCCATGCATTTGTTAAATGATGACATTACTGATAGAATCCGACAGTGATGTGTTGTTGGTAGACGTGAGGATGGGATTGATCACCTCAATTCTTGCATCTATCAATAAATGCTATCATTGTAACCTTTGAAGTGAAAGTAGACAACCAATGTAGTGACTTCCAAGGAAAGAATCCTTGTATGTGAAATTCAACCCAACCAAAAAGCACCCTTTCTAAAAACTTCGGGAAGAATTAGAGGATAGACAGAGAATAGGACTAAAGAAAGGAAATCTTAGTCTATGCTACTTGTTCCCTTGCAGTAAAACCAAAAGCTGAACCCTATCAGTGCTATGCAGCTCTTGCAAGAGTTAGGCTCTAAGGCGTTTTATCCTATAAAAATCTTCGCATGCCATGATCCCAGGGTATCTATACTGGGAAAGATTCTAAAACTATTCCGGAATGCTAAATATTTCGAGTTTTTCCATACCTAACGAATGGAACTCCTGCCTTAAATCTGTTCAAAAGGCAATCAAAAGCCGACACATTCGATTTCCTGCTTCTTGGCATCTGTTGTGAGGTGATAAATGTGTTGAATGAGACTAATACATTGGCCTCTGGTTTGAGGTGATGTACCTGAATAAAGACAAAGTAAAAAAAAAGTATAAAAAGTAAGGAAATGGAATTTGGAATGAGTAAGGAAATGGAATTTGGAATGAGTAATGAGTAATGAAAATGGAATTTGGAATGAATAATGAAAATGGAAATTTGGAATGAATAATGAATATGAAAACAATGAAATGTGCATGGTGTGCTACACGTGATGGTATGCTTTATTTGCTAGTTGTGTTTGGCCTAGTGAGTTGTTATGTCTAGTTAGAGACTGCTTTCTATTTCATGTGCAATGCTCACTCGCTTAACATTTTTCAGGTACGGAGATTAAGCTGGCACAGCCCCCGGCCGAGCAGGAGTACTTTCCCTTACCGGGAGAATAGGGATATTATGGGTTAGGATATAGCATGGGACCTAAGCCTCTGATATTGTTGATGTGCTTGTTTTGTGTAAATCTATTTTGAAGTGAGGCTTAGGAAGATTTCTTTTGATATAGAAACATGTAGTTCAAACTTATTATTTTCCGCCACTACTCATGACGCTTTTATGATGTTATACTTTGAGCCTTTAGGCACCTATATGATTTTATGAAATGAAGCCCTGCTGGCTGCTGATTATATATTTGATAATGTTTTCCACAGGTGGAATTTTGGAATAGTCCGAAAAACAAACAAAACTCCGTCCGTTTGACGGGTGATTTTATTAAATTAAAAAGGAATTTTTAAGTCACGTTTTCTATAATGGGGAATTTAAGGGTAATAAATCTTAGGTGTTACAAGTGGCCAGTTCGTGCCCTCCTAGGAGGTCAAAGTTCCACCCAATGACAATTCTCGCGGTTGTTTCATTAGCACAACCTAGTCACATACCACTCACGTCCATCGGTTCCAAGAACCTTCACATCTTGTCTTTCCCAACATCCTCACCGTCCGCCTTATGGCTCCATGTAAGATATTGGCTTCCATGTATGATAGCTTACATTCTCGATTAGATTCAAATTTAACTTATAACTTTTCCAAATTGAATGACTCAATTGATTTAGAACCCCACTTTTTATTGTTTTCATAAATCAAGTATTATTTACTGGACTTCCAAATCAGTTGAGTAATTTCCCAAATTATGTCATTTCAAAAATTCATTTATATCACATAATAAATTAAATTGAGAATGTACTCTATCTACAAAAATGATCTTACTAAGATCATTGAAAAGGAAAACTAATTGTTCAACCACTTAATTTGTGAAAATAATTAATTGTACTGAAGAAAACATATAATTTGATTCAAAAGCATTTGTTTGCCAGAGTTTTCCTTTTCATTGGCCTTAGTATTCTCTCATTATTCATGTTGTGGGGCATAATGTAATTGATTCTCAAAGGGACTTAAATCACCTTTCTTTTTCTTTAGAATTGAATCTTTGCATTTTCCAAAATCACCCTTTTTCTTCATTCAAGTCCCATTGAGAATATGATATATTTTCTAACGCAATTTCGATATTATAGCCATTCGAAAGGAATTCGATTTCAAAAGCTCATCCACTTTAAATTTGAATTGAATTTGGATAGAAATAAAATCTTGAAAAGTGAATTTAAACTAATCATAAAGAGTTCATTTCCTTTCCAATGACGTAAACGTATTCATTATGCATCATTCAACATTCAATTCATCTTTCCTTTGTCTCCCTCCATATTTCACTCTCATTCGCCTCTTACAAACAATACCTTGGCATTGGTTGGCTACGCATTCATCGGTGGACTCTGACTATGTGAAACACACTAATCATCTACGCTCGAGACGACACCTCCAACCATTTCCAAGTAGGCTTCATGACTGTCATCTCTTTTGTCTCTTCATATATCTCATCTCTTTCTCTTCATGTATCTCATTTATTTCTTACTCCCTTGGTGGCAAAAAAAAATCTTTTCTTTCATTCAAAACCCTTAGTATTGACCAACAACTTTCATTTCCTTTTGACTCCCTTATACTTAACAACTTATAACACATGATATCATATATCTCACCCCTGTGAGCAAAAGAGCTTGGAACAAGAGATTCACAACAGAATAGGGACCATTTCCCTAGGCCGAAAGGAAAGAACCGCTCTGATACCATATTGTAACATCCCAACTTATTAAAAATAAGAAATAGTGTATAAAATTTATAACATGTTAATTTAATTTTTAGATAATTTCAAAAGCTTTTATACAAATTTAAAATTTCAGTGGGATTTACAACATATAATCAGAATTTCTTCATAATTTAGTTTCTTTCCTTTGCCTTTCGCCGTTCTGAATCTCTGATGCCTGGCTCGTCCGAGGATTACCTAAAATGATAAACCATAAGGAATGAGATATTTCTTCATAATTTAAGCTAAAGAATCAAAGGAATTTATAATAAAAATTGCAAAAAAAAAACATATTATAACTATTTTACTTATTTTATTAGTTTCATTAGCCTTCTTCTAAAGCTTGCATCTTTGATTAATTACTAACTTTGATACTTTCCTTTCATATGTTTGCAGATATCATTAGTTATTATTAGTATAAACCAAAGTTCTTTACTTAGTTATATACATTCACTTACTCGTACTAACACATCAATTATAGATTATTCATCAAACATTCATTGAGGCATAATCACAAACATCTTTCTTTCATGAAATTTAAATTCATAATAGTACTAGATTCATAATAGTTTTTCTACTAGCATTCTTTCGTTTATACCTATAGTAATTCCTATATTAATAACTCATAATCATATTCACAATAACAATACATTCACATACAAACACAAACAATGAATACGATCAATGATTTCTATATTAATAATTTAGTATTAGTCGCACAAACACAAGCATATATTCAACCAAATCCACTATCCTAAGGTTTAATGAACAATTTAAACTATAACATTAATTATTATTACCTAAACTCAATTACTTTATCAATATTGAGGGTATTTCTTTCTTACATTTGCTATTACGAATTTCCTTAACTCTTAAGCTTAAATAATAAAGAAATACTCCTCCTTACCTTGAATTGAGGAGAAAGAGGATTTAGAGAGGAAAAGCTTCTTGTCTTTCTCTAGACTCTTACTTCTTTTCTTTTCTTATTTTCTTTCCTTTGGTCCTTAGGTTCTCCATCCTCTAGTTTTTGCTTCTTGAATGAAAACTTCAATCGATTTGAAAGCTTAGGCTTTTAGTAGCGCCTGGGAAGGATTGGATTAAGGTCTCATGGGTAAATTAGAGTGATTGGGATGGAGATTAGAGAAGAAGGAGGATTATGGAGTGTGTATGTGTGATTGATTACATGAAAACCTTGATGATTTTAGCTGGATTTATGGAGTAATCATGAAAAATCTAGAGAAGGAAGGAAGGAGGTCAAATATTCTAGAGGAAAGGAGAAGGAGGAATGACTGAAAGTGAAAAAAATCACGTTTTTAACTGATATGTGCTGCTGAACTACTCGATTAGTTCAAAGACTAATCAACTAGTTCAGATAGCCACTCGATTAGTTCAATTTCCTCTTATTTCTTTGTATTTAAAAATGCCATATCTCATTCGTTAATCGTTGCATCTTGCTCAAATTTGAATACAAGCTTTCTTACACACTTATCTTCACATCCAACGGTGGAATTTGTGTTTAAAGTTGTAAACAAATATTTCTAATTTCCTAATATAAGGTGTTTCTAACACCGAAAACGTCGTGGTTGACACTCTTTTGTCCATTTTCCAATATCCTATGCGATTCCAAAGCTTCCTAATTCATTACCTTTAATCCTTTTAAACCTAATTACCATTTTTCTAATATTATTTTTATTACAATTATCTGGTATAAAATTTAGGATGTTACACATAGCATCATCACTTACTAGCAAAGAAAAAGAAGACCTGATTGCATTACTCAAGGAATATAAAGAAGTGTTTGCTTGGACCTATGAGGAGATGCCTAGACATAGCCCCAATCTGGTCACCCACAATCTAGCAATAAAGGCGTCCGCAACCCCAGTCAAGCAGCCAGCCACAAAGTTCGATCTAGAAATTGAGAAGGCCATCAAGAAAGAAGTGGAAAAGTTGCTCAAAGCCCAGTTCATCAAGCCAATACAGAATCCTACTTGGCTAGCGAATGTTGTACCAGTAAAGAAGAAGAACGGGCAAATATGGTGTTGTGTGGATTTCAGAGATTTAAACAAGGCGTGCCCCAAAGATAACTTCCCTCTGCCCAACATAGATAGCATGGTGGACGCCACTGTAATGCATGAACGGGTCTCCTTATGGATGGTTTTAGTGGCTACAATCAAATAAAAATGGTAGAAGGAGATGAGGAGAAAACCACTTTCAGAACGCCTGTGGGAAACTTCTTCTACACCGTACTGCCATTTGGGCTTAATAACGCTGGAGCCACATACCAGAGAGCAATAACTGCCATTTTTCACGATATGATGCACGAGATTGTGGAAGATTTTGTGGATGACTTGGTGGTAAAGTCCAAGAAAAAGGAGCTGCACCTGGATCACTTAAGAGCAGTTTTTGAGAGATGCAAGAGATACAAGCTCAGGATGAACCCCTTAAAATGCAAGTTTGGAGTGTCATCTGGGGAGTTTCTTGGTTTCAAAGTACATAAGGAAGGAATTTCAGCAGGTGAAGGGAAGGTACAAGCGGTGAAGAATTTGAGGGCGCTCAGGAATCAGAGAGAACTTCAACAAATGCTGGGGAAATTGGGGTATATTCGAAGATTCATCCCTGCCTTGGGAGAACTGTTGGGGCCAATGAGAAAACTCCTCAAAAATAAGGAAGCATTCAAATGGGAGTAGAAGCATCAAGAAGCTTTTGACAAAATTAAGGGAGCACTTGCATCACCCTCGGTCATGGTGCTCCCTCAAAAAGGCGTGCCCCTTAGAGCCTACCTCGCCGCAACAAAATCAGCCATCAGTAGGCTCCTTGCATAAGAAACAGATGGGGTGGAGCATCCTGTTGCCTACTGGAGTAGGATGCTTAAGGATACGGAAACTAGGTACTCCCCTCAGGAAAGACAATGTCTGGCCCTGGTATGCGTATCCCAAAAGTATCGCCACTATTTTTAAGCCCATATCATCCACGTGGTGACCAGATCCCAAGGAATCAAACACTTGTTGCAAGGTGCTGATCTCACAAGAGGGTAAGTAAGTGGACCTTCGCTCTAACAAATTATGATATAACACTGGTAACTCCCACAGCTCTGAAAAGCCACGCTCTAGCTGACTTGATGGCAATATGTATGGTGGATGATGAAAGAGAGCCCATGGAAGCAGTCAGTACGATGGACAGAGGGGATGTTTGGACGCTCATGTTCGATGGTTCTCCTTCCTATCCAAAAGGAGGAGCTGGAGTAACACTGACCAATGAGAAGGGAGAGGAGCTGGCCTTTGCCTTTCAGTTGGAATTTCCATGTATAAATAATGGGGCCGAATATGAAGCCCTCCTATTAGGATTGGGGATGGAAGACGAATTGGGCGTCAACAGAATCATCATCAAAGGAGACTCCAACTTGGTAGTCAAGCAGCTAAAAGGAGAATATGGGGTGAAGGAGTTTTCATTGGCTCTCTGCAGAGAAAAGGTGTTACAAGCACTAGAAAAATTCAGGGTGGAATCCCTAGAACATGTACCCAGATCTGAAAACAAGAAGGCAAGAGCCACACTTGGAAGTAAAGTCGTGATGACTGAAGGAGAACATCTTGTACAGTTTAGGAAAGCACATCAGTCTCAGATCCAAGTAGAAGCGTTCGAGGAAGAAGAAAAGGATGACTGGAGGCATCCAATCATGAAAGAACTTGAAAGCAGAATGTTGTCAAAAGCCTCCACGGACTATTGCCTCGTGAAAGGAGTTCTGTACAAAAGGAGTGGGGATGATTTATTTATGAGGAGCGTTGCAGAGGAAGAAGGGATGAAGAAAATGGCGCAATTGCATGATAGTGTCTGTGAGCAAGAGGGGCCAAGACTATACAGACGCATGCAGAGGTGGGGGGGGGGTGTGACATCCCGTATTTTCCTAACTAAGATAAATAAATTTTCATTAAAGAGGAATTTTGAGATATTGTTTTACAAAGGATTTTTAGTGAGTATTTTATTTGGTTACGTAATAAGTTGTCGATTTTATGGAGTTTTGGTAAACAAATATTTTTATGGAGCTCAAGTAAATGATTTTATTGAGTTTGGAATGATTTAATTAATGAGAAGTGAGTTATGATTTTATGGTTGGTGATTCCTTATAGGAATGGATTTCCTTGTGAACTTTAATAGATTTAACAACTTCAGAAATTCATAACTTTTTAACCGTAACTCCGAATTTTATGATCTTTATATGAAAACGATCGTATTGAAATGTAGATTTCAAAAATGTAACTTTTATAATTTTCTGGGTTGATTTACGAAAATTACCTCTCAGATCTGTGAAGTACGAATTTTGAAGATATTGATCATGAAAAATAGTTAAAGACCTCAAATGAACTTTTCCTTTTGAGAATCTCTTTTATATATGAAAAGGGTGATTTTGGAAAATGAAAATGTGATGTATATGTATGTGCATATGTATGTGTTGTGTGATGCATGGAATGATAAAATAAATAGGAATAAATAACATATCTTTAAGAAAGTGATATGATGCATGATTTGATTTATTTCCCTAAATTGCTCTAGCTTGTCTACCACTCAAATACTCTTGCATGCAAATTTATAAAGTGCCAAAATTGCCCTCCACCTTAACACATGAACCGAATTTTTTTAAGGGCAAAAGAGGGAATGCACGATTTGCCTATAAATAGCCAAGGCTTAATTCATTTGCTTCATTTTCATTCTTCTTCTTCATTTTCACACTAAACACATTCTAAGAGCTCATCACACTCTTAGAGAGAGAGAGAGAGAGAGAGAGAGAGAGAGAGAAGCCGTGAGGAAGAAGAAGAAGATTTCAAGCTTGATTCAAGATTTTTCTTTGAAGATCAAGTGCTTGAAGCTTAGGAAATCAAGCTTAGGTAGAACCCTTCTCTTTCTTAGAAGACCTTGTTTTAAGATCTTGAGAATTTGAGAGTTTCATGTAATAATTTTGTAAGCTTGTAATTTTCTTTTGCATGTTGTTTTTGAGCTTTCTTTTGTCTTTCTACGCCTATTTCTACTTGGATCTAAGAGTGAAATCAAAGAAATGAACGTGCATCAACTTGATGATGTTCACGATTTTGGTCCCTTTTTACTTGAAATGATTTTTGATCTTTGATTTGTATTTTATGTTGATTTTATGACTTGATTTATAAGATCTAAGTACATGCATGTTGATTTTATACTTAGATTAGTCGATTTGTGTACATATATGTCATGATCTACATTTGATCTATGATAAAGCTTAAGACTTGGGTCTTGCATGTTCTATTTGAGTGAAAAGATTGGATTTTTCTTGATGATCTTCACGGTTTTAAAGAAATAATTAAGGAAGCAAGTTTTAAAAATGAATTTTGACTTAAAAAGGGCTTGATCTAAATATTTTACTCTTTGCATGTTAAAGATCTAGTGAAATATATGCTTCATGGTGATTGCATGTTGATTCTATGGCTATTTGGTTGATTTAAGCACATGCATGTGATTCTTGGGTTGGAAAGTGTATAATCTAAACTTGGTTAACAATAAAGTTGAGATCTTGAGTTTTGCATGTGAGTTTTAACAAAAGATGTAACGCCCCGATTTTCACCTTCCGAAAATAATCTTCATTTAATTAAAATGTTGCCAAAAATGAGGCCATTTTTTTTCAAAACGGTGTGGGTGCATGTTCACGTTCTTACTCGAAAACCGGGTCGTTACGTAACACCTACTTCCACATCGCTCAAAACGATTTAACAAAGTTTGTCCAGTTTACAAAATAAAAGTAGGGCGTACTTACAGAAGTGGTACTTTACTCTGATAATCCTTCACACACGCTTACAACAACTTAAACTAAATACCCTACCTACGACTCTTCCTAATGAAAACTATCGGGTGAAGCACCCGATCTTCCTTGCACTCTTTCTTAACTCCAGAAGAAGACGTCACTGTTGTCGCTGCTGGCCCACCATTCTTGGGCACCCATTGCATCCTAGTTGAAGCAGAAGCAATCTTCTGAGCTTCACATCGCACCTTATCCTCATAGTCTCTGTATCCTCGGACAGATGCTTGTCCTAACAGTGGTCCTAGGTTGGCTCCGCAGAGTCGATGCTCAGGATCCGGAATCACGATCTGAGAGTCACCAATCCATACCCAGCCAGATGGGGTACGCTTCCAGCCGCATCCATGTCTGGTCCATGTTGAAATCTCCATGCGATAATCCATCTGCACGTTGGAGTACCGGAGATACCGACATACCAACGGGCAGGAGAGAGTTAGCGCTCCGAACGATGAATCGTCGACGTTGTGGATTTACCGCAGGCGGGATATCAAGACAACACACACAAAGCAAGCAAGGCACACACAACACAACACAACATTCAAGCACCACTTATAATTCACTATTATTATCTTAGTATCACTCTTTATATAACGTCTTTCTTTTCACTTTCTTCCTCAATTACTTCCTCATTCTTATTCATTCACTTATTTCTTTTCCCTCTTCGAGGGTCACATCCTTTTCCTTCCATACTTTCCACATTCATCATCAACTATTCACACACTTTCTTTTCTAACTTTAAATCTTTTCTTAACAAGTCTTATTGAGTTATAACCATCGATGATTAAGGGGAAATAAAGAATCATCGAGGTACGCGTCCGTTCGTAGTTAGCACTCACGTTTCAAGTCTACATCTCCTCGGCCATCCATCCACCTAGTCGGAAGCAAACAGGAGTACAGAACCTTTACCGTGCGGGCACGACAGCTGTCACACACAAATGGTCCCTGACCAGGAGGCCCAGGCTCAAATAATATCATATATAACAAAGCACGCTCTTAGCGGCAAACACAATGCCCCACTCCAGTTCCTCTCACTGTTCTCGATTTGAAATCTAGGGGGCGACAGTATTGTTCTAGTGTGCACGCAGAACTTACCACGGTATTAGACCCAGTCCCCACCACGTTAGTGCACCACTCCATTCTGCCTACAACAATACTCTAGACTTCTTGACGTTTCACCGTCATCGTCCTCCCCTAATGCAATCTCGTCCTAAGTATCCGCAGATACTTATCGTTCCTTCCTCTCCACTACTTCGGGTTAACACTCATATCTCACCGCGTTCGCTGTTAATGTCTTTTAAAAGCTTTTATCTTTTATTATCCTAATGGCCAGCTCACCCTTCGTGCATCCCTTCAATGAGTCCTGACCGCTATCTTTGCATCACTTTTCATAACTCAAACTTGGCACAGAGCGGGATCACAATCACAACTTGAATCTCATCACAAAAACTTTTCCAAACCATCTTTTCTTAACATCTCTTTTCACAAACTTCCAAAATCTCACTTCACAATTCCTCTTCGAAAATTCTCTAAAATTTCATTTCACAAATCTTTTTCCAAAATCACCTTTAGAAAATTCATTTCAAGAATTCTCCTTTTGAAATCCTTTCTCAAAACTTCTTTTCACAGTCACTTTCAGAAAATCAATGTTGGAAATTTTTTTTCTCATTTTGGGAACCCCTTCAAAAATACATTTTGTAAACTCTTTTCAAAAATATCATTTTGGGAACCCATCTCGAAACAACATTTTGTAAATCCGTTTCAAAATTCAGTTCGCAAACTCTTTTCAAAATTTCTTTTCAAAAGTCATTTCCAAAATCTCATTTTCGAAAAACCTTTTCAAAAGTGTTTCTCAAAAACTTTTTCTCTTCTCGAGAACTAGTGGAGGAGCACGCTCAACTCAACACCAGTCTCAATCCAAGAAACCAAAGCCAAAGAATCAGGCTTCCACTCTCATCAACTCTTCACTTTCAGTTTCACATCATCACTCCTTCCCAGCTCTGGCTCATTCACACACATCATTACACAACTCCAATCTCATCCCACTATCTCTTATCACATCTCCACTCTCAATCAGTATCTCAATCTTTTATCATCCTTCCCATTCTTAATGTCTTATCAAAGTAAGGCTGCCTTGCTCCACAAGGACTTAAGCCACACAAGGGTTATCTCTTCTCTTTGTGTCTTTTAATCCCAATATCTTTTATTAACATTATCAGTTATTTCACATCATCTCATATTCAACAATATATAAATAATACCAGCAAGCATAGATAAACAAACATAAACAATTCCTCATCACACATCACACACAACAACGTGGTCTTTGTCCTATTCGTATAAGTGGCCACACAAAGCACACAATTGCCACTATACTACTGACGCAGAACCACTTAGTTCCGATCTTTGAGCTGATACGGAACGTCTTAATACAACACCTACTACCATGGTGTCTTAGGAAAGCTACTCTCTCACCTGAAGTCCAGCGATTAGATGTGCACAATCCTCTCTAAGCTTGGTTGCTGCCACTGCCTTAATCCCTCGTCTGTAACATTCCTCGAATCGATTAAAACGTATTTTTATTAAAAACTTTGCTTAACTTAAAATGTTCTTTCGTTCCTCGTCGGAAATCTTAAAACATAATTGTTTTCTCAAAATGACTCACACTTTTCTTAGTTCTTAAATACTTCAGAACCATTTTGAAAACATCACATAAAACAATTTAAATGTATTGGTTAGGTTGCTGGTCCGTCTTGGACAGCACCTCAACCGCATTCAAAAACACCGAAAATTCACCGGTTTCAATCCGGGTTTTGCTCAAATCAATTACCTTTTGAAAACCAAACTTTGAGTCTCATAAATACAATTTTAGAAATCAAGAAAAAATTTCAAATAGACTTGGACAGCAAAGAAATACTTTACAAAAATCAATTTAATATAATCCGAAAACATCGTAAAAACTCGTTTTTGGTTCAAATACTTTTTAAATCAACATTAATTCTTTAAAAATTCAAGTTTCGTGATTAAGTAAATCTTAAATATCAAACCAAACCAAATAAGTCAAATCAAATAAATTTCAAGGCCACACATACAATTAGCAACACACTTTGTTCAAACAAGGCACATAGACAATTAATCAAGTATTCAATTAAATCACAAACAAACACTCTTTCTCAAATAAACATTATACAAATCACACACTTGATTCAAATCATTCAACACATAATTGATTTCAAAAACATTTCATTTTTGTAAAATAAAAACGCTTAGGCACACTTAAATATACAAACCGAATGCATACACACATAGTCATCCAAGCACAAAACCCATTCCTAATCAATTATTCTACACTATACATGCGTCATCAAACATACACAAGCTTATGAAATTATTTCTTCTTTTTCCCTAATAAAAACCGTGAGCCACATCCTTTAAATTTATTTGTTTCTTATCTTAAATCCAATCAAGAATCATGCAAAACATAGAGCATATATCAAATCCTCACAAAATACAAAGCATGAGTATGAATCAAACATAGCCGAATGCATCACACAAGACCAACACTTAGATTAAATCATGTTTATGCAAAGAGAATCATTTTAAAGCTTATTCTCCTAATTTTCTTTCAAGACCGAGGCATGCAATTCAAGAAACATAATCATTTCATTTAAAACTTAACATGCAAGAAGAAATCTTAAACTTTTCTATAAAAAATAAATAAAAATCATAGATCAACACAACACTTTTAATTTATTCCTCAAGGAGCATAAAAATAACTTTTTCAAAGAACAAGATCAACAATCACACAACGTGCAAGACCAAAATCAAAGATAAATTTAGATCAAACATTTATTTAACAAATAAACACATAAAACACTTTAGGATTCATGGTTTTGAGTATCAAAACCTAACATGCAAAGAAATCTACATCAAGTTCACAAAGATCATAAACAAAGCTTTAGATCTAAAAGAAAAACATCAAGACCCAACATAAACAACATCAACCAAATTATAAAGTCCATCATTTAGTTCATTACAAAATTATTTAGGTCTAAGAAATCAAGATCAAAGCAAAAGTATCACATGCAAACCATAAAATAAGCATGCAAAGGAAGAAAAGAAATAAAATTACAAGATTACAAATCAAACTAATTCTAATTTTTCTAAGTCTTTGGTTTATACGAAGAAGAAAGGTCTTCTAAAGCACTTGATCATCAAAGGATTCCTAAGTTTGGGGGTTGATCTCCTCTTCTTCTTCCTCTCTAAACCTCACGGTTTCCTCTTCTTCTTTCTCTAAACTTCTATTTTCTATTTTCTTTGTTCTTGGTCTAAGAGTTTGAGAGGCTCTTAGACTTGGTGTTTGGTGTGTGGAACGAAGGAAGAAATGAGAAATGAGATGGGAAATGAATGAAATGCACCAAAGGCTTGGCTTATATAAAAATTTGTGGCTTCCTATTTGGTCCTTGGGGTTGCTTCGGTCATGAGCTAAAGAGGAGGGGTAAATTCGGTTACATCATAAAATTGCATGGGTGGAGTTTATCATCTCCAAGGGGAACACGTAGGGGACATAAGGGGTTAGGGTTTCACATTAGGCTTTTGACTTGGCTTTCCATTAGGGTTTCAACCATTAGTTAGGGTTTAGTTTGGGTTTTGGTTAGGACTTGGTTGCTTAGTTCAACACTTAGGGAAATTTCTAGGTTTCCTATGTAACACCCCTAATTTTCGTTTCCCAAATAACCAAGAAATTAATTATAACAATTATTTTATAATTGAATTTTGAAGGTTTTAGTTTTTCTACATAATGTGTTTTTATTATAAAAATATGAGATATATTTTTATATGGTTATTTTGTACAAAAATGTGAATATTGTAATTTAGTCCTTGGGTTGGGACCTAATTGCAATATTAAAAAGGTTGTTGAAGAAAGAGTAATTAAATTATTAATTTTTGAATTTTATCAGTATGTAACCGGTTAGAAGGGCTGTGTAACCGGTTACACGATGAACTCAGAAATTAGGATTAGTGCGTTTGATGAGTAATCCCATGGATTAATCCAAAATTCGCCACGAATCCAGTCCAAACCAAGTGGGAAACACGCGTCAGCTTTCATGAACACCAATTTGTTCTATATAAAGCTCAATCACGATTGAATCAAGGTTGATTTTGCCTTAGTGTTGAAGAAATGCTCTGTTTAGGGTTTTCAAGTTCGTCTCCTCAATTCTCCTTCGCTTCTGAGAGTTAGAACATGAGTGATACACGGTTACAAAGCTCACATCAAGGGCTTTGTATTGATATAAAGTTTGTGAGTTGAGAGTCCCTGAATCAAGAGAACGAAGCTTGCAAAGTAAGGGTGTTGGTGCTGTCAAACCTCAGCTTATGGTTTCTAGAGCTGACTTTGAGGCTCGATTTTGGTAAGCACACAAACCCTTTTGGTCTCAAATCTCTTTGATTCTCTAGTGCATGTTACCTATATTGAGTCCTAATTGGTTTCCCCAATTTCTTTGGCCAACTGCCATGTCAAATCTTCTGGTTTTTGGACCCTGTCAAACCTGTTGTGGACTGAAAATGGAGATTGTGGATTCTGGGGAGATCTGGCAAATTTCAGTGATTAGATTCATCAAGAACGAACCTAAGGTAAGGGGGAAGCTTACTTTTGCTAGAATGAGAATAAATTGTGGTAGAATATAGGATGAGTCACCAAGAGACTCAAAGGGCATAAGTTGAAATGGTTAAATGGCTTGGAGGCCAATTTGAGCTCAATTGTTGTTTTGAGCAATGTTATCTGGATGCATGCAAGCTATGTTGATGTTGATTTCATGACTTAATTGAATATTATGTGAATTGATGCATTAAGTTGTGAAATATGTGCAATTATGTGCAATTGGTGTATCCAAATTGAATGCATGCAAGATAGATATGTTTCTGTGTTTAAACATATTTATTTAAGGTATATGAACTCTGTTAAAGGTTGAAATTTGGTTAGATTTGAGTAGTGAATAGAATGGTTTGTTAAAACTCATGTTTTAGTGTCAGACTGCATAATCAAACCGGTTACTCGGTATTTGTAACCGGTTAGACCCTGTTAAAATGCAAAAGAAAATAAGTTTACAAAATCAGCATTGTAGTCTTACAAATCCTACTCAAATCTAGGCCTTAATTTCATGGAAAACAATTTGAAAATAAGTTGATTTCACTGTTATAGTTCAGATTGCAGTTAAAGAGTTAATACCTTAAGGTAATGAGATAGTTTCAAGAGGAAATTATGCTCATTGGACAATGAAATGTGATTTAGACTTTTGAATGATATAAACAGTGGTTTTGAGGTATAAACATTGTTAAACTAGTTTATGGATTGGGTAGGGAATTCAAGAAAAAGGGTTTTCTGAATTACAATAGTAAACAGTTCAGGTCTGTAATTCTAACCGGTTAGCCTGGAACTGTAACCGGTTAGTACCTGAATCTGAAAAATAAAAAGTTAAGTTTTTGAATACCATTGACTGTGTTTTACCCAATCTAAGTTTAAGGGCATGTCTTGAGATAACTCAAAAGAGAATTTTGTGTCAAATACTATACCTCAAATAAATCGTTCAAAAGAGAAATTAGAATATTTCTAAATCACAGTAATTAATGGAAAGACCAACCTTAGTAATTATGTATGCAATGCATGCATAGGGAAAGGTAATGAAATAGGTTGGCAGGGATGGTTTGTGATGTCGGGTACTTGACCCTGTACTCTAGGAGTACTAAACTGATGCAACCAACTTGATGACACATTCTGGGAATGTGGCCATTGTCTGGGACATGGTTTCTTGGACACGTTCTGGGAACGTGATGCACACTCTGGGAGTGGTGCTTGATTATATTCCAAGTATGGTTTGCGATACGTTCTGGGAACGTACGTTAGTGTTCTGGGAACACGTTGGTATAATAATGGAATTAAAGATAAAACCAACATTGATGATTGTGCATTCATATAGAATGGAAGTTTGGTTGGTAGGAACGTTTATCATATTCTGGGAATATGAGGAGGGTACTCCGGGAGTACCAAATGATAACCTACTTGATGACACATTATAGATATGTGGCCAGTGTCTGGGACCTGGTTTTATACGTTCTGGGAACGTATGTTAGTGTTCTGGGAACACATTGATATGCAACCTACTTGATGACACATTATAGATATGTGGCCAGTGTCTGGGACCTGGTTTTTATGCGTTCTGGGAACGTATGCGTTCTGGGAACGTGGTGCACACTCTGGGAGTGGTGCTTATTATTCCAAGTATGGTTTGCTACACATTCTGGGAACGTGGTGCACACTCTGGGAGTGATGCGTATTATCCAAGTATGGTTCCGCATTACGTTCTGAGAACGAATGTCGGTGTTCCGGGAACACAACGGTGTATTGGATGGACGTCCAAGATGGACTTTTAGAGGCCTCAGTTGTGGAAGGAAATCATGCATCATACCACCTGCATTGAAAGAATTGTTATGATTAATCGGGTGTGCTCATATGATTATGCATCATGATTTGCTACATGTTAACTTGTGGATGTTAGTTTTATTCTCATTTGATTATGGGAATATGTGTAGCTAACCCCCATGCCCTTATTAGGTGTTGATCGTGCATCTAGCTTGCACAAGAATCAGTAAAGGGAGATGTCCCTTAGGTGCATGCAGAGTATAGAAAGTGTGGAATGGGAACCCGTTGTGCAGATATCGAGGATCCGACCAGAAGGATGTTTGGACAAAGGACCAGTGACCAGCTCTATGACATTTCTATTTTTTAATAGAACCTATATGATACATATTTTGGAAAAAAGTATCATAAGAGGAATTCAGTTTCATAATTATACTTATTTGGTATTAATGGACTTGTTACACTTGATATATTTTGGGGGTACAATATGATGATTTTACTATGTTTCCGCAAACTCTGATTTTGTTAGTCAACCTCATTACTAATCAAGTGTTTGTGAAAAAGAATTTTCAAGGGAAGGTAAAATTATTATTTTCAGACCTTTTTCCAACGATAACAAGTCCAAGTTTTCATAAACTTCTTACTTTTCTTATAAAGTAAGATGATATACAAGAAGTGTTACACTTTTATGGTATCAGAGCAATGGTCCTGACTCTTGGTCCTTGGGTGTGTGGTCCAATATGCTGGTCATCGACATCTGCAATGTTTCCTGGGAAGTATGCTTTCATATATTTCCAAGCTAGAGCTAAGGTTATGGGTAATGGCTTTAGATAAATAGCTCATTCTGCTATTAAGAAGTGTTCTATGAAGTCTAAGTAGAAGTATGATAGTCGTATGCTTCTCTTTAGACATGTTGTAAACCCAAAACCACAGTGTTGGTTTATTATGTTTTCATAGAACCAGGGATAAGGAAATCTTAAGGAGTTGTAGTTAAGTCCTTGACTCTGGGGAGGAGTGTTTACCCTCACTCGTGTTAAAGTTAATCAAATTTTCAGACCGAGTGTAGGGCAGTGATCTTCTTAAAGATCAACCTTGTTGAGTTTGTTAAACTCTAAAGCTATCCTTTCTTTTGTTCCTTTTGGATAAGGGTAGTGATCAAAGTTGCTCTATGGCTTATCCAATCTGCTATCTCAAAGCAGAGGATTCTACAAATCTTCTTGTAGTCATTTCCATGGTACGTCTGGATCATTTTATTAGACTTAGTCTATCTACCTGTGTCATGATTACATTTGATCTTAAGCACGGTTTGGGAGCCGAAGGATCAAGTGATCATGATTAATGACGATAGAAAAACCCTGTATCGGGATTCCCAAGTTTCGTATCTGGAATCCAATGAACCCATGTGTTTGCTTTTGGGCAGCAGTGAAGGAATAGGGGGTCAAAGAAATCTAGGTCTCAAGGAATGATGTTAGGTTCACCCTTGAGTAAAGCGATAGAGTTTGGAATCAAGTTAATCCTTGACATTGATTCTATCTCTGCTACCCTTACGATAGGGTATCATCGGGAATGGTCAAATGGGAGAAACACGTAGGGAAGTTGCTAAAAGAATTGGTTGGACCGGCGATGGAGGATCGTTTCTTTGGTGTTCTTGGGCGTCTTTTCCCACAGCCACCCCCATGATTTTCCTTAGATTTTCATCATGTGTTTTCATTATGTTTTGATGACTTATCTCTTGTGTTTATGGTATTTTGCTGTTATGTTTCTAGACTTGGGTTATTATGGTTCGTTGTGTTATCCGGTTGTATGGTTTTATGTTTTGTGACTATGATTTCAGACTTGGTTTATGTTTTTGGGCTATGTACTTTGGATATTTCAGCACTTATCTTGTGGATGCTATATGTCAATTATGGTTTATGCACATTTATGTGTTATGGTTTTGTGCTGGTTTCGTTTTAGCTCTTATACATTTTTTTTATATAGTTTGAATTTTAGTCATGTTGCATTACTAATTCTCACCTTTGGCAAAGCATTATTGTTATATTTTTTTTGATTAATGCCAAAAGGGGGAGAAAGGTTGGATTGTTTGTTTTGTAGGTTGATTACACTTTTCCTAAGTGTGCTAACATTTAGGGGGAGTATGTGTTGATTGGTGATGGTTTGTCATTCATCAAAAAGGGGGAGTATGTGTTGATTGGTGATGGTTTGTCATTCATCAAAAAGGGGGATATTGAAGACTTGGTGATGATTCAATTCAGTTTTGATGAAGACAATACGTTTTGGCCAACCTACAACAACAACAACAACAAAAGGACTAGTTTTTACCTTATTCATATAATTGTATTATTAATGTTTTATTATTTTTATTATATGAGTGTGGGTGGTAGAACTAGGATGAGTAATCTCAATTTGAACTTAAAGAATTTAATATGTTTGGAATTGAGATTATATTGATAGAGATTAAAGCTCAAAGTTTTATTAAAATTAATTAGTGAAAATTGCAAAATAAAAGAAAAGGTTTTTAGCAGTGTTTAATCGATTAAATATCAGATTAATCGATTACTAATCGATTAAGGAATCGTTTAATCGATTAAAAGCTGTAAAATCTGATACATTGAAAGCTTTCCTAATTCAATGGGAAAAAGGTTACGAACCATTACTTTTGAAGATCAATTTTTCACTACTTTTCAACATTCTATGAGCTAATATTCTTTCATAAACATACTCTCTATAAAAATCTTTTTGAATCTCAATTCTCCAACATAATTCATTCTTTTGTGTTTCAAATTTGAGATTCAAGTGTGCTTGAATGTTCTTGGTTGAATTCATTTTGTAACAAAGGGTTACTTCTCAAGATTCAACAAATCAACGATTCAATTGAAGAAATTGAAGGTGCAAGGTTGGAGCAACACCTTGGGCAATTGGAGAACTCATTGCTAAAAGCTTATACGGATTGAAAGCGACTTTCGATCAAAGGCAAACGAGGAAGTTGAAATAAAAGATTTGGGGTAGACTCTATGATTTGGTACATCATATGAGATTGGGTTAGGATCGAGTGTGTGAGGATTCTAACTTACGTTGTATACTAATCTTTTATTTCATAGTGAAGCAAATCTCCCGAACCAGAGAGGGAGGACTGGATGTAGCTCACGGTGGTTGTGAGTGAACCAGAATAAAATCCTCGTGTGATCTTTGTTCTTTATGTTTTACGTTTTCGCGATTAAAATCAATCTTGTGAGAGTAATTGATTAGGATTAGTTTTGGGAAAGTTAATTACATATTCGTTATATTCTATTTAATTGATTCGTGATTACTTGCCTTAGTTTAATTCTTGATTCCTAAAGTTTCGTGCAATTATTGAATTGAAATGATTTCTGATTTTCTGCATTTCTACAGAGTTTAATCGATTATTAATCGATTAAGTGAAAAACATTTTTCTGGCCTTAATCGATTAAATTGCAGGTTAATCGATTAAATCAGTTATTTTGGCTTAAAATTGAACTGTTTCTGAACCAATTTTGATTACTTTCGAAATTCGGGTATCGACGCTTAACCATTCTATTCACCCCCCCTCTAGAAGGTTATTTTTTCCGCTTGTTGGTTTCCAACAAGTGGTATCAAAGCTCGGTCGAATAAACCGAGTGTAAAAACTTTTTCGAAAAGATCCTTTGGAAACCATGGGCTCGAATCAAAACCCTTTTGGAGGTGAAGGTGCTGCAATAAATCGTCCCCCACTATTTAGCGGTGAGGGATACGCTTACTGGAAAGTAAGAATGAAAATTTTTATCCAAGCGATCGATATCGAAATTTGGAAAGCTATCGAAAAAGGTCCACACATTCCCTTTAGCGTAGTTGAAGGTGCTGCACAATTAACCCCTGAAGAAAAGTGGTCGGATGATGACAAAAAGAAAATTCAATTTGATTATAAAGCAAAGAATATCATCACCTCCGCTTTATCATATGATGACTTTTTTAGAGTTTCCCAATGCGCTAGTGCAAAGGAAATGTGGGACACTTTACAAGTGACTCATGAGGGAACTAGCGAAGTTAGGCGTGCTAGGTTGAATGTGTTAATGCGTGAGTATGAATTGTTTCAAATGCGGATGAACTGAGAATTTTCTATGGTCTAAGAAATCATATTCCGATCAATTGGTCACGATTTATCATTGATAGGATGTTAGTGGCTGCTGCTTCTACTGGTTCTGCTACTCTTCCATATGCTATGCATGTTACTAGACTTCTTGTGTACAATAGTGTTCCTATTGATAATGATGAAGAGGAACTTGTTATCAATGATTCAAATAGTCTTTCTGGTTCGGTTCTGCGTTCTCAAGGAATGGAAGAGTATCCTGAAGCAAACCACTGGATGTGGAAATCAGATGTTGCTAGGATTGACGAGGCTCGGAAAAAGGCTGAAGAGGATTTGGCGCGACACTTGGCTGAGATGGAAGCACAGGGTGGTGCTGGTCCGTCTGCTCCTCCGCCTTCCGATGGTATTAATATTGAAGAGTTTATGACTTTTCCTAGTGATGACCACGAGCAACAACCTCCACCACGGGCTGATACTGGTTTTGACTACCGTGCTCTTCATGATAGCCTCTCTGGACAGATCGATGAGCGTTTTCAGGCTATGGAGGCTAGGCAGCAGGAGCTGATTGAGCGTGGTTTCGCTGATATGACTGTTCGCCAGCAGGCGATGGAGGATCGTTTCTTTGGTGTTCTTGGGCGTCTTTTCCCACAGCCACCCCCATGATTTTCCTTGGATTTTCATCATGTGTTTTCATTATGTTTTGATGACTTATCTCTTGTGTTTATGGTATTTTGCTGTTATGTTTCTAGACTTGGGTTATTATGGTTCGTTGTGTTATCCGGTTGTATGGTTTTATGTTTTGTGACTATGATTTCAGACTTGGTTTATGTTTTTGGGCTATGTACTTTGGATATTTCAGCACTTATCTTGTGGATGCTATATGTCAATTATGGTTTATGCACATTTATGTGTTATGGTTTTGTGCTGGTTTCGTTTTAGCTCTTATACATTTTTTTATATAGTTTGAATTTTAGTCATGTTGCATTACTAATTCTCACCTTTGGCAAAGCATTATTGTTATATTTTTTTTGATTAATGCCAAAAGGTGGAGAAAGGTTGGATTGTTTGTTTTGTAGGTTGATTACACTTTTCCTAAGTGTGCTAACATTTAGGGGGAGTATGTGTTGATTGGTGATGGTTTTTCATTCATCAAAAAGGGGGAGATTGAAGACTTGGTGATGATTCAATTCAGTTTTGATGAAGACAATACGTTTTGGCCAACCTACAACAACAACAACAAAAGGACTAGTTTTTACCTTATTCATATAATTGTATTATTAATGTTTTATTATTTTTATTATATGAGTGTCGGTGGTAGAACTAGGATGAGTAATCTCAATTTGAACTTAAAGAATTTAATATGTTTGGAATTGAGATTATATTGATAGAGATTAAAGCTCAAAGTTTTATTAAAATTAATCAGTGAAAATTGCAAAATAAAAGAAAAGGTTTTTAGCAGTGTTTAATCGATTAAATATCAGATTAATCGATTACTAATCGATTAAGGAATCGTTTAATCGATTAAAAGCTGTTAAATCTGATACATTAAAAGCTTTCCTAATCAATGGGAAAAAGGTTACGAACCATTACTTTTGAAGAGAAATTTTTCACTACTTTTCAACATTCTATGAGCTAATATTCTTTCATAAACATACTCTCTATAAAAATCTTTTTGAATCTCAATTCTCCAACATAATTCATTCTTTTGTGTTTCAAATTTGAGATTCAAGTGTGCTTGAATGTTCTTGGTTGAATTCATTTTGTAACAAAGGGTTACTTCTCAAGATTCAACAAATCAACGATTCAATTGAAGAAATTGAAGGTGCAAGGTTGGAGCAACACCTTGGGCAATTGGAGAACTCATTGCTAAAAGCTTATACGGATTGAAAGCGACTTTCGATCAAAGACAAACGAGGAAGTTGAAATAAAAGATTTGGGGTAGACTCTATGATTTGGTACATCATATGAGATTGGGTTAGGATCGAGTGTGTGAGGATTCTAACTTACGTTGTATACTAATCTTTTATTTCATAGTGAAGCAAATCTCCCGAACCAGAGAGGGAGGACTGGATGTAGCTCATGGTGGTTGTGAGTGAACCAGAATAAAATCCTCGTGTGATCTTTTTTCTTTATGTTTTACGTTTTCGCGATTAAAATCAATCTTGTGAGAGTAATTGATTAGGATTAGATTGGGGAAAGTTAATTACGTATTCGTTATATTCTGTTTAATTGATTCGTGATTACTTGCCTTAGTTTAATTCTTGATTCCTAGAGTTTCGTGCAATTATTGAATTGAATTGATTTCTGATTTTCTGCATTTCTACAGAGTTTAATCGATTATTAATCGATTAAGTGAAAAACATTTTTCTGGCCTTAATCGATTAAATTGCAGGTTAATCGATTAAATTAGTTATTTTGGCTTAAAATTGAACTGTTTCTGAACCAATTTTGATTACTTTCGAAATTCGGGTATCGACGCTTAACCATTCTATTCACCCCCCCCCCTCTAGAAGGTTATTTTAGCCGCTTGTTGGTTTCCAACAGTGGTAAGTTCTGCGGGCCCACTAGAAACATACTGTCGCCCCCTAGATTGCAAATCGAGAACAGTGAGAGGGACTGGAGTGGGGCATTTTGTTTGCCACTGCGAGGCAGTGAGCCATGTTTATTATAAATTGATTGAGGCAGAGTCCTCCTGGTCTGGGACCATTTGTGTTGACAACTGTCGTGCCCGCACGGTAAAGGTCCTGTACTCCTGGTTGCTTCCGACTAGGTTGGGTGGATGACCGAGGAGATGTAGACGTGAGTGATAGCCGAGAACGGTATGAATGTCCAGATGATGTTTTATGGATCACGGATGAAAAGAGAGGTGTGAACTGATAAGACTAAAGAAAGTAAGTTGATGAAGGAAGGAAAGATGATAATAAGAGTGGTAATAATAATATAAGACACTAGTAATACTGTGTTTGATTATCGTGTGCTTGTATGTTGTATTGTGTGTTGTGTGGTCCTTCTATTTTACCTATCGTAATTCCACACCGTCGACGACTCATCGTTCGGATCGCTTACTTTCTCCTGTTCGTTGGCATATCGGTGCTGCTGGTATCTCAACAGGCAGACGGAACATCTCGTGGAGACCATCACTCTAAATGAATTGGAGTTGGAGATTAACGTCAACCGGAGAGCAAGTACAGAATTGACTACACTCTCGGGGACGAAGAAAGGGCGCAAGAAGAAAGGGAAGCTTCACTCGGTTATCTTCATCAGAGTAACGCAGCGGAAGCGATAGTAGTAGATTTAGTTTAAGTTATAAATTGTGTTTTGAGTCAAGGATTACCAAGCAATGTGCCACTTATGTAATACAGCTAAATTTAAATCCTTGTAAAGTGCTTTACTTGGGAAGGGAGGTCGATGTAAACTTTTGAAATCCATTATGAGTATTAATGTCCTTGAAACTAAATTATTTTATGAAGAGAAAAGTTTTATGAAAGGGACTGTTTTAGTAACAACTCGATTTTCAATAAAAGAACTTTTAGATACATCAAGGACTTTTCAACAATGTGTTACAAAAAAAAAATTTGGCCTCATTTATGGCAACTTTCAGTTAATTGTTTTGAGTACGAAAATCAGGCTGTTACAGAAAGGTATCAAAGCTATGGTAATCCTTAGTGGCCTTAAGCATGGGCTTACATGCTTTGCTTGTGTGTAACTTTGTGTGCTTGCTAGTGTAAGGATGGGAACCTAGGATTAAGTTCTCATAGTATATGAGACTTTGTTTGTAGTTTAGGGTCGGCTGTGTTAAGAAGCTGATGGTCCAATAATGTGGAAGGAAGTAGATCAAGTAGAAGGTGAATAGATTGGGACCCCTTAACCCTTGATGTCTCATTAGTGTTAGAAAAACCTCAATTTGTTGACTTAGACGTACCCTGTCCAAAGAGTAAATGGTGCCTTCAAGGAAATAGGATGTTCTTTCTAGAACCCCTGTTTGTTGAATTGCTTCAACAAAACAGTAGTAGTGTTAAAACTTGAACCTTTTCTTCATGAGCCTTACTGTTCACCCGTAACCTTATTGACCCTATTTAAGACTCTTCAGTCCAAATTGTGGAGTTCAAAGTGCCATAGTTACCCAAATAATTTAGGCTTGAACGGTTAAGGAAGGATGGATGGTTTAAATTAAGTAAGGATATAGGGTCATAATGGATTAGGTTATAAGTCTAAACAAAGTTGGGGAGTTATAAGAGGCGTATGTCACTGGTCCTTAAGGGAAATTCTGAGGAAAGTCTGAGGATTAGAACTACCTTATACCCTAACTAGAGGTTCAGATGATCAGAGGTGACGAGTTTGGTTGATGTTTAGGATGAATCTAAGGAAGTAAGTAAGCTTATATTATAATAGAGCCCCTTAAGATAGAGGAATAATGATAGACGAAACCCTTAAAGTTAGAAGGAGAACGGAAGAAAGGCATAATTATTGTGAGGTAATAGGAACCCGAGTTGTAGAAAATAGTGAATACTTAAGGATTTTAGGTGAAACCCTATGCTTTTGGAGACGTATGAATATTTGTTTGCTTGAATCCCCCTAAGTCCATACCTATGGTTGGACTTTTATGACGACAATCAGCTCAGGGAACGACATCTTCTTCGGTTAGCCCGTTGGACTTAACTTGATTCGACACGCGAATGGTTGAACGAGTACGACTCCTTCGTCTGAAAGCAACAAACGAGGAACACGACAAAGTGAACTAGACTAGCAAAAGGGAATACGACCCCAAAGCAAAAGAAGAATTTTCTCGGGTGAATCACAGTGACGTAAGAATTTTGTGCCTTGCTTCCCAATCCACAACGTATTTCTCGGGGACGAGAAATCTTTAAGTTGGAGAGAATGTAACACCCCGCAAATTCCTCGTATTAATTTAAAATACTAAAGAGATTTGTTTCTGGAAAGAGTATTTTCTTAAATAAATTTCATAATTCACGTTTTTTTCTTAAAGTAATGAGTGATTTTAAAAGAATGATTTTTTCAAGAAATAATGTTACGGTTTTTAAAGTTGATTTTTGGAAATGATTATATGACTGAAATTCTTCTAAAGAAATATTGAATTCTTCCATAAGAAATTATTTAATGAAATGGTGATTTGATTTCTAAAAATGTGTGTTTGATATTTTTGGGTGTTATTGTGATTTATATGTATGAATAATTTATATGCATATGTATGTTCGGTTTTGTATATATGTATGCCTAGGATCATGTGAAATTTGATTAGTGAAAAGTATATGATGATAAATGCATGAATGTATGATATGTGTGTGCATATGTGGGTAACGTGTAAGTATGAATGTGTATGTGAGAATATATGTGTGGGCCGTGTGTATGGATGTGAGTGTGAGAGAGAACCTAGAAATTTCCTAAGTGCTAACTAAGTGAACCAAGACCTAACAAAGTCCTAACCAAACCCTAACTAAGTGGATGGAAACCCTAAATATCAACCCACAAGTCAAAAGCCTAAGTGATCTCTAAGCACCTAATGTCCCCTATATTGTCCCCTTGGATTTGCTAAACTCCACCCATGCAAAATTTGGAAGAGCCAAATTTACCCCTCCCTCTAGAAGCTTGTGGCCGAGTTGAGTCAAGGGTAAAAGGGGGAAAGTCTAATGCTTTGGTCCTTGTCTATATATGGCCGAATGAGTGTGAAGAATTGGCCATTCCATTTTTTACTTCATCTATTTCTTCTTCATTTCCTTCACCTTCCAAAACACACTTAGTTGAGAGCAAAATCAAGCTCTCAACACACCCACACACCGAGAGAGAGAGAATGGCCGTGAGGAGGAAGAAGAGAGAAGAGGAGAAACCAAGCCTAAAACCCTAGAGTCTTCCTTGAAGAACCAAGATCTTAGAAGCTAGGAGATCAACCTAGTTTTTGGTGGGTATTTCGAATAAGCAAGGAGAAGTTGTAATAATCTTGATTTTCTTTGATTTGTAATTTTCTTTTCTTTTCTTTTCTTCCCTTGCATGTCTTATTTTATATTGGATCATGAACTTTTAAAGCTTGAAGAAGCTTGTAAACGTCTAACTACCGGATCTCATAACTCGTTTAAGGGTTTCATGAAAGATCTTAAAGTTTTTCAACACAAATCTTAAAGATCTAAAAAGTTTTGAGATTTTTGTAAAATTTAAAATGTATCTCTTTGCATGTAAACTCCTCAAAGCTTAAAAGAATTTATAAACGTCTAATCAACGGATTTCCTAACTCGTTTAAAGCTTTTCATAAGAGATCCTAAAGCTTTTCAAACTAAATCTTCTAAATCTAAAGGTTTGATGAGATTTTGTGAAGAATGAAGTGGATTTCTTTGAACGTTTAATTTTCTTGCTTACCGTGAGCTAAGATGTGTTTAAGAATTATTTGATAAATAAAAAAAAATCTAAATTTGGTTAATGGTAAAGTAAAAACTTTTGGTGTTGCATGTTAATTTAATGACGATTTTGGTTGATTTGAGTACATGCATGTATTGGTTGTACTTTGATCTTAGATTTTTGGGAATAAATAAACTAATCCACACTAGATCCTAGATTATATAATTCGGCCATGACTAAAGAAATTAGGTCTTGATGTTTTTGATGTGATCTATGTGGTTGCATGTTATTTCCATGATTAGAAAAATTGATTTAAGTGGTTAAAATGCTTTGATTTTTACTTGATTCTAATGAAACCTTGATTTTGGTTTTGATTCTTAATTCATTCATGAAAAAGTTTGATTCTTGAATCTTGCATGTGAATTCTAAATGAAAAGCTTTAATATTATGATGGTATGCATATTGTTTTGAATAAAAGATTTGATTTTCTTTAAATGTTCATCACGGTTTTACAAAAACCAAAGGAAATAAGCTTTTGAAAATTGATTTCTAACTTGATCTATGTTTAAGGTTCATGCATGTTAAAGATTTGAATTTTACTCTTGATTTTCGGTGGTACTGATGCCACGGTTTTATGCTTAAGAAAGGAAATGGTATTCTAAAAACCATATGTTTAAAAGAGCATCAAAGCTATGCTTGTGCCAAGATGGTGTTCGGCCTAGGTTAGATTTAATAGGTTAGGTTCTTTTCTTATGAGGTGACTTGAATTCATGATTATGTTTTGTGATTTAATGTTACGTAAATTATTTAAATTGTGTAGTGAATGTTTAAATTTCTATTTGGTTTTTGGATTAAAAATAGAAGAAATAAATGAACTAAAATGATTTGAGAAAAATTGTGTAATGGAATAGTGTGTGTGTGTGTGTTCGGTTGTGAATGAAAGAAAGAGTAAATAATCTTGTTGCATGGAAAAGAAAGTAGAATTTAGGTGCTGTAAATAAATCAAGTTGATTTATGTGGTGTAAATTTGTGATGTTTGATTTATATCTTTGTGAGTGAGTGAATGCCTAAGTGTTTGTTTGAATTAAAAATAAGTTAAATGATTAATCAATTACTTGTATGATTTCATTTACTCAAGTGTTGTTGTGATTATGTGTTAGTTTATGTTTGAAGTAAATAGTTTGTACCTTGGTTTGATGCATGAACGCCTAAGTGTTTGTGTTACGAACTATCTGGGAGATTGTACAATTGTCTTGATGATTGATTTGATTGATTATATGCTTGGTGAAGTGTTGCCTGTTGTGTATGTGTAGTTGATGTTTGAAAAATATGTGAAAATATAATCGGTTTTGAAATTAATTAATTGTAAAACAATTCTATTTGATTTAATTGAGATTTTTTAAATTGTGTTTGTGGCTGTCCAAAGTTGTTTTGTGATAAAAATTTGAGTTCTAAAAGTGTTTATTTGGAATAAAGGAGTTGTTTAAAGCGAAAAGTGTTTTTACGATGTTTTCGGGATTTTATCAAAATGATTTTTGTAAAATAATTCTTTGCTGTGCAGAATTATTTAAAATTTGTTTCTTAAACTTTGAAAATGTGTTCAAGTGATTTGAAGAGAAGTTTTCAAGTGATATTTAATTTAAGAAAAACCCGGAGTGAAAACGGGGCATTTTTCGGTGTTTTCGAATCTATCTATGGTGTTGTCCAAAGCGAACCAGCAACCAAACCAAATGATTTAAACTCTTTTATTAAATGTTTTCAAATGGTTTTAAAATAATTAAAGTGCTAGAAAATATGAGAAGTGTTTTGATAAAACAATACTGTTTTAAGTCTTTCAATTGAGAACGAAAAGTGTCATGAACTAAGAAAAGATTTTCATAATACACGTTATTAAAGTAAGAGTATTTTACTTAATACGAGGAATCAGAAGTGTTTAAGTTATGGAAGAGATTTTCATAATACAAGTTAATAACATGAGCGTATTTTATTTAGTACAAGGAATTTGAAAGACGAGGGATTGGGGCAGCCGGCAGCACAAAGGATCCGAGGCGACGGTACGCATTAAATTGCTGGACCTCAGGTGAGAGAGAATCTTTCCTAAGACACCGTGGTAGTTAGGTGATATATTAGGACGTTCCGTATCATCTCAAAGATCGGAACTTAATGGTTGGAGTCAGTAGTATAAGTGGCAATTGTTTGTGTTGTGTGGCCACTTATATGAAGGTGACAAAGACCACAATGTTATTGTGTGATATTGTGTGCATGCTTTTATTTATTTATTTAATTATGATAATTATTGCTACTAATTGTAATGAGTGAATGGCTGATGGACGTCTGTTACGTCCTGAGTAAGAAAATGAAAATAAAGAAAACAGAATAAGAAGTAAAGAGATAAGATGGATTAGAAAAGAGAGAAAGTTGAGATTGGGGAAGAATGAAAATAATGATGTTGAGAACGAGCCAGAGCTGGGGAGAGTGATGTTGTTTGATTTGAGATGTGGTTTGAGCGAAGCTGGGCTCCTTTTTGTTTTTGGTTTTAGTTTGAGAATTAATGTTGAGTTGAGCTTGCTCCTCCATTAACGCTCAGCATGATTTTAGACTGGGAACTAGTGTTGAGTTGAGCTTGCTCCTCCATTATCGCCCAGCAACGATGTGTTTTTGAAAAAGGATTTTTGAAAAGGAATTTTTGAAAAGATTTGGGGAAGGAGACTTTTCAAAAGAAGTTTTTGTAAAGAATTGTGGAAAGAAGTTTTTGGAAAAGGATTTGGAAAGCGGAATTTTTGAAAAGGTTTTGAAATGAGCTTTTGAAGAAATTTGTAAAACGATGTTTTCAAAGGAAATTTTATGAAACGATCTTTCTGGAAAAGTTTTATGAAAGGACATAATTTTGAGGAAAGTTTTGTGAATCAACCTTTTTGATAAAGCTTTTGGAATGACATTTTGGGAAATTAGTTTTGAAACAATATTTTTGTGAATGTTGGTGAGAATAGATTTTTATGTGAGAGTTTTCAAAAGGATATCTTGTGAAAGTTTATGATATGAAATTTTCCCAAAAAGTTCATGAGATGTGTTTTGAGGAAAGTAAGGTTGTTTTGAAAAGATTGTTTTGAGAAAAGATGTTGAAATGAGTTGATTTCGAAAAATGGAGAATGCTGAGAAAGTTTGAGAAATGAGATTGGAAATGGTGATGTGATCCCAGCTCTGTGCTATGTGTGAAACGATGAGAGAGAGGCTGTGCAAAGTTAGTGGTCGGGACTCATTGAAGGGATGCACGAAGGATGGGCCGACCTTAGGATAATTAAGAAGATTAAAAGACTTAAAAGACATACGCGGTGAGGCATGAGAGTGCGAAGTAGTGGAGAGGAAGAAACGATAAGTATCTGCGGATACTTAGGACGAGATTTCATTAGGGGAGGACGATGACGGTGAAACGTCAAGAAGTCTAGAGTATGTTTCTAGGCAGAACGAACTCCACATGTGGCGCACTAACGTGATGGGGACTGGGTCTAATGCCGTGGTAAGTTCTGCGGGCCCACTAGAAACATACTGTCGCCCCCTAGATTGAAAATCGAGAACAGTGAGAGGGACTGGAGTGGGGCATTTTGTTTGCCACTGCGAGGCAGTGAGCCATGTTTATTATAAATTGATTGAGGCAGAGTCCTCCTGGTCTGGGACCATTTGTGTTGACAACTGTCGTGCCCGCACGGTAAAGGTCCTGTACTCCTGTTTGCTTCCGACTAGGTTAGGTGGATGACCGAGGAGATGTAGACGTGAGTGATAGCCGAGAACGGTATGAATGTCCCGATGATGTTTTATGGATCACGGATGAAAAGAGAGGTGTGAACTGATAAGACTAAAGAAAGTAAGTTGATGAAGGAAGGAAAGATGATAATAAGAGTGGTAATAATAATATAAGACACTAGTAATACTGTGTTTGATTATCGTGTGCTTGTATGTTGTATTGTGTGTTGTGTGGTCCTTCTATTTTACCTATCGTAATTCCACACCATCGACGACTCGTCGTTCGGATCGCTTACTCTCTCCTGTTCGTTGGCATATCAGTGCTGCTGGTATCTCAACGGGCAGACAGAACATCTCGTGGAGACCATCACTCTAAATGAATTTTAGTTGGAGATTAACGTCAACAGGAGAGCAAGGACATAAGTGACTACACTCTCGGGGACGAAGAAAGGGCGCGAGAAGAAAGGGAAGCTTCACCCGGTTATCTTCATCAGAGTAACGCAGCGGAAGCGATAGTAGTAGATTTAGTTTAAGTTATAAATTGTGTTTTGAGTCAAGAATTACCAAGCAATGTGCCACTTATGTAATACAGCTAAATTTAAATCCTTGTAAAGTGCTTTATGTAACACCCTATAATTAATTACCCTTAATTCCCCTTATAATAAAATACGGACTTGAAAAATTCATTTTTTATTCATAAAAATCAACCGTCAAACGGACGGAGTTTTGTTTGTTTTTCGGACTAATCCAAAATTTAACATGTGATAAACAATTTCAAATAAACAACTACTAGCCAACAGGGCTTCAGATTATATTTTCTAAATCATATCAAGGCCCAATGGACCCCAAATCTATCAGAGTGCAATAATAAATCAGAGTATTAGCGGAAATACTAATTTTGAGTATTAAAACCAAAAGTTATAGCTTTAGCAAAACAAAACATCCTAAGCCTCATTTCGAAATATGCATATTAAATTTACATCAAAATAATATCAGAGGCTTAGGTCCATATTATACACTAAACCCATAACACCCTACTCTCCCTGTAAGGGAAAGTACTCCTGCTCGGCCGGGGGTTGTGCCAACTCAATCTCCGTACCTGTAAATGTAAGGGAGTGAGCATTGCACAAGAAATAGAAAGCAATTTCTAACTAGACATAACAACCCACTAGGTCAATCACAATTAGCAAATAAGCATAGAATCATATATTGCACACCATACTCATTTTATTATTTCCATAATCATTATTCATTCCAAATTTCCATTTTCATTATCCATTTCAGCATACATTCTCATTATTCATTTCAACATCCATTTCCATTATTCATTTCAATATCCATTACTTTCTAGTCTTGACACATATTTACTTTGTTTCGGTACATCACCTCAAAACAGAGGCCAATGTACAATTTCATTCAACACATTTATGACCTCAAAACAGAGGCCTACATTCATTCCCTTATTTAAATTATGTGTCCCTCAGGTCAGAGGTCAACACTTCAATTTCTTAATTCACGGTGTGTCTCTCAGATCAGAGGTCAACACACCAATACACATTTCATCCGGTGTCCCTCAGGTCAGAGGTCAACACTCAACTCATTATTTAATCTGGTGTCCCTCAGGTCAGAGGTCAACACCCATTCATTTCAATTCATATCGTGTCCCTCAGGTCAGAGGTCAACACATTTTAACATTTTATACATTTTGTGTCCCTCAGGTCAGAGGTCAACACTCAATCGTACTTCACCTCCACGCAGGAAGGTACCTCATACATTTGGCCTATGGGTACTTCACCTCCACACTGGAAGGTACCTCATACCATTGTACTTCACCTCCACACCGGAAGGTACCTCATACAACCACCTAGATTATACTTAAACATTATTCTCATTATTTGGCGCCTCAATTCAGAGGCCAAGATTTATTCACTTTCCAGTTCAATCAATCACAGCACATTTAATCACAACTAACCACAATCAATACATATTCATTCGTGTAATACCTTTATTCATTTCCTTTCTAAGTTATCACAATCATACCAAATAGTGTTCTCTTTTATAGCCCAACATTTAGATTCGCCCTTCATTTTAATTTTGCATATATCATCTTTTACTTTGGTCTACACATAATCATTTACTTCCGTTTCCTATATTCACAAGTTCATATTCATAAACCATGATCTTTATTCACAATTGATAATACTTAACATTTTTACTTATTTAACAATTAGATACAATTACGCGCATTTATCACATTTACTCGTTTTCATTCCATTTTCTTCCTATATCCATTTATTCCACAACACATACATATATTAGCTACCGAAATTAATTATCATTTAATTCACAACTTTACAACTAAGATCAATAATCATAGAATTCATTTATGACAACTTCATTATCACATTACCCAATTCCTCATGTAATTCCATTTAATCCCTATCCAAGTTTCATTTATCAAATAATTCATTTGTCATATTATTGGGTTTCCTTTTACTAGTCTTAACATCCAATCATCATGCATATTTAATTAATTCGAATTTCATATTTAATAATCTAGGGATTTATAATCTAATTTTCTCCCCTAAAACATAACCCTAACGAGTATTATATACTAACTAGAACCTACTCCCTAGAACAAGGCAAAGCTCACCATATCCACTCCCTTACCTCAAACACTTAAGGATAAGGAAAGTCCAAGTGTCCTATACTTGAGTTTGCCCACCAAGAGCCCAAAATCCACAAGAGAGTGATGGAACCTATTATAAAGCAACAAAAAGGGAGGGTTATTGCTCATTCCATGATTCTCAAACTAAACCCCATGGAAATCTTGAAGGTTCTATGCTTAGAAATGAAAACCTCCATGAGAGGGAGGAGAGAGAATGAGCTATGGAACTCCGGAGACAAAATTAGTTAGAAGTAAGAGTGGGAAATTCGTGTATCATGAATGAAATAAGGATAAAAGCATGAATCTAACTTACTTGGAGCTTGGAAGATTGAAAATCAAGATTGGGTGTTGATGTTCTTGAACCCTAACTCATGGTTATGCTTGAAGAGAGGGAAAAATAAGAAATTAATGGAGTTTGAGTGGTTATGAGTGATGGGGAACCAATATATGATAATGATTTGTTGTGTTTTTGGGTGGATTTTTGGTGTGGAAGAAGCTAGGTTTTTGAGGGGAAAAAAATCGCATAAGAAGAAAGGGGAAGAAAAATGGTGCGTATGGGGCTGGTCTGCTGGCTGCACCAGTTTTAAAACTGGTGCGCGCCTGGGCATGGTCGTGGTGCGCCTGGGCGCACAGCGTGATGCAGGACGAGGCGCGCGCGAGGCTGGCGCATCTGGTGCGGTCAGCTGGTGCGGGTCTGGTGCTGTTAGGGCTGGCTGGTGCGCGATCTGGTGCTGCTGATGCAGCCTGATGCGCCATTTTCCACATCTGATGCACACATGGCGCGCCTGGGCGCATGAAAGGCGCGCCTGGGCGAAAAACTCCCTGTGAGGATGCACCAATTGCACCCTGGTGCGCCTGGGCGTGCACCGGTGCGCCTGGGCGTGCACCGGGAATTTCAAACTTCGATTCGCCATAACTTTTTCGTTAATCGTCGGATCGGGCCCAAATTTTTAGACAAGCTTCTTAATCCCCTAAACTTCACATCCAACGGTGGAATTTAATTTCTTAGCATCCTATAATAAATTCCTAATTTTCTCTTTTCGGCTAATTTCTAACATTTAAAACGCCGACTTAACCCCCGATTTCGCTTAGATAATTTTGCCCAATGCCACACATGTCTCCTATACAACCCCTAGTACTCATAAATACTACTCTCTTATCACCCAAAATTCTTTAAGCAATTTATTCAGTTATTTCTTGGGTATTAAACAATAATTTCATTTAAATAAAACTTAGGATGTTACAATTCTCCCCCACTTATTGGAATTTCGTCCCCAAAATTCCGTTCAATTCCTTCAAATGGAGAACCATCCCAACAAGGGTTTTCTAAACTACGATGCACTCTGCACTAGGTTCTACTCCCCCACTTTGAATCGGCATACTACCTTGCTTAAGTACGCCACCAGACTCATGCGTCCAATGAAGAATACAACTCGTGGTTTAGTTTGGTTAGACTAGAAGCAAAATGCTCTAAGGTTTTTGGGGTTTACTCCGATGTCGGTCAAACATTGCAAGAGTTCTAATCACAATCTATCTGGTGATCTACACTTAGGCATTATTCTTAAGTCCTAAGCAATCACACTCATTGACAAGTAAACAGTTAGCAATTACCTGACAATCAAATTCAAATAGGTTCATTATTCTTGAAAAATCAAATTCCTTTCTTGACGAAAAACCATTTTGATTTGTTTTACGCAAAATTCTTAGGAAAAGATTAAATCAGAAAAATTTATTTTTACACTTTCAAACTTTGACATGTTCATGCTAAATAGCTTGGATGAAGTTCCAAAAACAAATTTCATAAAGCAAGGCATATCTTTATGTAAAGGATTTTCTCCATCTAATTTCGGGAGATTTAGGTGAAGGATTATAACCTTCCTCAAATTAGCAAACTCAATGAGAATGGGAGTATGTGGTTTACTAGAAAATTTATTTCGATGATTCTCAACAATCAAAATAGTCACATTCCCTTTGACTTTGCGTTTGACGATTAAGCTCCATTCCGAATCGAGTAAAGTCACATAGAAGGGTTCCTATTTAATCAGCATGGGGATCGATTAAAAGAATAAATTAGTTCACCGCTTGATTACTTAGGAATCCTTGGTTGACTCACTAGCTTTTCAAAATTTCTCTACACAACTTAGTACTCAATTTGGAAGAATTTATGGTTCCATTAGAACAGAAAAATTCATTTTTGAATTCAATTTCAAAACATGAAAATTCATTGGGGTTACTATCACGCTTGAAAAATAAGTCGAATGGTTCCTGATTTTTGAAATGATTATGCTTGAGAACCAAGCGATTTGTTGATAGCAACACCATTCCATGAGGATGTTTGCGAAAGGTTTTATGCTCCAAACAATTTTCATCATGCACATGTTTCAGACAATAACAATTATCATTAAAATGCAAAATTCATCGTGTAGGAAAACACAAGACAATACATAGCATCGCATTCATTCATTTCTAAACACATAACCTAGCTCTATTCAATCACTTTGGATTTTAAGCACCTAATGCCTAATCTTAGGACTATTACTATGTACTATCTAGGGGTTTCTTATATTCAATTCTAGATGTATAAATACTAGCACTCTATCATAGCTAACTAGGATTCTTAACTAGCTACTCCTCTTATCTTAAGACAAGGCAATACTTCCTATACTTCCGTTGCGCAACTCTGATTCTAAAATGCTTACGCATACGGAAACCTATGACAAGGACCTCTAATCCTGATAAATTTGGGATCTCCCTAAATTCCCAAAATACTCGCCGAAACTTAAGGACAGGATGATGATATCCCCCAATAGATGTACACTTGAGGTGATCAGGCTCAATCATACATCATATTGGTGATAAGACCATTCTCGTCTCACTTAAGTTTGAAACACATATCCTATTAGTTTTAAAATGTTGAAATTTTGTTTTGTGTGTCATATTTAGAATTGGTTTACTTGGCACGAAACTAAAGATCATTTCCTCCCGATGGGGTAGCAATTTAGTGCTCTTGCCCGTTGGGGTGTCGCTTTCCTTAGTCTCGTCATTCATCCAATTCTAAATATGCTTCCTTGCTTTCCACAAGATTTCAAGTTTAGCATGGTAAACTAAACATAGTTGGAGTGGACTTAGAAAAATTTTCCAATGCTTACCATGCTTCTCGAAAGAAATCATCAGATACTAATCGCGTTTCTCAATATACTTAGCAAACTTAAAAGAATTTAAGCTACTCGCTATCCTAGACTCAGCAACTATTCCTATTATCATGCTAACAATAATACCTAACTAAATCACAAAGCAGTTTGATATCAGACTACCAGTTACTCGCTTGATGAGTAACTACAGGAGTAGTAAGTTACTCCAATGGGCCGAGGAAAAACTGCTCTGATACCATAGTGTAACACCCTATAATTAATTACCCTTAATTCCCCTTATAATAAAATACGGACTTGAAAAATTCATTTTTTATTCATAAAAATCAATCGTCAAACGGACAGAGTTTTGTTTGTTTTTCGGACTAATCCAAAATTTAACCTGTGATAAACAATTTCAAATAAACAACTACTAGCCAGCAGGGCTTCAGATTATATTTTCTAAATCATATCAAGGCCCAATTGACCCCAAATCTATCAGAGTGCAATAATAAATCAGAGTATTAGCGGAAATACTAATTTTGAGTATTAAAACCAAAAGTTATAGCTTTAGCAAAACAAAACACCCTAAGCCTCATTTCGAAATATGCATATTAAATTTACATCAAAATAATATCAGAGGCTTAGGTCCATATTATACACTAAACCCATAACACCCTACTCTCCCTGTAAGGGAAAGTACTCCTGCTCGGTCGGGGGTTGTGCCAACTCAATCTCTATACCTGTAAATGTAAGGGAGTGATCATTGCACAAGAAATAGAAAGAAGTTTCTAACTAGACATAACAACCCACTAGGTCAAGCACAATTAGCAAATAAGCATAGAATCATATATTGCACACCATACTCATTTCATTATTTCCATAATCATTATTCATTCCAAATTTCCATTTTCATTATCCATTTCAGCATACATTCTCATTATTCATTTCAACATCCATTTCCATTATTCATTTCAATATCCATTACTTTCTATTCTTGACACATATTTACTTTGTTTCGGTACATCACCTCAAAACAGAGGCCAATGTACAATTTCATTCAACACATTTATCACCTCAAAACAGAGGCCTACATTCATTCCCTTATTTAAATTATGTGTCCCTCAGGTCAGAGGTCAACACTTAAATTTCTTAATTCACGGTGTGTCTCTCAGGTCAGAGGTCAACACACCAATACACATTTCATCCGGTGTCCCTCAGGTCAGAGATCAACACTCAACTCATTATTTAATCCGGTGTCCCTCAGGTCAGAGGTCAACACCCATTCATTTCAATTCATATCGTGTCCCTCAGGTCAGAGGTCAACACATTTTAACATTTTATACATTTCGTGTCCCTCAGGTCAGAGGTCAACACTCAATCGTACTTCACCTCCACGCAGGAAGGTACCTCATACATTTGGCCTATGGGTACTTCACCTCCACACTGGAAGGTACCTCATACCATTGTACTTCACCTCCACACTGGAAGGTACCTCATACAATTTGGCCGGTGGGTACTTCACCTCCACACCGGAAGGTACCTCATACAACCACCTAGATTATACTTAAACATCATTCTCATTATTTGGCGCCTCAATTCAGAGGCCAAGATTTATTCACTTTCTAGTTCAATCAATCACAGCACATTTAATCACAACTAACCACAATCAATACATATTCATTCGTGTAATACCTTTATTCATTTCCTTTCTAAGTTATCACAATCATACCAAATAGTGTTCTCTTTTATAGCCCAACATTTAGATTCGCCCTTCATTTTAATTTTGCATATATCATCTTTTACTTTGGTCTACACATAATCATTTACTTCCGTTTCCTATATTCACAAGTTCATATTCATAAACCATGATCTTTATTCACAATTGATAATACTTAACATTTGTACTTATTTAACAATTAGATACAATTACGCGCATTTATCACATTTACTCGTTTTCATTCAATTTTCTTCCTATATCCATTTATTCCACAACACATACATATATTAGCTACCGAAATTAATTATCATTTAATTCACAACTTTACAACTAAGATCAATAATCATAGAATTCATTTATGACAACTTCATTATCACATTACCCAATTCCTCATGTAATTCCATTTAATCCCTATCCAAGTTTCATTTATCAAATAATTCATTGTCATATTATTGGGTTTCCTTTTACTAGTCTTAACATCCAATCATCATGCATATTTAATTAATTCGAATTTCATATTTAATAACCTAGGGATTTATAATCTAATTTTCTCCCCTAAAACATAACCCTAACGAGTATTATATACTAACTAGAACCTACTCCCTAGAACAAGGCAAAGCTCACCATATCCACTCCCTTACCTCAAACACTTAAGGATAAGGAAAGTCCAAGTGTCCTATACTTGAGTTTGCCCACCAAGAGCCCAAAATCCACAAGAGAGTGATGGAACCTATTATAAAGCAACAAAAAGGGAGGGTTATTGCTCATTCCATGATTCTCAAACTAAACCCCATGGAAATCTTGAAGGTTCTATGCTTAGAAATGAAAACCTCCATGAGAGGGAGGAGAGAGAATGAGCTATGGAACTCCGGAGACAAAATTAGTTAGAAGTAAGAGTGGGAAATTCGTGTATCATGAATGAAATAAGGATAAAAGCATGAATCTAACTTACTTGGAGCTTGGAAGATTGAAAATCAAGATTGGGTGTTGATGTTCTTGAACCCTAACTCATGGTTAAGCTTGAAGAGAGGGAAAAATAAGAAATTAATGGAGTTTGAGTGGTTATGAGTGATGGGGAACCAATATATGATAATGATTTGTTGTGTTTTTGGGTGGATTTTTGGTGTGGAAGAAGCTAGGTTTTTGAGGGGAAAAAAATCGCATAAGAAGAAAGGGGAAGAAAAATGGTGCGTATGGGGCTGGTCTGCTGGCTGCACCAGTTTTAAAACTGGTGCGCGCCTGGGCATGGTCGTGGTGCGCCTGGGCGCACAGCGTGATGCAGGACGAGGCGCGCGCGAGGCTGGCGCATCTGGTGCGGTCAGCTGGTGCGGGTCTGGTGCTGTTGGGGCTGGCTGGTGCGCGATCTAGTGCTGCTGATGTAGCCTGATGCGCCATTTTCCACATCTAATGCGCACATGGCGCGCCTGGGCGCATGAAAGGCGCGCCTGGGCGAAAAACTCCCTGTGAGGATGCACCAATTGCACCCTGGTGCGCCTGGGCGTGTACCGGTGCGCCTGGGCGTGCACCAGGAATTTCAAACTTCGATTCGCCATAACTTTTTCGTTAACCGTCGGATCGGGCCCAAATTTTTAGACAAGCTTCTTAATCCCCTAAACTTCACATCCAACAGTGGAATTTATTTTCTTAGCATCCTATAATAAATTCCTAATTTTCTCTTTTCGGCTAATTTCTAACATTTAAAACGCCGACTTAACCCCCGATTTCGCTTAGATAATTTTGCCCAATGCCACACATGTCTCCTATACAATCCCTAGTACTCATAAATACTACTCTCTTATCACCCAAAATTCTTTAAGCAATTTATTCAATTATTTCTTGGGTATTAAACAATAATTTCATTTAAATAAAACTTAGGATGTTACACTTTACTTGGGAAGGGAGGTCGATGTAAACTTTTGAAATCCATTATGAGTATTAATGTCCTTGAAACTAAATTATTTTATGAAGAGAAAAGTTTTATGAAAGGGACTGTTTTAGTAACAACTCGATTTTCAATAAAAGAACTTTTAGATACATCAAGGACTTTTCAGCAATGTGTTACAAAAAAAAAAAAAATTGGCCTCATATTTGGCAACTTTCAGTTAATTGTTTTGAGTACGAAAATTGGGCTGTTACAAAATATAACGACCCAGAGAAGTGAGAACGATAGAGAGTTTAAGAGTGACAAACAAAGGGCGTCCTGTTATTTTCCCTTTACTCTTAGTTTGTTGTGCGCTTCTTCTGCGGCAATATCCCATCTCTTATACTCTCTCCCAAACACGTAATAAAAGAGACCATTGATTTCACTAAGTTTACGAACTCATTTACACTTATTGTTATTTTGCTTTAGAATTACTTTTTCCTGGCAGAAATAGTCTCTCTCGGCAACGTTGGGTCATCAATTTCTTCCATGTTTTCCCTTCTTATTTTTCAATTCAATTTCAGTTTCATATTTTACCGTACTTGTTGAGATTTGTTTCTATGTTTGTCTTGTGGGTTTGATTTTTCCAACCAAATCAGTATGAATGAATTTGAGCCCTTTTGTTTTAGCTTTTTTCAAAAAAATAAAGAAAGTGATTTTTTGTTAAGGAAAATCCACATGCGCATTTTTTTGGTTGGCCTTAAAAAAAAGAAGAAACTGAAATTAGTTTTTTTTTTAAAGAAAAATCCAAAACCAGTTTTTTATGTAATAAAGCATGATTTTTGAAAAACAAAACCTGTTTTGTATGGAAAATCTGTTCTTATAAATTAGTTTTTTTTTTTAAAAAAAAATCCATTTTAAAAAACTGGTTTTTATCCAGTTCTTGCTAAATCCGGTTTAAAACCGTTTTATATTATGAACCAATTTAGAACCAGTTTAGAATTGGTTTAGAACCGATCCATATCCAGTTGCAAAACTCAAACCAGTTTGGTTAATTATCCAAACCAATTAATATGGTTTATTGGAGTTTTGGATCAGTTTTAACCAAAAACTGTTCCATTAACACCCCTACAGCCCTACTTATCATTTAAATTTTAAATAAGTAAAATACTAAATCATTAGTTGTTAATTGCTAAAAATAGCATTGAAAATGTTAATAACCAAAGGCAAAAGTGAATTCCATAATCCTTACCTCAAAGAATCATGTGCTATTGAATCATTGTTATTGTCATCAAATCATAACCATGAAAAAAATCAAATATTTGCGAGGTTATATCTGATAAAGCAAACAAAAAATTAAAAAGCAAACACAAAACATGGTTATATCTGATAAATCTGAAATACTAAAATAGTGCACACTACCTTAATATAGAGAACCACCTCTTACTCCCTGAAACTCAAAAATCAAGCATAAATTGCCATCGTCGTCGACAACAATCTTCAGATCTCGATTTAGCTTCAGATCTCGAGAGGATGAGGCGAATGTTTGGCAACGTGAATGACAAACAACAATAACATCAAATTAGAAAAAGAACCACCGCTTGAAACCCCACGATCATGTGGCCGTCGCCGCAAATCCTCCATTGCTACAAACCACCCATACAAAATTAGGAATATTAAGGAAAAACCACTTATCAAAACCCTGATTAGAAAACAAAAACCTAAATAAAAAACCCAAAGAAATAGAAAGTGAGGAGAGGCTATTTGGTTTCCCCAAATCATGTGATGGTCACATGTTGTTTAGAAAAAAATAAAAAATAAAACTTAATGCAAATTGGGCTAAGCATGTGAGAAGTGTAACATCCTGTTATTTCTAATATCTCCAGCAAAATAATTAAATGATTTAATATGATGTTTTCAATATTTGAGTCTCGGAATAAAATTCTGATTTCATCATTATATTTGAAATACATTTTCTAATCAAAATAAGTATAAATTTGTTATCATACGTTTTCCAAAAATAAAGTAGTACATTTATTTAGTTTAATTAACATTTTGACAGGGAGTTCAAGTGGCAAGTCTTAGAGACATTTTTATAAATAGTTTCTTCAGAATAATATGTTTAACTTGATATTTTGAGCGTCCCTGTAAATTTTCATAGTGTTCGGAGGCTGTTTTATTTTTAGCCTCTGGACTGGTTTAATATATTACCGGTTTAAGTTATATATAACAGTCTTCTACTTCAGAATTTTAAATATTATATATTATCAAGATTTAGAAAATATATTTAATTTTGAATTTCGATAATTTTTCTTACGCAATAGCAATCCGGAGGGATCGGTAACTTTATTATTTTTCAATCAGTTTTGAGTAATTCAAAATACAATATTGTTTTACCTAAACTTATTTTATTTTTAGTATCATCTAACTTTTAGTTATAATCCAAAATACCTACACATATTTACCCACAAATATATATATAAATATATATTTCTCAAGTAATACCCAGACCCCAACCCCACCGTTAAAAAAAGAGAGAGAGAGCGTGGCCAGTAAGCCACCATGTGACAATAGAGAACTCATCAAAAGAGATAGAATATTGTGAGAGAGTGAGAACGTCAGATAGAGAGAGAAGCATTAGAAGGAAAGAAATAGAATTAGATAGAGTAGCAGCATCAGAGAAGAGAAAATAGAGAGCGAATGGCTACGAGAGTGCGACCATGAAGGGAGAAGTTTTAGTTTTTTTCAATCTTTTCGATCCAATAACTCAAGATCCAACCATCAAATCTCAAATCTTTTTAAGGTATATAATTTCCTCAACTCCCTCTATCTATCTACCTAATTTATTTGACGATCCGTTAATATTTTTATTATCCCTATATTTTCAAATAAAAATATGTTTTAGGGAGAAGTGATATATTTTTATTATATAATGATATATATTTATTATTTTGACAAAAATGAATTTATTTGATATATATATTTTAATGTTATATTTAGTTTTATCATATGTCCCTATTTAGATCCAACTCGCTATTGACCTTGATCCTGGAGCAAGTTGCGGATTTAAACGTGGCTCTATCATTATTGCTAGGATTTTCAGGTAAGGGGAGTCTCTATTCCACACTTTGGGTTAGGGATAGTTAGGGTTTATAATAGGATTTGAATTTAATAGTTGAGTTGGGTTGTGGGAGCCATATTAGGATGTGATTAGAATTAATGAGGGGTGGTTGTTGTATATTGGTTAATTTTGTTATTATGGAAACTGTTTATGTATAATCTTTTCGTATATTATTTAAGTAGGAAGTGAAGAACCCTAGGGAGGTGATTTATTTTAAAGCACTCTGAGACATACCTGAGTATGTCGACTGATATGTGTTGATAATTTATTATGTTCTCAAAGTGTCGTATGTGTGTTAATTTGAGCTAATGCTGGACAGTGGGAGAAGTGAATGGCTAGTTACAATAGGAAGGTTAATGGGAATAGGAAAAGGAGAGGAAAGACAATGGAAATAGTAATGATAGAAGAAGTGTTATTGATATGTAACTTGAATAGGAATTAAGGTTACGAGTGGATTATATGATAATAAAGGAAAATGGGTGTAAAGGTTAATTGTTGAATGTGATAGAATATGGTTATAAGTGTTAATATTGAATGCGGTCAAATACAAATTGTGGAATGTGACCCTAAATGTGAATCTCTGGAATTGTTTTTGATTATGAATGATAAGTGTTATTTATGAGTTATGTGTGTGATTATTTGGAGAATGTTTGTGATTTTAAATTATAAATGAATGGACTGGATTGTTGACTATTGAAAATGGTAAATGTAACTTAAGTGGAAATTGATCGGTGGGGCCCGGAACACTAGGTACCCGGCTAGGTGTTCCAATTACCTGTTAGGGTCAATTACCTGCTAGGCCAATTACCCATCAAGCCAAACCGCCCTGTAGGCGCCGGGTGACCAACAGGATCAGTTTTCCACACTAATAATTGGAATAATTAATGAATTGGTAAAAGTACATAGTCCTACAGGTGATGGTCTGGATGGGTGTAAAGTCTTGGGCAGGTGTTCTAAGTCCCTAGACAGGTGTTCCAATTACCTAGCGGGTATCCAAATCCTAGTGGTGTACGGTAAAAAGGGAAGTTTTTGCAGATCACTGTCTGTGGTTGCTTATACTGTGTGTGTAGATCTCTGCTTGGGGTTACACACATTAATGGAAAGGTAAAAAGGAAAAAAGAAAGTTTATGTAGATCTCTGTTTGGGGTTACATAAATGAGATGGGGTGTTTGCAGATCACTATTTGTGGTTGCATACACTGTGTGTAGATCTCTGTCTTGGGGTTACACACAATTGTAAGGTATAGATCTCTGATTTGAGGTTACACTTAATGGAAAAAGGAATTAAAGGAAAAGGTAATGAAAATGGATAAAGGAAATGAAAATGGAATTGACAAGGGAATTAAAGGGAGTAAATAACCAACATGGTAATGGAAGGATTTAGGAAAGGAAAAGGAATAATGGAAACGGATATGGATATGTATGTATTAATGGGAATGAATAAAGTGGTTGATCTCTGACTTGACTTGATTGTTATGCTTAAGTTTATATTATGAACTTTATATTATCTGCTGATTCACTGTGTTGTGAAAATGTCTCATCCTTATGTGGTTAACATTTTAGGTGATTGCTAAGGAGCTTGTGGATAAGAGCGTCGCAGCGGAAGACTGAAAAGAAGGAAACTTTATTTTTGTGCTACAATATTGTAAATGGATGCCCAAAATTATTTGTAAATTTGATTTGTGAAAAGAATTTTTTAAGTACATTATTTTAATTATAGACTTTTACTTGCTATTTTGTAAATAAAAATTGGGATGTTATATTTATGGTATCAGAGCAGTTCCTTCCTTTCGACCTGAGGGAAAGTTGTCCCGCTCTCGCTGCGAACACTCTCATTTCAAGCTTCTTCTCTAAAGGTGAGACTCATATAAGTGGAAATTTTATTGATAAGCGGTAATTGAGTTAGTTTATGTTTGAAAATGGGAAATACCAACAAGTGTCAAACTAAGAAATTTTATATGAAAAGGAAAGGAGAAAGGAATTCTTTGGAACCTAAGCGGATCCTTTAGGGATTCAAAGAATTGCATATTGCAAGTGTTTACCCAATTGCAAATAGGAAACTTAAGTGGTTCATGATGAACTTGTTTAAGGGTGAAAAATTTCAGGTTTTGAGTTAATCGAGAGTCGAAGTTTCTTACAAAGGAAATTTTGCTAATCAAAACGAAGTACAGAAACTTAGACTGGATGGCGAGGGCTATTACCACTGATGGAATGTAGTGTCGGAACTGGCCAATCCGATGTTGCATTTATCGAGAGGTGATGTCATCAAAATCTAGGAGTTTGTGCACTATCGTAAATTAGTAAATGATTTCCTATGTATAAAACTTTTGTGTTAGTTATTTTGTTCCTCTTTGCTTTGTTATTGTATTGTGTATGTTTTGAATGCGTGTTTGTTGAGTGGTTTGATGCCAAAGTAATTGGACGAATAATTTGAAATGAAACCGCATGTAGTAAATAATTTTTGTCCTCGATACTAATCCACTCGAGTGATAAAATTCACATCGATTAGACTAGTATCTAAAATAACTAAAAATAATGTTTAAAATTAAATTAATGGTCGGTTCCATAGCTAATCAGGATTCAAGTGACTGTGACACCAAATGGAAAATAAGAATCGAGTACCGATTGATCGGATTCAAACCCTGAACCATACCAATTTGATTTATAAACATAAAAGAAACTTTTTTGCTCAATCTGGAAGCGGTTCGAACTCAACCGAAAGGTCCTCGAAATATGTTGATGTGTGGAATAGTTTAGCATTAAAGTAAGCGGAAGGAAATTGGAGGTGGAACCATAAAAATCAAAATAACCTATCAACTCGATACTAATCTAACCGAGTGATTTAGTTCACATCGACTAGATTAGAATCCACGAAAACAACAAAAATATTTCTGTTGAACCCATAGTTGGTTCCACCACTAATTTAATTCCGATAACGTTAATACTAAACGAAAGATAAGTTGGAGCTTCTAACGATTGAACTTGAACCCCGAGTTACAATAATAAAATTTTATAAGGGAAAGAGGTATATTTAATCGAGATAGGGGTTTTAATTCAATCGAAAAGTGCCCGAACCGAATTTTAACTAGATTGTTACTAGTATAGGTGTGTATATGTTTATACGTGGATTGCTTCTTTAAAGTGAATTTTATTTGATGCTTGTGGGTGAATATTATTATGATGGTTTGTTTAATGATGTGAGTGTTTAAAATAAATTTCAAAATGTTGCACCGGGCCACAATCATTCCAAATGGATCGTGAGGTCGCACGACAAATTTTCAAGAAATAGTAATAAAAGCAAGGATTCTTAAGTAATCGAGGAGTGAATTAACTCAATTGTTTTAACCAAGTCACACTTCGATTAAATAAAAACTCTTCCTAGGCGACTCAAATCAATTCGGAATGAAACTCAATTTTAAAACTTGAAGCCAAAGGGAATGTAATTGTTTCAACTTTTGAAAATGAACTAAACTATATTTTTCCAAGTCCAAGACATCTTCCTTTTCTTTGAGTTTGCCAATCTTGAGTAATCTTTCACTCCTTCATCTAGGTTCTTACGGAATTAGATGGAGGTAGCTCTTTATGGTGATGTGAACGATTGAAAGTTTTATCGAATTGTTTTTTTCAAATGAAACTAATTGTTCCTCATCAAGGGAGGAACCCAATTTCTAAAAGAATTTTGTTTTTGTAAATGTATAATTGTTTTTCTAAGTGTTTCACTAGTATGGGATCTTCTTCCTAAATTTTAAATCCCCATACCTAGTGATTATTCAAACCAAGGATCTAAAAATCTTTTGTTTGTGGCTAGGTGACTGTTGGGAAAATCAAGGTTTTTACTTAAAATGGAAAACTAAGTTTTTGGGTGTAGGAATTTTGATCGACTTTGAAAATTTGACATAAGCACCCTAAGGTTGAATCATTGTTTCATGTAACATTTCAAGCGAATTGGAGCAAGTTAATGTTTTAAATGAAGTGAATTTAACGTGCTCTGATCGGTTTGACAATTTTACACAACCTTGGGCTAAGTGTAGGTGATGTCCCTTTAAAATTTTAAGGCCAATTGGAGTTTGTCTACTATTTTTAAGTGAACTTGACGTAGGTTCACCCCCGACAATTACAACTCTTTGATAAAGTGGTCGTTGGGTCAAAAGTGAATCTAATGAATTCAGATTGATATGAAAATTTCTAATAATTATCTTTCACATGTAGGGACACCACTTGCACAATTTTCATAGCATTAGAGAATTGAATCGATGAAAATGTATTTTTGGTTGCAAGCTATGCAAATCCTATTCCCCGAACCCCTTTTTAACCGATTTTCAAAAGTGTGATGATTGTTATGAATGTGTGTGTGTAGAGGTAGGATTTAGCCCTAAGTTAGACAAGGTTTAGCTTAGAAGGAAGTAGGGTGGAGTCTTGTTGTGTTTGAAATGTATGCTGAAGTGGAATGTTGTGTATATTTGAATGATATCTATGTGATTTATGTTTGTTTGATTGCTGAATGTGGTTGTTTAGGGTCTAGGAATAGGATATAAGTGGTAGGTTTTGGAGCTAGATTAAAATTAGCCAAATCGGGTATTAGTGTTTAGGGCATAATAGAACCCTTTCCAAACCTTCGAAGTAGAATTTCGAAAGAAACTCAGTTGATCTTAGAAATCATTCCCAACTTCCTTGTGAAGTTAAACCTGGGTTTAGGATCCAAGATCCTTTGGGAGTCTTGCTAGAGGGACTCCTGAAATAGTTAATCGAGAGAAGTGTAAACCTTAGCAAACCTGATAGAGTCTCCACGTCGAGACTAACCAAATCAAACCATTGTCGGTACTCTTCAATGAGTGCAAGAGTCTAGTGGCGTACTCATGCTGAATGGTATGCCAATTCCAAGTGGGGGAGTAGAACTAAAGTAAAGTAAGTTGCATAGCTTAGAAACCCTTTTTCCGGGATGGTTCTTCAATTAAGGATTCTGAGCGGAATTTCGAGGACGAAATTCCCATAAGTGGGGGAGAATTGTAACATCCCGTTATTTCTAATACCTCCAGCAAAATAATTAAATGATTTAATATGATGTTTTCAATATTTGAGTCTCGGAATAAAATTCTGATTTCATCATTATATTTGAAATACGTTTTCTAATCAAAATAAGTATAAATTTGTTATCATACATTTTCCAAAAATAAAGTAGTACTTTTATTTAGTTTAATTAACATTTTGACAGGGAGCTCAAGTGGCAAGCCTTAGAGGCATTTTTATAAATAGTTTCTTCAGAAAAATATGTTTAACTTAATATTTTGAGCGTCCCTGTAAATTTTCATAGTGTTCGGAGGCTGTTTTATTTTTAGCCTCTGGACTGGTTTAATATATTACCGGTTTAAGTTATATATAATAATCTTCTACTTCAGAATTTTAAATATTATATATTATCAAGTTTACTTCAGAATTTTAAATATTATATATTATCAAGTTTAATATCAAGACTTAGAAAATATATTTACTTTTGAATTTCGATAATTTTTCTTACGCAATAACTATCCGGAGGGACCGGTAACTTTATTATTTTTCAATCAGTTTTGAGTAATTCAAAATGCAATATTGTTTTACCTAAACTTATTTTATTTTTGGTATCATCTAACTTTTAGTTATAATCCAAAATACTTACACACATTAACCCACAAATATATATATATAAATATATATTTCCCAAGTACTACCCAGACCCCAACCCCACCGTTAAAAAAAAAGAAAAAGAAAAGAGGGCGTGGCCAGTAAGCCACCACGTGACAACAGAGAAATCATCAAAAGAGATAGAATATTGTGAGAGAGTGAGAACGTCAGATAGAGAGAGAAGCATTAGAAGGAAAGAAATAGAATTGGATAGAGTAGCATCATCAGAGAAGAGAAGATAGAGAGCGAATGGCTACGAGAGTGCGACCATGAAGGGAGAAGTTTTAGTCTTTTTCAATCTTTTCGGTCCAATAACTCAAGATTCAACCATCCAATCTCAAATCCTTCTTAGGTATATAATCTCCTCAACTCCCTCTATCTATCTATCTATCTATCCGTCAATATTTTTATTATCCTTATATTTTCAAATAAAGATATGTTTTAGGGAAAAGTGATATATTTTTATTATATAATGATATATATTTATTATTTTGACAAAAAAGAATTTATTTGATATATATATTTTAATGTCATAATTAGTTTTATCATATGTCCCTATTTAGATCCAACTCGCTATTGACCTTGACCCTAGAGCAAGTCGCAGATTTAAACGTGACTCTATCATTATTACTAGGATTTCCAGGTAAGGGGAGTCTCTTTTCCACACTTTGGGTTAGGGATAGTTAGGGTTTATAATAGGATTTGAGTTTAATAGTTGAGTTGGGTTGTGGGAGCCATATTAGGATGTGATTAGAATTAATGAGGGGTGGTTATTGTATATTGGTTAATTTTGTTATTATGGAAACTGTTTATGTATAATCTTTTCGTATATTATTTAAGTAGGAAGTGAAGAACCCTAGGGATGTGTTCTGTCGTAGGATTACGATACTTAGACAATTCGGCTAAGAATCCAGCAATCCCACTTTTGATGTCAGACTTGAAATGAGCACCTTGAATACCAAGATACACACTCTCTTGTCGTTCTTAATTTGGGGGGTGGTGTGTGTGTCTGTGTGAGATGAGTTAGTTCATACCTGCTTGCTTACCAGGTAATATATACGCATACCAGCAATAACCGAATTGATGGCCGCTTTCATGTGGCAGGTAAGATTCCTCCCGAACGGCTCTGATATGATGGCTGGTATTAAAGTGAATGGAATCCTATGCTGGTGAAGATAGAGAATCCTTCAGACTCCTTTATGCCCGTGTCCGAATTCATACCGGTATAACGGTATGGAGGTCAACAGTTCAAGATCATATCTGTATGTGAATCCGGTCTTCAAGATTCGCTTAGGATGCTATTTGTATCCAGATTCGGTTCGGGTGACCCCTAACAACCTCAATCCGGTATTCGGATCCGGTTCGCTGGGCCTTTCCTGGCCTCAATCCGGTATCCAACCTGTTGGGCCTCTCTGGTCCTCAATCCGGTATTCGGATCCGGTTTATTGGGCCTTTGGAAACGATATCATGACTTGAGCTTATTGGGCCTCTCGTGGCCTCAAACCGGTATCAGAATCCGGCATACCGGTTCTGACTATCCGGTCCATAACAGTAGCCCCCCAAGTCATGGTTCATGTAATGTTCCATGAGTTTCTGAATAGCTCCAACAATCTGGATGCCGGCTTCTCAGCGCGTTGCATAGACCGAATTGCCGAATTCAGGATACCGGTTTTTATCTGTGACTATCAATTACTTCCTTAATCCGGAAGTCTCCAAGGTCCATTTTCCAAGGACTTCAAATTCCTACTTCCCTTAATTGTATCTGCTTCCGCTTCCCAAGACGGTGACTCTAGTATTCTGATATTGGAAACCTGAGTTTGCAACTTTAAATCCGAATTCAATATTTGAATTTGGTATTTTCCCAAGACTTCTCGATTCCAGCGAATTAACTTTCCAAGGCATGGGCTCTTGTTCCCAAGTTCAGCTTTAATGCTTTAATCTGACACAAGTCAGAACTCCCATGGCTCCCTTTATGTCTTGTTTCTGTCACTCAACAATCCACTTGTCCTTAAGAATCCGTTGGAAACCGAACCTTTTTCTATATTGTCCTCAAGTCAGCCATGAGTTCGGCTTTATCTTTCCAACTGAGTTTCTGAAAATGTGTAACAACTGATCTTCAGCTTCCTTGGGAAAATGAAAAGAGGTGATGCTTTATTGCAGCTGTGACTTTTCACTTCAACCATCATGACTTATTACTGCACCATTATGACTCTTGGTTGTCTTATCCAACTGACATACCTCTTGAGTGGTTCTTCATCAATGCAAGTATCCCTTCACTTGCTTCTCCTGAAAACCAAACTCTTCTTATAAATAGAGAGTAGTTTTTGGTGATAAACTTCACTTCTCTATTCCTTCTCTGCAGCATACGAATTTCTTTCCTATCTTCCACTTCCTTCCTTCATTCTCAGGTACATATCTTCTTACCCTTTATTTTTTCTTTTATCATGGAGTCACTTCCCTCCAACAAACCCCCATGCTCTTCTTCTTCCAATTCGTCAAAGCCCTTTTTTGCCAAGCCTTGCAATTCTGTTAGCCAACCCAGTGGCCTTCAAAACTCTTCTTTTTCTGAACAAGAAAAGGAAGCTTTAGACGAACTAGTGAAGAAATGGATCATTAGGGATATGTTTAGTGAAGTCTCCAGCATTCCTTCTAAATCTTCTCTCTATACTTCCTCTCAGGAATCCATCATGGGAAAAAAGAGGTCTGAAACCAACCCTGAGGAATTCATCCTTCCTGCTGACATCACTGGTTATGAGGATGTAGACCTTGATGCCTTAGGCAGACCCTCCATATTTGTAGATGTCCAACGTCTGCAGGCATACCACAACAATGCTGACCTCGCCAGACCGGGAGTAATTCCCAATTTTTATGCCTTAGAAGCCCCTTCTTCCCAAAACCGAATTTGCTCTGTTGGCAGCCCTCTTGAAAATTTCTTTTTTATGTATGTGGTTCTGTTCGAGACTTGTGGAGTCCGAATTCCATTTACTGACTTTGAGTGTAGGGTTCTCAGTCACTTAGAGCTTGCTCCAACACAACTCCATCCCAACGGTTGGTGTTATCTGAGGGCTTTCCAACTCTTTTGCAACCACTTCAACTTAGCTTGTACTCTCCCTGTATTCTTCACTTTCTTTGGACCATTTGCTTTAAGTAAAGTGAAAAGTAAATGGTCTTGGGTTACACTGAAATCCCGTCTCAACTGGAAGGTTTTCGAAACCTACTCAGAGACGTGGAAAGGGTTTAAAAGTGAATTCTTCAAGATAGTAGGAGCCCCACATTCCTGGCCTTTCTTCTTTGACCATGGGGGAAATCCATATTTCCTTCTCTTTTGGTCTGATAGAAACTCGCATATTCCTGCTCGATCTTTCTTACTCCTAACAATGTCCTCACTGATGTTGAGCGATCAACCATAACATTCCTCTTTGCCTGGTATGACGCCTCGGATACATCAATACCAGGAAGATAATTGATGCGGAGCCGGATTCCTTGCGTTCGGAATTCGGTAGGGTTTATGAAGTGTATTTTTTACTTGCTCTCTTATCCTTTAGCATTATTAATGCTTTTACTGTTTTTATGCAGAAAAAATGGCGAGCCCCCAAGACTTGGCTGCTCTTGCTGCTGCTATCGAAAATGCTCCAAGGAAGCCCCCCAAACGTAGCAAGACCAATGTGAGCCGTCCTCCTCCGGTCACTGTAGTTCTTGACAGTCCTGAAGGTGCTGCTCGAAAGAGGAAAAATCAGGAACCTTTCCAATCCAGTTCTCCCACTGGATCCCACTTTGATGCTGGTCAGGGGTCTTCTGGTTTCACTTCCTCAGTGTGGGAGGAAAACCTAAGCGAGAATTTTGGGCGTATGCTGTTGACTGATTCTGACTCCCACCGCTTCCAAGGAATGACTCGCCGGGAGTTCGTGAATTTGATGAAGTCCTTAAAGAAACACCAACTCCGTGCTGCCTCCACACTCCAATTTTTAGAGGATAACGCTGAAAAGGTCTTGTTTGTTGGGCAAGAAGCAGTGGATTTGGCTGCTTACGTGAAGAAGGAGGCTGAGATGGCTGAACAGATAGCTTCCCAAGCGGCCGAATTGAGGAAGACTAAGCAGGCTCTCTCACAAGCTAAAGAGGAATTTGCTAAGAAGATGAATGACAAATTGAAGGAGGTTAATGACGCCAATGATGCTGCTCTGAATACGCTGAGGGATGCCCTCAAAGAGGCGGAGGATCAGAGGGACATGTATAAAGAAAAATGGATTGAGTCAGTTCAGTCTTCCTTCATGAATGCAGTGGAGCAAGCCAATTTCCTCAACAGCGACTTCTCTTCCAGGGGTATGCACTTTTTGCACAAAGTTGAAGATGGAGTACTTTACAACTACCTTCGAGATGGAAGTATGGTTCCCGTCAACTTGGATGATGAGGACTGCCCCGATCCCTTAGCCCCTGTGGACGATGAAGAGACCAAAGATGAGGGTGCCGGAGGACATGAGGATGACGGAGATGCTGCTGCTTAGCTTTTTAGTTTAATATGGTTTATTTCATGCTTTCCTGTTATGTTGTTGTTTCTTTCTAGGTGTCAATTTAAATTCTGCTATGTACTTTTCCTTGGTTGTATTTTGTTTCTGTCTTTTCTTAACTATAACCCTAGTTGCACTTGTATTCAGACCTTTTCATCAATGTATTCAGTTTCAGTATCTGTGTTATATTTCCCTTGCGTATCCATCTTCTTTATTGATCCATGGAAGTCCTATTCTAGCCAGCGAATGGTGTTCCATTTAACTTATTAGTTTTCTGAAACTAATTGGGATCATTACATGTACATGGGTGGTGTTCATTTTGACATAGAACGTCTACTTACCCATTTCACTTCTTATCTGATGGCTAGTCAGACAAGTGGTGTATCAAATACTGGATACTTAGGATTTTTCCTTAAGTTCTTCTAAGTATAAGATTCTTGATACCGAATTCTAATACCGAATTCTGATATCGAATTCAGATACCGAATTCAGTCACATGATTGCTGGTCCTAACTCCAAACAATTTTAAATACAAAACATGAGCTCTGAAAGACTGGATCCTGATACTGGATCCTGGTACCGGATTCTTGGTGTCGAATCCTGATACCGGATTCCTAAACCTGTTATTAAGTGGAGGGTTCCTGATACCGGATTCCGATGTCTGATGCCGGATTCCTGATGCTGGATTTTTTTTTCATTCCTGATACTGGTTCCCTGATACCGGATTCCTGATATCGGATTTTTATACTCGAATGAAAACAGTTACTTTGAGCAAACCATCTCACTGGGGTATTACACTCAATTCTGCATTTTATGGAACTTATAATTCTCATTCATAAAATTGAAAACCACATGCAATCATAAATCAAATACAATTATAAATTAAACCCAATAGAGGTCTATAGGTGACTCTCTTTTCAAAACAGGAATAAACTAGACATATGACAGTGGTCTGTAAGACCTTCTTGGAAATCAAACAACAAAAAACAGAATTTAACTATAATAGAGGCGAAGCTTAGCTGCATTCCATGGGTTCTTAATGCCTCTGCCAGTCAGCGTTTCCAGAAAATACGCCCCTTTTCCTGTTTTTGATCGGACTCGATACGGTCCTTCCCAATTGGCTGCCAACTTCCCATGCGTAGGATCAGTACCGTGCACATTGGCTCTTCTCAGTACCAAATCACCTTCGTTAAAAGTTCTGAAAACCACCTTTAAATTATACTGCTTGGCTGATTGCTGCTGGATTATTGCCATGTGGACAGTTGCCATTTCCCTAGATTCTTGCAAGAGATCCAAGTTTTCTCTGATGAGCCTCACATTAGCTTCTGGATTAAAGTACCTTGACCTCATATTAGTGGATCCTACCTCCAGCGGAATCATTGATTCACTTCCATATGTAAGTTTGAACGACGTCTCCCCAGTGGTAGAATGGGGAGTGGTTCTGTAGGACCAAAGTACGACATCCATGCAATCTACCCATTTACCTTTGCTATCTTCTAGCTTTCTCTTTAATCCTCTTAGGATACATCTGTTGGATGCTTCGGCTTGCCCGTTTGTTTGCGGGTGCTCCACAGAGGACAGACGTTCCTTAATCCCCATTTTCTGGAGAAATTCCTTGAAAGCTCTGCTAGTAAACTGAGTACCATTGTCTGTGACTAACACAGCTGGAACTCCAAAACGTGTTATAACTTGGTTACTGAAAAATTTCACAATTTGGGTAGAGGTAGTAACGGCGACTGCTTTAGCTTCGATCCACTTTGTGAAGTAGTCGATTGCCACCACTAAGTGAGTCACTTATCCTGCTGCTTGTGGAAATGGTCCCAACAAGTCCATACCCCACTGAAAGAATGGCCACGGGGCAGATATCGAATGGAGCTCCTCTGGTGGTTCCAAGTGAACATCAGCGTGCTTCTGACAGCGATCACATTTCTTCACAGGCTTCATAGAATCTAACTGTATGATGGGCCAGTAGAACCCTGCCCTCAATATCTTCCTCGCTAGACTTCTTCCTCCTAAATGATGACTGCACCTTCCTTCATGCACTTCCTTCAGGCCAATTCGGATTCTCTTTCAGTCAGACATCTAAGTAGAGGTGAAGAGAACCCTCTCCGATAGAGCAATCCATCTTGTATGACAAAATGAGGAGCCATCTTTCTTATTTTTCTTGCGGCTTCATCTTCACTCGGAAGGATTCCTTGAAGCAGAAATGCTAGGATAGGGGAGGCCCATGACTCTTCATCCTCCACTGCCAAAGTTGCACTGGGGTGAGAGATGGCTTGTTGAATTACAGACCTGTGATTTCCTGGTTTCTTGGTACTAGCCAGCTTGGATAGGACATCAGCTCTGGAGTTCTGATCTCTGGGAATGTGTTGAAAATCCACGCTGTCAAACCTTCCTGCCAACTCTTTACACTTGGTGAGGTACCTCTGAAGCAAAGGCTCCTTGGCTTGGAAGTCTCCTTTAATTTGAGAAATCACCAGCTGCGAATCGCTGTAAAGTACAATTGAGTGCACTCCCAAATCCTTGGCCATCGTCATCCCCGCAAGGCAGGCTTCATATTCAGCTTGGTTATTGGAAGTAGGAAAATCGAACCTTAGAGAATATTCAATTGATATCCCTTGAGCGTTCTTCAATATCACACCAGCACCTCCACCCGTCTGATTGGATGAGCCGTCAACAAACAGGGTCCAGACTTCAGAACCCTTCTTTGGTGCCAATTCTATGACGAAGTCTGCCAATACCTGAGATTTGATTGCTGTTCTTGACTTGTAGCTGATCCCATATTCGGACAATTCCACTAACCAAGCGATCATGCGACCTGCTAAGTCTGGTTTTTGTAAAACTTGCCGAATAGGCTGATCTGTTCTGACGACGATGGGGTGGCTTTGAAAAATATTGTTTGAGACGCCTTGCTGTGACCACCAATGCAAACGCCATCTTCTCAATCTTTTGATACCTTCTTTCAGTTTCTTGAAAAACTTTACTAACAAAATATACCGGCCTCTGTCCTTCAGCCAAATCCCTGACCAGAACAGCACTTACTGCTTCATCATTTACAGCCAGATATAAGTAGAGTGTTTCATTTGGTTCAGGTTTGCTCAGGATCAGAGGATTGGGGAGGTAATGCTTGAAATCTCGAAAGGCTGCTTCGCACTCCTCAGTCCATCTGAACTCTTGGTCTTTCTTAAGCAATTGGAATAGTGGAAGAGACTTGTATGCTGACTTCGACAGGAACCTTGTTAATGCGGCTATGCGTCCGGTCAGTTGCTGAACTTCCTTCACGGAATTTGGGCTCCTCATCTGCGTGATTGCATCACACTTTTCAGGGTTAGCCTCTATTCCTCTGCTAGTAAGCATAAAACCTAGGAACTTTCCTGTTGTGACACCAAAAGCGCACTTCAGCGGATTTAAACGCATATTATGCTGACGTACCTTACTAAGGATAGCTTCCAAGTCCTGCTTGTGGTTTCCTGCCTATGTTGACTTTACGATCATGTCATCGACATAGACCTCCAATGTTGGTCCGATTAGCTCTCCAAAGATTTTGTCCATCATCCTCTGGTATGTTGCACCTGCATTTTTCAGACCAAACGACATTACTGTGTAACAGTATGCTGCTTTGTCAGTCATAAAAGCGGTTTTTTCCTGATCGTCACTAAACATGGGAATTTGGTTGTAACCAGAATAAGCATCCATGAACGAAAGTAATTGATACCCAGCAGAATTATCAACCAGCTTGTCAATGTTGGGAAGAGGATAAGTGTCCTTAGGACAAGCTTTATTCAAATCCGTGTAGTCCACGCACATACGCCATTTGCCATTGGATTTTTTGAGCAAGACCACATTAGAGAGCCAGGTAGTGTAAGGGACTTCCCTGATGAACCCAGCTTGTAATAACTCTTCAACATTTGCAGTGATCACCTTCTGCCGTTCATTGCCCATTTTCCTCCTTCTTTGTGATACTGGCTTGAATTTGGGATCAACTGATAGGTGATGACAGATAAAATCCGGATCTATCCCTAGCATATCGGCTGCTGTCCATGCAAACAAATCCTTGTTCTCTTTCAGCAGCGTAACCAACCTGACCTTTTCTTCGTTTGATAAGTCTTTCCCCACTTGAGTCCACTGTTCCGGTGCATCCCCGATTTGAACTTTTTCTAACTCCCCCTCTGGCTTCGGTCGCTCCTCTTTAATATCATCCCGCATGTCCAAGTCTACCATCATGACCCGAGAGGATGAAGTTGATCCTTTGGTCTGTTTCGCCTGCACCTGCTTCTTGGCGTTTTCTTTTGTTGCTTTCAGACTAGCTATGTAACAGGTTTTGGCTTGCATTTGGTCTGCCCGTACTGTGACAACTGATCCTTTCTCATCTGGGAATTTCATCACCATGTGCAAGGGAGAGGCGACCGCTTGGAATGCCTTCAAAGTGGGCCGTCCCAAGATCGCATTGTAAGCAGAGGGGCAATCCACCACCAGGAAGCGCAACCTTTCAGTTCGACACTGAGGGGGCGTGCCCAAAGTCAGCCTGATATCAATGTATCCTTTGGGCCTGATAGTGTCACCTGTAAACCCAATCAACTCCTTTTGGCAGGGATGTAGGTCTGCTGACTTCAACTTCAAGCGGTCAAATAGTTCTGTGAACATGATATCTGATGAGCTACCTTGGTCTACCATCATGCGGCAAACCCGGAACCTGTCAATAATTCCGGTTACCACTAATGGATCATTGTGGTTGGGAATCACTCCTTCCAAATCAGCTTCAGTAAATGTGATCGGAGGGTGTACTTCCTTCTGCCTGTTTGATACGGCAACCGCCATTGTTGCTAGCTTTAACTGTTTTTTCTGTGACGTTATGGATTCCCCTTCTACCGTCAAACCACCAGCAATAGTGCTAATTACCTCTAGGTCTTCATTGTTGCTTTTACCAGCATCTTGTTTTTTCACTGGAGAATTCCTGGTTGCGGTGCGCCTAGGAGTTCTGCTTCTCCTTGGGGGCGTTCGGGATTTCCTTCTAGGTGGGCTTCTTGTTCTCCTTCTGACAGGACTCCTGACCCTTCTTGCGGGGTTGCGCTTATTGGGACCTCCTCTAAAGGATCGAGTGTAACGGTTCAGTCTTCCTCTTCTTACCAGAGTTTCCACAGCGTCTTTGAGTTGGACACATTCGTCATCGGTGTGTCCATAGCTGCCATGCCAGCTACACCTTTTGTGATGATTCTCCTTCGTTGGAGGCCTCCTCAACGGGGGTGGGCGATCTATTTCCATCAGTTCTGCATTCATAATCTCACGAAGGATTTGTGATCTAGAAGTGTTTAAAGGCGTATAATGGTCATATTTACCTTCTGGCTTTTTAGGCCCCAGATCATGTCTATTGTTTTTGTCTCCTTCTCGCTGACCTTTCCCTGACCCCTTGTTGAAGAAAGCTTCTTTCTTTTTTCTGGATGTTTCCCCTGCAAAATTGTCTTGTGCTTTCTGATACTCCTCCAAGTTGATATACTTTTCGGCTCTTTCCATGACTTCGTCCATGGTTTTGATTTTGTGCATCACCAAATGGTCTGTGAAATCCCTTGGTCTTAATGCGCGCATCAAGAGATGCAAAGCTACTGAAGCCTCTATGTCACTAATTGAAAGGTATTCAGTATTGAAACGGGTGAGGAAATCTCTCAGCGATTCCCCCTTCTCCTGCTTAATTTGGGACAAATGGTGTTCAGACTTTGGCTGCGCTTTGCTTGTTGTGAAGTGTCCCAGGAATTTGGCAGCCAAGTCTTTCCACCCTGCTATTGAGTCGGGTTCCAATTTAGAATACCAGCGCAGAGCCGCTTTTTTCAGAGTCAGGGGGAAAGTGCGACATTTGTACGCATCCTTAGCCCCTTGACATGACATTGCCACCAGAAAGCTGTCAATGTGTTCCTGTGGATCTGAGTTCCCAAAATATGGATCTACATTGGCCGGAGCCTTGAGATTTTCAGGCATGGGGAAAGCCATTATGCTTTCAGAAAACGGGTGGTCTTTTTCTTCAGGTTCTCCAACCAACTCCACCTTATTTCCCTTACCCACTCTTGACTGGGATGTTCCTTTCCTCAACTCTTTCAACAACTTGTCCTGTTCATCTAGCCGCTTACGCAGGCGAGCCAATTCTGTTTCCATGCTTGCTTTCCTCTGCGAGCATCCGCCAGATGACCCCCTACTCTCATGTCGGGAATGCGAAGGGCTTCCTCCTCTAGTGGGGGCCCTCTGTCGCGATTTTTCCTGCTCATGACGAGAAGGTTCCTCTTGTCTCGAATGTTCCTGTTCGACTCTCCTCCTTCCTTCACTTAACCGCTCCCTGAGGTCCTTCTGACGAGAAGGCGCCTGTTCACCGCTTTTCCTCACTTCCAGCACACTCTGGTGGCTGGGTTCAGCACGTTCTTCTTGTGACTGATTCGCCATGAACTTCTTCAGAAGGTGGTGGGAATGAGTTTCTCGCTCCCACTGTGGTCGCCAATGTTCTGTCGTAGGATTACGGTACTTAGACAATTCGGCTAAGAATCCAGCAATCCCACTTTTGATGTCAGAGTTGAAATGAGCACCTTGAATACTAAGATACACACTCTCTTGTCGTTCTTAATTTGGGGGGTGGTGTGTGTGCCTGTGTGAGATGAGTTAGTTCATACCAGCTTGCTTACCAGGTAATATATACACATACCAGCAATAACCGAATTGATGGCCGCTTTCATGTGGCAGGTAAGATTCCTCCCAAACGGCTCTGATATGATGGCTGGTATTAAAGTGAATGGAATCCTATGCTGGTGAAGATAGAGAATCCTTCAGACTCCTTTATGCACGTGTCCGTATTCATACCGGTATAATGGTATGGAGGTCAACAGTTCAAGATCATATCTGTATCTGAATCCGGTCTTCAAGATTCGCTTAGGATGTTATTCTGTATCCAGATCCGGTTCGGGTGACCCCTGACAACCTCAATCCGGTATTCGGATCTGGTTTGTTGGGCCTTTCCTAGCCTCAATCCGGTATCCGACCTGTTGGGCCTCTCCGGTCCTCAATCCGGTATTCGGATCCGGATTATTGGGCCTTTGGAAACGATATCATGACTTGAGCTTATTGGGCCTCTTGTGGCCTCAAACCGGTATCAGAATCCGGCATACCGGTTCTGACTATCCGGTCCATAATAGGAGGTGATTTATTTTAAAGCACTCTGAGACATACCTGAGTATGTCGACTGATATGTGTTGATAATTTATTATGTTCTCTAAGTGCCGTATGTTTGTTAATTTGAGCTAATGCTGGATAGTGGGAGAAGTGAATGGCTAGTTACAATAGGAAGGTTAATGGGAATAGGAAAAGTAGAGGAAAGGCAATTGAAACAGTAATGATAGAAGAAGCGTTATTGATATGTAACTTGAATAGGAATTAAGGTTACGAGTGGATTATATGATAATAAAAGAAAATGAGTGTAAAGGTTAATTGTTGAATGTGATAGAATATGGTTATAAGTGTTAATATTGAATGTGGTCAAATACAAATTGTGGAATGTGACCCTAAATGTGAATCTCTGGAATTGTTTTTGATGATGAATGATAAGTGTTATTTATGAGTTATGTGTGTGATTATTTGGAGAATGTTTGTGATTTTAAATTATAAATGAATCGACTGGATTGTTGATTATTGAAAATGGTAAAGGTAACTTGAGTGAAAACTGATCAGTGGGGCCCGGAACACTAGGTACCCGGCTAGGTGTTCCAATTACCTGTTAGGGCCAATTACCTGCCAGGCCAATTACCCATCAGGCCAAACCGCCATGTAGGCGCCGGGTGACCCACAGGATCAGTTTTCTACACCAATAATTGGAATAATTAATGGATTGGTAAAAGTACATAGTCCTACAACTGATGGTCTGGATGAGTGTAAAGTCCTGGGCAGGTGTTCCAAGTCCCTAGACAGGTGTTCCAATTACCTAGCGGGTATCCAAATCCTAGTGGTGTACGGTAAAAAGGGAAGTGTTTGCAGATCACTGTCTGTGGTTGCTTACACTGTGTGTGTAGATCTCTGCTTGGGGCAGGTGTTCCAAGTCCCTAGACAGGTGTTCCAATTACCTAGCGGGTATCCAAATCCTAGTGGTGTACGGTAAAAAGGGAAGTGTTTGCAGATCATTGTCTGTGGTTGCTTACACTGTGTGTGTAGATCTCTGCTTGGGGTTACACACATTAATGGAAAATGAATAATGGAAAGGTAAAAAGGAAAAAGGGAAGTTTATGTAGATCTCTGTTTGGGGTTACATAAATGAGATGGGGTGTTTGCAGATCACTGTTTGTGGTTACACACAATTGTAAGGTGTAGATCTCTGTCTTGGGGTTACACACAATTGTAAGGTGTAGATCTCTGATTTGAGGTTACACTTAATGGAAAAAGGAATCAAAGGAAAAGGTAATGAAAATGGATAAAGGAAATGAAAATGGAATTGATAAGGGAATTAAAGGGAGTAAATAACGAACATGGTAATGGAAGGATTTAGGAATGGAAGAGGAATAATGGAAACGGATATGGATATGTATGTATTAATGGGAATGGAATAAAGTGGTTGATCCCTGACTTGACTTGATTGTTATGCTTAAGTTTATATTATGAACTTTATATTATCTGCTGATTCACTGTGTTGTGAAAAGGTCTCACCCTTATGTGGTTAACATTTTAGGTGATTGCTAAGGAGCTTGTGGATCAGAGTGTCGCAGCGGAAGACTGGAAAGAAGGAAACTTTATTTTTGTGCTACTATATTGTAAATGGATGCCCAAAATTATTTGTAAATTTGATTTGTGAAAAGAAATTTTTAAGTACATTATTTTAATTATAGACTTTTACTTGCTATTTTGTAAATAAAAATTGGGATGTTATAAGGAGTCAAAATAGATGGAGAGTATGAGCTGGGCGGGAAAATTTTCTCCCAAGTGCTATGGGCCCACAACGAGTACTCCTAAATATTGCTCCCTCCGTTTCACTTTAAGTGTCTTTTTGGACTTTTGCACATAGATTAAGAAAGTGTTGATTATGATGATTATTGTAAATTTTATGTGTATTTTGTCAAAAATACCCCTATTTAATATTTTTATTTTGTCAATGCATCATTATTAGTATTACATATTTCAAAACTAAAACAACATTAAATGTAAGGGTAAATAAGGAAAAACAATATTAAATGTTGCCTAGATTTGGTAGAAAGACACTTATTTTGAAACAAAATTTTGATGTTAAAAAGACACTTAAAATGAAACGGAGGGAGTACTAAGTACCTTTAAGTACTATGTTGATAAGTGCTATGGGACCCACAATGAGTGAAGAAAATGGAGGGAAACACAAGGGATTCAGATTTACAAATTTAGAATAATGTGACAAGTCTGTGGAATTATTTCATTTCCCAAAATCACTCCTTTCCCAAAAGGAGGAGTCCTGGGCCACCCCCGTGATACATATTATGCACCAAAAAGCATTTAATTACACATTTCACCAAAAGGTTATATATACAACATGTTTTTCAAAACATGGCCAGGACCAATCCATACTATCTAACTAGCTACTTACACTCCCCGAGGGGGAGTGTACTCCTGCTCGACCTGAACTGGGGATAACTCGGTCTCGGTACCTATAAAGAAACAAGGAGGTGAGCATTACACAGTACTTAGAGAAATAATTTCTAAAAAGACATGGCAATATACTAAGTCAAGCACAATTATAACAAGTAAATCACATCAAATCATGCTCACACAACACAGAAGTTATGCCACACCAACTTGTTCTCATTTAGTTTCACTTTTCAATTGGTTCTCTTTTCATTTTACTCATTTTCAATTTCCAAGTACGTCACCCTCCGTAAGGGTTCTTAGTACACTTTCTTTTATCTCACTTTCATATTTTCATTTCTGTACCATTAGGATTTTGCGCACCTATTAGGCATTTTTCACCCATTAGAAATTTTAATCACCCATCAGGACATTTTTACACCCATTGGGTCATATAACACCCGATAGGTCCTTTTTCATTTTACTTCACTCATTTTCACTTGAGTCATTCACACACTTAGATTTATTTCATTTGCCTTTGTTCCTTTTTCACTTTTAACTTTGATTACCTTGCAGCATACTGATCCATTGGGTACACAAACACCTAACGAGAATTTAGACCTAATGGGCATTTGCACCTGATAGGGCATTTCACACCTAACAAGGCACCTAATGGGTACAGTGTCCCCCAAGGATCAATAAGCTATGCCTTTAATCCTATACATTCACAGTTCAATAAACTTTATAAATCATAAATAGGTGAAATAAGAATAATTAAACCCTATTATTTACAATTTAAGTGTACTATAACATAAAACATTTTTCCATTTTCAAGTGTAAATAAAATATAGGTTTATCGTAATTCTATCCAAACAAACTTGTTATATAATTCATTATGAACTTTAATGCTATGCTTTTGTCATCTAATTGCATATATGGCAAACCATTCTTCTCAACCCTTATATCATTTAATATATATCATTATAGTTCATTCAATTCCCACTTCATAATCAAGTTGTAGAATTTATCAATTGAACATAAATCTTTGATTCCAAGGTATATAATTTGACAATTTCAGATTTATGTAATAAGAATAATGTTCATACACAATCAGTTATTAAATTTTCAGAGGGTAAAAAAAGGACTAGCACCACTTGATATAAGAAGATCACTCATTCTTTCGTACGAGGTATTCAAATTTCTAGATTTTAATGACATCACCTCCCAATGAATGTAAGTGTTGGGATGATCAGTCCCAATCCTACATTCCATTAGTGGTAATAATCTTCATAATCCAGATTGAATCTTCACACTTCGTACCCACAACTTTCTATTTTCAAGATTCATATAAACATCATTCATTTTCACTTCTTGTTAGTTCAATACTAAGAGTTTCTCTTTCTCTTTCAAATTTTCATAACCTCTTTTCATTCATTCATTCCTTTGCCACCAACTAAATTATTTGCAATTGGATAAGTATTCTCTTTTTCTCTCGCACCGAATTCCTAGTGAGCTCTCTTAGGTTTCCGGTGCCAAAATCATTCCTTTTCAAATACATTCTTGACTTTTCCAATACTTTCCATTTGCAAACAATTTACTCTTTTATCATTTCATTTCTCTTTCCATTTTATTTTCTCTTTCTTTCTCACTCTCGGTTTTCACTTTTTCTCATTCATTAACTCATTTCATTCTCTGTATTGTTGTATGAGACATTCATCGCTCTTTTTCATTTCATACCTCACTTCACCCTCCAAGGAAAGACCAAACCGGAAGTAAGTGTCCCTCCACCACTGCTTGCACAATACTGGCCACTCTCTCGGTCCAGTACAACTTGGGTTGCAGGCCCAAGTTGGCTATAGCAGGGAACCACCGTCAACCGGTCAACGAAGTGGCTCTGTGACCAATAGAATTATCGTGGTTAACGCGGAACCAATCCCCCGACACGAGTGGTGTAACATCCCGAATTTTAATTCCCAGAATAATTAGAATAATGAGGGAATTAGGAGAATGATAATTATGTTCAAGAATATTTAGGGTGAAGGATTAGGATTTCTTTGAGTGCCATAAAGGAGTTAGGAAGCGTTGGCATCGGATAGGAAGTTTAAGGAAGACCAAACGAGGGTTAAAAGCGGCGTTTTCGGTGTTTTAAATTTGCTAAATTGGGAAATTAGAAATAAAAGATCTACAACTCTAAACTTAGGTTTCACCGTTGGATGTGAAGTGGGAATTATGTAGAAGCTTGCTTTCAAATTTGAGCAAGATCCGACGGGTAACGAAGAAGTTATGGCACTTTGAAGTGCAAAGAAATAAAAGAAAATAAAAAGAATCAGTGACTAACTGTAAGGTCCTGTATTTTTATAAACAAAATAAATAAATGTGTTGAATAAAATAATGATTTTTCTGAAATTAAGATATTTTACTCGAGTATTGTAGAGGGTACTCGAGTATAATCACTATCTGTTTGAAAATTTGAATTTTGAGTCAAAAGACTCGAGTATGTCAGAAAAGACTCGAGTGTTCTTGAGTTTTTGAAATATACTCGAGTAGAAAGAAAAAGACTCGAGTAAATCGAGCAGTCTGGCTAAATGTACAAGTTGGTTTTATAATTAATTTCGCACCAAAACGCGGTTTCTTGACGTGACAAGCATAGAGCTGAACCTTACTTCGAGTTGAAGTACTCTTAGACTATAAATTGATGCTTGGGTGAAGCATCAACACCTCTGAAGTTCCAAAACCCGAATTTGACCAGAAATTTCCCTGTTTTACAAAGTTCACTTTGATCCCTTTGTTCTCTCTCTCAATCCTCACTCATTTTCCTTGAAACCTAAACACAAACCGAAGTTCTGATTTCATTCTTGAATTAGAACTCGAAATCACTTCAAATAGCCTTCTGAAGATCAGGTTCTAGGCCTACAAAGTTGGAGGTTCAAAACTGAGAAAAACAGAGTAACATTCAGTCTCAAGTATTCATCTTCATTGAAATCGTTTGGTAAATTCATGGATTCTTTTCGTGTCAAACTTGTTTCTGATTAAAGTTAGTATATCCTAGTTTCTGAAACTAACTTGTTTCATTCTTTTCATGCCAAATCCGTGGTGAAATCTGTGGCCAAAGTCAGCCTGTTCAACTCTTTTTCACCAAGTCCAGAATTTGGATTTTTGATCCAACCGATTTCTCTGTCGTTTTACTTGTTGATTAGCTTCTCTAAGGTAAGGGAGGAGTTATCTAAATACTAGAATGAGTTATTTCAAGCTGGAAATGTAGGAACCTCATATGGTTCATCAAGGGGTGAAGTTTGAATTGGGAATATGACATAGAGGTCATAAACCCAAGTTTTTATAAACCAAACATGTCTAAATGGACCTAATGATGCTCACTGGATCAATTTTCGAAGTTAAAAACAAAAGGAAATGAAAATCATATGTGAAAGGGTTATTTGCTAAGTTTATGTTGATTTTGTGATTTATTGCATTTGATGTTGTTTCAATATTGATTACATGTTCTAACATGTTTATTTTATGTATCTAAGTTACTGTTTTGCATAAAAGTGGAAAGGAAAGGCCCTGAACTCGAATTGGCATTATAAAGTGCAGAAACTGGTGCTGCTGCTGCTAAAACACTCGAGTAATTGAAGAAAGACTCGAGTATTCTGGAAAATGGGAAGAACACTCGAGTATGTCTTGAAGGACTCGAGTAATTTTACATGAACACTCGAGTATGTGAAGAACTACTCGAGTAATTTAAAATAATTTTCAGAAAATCTTTACTTCTTTATGAAGTAATTAAAGATTAACTCGTCTAAACTCCTATATGCTTAAATTTTAATTTCTGCTCTTAATATCTATAGATTTAATCCCATTGGTTGATTTTATCCTGGATGAGTCCTACTGGAATTTTATTCAGTGGTTGACATATTCGGACAGGATGTCCCAATGGAGGTGCGTACACCCATTTGGTTGATTTTATTCCCACGTCCCAGTGGAAGTTTTTACCCACTTGGTTGATATTTTGGGAGTCCTAGATGGGGTCGTTGCACAAATTAATGACAACGTAATTAAATTCCTATTGTATAAAACCATCACAAAGTGGCTGGACCGCTGATGGAATTTTTGGAAAGCACAAGCACCAGTTAATGCAAAAAAAAATGATGAAAAGATGGTTATAAGCAAGAAGGATTATGAATTTTGGGTCTCTATATTGGAGGCATGATATTCAAAGATACGAATTAAAAGAGAAAAAAAAAACAATGAACAATTATATGACATTGACATGCATGGAGATGCTCCGATTTTGATTGTGGAATCTGGTATAGGTAGAAGTATTCCGCAGCCCTGAGATAGCTGTGATGCCATAGCACGAAGATGCTGTGATGATTTGGATTCCGTAACATGAAAATGTTATGATGGCCAAATTCCCAATCAAATCGTGACGCCTGGGTTGTGAATACGCTCCGGTTTGATGAACCATAGGATTATGAATATCCCGAGCCTGAGATACTCGGATGCCGAACCGCGTAGCATGAATGGAGAGTAGGCATGCATCACGAAACTAAACGAAATATTATAAAAGACAGTTTGAGCATATACATATGCATTTATTATTGCTATCTGGAAACTTGTGCTTGTTATTTCTAGCCTCTGTTATGCTCATTTGTTATTGTGTTTAGCTATGACTCACTCCTAATCCCTTGTTGTAGGTCATGGCCAGGAATATGTTTTGCGTGGAGATGAGGCCGCTCCCTAATGGGGAGTGGAACTTCGAGGATCATCGGGCCATCTATGAGGGAGACGTGGAAGTTATTTTCCGTCACCCGAACCCATGGTCCCGAATGCGTCCGCGTAGGACGAGAATCCCAATGATGTACATTATGCACATTCCGCCCAATTTTGTGTTTCGGTATGGAACACCACCACCACCGCCAAGACGTTTTCCGAGACGCACCCTCCCACCAAGTCCATCACCCTCTGAAGAAAGAATTATTTTGGAGGTTCCTGCTCCCTCTCGTCCTTCCACTAGAGCCCGATCTCGGACTCCGGTATATGTGCCATCTGAACCGGCACATGAAGAGGAGGAGGAGGAGGAGGATCCGATAGAGGATGAGGATCCGGTGGAGGATGCTGACCCGGTGGCTGATGATGATTTCATGGACAACTCAACCGGTAGTCAGTGGGGAACTGATGATTGAGTTGAGTTGGGATGTTGGAGTGTGGATAGTGCTACTCATCAGGTTTCTCTTATCTATTTGATATTTTGAGTTCCGAACCAGTTGCTCAAGGTTATTATAAATTTTGTTGTAAGATATGTAATATAATGTAATGACCTAGAGTACTTAAGTTAAACCTAGTGTTGATAGTTTTAATGTAATGGAAATGTACTTTCCTTTTATGAAATATAATATGAATAGTTTCTTTCATGATAATTATAATTTCCGCAAAGACTCGATAATGGATGATGACTGACTTTTAGTTTCAAAAAAAAAAAATGGTCAATTTTCTAAAAATGAATATTAAGTTTTGGAATAAAAGTTGGGTCGTCACACTAACCAGTTAGTCATTCCACTAACCGGTTAGTACGTGACAGAACAGAAAAAAATAAATAAAACGCGTTGGGTCTTCTTCCCCATTCATTTCCCCATTGTTTCTCTCTCTTAGGGCACGAATTCTTCCCCTTTCTCTCTCTAAATTCCTTCTCATTTCTCCACTCTAATCCATAATAAACTACTAAAAATCAATCCCCATCACATACAAACATAATCTCATTCATCAATCTCTCCTATTATTCTATCTCGCACGGATTTCTCTCTCCCTCTCCAAGAACAATTGTTGTTCTTCCTTCTCCTCAAGGATTTAGGGCTCTAATCTCAACTATTATCAAGAACTATCATCAATCTCACTTTCTCTCCCTCAAATTCAAGGTAAATTCCATTTTTTCTCTCCTCCCCCTTGGTCATACGAATTTTCCCTCTTTTTCCCCATGAAATTTGAGGTCCATATTATGTAGTGTCACTTCCTCATGTTTTTTTCATTTACATGGCTTAAAGGAACTCAAGACCGCTCTCCTCCTTCTCATTTCCTCCCGGAGTTCTTTGGTTGTGGTGCTAAGTGTTAGGGCTTGGAAGTTCACCCTTACTTTTCTCGGTTAAGGTAAGGGGTGGGTTTTGCCTTGTTCTAGGGAGTGGGTTCTATTTAGTATATAATGATTTGTTAGGGTTATGTGTTAGGGGAGAAAATTAGACTATAAAACCCTAGGTTATTGAATATAAAATTCTAACTAATTAAATATGTATGTTGTTGGATGTAAAGACTAGGAAAAGAAAACCCTATGAGATGTGAATAAAATTATTTGATAAATGAAATGTGAATAATGAATATAATGAAGCACAAGAGGATTTGGGTAATATGATAGTGAAGCTGCCATAAATGATTTTTATGATTATTGATTTTATTTGTAAAGTTTTGTATTAAATGATAATTGACTGTTGTTGCAAATATATGTATGTGTTATGGAGTAAATTGATATAGGAAGAAAATGGAATGGAAACGATTATATGTGGTGTTAAAGCAACACTATGAGAAGGGGATAATATGGATGTTTTGGTTGAATATAATTGTACACTAAATGCTAAATATGTATAAAGGTGGAAATGGGAATAAAATAATTACATGTAAATTAAAAGTGAAACAATGATGTTAATTATGTGACAAGTATGAGTTGGTTGCGTATATTTGCTCCCTAACGCTAAATTTGTATAACTGTGCTTAAATGTATTGCATATGCTTAACTGAGAACATGAATGCTATTTGAGAGGATTTCGGTAATTAACATAGGAAAAGAGTATGGATGAGTTATGAATGGGAAACTATAAATATATGTAACTATGACTAAATGTGCTATGATTGATTGAACAAGAAAGTGAATAATTCATTTGGCCTCTGAATTGAGGTGCCAAACATTGAGAATGTGGTATATGTGTTGGCCTCTAACTTGAGGTGACGTTCCTTAAATTGTGATGAAGTGTTTATAATGAGAATGGTGATAAAGTGTTGATCTCTGACCTGAGGGACACAGACTGAAATGAAGTGAATGTGTGTTGACCTCTGACCTGAGGGACACCGAAGGAAATAAAGAATTGGAGTGTTGACCTCTGACCTGAGGGACACCGAATGACATAAAGGATTAGTGTGTTGACCTCTGACCAGAGGGACACACAGTGAGTTAAGAAATTAGTGTGTTGACCTCTGACCTAAGGGACACGCAGTGAATTAAGAAATTGGAGTGTTGACCTCTGACCTGAGGGACACATAATTTAAATAAGGAAAAGTATGAGGGCCTCTGTTGTGAGGTGATAAATGTGTTGAATGAGACTAATACATTGGCCTCTGGTTTGAGGTGATGTACCTGAATAAAGAGAAAGTAAAAAAAAAGGTATAAAAAGTAAGGAAATGGAATTTGGAATGAGTAAGGAAATGGAATTTGGAATGAGTAATGAAAATGGATTTTGGAATGAATAATGAAAATGGAAATTTGGAATGAATAATGAATATGAAAACAATGAAATGTGCATGGTGTGCTACACGTGATGGTATGCTTTATTTGCTAGTTGTGTTTGGCCTAGTGAGTTGTTATGTCTAGTTAGAGACTGCTTTCTATTTCATGTGCAATGCTCACTCCCTTAACATTTTTCAGGTACGGAGATTAAGCTGGCACAGCCCCCGGCCGAGCAGGAGTACTTTCCCTTACCGGGAGAATAGGGATATTATGGGTTAGGATATAGCATGGGACCTAAGCCTCTGATATTTTTGATGTGTTTGTTTTGTGTAAATCTATTTTGAAGTGAGGCTTAGGAAGATTTCTTTTGATATAGAAACATGTAGTTCAAACTTATTATTTTCCGCCACTACTCATGACGCTTTTATGATGTTATACTTTGAGCCTTTAGGCACCTATGTGATTTTATGAAATGAAGCCCTGCTGGCTGCTGATTATATATTTGATAATGTTTTCCACAGGTGGAATTTTGGAATAGTCCGAAAAACAAACAAAACTCCGTCCGTTTGACGGGTGATTTTATTAAATTAAAAAGGAATTTTTAAGTCACGTTTTCTATAATGGGGAATTTAAGGGTAATAAATCTTAGGTGTTACATTTATGGTATCAGAGCAGTTTCTCCTCGGCCTTGGAGTTGTACAAACTGTAGTGGACCTATAGTAGACCGAGCTACGACCGACCAAAGGGCTCATTACTCCCACTACTTCGATACTGATACAGGGGTGTCGATCGGATATTTATACCGAGTGAACTGGGTTTCCACCGGTTACGTACTGATAAGGTTTTCAGCTAGCACGGGACTTCCAATCTAATCCTTATCGTTTACAGCCTTATCAAACCGTAACTATCACTGGATTCCCCACGACTCTTGGTTAGATATAACAGCATTGGATAAAGTTTATCACTTACAGGGTTTAAGGATATGATCTTATCATATCCTATACAAATACTACTTGAGTTCCACCTCTTCAGAAGACTCATCAGAACGGCCCACAACACACAGGTAATCCCCTATAAGAACCACCATGCTATAGGGGCTAAGGTACGTCTTCTCATCCCTAAGTTGACACAAGCACACACATTGTTGACTAGGGAGAACCTGATTATCCCAACTGGATCTTCCGAAATCCTAAAGAGTCCTACATTAATATCTTGGTTGTGATCATTCTTCAAGGCTTTTCCATAGCTTTAAGGTTGATCTCGGTTAAGAACACGACATTGGCACCGTCTGTGGGGATCTGAATAACATATCATTCCCACCACCACCATGGTAACCACCAGAAGTCAGGTTGGTGACCTCCGTGACCGCATCACTCGCACCCGTGGCAGGCCTAGAAACGCTGATAACAACAACCCACAACCCCATTCTGCTGGTGATCTGCGCGATGTTCTCAACCACAATCGTGCAGATAATGGACAACCGCCACGAACCTCCCATTCTGGTGCAGCGAATAATTCTCAGCCACCAAACCATTCACAAAATCATCCACCCCCTCATCGCAGCCTTAATTGTAGTAATAATCACGCTACTCATTCCCAAACACCACAATCTTCTCATCCTAGGACTAGAAGCAACCCCCAACCGCTCCAAGTTCTACGAACCATACTACCTCCACCACCACCACCACCCCCTCCAACACCACCACTTTCCACCCATGGTGATTCGAGCAGCACAGCCCCAACCACTCGAAACACATCCAGGACCACTGGAACTCGAGCACATCATGGCCGAAATACCCAACGTACCCCTTCTGTCCCACCCAATCCCGACCACATAAGTACAACCCCTAGAACCAGATTGAATCCAGGAAGAACTGCTCCTGGAAACTCTCATCATAGCCACTCCATCGGAAGGTCTTATGGAACATCTGCATCTGCTCGGGCTCGGGAGCAAGAGATGATTAACATCCTAAACAGACAAACGGCTTTAATCGAACAACAAGGACGTGCTATTGCCAACCTTCAACAGCAGGCCATGGCAAGGATTGCTCAAAATCAATCAACCTCTATTCCACCACAAAACCAACCAACTATAGACCCCCAACCAACACCAATAATGCAGCTTCCACCACCAAATTTCCATGCTAACCCCTCCATTAACCAGGATCAGGGTGATTTTCATCCTGGTCATCCTTTCACCCCACATATCATGGCATTTCAAACCCCTCAAGGCTACTTGGGCCCTTCTAATGTCCCACATTATAACAGTCTAACCGACCCAGTGGACCATATTGTCTCTTTCGAGGGGGCAATGAACTATTACGGCGGAGGAGAAGAAATGAAATGCCGAGCCTTTTCCATGACCCTCGAACCTTCAGTATTGCGTTGGTACTCATCTCTCCCTCGGAATTCTGTTAATTCTTGGGAAGAGATGAAAATAGTATTTTTAAATAGATACACGGCTAGCTGTATCCAGCCCAGGTCCGACCACACCTTAGCAGCTGTAACCCAAAAGCAAGATGAGTCCTTGAAAGATTACCTTTCGCGTTTCCATGCAGAAGCAAGCTCGGTCCCTCAATTAGCACCTGGGGTAGTAGTATTATTGTTCACTCAAGGTTTACAATTTGGAGATTTTAGAAAATCCTTGATTGGCAAACCTCCAAAAGATATGGCAGAGCTAAGGCAAAGATCAAACAAATTTATCAATCTGGAGGAATTCCACAAAGGGCAGAAAGTAAGAGAGGAAAGACAGCGTGCCGACCCACCAAGTCAAAACAAACAAAAACGTGACGAACGTTTTGGTGGCAGACAGGAAAGGAACGATCGTGATCGACGAATTCCTCCCCGGAATAAGTTTCAGGATTACACCCCTCTAACTATTCCGAGGAGTCAGATTTTAAGAGAAACTATGCAGACCGACTTACGCTCTGCCCAAAGACCTCCGTCTTTAAGAAAGGGCGCACAGCGTGATAGGTCAAAATACTGTGATTTCCATAGGGGTTATGGCCATACAACCGACGAATGCATCTGGCTGCGAGACCTGATTGAGGAGATGATCAGAGATGGGAAGTTGCAGCAGTACATCAGAGATGTGGCTGGCCGAAGGAGCAGACACATATCTCAATCACCAGTAAAACCTAAACGCCAGAGAAGTAGGTCACCAGATGATCGGAACACGGGGAAGCAGAGAACCGACCCTACTCCGGTTCCCGAATCAAACACCAATAAAAATGATTTTCTGGTAAACACTATTGCGGGAGGTTTTGCTGGAGGTGGGGAGAAGAGAGCCGACAGAAAAAAGTACATCAACCAAATTTTGGCCGTTAGCCATAAACCAATTGCCAAGAGATCAACAAAAAACATTCCCATCGTTTTTGATGATGAAGATTTAGATGGAATCCTTCCGGGCCACAATGACCCCATGGTGATAACTACTTTGATCGGCAACTATGAGGTAAAACGTGTTTTTATTGATCAAGGTAGTTCGGCGGATATAATGTTTTTCCCGTTATTCAAAGCTTTGAAACTCAGGGAGTGTAATCTCACTCCCTTTGAAGGAGAACTGATTGGTTTTACTGGGGACACTGTTGAACCAAAGGGTTAGATCCAACTCCCCGTAACCCTCGGTCAACAACCCTCAGCCAGGACCGAGATCGTAAAGTTTTTGGTGGTTGATTGTCCGGCAGCATATAATGCCATACTTGGGAGAACATCTTTGCAAGCATTTGGGGCAGTGGTATCAATAGTTCATTTGGCCATGAAGTTCGTCGGAACTGATGATAGAGTCATAACGGTCAAAGCCGAGCAGGATGCAGCAAGAAAATGTTATAATGCTAGCCTGGGGAAAGTGAAAAGCAAGGATCCGAGCAATCTGGAAAGAGTTTCTTTGGGTAAGGGAAATGTCAACCTGGCGGACCTGGATATGCGGGACCAATCCGACAAAAATAGACCAACCCCAAAAGGACAATGGGAGTTCTTAACGTTATCTGACGACCCCCTCAGGCAGGTGAAAATCGGTTCTGATTTGCCCACATGCGTTAAAGAAGAATTGGCCGCACTATTAGTCGCGAATAAAGATTTGTTCGCTTGGACATCAGCCGATATGCCAGGAATCGACCCCAATTTTATTTGTCATAAGTTGAGCATCATACCGGGGTCGAAACCAGTGGCGCAACGCAAAAGGAAAGTTAGCGCGGAAAAGGCCGTGGCAATAGAGGAAAAGGTTGCTGAACTACTCCGAGCAGGCTTCATTCGGGAAATTGACTACACAGACTGGTTGGCAAACACCGTCTTAGTCAAAAAAACCCAATGGAAAATGAAGAATGTGTGTTGATTACACAGACTTGAACAAAGTCTGTCCTAAAGATAAATACCCACTCCCTGTTATTGACAAACTCGTCGACAGTTCAGCTGGTTACAAACTCTTATCATTCATGGATGCTTACTCTGGTTACAACCAGATTCCAATATTCCCTGCCGATCAGGACAAAACGGCATTTATCACCGATAGGGCAACTTACTGTTACAATGTCATGCCATTTGGGTTGAAGAATGCGGGAGCTACTTATCAGAGAATGACGAACAAGATTTTTCAAGGTATGATCGGCTCGAATATGGAGGTATACATAGATGACATCATCGCAAAAATTAGACAGCAAGAGAATCATGCCAAGGACCTCACAACAATACTCGATCGGGTAAGGAAATATTCCATGAGACTGAATCCGGAAAATTGTGTATTTGGAGTTCCAGCCGGTTCTTTCCTCGGATTTATGTTAACCGAGAGAGGAATTGAGGCCAATCCCGATAAATGTAAAGCAATCCTAGATATGAGGAGCCCAGCAAATCTTAAAGAAGTTCAACAACTCACGGGCCGAGTGGCGGCACTCTCCAGGTTCTTATCCCAAGCCGCTCGGAAAGCTTTGCCGTGGTACCAGCTCCTTAGGAAAAACAAGGATTTCCTTTGGGATGAGCATTGTGAACAAGCTTTTATTCAATTAAAAGAATATCTTTCCAGCCCACCAGTCTTACACAGCCCTCTTCCTGGTGAGAACCTCATTCTATATATGTCGATAGCGGAAGTGGCGGTCAGTTCGGTTCTGGTACGAGATAACGCAGGTACAGAAGCCCCAGTATATTTTGTTAGCCGAGCACTTCAAGGATCAGAGTTGAGGTATCAAAGACTTGAGAAACTTGCGTATTGTTTGATCACATCCGCTCGAAGATTGAGACAGTATTTTCAGGCGCATAGAATCTTGGTAAGAACCGCTCAACCTCTCAGACATGTTCTTCACAAACCTGACCTAGCTGGCAGAATGGTTTCATGGTCTGTCGAACTTTCCGAATTCGACATTACCTATGAACCAAGAAAGGCAATGAAATCGCAAGTGCTTGCCGATTTTGTTACTGAGTTCACAGATATCCAGACAGACAACTCTCAAAATCTTTGGTCAGTTTATGTGGATGGATCGAGTAATAGGAAAGGCGCTGGAGCTGGAGTCATCATTGAAAACCCCGAGGGATTGTGTATGGAATACTCTTTGAAATTTGAGTTTCAAACCTCGAACAATCAAGCGGAATACGAGGCAGTCCTGGCAGGCCTCAAGATGGTTCACGGGTTTGGAGCAGAGCAAGTGTCAGTTTTCAGCGATTCACAACTCGTAGTTTCTCAGATCAAGGGTCAGTACTCGGCAAAGGAGCGCATTTTACAAAAATATCTGGAAGAGGTAAAACGAATCATCTCAAACTTCTCTGAATTTAACATTTCACATGTACCGAGAGATTCGAATTCCCGAGCCGATATTCTGTCCAAATTGGCAAGTACAAAAGGGTCGGAAAATAACAAAACTCTGATACAAGAAACTATTCCCCGACCTAGCGTCATTTTGGCGGTCTCAATATCTCAGTCATGGATGGACCCAATTCTTACTTACTTGCAACATGGGTTTGTCCCCCAAGATCAGTCTGAAGCTCGGAAATTGGTGAAAAAGGCCGCCCAATACACAGTTCTAAATGGAGTCTTGTACAAGAGAGGTTTTGGATCCCCGATGCTCAGATGTGTCAATCCGTCCCAAGCTGAGGAAATCTTGGAGGAGATTCATGGCGGTATTTGCAGCCATCACATGGGAGGAAAGTCCTTGGCGAGAAAAGTAATCCGAGCGGGCTATTTTTGGCCTACACTGCAGAAAGACGCTATGGAACATGTCAAGAAATGTACTCAGTGCCAATTTCACAGTGATGTCTATCAAAAGCCTGCTGAAGAGTTACACTCTCTCAGCGCACCTTGGCCTTTTTACCAATGGGGCATGGACATCATAGGAAAGTTTCCCACTGCACCAGGCCAACTCAAATTTTCAGTAGTGGCTATTGATTACTTCACCAAATGGATCGAAGCAATGCCATTAACAACGATCTCAACAGCTCGGATTCAATCTTTCTTTGTCGCCACATGCCATAGTCACAGACAATGGATCTCAGTTTGCAGCATATCACTTCCAACAATTAGCAGTCGATCTAAACATTACTCACTATTTTAGTTCCATTGAACACCCACAAACAAATGGGTTAGCCGAGGCTGCCAACAGAACCATCTTAGATGAGATCAAAAAGAAGCTCGGAAACGCTTGATGAGCATTTTATTTCCCATTATTCCTTGCATTATTTTACTCCTATTATTGATACTTGTTGCCTATTTGACATTGTTTAGCTTGATTTAGTGATTTAGAGTTTATTGGACTACTATTCTGAATATTGTTTAATTTGGGATTATTTAGCCTAATTAATTCTATTTCTATTTTCAGGTCATATTTGGCACAAGGGCTTTTTGGACATTTTGGGAATGAAGATTTAATTTTGGAAGAGAAGATATATGATGAAGTGAAGATTGTAATCTATCTTTAGGATTAGTTGAGATTTAGTTATATCTTTTAAGATTTAGATTTTATCTATAAGATATTTTTAGATTTAATTTAGAGATAAGCTTTCCTTAGGATTTGGGCCCATGATTTAGGCCCGTTTTGTGATTTAAAAAGCCAAATTCGTGTAAACCCTTGGGGAGACCTTCCATTCAAGTTTTTTACATTCTCTCTCATAGAGAAGGCTTAGTTTTGCTCTCCAAGCTTGTGGAGGCTGCTAGGGTTTCTCTCTCTTCTCTTTTCTACACGTTTTTGGTATTTTTCTTCATGGAAGGCTAAACTCTTAGGTTAAATCCCTTTGGTAATGTATCACATACTCTTGAGGTTTTGTTCTTAATGCTATTTCGTTTTTATTCACTGTTTTCATGCTTATTGATATGTTATGGTTCGCTTAGTTCCATTATATAGAGATAATCCATGTGTATGAATGCTTAATTTATGCAAACTCGTAAAAACTCCATGCTTTGGCTTTTAATGCTTAATTAGAGGTTTGGGTTTTGGGGTGAGAATTGAATTTTCTCTTAGTATTTAATTCTCACGAGTTGGACAGTGAAGAGGAAAGAAATTGATCTTTTGTGACCGATGATAGAGTTGTGAACGCGAGCCAAACGGGTTTATCCGCTTTTCCTTATCTGTTTCTTCGTTTTGATTTAATTCTGTTTTGATTTCAATTATTCAATATTCAATATAAAAAAAACCCCCCCTGTTTTCTATGCATACTATGTGTTCGACCTTTTGCTTGATAAGATATTCCTTGGGAGACGACCTAGGAGTCACTTCCTAGTACTATACTTAAACTGTTTTTATTTGTATCGGGTACGGCCTCGATCAACGCTGCTGGCACTTGGGCAGATAAACTTCCGAGCGTCCTATGGTCACACAGGACAACAATACATTTGTCCACAGGTGAAACCCCTTTTCGTTTGACATACGGCTGTGACGCAGTCATCCCAATCGAAAAGCATATTCCCACCTTCAGGACACTTGAACGTCACTCGGAAACAAACGACCATTTGATCAGTGAAGAGCTGGTGTTGTTGGAAGAAGTTCGCAAAAAGGCCGCAGCCCATGAGAGTAGAATGAAGGAGCGGCAGGCTCGAGAATACAACAAGAAGGTACGACCAAGGAATTTTGAAGTTGGTGACTTAGTCCTACGCCGAGCAGATATTGGCAAAGGAAATGCTGGAGTCGGAAAGTTGAAACCAAATTGGGAAGGCCCCTACCGAGTGAAAGCTAAATCCGGATCTGGAGCATACAAATTGGAGACTCTCTCGGGCACGGAAGTAGGTAACTCATGGAACGTAGCCAAGCTCAGGGCCTATTACAGTTAAGCTCACACTTTGACTTCCACTGTTAGGATAGTTTATTTTTCAATAATGTTTAGGTCGAATAAACGAAGGATAACATCCTTCTTAGATTAGTGACAATGGTTAGAAGATTAATAGGAATTTGTTAGCAGATGAATAATTTCATTTTTAGTAATCGTTTATCAATAAATGCTTCGGTTTATTCGAAATCTTTGTTTGAACATTGTGATGCAACACGCGACTCATTTGGTTCGGCTAGCCACCGAGCCAAACCGAGGCACAACTCTTTACGAGAGTTCAGCAACGTACTTATAGAACGCCCGAATCCAGGAAACTACTTTCCTTACTTCGCGGTCCGAGGATCCCACTTTGGCTAAAGTCGGCGATCCGAGTTCTACTCACAATGAATTATGCAGTTTGAATTCACATTAGTAAATACCGAAACGTGACGAACAAAATAAAAAGTAAATAACAATATGATATCATTATCAAAATGCGCAAAGTAAGGTAAATTGTCCAAAACAACGCTCATCGCGAGCGAAAGCAAGATAAAGTAAGTTGTTCAGTAAGGCAGAATACAAAAGCATCAAGTTAAAACGCTCAGAATACATTGAGCAAACGGCAAGACGACAAAATAGCAAAGGGTGAAATATCATTCTTCAATATCAGATAAAACAACTTGAGAGTCATCAAAGTCTGGTGCCTCGGTCAGCTCCTCAAGGGGATTAGAAAGATCCTCGGCATGCAGATCTACCTCAGCCCAGGATGAAAGATCAATCAACTTCCCATTTTGAACAGCATGAAATGGATGAGCCCCAACCACCCTCAATTCTAATTCAGGGTTCAGAAATTGAACTTGGTGAATGGCCGAGACAAAGGCATCATCAACCGCTTTCCCCCAGTTGTAGAAGTTGGTCGCCGCCTTCTTCTTGTGAAACAGTGCTTTCTCTCTCAGCTTCCGAGCCACCACCGCTGACTTGTCAACCTCAGCTTTTAATTCATCCACCCTCTGCTGATGCACTTGAAGTTCCTTTTTCAAAGTCTCCTCCGCCTCCTTCTTCTTGATTTCAGCTGCTTTTTGGGAAGCCTTTAAGGAATCTCTCTCCTTAGCCAGCTCCCCCTTATCAGCCTTCAGGTTTTCCAGCTCGTTTTTCACTCGGATCAGCTCATCCGAGAGACTGGCTTCTTGAGCAGCGGAAAGATCCCGAGCTTCCCTTTGTTCGGCGTTGTAGCCAGTGAAAAGACCATCAGGATGTTTGGCTAAGAAATAGGCAAGGTTGGCCCCCCTGAGGAGATACTTAGCAAGTGTCATGTTGCAACGTGACCACTCGTCGGTGTTCAGCGTTCCGAAACGAGTGCAATCCGATTCGGGGCAGATGTACTTCCCAAATCTTTCATCAAATTGCACATCCCATATGGATGTGTTAGGAGGATTCTCAGTAGAAGTTGGAGCAGCAGCAGTGGTACCAGCAGTAGGAGCAGCAGCAGGTCGGGCACTTGGTCCCTCAGTCCTTGGGTTTACACCCTCGGTTACTTTTTCCTTTCCTTTGTCCACTCGTCGGGGTTGGCGAAGGGGTTGAAGAGGAGAAGTTGATTGAACTTGACCACCAAGGGCCACAGAAACAGTTGAAGCAACAACAACCATATTGGCGGCTGGCCGAGGAGAAGCCTCGGCAGCCGAGGCAGAGGGAGTTGGGCTAGAAGTACTCAAGCTTGGAGTACTCAACTTTGAGGATCCAGAAGTGGCAGGAGTTTTTCTCTTCTTACCACCTTGACCTTGAACCAGAGCTGCCACACGAGCGGCCATGTTTTCTGCAAACAAAACTTATAGACGTTAGAGCCAATCAAACCACAAACTCAAAGAAAAACAAAACCAATAGTTGTCAGAGCCGATCAAACCACAAAAATTGAAAAGCGAAATAAATACACTATACCAAGCTCCGTTTTAACTTCCGAAGAAGGGATATTCACAATATCCCTCGTCTCTATCATCCCATTTTTCTACAAGTAACTTTCAACCGACCGACAAACCTCCTTCTCAAATTCAGCAAACTCTTTCCAGTCGGAAGAGTATGAAGCGATTGGTCGATTGAAGAAACTGGCACTCCACTGAAGAGGAAACCGCGGAAGAGCCCGTCTTTCCCCAGGTCGGGTAAACCAGCAGACCCCCGTACCATTAAAGTTGTACTTTAAGAAAAAAGGTTTGAATCCCTTCTAGGACTCAGAATATTTGGTAAATAAAGCATATCCTCGACGAGATTTCAATGAAACCCAGGGTTTCTTAGCCGAACCTTTCTCAAATGAATTACACTGTGGAGCAAAAAGATGAAAAAAGATACGAAGATTACAAGCCCAATTCATGGCTGAGCAGACCTGTTCAAAAACCTTCACAAACGCCCATGCGTTCGGATGCAGCTGAGTAGGGGCTACTCTTAGGAAGTTCAGAACCCTCATCTCAAAATCAGTAAAAGGCAGCCTTATCCCAAGCCGAGTGATTACCTCTTCGTAAAAATAGAAGCCTGTACTACCCTCAGGAATCTTGGTGCAGACTCTCTCATTCTCACCCACTGGAGTAATGGAGTACAAATTCGTAAGATGTGATTGATAAAAGCATGAGAGAAAGAAAGAATTATATGTCGCAAAGAGATCAATGATATTGATAAGCGAAAGTAAGCTTGCGTTGATGAATTATTATTATTATGATTATGATTATGATTATGATTATGAATATGGTGATGCATATATGTCATTTTGTTATGTTTGTGTGGTCTTGATATTTTGCCTATTGTAAACCCACACCGTCGACGATGCGTCGTTCGGAATGCTTACTCTCTCCTGTCTCGTTGTTTTGTTGGTGGATGATGATGCCACAACAAGCATATTCGTGTTAGAGGATCAAAAGAATTCGGAAAGTTTGGTACTACCTGATGACGATGAGAGATTCGATGATGCCGAGGAGTACCCTGAGCTAGAAGGAGTATTCGTCAAGGATAAAGACAAAGATTAATGTGTAGGCCTAATGTCGAGGTCTCCCTTTTCAGAGTGTTGTACTCCCTTAGCAGGTACTTAGACATCATTTGCTGTATCCACATGTACACCCGAATCATGTTTTCTAAAGCTGGATTAATCAATGCTAAGTTTTCTGGTTAAGAACGAAAGAACTGGGTCTTTAAAACCAAATTGGTAAAAGTAAGTTTCAAAGAGCGATGTTTCGTAACATCTCGGTTTGGAACTTGAAGTATAACGTGAGATATGAGAATCAAATTTCTATTGCAAACTATTTTGATAAAAGATTTTGGAACTTGGAGATTCTCATGTCCATGTTATGTTATCAAAAAAAAAAATTTGGCCCAAATTTTCACTATATTGAATTAAAGGAATTATATTTTCATGTTGCCAAATCGGGGTGTTACAGGGGGTGTTTTGGCCCACCATGAAGGCGCAGTGTGACTCCCTTCAGAAATTCTGCAAGAAATGCCAAGACTGCAGGGAGGAAAGTGAGGTCCACATGATAAATGAAGATTGGACTAGGCCCATCAAGTAGTATTTGGAGTTTGGAGTTCTCCCAGAGGATCATACAGAAACGGAGAAAGTGAGAAAAAGGGCTGACAGGTATTTTTATTATCCTTATATTTTCAAATAAAGATATGTTTTAGGGAAAAGTGATATATTTTTATTATGTAATGATATATATTTATTATTTTGACAAAAATGAATTTATTTGATATATATATTTTAATGTTATAATTAGTTTTATCATATGTCCCTATTTAGATCCAACTCGCTATTGACCTTGACCCTGGAGCAAGTCGCAGATTTAAACGTGGCTTTATCATTATTACTAGGATTTCCAGGTAAGGGGAGTCTCTTTTCCACACTTTGGGTTAGGGATAGTTAGGGTTTATAATAGGATTTGAGTTTAATAGTTGAGTTGGGTTGTGGGAGCCATATTAGAATGTGATTAGAATTAATGAGGGGTGGTTGTTGTATATTGGTTAATTTTGTTATTATGGAAACTGTTTATGTATAATCTTTTCGTATATTATTTAAGTAGGAAGTGAAGAACCCTAGGGAGGTGTTCTGTCGTAGGATTACGGTACTTAGACAATTCGGCTAAGAATCCAGCAATCCCACTTTTGATGTCAGACTTGAAATAAGCACCTTGAATACCAAGATACACACTCTCTTGTCGTTCTTAATTTGGGGGGTGGTGTGTGTGCCAGTGTGAGATGAGTTAGTTCATACCTGCTTGCTTACCAGGTAATATATACGCATACCAGCAATAACCGAATTGATGGTCGCTTTCATGTGGCAGGTAAGATTCCTCCCAAACGGCTCTGATATGATGGCTGGTATTAAAGTGAATGGAATCCTATGCTGGTGAAGAGAGAGAATCCTTCAGACTCCTTTATGCCCGTGTCCGAATTCATACTGGTATAACGGTATGGAGGTCAACAGTTCAAGATCATATCTGTATGTGAATCTGGTCTTCAAGATTCGCTTAGGATGCTATTCTGTATCCAGATTCGGTTCGGGTGACCCCTGACAACCTCAATCCGGTATTCGGATCCGGTTCGCTGGGCCTTTCCTGGCCTCAATCCGGTATCCGACCTGTTGGGCCTCTCTGGTCCTCAATTCGGTATTCGGATCCGGTTTATTGGGCCTTTGGAAACGATATCATGACTTGAGCTTATTGGGCCTCTCGTGGCCTCAAACCGGTATCAGAATCCGGCATACCGGTTCTAACTATCCGGTCCATAACAGTAGCCCCCCAAGTCATGGTTCATGTAATGTGCCATGAGTTTCTGAATAGCTCCAACAATCTGGATGTCGGCTTCTCAGCGCGTTGCACAGACCGAATTGCCGAATTCAGGATGCCGGTTTTTATCTGTGACTATCAATTACTTCCTTAATCCAGAAGTCTCCAAGGTCCATTTTCCAAGGACTTCAAATTCCTACTTCCCATAATTGTATCTGCTTCCGCTTCCCAAGACGGTGACTCTAGTATTCTGATATTGGAAACCTGAGTTTGCAACTTTAAATCCGAATTCAAAATTTGAATTTGGTATTTTCCCAAGACTTCTCGATTCCAGCGAATTAACTTTCCAAGGCATGGGCTCTTGTTCCCAAGTTCAGCTTCAATTCTTTAATCTGACACAAGTCAGAACTCCCATGGCTCCCTTTATGTCTTGTTTCTGTCACTCAACAATCCACTTGTCCTTAAGAATTCGTTGGAAACCGAACCTTTTTCTATATTGTCCTCAAGTCAGCCATGAGTTCGGCTTTATCTTTCCAACTGAGTTTCTGAAAATGTATAACAACTGATCTTCAGCTTCCTTGGGAAAATGAAAAGAGGTGATGCTTTATTGCAGCTGTGACTTTTCACCTCAACCATCATGACTTATTACTGCACCATTATGACTCTTGGTTGTCTTATCCAACTGACATACCTCTTGAGTGGTTCTTCATCAATGCAAGTATCCCTTCACTTGCTTCTCCTGAAAACCGAACTCTTCTTATAAAAAGAGAGGAGTTTTTGGTGATAAACTTCACTTCTCTATTCCTTCTCTGCAGCATACGAATTTCTTTCCTATCTTCCACTTCATTCCTTCATTCTCAGGTACATATCTTCTTACCCTTTATTTTTTCTTTTATCATGGAGTCACTTCCCTTCAACAAACCCCCATGCTCTTCTTCTTCCAATTCGTCAAAGCCCTTTTCTGCCAAGCCTTGCAATTCTGTTAGCCAACCCAGTGGCCTTCAAAACTCTTCTATTTCTGAACAAGAAAAGGAAGCTTTAGACGAACTAGTGAAGAAATGGATCATTAGGGATATGTTTAGTGAAGTCTCCAGCATTCCTTCTAAATCTTATCTCTATACTTCCTCTCAGGAATCCATCATGGGAAAAAAGAGGTCTGAAACCAACCCTGAGGAATTCATCCTTCCTGCTGACATCACTGGTTATGAGGATGTAGACCTTGATGCCTTAGGCAGACCCTCCATATTTGTAGATGTCCAACGTCTGCAGGCATACCACAACAATGCTGACCTCGCCAGACCGGGAGTAATTCCCAATTTTTATGCCTTAGAAGCCCCTTCTTCCCAAAACCGAATTTGCTCTGTTGGCAGCCCTCTTGAAAATTTCTTTTTTATGTATGCGGTTCTATTCGAGACTTGTGGAGTCCGAATTCCATTTACTGACTTTGAGTGTAGGGTTCTCAGTCACTTAGAGCTTGCTCCAACACAACTCCATCCCAACGGTTGGTGTTATCTCAGGGCTTTCCAACTCTTTTGCAACCACTTCAACTTAGCTTGTACTCTCCCTGTATTCTTCACTTTCTTTGGACCATTTTCTTCAAGTAAAGTGAAAGGTAAATGGTCTTGGGTTACACTGAAATCTCGTCTCAACTGGAAGGTTTTCGAAACCTACTCAGAGACGTGGAAAGGGTTTAAAAGTGAATTCTTCAAGATAGTAGGAGCCCCACATTCCTGGCCTTTCTTCTTTGACCATGGGGGAAATCCATATTTCCCTCTCTTTTGGTCTGATAGAAACTCGCGTATTCCTGCTCGTTCCTTTCTTACTCCTAACAATGTCCTCACTGATGTTGAGCGATCAACCATAACATTCCTCTTTGCCTGGTATGACGCCTCGGATACATCAATACCAGGAAGATAATTGATGCGGAGCCGAATTCCTTGCGTTTGGAATTCGGTAGGGTTTATGAAGTGTATTTTTTACTTGCTCTCTTATCCTTTAGCATTATTAATGCTTTTACTTTTTTTATGCATAAAAATGGCGAGCCCCCAAGACTTGGCTGCTCTTGCTGCTGCTATCGAAAATGCTCCAAGGAAGCCCCCCAAACATAGCAAGACCAGTGTTAGCCGTCCTCCTCCGGTCACTGTAGTTCTTGACAGTCCTGAAGGTGCTGCTCGAAAGAGGAAAAATCAGGAACCTTTCCAATCCAGTTCTCCCACTGGATCCCACTTTGATGCTGGTTAGGGGTCTTCTGGATTCACTTCCTCAGTGTGGGAGGAAAACCTAAGCGATAATTTTGGGCGTATGCTGTTGACTGATTCTGACTCCCACCGCTTCCAAGGAATGACTCGCCGGGAGTTCGTGAATTTGATGAAGTCCCTAAAGAAACACCAACTCCGTGCTGCCTCCACACTCCAATTTTTAGAGGATAACGCTGAAAAGGTCTTGTTCGTTGGGCAAGAAGTAGTGGATTTGGCTGCTTACGTGAAGAAGGAGGTTGAGATGGCTGAACAGATAGCTTCCCAAGCGGCCGAATTGAGGAAGACTAAGCAGGCTTTCTCACAAGCTGAAGAGGAATTTGCTAAGAAGATGAATGAAAAATTGAAGGAGGTTAATGACGCCAATGATGCTGCTCTGAATACGCTGAGGGATGCCCTCAAAGAGGCGGAGGATCAGAGGGACATGTATAAAGAAAAATGGATTGAGTCAGTTCAGTCTTCCTTCATGAATGCAGTGGAGCAAGCCAATTTCCTCAACAGCGACTTCTCTTCCAGGGGTATGCACTTTTTGCACAAAGTTGAAGATGGAGTACTTTACAACTACCTTCGAGATGGAAGTATGGTTCCCGTCAACTTGGATGATGAGGACTGCCCCGATCCCTTAGCCCCTGTGGACGATGAAAAGATCAAAGATGAGGGTGCCGGAGGACATGAGGATGACGGAGATGCTGCTGCTTAGCTTTTTAGTTTAATATGGTTTATTTCATGCTTTCCTGTTATGTTGTTGTTTCTTTCTAGGTGTCAATTTAAATTCTGCTATGTACTTTTCCTTGGTTGTATTTTGTTTCTGTCTTTTCTTAACTATAACCCTAGTTGCACTTGTATTCAGACCTTTTCATCAATGTATTCGGTTTCAGTATCTGTGTTATATTTCCCTTGCGTATCCATCTTCTTTATTGATTCATGGAAGTCCTATTCTAGCCAGCGAATGGTGTTCCATTTAACTTATTAGTTTTCTGAAACTAATAGGGATCATTACATGTACATGGGCGGTGTTCATTTTGACATAGAACATCTACTTACCCATTTCACTTCTTATCTGATGGCTAGTCAGACAAGTGGTGTATCAAATACTGGATACTTAGGATTTTTCCTTAAGTTCTTCTAAGTATAAGATTCTTGATACCGAATTCTAATACCGAATTCTGATACCGAATTCAGATACCGAATTCAGTCACATGATTGCTGGTCCTAACTCTAAATGATTTTAAATACTAAACATGAGCTCTGAAAGACTGGATCCTGATACTGGATCCTGGTACCGGATTCCTGGTGTCGAATCCTGATACCGGATTCCTAAACCTGTTATTAAGCGGAGGGTTCCTGATACCGGATTCCGATGTCTAAGCCGGATTCCTGATGCCGGATTTTTTTTTCATTCCTGATACCGGTTCCCTGATACCGGATTCCTGATATTGGATTTTTATACTCGAATGAAAACAGTTACTTTGAGCAAACCATCTCACTGGGGTATTACACTCAATTCTGCATTTTATGAAACTTATAATTCTCATTCATAAAATTGAAAACCACATGCAATCATAAATCAAATACAATTATAAATTAAACCCAATAGAGGTCTATAGGTGACTCTCTTTTCAAAACAGGAATAAACTAGACATATGACAGTGGTCTGTAAGACCTTCTTGGAAATCAAACAACAAAAAACAGAATTTAACTATAATAGAGGCGAAGCTTAGCTGCATTCCATGGGTTCTTAATGCCTCTGCCAGTCAGCGTTTCCAGAAAATACGCCCCTTTTCCTGTTTTTGATCGGACTCAATACGGTCCTTCCCAATTGGCTGCCAACTTCCCATGCGTAGGCTCAGTACCGTGCACATCGGCTCTTCTCAGTACCAAATCACCTTCGTTAAAAGTTCTGGAAACCACCTTTAAATTATACTGCTTGGCTGACTGCTGCTGGATTATTGCCATGCGGACAGTTGCCATTTCCCTAGATTCTTGCAAGAGATCCAAGTTTTCTCTGATGAGCCTCACATTAGCTTCTGGATTAAAGTACCTTGACCTCATATTAGTGGATCCTACCTCCAGCGGAATCATTGATTCACTTCCATATGTAAGTTTGAACGACGTCTCCCCAGTGGTAGAATGGGGAGTGGTTTTGTAGGACCAAAGTACGGCATCCATGCAATCTATCCATTTACCTTTGCTATCTTTTAGCTTTCTCTTTAATCCTCTTAGGATACATCTGTTGGCTGCTTCGGCTTGCCCGTTTGTTTGCGGGTGCTCCACAGAGGACAGACGTTGCTTAATCCCCATTTTCTGGAGAAATTCCTTGAAAGCTCTGCTAGTAAACTGAGTACCATTGTCTATGACTAAAACAACTGGAACTCCAAAATGTGTTATAACTTGGTTACTGAAAAATTTCACAATTTGGGTAGAGGTAGTAACGGCGACTGCTTTAGCTTTGATCCACTTTGTGAAGTAGTCGATTGCCACCACTAAGTGAGTCACTTATCCTGCTGCTTGTGGAAATGGCCCCAACAAGTCCATACCCCACTGAAAGAATGGCCAAGGGGCAGATATCGAATGGAGCTCCTCTGGTGGTGCCAAGTGAACATCAGCGTGCTTCTGACAGCGATCACATTTCTTCACATGCTTCATAGAATCTAACTGTATGCTGGGCCAGTAGAACCCTGCCCTCAATATCTTCCTCGCTAGACTTCTTCCTCCTAAATGATGACTGCACCTTCCTTCATGCACTTCCTTCAGGGCCAATTCGGATTCTCTTTCAGTCAGACATCTAAGTAGAGGTGAAGAGAACCCTCTCTGATAGAGCAATCCATCTTGTATGACAAAATGAGGAGCCATCTTTCTTATTTTTCTTGCGGCTTCATCTTCACTCGGAAGGATTCCTTGAAGCAGAAATGCTAGGATAGAGGAGGCCCATGACTCTTCATCCTCCACTGCCAAAGTTGCACTGGGGTGAGAGATGGCTTGTTGAATTACAGACCTGTGATTTCCTGGTTTCTTGGTACTAGCCAGCTTGGATAGGACATCGGCTCTGGAGTTCTGATCTCTGGGAATGTGTTGAAAATCCACGCTGTCAAACCTTCCTGCCAACTCTTTACACTTGGTGAGGTACCTCTGAAGCAAAGGCTCCTTGGCTTGGAAGTCTCCTTTAATTTGAGAAATCACCAGCTGCGAATCGCTGTAAAGTACAATTGAGTGCGCTCCCAAATCCTTGGCCATCGTCATCCCCGCAAGGCAGGCTTCATATTCAGCTTGGTTATTGGAAGTAGGAAAATCGAACCTTAGCGAATATTCAATTGATATCCCTTGAGCGTTCTCCAATATCACACCAGCACCTCCACCCGTCTGATTGGATGAGCCGTCAACAAATAGGGTCCAGACTTCAGAACCCTTCTTTGGTGCCAATTCTATGACGAAGTCTGCCAATACCTGAGATTTGATTGCTGTTCTTGACTCGTAGCTGATCCCATATTCGGATAATTCCACTAACCAAGCGATCATGCGACCTGCTAAGTCTGGTTTTTGTAAAACTTGCCGAATAGGCTGATCTGTTCTGACGACGATGGGGTGGCTTTGGAAATATTGTTTGAGACGCCTTGTTGTGACCACCAATGCAAACGCCATCTTCTCAATCTTCTGATACCTTCTTTCAGTTTCTTGAAAAACTTTACTGACAAAATATACCAGCCTCTGTCCTTCAGCCAAATCCCTGACCAGAACAGCACTTACTACTTCATCGTTTACAGCCAGATATAAGTAGAGTGTTTCACCTTGTTCAGGTTTGCTCAGGATCAGAGGATTGGGGAGGTAATGCTTGAAATCTCGAAAGGCTGCTTCGCACTCCTCAGTCCATCTGAACTCTTGGTCTTTCTTAAGCAATTGGAATAGTGGAAGAGACTTGTATGCTGACTTCGACAGGAACCTTGTTAATGCGGCTATGCGTCCGGTCAGTTGCTGAACTTCCTTCACGGAATTTGGGCTCCTCATCTGCGTGATTGCATCACACTTTTCAGGGTTAGCCTCTATTCCTCTGCTAGTAAGCATAAAACCTAGGAACTTTCCTGCTGTGACACCAAAAGCGCACTTCAGCGAATTTAAACGCATATTATGCTGACGTACCTTACTAAGGATAGCTTCCAAGTCCTGCTTGTGGTTTCCTGCCTATGTTGACTTTACGATCATGTCATCGACATAGACCTCCAATGTTGGTCCGATCAGCTCTCCAAAGATTTTGTCCATCATCCTCTGGTATGTTGCACCTGCATTTTTCAGACCAAACGACATTACTGTGTAACAGTATGCTGCTTTGTCAGTCATAAAAGCGGTTTTTTCCTGATCGTCACTAAACATGGGAATTTGGTTGTAACCAGAATAAGCATCCATGAACGAAAGTAATTGATACCCAGCAGAATTATCAACCAGCTTGTCAATGTTGGGAAGAGGATAAGTGTCCTTAGGACAAGCTTTATTCAAATCCGTGTAGTCCACGCACATACGTCATTTGCCATTGGCTTTTTTGACCAAGACCACATTAGAGAGCCAGGTAGTGTAAGGGACTTCCCTGATGAACCCAGCTTGTAATAACTCTTCAACATTTGCAGTGATCACCTTCTGCCGTTCATTGCCCAGTTTCCTCCTTCTTTGTGATACTGGCTTGAATTTGGGATCAACTGATAGGCGATGACAGATAAAATCCGGATCTATCCCTGGCATATCGGCTGCTGTCCATGCAAACAAATCCTTGTTCTCTTTCAGCAGCGTAACCAACCTGACCTTTTCTTCGTTTGATAAGTCTTTCCCCACTTGAGTCCACTGTTCCGGTGCATCCCCGATTTGAACTTTTTCTAACTCCCCCTCTGGCTTTGGTCGCTCCTCTTTAATATCATCCCGCATGTCCAAGTCTACCATCATGACCCGAGAGGATGAAGTTGATCCTTTGGTCTGTTTCGCCTGCACCTGCTTCTTGGCGTTTTCTTTTGTTGCTTTCAGACTAGCTATGTAACAGGTTTTGGCTTGCATTTGGTCTGCCCGTACTGTGACAACTGATCCTTTCTCATCTGGGAATTTCATCGCCATGTGCAAGGGAGAGGCGACCGCCTGGAATGCCTTCAAAGTGGGCCGTCCCAAGATCGCATTGTAAGCAGAGGGGCAATCCACCACCAGGAAGCGCAACCTTTCAGTTCGACACTGAGGGGGCATGCCCAAAGTCAGCCTGATATCAATGTATCCTATGGGCCTGATAGTGTCACCTGTAAACCCAATCAACTCCTTTTGGCAGGGATGTAGGTCTGCTGACTTCAACTTCAAGCGGTCAAATAGTTCTGTGAACATGATATCTGATGAGCTACCTTGGTCTACCATCATGCGGCAAACCCGGAACCTGTCAATAATTCCGGTTACCACTAATGGATCATTGTGGTTGGGAATCACTCCTTCCAAATCAGCTTCAGTAAATGTGATCGGAGGGTGTACTTCCTTCTGCCTGTTTGATACGGCAACCGCCATTGTTGCTAGCTTTAACTGTTTTTTCTGTCACGTTATGGATTCCCCTTCTACCGTCAAACCACCAGCAATAGTGCTAATTACCTCCAGGTCTTCATTGTTGCTTTTACCATCATCTTGTTTTTTCACTGGAGAATTCCTGGTTGCGGTGCGCCTAGGAGTTCTGCTTCTCCTTGGGGGCGTTCGGGATTTCCTTCTAGGTGGGCTTCTTGTTCTCCTTCTGACAGGACTCCTGACCCTTCTTGCGGGGGTGCGCTCATTGGGACCTCCTCTAAAGGATCGAGTGTAACGGTTCAGTCTTCCTCTTCTTACCAGAGTTTCCACAGCGTCTTTGAGTTGGACACATTCGTCATCGGTGTGTCCATAGCTGCCATGCCAGCTACACCTTTTGTGATGATTCTCCTTCGTTGGAGGCCTCCTCAACGGGGGTGGGCGATCTACTTCCATCAGTTCTGCATTCATAATCTCACGAAGGATTTGTGATCTAGAAGTGTTTAAAGGCGTATAATGGTCATATTTACCTTCTGGCTTTTTAGGCCCCAGATCATGTCTATTGTTTTTGTCTCCTTCTCGCTGACCTTTCCCTGACCCCTTGTTGAAGAAAGCTTCTTTCTTTTTTCCGGATGTTTCCCCTGCAAAATTGTCTTGTGCTTTCTGATACTCCTCCAAGTTGATATACTTTTCGGCTCTTTCCATGACTTCGTCCATGGTTTTGATTTTGTGCATCACCAAATGGTCTGTGAAATCCCCTGGTCTTAATGCACGCATCAAGAGATGCAAAGCTACTGAAGCCTCTATGTCACTAATTGAAAGGTATTCAGTATTGAAACGGGTGAGGAAATCTCTCAGCGATTCCCCCTTCTCCTGCTTAATTTGGGACAAATGGTGTTCAGACTTTGGTGCGCTTTGCTTGTTGTGAAGTGTCCCAGGAATTTGGCAGCCAAGTCTTTCCACCCTGCTATTGAGTCGGGTTCCAATTTAGAATACCAGCGCAGAGCCGCTTTTTCCAGAGTCAGGGGGAAAGTGCGACATTTGTACGCATCCTTAGCCCCTTGACATGGCATTGCCACCAGAAAGCTGTCAATGTGTTCCTGTGGATCTGAGTTCCCAAAATATGGATCTACATTGGCCGGAGCCTTGAGATTTTCAGGCATGGGGAAAGCCATTATACTTTCAGAAAACGGGTGGTCTTTTTCTTCAGGTTCTCCAACCAACTCCACCTTATTTCCCTTACCCACTCTTTACTGGGATGTTCCTTTCCTCAACTCTTTCAACAACTTGTCCTATTCATCTAGCCGCTTACGCAGGCGAGCCAATTCTGTTTCCATGCTTGCTTTCCTCTGCGAGCATCCGCCAGATGACCCCCTACTCTCATGTCGGGAATGCGAAGGGCTTCCTCCTCTAGTGGGGGCCCTCCGTCGCGATTTTTCCTGCTCATGACGAGAAGGTTCCTCTTGTCTCAAATGTTCCTGTTCGGCTCTCCTCCTTCCTTCACTTAACCGCTCCCTGAGGTCCTTCTGACGAGAAGGCGCCTGTTCACCGCTTTTCCTCACTTCCAGCACACTCTGGTGGCTGGGTTCAGCACGTTCTTCTTGTGACTGATTCGCCATGAACTTCTTCAGAAGGTGGTGGGAATGAGTTTCTCGCTTCCACTGTGGTCGCCAATGTTCTGTCGTAGGATTACGGTACTTAGACAATTCGGCTAAGAATCCAGCAATCCCACTTTTTATGTCAGACTTGAAATGAGCACCTTGAATACCAAGATACACACTCTCTTGTCGTTCTTAATTTGGGGGGTGGTGTGTGTGCCTATGTGAGATGAGTTAGTTCATACCTGCTTGCTTACCAGGTAATATATACACATACCAGCAATAACCGAATTGATGGCCGCTTTCATGTGGCAGGTAAGATTCCTCCAAAACGGCTCTGATATGATGGCTGGTATTAAAGTGAATGGAATCCTATGCTGGTGAAGATAGAGAATCCTTCAGACTCCTTTATGCCCGTGTCCGTATTCATACCGGTATAACGGTATGGAGGTCAACAGTTCAAGATCATATCTGTATCTGAATCCGGTCTTCAAGATTCGCTTAGGATGTTATTCTGTATCCAGATCCGGTTCGGGTGACCCCTGACAACCTCAATCCGGTATTCGGATCTGGTTCGCTGGGCCTTTCCTGGCCTCAATCCGGTATCCGACCTGTTGGGCCTCTCCGGTCCTCAATCCGGTATTGGGATCCGGTTTATTGGGCCTTTGGAAACGATATCATGACTTGAGCTTATTGGGCCTCTTGTGGCCTCAAACCGGTATCAGAATCCGGCATACCGGTTCTGACTATCCGGTCCATAACAGGACGTGATTTATTTTAAAGCACTCTGAGACATACCTGAGTATGTCGACTGATATGTGTTGATAATTTATTATGTTCTCTAAGTCCTGTATGTGTTTTAATTTGAGCTAATGCTGGATAGTGGGAGAAGTGAATGGCTAGTTACAATAGGAAGGTTAACGGGAATAGGAAAAGGAGAGGAAAGGCAATGGAAACAGTAATGATAGAAGAAGCGTTATTGATATGTAACTTGAATAGGAATTAAGGTTACGAATGGATTATATGATAATAAAGGAAAATGGGTGTAAAGGTTAATTGTTGAATGTGATAGAATATGATTATAAGTGTTAATATTGAATGTGGTCAAATACAAATTGTGGAATGTGACCCTAAATGTGAATCTCTGGAATTGTTTTTGATGATGAATGATAAGTGTTATTTATGAGTTATGTGTGTGATTATTTGGAGAATGTTTGTGATTTTAAATTATAAATGAATGGACTGGATTGTTGATTATTGAAAATGGTAAAGGTAACTTAAGTGGAAACTGATCAGTGGGGCCCGGAACACTAGGTACCCGGCTAGGTGTTCCAATTACCTGTTAGGGCCAATTACCTGCCAGGCCAATTACCCATCAGGCCAAACCGCCCTGTAGGCGCCGGGTGACCCACAGGATCAGTTTTCTACACCAATAATTGGAATAATTAATGGATTGGTAAAAGTACATAGTCCTACAGGTGATGGTCTGGATGGGTGTAAAGTCCTGGGCAGGTGTTCCAAGTCCCTAGACATGTGTTCCAATTACCTAGCGGGTATCCAAATCCTAGTGGTGTACGGTAAAAAGGGAAGTGTTTGCAGATCACTATCTGTGGTTGCTTACACTGTGTGTGTAGATCTCTGCTTGGGGCAGGTGTTCCAAGTCCCTAGACAGGTGTTCCAATTACCTAGCAGGTATCCAAATCCTAGTGGTGTACGGTAAAAAGGGAAGTGTTTGCAGATCACTGTCTGTGGTTGCTTACACTGTGTGTGTAGATCTCTGCTTGGGATTACACACATTAATGGAAAATGAATAATGGAAAGGTAAAAAGGAAAAAGGGAAGTTTATGTAGATCTCTGTTTGGGGTTACATAAATGAGATGGGGTGTTTGCAGATCACTGTTTGTGGTTGCATACACTGTGTGTAGATCTCTGTCTTGGGGTTACACACAATTGTAAGGTATAGATCTCTGATTTGAGGTTAAACTTAATGGAAAAAGGAATTAAAGGAAAAGGTAATGAAAATGGATAAAGGAAATGAAAATGGAATTGATAAGGGAATTAAAGGGAGGAAATAACGAACATGGTAATGGAAGGATTTAGGAATGGAAAAGGAATAATGGAAACGAATATGGATATGTATGTATTAATGGGAATGGAATAAAGTGGTTGATCCCTGACTTGACTTGATTGTTATGCTTAAGTTTATATTATGAACTTTATATTATCTGCTGATTCACTGTGTTGTGAAAAGGTCTCACCCTTATGTGGTTAACATTTTAGGTGATTGCTAAGGAGCTTGTGGATCAGAGTGTCGCAGCGGAAGACTGGAAAGAAGGAAACTTTATTTTTGTGCTACTATATTGTAAATGGATGCCCAAAATTATTTGTAAATTTGATTTGTGAAAAGAAATTTTTAAGTACATTATTTTAATTATAGACTTTTACTTGCTATTTTGTAAATAAAAATTGGGATGTTATAAGGAGTCAAAATAGATGGAGAGTATGAGCTGGGCGGGAAAATTTTCTCCCAAGTGCTATGGGACCCACAACGAGTACTCCTAAATACTACTCCCTCCGTTTCACTTTAAGTGTCTTTTTGGACTTTTGCACATAGATTAAGAAAGTGTTGATTATGATGATTATTGTAAATTTTATGTGTATTTTGTCAAAAATACCCCTATTTAATATTTTTATTTTGTCAATGCATCATTATTAGTATTACAAATTTTTAAAACTAAAACAACATTAAATGTAAGGGTAAATAAGGAAAAACAATATTAAATGTTGCCTAGATTTGGTAGAAAGACACTTATTTTGAAACAAAATTTTGATGTTAAAAAGACACTTAAAATGAAACGGAGGGAGTACTAAGTACCTTTAAGTACTATGTTGATAAGTGCTATGGGACCCACAATGAGTGAAGAAAATGGAGGGAAACACAAGGGATTCAGATTTACAAATTTAGAATAATGTGACAAGTCTGTGGAATTATTTCATTTCCCAAAATCACTCCTTTCCCAAAAGGAGGAGTCCTGGGCCACCCCCGTGATACATATTATGCACCAAAAAGCATTTAATTACACATTTCACCAAAAGGTTATATATACAACATGTTTTTCAAAACATGGCCAGGACCAATCCATACTATCTAACTAGCTACTTACACTCACCGAGGGGGAGTGTACTCCTGCTCGACCTGAACTGGGGATAACTCGGTCTCAGTACCTATAAAGAAACAAGGAGGTGAGCATTACATAGTACTTAGAGAAATAATTTCTAAAAAGACATGGCAATATACTAAGTCAAGCACAATTATAACAAGTAAATCACATCAAATCATGCTCACACAACACAGAAGTTATGCCACACCAACTTGTTCTCATTTAGTTTCACTTTTCAATTGGTTCTCTTTTCATTTTACTCATTTTCAATTTCCAAGTACGTCACCCTCCGTAAGGGTTCTTAGTACACTTTCTTTTATCTCACTTTCATATTTTCATTTCTGTACCATTAGGATTTTGCGCACCTATTAGGCATTTTTCACCCATTAGAAATTTTAATCACCCATCAGGACATTTTTACACCCATTGGGTCATATAACACCCGATAGGTCCTTTTTCATTTTACTTCACTCATTTTCACTTGAGTCTTTCACACATTTAGATTTATTTCATTTGCCTTTGTTCCTTTTTCACTTTTAACTTTGATTACCTTGCAGCATACTGATCCATTGGGTACACAAACACCTAACGGGAATTTAGACCTAATGGGCATTTGCACCTGATAGGGCATTTCACACCTAACAAGGCACCTAATGGGTACAGTGTCCCCCAAGGATCAATAAACTACGCCTTTAATCCTATACATTCACAGTTCAATAAACTTTATAAATCATAAATAGGTGAAATAAGAATAATTAAACCCTATTATTTACAATTTAAGTGTACTATAACATAAAACATTTTTCCATTTTCAAGCGTAAATAAAATATAGGTTTATCGTAATTCTACCCAAACAAACTTGTTATATAATTCATTATGAACTTTAATGCTATGCTTTTGTCATCTAATTGCATATATGGCAAACCATTCTTCTCAACCTTTATATCATTTAATATATATCATTATAGTTCATTCAATTCCCACGTCATAATCAAGTTGTAGAATTTATCAATTGAACATAAATCTTTGATTCCAAGGTATATAATTTGACAATTTCAGATTTATGTAATAAGAATAATGTTCATACACAATCAGTTATTAAATTTTCAGAGGGTAAAAAAAGGACTAGCACCACTTGATATAAGAAGATCACTCATTCTTTCGTACGAGGTATTCAAATTTCTAGATTTTAATGACATCACCTCCCAATGAATGTAAGTGTTGGGATGATCAGTCTCAATCCTACATTCCATTAGTGGTAATAATCTTCATAATCCAGATTGAATCTTCACACTTCGTACCCACAACTTTCTATTTCAAAGATTCATATAAACATCATTCATTTTCACTTCTTGTTAGTTCAATACTAAGAGTTTCTCTTTCTCTTTCAAATTTTCATAACCTCTTTTCATTCATTCATTCCTTTGCCCCCAACTAAATTATTTGCAATTGGATAAGTATTCTCTTTTTCTCTTGAACCGAATTCCTAGTGAGCTCTCTTAGGTTTCCGGTGCCAAAATCATTCGTTTTCAAATACATTCTTGACTTTTCCAATACTTTCCATTTGCAAACAATTTACTCTTTTATCATTTCATTTCTCTTTCCATTTTATTTTCTCTTTCTTTCTCACTCTGGGTTTTCACTTTTTCTCATTCATTAACTCATTTCATTCTCTGTATTGTTGTATGAGACATTCATCACTCTTTTTCATTTCATACCTCACTTCACCCTCCAAGGAAAGACCAAACTGGGAGTAAGTGTCCCTCCACCACTGCTTGCACAATACTGGCCACTCTCTCGGTCCAGTACAACTTGGGTTGCAGGCCCAAGTTGGCTATAGCAGGGAACCACCGTCAACCGGTCAACGAAGTGGCTCTGTGACCAATAGAATTATCGTGGTTAACGCGGAACCAATCCCCCGACACGAGTGGTGTAACATCCCGAATTTTAATTCCCAGAATAATTAGAATAATGAGGGAATTAGGAGAATGATAATTATGTTCAAGAATATTTAGGGTGAAGGATTAGGATTTCTTTGAGTGCCATAAAGGAGTTAGGAAGCGTTGGCATCGGATAGGAAGTTTAAGGAAGACCAAACGAGGGTTAAAAGCGGCGTTTTCGGTGTTTTAAATTCGCTAAATTGGGAAATTAGAAATAAAAGATCTACAACCCTAAACTTAGATTTCACCGTTGGATGTGAACTGGGAATTATGTAGAAGCTTGCTTTCAAATTTGAGCAATATCCGACGGGTAACGAAGAAGTTATGGCACTTTGAAGTGCAAAGAAATAAAAGAAAATAAAAAGAATCAGTGACTAACCAGTTAGTACGTGACAGAACAGAAAAAAATAAATAAAACGCGTTGGGTCTTCTTCCCCATTCATTTCCCCATTGTTTCTCTCTCTTAGGGCACGAATTCTTCCCCTTTCTCTCTCTAAATTTCTTCTCATTTCTCCACTCTAATCCATAATAAACTACTAAAAATCAATCCCCATCACATACAAACATCATCTCATTCATCAATCTCTCCTATTATTCTCTCTCTCACAGATTTCTCTCTCCAGGATTTCTCTCTCCCTCTCCAAGAACAAGTGTTGTTCTTCCTTCTCCTCAAGGATTTAGGGCTCCAATCTCAACTATTATCAAGAACTATCATCAATCTCACTTTCTCTCCCTCAAATTCAAGGTAAATTCCATTTTTTCTGTCCTCCCCCTTGGTCATACGAATTTTCCCTCTTTTTCCCAATGAAATTTGAGGTCCGTATTATGTAGTGTCACTTCCTCATGTTTTTTTCATTTACATGGCTTAAAGGAACTCAAGACCGCTCTCCTCCTTCTCATTTCCTCCCGGAGTTCTTTGGTTGTGGTGCTAAGTGTTAGGGATTGGAGGTTCACCCTTACTTTTCTCGGTTAAGGTAAGGGGGTGAGTTTTGCCTTGTTCTAGGGAGTGGGTTCTAGTTAGTATATAATGATTTGTTAGGGTTATGTGTTAGGGGAGAAAATTAGACTATAAAACCCTAGGTTATTGAATATAAAATTCTAACTAATTAAATATGTATGTTGTTGGATGTAAAGACTAGGAAAAGAAAACCCTATGAGATGTGAATAAAATTATTTGATAAATGAAATGTGAATAATGAATATAATGAAGCACAAGAGGATTTGGGTAATATGATAGTGAAGCTGCCATAAATGATTTTTATGATTATTGATTTTATTTGTAAAGTTTTGTATTAAATGATAATTGACTGTTGTTGCAAATATATGTATGTGTTATGGAGTAAATTGATATGTGGTGTTAAAGCAACACTATGAGAAGGGGATAATATGGATGTTTTGGTTGAATATAATTGTACACTAAATGCTAAATATGTATAAAGGTGGAAATGGGAATAAAATAATTACATGTAAATTAAAAGTGAAACAATGATGTTAATTATGTGACAAGTATGAGTTGGTTGCGTATATTTGCTCCCTGACGCTAAATTTGTATAGCTGTGCTTAAATGTATTGCATATGCTTAACTGAGAACATGAATGCTATTTGATAGGATTTCGGTAATTAACATAGGAAAAGAGTATGGATGAGTTATGAATGGGAAACTATAAATATCTGTAACTATGACTAAATGCGCTATGATTGATTGAACAAGAAAGTGAATAATTCATTTGGCCTCTGAATTGAGGTGCCAAACATTGAGAATGTGGTATATGTGTTGGCCTCTAACTTGAGGTGACGTTCCTTAAATTGTGATGAAGTGTTTATAATGAGAATGGTGATAAAGTATTGACCTCTGACCTGAAGGACACAGACTGAAATGAAGTGAATGTGTGTTGACCTCTGACCTGAGGGACACCGAAGGAAATAAAGAATTGGAGTGTTGACCTCTGACCTGAGGGACACCGAATGAAATAAAGGATTAGTGTGTTGACCTCTGACCTGAGGGACACACAGTGAATTAAGAAATTAGTGTGTTGACCTCTGACCTGAGGGACACGCAGTGAATTAAGAAATTGGAGTGTTGACCTCTGACCTGAGGGACACATAATTTAAATAAGGAAAAGTATGAGGGATTAAAATTTGGGATGTTACAAAATTATATAAGATTGAGATTCTGGCTGTTGTTATAAGGAATCTTATAGGTTTAAAATTGAATTAAGGGATTAAGAATATTTTATAACCCATGATAAAGAGTGATGGGTTTAGTTCACCAAAAAAAAAAGAGTGATGGGTTTAAGGAATTAAAGATTCACTTATTTTCCAGATGTTGTTGACTTAGGGAAAACTGAAATTCATAAGCGTATTGTTACAATCCTAACATTGAAACCATGTTCCTAACTTTTTCTTGTAATCACAGCCAAATCTTATTTTTATTTTGCAAATTTTATTCTTTCCAAACTTTCTAAATAAAATCCAAATTTTATCCAAATTTCACTTTTTTTTTTGGTAAAATAAAATAATTTATTAGACCACAAGCAAATAAATGAAACATACAAAAAACTCCCCTTGGTCCAAGTGCCACCTTCTAGGAAGGGTTCACCAGACCAAGGTGAGAAAACCGAACTAACCAACTAAACAAAACACAGCCCAACACGGTTCAACCGAAAACAAAAACACCAGCACCAGAAATGAACCTATAGTTCAGATAACATTGTATCCACAAGAACTCTATCCTTCCACAATCGAAAGTTTGGGAAACAAAACGCCAGTCTTGAAGCTACCTCCTTCCTTAATGCATGCATAACCATAGAGATCGATTTGCTCCTTCCAGTGAAGATTCGCCTATTTCTCTCAGTCCAAGTTGCATAGATTTGCAGAGAACACGGTAAACATACTCTTCTGCCTTGATTTCTCCTTAAACGCATGTGTTATCCATCTACTCCAATTAATAAATTTGTAAGGCCAATTATTAACTCCTATCCACAGACAAGCTAGATCCAGCAGCTCACGGGACCAGTAGCACTCGAAAAAAAGGTGATTGCGAGATTCGTCTGCACCATTACAAAGCACACAGGTTCGATCTTGATTAAATAATCTATCTCTTGTTTTTAATTTGTTCTGTACTGCCATCCATGAAATGAACATGTGTTTAGGAATAGAGGAGGAATTCCAAACAAACTGATGCATAGGAAATGAGGACAAATTCCCCAGAAGAAAAAGATAGCCACTTTTAATTGTGTAAACCCCATTAGCAGAGGAGGTCCACAAATCACCTGTAAACCCATTAACTAACTTATTTTTTGCCTTCACAATCTGTTTCCAATGCCAGCTATCCCCCTGCTTTGATTCCAGGAGCCAAAAATTCCTATCTTTTAAGTAAATGGAACTTATCCATTTGACCCAAAGATAGTCTTTTTTCTCACCAATATGCCAAGCCTGCTTCCCTATGGTAGCCAAATTCCATAAGCTAGCTTTTTTAAAACCCAAGCCACCATACTTCTTAGGTCTGCACACTGATTCCCAAGCCACAGAGGCATGGTAATGCCCATCTGAATCAGCACCCCAAAGAAATTCGCTACACTTCCTTTCCACACCATTAATCATAGCTTTAGGAATTATAAAAATAGATGCCCAATACACATGAATAGACATAAGCACAGAATTAATAAGAATGCACCTTGCTTGATAGGAAAGATTTCTGGTCCTCCATGTGTTAATCCTGCTGCTTATTTTATCAATTAGGATAGAACAAGTAGCATTAGACCATTTCTTGGCTGAAATAGGAATCTCCAAATTTCACTTAGTAATTACTTTAAGGTTAGAATTTTTCAAATCAATAAATCCCTGTGTGTTCGACACTCTACTTTACTCTATATTACTTGTATGATCTAGCATACTTGTTAGTGAGCAACATCTATAAAATGCTATTTTTTTTTTAATTTAGTTCTTACATTTTATTTTTTTTCGGTTTTGATCCTTATTTTTCTGTTTAGTTTTGGTTTTGATGCCCATCATCAATTTTGGTTTAAGATAACTCAAATGCACTTTTGATTTTAGTCTCCACATTTTCACTATTCGAAAGTTTTGATCCTTGCTTTTCCATTTCGTTTTTGGTTTTGATCCATATCCCATTAGCCATGTCAGCATGATGGCGGGTGTAACACCACGATTTATTTTAGTGTAATAAAAATAATTTCTTAAAAGTAGTAGAAACAATGGAAAGGTTTTTAGTAGAAACAATAATTTTTTTTATTGATTTTCAAAATAAAGTCTTTAGAAAAATATGGGGTTATATCGATGCTAAGCACGGCTTCTACTATAGTTCTTTCTTTCCCTTCTCTACCGGATCCGTGCTTGAACTCGCTCTAGGTTGTCTCAAAGATTAAACTTTCATAACCCAAAAATTAGAAATGTCAGGAGTGAGACATTATCCTATAGTTTAAGTAATAGTATTTTACAATAAACTAAATCTAGTATACAAAAATCATTAATATAATAAGAATCGATCACAATTCATATATTCATCATATGCATATTTCCACACATCTGTATTCTAAATGCAATGCATGAGTTCATACTCATTTCCGATATACCGCTTTTTCTTAGTATGTCTGTAACACCCCTAATTTTCGTCTCCCAAATAACCAAGAAATTAATTATAACAATTATTTCATAATTGATTTATATTAGTTTTGAAGGTTTTAGTTTTTGTACATTATGTGTTTTTTATATATAAAAATATGAGATATATTTTTATATGGTTATTTTGTACAAAAATGTGAATATTGTAATTTAGTCTTTGGGGTTGGGACCTAATTGCAATATTAAAAAGGTTTTTGAAGAAAGAGTAATTAAATTATTAATTTTTGAATTTTATCAGTATGTAACCGGTTAGAAGGGCTCTGTAACCGGTTACACGATGAACCCAGAAACTAGGTTAATGAATTTTGATGAGTAATCACTGGAATTAACGAAAATTTGCCACGAATCAGCCTTCATACTTAGTGGGATACGCGTGTCCTTGTGCATGGATCTCCAAATTTGACTATATAAGGCCTCAATGTGAATCAATTTGGGTCATTTGTACCCTATGTGTGTTGATGCTCTGTTTTTATGAGGCTATATTTGTCCTCTCTATTCTCTTTCGTTCCTGAGAGTTAGACTGTGAGTGATAGACTGTTACAAAGCTTGAATCAAGGGCTTTGTATTGATATAAGGTTTGTGAGTGGAGAGTTCCTAAGCTAGGAGAAATCGATTCACGAAGTTGGAGGTTCAAAACTGTTACAGTTCTGTATTGGGTTTCTGGAACTGACTTTGAGCTTCGATTTTGGTAAGCTCAAGCCTTCTCTTGTTCTAGATTTGACTTCCTTTCAAATTTCATGTTGCATGGTTTTGATAATGACCATTTTCCCTAATTTCCATGTCCATTTCATGTTCCAAATTCCTTGATCAATCTACCCTGTCAAAACGGTTCTGGTTTGAGGAGGAGCATTGGGTGGTTGGTGTTCTACCTCAAATCTCTGCTCAAATCTTATTCAAGCACGAACCTAAGGTAATGGGGAAGCTTACTATTTTCTAGAATGAGAAAAAATTGTGGTAGAACATAGGATGAGTCACCAAGAGACTCAAAGGGCATAAGTTAAAATGGTTAAGTGGCTTGGAGGCCAATCTGAGCTCAATTGTTGTTATGAGCAATGTTATCCAGATGCATGCAAGCTATATTGATGTTGGATTCATGACTTATTTGGTTATTATGTGAATTGATGCATTAAGTTGTGAAATATGTGCAATTATGTGCAATTTGAGTATCTAAATTGAATGCATGCAAGATAGATATGTTTATGTGGCTGAACATACTAGTATTAGGGTATGTGAACTCTTTTGATTGTTGAAATTGGTTAGATTTGAGTATTGAAAAGAATGGTATGCAAATCCTCATTTTTCAATGTACAGACTGCATAATCTAACCGGTTAGTCGAAATTTGTAACCGGTTAGATATTGTCAATTTTCAAAGAAAATGAATTTCTGAAATTTGCTAAGTGTCCATACCATTTGTACTCAAGTTTAAACTATAATTTCATACAAAGACCAATCTAAAACTATGTGATTGAGCACTGTTGGGTTTAGATTGGAGGTGGTGAGTTAATACCTTAATATTAAATGATAATTTCAAGAGGAAATTATGCATAAATGAAATGGGATTATGACTTAGATCTTTTGAATGATATTATGTGTTGAACTTGAGGTATTCTGTTATGCTAAGGCCTTGTGATTGGATTGAGTAGAGTATTCAAGAAAAGATTCTTTGAAAATCAGTGGTTTTATAATCAGGTCTGTAATTCTAACCGGTTAGGTGATGATGTAACCGGTTAGTACCTGAAACTTAAAAATAAAAGTTAAGTTTTTTAGTAAGGATTTGTTAATACCAATGAGTAATTCTCTCAATCCAGGTCTATGAGCATATGTTAAATTTAAATTCAAAGGTGAATTTTATGAGTAAAGCCATACCTCAAGATATCATTCAGAAGTTGTGTTTTTCTAAGTCATAATAATGGAATCAATGGAAAGACCAACCTTAGTAATTATGTATGCAAATCATGCATAGAGAAAGGTAATGAAATAGGTTGGCAAGGATTGTTTGTCATGTTCTGGGAACATTACCCTATACTCTAGGAGTACCAAACTGATGCAACCCACTTGATGACACATTCTGGGAATGTGGCCATTGTCTGGGACATGGTTTCTTTGATACGTTCTGGGAACGTGATGCACACTCTGGGAGTGGTGCTTGATTATATTCCAAGTATGGTTTGCGATACGTTCTGGGAACGTATGTTAGTGTTCTGGGAACACGTTGGTATAATAATAGAATTAAAGATAAAACCAACCTTAATGATTGTGCATTCATATAGAATGGAAGTTTGGTTGGTAGGAACGATTATCATATTCTGGGAATATGAGGAGGGTACTCCGGGAGTACCAAATTTGTAACCTACTTGATGACACATTCTGGGAATGTGGCCAGTGTCTGGGACCTGGTTATATACGTTCTGGGAACGTATGTTAGTGTTCTTGGAACACATTGATATGCAACCTACTTGATGATATATTCCGGGAATGTGGCCAGTGTCCGGGACCTGGTTTTTATGCGTTCTGGGAACATATGCGTTCTGGGAACATGATGCACACTCTGGGAGTGATGCTTATTATTCCAAGTATGGTTTGCTACACGTTCTGGGAACGTGATGCACACTCTGGGAGTGATGCTTGTTTATCCAAGTATGGTTTGGCATTACGTTCTAGGAACGAATGTCAGTGTTCCGGGAACACAACGGTGTATTGGATGGACGTCCAAGATGGACTTTGTTAGAGGCTTCAGTTGTGGAAGGAAATCATGCATCATGCCACCTGCATTGAAAGAATTATTATGATTAACCGGGTGTGCTCATATGATTATGCATCATGGTATGCTACATGTTGACTTGTGGATGTAAGTTTTATTCTCATTTGATTATGCGAATATGTATAGCTAACCCTCATGCCCTTATTAGGTGTTCATCGTGCATCTAGCTTGCACAAGAATCGGTAAAGGGAGATGTCCCTTAGGTGCATGCAGAGTGTAGAAAGTGTGGGTTGGGAACCCGTTGTGCAGATATCGAGGATCCGGCCAGACGAATGTTTGGACAGAGGACCAGTGACCAGCTCTATAACATCTCCATTTTTAATAAGTATTTATATGACACACCTTTTGAAAGAGTTATCATAAGATGAATTTGGTTTCATATTAATATTTATTTGGTATCCATGGACTTGTTACACTTGATATATTTTGAGAGTATAATATGATTATTTTACTATGTTTCCGCAAACTCTGATTTTGTTAGTCAACTTCATTATTAATCAAGTGTTTGTGAAAAGGAATTTTCAAGGGAAGGGAAAATTCTTATTTTCAGATCTTTTTCCAACGATAACAAGTCCAAATATTCATAAACTTATTACTTTTCTTATAAAGTAAGATGATATACAAGAACAGATGCAAAGTACAAAGTCAAGTAAAATCTTAAGTAATCAGCTCGGCCGAAGTTGAGCTCAGCCTAAGCGTAGTTGACAATATTGAACTCAAGACCAATGCAATGCTCGGTCAGAGCTCGGATGTCAAGGGTCAACTCAAGATCAAGTATAAAGCTCGGCTAGAGTTCGGATCTCAAACATTTAGTACAAGCTTAAGTGAGAAGCTCGGCCAAAGCTCGAACCCTTGCTACAGAAGTAAGCTCAGATAATTTTTAGTGCAAGCATCATCAAGCTCAGATCTTCAGCCCGGTTCAAGCTCAGTTCTGTCTTAGCTCTCTGCTGCATAAAGTCACTCAAGTTCCCATGCTCGAACTGTCGTCAAGGTCGGCAACATCAGTTCATCGTCTTCAACCTCAAGCTGAGATTTTCAGCTCAGAGCGATTTCGTTTGAAATTCAAATTTGAGGTTTGAAAGGACACACATATATCAGATTGCAGCTGGCAAATTGGAAGCTTCTAAAAAGGACATACGTGTAAAATCTGATCGTTGCTGAGAATTTGAAATATATGGGTATATCCGTTGAAAGGACAAGACGTGTCCCAAGATATTTTTCCTCTTTCTGTACCTCCTCAGGGCTGCAACTCTCTATATATAGACTGCTTTTTCTTCTCAGAAATACAAGAAGAACAGAACGCATACAGTGAAGAAAACTAAGAGAAGAAAAGAAAAACACACAAAGAACGATAAAGAGCTAGAGAGAGAAACTATTACATCTGTGAAAAACAAGCTCTAATCAATTCTTAGAAAATCCTTTCTCATCCGATACTCATTTGTTCCTTAAACTTTCAGACTCACATACACTTGGGTTTTCGGTTTGGAGCCACCATCATCATTCTTCATCTCTACTGTTCTTCAAGTCTTGAGGTGTTCTCAAGCGGTGAAAGTCATGGAAGGTTTCCAAGCTCGTCCAAGAAGTTCTTGGGTGATTGAAGTCTCTATAGGTTCTTGAGCAGCGGCGAAGAGGTTCTTCGGCCAGAAGTCCAAGGAGGTTCTTTGGCAAAAATCCTTGAAGGTTTCAAGGCGGATTTGTAAAGTCCGAGGACGTTCTTCGGCATTTGTATCAAATTAGGTAGAAGCCAAGAGTTTGGTACACTCTTGGTGGGTTAATTGATCCCTTGTAATTTCTATCAATTTGATTTTATTAAAAAACTCCTTAAAGGTTTTAAGGGGGACTGGGCGTAGCTCTCAGTGGTGAGAGTGAACCAGTATAAAATATGCTATCTCTATTTCTTTACCGCTTTCAGTTTTGTTTTTTCCATTGTTTTTTTCTTGTTGTTGATACCGGCAAGACCCAGCCAGATGATGTCTGCTGGTTGGTAGTGAGAGGACTCGTAGTACCTGCATACCCAAAAGAAAAGGAGGCGCTGATTAAAAAACAATTGTTTTCTTTTTTTTCTTACTTTCCCTTAACAGCGGGAAAGGAGTCTATCTATCTGCCTAGCTTTGGTAGATTTTCCCCAACGCAATCCATAGAAATTCCACGAATCCCTTCGGGAGAGGTCCGTTTGATATCCAAAAACTGCTCGGCAATAGTCGGACAAGTGGGGAATGTTGGGGTAAACCAGAAAAGTTTGGGTAGAGCCGGATCTAAATGTTGGCTAGGTAAGCGTCCTGTAGTAAGAGGAGTAGTTATGAACCCTGTAGACCGTCCCCATGGGGGTGGTGAAGGCAGGGCCCCAATTGGTAAAAAAAAACCCGCAACTCCTTGGGGTTATCTTGCACTTGGAAGAAGCATTTAATCGGCTTTGTTTAACTTATATTTGTGCTCGGATAGTGCTAGCAAATTTCCGCTGCAAACCTGATCTTTGAGTGTGCAACTCAGATAATCAGTGAACAGTCTAGATAACCGATTATCAGATACTACTCGGCTAAAAGTCGGCTTTTCAATTTAAAACTACTAGCATTATCCGACTTACTTCAATCACATCACGAAAATTGGTAATATTGCTTTAAACTACTATTCAATCTCCCTCTAGTAGATTGTTAGGCCGTTTCCTCGGTTTCCAATGTTTCTAACATAACATGCATCCATGCTACACGAATTCCTTTCCTTTCTTTCTATCTGATATCTTTGTCTACTTCTCACTGACTATTCTTTCCTTTTCCTTTCTATATGATATTTCAATTCTTTTCATCTTTTCCATTCATTTCACTAGTTGTCAATTTACGAGGACATACTAAAATATGTAATGTAATGCCATACTTATTCTTCATAATTCATTTCATAATTAACTTTAGGCTAAACTACTTCTTTGGTCCTTGCCTTATTTTTTCATATCAAATTGGACCCTTACGTTTTTTTGGTATCAAATTGGTCCCTCACGTTTCTTTTCACTATCAAATAATTGGTCCCTAAGCCACTATTCATCCTATGTGTCAACATCATTTTTGTCCACATATTCATTGTAGGAGAGAGAAATGACACGTGTGCGTGTCATATTGGTCCACATAGGATGAATAGTGATTCAGGGACCAAATTGACAGTGAAAAGAAACGTGAGAGACCGATATAATACCAAAAAACGTAAGGGACCAATTTGATAATAAAAAATAAGGTAAATAACCAAATGAGTAGTTTAGCCTTAACTTTATCAATTCATTGTTTATTTCTTTCATTATTCCAACAACTCATTCATAATCATTCATTCCATTCCATTCACATTACAATTCATCAATTCATTCAATCATGATCCACGGCTTGATTTATTCAATCAATTCCTTCAATCTAACTTTAACCTTAATCTTTTTACTTAACCAATATTTATTGTGATCCAAATCAAATAATCATTTGATACAATTCATTTATATGCAATCCTTTATACAACCATATGTTAATCTTCATTATCTTTAGGTATTTCATATACTTTTACTAGTTTTTAGCCCGTGCAATGCATGGGTTTTTTATTATTAGTTAATTATTATCTTGGGAGATTTCAAAAAAAATGATTTTTATTGAGTAATTCTAATAACTGATAATCATTTTGGGTTGAAGAATTGAATCGTTACCAATTATTTGTTGCTAAACATAAAATATTTTAATTAAAACTCAAATGATTAAATTCAAAGTTCAGGAAAGCATAGAACTTAATAATAGGCGATGGAGATTGAAAACTCGAAATCAAGAAAATAAAATAAAAATGGGCTAGATAATGGATGGTAAATCCTAAGTATTATTTCCTTCAACAAATTTAGCTCCATCGTTCATTAGTTCAGATTTAAGATATAATATTAACTTAATAAAAAATTTCATGTACCCCATAATTATAGCGAAAAATCCAAAAAATTAAAAATAAATGTATGAAAACAAAAAAAAAGAAAGAGAGTAGAAAGATTCTAAATTAAAAATGAAAGTAAAAAACAAAAGTAAAACTTCCATTAACATGCAAAATTCTAAATTCTGAAAAATAAATAAAATATGCAAATAATTTATTTATTTTATATAAAAAAGGATATATAATATAAATCTTTTAACCTTTCCTTATTGATTATAGCATATATATTTTTTATTATCCTTTAATCCTTTGTAGGTGAGACGTGATATATTGATTAACGAATATAATTGATTTTTTTTTTTTGAAAAGAAGAAAGATTTTATTAATCTGAATGTGAAATTACATCCATGATAAAATCAAGGGGGTTGTTATACCATACCCTTGAATCAAGAGCAAGCACAGCTTCTTTAGCAATTATATGTGCTGCCATATTGCCTATCCTACGAATATAGGAAAATTGGCAAACATTAAATGATAAAGCTAGAGATTTTATGTCCATAAGCAAAATAGCAAACTCAGAGAGGTCCTCCACCCAATTATGCATCCTCTACACAATTGAAAGGCAATCCGTTTCTACAATGATAGAAGACCAACCATGTTGTTTAGCACAATGGTCATAGCATGAAGAACTCCTTCAGCCTCCTGCAACAGTGGCGACCCCAACAATGGAATCTGTCGACCCTCACATCCCAATACAGCACCTGAACTGGATTGAATTATGATCCCTGTAGCACCAAACCCCAAATTTTTCTTCCAGGCGGCGTCCACATCCAGTTTAACAAATCCATGATCAGGAGGTGTCCAAGTGGAAGCCTCACTCGAAAATTGAGTTGAAGAACCAGGCTTTTTCTGCACCTTCCCATAACGCATGAATGAATTAAATAAACCTTCCGCCGCTATCACCGTTCCTTTGGCACAGGTTATTTTGTTTTGGAATATTTGATCATTACGAGCATTCCAAATGTTCCACGACAGAACCATCCACCACGCTACATCATCTTTCGAATTAGATTCACACATGTCAATAAACCAGTCAAACATCGTCCCAACACCTGCAGGCTTGACAAGATTAATAAGACCAGCTTCATTCCAAACATCTTGAACATAAGGACAACCCCAAAGTGCATGAATTTGGGTCTCAAATTCGCCCCCACAACGAGTACAGCTTTGACCGGCATCAATATGCTTTCTTGCCAAATTATCCATAGAAGGAAGAATACCTTTTAGAGCTCTCCACCAGAAGATCTTTACTTTGTTTGGAACATGCGCCCTCCAAATTTTCTACCAATGACCATTACTGTTCAGACTTGAAGAGCTACTGTCCCCTTGCAAAGATTGCTACCTCCATTTCATTTCCATTTTGTAAGCACTCCTAACAGCAAAAATTCCTTTAGTATCAAAATGCCAGATCAATTCATCATTACCTGCAGATCTTGATAAAGGCAAGGTCATAATTAATTCGGCCTCCTCAGCAGAAAATAAGGATTCAATAACATCTTTCTTCCACTGTCTAGACTCATGATCTATGAGAGCTGCTATAAGCAAACGAGACTGACCATACGGGTTAGGGGATAACGGTTTAAAACCCCACGGTTTATGCTGTAACACCCTCACAATTATATAGCTTAATTACTAAAGATTAGATTGATTTTTAATTAGGACTTGAAAATTTCTTTTTAATTCTTAATGAAAATTCGACAGTCTCCTTTGTTTATCGGACTTTCCCAAAAATTACATTTTATAAACCTGTCAGACCAGAAATATTTATAAACATACAAACTTGGTTTTTATGCCCCGGTAACAAAATATAACAACACTCAGGGCTTACAAGGCTTGCATTAATTTCAAAACTCAAATAAGATAATTATAGCGAAATAATTATAATTCCCTCTTAACTAATTTACACTCCACGGGGTGGAGTGTACTCCTTCTCGGCCGATACTAATGCAAGCTCAATCTCGATACCTGTAAAAACAGTTAAGAGGTGAGCATTACACAGAACTTAGTGAATGAAATCTAAATAGGCATAATCATAACTAAGTCATAGACAAATAACAGTTAATCACATAATTATCGGACAATTCAAACCCATATATTTCAGTCACATACACTTATCATTTTTATTATTGTTTCAATATTCTAATCTTGATCCTGCTTGCCCTCTAAACCCTGTCCTTAGTAAACTCTTTTCCACCCAACTATTCTCACTCAAAACTCATCCAACCTCTTTCTCATTATGTCCTTAATCTCGTTCACTTACGACATCCTAATACCTTTCCTTTTCACAGCTTTGCGAACCCACCACTGCGTACGACTCCATGAATCGGGCGTCTTACCGCTGCACACGCCATTAAATCGTGCGGCTTACGCAACCAATGCACCCAGCGGGGCGTACTTACTTGGCTTGGCATTTGCAAAACTGTAACTAGGGTACTACGGATTCACCACTGCGCACAACTCCATGAATTGGGCATCTTACCGCTGCACACGCCATTAAATCGTGTGGCTTACACAACCAATGCACCCAGCAGGGCGTACTTACTTGGCCTGACATCCGTAGACCGCAACCACATGTCCTATCAGAGTACTGACATCCGTAGACCGCAACCACATGTCCTATCAGAGTACTGTGAACCCACCACTGCGTACGACTCCATGAATCGGGCGTCTTACCGCTGCACACGCCATTAAATCGTGCGGCTTACGCAACCAATGCACCCAGCGGAGCGTACTTACATGGCCTGGCATCCACATACCCAAATCCCTAAATTCTCTATCACTTTATCTATCATACTCACATCAGAGTACTGCGAACCCACCACTGCGTACGACCCCATGAATCGGGCGTTTTACCGCTGCACACGCCATTAAATCGTGCGGCTTACGTAACCAATGCACCCGCACCCAGCGGGGCGTACTTACATGGCCTAGCATTCGCATACCCAAATCCTTAATTCTCGTATCACTTTCTCTTTCATTTTTCTAACTCAATCCCTCAACCACATTCTTCCTATTTCTGATATCACCCTATTCCCATTTCCTAGATCATTCTATTCTCATTTTCTAATCTCGAGTACCCGTCAAATTGCTTAGTTCCCTACACTTACTAATCCAACCTATACTTACCCCATGTTCATATCTAATTCTTAGCCAAGCGTTCCTATTTATAAACATCTATCATCACGCAACACTTTATATAATACAATCACATAATATCACGATTCCAAGAAAAAGCCAAATATCAAATGACAATAATTCAGGCATTCTACCACGCATACATAATTTCAAATATCAAATATCAAATAAATATCCAAACATCAAGTCATAAAACATCAGGCCCTGCATATAATGCATAAATTCCAAGTAAAGTATCAAATATTAAAAGCCAATCATCAAGTCATGCATATAATACATAAATTCAAGTGAGGGTTTCTATTCTTTTCTTAAGTCATTATTATTTATTATTACCGGTTACCCTATGGTTCATTAACATACAAACTCACCCAATCTCAATCATCACTATACACTACCTAGATTTACATTTCCTAAGCTAAGGTAACAATCCCCCTTACCTTGCGTTTCCATAGACACGTTCCTTTTTGTACAATAATGCCCAAACGCAGCGCAGTTTATTTCTCGCATCGCGGCTGGTCCTAAAGTTCTTCGTCGTCTCGTCATGCCATATAAAACAATAACAATCAACTTTGAAATCAAATTAAAACATACACTTTAAAGCTTTGCACACCGGAAACTAAAATAAACTAAATATAGAATATCGAAACTTTACAAGTATTGTATTTAATTCCAAATCATAAAACAAAATACGTTGACTTATTGTAGTTTGGTTTAAAGTATTGTATCTTGAATATATTTCCGAACCATAAAATTATTTGATTCAAGTTCATAGAATCAAGACCATGCCCTTTTCATTAAAAATATTATATCTTCGTTTGAAAAATACGCTAACTTTCGAAACCAACAAAAGTATCATAATAGATTGAAACCCCGTACCTTTAGCTACTTAGGACTATTAATTCTGAATTAACAAGAGAGAGTTCTTTGCTCAAAATGAGCAAAATCACATTTTCCAAATCCAATTAGTTACACCCTCCTTCAATATAGAATTAAAGTTCAAGGTTTAACCCGAATTAACGTATGCCGAATATATCGAATTCCTAATTAATTAGAGCATGGTTTAGTTCTACAATAGTACCAACCAACCAACTGCAACTTAATTAATTAGGGATCCGTTACATTTAACAAAATACTCTTAAAACTAATCGTTCGACATAACAGTTAATTCTGCATCAAAACAAATCAAAGTAGCTAATTAAAAACCATTATCATTAATAATGTAATTAAAATAAACATAAACCTTAATACCAAAAACAACCTAATGTTATAATTATCACTAATTAATATTAAACATCAGTTTTATTATCAGTATTAGAATCATCGTTATTATTAAAACATAACACAGAGTAGTTAAAAAGGTATTAAGGATTTACCCTCCGATTAGGCTTTTGAGGCAGCAGAGAGATCAAGACCGGTTCGGTCAGCCCCAATCCATACCATTTATGGCACCACAGAGATCAGTTGACAACTGAAGAAGGGTCGGTTCGGTTTGACACCGGTTCAATGCAAGGTTGACTGGTTCATAGCCTCATCGCGAAGGGAGGACCAGCAGCCATGGAGGTTCAGTCATGTAGCGTCATCACCGGTGCCAGGCGGAGGTGGAGGCTCCTGGTTCGTGACTAGCAGAGAGCAGAACCAGTGATGGTGGCTAGGTCGCGATATTGGTGGCACAAGAGGAAAGGTGATTCGCGACAGAAGGGAGATGGGACGCACGTGGCGGTGGCGGGTTCGACGGCGAGGAAGGACGGAGAGACTGAGATCGTGTACGATGACAACACCGCGATTGTTGTTGACGAAGGTTGTGGCTCGCGGTTCGCGAGTTGACGGTGGCGGCGATTGTTGTTGACGAAGGTTCTGGCTCATGGTTCGCGGGCCTCCTCCAACCGGGACGATGGTGACTGCGTGAGGGAGGTGGGGAGCAGCGCAAATCAAGGAGAGAGAGAGCCCGCGAAACTGGTGAAGAAGGAGACGAAGGTGGCTGGGATGGAGCTAGGCGGCGGCGGCCATGTCAAGGGAGAGAGAGAGGGGGGGGAGGTACGAAAGGGAGAGAGAGATGGGGGAGGGGTGACGGCTGCTGCTGTGTGAAGAAGGGTGTTTAGGGTTTCCCCTTCACACAACACACACTCACGTTTTTTTTCCACATATTCTTTTATTTATTTATTTATTTATTTATTCCCAAAAAAATTAATAAAAAAATTTAGCATCATATAGGAAAAACTATAAGATTAACAATTAGTTAGATACTAGGAAATAATAAAATTTATTTATTCTTGTATATCTATAAATACCAAAGTATAGAATAGAAAGTCTATTTTTCAAATAGGGTAATTGTTTCAAATGAATTTACTTTAAAATATAATTAAATACACTTTCTTAAATAACATAATGTATTTTATAAAAATACCCAACACCTAAATGATAAATAGGAAACAGTTATTTAATTCTGTAAAACTTATAATTTATGACATTAAAGAAATCAGGGTGTTAAGGTTCCAATATTTCCTAACACTTTTATAATATTAAAAGCGACCTTAATTTGTTATTCTCAAACTTTATTATTGTTATTATTATTATTTCAATCTATTATTTATCATAATTATACTCCGGGTTACAATTCGGGATGTTACATATGCAGCCACGGATCAGTCCAAACGCCTACCTGCATTCCCGACCCAATTCTCCATCTAACTCCCTTTCTTAAGATAGCTCGACCCTCAATTATACTACGCCAAGTAAAGCTTGGATTATGCCCCAAATTAGCATCCAGAAACGAAAAATGGGGATAATGTTTCGCCTTCAACATACGAGCAACCAAAAAATTAGGATATTTCAATAATTTCCAGCCCTGTTTGGCCAGCAGTGCTAAATTAAAAACCTCCAAGTCTCTAAAACCCAGGCCTCCCTCCTTCTTAGGATAGCACATCTTCCGCCAACTCATCCAATGAACTCTTCTATTCTCATCTGAAGAACCCCACCAAAATCGGTTAAAAAGTCCCGTAATTTGAGTACATAAACAAATAGGAAGTTTAAACACACTCATAGCATATGCTGGAATCGCTTGCACAACAGCTTTTATAAGAACTGCCTTACCTGCTGTAGATAATAACTTTTCTTTCCAGCCCTGAATTCGCTTCCAAACCTTATCTTTAATTGATTGAAAGGATTGATTTTTATTTCTCCCTATATGAGTAGGCAAGCCAAGGTACGCTTCACTAAATGCCTGGGTAGAGATGCCTAATTTCCCCATCAGAATAGTTCTTAGATCATTGTTGCAAATCGGGCTGAACATAATTGAGGATTTATCAAAATTTATTACCTGACCAGAGGCGTTGCAATATTTGCCAATAAGATCAACAATAGCATCTGCTTCACCTTCCGTAGCTTTTGTGAATATCAAACTATCGTCTGCAAAGAACAAATGAGACATTGCTGGACCATAACGCGAAGCTCTTGCACCATGAATAAGCCACTCCATCTCCGCCTTTTGGAACATAGATGATAAAGCTTCTGTAACCAGGATAAATAAATAAGGGGAAAGGGGATCGCCTTGATGAAGCCCTCTATTAGGCCTGAAATTGTCGAACTGTTTACTGTTCATAATCACCAAGAAGGAAACTGAAGACACACAAGCCATAACCAACTGAATCCACCTGTTTGGGAAACCCAGTTTGATCATCACGGCCTCCAAGAAACACCATCCAACCCTGTCGTATGCCTTACTCATATCAAGTTTCAACTCCATTGTGCCCGAGTTACCTGTTCTCCTATTCTTTAGCATATGGATCATTTCATAAGCTATAAGGATATTATCAATAATTTGCCTGCCATGAACAAAAGCACTCTGCGACTCTGATATAAAAGTGGGGAGAATTAGTTTCAGCCTATTAGCCAAGACTTTAGAGATAATTTTATATAAGACATTGCATGAACTAATAGGACGGAATTGAGACATATCTTCAGGACTATGAACCTTAGGAATAAGCACAATATGAGTATAATTCAAACTTGACAACGAACTTTCTCCATTGAGGAAGCTAAGAGTGCATTGAATCACATCCTCACCAACAATATGCCAAAAGTGTTGATAAAACAATGGAGGAAAACCATCAGGCCCAGGAGATTTAGTTGGAAACATCTGGTCTATTGCTTCCTTAACATCCCTCGCAAAGAAGGAAGCCATTAATAAAGACGCCATACCACTTGTAACCTTTTCAGGTATTGAGTCAAGAACATCCTGCATTGCTGTAGGATTACTAGATGTAAATAAGGTTTCAAAATAGTTTGTTGCTATACTCCCCATTTCTACTTCCTCTGTATGCACATGGCCAGATAAACTTTTCAATTTAGTCACTGCATTCTTTTTAGCTCTTTGAGAAGCACGTTCATGGAAAAAAAACTCGTGTTACGATCACCCTCCTGAAGCCAGTGAACTTTGGAACGTTGCTTCCAGATGATTTCATCCCAGCAAAGAAGCTCATTCAATCTCATAGAGACTTCTTGTTGCTTTGACCAAATAGCTTGTGTAGGAAGGACAACATTCAATTCATCTAACTGCGCATGCAACTTTTTAATTTTTGTTGATATACCATGAAATTCTTCTTTGCTCCAACAACGAAGAGCTTTACCTGTCATGTTGATAGTATGCTCAATGAATCCAGCCTTTGGGGGTTCAGCCGATGAGTGCCATGCTTCCTCAATTACCTTCTAACATGATTCATGATTAACCCAAGCTTGCTCAAAAAAGAAACGATCTGTACGATGATGAGCCCGAAAAACTTGAGCCTGTAACTGAAAAATTAGTGCCACCGGAATGTGATCAGAAACCGAAGAAATTATATGCTTCACTTCGACCTTTGAAACAATACCAGTCCAGCTGCTAGAAGCCAAAACCCGGTCCAATCTCTCAAAGACAATTTCCCCTCCACGAATACACCTTGACCAGGTAAACTGGTTACCACTGTAACCAAGATCTCTCAGATTACAGTTATCCACAACACCCCGAAAAGCATCCATTTGTGATTAAGATCTGTAATTACCACCTAACTTCTCACTTGATAACAATATTTCATTAAAATCTCCACCCACAACCCAGGGAAGATTAAACATCAACGATAGACGATTAAGCAGAGACCAAGAATTATACCTCTCAGAACCGATTGGATGACCATAAAAACTAGTAAACCTCCATACCATACCATTGCCACTATCCACTATTGTATCAATATGACCCCTAGAAAAAGATTGAAGCGAAATCTGGACAGAATCCTTCCAGAACAAAGCAAGTCCTCCTCCTCTGTTACTATTACAATCCACACCTATAACATTAGAATAACCCAATCTATGCTTCAGGCGAGATAACTCCCTTGTGAATAACCTTGTTTCCGAGAGAAAAAACAAGGTGGGAACTTGAAGTCTTAATAAAATACTTAGATCTTGAACAGTACGTGGGTTCCCAAGCCCCCTACAGTTCCAAAATATGGCTCTCATGGCTCCTGGCGGGCCTGGACACCAGAACCCGCCAACAAATTAATCTGCGTTTGAGAAGCATCACATCTCCCCTTCTTTAGCCTATCCACAGAACCTGATCCACCATCACTGTCCAGCATCATCATATCCATCTCCTTTTTTCTTTTCATACCCACAACAACTGGGTTTGGAGTTGTACCACTGGCTGCACCACTAGCATTATTATTACGGGCCAATTTCTTCCAAGTTCTCGCAAAGATTCTCCTCCCACCTTCCATTTCAGATTGTTGTACATCCTCAGACCCCTCAGTGGCATGAGTTGGATTATCTGACGTACAATTGAACTCAGCATCAAGAAGCCTTTCAGTTTCCTCTTCGGACACTATCTGTTCCAACGAAGGCATTGGTGGAGGCAGCACATTCTCATTTCGCTTCAACCTCTCATTGTTATCCTTCTCCTTCAGGCTCAACAATGTATCAAAAAAACCAGCCGCTCTCATCCATTTCCCATAGCCCTTCTTTCCTAGACCCTGCTCCTTGGCGCAATCTTTTTCACCATGCCCAATTATTCCACAGTTATAGCAAAAGTTAGGAAGACGCTCATATTGGAACCAATACCAGCGTTTTTCATCTGATGACTCCTTGGCCAGCAACACCCCCTACAAAGAGGTTTAGTAATATCCACGTTTATCTTGATGCGTAGAAAAGGGTTTAGGGAAGATCCAAAGTCATCCACATCAGCATCTATTAGACCTTCCATCAGATCTCCTATAGCCACACCTACATGTTTGTTTCGCATACCCAGAGGTAGGTCATGCACAAGTAACCAGAATGAGACCCTATTAAACTCCATCTCTGAAACCCTTACATCAGATTGATAGTCAAGAAAGACAATAATGATTTTATCAAACGTCCACGGAGAACCATCGAGCACCTTTCTTTTTTCATGAATTGCACCAAACCGGAATATGAATGTGTTTTCGCCTACTGGCCTCACCGCAAAACCTGGTTGAAATTTCCATAGTCGCTTCAGCATGTCTATGATCCCTTGCAGACTAACATTCTTTTGAGTGATCACCTTTCCAGCCAGACATAACGAGTGCGAAGCTATTTCATCAGGAACCGGCGGTGCAAGAGTGACACCCGCATTCTCCTCATTAGTGAGACTCAACCTCTGCCACAGAACTGATAGATCCTCCTCCATCATGCAACAAGACAAAACCCAATATGAGTACAGACTTACAGTACGTAAGGTGTGACCCTGCAGAGACGCAGGAAGACCACGTACAATCCTAGTCTACTAGAAACCCTAGCAGACCAAAGAGACGTGACTTATACAAAATGTATATATAATATATTAGTGTCAAATTTGTTATAACATTCAAAGTACAAAGTTCAAAATGCTATTCATTTTCCAAATCACATATGACTTTCATTTTATACTATCTATGTTTGCCTCCTTTCTTGTATCATACTTTTAATCAAATTAGCATATAGGTACAGCAGGAAAACCAAAAAGAGATATTGGACCTTATCAAAAATAAAAGTGGGAATTCAAAAAGTAATTAACAAAGTAAGGACGATAGAAAATTACTCCCTTAAATTAATAATTGAAAAATAATCATTAATATTTTGTTGTTTAGCTTCTCAAAACGCTCAACATAAAAGCCGAACAACGTGCAAATGACTTAAGTGGTTTTTGAATTAAAATCAAAATAACGAATAATCACTTTTTCTTTGAGAAACAAAAAAGAAGCTCATTCAATCTCATAATTTTTTTTTTTAAAAAAGAACCCTCTTAACTCTTTTCTTCTTATATATTTTTTTCTCAATTTAATTATACATAACCAGTTATTCAAGTCATGAATAATAAAGCAAAATGAAACAAAGCAAGTTTTGAAAAAAAAAACTAACTAAACTTGCAATAGATGTTAGAAAAAAAATAATATCATCAAAGAATAACATGAAAAGAATAATTGTAATTATAATTATAATAATACCAAAAAGGAAAACCGCCGTACTTATTGTTCTTTTATCTATATAGGGATATGATATAAAAAATAAATAAATTTAAGTAGGATAAACATAATTTATAGAGGCAAAGGCAACAAAGATAAACATAGGACGGGGAACCGCCATACTGATACCCAGAGGCTAACAGCCATCCTGAACGGGGAACGGAAACACAATCAAAGACAGCCAACAGAGTGAGTGATTTAAGAGTCTGTCTTCTTTGTTTATCTACTTTGTTCATTTTTTTTTACGGAATCCAATAAAATTGAATTGAATAGAATAGAATACCTGCAACGAAGGAGGACCAGAACATGGACACCTTTCTCTTTCTTGTGGCTGTTAGACATGGTGGTCGTTCGCGAATTGGAAGTGGAGAATGGAAAATTGGAAGAGGAAGAAAAGAAGGGAAAGGAAGAGTAGAGAGATCCGTGATGAAAAGAGGATCACAATATGACGGTTTTGATTCATAAGTGTCTTAAGTGTTAACCATCATAAATATGAAAAAGAATGTTAAGATGTTTAACTTACATTTGTAACTGGAAAATGTAACTTGATTTTCAAAATTTAAATTTAAAAAAGGACAGGTGAATGTCTTCTTTGAGTTGAAAAGCCCAACTTTTAATGAGAGAGCAACATTTTAAAATGGGTGAATGAAAGAGCTCCATTTGGACACCTTTTTATAATAAAAGGAAAGATATAAGCATCACCATTACTATGTCAAGATCATGTTATATTCTCAACTAGCCAATTCCTCATTCATTTCAATTAGTTTTAACTACATCTTAGAAGACCTATTCAAATACTATACTTGGGCTATGAGTAATGGCTTCTCCCTTACCTCAAGAGAAGAGAAGTTACTAAGCTTGGCTCTTATGCTTTTCCTTAGCCGTATATCCAATCCTTCTTATAGTCCTCAAGTCCTATTTGATCAATTGTTTTCCTTCAAGAAATAGAGTTTCACTTTCTTTTCAATTGGTTTGGAAGGGTTTTGGAGGGATTCAGTGTATGAGAGCTTACTAGAGCATATGGAATTGTATCTATGCTTCTCAAGTCATCCCTCCCCTATTTATAGAGGTTCCTAACCAACTTTGGGTGGTGGCCTCTCCAGAAATTTCCCTCCACCGTTTTATTTTGGCCAAAACTATCAGATATAATCGATTATGTGAGCCATATAACCGGTTATCGGGTTCATTTTTAGTGCAAATTACATTACTGTAACTGGTTACAATGACAGCTTAACCGGTTACAATGACAACATAACCAGTTATGTTTCTGTTTAGTGCCTAGATTCTTCCAGATTTCACTAGATAATTGGTTATCATGTCTCTGTAATCGGTTATAGACGGTTTTAAGTATCAAAATCACATGCTTAAATGTATTTTTACCATTTTAATTATTTTAATTTCCTTCCCTAATGCCTAAAGAATCTTACTTCTTGAATATTATTATTTAATCCATTTTTTAAATATTTAAGTAATTAAATTTATTAATATTTATTATTTCTTAACACTTAAGAAATTAATGAAATAATACACTAATAAAATAATTTACATTTATTTTTTTTTTTTAAAAATACATCGTTACAATGGAGATCAAAGCCAAAACGCAATAGAAAAGTAGGGACTAAAGTCCAAATAAATAAAATGTAAAAATTAATTTCAATGATGTCAACATTTATTGAACTAATTTGATATTTAAGCCAAAAAAATTTGGATTTTTTTCAAAGATAAACACCCTGGAATGATTAAAATTTATGAAAAATAATACATTTAATAAATCATAGAATGTATGGTTTTATTTATTTTTTTAAAAATCCTAATCTTTTTGAGATACTTATCTCTAGCCCTTAAAAAACACAAAGAATTTTTACCTCATCAAAAATAATCTTTCAAGTACAAAAGTATAAATCTCAATACCAAAATGCGTTAGAAAAATATGAAAATGAGTATGTTCCTATTTATGTGTCATATTTTAAACAAAATACATTTTTAAAAAAATTTAATCATTACTTAATTTTTCATTACATTAATTATGTTTTTTCTATTATACCTTTTTTTTTTCTATAATTAATAACTTTTCTCCACTACTTACGTAAATTAAGACTTATAAAATAAAAAAAAATAAAAAATAATACTTACTACACTTTTGAAATTTTTAAAAGAACAAATAAAAAAGAAAAATAAAACCTCTCAAAAGAAAGGAAAGAAAATAAAGAACAGAAGTGTATCATTTCATCCTTGATTTTACCTGAACGTCAAGCAAACCATCTCTTGAATTCAATTTCTTTCTTATTTCTATATTGTCTGCTTACACCACTCGTGTCAATTTCCTTCCATTCCACGTCCACCTCTTCTTAATATTCCACCGAACAAAAAATAAAACCAAAAAAAAAAAAAAACAAACCCCAAGTTTTTTTCTTTACCTCCCTTCTTCAATTAAGCCACCACTGCTTTTGCTTTTTATGTCTTCTTGTAGTAAATATCCAAGTTTTTATATTAGCTATGTTGAGGCTGAATGTGTGTGTATTGGAAGCAAGAGACCTACCCGTTAAGGACTCTTACGTGAAGCTTAAACTTGGCAAGTATAAGTCCAAGACAAGGATATTGAGGACTACGTGCAACCCTGTTTGGAATGAGGAGTTTGTTTTCAAGGTGCATGATAATAATAAGGAGGACGTGCTTGTAGTCTATGTTGTTAATCATGATGAAGAATCAAGGGTGGGCTTTCTTCTTGGCGAGGTACGGATTCAAGTAGCCTTTGTTGCTTCTCAGGATAAGCAAACCTTGCCGCCAACTTGGTTCTCTCTTGAAAGTCCCAAGAGTGGGAAATTCTTCAATAAATATTGTGGTTTGTTTGTTTCACCCGTGATCATTGATCAATTATCTTTGTTAATTAGGTAGTCCCATTTTATATGCTATTATGCCAACTGTTCTAAACTTCCAATATCTATGTCTTAAAAATTACATAAAAGTTTCGATGGAATTCACATCCGGACGTACATATGCTTGTTTGTGCATGTGTACATCATTTCTGGATGTACATCTGGATGTTTTACATGCAGAAACGAGCAGATTAGCAGATGTATATCTAGATATCAATTCTGGATATACATATAACATCACTCATAATATTATGTGAAAACTGTTGGAGTGCTTAGTTAATTCCTATCCTTATTACTAGATTGTTATTCTTTTATTGTTTTATCTGTAAAGTTCAAGTTTCAGTTTTTGTACTCTATATAGATACAAAACAAATGTGCAGCACCTAATAGTAATGAAAATCACGTTTTCACCTCTGATCTATACATAAGCACTCCAACAAAAACATTATGAATTTTTGAACAGCATAAGTTAGTTGTATCTGATGAAGGAAACTCAGGCACCATATATTTTTGGCGTACTTGGTTTCTGATGATTACTTATTTTTCATTATAGTTTCAGTTATGCCTTGATGCACCAATATAATGGTAGATATCATTAGGGCCCGGTAAAGTCATCTAGAGTACTTTTTAATCCATAGTTACCAATATGTGATACCGTTATACCGGCGGGTAGTCCTGTACTAATTCATTTGTGTATGAGTTGACTTTCTTTAATATGAATCTGGTACGTGTGATACGCAGGTTAATAATAAGAGAATATGGTACAATCTCATTTTCCTGCTTTTTTAAGCATGTATAGAATATGTATATAAGTACCTGCCTGATAACACTTTAAAAAGGAATTCAAATTAGAGAGTGATAATAAAATGACTCCACGGGGCAAAATACTGAGCCGGTGGTCCATTTAGCACTCTAATAGACTATGTTTTTACTTTTTGCACTGTCCAGAGGTTAAGCCACTGTTTGCTATTTCTTTCAAAATTTTTGCAACTGCAGTCCAACATATCAAACTGATTTATAGCTAAATCTATTGAATAATCAGGGAAAATTCTCCTCACTGTTTCTCTTCATGGTAAAGGCCATTCTCTCATCAATCATACACATTCTCCAAATTCAACATTTGCAATCGAGGACTCGAGAGAATTGGAAGGTCCACACATCCCTTGTTGTAAAATGGGTGAAGGTAAACAGTTGTTAAAGGTTCTTGCGAATCGCCTGGATACGATTTTCAATAAGAAAGAAGGAAGCTCAAAAGCAGATGATTCTTCAGAACCATCCAATTTGTTATCGGATTATGAAGACAGTGTACAGGAATGTTCATCTCCTTCTAGCTTTGAAGAAGCCATTGCACAAATGGAGTCGATAGATAACAAACCAGAAATGCCTGAAAATTTGCAGGGTGGTATTCTTGTAGATCATATTTATGTAGGATCTCCATACGCCCTTAATGTGTTTCTTTTTGCACCTGGTTCACAGTTTAGGAAAGATTTGGCAGAACTGCAGGGAACAACAAATGTGCAAGAGGGTCCTTGGGCATGGAAACCTGAAGACACGTCTTGTTTAACACGAGTTGTTTCCTACACAAAAGCTGCTACAAAATTAGTTAAGGCTGTTAATGCCACTGAGGAGCAAACCTACATTAGAGTGACTAGAGAGGAATTTGCTGTACTTGTTAGTGTAAGCACGCCCGATGTCCCATATGGCGATACATTTCGGATTGAATTGCTATACAAGATAATGCCAGGAGGGCTATCTTCTGGAGTGGTGTCCTCCAATCTTGTGATATCCTGGGGAATTGTCTTCTTTCAAAGCACAATGATGAAAGGCATGATAGAACGAGGGACTCGACAGGGATTGAAGGAGAGTTTTGACCAGTTCCGTGACCTACTTGCTCGGAATCTTAAGGTTCTAGATAAGGCAGATAAATCAGACAAGGAACATATGTTGGCAACTTTGCAAACAGAAAACCAGTGGAATTGGTGGTTGACAGCTAAATACTTTTGGAATTTCACAACAGTTTCCACCTTTTTTATGTGTTTTTATGTCTTGATGCATATTTCACAGTGTGGCCCAAGTGCACCACAGGGCTTAGAATTTAAGGGGCTTGAATTGCCAGATAGCTTGGGAGAGCTTGTTATGAGTGGAATTTTAATCATCCAGTTGCAGCGTGTTTATAATATGGTCTCTCACTTCGTGCAAGCTAGATTTCAAATGGGTAAGCATATTATTTGAAGAGCTGTGTGATTGATTAAGACCACTTCTTGTGACACTTGAGTCTGTATAAACTATCACATATCGGGAGAAGTAGTTCTCGAAATCAGTTGATCAAATCACATTTTGTTATTTGAAAGTTGACCATGCTTGATATCATTGTATTCAGCTGATGTTTACTTTTGAGTACATTCATATCTAACAGGAACTGACCATGGTTTGAAAGCTCAAGGTGATGGATGGGTTCTTACTGTGGCTCTAATTGAGGGTCTTGACTTGGCATCCTTGGAGTCTTCAGGGTTATCAGATCCCTATGTGATTTTCACCTGCAATGGACAAACAAGGTCAAGTTCTGTCAAGCTTCAAACGTCCGATCCTCAATGGAATGGTTTGGCCTTTTAACTTTTGACTAATCTCCATCAGTTTTGCTTTGATTTGAATATATCTTGACTGGTATTCTTCATTGGTGATATCACATGCAGAGATATTAGAGTTTGATGCTATGGAAGAACCACCATCAGTTTTAGGCATGGAAGTTTTTGATTTTGACGGTCCATTTGACCAGGACATTTCACTTGGATATGCTGAGATTAACTTCCTAAAGCACTCATCAACAGAATTGGCAGACATGTGGGTCTTGCTTGACGGAAAGCTCGCTCATTCCGCTCAATCAAAATTGCATTTGAGAATTTTCTTGGACAATAACAAAGGAGATGAAATAATCAAGGATTATTTGGAGAGGAAGGAAAAGGAAGTTGGCAAAAAGGTAAGCAATGTGACTCTCACTTGCTGTCTTCCTCATTGCCATGTGTATGCATTTCTTATTCACAACATATACATGTATATATATATATATATATACACGCACATACACACACACATACACACACACAAGGAGATAGCACCGTACCATCCTGAGAGTGAGGGAGGAGTGCATGATGACCATTTTTAAAAATCATATGCATTTGTGTTCTGATATTTATCATTCAAATAAGATGTAATGGTTATGATGTTTTTTCTTTTCCCTGCCTTTGTTTTACAACTTTCAACCAATTTATTTTCGTCTGTTTGTGTAGTAGAACAATGGAAATATTTGTTGTATCTGATTAATAATGTGTTGATGGCAGTTGAATCTTCAATCACCTCAAAGGAATTCTACTTTCCAGAAATTGTTCGGGTTGCCCCAGGAAGAATTTCTAATCAAAGATTTCACATGCTACCTGAGGAGAAAAATGCCTATACAGGTACAACATGTGATTGACATATACCTCTGATAAATACTTGATGAATATGTGATTCTTCAAGTTAGAGAATTATTAGAATAATATGTCATGATGAACTAACATATAATAATCTATTGGTGATATTTGAGTACTGAACTCAATAAATAAATCAAGTATGCATTCCTGCTATAGGGTCGGCTGTATCTTTCAGCAAGGATTCTGGGGTTTTATGCCAATTTGTTTGGGCATAAAACGAAATTTTTCTTCCTTTGGGAAGATATTGAAGACATACAAGTGATTCCTCCATCGTTGGCATCAATAGGAAGCCCTACATTGGTCATAATTCTACAAAGAGGCCGAGGTCTTGATGCAAGCCATGGTGCAAAGACTCAAGATGAAGAAGGAAGACTGAGGTTTCATTTTCAATCATTTGTGTCTTTTGGTGCTGCCTCAAGGTATTATTAGTTTAGCTTGCTTATGTTTTCAATATTATCTACTGAGTTGATGGCATTTAATTGAATTTAACTTGCTACACATGTTTCTATAAAGAACAACAAGGGCCTTGTGGAGAACAAGAAAATTGAACCTATATCGGAAAGAACAGCTTACAGAAGAGCATGAAGGTCAAGATGAAGGCTTCACAATTCCTGAAGACATTGGATTTATCCTTGACGACGAAGAAAAGATGTCCAAGATTTACTCTGCAGAACTTCCAATCAAGGTAAGAAATCAAATAACATACTTGTTATTTGATTGATAAAACTGATATTATAGGGGCACGAATTGGAAGTACAATTTATTCTTACTTTATATTTATACTGTGAAGTCTTGCTGCCTTATGAAATAGACATTGGAGAATTTGTTCCTTTTTAACTACCAAGTCAAAATCTATTTTCCAGCCTCCTGTGAGAATAATTTAAGTTTGATGTATTACATTACTCTTTGGACAGATGAGATCAGCGATGGGAATTTTCGATGGAGGAAACCTAGAGCATAAAATTATGCTGAGAACAGGATGTATGAATTATGAAACCACTGCCTGGGAACTAGTAAAGCCTGATGTCTTTGAGAGGCGTGTTTCGTACAAACTCAACAGGCATGTGTCGGTTTTTGGTGGTGAAGTCACAAGCACACAACAAAAAATTCCAAATGCAAACACTGGAGGCTGGATTGTGAATGAGATTATGGCACTTCATGATGTCCCGTTTGCCGAGCACTTTCGTGTATGTTAAAATATAAACTCTTGTAATGGAATTTGTTCATAAATTTAGTTCATCTCATTCTACAGAAGGGAGTCTAAATTGGTTTTCTTATTGATTTCTTGTGTGCCTGCAGATTCATTTTAGGTACAAAATTGAGAAATCTGCTCTTGGTGATTGTGCTTGCAAGTGTGATGTATACATTGGTATTTTGTGGCTCAAGAGCTGTAAGTTTGAGCAAAGGATCAACCAGAACATAACTGCCAATTTCACTCATCGATTGAAGGAAATATTTGAACTGATTCAGAAAGAGATTTTGATTATGTCTCATAACACAAATGCGTAGTTAGGCCAGCACTTAAGGATCGGCCTCTAACACTAATACACTGATAAATGGCTAATGTTGAATGGATAAAAATTGTGGAGAATATATTCAACATATGTTTTAGTTTCAACAATTGTTGACTTGAATAAATATTTTAGGATTAATTATTAAATGTGTCCCTATAAATGTTGCCAATTTTGAATTTTGTCCTTGTATTTTTTTTTTTTCCTCTTTGATTTTGGTCTATGCTTTTATTAATAGTTTTGATTTAAGTTTATGTCTGTGGTAGACCGACTCTCGGCCTACCCTCTAAGTACTCGGCCGACCAGATTTCTCTATCTGACAGGTCATGCCTATCCAAGCCGAGCGCTTGTACTAGGACCCACCCTAGCAACCTAGAGCCGACCGTATGGGCCTTGCCCCCTAAAGAATCCGAGCTAGGGGCGCGTGAGCCTAACTTGCCAACATGGATAAGATCTCCCAATACAGGATAAGGATGAATGACTCATCCCTTATCCTAAATGGGACACGTTAGCAGCCTTGTTGGACCTCCGTACGAGCCCACAAGGTACAATGGCACTCCTATAAATAGCTGTCTCCAGTAAGGGGCTCTGGTACGTTCTCTCTCTCCCTAATTGCACATTTGCACACACCAGTGATTAGGGAAACCCTAGCTGTCCCAACTGGACACCTAGCATACCTAAGAAATCATATACTAACATCATACTACTCTCTACCTCACTAGTCTCTCAATACCTTTGAGCTAGGGATACATCTGGAACACAGTGTCCTAGACACTACATTGGCGCCGTCTGTGGGAATCTGATAAACTGTTATCCCCACTCAAAAATGGTAAACCCACGTGGAAACGCCGCAAACAGCTCGCGCGGTGCAAACCACCAGGCCGGAAGAAACCGCCAGAGACTGGAAGAAGGCAGTGCTGACAATGAAAGAGATCTGGAAGGAAGAAATCCTCCCCACCAAAGCATGCCATCGGTGAGACTTGAAATCTCATCCCGCAGCCACCACTCAGTACCAGCCTGAACTCACAGTGGTCCATACACCGTTCACTTTAGACAAACAAACCCCAACCCCCCTAATCGTGTACCAAATCACGGCTCCGGCCGATCCATCGATGCCCGTGTCTCCGGAGAAGAAAGGGGACACTCCCAAGGCCGAAGAGAAACCCAGCTTGAAGAAATAATTAAACAACAAGCCCAAATGTTGGAGCAGCAGGGAAGGGCCATAGCAGAACTCCAGCAGATCCACATGTAGCCGGTTGCTGCACGGGCAATAGAAACAGCCCCAGTAACCATACCAGCCCAGGATCCTCAAGGCCCCATTGCCCTTCCCCCACCGCCTCCAATTAATCCAGCCCTTGCAGCCAGTTATGAGACCGACGACAGCGCTCACCCTGGCCACCCCTTTACTCTGCGAATCATGGCTTATGAGACACCCTCTGCATTCCTCGGCCCCACCAGTGTGGCGAAGTATAACGGGTTAACCGACCCCTTGGAACACATTTTATCTTTTGAAGGTGCTATGAACTTTTATGACGGAGGAGACCTAATGAAATGTCGAGCCTTTTCAATGACTCTGCAACCACCCGTTTTGAGGTGGTACTCGGCCTTGCCCAAGAACTCTGTTAACTCCTGGGCAGAAATGAAGAGAGTTTTTCTCAACAGATATACTGCTAGCTGCGTCCAGCCGAAGTCCGACCATGCACTAGCAGGAGTTATGCAACTCCCAGAAGAACCCTTGAGAGAATACCTCTCTCGCTTCCACTCGGAGGCAGGATCTGTTCCACATCTCGAACCAAGCTTCTCAGTCTTTCTCTTCACACAGGGACTTCGGAACAAAGACTTCAAGAACTCCCTAGTGGGAAAGCCTCCGAGAGATATGGCAGAATTGAGGCACCGATCTACCAAGTTCATAAATTTGGAAGAATTCAGCAAATGGCAGAAACACAGAGAAAAAGGCGAGAGAGGTGAGAATTCATCTCAAGGAAAACCGAGAAGAGATGACAGGAGGGAGGATAGAGGAAGAGGACCCAGGGGTGATAGGAGGTTTGGCATCATCCGACCCAAGTTCGACGAGTATACCCTTCTCACGGCCCCAAGAAGTCATATCCTGCAAGAAACAATGCAGACCGACCTTCGGATGATTGAAAGACCTCCCCCCTTGAAAAGAAGTCAGCGTCAGGATCGTTCCAAGTTCTGCTCGTACCACGGAGGTTACGGGCATACTACGGACGAGTGCACGTGGTTAAGAGATGTGATTGAACAATTGATAAGAGATGGCAAGTTACAACAGTATGTCAAGGAGGCTGTTGATTTACCAGCAAGTGGACTGGGTCAACGAGTAATATAATCTGGAAGATCGAATATCGTCCCACAGGGATTGCAAATTGTTTCTAACAACTTTTCACCAATTCGTAATTATTAAAGCAACTTGTTATTGAAATTTAGAAGAATAATAATAAAATAAAATAAGAAGATTGAGGAGATAAGATGTATAGAAAGCAATAGAAAAAAGTTAGGAACTTGGTTTCATTGTATGATTCACTTATTTTAACTATGATTTATATTTTCCTTTAATTGTCCTTCAATTTATGGACTATTCCTCTCAAATAGCAATAGTTAGACGTCTCTAACATTACCCTTATTTTCTATATATTTAATCGTTGATCCCTCAACAAATTACAATATAAGAAAATATCCATTCAGCACAAGGGAATTAAAAAACCATATAATCATCTAATTATATCCCTATATTTTGGACCGATTATACCATTAATTGCATGGCCTAATCAAAATCCCAACTCCCGTTGCGAATTAAGAAATCCGAAACAAAAATTGCGCGGGTTTATGTATAAAATAAAAACTCAATTAATGCATGAATTAAAAATAGCAAAATACTAAATCATAAATTAAAATAAGTTACATCATACAATTTACACCACGTTCCTAACAAGAGGTTTTAGTTACACATATAGAAATAAAGAAAACAGAAGCAAAGAGAAAACCTCATATGATAGACAATACAGGTTAACTCTCCAAGAGACCTTCAATCCTTGTGCCTTGCCTCCTTGCTCTCAATAGATGTTACTAACCTCTCTCTCTAATCCTAATTGAATTCTATGATCTCAAAACCTACTGAAAACTATTTACAAATCCTCTATTTAAAGAGGAAAACAAATCCTAAAATAAATCTTAATTATATCTAATAGATAAGATCCATGTTTATCTTCTAATCTCTGACCAAATCTAAGATATGAAGTCAAATTAGACTTCTCTTCTTCTATTTTGTTCAGAATCTGGTCAAATTGGGCCTCCAACAGCTACGCGCGCCCCAGGCGCACACGACCTCGCGCCCCAGGCGCGCAGGTCTGATGACAATTCCTCTTGCACACAGGCGCGCCTCAGGCGCACCCGTCCCCGCGCCCCAGGCGCGTGGGACCTACTTCAACTCCGTTTTGCTCCGTTATTTTTCCATTTGCAAGATCTTTTCGTCCTCTTTTCAGGTCCATAAATATTTTATCCATTTAAGCTCCAAAAAGTACCTGAAACACTAACAAACGGATCAAAACGTTCAAAGGACCCTAAACTACTAAAAATAATTAAAATCTATTAAAAAATCCTAAATTTGCTAGAGAACCAAGCCAAATACATAGTATAAGGGAGTCTAAATCATGCTCGAATCACTATATATTGGACCTAAATCACTCTCCCAAACTTAGCATTTTGCATGTCCCAGGCAAAAGTAAAATAAAAATTCTAAACAAAAGACAAACTCCCTAAATCAACATGATCACACCTAATCTAAGACTACGACTCATCACTTCGACACATATTATCATAAACTATTTACACAATTACATACTAGTTAACATAACAATTCTATTCAGAACTCAGAACTAATGAACACTCTCAACCTCTCAAATGTTTCTCTCAAAAGTGTATAAGGGTCATATTTTCAATTCACTCAAGTTCAACAATGATAATGTGTTACCATAGGCTTGACCATAGACCAACATCTCCACTGAAATTATTGAATGTATGCAAAAATCAAAAGGTCTTATTTTTTGTTGTAATGGGGCCATGGCTAAAAGTGTCAAGTGGGATAAAAGAAAGAAGGGATAAAATAAAGGCTAACTTGCAAAAATATTTACAAAAACAAGTTTCCCTCAAAAACCATGAATGAGCAATGAATACAATAAAGACTCACACTCACATCAGGACATTTTATTCTTCCTTTCTTTTCCAAATTTTTTCTTCTATTCTCTTCCTTTACATTTGTTATTTTTTTTAATTCTCTTTTTTTTTCTTCTTTGAAAGAGAAATAGAACTCATACACTTTTCACCAATTACTTTCACTTTTCATATTCATTCCTCTCAATTGCTCATTCAAAATTTTCAAGGTACTATCAAAGAATATTTCAATAAATGCAGGGTACCAAAAAAAAAGCATATATCATTATAAGGCTCAAAATGGACAACTAAGGGAATATTTTCAATGCAAATCATCTGAAGGCGACAAAAACACATCCTAGGTGCCTTAATTATCTTAATGCATGCAATCAATTATCAATTTTGAAATGGTCACAGGTCAAGTTCTAGAAGACAATATCAAAGTGAACACACTCATGAAAAAATAGGGGTCTCAATATCAGAATATTTCAATAAAATTCATACCCCTTAATAGGCTCAAAATCTCACAGGGCTAAAGTCAGTTCACTAATCACAAGTTCTGAAAGCCTTTGTCGAAACAACCCAGTCACCGCAATCATATAAAATGTTCAATCAAATAGAGTCGAATAGCAATGAGTCTAAGTCCTAAACTAAATATATACATGCATCAAAAGAGATAAAGTCCCAAGGTTAGAAAAATTAATTACTTTTGCTAAAAACACAAACCAATACCAATATGGGAGAAAAATTCAGATCTGAAAAAAATTTTATTTTGTATATACTCCCCCAAACTTAGATGTTGGTTTGTCCTCAAGCAAACTAATCTAACCTAAAACTACAAAATAAAAATTAAAAACTACCTAAAAAGCTGGACAATATTTTTGGTGAGGTACAGGGGCCTGGGGTGTAATATTGAAAAAATTGGGGCTAATGGGGCCCAAATCCTACAAAAACAAATCTAATCCTAAAATAAATCTATCCCTAAAAATAGAAAATAAAAAAAACGAAAAATAAATAAAATAAAAAAAATCTATTCTAAAAATAATCTTAAGATAAATCTAATCCTAAAAAGATAAAACAAATTCCTAAAAGATATAAAACTAATATAATCCTAAAAGATAAAACAAACTCCTAAAAAGATAAAAAAACTAATTTGTTCCTAAAAGATAAGATAAACAAAATATCATTTACTAAAAATAAAAAATTACTAGAGATAAAAAAAATAAATCTAGTCCTAAGAGATAAGATGGTTGAATCAGAATTTGACCCCAAAACTGAACTTTTGCACCCCTAGTAGGAGTGAAATTCCCCAAACAGCCCGGCGCGCCTGAGGCGCGCGACCGCGTGCGCCTGGGGCGCACGAGGTCTGTTCCTCATTTTTTTTTCCACAAAAACTACCTAAGAATTGAAACCTACACTACTGCTTATGTACAAAACAAATCCACCAGGATCCCAAATTCTATGGGTCAAATCCCATGTGATGCAACAATAGTGAGTTATACCCACATCCCATGGGGATTCAGCAAAATTTTCTTTTCTTCCATCATCCATCATGAAGTTGTTAACTCCATTAGTCAAGAAGATTACTTTCTCATGCTTCCTATTGCCTAATAATGATTCAGATTGTTCTAGATATTTTTCATAAAAGTACTTAGGCTGAATATAATAGAAAATTTTTGAATCACCCAAGCATGAACTAGATTTAATAAAATTATTTATAGCAACAAATTCCTCATGCAAGAGTGGTTCAATTTTTTCTACAATTTTCAAACCTTCGATTTTTATTTTTCGATCCTCTTCCTCAAACCTATCATGCACAATTTCTTTTTCAGATTTTTGCTCCTCCAAAAGAATTTGATCATTAGTCACATCCATCACCACAACTTCCTCCTCTTTTTTAGGAGAGTCAAAAATTGTTGATAATGTTTGTAACTCCTCAGATAAATGTTTTGAAATTTGCTCAAGTGCTATTTCTATGTTCTCAAAACTTTTTCTGTTTTCTTTTTCTGTAAAATTAATTTCTTGAACATTACTACTAATTTTTTGAGCTAATTTATCTTGGTTAATTTTCCATGACTCTTTCTCCACAGGGGGAGGAATTGGTTCAACACGAGGGGATCTAAAATTATTTTTGCAATCTTTAACAAAATTCTCAGTGGCTTGAGCCAATTTCTCTAGAGCTATTTCCCATTGGGCCTTCCTAGGAGTTATATTTTGTGCAACATAGTATGGAGGATAAGGATAAGGAATAAATCTATCACAATCTGAATCACTATTACAACTATAATTATACAAGAGAAAGTACAAATTACACAAATAATTACAAAGGGTACCGAAAAGAAATTAGAATCGAATTTCAATCCCCGGCAACGGCGCCAAAAACTTGTTGATTTACCAGCAAGTGGATTGGGTCAACGAGTAATATAGTCTGGAAGACCGAATATCGTCCCACAGGGATTGCAAATTGTTTCTAACAACTTTTCACCAATTCGTAATTATTAGTGCAACTTGTTATTGAAATTTAGAAGGAGAAGAAGAATAATAATAAAATAAAATAAGAAGATTGAGGAGATAAGATGTATAGAAAGCAATAGAAAAAGGTTAGGAACTTGGTTTCATTGTATGATTCACTTATTTTAACTATGATTTATATTTTCCTTTAATTATCCTTCAATTCATGGACTATTCCTCTCAAATAGCAATAGTTAGACGTCTCTAACATTACCCTTATTTTTTATATATTTAATCCTTGATCCCTCAACAAATTACAATATAAGAAAATATCCATTCAGCACAAGGGAATTAAAGAACCATATAATCATCCAATTATATCCCTATATTTTGGACTGATTATACCATTAATTGCAAGGCCTATTCAAAATCTTAAGAAATCCAAAACATAAATTGCGCGGGTTTATGTATAAAATAAAAACTCAATTAATGCATGAATTAAAAACAGCAAAATACTAAATCATAAATTAAAATAAGTTACATCATACAATTTACACCATGTTCCTAACAAGAGGTTTTAGTTACACATATAGAAATAAAGAAAACAGAAGCAAAGAGAAAACCTCATATCATAGACAATACAGGTTAACTCTCCAAGAGACCTTCAATCCTTGTGCCTTGCCTCCTTGCTCTCAATAGATGTTACTAACCTCTCTCTCTAATCCTAATTGAATTCTATGATCTCAAAACCTACTGAAAACTATTTACAAATCCTCTATTTAAAGAGGAAATTAAATCTTAATTAAATCTAATAGATAAGGTCCATGTTTATCTTCTAATCTCTGACCCAATCTAAGATATGAAGCCAAATTAGACTTCTCTTCTTCTATTTTGTTCAGAATCTGGTCAAATTGGGCCTCCAACAGCTACGCGCGCCCCAGGTGCACACGACCTCGCTCCCCAGGCGCGCAGGTCTGATGACAATTCCTTTTGCACACAGGCGCGCCTCAGGCGCACCCGTCCCCGCGCCCCAGGCGCGTGGGACCTACTTCAACTCCGTTTTGTTCCGTTCTTTTTCCATTTGCAAGATCTTTTCGTCCTCTTTTCAGGTCCATAAATATTTTATCCATTTAAGCTCCAAAAAGTACCTGAAACACTAACAAACGGATCAAAACGTTCAAAGGACCCTAAACTACTAAAAATAATTAAAATCTATTAAAAAGTCCTAAATTTGCTAGAGAAACAAGCCAAATACATAGTATAAGGGAGTCTAAATCATGCTCAAATCACTATATATTGGACCTAAATCAGAGGCACTCAACCGACATGCTCGAAGAAGGACCCCATCCCCGGACAAAAATGCCCGACCCTCAACTAGACAAACCGACCACCACGCCAGTCAACAACAACCGACCAACCCACAAAGAATTGCTATGGTAGAAGTAGCCACAGACCAGTCCCCGCAGAACCTCAGAATCAATACCATAGCTGGAGGTTTTGCGGGAGGAGGAGAAAACAGATCTGATAGAAAAAAATACATCAACCAAGTGCTTGCCATCCATGACCATCCAATCCGCAAAAGAACTACAAAGAGTTCCCCCATCTGTTTCTCGGATGAGGATCTTGAAGGAATCATCCTGGGTCACAACTGTTGGAAACCAACAAGCGGGCTAAGCAAATACTAGAGGGGGGGTGAATAGTATTTTGAAGCACTAATATCAAATATTTCGATTGATAATTGAAGAATGGAGCTAAGACTGAATTTTCTGGAATCAGACACAAAAGACTCGAGTCTTTTGTGAAATACTCGAGTTTTTCAGTGATGAACAACTCGTGTCTTTTCTGAAATACTCGAGTTTTTCCTATCAGATAGCAGAAAAACCAGAAACGAAAATTCAGCAATTTAACTCAAATCAATTCAATAATAAATAGGAACTTATCCAACAGAATAGCAAGCAATCTAAATAACTTTTAAACACAAAGATTCCTTGAACTTGCTACCTAATTGTATAAATCCTAATTGATTGAAATGACTTAAGTCTATTGAGCTAGAAAGTAGATTAAAAGCAATAAACCAACACTCAAGCAATTTTATCCTGGTTCACTCCAACAATGAGCTACATCCAGTCCTCCTAATCACTTAGGAGTTTCTACTAATAATCAAATTGTTAGAAATTACAAAGGATTGCTTGAGAATGGCCTCACTCAACCTAACCCTTTCAAGAGTGTACCAAACTCTTGATTTCTACCCCAATTTGATTCCGGTGATTGAAGAACTCTTCACAAAGCTTCCTTGAACTCCCTTCAAGAAACTCCACCGGGCTAGGAACTTCCTAGTCTTGTGCTTGAGAACCTCTCAAGACTTCCAACACCCTAAGCCACTTAGGGTTTGCTTGGGAACAATCCAAGACTTTGAATAATCAAGCTTTTTGTATGTGTATTACTAATCTCACAATGGATTAGCACAAATAAGCACAGCTCAATATAAGAATTGAGGCCTAAAAACTCAACTTGGAATAAAATGACAATATGAGTGAGAAGTTGAGCTTTTTGGGAATTAACACTTGAGAAGAGGAAATTAAGAAAGCTTGAATCAATGATGTGTTGTTGTCTTGTTTGTTCTTGCACAAATTCAAAGAGAAATTTTACAATAAGGTTCTGAATTCTCTCTTGGTGTTGGATGAGACTCAAATGCCCTCAATTGAGTTTTTTGAGTCTCTCCAACGTTCATTTTTGCTGACTGGACAAAAATACTCGAGTCTTTTGGTAAATACTCGAGTCTTTTTGATCGGTCACGAGTGAATTGGTGCACGAACAAGACTAACGGTCATAATTGCTGACCTGGCACAAATACTCGAGTTTTTATATAAATACTCGAGTATATACTCGAGTCTTTATCAAAATACTCGAGTATTTTGATCAGATATGGGAAAAATTATTTTTCAATTTTATTTTTCCTCTCAAGTATTAATTTTTGGTCAATCTCAACTTAATAAACATATAAAAATTTATTCCTAGAAGAGACTAACTATTTCTACCCACTCTCAACCACTCTCAACATAAATTAGAAATTTACAATTAATATTTGATTGAGAATGATTGGGCACTTGTCTTCTTTTCTTGACTTCTTGTTTATGTTGATGTTGCAATATCTTCAAGGCATGATTTGTTAATTATTTTGTCATCATCAAAACATAATCCACATAATTAGGAGCATTGAATTCACAATCTCCCCCTTTTTGGTGATGACAAAATAATTAACACTTGATCCATTTGTTAAGCTTGATCCACTTGGAGATGCAACTCCCCCTCACTATATGATACTTTTCACCTATCTAAAAATTCAGCTTGAGCAAGATGTTATGACAATTTAATTTTAGCACCAAGCCTATGGTATTAGAGAATTTAACAATTATCAGAGTATATACCATAATTAGAGATTTTAGGTGCAACAATATCAAGACAAGACAAGTGTAATATCTCTCCCCCTTTTTGTCATACGCCAAAAAGATGTAACAATTTAGAAAAAGATCAAGGGAGGAGAGGTGCAGAATCGGAAAACCCCATAACCAACTATGCAAAAAAATAGACTTAATAATAAATATAAAGAGCTCCCCCTGAAGCTTTGCACAAACATCATAATGAAAACCAAATTCATTAACATAAAAACATCATAAAAGGTCCAAATCAAAGGTGCAATAATAAACCCAAAGTCTCAAAACACCAAGTTCTCAAAATACAGAAAATGTAACAAAGACCAACATGATAAAAACAGAATGAAAACTAAGATAAAATCCAAAGGTCAACATCATCAAAACATCGAAGGAGCTGGAGCATCTGGAGGAGGATAAAATCGAGAGAAGAGTTTAGAGGATGAAAAACTAGTAAGATTTGACAAAACTTTGAGGAAAATCTGAGTTTTGAGGAGAGAGATAGGAGAAAACCGAGAGAGAAGAGGGTCGCAAAAAAACTCGAGTCTGAGAGTATATATAAACAGTTCCAAATACTCGAGTATATTCATAAATACTCGAGTTGTTCTTTAGGATATACTTGAGGTTTTGAAAATATACTCGAGTCGATCGTGACTCAGCCCAGATTTCCCCAGAAAAGTCGAGTAAAAATTGAAAAACTCGAGTTTGGTCCGAAAGTTCAAATTTCAGGAAAACGCAAAATACTCGAGTTTTTGGAAAACACTCGAGTTTGGTCTGAAAGTTCAAAAATTGGGGGTTTCGAAAGACTCGAGTGTTTTGAAAAACACTCGAGTATTTTAATAAAGACTCGAGTGTTTTGAGAAACACTCGAGTATTTTGAGAAACACTCGAGTATTTTTATCAGACCCTGATTAAAAACTTTTTCAATTTAAAACTGATTTAATTTTGAATTAAAATACTCGAGTGTTTTTGGAAAAATTCGAGTATTTTGACAGAACAGAAAGTAAAAACTCAGTTTTAAAAGACCAAACACAAATCAAACACAAATGCTTCACTACCAACTTGGAATACAGTACAGAATCACACACAATTAACATATACAATTTCAAATATCATCAAGGACAATTTAACTAAGAATCAATAACACATTAGAGTAACACTAATATGGTGATTTTCCAAAAATGACACACAATGCAATTAGCCTATATTAGCTTCATCTAAAATACCAAGTTCTCTCCTAATATGATAAAAGGTGTCCCTTGGTAGAGGTTTTGTAAAAATGTCGGCTAATTGATTTGTGGTACTAACAAATTCAATTGTGCAATCACCCTTTTGTACATGATCTCTTAAAAAATGATGTCTTATTTCAATGTGTTTAGTTCTTGAGTGATACACCGGATTCTTAGTCAAATTGATTGCACTCGTGTTATCGCATCTAATCGGAATATTTTCGAGTTTCAAACAAAAATCCGATAATTGTTGTTTCATCCATAACAGTTGAGCACAACAACTACCGGCTGCGATATATTCCGCTTCGGCGGTAGAAAGAGCGACACAAGCTTGCTTTTTAGAAAACCATGACACCAATGAACTTCCCAAGAAATGGCAAGTACCACTGGTGCTTTTGCGATCAAGCTTGCATCCGGCGAAGTCGGAATCCGAGTAACCAACTAGACTAAGATTGGCATCAGCAGGATACCATAAACCAGTGTTAATTGTTCCTTTTAGATACTTAAATATATGTTTAACTGCGGATAGGTGAGATTCTTTAGGATTAGCTTGAAATCTAGCACACATGCATACACTAAACATAATATCCGGTCTAGATGCAGTGAGATATAGGAGACTACCTATCATACCCCTATACTTACTAACATCAACCGGTGTACCTTGTTCATCCTTGTCTAGGTAGCATGATGTGCTCATTGGAGTGTAGGCTTCCTTGCACTTGTCCAATCCGAATTTCTCAAGGAGCTCTTTGCAATATTTCCCTTGATGCACAAATATCCCCTCCTTGACTTGCTTTATTTGTAAGCCTAGGAAGAACTTGAGTTCTCCCATCATTGACATTTCAAATTCCTTTTTCATCAAATTTGAAAACTTTCTACAAAGAGACACGTTAGTAGCACCGAAAATGATATCATCAACATAGATTTGTACTAACAAAATGTCATCCTTGGTTTTATAAATAAATAGTGTATTATCAACCTTCCCTCTTTGAAACTTGTTTTCTAATAGAAAGGAACTCAATCGATCATACCAAGCTCTAGGAGCTTGTTTCAATCCATAGAGTGCCTTTTTCAATTTATAAACATGGTTTGGAAATTCACTATTTTCAAAACCGGGGGGTTGTTTGACATACACTTCTTCATTTATAAACCCATTCAAGAAAGCACTTTTAACATCCATTTGATATAAAGTGAATTTCATGATTGAAGCATAAGCAAGTAAAATTCGGATTGCTTCAAGACGTGCAACCGGAGAAAAGGTCTCATCATAATCGATACCTTCCTCTTGGTTGTACCCTTGAGCTACTAGTCTAGCTTTGTTTCTTATAATCAACCCGGATTCATCAAGTTTGTTTCTATAAATCCATTTAGTACCAATTATGGTATGATCATCGGGTTTAGGGACTAGATCCCAAACTTCATTTCTTTCAAATTGGTTTAATTCTTCTAGCATAGCAAGAACCCAATGATCATCCTCAATGGCCTTTTTAATTGAATCGGGTTCAATTTGAGAAACAAATGAGACATAGTGGCAAATGTTTTGAATAGACCTACGAGTAAGTACTCCCTTTGACATATCTCCTATGACTTTGTCTATAGGATGAGCCTTGACCGATTTCCAAGTTGGAGGAAGTTCTTCCCTTACTTCTCCTTCATCAACTTTTGAATTCTCTCTCTCTTTTTCTTCTTTTGAAAAGACAATGCCATCTTCACTAGCATCACATAAAACATTATCTTCTTTTGAAGACTCATTAAAAACCACATGAATTGATTCCTCAATATTTAATGTTCTTTTATTGAAAATTCTATAAGCTTTACTATGAGAAGAATAGCCTAAAAATATGCCTTCATCGGATTTGGAATCAAACTTGCCAAGGTGTTCTTTTCCACTATTTAAAACAAAAACTTGGCATCCGAAGACATGAAAATGAGATATATTTGGCTTTCTTCCCTTGTAAAGTTCATAGGGGGTTTTATCCAAAGAGGGCCTTATCAAAATACGATTTAAAACATAACAAGCCGTATTGACGGCATCGGCCCAAAAGTATTGAGGTACTTGAGAATCATTTAACATGGTTCTAGCAAGTTCCTCTAGCACCCTATTTTTCCGCTCTACCACTCCGTTTTGTTCCGGAGTCCTTGGTGCGGAGAATTGATGCTCAATACCATTTTTAGCACAAAATCTATCAAATTTGTGGTTTTTGAATTCACCACCATGATCGGTTCGAATAATAATTACTTTTTGATTTACTTGGTTTTGCAAAAGTTTGACATGATGTTTAAAAGATTTGTAGGTCTCACTCTTAGTAGTTAAAAATAAAGTCCAAGTAAACCTAGAGAAGTCATCAACAATCACCAATGCATAATAGTTGCCACCAAAGCTTTTTATTTGTGATGGTCCAAACAAGTCCATATGACGCATTTCTAATGGCCTTGATGTGGACATAACCATTTTTGATCCAAAGGTGTTTTTAGTTTGTTTACATTTCTTGCAAGGGGAACAAACACCTTCAATAGAAAAATTTAGCTTTGGTAAACCAACTACTAGATCTTTAGATTGAACTTTCTTCAATTGGTTTACATTTATATGAGCGGTCCTACGATGCCATAACCAAGTGTCATTTTCTTTGCTCACTAAACAAGTAGAGACCAAAGAAGTGACTTTGTTCAAATCAACTAAGTAAGTATTATTTGACCTTCTACCAACAAATTTGATTGATTCATCTTTGTCACTTTTAATGAGGCAATGGGTAGAGGTAAAAACTACATGATTGCCAATATCACATAATTGGCTTATGCTCAAGAGATTATGTTCTAATCCTTGAACATAGAGCACATTATCAATAATCAAGTTTGAAGAGTTTCCGATTTTACCAATACCAAGGATTTTGCCTTTGTTGTTGTCCCCATAAGTGACATAACCCTTTTCCTTTGGAGTAAGCTCAATGAAGTGCCGCTTATCTCCCGTCATGTGCTTCGAACATCCACTATCAAGATACCACAATTGTTTTCCCGTTCGAAGACACACCTACAAAATGAAATCACTTTTTCACTTTGGGTACCCAAACAATGTTGGGTCCCTTAGGGTTAGTGTTGGGACTTTCTCCCTTCTTAATCCACATATAAGTGCCCTTATTCATTTCAAACTTCTTAATATGGCACTCAATGTTGATATGTCCAACTTTTCCACAATAAGTACAAGTTGGTCTCTTTGATGAGTTTTTCTTAGAAAATGTTCCAACCACCTTGTACTTTTTGTCCTTTTTATGAACATATCCTAAACCGGTTTTGTTGTGATTATGTCTTTGAGAGTTCAACAACCGGTTGAGGTTTCTATCACTATGTGAGATTGTGAGTTTGTTTTTCAACTCTTTCACTTCTTTTTCAAGATCATCACATCTCTCACATGAAGTGATAATTTCCTCATGATTTGCACAATCACTTTGATGACTAGAATTAATAAGTTCCAAGGATTCATTTTGAAGTTTCAACTCATTTATAGATTTTTGCAATTCATCAATTTCATGTTGAAACTCCAAAATTTTCTTTCCTTTTTCCTTATTAATTTTAGCAAGCCTTTTAAATTGAATTAACATTTCATTGTAGGCTTCTTGCAAATCATCATATGAAATGGAGTTTGAAGAGGAACAAGAAGAACTAGAGGTTACCTCATCATCACTTTCACTCATGCCATGATTAGCTCTTGATGAGGACTCATGATTGTTCTTGGCCATGAGACAAAGGTTTGCATTTTCATCACCGGAAATACTTGAAGATGATTCATTGCTCTTCTCCGGTGCATCCCAAACAATGTATGCACGCTTCCCTTTGGTCTCTTGGGTCTTCTTGTCATTCTTCTTCAAGAATGTGGCACATTCCATTCTTATGTGACCAACCCCTCCACATTCATGACACTTAACTCCATCATTGGTACTCTTTTCTCTTTGTTTGGAGTCTTTGGTTCTCTTGAAATTGGATGAAGATCCACCTTTCTTCCCTTTGAAGAATTTGTTGAATCTTTTCACAAACATCCCAAATTCTTCTTGATTTGGTTCACCATCGGAATCTCCACTTGTAGAGCATTCTTCAACTTCTTTTGTATCTTTGGTTGAAGCTTTGAGTGCTATGCTCTTTTTCTTTTTGTCCGATTCCTCATGCATCCCAATTCTTGTAAGTTCCATCTCATGCTCTTGGAGTTTGCCAAACAAAGTGGCTAAGTCCATGCTATTTATGTCTCTTGATTCCTTGATGGCGGTTACCTTGGGTTGCCAACTCCTATCAAGACATCTTAGAATTTTGTTAGTAGTTTCACCATTGCGAAATACTTTTCCCAAGGAAATCAAATGGTTAACAATGTGAGAGAATCGCCTTTGCAAGTCACTAATGGTTTCATTTGGCAACATGTGGAACAATTCATATTCGTGAGTTAGAGAATTCAATCTTGCATCTCTAACCTCACTTGTTCCCTCATGTGTGACTTGCAAAGTATCCCACATTTCTTTTGCCGATTTACATTGGGAAACTCTATAAAATTCATCATGGGATAAGACCGAAAAGATGATGTTTTTAGCTTTTAAATCAAATGAAACTTTTCTCTTTTCATCATCATTCCAACTACTCCTTGGAATTTCAACAATTTCATCATTTATTTTCTTTTTGGGAATGAAAGGACCATTTTCATTTGCATCCCAAATATCCATATCAATTGCTTCAATAAAAACTTTCATGCGAGTTTTCCAATAAACATATCCTTCACCATTAAATAGTGGAGGACGGTTTATTGAAGCTCCTTCTCCACCAAAGTTATTGCTAGAGCCCATTTAGTTTCCAAAAGGATCTTTTTCGAAAAAGTTGTTACACTCGATCTTTCGACCGAGCTCTGATACCACTTGTTGGAAACCAATAAGCGGGCTAAGCAAATACTAGAGGGGGGGTGAATAGTATTTTGAAGCACTAATACCAAATATTTCGATTGATAATTGAAGAATGGAGCTAAGACTGAATTTTCTGGAATCAGACACAAAAGACTCGAGTCTTTTGTGAAATACTCGAGTTTTTCAGTGATGAACAACTCGAGTCTTTTCTGAAATACTCGAGTTTTTCCTATCAGATAGCAGAAAAACCAGAAACGAAAATTCAGCAATTTAACTCAAATCAATTCAATAATAAACAGGAACTTATCCAACAGAATAGCAAGCAATCTAAATAACTTTTAAACACAAAGATTCCTTGAACTTGCTACCTAATTGTATAAATCCTAATTGATTGAAATGACTTAAGTCTATTGAGCTAGAAAGTAGATTAAAAGCAATAAACCAACACTCAAGCAATTTTATCCTGGTTCACTCCAACAATGAGCTACATCCAGTCCTCCTAATCACTTAGGAGTTTCTACTAATAATCAAATTGTTAGAAATTACAAAGGATTGCTTGAGAATGGCCTCACTCAACCTAACCCTTTCAAGAGTGTACCAAACTCTTGATTTCTACCCCAATTTGATTCCGGTGATTGAAGAACTCTTCACAAAGCTTCCTTGAACTCCCTTCAAGAAACTCCACCGGGCTAGGAACTTCCTAGTCTTGTGCTTGAGAACCTCTCAAGACTTCCAACACCCTAAGCCACTTAGGGTTTGCTTGGGAACAATCCAAGACTTTGAATAATCAAGCTTTTTGTATGTGTATTACTAATCTCACAATGGATTAGCACAAATAAGCACAGCTCAATATAAGAATTGAGGCCTAAAAACTCAACTTGGAATAAAATGACAATATGAGTGAGAAGTTGAGCTTTTTGGGAATTAACACTTGAGAAGAGGAAATTAAGAAAGCTTGAATCAATGATGTGTTGTTGTCTTGTTTGTTCTTGCACAAATTCAAAGAGAAATTTTACAATAAGGTTCTGAATTCTCTCTTGGGGTTGGATGAGACTCAAATGCCCTCAATTGAGTTTTTTGAGTCTCTCCAACGTTCATTTTTGCTGACTGGACAAAAATACTCGAGTCTTTTGGTAAATACTCGAGTCTTTTTGGTCGGTCACGAGTAAATTGGTGCACGAACAAGACTAACGGTCATAATTGCTGACCTGGCACAAATACTCGAGTTTTTATATAAATACTCGAGTATATACTCGAGTCTTTATCAAAATACTCGAGTATTTTGATCAGATATGGGAAAAATTATTTTTCAATTTTATTTTTCCTCTCAAGTATTAATTTTTGGTCAATCTCAACTTAATAAACATATAAAAATTTATTCCTAGAAGAGACTAACTATTTCTACCCACTCTCAACCACTCTCAACATAAATTAGAAATTTACAATTAATATTTGATTGAGAATGATTGGGCACTTGTCTTCTTTTCTTGACTTCTTGTTGATGTTGATGTTGCAATATCTTCAAGGCATGATTTGTTAATTATTTTGTCATCATCAAAACATAATCCACATAATTAGGAGCATTGAATTCACAACAACGACCCGATGGTCATTACTGCTCTGATAGGCAACTATGAGGTTGCCAGGATATTTGTCGACCAAGGGAGTTCGACAGATATCATGTTCCTAAATCTTTTTGAAGCTCTGAAGTTAAAAACCTCTGACTTGACCCCTTTCGAGGGGAAGTTGATCAGCTTTACAGGGGACTCGGTGGTCCCCAAAGGACACATTCAACTTCCCGTGACACTCGGGAACCACCCCTCGGCAAGAACCGAGATCATCAAGTTTCTGGTCGTCGACTGCCCATAAGCTTATAATGCCATCCTCGGAAGAACATGCTTGCAAGCCTTCAGGGCGGTCATCTCAACCATTCATCTGACCATGAAATTTGAAGGATCTGACGGGACTGTTGTCGCCCTCAGAGCCGAACAAGAAAAAGCCAGACTATGCTACAACGCTAGTCTAGAGAAACTCAAAAGCCCCGAGGTGACCCAACCCAAGTTAAGTTTGAATAGAGGAAATGTACTCTTGGCGGACCTAGATGTCAGGTCCGAGCTGGATGACACTAGACCCACCCCCAGGGTGAGTGGGAGTTCATTGTTTTGGATGAAGAAATTCCGAGCAGGAAAGTAAGGCTAGGAAACAACCTGTCAGAAAGTATACGAGCATAAATGCTCGAACTTTTGAAGAAAAACAAAGACCTGTTTGCATGGACCTCGGCGGATATGCCGGGGATCGACCCAAACTTCATATGTCATCGCCTCAGCGTCAACCTGACCGCCAAGCCGGTCGCCCAGAAAAAGAGAAGAGTGGGAACAGAGAAAGCTGCAATCATTGAGGAGAAGGTGGTCGAGCTTCTCTCGGCCGGATTCATTAGGGAGGTCAATTACTCGGACTGGCTCTCAAACACAGTATTGGTCAAAAAATCAAACGGGAAGTGGCGCATGTGCGTCGACTACACCGACTTAAACAAAGCCTGGCCGAAAGATCAGTATCCCCTCCCTATCATTGACAAGCTTGTGGACAACTCTTATGGGTACCAACTCCTCTCTTTTATGGATGCATATTCAGGGTACAACCAGATCCCGATGTACCCTCCTGATCAGGAGAAAACGGCCTTCATCACCGAAAAGGCCACCTACTGTTACACAGTCATGCCTTTCGGATTGAAAAACGTTGGTGCAACTTACCAGCGGATGATGAACAAGGTCTTCTCGGGTTTGATAGGTCCTACCCTCGAGGTATACATAGATGATATGATAGCCAAGAGCAAAAGGAAGGAAGACCATCCCCATGATCTAGCAACCATCTTGGATAGAATCAGAATGTACAACATGCGCCTCAACCCCGACAAGTGCACTTTCGGGGTTCCGGCCGGGGCTTTTTTAGGTTTCATGCTTACGGAGAGAGGCATCGAGGCCAACCCAGAGAAATGCCAGGCTATCTTGAGTATCCGTAGTCCATCTAATGTGAAAGAAGTTCAGAGGTTAACTGGTCAGATGGCAGCCCTCTCAAGATTCCTCCCTCAAGCAGCCAAGAGAGCACTCCTATGGTACCAACTACTCAGAAAAAACAAAAATTTCCATTGGAATGACTCTTGCGAACAAGCGTTTGCTGAACTTAAGGAATACCTCTCAACCCCCCTGTCCTCACAAGTCCTCGGGAAGGGGAAACCCTGTTTCTGTATCTGTCTATTGGTGAAACATCTGTTAGCTCGGCCCTGGTCAGGGATGACTCGGGGACCGAGCAGCCTATCTACTTTGTCAGTAAGGCCCTCCAAGGACCTGAAATAAGATACTCCAAGATTGAGAAACTTGCCTTTGCTTTGATAGTTACTGCCAGGAGGCTCCGACAGTACTTTCAGAACCACCCATTGTGATCAGAACAACTCAGCCGATAAGACAGGTACTTCACCGACCTGACTTAGCTGGAAGAATGGTCTCATGGTCCGTCGAGCTGTCAGAGTTCGAGGTAACCTACGAGCCGAGGAGAACTCTCAAGTCCCAAATTTTAGCGGATTTTATTTCAGAACTATCAGACTCGGACCATCCCAACAAGGTCCAACTTTGGAAGATTTATGTTGATGGTTCCAGCCACAGTAAGGGGGCTGGGGCCGGTATAATTCTTGAAAATGCCGAGGGCCTCAGTGTAGAATATTCTCTCAAGTTTGAGTTCCCCACCTCAAACAATCAGGCGGAATATGAGGCGGTGTTGGCCGGTTTGCGGATGGCCCATCAAATGGGGGCCTCGGAAATCGAAGTTTTCAGTGACTCACAATTAGTTGTTTCCCAGGTCAACGGGGAGTTTCAGGCTAAGGAACCAATTCTCCAAAAATACCTGGAACAAGTCAAAACCCTTTCAGACCTTTTTTCACGATTTTCCATCACTCATATCCCGAGAGCATCCAATGGGCGAGCTGACATCTTATCTAAGCTCGCCAGCACCAAAGGCCCTGAAAACAACAAGAGTCTAGTTCAAGAAACTGTCCATCAGTCGAGCATGGTTCTGGCAATATCTTTAACCACCAACTGGATGGACCCCATCAAGAAATATCATAAATACCAAGTTTTGCCAACCGACCCTTCTCAAGGAAAGAAGATAGCCAAGCAAGCTGCCCAGTATGCCCTGATCGGTGACACCTTGTATAAACGGGGAATGGACTCCCCTATGCTGAAGTGTCTAGACCCTGCTGAAGCTGATCTAGTGTTGGCCGAGGTTCATGAAGGAATCTCGAGCCATCACGTAGGTGCAAAAGCTCTAGCTCGCAAAGTACTCCGAGTAGGCTATTACTGGCCCACCCTTCTAAGTGATGCTTCTGAACATGTCAAAAGGTGTAAGTCCTGTCAATTCCACGGAAAGGTCTTCCAACGACCCCCGACGGAGCTCCACTCAATGATCGCACCATGGCCCTTCTATCAGTGGGGCATGGACATCATCGGGAAATTCAAAACAGCTCCGGGACAATTAAAGTTCGTTGTAGTCGCAGTTGATTACTTCACAAAATGGGTCGAAGCCGAAGCTTTGGCCACAATCTCTTCAGCCAAAATCAAAAAATTCTTCCTCAGACAAGTCATCGCTCGCTTCGGCGTCCCACACACTCTCATAACCGATAATGGCACACAATTCACTGCCAAGGTTTTCCAAGAGTTGGTCGACCACTTTCATATCACCCACAATTTTTCATCGATCGAGCATCCGCAGACTAATGGACAGGCTGAAGCGATGAATAAAATTATCATTGATGGGATGAAGAAAATATTGTTGGAAGCCGAGGGGTCATGGGCTGACCTCCTTTCAGAGGTACTATGGTCAATCCGAACGACCATACACACCTCGACAGGAGAAACCCCATTTCGACTAACCTACGGGTGTGAGGCTGTGCTACCTATTGAAACTCGGATTCCCACCTTCCGAGTATCTGAACGTCCAGTTGAGGTGAATGATGGTCTGTTAAAGGAAGAGTTAACTCTCAGTGATGAGATCCGATCCCTCGCGGATGACCGAGAAAGAAAGGCAAAAGAAAGACAGTCCCGAGAATACAACAAATGGGTGGTCCGAAGAAGCTTCGCTGTTGGAGATCTGGTCCTCAGACGAGTTGACATCGGTTTGAAAAATTCAAAAGAAGGAAAATTGGCCAGAAATTGGGAAGGCCCTTATAGGGTCGTCTCAAAAACAGGGTCTGGGGCATACAGATTGGAGACACTAACAAAGCAGCAATTGAACAACTCCTGGAATGCCACCAAGCTCAAGCCCTACTATAGCTAATTGGAATCCCACAACAACTCCTGCAAAGTGTCAACCCTGATTTTAAAATTCTGTTGTTTAAATTTCATGTCATTTATTTTAGCGTCTTTATGTTTATGTTGTGTTTGACTTCTGCTGTTTACCAACAGATAAAAAGAATCTAATGGAAATTTCCTTTCAGTTTCACATCTTTTTATCTTTTCACTGTTAACGCACTAGCCATTTCTTCTCGGCTCGCCACCGAGTCGAACTTAGGCGTTGCCCTTTCAACTGGGACTTATAAACTAACAATAACAAAGTGCTTTTAGAGATGCCCGGTCAAAAACTTATACAGTTTCCACAAGCCGAGGACCGAGGATCCCACCTTGGCCAAAGGTAGGAGATCCGAGATCTCGATAACAATTCATAACAAGATAAACAACAAAAACGAAGATTATGCAAAGATAAGGAAGATACTTCATAAACAACAAAAATCAAAAACCGAGTTCTGATCAAACCGATCGTATTACAGTATTCAGTACTTCATCAAACAACGAAAGATAAAAACACAATAGTAGCAAAGAGAAATGCATAAAAAGATCTAATCTTCATCCTCGGAAAGTGCAATGGTTGACCCATCAAAATCAGCTTCATCTTCATTTTCCAAGTCCAAGGGGTTGGGGAGATTCGGCATTGATAAGTCCACCTCCCTGTCCTCATGCCCATAATCAATGATACGATCACCATCAACTCCAAAGTTTGGACTTGCCGCCACAACTCGGATTCCTGGATTCATAAGGGACAATTGCTTAACAGCATTGACAAAAGAATCATTAACTGCATGGTCCCAGTTGAAGTGATTCCGCTTGGCCACAACCTTATGTTTCAAAGCTTTTCGACGAGCCTTCACCAGTTCCCCCTACAATCAACCCACCTCATTTTCAGAATTTGCTAACCGTCCCTGAATACCCTCTAGCTCGGTAGCTTTCTGCCGAGCTTCAGCCAGCTTCTCTTGGGCAGTTTGCAACAGCCTCCCTTTCTCAGCATCCCTTCCAGCAGCATCCTCTAAAGCCTTTTGAGCAGTCTCCCGAGCTCTCTCAGATGCTTCAAGTTTTTTCTGAAGCTCGACATTGGCCTCTGTCAAAGCATGGATATTTGCTTCATTCTCCTTGATCTGAGTTAGCAAACTTTGTGCTCGAGTGGCTGCAGCTCTCCTCTTCTCCTTCTCAGTTGCCGAAAGAGTTGCGCTGATATCTTCGGCATGCTTACTAAGGTGGAACATGTAGCTCGCAGCCCTTAGCATATTTTTTCCCAATAAATCACAGTGACATTTCAAAGTATTGGCGGTCTGGTCCGACAATCTCTTCTCATCATTGGAAGTGTAAACCAAATCAACAAATTTCTCCTTCAGCTTCTGAGCCCAAACGGTCTCCTCCTCGGGGTCCGAAACGTCAAACCACAAATTACTTCTTTGTAGTGGTTTCAGCAACTCAACAACTTTGCCTTTACCCTTGTCTATTTTAGCTCTTTTGGACAAAGGCACTCGGTCCTCCTCCTCCTCCTCCTCCTCCACTTGAACAACGGGGATTCCAGTACCAACCTCCACCACACGAACAGACGGTGGTCGGACATGTTGCATCACTTCAATCTCAGAAGGTGATGCCTCGGCCACCGTAACTGATCGAGTGGCTTCGGAGGAAACAGCTCCACTCGAAGAGCCGACCGCCCTCGATTTAGCGAGCTCCCTCATACGAGCAGCAGCCTTATTTTCCCTAGCCATCTTAACTACAAAACAGCAAAACAAAAGTACAAATGTTAAAAAAAAAGCAAGCATATACCAAGCTCGGCTTTCACAAGCTCTTGGGGAAAAATAATGATGTTCCTAATATCGACTTGACCATTGGTTTTAAGGTAGTAAAAGAAGGTATCACAGGTATGCCTCTCATTGCTCGTCAATTCTTTGTCATAATGGTATTATAAAGCTTTGGATGTCTGTTGAAGAAGTCAGGTGTCCATGATAAAGGGAACCGAGGCTCACCGCCCTCCATAAACCAACATTCTCCCTCTCCGACGAATTGATACTTGAAAAATAACGGCTTAAAAGTTTTCCACGAATCGGTGAACTTGGCAAAGAGAGCATGCTCATTACGTGCCTTCAGCGATACCCACAGTCTTTTGGTTGACCCCTTCTTGAAAATATTTATTTGCGGTATGTACAGCCATAGGAAGGCTCGGAGCGAGCATGTCAATCTTCGGGCCGCACAAAATTTTTGAAATGCACGAACAAACGCCCAACCGCTAGGATGTAGTTGGGTGGGAGCCAAGCGCAGCCGACGCAACAGAGCCATCTTCAGATCGGAAAAGGGCATCTTAACGCCCAGTCTTATCACGACCTCCTTGTACATGAAAAACTCCCTACGGTTCCCTCCAATTGTTGTGCACACTCGGTCATTAGTCGAAGGAGCACTGATGGTGTAAGACGTCCCAGCTTCTTCTGTGGGGCACGGGAGTATATTAGCTCGGATATGGCCCAGATTGCTGCCAACTAAAGCTGACGGTGTACCGAGCACCTCCAAATCAACCCATTCATAGGCTTCAGAGTTCGGAGGTACAGGAAATTCATGAGGATGTGTAACGCATCGACGAACCATACATGGGGAAAGGGAAGACTCGGCATCAGAATCTATAAAATCATAATCTACAGAAACCCTAACCCTAGGTCAGTTGGTCCTATAGCCGAGCCTACTACACCTCCCCCTAACCTTTACGACTTTCCCCCAAAAAGGCCTCTCCCAGGGACGATTCGCGGTGGAGCGCTTTGAGGTGCGAAACGCTACTTGCGCCCGCTCCTCCGCCGCACGATAAGCTGACTTTCTACTTTCCTTATCTATGGAATTTTGGGGATAATCCACCGATAACGGTGTCTCCACCGTAGGATCCGCCATGCGATGGCGGAAAGGGGAAGGGAGAAAATCCAAGATCTCCAAATCAGAAGAGGACGAAGATGAAGAAGAAGAGGAAGAATCCTCAATGTCACTCAACCCCAAAATTTTAGACCACTTTTCATACCATTCATTATCCATGATTAAGTAAAGAACCCAAAAACAGAACCCAGAAACGGAACCCAGAGAAAGAAACCCAGAAAGAAATGCTAAACCCAATGAAAACTAGAAAACCAGTGTAACATCCCGAATTTTAATTCTAATAAATATTAGAATAATAGTAAGATTTGGAAGTAAGGATTATCCTAGAAGGGATTTAAAATTATGGATTAGGAGTTCTTTGAGTGCCATAGAGGAGTCAAGGAACATTGGCATCGAAAAGCAAATTTAAAGAAGACCAAACGAGTGTTAAAAATCGATTTTTCAGTGTTAAAAACACTCGACGTTAGGAAATTCAACATAAAAGATTTAAGACTCAAAACGCAATTCCCACCGTTGGATATGAAGGTATGATTTTTAGGAAGTTACTCGTCAAATTTGAGCAAGATCCGACGGTGAACGAAGAAGTTATGGCTATTTGAAGTTGGGAGAAAATAGTTGAAAAATACAAAAGCAAACTAGCAGTATCTGGTCATTTTACTCGAGTATTTCGTGACATACTCGAGTATTTTGTCAAAACACTCGAGTATTGACAGAAATACTCGAGTATTCTGCTACCTGCAGCTTTAAAATCGTGTTTTGGGGGCTGAAACCCCCATTTCAACCCCTCTTTCTCTCTCTCCGCCCAGCACCTCCTCCAACCACCACCACCGGAGCTCATGGCCGCCACCCCACCTCCTTGTTCCTCCTCCTCCTCATGGACCCTTTCTTTCCCTCTCCTCCACTCCATAGATCTCTCTCTTTCTCTCACTTCACTCTCTCTCCCCTCCCCTCTCACCCTCCACCAAGCCGGCCGCCGCCATCTCCGGTCGCCACCGCCACTCCACCACGAGCCACCATCACTATCCCCCATCACCACCATCAAGACCTCTCCCTCTCCCCTTTGTTTCTCTTCCCTTGACTTCGATCCCTCTCTCTCTCCCACGAGCTTTCTCTCTCTCTCCTCCCGGTGTCGAAGAGCAACACCGTCACCGTGATCGAGATCGATTGTTCCCACCGTGCTTGGAATCAAGGATTGGGGAAGCTTAGGATCCAGTTGGAGCCGAGCTAAAGCGTGAGTCGGGGAGTAAAGCGCCAAATTAAGGTTACCCCTCACTATCACCGATTGAGGTAAGGGGTTTCATTACCAGTCCTTAAGGGGTGTATTTCTGAGTAGTTATATCTATCGCTAGGATCGGGGGAAATGTTAATTGCTAACGAACCTCAGGGTAACCTGCTAATAATGAAGAAAGATAGATGGAGTAAATAGGGGGAAACCAATAGTGATGAATAAAAAGGTAAGTATCAGAATAACTAATTAATTACATTGGTAGGGTGTGGTAAAAGAATAGAAATGGTGAAGAGGAAAATAAATTTAGAAATGAACCAATGAGAGAAATTATAGAAATAATTAAGAGTTAGAAAAGGGAATTAAAATTTAACGACTATACTAACGCTAAGTGAAATTGGATGTAAACTTGAATAATTAGTAAAAGGAAAAAGGAAAAGGAAGAGAAGAAGAAAAAGAAGAGAAAGGGAATAGGGAAGTAATTAAAAGAAATTAAAAGAATTAAGAGAATTAAGGGACTAAAAGTAAAAGGGAAAGGACTAAAACGAGTTAGTAGTGAGAACTAAATGTTAAATGGCACAGGTGGTTGTATTGACCCTGTGGCCAAATAAAAAGGGTAAATATCGCAGGTGGTTGTATTGACCCTGTGGCACGGCGCAGGTGGTTGTATTGACCCTGTGGCCTAATAGAATGGTAAATGTCGCAGGTGGTTGTATTGACCCTGTGGCACGGCGGAGGTGGTTGTGTTGACCCTGTGACCTAATAGAATGGTAAATGTCGCAGGTGGTTGTATTGACCCTGTGGCACGGCGCAGGTGGTTGTATTGACCCTGTGGCCTAATAAAATGGTACTCGTCACAGGTGGTTGTATTGACCCTGTGGCACGGTGCAGGTGGTTGTATTGACCCTGTGGCCAAGTAATAAGAAGGTAAGGGAAGTTTATGTAGATCTCTGTTTGAGGTTACATAAACGAGATGGGTGTGTACAGATCACTGTTTGTGGTTGTATACACGTATGCAGATCACTGTTCGTGGTTGCATACGTATGCAGATCACTGTTTGTGGTTGCATACACAGCGTTTGCAGATCACTGTTTGTGGTTGCAAACCCGGTGTGTAGATCTCTGTTTGGGGTTACACACAATAATAAGGGAAAAAGGAAATAAAAATGGAAAAGGGTAAAGGAATTAAAGGGAAGGAATAATGAACAAAATAATGGAAAGGATTTAGGGAAATAAAAAGGGATAATGGAAATGGATAAGGTCGTATTATGTATATGTATATATATATATATTAGTGGAAAAGGGCAATGAGAATGGTAAAAGATAGGAAAAATAAATAATAGAATGGACATTGGAATAGGAAATAAGAAGGTAAACAATGGAATTGATATAGGAATTAGAGGAAATAAATAAGGAGAATAATTATGGAATTACTAACTATAAATGAATAATGGAAAACGGATAAAGGATGGAAATAAGAGGATGGGAAAGAAAGAAAAAGAAATAGGTTAGTTGGAAAGAGAGTGAAGAGAGAAATTAGGGTGATTAGGAAAAAGGAGTAAAAAGGATAGAGTGAAAATAAAGAAGAACATGAATTAAGTAGTATAGCATAGGCTGGAATGGTCTTGGTGTGTTGTATATATCTGCTTAGAAATCTCTCTTTTAAGTTCTGTGTGATGCTTCCCCTGTGTGGTTAATATTTTTCAGGTACACAAGTGGAGCTTACACCAGTGCTGGCCGAGCAGGATTTTAAGTTCCACTACGTCGAATGTATTTTATATATTTTGAGTGGATAATTAATTAATGTAATTTATAATATGAATTAGTAACTTGCCCTGAAACTTGTACCAATTGGGCATTAGGATTTGTTATGACTTTTAAACTGTTGTTGTTTATGTTTTTAAACAATTCTGGACTGACAGGTTTTTCGAAGAAAATTTTTGGGAAGTCCGGAAAACAGAGGAAACCCTGCCGGATTTTCGTAAAAGTTTTTATAAGTAATTAAGCTTAAAAAGGAATTTTAAATCTCTCATTTTAATAAAACCTAAAAATTTCTAATAAAAGTGAGAGTGTTACATTTTGGTATCAGAGCAATTTTTCCTCGGCCTTTGGAGTGTGGACTCACATCTCCGATGGTTACTCACCAAGCGAGTAACTGATTCGTTTAGTAAGAGTCTAAGTCTAGGAATAGGATATTTAGGTTAGTGATTAAGTATTCAATCTATAACTGGCTGTTCCCTTCACGACCTAACAGTATGGCTGGGCGACGTGCCGAAAATGAGCGGATAGCTGCTATATTGGAGAACCTGATTCAAATGAATCAGAATCAGGCCCGAATGCAACAGAACCATGCCGAAAACATCGCAGCAGCCACAGCCGCAGCAGCAGCAGCCACAGCCGCAGCAGCAGCAGCATTGAATCAACCACCTATTCTTGTCGAAATTGACTGGATGGCTAGATTTAGGAAATGCGAACCGCCTAGGTTCGAAGGAGGGTATGATCCTGATGGAGCTCAGCGATGGCTCAAGGAAATTGAGAAGATCCTTCGCACCATGGCGCCACCTGCTGAACAAACTGTGTTGCTAGCGCAGTATATGTTGACTGATGAAGCAGAGTATTGGTGGGAACGAGTGCGAAGAGAATTGGAGGCAGCCAATCAGGATATCACTTTTGATCTGTTTAAGGCTCACTTCCTGGGGAAGTATTTTCCTGAGGATGTTCGTAGGGAAAAGGAGATCGCTTTTCTGCAGCTGGAGCAGGGAAGTATGAATGTCGGTGAGTATGCGGCTCAATTTGAAGATCTGATTCGCTATTCTGGCAGTTATCGGAACGCAGACGAACGCACCAAGTGTATTAAATTTGAAACAGGTCTCAATGCTAGAATTCGGACTATCTTTGTGCACCAGGGTATAGCTAACCTCTCTCAGCTGGTGAATATGACTAGCGCTTATGAGAAGAGTTTGAATCAGCAGGAAGCAGAGGAAAGGAGCAAGAATATACCAAATGAAGTAGGTCTCAACAAGGGTAAGGGACTGGCTCAAGGATCAGGTCCGTACGCTGTTAACCGCACCAGAGCAGTAGTGCCAGAGAATGCGGGACAGAGTGCGACCGCTCCAAGGACAAGGCCACCATGTCCACATTGTGGAGGATCCCATACTCGTATGTGTTGGATGCTTGAACAGCGTAGAAAGGAAGGTCTCTGCTTCCAATGCGGGCAACCCGGACACCGTGCTGCAAACTGTCCTATGGTCACGTAGAACGAGGAATGAACTTATCCAAGGTACTTTTTATGTTAATGTTGCATCAACTGATTACTTTAGCGTCTTTGCCTAGAATAAGTGTGAGTAGTGCAATCTAGAAGGAGTCGATAAGTGTTAAAACCTTAGTTAGAAATTTCACCAAGCTCAATTGTGATAGTGTCGTCCTCTAATAGAGTGTAAGGTCAGGATTGGTCATCCTTTCTCTTGCACCTGTTAAAAGATAATGCTATTATTCAATAATGCAATGATGTACAGTTAATAAATGTGAGATTGGGACTGACCACCTTGGTCTTCGCGTTTATTGACATACTATATTATTGCAATCATCTAGTTGAAAAATCAGAAACAACCATCGAGGAATTCTATCCCTGTCGAAAGCCCAATTAAACTTTAATCCTATAGGATCTTTCCTAAGACTCATGAACAGTGATTCACAAACCAACCCCATTCAAGACACTCTTATTCTGTATTTCCACCGAGAACATTCAACTCAGTAATTGAACCACCCTTCTAACTCGTATGAGAATTAGCCGCATGCGTAGGTATGAAGAGTCGTCATATCATAGAAAATTCGAAACCACACCGATTAGACCGATTAACGGTCAACTTAAATCCATGTACCACCTTTCCAACCAATTAAGCACCCAGCTCATCTATCCCTGGAGTCAACTCAGTTTCCTCCCTGCCTTCGACTTACTCAGGTATGTTGATAATAAGTGGGGGAGACTTGACGACTCAATTCGGATCCTATCCGAGCGACAATAACTCGTAACCATACCAAAGGCTATAGGACTACCAAATAGATAATTCCAAACGCTCTGCGGATGATCGAATAAGGGTTAAACCAGAGGAAAAACTAGACCTTGACCTTGACCCTCAAGTGGAATCGATCTCTAGGAATCCTTTAACCGAATTGGAATTGTCAAACGAATGAGAATGAAGTAGCATCGGAGTAGAATGCGAACGTGGTGAAGATTGATTCTAAAATGGACTTTGCTAGACTCACTTGAAAGAGTAGAAGGTGAACGGGATAAAAGTGAAGTCGCGAAGTGGAATCTCAATCCAGACGTTATGTCGGAACACCGCAAGTGATAATCTCAGTCTTTTGGGACCCTGTGCATTTGATAGGACCCCGATTGACCGAGACCAACCAGTTAGTCGCAGATCCATAAAAGCGCATCCTTCGGCGACTCTCTGCTGAAAATGCATACTTTGGGGATAATCTCCATTGTCTTCTTGCTGGACATGTATCCAGTCCATCCTGGGTTATCTTGCAAAGACCATGAGACTCATTCTTGAGTGCTTCATGTTTCTTCTTTTCATCTTCACTCTCTTCAAGCTTCAAGCATCCCAGATGCAAAGGTGAGAAATTGCCAAGTCGTAGAAACCCGGCGTAGTTCTATGCTTATCGATAGATAGTCACCCACGTGTCCTCTTCTCAGCCTTGGATACCGGTAAGGAACTTGCGTACTCTATTATGAGAAACGAACGAGCATACCCCCTAGCATTGATATAATCAAGTGTGTCGATGCTAAGTGGAGGAGGATTTCAATCCAAGAAATGGGAGATGGAACTTTAATAATAAGGAAGCTGACGCTCCTGTGTAGGCAGAGATAATACGTAGTATTAGAAGACCCGCCATGAAATAGGCATGGACCTAGCCACACCTAGAGCGGGAAATAAAAACCGAAGGGAAGTAAAAACCGTAGTCCGGAGTTTACCAATGGGATGGTTCTCCATTTAAGGAACCAAACGGAATTTCGGGGACGAAATTCTAATAAGTGGGGGAGAAATGTAACATCCCGAATTTTAATTCTAATAAATATTAGAATAATAGTAAGATTTGGAAGTAAGGATTATCCTAGAAGGGATTTAAAATTATGGATTAGGAGTTCTTTGAGTGCCATAGAGGAGTCAAGGAGCATTGGCATCGAAAAGCAAATTTAAAGAAGACCAAACGAGTGTTAAAAATCGATTTTTCGGTGTTAAAAACACCCGACGTTAGGAAATTCAAAATAAAAGATTTAAGACTCAAAACACAATTCCCACCGTTGGATATGAAGGTATGATTTTTAGGAAGTTACTCGTCAAATTTGAGCAAGATCCGACGGTGAACGAAGAAGTTATGGCTATTTGAAGTTGGGAGAAAATAGTTGAAAAATACAAAAGCAAACTAGAAGTATCTGGTCATTTTACTCGAGTATTTTGTGAAATACTCGAGTATTTTGTCAAAAAACTCAAGTATTGACAGAAATACTCGAGTATTCTGCTACCTGCAGCTTTAAAATCGTGTTTTGGGGGCTGAAACCCCCATTTCAACCCCTCTTTCTCTCTCTCTCTCTCCTCCCGGTGTCGAAGAGCAACACCATCACCGTGATCGAGATCGATTGTTCCCACCGTGCTTGGAATCAAGGATTGGGGAAGCTTAGGATCCAGTTGGAGCCGAGCTAAAGCGTGAGTCGGGGAGTAAAGCGCCAAATTAAGGTTACCCCTCACTATCACCGATTGAGGTAAGGGGTTTCATTACCAGTCCTTAAGGGGTGTATTTCTGGGTAGTTATATCTATCGCTAGGATCGGGGGAAATGTTAATTGCTAACGAACCTCAGGGTAACCTGCTAATAATGAAGAAAGATAGATGGAGTAAATAGGGGGAAACCAATAGTGATGAATAAAAAGGTAAGTATCAGAATAACTAATTAATTACATTGGTAGGGTGTGGTAAAAGAATAGAAATGGTGAAGAGGAAAATAAATTTAGAAATGAACCAATGAGAGAAATTATATAAATAATTAAGAGTTAGAAAAGGGAATTAAAATTTAACGACTATACTAACGCTAAGTGGAATTGGATGTAAACTTGAATAATTAGTAAAAGGAAAAAGGAAAAGGAAGAGAAGAAGAAAAAGAAGAGAAAGGGAATAGGGAAGTAATTAAAAGAAATTAAAAGAATTAAGAGAATTAAGGGACTAAAAGTAAAAGGGAAAGGACTAAAACGAGTTAGTAGTGAGAACTAAATGTTAAATGGCACAGGTGGTTGTATTGACCCTGTGGCCAAATAAAAAGGGTAAATGTCGCAGGTGGTTGTATTGACCCTGTGGCACGGCGCAGGTGGTTGTATTGACCCTGTGGCCTAATAGAATGGTAAATGTCGCAGGTGGTTGTATTGATCCTGTGGCACGGCGCAGGTGGTTGTATTGACCCTGTGACCTAATAGAATGGTAAATGTCGCAGGTGGTTGTATTGACCCTGTGGCACGGCGCAGGTGGTTGTATTGACCTTGTGGCCTAATAAAATGGTACTCGTCACAGGTGGTTGTATTGACCCTGTGGCACGGTGCAGGTGGTTGTATTGACTCTGTGGCCAAGTAATAAGAAGGTAAGGGAAGTTTATGTAGATCTCTGTTTGAGGTTACATAAACGAGATGGGTGTGTACAGATCACTGTTTGTGGTTGTATACACGTATGCAGATCACTGTTCGTGGTTGCATACGTATGCAGATCACTGTTTGTGGTTGCATACACAGCGTTTGCAGATCACTGTTTGTGGTTGCAAACCCGGTGTGTAGATCTCTATTTGGGGTTACACACAATAATAAGGGAAAAAGGAAATAAAAATGGAAAAGGTTAAAGGAATTAAAGGGAAGGAATAATGAACAAAATAATGGAAAGGATTTAGGGAAATAAAAAGGGATAACGGAAATGGATAAGGTCGTATTATGTATATGTATATATATATATATTAGTGGAAAAGGGCAATGAGAATGGTAATAGATAGGAAAAATAAGTAATAGAATGGACATTGGAATAGGAAATAAGAAGGTAAACAATGGAATTGATATAGGAATTAGAGGAAATAAATAAGGAGAATAATTATGGAATTACTAACTATAAATGAATAATGGAAAACGGATAAAGGATGGAAATAAGAGGATGGGAAAGAAAGAAAAAGAAATAGGTTAGTTGGAAAGAGAGTGAAGAGAGAAATTAGGGTGATTAGGAAAAAGGAGTAAAAAGGATAGAGTGAAAATAAAGAAGAACATGAATTAAGTAGTATAACATAGGCTGGAATGGTCTTGGTGTGTTGTATATATCTGCTTAGAAATCTCTCTTTTAAGTTCTGTGTGATGCTTCCCCTGTGTGGTTAATATTTTTCAGGTACACAAGTGGAGCTTACACCAGTGCTGGCCGAGCAGGATTTTAAGTTCCACTACGTGGAATGTATTTTACATATTTTGAGTGGATAATTAATTAATGTAATTTATAATATGAATTAGTAACTTGCCCTGAAACTTGTACCAATTGGGCATTAGGATTTGTTATGACTTTTAAACTGTTGTTGTTTATGTTTTTAAACAATTCTGGACTGACAGGTTTTTCGAAGAAAATTTTTGGGAAGTCCGGAAAACAGAGGAAACCCTGCCAGATTTTCGTAAAAGTTTTTATAAGTAATTAAGCTTAAAAAGGAATTTTAAATCTCTCATTTTAATAAAACCTAAAAATTTCTAATAAAAGTGAGAGTGTTACAACCAGAACCTTAGAACTTAGAGAAAACAGTACAGCGGGAAGGGATCAAAGTACCTGAAACTTGAAAACTGGCACGAACTGAACTGAAGTAGCAAGACGGAAGCCAAAAAGCTTCAAGAGTATCAGAAGGAGAAGAATATCAGAAGCCAAGGTTTGGAGGAAAGTGAATAAGAGGAAATGGAAGGGGCAGTTGAAGTTCAAAAAGAAACTTCCCCCCACGTTTTAAGCATTTGGGCCTGTTTGCAAAGGGCCCAAAACCTACATTGAGCCACGAAAAAGGACACGTGGCGCGCAATCTGTGGAAGGAAACATTTAAAAAACCCAAAAGGCAGCATGCATAATGATGACACCTCTGACACAAACAACATGTGTCACTAAAAGGACACCCAAACGTCCTTTCGAACAGACGAAGGACAGCTAAGCACAACAGGTCACCTCAAGGACATTGCCTCAGTTCGACCATGATACTCGACTCCTCGAACCAACGATATCGGAAAACTCTCAGCTCGGCTCAAGACTCAAAAAGTCTTACCGAGCTAGGGGGCTTATGTGGTAGACCGACCCTCGGCCTACCCTCTAAGTACTCGGCCGACCAGATTTCTCTATCTGACAGGTCATGCCTATCCAAGTCGAGCGCTTGTACTAGGACCCACCCTAGCAACCTAGAGCTGACCGTATGGGCCTTGCCCCTTAAAGAGTTCGAGCTAGGGGCGCGTGAGCCTAACTTGCCAACAGGGATAAGATCTCCCAATACAGGATAAGGATGAATGACTCATCCCTTATCCTAAATGGGACACGTTAGCAGCCTTGCTGGACCTCCGTACGGGCCCACAAGGTACAATGCCGCCCCTATAAATAGCTGTCTCCAGTAAGGGGCTCTGGTACGTTCTCTCTCTCTCCCGAATTGCACATTTGCACACACCAGTGATTAGGGAAACCCTAGCTGTCCCAACTGGACACCTAGCATACCTAAGAAATCATATACTAACATCTGACTACTCTCTACCTCACTAGTCTCTCAATACCTTTGAGCTAGGGATACATCTGGAACACAGTGTCCTAGACACTACAATGTCATTGTGGCCTAACGGAGGTCATTGATTCATTGTCGGTCGTTGTATGTCTCAAATTAGATCTTGTCCATGTTTATTGATATGGTGGATTTAAATCAAAATGATTTGTAAAAGCAGGAAAAAAATGCAAGAAAAAAATTTAAAATCTGCAAAATTTATAGGGACGAAGTCAATGATTAAGCCTATATTTTAAGTCCTTTAAAAGTGATTTTGAAATTGACAATTGATAACAAAGTAGGAATAGTATAAATTCGTCTTTAGCCTCAAGGAATTATCAAAATGGTCAAGTTTGGGCAGCAAAGTATAGGTTCAGATAGATCATTTGCCTTTGTTGAAAAAATTGCGAGAATAACCACACGAGTTACTTCATGTAGGTTTCACAAGAAATGAGGTAAGGCTATTTTGTAGGTATCAATAGAACCAACTTTATTCAAAATTTTGTTGGGTCCTAGAAATATAAGGATAACCTTATTATACAATTTTATTAATCTATATATTTCTTTAGTTGGTGGTATCCTGAGAAAAATATGTTATTCTTTTTGAAATTTAACTGGTTTCTTGCCTGTATCATAGTATCTTTTTTAATAATCTTGTGTCGTTTTCATTTTATATCTGACCAGTCTCATCTTATTTGTAATCCGTTGAACCACTTTCAATCTTAAAACCAAATTATCACTAACTTCAAACCATTAGAATAGGGTTCTGCATTTTCTACCATATAAAGCTTGATACGAGACCATTCTAATACTGGAGTGGCAACTTTTGTTGTATTGAACTAAAACAAAGGCAAAAACCGATTCATGCTTTCTCTATAACCCATAACACAACCTCTCAACAAATCCTCTAACGATTGAATCGTTCTTTTTGTCTGACCATCGTGTTCTGGGTGATACATTGAACTCATCTTGAGCTTTGTACCCATATCTTCATGCAAACTTTTCCAAAACCTCGATGTGAATCTTGGGTCTTGGTTAGATATTATGTTTTGCAGGCATACTTTGTAATTTGGAGATCTCTTTTACATAGATCCGTGTCAGCTTCTCCAATGAATATTTCACATTGACTAGAAATGCGCTGACTTTGTCAACTTATCCACAGTAACCTAAATTGAATCACAACCCGATGACGTCTTAGGCAACCCTTGGATGAAATCCATTGCTATAATGTTCCATATCTACTATGGAATCTCTAACTCTTGTAGGGTTCCAAACAGTTTCCAATGTTCTATGTTGGTCTTCTGATAGGTCAAACAGACAACAACATACTCAACAATATCCTTCTTCAAACAAGACCATCAAAACATCTTTTTGAGATCTTAATTAATCTTGGTAGTGCCACGGCGGAAACCGAGCTTTCTATTGTGAGCTTCGTTTAGGATCATCTTTCTCAGTTCAGAGTTAATAAGAATACATATTCGGTTACTGAGTCTCAGAACTCTATCAACACTTTGAATAAACAAATCATTATATGAAGTAAATAGGTAACTTTTAAGTGTTTAAATATGTTTTATGTCCTTGTACTTTGGTATAGTTAAGTTTAAGGAGTAAAATCTCGAAAAAAGAAAATAAAGATATTTGTCACAACGAGTCGAAAGTTCGTAAATATGCCATTCAATTTTTAATATTTTTAATCAAATTTTTGTTTTATTTTGACTCAATTTTAACATGAACATCCATCATCCAAAATTCGGAATCATTTGTAGTAAGAGTAAATAGTTATTTTGGTTTATGAAAGATATACTGATCATCAATATAGTTTTTAACAGATTTTTTATATGAATTTAGCCATCCAAAGATGAAAATAGCATCACAAAATATAAATTTTGGTCTCCGAAAAATTCATATGATTACCAAATAAGTTCGTAAAAAAACCAATATGATATTATGTTAATTTTTTGGAAGATTAAATTAATGTAAAAAATATTTTTGGAACTAAATAGATAATTGTTATGATTTTGGAAGACCAAAATGACAATTTTCCCATATCTCTAATATAAAAAAAAACAAGACATGCATATTTTGGTCTCAAATATAAGAAAATTGCCCATGCACCCCACCCATGTTGCTCCAGGTGCCGAGACTGTAAAATTCCCCTCCACAGAAAACGGACCCAAAAAAAAATATAAGAAAAAATTAATTAAATTTTTATTTACAATACAATCATTCCAAAATTATCTAGAAAGTAATAATTTCATTTAATTTTTGTTTGATTTTCAATACAATTTTCCTAAATTAATCTTATTTTTTACAAATTTAAAAAAATTAGATATACTCAACTAATTTTCTTGGTAAATAAGATTTTGATTTTTTTTTTCTTATAATAAATAGCGGAGTATTTTTGGTTTATCTTTCTTATAAAAAACAATGGAGTATGTAAGTAAAAGTTGGATCGGATCCGAATACTATTTCAAGTAGTTCAAGTAACAGTGAAACCACTTCAAAAAAAAGTAACAGTATAACCAGCCGCCGGATCTGTCTCTGTCCAAACCCACACTTTACGTGTGCAGATTCTTTGCCTACCAGCAACGCTAATTCAACCTTCTCTCCCACCTAAAACAAACAAAAACAAAACTAAATCGATATTCTCAACTTTACATCGATATTTTCATTCACTATACAACAATCATCACCACCATCACAATTCACCAAACCTCAACAATGGACCCAAACCCTGGAACCTTCCCGATTCTCTCCTACGTCATGTCCCGCCTCCCTTCATTATCTCTCAGACCCACCGCCACCGCCACCGCCACCGCCACCGAGTCCGACCAATTCGACATCGAACAACCACGCGTTCCACCACCCCCCGATCCCTCCTCCTCTTCGGGTTTCTACCAACCCGAAATCGTCGGCCAAATGCCCAACCTAACCGACCCCAAACTCCTGGCTTCGATGGCACGTGCAATCGCCGACGTCTCGCAGACTCGATCAGTCCTTACCCTGCTCGGCCCGCGGCCCACGCACGAGGACGTGGACAACGCCCGGGCCAAGCTGGCTGACATCGAAGCCCAGCTGTCTCGACAGCTGGAAGAGATTGTCCTGCTGCCGAGGCCACCCGAGATCGACATCCACGGGTGGCGGGCCCACCTGGCTGAGAAGGAGAGGCAATGCAGGGAATCTGCTGAGAAAGAGAAACAGATTTTTAAGTCGGTGGTGCAGCTGGATGAGATGCATGATGCGTATGAGAAGCTTCTGAGGGATGCGGAGAAGCGGTTGGTGAAGATTTATGAGTCTGCCGAGGAGGGAGCAGAAGATGGCGGAGCTGAAGGTGGGGGTGGTGATGAGGTGAATGAAGAGGTTGTGAGTATACTTCAGGAGGCGTATGGGAAGGGGATCGAAAGAGTGATTCTTTCAGGTCGAGGGTTGAGGTCGCTGCCCGAGGCTTTTGGCCGTATTCCTGGCTTGGTGGTGCTTGATGTCTCCGGCAATCAGCTTTCGGTAAGCTTGTTGACATTCACTGTATGGAATGGAACTAAACAAGTAGTGTAATTTCACAGGAAGTCTTGCAACATGTTTGGTTTTGATTTATATAATCAATTATGGTCCCAAAATCACGTTGGAGCAGAAGTAACTGTTAGTAACGTTGACATTCCAGAATTGATTCTGGACTAACTTAAACCAAACATGCACTTAATATATAAGGGTAATGTAATGAAACGGATTTTAGAGGAGCTCTGTGAAATTTAATAGACCTAGAACTATAGAAGTTTAATTTGAGGGGACTAGATTAAATCATTCATATTATACAGTATAACATAAGAAAACTTTCTAGTGCTGAATGAAGCACATTGCACACACTCCCAGACTTAACTACTACAATTGGTTACATTGGTCACGCATTGTTTTCAGCCCTCTTAAATTTTTGGTTCTCTCTCAGAGGAAAAGTGGTGTGCCATTTGTATTTTCTGTGTATTTATGTTATGTGGCACTGAGAGCTTCAGAGTTCAGATTATCTTTTAGGCGATGAAGTTGAGCTTGATTTGAATTTTGAGTGAAAGGGAAACTTGTGTTCAATCTTTCATTTAAAATGGGATTTAGGGTGTGCAAATTATAATTCAAATATACTAAACTACAAAATGAGACAAGTGGGTGTAATTCACATGATCATATACCAAGTATTGAGATTTGGGAGTTGGAGGTCCTGAGTTTGATCCTGGGTTCCATGATTTGGTGGTTTGTTGGTAGATTTAATTTCCCTTCCCTTGTCCCCGTAAAAAAAAACTTTGCCTATATAAAAAAGCTAAACTACAAAATGGATGGATATTTTGAGTTCCTTTTGAGGAATTGAGGGTATACTTTTGGGAGAGTAGTTAACAACTAAGCATGGTTGCTCCTTTGGTAAATACTTGTGAGCACAGATTATTTTCCGAGGTTTCCTACTTCCTTTATTGACTGTTTCAGTGTATTTCTACTCTATACTGAGTCATGAACATGAAGTAGGGAGTAAACTTAAATAATTAAAGCTGAAATTGGTAGCAATTTTCAACAGTGAAGTCAAGCAGTGGACCATGTGGTTGGGTTTAGAAACTTTGACCAAGTCAAATATCTCTGATATGAACGCATAGCTGCATTGCCAAAAAAATTTATTTAGTATTGGCCTTATTAGTTTTATTTTAAGTTCATATGCTGTTGTAGATTAACTAGACATGGAAAATATATATTTCATACCCGCTTCAATGATGGCATCCTTTCCAACAAAGCTTCATGCAATCAAGCTTCATCCAATCAAGCTTCATCCTTTCCCCTATTTCAGCTGAGACTGAAGTGTGCAAAATGGATATATAATCATGTCCATCTTATTGTTTTTCCAGACTCTGCTTCTTCTTGCGACAGAAGTTAAATTTTTTTTTGAGGAATGCAAAGAAGCTATTAGTTATTGTCATTTGTCAGATTTCATTTTGAATATGTAGCATTCTTTTTGGTGCTCCATTGCTATACCATATATCTAAAAGTCATAGTACTTCGAGTGTTGATTTAGTTAGTTTATATAGCCTTTCTTATAATTTCACATGCATACTAATATATTCTGTTCGACGAAATAGGCAATCCCTGACTCAATAGGTGGATTGGAAAATCTGGAGGAGTTAAATATCTCTTCAAATATATTGGAATCACTGCCAGATTCAATGGGGTTGTTACAAAAGTTGAAATTCCTCAATGTCTCTGGCAACAAGCTGAGTGCCCTTCCTGATTCCATATGTCAGTGCAGGTATGTGGGGAATTCATAAGAGCAACTTTTATTATATATATATATATATATATATATATATATATATATATATATATATATATATATATATATATATATATATATATAGTATCTTCTGGTTTGGGGCTTTGGGCACCCTATAAAATTTGGATTTTTATTTTATTTTATATAATTTCATATCGTAAGTCTTATATCATTCATATTTTATCATTTTATTTCTTTCTTTCAGGCTTTTAAAAAATCGACTCTAAACTGTCCAAAACAAACGTTGCAAAATATTCCACTGACAATGCTGTGTTCTGTTTATGCATATCCTCACTTTTTTCAAACCACTATCGTTGCCAAAAAAACATACTGGAGTCATTTGGGAATTTCTTCAGACCATAAATGCTTGACTTGTCATTGATCAAACCTTTCATGTATGAATGATGATCAGGTCTCTGGTGGTACTGGATGCAAGCTTTAACAATCTGTCATATTTGCCAACAAACATTGGATATGAATTATCAAACTTACAAAAGCTCATGATTCAATTGAACAAGATTCGATCTCTTCCCTCATCTATTTGTGAGATGAAATCGTTGCGCTATCTGGATGCTCACTTTAATGAGCTACATGGGCTTCCTATTGGAATTGGGAGACTCACTAATCTTGAAGTTCTCAACCTGAGCAGTAACTTCAGTGACCTTAAAGAACTACCAGAGACATTTGGTGATTTGACTAACCTCAGGGAATTGGATCTCAGCAACAATCAGATCCATGCAATTCCTGATACATTTGGCCGCCTTGATAATTTGACCAAGCTAAACTTGGAGCAGAATCCTCTTGAATTACCACCACTAGAGGTTGTAAATCAAGGGGTTGAGGCCATAAAGACTTTTATGGCCAAGAGGTGGATTGATATATTGTTAGAGGAAGAAAGGAAAAACAATCAAGAAATGCAAGAACAGGGACAGAGCAGCTGGCTAACACGAAGCACCTCCTGGTTGAAAAGTGTACCCGGAAATGTAATTGGGTATCTTGGTTCTCCTATGTCTTCTCCCAAATCTCCCAAAGATGCTTTTCTTGATCAGCAATTATGAGTTGATGATCCAACAAACATTGGGCCATTGGGGACACTCATACGTGTATGTCAGATGAAGATTATAGATACTCTGCTTCCAAGCATCTGTTTCATACTAGACTGGGCTCTTTGATGAGCTTTTAAAATAAGACCTGTGATCTTTTTCTTTTTTTAAAAATATTCTAAGAAAGTTTAAGTTATTTTATGTGAAGCAAGTTTTGGAGGAAAAAAATGAATGTCATGATTTTGTGTTTTGCATTAAGGGTTCCCGAGTTGACTGATGAAGAATAACATCTTCAGAGAAGTAGATGTTATTGAATAGACATTGCCTCTAGTAAGACAAAGGTTGAATCCTTGATATTATGTTTAAGACAATCTAGCAATCTAAGTAATTGTGATGGACCTTGTTTGTAAATGAATTGAAATCTTGTTTCTTCTAATCTCATTTGCCAGATTCGTAGACGCCTCATATGGAATATGTAATAACTAGCTATTACCATTGCATGGGTTGTTGATATTTTAACTTTTTATATTAAATATTTTAAATTAAAAATTATTACTCCCTCCATCCCTAATTATAAGGTCATTTTAACAATTTTATTTTGTCCCTATTTATAAGGCCCTTTACCAATTTTCAATGAGCATTAATTATATTTTTTTCCACAAATACCCCTATTTATTTAACACTTTTTAGATTCCCAATAATATTAATAGGGGTAATTTTGAAAATACATATCAAAAGTTCACATTTCCAATACAATTAACTAAATTATTCCACTTTCTTAATGGACGTGAAATCTCCCAAGAGGGCCTTATAATTAGGGACGGGGTAGTATTATTTTTATTGATATTTTAATTTTTTTACATTAAATATTTTTAATTAAAATTATTATCATTTTTATTACAAAGTAAAAATTATTACTAAACAATTATCAAAAAATAATTATATAAAAATGTAGGAGTTCAAACCAAACCCTACACTTAAAAAAAATCAATCCAAATGATCTTGATAAATTTTGTACTTCCTGGTATGAATAAAAAATGTAGCACTTTTTATCTGAGATATTTCTTATAATTATATGGATAAATTGACATTTTTATATATGATTATCAGCTTTATTATGATAAATCAAAATTAAATTAAAATTAAACATTTTGATGTTTTTTATTTGATGATATTATGAGATATTTTTATATTTATCTGATGGATAAAGTATTTTTTTTTGTACAATTAGCATTTTTTTTAAAATATGATTATCACATTATTGTTATTAATTATGATTAAATATTTTTATCTTTTCATCGATTATCTTATCTCAAGTTAATAATAAGATTGAATCCTAAAAATATTTATTCTTATTGTTCTAATCATTATAATTTAAATTTTTTTTTTCAAATATGATGTTATCTATTAGTGAGCAATTGAGTAGTTGTCATCGGGGCTTATGAATAGGAGGATATGCCTATGATGAATACCCGTTTACTAGAACTCAACAATATAAACAACTGCATCATGAAATTTATTTAATTAACCTTTAATTCCAAACATGAACACTGTTACAAAATCGAACTAAAAATGCTTAGAAATATAAAAACACTAATATAAAATTCAAAAATTAAAAAACTAATATTTCTTTGGTCTTTAAAAAATCTTAAAGTACTTTTAATTTCAGTATTGCAATATGATTGTTAGTTGAAAATTAATATTATTATGATTTTTATTTTTAAAAAACTAATACTTATTAAATAATTACAAAACAATAAGTAGACTTATTTGGATCTTAATCTTTACAATGAATCATAGATTAAAATATTTATTCATTTATATATAATCTTCATAGATTACATATGTAATACCAGCAATTTACCCTATTTTGAGTAAATTGATTTTTAGTATTTAATCTTGGAGTATTTCTTTTCATATTCAAATAAATATATTAATTTAATACATATCTGCCAATTTATAATTTTCCAGTAAAAGACCATAAGAGTGGTGGAAATACATAGTCTAAGTGCGTGGTTTTGAATTTTAAATATTTTATTATGATTTAAAATAAAGATCTTGTTTAGAATGATTGTTTGAAATTTGCAGAGTCTATTTTATAAGAGTAAATATTTGATTGAATATTTTGGCAAAATTTGTATTCTTGGAACCTTTTAGAAATTCAAATTTTAAAGGCATTAAAGTGGCACAAGTCCCTAAGAAGATGTGACCAATGCATGTAGGGCACCTTAACCAACTTATTTAATGTTGAATTTATTCTTTTGTTGGTCATTTAATATCTTTGACTTTTCCCATGTAAATAAAGGTTGTGCATTTATGATAGATTTTGGTGAGTTATTATTTTATGATTTATTGATTTAAAAGATTTATTTAACTTTGAAAATTCATAAATTTTGATTGGTAAATCCGTACCAAACGAATTTATAGTCAAAACGATCGTATTGAAATGTAGAATTTATTTTTGTAAAACGTAATGTTTAATTTTATTACCTTAGAAATTTATATATTTTTGGATTTTTGAGAAAATAGTAATGTTTCTATTATTTAAATAAATTGAAGTATGACTTTAAAGAGTTCCCTACTTATTGGAAAAATTTTATTTTCCCTTGTATGTGAATATCATATGTTTTTATTTATTTAATTTTGGGTATTTGAATTTTTTAATTCTTAGACATACATTTATAAGTGCACAAGACCCTAGATTATCCTAATTGAATATAATTCATCCTCTAAGTACCCTATCTAACTAATAAAATAATCTCCCCTATCCTAAAGGGATTTCCAGCTAGTGCATGGCTTCCTTTTCCTTACCCTCACTCTTCCAAATGCACACCCATTTAAGCCCCCTACATACTCTAAACTAACCTACTCAAAAAAAAAAAAAAAAAAAAAAAAAACAATAGAACGGAAGTACCCCAACCCCACCCAAATAGAACAGAACGTAGGGAGCAAAAGGAGAGTGAGTTAGAAATTTTTCCCTTCTCCACACATACACATTTTCTTCCATCTTCTCTTATCCTTCTTACCTTCATTCAACAAAGAAAATAAAAATGGAAGAGAGCCCCAAGTGAAAGAGGAGGGACCGAAGAAACAAAAGGGAGGGGAGAAGATCTTGAATTTTTTTTTTGGTATATCTAAACTCATTTATTTATTTTATTGCACTCTATTTTATATTTTTAATATTGTTGATGATAAATGAATAATGAATATGATGCATGTTGATGTTATTTAATTTATGATTGAATTACAACTCGTTTTTATTGCATGCATGTGAAGATCTAATGTTTTCATGAGAATATTGGTTTATAAAAATGAGTTTTTGATTTGAAAAATATTTCCTTTCTATGTTATTATGCTGGACTGAATGAGAGAGAGAGAGGAATCTTGACTTGCATGTTTTATTTTGGTCTTTGTTTTGTTAATAATGAATAAATAATGAATCTAAATTCCTTTGGTGTTTGACATATTTATGGATTTTTATATTGGATTTATGGAAGTACTTGATAAGAATGAGTTTTTGAGTTGAAAATGTTTTTTCTTTATATAGTTTATGTAACGTCCCTAAATTTAATATTTAATATAATAGATTTAAGTACAAAATCGTTTAAGAATAAGATTGAGTCATAGAGATTGCATAAGTGTCGTGAGGATAACAGGAAGCACGAGCCGACCAGATAGGTAAATGACGACGAACCTCGGACCGATCCCTGCCGAGCTAGACGAAAACGAACGCGAGATCTGGTGTCAACTCGGATTAGCCGACCACAACGGAACCTCGTAGTGTTGACCGAGAAGAGACTCGGACTATCACTGTCTCTCCGTGTCGAGCCGATGTCTCTTTGTTTCCCCATGACAGCTCATGCTGAGTTGTTGATTCCTTGATTTTCGTACCAACCGTACGACTGTCTCTATCAACCACTTTATGTCCTTGTCAAGTCACTGTTTATGGCTTCCTTTAGAAACCAATGAATCCTGTCCACATATTCTAAGCTTCTCCAAGAAGCCTCCAATGAGGACGACACAAATAATTTACACATGGGGATAAAAGAAAAACCCACAAACACAATAGCACTTTCTATTATCTCTCTTATTCGTCTCTCTCATTTTCTCTGAAACTTCAACACTCAAAATCTAACATACACTCCTCTCACTCGCGCATATCTCTCTTTCACTTTCCCTCCACCAAGACTCACCAACTGGAAACTCTTCTTCTCTCCATTCCTTCCCCGTTTCAGACGTCCGGGAGCTTTTGGTGCGTGGAAGTGCAGCTAGGAGGAAAACGGTTCGGGGGGGGGGGGGTTCTAAGCTCATGAGGTCAAATATCAAGAAGCCACACTCAAGCTCTCAAACTTATTTCTCTCACGGATTGAGGTAAGGAGTGAGTGTTACCTCTACTTGAGTTTGAGTTGCTAGTGTGTTCATAAAGGGTGCTAAGAGTGGGTGTTAGATTAGGGAAGAGACATAGGATAATATTAGGGAGAAAAGATAAAAGGGAGATAAAAACTAATGAAGGAACTAGAAATACGTATTTTTAATACGTATTGTTTTTCTGCTAAATGTTTTTAATTACCTTGTGTACTGGCTAAGTGTTTTATCTATACTATTATTGATGTACAAACGTTTATGAGTTGTGACATTCATTGTTTATCCTTCGCACTTAAATACTGTCTGTGGCCGAACAAGATAGGCTGAGAGGGGGTATGAGACAGGTGACTAGAGATTGAGGGAAGAAAAGATAGGTTAAAGGATCAAATAAGGTGGGAAACCAGTGAAACGGGAAATAACTAAGGGGTTGAGCCGAGAGGCCGAGTAAGAAAATGGTTAAAAGGATAAAAGAGTAATTAAAGAGAAATGGTTATGTGATGGGGTCATAGAAGACGCGTACTGGGTGCGTGCATTGATCGCGTCAGACACATACTGGGTATGTGCAGCTGTAAGACGGGTACTGGGTGCTCGCAGTTATGACTCACACAAGGTTCGGAGCACGGAATCGGTGGGATGTGCTCCTGGTCATAGCAGACGCGTACTGGGTGCGTGCATTGATCGCGTAAGAGGCCGAGAGGCCCAGCTGTAAGACGGGTACTGGGTACTCGCAGTTATGGACACTACTTAACTCCATACAAGAATCGGCGGTAGTGCTCCTGGTCATAGAAGACGCGTACTGGGTGCGTGCATTGATCGCGTTAGACGCATACTGGGTATGCGCAGCTGTAAGACGGGTACTGGGTACTCGCAGTTATGGACACTCCGGAATCCGACCCTAAATGGTGTAAGACATGCATTGGATGTATGCATCTGAAAAGAGTAAAAGATTGTAAACTATGTTAAAGATGAATAATAAGTATAGAGACCGAGAGAGAAAAAGGGAATACCGAGAAAGGAAAGTAACGACCGAGCAGATCCAAGGTAGGAATTGAGAAATGATTACAAGGGAAATTAATCGGATAGGTAGTGGTATAACTGGCAGGTAATGAATATATTGGGCAATGATATGGACCGAGCAAAATGAGGATGTATGCATGTGATGTGTATCCGTTTGATTATCTGTTATATATTCTAATTGACTACATGTGTTTGACTTAGTAGTTCGGTATGTCATATTAGAAACTGCTTACTTAAGTTTTGTGTAATGCTCACCTCCTTACCATTTTTCAGGTACTGAGCCCGAGCAGACACAGTCCCCGGCCGAGCAGGTTCACTCTCCCTCACAGGGAGAGTAAGTCATTAGAGTCTGAGATTGTGATTAGGTCTCGGCCAGTTGGCCGAGATAAAACACTGTTCTTGTAATTCACCTTTTGTATAATCGACTAATGTAAACAAGTTGTTTTGCTTACCTTACTTGTGTATGAATGAAGTCTTCCGCTAAAACTCTGACGATCCAACATTAATGAAAGGAAATATTATTTGACCATTATCATAACTATGTTAAAAAGAAATTTTTATGTCCTAATTTTCAGTTTAAGTGAAATCAAATAGGGTGTTACATTTTTGGTATCAGAGCAGTTTCTCCTTGGCCTATTGGAGTTGCAAGGGACTCCAGTGGTTACTCACCAAGGGAGTAACAAATAAGTAAAGTCTAGTGTCTAAGATAGTCAATAGAGCTTATAAATGTATATATATTTATTTAATTATTCGATGGTTGATTGGCTTTCTCTCCATGACCAAGTAGTATGGCTGGGAGAAGGGCTGATAATGATCGAATTGCTGCCGTGTTGGAAACTCTACTTCAACTGCAGCAGAACCAAGCGCAAGCTCAGCAGAATCAGGCTGAGAATCTTGCTCAGAACATAGCCGCAGCCACAGCTGCAGCCCTTCAACCTCCACCTCCGGCTCCGGTCGAGATTGACTGGATGAGCCGATTTAGGAAGAACGAACCGCCTCGGTTCGAAGGGGGTTACAATCCGGACGGAGCTCAGAGATGGCTCCAAGATGTTGAAAAGATTTTTCGATCACTGTAACCGCCCTATGAGTACAGGGTGAGGTTAGCTGAATTTGTGCTGACTGGCGAAGCCGAGCGCTGGTGGGAGCAGCAGAGTCGAGGACTGGAAGCGACTAATCAAGTCATCACTTGGGAATTGTTTCGAACCCGATTTCTCGACAAGTATTTTCCTGAGGACGTTAGGAGGGAGAAGGAGCTTGCTTTTCTCAAACTGGAGCAGAGGAATTTAAGTGTCAGGGAATACGCCGCTCAGTTCGAAGATTTGATCCGTTACTCCGGGAGTTACCGAGATGCTGATGAACGTACCAAATGCATCAAGTTTGAGTCTGGTCTCCGTGATGATATCCGACTCGCATTTGAGTATCAGAATGTGGCCAACCTCTCGCAGTTGGTGAATATGGCTAGCACATACGAGAAGGGGCTCAAGAGGAAAGCCGATGGAAAGCGAAACAGGTCGGCATAGAAAGCAGCGGGTCCTATTAGAGGGAAAGGAGTCATTCAGAGATCTTCCCCCTATTTGAATCCGAGCTCTAGGGTATCGACAGTTCCAAGGAGTGGTGGTCAGATGGTGGTTGTCCCTGGCCCCTATCCGATATGTCAACACTGTGGAAAACAACATAAGGGAGAATGTTGGAGTCTGGATCCGAGCAGAGAAAGAGGATCCTGTTTTCGCTGTGGCAAGCCTGGTCATTTTGCAGCTCGGTGTACCGAGAATATTGTGAAAGAAGAGGTCAATGTGACAAAGGCGCAGCAGACTGGTGCTAACCGACCGATGCAGAGAGGCAAAGTTTACACAATGGATGGTGAAGAAGTGACTGACGCCGACGAGCTGATTCGAGGTACTTGTCAAATAAATAGCATTCCCTGTGCTGTGTTATTTGATTGTGGAGCCACACATTCTTTCATTTCCCTTGATTGTATGAACAAGCTAAAATTACCCCCAGTAGAAATGCCTTACAAATTATCCATTTCTACCCCTACCAATTCTTCTGTAATCACTTCCCAAATGTGCTTAGAGTGTCCTATCCAGGTATTAGGCGATAATTTAAGGTCAATTTAATTTGCTTGCCCCTAACCAAACTAGACATTATCCTCGGCATGGACTGGATGTCTCAACACCATGTTCTGCTCGATTGTCAAAAGAAGACCGTGATTTTTAGTGACTCTTCTGTTGCTGTGTTAGAGGCAACAGAGGGACTGACCATAGACCAAATTCCTGTAGTCGGAGAGTTCCCAGAGGTTTTCTCGGACGAAATGCCCGGCTTACCACCGAGAAGAGAAGTAGAGTTCAGTATAGACCTCATTCCGGGAACAGGCCCAATTTTAATGGCCCCATACCGAATGGCACCTCCCGAGTTAGAAGAGCTTAAGAAGCAATTGGAGGAACTCTTGGCCAAAAAGCTAATCAGACCGAGCGTGTCACTTTGGGGAGCTCCAATCCTGTTCGTTAAAAAGAAAGATGGTAGCCTCAGAATGTGCACTGATTATAGAAAGCTCAACGCAGTAACCGTGAAGAATAAGTATCCTCTTCCTCGGATTAATGACTTACTAGATCAGCTTAAGGGAGTGTCGGTGTTTTCGAATATAGATCTCTGATCAGGATATCACCAGATCTGTATCTGGGAAGAAGATATTCCGAAGACAGCTTTCAGGACAAGATATGGGCATTTTGAGTATGTGTTTATGCCCTTCGGACTTACCAACGCCCCTGCCATCTTTATGGACTACATGAATAGGATCTTCCGACCCTATTTAGACTCGTTTGTGATAGTCTTCATCGACGATATCCTCATCTACTCCAGAAGTCCGAGTGAACATGAGAAGCATTTGAGGACGGTATTGCAGATTTTGAAGGACAAAGAACTCTACATACGCCAAGCTTTCTAAATGCAGCTTCTGGATCAAGGAGGTCCACTTCCTCGGTCATGTAATATCTGAGCGCGGTGTTGCGGTTGATCCCTCTAAGACGGAAGCGGTACTAAGTGGGAGAGACCCAACTCGGTCACTGAGATCAGGAGTTTTCTTGGTCTTGCGAGATACTATAGGAGGTTCATTGAAGGGTTCTCTAAACTGGCTCTACCATTGACCTCGTTAACCAGAAAGGATGCGCCCTACCAGTGGTCCGAAGAGTGCGAACGAAGCTTCCAAGAGCTGAAGAAAAGACTGATGAGTTCACCAGTATTGATCTAGCCAGATCCAACTAAAGCGTTTGACGTATTTTGTGACGCCTCGAAGCAGGGTCTCGGCTGTGTACTGATGCAACAGGGAAAGGTGGTGGCTTATGCCTCTAGACAACTTCGACAACACGAATAGAATTACCCCACCCATGATCTCGAATTGGCAGCTGTGGTGTTTGCTCTTAAGATTTGGAGGCATTACCTCTATGGCACGAAATTTGAAGTGTTCATCGACCATAAGAGTCTCGGCTATTTGTTCGACCAGAAGGAATTAAATATGAGGCAGCGTAGATGGGTAGAATTCCTAAAAGACTTCGACTTCAGCTTGCACTATCATCCCGGAAAGGCCAACGTGGTGGCTGACGCACTGAGCAGAAAGAGCCTTCATTTGAGCAATATGATGGCCCGAGAGATGCAGTCGATGCAGGAGTTTAGTGATCTTAACCTCGGCGTACATAAGAAGGAAAACAGTGTCATACTGGAAATGCTGCAAGTAACAAACGATTTTGTGGGTTTTATTAAGGAAAGACAGGCCGCCGACCTAGAACTCCAGAAATTACTGGAAAGAGCAGGAGACAAGGATGAACCCGACTTCACTAAAGGATCCGACGGTCTCATACGGTTTCGGGACCGAGTCTGCATCCCCATGGACTTTGAAGTACGACGCGATATAATGGAAGAGACTCATAAAACGAAGATGAGTCTTCACCCGGGAGCCACAAAGATGTACCAGGATCTGAAGAAGTTGTTCTGGTGGCCAAAGTTGAAAACTAACGTGGCGGATTATGTGTCTCGGTGTTTAACATGCCAGAAAGCCAAGATCGAGCACCAAAAACCGAGAGGATTACTCAGATCTTTGGAGATTCCCCAATGGAAGTGGGACAACATTTCGATGGATTTTGTGTCGTCGGGTTTACCAAGAACAAGGTCAGGTCATGAGGCCATCTGGGTCGTGGTGGACCGACCGACAAAGTGTGCCCATTTTCTGCCGATCAGCATGAAGTATAGCCTGGAGAAGTTGATGCAACTGTACGTAAAGGATGTCGTTAGACTCCACGGTGTACCGAGCAGCATAGTGTCTGACCGTGATCCTCGCTTCTTATCCCGATTTTGGCAGAGTCTGCAACAAGCCATGGGTACAAAGTTGAAGTTTAGCACAGCTTATCATCCCCAGACCGACGGACAATCCGAGCGCACCATTCAGACCCTTGAGGACTTGTTGAGGACATGTGTTCTGGAGCAGTCGGAAAGTTGGGAGGCACTTTTGCCTTTGGTCGAATTTACTTACAACAACAACTTCCATTCAAGCATCGGAATGGCTCCTTTCGAAGCGTTGTATGGTCGGAAATGCCGAACGCCATTGTGCTGGTTCCAGATAGGAGAAAACTTGTTAATTGGTCCCGACATTGTGCATGAAACAATCGAGAAGATCCGAATGATACAAGGAAAGATGAAAGCAGCACAAGACCGACAGGAGAGCTATGCCGACAAAAGAAGAAAGCCCTTGGACTTCAATACAGGAGATCATGTATTCCTGCGAGTGTCCCCTATAACGGGAATTGGCCGAGCTATCAAATCAAGAAAACTGACCCCGCGGTTTGTCGGACCGTATCAGATATTGGAGAAAGTCGGACCAGTAGCCTACCGAATTGCTTTACCTCCACACCTAACTAAACTCCATGACGCATTCCACGTTTCACAGCTTAGAAAGTACATTCATGACCCCTCGCATGTGATAGCAGTGGATGAGTTACCACTAAGAGACAATCTGACCTTCGAGGTTCTTCCAATCAGAACTGAGGATAAACAGGTCAGACAGCTCAGAGGGAAGGTAATCTCCTTGGTCAAGGTTATCTGGAATCAGAATAATGTGGAGGAAGCTACTTGGGAACTCGAAGAGAAGATGAAGCTGTCGTATCCGCAGCTGTTCAATGCCGACTGAATTTCGAGGACGAAATTCCTGTAAGTGGGAGAGGAATGTAACATCCCGAAATTTAATATTTAATATAATAGATTTAAGTACAAAATCGTTTAAGAATAAGATTGAGTCATAGAGATTGCATAAGTGTCTGAGGATAACAGGAAGCACGAGCCGACCAGATAGGTAAATGACGAACCTCAGACCGATCCCTGCCGAGCTAGACGAAAACGAACGCAAGATCTGGTGTCAACTCGGATTAGCCGACCACAACGGAACCTCGTAGTGTTGACCGAGAGGAGACTCAGACTATCACTGTCTCTCCGTGTCGAGCCGATGTCTCTTGGTTTCCCCATGACAGCTCATGCTGAGTTGTTGATTCCTTGATTTTCGTACCATCCGTACGACTTTCTCTATCAACCACTTTATGTCCTTGTCAAGTCACTGTTTATGGCTTCCTTTAGAAACCAATGAATCCTGTCCACATATTCTAAGCTTCTCCAAGAAGCCTCCAATGAGGACCCACAAATAATTTACACATGGGGGTAAAAGAAAAACCCACAAACACAATAGCACTTTCTATTATCTCTGTTCTTCGTCTCTCTCATTTTCTCCGAAACTTCAACACTCAAAATCTAACATACTCTCCTCTCACTCGCGCATATCTCTCTTTCACTTTCCCTCCACCAAGACTCACCAACTGGAAACTCTTCTTCTCTCCATTCCTTCCCCGTTTCAGACGTCCGGGAGCTTTTGGTGCGTGGGAGTGCAGCTAGGAGGAAAACGGTTCAGGGGGGGGGGTTCTAAGCTCACGAGGTCAAATATCAAGAAGCCACACTCAAGCTCTCAAACTTATTTCTCTCACGGATTGAGGTAAGGAGTGAGTGTTACCTCTACTTGAGTTTGGGTTGCTAGTGTGTTCATAAAGGGTGCTAAGAGTGGGTGTTAGATTAGGGAAGAGACATAGGATAATATTAGGGAGAAAAGATAAAAGGGAGATAAAAACTAATGAAGGAACTAGAAATACGTATTTTTAAGGTAAGAGGGAACATTGTTTTTCTGCTAAATGTTTTTAATTACCTTGTGTACTGGCTAATTGTTTTATCTATACTATTATTGATGTACAAACGTTTATGAGTTGTGACCTTCATTGTTTATCCTTCGCACTTAAATGCTGTCTGTGGCCGAACAAGAGAGGCTGATAGGGGGTATGAGATAGGTGACTAGAGATTGAGGGAAGAAAAGATAGGTTAAAGGATCAAATAAGGTGGGAAACCAGTGAAATGGGAAATAACTAAGGGGTTGAGCCGAGAGGCCGGGTAAGAAAATGGTTAAAAGGATAAAAGAGTAATTAAAGAGAAATGGTTGTGTGATGGGGTCATAGAAGACGCGTACTGGGTGCGTGCATTGATTGCGTCAGACACATACTGGGTATGTGCAGCTGTAAGACGGGTACTGGGTGCTCGCAGTTATGACTCACACAAGGTTCCGAGCACGGAATCAGTGGGATGTGCTCCTGGCCATAGCAGACGCGTACTGGGTGCGTGCATTGATCGCGTAAGAGGCCGAGAGGCCCAGCTGTAAGACGAGTACTGGGTACTCGCAGTTATGGACACTCCTTAACTCCATAGAAGAATCGGCGATAGTGCTCCTGGTCATAGAAGACGCGTACTGGGTGCGTGCATTGATCGCGTCAGACGCATACTGGGTATGCGCAGCTGTAAGACGGGTACTGGGTACTCGCAGTTATGGACACTCCGGAATCCGACCCTAAATGGTGTAAGACATGCATTGGGTGTATGCATCCGAAAAGAGTAAAAGATTGTAAACTATGTTAAAGATGAATAATAAGTATAGAGACCGAGAGAGAAAAAGGGAATACAGAGAAAGGAAAGTAACGACTGAGCAGATCCAAGGTAGGAATTGAGAAATGATTACAAGGGAAATTAATCGGACAGGTAGTGGTATAACTGGCAGGTAATGAATATACTGGGCAATGATATGGACCGAGCAAAATGAGGATGTATGCATGTGATGTGTATCCGTTTGATTATCTGTTATATATGCTAATTGACTACATGTGTTTGACTTAGTAGTTCGGTATGTCATATTAGAAACTGCTTACTTAAGTTCTGTGTAATGTTCACCTCCTTACCATTTTTCAGGTACTGAGCCCGAGCAGACGCAGTCCCCGGCCGAGCAGGTTCACTCTCCCTCACAGGGAGAGTAAGTCATTAGAGTCTGAGATTGTGATTAGGTCTCGGCCAGTTGGCCGAGCTAAAACACTGTTCTTGTAATTCACCTTTTGTATAATCGACTAATGTAAACAAGTTGTTTTGCTTACCTTACTTGTGTATGAATGAAGTCTTCCGCTAAAACTCTGACGATCCAACATTAATGAAAGGAAATATTATTTGACCATTATCATAACTGTGTTAAAAAGAAATTTTTATGTCCTAATTTTCAGTTTAAGGGTAAAATCAAATAGGGTGTTACAGTTTACTTGGACCGAATGGGTCAATGGAAAAGAAATATTTCGACTTTGATTTTTTAAACATTGATTTGTGTTATTATTATAAATAATAAAGTTGAATTTTTAAGCTAAGAAAACATTTTTTTTATTTAATTGAAAGGGGGACCGAATCATGTGTATGTATGTATAAAGAGAAAAGGCAAATTTTTGGGGCTATTTTATTTAAGGGATGTTAGTTACTAGTTGATTTACTTGATTACTTGATTTGAATGCTTTACATGTAAATATTTTGGGGTTTAATAGTAGCTTTGGGGATTTTTATGTTTTGATGCATATGATGATTATTTACATGATATTATGTGTTTAGATCACGATTAGAACTATGTAGGGATTGTTGGTTAGGAATTAATAAAAAATATGTCATTAAGACACAATGCTGAAATTTTAATTCATGAGTAATTCCCTTGCCGGAGGTCTTGGTAAATGATAGTTCTACTAATTGGATTGCCTTAAAAATTTAGTATGTTGCTCTTGATGCTATTTGAATGTTTTATGGAAGTAATGACTTGGTTTGGACTTGTTTTAATATTTTTAATGGATTTTGTTTGTTAGGGGTGTTGGAAACCAACAAGCGGGTTTAACAATTACTAGAGTGGGGGTGAATAGTAATATGAAGCAACAATACCAAATATTTCGAATGGAATTAAGAGAAATTTAGTAAAATTGATTTTTCTGAAAAATTGCTCGAAATACTCGAGTTTTTCAAGAATCACTGGAGTGTTTTAGGATGAACCACTCGAGTCTGCTATGAACTACTCGAGTCTTTGAGCACGAACAACTCGAGTCTTCCAAGAAATACTCGAGTCTTTCGTACAGAGTTGCACTAAAACCAGTTCTAAAAAATTAGCCACTCACTCCTAATTAATCCAAAACAGATCCGGCACTTATCTAACAAAATAGTAAGCAATTAAGATAAATTATAACAACTTAATAACACTTAATTGCTATGGAATTACTATCCAATTAGATTATCCCTTTTCCTTGAAAAACTTTAGGTTGATTGTGCAAGAATAAGTATGAAAGCAATAAATCAACACACAACCAATTTTATACTGGTTCACTCTTAACCAAAGAGCTACGTCCAGTCCTCCTAACCACCTTAGGAGATTTTCAATAAATCAAATCGTTAGAAATTACAAAGGATTATTTGAGATAACCTCACTCAACCTAACCATTTCAAGAGTGTACCAAACTCTTGAATTCTACCCCAATTTGATTCCGGTGATGAAGAACTCTTCCAAAGCTTCCTTGAACATCTTTCAAGAAGCTCCACCGGGCTAAGAACTTCTTAGTCTTTGTGTTTGAGAACTCTCAAGACTCCAAAACACCTAAGACTCACTTAAGGTTAGCTTGGAGACAATCCAAGACTTAAAGCAACAAGCTAATTTGTATGTGTATTATGAGTTTCACAATGAATTCGCACAATTAAGTACAACTCAATAAAATTGAGACCTAACTCAACCTAAGAGGAAATAATAATATGAGAGCAAAGTTGAGTTTGAAAGATTAACACTTGAGAGAAGAAGATTAGAGTATGCTTGTTATGTTTTTCACTTAGTAACAGTTTGCAATTTATAGAAGAAGAAAAATAAGAGGAGCATCAAGTCCACAAAGTGAACTTGGTGCTTTTCCAACGTTCTTATTTTTGCTGACTGGGTCGAAAGACTCGAGTCTTTTGGCCAATACTCAAGTCTTTTGGCCAGGCTGGAAAAAGTCCGTTGCACGTACAAAACCAACGGTTATATTTCTGATCTGGCACCAACACTCGAGTCTTTTCAGAATACTCGAGTCTTTCTCAAAAAACTCGAGTGTTTTGATCAGAGTTGACAAAATTAGTTTTTCATTTTTGTTTTAATTTTCTTCTCAAGTATAATCTAAGTTAATCTCAACCTATAATGCATATTAATTATTTTACTTAGATAGAGATTAATCCTAACCACCCACACTTAAAAAATAAAGACTATTACAATTAAATACATTGAGAGTGAATGATCTTTATGCTTCTTTGATATTGTTGTTGATTGGACTTCATTACTGTTAGGATCGGCCTCAAAATCTCGAGAGGGGGGGGGGTGAATCGAGTTTTATTACTTTATTGAGAAAGCACGTATAATTTAAAATAATTTTCGCGTTGGAGAGATTAATAGTTTTGAGATGGAGAGCGATTGTGATTTGGGTCAAATATATGATGTTTTGAGCATGAATTAGACTCCCTTTTACTATGGATTTGGCTTGTTTCTCTTGTAAACTTAGGACTTTTTGTATAGTTTTTAGGAAGTTAGGTAATTTAGAATCCTTTGAACGTTTTGATCCGTTTTGGGTTTGTTTCAGGTACTTTCGGAGCTTAAATGAAGAAAATAAATATGGAACAAGAAAGAGGATGAAAAGACCTTGAAAATGACGCAAGAATGGAGAGAAACGGAGTTGGAACTAGTTATGCACGCCCAGGCGCGTGGATGGCGCGCCCAGGCGCGCGTGCATCGCTGATTATTGGGCATCAGAGGGGGCGCGCCCAGGTGTGCTGCTTCATACGCCCAGGTGCGTGAGCAACGAAGTAAGCCCAATTGGGCTGGTTTCTGATCAGATTTGATTCTTATCAATTGGGATTAGTTTTAGACTTTAAATATAGGTTTTTCCATTAGGTTTTGGCAGACTTTTGAGAGCCAAATAAGAGATTAGAATAAAATTAGGATTAGAAAAGAGAGGCTGTTCTGCTATTGAGAGCAAGGAGGCAAGACACAGGGATTAGAGATCAACATTGCTCGAGGGAACCACTTGATGATTGAAGATCTCTTGGAAGTAAATTGATTATTGTCTATAATTAATAGTTTATTCCATTCCTTGTATTTCTTCTTCCAATATGTATAATTGAACCTCTTGTTAGGAATAAGGTGGATTTGTATGATCTTAATTTGGTTGTTTATTTATGATTTAATGTTTTTCCTTTCAAATCAATTGCTTGGTTGTGTTTTAATTTCAATTCATAAAATTGATCACTTTATGTTTTGCTTTGTTAATCTGAACCTTAATTGGAAAATAAGGATTAAGATTAGGCCTTTCAACCAAACAATATAATTATTCAATTTGTAGGAATACTTTTGGGTAATTGTATAACTCTTATAAATTAGAACTCACTTAAGGGATTAAGGGGTCAAGTTTAGTAAGAAACATAATTGCCATGAGGGATCTAGATTTTATTGTTTCTGGAGTTTTTGATTTATTGGAAAACATATTTTCATAATTAATAACCTGATCCTACAATGAAACCAAGTTCCTAACCTTTTCCATATTTGCTTCTAATTACCTTTTTGTTTTCTGAATTGTTTCACTCTTTTAATTCTACATTCCTATCTCCAAACTCTAAAACCAATACAAGTTATACATAGTAATCGCAATTAGGTGAAAGAAATTAGAAACAATTTGCAATGCCCGAGTGGAACGATAATTTAATTAGTCTTTATTACTTGTGTGATCGGTACACTTGCCGAATTGCCAATAAGTTTTTGGCGCCGTTGTCGGGGATTGATTTTGATTCTAATTTTTTCCGGTACTTATTTGTAATTACTTGTGTAACTTTCCCCTTTTCATGTATAACTATAGTTTTAATAATGATTCTGATTGTGATAGATTTATTTCGGATCCCTATTCTCCATACTATTATGCCCAAAACATAAGTAATAGGAAAACTTCATTAGAAATAGCTTTAGATAAATTAGAATCTACAGCTAAGAAACCATTTTTTGTAGAGCCAATTCCCGTGGAGAAAGCTTAAGAGAAATGTGCTCAAAACACTAAAGAATTTATTGAAGAATTCAGAACCTATTACCCGATTCAAGGTTCCAATTCAAGGAACCTTGAAATCAAAGTTGAACACATTTCAAAGCCATTAGATGAAGAGTCACAAGCATCACCAACAATTTTTGACTCTCTTCAAAGAGAGGAAAAAGTGGTGGTGATGAATGTGACCAATGATGAAATTCCTATGGAGGAGCAAATAGAAGAAAATGTGCATAATAAGTTTGAGGAAGCAGACCGAAATAAAACTTTAGAAGGTGTGAATATGGTAGAAAAATTTGATCCACCCTTGCATGATGAATTTCTAGAAATTAAAAATTTGGTTAAATCTATTGCATGCTTGGATGACTCAAATATTTTCCATTATATTCAACCTTTGTGCTTTAATGAAAAATCTAAAAATAAATCTAAATCATTGTTAAACAATAGGGAGCCTGAAAAGGTAGTTTTCCTAATTCATGGAATTAACACCTTCATGAATGGGAAAAGAAATAACTTGTCTGAGATGATGCATGGAAAGGAATACACCTTTTGACCCTGGTGGGGTTGAACTTATTTTAAAAATTTCCTTACTCCACCGTCATCCAAGGTTTGTCCCATGGGATGTGGGAATAACATGTTATTGTTGCATCACATGGGAATTAACCTATAGGATTTGGGATCCTGGTTGATTCTTTGTAATTATGTAGTAGTGTAGGTTTTTCTTTTATTTTTAGTTAGTTAGTGAATAAAGAGTTGTAGTTTTTTTTATGTAACTGCTAATGAAGTGCTTCTAGCACTATTTTTAGTTGTTCATGTGACACAGGTGAATAAGTTTGGGGGAGTCTCCTCCATGGTGCATCAAAAGAGAATGCTGTGCTACAAAGGGAAGTTTCTTAACTCCTTACTTTTGTTTTTAATTTTTATTTTGTAGTATAAGTTAGATTAGTTTGCTTGAGGACAAGCCAACCTCTAAGTTTGGGGGAGTGGACAAAATAAAAATTTTCAGACTTGAATTGTCCTCTCATATTTGGTGTTGGTTTGTGTCTTGGGTAGAAGTAGATGATTATTCTAGACTTAGGACTATTTTTCTGATTATATATGTAAATACTGGATTTAGGATGATGACTCATTGATTGTATGACACTGTTTTGGATTGAGTTTTAAGTTTGTTGAGAACTGGTTATTTTGATAAACTGTTTTGGAACAAGTTCTTAATGAACTGACTTTTTAGCCTGTGAGTTTTTGAGCCTATACAATTGACATGGGTATGTGACTTATATTGATTTTATTTTGTGATTGAGACCCCTATTTCTTTCATGAGTGTGTTCACTTTGATTTTGTGTTCTAGAACTTGACCGGTGACCATTTTGAGATTGATAATTGATTGCATGCATTAAGATGATTAAGACACTTAGGATTGTGTTTTTCCTGGCCTTCAACAAATTTTTGATAAGCATTATCCCTTAGTGGCCCACTTTGAGCTTGTTGATATATAATTTCTTTGGTATCCTATTCATAAATGTTATATATTTTTGGTATCCTTTGAAATGTGAATGGAGCAATTGGGAATATGTTGATTCAGAAAATGTTGAGCTGAATGTTTTAATTGTGATCTCTATTTCTCTTCCAAAAGAAAAAAAAGAAGAAAACAAGAAAAAAATATAAGGAAAAAGAGAAGAGAATAGAGAGAATGGGAATGAAAAAGAATGAAGGAGAATTAAATATTAGAGTTGATATTTGTTATTAAACCAATGCTCCATTCATATGTTAAAGGGATATTGTTTAATTGCATATTTTTAGCCCATTGTTTTATCCTTTGTTTCTTTTATCCCACCTTTCATCTTTAGCCATGGTCATGCTACAACCAAAATTAAGACCTTTTGATTTTTGCATGTATTCAATAATTTCAGTGGAGATTTGGGTCTATGGTCAAGCATATGGTAACACATTGTCATTGGATGAACTTGAGAGAATTGTTATAACCTTTGATACACATGAGAGATACACACAGTGAGGTTGAGAGTGTTCACTAGTTCTGATTCTTTTGGAGTTTGTTTTTCTAACCAGTTTTTGATGAAGTTAATGCTTGTGAATAAAAGTGTCTGAGTCATGAGTATGAAGTCTTAGATGAGGTGTTTGCATATTAACTTATAAATTGGTTCTGTGTTTTAGAATTTTTATTTTACTTTTGTCTGGGACATACAAAATACTAAGTTTGGGGGAGTGATTTGGGTCAAATATATGATGTTTTGAGCATGAATTAGACTCCCCTTTACTATGGGTTAGACTTGTTTCTTTTGTAAATTTAGGACTTTTTGTATAGTTTTTAGGAAGTTAGGTTTAGAATCCTTTGAACGTTTTGATCCGTTTTGGGTTTGTTTCAGGTACTTTCGGAGCTTAAATGAAGAAAATAAATATGGAGCATGAAAGAGGATGAAAAGACCTTGAAAATGACGCAAGAAGAGAGAGAAACGGAGTCGGAACCAGTTGTGCACGCCCAGGCGCGCGTGCATCGCTGATTATTGGGCATCAGAGGGGGCGCGCCCAGGCATGCTGCTTCATACGCCCAGTCGCGCGAGCAACGAAGTAAGCACAATTGGGCTGGTTTCTGATCAGATTTGCTTCTTATCAATTGAGATTAGTTTTAGACTTTAAATATAGGTTTTTCCATTAGGTTTTGGTTGACTTTTGAGAGCCAAAGAAGAGATTAGAATAAAATTAGGATTAGAGAAGAGAGGCTGTTCTGCAATTGAGAGCAAGGAGGCAAGACACAAGGATTGGAGATCAACATTGCTGGAGGGATCCACTTGATGATTGAAGATCTCTTGGGGGTAAATTGATTATTGTCTATAATTATTAGTTTATTCCATTCCTTGTATTTCTTCTTCCAATATGTATAATTGAACCTCTTGTTAGGAATAAGGTGAATTTGTATGTATCTTAATTTGGCTGTTTATTTATGATTTAATGTTTTTCCTTTCAAATCAATTGCTTGGTTGTGTTTTAATTTCAATTATAAAATTGATCACTTTATGTTTTGCTTTGGTAATCTGAACCTTAATTGGAAAATTAGGATTAAGATTAAGCCTTTCAACCAAACAATATAATTATTCAATTTGTAGGAATACTTTTGGGTAATTGTATAACTCTTATAAATTAGAACTCACTTAAGGGATTAAGGGGTAAAGTTTAGTAAGAAACATAATTGCCATGAGGGATCTAACTTTTATTGTTTCTGGAGTTTTTAATTTATTGGAAAACATATTTTCATAATTAATAACCTGATCCTACAATGAAACCAAGTTCCTAACCTTTTCCATATTTGCTTCTAATTACCTTTTTGTTTTCTGAATTGTTTCACTCTTTTAATTCTACATTCCTATCTCTAAATTCTAAAACCAATAAGTTATACATAGTAATCGCAATTAGGTGAAAGAAATTAGAAACAATTTGCAATCCGCGAGTGGAACGATAATTTACTTACTCTTTATTACTTGTGCGATCGGTACACTTGCCGAATTTCCAACAAGTTTTTATCAATAAACTAATCCATACAAATTCACCAATTCCTAACACAAGGGTTTTAGTTACACATCATGAAAATAAGAACAAAAGTAGCAGAAGAATACATGATTACCATGGAAAAGCCTTGGATCTTCCAATCCTTGATCTTCTGCTCTTCTAAAACTCTCTAAAATTATGTAATCTCCATCTCTCTCTCTCTAATGACTGCTGACCTAATTCTAAAAACATATATTTAAAAGATAAAACTAATCCTAATTGAATTGGTGCAAAACTGATCAGGAAGTGGCCCAATTGGGCTTTCTCGTATCTGACAGCAACTTCGGCACTGATTTTGACCCCAAAGATGGACGAATTTGAGCAAGGCTATTTCTGGAAAAGTTGTAGAGCTTTTCATTAGCTTTAAAATGATACCAATATCGCCTCATTTGGATAAGCGTAGCTCAAGTTATAATCAAAATAGCGAACAATGTCACTTTCTCGCACTTTGCGCACCTGGGCGCCCAGGGCCTCACGCTTGGGCGTGCCAGGCACTTGATGGGTGCATTTTATCGCTGCAGACACGCCTGGGCATGGGGAGCTCCATGCCTGGGCGTGTGGGACTGATTCCGGCTCCGTTTCCCTCTGTTTTTGCGCCATTTATAAGGTTTTTGCATCCTCTTTCATGGTCCATATTTATTTTTTTCATTTAAGCTCTGAAAGTACCTGAAACAAACCCAAAATAGATCAAAACGATCAAAGGATTCTAAATTACCCAACTTTCTAAAAACTATACAAAAAGTCCTAAATTTACAAGAGAAACAAGTCAAATCCATAGTAAAAGGGAGTCTAAATCATGCTCAAAACATCATATATTGGACCCAAATCACTCCCCCAAACTTAGTATTTTGCATGTCCTAGGAAAAAGTAAAATAAAAATTCTAGAACACAAGACTAACTCCTAAATCAAAATGTACACACTTAATCTAAGACTTCGACTCACAGACTTAGACACTTTTTATCACAAGCAATTTATACAATTGAAACCTGGTTAGAGAAACAAACTCAATAAGAACTCAAGATTAGTGAACACTCTCAACCTCACAGTATGTATCTATCATGTGTATCAAGGATTGTACAATTCACTCAAGTTCATACAATGACAATGTGTTACCATAAGCTTGACCATAGACCCAAATCTCCACTTAAATTATTGAATACATGCAAAAATCAAAAGGTCTTAATTTTGGTTGTAATGAGGCCATGGATAAAAGTGTAAGGCAGGACAAAAGAAAGAAAGGCTGAAACTAAGGGCTAAAATGCAAAAACAAATTTCCCTCTAAAAACTATGAATGAGCAGTGAATACTATGTAGGTTTGATGATGTTTTGATGCTAACAAACCAAAGTCAAGCAACAACATTCAACAACAATTCAAGCACCACTCATGGAGAATTAGATTAAGTTTTTGTTTTATTCTTAATCAAATGTAATATTTTAATTTTCCATTTCATGAGAGTGGGTGGTAGCTTAGGAATCTCAATATAGGTTTTAATATTGTTTGATTATTAGTGAAGAAAGATTATCTTGATAGAAATAGCTCTAAATAAAGTTTAGATCAAAGTACATTTGAAAAGCTTAATTTTTAATCACTTTTTACAGTGGTTAATCGATTAGCACGAAAGGCTTAATCGATTAACACGTTGAAACTGTACAACACTGATTGTTTAACAAAGGTTAATCGATTAGTGACTTGTTCATTAATCGATTAATTACTGTTATATCAGAAAAATAATATTTTGTTTAAAAGCTTTTAATTTCTACTTTGACAAGGTTACACACACTTTCATATTTTTTTCTATAGAGAATCATACTTTCACAATCTTCTAAGAGCTATTACTATTTCCAAAATTGTTCTATCAAGATTCAATAATCTTTCAATCTTCTTCACTTTCAATCATTCAATATTCTTAGATTCATTGAGGTTCAAATCTTTAGAGCTTAGTAATTTGTGTTGAAGCAATCTACAACAAGAGGTTGTAACATCAAGCATTCAACAAACAAGTGAAGAATTCACAACTCGAAAGTCTTTGAAGCATCTCAAAGCAAGAGGAAAAGAATTGGTTGGAGAGCATCCTTCAACAATTCAAGAGGACAAGATACAAGAAACAATTGGGTAGATTTTCAAGAGTTTGGTACTCGCTTGAAGGGGTTAAGATAGGAGAGCTAGAGTGAGCTGCATCTTTAACCATTGTAATCTAACAATTGTGTATCTAGTAGAAACTCTCTATCTTTGATAGAGGGGACTGGATGTAGCTCTCAAGTGGTAGAGAGTGAACCAAGATAAAATCTTGTCTTCTTTGTTTTCTTCTTTCAAGCTTTCATTAATCAAGAACAAACAATTGATTAGGTTTAATTTGGGGCTTTTTCAATTCCTAGATAATAAACCTAAATTGACTTGGTAAATTTACGTAGTTTTTGTTCATTCATTCATAAATCATTTGTTAGTACATCATTGAATTGTGATCCCCATTGAATTCTGAATAAGGCTGATTTTCTGTCAAATTAATCACGAGTTAATCGATTAAGTGATTGATTAATCGATTAGTTTTAGAGCACCATTCGTGTCTTAATCGAGTAACGCCTAGTTAATCGATTAATACTTGAGTGAGCTTCGGCATTAATCGATTAACCTTGAAATTAATCGATTAGACAGTACAATTTTTGTTAGAAAATTTGTTTTCTAAAATCCATTCTCTTTAGCAATCGAAAAGTTTGTATTGAGGCTTCAAAATACTATTCACCCCCCCCTCTAGTCTATTTTGAGTCGCTTGTTGGTTTCCAACAAGTGGTATCAGAGCTCGGTTGTAACACCCCTCCAAATCCTCTTACGATTTTAATTTATAAAAAGAATTATTTTGTGAGAAAAGTATTTTTAAAGGATGTTTTCTTAAATAAATATCTTAAATCATGTTTTCCAAGTGGTAAATGATTTTAGAGAAATGATTTTTCATGAAATAATGCCATGATTTTTGAAAAAAAAAGTGATTTTTGGAAATGATGATATGATCAGAATTATTTTATGAAAGTGTGTTTTGTGTTTGGTATTTTGGTGCCATTATAATTTCTATGCATGAATGATTTATTTTTCTATGAGTGCATGAAGATGTATATACGGTTTTGTATGCTTAGTATTATGTAAAAAATTTTAATTAGTAAATGAATGTGATTATGTGTGAGTGTATGTATGTGTATAACAAATATGTGTTGGCATGATGTATATATGTGCATGAGTGTAGGTGTTAGGCGTGAAAATGAGTGAATGCATGCATGAATGTATGTGTGAATATATGTGCATGTGTGTGCCGTGTAGGGATGTGTGAGTGTGTAGCCTAGAAATTTCCTTAAGTGCCAACCAAGTAACCAAAACCAAAACCCAAACTAAACTCTAACTAGATAATTGAAACTCTAATGGAGAACCCACAATTCAAAAGCCTAGAATGAACCCTAACCTCTAATGTCCCCTATATTGTCTCCTTAAGAAATACTAACCTCCACCCATGCAATTTCTTGGAGCACCGAATTTACCCCTCCCAATTATGCTAGGACCGAAACTCATCAAGGACAAAATAGGAAATCATGAGTTGTTTATATAAGCTTGGCCTTTGGTGTATTTCATTTATTTCCCATCTCACTTCTTCATTTCCTTCGTCCAACACCAACACAAACCCAAGTCTAAGAGCTCCTTAAACTCTTAGACTAAGAAAAGAAAATATAGAAAGAGAGAAAGAAGGAGAGGAAACCGTGAGGTAGGAAGAATAAGAAGGGAGGAGAGCAAGCCTTAAACCTAGGAGTTCTTGAAGATCATGTGCTTAGAAGTGTTGAAGATCTTTTCTTTCTTGGTATAGCCGAAGATCCTAGAAGATTAGAACTAGTTTTTATTTTTGTAACCTTGTAACTTTCTTTTCTTCCCTTGCATGTTTATTTTATGGTTTGATCTAAGCTTGCATGTGATGCTTTTGCTTTGATCTTGATTTTTAAGACCTAAATAAATTTGTAATGAACTAAATGATGGACTTTATAATTCGGTTAATGTTGTTTATGTTGGATCTTGATGTTTTTCTCTTAGATTTAAAGCTTTGTTTATGGTCTTTGTGAACATAGAGTAGAACCCTTTGCATGTGTGATTTTGATGCTTGAAACCGTGGGTCATGAGATGTTTATGTGTTTACTTGGTGAATCTATGTTTGATCTAAATTTATTTTTAATTTTTGGTCTTGCATGCTAGTTTATGATGTTGATCTTGAACCGTGTATGTGTGCTTTTGATTTGATCTTAAGGAAAGTTTTGATTCTTGATTTTTGTTTTGATCTTGATTTTGTTTTGAGTTTTATACATGATTTTTAAACAAAAGCCTTCATATTTTCTCAAAGGCATGTCACGGTTTTTGGTCTCTTTTTCATCTAAAGTAATTTTTGTCTTTGACTTGTGCCTTGATCTTTAATTTTGTTTTGACTACAAGCTTTGCATGTAATTTTTGAAACAACAAGCTTTAGTATTTTCTTTCTGTATATCTCGGTTTTGGTCTCTTTTTCATTTAAATTGATCTTTGTCTTTGAAATGTGTTTTTATATTTAATTTCATGACTTGATCTACATGATCTAGATGCATGCATGTTGACCTTGAACTCGAAAAAGTTATTTTTATGTTTCTTGAGAAATAAATTAAAAGTGCTTGTGTTGATCTATGATTTTTATTTATTTTTGGTAGGAAAGTTTAAGATTTGTTCTTGCATGTTAGTTTTAAATGAGATGATCATGTGTTCTTTAGTTGCATGCCTCGGTTTTGAGAAGAAAAATTAGGAGAATAAGCTTTAAAATAATGTTCCTTGCATGAACATGATTTGATCTAAGTGTTGGCCTTGTATATGATGCATTCGGCCATGTTTGAATTAAGATCTATGCTTTTTATTTTGTGAGAATTTGATGTATGCTTTATGTTCTTGCATGATTTTGATTTGATTTAAGGAAATAAATTAAAGTTTGATGGGTTTTCTAATGACTAAGCTCACGGTTTTTGTTAAGAAGAAGAAGAAATAATTTCATAAGTTTTTGTGTATTTGATGATTGCATGAATCTTGTTTTGACATGTGTGTAGTTTCAGTTTGTGTATGTTAATTAGGTTAGAGCTCTTTTCCATGAAGGTAACGTAGGAATAATGCATGTATTTGTGAAATGATGTGTGTTTAAGTGAAACTATGTGTATGTATTCGGTTTATGTATTTAAATATGTTTAAGTTTTTTACTTTACAAAAATAAAATGTTTTTGAAATCAATTATGTGTTGAATAATTTGAATCAAGTGTTTGATTTGTATAATGTTTATTTGAGAAAGAGTGTTTGTTTGTGATTTAATTGAATACTTGACTAATTGTCTATGTTCCTTGTTTGATCAAAGTGTGTTGCTAATTGTATGTGTGGTTTGGAAATTTATTTGATTTGACTTATTTGAGTTTGATTTGATTTGATATTTAAGATTTATTTAATCATGAAACTTGAGTTTTTTTTTAAAACATTAATGTTGATCTAAAAAGTATTTGGAACAAAAACGAGTTTTTACGATGTTTTCGGATTTTATTAAATTGATTTTATAAAACATTTTCTTTCTGTCCAAGTTTATTTAAAATTGTTTTCTTGATTTCTAAAAATGAGTTCATGAGACTCAAAGTTTGGTTTTTAATCGGTAATTGATTTTAGAAAAAACCCGGATTGAAACCGGTGAATTTTTCGGTGTTGTTGAATGAGGTTATGGTGCTGTCCAAGACGGACCAGTAACCTAACCAAGTGATTTAAATTGTTTTGTTTGATATTTTTTTTAAAATGAATTCAAAGTGTTTAAAGAACTAAGAAAAGTTAAAGATGTTTTGTGAAAGCAATCTTATTTTTAAGATTTACGACGAGGAACGAAAGAACGTTCTAAGTTAAGAAAAGTTTTTAATGAAAATATGTTTTAATTAATTCGAGGGATGTTACAGACGAGGGATTAAGGCAGTGGCAGCAACCGAGATCAAAAGAGACTGTGTTCATCTAATCGCTGGACCTCAGGTGAGAGAGTAGCTTTCCTAAGACACCGTGGTGGTAGGTGTTGTATTAAGACGTTCCGTATCAGCTCAAAGATCGGAACTAAGTGGTTCTGCGTCAGTAGTATAGTGGCAATTGTGTGCTTTGTGTGGCCACTTATACGAATAGGAGAAAGACCACATTGTTGTGTGTGATGTGTGATGATGAATTGTTTGTTATCTATGCTTGCTGATCTTATATATGTAGTTACATATGTGATAATGAGAAATAAATTGTAACAATAATAAGGAGAGATTAGAAAATAAAAGACACCAAGAAGAGATAACCCTTGTGTGGCTTAAGTCCTTGTGAAGTAAGGCAGCCTGAGCATGATAAGACACTAAGAGTGGAGACAATGATAAGAGGATTGAGATAATGAGATGAGAGTGGTAAAGATGTAATGATGTGATGCGAATGAGCCAGAGCTGGGAAAGAATGATGATGTGGAAATGAAGGTGAAGAGTTGATGAGGGTGGAAACTTGATTCTTTGGTTTTGTTTTCTTGGATTGAGACTGGTGTTGAGTTGAGCTTGCTCCTCCACTAGTTCTCAAGAAGAGAAAAGTTTTTGAGAAACACTTTTGAAAAGGAAATTTTTGAAAAGGTTTTTCGAAAATGAGATTTTTGGAAAGAATTTTTGAAAAGAATTTTTGGAAAGAATTTGCGAACTGAATTTTTGAAGAGAATTTATGAAATGAATTTTGGAAAGGGGTTCCCAAAATGAGATTTTTGAAAAGAGTTTACAAAATGTATTTTGAAGGGGTTCCCAAAATGAGAAAAATTTTCCAACATCGATTTTCTGAAAGTGATTGTGAAAAGAGGTTTTGAAAAAGGATTTCGAAAGGAAAATTTTTGAGATGAGTTTTCTAAAGGAGATTTTGGAAAAGATCCATGAAATGAAATATTTTTAGAAAATGTGGTGAACTGAAGTTTTGGAAAGGGTTTTACGAAATGAAATTTTGAAGAGGAGCTGAGAAGTTATGAAGTGAGATTTTGAAAGTTTACGAAAAGAGATGTTAAGAAAAGGTTGTTTGGGGAAAAGTTTTTGTGATGAGATTCAAGTTGTGATTGTGATCCCGCTCTGTGCCAAGTTTGAGAAAGGAAAAGTGATGCAAAGTTAGCGGTCAGGACTCATTGAAGGGATGCACGAAGAGTGAGCTGACCATTAGGCTAATAAAAGATAAAAGCTTTTAAAAGACATTAACAGCGAACGCGGTGAGGTATGAGAGTTAGCCCGAAGTAGTGGAGAGGAATGAACCATAGGTATCTTCGGATACTTAGGAGGAGATTGCATTAGGGGAGGACGATGACGGTGAAACGTCAAGAAGTCTAGAGTACTTTTCTAGGAAGAACGAACTCCACAAGTGGCGCACTAACGTGGTGGGGACTAGGTCTAATGCCGTGGCAAGTTCTGCGTGCACACTAGAGTTGTACTGTCGCCCCCTAGATTGTAAATCGAGAACAGTGAGAGGAACTGGAGTGGGACATCTTGTTTGCCACTGTAGTGAGACAGTGTGCCTTGTTTATATGTGAATTGATATGATTTGAGGCTGAGTCCTCCTGGTCTGGGATCATTTGTTGTGTGACAGCTGTCGTGCCCACACGGTAAAGGTTCTGCACTCCTGTTTGCTTCCGACTAGGTGGATGGATGGCCGAGGAGATGTAGACTTGAGACGTGAGTGCTAACTACGAACGGACGCGTACCTCGATGATTCTTTAATCCCCTTTTATCATCGATGGTTGTAAATTTGATAAGACTTGTTAAGAAAAGATTAATAATTAAGAAAAGAAAAGTTTGTGATTGGTTAAAGGTGGAAAGTGTGAAAGGAAATGATGAGACCCTTGGAAAGGGAAGGGAAGAAGTGAAGGATTGGAAGATGAGAATGAAACAGCAAATGAGAGAAAGGAAGGTTATGTAAGAATGATAATAAGTACAGAAATAATAATAATTAAAAGTTGTGATGTTATGTTTGAGTGCTGTATTGTGTGTGCTTTGTTTGTATTGTGTGTGCTATCTTGATATTCCGCCTGCGGTAAATCCACAACGTCGACGACTTGTCGTTCGGTTCGCTAACTCTCTCCTGCCCGTTGGCATATCGGTGTTTCTGGTACTCCAACGTGCAGATGGATTATTGCATGGAGATTTCAACACGGACCAGACACGGATGTGGCTGGAAGCGTACCCCATCTGGCTGGGTATGGATTGGTGATTCTCAGATTGTGATTCCGGATCCTGAGCATCGACTTTGCGGAGCTAACCTAGGACCACTGCTTGGACAAGTTTCTGTCCGTGGCTACAGAGATTACGAGGAGAAGGTGCGATGTGAAGCCCAGAGGATTTCTTCTGCTCCGGTTATGATGCAGTGGGTGCCAAAGAATGGTGGATCAACAACAACTGGGATTGCGTCATCTTCTGGAGTTAAGAAAGAATGCAAGGAGGATCGGGAGCTTCACCCGATATTTTTCATTAGGAAGAGTCGTAGGTAGGGTAATTAGTTTAAGTGGTTGAAGTGTAAGTCAAGGATTTTCTTAGCAATGTATCACTCTTGTAACTATGCCCTACTTATTTTGTGAACTGGCCGAATCTTTGAAACTGTTTTGAAAGATTTGGAAGTGAAGGTGCGGAATGGTTTTTAAGTAACAACCCGGTTATCAAGTAAGAGCGTGAGCATGCACCAACCGCTTTGCAAAAAAAACGTTTTTTTTTGAAAAAAAAATGGCCTCATTTTTTGCAACTTTTTTTTAAATATATGATGATTGCTTTTGGGAGGTGAAAACCGGGGCGTTACAGAGTGGTATCAGAGCGATGTTAATCCTTTGTGGCCTTAAGCCATGCTTTGCTTTGCTTTGCTTTGCTTGCTTGATTGTTTGCTTGTTTGTTTGTGTGATGGTGAGTGCTTGCTAGTGCAAGGATAAGAGTTTGAGATTAGGTTCTTGTCTTTCTAAGACTTGGTTGTCCCTAGTACCTGCGATGTTAGATTAAGGACCCTGTTGGTTAAGTAGAAAGTAGAAGAGAACCGATTTTAAGATTAACATCCTATATCCCTTGCCAAAACCTAAGTTGTTGACCCCGATGTATCTTTTTGATATTACCCTTAAGAAAATAGAATGTTATTCTTGAGACCCGCGTTTGTTGAATTGTTTCAAAAAAGACAGTCAGTCGAAATCCAAATTTTTCATAAGCCTTCCTATTAAACCGCAGCCTCATCAATCTTTCTAAGATTTGCTGATCTGATTTGTGGTATTAGGAGTGTCATAGTACCCATATAGTTTAGGCTTGAAGGATTGTGGATGGATAAGTGGTGGTTATTGAGTAAAATGTAGAATCAGGGTAAACCTAGTGGTAAGCTTGATCGAAGTTGGGGAGCCACAAGGAAGAAAGTAAGTGTATATTGACCCTAATTTGAGGAAGTAGTGAGGAAAATTAGACCCCTTTGCGCTATAGTTGGATGTTTAGGTGGGGAAATGGTGGATAAAAGCCTTAGAGTTAGAAGAAGAATTAAGGAGAGGAGTGCTTGTTTGTAAGTTAGTGAGAGCCTAAAGTGTAGGAAGTAGTGAGTGTTTTCAGGGTTTTAGGTTAAACTCGATGCTTTTGGAGATGTGTGCATTTTGTTTGCTTGTTTTTCCCTGGGTCTATACCCAAGGTTATGCTCTCTGCAACGACGATCAGCTAAAGGAACGACATCTTCTTCGGTTAGTCTGTGTGACTTAACCCGGTTCGACCCGTAAGTGGTTTAATATGGAGCTTTTTCATCCGAAAGCGACACACGAAGAGTATTGTGAAGAATCTACTGTCAGTAAAGGAAAGGACGATCGTGAAGCGAGAATGAGAATTTTCTCATGGACATCACTGTGATGAGAAGAGTTGATGTGCCCTGCTGCCCAATCCGCAACGTATTTCTCGGGGACGAGAAATCTTTAAGTTGGGGAGAATGTAACACCCCTCAAAATCCTCGTACGATTTTAATTTATAAAATGAATTATTTTGTGAGAAAAGTATTTTTAAAGGATGTTTTCTTAAATAAATTTCTTAAATCATGTTTTCCAAGTGGTAAATGATTTTAGAGAAATGATTTTTCATGAAATAATGCCATGATTTTTGAAAAAAAAAGTGATTTTTGGAAATGATGATATGATAAGAATTATTTTATGAAAGTGTGTTTTGTGTTTGGTATTTTGGTGCCATTATAATTTCTATGCATGAATGATTTATTTTTCGATGAGTGCATGAAGATGTATATACGGTTTTGTATGCTTAGTATTATGTAAAAAATTTTAATTAGTAAATGAATGTGATCATGTGTGAGTGTATGTATGTGTATAACAAGTATGTGTTGGCATGATGTATATATGTGCATGTGTGTGCCGTGTAGGGATGTGTGAGTGTGTAGCCTAGAAATTTCATTAAGTGCCAACCAAGTAACCAAAACCAAAACCCAAACCAAACTCTAACTAGATAATTGAAACCCTAATGGAGAACCCACAAGTCAAAAGCCTAGAATGAACCCTAACCTCTAATGTCCCCTATATTGTCTCCTTAAGAAATACTAACCTCCATCCATGCAATTTCTTGGAGCACCGAATTTACCCCTCCCAATTATGCTAGGACCGAAACTCATCAAGGACAAAATAGGAAATCATGAGTTTTTTATATAAGCTTGGACTTTGGTGTATTTCATTCATTTCCCATCTCACTTCTTCATTTCCTTCGTCCAACACCAACACAAACCCAAGTCTAAGAGCTCCTTAAACTCTTAGACTAAGAAAAGAAAATATAGAAAGAGAGAAAGAAGGAGAGGAAACCGTGAGGTAGGAAGAAGAAGAAGGGAGGAGAGCAAGCCATAAACCTAGGAGTTCTTGAAGATCATGTGCTTAGAAGTGTTGAAGTTCTTTTCTTTCTTGGTATAGCCGAAGATCCTAGAAGATTAGAACTAGTTTTTATTTTTGTAACCTTGTAACTTTCTTTTCTTCCCTTGCATGTTTATTTTATGGTTTGATCTAAGCTTGCATGTGATGCTTTTGCTTTGATCTTGATTTTTAAGACCTAAATAAATTTGTAATGAACTAAATGATGGACTTTATAATTCGGTTGATGTTGTTTATGTTGGATCTTGATGTTTTTCTCTTAGATCTAAAGCTTTGTTTATGATCTTTGTGAACATAGAGTAGAACCCTTTGCATGTGTGATTTTGATGCTTGAAACCGTGGGTCATGAGATGTTTATGTGTTTACTTGGTGAATCTATGTTTGATCTAAATTTATTTTTACTTTTTGGTCTTGCATGCTAGTTTATGATGTTGATCTTGAACCGTGTATGTGTGCTTTTGATTTGATCTTAATGAAAGTTTTGATTCTTGATTTTTGTTTTGATCTTGATTTTGTTTTGAGTTTTATAAATGATTTTTAAACAAAAGCCTTCTTATTTTCTCAAAGGCATGTCACGGTTTTTGGTCTCTTTTTCATCTAAAGTAATTTTTGTCTTTGACTTGTGCCTTGATCTTTAATTTTGTTTTGACTACAAGCTTTGCATGTAATTTTTGAAACAACAAGCTTTAGTATTTTCTTTCTGTATATCTCGGTTTTGGTCTCTTTTTCATTTAAATTGATCTTTGTCTTTGAAATGTGTTTTTATATTTAATTTCATGACTTGATCTACATGATCTAGATGCATGCATGTTGACCTTGAACTCGAAAAAGTTATTTTTATGTTTCTTGAGAAATAAATTAAAAGTGCTTGTGTTGATCTATGATTTTTATTTATTTTTTGTAGGAAAGTTTAAGATTTTTTCTTGCATGTTAGTTTTAAATGAGATGATCATGTGTTCTTTAGTTGCATGCCTCGGTTTTGAGAAGAAAAATTAGGAGAATAAGCTTTAAAATAATGTTCCTTGCATGAACATGATTTGATCTAAGTGTTGGCCTTGTATATGATGCATTCAGCCATGTTTGAATTAAGATCTATGCTTTTTATTTTGTGAGAATTTGATGTATGCTTTATGTTCTTGCATGATTTTGATTTGATTTAAGGAAATAAATTAAAGTTTGATGGGTTTTCTAATGACTAAGCTCACGGTTTTTGTTAAGAAGAAGAAGAAATAATTTCATAAGTTTTTGTGTATTTGATGATTGCATGAATCTTGTTTTGACATGTGTGTAGTTTCAGTTTGTGTATGTTAATTAGGTTAGAGCTCTTTTCCATGAAGGTAACGTAGGAATAATGCATGTATTTGTGAAATGATGTGTGTTTAAATGAAACTGTGTGTATGTATTCGGTTTATGTATTTAAATATGTTTAAGTGTTTTTATTTTACAAAAATAAAATGTTTTTGAAATCAATTATGTGTTGAATAATTTGAATCAAGTGTTTGATTTGTATAATGTTTATTTGAGAAAGAGTGTTTGTTTGTGATTTAATTGAATACTTGACTAATTGTCTATGTGCCTTGTTTGATCAAAGTGTGTTGCTAATTGTATGTGTGGTTTTGAAATTTATTTGATTTGACTTATTTGAGTTTGATTTGATTTGATATTTAAGATTTATTTAATCATGAAACTTGAGTTTTTTTTAAAACATTAATGTTGATCTAAAAAGTATTTGGAACAAAAACGAGTTTTTACGATGTTTTCGGATTTTATTAAATTGATTTTATAAAACATTTCCTTGCTATCCAAGTTTATTTAAAATTGTTTTCTTGATTTCTAAAAATGAGTTCATGAGACTCAAAGTTTGGTTTTTAATCGGTAATTGATTTTAGAAAAAACCCGGATTGAAACCGGTGAATTTTTCGGTGTTGTTGAATGAGGTTATGGTGCTGTCCAAGACGGACCAGCAACCTAACCAAGTGATTTAAATTGTTTTGTTTGATATTTTTTTAAAATGAATTCAAAGTGTTTAAAGAACTAAGAAAAGTTAAAGATGTTTTGAGAAAGCAATCTTATTTTTAAGATTTCCGACGAGGAACGAAAGAACGTTCTAAGTTAAGAAAAGTTTTTAATGAAAATATGTTTTAATTAATTCGAGGGATGTTACAGACGAGGGATTAAGGCAGTGGCAGCAACCGAGATCAAAAGAGACTGTGTTCATCTAATCGCTGGACCTCAGGTGAGAGAGTAGCTTTCCTAAGACACTGTGGTAGTAGATGTTGTATTAAGACGTTCCGTATCAGCTCAAAGATCGGAACTAAGTGGTTCTGCGTCAGTAGTATAGTGGCAATTGTGTGCTTTGTGTGGCCACTTATACGAATAGGACAAAGACCACATTGTTGTGTGTGATGTGTGATGATGAATTGTTTGTTATCTATGCTTGCTGATCTTATATATATAGTTACGTATGTGATAATGAGAAATAATTGGTAACAATAATAAGGAGAGATTAGAAAATAAAAGACACCAAGAAGAGATAACCCTTGTGTGGCTTAAGTCCTTGTGAAGTAAGGCAGCCTGAGCGTGATAAGACACTAAGAGTGGAGACAATGATAAGAGGATTGAGATAATGAGATGAGAGTGGTAAAGATGTAATGATGTGATGCGAATGAGCCAGAGCTGGGAAGGAATGATGATGTGGAAATGAAGGTGAAGAGTTGATGAGGGTGGAAACTTGATTCTTTGGTTTTGTTTTCTTGGATTGAGACTGGTGTTGAGTTGAGCTTGCTCCTCCACTAGTTCTCAAGAAGAGAAAAGTTTTTGAGAAACACTTTTGAAAAGGAAATTTTTGAAAAGGTTTTTCGAAAATGAGATTTTTGGAAAGAATTTTTGAAAAGAATTTTTGGAAAGAATTTGCGAACTGAATTTTTGAAGAGAATTTATGAAATGAATTTTGGAAAGGGGTTCCCAAAATGAGATTTTTGAAAAGTGTTTACAAAATGTATTTTGAATGGGTTCCCAAAATGAGAAAAATTTTCTAACATCGATTTTCTGAAAGTGATTGTGAAAAATGGTTTTGAAAAAGGATTTCAAAAGGAAAATTTTTGAGATGAGTTTTCTAAAGGAGTTTTTGGAAAAGATCTATGAAATGTAATATTTTTAGAAAAGGTGGTGAACTGAAGTTTTGGAAAGGGTTTTACGAAATGAAATTTTGAAGAGGAGCTGAGAAGTTATGAAGTGAGATTTTGAAAGTTTACGAAAAGAGATGTTAAGAAAAGGTTGTTTGGGGAAAAGTTTTTGTGATGAGATTCAAGTTGTGATTGTGATCCCGCTCTGTGCCAAGTTTGAGAAAGGAAAAGTGATGCAAAGTTAGCGGTCAGGACTCATTGAAGGGATGCACGAAGGGTGAGCTGACCATTAGGCTAATAAAAGATAAAAGCTTTTAAAAGACATTAACAGCGAACGCGGTGAGGTATGAGAGTTAACCCGAAGTAGTGGAGAGGAATGAACCATAGGTATCTTCGGATACTTAGGAGGAGATTGCATTACGAGAGGACGATGACGGTGAAACGTCAAGAAGTCTAGAGTACTTTTCTAGGCAGAACGAACTCCACAAGTGGCGCACTAACGTGGTGGGGACTAGGTCTAATGCTGTGGCAAGTTCTGCGTGCACACTAGAGTTGTACTGTCGCCCCCTAGATTGCAAATCGAGAACAGTGAGAGGAACTGGAGTGGGGCATCTTGTTTGCCACTGTTGTGAGACAGTGTGCCTTGTTTATATGTGAATTGATATGATTTGTGGCTGAGTCCTCCTGGTCTGGGACCATTTGTTGTGTGACAGCTGTCGTGCCCACACGGTAAAGGTTCTGTACTCCTGTTTGCTTCCGACTAGGTGGATGGATGGCCGAGGAGATGTAGACTTGAGACGTGAGTGCTAACTACGAACGGAAGCGTACCTCGATGATTCTTTAATCCCCTTTTATCATCGATGGTTGTAAATTTGATAAGACTTGTTAAGAATAGATTAATAATTAAGAAAAGAAAAGTTTGTGATTGGTTAAAGATGGAAAGTGTGAAAGGAAATGATGAGACCCTTGGAAAGGGAAGGGAAGAAGTGAAGGATTGGAAGATGAGAATGAAACAGCAAATGAGAGAAAGGAAGGTTATGTAAGAATGATAATAAGTAAAGAAATTATAATAATTAAGAGTTGTGATGTTATGTTTGAGTGCTGTATTGTGTGTGCTGTCTTGATATTCCGCCTGCGGTAAATCCACAACGTCGACGACTTGTCGTTCGGTTCGCTAACTCTCTCCTGCCCGTTGGCATATTGGTGTTTCTGGTACTCCAACGTGCAGATGGATTATTGCATGGAGATTTCAACATGGACCAGACACGGATGTGGCTGGAAGCGTACCCCATCTGGCTGGGTATGGATTGGTGATTCTCATATTGTGATTCCGGATCCTGAGCATCGACTTTGCGGAGCTAACCTAGGACCACTGCTTGGACAAGTTTCTGTCCGTGGCTACAGAGATTACGAGGAGAAGGTGCGATGTGAAGCCCAGAGGATTTCTTTTTCTCCGATTAGGATGCAGTGGGTGCCAAAGAATGGTTGATCAACAGCAACTGGGATTGCGTCATCTTCTGGAGTTAAGAAAGAATGCAAGGAGGATCGGGAGCTTCACCCGATAGTTTTCATTAGGAAGAGTCGTAGGTAGGGTAATTAGTTTAAGTGGTTGAAGTGTGAGTCAAGGATTTTTTTAGCAATGTATCACTCTTGTAACTATGCCCTACTTATTTTGTGAACTGGCCGAATCTTTGAAACTGTTTTGAAAGATTTGGAAGTGAAGGTGCGGAATGGTTTTTAAGTAACAACCCGGTTTTCAAGTAAGAGCGTGAGCATGCACCAACCGCTTTGCAAAAAAAAAAACATTTTTTTTGAAAAAAAAATGGCCTCATTTTTTGAAACTTTTTTTAAATATATGATGATTGTTTTCGGGAGGTGAAAACCGGGGCGTTACATCGGTCGAAAGATCCGAGCATTAAAACGCTTTTTCGCAAAGATCCGATTTTGGAATGGGCTCAAATTTTAATCCTTTTGGTGGTGAAGGAGCTTCCATTAATCGTCCTCCACTATTCAATGGTGAGGGCTACGCTTATTGGAATGTCCGAATGAAAGTTTTTATAAAAGCTATTGATATAGAAATTTTGAATGCCATAGAGAATGGGCCTTTTATTCGGCAAACAAAAGTCAATGATACTGTTTCTTTGAAACCAAAATCAAGCTGGAATGATGATGATAAGAAGAAAGTTCAATATGATTTAAAAGCCAAAAACATCATTACTTCGGCACTTTCTTATGATGAATTCTTTAGAGTATCACGATGCACTGATGCTAAACAAATGTGGGACACACTACAAGTCACACATAAGGGCACTAATGAGGTTAGAAGGGCTAGGCTTAATAATCTCATGCTTGAGTACGAGCTCTTTCGTATGTTGCCAAATGAAAACATAGGCGACATGCAAAAGCGCTTTACTCACATCATTAATCATCTTTCTGCTCTTGGAAAAAGACTAACTAATGGTGAAGTTGTTAATAAAGTTTTGAGATGTCTTAGCAGGGAATGGCAACCTAAAGTCACTGCCATCATGGAGTCTAAGGATCTAGATGAGATGGATTTAGCAACACTATTTGGGAAGCTTCAAGAGCATGAAATGGAGCTAGGAAGATTATCCATGAACGAGGATGCCGATAAAAAGAAGAAGGGGATAGCTCTTAAAACTAATTCAAAATCCCTAAAGGCACATGAAGAACCCTCTTTAGTGGATGATTCCGACTCTGACATCGATGATGAGACACTCGGGTTGTTGGTCAAAAAACATGGACGTTTCCTTAAGAAGAAGAGTAATTTCAATAGAAATAAATCAAGAGACTCTAGGGACGCTCAACCAAGGAACAAGACCAATAAAGACAACATCATATGTCATGGGTGTGGGAAGCCGGGCCATTATAGATCAAATTGTCCAACCAACTCAAAGAAGTCTGAGAGTGACAAGTGGAAGCCCAATCAATCTAAAGGAAAAAGGGCATATATAGTGTGGGATGAACCGGAAAATCAATCTTCTTCAACTAGTTCATCGGAAGATGAAGAACATGCTAACCTTTGCTTGATGACCAAGTTTGATGAAGAAGCATCTTCAAGCATGAAATCAAGTGATAACACAAATGAGGTAGATTATCTTTCCGATTCTAGTTCTAATTCTAATTCTCCCTCCTTCAATAAACTGTATAATGTGTATGTGGAAATGCATAAAGAGTTGAAGAAATTAGCAAAAATAAATGTTGAAAGAAAGAATTTCATTTTGAAGAAACAAAAAAAAAATTTGGAATTACAAAACTCTCTTGAGGAGCTAAAGCTTCAAAATGAAACCCTTGAACTCATTTATGCAAATTCCACATGCAATTGTGAATTGAAAACAAATGATATCTCTACTTGTGATAATTGCAAATCTCTTGAAAAAGAAGTTTTTAATTTGAATGATAGAATTGCAAGGCTCACAAGAGGAGACACTTGCTTGGATCATTTTCTTTCTAATCAAAGGAATAATAGTAAAAGAACCAGACTTGGATATACCAAACCCAAAAATCGCAATTTTCGCAAAGTTGGTACATTCTCTAAAATTGATTTTTCAAAAACTCCAACTTGTCATTATTGTGGTATTTTTGGGCATACTACAAATAAATGCAATATTAAGAAATTTGGTATACCAAGTGGAAAGTATGTATGGATTGTGAAGGGGACTACACCCCAAACTAACATCAAAGGACCCAAGATAACTTGGGTACCTAAGTCAAGTAAATGACATTGTTTTGTAGATGTGCCTTCGAACAAAGGAGCGAAGATGGTATTTGGATAGTGGATGTTCAAGGCATATGACGGGAGACAAATCACATTTCATCGAACTTACTACAAAAGGTGGTGGTCATGTCACCTATGGCGACAACAACAAAGGCAAAATTCTAGGAGTGGGTAAGATTGGTAACGTATCTAACCTTATCATTGAAAATGTCCTATTCGTAGAAGGCTTAGAACACAACCTGCTTAGTATAAGTCAACTATGTGATATGGGCAACAATGTGACCTTCGGAATTTTGCTTTATTAAGAGTTGTATTGATGATAGTGTTAAGTTCGTAGGTCGACGCTCTAATAACACCTATTTAATTGATTTGGATGAGATAACCTCATTATTTTCAACATGTTTTAAATCTTTTCATGATGAAGTTCAACTTTGGCATCATCGCATTGCTCATGTAAATGTGAATCAATTAAATAAACTACTACGCAAGGACTTAGTGATTGGTTTACGTAAACTTAATTTTAAACTTGATAGTGTTTGTGACTCATGTCAAAAATGCAAGCAAGTTAAAAACTCTTTTAAACCCAAAAATGTGGTAAGCACAACAAAGCCATTGGAGTTAATCCATAAGGATTTGTTTGGCCCATCACAAGTTCGGAGTTTAGGTGGTAATTACTACGACTTTGTTATGGTAGATGACTTTACTCGATTCACATGGACTTTATTTTTATCCGCCAAAAGCGACACCTATAAAAGTTTTAAAAAGTTTGCCAAACTCATCCAAAATCAATTAAATTTAAAAATAGTGTCTATTAGAAGTGATCACGATGGTGAGTTTGAAAACTCAAAGTTTGATGAGTTTTGTGAAAAGTATGGAATAAGTCATCAATTTTCAGTCCCTAGGACTCTGGAACAAAACGGAGTTGTAGAAAGGAAAAATAGAGTTTTAGAGGAACTTGCACGGACTATGCTTAAGGAATCTAGAGTTCCCTCTTATTTTTGGGCTGATGCGGTTAATACCGCGTGTTATGTCATTAATAGGGTTCTTATCCGTCCGCATTTGAATAAAACACCTTATGAGTTGTTAAAAGGGCGAAAGCCAAATATCTCTTATTTTCATGTGTTTGGTTGTAGGTGTTTATTTTAAATAACGGTAAGAATCCGGTCGGCAAGTTTGATTCAAAAGCCGACGAAGGTATTTTCATTGGATATTCAACTCATAGCAAGGCTTATCGTATTTTTATTAAAAGAACCTTAACCGTTGAAGAATCAGTTCATGTCGTGTTTGATGAATCTCCGAAAGGAGAGTGTGTTGTTTCTTGTGATGATGATAATGTAGGTACATTTATGGATCATGACAAGCAAATGCAACAACAAGAAGGAGAAAATCAAGTTGAGAATGGAGAAATGCAAGCACATGAGAAGGACTTAGCACAAGAGCCGCATACCGATCTACCAATTGCTTGGAAAACGAACAAAAATCACCCGGTCTCTAATATTCTAGGTGACATTGCTAAGGGAGTGGTAACCCGAAGCACTTTAAATAACTTTTGTTATTATGTTGCTTTTGTTTCACAAGTAGAACCTAAGAATATTAGTGAGGCGCTTCAAGACGAACATTGGTTGATGGCCATGCAAGAAGAATTAAATCAATTTGAAAGAAACCAAGTTTGGGAGCTTGTGCCAAAACCCGATGACCGTCCTGAAATTGGTACTCGTTGGGTTTATAGGAATAAACTAGATGAGTCGGGTATTATTGTTAGGAATAAGGCTAGGTTGGTAGCTAAGGGTTATAGTCAAGAGGAAGGGATAGACTATGATGAAACGTATGCTCCCGTAGCTAGATTAGAAGCCATAAGAATCTTACTTGCTTTTGCATCTATAATGAATTTTAGATTGTATCAAATGGATGTTAAAAGTGCATTTCTTAATGGATACATTCAAGAAGAAGTGTATGTTTCACAACCTCCCATATTTGAAGATTTTGAACATCCGGACTATGTTTTTAAATTGAAAAAGGCTTTGCATGGTCTTAAACAAGCACCTAGAGCTTGGTATGACAGTTTAAGCAACTTTTTAATTGAAAAAGGTTTTAAACGAGGTGCCGTGGACAATACGCTTTTTATTGAAAGATCCGGTAAGGACATACTTTTAGTCCAAATATATGTTGATGATATTATTTTTGGTGCAAGTAATGAAAAATTGTGCAAGAAATTTTCAGAAATTATGCAAAGTGAGTTCGAGATGTCTATGATGGGAGAGCTTACTTTCTTCCTTGGACTACAAATCACGCAACTTGATGATGGCATTTACATTCATCAAGGGAAGTATTGTAGAGAACTACTTAAAAGGTTTGACATGGAGTCGTGCAAGGTAGCTTCAACTCCTATGAGCGTCACATGTTACTTGGACAAGGATGACATCGGAAAATCCGTAGAGGTAACAAAGTATCGTGGTATGATAGGTAGTTTATTATACTTAACTACTTCTCGTCCTGATATTATGATTAGTGTGTGCATGTGTGCTCGTTTTCAAGCCAATCCAAAAGAATCACATTTAACTGCTGTTAAGAGGATTATGACATATTTGAAAGGAACCACCAATACCGGATTATGGTATCCTAGAGATGCTCTTTTAAATTTAATAGGCTATTCGGATTCTGATTTTGCGGGTTGTAAAGTTGAAAGGAAAAGTACAAGTGGAACATGCCATTTAATTGGAAGTTCTCTTGTATCATGGTTTTCAAAAAAGCAAAATTGTGTAGCTTTATCAACCACGGAAGCCGAATATATTGTGTAGCTTTATCCAGTGGAGGATGAGGACGAGGAGGAGGTGCATGTCGAGCCTACTGTTTCTGCTAGAGGTGGACCTGCTGGTTCCTTGGAGCCTGCATAGCATAGATGTTTTGGATCCTAGGAGCCTGCATAGATGTCTTGGAGCCTGCATAGCATAGATGTTTTGGTTCCTTGGAGCCTGCTGACGACACGGATGACCTGCTCTGGGACTTCTATTTTTGGATATTGTGATATATTGTATATATTTTGAGAGGTCTAGAGTGAGGTTTATTTATGCAGCTGGTTTGTATATGTTTCATCAAAACTTGCTATCTCGACTTTTGATACTTGCTACTGATGATACTGGTGGGGTTTTTATCATGATATATATATATATATATATATATACGATGTTTTTATTTACCTCAGCAGTGCCCCACAAGTATTATTTTTAGTTCCGCATACTCTGATTTTGATTCAAAAGGATTCGGCAATAAGCTTATATTTTATACGTTCGATCAAACTCAAGAGACAAATGATATGTTTTTAATAAGGGTTACGAATATGTTTTCATTATATTAAAAAGACATTGTCTCGAGAGCCTTTTCGTAATTAAGGTATTATTAAGTCGAATTTAAATTATTTGTCCAGATTAAAGGTGTTTATAATTGAGTAAGTATCAATTAAAAAGGAAAAATTTTCTAGTCTCAATCTTTGATAGCAAGTATTCTATATTTGAAAATATTTATTATTTTCAAGATATAAAACGAGGGTGTCACAACACTCTAGGTTTGTTGCTTTTTAATTCTTCATTACTAAATTTTTTATTCAACACTTGTAAGCATCGTAACTGCGGCAATTGCACTGACAGAGAAGAAGATGGACATGAAATTAGGTTTGCTTACAAACAACCTCTCTTTCTTTTCTATATTCTGTTTGATATAATCTTATGATTATGCAGGTATATTATATTTTATATGATTCTTATAGTCTTGTTGTAACACCCCGCAAATTCCTCGTATTATTTTAAAATACTAAAGAGATTTATTTTTGAGAAAAGTGTTTTTGAAAGAGTATTTTCTTAAATGAATTCCCTAATTCACGTTTTCAAGGTGATGAATGATTTTAAAGAAATGATTTTCATGAAATACTAATATGAGTTTTAGAAATTGAGTTTTTGGAATGGATATGTGTTTGCAATTTCTATGCTTTAAAAGAAATATGATTTTTATACATGAGTCGTTTTGTTAGAAAAAGATTTATTTCCATGAATGAATGTTTATGTATGTGTATATGCTTAAAAGGTTATAGGGAAATTAAGTTATTGGAAGAATAAGATAATGCATGCATGTGTGTATATGTGTGTGATACGTGTATGTATGTATGTATGCATGTTAGGATTTCATTTTATTTTAAGATAAGGAACTAATGAGGGAGATTAAAACCAAATGGGAATTTATGGGTAGAAAAACTTAATTAGTAGAAACAAATAAGCATGAAATGACTTAAAGCCTAAAATCACTCCTCTTTGTCCCCTTTGCTAAACACCACCCATGCAACAAATTAGATCATTCTCTGGTGCATAATTTCCTATCCCTTATCTCTTTACTTTCCGCACGTCTATTTTGAGTTAATCTTATTTTCGCGGATAAAAGTTATTTTCAAGTTTTAATTTATGTAACACGAGGATTGCATTTTATTTTGTGTTGTTTTGTTCAGTCTCGTGTATAATAAGATTTTAATATTCATAGTAATAATACTTCTATTCTTCGCTTAAAAACGTTTTAAACTCGTTCTTTAAGTCTTCCGCTCGTTTAATCTCTGTTATTATTTCAAAGAACGATTTATTGCGATTGTTTTTCAAAGTTTTATAAACACCCAATTCACCCCCCCTCATGGGTGATTCACGCCATATACCACCAATTATTCCAACAATTGGTATCAGAGCTTCGTGCTCAGGTAACAAGCTTAATCGCTTGAGTTAAAGATCCTTGTGTGGTTTGGCATATTGGGATATTTGTTTTGTATTTAAAAATGGAGGGTATTTCATTCGATGAAGCACCAATTTTCAATGGAGAAAATTATTTGTATTGGAGTGCTAGAATGAAATTTTATGTACAATCAATTAATTATCGTTTATGGTTCGTAGGGCAAAATGGTTTTGATTTAAACCCAAAACATGTTTTAAATGATTTTGACAAAAAATGTTTTGCCTTGAATATTCAAGCTATGCAGATTTCAAGGAATGCCTTAAACGATGACGCATACGCTAGAATCAAGGACTGTGTTAATGCTAAATGTATTTGGGATACTTTACACACATGTTATGCTACTGATGATCTTTCGGAAAGTGTAAGTGTTCACAGATACAATCAGGAAAATCAACTAGAGGAAAGCTCAAAGGATGAATTGATTATCTCCCATGACAAAGTTTTGAATGATGACACCAATAGCATGAGGAGCAATTCATCAGATGAAGATGATGATTTAGAAAAGCTGTTTGAAACATTTTTGGTATCTCACTTGGAATCAAGTTCTTCAGATGAGGAATCGATAGACAACGAAAGTGCACCATATTCATACACTCCTCACGAGGTAACTATAATTGATTCTCATTCCCAAAATCCTCGTAGTACTCATAATGTTTTGAGAGATGATTTGAAAAATATTTTTGAAAATAGCACCTCTACAAGAAATGAAAAATGTAACGTTATTGAAAAATCTGTTGAGGCTGCTTCTTGTGATTCTCAGTGTATCTCAAAGTCCATTTGTTCAAACTCCTTATTTGACAATTCTAATAAGAATGTGGTAATTCAAAAGTCAAGTAAAGTGAGTAGCAAATGTGATTCTGAATACATGGATCATAAGCCTATTCTTTACAAAAATGATTTTAGAAAATTCAAAGCATCTCCCAAACCCATTATGTGTAACTATTGTGGTCGTTTGGGTCATATCTCTCATTTGTGCATGTATAAGAAAAATCAATATATGAGAAATAAAATGAAATGGGTTCCAAAGGTTTCCGAGGAATCTAAATCTAATCCCCCTGGACCCAAAATGAGATGGGTACCAAAAATTTCTCCTTACAACAGGAAGGAAGATCATATCTTAATCAAGGAAAAACCAAGAAGAAATCGAAGGGAAGATTATATCAAAAGGTCTCAGTGGATATCTAAAGATAAATGGAGTGACCAAAGGAGAATAGCTTCAACAAGAACAAAAGCCTTCAGTGGAAGAAATGAAAAATTCATCTTGATGAAAAATCAAAGAAGGAATCATTGGTCTAAGACAAAATCTCTATGGCACAAAATGGTTGATGGAAGAAATCATTGGTCAAAGACAAAATCTCCATGGCAGACTAAGGTTGAGGTAAACAGGTCATATTCTTATTATAATTATGATAATTCAAGAACATACTTTGACTATTCCAAGCTATACTAATTTTGAAAAATAAATCATGTGTTGCAATTTTTTTCTTTCACATGATCATCTTGTCTTGGAAAAGCTAAAGTACTTCGATCATAACATGTTACTTAGTGCAAACTTGAGTTAATTGAGTCAGCATCTAAATACATATTATGATTGAACTTGGTATAATTCATAGTTAAAATGAAGCATATGATTTGTTATATTACTTTTGGTCTATTTCAGTTACTTCAATAGCTCAAATTGGTTATCATGAGAATTTATCTAACTTAAGCATTGGAGATATCCAGAACCATCTGTTTTGCAGGAAACAGGGTCCCCTAAAGGTAAGTTGACCACAAGCTAATGTCAGTAACGGTCCCTTGCATCAGAAATCAACTCTCAGAAGTCATTGAAGTCTAGTTATGCAAAGAAAGAGGAATTCTGGAATTTTGTGCAGAAGTAATCGATTACTCTGCAACAGTAATCGATTACCCAGTTGGTTTGTGCATTAGTTCTGAACAGTTATGAGGAAATAATCGATTAAAGGACCAAGATAATCGATTAAATCTGCAGCATCATGCAACCCATCAGAGGCAAAATAATCAGTTAAAATGTCTGAAATAATCGATTAAAGATGTTGCATTAGTTCTGACCAGAGGAGGAATAATCGATTAAATGCATGGAAGTAATCAATTAAATGAAGAAGTAATCGATTAAATCAATGGAAATAAACGATTACTGGCTACAGTATCTGAAAAATAAAGAGAAAGTGCAGAATCGTGTGGACCAAGTGGGCCTTGACCCAGTTTGACCAAGTGTGGACCACTCAATTGACCTAACCCTAGCCACAAAATCCCCTCTCTCACGTGCTCTCCTTTCTCTCTCTCTTACATTCCCTTTTCTCTCAAAAATACACGGCCTCTCTCTTACTCTCACCTCTCCCACGTTACTTCTTCTTCTTCTTCCTCCTACCATCACAAACTCCATAACCACCTCCAAACCTTCATCAAACCTTCACCATTCTTACTCATTCTTCCTATTTCACTCATAAACTTTCTTCTTCTTCCTTATTTCTTCTCCAAAATCCGTTTCACTCTCTTTTCTTCTCCCATTCGGTTCCCACCTTAACCACCATAGAAACCACCTTTGAAACCACCCTTCCATATTCACCATTGACAAAACCTGACTCATACCCTTGGTCAAATATGGTTCTCTCAAAGTTTTTCATGATTCACTGTGCTTGATCTTCATGTTCAGATCTGGTTCATCTTTTCCGGTTCAAGAGTGTTGATGTGTGAAGATTCTGGTTCATCTAGTTCAGTGATTCAGGTACACGGTTCGCTGGTCTGACAAGGTCACTAGTTCATCTGGTTCGGTTCAGAGTTTGTGTGTTCTCCGGTTCAGTTGCAAGTGTGCTGGTTAGTCTGGTTCAGTGTGTTTCTGGTTGATTCAGTCTTCGGTTCAGCTTCGGTTTAGTACTCTTCTCCGGTTCAGGTTCTTGGTTTATTACTTTATCTTCTTCAGTCTCTCTATGATCAGTATTTTGGCATGTTGCTCGATGATGATGTCTTGATGTTAATATTGCTGGTTTGAGTATTTGGTTCTCTGAATTTTAATCTGGGCTTGCCTTGCGACGCTCTCTTTTTAACTTGAAAATAATTAATATTTCCAAATAATTGAATACTTGCTATCAAAATTTGGGCTAGAAAATTTTTCCTTTTTAGAACCAGTACTTGCTCGTTCATAAACCCTTTTTGAACATAAACCATTTTTGAAAGTTCGGCTTAATGATATCTTAGTTTTGAAAAAGGCTCTCGAGATAACATTTCCTTAACTATAGAAAATACTCTTCATAGTTAATATTAGAACACACCATTTGCCTCTCGAGTTGAATTTGAATATATAAAGCATACACTTATCGTCGATCCTTTCTTAATAGAAATCGGAGTTCGCGGAAGAAAAATAATACTTATGGGGCACTGCTGAGGTAAAGAAAAATATCATATATATATATATATATATATATGTCATAACATAACCCCATCAGTACAATCAGTAGCAAGTGATAAAAATCGAGATAGCAAGTTTTGATAAAACATATACAGACCAACTGCATAAAATAAAGGCTAACTCTAAGACCTCTCAGATATATACAATATATATAACAAAATCCAAAATAGAAGTCCCAGAGCAAGTCATCCGGGTCCTCAGCAGCTCCTCAGATCCTCCACAGCTCTATCCCTAGGATCTAGGATCCAAAACATCTACGCTATGCAAGCTCCTATGAACCAGCGGGTCCACCTCTAGCTGAAACAGTCGGCTCAACATGCACCTCCTCCTCGCTCTCATCCTCCACAGGGTCCTCCTCGACCTCGCCCGACTGTGTAGAGACCCCACCACTGGGTCTAAGGTCTGCAGAAGCAGTCCTATCCAAGTCAGTCGAACCAGGAGAAAGGGTCTCCTCAGTAACAACTCTATGGGAGGAAGGATGGGAACGAGTGGCAGCTCTAAAAAGGAAACTATGAAAACGACGCATAGGTTGAGCCGGGGGTGGTCCTCTATATGTATAAAAAGGTGGAACATGCATAGTGTAAACTAAGGGAATCCTAAATCGACGAGGTCGCACTCACACCAGAGGGTTAGGGTGGTAGAGAGTGATCTCAACCTCCCCCTCAAAAGTGGCACGGTGCTCCTCATACGTCCATATACCGCTAGGGATAGGGCGTATCTCGATGCAAGCTAGGTATCTGGCCATCACCTAAACAGGGCACAGAGAGTAAGTATACACATATACATAATTGATAAAGACTAAAATTACAATCACAAGTAGATCAGGGACAGATCATAATGCAAATACATATGAGCACACCAGTTTTCAACATTATAACTCTTATAATGCAAGTGGCATGATGTATGATTTACTATCCACAACTGAGGCCTCTAAAAGTCCATCTTGGACGTCCATCCAATACACCCTTGTGTTCCCGGAACACCGACATTTGTTCCCAGAACATAATGCCGAACCATACTTGGATAATAAACATCACTCCCGGAGTGTGCACCACATTCCCAGAACACATACGTTCCCAGAACGCATAAAAACCAGGTCCCGGACACTGGCCAAATATCTATAATGTGTCATCAAGTAGGTTATAATTTGGTACTCCCGGAGTACCCTCCTCATATTCCCAGAATATGATAAACGTTCCTACCAACCAGACTTCCAATCTATATGGATGCACAAATATCAGGGTTGGTTTTATCTTTACATTAATGTGATTTAGAAATATTCCCATTTCCCTTTTTGAATGATTGATTTGAGGCATAATCTTTGGTATAAAAATTCTCATTTGAATTTTTCTCCAAACATGCCTTTTAAACTTAGATTAGGTAAAACAAAGTCAATGGTATTCAAAAACTTAACTTTTTATTTTTCAGATTCAGGTACTAACCGGTTATAGTCTCAGGCTAACCGGTTAGAATTGCAGACCTGAACTGTTTACCATTGAAATTCAGAAAAACCCTCATTCTTGAATTTAATACCCAATCCATAAACAAGTTAAACATTGTTTTATGCCTCAAAATTACAGTTTTATCATTCAAAAGGTCTAAATCACTTTTCATTTCCCAATGAACATAATTTCCTCTTGAAATTATTTCATTAACTTAAGGCATTAATTTTAATCTTTTAAATCTGAACCTTGGCATTATAACAACTCATGTTCAGATTATGTATAATGAGATTAAAGCATAGATTTGAGCAGAAACCACTATAATTTCAAGACTGATTAATGAACTGATTTTTATTTGAAATTTTGCAGTGTCTAACCGGTTACGAATATCGAGTAACTGGTTAGATTATGCAGTCAGTCCATTAAAACAAGAGTTTTAACAATTCATTTTCTTCTTTTCTCAAATCTAACCAAATCTCAATATTCACAAAGTTCATATGCCTTAAGATAAACATGTTTATACCCAGAAACACATTCAAATTGCATGCATCAAGTTTATGATATCAAATTGCATGAAATATCACATAAACACAATTTAATACAACAAAACTTATAATAGGCATTCAAACTCAGAATTCAGCCTCCATATACTTTGCATGCATCAATATAAAGTTGCTCAAAACCACAGTGAGCAAAACTTTGGCCTCCAAGCCTTTGTGCCATATTGCACATAATGCCCTTTTTGAGTTTTGTTAACTCAAATCCTAAATCACTTGAATTTTAGTCTAAATCTAGTATAAGGTAGACTTCTCCCATACCTTAAGACTGAGTTTGATGATAATCATCACTGAATTTGAAGAAAACTCCACAGACTCCTCACAAACCCAAAGTTCTGTTTCCAGTCACGAATTCCATCAACAGGGTCCAAAATCCAGAAGTTTTGACATAGCAAATGGCCAAAGAAATTGGGGAAAACAATTAGGACTCACTCTATGTAACATGCACTAGGAGATAGAAAAGATTGGAGGCTTAATGGTGGCTGTACTTACCCAAAATCAGATCTGGAATTCAGCTTCCAGAACAGAAAAAACTCAGAACCCAGACTTCAACTTCAAGCTTCCAAGATTGATTCCTCCTTCCACACAAACCCTCACCTCACAAGGTGTATACCACTGAAAAGCCCTTGATTCAAGCTTTTCAGAAATGTGTGTTTTTCTCTCTAACTCTCAAAGACCAAGACGAATTTCCCAGAACGAAAACGAAACCCTAACTGAGCCACCTTCAACCCTAAAACCAGAAATCAACCCTAAATCCTCAGAATTTCCACAATTTATAGACGAATTGAGCTTGCATGCAGAGCGACGCGTGGTTTCCACTCAATCTAAGGCTGTAATCGTGGCGATTACGGGGTTAATCAAGTGATTACTCATCAAATTCCACTAACCCAGTTTCTGGGTTCATCGTCTAACCGGTTACAGGGCAATACTAACCGGTTAGATTAGTACAAAATTTAAAAATTAATATTTTTAAATCTTTCCCTCCAAGAACCTTTTCAATATTACCTTTTAGTCCTCATTCAGGGACCAAAATGCAATATCCTTATATTTTGCATTTATTTGCCCTATAAAAATATTTCAACTTATTTTTATATTTAAGGCTAATTAAATACAAAATATAAACTTGGAAAATTTCTATAAATTAATAATAAACTTTTATTATTAATTTCCTATTATTCGGGAGACGAAAATTAAGGGTGTTACATGCTTGTGCTGTGTTGAAGAACTGTTGATTGCTGGGTTGTCTATTCTGGTGATTGGCTTAGTTGGTTCAGAATTTTGCGTTTTGAGTTTATCTGAGGTTATTTAAGATCATGACTACCCGTCGTTCAAAGAGAAGGGTTCTTATTGATGAGTCTGATGAGGATGAGCCTTCTCCTCCTATTGTTCAGAGTAGGGCTCAACCTTCGTCCAGTCGGGCCACTAGACCTTCAAGAACTAGACAAAGTGTTGCAGGTCCTTCTGATCCACCTCCTCCAGTTCACCAACCTATGGCTGTGGAAAATTTGAATCGTTGGTTCTCTAATCCGACTCAGATTATGGATTATGAGAAATATTTTGAGGATTGCTCTGTGATCTCTCCGAGGTTTCTCGATGCAGATACATTCGATGGCGAAGATTGTAACCTCCCCGCCGTAGTGCTTCTAAAGGAAAAAGGTTTATTTGAGTTTAGCACTATCGGAGGAGACTTCTATGAAGATTTGGTAAGGGTTTTCTATACAAATCTTACTTGGAATTCTGATGATAAGGTTTTGTCTTCTGAAGTTAAGGGGAGGAGTATCAAAATTGATTTAGCTACTTGGATAAACATCACTCACCTACCCATGGATGGTATCACATACACTGGTTCTAGCTCTGATAGTCTATGGGGAGATGAGTAGGACAAGAAAACTGCTAAAGAAGAGTTCATTGATGATCGCATCCCTACTGGAAAAGTGTTGACTTCTGGTAATTTGAAGTTTGAATATCGTGTTCTTCATTTCATTCTGAATCGTTGTCTTATTCCGAGGAAAGGCAACTGTTTCAGGCTGCTTGATTCTGACTATATCATCTTCTGGGCGTGGTTTCACGACAAACCCATTAACTGGAGTTGGTTTGTCCAACCACATGATTGAGACTGCTGGGAAGGTTCGCCGATCTATTGATAAGGATATGAAGCATAAGACTTCTAAGCTTCCATATGTAATAGTTATAACCAACATCCTCAGGCGTTTTCGAGTTCCCTTGAATGGCGAAGCTACAACTGCTCCTAACGCCGATATGCGTATGGACACAAATTTCTTGGGACATATGGGATGGATTAATATGGAAGATAGAGGTTGGATGCCCACGACTCAGCGTCGGGAACGAAAGTCTAATCATAATTTCAACCCTGATGAAGAAGATGAGCAGCAGCAGCAGCAACAGCCAGAGAGTGCACCGGCTCAGGATTCAGACTTTATTCCGCTACAAGCTCTTTATCCACCTGATCACATTCCATCGTACATGCAACTTTTCATGGACGATGTCAGAGGATACATGAGGCGTTCTGATGAACATATGCATTCAGTGGATACCTCGCTTGCTTAGCTTACCTCCGGCATGGAACAGATGCACGTTGATATGGAGGCAATGCAGCAGGAGATATATCATTTGAGGCATCAGAACCGTCCGCCGTTCCAGTGATCATCTAGCTTGTGTCTCTCTATCTCTACTCTATGTTTAATTGATTTATGTTATTTGGATAATTTTATGTTTTTGCTCGTAACCCCCTAGTTCCTTTTATTCATCATGTTGAACTGTTTATGGATTTCATTTGATATTCTCTGTCATATTTTGGATATTTTGGATTTCATTTGACAATATGTTCTATGTGGTCTGTTAGTCATATTTGTTGTCATATGCTAACTCTCTTTAGTTTTCCCGCCTTTTTGTTGATGTCAAAAGGGGGAGAAATATAGAGAAATATGGTTATATATGCAGAGATATTTCTTGAGCAAAACAGGTTACAGGTTGAATTGTTCGTGATCTTTCATGAATTCAGGTTGAATTGTTCATGATCTTTCATGAATTCAGGGGGAGCTCAGTTTGTGAAGAGCTGTTTGTTTTAATTTGTATATATATATATATTATGTACTAACCTCTGTTTTGCAGGCAGTGTTTGTCATCATCAAAAAGGGGGAGTGTTGAAACTGAGTATTTCCCTCTTGGTGTTTTGATGATGACACAACGCATTTTTATATATGTTCTTAACAGGTTCAGGTACATTGAAGATTGCAAAGATGTTATGCTTATTGAAGATCTAGTCTTTAGGCTTAGAAATCTTTGTAAGGCATCTAATATTCTTCAAAAGTACTTAGTTATAACATTATGATGATGAATCTTGTTTTTATTCTTAAAACCTAGAAGAAGCTTTTTTTAATCATCTGCTCCAGGAAATTCTTTGTGAAAAATGTTTTGCGAAAACCTGTGCTTACAACTTTTTCATGAAAATCTATTTTTATTGTGGAGTAATCGATTACCCCTTCTGGAATAATCGATTACTTGATGCAACTTGTAACCAGAGTGTATGTAATGGATTAATTAGGTTCTTGTAATGGATTACTTCCTTGAACTGGTCATTTAGGTGACAGTAATCGATTACTGGAAACTTTTAATCGATTATATTCAATGCTGCAACTTTTGTGAAAAACCTGAGAGCCAGTAATCGATTAACCTGACCAAAATAATCGATTATTTTATTCAAATTTTGAAAAACGTGCTGAAATCAAACCTGATTCCCAGAATGATTTGTTTCCTTTTCTGGATGATCTCGCTTTGATTGTTGGCTGCTTCTTCTACATTTTAAAAATCTCTATCACGTGACTTCACTTGTGTTGATCTTCTTCTTCTCCTTCTCTCCTTTTTTTTTTGAAAAATCCTTCGAGAAGAAAAATCATATTCATCATCATCATCATTATTTTGTTATAGCTTTGTATTTGCTTAAGAATATTATCTTGCTATAGGACTTTATTGTAGTATCTGCTCTATCTAGAGAGCTTATTGTTAGTTGCACACATTTCTTCGTGCAAACCATTATATTTGTAAGGGGTGTGACAACCTTAGATTTTAAGGAGTGTTTTTCCTTTAGGATTGAATGTGTGTCGCGTTCATAGGGTGAGATAACCCTTGTGTATTGGGTAGCTCTTTACGAACGGTGGGATTCCTAGTAGTTAGGCTATTTGTTTTCGAGGTCCCTGGCGAATGGTGGGATTCCTAGTAGCTTGCGGGGCGCTCTGGATGTACTTGGGGACGCGGTTGCATCTTGGCTTAGTGAAAAGCTCAAGTGGGTCGCTTGAGGACTAGATGTAGGCGTTGTTTGCCGAACCAGGATAAAAATTCTCTGGTGCATAAATTCCTATCCCTTATCTCTTTACTTTCCGCACGTCTATTTTGAGTTAATCTTATTTTCGCGGATAAAAGTTATTTTCATGTTTTAATTTATGTAACACGAGGATTGCATTTTCTTTTGTGTTGTTTTGTTCAATCTCGTGTATAGTAAGATTTTAATATTCATAGTAATAATACTTCTATTCTTCGCTTAAAAACGTTTTAAACTCGTTCTTTAAGTCTTCCGCTCGTTTAATCTCTGTTATTACTTCAAAGAACGATTTATTGCGATTGTTTTTCAAAGTTTTATAAACACCCAATTCACCCCCCCCCTCTTGGGTGATTCACGCCATATACCACCAATTATTTCAACATTCAACCTACGGGTGTGGTGATTCAATTGGCAAATAGAAGTACTGCCCACCCCGCAGGTTTGATAGATGATGTTTTGGTTCGGGTTGAAGAGTTGATCTTCCCTGCTAATTTTTACATACTTGATATGGAAGATGACTCCCCCTGTAATGCTGTTCCTATTATTTTGGGGAGGCCATTTTTGAAAACAGCCCGAACCAAGATAGATGTGCATTCAGGTTCACTTTCCATGGAGTTTGATGGCAGTGTGATCCGATTTGACATTTTCCATGCTATGAAACATTTTCTTGAGGATCACTCTGTTTTCCATGTGGACTTGCTTGATGAGTTGATAGATGAGCATATGCTTGACTTTTTGCATCATGATTTTGAATTGCCATCTTTCACTAATTCATTTACTTGTCCATCATGCACAAACTCTGGATGGTGCACCACATGCATTGAAATAGCCTAGTTTCTAGACTCTGCTACTGCATCTGATGATTCATATGTTATAGATTCAGATTATGCTAACCCTAACCCCATATCTGTTATGCATGAGTCTGATTCACTTGTTCAGGTGCAGGCAGCAGAATCCATTTCTAATGTCCCTTTAGTTCCATCTATTATGCAGGCACCCTCATTGGACCTGAAGCCCCTCCCTCCTCATCTCAAATATGCTTACTTGGAGGATGACCAGAAACTCCCAGTGATCATCTCTACCTCACTTTCTGTTGATCAAGAGGAGAAACTGGTGGATGTGATAAGAAAGAACAAGAGGACAATTGGATGGACTTTAGAAGATATTCCTGGAATTAGCCCCTCCATGTGCATGCACCGCATTTTGTTAGAGGATGGGTGTAACACCCCGATTTCGGCAACTTGAAAACATAATCTCTTTAGTAAAAATTTGGGAAATTTTTTTTTTAAAAGGTGACATGGACATGAGAAGCTCTGTAACATCCCGAATTTTTATTCTAATAATAATTAGAATAATAGTAAGATTTGGAAGTGAGGATTATCATAGAAGGGATTTAAAATGATGGATTAGGAATACTTTTAGTGCCATATAGGAGTCTAGGAGCATTTGGCATCGAGAAGCAAATTTAAAGAAGACCCAAACGAGTGTTAAAAATCGATTTTTCGGTGTTATAAACACCCGACGTTAGGAAATTCAAAATAAAAGATTTAGGACTCAAAACACAATTTCCACCGTTGGATATGAAGGTATGATTTTTAGGAAGCTTGCTTTCAAATTTGAGCAAGATCCAACGGGTAACGAAGAAGTTATCTCGATTTGAAGCAGGAAGAAAATAGGAGGAAAATAGGAAAATGAATAAATGGGGTACTGGGCAAAACACTAGAGTCTTTTGGAAAAGACTCGCGTGTTTTGGAAAAGACTCGAGTCTTTGTGAAAAGACTCGAGTGTTTTACAGATCCTGAATCAGGGAAAGGCAAAACCCTCAGATTCACTCGAGTCTTTTAGAAAAGACTCGAGTATTTTTCATGAATTCACTCGAGTGATTTGGAAAAGACTCGAGTGTTTTTATCAGATCAGCAAAAAATAAAAGCACGAGTTGGGGTCATTTTAACCCCAAAAATCACTTTCTCACTCTTCTTTTCTCCGGCCTCTCTCTAGGGTTTTCATCCCCAATCCTTCTCCAATGTTAAAATAGCACCAAATCAAATCAAATTAACATCCCATAATCATTCCCCATCAAATCCCCATGATTTTCTATCAACAAAAACCCCAATTTCATTCTCAATCCCTCAAATCCCCAAATTCCCAATTCAAAACCCTAAATCCTTCCAATTCTCATAATCACTCATAGTTATCAAAAGATTAGTGCCCCAAATCACTTCCAAATCAATTCCTCATGAATTTCCTCTCCAAAAACACATATTACTTCCTCTTTCTCATGAAATTCCAATTCCCTATCAAACCCCAATTTGTGTAATCAGAGGCATAGGGTCTTCTAAATCATGCAAGGAAGCTTAGGAAGTGATTAAGGGCAAGGAATAGGAAGCTAAGAGGCATGGATTAGAGCTTGGTGAGGATGCTCCCTCAAAACCCCATTTTGGTTCTTGCTCTTCAAAGAGGTAAGAAGGGTTGTTCACATTACCTTTACTTAGAGAGTAAATTCTAGGATGTTATAGTGGTAGCTGAGAATAGAAAAGATTAGTTATAATAATATACAATAGGGTAATTGCAATAGACAATAAACAAAGCTTAGGAATAAAGGAAATGAACTCATTAGATAAATTGCGAATATATGTTTGTAATGTGTGAACTTAGTATGGAAATGTTAAATGAACGGATAATGAATGAGGAAACTATAGGGAAATAAAGGTAATAAATCGAGTAGGTGAATAAATAAAATAAACCCGCCAAATTGTTTGTAATGCTATGTGTAAGTGAATTGTGTTGTTATGCTTGAATGCTTATATGTGAGATAATGGGTCTTAAAAATGAACCTAGGACTTAGTAAGATTAGAGGTATCACAAGCCAATGAAAGAATCAGAATATTGGGTATGTGTGGGAAATTAATATAGATAGTTAAACAAGAATAGTAATCAATTAATTAATCGAAAAGATAAGGAAGGGGTAAAGGGTTTATATTTGGAAAATGATTGTGAATGTGCGAATGTTGTGAATGTTAGTTTTGTATGCTAACACCTTTAAGTGAAGATAAATAAAAATGATAACAAGTCACATGATAAGACATAAATGAAAATACAGATCAAAGATATGATACAAACATAAACGAAATGCTATAATACAAATCATGTATATGTGTTATTTCTGAAATGGAAATGTAATGTAAACTAAAAGAAAAACAATCGGGTCTGTAGCTATTAATCGCGTATTGGGATCCACACCCATTAGGTGCACACGGTTAGGACAGGGTCCTACTAGCAAAGTAGGCCCGAATTAGCCCCAATAGGTACAAACCTCGCTCAGGAAAAATCCCCATAAGATCAAAGGCTCGTTAGGTTACGTGGATCCTACACGACGATTAATAGCTGCAGCACCAAATATAAGCATGGATCATGAATAATTGAGAATATATGAAAGTGAGTGAAGAAAAGAAAATAAAGAAAAGGCCCTAACGAGGGAAAGGTCTTATGGGTCAAGAAGTCCTGAGTGAGAAGAAGTCCTATTGGGTGAAGATACCATCCTAACCAATTGTGCAGCAAGAATACCTAATGGAATTATTATTTTGCTAGTAAAGCAAAAGACAAGATAAAAGTTCGATGTGATCCTGACGAGGCGTATCGGCAGTAAAAGAATTAGTCGGCGCTCAGTACCGTACGGCTGGCTGAGGTTGGACTACATAATGAATACTGTAAAATGAAATAAAGAATGGAATTAAAAGAAAGCAAGCACATAAATCTTCATGTATAAGTATGCTAATAAAAATGAAAGAAAGAAAGGAAAACCAAAGACTAAAAGAATTAGAAGAAATAAATTATATGCAAGCTTTATGAATAAATGTATATTAATGGAATGAAAATAAGTGAAGAAATATATATTAAAAGAACGTAAAAATAAGAGAAAAATTAGAAGAACTTAATTATATACGAAAAGGTATGAATAAGGAAGATTCAGAATAGTGTAGGCTTAGTTATTTGCTATGTCTTCTTTTAGAATTTATCTTCCTAAGTCCTGTGTAATGCTACCCTTCTTGCTATACTTTTACAGGTACAGAAGCGGAGTTTACATGGGTCATGGCCGAGCAGATTTATGTTCCACTATGTTGGATATACATATATTTTGTTTTGAGTGGACTGTTATTTTGTAAAACTGAATATGTAATAGTTTTATGCCCTGAGACTAGTTCTAATCGGGCGTAGGATCATTTAAGTTGTTTGTAATATTTTTGTGTTTTATGTTTTTAAATAATTTTGGTTTGACAGGTTTAAAAGAAGAAAACTTTGGAAAGTCCGATAAACAGAGGAAACTCTGTCGGATTCTTCCTAAGGATTTTTACAAGTATTTAAGTTTTAAAAAAAAAAGAAATTTTAAATCACCAATTTTATTAAAACCTAAAAATTAACTAATTAATGTGAGGACGTCGCAAGCTCAAGGTTCAAAAACATTTTGTTAATCTTAATTGTAAAACAATATTCTCATGTCACACATCACGAGTCAAGTTCCAAACCGAGATGTTACTTAACATCACGCTTTGTAACTTAGCTTCATAAATTTCTTTTGAGAAAACGTTTTCATTTCTTATTTCATAAAAACCTTATTCTTTCAAAAGCCACATTCAATAAAATATCAAGTGGGGTACATAATGATACGACAATGTAACCAAGTAGTTGCAAGGGATACAGTACTCAAGGGAATTACCCATTCCTATCCTTGACCTCTAGTCTTCTTCGCTGAAGCCCACTGCCGAAGCCTACAGTGTCGGCCATCTATCCGTTGCAATACCGGAGTAACCCGATACGACAACATGATAGGAGAGAGGTCAGTACTCCAAAGGTACATTCATGACAAGACAGTAAAACACTAACTAGAGGCATATAATAAAAACATAAGATCTAAAATTCTCACGCAATGACAATACTCATGCTATGCAAGTATATTCATGTAAACACATAGGAACACTTACGAATAAAACATATCACAACCAACCATACGTATATCATAACTCAACACAATACACATCAATGCACTTGGCATCACAAGCCTTCAAACTTTCACTTCTCATCACCATCTTTCTCACTCTTTCCAACAATTACTGATATTTTCCTTATTTGAATCTTTCTCAATTCTTCATAATTTCTTTATGATTTCATTATTGTATTAAGTTTTATCAAACGGTTCGCTCAATGATGAGGGGCAAACATCATTGAACTCGCACACACGTCTACATCTCCTCGGTCATCCACTCAACCTAGTCGGAAGCAAACAGGAGTACAGGACCTTTACCACGCGGGCACGACAGCTGTCACACAAACAAATGGTCCCAGACCAGGAGGACTCAGCTTCAATTCATTTCAATACACATATATATCAAGGCACGCTCTTAGCGGCAATCTCAAATGCCCCGTTCCAGTCCCTCTCACTGTTCTCGAATTGCCATAGGGGGCGACAGTACTAATTCTAGTTGATCGTGCAGAACATACCACGGCATAGGACCGATCTGCCCGTACCACATATGGAATTCATTCCGCCTAGAATAGCACTCAAGGCTTCTTGACGTATCACCGTCTTTACCCTCCCCTATTGCAATCACAACCCGAAGATCCGCAGATACTCCGGTGTATCTTCCTCTCCACTACTTCAATACGACACTCATACCTCACCGCGTACATAAATGTCTTTTAAAATCTTTAAAGTTTTAGCTTTTATTTAGCGGCTTAACCCTAACAGTCAGCTCGTCCTTGGTGCATCCCTTCAACGAAGCCCGACCACTAATCGCAATCTGATTCCCGCTAAATTCTCAATGGCCTCAGGCCTCAATTACTTCCATCTCATCATCACAATTCTCACAACTCATTCTCAGCACATTTCTCATCAACTTCCTCAACATCTTTTCCTCGTTGTTCTCAAAATATCATCTCACAAAAACTTTTTCGAAAACATGATTTCCCAAAACTTTTACTTCACATAACATTTTTAGAAACCTCATTTCATAAATCCTTTCGCAAAACTTTTTCAAAAATAATGTTTCCAAAAACTTTCACAAGATATTATTTTCACAAAAGCTTTTCAAAAATCTCTTTTCAAAACCTTTTTCAAAAATCACCTTTTTGGGTGAGTGTTAATGGAGGAGCAAGCTCAACTCAACACTAAACTTCTTCCCAAAAACGTGTACGTGGAATCACATCTCCATTCAAAACACATCTCACTTTCATAACCACCTTCTCTTTCAAATCTCAATTCTTTACATCTTTTACAATTCCTTTTTCTCATGACTCATTTCTTTCACCACTTTATTCGCGTCGCGTTTTATCTCTTTCTCAATTATATCTCTTTAATTTCTCACCTAATCTCAATCTCACTCTTTCTCATAATTCTCATTCCCACATACAACCTTTTCCAAACAGAACCAGATTTACTCCACAGAATAATTCACAAGGAAATCCAATACACAACAAAATAAATCATGCATCATATTTAACGAAACAGATAAACATCTAGCACGTAAATGTCACATATAATCATGCAATGCATAACCTATGACAAATATTCAATCAGACTTGGTGCACTCAGTTTAGAACCGAGTCTATGCGTCACGTTGACCTAGGCCTACTGCATCTCTCACCTCATATTCCAGCATCTGAAATCGTTGCGGGTCCTTCCCCAACAAGTCGGCCGTTCCGCTTCTCGACTCATACGCACCTTGTACTAAAGGGAGAAAATACTAACGTTATAAGTCTATCTTAAATAATCGTCCTACTTAGAATCATAAAAGCGTTTTCGAAAACTCTTTTTATTTCTCGTCGGAAAATCGTAAAACGATAAAACTTTTTCAAATCAACTTCGACTTTTGAAAATACTTTAAGCATATCAAAATCTTTTCAAAACCATTTACAAAACAATTTAAAACCATTGGTTTTGACTGCTGGTCCGTTCCGGACAACCAAAACTCAAAAACACCAAAAAATCACTTTTTAATTCGTATAAGACTTTTGTTATGAATTATACACTTAAACGAATTATTTTTCAAACTTATCTTTGTGAAAAGAATTAAGGGCAGCAACCATTTAGTCCAAATTTTTTCATTTAAATCAAGACTAACTAATTCAAAACCAATTAATTTTCAAAGTCAATTACAAAAGCAAACACAACACTTTGATCAATTAAATAATTCATTCATACATAACCTAAACATACCATCAAACAATCACTCATTCAATTATTTCAAGACATCATAATTATCATACAAGCCAGCCAAGTCATAATATCAAGTACAAAACTCATATTCATCAAAAACATTCAAATAAACACTTAGTGCGATTACAAGTAAAACACCCAAGATAAAATCCAAAACTAAATCAAATAAATTTAGTAAATCTTAAAAATTTCCAGAACATACACATATATAATAAAGTTCATCATATAAAAATTTCAAGTCATTTAAACAATCCTAAGCTAGCTTTCAAATCAGATTTCATATGAAAAACAACATGGTACTGTTGCTGGTCAGAGGCAAAAACGTCATTATTAAAAATAGTTTATCAATTCAGAATTTCATAAAAATTGGTATAAACCTTCCTTATACAGTCAAGACTATCTCATAAACTTTTCAGAATATTTGGAGTTGTGCAAGTCATATTTTTCTAATTAAATTTGTCACTATGTCCAGAAAATCTGAACCGAACGGTTCACTGTTTTGCCTTTAGTAAAAATAACAAATAAACTCCAAATCTCTTCAAATTTTACAGAGAACATCTAGAGAGGTTCAGGAAGCTACCATAAATATTTCAAACAATTTGGAGCAGTAAAAGTTTGAAAATCTTATTTATCTTTAAACTGAGAAACTTATTTTCTGAAAATTGTTTTCACAAAGTTTGATCTTATACAAATAGGAAATCAATTCCAAAAATCATACAAAAATTCAGAGAAGTTTATTATAACATACTCAAGCCATTAACAAAATTCCAGAATTATTGAGCATACAAAAATATCATTTATCCAAGTTAGAAACACACAATTCACAATTTTTAGCATAACATTTTATTCAACAAATTTGTTTTATCCATTTCTTTTCATGAAAATTAAAACACACACATACATACAAATCAACAGAAAAATCAATCCATCAATTATATTTCCTTTGAAAACCGAATTAATTTTTCATGAGAACAATTTATTTTAATTCAAATAAAACATGCATCAACTCCTTAGAAATAGACATCAAGTCTTTTAAACTAACAATCAAGAATCCAACTAAACTAACCTAGATCCTAACATGCACATACTTAGAATTTATGGATCTTAAGAAAAATCACACATGCATTAACATTTAAGAATAAAAATCAAGGTTTCAAGAGAAAAATCAAAACAAACATTAAAACATACTCCTTTTCACTAGATCTACACATGCATGCATCACATGCTTCAATTAAAAATTCTTTTCTACAAATCTAAGCAAAACCGAAACATACATCAAAAAGTAAATTCATTTTATTAAAAATTTCATGCTTAGGTTAAATTTTCTTATTAAAAATAATTTCCTTTACATGCACATAAAACCAAATCAAGCAAGAAAATCAAATCATTATCACAAAAATTCTTTAAAGACCGAATCAAGCATCAAGTTCTTAAACATAGTAGAAATCAAGATCTTTGCATGCATGTAATTAAAAACACTAGATCTAGCTTAAAGATCCACATACATCAAAGAAAATAAAAATTCCTCACACAAAATAATTATAAAACCGAATCACTCTTTAATTCCTTTTGCATGTTCATTTTTTTTTCATTTTAAAACTTCAATATTTAATTATTAGTTTTTGAAAAACATAGATCCACAACAAAAATCAACATGCAAGAACAAATCATCACATAGAACCGAAAATAAAATGATGAAGAAGAAAGAACATCAAACATAAAGCTTTAACAAATTACAAATTAAGTGAGTCTTTAAAGTCCATGATTAAAGAATAACAACACCTAAAATCATTTTTAAACTTATAAAAATCAACATGCAAGGAAGAAAATGAAATAGATCTATAAACAAAAGAGAAAAGCTAGACTGTTACAAAAATCTTCTTCTTGTCCTTCAAGTTCCTACCATGAAAAGAGGTGGGTCTTCTAGTCTCCTAACACCTTGATCTACAAAGGAATAAGGCTTGAAACCTCCTTCTTCTTCCTTACGGTTCTCTTCTCTTCCTCTCCATGGTTCTCTCTTCTTTTTTTTTTTTATATGTCTCAAGAGCTAATGTTGCTCTTGAGGCTTGAGTGTTTTGGTGTTGGAAGTATGAAAAGGAAGTTGAAGAATGAAAGAAAGGAACGTAGGAAAGGAAGAGTGAGTGGAAGAATGAAAGGAAATGAAGGTGTGAATGGGAATGGACTAAGGTTGTAGCACTAAATCCTATACTTGGTCTCCAAGTTCCACATTTCTTTTCTTTTTCTTTTTATTTATTTTTATTTTCTTTACTACTTAGTCAACATGCACTAGCACCATAAGCTGACACATACACACCCTTATACACTTGTCACTTACACATACACCTCACACATACCTCATGCATGCAAAAACTCACCAAAATTGTGACACCTATATGCACACACATGCCTACACTTTTATTTCTTAATTAAATTCATTTATAATTATTAATTTACATAATCAAGAAATTAACATAATCATACACACACATATAGGCACACATTCATCAATCAAGAACACACTTAATCATACAAGCACATACACTTGATCACAAAAATAATTAACTCAATCAAACATACATTTAATCAAGCACATATATTAACACCTTTTGCCTTTAAAAAAATAAACTGTACTTATTGGTTGCACTTATATCCCTTATTTCATTTTCTAAAATCATAATTTAATATATTAAAGAAAATCCCAAAAGGAAAAATTTATTAAAAATCAAAAACCATTTTTCATGATTTATTTCTTTAAAATTCGTCCTTTTTCACACTGAAAAACAATTTTCGCAAACCAAATCAGAAAATAATGAAAGATATATTTTTGAAAACTACATTTCTATACGATCATTTTGATATAAAGATCATAAAAATCGGAGTTACGGTTAAAAAGTTATGGATTTTCAAAGTTAATACTTCTAAGAAAGTCCATAAAAATTCATTTTCAAAACAAATTTCCAACAACAAAAATCATTTTTCTTTTCTTATTAACCAAATCAATCCGCATTCAATAAAAATCATTTTTGCTAACTCCATAAAAATATTCATTCATTAAAACTTTGTAAAATCAACACTTTTATTTCGAAATCGAATAAAACATTCACTGAAAACCTTTTGTAAAACAGTATAGTAAAACGTTTCTTTAATCTAATTTTATTTAGCCTAGTCGAAAAAACGCGAGATGTTACAATGGGGCTAAACCAGTGAGACAACCCCAAAGGCGGTTGAACCCCCAGATTCTTCATGTGGTTAAGAAAGAGGTCACCAAGCTGCTCCAAGCGGGTATCATCTACCCAATTTCAGATAGCACTTGGGTGAGCCCGGTGCAAGTTGTCGCCAAGAAGTCTGGTGTCACAGTTGTCAAAAGTGAGAAGGATGAGCTGATTCCCACTAGAGTGCAGAACAGTTGGAGAGTCTGCATTGATTACAGAAAGCTCAACCAGGCGACTCGCAAGGATCATTTCCCTCTCCCCTTCATTGATCAGATGTTGGAGCGCCTGGCAGGTAAATCAAATTATTGCTTCTTAGATGGTTTCTCTAGTTATTTTCAAATTTGCATTGCACCAGAGGACCAACATAAGACCACATTTACCTGTCCTTTTGGCACATTTGTATATAGGAAGATGCCTTTTGGCCTATGCAATGCTCCTGCCACATTTCAAAGATGTATGATGAGTATTTTTGCTGACTTGCTCGAGCATTGCATAGAGGTCTTCATGGATGATTTTAGTGTTTATGGCTCCTCATTTGATGCATGTCTTGATAATTTGACTAAGGTGCTTAACAGGTGCATTGAGACTAACCTTGTCTTGAATTTTGAAAAATACCACTTCATGGTAGAACAAGGCATAGTCTTAGGGCACATTGTTTCGCACAAGGGCATAGAAGTTGACCCTGCTAAGCTGCATGTAATATCACATTTGCCTTACCCCTCTTGCGTGCGAGAGGTGCGTTCTTTTCTTGGTCATGCAGGTTTCTATCGCAGGTTTATTCAAAACTTTAGCAACATTGCCCTTCCTCTTTCCAAGATGCTTCAAAAGGATGTCCCATGGGAATTTGGAGACCAATGCAAGAGGGCATTTGATGAATTGAAGAAAGCACTGACCACCACCCCCATCATCCAACCACTTGATTGGACCCTCCCATTTGAGCTCATGACTGATGCTTCAAATTATGCTTTGGGAGCAGTTCTCTCCCAAAGGGTTGGTAAGCTGTCGCATGTGATTTATTATGCTTCTAGGACTTTAGATGCAGCACAGGTTAATTACACAACAACTGAAAAAGAACTTTTGGCTATTGTTTTTGCACATGACAAGTTTAGATCATATTTGCTTGGTTCTAAGGTTGTAGTGTACACTGATCATGCTGCTCTGAAGTATCTTTTGAAAAAGACAGATTCCAAACCTAGGTTGATTAGGTGGATGTTGCTCCTCCAGGAGTTTGATCTTGAGATTCAGGACCGAAGTGGTGCGCATAACCTTGTCGCAGACCACTTGAGCAGGATAGAGAGAGAGGAGGATGCATTTCCTATCCGGGATGACTTCCCGGATGAGTAGCTTTTATCTTTACATGTTTCCCATCCCCCTCCCCAAACTCCTTGGTTTGCAGACATTGTTAATTATCTGGTTGCTTCTGTTTTTCCTACCTTGGCATCCAAAGCTCAAAGAGACAAATTAAAGAGCGATGCCAAGTATTATGTATGGGATGACCCCTATTTGTGGCATTTTTGCAGTGATCAGGTCATTCGCAGGTGCATTCCAGATCATGAGATCCAATCGGTTCTCCAGTTTTGCCATGCTTCACCAGTTGGAGGCCACCTTGGGACTCAAAGGACAGCACGAAAGGTGGCGCCCTACCTTTGAGGCAATAGATGCCTCAACAACCTATGTTGTTCTGTGAGGTGTTTGATGTCTGGGGTATAGATTTCATGGGCCCCTTTCCTCTTTCTTTTGGTTTTTATTATATCTTACTTGCTGTGGATTATGTATCCAAATGGGTGGAAGCTAAGGCCACCAGGACTAATGATGCTCAGGTTGTTGTAGATTTTTTCAGGTCTAATATCCTTTGCAGGTTTGGCATGCCTAGAGCCATAGTCAGTGATTACGGCACACACTTCTGCAATAGATCCATGCAAGCTTTGCTCAAGAAGTATGGGGTTGTGCACAAAGTTTCTACACCCTATCACCCCCAAACCAATGGGCAAGCTGAGATTTCAAACAGAGAGATCAAGCGGATTTTGGAGAAGATGGTGAAGCCTAATAGAAAGGATTGGAGCACACGATTGGAGGATGCTCTATGGGCCCATCGGACCGCTTACAAGGCACCCATAGGGATGTCACCTTATCGGGTTGTCTTTGGTAAGGCATGCCACCTGCCTGTGGAGATAGAGCACCATGCATATTGGGCTGTGAAGCAATGTAACTTAGCTCTTGATCATGCGGGTGAGGAGAGGAAGCTGCAGTTGAGTGAGCTAGATGAGATCCGTTTGGAGGCCTATGAGAACTCCAAATTCTACAAAGAGAAGACCAAGAAGCTTCATGATAACTCAATTTCCAGAAAGGAGTTCTTGCTTGGTCAAAAACTGTTGCTCTACAACTCTAGGCTTGGACTCATGAGTGGAATGCTCCGCTCTAAGTGGATTGGACCGTTTGTAGTCACCCAGGTGTTTCCTTATGGCACTGTGGAGATCAAGAGTGAGTCCACGAACAAGAGCTTCAAAGTCAATGGCCACCGACTCAAGCCTTTCCTAACCACCCCTTCTTTGGATGATGCACCTGTGGAGGAGGCCTCATTGGTCGACCCCACTTTTGACCCACCATGACTTAGGGAGTCTTCTTTTCTCCTTCCTTACTCTTTTTATTGCACTTGTCTATATCTGCTGGCTGGTATATCTGTCTGGATTTTCTGGTTGCTTTACATTAAGGACAATGTGTGATTTAAGTGTGGGGGGGAGAGTAGTTTAGGTTGCATATTTCTTCTTTGATTATTTAGGTTTTGCTTAGTTTTTGGGCAATTTTCTTGCATTCTAGCTTCATTTTAGTAGAGTCTTGGTATCTTGTGTCTGAATTCATGCATTTCTGTGTGCAAAGTTGCTTTTGATCATTGACAGGTGGTAACACTGTGATAGAATTGTCCCTTTTGTGAGGATTTGAGCCTTAATTGGGGGTGGATTGCTTTATATGCACCTAATTTTCTTTCATGTGTGATTGCACTCTGGATTACTTGCACTCTAGAACATGACTTGACTCTTGTTGATACTTGATTGCTCATGCACATTTTGAAATAATTTAGGCACTTTCTTTCTTGAATAAGCTATTATCCATATGAGCCTACCTTGAATGAATGTATCCTTTGCTAGCCCCTTTGAGCCTTTTTATCCCTTTCCTTGTTCTTTAGCTCATTACAAGCCTATGACTGAATAACCATGATTGTCCTAACCTTAGGGAATTTTGGAGCTTTGAATTGTTTTGGGAATGGGTATTAGGTAAGAAGTGTGCTTTATGCTTCAATTGGTTTAGTTCTTGGTTTTTCCTCATTGGTTGTTGTAGTTATGGCTTCATCCTCATGCCATTTGTGTTGTTTCTTCTTTTCTTTTTGTATATCTCTAAAAAAAATAGAAGACAAAAATACAAAAAAAATGCAAAAAGAATTAAAGAGAGAAAAAAAAAAGGAAAAAAAATGAATAAAAGGTTGTTGAGGCAAAGAGGATTGGAATTAGTGGTTGTTGATTTTGGGGTGGATTTTGCTTACTTTTTACTTATTCCCCATTGCTCCTCTATTCTCTTGGTTTTAGCTACATTCCCATATTTTTTATCCTACCTTGTCCTTGGCCCCATTACAACCCTTAAAAGACCGTTTGATCATTTTGTGCATGTGTGTTGATAGTTGATGTTAGAGGCTTTTCAAGCTTATGGTTGTGTTTGTTTTTCATGATGTGCCTTGAGTGTAAATAATGATTTACCCCAAACACTTGAGTGTAAACACTTTTGAGTGATCCTTGTGAGTTTCTATCATCTTTGTGACTATCCTTTTGATGTCATTGGTTTCTTCGCAAACTTGAAGTAATTGGATGATGTTCACGGATGCTTTGACTCTTTGATCCTTAACCATTTTGTGTGCTTGAGTTTGCCCATTTCTTTGCATTTCCTAGAATTCATTGTGAAGTATGTAACCTCTTAGGTTTGCATTTCTTAGTTGTAGTCATCTTGTTGCATGATTCACTTTGGTGCATATTGATCTTCATAGTCCTATCTTTTGGTTTTGCCCAGGAGTGCAAAACGATAAGTGTGGGGGTATTTGATGAGCATTTTATTTCCCATTATTCCTTGCATTATTTTACTCCTATTATTGATACTTGTTGCCCATTTGACATTTTTTAGCTTGATTTTGTAATTTAGAGTTTATTGGACTAATAATCCGAATATTGTTTAATTTGGGATTATTTAGCCTAATTAATTCTATTTCTATTTTCAGGTCATATGTGGCACAAGGACACTATGGGAATTTTTGAAAATGAAGATTGAAGTACTGAAGTGAAGATTGTAATTTGCATTTAGGTCCCTTTTTAGTTGTAATTTTCAGAATAGTGTTTCTTAGGACTTGGGCCCATGTTTTAGGCCCATTTTTTGTTTTGGTAAAGAAAAGAATTGCAATACCAACGAACAATCATAAAAAAACACCTCACAAAGGCAGTAATTTAGTCCCTAGCCACCTTCAAGGAAGGGTTCTAGGTTTCTAAATTACCCCTAAAAAATAACAAAAACCACCAAAGAAAATAAACAGGCCTAAATTACAGCCCTTATTCGGCCAAAAATAAAACTAAGTGGGCCATTATTGGCAGCCCAATTCCTACAAGAGCTAACGAGCTTCACTCCCAGTTCACTTTGAATCAAGACAAGAGCTTGATGAGGTTGTAGCTTCTTCCTTCTGAAAATCCGACGATTCCGCTCCATCCATATACCATACACACATGCTGCCACTGTTGCTGTAACCATCTGCCTCTTCTTCGTGTTGTTAAACCCATACTTGAGCCACCTGAGCCAATTAGGATAGCTGAAGTGATTAACCTCAATCCCAATCCAATTCCCTGCCAAATGCAACAGCTCCCTGCTCCATTCACAAGTGAAGAACAAGTGGTTGCATGTCTCCTCTTCCCTTTCGTAGAGCTCACACAAAGTTGAGATTTGCAAAAATGGAAGTCTGTTCTTCGTGTTCAAGCTTCCATGGACCAGAAGCCAGAAGATAAAGTTATGCTTCGCGATGCTAAGTCGAATCCAAATCTGGTGATGAAAAGGAAAGACTGGCTGCTCTCCAATCAGGTACTCATACCCTTCCTTTATAGTGTATTGCTGCTGATTTGCTATCAAAGCTGTGAATTTTGTGTTCAATCTGTCTCTAGCTTTAATTATCTGTTTCCAATGCCAATTGCTTGTCTGTGTTGCATGTATGTTTACGAATTGTCCCTTTTTAAGTATACAGCCTGTATCCATCTAAGCCATAGAGATAGTTTACAAGTCTGAATTTGCCAAGCTTGATTCCCAATCGCAGCTATGTTCCATAGGGCAATATTCTGAAACCCCAAACCCCCATACTTCTTATGTCTGCACACCTTATCCCAAGCTACTTTAGCCTTTGCTCTACCACCTTGATCCTTGCCCCATAGGAAGGCTCTACCTGCCTTTTCAATTCCTCTAATCACAGATTTAGGAATTATAAAAGTAGTAGCCCAGTAAATATGCATAGTCATGAGAACCGATTGAATAAGTTGAGCACGCCCCTGAAATGACAAATCGCGAGTAGTCCACATGTTTAGTCTTTTAGTTATCTTATCCACCAGCACATTACAAGTAGACGCACTCCATTTCTTAGTTGTTATTGGAAGACCCAAATAAGTGAAGGGAAAAGTGCCATTGCTGAATCCTGTAATATTCAGTAACCTCTCATGAATACCAGGCCTAGCTCCTGCAATATACATCTGAGATTTACTCTGATTTGCAGTAAGGCCTGAGCTTCTAGCAAAATCATCAAAAGCATCACAAAGAATTCTCACACTATTTGCTTCAGCCTTAGAAAATATCATCAAGTCATCTGCAAATGCCAAGTTTATCAACCCTATTCTTTTGTACATAGGATGGAATTTGAAACCCCTATCTTTAGCAGCATAGACTAGTTTTCTTGATAACATTTCCATTACCATAACAAAGAGAAGGGGGGACATGGGGTCTCCCTGCCTGAGCCCTCTGGTGCTCTTAAACTGCCCCCGAATACTGCCATTAATCACTAGCCTGTAGGAAACTGTTTTGACACAAGCCATAACCCAATTTATAAATTTTACTGGGAATTTTAGGGCCTCCATACTTCTTTGAATAAAATCCCAATTGACACTGTCATAAGCCTTTTTAAGGTCAACTTTCATCATACATCTAGGAGATACATTTTTCTTTCTATATAGTCTTAGTAGTTCTTGAGTTATGAGAACATTATGAAGAATAGATCTATCCTTTATAAATGCTGCTTGATTCTCATTAACTAGGGAGGGCAGGCATTCTTGTAATCTAACACAAATTAACTTGGATATAACCTTATACATGACATTGCAACAAGCTATAGGATGATAGTCACTTACAAGGTTAGGACACTCAATATTAGGAATAAGCACCAGCAGAGTCTGGTTTGTCTCCTTAAGCATCTTGCCAGTAGCAAAGAAATCTTGCACAGCCTCTATCACATTGTCCCCAATCACTGGCCAAGCTGCCTTATAGAAAGCAGCTCCAAAACCATCAGGGCTAGGGGCCTTGTCATTCCCTATCTGAAATAAGCACTGTTTAATCTCCTCTGCCTCAAAAGGTCTGAGAAGCCTCAGCTGTTGGCCTGTACTTAAGATGGATCCTTGATTCACTTCATCTTCTGACATACACCAAGGTCTTCCCCCATCAGATAGAAGAGACTTATAGAAGTCCTCAAAAGCCTCCACAATCTGCTCCTGTTTAGTATGAACCCTTCCCCTGCTATCTTTTATCATCAAAATCCTGTTCCTATACCTTCTTGCTTTAATTGCTTGATGAAAAAATTTGGTGTTCAAGTCACCCTCACACAGCTAGTCTTGCTTTGACTTCTGTCTCAAGAAAACAACAACAGTCTGGTAGGTCTCATAGTGCTCTTCCCTATCCTCTTTCTCCATTTTCTGGAGATGAGTATTCATAGGATCATTCTGGAGCAACTCTTGCACAACATCCAGCTTTTCCCTAGCTTGAGTTTCCTTCCTATCAATATCTCTGTACTTCCTATTATTAAGCTCACCAAGGCCAGCCTTAAGTCTCTTCTGATTTCGCATAATTCTGAACATAGCATACCCATCATCCTCTAAGTTCCAAAACCACTTCACAATATCAAGAAATTCACTGTCCATAGCAAGATGATTTAGGAATTTGAAGGAACCCTTTCTACTACTTACGTTAGTGGACCATTTCACAACCATAGGGCTATGATCAGACGTGCCATTGTTTATAAACTCAGTTTGCACTTCAGGCCAAACTCTACACCATTCCTCATTCACCAATACTCTATCAAGCTTACTAAAGATTCTGTCCTCACCTTCTTGTCTTTTGTTCCATGTATAGAAACAACTACCATACTTCATATCCTCCAGCTGGCAATGAAACACAAAGCCTCTAAATCCTTCTATTTGACTATAATCCAACTGATGGCCCCCTAATTTCTCTTGAATGTTTAAACAACAATTAAAATCACCCAGCAACACCCATTTCTCCATCATACTCACCCCTATCTCCATCAGATCCTTCCACATGTCTCATCTTCTATCAGCATCATTATAGGCATAAACAAAAGTAGCATAGAATACCATATCATCAGGCCTGTGTATGATTTTGTAGTGAACAAATTGGCTTGAATGGTTTATCACTTCAATATGAAACATATCCTTCTTCCAAACAACCCAGATTCTCCCCACTGGGTGGTCCTCTAGGTTAATAAAGGAGCCCCAACCCTCAAGCAGCTTGTTCCTCAACTCTCCATATGAACTATCTCTTATTTTATTTTCTAAGATAGCCATGACACCTATATTATATAAATTCAACAACCTTTTAACCTCTTTTTGTTTCAGGGGTTGGTTAAATCCCCTGGTGTTCCATGCTCCAATACTATCCATTAATGATGAGGGCTGTGGAATCCCTCTTATTCCCCTTTACCTGGCCTTTTCTTCTAGTCATAACTGGAGTCCATTGGTCTTCTTTTTGATCTTTCTCATTCTGCCCCTCCTGCTCCTTGTCCATCCTTTCTGGTTGAGTTTCTTTGACAACAGAAACATCCTCTTCCTCCTCACCACATTTATCTTTTAAAGCTTCTTTAACAGCTTTAGTTGCTATTCCTATGTTAGCTTCTGGAATTTTCCCTTCCTCTATCTGCTTCTTTAGCCTCAGGGCATCATCCACCTTTTCTATACCCATTTTGTGACTAAAAAGAAGGGAAACTCGTGTAGCACACAGCATACACTCCCATTTCAGATTTCTCACTCTCTCTAGGTTAGAACTTCTCTCTTGGCTCTCCCAAGTGGTGGTGGCTGCTAGGGTTTTGTTCTTCCCCATTTCTACTCATTTTTCTTCATTTATGGCCATGGAAGGCTAGACTTCTAGGGTTAATCCCTTTGGTATTGTATTATCTATTCTTGAGCTCTTGTTATTAATGCAATTTTGTTTTCTCTTCTCTATTTTCATGTTTATCAATGTGTAGTGGTTTGCTTAATTCCATTTCGTAGAGATAATACATGAATATAAATGCTTAATTTGTATTAACTCGTAAAAACTCCAATTCTAGTTTCTGATGCTTAATTAGAAGTTAGGGTTTGGAGTGACAACTAGATTTTCGCTTAGTATTTGGTTGTCACGAGTTGGACAGAGGAGAGGAGAGGAATCGATCTTTAGTGAGCTAGGATTGAGTAGTGTACGTAGCCAAAGGGGTTTACCCGCTTTTGTTTCTGATTTTGTTAGTTTTAATATTCTGTTTATGTTTTGTTCTTCACATATGTTACACACAAAAACCCCCCCATTTTAATGCACACTACGGGTTTGATACTTTGCCTAGACCGATATTCGCTGGGAAACAACCTAGGATCACCTTCCTGGTACTAAAGAATTAAACCCCTTTTATTTTGATCGGGTATGGCCTCGATCAGTGGAGTAATCGATTACCCCTTCTGGAATAATCGATTACTTGATGAACCTTGTAACCAGAGAGTAAGTAATCGATTAATTAGATTCATGTAATGGATTACTTCCTTGAACTGGTCATTTAAGTGACAATAATCGATTACTTGAAGCTGCTAATCGATTACCTTTTAATGCTGCAACTTTTATGAAAAAAAACCTGAGAGCAAGTAACCGATTAATCTGACCAAAGTAATCGATTACTCTTTTCAAAATTTTGAAAAACGTGCTGAAATCAATTTGATTCCCAGAATGATTTATTTCCTTTTCTAGATGATCACAATTCTGATTTGCAGCAGCTTCTTCTACCTTTTTAAAAAAACACACCATCACTCACATTCATTATTTTTTTTCTTTTCTCCTTCTCTCTTCTTGGCAAAAATTCTTTTGAGAAGAAAATCATCATCATCATCATCATATTGGTTTGATATTGAGTTTGCTTAAGGTTATCACTTGTCATAGGACTCCATTGTAGTATCTGCTCTATCAAGAGAACTTTATTGTTAGTTGCACACATTTCTTCGTGCAAATCCTTTTGATTGTAAAGGGTGTGACAACCTTAGATATTAAGGAGTGTTTTCCCTTAGGATTGAACGTGTGTCGCGTTCATAGGGTGAGTTAACCTTGTTGTATTGGGTAGCGCTATACGAACGGTGGGATTCCTAGTAGTTAGGCTATTTTGTTCGAGGTCCCGGGTGAACGGTGGGATTCCTAGTAGCTTGCGGGGCGCTCTGGATGTACTTGGGGACGCGTTGCGTCTTGGCTTAGTGAAAAGCTCAAGTGGGTCGCTTGAGGACTGGATGTAGGCATTGTTTTCCGAACCAAGATAAAAATCCCCGGTGCGATTTTCTCTATCCCTTATCCTTTTTATTTCCGCATATTTATTTTATGTTGATTATAACTTTTGCAGATAAAAGCTATTTTCACGTTTTAATCTATTTAGCGTGTGTTTTGCGTTTTTGTGTTTTATTTCTTCAATCACGCGTATAATAAGTTTTATCTAATAATAATAAATATTGTGTTTCGATTCTCTTAAAATCGTTTTTCATTCGTTCTTAAAGTCTTCCGCTCGTTTAATCTCTGTTAATCTTCCAAAGAACGTTTGCTACGATTGAATTTCAAAGTTTTTTATAAACACCCAATTCACGCCCCCTCTTGGGTGACTTTCGCCAATACCACCAATTATTCCAACAATTGGTATCAGAGCTTCGTGCTCTGGTAACAAGCTTAATCGCTTGAGTGAAAGATCCTTTGTGGTTTGGCTTATTGGGATTGTTTTTTTATTTTAAATGGAGGATTATTCATTCAATTATGCACCAATTTTCAATGGAGAAAATTATGCGTATTGGTGCTAGAATGAAGTTTTATTTGCAGTCAATTAATTATCATTTGTGGTTTATTGTGCAAAATGGTTTTGATTTAAACCCAAAAAATGTTTTAAACGAATTTGACAAAAAATGTCTTGCCTTAAATATTCAAGCTATGCAGATTTTAAGAAATGTCTTAAACGATGATGCATATGCTATGATCAAGGATTGTGTTAATGCTAAATGTATTTGGGATACTTTACACACATGCTATGCTACTGATGATCTTTTAGAAAGTGTAAGTGTTCACAGGTACAACCTGGAAACTCGGCTAGAGTCAAGTTCAAAGGATGAATTGACCATCTCCCATGATGAAGTTTTGAATGATGACACAAATAGCATGAGGAGCAATTTGTCAAATGAAGATGATGAGTTAGAAAGATTATATGAAGCATTCTTGGAATCTCACTTAGAATCAAGTTCTTCAGATGAGGAGTCTGTAGACAACAAAAGTGTACCATACTCATACACTCTCACGAGGTAACTATAATTGATTCTCGTTCCCAAAATCCTCATATTACTCATAATGATTTGAGAGATGATTTGAAAAATATTTCTTTGGAAAATAGCACCTCTACAAATATTGAAAATTGCAATTTTATTGAAAAATCAGTTGAGGTTGCTTCTTGTGATTCTCAGTGTATTTCAAAATCTGTTTGCTCCAACTCCTTAATTGACAATTCTGATAAGAATGTGGAAATTCAAAAGTCAGGTAAAGTAGCTATCAAATGTGATTCTGAATACAAGGATCATAAGCCTATGCTTTACAAAAATGATTTTAGAAAATTCAAAGCATCTCCCAAACCCATTGTTTGTAATTATTGTGGACGTTCGGGTCACATTTCTCATTTATGCTTTTATAAGAAAAATTATCATATGAGAAATGAAATGAAATGGGTTCCAATAACTTCTAAGGGATCCAAGCCTAATCCCCCTGGACCCAAAATGAGATGGGTACCAAAAGTTTCTCCTTGTAACAAGAATGTAGAAAATATTTTGCCCAAGGAAAAACCAAGAGGAAATCAAAGAGAGAATTACTTCAAAATGACTTGGTGGATATCTAAAGATAGATGGAGTGACCAAAAGAAGATAGCGTCAACAAGAACCAAAGCTTTAACTGAAAGAAATGAAAAATTCACCTTGATGAAAAATGAGAAAAGAAATTTATGGTCTAAGACAAAATCTTCATGGCACACAAAGATTGAGAAAAGGAAGCAATGGCCTAAGACAAAATCTTCATGGCACACAAAGTTTGAGAAAAGGAAGCAATGGCCTAAGACAAAATCTCCATGGCACACAAAGGTTGAGGTAAACAAGTCATATTCTTATTATAACCATGATTATTCAAGAGCATACTTTGACTATTCCAAGTTATATTAAATTTGAAAACAAATCATGTGTGGCAATTTTTTTTTAATCCTCTTGACACATGATTCAATACCTTGGAAAAGTGGAGTACCTTACTCATAGTGTGTTACTTAGTGCAAACTTGAATTTATTAAGTTGGCATCTAAGTACATATTATGATTGAACTTGATATAACTCATAGTTATAAAGGAGTATATGATCTTGTGTTCTACTCCTAATGTTCATATCTTTTACTTCAATAGCTCTTATTGTTTATTGTGATAAATTATCTAACTTGAGCGTTGGAGATATCCAGAACCATCTATTTTGCAGGAAACAGTGCTTCTAAAGGTAAGTTGACCACAAGCTAATGTCACTCATATTCCCTAGCATCAGAAAATCAATTCGTAGAATGCAATGAAGGTTGGTTATGCAGTGAAAGAGGAATTCTGGAAAATTATGCAGAAGTAATCGATTACTTTGCAACAGTAATCGATTACCCAGTGATTTTGTGCAACAGTTCTGATCAGTTATGGCAAAGTAATCGACTAGAAGGCTGTGTTTAATCGATTAAATCTGCAGCATCATGCAATCCGGCCATCAGAGGCAAATCGATTAAAGGGATTGAAGTAATCGATTAAATTCCAGAAAATAATCTATTAATACCAGCTCAGTAATCGATTAGAGGTGTTGCATCAAATTCTGACCAGAGGAGGCATAATCGATTAAAATCAAGTAATTAATCGATTAAATGAGGAAAGTAATCGATTAAACCACTGCTAGTAATCGATTACCAGCCCAGTTCTGAAAAAAAAGGGAAAATAGAAGAACTCGTGTGGACCATGGGCCTTGACCCGTTTTGACAATGTGGACCTCTCCTTGACTTTAAACCCTAGCCACATATCCTCACTCACTCTCTCTCTCTCCTTCCTACACAAAAATCACGCCTCTTCCTTCCTTCTTCCACGATACTCCCTTCTTCTTCCTTCATCTTCTATTTCTTCTTCCTCCATCATCAACCTCCATAGCCTCTTACATAAAACCTCCACCTCTATCTCTCATAGTCTCTCTTTTTTTTAAAACCTTCTCCTTCTTCCTCCTTCCCTCAAAACCGAACCTCTATCTCTTCTCCTCTCCCACTCGGTTTCTCTCTCCTCTCTTCCACCAACCACCATTAAAACACCATTGTTAAAACCTTCATAACCACCATAACCTTCTTCCTAGCAAGTCCTTGGTTCACTGGTTCTTTGGTTTTCAAGGGTGCAACTCGGTTCATTATCTCTCTTCTCTCCGGTTCATCTGGTTCAGTGAAGAAATCGGTTCAGTACCCCCTGGTTGCCATCTCGGTTCTGCTTGGTTCAGTGCTCCCTGGTTTTTCTTGCGGTTTAGTTGTCTGGTTCAGTGAGTATATGGTTGCCTTGGATCTGGTTCAGCTTCGGTTCATTGGCATTCCGGTTCAGAGTATTGGGTCAGTGTTTCTTCTGCTAGTGGTTCAGTGTTTTCTCCGGTTCAGGTTGGTCAGTGTCTTTCCTCTCTGTTATGGCTCAGTTCTGCTACTCTGTGATATTCTCTATTGGCTACCGAATCCTAGTTGAATTGTTGAATCTTTTGAATTTAGTAGTGCATGGTACTGTGTTGATAGCACTCTTATTACTTTGAGCAACCTGGAATATTCATTTGGTCTGTTTAGTTTTGTGCTGAAGAATCTGTATTTGCTGGATTATCTGTGCAACATTAAGTTGATTAGTTTGGCTGGTTCAGAATCTACCCTTGTTTGAGATTATCTGAATTTGTGTGATCATGTCTACTCGTCGTACAAAAAGAAGAGCTATTATTGATGAATCTGATGATGATGAGCCATCAACTCCAGTTTTCAGAGTCGAGCTCAAACTTCGTCCAGTCGTGCTGCTAGGCCATCGAGACCTAGACAAAGTGACGCCGGTTGTGACACCCTCGTTTATATCTTGAAAATAATAAATATTTCCAAATATAGAATACTTGCTATCCAAAAATTGGGTCTAGAAAATTTTTCTTTTTTAACTTATACTTGCTCAATTATAAACACATTTAACCTTAACGAATAATTTGAATTCGGCTTAATAGCAAAGTAGCAAGTATCAAAGTAGCAAGTATCAAAGTCGAGATAGCAAGTTTTAGTGAAACATATACATCACTAGCTGCTCAAAATAAACCTCACTCTAAGACCTCTCAAAAATATGTACAATATATAACATAGTCAAAATAGAAGTCCCAGAGTAGGTCATCCATGTCGTCAGCAGCTCTATCCCTAGACCTAGGATCCAAAACATCTATGCTATGCAAGCTCCTAGGACCCAGCAGGTCCACCTCGACTAGAAACAGTAGGCTCGACAGGCACCTCCTCCTCGTCCTCATCCTCAACGAGATCCTCCTCAACCTCGCCTGACTTTGAAGAGACCCCACCACTGGGCCTAGGATCTGCAGAAGCAGTCCTCTCAAAGTCAGCCGGAGCAGGAGAAGGAGTCTCCTCAGTGACAACTCTATGTGAAGACGGATGAGTACGAGTGGCAGATCTAAAACGAAAACTATGAAATCGACGCACTGGTCGAGCCGGGGGTGGTCCTCTATATGAGTAAAAGGGTGGAACATGCATAGTATAAACTATCGAGATCCTAAACCTACGAGGTCGCACCCAAACCAAAGGGTTAGGGTGGTAGAGAGTAATCTCCACCTCCCCCTCAAGGGTGGCTCGGTGCTCCTCGTAAGTCCATATACCACTAGGGATAGGGCGTATCTCGCTGCAGGCTAGGTATCTGGCCATCACCTAAACAGGGCATAGGGGGTAAGTATAGACATATACATAATCAATAAAGACTAAAATACAAACACAAGTATATCATGGACAGAAAATAATGCAAGTACATATGAGCACACCAATTTTCAACATTATATCTCTTATAATGCAGGTGGCATGATGCATGATTTCCATCCACAACTGAGGCCTCCAATACTAGTCCATCTCGGACGTCCATCCAATACACCAATGTGTTCCTACAACACTAACATACGTTCCCAGAACGTATGACAAACCATACTTGGACAAACAAGCATCACTCCCAGAGTGTGCATTACGTTCCCAGAACGCATACAAAAACCATGTCCCAGACACTGGCCACATTCCCAGAATGTGTCATCAAGTAGGTTACATCAATTCGGTACTCCCAGAGTACCCTCCTCATATTCCCAGAATATAACAATCGTTTCTTGCCAACCTATTTTCCATTCTCCATGAATGAATGCACAATTACTAAGGTTGGTTTTTATCTTTAATTTAATTATTGTGATTTAGAAATATCTCAAATTCTCTTTTGAATGATTGATTTGAGGTATAACCCTTGGCATGAAAATTCATCCTTGAATTAACTTAAAAACATGCCATTAGACTTGGATTGGGAAAAACTTAACCAATGGTATCAAAATTTTCACTTTAAAGACTTAACTTTTATTTTTCAGTTTCATGTACTAACCGGTTACAGTTTCAGACTAACCGGTTAGAATTACAGACCTAAACCTACTAACCATTGAAATTCAGAAAATCCTTTTCTTGAATTCTCTACCCAATCCATAAACAGAGTCTCAGCATTATTATATACCTCAAACCCCACTGATTTCATCATCCAAAAGTCTAAATCACAATCCAATTTCCAATTAAGCATAATTTCCACTTGAAATTATCTTTTAACCATAAGGCATTGACTCATCCATTTCAATCTGAAACAAACAGTGTTCATAGACCTGATTTTAGATTGATTTCAAATGAAATTAGAGTATAGACTTGAGTGTAAATGGTAAGAACACTGGGCCAATTTCAGAAAATCATTTTCTTGAAAATCTGAAAATATCTAACCGGTTATAGGTTCAAAATAACCGGTTAGATTATGTAGTATGTACACTGCAAAAAGGGATTTTGCATACCATTTTCTACCATACTCAAATCTAACCAATTTCAATCATAAAAAGAGTTCACATACCTTAATATAAACATGTTTAACCACAAAAACATATTCATTTTGCATGCATTCAATTGAGAGCATCAATTTGCATATAACTCAACATAAACACAACTTGATATCACAAAACTCATAATAAGCATTTAGATTCTGTTTCAACCATCAAAATCACTTGCATGCATACTACCAAACTTGCTCAAAAAGAATTGAGCTGCAGAAATGGCCTCCAAGCCTTTTAACATATTTACATAATGCCCTTTTGAGTCTTTGTTGACTCAAATCCTAAAACACATAATTTTAGCCTTAATATAGTATAAGGTAAACTTCTCCCATACCTTAAGATAGTGTTTGATGAGTGTAATCACTGACTTTTGCAAGAAATCCACAAGGACCTCAAACTCTGTCCTTAGCCAACATAGGTTCAACATGGTTCAAAAACCAGAGATTTTGGTGCATGAAAAGGTCATATAATTTGGGGAAAATGGTTAGGACTTCTTGTATGCAACATGCACTAAAGAAACAAAGTGATTTGAGGTCCAAAGAGTGCTTGAGATTACCAAAATCGAAGCTCAAAGACAGCTCCACGAAGTTGAAACAGAGATGACAGGTTCACAGCCTCAACTTCATGGTTTGATTTCTCCTCGCTCAGGAACTCCCAACTCACAAACTTTATATCTATGTAAAGCCCTTGATTAAAACCTCTACAATAGTGTATCACTCAAATCCTAACTCACATGCACTACGAAGAATCGAAAGGACGAATTCAGGAACCCTAAGAACAGAGTTTCAACACTTAACTCAGAAGATCAACCCAAATTCATCAACAATTCAGGTTTTTATAGAGAAATCAAGCTTGCATGCATGAGGACGCGTGTTTCCCACTAATCCTGGGCTGAATTCGTGGCAAAATCGTGGATTAATCAAGTGATTACTCATCAAAACGCACTAACCCAGTTTCTGGGTTCATCGACTAACCGGTTACAGGGCACATCTAACCGGTTACATTAGTGTAAAATTTAAAAATTAATACTTTTAAAACCTTTCCCTCCAAGAACCTTTCTAATATTACATTTAGGTCCTCACCCAAGGACTAAAATGCAATATCTATATTTCTGTATATACTTATCATATAAAAATACCTTCACCTATTTTTATATTTCAAGGCTAATTAAACACAACCATAAACTTGGAAAATTTATATAATAAAACTTTATTTATTATTAATTTCCTTATAATCCGGAAGACGAAAATTAGGGGTGTTACACCGGTACTTCTGCTCCACCTCCTCTAGTTCATCAACCCGTTGCTCTAGAGAAGTTGAATCGTTGTTCTCGAATCCGACTCAGATTATGGATTATGAAAAATACTTTGCAGCATGCTCAGTGATCTCTCCAAGATTTTTAGATGTTGAAACCTTTGACGGCGAAGATTGCAACCTTCCTGCAGTAGTGCTACTAAAAGAAAAGGGGTTATTTGAATTTAGCACTATTGGAGGCGATTTTTATGAAGACTCGGTCAGGGTCTTCTACACCAATCTCATTTGGAATTCTAATGAAAAGGTTCTATATTCTGAAGTTAAGGGGAGAAGCATAAAAATCAGTTTGAGCACATGGATAAACATTACTCATTTGCCCCTGGATGGAATAACTTATACTGGTTCTAGCTCAGATAGCCTTTGGGGAGATGAATATGATAAGAAGTCCGCAAAAGAAGAATTTATAGATGATCGGATTCCTACTGGAAAGGTCTTGACATTGGGAAATCTGAAGTTTGAGTATCGGGTGCTGCACTTCATCCTGAATCGTTGTATGATTCCGAGGCAAGGTAACTATTTCAGGCTGCTGGATTCGGATTATATCATCTTGTGGGCTTGGTTTCACGACAAACCCATCAATTGGGGTTGGTTTGTCTTGAACCATATGATTGAGACTGCTGGGAAAGTTCGTAGGTCAATTGATAAGGATATGAAGCTGAAGACAACCAAACTTCCATATGCAACCTTAATCACCAATATCCTCAGACGTTTCCGGATTCCTCTTAATGGTGAAGCTAGGACTACTTCTAATGCTGATATGCGCATGGATACCAAATTCTTGGGAAACATGGGATGGGTAAACATGCAAGATCGAGGTTGGATGCCAAAAGCTCATCGACGAGAGCGCAAGTCTAATCACAATTATAACCCCGATGATGAGGAAGAACAGCAGCAGCAGCAACATCAAGATGATGCACCAGCTCATGATCCTGACTTCACACCGCTACAAGCTATTTATCCTCATGATCATATACCTCCGTACATGCAACTCTTCATGGACGATGTTAGAGGATATATGTAACACCCCGATCTGGCAACTTGAAAACTTTAATCATTTTGGACGAAAATTGGGGCCATTTTTTTAGGGAGTAGTGCACAAAATGAGAACACTTCTATTTTTCAAAACATAATTGTATAGAAAACTCATGTTCTCATATTGAACCAACTCTTCCAAGTCCCAAACCGGCATGTCACATGACACTACGCTTCGAAACTCAATTTCCAAAAACATCAGGTACTTAAAATAGCCCATCTGATTTTTTTGTCAAAGTACCAATACAAAGATCAATTTGTTGGGGTTACATCAGGACCATTAGGTTGCTAAGAACTCGTAGTGGGGATACATACTCAAAAGGGGGATTTACCTAAACATCTAGTTATAATTTCCCTAATCTAACTTGGTAAGCTTGCGGTACCACTCATCATCATCCGCAAGAAGATCTTCTGGAGTAAAGATCCAACTCCCATCAGTGTAGTATTCTTCTGGATCATCTCTGTCGGGCCAGAGGTCGGGATCTTCCTCCTCATCCTCATCAGCAATCTCCTCCTCAGAATCATCATGTCCATCCTCTTCTTCTTCTTCTTCGGCTACCTCCTCCTCTTCCTCTAGATCCACTCGTCGACACGGAATCTCATCAAAATCATCCTGTAGACTGACGTAGTGCTATTATTACCTCTTCGGGGAGTCGCTCCGATCTCCCGCAGTTGCTGATATCGCACCATGTTGGCCATCTAGACTCCATACAAATTTTATACAAGAAAGGATAGATAGAGTAGAGAGAGTGAGCAACCCAACACGGTAATGTCGACTATGTGGGATTACACTAGGTAAATATTAAGACAAAATAAATATAGAGGCAAACATAAATCCAACAATAGCATAAGGTAAATCAAGACCACATATATATCCATCATAATGTACACATACATAATCAATCTTCACCATGATACTTTTCTTCCATTCTCTCTCATTCCTCAAACCCATCAAATGCATCACAGGTACTCATATCATTTCCCATACATAAATCCTATCCATCACTTGAGGCGAACATCATCATCAATATTATCTTTATTAACATTACACCTATCTTTTGGAACATCTGGGTTATTTAAGTCTTATTAATTCGATTAGCATCAATGATGAGGGGGAAACATCATTGTGCTCGCACACGTCTACATCTCCTCGGTTCACCACCCAACCTAGTCGGAAGCAAACAGGAGTACAGGACCTTTACCACGCGGGCACGACAGCTGTCAACAACAAATGGCTCCAAGCCAGGAGGTCTCAACCTCAATCACATATAATATCAATCAGGCTCACTGTCTCACAGAGGCAAAACACAATGCCCCGTTCCAGTCCCTCTCACTGTTCTCGATTTGCAATCTAGGGGGCGACAGTACTTATTCTAGTTTCGAAAGCAGAACGTGCCACGGCATTAGACCCAGTCCCCACCACGTTAGTGCGCCACTTGTGGGATTGTTCCACGTAGAAAAGTACTCTAGACTTCTTGACGTATCACCGTCATCGTCCTCCCCTAATGCAATCTCGTCCTAAGTATCCGCAGATACTTATCGTTCCTTCCTCTCCACTACTTCGATTCGACACTCGTACCTCACCGCAGTTGTTAATGTCTTTTAAGATCTTCTAAAGAGTTTTAATTACGGCTTAGTCCTAATGATCGGTTCATCCTTAGTACACCCTTCAATGAAACCCGATCGCTAATCGTTCGCATCTAATCCCCCTAAATCTCATATAGTATCACGTGAATCATCGCAACATCAATGCATCGTCTTTCTCTTTCTCAAATCACAGAAACATTGGTTCTCATCAATATGAGCAACACCATCTTAGATCAACTTGTAACTCAGCACATCATCGTTGTCCTCGTCGTCAGCTGTGGATCAATAGCATCCTCCACATTCTTTACTTCTATAACTCAGCAGCGTCATTAGCATATTTTCCGATCAGCTCGGCCTCGTAGCATTATTAGTTCCATTCCTCATCACCACGCTTCCGCTCGCTTACATTCCTCATAGTCATCTTAGCATCTTCTCCTCTACTAATAACGTCTTTCACATCTATCGTTTTCGTCTCTTATTTCTTTGATTACTACTTTATACTTTTAGCCATTATGGCTTACTCACACGGTTCTCAACCATATCATCTTAAATAACAATTAAACAATTCTCAGAATAATTAAATGGCACAGTATGAACAATCATAAAACATATCATCATTTTCATAAACCAATCTCAGTCGTTCGGGTGGATAGCTAAACCAATCAAACAAGCGCTATCACATACACCACTACGCTAAATGAAATTGGAGTCCAATCTTTGAGATGATTGGACGCCTTAATATGTTACCTAATTACCACGGCGTCTTAAGGGAATGCCCCTCTCTCACCTCGATGACGAACGTCCTAATGCGCTCCACGCTCTCTTGATCATCTCTCCTCGCCTCATGTCCTCACATCCTTCGTTCAACTAAGACATTTTCTCGTGCATTAGAAATGATTTCGATACGTTCTTTTAATTTTTTTTGAAAACAATTTCTCTTTTGAAAACTTGTTATCATGGTCTAAGGCTTTCAAAATTCAATTTAAATTTATGATGTAAACAGTTCTTGGGAATAACGTTTGGAAATAACTTAAAAATAAATTTCCTTTCATTATTAAAATAAAATTGGAAACATTTATGTTATGAAAATACAATCCTTAAAATACTTTTCAGAATGTAAGGAGTAAAAGATAAAACTCTAGGATCACACAAATTAGTTCATCAAATTCCAAAACATTCATTATTTACTCACGGCAATACACTCTTAGGCTAAGGGAGATTAACTACTTGAATTAACACAAACACATAAGTTTGATCATGCACAGGAAGGTAAATTTAAACTTGATTTCTTAATTATAACAAGAACCGAATTGCATGTAATCAACATTTCTTAATTATCAACAATTCTAAACCTTGAGATCATACTAGAAATATCATGAGAACCAATTCAATTAACCTCACTTACTCCTAATTCCCTAAACCAAAAAGAGCAAGAGAAATTCACACATCATGGCATTGAACATATAGTAACATAATCATGGAATAAAGTCACTTTCATAAGTCATTTAAGAAGGAAAATCATTCTAAGCATCCAAACATGCACCAACCGAATCACTCAAACAAAATATTATAAAATATATCAAATCACCAAGATCACAAAACAATGAAATCATCCCATTTATTTTAAGACTAAACCGTGAGCATCATGCAACAAGTTCCATTTCATTTTTCTTAACTCCATTCAAGAAAACAAGTAAGACCACAAATCATCTTATGCATGTAGCTTTATGCTCCTAGATAAGGTCAATCCTAGTCTATATGTAATCTAAAGGATGATTAGGCACACTCCCCTATACACTTATCTCAAAACCGAATATTGACATGCATAGGGCAAGAATCTTAGTTCACTTTTTTTTTAAAAATACAAGAATGGCATGCATGAGCTTAAGACCACCATATCTTCCTTTAAAACCTACATGTACCTAAAATCATGCACTAAAACAATTTTATCACTTATGGCCGAATGGCCTTCTCATCAACATAACAAACACAAAACAAACGTTTAAATCAAATCATGCCCATAAAAGAAAAATCAATTTAAAGACCATTACCCTATTATTTCTTCTAGATCGTAACACACATAGAAGGGAAACTTAGTTTCTTTCCTTGAAAAGTGACATGCAAACCTCAAGGTCCTAATTTGGGTCAACACATATGGATTAAAACATACACATATATGAAATCAACCAAAAATCACCACAAATCAACATGCAAAGCTAAAAATCCTTATTTTCTTCTCAATTAAACTTAGATCATGAAATTGTTAATCAAACATTCACATAAACACATAGATCACGGTTTGAGCACAAGAGATCAACATGCAAGGCATAAATTCTTCACTTTGTTATCAATCAAACCTAGATCATAAATCATTCACCAAGTTCTTTAAATAAAAACCTCATAGGTCACGGTTTTGGAATAAGGAATCAACATTCAAAGGGGTTTTATTTTAGTTTTCATAAAAATCTCAAGTAGTTATTTAGTTCCATTAGAAATTTGTTTAGAAAAATCATCAAGATCTACCTAAAGAAAGCCATAACCGAATCATATAGAGTCCATGAGTTCACATATTTACAAACCAATGTAAAAGTCCATAGAAAAATCTAAACTACCTTCACACTCATCTCTCAAGCTATGGAAATAAACATGAAATGAAAAGAGAAGAAAGAAAAATTACAAAGCCAAAAGAAAATTCTAACTCTCATGATTCTACCCTTTAATCTTCGATGTAACCTACCAAAAGAGTTGATCTCCTACTTTAAGGTCCTTGATCTTCAAAGGAAGTTCTAGTCTTGGCCTAAGTCTCCTTCTTCCTCCCTCTTGTCTCCCACGGCCACTCTCTATTTCTATTTCTTCTAAGGGTGTGTTGGTCCCTTAGAAAGTGTTTTGGTTTGTTGGTGAATGAAATGAAAGAAAGTGAAGAAATGAATCAAGGCTTGGTTGATTTAAGGGCACGAAGTTGCCTTCTTTGCCCTTGGTGTGGGTTTCGGCCAAAGCACCAAATAGAAGGGCAAAATTGGGTTTCTAAAAGTTTGCATGGCAAGGGTTGAGTCAAGGGAACAAAATGCATAGTCTAGGGCTTAGGTCTCATCATCATAGTCATGTCAAGGCCACTATTTTCTTCTTGCATGGTACACTTGGTAGCTTCTAAGCTTGCCAAGGATTTTCCTTACCCCATAATTCAAACACCTACCCCAAACACACACACATCACCACCGTAGCATCACACATGCACACACTTCATGCAATTTCAAATTTTATTTTCCATGCTTTTACTTCTAAAATGCATTAAAATCATGAATTTCAAGGATCATATGCACACGCACACACATAGGACCGTAGCATTATTCACACACACATACACATGTATTTATTTTCCAAGCAACATTCACATATTGAATCAAACATATATCATGTTGAGCATATAGCATAAATTGATTTCATGTCATGGTAATTTATTTAATTTTCCTACAAGAACATATTATTTTCGTTATAAATAAAACTTAGGCTATTTCAAAGTAAAACAATTATCTACACATAACACACACATAGTTAAAATATATATATAAATGACCTTTAAAAATCAAACTTTTTATACAATAAGGAGTTTCCAAAAGACTATTGAAATCTCTTATCTTCAAAAATCACATTTTCTTAAAATTCGTCCTCCCAAGATTTTCAAAACAAATTTGTAAATGAATCCAGAAAATTCAAGAGATCACAATTTCAAAGTTCTTGAATCCAAAATGCAAATTTATTTCATAAAGAAATCATCTCTTCAGAAAATCCTTTTTAGAAAATAAAATTTAAACGTTTACTTTTAGCGAATTCGTTTATGCACGCACGAGAAAATGCGGGGTGTTACATTCTCCCCAACTTAAGGATTTATCGTCCCCGAGAAATACCGAGCGAGCTTGGACCATGGGCGCATCATTCCTTTGAATAATCTCTTTACTCTTGAACTACAATCTTCGTTGCAACATCCACGATCAGGTACTATTCGTCTATCGTCCTTTCGGCCATGCAGACTGATTACTTTTGCAAATGATCTCACAGGGCATTCTGGTTAGTTAACGGACTGGGGTATGAACAACATGATTCTATGGAAGCAAAGGTCAAGGAGGGTTAAGATATCCGAGTAATGTCCAAACATAACAGGGTTACACTCTTTGGGCTAAGGTTCCACTACCTCGCAGAATTATAGTCTTCCTTATCCGCTCAAGCCGAGTCAAGCTATTTCCTAAAATTTCACATTTCCACTTGCTCCCCAACTTAAATTAGTCATATTCCTTCACATCACCTCTTGACTACGACCGATCCCTTGAAACTTTCGATTTTCACCGTACCTCAACCTGTTTGACACAATTTTCTGCCACTCAACCTAGTCTTTTACCTTCTCATATTCATGTCCTTACGCTACCCTGTTAAACTCCTACGGTTACTATCTCATCTCCCTTCCTTCCTTGGCTGTCCTTAATCCTCAAGAAATACACACTATTTCATTTCCCATTCTTAAACAGGTTATCATACCACTAAGACATTCTAAACCTTTATTAAACATTTTTTTTATTCACCACTGGTTCTAATCCATCAAGTTCTTTCCTTAAAACATCAAGTCCTAATTCTTCAACCTAACTTTGGGTCACTCCTAAGGATTCTACTCATAAGGTCCACCGCTCCATTGATTCAACCCTACCATATTATCACCTAGTCTCCTCCATTTAACCACTCTCCTTCCATAATTCCAGACACTTAGGACCTCAGGTTCTGAATAATCTCTCAAATTCCTTCTTATCTTACCACCTTCTAGACCAATATTCAGACTTATCCGCTCTCTACTCCTACTTCCTACTTATTTTAAACAACTCACCACTTCCTATGACTCCAAGGGTACTCCTATCTTCCCTAAGATTCACACTCACTTTATTCACATCAATTGTTCCTCAATTTCCTAGACACTTACGATCCTTATCTTACCTTACTCCACCATCCTCTGCCCACTCTTAGAACACCTGTATGTCGGATGCCGGATATCAGGGTTCAACACTTTCAATCAAAACTTCTTGGGAGAAACAAACATGGGGTCATGATCAAAGAGAAAAGTTTAGGCTTATCAACTGATCAAGTTCTCTTGACAAAACAAGGGCTGAGTATCTTTGGAGGTTAGGCTAGCTCAAACGTCTTGCCAAAGCAACTTGACAAAATTAGGGGTTCTTCACATGAAAGTTTCCAATAGAAGAAGAGTTCTAATCACAAGACAAGATCTCGGGTCAATAGCTCAAAGATGTTCTCAAAAAGAAGTTCTCGTCAAAAGAAGTTCAACAAGAAGGGTTTGGATTACCGATTAACGTCATAGAATGGCACTGGACACTGCTCCCAGACGCTGTTGCAGGCGAGTCAGGACATCTTCCAAAAATACTTCAACATATCCTTAGCGTTCCTATGCTCACTTATTGCTACCTTACTACTAACGCAAACTCAAAGTTACATGGTAGAGTATGTAAGTCCACACACAAGAGTTCTTAAAGCAACCTCGCACTGATACCACTTCTGTAACACCCCGATCTGGCAACTTGAAAACTTTAATCATTTTGGACGAAAATTGGGGCCATTTTTTTAGGGAGTAGTGCACAAAATGAGAACACTTCTATTTTTCAAAACATAATTGTATAGCAAACTCATGTTCTCATATTGAACCAACTCTTCCAAGTCCCAAAGCGGAATGTCACATGACACTACGCTTCGAAACTCAATTTCCAAAAACATCAGGTACTTAAAATAGCCCATGTGATTGTTTTGTCAAAGTACCAATACAAAGATCAATTTGTTGGGGTTACATCAGGACCATTAGGTTGCTAAGAACTCGTAGTGGGGATACATACTCAAAAGGGGGATTTACCTAAACATCTAGTTATAATTTCCCTAATCTAACTTGGCAAGCTTGCGGTACCACACGTCATCATCGGCCAGAAGATCTTCTGGAGTAAAGATCCAACTCCCATCACTGTAGTATTCTTCTGGGTCATCTCTGTCGGGCCAGAGGTCGGGATCTTCCTCCTCATCCTCATCAGCAATCTCCTCCTCAGAATCATCATGTCCATCCTCCTCTTCTTCTTCTTCGGCTACCTCCTCTTCTTCCTCTAGATCCACTCGTCGACGCGGAATCTCATCAAAAACATCTTGTAGACTGACGTAGTGCTATTATTACCTCTTCGGGGAGTCGCTCCGAGCTCCCGCAGTTGCTGATATCGCACCATGTTGGCCATCTAGACTCCATACAAATTTTATACAAGAAAGGATAGATAGAGTAGAGAGAGTGAGAAACCCAACACGGCAATGTCGACTATGTGGGATTACACTAGGTAAATATTAAGACAAAATAAATATAGAGGCAAACATAAATCCAACAATAGCATAAGGTAAATCAAGACCACATATATATCCATCATAATGTACACATACATAATCAATCTTCACCATGATACTTTTATTCCATTCTCTCTCATTCCTCAAACCCATCAAATGCATCACAGGTACTCATATCATTTCCCATACATAAATCCTATCCATCACTTGAGGCGAACATCATCATCAATATTATCTTTATTAACATTACACCTATCTTTTGGAACATCTGGGTTATTTAAGTCTTATTAATTCGATTAGCATCAATGATGAGGGGGAAACATCATTGTGCTCGCACACGTCTACATCTCCTCGGTTCACCACCCAACCTAGTCGGAAGCAAACAGGAGTATAGGACCTTTACCACGCGGGCACGACAGCTGTCAACAACAAATGGCTCCAAGCCAGGAGATCTCAACCTCAATCACATATAATATCAATCAGGCTCACTGTCTCACAGTGGCAAAACACAATGCCCCGTTCCAGTCCCTCTCACTGTTCTCAATTTGCAATCTAGGGGGCGACAGTACTCATTCTAGTTTCGAAAGCAAAACGTGCCACGGCATTAGACCCAGTCCCCACCACGTTAGTGCGCCACTTGTGGGATTGTTCCACGTAGAAAAGTACTCTAGACTTCTTGACATATCACCGTCATCGTCCTCCCCTAATGCAATCTCGTCCTAAGTATCCGTAGATACTTATCGTTCCTTCCTCTCCACTACTTCGATTCGACACTCGTACCTCACCGCAGTTGTTAATGTCTTTTAAGATCTTCTAAAGAGTTTTAATTACGGCTTAGTCCTAATGATCGGTTCATCCTTAGTACAACCCTTCAATGAAACCCGATCGCTAATCGTTCGCATCTAATCCCCCTAAATCTCATATAGTATCACGTGAATCATCGCAACATCAATGCATCGTCTTTCTCTTTCTCAAATCACAGCAACATTGGTTCTCATCGATATGAGCAACACCATCTCAGATCAACTTGTAACTCAGCACATCATCGTTGTCCTCGTCGTCAGCTGTGGATCAATAGCATCCTCCACATTCTTTACTTCTATAACTCAGCAGCGTCATTAGCATATTTTCCGATCAGCTCGGCCTCGTAGCATTATTAGTTCCATTCCTCATCACCACGCTTCCGCTCGCTTACATTCCTCATAGTCATCTTAGCATCTTCTCCTCTACTAATAACGTCTTTCACATCTATCGTTTTCGTCTCTTATTTCTTTGATTACTACTTTATACTTTTAGCCATTATGGCTTACTCACTGATCGAGGCCGTACCCGATACAAATAAAAATAGTTTAAATATAGTACTAGGAAGTGACTCCTAGGTCGTCTCCCAAGGAATATCTTATCAAGCAAAAGGTCGAACACATAGTATGCATAGAAAACAGGGGGTGATTTTTTTTTTGTATTGAATATTGAATAATTGAAATCAAAACAGAATTAAATCAAAACGAAGAAACAGATAAGGAAAAGCGGATAAACCCCTTTGGCTCGCGTTCACAACTCTATCATCGGTCACAAAAGATCAATTTTTTTCCTCTTCACTGTCCAACTCGTGAGAATTAAATACTAAGCGAAAATTCAATTCTCACCCCAAAACCCAAACCTCTAATTAAGCATTAAAAGCCAAAGCATGAAGTTTTTACGAGTTTACATAAATTAAGCATTCATACACATGGATTATCTTTATAGAATGGAACTAAGCGAACCATAACATATCAATAAGCATGAAAACAGTGAATAAAAACGAAATAGCATTAAGAACAGAACCTCAAGAGTATGTGATACATTACCAAAGGGATTTAACCTAAGAGTTTAGCCTTCCATGAAGAAAAATACCAAAAAAACGTGTAGAAAAGGGAAGAGAGAGAAACCCTAGCAGCCACCACAAGCTTGGAGAGCAAAACTAAGCCTTCTCTATGAGAGAGAATGTAAAAAACGTGAATGGAAGCTCTCTCCTAGGGTTTACACGAATTTGGCTTTTTAAATCACAAAACGGGCCTAAATCATGGGCCCAAATCCTAAGGAAAGTTTATCTCTAAATTAAATCTAAAAATATCTTATAGATAAAATCTAAATCTTAAAAGATATAACTAAATCTCAACTAATCCTAAAGATAGATTACAATCTTCACTTCATCATATATCTTCTCTTCCAAAAATAAATCTTCATTCCCAAAATGTCCAAAAAGCCCTTGTGCCAAATATGACCTGAAAATAGAAATAGAATTAATTAGGCTAAATAATCCCAAATTAAACAATATTCAGAATATTAGTCCATTAAATTCTAAATCACTAAATCAAGCTAAACAATGTCAAATGGGCAACAAGTATCAATAATAGGAGTAAAATAATGCAAGGAATAATGGGAAATAAAATGCTCATCAAATACCCCCACACTTATCCTTTTGCACTCCTGGGCAAACCTAAGAATTAGGACGGAGAAAATCAATATGCACCAAAGTGAATCATGTAACAAGATTACTAAAACTAAAGAATGCAAACCTAAGAGATTACATACTTCACAATGAATTCTAGGAAATGCAAAGAAATGGGCAAAATCGAGCACACGAAGAAAATAAGGACCAAAGAATCAAGGCATTCATGAACATCATCCAATTATTTCAAATATGCAAAGAAAACCAATGACATCAAGAGGGTAGTCACAAAGATGATAGAAACTCACAAGGATCACTCAATAGTGTTTACACTCAAGTGTTTAAGGTTAATCAGTGTTTACACTCAAGGCACATCATGAAAAACAAACACAACCATAGGCTTGACAAGCCTCTAACATCAACAATCAACACACATGCACATTAAGATCAAAAGGTCTTTTCAGGGTTGTAATGGGGCCAAGGACAAGGTAGGATAAAAATATGGGAAATGTAGCTAAAACCCAGGGAATAGAGGAGCAATGGGGAACAAGTAAAAAAAAATAAGCACAATCCACCCCAGAATGAAATGGTAAACATAACAACAACCTCTAATTCCAATCCTCCATGCCTCAATCAACCTTTTATTCCATTTTTTTTCTTCTTTTTTTTTCTTCCTCTTTTTTTTTCTTTTTTTTTCTCTTTTTTTTTTTTTGAATTGCATTACATTGCAGAACTTCATGAACGAAAGAAAAGAAGAAACAATAAAAATGGCATAATGAGATAAAGCCATAATTACATCACCGACCATAGAGGCAAAACCCAGAACTCACAAGAGATGAAGAACAAAGCACCATCGCTTACTTAATACCCATTCCCAAAACAATTCCAAAGCTCCAACATTCCCTAAGGTTAGGACAATCATGGTTTTTCAGTCATAGGCTTGTAATGAGCTAAAGAACAAAGAAAAGGGATATAAAGGCTCAAAGGGGCTTTCAAAGGATAAATTCATTCAAGGTAGGCTCATATGGCTAGTGGCTTATTCAAGAAAAAAAACAATGCCTAAATCATTTCAAAATGTGCATGGGAATATCAAGTATCAACAAGAGTCAAGTCAAGTTCTAGAGTGCAAGTAATCCAGAGTGCAATCACACATGAAAGAAAAATTAGGTGGCATATATAGCAATCCACCCACAATTAAGGCTCAAATCCTCACAAAAGGGACAATTCTATCACAGTGTTACCACCTCTTAATTATCAAAAGCAACTTTACACACAGAAATGCATGAATTCAGACACAAGATACCAAGACTCTACTAAAATGAAGCAAAAACATGCAAGAAAATGCCCAAAACTTAGCAAAACCTAAATAATCAAAGCAAAAATATGCAACCTAAACTACTCTCCCCCCACACTTAAATCACACATTGTCCTAAATGGAACACAAATAGCAGAATCAGACTGATATAGACAAGTGCAATAAAAAGAGTAAGGAAGGAGAAAAGAAGACTCCCGAAATCATGGTGGGTCAAAAATGGGGTCGACCAATGAGGCCTCCTCCACAGGTGCATCATCCAAAGAAGGGGAGGTTAGGAAAGGCTTGAGTCGGTGGCCATTGACTTTGAAGCTCTTGTCTGTGGACTCACTCTTGATCTCCACAGTGCCATAAGGAAACACCTGGGTGACTACAAACGGTCCAATCCATTTAGAGCGGAGCTTTCCACTCATGAGTCCAAGCCTAGAGTTGTAGAGCAACACTTTTTGACCAACCAAGAACTCCTTTCTGCAAATTGAGCTATCATGGAGCTTCTTGGTCTTCTCTTTGTAGAACTTGGAGTTCTCATAGGCCTCCAAACAGATCTCATCTAGCTCACTCAACTGCAGCTTCCTCTCCTCACCCGCTTGATCAAGAGCTAAGTTACATTGCTTCACAGCCCAATATGCACGGTGCTCTATCTCCACAGGCAGGTGGCATGCCTTACCAAAAACAACCCGATAAGGTGACATCCCTATGGGTGCCTTGTAAGCAGTCCGATGGGCCCATAGAGCATCCTCCAATCGTGTGCTCCAATCCTTTCTATTAGGCTTCACCATCTTCTCCAAAATCCGCTTGATCTCTCTGTTTGAAATCTCAGCTTGCCCATTGGTTTGGGGGTGATATGGTGTAGAAACTTTGTGCACAACCCCATACTTCTTGAGCAAAGCTTGCATGGATCTATTGCAGAAGTGTGTGCCTTGATCACTGACTATGGCTCTAGGTATGCCAAACCTGCAGAAGATATTAGACCTGACAAAATCTACAACAACCTGAGCATCATTAGTCCTGGTGGCCTTAGCTTCCACCCATTTGGATACATAATCCACAGCAAGTAAGATATAATAAAAACCAAAAGAAACAGGATAGGGGCCCATGAAATATATACCCCAGACATCAAACACCTCACAGAACAACATAGGTTGTTGCGACATCTGTTGCCTCCAAGATAGGGTGCCTCCTGCCCTTTGACATTGCTCACATGAGCTACAGATTTTGCTTGCATCCTTGAAGATGGTAGGCCAATAAAATCCAGAATCCAGCACCTTTCGTGCTGTCCTTTGAGTGCCAAGGTGGCCTCCAACTGGTGAAGCATGGCAAAATTGGAGAACCGATTGGATCTCCTGGTCTGGAATGCACCTGCGAATGACCTGATCGCTGCAAAAACGCCACAAATAGGGGTCATCCCATACATAATACTTAGCATCGCTCTTCAATTTGTCTCTTTGAGCTTTGGATGCCAAGGGTGGAAAAACAGATGCAACTATATAATTTACAATATCATCAAACCAAGGAATAAGGGGAGGGGGATGTGAAACATGCAAAACTAAAAGCTGCTCATCCGGGAAGTCATCCCGGATAGGAAATGCATCCTCCTCTCTCTCTATTCTACTCAAGTGGTCTGCGACAAGGTTATGTGCACCACTCCGATCCTGAATCTCAAGATCAAACTCTTGGAGGAGCAACATCCATCTAATCAACCTAGGTTTGGAATCTGTCTTTTTCAAAAGATACTTCAGAGCAGCATGATCAGTATACACCACAACCTTAGAACCTAATAGATATGATCTAAACTTATCAAGTGCAAAGACAATGGCTAACAACTCTTTTTCAGTTGTGGTGTAATTAACTTGTGCTGAATCTAAAGTCCTAGATGCATAATAAATCACATGAGACATCTTACCAACCCTTTGGGAGAGAACTGCTCCCAAAGCATAATTCGAGGCATCGGTCATGAGCTCAAATGGGAGAGTCCAGTCAGGTGGTTGGATGATGGGAGTGGTGGTGAGTGCTCTCTTTAGCTCATCAAATGCCTTCTTGCATTGGTCTCCAAACTCAAATGTGGTATCCTTTTGAAGCAAGTTGGATAGTGGAAGGGCTATCTTGCTAATGTTCTGAATAAACCTGCGATAGAAACCTGCATGGCCAAGAAAAGAACGCACCTCTCGCACGCAAGAGGGGTAAGGCAAATGTGATATTACATGCAGCTTAGCAGGGTCAACCTCTATGCCCTTATGAGAAATAATGTGCCCTAAGACTATGCCTTGTTCTACCATAAAATGACATTTTTCAAAATTCAAGACAAGGTTAGTCTCAATGCACCTATTAAGCACCTTAGACAAACTATCAAGACATGCATCAAAAGAGGAACCATATACACTAAAATCATCCATGAAGACCTCTATGCAATGCTCAAGTAAGTCATTAAAAATACTCACCATACATCTTTGAAAAGTGCCAGGAGCATTGCATAGGCCAAAAGGCATCTTCCTATAAGCAAATGTACCAAAAGGACAGGTAAATGTAGTCTTATGTTGGTCCTCTGGTGCAATACAAATTTGGAAATAACCAGAGAAACCATCTAAGAAGCAATAGTGAGATTTACCTGCCAGGCGCTCCAACATCTGATCAATGAAGGGAAGAGGAAAGTGATCCTTGCGGGTCGCCTGGTTGAGCTTCCTATAATCAATGCAGACTCTCCAACTGTTCTGCACTCTAGTGGGAATCAGCTCATCCTTCTCATTTTTGACAACTGTCACCCCAGACTTCTTGGGAACTACTTGAACCGGGCTTACCCAAGTGCTGTCTGAAATGGGGTAGATAATGCCAGCTTGCAGCAGCTTGGTGACCTCTTTCTTCACCACATCAAGAATCTGGGGGTTCAACCGTCTCTGGGGTTGTCTCACTGGTTTAGCCCCATCCTCCAATAAAATCCGATGCATGCACATGGAGGGGCTAATACCAGGTATGTCTGCCAAAGTCCATCCTATTGCCTTTTTGTTTGCTCTAATCACATCCAGCAGCTTCTTCTCTTGATTAACAGAAAAGGAGGTAGAGATGATCACTGGAAGTTTCTGCTCAGCCTCCAAGTAAGCATATTTGAGATGAGGAGGAAGGGGCTTCAGGTCCAATAAAGGTGCCTGCATCACAGATGGAACTAAAGGAGCAGCAGAATTGGATTCTGCCGCCTGCACCTGAACAAGTGAATTAGACTCATGCAAAACAGAAATGGGGTTAGCATGATCTGAATCTATATCATATGAATCAACAGATGCAGTAGCAGAATTTAAAAACTGGTCAATTTCAATGCATGCAGTGCACATTTCGGAATCAGAACATGCAAAACAAGTAAATGAGCTAGTGAAAGATGGCAAATCATAATCATGCAAAAAGTCTAGAACATGCTCATCAATCAGATCATCAATCAAGTCAACATGAAAAACAGAGTGGTCATCAGAAAAATGTTTCATAGCATCAAAAATATTGAATCGAACGACACTGTCATCAAATTCCATGGAAAGTGTACCTGCATGCACATCTATCTTGGTTCGGGCTGTTTTCAAAAATGGTCTCCCTAATATGATAGGGACAGAACTAGGAGAGGTGTCCTCTTCCATATCAAGAATAAAAAAATCAGCAGGAAAGAAAAGCTCTTCAACCCGAACTAGGACATCCTCTATCAAACCTGCGGGGTAGGCAGTAGATCTATTTGCCAAGTGAATAACCACACCCGTAGGTCGAAGGGGTCCAAGTGAAAGAGACTTGAAAACAGACATAGGCATAACATTAATAGATGCTCCTAAATCTAGCAAAGCATTCTCAAATTTAGTATTACCTATGATACAAGGCACAGAGAAAGTTCCAGGATCCTTACACTTTTCAGGAATATGAGGGACGGGTTTACCTATAAGAGTAGAGACATTTCTTCCCATGCTGATCCTCTCATTGCCCTTGAGCTTCCGTTTGTGTGTGCATAGATCCTTCAAGAACTTTGCATACCTTGGAATCTGCTTGATTGCATCAAGAAGGGGTATGTTGACTTCCACCTTCCTGAATGTGTCAAGTATCTCTTTGTCAATCTCTTCCATTTTCTTGCTTTGAGTCACCCCCCTTGGTGGGAAAGGAAGAGGAATGAGGGGTGGTTGTTGGGCAGCAGCAGGTGTTGTGCTTGTGGAAGGCTGAGCTGGATGGGATTTTCTGGTACTTGTGTGCTCACTCTCCTCGACCATTTGGCTCTTCTTGTTGGTTGAAACTAGATCATCTTTGTTGAGGTCAGATTCTGGTGTGGGTGTGACAATCTGCTTCCCTGACCTTAGACTAATGGCATTCACATTCTGGTTTGGATTGATCACTGTTTGGGATGGCAACTTGTTAGAATTCTGAGATTGCATAGTGTTGATTGTTGTTGCCATCTGTCCCATCTGATTGGTCAAAGATTGAATGGAGGCCTCTTGTCTTTGAATGGATGCTCTAGTTTCCTGTTGGAATTGGAGATTTTGCATGGTCATCTGTTTCATCAGCTCTTCCAATGAAGGCTGCTGCTCAGTAGTAGGAGCTGGTGGTGCAGAATTAGCCTGTTGTTGTCTCTGTTGCTGGACTGGAGGAGGTACATATGGTGGTCTAGAATTGTTCTGAAATTGAACTTGTGAAGGTTGCTGCTGATCAGACCATCTCAGGTTGGGATGGTTCCTCCAACCAGGGTTGTATCTATTGGTAGAGAGATCAAAGTTCTGTGGCTGCTGGTTTCTACTGTTGAAGATGTTGGCGGCATATGCCTCAGGTTGGTTAGCACCAGTCGTTGGTTGCTGCTGCACAGAAGGGCATGCATCTGTGGGGTGCTCAGCGGATGTGCATATGCCACATAATCTAGCAGGCAGGGACAACTTCTTCTAGTTGATGGCCAATTGAGTGACCAAAGTTGTAAGTGAATCTATCTTCTGTTCAAGCTTCTCAACCTTACCAGAACTTGTGCCAACATCATTCACTCCTCTCACTATGATTGCATCGCTGTTGCCCCTTGCATGGAATTGTTGACAATTGGAAGCCATCTTCTCAATCTTGACTCTGGCTTCTAAAGGTGTCATGTCTCCTAGGGCACCACCACTTGCAGCATCAAGCATGTTTCTCTCCATGAGGTTGAGACCTTCATAGAAATATTGAATAAGCAGCTGCTCTGAGATCTGATGGTGGGGGCAGCTCGCACACAATCTCTTGAATCTCTCCCAATAATCATAGAGACTTTCTCCACTTTGTTGCCTGATGCCTGATATATCCTTTCGGATTGCTGTTGTTCTGCATGCAGGAAAGAATTTCTCCAAAAATGCCCTCTTCAGGTCATCCCAGACTGTGATAGAACCAGGGGCCAGATCGTACAACCAATCCTTGGCTAGCCCCTCTAGGGAGTGTGGGAATGCCTTAAGACAAACATGATCCTCTTGCACATCATGTGGTTTCATAGTAGCACAGACAATATGGAACTGCTTGAGATGTTTATGAGGATCCTCACCTGCAAGACTATTAAACTTGGGCAACAAATGAATTAGTCTAGACCTTAGCTCATACGGGTCATCGGGATACTGAATGCACAAATCTTCAATAGTGAAATCAGGTGCAGCCAGCTCCCTCAATGTCCTCTCACGTGGTGGAGGTTGAGCCATATTTTCAGAATAATCAGAATAAGAATCATAGGAATAGAAGAAAAAGAAGCAGACTCACTATGTAAAGACTCAATAGACTCACTACCTATGGACTGGTTCCTATTTTGTCTAACTAGTCTGTGATAAGTTCTATCAATTTCAGGGTTATATGGATGCAAGTAGCTTGGGTTGCCCCTAGTCATGTACTGAACAGAACACCATGAAGCATAGCAAACTGTCACTAATATACATGACCAAAATAGGCAACAAAATTTTTTATTTTTTTAAAATTTTTTCTTTATTTTTTTCAGCACCCTAAAATCATGAAAACATACCACAAAAAGTTTGAGGACAAAATTCAAAAGGGAACCAAGTCAAACAATTAAATCAGAGACCAAAAACTAAGAAAATAAAACTTTTAAAATAAAAAAGAAATAGTAAAACGGCTTTTTCAGGATCCAGACGAAGGAGTCAGATTATTCAGAAAATTCCCTTCGATTTGATATAAAATTCGTCAAATTCCGAGTTACGGGTCAAAAGTTGCGACGATTTGAAGAAAGTGCTGCTAAAACTTGGAAAATTTTTCTGGAACTCACAACCAGTGATGATCTGAGTGATCGTGGTGCCTCAAAACCATTTTATATGATAAAAGTAGTGTGGATATAAATCTTCGTGCAAAAATTCCACCCACAAATATGTGAACTAGCAACCACAGAATCAATCAAATACACTAATTGCAACAAAATAGCAAAACAGCAAACAGTGCAACTTCAACCGGTTATCAGAATTGACTACTAGACCCTAAATCAGACACGACACACTATAATAACTATATTAACTACGACACTAACTAATTACTAATGACCTTTGGCAAGAACCGATACTCCCCGGCAACGGCGCCAAATTTGATCGAGGCCGTACCCGATACAAATAGAAATAGTTTAAATATAGTACTAGGAAGTGACTCCTAGGTCGTCTCCCAAGGAATATCTTATCAAGCAAAAGGTCGAACACATAGTATGCATAGAAAACGGGGGGGTTTTTTTTTTGTATTGAATATTGAATAATTGAAATCAAAACAGAATTAAATCAAAACGAAGAAACAGATAAGGAAAAGCGGATAAACCCCTTTGGCTCGCGTTCACAACTCTATCATCGGTCACAAAAGATCAATTTCTTTCCTCTTCACTGTCCAACTCGTGAGAACTAAACACTAAGCGAAAATTCAATTCTCACCCCAAAACCCAAACCTCTAATTAAGCATTAAAAGCCAAAGCATGGAGTTTTTACGAGTTTGCATAAATTTAGCATTCATACACATGGATTATCTCTATATAATAGAACTAAGCGAACCATAACATATCAATAAGCATGAAAACAGTGAATAAAAACGAAATAGCATTAAGAACAAAACCTCAAGAGTATGTGATACATTACCAAAGGGATTTAACCTAAGAGTTTTGCCTTCCATGAAGAAAAATACCAAAAAAACGTGTAGAAAAGGGAAGAGAGAGAAACCCTAGCAGCCACCACAAGCTTGGAGAGCAAAACTAAGCCTTCTCTATGAGAGAGAATGTAAAAAACGTGAATGGAAGCTCTCTCCTAGGGTTTACACGAATTTGGCTTTTTAAATCACAAAACGGGCCTAAATCATGGGCCCAAATCCTAAGGAAAGCTTATCTCTAAATTAAATCTAAAAATATCTTATAGATAAAATCTAAATCTTAAAAGATATAACTAAATCTCAACTAATCCTAAAGATAGATTACAATCTTCACTTCATCATATATCTTCTCTTCCAAAATTAAATCTTCATTCCCAAAATGTCCAAAAAGCCCTTGTGCCAAATATGACCTGAAAATAGAAATAGAATTAATTAGGCTAAATAATCCCAAATTAAACAATATTCAGAATATTAGTCCAATAAACTCTAAATCACTAAATCAAGCTAAACAATGTCAAATGGGCAACAAGTATCAATAATAGGAGTAAAATAATGCAAGGAATAATGGGAAATAAAATGCTCATCACTCACACGGTTCTCAACCATATCATCTTAAATAACAATTAAACAATTCTCAGAATAATTAAATGGCACAGTATGAACAATCATAAAACATATCATCATTTTCATAAACCAATCTCAGTCGTTCGGGTGGATAGCTAAACCAATCAAACAAGCGCTATCACATACACCACTACGCTAAATGAGATTGGAGTCCAATCTTTGAGATGATTGGACGCCTTAATATGTTACCTAATTACCACGGCGTCTTAAGGGAATGCCCCTCTCTCACCTCGATGACGAACGTCCTAATGCGCTCCACGCTCTCTTGATCATCTCTCCTCGCCTCATGTCCTCGCATCCTTCGTTCAACTAAGACATTTTCTCGTGCATTAGAAATGATTTCGATACGTTCTTTTAATTTGTTTTGAAAACAATTTCTCTTTTGAAAACTTGTTATCATGGTCTAAGGCTTTCAAAATTCAATTTAAATTTATGATGTAAGCAGTTCTTAGGTATAACGATTGGAAATAACTTAAAAATAAATTTCCTTTCGTTATTAAAATAAAATTGGAAACATTTATGTTATGAAAATACAATCCTTAAAATACTTTTCAGAATGTAAGGAGTAAAAGATAAAACTCTAGGATCACACGAATTAGTTCATCAAATTCCAAAACATTCATTATTTACTCACGGCAATACACTCTTAGGCTAAGGGAGATTAACTACTTGAATTAACACAAACACATAAGTTTGATCATGCACAGGAAGGTAAATTTAAACTTGATTTCTTAATTATAACAAGAACCGAATTGCATGTAATCAACATTTCTTAATTATCAACAATTCTAAACATTGAGATCATACTAGCAATATCATGAGAACCAATTCAATTAACCTCACTTACTCCTAATTCCCTAAACCGAAAAGAGCAAGAGAAATTCACATATCATGGCATTGAACATATAGTAACATAATCATGGAATAAAGTCACTTTCATAAGTCATTTAAGAAGGAAAATCATTCTAAGCATCCAAACATGCACCAACCGAATCACTCAAACAAAATATTATAAAATATATCAAATCACCAAGATCACAAAACAATGAAATCATCCCATTTATTTTAAGACTAAACCGTGAGCATCATGCAACAAGTTCCATTTCATTTTTCTTAACTCCATTCAAGAAAACAAGTAAGACCACAAATCATCTTATGCATGTAGCTTTATGCTCCTAGATAAGGTCAATCCTAGTCTATATGTAATCTAAATGATGATTAGGCACACTCCCCTATACACTTATCTCAAGACCGAATATTGACATGCATAGGGCAAGAATCTTAGTTCACTTTTTTTTTTAAAAAAAAAGAATGGCATGCATGAGCTTAAGACCACCATATCTTCCTTTAACACCTACATGTACCTAAAATCATGCACTAAAACAATTTTATCACTTATGGCCGAATGGCCTTCTCATCAACATAACAAACACAAAACAAACGTTTAAATCAAATCATGCCAATAAAAGAAATATCAATTTAAAGACCATTACCCTATTATTTCTTCTAGACCGTAACACACATTGAAGGGAAACTTAGTTTCTTTCCTTGAAAAGTGACATGCAAACCTCAAGGTCCTAATTTGGGTCAACACATATGGATTAAAACATACACATATATGAAATCAACCAAAAATCACCACAAATCAACATGCAAAGCTAAAAATCCTTATTTTCTTCTCAATTAAACTTAGATCATGAAATTGTTAATCAAACATTCACATAAACACATAGATCACGGTTTGAGCACAAGATATCAACATGCAAGGCATAAATTCCTCACTTTGTTATCAATCAAACCTAGATCATAAATCATTCACCAAGTTCATTAAATAAAAACCTCATAGGTCACGGTTTTGGAATACGGAATCAACATTCAAAGGGGTTTTATTTTAGTTTTCATAAAAATCTCAAGTAGTTATTTAGTTCCATTAGAAATTTGTTTAGAAAAATCATCAAGATCTACCTAAAGAAAGCCATAACCGAATCATATAGAGTCCATGAGTTCACATATTTACAAACAAACCAATGTAAAAGTCCATAGAAAAATCTAAACTACCTTCACACTCATCTCTCAAGCTATGGAAATAAACATGAAATGAAAAGAGAAGAAAGAAAAATTACAAAGCCAAAAGAAAATTCTAACTCTCATGATTCTACCCTTTAATCTTCGAAGTAACCCACCAAAAGAGTTGATCTCCTACTTTAAGGTCCTTGATCTTCAAAGGAAGTTCTAGTCTTGGCCTAAGTCTCCTTCTTCCTCCCTCTTGTCTCCCACGGCTACTCTCTATTTCTATTTCTTCTAAGGGTGTGTTGGTCCCTTAGAAAGTGTTTTGGTTTGTTGGTGAATGAAATGAAAGAAAGTGAAGAAATGAATCAAGGCTTGGTTGATTTAAGGGCACGAAGTTGCCTTCTTTGCCCTTGGTGTGGGTTTCGGCCAAAGCACCAAATAGAAGGGCAAAATTGGGTTTCTCAAAGTTTGCATGGCAAGGGTTGAGTCAAGAGAACAAAATGCATAGTCTAGGGCTTAGGTCTCATCATCATAGTCATGTCAAGGCCACTATTTTCTTCTTGCATGGTACACTTGGTAGCTTCTAAGCTTGCCAATGATTTTCCTTACCCCATAATTCAAACACCTACCCCAAACACACACACATCACCACCGTAGCATCACACATGCACACACTTCATGCAATTTCAAATTTTATTTTCCATGCTTTTACTTCTAAAATGCACTAAAATCATGAATTTCAAGGATCATATGCACACACACACACATAGGACCGTAGCATTATTCACACACACATACACATGTATTTATTTTCCAAGCAACATTCACATATTGAATCAAACATATATCATGTTGAGCATATAGCATAAATTGATTTCATGTCATGGTAATTTATTTAATTTTCCTACAAGAACATATTATTTTCGTTATAAATAAAACTTAGGATATTTCAAAGTAAAACAATTATCTACACATAACATACACATAGTTAAAATATATATATATAAATGACCTTTAAAAATCAAACTTTTTATACAATAAGGAGTTTCCAAAAGACTATTGAAATCTCTTATCTTCAAAAATCACATTTTCTTAAAATTCGTCCTCCCAAGATTTTCAAAACAAATTTGTAAATGAATCCAGAAAATTCAAGAGATCACAATTTCAAAGTTCTTGAATCCAAAATGCAAATTTATTTCATAAAGAAATCATCTCTTCAGAAAATCCTTTTAGAAAATAAAATTTAAACGTTTACTTTTAGCGAATTCGTTTATGCACGCACGAGAAAATGCGGGGTGTTACAATATATGAGGCGTTCTGATGACCATATGCGTTCAGTGGATTCCTCTCTTGCTCAGCTCACCTCCGGTGTGGAACAGATGCATGTCAACATGGAGGCAATGCAGCAGGACATCTATCACCTAAGGCATCAGAATCGACCACCATTCCAGTGACCATTAGCTTGTGGCTCCGCTCTTTGATCATCTTATTATTACTTGCTATCTTGATTATTTTTAGTATTTGCTATCGTAACCCCTAGTACTTTTGTTTAGTATGCTTAACTGTTTCTGGTTTTTTCTTTGGATTTTCTTTGACATGTTTTGGTTATTTCGGTTTGACTTTTCATGACAATTGCACGTTATTTGGTTTTCTATTCATCTATCGTGTCATGTGATGTCTATTTGCACTTTGCTAGATATCTCACCTTTTTGATGATGTCAAAAGGGGGAGAAATATGCATAGAAATATGTCATGTTTTATGTCATGAGAAAAGTATGAGCAAAATAGGTCAGGAACAGGTTGAAAAGGTTCATGATTATTCATGAATTCAGGGGGAGTTATGAGCTAGAGTTATGATTTAGTGAATATTTTGTTGAATATTTTTTTTATATCATGTACTAACCTTGGTTTTGCAGGTAGTGTTTGTCATCATCAAAAAGGGGGAGTGTTGAAACTCATGGTTTCCCTTTATGATGTTTTGATGATGACACAACACAACTCAATATATGTTTTGAACAGGTTCAGGTACTTTGAAGAATGCGAAGATTGCTTGCCTGATTGAAGACCTAGTCTTTTAGGCTTAGAACTATTTGTAAGGCAAATAGTAATCTAAAAAGAACTTAATTATAACCTTATGATGATGACATATTTTTTGTTCTTGAAAAACCTAGAAGAAGTATCTTTAAAACCTCTGCTCCAGGAAAAGCCTTTATGAAAATGTTTTGCGAAAACCTTTGGTTACAATTTTTCTCTGAAAAAACTGTTTTTTATGTGGGGTAATCGATTACCCCTTCTGGAATAATTGATTACTTGATGCAACTTGTAACCAGAGAGTAAGTAATGGATTAATTAGATTCATGTAATGGATTACTTCCTTGAACTGGTCATTTAAATGACAGTAATCGATTACTTGAAGCTACTAATCGATTACCTTTTAATGCTGCAACTTTTATGAAAAAAAAACCTGAGAGCAAGTAATCGATTAATCTGACCAAAGTAATCGATTACTCTTTTCAAAATTTTGAAAAACGTGCCAAAATCAATTTGATTCCCAGAATGATTTATTTCCTTTTCTGGATGATCACGATTCTGATTTGCAGCAGCTTCTTCTACCTTTTTAAAAAAACACACCATCACTCACATTCATTATTTTTTTTTCTTCTCCTTCTCTCTTCTTGGCAAAAATTCTTTTTAGAAGAAAATCATCATCATCATCATATTGGTTTGATATTGAGTTTTCTTAAGGTTATCACTTGTCATAGGACTCCATTGTAGTATCTGCTCTATCTAGAGAGCTTTATTGTTAGTTTCACACATTTCTTCGTGCAAATCCTTTTGATTGTAAGAGGTGTGACAACCTTAGATATTAAGGAGTGTTTTCCCTTAGGATTGAACGTGTGTCGCGTTCATAGGGTGAGTTAACCCTGTTGTATTGGGTAGCGCTATACGAACGGTGGGATTCCTAGTAGTTAGGCTATTTTGTTCGAGGTCCCTGGCGAACGGTGGGATTCCTAGTAGCTTGCGGGGCGCTCTGGATGTACTTGGGGACGCGTTGCGTCTTGGCTTAGTGAAAAGCTCAAGTGGGTCGCTTGAGGACTGGATGTAGGCGTTGTTTGCCGAACCAGGATAAAAATCCCCGGTGCAATTTTCTCTATCCCTTATCCTTTTTATTTTCGCATATTTATTTTATGTTGATTATAACTTTTGCGGATAAAAGCTATTTTCACGTTTTAATCTATTTAGCGCGTGTTTTGCATTTTTGTGTTTTATTTCTTCAATCACGTGTATAATAAGTTTTATCTAATAATAATAAATATTGTGTTTCGATTCTCTTAAAATCGTTTTTCATTCATTCTTAAAGTCTTTCGCTCGTTTAATCTCTGTTAATCTTTCAAAGAACGTTTGCTGCGATTAAATTTCAAAGTTTTTGATAAACACCAAATTTACCCCCCCTCTTGGGTGACTTTCGCCAATACCACCAATTATTCCAACAGTCTTTGCTTGCTTTTGATTGATTTGTAGAGGTCTTGAGAGAGATCCCCTTTTTTTTCGGTTTGACTCCTCATGCATCGTGAAGCAGCCGAGCTCCATCTCGTGTTCTTGCAATTTTCCGAACAGGGTGGCAATGTCCACTGAGTCCAAATCTTTCGATTCCATGATTGCTGCGACTTTGGGATGCCATTCCCTGCTTAATCATCTTAAGACTTTGTTAATAATTTCAGAGTTTAAGAAAGTCTTTCCTAATGCAATTAAATGATTAACAATATGAGTGAATCTCTTTTGCATGTCACTAATTGATTCATTAGGGTGCATGCGAAAGAGTTTGTACTCATGCATTAGAGTATTTAATCTGGCCCTTCTGACCTCGCTGGTTCCTTCATGAGTGCGTTGTAGAGTGTCCCACATTTGTTTCGCATTTTTGCAGTGCGAAACTCGAAAAAACTTGTCGTAGGACAAAGCCAAGGTGATGATGTTCTTAGCTTTTAAATCATAGGACACTTTCTTCTTGTCATCATCATCCCAGCTTGTCCTTGGGATTTCTATAACGCCATCTCCTATCCTTCTTCTCGGAATGAAGGGACCATTTTCAACAACATCCGAAACGTCGATATCTATTGCTTCTATAAAGATTTTCATATGGGCTTTCCAGTAAGCGTAACCATCACTATTAAATAGTGGTGGTCGGTTTATTGATGAGCCTTCCCCTCCAAATGGATTGTTAGATGCCATTTGGTTTCTTTTGGATAGTTTTCGAAAAAGCTGTTAAGCTCGATCTTTCGACCAAGCTCTGATACCACTTGTTGGAAACCAATAAGCGGCCAAACAATCTACTAGAGGGGGGTGAATAGTGGTTTGAAGCGCAAGTAATGATTTTTCGGATTAATTGAAAGTTGTTAATTTATGCTTGCTGATTTTATGAAAATGCCAAGTTAATGCCGAGCAGAAACTGACAATCGATTGTCTAAGCCGACAATAGATTATTCGAGTTGCTACACACAAAAACCAGTTTTATCAGAGTAAACTTAGAAAAGACAAATAAACGAACAGAGGTTCGGTTTTGCCGACTAAATGCTTGGAAATATGCAAACATTAAAGAGGAGATAATGCAGAAAGCTGAAAAGAGAGAGACACGAAAAATTTATACTGGTTCACTCTCACCCACTTGAGAGCTGCGTCCAGTCCCCCTTAAAACCTTTAAGGAGCTTTTACTCAATCAATTTAAATGGTTACACAAGGATTTACAAGAGAACCTCTCTAATCCTAACCCTGTCACAGAGTGTACCAAACTCTTGACACTACCCCAAATAAATTGATAGCTGAAGAACCACTTCAGCACTTTACAACACCGAAGTTTCTTGAAACCTTCAAGCACAACTTTGTCTCAACTAGTTACAATAATGAAAGAAAGAGGATGGCTCCAACTCGAGAACTCAATAGAGTATGATTTGAAAGTTTGAGTATCTGGTGAGTAATCGATTAAGAAAGGGATTTCACAGAATGAAACTAAGGTTTCGAGTATGAAAGTTTTGGTTCTCTGTGTTCTGATAAAAATTTTTGGCATTGCTGTTGTTGTCTCTATTGTATGTATCTCTTGATAAATTTCTGGTGTGCTTTTATACTCAACCCAGCACCCAACAGAGGAAAGATATTTTGACACAAGAGTCCTTGCAACGGATATTCCAAAATTTTATCCATTTTTCTGCAACATTATAATCCATGTACTGTCCTTTCAGAAACTTCTAATTTGCAGCAACGTACAATGACAACTATTTTCCTTTCCAAATTCAATCCTTTTTTTTTAATTTGAAATTCAAGTATGGCAGCGTTGTGACAACTGAATGTTGACGACGATGAACAGTAGACCGAGCTTGTAATCTGTTCGAGCTAGGGAACTTGATTTCTTATGTAGCAGAGAGCTAAGACAGAACTGAGCTTGAACCGGGCTGAAAAACCGAGCTTGATGATGCTTGCACTGAAATTGACCAAGTGTGAACCGAGCTTGACCATGACCTTTGACTTCCGAGTTGTGGCCAAGCTTCTCATTTAATCTTGAGTTTGACTTTGAGCCGAGCTCTGGCTAAGCTTTACACACTAGCTTGAATATGAAATTGAGATCCGAGCTCTAGCCGAGCTTTATGCTTGATCTCAAGTTAACCCTTAAATTCGAGCTTTGGCCGACCGATGCAAACTATCCTCAAAATGATCTTTACATCCGAGTAAAGGCTTAGTTGAATTGAAGTGATGTCGAGCTTGAGCTGAACTGATGTGATCTTATGTGATGCCGAGCTTGGATATTTGAAGGATTAAACTTCTTGATGAACCGTGTTGCCGAGCTTGACGACGTCACCGAGCATCGGGACTTGAGTGAGTAATCATCTAGATGAACATCGTTGCCGAGCTGTACATCGGCACCGACCTTTAAGCAGAGATTGATGACTTTGCACATGGCATCTGTTCTTGGCATCTTTGTTCGAGCTTTGAGCCGAGCTTGATGATTGTTTGCATTTGGCATCCTTGAGCCGAGCTTGAAGAAAGTCCGAGCTTCTTCTTGGCTGACTGAGTCAACAACATTGGCTGAGTATCTTCGAGCTTCTGACTTGCTGCTGGTTCAATTACAATTCTTCAAAGCAATTGCTGAGCATCATCCGAGCTTGCATCTTCTGAGCATCTTCCAAACTGAGCTTTGACCTTGATATCTTGGCTTGTGCTACATGTTTGACTAAGCAAATTCCGAACGTCTTCCGAACTTGTAACCTATCAATTGTCGAGCTTGTTCATGAACTTCAAACTCGATATATGTGGTCGATCATATTCCGAGCTTGAATCCGAACTGCTGACTTGATTGATTTATTTGACTTCATCAAAGACTTGGCCAAGAACTGAGCTATTTGACTTCATCAAAATCTCTTTGATTCAACAAAACACTGATTTTCACTAAAACTCTTTTTCTTGTCCCTTATTTGAAAAAATCATTTGGCCAATACACACCTGTAATAAAACTTCATTACCTTACAAATCTCCTATGGGCAAGGATATACAAAACTTTGAACTTGAGATCTTGAGCCTTGAACTTGAAACTTGATGCTTGACTTCATGCTTGAAACTTGGAATAAGTTGTTATCATCAAAACTATCTTCTAGAAATCTTCTAGCAAAACTCTTTACGTCCTTTAGGGCAAGCTTGATTTCCAAGACTCCTCCTTTTTTATGATGACAAACCCTTTTCTGAGTTTCTGCATCACAATCGTTAAGCAAGCAAGTTTTGCATAATATAAACCAATAGTAACATAGGAAATTTCAATTGCCAGGGAATAATAATAAAACATGATAAAATTTTCATAATCTGCCCCTGCATAGATGGTTAGAATGAATAATATATTCCATGAAGCTCAGAATTCTTCTCCCCCATATTCCATGAAGCTCAGAATTCTTCTGTAACATCCTCAATTTTAATTTCCAAGTAAATGTATTATGATAATTACTTTAGGATATTTAGAATGTGGAATTTTATCAAAATAAGTTGAAGTTCGGAGCAAGTTTGATTTTAAGAACATCCTAAGTTAGGAAATTTGAAATATAACGTCCAATCCGTTAAACACAATTTCCACTGTTGGATGTTAAGTTTAGGGTCTTAGGAAGCTTGTCTCAAAATTTGAGCAAGATCCGATGGGTAACGAAGAAATACGACATTCGTAAAGGCGAAGAAAAAGGAAAGAAGTGAAAAATTAATTGAATTAATCGATTAGTCTTAAGACTAATCGATTAGTGTAGGTGTCCAGCAAAAAAAAAAGAACCTGCAGCTGGTGCGTGTGGCACCATTCTAGCCACAAAATTGTTTGCTTCTTCATGAAGCCACCACCTTTCCTCCACATCTTATTTTCATTTATGCAAAAAAAAAAACCATTCTGGTCACCCAAAAACACAACTCTTCTCCTCCCCCACTCCACTTCATACGCCTCTCTCCCTTGGGCACCAAGATCATCACCACTTCTTTCCCTTTCATTATTAAATAATCATAACCCTCATCATCATCAACAACACCAAGCAATGCAAATAAGTTAAATCCATCAATCTTTTTCTTCCCAAGCCTCACGTCATTCTCTCTCTTCTATTCTCTTGGAATTCCTCAAACCCTCATCAATGGAGAACTCTCTACCTTATGCCTTCTAATCAAGAGCAACCAACACTCGCTATAGGGTTATCTATCAACAATGGATTTTGGCTTTGTTGAGGTGGCAAGCAAGAGTAAGGAAGTTCAAAGTTCCAAGGTTTTAAGCTAGGGCAGAGTAAATTTTCATAATTTCTGGTATTTTGATGTAAGGAGTGAGTATTACCTTATATTAGGGATAAGTTTCTTGTGTGTATATAATGCTTGCTAAGAGTTTGTTATTAGTTTAGGATTTTGCACCTTAGGGTAGTTGATAAAGTTGATAATTAGAGCCTAGAATCTAAGAAAAAAAATTAAGAAAAGTAATCCTAGATGTGAATGTATTTGTTGGTGATGTTATGCCTTAACTCTGTGATATGTGTTTAATTTGCTCAATGTTCTAGTGCTTAGAGGTGTAGAAAATATGGTAGTAATTAATAACTAATTAGTTAGAATGGAGAAAATTAATTGGGAAGGAAATAATAGAGTAATTCGAGTTAAGGAGAGAAGTAAACTATAAAGAAAGAACATATATAACAATCCCCTTGCGGCCATATGCGATATTACGCGAACCGGGGCCGACTGCGATTTTATGTGAATCGGTTAGTACGCGAAAGGGGCTAAACACTAATCCTCCTGCGGTCGGATGGGATTTTACGCGAACCGGGGCCGACTGTAATTTTACGCGAATCGGTTAGTACGCGAAGAGGAAACTCAAACAAAACATTTTATTCCCTTGCGGCCGGTTGCGATTTTACCCCAACCGGGGCCGACTGCGATTTTACGCGAATCGGTTAGTACGCGAAAGGGACAAAACATTTAATCCTCCTGCGGCCGGATGCGATTTTACGCGAACTGGGGCCGATTGTGATTTTACGCGAATCGGTTAGTACGCGAAGAGGATAGCTACACAAAAACTTAACGAATATAAATGGTACAACTTAAAGAGAGGAAAATATTATCTAAGACATTAATAAAATACAAGAAAAATTTTAAAAGAATTAATCTTTGAAGGGATGTAGAACTGGAGAATGATAGTTGTATGGAAGAGCTTTATTTGTAAGTGAGCATGATATACGTTGATTTTGTGATTATTTGTATACCTTGTGCTATTTGTGGTTGACTTAGTTGGGTATTATAGTATATTAGAAACTGCTATTCCTAATTTATGTGTAATGCTCACCTCCTTACTTTTTTTTCAGGTATTAAGTCGGAGCTTACACTTGACCAGGCCGAGCAGGAGTACTGTCCCTTACAGGGAGAGTAGGGGTTTATTTTAGGAGGACATGATGATGTTGTGAATTCAATGCTCCTAATTATGTGGATTATGTTTTGATGATGACAAAATAATTAACAAATCATGCCTTGAAGATATTGCAACATCAACATCAACAAGAAGTCAAGAAAAGAAGACAAGTGCCCAATCATTCTCAATCAAATATTAATTGTAAATTTCTAATTTATGTTGAGAGTGGTTGAGAGTGGGTAGAAATAGTTAGTCTCTTCTAGGAATAAATTTTTATATGTTTATTAAGTTGAGATTGACCAAAAATTAATACTTGAGAGGAAAAATAAAATTGAAAAGTAATTTTTCCCATATCTGATCAAAATACTCGAGTATTTTGATAAAGACTCGAGTATATACTCGAGTATTTATAGAAAAACTCGAGTATTTGTGCCAGGTCAGCAATTATGACCGTTAGTCTTGTTCGTGCACCAATTCACTCGTTACCGACCAAAAAGACTCGAGTATTTACCAAAAGACTCGAGTATTTTTGTCCAGTCAGCAAAATTGAACGTTGGAGAGACTCAAAAACTCAATTGAGGGCATTTGAGTCTCATCCAACCCCAAGAGAGTATTCTGAACCTTATTGTAAAATTGCTCTTTGAATTTGTGCAAGAACAAACAAGACAACAACACATTATTGATCACAAGCTTTCATAATTTCCTTTTCTCAAGTGTTAATTCCCAAAAAGCTCAACTTCTCACTCATATTGTCATTTTATTCCAAGTTGAGTTTTAGGCCTCAATTCTTACATTGAGCTGTGCTTATTTGTGCTAATCCATTGTGAGATTAGTAATACACATACAAAAAGCTTGATTATTCAAAGTCTTGGATTGTTCCCAAGCAAACCGTAAGTGGCTTAGGGTGTTGGAAGTCTTGAGAGGTTCTCAAGCACAAGACTAGGAAGTTCCTAGCCCGGTGGAGTTTCTTGAAGGGAGTTCAAGGAAGCTTTGTGAAGAGTTCTTCAATCAGCGGAATCAAATTGGGGTAGAAATCAAGAGTTTGGTACACTCTTGAAAGGGTTAGGTTGAGTGAGGCCATTCTCAAGCAATCCTTTGTAATTTCTAACAATTTGATTATTAGTAGAAACTCCTAAGTGATTAGGAGGACTGGATGTAGCTCATTGTTGGAGTGAACCAGGATAAAATTGCTTGAGTGTTGGTTTATTGCTTTTAATCTACTTTCTAGCTCAATAGACTTAAGTAATTTCAATCAATTAGGATTTATACAATTAGGTAGCAAGTTCAAGGAATCTTTGTGTTTAAAAGTTATTTAGATTGCTTGCTATTCTGTTGGATAAGTTCCTGTTTATTATTGAATTGATTTGAGTTAAATTGCTGAATTTTCGTTTCTGGTTTTTCTGCTATCTGATAGGAAAAACTCGAGTATTTCAGAAAAGACTCGAGTTGTTCATCACTGAAAAACTCGAGTATTTCACAAAAGACTCGAGTCTTTTGTGTCTGATTCCAGAAAATTCAGTCTTAGCTCCATTCTTCAATTATCAATCGAAATATTTGGTATTAGTGCTTCAAAATACTATTCACCCCCCCTCTAGTATTTTCTTAGCCCGCTTGTTGGTTTCCAACAAGTGGTATCAGAGCTAGGTCGAAAGATCGAGTGTAACAACTTTTTCGAAAAAGATCCTTTTGGAAACTTAATGGGCACTAACAATAACTTTGGTGGAGAAGGAGCTTCAATAAACCGTCCTCCACTATTTAATGGTGAAGGATATGTTTATTGGAAAACTCGCATGAGAGTTTTTATTGAAGCAATTGATATGGATATTTGGGATGCAATTGAAAATGGTCCTTTCATTCCCAAAAATAAAATAAATGATGAAATTGTTGAAATTTCAAGGAGTAGTTGGAATGATGATGAAAAGAGAAAAGTCTCATTTGGTTTAAAAGCTAAAAACATCATCTTTTCGGCTCTATCCCATGATGAATTTTATAGAGTTTCCCAATGTAAATCAGCAAAAGAAATGTGGGATACTTTGCAAGTCACACATGAGGGAACAAGTGAGGTTAGAGATGCAAGATTAAATTCTCTAACTCACGAATATGAATTGTTCCACATGTTGCCAAATGAAACCATTAGTGACTTGCAAAAGCGATTCTCTCACATTGTTAATCATTTGATTTCCTTGGGAAAAGTATTTCGCAATGGTGAAACTACTAACAAAATTCCAAGATGTCTTGATAGGAGTTGGCAACCCAAGGTAACCGCCATCAAGGAATCAAGAGACATAAATAGCATGGACTTAGCCACTTTGTTTGGCAAACTCCAAGAGCATGAGATGGAGCTTACAAGACTTGGGATGCATGAGGAATCGGACAAAAAGAAAAAGAGCATAGCACTCAAAGCTTCAACCAAAGCTACAAAAGAAGTTGAAGAATGCTCTACAAGTGGAGATTCCGATGGTGAATCAAATCAAGAAGAATTTGGGATGTTTGTGAAAAGATTCAACAAATTCTTCAAAGGGAAGAAAGGTGGATCTTCATCCAATTTCAAGAGAACCAAAGACTCCAAACAAAGAGAAAAGAGTACCAATGATGGAGTTAAGTGTCATGAATGTGGTGGGGTTGGTCACATAAGAATGGAATGTGCCACATTCTTGAAGAAGAATGACAAGAAGACCCAAGAGACCAAAGGGAAGCCTGCATACATTGTTTGGGATGCACTGGAGAAGAGCAATGAATCGTCTTCAAGTAGCTCCGGTGATGAAAATGCAAACCTTTGTCTCATGGCCAAGAACAATCATGAGTCCTCATCAAGAGCTAATCATGGCATGAGTGAAAGTGATGATGAGGTGTGTCTTCGAACGGGAAAACAATTATGGTATCTTGATAGTGGATGTTCGAAGCACATGACGGGAGATAAGCGGCACTTCATTGAGCTTACTCCAAAGGAAAAGGGTTATGTCACTTATGGGGACAACAACAAAGGCAAAATCCTTGGTATTGGTAAAATCGGAAACTCTTCAAACTTGATTATTGATAATGTGCTCTATGTTCAAGGATTAGAACATAATCTCTTGAGCATAAGCCAATTATGTGATATTGGCAATCATGTAGTTTTTACCTCTACCCATTGCCTCATTAAAAGTGACAAAGATGAATCAATCAAATTTGTTGGTAGAAGGTCAAATAATACTTACTTAGTTGATTTGAACAAAGTCACTTCTTTGGTCTCTACTTGTTTAGTGAGCAAAGAAAATGACACTTGGTTATGGCATCGTAGGACCGCTCATATAAATGTAAACCAATTGAAGAAAATTCAATCTAAAGATCTAGTAGTTGGTTTACCAAAGCTAAATTTTTCTATTGAAGGTGTTTGTTCCCCTTGCAAGAAATGTAAACAAACTAAAAACACCTTTGGATCAAAAATGGTTATATCCACATCAAGGCCATTAGAAATGCTTCATATGGACTTGTTTGGACCATCTCAAATAAAAAGCTTTGGTGGCAACTATTATGCATTGGTGATTGTTGATGACTTCTCTAGGTTTACTTGGACTTTATTTTTAACTACTAAGAGTGAGACCTACAAATCTTTTAAACATCATGTCAAACTTTTGCAAAACCAAGTAAATCAAAAAGTAATTATTATTCGAACCGATCATGGTGGTGAATTCGAAAACCACAAATTTGATAGATTTTGTGCTAAAAATGGTATTGAGCATCAATTCTCCGCACCAAGGACTCTGGAACAAAACGGAGTGGTAGAGCGGAAAAATAGGGTGCTAGAGGAACTTGCTAGAACCATGTTAAATGATTCTCAAGTACCTCAATATTTTTGGGCCGATGCCGTCAATACGGCTTGTTATGTTTTAAATCGTATTTTGATAAGGCCCTCTTTGGATAAAACCCCCTATGAACTTTACAAGGGAAGAAAGCCAAATATATCTCATTTTCATGTCTTCGGATGCCAAGTTTTTGTTTTAAATAATGGAAAAGAACACATTGGCAAGTTTGATTCCAAATCCGATGAAGGCATATTTTTAGGCTATTCTTCTCATAGTAAAGCTTATAGAATTTTCAATAAAAGAACTTTAACTATTGAGGAATCAATTCATGTGGTTTTTAATGAGTCTTCAAAAGAAGATAGTGTTTTATGTGATGCTAGTGAAGATGGCATTGTCTTTTCAAAAGAAGAAAAAGAGAGAGAGAATTCAAAAGTTGATGAAGGAGAAGTAAGGGAAGAACTTCCTCCAACTTGGAAATCGGTCAAGGCTCATCCTATAGACAAAGTCATAGGAGATATGTCAAAGGGAGTACTTACTCGTAGGTCTATTCAAAACATTTGCCACTATGTCTCATTTGTTTCTCAAATTGAACCCGATTCAATTAAAAAGGCCATTGAGGATGATCATTGGGTTCTTGCTATGCAAGAAGAATTAAACCAATTTGAAAGAAATGAAGTTTGGGATCTAGTCCCTAAACCCGATGATCATACCATAATTGGTACTAAATGGATTTATAGAAACAAACTTGATGAATCCGGGTTGATTATAAGAAACAAAGCTAGACTAGTAGCTCAAGGGTACAACCAAGAGGAAGGTATCGATTATGATGAGACCTTTGCTCCGGTTGCACGTCTTGAAGCAATCCGAATTTTACTTGCTTATGCTTCAATCATGAAATTCACTTTATATCAAATGGATGTTAAAAGTGCTTTCTTGAATGGGTTTATAAATGAAGAAGTGTATGTCAAACAACCCCCCGGTTTTGAAAATAGTGAATTTCCAAACCATGTTTATAAATTGAAAAAGGCACTCTATGGATTGAAACAAGCTCCTAGAGCTTGGTATGATCGATTGAGTTCCTTTCTATTAGAAAACAAGTTTCAAAGAGGGAAGGTTGATAATACATTATTTATTTATAAAACCAAGGATGACATTTTGTTAGTACAAATCTATGTTGATGATATCATTTTTGGTGCTACTAACGTGTCTCTTTGTAGAAAGTTTTCAAATTTGATGAAAAAGGAATTTGAAATGTCAATGATGGGAGAACTCAAGTTCTTCCTAGGCTTACAAATAAAGCAAGTCAAGGAGGGGATATTTGTGCATCAAGGGAAATATTGCAAAGAGCTCCTTGAAAAATTCGGATTGGACAAGTGCAAGGAAGCCTACACTCCAATGAGCACATAATGCTACCTAGACAAGGATGAACAAGGTACACCGGTTGATGTTAGTAAGTATAGGGGTATGATAGCTAGTCTCCTATATCTCACTGCATCTAGACCGGATATTATGTTTAGTGTATGCATGTGTGCTAGATTTCAAGCTAATCCTAAAGAATCTCACCTATCCGCAGTTAAACATATATTTAAGTATCTAAAAGGAACAATTAACACTGGTTTATGGTATCCTGCTGATGCCAATCTTAGTCTAGTTGGTTACTCGGATTCCGACTTCGCCGGATGCAAGCTTGATCGCAAAAGCACCAGTGGTACTTGCCATTTCTTGGGAAGTTCATTGGTGTCATGGTTTTCTAAAAAGCAAGCTTGTGTCGCTCTTTCTACCGCCGAAGCGGAATATATCGCAGCCGGTAGTTGTTGTGCTCAACTGTTATGGATGAAACAACAATTATCGGATTTTGGTTTGAAACTTGAAAATATTCCGATTAGATGCGATAACACGAGTGCAATCAATTTGACTAAGAATCCGGTGTATCACTCAAGAACTAAACACATTGAAATAAGACATCATTTTTTAAGAGATCATGTACAAAAGGGTGATTGCACAATTGAATTTGTTAGTACCACAAATCAATTAGCCGACATTTTTACAAAACCTCTACCAAGGGACACCTTTTATCATATTAGGAGAGAACTTGGTATTTTAGATGAAGCTAATATAGGCTAATTGCATTGTGTGTCATTTTTGGAAAATCACCATATTAGTCTTACTCTAATGTGTTATTGATTCTTAGTTAAATTGTCCTTGATGATATTTGAAATTGTATATGTTAATTGTGTGTGATTCTGTACTGTATTCCAAGTTGGTAGTGAAGCATTTGTGTTTGATTTGTGTTTGGTCTTTTAAAACCGAGTTTTTACTTTCTGTTCTGTCAAAATACTCGAGTTTTTCCAAAAACACTCGAGTATTTTAATTCAAAATTAAATCAGTTTTAAATTGAAAAAGTTTTTAATCAGGGTCTGAGAAAAATACTCGAGTTTTTCTCCAAAAAACGCGAGTCTTTGTTAAATTACTCGAGTGTTTTTCAAAATACTCGAGTCTTTCGAAACCCCCAATTTTTGAACTTTCAGACCAAACTCGAGTATTTTCCAAAAACTCGATTATTTTGCCTTTCCCTGAAATTTGAACTTTCGGACCAAACTCGAGTTTTTACGTTTTTACTCGAGTTTTCTGGGGAAATCTGGGCTGAGTCATGAACGACTCGAGTATATTCTCAAACACTCGAGTATTTTGCAACGAACAACTCGAGTATTGTTGAATATACTCGAGTATTTTGGCGAATTTATATATACACCAGCCCCCACAAACTCGAGTTTCACGAACCCCTTTCTCTTCTCTCTCGGTTTTCTCATATCTCTCTCCTCAAAACTCCGATTTTACTCAAATTTTTGCCAAATCTTACTAGTTTTACATCCTCTAATCACTTTTCTACCATTATTTCAACAAATTTCAACACTTTTCAACCTCAAATCCGTCACCCCCCTTTTAAAACCCTAATTTCAAAAACTCCTATTTTCACATCAATTCATCTATGGCTTCTTCATCTGGCAAAGGAAAGAGAGTAAGGATTGCTGACTCATCTTCCGAGGAGGAAATTTCCGACTACTATCAAGAGGATGAACGCTTGGAAAGGATGGAAGGCTTTGCCACCAGAGAATTCCGAGTAATCACATGGATCAATAGTACTTTCCTTAAGAGTAAGGGTTTCCATTTTGTTACTAACCTTAGATATCAGAAACTGATTCAATTTCTGGAATTTCATGGACCTATATATCCTAGGTTAGTTAGAACATTCTATGCAAACGTTAGGCTAAAGGACAATGTCATAGAAACAATGGTTGAGGGTGTTCGTTTTAAAATTAGCACTAAGGACCTCTTTGTAGCTTTTGGGACAACCCATCACTGGGACAATTCTCTAAAGGCCGATGCGGACGGCATTTTTCAAAGTTGTTTGCGCCCCGGTCGTGTATGGACCGAAGGAGTTAAGCATTCCTCATACATGACTGTCCAATCTAGGGTGTTGCATTATATTGTTTGTCATCAATTAGTGCCTCAAACCTCACCCAATTATGCCAAACCCACAAACAATGAACTTAGGCTTCTTAGTGCCATCCTGAACAATGAGAAGCTGAACTGGAGTCGCATAATTTTGGATAGAATGCTCCTTGCTGCTAAGTCTAAACACCCAAAAACCCTGCCCTATGCCATGCATGTTTGTTATCTGTTGAGTTACTTCAAGGTGCCTATCCCACGCAATGAAGAGAAAAAGACTCTTCATGTGAACCAGCATTGCCTCAACAAAGGCACCTTGAGTCACCAGGACAAGGCATTCCGTGAACCCTCTGGTCAATACTTGTACCGATCTGATATTGCTGAGCTAGAGAGGGTTGCAAATGTGGCAGCTCAACGAGGGATGCCCATCAGATGGAAGAGGAAGCTGCTGCATTTGCCCAGGCTGAAGAAGGGGATCCTATTGATCAGATTAACTTTGATGACTTCGCTGGATCTCAATCTGGGTTTGACAACTCGGGCTGGAGAGAGAATGTGATCACACGTCTGGACACTTTAGATGGGAGAATGGACTCCCTTGTGCATGCTTTGGACAGCCAGCGTGATGATTTTGTTAGCTTAGACACTAGGATGAGTGCAGAGTCTGCCATGTTTTATTCTCATTTGGATCAGCACTCGGCCCAGATTATTGCCCGCCTGGACCAGCAGTCAGGGGAGATGCACCGCCGGTTTGATGAGATGATGGCGGCCTTCTCTCGATTTTATCCTCCTCCAGATGATCCAGCTCCTTCGATGTTTTGATGATGTTGACCTTTGCAGTCTATCTTAGTTTTCATTCTGTTTTTTATCATATTGGTCTTTGTTACATTTTCTGTATTTTGAGAACTTGGTGTTTTGAGACTTTGGGTTTATTATTGCACCTTTGATTTGGACCTTTTATGATGTTTTTTATGTTAATGAATTTGGTTTTCATTATGATGTTTGTGCAAAGCTTCAGGGGGAGCTCTTTATATTTATTATTAAGTCTATTTTTTTTGCTTAGTTGGTTATGGGGTTTTCCGATTCTGCACCTCTCCTCCCTTGATCTTTTTCTAAATTGTTACATCTTTTTGGCGTATGACAAAAAGGGGGAGAGATATTACACTTGTCTTGTCTTGATATTGTTGCACCTAAAATCTCTAATTATGGTATATACTCTGATAATTGTTAAATTCTCTAATACCATAGGCTTGGTGCTAAAATTAAATTGTCATAACATCTTGCTCAAGCTGAATTTTTAGATAGGTGAAAAGTATCATATAGTGAGGGGGAGTTGCATCTCCAAGTGGATCAAGCTTAACAAATGGATCAAGTGTTAATTATTTTGTCATCACCAAAAAGGGGGAGATTGTGAATTCAATGCTCCTAATTATGTGGATTATGTTTTGATGATGACAAAATAATTAACAAATCATGCCTTGAAGATATTGCAACATCAACATCAACAAGAAGTCAAGAAAAGAAGACAAGTGCCCAATCATTCTCAATCAAATATTAATTGTAAATTTCTAATTTATGTTGAGAGTGGTTGAGAGTGGGTAGAAATAGTTAGTCTCTTCTAGGAATAAATTTTTATATGTTTATTAAGTTGAGATTGACCAAAAATTAATACTTGAGAGGAAAAATAAAATTGAAAAATAATTTTTCCCATATCTGATCAAAATACTCGAGTATTTTGATAAAGAATCGAGTATATACTCGAGTATTTATAGAAAAACTCGAGTATTTGTGCCAGGTCAGCAATTATGACCGTTAGTCTTGTTCGTGCACCAATTCACTCGTGACCGACCAAAAAGACTCGAGTATTTTTGTCCAGTCAGCAAAAATGAACGTTGGAGAGACTCAAAAACTCAATTGAGGGCATTTGAGTCTCATCCAACCCCAAGAGAGTATTCTGAACCTTATTGTAAAATTGCTCTTTGAATTTGTGCAAGAACAAACAAGACAACAACACATTATTGATCACAAGCTTTCATAATTTCCTTTTCTCAAGTGTTAATTCCCAAAAAGCTCAACTTCTCACTCATATTGTCATTTTATTCCAAGTTGAGTTTTAGGCCTCAATTCTTACATTGAGCTGTGCTTATTTGTGCTAATCCATTGTGAGATTAGTAATACACATACAAAAAGCTTGATTATTCAAAGTCTTGGATTGTTCCCAAGCAAACCGTAAGTGGCTTAGGGTGTTGGAAGTCTTGAGAGGTTCTCAAGCACAAGACTAGGAAGTTCCTAGCCCGGTGGAGTTTCTTGAAGGGAGTTCAAGGAAGCTTTGTGAAGAGTTCTTCAATCACCGGAATCAAATTGGGGTAGAAATCAAGAGTTTGGTATACTCTTGAAAGGGTTAGGTTGAGTGAGGCCATTCTCAAGCAATCCTTTGTAATTTCTAACAATTTGATTATTAGTAGAAACTCCTAAGTGATTAGGAGGACTGGATGTAGCTCATTGTTGGAGTGAACCAGGATAAAATTGCTTGAGTGTTGGTTTATTGCTTTTAATCTACTTTCTAGCTCAATAGACTTAAGTCATTTCAATCAATTAGGATTTATACAATTAGGTAGCAAGTTCAAGGAATCTTTGTGTTTAAAAGTTATTTAGATTGCTTGCTATTCTGTTGGATAAGTTCCTGTTTATTATTGAATTGATTTGAGTTAAATTGCTGAATTTTCGTTTCTGGTTTTTCTGCTATCTGATAGGAAAAACTCGAGTATTTCAGAAAAGACTCGAGTTGTTCATCACTGAAAAACTCGAGTATTTCACAAAAGACTCGAGTCTTTTGTGTCTGATTCCAGAAAATTCAGTCTTAGCTCCATTCTTCAATTATCAATCGAAATATTTGGTATTAGTGCTTCAAAATACTATTCACCCCCCTTCTAGTATTTGCTTAGCCCGCTTGTTGGTTTCCAACAGATGTCCTGGACTTCATGACTTGATGGTTATGTGATTTCTTTTTGGTTATGATGTAAATATGTAAATAATAGCTTTTTGGAGGTCCAGGACAACTCCTTGGGAAAAGGAGTCCTTTTGGGAAAACAAACTATTTCCACAAACTTGTATATAAGCTGCTACTCTGACAAAACTGACTATGTGATATATGTTTGCTGATAGCCCTGCTGGCTTGAATGTGATATATGAAGTATGTACAAAAGGTTGCAGGAAAAGTCTAATTTTTTTTGGAAAAGTCCGAAAAACAAACAAAACTCCGTCCGTTTGACGGGAGATTTTTAACATGTAAAAAGGAAATTTTAAGTTCACATTTTTTAATAATTGGGTAGTTAAGGGTAGAATAATGTAGGTCTTACATTTATGGTATCAAAGCAGTTTATCCTCGGCCTTTGGAGTAACCCATTACTCCCGTGATTACTCACTGAGCGATTAATCAATGTATGTAGTTAAGAGTCTAAGTTGACAAATAGAATACTTATTCGATTGTTCATTGGTACACATATTGATTCATTATTTTTCCAAGACTAGGAATTATGGCGAGTAGACGCAGTGAATATGATAAGATCGCTGCAGTCTTAGAAAGCTTAGTTCAAATAAATCGAAGTCAAGCTGTGTTGGTGGCTGCAGCCGTAGCAGCTCTAATCAACCCCCACAGGCATTTCAGAACCCATCTCCTGTTGAGATCAATTGGTTGGCTGAGTTCAGGTGGCATGGTCCCCTAAGTTTGAGGGTGGCTATAATCTTGATGGAACTCGTAGGTGGCTTCAGGATATAGAAGGAATTCTCAATGATGTATCACCACAAGAGGAGCATAAAGTTATGTTGGCTCAGTACACTCTTAGAGGCGAAGCGGAAGCGTGGTGGGAGCAGGTTCGAAAGAATGCGGAGGCCACTAATCAAAGAGTGACTTGTGATGTCTTCAAAGAAATGTTTTGGGAGAAGTATCTTCCTGAGGATGTTCGAAAGGAGAAGGAATTGGCTTTTCTGTGCTTGAGACAAGGGGACAAGAGTGTTGAGGAATATGTGGGGAGATTTGAGGATTTGATTCGATATGCCATCAGCTATCAGGGTGTGGATGAAGAAACCAAATGCATCAAATATCTAGCAGGACTCCGCAATGATATCAAAACGACCCTTGGGAATGTACCCGTGGACAACTTTGCCCAGCTAGTGCACTGGGCCAGGGTTTGGGAAAAGGGCATGATAAGATCGGAAGACTCCTTAGGAAAACCACCATCGTACTCTAAACCTAAGACTGAAAGGGCTATTTCAAAGAAAGTGAAGCTAGCGATGACCACTTTATTCCCCATGTCTGCTTGTGTTCATTGCGGGAAATTTCATCGGGATGTATGCTGGGAAGTGATGAGGAAAAGTATGAAAGGTTTATGTTTCCGATGCGGTCAACCAGGGCATTTGGCCATTGGTTGCCTAAACCCTGATTCTAAATAAGAGGTGAAAGTGGTTGATGCGCTGATGGTGTACGACTCTAGCAGCAGGGATGTACCGAGGGTAGGAGGTCCTATTAAAGGTAAAGGGCTGATTCAGAAGTCAGGACCTTATCTTCAGCCTAGAGCAGCGGTTCCGAGGGATCTTAAACATACAGTGAAGGCTTATGGTTCTGTCCCTTCTTGTCAGCACTGTGGTAGGGTGCATAGGGTAGTGTGCTGGAATTTGAATTCAAAAAGAAAAGAAGCACTCTGTTATCAGTGTGGTCAACCTGGTCAGTTTGCAGTCAACTGTCCCCAGAGGACAATAAAGAGAGAAGTGAATGCACCTAAAGTGCAGGAAGCTAGTGGCAGCACCCCACCTCAGAGGCGCATGTTAGGTAATCATCTTTATTAGTTTTAGTAAAAGCATGTAATTTATATCCTAGTTATTCTTTCTTCTTGGGTGATCAATCGTTCCAAAACCAGATTAATAGATGAACCCAATCAAATTAACATATATAGGAGATATCCTTAAGTTTTTCGGGAAGCGATTTTTCAGGAGTCCGTTGTTGATATTTATATTCTTTAGATCGTGTTTATGATATAGGCTTTGTGTTAGCAGTTAGTGGGGGTAAGGAGAGACTTAGGATACCTGATTTTCCGTGACAAAAGAGTATGAGACCTAAGGGGTACCCAGCGTCAAACCAGTTTTCTAGGAAGTTATGGAAAACTTTAAGGAGAATTAGACAGCGTAGAACCTTGAGTGAAGTTTTACCCCATGATCTTGATAATGTTGTTGTTTAATGGAATATAAGGTTAGAACTGATCACTTTAACTCTTACATCTGCTAAATGATGACATTATTAGTGGAATTCAGCAGTGATGTGATATTGATAGACGTGGGGTTGAACTTGATCACCTCAATCCTTACATCTATTAATAGACGATATCATTGCAATCTTTAAGTAACATTAAGATAACCAGAGTCGTAACATCTAAGAAATAGTAGTATTAGAAAAAAAAATAGGCTAGTTAGGAGGTGTTCCTTCCAAATCTTCAAGTCAAATTAAGAAGTAGACTTAGAGAAAAATGATAGGACGAGAGCTTAAACCTATATAGGTGTGGGAATTCTCAAGTCTTAGGAAAGACAGTTCAATTCAATGACCATCACTGGATGGTAAACTCCTTTCCGAATCCATACAAGTTCCTTTCTGTATCCAACTCAAAGTAAATTGTAATGGAATGGCCATCATGCACCCACAGTTCGACCTAAGTTCCATTACCCCAAGTTAGTGGGTAGTGAAGTGTCCTACTCTTAAGATTTTCAGTTTATCTCAAGTCGTGATTGCTAAGTGTCCTTCAAAACTCTATTATAGTTTATGTGAGCCTTCAGTAATGCTTCAATTAGTGGAAGTATATCTTTTCTTCTTATTCTTCGTGGTCCGAGTCAATCTTGAAGTAGTAATTTTTGCCGCAATCAAAGGTTCTTTTGCTCCCAACTGACAAATGATTGTGAACTCACGTTTCTCTCTTTACTTATTATCCTTAAATACCAATCGTTCCTAAAGTTCTAGTCTTGTTTATTCCATTTGCTTCCTCAGTGATGAGGATAGTTCCACCATAGATTGTTGCATTTTGTGATAAGTCTTTTGATTTCATGATCTTAAGTTGTTTTTCCTTAAAGCAAAAGCCCAAATTCACTGCGAACTCCAAAGAATTCATTTTTAGTTAGTGCTAAGGCCTTATGCCCTCCTTTGGAAAGGGGGTACAAGTTGACTTGGAAGTCAACACATTCAGCTCCTTATGTATTGGCAAAATCCAGAGCGGCATGCCGATACCAAGTGGGGGAGAACATGGTAGGCGATTCAGATGTTTGTCAAGGTGATAATAGGTCTTAATCTATCAGAGTGGCGCAGCGGAAGCGGAGAGAGAAGTCGGGTTAAGAATAAGTGGGTGGTATGTTCCAGTATAGGCATGGAATTATTGAGTAGTGTGGTCCCAGAAAATGTATTATCAAAAGTAAATGTATTATGATAATCACTTTAGGATATTTAGAATGTGGAATTTTATCAAAATATGTTGAAGTTCGGAGCAAGTTTGATTTTAAGAACATCCTAAGTTAGGAAATTTGAAATATAACGTCCAATCCGTTAAACACAATTTCCACCATTGGAAGTTATGTTTAGGGTCTTATGTGAGACCCACAATTTTACCCAATTTATTTGAGAATTTATATTTGAATTTAAAATATTATATTTGATTTTTGATAAATTGTGATACCTGGATTTAATTAAAATCGTATGAAATATATATATATATACACGTGGTATATATATTATATATTTATGCATACCAATGTTTTCTCTAATGTATTTAAATTATACTCTTAAGATGAAGTATTTTAAGGTATAGTATTTGATTTAAATGAAATGTTTTTTTTTTGGTAAAAGAAAATCTTATTACCACAACGCAAAAATAATTACATGACTAAGACACAAACTTTGTTATCTGCCACCTTCTAGGAAGGGTTCAGACACCAAAGAAAGGCCAACCTCTATAGATATTTGCCACCTTCTATGAAGGGTTCAAGATATCAAAGAGGCAAAAAACTAAAGCTCATTACAAATCCTCTGAACCAGAGGTTTATTGTGCCAACTTCTAAAAGAATGATAACAAAATTGAATCCTATAGGCTAAATCTCTCTTGATTAATCTAAATATAGTGCCAATGGATCTGCTAGTGTCCTGAAAAGATCTCAGGTTCCTCTCCTGCCAAGTTTGATAAATTACAGCAGCCCATAGAGCAATTATGACCTTCCTGCGAATTTTATCCCTGAAACCATGCTTTAACCATCTAGTCCAGTTGTTAAGCTTATAAGGAAAGTAGTCCAAGCCAATCCAATCACAGCAATATTGAAGTAACTCCCTTGACCAAATACAATCAAAAAATAGATGCTTATGAGATTCTTGGGCAACCAAACACAAACAGCAATGGTTAGGAGTGTAAATCCAAACCAATCTGTCTAAGGTATCTAGCTTACCAAGAGAAACCAACCAAAAAATGAACCTATGCTTGGGAAAAGATAGGTGATTCCACACAGTAGAATACATAGGGAAAGAGTGATTGACACCAGCCAAGAAAGAATAACCTGAACTGATGCTGTACTTGCCATTTGTGTCTGCAATCCAGATATTGCCTTGAAAACCAGATTTGAGCTTATCTCTAATTTTCAAAATTTGCTTCCAATTCCAGTTGTGATGTTGCATAGCTTGGCAATCCCAAAAGTCCTGGTCCCTTATATAAATGGAATGAACCCAACGCACCCAGAGACAATCCTTGCCACTAATAATCCACCAAGCTTGTTTCCCCAAAGCAGCTAAATTCCAAAGAGCAGTGTTTTTAATACTGAGGCCTCCATTTTTCCTGGGCTGACAAACTGTATCCCAGGCAACCTTAGCTCTATAGGAGCCATTATCATCCACACCCCACAGGAAACCTCTGCATAACTTATCAATCTCCTTAATAACTGATTTTGGAATAATGAAGATAGAGGCCCAGTATACATGAAGATTAAGAAGAATAGAATTAATTAGGCATAACCTACCCTGGTAAGAGAGATTCCTTGTCCTCCAAGTTATGAGTCTAGCTGTTACCTTCTGAACTAGAAAATTACAAGTAGACTTGTTCCATTTCCTTGCCATTAGAGGGACCCCTAGATATTTACAAGGGAACACACCAGCTGTAAAGCCTGTTATCTGCAACAAACTCTGCTGAACAGAAAGATCAACTCCATCCATGAACATTGAAGACTTGTTCTAATTAGCCTCTAAACCAGACCAGGATGTGAATTGATTGAACGCATTCCAAATGATACCAAAACTAGCAGGATGAGCTTTTGAGAAGACCATCAAGTCATCTGCAAATGCAATGCTTACCAATCTCAGATCCTTACACGGTGGATGAAATCTGAAATTTCTGGATCTAGCAGCTGTCTGCAATTGTCTTGCGAGGGTCTCCATAGCAAGGACAAAAATAAGGGGAGATAATGGATCACCCTGCCTGATACCTCTGGACCCCTGAATCATTCCCCTTTGCTGCCATTGATGACAATATTGTAAGAGGCTGTTCTAATGCAAGTCATAACCCAATTAATAAACTTTTGAGGAAACCTCAAAGCTGCAAGCACCTCTTCAATGAAAGGCCACTCCAAGGTGTCATAGGCTTTCCTCAAATCTATCTTCATCATGCACCTTGGAGATATATTCTTCCTTCCATACAATCTGATCATGTCCTGAGTGATTAGAATGTTGTGCAGGATACTTCTGTCCTTGACAAAAGCACCCTGATTATCCTGGACTAAATGGGGGAGCACTAAACTGAGTCTATTGCAAATTATTTTTGTTATGCATTTATAGATGCAATTGCAGCAGGCTATAGGTCTATATTCACCAATGCAGGAAGGGAAATCATTTTTTGGAATCATAACTAAGAGGGTGTGGTTGACTTCCCTGAGTAATTGGCCTGTGCGAAAAAAGTCCTGAACTGCCTCAATACAATCCTGCCCTATAGTCTCCCAAGCTGCTTTGTAGAAGCCAGAGCCATACCCATGTGGCCCAGGGACCTTATCTTGATGAATGTCAAACATAGCTTGCCTGACCTCATTTTCAGAAACATGAGATATCAGCTGAAGCTGCTGATCTGTACTTAAAACTGCACCCTCAGTAAAGATGTCAGGATTCACCTCCCTACTATTATTTCTGGCCTGAAACAAAAGCTGGTAATACCCCTTGAAAGCCTTAGCTATCTGATCATGCTCAGTTACCAAGACCAAGTCAGTCTGCAATCTCAATATCCTATTCTGATATTGTCTTTGTCTAATGGCATTATGAAAGAGTCTGGAGTTCTCATCACCATGTTCAAGCCATGAAATCTTTGCTTTTTGCCTCAAAAAAGCAAAAGGAGCTTCCTTAACAAACAGATACTCCCTTAGCAAGAGCTTCTCATGCTGCTGCAGACCAAGATCCTGAGGATTATCCTTGAGGCTTGACTGAACAGCATCAATCTCATCTCTAAGTTGCACCTCCTTCCTGTCCACCCCCTCAAAAGATCTTCTATTCAAATCCTGCAAAGGCTTTCTCAAATTCCTGAGCTTAACACAGAGTTGATACATTTTATGACCCTGAACAGGAATAACCCAGCAGCCATCAATTATTTTCAAAAAATCAGCATGTGTAGACCACATGTTGAAAAACATGAAACCAGATCCTCTCTTCCATTGATTCATGTTCCATTCAATAAGGATAGGTGTATGATCAGAAATACCAGGGTTCAAAAAATGAGTTGTAGCTGTTGGCGATTCTGCACACCAGTGATTATTTACCAAACATCTATCAAGCTTGCAACTGACCCTATCCCTCCCAATCTGCTTATTGGACCAGGTTAAGTGATGACCAGTGTATCTCATATCTACCAAGTCACAGCCATTAACACAGTTTCTGAAATCCATCACGCTACCATAGTCTCCAGGGTTAACACCAACTTTCTCATTTTCTGCAATAATTGAATTAAAGTCCCCAATCACTGCCCAAGGTCTATCCATGAAGGAATGGATACCAGCCAGAACCTGCCAGAGTTCTTTCCTCTCAGATGCATCATTTGAGCCATAAACAAAAGTGATAAAACAAGTTTTCAAAGACTGCCTGAACATTACTAAGCAGTGCATATATTGCTGAGACCTTGCAATCAACCTAACATCAAAACAATCTTGCTTCCACACTAGCCAGATTCTACCAATTGTGCATACATCCATGTTATCCAGAGAGCCCCAACCAGGAAACAAATTATTCCTAATTTGTTGAAAACAATGAGTTCTCAACTTATTCTCTAAAATACCAATAAAACCTATCCCATGTTCTTTACACAACTCAAGAATAGCTTTTTGTTTCAGAGGCCTATTCATACTTCTGATATTCCAAGCTGCAATCCTATCCATGATTATCTTGCTTTGAGGGGCTAGCTCTTAGCAATTCCTTTGTGTGACTTTGATGTTTACTCCTTGTTTGCACTGTAGTCCAACCCTCATCATCCTGAACTGTCACGACTTCCTTCCCTTTTCCAGATACCTGAACCTTATTTTGATCAATGGTAGCTTCCAGTACCCTTGCTGCATCCTCCTTAGAAAAGTCAATGTTGTCAACAGGTATTGTAACATCCCGAAAATTAATATTAAATAATATAACTTTAGTATATAAATATATATTTAAAGATAGGATTAAGCCTTAGAAATTGTACAAGGTTAGAAGGGTGGTATGAACATAGGCCGACCTAGGATGTGAGATTAAGGCCTCGGCCCGATCCCGGCCGAGCTAGATAGGATTATGCGCATATGAACCGAGCTGGATGGGAACCAAACGCGGAACTTGTTGCCCAGACCGATTAGCCGACCTCAGCGCACCTCACACTCCTATCCGAGAAGGAAGCTCGGACTATTGCTGTTCCTAAGTGCCGAGCCGACTTACCCTAGCCGATACATCCTAGCTCCTCCGTGCCAGCTCATGTTGAGCTGTAGCCCTTTGGGATTCGTACCATCCGTACTTTGTCCTTGTCATTCACTTTTGTACTATCATTCACTTCATGTCACTATCACTGCCTTATGACCTTTTCAATGTACTGTTCATGGCTTCCTCAAGAAGCCAATGAATCCTGTCCACATATTCAAGCTTCCTCAAGAAGCCAATGAATCCTAGCCACACAAATATTTTCCCTAAATGAATAAAAGAAAACCCAAACACCCCATAACACACTTTGCATTTCTCATTCTCTTCCTCCTACGAATCTCTCTTTCAAGTTCCAGCAACAACAAACCCTCAACACACCTTCTTTCCCTCTTCTCACTCACACATCTCCCTCTCCTCCTCCATGTCTCACAAACCGGAGACCCACCTTCTCTCCGTCCCCGTTCTGTTCCAGCGTCCCTGGACCGTGTGGTAGCCGGCGTGCAGCTAAGAAGAAGGGATTCGAGTGGTGTGAAGCTCACAAGGCCAAGGTCTAGGTCAAGGAAGTCATCCTCAAGCTCTCAACTCTTATCTCACACGGTTTGAGGTAAGGAGTGAGTGTTACCTCTACTTGAGTTTGGGTTTCTAGGGTGTTCATAAAGGGTACTAAGAGTGGGTGTTAGATTAGGGAAGGGATCTAGGTTAATGTAGAAAGAAAATGGTAAAAAGGGTAAAAAGGGAACTAATAAATGAATTAGAAACATGAATTTGAAGTAGGGATGAGTATTGTTGTATGCTATATGTTGGTATTTACATGATGGATTGGTTGAATGTTTTATTCTTATTATTGTTGTTGTGGTATAAATGTCTACTGAGCTTTGATATTTATGATTCATGTCTGTGGCCGAGCTGAGTGACTTCGGTAATGGGTACGAGGAAATGGTAGAGAGGCAAAGTAGGAGAGATAAAGTAGCAAGACAGAAAATGAGTAAGGTTAATGTAAAGAGGGAATGGTTACCGAATTTAGCCGAGAGAGAGGCCGAGCTAAGCAAATAATGAGATTAATGTAAAGAGGAATAAATTAAAGAGTGGAGCCGAGAGAGGCCGAGCCAAAAGATGGTTAACAGGATAAGAGAAATTAAAGAGAAATGGTTGTGTGATCGGGTCATAGCAGACGCGTACCGGGTGCGTGCATTGATCGCGTCAGACGCATACTGGGTATGTGCAGCTGTAAGACGGGTACTGGGTACTCGCAGTTATGATTCACACAAGGTTCCGAGAACGGAATCGGTGGGATGTGTTCCTGGTCCTAGCAGACGCGTACTGGGTGCGTGCATTGATCGCGTAAGCCGAGCATTGTGGTGCTCGCAGCTGTAAGACGAGTATTGTGGTACTCGCAGTTATGGACACTCCTTACTCCATAGAATGATCGGCGGTAGTGCTCCTGGTCATAGAAGACGCGTACTGGGTGCGTGCATTGATCGCGTCAGACACATACCGGGTATGCGCAGCTGTAAGACGGGTATTGGGTACTCGCAGTTATGGATGACACTCCGATATCCAACGGTAAATGGTGTAAGATATGCACTGGGTGTATGCATCCGAGAAGAGTAAAAGACTGTAAGCTATGTGAAAGTGAAATAATGAGAAATGAATCTGAGATAGAGATGATAATCCGAGGTAAGAAAGTGTGAACCGAGGTATAATTAATAGGTTATAGAGCGGTTGGATAATCATGTGAGCCGAGCTAAATTAGAGTGTATGATGTGAACTGAGCTAGATGAGATTGTGTGTATGTAACCGAGCTAAATGAGATAGTATGCATGATGTAGGGTTTGATTTCTTGTGATTTATTTGCTAATTGACTACTTGTGTGTGGCTTGGTAGTTCGGTATGTCATTTAAGAAACTGCTTACTTAAGTTCTGTGTAATGCTCATCTCCTTACCATTTTTCAGGTACTGAGCCCGAGTAGACGCAGTCCCCGGCCGATCAGGATCACTCTCCCTCACAGGGAGAGTAAGTTATTTAGAGTCAGATAGGTGGATGGGTCTCGGCCAGTTTGGCCGAGCTAGAACATTGTTTTGTATTGGGTCTCGGCCCGTCGGGCCAAGCTAAAACACTGATTGTATTTTGAATGACCGAACTGAATGTACCTAAACTTATACTTTATGTATTTGATGCATTTAAGTCTTCCGCTTTATTAACTTTGATGTTTTCGTTATTAATGGAAGGAAAGATTATTTTTGGCAAATATCATATTCCTTTCTTTTTAGAAAAAAAAATTTAAATCCTAATTTTGGGGTAATTAAGGGTAATTATTATATAGGGTGTTACATTTTTGGTATCAGAGCAGTTTCTCCTCGGCCTATTAGAGTTACAAAGGACTCCAGTGGTTACTCACCAAGAGAGTGACAAATAAGTAAAGTCTAGAAGTCTAAGTTAGACCATAGAGCTCATAGGCATATATGTTTATGTATATATATAATTACTTGATTAATCGGAAGTTAATTGGCTTTCTCTCCATGACCGAACAACATGGCTGGGAGACAAGCTGATAACGATCGAATTACTGCTGTGTTGGAAACTCTGGTTCAACTACAGCAGAACCAAGCGCAGGCTCAGCAGAATCAAGCTGAGAACCTCGCTCAAAACATCGCCGTAGCCGCAGCAGCTGCAGCTGCAGCCCTTCAGCCCCAACCTCCGGCTCCGGTCGAGATAGACTGGATGAGCCGATTTCGGAAGAACGAACCACCTAGGTTCGAAGAAGGATATAATCCAGATGGAGCTCAGAGATGACTCCAGGATATTGAGAAGATTTTCCGATCTTTGCAACCTCCCTATGAGTACAGGGTGAGGGTGGCTGAGTTTGTGCTGGCTAGTGAAGCCGAGCACTGGTGGGATCAACAAAGCCGAGGACTGGAAGCGGCTAATGATGTGACACCCTTCCGAATTACCCAAGTATAATATAGAACTTAAGCTATTATATTGGATAATATATGGACTTGTGAGTATTAAGAAAATATGTAAAAAAAATATTTCTTCTTACAGCGGGTGCACAAATCAACACTTGGAATTCTTGGAGAATAAACTCTAAAGCATTTCGAAACAGTTGTATCGAATTCGGCGATTTCTAAAACCTTTTCTAAAGTTGGGTAACATTCGTCTTTTGAAATCGTGTTTATATCATAGAAAATAACTAAAGATACCCTTGCTTTATTTGATAAAACTGATACCATCGAATAGTTTTCACAGCCGAACTCTCAAATAGATTAAATCAGAGTAAGCGGAAATTATCGGACTATGCCATGGATAGGAATATAAACATAGATTTTATATATAGGAAAGTCATAAGTACATAGCCCAACATCAGAGTCTCCAAGTTCCAAAATATACAAGTCCATAAACAGATCTACATAACAGTGTAACCAAACCCTAGAGTACCCCAAAAGTATATCTACACTATATATACATAACCAAAATGTAAACTCCAAGGGCGGTCACATAGATCTGGCATCATCAGATGTAGTAGTAGTGATAGCAATAGTCTCCAAGAAGCAAAAGTAGTAAGGTAGTAGCATCATCATCAACACAGCAGCAGCAAGATCTCCTCCACAGCATCCACACATCGGATCCTCCGATCCTCATCACATACCATATGCACATACCTAGGGATCATCGTCCCTCCAATCACTCCCAGTAGAATGCACGACAGGCTCGCTCCCACTCTCGTCCTCCACCGGATCCTCCTCGATCTCATCCGAGGGAGAGTGTACCCTACCACTGGGTACCGGGTCGGGTGATGGTGAAACCCTGACTGGGCTCCTCGGATCAGAAGGGGGAGTATCCTCGCGGACGACTCTCGAGGTAAAAGGGTGAGAGCGGGTAGGTCGAAAATGAAAACTGTGATAAGAGCGAGCTGGTCGAATGGGAGGTGGTCCATGGTAAGTATAAAACGGGGGTACGTGCATAGTGTATATGATGGGAATCCTAAATCTACGAGGACGGAATCGCATCAGAGGGTCCGGGTGGTACAAGAAAATCTCTACCTCTCCCTCGAACACCGCACGATGGTCCTCATAGATCCATGTGCCACTAGGAAGTGGCCGGATCTCGATGCAAGCAATGTAACGAGACATCACCTACAAGGGCATAGGGGTAAGCAATTCTATACACATAATCAACAGAGAATAAATTGTCCAACATAAGTATAAAGTCTACCAATATGTATATGTACATATGCAACAAGGAGCAACAATCACATTTAACATTTAGCAGTAAGTTAATGCACATAGGATGCTCATACTTGTTTCATTTGTCACATTTAATTTGGATGAGATGCATGATGCATGAATTTAGCTCTCAAGCCTATCTCCATCATTCTATGTCACTCTCTGACGTCCATCCCTGACAACCCAGCACTCAACAGTGCGTTGTATTCCTAGGTATACAACAATTCGTACATTCACCTAGAATGTACACGACAAGCTTGGAATCCATGCCACCCGAGCATATCCCGTCATCCAAACGGACCGTCATCCAAACGGTATAACCATATCGGCATCCACTCAGCCGACCACGTCAACGACGTGTCATCAAGCAAGCGTATTGGCACTCCCAGAGGCCCTCCACATGTTTACCTAAAACATGATATACGTCCTACCATCCAAACTCCAGAATGAATGCACTTTATTCTTTAGACTTAAAGGAAGTTGATTAATATTTTACAGGCCAACTAGGCTTATTTCATTATCAAAAAGGACCGTCACCAAACGGTATACTCATATTAATCACTTTCCTTCATGTCTAGTTCCCTTGGATTATTGTTATTAATTCCTTAACTTAAATGAGTCAGAATTGAAAATGTATCTTTCAGGTTCTGGCAATTTACTCGAGTAAAATTCAGTACACTCGAGTGTTCATCAACTTTTCTAGATTACTCGAGTGTTCTTAAAGTTACTCGAGTGTTCATGACTTTCTGAGGATTTGGGTTTCAAATTCAATAAATTACTCGAGTAGTTCATAGGTTACTCGAGTGTTCATCCTGATTTCTAGAATACTCGAGTGACCTTGAATGACTCGAGTGGTTAGCCTTAACTTGTCCTCAGGTCATGCTCGATACTCGAGTGCTAGACATGATACTCGAGTGTTCTTGCTCCATTTGCATTGTTTTAAAGGCGTTTTACTCGAGTATCCTGTCTATTACTCGAGTGTTTCACAACAGAATACACTGAAATCTTAGTTTTAACATACCACTTTCATTTCTACTCATTTGCAGTCCATTCCAAGGATCAACAGAGTTAACATAACATCATTTGAACATGTTACAACATTCCTTTCATATCAAAACACAGATTTGACAGAGGATTCATCAATCATGCATAAAATACACATTTTAACAACTCAACACCTCAAATCGCATAATAAGCACAATTCTCATGAAATAAAGTTCATTTAAGCTTGCATGCATGATTTAGAACTTGCTCAATACAGTTTTAGAGCAAAGCTTGGTCTCCAAACCAAAGATCCTATTCAATCTAAGCCCTTAGAGCCTCTTGGTGGCTCTCTAGCAAAATTATTGAAATTCAATCTCTATCTAGTGAATAAAATTACTTCTCCTTACCTCTCAAACGTGAATCAAACAGAGAATCCCCAAAGAAAAGCTCCACAGCACCAAAAACACTTTAAACTCCAACATGCAGAGCAGATTGAGTGCAACACCAAAATCGAATTGGTTCACCCATGAAACAGAGATAAGGATTGGGGAAATTAGATTTTCTAAACTCTATGCAACATCATCTAACTAAAGAAACTGAACTTGAGACTCAGGGGTTCGTGAGCTTACCAGAATTTGAATCCAAAGTAAGCTCCCAGACCAAAACTTGACAGAAACAACTTCACTTTAACTCCTTGAATCTTCCACCACACTCGCTCAATCCTCACGATTTTGGTTTTTATACAAAGCTCGTGATGTGAGCTTTGTATTCGTGTATCACTCGAATCCTAACACTCAGAATTGAAGAAGAATCGAAGAGAACAATTTCGAAACCCTAACTTCAACCACTATTGCAAGTTTGATCAAAAATTCTCGGCCAAGTGATGTTGATGAGCTTAAATACTAGATTGGAAGCGTCATGCACAGCGACACGAAGCTGCTGATGTGTTCGTGGTGGAGTATTCGTGTCAACGGAGGGGAATCGGTGGTGGTGACTCACCAAACGCACTAACTCGTGCAACTTTGCCCAGAATACTCGAGTATTCAGAATAATACTCGAGTGTTTTGCCCAGTTTTTGAAAAATAATAATTTTATTTACTTTCCCTCCAAAATCTTTCCTATAATTGCTTCTAGGTCCCAACCCAGGGACTAATATGCAAAACACTTATTTTATGCATTATTATATTTATTAAGTCACTTCACACACATATACTAACTATATGAACACATATTTTAATCAAGGATTAATATAGAAATCATTAATTATAATTAATTTATAATGAACATTTCATTAATCGGGGATTAAAATTTTGGGGTGTTACACTACTCCCCCACTTACAAGGAATTTCGTCCCCGAAATTCAATTTATACAAACAAGTCAGGATATTCGTGACGCATCTTATCCTCTAATTCCCAAGAGGCTTCTATCACATCACCACAAACCCAGACGACTTTGACCAGACGAATATCCTTCCCTCTAAGCTGCTTGATCCTTCGATCTTCAATGCGAACTGGTACAACTTTGAAGGTTAGGTTCTCATGAATTTCTAAGTCATCAGGTTGGATTCTAAGAACAATGGTGGGGTCATGGACATATCTCTTCAACTGAGACACATGTGTAAGATCCATGAAGAATGTTTTGATAATGACAAAAGGTTTTGAACAAGCTACAAAAGGTTTTGAACAAGCTTAAATGTGTTGATCAAGTTCAAGCTCGACAAGCAACAACAAACATCAAGTTATGAAGAGAGAGCCAACTCATGAAGACTTAGTTTGGTAGTTTGTGTTTTAATGTTTTATCTTTTGCCTCACAAGTCTTTTTGTTTATGAGTTTGGGTAGAGTCTCTTAGAGGGTAGTGAATCTCTTTTGATTGCATGATTATATCATATTTTGAGTATTCACTTTGCCTAAAATCAATAGGTGGCTTAAAGGTTTGAAAGAAAAGGTTTAGTTTTTGAGAAAACAAGTTTCAAGTGATTTTTAATGTCAATAATCGATTAACAGATTTTGATAATCGATTAACGGTGTATTTTGAACTGATAATCTATTAACAAACTTTTGATAATCGATTATCTGCACTTTTACTCGAGTAGAATTTTCACTGCTTGCGGCATTACTCGATTAGGACACTCATTACTCGAGTAGGGTTTATTTTACTCGAGTAACACGAGCTGTTACTGGTTTTTAAATGAGTTTTTCACTTCTCAAAAGCTTTTCTAAGTGCTCCAACTTTTGGGTATTCTATATAAACCTATTTCTAACCTTTGTGAATCATTATTACACTTTCATAATCAATTTTACAAAGAATCAAAAGCCACTCTATTCTCTCTCACTTTCTCAAGATCAAAGTTCTCATTTTTACATTCTTTGATCAAGAACCTTGAATCTCTCATGTTGATATTTTCATAACTTTTGAAAGAGATTCATAGGATTATTATTTTGTTTTCATTTGAGTTGTAATCTTTGCAAGAGGCAAGCTATCTACAACAATTGGAAGTCTTGGTTGTGAATCAAGCAAAGTTATTTGGAAGTCTTGGTGTGGCATTTCATCAAGCACTTGGAAGCCTTGTTGTGTTAACAAGCAATTGGAAGTCTTGTAGTGAAGCAAGCATTGGAAGTCTTGTTGTGGGGTATCGGCAAGAAAGAAAAGAGGTTAGATTAGATATCAATAGGGTTACAAGGCAAGGGTTTGGTATCTCTTGTAGGCTAGCAAGAAGGGAGTCTTGTGAGGCATTTACTTGTAGTTTGACAAACTCTAATTCCTCATAGTGAAGAATCTCTCTTGGTTGAAGAGGGGACTGGAGTAGCTTTCAAGTGGATGAAAGTGAACCAGGATAAATCACTGTGTCGTATCTCTAAACTCTTAACTCTTTACATTCTTGTTATTAATTGTGTTCTTGGTTGAAAACCTAGAAAAAGTGATTTTTCATAATTGATTGAATTGAATCTTAATTGTGCAAAATTGATTTGGGGAAAATCATTTTCATAACCTAGGTTAATCAATAAGAATATTGGTGTTAATCTTTTTCGCTGAATCTTTGATTATACATGTTGGTTGATTGATTTTCGTATTTGATTGAAAAGTGATTTTTCAATTTTGAAAGGGATTAATCGATTAACTACTGTCAGTACTCGATTAGATTGAATCAAGCATTAAGAACTAATCGATTAATAGTCTTTGCTAATCTATTAACATCAAGAGAATTTGCAAAAATCATTTGTTTTAATCGTTTTGATTTGTTTCTTGCGAAAATCTTTCAAGGTTTATCTAACACCTATTCAACCCCCCCTTCTAGGTGTTCTCCTAGTGTATCCTAGTTGTTTCACCCACCGATTGTGGTTTTAACAATTGGTATCAGAGCTCGGTCGAAAGACACGAGCATAGAGCTTTTTCGTTAAGATCCTTGAGGAAAGTACAATGGGTTCTACGAATCCTTTTGGTGGTGAAGGTGCTTCAATAAATCGCCCTCCTATGTTTGGTGGAGAGGGTTATGGTTATTGGAAAATTAGGATGAGAATCTTTATAGAAGCCATAGATGTGAACATTTGGGAAGCCATTGAAAGTGGTCCTTATATTCCCTCAAAGGATGTAGAAGGTGTGCTTACCCCTACTCCCAAAGATAAGTGGACCGATGATGATAAAAGGAAAATTCAATATGATTTAAAAGCTAAGAATATCATCACCTCCGCTTTATCTTATGATGAGTTCTTTAGAGTCTCCCAATGTCGTGATGCCAAAGAAATGTGGGACACCTTGCAAGTCACACATGAAGGCACTAGTGAAGTTAGGCGTGCTAGATTAAATTCTTTGATGCATGAATATGAATTGTTTCGTATGTTGCCTAATGAATCTATATGTTTTATGCAAAAGCATTTTACTCATATTGTTAATCATCTCATTGCTCTTGGTAAAACTTTCGTGAATTGTGAACTTGTTAACAAAGTTTTAAGATGTCTAAGTAGGGAATGGCAACCCAAGGTTACCGCAATTGTTGAATCAAAGGACTTGGACACCATGGACTTAGCCACACTTTTCGGAAAGCTTCAAGAACATGAAATGGAGCTTGGACGTTTGCAAATGCATGAAGAGTCGGATAAGTACAAAGAAAGAAAAGGAATTGCTCTTAAAGCTCAAAGGTCATATAAAAGGAAGAGAGTTCCGATGATAATGATGATAATGAAGATACCGATTCGGACATTGATGAAGAGGAGATGAAGCTTCTACTAAGAAAGTTCAATAAGATTCTAAGGAGAAAAGGAAGGTTGAACAAAGACAAAAGTAAAGAGAAGAATCCCCCACACTAAAAGACCAAGACATCAAAAGAAGGAATTGTTTGCCATGAATGTGGAAAGCCCGGTCATCTCAAGTACTCATGCTCTAAGTATCTTAAGAAGAAGGAGAAAGAAAAGAAAACTAAAAGGGCATACATAGTTTAGAATAGTGATGATGAAAAAGACAAGAAAAGTACATCAAACAGTTCTTCGGATGATGAAGATGCCGCTTGTCCCAACTTGATAGCTCTAGTAAATGAAGAGGAAAGTTCAAATGATGAATCAAGTGAACAAAGCGATGAAAGCGATGTAAGTGAAACTAAATCCGAAATTTCTTCCAAATATGAAATTTTATATAATGCTTATGAAGAAATGCATGAACATCTTAAGAAACTAGCTTTGAAAAACATTGAAAGAAAGAAGCTCATTTTGAAACATCAACAAGAGATTTTAGAACTTCAAAAACAAGTTGATGAGCTTAATCTTCAAAATGAAACTCTTGATCTTATCTATTCTAGTTCTTCTTGTGATTGTGCTAGTAGATTGAATATTGTGGTTGATTGTGAGAATTGCAAGTTGCTCAAAGATGAAAATGCTATTTTGAAAAATAAGCTTGCAAGTTTCACAAATGGTGATATTAGATTGCGCACATTGTTAAATTTTCAAAAAGAAAATTCAAACAAGTTTGGTTTGGGTTATACTAATGCTAAGAGTAAATCTCATAGAAATGTTGTTGATTTTTCTAAAGTTGATTTTTCAAATGCACCAACATGTTTCTATTGTGGTACTCATGGACATACTTCAAATGTATGTTATATTAAAGTGCATGGTATACCTAAAGGAGATTTTGTTTGGGTGAAAAAGGGTGAGAGTCCCTACACTAACAAAAATGGATCCAAAACCATTTGGATACAAAAAAGCAAAGCATGATTGTTTTTGTAGGTATGATTGAAGAGCAAAAGGACTTTCATGTGATATTCATTCATTTGCTTCTTCAATTGGTATTAAGGAGAAAATCCTACAAATTGGTAACATTTGATATTATACAATTGGTATTTCAATTTGATATTGTTGGATATTGCTCATAGTTCTCCCAATTGGTATTATTTCTTATAATGTGATATTGTTTATACTATTGAGAAAATACTATTGGTATCAAATTCTTACAATTGTTTTACAATTGGTATCATGTTATTGGTATAAAATTTGTTATAATTGATATCATTGAGTAATCATTAGATGATTATCATGCTTTGGTTGTTATATCTTATTAATCTCTCTATTTTGGCTTAGATCTTATATTTCAATTGGTATATATTTCTTTTTGATAATGCCAAAGGGGGAGAAATATGATGTTTTGAAACAAAGGGGAGAAATATATTTTTTTTGAAAAATGGTATGTTTGGAGAAAGGTTGTTTGTTTTTGTTGTTTTTATAGGTTGAGCAAAGTTGTTGAAGATAGGGGGAGAATCAAGCTTAACTCAACTCAATTGGATTCAAATGTCAAAAGCATTTATTGAGGGGGAGCAAGAGTCTCACCAAGTGATCAAATGGTTCAAGCATCAAAAACTTCATATTTTCAAAACATGTTTGTCATTTTCAAAAAGGGGGAGATTGTAAGATCCATGAAGAATGTTTTGATAATGACAAAAGGTTTTGAACAAGCTACAAAAGGTTTTGAACAAGCTTAAATGTGTTGATCAAGTTCAAGCTCGACAAGCAACAACAAACATCAAGTTATGAAGAGAGAGCCAACTCATGAAGACTTAGTTTGGTAGTTTGTGTTTTAATGTTTTATCTTTTGCCTCACAAGTCTTTTAGTTTATGAGTTTGGGTAGAGTCTCTTAGAGGGTAGTGAATCTCTTTTGATTGCATGATTATATCATATTTTGAGTATTCACTTTGCCTAAAATCAATAGGTGGCTTAAAGGTTTGAAAGAAAAGGTTTAGTTTTTGAGAAAACAAGTTTCAAGTGATTTTTAATGTCAATAATCGATTAACAGATTTTGATAATCGATTAACGGTGTATTTTGAACTGATAATCTATTAACAAACTTTTGATAATCGATTATCTGCACTTTTACTCGAGTAGAATTTTCACTGCTTGCGGCATTACTCGATTAGGACACTTATTACTCGAGTAGGGCTTATTTTACTCGAGTAACACGAGCTGTTACTGGTTTTTAAATGAGTTTTTCACTTCTCAAAAGCTTTTCTAAGTGCTCCAACTTTTGGGTATTCTATATAAACCTATTTCTAACCTTTGTGAACCATTATTACACTTTCATAATCAATTTTACAAAGAATCAAAAGCCACTCTATTCTCTCTCACTTTCTCAAGATCAAAGTTCTCATTTTTACATTCTTTGATCAAGAACCTTGAATCTCTCATGTTGATATTTTCATAACTTTTGAAAGAGATTCATAGGATTATTATTTTGTTTTCATTTGAGTTGTAATCTTTGCAAGAGGCAAGCTATCTACAACAATTGGAAGTCTTGGTTGTGAATCAAGCAAAGTTATTTGGAAGTCTTGGTGTGGCATTTCATCAAGCACTTGGAAGCCTTGTTGTGTTAACAAGCAATTGGAAGTCTTGTAGTGAAGCAAGCATTGGAAGTCTTGTTGTGGGGTATCGGCAAGAAAGAAAAGAGGTTAGATTAGATATCAATAGGGTTACAAGGCAAGGGTTTGGTATCTCTTGTAGGCTAGCAAGAAGGGAGTCTTGTGAGGCATTTACTTGTAGTTTGACAAACTCTAATTCCTCATAGTGAAGAATCTCTCTTGGTTGAAGAGGGGACTGGAGTAGCTTTCAAGTGGATGAAAGTGAACTAGGATAAATCACTGTGTCGTATCTCTAAACTCTTAACTCTTTACATTCTTGTTATTAATTGTGTTCTTGGTTGAAAACCTAGAAAAAGTGATTTTTCATAATTGATTGAATTGAATCTTAATTGTGCAAAATTGATTTGGGGAAAATCATTTTCATAACCTAGGTTAATCAATAAGAATATTGGTGTTAATCTTTTCCGCTGAATCTCTGATTATACATGTTGGTTGATTGATTTTCGTATTTGATTGAAAAGTGATTTTTCAATTTTGAAAGGGATTAATCGATTAACTTGTGTCATTACTCGATTAGATTGAATCAAGCATTCGAAACTAATCGATTAATAGTCTTTGCTAATCGATTAACATCAAGAGAATTTGCAAAAATCATTTGTTTTAATCGTTTTGATTTGTTTCTTGCGAAAATCTTTCAAGGTTTATCTAACACCTATTCAACCCCCCCCCCCCCTTCTAGGTGTTCTCCTAGTGTATCCTAGTTGTTTCACCCACCGATTGTGGTTTTAACAACATGGAATACATTGTGAAGGTTAGCTAATGATGGAGGCAGGGCTAACTGATAAGCTACTGGGCCGACTCTTTTGAGGATTTGGTAGGGACCAATAAACTTAGGTGATAGTTTCTGGGTTTTCAAGGCTCTACTAACACCTTTTGTTGGTACTATTCTAATGAATACATGGTCTCGTTCGGCGAACTCTAAAGGTTTCCTCCTCCTATCAGTATAACTTTTCTGCCTACTCTGAGCCGTCTTCATCTTCTCTTGTATCATCTTGATCTGTTCCGTGGTCTCTTGCACAAAATCTGGCCCAACCAGAGAACTCTCCCCCACTTGAAACCAGCATAATGGCGTTTGGCACTTTCTCCCATACAAAGCTTCAAATGGTGCCATTCCAATGCTCGTGTGGTAACTGTTGTTGTAAGTGAACTCCACGAGTGGTAACATTTGTTCCCAGTTCCCTTGACCTTCCAACGCACAGGCTCGCAAAATGTCTTCCAGTGACTGAATAGTCCTCTCCGTTTGACCATCAGTCTGAGGATGGTATGCAGAACTTAACTTCAATTTTGAACCCAAAGCTCTATGAAGATCTTCCCAAAACTTCGATGTAAACCTCGGGTCGCGATCTGACACATTACTTGACGGTACCCCATGAAGACGAACAACTTCCTTGATGTACCACTGGGTGAGCTTTTCCAACGAGTAGCGCATATTCACGGGAATGAAATGCGCCGACTTGGTCAAACGATCCACGATCACCCAGATTGCATCATGACCAGTAGATGTCCTTGGCAATCCTGACACAAAATCCATCGAGATACTATCCCATTTCCATACGGGAACTTCCAAAGAAAGTAACTCTCCTCCTGGCCTTTGATGTTCCACTTTCGCCTTTTGACACACCAAACAACGTGCCACATATTCAGCTACGTCCTTCTTCAAACCAGGCCACCAAAATAGCTTCTTTAAGTCCTGGTACATTTTGGTAGCTCCTGGATGCATACTCATCTTACTCTTATGCGCTTCATTCAGAATCATTCTTCTTACTTCCAAATCATCAGGGACACATATCCTTGTCTTAAAACGCAGGATTCCATCCTTCCCTTCTTGAACTTCCAACTCCTTACCTTCTTGCATCAACTTCTTCTTTTCCATAAGCTTATTATCCTTGTGTTGCAATTCCCGAATCCTTTGCAGAAACTCATTAGCAATCTGCAACATCCCCATCTTAATACTCGTCGGCTCTACTTGCATCGTCAGGCTTAAATCCCGGAACTCCTCTATCAACGCAACTTCTCTGACCATCATTACACTGATGTGCATTGCTTTTCTACTCAATGCATCTGCCACAACATTGGCCTTCCCAAGATGGTAATGGAGCTCGAACTCGTAGTCCTTCAAAAACTCCATCCATCGGCGCTGCCTCATATTCAACTCTTTCTGATCGAAGAGGTACTTTAAACTCTTATGGTCACTGAACACCCGGAACGTAGTGCCATAGAGATAGTGCCTCCAGATTTTTAACGCAAACACCACAGCTGCCAGCTCCAGATCATGGGTTGGATAGTTCATTTCATGAACTTTTAGCTGTCTCGAGGCATAGGTGACGACTTGCCCTTCTTGCATCAAAACACTCCCAAGACCTTGTTTCGATGCGTCACAATACACATCGAAACTCTTCTGTGTATCGGGCAGAATCAATACAGGAGACGATGTCAACCTTTCCTTCAACTCCCGAAAATTCCTTTCACACTTCTCATCCCATAGAAATGGTTGATCTTTCCGAGTCAACTTCGTCAGAGGTAGTGCAATCTTCGAGAAACCTTCAATGAATCTTCTGTAGTAACCAGCCAAACCCAGAAAGCTTCTCACCTCCGTGACCGACTTCGGTTGCTCCCATTGCAAAACCGAGCTTACTTTCGTCGGATCAACGACTATTCCTTTATCCGAAATCACATGCCCCAAGAACTTAACCTCCTTCAGCTAGAACTCACACTTTGTAAGTTTGGCGTACAGCTGCTTCTCCTTCAGGATACTCAACACTACCCTCAAGTGTTCAGCATGCTCCTCCGGGCTCTTAGAGTAAATAAGGATATCATCAATGAACACAACCACAAATGAATCTAAATAAGGTCTAAAGATTCGATTCATGTAGTCCATAAAGATAGCTGGTGCATTAGTGAATCCGAACGGCATCACGACATACTCATAATGTCCGTATCGAGATCGAAATGCAGTCTTAGAGATATCCTCTTCTCTTATCCTGATCTGATGGTACCCCGACCTCAAATCAATCTTGGAAAATACCGAAGCTCCTCGCACTTGATCCATAAGGTCATCTATCCTCGGCAATGGATACTTGTTCTTGATGGTGACCTTATTCAGCTGCCGGTAGTCGATGCACATCCTCATGCTACCATCTTTCTTCTTGACGAACAAAACCGGAGCACCCCAAGGCGACACACTTGGTCGGATCATCTGCTTCTGCAACAGCTCCTCAATCTGCTTCTTCATTTCAGCCATTTCCGGTGGTGCCATTCTATAAGGAGCAATAGAAATGGGACCAGCTCCCGGAACTAGATCAATACCAAATTCAATCTCTCTTCTTGGTGGCAAACCAGGGATCTCATCAGCAAATACCTCCGGAAAGTCTCTGACAACAGGAATCTCTTCCATCCTTGGACCATTCTCTTCCACCTCAGTGTTGAACAGACACACGTAGCCGGAAGGTTTTGGGTTTCTATAGGTCACTATTTTTCTATCACAATCAATGATCACTTGGTTTTGACTTAACCAGTCCATTCCCAAGATCACATCTAATTGTGCCAAGGGTAAACAGATCAACTCTACTTTAGAGGTTTGTCCTAACACTTCTATACAGCAGTTAAGACATGCTCTAGAAACTACAACAGGAGCATTGGTAGGAGTTTCCACTTGCAAAACATAAGGTAATTCAAACACAAACAAACTTAACCGTTTCACACATTCATATGAAACAAATGAGTGCGTAGCGCCAGAATCAAACAAGACATGACAAGACTGACCATTAAGCAAGTATTTACCTTGCACCAGATCAGAGGATCGGCTTGCTTCCACACCATTAAGGGTGAAAACCCTTCCTTGAGCCATAGGCCTCTCCGCAGTCCCTCTTGAATTGGCTTTGACCGGTTCCTTGCAATCCCTTGCAAAATGTCCCGGCTTTCCACAGTTGAAGCAGCCACTTGTTCCCCAGCATACACGGCCATAGTGGTTGCGCTTGCACTTGTCGCAGAATGGAGCCTCGCTCCGATAATTCCTTCCATCAGACTCCCCAGCTTTTCCCTTGCCTTTCCCTCGGCGATCATACGGACCTTTGCCTCGGTTGTTGAAACCTTTATGTCCTTGAGTTCCATAGTTCTGATTGTCCTTCTTTTCCGAGACTTGCACCTCCTCAACCTTTGTGTCATCTTCATACATCCTACACATATCCACAAGTGCAGGAAAGCTTTGAATCCGTTGATAACTAAAGATCGACTTCAACTTGGGCCTCAAGCCTCCTTCAAACTTAATGCATTTGCTTCTTTCATCCGGATTGTTCTGATAATATGGAGAGTACTTCATAAGCTCCTCAAACTTGGCCGCGTACTCACCCACACTCATATTACCTTGCTTCAGCTGCAAGAATTCTACCTCCTTCTTTCTCCTTAGATCCTCAGGGAAATACTTATGGAGAAACTTCTCCATGAATACACCCCAACTCACTTCCCTTCCTTTATATTGCAGAAGTTGCATCGTGTGATTCCACCAATTCTCAGCTTCATCATCCAACATGTATGTTGCATACACCACCTTCTGAGCATCAGAACACTCCAACGTTCTCAGAATCTTATCCATGGTGTGAATCCATTTATTGGCCTCTTCCGGTTTAAATCCTCCTTAAAACTTTGGCGGATTGCAACTTCTAAAATTAGCCAGAGTTTTCGCCTCAGCGTTACCCACATTACACTGATGTGGCGGGTTAACCGGTTGAGATGGTTGTTGAGACTGTCGCTGCATGGCTTCCAGCACCGTGGTGATCCTTTCTAACATCGCATTGGTGTGATTTTGGTTTCTAGTTGCCGTATTAGACCTGCGCTATGGGCTTATGGTCACATATGCTGAACTAAAGAAACTTCCATTACACCACCTATGCTAAGGCTATAGCTTAAGATTCTAACTTCACATTCAATTGCATCTTGTGCTCAAAAGAGACAAGATACAAACAAATCAAGGGTATCTAAAGCTCAACAAGCAAAATAATAACATTCAAAATAATGTACATACCCTGGACATACCTGCTTGATGTTGATGGCTACCTTTCTGAACTACTTCCACTACTACAGGATCTGGCTTTTGCTCTGATACCACTTAGTGTGACACCCTTCCGAATTACCCAAGTATAATATAGAACTTAAGCTATTATATTGGATAATATATGGACTTGTGAGTATTAAGAAAATATGTAAAAAAAATATTTCTTCTTAAAGCGGGTGCACAAATCAACACTTGGAATTCTTGGAGAATAAACTCTAAAGCATTTCGAAACAGTTGTATCGAATTCGGCGATTTCTAAAACCTTTTCAAAAGTTGGGTAACATTCGTCTTTTGAAATCGTGTTTATATCATAGAAAATAACTAAAGCTACCCTTGCTTTATTTGATAAAACTGATACCATCGAATAGTTTTCACAGCCGAACTCTCAAATAGATTAAATCAGAGTAAGCGGAAATTATTGGACTATGCCATGGATAGGAATATAAACATAGATTTTATATATAGGAAAGTCATAAGTACATAGCCCAACATCAGAGTCTCCAAGTTCCAAAATATACAAGTCCATAAACAGATCTACATAACAGTGTAACCAAACCCTAGAGTACCCCAAAAGTATATCTACACTATATATACATAACCAAAATGTAAACTCCAAGGGCGGTCACATAGATCTGGCATCATCAGATGTAGTAGTAGTGATAGCAGGAGTCTCCAAGAAGCAAAAGTAGTAAGGTAGTAGCATCATCATCAACACAGCAGCAGCAAGATCTCCTCCACAGCATCCACACATCGGATCCTCCGATCCTCATCACATACCATATGCACATACCTAGGGATCATCGTCCCTCCAATCACTCCCAGTAGAATGCACGACAGGCTCGCTCCCACTCTCGTCCTCCACCGGATCCTCCTCGATCTCATCCGAGGGAGAGTGTACCCTACCACTGGGTACCGGGTCGGGTGATGGTGAAACCCTGACTGGGCTCCTCGGATCAGAAGGGGGAGTATCCTCGCGGACGACTCTCGAGGTAAAAGAGTGAGAGCGGGTAGGTCGAAAATGAAAACTGTGATAAGAGCGAGCTGGTCGAATGGGAGGTTGTCCATGGTAAGTATAAAACGGGGGTACGTGCATAGTGTATATGATGGGAATCCTAAATCTACGAGGACGGAATCGCATCAGCGGGTTCGGGTGGTAGAAGAAAATCTCTACGTCTCCCTCGAACACCGCACGATGGTCCTCATAGATCCATGTGCCACTAGGAAGTGGCCGGATCTCAATGCAAGCAATGTAACGAGACATCACCTACAAGGGCATAGGGGTAAGCAATTCTATACACATAATCAACAGAGAATAAATTGTGCAAAATAAGTATAAAGTCTACCAATATGTATATGTACATATGCAACAAGGAGCAACAATCACATTTAACATTTAGCAGTAAGGTAATGCATATAGGATGCTCATACTTGTTTCATTTGTCACATTTAATTTGGATGAGTGGCATGATGCATGAATTTAGCTCTCAAGCCTATCTCCATCATTCTATGTCACTCTTTGACGTCCATCCCTGACAACCCAGCACTCAACAGTGCGTTGTATTCCTAGGTATACAACAATTCGTACATTCACCTAGAATGTACACGACAAGCTTGAAATCCATGCCACCCGAGCATATCCCGTCATCCAAACGGACCGTCATCCAAACGGTATAACCATATCGGCATCCACTCAGCCGACCACGTCAACGACGTGTCATCAAGCAAGCGTATTGGCACTCCCAGAGGCCCTCCACATGTTTACCAAAAACATGATATACGTCCTATCATCCAAACTCCAGAATGAATGCACTTTATTCTTTAGACTTAAAGGAAGTTGATTAATATTTTACAGGCCACCTAGGCTTATTTCATTATCAAAAAGGACCGTCACCAAACGGTATACTCATATTAATCACTTTCCTTCATGTATAGTTCCCTTGGATTATTGTTATTAATTCCTTAACTTAAATGAGTCAGAATTGAAAATGTATCTTTCAGGTTCTGGCAATTTACTCGAGTAAAATTCAGTACACTCGAGTGTTCATCAACTTTTCCAGATTACTCGAGTGTTCTTAAAGTTACTCGAGTGTTCATGACTTTCTGAGGATTTGGGTTTCAAATTCAATAAATTACTCGAGTAGTTCATAGGTTACTCCAGTGTTCATCCTGATTTCCAGAATACTCGAGTGACCTTGAATAACTCGAGTGGTTAGCCTTAACTTGTCCTCAGGTCATGTTCGATACTCGAGTGGTAGACATGATACTCGAGTGTTCTTGCTCCATTTGCATTGTTTTAAAGGCGTTTTACTCGAGTATCCTGTCTATTACTCGAGTGTTTCACAGCAGAATACACTGAATTCTTAGTTTTAACATACCACTTTCATTTCTACTCATTTCCAGTCCATTCCAAGGATCAACAGAGTTAACATAACATCATTTGAACATGTTACAACACTCCTTTCATATCAAAACACATATTTGACAGAGGATTCATCAATCATGCATAAAATACACATTTTAACAACTCAACACCTCAAATCACATAATAAGCACAATTCTCATGAAATAAAGTTCATTTAAGCTTGCATGCATGATTTAGAACTTGCTCAACACAGTTTTAGAGCAAAGCTTGGTCTCCAAACCAAAGATCCTATTCAATCTAAGCCCTTAGAGCCTCTTGGTGGCTCTCTAGCAAAATTAGTGAAATTCAATCTCTATCTAGTGAATAAAATTACTTCCCCTTACCTATCAAACATGAATAAAACAGAGAATCCCCAAAGAAAAGCTCCACAGCACCAAAAACACTTTAAACTCCAACATGCAGAGCAGATTGAGTGCAACACCAAAATCGAATTGGTTCACCCATGAAACAGAGATAAGGATTGGGGAAATTAGATTTTCTAAACTCTATGCAACATCATCTAACTAAAGAAACTGAACTTGAGACTCAGGGGTTCGTGAGCTTACCAGAATTTGAATCCAAAGTAAGCTCCCAGACCAAAACTTGACAGAAACAACTTCACTTTAACTCCTTGAATCTTCCACCACACTCGCTCAATCCTCACGATTTTGGTGTTTATACAAAGCTCGTGATGTGAGCTTTGTATTCGTGTATCACTCGAATCCTAACACTCAGAATTGAAGAAGAATCGAAGAGAACAATTTCGAAACCCTAACTTCAACCACTATTGCAAGTTTGATCAAAAATTCTCGCCCAAGTGATGTTGATGAGCTTAAATACTAGATTGGAAGCGTCATGCACAGCGACACGAAGCTGTTGATGTGTTCGTGGTGGATTATTCGTGTCAACGGAGGGGAATCGGTGGTGGTGACTCACCAAACGCACTAACTCGTGCAACTCTGCCCAGAATACTCGAGTATTCAGAATAATACTCGAGTGTTTTGCCCAGTTTTTGAAAAATAATAATTTTATTTACTTTCCCTCCAAAATCTTTCCTATAATTGCTTCTAGGTCCCAACCCAGGGACTAATATGCAAAACACTTATTTTATGCATTATTATATTTATTAAGTCACTTCACACACATATACTAACTATATGAACACATATTTTAATCAAGGATTAATATAGAAATCATTAATTATAATTAATTTATAATTAACATTTCATTAATCGGGGATTAAAATTTTGGGGTGTTACAAATGAGGTCATCACTTGGGATTTGTTCCAAGCTCGATTCCTCGGAAAGTACTTTCCCGAGGATGTCAAGAGAGAGAAGGAGCTCGCTTTTCTCAAGTTGGAACAGAGGAACTTGAGCGTTGGGGAGTATGCCGCTTAGTTCGAAGATTTGATCCGTTATTCAGGAAGCTACCGAGATGCTGATGAGCGTACCAAGTGCATCAAGTTTGAGGTTGGTCTCTGTGACGATATTCGGCTCGCATTCGAATACCAGAACGTGGCCAATCTCTCGCAACTGGTGAACATGGCTAGCACCTATGAGAAAGGGCTTAAGAGGAAAGCTGATGGAAAGAGGAGCAAGTCGGCACAGAAAGGAATGGGTCCGATCAGAGGAAAAGGAGCTGTCCAGAGATCTGCCCCATATGTGAATCCGAACTCCAAAATGTCAACAGCTCCGAGGAGTAGTGGTCAAATGGTGGCTGTTCCTGGCCCATATCCGATATGCCAACATTGTGGAAGGCAGCACCGGGGGGAATGCTGGAATCTGGATCCGAGCAAAACCAGAGGATCCTGTTTCCGATGTGGCAAGCCTGGCCATTTTGCAGCTCGGTGTATTGAGAATATTGTGAAGGAAGAGGTCAATGTGACCAAGGCTCATCAGACTGGTATTAACCGACCTATGTAGAGAGGCAAAGTTTACACTATGGATAGAGAAGAAGTGACTGATGCTGATGAACTGATCCGAGGTACTTGTTAAGTAAACAGTATTCCTTGTGCCGTGCTATTTGACTGTGGAGCCACACATTCTTTCATTTCCCTTGACTATACGAATAGACTGAAACTATCCCCAGTAGAAATGCCTTACAAACTATCCATTTCTACCCCAACCAATTCTTCTGTAATCACATCTAAAATGTGTCTAGAGTGTCCTATCCAAGTATTAGGCAAAGAATTTAAAGTCAATTTGATTTGTCTACCCTTAACCAAGCTAGATATTATCCTTGGCATGGACTGGATGTCTCAACACCGTGTCTTACTCGATTGCCGAGAAAAGACCGTAATCTTTAGTGGCCCGTCTGTTGTGAAGTTAGAGACAACATAGGAACCGACCTTAGACCAAGTTCCTGTGGTCGGAGAATTCCCTGAGGTTTTCTCGGACGAAATGCCTGGCTTACTGCCGAATAGAGAAGTAGAGTTCAGTATAGACATCCTTCCTTGAACTGGCCCGATCTCAATTGCTCCGTACAGAATGGCTCCTCCCGAGATAGAAGAGCTTAAGAAGCAGCTGAAAGAGCTTTTGGCCAAGAAACTAATCCGACCAAGCGTCTCACCTTGGGGAGCCCCGATTTTATTTGTTAAAAAGAAAGATGGTAGCCTCAGAATGTGCAATGATTATCGGAAGCTCAACGCGGTAACGGTGAAGAATAAATATCCCCTCCCTCGGATTGACGACTTATTGGACCAACTCAAGGGAGCGTCGGTTTTCTCAAAGATAGACCTCCGATCGGGATACCACCAGATCCGAGTCCGAGAAGAAGACATTCCGAAGACAGCTTTCCGAACAAGGTATGGGCATTTTGAGTATGTGGTTATGCCCTTCGGACTTACCAACGCTCCTGCCATCTTTATGGACTATATGAATAGAATCTTCCGACCTTATCTGGACTCGTTCGTGATAGTCTTCATAGACGACATCCTCATCTACTCTCGGAGTCCGAGCGAGCACGAGCAGCATCTGAGAACGGTGTTGCAGGTTTTGAAGGATAAGAATCTTTACGCTAAGCTCTCTAAGTGCAGCTTTTGGCTCAACGAGGTTCACTTCCTTGGGCATGTGATATCCGAGCACGGAGTTGCGGTTGATCCCTCCAAGGTGGAAGCGGTACTTAAGTGGGAGAGACCTAACTCGGTGACCGAGATCAGGAGTTTCCTCGGTCTTGCAGGGTACTACAGGAGATTCATTGAAGGATTTTCTAAACTGGCTCTACCGTTGACCTCGTTAACCAGAAAGGATGCACCTTACCAGTGGTCTGAAGTGTGAGAACAGAGCTTCCAAGAGCTAAAGAAAAGGTTGACGAGCTCGCCCGTATTGATCTTGCCCGATCCAACCAAAACCTTTGACGTATTTTGTGACGCCTCGAAGGAGGGCCTCGGCTGTGTGTTGATGCAGCAGGGAAAAGTGGTGGCTTATGCTTCTCGGCAACTTCGGCAACACGAGCAGAACTACCCTACGCATGATATCGAATTGGCAGCAGTAGTGTTCGCCCTTATGATTTGGAGACATTACCTGTATGGCACGAAGTTTGAAGTGTTCAGTGACCACAAGAGTCTCGGCTACCTATTCGACCAGAAGGAACTGAATATGAGGCAGCGCAGATGGGTGGAATTTTTGAAAGACTACGATTTCAACCTGCACTACCATCCTAGAAAAGCTAACGTGGTGGCCGACGCACTGAGCAGGAAAAGTCTTCATCTGAGCAACATGATGGTCCGAGAGATGCAGTTGATGCAGGAGTTCAGTGACCTTAACCTCGGCATACAGAAGAAGGAAAATAGTGTGGTGCTGGAGATGTTGCAAGTAACAAATGAGTTTGTGGGTTTCATCAAGGAAAGACAGGCTGCCGACCTAGAACTCCAAAAGCTATTATAAAGAGCCGGAGACAAGGATGAACCCGACTTCACTAAAGGACCTGATGGTCTTGTACGATTTCGAGGCAGAGTTTGCATTCCCATGGACTTTGAAGTCTGAAGAGAGTTGATGGAAGAAGCCCACAAGATGAAGATGAGTCTTCATCCTGGTGCCACAAAGATGTACCAGGATCTGAAGAGGTTGTTTTGGTGGCCGAAGTTGAAGACCGATGTGGCCGATTATGTGTCTCGATGCTTGACATGTCAAAAAGCCAAGATCGAGCATCAGAAACCAGGAGGATTACTCAAGTCATTGGAGATCCCTCAATGGAAGTGGGACAGCATTTCGATGGATTTTGTATCAGGTCTACCAAAGACGAGATCAGGGCAGGAAGCCATTTGGGTGGTGGTGGACCGACTTACAAAGTGTGCTCATTTCCTGCCGATCAGCATGAAGTACAGCCTAGAGAAGCTGACGCAACTGTACATCAAGGACATTGTCCGACTTCACGGTGTGCCGATCAGCATAGTGTCGGACCGTGATCCTCGTTTCTTATCTCGATTCTGGAAGAGTCTGCAAGAAGCCATGGGTACAAAGTTGAGGTTTAGCACTGCTTATCATCCCCAAACTGATGGACAATCCAAGCACACCATTCAGACTCTTGAGGACTTGCTGAGAACATGCGTGCTGGAACAGTCGGAAAGCTAGGAAACACTATTGTCGTTGGTCGAATTCACCTACAACAACAGCTTCCATTCAAGTATCGGAATGGCTCCTTTCGAAGCCTTGTATGGTCGGAAATGTCGAACACCGCTATGCTGGTTCTAGATAGGTGAGAACTTGTTGATTGGTCCCGACATTGTTCATGAGACAACTGAGAAGATCCGAATGATACAAGGGAAGATGAAAGCCGCTCAGGACCGACAGAAGAGCTATGCCGACAAGAGAAGGAAACCCTTGAACTTCCTCGAGGGAGATCATGTATTTCTTCGGGTATCCCCTATAACGGGTATCGGCCGAGCTATCAAATCAAAGAAGTTGACCCCTAGGTTTGTGGGACCGTACCAGATATCGGAGAAGGTCGGACCAGTAGCGTACAGAATCGCTCTACCTCCGCACTTGTCTAAACTCCACGATGTCTTCCATGTCTCGCAACTTAGGAGATACATTCACGATCCCTCGCATGTGATAGCAATGGACGAACTGCCGCTAAGAGACAATCTTACCTTCGAAGTCCTACCAGTCCGAGTTGGAGATAGACAAGTCAGACGACTCAGAGGAAAGGAAATCCCCTTGGTCAAGGTAGTATGGAATCGAAATGGTGTGGAGGAAGCTGCTTGGGAACTCGAGGAGAAGATGAAGCAGTCATATCCGCAACTGTTCAATGCTGACTGAATTTCGAGGACGAAATCCCTGTAAGTGGGAGAGGAATGTAACATCCCGAAAATTAATATTAAATAATATAACTTTAGTATATAAATATCTATTTAAAGATAGGATTAAGCCTTAGAAATTGTACAAGGTTAGAAGGGTGGTATGAACATAGGCCGACCTAGGATGTGAGATTAAGGCCTCGGCCCGATCCCGGCCGAGCTAGATAGGATTGTGCGCATATGAACCGAGCTGGATGGGAACCAAACGCGGAACCTGTTGCCCAGACCGATTAGCCGACCTCAGCGCACCTCACACTCCTATCCGAGAAGGAAGCTCGGACTATTGTTGTTCCTAAGTGCCGAGCCGACTTACCCTAGCTGATACATCCTAGCTCCTCCGTGCCAGCTCATGTTGAGCTGTAGCCCTTTGGGATTCGTACCATCCGTACTTTGTCCTTGTCATTCACTTTTGTACTATCATTCACTTTATGTCACTATCACTGCCTTATGTCCTTTTCAATGTACTGTTCATGGCTTCCTCAAGAAGCCAATGAATCCTGTCCACATATTCAAGCTTCCTCAAGAAGCCAATGAATCCTAGCCACACAAATATTTTCCCTAAATGAATAAAAGAAAACCCAAACACCCCATAACACACTTTGCATTTCTCATTCTCTTCCTCCTACGAATCTCTCTCTCTTTTTCTCTTTCAAGTTCCAGCAACAACAAACCCTCAACACACCTTCTTTCCCTCTTCTCACTCACACATCTCCCTCTCCTCCTCCAAGTCTCACAAACCGGAGACCCACCTTCTCTCCATCCCCGTTCTGTTCCGGCGTCCCTGGACCGTGTGGCAGCCGGCGTGCAGCTAAGAAGAAGGGATTCGAGTGGTGTGAAGCTCAAAAGGCCAAGGTCTAGGTCAAGGAAGTCATCCTCAAGCTCTCAACTCTTATCTCACACGGTTTGAGGTAAGGAGTGAGTGTTACCTCTACTTGAGTTTGGGTTTCTAGGGTGTTCATAAAGGGTACTAAGACTGGGTGTTAGATTAGGGAAGGGATCTAGGTTAATGTAGAAAGAAAATGGTAAAAAGGGTAAAAAGGGAACTAATAAATGAATTAGAAACATGAATTTGAAGTAGGGATGAGTATTGTTGTATGCTATATGTTGGTATTTACATGATGGATTGGTTGAATGTTTTATTCTTATTATTGTTGCTGTGGTATAAATGTCTACTGAGCTTTGATATTTATGATTCATGTCTGTGGCCGAGCTGAGTGACTTCGGTAATGGGTACGAGGAAATGGTAGAGAGGCAAAGTAGGAGAGATAAAGTAGCAAGACAGAAAATGAGTAAGGTTAATGGAAAGAGGGAATGGTTACCGAATTTAGCCGAGAGAGAGGCCGAGCTAAGAAAATAATAAGATTAATGTAAAGAGGAATAAATTAAAGAGTGGAGCCGAGAGAGGCCGAGCTAAAAGATGGTTAACAGGATAAGATAAATTAAAGAGAAACGGTTGTGTGATCGGGTCATAGCAGACGCGTACCGGGTGCGTGCATTGATCGCGTCAGACGCATACTGGGTATGTGCAGCTGTAAGACGGGTACTGGGTACTCGCAGTTATGATTCACACAAGGTTCCGAGAACGGAATCGGTGGGATGTGTTCCTGGTCCTAGCAGACGCGTACTGGGTGCGTGCATTGATCGCGTAAGCTGAGCATTGTGGTGCTCGCAGCTGTAAGACGAGTATTGTGGTACTCGCAGTTATGGACACCCCTTACTCCATAGAATGATCGGCGGTAGTGCTCCTAGTCATAGAAGACGCGTACTGGGTGCGTGCATTGATCGCGTCAGATGCATACCGGGTATGCGCAGCTGTAAGACGGGTACTGGGTACTCGCAGTTATGGATGACACTCCGATATCCGACGGTAAATGGTGTAAGACATGCACTGGGTGTATGCATCCGAGAAGAGTAAAAGACTGTAAGCTATGTGAAAGTGAAATAATGAGAAATGAATCCGAGGTAAGAAAGTGTGAACCGAGGTATAATTAATAGGTAATAGAGCGGTTGGATAATCATGTGAGCCGAGCTAAATTAGATTGTATGATGTGAACTGAGCTAGATGAGATTGTGTGTATGTAACCGAGCTAAATGAGATAGTATGCATGATGTAGGGTTTGATTTCTTGTGATTTATTTGCTAATTGACTACTTTGTGTGTGGCTTGGTAGTTCGGTATGTCATTTTAGAAACTGCTTACTTAAGTTCTGTGTAATGCTCACCTCCTTACCATTTTTCAGGTACTGAGCCCGAGTAGACGCAGTCCCCGGCCGAGCAGGATCACTCTCCCTCACAAGGAGAGTAAGTTATTTAGAGTCAGATAGGTGGATGGGTCTCGGCCAGTTTGGCCGAGCTAGAACATTGTTTTGTATTGGGTGTCGGCCCGTCGGGCCGAGCTAAAACACTGATTGTATTTTGAATGACCGAACTGAATGTACCTAAACTTATACTTTATGTATTTGATGCATTTATGTCTTCCTCTTTATTAACTCTGATGTTTTCGTTATTAATGGAAGGAAAGATTATTTTTGGCAAATATCATATTCCTTTAATTTCTTTTTAGAAAAAAAAAATTTAAATCCTAATTTTGGGGTAATTAAGGGTAATTATTATATAGGGTGTTACAGGTATTATGCCCTCAACCACAACTTGCTGAGTCTTCAAAGCATCAACAACTTTGTCAATCTCCTTCTGTGTTGGTTTGTTTTTCACAACCCATTGCTGCTTAACCCCTTTTCTACACATCTTTGAGTCATGGCCATAAGTTGAGCATTTTGCACACAAAACTGGTTTCCACTCATATGTGACTTTTTGATTAACTAGAGTACCCTTTTCATCTTAAAAGAAGATCTCCTCAGGGACAACTTTTGGATTCACTTCAACCAACACCCTGGCATAATTGATCCTATTCCTCTCCTTTGTTACCTGATCAACCATGATAGGTGTACCAATCAAACTAACTATCTTGCCCAAAGCAGCAGCCCCCCAAAACTTCAAATTTAAATTTGGCAATTGAATCCATACTGAGATTCTATCCATAAAATTCCTAGTCATTGGTTTTCCAGTCCAAGGAGCAATAATAAGGGGCTTTCTATCAAAATGATACAACACTATTTCAAGGACAGTGTTTCTACCCTCCATGTTGTTAAATCTCACAATAAAGGTGCCATCAGAATTCATCAACACTTTGTCCACTCCATGCTCTCCCCAAACTTTCTTAATGTATCCATTCAGCACAGGAAAAGGAGGTTTAGCACCAAGCACATAGCAGACCAAAGAATTCTGCCAATACTTAATTTCTGGTTCAACATCAGCCAATTCAATTTTACCCAAGGCCACTCCATCCTTTAATTCTGGCTTGAAAAATTGCAACTTCTCCCCCGCATTCCTTAATTTAGTGATATCGAATTTCTCCCAAACATTATATGGTTCAAGGAAATCCTTATCCGATACAATATCAGGTTGAGAGTTTCAAACAGTCTCACCTTGTGTCTCACTCACTTGCGTCCCTTTTGTCTCCAAATCCTTGTTATCAGAAAGATCAGCCTTCTCCTTGATCTTGGCACGCAGAACGTCGATCTTCTGAACCCATAATTCTGCTTGCTTGGGCCTCAAGTTACCAATGTCCTCTAAGTCCTCCTCATCATGTTGCGAAAAGTCAAGTCTCGAAGGAGGCCCTGAAGCATCCTTGTCAACAGTTTTAGATGTAGAAGATGGTGTCTTAGGTGGTCTCCCTCTCTTCTTCTTGCTCATGACGGCGTGACGGCGGCAGTCCCAGGGTTAGGGTACAGCCGCGAGAGAGAAAGAGATTAATGAAATGATTTTTTAAGGATTAAGGTGTTATATCTTCAGAAATTCATATCTTTTAAACCGTACGTCAAAAAATTACAAATGATATGTCAAAACGATCGTATCGAAATCTAGATTATGAAAATGTAAAGTTTTGAATTTAATTTTGGATCTTTCGAATTTTTATTGAGACAGTACAGTACGAATTATGTGTTCTAAAACTTGAAAATGTTTTTTTGTAGAAGAAATAATCTATTACCACAATGCAAAATTCATATACAAGCCTAGGCCATATTCTCTTCTTTGCCACTTTCTAGGAAGGGTTCAAAGATGATAAATATGCCAAAAGAAACTTATTAAAAGAATTACAATTCAATTGAAATCCTATCAATTAACATTCTATTCCTTAAAACTTTTAAATCTGAAAAAACAAAGCTAATTCTCCTTGCAATCTCCTTCCTTATTCTGCTGAAAATGGCATCCTACTAATGACTAACATTATGAAACAATCTTGAGTTCCTTTCAGCCCAAATATGGTAAATGCAAGCTGCATAAATAGCTGAAATGCACTTTGCTCGAGTCTTATCCTTGAAAGCCTTCACCAGCCATCTCTTCCAGTTATTATAAGTATATGAAAAGCTGTCAAGGCCAATCCAGTTGCAACAAAGCTCTAGCAACATTCTGCTCCACCTGCAGCTGAAAAACAGATGGTCCCTAGTTTCTCCTGCTTGCATACAGAGACAACAATGATTTGGCTCTATGAGAAAAACCAGCCTGTCCTTAGTTGATAGCCTATTGTGAGCCACAAGCCAAAAAATGAAACAATGCTTCCTGACATTCACTGAATTCCAGACACATCTATGAAAAGGAAACAAAGGAGGTTGAATTTTCAGAAAGTTATATCCACTTCTGACAGTGTATATTCCATCTGAACTGCCAAGCCAAACTCCATTCTGATATCCAGCTCTAAAAGTGTCCCTGGTTTTAATCACCTGCTTCCAATGCCAACTCATGCTAGTTGTAGGCTCATACTCCCAGAAATCCACATCCTTTAGGTAGACAGAATTGATCCATCTCACCTAGAGAATGTCTTTCTTAGCTGCAAGGTCCCAAACTTGCTTCCCTATAGCTGCAATATTCCAAACATGACAATCAGGAACATTGAGACCTCCAAATTTCTTTTTAGTGCAGAGTCTATTCCAAGCAATATTAGCATGAGAATGTCTATCATCTGTACCTCCCCATAGGAATAGCCTACACTTCTGCTCAATACCAGCAATGACAACTTTAGGAATAACAAAAACAGATGCCCAATAGGTATGTAAGCTTACCAAAAGAGAATTAGCAAGACAAAGCCTCCCTTGATAAGACAAGTTCCTTGACTTCCAACACTGTATTCTGTTTGATACTTTATCAATCAGCAGTTGGCAAGAATTATTGGACCATTTCCTTGCAGACATAGGAAGACCTAGATACCTGAAAGGAAATTGACCAATCTGAAAACTAGTTAACTGCACAATGCTCTCCTTACAACTTTTAGAAACACCTGCCATATAAACCTGAGACTTCTGAGGATTTACTTGAAGACCAAACCAAGTTGAAAAATTACCCAAGGCATTAAAGAGGCATCTGACACTAGCAGGATGACCTTTGCAAAAAATCATCATGTCATCAGCAAAGGCCAAGTTTACCATCCTTAACTCTTTGCATAGAGGATGGAATCTAAAATTGGCATGATGAGTAGCAGCCTGCATACTCCTAGTTAGAACTTCCATAGCCAAAACAAAAATTAGAGGAGATATTGGATCTCCTTGCCTTAAGCCTCTAGAAGCTGAAAACCTCTCAGTTTTCTGACCATTAATAATCAGCTTGTAAGAAACTGTGCTGATACACTCCATAATCCAGTGCCTAAACTGCTAAGGAAATCTGAAAGCAATCAGAAATACATTGATAAAGCTCCATTCTAAAGTGTCATAGGCTTTCCTTAGGTCAATTTTAAAAGCACACCTAGGTGATACTCTCCTCCTCCCATACAGCCTGAGAAGCTCTTGAGTTATAAGCACATTATGAACAATACTTCTTCCCTGAATAAAAGCTGTCTGGTTTTGCTGGACAATCACAGGCAACACTGAATTCAACCTTGCACACATTACTTTAGAGATACACTTATATATAATGTTTGAGAAAGCAATAGGTCGAAAATCTCTAAGAAAAGTAGGACAATCCACTTTAGGGATCATAACCATCTGAACTAAAAAATTCCTTCATTGCTGCACACACATCAGTCCCTACAGAATCCCAGGCTGCCTTGAAGAAACCTGAGCCAAAACCATCTGGGCCAGGGGCTTTATCAGCATGAATTGAGAACAGTGCTTGCATAATCTCCTCATCAGAAATAGGCTTTATCAGATTAAGCTGCTGCTCCACAGTCAACACTTTACCCTCCTCCATGATACTTGAATTCCAAGAAACCTGCTGCTGTCTTGCTGTGTACAAGTGCTTGTAATACTGCAGGAAAGCATCAACAATATTGTCCTGACCAGAAATCATCTGCCCATCATCTCTCTGAACCCTCAAAATTCTATTCCTATAATATCTTTGCTTGATAGAATTATGGAATAGCCTTGTATTATGATCCCCATCCTTTAGCCAAGCAACCTTAGCTTTCTGTCTCAGAAAAGATGCAGCAGCTTGATAGACCTGGTTGTAGTCTTTAAGAATCTGCCTCTCAGTTTCCTGTAGCAAAATGCAAGTAGGATTCTATTGAAGTTGCTCCTGCAAAAACTGTAACCTCTCCTTCAGATCAAGTTCCCTTGCATCAATCCTGCCAAAGTGCTTTCTATTTAGCTCCCCCAAAGGAACTCTGATCTTATCCAACTTCTTGCATAGTCTGTACATTCTTGAACCTTCAATCTGGACATTCCAAGATTCTAAAATCACATGAACAAAATCAGGATGACTTGTCCACATGTTAAAAAACTGAAATCCACTGCCTCTTACTGTGAAGTCTAAATTCCAATCAATGAGGATTGGAGAGTGATCTCATATCCCAGGCACCAGAAACTGAGCTTCCACATTAGGCAATCTACTGCACCAAGCCTGATTTACCAAAGCCCTGTCCAACTTAGAGTAAATCCTAGCATCTCCCAATTGCTGATTACACCATGTAAAAAAGCTACCTCTATATCTCATGTCATCCAACTGGCTATCATGAACACATTCAATAAAATCCTGGATAGTAGTCAGATCAACTTCATTCCCTCCCAATTTCTCAACCTGGCTGAGTAATGTGTTAAAATCACCACCTACCAGCCAAGGAATGTTCAGCAACAGAACTAATGCCTCTGAACACTTGCCAAAGCTCCTTTCTTTCAGTATGATCATTGGATGCATAAACAAAGGTAATGAAAAAGGTACTGCCATCAGCCTTGACAGTAACAAAACAATGAACATACTGACTTGAACAGGCAATAATGACAATATCAAACATGTCCTTTCTCCACAAAATCAAAATTCTCCCAATAGGCTGCTACTCATCAAGTATCAAGTTGGGGATGTTGCAGATTACAAACGAGTTCTTGGAAAGAATTCGGGAGTTGCAACGAGCAGACGAAGAGTTGATGGAAAAGATGAAACTAGGTTCAGAGGGAAGGGAACCTGATTTCAAGATTGGGCAGGATGGAATCCTTCGTTTTAGGACAAGGATTTGTATACCAAGAGATCAGGAAGTTAGAAGACTGATTCTCGATGAAGCCCATAAGAGTCGGATGAATATGCATCCTGGATCAACCAAAATGTATCAAGACTTGAAAAAGATGTTTTGGTGGTCTGGATTGAAAAAGGATGTTGCTGAATATGTGGCGGCGTGCTTGATTTGTCAGAAAGCTATGGTAGAACATCAGAAACCGGGAGGACAGTTACAACCCTTGAGGATTCCCCAGTGGAAGTGGGATAGCATCTCAATGGATTTTGTGTCTGGTTTGCCAAGGACAGCAGCAAATCATGATGCAATTTGGGTGGTTGTGGATAGGTTAACCAAGTCGGCACATTTTATTCCGATAAACCTGCGTTATCCTTTGAGCAAGCTTACCCAGATCTATATCAAGGAGGTAGTTCGTCTTCACGGAGTGCCTTCGAGTATTGTGTCGGACCGAGATCCCAGATTTTCGTCGCAATTCTGGAAAAGTTTGCATGAGGCTATGGGAACAAGATTGAAACTGAGTTCTGCGTATCATCCACAGACGGATGGTAGACGGAGAGAACGATTCAATCTTTGGAAGATGTGTTGAGAGCTTGTGCACTTGAAGAACAAGGAAGTTGGGATCAAGTGTTATCTCTTGTAGAATTCACATACAACAACAGCTACCATGCGAGCATTGGAATGGCACCATTTGAGGCGTTGTATGGAAGGAAATGCCAAACCCCGCTATGTTGGTTCCAAGTGGGGGAGAACTTGATGGTTGGACCAGAAATGATACAGCAGACATCTGAGAAGATTAAGATGGTTCAGGCAAAGATGAAAGCGGCTCAGAGTCGGCAAAAGAGTTATGCGGATAAGAGGAGAAAACCATTAGAGTTTTCCGAGGGCGATCATGTGTTCCTTCGGATAGTTCCGATGAAAGGAATCAGTAGAGCTTTGAGAACCCGAAAGCTTTCGCCTAAGTGTATAGGTCCATACCAAATTCTTAAGAGAGTTGGTCCTGTTGCTTATCAATTGGATTTACAACCCTCTTTATCCAACTTGCACAACGTCTTTCACGTTCGCAATTAAAGAAGTATGTGCATGATCCATCAGTTATTCTAAAACTCCAACCTGATGATCTAACTCTAAAGGAAAACCTGACCTTTGATACCAGACCGGTTCAGATAGAAGATCGTGAAATTAAGCAGCTCAGGGGAAAGGAGATACCTTTAGTAAAGGTCATATGGGAAAATGTTGATGTATTAGAAGCCACATGGGAATTAGAAGAGAAGATGCGTCAAGAGTATCCGGAGTTGTTTTTGTAAACTAGAATTTCGGGGACGAAATTCCTTTTAAGTGGGGGAGTAGTGTAACACCCTTAATTTTCGTCTCCCGAATAATAGGAAATTAATAATAAAAGTTTATTATTAATTTATAGAAATTTTCCAAGTTTATATTTTGTATTCAATTAGCCTTAAATATAAAAATAAGTTGAAATATTTTTATAGGGCAAATAAATGCAAAATATAAGGATATTGCATTTTGGTCCCTGAATGAGGACTAAAAGGTAATATTGAAAAGGTTCTTGGAGGGAAAGATTTAAAATATTAATTTTTAAATTTTGTACTAATCTAACCGGTTAATATTGCCCTGTAACCGGTTAGACGATGAACCCAGAAACTGGGTTGGTGGAATTTGATGAGTAATCACTTGATTAACCCCGTAATCGCCACGATTACAGCATTAGATTTAGTGGAAACCACGCATCGCTCTGCATGCAAGCTCAATTCGTCTATAAATTGTGGAAATTCTGAGGATTTAGGGTTGATTTCTGGTTTTAGGGTTGAAGGTGGCTCAGTTAGGGTTTCGTTTTCGTTCTGGGAAATTCGTCTTGGTCTTTGAGAGTTAGAGAGCAAAACACACATTTCTGAAAAGCTTGAATCAAGGGCTTTTCAGTGGTATACACCTTGTGAGCTGAGGGTTTGTGTGGAAGGACGAATCAATCTTGGAAGCTTGAAGTTGAAGTCTGGGTTCTGAGTTTTTTCTGTTCTGGAAGCTGAATTTCAGATTCGATTTTGGGTAAGTACAGCCACCATTAAGCCTCCAATATTTTCTATCTCCTAGTGCATGTTACATAGAGTGAGTCCTAATTGTTTTCCCCAATTTCTTTGGCCATTTGCTATGTCAAAACTTCTGGATTTTGGACCCTGTTGATGGAATTCGTGACTGGAAACAGAACTTTGGGTTTGTGAGGAGTCTGTGGAGTTTTCTTCAAATTCAGTGTTGATTATCATCAAACTCAGTATTAAGGTATGGGAGAAGTCTACCTTATACTAGATTTAGACTAAAATTCCAGTGATTTAGGATTTGAGTTAACAAAACTCAAAAAGGGCATTATGTGCAATATGGCACAAAGGCTTGGAGGCCAAAGTTTTGCTCACTGTGGTTTTGAGCAACTTTATATTGATGCATGCAAAGTATATAGAGGCTGAATTCTGAGTTTGAATGCCTATTATAAGTTTTGTTGTATTAAATTGTGTTTATGTGAATTTTCATGCAACTTGATATCATAAACTTGATGCATGAAATTTGAATGTGTTTCTGGGTATAAACATGTTTATCTTAAGGCATATGAACTTTGTGAATATTGAGATTTGGTTAGATTTGAGAAAAGAAGAAAATGAATTGTTAAAACTCTTGTTTTAATGGACTGACTGCATAATCTAACCGGTTACTCGACACTGCAAAATTTCAAATAAAAATCAGTTCATTAATCAGTCCTGAAATTATAGTGGTTTCTGCTCAAATCTATGCTTTAATCTCATTATACATAATCTGAACATGAGTTGTTATAATGCCAAGGTTCAGATTTGAAAGATTAAAATTAATGCCTTAAGTTAATGAAATAATTTCAAGAGGAAATTATGTTCATTGGGAAATGAAAAGTGATTTAGACCTTTTGAATGATAAAATTGTAATTTTGAGGCATAAAACAATGTTTAACTTGTTTATGGATTGGGTATTAAATTCAAGAAAGAGGGTTTTTCTGAATTTCAATGGTAAACAGTTCAGGTCTGTAATTCTAACCGGTTAGCCTGAGACTGTAACCGGTTAGTACCTGAATCTGAAAAATAAAAAGTTAAGTTTTTTAATACCATTGACTTTGTTTTACCTAATCTAAGTTTAAAAGGCATGTTTTGAGAAAAATTCAAATGAGAATTTTTATGCCAAAGATTATGCCTCAAATCAATCATTCAAAAAGGGAAATGGGAATATTTCTAAATCACATTAATGTAAAGATAAAACCAACCCTGATATTTGTGCATCCATATAGACTAGAAGTCTAGTTGGTAGGAACGTTTATCATATTCTTGGAATATGAGGAGGGTACTCCGAGAGTACCAAATTATAACCTACTTGATGACACATTATAGATATGTGGCCAGTGTCCGGGATCTGGTTTTTATGCGTTCTGGGAACGTATGCGTTCTGGGAACGTGGTGCACACTCCGGGAGTGATGCTTATTATCCAAGTATGGTTCGGCATTATGTTATGGAAACAAATGTCGGTGTTCTGGGAACACAAGGGTGTATTGGATGGACGTCCAAGATGGACTTTTAGAGGCCTTAGTTGAGGATAGAAAATCATACATCATGCCACTTGCATTATAAGAGTTATAATGTTGAAAACTGGTGTGCTCATATGTATTTGCATTATGATCTGTCCATGATCTACTTGTGATTGTAATTTTAGTCTTTATCAATTATGTATATGTGTATACTTACTCCCTGTGCCCTGTTTAGGTGATGGCCAGATACCTAGCTTGCATCGAGATACGCCCTATCCCTAGCGGTATATGGACGTATGAGGAGCACCGTGCCACTTTTGAGGGGGAGGTTGAGATCACTCTCTACCACCCTAACCCTCTGGTGCGAGTGCGACCTCGTCGATTTAGGATTCCCTTAGTTTACACTATGCATGTTCCACCTTTTTATACATATAGAAGACCACCCCCGGCTCGACCTATGCGTCGTTTTCATAGTTTCCGTTTTAGAGCTGCCACTCGTTCCCATCCTTCCTCCCATAGAGTTGTTATTGAGGAGACCCTTTCTCCTAGTCCGACTGACTTGGATAGGACTGCTTCTGCAGACCTTAGACCCAGTGGTGGGGTCTCTACACAGTCGGGCGAGGTCGAGGAGGACCCTGTGGAGGATGAGAGCGAGGAGGAGGTGCATGTTGAGCCGACTGTTTCAGCTAGAGGTGGACCCGCTGGTTCATAGGAGCTTGCATAGCGTAGATGTTTTGGATCCTAGATCCTAGGGATAGAGCTGTGGAGGATCTGAGGAGCTACTGAGGACACGGATGACTTGCTCTGGGACTTCTATTTTGGATTTTGTTATATATATTGTATATATCTGAGAGGTCTTAGAGTGAGCCTTTATTTTATGCAGCTGGTCTGTATATGTTTTATCAAAACTTGCTATCTCGACTTTTTATCACTTGCTACTGATTGTACTGATGGGGTTATGTTATGACATATATATATATATGATGTTTTTCTTTACCTCAACAGTGCCCCATAAGTATTATTTTTCTTCCGCGAACTCTGATTTCTATTAAGAAAGGATTCGGCGATAAGTGTATGCTTTATATATTCAAATTCAACTCGAGAGGAAATGGTGTGTTCTAATATTAACTATGAAGAGTATTTTCTATAGTTAAGGAAATGTTATCTCGAGAGCCTTTTTCGAAACTAAGATATCATTAAGCCGAACTTTCAAAAATGGTTTATGTTCAAAAAGGGTTTATGAACGAGCAAGTACTGGTTCTAAAAAGGAAAAATTTTCTAGCCCAAATTTTGATAGCAAGTATTCAATTATTTGGAAATATTAATTATTTTCAAGTTAAAAAGAGAGCGTCACACCCTGCGGTGGTATCAGAGCATTGGTCCTGTCCCTCATGGCCCCGATGATGCAGCTAAGTGTGGTATTCAATGTCGATTGAATATGTTTTTGAGTAGGTTAGTAGCATTTATGTTTTAAAGACCTTTTTAGTAACCCAAAGCCCATAGTGCAGGTCTTTCTATGGCAACCAGGAATAGAAATATTACTAATGAAATGTTAGAACGAATCACGACCGTGCTGGAAGGCATGCAGCAGCAGCAGAGACAACAACCATCTCAAGAGCGAGGTTGTAACCCATCTGCTAGCAACATGGCGAATCATGATGTGCAACCCACCAAGGTTTGAGGGAGGATATAGACCTGATGAGGCGAACAAGTGGTTGCATGAGATTAATAAGATTTTCCGAACTCTGGAGTGTTCTGATGAACAGAAGGTGACCTATGCAGTTTACATGCTTCACGGAGAAGCTGAAAACTGGTGGGATCACACTGTCCAATTGCTGAATTTTGAAAGGAGGGCAATCAACTGGGGAGTATTTATGGAGAAGTTTCTTAATAAATATTTTGCAGAAGATTTGCGGAGAAAGAAAGAAGTGGAATTCATGCAATTGAAGCAGGGGGATATGAGTGTAGGGGAGTATGCTGCCAGATTCGAGGAGTTGATGAAGTACTCTCCCTACTACTTAAATAACCCTGATGAAAGGAGTAAGTGTGTTAAGTTTGAAGGTGGACTAAGGCCGGAGCTAAAGTCTATCTTCAGTTATCAAAGGATTCAGAGTTTCCCTGCACTAGTGGATATGTGCAGAATGTATGAAGATGATAAGAAGGCTGAATTGATGGGAAGTCAAGTGAAAGGGGTTGGACAGAACTATGGACCATAGAGGAAGAAGAAGTTTGATCATCGGAATAATGGTCCATATTCTAAGAACAAGGGTAAGGGCAAGGCGGTGATGGATAACAAGAACAAGTCTCGCGATAATGCTCCTTATTGCGAGAAGTGCAAGCGTTATCATCACGGTCAGTTTTGCTGGTCCACAGGAGGATGTTTCAAGTGTGGAAAGCAAGGTCACTTTGCTCGTGAATGCAAGGAATCTGCAAAGGGATCTGCTGACAAGCCTGTGGTGCAAGGAAGAGTATTTACTCTGAGTGGTAGTGAAACAACCCAAACCCCGAATCTCGTGCAAGGTAACTTTCTGCTTAATAACCAACCTTGAAAAATCATGTTTGATTCTGGAGCTACACATTCTTTTGTTTCTCCTGAATGTGTGAATAGGTTGAATCTTGTTGTTTCTAATTCACCCTGCTATCTTAGTATAGATACTCCTACGGGAATACCGATCTTCACCGCTAAAGTCTGTTTAGGGTGTAATGTAGAAATTCTGGGTCGTCTTTCTAAGGTAGATTTGGTTTGTCTTCCTAAGTTACAATTGGATGTGATCTTGGGTATGGATTGGTTGATGAAGAACCAAGTGATCATCAATTGTGAGGAAAAGACAATTCAATATAGGACTCTAGAACCGGAAGGTTATATGTGTTTATTCTTGGCTGCTGGAGAAGAAGAGTCGATGCCGATCGAGGAGATTCCGGTGGTGAGGGAATTTCTGGAAGTATTTCTTGAAGAGATACCAGGATTACCTCCGAAGCGAGAGATAGAGTTTGGGATTGATTTAGTCCCTGGAACTGGTCCCATCTCTATTGCTCCTTATAGGATGGCACCACCAGAAATGGTAGAAATGAAGAAGCAGATAGAGGAGTTGCTGCAAAAACAGCTGATCAGGCCAAGCGTTTCTCCTTGGGGAGCTCCATTACTGTTTGTAAAGAAGAAAGATGGGAGTATGAGGATGTGTGTGGATTACAGGCAGTTGAATAAGGTCACTATTAATAACAAGTATCCTTTGCCAAGGATTGATGACCTTATGGACCAGGTTAGGGGAGCTGCAGTATTCTCCAAGATTGATCTGAGATCGGGTTATCATCAGATCAGGATAAAGGAGGAGGATATACCCAAGACTGCATTTCGATCTCGATACGGTCATTATGAGTATGTTGTGATGCCGTTCGGGTTGACTAATGCACCTGCTATTTTCATGGACTATATGAACCGGATCTTTAGACCATATTTGGATTTATTTGTGGTGGTATCCATTGATGATATTCTGGTCTATTCTAAAAATCCGAAAGAGCATGAAGAGCATCTCAGGATTGTGTTGAAAGTCCTGAAGGAGAAGCAATTATATGCCAAACTTACAAAGTGTGAGTTTTGGTTGAACGAAGTTAAGTTTTAGGGAATGTAATCTCTAAAGAAGGAATTGCGGTGGATCCAGCAAAAGTAAGTTCAGTGCTAAGTTGGGAACAGCCTAAGACCGTGATGGAAGTGAGAAGTTTCTTAGGGCTGGCTGGATACTATCGTCGGTTTATAGAAGGATTTTCTAAGATTGCATTGCCTTTGACTAAGTTGACTCGGAAAGATCAACCGTTCGTGTGGGACGATCGGTGCGAAGTTAGCTTCCGTGAGTTGAAGGAAAGGTTAACATCGTCTCCTGTGTTAATCTTACCGGATCCTCACAAGAGTTTTGAGGTGTATTGTGATGCATCTAAGCAAGGACTGGGTTGTGTATTGATGCAATAAGGAAGAGTAGTGGCTTATGCATCGCGACAATTGAAGAATCATGAAGTGAATTACCCGACACAGGATTTAGAATTGGCTGCGATCGTGTTTGCCTTAAAGATATGGAGACATCATCTTTATGGCACTACATTCCAAGTATTTAGTGACCATAAGAGTTTGAAATATCTGTTCGACCAGAAAGAGTTGAACATGAGGCAAAGAAGATGGATGGAGTTTTTGAAAGACTATGACTTTAAACTCCACTATCATCCGGGTAAAGCCAATGTGGTTGCAGATGCTTTGAGTCGGAAAGCAATCCACATAAGTGCGATGATGGTTAAGGAAGCAGTGTTGATTGAGGAATTCAGAGACTTGAGCTTGTTGACACAAGTGGAGCCATCAAGTATCAAGTTGGGGATGTTGCAGATTACAAACGAGTTCTTGGAAAGAATTCGGGAGTTGCAACGAGCAGACGAAGAGTTGATGGAAAAGATGAAACTAGGTTCAGAGGGAAGGGAACCTGATTTCAAGATTGGGCAGGATGGAATCCTTCGTTTTAGGACAAGGATTTGTATACTAAGAGATCAGGAAGTTAGAAGACTGATTCTCGATGAAGCCCATAAGAGTCGGATGAATATGCATCCTGGATCAACCAAAATGTATCAAGACTTGAAAAAGATGTTTTGGTGGTCTGGATTGAAAAAGGATGTTGCTGAATATGTGGCGGCGTGCTTGATTTGTCAGAAAGCTAAGGTAGAACATCAGAAACCGGGAGGATAGTTACAACCCTTGAGGATTCCCCAGTGGAAGTGGGATAGCATCTCAATGGATTTTGTGTCTGGTTTGCCAAGGACAGCAGCAAATCATGATGCAATTTGGGTGGTTGTGGATAGGTTAACCAAGTCGGCGCATTTTATTCCGATAAACCTGCGTTATCCTTTGAGCAAGCTTACCCAGATCTATATCAAGGAGGTAGTTCGTCTTCACGGAGTGCCTTCGAGTATTGTGTCGGACCGAGATCCCAGATTTTCGTCGAAATTCTGGAAAAGTTTGCATGAGGCTATGGGAACAAGATTGAAACTGAGTTCTGCGTATCATCCACAGACGGATGGTAGACGGAGAGAACGATTCAATCTTTGGAAGATGTGTTGAGAGCTTGTGCACTTGAAGAACAAGGAAGTTGGGATCAAGTGTTATCTCTTGTAGAATTCACATACAACAACAGCTACCATGCGAGCATTGGAATGGCACCGTTTGAGGCGTTGTATGGAAGGAAATGCCAAACCCCGCTATGTTGGTTCCAAGTGGGGGAGAACTTGATGGTTGGACCAGAAATGATACAGCAGACATCTGAGAAGATTAAGATGGTTCAGGCAAAGATGAAAGCGGCTCAGAGTCGGCAAAAGAGTTATGCGGATAAGAGGAGAAAACCATTAGAGTTTTCCGAGGGCGATCATGTGTTCCTTCGGATAGTTCCGATGAAAGGAATCAGTAGAGCTTTGAGAACCCGAAAGCTTTCGCCTAAGTGTATAGGTCCATACCAAATTCTTAAGAGAGTTGGTCCTGTTGCTTATCAATTGGCTTTACCACCCTCTTTATCCAACTTGCACAACGTCTTTCACGTTCGCAATTAAAGAAGTATGTGCATGATCCATCAGTTATTCTAAAACTCCAACCTGATGATCTAACTCTAAAGGAAAACCCGACCTTTGATACCAGACCGGTTCAGATAGAAGATCGTGAAATTAAGCAGCTCAGGGGAAAGGAGATACCTTTAGTAAAGGTCATATGGGAAAATGTTGACGTATTAGAAGCCACATGGGAATTAGAAGAGAAGATGCGTCAAGAGTATCCGGAGTTGTTTTTGTAAACTAGAATTTCGGGGACGAAATTCCTTTTAAGTGGGGGAGTAGTGTAACACCCTTAATTTTCGTCTCCCGAATAATAGGAAATTAATAATAAAAGTAATTTATAGAAATTTTCCAAGTTTATATTTTGTATTTAATTAGCCTTAAATATAAAAATACGTTGAAATATTTTTATAGGGCAAATAAATGCAAAATATAAGGATATTGCATTTTGGTCCCTAAATGAGGACTAAAAGGTAATATTGAAAAGGTTCTTGGAGGGAAAGATTTAAAAATATTAATTTTTAAATTTTGTACTAATCTAACCGGTTAGTATTGCCCTGTAACCGGTTAGACGATGAACCCAGAAACTGGGTTAGTGGAATTTGATGAGTAATCACTTGATTAACCCCGTAATCGCCACGATTACAGCCTTAGATTGAGTGGAAACCACGCGTCGCTCTGCATGCAAGCTCAATTTGTCTATAAATTGTGGAAATTCTGAGGATTTAGGGTTGATTTCTGGTTTTAGGATTGAAGGTGGCTCAGTTAGGGTTTCGTTTTCGTTCTGGGAAATTCGTCTTGGTCTTTGAGAGTTAGAGAGCAAAACACACATTTCTGAAAAGCTTGAATCAAGGGTTTTCAGTGGTATACACCTTGCGAGCTGAGGGTTTGTGTGGAAGGAGGAATCAATCTTGGAAGCTTGAAGTTGAAGTCTGGGTTCTGAGTTTTTTCTGTTCTGGAAGCTGAATTTCAGATTTGATTTTGGGTAAGTACAGCCACCATTAAGCCTCCAATCTTTTCTATCTCCTAGTGCATGTTACATAGAGTGAGTCCTAATTGTTTTCCCCAATTTCATTGGCCATTTGCTATGTCAAAACTTCTGGATTTTGGACCCTGTTGATGGAATTCGTGACTGGAAACAGAACTTTGGGTTTGTGAGGAGTCTGTGGAGTTTTCTTCAAATTCAGTGTTGATTATCATCAAACTCAGTCTTAAGGTATGGGAGAAGTCTACCTTATACTACATTTAGACTAAAATTCAAGTGATTTAGGATTTGAGTTAACAAAACTCAAAATGGGCATTATGTGCAATATGGCACAAAGGCTTGGAGGCCAAAGTTTTGCTCACTGTGGTTTTGAGCAACTTTATATTAATGCATGCAAAGTATATGGAGGCTGAATTCTGAGTTTGAATGCCTATTGTGTTTATGTGAATTTTCATGCAATTTGATATCATAAACTTGATGCATGCAATTTGAATGTGTTTCTGGGTATAGAAATAGAATTAATTAGGCTAAATAATCCCAAATTAAACAATATTCGGAATATTAATCCAATAAACTCAAAATCACTAGATCAAGCTAATCAATGTCAAATGGGCAACATGTATCAATAATAGGAGTAAAATAATGCAAGGAATAATGGGAAATAAAATGCTCATCAGGGAATATTTCTAAATCACATTAATGTAAAGATAAAACCAACCCTGATATTTGTGCATCCATATAGACTGGAAGTCTGGTTGGTAGGAACGTTTATCATATTCTGGGAATATGAGGAGGGTACTCTGGGAGTACCAAATTATAACCTACTTGATGACACATTATAGATATGTGGCCAGTGTCCGGGACCTGGTTTTTATGCGTTCTGGGAACGTATGCGTTCTGGGAACGTGGTGCACACTCCGGGAGTGATGCTTATTATCCAAGTATGGTTCGGCATTATGTTCTGGGAACAAATGTCGGTGTTCCGGGAACACAAGGGTGTATTGGATGGACGTCCAAGATGGACTTTTAGAGGCCTTAGTTGTGGATAGAAAATCATACATCATGCCACTTGCATTATAAGAGTTATAATGTTGAAAACTGGTGTGCTCATATGTATTTGCATTATGATCTGTCCATGATCTACTTGTGATTGTAATTTTAGTCTTTATCAATTATGTATATGTGTATACTTACTCCCTGTGCCCTGTTTAGGTGATGGCCAGATACCTAGCAAGCATCGAGATACGCCCTATCCCTAGCGATATATGGACGTTTGAGGAGCACCGTGCCACTTTTGAGGGGGAGGTTGAGATCACTCTCTACCACCCTAACCCTCTGGTGCGAGTGCGACCTTGTCGATTTAGGATTCCCTTAGTATACACTATGCATGTTCCACCTTTTTATACATATAGAGGACCACCCCCGGCTCGACCTATGCGTCGTTTTCATAGTTTCCGTTTTAGAGCTGCCACTCATTCCCATCCTTCCTCCCATAGAGTTGTTATTGAGGAGACCCTTTCTCCTGGTCCAACTGACTTGGATAGGACTGCTTCTGCAGACCTTAGACCCAGTGGTGGGGTCTCTACACAGTCGGGCGAGGTCGAGGAGGACCCTGTGGAGGATGAGAGCGAGGAGGAGGTGCATGTTGAGCCGACTGTTTCAGCTAGAGGTGGACCCGCTGGTTCATAGGAGCTTGCATAGCGTAGATGTTTTGGATCCTAGATCCTAGGGATAGAGCTGTGGAGGATCTGAGGAGCTGCTGAGGACACGGATGACTTGCTCTTGGACTTCTATTTTGGATTTTGTTATATATATTGTATATATTTGAGAGGTCTTAGAGTGAGCCTTTATTTTATGCAGCTGGTCTGTATATGTTTTATCAAAACTTGTTATCTCGACTTTTTATCACTTGCTACTGATTGTACTGATGGGGTTATGTTATGACATATATATATATATATATATATATGATGTTTTTCTTTACCTCAACAGTGCCCCATAAGTATTATTTTTCTTCCGCGAACTCTGATCTCTATTAAGAAAGGATGCGGCGATAAGTGTATGCTTTATATATTCAAATTCAACTCGAGAGGCAAATGGTGCGTTCTAATATTAACTATGAAGAGTATTTTCTATAGTTAAGGAAATGTTATCTCGAGAGCCTTTTTCGAAACTAAGATATCATTAAGCCGAACATTCAAAAATGGTTTATGTTCAAAAAGGGTTTATGAACGAGCAAGTACTGGTTCTAAAAAGGAAAAATTTTCTAGCCCAAATTTTGATAGCAAGTATTCAATTATTTGGAAATATTAATTATTTTCAAGTTAAAAAGAGAGCATCACACAAAGGATGAAATTGAATTTTTTTGACATATTTTTGTTGAAAGGGGCGTGTAAATCAGACTTGGAGAGGGAAAAAAATATTTTCATTTCACCTATAAATAGATGCATAGCTTCATCACTTTTTCACACACATGTTACAAGCATTTTGAGAGAAAAAAATTCAAAAGAGAGACTTTGAAAGAGAGGGTCGGGGCGTGGCACTCTTGAGGGGAGGAAGGAAAATTTTTCATTCTCATTCTTGAAGATCACTTTGCTTAAGGAAGAAAGGTAACCCTAGAACCTATGTTTTACTTTGTTGTAATCTCTTATTTCATTAATCTTTGTTAAATAAAAATCTCTCTTCTATGGATATGAATTATAAATCTCTAAATACTTGTTGATATAGATTTTTGAATTATATGAATTTTGTTATTAGTCATATGAACAAAGAATGAAAATGGACTCAAAATAAGGTTTAAAGAAATGTTCCATTTCCCCTTTTTATTCAATGTAATGACCAACTTTTGATGATGATATGGGAAATAATATTCTGGATTTTTATGTTCTTAAAACTATTTCTATTCTAAAATGCAAGTTTTTAAATTCTTTTGAGTATTTGTGAATTTTGTTCATGTTCATACGAATATGGATTAAAAAGGGACTTATAAAGTGGTCTAAAGAAACAAAGTTTCCCCTTTTTATTTCCTATTGATGGACGAATTTTTGAGAAAGAAATAAGGGAATGAAAAATGTTATTTGCAATCATATAAAAATGTTTAAGTGATTTTTGAATTTTTTGATCATGATTGTTTGAGGTTTAGTCATGAATTTTTTTTAAAGAGAAATAATCCTTTGATGAATAAACAAAACTTGATTTGGAAATTTTGCAAAAATTTATTTTACTCACTGTATAAACCGTGAGGTATATGGGAAAACAAAAAAAATAAAATTTGCATAATTGTTGGATGTTTATGTGCATGAGTGATTCTTTGTTATTAATAGTTAATACCTGATTATAAGGTTTAAATGACTGATTATGTGAAAAATAATTTTGGTTTCTGTTTTTAGCATGATGATGTGGCCGAATTATTATTCGTATAGGGTAGGTTTGTTGTGGTAATTTTTCTAAGTATATCTGTATTATGTGGTGTTTATATCTTAAATTTTGAATAGATTTCATGAAATAATGTGACACCCCGATTCGGCAACATGAAAACTACAGTTACTTAAACAAAATATAGTGAAAATTTGAGCCATTTTTTTTTAAAACATGTAAAGTATGAACATGAGAACATTTAATTTTTCAAAACATAGTTACATTTAAAAAAACTCATGTTCTCATATCCATAAAACCTTTCAAGTTCCAAACCGAGATGTCACAAGACATCGCACTTTGAAACTCGTTTTCAAAACATCTTTCAAAATACGTAGGCCGTTACTTGTTTCAAAACATCAGTGTGGAATAAAACTTTTGCCGGAGTACAGTATGATAGAGCTAAGGTAACTAAGAACTTACAATGGAGTACATTCCGCCAGGGGAAACACTTAGCTTCTAGTCATACACACCAAAACTATCTCTTTATCTTCGTATCTTGGAAGCCGAAACTCTCAGTCCGTAAGTAGAGTTGTCATCATCAGCCACCTCGCAAGTTTCCTCCATACCGTCTTCGGGGACAAACTTTTATGCTCCTCCTTGCTTCTCCTTGCAGGGGTACAAACGGATCGCTACACGCTACGCCATCTACCAGTTGCAATATCAGCAATTGCCGATACGACAACATGGTAGGAGAGAGTCAGTGTTCCGAACACTAACGGGTTGACCATGCGATCTCAGGGTAGATTGAATACAAAGATAGACGGATAATATAATAAAACAACATAACTAAAACATCATGGCATACAATCATATCATCATCAACATATATAACATGTAATACACATAGCATATATGAATCACATATAACAAAACATATCATAATATTCTAAACACATCAATATCATCATTCAAAACCAAATATTTCATTCATGTTCTTATAATCACATTCTCAGAATCTTTCTCGTGGGCTTTCACAACTTTTCTCAATCCTTCTTTCTTCATGAGTTCCAAACTTATCAATCATCTCGAGAATTCTTTCTTATATTTGTCTTATAAATTTTTGCTCGATGCTTGATATCTTGAATGTACTTTTCTTTGATACCTCATAGTCTTTTGAGTTTTTATCGTTCCGGTTCGCTCAATGATGGGGGAACATCATCATTGAGGAAGTCACACACGTTTACATCTCCTCGGTCATCCACCCAACCTAGTCGGAAGCAAACAGGAGTACATGACCTTTACCACGCGGGCACGACAGCCGTCTCACAATCAATTGGTCCCAGACCAGGAGGACTACAACCTCAAATCAATTCAATCATATCATTTCATTCATATCATATAATCAACGCACGCTCATAGCGGCAATCTCAAATGCCCCGTTCCAGTCCCTCTCACTGTTCTAGATTTGCAATCTAGGGGGCGACAGTATAATTCTAGTCTGCAGTGCAGAACTTATCACGACATTGGACCCGGTCCCTACCACGTTAGTACGCCACATGTGGAGTCTGTTCTGCCTAGAAATATTCTCTAGACTTCTTGACGTTTCACCGTCATCGTCCTCCCCTAATGCAATCTCCTCCTGAGTATCCGCAGATACCCATGGTTCCTTCCTCTCCACTACTTCGATATGACACTCATACCTCACCGCGTTTGTTAATGTCTTTTAAAGTCTTTTAAGGTTTTGAGAGTTTTAATTAGCGGCTGAATCCTAACAGTCGGTTCATCCTTGGTGCATTCCTTCAATGAAACCCGACCACTAATCGCAATCCGTTCCCCAAATATTCTCAACGGCATCATGCCTCACATCTCTTTCATCTCATAGTCATTATTCTCGTAAGCTCATGCTCAGCATCTTTCTCATCATCATAGATTAGCAGCATCAGCATCTTGCTCCTTAGCTGCTACTTGGTAGCATCATCCGCATCATTCTCCTCGATCGTTTCTCCGCAGAATCATCAGCGTCACTCTCCTTAGTTGTTCATTAGCAGTACCGTCAGCAGCATCATCATCACCATGCTTCCGCTCGCCCCATCAGGTATTTCTTATTACCATCTTTAAAGTCATCTTTTCACTTTACTCTTTTCGATTTCAATTCGTATTTATTTTCTATTCATTATTTATTTCTTTCGCAATTCATTCTCACGTTCCTTATACATATCTCATTTCTCTTTCTCAGTCTTAATTATTACTTTCACAACTTCATTATTATCATTTCGCAAATCAGGCGTAATCAAACATTTCAAAACAGAATAAAGTACGCTCAACAAATAAACATTTAGCATGTAATTAAAACAAGTAAACATTTAACACACATATCTATATTGCCTAATTCGCAATACATTCACAATCCATCTATTCGGATTGCGAGCAACCACGTTACGGGATCACAGCACTCTCACTCACCTCGATGACGAAACTCTCGAGAGTTTTCCCAGTCGCTAGCCTCGCCACGTTTCCTTCGCGTCCGACACCAAAACTAGAACATTTTTCCCCGTGCGTTAGAACGTTTTTGATAAATTCTTAATTCCATTTTGAAAACTTTGAAACCATTTCTTTCTTGAAAACACATTGCTAATGTTCAAGGATTTCAAATCCAAATCAAATAAAAAGGTTTTCAATAAAACTTTGAAACAATTAAAATAATCCTTTTATTAAAACAAATCCATTCTTCTTAGTTTAAAACTCTCTGGTTAGAGAAAATCATTTTCCTGAATCTTTAAACGAAATTCAAAACTCCAGAAAATAAAGTTTTAAAACCAAATCAAATTGATTCATTGAAATCCCAACTTCACAACATTATAAGATATTGATTAAAGAATGTCTAATAAAAATTTCAAATCAATTTAAGTTGTCTAAATCATATTTTTTTCAAATAAAACATTTTTCAAATCCTTTTGAAATCCAAACATAGATTTTTCACAAACAGATTTCACAAACAGTATTCCAATTTAGCACATTCAGTTAGCACAAAAACAGTACATACAAGTTTCAAGGCATTCACAAACACGCATAATGCAAGAATCACATTTTCAATCATTTAAAATCATTAAATTAAATTAGATTATAATCTTAATAAATTAATTAAATTACTCTTAAGAAAATAATTTAGATTAAGCCTTGTGATTAATTTACTAAAGACCAAATCACCGTGGTTATTATTTTCCAATCACAAATAAATTTAAAGCTTGAAATTAACATTACAAAAATTCCTTTTCACAAAATCAATTCAACTTATTTATTTTTATTTCTAAACACTAAAAGATTTAAAGAACACACACACACATACATCACTTCCATCAAGCACCTAGCACATGCACCTAAAACATAGCCATAATCACAAGTCATTTCACAAAGAAAGTCTTTCCAACTAAGTAAGCCTACATTGGCCGAATCCTATATGTACAATTTGGCAAGAATTTCATGCACAAATAAAAACATACAATCATGAAATCATTTTCTTTCTTTTATGGTTGAAACCGTGAGCTTTCCAAGAGAAAATTAACAAATTTCAATTCATTTTTATTATCAAAACTAAACAACAATTTAAACCACAAATCATTCCAAGGATTCACATATATTTCTTTTTTTAAAAACTTGATCATTTCATGCATGTACTTTAAAGCTTCTTATATAAAAATAGTTTCATCATGTATGCACCCTAAATGAGGAACAAACCTAGTTTCCTACTTTTTCCTATGATGGCCGAATCTCATGATGCACCAAACAAGATTTTTGGTTCACTTTTTAAACATACAAAAGTCACCAAACCACATCAAGACATATAGGTTTTCAAAGCAACTTTTTCAAGACATCACACCTCACAACATTCACATCAACATGCAAGAATATTATCAAGACAAGATTTTTCATACATATTTCCAACATAAAATAAACTCAAGTTCATCATTTAGTTAAAAATCAAGATGACGCTTTAAACCTTTAAAAATGACATGCATATGCTTAAAATCATTAGATCTAATCTTAGAGTAAACATGCATCCACTTTTTACAAAATAAAAACATAGATCTTATTATTTTTCAAGCTTGGTCGAATGGCCTTTAAAAATATCACACACACAAAATCAAGCACTTAAATCAAATAATGTTTATACTTGAAAAATCATTTTAAAACTTGTTACTTTAATTCTTTTCTTAAAACCGAAACACATATTAAAGAAAAACATAATCTTTTCTCTTGAAAAATAACATGCAAGATTGAAGACTTTAACTTTTTTACAAATTTAGTTTAGATCATGAAATTATTCATCAAATAGCCATGAAAATACACATAGATCATGGTTTTAACAAAAGATCTAACATGCAAGGGCAAAGAATTTCAATTTATTATTAATCAAACATAGATCATATGTTTACTCATCAAATCATCACATAACATACATGGATCACAGTTTAGAGAAAGAAAAATAGACATGCAAAGAGATTCATTTTAGGTTTTCACAAAAATCTTAGTTTACTTTAGATCTTTAAGATTTTAGTTAGAAAAACATTAGATCTAACAAGAAAAACCTTAACCAAAAATCAAACATAAGCTTAACTTATTACAAATTATTCTTAGTCCTTAAAAGTCCTTGATCAAGCTAGATCAACACATAACAACAACATGCAAGAAGAAAAAGAAAGATCTACAACTTGGAAGGAAAAATCTATACTATTACAAAATCTTCTTTTTGATCTTCAAGTCCTACCATGAAAAGAGGTTGGTCTTCTAGCTCTTCCTACACTTAGATCTTCAAGGAAAACTCCTAGGTTTGGGTTTGAACTCCTCCTTCTTCTTCCTATGTCTCGGCCACTCTCTCTTTTCTCTTTCTCTCTATTTCTTTTCTCTCTAAGAGTTGAATGAGTCTCTTAGAGTGTGTTTTGTGTTTGTGTGAAGAAATGAATTGGGTGGAAGGAAAATGAACTAAGGCCACCACAATTTATAGGCAAATTCACTCTCCCTCTTATGCCCTTGGAAAACAATTCGGTCATGTGCACTTGGGAGGGGTAGGTTTGTCCTCACAAAAAATTGCATGGGTGGATTTTATCAATGCAAGGAGACAAAGTAGGATAGCCTAGAGTTTTAGGGGTCATTTTAGGCTTAAGTACTAGTTGGCAAATAGTTAGGGTTTGGTTATTTGGTTTGGTTCTAGTTTGGTTTGGTTATGGCTTAGCATACTCACTAAGCTTCTAAAAATTTATGCATCCTAGCTCATACATACACACACGTACATACATACACACACATATATGCATACACACCGAAGCATACACATATACACATACATGTCTCATATTTTTATTTCCTTATCATATTTACTTAAACACTCTAATTATTAATTCATACAATAATGCAATCATTTCATAAGGAATCACACACACACAATTAGTTTCATGCATCACACAGTACACACACATTAAACCAAGCACTCATCACATAAAAATTCATGCCATGACAAAAATCTCATTTTCTACAAAACAAAATCTTCTAAATTCGTATTTCATAAACTCTGAAAATAAATTTTTATGAATCAACCCAAAAAATTCCAAAAGTTAAATTTTTAAAATCTACGTTTCAAGACGATCGTTTTGATATAAAGATCATAAAAATCCGAGTTATGGTTAAAAAGTAACGAATTTTCCAAGTTAACAAATCCAAAAACTTTATTTCTAGAAAAAATCATCTTTTAATAAAATCACCACTTAGCAAATCATTTCCATCTCAACCAAATTCTTCACTTCTTATTTATAAAAACATTTTTTTTATAAAAATCCTTGAAAATCAATACTTTATTTCTTATTTACACAAAACACTTTTCCAAAAATCTTTCGTAAAACACTTTATTTCTTAACAATATTCGTTCACGCACGTACGGGAAAAATGCGGGGTGTTACAAATAACAATTGAAGAAATGATTTTTATAAAAAGTTAATAATTCTGGGAATTTATTTATATTCTGGAAAATTTTATTGGCATATGAATTAAAATGATATTTCTATGTGTAATTATGATGTGTCTATATGCCTATGTGGTTAGTGTAGTTTATAGTGTGAAAAAGAAAGTTTTTAAGTGACTAAAATTATTATTTTTCTGGAAAATCAAGTTGCTGTCCAGACTTGATATAAATTAGAAAATGTGACTATTTTTCTAAGTTATGGATATTTTTTAGTTATAGTTCTTAGTTCTTTGTATATAGGTGTTAGAACTTTAATTATGATGAAATTTGTGAGTAAATGCAACTTGTTGGTGTGGCTGTCCAGCAAGTTTATTTTGTTTATATAAGCCAAACTTTGGGATATTTTTATAGTAGAGTATGTATGTAAGCTATAGGAAAAAGTGGCATATTTTTCTGATTAACTGTTTGAAAGAAAAGTAATTTTTGGGAATTAAAGTCTAAGCTGTTAAAAAAAAATATATTGTCTATGTGATTTGATTAAATTGTGATGATGTGATAAAAATAGGTGATTTTATGTAATAGGAGTTTAGATGCATACTATGTATGAACTGATGTTTAATAGTGATTTTTTTATGTACTGTTTATAGTATGTGATTTAAGTACATTGACGATAGAGAAAAATTATTTTGAACTTTGAATGCTTGAGTTTATTGAGTTTATAGTATGATTATGCAAATTTTGTTTACTTCTTGATTTGATTTAAATGTTGCATCAAAGATGAGTACTTCTAATTCATGCTGTATGAATAGTCTGAAAGTGGTAGTTGTTATAAGGTGTTTAAAAATGAAATTTTTAGTAAAGGAAAAGTTAAGATTTATTTTTAAGAAGTTATGATTATGTTTTAAAAATTATGTTACGTTTGGAAAAGGTTTTCATGATTTAAAAGCTAAAAAGAAAAAGTAATTTTTCTGATACAGTAATCTGTTTTTGATTTTCAAAAAGGATTAATTGATTTCAAGTATTGGATATTTTGAATACAAGTCTTTTTGGGAATTCAAAGATGATTGGAGAAATTGTATTTGTTAAAAGGTCATGTATCTTTACCACTTGTGGTTTGCTTAATTAGAATTGTGTAGTTATTTATGGAATTATTTTGTAAATATTATTTGGTAAAGGCTTTCGTTCGGATTCGGGTGACGTGACTTCAACTCAAGAGGACACTAATTTTGTAGCTTCAACTCAAGGTGAGAGAGAAGCCTTCTTAAGACATAGTGGCATGTAGGGTAATGTTAGGACGTTCCGTATCATCTCAAAGGTCGGAACTAGGGATCTATCGGGTGAGTAGTAGAACGGCAATTGTGTGTGTGTTCCGTCGTTCATACAAAAACAACGATCCCTCGAATATAATTGTATGTGTTGTATATTCTGTTTTATTATGATGCTGAATCGATTATAATATTAAATTGTTAATGATAACATGTCTGGCGTATATGTTATATAAACCTGTTATTGGAAAATAATTGATTCATATGATGTTATGTTGGAGAATTTTTGGGGATTGATTAAAAGGCTTTATGGTTTAAGGAATTAGTATGAAATCGTTACGAAAATTTATGAATGTTTATAATGTTATCCCCTGATCGCACTATCATGGTGACGTGCTTGATCGTTAAGTTTTGTCGGCCACGTGAATGGAACACCGTGGTTGTGAGCTCGGTTTGGAATTCGCTGTGATTTGGAAGCGCCTGAGATAGGTTAATCCCTTAGAGGTCGAGACCCGTTAGAAGTGTGGCTTAGAATGGGTTGACCCCAATTAGGAATGTTCAACTTACTAAAACCCTTTGATGACTTAAAAGACTTAGGAACCCCTTTTCTAAACATTGCGTTGAGAGTGAAGTAGTGGAGAGGAAAGATACCGTATGCTTGGAGGTTGGTGTCTCTTCAAGTGGTGATTGTGATAGGGGAGGGCAAGGATGGTGAACATCAAGAAGCCTTGAGCGCTTCTCTAGGCGGGACGAATGCTACAATGACCAAAGTTAGTGTCGTGGCGAGGACTGCATGCGCAACTAGAGAAAGTGTTGTCGCCCCCTTGAGCAAATCATAGATTGTGAGAGGGAACCCGAACGAGGCTAGAAGCTTTGCTTATTTTGGACTCCTTTTTGGAAAATGTATTTGTAATTTTGCTGACCGCAAGGAAGTTGGTTTCAGCCTGTTGTTTTGCGACTTCGATGCCAGCGTGGTTAGGGTTCCTGTGCGTCCCATCTGCTTTCCGAACTAGGATATGGTTGGACTGGTGGAGGAGATGTAACGTGTGTGCTATCCATCCCTTGAATTTCGGTAATGGTACCCCCTTTTGATTTACCGATGGTTGTGACGTTGAAACTTAGAGCCTAAAGATAATTAAATATAATGGATATGGTTTCATGAAGATTATCCTTTTGGTGGAAAGGACTCTATGGTAATTAGCTGAAGTTATTTATATGGTAATGGTAATAATGATGTATATATTGTATGGTCTTAATATTCCCCTATGGTAAGCCCACGCCGCCGACGATATTATCGTTCGGAAGTGCTTACTCTCTATATTCCCTTTTGCTGTGGACATTGGGGGACAATGTTCACAGATGACAGATCAAGTAGAAGTTCGAGTAGTGGTTGCTCAAGTTGCAAGAGGATCGTGAGATGGCGCCCAGATAAGGAGGAAGCAGAAGAGGAATCTCTCAGATACTTGTAGCGGATGATAGTAATGAAGACTAGTAATCTAGGATAGTATAGTAGTCTTTGTTTTGTACCCTATCTTAAGGTGATTAAGACATGATTACTCTATCCCGATGTAACCCCAAAACACTCTCCCATTTTCAGATTTCACACTCTATCTCTAGGTTAGAACTTCTCTCTTGGCTCTCCAAAGTGGTGGTGGCTGCTAGGGTTTTGTTCTTCCCCATTTCTACTCGTTTTTCTTCATTTATGGCCATGGAAGGCTAGACTTCAGGGGTTAATCCCTTTGGTATTGTATTATCTACTCTTGAGCTCTTGTTATTAATGCAATTTTGTTTTCTCTTCTCTGTTTTCATGTTTATCAATGTGTAGTGGTATGCTTAATTCCATTTCATAGAGATAATACATGAATATAATTGCTTAATTTGTATTAACTCGTAAAAACTCCAATTCTGGTTTCTGATGCTTAATTAGAAGTTAGGGTTTGGAGTGATAACTGAATTTTCGCTTAGTATTTGGTTATCACGAGTTGGACAGAGGAGAGGAGAGGAATCGATCTTTAGTGAGCTAGGATTGAGTAGTGTACGTAGCCAAAGGGGTTTGCCCGCTTTTGTTTCTGATTTTGTTAGTTTTAATAATCTGTTTATGTTTTGTTCATCACAATTGTTACACACAAAAACCCCCCCAATTTACTGCACACTACGTGTTTGATACTTTGCCTAGACCGATATTCACTGGGAAACAACCTAGGATCACCTTCCTAGTACTACAGAATTAAACCCCTTTTATTTTGATCGGGTACGGCCTCGATCAGTCACCCAAAAACACAACTCTTCTCCTCCCTCACTCCACTTCATACGCCTCTCTCCCCTAGGAACCAAGATCATCACCACTTCTTTCCCTTTCATCCTCAAATAATCACAACCCTCATCATCATCAACAAAACCAAGCAATGCAAATAAGTTAAAAACCCTCATCACAACCCACAAAATTGAGGATTTGATTCGATATGCCATCAACTATCAGGGTGTGGATGAAGAAACCAAATGCATCAAATTTCTAGTAGGACTCCACAATGATATCAAAACGACCCTTGGGAATGTACCCGTGGACAACTTTGCCCAGCTAGTGCACTGGGCCAGCGTTTGGGAAAAGGGCATGATAAGATCGGAAGACTCCTTAGGAAAACCACCATCGTACTCTAAACCTAAGACTGAAAGGGCTATTTCAAAGAAAGTGAAGCTAGAGATGACCACTTCATTCCCCAAGTCTGCTTGTGTTCATTGCGGGAAATTTCATCGGGATGTATGCTGGGAAGTGATGAGGAAAAGTATGAAAGGTTTATGTTTCTGATGCGGTCAACCAGGGCATTTGGCCATTGGTTGCCTTAACCCTGATTCTAAGTAAGAGGTGAAAGTGGTTGATGCATCGATGGTGTACGACTCTAGCAGCAGGGATGTACCGAGGGTAGGAGGTCCTATTAAAGGTAAAGGGCCGATTCAGAAGTCAGGACCTTATCTTCAGCCTAGAGCAGCGGTTCCGAGGGATCTTAAACATACAGTGAAGGCTTATGGTTATGTCCCTTCTTGTCAGCACTGTGGTAGGGTGCATAGGGTAGTGGTGTGCTGGAATTTGAATTCAAATAGAAAAGAAGCACTCTGTTATCAGTGTGGTCAATCTTCTCATTTGGCAGTCAATTGTCCCTAGAGGACAATGAAGAGAGAAGTGAATGCACCTAAAGTGCAGGAAGCTAGTGGCAGCACCCCACCTCAGAGGCGCATGTTAGGTAATCATCTTTATTAGTTTTAGTAAAAGCATGTAATTTATATCCTAGTTATTCTTTAGTCTTGGGTGATCAATCGTTCCAAAACAAGATTAATAAATGAACCAAATCAAATTAACATATATAGGAGATATCCTTACGTTTTTCGGGAAGCAATTTTTTAGGAGTCCGCTGTCGATATTTATATTCTTTAGATCGTGTTTATGATATAGGCTTTGTGTTAGCAGTTACTGGGGGTAAGGAGAGACTTAATATACCTGATTTTCCGTGACAAAAGAGTATGAGACCTAAGGGGTACCCAGCGTCAAACCAGTTTTCTAGAAAGTTATGGAAAACTTTAAGGAGAATTAGACAGCGTAGAACCTTGAGTGAAGTTTTACCCCAAGATCTTGATAATGTTGTTGTTTAATGGAATATAAGGTTAGAACTGATCACTTTAACTATTACATCTGCTAAATGATGACATTATTAGTGGAATTCAACAGTGATGTGATATTGATAGACGTGGGGTTGAACTTGATCACCTCAATCCTTACATCTATTAATAGACCATATCATTGCATTCTTTAAGTAACATTAAGATAACCAGAGTCGTAACCTCTAAGAAATAGTAGTGTTAGAAAAAAAATAAGCTAGCTAGGAGCTGTTCCTTCCAAATCTTCAGGTCAAATTAAGAAGTAGACTTAGAGAAAAATGATAGGACGAGAGCTTAAACCTATATAGGTGTGGGAATTATCAAGTCTTAGGAAAGACAGTTCAATTCAATGACCATCACCGGATGGTAAACTCCTTTCTGAATCCAAACAAGTTCCTTTCTGTATCCAACTCGAAGTAAGTTGTAATGGAATGGCCATCATGCACCCACAGTTCGACCTATGTTCCATTGCCCCAAGTTAGTGGGTAGTGAAGTGTCCTACTCTTAAGATTTTCAGTTTATCTCAAGTTGTGATTGCTAAGTGTCCTTCAAAACTCTATTATAGTTTCTGTGAGCCTTAAGTAATGCTTCAATTAGTGGAAGTATATCTTTTCTTCTTATTCTGCGTGGTCCGAGTCAATCTTGAAGTAGTAATTTTTGCCGCAATCAAAGGTTCTTTTGCTCCCAACTGACCAATGATTGTGAACTCACGTTTTCTCTTTACTTATTATCCTTAAATACCAATCGTTCCTAGAGTTCCAGTCTTGTTTATTCCATTTGCTTCCTCAGTGATGAGGATAGTTCCACCATAGATTGTTGCATTTTGTGATAAGTCTTTTGATTTCATGATCTTAAGTTGTTTTTCCTTAAAGCAAAAGTCCAAATTCACTGTGAACTCCAAAGAATTCATTTTTAGTTAGTGCTAAGGCCTTATGCCCTCCTTTGGAAAGGGGGTGCAAGTTGACTTGGAAGTCAACACATTCAGCTCCTTACGTATTGGCAAAATCCAGAGCGGCATGCCGATACCAAGTGGGGGAGAACTTGGTAGGCGATTCAGATGTTTGTCAAGGTGATAATAGGTCATAATCTATCAGAGTGGCGCAGCGGAAGCAGAGAGAGAAGTCGGGTTAAGAGTAAGTGGGTGGTATGTTCCAGTATAGGCATGGAATTATTGAGTAGTGTGGTCCCAGAAACGTCCTAAGTAGGGAAGTGGATTAAAAGACTCGTGAGCATCGTAGTTGAAGGACTTTATCTTCTGGGATGATTCTCCATTTATGGAATTGAACGGAATTTCGGGGACGAAATTCCAATAAGTGGGGAAGAATTGTAACATCCTCAATTTTAATTTCCAAGTAAATGTATTATGATAATCACTTTGGGATATTTAGAATGTGGAATTTTATCAAAATAAGTTGAAGTTCGGAGCAAGTTAGATTTTAAGAACATCCTAAGTTAGGAAATTTGAAATATAACGTCCAATTCTTTAAACACAATTTCCACCATTGGAAGTTATGTTTAGGGTCTTAGGAAGCTTGTCTCAAAATTTGAGCAAGATCCGATGGGTAACGAAGAAATACGGCATTCGTAAAGGCGAAGAAAAAGAAAAGAAGTGAAAAATTAATTGAATTAATCGATTAGTCTTAAGACTAATCGATTAGTGTAGGTGTCCAGCAAAAAAAAAGGAACCTGCAGCTGGTGCGTGTGGCACCATTCTAGCCACAAAATTGTTGGCTTCTTCATGAAGCCACCACCTTTCCTCCACATCTTATTTTCATTCATGCAAAAAAAAACCCTATTCTGGTCACCCAAAAACACAACTCTTCTCCTCCCTCACTCCACTTCATACGCCTCTCTCCCTTGGGCACCAAGATCATCACCACTTCTTTCCCTTTCATCATCAAATAATCACAACCCTCATCATCATCAACAACACCAAGTAATGCAAATAAGTTAAATCCATCGTTCTTTTTCTTCCCAAGCCTCGCGTCTCTCTCTCTCTCTTCTATTCTCTTGGAATTCCTCAAACCCTCATCAATGGAGAACTCTCTACCTTATGCCTTCTAATCAAGAGCAACCAACACTCGCTATAGGGTTATCTGTCAACAATGGATTTTGGCTTTGTTGAGGTGGCACGCAAGAGTAAGGAAGTTCAAAGTTCCAAGATTTTAAGCTAGGGCAGGGTAAATTTTCATAATTTCTGGTATTTTGAGGTAAGGAGTGAGTATTACCTTATATTAGGGATAAGTTTCTAGTGTGTATATAATGCTTGCTAAGAGTTTGTTGTTAGTTTAGGATTTTGCACCTTAGGGTAGTTGATAAAGTTGATAATTAGAGCCTAGAATCTAAGAAAAAAAATTAAGAAAAGTAATCCTAGATGTGAATGTATTTGTTGGTGATGTTATGCCTTAACTCTGTGATATGTGTTTATTTTGCTCAATTTTCTAGTGCTTAGAGGTGTAGAAAATATGGTAGTAATTAATAACTAATTAGTTAGAATGGAGAAAATTAATTAGGAAGGAAATAATAGAGTAATTCGAGTTAAGGAGAGAAGTAATTTTTAAAGAAATAACATATATAACAATCCCCTTGCGGCCGTACGCGATTTTACGCGAACCGGGGCCGACTGCGATTTTATGAGAATCGGTTAGTACGCGAAATGGGCTAAACACTAATCCTCCTGCGGCCGGATGGGATTTTTCGCGAACTGGGGCCGACTGCGATTTTACGCGAATCGGTTAGTACGCGAAGAGGAAACTCAAACAAAACATTTTATTCCCTTGCGGTCGGATGCGATTTTACGCTAACCGGGGCCGATTGCGATTTTACGTGAATCGGTTAGTACACGAAATGGATAAAACATTTAATCCTCCTGCGGCCGGATGCGATTTTACCCGAACCGGGGCCGACTGCGATTTTACGCGAATCGGTTAGTACGCGAAGAGGATAGCTACACAAAAACTTAACGAATATAAATGAGACAAGTTAAAGAGAGGAAAATATTATCTAAGACATTAATAAAATACAAGAAAAATTTTAAAAGAATTAATCTTTGAAGGGAAGCATAACTAGAAAATGATAGGCGTATGGAAGGGCTTTATTTGTAAGTGAGCATGATATACTTTGATTTTGTGATTATTTGTATACCTTGTGCTATTTGTGGTTGAATTAGTGGGGTATTATAGCATATTAGAAACTGCTATTCCTAATTTATGTGTAATGCTCACTGTTAGATCCAGTGAGAATGTTTTGATAATGTCAAAGGTTTTGAACAAGCTACAAATGTGTTGATCAAGTTCAAGCTCAACAAGCAACAACAAACAACAAATGATGAAGAGAGAGCAAGCTCATGAAGACTTAGTTTGTGTTTTTATTGTAATATCTTTAGCCTCTCAAGTCTTTTATTTTGATGAGTTTGGGTAGAGTATATAGAGGGCAGTGAATCTCTATCAAGGTCATGATTATATCATAATTTGAGTTTTCACTAAACCTAAAATTAATAGGTGGCTTAAAGGTTTGAAAGAAAAGGTTTAGTTTTGAGAAAACAAGTTTTTAATTGATTTTAGCAGTGGTTAATCGATTAAATGAATATGTTAATCGATTAACAAGTTATTTTTATCACTGGCTAATCGGTTAATGAGAATGGCTAATCGATTAACACAACTGTAACAGTGCTTAATCGATTGAGGCATTTTGTTAATCGATTAACACGTGCAGGATCAGTTTTTAAAATAAGCTTTTCAAGACAAAATCAATTTCTATTGTTTCCTAACTTTTGGGTATTCTATATAAATTTTTTCCTAACCTTTGTGAATTATTATTACACTTTAGAACAAATCAATTTCTAAAAGCCACACTATTCTATCTCACTTTCATAGATCAAAGCTTTTAACTTTCACATTCTTTGATAAAGAATCTTTGAATCTCTTATGTTGATATTTTCATAGCTATTGAAAGAGATTCATAGGATTGTTATTGTTTTTCATTCCAGTTGTAATCATTGCAAAGAAGGCAAGCTATCTACAACATTGGAAGCCTTGGTGGTTGTTCATCAAGCAAAGAAGTCTTGGAAGTCTTGTTGTGTTAACAAGCAAATTGGAAGTCTTGGTGTGAGGCATCATCAAGCAAGTGGAAGACTTGTTGTGGGGATATCAACAAGCAAGGGAAGAGGTTAGATTAGAGGGTCAATAGGATTGCAAGGCAAGGGTGTGGTATCTCTTGTAGGCTATCAAGAAGGGAGTCTTGAGAGGCATTTACTTGTAATTTGAGAACTCTAATTCCTCATAGTGAAGAATCTCTCTTGGTTTAAGAGGGGACTGGATGTAGCTTTCAAGTGGATGAAAGTGAACCAGGATAAATCACTGTGCAGTATCTCTAAACTCTTAACTCTTTTCATTCAAGTCATTTCAATATTGTTCTTGGTTGAAAACCTAGAAAAGATTGATTTTCATACTTGATTGAATTGAATCTTAATTGTGCAAATTGATTTTGGGAAAATCATTTTCATAACCTAGGTAATCAATAAGAATATTGGTGTTAATCAATTCCGCTTTATCTCTGATCTTATGTGTTAATTGATTGATTTTCGTATTTGATTGAAAAGTGATTTTTCAGTTTTAACAGTGATTAATCGATTAAGTTGATAATTAATCGATTAGTTTTTAAGCAGCTTTCGGCATTAATCGAGTAACGACTTAGTTAATCGATTAGTTCAAAAGTTAGCTTCGGCATTAATCGATTAGTACTAAAGTTAATTGATTAAGAAGCTTAAATTATTTGTAAAAATCATTTGTTTTAATCATTTCGATTCGTTTCTTTCGAAAATCTTTCAAGGTTTCTCTAACACCTATTCAACCCCCCCGTTCTAGGTGTTCTCCTAGTGTCTCCTAGTTATTTCACCCACCGATTGTAGTTCTTACAATTGGTATCAGAGCTCGGTCGAAAGACACGAGCATAGAGCTTTTTCGTAAAGATCCTTGAGGAAACTACAATGGGTTCTACGAATCCCTTTGGTGGTGAAGGTGCTTCAATTAGCTGCCCTCCTATGTTTGGTGGAGAGGGTTATGCTTATTGGAAAGTTAGAATGAGAATTTTTTTAGAAGCCATAGACATGAACATTTGGGAAGCCATTCAGAATGGTCCTCATATTCCCTCAAAACAAGTAGAAGGTGTATCTCAATTAGTTCCCAAAGATAAGTGGACCGATGATGATAAAAGGAAAATTCAATATGATTTAAAAGCAAAGAATATCATCACCTCCGCTCTATCTTATGATGAGTTCTTTAGAGTCTCCCAATGTCATAATGCCAAACAAATGTGGGACACCTTGCAAGTCACACATGAAGGCACTAGTGAAGTTAGGCGTGCTATTTAACAGTCCGATTTTCGTAAACCAAAATAATTGACTTTTATTCCCTAAAGTTGCATAAATGAGGCCAAATTTTTTTTTAAACATTGTTGGAGTGTTGAAACGTTATTGAAAAGTCCTCAGTATGTTCAACACTCTTTTTCGAAAACCGAGTTGTTACTATCACAAATCTTTACTCACCCAAGTTTCCAAATCAGTTGTTAGGGAACACGGTTTGGTTTTATTTTAAAATAGACCTTTGCATTTCATCAAAAGAAGTCGTTAAACATGTCTCATAAAGATATAAGAAGTCGGGCAGTCTTTAGAATAAGTTTGGTTACATCAGCATACCATCGCTCAAGTAATCCTTAACACAATGCATTCACTACAATCTAAACTAACCATGCTATTTTTCAACTACTCTATTGAAAGCAATCGGATGAAGGTCCTCCTTCTTCTTGTGTCCTTTCTTCTTTCCCAAGGATGATGCCCCTCGGGTTGCGGTCTCTACTGCGTTATCGTGCCCCGGCTTTCCTTCGCCTCTGGTAGTATAATTCCATCGTTTCTCATACTGCGCCTTCTCCTTGTAGTTCTTGTATCCTCGCACGGTGACTTGTCTCAGGAGTGGCCCTAAATTAGCTCCGCTCAGTTGATGCTCCGGGTCGGGGATCACGATCCGAGCATGGCCGATCCATACCCAACCCCTTGCGGTTCGCTTCCATCCTCTTCCATACTTACTCCATGTGGTGACATCCATACAGCATTCCATCTACCCGTTGAAATGCCGGCAGTACCGATACGCCAACGAACAGGAGAGAGTAAGCGATCCGGATGCGTAGCGTCGACGGTGTGGAATTACGGTAGGCAAAATAATAGGACACACACAACATACAACACACAACATATACACACAAGAGAACAAGTAAGCATTTCATCATTGGCAATATCATTAATCCTCTTTTTTCCTTCTCATTTTCATTTCTTACTATTTCCTTCACCACCCATTCCTTTTCAGTCTCTTTCCCATTCTTCACACTTCTCAGACTCTTATTCTCAAAGTTATGTTTCTTTCCTCATAATGTTTTATCAAATTATAACCATCGATGATCAGGGGATCTAAAGCATCATCGAGGTACGCGTTTCTTTCGTAGTTAGCACTCACGTTTTAAGCCTACATCTCCTCGGCCATCCGTCCACCTAGTCGGAAGGAAACAGGAGTACGGGACCTTTACCGTGCGGGCACGACAGCTGTCACAACATATAAATGTCCCAGACTAGGAGGACTCAGCCTCAATCAATTCACATAATAATCATGGCACACTGCCTCACAGTGGCAAACAAGATGCCCCACTCCAGTCCCTCTCATTGTTCTCGATTTGCAATCTAGGGGGCGACAGTATGTTTCTAGTGGGCCCGCAGAACTTGCCACGGCATTAGACCCGGTCCCCACCACGTTAGTGTGCCACATGTGGAGTTCGTTCTGCCTAGAAACACACTCTAGACTTCTTGACGTTTCACTGTCATCGTCCTCCCCTAATGCAATCTCGTCCTAAGTATCCGCAGATACTTATCGTTCCTTCCTCTCCACTACTTCGGGTTAACTCTCGTATCTCACTACGTTCATTGTTAATGTCTTTTAAGTCTTTTAATTCTTTTAATTGTCCTAAGGTCGGCTCATCCTTCGTGCATCCCTTCAATGAGTCTCGACCACTAACTTTGCACAATCAAAATCACACATAGCTCAGAGCTGGGGGTTCCTCACTTGTTTCATATCTCATTTCTCAAATTCTCCTTTCACAGACTTTCACCAAATATGGTTCTCACAAACTTTTTCATAAAATGTCATTTAATGAAACTTTCTCAAAATCTGGTTTCACCTCTTCAGAAAATTTCCTTTCAAAACCTTTCGAAAAATCTTTTCTCAAGCTTCTAAAAATCTCTTTTCAAAAAATCTCATAAAATCCATTTCCAAAACTTTTCTGATAATACTATTTATAAAGAATCTCTCTTCAAAATGATGTTTATTAAAAACAAGGTTTTCCAAACACTTTTCCAAAAATAAGATTTCATAAAATCCTTTCAAAAATACACTTTCACGAATCTCGTCCAAAAATCTCCTTTTGAAAAACCAACACAAAGGAGCTCAGTTCCGCTCACATCACATCTCATATCAACATCACTCTCCCCAGCTCTGGCTCGTTCTCAGCAATATCATTTCATTCCCCAACCTCAACTCTTTCTTTCCTTTCCACACATACCTTATTTCCAATCATTCGATCTTTCTTATTGTGTCTTTACTTTCCATTTCATTACTTTCTCAAATTATTCTTTTCATTTTCATTTCTTAATCAGAACTTAACAAACGTCCGTCAGCCATTCACTTATTACAATCAGCAACAATAAGTATCATCAGACATAATTAAATAAATAACTAAAAGCATGCACACAACATCACACAATAACATCGTGGTCTTTGTCACCTTCGTATAAGTGGCCACACAATACACACAATTGCCACTATACTACTGACTCCGAACCACTTGGTTCCGGTCTTTGAGATGATCCGGAACGTCCTAATATATTACCTAACTACCACGGTGTCTTAGGAAAGCTTCTCTCTCACCTGAGGTCCAGCGATTAAATGAGCGTCGTCTCCTCTGATCTTGGTTGCTGCCACTGCCTTAATTCCCTTGTCTGTAACATTCCCCGAATTAATTAAAACACATTTGTATTACCACTTCTAAGAAAACTCTTCTTAGTTTTTTAAACACTTTGAAATCATTTTATAAACGTCAAATAAAACAATTCCAATCACTTGGTTAGGTTGTTGGTCCGGCTTGGACAGCACCTTAACCTTATTCAAAAACACCGAAAATTCATCGGTTTCAATCCGGGTTTTTCTAAAACCAATTACCTTATAAAAACCAAACCTTGAGTTTCACAAATACACATCAAAATCAACCTTTAAACAAACTTGGACAGGAAGGAAACGCTTTCACAAAAATCAATTTTAATAAAATCCGAAAGCATCGTAAAATTCTTTTTGTTTCAAATACTTTTTAAATCAATATTAACACTTTGAAAACTCAAGTTTTTGTTTTAAAACAAGGCTTAGAAAATCATGTACACCATTTCCCAAACTCAAACTAATCAAATCAAATTAGATTTAAAATCAGACACCCAGACACACACGATTAACAACACGCTTTGATAAATCAAGGCACATAAACAATTAAGCATTTATTCAATTTGATTTTTAAGCCAAGCATTCATTCTCAATCAACATTCTCATAATTGAACACCTAATTCAATTACTCGATCACATAATCACGCTCAAAAGCATTTCATTTTGATAAGACAAAAACACTCAAATGTATCTATCCTATAAACCGAATGCATACACATAAATTCACTTAGTCACAAAACCTATTCCTAATCAATTATTCTACAACATACATGCATTATTCCTAGGTTACCACATGAAAAGGAATTCTAACTTAATTAACATGCATAAACCGAAACTATACATGCACATCAAAATAAGACTCATGTATTACCAAACACACAAGAGTATGCAATTATTTTCTTCTTTTCTTAGCAAAACCGTAAGCTTCAATTTGGAAAATAATGAAACATTAATTTATTTTCTTTACTTAGGTCAAATCAAAATCTCACATGAACATATATCAAATTCTTCACAAAATAAAAAGCATAGATTCCAATCTAAACATGGCCGAATGCATCATGCACAATTATGCACTTAGATTAAATCATGTCCATGTAGGAAAAATGATTTTAAAGTTTATTTTCCCTAATTTTCTTCAAAAATCCGCGACATGCATAAAAGAAAATGTGGTCATTTCATTCAAAATTAACATGCAAGGATGGATCTTTAAGCTTTTCTAGCAAATCATGCAATCAATTTAAACATTTCAATTTTATTTCAAAGGAAATCATAAAAATAACTTTTCAAGGTTTGACATCAACATGCATGCACTTAGATCAAGTAGATCAAGTCTTGAAATTAAACATAGTAACACAAATTAAAGACAAAAAATCATTTTATGTGGGAAAGGGAACCAAAAACCGAGACACCTTCAAAGAAAATATCAAAGCTTTGGTTCAAAAATCATTTATAAAGCTCACAAAAAAAATCAAGGTCAAAACAAAATTAAAAATCAAGACACAAATGAAAGCTTTTCTTAAGGTTAACTAAAAATTTTACGTACAAGATTCAAGATCATCATCACAAATAAACATGTGAGACCAAAATTAAAAATAAATTTAGATCAAACACCGATTTAACAAATAAACACATAAACATCTCATAGGTTACGGTTTTAAACATAAAAATTAAACATGCAAGAGGATCTACTTCAAGTTCACATAAATCATGAACAAAACTTTAGATCAAGGAAACTTAAATTGAAAACATATAGATCTACCATGAAAACATCAAGGTCTAACATAAACAACACCAACCGGATCATAAAGTCCATCATTTAGTTCATTACAAATATATTTAGGTCTAAGAAAATCAAGATCAAAGCAAAAGCATTACATGCAAGCTTAGATCAATCCGAGACATAAATATGCAAGGAAAGAAAATAAAATTACAAGATTACAATCAAACAAATTCTAATCCTTCTAGATCTTTAGTTATACCAAGGAAAAAGGTCTTCTAAAGCACTTGATCTTCAAGGATTCCTAGGTTTATGGCTTGCTCTCCTTCCTTCTTCTTCTTCCTACCTCACGGTCTTTCTCCTCTTATTCCTCTCTATTTTCTAGTTTTTGGTCTAAGAGTTTGATGGGCTCTTAGACTTTGTGTATTGGTAAGGGTGTTGGACGAAGGAGTGAAGAAATGAGGTGAGAAATGAATGAAATGCATCAAGGGCCAAGCTTATATAAAAATTCATGGCTTCCTATTTTGTCCTTGGTTGGTGCGGCTATAGGCTTTGGAAGGAGGGGTAAATTCGGCTTCCCCTAAAATTGCATGGGTGGAGTTTATCATGGCTTAAGGAGACAACATAGGGGACATAGGGGCTTAGGGGTCACTCTAGGCTTTTGACTTGTGATTTTCTCCTTAGGGTTTCAACCATGTTGTTAGGGTTTAGTTTTGAATTGGTTTGGTTTCGGTTACTTAGTTAGGAAATTTCTAGGTTGTTTCACACACATACACACGACACTTACACACTCTAAGACATACCCACTTACATACACACACTCATTCACATGCACACTTACACGTATCACACACATACATGCACATATATAATCACATTCATGACTAATGAAATTTCCTTAGGATTCTAAGTCTTCATACATGTATAACCTTATATGTCTATTCATACACACATAAAAAATAATCCATTCATGCATAATAATATGGAAGCATCAAGCACATACTCATGGAAAATCAATCATCATTTCAAAATAAATTTCAAAACTCATAACTTTGCTTTATGAAAATCATTCTTTAAAATCCTTTACCAATTTGAAAACATGAATTAAGAAATTTGTTTAAGAAAACACTCTTTTAAAGATACTTTTCTTAAAAATGATCCCTTTTAGAAATCAAACCAATTCGAGAATTTTGAGGGGTGTTACAGTCTCCCCAACTTAAAGATTTCTCGTCCCCGAGAAATACGTTGTGGATTGGGCAGTAAGGCATAGCAACTCTCAATCATCCTCATCTTTGCTTCAAGGTAGTTCCTTTTCCCGTCTCGAACAGTAGGCACCTTCACAAGACTCCTTGTGGAAAGCTCCAGAGCATAACCATTTCCGTGTCGGACTGGGATAAGTCATATAGACTGTCCGAAGAAGATGTCGCTCCTTCAGCCGGTCGTTGTCACAGAAAGTCCAACCATTGGTACGGACTTAGGGGAAATCAAGCAAACAAACATTCACACATCTCCAAAAATATAGGGTTCCACCTTAAATATCCCTAAATATTCACTAATTCCTACAACTCGGGTTCCTAATACCTTACAATAATCACTCCTCCTTCAATTCTCCTTCTAACTCTAAGGTCTTCGTCTATCAGTTCTCTAACTTAAGGGATTCTATTACAATCTGGATTTACTTACAATCTCACTTTTCTTCTTAGATCTTTCCTAAACATCAATCAAGCCTATCAATTTCGCCGTCTAAACCTCGGATTATGGGGTATAACAGTTCTAATCCTCAAACTTTCCTCAGAATTTCTTCTAAGGATCAGGAATCATGCTCCTCTTTTCTTCCTTGTGGCTCCCCAACTTTGATCAGACTTTCAACTAAGCTCACTATGGTCTTACACTCTTACTAAACTTCAGCCATCAATCCTTCCTTAGTCCTTCCATCCTAAACCATCTGGGTATCTATGACACTTCCAATTTCACGAGGTAAGCTAATGGATCTTGGAAAGGTTCGGTAAGACTACGATTTGGTAGGGCTCATGAAGAAAAGATTCAAATCTTAATAACAAAACTGCTTTGTTGAAGCAATTCAACAATCACGGGAATTAAGAGATAGCAACCTATATTCTCAAAGACGATAACTGTCCCTGCATAAAGGTATGCTAAGGTTAATCAAATCTGAGTCTTCTAATGAAACATCAGGGTATAGGGTCTTAATTGCAGGATCTATCCATGGTCTACTCTTATAGAGCCAAAAGGTTTCTTAAACTAATACTGTCGATGCTAAGCTATAAACTAGTTCCATGTCCCGAGAGACAAAAGCTTATCCTCCTATTCCTACTCGAAGACTAACAAACATACAGAGTCACACAAACAAAGCATGTAAGCCCATGCTTAAGGCCACTAAGGATTACCATAAGCTCTGATACCATTCTTTAACAGCCCGATTTTCGTAAACCAAAATAATTGACTTTTATTCCCTAAAGTTGCAAAAATGAGGCCAAATATATTTTTTTTAAAACATTGTTGGAGTGTTGAAACGTTATTGAAAAGTTCTCAGTATGCCCAACACTCTTTTTCGAAAACCGAGTTGTTACTATCACAAATCTTTACTCACCCAAGTTTCCAAATCAGTTGTTAGGGAACACGGTTTGGTTTTATTTTAAAATAGACCTTTGCATTTCATCAAAAGAAGTCGTTAAACATGTCTCATAAAGATATAAGAAGTCGGGCAGTCTTCAGAATAAGTTTGGTTACATCAGCATACCATCGCTCAGGTAATCCTTAACACAATGCATTCACTACAATCTAAACTAACCATGCTATTTTTCAACTACTCTATTGAAAGCAATCGGATGAAGGTCCTCCTTCTTCTTGTGTCCTTTCTTCTTTCCCAAGGATGATGCCCCTCGGGTTGCGGTCTCTACTGCGTTATCGTGCCCAAGCTTTTCTTCGCCTCTGGTAGTATAATTCCATCGTTTCTCATACTGCGCTTTCTCCTTGTAGTTCTTGTATCCTCGCACGGTGACTTGTCTCAGGAGTGGCCCTAAATTAGCTCCGCTCAGTTGATGCTCCGGGTCGGGGATCACGATCCGAGCATGGCCGATCCATACCCAACCCCTTGCGGTTCGCTTCCATCCTCTTCCATAGTTACTCCATGTGGTGACATCCATAGAGCATTCCATCTGCCCGTTGAAATGCCGGCAGTACCGATACGCCAACGAACAGGAGAGAGTAAGCGATCCGGATGCGTAGCGTCGACGGTGTGGAATTACGGTAGGCAAAATAATAGGACACACACAACATACAACACACAACATATACACACAAGAGAACAAGTAAGCATTTCATCATTGGCAATATCATTAATCCTCTTTGTTCCTTCTCATTTTCATTTCTTACTATTACCTTCACCACCCATTCCTTTTCAGTCTCTTTCCCATTCTTCACACTTATCAGACTCTTATTCTCAAAGTTATGTTTCTTTCCTCATAATGTTTTATCAAATTATAACCATCGATGATCAGGGGATCTAAAGCATCATCGAGGTACGCGTTTCTTTCGTAGTTAGCACTCACGTTTTAAGCCTACATCTCCTCGGCCATCCGTCCACCTAGTCGGAAGCAAACAGGAGTACAGGACCTTTACCGTGCGGGCACGACAGCTGTCACAACATATAAATGGTCCCAAACCAGGAGGACTCAGCCTCAATCAATTCACATAATAATCATGGCACACTGTCTCGTAGTGGCAAACAAGATGCCCCACTGCAGTCCCTCTCACTGTTCTCGATTTGCAATCTAGGGGGCGACAGTATGTTTCTAGTGGGCCCGCAGAACTTGCCATAGCATTAGACCCAGTCCCCACCACGTTAGTGTGCCATATGTGGAGTTCTTTCTGCCTAGAAACATACTCCAGACTTCTTGACGTTTCACCTTCATCGTCCTCCCCTAATGCAATCTCGTCCTAAGTATCCGCAGATACTTATCGTTCCTTCCTCTCCACTACTTCGGGTTAACTCTCGTATCTCACTACGTTCGTTGTTAATGTCTTTTAAGTCTTTTAATTCTTTTAATTGTCCTAAGGTCGGCTCATCCTTCGTGCATCCCTTCAATGAGTCCCGACCACTAACTTTGCACAATCAAAATCACACATAGCTCAGAGCTGGGGGTTCCTCACTTGTTTCATATCTCATTTCTCAAATTCTCCTTTCACAGACTTTCACCAAATATGATTCTCACAAACTTTTTCATAAAATGTCATTTCATGAAACTTTCTCAAAAATTTGGTTTCACCTCTTCTGAAAATTTCCTTTCAAAACCTTTCGAAAAATCTTTTCTCAAGCTTCTAAAAATCTCTTTTCAAAAAATCTCATAAAATCCATTTCCAAAACTTTTCTGATAATACTATTTATAAAGAATCTCTCTTCAAAATGATGTTTATTAAAAACAAGGTTTTCCAAACACTTTTTCAAAAATAAGATTTCATAAAATCCTTTCAAAAATACACTTTCACGAATCTCGTCCAAAAATCTCCTTTCGAAAACATTTTTCAAAAATCCATTTTTGCTGAGCGCTAATGGAGGAGCAAGCTCAACTCGACACTAGTCCCAGACTAAAACCAACACAAAGGAGCTCAGTTCCGCTCACATCACATCTCATATCAACATCACTTTCCCCAGCTCTGGCTCGTTCTCAGCAATATCATTTCATTCCCCAACCTCAACTCTTTCTTTCCTTTCCACACATACCTTATTTCCAATCATTCGATCTTTCTTATTGTGTCTTTACTTTCCATTTCATTACTTTCTCAACTTATTCTTTTCATTTTCATTTCTTAATCAGAACTTAACAAACGTCTGTCAGCCATTCACTTATTACAATCAGCAACAATAAGTATCATCAGACATAATTAAATAAATAACTAAAAGCATGCACACAACATCACACAATAACATCGTGGTCTTTGTCACCTTCGTATAAGTGGCCACAAATTACACACAATTGCCACTATACTAATGACTCCGAACCACTTGGTTCCGGTCTTTGAGATGATCCGGAACGTCCTAATATATTACCTAACTAACACGGTGTCTTAGGAAAGCTTCTCTCTCACCTGAGGTCCAGCGATTAAATGAGCGTCGTCTCCTCTGATATTGGTTGCTGCCACTGCCTTAATTCCCTTGTCTGTAACATTCCCCGAATTAATTAAAACACATTTGTATTACCACTTCTAAGAAAACTCTTCTTAGTTCTTTAAACACTTTGAAATCATTTTATAAACGTCAAATAAAACAATTCCAATCACTTGGTTAGGTTGCAGGTCCGGCTTGGACAGCACCTTAACCTTATTCAAAAACACCGAAAATTCATCGGTTTCAATCCGGGTTTTTCTAAAACCAATTACCTTATAAAAACCAAACCTTGAGTTTCACAAATACACATCAAAATCAACCTTTAAACAAACTTGGACAGGAAGGAAACGCTTTCACAAAAATCAATTTTAATAAAATCCGAAAGCATCGTAAAATTCTTTTTGTTTCAAATACTTTTTAAATCAATATTAACACTTTGAGAACTCAAGTTTTTGTTTTAAAACAAGGCTTAGAAAATCATGTACACCATTTCCCAAACTCAAACTAATCAAATCAAATTAGATTTAAAATCAGACACCCAGACACACACACGGTTAACAACACGCTTTGATAAATCAAGGCACATAAACAATTAAGCATTTATTCAATTTGATTTTTAAGCCAAGCATTCATTCTCAATAAACATTCTCATAATTGAACACCTAATTCAATTACTCGATCACATAATCACGCTCAAAAGCATTTCATTTTGATAAGACAAAAACACTCAAATGTATCTATCCCATAAACCGAATGCATACACATAAATTCACTTAGTCACAAAACCTATTCCTAATCAATTATTCTACAACATACATGCATTATTCCTAGGTTACCACATGAAAAGGAATTCTAACTTAATTAACATGCATAAACCGAAACTATACATGCACATCAAAATAAGACTCATGTATTACCAAACACACAAGAGTATGCAATTATTTTCTTCTTTTCTTAGCAAAACCGTAAGCTTCAATTTGGAAAATAATGAAACATTAATTTATTTTCTTTACTTAAGTCAAATCAAAATCTCACATGAACATATATCAAATTCTTCACAAAATAAAAAGCATAGATTCCAATCTAAACATGGCCGAATGCATCATGCACAATTATGCACTTAGATTAAATCATGTCCATGTAGGAAAAATGATTTTAAAGTTTATTTTCCCTAATTTTCTTCAAAAATCCGCGACATGCATAAAAGAAAATGTGGTCATTTCATTCAAAATTAACATGCAAGGATGGATCTTTAAGCTTTTCTAGCAAATCATGCAATCAATTTAAACATTTAAATTTTATTTCAAAGGAAATCATAAAAATAACTTTTCAAGGTTTGACATCAACATGCATGCACTTAGATCAAGTAGATCAAGTCTTGAAATTAAACATAGTAACACAAATTAAAGACAAAAAATCATTTTATGTGAGAAAGGGAACCAAAAACCGAGACACCTTCAAAGAAAATATCAAAGCTTTGGTTCAAAAATCATTTATAAAGCTCATAACAAAAATCAAGGTCAAAACAAAATTAAAAATCAAGACACAAATGAAAGCTTTTCTTAAGGTTAACTAAAAATTTTACGTACAGGATTCAAGATCATCATCACAAATAAACATGTGAGACCAAAATTAAAAATAAATTTAGATCAAACACCGATTTAACAAATAAACACATAAACATCTCATAGGTTACGGTTTTAAACATAAAAATTAAACATGCAAGAGGATCTACTTCAAGTTCACATAAATCATGAACAAAACTTTGGATCAAGGAAATTTAAATTGAAAACATATAGATCTACCATGAAAACATCAAGGTCTAACATAAACAACACCAACCGGATCATAAAGTCCATCATTTAGTTCATTACAAATATATTTAGGTCTAAGAAAATCAAGATCAAAGCAAAATCATTACATTCAAGATTAGATCAATCCGAGACATAAATATTCAAGGAAAGAAAATAAAATTACAAGATTACAATCAAACAAATTCTAATCCTTCTAGATCTTTAGTTATACCAAGGAAAAAGGTCTTCTAAAGCACTTGATCTTCAAGTATTCCTAGGTTTATGGCTTGCTCTCCTTCCTTCTTCTTCTTCCTACCTCACGGTCTTTCTCCTCTTATTCCTCTCTATTTTCTAGTTTTTGGTCTAAGAGTTTGATGGGCTCTTAGACTTTGTGTATTGGTGTGGGTGTTGGACGAAGGAGTGAAGAAATGAGGTGAGAAATGAATGAAATGCATCAAGGGCCAAGCTTATATAAAAATTCATGGCTTCCTATTTTGTCCTTGGTTGGTGCGGCTATAGGCTTTGGAAGGAGGGGTAAATTCGGCTTCCCCTAAAATTGCATGGGTGGAGTTTATCATGGCTTAAGGAGACAACATAGGGGACATAGGGGCTTAGGGGTCACTCTAGGCTTTTGACTTGTGAGTTTCTCCTTAGGGTTTCAACCATGTAGTTAGGGTTTAGTTTGGAATTGGTTTGGTTTTGGTTACTTAGTTAGGAAATTTCTAGGTTGTTTCACACACATACACACGACACTTACACACTCTACACATACCCACTTACATACACACACTCATTCACATGCACACTTACACGTATCACACACATACATGCACATATATAATCACATTCATTACTAATGAAATTTCCTTAGGATTCTAAGTCTTCACACATGTATAACCTTATATGTCTATTCGTACACACATAGAAAATAATCCATTCATGCATAATAATATGGAAGCATCAAGCACATACTCATGGAAAATCAATCATCATTTCAAAATAAATTTCAAAACTCATAACTTTGCTTTATGAAAATCATTCTTTAAAATCCTTTACCAATTTGAAAACATGAATTAAGAAATTTGTTTAAGAAAACACTCTTTTAAAGATACTTTTCTTAAAAATGATCCCTTTTAGAAATCAAACCAATTCGAGAATTTTGAGGGGTGTTACATGCTAGATTAAATTCTTTGATGCATGAATATGAATTGTTTCGTATGTTGCCTAATGAATCTATATGTATTATGCAAAAACGTTTTACTCATATTATTAATCATCTCATTGCTCTTGGAAAAACTTTCATGAATTGTGAACTTGTTAACAAAGTTTTAAGATGTCTAAGTAGGGAATGGCAACCTAAGGTTACCGCAATTGTTGAATCAAAGGACTTGGACACCATGGACTTAGCTACACTTTTCGGAAAGCTTCAAGAACATGAAATGGAGCTTGGACGTTTGCATATGCATGAAGAATCAGATAAGTACAAGGAAAGAAAAGGAATTGCTCTTAAAGCCAAAAGTTCATATAAAAAGGAAGAGAGTTCTGATAGTAATGATAATGAAGATTCCAATTCGAACATTGATGAAGAGGAGATGAAACTTTTACTAAGAAATTTTAGCAAGCTTATAAGGAGAAAAGGAAGGTTGAACAAAGACAAAAGTAAAGAGAATAATGCCCCACACTACAAGACCAAGACAACAAAAGAAGGAATAGTTTGCCATGAATGTGGAAGGCCCGGTCATCTCAAGTATTCGTGCTCTAAGTATCTCAAGAAGAAGGAGAAAGAGAAGAAAAATGCAAAACACAAAAGGGCATACATAGTTTGGAATAGTGATGATGAAGAAGACAAGAAAAGCACAACTAGTAGTTCTTCGGATGATGAAGAAGCCGCTTGTCTCAACTTGATAGCTCTAGTAGATGAAGAGGAAAGTTCAAATGATGAATCAAGTGAACAAAGCGACGAAAGCGATGTAAGTGAAACTAAATCCGAAATTTCTTCCAAATATGAACTTTTATATAATGCTTATGAAGAAATGCATGAACATCTTAAGAAACTAGCTTTGAAAAACATTGAAAGGAAGAAGCTCATTTTGAAACATCAACAATAGATTTTAGAACTTCAAAAACAAGTTGATGAGCTTAATCTTCAAAATGAAACTCTTGATCTTATATATGCTAGTTCTTCTTGTGATTATGCTAGTAGATTGAATATTGTGGTTGATTGTGAGAATTGCAAGTTTCTTAAGGATGAAAATGCTATTTTGAAAAATAAGCTTGCAAGTTTCACCACTTGTGATATTAAATTGCGCACATTGTTAAATTTTCAAAAAGGAAATTCAAACAAGTTTGGTTTGGGTTATACTAATGCTAAGAGTAAGTCTCATAGAAATGTTGTTGATTTTTCTAAAGTTGATTTTTCAAATGCACCAACATGTTTCTATTGTGGCACTCATGGACATACTTCAAATGTGTGTTATATTAAAGTGCATGGTATACCTAAAGGAAATTTTGTTTGGGTTAAGAAGGGTGAGAGTCCCTTAACAAACAAAAATGGATCCAAAACTATTTGGATACCAAAAGGCAAAGCATGATTGTTTTGTAGGTGTGATTGAAGAGCAAAAGGCTTACAAGTGTTATTCATTATTTGCTTCTTCAAGTCTCAAGTGAAAATCCTACAAGTTGGCACAATTGATATTGTTGAATATTCACAATTGGTTTCAAGTGAATTTCTTACAAGAGATAGCAAGCATTCACAATTGGACTTACATTTGGTACATTCTAATCTTGCTATTAATCTTTGACAATTGATATTACTTCTACAAAATTCATAATTGGTATCATTGTGTGATTATTATATGATTATCATGCTATTGTGATCTTTTATGATATTTCTTTACAATTGATATCTTACTTTGTTAAGTGATATTATAACTCTTTAGTTACAATTGGTATTATATTTCATTATTATATCTCTTGCCAATTGGTATCACATTTCAAAGTATGTTTCATTAGTTTTACATTTGGTATCATTGATTAGTTGGTATCAATGTTGTGAAGAAATGAATGTTATAATTTCTCTTATTTTGGCTTAGTATTTTATATTACAATTGGTATCAATTGGTATATATTACTTTTTGATAAGGCCAAAAGGGGGAGAAGAGGTTGTTTTGTTGTTTTTATATAGGTTGAGCAAAGTTGTTGAAGATAGGGGGAGAATCAAGCGTATCTCAATTGGATTTCAAATGTCAAAAGCATTTATTGAGGGGGAGCAAGAGTCTCACCAAGTATCAAATGGTTCAAGCATCAACAACTTCCATCAACAAATTCAAACAATTTCAAAACGTGTTTGTCATTTTCAAAAAGGGGGAGATTGTTAGATCCAGTGAGAATGTTTTGATAATGACAAAGGTTTTGAACAAGCTACAAATGTGTTGATCAAGTTCAAGCTCAACAAGAAACAACAAACAACAAATGATGAAGAGAGAGCAAGCTCATGAAGACTTAGTTTTAGTTTTTATTGTAATATCTTTAGCCTCTCAAGTCTTTTATTTTGATGAGTTTGGGTAGAGTATATAGAGGGTAGTGAATCTCTATCAAGGTCATGATTATATCATAATTTGAGTTTTCACTAAACCTAAAATTAATAGGTGGCTTAAAGGTTTGAAAGAAAAGGTTTAGTTTTGAGAAAACAAGTTTTTAATTGATTTTAGCAGTGGTTAATCGATTAAATGAATATGTTAATCGATTAACAAGTTATTTTTATCACTGGCTAATCGATTAATGAGAATGGCTAATCGATTAACAAAACTGTAACAGTGCTTAATCGATGAAGGCATTTTGTTAATCGATTAACACGTGCAGAATCAGTTATTAAAATAAGCTTTTCAAGACAAAATCAATTTCTACTTTTTCCTAACTTTTGGGTATTCTATATAAATTTTTTCCTAACCTTTGTGAATTATTATTACACTTTAGAACAAATCAATTTCTAAAAGCCACACTATTCTCTCTCACTTTCATAGATCAAAGCTTTTAACTTTCACATTCTTTGATAAAGAATCTTTGAATCTCTTATGTTGATATTTTCATAGCTATTGAAAGAGATTCATAGGATTGTTATTGTTTTTCATTCGAGTTGTAATCATTGCAAAGAAGGCAAGCTATCTACAACATTGGAAGCCTTGGTGGTTGTTCATCAAGCAAAGAAGTCTTGGAAGTCTTGTTGTGTTAACAAGCAAATTGGAAGTCTTGGTGTGAGGCATCATCAAGCAAGTGGAAGACTTGTTGTGGGGATATCAACAAGCAAGGGAAGAGGTTAGATTAGAGGGTCAATAGGATTGCAAGGCAAGGGTGTGGTATCTCTTGTAGGCTATCAAGAAGGGAGTCTTGAGAGGCATTTACTTGTAATTTGAGAACTCTAATTCCTCATAGTGAAGAATCTCTCTTGGTTTAAGAGGGGACTGGATGTAGCTTTCAACTGGATGAAAGTGAACCAGGATTAATCACTGTGCAGTATCTCTAAACTCTTAACTCTTTACATTCAAGTCATTTCAATATTTTTCTTGGTTGAAAACCTAGAAAAGATTGATTTTCATAATTGATTGAATTGAATCTTAATTGTGCAAATTGATTTTGGGAAAATCATTTTCATAACCTAGGTAATCAATAAGAATATTGTTGTTAATCAATTCCGCTTTATATCTGATCTTATGTGTTAATTGATTGATTTTCGTATTTGATTGAAATGTGATTTTTCAATTTTAATAGTGATTAATCGATTAAGTTGATAAATAATCGATTAGTTTTTAAGCAGCTTTCGGCATTAATCGAGTAACGACTTAGTTAATCGATTAGTTCAAAAGTTAGCTTCGGCATTAATCGATTAGTACTAAAGTTAATCGATTAAGAAGCTTAAATGTTTTGTAAAAATCATTTGTTTTAATCATTTCGATTCGTTTCTTTCGAAAATCTTTCATGGTTTCTCTAACACCTATTCAACCCCCCCCCTTCTAGGAGAACACGCGTCGGTATGCATATTACTCCAATTCGTCTATAAAATGCGGAATTTATGAGGATTTGGGGTTGATTTCTGCATTTGGTGTTAAAGAGAGGCTGATTAGGGTTTCTGATTCGTGTGGGTAAATTCTTCTTCTTCTCTGAGTGTTGATAAACGAGTGATACACATCCACAAAGCTTGCATCAAGGGCTTTGTATTGATATAAAGCTTGTGAGCAGAGAGTCTTTTTGTGAAGAGAAATCAATCTTAGAAGTTGGAGTTGGAAGCTGAACTCAGTTCCCTCTGCATTCTGGAAGCTGAGTTTGAGCTTTGATTCTGGTAAGCACAGACAACGTTTAAGCTTCAAAACACTTTTATTTCTTAGTGCATGTTACCTAGATCAAGTTCTAATTGTTTTCCCCAATTTATTTGGTCAATTTCTATGTCAAATTCTCTGGTCTTTGAACCCTGTTCATGGAAAACGTGGCTGAGAGCAGAACATAGGATTTTTGGGGAGTTTTTGGATTTTCTTCAAGTTCCACTGATAATACTCATCAAGCACGAATTTGAGGTATGGGAGAAGTTTACCTTATACTAGATTTAGACTAAAATCAAGTGATTTAGGATTTGAGTCAACAAAGACTCAAAAGGGCATTATGTGTTTAAGGCAAAAAAAGGCTTGGAGGCCAAATTCTAGCTCAATTCTATTTTGAGAAACTTTGTGTTGATGCATGCAAGTGATTTTGATGCTTGAATCACAATCTAAATGTTTACTATAAGTTTTGTGGTATTGAATTGTGTTATATTGGTTTTTATGCAATTTGATATAATAAACTTAATGCATGCAACTTAAATGTGTTTCTGTGGTTAAACATGTTTATTTTAAGGTATATGAACTCTTTTGAATGTTGAAATTGGTTAGATTTGAGTAATGAAAAGAATAGTTTGCAAAACCTCATGTTTTAGTGTGCAGACTGCATAATCTAACTGGTTACTCGATAATTGTAACCGGTTAGACACTGTAAAATTTCAAAGAAAATAAGTTTCTGAAATTTGTCCTGTGGTCTTATTAATTTTACTCAAATCTAGACCTTAATTTCACTGGAACTCAATCTGACATGAAGCTGATTATATTGTAATAATTCAGATTGAAATTGGGAGTCAATACCTTAGTGTAATGAGATAATTTCAAGTGGAAATTGTGCTCATTTGGAAATGGAATGTGATTTAGACTTTTGAATGATGAACACAGTGGTTTTGAGGTATAAAAAAATGTTGAAATTTGTTTATGGATTGGGTAAAGAATTCAAGAAAAAGGGTTTTCTGAATTTCGATGGTAAACCAGTTCAGGTCTGTAATTATAACCGGTTAGCCTGAGACTGTAACCGGTTAGTACCTGAAACTGAAAAATAAAAGTTAAGTCTTTTAAGTGAAATTGAATACCATTGGTTATGTTTTTCCCAATCTAAGTAATGGCATGTTTTTGAGATAATTCAAGAGAGAATTTTGTGCCAAGGATTATACCTCAAATTAATCATTCAAAAGAGAAATTGAAATATTTCTAAATCACAGTAATTAAAGTAAAGATAAAACCAACCTTGATAACTGTGCATTCATGCATATAGAATGGAAGTTTGGTTGGTAGGAACGTTTATCATATTCTGGGAATATGAGGAGGGTACTCCGGGAGTACCAAATTGTAATCTACTTGATGACACATTCTTGGAATGTGGCCAGTGTCAGGGACCTGGTTTCTTTGATGTGTTCTGGGAACACATTGGTGTGCAACCTACTTGATGACACATTCTGGGAATGTGGCCAGTGTCTGGGACATGGTTTTTATGCGTTTTGGGAACGTGATACACACTCTGGGAGTGATGTTTATTTTTTCCAAGTATGGTTTGCTATGCGTTTTGGGAACGTGATGCACACTCTGGGAGTGATGCTTGTATATCCAAGTATGGTTTGCCATCGTTCTAGGAACGTATGGTAGTGTTCCGAGAACACACTGTTGTATTGGATGGACGTCCAAGATGGACTTATAGTGGAGGCCTCAGTTGTGGATAGAAATCATACATCATGCCACCTGCATTGTAAGAGATATAATGTTGAAAATGGGTGTGCTCATATGTACTTGCATTAATGTCTGTCCATGACATACTTGTGTTTGTATTTTAGTCTTTATTGATTATGTGTAAGTGTATACTTACTCCCCATGCCCTTATTAGGTGTTGATCGTATATCTAGCTTGCACAAAAGTCAGTGAAGGGAGATGTCCCTTAGGTGCATGCAGAGTGTAGAAAGTGTGGGTTGGGAACCCCTTGTGCAGATATCGAGGATCCGACCAGATGGATGTTTGGACAAAGGACCAGTGACCAGCTCTATAACATTTCTATTTTTAATAGAATTTATATGATACATATTTTGGAAAGAGGTATCATAAGAGGAATATAGTTTCATAATAATACTTATTTGGTATTAATGGACTTGTTACACTTGATATATTTTGGGGGTATAATATGATGATTTTACTATGTTTCCGCAAACTCTGATTTGACTAGTCAACTTCATTATTAATCAAGTGTTTGTGAAAAGGAATTTTCAAGGGAAGGGAAAATTATTATTTTCAGATCTTTTTCCAACAATAACAAGTCCAAGTAATCATAAACTTATTACTTTTCTTATAAAGTAAGATGATATACAAGGAGTGTTACATTTTTATGGTATCAGAGCAATGGTCCTGACTCTTGGTCCTTGGGTGTGTGGTCCAATACGCTGGTCATCGATATCTGCGATGTTTCCTGGGAAGTATGCTTTCATATACTTCCAAACTAAAGCTAAGGTGTGTAATGGCTCTAGATAAGTAGCTTATTTTGCTAATAAGAAGCGTTCTACGTAGCCTAAGTAGAAGTATGATAGTTGTATGCTTCTCTTTAGACATGTTGTAAACCCAGAACCATAGTGTTGGTTTATTCCGTTCTCATAGAACCAGTGATAAGGAAATCTTAAAGGAGTTGTAGTTAAGTCCTTGACTCTAGAGAAGAGTATTTAGCCTCACCAGTGTTAAAGTTAATTAACTTTTCAGACCGAGTGCAGGGTAGCCATCTCCTTAAAGATCAACCTTGTTGAGTTTGTTAAACTCTCAAGCTATCCTTTCTTTTGTTCCTTATGGATACGGGCATTGATCAAAGTTGCTCTATGCCTTACCCAATCTGCTATCTCAAAGTGGAGACTCCTACAAATCATCTTGTAGTTGTTTCTAAGGTACGTCTGAATTGTTCTATTAAGGTATTAGACTTTGTCTATCTACCTGTGTCATGATTACAGTTGATCTTAAGCACGGTTTGGAAGTCGAGAGATCAATTGATCATGATTAATGATGATAGAACAACCCTGTATTGGGATCTCCAAGCTTCGAATCTGGAATCCAATGGATCCATATGTCTGTTTCTGGGAAGTAGTGAAGGAAAGGAAGAAGGGGGTTAAAGAAATATTGGTTTCAAGAAATGATATCAAGTTTACCCTTGAGTAAAGAGATTGAGTTTGGAATCAAGTTAATTCTTGAAACTGATTCTATCTCTACTACCTTTATAATATGGTACCACCAGGAATGGTCAAATGGAAGAAACACGTAGAGAAGTTGTTAAAAGGTTATGCTTGGATCAGGTTAAAGGAGTCTAAGTGTTTTCTAAGAGTGATTTGAGGTTGGATTAACTCCAAATCAGGATTCGGGACGGGGATACACTTAAGACTGCATTATGATCTCGATACGGACATTATGAGTAGGAAATAATGTCGTTTGGATTGACTAATGCACCTGTTCTTTTATGGATTATAAGAACGAGACCTTTAGATTATATTCGGATTCATTTGTGGTTTACTCTAAGAATTCGGAGAAACATGAGGAACATCTCAGGATTCTATTGAGAATCCTGCAAGAGGAGTAGTTGTGTGCTAAGCTCACCGAAAAGAAGTTCTGGTTGAGCAAAGTTACATGTGATATTTAAAGAAGAAATTGTGGTGGATCCAGCGAAGGTGAATTCAGTGGTAAAATGTGAACAACTTCAGACTGGTGTTAAAGTCAGAAGTTTCTTAAGGCTGGCTAGATACTATCGTCGGATTATCGAAGGATATTTTTGAGATCACATGGCCTTTGACCAAGTTGACTTGGAAAGATCAACTGCTTGTATGGAATGATAGGATGTTGTTTAATTATAGTGGGGTAGTAATGGGTTATACCCTAATATAATACGATTAGTCCAAGAGGAGTTATGGAAAAATGTGAGTATATTATGATTTAAATCATTTCAGTGATGAATTTAGTTGGAATCAAGGTATTAGATTATGATTAAATCCTATTTTGAGTTGGATTGGATGATGTAAAGAAAATGGTTTTGAAATTCTTTGGTTTTATTTCTAAAACTGTACTTCATAACCGGTTAGAGTTTCTTGTAACCGGTTAGAAGCTGAAAGTTTAAAATAAAAATTTAAGTCATTTGTGAAGAAACTTATGGTATCAATAAACATCTTCCTCCAATCCAAACTCAATGTCAATTACCTCAGTAAAATTTAAGGAATGATTTGATGAGGTAAAATAACTTAATGCCTTGATTCATCATTGAAAATGATTTAAGAGGATTGAATCATAATACTTATGGACTAATCAAGAGTTAAAAAGCTACTCTAACCGGAGAAGGTAGAGAATTGAGTTGGATGATGCAAAAGAGACAATAGGTACTAAGATAAGAAGGTTGTGATTCATGAACAAGTTTGGAGTTCGAAAATATGAAGGACAATAAGGAGAAGAAGAGTAGAATATAAGACAAAGGTGATGGATGGAGTTTCTTAAAGATTATGGCTTTAAACTCCATTATCATTCTGGAAAAGCAAACGTAGTTGCAGACGATTTGAGCAGAAAGGTTATTCCTGTGAGTTCAATGATGGTCAAGGAGGCTATTCTGATCAAGGAGTTCAGAGACCAAAGTATGGCAATGCAAGTAGAACTATCTAGTCTTAGATTAGGAATGTTGCAAATGACCAACGAATTCTTGAATCGGATTCCTGAATTACAACCAGAAAATGAGGAGTTGAAAGAAACGAATGAGATTTAATCTTTGGAATTAAAGTCAGGGATTATGGATATTAGAAAATATATTATGGAGGTAAGGGATTTATGAAGTATTGTTTAGAACAACCTAGATGAGAAATCCAAAGGCATGAATTTCAAGAATAGATTATGTTCGAACCCAAGTTAGCTATCAACTATCAAGGAATAAGGAATTTCTCGATGTTGGTAAGCATGTATGAGGACTTTGGGAAAGCACATGAATTTCATGCGAGAAATGTCTGAGTTCAAAATAAGAGAAAAATTGATGAAATAAAGGCCCAACTGGAGAAAGGGGAAAAGTAAATAGGAGAATATCAACCACGGAAATATCAAGGTTAAGGAATCCTCGACTGGAGAAAAGTGACTAAGGAGGAAATAGGGAAGGGAACATTTGTCCATCTCAAGGTGAAAAATGTGAGGCACATCACTTTGAGTTTAGTTGTGATGTACCTAAGGGAATAGTCAATTCCGATTGCAGGAAGCTGAAGTATTATTCACCGAATTGTCCTCAAGGAAAAGGTGAGAAAGGAAGGGACAAATCAAGCACAAGAAGAGTTCACCTACTGAGATATGAGTTGAGTCTACTCCTGGCGTAGACAACCCAAGCCTATCTCTTCCTTTGATCTGAGTTAACGTAGTTAAATGTTTTTGATTACGTTAATCTAAACGTTTGAGAATATCAATATCCTGTTGGAAGTTCAACTCCAATCTTTCTGTGATCAAAACCCTTATCACAGTTGGATGTGATAATATCTGTGGACACTACAGAAATAGAAATATCAGTTATGGCTAGAGAGATTAACAACCACCGGGATAGGACAAATCTTTGTCTCCCCAACGGAAATGTCTCTAGAACTTGACTATCTAACTAAGTCTGATAGTGATAATTACCCTATCTTTAAGTTCATCTAACTTAAATACCTGTCGTATGGTCTTTCTTGCGAAAGATTATATCTGAAAGGGATGATTTTGTTATTAATGGTTTGAATATTAGGACTGATCACCAAAATGGCTCAGGCTGTTAAGGAACGAAGTCATACGAATGTTTCTTTGATCGTGCTCGAGAGATCAGAGTGCGCAGCCCAAAAATTTTTTCCCCAAAAAGTTTATTGAAAAGTGTTTTATTTGAAGAATGTTTATGTAAAGTGTATTACTCAAAAGAGTATTTCTTTTAAAAAGAAATTCTTTCACATAAGAGTTTCTATGTAAAGAATCTTTATTGTTTAAATTGAAAAGTTCTATTAGAAATGTTTCGAAATAAAAGAACTATATCCAATCTCTTTTAAGTGGGGGAGGACCCTAAAGAACAAATTTTTGGGAGCTAGATGAAGTTTTCTAGTATAAAAACACTTTGGAAAAGTGGAAAATTTCAGAAGATGAATTTCGGGGACGAAATTCCTTTTAAGTGGGGGAGTAGTGTAACACCCCTAATTTTCGTCTCCCAAATAACCGAGAAATTAATTATAACAATTATTTTATAATTAATTTATATTAGTTTTGAAGGTTTTAGTTTTTGTACATTAGGTGTTTTTATATATAAAAATATGAGATATATTTTTATAAGTTTATTTTGTACAAAAATGTGAATATTGTAATTTAGTCCTTGGGTTGGGACCTAATTGCAATATTAAAAATGTTTTTGAAGAAAGAGTAATTAAATTATTAATTTTTGAATTTTATCAGTATGTAACCGGTTAGAAGGGCTCTGTAACCGGTTACACGATGAACTCAGAATCTGGGTTAGTGGATTTTGATAAGTAATTACCCAATTAATCCAGAAATTGCCACGAAACCAACCTCAGATTAATGGAGAACACGCGTCGGTATGCATGTTACTCCAATTCGTCTATAAAATGCTGAATTTCTGAGGATTTGGGGTTGATTTCTGCATTTGGTGTTGAAGAGAGGCTGATTAGGGTTTCTGATTCGTGTGGGTAAATTCTTCTTCTTCTCTGAGTGTTGATAAACGAGTGATACACATCCACAAAGCTTGCATCAAGGGCTTTGTATTGATATAAAGCTTGTGAGCTGAGAGTCTTTGTGTGAAGAGAAATCAATCTTAGAAGTTGGAGTTGGAAAGCTGAACTCTGTTCCCTCTGGATTCTGGAAGCTTAGTTTGAGCTTTGATTCTGGTAAGCACAGACAACGTTTAAGCTTCAAACCACTTTTATTTCTTAGTGCATGTTACCTAGATCGAGTTCTAATTGTTTTCCCCAATTTATTTGGTCAATTTCTATGTCAAATTCTCTGGTCTTTGAACCCTGATCATGGAAAACGTGGCTGAGAGCAGAACATAGGATTTTTGGGGAGTTTGTGGAATTTCTTCAAGTTCCAGTGATAATACTCATCAAGCACGAATTTGAGGTATGGGAGAAGTTTACCTTATACTAGATTTAGACTAAAATCAAGTGATTTAGGATTTGAGTCAACAAAGACTCAAAAGGGCATTATGTGTTAAGGCAAAAAAAGGCTTGGAGGCCAAATTCCTTAGTGTAATGAGATAATTTCAAGAGGAAATTGTGAGTCAATACCTTAGTGTAATGAGATAATTTCAAGAGGAAATTGTGCTCATTTGGAAATGGAATGTGATTTAGACTTTTGAATGATGAACACAGTGGTTTTGAGGTATAAAAAAATGTTGAAATTTGTTTATGGATTGGGTAAAGAATTCAAGAAAAAGGGTTTTCTGAATTTCAATGGTAAACCAGTTCAGGTCTGTAATTCTAATCGGTTAGCCTGAGACTGTAACCGGTTAGTAACTGAAACTGAAAAATAAAAGTTAAGTCTTTTAAGTGAAATTGAATACCATTGGTTATGTTTTTCCCAATCTAAGTCTAATGGCATGTTTTTGAGATAATTCAAGAGAGAATTTTGTGCCAAGGATTATACCTCAAATTAATCATTCAAAAGAGAAATTGAAATATTTCTAAATCATAGTAATTAAAGTAAAGATAAAACCAACCTTGATAATTGTGCATTCATGCATATAGAATGGAAGTGTGGTTGGTAGGAACGTTTATCATATTCTGGGAATATGAGGAGGGTACTCCGGGAGTACCAAATTGTAACCTACTTGATGACACATTCTGGGAATGTGGCCAGTGTCTGGGACCTGGTTTCTTTGATGTGTTCTGGGAACACATTGGTGTGCAACCTACTTGATGACACATTCTGGGAATGTGGCCAGTGTCTGGGACATGGTTTTTATGCGTTCTGGGAACGTGATACACACTCTGGGAGTGATGTTTATTTTTTCCATGTATGGTTTGCTATGCGTTTTGGGAACGTGATGCACACTCTGGGAGTGATGCTTGTATATCCAAGTATGGTTTGCCATCGTTCTGGGAATGTATGGTAGTGTTCCGGGAACACACTGTTGTATTGGATGGACGTCCAAGATCGACTTATAGTGGAGGCCTTAGTTGTGGATAGAAATCATACATCATGCCACCTGCATTGTAAGAGATATAATGTTGAAAATGGGTGTGCTCATATGTACTTGCATTAATGTCTGTCCATGACATACTTGTGTTTGTATTTTAGTCTTTATTGATTATGTGTAAGTGTATACTTACTCCCCATGCCCTTATTAGGTGTTGATCGTATATCTAGCTTGCACAAAAGTCAGTGAAGGGAGATGTCCCTTAGGTGCATGCAGAGTGTAGAAAGTGTGGGTTGGGAACCCCTTGTGCAGATATCGAGGATCCGACCAGATGGATGTTTGGACAAAGGACCAGTGACCAGCTCTATAACATTTCTATTTTTAATAGAATTTATATGATACATATTTTGGAAAGAGGTATCATAAGAGGAATATAGTTTCATAATAATACTTATTTGGTATTAATGGACTTGTTACACTTGATATATTTTGGCGGTATAATATGATGATTTTACTATGTTTCCGCAAACTCTGATTTTACTAGTCAACTTCATTATTAATCAAGTGTTTGTGAAAAGGTATTTTCAAGGGAAGGGAAAATTCTTATTTTCAGATCTTTTTCCAACAATAACAAGTCCAAGTAATCATAAACTTATTACTTTTCTTATAATGTAAGATGATATACAAGGAGTGTTACACACTTCATACGCCTCTCTCCCTTGGGCACCAAGATCATCACCACTTCTTTCCCTTTCATCATCAAATAATCACAACCCTCATCATCATCAACAACACCAAGCAATGCAAATAATTAAGTCCATCGTTCTTTTTCTTCCCAAGCCTCACGTCTCTCTCTCTATTCTATTCTCTTGGAATTCCTCAAACCCTCATCAATGGAGAACTCTCTACCTTATGCCTTCTAATCAAGAGCAACCAACACTCGCTATAAGGTTATCTATCAACAATGGATTTTGGCTTTGTTGAGGTGGCACGCAAGAGTAAGGAAGTTCAAAGTTCCAAGGTTTTAAGCTAGGGCAAAGTAAATTTTCATAATTTCTGGTATTTTGAGGTAAGGAGTGAGTATTACCTTATATTAGGGATAAGTTTCTAGTGTGTATATAATGCTTGCTAAGAGTTTGTTGTTAGTTTAGGATTTTGCACCTTAGGGTAGTTGAAAAAGTTGATAATTAGAGCCTAGAATCTAAGAAAAAAAATTAAGAAAAGTAATCCTAGATGTGAATGTATTTGTTGGTGATGTTATGCCTTAACTCTGTGATATGTGTTTATTTTGCTCAATGTTCTAGTGCTTAGAGGTGTAGAAAATATGGTAGTAATTAATAACTAATTAGTTAGAATGGAGAAAATTAATTAGGAAGGAAATAATAGAGTAATTCGAGTTAAGGAGAGAAGTAATTTTTAAAGAAATAACATATATAACAATCCCCTTGCGGCCGTATGCGATTTTACGCGAACCGGGGCCGACTGCGATTTTACTCGAATCGGTTAGTACGCAAAGAGGAAACTCAAACACAACATTTTATTCCCTTGCGGCCGGATGCGATTTTACGCGAACCGGGGCCGACTGCGATTTTACGCGAATCAGTTATTACGCGAAAGGGACAAAACATTTAATCCTCCTGCGACCGGATACGATTTTACGTGAACTGGCGCCTACTGCGATTTTACGCGAATCGGTTAGTACGCGAAAGGGGCTAAACACTAATCCTCCTGCGCCCGGATGCGATTTTACGCGAACCGGGACCGGCTGCGATTTTACGCGAATCGGTTAGTACGCGAAGAGGAAACTCAAACAAAACATTTTATTTCCTTGCGGCTGGATGCGATTTTACGCGAACCGGGGCCGACTGCGATTTTATGCGAATCAGTTAGTACGCGTAAGGGACAAAACATTTAATTCTCTTGCGGCCGGATGCGATTTTACGTGAACCGGGGCCGACTGCGATTTTACGTGAATCGGTTAGTACGCGAAGAGGATAGCTACACAAAAACTTAACGAATATAAATGAGACAACTTAAAGAGAGGAAAATATTATCTAAGACATTAATAAAATACAAGAAAAATTTTAAAAGAATTAATCTTTGAAGGGAAGTAGAACTGGAGAATGATAGGTGTATGGAAGGGCTTTATTTGTAAGTGAGCATGATATACTTTGATTTTGTGATTATTTGTATACTTTGTGCTATTTGTGGTTGACTTAGTGGGGTATTATAGCATATTAGAAACTGCTATTCCTAATTTATTTGTAATGCTCACCTCCTTACTATTTTTCAGGTACGGAATCGAGCTTACACTTGACCAGGCCGAGCAGGAGTACTCTCCCTGTAAGGGAGAGTAGGGGTTTATTTTAGGAGGATATGATGATGTCCTGGACCTCATGACTTGATGGTTATGTGATTTCTTTTTGGTTATGATGTAAATATGTAAATAATAGCGTTTTGGAGGTCCAGGACAACTCCTTGGGAAAAGGAGTCCTTTTGGGAAAACAAACTATTTCCACAAACTTGTATATAGGCTGCTACTCTGACAAAACTGACTATGTGATATATGTTTGCTGATAGCCCTGCTGGCTTGAATGTGAGATATGAAGTATGTAAAAAAGGTTGCAGGAAAAGTCTAATTTTTTTTGGAAAAGTCCGAAAAACTAACAAAACTTTGTCCGTTTGACGGGAGATTTTTAACAAGTAAACAGAAATTTTAAGTTCACATTTTTTAATAATTGGGTAGTTAAGGGTAGAATAATGTAGGTGTTACATCTTCTCCCCTTTTGTCAGCATCAAAAAAATGGGAGGTTCATGATTTTTATCTCTCCCTCTTTTGTAAGAGAATCATGCATAATCATTTGAAGCTATGCTAAACACCGCCTGAAACACTAAGTAATGACGTTAATAATAACAAGGGATTAAATAAACATGCTCACATATTCAAACAAGGTGAGCGGCAGATGTTAGACCAATTTCTCTACGAATAAAAAAGAAGTTTTCTTTAGGAAGCGGTTTCGTAAAGATATCAGCTAACTGCCTTGTAGTATCCACATACTCAATAATGCAATCACCTCTTTGAATATGATCACAAATAAAATGGTGACGAATCTCTATGTGCTTTGTGACAGAATGTTGCACTAGGTTTTTGGTTATGTTTATTGCACTAGTGTTATCACATTTTATGGGAATGTGATCTAGACTTACACCAAAGTCTAGGAGTTGCTGTTTTAACCATAAGATTTGTCCACAACAGCTACCTGCAGCAACATATTCAGCCTCAGATGTGGATAGGGCTACACTAGACTGTTTCTGGCTAGCCCATGACACTAAATAACTACCAAGGAGGTGACATGTGTCGCTTGTGATTTTCCTATCTACTTTGCAACCAGCAAAATCAGAATCGAAATACCCAACAAGATTACAAGTGGAACCTTTGGGGTACCATAAACCCATATCAGTTGTGCCAGATAGATATTTCATTATTCCTTTGACAGCAACCATGTGCGTTTCTTTTGGATTCGCCTGAAATTGTGCACACATGCATACACTAAACATGATATCCGGCCTACTTCCCATTAAATAAAGAAGGGAACCGATCATACCTCGATACTTTGTGATTTCAACGGATTTACCTTCTTCATCCTTGTCTAGATAGCATGATGTACTCATAGGTGTTGCTACTGCTTTGGCCTTATCCATGCCAAATCTTTTTAATAATTGCTTGCAGTACTTTGTTTGACTGATGAATATTCCATTCTTTGCTTGTTTGATTTGCAATCCAAAAAAGAATTTGAGTTCGCCCATCAGAGACATTTCAAACTCTTCCTGCATTAAAGTCGAAAATTCCTTGCGAAGGGTTTCATTAGTAGCACCGAATATAATGTCATCAACATATATTTGAACTAAAAGAATGTCCTTTCCTTTCTTTTTAATAAAAAGTGTGTTGTCAACCTTCCCCCTTTCAAAATCCTTTTCTAATAAAAATTTGCTCAACGCTCATACCATGATCTAGGAGCTTGTTTGAGTCCATAAAGAGCCTTTTTCAATTTAAAAACATAATCAGGATGTTCAAAATTTTCAAAACCAGGAGGTTGACTAACATACACTTCTTCATTTATAAAACCATTTAGAAAGGCACTCTTTACGTCCATTTGATATAATTCAAAATCTAAGATGCATGCAAAAGCTAAAAGTAACCTAATGGCTTCCAACCTAGCAACATGGGAAAAAGTTTCATCATAATCTATCCCCTCTTCCTGGTTGTAGCCTTGTGCAACCAATCTAGCTTTGTTTCGAATAATTATACCAGCCTCATCAAGTTTGTTTTTAAAAATCCATTATGTTCCAATAATTTGATGATGCGATCTGGGTACCATTTTAAATCTTATGAAAAGATCTACAACTTTGCCAGAAATAGCCTTGCTCAAATTCGTCCATCTTGGGGGTCAAAATCAGTGCCGAAGTTGCTGTCAGACACAAATACAGGATTATAGAAGGATTTTAATGATAAATTCTATTTGTAGATAAGATTCTTAAAGATTAGTTTATTCTAATAGGATCTTATCATATTATATCAATTAGGATTAGTTTTAGACTTTAAATATAGGTTTTTCCATTAGGTTTTGTAGACTTTTCAGAGCCAAATTAGAGATTAGATAAGAATTAGGATTAGAGAAGAGATGCTATTCTGCAATTGAGAGCAAGGAGGCAAGGCACAAGTATTGAAGATCAATATTGCCGGAGGGATCCACTTGATGATTGAAGATCTCTTGGGGGTAAATTGATTATTGTCTATAATTATTTGGTTTTCCCATTCCTTCTTCTTTTTCTTCCAATATGTATAATTGAACCTCTTGTTAGTAATAAGGTGGATTTGTATGGATCTTAATTTGGCTGTTTATTTATGAATTAATGTTTTTCCTTTCAAATCAATTTCTTGGTTGTGTTTTAATTACAATTCATATAATTGATCACTTTATGTTTTGCTTTGGTAATCTGAACCTTAATTGGAAAATTAGGATTAAGATTAGGCCTTTCAACCAAACAATATAATTATTCAACTTGTAGGAATACTTTTGGGTAATTGTATAACTCTTATAAATTAGAACTCACTTAAGGGATTAACGGGTAAAGTTTAGTAAGAAACATAATTGCCATGAGGGATCTAGATTTTATTGTTTCTGGAGTTTTTGATTTATTAGAAAACATATTTTCATAATTAATAACCTGATCCTACAATGAAACCAAGTTCCTAACCTTTTCCATATTTGCTTCTAATTCCTGTTTGTTTCCTGAATTGTTTCATCCCTTTAATTCTACATTCCTATCTCTAAACTCAAAACCCATACAAGTTATACATAGTAATCGCAATTAGGTGAAAGAAATTAGATACAATTTGCAATCCCCCGAGTGGAACGATAATTTTACTTACTCTTTATTACTTGTGCGATCGGTACACTTGCCGAATTGCCAACAACTTACACCTTTGGTTATATCACCTATAACTTGATCGATTTTATGGTGTCGTGATGTTTTCCATTCTTTTGGAAGATATGCATTAGGCTCGGTGGAATTTCCTTGAGTTTGCATTTGATTTTCATTTGTTTAATTTGCCTTTTCGTTTCCTTGGGATTCTTTCTTTTCTTCCAGGATTGGATCATGATCCTCATCAAGATATAGTTTTGGCTTAATTATGTTAGAAGTCCCTAAAGTTTGGGGTACTTTTGCCAGATACCCTTATTCTTTTTTTTTCAATGTTTGACTCCCCGAAGTTACTTATGGGTTTGTTATATACCCCTACTACCAATTCTGGTCAATTTTGCTGACATGTAACATCGGAATCCTGATTAGATGCAAGAAGTTAAGCACCTGGTGCCCCGTGGGCGAAGATCCTTTTTTCCAAAACTTTAAAAAACTAAAAAACTTAATATTTTTATATTTTTAGTTAAATAAAAAAATAAATAAAAGAATTGAAGAGAGAGGTCGTCTTCGCCAATGTGACATCACACGGCACCACATGACCAACCTCCTGCGTCTAATTAGGATTCTGATGTTACATGTAATCAAAATTGGCCAGAATTGGTAGTAGGGGTATATGACAAACCCAGAAGTAACTTCGGGAAGTCAGACATTGAAAAAAAAAGTATAAGGGTAACTGGCAAAAGTACCCTAAACTTCAGGGACTTATGACATAATTAAGCCTATAGTTTTCCTAGAATACCTACAAGATAATCAACAGATACCTTTCCCAGCTTTCTGGGATTAGATTCATCAAAAGTAACATGAATGGATTTTTCAATAGTATTACGAGTCTTATTGAAAATCCTATAAGCTTTGCTCGACGCAGAATAACCCAGGAATATACCCTCATCAGCTCTAGCATCAAAACTCCCTAGATTGTCTCTACCATTATTATGCACAAAAAATTTTCATCCAAAGACTCTCAAATGGGATATGTTGGGTTTTCTCCCCTTGTACAGCTCATAGGGGGTTTTCTTTAAAATAGGCCTTATTAAAACACGGTTCATAACATAACATGTTGTACTTACTGCATCGGCCCAAAAATATGCAGGCAGGTTCATGTCACTAAGCATTGTCCGAGAAAGTTCTTTTAAAGATCAATTTTTCCTCTCCACAACCCCGTTTTGTTCTGGAGTTCTTGAAGCTGAAAAATAATGCTTAATGCCATGTTTTTCGCAAAAATTTTCAAAAATATAGTTTTCAAATTCACCGTCATGATCAGTCTTAATGGATGGAATGCTCAAATGCATTTGGTTTTGAACAACCTTTGCTAGCTTTTTGAATTCATGAAATGCATCATTTTTATGAGTAATGAATAAAGTCCATGTATACCTAGAATAGTCATCCACAATAACCAAGCAATAATAGTTGCCACCAAAGCTTTTAGTTTGACATGGTCCAAAAAGATCCATATGTAAAAGTTCCAAGGGTCTTTGAGTAGAAACAATATTTTTAGGAGGAAAATGTACCCTTGTGAGTTTTAATTTTGAACAAGGATCACATTTTTCAGAAATAGAAAATTTTTTCTTTGGCAAACCAACTACTAAGTTTTTAAAAGATAGTTTGTTCAAATGATTCATGTGGATGTGACCTATCCTACGATGCCATAGCCAAGACTCATCCTTTTTACTAATTAGACATTTAGCATCATTTGAGGGAATTAAGTTAAGATCAATTAAGTACACATTGTTTACCCTGAGAGCAACAAGCTTAATAAGATTGTCAATTTTACCCTCAATAATACAATTATCAGAATCAAAGATAATCCTATTGCCCTTATCACATTACTGACTAATACTTAGCAGGTTATGCTTTAGGCCTTCAACATGTAAAACATTTTATGCAAGGGTTACATGTAAAACATTTTCATGTATCCTTCCTTTGTTTTTATCTCCGAAAGTTACATGTCCTTGGTCCTTTGGAGTGAGGTGAGAGAATTTTGATTTGTCTCCAGTCATGTGTTTAGAACAACCACTATCCAAGTACCACCATGTTTTCCTTTCTTCCGGAGTAACCTCATCTCCACGTGCCATTAAGCATAGGTTGGTTGCTTCTTCCTGTTCGTCTGAATCCTCATCCGAACTTTCCTCGTTGTCTAACCACGCCAAGTATGCTTGCTTTCCTTTCCTTGAGTTTGAGGTGTTTCTTTCTGAATTCTCTTTCTTTTTCAGATACTGGTAGCACTCCGCTCTGATGTGATTTGCTTGCCACATTCATGACATGTGATAGCTGATCCTCCACCTTTGTTAGCATCTCTTTTATTTTCAGTAGCGAAGTTGCTCTTCTTTCTTAGAAACTTCCTGAACTTTTTGACAAGAAGTCTCATATGTTCATCACTGATTAGTTCCTTGTTGGACTCACCTTCAATGGATGGTGCTTGTAACACCCTCACGAATATTTAGTTAAATTAGGATTTTATAAAAATGGTAATTGAAAATTTCTTTTTAAATTAAAATACTTAAGAATATTTTTCCGGAAAAACGGACAGAGTTTTGTAACACCCTCACATTAATTAGTTAATTTATTAGTTTTTAACAAAATCAGAGTTTGAAAATTCTTTTTAAAACTTATTTTCTTATAAAAGGTTTTACGAAAATCCGGCAGAGTTTCCTCTGTTTTCCGGACTTCCCAAAATTTTTCTTCTTAAAACCTGTCAGTTCAGAAATATTTAAAAACATAAAACACAACAGTTTAATAGTCATAACAGATCCTAACGCCCGATTAGTACAAGTTTCAGGGCAAGCGACTATTTCATATTATAATTTACAAAAAGTATTTGTCCACTCAAAATGTTCAATATACATTCCACGTAGTGAAATGAAAATCCTGCTCGGCCATATTCCATGTAAGCTCCACTTCAATACCTGCAAAATATAGCAAGAAGGGTAGCATTACACAGAACTTAAAAAGATAAATTCTACAAGAGACATAGTAATAAACAAAGCCTACACAATTATTAGCATACGTTATTCATTTAATTAGTCTCTTCGAGTCCTTTACTTATTCTCACATTCTATTAATATTTGGTTCTCTTATCATTCTCTCGTTTCCATTCGTTATTCATTTTCCATTATTTGACCAACATGCCGGTTACCTTTTCGTTCCTTTACCCTTTTATTGGTGACAGGGTCTAACGACCTCCCGCCATTTTAATTTCTATTATGGTGACAGGATGTAACGATCTCCTGCCGTTTTATTTTATGGTGACAGGGTCTAACGACCTCCTGCCGTTTTATATTATGGTGACAGGGTCTAACGACCTCCTGCCGTTTTATTTTATGGTGACAGGGTCTAACGACCTCCTGCCGTTTTATATTATGGTGACAGGGTCTAACGACCTCCTGCCGTTTTATATTATGGTGACAGGGTCTCGCGACCTCCTGCCGTTTTATATTCTGGTGACAGGGTCTAACGACCTCCCGCCAATTTATATTATGGTGACAGGGTCTAACGACCTCCTGCCGTTTTATATTCTGGTGACAGGGTCTAACGACCTCCCGCCAATTTAGTCCTTTCTCTGCTTTTTATCCTCTTTTATTATAAGTGTATTCTCTTCCCTAATGATTCTCACTTTTAACTAGTTCTGCTTGATTATGCCATATACGTCATATTTTAATTCTCGTTACTAGCTCTTAGTTATTTCCCTGTTCTCTTTCTTTTATTTTTCTTCTTCTCTTCCTTTCCCTTTTTCCTTATTCTTTTTATTAATTACTCTAGCTTACATCTAACTCCATTCTATTAAACTACCATAATCGCATTCTCTCTTTTTGTCTTATCATCTTTTCACTAAATTCTTTTACCGATTACCTACTTGTATTTGGAATTTAGTTTATTATTTTTCGTTTCTATTTTATTACTACCTAACAACTCTTAACTAAGTCTACTCCACGCTTTCTGATTGTTTTCGTATTCTAACTCCTCTTTTACCTCACCTTTAGTTTTAATCATTCTACTCTCCTTGCCTATTACAATTACTCTATATTCTTTTACACTCACGTTTCGCTGGTTTTCCTTAACTAATTTCCCCTGGTCTTATTTTATGTTCTTCTACATTTTCATTCTATATTAACTCTTTTAATATCCTAAATACACTAATTCACTCCGGACCTTACTCTATGCACATATATTTTATTCCCTGCAGGGTGGTTTCCATTATCAATTTTAAATAAATCATTCATATTAGCGGGGACTACCCTAAAGTTCATTAACTTATTTCTTAATTATCCTATTCTTAGTCACCACTATAGAATCCTAGAATTTATTTCCCAAGTAAAGGTAACACATCCCTTCTTACCTCAATCAACAAAGAGAGAGAAGGGAGTACCAAACCCTTGCTTTATGGCTCACAAATTGAAACCGGATGAATCAAGAGTGGCGGTGACGGAGAGCGATCAAGAGACAAGCCAGATAGTGATGATAAACAATGATAATGTGAAGGGGAGGAGTTCACCACCGTCTCCTTGAAAGAGAGGAAAGGAGAAACCCCAAAGAGAGAAAGGGCCAATAAAACCCTAACACACAAAGAGAGAGACAAGAGTTAGAGGTGATGATGATTAGCTCTTACAATGGAAGAAATTGGAGGAAGAGAACTTGTTCTCACATACCTAGGACTTGATGGGAGTGTTGGAGCTAGAGAGGGAGGAAGCCATGGAGAGAGAGAAACACCAAAAGAGAGGGAGAAGAGAGGATGACACTTGGGACCTTGAGGATGATGATGTATGGCCACAATAGCTTGAGGTTTTAGGGTCTCAAGGCATGGAATGAGTGTTCTTGGGGTGGGGGAGGAAGAAGGGACGAATTGGGGATGAAATGGGGTTGATTTCGCTTTTATTTTTTTAAATTATGATGCGTGTTAATCGATTAAGTGGGTGCTTAATCGATTAACCCATGTAATTTGGCCATAATCCACTTTCTGGCCTTAATCGATTAAGCTTCAGCTTAATCAATTAAGCTGGTTCAGTCCACTAATTCCTATGCACTTCAAATTGTCATAACTTCTTCGTCGACCGTCGGATCTTGCTCAAATGTTGAGGCAAACTTTCTAAGACACTTAACTTCACATCCAACGGTTGAATTTGGGTTTAAAGATGTAAATCTTTTATTTTGAATTTCCTAATATAGGGTGTTTATAACACCAAAAACATCGCTTCTAACGCTCTTTTGTTCATCTTCCAACCTCCTTTCTGATGCCAATGCTTCGTGATTCCTTTATGGCATTCAAAGAACTCCTAATCCATCATTTTAAATCCTTTTTAGAATAATCCTTACTTCCAAATCTTATCATTATTCTAATTACTCTTAGAATTAAAATTCGGGATGTTACAATTCTCCCCCACTTATTAGAATTTCGTCCCCGAAATTTCGTTGATTTCCGTAATTGGAGAACCATCCCATTGGTAAAGCTTCTGACTATTGTTTTCACTTCCCTTCGATTTTTATTTCCCGTTCCAGGTGTGGTTAGGGTCATGCCTATTTCAATGCTTGTCCTCTAATAACATGTATCATCTCTATCTGGACAGGATCGTCAGTTTTCTTATTATTAAAGTTCCATCTCTCATTCCTTGGATCGAAATCCTCCCCCACTTGGCATTGACATACTTGATTATGTCCATGCTAGGGGGGGTATGCTCAGTCGTTGCTCAGAATAGAGTACACAGGTTCCCGACCGGTATCCAAGGCTGAAAAGAGGGAACGTGGGTGACTATCTATCGGTAGGCATAGAACTATGTCGGGTTTCTAGGACTTGGAGAATTCTCACACATACATCTGAGATGCTTGAAACTTGAAGAGAGTGAAGATGAAAAGAAGAAGCATGAAGCACTCAAGAATGAGTCTCATGGTCCTTGCAAGACGACCTAGGATATACTGGATACATGTCAAGCAAGAAGACAATGGCGATTATCCCCAAAGGGTGCATTTTCAGCAGAGAGCCGTCGAAGGATGCATTTTCTATGGATCTGCGGCTGATTGATTAGTCTCGGTCAACCGGGGTCCTATCAAATGCACAGAGTCCCAGAAGACTTAGAGTATCACTTGCAGTGTTCCGACATAACATCTTATTTGAGATTCCACTTGAGGGTCAAGGTCGAAGTCTAGTTGTTATTTCTCATTTCGGTGTTATTTTGGAGAAGGTATTGTTTTATCTCTAGTTTAACTCTCATTCGATCCTCCGCGAGGCGTTTGGAATTATCTGTTTGGTAGTCCTATGACTTATGGTATGATTACTAGTTATTGTCGCTCGGATAGGATCTGAATTGAGTCGTCAAGTCTCCCCCACTTATTATCGGCATACCTGAGTAAGTCGAAGGCAGGGAGGAAACTGGGTTGATTCCAGGAATTGATTAGCTAGGTTCTTAATTGGTTGGCGAGGTGGCACATGGGATTAAGTTGACTGCTAATCGGTATTATTGGTGTTGTTTGGAATTTTCTATGATATGATGGATCTTCATACCTACGCGTACGGCTAAGTTCTCATACAAGTTAGAGGGGTGGTTCGATCACTTAGTTGAATGTTCTTGGTGGAAATATAGAATAAGAGTGTCTTAAATGGGGTTGGTTTGGAAATCACTGTTTATGAGTCTTAGTAATGATCTTATAGGATTAAGGTTCAATCGGGCTTTTGACAGAGATAGAATTCTTAGATGGTTTATTCGGATTTAAACTAGATGATTGCAATAATGTAGCATGTCAATAAACGCGAAGACCGAGGTGGTCAGTCCCAATCTCACATTTATCAACTATACAGCACTGCGTTATTGAATGATAGCATTATCTTTTAACAGATGCAAGAGAAAGGATGACCAATCCTGACCTTACACTCTATTAGAGGACGACACTATCACAAGGTTTTTGGTTAGATTTATTGTTACGGTCTTATAACTAAGTAATGTTTTAACACCTATCGACTCCTTCTAGATTACACTACCCACACTTAATCTAGGCAAAGACGTTAAAGTAATCAGTTGATGCAGCATTAACATGAAAAGTACCTTCGGTTAGTTTATTCGCTCCCTTCACCGATAAGTCCGAACAATTCGCCCCAATGTGTCCCGGTTGCCCGCATATATAGCAGAGACCCTTGTTCTTGTGCTCCTTCAACAACAAACATAGTCGCCTGTGGGGCTTCCCATATAGTGAACATGGTAGCCTAACTCCTGGGGTATCCCCATTCGGGGCCACATCTCTTGGCACTACTGCCCTAGTGTTGATGTCCAAGCATGGACCTGATTCCGGAGCCAATTCCTTGCCCTTGTCAAACCTCTCATTATTTGACATCCGTTTGAGACCCTTTTCATATGTTCTTGCCATGTCGACCAAGCGAGCCAAGTTATCAATGTTGTGATACTCACACAAGAGGCGAATATCACTCCTAAGCCCAGCTTCAAACTTAACACACATGCCACGGTCACTGGCATCCCGATAATCAGAAAAACGGATGAGATCTTCAAACCGAGCTGCATAGTCCCCAACTGACACAGAACCTTGAGTCAATTGGAGAAAAGCAATCTCCTTCTCTCTCCGAACATCCTTAGGGAAATACTTCCCTAGGAAAAGGTCCTTGAACACCTCCCAAGAATTCACAGGATTAGTTGCCACCAATCTTCTCCTTTGCTGATCCCACCAATGTTCTGCCTCATTGGTCAGCATGAATTCAGCTAGTCGGACATGCTGCTCCATTGGTGGTTGAAGAGAACGGAGAATCTTCTCCACTTCTTGTATCCACCTTTGATCCCCATCAGGATCATTTCCACCTTCAAAACGAGGCGGTGCACTTTTCCTAAATTGTGTCATCCAGTCAATTTCCACTGGAGCTGGCGGAGGAGGTTGCAAAGCTGCTACTGCGGCTGTTGCTGCTGTTGCTGCAACTGCCATCTGCTCACCCTGTTGCTGTTGCATCTGAACCAGATGCTCCAGAATAGCAGTAATTCCATCGTTACCCGCTCGTCTTCCAGCTATTCTGTTTAGCCAGGGAGAGCAGATCATTAAGGCTTAATACTCATATATATACCTTAGTATAAATATCCAATTAATACCTCTAGACTCTTACTATGTACACCAATTACTCGCTGGGTGAGTAATCATTGGAGTAATATAATTCCAAGGCTGAGGAGAAACTGCTCTGATACCAAAATGTAATACCCTCACATTAATCAGTTAATTTATTAGTTTTTAACAAAATCAGAGTTTGAAAATTCTTTTTAAAACTTATTTTCTTATAAAAGGTTTTACGAAAATCCGGCAAAGTTTCCTCTGTTTTTCGGACTTCCCAAAAATTTTCTTCTTAAAACCTGTAAGTTCAGAAATATTTAAAAACATAAAACACAACAGTTTAATAGTCATAACAGATCCTAACGCCCGATTAGTACAAGCTTCAGGGCAAGCGACTATTTCATATTATAATTTACAAAAAGTAATTGTCCACTCAAAATGTTCAATATACATTCCACGTAGTGGAATGAAAATCCTGCTCGGCCATATTCCATGTAAGCTCCACTTCAATACCTGCAAAATATAGAAAGAAGGGTAGCATTAAACAGAACTTAAAAAGATAAATTCTACAAGAGACATAGTATTAAACTAAGCCTACACAATTATTAGCATACGTTATTCATTTAATTAGTCTCTTCGAGTCCTTTACTTATTCTCACATTCTATTAATATTTGGTTCTCTTATCATTCTCTCGTTTCCATTCGTTATTCATTTTCCATTATTTGACCAACATGCCGGTTACCTTTTCGTTCCTTTACCCTTTTATTGGTGACAGGGTCTAACGACCTCCCGCCATTTTAATTTCTATTATGGTGACAGGATCTAACGATCTCCTGCCGTTTTATTTTATGGTGACAGGGTCTAACGACCTCCTGCCATTTTATTTTATGGTGACAGGGTCTAACGATCTCCTGCCGTTTTATATTATGGTGACAGGGTCTCACGACCTCCCGCCAATTTAGTCCTTTCTCTGCTTTTTATCCTCTTTTATTATAAGTGTATTCTCTTCCCTAATGATTCTCACTTTTAACTAGTTCTGCTTGATTATGCCATATACGTCATATTTTAATTCTCGTTACTAGCTCTTAGTTATTTCCCTGTTCTCTTTCTTTTCTTTTTCTTCTTCTCTTCCTTTCCCTTTTTCCTTATTCTTTTTATTAATTACTCTAGCTTACATCTAACTCCATTCTATTAAACTACCATAATCGCATTCTCTCTCTTTGTCTTATCATCTTTTCACTAAATTCTTTTACCGATTACCTACTTGTATTTGGAATTTAGTTTATTATTTTTCGTTTCTATTTTATTACTACCTAACAACTCTTAACTAAGTCTACTCCACGCTTTCTGATTGTTTTCGTATTCTAACTCCTCTTTTACCTCACCTTTAGTTTTAATCATTCTACTCTCCTTGCCTATTACAATTACTCTATATTCTTTTACACTCACGTTTCGCTGGTTTTCCTTAACTAATTTCCCCTGGTCTTATTTTATGTTCTTCTACATTTTCATTCTATATTAACTCTTTTAATATCCTAAATACACTCATTCACTCCGGACCTTATTCTATTCACATACATTTTATTCCCTACAGGGTGGTTTCCATTATCAATTTTAAATAAATCATTCATATTAGCGGGGACTACCCTAAAGTTCATTAACTTATTTCTTAATTATCCTATTCTTAGTCACCACTATAGAATCCTAGAATTTACTTCCCAAGTAAAGGTAACACATCCCTTCTTACCTTAACCAACAAAGAGAGAGAAGGGAGTACCAAACCCTTGCTTTATGGCTCACAAATTGAAACCGGATGAATCAAGAGTGGCGGTGACGGAGAGCGATCAAGAGACAAGCCAGATAGTGATGATAAACAATGATAATGTGAGGGGGAGGAGTTCACTACCCTCTCCTTGAAAGAGAGGAAAGGAGAAACCCCAAAGAGAGAAAGGGCCAATAAAACCCTAACACACAAAGAGAGAGACAAGAGTTAGAGGTGATGATGATGAGCTCTTACAATGAAAGAAATTGGAGGAAGAAAACTTGTTCTCGCATACCTAGGACTTGATGGGAGTGTTGGAGCTAGAGAGGGAGGAAGCCATGGAGAGAGAGATACACCAAAAGAGAGGGAGAAGAGAGGATGACACTTGGGACCTTGAGGATGATGATGTATGGCCACAATAACTTGAGGTTTTAGGGTCTCAAGGCATGGAATGAATGTTCTTGGGGTGAGGGAGGAAGAAGGGACGAATTGGGGATGAAATGGGGTTGATTTTGCTTTTATTTTTTTCAATTCTGAGATGTGTTAATCGATTAAGTGGGTGCTTAATTGATTAACCCATGTAATTTGGCCAAAATCCACTTTCTGGCCTTAATCGATTAAGCTGGTTCAGTCCACTAATTCCTATGCACTTCAAATTGTCATAACTTCTTCGTCGACCGTCGGATCTTGCTCAAATGTTGAGGCAAACTTTCTAAGACACTTAACTTCACATCCAACGGTGGAATTTGGGTTTAGAGATGTAAATCTTTTATTTTGAATTTCCTAATATAGGGTGTTTATAACACCAAAAACATCGCTTCTAACGCTCTTTTGTTCATCTTCCAACCTCCTTTCTGATGCCAATGCTTCGTGATTCCTTTATGGAATTCAAAGAACTCCTAATCCATCATTTTAAATCCTTTTTAGAATAATCCTTACTTCCAAATCTTATCATTATTCTAATTACTCTTAGAATTAAAATTCGGGATGTTACAAGTTTCCTCTGTTTCTTAGACTTTACCAAAATTTTCAACTTGTACCTGCTTAACCTGTTCAGTCCAGCAAACTTTTAAAACATAAAACATTTAAATATTATCCAGAAACAGATCCTAATGCCCCGAATATCTCAAATAGGGGCGTACAACCTGCTCGGCCAGAAACTGTGCAAGCTCCAAGCTCAAAACCTGAAAAATGGTTGTAAGGGTGAGCTTTACACATGAAGTAGATAATTAGTTTCTAACTAGACATAAAGACCTACTAAGACAAACACATTTAGCACGTAACACATATTTTCAATAATTAAGCGAAGCATGCATCACACACAAACAAGAGTTCCCTTAGCCACTCTTAAACCCATATCCTTCGCTCTTTTCTCTTTTTCGTGCACTGTTGATTCTCATTTCTCTCACTCACATCCTATTATCTTTCAATCTTGCATTCTCTCTTTATTTCTTTCCTTTATATTTTTCTTGTTTTCTTCTCTTTCTTTCTTGTATTCTTTCTTTATTTCATTCTTTCCTTCTTGTTTCTTTCTTTTTATTAATGTGGCTACAGGGTCTCACGACCAGGCCCACCGACCTAACCTGTACCAAAATACTCTTTATTCAATTCCTTTCATTTAGCTGGTCACATGGTCTAACGACGAGGCCCAACAACCTAACCTGCACATGGCAACACTTTATTATCTATCCACAGGGTCTAACAACTAGATTCATATGACCTAACCTATGTCACAGGGTCTCGTGACTAGATCTTTCGACCTAACCTGCATCATAGGGTGCCACGACCAGATCATACTATCTATCCTGCGTTGGCCACAGGGTCTTACGACCAGATCCCACGATCTAACCTGCGTCGGCCCATTCTTTTATTAATCTTTTATCAATTGGCCACAGGGTCTCACGACCAGGTCCTTTCGACCTAACCTGTGACAGGTATCCTTTTATTATTCTCATCCTCATTTCGTTTATCTTATTTAGTTATTCTTTTTATTTATGATCTTTTCTCTTCTTTAATTTCTTTATAATTATCCTTTTCTCTCTTGCCTTTTATTATTAATTTGTTATCTCATTCGTCATTCAACACACATTTATCATACAAGCATACACAACAATTTTCACACTTTATATTTTCAATTCCCTAAGTTTATGCCAAGACATTTTTAACTCTCTCTATTCCTTAGTTCTCATTCTAGTTTACATCTCATACATACTTACTTTCTTTTATTTATTATTCAATTATTCAATTCATTATGCGATACACATTTAGCACACAAACATCACCATTCAACCACTTATATGATTCACATATATCTATTTAAATCAACCAGACATACAGAACAATAATCATTTATAATCATTCACAATTAACAACCAGAGTTCATGTTCTTCAAATAAACATACATGATAACATATAGTAATTAGCCTGCATATTCAAACACAAGTATCAATTTATAGTTCATTTAATTTACTTTCTTACATTATATTTAATTTAAATTAATTACCGAATAATCAGTCACAAGCATACCCACATATTCTTAGCAAGTATTATATACTAAACAGAAAATACTCCCTAAAGCAAGGTAAAGAACCCCTTACCTCAAGGTTCTATTAGAACCTGGTTTACAGCTCGGTGAGGCGATCCCGCTGCGGCTTACGTCGAACTAGTCCAAATCCACCAGCGGCAATTACGGCTTACACAACCGGCGTCGGTCTGACTCCATGACTATGTTGGTGATGGCGGTTTGGATCGAACCCGCAACCGCGGCTGATGACGATAACAGCGTCGGTTTGGTTCGTTATTTGAATTGTGATCGGGGGAGAGTACCAAAAGAGGTGGTTGTGGTTATGGCTAGCGGAGGTCTCAAGATGAAGAGAGGAGAGTGGTGGCGGCGCTCCACGTAAAGACAGCAGCGATTCAGTGAGATGGATTGGAACGCCGAGGAGAGAGTCCAATCGCAAGGGAGGAGAGAACGACGGTTGGCTTGTGGGGATGGAGGCGCGATCGACTGCAGCATCTAGAGGGGAGGCATGTGTGCGGCTGGGGCTTGACAGGGACAGCGAGTGGCGGTGAACGGCTGGCCCAGCAGCGGAGGCGGTGGCTTCGGCGGTCTGCAGAGGGAGGGAGTCGCGATTCGCGACCCACAGTGAGAGAGAGAGAGGGCGATAGCGAGTGATGAGCATTTTATTTTCCATTTTTCCTTGCATTATTTTACTCCTATTATTGATACTTGTTGCCTATTTGACATTGTTTAGCTTGATTTAGTGATTTAGAGTTTATTGGACTACTATTCTGAATATTGTTTAATTTGGGATTATTTAGCCTAATTAATTCTATTTCTATTTTCAGGTCATCTTTGGCACAAGGGCTTTTTGGACATTTTGGGAATGAAGATTTAATGTTGGAAGAGAAGATATATGATGAAGTGAAGATTGTAATCTATCTTTAGGATTAGTTGAGATTTAGTTATATATTTTAAGATTTAGATTTTATCTATAAGATATTTTTAGATTTAATTTAAAGATAAGCTTTCCTTAGGATTTGGGCCCATGATTTAGGCCCGTTTTGTGATTTAAAAAGCCAAATTCGTGTAAACCTGGAGAGACATTCCATTCACGTTTTTTACATTCTCTCTCATAGTGAAGGCTTAGTTTTGCTCTCCAAGCTTGTGGTGGCTGCTAGGGTTTCTCTCTCTTCCCTTTTTTCTACACGTTTTTGACTTATTTCATCATGGAAGGCTAAACTCTTAGGTTAAATCCCTTTGGTAATGTATCACATACTCTTGAGGTTTTGTTCTTAATGCTATTTCGTTTTTATTCACTGTTTTCATGCTTATTGATATGTTATGGTTCGCTTAGTTCCATTGTATAGAGATAATCCATGTGTATGAATGCTTAATTTATGCAAACTCGTAAAAAACTCCATGCTTTGGCTTTTAATGCTTAATTAGAGGTTTGGGTTTTGGGGTGAGAATTGAATTTTCGCTTAGTATTTAATTCTCACGAGTTGGACAGTGAAGAGGAAAGAAATTGATCTTTTGTGACCGATGATAGAGTTGTGAACGCGAGCCAAAGGGGTTTATCCGCTTTTCCTTATCTGTTTCTTCGTTTTGATTTAATTCTGTTTTGATTTCAATTATTCAATATTCAATACAAAAAAAAAACCCCCCTGTTTTCTATGCATACTATGTGTTCAACCTTTTGCTTGATAAGATATTCCTTGGGAGACGACCTAGGAGTCACTTCCTAGTACTATACTTAAACTGTTTTTATTTGTATCGGGTACGGCCTCGATCAAATTTGGCGCCGTTGCCGGGGAATATCGGTTCTTGCCAAAGGTCATTAGTAGTTAGTTAGTGTCGTAGTTAGTATAGTTATTATAGTGTGTCGTGTCTGATTTAGGGTCTAGTAGTCAATTCTGATAACCGGTTGAAGTTGCACTGTTTGCTGTTTTGCTATTTTGTTGCAATTAGTGTATTTGATTGATTCTGTGGTTGCTAGTTCACATAGTTGTGGGTGGAATTTTTGCACGAAAATTTATATCCACACTACTTTTATCATATAAAAAGGTTTTGAGGCACCACGATCACTCAGATCATCACTGGTTGTGAGTTCTAGAAAAATTTTCCAAGTTTTAGCAACACTTTCTTCAAATCGTCGCAACTTTTGACTCGTAACTCGGAATTTGACGAATTTTATATCAAATCGAAGGGAATTTTCTGAATAATCTGATTTTTCTCACTTTGTCAGAAAACTCCTTCGTCTGGATCCTGAAAAAGCCGTTTTATATTTCTTTTTTATTTTACAAGTTTTATTTTCTTAGTTTTTGGTCTCTGATTTAATTGTTTGACTTGGTTCCCTTTTGAATTTTGTCCTCAAACTTTTTGTGGTATGTTTTCATGATTTTAGGGTGCTGAAAAAAATAAAGAAAAAAATTTTAAAAAATAAAAAATTTTGTTGCCTATTTTGGTCATGTATATTAGTGACAGTTTGCTATGCTTAATGGTGTTCTGTTCAGTACATGACTAGGGGCAACCCAAGCTACTTTCATCCATATAATCCTGAAATTGATAGAACTTATCACAGACTAGTTAGACAAAATAGGAACCAGTCCATAGGTAGTGAGTCTATTGAGTCTTTACATAGTGAGTCTGCTTCTTTTTCTTCTATTCCTATAAATTCTGATTCTTATTCTGATTATTCTGAAAATATGGCTCAACCTCCACCACGTGAGAGGACATTGAGGGAGCTGGCTGCACCTGATTTCACTATTGAAGATTTGTGCATCCAGTATCCCGATGACCCGTATGAGCTAAGGTCTGGACTAATTCATTTGTTGCCCAAGTTTAATGGTCTTGCAGGTGAGGATCCTCATAAACATCTCAAGCAGTTCCATATTGTCTGTGCTACTATGAAACCACATGATGTGCAAGAGGACCATGTTTGTCTTAAGGCATTCCCACACTCCCTAGAGGGGCTAGCCAAGGATTGGTTGTACGATCTGGCCCCTGGTTCTATCACAGTCTGGGATGACCTGAAGAGGGCATTTTTGGAGAAATTCTTCCCTGCATGCAGAACAACAGCAATCCGAAAGGATATATCAGGCATCAGGCAACAAAGTGGAGAAAGTTTCTATGAGTATTGGGAGAGATTCAAGAGACTGTGTGCGAGCTGCCCCCACCATCAGATCTCAGAGCAGTTGCTTATTCAATATTTCTATGAAGGTCTCAACCTCATGGAGAGAAACATGCTTGATGCTACAAGTGGTGGTGCCCTAGGAGACATGACACCTTTAGAAGCCAGAGTCAAGATTGAGAAGATGGCTTCCAATTGTCAACAATTCCATGCAAGGGGCAACAGCGATGCAATCATAGTGAGAGGAGTGAATGATGTTGGCACAAGTTCTGGTAAGGTTGAGAAGCTTGAACAGAAGATAGATTCACTTACAACTTTGGTCACTCAATTGGCCATCAACCAGAAGAAGTTGTCCCTGCCTGCTAGATTATGTGGCATATGCACATCCGCTGAGCTCCCCACAGATGCATGCCCTTCTGTGCAGCAGCAGCAGCCCACGACTGGTGCTGACCAACCTGAGGCATATGCCGCCAACATCTTCAACAGTAGAAACCAGCAGCCACAGAACATTGATCTCTCTACCAATAGATACAACCCTGGTTGGAGGAACCATCCCAACCTGAGATGGTCTGATCAGCAACCTTCACAGGTTCAATTTCAGAACAATTCCAGACCACCATATGTACCTCCTCCAGTCCAGCAACAGAGACAACAACAACAGGCTAATTCTGCACCACCAGCTCCTAGTACTGAGCAGCAGCCTTCATTGGAAGAGCTGATGAAACAGATGACCATGCAAAATCTCCAATTCCAACAGGAAACTAGAGCATCCATTCAAAGACAAGAGGCCTCCATTCAATCTTTGACCAATCAGATGGGGCAGATGGCAACAGCAATCAACACTATGCAATCTCAGAATTCTAACAAGTTGCCATCCCAAACAGTGATCAATCCAAACCAGAATGTGAATGCCATTAGTCTAAGGTCAGGGAAGCAAATTGTCACACCCACACCAGAATCTGACCTCAACAAAGATGATCTAGTTTCAACCAACAAGAAGAGCCAAATGGTCGAGGAGATTGAGCACACAAGTACCAGAAAATCCCATTCAGCTCAGCCTTCCACAAGCACAACACCTGCTGCTACCCAACAACCACCCCCCATTCCTCTTCCTTTCCCACCAAGGGGGGTGACTCAAAGCAAGAAAATGGAAGAGATTGACAAAGAGATACTTGACACATTCAGGAAGGTGGAAGTCAACATACCCCTTTTTGATGCAATCAAGCAGATTCCAAGGTGTGCAAAGTTCTTGAAGGATCTATGCACACACAAACGGAAGCTCAAAGGCAATGAGAGGATCAACATGGGAAGAAATGTCTCTGCTCTTATAGGTAAACCCGTCCCTCATATTCCTGAAAAGTGTAAGGATCCTGGAACTTTCTCTGTGCCTTGTATCATAGGTAATACTAAATTTGAGAATGTTTGCTAGATTTAGGAGCATCTATTAATGTTATGCCTATGTCTGTTTTCAAGTCTCTTTCACTTGGACCCCTTCAACCTACGGGTGTGGTTATTCACTTGGCAAATAGATCTACTGCCTACCCCGCAGGTTTGATAGAGGATGTCCTGGTTCGGGTTGAAGAGCTTATCTTTCCTGCTGATTTTTATATTCTTGATATGGAAGAGGACACCTCTCGTAGTGCTGTCCCTATCATATTAGGGAGACCATTTTTGAAAACAGCCCGAACCAAGATAGATGTGCATGTAGGTACACTTTCCATGGAATTTGATGACAGTGTGGTTCGATTCAATATTTTTGATGCTATGAAACATTTTTCTGATGACCACTCTGTTTTTCATGTTGACTTGATTGATGATCTGATTGATGAGCATGTTCTAGACTTTTTGCATGATTATGATTTGCCATCTTTCACTAGCTCATTTACTTGTTCTGCATGTTCTGATTCCGAAATGTGCACTGCATGCATTGAAATTGACCAGTTTTTAAATTCTGCCACTGCATCTGTTGATTCATATGATATAGATTCAGATCATGCTAACCCCATTTCTGTTTTGCATGAGTCTAATTCACTTGTTCAGGTGCAGGCGGCAGAATCCAATTCTGCTGCTCCTTTAGTTCTATCTGTGATGCAGGCACCTTTATTGGACCTGAAGCCCCTTCCTCCTCATCTCAAATATGCTTACTTGGAGGCTGAGCAGAAACTTCCAGTGATCATCTCTACCTCCCTTTCCGTTGATCAAGAGAAGCAGCTGCTGGATGTGATTAGAGCAAACAAAAAGGCAATAGGATGGTCTTTGGCGGACATACCTGGTATTAGCCCCTCCATGTGCATGCATCGGATTTTATTGGAGGATGGGGCTAAACCAGTGAGACAACCCCAGAGACGGTTGAACCCCCAGATTCTTGATGTGGTAAAGAAAGAGGTCACTAAGCTGCTGCAAGCTGGTATTATCTACCCCATTTCAGACAGCACTTGGGTAAGCCCGGTTCAAGTAGTTCCCAAGAAGTCTGGGGTGACAGTTGTCAAAAATGAGAAGGATGAGCTGATTCCCACTAGAGTGCAGAACAGTTGGAGAGTCTGCATTGATTATAGGAAGCTCAACCAGGCGACCCGCAAGGATCACTTTCCTCTTCCCTTCATTGATCAGATGTTGGAGCGCCTGGCAGGTAAATCTCACTATTGCTTCTTAGATGGTTTCTCTGGTTATTTCCAAATATGTATTGCACCAGAGGACCAACATAAGACTACATTTACCTGTCCTTTTGGTACATTTGCTTATAGGAAGATGCCTTTTGGCCTATGCAATGCTCCTGGCACTTTTCAAAGATGTATGATGAGTATTTTTAATGACTTACTTGAGCATTGCATAGAGGTCTTCATGGATGATTTTAGTGTATATGGTTCCTCTTTTGATGCATGTCTTGATAGTTTGTCTAAGGTGCTTAATAGGTGCATTGAGACTAACCTTGTCTTGAATTTTGAAAAATGTCATTTTATGGTAGAACAAGGCATAGTCTTAGGGCACATTATTTCGCATAAGGGCATAGAGGTTGACCCTGCTAAGCTGCATGTAATATCACATTTGCCTTACCCCTCTTGCGTGCGAGAGGTGCGTTCTTTTCTTGGCCATGCAGGTTTCTATCGCAGGTTTATTCAGAACTTTAGCAAGATAGCCCTTCCACTATCCAACTTGCTTCAAAAGGATACCGCATTTGAGTTTGGAGACCAATGCAAGAAAGCATTTGATGAGTTAAAGAGAGCACTCACCACCACTCTCATCATCCAACCACCTGATTGGACCCTCCCATTTGAGCTCATGACTGATGCTTCGAATTATGCTTTGGGAGCAGTTCTCTCCCAAAGGGTTGGTAAGATGTCTCATGTGATTTATTATGCATCTAGGACTTTAGATTCAGCACAAGTTAATTACACCACAACTGAAAAAGAGCTGTTAGCCATTGTATTTGCACTTGATAAGTTTAGATCATATCTATTAGGTTCTAAGGTTGTGGTGTATACTGATCATGCTGCTCTGAAGTATCTTTTGAAAAAGACAGATTCCAAACCTAGGTTGATTAGATGGATGTTGCTCCTCCAAGAGTTTGATCTTGAGATTCAGGATCGGAGTGGTGCACATAACCTTGTCGCAGACCACTTGAGTAGAATAGAGAGAGAGGAGGATGCATTTCCTATCCGGGATGACTTCCCGGATGAGCAGCTTTTAGTTTTGCATGTTTCACATCCCCCTCCCCTTATTCCTTGGTTTGCTGATATTGTAAATTATATAGTTGCATCTGTTTTTCCACCCTTGGCATCCAAAGCTCAAAGAGACAAATTGAAGAGCGATGCCAAGTATTATGTATGGGATGACCCCTATTTGTGGCGTTTTTGCAGCGATCAGGTCATTTGCAGGTGCATTCCAGACCAGGAGATCCAATCGGTTCTCCAATTTTTCCATGCTTCACCAGTTGGAGGCCACCTTGGCACTCAAAGGACAGCACGAAAGGTGCTGGATTCTGGATTTTATTGGCCTACCATCTTCAAGGATGCAAGCAAAATCTGCAGCTCATGTGAGAAATGTCAAAGGGCAGGAGGCACCCTATCTTGGAGGCAATAGATGCCGCAACAACCTATGTTGTTCTGTGAGGTGTTTGATGTCTGGGGTATAGATTTCATGGGCCTCTTTCCTGTTTCTTTTGGTTTTTATTATATCTTACTTGCTGTGGATTATGTATCCAAATGGGTGGAAGCTAAGGCCACCAGGACTAATGATGCTCAAGTTGTTGTAGATTTTGTCAGGTCTAATATCCTCTGCAGGTTTGGCATACCTAGAGCCATAGTCAGTGATCAAGGCACACACTTCTGCAATAGATCCATGCAAGCTTTGCTCAAGAAGTATGGGGTTGTGCACAAAGTTTCTACACCATATCACCCCCAAGCCAATTGGCAAGCTGAGATTTCAAACAGAGAGATCAAGCGGATTTTGGAGAAGATGGTGAAGCCTAATAGAAAGGATTGGAGCACACGATTGGAGGATGCTTTATGGGCCCATCGGACTGCTTACAAGGCACCCATAGGGATGTCACCTTATCAGGTTGTTTTTGGTAAGGCATGCCACTAGCCTATGGAGATAGAGCATCGTGCATATTGGGCTGTGAAGCAATGTAACTTAGCTCTTGATCAAGCGGGTGAGGAGAGGAAGCTGCAGTTGAATGAGCTAGATGAGATCCGTTTGGAGGCCTATGAGAACTCCAAGTTCTACAAAGAGAAGACCAAGAAGCTCCATGATAGCTCAATTTGCAGAAAGGAGTTCTCGGTTGGTCAAAAAGTGTTGCTCTACAACTCTAGGCTTGGACTCATGAGTGGAAAGCTCCGCTCTAAATGGATTGGACCGTTTGTAGTCACCCAGGTGTTTCCTTATGGCACTGTGGAGATCAAGAGTGAGTCCACAGACAAGAGCTTCAAAGTCAATGGCCACCGACTCAAGCCCCTCCTCACTACCCCTTCTTCGGATGATGCACCTGTGGAGGAAGCCTCATTGGTCGACCCCATTTTTGACCCACCATGATTTAGGGAGTCTTCTTTTCTCCTTCTTTACTACTTTTATTCCACTTGTCTATATCTGTCTGATTCTGCTATTTGTTTTCCATTGAGGACAATGTGTGATTTAAGTGTGGGGGGGAGAGTAGTTTAGGTTGCATATTTTTGCTTTGATTTTTTAGGTTTTGCTAAGTTTTGGTCATTTTCTTGCATGTTTTTGCTTCATTTTAGTAGAGTCTTGGTATCTTGTGTCTGAATTCATGCATTTCTGTGTGTAAAGTTGCTTTTGATAATTAAGAGGTGGTAACACTGTGATAGAATTGTCCCTTTTGTGATGATTTGAGCCTTAATTGTGGGTGGATTGCTATATATGCCACCTAATTTTTCTTTCATGTGTGATTGCACTCTGGATTACTTGCACTCTAGAACTTGACTTGACTCTTGTTGATACTTGATATTCCCATGCACATTTTGAAATGATTTAGGCATTGTTTTTTTTCTTGAATAAGCCACTAGCCATATGAGCCTACCTTGAATGAATTTATCCTTTGATAGCCCCTTTGAGCCTTTATATCCCTTTTCTTTGTTCTTTAGCTCATTACAAGCCTATGACTGAAAAACCATGATTGTCCTAACCTTAGGGAATGTTGGAGCTTTGGAATTGTTTTGGGAATGGGTATTAAGTAAGCGAGGGTGCTTTGTTCTTCATCTCTTGTGAGTTCTGGGTTTTGCCTCTATGGTCGGTGATGTAATTATGGCTTTATCTCATTATGCCATTTTTATTGTTTCTTCTTTTCTTTCGTTCATGAAGTTCTGCAATGTAATGCAATTCAAAAAAAAAAAGAGAAAAGAAAAAGAAAAAAAATAAGAAGAAGAAGAAGAAAAAGAAAAAAAATGGAATAAAAGGTTGATTGAGGCATGGAGGTTTGGAATTAGAGGTTGTTGTTATGTTTACCATTTCATTCTGGGGTGGATTGTGCTTATTTTTTTTTACTTGTTCTCAATTGCTCCTCTATTCCCTGGGTTTTAGCTACATTTCCCATATTTTTATCCTACCTTGTCCTTGGCCCCATTACAACCCTGAAAAGACCTTTTGATCTTAATGTGCATGTGTGTTGATTGTTGATGTTAGAGGCTTGTCAAGCCTATGGTTGTGTTTGTTTTTCATGATGTGCCTTGAGTGTAAACACTGATTAACCTTAAACACTTGAGTGTAAACACTATTGAGTGATCCTTGTGAGTTTCTATCATCTTTGTGACTACCCTCTTGATGTCATTGGTTTTCTTTGCATATTTGAAATAATTGGATGATGTTCATGAATGCCTTGATTCTTTGGTCCTTATTTTCTTCGTGTGCTCGATTTTGCCCATTTCTTTGCATTTCCTAGAATTCATTGTGAAGTATGTAATCTCTTAGGTTTGCATTCATTAGTTTTAGTAATCTTGTTACATGATTCACTTTGGTGCATATTGATTTTCTCAGTCCTAATTCTTAGTTTTGCCCAGGAGTGCAAAAGGATAAGTGTGGGGGTATTTGATGAGCATTTTATTTTCCATTTTTCCTTGAATTATTTTACTCCTATTATTGATACTTGTTGCCTATTTGACATTGTTTAGCTTGATTTAGTGATTTAGAGTTTATTGGACTACTATTCTGAATATTGTTTAATTTGGGATTATTTAGCCTAATTAATTCTATTTCTATTTTCAGGTCATATTTGGCACAAGGGCTTTTTGGACATTTTGGGAATGAAGATTTAATGTTGGAAGAGAAGATATATGATGAAGTGAAGATTGTAATCTATCTTTAGGATTAGTTGAGATTTAGTTATATCTTTTAAGATTTAGATTTTATCTGTAAGATATTTTTAGATTTAATTTAGAGATAAGCTTTCCTTAGGATTTGGGCCCATGATTTAGGCCCGTTTTGTGATTTAAAAAGCCAAATTCGTGTAAACCTGGAGAGACCTTCCATTCACGTTTTTTACATTCTCTCTCATAGAGAAGGCTTAGTTTTGCTCTCCAAGCTTGTGGTGGCTGCTAGGGTTTCTCTCTCTTCCTTTTTTTCTACACGTTTTTGACTTATTTCATCATGGAAGGCTAAACTCTTAGGTTAAATCCCTTTGGTAATGTATCACATACTCTTGAGGTTTTGTTCTTAATGCTATTTCGTTTTTATTCACTGTTTTCATGCTTATTGATATATTATGGTTCGCTTAGTTCCATTGTATAGAGATAATCCATGTGTATGAATGCTTAATTTATGCAAACTCGTAAAAACTCCATGCTTTGGCTTTTAATGCTTAATTAGAGGTTTGGGTTTTGGGGTGAGAATTGAATTTTCGCTTAGTATTTAATTCTCACGAGTTGGACAGTGAAGAGGAAAGAAATTGATCTTTTGTGACCGATGATAGAGTTGTGAACGCGAGGCAAAGGGGTTTATCCGCTTTTCCTTATCTGTTTCTTCGTTTTGATTTAATTCTGTTTTGATTTCAATTATTCAATATTCAATACAAAAAAAAAACCCCCCTGTTTTCTATGCATACTATGTGTTCGACCTTTTGCTTGATAAGATATTCCTTGGGAGACGACCTAGGAGTCACTTCCTAGTACTATACTTAAACTGTTTTTATTTGTATCGGGTACGGCCTCGATCAGCGAGCAGGAGAGGGAGAGCGTGAGATGGAGAGAGAGAGAGAGAAGGACGCCCTGTGCTGGCTCGCCGGTTGGGTGGCGCCGGCGGTGAGGTGTTTGGTGGCCAGAATTGGGAGGAAGGAGGGAGATGGTGGCTTGCCCAATTATTAGGGCCGGCTGGAGAAGAAAGGAGGGGGTTCGAACCCCTTCCTCTTTATTTATTTATTTTTTTATTATTGTTTTTTAAAATCTATTATTATTATTATTACTATTACTACTAATATTACTATTATTATCTATTTATTTTTTTTAATCCAAAGAAATACTTACAATAAATTTTAAATCATCAAATGAACACACATAAAAAAAATCATAGAGTTAGAAGTTTGGAAATATTAAACATAAAATAATATTGACTATGTCAAAAACAAGTAACATTTAAAAATGTATTTTTCCATATAGGGTACTTACTCTAAATGAGTTTACTTTAAGGTATATAAATAAAATAGTCAAATAGAAATAATATAAGGTACTTTATGAAAATACCAACACTTTAATAAATATATATAAGAATTTATCATTTAATTTGATCAAACTAAAAATTTATCATACAAAAGAAATTTAGGATGTTACAGTGCTTCAGCTTTGAATGCGAGACTCTTCACCTTTTTGGTATCCTCTTCATGTTGTGCTAATCTTTTCAATTCACTCTCGTGTTCCTATAGTTTTCTGAATAATGTAGCGGCGAGAGTCATGGTTGAGAGATTTCTGGATTCCATGATGGTCGTCACCTTTGGTTGCCATTCACTCCCTAGGCACCTCAGCACTTTGTTGATCAGTTCTTCGTTGGTGAATTTCTTCCCCAAGGTTACGAGCTGATTGACTATCATTGTGAAGCGCTTTTGGATCTCCTGATCTGATTCTCCATCCTTCATCCGTAAAAGTTCATATTCTCTTATCAGAGTATTGATTCTTGATCTTTTTATTTCATTGGTACCTTCATGTGTGACCTCTAAAGTATCCCACATTTGCTGTGCTATATCACATGTAGATATCCTGAAAAACTCATCATAACTCAAAGCAGATTTTATTATATTTTTCGCTTTCAAGTCGTATTGGACTCTACGTTCCTCCTCTTCCATCCACTCAGCCATAGGCTTGTCAACGGTGTTCCATTAACCACTTGAATCGGAACATACGGTCCATTAACGACTGCATCCCAAACCTTTAATCCTACTCCTTGAATAAAGATTTTCATCCGAGCTTTCCAATAAGCGTACCCTACACCGTCAAACATGGGAGGACGATTAATAGAACTCCCTTCACCACCCAACGGAGAGTTTGAAGCCATACTCTTGAGACAATTAAGTCTTAACACGAGAGACTAGCTCTGATGCTAATTGTTAGGATCGACCTCAAAATCTCGAGAGGGGGGGTGAATCGAGTTTTATTACTTTATTGAGAAAGCACGTATAATTTAAAATAATTTTTCGCGTTGGAGAGATTAAGAGTTTTGAGATGGAGAGCGATTGCGATAGCTAATATAAATAAGAGTTGCGCGGAAACGTAAATAATTGAATATTGGGGAAATTAAAAGAGATAGAGAAGAAGAACACGCAAACCAAATTTTATACTGGTTCGGTCAATCCAGCGAGAGACCTACTCCAGTCCCCAAGCGACCCGCTTGAGATTTTCTATAAACTTTTGAATTGAGCCGCATCCAATTATAACCAGAGCACCCCGCACACTACTAGGAACCTCCGTTCACTAGGGGCCTCAATATCACACAAGGGTTCCTCACCCTAAGAACGTGCCAAACGTTCAACTAAGGGATCCACTCCCTAATCACTATGGTTTGAATACAAGATGATGTGAGTGATTACAATAGTATGATGTGTTCTCAATAACACAGATACAACAATTAAGCTTTCTATGATAATGCAATTAAGTCACAAGAGTGCAGGCCAAAACAAGGTTTTCTTAAGATAGTATCAACGTGAAAAGCTTGAAGATGGAGAAGAAGAGAAGCGTGAGAGCATTATCAGTGTCAAAAGAATTGTAGGAGTGTTCTTATTAAAAGTAAAATCTGATTTTGAAATAAGAAGCAAAAGAATATTTTTGAAACCAAAAACAAATCAAAAAGATTTAAAGAATCAAATAAAAGATTTGAATCTTAAACCAAAAAGGAATATTTTCAAAAATAAAATCAGTATCGAATTTTGAAAAATAAATCATAATCAATCAGGTAAAAACAAATCTGGAAATAAATCAAAATGATTCTGACACGTTTTTCAATAAAACTTAAGGTAATCGATTACTTCAGGGAAGGTAATCAATTATCCCCTTTAAAATGGAAACTTTGAAATCCTTTTGAAAAACCAGTAATCGATTAATCATACCAAGTAATCGATTACTTCACTCCTGTTTAATATATGATGCAATTCATATAATCGATTACCACTAATTTAATAATCGATTATAGAGACTCTGAAATTTGTGAGATGCAACATCATGTAATCGATTACTCAGGGCAGTAATCGATTACTTTGCCTCAGGAAAATGTATGATGCAACAATTATAATCTATTACTTGATCTAGGTAATCGATTACTCTTATTCAAAAAGTAATGGATTAGTCAAGTTCACATAATCGATTACACACACTCTGGATTCTCTATGATGCAACAAAGGTAATCGATTACTTTGAGAAGGTAATTGATTATCTCCTCTTGCACTTATAAAAATAGATTTTCATGACTTAGATAAAATCATCCAGAGTTGTTTCATCATGCATTTCCACAGAAACTAAGTTAAACACTGATTTTCACGAAAACTTTTTTCTTCTCCTTTATTTGAAAAACTCATTTGGCCAATACACACTTGTAATAAAACTTCATTACCTTACAAATCTCCTATGGGAAAGGCGATACAAAACTTTGAAATTGAGAGCTTGAGCCTTGAACTTTAAACTTGATGCTTGAAACTTGGAATAAGTTGTTATCATCAAAACTATCTTCTAGAAATCTTCTAGCAAAACTCTTTATGTCCTTTAGGGCAAGCTTGATTTCCAAGAAATACTTGATCTAGTTATTTTGTCATCATCAAAACTAAAGACGTTGGAGACTTGATTTTACAATCTCCCCCTTTTTGATGATGACAAAACACTAATCTTGATGATACCACACGTTGTGCTACTTTGATGGCGATTTGAACCCAAATTGAGGAAAATCCCCCTCAAAACATGAACACTATTAAAACCTGTCCAAACTTGGCATAAAACAGTAACAACAACAAAATATCAAGTGAACAACAAAATATCAAGTAAGCATTTCTCCAACTTTTTGTCATTAGCAAAAAGAATATAAACTACTAGAAGGAGAAACACCAAAAGAAACCCCATATATGACAGAAAAGGCCATCGCATGGGTTGCAGCAATGGGAGAATCATTTCTTCAAAAAAATGTAGCTCTGATTTGGGTCTAATATATGATGTTTTTGGGCTTAATTTCACTTCCTTTTGTTATGGTTTTGACTTGTTTCTCTTGTAAATATAGGTATTTTGTATTAGTTTTAGGAATTTTTAGTTTTATAAAATCATTTGAACGTTTTTATCCGTTTTGGGTATGTTTCAGGTGTTTCGGAGCTTTATTTGGAGAAAATATTATTGGAATTGAGAAGAGCATAAGAAGACCTTGAAAATGGCACAAGAACGGAGAGAAACGGAGTTGGAAATTACTTGGCACGCCTAGGCGCGGGAATGGTGTGCCCAGGTGCTTCGTTAATTATGGGTGTACAAATATGGAGCGCCCAGGCGTGCTGACCAACACGCCCAAGCGCGCAAGGCACGTGAAAGCCTAATTGGGCCTAATTCTGAGCAGTTTTGAAGGATTTTGATAAGATTAGACTTTTATCTATTTATATTAGGATTATTATTAGGTTTAGCAGTCAATAATAGTGAGTTAGCAGCCATGAATAAGCAATAATCAGTCATGAGAGCCATTAGTATTCAATAGATAGTTTTAGAAAGGAGATTTACACAGTTTTGGGAGTATTCGAAGGAGGGATCCGGAGAAGATTGAATATTTGAAGCACATATCTGTGGTAATTTAGGAATAAATATCATAGCTATTTGTTTTTTTCTTCTCTTTCATTATGTGTAACTAAACCTTTTGTGTTAGGAACATGGTGGATTTGTATTTGTAATTTATTTTTATGAATTAATGTTTTTCAGTTTTAAGTCAAATGTTTAATTGGGTTTTTAATGTTATGCATAGAAGTAGCTAATCTATGTTTTGGATTTCTAAATCTGAATTGGAAAATTAGGATTTAGAATAGGTCATGCAATTAAATAGTATAATGATTCAACTTGTAGGAATACTTTTGGACTATTATATAACTTGATAATCCACTGTTCTTAATTAAGGTTATTCGATGGATTAAATTTCTAATTAATTAGTGTAACACCATACTTTATCTACCCTTAACTACCCATATATTAAATTAGTGTACTTAAAAATTCATTTTTTAATTTATAAAAATATGTCGTCAAACGCACAGAGTTTCCTTTGATTATTGGATTTTTCCAAAGTTTAGTTTAACCTGCTCACTTTCAGAAAAGCATATTCATATTCATCAGAGGCCAACAGGGCCCAAAATAGAGTTCAGTGCATATATTACAACCTTTCCAGAAAAAGAAGTTTAAATCTCAAGACTTCTAATTTCCAAATATAAAATAAAAGAAAATACATCAAATGCCTCCCACAATACAAAGTATATGACCAAAAATAATGGTCTCCCCAAAAATACCCTACACTCCACATGATGGAATGTATTTCCTGCTCGGCCAGACTCGTATATGCTCCTTCGGTACCAGTAAAAATATAACAAGAAGGGTAGCATTACATATAACTTGGAAAGATAGCTTCTAAGAAGCATAGAAATAAACCAAGCCCTACTTACACCTTAACAATATAACAACCATGTACACATTCTTATTCCTATTTCATTTCCATTTTCCCTTAACATTTTCACTAATCCATTTCCCTTTCCATTTTTCATTCCGTTACCATTATCCATTATCTTTTCCATTTTCCTTTATTCCTTTTTTTTTCATTATGAGTAACCTCATGTCAGAGATCTACGCTTTCCATTGGGTGTAACCTCAAATCAGAGATCTACACCTTTCAGTGTATGCAACCGCAGGTCAGAGATCTGCATACACACCAAATTAGTTTGCAATGTATGCAACCACATGTCAGATGATATTCATACACGCCACAATTTAATTACGATGTATGCAACCACAGGTCAGATGATATGTATACACCCACAATTTATTTACGATGTATGCAACCACAGGTCAGATGATCTGCATACACCCACAATTTATTTATGATGTATGCAACCACAAGTCAGATGATCTGCATACATCCACAATTTATTTACGATGTATGCAACCACAGGTCAGATGATCCACAGGTTAGAGGATCTGCATACACCCACAATTTATTTACGATGTATGCAACCACAGGTCAGATGATCTGCATACACCCATAATTTATTTACGATGTATGTAACCACAGGTCAGATGATCTGCATACATCTTTAGCCCCTTTCTTTTAATTTTCCATTGTTCCTTGTTATTTCCCAATAATATTCACAAATGTGCATGTTTATCTTCCATTCTTGATCATCACATTCCAATTCCAATAAATATATAAAGTTTACCAATTCCAAATAACTACACATATATCCATAAATAAGCATTCTTCATCAATACTCATAACCATTCAGCTAGTATTCACATATAAATTTCATATTCAATATCTAACTTCCATAACCATTTTCCAAGCATTTTTATCAAGTCTCATTTTATTTATTTAGTATCCTAATCACAAATATGCACCTTTAACATTTATTCACGTATATTCCCACTTAACACATAAGCACAACTTTGCACGTTTAGCATTTAGTACACATAATCAATTCTCGCGATTATCAGACATTTAAGTCGACATACTCAGGTATGTCTCAGAGAACCATAATAAGTCAGCTCCCTAGGGTTCTTCACTTCCTACTTTTATAACACACATAAAGAGGATTTACTTTCCAAATTTATTAACTACACTCAGCTACCACTATAACATCCTTAGAATCTATGTCCCAAATAAAGGTAATACAGCCCCTCTTACCTATAACTGCTTTAACTCTTAGCTTTTCATAAACACACTCCTTTTCGTATACCAATTCTCGAACAGGTCGTGGCCCTTTGCTATCGCTCGCGTTGTCCTAAAGCTCCTTCGTAGTCTAACTATATTATTAAATCATTTAGCAATCATTTTAATGCACCAAAAGCGACTCAATGTGAAATCACAATAATTAATATATTTCAAAGTAAAGTATTTCGTAAGTTTTCCCAAATCACAAAATCATTTAATTATAATTTACGAACCAAAATAACATAGGATTTCAAATTATAATCATTGTCTTCTAAATAAAATAGTATAGCTTTTATTGAAAATACACTTACTTTCGAAACTAACATAATCACCAAAAATTCATTAAAGTTACTTAGTTTTAGTTTCAAGCCACAAAATCAAATGTTGTTACTTGACACTATTACTTCCGAACTAAAAAGAAGTGTGCTCGATTCAAAAATAAGTCCACATCACCATTATGACATTGAAACAATTACACTTCTCTTCAGTTTGAAATTAATGTTCAATGTTTTAACTCGAATTAACATTATGCCGAGTATATCAGATTCCTAATTAACTGACGTGTTGTAGACCGAGAGTATATCCGACCGTCATCATCTTGGTTCGACCAACTGTACGCTGGAACAAGGCATATAGACCAGCATGCGGTCGACGCATTCTACCGAGCCAATGGGCACTTAGGGGACGTTACAAGCTTACGAGATTAGGCTCAAGCACATGATCTTCATCCTTATCGCTATCGCTATCACTAACAGTCTCAATTAGCTTAACAACTCCTCCTATATTCCCACGTTACTTGGTTTGATAACATGATAAGGATAAGAATTCATCATAAACGAGATTTACGAAGGCAACCTTATCAGGACCTTCACTAATCCAAATCAAACACTTCTCTTCACGGGCCACACCAGAAAGCCCAAGAACAGACGTATCAGGTAATCCACTATAAGAACCACCATGCTATGGGGGCTAAGGTATGTTCTCATCCCTATTCTCAAGAACTACGTGTGGCTTGATTCCCTTTTCACTGGGGATACGTAGGCTACAACAACCATCAAACACATCGTAGTGTTCCATAAAAAAAGGAACACGACATTGGCATCGTCTGTGGGGATCGATAAACTTTGATTCCCATCCACAAAGCAAAAACCACTTTTTCTCCGTGTCATCACGTCCAGCAATAAAAGCCATGAAAAACCTTGCTTTATGATCTTCAAGAAATTCCAACAAAAAAAGCAGTATCAAAACAACCATCAACTAGTGCCACACGAGAATCTCCACTATTTGTTCCATCCGTTCAGCATCACTGTTTGCGGCGGCCCAACCGTGACTTCCCGTCCCAGATCATCCACCGCCCCCGCCAACAGGTTGTCCCGGATTAGCCATCCACAGACCAATCAACCTCCATGATTCCGAATCAAAGAGAAGGACAGGATCCTTGCCTCCAACCGTGCACCACCAATCGTGCGTCCTCGACGTCCCTCCGCCGACGATCGTGCGCCGGCAACGTGTCTCCCTTGCGTCACCGTGTTTCCATGAGGAACACTGCTCCTTTGACTCTGGTCCCGGATCTACAAACAACCACAAACCAGGACGTTCCTCCATCAACCGGCCCATGGTTGATACAAACCCCATCAAAGGCAGTGACAAGCATCGCAACAAAGGGCAAAAGGCAACTGCGATCTCACGACCGAGACAACTTCCTCATGCTGCCGTGCCCAGTAGCATGAAAGAAAGGTAAAGCGCTCCAGTACAGGAATCGCGTTTTACTGTTCGTGGACCACCATGGCAGTCACCGCCATCGAGCTCGCGGTGGCCTTGTCGACATTTCTAATCTCATTGCAACAGTCTGCGTGGGTACTATTACAGTGCTCCCAGGAGGAAGAACGGTTAATGGGGCTCCTAGCCCAGAGTGAAAGAAGAGTTAATGGGCCCCAGGTCCGGGCCCTGCACCGACGACCACCGACGTCTTCACCGTCGTGAAGACAGCAAGCATATCACTCTTTTGTGTTTGCCGCCGCTGCACATAGCAGCAACCATTCACCCAGCACAACCAAGAAGACCTAATGGGCCATAGGCCCAAATCATTGTAAAAAAAAAAATTAATACGGGCCTTACACTAAATCAGGCCTAAACAAATTAAGTCAAAATAAATGTAGGCTTAACAACGACACAAGCCCAAACAATATTCAACCATCAAATAAGGAGCTATCCCATCAGAAAAATGAGACTCACGCTTTTCTCAAAACCAGGGAAGTAATCTTTTTATTTTCATCATTTATGTTGCTATATCATCATTCATATTATGACACTGCTATTTGACTACATGTATTTGCTCAACTTAATTACGTTCATTCACTTGATACATGATATGATATTCTTCACAATAAATGTCATCAAATGTTATTTACGATTATTTACATAATCATAATTATTTCTATAACGCGTGATATATCATGCTTCTTTTCGTAGACAATCCTTTTGATGCAATCCTTTTGATATATGCTCCTAATGCTTTTATGTATTCCTCTAATTTCATTACATATCATTTATTCTATACTCATAATTTTTCATATATGTGGATATGTGACACAAACTCCTTTGCTACTGAACATCCTTAAATGTCTGTCTGTCCTGTCATTATGGAATAATGATATTTGATGTGCATAACTTTTAAGTAACACTAAGTAGTTCCCATTAATTGAGCATTGTCATTATTCATAAATTAATGCTTTTATCTGGTTCAACACCTTTAATTGCTCTGACATATTTTTCTTTCATGTTACTTATTACTATGCATGGTATATTTTCGCACATCCTTTTATTGACAATCTTGTATGACTTACGAGTATTTAAATCCCCAATAATTCTCATTATTGTGTTTATTACGTGTAATATTGTTAAATCATACAACTTGTATACTGATATTATATATCAACTCAGCCAATAATCGTCATTGTTGCTATTTAATCACCATAAACTGTCAATCTAACGACGATTGCTAATTATTAATTTCGTATACACATGCGAGGTACAAGTGGGATGACCCATTTCTCTAAACAACTCATTTTGAGATCCTCGTCATTCCGGAAACGGTTTTCCAAGTACTGGGAACACTTTGACATGTTCGGAATCCTGCTGACGACGGCTAGGATGAGGTGGCAAGGACCCACGTGCCAAAACTTCGCCAAAGCTTCACGATTAATCTTCGAGCTCGTGTCCTGAACAAAAAGGGCTCATGTTCAATTCACAATTCTGGATGCATGTGACAACCGCGGCGGGCCCTCATCAGGCAACCCCTCTTTTTTCATAACCATAAATTCGAAGCATCAGGAACCAGAGAAGAGCCTTCTCCCTTCAAAGTCGTTAGACGATTGCCGCCACTCTTCCACCGGTTTCCGACTAACCTCCTACGCCTGTGGTTGAACACTGGGCTATGGAGATAACATTTTGTCTCTTGTGGCTCCTCTCCAAAAACGGACGAGGACCGAAAAGAGGAACCGGTAGTCGTTAAATCCTTAACGAGGGATTTTCTTATTGAGGAAGACCGAGAAATCTCGACAATTTGGTGATGTGCTCCCAACATTCTCGGTCTGGGTTTAAAGGTAGTGAACCATACTTCAGGCCGATCGATATTGCTTCAGGCCAACCAGTTCAGGATTGAACCAGTGAGCACCGACCACGAATTTGGTCGGAACCATGTCTTACCGAGCTAGGGACACGAGTGGATTGAGACTTACGGGATCACGACCGAGCATAGGATCCTCATCCCTATTTAAACAAGTTACGGTCCCAACAGTCCAACCTCCACTCCTATATTCCCATATAGCTTGAGGAAACTTGGGATAATGGCACTCTCGGAGTTCAGGACGAAGGATCGAAAGAATACTGCCATCATTCTCATAAAGCAGTTATCGGACAACGCTTCCACTGTCGAAATGATTCTCAACACTGTCGAGCATGTTCCAGGAGTCCATGTTGTCATCACACCGTGATCTCATCATCATCCATAAACACAACAACGAAGGTCGAGCAAATCACCGGGAAGTAACCGACTGGTTGTGACCTCTTTTTCAGCTTCCAATCGCCAACGATATCCTCAAATTAATCGGTGTCATAAAAACTTATTCATTCTTGGCATCTAATCTCACAGCACGTCACTCTGGGCGTCTAATATTATATCATCTTCAACATGATTTTGGCAAAATCTCACGATGACATCACTGTCTCCTCTGTTGAACATGCTTACTGTGACTATTTCCATTTATTACTGATCATGGCCTCAAAGTCATCACTCGGATTCCTGTTTCAAGTAACACAACTGAAGCCTCTAGCACCCTCGCACCTTCTGCCATGACATCAGGGTCACAGGCCGACCTCGCTTCGCCTTCTAATTTGGATCCATCAGATCCGAGGAACCACACAATGAAGAACCTTTCTCACAACTCACAAATGTTCAAACTCATCATAGTTTTCTTCCACACAGATCTGAATCCAGAAATTCCCTAAACAAGCTTGAATCCGATCTAATCGGGCCAGCACATGCAGATCATCACATTTGCTCGCTCGTCCTTCCCAATGACTCACAATACATTATTGCTCGATTGACATCCTTCCTAGCAAATGAAACATCATGCTGACCCTTCTTCCTATGCCATCACAAAATTAGTTGGGCATTCAAATCCTCTCGTTGGCCAAGCATGGACCACCATGGTTTATGGTGGCCTCGATCTTTAGGTCGTATTGCTCATAGGATCGTTTCTGAGCACCGTGAAAGAAAAAGAAGGTACAAGTATGATCACACAAGCTACTCAAAGAACTCCAAAAGCAAGCCACTTCGAGATTCTCCCAACAGACAACATGTTTTACAAGCACAACAAGCACTTTGTTTCTTTCCTCCTTCTCAGAATTATTTTCGCGATGGCGAGGAACCCCACATCGGTCATCTCCCCTCGGTTTCATTAGTCAGCATCCGTACGAGCTTGACTGGTTTCGTCCATCTCCTCTCGAATTCATAAGGCGTCGACCTAAACACTTTGTTACGTATCACAGGACTTCCGAACTCGGCACAAGCCTCTTCAGGCTGTATCGGGTTCGAATTTGTTATGCAAGGGAGTAGAGGTCTACTTCAGCTTCGTTATTTGAATAATCTATCACCTTGCCTTCGACGACCTCATAACATGGATCTGCCCCAATTATTCCGATTTCCGAGGGGTTCAGCAGTTATAGTTGATTAACAACATTGACGAAAGAATCAGGGCTACTTGTTCTATCCACAAGGAATTTTCTCATACTGTTTTCTTGGCTTTGTTGAAGATGATCTCACTTTTCGCCCTCTCGGCTTAATTTCTCGGCTTCAACATCGGCTTATTTCTCTAGCTCGACAACATTGTTCTCCACCATTGAGCACATCTCAGCCAGCTGGGGTCTGAGTACTCCCTCTCGAGTAGCCACACTTTGCCACATCGTGTATGATAATTGTCACCAACCAGCATCTTTGGAAACCTTCCGCCGAGCGTCGAGGGTGCCTCAAATTTAAACATTGAGCGTATCAATTCTTATGACCCGGCACAAGCCTTTTTCAGTCTCTACCGAGTGGGGGACTGGTATGTGATAGAGTATGTACATAGCCGGGCTGACTTAGATACTGGCACCATATGATGATCAAGATCATATCCTATCATATAAGGGATGTAACAACGTTTCCAACCCATCGCTGTCAGATTGGGTATATGCCTCTCTCATCAAGGTATTACTCACATCGCTGTCAGATTTGGTCTCATCAAGGTATTACTTTAATACATTCACTCATTTCGGATCACGTCCCGACGCACTTGCCTACGATCTCGGTTGGCCGACCAGATCGGCGTGGCTACAAGTGAAAACGGGGATTGCTACCTCGATAACTTGGCCATCGGCCAAATACGTCGCAGGATCGAGGAATGCACCTCGGCCAAGGCAGTCATTCCGACAGCATCCCCCGTAGGCGTTGTAACACCCCAAATTTTTAATCTCTAATTAATGATAATTTAATTATAAAGTTTATTTATAATCAGTTACTTTTATTTTAATCTTTGATTAAAAAGTAATTTAGTATACATGTGTTTGACAAAAGCAAATATGTAGAAAAGACTAGATAGTTTTTAATATGTGAAAAATAAGGTTTTTACATATTAGTCCTTGTTTTAGGACTTAAAAATAATAATAGAAAGATTTTGGAGGGAAAGGAAATAAAAATATTCATTTTTCAAATTTTAGCTGAAAGACTCGAGTCTTTCTGAAAAGACTCAAGTATTTTGCACAGTGTTGCACGAGTTAGTGCGTTTGGTGAGTCACCCACTCGAATACCTTACGAGTTGACACGTTAGCAACTCAGCAACGCGACCTATGACTCGTGGCGCCTCGCATGAGCCCTTCCCCATTCGTTATTGACCCTTAGGGAGGAAGAATTGAGCAATTCTTCAACTCTTATGCATTAAAATCAAGTTTGAAGCTCAGTTAGGGTTCTAAACTTGTTCTCTTCGATTCTTCTTCAACTCTGAGAGTTAGACAACAAGTTATACACCGTTTCGAAGCTCACATCCAGAGCTTTGAAAAGCACCAAAGTTCGTGAGCTAAGGTTGAGTGTGTGAGGAGTAGTGAGTGCTGCAAGATAGAGCTTCAAATCTGCCAAAACCAAAACTCTGTTCAGACCCGTCAACTTCGTGGCTTTGATTCTCTCTCATCCTTGAGAGTTAAGTCATGAGTGATATACCATTGGAAATCTCTTTCAACGAGCTTCGATTTGATACCAAGTTTGTTATATTTGAGTCCCTGGTCAAAAAGTTATGCTCCTGCGAAGTTAGGTGCTGAAATCTGCCAAAACTAGATTTTCAAATTCAGAGAGCCGACTTTGAGCTTCGATTGTGGTAAGCTCAAGTCTTCTCTTGGTCTAAAACTTATTGGTTTTCAAAGTTCATGTTATAGAGAACATAGTCTAACCAATTTCCCCAATTTTTATGCATGATTCGAATGTCGATTGTTGTGGTTTTGAACCTCTGCTGAAACTGTTATGCAAGTTCGGGTTGGAAGTGGTTAGAGCATTTGGTTGCTGTTCTCTGTGGAGTTTTTGTTCAAGAACGACCCTAAGGTATGGGGGAAGCTTACCATTTGCTAGAATAAGAGTAAATTGCATTAGAAAGTAGGAGGAGTCACCATGAGACTCTAAGGGCATAGATTGAAATAGGAATATGGCTTGGAGGACAATCTGAGGCATGCTACATGCTAAGGCAAGTTTATTTGGTTGCATGTGAGCTTAATCAATGCTGAAATTATGCCAAAAATGAATAGAATTGAAATTGGCACTTTAAGTTGCACAATATGTGATTTTCATGCATAATTGATGAATGGTTTTGATTATCTGAAATTTGATATGATTTCTATGTTGAGACATGTTTAATTTATGTATGTAAAGCTTTGTTGATCATTGGTTTAAGTAAGAATTGATTAGAATTGAAAATGGTATGTTAAAACCAAGTTGTAGTGCATCTGCTGTAAAAAATACTCGAGTATTTGGTAAAACACTCGAGTATTTTCTGATACAAGTTTCCCTGAAGATCACGAAATACTCCAGTACTTTGTAAAATACTCTAGTATTCTGAGCTGCAAAATACTCTAGTATTTTGTGAAATACTCGAGTATTTTGGGCTGAAAAATACTCTAGTATTTTGTGAAACACTCAAGTATTCTGGGGTGAAAAATACTCTAGTATTTTGTGAAATACTCAAGTATTCTGATCTGTAAACTACTCGAGTATTTCAATACTCGAGTATTCTGGGCAGTCTGATACACAGTTTCAGGAGATCGAAGAACTACTCGAGTATTGAAGCTACTACTCAAGTCTTTTTACTAAAATGTTGAGAAAACACCATTTTTAATCTAACCACTTCCACTTAAACCTAATGACATTTAAAGGGAATAATGTGATAGTTCCTTAAATAAATCTCATCATTCTAAGCATGAAAATTGATTTATCTCATTGATGAATTCATTACATATTGTATATAATGAGATTAATGAATAATCTTAAGGGAATACTTGCATGCATTCATGCACAGTGAACGGTGATGAGTTATCGTTGTGTCATGTTCTTGGAACATGAGGAGGGCCTCTGGGAGTGCCAAATGTTACTGCTTGCTCGATGACACATTGACGTGGACAATGTGGGCAGTATGTGGTATACTGTTGGTTTGATGGTTCAACGGTGTGTTGCACACAAGTGGTAAGGTTTACGTTTTGGCGACGTGACGTTCATCAGACATGGTGACGTTGTTTATCACCTCAGTTGTGTATCACAAGTGATAAGGTTTACGTCCTTAGGCGACGTGACGTTCATCAGATGTGGTGACGTTTTTTATCACACCCGTTGTATGTTGAGAAGTGATAGGTTTACGTCCTTGGGCGACGTGACGTTCACCAGATCGTGTGACGTTTTTATCACTTCCGAGCAAGTACTCCATACGTTTGATAACGTATTATTTGTATTATGGGAATACAATGGTGTTATGGAAGGACGTTCATCTGAGTGATTAGTTGAAGAATCTCAGGAATTAAGAGATGAGAAGCATGCATCATTCCACCTATTTGGAAAGAGAAATAAATGATATGGCGGGTGCTCATGTTTATGCATTTCTATCGTGATGGGTGCTTACTTGTGGATGTTAGGACTTTATTCTTATTTGATAATGCGAATGTATAAGCTTACCCCTGCCCTTAATAGGTTTTGACCAGGTACCTAGACTACCTAGAGATTAAAGGAATTGGATGACCCTTAAGTTCATGAAGTACTAAGTCATCATGGGATAGAGACTCTTTTGTACAACTTTGAGGACTCAACCAGATGAGCGAAGGGATGAAGAACCAGTGACCAGCTCTGGAACGTCTCTATTTTTGATAATGGAAACAATGTATATATTTTGAGAGATGTATCCAAGAGGAAACCTAGTTTTCATACCTTAATATAATTGTGGTACACATCGAATTTATATACTTGATTTTATGAGTCAATGAACTATTTTAATATATTCCGCTCACTCTGATTTTATCGTTCGGCACGAAGGAAGATTTGTTAAAGTTGATTTCCTGGGATGACCTAATAACTAAGTTATTTTTCGAAACCTATTTTGTACTAAAAAGGTTATCTCAAAAGGATTCTAAAATGTTCAGTAAATAATTACTCCTTCTACCAAATTTAGTTCCAATACATGGTTTAAATTTGAGTACCACATTCAAGGAAAAATTTTCATACTCAGACTTTTCCAACACGTTTCAATAATAAAGTGAAATTCTTTTTAAGAAACGAAGGATGTTACATTTTATGGTATCAGAGCAATGGTCCTGACTCTTGGTCCTTGGGTGTGTGGTTCAATACGCTGGTCCTCAAGAATTGTAGAGTTTCTTGTGAAGTATGCTCTTACATACTTCTAATTGGAGTAAAAGGTTCTATCCCTTGACCCTGGGTATGTGACCAAATACCTGTCTATAGTGTTTTAAGTAGCCTAAGTTGAAGTATGATAGTGATGTACTTCTTTTAGGTCAATTCCAACCTTAAGCCCATAGTGCTGATCCAGTATGGAATCAAAGAATCAACAAGGGGTGATTCCAAAGGATCTAAAGGCGAGCTAATATCCTCTAGGGAGGGTATTTTCTTCTAGTATGAAAACTAACAAACCCCGGATTTAGTACTAGGAGGTTATTTGCCCTAGTGGTTTGCTTTGCAGAGTTGTAACTCTGAAGTTAATTAACCCTTGGTGAGGACGAGAATCGATTGTGTTTTCTTGTGTTTGATCCACCCTGCTACCTCAAGATCGAACTCCTACAAGTTTTCTTGTAGTTGTTTCTCTCGTATGTTTGAGCTATTCTATTGAGCTATCTCTTCAGAGTAAACTTGGTCTACTCATTTTTCACAATTAGGTGTGATCTTGGACTTGGATTGGATACCCAAGAATCAAGTGATAAATAATTGCGATAGAGAGGCGAGAATCCGAAACCGAAGATGTTTGAGTGTTATTCTCATAGTGGGGTAAAGGAAGAGGGGAATTAAAGAGATCATGGTTACGAAGAATCTCTCGGATATTCTCTTGTGAAGTGTTGGGTTCGTTAGAGCAAAAGTCAGATCCTGTAATAGCTAAAGTAGTTCTAGAAGGGTAGTTATAAGCATCAAGCAAAGTATCCACAGGATGAGATTTATATTAGTATTCTACTTTGATCAAGTAATAGATACGAGTTGGATGTACCGTTTGAAGCTACAGCTTTAGTATAAGTTGTGTGATGAGTGTTTCTTAAGTCCACCATATATGACCACAAGTCCATAATGCAGGTCTAATATGACGACAAGAAACCGAAATCATACTAATGCGATGCTGGAGAGGATCACGGTTGTGTTGGAATCAATGCAGCAATGGCAACAACAACAACATCAGCAACCACCACAACCAGTTAATCCGCCACATCAATGTAATGTCGGTAATGTTGAGGCTAAGAGTTTAGCGGATTTTCGAAGTTGTAATCCACCTAAGTTTGAAGGAGGATTTAAGCTAGAGGAGGCTAACAAGTGGATTAATACTATGGATAAGATTTTTAGAACATTAGGCTAACAAGGTGGCATATGCAGTTTATATGTTAGAAGGAGAGGCTGAGAATTGGTGGAATCACACGGTTCAGCTTTTACACTATGAGGGAAAGGACGTCAATTGGGAGATGTTTATGGAAACGTTTCTCAATAAATATTTCCCAGAAGACTTGAGAAGGAAGAAGGAAGTTGAATTCCTACCATTAAAACAAGGAGATATGAGTGTGGGCGAGTACGCAGCTAAGTTTGAGGACTTGATGAAGTACTCTCCATACTATCAAAAAAATCCGGATGAGAGAAGCAAATGCATCAAATTTGAAGGTGGCCTGAGACCTGAACTGAAATCTGTTTTCAGTTATCAGAAGATCCAAAGTTTTCCTACGTTGGTTGACATGTGTCGGATGTATGAGGATGACAAGAAGGCTGAAGTAGCAGCTGATCAGGCAAAGAGTAACCAGTAGAGTTATGGACCACAAAGAAAGAAAGGATTTAATCATCGAAAAACGGATCCATATTTCAACCAGAAACGAGGCAAAGGTAGAGTCGAAGACGGGAATGGGGTTAAGACTCGCAGCAATGCCCCTTACTGTGAGAAGTGGAAACATCATCATTATGGAAGAATCTGTTGGGCAACAAGTACTTGCTTCAACTGTGGGAAGTAGGGTCATATTGCACGTTACTGTAGAAAATCTGTGAAAAGTAACCACATCGGACTTGCTAGCAAATCAATGACTCAAGGAAAAGTGTTACCCTGAATAGAGTAGAAGTTAACCAATCACCTGATCTCGCGCAAGGTAACCATTTACTTCAAAACCAACTTTGCATGATTGTGTTCGATTCGGGAGTTACCCATTCTTTTATTTATTATAAATGTGTGAATAGGTTGAAGTCGGATTCACCTATTTGTTTTAAAAATAGAGACCCTATGAAATTACCCAAATTTGTTTCTAAAGTCTGTTTACATTATAGTGTCGAGATATTTGATCGCGACACTAAGTAAAATTTGATCTATTATCCCTTATCACGCTTGGATGTGATTTTGGGAAGGGATTGATTGAATTCTATTGGGGGTGTTTAAGTGGACTTTCTAAAGTCAAATAGTTTTAACCAAGGTAACCCGGAAGGAATGGCCTTTTATATGGAATAAGAAGAATAACAAGAATTTTTTAGTCATTGAAGAGAAGGTTAACATTCCCTCCTGTGTTACTCCTACTCGATTCATGCAAAAGTATTGAAGTGCATTTTCATGTGTCGAGGCCAGGACTTGGAAAGAGGTAGTTTTAAGAAAGGAAGGTAGATGTGTATGCATCAAGGTGATGGAATACACACAAGGTGATTCACTCGACGCATGACTTGAGCTTTGTAACGATCATGGTTGCTCTGAGGGCTTGAGGCCTTTTTCCCGTGTCACTATGCTTTAAGTGTTAATGACCATGGAAAGTCGAAGTAATTATTCAATTAGAAGGAGTTGAACAAGGGACAACGCCGACGGACAGAATTTTAAAGGCTCGTGATTGGAAACTCTGTCATCATCCTGACGAAGCAGAAGACGAAGGCAATTACAATGGGCCAAAAGGAAATTTATGTAAGCTCTACGGGGATTAAGGAAGTGGTTTTAAGAAGTCTAATAGATACGAGTTTGATGATACAAGTAGACCGACGAGAAGTAAGAAGGGAAGGTTGCAAATCACAATAGAATTCCTAATTCGAATTCGTGAATTGCAACAAAGAACTGAAGAGCTAAGGACAAATAAGAGATTGATTTCGAAAGGGAAGAAACCTAGGTTCCATAGTGGACGTTTTAGGGACAAGAATTTGGAGTACGGATGATTTTGAAATTGAAGGTTAATTATGGAATTAAGCTAAATGGATGAGTAAAGGTTATACACTAATATGCTAAGTGGTGAAGCTAAAACATAGTGGAACTATGTAAATCTGATATTGGAAGCAAAGGAATGGCATGTCACTTGAGAATTATTCAGGGATGAAATCTTTGAAAAATTAGAGAAAGGAGATTGAATTTTTGTAAATAAAGTAGGGTAATATGAATCTCGGAGAAAACATTACCAAGTTCAAAAGATTGAGGAAGTATATCTCATTGCAATTTTGATGGAAGGTTTAAACATGCGGAGTCCGAAATGAATAATGTATGAATTTCAAACCAGTTATCAACTATTGAGGAATAAAGGGTTTCGCGACATTAGTAAGAATTGGTAAGGATGATGGCGAAAGAACAGGAAGCTTATGAAAAACAGATGTTTGAAATAAGTATAAGAGAAAAAGGGAATAGTGAGTTCCGTCTGCAAGAAACTGAAGTTGCATTCGCCGGATCTATTTTTTTAAAAAAAGGATAAAGGCAGGTAGAAGTGAGCAGCAAGCGAATCAAGCTCGGAAGGGGGTTCAGTCGGTTGGGCGTGAGTTAGACCGAGTTAAGGGTAATCAGAGCGATCTTTTCCCGATCTGAAATAACGTAGTCAAATTTTTCGATTGCCTTGATTAAATTGTGTGACTATCTGAAAACCTAAGCAAGCCTTAGCTTAAATTTCCGTGATCAAAACCCTTATCACAGTTGGATGTGATAAATTCTTTGGACACTACAGAATGGAAAGTTTAGTTAAGGCTAGAGAAATTAACAACCACCGGGATAGGACAAGTATTTGTCTCCCCAACGGAAATCTCTCTAGAACTTGACTATCTGACTAAGTCCGATAGTGACAATAATGCCCCTTATCTTTGAGTTCATCTAACTTAAAGGTAAATCGTATAGTCTTTCTTGGGAAAGATTATATCTGAGAGGGATGATTTTATTACTGATAGTTTAAATATTAGGACTGATCACCCTAATGTTTACAACTGTTAAGGAATGAAATCATGCGAATATTCCCTTACTCGTTCTCGAGTGATCAGAGTGCGCAGTGGAAAAAGTTTTTCATCGAAAAATTTATTGCAAAATGTTTAATTTAGGATTATGAAATTGAAACGTGTTTTTCAGAAAAATTTTTCCTCGAAAAAGATTATTGGGAAAAAGTTTTAATTTAAGATATGTATTTGAAACATCTTATCTGGAATAGTTCAGTCAAAAGATTTCATTTGAATTAATTGTAAAATAACTTTGAGGAAGTTTAAGAAAAACCCCTTTTATATGAGAAAGGATTTTTGTATGCTTTGCAAAAAAAAATTATTCAAGAAGTTTCATTCTAAATATCTTATAAAATATTTTTATATAGGGAATTTGAAAAAGTATAAGAACTTGTTTTTAAGTGGGGGAGGTTTCTCCCTAATGGTATTTTAAGGAATAATAACATCAGAACAATCTTTTATGTAATTTTGAAAATATGATATTTTGGAGAATGAATTTCGGGGACGAAATTCCTTTTAAGTGGGGGAGTAGTGTAACACCCCAAATTTTTAATCTTTGATTAATGATAATTTAATTATAAAGTTTATTTATAATTAGTTACTTTTATTTTAATCTGTGATTAAAAAGTAATTTAGTATACATGTGTTTGACAAAAGCAAATATGTAGAAAAGACTAGATAGTTTTTAATATGTGAAAAATAAGGTTTTTACATATTAGTCCTTGTTTTAGGACTTAAAAATAATAATAGAAAGATTTTGGAGGGAAAGGAAATAAAAATATTCATTTTTCAAATTTTAGCTGAAAGATTCGAGTCTTTCTGAAAAGACTCGAGTATTTTGCACAGTGTTGCACGAGTTAGTGCGTTTGGTGAGTCACCCACTCGAATACCTCACGAGTTGACACGTTAGCAACTCAGCAACGCGACCTATGACTCGTGGCGCCTCGCATGAGCCCTTCCCCATTCGTTATTGACCCTTAGGGAGGAAGAATTGAGCAATTCTTCAACTCTTATGCATTAAAATCAAGTTTGAAGCTCAGTTAGGGTTCTAAACTTGTTCTCTTCGATTCTTCTTCAACTCTGAGAGTTAGACAACAAGTTATACACCGTTTCGAAGCTCACATCCAGAGCTTTGAAAAGCACCAAAATTCGTGAGCTAAGGTTGAGTGTGTGAGGAGTAGCGAGTGCTGCAAGATAGAGCTTCAAATCTGCCAAAAACCAGAACTCTGTTCAGACCCGTCAACTTCGTGGCTTCGATTCTCTCTCATCCTTGAGAGTTAGGTCATGAGTGATTTACCATTGGAAATCTCTTTCAACGAACTTCGATTTGATACCTAGTTTGTTAGATTTGAGTCCCTGGTCAAAAAGTTATGCTCCTGCGAAGTTAGGTGCTGAAATCTGCCAAAAGTAGATTTTCAGATTCAGAGAGCCGACTTTGAGCTTCGATTGTGGTAAGCTCAAGTCTTCTCTTGGTCTAAAACTGATTGGTTTTCAAAGTTCATGTTATACAGAACATAGTCTAACCAATTTCCCCAATTTTTATGCATGATTCTAATGTCGATTGATGTGGTTTTGAGCCTCTGCTGAAACTGTTATGCAAGTTCGGGTTGGAAGTGGTTAGAGAATTTGGTTGCTGTTCTCTGTGGAGTTTTTGTTCAAGAACGACCCTAAGGTATGGGGGAAGCTTACCATTTGCTAGAATAAGAGTAAATTGCATTAGAAAGTAGGAGGAGTCACCATGATACTCTAAGGGCATAGATTGAAATAGGAATATGGCTTGGAGGCCAATCTGAGGCATGCTACATGCTAAGGCAAGTTTATTTGGTTGCATGTGAGCTTAATCAATGCTGAAATTATGCCAAAATGAATAGAATTGAAATTGGCACTTTAAGTTGCATAATATGTGATTTTCATGCATAATTGATGAATTGTTTTGATTATCTGAAATTTGATATGATTTCTATGTTGAGACATGTTTAATTTATGTATGTAAAGCTTTGTTGATCATTGGTTTAAGTAAGAATTGATTAGAATTGAAAATGGTATGTTAAAACCAAGTTGTAGTGCATCTGTTGTCAAAAATACTCGAGTATTTGGTAAAACACTCGAGTATTTTCTGATACAAGTTTCCCAGAGATCACGAAATACTCTACTATTTTGTAAAATACTCTAGTATTCTGGGCTGCAAAATACTCTAGTATTTTGTGAAACACTAGAGTATTCTGGGCTGAAAAATACTCTAGTATTTTTTGAAATACTCAAGTATTCTGATCTGTAAACTACTCGAGTATTTTGTGAAATACTCAAGTATTCTGGGCAGTCTGATACACAGTTTCAGGAGATCGAAGAACTACTCGAGTATTGAAGCTACTACTCGAGTCTTTTTACTAAAATGTTGAGAAAACACCATTTTTAATCTAACCACTTCCACTTAAACCTAATGACACTTAAAGGGAATAATGTGATACTTCCTTAAATAAATCTCATCATTCTAAGCATGAAAATTGATTTATCTCATTGATGAATTCATTACATATTGTATATAATGAGATTAATGAATAATCTTAAGGGAATACTTGCATGCATTCATGCACCGTGAACGGTGATGAGTTATCGTTGTGTCATGTTCTTGGAACATGAGGAGGGCCTCTGGGAGTGCCAAATGTTACTGCTTGCTCGATGACACATTGAGGTGGACAATGTGGGCAGTATGTGGTATACTGTTGGTTTGATGGTTCAACGGTGTGTTGCACACAAGTGGTAAGGTTTACGTTTTGGCGACGTGACGTTCATCTGACATGGTGACGTTGTTTATCACCTCAGTTGTGTATCACAAGTGATAAGGTTTACGTCCTTAGGCGACGTGACGTTCATCAGATGTGGTGACATTTTTTATCACACCCGTTGTATGTTGAGAAGTGATAGGTTTACGTCCTTGGGCGACGTGACGTTCACCAGATCGTGTGACGTTTTTATCACTTCCGAGCAAGTATGCCATACGTTTGATAACGTATTATTTGTATTCTGGGAATACAATGGTGTTATGGAAGGACGTTCATCTGAGTGATTAGTTGAAGAATCTCAGGAATTAAGAGATGGGAAGCATGCATCATTCCACCTATTTGGAAAGAGAAATAAATGAAATGGCGGGTGCTCATGTTTATGCATTTCTATCATGATGGGTTCTTACTTGTGGATGTTAGGACTTTATTCTTATTTGATAATGCGAATGTATAAGCTTACCCCTGCCCTTAATAGGTTTTGACCAGGTACCTAGACTACCTAGAGATTAAAGGAATTGGATGACCCTTAAGTTCATGAAGTACTAAGTCATCATGGGATAGAGACTCTTTTGTACAACTCTGAGGACTCAACCAGATGAACGAAGGGATGAAGAACCAGTGACCAACTCTGGAACGTCTCTATTTTTGATAATGGAAACAATGTATATATTTTGAGAGATGTATCCAAGAGGAAACCTAGTTTTCATACCTTAATATAATTGTGGTACACATCGAATTTATATACCTGATTTTATGAGTCAATGAACTATTTTAATATATTCCGCTCACTCTGATTTTATCGTTCGGCACGAAGGAAGATTTGTTAAAGTTGATTTCCTGGGATGACCTAATAACAAAGTTATTTTTCGAAAGCTATTTTGTACTACAAAGGTTATCTCAAAAGGATTCTAAAATGTTCAGCAAATAATTACTCCTTCTACCGAATTTAGTTCCAATACATGGTTTAAATTTGAGTACCACATTCAAGGAAAAATTTTCATACTCGGACTTTTCCAACACGTTTCAATAATAAGTGAAATTCTTTTTAAGAAACGAGGGATGTTACAGGCGTTACGATCCAATTCATGATATTACTTTTAACACACCCCGATGAGAGAGGTGTATGCATCTCCAAGTCGCGATATTCTTCCGAGTAAAAGACCTCGGCTGCGAACAGTCTTTTACGTCACCACCAAGCCTCGGAAAAGAACGTTTGATCGACCCAAAAGGCTACCAACAGAGTCTCTATGACTCTTCCCGAGCTGGGGGGCTTATGTCGTGGACTGTACTCCGGTCTGACCTACCCCCATCTTAACCGACCGTATGTCGAACTCTTCGACATTTTACGGGCCACTGGATTACAGCTATGAACAGGCTACCAACAGCCTTATTTGACTAGCTACAGTCCCATCACCCTAGTTTTCCTCCTATAATCGGTTGGTTAACTACTCGGCTAACCCTTTAACTCGGCACAGTCTCAAATCGCCTTACCGAGCTAGGGGGCTTATGTATCGGACCTGACGCCAGTCCGATCGGTTCAATCTTATGTCGACCAGTTAGCACTAAGTTTATGAGCACCGACCATAAACTGGTCTTTTCCCAAGCGCATGCTCGGCTCACCTTTCAACTCGGCAAGGCTCAAATCACCTTACCGAGCTTGGGGGGCTTATGTTGTAGACCGAGAGTATATCCGACCGTCATCATCTTGGTTCGACCAGCTGTACGCTGGAACAAGGCATACAGACCAGCATGCGGTCGACGCATTCTACCGAGCCAACGGGCACTTAGGGGACGTTACAAGCTTACGAGATTAGGCTCAAGCACAGGATCTTCATCCTTATCGCTATCGCTATCACTAACAGTCTCAATTAGCTTAACAACTCCTCCTATATTCCCACGTTACTTGGTTTGATAACATGATAAGGATAAGAATTCATCATAAACGAGATTTACAAAGGCAACCTTATCAGGACCTTCACTAATCCAAATCAAACACTTCTCTTCACGGGCCACACCAGAAAGCCCAAGAACACACGTATCAGGTAATCCCCTATAAGAACCACCATGCTATGGGGGCTAAGGTATATTCTCATCCCTATTCTCAGGAACTATGTGTGGCTTGATTCCCTTTTCACTGGGGATACGTAGGACCGGGGTCACCCTCGGCAGCTACAACAACCATCAAACACATCGTGGTGTTCCATCAAAAAAGGAACACGACATGACGTATCGTTTAGCTTAGGGACAACTCAACCAAGCTAAACGACAACTCACTTACTTAGGAACCCAACACATTTAACAAAAATACTCTTTAAAACTCATCATTCGACATAATATTTAATTCGACGATATCACAATCAAGTAAGCAATTAAATTCATGATCACTAACAACATAATTAAAATCAATATAAACTATAATACAAGTTTAATTTCCAAAACAGTTTAATATTAAATAATTATTATCAATAACATTGAAATTAGTATCAATATAAAAATTAAAACACAACATAGAGAAATTCGAAAAGTATTAGGGATTTACCCTCAAATATGGTTTGAAGGCCGGTTCGGTCAAGCCGGTTCAAAGCATCGCGAAGAGGCTGGCCATGGTAATGATGACGACGATACCGGCGACAATGACGGGAACTGCAACAAACCCAAATCGAACAAGGAGAGAGAGACTCTCAAGCTTTGAGCCATCAACAACAAGCACAGCCGGGCCATGGAAGGCGAACCGTCCATGGGTGACGGCGGTGGCGGCGAGACCTCCAAGCAGTAGAAACTGTCGTGCTCGTGACTTCCACGGTGATGAGGTTTTGTGGTTGGCCACGAAGATCCGAGGAAGAAGAAGCGGAGAAAAGAGAGATGGGTTGGTGGTCGAAGGTGAGGCAGCGACAGAGGGAGGAGAGACTGTAGCGGAGAGAGAAACCGACGAGAGATGAGAGAGAGGAAGCGCCGGAGAGGGAGAGTGACGGTTTAGAGAGGAAGATAGAGAGACTGGGACGGTGGCCTCAGGAGAAGGAGAAAAATTTTGTGAAGATTGGCCATGGGGGAGAAAGAGTCGAAGGTTGAAGCTACAGCGGGGAGGGGGCGGCGACTGGGTTCTTTTAAAAGAAGGAAGAGTAGGGTTTCAACCCCAAAATCACACAAAACACATAGATCTTCTCCCTCTCTCTTGTTTTTTCTTGCTCAACACATACACACCCATAAATTACTTATTCTTTTATTTTAAAACCCAAAATATCAATAATCAATTTTAAACACTATACATTAATACTAAAATAAAAATCATAAAGTAAGAAACTTATAAATATTTTCAATAAAATATGTATGTCCATATGAAATATATAAAAAGTAAAGTAAAACATATAAAGTGTATTTTGATATAGGGTGACTATTTTAAATGTATTTACCTTAAACTATATATATATATATATAGAATATAGATAAAATATAGTTCCGTAAATACCATATGATATTTTAAGAAAATGACCAACACCTAAATGACTGATTTCAGGAAACAATTATTTAATTTAATAAAACTTATAATTATACTAAGGATTAAAATTAGGGATGTTACAATTCTCCCCCACTTAGGAAAATTTCGTCCTCGAAATTCCGTTCAATTCCGCCAAATGGAGAATCATCCCCAGGCGAAGGGTTTCACTACTACTAGTTCACTTTGCTTTAGTTCTACTCCCCCACTTGGAATCGGCATACTTCCTTTCTTAAGTACGCCACTAGGCTCTAGTACTCAATGAAGAGCATAAGTTATGGTTTGATTTTACCCTAACTCAAATCCTACAACTTATTTCCTATTTCTAGGCCCTAATCAAACACATACATCAATTAAACAGACATAAAACACATAGGCATCATACACAAGTCAAACATATGTAACAGTAATTCACAACAGCATATACTTCAAACACAAACATTACTCAATCCTTCCTAACCTAGTTCTTGTATGGCTATCCTAACTTAAAACTCAGCTTTTTACTGTATTTAAAAACCCTGACTTCTCAATTGACCAGAACCAGTAACACAATAGCATACCTGTGGATTAGCATATGCTTCCTATCAAAACAAAACAAAACAAAACAAACATATTCATTCATCATTTAATGACAAACATAAACATATAGTGCTACACAATTCCTAAGGTTCAATCTCCCTATTTGCGTAGTCCAAGAACTTCTATTTTGCATTAACTGAGGGTTTCAAAGGAGCTAGAGAAATTGCATAACGCAAATAGCTACTTTACAGAAATACATACATCCCACATTCATTACAACCATATGCCAATAAACAGAATCTATGAGATTTAAATCAACCAAAATTGTGTGTCAAAACCTTTGTTAAAATCAACTTCTATGCATGGAGAATTTAAAGTTCAATAAATATTACTCCCATGCTACAAAGTACTTACACATTTTGAAAATCAAAGTGGAGTACTAGGAAAACATTTATTTTGGAGTAAAGTCTTCGTAAAATATTTGATCATACAAATTACTTTGTACTTTAAAATCTTGATATCTTTCTTTTCAAATAATTTGTATGACCTTCTGAAAACAAGCTTGCAAATTAAATCATATCCTTCTGAAAAGAATCACCTTCATCTAACTTCATAAGAACTTAGATGAAGAAGCGTTCCATTATCCAGGATTAGCAAACTCAAAGAGAAAAGGAATATGTTTTTGGCTAGAAAATTTTTCTTTGATACCTCTTCATAAGTGAAAATAGTTACATTCCCTTTTTCTTCGAGTTTGGAAACTAAGTTTCATTCCAAATTGATTTATGTCGCGTGAAAAGGTTCCTATTTAATCGGCGCGTGGTTTGTTCAAAACCATTAGTTAATTCACCGCTCGATCATTTAGGAATCCCGAGTTCCTTTGATAACTTCTCAAATTTTATTATACGACCTAACACTCAATTTGGAAAAGATTTTCAATTCTATTTGAAACAGTGAGATTCATTCTAAATTCAGTTCCAAACATTGAAATTCATTTTAAATATTATCAAACTTAAACATCAAATGATTCCTTGCCTTAATACTATTATACTAGGGAATCAATTGGTCTCTTGATAGCAACATCGTTTCATAAAAAGTTTTCAAAGTAGTCTTTATACTTAAAACAGTTTCGACATTCACATTTTGGTCACCTTCACAACAATAGTAAATACCATCAAAATGCACAAATTATCATTTAGGCGAACACAAGACAACACATAGCATCATACATACATATATATATATATATCGAACATACGTCCTAGCTCTAATGAATCGCCAAGGGTTTTCAAGCACTTAATTGTTTAGACCTAAACCAACGCTATGTACTATCTGAGGGTTTCTTATTTTCTATTCTATGCACATAATTCTAGCAACTATCACAGCTAACTAGACGTCCTACACTAGCTAAAACTCTTATCTTAATACCAGACAACTCTTACTACACTTCCGCTGCGCAACTCTGATTCGAAAATGTCCACGTATACGAAGACCTATGACAAAGACTTCTAATCCTCCTAAATTTGGGATCTTCCTAAATTCCCAAAATACTCACCGAAACTTAAGGACAGGATGGTGATATCTCCCAATATATGTATACTTGAGGTGATCAGGCTCAAACATACACCATATTAGTGATAAAACCATTCTCGTCTTACTTAAGTTCGAATCACTCAACCTATTAGTTTTAAAACGTTGAAACCTTATTTTGTGTGTCACATTTAGAATTGGTTTACTTGGCACGAAACTAAAGATCGTTTCCTCCCGGTGGGGTAGCAACTTAGTGCTCTTGCCCGTTGGGGTATCGCTTCCTTACTCTCGTCGTTCATCCACTTTTAAATATGACTCATTGTTTTCCCCAAGGTTTCGGGTTTGAACAAAAAAAATAAGCTTCAAATAATTTAAGCAAATTCAAAGGAAATTTTGTAAATGCTAACCGCACTATACTCCGTAACTATTCCTATTATCATGCTTGCAATGATACTCAACTACACCTTAAAACAAACTCTAGTTCTAACTTTAAGCTACTCGCTTGGTGAGTAAGCTGCAGGAGTAATATGTTACTCCAATAGGCCGAGGAAAACTGCTCTGACACCAAAAATGTAACACCATACTTTATCTACCATTAACTGCCCATATATTAAATTAGTGTACTTAAAAAATCCTTTTTTAATTTATAAAAATCTGCCGTCAATCGGACGGAGTTTCCTTTGATTATTGGATTTTTCCAAAGTTTAGTTTAACCTGCTCACTTTCAAAAAAGCATATTCATATTCATCAGAGGCCAGCAGGGCCCAAAATAGAGTTCAGTCCATATATTACAACCTTTCCAGAAAAAGAAGTTTAAATCTCAAGACTTCTAATTTCCAAACATAAAATAAAAGAAAATACATCAAATGCCTCCCACAATACAAAGTATATGACCAAAAATAATGGTCTCCCCAAAAATACCCTACACTCCACATGATGGAATGTATTTCCTGCTTGGCCAGACTCGTGTATGCTCCTTCGGTACCTGTAAAAATATAACAAGAAGGGTAGCATTACACAGAACTTGGAAAGATAGCTTCTAAGAAGCATAGCAATAAACCAAGCCCTACTTACACCTTAACAATACAACAACCATGTACACATTCTTATTCCTATTTCATTTCCATTTTCCCTTAACATTTTCACTAATCCATTTCCCTTTCCATTTTTAATTCCGTTACCATTATCCATTATCTTTTCCATTTTCTTTTATTCATTTTTTTTTCATTATGCGTAACCTCAAGTCAGAGATCTACGCTTTCCTTTGGGTGTAACCTCAAATCAGAGATCAACACCTTTCAGTGTATACAACCGCAGGTCAGAGATCTGCATACACACCAAATTAGTTTGCAATGTATGCAACCACAGGTCAGATGATCTGCGTACACGCCACAATTTAATTACGATGAATGCAACCACAGGTCAAATGATCTGCATACACCCACACTTTATTTACGATGTTTGCAATTTATATACGATGTATGCAACCACAGGTCAGATGATCTGCATACATCCACAATTTATTTACGATGTATGCAACCACAGGTCAGATGATCTGCATACACCCACAATTTATTTACGATATATGCAACCACAGGTCAGATGATCTGCATACATCTTTCGCCCCTTTCCTTTTATTTTCCATTTTTCCTTGTTATTTCCCATTAATATTCACAAATGTGCATGTTTATCTTCCATTCTTGATCATCACATTCCAATTCCAATAAATATATAAATTTTACCAATTCCAAATGACTACACATATATCCATAAATAAGCATTCATCATCAATACTCATAACCATTCAACAAGTATTCACATATAAATTTCATATTCAATATCTAACTTCAATAACCATTTTCCAAGCATTTTTATCAAGTCTCATTTTATTTATTTAGTATCCTAATCACAAATATGCACCTTTAACATTTATTCACGTATATTCCCACTTAACACATAAGCACAACTTTGCACGTTTAGTGTAACACCCTCACAAATAATTAATTAAATTAAGATTTTATAAAAATTGGTACTTTAAAAAAAATTTTAAATTAAAATACGTAAGAATATTTTTCCGGAAAAACGGACAGAACTTCCTCTGTTTTTCGGACTTTCCCAAAATTTCTTGTTTGTACCTGTTCAGGCCAGAACATTTTAAAATATAAACAGGCACATTATATATTCGATTACATCAGTCCACTCATAAAATAATGAACGAGCACACTCCACGTGGTGGAGTGTTATTCTTGCTCGGCCTGAAATTGTGTCTGCTCAAACTTTGAACCTGTAAAAATGGTTGCAAGGGTGAGCTTTACACATGAAATAGAGAAGTAGTTTCTAACTAGGCATAATGACCTACCAAGTCAAACACAAATATTTCAAGTAGTTCAAAACGTAGCAAACTCAGACAAATCAAATTCATACACGTCTATAATCGTTTCTTTTGTTCTTCATTCTTATCATTTTTCTTAATATGCTTTCTGTCTCATTTTCTAATGCATTTCTCTTTTCATTTTCTCTTTTCTTTCTTTCATTTCCATTCTTTTTCCTTTTAGTGCCGATACGCCTTCACAGGCTCGCATCGGACTTCCATTTTCTTTTTAATCGACATGCCTTCACAGGCTCGCATCGATGCCGATACGCCTTCACAGGCTCGCATCGGGCTTTTATCTTTTACCTTTCTCTCTTTTTATTTTTCTTTTTCTTTTCCTCTTCCATATATTATATTAATTTTCGCACATTTCCACATTATATAATTATCATTCTCTTTTTGTGTCAACTTTTATTAATTCCACAATTTCCTTTAATCTTGTCATATTTTTCCAAATACACCATCAAACTAAAAGCCAATAAATAAATACGTGCTGCTTCCAATCATCACAATAAATTCACAAAATAATCTCATTCAATTCTCTACATTTATGCTCTTGTTCTAATTCATTTTATTCTTTCACTTATCAATTACGTACTTCAACACATAACTCACCAACATCAACCAAGGTTTCATATTTTTCAATTAAGTATTAATGACAGCATTGAACAATTAACATACACATTTAATCACAAACTTATTAGTGGTTTTATTTCCTTTATTCTCATTCTAGTTTACATCTCATACAAAAATACTCCTCTTTTATTTATTATCCAATTCATCATGCGATACACATTTAGCGCACTAATATCACAATTCAACCAGAGTTCATGTTCTTCAATAAAACATACATGATAACATATAGCATTTAGCATGCATATTCATTCACGAGTATCAATTTATAGCTCATTTCATTTATTTTTCTACTTTATATTTAATCTAAATTAATTAACCGAATAATCAGTCACAAGCATACCCACATATTCTTAGCAAGTATTATAAACTAATCAGAAAATACTCTCTAAAGCAAGGTAAAACACTCCTTACCTTGAGTTTCCATAGACATGTTTCTTTTCGCACAAGGATGCTCAAACGTGACGCGATTCGTTTCTCGCATCGCGACTGGTCCTAAAGTCCTTCGTCGTCTAACCATGCCATACAAAACAATAACAATCCACTTTGAAATCACACTAAAATAGACACTTTAAAGCTTTGCACACTTGGACTAAAATAAACTAAATATGAAATATCGAAACATGACAAGTATTGTATTTGATTTCAAATCATAAAACAGAATACGTTAACTTATTGTATTTTGGTTTAAAGTATTGTATCTTGAATATGTTTCCAAGATCATAAAATTATTTGATTCAAGTTCATAGAATCAATTCCATGCCCTTTTCATTAAAAATAGTATATCTTCGTTTGAAAAACACGCTAACTTTCGAAACCAACAAAAGTATCATAATAGATTGAAACCGCGTACCTTTAGCTATTAAGAACTATTAATTCTGAATTAACAAGAGAGTCTTCTTTGTTCAAAATGAGCGAAATCACATTTTCCAAATCCAAATTAGTTACACCCTCCTTTAATTTAGAATTAAAGTTCAAGGTTTAACCCGAACTAACGTATGCCGAATATATCGAATTCCTAATTGATTAGAGCATGGTTTAGTTCTACAATAGTACTAACCAACCAACTGCAACTTAATTAATTAGGGACCCGTTACATTTAACAAAATACTCTTAAAACTAATTGTTCAACATAACAGTTAATTCAGCGTCAAAACAAATCAAAGTAGCTAATTAAAAACCATTATCATTAATAATGTAATTAAAATAAACATAACCATAATACCAAAAACAACTTAATGTTATAATTATCACTAATTAATATTAAAAATCAGTTTTATTATCAGTATTAGAATCATCGTTATTATTAAAACATAACACAGAGCAAAGAAAAAGGTAATAGGGATTTACCCTCAAAATCCGATTTTGAGTAGCAGAGCAACCCCAAACAGGTTCAGTTCAGACCCATTCCAATCACCTTGACCCAATCACATGGTAGCAGCATCAAGGACAAGCAAATGGTGCAAGGACCAAGGCTGGTGACAGCTTCATGGTGACCGTGGCGGCGGTTCAGTTCGCACCTGGAGGAGAACGACACCGAGAGCTTCGATCCAGGTGACTGCGGCGCTCCTAGTTTGCGATTTGCAAAGCCCCCCATCATGGCGGTTCGCGACTGAGGTTCAACGGGGGTCGCGGATTCGGCGACGACACGGCCCTAGGAGAGCGAACGAGAGAGAGAGCGCAACCGAGAGATAAAACGCACGAACTAGAGAGGGGAAAGAGATGTTGGCGGCGTCCTCCATGGCCGCAGCGACGACCACGAGCGACGGCGGTTCTTCCTTCGCCAGGAGGGAGTCTCTATTCGTGATTGGTTTGAGAAGGAGCGCGCTCGCGCGCGTACCAGCAACGAGAAAGAGATGAAGGCAGTGATGGTGTATGGTGGCGCGAGTGGCGGCTGGAACGGGGCCGACGGACGGAGGAGCGGACGGAGGAAAGAGAGAACACGGGGGAGAGAGAGACATTGAGAGGGAGGGTGGAGGCTCATGTAGGAGAAGAAGGAAATCGGGTTTCCTCCTTATGCACAATACACACACACACGTACAACCCCTTCTTCTTCTTCTTCTTCTTCTTCTTTTTTTTTAAACATAAAATTTTATTTATTAATTTATTAGTTATAGTAAATATATTTTTAAGAATCAAATATTTGAAAATACTAAACATAATTCTTTGTTGAATATATAAAAGTTAAGTGAAGTGTTCAAAATGTTTAGCATTATTAAAATATGATAATTTTTCTTTAAAAGAATTCACTTTAAATATAATTAAATACTCTTCGTAGTTAAAATAACGTATTTTATAAAAATACCCAAAACTGAAATGATAAATTCCAGGAAACAATTATTTAATTCAATAAAACTTATAAATTATAAGGTTAAAGAAATCATGGTCTTCCAACTCCGATATTTCCTAGCACTTTAGTAATACTAAAAGGGACCTTAATTTGTTATTCCTAACTTCATTATTGTAATTATTTCTATTCCAATCTATTATTATTATAATTATAATTATAATTATATTATGGCCAAAATTTTGGATGTTACAATTCTCCCCCACTTAGGAGAATTTCGTCCCCGAAATTCCGATTGGTTCAAGTGAATGGAGGTCCATCACTTCAAAAAGGCCTTCTGACCACTCCCCCACTTATGATGTTCCTAAATCACTACTCTTGGGTGCTTCTCAGGTCTATTAGCGACTCCATCAGTCCAAAGTTTGCTTCACGCTTATACCTCCTTGGAAAGAGCCGACATAGTACTATTCATCGAAGATCGAACAGGTAGGAATTAATACAGAAACCTACTATGGGAAGATCAAGGTTCGCTGATTCGCGAATTCTTGACGTTTGTCCCAACAACTGAGACAAACACAACTATAAACAAGCTCCACATGTAGCACGAGGGTCTTGGTTAACTTGCAAGTTGAGAGGTTCACTCCATGCCGATGTCGAACTCCACGAGTTTGCTAAACTCTTCGCAAGGAATAGAATAGCTAATCTAGTTAGAGAGTGTGGGGTAAAACCATCAATGACAATTTAATCGGCTCAAGGATTGTCAATTTGACAATAGAACAATAATATTGGATAACAGTGAGCGGGATTAAGATTCTCTTGGATGGCAACACCATTCTAGGTAGGATAGGAGATTTTGCTAACTACAAATTAGAGAGACTCAATACGATGAGCTCATAAAATGTTACTCCAATCTAATGATAAGACAATCCAAAACATTGTCACGTGATAAGTTTTAGTATTTAACAAGAAATAGGGGACGAGGTTTCAAAAGTTTCTACCGGCGTTGTATGTGAGTTCTATCTAGAATAAGCATGGCCATTCGATCGTAGATCACACTAACATGATTTTCTGACAATTGGCATGATTCAACTTGGCACGTAGGTATTCAAGCACTGCGAGAGATAATTTAGTGTCTATGATCGCCACTAAACAATTGGAATCGAACCGTTACCGAACAATCAAACTTCTTGACATAAAAGGAATATGAAGGATCATAAAACAAAATAGATTCAGATATCGACTTATCAAGTCATAAGTGTATGATTCCTTCATGAACCGATACATGATTAAAGAAAGGACTAACAATTCTCTATTTATGTTTGAACCACAAGGAATCTCGCCCTTTAAGAATGAAAATTCGATCGTCAATGACAATGGAGAAATTCTATTAGATACCAAAAGGTCTTGGTGTATGTACGATCCAATCCATGCAAAGATAAGAATAGGGAAATTTTTGTTTTGAATTCAAGCGTTTGCAAAGAACTAGGAACGATGGATACAATGTACTCAAGAAGTTGTACATTAACGAGTGAACCACAAAATGATAAAATCTATTCATAGTCAATTGATATTTAGAGCTAGATGAAATCTAATTTCTAAAATTAATATCTAAGATGCCAATATGCTTTCCAAGTGTCACAATATAACAAATAGGGAAATTGGATCTGAACTCTTCATGAAATTTGAAACAGACACTAAGAAATCAATTAGAGATTAAGAGATGTTGTACTAAGTCCAATAAATTCTAATCCCTAATCTATCTAACTTAGTCATCTTACTATCTATTGGTTACTCGCTTGGTGAGTAACCCATTGGAGTTGTGAGTCCAAACTCCAAGGCCGAGGAAAAACTGCTCTGATACCATAATGTAACACCCTCACAAATAATTAATTAAATTAAGATTTTATAAAAATTGGTACTTTAAATTTTTTTTTAAATTAAAATACGTAAGAATATTTTTCCGGAAAAACGGACAGAACTTCCTCTGTTTTTCGGACTTTCCCAAAATTTCCTGTTTGTACCTGTTCAGGCCAGAACATTTTAAAATATAAACAGGCACATTATATATTCGATTATATCCTAATGTCCTTACCAATACAAGTTTCGGGCGCACACCTACTACATATTTTAAATTACAGAAATAACAGTTTATCACATCAGTCCACTCATAAAATAATGAACGAGCACACTCCACGTGGTGAAGTGTTATTCTTGCTCGGCCTGAAATTGTGTCTGCTCAAACTTTGAACCTGTAAAAATGGTTGCAAGGGTGAGCTTTACACATGAAATAGAGAAGTAGTTTCTAACTAGGCATAATGACCTACCAAGTCAAACACAAATATTTCAAGTAGTTCAAAACGTAGCAAACTCAGACAAATCAAATTCATACACGTCTATAATCGTTTCTTTTGTTCTTCATTCTTATCATTTTTCTTAATATGCTTTCTGTCTCATTTTCTAATGCATTTCTCTTTTCATTTTCTCTTTTCTTTCTTTCATTTCCATTCTTTTTCCTTTTAGTGCCGATACGCCTTCACAGGCTCGCATCGATGCCGATACGCCTTCACAGGCTCGCATCGGGCTTTTATCTTTTACCTTTCTCTCTTTTTCTTTTTCTTTTTATTTTTCTCTTCCATATATTATATTAATTTTCGCACATTTCCACATTATATAATTATCATTCTCTTTTTGTGTCAACTTTTATTAATTCCACAATTTCCTTTAATCTTGTCATATTTTTCCAAATACACCATCAAACTAAAAGCCAATAAATAAATACGTGCTGCTTCCAATCATCACAATAAATTCACAAAATAATCACATTCAATTCTCTACATTTATGCTCTTGTTTTAATTCATTTTATTCTTTCACTTATCAATTACGTACTTCAACACATAACTCACCAACATCAACCAAGGTTTCATATTTTTCAATTAAGTATTCATGACAGCATTGAACAATTAACTTACACATTTAATCACAAACTTATTAGTGGTTTTGTTTCCTTTATTCTCATTCTAGTTTACATCTCATACAAAAATACTCCTCTTTTATTTATTATCCAATTCATCATGCGATACACATTTAGCACACTAATATCACAATTCAACCAGAGTTCATGTTCTTCAATAAAACATACATGATAACATATAGCATTTAGCATGCATATTCATTCACGAGTATCAATTTATAGCTCATTTCATTTATTTTTCTACTTTATATTTAATCTAAATTAATTAACCGAATAATCAGTCACAAGCATACCCACATATTCTTAGCAAGTATTATAAACTAATCAGAAAATACTCTCTAAAGCAACGTAAAACACCCCTTACCTTGCGTTTCCATAGACATGTTTCTTTTAGCACAAGGATGCTCAAACGTGACGCGATTCGTTTCTCGCATCGCGACTGGTCCTAAAGTCCTTCGTCTTCTAACCATGCCATACAAAACAATAACAATCCACTTTGAAATCACACTAAAATAGACACTTTAAAGCTTTGCACACTTGGACTAAAATAAACTAAATATGAAATATCGAAACATGACAAGTATTGTATTTGATTCCAAATCATAAAACAGAATACATTAACTTATTGTATTTTGGTTTAAAGTATTGTATCTTGAATATGTTTCCAAGACCATAAAATTATTTGATTCAAGTTCATAGAATCAAGTCCATGCCCTTTTCATTTAAAATAGTATATCTTCGTTTGAAAAACACGCTAACTTTCGAAACCAACAAAAGTATCATAATAGTACCAACCAACCAACTGCAACTTAATTAATTAGGGACCCGTTACATTTAACAAAATACTCTTAAAACTAATTGTTCGACATAACAGTTAATTCAGCGTCAAAACAAATCAAAGTAGCTAATTAAAAACCATTATAATTAATAATGTAATTAAAATAAACATAACCTTAATACCAAAAACAACTTAATGTTATAATTATCACTAATTAATATTAAAAATCAGTTTTATTATCAGTATTAGAATCATCGTTATTATTAAAACATAACACAGAGCAAAGAAAAAGGTAATTGGGATTTACCCACAAAATCCGATTTTGAGTAGCATAGCAACCCCAAACAGGTTCAGTTCAGACCCATTCCAATCACCTTGACCCAATCACATGGTAGCAGCATCAAGGACAAGCAAATGGTGCAAGGACCAAGGCTGGTGACAGCTTCATGGTGACCGTGGCGGCGGTTCAGTTCGCACCGGGATGAGAACCACACCGAGAGCTTCGATCCCGGTGACGGCGGTGCTCCTAGTTTGCGATTCGCAAAGTCCCCCATCATGGCGGTTCGCGACTGAGGTTCAACGGGGGTCGCGGATTCGGCGACGACACGACCCTAGGAGAGCGAACGAGAGAGAGAGCGCGGCCGAGAGATAAAACGCACGAACTGGAAAGGGGAAAGAGATGTTGGCGGCGTCCTCCATGGCCGCAGCGACGACCACGAGCGATGACGGTTCTTCCTTCGCCAGGAGGGAGTCGCTATTCGTGATTGGTTTGAGAAGGAGCGCGCTCGCGCGCATACCACCAAGGAGAAAGAGATGAAGGCAGTGATGGTGTATGGTGGCGCGAGTGGCGGCTCGAACGGGGCCGACGGACGGAGGAGAGAGAGAACACGGGGGAGAGAGAGACATTGAGAGGGAGGGTGGTGGCTCATGTAGGAGAAGAAGGAAATAGGGTTTCCTCCTTATGCACAATACACACACACGTACAACCCCTTCTTCTTCTTCTTCTTTTTTTTTTAAACATATAATTTTATTTATTAATTTTTTAGTTATAGTAAATATATTTGTAAGAATCAAATATTTGAAAATACTAAACATAATTCATTGTTGAATATATAAAAGTTAAGTGAAGTGTTCAAAATGTTTAGCATTATTAAAATATGATAATTTTTCTTTAAAAGAATTCACTTTAAATATAATTAAATACTCTTCGTAGTTAACATAACGTATTTTATAAAAATACCCAACACTTAAATGATAAATTCCAGGAAACAATTATTTAATTCAATAAAACTTATAATTTATAACGTTAAAGAAATCATGGTGTTCCAACTCTGATATTTCCTAACACTTTAGTAATACTAAAAGGGACCTTAATTTGTTATTCCTAACTTCATTATTGTAATTATTGCTATTCCAATCTATTACTATTATAATTATAATTATAATTATATTATGGCCAAAATTTGGGATGTTACATTTATCATTTAGTTCACATAATCAATTCTCGCGATTATCAGACATTTAAGTCGACATACTCAGGTATGTCTCAGAGTACCATAATAAGTCAGCTCCCTAGGGTTCTTCACTTCCTACTTTTATAACACACATAAAGAGGGTTTACTTTCCAAATTTATTAACTACACCCAGCAACCACTATAACATCCTTAGAATCTATGTCCCAAATAAAGGTAATACAACCCCTCTTACCTGTAACTGCTTTAACTCTTAGTTTTTCATAAACACACTCCTTTTCGTATACCAATTCTCGAACAGGTCGTGGCCCTTTGCTATCGCTCGCGTTGTCCTAAAGCTCCTTCATAGTCTAACTATATTATTAAATCATTTAGCAATCATTTTAATGCACCAAAAGCGACTCAATGTGAAATCACAATAATTAATATATTTCAAAGTAAAGTATTTCGTAAGTTTTCCCAAATCACAAAATCATTTAATTATAATTTACGAACCAAATTAACATAGGATTTCAAATTATAATCATTGTCTTCTAAATAAAATAGTATAGCTTTTATTGAAAATACATTTACTTTCGAAACTAACATAATCACCAAAAATTCATTAAAGTTACTTAGTTTTAGTTTCAAGCCACAAAATCAAATGTTGTTACTTGACACTATTAATTCCGAACTAAAAAGAAGTGTGCTTGATTCAAAAATAAGTCCACATCACCATTATGACATTGAAACAATTACACTTCTCTTCAGTTTGAAATTAATGTTCAATGTTTTAACTCGAATTAATATTATGTCGAGTATATCATATTCTTAATTAACTGAAGTATCGTTTAGCTTAGGGACAACTCAACCAAGCTAAACGACAGCTCACTTACTTAGGAACCCAACACATTTAACAAAAATACTCTTTAAAACTCATCATTCGACATAATATTTAATTCGACGTTATCACAATCAAGTAAGCAATTAAATTCATGATCACTAACAACATAATTAAAATCAATATAAACTATAATACAAGTTTAATTTCCAAATCAGTTTAATATTAAATAATTATTATCAATAACATTGAAATTAGTATTAATATAAAAATTAAAACACAACATAGAGTAATTCGAAAAGTATTAGGGATTTATCCTCAAATATGGTTTGAAGGCCGGTTCGGTCAAGCCGGTTCAAAGCATAGCGAAGAGGCTTGCCATGGTACTGATGACGACGATACCGGCGACAATGACGGGAACGACAACAAACCCAAATCGAACAAGGAGAGAGAGACTCTCAAGCTTTGAGCCATCAACAACAAGCACAGCCGGGCCATGGAAGGCGAATCGTCCATGGGTGACGGCGGTGGCGGTGAGACCTCCAAGCAGCAGCAGCAGCCGTGCTCGTGACTTCCACGATGATTGGTTGGCCACGAAGATCTGAGGAAGAAGAAGCGGAGAAAAGAGAGATGGGTGCTGCGATGGCTGGTGGTGGTCGAAGGTGAGGCAGCGACGGAGGGAGGAGACACCTTGGCGGAGAGAGAAACCGACGAGAGAGGAGAGAGAGGAAGCGCTGGAGAGGGAGAGTGACGGTTTAGAGAGGAAGATAGAGAGACTGGGACGGTGGCCTCAGGAGAAGGAGAAATTTTTTGTGAAGATTGGCCATGGAGGAGAAAGAGTCGAAGGTTGAAGCTACAGGGGGGAAGGGGCGGCGGCTGGGTTCTTTGAAAAGAAGGAAGAGCAGGGTTTCATCCCCAAAATCACACACAACACACAGATCTTCTCCCTCTCTCTCTTTTTTTTTCTTGCTCAACACATACACAACCATAAATTACTTATTCTTTTATTTTAAAACCCAAAATATCAATAATCAATTTTAAACACTATACTTTAATACTAAAATAAAAATCATAAAGTAAGAAACTTATAAATATTTTCAATAAAATATATATGTCCATATGAAATACATAAAAAGTAAAGTAAAACATATAAAGTGTATTTTGATATAGGGTGACTATTTTAAATGAATTTACCTTAAACTATATATATATATATATATATATATAGATTATAGATAAAATATAGTTCCATAAATACCATATGATATTTTAAGAAAATGACCAACACCTAAATGACTGATTTCAGGAAACAATTATTTAATTTAATAAAACTTATAATTATACTAAGGATTAAAATTAGGGATGTTACAATTAGGATTTAATAAATTGGATAATAAATAGTAATTTCATAAGAGGAATCTAGGAATTACTATTTTCTGAATTTGTTCTTGATTTGAATGAAAAATATTGATTTATAATAAATAAGTGAATATACAATGAAACTAAGTTCCTAACCAAGTTCTTCCATTTAATTTCTCTTTTATTTTATTTTCAGCATATAATTCTTCTTTTTAATTTATTTATTTAATTCTGAATTTTGCATTTTAATAGATTTTATTCTAGATTTTACCTTAGGTAGAGATAGATTGAACAATTCTGAGTCCTTGTGGGTACGATATCCGGTCTTAACCGACTTTATTACTATCTGATCTAGTATACTTGCTAGAGAGTGAACAAGCTCCCCCTGAAAATTTGGACTTAAACATAATATCAGAGGAAAAAAATATTATTGCCACCATAATCCAGAATTAAAGTGCAAATCGGCGGAGAGTACTATGGTTTCTTCGTTGGAGGATATAGGGACAATATAATGGGCTATCAAGCGGGATACATGCATAGGGTAAGGAAGCCACCTAGGATGTTTAGAGCTGGCTACAGATAACATCCTATCTAAGAGTACCCTACTCCAATTTAGCTTCTCGTGGGTGAGTATGGCATCTAAGAGACGGAGTTCATCATTGGTGGCTTTGGCATAGTTGGTTGAAGTTTGTGGGACTATTTGGTGGGCGATAATATAATGCAACACCCGAGATTGAACAGTCATCAGTTTGGCATGTTTAGGTCCTTCGTTCCACATACGACCGGGGCGAAGCAGATTTTGAAAAATTAAATCAGCATTTGCTTTTAAATTGTTTTCCCCGTGTCGTGTGAGACCGAAAATGGAAGTCAAGACTCTAGGTTTAATAATAAAAATTGTGCCTTCAACCAATGTCTCAAACTTATCATTGTTCAATCTCAAGTTTTCATAAAATTGTCACACTAACCTAGGGTATATAGGGCCATTAAATTCTAAAAAGGTAATAAGTTTATGCTCCCTAAGGTTTCAATGAATGAGAATCCCTTACTTTGTAGGTAGCTCGAATTAATCAACCTTTGCACTCCAAAGCTACGGTTTGAGAATAGGGCAATCCGGTGCTCACACTGTGAGGCATGCAAATTGTTCGGGATGTCCTCATCTGAAGATGAAGCCTGCCTTACCCACTTCCCATGTCTAGAAGAAGATGCCATTATAGAAGAAAGTTGAGAAATTTGAGTTTTTGGAAGTTAGCGTTTTGAAAGGGGGTTACGGATTTGACAGTGAAAAAAGTTGAAATCGAGTGAAATAATGTTGGAAATGAGTTCAGAAGATGTTGTTCTAATGAATTTTGGCAAAAATTTGAGTGAAAAGGAGTTCGTATGAGAGAGAAGAGAGTAAGAGGGTTCGAAAAAATGAGTGCAGAAAAACACAGGATTATGTTATATCTGATACGAAAGACTCGAGTCTTTTGAAAAATACTCGAGTAGTTCGTAAAAACCGCTCGAGTCTTTTATAAAACACTCGAGTCTTTTATAAAACACTCGAGTCTTCCGAGACTCATGCACCAAAAATTGAGCCAATTCGTGCTGGTGCACAGGCAACATAGTCAACACTCAAGTGTTGTTGAAATACTCGAGTGTTGCCTGAGAGCAAAAATTTTCAGAGTTTCAAAGACTCGAGTCTTTTGAAAAATACTCGAGTCTTTTCATCAGATATGTTTCAAAAACTTTTTCAATTAATCCTGAATTAAAATTGATTTAAAATACTCGAGTACTACTCGAGTGTTTTTAGCATATACGAAATTTTAACACATTTTTGAACACTCTTGCACATTTTTAACAACAAAAACACAAAACTGACTTGGAAACCAATTAAGTCATATAATGCAAAATATCACAAAGAACAAGTTCGACTAAGAATCATAAAAAATTTTAATACGACAATTGTGGTGATTTTTCTTCAACAAAAACAAATCAATTAGCTTATGCTTGATTCATCCAAAATACCAAGTTCCCTCCTTATATGATAGAAGGTATCCCTAGGCAAAGGTTTTGTAAAAATGTCCGCTTATTGATTTTCAGTGCTTACAAATTCCATTGTGCAATCACCTTTTTGCACATGATCTCTTAGAAAATGATGTCTTATTTCAATATGCTTTGTTCTTGAATGATAAACCGGATTCTTAGTTAAGTTGATGGCACTCGTGTTATCGCATTTAATAGGAACATTTTCAAGTTTTAAACCAAAATCTGATAGTTGTTGTTTCAACTGTGGGTGTTTTAACTGTGGGAAACCTGGTCATTGTTCTCGTGATTGCAAGGAACCACCAAAGAGCAACCCAAAAGGATCTGCAGATAAGCCGGTGATTCAAGGACGGGTTTTCACTCTTAGTGGTTTTGAAGCAAATTAGACTCTAGAACTCGTGCAAGGTAATTATTTGCTTATGACCAACCTTGTAGAATTTTATTCGATTCAGGAGCCACTCATTCATTTGTTTCTTTTGAATGTGTGAATCGTTTAAAATTGTCTGTGTCTGATTCACCCTATTGCCTTAGGGTAGAAAACCCTACCAATCCTCCTGTGATTGCTTCAAGGATATACCTTAATTGTAGAGTTAAGGTACTAGACCGAGTATCTCGGGTAGATCTGATTTGTCTACCTTTGTCCCAATTAGATGTGATCTTGGGTATGGATTGGAATATTAGTAACCAAGTGATTACTGATTGTGATAAAAATACAAATTTGTATAAGAACCCAATTCCAGAGAAGTATCTTTGTTTTTTCTCCGCCTTTGGGTCGGATGAAGAAGAGAAGGTTGTGGGGGAGATTTCGGTTGTTCAGGATTTTCCTAAAGTTTTTCCTGAAGAGATGCCGGGACTGCCACCCAAGAGGGAGATTGAGTTTCGAATTGAATTGATTCTCAGAACTGGTCCCATTTCTAATGCTCCTTATAGAATGGCACCACTTGAGATGGTTGAGTTGAATAAGTAGATAGAGGAGTTATTATAGAAACAACTCATTAGACCAAGTGTATCACCGTGGGGAGCTCCAGTGTTGTTTGTTAAAATGAAGGATGGGAGCTTGAGAATGTGTGTGGATTACAGGCAGTTGAACAAAGTGACCATTAAGAATAAGGTCAGAGGAGCTTTTGTGTTCTCTAAGATAGATCTGAGATCTGGGCATCATCAGATCAGAATTAAGGAGGAAGATGTCCCTAAAACCAAATTTTGGTCGCGATATGGACATTATGAGTATGTTGTAATGCCATTCGGATTGACTAATGCACCAGCTGTTTTCATGGATTATATGAATCAGATTTTTAGACCATATCTGGATTCATTTGTGGTGGTATTAATTGATGATATTCTGATATATTCTAAGAATTTGGAAGAGCATGCTTAACATCTCCGGATAGTGTTGAAGATTCTGAAGGAGAAGCAGCTCTATGCCAAATTTTCCAAGTGTGAGTTTTGGTTAAGGGAAGTTAAGTTTTTGGGACATGTAATGTCAATGGAAGATACAACTGTGGACCCAGCTAAAGTTGATTCAGTTCTACAGTGGGTTTAGCCTAAGTCAGTTACTGAGGTCCAAAGTTTCTTAGGACTGGCAGGCTATTATCGGAGATTTATTGAAGGATTCTCCAAGATCGCACTACCTCTCACCAAGTTGACTCGGAAAGATCAACCATTCATATGGGATGAGAAGTGCAAGAAAAGCTTTCTGATGCTGAAGGAAAGATTAACATCCTCACCAGTGTTAATCTTACCTGACCCTCACAAGGAGTATGAAGTGTATTGTGATGCATCAAAGCAAGGGCTTAGAAGTGTGTTGATGCAAGAAGGAAAGGTTGTGGCGTATGCATCTCGTCAATTGAAAATTCACGAGGTGAATTATCCCACCCATGATTTGGAGCTTACTGCAATAGTTTTTGCTTTGAAGATATGGATACATCATCTCTATGGCACTACATTCAGAGTGTTTAGTGACCATAAGAGTTTGAAGTATTTGTTCGATCAGAAGGAATTGAATATGAGGCAGCATCGATGGATGGAGTTTTTCAAAGATTATGATTTTGAACTTCGTTATCATCCTGGTAATGCCAACGTTGTGGCAGACGCTTTGAGTCGGAAAGCGAATAATGTAAGCTCGATGATGATTACAGAAGCAACCTTGATTGAAGAATTTCGGGATTTGAGTCTGGTGATGCAAGTGGAACCAACCTATATTAAGATGGGTATGTTGCAAATCTCAAAAGAATTCATGGCTAGAATTCGTGAATTGCAACGAGAAGACAATGAGTTAAAAGAGAAAATGGAGTTGATGATCGGAGGAAAGGAGCCTAATTTCTCAGAAGGGTTGGATGGAATTCTTCGTTTTAAAACGAGAATTTGCATACCAAAGAATTTGGGAAGTTAGGAGGTTAATCTTGGATGAATCACATGAGAGTCAGATAAGTATTCATCCAGGATCAACTAAGATGTATCGGGACTTGAAGAGCATGTTTTGGTGGTAAGGTCTCAAGAGGCATGTTGCGAATTATGTGGCGTCATGTTTAGTTTTCCAGAAGGTTAAGGCAGAACACCAGAAACCTGGAGGGAAGTTGCAACCCTTGGATATCCCTCAGTGGAAGTGGGATAGTATCTCAATGGATTTTGTAATAGGATTGCCAAGGACAGGTGCGAACCATGATGCAATCTGGGTGATTGTAGATCGTTTGACTAAGTCGGCGCATGTCATTCCGGTGAATATGCGCTATTCTTTGGAAAAGCTTACCCAACTTTACATCAAGGAAGTTTTACGATTGCATGAGATACCTTCTAGTATCATTTCGGATCGTGATCCAAGGTTCATGTCGAGGTTTTGGCTCAGTTTACATCAAGCTCTGGGGAAAAGACTCAAGATGAGTTCAGCTTATCATCCTCAGACTGATGGGTAGACAAAAAGAACCATTCAATCATTGGGTAGACATTCTTTGTGCATAGGAGGAACAAGGAAGTTGGGATCAAATTTTGCCACTCGCTGAATTCACATAAAATAATCGATATCATACAAGCATCGGTATGGCACGTTCGAAGCTTTGTATGGAAGAAAGTGTCAAACCCTGCTATGCTGGTTCCAAGTGGGGGAGAACCTGCAGCTTGGTCCTAATGTTGTGCAGCAGACGACTGAAAAGATTCGGATGATCCAAGAGAAGATCAAGGCAGCACAGAGTCGTCAAAAAAGTTATGCAGATCAGAGAAGACGACCTTTAGAGTTTTCTGGGGGCGACCATGTGTTCCTTAGGATTGTGCCGATGAAAGGAGTGAGTAGAGCCTTGAAATCTCAAAAGCATTCACCTAAGTTTATAGGTCCCTACCAAATCCTTAAGCGTGTAGGCCCTGTACCTTATCAAATAGCTTTACCGCCATCCTTAGCGAATCTACACAATGTTTTTCATGTGTCCCAATTGAAAAAGTATGTGCATGACCCAACCACAATCCTTCAGATTCGTCCTAATAATCTAACCCTACGAGTGTGACACCCTTCCGTATTACCCAAGTATAATATAGTACTTAAAGCTATTATATTGGATAATATATGGACTTGTGAGTGTTAAGAAAATATGTAAATAAAATTTTTCTTTTTAAAGCGGGTGCACAAATCAACACTTGGAGTTCTTGGAGAATAAACTCTAAAGCATTTCAAAACAGTTGTATCGAATTCGGCGATTTCTAAAACCTTTTCAAAAGTTGGGTAACATTCGTCTTTTGAAATCGTATTTATATCATAGAACACAACTGAAGCTACCCTTGCTTTATTTGATAAAACTGATACCATCGAATAGTTTTCACAGCCGAACTCTCAAATAGATTAAATCAGAGTAAGCGGAAATTATCGGACTATGCCATGGATAGGAATATAAATATAGATTTTATATATAGGAAAGTCATAAGTACATAGCCCAACATCAGAGTCTCCAAGTTCCAAAATATACAAGTCCATCAACAGATCTACATGGCAGTGTAACCAAAACCCTAGAGTACTCCAAAAGTATATCTACAACATATATACATAACCAAAATATAACTCTAATGGTGGTCACGTAGATCTGGCAGCATCAGATGTAGTAGTAGTGATAGCAGTAGTCTCCAAGAAGCAAAAGTAGTAAGGTAGTAGCATCATCATCAACACAGCAGCAGCAAGATCTCCTCCATAGCATCCACTCACCGGATCCTCTGATCCTCATCACATACCATATGCACATACCTAGGGATCATCGTCCCTCCAATCACTCCCAGTAGAATGCACGACAGGCTCGCTCCCACTCTCGTCCTCTACCGGATCCTCCTCGATCTCATCCGAGGGAGAGTGTACCCTACCACTGGGTACCGGGTCAGGTGATGGTGAAACCCTGACTGGGCTCCTCGGATCAGAAGGGGGAGTCTCCTCGCGGACGACTCTCGAAGTAAAAGGGTGAGAGCGGGTAGGTCGAAAATGAAAACTGTGATAAGAGCGAGCTGGTCGCATGGGAGGTGGTCCATGGTAAGTATAAAACGGGGGTACGTGCATAGTGTATATGATGGGAATCCTAAATCTACGAGGACGGAATCGCATCAGCGGGTTCGGGTGGTAGAAGGTAGTCTCTACCTCTCCCTCGAACACCGCACGATGGTCCTCATAGATCCATGTGCCACTAGGAAGTGGCCGGATCTCGATGCAAGCAATGTAACGAGACATCACCTACAAGGGCATAGGGGTAAGCAATTCTATACAATCAGCAGAGAATAAATTGTGCAACATAAGTATAAAGTCTACCAATATGTATATGTACATATGCAACAAGGAGCAACAATCACATTTAACATTTAGCAGTTAGTTAATGCACATAGGATGCTCATACTTGTTTCATTTGTCACATTTAATTTGAATGAGTGGCATGATGCATGAATTTAGCTCTCAAGCCTATCTCCATCATTCTATGTCACTCTCTGACGTCCATCCCTGACAACCCAGCACTCAGCAGTGCGTTGTGTTCCTAGGTATACAACAATTCGTACATTCACCTAGAATGTACACGACAAGCTTGGAATCCATGCCACCTGAGCATATCCCGTCATCCAAACGGACCGTCATCCAAACGGTATAACCATATCGGCATCCACTCAGCCGACCACGTCAACGACGTGTCATCAAGCAAGCGTATTGGCACTCCCAGAGGCCCTCCACATGTTTACCAAAAACATGATATACGTCCTACCATCCAAACTCCAGAATGAATGCACTTTATTCTTTAGACTTAAAGGAAGTTGATTAATATTTTACAGGCCACCTAGGCTTATTTCATTATAAAAAAAAAGGACCGTCACCAAACGGTATACTCATATTAATCACTTTCCTTCATGTCTAGTTCCCTTGGATTATTGTTATTAATTCCTTAACTTAAATGAGTCAGAATTGAAAATGTATCTTTCAGGTTCTGGCAATTTACTCGAGTAAAATTCAGTACACTCGAGTGTTCATTAACTTTTCCAGATTACTCGAGTGTTCTTAAAGTTACTCGAGTGTTCATGACTTTCTGAGGATTTGGGTTTCAAATTCAATAAATTACTCGAGTAGTTCATAGGTTACTCGAGTGTTCATCCTGATTTCCAGAATACTCGAGTGACCTTGAATGACTCGAGTGGTGAGCCTTAACTTGTCCTCAGGTCATGCTCGATACTCGAGTGCTAGACATGATAGTCGAGTGTTCTTGCTCCATTTGCATTGTTTTGAAGGCATTTTACTCGAGTATCCTGTCTATTACTCGAGTTTTTTACAGCAGAATACACTGAAATCTTTGTTTTAACATACCACTTTCATTTCTACTCATTTCCAGTCCATTCCAAGGATCAACAGAGTTAACATAACATCATTTGAACATGTTACAACATTCCTTTCATATCAAAACACAGATTTGACAGAGGATTCATCAATCATGCATAAAATACACATTTTAACAACTCAACACCTCAAGTCGCATAATAAGCACAATTCTCATGAAATAAAGTTCATTTAAGCTTGCATGCATGATTTAGAACTTGCTCAACACAGTTTTAGAGCAAAGCTTGGTCTCCAAACCAAATATCCTATTCAATCTAAGCCCTTAGAGCCTCTTGGTGGCTCTCTAGCAAAATTAGTGAAATTCAATCTCTATCTAGTGAATAAAATTACTTCCCCTTACCTCTCAAACGTGAATCAAACAGAGAATCCCGAAAGAAAAGCTCCACAGCACCAAAAACACTTTAAACTCCAACATGCAGAGCAGATTGAGTGCAGCACCAAAATCGAATTGGTTCACCCATGAAACAGAGATAAGGATTGGGGAAATTAGATTTTCTAACTAAAGAAACTGAACTTGAGACTCAGGGGTTCGTGAGCTTACCAGAAATTGAATCCAAAGTAAGCTTCCAGACCAAAACTTGACAGAAACAACTTCACTTTAACTCCTTGAATCTTCCACCACACTCACTCAATCCTCACGATTTTGGTGTTTATACAAAGCTCGTGATGTGAGCTTTGTATTCGTGTATCACTCGAATCCTAACACTCAGAATTGAAGAAGAATCCAAGAGAACAATTTTGAAACCCTAACTTCAACCACTATTGCAAGTTTGATCAAAAATTCTCGGCCAAGAGATGTTGATGAGCTTAAATACTAGATTGGAAGCATCATGCACAGCGACACGAAGCTGTTGATGTGTTCGTGGTGGAGTATTCGTGTCAACGGAGGGGAATCGGTGGTGGTGACTCACCAAACGCACTAACTCGTGCAATCTGACCCAGAATACTCGAGTATTCAGAATAATACTCGAGTATTTTGCCCAGTTTTTGAAAAATAATTATTTTATTTACTTTCCCTCCAAAATCTTTCCTATATTTGCTTCTAGGTCCCAACCCAGGGACTAATATGCAAAACACTTATTTTATGCCTTATTATATTTATTAAGTCACTTCACACACATATACTAACTATATGAACACATATTTTAATCAAGGATTAATATAGAAATCATTAATTATAATTAATTTATAATTAACATTTCATTAATCGGGGATTAAAATTTTGGGGTGTTACACTACTCCCCCACTTACAAGGAATTTCGTCCCCGAAATTCAATTCATACAAACAAGTCAGGATAGTCCTGACGCATCTTATCCTCTAATTCCCGAGATGCTTCTATCAAATTACCACAAACCCAGACGACTTTTACCAAACGAATATCTTTCCCTCTAAGCTGCTTGATCCTTCGATCTTCAATGCGAACTGGTACAGCTTTGAAGGTTAGGTTCTCATGAATTTCTAAGTCATCAGGTTGAATTCTAAGAACAATGGTGGGGTCATGGACATATCTCTTCAACTGAGACACATGGAATACATTGTGAAGGTTAGCTAATGACGGAGGCAGGGCTAACTGATAAGCTGCTGGGCCGATTCTTTTGAGGATTTGATAGGGACCAATAAACTTAGGTGATAGTTTCTGGGTTTTCAAGGCTCTACTAACACCTTTTGTTGGTACTATTCTAATGAATACATGGTCTCCTTCGACAAACTCTAAAGGTTTCCTCCTCCTATCAATATAACTTTTCTGCCTACTCTGAGCCGTCTTCATCTTCTCTTGTATCATCTTGATCTGTTCCGTGGTCTCTTGCACAAAATCTGGCCCAACCAGAGAACTCTCCCCCACTTGAAACCAGCATAACGGCGTCCGACACTTTCTCCCATACAAAGCTTCAAATGGTGCCATTCCAATGCTCGTGTGGTAACTGTTGTTGTAAGTGAACTCCACGAGTGGTAACATTTGTTCCCAGTTCCCTTGACCTTCCAACGCACAGGCTCGCAAAATGTCCTCCAGTGACTGAATAGTCCTCTCCGTTTGACCATCAGTCTGAGGATGGTATGCAGAACTTAACTTCAATTTTGAACCCAAAGCTCTATGAAGATCTTCCCAAAACTTCGATGTAAACCTCGGGTCGCGATCTGACACAATACTTGACGGTACCCCATGCAGACGAACAACTTCCTTGATGTACAACTGGGTGAGCTTTTCCAACGAGTAGCGCATATTTACGGGAATGAAATGCGCCGACTTGGTCAAACGATCCACGATCACCCAGATTGCATCATGACCAGTAGATGTCTGATCGAGGCCGTACCCGATCAAAATAAAAGGTGTTTATTCTGTAGTACTAGGAAGGTGATCCTAGGTCGTTTCCCAGCGAATATCGGTCTAGGCAAAGTATCAAACACGTAGTGTGCAGTAAATGGGGGGGGGTTTTTGTGTGTGAGAAATGTGAAGAACAAAACATAAACAGAATATAAAAACTTAAGAAAATCAGAAACAAAAGCGGGCAAACCCCTTTGGCTACGTACACTACTCAATCCTAGCTCACTAAAGATCGATTCCTCTCCTCTCCTCTGTCCAACTCGTGATAACCAAATACTAAGCGAAAATTCAGTTATCACTCCAAACCCTAACTTCTAATTAAGCATCAGAAACCAGAATTGGAGTTTTTACGAGTTAATACAAATTAAGCATTTATATTCATGTATTATCTCTACGAAATGGAATTAAGCAAACCACTACACATCGATAAACATGAAAACAGAGAAGAGAAAACGAAATTGCATTAATAACAAGAGCTCAAGAGTAGATAATACGATACCAAAGGGATTAACCCTTGAAGTCTAGCCTTCCATGGCCATAAATGAAGAAAAACGAGTAGAAATGGGGAAGAACAAAACCCTAGCAGCCACCACCACTTGGGAGAGCCAAGAGAGAAGTTCTAACCTAGAGAGAGAGTGAGAAATCTGAAATGGGAGTGTGTCTTTGGGGGTTACACGAATTTCCCCTCTTAAGACACAAAATGGGCCTAAAAATGGGCCCAAATCCTAAGAAACACTATTCTGAAAATTACAATTAAAAAGGGACCTAAATGCAAATTACAATCTTCACTTCAATACTTCAATCTTCATTTCCAAACTTCCCAAAGTGTCCTTGTGCCAAATATTACCTGAAAATAGAAATAGAATTAATTAGGCTAAATAATTCCAAATTAAACAATATTCGGAATATTAGTCCAATAAACTCTAAATCACTAAATCAAGCTAATCAATGTCAAATGGGTAACAAGTATCAATAATAGGAGTAAAATAATGCAAGGAATAATGGGAAATAAAATGCTCATCAAATACCCCCACACTTATCCTTTTGCACTCCTGGGCAAAACCAAAAGATAGGACTATGAAGATCAATATGCACCAAAGTGAATCATGCAACAAGATGACTACAATTAAGAAATGCAAACCTAAGAGATTACATACTTCACAATGAATTCTAGGAAATGCAAAGAAATGGGCAAACTCAAGCACACAAAATGGTTAAGGATCAAAGAGTCAAAGCATCCGCGAACATCATCCAATTACTTCATGTATGCAAAGAAACCAATGACATCAAGAGGATAGTCACAAAGATGATAGAAACTCACAAGGATCACTCAAAAGTGTTTACACTCAAGTGTTTGGGGTTTATCATTATTTACACTCAAGGCACATCATGAAAAACAAACACAACCATAAGCTTGACAAGCCTCTAACATCAACCATCAACACACATGCACAAAATGATCAAAAGGTCTTTTAAGGGTTGTAATGGGGCCAAGGACAAGGTAGGATAAAAATATGGGAATGTAGCTAAAACCAAGGGAATAGAGGAGCAATGGGGAATAAGTAAAAAGTAAGCAAAATCCACCCCAAAATCAACAACCACTAATTCCAATCCTCTTTGCCTCAACAACCTTTTATTCACTTTTTTTTTTTCTTTTATTTTTGCATTTTTTTTTTGTATTTTTGTCTTCTATTATTTTTTTTTGTTTTTGAGAGATATACAAAAAGAAAAGAAGAAACAACACAAATGGCATGAAGATGAAGCCATAACTATAACAACCAATGAGGCCAAACCAAGAACTCAACCAATTAAAGCATAAAGCATACTTCTTACCTAATACCCATTCCCAAAACAATTCCAAAGCTCCAAAATTCCCTAAGGTTAGGACAATCATGGTTTTTCAGTCATAGGCTTGTAATGAGCTAAAGAACAAGGAAAGGGATAAAAAGGCTCAAAGGGGCTAGCAAAGGATACATTCATTCAAGGTAGGCTCATATGGCTAGTAGCTTATTCAAGAAAGAAAGTGCCTAAATCATTTCAAAATGTGCATGAGCAATCAAGTATCAACAAGAGTCAAGTCAAGTTCTAGAGTGCAAGTAATCCAGAGTGCAATCACACATGAAAGAAAATTAGGTGGCTTATATAGCAATCCACCCACAATTAAGGCTCAAATCCTCACAAAAGGGACAATTCTATCACAGTGTTACTACCTCTTAATTATCAAAAGCAACTTTACACACAGAAATGCATGAATTCAGACACAAGATACCAAAACTCTACTAAAATGAAGCAAAAACATGCAAGAAAATGCCCAAAACTAAGCAAAACCTAAAAAAAAAATCAAAGCAAAATATGCAACCTAAACTACTCTCCCCCCACACTTAAATCACACATTGTCCTCAATGGAACACAAATAGCAGAATCAGACAGATATAGACAAGTGTAATAAAAAGAGTGAAGAAGGAGAAAAGAAAACTCCCGAAGTCATGGTGGGAAGAAGGTGAGTGCTCTCTTCAGCGGATCGAATGCCATCTTGAATTGGTCTCCTAATCGAAGGACTATGTTTCTGAAGTTCACAAGTGGCACCCCAGGTAGATATGCTAAAGTCCATCCGACTGCCCTCTTGTTCTGTCTAATCATATCTAGCAGTTTCTCCTCTTGATCAACAGAAAGTGAGGTAGAGATGATCACTGGGAGTTTCTGCTCATCCTCAAAGTAATCATATTTGAGATGAGGAGGGAGGGGCTTCAGGTCCAATGAGGGTGCCTGCATAATGGATGGAACTAAAGGGACAGTAGAAATGGATTCTGCTGCCTGCACCTGAACAAATGAATCAGACTCATGCATAACAGAGAGGGGGTTAGCAGAATCTATAATATGAGAATCATCAACAGATGCAGTGTCAGAAACTAGAAATTGATCAATGCATGGCATGCATATTTCGGAATCAGTACATGTAGGACAAGAAAATGAGTCTGTAAATGATGGCAAATCAGGATCATGCAAAACATCAAGCACATGTTCATCAATCTCATCAAGAAAGTCTATATGAAAGACAGCGTGGTCATCAGAAAAATTTTTCATAGCATGGAAAATGTCAAATCGGATCACACTGCCATCAAACTCCATGGAAAGTGAACCTGAATGCACATCTATCTTGGTTCGGGCTGTTTTCAAAAATGGCCTCCCCAAAATAATAGGAACAGCATTACGGGGGGAGTCATCTTCCATATCAAGAATGTAAAAATCAGCAGGGAAGATCAACTCTTCAACCCGAACCAAGACATCCTCTATCAAACCTGCGGGGTGGGCAGTACTTCTATTTGCCAATTGAATCACCACACCCGTAGGTTGAAGAGGTCCAAGAGAAAGAGACTTAAAAATAGACATAGGCATGACATTTATGGATGCTCCTAAATCTAGCATAGCATTTTCAAACTTGACATTGCCTATGATGCAAGGTATAGAGAAAGTTCCAGGATCCTTACATTTTTCAGGAATGTGAGGGATAGGTTTACCTATGAGAGCGGAGACATTCCTTCCCATGCTTATCCTCTCATTTCCCTTGAGTCTTCTCTTTTGAGTGCATAACTCCTTAAGGAACTTCGCATACCTTGGAATCTGTTTTATTACATCAAGAAGGGGTATGTTGACTTCCACCTTCCTGAATGTATCAAGAATCTCCTTGTCCACCTCTTCCACCCTTTTGTTTTGAGGCACTCTTGGTGGGAATGGAAGAGGAATGGGAGGAGGTTGTAGGACAACAGCAGGTTTTGTGGTTGAGCTTGAGGAAGGTTGAGTTGGATGACTCTCCTTGGTGCTAGGATGTTCACCTTCCTCTATCACTTGACTCTTCCCTTTAGAGGGAGCTAGAGCATCATTGTTGAGGTGAGGTTGTGGTGTGGGTGTGACAATCTGCTTTCCTGACCTCAGGTTGATGGCACTGACATTCTGATGCTGAGGATTTATCACTGTTTGGGAAGGCAACTTGTCAGAATTTTGAGATTGCAAGTTGTTGAGAGAAGTTGCCATTTGACCCATCTGATTTGTCAAAGTCTGAATGGATGCCTCTTGTCTCTGTATGGATGCTCTAGTTTCTTGTTGAAATTGGAGGTTTTGCATGGTCATTTGCCTCACCAACTCCTCCAAGGTAGGTTGGTTGGATGGAGGGGCTGATGGTGCAGGATGAACCACTTGCTGCTGTTGTTGTTGCCTTTGCTGCTGGATTGGAGGAGGTACATATGGTGGTCTGCTCGGTCCAGCGGTGTTCTGAAATGGAACATTAGGAGAAGGTTGCTGTTGTTGATCAGACCACTTCAGGTTGGGATGGTTCCTCCATCCAGGGTTGTATCTATTGGAAGAGAGGTCATGATTGTGCTGTTGTGGGCCATTATTGTTGTATATGTTGGCCGCATAGGCCTCGGGTTGGTGACCACTTGCCATCAGCTGTTGCTGCTGAAGGGAAGGGCATGCATCTGTGGGGTGCTCAATGGATGTGCATATGCCACACACTCTAGCAGGAAGTATCATCTTTTTCTGATTGACAGCCAATTGTGTGACCAATGTTGTAAGTGAATCAATTTTCTGCTCAAGCTTCTCAACCTTGCCCGAGTCTGCACCAACATCATTTACATCCCTCACAACTATTGCATCACTGTTGCTTCTTGCATGGAATTGTTGACAGTTGGAAGCCATCTTCTCAATTTTGCTCCTGGCTTGTAAGGGTGTCATATCTCCCAATGTACCACCACTTGCAGCATCTACCATGTTTCTTTCCATGAAGTTGAGACCTTCATAAAAGTACTGGATGAGAAGCTGCTCTGAGATCTGATGGTGAGGGCAGGAAGCGCACAACCTCTTGAATCTCTCCCAATAATCATAGAGACTCTCTCCATGTTGTTGCCTGATACCAGAAATTTCCTTTCTGATTGCAGTGGTCCTATTTGCAGGGAAGAATTTTTCCAGAAATGCCCTCTTCAAGTCATCCCAGCTTGTGATGGAACCAGGGGCCAAGTCAGATAACCAATCTTGTGCTAGACCCTCTAAGGAATGTGGAAATGCTCTGAGACAGACATGATCCTCTTGCACATCATGTGGTTTCATTGTGGTGCACACTATATGGAATTTCTTGAGATGCTTATGAGGATCCTCACCTGCAAGACCATGAAACTTGGGCAACAAATGGATTAGTCCTGTTCTAAGCTCAAAAGGAACATCCTCATCAGGATACCGGATACACGAGTCTTCAATAGTGAAGTCAGGTGCAGCCAGCTCCCTAAGTGTCCTTTCCCTTGGTGGGGGTTGAGCCATGTTATCACAATGTATAGAATCAGATTGAATAAAAGTAGAAGGAATAGAAGAAATAGAAACAGAATCAGAATTAGATGGACTATAAGATGACTCTGACTCACTACCTAATGACTGATTCCTATTTTGTCTAACTAATCTGTGATAAGTTCTATCAATTTCAGGGTTGTAAGGATGCAAATAACTTGGGTTGCCCCTAGTCATGTACTGAACAGAACAGCATCAACCATAGCATACTGTAACAGATATGCATGACCAAAATCGGCAACAAATTTTTTATTTTTTTAAAATTTTTTTTTTTTAATTTTTTTAAGCACCCTAAAATCATGAAAACATATCACAGAAAGTTTGAGGACAAAATTCAAAAGGGAACCAAGTCAAAGAATTAAAAAAAGTGACCAAAAACTAAGAAAATAGAACTTGTAAAATAAAAAAGAAATAGTAAACAGGCTTTTTCAGGATCCAAACGAAGGGGTTTTCTGACGAAGTGAGAAAAATCAGATTATTCAGAAAATTCCCTTCGATTTGATATAAATTTCGTCAAATTCCGAGTTACGGATCAAAAGTTATGCCTATTTATAGTAAGTACTGCTGAAACTTGGAAAATTTTTCTGGAACTCACAACCAGTGCCTATCTGAGTGTCTGTGATGCATCAACACACTAATATATGATGAAACAAGTGTGGATACCAATTTTCGTGCAACAATTCCACCCACAGCTATGTTGAATGGCACTCACAGAATCACTAGAATAGCATCAGTTGTGCAGAACAGCAAATCAGCAAACAGGGCAACTTTCAATCAGTTATCAGAATGCTTATTCACACACTAACTACACTAACTAATCTAACTAACTACTGTATGATCTTTGGCAAGAACCGATAATCCCCGGCAACGGCGCCAAATTTTGATCGAGGCCGTACCCGATCAAAATAAAAGGTGTTTATTCTGTAGTACTAGGAAGGTGATCCTAGGTCGTTTCCCAGCGAATATCGGTCTAGGCAAAGTATCAAACACGTAGTGTGCAGTAAATGGGGGGGGGGGGGTTTTTGTGTGTGAGAAATGTGAAGAACAAAACATAAACAGAATATAAAAACTTAAGAAAATCAGAAACAAAAGCGGGCAAACCCCTTTGGCTACGTACACTACTCAATCCTAGCTCACTAAAGATCGATTCCTCTCCTCTCCTCTGTCCAACTCGTGATAACCAAATACTAAGCGAAAATTCAGTTATCACTCCAAACCCTAACTTCTAATTAAGCATCAGAAACCAGAATTGGAGTTTTTACGAGTTAATACAAATTAAGCATTTATATTCATGTATTATCTCTACGAAATGGAATTAAGCAAACCACTACACATCGATAAACATGAAAACAGAGAAGAGAAAACGAAATTGCATTAATAACAAGAGCTCAAGAGTAGATAATACGATACCAAAGGGATTAACCCTTGAAGTCTAGCCTTCCATGGCCATAAATGAAGAAAAACGAGTAGAAATGGGGAAGAACAAAACCCTAGCAGCCACCACCACTTGGGAGAGCCAAGAGAGAAGTTCTAACCTAGAGAGAGAGTGAGAAATCTGAAATGGGAGTGTGTCTTTGGGGGTTACACGAATTTCCCCTCTTAAGACACAAAATGGGCCTAAAAATGGGCCCAAATCCTAAGAAACACTATTCTGAAAATTACAATTAAAAAGGGACCTAAATGCAAATTACAATCTTCACTTCAATACTTCAATCTTCATTTCCAAACTTCCCAAAGTGTCCTTGTGCCAAATATTACCTGAAAATAGAAATAGAATTAATTAGGCTAAATAATTCCAAATTAAACAATATTCGGAATATTAGTCCAATAAACTCTAAATCACTAAATCAAGCTAATCAATGTCAAATGGGTAACAAGTATCAATAATAGGAGTAAAATAATGCAAGGAATAATGGGAAATAAAATGCTCATCAATGTCCTTGGCAATCCTGACACAAAATCCATCGAGATACTATCCCATTTCCATACGGGAACTTCCAAAGAAAGTAACTCTCCTCCTGGCCTTTGATGTTCCACTTTCACCTTTTGACACACCAAACAACGTGCCACATATTCAGCTACGTCCTTCTTCAAACCAGGCCACCAAAATAGCTTCTTGAAGTCCTGGTACATTTTGGTAGCTCCTGGATGCATACTCATCTTAGTCTTACGCGCTTCTCATTCAGAATCATTCTTCTTACTTCCAAATCATCAGGGACAGATATCCTTGTCTTAAAACGCAGGATTACATCCTTCCCTTCTTGAAATTCCAACTCCTTACCTTCTTGCATCAACTTCTTCCTTTCCATCAGCTTATTATTCTTGTGTTGCAATTCCCAAATCCTTTGCAGAAACTCATTAGCAATCTGCAACATCCCCATCTTAATACTCGTCGGCTCTACTTGCATCGTCAGGCTTAAATCCCGGAACTCCTCTATCAACGCAGCTTCTCTGACCATCATTACACTGATGTGCATTGTTTTTCTACTCAATGCATCTGCCACAACATTGGCCTTCCCAGGATGGTAATGGAGCTCGAACTCGTAGTCCTTTAAAAACTCCATCCATCGGCGCTACCTCATACTCAACTCTTTCTGATCGAAGAGGTACTTTAAACTCTTATGGTCACTGAACACCCGGAACGTAGTGCCATAGAGATAGTGCCTCCAGATCTTTAACGCAAACACCACAGCTGCCAGCTCCAGATCATGGGTTGGATAGTTCATTTCATGAACTTTTAGCTGTCTCGAGGCATAGGCGACGACTTGCCCTTCTTGCATCAAAACACTCCCAAGACCTTGTTTTGATGCGTCACAATACACATCAAAACTCTTTTGTGTATCGGGCAGAATCAATACAGGAGACGATGTCAACCTTTCCTTCAACTCCCGAAAATTCCTTTCACACTTCTCATCCAATAGAAATGGTTGATCTTTCCGAGTCAACTTCGTCAGAGGCAGTGCAATCTTCGAGATACCTTCAATGAATCTTCTGTAGTAACCAGCCAAACCCAGAAAGCTTCTCACCTCCGTGACCGACTTCGATTGCTCCCATTGCAAAACCGACCTTACTTTCGTCGGATCAACGGCTATTCCTTTATCCGAAATCGCATGCCCCAAGAACTTAACCTCCTTCAGCCAGAACTCACACTTTGTAAGTTTGGCGTACAACTGCTTCTCCTTTAGGATACTCAACACTATCTTCAAGTGTTCAGCATGCTCCTCCGGGCTCTTAGAGTAAATAAGGATATCATCAATGAATACAACCACGAATGAATCTAAATAAGGTCTAAAGATTCGATTCATGTAGTCCATAAAGATAGCTGGTGCATTAGTCAATCCGAACGGCATCACGACATACTCATAATGTCCGTATCGAGATCGAAATGCAGTCTTAGAGATATCCTCTTCTCTTATCCTGATCTGATGGTACCCCGACCTCAAATCAATCTTGGAAAATACCGAAGCTCCTCGCACTTGATCCATAAGGTCATCTATCCTCGGCAATGGATACTTGTTCTTGATGGTGACCTTATTCAGCTGCCGGTAGTCGATGCACATCCTCATGCTACCATCTTTCTTCTTGACGAACAAAACCGGAGCACCCCAAGGCGACACACTTGGTCGGATCATCTGCTTCTTCAACAACTCCTCAATCTGCTTCTTCATTTCAGCCATTTCCGGTGGTGCCATTCTATAAGGAGCAATAGAAATGGGACCAGCTCCCGGAACTAGATCAATACCAAATTCAATCTCTCTTCTTGGTGGAAAACCAGGGATCTCATCAGCAAATACCTCCGGAAAGTCTCTGACAACAGGAATCTCTTCCATTCTTGGACCATTCTCTTCCACCTCAGTGTTGAATAGACACACGTAGCCGGAAGGTTTTGGGTTTCTATAGGTCACTATTTTTCTATCACAATCAATGATCACTTGGTTTTGACTTAACCAGTCCATTCCCAAGATCACATCTAATTGTGCCAAGGGTAAACGGATCAAATCTACTTTAGAGGTTTGTCCTAACACTTCTATACAGTAGTTAAGACATGCTCTAGAAACTACAACAGGAGCATTGGTAGGAGTTTCCACTTGCAAAACATAAGGTAATTCAGACACAGACAAACTTAACCGTTTCACACATTCATATGAAACAAATGAATGCGTAGCGCCGGAATCAAACAAGACATGACAAGACTGACCATTAAGCAAGTATTTACCTTGCACCAGATCAGAGGATCGGCTTGCTTCCACACCATTAAGGGTGAAAACCCTTCCTTGAGCCATAGGCCTCTCCGCAGTCCCTCTTGAATTGGCTTTGACCGGTTCCTTGCAATCCAATGCAAAATGTCCCGGCTTTCCACAGTTGAAGCAGCCACTTGTTCCCCAGCATACACGGCCATAATGGTTGCGCTTGCACTTGTCGCAGAATCGATCCTCGCTCCGATAATTCCTTCCATCAGACTCACCAGCTTTTCCCTTGGCTTTCCCTCGGCGATCATACGGACCTTTGCCTCGGTTGTTGAAACCTTTTTGCCTCTGAGGTCCACAGCCCTAATTGTCCTTCTTCTCCGAGGCTTGCACCTCTTCAGCCTTGCTGTCGTCTTCATACATCCTACACATGTCCACGACTGTACCGACTTCAACTTGGGCCTCAGGCCTCCTTCAAACTTAATGCATTTGCTTCTTTCATCCGGATTGTTCTGATAATATGGAGAGTACTTCATAAGCTCCTCAAACTTGGCCGCGTACTCACCCACACTCATATTACCTTGCTTCAGCTGCAAGAATTCTACCTCCTTCTTTCTCCTTAGATCCTCAGGGAAATACTTATGGAGAAACTTCTCCATGAATACACCCCAACTCGCTTCCCTTCCTTCATATTGCAGAAGTTGCATCGTGTGATTCCACCAATTCTCAGCTTCCTCCTCCAACATGTATGTTGCATACGCCACCTTCTGAGCATCAGAACACTCCAACGTTCTCAGAATCTTATCCATGGTGTGAATCTATTTATTGGCCTCTTCCGGTTTAAATCCTCCTTCAAACTTTGGCGGATTGCAACTTCTAAAATCAGCCAGAGTCTTCGCCTCAGCGTTACCCACATTACACTGATGAGGCGGGTTAACCGGTTGAGATGGTTGTTGAGACTGTCGCTGCATGGCTTCCAGCACCGTGGTGATCCTTTCTAACATCACATTGGTGTGATTTTGGTTTCTAGTTTCCATATTAGACCTGCGCTATGGGCTTATGGTCACATATGCTGAACTAAAGAAACTTCAATTGCACCACCTATGCTAAGACTATAGCTTAAGATTCTAACTTCACATTCAATTGCGTCTTGTGCTCAAAAGAGACAAGATACAAACAAATCAAGGGTATCTAAAGCTCAACAAGCAAAATAATAACATTCAAAATAATGTACATGCCCTGGAGATACCTGCTTGATGTTGATGGCTACCTTTCTGGTACTACTTCCACTACTTATGGATCTGGCTTTTGCTCTGATACCACTAAGTGTGACACCCTTCCGAATTACCCAAGTATAATATAGTACTTAAAGCTATTATATTGGATAATATATGGACTTGTGAGTGTTAAGAAAATATGTAAATAAAATTTTTCTTTTTAAAGCGGGTGCACAAATCAACACTTGGAATTCTTGGAGAATAAACTCTAAAGCATTTCAAAACAGTTGTATCGAATTCGGCGATTTCTAAAACCTTTTCAAAAGTTGGGTAACATTCGTCTTTTGAAATCGTATTTATATCATAGAACACAACTGAAGCTACCCTTGCTTTATTTGATAAAACTGATACCATCGAATAGTTTTCACAGCCGAACTCTCAAATAGATTAAATCAGAGTAAGCGGAAATTATCGGACTATGCCATGGATAGGAATATAAACATAGATTTTATATATAGGAAAGTCATAAGTACATAGCCCAACATCAGAGTCTCCAAGTTCCAAAATATACAAGTCCATCAACAGATCTACATGACAGTGTAACCAAAACCCTAGAGTACTCCAAAAGTATATCTACAACATATATACATAACCAAAATATAACTCTAAGGGTGGTCACGTAGATCTGGCAGCATCAGATGTAGTAGTAGTGATAGCAGTAGTCTCCAAAAAGCAAAAGTAGTAAGGTAGTAGCATCATCATCAACACAACAGCAGCAAGATCTCCTCCATAACATCCACACACCGGATCCTCTAATCCTCATCACATACCATATGCACATACCTAGGGATCATCGTCCCTCCAATCACTCCCAGTAGAATGCACGACAGGCTCGCTCCCACTCTCGTCCTCTACCGGATCCTCCTCGATCTCATCCGAGGGAGAGTGTACCCTACCACTGGGTACCGGGTCAGGTGATGGTGAAACCCTGACTGGGCTCCTCGGATCAGAAGGGGGAGTCTCCTCGCGGACGACTCTCGAAGTAAAAGGGTGAGAGCGGGTAGGTCGAAAATGAAAACTGTGATAAGAGCGAGCTGGTCGCATGGGAGGTGGTCCATGGTAAGTATAAAACGGGGGTACGTGCATAGTGTATATGATGGGAATCCTAAATCTACGAGGACGGAATCGCATCAGCGGGTTCGGGTGGTAGAAGGTAATCTCTACCTCTCCTTCGAACACCGCACGATGGTCCTCATAGATCCATGTGCCACTAGGAAGTGGCCGGATCTCGATGCAAGCAATGTAACGAGACATCACCTACAAGGGCATAGGGGTAAGCAATTCTATACACATAATCAACAGAGAATAAATTGTGAAACCTAAGTATAAAGTCTACCAATATGTATATATATGTACATATGCAACAAGGAGCAACAATCACATTTAACATTTAGTAGTTAGTTAATGCACATAGGATGCTCATACTTGTTTCATTTGTCACATTTAATTTGAATGAGTGGCATGATGCATGAATTTAGCTCTCAACCCTATCTCCATCATTCTATGTCACTCTCTGACGTCCATCCCTGACAACCCAGCACTCAGCAGTGCGTTGTATTCCTAGGTATACAACAATTCGTACATTCACCTAGAATGTACACGACAAGCTTGGAATCCATGCCACTCGAGCATATCCCGTCATCCAAACGGACCGTCATCCAAACGGTATAACCATATCGGCATCCACTCAGCCGACCACGTCAACGACGTGTCATCAAGCAAGCGTATTGGCACTCCTAGAGGCCCTCCGCATGTTTACCAAAAACATGATATACGTCCTACCATCCAAACTCCAGAATGAATGCACTTTATTTTTTAGACTTAAAGGAAGTTGATTAATATTTTACAGGCCACCTAGGCTTATTTCATTATAAAAAAAAGGACCGTCACCAAACGATATACTCATATTAATCACTTTCCTTCATGTCTAGTTCCCTTGGATTATTGTTATTAATTCCTTAACTTAAATGTGTCAGAATTGAAAATGTATCTTTCAGGTTCTGGCAATTTACTCGAGTAAAATTCAGTACACTCTAGTGTTCATTAACTTTTCCAGATTACTCGAGTGTTCTTAAAGTTACTCGAGTGTTCATGACTTTCTGAGGATTTGGGTTTCAAATTCAATAAATTACTCGAGTAGTTCATAGGTTACTCGAGTGTTCATCCTTATTTCCAGAATACTCGAGTGACCTTGAATGACTCGAGTGGTTAGCCTTAACTTGTCCTCAGGTCATGCTCGATACTCGAGTGCTAGACATGATACTCGAGTGTTCTTGCTCCATTTGCATTGTTTTGAAGGCGTTTTACTCGAGTATCCTGTCTATTACTCGAGTTTTTCACAGCAGAATACACTGAAATCTTTGTTTTAACATACCACTTTCATTTCTACTCATTTCCAGTCCATTCCAAGGATCAACAGAGTTAACATAACATCATTTGAACATGTTACAACATTCCTTTCATATCAAAACACAGATTTGACAGAGGATTCATCAATCATGCATAAAATACACATTTTAACAACTCAACACCTCAAGTCGCATAATAAGCACAATTCTCATGAAATAAAGTTCATTTAAGCTTGCATGCATGATTTAGAACTTGCTCAACACAGTTTTAAAGCAAAGCTTGGTCTCCAAACCAAAGATCCTATTCAATCTAAGCCCTTAGAGCCTCTTGGTGGCTCTCTAGCAAAATTAGTGAAATTCAATCTCTATCTAGTGAATAAAATTACTTCCCCTTACCTCTCAAACGTGAATCAAACAGAGAATCCCAAAAGAAAAGCTCCACAGCACCAAAAACACTTTAAACTCCAACATGCAGAGCAGATTGAGTGCAACACCAAAATCGAATTGGTTCACCTATGAAACAGAGATAAGGATTGGGGAAATTAGATTTTCTAAACTCTATGCAACATCATCTAACTAAAGAAACTGAACTTGAGACTCAGGGGTTCGTGAGCTTACCAGAAATTGAATCCAAAGTAAGCTTCCAGACCAAAACTTGACAGAAACAGCTTCACTTTAACTCCTTGAATCTTCCACCACACTCACTCAATCCTCACGATTTTGGTGTTTATACAAAGCTCGTGATGTGAGCTTTGTATTCGTGTATCACTCGAATCCTAACACTCAGAATTGAAGAAGAATCGAAGAGAACAATTTCGAAACCCTAACTTCAACCACTATTGCAAGTTTGATCAAAAATTCTCGGCCAAGAGATGTTGATGAGCTTAAATACTAGATTGGAAGCGTCATGCACAGCGACACGAAGCTGTTGATGTGTTCGTGGTGGAGTATTCGTGTCAACGGAGGGGAATCGGTGGTGGTGACTCACCAAATGCACTAACTCGTGCAATCTGACCCAGAATACTCGAGTATTCAGAATAATACTCGAGTATTTTGCCCAGTTTTTGAAAAATAATTATTTTATTTACTTTCCCTCCAAAATCTTTCCTATATTTGCTTCTAGGTCCCAACCCAGGGACTACTATGCAAAACACTTATTTTATGCCTTATTATATTTATTAAGTCACTTCACACACATATACTAACTATATGAACACATATTTTAATCAAGGATTAATATAGAAATCATTAATTATAATTAATTTATAATTAACATTTCATTAATCGGGGATTAAAATTTTGGGGTGTTACACTACTCCCCCACTTACAAGGAATTTCGTCCCCGAAATTCAATTCATACAAACAAGTCAGGATAGTCCTGACGCATCTTCTCCTCTAATTCCCAAGATGCTTCTATCACATTACCACAAACCCAGATGACTTTGACCAGACGAATATCTTTCCCTCTAAGCTGCTTGATCCTTCGATCTTCAATGCGAACTGGTACAGCTTTGAAGGTTAGGTTCTCATGAATTTCTAAGTCATCAGATTGAATTCTAAGAACAATGGTGGGGTCATGGACATATCTCTTCAACTGAGACACATGGAATACATTGTGAAGGTTAGCTAATGACGGAGGCAGGGCTAACTGATAAGCTACTGGGCCGACTCTTTTGAGGATTTGATAGGGACCAATAAACTTAGGTGATAGTTTCTGGGTTTTCAAGGCTCTACTAACACCTTTTGTTGGTACTATTCTAATGAATACATGGTCTCCTTCGGCGAACTCTAAAGGCTTCCTCCTCCTATCAATATAACTTTTCTGCCTACTCTGAGCCGTCTTCATCTTCTCTTGTATCATCTTGATCTATTCTGTGGTCTCTTGCACAAAATCTGGCCCAACCAGAGAACTCTCCCCCACTTGAAACCAGCATAACGGCGTCCGGCACTTTCTCCCATACAAAGCTTCAAATGGTGCCATTCCAATGCTCGTGTGGTAACTGTTGTTGTAAGTGAACTCCACGAGTGGTAACATTTGTTCCCAGTTCCCTTGACCTTCCAACGCACAGGCTCGCAAAATGTCCTCCAGTGACTGAATAGTCCTCTCCGTTTGACCATCAGTCTGAGGATGGTATGCAGAACTTAACTTCAATTTTGAACCCAAAGCTCTATGAAGATCTTCCCAAAACTTCAATGTAAACCTCGGGTCGCGATCTGACACAATACTTGACGGTACCCCATGCAGACGAACAACTTCCTTGATGTACAACTGGGTGAGCTTTTCCCCTCTTAAGACACAAAATGGGCCTAAAAATGGGCCCAAATCCTAAGAAACACTATTCTGAAAATTACAATTAAAAAGGGACCTAAATGCAAATTACAATCTTCACTTCAATACTTCAATCTTCATTTCCAAACTTCCCAAAGTGTCCTTGTGCCAAATATTACCTGAAAATAGAAATAGAATTAATTAGGCTAAATAATTCCAAATTAAACAATATTCGGAATATTAGTCCAATAAACTCTAAATCACTAAATCAAGCTAATCAATGTCAAATGGGTAACAAGTATCAATAATAGGAGTAAAATAATGCAAGGAATAATGGGAAATAAAATGCTCATCAATGTCCTTGGCAATCCTGACACAAAATCCATCGAGATACTATCCCATTTCCATACGGGAACTTCCAAAGAAAGTAACTCTCCTCCTGGCCTTTGATGTTCCACTTTCACCTTTTGACACACCAAACAACGTGCCACATATTCAGCTACGTCCTTCTTCAAACCAGGCCACCAAAATAGCTTCTTGAAGTCCTGGTACATTTTGGTAGCTCCTGGATGCATACTCATCTTAGTCTTACGCGCTTCTCATTCAGAATCATTCTTCTTACTTCCAAATCATCAGGGACAGATATCCTTGTCTTAAAACGCAGGATTACATCCTTCCCTTCTTGAAATTCCAACTCCTTACCTTCTTGCATCAACTTCTTCCTTTCCATCAGCTTATTATTCTTGTGTTGCAATTCCCAAATCCTTTGCAGAAACTCATTAGCAATCTGCAACATCCCCATCTTAATACTCGTCGGCTCTACTTGCATCGTCAGGCTTAAATCCCGGAACTCCTCTATCAACGCAGCTTCTCTGACCATCATTACACTGATGTGCATTGTTTTTCTACTCAATGCATCTGCCACAACATTGGCCTTCCCAGGATGGTAATGGAGCTCGAACTCGTAGTCCTTTAAAAACTCCATCCATCGGCGCTACCTCATACTCAACTCTTTCTGATCGAAGAGGTACTTTAAACTCTTATGGTCACTGAACACCCGGAACGTAGTGCCATAGAGATAGTGCCTCCAGATCTTTAACGCAAACACCACAGCTGCCAGCTCCAGATCATGGGTTGGATAGTTCATTTCATGAACTTTTAGCTGTCTCGAGGCATAGGCGACGACTTGCCCTTCTTGCATCAAAACACTCCCAAGACCTTGTTTTGATGCGTCACAATACACATCAAAACTCTTTTGTGTATCGGGCAGAATCAATACAGGAGACGATGTCAACCTTTCCTTCAACTCCCGAAAATTCCTTTCACACTTCTCATCCAATAGAAATGGTTGATCTTTCCGAGTCAACTTCGTCAGAGGCAGTGCAATCTTCGAGATACCTTCAATGAATCTTCTGTAGTAACCAGCCAAACCCAGAAAGCTTCTCACCTCCGTGACCGACTTCGGTTGCTCCCATTGCAAAACCGACCTTACTTTCGTCGGATCAACGGCTATTCCTTTATCCGAAATCGCATGCCCCAAGAACTTAACCTCCTTCAGCCAGAACTCACACTTTGTAAGTTTGGCGTACAACTGCTTCTCCTTTAGGATACTCAACACTATCTTCAAGTGTTCAGCATGCTCCTCCGGGCTCTTAGAGTAAATAAGGATATCATCAATGAATACAACCACGAATGAATCTAAATAAGGTCTAAAGATTCGATTCATGTAGTCCATAAAGATAGCTGGTGCATTAGTCAATCCGAACGGCATCACGACATACTCATAATGTCCGTATCGAGATCGAAATGCAGTCTTAGAGATATCCTCTTCTCTTATCCTGATCTGATGGTACCCCGACCTCAAATCAATCTTGGAAAATACCGAAGCTCCTCGCACTTGATCCATAAGGTCATCTATCCTCGGCAATGGATACTTGTTCTTGATGGTGACCTTATTCAGCTGCCGGTAGTCGATGCACATCCTCATGCTACCATCTTTCTTCTTGACGAACAAAACCGGAGCACCCCAAGGCGACACACTTGGTCGGATCATCTGCTTCTTCAACAACTCCTCAATCTGCTTCTTCATTTCAGCCATTTCCGGTGGTGCCATTCTATAAGGAGCAATAGAAATGGGACCAGCTCCCGGAACTAGATCAATACCAAATTCAATCTCTCTTCTTGGTGGAAAACCAGGGATCTCATCAGCAAATACCTCCGGAAAGTCTCTGACAACAGGAATCTCTTCCATTCTTGGACCATTCTCTTCCACCTCAGTGTTGAATAGACACACGTAGCCGGAAGGTTTTGGGTTTCTATAGGTCACTATTTTTCTATCACAATCAATGATCACTTGGTTTTGACTTAACCAGTCCATTCCCAAGATCACATCTAATTGTGCCAAGGGTAAACGGATCAAATCTACTTTAGAGGTTTGTCCTAACACTTCTATACAGTAGTTAAGACATGCTCTAGAAACTACAACAGGAGCATTGGTAGGAGTTTCCACTTGCAAAACATAAGGTAATTCAGACATAGACAAACTTAACCGTTTCACACATTCATATGAAACAAATGAATGCGTAGCGCCGGAATCAAACAAGACATGACAAGACTGACCATTAAGCAAGTATTTACCTTGCACCAGATCAGAGGATCGGCTTGCTTCCACACCATTAAGGGTGAAAACCCTTCCTTGAGCCATAGGCCTCTCCGCAGTCCCTCTTGAATTGGCTTTGACCGGTTCCTTGCAATCCAATGCAAAATGTCCCGGCTTTCCACAGTTGAAGCAGCCACTTGTTCCCCAGCATACACGGCCATAATGGTTGCGCTTGCACTTGTCGCAGAATCGATCCTCGCTCCGATAATTCCTTCCATCAGACTCACCAGCTTTTCCCTTGGCTTTCCCTCGGCGATCATACGGACCTTTGCCTCGGTTGTTGAAACCTTTTTGCCTCTGAGGTCCACAGCCCTAATTGTCCTTCTTCTCCGAGGCTTGCACCTCTTCAGCCTTGCTGTCGTCTTCATACATCCTACACATGTCCACGACTGTACCGACTTCAACTTGGGCCTCAGGCCTCCTTCAAACTTAATGCATTTGCTTCTTTCATCCGGATTGTTCTGATAATATGGAGAGTACTTCATAAGCTCCTCAAACTTGGCCGCGTACTCACCCACACTCATATTACCTTGCTTCAGCTGCAAGAATTCTACCTCCTTCTTTCTCCTTAGATCCTCAGGGAAATACTTATGGAGAAACTTCTCCATGAATACACCCCAACTCGCTTCCCTTCCTTCATATTGCAGAAGTTGCATCGTGTGATTCCACCAATTCTCAGCTTCCTCCTCCAACATGTATGTTGCATACGCCACCTTCTGAGCATCAGAACACTCCAACGTTCTCAGAATCTTATCCATGGTGTGAATCTATTTATTGGCCTCTTCCGGTTTAAATCCTCCTTCAAACTTTGGCGGATTGCAACTTCTAAAATCAGCCAGAGTCTTCGCCTCAGCGTTACCCACATTACACTGATGAGGCGGGTTAACCGGTTGAGATGGTTGTTGAGACTGTCGCTGCATGGCTTCCAGCACCGTGGTGATCCTTTCTAACATCACATTGGTGTGATTTTGGTTTCTAGTTTCCATATTAGACCTGCGCTATGGGCTTATGGTCACATATGCTGAACTAAAGAAACTTCAATTGCACCACCTATGCTAAGACTATAGCTTAAGATTCTAACTTCACATTCAATTGCGTCTTGTGCTCAAAAGAGACAAGATACAAACAAATCAAGGGTATCTAAAGCTCAACAAGCAAAATAATAACATTCAAAATAATGTACATGCCCTGGAGATACCTGCTTGATGTTGATGGCTACCTTTCTGGTACTACTTCCACTACTTATGGATCTGGCTTTTGCTCTGATACCACTAAGTGTGACACCCTTCCGAATTACCCAAGTATAATATAGTACTTAAAGCTATTATATTGGATAATATATGGACTTGTGAGTGTTAAGAAAATATGTAAATAAAATTTTTCTTTTTAAAGCGGGTGCACAAATCAACACTTGGAATTCTTGGAGAATAAACTCTAAAGCATTTCAAAACAGTTGTATCGAATTCGGCGATTTCTAAAACCTTTTCAAAAGTTGGGTAACATTCGTCTTTTGAAATCGTATTTATATCATAGAACACAACTGAAGCTACCCTTGCTTTATTTGATAAAACTGATACCATCGAATAGTTTTCACAGCCGAACTCTCAAATAGATTAAATCAGAGTAAGCGGAAATTATCGGACTATGCCATGGATAGGAATATAAACATAGATTTTATATATAGGAAAGTCATAAGTACATAGCCCAACATCAGAGTCTCCAAGTTCCAAAATATACAAGTCCATCAACAGATCTACATGACAGTGTAACCAAAACCCTAGAGTACTCCAAAAGTATATCTACAACATATATACATAACCAAAATATAACTCTAAGGGTGGTCACGTAGATCTGGCAGCATCAGATGTAGTAGTAGTGATAGCAGTAGTCTCCAAAAAGCAAAAGTAGTAAGGTAGTAGCATCATCATCAACACAACAGCAGCAAGATCTCCTCCATAACATCCACACACCGGATCCTCTAATCCTCATCACATACCATATGCACATACCTAGGGATCATCGTCCCTCCAATCACTCCCAGTAGAATGCACGACAGGCTCGCTCCCACTCTCGTCCTCTACCGGATCCTCCTCGATCTCATCCGAGGGAGAGTGTACCCTACCACTGGGTACCGGGTCAGGTGATGGTGAAACCCTGACTGGGCTCCTCGGATCAGAAGGGGGAGTCTCCTCGCGGACGACTCTCGAAGTAAAAGGGTGAGAGCGGGTAGGTCGAAAATGAAAACTGTGATAAGAGCGAGCTGGTCGCATGGGAGGTGGTCCATGGTAAGTATAAAACGGGGGTACGTGCATAGTGTATATGATGGGAATCCTAAATCTACGAGGACGGAATCGCATCAGCGGGTTCGGGTGGTAGAAGGTAATCTCTACCTCTCCCTCGAACACCGCACGATGGTCCTCATAGATCCATGTGCCACTAGGAAGTGGCCGGATCTCGATGCAAGCAATGTAACGAGACATCACCTACAAGGGCATAGGGGTAAGCAATTCTATACACATAATCAACAGAGAATAAATTGTGAAACCTAAGTATAAAGTCTACCAATATGTATATATATGTACATATGCAACAAGGAGCAACAATCACATTTAACATTTAGTAGTTAGTTAATGCACATAGGATGCTCATACTTGTTTCATTTGTCACATTTAATTTGAATGAGTGGCATGATGCATGAATTTAGCTCTCAACCCTATCTCCATCATTCTATGTCACTCTCTGACGTCCATCCCTGACAACCCAGCACTCAGCAGTGCGTTGTATTCCTAGGTATACAACAATTCGTACATTCACCTAGAATGTACACGACAAGCTTGGAATCCATGCCACTCGAGCATATCCCGTCATCCAAACGGACCGTCATCCAAACGGTATAACCATATCGGCATCCACTCAGCCGACCACGTCAACGACGTGTCATCAAGCAAGCGTATTGGCACTCCTAGAGGCCCTCCACATGTTTACCAAAAACATGATATACGTCCTACCATCCAAACTCCAGAATGAATGCACTTTATTTTTTAGACTTAAAGGAAGTTGATTAATATTTTACAGGCCACCTAGGCTTATTTCATTATAAAAAAAAGGACCGTCACCAAACGATATACTCATATTAATCACTTTCCTTCATGTCTAGTTCCCTTGGATTATTGTTATTAATTCCTTAACTTAAATGTGTCAGAATTGAAAATGTATCTTTCAGGTTCTGGCAATTTACTCGAGTAAAATTCAGTACACTCTAGTGTTCATTAACTTTTCCAGATTACTCGAGTGTTCTTAAAGTTACTCGAGTGTTCATGACTTTCTGAGGATTTGGGTTTCAAATTCAATAAATTACTCGAGTAGTTCATAGGTTACTCGAGTGTTCATCCTTATTTCCAGAATACTCGAGTGACCTTGAATGACTCGAGTGGTTAGCCTTAACTTGTCCTCAGGTCATGCTCGATACTCGAGTGCTAGACATGATACTCGAGTGTTCTTGCTCCATTTGCATTGTTTTGAAGGCGTTTTACTCGAGTATCCTGTCTATTACTCGAGTTTTTCACAGCAGAATACACTGAAATCTTTGTTTTAACATACCACTTTCATTTCTACTCATTTCCAGTCCATTCCAAGGATCAACAGAGTTAACATAACATCATTTGAACATGTTACAACATTCCTTTCATATCAAAACACAGATTTGACAGAGGATTCATCAATCATGCATAAAATACACATTTTAACAACTCAACACCTCAAGTCGCATAATAAGCACAATTCTCATGAAATAAAGTTCATTTAAGCTTGCATGCATGATTTAGAACTTGCTCAACACAGTTTTAAAGCAAAGCTTGGTCTCCAAACCAAAGATCCTATTCAATCTAAGCCCTTAGAGCCTCTTGGTGGCTCTCTAGCAAAATTAGTGAAATTCAATCTCTATCTAGTGAATAAAATTACTTCCCCTTACCTCTCAAACGTGAATCAAACAGAGAATCCCAAAAGAAAAGCTCCACAGCACCAAAAACACTTTAAACTCCAACATGCAGAGCAGATTGAGTGCAACACCAAAATCGAATTGGTTCACCTATGAAACAGAGATAAGGATTGGGGAAATTAGATTTTCTAAACTCTATGCAACATCATCTAACTAAAGAAACTGAACTTGAGACTCAGGGGTTCGTGAGCTTACCAGAAATTGAATCCAAAGTAAGCTTCCAGACCAAAACTTGACAGAAACAGCTTCACTTTAACTCCTTGAATCTTCCACCACACTCACTCAATCCTCACGATTTTGGTGTTTATACAAAGCTCGTGATGTGAGCTTTGTATTCGTGTATCACTCGAATCCTAACACTCAGAATTGAAGAAGAATCGAAGAGAACAATTTCGAAACCCTAACTTCAACCACTATTGCAAGTTTGATCAAAAATTCTCGGCCAAGAGATGTTGATGAGCTTAAATACTAGATTGGAAGCGTCATGCACAGCGACACGAAGCTGTTGATGTGTTCGTGGTGGAGTATTCGTGTCAACGGAGGGGAATCGGTGGTGGTGACTCACCAAATGCACTAACTCGTGCAATCTGACCCAGAATACTCGAGTATTCAGAATAATACTCGAGTATTTTGCCCAGTTTTTGAAAAATAATTATTTTATTTACTTTCCCTCCAAAATCTTTCCTATATTTGCTTCTAGGTCCCAACCCAGGGACTACTATGCAAAACACTTATTTTATGCCTTATTATATTTATTAAGTCACTTCACACACATATACTAACTATATGAACACATATTTTAATCAAGGATTAATATAGAAATCATTAATTATAATTAATTTATAATTAACATTTCATTAATCGGGGATTAAAATTTTGGGGTGTTACACTACTCCCCCACTTACAAGGAATTTCGTCCCCGAAATTCAATTCATACAAACAAGTCAGGATAGTCCTGACGCATCTTCTCCTCTAATTCCCAAGATGCTTCTATCACATTACCACAAACCCAGATGACTTTGACCAGACGAATATCTTTCCCTCTAAGCTGCTTGATCCTTCGATCTTCAATGCGAACTGGTACAGCTTTGAAGGTTAGGTTCTCATGAATTTCTAAGTCATCAGATTGAATTCTAAGAACAATGGTGGGGTCATGGACATATCTCTTCAACTGAGACACATGGAATACATTGTGAAGGTTAGCTAATGACGGAGGCAGGGCTAACTGATAAGCTACTGGGCCGACTCTTTTGAGGATTTGATAGGGACCAATAAACTTAGGTGATAGTTTCTGGGTTTTCAAGGCTCTACTAACACCTTTTGTTGGTACTATTCTAATGAATACATGGTCTCCTTCGGCGAACTCTAAAGGCTTCCTCCTCCTATCAATATAACTTTTCTGCCTACTCTGAGCCGTCTTCATCTTCTCTTGTATCATCTTGATCTATTCTGTGGTCTCTTGCACAAAATCTGGCCCAACCAGAGAACTCTCCCCCACTTGAAACCAGCATAACGGCGTCCGGCACTTTCTCCCATACAAAGCTTCAAATGGTGCCATTCCAATGCTCGTGTGGTAACTGTTGTTGTAAGTGAACTCCACGAGTGGTAACATTTGTTCCCAGTTCCCTTGACCTTCCAACGCACAGGCTCGCAAAATGTCCTCCAGTGACTGAATAGTCCTCTCCGTTTGACCATCAGTCTGAGGATGGTATGCAGAACTTAACTTCAATTTTGAACCCAAAGCTCTATGAAGATCTTCCCAAAACTTCAATGTAAACCTCGGGTCGCGATCTGACACAATACTTGACGGTACCCCATGCAAACGAACAACTTCCTTGATGTACAACTGGGTGAGCTTTTCCAACGAGTAGCGCATATTCACGGGAATGAAATGCGCCGACTTGGTCAAACGATCCACGATCACCCAGATTGCATCATGACCAGTAGATGTCCTTAGCAATCCTGACACAAAATCCATCGAGATACTATCCCATTTCCATACGGGAACTTCCAATGAAAGTAACTCTCCTCCTGGCCTTTGATGTTCCATTTTCGCCTTTTGACACACCAAACAACGTGCCACATATTCAGCTACGTCCTTCTTCAAACCAGGTAATGAGCATTTATTTCCCATTATTCCTTGCATTATTTTACTCCTATTATTGATACTTGTTGCCTATTTGACATTGTTTAGCTTGATTTAGTGATTTAGAGTTTATTGGACTAATATTCTGAATATTGTTTAATTTGGGATTATTTAGCCTAATTAATTCTATTTCTATTTTCAGGTAATATTTGGCACAAGAGCTTTTTGGACATTTTGGGAGTGAAGATTTAATTTTGGGAGTGAAGATTTAATTTTGGAAGAGAAGATATATGATGAAGTGAAGATTGTAATCTATCTTTAGGATTAGTTGAGATTTAGTTATATCTTTTAAGATTTAGATTTTATCTATAAGATATTTTTTAGATTTAATTTAGAGATAAGCTTTCCTTAGGATTTGGGCCCATGATTTAGGCCCGTTTTGTGATTTAAAAAGCCAAATTCGTGTAAACCCTTGAGAGAGCTTCCATTCACGTTTTTTACATTCTCTCTCATAGAGAAGGCTTAGTTTTGCTCTCCAAACTTGTGGAGGCTGCTAGGGTTTCTCTCTCTTCCCTTTTCTACACGTTTTTGGTATTTTTCTTCATGGAAGGCTAAACTCTTAGGTTAAATCCCTTTGGTAATGTATCACATACTCTTGAGGTTTTATTCTTAATGCTATTTCGTTTTTATTCACTGTTTTCATGCTTATTGATATGTTATGGTTCGCTTAGTTCCATTGTATAGAGATAATCCATGTGTATGAATGCTTAATTTATGCAAACTCGTAAAAACTCCATGCTTTGGCTTTTAATGCTTAATTAGAGGTTTGGGTTTTGGGGTGAGAATTGAATTTTCGCTTAGTATTTAATTCTCACGAGTTGGACAGTGAAGAGGAAAGATATTGATCTTTTGTGACTGATGATAGAGTTGTGAACGCGAGCCAAAGGGGTTTATCCGCTTTTCCTTATCTGTTTCTTCGTTTTGATTTAATTCTGTTTTGATTTCAATTATTCAATATTCAATACAAAAAAAAACCCCCTGTTTTCTATGCATAATATGTGTTCGACCTTTTGCTTGATAAGATATTCCTTGGGAGACGACCTAGGAGTCACTTCCTAGTACTATACTTAAACTGTTTTTATTTGTATCGGGTACGGCCTCGATCAAATTTGGTGCCGTTGCCGGGGAATATCGGTTCTTGCCAAAGGTCATTAGTAGTTAGTTAGTGTCGTAGTTAGTATAGTTATTATAGTGTGTCGTGTCTGATTTAGGGTCTAGTAGTCAATTCTGATAACCGGTTGAAGTTGCACTGTTTGCTGTTTTGCTATTTTGTTGCAATTAGTGTATTTGATTGATTCTGTGGTTGCTAGTTCACATAGTTGTGGGTGGAATTTTTGCACGAAAATTTATATCCACACTACTTTTATCATATAAAAAGGTTTTGAGGCACCACGATCACTCAGATCATCACTGGTTGTGAGTTCCAGAAAAATTTTCCAAGTTTTAGCAGCACTTTCTTCAAATCGTCGCAACTTTTGACCTGTAACTCGGAATTTGACGAATTTTATATCAAATCGAAGGGAATTTTCTGAATAATCTGGTTTTTCTGACTATGTCAGAAAACTCCTTCGTCTGGATCCTGAAAAAGCCGTTTTACTATTTCTTTTTTATTTTACAAGTTTTATATTCTTAGTTTTTGGTCTCTGATTTAATTGTTTGACTTGGTTCCCTTTTGAATTTTGTCCTCAAACTTTTTGTGGTATGTTTTCATGATTTTAGGGTGCTGAAAAAAATAAAGAAAGAATTTTAAAAAAATAAAAAATTTTGTTGCCTATTTTGGTCATGTATATTAGTGACAGTTTGCTATGCTTAATGGTGTTCTGTTCAGTACATGACTAGGGGCAACCCAAGCTACATGCATCCATATAACCCTGAAATTGATAGAACTTATCACAGACTAGTTAGACAAAATAGGAACCAGTCCATAGGTAGTGAGTCTATTGAGTCTTTACATAGTGAGTCTGCTTCTTTTTCTTCTATTCCTATAAATTCTGATTCTTATTCTGATTATTCTGAAAATATGGCTCAACCTCCACCACATGAGAGGACATTGAGGGAGCTGGCTGCACCTGATTTCACTATTGAAAATTTGTGCATCCAGTATCCCGATGACCCGTATGAGCTAAGGTCTGGACTAATTCATTTATTGCCCAAGTTTAATGGTCTTGCAGGTGAGGATCCTCATAAACATCTCAAGCAGTTCCATATTGTCTGTGCTACTATGAAACCACATGATGTGCAAGAGGATCATGTTTGTCTTAAGGCATTCCCACACTCCCTAGAGGGGCTAGCCAAGGATTGGTTGTACGATCTGGCCCCTGGTTCTATCACAGTCTGGGATGACCTGAAGAGGGCATTTTTGGAGAAATTCTTCCCTGCATGCAGAACAACAGCAATCCGAAAGGATATATCAGGCATCAGGCAACAAAGTGGAAAAAGTCTCTATGAGTATTGGGAGAGATTCAAGAGACTGTGTGCGAGCTGCCCCCACCATCAGATCTCAGAGCAGCTGCTTATTCAATATTTCTATGAAGGTCTCAACCTCATGGAGAGAAACATGCTTGATGCTGCAAGTGGTGGTGCCCTAGGAGACATGACACCTTTAGAAGCCAGAGTCAAGATTGAGAAGATGGCTTCCAATTGTCAACAATTCCATGCAAGGGGCAACAGCGATGCAATCATAGTGAGAGGAGTGAATGACGTTGGCACAAGTTCTGGTAAGGTTGAGAAGCTTGAACAGAAGATAGATTCACTTACAACTTTGGTCACTCAATTGGCCATCAACCAGAAGAAGTTGTCTCTGCCTGCTAGATTATGTGGCATATGCACATCCGCTGAGCACCCCACAGATGCATGCCCTTCTGTGCAGCAGCAGCCCACGACTGGTGCTGACCAACCTGAGGCATATGCCGCCAACATCTTCAACAGTAGAAACCAGCAGCCACAGAACTTTGATCTCTCTACCAACAGATACAACCCTGGTTGGAGGAACCATCGCAACCTGAGATGGTCTGATCAGCAGCAACCTTCACAGGTTCAATTTCAGAACAATTTTAGACCACCATATGTACCTCCTCCAGTCCAGCAACAGAGACAACAACAGGCTAATTCTGCACCACCAGCTCCTACTACTGAGCAGCAGCCTTCATTGGAAGAGCTGATGAAACAGATGACCATGCAAAATCTCCAATTCCAACAGGAAACTAGAGCATCCATTCAAAGACAAGAGGCCTCCATTCAATCTTTGACCAATCAGATGGGGCAGATGGCAACAACAATCAACACTATGCAATCTCAGAATTTTAACAAGTTGCCATCCCAAACAGTGATCAATCCAAACCAGAATGTGAATGCCATTAGTCTAAGGTCAGGGAAGCAGATTGTCACACCCACACCAGAATCTGACCTCAACAAAGATGATCTAGTTTCAACCAACAAGAAGAGCCAAATGGTCGAGGAGAGTGAGCACACAAGTACCAGAAAATCCCATCCAGCTCAGCCTTCCACAAGCACAACACCTGCTGCTGCCCAACAACCACCCCCCATTCCTCTTCCTTTCCCACCAAGGGGGGTGACTCAAAGCAAGAAAATGGAAGAGATTGACAAAGAGATACTTGACACATTCAGGAAGGTGGAAGTTAACATACCCCTTCTTGATGCTATCAAGCAGATTCCAAGGTATGCAAAGTTCTTGAAGGATCTATGCACACACAAACGGAAGCTCAAGGGCAATGAGAGGATCAACATGGGAATAAATGTCTCTGCTCTTATAGGTAAACCCGTCCCTCATATTCCTGAAAAGTGTAAGGATCCTGGAACTTTCTCTGTGCCTTGTATCATAGGTAATACTAAATTTGAGAATGCTTTGCTAGATTTAGGAGCATCTATTAATGTTATGCCTATGTCTGTTTTCAAGTCTCTTTCACTTGGACCCCTTCAACCTACGGGTGTCGTTATTCACTTGGCAAATAGATCTACTGCCTACCCCGCAGGTTTGATAGAGGATGTCCTGGTTCGGGTTGAAGAGCTTATCTTTCCTGCAGATTTTTATATTCTTGATATGGAAGAGGACACCTCTCGTAGTGCTGTCCCTATCATATTAGGGAGACCATTTTTGAAAACAGCCCGAACCAAGATAGATGTGCATGCAGGTACACTTTCCATGGAATTTGATGACAGTGTGGTTCGATTCAATATTTTTGATGCTATGAAACATTTTTCTGATGACCACTCTGTTTTTCATGTTGACTTGATTGATGATCTGATTGATGAGCATGTTCTAGACTTTTTGCATGATTATGATTTGCCATCTTTCACTAGCTCATTTACTTGTTCTGCATGTTCTGATTCCGAAATGTGCACTGCATGCATTGAAATTGACCAGTTTTTAAATTCTGCTACTGCATCTGTTGATTCATATGATATAGATTCAGATCATGCTAACCCTAACCCCATTTCTGTTATGCATGAGTGTAATCCATTTGTTCAGGTGCAGGCGGCAGAATCCAATTCTACTGCTCCTTTAGTTCCATCTGTGATGCAGGCACCTTTATTGGACCTGAAGCCCCTTCCTCCTCATCTCAAATATGCTTACTTGGAGGCTGAGCAGAAACTTCCAGTGATCATCTCTACCTCCCTTTCTGTTGCTCAAGAGAAGCAACTGCTGGATGTGATTAGAGCAAACAAAAAGGCAATAGGATGGACTTTGGCAGACATACCTGGTATTAGCCCCTCCATGTGCATGCATCGGATTTTATTGGAGGATGGGGCTAAACCAGTGAGACAACCCCAGAGACGGTTGAACCCCCAGATTCTTGATGTGGTGAAGAAAGAGGTCACCAAGCTGCTGCAAGCTGGCATTATCTACCCCATTTCAGACAGCACTTGGGTAAGCCCGGTTCAAGTAGTTCCCAAGAAGTGTGGGGTGACAGTTGTCAAAAATGAGAAGGATGAGCTGATTCCCACTAGAGTGCAGAACAGTTGGAGAGTCTGCATTGATTATAGGAAGCTCAACCAGGCGACCCGCAAGGATCACTTTCCTCTTCCCTTCATTGATCAGATGTTGGAGCGCCTGGCAGGTAAATCTCACTATTGCTTCTTAGATGGTTTCTCTGGTTATTTCCAAATCTGTATTGCACCAGAGGACCAACATAAGACTACATTTACCTATCCTTTTGGTACATTTGCTTATAGGAAGATGCCTTTTGGCCTATGCAATGCTCCTGGCACTTTTCAAAGATGTATGATGAGTATTTTTAATGACTTACTTGAGCATTGCATAGAGGTCTTCATGGATGATTTTAGTGTATATGGTTCCTCTTTTGATGCATGTCTTGATAGTTTGTCTAAGGTGCTTAATAGGTGCATTGAGACTAACCTTGTCTTGAATTTTGAAAAATGTCATTTTATGGTAGAACAAGGCATAGTCTTAGGGCACATTATTTCGCATAAGGGCATAGAGGTTGACCCTGCTAAGCTGCATGTAATATCACATTTGCCTTACCCCTCTTGCGTGCGAGAGGTGCGTTCTTTTCTTGGCAATGCAGGTTTCTATCGCAGGTTTATTCAGAACTTTAGCTCAATTTGCAGAAAGGAGTTCTTGGTTGGTCAAAAAGTGTTGCTCTACAACTCTAGGCTTGGACTCATGAGTGGAAAGCTCCGCTCTAAATGGATTGGACCGTTTGTAGTCACCCAGGTGTTTCCTTATGGCACTGTGGAGATCAAGAGTGAGTCCACAGACAAGAGCTTCAAAGTCAATGGCCACCGACTCAAGCCTTTCCTAACCTCCCCTTCTTTGGATGATGCACTTGTGGAGGAAGCCTCATTGGTCGACCCCATTTTTGACCCACCATGATTTAGGGAGTCTTCTTTTCTCCTTCTTTACTACTTTTATTCCACTTGTCTATATCTGTCTGATTCTGCTATTTGTTTTCCATTGAGGACAATGTGTGATTTAAGTGTGGGGGGAGAGTAGTTTAGGTTGCATATTTTTGCTTTGATTTTTTTTAGGTTTTGCTAAGTTTTGGGCATTTTCTTGCATGTTTTTGCTTCATTTTAGTAGAGTCTTGGTATCTTGTGTCTGAATTCATGCATTTCTGTGTGTAAAGTTGCTTTTGATAATTAAGAGGTGGTAACACTGTGATAGAATTGTCCCTTTTGTGAGGATTTGAGCCTTAATTGTGGGTGGATTGCTATATATGCCACCTAATTTTTCTTTCATGTGTGATTGCACTCTGGATTACTTGCACTCTAGAACTTGACTTGACTCTTGTTGATACTTGATATTCCCATGCACATTTTGAAATGATTTAGGCATTGTTTTTTTTCTTGAATAAGCCACTAGCCATATGAGCCTACCTTGAATGAATTTATCCTTTGATAGCCCCTTTGAGCCTTTATATCCCTTTTCTTTGTTCTTTAGCTCATTACAAGCCTATGACTGAAAAACCATGATTGTCCTAACCTTAGGGAATGTTGGAGCTTTGGAATTGTTTTGGGAATGGGTATTAAGTAAGCGAGGGTGCTTTGTTCTTCATCTCTTGTGAGTTCTGGGTTTTGCCTCTATGGTCGGTGATGTAATTATTGCTTTATCTCATTATGCCATTTTTGTTGTTTCTTCTTTTCTTTCGTTCATGAAGTTCTGCAATGTAATGCAATTCAAAAAAAAAAAAAAAAGAAGAAGAAGAAAAAAAAATGGAATAAAAGGTTGATTGAGGCATAGAGGATTGGAATTAGAGGTTGTTGTTATGTTTACCATTTCATTCTGGGGTGGATTGTGCTTATTTTTTTTTACTTGTTCCCCATTGCTCCTCTATTCCCTGGGTTTTAGCTACATTTCCCATATTTTTATCCTACCTTGTCCTTGGCCCCATTACAACACTGAAAAGACCTTTTGATCTTAATGTGCATGTGTATTGATTGTTGATGTTAGAGGCTTGTCAAGCCTATGGTTGTGTTTGTTTTTCATGATGTGCCTTGAGTGTAAACACTGATTAACCTTAAACACTTGAGTGTAAACACTATTGAGTGATCCTTGTGAGTTTCTACCATCTTTGTGACTACCCTCTTGATGTCATTGGTTTTCTTTGCATATTTGAAATAATTGGATGATGTTCATGAATGCCTTGATTCTTTGGTCCTTATTTTCTTCATGTGCTCGATTTTGCCCATTTCTTTGCATTTCCTAGAATTCATTGTGAAGTATGTAATCTCTTAGGTTTGCATTCATTAGTTTTAGTAATCTTGTTACATGATTCACTTTGGTGCATATTGATTTTCTCAGTCCTAATTCTTAGTTTTGCCCAGGAGTGCAAAAGGATAAGTGTGGGGGTATTTGATGAGCATTTTATTTCCCATTATTCCTTGCATTATTTTACTCCTATTATTGATACTTGTTGCCTATTTGACATTGTTTAGCTTGATTTAGTGATTTAGAGTTTATTGGACTAATATTCTGAATATTGTTTAATTTGGGATTATTTAGCCTAATTAATTCTATTTCTATTTTCAGGTCATATTTGGCACAAGGGCTTTTTGGACATTTTGGGAGTGAAGATTTAATTTTGGGAGTGAAGATTTAATTTTGGAAGAGAAGATATATGATGAAGTGAAGATTGTAATCTATCTTTAGGATTAGTTGAGATTTAGTTATATCTTTTAAGATTTAGATTTTATCTATAAGATATTTTTTAGATTTAATTTAGAGATAAGCTTTCCTTAGGATTTGGGCCCATGATTTAGGCCCGTTTTGTGATTTAAAAAGCCAAATTCGTGTAAACCCTTGAGAGAGCTTCCATTCACGTTTTTTACATTCTCTCTCATAGAGAAGGCTTAGTTTTGCTCTCCAAGCTTGTGGAGGCTGCTAGGGTTTCTCTCTGATTTAGGGTCTAGTAGTCAATTCTGATAACCTGTTGAAGTTGCACTGTTTGCTGTTTTGCTATTTTGTTGCAATTAGTGTATTTGATTGATTCTGTGGTTGCTAGTCCACATAGTTGTGGGTGGAATTTTTGCACGAAAATTTATATCCACACTACTTTTATCATATAAAAAGGTTTTGAGGCACCACGATCACTCAGATCATCACTGGTTGTGAGTTCCAGAAAAATTTTCCAAGTTTTAGCAGCACTTTCTTCAAATCGTCGCAACTTTTGACCCGTAACTCGGAATTTGACGAATTTTATATCAAATCGAAGGGAATTTTCTGAATAATCTGATTTTTCTGACTTTGTCAGAAAACTCCTTCGTTTGGATCCTGAAAAAGCCGTTTTACTATTTTTTTATTTTACAAGTTTTATTTTCTTAGTTTTTGGTCTCTGATTTAATTGTTTGACTTGGTTCCCTTTTGAATTTTGTCCTCAAACTTTTTGTGGTATGTTTTCATGATTTTAGGGTGCTGAAAAAAATAAAGGAAAAAATTTTAAAAAATAAAAAAATTTTGTTGCCTTTTTTGGTCATGTATATTAGTGACAGTTTGCTATGCTTAATGGTGTTCTGTTCAGTACATGACTAGGGGCAACCCAAGCTACTTTCATCCATATAACCCTGAAATTGATAGAACTTATCACAGACTAGTTAGACAAAATAGGAACCAGTCCATAGGTAGTGAGTCTATTGAGTCTTTACATAGTGAGTCTGCTTCTTTTTCTTCTATTCCTATAAATTCTGATTCTTATTCTGATTATTCTGAAAATATGGCTCAACCTCCACCACGTGAGAGGACATTGAGGGAGCTGGCTGCACCTGATTTCACTATTGAAGATTTGTGCATCCAGTATCCCGATGACCCGTATGAGCTAAGGTCTGGACTAATTCATTTGTTGCCCAAGTTTAATGGTCTTGCAGGTGAGGATCCTCATAAACATCTCAAGCAGTTCCATATTGTCTGTGCTACTATGAAACCACATGATGTGCAAGAGGATCATGTTTGTCTTAAGGCATTCCCACACTCCCTAGAGGGGCTAGTCAAGGATTGGTTGTACGATCTGGCCCCTGGTTCTATCACAGTCTGGGATGACCTGAAGTGGGCATTTTTGGAGAAATTCTTCCCTGCATGCAGAACAACAGCAATCCGAAAGGATATATCAGGCATCAAGCAACAAAGTGGAGAAAGTCTCTATGAGTATTGGGAGAGATTCAAGAGACTGTGTGCGAGCTGCCCCCACCATCAGATCTCAGAGCAGCTGCTTATTCAATATTTCTATGAAGGTCTCAACCTCATGGAGAGAAACATGCTTGATGCTGCAAGTGGTGGTGCCCTAGGAGACATGACACCTTTAGAAGCCAGAGTCAAGATTGAGAAGATGGCTTCCAATTGTCAACAATTCCATGCAAGGGGCAACAGCGATGCAATCATAGTGAGAGGAGTGAATGACGTTGGCACAAGTTCTGGTAAGGTTGAGAAGCTTGAACAGAAGATAGATTCACTTACAACTTTGGTCACTCAATTGGCCATCAACCAGAAGAAGTTGTCTCTGCCTGCTAGATTATGTGGCATATGCACATCCGCTGAGCACCCCACAGATGCATGCCCTTCTGTGCAGCAGCAGCCCACGACTGGTGCTGACCAACCTGAGGCATATGCCGCCAACATCTTCAACAGTAGAAACCAGCAGCCACAGAACTTTGATCTCTCTACCAATAGATACAACCCTGGATGGAGGAACCATCCCAACCTGAGATGGTCTGATCAGCAGCAACCTTCACAGGTTCAATTTCAGAACAATTCTAGACCACCATATGTACCTCCTCCAATCCAGCAACAGAGACAACAACAGGCTAATTCTGCACCACCAGCTCCTAGTACTGAGCAGCAGCCTTCATTGGAAGAGCTGATGAAACAGATGACCATGCAAAATCTCCAATTCCAACAGGAAACTAGAGCATCCATTCAAAGACAAGAGGCCTCCATTCAATCTTTGACCAATCAGATGGGACAGATGGCAACAGCAATCAACACTATGCAATCTCAGAATTCTAACAAGTTGCCATCCCAAACAGTGATCAATCCAAACCAGAATGTGAATGCCATTAGTCTAAGGTCAGGGAAGCAGATTGTCACACCCACACCAGAATCTGACCTCAACAAAGATGATCTAGTTTCAACCAACAAGAAGAGCCAAATGGTTGAGGAGAGTGAGCACACAAGTACCAGAAAATCCCATCCAGCTCAGCCTTCCACAAGCACAACACCTGCTGCTGCCCAACAACCACCCCCCATTCCTCTTCCTTTCCCACCAAGGGGGGTGACTCAAAGCAAGAAAATGGAAGAGATTGACAAAGAGATACTTGACACATTCAGGAAGGTGGAAGTCAACATACCCCTTCTTGATGCAATCAAGCAGATTCCAAGGTATGCAAAGTTCTTGAAGGATCTATGCACACACAAACGGAAGCTCAAGGGCAATGAGAGGATCAGCATGGGAAGAAATGTCTCTTCTCTTATAGGTAAACCCGTCCCTCATATTCCTGAAAAGTGTAAGGATCCTGGAACTTTCTCTGTGCCTTGTATCATAGGTAATACTAAATTTGAGAATGCTTTGCTAGATTTAGGAGCATCTATTAATGTTATGCCTATGTCTGTTTTCAAATCTCTTTCACTTGGACCTCTTCAACCTACGGGTGTGGTTATTCATTTGGCAAATAGATCTACTGCCTACCCCGCAGGTTTGATAGAGGATGTCTTGGTTCGGGTTGAAGAGCTTATCTTTCCTGCTGATTTTTATATTCTTGATATGGAAGAGGACACCTCTCGTAGTGCTGTCCCTATCATATTAGGGAGACCATTTTTGAAAACAGCCCGAACCAAGATAGATGTGCATGCAGGTACACTTTCCATGGAATTTGATGACAGTGTGGTTCGATTCAATATTTTTGATGCTATGAAACATTTTTCTGATGACCACTCTGTTTTTCATGTTGACTTGATTGATGATCTGATTGATGAGCATGTTCTAGACTTTTTGCATGATTATGATTTGCCATCTTTCACTAGCTCATTTACTTGTTCTGCATGTTCTGATTCCGAAATGTGCACTGCATGCATTGAAATTGACCAGTTTTTAAATTCTGCCACTGCATCTGTTGATTCATATGATATAGATTCAGATCATGCTAACCCCATTTCTGTTATGCATGAGTGTAATCCATTTGTTCAGGTGCAGGCGGCAGAATCCAATTCTGCTGCTCCTTTAGTTCCATATGTGATGCAGGCACCTTTATTGGACCTGAAGCCCCTTCCTCCTCATCTCAAATATGCTTACTTGGAGGCTGAGCAGAAACTTCCAGTGATCATCTCTACCTCCCTTTCTGTTGATCAAGAGAAGAAGCTGCTGGATGTGATTAGAGCAAACAAAAGGGCAATAGGATGGACTTTGGCAGACATACCTGGTATTAGCCCCTCCATGTGCATGCATCGGATTTTATTGGAGGATGGGGCTAAACCAGTGAGACAACCCCAGAGACGATTGAACCCCCAGATTCTTGATGTGGTGAAGAAAGAGGTCACCAAGCTGCTGCAAGCTGGCATTATCTACCCCATTTCAGACAACACTTGGGTAAGCCCGGTTCAAGTAGTTCCCAAGAAGTCTGGGGTGACAGTTGTCAAAAATGAGAAGGATGAGCTGATTCCCACTAGAGTGCAGAACAGTTGGAGAGGCTGCATTGATTATAGGAAGCTCAACCAGGCGACCCGCAAGGATCACTTTCCTCTTCCCTTCATTGATCAGATGTTGGAGTGCCTGGCAGGTAAATCTCACTATTGCTTCTTAGATGGTTTCTCTGGTTATTTCCAAATCTGTATTGCACCAGAGGACCAACATAAGACTACATTTACCTGTCCTTTTGGTACATTTGCTTATAGGAAGATGCCTTTTGGCCTATGCAATGCTCATGGCACTTTTCAAAGATGTATGATGAGTATTTTTAATGACTTACTTGAGCATTGCATAGAGGTCTTCATGGATGATTTTAGTGTATATGGTTCCTCTTTTGATGCATGTCTTGATAGTTTGTCTAAGGTGCTTAATAGGTGCATTGAGACTAACCTTGTCTTGAATTTTGAAAAATGTCATTTTATGGTAGAACAAGGCATAGTTTTAGGGCACATTATTTCGCATAAGGGCATAGAGGTTGACCCTGCTAAGCTGCATGTAATATCACATTTGCCTTACCCCTCTTGCGTGCGAGAGGTGCGTTCTTTTCTTGGCCATGCAGGTTTCTATCGCAGGTTTATTCAGAACTTTAGCTCAATTTGCAGAAAGGAGTTCTTGGTTGGTCAAAAAGTGTTGCTCTACAACTCTCGGCTTGGACTCATGAGTGGAAAGCTCCGCTCTAAATGGATTGGACCGTTTGTAGTCACCCAGGTGTTTCCTTATGGCACTGTGGAGATCAAGAGTGAGTCAACAGACAAGAGCTTCAAAGTCAATGGCCACCGACTCAAGCCTTTCCTTACTACCCCTTCTTTGGATGATGCACCTGTGGAGGAAGCCTCATTGGTCGACCCCATTTTTGACCCACCATGATTTCGGGAGTCTTCTTTTCTCCTTCTTTACTACTTTTATTCCACTTGTCTATATCTGTCTGATTCTGCTATTTGTTTTACATTGAGGACAATGTGTGATTTAAGTGTGGGGGGGAGAGTAGTTTAGGTTGCATATTTTTGCTTTGATTTTTTAGGTTTTGCTAAGTTTTGGGCATTTTCTTGCATGTTTTTGCTTCATTTTAGTAGAGTCTTGGTATCTTGTGTCTGAATTCATGCATTTCTGTGTGTAAAGTTGCTTTTGATAATTAAGAGGTGGTAACACTGTGATAGAATTGTCCCTTTTGTGAGGATTTGAGCCTTAATTGTGGGTGGATTGCTATATATGCCACCTAATTTTTCTTTCATGTGTGATTGCACTCTGGATTACTTGCACTCTAGAACTTGACTTGACTCTTGTTGATACTTGATATTCCCATGCACATTTTGAAATGATTTAGGCATTGTTTTTTTTCTTGAATAAGCCACTAGCCATATGAGCCTACCTTGAATGAATTTATCCTTTTATAGCCCCTTTGAGCCTTTATATCCCTTTTCTTTGTTCTTTAGCTCATTACAAGCCTATGACTGAAAAACCATGATTGTCCTAACCTTAGGGAATGTTGGAGCTTTGGAATTGTTTTGGGAATGGGTATTAAATAAGCGAGGGTGCTTTGTTCTTCATCTCTTGTGAGTTCTGGGTTTTGCCTCTATGGTCGGTGATGTAATTATGGCTTTATCTCATTATGCCATTTTTATTGTTTCTTCTTTTCTTTCGTTCATGAAGTTCTGCAATGTAATGCAATTCAAAAAAAAAAAAAGAAAAAAAAAGAAGAAGAAGAAGAAGAAAAAGAAAAAAAAATGGAATAAAAGGTTGATTGAGGCATGGAGGTTTGGAATTAGAGGTTGTTGTTATGTTTACCATTTCATTCTGGGGTGGATTGTGCTTATTTTTTTTTTTACTTGTTCCCCATTGCTCCTCTATTCCCTGGGTTTTAGCTACATTTCCCATATTTTTATCCTACCTTTTCCTTGGCCCCATTACAACCCTGAAAAGACCTTTTGATCTTAATGTGCATGTGTGTTGATTGTTGATGTTAGAGGCTTGTCAAGCCTATGGTTGTGTTTGTTTTTCATGATGTGCCTTGAGTGTAAACACTGATTAACCTTAAACACTTGAGTGTAAACACTATTGAGTGATCCTTGTGAGTTTCTACCATCTTTGTGACTACCCTCTTGATGTCATTGGTTTTCTTTGCATATTTGAAATAATTGGATGATGTTCATGAATGCCTTGATTCTTTGGTCCTTATTTTCTTCGTGTGCTCGATTTTGCCCATTTCTTTGCATTTCCTAGAATTCATTGTGAAGTATGTAATCTCTTAGGTTTGCATTCATTAGTTGTAGTAATCTTGTTGCATGATTCACTTTGGTGCATATTGATCTTCTCAGTCCTAATTCTTAGTTTTGCCCAGGAGTGCAAAAGGATAAGTGTGGGGGTATTTGATGAGCATTTTATTTCCCATTATTCCTTGCATTATTTTATTCCTATTATTGATACTTGTTGCCTATTTGACATTGTTTAGCTTGATTTAGTGATTTAGAGTTTATTGGACTAATATTCTGAATATTGTTTAATTTGGGATTATTTAGCCTAATTAATTCTATTTCTATTTTCAGGTCATATTTGGCACAAGGGCTTTTTGGACATTTTGGGAATGAAGATTTAATTTTGGAAGAGAAGATATATGATGAAGTGAAGATTGTAATCTATCTTTAGGATTAGTTGAGATTTAGTTATATCTTTTAAGATTTAGATTTTATCTATAAGATATTTTTAGATTTAATTTAGAGATAAGCTTTCCTTAGGATTTGGGCCCATGATTTAGGCCCGTTTTGTGATTTAAAAAGCTAAATTCGTGTAAACCCTTGAGGAGACCTTCCATTCACGTTTTTTACATTCTCTCTCATGGAGAAGGCTTAGTTTTGCTCTCCAAGCTTGTGGAGGCTGCTAGGGTTTCTCTCTCTTCCCTTTTCTACACGTTTTTGGTATTTTTCTTCATGGAAGGCTAAACTCTTAGGTTAAATCCCTTTGGTAATGTACTTTGAAGCAGAGATACCGGATTTTCAAATTTAATTAAAAATGGATAAAATATACTTGCTAGTTTTATTAAAAATGCTGATTAGGTGCCGAGCAGAAACCGATTAAATAACAAATAATTGATTTCTGAGTTCGATCACACACAACCGAGTTTGCAGCGGATCGCAGCAAATATACTTCAACCGAATGTGAAGTTATGCACAAAACTGATTAAATGCCGATAAAAGAGGACATAGAAAATTTTTATACTGGTTCACTCTCCACCACCGAGAGCTACGTCCAGTCCCCCCCTAAACCTTAGGGAGCTTTTACTCAAAATCAAACAATCGGTTACAATAGGATTTTCAAGAGAGCCTATCTCACTAAACCTATCCCTGTTACAGAGTGTACCAAACTCTTGACCACTACCCCAAATCAATTTGATTTTGCTACCAGTTGAAGAACCTCTTCAACTCTTTCACTGTGGAGACTTCCTTGAAACCTTCAAGGACTCCTTCTCTTCTTCAAATGAACACGAGAGCAGTAAAGTAGGTTGGCTCCAAAACACTGAACACCAGTTACTTGAGTGTGACAGTGTTGATGCAACTTGGTTTCAGACTTGAGAAAGAATTGGGAGATGGAATATATTCGAAGGTTTTTTGTTCAAACTGATTCTCTTAAAACGTCAATCATCTTCTTCTCTGAATTTCTTCTTCTTATTTATGTTGAAAGAGATGATTCCTTCAAATTCAAAATTTCGAATCCCACGAATTAGGGAGGGAAGAAATTCACCATGTGATTAATTTAAGATTGTGAGATTCCCTCTCCAACAGTCATATTCTGATTTGGTTTAAATTTGAATCAAATCTCCCATTTAATGCCAATTCCATTTTAAACAGATTCTGATGGTTAGTGGGTTACGAGTTTCAGGTTGAACAGAGCTTCTGCAACCGATGACTTGATGTGAACTGAGCTTGAAACGAGCTTGAACCGAGCTGATTTGCTTCCATAGCTTCCTTACCGACTCGCTGAGGTTGTTCTTGAACTTGATGATGCTTGCGCTGTTGTTGACCAAGTGTGAACCGAGCTTGACCTTGACCTTTGACTTCCGAGTTGTGGCCGAGCTATGCACTCTGACTTGAGTTTAACTCTGAGCTTTGGTCGAGCATGTGCATTCTGGCTTGAGTGACCTTGACATTCGAGCTTTGGCCGAGCTTTGAAATTTATCTTGAGTTTGACTCTGAGCCGAGCTCTGGCCGAGCTTTACAAACTCGCTGGAATGCAAGCTTGAGATCCGAGTAAGAGCTCAGCTCTTCATTTGAGCTTGAATTGGCACTTGATATCCAAACTTTGCCAAGCTTAATAAATTATTCTTGAACTGAGACTTTTGCACTTTACTTGTCCACAGCGAAGGCCGAGCTTGACTTCGGTCGAGCTGATTATTTTAGATTTTACTTGACAGTACCAAAGGCCGAGCTGATGGTTCTACCGAGCTAATGTAACATTTTACTTTTCTGCACCGAAGGTCGAGCTGAACATCTGACACGCTGATGCTTTACTATTTTACTCGGACAGCACCGAAAGGCAAGCTTTTACTCGTCTGACTGCTTCTGGTTCAACACTAGTTCTTCCGAGAATCTTCCGAACCGAGTTTCTTACTTTGTTTTCCGAGCTGAGCTAACCTTCTGAGAATCTGGGTTGTTGTTGTTTTCTCGATACGCAAACCGACTTCATTCACTCGATTTGTCTTCATCCACGCAATTTGTCTTCATCAAAACTAAGCATTCCATGCTGATTCTACAATCTCCCTCTTTTTGATGATGACAAATACTTGTTGTTTTGACCGAGCTGATACCTTGTTGTTTTTGACAAATGCTTGTTTGTGACCGAGCTGATACCTTGTTGATTTGACCGAGCTGAGGTCCGAGCTAAATTGTCACATATGGGAAAGTATGCTCGGCAACTCCCCCTGAACGAATGCTCGGAAAACCTGTTTCCTGAAACAACATAAACAACAACCTTTTCCCCCCTTTTGGCATGATCAAAAAGGAGCCAAGAATTAAGCACATTGCGAAAAGATTATACATGAAAAATTAAATTAAAAAAAATTTAAAAAAATCATATATTTGACTTTCTCCCTCTGAAGATAACATTTAAGATTTCTTATCTCCCCCGGAAAAGAGTTAGAGGCAATTTTATATACAGTCAATAGTCAAGCGATCCGAGCAAACAACGATTATTTAAATACTAAAAGGATTCCGAAGTTTTACAGTTTTACAAAGAACTAAGACACAGTTTCCTGGTGACTTAAAAAAATAGTAGAACTGAATATCAATTAGCTAACACTCGTTTCATCCAAAATACCTAGCTCCCTCCGAATATGATAAAATGTTTCTCTCGGCAGGGGTTTTGTAAAGACGTCGGCTAATTGATTTTCAGTGCTAACAAATTCTATAACACAATCACCTTTTTGAACATGATCTCGTAAAAAATGGTGTCTTATTTCAATGTGTTTTGTTCGAGAGTGATACCGTAACACCCCAAAATTTTAATCCCTGATTAATGAAATGTTAATTATAAAGTTTATTATAATTAATTATTTCCATTTTTAATCTTTGATTAAAATCTATGTTTATGTTATTAGAAAATGTGTGATTGTGGTTTGGAAATTATAATTATGAATAAATATAAATATTTTTCACTTTAGTCCTTGCTTTGGGACCTAGAAGTAATTATAGGAAAGGTTTTGGAGGGAAAGAAAATAAAATAAATATTTTTAAAAAATTGACCAAAATACTCGAGTGTTTTTAAGAAGACTCGAGTATTCTGGTCAACGTGGGACGAGTTAGTGTGTTTTGGTGAGTCACCACCAACGATTCTCCACCGTTGACACGAAAACACCACCACTACACGTTCATGGTTTTCGTGTCGAGCTGCATGAACCTCTGATACCACTATAAATCCTCAGGAGTTGATCAACCCGAGCCTCATTTGCAAGTTTGGAGCTAGAATTCGAGTGTTAGGGTTCCAAGCTTCTCTTAATCGATTCTCCTTCTCTGAGTTGAATTGAGCTACAAATCATACACTGATACAAAGCTCACGTCACGAGCTTTGTATAGACACCAAAATCGTTAGTGGAGAGTTTGTGTGTTGGAAGAATTGGAGCTCGAAAGTGAAGGCTTGTGTGCTGTCAACAGTTTCTGGAGCTTACTTTGGTCATTGATTTTGGTAAGCTCACGTACTCTCTGAGTCTCAAACTTGTTCCTTTAGTTGGTTTGTGTTGCATAGAATCTAGGGAAACTAATTTCCCCAATTCTTATTGTTGTTTCATGTGCCAACCAATTCGATTTTGGTGCTCCACTCAAACTGCTCTGCATGTTGGTGCTTGAAGTGGTTCTCTGTGTTGTGGAACTTTTCTTTCAAAACTTTCTGTTGGTACACGTAAAAGAGGTAAGAGGAAAGCTTTATATTCACTAGATAGAGTTTAAATAACATGAATTTGATTAGAGAGCCACCAAGAGGCTCAAAGGGCTTAGTTTGAATAGGGAAATTGGTTTGGAGACCAACCTGTTCTCTAAAGTTGTTGTGAGAAAGTTTTATATGTTGCATGCAAGCTATTTAGAACTTAAAAACATGAGTACTCTGTGTATTATGCAAATTGATATGTTAAGTTGTGAATTTTCTAAGTTTCATGCATAATCTTATGAATCTCTGTGAATTATGTAATTTGATTTGTTCTAAGTGCTTGAACACGTTTAATATATGTTATATTAACTCTGTTGTTCAATGGATTGGATTGGAATTGGTTAGAAATGAAAATGGCATGTTAAAACTCAATTTTCCACTGTCCTCTATCTATAAAGACTCAAGTCTTTGACTCGAGACTCGAGTGTTTCATGATGCACCAGTGCGTCTGCTGGCACCATCACTCAAGTCTCTGGTCCAAGACTTGGGTATGACTGATGCACCAATGAACTTTTCTGATGAACCACTCGAGTCCTGCATGAATTACTCGAGTCTTCTGGGTTAATGAACTACTTGAGTATATCATGAATGACTCGAGTATTTTTTGAGAAAACCTAAATCAAGAACTTTCTGAAAATTTATAATCCACTCGAGTCTTTTCATAAACTACTCGAGTCTAAGGTGCAGTTTGAAGAACTACTCGAGTCCTACGGGGAATACTCGAGTCTTTTTGAACAGAAAACATAAAAATGCCATTTTTTAATTCTGAATCGTTATGTTAATATCACGTGGTAATAATCCAAGTGATCTAAGACTTATTAGTAATTGATTGATGATGGTACGAAACTATTGAATTAATAATGGGAGATATTATTAATTGAGATATATCAATCAATTCTTTTAAGTTAAGAAATTGCATTCATCCTGGAGTTCGGGTGTTAGATCGTTTTTCATGTTTTGGTAACATGAGGAGGGCCTCTGTGACACCCTCAATATAATACTAGATATTAGAGTAATAAATAGACTATTACTCCGTTAAATATGGACTTGTTTAGTATTAGAAAATATAAGGTTAATTTTTTTTTCTTTTCATTTTCTAAAGAAACGGGTGCACAAAACAAAATATGGAATTCTTGGAGAATAGATTTTTTTTTTATTATTTTAAAACATTATACTGAATTCGGCGTTTACTAAGACAAGGAAATCTTTTCACAATCCAGATAGCATCTGTTCTTAAAAATTGTATTTACGCAGTAAAAACTTAAGTGAGCACCCCAAGGCGACACACTTGGTCGGATCATCTGCTTCTTCATTTCAGCCATTTCCGGTGGTACCATTCTATAAGGAGCAATAGAAATGGGACCAGCTCCCGGAACTAGATCAATACCAAATTCAATCTCTCTTCTTGGTGGCAAACCAGGGATCTCATCAGCAAATACCTCCGGAAAGTCTCTGACAACAGGAATCTCTTCCATTCTTGGACCATTCTCTTCCACCTCAGTGTTGAATAGACACACGTAGCCGGAAGGTTTTGGGTTTCTATAGGTCACTATTTTTCTATCACAATCAATGATCACTTGGTTTTGACTTAACCAGTCCATTCCCAAGATCAAATCTAATTGTGCCAAGGGTAAACAGATCAAATCTACTTTAGAGGTTTGTCCTAACACTTCTATACAACAGTTAAGACATGCTCTAGAAACTACAACAGGAGCATTGGTAGGAGTTTCCACTTGCAAAACATAAGGTAATTCAGACACAGACAAACTTAACCGTTTCACACATTCATATGAAACAAATGAATGCGTAGCGCCGGAATCAAACAAGACATGACAAGACTGACCATTAAGCAAGTATTTACCTTGCACTAGATCAGAGGATCGGCTTGCTTCCACACCATTAAGGGTGAAAACCCTTCCTTGAGCCATAGGCCCCTCCGCAGTCCCTCTTGAATTGGCTTTGACCGGTTCCTTGCAATCCCTTGCAAAATGTCCCGGCTTTCCACAGTTGAAGCAGCCACTTGTTCCCCAGCATACACGGCCATAGTGGTTGCGCTTGCACTTGTCGCAGAATGGAGCCTCGCTCCGATAATTCCTTCCATCAGACTCACCAGCTTTTCCCTTGCCTTTCCCTCGGCGATCATACGGACCTTTGCCTCGGTTGTTGAAACCTTTCCGCCTATGAGGTCCACAGCCCTGATTGTCCTTCTTCTCCGAGGCTTGCACCTCTTCAGCCTTGCTGTCGTCTTCATACATCCTACACATGTCCACGAGTGCAGGAAAACTTTGAATCCGTTGATAACTGAAGATCGACTTCCACTTGGGCCTCAAGCCTCTTTCAAACTTAATGCATTTGCTTCTTTCATCCGGATTGTTCTGATAATATGGAGAGTACTTCATAAGCTCCTCAAACTTGGCCGCGTACTCACCCACACTCATATTACCTTGCTTCAGCTGCAAGAATTCTACCTCCTTCTTTCTCCTTAGATCCTCAGGGAAATACTTATGGAGAAACTTCTCCATGAATACACCCCAACTCACTTCCCTTCCTTCATATTGCAGAAGTTGCATCGTGTGATTCCACCAATTCTCAGCTTCCTCCTCCAACATGTATGTTGCATACGCCACCTTCTGAGCATCAGAACACTCCAACGTTCACAGAATCTTATCCATGGTGTGAATCCATTTATTGGCCTCTTCCGGTTTAAATCCTCCTTCAAACATTGGCGGATTGCAACTTCTAAAATCAGCCAGAGTCTTCGCCTCAGCGTTACCCACATTACACTGATGAGGCTGGTTAACCGGTTGAGATGGTTGTTGAGACTGTCGCTGCATGGCTTCCAGCACCGTGGTGATCCTTTCTAACATCGCATTGGTGTGATTTTGGTTTCTAGTTGCCATATTAGACCTGCGCTATGGGCTGATGGTCACATATGCTGAACTAAAGAAACTTCAATTGCACCACCTATGCTAAGACTATAGCTTAAGATTCTAACTTCACATTCAATTGCGTCTTGTGCTCAAAAGAGACAAGATACAAACAAATCAAGGGTATCTAAAGCTCAACAAGCAAAATAATAACATTCAAAGTAATGTACATGCCCTGGAGATACCTGCTTGATGTTGATGGCTACCTTTCTGGTACTACTTCCACTACTACAGGATCTGGCTTTTGCTCTGATACCACTAAGTGTGACACCCTTCCGAATTACCCAAGTATAATATAGTACTTAAAGCTATTATATTGGATAATATATGGACTTGTGAGTGTTAAGAAAATATGTAAATAAAATTTTTCTTTTTAAAGCGGGTGCACAAATCAACACTTGGAATTCTTGGAGAATAAACTCTAAAGCATTTCAAAACAGTTGTATCGAATTCGGCGATTTCTAAAACCTTTTCAAAAGTTGGGTAACATTCGTGTTTTGAAATCGTATTTATATCATAGAACACAACTGAAGCTACCCTTGATTTATTTGATAAAATTGATACCATCGAATAGTTTTCACAGCCGAACTCTCAAATAGATTAAATCAGAGTAAGCAGAAATTATCGGACTATGCCATGGATAGGAATATAAACATAGATTTTATATATAGGAAAGTCATAAGTACATAGCCCAACATCAGAGTCTCCAAGTTCCAAAATATACAAGTCCATCAACAGATCTACATGGCAGTGTAACCAAAACCCTAGAGTACTCCAAAAGTATATCTACAACATATATACATAACCAAAATATAACTCTAAGGGTGGTCACGTAGATCTGGCAGCATCAGATGTAGTAGTAGTGATAGCAGTAGTCTCCAAGAAGCAAAAGTAGTAAGGTAGTAGCATCATCATCAACACAGCAGCAGCAAGATCTCTGAGAAACCGCAATTGGTGGTTGGAGAGACAAAGGAACCCTAGGAATACACCTAGAAGGGGGGGTTGAATAGGTGTACAAGATACCTTGAAATATTTTCGAACGAAACAAATCGAAACAATTAAAACAAAATATTTTTGCAATTTTGTTCACGTTTACTCGAGTAGTACTCGATTAAAGATTCGTTTACTCCAGTATATCTGACAGAAACCAGAAAAATCAAGTTTTCATTCGCATACGAAAATCAATCAATTCACATGAAAGATCAGAGATTCAGCGGAGATGATTAACACCTATATTCTTATTGATTAACCTAGTTATGAAAATGATTTTCCCCAAGTTAATTTGAACAATAAAGATTAAATTCAATCAATTATGAAAAACCAATCTTTCTCTAGGTTTTCAATCAAGAACACAATCAATGACTTGAATGTAAAGAGTTAAGGGTTTAGAGATACGACACAGTGATTTATCCTGGTTCACTTTCATCCGCTTGAAAGCTACATCTAGTCCCCTCTTCAACCAAGAGAGATTCTTCACTATGAGGAATTAGAGTTCTCAAATTACAAGTGATTGCCTCACAAGACTTCCTTCTTGCTAGCCTACAAGAGATAACCGACACCCTTGCCTTGTAATCCTATTGATCTTCTCTCTAATCTAACCTCTACCCCTTGTTGATAATCGACACAACAAGTCTTCAATTGCTTGATGATAATCCACACATCAAGGCTTCTCCTTGCTTGATTCACAACCAAGACTTCTTCTTCTTCAATGAACGTTGCTTGATGATAATCGACACACCAAGGCTTCTTATTTGTTGTAGTGGCTTGCCTTATTGCAAAGATTACAACTCAATGAATACACATGACATTCCTATGAATCTCAATCAATAGCTATGACAATTCACAATAAGAGATTCAAAGGTTCTTGATCAAAGAATATGAAAATATGAAAGCTTTGATCTTTGAAATTGAGAGAGAATAGAGTGGCTTGATTCTTTGTAAAATGAATATCAAAATGATGGATTACAATCACAAAGGTTAGGAAAAGGTTTTTATAGAATACCCAAAAGTTATGGCACTTGAAAACTGATTTTGAGAAGTGAAAATCGTATTTTAAAAATCAGTTATGCAGTATCTACTCGAGTAGATTGCAGCATACTCGAGTAGTACTCGATTAAACCAACTCATACTCGAGTAAAACTATACTGCACTTGTTTAAAACTTGTTTTCTCAAAACCCAACCTTTCCTTTAAAACCTTTAAGCCACCTATTGATTCTAGGTTAAGTGAAAACTCAAATTATGATTAAATCATGACTTATGAATGAAAACCTATGAAGCTTGAGAGGCAAAAGATAAAACAATTACAATTACACTCAAACTAAGTCTTCATGAGCTTGTTCTCTCTTCTTCACTTGATGTTTGTTGTTGCTTGTTGAACTTGAACTTGATCATCACATGATAGCTTGTTCAAAACACTTTGTCATTATCAAAACATTCATCATGGAACTTACAATCTCCCCCTTTTTGAAAATGACAAACCATGTTTTGAAGTTCTCCAAAAGTTCTTTGAAGTTGTTGATGCTTTAACAATTTGATCACTTGGTGAGACTCTTGCTCCCCCTCAATAAATGCTTTTGACATTTGAATCCAATTGAGATAAGCTTGATTCTCCCCCTATCTTCAACAACTTAGCTCAACCTACATAAAAACAACAAAACCACCTTTCTCCACAAAAAACATATCATTTCTCCCATTTTTCAAAACATTCCAATCAATTTCAAAACATCATATTTCTCCCCCTTTGGCATTATCGAAAAGTAATATATACCAATTGAAATATAACATCTAAGCCAAGGTAAGAAATCAATGATCATTTCTTTACAACATTGATACCAATTGAACAAATACAATAGAACTATACTTTGAAATGTGATATCAATTGGCAAGAGAATATAACAACGAAATATGATACCAATTGAGAACTAAAATGTCATAATATCACTCAACAAAGAAGATATCAATTGTAAAGAAGTACATATATCAACAAATATTTGATACCAATTGTGATATTTCTTTAATAACAACCAAAGCATGTCACTATATCATGATAACCATCTATGAATCTACTCAGTGATACCAAATGATTTAATTAAACATTTAGAAAAGTAATACCAATTGAGAAGATACCATATGAAGTTCACAAATCTATCAACAACATTTGTACCATATTGTAGGACTTCTTTTGATACCAATTGAAGATGCAAATATGAATAACACTTGTAAGCTCTCTTTGCTCTTCAATCATACCTACAAAACAATCATGCTTTGCTTTTTGGTATCCAAATGGTTTTGGATCCATTTTTGTTAGTGTAGGGACTTTCACCCTTTTTCATCCAAACAAAATCTCCTTTAGGTATACCATGCACTTTAATATAACACACATTTGAAGTATGTCCATGAGTACCACAATAGAAACATGTTGGTGCATTTGAAAAATCAACTTTAGAAAAATCAACAACATTTCTATGAGATTTACTCTTAGCATTAGTATAACCCAAACCAAACTTGTTTGAATTTTCTCTTTGAAAATTTAACAATGTGCGCAATCTAATATCACCACTTGTGAAACTTGCAAGCTTATTTTTCAAAATAGAATTTTCATCTTTAAGCAACTTGCAATTCTCACAATCAACCACAATATTCACTCTACTAGCACAATCACAAGAAGAACTAGCATATATAAGATCAAGAGTTTCATTTTCAAGATTAAGCTCATCAACTTGTTTTTGAAGATCTAAAATCTCTTTTTGATGTTTCAAAATGAGCTTCTTTCTTTCAATGTTTTTCAAAGCTAGTTTTTCAAGTTGTTCATGCATTTCTTCATAAGCACTATATAACAATTCATATTTAGAATAAATTTCGGATTTAGTAAGACTTACATTGCTTTCCTCGCTTTGATAACTTGATTCATCATTTGAAATTTGTTCTTCATCATCTACTAGAGTTATCAAGTTGAGACAAGCGGCTTCTTCATCATCCGAAGAACTACTCGATGTGCTTTTCTTGTTATCTTCATCACTATCCCAAACTATGTATGCTCTTTTAGATTTAGAATTTTTCTTGTCTTTCTCCTTCTTCTTGAGATACCTAGAGCATGAGTACTTGAGATGTCCGGGCTTTCCACATTCATGGCAAACTACACCTTCTTTTGAAGTTTTGGTCATGTAGTGTGGAGAATCCTTCTCTTTAACTTTGTCTTTGTTCAACCTTCCTTTTCTCCTTAGAAATTTGTCAAACTTCCTTAGCAAAAGTTTCATGTCTTTTTCATCAACATCCGAATCGGAATCTTCGTTATCATCATCATCATCGGAACTTTCTTTCTTTTTGTATCCACTTTTGACTTTAAGAGCAAGTCCCTTTCTTTCTTTGTTCTTATCCGACTCTTCATTGATACTTAATCGTCCAAGCTCCATTTCATGTTCTTGAAGCTTTCCAAAGAGTGTTGCTAGATCCATAGCATCCAAATTCTTAGATTCAACAATAGCCGTTACTTTTGGTTGCCAATTCCTGTCTAAACATCTCAACACTTTGTTAGAAAGTTCACCTTGTAAGAAAGTCTTACCAAGAGCAAGTAAATGATTAATAATATGAGTAAAACGCTTTTGCATATCATTAATAGATTCATTTGGAAGCATTTGAAACAAATCATAATCACGCATTAAAGCATTCAATCTAGCTCTCCTAACCTCACTAGTTCCTTCATGAGTCACTTGTAAAGTGTCCCACATTTCCTTAGCACTAGAACATTGAGAAACTCTAAAGAACTCGTCATAGGATAAAGCGGATGTGATGATATTCTTTGCTTTATAATCATATTGAACTTTCTTTCTATCATCATCCTTCCACTTATCCTCGGGGATCAATTGTTCTACACCTTCAACTAAACTAGAGGGGATATGAGGACCTTTTTCAACTACTTTCCAAATTTCACTATCTATGGCTTGGATAAAGATTTTCATTCTAACTTTCCAATATGCATAGCCTTCTCCGGCAAACAATGGAGGACGATTTATTGAATAACCTTCACCACCAAAGGGATTCATGGAACCCATTGCGATTTTCTTAAAGAATCTTTACGAAAAAGCTCTTATGCTCGTGTCTTTCGACCGAGCTCTGATACCAATTGAGAAACTGCAATTGGTGGTTGGAGAGACAAAGGAACCCTAGGAATACACCTAGAAGGGGGGGTTGAATAGGTGTACATGATACCTTGAAAGATTTTCGAACGAAACAAATCGAAACAATTAAAACAAAATATTTTTGCAATTTTGTTCAGGTTTACTCGAGTAGATTTCAGAGTACTCGAGTAGTACTCGATTAAAGACTCGTTTACTCGAGTATATCTGACAGAAACCAGAAAAATCAAGTTTTCATTCGCATACGAAAATCAATCAATTCACATGAAAGATCAGAGATTCAGCGGAGATGATTAACACCTATATTCTTATTGATTAACCTAGTTATGAAAATGATTTTCCCCAAGTTAATTTGAACAATAATGATTCAATTCAATCAATTATGAAAAATCAATCTTTCTCTAGGTTTTCAATCAAGAACACAATCAATGACTTGAATGTAAAGAGTTAAGGGTTTAGAGATACGACACAGTGATTTATCCTGGTTCACTTTCATCCGCTTGAAAGCTACATCCAGTCCCCTCTTCAACCAAGAGAGATTCTTCACTATGAGGAATTAGAGTTCTCAAATTACAAGTGATTGCCTCACAAGACTTCCTTCTTGCTAGCCTACAAGAGATAACCGACACCCTTGCCTTGTAATCCTATTGATCTTCTCTCTAATCTAACCTCTACCCCTTGGTGATAATCGACACAACAAGTCTTCAATTGCTTGATGATAATCCACACATCAAGGCTTCTCCTTGCTTGATTCACAACCAAGACTTCTTCTTCTTCAATGAACGTTGCTTGATGATAATCGACACACCAAGGCTTCTTGTTTGTTGTAGTGGCTTGCCTTATTGCAAAGATTACAACTCAATGAATACACATGACATTCCTATGAATCTCAATCAATAGCTATGACAATTCACAATAAGAGATTCAAAGGTTCTTGATCAAAGAATATGAAAATATGAAAGCTTTGATCTTTGAAATTGAGAGAGAATAGAGTGGCTTGATTCTTTGTAAAATGAATATCAAAATGATGGATTACAATCACAAAGGTTAGGAAAAGGTTTTTATAGAATACCCAAAAGTTATGGCACTTGAAAACTGATTTTGAGAAGTGAAAATCGTATTTTAAAAATCAGTTCTGCAGTATCTACTCGAGTAGATTGCAGCATACTCGAGTAGTACTCGATTAAACCAACTCATACTCGAGTAAAACTATACTGCACTTGTTTAAAACTTGTTTTCTCAAAACCCAACCTTTCCTTTAAATCCTTTAAGCCACCTATTGATTCTAGGTTAAGTGAAAACTCAAATTATGATTAAATCATGACTTATGAATGAGATTCACTACCCTCTAAACAAACTACCCAAATGAAAACCTATGAAGCTTGGGAGGCAAAAGATAAAACAATTACAATTACACTCAAACTAAGTCTTCATGAGCTTGTTCTCTCTTCTTCACTTGATGTTTGTTGTTGCTTGTTGAACTTGAACTTGATCATCACATGATAGCTTGTTCAAAACACTTTGTCATTATCCAAACATTCATCATTAAACTTACAATCTGCTCCATAAAATCCACACACCGGATCCTCTGATCCTCATCACATACCATATGCACATACCTAGGGATCATCGTCCCTCCAATCACTCCCAGTAGAATGCACGACAGGCTCGCTTCCACTCTCGTCCTCTACCGGATCCTCCTCGATCTCATCCGAGGGAGAGTGTACCATACCACTGGGTACCGGGTCAGGTGATGGTGAAGCCCTGACTGGGCTCCTCGGATCAGAAGGGGGAGTCTCCTCGCGGACGACTCTCGAAGTAAAAGGGTGAGAGCGGGTAGGTCGAAAATGAAAACTGTGATAAGAGCGAGCTGGTCGCATGGGAGGTGGTCCATGGTAAGTATAAAACGGGGGTACGTGCATAGTGTATATGATGGGAATCCTAAATCTACGAGGACGGAATCGCATCAGCGGGTTCGGGTGGTAGAAGGTAATCTCTACCTCTCCCTCGAACACCGCACGATGGTCCTCATAGATCCATGTGCCACTAGGAAGTGGCCGGATCTCGATGCAAGCAATGTAACGAGACATCACCTACAAGGGCATAGGGGTAAGCAATTCTATACACATAATCAACAGAGAATAAATTGTGCAACATAAGTATAAAGTCTACCAATATGTATATGTACATATGCAACAAGGAGCAACAATCACATTTAACATTTAGCAGTTAGTTAATGCACATAGGATGCTCATACTTGTTTCATTTGTCACATTTAATTTGAATGAGTGGCATGATGCATGAATTTAGCTCTCAAGCCTATCTCCATCATTCTATGTCACTCTCTGACGTCCATCCCTGACAACCCAACACTCAGCAGTGTGTTGTATTCCTAGGTATACAACAATTCGTACATTCACCTAGAATGTACACGACAAGCTTGGAATCCATGCCACCCGAGCATATCCCGTCATCCAAACGGACCGTCATCCAAACGGTATAACCATATCGGCATCCACTCAGCCGACCACGTCAACGACGTGTCATCAAGCAAGTGTATTGGCACTCCTAGAGGCCCTCCACATGTTTACCAAAAACATGATATACGTCCTACCATCCAAACTCCAGAATGAATGCACTTTATTCTTTAGACTTAAAGGAAGTTGATTAATATTTTACAGGCCACCTAGGCTTATTTCATTATAAAAAAAAGGACTGTCACCAAACGGTATACTCATATGAATCACTTTCCTTCATGTCTAGTTCCCTTGGATTATTGTTATTAATTCCTTAACTTAAATGAGTCAGAATTGAAAATGTATCTTTCAGGTTCTGGCAATTTACTCAAGTAAAATTCAGTACACTCGAGTGTTCATTAACTTTTCCAGATTACTCGAGTGTTCTTAAAGTTACTCGAGTGTTCATGACTTTCTGAGGATTTGGGTTTCAAATTCAATAAATTACTCGAGTAGTTCATAGGTTACTCGAGTGTTCATCCTGATTTCCAGAATACTCGAGTGACCTTGAATGACTCGAGTGGTTAGCCTTAACTTGTCCTCAGGTCATGCTCGATACTCGAGTGCTAGACATGATACTCGAGTGTTCTTGCTCCATTTGCATTGTTTTGAAGGCGTTTTACTCGAGTATCCTGTCTATTACTCGAGTTTTTCACAACAGAATACACTGAAATCTTAGTTTTAACATACCACTTTCATTTCTACTCATTTCCAGTCCATTCCAAGGATCAACAGAGTTAACATAACATCATTTGAACATGTTACAACATTCCTTTCATATCAAAACGCAGATTTGACAGAGTATTCATCAATCATGCATAAAATACACATTTTAACAACTCAACACCTCAAGTCGCATAATAAGCACAATTATCATGAAATAAAGTTCATTTAAGCTTGCATGCATGATTTAGAACTTGCTCAACACAGTTTTAGAGCAAAGCTTGGTCTCCAAACCAAAGATCCTATTCAATCTAAGCCCTTAGAGCCTCTTGGTGGCTCTCTAGCAAAATTAGTGAAATTCAATCTCTATCTAGTGAATAAAATTACTTCCCCTTACCTCTCAAACGTGAATCAAACAGAGAATCCCCAAAGAAAAGCTCCACAGCACCAAAAACACTTTAAACTCCAACATGCAGAACAAATTGATTGCAACACCAAAATCGAATTGGTTCACCCATGAAACAGAGATAAGGATTGGGGAAATTAGATTTTCTAAACTCTATGCAACATCATCTAACTAAAGAAACTGAACTTGAGACTCAAGGGTTCGTGAGCTTACCAGAAATTGAATCCAAAGTAAGCTTCCAGACCAAAACTTGACAGAAAGAGCTTCACTTTAACTCCTTGAATCTTCCACCACACTCACTTAATCCTCACGATTTTGGTGTTTATACAAAGATCGTGATGTGAGCTTTGTATTCGTGTATCACTCGAATCCTAACACTCAGAATTGAAGAAGAATCGAAGAGAACAATTTCAAAACCCTAACTTCAACCACTATTGCAAGTTTGATCAAAAATTCTCGGCTAAGAGATGTTGATGAGCTTAAATACTAGATTGGAAGCGTCATGCACAGCGACACGAAGCTGTTGATGTGTTCGTGGTGGAGTATTCGTGTCAACGGAGGGGAATCGGTGGTGGTGACTCACCAAACGCACTAACTCGTGCAATCTGACCCAGAATACTCGAGTATTCAGAATAATACTCGAGTATTTTGCCCAGTTTTTGAAAAATAATTATTTTATTTACTTTCCCTCCAAAATCTTTCCTATATTTGCTTCTCTTTTAGGTCCCAACCCAGGGACTAATATGCAAAGCACTTATTTTATGCCTTATTATATTTATTAAGTCACTTCACACACATATACTAACTATATGAACACATATTTTAATCAAGGATTAATATAGAAATCATTAATTATAATTAATTTATAATTAACATTACATTAATCGGGGATTAAAATTTTGGGGTGTTACAACGAGAATTGAGGATAGAAGAATAAAACAGCTTAGAATTGAGGATAAGATTCGTCCTGATTATAGGTCCCTTTAAAGCTGGCCCAGTTAGAATTGAGGATAGAAGAATAAAACAGCTTAGAGGAAAGGAGATTCCGCTAGTCAAGGTTGTTTGGCAAAGCGGAAATGAGAATGAAGCAACTTGAGAATTAGAGGATAAGATACGTAAGGATTATCCTTATTTGTTTATGTAAGATGAATTTCGGGGACGAAATTCCTATTAAGCGGGGGAGTAGTGCAACACCCCAAATTTTTAAGTCCCTGATTAATAAAATTTTTAATTATGAAAGTTTATTCATAATGATTCCTTTTATTTATAACTATTTCATTTATATTTAATTTTGATTAAATATATGTTATGTGTGTGCTTGTGTAAAGTGAGAAAGTATGAAAAATATTTTGATAATTAATAATATGTAAAAATAAGGTTTTTTTTTTTGCATGAAAAATTGAGGACAAAAGACAATCTTCCTTTCCTTCAGGTATCACCTTTGTGTGAGCTATGTAGTGAAGCTGAGGAATCGTGTAGGCATTTATTCTTTGAGTGTGATTGGAGTAAGAAGCTTCTGGATTTAGCTATGAATTGGATTGGGGTGGAAGCTGTGCATTTCAAGTTTCAGAACTGGTTGAGATGGCTTCGGTATGGGTTTAAGGCTAAATGGAGGAGGCATTTGATTAGGGCGGTGGTGGCTGCATGTGTGTACACCGTTTGGTCGGAGAGGAACCGCAGGATCTTCAAGCATCAGCAACTTCATCCTCACCAGGCGATTCGTCTTCTTTAGACAGAGTTAGGAGTAAAGCTTGTGAATAGCAATTGGGCCAACTAGTTTATTGATAGATAGAATAAGGACTGTCATTTAATGTCCAGCTAATTTTTGACTTATATTTTTTATTGTTTGGGATTTTCTAGCTCTTAGAACCCTTCCTAGAAGGTGGCTAGGGGTTAGATTATTGCCGTGATGTGTACTATTTGTTCGTTGGTAATGCAATTTTTCTTTACCAAAAAAAATAAGGTTTTTGCATATTAGTCCCTGTTTTAGGACCTAGAAACAATATTAGAAAGGTTTGGAGGGAAAGGAATTAAAATAATTATTTTTCAAAATTCAGCCAAAATACTCGAGTATTTCTGAAAAAACTCGAGTATTTTGGACATATCAGCACTCGTGAGTGCATCTGATGAGTCAACAACTCGTTGAATCCACGAGTTGACACGAAGCCCACTTAGCGATTCTTCCTTGATGTCGTGTCGACATGCATGAGAAACGATTCTTGCTATATAAGCATGATTGTTGACAAAAATCAACCCATTTGACTCTATTACTCTGAAAATTCGAAGTTAGGGTTCTCAAGTTCGTCTTCTTCGTTCTCTTTTGTCTCTGAGTGTTAGTGTGAGTATTATACAACATTGTAAAGCTCACATCACGAGCTTTACAAAGATACAAAAATCGTGAGCTAAGGTGTTGTATAGAGGAAGAATCAAAGCTCAAAAGCGAGGGAGTTTTGCTGTCAAAGTCTGAAACCGAGGTCTGGAGCTTACTTCAAGCTCTGATTTTATTAAGTTTATAAATCCTATGAACCTCAAATTCATTCCTACCTTTAGTCTATGTTGCAGAGAATTAATCCTAACCATTTTCCCCAATTTCTAAAACGATTTTGCATGTCAAATCCTCTGGTCTTTGAACCCTGTTCAATTGTGTCTGCATGCAAAGAGTTTTGTGGGTTTTGGAATTCCAGTCAATTTCTTTGCAAACTTCTTGTTGATTCACAGCCTAGAGGTAAGGGTGAAGCTATACATTCACTAGAAAATGTTTATTTTGTTGAATTTTATGTGAAGAGTCACCATGAGACTCTATGGGCATAGATTGAATTAGATTTCAGGCTTGGAGGCATCTCTGAGTTGAAACCTTGTTTTGAGCAAGTTTGTTATGTTGCATGTGAGCTGTATGCAAGTTGTTTTCATGCCAAAAGTGTTTAGAATTGAAATTGGTATGTTAAGTTGTTGAAAATATGATTTTTATGCATAATATAATTGTTGCTCAGATTTGATTCAATGTAATTTGATGTAATTTCTGTGCTGGAACATGTTTGTTATACATAAATATAACTCTGTTGATAATTGGTTTTGATTAAATTTGGTTAGAATTGAAAATGGTATGTTAAAACCCAATTTTTAGTGTTTACTGTCAGCTAAGACTCGAGTATTTGGCTCGAGACTCGAGTGTTTCCTGACGCACCAATGCGTCTGATAGCACCAACACTCGAGTATCTGAGTCAAGACTCGAGTATTGTCTGATGCAGTATTTGAACTTTTCTGATGAACAACTTGAGTCTTGCATGAACTACTCGAGTATTCTGGGTTGATGAACGACCCGAGTATTTCATGAGCTACTCGAGTATTTTGAGAAAACCTGAAACATAAACTTTTCAGAAATCTTATGATCCACTCGAGTCTCATATGAACCACTCAAGTATTCTGGGCTGAATGATGAACTACTCGAGTATTTTGGAAAAGACTCGAGTCTTTCTGGTCAGAATGCTGAATAATGTCATTTTCAATTATAGCAAGATTATTTAAAGCCTAATGACACTTATAAGGAATAAACCATGTTCCAAAGAAGATATGAGGTGATTAATTACATTGATAATTACATTGGTGAGTTTATTACATGTTGCACATAAAGAGATTAATGGATCAATCTCAAAGGAATAATTGTGTGCATTCATACAGGGTAATAAGGAGATGGGATATCGTTTGTCATGTTCAAGGAACATGAGGAGGGTACTTTGGGAGTACCAAACTGATTGCAACTTGCTTGATGACACATTCTTTGGTATAAATGTGGTCAGTATTGTGCGATACTGTTGATGTGGTTATTACGTCTTCGCGACGTGACATGCACCTAGAGGGTGATGTTATGTACCACGTTCCGAGCAAGTTTTCTATACGTTATGAGAACGTACATTGTTCTCTTGGAGCATATTTGGGTTGTTTGATTGGACGTCCAAAACAGTGATTGATGGAAAATCTCAGGAATTTGAGATAGTAAGCATGCATCATGCCATATAATTAAAGAGATTAATTATAAATGAAACTGGCTTGCTCATATGTTTATGCATATCACTTGACTATTTGGTATATGTGTTTGTTTACTTGCTTTAATTATTCTTATTTGATTATGTGGACTGTATTGGTTACCCCTTATGCCTATTTTAGGTGATGGCTCGCAATTTAGCTTGCATCGAGTTACGCCCACTCCCTAGCGGAGTGTGGTACTACGAGGACCACATAGCCATATACGAGGGGGAGGTAGAGGTGACCCTCTATCATCCTAACCCATTGGCTCGTGTCCGTCCTCGTAGATTTCGCATCCCTATTATCTATACCCTGCATGTGACCCCTTTTTATACTTACCATGGACCACCCCTGGCTCGACCAGCTCGTCGTTTTCATACTTTTCGATTTTGAGCAGCTACCCGATCCCATCCCTCTGCTTCCCGAGTGATTCGTGAGGAGACTCCTATTCCTTGTCCGATGAGTCCGGTTCATGGGACTCCATCAGCTGACCCAGTGCCCAGTGGTAGGGCACCGACCCAGTCATACGAGGTCGAGGAGGACCTCGAGGAGGCAGAGAGTGAGGGAGAGCCAGTCGAGCACTCCACTGGGAGCCAGTGGGGAGTTGGGGATTCACCGGGCGATGCATGATATAGATAGTTAGGATGTGGGATATGTGGAGCAGCAGCTGGAGACCTGAGGAGGATCATGGCTTAGGAGGAGGATTATCAGACCATTGCTGAGATTTTCATATTTTGATTTGTATTTATATTGTATATATTTTTGATAGATTTCAGTGAGATGGTCTATCTCTTTATTTAGTTTTATGGACTTGTATTTTAATATCTTTACTAGCACCACCTGGACCTTGGACTTTGATGTACTCATGCTACACTTATGTTATCTTCTATCTTTATATATAGTTATCTATCAGTTTGATGTTTATAAGTTCAAGGTTCCTATTTAAATTAATTTCTGCATACTCTGATATTAAGATTCGATTCAAAAGAACATTACTTTACGAGTTCGAGATAGCAACACCTTTTTATGAAAAACATATTTTGTGTACCATAACGTATAGTCTCGACTCTTAATATTTTCGTCTCAAAAGACAATCATTTTATAACTTAAGTAAATTAAACTTTATGGTTCACTGGAAATTTTTATTTACCATCTTTTATATACAACACAAGTCCATATTATTTATATTATATCTTTATTTAACTATAAAGATTTATGAAAAGATCGTCGTCACACTTTTTATGGTATCGGAGCATATGGTCTTGATTCTTGATCCTCGCAAGCATGATCCGACAGAATGGTTCTCCATATGAGTAATGTTGCTTTGCTATTTGATTTATTTCATATAGCTTAAGCTCTGCGAATGTTTCGTCTAAGTTAGTATTAGATAGTATATGGCGGTTTATATAGAACTTAAATGACCTTACGTTATGGTCATTTAAGCAGGGAATCTTTATAGAAACCATACGAATGAGATGTTGGAGAGAATTTTTATAAGACAGGTTAAGCAGGGAAAACTCACTTTTTAGAAAGTCTGAAAAACAAAGTAAACTCCGTGGAATTTACGGAGAATTTTTATAAGTAATTAAGTTTTAAAACAAAATTTTCAAGTAACCAATAAATTAATCAGGATTAAGGGGTTTTATTTCTAAGGGTGTCACATAAAAATTCTTTTAAGGATTAAATTGATGATTAGTATAAAAATATTTCGGATATCAAAATGACTATTCTTATTAATTCTGTGCTTATGTCTATTCATGTGTATTGGGCATCTATTTTTATAATTCCTAAAGCTGTGATTAATGGTGTGGAAAGGAAGTGTAGAGAATTTCTTTGGGGTGCTGATTCAGATGGGCATTACCATGCCTCTGTGGCTTGGGAATCAGTGTGCAGACCTAAGAAGTATGGTGGCTTGGGTTTTAAAAAAGCTAGCTTATGGAATTTGGATGCCATAGGGAAGCAGGCTTGGCATATTGGTGCGAAAAAAGACTATCTTTGGGTCAAATGGATAAGTTCCATTTACTTAAAAGATAGGAATTTTTGGCTCCTGGAATCAAAGCAGGGGGATAGCTGGCATTGGAAACAGATTGTGAAGGCAAAAAATAATTTAGTTAATGGGTTTAAAGGTGATTTGTGGGTTTACAGGTGATTTGCCCTCATTTCCTATGCATCGGTTTTTTTGGAATTCCTCCTCTATTCCTAAACACATGTTCATTTCATGGATGGCAGTACAGAGCAAATTAAAGACAAGAGATAGATTATTTAATCAAGATCGAACCTGTGTGCTTTGTAATGGTGCAGACGAATCTCGCAATCACCTTTTTTTCGAGTGCTACTGGTCCCGTGAGCTGCTGGATCTAGCTTGTCTGTGGATAGGAGTTAATAATTGGCATTACAAATTTATTAATTGGAGTAGATGGTTAACACATGCGTTTAAGGAGAAATCAAGGCAGAAGAGTACGTTTACCGTGTTCTCTGCAGTGATCTATGCAACTTGGACTGAGAGAAATAGGCGAATCTTCACTGGAAGGAGCAAATCGATCTCTATGGTTATGCATGCATTGAGGAAGGAGGTAGCTTCAAGATTGGCGTTTTGTTTCCCAAACTTTCGATTGTGGAAGGATAGAGTTCTTGTGGATAGAATTTTGTCTGAACTATAGGTTCATTTTTGGTGCTGGTGTTTTTGTTTTCGGTTGAACCGTGTTGGGCTGTGTTTTGTTTAGTTAGTTAGATCGGTTTTCTCACCTTGGTCTGGTGAACCCTTCCTAGAAGGTGGCACTTGGACCAAGGGGAGTTTTTGTATGTTTCATTTATTTGCTTGTGGTCTAATAAATTATTTTATTTTACCAAAAAAAAATTAACAATAATAATATAGCCCAGTTCATCTTTGGCGCAAGAACGCTCAATTAATAATAATAATAATGAAAATAATAATTATTTTTATTGTTATTATTTTTATTTTTATTTCTTAGAAAAATATCAACATCATTAAATAGAAAAAAATCCACTTTCAAAGGTAATTAATTTGGTTTTATAATTAATTTTGATTTTTCCAATTCAAATGAGCTTTTTAAAGAAAGAATTTTTGCAAAAAAAAAATAATAAAAATAATCAACATATAAGAAATAAAATTATTAATAATTTATTTTTATTTTCATTCAAGGCATTTTTCTTATTTTTTTATTTAAATTTATTTAAAGTGCGAACACCCATGTTCGGTTCCTTGCAGCTACACAATTTTTCGCTTAATTCCTCATCGTCAAAAATTTTGCCTTTTAAAAAAAAAACTTTATTTAAAAATTTCTAAAACAAATTTCCTTTTTTAAGTTACCATTTTTGTAAAAAAATTTAAAAAACAAAAAGAAGATAACATATATAGAAGTATAATAATGATTATTAATTTGAAATTTTTATCAAAGGCATGTTTTTTATTTGTTTTAAAAGACACTAATTAATTTTATAAATAAAAAAATCACAATTTTTTTATTTATAAACAAACAAATTATATTTGATATTCGTTCTCCTTTCCCTTTAACTCAATTTGCAAACTTCCATCAAATCCTTTTCTTCTCACTAAATTCAATTATTTGTTTTTCTCCTTCGTTCTCAGATGTCCAATATTGTCGTCTTGGGAAGCACTAGAACTGGCCATGGCGACAAAAATGGATACGCCAAACTTCTTGGTGAGAATTTTGAATTCTACATGAAAAATTTTGCCATTGTCTTAGGCCGCAACTCCAAAAAATCTAGGGTGGATGTTGATCTCTCAAGACTTGGTGACGGAAAGAAGATCTCGCGCCACCATGCAAGCATCTTCTTTGATTTCACTCATCATCAATTTTGCATTGATGTTCTTGGGAGAAGCGGTTGTCTTGTTAAGGGAATTCGTCATCTCCCGGGAAACCCTCCAGTGAAGCTCGACTCGCTAGATCTTATTCAAATAGGAACCATAAAATTCTATATTATTTTTCCAGTGATTACTTTCTCTAGCAATTCAGTTTTGCCACTATATCGCCCAAAACATTGGGTGATGCAAACCCCAGTTCCTGGAGCAGCTTTTTCACTACGATATAATTATCATTTAGCCGCTGCTTCGGCAGCAGCATTTGAAGCCAACACAATAGTGAAGAATAGAAGTAAGGATGACTATGATGATGATTATGATGATGAAGATGATGATAATTATGATGAAGATGATGATGATGCTAGTGGTGGTGGTGTTGGTAGTGGTGGAAGTAATAGGGAGAAGGGTGAGATGGATACATATGAATGTTCTAGAGGCAAGGATTTAATGGTTGGAGCATGTTCTAGAGGCAAGGATTTATTGGTTGAAGCATTGGGTTAATGTTTCTCACACTCTCTCTCTCTCTCTCTCCCTTATGTTAATTTTCTATAACTTTGTCAATTCTAGTCATATACCCAATTTTCCTCAAAAAATTTGTTAGCTGATAATGTTAGAAATGTTAATCTATTAACTATGATTGTAGTATCTTGTAAATAAGCTATATCAGTTTTGCTTAGCTTGGTGGGTTGTCTTTATTGTTAAGGACACAAATAGGGGATGGGTTTGTATTTATGAAACACGTATGTTTTTCTATATACAACCTTTTTTCCTATCAATTTCATACCTAATAATGTCTTCCTTATTGTATTCATTCATCTAACACAACATTCTCAGCTCTACTGCATTGCTTTTATCCTCTTGTTGCCACTTTACTGTCCAACATTCACCCTAATACAATGTTGCGAGTGTTAAAGTTGAGAATCAAAATCTTTATTTAACATCTTTCTACCACATATTCATCACCCCTGATCAAATCCTATGGTTTAGATTTTTCTTTGTTTTCTTGCTATGTTACGTGACAAGCAAAAGGTACTTAATAATCACATCTAAGCTATAATTAATTCTTCTCTTGCTAAACTAGAAAAGTCACGTGCTTCCAAAACTTTTCTCCATACATATCCTCGCTCAACTCTCTTACTATGATAATATCATTTGAAATAAGCACAATGGCACCAACTCTTCGATGATATCAATAACTATATTGAAGACCAAGGTAAATAGGTCGGGAGTTCAAGTCCACCCTTTTTGTGGTCGTATAGTAAAAGGAAAATCTTCTTCAACTCCAACATGTGTTCTCCCACTAGTTATGATCCAATCAAGCATATCTTTGAGAGCCCCAATATAGGCAACACGAACTCATCATTTCTTCTCAAGGGATTGCCGTAATACCCCGTCATCGCACTATCATAGGAGTTTTACAAATAGCAAAGATATGAACATTTCTTTTATGCCTTATTTAATAACCAAGTTTTTTCCTTTTTAATACTTATTTGATTTAACTAGTGTTGAGACCCTTGTCTTTCTTTCCATATATTTAGTAATTATATAAACATTAATTTCGTTTAATACAACCTCAATTGCTTTTGCTCATGATTTTCTCACCGCATTCATAAATGTTGTTTTAGTTTCCTTTTAATTTACCCTATTATCAGAGTAATATGTCGGATTCGTCCCTAAAATTTTGAAATTTCAATCTGGCCCTTGAAATAGGAAAGCGTGATTCATATTAGTCTATGAAATTAATGATCGTCAGTGGTCCTTAACATTGACTAACGAAATGGCCAAAATGACATCGTTTTGGCCAAAACCAAAAAAAAAAGACCGCTGACTATCAGTCAAATTAGTTCCCGACTTTGTGGACCACTAATGGCAGGGACAAGGTGATTCACGTTTTCCTATATTGGGGATTAATTTGAAATTTTGATTATTTCAGGGACTAATTTGACCGATGCATTAAAAGTCTGAGACTAATTTGACCAATGCATTAAAAGTCAGAGTATTTACATAAGTAGAACACTTTATAACATTCCCTTTTCACCTTCACTATTCACCCTCACTTTTTGGACACACTTGAATCTCACCACCAAGATTATTCACCATTACATCTAAATACTCTTGATTCATGGTTTCTCTTTTCCCCCCTTCCTAGTCCCTTTTCCATCTCATCTTACATATGGTTAACACTTCCTTGTGCGTCCCTAAATCATCACAGAAAGCTCATTCCTTTTATACCTTTCAATTACCACCAATTGATTATTGGAACCCTACCTTGGCCTTTTCTATTCACTTTTCTCCTAACTCTTTCATCCATTACATAATTACTATGTTGCATAGTCAAATTCTATGTAGGCATGACTTTGTAATCCATTCAAAGCATTCATTTTTGTACATTACGAGATTCTTTTGTCACTTCTATAAAGAAGTTTTGACTACTGTAAAATAACACCGTAGTGAGACATGTAGGATAGTTTAACACTATACATTAACTTCTCCTTAAACTTGTTATCCTTTAGATGCCTTCCTCGCGTGGTCGTCTCGATTCCCTTATTATAAAAACTTTTCTCTTGATTTTATTCCCCAAAATAAAAACTTACAAATCTTCCTATAACTTTTTTTTGTGATGCCCTTCTAACTCTACTCGAGGTTCGTAGTCAATAATCAAATGAAATATGTCTCACTTCAGTATAAACTTTAGAGATATGATCTTATATCCTGACCTCCTTACATTCGAAACATCATTATTATAATTGTTAGAGATAATTATTTTCACCTCATATCTCAGTTTTATCGCGCTTATTTACCCAAGATTTAAACCTATGTGTAACACCCCGATTCGGCAACTTGAAACCACAATCACTTAAATTAAATATAGTGAAAATTTTGGGCCAATTTTTTTTTTTAAACATGTATAACATAGACATGAGAACGTTTAAGTTTTCAAAACTTGATTATTATTGAGACTCGTGTTCTCACGTTGTATAAAAGTCTTTCAAGTTCAAAACCGAGATGTCACAAGACACCGCACCTTGAAACTTGTCTACCAAAACATCATTTGAATACAACGGCCCATTTACTTATTTCCAAAACATCAGTACTAAATAAAACTTTAGCCGGGGTACAGTATGATAAAGCTATGGAAACTAAGAACTTGCAATGGAATACATTACAGTGGGGGATTTACCTATCCTCTAGTCATATATACTAAGACTCGCCATCAAACTCGGAGTCTCGGCGGATCATGCTCTCAATCATCCTCATCTGTCGGAAGATCGTCAGGGCCTGGGTACCAATCCTCGTCACTGGGACACTCCGCCGTGTCAGCCTCAGACCATAGATCGAAATCGTCGTCATCACCCACCTCAGAGGTCTCCTCAGTAGAGTCGTCTAACATGCTCTCCTCCTCCATCTCACGAGCTAACAACTTCTCCATGATCTCTTTTCTTCGTCGTTTCATCTCTATGTAAACTATGACATAGGCGGACATGGTTATATTATCCCCTTTCCATGGAGATGCTCCTATCTCCCGAATGAGCTGAAATCTCGCGATGTTTTCTGTAACACCCCGTCTGAATACCTCATATTTGTTTCAAACCCTAGAAAGATTGTTTTGAGAAAGTGTTTTAAAAAGAGTGTTTTGAAAGGATATTTCTTGAATTGAATTTCTTTTATGATTTCAAGTGATAAAGGGTTTTCAAGAAAATGATTTTTGAGGAAATCTTATGAGTTTTAAATTGAGTTTCTAAATTGGATTGATAAAGTATTTGATATTTTGTATTTTAAGGAAAATGATGATTTTACAAGAAAGGAAATAAAAATGATTTTTCTATGTGTATATGTGTGTGCATGGTGTTCGGCCGTGTGTATGTGTAGGTGCATGGATGATGATGTTTTGACTTTCTTGCACCCTAAGATAGTAGACTAATAGCACATAGGTTTAGTTTAGTGTAAAGCATGGTTAAGAGGTTGACCAACCAATAGGAAGGAAGATTAGGCCTAATTTTACTCCATTTGTCTCATGGCTTGGCTTGAGCCATGCAAGCTTTTGTTTAGCCAATTTTACCCTTCTAGCAACACTCTTTGGCCGAATTCTTCAAGGGCATTAAGGGAAATATTTGTGTGTCTTTTTAAGCCTAAGGCCGTGGCTCATTCTCATTCATTTCCCTTACATTTCATTTCCCAAACCAACACACACAATTCCTAAGAGTTCTTCTCAAACTCTTAGAGAGAAACATAGAGAGAGAGTGAAACCGTGAGCTTCAATAGGAGAAGAGGAAGGAGATCAAGCCCAAAGCCCTAGGATTTGTTGAAGATTAAGTGAAGAAGGTTGAAGATCTTCTCTATTTCTTTGTCTATTCGAAGATCCTAGAGTGTTAAGAGTAGTTCTTGATTTTCTAAGACTTGTAAAGTTCCTTTGTTGTTGCATGTTTAATTTCTTTGTAGATCCGTGTTTGTAAGTGCTTATTTAGCTTTGGTTTTGAGTTTCAAAGACTAAACAAACTTGTAGAATCTTAAACCATGGACATTATCATTCGGCCATGTCTAGAAGTTTAGGTTGTGGTGATTTTTATGTTGTTTAGAGTTCATGCATGTTAGTTTGATGCTTGTTAGAGTTGATCTAAATGGTTTGCATGCTTTGATTTCAACTTTGAATTTTCTAAGTTTTGATCTTTGGTTTCTTCTCAAAAAGTCTTTGATCTTGAAAAAGGACTTGATTCTTGTCTTGATTTTAAATCTTGCATGTGATTCTTTTGCTCAAAAATTTTTGTTTCTTGACTTGCATGTCACGGTTTTGATGAGAAACAAAGGAAAACAATTTTCTTTCGAAATGATTTTGCTTTGATCTAAATTTATGTGTGTTTCAAAGCTAAGGATTTATGTTTTCCACTTGATTTTGTTGATGTATTTTTCGGTCAAGCTTTGAAAACAAAAGACCATGATTGTTTTTCATGAAAAGTTTCTTGCATGTGTTTTCTTTTTGATTTATATGATTTTTAAGGCACATGCAAAGGAAAATGAAAATGAAATTGTGTTTGAAGTGACTTGTAGGTCACGGTTTTGAGAAGAAAAAGGACTGGTAATTTTCTAAAACCATGTATTTAAATATGTGTGTTTTTGATTTGATGTTTTAAAGGTTTTTGCATGCAAGAAAAGTGCATCAAAGACTTTGTTTTCCTCTAGTGATGATTCGGCCTATATTAGGTTAAATAGGCTAGATTATTTTTGCATGTAATTGTCTCCTTGAAATGATTGTGTTTTATGACTTTGTTTTAAGAAAAAAATTATTGTGTTGTTTTAGTATGTTCAATTCGGTTTTGATAAAGAAAATGGGAAAATGTATTTAATTATTTTCAAAAGTATTTTCATGGTTTGACTTCTTTTGTCCTTTGTTGTCCAAAACTTTATTTCAAAGTATTTCAATTTTAAAAAGTGTTTTTGAGTTGTGAAAAATGTGGATTTCAAGTGTTGTTTGATGTACTAAAAGTTAGAATGAAAATTGTGGATTTTCCCATGTTTTTCAACTTGAAAGAGGTGGCTGGACTTTTTCCATACAGCCACATAAATTAATTCTTTACTTATTTTATTATGAGTTTTCAAATGATTTTTAATGGATTTCAAGTATAAGAAAAGTTGAGAGTTGTTTTGATACACACTTATATTTTTAAGAAAAGGATAAAGAAAGTAAGGGATTTCCTATTCAAGAGATCAAGTTGTGATTTTTAATTGAAATGATTTTTAATAAAAGTGTATTTATTTACCTCAAGGTTATTCAGTGGACGGTGGGAACAATTCTCAGAGAGAAGCTAGAGATCTCCAAGGTCAAAGTATTTCTCTTGCTGGATTAAGAGGTGAGTGAGAGTGTGGTGAGCCTGTAACATGGTTGCCCGGACGGTGATGGCATAAGTTTTCCGCGATAGATTTTGTTTTATGTTTCATTGAATTGATGCATGTCTATTTCTATTTCATGATTGATTCCTTTATCATTCTATCGTGAAAACGTTATATTCCGTGCGATGAGTCTGGATGTCATTGTGAATGATTATGAGAAATTAAAAGAGAAAGTAAAGTATGAAAATAAGTGAAAGAGCGATGCATGATGTGATTCAAGGGAAATATTGAGGAGCAACAAAGTGCTGGATAGAGAGATTGTGCTCGTGGAGCCGAGATCGTGCTAGTGAACTCCAAGATGGAAATGATTGTGCAAAAGAGCTATGTGATTTTCTGTAAGAATGATGTGATGGCATTGTGTTGTGTGGCTTGAGAAAGTGATAGTATGATTATGTGAAAGTGGGGAAAAGATGTAACCCTTAGTTGTCGGGTCTTTTCGAAGGGATGGACTAAGGGCAAGCCGATCTTAGGTTAACTAAAGATACTAAAAGACTTAAAAGACATTAAAAGACTTAATATCCGCGGTGAGGTATATGAGTGAGAAGTAGTGGAGAGGAAGCTACTATGGGTATCTGCGGATACTCAGGTGGAGATTGCATAAGGGGAGGGCAAGGATGGTGAAACGTCAAGAAGCCTCGAGTGTATTTCTAGGCGGAACGAATTCCACAAGTGGCGCACTAACGTGGTGGGGACTGGGTCTAATGCCGTGGCAAGTTCCGCATAGCTAACTAGAAATGATACTGTCATCCCCTTGATTGCAAGTCTACAACAGTGAGAGGGACTGGAACGGGGCATTGTGTTTTGCCACTGCGTGGACAGTGAGCCTTGATATTATGAAATTGAAATGATTTGAGGACGAGATCCTCCTGGTCTGCGACCATTTATGTGTTGAGACAGCTGTCGTGCCCGCGTGGTAAAGGTCCTGTACTCCTGTTGGCTTCCGACTAGGTTTGGATGGAGACCGAGGAGATGTAGACGAGTGCGTTTTTCCTCAGTGATGGTTTTTCCCCCTACCTCATTGAGTGAACTGAGTTATGATAAAACTTAATAACCAAAGAGTAAAGATATAATTGAAAGATGGGAAAGATTGATAAAGTTTGATGCTGTTCTGTTATGAGAATCATGTTTCGGATTGGAGGATTATGCATTACCTTTATGTGCTTTGTTTATCATTTATCATACCTTGCTCATTTTGATTATTATGATACCTGTTTTGCTATCCTGTTCTGTCGAATTAGTATTCCAGTGTATTCTCTACGCTCTGGGTATCTTGTCTCATTTCGTATACTTGTCAAGTGTCATTGTTGTCTGTTCTTCTTTCTATCGAGTCTACCCTGAGACCTTACGGTCAACTTGTTAGTGTATGGCACACTAACTCTCTCCTACCTGGTTGTCGTATTGGCATTTGCCGGTATTGCAACGGGTAGATGGCGTATCATGTAGCAATCCACATGTGGCCTCTTCAGGGAGGAGCATGGGAGGTTGTTCCTGAGGGCTGGATCTGACGAGGCGAAACTCGATTGGAGATCGATGATCCGAGGCACATTCTGCGAGGGACGAGTTTGGACGTTCATGTGGGACAAGTCACTCTCCGTGACTATCAAGACGGTGGACCAAGGGAGCATCACGAGTACGATGGTGAACCCGCACCTTTGGCTGCGGTGATTCCTCAACTGATGGAGGAAGAAGATGCTAGTGGTTCTAGTCACGAAGCGGAGATGGATTCGAGTGAAAATATGGAGACGGACGCTAGTTCAGCTGAGGAGTGATGTCCTATGTTCTGTGTCTAGTGTGTCTAAGATCTAAGTCCCAGTCGAGGATTGCTTTGCGAAATACCATGGATGTAATTAAGCTACTTTTTAATTATGGTTTGTAATCTTTTGTAACTCTGGCCTGCTTTTGGCAAAGTTTTTGGAGTGTAACTCCAGTACTTATGGTTATGTTTTAATTATAATGGAAATGATGTTTTTATATGATGATGATGTTTCGGGTACGGGAAGTTCCAAAAGTGACAACTCGATTTTCAAAAGGGTGGTGTTAATCATTCATGAACGAAGGTTTTAAAAAAAAATGGCCGCATTTTTGTAACAAAGTAATGATAATTCAATCAAGGTTTTGGAAGTGAAAATTGGGCTATTACATTTTCTATCTACGGATCATACAGAGTTTTCCAATACAAAGCAGAAGTACAAGAGAGAGTGAGCACCCAAAACAATAAATGTCGACTGTGTGGAATTACAATAGGCAAATATTAAGATAAAACGATAAACATCATGCAGATCATACTAACAACATGATCATCATCGTCATATAACTAAACACAATTTCATGCTCAATCTCTTCATAGTAACGTTCTCAATATCTTTCTCATAAAACTTTCACAACTCTTATCAATTCTTTCATGGATCATCCTCTCAAAACTTTTCGATCATCTCGGAAATCATTTCTCATACTTGACTTATAAATCTTACTTATCTCTTTGCATTCATTGCTTTACTTTTCTTTTCAAGTCTTATTGAATCACAACCATCGATGATTGGGGGAATTAGGAATATCATCGAGGTACTCGTTTCTCCTCGGTCATCCACCCAACCTAATCGGAAGCAAACAGAAGTACATGACCTTTACCACGCGGGCTCGACAGCTGTCTCAACAAATCAAATGGCTCTAAGCCATGAGAACTGTAGAAAATCCGGTACAGTCTCAAATCAAATCAAATAAAATCATATAATATCAAGGCACACTGTAGAAAAATCGGGTACAGTGGCAAAATCACATAGCCCCGTTCCAGTCCCTCTCACTGTTCAAGATTTGCAATCTAGGGGGTGACAGTACTATTCTAGTATCGAGTGTAGAACTTACCACGACATTGGACCCAGTCCCTACCACGTTCGTATACCACATGTGGAGTTCGTTCTGCCTAGAAAGTACTCTAGACTTCTTGACGTTTCATCGTCATTGTCCTCCCCTAATGCAATCTCCACCTGAGTATCCCTGATACCCATGGTATCTTCCTCTCCACTACTTCGATATCACACTCATAGCTCACCGCATTCGCATGTCTTATATCTTTTTAATTAAACTAAGGTCGGCCCATCCTTGGTGCATCCCTTCAACGAGTCCCGACCACTAATTTTCTCAACACTTTCTTTCCCTTTCGCAACATAGCACAGAGCTGGGATCGCATCAACGTGCTTACATCTCATAATCTTTCTCAACATATCTCAACTCACAATCTTTCTCATCATATCTCAACTCACAATCTTTCTCAGTAACAACATATCTCATATCAAAACGTCACCGAAGGAGCCCAGCTCCACTCATATCACATTTTATTTCAGTGAGCACTAGTGGAGGAGCAAGCTCAACTCAACACAAGTCTCATTTCACAATCATTCCAATTCACCATCATCTTAACCTCTCACTTCACATTCTTTCTCAGAATAACAACATATCTCATTTCAATAAACAACAACCGCATTACTTTCCCCAACTGTGGCTCATCCGCATCATTACCATCGTCTCTTGCTCAGTAGTATCATTCTCATCAACATTACGATACTTTCCGATCATATCAAGACTTATCTCTCAACACATTCTCATAACTTTCATGACATCTTAAATCTTTTCACAATCTTAACTCTTTATCTCTTTCCTGATCATTCTCGTATCTCTTATCGTTATTTCTTTTCTTAATTTCTTATCATGGCTGCCTTACACCATAAGGACTTAGGCCAAATAGGGTATTATCTCTTATCTTAGTATTTCATCTTTCCTTTCAATCACCATTCTTTACTTCGCAGTTTCACTTACATCATCTCATGTTCAGGGCACCTCAAGCATTTCTCAACAGCATCACAATACTTAATTGATAAATAAATCATTTCGCAAACTAAAATAACCAAGTAGTTAATGTATACTTAACTAGAAAACATAGCATCATACTACAGCAACAAGGACACATCAAGCCATAAACAATAAGCCAATCTCAGCTGTTCGTGTGGATAGCCAGATAATCAAACAATTGCTATCACACTACCTCGCTTAATGAGATCGGGGTCCAATCTTTGAGATGATTGGAACCTCTTAATATGTTACCTAAATACCACGACGTCTTAAGGGTAAGCCCCTCTCTCACCTCTAGTGATGTAGGCCTCCCAAAAGCTCTCCGAGATTTCCAATTTGCTAGCCCCGCCTCGTTTCCTTCTCGTCCGTCACCCGAACTAAAACATTTTTCCCGTGCGTTAGAAACGATTTCAATAAGTTCGTAATTTCATTTTTTGAAAACTCTTTGAAACAATTTCCTTTTTGGAAACACATTGCCAATACCCAAAAGATTTCAAATCCAGATTAAATCAATAATTAAAATGTTTCCAAGAAAACTTTGAAACAATTCTAAAATACTCTCTTTATCAAAATAGAATCCATCCCACTCATTATAAACTTAATTTAAAACTTTCATGTATTGGTTACAAAAATCATTATCCTTAATCATTAAAAAAAATTCAGAACTCAAAAAGATAAAATTCTAGATCAATTAAAGTTGCTTAAACCATACTTTCCAATCACACATTTCTCAATTCTTTTGAAATCCAGACATAGATTTTTCACCAAAAATTCCAACAAACAAATTCAAAGATAGTTCCAATTCAATGTAGATTTTACAAAACACACTCACTTAGCATGAAGAACAACACATTAAATTTCAAAGCATTCACAAGGTCACATAATGCAAATCACATTTTAAGTCATTCCAGTCATTTACCAATTCATACACTTAATCTTAATTTCTCTCAAGGAAATAATTTCAACAAAACCGAATTACCCATGGTCAATAATTTCCCATCACTAATAAATTTTAAATCTTGAAATTATTGAATTAATCATCATGAAAATTCCTTCTTAATTAACTCAATCAACTTATTTATTTTTAACTCTAAAAACCGAAAGGATTAAAGAAATCAACACATCCTTTTCATCAAACATATAACATCATACACATAAAAATATAGTCATTATTAAGGGTCATTTCATGAAGAAAATCTTCCAAGCATTTGAACATGCATTGGCCGAATTATATATATATGTACAATCTTGCAAAGATGTGATACACAAATAAAGACATAAAGTAATGAAATCATTTTCTTTCTTTTGGGAATAAAAACCGCGAGCATTCAAGAAGAAAATTTAACAAATTTAATTCATTTTCTTCACGTAAATCAAAGCAACAATTGAAGTCACACACCATCTCAAAGTTTCATTTTTATTTTTATTTAAACTTGATTATTTCATGCATGTACTTCTAAGCTCTTAGATTCAACTAGTTTTATCATGCATGCAACCTAAATGATGATCAAACACAATTTTCTATTCCTCTCTCTCATGGCCGAATATCATCATGCAAAAGACAAGGTTTTTGTTCACTTTTTCAACATGCAAGAGACACATAATCAAATCAAAACATGTAGGTTTTCAAGACCATTTTTTAAAGCTTCACACTACATCACTTATTCACATCAACATACATTAACCTCATCAAGACAAGATTTTTCTCAAATATTTCCAATAAAACTCAAGTTCATTACTTTATCTTTAAACAAAATCAAGATCATTCTTTTAAACTTCTAAAAATGACATGCATGTACTTGAAATCATCAAATCTACCCATAATACTAACATGCATCAACTTCTCACAAAATGAAAAGCATAAATCCTATTTTTTTATCATGCATGGCCGAATATACTTCACAAAAATTTAACATGCACAAGATCAAACACTTAGATCAAATCTTGTTCATACTCAAAAATCATTTTAAAGCTTATTTCTTTAGTTTCTTTTAAAAAAATCGTGACATGCATCAAAGAAAAGCATGATCTTTTCACTCAAAATTGACATGCAAGATTAAAGATCTTAACTTTTTGCTTATTAAATATGGATCATTACATGCATGTACTTAGATCACCAAGATCATCATCAAAGCAACATGCAAAGCCAAAGATTTCAACTTTATCATCAAGCAAGCTTAGATCATATATTTTTTTTTATCAAATAATCTCATGAACACTTCATAAATCACGGTTTTAAGCAAGAAAATTTAACATGCAAAGAAGCTTTACTTTAAACTTCACAAAATCTCAACAACTCTTTAGATCTTTAATATTTAGTTTAAAAAGTATCAAGATCTATCATAAAAAACCTTAACCGAATCATCAAGTCCATGATTTAGTTTATTACAAATTCCTTTTAGTTTCAAAAGTCCATGATCATGCACAACAACACATGCACTCATCTTTCAAGCCATAAAAGTAAACATGCAAAGAAAGAGAAGAAGAAAGATTACAAAATCAAAAGAAAAACCTAAACTAACACAATCTCCTCTTGATCTTCGAATCACCTACCAAGAGAGGTTGATCTTCTTAGCCTTCTAGCACCTTTGATCTTCAAAGAACACCTTGATCAAGCCCCTAATCTTCTTCTTCTTCCTCCCTATCTCTCGGTCACCCTCTCTCTTTCTCTCTCTCTCTTTCTCTTTCTCTCTCTAAGGGTTTGATGAGCCCTTAGAAGTGTGTTTGAAGAAATGAGAAAATGGATTTGGTTTGGAAGGAAATGAACTAAGGCTACTAATATATATAGGAAAACTCACTCTTCCCCTCATGCCCTTAATTTTGGTTTCGGTTCATGCACAATGGGAGGGGCGTTTTTGGCCTTCCTAAAGTTTGCATGTTAATGATCAAATCGAAGGGGACATAGTGGAGTAAATTAAGGCACTTGGGTCACCTCATGCATGATTACTTCTACTTCTTCAAATTTTTCTACCCATTTAATTTCCTTAGGGTTCTAACTTATCCTATAGGCTTCTTGTCTTAAAAATTAAAATCCTAGGCTTCCCCACACACATACATACACACGTAGCACACATATTTACACATACATATCTTACATTTTATTTCCTAATCCCATGCACTTTAGAACATAATAATCATCAATTCATACAATGATGCAATCATCTCAAAAAAAATCATATTCACACAAATATTCTCGTGCATCATTCATCAAACACATACCAAATCAATACATATCACATAATAGATTTATGCCTTGACAATAATTTTATTTTCTACAAAACACATTTCTCAAAATTCGTACTTCACAAATTCAGAGAATAAATTTTTATAAATCAACTCAGAAAATTCTAAAAGTTGCATTTTCAAATTCTACGTTTCAAAACGATCGTTTTCATATAAAGATCATAAAATTTCGAGTTACGGTTAAGAAGATACGAATTTTCAAAGTTACCAAATCCAGGAGGAAATATATTACAAATAAGAATCACCTTTAATAAAAATCATAATATATCTTTTGTTGATCAAATTATTCAAACTCAACAAAATCATTTACTTCTCATTTATAAAAAAAAAATATTCTGTTTATAAAACTCCGTAAAAATCAACACCTTTTTCTTCACTCACGTAAAATACTCGTCTGAAAATCCTTTATAAAACAGAACCTTAAGGTTCATTTTGACAAAATTCGTTTTGGCACGTAAGGAAAAATACGGGGTGTCACACTATGGTCTCTATGTTTTTTGGCATTTGACCCAATGTACTTAGTTCATTATAGGCACATAAATTTAATCATATTTATGATCACAAAATTTACTATTTTCTTGAATTTACCTGTATGTGTGCCCAAGTTCCATAATTAAAAAGTAGCTTATTTATCCTTACTAATTCACACAAATGTGGCAACTTTTGCTTATTTTAACTACATACACGTAGCGTCACACTGATCCTTTCTCACTTGACATTGTGCTCAAGCAATACAACATGTTACTTTCAAGAAACAACCTAGCATTAACATTATTATATTTTTTAATCCATTTCATTGAAATTCAACAAATTTTACATTGGCTTTCAAGTCCTTAACACAACCATTACCTTTTATCTAATTTTTGGGTCCAGTATGTATAGATACTTCCAAAGCACAACATAGAGATGGTTATGAAGCCTATTCATCATTACCAAAAAATCCATATAGACTTTTATTCCATTGCCAATGTTATTATCATTTTTGTTGTATGAAAATAGAAACATCTTTAACCAAACTATATCGATCTTAAATAACTTTCTTGAGACGTGTTATTTGATGACATATTTTAAAATTTTATTTCATTTGTAAATTAATTGCGGGATATCTCTTTTTTTAGGGCTTTATGCTTTTTTACCACTTATTTGGATTAAGCAAAATTTAATTAGTTATGACATACACTACTTTAGTTTACAATCTTAGTTTCCCATCAACGAGTCCTACTATACTATCGAATCTTTTGGAAAAGGATAATTTGTTTCATATATGTGGAGAACGTTTATTTCTCTTTTCTTGTGAATTATTATCGAAATTTAGCTAGGCCACAAGTTCAGGTCTTGAATTTTCAATTTATAGTTTTCTTGAGTATAATTACGTGGTTGTTGCATCTTATTTTTTTTTAATATCTAGGATAATAACTTTGCATTTTATTATATTAGTTATGATTATGAAATTACACTTTAATTTTTGTGACGATGAGCCGTTTTCTAAAAGGGGTCTATTATTTGTTTTTTCTTATGGTTGACATTATATCTTGGGTTATTATTTTTTAGTACTTCATAATACGTCTAAGTCATGTAACAAAAGGTCACCTTCATTGATAAATCCAATGTCATTGAGCCTTATCAAAATTCAAAGTTTCAATAAAAAACATTAGAGCATGATTTTTTTTGTTAAAGGAAATAAGACTTTGATTAACTTATAACAAAGAGAGTTATATAGGAAAATAGTTGTGAAGTCCAACTAGACCTTATATGTAGATTCATGCCCTACCCATCTTGAAAGATGATAAACAACCAAATTGTCCGTTGTTGAGACATTGGCAAGTATGTCGAGTCGTGCAAGTGATAGAGTGGTAAAATAGAGTGTCAAACCCAAAGAGATTAATTAATTGTAGCAACTATCACCTTACCGTAGTTACACTAAGTGAAATTGGATTTCAAAGATTGTTGATTTGTTGAATTTTTAATTGAAAAGAACAAATAGAAAAATAGTTTGAGTTGTGGAATAGGTAAAATAGTTAGGGACATGGTTTCCTTAGCAATAACATTGATTTACTTCAACTATGATTTTAAGTCTTATTATATTAACAATAATTCCATAGGAAGTAAGAACTGGATTCCTCAATGCACTTACTTTGTATGATAAATTTAGAATGCCTTAATCCCTTAAGTGACTCCTAAAGTTACAATTATTTGATTAAGAACAATGGAATCACAAATATTATATAATTTCCCAAAGTATTCCTATGAGTTGTGAAATTATAAAGTTTGATTAAAGGGCTGATTCAATCCCTATTTTCCCAATTGAAGGATTGAATTCCCAAATCACAGGCTAGCTTATTCTATGAATAACATGAGGAACCTAGTCAAACAATTAACATGAAAAGGAAATCATTGAAAATCAATATCGTAAATAATATAATTACAATCAATTGCACCTTATCCCGAACAAGGATATTAACTAGACATAGACTTAAAAATAAACATAGAAAAAAGAAGATCGAACTCCATCGGAGACATAGTGAAGCACCATAAGGCCACCTTCCTCTCCAGAATTCCATCCATTGAGGTTGAGATCCCGCCTTGATGAGGTATACATTTTTCCTTTAAGTCCTAATTTGTTTTATCATGTCTAGAATGAGTTTCTCATGCTTTACCACCAGTTTTTATAGAGTAAGTAACCAAAAAGTCACAAAACTCGCACAAAAGGTGAAAAATATCTTTTAGCCACGCCCAAGCGCATAATGGTTGACTTCAAGGAGCAATTTATTTGAGATCGACGCTTAAACACGGCTAAGGCGCTTCAGTGCTTGGCTTTTATGCCAAGTTCCTAGACGACAACTTTTACCCACCTGGACGTAATTTGTTGTTGTTTCTTCACCTTTTTTCATGGAATTGAGACCAAGAGTGAATCTTATGCGCTTGGGCACCCTAGACATCAGTTTTTGGGATTTTTCCACTTCTTTTATGCTACTGTTACGGATCCCTTTATCCTTGGACTTGGAATATTTGAACCCCATAGCTGGTTATTTGGCCCCCATTTCAGTGTGGAAATGACGGAATTCCCCATCATGACATTGTATTATCCGTTTCTTACAAGACGGGAATTTCCGTATAATGGGAAACAGGAAAATAAACCCCATTTCCTTATCCCGTATACCAGGAAACGGAAACTTCAGTACTACGAAAAACGGAATAAGGAATTTCGATTCCGTCTTCTGTAAGACGGAAGCATGTAAAAATTGTAAAATGCCAAAGTTGCCCTTCCGTGTACTGAGACTTATAGCGTAATCTATATGTCTCAGTTGCAAACTCTTTGTCCATTCCAACACTTTCTCTCCTCCATTCCAACACTTTCTCATTTGAAAAAAACAAAAGAATAACCAAAAAAAAGGCTCACACTTGTGTTGATCATCATCAACAATGATCATCAACAAAACACAAAGATTTTGGTTTGTCTTCAAATGCTTTGCTTTAATCATCAAGTATTAGAGGTATAATACTAGAAAACCCTCTTTAATATCTATATTTAACTTATTATTTGTGTGTTTATTTGATGCTCATTTTCATGTGTACTCTCTACATTGTCTTGTGCTGTTGTGTTTCTTTTGGTTGGTTTCTGGTTTTACGTTCATCATGGCACTGTGTGTGAGCTGAAGAAGAAGTTTCCGTCAACCCCCAGACGGAAATTTCCGTCTTCTTATTCACGGATATATTGTCAATTTGGTTTTAATTTTTATTTATTACATTGCTGACAGAATGGTGGATAGGAAGGATGATATGATGCATGATGGTGAAGAACCGCATGTGATGAAACCCGTGAAGATTGAGTGTCCCGATTATAGCAATCATTTTTGCACAAATGAGGTGTTGAAGAATCGGGATGAAGTCGTGGCTTGGGTTCGTGCAGTTGGGTATCGACTCGGATTTTTGCTGAAAGTGACAAAGTCTGACTTAGGGTTGGGCAAGAGAAAGAGACAAAGGGTTGTCTTCGCATGTGAGAAAAGTTGCATCTACAAGCCTTCGAAGGCAATTCTGAAGCGTAATACTGGTAGTAAGAGGAATAATTGCCCTTTTAGATTGTACGCGAGGCCAAGTCGTTGTGGTGAGAAGTGGTTGTTGAAGGTTAAATGTGGTGTTCATAATCACAAGGAGTATGAATCGATGGTTGGTCATGCGTTGGCGGGAAGGCTGACGGAAGAACAATATGGTCTTGTGGATGACATGACAAAGAGCGGTGTGAAGCCAAAAAGAGTGTTGACAACCTTGATACAGAAGTACCCTGAAAATGTGACAACAATGAGACACGTTTACAATGCCCGTGCTCGGTATAGAAGAAATGTGAGGCTCCCACATACTCAGATGCAACATCTAATGCTATCGTTGACGACTCATGGGTATGAGTACTGGCACACAACCTTCCCCGACACCGATATGGTGAAGGATATTTTCTGGGCTTACCCTACGTCCATCGCTCTACTGCACAACTTCAGCTTGGTGCTCGCAATGGACAACACATAAAAGACCAACAGATATAGAGTGTCGTTGCTGGACATTGTTGGTCAGACATCAACCGCCAAAACATTCTCTGCTGCATTTTGTTTCATGTCATTTGAGACTTATGATAGCTTTTCATGGGCACTTAAACAGTTTAGTAGATTGTTTGCAGACCCTTCCCAGTTTCCTAAGGTCATAGTGACCGACTTTGATGGTGCTTTGGTCAGAGCTATTGGAGACGTATTCCCTACCGCTGTCCACTTGCTTTGTCAATTTCATGTGAAACGAAATGTGAGAGGAAAGTTCACAGCTTATTTCCATGACATCGACAAGACTGATGCGGTGATAGAAAAATGGATGAACGTAGTCCATTGTAAGAAGGAGGATGAGTACCAGTAATGTGTTGATGCATTTGTGAATGGATGCCAGGAATTCAGGTGCGAATTGTATGAATATGTTAAGACTACATACCTAGACCAAAATAAGGAGAAATTTGTGGATGCTTGGATTAACAGACACATGCATCTTGGGAACACAACAACCAATAGGTAAATTTGTAATTTTTGATAAAGATAATTCATTGACATACATTATTGAATGTTAACATGACTCATATTATTTCGTAACTTGTGTCACAGGGTGGAGACTGCACACGCGCTTTTCAAGTCGATGTTGTCAAATAGTGTGGGTGACATAGCCGCATGCTTTGACACCATGCACGAGATGGTGACATGTCAGCATCGGGACATTGAGGATTCGTTTCAAAAGAGCATTTTAAAGGTTAATCACCATGTGAAAACCCACTTGTTCAAGGAGTTGTGGTACGTGGTATCTCATGAAGCCTTGAAATTGATTTATAAAGAGATGCAGAATATTGGCTCCGGTGAGTGTGATTGCCAACTCAGAAACACCCATGGGTTACCGTGTCGATGCGAGCTTGCTGCTTACATGAGGAATGGGGATAGCATTCCGTTGAGTGCGGTGCATGTTCATTGGCAGAAGTTGTCCATGTTTGATTGTGGACAAGTTGCACCGGTGATGAGAGAGGATGAAGAGGTTGATCTAGACCCGATTCCACTGGTTAATGAGTATTTGCAGATGTTTTATTCAGGGGACAGATCCATGAAGAATAGACTTTGGCATAAGTTTCGTGAGGTTGTTCGACCCGAAACAACTACCTTGTTGCCACCTAAAGACAAGGCAAAGACAAAGGGTAGGAGACCAAAGAAAGAGAGGTCAACGAAACGTGAGCCCTCACACTGGGAGCATATGGATTCCTTGGTTGAGAGTTTGTTGTATGCTAGTGTCATATATAATCTCAGTACAATGCATGGTAATGAAAGGTTGTCGACTTTTCATGGTTGTTAAGACTTAATATTTGACCTTTCTTGCACATTGCATGATAGTATGCTATCCCAATTTGTTTGTCTCACAACTCACAACCATGTGTCAGTTATTCTTGGTTGATTCACTTAAAAAAATTAAGAATTAAAATGAGAAATTGTATGTGTACACCAATAAGAATGAGTGACCTGTGTCACACAAAATGACAAAAGATGTTATCTTTTGCATGACACTGAACTATTAAAAGAACTAGTACTATTACTATAAGCAAAAATAAAAAGAACTAAAGTATTTTTTTTATAAGTACTTTTTTTATACGAAAAAGATCAAAAGTCTATTTCTTGCATGCATGCTATAAAACATATATATGTATGTCAGGGGTTCATTTATGTGACAAAATATTATGGCCGTATATTGGGATTAAAATGGATCCAAATAGATTAAACCATTCAAAGCCCAACCCATGGTGAGTCTATTACCTCTAGCGACAACGTTCACAACCAAGTAACGGAGACTCATGTTTTGGGGTCTTTGTTAAAGTTTTTTAGTCTGAAAAGAGTAGGCTCTTGGTCCTATATACCCGTTCAAACAAGGGTTCAAGGGATCAAAATTGTGTAGTTTTATTAGGTACATAGAGGCAGTGTATATGAGGGAGTATGATTGCTTCATGCTGTTTCTAAGCGTATTTTGCTATATGCCACCTACTCTTAGGAAGGTCGTTTGCAATATTCAATCCCTTGTATGAATGAATTAGGCACACCATTTCGAGTCTAGCTTGAGGCTCAGGATTTCAATACTATTTGGCAGTGGCCTTTGTGATGTTGTTGAATCTTAGTGTTGGGACTAAATGCAACTACCACCGTGGGATATCAAGAGTTGATTTTTACTCTTTCACTGTTGAATATCTCTCCGGGGAGTATTTGTGTATACTTTCTGCCTAATAACTGATAGGATTGTGTATTAGATATGTTTAATATATTACATGATGTTTAGCCCCTTGCTTGAGACGGGTATTTATAGAATTAGGATGGCCAGGTGAACCTAATGTCTTTCCTTGATAAATCTTCTATCTCTGAGAATACTCTTCTTGTAATCTTCTCTCTAAGGAGATAAGTAGTGATCTTCTATAATTGTTGATAATTCATTAGTAATCTAGTGATAATCTTCGATAATTGAGTTGCTTATGTACTAGAGATTCTCTTCAGGAATAAGTCTCGTGACTTATTAGATCAGGGTCCATATCTGAACTTCTCCAAGCTAGTCCGAACTCTAAGTCCTTTATTGTAGGTCATTTGAGATCGGTTTGTGTCCTCATGTCCTTATTGTAAATCACAATAGGTGTTCTAGATGTTATCATGTAAGGTAGGTATCCTCAGCTCATGGCAAGCCGGGAACGAAAATTATTGTTGATATTAGGGGGTTGAATGAGAAACGATTTGACCCCCCCCCCCAAGTATGCCTGCCCAGACATAAAGGAAAACATAACTGAGTATGTCGGTATAAACTTCCCCCAAAGAAAACATAATAAAAAAGTGGTATGCAATGAAAGTAATATGTCAAGTCTTGAGCGTGTCCGTTTATACCTCCCTTAATATACCTCCCTTAAACATAACTTGTAATTGAAATAGAAATATATATCTAAAATGCACTAACATATGACTGGTACCGAGATAGAAAGTAAGCAAGCATGAGTTATAAGTCAAAGGCGAAAAAAAATCCGAAAACACGAGAAAAGCAAGACAATTTGAAAATACAATAAAGGCGATAAAAAGTTAAAACACAAGAAATGCAAGAAATAATGAAAATAAGAGAACGGCGAGAAAACGTGAAAACATGAGAAAGGCAAGAAATGATGAAAACATGGGAAAGGCGAGAAAAAGTGAAAACACGGGAAAGGGGTGAATTGCTGAAAACACGAGAAATGTGAGAAAAAGTGAAACCACGAGAATGATGAGAAGAATGAAAGATGTGACACCCTCAATATAATACTAGTAATTAGAGTAATAAGTTAACTATTACTCGAATAGATATGGACTTGTTTAAAGATATAAAAAATAAGGTTAAATATTTCCTTTTTATTTTCTAAAAGAAGCAGGTGCACAAACCAAAATAGGGATCTTTGGAGATTAGATTTCGTATCACTTAAAATATTGAATTCGGTGTTTTCTTTAACAAGAAACTCATTTCACAACTTAGATAGCATCTATTTTTTAATAATGCAATTTACGTAATGAAAACTTTAGTGATGTCAGCCATTATTTCATTTTGCAGAACTGATACCATTTTCAAATATCATAGCCGAACTCTTTGAAAACCATTATCAGAGTAAGTGGAAATAGTAGGACTATGTAACAAGTTCTAATATAAACATAAATTTTATATATATAAGAGTCATGAGATACATAGTCCAGAAGTAAAAGTCTTGTAACACCCTATGATTTATTACCCTTAATTCCCCATTTTCGAAAATGTGAATTTAAAATTTCTTTTTAATTTAATAAAAATCATCCGTCAAACGGACGGAGCTTCCTTTGTTTTTCAATCGTTTCCAAATTTAACCTGTTGAAAACAATTCACAATTATACAATCAGGAGCCAGCAGGGCTTCATCTCATACATATCTATCATATAGGTGCCCAATGGGCTCAAAAATACAACATCATATAAAGTGTCATGAGTAGCAGCGGAAAATACTAAGTATGAACATCAGGATTTCCAGCATGTTTATATATCAAAAGAACCCATCCTAAGCCTCACTCCAAAAGATATATACAAAATCATACAAATCAAAAATATAGGAGGCTTAGGTCCAATAACATGTCCTATCCCATAATAACCCTACTCTCCCTGTGAGGGAGAGTAATCCTGCTCAGCCAAATTTTGTGTATGCTCCAGCTCAGTACCTGAAAAATGATAAGGAGGTGAGCATTACAGAATAAAAAAGGGAAGAGCAATTTCTACTATTCTATAATGAACTACCAAGCTAATCACATTTAGTCATATATTTCACACAATCAAATATATCATGCCCATTCAATTCAGTTACATTCACATTAATAACAACTCTTTCCTTTCATCATTCTACAACTTTTTTTTTACTTCATGCATTTTCCATTTAATTCACACTTAAGTCTTTTTCATCTAATCACTTGACTTCATACTTTCTTTTCTCATTTCACATCCCTTGAGTTTTTCATAAATTCTGGAGATTATTCGCGTGGATCCATCATTGCGTACAGTCCCACAACCTGGACAACGTCTTACAGCTGCGCACCATATGCGTCTTACGCAATCTATGCGTGCAGTCCCACAACCCGGACAATGTCTTACAAAATCTGGATCACACTAGTCTATGCGTACAACCCCACAACCTGGACAACGTCTTACAAGACCTCAAATCAAACCAGTCGATGCGTACAGTCCCACAACCCGAACAACGACTTACACGACTTAAATCACATCAGTCTATGCGTACAGTCCCACAACCCGGACAACGTCTTACAAGACATGAAAACACACCAGTCTATGCGTACAGTCCCAAAACCCGGACAACGTCTTACAAGACCTGAAATCACACCAGTCTATGTGTACAGTCCCACAACCTGGACAACGTCTTACAAGATCTGGCTCATCCACTTAATTTGCCTCTAATCTTTTGAGACACACTTACAATATTTTCATTTTGCATCCAATTTCATGAAACCAATATTTTTCTTTATCCTTTTATAATTCTAGATTCCAACATAATTTGCAACAATACCAAACCACACATTCAAGTATCAATCATCATAATCAAACACAAAATAATACCTCTCTATACTTTTCTAACATATTTACTATCCTAGGGTTTAACTTAGCCTCACATATAACTCTTAGTTCCCACTATATACATAATACAAACTACCCCTTAGAATATGGTAACACACACCCCCTTACCTCAAGCACTTAAAGATAAGGAGATTTTCACTTGTTCTTAGCTTGAGAGTTTGCCACCTTAAAAGTTATGATCCAAGGAAGAGGGAGGAACCTATCACAAGAGTTACAAGAAGAAGAGTTGTTATTTTTGCCTTGATCCTTGATAAAGTTCATGAAACAAATAGATTTCCATAGGTTAAGGCTTGAAATCCTCCATGGGAGTAAGAGAGAGAGATTTGAATTTTTGGAGAGAAAGAGAAAGAGTTCTTGGTTTTTAAGACTTACTTGAAGCTAAGAAGGAAGAGAGTTGTTGATAGAAAGATGGAATCCTTTGCTCCTTGGAAGAGTTGATGATGTTGAATGGAATCCCTAGGGAGAAGAAAGGAAGGGTTCGAACATGAGAGAGGGAAGAGAGGGAGTTGTTTGTTGATGTTGGTGTTGTGTCTTTAACTTTCCTTTTCTTTCATGTTTAACTCTTTGCCTAAAGTAGATTTGTGTGGCTGAAATCCTTTTCTTATCTATTAAGCAACGAATTAGGTGGCCCCCACACTATATATTTTTTCCAGATTTTTATAAGGGTAATCGATTACTTTCCCACAGTAATCGATTACTCCTTTGATGCAACATTTCTAGTACATTTAGCAAAGGACAAGTAATCGATTAATCCATTTAAAAGTAATCGATTACTTCACAAAAACAAAAGGTAATCGATTACTTCCAAGAGGTAATCGATTACCAATGCTACAACATTTAAGTGATTTCACCAGAGGCCTTGTAATCGATTAATCCCCTGCAGGGTAATGGATTACTCCTTGAAAAATCCTATTTTGATGGTTTTCTAACTCCAATCCATTTCCTTAGGCTCATTTTCTCATTCCAACTTGAATTACTACTCATAATCTCTCCCTAAACTTGACAATTCACATAATCACTTTGCATAATTCAATTATAATCAAATTTAAATTGAGGATGTTACAAGTCTCCAACCCTAGAACAAGTCCATAAGACTATATACATATATATAACATCAAAATAGATCATCACTCCAGAGTTCTCAAAAGCTATATATACAATATCTACATATCAAAAAAATAAAGACTCTGAAACTGATCATAAAACATAAGCAGCAGTAGTAGTAGTAGAAGTCTCCCAGTAGCACCAGCAATCAACGTCAACCATTAGCAGTATCTCCTCCACAACAACAATCACACCGGATCCCTGATCCACATCATCTACCCTATGCACATATCTAAGGATCGTCATCCCTCCACTGACTCTCGGTAGAATGCACGACAGGCTCGCCTCTGCTCTCGTCCTCGACAGGATCCTCCTCAATCTCATCCGAAGGAGTAGGTACCCTACCACTGGGTACAAGGTCTGGTGAAGGCGTGACCCTAACAGGACTCCTCGGAACTGATGGGGGGGTCTCATCTCGAACGACTCTAGAAGTAAAAGGGTGTGAGCGGGTAGGTCGGAATCGAAACTATGATACGAGCAAGCTGGTCGAGTGGGACGTGGTCCATGGTAAGTATAAAAGGGAGGTACATGCATAGTGTATATGATGGGAATCCTAAACCTATGAGGAAGGAACCGAATCAATTGATTAGGGTGATAGAAGTAATCTCTACCTCACCCTCATACACCGCTCAGTGATCCTCGTAGATCCATATGCCACTAGGAAGTGGCCGGATCTCGATGCAAGCGATGTAACGTGACATCACCTAAGAGGGGACAGGGATAAGCAATTCTACACACATAATAAATAGAGCATAAATAAATGCATAATATAAATATGAATGTATATAGCAAATAATCAACAGCCACAGTTAGCACTTAGCAAATATTTGATGCAAGTACAATGCTCATACTTATTTTCGTTTATCAACTTTAGATTAGATGAGTGGCATGATGTATGAGTCTAGCTCTCAATCCTAACTCCATCAATCTATGACACTCTCTGACGTCCATCCTTTACTTCATATCAGCACTCAATAGTGCGTTGTACTCCTAGGTGTACAACATTTGTACATTCACCCTAGAATGTACACAACAAGCTTGGAAATTATACATAACGTGCTCCTCGAGCAACGTCCCGTTGTCTTAACGAAATAATCATATCAACAGCAAATTACTCTCGTTGGCCACATCGTCCACCATAATGTGTCATCAGCAAGCCATCAGTTGGCACTCCCAGAGGCCCTCCTCATGTTATCATAACATGAAAAACGATCTAACACCCGAACTCCAAGATGAATGCAATTTCTTGACTTAAAAGAATTGATTGGTATATCTCAATTAATATTATCTCACATTATTAATCCAATAATTTCATACCATCATCAATCAATTACTTTTAAGTCCCAGATCACTTGGATTATTATCACTTAGGTATTAACAAAATGATTCAGAATTAAAAATGGCATTATTAAGTTTTTTGGTCAAAAAGACTCGAGTCTTCTTCATAAGACTCGAGTAGTTCTTCAGTCTTTCCAGTTTACTCGAGTAGTTTACGAGTTACTCGAGTCGTTCATACCTTTTCAGAAAAGTCAAGTTTCAAATTTTTGTGGAAATACTCGAGTAGTTCATGAAATACTCGAGTCGTTCATCAAACCAGAAGACTCGAGTGGTTCATGCATTACTCGAGTGGTTCATCAAAGAAATACTCTTGCTGCATCATTCAATACTCGAGTCCTGGACCTGATACTCGACTGTTAGTGCAAACAGACGCCCTAGTGCGTCACGAAATACTCGAGTCTCAAGCCAAGTACTCGAGTCATGACAGACAGTACAGACTGAAAATTTGGTTCTAACATACCACTTTCAATTCTAATCATTTCTAATAAAATCCAATGATCAACAGAGTTCATATAACATATAATGAACATGTTCAAGTACTTAAAACACATCAAATTACAGAAATTGCAGAGATTCAAAGGATTGTGCATAAACTTGTAAAATTCACAACTCAACATATCAAATTTCAAAATACTCGGTAAACTTGTGATTTTAAGTTCACAATAGCTTGCATGCATCATATGAAACTTGCTCAAAACAACTTCAGAGCACAAGTTGGTCTCCATACCAATTTCCCTATTGAAACTAAGCCCTTAGAGCCTCTTGGTGGCTCTCTAATCAAATTCATGCAATTTAAACTCTATCTAGTTAATAGAAAGCTTTCCCCTTACCTATCAGACGTGATTCAACAGAAATTTTGGAAAGAAATACTCCACAACACCAAAAACTACTTCAACCACCAACATGCACGACAGTGTGAGCAGAGGTCCAAAATGAGAGTTTTTGAATGGGCTAACATCCAAGAGAATTAGGGGTTTTGGTTAGAATGCATTCTCTGCAACATAAGCTAAGATTTATAACGAATTTGGAGTGGATTGGACACAAGAGCTTACCAAAATGGAAGATCAAAGTAAGCTCCAGAAACTGTTGACAACAAACGAACTCCCACTTCCAAGCTTCGAATCTTCCAACACACAGACCCTCAGCTCACAATTTTGGTGTCTATACAATGCTCGTGATGTGAGCTTTGTATTGGTGTATGATTTTTAATTCAACTCTAAACAGAGAGGGAGAATCGAACGATTGAACTTCAGAACCCTAATGCATGCACTCCTTCACAAATTGCCAAAATGCCTCTCAACAAGGTTTCAATCGACTTTTATAGACCACTATTGAGTTCATGCAAGTCGACACAGTAGCTGTGGACGTGTTATGGTGGTGTTTTCGTGTCAAACGACGAGAATCATTGGTGGTGACTCACCAAAACGCACTAACTCGTGCAACTCTGACCAGAATACTCGAGTCTTCTCAGTAGTACTCGAGTATTTTGGTCAGTTTTTGAAAAATATTTATCTTATTTTCTTTCCCTCCAAACCTTTCCTAAAATTACTTCTAGGTCCCAAAACAGGGACTAATGTGCAAAACACTTATTTTCACATAAATATAATTATCAAATCACATTCACAAATTTACCAACAACATATACTAAGATTTTAATCAAAGATTAAAATAGAAATAATTAATTATAAATAAACTTTATAATTAACATTTCATTAATCAGGGGTTAAAATTTTGGGGTGTTACACTACTCCCCCACTTACAAGGAATTTCGTCCCCGAAATTCAACTTATACAAACAACTCAGGATAATCCTGACGCATCTTATGCTCTAATTCCAATGTTGCTTCATTGACATATCCACAAATCCTTATATCTTTTATCAAAAGAATATCCTTCCCTCTGAGCTGCTTGACTCTTCGATCTTCAATCCGGATAGGCATAGCTTAAAAAGGTTAGGTTTTCACATATTTCTAGGTCATCAGGTTGAATCTTAAGGACAATGGTGGGGTCATGGACATACTTTTTCAACTGAGAAACGTGAAACACATTATGAAGATTAGCTAAATATGGTGGTAAGGCTAATTGGTAAGCTACTGGACCGATTCTTTTAAGAATTTGATAGGGACCAATAAACTTGGGTGATAATTTCTGGGCTTTCAAAGCTCTACTAACACCTTTGGTTGGTACTATTCTAATGAAAACATGGTCACCTTCGGCAAACTCTAATGGTTTCCTCCTCTGATTAGCATAACTCTTCTGCCTGCTCTGAGCATTCCTCATCTTCTCTTGTATCATCTTAATCTTCTGAGTTGTCTCTTGCACAAAATCTGGACCGATAAGTGAACTCTCCCCCACTTGAAACCAGCATAGCGAAGTCTGACACTTTCTCCCATATAGAGCTTCAAATGGTGCCATTCCAATGCTCGTATGATAACTATTGTTGTAAGTAAACTCCACGAGCGGCAACATTTGTTCCCAACTTCCGTGACCTTCCAAGACACAAGCTCTTAAAATATCTTCTAGTGATTGAATAGTTCTTTTCGTTTGACCATTAGTCTGCGGATGGTAATGTTGAAACTCATGGTTTCCCTTTATGTGATTTTGATGATGACACAACACAATTCAATATAATATGCTTGAACAGGTTCAGGTACTTTGATGATGCGAGGATTGAATTCCTGATTGAAGATCTAGTCTCTTAGGGCTTAGACTTTTGTGTAAAGAAAAAGTTAATCTAAAAGCACTCAAGTATATTTATACTTTACTTTGCTAGATTATGATGATGATAGTTTTTGTTCTTGAAAACCTAGAAGAAGTTTTTTTAAAAAACCTTTTGCTTCGGGAAAAGTTTTATGAAAATTGGTTGTTACAAATTTTTATGAAAAACTGTTTTTACTGTGGAGTAATTGATTACCCTTTCTGGAATAATCGATTACTTGCTGCAACTTGTAACCAGAGAGTAAGTAATGGATTAATTAGGTTCATGTAATGGATTACTTCCTTGAACTGGTCATTTGAGTGATAGTAATTGATTACTTGAAGCTACTAATCGATTATCTTTTAATGCTGCAACTTTTATGAAAAACCTGAGAGAAAGTAATCGATTACAATGACCAAAGTAATCGATTACCCTTTTCAAAATTTTGAAAATCATGCTGAAATCAATCTGATTCCCAGAATGATTTATTTCCTTTTTTGGACGATCACGATTCTGATTTGTGGCTGCTTCTTCTACCTTTTTGAAAACACACTCATCTTGATCTTCTTCTCCTTCTCTACCTTTTTGAAAAACCTTTTGAGAAGAATCATCATCATCATCATATTCATCTTTTCTAAATCAAAAACCAAAAAATCTTGAGTTCGCTTTGGATTAAGATTTTGCTATAGGACTTGATTGTAGTATCTGCTCTATCTAGAGAGCCTTATTGTTAGTTTCACACATTTCTTCGTGCAAATCGTTATTCATTGTAAGGGGAGTGTTTACCCTTAGTATTTAGGGAGTGTTATCCTTTAGGTTGAACGTGTGTCGCGTTCGTAGGGCGAGATCCCTTTGTTGGGTAGTACTAGACAAAAGGTGGGTCACCTAGTAGTTAGGCTATCTGTATTTCTAGGAAAGTGTTCCTAGTTGTTTTTGTTCGAGGTCCCTTGCGAACGGTGGGATTCCTAGTATCTTGCGGGGCACTCTGGATGTACTCGGGGACGCGTGGCGTCTTGGTATAGTGAAAGCTCAAGTGGGTCGCTTGAGGACTGAATGTAGGCGTTGTTTGCCAAACTAGTATAAAAATCCCCGGTGCATATTTTCTCTATCCCTTATCTCTTTTGTGACACTCTCTTTTTAACTTGAAAATAATTAATATTTCCAAATAGTTTACTACTTGCTATCAAAATTTAGGACTATAAAAGTTTTCCTTTTTAATATCATTACTTGCTCAATCAAAAACCTCTTTTCAACATAAATCGTTACCTGAATTCGGCATAGTAATATCTTAGGTTTTAGAAACACTCTCGAAAATGCACTTTCTTGATTATAGAATATAAACTTATTGCCGAATCCATTTGTAATTAAAATCAGAGTTCGCGGAATAAAAATAGTACTTATGGGGCACTGCTGAGGAAAATAAAACATATATATATATATATATATATATATATGATAAAAGTCATACGACATAACCCCATAAGTACAGCAGTAGCAAGTAACATCAGTCGAGATAGCAAGAGTTTATAAAATAGATACAACCCAGCTGAATAAAATAAAAACCTCACTCTAAGACCTCTCAAAATATATACAATATATCACATGATCTCAAAATAGAAGTCTCAGAGCAGGTCTTCAGTGTCCTCAGCAGCTCCTCAGATCCTCCACAGCTCTATCCCTAGGATCTAGGATCCAAAACCCCTATGCTATGCAGGTTCCTATGAACCAGCGGGTCCACCTCTAGCAGAAACAGACGGCTCGACATGCACCTCCTCCTCGCTCTCATCCTCCTCAGGGTCCTCCTCGACCTCGCCTGACTGAGTAGAGACCCCACCACTGGGTCTAGGATCCGCCGAGGTAGTCCTATCATACTCAGTCGGACCAGGAGAAGGAGTCTCCTCAGTGACAACTCTATGGGATGAAGGATGGGAACGAGTGGCAGCTCTAAATCTAAAACTATGAAAACGACGCATAGGTCGAGCCGGGGGTGGTCCTCTATAAGTGTAAAAAGGTGGAACATGCATAGTATAGACTAATGGGATCCTAAATCGACGAGGTCGCACATGCACCAAAGGGTTAGGGTGGTAGAGAGTGATCTCCACCTCCCCCTCAAAGGTGGCACGGTGCTCCTCATACGTCCATATACCGCTAGGGATAGGGCGTATCTCGATGCAGGCTAGGTATCTGGCCATCACCTAAACAGGGCACAGGGAGTAAGTATACACATATACATAATGGATAAAGACTAAAGTTACAATCACAAATATATCAAAGACAGATCAAAATGCAAATACATATGAGCACACCAATTTTTCAACATTATAACTCTTATAATGCAGGTGGCATGATGTATGATTTTCTATCTACAACTGAGGCCTCTAAATGTCCATCTTGGACGTCCATCCACTACACCTTTGTGTTCCCAGAACACCGACATTAGTTCCCAGAACATAATGCCGAACCATACTTGGATAAAAAGCATCACTCCCGGAGTGTGCACCACGTTCCCAGAACGCCACGTTCCCAGAACGCACAAAAACTAGGTCCCGGACACTGGCCACATATCTATAATGTGTCATCAAGTAGGTTATACTTTGCTACTCCCGGAGTACCCTCCTCATATTCCTAGAATATGATAAACGTTCCTACCAACCAGACTTCCAGTCTATATGTATGCACAACATCGGGGTTGGTTTTATCTTTATATTAATTAATGTGATTTAGAAATATTCCAATTTCTACTTTTGAATGATTTAATTGAGGTATAATATTTGGCATAAAAATTCCCCTTTGAATTCTCTCAAAATATGCCGTTATAAAACCCAGATTGAGTAGTGTAACTTCAATGGTAATTAAAACTTAACTTTTTATTTTTCAGATTCAGGTACTAACCGGTTAAAGTTTCAGGCTAACCGGTTAGAATTACAGACCTGAACTGTTTACCATTGCAATTCAGAAAAACCCTTTTTCTTGAATTCTCTACCCAATCCAAAACACTTTCAACTTTATTCATATACCTCAAAAACCATTGTTTTATCATTCAAAATTCCAAATCACATATCCTTTTCCAACAACCATAATTTCACTTGAAATTATTCCATCAATTTAAGGCACAAATGGAGATCTTTCCCATCTGAATTTGTTGACATTATCACAACTTATATTCAGACTCTGTGTATGGAAATTAAGGCTTAGATTTGAGTAAAAACCATTGAAAGTTTTAGGACTGATTTGCAAACTGATTTTTCTTTGAAAATTTACAGTGTCTAACCGGTTACGAAAATCGTATAACCGGTTAGATTATGCAGTCTGACCATTAAAACAAGAGTTTTAACAACTCATTTTCTTTCTTTCTCAAATCTAACCAATTTCCAGCATACACCAAGTTCTTATGCCTTAAATTAAACATGTTTACACCCAGAAACACATTCATATTGCATGCATCATGATTATTGAATTAAATTACATGAAAATTCACATAAACTCAATTTAGCACCACAAAACTGAAATCAAACACTTAAACACAAAATTCAGTCATCATTTAGCTTGCATGCATCAATTAAAATTTGCTCAAAACCACAGTGAGCAAGAAATTGGCCTCCAAGCCTTTGTGCTTAAAAACACATAATGCCCTTTTGAGTTTCATGAACTTAAATCCTAAATCCTTTGACATTTAGTCTAAATCCAGTATAGTGAAACTTCTCCCATACCTCTAAGTTGATTTGGATGAAAGTTTGACACTGATTTGCAGGAAACTCCACAGATCCTCTCAGAACCAAAGTTTTGTTTCCAGTTTCGTTTTCCAGCAACAGGGTCCAGAAATCATCAAAATTAACATGGAATTTGGCCAAAGAAATTGGGGAAAACGATTAGAACTTGATCTTGGTAACATGCACTATAAAATAAAAGTGATTTGAAACTTAAACATGATCTGTGCTTACCAAAATCGAAGCTCGAACTCAGCTTCCAGAACCAAGAGAAAACATAGTTCAGTTCTCCAGCTCCAATTTCTATGGTTGATTTCTCCACACACAAGAACCCTTAACTCACAAGGTATATATCAATGAAAAGCTCTTGATGTAAGCTTTTCAGAAGTGTATCTCTCACTCTCAAACTCTCAAGAACGAAGGAGAAATCGTCCTCACGAAATCAAAACCCTAACTCACCCTTCTTCAGCAAGAATTAGTTGATCAACCCCCAATCCATCAACAATCCACCTATTTATAGCCAAATCCAGATTACATGCACCTTGACGCGTGTATTGACACTCAATTCATGCAGCAATCGTGGCGATTAACGAGTAATCCAAGTGATTACTCATCAAAATCCACTAAACCAGTTTCTGTGTTCATCGTCTAACCGGTTACAGGGCATTACTAACCGGTTACATCAGTTCAAAATTTAAAAATTATTATTTTTAAATCTTTCCCTCCAAGAACCTTTCTAATATTGCTTTTTAGTCCTCACCCAGGGACCAGAATGCAATTTCCTTATATTTTGCATTTATTTGCCATATAAAAATATTTCCACTTATTTTTATATTTAAGGCTAATTAAATACAAAACATAAACTTAGAAAAATTCTATAAATTAATAATAAAACTTTTTATTATTAATTTCCTATTATTCGGGAGACGAAAATTAGGGTGTTACATCTTTACTTTTCGCTTTTATATTGTGTTAAACATATTTTGCAAATAATCCTATTTGAAACTATATAGCACGAGTATTGCGTTTTCATTGAGTCTATTTTCTCTATCTCGTGAATAATTCGATTTCAATATAAGTATAAATATTCTTTCAATTCTGGGCTTAAAAACGTTTTCAATCGTTCTTTTAGTCTTCCGCTTCGTCTAAATCTCTTTAATGTTTTTAAGAACGTTTGATTCAATCGTTTTTCAATGTTTTTTTATAAACACCCAATTCAGCCCCCTCTTGGGTGACGTTAGCCAATACCACCAATTATTCTAACAATTGGTATCAGAGCTTCGTGCTCTGGTAACAAGCTTAACCGCTTGAGTTAAAGATCCATTGTGGTTTGGCATATTGGGATATTTGTTTTTATCTTTTAAAATGGAGGGTTGTTCATTCGATGAGGCACCAATGTTTGATGGATGTAATTTTCCATACTGGTGTGCGAGAATGAAAATATATTTACAGTCTATTAGTATTCATTTGTGGAATATTGTACTTCAAGATTTTGATCCAAAATCCAAAAATGTTTTAAATGATTTTGATAAGAAATCCTTTGCGTTGAATATTCAAGCTATGCAAATTTTGAGAAATGCCTTGAATGATGATGCATATGCTAGAATTAGAAACTGTATCAACGCTAAAAGTATTTGGGACACTTTAATAACACTCTATGCTACTAATGATCTACGAGAAGTGTTAGTGTTCGCAGGGAAAAAGGGACGCACAGAAGAAACGATGACACAAATGATGATGTTCTTGATGATGAGACAAAAAGTAACACAACAAATGAAGATGACGATTTAGAGAGACTACTTGGAGAGTTCATACAAACTTACGAGGAATTGAGTTCTTTGGAAGAAGAGTCCACGGACAGTGAAAGTGAGTCAAATGGGCACATTCCTCATGAGGTAACAAATTTTAGTTCTCTCTCTAACAATCTACACATTACTTATAATAGTTTGAGTGATGATGAGACAATTTTGAAAAACCATGACTTGGACCTTGTGCAAGAATTATCTTCGACAAAAATTACTTTTGATTCTTTGAAAATTGAAGATAATCTTGGAAAAGAAATATTTTTAGAAAATTGTTCCTTAACACATTTTGAAAAATGCTCTTTACCTGGAAAACAAGTTGAGGATACTAATTTTGAAACTTATGCTGAAAAACCTATTGAGTCAAATTCATTACTTGGTCAAACTAATGTCGATGTCCAAAAACCAAGTAAAGATTTGAACAATAGTACTTTGCCTTTTCAAAACAAAAATTCCAAGTTATGTGACTAGACTTATGAAAAAGACAAGTCATCACCCAAGCACATTATATGTAAATATTGTGGATGTTCAGGTCATATCGCTTATCTTTGCTATTATAGGAAAAATGCATCTATGAAAGGTAAATTGAAATGGGTTCCAAAGGTTTCCAAGGAATCCAAACCTAATCCCCCAGGACCAAAATGAGATGGGTACCAAAGGTCTCTCCTTGTAACAGGAAATTGCAAAATCAATCAATCAAGGAAGAACCAAAAGGAAATCAGGAAAAGAAAGCATTCAAATTGACCTACTGGAATCCTATAACTAGAAGAGTTAACCAAGTAGAGAACAAGCTAGAAAAGACCAAAAACCTCTCAAGGAGAAAGTGGAACTACAATAAAGTTAAATATCAGAAGAGGAAACAATGGTCAAAAGCACATTCGTTCTGGTCAAGAAAACACTCTTCATGGCATGAAAGGGTTGAGGTAAACAAGTTATATCCTTATTATAAGGAGGATTATACAAGATCATACTTTAACTATTCCAAGTTGTATTAAATTTGAAAATAAATCGTGTGATGTAAATTCTTTTTCTCATGTTTTTTGTATCTTGGAAAAGTTGAAGTACCTCAATCATAATGTGTCATCTGGTGCAAACTTGAGTTGTCTAAGTTGGCATCTAAATGCATATCATGATTGAACTTGAGATAAATCTTAGTTATAATAAAGCATATGATTTGGTATATTATTGTATGTGGTTCATATTTCTTCAATAGCTTTTATTATTTATCTTGACAAATTTCTAATTTGAGCATTGGAGATATCCAGAACTATCTGTTTTGCAGGAAACAGTGTTCCGAAAGGTAAGTTGCCCACAAGCTAATATCACTCTTAATCCCTAGCATCAGAAAATCAATTCATAGCATGCAAGGAAGCTTGGTTTATACAGAAAAAGAAGATTTCTGGAAGTGTGAGCAGAAGTAATCGATTACTCTGCAACAGTAATTGATTACCCAGTGGTTTTGTGCAACAGGTCTGATCATTTGAAGTCATGTAACCGATTACAGTCCTGAAGATAAACGATTAGTTTTGCAGCATCATACAACTCACCAGAAGAGAAGTAATCGATTAAAGTGAATGAAGTAATCGATTATATGCCAAAAAGTAATCGATTATAGCCTGCCCAGTAATCGATTAGAAAAGTTGCATCACATATTCATCAGAGAGGACGTAATAGATTACAGGTGTGGAAGTAATCGATTACATGAGGTAAAGTAATCGATTAAAGACTGTCAGTAATCGATTATCTGCTACAGGGTCTGAAAAAGAAAAGGGGGAAAACGTGTGGACCATGTTGGGCCTTTTGACCCATTTTGACCAAGATAGGACCACCTCTTGACTAACCCTAGCCACCAAAACCCCTTCCTTTCTCACTCACGTGCTCTCTCTCTCTCTCTTTCACTCTCATTCTCTTTTTTCTCTCTCAATATTCACGGCTTCTTCTTCTTCTCTTCTTCTTCATCACTTTTTCTTCTTCTTCTTCCAACAACCATCCTTCTCCATAGCCTTCTCCTCACCAAACCTCCACCATTCACTCTCTAAACTCCTTCTTTAACCATAAACCGTCTCTCTCTTCTCACCCTCTCTTATTCGACCATCATCACCCAACCACCATAACCACCATTAAAGCCACCATCCTTAACCACCATTGCCTAACCTTTCAACCATAACCACCACCCTTGCATGTTCTTGGTTCAAAACTCGGTTCGACAAGAAGCATCTCTTCCGGTTCAGAATTTGGTTTGTGAAGAGATCGGTTTGGTTCAACTGGTTCCGTGTGCTTTTGGATTCAGTGTTGATTCAAATGTTTATGGGTTGTTCTGGTTCAGTGGTTCTGGTTCATGTCAGATTCGGTTCAGTGTTTCAGATTCGGTTCAGCTGTTTAGCTCAGTGTATTCTGATTCAGGTTCTCAAGTCTTCTTCTTCAAGCTATTTCTGCTACTATTTCTGGTACAGTGTTCATGCCTCTGAGTTGTTTTTAGTTTATGAGATTAGAGGATTATTGGTAGTAGGAGTGCTTTATCTGCCTGGTAATCTCTGATTGAGAACTGCATTGTTGAAGTTCTTGGGCCTGATCAGTTGAGTAGTTGGGTCAGTTGAAAACTACTGGTTTTTCGGATTAAAAGCTGAGTATCTGCTGATTTAGTTGCTGGTTCTGTCTGATTTGTTTTTGGTATCTACCTGCTTTTGCTCTGAAATAATTTCTACTCGTCGTACCAAGAGAAGGGCTATTATCGATGAATCTGATGAAGATGAGCCAACACCTCCAGTCGTTCAGAATCAAGCACAACCTTCTTCCAGCCGTGCTGCTAGGCCATCTAGACCTAGACAGAGTGACGCCGGTCCTTCTGCACCACCTCCTCCGATTATTCAACCCGTTGCTGTTGAGAAGCTAAATCGATGGTTTTCAAATCCTACCCAGATAGCGGATTATGAAAAATATTTTGCAGCATGTTCTGTGATCTCTCCGAGATTCCTAGATGCAGAAACCTTTGAAGAAGAAGATTGCAATATCCCTGCTATAGTGCTCCTAAAAGAAAAAGAATTGTTTGAGTTTAGCACTAACGGGGGTGATTACTATGAAGACTTGGTCAGGGTTTTCTACACTAATCTAGTTTGGAATTCTGAGGAGAATGTTCTGTATTCTGAGGTTAAGGGCAGAAGCATCAAGATTAATCTGAACACATGGAAAAATATCACTCATTTGCCTATGGATGGAATCACTTATACTAGATCTAGTTCAGATAATTTATGGGGCGATGAGTATGACAAGAAAATGGCTAAAGAAGAATTCATTGATGATAGAATTCCTGCTGGCAAGGCATTGACTTCGGGGAATCTGAAATTTGAGTTTCGTGTGCTTCACTTCATTATCAATCGTTGTCTCATTCCTCGTCAGGGTAACTACTTCAAGTTGATGGATACTAACTACATTACTCTATGGGCTTGGTCTCATAACAAACCCATCAACTAGGGTTGGTATGTCTTGAATCACATGATTGATACTGCAAGAAAGGTTTGACGCTCTATTGACCAGAATATGAAGCTGAAGACAACCAAACTTCCTTATGCTCCACTGATCACTCACATCCTAAGGCAGTTTCGAATTCCAATTAATGGAGATGCTAGAACTGCTCCCAATGCAGATATGCGAATGGATACATGTGACACCCTTCTCGGATTACCCAAATATAAACTAATAAATATGCTTTTATATTGGATAATATATATGGACTTGTGAGTGTTAAGAAAATAGGTAAATAAAATTTTTCTTTTAAAGCGGGTGCACGAATCGTCACTTGAAACTCTTGGAGAATAAAGTCTATATTATCTCAAAATCATTGTATCGAGTTCGGCGATTTCTAAAACCTTTTCGCAAATAGAGTAACATTCGATCTTTTAGAAAATATCTTTGTATCAAGTAGCTTAAGCTACCCTTGCTTTGTACAATAGAACTAATACCATTTATAGCCGAGCTCTTAAACAGATTAAATCAGAGTAAGCGGAAATTACTGGACTATGCAACTGATAGAATATAAACATAGGTTTTCATAGATATAGAGAATCATAAGTACATAACCCATGAGTAAAGTCTCCAAGTTTCAGAATATACAAGTCCATCATCAGATCTATATAACAGTGTAACTACAAGCTCTAGAGTGTTCCAAAAGTATATCTACAATATATATACATAACAAAATATATAGCTCTAGGGATAGTCACATAGATCTGGCAGCATCAGATGGAGTAGTAGTAGCAATAGTCTCCCAAAAGTAAAGTGAGTAAGGTAGTAGCATCATCATCACAGCAGCAGCAGCAAATCTCCTCGACACACCGAATCCTCAGATCCACACCATACACCATATACATGTACCTAGGGATCGTCGTCCCTCCAGTCACTCCCAGTAGAATGCACGACAGGCTCGCTCCCACTCTCGTCCTCCACCGGATCCTCCTCGATCTCATCCGAGGGAGAGTGTACCCTACCACTGGGTACCAGGTCAGGTGATGGTGAAACCCTGACTGGGCTCCTCGGATCAGATAGGGGAGTCTCCTCGCGGACGACTCTCGAAGTAAAAGGGTGAGAGCGGGTAGGTTGAAAACGAAAACTATGGTAAGAGCGAGCTGGTCGCGTGGGAGGTGGTCCATGGTAAGTGTAAAACGGGGGTACATGCATAGTGTATATGATGGGAATCCTAAACCTATGAGGACGAAATCGCATCAGCGGGTTCGGGTGGTAGAAGGTAATCTCTACCTCCCCCTCAAACACCGCGCGATGGTCCTCATAGATCCATATGCCACTAGGAAGTGGCCGGATCTCGATACAAGCAATGTAGCGAGACATCACCTACAAGGGCATAGGGGTAAGCAATTCTATACACATAATCAATAGAGAATAAATTATGCAACATAAAGATGTAACATGCATCAATTAATATCAATCACACTTAACACTTAGCAAGTAGGTTATGCACATAGGATGTTCACACTTAATTCAATCATAACAGTTTATTTGAATGAATGGCATGATGCATGACTTTAGCTCTCAAGCCTATCTCCATCATAATACTATGTCACTCTCTGACGTCCATCCCTGACAACCCAGCAATCAACAGTGCGTTGTTGTATTCCTAGGTATACAACCATTCGTACATTCACCTAGAATGTACACGACAGGCTTGGTATCCATGCCACCCGAGCATATCCCGTCATCCAAACGGATCGTCATCCAAACGATATATCCATATCGGCATCCACTAAGCCGACCACGTCAACGACGTGTCATCAAGCAAGCGTATTGGCACTCCCAGAGGCCCTCCACATGTTTATCAAAACATGAATACGTCCTACCATCCGAACTCTAGAATGAATGCATTTTATCCTATAGACTTAAGGGAAGTTGATTAATACTTTGCAGGCCACCTAGGCTTATTTCTTTATCAAAAGGACCGTCATCAAACGATCTATTTGTATTTATCAATTTCTTTAAGTCTTAATCCCTTGGACTATTCTCAATAATTCATTAATTATTTGACTTAGAATTGAAAATGGTGTTCTTCAGGTTCTGGGCAATATACTCGAGTAAAATTCAGTCCACTCGAGTGTTCTCTAGATTTTCCAGATTACTCGAGTGTTCCTGAAGTTACTCGAGTGTTCATGACTTTCTGAGGATTTGGGTTTTCAATTCATCAATTTACTCGAGTGGTTCATGGGTTACTCGAGTGTTCTTGGATATTTCCAGAATACTCGAGTGACCTTGAATGACTCGAGTGTTTGGCCTATAATGGTCCTCAGGTCATGCTCGATACTCGAGTACCAGACAAACTACTCGAGTGTTCTTCCTTAATTTACATGGTTTTGAACACGATTTACTCAAGTACTCTGCCTTTTACTCGAGTGTTTCGCAGCAGACAGCACTGAAAACTGGTTTTAACATAACATTTTCATTTCTATTTAATTCTAGTCCATTCCAGGGATCCACAGAGTTCATACAACATAATTTGAACATGTTACAACATTCATTTCATATCAAAACACAATTTTGACAGAGAATTCAGTAATCATGCCTTAAAACACATTTTCACAACTCAATACCTCAATTTGCAGAATAAGCTCAATACTCATGAATTAAAGTTCATTTAAGTTTGCATGCATGATACATAACTTGCTCAACACAGTTTTAGAGCATGGATTGGTCTCCAAACCAATGTTCCTATTCAATCTAAGCCCTTAGAGCCTCTTGGTGGCTCTCTAACACAATTCATGGAATTTAAACTCTATCTAGTGAATATAATTACTTCCCCTTACCTCTCAGACGTGAATTAACAGAAAGAAATCCAAGAAAAGTGCTCCAACCCCAGAAATCACTTTGAGCTTCACATGCATGACAGTTTTGAGTGCCCCACCAAAACCGAATTGGTTCACCCATGAAACAGAGATAAGAATTGGGGAAAATTAGATTTCTAAACTCTATACAACATGTTCTAACTAAAGGAATTGAGTTTGAGACTCAGGAGCTCGAGAGCTTACCAGAAATTAATCTCCAAGTAAGCTCCAGAAACCAACTTTGACAGAATAACTCCAACTTCCAAGCTGTCGTTCTCCCAACACACTCACTCAATCCTCACGATTTTGGTGTTTATACAAAGCTCGTGATGTGAGCTTTGTATTCGTGTATAGTTTATGACTTGAATCGAAACAGAGAGAGAGAATCGTTCACTTGAACCCAGGAACCCTAACTTCTTCAACTTCAACAAGAATGAGCCAAATCTTCACGAATTCGGTGTTGATTGGCTTTTATAGGCTTGGAGGAGGCTCATGCATCACGCCACGACATCCATGGCGTTGGCATGGTGGTGATTTCGTGTCAACGACACGATATCGTTGGCTGTGACTCACCAAACGCACTAACTCGTGCAGTTTGACCCAGAATACTCGAGTATTCCAGAAAATACTCGAGTGTTTTACCCAGTTTTTGAAAAATAATTATTTTATTTACTTTCCCTCCAAAATCTTTCCTATAATTGCTTCTAGGTCCCAACCCAGGGACTAATATGCAAAACTCTTATTTTATGCATTTAAATTATTTATTAAATAATTTCCACACATAGGCTAGTCATATAAACACATATTTTAATCAAGGATTAATATAGAAACTATTAATTATAATTAAATTATAATTAACATTTCATTAATCAGGGATTAAAATCTTGGGGTGTTACACTACTCCCCCACTTACAAGGAATTTCGTCCCCGAAATTCAACTCATACAAACAAGTCAGGATAATCCTGACGCATCTTATCCTCTAATTCCCAAGATGCTTCTATCACATCTCCATAAATCCAGACGACTTTGACCAAACTAATATCCTTCCCTCTAAGCGGCTTGATTCTTCGATCTTCAATACGAACTGGCACAGCTTTGAAGGTTAGGTTCTTATGAATTTCTAAGTTATCCGGTTGGATGCTAAGAACAATGGTGGGGTCATGGATGTATTTCTTCAATTGAGACACATGGAATACATTATGGAGGTTAGCTAATGACGGAGGCAAAGATAATTGATAGGCTACTGGGCCGATCCTTTTGAGAATTTGATAGGGACCAATAAACTTAGGTGATAGTTTCTGGGTTTTCAAGGCTCTACTAAAACCTTTGGTTGGTACTATTCTAATGAACACGTGGTCTCCTTCAGCAAACTCTAAGGGTTTTCTCCTTCTATCAGCATAGCTTTTCTGCCTACTCTGAGCTGCCCTCATCTTCTCTTGTATCATCTTGATCTGCTCCGTGGTCTCTTGCACAATATCTGGTCCAATCAGAGAACTCTCCCCCACTTGAAACCAGCATAACGGCGTCTGACACTTTCTCCCATACAAAGCTTCAAATGGTGCCATTCCAATGCTCGTGTGATAGCTGTTGTTGTAAGTGAACTCCACGAGTGGCAACATTTGCTCCCAATTCCCTTGTCCTTCCAAAGCACAGGCTCGTAGAATGTCCTCCAATGACTGAATAGTCCTTTCCGTTTGGCCATCAGTCTGAGGATGGTATGCAGAACTTATCTTCAATTTTGAACCCAAGGCTCTATGCAGATCTTCCCAAAACTTTGATGTAAACCTCGGATCGCGATCAGACACGATGCTTGATGGTACTCCGTGCAGACGAACAACTTCCTTGATGTACAACTGAGTGAGCTTTTCCAATGAGTAGCGCATGTTCACGGGAATGAAATGCGCTGACTTGGTCAAACGGTCCACGATCACCCAGATTGTATCATGACCAGTAGATGTCTTTGGCAATCCCGACACAAAATCCATCGAGATGCTATCCCATTTCCACAACGGGATCTCTAAAGGAAGTAACTCTCCTCCTGGCCTTTGATGTTCCACCTTGGCCTTTTGACATACCAAACAACATGCCACATATTCAGCTACATCTCTCATCAAACCAGGCCACCAAAATAGCTTCTTTAAGTCCTGGTACATTTTAGTAGCTCCCGGATGCATACTCATCTTACTCTTATGCGCTTTATCCAAAATCATCCTTCTTACTTCCAAATCATCAAGCACACAAATCCTCGTTTTAAAGCGAAGGATTCCATCCTTCCCTTCTTGAAATTCCAACTCCTTACCTTCTTGCATCAACTTCTTCTTTTCCATTAGTTTCCCATCCTTGTGTTGCAATTCTCGTATCCTTTGCAGAAACTCGTTAGCAATCTGCAGCATCCCCAACTTGATACTTGTCGGCTCCACTTGCATCGTCAGACTCAAATCTCGAAATTCCTCTATCAGTGCAGCTTCTCTGACCATCATCGCACTGATGTGCATTGCCTTTCTACTCAATGCATCCGCCACAACGTTTGCCTTCCCAGGATGATAATGGAGCTCAAACTCATAATCCTTCAAAAACTCCATCCATCGGCGTTGCCTCATATTCAACTCCTTTTGATCAAAGAGGTATTTTAAACTATTATGGTCACTAAACACCCGGAACGTAGTGCCATAGAGATAGTGCCTCCAAATATTTAAGGCAAACACCACAGCTGCCAACTCCAGATCGTGAGTTCGATAGTTCATCTCATGAACTTTTAGCTGTCTCGAGGTGTAGGCGATAACTTGCCCCTCTTGCATCAAAACACACCTAAGACCTTGTTTCGACGCGTCACAGTACACATCAAAACTCTTCTGTGTATCGGGTAACACCAATACAGGAGACGACGTCAACCTTTCCTTCAGCTCTTGAAAACTACTTTCACATTTCTCATCCCACATAAATGGTTGATCTTTCCTAGTCAACTTCGTCAGAGGCAGTGCAATCTTCGAGAAACCTTCGATGAACCTTCTATAATACCCAGCGAAACCGAGAAAGCTTCTAACCTCCGTAACCGAATTCGGTTGCTCCCATTGCAAAACCGAACTTACTTTCATTGGATCAACTGCTATCCCTTTATCTGAAATCACATGCCCCAAAAATTTAACCTCCTTCAGCCAGAACTCACACTTTGTAAGTTTGGCGTACAACTGCTTCTCCTTCAAGATGCTTAACACTATCTTCAAGTGTTCAGCATGCTCCTCCGGGCTTTTAGAGTAAATCAGAATATCATCAATGAACACAACCAGGAATGAATCTAAATAAGGTCTAAAGATTCGATTCATGTAGTCCATGAAGATAGCTGGTGCATTAGTCAATCCGAACGGCATTACGACATATTCATAATGTCCGTATCGAGATCGAAATGCAGTCTTAGAGATATCCTCTTCTCTAATTCTGATCTGATGGTATCCCGACCTCAAATCAATCTTGGAAAATATTGAAGCCCCACGTACTTGATCCATAAGGTCATCTATCCGTGGCAACGGATACTTGTTCTTGATGGTGACCTTATTCAGCTGCCGGTAGTCGATGCACATCCTCATGCTACCGTCTTTCTTCTTGACGAACAAGACAGGAGCACCCCAAGGTGAGACGCTTGGTCAAATCATCTGTTTTTGCAGCAACTCTTCAATCTGCTTCTTCATCTCTGCCATTTCCAGTGGTGCCATTCTATAGGGAGCGATAGAAATGGGACCAACTCCCGGAACTAGATCGATGCCAAATTCTATCTCTCTTCTTGGTGGCAGACCAGGAATCTCATCAGCAAAAACTTCCGGGAAATCTCTGACAACAGGGATCTCTTCCATCCTCGGACCACTCTCCCCCACCTCAGTGTTGAACAGACATATGTAACCAGAGGGTTTTGGGTTTCTATAGGTCACGAGTCTTCTATCACAATCAATGATCACTTGGTTTTGACTTAACCAGTCCATTCCCAAGATCACATCCAATTGTGCTAAGGGTAAGCAAATCAAATCTACTTTAGAGGTTTGTCCTAACACTTCTATACAACAGTTAAGACATGCTCTAGAAACAACTACAGGAGCATTGGTAGGAGTTTCTACTCTGAGAGTATAAGGCATCTCAGACACAATCAAGCCTAAACGGTCTACACATTCATGCGAAACGAATGAATGCGTTGCACCAGAGTCAAACAAAACATGGAAAAACTGACCATTAAGCAAGTATTTACCTTGCACCAGATTAGAAGATCGATTCGCTTCCACACTGCTAAGGGTGAAGACCCTTCCTTGAGTCACCGGTCTATCTGCAGTTCCTCTTGAGTTGGCCTTGGCTGGTTCCTTGCAATCTCTTGCAAAGTGTCCCGGCTTTCCACAGTTAAAACATCCACTTGTCCCCCAACACACACGACCATAGTGGTTGCGCTTGCACTTGTCACAGAATGGAGCCTCGCTCCGATAATTCCTTCCCTCAGAACCACCAGCTTTTCCTTTGCCTTTTCCCCGACGATCATACGGACCTTTGCCCCGGTTGTTGAAACCTTTACGCCTTTGAGGTCCATAGCCTTGATTGTCCTTCTTCTCTGAGACTGGCATCTCGTCAGCTTTGGTGTCGTCTTCATACATCCTACACATGTCCACGAGTGCAGGAAAACTTTGAATCCGCTGGTAACTGAAGATCGACTTCAACTTTGGCCTCAAACCTCCTTGAAACTTAATGCACTTGCTCCTCTCATCTGGATTGTTCTGATAGTATGGAGATTACTTCATCAGCTCTTCAAACTTTGTCGCGTACTCACCCACACTCATGTTACCTTGCTTCAACTGCAAGAATTCCACTTCCTTTTTCCTCCTTAGATCCTCAGGGAAATAATTTTGGAGAAACTTCTCCATGAATACACCCTAACTTATCTCCCTTCCTTCATATTGCAAAAGCTGCATGGTGTGATTCCACCAATTCTCCGCTTCATCCTCCAACATATAGGTTGCATACGCCACCTTCTGAACATTAGAACACTCCAAAGTCCTCAAAATCTTGTCCATAGTATGAATCCATTTGTTGGCTTCCTCCGGTTTAAATCCTCCTTCAAACTTTGGCGGATTGAAGCTCCTAAAATCAGCCAGAGTCTTCGCCTCAGTGTTACCCACATTACACTGATGAGGCGGATTTGCCGGTTGAGAGGGTTGCTGAGACTGCCTTTGCATCGCTTCCAGTACGGTGGTGATTCGCTCCAACATCGCATTGGTGTGATTTTGGTTTCTAGTTGCCATATTAGACCTGCGCTATGGGCTTATGGTCACATATGTTGAACTAGAGAAACTTCTATTACACCACCTATACTACGGCTCTATCCTAAACTTATTGAATCTACAATCCATTGCGTCTTGTACTCAAAAGAGACAAGATACAAACAAATCAGGGGTAATACAAAATTCAATAAGTAATTTAGTAACATTCAAAGTACTAAATACTTTGGAGATACCTGCTTGATGTTGATGGCTACCTCTCTGGAACCACTTCTACTACCACAGGATCTGACTTTTGCTCTGATACCACTCAGTGTGACACCCTTCTCGGATTACCCAAATATAAACTAATAAATATGATTTTATATTGGATAATATATATGGACTTGTGAGTGTTAAGAAAATAGGTAAATAAAATTTTTCTTTTAAAGCGGGTGCACGAATCGTCACTTGAAACTCTTGGAGAATAAAGTCTATATTATCTCAAAATCATTGTATCGAGTTCGGCGATTTCTAAAACCTTTTTGCAAATAGAGTAACATTCGATCTTTTAGAAAATATCTTTGTATCAAGTAGCTTAAGCTACCCTTGCTTTGTACGATAGAACTGATACCATTTATAGCCGAGCTCTTAAACAGATTAAATCAGAGTAAGCGGAATAGAATATAAACATAGGTTTTCATAGATATAGAGAATCATAAGTACATAGCCCATGAGTAAAGTCTCCAAGTTTCAGAATATACAAGTCCATCATCAGATCTATATAACAGTGTAACTACAAGCTCTAGAGTGTTCCAAAAGTATATCTACAATATATATACATAACAAAATATATAGCTCTAGGGATAGTCACATAGATCTGGCAGCATCAGACGGAGTAGTAGTAGCAGTAGTCTCCCAAAAGTAAAGTGAGTAAGGTAGTAGCATCATCATCACAGCAGCAGCAGCAAATCTCCTCCACACACCGGATCCTCAGATCCACACCATACACCATATACATGTACCTAGGGATAGTCGTCCCTCCAGTCACTCCCAGTAGAATGCACGACAGGCTCGCTCCCACTCTCGTCCTCCACCGGATCCTCCTCGATCTCATCCGAGGGAGAGTGCTCCAACCCCAGAAATCACTTTGAGTTTCACATGCATGACAGTTTTGAGTGCTCCACCAAAACCGAATTGGTTCACCCATGAAACAGAGATAAGAATGGGGGAAAATTAGATTTCTAAACTCTATACAACATGTTCTAACTAAAGGAATTGAGTTTGAGACTCAGGAGCTCGAGAGCTTACCAGAAATTAATCTCCAAGTAAGCTCCAGAAACCAACTTTGACAGAATAACTCCAACTTCCAAGCTGTCGTTCTCCCAACACACTCACTCAATCCTCACGATTTTGGTGTTTATACAAAGCTCATGATGTGAGCTTTGTATTCATGTATAGTTTATGACTTGAATCGAAACAGAGAGAGAGAATCGTTCACTTGAACCCAGGAACCCTAACTTCTTCAACTTCAACAAGAATGAGCCAAATCTTCACGAATTCGGTGTTGATTGGCTTTTATAGGCTTGGAGGAGGCTCATGCATCACGCCACGACATCCATGGCGTTGGCATGGTGGTGATTTCGTGTCAACGACACAAAATCGTTGGCTGTGACTCACCAAACGCACTAACTCGTGCAGTTTGACCCAGAATACTCGAGTATTCCAGAAAATACTCGAGTGTTTTACCCAGTTTTTGAAAAATAAATATTTTATTTACCTTCCCTCCAAAATCTTTCCTATAATTGCTTCTAGATCCCAACCAAGGAACTAATATGCAAAACTCTTATTTTATGCATTTAAATTATTTATTAAATAATTTCCACACATAGGCTAGTCATATAAACACATATTTTAATCAAGGATTAATATAGAAACTATTAATTATAATTAAATTATAATTAACATTTCATTAATCGGGGATTAAAATTTTGGGGTGTTACAATACAAACTTCTTGGGAAATATGGGATGGGTGAACATGGAAAGAACTGGTTGGACTCCTAAGACTATGCGTCGAGAGCGAAAATCAAGACATAATTATGACCCTGATGAAGAGGAACAACAACAACAACAACAAGAAGAAGCTCATGATCCTGACTTCACTCCGCTACAAGCTATCCTTCCTCCAGATCATATACCTCCGTACATGCAGCACTTCATGGATGATGTTAGAGGATATATGAGACGATCTGATGACCATATGCATTAAGTGGATTCCACTCTTGCTCAGCTCACCTCCGGAATGGAACAGATGAATGTCAACATGGAGGCAATGTAGCAAGATGTAACACCCAGCTTTTATTTAAAAATATTATTCAAAAGGTTTAAAGATTAAAATGGGGAGCTTAAAATTTCTTTTCATAAATCGAGTTTACACATGAAATTGGGTATTTCAATTACAATAAGAGTAGCGCAACATAAAATTTTCCTTCTTTCCATAACTTCGGCTGCGACACTCTCTGATCCTCAAGCTCCTCTTCATTCACCTAAAATGTTAACCACATAAGGGTGAGACCTTTTCACAACACAGTGAATTAGAAGATAAAAAAGAGCACATAATAACAACTTAAGCATCATAATCAAATCAAGCCATGAATAACAAAATGCTTCACTTTTATTTTCCAAAATCATTTTCCTTTCCCATTATTTTATCTTGGTCTCACATTGCCGTAGCTTAAGTGAGCACCAAGCTGCAACTTTATAATTTGCCCGTGATCTCACATTACCGTAGCTTAAGTGAGCACCGAGACGCGTACTTATATTTAGTCCTTAAATTTACAATTTACTTATATCATCATTGATCTTTATTCTTTTAGTTTGTACCACTAGGAATTTGGTTGCTCCAACTAGGGCGTTTGTACACCCATAAGGGACTTTAGTCACCCATCAGGACTATCACCCACTAGGCCTCACCCGTTAGGACTAATACATAAAATCTTATACTCATACTTATCACTTTCATTAAAATATTCCATTTTCAAACTTTAGTATTTTTCACATTTTCCATTCTTTTAGTTTTCGTTGAATTGATCATTCCGGGACATTGACTCCTAACGGGGCATTTACACCTAGTGGGGCGTTTTTGCCTGATGGGGCGTTTGGCCCTAATGGGGCGTTTGTACACCTAGCAGGAACACCTAGTGTCCCAATGTCCCAATGATCAATTCAACCGTCCTTATCAATCCACACACATTCATCATAAAACACACAATTTCAAATAGCCATTTATATCAAGCAGCAATCATCCACATTCAAGCATTCACGTCATTCTAAATTTTCACCTCACATAGCAACAAATAATTCAACATCATTCATTTAGTCTATTTCATCAATTAGCAAATATCCACAGTCAATTACTTATATCCTTCAAATTTACAAACATCACATCTATTCATCATCATTTTACAATATTCTCCAATTCAAAACAGAACTCATTCCCTTCCCAACTAATATTGATACTATTAATCTATACTATTATATAAAGAAAACCCTTTTTTTAACTGTTTTATTAACACTAAAGAAATCAATCCCTTGCATTCCCAATAATCATTAACAACCTAGATAAACGATTATACCACACTCCTTATTTAATCCTTCACGTATTATCCCTATGTCCATTAATTATTACTCCACCACTTAGCCCACATTATTAATTTATCACCTTAGTTAACTCTTAACCATGGATGTATTCATTTTACACACATTGCAAACATAACAACGATCAAAAAACAACATATATTCATAGAGTCAATCGACATACTCAGGTATGTCTCAGCATGCTTAAATATAAGTCAACTCCATAGGGTTCTTCACTTCCTACATTTACAACATACATAAAGGGGGTTTTTAGCAGTTTATGACAATTAAATTAAATCATTAAATTATTAAATTATTAACTTAAATCAAGATACCTTCATTCTTCCTAAATCACTTTTACGGGTGCTATTTTGCTACCCACAACCCAATTCAACTACTTAGCCCAAATCCTATTATATACCCCAACTATCCCTAACTTAAAGTGTGGAAAAGAGACTCCCCTTACCTTATAGATGGAGAGAGCCCACAAAAAGCTCCAGGGACCATGAATCTACTCCGGATCTACCTTGATTCCAATTCTCTAGACCGATCTCCACTCCATTCTTCAAGATTGGAGGAGAGAGAAAGGAGCCCTAGGAGAGAGAAAGAGCTTCATGAAGAGAAAGGAGGCCACCAAAGGAGGAGATGATGGTAAAATCATGAGGAAGATGATGAACCTCATGGGTGAAGGTTTGGAATGGTGGATTTGGGTGGTTTATGGAGAGGAGGGAGGAAACCAACAATGGAGGAAAAAGGGAGAGAGAGAGAACCGTATGATGAAGAGAAGGAGGAGGAAACTCGTGGTTCATGAGGAAGAGAAAGAGAGGAAGCTTAATGATGATCAATGAACTTGGAGAGGAAGAAGAAAACAACTTGGATCTTGGTGGAGGAAGGGTGGAATTCGTGGGAGGAAGAGAGAAGGGAAGAGAGAGAGTCGAGGATGGAAGAATGGGTGGAAGAGGGAGAGTGAGTTTTGTTTTATTTTTATGTTAGTTGGGGAATAGATGTGTGGCCACAAATTAGAGAGAGAAGGGAAAGATTCCCTTTGAGTGGCTAAAAAGCCCTCAACGTACACCCTCTTTTCTCTTTTTTTTTTGCATCAGACCTGAAGTAATCGATTACTTGCCTAAAGTAATCCATTACTTTGCCAAAATAATCGATTACTTCCTCCAATTAATCGATTATTTTTGCAGCATCATACAATCACCAGAGCACTGGTAATCGATTACTTTGCCTGAGTAATCTGTTACTTTGCTCAAGTAATCGATTACTTTTCCCAAGTAATCCATTACTTTGCCCAAGTAATCGATTACTTTGCCCAAGTAATCCATTACTTTTAATGCAACTTTTGTGTGATTTCACCAGAGAGCATGTAATCGATTAAACCCTTCAAGTAATCGATTACTCCTCTAAAAACTCATATTTTGACAAATTCTAACTCTATGACACTACCCTTAACCCCTATCCATGGTTTCCAATGGTTTTCCTCATAACTTCTAGCTTAGGTTTTTCCTAATTAACTTGGAATTAAATTTTGGGATGTTACAATTCTCCCCCACTTATTGGAATTTCGTCCCCGAAATTCCGCTCGAAATCCTTAATTGGAGAACCATCCCGGAAAAGGTTTGCTAAGCTACGCAACTAACTCATCTTAGTTCTACTCCCCCACTTGGGATTGGCATACCATTCAGCATGAATGTGCCACAAGGCTCTTGTACCCATTGAAGAGTACCAACTATGGTTTAATCTGGGTCAACCTCTAGGCTACTATTCTAACAGATTTCTAAGGTTAACTAGCTTTCCTCCGGAATCCTACTTCGAAGGTTTGGAAAGGGTTCTATTCTGCCCTACACACTAATACCCGCTTAGGCTGACTTTAATCTAGCTCCAAAACCTACCACTTATATCCTATTCCTAGACTCCAGAACAACAACATTCAACAATCAAAGAAACACAAATCGCATAGATATCATTCAAATATACACAACATTCCACTTCAGCATACATTCCAAACACGACATGACTCCATCCTACTTCCTTCAAGGCTAATCCTCCTCTAACTTAGGACTAAAACTTACCTCTAAAAATACATTCATCACAATCATCACATGTTTGAATATCGTTTAAAAAGGGATTCGGGGTTAGGACTCACATAATTTGCAACCAAAAATGCATTTTATAAATTCAATTTCCCAATGCTTTGTGAAGAATTGGAAGACAGTGTCCCTGTACCTAAAAGAACATTATAGCAAATCTTCAAGTTCAATCAGAGTTCATTAGATTCACTTTTGACCCTATGACCACTTTGTAAAAGATTTGTAATGGTCGGGGTGAACCTTTGTCAAATCCATTCAAAAATAGCAAACAGACTCCAATTGACTTTAAAATTTGATGGGACATCAACTATTCTTGGCCCAAGGTTGTGTAAAATTGTCAAACCGATTTGAGCACATAAATTCATTTTGTTTAAAATACTAGCTTACTCCAATTGGTTTGAAATGTTACACGATACAAAGATTCGACCTTAGGGTGTTTATATAAATTCTTCCAAGTCAAACAAATAGTCTAAACCCAAAAGCTTGGTTTTTCATTTCATGTAAAAACCCTGGTTACCCAAAAGAAAACGTTTAACTACAGCACAAAAATATTTTAAAACCTTTGGCTTGAAAAATTCACTAGGTATGGGGATTTAAAATTTAGGAAGAATATCCCATACTAGTGGAACACTTAGAAAGCAATGGCACATTTATAAAAACAAAATTCTTTTGCAAATTAGGTTCCTCTCTTGATGAGGAACAATTAATTTCATTTACAAATCCACTAAAACTTTTAATCATGCACCTTACCGTGAAGAGCTACCTTCATCTAATTTCATAAAATCGTAGATGAAGGAGTGACAAATCACTCAAGATAGATAAAATCAAATAAAGAGGGAATGTGCCCTGAACTCGGAAAAATTTAGTTTTAATTCATCTACAAAAGTTAAAACAATTACATTCCCTTTCTACTTCAAGTTTAAAAATTGAGTTTTCATTCCGAATCGATTTGAGTCGCATAAGAAGGGTTCCTATTTGACCGATGTGTGATTTGGTTACCAAATTCACTACTCCATCACTTAGAAATCCTTGTTTTTCTTACTAGTTCTTGAAAATTTGTTGTGCGACCTCACGATCCATTTAGAATGATTGTGGTTCGGTGCAAACTTTTGAAATTCATTTTAAACACTCACAAGCATCCAACACAAATTTCACTTTACACGTAGACATATGAAGCACACATATCGATCGAGCACACACAAACAAAATTCAATTTCATCAAGAACAACATTTTCAAAAACAACACTTTTAGTCAATGCTTAGTAGGAAGTAATTTGGGGTTTCAAACATAAAGAGGGAAATTGAAAAGTTTTTAACCCCAAATCGTTTAAAAACATTTTCAAAAGTTTAGGTTCACTTCCACATAAACATAGACTTTTTCCTACATACCAACGCACTACCAATGATGTAATCAAAAGTGAGGCAAGAACTTCTATGTTGAATTTTAACCCCATCCTCGATTAGATAAACCTCTTTTCGTTACAAAATTTTATTATAGTAACTCGGGGTTCAAATCCATTCATTAGAAGCTTCAACTTAACTTTCGATTAATATTAAAGTCATTAGAAACCAAATTAGTGATGGAATCAACCACGAATTCAATAAAATGTTGTTATTGTTTTTATGGAGTCTAATCTAACCGGTGCCACTATGTAGCTCGAATAGATTAGAATCGAGGTAATAAATCTTTTCGATTCTCATGATTCCACTTCTAAATTTTTTTTTGTCCGCTTACTTTAACACTACACCATTCCACATGTAAGCCTATTTCGAGAACCCTTTGGATTGAATTCAAGCCACTTCTCACATTTGGCAAAAAGATTGTTTTTATTTGTGACTCAAATTAATATGATTCAGTGTTTTAAATCCTATTGATTGGTTCTCGATGCCTACCTTCATTTGATGCCACAATCACTTGAATCAAGTTTAGTTACAGAACCACTTATTAATTTAGTATAAACCTTATTTTTCGTTCTCTTGAATACTAATCGAATCAACATGACCTTAATCACTTGGTTAGATTAGTATTCGAGATCCATAATTTATTTCATGCGGTTCCATTTCTAATCCCGGTTCAATTACTTTGACACCAAATTACTCAACAAACAAACATTAAGATCACACACAAAGCACTTAGCAAAGCAAACATACATAAAAGAGTTAACACATAAGTTTTATACACAGGAGACCCATTACTAATTCACGATGATGCACAAACTCCTAGATTTCGACGACGTCACCTCCCGACAAATGCAACATCGAATTGGCCATTTCCGACACTACATTCCATCAGTGGTAATAGCCCTCGCTATCCAACTTAAGTTTATGCACTCCGTTATTAATTAGTAAGATTTCCTTTGTAAGAAACTTTAGCCTGTAAGTAACTTAAGACTTGGAATTTGCATCCCTTAATCAAGAATCAATTTGCACCTTTGAAGTTTTCTACTTACAAACGTGCCACACTTATAGGATGTAGTTCTTTGAATGCCTAAGGGATCCTACTTAGGTTCCCAAAGAATCACATTCTACTATCCTTTACTATTAAACATTTGCACCAATCACCAAACATTAAAATTTTCACTTAAAAGGGTCTCACCTCTTGAGAAGAAGCTTGAGATGAGAGTGTTCGCAGCGAGATCGGGACCACTTTCCCTCAGGTCGGAAAGGAAGGAACTGCTCTGATACCATAAATGTAACACCTAGCTTTTATTTAAAAATATTATTCAAAAGGTTTAAAGATTAAAATGGGGAGCTTAAAATTTCTTCCCATAAATCGAGTTTACACATGAAATTGGGTATTTCAATTACAATAAGAGTAGCGCAACATAAAATTTTCCTTCTTTCCATAACTTCGGCTGCGACACTCTCTGATCCTCAAGCTCCTCTTCATTCACCTAAAATGTTAACCACATAAGGGTGAGACCTTTTCACAACATAGTGAGTTAGAAGATAATAAAGAGCACATAATAGAAACTTAAGCATCATAATCAAATCAAGCCATGAATAACAAAATGCTTCACTTTTATTTTCCAAAATCATTTTCCTTTCCCATTATTTTATCTTGGTCTCACATTGCCGTAGCTTAAGTGAGCACCAAGCTGCAACTTTATAATTTGCCCGTGATCTCACATTACCGTAGCTTAAGTGAGCACCGAGACGCGTACTTATATTTAGTCCTTAAATTTACAATTTACTTATATCATCATTGATCTTTATTCTTTTAGTTTGTACCACTAGGAATTTGGTTGCTCCTACTAGGGTGTTTGTACATCCATTAGGGACTTTAGTCACATATCAGGACTATCACCCACTAGGCCTCACCCGTTAGGACTAATACATAAAATCTTATACTCATACTTATCACTTTCATTAAAATATTCCATTTTCAAACTTTAGTATTTTTCACATTTTCCATTCTTTTAGTTTTCGTTGAATTGATCATTGCGGGACATTGACTCCTAACGGGGCATTTACACCTAGTGGGGCGTTTTTGCCTGATGGGGCGTTTGGCCCTAATGGGGCGTTTGTACACCTAGCAGGAACACCTAGTGTCCCAATGTCCCAATGATCAATTCAACCGTCCTTATCAATCCACACACATTCATCATAAAACACACAATTTCAAATAGCCATTTATATAAGGCAGCAATCATCCACATTCAAGCATTCACGTCATTCTAAATTTTCACCTCACATAGCAACAAATAATTCAACATCATTCATTTAGTCTATTTCATCAATTAGCAAATATCCACAGTCAATTACTTATATCCTTCAAATTTACAAACATCACATTTATTCATCATCATTTTACAATATTCTCCAATTCAAAACAGAACTCATTCCCTTCCCAACTAATATTGATACTATTAATCTATACAATTATATAAAGAAAACCCTTTTTTTAACTGTTTTATTAACACTAAAGAAATCAATCCCTTGCATTCCCAATAATCATTAACAACCTAGATAAACGATTATACCACACTCCTTATTTAAGCCTTCACGTATTATCCCTATGTCCATTAATTATTACTCCACCACTTAGCCCACATTATTAATTTATCACCTTAGTTAACTCTTAACCATGGATGTATTCATTTTACACACATTGCAAACATAACAACGATCAAAAAACAACATATATTCATAGAGTCAATCGACATACTCAGGTATGTCTCAGCATGCTTAAATATAAGTCAACTCCCTAGGGTTCTTCACTTCCTACATTTACAACATACATAAAGGGGGTTTTTAGCAGTTTATGACAATTAAATTAAATCATTAAATTATTAAATTATTAACTTAAATCAAGATACCTTCATTCTTCCTAAATCACTTTTACGGGTGCTATTTTGCTACCCACAACCCAATTCAACTACTTAGCCCAAATCCTATTATATACCCCAACTATCCCTAACTTAAAGTGTGGAAAAGAGACTCCCCTTACCTTATAGATGGAGAGAGCCCACAAAAAGCTCCAGGGACCATGAATCTACTCCGGATCTACCTTGATTCCAATTCTCTAGACCGATCTCCACTCCATTCTTCAAGATTGGAGGAGAGAGAAAGGAGCCCTAGGAGAGAGAAAGAGCTTCATGAAGAGAAAGGAGGCCACCAAAGGAGGAGATGATGGTAAAATCATGAGGAAGATGATGAACCTCATGGGTGAAGGTTTGGAATGGTGGATTTGGGTGGTTTATGGAGAGGAGGGAGGAAACCAACAATGGAGGAAAAAGGGAGAGAGAGAGAACCGTATGATGAAGAGAAGGAGGAGGAAACTCGTGGTTCATGAGGAAGAGAAAGAGAGGAAGCTTAATGATGATCAATGAACTTGGAGAGGAAGAAGAAAACAACTTGGATCTTGGTGGAGGAAGGGTGGAATTCGTGGGAGGAAGAGAGAAGGGAAGAGAGAGAGTCGAGGATGGAAGAATGGGTGGAAGAGGGAGAGTGAGTTTTGTTTTATTTTTATGTTAGTTGGGGAATAGATGTGTGGCCACAAATTAGAGAGAGAAGGGAAAGATTCCCTTTGAGTGGCTAAAAAGCCCTCAACGTACACCCTCTTTTCTCTTTTTTTTTTGCATCAGACCTGAAGTAATCGATTACTTGCCTAAAGTAATCCATTACTTTGCCAAAATAATCGATTACTTCCTCCAATTAATCGATTATTTTTGCAGCATCATACAATCACCAGAGCACTGGTAATCGATTACTTTGCCTGAGTAATCCATTACTTTGCTCAAGTAATCGATTACTTTGCCCAAGTAATCCATTACTTTGCCCAAGTAATCCATTACTTTTAATGCAACTTTTGTGTGATTTCACCAGAGAGCATGTAATCGATTACTCCTCTAAAAACTCATATTTTGACAAATTCTAACTCTATGACACTACCCTTAACTCCTATCCATGGTTTCCTATGGTTTTCCTCATAACTTCTAGCTTAGGTTTTTCCTAATTAACTTGGAATTAAATTTTGGGATGTTACACAAGACATCTATCACTTAAGGCATCAGAATCGACCACCATTCACCAGTGACCATTAGCTTGTGGCTCCGCTCGTTGATCTTATTACTTTCTTGCTATCTGAATTATTTATCTTTGATTTATGCTATTATCTTAACCCCTAGTTATTTAGAATTGTTTAACTGTTTCTGGTTCTGGATTTGGATTTTCTCTGACATGGTTTTTGATATTTCGGTATGACTTATCATGACAATTACACCTTTATTGGTTTGCTATTATATTTTTTTCATGTGATGTCATTATATTTATCTTGGATATCTCACCTTTTTGATGATGTCAAAAGGGGGAGAATTATGTCATTATGTCATGAGAAAGCATGAGCAAAACAGGAAACAGGAATAGGTTGCAATCATGAATGATTCATGAAATGAGTCATGAATTCAGGGGGAGTTATGCAGATATGCTATCTTATGATTCAGTGAATTTTTGCTCCTTTTGTGGAGTTGTGCTCTTCTGTGTTAAAGAGCTGAATGCATTATTTTACTATATCATGTACTAACCTTTGTTTTGCAGGTAGTGTTTGTCATCATCAAAAAGGGGGAGTGTTGAAACTCATCGTTTCCCTTTATGATGTTTTGATGATGACACAATACAACTCAATATAATATGCTTGAACAGGTTCAGGTACTTTGATGATGCGAGGATTGAATTCCTGATTAAAGATCTAGTCTCTTAGGGCTTAGACTTTTGTGTAAAGCAAAAGTTAATCTAAAAGCACTCAAGTATATTTTTACTTTACTTTGCTAGATTATGATGATGATATATTTTGTTCTTCAAAATCCTAGAAGAAGTTTTTTAAAAAAACCTTTTGCTCGGGGAAAAGTTTTATGAAAATTGGTTGTGAAAACCTTCGGTTACAAATTTTTATGAAAAACTGTTTTTACTGTGGAGTAATCGATTACCCCTTCTGGAATAATCGATTACTTTATGCAACTTGTAACTTGAGAGTAAGTAATGGATTAATTAGGTTCATGTAATGGATTACTTCCTTGAACTGGTCATTTGAGTGACAGTAATCGATTAATTGAAGCTACTAATCGATTATCTTTTAATGCTGCAACTTTTATGAAAAACCTGAGAGCAAGTAATCGATTACAATGACCAAAGTAATCGATTACCCTTTTCAAAATTTTGAAAATCATGCTGAAATCAATCTGATTCCCAGAATGATTTATTTCCTTTTCTGGACGATCACGACTTTGATTTGTTGCTGCTTCTTCTACCTTTTTGAAAACACACTCATCTTGATCTTCTTCTCCTTCTCTACCTTTTTGAAAAACCATTTGAGAAGAATCATCATCATCATCATATTCATCTTTTCTAAATCAAAAATAAAAAAACCTTGAGTTCGCTTTGGATTAAGATTTTGCTATAGGACTTGATTGTAGTATCTGCTCTATCTAGAGAGCCTTATTGTTAGTTGCACACATTTCTTCGTGCAAATCGTTATTCATTGTAAGGGGAGTTTTTACCGTTAGTATTTAGGGAGTGTTATCCCTTAGGTTGAACGTGTGTCGCGTTCGTAGGGCGAGATCCCTTTGTTGGGTAGTGCTAGACGAAAGGTGGGTCACCTAGTAGTTAGGCTATCTGTATTTCTAGGAAAGTGTTCCTAGTTGTTTTTGTTCAAGGTCCCTTGCGAACGATGGGATTCATAGTAGCTTGCGGGGCGCTCTGGATGCACTCGGGGATGCGTGGCGGCTTGCTATAGTGAAAAGCTCAAGTGGGTCGCTTGAGGACTGGATGTAGGCGTTGTTTGCCGAACCAGGATAAAAATCCCCGGTGCATATTTTCTCTATCCCTTATCTCTTTACTTTTCTATTTTATATTGTGTTAAACATATTTTGTGAATAATTCTATTTGAAACTATATAGCACGAGTATTGCGTTTTCATTGAGTCTATTTTCTCTATCTCGTGAATAATACGATTTCAATATAAGTATAAATATTCTTTCAATTATGCGCTTAAAAACGTTTTCAATCGTTCTTTAAGTCTTCTGCTTCGTTTAAATCTCTTTAAAGTTTTTAAGAACGTTTGATTCAATCGTTTTTCAATGTTTTTATAAACACCCAATTCACCCCCCTCTTGGGTGACGTTAGCCAATACCACCAATTATTCTAACAGGTAAGTAGAACTTAACTTCAACCTTGAACCCAGGGCTTTATGTAGACTCTGCCAAAACTTCGATGTAAACCTTGGATCACGATATGGCACGATACTTGATGGTACACCATGTAGACGAACTATTTCTTTGATATACAACTGAGTGAGCTTCTCCAAAGAATAGCGCATATTCACCGGAATAAAATGCGCTGACTTCGTCAAGGGATCTACAATCACCTAGATTGCATCATGACCAATAACTGTCCTTGGCAAACCGGACATGAAATCCATTGATATACTATCCCATTTCCATAGAAAAATCTCTAAGGGATGTAATTCTCCTCCAGGCCTTTGGTGTTCTATCTTGGCTTTCTGACACACCAAACAACACGCTACATATTTTGCCACATCCTTCTTGAGACCAGGCCACCAAAATATCTTCCTCAAATCCTGGTACATTTTGGTAGCTCCCGGATGCATACTCATTTTGCTCTTATGCGCTTCATCCAGAATCATTCTCCTTACTTCTAAATTATCGGGCACACAAATCCTTGTTCTGAAACGAAGAATTCCATCTTTCCCTTCTTGGAATTGTAACTCTCTGCCTTCCTCCATAAGCCTCCTCTTCTCCGTAATCTCATCATCTTCTTGTTGCAACTCTCGAATCATTTTCAAGAATTCATTTGCGATCTGCAACGTTCTCATTCTGATACTTGTCGGCTCCACTTGCATCGTCAAACTCAAATATCTAAATTCTTCAATCAACGCAGCTTCTTTGACCATCATTGAACTGATATGCATTCCTTTTCAACTCAATGAATCCGCCACAACATTTGCCTTCCCAGGATGGTAACGAAGTTCAAACTCTTAATCCTTCAGGAACTCCATCCATCGACGTTGCCTCATGTTCAACTCTTTCTGATCGAAAAGATACTTTAAACTCTTATGGCCACTAAATACCCGAAACGTAGTGCCATAGAGGTAGTGCCTCCAAATCATTAGAGCGAAAACAACAGCTGCCAACTCTAAATCATGAGTTGGATAGTTCATTTCATGAACCTTTAGTTGTCTCGAGGCATACGCTACCACCTTCCCATCTTGCATCAACACACTCCCAAGTCCTTGTTTTGATGCATCACAGTACACCTCGAAACTCTTCTGTGAATCAGGCAAAATCAACACAGGAGATGATGTCAACCTTTCCTTCAATTCTCGGAAACTCCTTTCACACTTCTCATCCCATATAAATGGTTGGTCCTTCCGATTAACTTCGTCAGTGGTAACGCAATCTTCGAGAAACCTTCTATGAATCTTATGTAATACCCTGCCAAACCAAGAAAACTTCTCACTTCAGTGACCGACTTCGGTTGTTCCCATTGTAGAACTGAACTCACCTTCGCCGGATAACCAGCTATTCCCTTGTTCGATATCACATGTCCTAAAAATTTAACTTCCTTCAGCCAAAACTCACACTTTGCAAGTTTGGAGTACAATTGCTTTTCCTTTAGGACATTCAACACTATCCTTAAGTGTTCAGCATGCTCCTTCAGACTTTTGGAATAAATAAGGATATCATCGATGAACACAACCACAAATGAATCTAAATAGGGTCTAAAGATTTGATTCATGTAGTCCATGAAAATAGCTGGTGCATTAGTCAATCCAAACGGCATCACTACATACTCATAATGCCCGTATCGGGATGGAAATGCAGTCTTAGAGATATCGTCTTCTCTAATCCTGATCTGGTGATACCCCGACCTCATATCAATCTTAGAAAATACCGAAGCCCCTCGAACCTGATCCATAAGGTCATTTATCCTTGGTAAAGGATACTTGTTCTTGATTGTGACCTTATTCAACTGCCGGTAGTCGATACACATCCTCATGCTACCATCTTTCTTTTTGACAAACAAGATTGGAGCACCCCATGGTGACAAACTTGGTCGGATCATCTGTTTCTACAATAACTCCTCAATCTGCTTCTTCATCTCAGCCATTTCCGGTGGCGCCATTCTATAAGGAGCAATAGAAATGGGACCAGCCCTCAGAACTAGATCGATTCCAAACTCAGTCTCTCTCTTAGGTGGCAAAACCGGTATCTCATCTGCGAATATCTCAGGAAAATCCTTGATGACAGGAATTTATCCAACCCTTGGGCCATTTTCTTCTATCTCGGTGTTGAATAAACACACATAGCCTGATGGTTTTGGTTTTCTATAGATGATTATCTTTTTATCACAATCAATGATCACTTGGTTCTGACTCAGCCAGTCTATTCCCAAGATCACATCCAATAGCGATAAGGGTAAGCAAATCAAATCTACTCTAGAGACTTGTCCTAACACTTCTACACAACAGTTAAGACATGCCTTAGAAACAACTACAAGAGCATTAATCGGGGTTTCTACTTTAAGAGTATAAGGCAATTCAGATATGGGTAAACTCAAACGATTTACACATTCATAAGAAACAATTGAATGTGTTGCACCAGAATCAAACAACAAATTGCAAGGCTGACCGTTAAGCAAGTAATTACCTTGCACAAGATCAGAGGATTGACTTGCTTCCACACCACTAAGCGTGAAAGCCCTGCCTTGAACCACAGACTTCTCTGCTATCCCCTTCGGATTGGTCTTGGTCGGTTCCTTGCAGTCCTTCGCAAAATTTCCTGGCTTTCCACAATTAAAACAGCCACTTGTCGCCCAACAGATACGACCATAATGACGATGCTTTCTGTGATGACCCAACTTTTATTCCAAAGTAAAATATTTATATTCAGAAAATACGACCAATTTTTTTTCTTTGAAACTAAAAGTCAAGTCATCATCCATTATCAATTCTTGCGGAATTATATAAACATCGAGTCATGAAGACAAGTGATGTAACATCATATTTCATTCATACTAAATACATACCACATTCTTCATTTAAACATAATACATAATTACTTGATTTAACACTCTAGGACATTACATTATATTACAACAAAATTCATAACAACCTAGAGCATATGGTTCATGACTCAAAATATAAAACAGTATAGATAAGAGAAAACCTGATGGGTTATATCATTCACATTCCATCCCATAACTTAACTCAGTCGTCAGTTCCCCACAGACTTCAAGTTGAGTTGTCCATAAAGTCATCCACCATCTGATTCGCATTATCCACCAGATCCTCATCCTCGATTGGATCCTCCTCCTCTTGTGCCGGATCATCAGGCACGTATATCGGAGTTCGGGATCGAACTCGAGGGGAAGGGCTAGGACAAGCAGGAACCTCTAAAATGATTTTTTCTGAGGAGAGTGCTGGACTCGGTGGGATAGTGCGTCGCGGAAATCGTCTTGGTGGTGGTGGAGGGGTTCCATTTCGCATAACAAAATTTGGCGGAATGTGCATGATGTAAACCATTGGGATTCTCGATCTAAGCGGACGCATACGGGAATATGGGTTAGGATGGCGGAAGGTGACTTCCACATCCCCCTCATAAGTAGCCCTATGGTCCTCCAAATTCCACTCCCCATTAGGGAGCGGCCTCATCTCCATGCAGAACATGTTTCTCGCCATCACCTACACAAGGGACTGGGAGTGAGTCAAAGCTAAAATCAATAACAAATGAGCATAACAGTGGCTAGAAATAACAAGCACACATTATCAAATAGCAATAATAGATGCAAGTACATATGCTCAAACTGTCTTTTATAATATCTTAATTAGTGTCGTGATGCATGCCTACTCCTCATTCATGCTGCGCGGTTTGGCATTCGAGTATCTCAGGCTCGGGATATTCTCAATCCTATGTTTCATCAAACCGGAGCGATTCACATTCAAGCATCACGATCGATTGGGAACTCGGTCTTCCTAGCATCCTTGTGCTAGGGATATTCTGATTTAACCTATACCGAAGTTTCGAATCTAGATCGGAGCAACTCCTTCTCCATGCATGATAATGCCACACAAACTTTTCATCTTCTTTCTTTTATTACTTAATCACATCCTTGAACATCATGTCTCCAATATAGAGACCCAAAGTTCATAATCCTTTTCAATCTCAATTCCATCTTTTCTTTTAGCATTAACTGGTGCTAGTGTTTTCTGAAAATTCCATCAGCGGCCCATCCACTTTGTGATGGTTTTATATGATACGAGTTAATCATTTTATTATTAATTAATGCAATGACCCCATTTAGGACTCCCAAAATATCAACCAAGTGGGTAAAGACTTCCACTGGGACATGGGAAAAATAATCAATCAAATGGGTGTACGCACTTCCATTGGGACATCCTGTCCGAATGTATCAACCACTGAATAAAATTCCAGTAGGACTCATCCAGGATTAAAAATCCACCAATGGGAATCAAATAAACTTATTCATCTATCCATTGGGACTCCTGTCCGAATATATCAACCACTGAATCAAATTCCAGTAGGACTCTTTCAGGATAATAATCGACCAATGAAATTAGGTTTTTAGGCATAAAGAGAAATAATTAAGATTTAGTAATATAGGAGATTAGACGAGTTAATCTTTAATGAAATTATAAAAAAGTAAAGGTTTTTTGGAAAATTCTTTGAATTACTCGAGTAGTTCTTGACTACTCGAGTGTTCATATGAAAATACTCGAGTCCTTAAGAAATACTCGAGTATTCTTCCACTTTCCCAGAATACTCGAGTCCTCCTTAATTTACTCGAGTGTTTTTGCTGTAACAGCACCAGTTTCTGCACTTTTCAATGTCAATTCGAATTCCTTGCATTGTATTTCCATTCTTATGCAAAACAGAGGCATGAACACATATAATGAACATGTTAGAACACATAAACAAGTACATAATAACATAAATCAACATCAAATCACAGAATCAATACAAACTTGGAAAATAACCATTTTCAAAATAGGAAATTCATTTTCACTTGATTTTAACTTCGAAAATTAATCAGTAAGCATTATTAGGTCTAGTTGAACTTGTTTGAATCAGAAAACTTTAGGTTTATGACCTCCAAGTCATATTCCCAATTCCAACTTCATCCCTTGATGAACCTTGTGAGGTTCCTACATTTCTAGCTTGAGATTAATCATTCTAGCAATTAGATAACTCCTCCCCTACCTCAGAGAAGCTAAACAACAGATTAAACAATAAGGAACTTGGCTGGATCAAAATTCGAATTCTGGACTTGTGAAAAAGGGGTTGAACAGGCTGACTTTGGCCACAGATTTCACCACGGATTTGGCATGAAAAAGAGTGAAACAAGTTAGTTTAACAAACTAGGATATACTAACTCCAATCAGGAACAAGTTTGACACAAAAAGGGTCCCTGAAATTACCAAACGAATTCAATGAAGATGAATACTTGATGCTGAAAACTACTCTGTTTTCACAGCTTTGAACTTCAAACTTTGATGATCTAGAACTCGAACTACAGGGGTTCTTGGTTCTAATTCAAAATTGAACTAGAACTTTGATTTGTGTTTTGGGTTTCAAAGGATTTGATTGAGAAACGAAGGAGAAATCAGAGATCAAAGTGTGCTCTGAAAACTGAAAGTTTGAAACTGAAATTCGGGTTTGGGATGATTAATGGTGTTGGATGCTTCAACTAAGCACTTATTTATAGCCTAGGAATGCTTCAAATCGAAGTAAAGTCCAGCTCTGTGCTTGAAGACTCGAGAAACCGCGTTTTGGTGCGAAAATTAAATGAAAACCGACTTATACACTTTACTAGACTGCTCGATTTACTCGAGTCTTTTACCCAATACTCGAGTACTTTTCAGAATTTCAAAGAACACTCGAGTCTTTTCTGAAAGAATCGAGTCTTTAGCCTAAAATTCAAATTTTTCAAGAAATTATTGATTATACTCGAGTACTCCCCAAAACACTCGAGTATAATAACCTAATTTTAGAAAATTCATTATTTTATTCAACATACTAACATTATTAATTAAACACTTAATATTTATTTATTTATTCAAAACACAGGACCTTACATCCTCCCCCACTTAAACAGAATTTCGTCCCCGAAATTCCGATTTACATAAAAAGATACGGATATTCCTCTCTCATCTTAGATTCTAATTCCCATGTAGAGTCAAATACTCCATTCTGACCCCAAAGGACTCGAACTAACGGAATCTCTTTCCCTCGCAGCTTCTGGATTCGTCTATCCTTTATTCGTACTGGCCCAACATCGAACGTGAGATTTTCCTTCAATGGTATCACATCTTGTTGCAGTTGCACGATCGAAGAGGGATCTTGGACAAACTCGGGAAGCAGGACCAACTCGTTTCAAGATCTGATATGGGCCTATAAACTTAGGAGATAACTTCTTCGGCTTCATTACTCTTCCAATACCAGTCGTCGGTACCACTCGCAGAAATACATGATCTCCCTTTTGAAATTCGAGTTTGGATCTACGCTGATCGGCATAACTCTTCTGACGACTTTGTGCAGTCTTCATCTTCTCTTGGATGACCTTGATCTTCTCGGTCGTTTCCTGAACTAGCTCAGGTCCGATAAGAGCATTCTCCCCCACTTGGAACCAACATAGCGGGGTCCTACACTTCCTTCCATAGAGGGCTTCATACGGGGCCATATCGATGCTTGCGTGATAACTATCGTTGTAGGTAAACTTCACAAGCGGTAACAAACGATCCCAACCTTCTTGATATTCCAAAACACATGCTCAAAGCAGGTATTCAAGGGTTTGAATCGTCCTCTCCGATTGACAATCCGTTTGCGGGTGATAGGCTGAACTCATCCTTAATTGTGTTCCCAACGCTTGATGCAGACTTTGCCAGATGCGAGACACGAAACGAGGATCACGATCTGATACGATGCTCAAGGGAATTCCATGCAATCTGACGATCTCCTTGATGTATAATCTTGCAAGCTTTTCCAACAGACATTGCATGTTGATGGGAATGAAATGAGCTGATTTCGTTAAGCGATCAACTACGACCCAAATCGCGTCAAAACCTTCTCTTGTTCTTGGAAATCCACTTACAAAATCCATAGCTATTCCATCCCACTTCCATTCCGGTATGCTCAAAGGTTGCAATTCTCCTCCAGGCTTCTTATGTTCAATCTTCGCCTTTTGGCAAACGAGGCAAGACGCAACATAAGACGCTACATCCCTTTTTAATCCGGACCACCAAAACATCTTCTTCAGGTCTTGATACATCTTCGTTGATCCAGGGTGCATACTCAGCTTGCTTTTGTGAGCTTCTTCTAGTACAACTCTCCTTAGTTCTTGATTCGCCGGGATGCAGATTCGATCCTTGAATCTCAGAATGCCATCAGATCCTAATTGGAAATCCGGCTCCACTCCTTCCATCCCTAATCTTTTCTTCTCTAGAAGCTCTTCATCCACTTGGTGTAAGTTTCGGACTTGACCCACAAACTCATTTGTGATTTGAAATATTCCTAACTTGACGCAATTCGGTTTGAACTGAATTGCCAAATTCAAGTTTCGGAATTCTTCAATTAATTCGGCTTCTTTCACCATCATCAATCTCATATGCAAAGTCTTTCTACTCAACGCATCAGCTACGACATTGGCTTTGCCGGGGTGGTAATGTAATTCAAAGTCGTAATCCTTTAAGAATTCCATCCACCTACGTTGCCTCATATTCAGTTCCTTTTGGTCAAAAAGATACTTTAGACTTTTATGGTCACTGAATACTTGGAACGTATTACCATACAGGTAATGTCTCCATATTTTCAAAGCAAACACAATGGCAGCTAATTCCAAATCATGGGTAGGATAACTCTCCTCATGCACCTTCAGCAGTCGCGACGCATAAGCAATAACTCTTCCTTCTTGCATCAGAACACAGCCTAAACCTTGTTTTGATGCATCACAGTAAACATCAAAACTTTTCCTAGGGTCAGGCAAAGTTAACACTGGAGACGATGTTAACTTGTCCTTCAACGTCTGAAAACTAACTTCACACTTCTCGTTCCAGACAAAAGGTTGCTCTTTCCTAGTCAGGCGAGTTAAAGGAATAGCCAACTTAGAAAATCCTTCAATGAACTTCCGATAGTAACCGGCCAAACCCAGAAAACTTCTAACTTCAGTAACAGACATAGGCTTCTCCCATTTCAACACTGCTTCTGCTTTAGCTGGGTCTACAGCAACACCATCTCTTGAAATTACATGCCCCAAGAAATTGACTTTTTCAAGCCAAAATTCACACTTGGCTAACTTGGCATATACCTTCAAAGTCTCCAAGATAATCTTCAAATGACTGGCATGTTCCTCCGGGGTCTTTGAATAGATGAGTATATCATCAATAAACACCATAACAAAGGAATCAAAATAAGGTCGGAACACTCTATTCATGTAATCCATGAATGTTGCAGGAGCATTGGTTAAACCAAAAGGCATCACCAAATACTCGTAGTGTCCATACCTTGATCTAAAAGCTGTCTTCGGAATATCTTCCTCTCTTACTCTGATTTGATGATATCCTGACCTCAAATCAATCTTCGAAAACACGGATGCTCCTCTAACTTGGTCCATCAGGTCATCTATTCTAGGCAACGGGTACTTATTTTTGATAGTGACCTTATTTAACTGCCTATAATCTATACACATTCGCATGGACCCATCCTTCTTTTTGACAAACAAAATAGGCGCACACCATGGTGATGCACTGGGTCGGATGAATTGCTTCTGTAGCATATCTTCTATTTGCTTCTTCAACTTTGCTAACTCGGTTGGAGCCATACGATAAGGATCAATAGAAATAGGACCGGTACCAGGAATTAAATCGATACTGAATTCTATCTCTCGATGCGATGGCAAACCGGGAACTTCATCAAGAAACACTTCGGGAAAATCTCGAATAATCAGAATTTCCTCTAACTTCGGCTCATCTTTCTTTTCTTCTACTACCGCAGAAAACAGACAAACTTACCCTTTAGGTTGCACCTCAGGCGACTTTTCACCAGGAAAGACAATCGTTCGAGTTATGCAATCGATCACCACTTGGTTAGTTGCTAACCAATCCATCCCCAAAATAACGTCGAGCTGGGATAACGGTAGACAGATTAAATCTACCCTAGAGGACAAACTTCCTATATTGACTGCACACCCAAAACATGCTCTTGACGTAGTCACCGGCACATTCGAAGGAGTACACACCTTAAGTCTAAACGGTGTCTCCGAAACGAGTAAACACAAACGCTTAACGCCTTCCTCATAGATGAAAGAATGCGTAGCACCAGAATCGAATAAAAAGCGACAAGGCATACCATTGAGAAGATGGTTACCTTGCACGAGATTGTCTGCCTGCTCCGCCTCTGATCCGGACATGGTAAAAACCTTCCCGTTAACCCAGGGCTTGTTTCCCGGATCTTGATTGTTCTGACGCTGAGGTTGATGACAAAGACGAACGATGTGACCAATCTTTCCACAGTTGTAACAAATCGGTGGCTTGTCTCTCCAACACTCCTTTCCAGGATGGAATCTTTGACATTTGTTGCACACTGCACCAGTGGCTGGGAGACTGGGTACACCAGAAGATGACGCACTTCCTTTTCCTTTATGCGGATAAGGACCTCTCCGGTTCTTGTTACCATACCTATGCTGATTGCGATGCGGCCCAAAGCCTCCTTGTCCAATATCCTTCTTGACACTATTCCTTTCGAAAATGCGGCAAGTACTAACCAGCGTTGGATAGTGTCGGATCCTTTGCACACTCACAGCTAATCTAATATCGGGTCTCAGTCCATTCTCGAATCGTGTGCACTTGGAATGTTCATCGGGGTGATACTGGAAGTATGGCGAGTACTTCATCAGTTCTTCAAATTTCTCAGCATACTGGTCAACTGACAGATTTCCTTGCTTTAGATCGAGGAACTCCATTTCCTTCTGCAGCCTGATGTCATCCGGGAAATACTTCTCGAGAAACTTCTCTGTGAAGATTCCCCAAGTAAACTCTACTTGATCGATCTCCAGGAATTGACGAGTTTGATTCCACCAAGTAGCAGCTTCACCAGTGAGCACGTAAGCAGCAAACGTGACCTTTTGCGATTCCGACAAAGTCAACGTTCTAAAGATTTTATTCATCTCGTCAATCCAGAATTGAGCTTGCTCGGGACGACGACCACCCGAGAAGCTAGGGGGTTTGCACTTTCTAAAGGAATCTAAGCCTTGAAATTCCGCTGGGGTTCCATTGCTTGGAGGATGGTTGTGCTGCATATTCTCCAGAACTGCAGCCATACGGGTCAAAGCCTCCGCAATGTTAGCGTTATTTCTTCCGGCCATCTAGTCCTACAGAATCCAAAGGGGAAACTTAATTAGATTCTGCGAATTCTAGTCTTATACTACAAACATCATGTCATGATATGCAATGGTTAGTGTGTAAGGCCACACTCCAAGGCCGAGAGTCGAACCATTGCTCTGATACCACTAAATGTGACGACCCAACTTTTATTCCAAAGTAAAATATTTATATTCAGAAAATACGACCAATTTTTTTTCTTTGAAACTAAAAGTCAAGTCATCGTCCATTATCAAATCTTGCGGAATTATATAAACATTGAGTCATGAAGACAAGTGATGTAACATCATATTTCATTCATACTAAATACATACCACATTCTTCATTTAAACATAATACATAATTACTTGATTTAACACTCTAGGACATTACATTATATTACAACAAAATTCATAACAACCTAGAGCATATGGTTCATGACTCAAAATATAAAACAGTATAGATAAGAGAAAACCTGATGGGTTATATCATTCACATTCCATCCCATAACATAACTCAGTCGTCAGTTCCCCACTGACTTCAAGTTGAGTTGTCCATAAAGTCATCCACCATCTGATTCGCATTATCTGTAACACCCCGATTCGGCAACTTGAAAACTTAAACTAAAAGTGGTAAAAATTAGGGCCATTTTTTTTAAAACAAATGTTACACAAGAAGAGAACATTTAGATTTTCAAATCATAGTTACAATTAAAATTAATGTTCTCACTTTGCGTAAACCTTTCAAGTTCCAACCGAGATGTCACAAGACACCGCACTTTGAAACCCGTTTTCAAAACATCAGTTAAAATGTAGCCCATTTACTTGTTTCCAAAATATCAGTGTTAAACAAAACTTTTGCCGGGGTACAGTACGATAGAGCTAGGTTAACTAAGAACTTACATTGGAGTACCATGCTCTGAAGGGAATTTCGTATCCTCTAGTCATGCTTCCTAGTATTCGTCGTCTAGCTCCGGACTTCGTCGATGAAGCCCACCACGCTTCCGCTGCGCCATCTACCCGTTGCAATATCAGCGGTTGCCGATACTACAACAAGGTAGGAGAGAGTCAGTGTTCCGAACACTAACGGGTTGACCTTGCGGTCTCAGAGTAGAAAGAGACAGAGGATATAACATAACTAAATAACTAAAACCAAACACTAAAGAATGCAATCATCATCAACATAAATGCATCTAACATGTTATACACATAGCATGAATCACCACAACATAATCATCATCATCATCATCATCATCATCATAAACACTATTACATTATTCGAGTTCTCATTCCCAAAATCTTTCTCATGAGCTCTCACAACTTTTCTCAATCCTTCCTTCCTCATAATTTCCACACTTATTACTTATTCCAAGAATTCTCTCATCTTATAAATCTTAGTCGATGCTTAAAGCTTTGATATACTTCTTTGAAACATCTTTGTCTTTTAAGTTTTATTATTTCGATTAGCATCAATGATGAGGGGGAAACATCATTGAGCTCACACACGTCTACATCTCCTCGGTCAACCACCCAACCTAGTCGGAAGCAAACAGGAGTACAGGACCTTTACCACGCGGGCACGGCAGCTGTCCCAACACATAAATGGTCCCAGACCAGGAGGCCCTGCCTCAAATCATAATCACAATAATAACAATGCACGCTCTCAGCGGCAATCACAAATGCCCCGTTCCAGTCCCTCTCATTGTTCTCGATTTGCAATCAAGGGGGCGACAATACAATTCTAGTTCCAGTGCAGAACGTGCCACGGCATTAGACCCAGTCCCCACCACGTTAGTGTGCCACTTGTGGAGTTGTTATTCCTAGAAAGTACTCTAGACTTCTTGACGTGTCACCGTCATCGTCCTCCCCTCATGCAATCTCGTCCTAAGTATCCGCAGATACTTATCGTTCCTTCCCCTCCACTACTTCGATACGACACTCATACCTCACCGCGTTTGTACATGTCTTTTAAGTCTTTTAAAGTTTTACGTTTTAATTAGCGGCTTAGTCCTAACAGTCGGCTCGTCCTTGATGCATCCCTTCAACGAAGCCCGACCACTAATCGCAATCCTTTCCCCCTAAATCTCATTGGCCCCAGGCCACAAATTACTTTCTCATCTCATTATCATCAACTCATGCTCATTCTCAACATAATTCTCATTCACATCATCAACAAATTTTCCTCGTCTTTCCAAAACATCTTTCGCAAAACTTTTCGAAAACATAGTTTCACAAAACTTTTTCAAAAATAATCTTTCCAAAAACTTTCACAAAAATATCATCTTCGCAAAAGCTTTTCACAAATTTCTTTTCAAAATATTTTTCAAAAATCACAATTTTTGGGTGAGTGTTAATGGAGGAGCAAGCTCAACTCAACACTAAGCTTCTTCCAAAAAACGTGAACGAGGAATCACATACATCTCTACGCAACCACTTTCTCACTTTCATAATCACATCATCTTTCCACTCAATATCAATTCTCATCATACTTTATCTCTTTCTCACTCATTCTCATACTTCCTCTTCAACCTCATCTCATCACTTATTTCTTTCTCGATTATTTCTCATGTTTCTCATTCGTTTCTCTTTTCTCTTTTCGATTTATCTTATTACTTCCACAGTTCCATCATCATCATTTCACTATCCAAATATAATCAAACATTTTCTAAACAGAATAAAGAATGCTCAACGAATAAACATCTAGTATGCAGACAAGTAAACATTTAGTATGCAAAGAAGACAGGTAGACATCTAATCTCAACAACCATGTTGCCTAATTCGCAGTACTCTCACAATCCGTCCATTCGGATTGCGAGCAACCGCGTTACGGGACCACAACACTCTCACTCACCTGGATGACGACACATCCAAAAGCTTCCCAAGATTTCCAATCGTTATCCTTGCCACGCTTCCTTCGCGTCCGACACCCGAACTAGACATTTTTCCCCGTGCGTCAGAAACGATTTACGTGAATTCTCAATTTTGTTTTAAAAGTACTTTGAAATAATTTCCCTTTTAAAAAAGCACATTGCCAATATCCAAAAGACATTAAATCCCAAATCATTCTTTTTATAAAATGTTTCCAAGAAAACCTCTTAAAACAATTTATTTTCCCAAAACAGAATCTATTTCTCATAGTTTAAAACACTTTGATTACAAAATCATTTTCCTGGAATACTGAATGAAATCTTTACAAAACAACTCTTTGAAAACCTTTATTAAATCAAGTGCAAAGATTCAGGAAAACAAAACTTCAAAACCAATCAAATTAATTCATTTAATTTCATAACATCATCAAACACTGATCAGAGAATGTTCTTTAAAATTTTCAAATCAATTTAAATTATTTAAATCAAACTTCTTAAATAAAACCTTTTTCACAAATAAAGTTCACAAGTAAACCTTACATACAGTATTTGAAACAACCACATTCAATCAATACGAAGAACAATCACATACTCATTTCAAGGCAGTCCAATCATTCACCCACACACACACACAAGAAGTTACATTTTAAAGCATTTAAAATCATCAATTAAATTAATTAAATTACTCTTTTAGAAAATGATTTAGACTTAATCATTTAGTTGACTCACAAAACCGAATCATGCATGATTATTATTTTCTAAGCACAAATTAATTTTTAAAACTAAAAGTCATTAGATTAGCATTCTGAAAATCCTTTCATATAATCAAATGAACTCAGTTATTTCTAAAATCAAAGGATACAGTGAACACATATCACTTTCATTCAAATACATGACATATAATATCATCACACTTTATCTCATGAAAACAATTATCCAACCATTTTAAACATACATGGACAGAATAATGCACATACAACTTCACAATAATTTAATGCACAAATGCAAACATAAAATCATGAAATCTTTTTCATTAATTAAATGCTAAAACCGTGGGCATCCAGCAAAGAAAACCAAAAATTTTCAATTACTTTTTCCATAACTTAAATCTAAATAATTTAAATCATCACTACTCTAAAAGAATTATTTTGTCTTCTTTATTCTAAGATCAAACCGTGAGCATGCAATAGAAAAGTAAACAATTTTTAATTTCATTTTCATAACAAAATCAACACACAATTCTAATCACAATTCGGCACACATAATTCCTTTTTAAATTTTATTACTTCTTGCATGTGCTTTTAGGATCTTTGAATTCAAATAACCTCATGATGCATGTAGCCTAAGGAGGGACACCATAGTTTCCTACCTAGAATCTAGAATAGCTTAAAGTCAACATGCAAGGGGACAAGGTTATTCTTTCACACACTAAAAGTCATGCACTCACACTAGGACATATAGGATTTCAAAGCAATTTTCATATCCACATGCATCAACATAATTCAAGTTCACAATCCTTTTGCAAAAAAAATAGAGATTCAATTGTATCTTCATGGAATTTACTTGCATGTTCTTAAAAATTACTAGATCTAATCTTAACATACACATGCATTAACTTTTTACAAAATAAAAAGCAAGGAGCCTTTTATTTTTAAACTTGGCCGAATGGCCCTTCTAAAAAAATAAGACATGCACATAATTAAATATCAAAGCATGCTTAAACTTGAAAATCATTTTGAGTCTTGATTCTTTTCTTAAAAACCGAAACTCATACATAGAAAAAACACAATTTTTTTTTAAATTAGCATGCAAATTAAGGATCTAAACATGTTCATGTTTGAAAAATCATTTTAAAACTCACTTCTTTACTTTTTCCTTTTGAAACCGTGGCACACATAAAAGAAAACATGATCTTTCATTTAGATTTTACATGCAAATTAAAGATCTAAACATTTTTCATATATTAAACAAACATAATTACCTACACACACTTAGATCAACTAAGACCATAACAAAAATAACATGCAAGACTTGAAACTTACATTTTTTTTTACAAAATAAATCTAGATCATAAATTTATTCATCAAGTAAGTAAATAGATCATGGTTTAGAATGAGAAAGACATGCATGCAAGAAGGATCCATGTTAAGTTTCACAAAAGCTTAAACAAAATTCTAGATCTTTTAGTTTGAGTTAGAGAAACATTTAGATCAAGTAAGAAAATATAATCCGAACCATAAACAAAGAGTCACAATTATTACAAAAAATGTTTAGTCCATGAAAGTTCAAGATTAAGAATGAATAACACATAAATGTACTTTACAAACCATAAGAATGATCATGCAAGAAGGAAAAGAAAAGAGATCTACAAAAAAAAGGAAAACTAGACTATTACATTTCTTCTCTTGTTCTTCGAATATTCTTAGCAAGAAGGGTTTGTCTCTTGGCTTCTAACACTCTTGATCTTCAAAGGAATGGCTTGATCTAAGGTTTGGATTTCCTCCTTCTCCTCCCTATGGCTCACGGCCATGCATACTCCCTCCTTTCTCTCTATTTCTTTTCTCTTTTTCTTTCTCTAAGAGTAAAATGGACTCTTATAGATGTGTTTCTAGTGTTGGTACGGTGGAAGTGGAGAAATGAGAAGAAGTGGGTGAATGAACTAAGGCTTTTGTATAAATAGACCAATTCACAATTCCCTCTTTGCCCTTAAGTTGGTTTGGCTACAACATGAATGAGAGGGGCGATTTTGGACTTTTAAAATGTTGCATGGGTGGTGTTTATCACATCCAAGGGAGACAAGGTAGCATAGGCCAAGACTTTAGGGGTCCTTCTAGGCTTGAAACAAATTAGGGTTTGGTTACATTCCAACTTAGTTTGATTTTGGTTCATGGATCTAGTTTGGTTTGGTTAGGATTTACTTACTCACTAAGACTTCTAGAAATTCATACATCCTAGCATACACACACACATACACGTATACATACACACACATATACACAAATACCTACCGTAGCATACACATCACACATACATACTTCACATTTTTATTTTCTTAATCTTATTTATTTAAACATCCTAATTATTAATTCCTACCGTAATGCAATCACTTAATAAGGAATTACACTTACATATTTTATTTCAAGCATCACACAGTACACACACATCCAATCAAACACATTGCACATAAAATCTCATGCCAATTCAATAAATTCACTTTCTTCTAAACATAATTCATTAAACTCGTATTTCACTGTTCTGAAAATAATTTTTTGTAAAACGACCCAGAAAAATCTGAAAATTATATTTTTAAAATCTATGTTTCAAGACGGTCGTTTTGATATAAAGTTCATAAAAATCCGAGTTACGGTTAAAAAGATATGCATTTTTAAAGCTTACAAACCCAAAAATCTCAAAAATTCCATTTCAAACAAAAATCACTCTTAGGAAAATTTCACAACTTATTTCTCAAAAATCAAATCATTTCAAAATTCAACAAAAATTATTCACTTTTCATCTATAAAAACATTTGGTTTATAAAAATCCATGGAAGTCATCATTTAATTTCTTTCTTACGTAAAATATTTTCTGAAAATCTCTTATGTCACCAAAACTTCAATGTTTGTTTCGACGAAATCGTTTACGCACGTATGGGAAAAATGCGGGGTGTTACATTCTCCCTAACTTGAAGATTTCTCGTCCTCGAGAAATACCGTGTAGAATCTGTTTGATCGGCGAACACGTAACCTCTTGACAACATTCTTTTCCCTCTTTAACTGTCGCAATCGTTGCGTCTTCGAACACGTACCGTCTATTAGTCGTTCTTAAATCGGATTAAATGGATCACTTGCAAAAGTAATCTCTCAAAGGACTTTCAATAACAAGTATGGTGGGGTAGAAACAACACGGTTTCATTGGCAAAAAATGACTGAGAGATCCGAAGGCATCAAACAGGGTCCAAAGGTAACAAGGTTATGGACACTTGGGGTTAAGACACTACCACACTTAGGGTTAAACCCTTCTCATCAATTCAAGCCTAAACAAATTACTCCTCAAAAATCACATATCCAACTACTCCCCAACTTAAATGACACCTACCTCTATACACCACATTCATTATCACAAGCTTAACTTCTAAATACTCCTATCTTTCACCACCTTTTGACCAGCCCTTACAAAAATTCCCATCACTTAACTCCACTCTCTCCTCTTATTACCTTACTTCCCACCACATAATCATCCTCTTCAGATTCCTATGGTCACTATCACATCTTCCCTTTACTCTAATAACCACTAATCCTCAAGAAATGTACTCCATCTCACTCCTTATTCCTAACACTGGATCATATAACTTATACAATTCTAAACCTTTTTACACTTTCCACAATTTTCCTCACATTCTAAACCATTATTTGAACAATCCGACATCAAAACTCTTAATCCTAATCACCTTTCACCACTTACCTAAGACTCAAAGATACTCCTATTTTCTCCAAGACTCATACATCCTTACTTCTTACTAACAACTCCTCATTCTTCCCTATCCTTTGCAACCTTTACCTAGCAACACTTCACAACTTACTTCCTATCTTAGGGGTATCTATTGGACTGGTACAGGATGTAAGGGCTTAACACTCTCACTAAAGCCTTAGGAAAGAACAATGTTGGGTCAAGGATCAAGGAGAAACTTTGGGTTCGTCAAAAATCATGGGCTAAGATTTTTCAAACACTGTGCCAAAGCAATTTGGCACATATAGGGTTTTCACAAGAAAAGTTTTAATCAAAGAAAAGAAGGGTTCTAATCACAGAACAAAATCTCATATCAAGAGTTCAGGGGTTATAACAAACCAAAGGGTTCACATTAGAAATGAGTTCAACGAAAGAAGATTCCGAATCATGCATCAATATCCCATGACGACATTAACCTCCGCTCCTCATTTCAGCCACAGTCATAAACTGACGTACATCCGCGTACTCCCAACGCTCTATCGCTATCCTAATACTAACTCACACGGAGACACACGAAAGAGTACGTAAGTCCATGTATAAGGTTACTTAGTTTAACATAACTCTGATACCATTCTGTAACACCCCGATTCGGCAACTTGAAAACTTAAACTGAAAGTGGTAAAAATTATGGCCATTTTTTTTTAAAACAAGTGTTACAGAAGAAGAGAACATTTAGATTTTCAAATCATAGTTACAATTGAAATTAATGTTCTCACTTTGCATAAACCTTTCAAGTTCCAACCGAGATGTCACAAGACACCGCACTTTGAAACCCGTTTTCAAAACATCAGTTAAAATGTAGCCCATTTACTTGTTTCCAAAATATCAGTGTTAAACGAAACTTTTGTCGGGGTACAGTATGATAGAGCTAGGTTAACTAAGAACTTACATTGGAGTACCATGATCTGAAGGGAATTTCCTATCCTCTAGTCATGCTTCCTAGTATTCGTCGTCTAGCTCCGGACTTCGTCGATGAAGCCCACCACGCTTCCGCTGCGCCATCTACCCGTTGCAATATCAGCGGTTGCCGATACGACAACAAGGTAGGAGAGAGTCAGTGTTCCGAACACTAACGGGTTGACCTTGCGGTCTCAGAGTAGAAAGAGACAGAGGATATAACATAACTAAATAACTAAAACCAAACACTAAAGAATGCAATCATCATCAACATAAATGCATCTAACATGTTATACACATAGCATGAATCACCACAACATAATCATCATCATCATCATCATCATCATCATAAACACTATTACATTATTCGAGTTCTCATTCCCAAAATCTTTCTCATGAGCTCTCACAACTTTTCTCAATCCTTCCTTCCTCATAATTTCCACACTTTTTACTTATTCCAAGAATTCTCTCATCTTATAAATCTTAGTCGATGCTTAAAGCTTTGATATACTTCTTTGAAACATCTTTGTCTTTTAAGTTTTATTATTTCGATTAGCATCAATGATGAGGGGGAAACATCATTGAGCTCACACACGTCTACATCTCCTCGGTCAACCACCCAACCTAGTCGGAAGCAAAAACAGGAGTACAGGACCTTTACCACTCGGGCACGACAGCTGTCCCAACACATAAATGGTCCCAGACCAGGAGGCCCTGCCTCAAATCATAATCACAATAATAACAATGCACGCTCTCAGCGGCAATCACAAATGCCCCGTTCCAGTCCCTCTCACTGTTCTCGATTTGCAATCAAGGAGGCGACAGTACAATTCTAGTTCCGGTGCAGAACGTGCCACGACATTAGACCCAGTCCCCACCACGTTAGTGTGCCACTTGTGGAGTTGTTCTGCCTAGAAAGTACTCTAGACTTCTTGACCTGTCACCGTCATCGTCCTCCCCTCATGCAATCTCGTCCTAAGTATCCGCAGATACTTATCGTTCCTTCCTCTCCACTACTTCGATACGACACTCATACCTCACCGCGTTTGTACATGTCTTTTAAGTCTTTTAAAGTTTTACGTTTTAATTAGCGGCTTAGTCCTAACAGTCGGCTCGTCCTTGGTGCATCCCTTCTACGAAGCCCGACCACTATTCGCAATCCTTTCCCCCTAAATCTCATTGGCCCCAGGCCACAAATTACTTTCTCATCTCATTATCATCAACTCATGCTCATTCTCAACATAATTCTCATTCACATCATCAACAAATTTTCCTCGTCTTTCCAAAACATCTTTCGCAAAACTTTTCGAAAACATAGTTTCACAAAACTTTTTCAAAAATAATCTTTCCAAAAACTTTCACAAAAATATCATCTTCGCAAAAGCTTTTCACAAATTTCTTTTCAAAATATTTTTCAAAAATCACAATTTTTGGGTGAGTGTTAATGGAGGAGCAAGCTCAACTCAACACTAAGCTTCTTCCAAAAAACGTGAACGAGGAATCACATACATCTCTACGCAACCACTTTCTCACTTTCATAATCACATCCTCTTTCCACTCAATATCAATTCTCATCATACTTTATCTCTTTCTCACTCATTCTCATACTTCCTCTTCAACCTCATCTCATCACTTATTTCTTTCTCGATTATTTCTCATGTTTCTCATTCGTTTCTCTTTTCTCTTTTCGATTTATCTTATTACTTCCACAGTTCCATCATCATCATTTCACTATCCAAATATAATCAAACATTTTCTAAACAGAATAAAGAATGCTCAACGAATAAACATCTAGTATGCAGACAAGTAAACATTTAGTATGCAAAGAAGACAGGTAGACATCTAATCTCAACAACCATGTTGCCTAATTCGCAGTACTCTCACAATCCGTCCATTCGGATTGCGAGCAACCGCGTTACGGGACCACAGCACTCTCACTCACCTGGATGACGACACATCCAAAAGCTTCCCAAGATTTCCAATCGTTATCCTTGCCACGCTTCCTTCGCACCCGAACTAGACATTTTTCCCCGTGCGTCAGAAACGATTTACGTGAATTCTCAATTTTGTTTTAAAAGTACTTTGAAATAATTTCCCTTTTAAAACAGCACATTGCCAATATCCAAAAGACATTAAATCCCAAATCATTCTTTTTATAAAATGTTTCCAATAAAACCTCTTAAAACAATTTATTTTCCCAAAACCGAATCTATTTCTCATAGTTTGAAACACTTTGATTACAAAATCATTTTCCTGGAATACTGAATGAAATCTTTAGAAAACAACTCTTTGAAAATCTTTATTAAATCAAGTGCAAAGATTAAGGAAAACAAAACTTCAAAACCAATCAAATTAATTCATTTAATTTCATAACATCATCAAACACTGATCAGAGAATGTTCTTTAAAATTTTCAAATCAATTTAAATTATTTAAATCAAACTTCTTAAATAAAACCTTTTTCACAAATAAAGTTAACAAGTAAACCTTACATACAGTATTTGAAACAACCACATTCAATCAATACGAAGAACAATCACATACTCATTTCAAGGCATTCCAGTCATTCACCCACACACACACAAGAAGTTACATTCTAAAGCATTTAAAATCATCAATTAAATTATAATCTTAATTAAATTAATTAAATTACTCTTTTAGAAAATGATTTAGACTTAATCATTTAGTTAACTCACAAAACCGAATCATGCATGATTATTATTTTCTAAGCACAAATTAATTTTTAAAACTAAAAGTCATTAGATTAGCATTCTGAAAATCCTTTCATATAATCAAATGAACTTAGTTATTTCTAAAATCAAAGGATACAGTGAACACATATCACTTTCATTCAAATACATGACGTATAATATAATCACACTTTATCTCATGAAAACAATTATCCAACCATTTTAAACATACATGGACAGAATAATGCACATACAACTTCACAATAATTTAATGCACAAATGCAAACATAAAATCATGAAATCTTTTTCATTAATTAAATTCTAAAACCGTGGGCATCCAGAAAAGAAAACCAACAATTTTCAATTCCTTTTTCCATAACTTAAATCTAAATAATTTAAATCATCACTACTCCAAAAGAATTATTTTGTCTTCTTTATTCTAAGATCAAACCGTGAGCATGCAATAGAAAAGTAAACAATTTTTAATTTCATTTTCATAACAAAATCAACAAACAATTCTAATCACAATTCGTCACACATAACTCCTTTTTAAATTTTATTACTTCTTGCATGTGCTTTTAGGATCTTTGAATTCAAATAACCTCATGATGCATGTAGCCTAAGGAGGCACACCATAGTTTCCTACCTAGAATCTAGAATAGCATAAAGTCAACATGCAAGGGGACAAGGTTATTCTTTCACACACTAAAAGTCATGCATTCACACTAGGACATATAGGATTTCAAAGCAATTTTCACATCAACATGCATCAACATAATTTAAGTTCACAATCCTTTTGCAAACAAAATAGAGATTCAATTGTATCTTCATGGAATTTACTTGCATGTTCTTAAAAATTACTAGATCTAGTCTTAACATACACATGCATTAACTTTTTACAAAATAAAAAGCAAGGAGCCTTTTATTTTTAAACTTGGCCGAATGGCCCTTCTAAAAAAAAATAAGACATGCACATAATTAAATATCAAAGCATGCTTAAACTTGAAAATCATTTTGAGTCTTGATTCTTTTCTTAAAAACCGAAACTCATACATAGAAGAAAACACTATTTTTTTTTAAAATTAGCATGCAAATTAAGGATCTAAACATGTTCATGTTTGAAAAATCTTTTTAAAACTCACTTGTTTACTTTTTCCTTTTGAAACCGTGGTACACATAAAAGAAAACATGATCTTTCATTTAGATTTTACATGCAAATTAAAGATCTAAACATTTTTCATATATTAAACAAACATAATTACCTACGCACACTTAGATCAACTATGACCATAACAAAAATAACATGCAAGACTTGAAACTTACATTTTTTTTTACAAAATAAATCTAGATCATAAATTTATTCATCAAGTAAGTACATAGATCATGGTTTAGAATGAGAAAGACATGCATGCAAGAAGGATCCATGTTAAGTTTCACAAAAGCTTAAACAAAATTCTAGATCTTTTAGTTTGAGTTAGAGAAACATTTAGATCAAGTAAGAAAATATAATCCGAACCATAAACAAAGAGTCACAATTATTACAAAAAATGTTTAGTCCATGAAAGTTCAAGATTAAGAATGAATAACACATAAATTCACTTTACAAACCATAAGAATGATCATGCAAGAAGGAAAAGAAAAGAGATCTACAAAAAAGGAAAACTAGACTATTACATTTCTTCTCTTGTTCTTCGAATATTCTTAGCAAGAAGGGTTTGTCTCTTGGCTTCTAACACTCTTGATCTTCAAAGGAATAGCTTGATCTAAGGATTGGATTTCCTCCTTCTCCTCCCTATGGCTCACGGCCATACTCCCTCCTTTCTCTCTATTTCTTTTCTCTTTTTCTTTCTCTAAGAGTAAAATGGACTCTTATAGATGTGTTTCTAGTGTTGGTACGGTGGAAGTGGAGAAATGAGAAGAAGTGGGTGAATGAACTAAATCTTTTGTATAAATAGACCAATTCACAATTCCCTCTTTGCCCTTAAGTTGGTTTGGCTACAACATGAATGGGAGGGGCGATTTTGGGCTTTTAAAATGTTGCATGGGTGGTGTTTATCACATCCAAGGGAGACAAGGTAGCATAGGCCAAGAATTTAGGGGTCCTTCTAGGCTTGAAACAAATTAGGGTTTGGTTACATTCCAACTTAGTTTGATTTTGGTTCATGGATCTAGTTTGGTTTGGTTAGGATTTACTTACTCACTAAGACTTCTAGAAATTCATACATCCTAGCATACACACACACATACACGTATACATGCACACACATATACACAAATACCTACCGTGGCATACACATCACACATACATACTTCACATTTTTATTTTCTTAATCTTATTTATTTAAACATCCTTATTATTAATTCCTACCGTAATGCAATCACTTAATAAGGAATTACACTTACATAATTTATTTCAAGCATCACACAGTACACACACATCCAATCAAACACATTGCACATAAAATCTCATGCCAATTCAATAAATTCACTTTCTTCTAAACATAATTCATTAAACTCGTATTTCACTGTTCTGAAAATAAATTTTTCTAAAACAACCCATAAAAATATGAAAATTATATTTTTAAAATCTATGTTTCAAGACGGTCGTTTAATATAAAGTTCATAAAAATCCGAGTTACGGTTAAAAAGATATGCATTTTTAAAGCTTACAGACCCAAAAATCTCAAAAATTCCATTTCAAACAAAAATCACTCTTAGGAAAATTTCACAACTTATTTCTCAAAAATCAAATCATTTCAAAATTCAACAAAAATTGTTCACTTTTCATCTATAAAAACATTTGGTTTATAAAAATCCATGGAAGTCATCATTTAATTTCTTTCTTACGTAAAATATTTTTTGAAAATCTTTTATGTCACCAAAACTTCAATGTTTGTTTCGACGAAATCGTTTACGCACGTATGGGAAAAATGCGGGGTGTTACATTATCCACCGGATCCTCATTCTCAATTGGATCCTCCTCCTCCTCTTCCTCCTCCTCTTGTGCCGGATCATCAGGCACGTATATCGGAGTTCGGGATCGAACTCGAGGGGAAGGGCTAGGACGAGCAGGAACCTCTAAAATGATTCTTTCTGAGGAGAGTGCTGGACTCGGTGGGATAGTGCGTCTCGGAAATCGTCTTGGTGGTGGTGGAGGGGTTCCATTTCGCATAACAAAATTTGGCGGAATGTGCATGATGTAAACCATTGGGATTCTCGATCTAAGCGGACGCATACGGGGATATGGGTTAGGATGGCGGAAGGTAACTTCCACATCCCCCTCATAAGTAGCCCTATGGTCCTCGAAATTCCACTCCCCATTAGGGAGCGGCCTCATCTCCACGCAGAACATGTTTCTCGCCATCACCTACACAAGGGACTGGGAGTGAGTCATAGCTAAAAGCAATAACAAATGAGCATAACAGTGGCTAGAAATAACAAGCACACATTATCAAATAGAAATAATAGATGCAAGTACATATGCTCAAACTATCTTTTATAATATCTTAATTAGTGTCGTGATGCATGCCTACTCCTCATTCATGCTGCGCGGTTTGGCATCCGAGTATCTCAGGCTCGGGATATTCTCAATCCTATGTTTCATCAAACTGGAGCGATTCACATTCAAGCATCACGATCGATTGGGAACTCGGTCTTCCTAGCATCCTTGTGCTAGGAATATTCTGATTTAACCTATACCGAAGTTTCGAATCTAGATCGGAGCAACTCCTTCTCCATGCATGATAATGCCACACAAACTTTTCATCTTCTTTCTTTTATTACTTAATCACATCCTTGAACATCATGTCTCCAATATAGAGACCCAAAGTTCATAATCCTTCTCAATTCCATCTTTTCTTTTAGCATTAACCGGTGCTAGTGTTTTCTAAAAATTCCATCAGCGGCCCAGCCACTTTGTGATGCTTTTCTATTCCCCTGCTTGCAGTTCGGCTACTGATCGTAAGATCAATTCCCCAGCTGATTCTTTGGAATCCGAGCCGTATGACATCTGTTTTCAAGAAGGGCAAACTTCTGCAATGGTTAAGCTTAGATCGATTATTGAAGACAAGGAACAACACGTGGGGGCACCAGTTGGTGAGAAGAAGAGTATAATTTTGTGACCAGGAATGGTTCTTCTTAAACAACACTTGGCTCATGAAGAATAGGTGGGCTTAGTGAAGAACTGTCGTGATATGGGCTTAGGTCCTGGAGGTTTTTATCAACCAGGCTTTACAAGTGGAGCCAGACTCCGACTGAAAATGATGTGCCTCGGCTTAGACTGGAATCCTCAAACCCGAGTATATGGACACACAAGGGTAATTGATGGAAGCGAACCACCCAATATTCCCGATCATTTCATTCAGCTGGTTATGGGAGCGATGCAAGAAGCACAATCTTTGATTGAGAAGGAATGCGGTGTGAGTGAAATGGAGGACATACTCCCTTCCATGTCCCCTAATGTCTGCATTGTCAATTTCTATGAAGAAAATGGAAAGCTTGGTCTTCATCAGGACCGTGACGAAAGTGTTGGAAGCCTGCAAAGAGGGATACCAGTAGTATCATTCTGCATTGGTGACTCGGTTGAGTTCCTCTATGGAGACCAAAGAGATCCAAGGAGAGCAGAAAGAGTTATCTTGGGGTCGGGTGATGTATTAATATTTGGTGGCGAGTCTCGTCACATCTTTCATGGTGTGTCGGCAATCATACCAGACACAGCCTCAGAAGGATTACTTAATGACACAGGACTTCGTCCTGGACGCCTCAACCTTACATTCCGACAATATCAGTTTCCTGGTCCATACCCTTGAGGTCTGCGATGCAGCTACTTAAGGAGATCAGGACCAAACCAACAAAAGGTACGAGACGATTCAAAAATTTAGATAAACATTCTAGGTACTTTCGATCTGCATCTCTATTAATTTTCAGCGGGAACATCTTAATCCGAATTACATAGAATCGTAATTCCTAAACCTTTATTACCGGATAATTGCAATATCTAAGAATTCCATGTTTTCGACTTAATCCGGAATTTTAGAAAAATACTCTAAGTGTTTTAAGCCTTCATCTCCATTAAGTTTCAGTGTAAAACATCCTAAATCAATTCTCTTGGAATTTTAAAGTCCTAATCCTGTATTTCTAGACGTTGCGAAACCTAAGAAATACTCATCTTCAATCCAATCTTGAGTATCATCTAATGGAACACGTAGGAAAAGCCTTACTTAGTTATAAGACCGTGACAAGAGACCTAACCAAGAACCTTGTGATAGTGTTGTCCTCTAATATAGTGTAAGGTCAGGATTAGTCATCTTTTCTCTTGCATCTGTTAAAAGATAATACTATCATTCCATGACGCAGTGATGTACAGCTGATAAAGGCGAGATTGGGACTAACTACCTCGGTCTTCGCGTTTATTGACTAACGACAACATTGCAAATCCTGAAGAACGTGATGATGTGCTGTTGCTAGATGAAGGATTGGGACTAGCTACCCCAGTCCTTGCATTTACTGGCAGATATATCATTGCAATCTCTCAAATCTGATTAGAACCATTGACGTAGGAATTCCGACCCGAAGAAGGTCAAATTAAGTTCAAGCTCACTAGAAATCTTGTGGAAATTCGTGACAATCGATCGTGCGACAAATCTACCATTGACAATCCTCTCTAGTATAGGAACATAGAGAGATGCAAGTACGTGAAACCGCCATATCTTAGGAAACCCAACAAGTAGTTCATCCAACCTTGTTTTTCAAACCTGTCACCTAATCGAAAAGTAGAATCACTAATTTTTAACAATCTGCTCAGCTACCCCCTTGGTATCGATCTACGTAGGTATGTTGATACTAAGTAGGGGAGAACCTTATAGTCCTATCCGAAACCCATCCGAGAGATGGTAAAGAATGAGAACGACAGCCGAGCAGAACTAGAACGTAAAATACCTTAGTGTACCCATAGAAATATCAAGACCGAAAATGGATGAGATGTCGAACATCCTCTGTTATCTCTTCCCACTCTTGGGAAATGTATAACAAACGCGCATAGACCACCACTACCTTTCCAATTGATGGCGACATTTTGTCGGGCATCAACCCAACTTTTAACAATGTTATCCTCATCAATGGTTGCCCAAGACCGTTATTCTTAAAAACCTTACGTAAACCGCTAAGAAGGTCACTAGGAACTGGAGGATAACCAACCTCGAATGAGTTAGGATAAATCTAAACAAACACGGAACTGAGAAATAGAAATAGACCTTGACCTCTATTCCCAAGTAGAAACCAATCTTAGCCTCCTTCGAGACGAAGCGGAGCTAGGAAGCGAGTAAGCTGAAACGACAATGAAATGGGATTAGGATGTAGTCAAGTGGAATGTCGGAGTGACTTTTTCTAAACTCAAGCAAGGAAATGAAGTACCAGGAATTCTTCAAGTGTTGTGATTAGGAGAATTACAACCTGACAACAATGCCATTCTTAGAGTCTCAGGACTCTATATTGTGGCCCAAATGACCAAAAACCTTGGGTTGCGCACTTAGAAGAATAAACAGGAGTCTGATCAAAGGGAGTGAATATTCTTGGAAACGAGCGGGAGTTGTGGCAATTAAGTCTCTTGGACAAAGTCCGAGTAGGGGAGTAAATGACGAAGAGATGTGAGGTTGTTATACATTAATTCCCAAGGGTTTTTATCTCCCTAGATTACTCGATGGAATTTCGGGGACGAAATTCAAATAAGTAGGGGAGAAATGTAACATCCCGAATTTTAAACCCAAGTGCAAATAAATTAATAATAGTTTGGGATAATGGGGATAATAATAATAAATCATAACTAAGTATTAAAAGAAGTGTTCAAGCATTAGAAAAGGTTAATAACAATAATATTGGTTTAGGAAAAGAAAGGAGCATTAAATTGAAATTAGGAACATGCCAGAAAAATAGATAATTCGGTACTAAAACATAATATAGGGTAGAAAATCAAAACAAAAGATTTAGGACTCAAAACGAAATTTCCACAGTTGGATATGAAGGTATGATTTTTAGGAAGTTGCTCGTCAAATTTGAGCAAGATCCGACGGTGAACGAAGAAGTTATGGCTATTTGAAGTTGGGGAGAAAATAGCTGAAAAATAGAAAAATGAAGTAGCAGTACCTGTGAATTTCGCTTAAGCGAAAATGTCACAGTTTCAACATTTCAAGAATTCGCTTAAGCGAAAGACAGTTCGTGCCACCACTGAAGCCAATTCGCTTAAGCGAAAATGTTTCGCTTAAGCGAAAATTCTGCGATTTGCAACACTAAACATGCGATTTTAAGGGCATTTTGGTATTTTCCCCACCCAAAACCCATTTTAACCCCCCAAACCCTCCCTTCCCTTATCCCATTCGAACCTCCTCCTCTTCCCCCATTCTTCATCTTCTTCTTCCTCTTCCAAGGAGCTAGGGTTCCTCCTCCCAACCCTCTCTCTTTCCACTATCACCATTAATGCTTAAAGATTAAGCTTCCAAGCTTCAAGGCACCCATCAATCTCTCTTTCCCCTCTTCCAATTAGAGCCACCATCACCACCTCAAGCTTCTCCATCATCATCTTCATCCTCAAGCTTCCCATGTCTTCCATGGTGTGAGCTTCAAGCTTCAATCTCCATAATCATCAAGGTTTCCTTTCCCCTCTTTCCTTTTCAATCTTTCCATTTCCTTTTGATTTGGGTATTCTCATAACCCTTGTTTATTATTATTGTTGTTATTGTTCCTTGCCCCAATTTTACAAGAGTAATTTGGAGCCTCCCACACTCTAAGTGGGAACTCATCAAGCTTGCTTTGCTTCATGGATTAGTGGATACCGACACCTCTCCTACATTGGGGTGCTAAGCTCTCCTAAGGTTTAGTCTCCTTTAATTATATTTAAGGTAAGGGGTTTATTTGCCGTCTCAGTGGGTGAGATACTAGTACTGTATAATCTGGCTCAAGGTTAATTGCTTATGTGTGATTAGGGAATTTAGAATTTATTTTAATGAGATAATATGCTTATATTAGATAAATGCTATTTGAAATGTGTCAAATGTTTAAGTGATGAATTCTTTGAATTACATGTTAATTATATGTATATATGTATAAGTACATGAGTAAAATGCTAATTGATGTTAAGTATTATATGCATGATAATTAAATGAGAATTGTAATTGTTAACTGAATGTTTAATTTATGTTTGTACTTTATATGTTTGATGTGTTCAGAGAGGTAACGTGAGTTTGGTCTACGTTGGTGCTAAGATAAAAAGGGAAGAGGATATATAGGGAAGTTTAGAGAGGAATTCATGGTTGAGAAAGAGAGTGAAATTAAAAGGGAAAGGAAATGAGGTTGAGTGAGAAAGGGAAAATTGAGAATGAGAGGATAAGGTGTGGTATGAGGGCGGAAATAAAGTAAAAGGAAAAGACATAAAATAAAAGAGAAATGAAAAGAGAATAAAGAACGAACTCGGGTATGCGAATATCGATCCTAGAAGACGTACGGCTGGTGTCATGACGATGACAGGTGGACCGTATGCACGGGTTGAGCAAGACGTGCGGCCTTTGGGGATCCGTACGCATCGGTAAGTCGTATCCTCGGCAGATGGGGAACGCAGTAGGGTATTCGCATCACCCATTTCCATGTTAGTGGGTACTGGACCCTAGAAGACGTGTGGTAGGTGGAATCTGCACGCATGGGTTGAGTAAGACGTGCGGCCTTTGGAGATCCGTACGCATCGGTAAGACGTATCCCTGGGGAGACGGTGGATACGCAGTGGCGGGAGCCCCACGACATTACGAAAGAAACAGAAAAGATAATGACAGAGAATGAGTCGATGGGTACTGGACCCTAGAAGACGTGCGGTAGGTGGAATCCGCACGCATGGGTTGAGTAAGACGTGCGACCTTTGGGGATTCGTACGCATCGGTAAGACGTATCCCTGGGGAGACGGTGGATACGCAGTGGCAGGAGCCCCATGACGCCATAAAACATAAAGGAAAAATAATAAGGATAAACAAAATATAAGGAAATAAGAGGAAGGCCGGGGGAGTAAAGGAGATGTGAGAGATGTAACATCCCTAATTTAATATACAAGCCTAATTAGTGATTTAATATGTTTAGAGTGTAGAAAATGGGTGGAATAATCACTTAAAGAATTTTGTGAGCTAGGTGAGTAGTAATTTTAGGTACTAGGGGTTGTGTAGGAGACATTAGTAGCAATGGGCAAGAGTATCTAAGCGAAATCGGGAGTTAAATCGACGTTTTAGATGTTAGAAATCAACCGAAAAGAGAAAATTAGGAATTTATTATAGGATGCTAAGAAATTAAATTCCACCGTTGGATATGAAGTTTAAGGGGTCAAGAAGCTTGTCTAAAAATTTGGATCCGATCCGACGGTTGACGAAAAAGTTACGGCGAATCGAAGTTTCGAGTTCCTGGTGCACGCCCAGGCGCACCGGTGCACGCCCAGGCGCACTAGGGTGCAAATCGTGCACCAGACCAGTGGAAAAACAGCCCAGGCGCGCCTCCCGCACGCCCAGGCGCGCCCAAGGCGCACCAGCCACGCACCAGTTCCGTTTGGCGCGCCATTTTGTCCCTTGATCCCGCATCAGTGGCACGCACCACGCACCAGGCCAGCACTTGGTGCTGATCCTCGCGCTCAGGCGCGCCAGACGTGGGCCCAGGCGCGCGCGCGCAGTAGCCACTTGATCTGGTGCGTCGGTTTTGAAGCTTGGGGCCAAAGTCTCAATTTAAGCCACACGATTTTGTTGGCTTCAAGGCAAGAAAATAAAACATGTAAAACACATCACTCCATCACACTTCATCATCAACACCAACATCATCCTCTTCCCATCCTCCCTCAAGCACCATGAACTCAAGACCAACCAACACCATCATCCACCCTCTTGATCCAAGGGCAAACATCATCATCATTCTCACCACCCTTTAAGACCTAAAAAGCACCACCTACACCAACCTCAACACAAAAACAACCACATCTCACCACAAGACACCTTAGCTTCATCATCATCTCATGAATTTCCTCTCTAGAACCATCTTCTCCTCATCACCTCTTCCTTTCTCACCAAGAACTAAACTTCATAATCATCACCTCCATCAAGTCCTCGTCACTATGATAACTAAGATACCCTCTTTCCCTCCTTCTTGAAATTCGTGGCCTCCTCCTCTATTTTCCCTTGGACTTCTAACTTCATAACTATGAGGAGGCACACATACACTTGCCTTAATCATAGGAGCCAAGGTCACCCATCATCACCGGAGAATATTCACACCATGGGTATGGGGTTTGAGGAGTCTAGGACTTAAGGAGAGAAGCTAGGGCTTGGGATACTTCAATTGAGGTGTGGGGAAAGTCAAGGGCTAAATGCAAGCTTGGGACATGAGGTCTTTACACACTCTCACCAAGGTTGAGGTAAGAGGGGTTTGTGTTATCTTTCCTAAGGATATATATTTTAGGTTGTTGTAATGATGACTAGGGGTAGATAATTAATTAAGAGAATAAACCTTAGGATATTTAAAGTGCATGAAATGAACCTTAGGGGTAATTAGTATGTTAATGGTTAATTTTATATTAATTAAATGATTTTTGTTAAATCCTCTTTTATTAATATGAAAGTAGGAGGTGAAGAACCCTAGGGAGTTGACTTAATTATAGTACTCTGAGACTTACCTGAGTATGTCGACTGTTTTGTTTATTATCCGTTGAATTGTTACTTGTTATTGATGTATGTTCACGTCATATTTGGTTTTGTGACTCGTGAAGCAAATAATGGACTAAGTGTTAACGTAGGCAGGCCATATAGAAAGGGATAAGAAAAGAGGAAAGGATGGAAAAATTATGAGTGAGTAATTAAAAAAATGGACTAAGGATAAATAGCTTGGTGAAAGAGAAATGATGTTTATTATTAAATGAATCATAAATTAGAGGATGGTGATTGAGTGACAAGGAACCTTAACGGATGTTGTGTTTGATTTTGTTTGTTAAGTGTGAATGTGACCATAATAGTTATTTGATGATATGTGTTATTGAGATGATGTTTGTGTTTGAACATTCATGTGAATTGTCGATGTTTATGATTTAAGTGCTTATTTTGTTAAACGATTGAGATATAATTTTATTTAAAAACCAAGGCAAAGAATGGAAATCAAGTGTGAATTAAATGATAATGGAAAGTGCAGTTGAATTGAGTATCGGTGCATTGACAGACTAGGTGCTCCTGCCGGGTGTACCAAATTCCCAAGGGCCAAGTGCTCACCAGGCTAAATTCCCATTAGGTCCAAATGCCCTGTTAGGCGTCAATGCACCAAGACTTAATTCACTGCCGGTATAAAAGAAATAGAATGTGTTGGAAATACGAAAAAGAGAATGAAACCAAATGATTGGAATGTACAATGATACATGGAAATCATGATAGCATATATGAATAAGAGAGTGAAACCAAATGATTGGAATGTACAGTGATACATGGAAATCATGATAGCATAGCTTGACAGGGTGAAGCCTTTTGGGTGAGAAAGTCCTGGTTGAGCGAGAGACCCTTGGGTGTACCAAATGCCTGGCAGGAGCATCAAATTCCTAGTGATGCAAACCGGTTGTGACCGGGAGTGTTGTCCAGACGTGGTAAGACGTGATCGCGCATTGGGTGCCAACGCAGTAAAGTCGTGACTGGAACACACTAAAAGTGAGAAATGTGAATTTAATGAATGAAAAGAGAATGAAAAGGTTTTATGAAAATAATGATATATGTACGTGAGTTGGTCAATTTATGAGTTTGGAATTTGGAATATGGGAATGTTAATGCAAGTGAAAATGAAAAGTAATTTAAGGTTGAATGTAGAATTGCTAGGAAGGTGGTGGGTATATAGAACTTATTTTATCGAAAATGAGCTGGTACGTAATTACCTGAAAAGGAATATAAAGTTAATAGATAATTTTTACTGTAATAGGGTCTAGTTTGTCAGCTATGCTTCTTAGAAGCTATTTTCCTTAGTACTGTGTAATGCTACCCTTCTTGCTATAATTTTACAGGTACCGAAGGAGCATACACGTGTCCGGCCGAGCAAGAGTACATTCCACCATGTGGAATGTATATAGTTATTAAGAGACCACTTTCTGGTCATGGGTTCTTTTGGGAGGGGTTATTGTATTTTATCTATTTTGTCATTTGGAAAAACTAAGAGTTTGGGGAGTTATTTGTATCCCTTTTTAACTAATGTTCTAAGTGGACTGAACAATATTTTGGGCCCTGCTGGTCTCTGATGTATTTAAATCCACTTCGGATAAATTTTACAGGTTAAAGTAATATTTTGGAAATGTCTCACAAACAAAGAAAACTCCGTTCGATTCCACGGAGAAGTTTTATAAATAAACAACAGGATTATGAGTTTTCATATGAAATGAAATTAAACAAATGATTTAAAAAGAAATTTTCTAGTCCCTATTTTATTATTATGGGTAATTATTCTAGGTGTTACATTTATGGTATCAGAGCAGTTTTTCCTCGGCCTGAAGGGAGTAACTGATTACTCCTGTAGTTACTCATCAAGCGAGTAACTTGAAATAGAAATAGAACTGCTTTCTGATTTAGTGAGTGTCATTACTAGTATGGTAATAAAAATAGTTATGAAGTCTAGTGTGGTAAGAACTCTAGATCTTCTTAGGCTAGACTGAGCTATTTGAGGGGTGCGTTTAGCATCTGACGGTTTCTTTCGAGAAGCATGGTAAGCATTTGAAATTCTTTTCTAAATTCATTTAAGTATGTTAAAATTACCATGCAAAACCTGAAAATCTTGTGGAAAATCAATGAGTCATATTTAGAAGTGGATGAATGACGAGACTAAGGAAAGCAATACCCCAACGGGCAAGAGCACGAGGTTGCTACCCCACCGGGAGGAAGCGATCTTTAGTTTCGCGCCAAGTAACCCAATTCTAAATGTGATGCACCAAACAAGATTTAAACGTTTTGAAACTAATAGGTTGAGGAAATTCAAACTTAAGTGAGACGAGAATGGTCTTATCATCAATATGATGTATGATTGAGCCTGATCACCTCAAGTGTACATCTATTTGGAGATATCATCATCCTGTCCTTATGTTTCGGCGAGTATCTTGGGAATTTAGTGAGATCCCAAATTTAGGAGGATTAGAGGTCTTTGTCATAGGTTTCCGTATGCGTAAATATTTTGGAATCAGAGTTGCGCAACGGAAGTGTAGGAAGTATTGTCTTGTCTTAAGATAAGAGAAGTAGCTAGTTAGGAATCCTAGTTATCTATGATAGATTGCTAGTATTTATACATCCAGAATTGAATATAAGAAACCCTAAGATAGTACATAGTAATAGTCCTAAGTTTAGGCATTAGGTGCTTAAAATCCTAGGAGATTGCATAGAGCTAGGTTATGTGTTTAGAAATGAATGAATGTGATGCTATGTATTGTCTTGTGTTTGCCTACATGATGAATGGTGCATTTTAATGATAATTGTTATTGTCTGAACATGTGCATGATAAAAACTGATTTGGGCATAAAACCTTTCGCTAACTTCTTCATAGAATGGTGTTGCTATCAATGAATTGCTTGGTTCCCAAGCATAATCATTTCAAAACCCGGAACCGTTCGATTTTGAAGTGTGATAGTAACCTCATGTTAGTTCCATGATGAACATGATGAATGTTTTGATAATGACAAAGTGTTTTTGAACAAGCTACATGTGTTGGTCAAGTTTCAAGCTCAACAAGCAACAACAAACATCAAATGAAGAAGAGAGAAAGCAAGCTCATGAAGACCTAAGTTTGAGTGTATTTGTATTTCTTTTATCTTTTGCCTCTCAAGCTTCATAGGTTTTTTGTTTGGGTAGATTATTATAGAGGGTAGTGAATCTCATTCATAAGTCATGATTAAATCATAATTTGAGTTTTCACTTAACCTAGAATCAATAGGTGGCTTAAAGGTTTTAAAGGAAAGGTTGAATTTTGAGAAAACAAGTTTTGAACATGTGCAGTACCAACTTAATCGATTAAGTGATAACTTAATCGAGTACTACTCGAGTACACGACTTGCTTAATCGATTAAGTACTGCTGAACTGATTTTTAAAATACGTTTTTCACTTCTCAAAATCAGTTTTCAAGTGCTACAACTTTTTGGTATTCTATATAAACCTTTTCCTATTATTTGTGATTAGTTAGAATCATTTTTATACAAGTTTTACAAAGAATCAAGCCACTCTATTCTCTCTCATTTTCAAAAGATCAAAGCTTTTCTATTTTCATATTCTTTGATCAAGAACCTTTGAATCTCTTATGGTGAATTGTCATAACTCTTGATTGAGATTCATAGGATTGTTTTGTGTTTTTTATTGTGTTGTAATCTTTGCAAGAAGGCAAGCCACTACAACAAACAAGAAGTCTTGGTGTGTCGATTTTATCATCAAGCAAGTGCATTCTTATTGAAGAAGAAGAAGTCTTGGTTGTGAATCAAGCAAGTGAAGCCTTGGTGTGTGGATTATCATCAAGCAATTGAAGACTTGTTGTGTCGATTATCAACAAGGGGTAGAGGTTAGATTAGAGAAAAGATCAATAGGATTACAAGGCAAGGGTGTCGGTTATCTCTTGTAAGCTAGCAAGAAGGGAGTCTTGCTAGGCAATCACTTGTAATTTGAGAACTCTAATTCCTCATAGTGAAGAATCTCTCTTGGTTGAAGAGGGGACTGGATGTAGCTTTCAAGTGGATGAAAGTGAACCAGGATAAATCACTGTGTCGTATCTCTAAACCCTTACTCTTTATATTCAAGTCATTTGATTGCGTTCTTGGTTGAAAACCTAGAAAGATTGATTTTCATAATTGATTGAATTGAATCTTTAATTGTTCAAATTTATAAAGGGAAAATCATTTTCATAACTAGGTTAATCAATAAGAATATAGGTGTTAATCATTTCCGCTGAATCTCTGATCTTGCATGTGAATTGATTGATTTTCGTATTCGAATGAAAAATTGATTTTTCTGTTTTCTGTCATATCTAATCGATTAAGTTCAAGTTTAATCGAGTACTACTCGAGTAAATTGCAGGTTAATCGATTAAGTACTGTAGAATTTGCAAAAAACATTTGTTTTGATTGTTTCGATTTGTTTCGTTCGAAAATCTTTCAAGGTAGCTTCAACACCTATTCAACCCCCCCTTCTAGGTGTTTTCCTAGGGTTCCTAAGTCTCTCCAACCACCAATCGCGGTTTCCTCAATTGGTATCAGAGCTCGGTCGAAAGACACGAGCATAAGAGCTTTTTCGTAAAGATCCTTTAAGAAAATCGCAATGGGTTCCATGAATCCCTTTGGTGGTGAAGGTGCTTCAATAAGTCGTCCTCCATTGTTTGCCGGAGAAGGCTATGCATATTGGAAAGTTAGAATGAAAATCTTTATCCAAGCCATAGATAGTGAAATTTGGAAAGTAGTTGAAAAAGGTCCTCATATCCCCTCTAGTTTAGTTGAAGGTGTAGAACAATTGATTCCCGAGGATAAGTGGAAGGATGATGATAGAAAGAAAGTTCAATATGATTATAAAGCAAACAATATCATCACATCCGCTTTATCCTATGACGAGTTCTTTAGAGTTTCTCAATGTTCTAGTGCTAAAGAAATGTGGGACACTTTACAAGTGACTCATGAAGGAACTAGTGAGGTTAGGAGAGCTAGATTGAATGCTTTAATGCGTGATTATGAATTGTTTCATATGCTTCCAAATGAATCTATAAATGATATGCAAAAGCGTTTTACTCACATTATAAATCATTTACTTGCTCTTGGTAAAACTTTTCTTCAAGGTGAACTTTCTAACAAAGTGTTGAGATGTTTAGACAGGAATTGGCAACCAAAAGTAACGGCTATTGTTGAATCTAAAAATTTGGATGCTATGGATCTAGCAACACTTTTAGGAAAGCTTCAAGAACATGAAATGGAGCTTGGACGATTAAGTATCAATGAAGAGTCGGATAAGAACAAATCAAGGAAAGGACTTGCTCTTAGAGTCAATAGATCATACAAAAAGAAAGATAGTTCCGATGATGATGATAGTGAAGATTCCGATTCCGATGTTGATGAAAAAGACATGAAACTTTTGTTAAAAGAGTTTGACAAGTTTCTAAGGAGAAAAGGAAGGTTGAACAAGGACAAAAGTAAAGAGAAGGATTCCCCACACTACAAGACCAAGACATCAAAAGAAGGTGTAGTTTGCCATGAATGTGGAAAGCCCGGTCATCTCAAGTATTCATGCTCTAAGTATCTCAAGAAAAAGGAGAAAGACAAGAAAAATTCTAAATCTAAAGAGCATACATAGTTTGGGATAGTGATGAAGGTAACAAGAAAAGCACATCGAGTAGTTCATCGGATGATGAAGAAGCCGCTTGTCTCAACTTGATAACTCTAGTAGATGATGAAGAACAAAGTTCAAATGATGAATCAAGTTATCAAAGCGAGGATAGCAATGTAAGTGAATCTAAATCCGAAATTTCTTCTAAATATGAATTGTTACATAATGCTTATGAAGAAATGTATGAACAACTTGAAAAACTAGCTTTGAAAAACATTGAAAGAAAGAAGCTCATTTTGAAACATCAAAAAGAGATTTTAGAACTTCAAAAACAAGTTGATGAGCTTAATCTTGAAAATGAAACTCTTGATCTTATATATGCTAGTTCTTCTTGTGATTGTGCTAGTAGAGTGAATATTGTGGTTGATTGTGAGAGTTGCAAGTTGCTCAAAGATGAAAATGCTATTTTGAAAAATAAGCTTGCAAGTTTCACCATTTGTGATATTAGATTGCGCACATTGTTAAATTTTCAAAGAGAAAATTCAAACAAGTTTGGTTTGGGTTATACTAATGCTAAGAGTAAATCTCATAGAAATGTTGTTGATTTTTCTAAAGTTGATTTTTCAAATCCTCCAACATGTTTCTATTGTGGTACTCATGGACATACTTCAAATGTGTGTTATGTTAAAGTGTATGGTATATCTAAAGGAAATTTTGTTTGGATGAAAAAGGGTGAAAGTCCCTACACTAACAAAAATGGATCCAAAACCATTTGGATACCAAAAAGCAAAGCATGATTGTTTTGTAGGTTTGATTGAAGATGCAAATGAATGACACATGTTCTCAATTGGTCTCAACTATGAATGTCTATATTCACATCTTCAATTGGTATCACACTTGCATCTCAAGTGAATGTCCTACAAAGTGGTAATATTTGATATTGATATATTATCTTAATTGGTATCTTCTCAATTGATATTACTTTTCTAAATGTTTAGTTAATTCAATTTGTATCATTGAGAGATTATTAGTTGATTATCATGCTTTTGTGATTATTGATTCTTCTTTACAATTGATATCTTCTTTGTTAAGTGATATTATGATCTTTTTAGTTCTCAATTGGTATTATATTTCATTGTTATATTTTCTTACCAATTGATATCACATTTCAAAGTATAGCTCTATTGTATTTGTTCAATTGGTATCAATGTTGTAAAGAAATGATCATTGATTTCTTACCTTGGCTTAGATGTTATATTTCAATTGGTATATATATTACTTTTTGATAATGCCAAAGGGGGAGAAATATGATGTTTTGAATTGAATGAAATGTTTCTCAAAGGGGGAGACATGGTATGTTTTGAAACATGGGAGAAATATAATATGATTGTTAGATGTTTGTTTGGAGAAAGGTTGTTTTGTTGTTTTTATGTAGGTTGAGCTAAGTTGTTGAAGATAGGGGGAGAATCAAGCTTCTATCTCAATTGGATTCAAGTGTTAAAGCAATGATTGAGGGGGAGAAAGAGTCTTCTCAAGTGATCAAATGTTTCAAGCATCAACAACTTCAAGCGATTTCAAAACATGGGTTGTCATTTTCAAAAAGGGGGAGATTGTTAGTTCCATGATGAACATGATGAATGTTTTGATAATGACAAAGTGTTTTTGAACAAGCTACATGTGTTGGTCAAGTTTCAAGCTCAACAAGCAACAACAAACATCAAATGAAGAAGAGAGAAAGCAAGCTCATGAAGACCTAAGTTTGAGTGTATTTGTATTTCTTTTATCTTTTTCCTCTCAAGCTTCATAGGTTTTTTGTTTGGGTAGATTATTATAGAGGGTAGTGAATCTCATTCATAAGTCATGATTAAATCATAATTTGAGTTTTCACTTAACCTAGAATCAATAGGTGGCTTAAAGGTTTTAAAGGAAAGGTTGGATTTTGAGAAAACAAGTTTTGAACATGTGCAGTACCAACTTAATCGATTAAGTTATAACTTAATCGAGTACTACTCGAGTACACGACTTGCTTAATCGATTAAGTACTGCTGAACTGATTTTTAAAATACGTTTTTCACTTCTCAAAATCAGTTTTCAAGTGCTACAACTTTTTGGTATTCTATATAAACCTTTTCCTATTATTTGTGATTAGTTAGAATCATTTTTATACAAGTTTTACAAAGAATCAAGCCACTCTATTCTCTCTCATTTTCAAAAGATCAAAGCTTTTCTATTTTCATATTCTTTGATCAAGAACCTTTGAATCTCTTATGGCGAATTGTCATAACTCTTGATTGAGATTCATAGGATTGTTTTGTGTTTTCTATTGTGTTGTAATCTTTGCAAGAAGGCAAGCCACTACAACAAACAAGAAGTCTTGGTGTGTCGATTTTATCATCAAGCAAGTGCATTCTTATTGAAGAAGAAGAAGTCTTGGTTGTGAATCAAGCAAGTGAAGCCTTGGTGTGTGGATTATCATCAAGCAATTGAAGACTTGTTGTGTCGATTATCAACAAGGGGTAGAGGTTAGATTAGAGAGAAGATCAATAGGATTACAAGGCAAGGGTGTCGGTTATCTCTTGTAAGCTAGCAAGAAGGGAGTCTTGTGAGGCAATCACTTGTAATTTGAGAACTCTAATTCCTCATAGTGAAGAATCTCTCTTGGTTGAAGAGGGGACTGGATGTAGCTTTCAAGTGGATGAAAGTGAACCAGGATAAATCACTGTGTCGTATCTCTAAACCCTTACTCTTTATATTCAAGTCATTTGATTGCGTTCTTGGTTGAAAACCTAGAAAGATTGATTTTCATAATTGATTGAATTGAATCTTTAATTGTTCAAATTTATAAAGGGAAAATCATTTTCATAACTAGGTTAATCAATAAGAATATAGGTGTTAATCATTTCCGCTGAATCTCTGATCTTGCATGTGAATTGATTGATTTTCGTATTCGAATGAAAAATTGATTTTTCTGTTTTCTGTCATATCTAATCGATTAAGTTCAAGTTTAATCGAGTACTACTCGAGTAAATTGCAGGTTAATCGATTAAGTACTGTAGAATTTGCAAAAATCATTTGTTTTGATTGTTTCGATTTGTTTCGTTCGAAAATCTTTCAAGGTAGCTTCAACACCTATTCAACCCCCCCTTCTAGGTGTTTTCCTAGGGTTCCTAAGTCTCTCCAACCACCAATTGCGGTTTCCTCACCCCAATGAACTTTCATGTTTTGGAATTGAATTCAAAAATGAATATCACTATTTTAACAAGATCGAAAATCATTCTATATTGAGTCCTAAGTCGTATCACGAAATTTTGAAAAGTTGATTAATAAACTAAGGATTCCTAAGTAATCAAGCGGTGAATTAATTTATTCTTTTAATCGATCCCCACGCTGATTAAATAGGAACCCTTCTATGTGACTTTACTCAATTCGGAATGGAGCTTAGTTGTCAAACTAAAGTCAGAGGGAATGTGACTATTTTGATTGTTTGAGAATCATTGAAATAAATTTTCTAGTAAACCACATAGTCCCATTCTCATTGGGTTTGCTACTCTTGAGAAAGGTTATAATCCTTCACCTAAATCTCCCGAAATTAGATGGAGAAAATCCTTTACAAAAAGATATGCTTTGCTTTATAAAATTTGTTTTTGGAACTTCATCCAAGTTATTTGGCATGAACATATCAAAGTTTTAAAGTGTGAAATAAATTTTCCCGATTTAATCTTTTCCTAAGAATTTTACGTAAAACAAATCAAAATGTTTTTCCATCGGGGAAAGGAATTTGATCTTCAAAAATAACGACTCCATCGACACACCATCACATCAATAATTGTTGATGTGCTACTTTGACTATGCATGAGTAAATGCCTTCCTTGTATGATAAGCAAAATTTCTAAACATAGATGAACGCATACATGTTTTTCGGCATATCCTTTTGATTTTATAAATGCATAAATGCACAAACGAATTTCTCGAACGCTATTCCGATTTTCATAAAGACACTCATACTTTGAATGTATGGGATTTTATTTATTGAATTTTGAAACCATACAAAGTGATTGATTTTTATCAATGTTTTTATCTTGGCATGCATAACTTGAATGTGTGAACAAATCATGGGAAACCATGCAAATTTTCAAACTCTTCTTGGATTGCATTTAAAATGTGTGCAGCTTGCCTAAGATGTGTGCATAAGATTTAGACCTGAGTTCTAGGGCTGATCTAGGTAGATCAGGATTGGATTAGAATCAAGTAGAGATTGCCAAGTTAGTGGTTGCAATTATGCGCTGGTATGAAATGTTGGTGTGCATATTTTGAATTTTGATTGTTATGTATGTACTAACTGTTTACTTGTCAATAAGTGTGATTGCTTAGGACTTAAGAATAGTGCCTAAGTTGCAGATCACTAAGTAGATTGTAATTAGATCTCTATCAATTCTGCCGTTTAGATCGAGTATAGAAATAGTTTTGGGTTGTTTTGAATGCGGCAGTTATTAAGTGTTAGTGCTATTTGTAAACCTGACAATGACCCTATCATTAATGGATATGAGATTTCGACTGATACCCTGAATCTTATGTTTATCAATGATTGATGTCATCTGAGGACTATGAATGGCACAAGATCAATCAAGCCTAGAATGTAAGAACCAAATTGATTAGCACCCTTTTCAGATGATTAAAGTAAAATGTCTGGGAAATACCCAGTTGACCTTAGAAGCCATCTCCAATCTATTGGAGAAATTGCTCTTGATATTAGAAACCCGAGGTTTATTAAAAGTCTTTTTGGTAGAACTCTTGCAATGTTTGACCGACATCGGAGTAAACTTCGAAAACCTTAGAGCCTTTTGCTTCTAGTCTAACCAAGCTAAACCACGATTTGTATTCTTCATTGGATGCATGAGTCTGGTGGCGTACTTAAGCAAAGTAGTATGCCGATTCCAAGTGGGGGAGTAGAACCGAAGCCATGTGGGTATGGTAGTTTAGCAAACCTTTGTGTGGGATGGTTCTCCATTTGAAGGAATTGAACGGAATTTCGGGGACGAAATTCTAATAAGTGGGGGAGAATTGTAACATCCCTAATTTAATATACAAGCCTAATTAGTGATTTAATATGTTTAGAGTGTAGAAAATGGGTGGAATAATCGCTTAAAGAATTTGTGAGCTAGGTGAGTAGTAATTTTAGGTACTAGGGGTTGTGTAGGAGACATTAGTAGCAATGGGCAAGAGTATCTAAGCGAAATCGGGAGTTAAATCGGCGTTTTAGATGTTAGAAATCAACCGAAAAGAGAAAATTAGGAATTTATTATAAGATGCTAAGAAATTAAATTCCACCGTTGGATATGAAGTTTAAGGGGTTAAGAAGCTTGTCTAAATATTTGGACCCGATCCGACGGTTAACGAAAAAGTTACGGCGAGTTGAAGTTTCGAGTTCCTGGTGCACGCCCAGGCGCACCGGTGCATGCCCAGGCGCACCAGGGTGCAAATCGTGCACCAGACTGATCGAGGCCGTACCCGATACAAATAAAAACAGTTAAAGTATAGTACTAGGAAGTGACTCCTAGGTCGTCTCCCAAGGAATATCTTATCAAGCAAAAGGTCGAACACATAGTATGCATAGAAAACAGGGGTTTTTTTTTTATATTGAATATTGAATAATTGAAATCAAAACAGAATTAAATTAAAACGAAGAAACAGATAAGAAAAAGCGGATAAACCCCTTTGGCTCGCGTTCACAACTCTATCATCGGTCACAAAAGATCAATTTCTTTCCTCTTCACTGTCCAACTCGTGAGAATTAAATACTAAGCGAAAATTCAATTCTCACCCCAAAACCCAAACCTCTAATTAAGCATTAAAAGCCAAAGCATGGAGTTTTTACGAGTTTGCATAAATTAAGCATTCATACACATGGATTATCTCTATATAATGGAACTAAGCGAACCATAACATATCAATAAGCATGAAAACAGTGAATAAAAACGAAATAGCATTAAGAACAAAACCTCAAGAGTATGTGATACATTACCAAAGGGATTTAACCTAAGAGTTTAGCCTTCCATGATGAAATAAGTCAAAAACGTGTAGAAAAAAGGGAAGAGAGAGAAACCCTAGCAGCCTCCACAAGCTTGGAGAGCAAAACTAAGCCTTCTCTATGAGAGAGAATGTAAAAAACATGAATGGAAGGTCTCTCCAGGGCTTACACGAATTTGGCTTTTTTAAATCACAAAACGGGCCTAAATCATGGGCCCAAATCCTAAGGAAAGCTTATCTCTAAATTAAATCTAAAAATATCTTATAGATAAAATCTAAATCTTAAAAGATATAACTAAATCTCAACTAATCCTAAAGATAGATTACAATCTTCACTTCATCATATATCTTCTCTTCCAACATTAAATCTTCATTCCCAAAATGTCCAAAAAGCCCTTGTGCCAAATATGACCTGAAAATAGAAATAGAATTAATTAGGCTAAATAATCCCAAATTAAACAATATTCAGAGTAATAGTCCAATAAACTCTAAATCACTAAATCAAGCTAAACAATGTCAAATAGGCAACAAGTATCAATAATAGGAGTAAAATAATGCAAGGAAAAATGGGAAATAAAATGCTCATCAAATACCCCCACACTTATCCTTTTGCACTCCTGGGCAAAACTAAGAATTAGGACTGAGAAAATCAATATGCACCAAAGTGAATCATGTAACAAGATTACTAAAACTAATGAATGCAAACCTAAGAGATTACATACTTCACAATGAATTCTAGGAAATGCAAAGAAATGGGCAAAATCGAGCACACGAAGAAAATAAGGACCAAAGAATCAAGGTAATCATGAACATCATCCAATTATTTCAAATATGCAAAGAAAACCAATGACATCAAGAGGGTAGTCACAAAGATGATAGAAACTCACAAGGATCACTCAATAGTGTTTACACTCAAGTGTTTAAGGTTAATCAGTGTTTACACTCAAGGCACATCATGAAAAACAAACACAACCATAGGCTTGACAAGCCTCTAACATCAACAATCAACACACATGCACATTAAGATCAAAAGGTCTTTTCAGGGTTGTAATGGGGCCAAGGATAAGGTAGGATAAAAATATGGGAAATGTAGCTAAAACCCAAGGAAATAAAGGAGCAATGGGGAATAAGTAAAAAAAATAAGCACAATCCACCCCAAAATGAAATGATAAACATAACAACAACCTCTAATTCCAATCCTCTATGCCTCAATCAACCTTTTATTCCATTTTTTTTCTTCTTCTTCTTTCTTTCTTTTTTTTTTCATCATTCACTTTTTCAATTTTTTTTTCATTGCAGAACTTCATGAACGAAAGGAAAGAAGAAACAACAAAAATGGCATAATGAGATAAAGCCATAATTACATCACCGACCATAGAGGCAAAACCCAGAACTCACAAGAGATGAAGAACAAAGCACCCTCGCTTACTTAATACCCATTCCCAAAACAATTCCAAAGCTCCAACATTCCCTAAGGTTAGGACAATCATGGTTTTTCAGTCATAGGCTTGTAATGAGCTAAAGAACAAAGAAAAGGGATATAAAGGCTCAAAGGGGCTATCAAAGGATAAATTCATTCAAGGTAGGCTCATATGGCTAGTGGCTTATTCAAGAAAAAACAATGCCTAAATCATTTCAAAATGTGCATGGGAATATCAAGTATCAACAAGAGTCAAGTCAAGTTCTAGAGTGCAAGTAATCTAGAGTGCAATCACACATGAAAGAAAAATTAGGTGGCATATATAGCAATCCACCCACAATTAAGGCTCAAATCCTCACAAAAGGGACAATTCTATCACAGTGTTACCACCTCTTAATTATCAAAAGCAACTTTACACACAGAAATGCATGAATTCAGACACAAGATACCAAGACTCTACTAAAATGAAGCAAAAACATGCAAGAAAATGCCCAAAACTTAGCAAATCCTAAAAAATAAAAGCAAAAATATGCAACCTAAACTACTCTCTCCCCACACTTAAATCACACATTGTCCTCAATGGAACACAAATAGCAGAATCAGACAGATATAGACAAGTGCAATAAAAAGAGTAAGGAAGGAGAAAAGAAGACTCCCGAAATCATGGTGGGTCAAAAATGGGGTCGACCAATGAGGCTTCCTCCACAGGTGCATCATCCAAAGTAGGAGAGGTTAGGAAAGGCTTGAGTCGGTGGCCATTGACTTTGAAGCTCTTGTCTGTGGACTCACTCTTGATCTCCACAGTGCCATAAGGAAACACCTGGGTGACGACAAACGGTCCAATCCATTTAGAGCGGAGCTTTCCACTCATGAGTCCAAGCCTAGAGTTGTAGAGCAACACTTTTTGACCAACCAAGAACTCCTTTCTGCAAATTGAGCTAAAATTCTGAATAAACCTGCGATAGAAACCTGCATGGCCAAGAAAAGAACGCACCTCTCGCACGCAAGAGGGGTAAGGCAAATGTGATATTACATGCAGCTTAGCAGGGTCAACCTCTATGCCCTTATGCGAAATAATGTGCCCTAAGACTATGCCTTGTTCTACCATAAAATGACATTTTTCAAAATTCAAGACAAGGTTAGTCTCAATGCACCTATTAAGCACCTTAGACAAACTATCAAGACATGCATCAAAAGAGGAACCATATACACTAAAATCATCCATGAAGACCTTTATGCAATGCTCAAGTAAGTCATTAAAAATACTCATCATACATCTTTGAAAAGTGCCAGGAGCATTGCATAGGCCAAAAGGCATCTTCCTATAAGCAAATGTACCAAAAGGACAGGTAAATGTGGTCTTATGTTGGTCCTCTGGTGCAATACAGATTTGGAAATAACCAGAGAAACCATCTAAGAAGCAATAGTGAGATTTACCTGCCAGGCGCTCCAACATCTGATCAATGAAGGGAAGAGGAAAGTGATCCTTGCGGGTCGCCTGGTTGAGCTTCCTATAATCAATGCAGACTCTCCAACTGTTCTGCACTCTAGTGGGAATCAGCTCATCCTTCTCATTTTTGACAACTGTCACCCCAGACTTCTTGGGAACTACTTGAACCGGGCTTACCCAAGTGCTGTCTGAAATGGGGTAGATAATGCCAGCTTGCAGCAGCTTGGTGACCTCTTTCTTCACCACATCAAGAATCTGGGGGTTCAACCGTCTCTGGGGTTGTCTCACTGGTTTAGCCCCATCCTCCAATAAAATCCGATGCATGCACATGGAGGGGCTAATACCAGGTATGTCTGCCAAAGTCCATCCTATTTCCCTTTTGTTTGCTCTAATCACATCCAGCAGTTGCTTCTCTTGATCAACAGAAAGGGAGGTAAAGATGATCACTGGAAGTTTCTGCTCAGCCTCCAAGTAAGCATATTTGAGATGAGGAGGAAGGGGCTTCAGGTCCAATAAAGGTGCCTGCATCACAGATGGAACTAAAGGAGCAAAAGAATTGGATTCTGCCGCCTGCACCTGAACAAGTGAATTAGACTCATGCAAAACAGAAATGGGGTTAGCATGATCCGAATCTATATCATATGAATCAACAGATGCAGTAGCAGAATTTAAAAACTGGTCAATTTCAATGCATGCAGTGCACATTTCGGAATCAGAACATGTAGAACAAGTAAATGAGCTAGTGAAAGATGGCAAATCATAATCATGCAAAAAGTCTAGAACATGCTCATCAATCAGATCATCAATCAAGTCAACATGAAAAACAGAGTGGTCATCAGAAAAATGTTTCATAGCATCAAAAATATTGAATCGAACCACACTGTCATCAAATTCCATGGAAAGTGTACCTGCATGCACATCTATCTTGGTTCGGGCTGTTTTCAAAAATGGTCTCCCTAATATGATAGGGACAGCACTACGAGAGGTGTCCTCTTCCATATCAAGAATATAAAAATCAGCAGGAAAGATAAGCTCTTTAACCCGAACCAGGACATCCTCTATCAAACCTGCGGGGTAGGCAGTAGATCTATTTGCCAAGTGAATAACCACACCCGTAGGTTGAAGGGGTCCAAGTGAAAGAGATTTGAAAACAGACATAGGCATAACATTAATAGATGCTCCTAAATCTAGCAAAGCATTCTCAAATTCAGTATTACCTATGATACAAGGCACAGAGAAAGTTCCAGGATCCTTACACTTTTCAGGAATATGAGGGACGGGTTTACCTATAAGAGCAGAGACATTTCTTCCCATGCTGATCCTCTCATTGCCCTTGAGCTTCCGTTTGTGTGTGCATAGATCCTTCAAGAACTTTGCATACCTTGGAATCTGCTTGATTGCATCAAGAAGGGGTATGTTGACTTCCACCTTCCTGAATGTGTCAAGTATCTCTTTGTCAATCTCTTCCATTTTCTTGCTTTGAGTCACCCCCCTTGGTGGGAAAGGAAGAGGAATGGGGGGTGGTTGTTGGGCAGCAGCAGGTGTTGTGCTTGTGGAAGGCTGAGCTGGATGGGATTTTCTGGTACTTGTGTGCTCACTCTCCTCGACCATTTGGGTCTTCTTGTTGGGTGAAACTAGATCATCTTTGTTGAGGTCAGATTCTGGTGTGGGTGTGACAATCTGCTTCCCTGACCTTAGACTAATGGCATTCACATTCTGGTTTGGATTGATCACTGTTTGGGATGACAACTTGTTAGAATTCTGAGATTGCATATGTTGATTGCTGTTGCCATCTGTCCCATCTGATTGGTCAAAGATTGAATGGAGGCCTCTTGTCTTTGAATGGATGCTCTAGTTTCCTGTTGGAATTGGAGATTTTGCATGGTCATCTGTTTCATCAGCTCTTCCAATGAAGGCTGCTGCTCAGTACTAGGAGCTGGTGGTGCAGAATTAGCCTGTTGTTGTCTCTGTTGCTAGACTGGAGGAGGTACATATGGTGGTCTAGAATTGTTCTGAAATTGAACCTGTGAAGGTTGCTGCTGATCAGACCATCTCAGGTTGGGATGGTTCCTCCAACTAGGGTTGTATCTATTGGTAGAGAGATCAAAGTTTTGTGGCTGCTGGTTTCTACTGTTGAAGATGTTGGCGGCATATGCCTCAGGTTGGTCAGCACCAGTCGTGGGCTGCTGCTGCACAGAAGGGCATGCATCTGTGGGGTGCTCAGCGGATGTGCATATGCCACATAATCTAGCAGGCAGGGACAACTTCTTCTGGTTGATGGCCAATTGAGTGACCAAAGTTATAAGTGAATCTATCTTCTGTTCAAGCTTCTCAACCTTACCAGACCTTGTGCCAACATCATTCACTCCTCTCACTATGATTGCATCGCTGTTGCCCCTTGCATGGAATTGTTGACAATTGGAAGCCATCTTCTCAATCTTGACTCTGGCTTCTAAAGGTGTCATGTCTCCTAGGGCACCATCACTGGCAGCATTAAGCATGTTTCTCTCCATGAGGTTGAGACCTTCATAGAAATAATGAATAAGCAGCTGCTCTGAGATCTGATGGTGGGGGCAGCTCGCACACAGTCTCTTGAATCTCTCCCAATACTCATAGAGACTTTCTCCACTTTGTTGCCTGATGCCTGATATATCCTTTCGGATTGCTGTTGTTCTGCATGCAGGGAAGAATTTCTCCAAAAATGCCCTCTTCAGGTCATCCCAGACTGTGATAGAACCAGGGGCCAGATCGTACAACCAATCCTTGGCTAGCCCCTCTAGGGAGTGTGGGAATGCCTTAAGACAAACATGATCCTCTTGCACATCATGTGGTTTCATAGTAGCACAGACAATATGGAACTGCTTGAGATGTTTATGAGGATCCTCACTTGCAAGACCATTAAACTTGGGCAACAAATGAATTAGTCCAGACCTTAGCTCATACGGGTCATCGGGGTACTGGATGCACAAATCATCAATAGTGAAATCAGGTGCAGCCAGCTCCCTCAATGTCCTCTCACGTGGTGGAGGTTGAGCCATATTTTCAGAATAATCAGAATAAGAATCAGAATTTATAGGAATAGAAGAAAAAGAAGCAGACTCACTATGTAAAGACTCAATAGACTCACTACCTATGGATTGGTTCCTATTTTGTCTAACTAGTCTGTGATAAGTTCTATCAATTTCAGGGTTATATGGATGCAAGTAGCTTGGGTTGCCCCTAGTCATGTACTGAACAGAATACCATTAAGCATAGCAAACTGTCACTAATATACATGACCAAAATAGGCAACAAAATTTTTTATTTTTTTAAAATTTTTTCTTTATTTTTTTCAGCACCCTAAAATCATGAAAACATACCACAAAAAGTTTGAGGACAAAATTCAAAAGGGAACCAAGTCAAACAATTAAATCAGAGACCAAAAACTAAGAAAATAAAACTTGTAAAATAAAAAAGAAATAGTAAAACGGCTTTTTCAGGATCCAGACGAAGGAGTTTTCTGACAAAGTGAGAAAAATCAGATTATTCATAAAATTCCCTTCGATTTGATATAAAATTCGTCAAATTCCGAGTTACGGGTCAAAAGTTGCGACGATTTGAAGAAAGTGCTACTAAAACTTGGAAAATTTTTCTGGAACTCACAACCAGTGATGATCTGAGTGATCGTGGTGCCTCAAAACCTTTTTATATGATAAAAGTAGTGTGGATATAAATTTTCGTGCAAAAATTCCACCCACAACTATGTGAACTAGCAACCACAGAATCAATCAAATACACTAATTGCAACAAAATAGCAAAACAGCAAACAGTGCAACTTCAACCGGTTATCAGAATTGACTACTAGACCCTAAATCAGACACACTATAATAACTATACTAACTACGACACTAACTAACTACTAATGACCTTTGGCAAGAACCGATATTCCCCGGGAACGGCGCCAAATTTGATCGAGGCCGTACCCGATACAAATAAAAACAGTTAAAGTATAGTACTAGGAAGTGACTCCTAGGTCGTCTCCCAAGGAATATCTTATCAAGCAAAAGGTTGAACACATAGTATGCATAGAAAACAGGGGGGGTTTTTTTTATATTGAATATTGAATAATTGAAATCAAAACAGAATTAAATTAAAACGAAGAAACAGATAAGGAAAAGCGGATAAACCCCTTTGGCTCGCGTTCACAACTCTATCATCGGTCACAAAAGATCAATTTCTTTCCTCTTCACTGTCCAACTCGTGAGAATTAAATACTAAGCGAAAATTCAATTCTCACCCCAGAACCCAAACCTCTAATTAAGCATTAAAAGCCAAAGCATGGAGTTTTTACGAGTTTGCATAAATTAAGCATTCATACACATGGATTATCTCTATATAATGGAACTAAGCAAACCATAACATATCAATAAGCATGAAAACAGTGAATAAAAACGAAATAGCATTAAGAACAAAACCTCAAGAGTATGTGATACATTACCAAAGGGATTTAACCTAAGAGTTTAGCCTTCCATGATGAAATAAGTCAAAAACGTGTAGAAAAAAGGGAAGAGAGAGAAACCCTAGCAGCCTCCACAAGCTTGGAGAGCAAAACTAAGCCTTCTCTATGAGAGAGAATGTAAAAAACGTGAATGGAAGGTCTCTCCAGGGTTTACACGAATTTGGCTTTTTTAAATCACAAAACGGGCCTAAATCATGGGCCCAAATCCTAAGGAAAGCTTATCTCTAAATTAAATCTAAAAATATCTTATAGATAAAATCTAAATCTTAAAAGATATAACTAAATCTCAACTAATCCTAAAGATAGATTACAATCTTCACTTCATCATATATCTTCTCTTCCAACATTAAATCTTCATTCCCAAAATGTCCAAAAAGCCCTTGTGCCAAATATGACCTGAAAATAGAAATAGAATTAATTAGGCTAAATAATCCCAAATTAAACAATCCCAAAATGTCCAAAAAGCCCTTGTGCCAAATATGACCTGAAAATAGAAATAGAATTAATTAGGCTAAATAATCCCAAATTAAACAATATTCAGAATAATAGTCCAATAAACTCTAAATCACTAAATCAAGCTAAACAATGTCAAATAGGCAACAAGTATCAATAATAGGAGTAAAATAATGCAAGGAAAAATGGGAAATAAAATGCTCATCACAGACCAGTGGAAAAACAGCCCAGGCGCGCCTCCCGCTCGCCCAGGCGCGCCCAAGGCGCACCAGCCACGCACCAGTTCCGTTTGGCGCGCCATTTTGTCCCTTGATCCCGCATCAGTGGCACGCACCACACACTAGGCCAGCAGTTGGTGCTGATCCTCGCGCTCAGGCGCGCCAGATGTGCGCCCAGGCGCGCGCGCAGTAGCCACCAGATCTGGTGCGTCGGTTTTGAAGCTTGGGGCCAATGTCTCAATTTAAGCCACACGATTTTGTTGGCTTCAAGGCAAGAAAATAAAACATGAAAAACGCATCACTCCATCACACTTCATCATCAACACCAACATCATCCTCTTCCCATCCTCCCTCAAGCACCATGAACTCAAGACCAACCAACACCATCATCCACCCTCTTGATCCAAGGGCAAACATCATCATCATTCTCACCACCCTTTAAGACCCAAAAAGCACCACCTACACCAACCTCAACACAAAAACAACCACATCTCACCACAAGACACCTTAGCTTCATCATCATCTCATGAATTTCCTCTCTAGCACCATCTTCTCCTCATCACCTCTTCCTTTCTCACCAAGAACTAAACTTCATAATCATCACCTCCATCAAGTCCTCATCACTATGATAACTAAGAAACCCTCTTTCCCTCCTTCTTGAAATTCGTGGCCTCCTCCTCTATTTTCCCTTGGACTTCTAACTTCATAACTATGAGGAGGCACACATACACATGCCTTAATCATAGGAGCCAAGGTCACCCATCATCACCGGAGAATATTCACACCATGGGTATGGGGTTTGAGGAGTCTAGGACTTAAGGAGAGAAGCTAGGGCTTGGGATACTTCAAGTGAGGTGTGGGGAAACTCAAGGGCTAAAAGCAAGCTTGGGACATGAGGTCTTGACACACTCTCACCAAGGTTGAGGTAAGAGGGGTTTGTGTTACCTTTCCTAAGGATATAGATTTTAGGTTGTTGTAATGATGACTAGGGGTAGATAATTAATAAAGAGAATAAACCTTAGGATATTTAAAGTGCATCAAATGAACCTTAGGGGTAATTAGTATGTTAATGGTTAATTTTATATTAATTAAATGATTTTTGTTAAATCCTCTTTTATTAATATGAAAGTAGGAGGTGAAGAACCCTAGGGAGTTGACTTAATTTATAGTACTCTGAGACATACCTGAGTATGTCGACTGTTTTGTTTATTATCCGTTGAATTGTTACTTGTTATTGATGTATGTTCACGTCGTGTTTGGTTTTGTGACTCGTGAAGCAAATAATGGACTAAGTGTTAACGTAGGCAAGCCATATAGAAAGGGATAAGAAAGGAGGAAAGGATGGAAAAATTATGAGTGAGTAATTAAAAAAATGGACTAAGGATAAATAGCTTGGTGAAAGAGAAATGATGTTTATTATTAAATGAATCATAAATTAGAGGATGGTGATTGAGTGACAAGGAACCTTAACGGATGTTGTGTTTGATTTTGTTTGTTAAGTGTGAATGTGACCATAATAGTTATTTGATGATATGTGTTATTGAGATGATGTTTGTGTTTGAACATTCATGTGAATTGTCGATGTTTATGATTTAAGTGCTTATTTTGTTAAACGATTGAGTTATGATTTTATTTAAAAACCAAGGCAAAGAATGGAAATCAAGTGTGAATTAAATGATAATGGAAAGTGCAGTTGAATTGAGTATCGGTGCATTGACAGACTAGGTGCCCCTGCGGGGTGTACCAAATTCCCAAGGGCCAAGTGCTCACCAGGCTAAATTCCCATTAGCTCCAAATGCCCTGTTTGGCGTCAATGCACCAAGACTTAATTCACTGCCGGTATAAAATAAATAGAATGTGTTGGAAATACGAAAAAGAGAATGAAACCAAATGATTGGAATGTACAGTGATACATGGAAATCATGATTGCATATATGAAAAAGAGAATGAAACCAAATGATTGGAATGTACAGTGATACATGGAAATCATGATAGCATAGCTTGACAGGGTGAATGTTGGAAACCAACAAGCGGCTCAATATAGTCTAGAGGGGGGTGAATAGAATATTGAAGCCTTATTACAGATTTTTCGTCCACCTAAGAGAATGGTTTTATGAAAATAAATTTTCTTAAGAATTCAGTTCAGATTACTCGAGTAACTCAAGCCTTCACTCGAGTAATACGCAACCAAAAATAATTTCACTCGAGTATTCAGCAAATCACTCGAGTATTACGAAAGCAGATTTTAAATCACTCGAGTAACAGAAAACCTACTCGAGTAATGTTTATAAACTGAAAGCAGATTACTCGAGTGACAAGAACTTTACTCGAGTAAACTGGGTAAAATTCAATTTAAACTTTGTTTTCAATGGAGTTCTTCAAGAATAACAATGCTATGATGATTCAACAAATTATGAATGATTAATATGAACAATTTCAAGTAATATTAACATGCAATTTTAGATCAATTTAGTAGAATTAAGAAAACCCCAATTCTAACCTAAAAATGCAAATGTTAATGAATTAATGAAATACAAGGAATGAAAATAAAAGAGACACAAGGATTTATCCTGGTTCACTTTCACCCACTTGAAAGCTACTCCAGTCCCCTCTTAAATCAAGAGAGATTCTTCACTAGAAATCTTCAAATGTAGATTTTACAATGTTTTAAGATGCAACTAGATTCTTAGTTCTCCTATCTTAAAACCCAACTCAAAGTGTGTACCAAACACTTTGATCTAATCTACCCCTTTTGAGTATTCTAGATTTCCTTGCTAATTGATTGAAGATGCTTCCAACCAATCCTCTTTTCTTGCTTTGATTTGATCCTCAAAGTCTTCCTTGTGAGATTCTTCACTTGTGTTGAAACTTCAATGATGCAATCACAAATTGCAAATCTTCAACAACCACTAAGAACAAAAATATGATCTCAAGAATATTTGAACAATGATAGAAAATAGAGTGAAGAATGAAAAGTTCTTTGTTGAATCTTGATAGCTCTTGAAAGATGTAAAATAGCTCTTGAATTACTTTTCAAAGTGTATTAGAAAATTGTAAGAATGAAAGTCTATATCTTTGAAAGAGAAAATTAAGTCCTTTTAAAATTTTCCCAACACTGATTGAATTACTCGAGTAAACCAAACAACGTCACTCGAGTGAAACATGTCAGATTAAGTTACTCGAGTGATGTGTAAACCATTACTCGATTAACCTGTCAGAACATAAATTACTCGAGTGAACCAATACTCATTACTCGAGTAAACTGATCAGAATCTGAATAAAAACAAAGTTTTTCTAAAATGATTTTTACAAGCTATTTAATCAAGATTTAAAGTATCTTCACTCTTAATCAGACATTATTTAAATATTCTTAAAATCACCTAAGCTACCCACACCAATGAGATGCATTGCATAAAATAAAGATTACATTGAAATAGAATTAATAAAAATCCTAATTCTAATCTTCATGTGGTGTAGCTTGCTTGTTGCCAATGTTGTTGCTTGGAGAGAGATTGTTAGCATCAAAACATGAGAATCCTACAAACTCCCCCTTTTTGATGATGACAAACCTCCTTTCAAATTAAGCACTAAGTTTTAACATACTCCCCCTAAATGTAAAACATCTAGGAAAAATATAATAAAACTTAACCTACAAGAACAACATCAACAAAATATTCTCCCCCTTTTGGCATCATTAAAAAGATAATATTTTTGAGAAAAGTCCTTTGCCAAAAGTTGAAGGTAAGTAGTTCACAATGGTATAGAAAATATATAACAATAAAGACAATACCAAAATAAACCACAATAGTGCCTCAACGTATATAAACAACGAATATAAACGAACAACGAATATAGCACCAGAAATCAGAGTATCAGAGCATCACACTATGCAGCAAATCATAGCAGATAATCAAAACGAAAACTAAACAAACCAGACCATACACAAGGTCCTAAAGTCATAGTAGCAATAGAGTCAGAAACATGAAACAGAAACATAAACAGAGAATATGCAAATGAAACATGCAACAGAAATCAACAGCAAACATCATCAGCATCCACAGGTCTAGGAATCAGGTGGAGGAGGAGGAAAATGATGAGAAAATAATCCAGACATGTAATCCATCAAACGATGCTCCATGGCAATATTCTTCACATCCTGTCTCATCTCCAACTGAGTGAATTGAGCATTGATGTGCTCAACTAATGACTCATGAGCAGCTTGTGCATCAAATGGAGTACCAAGATTATCCAAATCGATATAGTCCTCAATACGATCGGTATCCATCGGATCAGTAGAAGTAGGAGGAACAGAAGAGGATGCACCAGCCCTATCACCAAGTAAATTCCTTTTCCTAGTACCTGAAACTCTTGCAGCCTTTGCAGCTTCAGCCATTTCCTTAATCTGTGATTTCCATAACCAAGTGCGACTGTCCCTATGCCAAGCAATTTTCATATAACTAATGTGCGAATCATTAAGACACCAGTTATTTTTCTTTTCCTTTTCAGCTGGCTCATCATCAGGGATTGGAACACGATAATACCTCATGATCTTGGTGACATGCATAGGATATGGCAAGAATTGGGTAGGAGGAGATTGAGCAGCAGCTTCCATACGAGCTAAAAACATTTTATTCCAATTCATCTCATACCTCTTTTTAATCCCATGAAACAAAGTAAGATCATCATCTCCCAATTGAGCATAATTTTGATTGCATTTTGGAATCAAACAATAAGAGATAATATACATGAGCACCCTATCCACAGCATGCAAAGGTGATACAGTTCTAGTAGTTCTATCACCCCAAGATTCACCAGTACGCAACAAATCAGTATAAATCTTATTAGTATCCACATCCAAATCCAGACATTCAGTATCACCAATAAAAGTTCCCTTGTTTTCTAAACCAAACATCATAGTCAAATCCGCAGGCTTTATAACAAAATGATGTCCTCTAACCATTGTTTGATACTCACCATCTAGCTTAGTAAAATTTTGATAAAATTGTCTGACAAGCCTAGGGTAATAATGAGTCTCAAATTCCAAAAACCTCTGCAAATTCTGAAATTCTAAATCCTCTACAAACGGAAATTGCTCCTTATGCAACCAAGCAAATTTAACATACCTTGTAAGACCAAAAGAGCGATTGATAAATGCCGGTTCCCGCAAATCTCGGTTGATTCCAGAAAACCAAGTATCATTACGACCTGCTCCTTGCTTTGCTTTCTTTTGAGGAGGTTGATAGTGAGAGGAAGAAGCCATTAATTCAGAAAAAGCAAATTCGGTTTTGAGAGGTTAGGGTTTTGATTTGGGGTTTTCGGATTTTTGGATAAAATTGGTGAAATTGATGAATGAAAGGAGTAGAAATGATGATATAAAGATGAAATATGGAAGAAATTTGTATGATTTGTGAGTTTTGTGGCTGAAAGATGATAATTTGATGAAGATCCGTATGAAAGAGAAGAGAGAAAGACGAACAAGAGAGAGAAAAAATCGTGAAAATGATGCAGATTTTAACAGTTCAGCTTTTAAAATCACGTAAGTTACTCGAGTAATGTTCATACGTTACTCGAGTGATTCGAGCAGTACTCGAGTGAAAGAGTATGTTACTCGAGTATGCCGAAAAATAAAAAGATTTTACTCGAGTGATGGATGAACTTAATCGAGTGATACGCAAGTCATTTTAAAATTAATCGAGTGACAGACAGAATTACTCGAGTAATACGAAAGAGTTTTTAAAATTACTCGAGTGAAATTTCTGTTACTCGAGTGAACTGTACAGAATTTTAAAAATTTCGATTTTTCATGCAAAATCATTTTTCATGCACAAACACAGAGAAACACTTAGCATGTAGCAAGTAACACACATACAAATAAAGCAATTAGCATATTATAGAAAACATACACACATAACTGCATAAAAAAAAACACTTTAATAAGATACAACAACTCAAAATACAAGTCACATTGAAATAGGCTTGAAGGTGAGTATAAAAAGCATCAAATACAATTAGCTAATAGTTAATTCATCAAAAATACCAAGTTCTCTTCGAATCTTATAAAATGTGTCCCTTGGTAATGGTTTTGTAAAGATATCAGCTAATTGATCCGAAGTTTGAACAAACTCAATAACACAATCACCTTTTTGAACATGATCTCTCAAAAAGTGATGCCTAATTTCAATATGCTTTGTCCTTGAGTGTAATACTGGATTTTTAGTCAAATTAATTGCCGAAGTGTTATCACACTTTATAGGGATATTTGTTAAATTTAAACCAAAGTCAGATAATTGTTGCTTCATCCATAAAATTTGAGCACAACAACTACCTGCAGCTATGTATTCGGCCTCCGCGGTTGATAAAGCTACACAATTTTGCTTTTTAGAAAACCACGATACAAGTGAATTACCAATTAAATGGCATGTTCCGCTTGTACTTTTTCGCTCAACTTTACAACCGGCAAAGTCAGAGTCCGAATATCCTATTAGTTTTAGAAAAGCATCCCTAGGATAATAAAGTCCAGTATTCGTTGTACCCTTTAAGTATTTCATTATTCTTTTGACAGCAGTTAGATGCGACTCTTTCGGTTTTGCTTGAAAACGTGCACACATACATACACTAAACATGATATCAGGCCTAGATGCAGTTAAGTATAACAAACTACCAATAATACCACGATACTTCGTTACCTCTACCGCTTTTCCAACCTCATCTTGATCTAGGTAGCATGCAACGCTCATTGGTGTAGAAGCGGATTTGCACGAATCCATTCCAAAACGTTTGAGAAGCTCTCTACAATATTTACTCTGATGAATATAAATGCCATCATTAAGCTGCTTTATTTGAAGGCCAAGAAAGAATGTAAGCTCTCCCATCATCGACATCTCGAATTCACTTTGCATCAATTCTGAAAACTTCTTACACAAGTTATCGTTAGTAGCACCAAATATAATATCGTCAACATATATTTGAACCAATAAAATATCCTTACCGGAACGTTCAATAAAAAGTGTAGTGTCAACAGTACCTCGTTTAAAACCTTTTTGTAATAAAAAATTGCTTAGTCGGTCGTACCAAGCTCTAGGAGCTTGTTTCAAACCGTACAAAGCCTTTTTCAGTTTGAAAACGTAGTCCGGATGCTCAAAACTCTCGAATCCGGGAGGTTGTGACACATAAACTTCCTCTTGAATGTATCCGTTAAGAAAGGCGCTCTTAACATCCATTTGAAACAATTTAAAATTCATAATTGAAGCAAAAGCGAGAAGAATACGAATAGCTTCTAATCTAGCAACGGGAGCATATGTCTCATCGTAATCGATTCCTTCTTCTTGACTATAACCTTGTGCTACCAACCTAGCTTTATTCCTAACAATAATACCCGATTCATCTAACTTATTCCTATAGACCCACCGAGTACCAATTTCAGGACGATCATCGGGTTTTGGCACAAGCTCCCAAACTTGGTTTCTTTCAAATTGATTTAATTCTTCTTACATGGCCATAATCCAATGATCATCTTGAAGAGCCTCTTTGATATTCTTAGGTTCTATTTGAGATACAAAGGCAACATAATAACAAAAATTATTTAAAGTGCGTCGGGTTACCACTCCCTTCGCAATGTCACCTAAGATATTAGAAATCGGATGATTTTTGTTGGACTTCCAAGCTATTGGTAATTGAGGTTGTATCTCTTGTGCTAAGTCTTTATCTTGTGCTTGCACCTCTCGATCTTCATTTTGATTCTCTTCTATTTGTTGTGGTGTTGAATTCTCATGATCCAAAAATGTACCTATATAATCATCACAAGAAACAACACAATCTCCTTTCGAAGATTCATCAAATACAACATGCACGGATTCCTCAACGGTTAATGTTCTTTTATTGTAGACTCTATATGCTTTGCTATGAGTTGAATAACCTATGAATATGCCATCGTCGGCTTTAGAGTCAAACTTGCCGACCGGTTCCTTTCCGTTATTTAAAACAAACACCTTACACCCAAAAACATGAAAATGTGAGATATTTGGCTTTCGCCCTTTTAAAAGTTCATAAGGTGTTTTATTTAAATGCGGATGAATAAGAACCCTATTAAGCACATAGCAAGCGGTGTTTACCGCATCAGCCCAAAAATATTTAGGAACATTTGATTCTATCAACATAGTACGAGCAAGTTCCACTAATATTCTATTTTTCCTTTCTACAACTCCGTTTTGCTCCGGAGTCCTAGGGGCCGAAAATTGATGATCAATACCAAACTTATCACAAAACGCATCAATCCTAGTGTTTTCAAACTCACCTCCGTGATCACTTCTAATAGACACAATTTTCAAACTTAGTTGATTTTGGATGAGTTTGGCAAATTTTTTAAAACATTTATAAACTTCACTTTTTGCGGATAAAAATAAAGTCCATGTGAATCTAGTAAAATCGTCTACTAAAACAAATCCATAGTAATTGCCACCTAAACTTTTAATTTGTGAAGGGCCAAACAAATCCATATGGATTAGCTCCAAAGGCTTTGTTGTGCTTATCGCATTTTTAGGTTTAAATGAACTTTTAACTTGCTTGCACTTTTGACAAGAGTCACAAATGCCATCAAGCTTAAAGTTTAGTTTAGGCAAACCAATCACTAAATCTTTTCGCAAAAGTTTGTTCAATTGATTCACATTCACATGAGCAATTCGTCTATGCCAAAGACGAATTTCATCATCAAAAGATTTGAAACATTTTGAAAACAGTGAAGTTATCTCATCCAAATCAATTAAGTAAGTGTTATTAGAGCGACGACCAACAAACTTAACACTATCATCTATAGAAGACTTAATGAAGCATAATTCCGGAGTAAATGTCACATAATTGCCCATATCACATAGTTGGCTTATACTAAGCAAGTTGTGTTCTAAGCCTTCTACGTATAGAACATTTTCTATGACAAGGTTAGATACGTTACCGATTTTCCCGACTCCTAGAATTTTGCCCTTGTTGTTGTCGCCGTATGTCACAAATCCATCACTTTTTGGAGTAAGTTCCATGAAGTGCGTTTTGTCTCCCGTCATGTGTCTCGAACAACCACTATCCAAGTACCATTTTCGCTCTTTGGTTCGAAGACACACCTACAAGAAAGATATCATTTGGTTGACTTAGGTACCCAAGTGGTCTTGGGTCCTTTGTTGTTAGCATGAGGAGAAGTCCCCTTAACAATCCAAATATATTCACCGCTTGGTATACCAAATTTCTTTATATTACATTTATTCGTGGTATGCCCAAAGATTCCACAATAATGACAAGTTGGGTTTTTAGAAATCTTATTCTTTGAAAATCCACCAACTTTGCGATAATTGCGTTTCTTAGGTTTGGTATAGCCAAGACCGGATCTATTGCTATTGTTCCTTTGAGTTGAAAGCAAATGATCTAAAGAAGTATCTCCTTTCATGAGCCTTGCAAGTCGATCATTCAAATTAAAAACTTCTTTTTCCAAAGACTTGCAATTTTCACAAGATGGAGTCTCATTTGATTTCAATTCACAATTGCATGTAGAGTTTGCATAAATGAGTTCAAGAGTTTCATTTTGAAGCTTAAGTTCTTCTAAATCTTTTTGAAGTTCAATTATCTTTTCATGTTGCTTCATTATGAAATTCTTTCTTTCAACATTTATTTTAGCAAGTTTCTTCAACTCTTTATGCATCTCTACATACACATTGTACAATTCATTGAATGAAGGAGAATTAGAACTTGAGCTAGCATCGGAAAGATAATCTACCTCATTGACGTTCTCACTTGATTTAATGCTTGAAGATTCCTCTTCATCAAGCTTTGTCATTAAACATAGATTTGCAAGTTCTTCATCATCCGATGAGCTAGATGTTGATTGACTCTCCACTTCATCCCATACTATGTAAGCCCTTTTTCCTTTAGAAGAATTGAATTTTGAGTTGTCACCTTCCGACTTCTTAGAATGAGTTGGACAATTCGATCGATAGTGACCAAGCTTTCCACATCCATGACACTTGATGTGATCCTTGATAGTCTTATTTCTTGGTTGTGAGTCCTTAGAATCTCTTTGTCTATTTCTATTAAAGTTCCCCTTTTTCTTAAGGAACCTACCAAGCTTTTTAACTAGCAAGCCAAGGGTCTCATCATCTATATCGGAGTCCGAGTCATCCACTTGAAAGTTTTCCTCTTGTGCCTTAAGGGATTTTGAAGTTGATTTAAGAGCTATCCCCTTTTTCTTCCTATCGGCATCTTCATTCATGGATAACCGTCCAAGCTCCATTTCATGCTCTTGAAGCTTTCCGAATAGAGTTGCTAAATCAATTTGATCCACGTCTCTAGCTTCCATAATGGCCGTCACCTTAGGTTGCCATTCCCTGCTAAGACATCTCAAAATCTTATTAACAACTTCACCATTAGATATAACTTTTCCAAGTGCAGAAAGATGATTAATGATATGAGTGAACCGCTTTTGCATGTCACCTATGTTTTCATTAGGTAACATACGAAAGAGTTCATATTCATGCATGAGTGTATTTAGCCTAGCCCTTCTAACCTCCGAAGTGCCCTCATGTGTGACTTGTAATGTGTCCCACATTTGTTTAGCATCAACACATTGAGATACTCGAAAGAACTCATCATAAGAAAGAGCGGACGTGATGATATTTTTAGCTTTTAAATCAAATGCAACTTTCTTCTTATCATCATTGTCCCAACTCGATTGAGGTTTAATTGAAACAACATCATTTACTTTCGTTTGAGGAACAAAAGGTCCATTCTCTATGGCGTTCCAAATTTCCATATCTATGGCTTGAATAAAAATTTTCATGCGGACCTTCCAATAAGCGTAACCCTCACCACTAAATAGTGGAGGACGATTAATGGAAGTTCCTTCACCACCAAAAGGATTTGAAATTGAGCCCATTGTTTCCAAGTAAAAAGGATCTTTTCGAAAAAGCTTTTTAAGGCTCGGATTTTTCGTCCGAGCTCTGATACCACTTGTTGGAAACCAACAAGCGGCTCAATATAGTCTAGAGGGGGGTGAATAGAATATTGAAGCCTTATTACAGATTTTTCGTCCACCTAAGAGAATGGTTTTATGAAAATAAATTTTCTTAAGAATTCAGTTCAGATTACTCGAGTAACTCAAGCCTTCACTCGAGTAATACGCAACCAAAAATAATTTCACTCGAGTATTCAGCAAATCACTCGAGTATTACGAAAGCAGATTTTAAATCACTCGAGTAACAGAAAACCTACTCGAGTAATGTTTATAAACTGAAAGCAGATTACTCGAGTGACAAGAACTTTACTCGAGTAAACTGGGTAAAATTCAATTTAAACTTTGTTTTCAATGGAGTTCTTCAAGAATAACAATGCTATGATGATTCAACAAATTATGAATGATTAATATGAACAATTTCAAGTAATATTAACATGCAATTTTAGATCAATTTAGTAGAATTAAGAAAACCCCAATTCTAACCTAAAAATGCAAATGTTAATGAATTAATGAAATACAAGGAATGAAAATAAAAGAGACACAAGGATTTATCCTGGTTCACTTTCACCCACTTGAAAGCTACTCCAGTCCCCTCTTAAATCAAGAGAGATTCTTCACTAGAAATCTTCAAATGTAGATTTTACAATGTTTTAAGATGCAACTAGATTCTTAGTTCTCCTATCTTAAAACCCAACTCAAAGTGTGTACCAAACACTTTGATCTAATCTACCCCTTTTGAGTATTCTAGATTTCCTTGCTAATTGATTGAAGATGCTTCCAACCAATCCTCTTTTCTTGCTTTGATTTGATCCTCAAAGTCTTCCTTGTGAGATTCTTCACTTGTGTTGAAACTTCAATGATGCAATCACAAATTGCAAATCTTCAACAACCACTAAGAACAAAAATATGATCTCAAGAATATTTGAACAATGATAGAAAATAGAGTGAAGAATGAAAAGTTCTTTGTTGAATCTTGATAGCTCTTGAAAGATGTAAAATAGCTCTTGAATTACTTTTCAAAGTGTATTAGAAAATTGTAAGAATGAAAGTCTATATCTTTGAAAGAGAAAATTAAGTCCTTTTAAAATTTTCCCAACACTGATTGAATTACTCGAGTAAACCAAACAACGTCACTCGAGTGAAACATGTCAGATTAAGTTACTCGAGTGATGTGTAAACCATTACTCGATTAACCTGTCAGAACATAAATTACTCGAGTGAACCAATACTCATTACTCGAGTAAACTGATCAGAATCTGAATAAAAACAAAGTTTTTCTAAAATGATTTTTACAAGCTATTTAATCAAGATTTAAAGTATCTTCACTCTTAATCAGACATTATTTAAATATTCTTAAAATCACCTAAGCTACCCACACCAATGAGATGCATTGCATAAAATAAAGATTACATTGAAATAGAATTAATAAAAATCCTAATTCTAATCTTCATGTGGTGTAGCTTGCTTGTTGCCAATGTTGTTGCTTGGAGAGAGATTGTTAGCATCAAAACATGAGAATCCTACAGTGAAGCCTTTTGGGTGAGAAAGTCCTGGTTGAGCGAGAGACCCTTGGGCGTACCAAATGCCTGGCAGGAGCATCAAATTCCTAGTGATGCAAACCGGTTGTGACCGGGAGTGTTGTCCAGACCTGGAAAGACGTGATCGCGCATTGGGTGCGAACGCAGTAAAGTCGTGACTGGAACACACTAAAAGTGAGAAATGTGAATTTAATGAATGAAAAGAGAATGAAAAGGTTTTATGAAAATAATGATATATGTACGTGAGTTGGTCAATTTATGAGTTTGGAATTTGGAATATGGGAATGTTAATGCAAGTGAAAATGAAAAGTAATTTAAGGTCGAATGTAGAATTGCTAGGAAGGTGGTGGGTACATAGAACTTATTTTATCAAAAATGAGCTGGTACGTAATTACCTGAAAAGGAATATAAAGTTAATAAATAATTTTTACTGTAATAGGGCCTAGTTTGTCAGCTATGCTTCTTAGAAGCTATTTTCCTTAGTACTGTGTAATGCTACCCTTCTTGCTATATTTTTACAGGTACCGAAGGAGCATACACGTGTCTGGCCGAGCAAGAGTACATTCCACCACGTGGAATGTATATAGTTATTAAGAGACCACCTTCTGGTCATGGGTTCTTTTGGGAGGTGTTATTGTATTTTATCTATTTTGTCATTTGGAAAAACTAAGAGTTTGGGGAGTTATTTGTATCCCTTTTTAACTAATGTTCTAAGTGGACTGAACAATATTTTGGGCCCTGCTGGTCTCTGATGTATTTAAATCCACTTCAGATAAATTTTACAGGTTAAAGTAATATTTTGGAAATGTCTCACAAACAAAGAAAACTCCGTTCGATTCCACGAAGAAGTTTTATAAATAAACAACAGGATTATGAGTTTTCATATGAAATGAAATTAAACAAATGATTTAAAAAGAAATTTTCTAGTCCCTATTTTATTATTATGGGTAATTATTCTAGGTGTAACATCCTAAATCTTGACTTTAAGTGAATTAAATACTAAAAACCTTAGAAAAATTGGAAAAGTGATTTAATGAATTTTGCCAGATATGTGGGTGGTGATTATAGGTCCTAGGAGTTGTATAGGAGGTATATATGGCCTTGGGCAGGGTCAAATAAGCGAGATCGGGAGTAAAATCGGCGTTTTAGGTTTTAGAAATCAACCGAAAAGAGAAAATTAGAAATTCATTATAGGAAGCTAAGAAAATAAATTCCACCGTTGGATGTGAAGTTTATGGGGTAAAGAAGCATGTCTAAAAATTTGGACTCGATCCGACGGTCGACGAAAAAGTTACGGCGAATCGAAGGTTGGAAACCCTGAAACTCGCCCAGGCGCATGAGTCACTCGCCCAGGCGAGTCACTATTCATTTGGCGCACCATTCAGTGAGATTCCCGCCCAGGCCGGCCCACCATTCGCCCAGGCGGGCGCAACACCAACCCAGCCGCACCAGTTTGCTCCTTGGCGCACCAAAACTCGCACCAGCCGCACCACTTTCATTTCTGACCGTGTGAGTCATGCACCAGCTTGGTGCTGGTGCAGTTTTCTCGCCCAGGCAAGGGAATGGCTCACCCAAGCGAGCTGATGCGCACACCAGCCGCACCAGAAATTCTATTGGTGCGCCAGAGCCCCCACCAGCACGCACCAGGTGCACCAGCAGCACCAGTTGGTGCCAAGACTCGCCCAAGCGAGTAATAGGCTCGCCCAAGCGAGCGTCGCGCACCAGATCAGATCTGGTGCGTCCAAATTGAAACTTGGAGGCAAAGCATGGCCTCATGGCCACATGATTTTCCCATCACCCTAGGCTGATCAAGAGGCACTAAAAATACACCATTTCACCACCTTTCAACTCCAAAACAACTCACCACCTTCATCCATTTTCTCTCAACATCAAGAACACCTCCACCACCAAATCCATCAAACACCTTTGATTCTTGGGCACCTCAACCCAAAATCAACCAAAGCTCATCAAGTTGCATCATGGGTGTTGATTAAAGCTTCATTCCTTTCTCCTCCTTGGCTCACGAATTGCACCACCTTCCTTTCTCCTTGGCTTTTCAATTTTCCACCATTAATTTGAGGTAAGCAAGCTTTACATCATGATATTGTGTCCTTTCCATTTCAACTCCTCTTAGTTCATGGATTTTGTTCTAAAACCCTAGGGGTTCTTGCACCATGATCATGTAGGAATTGAGTTTCATGCCTTCCAACTCCAACCAAGGCAAGGATAAGGATAGTTCTTCTTGTGCTCTCACAAATAGGGTGGTATGTCATCATTTCATCATTTCCTTGTTGAGGTGGCAAGCTAGACTTAGAAAGTTCAAGTTCCCAAGATTTTGAGCTAGGGCTCACTAAGGTTCTATTTTCTCTTTACAAATTTAAGGTAAGGAGTGGGTATGGTGAGTATTACCTTACTCTGGGGTTGAGTTTACATTATGTATATAATGGGTGCTAAGATTTTTGTGTTAGTTTAGGTTGATATAATATAGAATAATTGTTAGAATATAATTTATGACTTAGGGAATTTATATTGATGTTGATGTGTTTAATTTTGATATTTGATAATTGATGATGATTTGAATGCTATGTTATTAGATGACTTGGGAAATGATGTGGTTTAGAATTCAAGGCAAAGAATGTCACTAATGAATAAAGTAAATAATAATGGAAAGTGTAGTTGAATTGAGGATCGGTGCATTGATAGACTAGGTGCCCTGCCGGGTGTACCAAAGTCCTAAGGGCCAAGTGCTCATCCAGGCTAAAATCCCATGAGGTACAAATTTCCTGTTAGGCATCAATGCACCAAGACTCAATTCACTGCCGGACTAAAAGATTTAAAATGTGTTGAGAATGTGAAAGGTGAATGAATTCAAATCACTAAATGTAATTGAATTGTGGAAATTTTATAATAGCATAGCCTAACAGGTGAAGCCTTTTGGGTATAAAAGTCCTGGTTGAGTGAGAGACCCTTGGGTGTGCCAAAGTTCTGGCAGGAGCATTAAATTCCTAGTGATGCAAACCGGTTGTAACCGGGAGTGTTGTCCAGACGTGGTAAGACGTTATCGCGATGTGGGTGCGAACGCAATAAAGTCGTGACTGGAATACACTGAATGAGAAATGTGATTTATGAATGATGAAATGAGAATAATGGACATTATGAGATTAATGCATATAAATGATGAGATGAAATTGACTTGAGAAAACTAATGAATATTTGAGAATGAATTGTGATACATTGCTTATTATGATGTTGTGGATGAATTGTTATATGTGTATGGCTTAGTGTTGCATTATGTCTTATTTGGAAACTGCCTCCCCATTTTATGTGTAATACTCACTCCTTACTATCACCACAGGTACCGAGGAAGAGTTTGCACAAGATCAGGCCGAGCAGGAGTACTCTCCCTCACGGGGAGAGTAGGTCACCTATTACTATGTAGGACATGGAAATGTCCTGGGCCTAGTGAATCGATGTGAATCATTTTTGTTGTATATAGAATGTAAATAGCTTTTTGGGGGCCCAGGACGACTCCTTTTGGGAAAGGGGTCTATTTTGGGGAAAAAATGTTTTCCTAACTTGTTTATATCTCTGCTAACTCTGATGCTGATACTATGATGTCTTAAACTTGATTCTGATGCGTGCACGAAGATGCACTTGCTGGTATATATATGTGAATAGCCCTGCAGGCTTTGCTATTTGAAAATGTGTTGTTTACCAGGTTGCAGGTAACAGAAATTTTGGAAAAGTCCAATAAACAAACGAAACTCCGTCCGTTTGACGAAAGATTTTCATATGAATTAAAAGTAATTAAGAGTTTTTCCTAATCAATTCATGAGTCGAAAAAGGAATTTTCAAGTTGCTATTTTTAATTAAGGGTATAAAAAGGGTAATTAAACTTAGGTGTTACATTTTATGGTATCAGAGCAGTTTCCCTCGGCCTTTGGAGTTATGAGCTACTCCAGTGATTACTCACCGAGCGAGTAATCGATAGTTACAGTTTAGAGTCTAGTGTCTATTAATAGGATGTTTATATTGTTAACTATGATATTAAGCATTAACTATCGGCCTTGTGCATGACTAAACAGAATGGCTGGTAGACGGATCGATAATGATGGGATCCGAGCTATTCTGGAGCAGATGGCTAAGATGCAACATGATCAGGGGAATAACATCGCAGCTGCAGCAGCAGCAGCAGCAACAGCAACAGCAGCTGCAATGAGTCCTCAACCCCCAGCTCCAGTGGCTATTGATTGGTTGGCGCGGTTCAGAAAGAACGATCCGCAGAAGTTCGAAGGTGGTTTCAATCCCGATGGTGCACAGCTGTGGTTGCAAGATATCGAGAAGATCCTTAGTACTATGGCACCACCGGAGGACCAGAAAGTTCTGCTAGCACAGTATATGCTGACTAGTGAAGCGGAACATTGGTGGCAGCAAATGCGGAGAGGTTTGGAGGCGGATAATCAGGTGATTACATGGGACTTGTTCAAGAGTCGTTTTCTGGGCAAGTACTTTCCGGAAGATGTCCATAGAGAGAAGGAGATCACTTTTCTGCAGCTTGTTCAAGGAAACATGAGCGTTGGGGAATATGCTGCTAAGTTCGAGGACTTGATCCGGTATGCTGGAAGTTACAGGGATGCAGATGAAAGGACCAAATGCATCAAGTTTGAGACCGGACTACGTTCTGAGATCCAAATGGCTTTTGAATATCAGAACATCAGCAACTTGTCTCAACTGATCAACATGACCAGCACTTATGAAAAGAGCAGGAAGCGGCGTGCAGCTGAGAAACGCAGCAAGAATGTTCAAAAGACTGGAGGTCCGATCAGGGGCAAGAGTTCGGTGCAGCGACCAGGTCCTTACTCCCAGCCTAGATCAGGCCCGGTAGTGAGCACTTATGGTTCTAATCCGACTTGTCCCCACTGTGGCAAGCAGCACAGAGGAGATTGCTGGAGACTGGATCCGAGCAAGAGGATAATGACCTGTTACAAATGTGGTCAGTCGGGTCACATGATGTCAACTTGTCCTAAAAATGCAGTTAAAAAGGAGGTGAATGTGGCTAAGGTTCAGAGAGCTGGTGACAACAGGGTAACTCGAAAGGGCAAGGTTTATACTCTGGACGGCGAGGAGGTTACTGATGCTGATGAACTGATTAGAGGTACCGGTTATGTAAATAGTATTCCTTGTGGTATTCTCTTTGATTGCGGAGCTACTCATTCATTTATTTCTTCCGATTGCTTGAAGAAGTTAGGGTTGTCTGCTATAGAAATGCCGTATAAATTATCTGTTTCTACCCCTACAAATTCTTCTGTAGTCACATCAACCATGTGTTTGGATTGCCCACTTCGAGTATTGGAGCGGGAATTCAAAGTCAATTTAATCTGTTTGCCTCTAACTAAGCTTGACATCATCCTGGGCATGGACTGGATGTCTCGGCACCATGTTCTGATTGACTGTCATCAGAAATCAATTACTATCAGTGATCTTTCTTTATCTGCCTTGGAAATGAGTGAGGAGGCAGAGATCAGTCAAATTCCAATAGTCTGTGAGTTTCCAAAAGTCTTTCCTTCAGAGATTCCTGGATTACCGCCAAATAGAGAAGTAGAGTTTAGCATTGATCTAATGCCCGGTGTAGGTCCTATTTCTATAGCCCCGTACCGGATGGCACCTCCGGAGTTAGAAGAGTTGAAAAAGCAGATAGAGGAGCTTTTGGCTAAGGGTTTGATTAGACCAAGCATGTCACCTTGGGGAGCTCCGATTCTTTTTGTTAAAAAGAAGGACGGAAGTCTCCGAATGTGCATCGATTATAGACAATTGAATGCGGTGACGGTGAAAAACAAGTATCCTCTCCCTCTCATTGATGATTTGTTGGACCAATTGCGAGGAGCAGCTATATTTTCTAAGATTGACCTTCGATCGGGATACCATCAAATCCGTATTCGAGAGGAGGACATTCCTAAAACGGCGTTCAGGTCGAGATATGGACATTTTGAATATGTTGTTATGTCCTTTGGTCTCACTAATGCTCCGGCCATCTTTATGGATTATATGAACAGGATATTCAGGCCGTACTTGGATTCTTTCGTCATAGTCTTCATTGACGACATTCTCATCTATTCTAAGAGTCCAAGTGAGCATGCTGAGCATCTGAGAATAGTGCTGCAGATTCTCAAATCCAAACAGCTTTATGCAAAGCTTTCTAAGTGTAGTTTTTGGCTGAATGAAGTGCAGTTTCTGGGGCATGTCATTTCTGAGAAGGGTGTTGCTGTTGATCCTTCTAAGGTGGAAGCGGTACTTAAGTGGGAGAGACCTAAGTCCATCACTGAGATCAGAAGCTTTCTTGGTATGGCTGGGTATTATCGAAGGTTCATTGAAGGGTTCTCTAAGTTGGCTCTTCCTTTGACGACTCTTACACGGAAAGGTGTTCCGTTTGAGTGGTCCCCAGAATGTGAAGGTAGTTTTCAAGAGTTGAAGAGGCGGTTGACTAGTTCTCCGGTGTTAATTTTGCCGGACCCGACTCAATCCTTCGTGGTGTATTGTGATGCTTCTAAGGAAGGGTTGGGTTGTGTGCTGATGCAGCAAGGGCAAGTCAAAGCTTATGCATCCAGACAATTGAGGCAGCATGAACAGAACTATCCCACTCATGATCTTGAGTTGGCGGCAGTGGTTTTTGCTTTGAAAATCTGGAGGCATTATCTATATGGTTCAAAGTTCGAAGTCTTTAGTGATCATAAAAGCCTTCGCTATCTCTTCGATCAAAAATAGTTGAATATGAGACAGAGGAGGTGGATGGAATTTCTTAAGGACTATGACTTCGATCTTCAGTATCATCCGGGCAAGGCCAATGTAGTGGCTGATGCACTAAGTCGTAAGACTTTGCATGTCAGTAATCTGATGGTGAAAGAGATGGAATTGATTCAAGAATTTAGTGACCTCAACCTGAACATGCAAGTGAAAGAGAAGAGCATCGTTCTTGAAATGTTGAGGGTTACTAATGACTTGATGGGTCTTATTAAAGAAAGGCAAGCCGATGATGTTGAATTGCAAAAGTTATTAGAAGGGGCATCGAGCAATGAAGAGCCCGACTTTGTGAAAGGTTCTGATGGCATCATCCGATTTAGGGGTCGGATATGTGTTCCTATGGATTTTGAAGTTAGAAGGGATATCCTATGGGAAGCACATCGAACCAAGATGAATTTTCATCCGGGTGCAACAAAGATGTACCAAGATCTAAAAAGGATTTATTGATGGCCAAAGTTAAAAACTGATGTGGCCAATCACGTGCCTCATTGCTTAACTTGTCAGAAGGTTAAGATTGAGCATCAAAAGCCTGGTGGTCCTTTGCGATCACTTGAGATTCCGAAATGGAAATGGGACAGTATAGCTATGGACTTTGTGACGGGTTTACCGAGGACTGTTGGAGGATGTGATTCAGTTTGGGTGGTTGTAGACCGTCTTACAAAGTGTGCTCATTTCATTCCTACCCATAAGAAGTATACTCTTGAGAAGTTGACTCAGTTGTACATCAGGGACATAGTGAAGTTGCATGGTGTTCCTACTAGTATTGTATCCGATCGCGATCCGAGATTTCTGTCTGGATTTTGGCAGAGTCTTCAGGAGGCATTGGGTATGAAGCTGAAATTTAGTACGGCTTACCATCCGCAGACAGACGGACAATCGGAGCGTACTATCCAGACACTTGAGGATTTGTTGAGAGCATGTGTACTGGAACAAACTGGTAGTTGGGAGCAGTTACTACCTTTGATGGAGTTTACTTACAACAACAGTTTTCACTCCAGCATCGGTATGGCACCATTTGAGGATCTCTACGGAAGAAAATGTAGAACGCCTTTGTGTTGGTTCCAAATAGGTGAAAATCTGTTGACAGGTCCTGACATTGTGAAAGAAACAACGGAGAAGGTCACAATGATCAAGAACAAAATGAAAACTTCACAGGATCGCCAAAAGAGTTATGCAGATAGGCGAAGGAGACCTTTGGAGTTCGATGTTGGGAATCATGTGTTCCTAAGAGTGTCTCCGATCACAGGAATTGGTAGGGCAATCAAATCCAGGAAGTTAACTCCTCGGTTTGTTGGGCCTTATGAGATTCTGGAGAAGGTTGGCCCAGTGGCGTACAAGATTGCATTACCCCCTCACTTGTCAAGGCTTCATGACGTGTTTCATGTTTCACAATTAAGGAAATACGTCCATGATCCTTCGCATGTGGTTACCTTAGATGATTTGCCTTTGAAAGAGAATTTGACTTTCGAAGTTCTGCCAGTTAGAATTGAAGACAGGCAGGTGAAGCAGCTCAGAGGCAAGGAAATCTCTTTGGTAAAGGTTATATGGATCAGGAACGATGTGGAAGAGGCTACATGGGAACTGGAGGACAAGATCAGGCAGTCTCATCCACAATTGTTCGACGAATTTCGAGGACGAAATTCAGGTAAGTGGGAGAGAATTGTAACATCCTAAATCTTGACTTTAAGTAAATTAAATACTAAAAACCTTAGAAAAATTGGAAAAGTGATTTAATGAATTTTGCCAGATATGTGGGTGGTGATTATAGGTCCTAGGAGTTGTATAGGAGGTATATATGGCCTTGGGCAAGGTCAAATAAGCGAGATCGGGAGTAAAATCGGCATTTTAGGTGTTAGAAATCAACCGAAAAGAGAAAATTAGAAATTCATTATAGGAAGCTAAGAAAATAAATTCCACCGTTGGATGTGAAGTTTATGGGGTAAAGAAGCATGTCTAAAAATTTGGACTCGATCCGACGGTCGACGAAAAGTTACGGCGAATCGAAGGTTGGAAACCCTGAAACTCGCCCAAGCGCATGAGTCACTCGCCCCGGCGAGTCACTATTCATTTGGCGCACCATTCAGTGAGATTCCCGCCCAGGCCAGCCCACCATTCGCCCAGGCGGGCGCAACACCAACCCAGCCGCACCAGTTTGCTCCTTGGCGCACCAAAACTCGCACCAGCCGCACCACTTTCATTTCTGACCGTGTGAGTCATGCACCAGCTTGGAGCTGGTGCATTTTTCTCGCCCAGGCGAGGGAATGGCTCGCCCAAGCGAGCTGATGCGCACACCAGCCGCACCAGAAATTCTGTTGGCGCGCTAGAGCCCCCACCAGCACGCACCAGGTGCACCAGCAGCACCAGTTGGTGCCAAGACTCGCCCAAGCGAGTAATGGGCTCGCCCAAGCGAGCGTCGCGCACCAGATCAGATCTGGTGCGTCCAAATTGAAACTTGGAGGCAAAGCATGGCCTCATGGCCACACGATTTTCCCATCACCCTAGGCTGATCAAGAGGCACTAAAAATACACCATTTCACCACCTTTCAACTCCAAAACAACTCACCACCTTCATCCATTTTCTCTCAACATCAAGAACACCTCCACCACCAAATCCATCAAACACCTTTGATTCTTGGGCACCTCAACCCAAAATCAACCAAAGCTCATCAAGTTGCATCATGGGTGTTGATTAAAGCTTCATTCCTTTCTCCTCCTTGGCTCACGAATTGCACCACCTTCCTTTCTCCTTGGCTTTTCAATTTTCCATTATTAATTTGAGGTAATCTAGCTTTACATCATGATATTGTGTCCTTTCCATTTCAACTCCTCTTAGTTCATGGATTTTGTTCTAAAACCCTAGGGGTTCTTGCACCATGATCATGTAGGAATTGAGTTTCATGCCTTCCAACTCCAACCAAGGCAAGGATAAGGATAGTTCTTCTTGTGCTCTCACAAATAGGGTGGTATATCATCATTTCATCATTTCCTTGTTGAGGTGGCAAGCTAGACTTAGAAAGTTCAAGTTCCCAAGATTTTGAGCTAGGGCTCACTAAGGTTCTATTTTCTCTTTACAAATTTAAGGTAAGGAGTGGGTATAGTGAGTATTACCTTACTCTGGGGTTGAGTTTACATTATGTATATAATGGGTGCTAAGAATTTTGTGTTAGTTTAGGTTGATATAATATAGAATAATTATCAGAATATAATTTATGACTTAGGGAATTTATATTGATGTTGATGTGTTTAATTTTGATATTTGATAATTGATGATGATTTGAATGCTATGTTATTAGATGAATTGGGAAATGATGTGGTTTAGAATTCAAGGCAAAGAATGTCACTAATGAATAAAGTAAATAATAATGGAAAGTGTAGTTGAATTGAGGATCGGTGCATTGATAGACTAGGTGCCCCTGCCGGGTGTACCAAAGTCCTAAGGGCCAAGTGCTCATCCAGGCTAAAATCCCATTAGGTACAAATTTCCCGTTAGGCATCAATGCACCAAGACTCAATTCACTGCCGGACTAAAAGATTTAAAATGTGTTGAGAATGTGAAAGGTGAATGAATTCAAATCACTAAATGTAATTGAATTGTGGAAATTTTATAATAGCATAGCCTAACAGGTGAAGCCTTTTGGGTATAAAAGTCCTGGTTGAGCGAGAGACCCTTGGGTGTGCCAAAGTCCTGGCAGGAGCGTTAAATTCCTAGTGATGCAAACCGGTTGTAACCGGGAGTGTTGTCCAGACGTGGTAAGACGTTATCGCGTTGTGGGTGCGAACGCAATAAAGTCGTGACTGGAATACACTGAATGAGAAATGTGATTTATGAATGATGAAATGAGAATAATGGACATTATGAGATTAATGCATATAAATGATGAGATGAAATTGACTTGAGAAAACTAATGAATATTTGAGAATGAATTGTGATACATTGCTTATTATGATGTTGTGGATGAATTGTTATATGTGTATGGCTTAGTGTTGCATTATGTCTTATTTGGAAACTGCCTCCCCATTTTATGTGTAATACTCACTCCTTACTATCACCACAGGTACCGAGGAAGAGTTTGCACAAGATCAGGCCGAGCAGGAGTACTCTCCCTCACAGGGAGAGTAGGTCACCTATTACTATGTAGGACATGGAAATGTCCTGGGCCTAGTGAATCGATGTGAATCATTTTTGTTGTATATAGAATGTAAATAGCTTTTTGGGGGCCCAGGACGACTCCTTTTGGGAAAGGGGTCTATTTTGGGGAAAAACTGTTTTCCTAACTTGTTTATATCTCTGCTAACTCTGATGCTGATACTATGATGTCTTAAACTTGATTCTGATGCGTGCACGAAGATGCACTTGCTGGTATATATATGTGAATAGCCCTGCAGGCTTTGCTATTTGAAAATGTGTTGTTTACCAGGTTGCAGGTAACAGAAATTTTGGAAAAGTCCAATAAACAAACGAAACTCCGTCCGTTTGACGGAAGATTTTCATATGAATTAAAAGTAATTAAGAGTTTTTCCTAATCAATTCATGAGTCGAAAAAGGAATTTTCAAGTTGCTATTTTTAATTAAGGGTATAAAAAGGGTAAATAAACTTAGGTGTTACACTAGGTGTTACAAGAGAAATGAGTAGAATAGGTGTGAGAGAGAAGGATAGAGAGGATAGGAGAGAAAATTAGAGACTTGGGGTAAAGTGTAGAGAGTAAGATTTTGGTGTAAATAGGTAAGTGGCGAAATAGATTAGGTAAGGACATGTGTCAGAAGGTGCTAATAATCGGAGACGATTGTGTTTGTAGTGAATAGGTGTTTGGGTGTGATTATGATTGTATTATTTGACTAATTGCTAAATGTTTATGACTTGGCTCATATTATGCTTTACTAGTTGCGCATTCTCACCCTTACAACCACCACATGTACAGGTACAGGTCAGGAGCATAGCTGTTATTTGGGTCGAGCAGGAGCACACTTCCCGTGCCACGGGAAGTGTGAGTAATTTATTTTTATTTTTTTGTTGAGTCGTACCGGGCCATATTATGGATTACTATGTATTTTTAAGAATTTATTAATAAATGTATTTTAAATCTCAGTTGTATATTTGGTGGCCCGGGCTCTTTATTTGGTTCCTCGTAAATCTAAGTATTTTCATCTTAGTATTTTATCCCTGGATATTGGGAGAAGAATTAAATTATATAGGTATATTTATCCTGGATGTCTGGTTATTGTTGGTACTGTTTTGAACAGGTTACAGGTCAAAGATAATTCTTGGGAATGTCCATAAAACAGAGGAAACTCTGTCCAATTTTTCGGAAAAATTATAATAAGTATTTTAATTAAAAAGAAATTTTCAAATCCATATTTCAAAATAGGTAAAACAAAATAGGTTGTTACAGTGGTGGTTACTGAGATTGTTGTTGTTGTCGTTGCTGCATAGACTCCAACACAACGGTAATTCTCTCTAGCATTACGTTAGTATGATTTTAGTTTCTAGTCGTCATAATAGACCTGTACTATGGGCTTATGGTCACATATGATGGACTAAAGAAACATTCATCACACAACCTATACTAAGGCTATGACAATAGCTTCAAACAATGCATTCAATTTGTATCTATTGCTCAATTTGAGTAAGATACTAACATTCAAAAACAATAGATATACCCTATGGATACCTGCTTGATGTTGATGACTACCCTTCTGGAAATACTTCAGCTACTACAGGATCTGACTTTTGCTCTGATACCACTCAGTGTGACACCCTCAATATAATACTAGTAATTAGAGTAATAAATTAACTATTACTCGAATAGATATGGACTTGTTTAAAGATAGAAAATATAAGGTTAAATATTTCCTTTTTATTTTCTAAAGAAGCAGGTGCACAAACTAAAATATGGGATCTTTGGAGATTAGATTTCGTATCACTTAAAATATTGAATTCGGCATTTTATTTAACAAGGAACTCATTTCACAACTTAGATAGCATCTATTTTTTAATAATGCAATTTACGTAATAAAAACTTTAGTGATTCCATCCATTATTTCATTTTGCGGAACTGATACCATTTTCAAATATCGTAGCCGAACTCGTTGAAAACCATTATCAGAGTAAATGGAAATAGTAAGACTATGTAACAAGTTGTATTATAAACATAAGTTTTATATATATAAGAGTCATGAGATACATAGTCCACAAGTAAAAGTCTCCAACCCCAGAACAAGTCCATAAGACTATATACATATATATAACATCAAAATAGATCATCACTCCAGAGTTCTCAAAAGCTATATATACAATATCTACATATCAAAAAAATAAAGACTCTAAAGCTGATCATAAAACATAAGCAGCAGTAGTAGTAGAAGAAGTCTCCCAGTAGCAGCAGCAGTCAACGTCAACCATTAGCAATATCTCCTCCACAACAGCAATCACACCGGATCCCTGATCCACATCATCTACCCTATGCACATACCTAAGGATCGTCATCCCTCCACTGACTCCCGGTAGAATGCACGACAGGCTTGCCTCTGCTCTCGTCCTCGACAGGATCCTCCTCAATCTCATTCGAAGGAGTAGGTACCCTACCACAGGGTACAGGGTCTGGTGAAGGCGCGACCCTAACAGGACTCCTCGGAACAGATGGGGGGGTCTCCTCTCGAACGACTCTAGAAGTAAAAGGGTGTGAGCGGGTAGGTCGGAATCGAAAACTGTGATATGAGCGAGCTGGTCGAGTGGGACGTGGTCCATGGTAAGTATAAAAGGGAGGTACATGCATAGTGTATATGATGGGAATCGTAAACCTACGAGGACGGAACCGAATCAATGGATTAGGGTGATAGAAGGTAGTCTCTACCTCGCCCTCATACACCGCTCGGTGATCCTCGTAGATCCATATGCCACTAGGAAGTGGCCGGATCTCGATGCAAGCGATGTAACTTGACATCACCTAAGAGGGCACAAGGATAAGCAATTCTACACACATAATAAATAGAGCATAAATAAATGCACAATATAAATATGAATGTATATAGCAAATAATCAACAATCACAGTTAGCACTTAGCAAATATTTGATGCAAGTACAATGCTCATACTTATTTTCATTTATCAACTTTAGATTAGATGAGCGGCATGATGTATGAGTCTAGCTCTCAATCCTAACTCCATCAATCTATGAAACTCTCTGATGTCCATCCTTTACTTCATATCAGCACTGAATAGTGCGTTGTACTCCTAGGTGTACAACATTCGTACATTCACCCTAGAATGTACACGACAAGCTTGGAAATGATACATAACGTGCTCCTCGAGAAACGTCCCGTTGTCTTAACGGAATAATCATATCAATAGCATATTACTCTCGCTGACCACATCGTCCACCATAATGTGTCATCAAGCAAGCCGTCAATTGGCACTCTCAGAGGCCCTCCTCATGTTATCATAACATGAAAAACGATCTAACACCCGAACTCCAAGATGAATGCAATTTCTTGACTTAAAAGAATTGATTGGTATATCTCAATTATTCACATTATTAATCCAATAATTTCATACCATCATCAATCAATTACTTTTAAGTCCCAGATCAGTTGGATTATTATCACTTAGGTATTAACAAAATGATTCAGAATTAAAAATGGCATTAGTCTTTTTCATAAGACTCGAGTCTTTTTCATAAGACTCGAGTAGTTCTTCAGTCTTTCCAGTTTACTCGAGTAGTTTACGAGTTACTCGAGTCGTTCATACCTTTTCGGAAAAGTCAAGTTTCAAATTTTTTTGGAAATACTCGAGTAGTTCATGAAATACTCGAGTCGTTCATCAACCCAGAAGACTCGAATGGTTCATGCATTACTCGAGTGGTTCATCAAAGTAATACTCTTGCTGCATCAGTCAATACTTGAGTCCTGGACCTGATACTCGAGTGAGTCTCAAGCCAAGTACTCGAGTCTTGACAGACAGCACAGACTGAAAATTTGGTTCTAACATACCACTTTCAATTCTAATCATTTCCAATCAAATCCAATGATCAACAGAGTTCATATAACATATAATGAACATGTTCAAGTACTTAAAACACATCAAATTACAGAAATTGCAGAGATTCAAAGGATTGTGCATAAACTTGTAAAATTCACAACTCAACATATCAAATTGCAAGATACTCGGTAAACTTGTGATTTTAAGTTCAAAATAGCATGCATGCATCATATGAAACTTGCTCAAAACAACTTCAAAGCACAGGTTGGTCTCCATACCAATTTCCCTATTCAAACTAAGCCCTTAGAGCCTCTTGGTGGCTCTCTAATCAAATTCATGCAATTTAAACTCTACCTAGTGAATAGAAAGCTTTCCCCTTACCTCTCAGACGTGACTCAACAGAAATTTTGGAAAGAAATACTCCACAACACCAAAAACTACTTCAACCACCAACATGCCGAACAGTGTGAGCAGAGGTCCAAAATCAGAGTTTTTGAATGGGTTAACATTCAAGAGAATTAGGGGTTTTGGTTAGAATACATTCTCTGCAACATAAGCTAGGATTTAAATTGAATTTGGAGTGGATTGGACACAAGAGCTTACCAAAATTGAAGATCAAAGTAAGCTCTAGAAACTGTTGACAACAAACGAACTCCCACTTCCAAGCTTCGAATCTTCCAACACACAGACCCTCGGCTCACAATTTTGGTGTCTATACAATGCTCGTGATGTGAGCTTTGTATTGGTGTATGATTTGTAACTCAACTCTAAACAGAGAGGGAGAATCGAACGATCGAACTTGAGAACCCTAATGCATGCACTCCTTCACAAATTGCCAAAATGCCTCTCAACAAGGTTTCAATCGGCTTTTATAGACCACTAACGAGTTCATGCAAGTCGACACAGTAGCTGTGGACGTGTTATGGTGGTGTTTTCGTGTCAAACGACGAGAATCGTTGGTGGTGACTCACCAAAACGCACTAACTCGTGCAACACTGACCAGAATACTCGAGTCTTCTCAGCAGTACTCGAGTATTTTGGTCAGTTTTTGAAAAATATTTATTTTATTTTCTTTCCCTCCAAACCTTTCCTAAAATTACTTCTAGGTCCCAAAACAGGGACCAATGTGCAAAACACTTATTTTCACATAAATATAATTATCAAATCACATTCATAAATTTACTAACAACATATACATAGATTTTAATCAAAGATTAAAATAGAAATAATTAATTATAAATAAAAATTATAATTAACATTTCATTAATCAGGGATTAAAATTTTGGGGTGTTACAAAAGAAATGTGGGGTACAACAAGAAGGCGAATCATGAAAATAGCATGCTTGAACAGCGAGCAGATTCAGTTCACACTTGTCGTTGCGATCTTAAAATAAAGCTATGTATTCCTGACCTTTTTATTTTTAGCATATTAATCTCGTTTGCATGCTAGCATGTTTGAAGTTTATTACAACAAATAATTGGCACATAAAGTTAGGTTGTGCATCTTCATGTTTTTAAACTTAAAGAAAATACATAAGAGGGGAAGAATAATAAGCATGTTATTTCTATGCAAGATGGACTGTTATTTAAAAAAATGTGATTTTTTGCACTAGAATCTTTACTATTCATTAATTTCGTGATATTTGTCACTCTTTTGAAAATTCGCCTTCATGACTAAGAATGCCTTTTCTTGTTACTCATGTATAAATTATGTTTGTTACATGTTGATTTATAATATGATCATCGAAAAAACATTAAAGAGCTATATGCTTATAAATAGAAGTATCAACGAGCTAAATGCTACTTAAGGCATGATAGAAAAATGCCTACAAAAGAGCTAGATGCTTATGACTTAAAGCATTAGAAAGCAAAATGCAACAAAAGCCATGAAGATAAAAGAAACACAAACGTTAGAGATCTAGGCGTCGATGGCCAAAGACACCAAATAGTTAAATGTCAAAGGGTACTGAAAACTAAAGTGTTAAATCTAGGTGTTTATTACCAAAAATAGTAGACTTCTAAAAACAATAACCGAATAAAGTAATACAAAATAATAAGCGCTTATGACCAAGAGTACCAAAACCTTTTCTTTTGCGAAGGATATGTACTTTTGAAAAGAACTATCGATGCATTTTGCAAAGAACGACGTCAAGAGAAATCAGTTACAAAAATATATGTGCTTATGAGCAAAAGCATCATAGATATAAATGATACAAAAGGAATGCATTAAAAAAAAGGCCTAAGCATTGGAGACCTATATGTTTATGACTAAAAGCATTAGAGAGCTAAATGCTACAACATGCATAAAAAAGAAAGCCTTAGAATTAGAGAGCTAGAAGCTTATGATTAAAAACATCAGAGAGCTAAATGCTATCAAAGGCAAAAGAAAAGAGATAATTGAGATGAACCAATTGCATGTTCTTAATGTTATTTGATACCATTACTTAATTCTTGCATGGTTCAGAAAATAATTTGCCATGTTATTAGGTCATGAATGGTAGCAATTCCCAACTAAAATATTTCAATTTTTATTACATGATAACGCATGATTCAAATAATATTTCTTTATTTGAATGAATAATGCATGAGCCAAACAATAATGCTTGACTATGCATATTGTTGCATGATATAATCAGAAGAAAAGAAATAGACTGAACAAAAGCTTTCTGGAGAATTCTGTAACATCCCGAATTTTAATTCCAAGAGTAATTAGAATAATAATAAGATGAGAGAAATGATATTCATGTTCAACAATAGTTAAGGTAATGGAGTAGGACCACTTAGAATGTTATGAAGAAGTTAGAAAGCCTCAGTAATGGATAAGAGGTTGAAAGATGAGGAAAACGAGTGTTAGAGCCTGCATTTTTGGTGTTTTAAATACGCTATACTAGGAAATTCAAAATAAAAGATTTACAACTCTAAACGAAAATTCCACCATTAGATATGAAGATAAGGTTTTTAGGAGGTTGGCCCTCTTATTTGTGCAAGATCCGACGGTTAACGAAGAAGATATGGCGATTTGAAAGCAAAAAGAAAATAGGAAGAAAATAGAAGAAAAATAGAAAAGCCAATTAGCAGTGGCTAGTGGATTAGTTGGCCAAAATGTCAAAAATAACAAGTTCAAATTGTAAAATTTCATAGACTAATCGATTAGTGAGTCCACTATCCACTAATCGATTAGTTCATCCTAGATCTGAAAAAATGAAAGAGCGTAGAGCACACGAATTGCTCCACACTTCACCCCTAAGCTAGAAACACAAACTGCCATCACAATCCAAGATTCCATAGCCAAGTTTTAAGCTTTTTCCACCTCCATACCATGACCAAGCTTTATCTTTTCTTCTTCTCCTTCAAGTTCTATGAGCACCCTTCATCATCTTCAATCTCCACCAACTCTCAAGCTCTAAGAACATCAAAAACACCACTCATCATCAACTCATATCATCCCTCATCATCCTCATCATAATCTCCACCATCAACCTCAAATTTAGATCAAAATCTAAGACACACCATCATCACCCAACATAACCCAATCACAACCACCACCCCCCACACCACACGAATTCACCCCCCACCACCACACATCTTGGGGCTTCTCCCTCTAAGCTCCATAACAATGGAACCCACTACTCTCTCTTGCCTTCATACACTCAAAATCAAGATGAGAGGTGGAGAGCTAAGGTTAGGAGGCTCAAGCACTTAAGGGGTCACACGAACAAGATGAGATCTTAGGATTTTGAGGTTCTCCATCTCTATACCTTCATTGAGGTAAGAAGGTAGCCTTACCTTGATTTAGGGCGTGATCTCTAGGTTGTTTATAGGGGTGGCTAAGAATAGAAAAGATTAGATGTAAGAATAAACAATAGGGTAGCTGATGTAAAAATTAAAGTAAGTAGGAATTAAAGAAAAAGAACCCATTTTTGTATGTTTATAATTATGTGATACGATGATGGTTGTGATGTGTGCATTGCTTGCGTAAGCCGCACGATTTAATGGCGTGTGCAGCAGTAAGACGCCCTGGTGTGGGAGCGCAGTGGTGGGTTCGCAGTACCTTTATAGATTATTAGTACTTGGATTTCAGGCCATGTAAGTACGCCCTGGTGGGGTGCATTGGTTGCGTATGCTGCACGATTTAATGGCGTGCGCCGCAGTAAGACGCCTCGGTGTGGGAGTGCAGTGGTGGGTTCGCATTACTCGATACACTTCGCGGATGCCAGGCCAAGTAAGTACGCCCTAGTGGGGAGCATTGGTTGCGTAAGCCGCACGATTTAATGGCGTGTGCAACGGTAAGACGCCCCGGTGTGGGAGCGTAGTGGTGGGTTCGCAAAGCCGTTAAAAAGAAAAGAAAAGAAAATGAAAAAGTAAAAGAAAGAGGAAAGAAAAAGAGATGAATATGCGAGTGAAAAGGAAAAGAGTTAACAAGAAAAAGAAAAGAAAGAAAAGCAATGAAAAATTAAAAGAAAAGAGAAAAGAATGAAAACAAAAATAACAGTGATATAATGAAAAGAGAATTAATAATGAAAAGAAAAATAAGAATAAGCAAAAAGGAAAGGAGAATGAAGTATTGAAATCTAAATAAGATAAATCAGGTATAAGAAAAGAATGATTAAGTGTTAATAACAAAAATTAAATGTGACTGAATAAATATAAAAATGGTTGTGATTGTTGTGTGTGAATATTTATGCTTAGGCTTAGTTACTACTATGACTTCTTAGAAATCATTTCCTAAGTTATGTGTAATGCTACCCTTCTTGCTATTTTTATTACGGGTTCAGAAGGAGCATGCACAAGTCTTGGCCGAGCAGGAGCACGCTCCACTTCGTGGAGTGTGATTAGTTAGCAGAGTGACCATATGATGGTAATGGGTTTTGTTTTGGAATTTTGAGTATTTACAACATTTTCGGGAAAACCAAACCATTCCTATATCTTTTAAATATTTTAGAAAATTATGTAACTAATTTCTCCTGTTATTTTTGGCCCTGCTGGCTCATTGTTGACCTTTATAAAAACTGACCATACAGGTTTGAAGGGAAAACTAATATTTTGGGAAATCCATAAAAGAGAGGAAACTCTGTCCGTTTTCACGGAGATTTTTATAATTAATTAAGTTTTAAATCTAAATTTTTCAAGTAGCAAATTTTAATTTGGGGTAATTAGTATACTAATTAAGGTAGGGTGTTACATTTTGGTATCAGAGTAGTTTCCCTCGGCCTTGGAGTGTGGACTCACTACTCCAATGGTTACTCACCAAGCGAGTAACCGATAAGTATAGTTAAGAGTCTAGGTCGATAAATAGGATGCATATGAACTTGGTTATTTGTCCAATATTTAACTGGCTATCTCTCCATGACTAAGCGGTATGACTGGGAGACGTGCTGGAAATGACAGGATCGCTGCCATCCTGGAAGATCTAGCTCAGATGAATCAGAACCAGGCGCAGAATATAGCAACAGCAGCACTGAACCCTCAACCACCAGCTCCAGCAGTGATTGATTGGTTGACGCGATTCCAAAAGAACGAACCACCCATGTTTGAGGGCGAGTACAATCCTGATGGAGCCCAACAATGGCTCCAAGAGATTGAAAAGATCCTGCGCACTATGGCGCCACCTGTAACACCCCAAATTTATAATCCCTGATTAATAAAAGTTTAATTATAAAGTTTATTTATTATTAAATACTTTTATTTTAATCCTTGATTAAAAGTTGTTTATTATGCATGTGTTTGATAAGAGAAAATATGTAGAAATGATTAGAAAATTATTTATTATGTGAAAATAGGGTTTTTGCATATTAGTCCCTATTTTAGGACCTAGAAGTAATATTAGGAAGGTTTTTGAGGGAAAAGAAAAGAAAATAATTATTTTTCAAAAATTGGCCAAAAGACTCGAGTATTCTGGACAGCAGTGCACGAGTTAGTGCGTTTATATGAGTCACCACCGTGTTACCACCGTTTTGACACGAGTTCAGCCAAGCAACACCTCCTAGACCACGCGTCGACCTACATGTACCCTTGATCCTGCTATATAAACCCAAGATTGCGTTGAATCAAACTTATTTGGCCAAAATCTTCAAGTTTTGCTCTGTTTTGGTTGGGTTAGGGTTCTTGACTTTGATCATTCGATTCTCCTCAGTCCTTAAGAGTTGATACACAAATTATACACCATTGTGAAGCTCACATCCAGGGCTTCACAAAGACACCAAAATTGTGAGTTAAGAGTGTGTGTGTGTGTGTGAGAAGAACTGAGCCTCGAATGTCAGCTCTTCAACTCTGCAGAAAATAGAGTCTGAGGTCTGGAGCTTACTTTGGTCTTCGATTTTGGTAAGCTCATGCACCCATTGAGTCTCAAATTTGTTTCTTTCGTTAGTATGTATTGCAGAGAGTTTACAGAAACTAATTTCCCCAATTTTCTTTGCCATTTCAGATGTCAACCAATTCAATTTTGGTGCTCTGCTCAAAATGGTTTGCATGTGTTACTCCTTAAGGGTTTGAGAGTTCTGGAGCCAATATTTCCAAAGTTTCTGTTGATTCACGTTTGTGAGGTAAGGGGAAAGCTTAATATACACTAGATTGAGTTTAAAGTGCATGATTTTAATTAGAGAGCTATCGAGAGGCCCTAAGGGCTTAGTTTGAATAGGGAATTTGGTTTGGAGGCCAATCCATGCTCTAAAACTAATTTGAGCAAGTCATAATTGATGCATGCAAACTATTTGGAACCTGAAAATGTGAGTTTGTTGAGTATTATGTGTTTTGGTATGTTGAGTTGTTAATGTTCCAAGTTTTATGCATAATTTGATGAATCTATGCAATCTCTGTAATTTGATGTGTTCTAAGTGTTTGAACATGTTTAATATATGTTATATGAACTCTATTGATCATTGGTTTGAGTTAAAATTGGTTAAAATCGAAAATGGTATGTTAAAACTAAACTTTAGTGTTTCTATTGTCATGAAAGACTCGAGTATTTGAGAAAAGACTCGAGTATTTCCTGATGCAAAATCACCAGATTTCAGTCCAATACCCGAGTAATGGATTACTCAAGGAAAGTAATCGATTACTTATGCTTATTTTCATAAAAATGATTTTCTAAAGCAGAGTATGTAATCATAGGTTTTCATAAGTAATTTTCACTTAAAACATTTTTTACAAAAGTTCTTTTCTTCTCCTTAAATTGAAAAACTAATTTTGGCCATTAGACACTTGTAATAAAAAACTTCATTACCTTACAATTTTCCTATGGGCAAAGCTATACTAAACTTGGAACTTGAGAGCTTGAGCCTTGAGCTTGAAACTTGATGCTTGAAACTTGGAATCTGTTTTTTATCATCAAAACTATCTTCTAGAATTCATCTACCATAACTCTTTACGTCCTTTAGGGCAAGCTTGACTTCCAACACTCCCCCTTTTCGATGATGACAAACCCTTTTCTGAGTTTCTGCATCACGGGCGTTAAGCAAGCAAGTATAGCACAATATAATCCAATAGTAACATACCCAACTAGGAAATTTAAATGAAATAACAGGGAATAAAATATTCAAATGATAAACTCCCCCTGCAGAGATGGTTTCACAAAATTCAGAATTATCTTAACCATCATCTCAGAATTCTTCTCCCCCTTTTGTCAACATCAAAATGGAGGGAAGACTTAGGCTGTAATAAGGTTCTTCTCCCCCTTTGTACTATACTCCCCCTGAAACAATGAATAGATACATTAATAATAACAAGGGAATACACATAGATAGTTTTCTCCCCCTATTTGACATTAGCAAAAGTAAGTATGGGATACAAAAGAATTTCTTCCCAATACACAATAAAAAGCTGTATGATGTCAAAATGAAGAAGCAAAACATGTTTTCAATGCAAATATTCAAATAATATTTTTCTCTCCCTTTCTAAAAGGTTTTTCCAAAATAAGCATAACATAAAGGGAGATGAAAAATGAATCATAAAAATATGTGAATGCTTACTATCATCAAAGCTTTAAAATCTTATATGCCATGACAATAATAAGATAGTGATATATCTTGTAGCATATATCATGTCATGTAGCACAAAATGTCATTTCGTATATATCAAGAGTACAAGTATCACAAGATAAAAAATAATATAGTGATACTTATCGAGATGACGCTTTCCATGTATGTAGCATATTCCATTTGTGGAGTTTCTTACTTTGATGGAGTATCATTACGTATTTTGAAGTGAACTCCACTTGGATCAAAGATTCTTCATTTCTTTTGCCTATTCCATTCCATCTCAATGCATCATCTTGATATTGATGTATCACCTTCAAGTGCTTGAATATTGCCAAGTTCTCTTTTTATTTGGATCTAATCAACATAAATTTTGAGAGAACATTGCATGTTTGATACTTATAGCAATACCTGCAAGACTAATTAACAATGTTTCTCTTGGTATCCAACATAATTGGATCCTTAGGAATTAGTAACCCATGAATATATACCATCATTGTACTAGAAGATAAGACATGAATGACATCATATTCAGATGCATGAAATACAATGATAGTAACATGCTCATAAGAGGTATACAATGAACATGTAATACATGTAGTCACATAGATATAGCTCAAGAGATATGAGTATGCTGAAAATAATAGATTTTCCTTCAAAAAATGGATGCACAAATATAGCACAGAAGGAATAAATCATTAAAAAAAATTCCAGCATTCAGATAAACATAACACATATTGAGCACATATAAGACATGATAAGAATAGATTATTCAATTTAACATAATTGTCATGTTGAGCACATATCACAAAAACAAGTATCACATAATAATAAAAAATTTAGGAGCAGTGATACTTATCGTAGGTGACCCTTTCTCAAGTAGTAGGAATTGATTGCTTTGTAGTTCCTTTCATTTGAAGATTCATCAATTATCATTTTGAAGGGGCTCTCCTCTTGTTAAATGTATTATGCATCACCTTTAAGCTACTTGAGTGGAGTCATGTCATCCTTTGACATCTTTTCCTTTATGTCCAATAGTGAATGAATCCTATCCTTAGGAAGAGGTAGCATAACTAGCACTTTTTACATCACCTACAATACAACTTGAGAGCATTTCTTTTGGTAGCCAAAAAGAATTGGATCCTTATAGATTAGTAGCACAAGCATAAATAGGCATTTTGACTTTTTAAATATTGAAGCACATGAAGGACAACAAAGTCAAATGCACTAAAAAAAATATGCTCATGTACACAAATGCATGTCCTTATATCAATATATATCTCTAATATGCCATGACATAACATCAACACATAAAGAGTGTATTCACGCGATAAAGAGAGTTTTAAAAAATATTTCAATACACGTGATACAACTCACTATGTGTTGAAAAATAATGCAATGCACAAAAAAAATATAATCATGTGCTTAAAAAGATTTTCAAATAAAGCAAGGAACACATGATTTATTTTATCCAAGGAGTGATCATGATAAATAAAAGATTTTAAAAAATATTTCAGCACTCATGATACACCTTGGTATGTGAAAAAGATAGAGTAGTCCAGGTATACCTTTGTGTAGTTGTTGTTATAGTAGGAATGAGAACTTGATACCTTGGACTTGTTGATCAAGGAGGCGTTTTTCCTTACCCATTGCTTCTTGCTTGAGGTCCTAGACAATTTCATTTCACTTTTATGCATGTGAGAAGCTTTGGTTGTAGGTACTTTTCTCCTTTGACCAATCCATTTATTTCTTGGCCTTTTAGACATCACCCTTCATAGTTTCTCCTTTTCTTTACCACTTGGTTCATCCTTTTGAATAATTTTATGCACATTTGGAACACTAGAAGAACCTTTTGGTACCCATTTCATCTTGGGTCCTTTGGGGTTAATCTTGAGTTCCTTAGGAATCTTTGGAACCCATTGCAAATTATTTCTCATGTTATAATTTTTCCGATAAAAGCACAAATGAGAAATATGTCCTAAACAACCACAATAATTACATGTAATGGGTTTAGATGATGATTTGACTTTTTCAAAATGATTTTCATGAAACTTGGAATTTTTGACTTCACATTGAAAAACATTATTGTCAATGACTTTACTTGAATTTTGGATATCCACGTTATTTTCAATTTCATCAAGTAAAGAATTTGAACAACTAGATTTTTCAATGTTATTATAATCAAAAAGTGCATCCTCAACTTGTTTTTCAATATCTAAGCAATTTTCAAAAATGGTTGAGGAGTTGTTTTCTAAAGACATCTCTTTATCAAAAATATCTCCATTTTTCAAAATATCAATTTCATTTTCAATTAGAGATAATTTTTGTAAAGAGTCCAAGTTTTTATTTTCTAAAGATATCAAATCATCATTCAAATCATTATATGCAATTTGTAGTTTATTAGAACAAGGACTATTTTTGTAGTGGACCAGACCTACGAGCCGACCACGTGCCAGTTAGGGATCAGACGCTTATAAGGCTCTGCCGACCTGGAAGCTCACTCACCGACATCACTCATCTCGGCCACCATGTACCGAGGATCTCACCTTATCTGTCTCAAACCGAGTTGGTGCCTCCAAGTAGCCGAGCACCGAGGCCCTGACAGCCCCTATGACTCAACGGATAAGCACAAGCTCTCTAGTACAAGATAAGGATAAATGAATCATCCCACTTATCCTCTAAGAGCCACGTCAACCCTACTGGGCCAAACAGGCCCAAAAGGCACTACCGCACCTCTCCTCCTATAAATACACCCCTTACACAAGGGCTAAGGTATGTTCTCTCTAACCTAAGAACTACATGTGGCTTGATTCCCTTTTCACTTGGGATACGTAGGACCGGGGTCACCCTCGTCAGCTACAACAACCCCCAAACACATCATGGTGTCTCCTTAGTTTCGGAACACTACATTGGCGTCGTCTGTGGGAATCGATAAACTTCGATTCCTAACCACCGTAAAAGGAAAAATAAAAATAAAAAAAAAGAAGAAGGAGAGAAAGAAGGCTGGATCATGGACGTCGCCACAATGGTTACGCAAGGCCTCCCCATCTGCGACGCTGCCGTTATCGCCGCTGTGCTCCCTTGTCACTTGTTGGTGTCGTTCCTCCTCTACCCTTCTTCTGGCACCACCGCGAAGATCAACAAACCCAGCACTGGAGCTAGCGCTACCCCGGTCTGCTGCACCACCAAAGCAGCCTTGGAGATCATCATCTCCCTTCACGAATCTGAATCTGCTTCTTCTTATCTTCCTCATTCACTCAACAAACATTAGTCTCTCTCTCACTCTCCTTCGCGCCGTCGCCATCAAAGCTTCTGACGTCGGCTCGCTGCTCCTTCTTCGTCTAGATCCATCAAAATACCATCCCCATGTAGCGCGACATGAGAAGCAGAAGCTTTCACACCGTCATCCTCCATCGACGAAGTTACTGCTACCTTAAGGAAAGGAGAGGAGCGCCACCTTCATTATCGACACGCCGATAATCGTGAAAGAATGGGCGAGCCATACCATCATCGAAGGAACCGCCGCCGCATCGACAGCTCCCAACGCTGCTCAAACTCGCGGTGGTTCTTCTCTCTCCCAGTTCTCGCCGTCCCCGACGACACCCTCATCACCATCGCTTCCATCACGATGGCGGTTCTTCTCGCTGCCTCCCATGGCGGTCTCTGGTCCCGGTTCAGCGCCACCCCTGCAACATAGCAGCATCAACACTGTGCAGCACTGCTGCTGCGTTAGGGTTCCAAAAAAAAAGGGCCAACAGGCCCAAATTAAAAAAAAAAAAAGAAAACAACAACAATAACAAAAGCTCCACAATCAGGGAAGTGACATCTTTTTCATATCACTCATAACTACTACAATTATATATAATATTAAATTATTGTTGATTTTATATTTTATTGACTCACATGACTATTATTTAGCGGCAAAAATAATTTATACTTTTGCTATTTAGTTTGATTACATATCGTTTATTATTTATTATTTAATGGTTATAAATTGTCAACCTTGAACGACAATAACTAATTAATTATTATTTTCATACATACATACGAGGTACATGTATGATAGCCCGAGCCACTCAGTAAACGGTCTAAATGGCCCAACCTATTCGGGCTTATTTGATACGGGCTAAACAGATCCGAATTAATTTAAAGAAAATGACGGTCAGGCCATCGATGCTCAACAGAAGCTCATTTGAAAAAGATTGACCGACGTTCCTCACCTCACTGAATCAGGGAAGGAATTCTCATTCAAATATTATTCTTCTATTTATTTAGAAGCTTACGTGATTACTTTGCACACACATGCTGATATTAACTTAGCTGACGCAATATTTCTGACATGTGCTTTTAATACTTAATTCCTTATAATTTCATTACACGTCACTCACTGTTTGTTATTCTCTAATTATGATTTTTTGTATACATGCCGGTATGTGACATATTGTTAGCCAAATTTCTTTGCTGCTGAATGTCTTTAAATGTCTGTCTTTCCCGTCATGATAGGATAATAATATTTGATATACATTGCCTTTCGAATGACATTAAGCAGTTTTCGGAAATCGCGCATTGTCGTTTTCCATTCTTTAGCAATTTCATCATTTGATTTGTTGTCATTAAATACTCGGACATATTGATAAATGTCATTTATAACAATTATTGCGAGTGATATACCTAAAATCATGCACCTTTTCGTAGGCAACCTTATATACTTGTGCAGTATTTAATTGCCATTATCACATTTGTCATAAGTGATCCTTTTTAATCATGCTACTTTATACTCACTTGCCAATACTTTTCATTGTTGCTATTCAATTATCATAGATTGTCAAATTAATGACGATCACTGATTATTGTTCTTAAACATGTAATGTAAGGTTCAAGAAAGGATGGTCGGACCTATCGAAAAGGAAGGCCGAGCAGTTAGGATTCTCTCTAGAGTTGACGGGACCATCACAATCCCATGATAGAGAATAATCTAAAAGTCAAAATGATTATTGTAAAAGCATCTGAGATAATTACAAAGGTTTTGTGGCCATGGCCCAAGCAAGCATGTGCTCCTGTAACAACCCGTCACGAGGCTAGCCTAGAACGGGCGCTACACACCCACGACGGTTAAACTGTTACAAGTCATGCTATCGGGGCCTCCGCCCACAATGTGTTGGAAACCAACAAGCGGTATAACAATGTACTAGAGAGGGGTGAATAGTAGTTTGAAGCAGAGATACCGGATTTTCAAATTTAATTAAAAATGGATAAAATATACTTGCTAGTTTTATTAAAAATGCTGATTAGGTGCCGAGCAGAAACCGATTAAATAACAAATAATTGATTTCTGAGTTCGATCACACACAACCGAGTTTGCAGCGGATCACAGCAAATATACTTCAACCGAATGTGAAGTTATGCACAAAACTGATTAAATGCCGATAAAAGAGGACATAGAAAATTTTTATACTGGTTCACTCTCCACCACCGAGAGCTACGTCCAGTCCCCCCCTAAACCTTAGGGAGCTTTTACTCAAAATCAAACAATCGGTTACAATAGGATTTTCAAGAGAGCCTATCTCACTAAACCTATCCCTGTTACAGAGTGTACCAAACTCTTGACCACTACCCCAAATCAATTTGATTTTGCTACCGGTTGAAGAACCGCTTCAACTCTTTCACTGTGGAGACTTCCTTGAAACCTTCAAGGACTCCTTCTCTTCTTCAAATGAACACGAGAGCAGTAAAGTAGGTTGGCTCCAAAACACTGAACACCAGTTACTTGAGTGTGACAGTGTTGATGCAACTTGGTTTCAGACTTGAGAAAGAATTGGGAGATGGAATATATTCGAAGGTTTTTTGTTCAAACTGATTCTCTTAAAACGTCAATCATCTTCTTCTCTGAATTTCTTCTTCTTATTTATGTTGAAAGAGATGATTCCTTCAAATTCAAAATTTCGAATCCCACGAATTAGGGAGGGAAGAAATTCACCATGTGATTAATTTAAGATTGTGAGATTCCCTCTCCAACAGTCATATTCTGATTTGGTTTAAATTTGAATCAAATCTCCCATTTAATGCCAATTCCATTTTAAACAGATTCTGATGGTTAGTGGGTTACGAGTTTCAGGTTGAACAGAGCTTCTGCAACCGATGACTTGATGTGAACTGAGCTTGAAACGAGCTTGAACCGAGCTGATTTGCTTCCATAGCTTCCTTACCGACTCGCTGAGCTTGTGCTTGAACTTGATGATGCTTGCGCTGTTGTTGACCAAGTGTGAACCGAGCTTGACCTTGACCTTTGACTTCCGAGCTGTGGCCGAGCTATGCACTCTGACTTGAGTTTAACTCTGAGCTTTGGTCGAGCATGTGCATTCTGGCTTGAGTGACCTTGACATTCGAGCTTTGGCCGAGCTTTGTAATTTATCTTGAGTTTGACTCTGAGCCGAGCTCTGGCCGAGCTTTACAAACTCGCTGGAATACGAGCTTGAGATCCGAGTAAGAGCTCAGCTCTTCATTTGAGCTTGAATTGGCACTTGATATCCAAACTTTGCCAAGCTTAATAAATTATTCTTGAACTGAGACTTTTGCACTTTACTTGTCCACAGCGAAGGCCGAGCTTGACTTCGGTCGAGCTGATTATTTTAGATTTTACTTGACAGTACCAAAGGCCGAGCTGATGGTTCTACCGAGCTGATGTAACATTTTACTTTTCTGCACCGAAGGTCGAGCTGAACATCTGACACGCTGATGCTTTACTATTTTACTCGGACAGCACCGAAAGGCGAGCTTTTACTCGTCTGACTGCTTCTGGTTCAACACTAGTTCTTCCGAGAATCTTCCGAACCAAGTTTCTTACTTTGTTTTCCGAGCTGAGCTAACCTTCTGAGAATCTGGGTTGTTGTTTTCTCGATACGCAAACCGACTTCATTCACTCCATTTGTCTTCATCCACGCAATTTGTCTTCATCAAAACTAAGCATTCCATGCTGATTCTACAATCTCCCCCTTTTTGATGATGACAAATACTTGTTGTTTTGACCGAGCTGATACCTTGTTGTTTTTGACAAATGCTTGTTTGTGACCGAGCTGATACCTTGTTGATTTGACCGAGCTGAGGTCCGAGCTAAATTGTCACATATGGGAAAGTATGCTCGGCAACTCCCCCTGAATGAATGCTCGGAAAACCTGTTTCCTGAAACAACATAAACAACAACCTTTTTCCCCCTTTTGGCATGATCAAAAAGGAGCCAAGAATTAAGCACATTGCGAAAAGATTATACATGAAAAATTAAATTAAAAAAAATTTAAAAAAATCATATATTTGACTTTCTCCCTCTGAAGATAACATTTAAGATTTCTTATCTCCCCCGGAAAAGAGTTAGAGGCAATTTTATATACAGTCAATAGTCAAGCGATCCGAGCAAACAACGACTATTTAAATACTAAAAGGATTCCGAAGTTTTACAGTTTTACAAAGAACTAAGACACAGTTTCCTGGTGACTTAAAAAAATAGTAGAACTGAATATCAATTAGCTAACACTCGTTTCATCCAAAATACCTAGCTCCCTCCGAATATGATAAAATGTTTCTCTCGGCAGGGGTTTTGTAAAGACGTCGGCTAATTGATTTTCAGTGCTAACAAATTCTATAACACAATCAGCTTTTTGAACATGATCTCGTAAAAAATGGTGTCTTATTTCAATGTGTTTTGTTCGAGAGTGATACCGTAACACCCCAAAATTTTAATCCCTGATTAATGAAATGTTAATTATAAAGTTTATTATAATTAATTATTTCCATTTTTAATCTTTGATTAAAATCTATGTTTATGTTATTAGAAAATGTGTGATTGTGGTTTGGAAATTATAATTATGAATAAATATAAATATTTTTCACTTTAGTCCTTGCTTTGGGACCTAGAAGTAATTATAGGAAAGGTTTTGGAGGGAAAGAAAATAAAATAAATATTTTTAAAAAATTGACCAAAATACTCGAGTGTTTTTAAGAAGACTCGAGTATTCTGGTCAACGTAGGACGAGTTAGTGTGTTTTGGTGAGTCACCACCAACGATTCTCCACCGTTGACACGAAAACACCACCACTACACGTTCATGGTTTTCGTGTCGAGCTGCATGAACCTCTGATACCACTATAAATCCTCAGGAGTTGATCAACCCGAGCCTCATTTGCAAGTTTGGAGCTAGAATTCGAGTGTTAGGGTTCCAAGCTTCTCTTAATCGATTCTCCTTCTCTGAGTTGAATTGAGCTACAAATCATACACTGATACAAAGCTCACGTCACGAGCTTTGTATAGACACCAAAATCGTTAGTGGAGAGTTTGTGTGTTGGAAGAATTGGAGCTCGAAAGTGAAGGCTTGTGTGCTGTCAACAGTTTCTGGAGCTTACTTTGGTCATTGATTTTGGTAAGCTCACGTACTCTCTGAGTCTCAAACTTGTTCCTTTAGTTGGTTTGTGTTGCATAGAATCTAGGGAAACTAATTTCCCCAATTCTTATTGTTGTTTCATGTGCCAACCAATTCGATTTTGGTGCTCCACTCAAACTGCTCTGCATGTTGGTGCTTGAAGTGGTTCTCTGTGTTGTGGAACTTTTCTTTCAAAACTTTCTGTTGGTACACGTAAAAGAGGTAAGAGGAAAGCTTTCTATTCACTAGATAGAGTTTAAATAACATGAATTTGATTAGAGAGCCACCAAGAGGCTCAAAGGGCTTAGTTTGAATAGGGAAATTGGTTTGGAGACCAACCTGTGCTCTAAAGTTGTTGTGAGAAAGTTTTATATGTTGCATGCAAGCTATTTAGAACTTAAAAACATGAGTACTCTGTGTATTATGCAAATTGATATGTTAAGTTGTGAATTTTCTAAGTTTCATGCATAATCTTATGAATCTCTGTGAATTATGTAATTTGATGTGTTCTAAGTGCTTGAACACGTTTAATATATGTTATATTAACTCTGTTGTTCAATGGATTGGATTAGAATTGGTTAGAAATGAAAATGGCATGTTAAAACTCAATTTTCCACTGTCCTCTATCTATAAAGACTCAAGTCTTTGACTCGAGACTCGAGTGTTTCATGATGCACCAGTGCGTCTGCTGGCACCATCACTCAAGTCTCTGGTCCAAGACTTGGGTATGACTGATGCACCAATGAACTTTTCTGATGAACCACTCGAGTCTTGCATGAATTACTCGAGTCTTCTGGGTTAATGAACTACTTGAGTATATCATGAATGACTCGAGTATTTTTTGAGAAAACCTAAATCAAGAACTTTCTGGAAATTTATAATCCACTCGAGTCTTTTCATAAACTACTCGAGTCTAAGGTGAAGTTTGAAGAACTACTCGAGTCCTATGGGGAATACTCGAGTCTTTTTGAACAGAAAACATAAAAATGCCATTTTTTAATTCTGAATCGTTATGTTAATATCACGTGGTAATAATCCAAGTGATCTAAGACTTATTAGTAATTGATTGATGATGGTACGAAACTATTGAATTAATAATGGGAGATATTATTAATTGAGATATATCAATCAATTCTTTTAAGTTAAGAAATTGCATTCATCCTGGAGTTCGGGTGTTAGATCGTTTTTCATGTTTTGGTAACATGAGGAGGGCCTCTGTGACACCCTCAATATAATACTAGATATTAGAGTAATAAATAGACTATTACTCCGTTAAATATGGACTTGTTTAGTATTAGAAAATATAAGGTTAACTTTTTTTTCTTTTCATTTTCTAAAGAAACGGGTGCACAAAACAAAATATGGAATTCTTGGAGAATAGATTTTTTTTTATTATTTTAAAACATTATACTGAATTCGGCGTTTACTAAGACAAGGAAATCTTTTCATAATCCAGATAGCATCTGTTCTTAAAAATTGTATTTACGCAGTAAAAACTTAAGTGATGCCATCCATTCTTTCGTTTTGCGGAACTGATACCATTTTCAAATATCGTAGTCGAACTCTTTAAATATCTTTATCAGAGTAAGCGGAAATAGTAGGACTATGCACAGTTGTAATATAAACATAGGTTATATATATATAAAAGACATGAAATACATAGTTCAGGTGGAAATCTCCAAGTTCTAGTACAAGTCCATAACAAAAGTTCTATATCAAAAGTAAACCATAACTCCAGAGTTCTCAAAAGTATATCCACAATATATATACATCTCAAAATATAAAACTCCAGAGCTGGTCACAAATAGCAGCAGTAGTAGTAGTAGTAGAAGTATCCAAGCAGCAGCAGCAGTAATCATCACCCAACATCATCAGCAGCATCTCCTCCACAACAACCAATACACCGGATCCCTGATCCTCATCATCTACCTTATGCACATACCTAGGGATCATTGTCCCTCCACTGACTCCCGGTAGAGTGAACGACAGGCTCGCGTCTGCTCTCGTCCTCCACAGGGTCCTCCTCTATCTCATTCGAAGGAGTGGGTACCCTACCACTGGGTACTGGGTCTGGTGATGGCGAGACCCTAACAGGACTCCTCGGATCAGATAGGGGAATCTCCTCTCGGACGACTCTAGAAGTGAAAGGGTGTGAGCGGGTAGGTCAGAATCGAAAACTGTGATATGAGCGAGCTGGTCGTGTGGGAGGTGGTTCATGGTAAGTGTAAAAGGGTGGTACATGCATAGTGTATATGATGGGGATCCTAAACCTATGAGGACGAAACCTGATCAGCGGGTTGGGGTGATAGAAGGTAACCTCTACCTCACCCTCAAATACCGCTCGGTGATCCTCGTAGATCCATATGCCACTAGGAAGTGGCCAGATCTCGATGCAAGCGATGTAACATGACATCACCTACAAGGGCACAGGGATAAGCAATTCTATATACATAATAAATAGAGCATAAATAAATGCACAATGTATGTATGTAGATATGCAGCAATAATTGTAACAGCCCGATTTTCGTAAACCAAAATAATTAACTTTATGTATTAAAAATTACCAAAAATGAGGCCAATTTTTTTTTGTAGAACATTGTTGTAGTGTTTAGAAAACATTATTGAAAATCTTCTTTAGTTCTTCAATTCACTTCTCCGAAAACCGAGTGTTACTAAAACATTTAGTTTCAGAAAACTTTCATTTTCGTAAAAAGACTTGTTTCTCCATCATCATGATATTTCCCAAAAGACTACATTGATTGTTTTTCCAAAATTGATTGTTCCACCATACGGAATTAAAACTTGGCTTAGTTACATAATTGGCACATCGCTTGGTAATCCTTGACTCAAAAACACAATTCACAAACTTAACCTAAACACTATACTTTCGCTTCCTTTGATGAAGACATCTAGATGGAACGCTCCTTTCTTCTTCCGCCCTTTCTTCGCTCCCGAAGATGAAGCCATCTCTGTCTCTGCTTTCCCGTTGTTTTTAGCTCCAGCTTCAATTCGTCTAGAATGCTGACCTTCATATGATGCTCCGTCTGCCCGTTGAAATATTAGCAGCACCGATATGCCAACGAACAGGAGAGAGTAAGCATCCCGAACGACGTATCATCGACGTTGTGGGATTACGCTAGGCAAGATAATAGAACCATACAAGCATACAATATAACACACAGGCACACAACAACCAAATATTTCATTATCGTTATTCTTATCATTATCATTCTCCTTTACAAGTATTCTTTCTTCCTTTCTTTCATTCCTTTACTTCCCTTACTTTCTCATTCTCTTTTCATCCAGTCTTATCCAGTTATCCTCTTTAATGCTTTGGGGAAAAATACCCTACATCATTAGAATATTCATTTTGTCTTCGACTATCTCTCACTTCTACATCTCCTCGGTCATCTACCCAACCTAGTCGGAAGCAAACAGGAGTACAGGACCTTTACCACGCGGGCACGACAGCTGTCACAACACATAAATGGTCCCAGACCAGGAGGATCTCGTCCTCAAATCATATCAATAATAACAAGGCTCACTGTCCATGCAGTGGCAAACACAATGCCCCGTTACAGTCCCTCTCACTGTTCTCGATTTGCAATCTAGGGGGCGACAATATGTTTCTAGTGGGCCCGCAGAACTTGCCACGGCATTAGACCCAGTCCCCACCACGTTAGTGCGCCACATGTGGAGTTCGTTCTGCCTAGAAACATACTCTAGACTTCTTGACGTTTCACCGTCATCGTCCTCCCCTAATGCAATCTCGTCCTAAGTATCCGCAGATACTTATCGTTTCTTCCTCTCCACTACTTCGCACTCTCATACCTCACCGCGCATGTCTTTTAAAGTCTTTTAATCTTTTAAATTATCCTAAGGTCGGCCCGTCCTTCGTACAACCCTTCAACGAGTCCCGACCACTAACTTTGCACAGTCTTTCTCTCATCATTTCTCACCTAGCACAGAGCTGGGATCACATCACACTCTCAAATCTCATTTCTCAACTTTCTCAACATCCCTTCATTTCTCGTAAATCATTTCATTCCAAATCCTTTTCTCATAGCAATCTTTTCAAAAACTATCTCAAAACTTTCACAAATTTGGTCCCACATCTTCTGAAAATCTCTTTGTAAAACTTCTCTTTTCTCAAGTTTCTAAAAATTTCCCTTTTGAAAACCTTTCACAAAACTTTTCTTCAAAAGCTTTTCCAAATATAGTTTCTATACCACTTTTCTTAAAAAAAACCTCTTTTCAAAACCTTTTTCAAAAATCACATTTTTGGGTGAGAGTTAATGGAGGAGCAAGCTCAAATCAACACTAAGCTTTTCCCAAAAACGTGAACAAGGAATCACATCTCATATCACTCTCCCCAGCTCTGGCTCATTCTCATCATCATCCTCAATTTCATTCCCCACTTCTCAATTCTTTCTTTATTCTCCGACACATATCTTATTCTCACTTATTATTCCTTTCTCATCGTGTCTTTATTTTCCATTCCCTTACTTTCTCAACTTATTCTTTTCATTTTCATTTCTCAATCAGGACGTAACATACGTCCTTTAGCCATTCACTCATTACAACCAGCAGCAATAAGTATTATCAGACATAATTAAATAAATAAATAAAAGCATAGACCCAACATCACACAATAACATTGTGGTCTTCGTCCCCTTCGTATAAGTGGCCACACAATCACACAATTGCCACTTATACTACTGACTCTAACCACTTAGTTCTGATCTTTGAGATGATACGGAACGTCCTAATACATCACCTAACTACCACAGTGTCTTAGGAAAGCTTCTCTCTCACCTGGGGTCCAGCTATTTATTGCGTACCGTCACCTCGGATCCTCTGCGCTGCTGACTGCCCCAATCCCTTGTCTTTAAGATTCCTCGTTCTAAATAAAATACGCTTACATTATTGATTTGTATTATGAGAATATTTTCTTAACTCAAACACGCTTCATTCCTCATCGGAAAATTTAAAACACGATGGTTTTCTCAAAACAACTTCCACATTTTCTAACACTTTAATTTCTTTAAAACCATTTGAAAACATCTCATAAAACGGTTTAAATTATTTAATTTGGTTGCTGGTCCGTCTTGGACCGCACCATAACCTCGTTCAAAACACCGAAAAAAATTCACCGATTTCGATCCGGGTTTTGCTCAAATCAATTTCCTTTTGAAAAACAAAACTTTGAGTCTTATGAACTCAATTTAGAAATCAAGAAAACAATTTTAAATAACCCTGGACAGCAAAGAAATGTTTCTCAAAAATCAATTTAATAAAACCCAAAAACATCGTAAAACTCTCTTTATTTCAAATATTCTTTAATTTAACACCAACAACTTAAAACTTCAAGTTTTGTTATAAAACAACACTTAAACAACCATGAACACATTCTCACAAAATCCAATACATCAAATCAAATTGGATTTAAAATGATTACATACACGGCCAACCACACACTTTGATCAAACAAGACACATAAGCAATTAATCAAGTATTCAGCTTAATCACAACAAACATTCATTCTTAAACAAATATTTCACAAATCAAACATTTAATTCAAATTATTTAACACATAACAAATTCAAAATCACTTCATTTCTATAAAACGAAAACATCTAAACACATTTAGACTTACAAACCGAATACACACACCCAATTTATTTAGACACAAAACTCTTTATTCTTAATCAATTATTTCACAAAACACATTAGTTATTCCATTTTGTTTCATGGGAATGAGTTCCTAACCTAATTAACATGCTTGGACCGAAACACTTCACAAATCAAAACAAAATTCATGCATTATCAACACACAAATCATGCAATTATTTTCTTCTATTTTTAACAAAAGCCGAGAGCTTAAACTTTGGAAAACAATCAATCTTTAATTTATTTTTCTTCACTTAAATTAAATCAAGAATCTCCTAAGAACATAGAACATAATTCAATTTAGAAAATCATTTTGCTCTCCCTAATTTCCTTTCAAGACCGAGGCATGCATAAAAGAAAACATGATCTTTTCATGTTGAAATCAACATACAAAACTAGATCCTAAAGTTTTCTAACCAAAACATGTAGAAATCATAGATCAATACAAGCATTTTTAACTTATTTCTCAAAAGATCATAAAAATAACTTTTCAAGTCAAACACTCACATGCATGCACATAACTCATGTAGATCAAGTCATGAAATTAAACATGTTAACACAAATCAAGACAAAAATCATTTTCGGTAAAAAGGGACTCAAAACCGAGACATACTTGAAGAAAATGTTAAAGCTTTTGTTTCAAAAATTACATGCAAGGCTTGAAATCAAAACAAAATCAAAGATCAAAACAAAATTTAAGATCACAACACAAATCAAAGTTTTCATCAAGATTAAACCAAAAATCAAAATAAGTTTGATCAAACATTTATTCACCAACTAAACATACAAACACCTTTTGATCTACGGTTTTAAGCATCAAAACCTCGCATGCAAGAAGATTTACTCTAATTTCACAAAGATCATACACTACACTTTTAGATTTTAAAAGAAAAACATCAAGATCTAACCTAAACATCACCAACCGAATTATCAACATAACCACACATATTACAATTTAATTTGAGTCTTAAAAGTCCATGGTTAACAAGATCAACACATAGAGGCATCTTTCAAAACATAAAATGAACATGCAAGAAAAGAAACAAAGATTACAAGATTACAAATCAATCTAATTCTAATTTTTCTAAGTCTTCGGTTTATACCAAGAAGAAAGGTCTTCTAAAGCACTTGATCTTCAAAGGATTCCTAGGTTTTGGGTTGATCTCCTCTCCTTCTTCCTTCTTTCTACTCACGGCCTCCTCTTCTTTCTCTCTTTTTCTACTTCTATTTTTTTAGTCTAAGATTTTAAGGAGCTCTTAGACTTGTGTATTTTGGTTGTGTTTGGGCGAAGGAAAGAAGTGAGAAATGGGTGAGGAAAATGACCAAGGCTCCATTTATTTATAAACAAATCATGATTTCCTCTTTTGTCCTTGGGTTGGTTCGGCCAAGGGCTTCTAAAGGGAGGGGTAAATTCGGCCTTCCCTAAATTTGCATGGGTGGAGGTTAGTACTTCTTAAGGAGACAAGGTAGGGGTCATAAGGCACTTAGGGTTCAATTAGGCTTTTTGACTTGTAGGTTTCTCATTACGGTTTCTCCTTTAGTTAGGGTTTAGTTAGGGACTTGGTTAGGGACTTGGTTGCTTGGTTTCCATGCTTAGGAAGTCTCTAGGCTTCTTACACACTCACCTATATACACGACACACACACACACATATATATTCATGCATCCTCACACACTTACACGTATCACACTCACACATGCATACACACACTCACTTACTTACACGTTTACACACACATATATGCATATTCACACACACCTTATACTAACACATGCACATATCAACCACACTTGCACACTCATTTTCAGAGCATAAAATCCTTGCGTCACCTTGCTTTCCATAAGAATTCTCTCATTTCGTTGCAAGATCGCATTTCCTTTTGTGGTCTAATTCGCCTTGCCGTGCTCCTTGTTTGTCGCTTTCAGACGAAGAAGTTCCACTCGTATCATCACTCGCGTGTCGAATCGGGTCAAGTCCAACGGACTAACCGAAGAAGGCGCCGCTCCCTTAGCCGATCGTTGCCACAGAAAGTCCAACCATAGGTACGGACTTAGGGAAAATAAAGCAAACAAAGATTCACACATCTCCAAAAACATAGGGTTTATCCTAAAACCCTTAGATATTCACTATTTTCTACTACTTAGATCCTTACTAACTCACAATAATCACCGCTTCCTTCAATTCCCTTCCTAACTCTGGAGTTTTTTGCCTATCATTTTTCTAAGTTAAGGGGGGTTCTATTACAACTGGAGCTTAGTCATTTCATCAAACAACCTTACTTTCCCCTTTTAGGTTCACCCTAAGCATAAACCAAACCTATCACTTTGGTCCTTTAAACCTTTAGTTAGGGTGCAAGGCGATTCTAACCCTCAAATTTTCCTCCTTGTGACTCCCCAACTTGGATCAGACTTATAACTAAATCCACTGGGATCCTATATCCTCACTTAATGTAAAGCATTTATTCGTCCTTAATCGTTCAAACTTAAACTATCGGAGGTTCTTATGGCACGTCTAATCCTGTTATTCGGACTAATGAGTCTTGAATAGGGTTGGTAAGTCTACGGGTGGATAGTAAGGCTCATGAAGGAAAGGTTCCATGTTTAACCAGATTAACTGTTTTGTTGAAGCCATTCAACAAACGCGGGGATTCAGAGGTAACATCCTATGTATTTTAAGGGTATTAGTTATTCTTGCACAAAAGGGTGCACTAAGATTGACAAACTTAAGTCTTAGTCTTAAAATCTGTTCACTGTCTACTCCTTCAAGCTATAGAACCAACAGATTCCTTAAACTAGCACAGCCGATACTAAGCCACAAACGAAGCCTTACATCCCAGAAAGATAAGAACCTAATCTTATGCTCCTATCGTTGTGCTAGCAAACACACAGAGTCACACAAACAAAGCATGTAAGCCCATGCTTAAGGCCACTAAGGATTACCATAGCTCTGATACCATTCTGTAACAGCCCGATTTTCGTAAACCAAAATAATTAACTTTATGTATTAAAAATTACCAAAAATGAGGCCAATTTTTTTTTTGTAGAACATTGTTGTGGTGTTTAGAAAACATTATTGAAAATCTTCTTTAGTTCTTCAATTCACTTTCTCCGAAAACCGAGTGTTACTAAAACATTTAGTTTCAGAAAACTTTAATTTTCGTAAAAAGACTTGTTTCTCCATCATCATGATATTTCCCAAAAGACTACATTGATTGTTCTTCCAAAATTGAGTGTTCCACCATACGGAATTAAAACTTGGCTTAGTTATGTAACACCCCAAAATATTAAGTCATAAAAATACGGGTTAACAAAAACTTTTGCTATAAAGAGTGTGAAAACCAAAAGTAGTTTTCATAAGAGTAATATTTCATTTACAAATTAGTCTGAGTGTAAAGCATGTATAATACGAAACCCCAGAAACCCTTTTTACACCCAGAGCATTGGTCTTCACAACTCGATCCTTCTGCAAAAGGATTTGGATGACGAGACGTCATCCTAGCTGTTACTTTTATTGAACTCTAGCTCCTACAAGAGTGGCTTCAGTCCAGTCCTTTGAGAGAACCTACCACACAGACATGGTAGTATGGGAGTCAGTCACTTGTCATATCGCCTAAGCAGATTATATGATTGGTCAAACACAATCATCTCATATATCATTTCAATAAATGCATGCTCAAGTGTCTTATTAAACAGCATTAACTATAACTATTAATCTTTCATGCTATGCATGCACATCTCTCAAATCATTCCTCCATAATCAACTCTTCCAGAAAACAACACTCTGGGATAGGCAATCCTGCGCTCGATGTTTCCACAACCTGTATAGCGGCCACACCGTTCTATACTGGAACCCCATCGACCACGATCCTAAAATGATACAAGGGGATGATCCCTGAACCATTGTCCACCAATAGTTCTAGGTCCTTGTCATTTCTACGGTGGCGGCCACTGTAACAGCCCGATTTTCATAACTTGAAGTAACCAACTTTCATGTATTAAAGTTACCAAAAATGAGGCCAATTTTTTTTCCAAATCATTATGATATTTCCCAAAAGACTACATTGTTTATTCTTTCAAAACAGAATTAAACTTGGCTTATTTACATAATTGGCACATTGTTTGGTAATCCTTGACACGATTCCTAAACTTACCCTAAGCACTCTACTATCATTTCCTTCTGATGAAAACTTGCGGATGGAACTCTTCTTTCTTTTTGCGCCCTCCCTTCGCTTCCAAAATGCAATTGTCTTTATTGCTGCTTTGCAGTTATCACTCAGCTTCATCTTCTACTCCTCTTTAGTGATAATCTCCATACGATACCCCGTCTGCCCGTTGAGATATCAGCAGCCCCGATATGCCAACGAACAGGAGAGAGTAAGCGACCCGAACGACGAATCGTCGACGGTGTGGGATTACAGTAGGCAAGATATCAAGACCATACAAGCATACAACACACAACCAACATACCACACAACGATCAAGCATATCATTATTATCATTATTATTATTATTATTATTACTATTTTCCTTGTTTTACCCAAACTTATACACATTCCTTCTTTCTCAATTACTTTCTCAATCTCTCTTACAAATCTTCCACGTTCATAATTTAATTTCATTCCTGCCCTCAACATTCCTGGGAACTTCAAACATACTATTATCAATCTTTTCACTACTTTTCAATTTTCAGTTTTTAGTCTTATCAAATCATAACCTTCGATGATTGGGGAAGAAATTATAATATCATCGAGGTACTCCTTTTGTCAACATCGTCTCACACGTCTACATCTCCTTGGTCATCCACCCAGCCTAGTCGGAAGCGAACAGGAGTACAGGACCTTTACCACGCGGGCACGACAGCTGTCTCACAATATATGGTCCCAGACCAGGAGGCCCAGCCTCAAATCAATTCATAAAATATCAAGGCTCACTGTCCACGCAGTGGCGAAACACAATGCCCCGTTCCAGTCCCTCTCCACTGTTCTCGAAATGCCATAGGGGTGACAGCACTATTCTGGTCCCGGGTGCAGAACTTACCACGGTATTAGACCCAGTCCCCACCACGTTAGTGCACCACATGTGGAGTTCGTTCTGCTCAGAATAGTACTCAAGGCAACGTGACGTTTTACCGCCCGAGCCGACCCTATTGCATTCACAACCCGAATATCCCTGATATCCGGGGTACCTTCCTCTCCACTACTTCGCACTCTCATACCTCACCGCGTTAATGTCTTTTAATATCTTTTATCTTATCAATTATCCTAAGGTCGGCCCGTTATTTTTGTAATTTAATATGCGTAGTAATTGTATGCCCTGAATTTGTACTAATTGGGCTTTAGGTTTGATCTGGCTTTTATGCTAGTGTGTTTTATGTTTTTAAATAATTATGGACTGACAGGTTTTAAAAAGAAAATTTTTGGGAAGTCCGAAAAACAGAGGAAACTCTGCCGGATTTTCCTAAGAATTTTCATAAGTAATTAAGTTTAAAAGAAATTTTCAAACTCTGATTATATTTAAAACCTATAACTTAACTAATAAATGTGAGGGTGTTACATATAAGGATTAGGAATAACTTTATTTGATTATGAATAGATTTTCTCTTTTATATCAATTGTTTGATTATGTGTTTCATTGATACGCATAGAAGTAATTAATTTATGTTTTGGGACTTAATCCTTCAATTGGGAATTAGGGATTGAATTGACCTTATAATCAAACTTTGCAATTTATCAACTCGTAGGAATACTTTTGGGAAATTGTATAACATGGATAATTCCAGTGTTTTAATTGAATGGTTATTAGGTTAAGACTCATGTAACGAATTAAGGGGTATAGTTTGATAATAAACATAAATTGCCTTAAGGAATCAAGTTTTTGCTAACTCTGGGATTGTTTTTGATATAGGGAGAGATGAAATTCATAGTTATAGGGTTTTAATCCGAATACAGAAACCATGTTCCTAACCTTTTTCGGATCTACAATCAACAATTATTTTTATTTTATTCTTTTATTTCCAAATCAACCTTTTTATTTCAATTTCATTCGTTTAACCACATTAAGGTGATATTTGCCACAACACTAATCTCTGAAGATTTGACACTCTACTTATCACTAAATTACTTGTGTGACTTGGTATACTTGCCTGTTAGCAAACAAAAAATAAAAAATGGGAGAGAGAATGAGAAAGACTAACCCAATGCTTCATCCAACAAATCCTTGCAACTAGAACATGCTCCAACCATTAAAACCTTTCCCTTAGAACATTCATATGTATCATTCTTACCTTTCTTCTTATTATTTCCACCACTACCAACACCATCATCATCATCTTCATCATCATAATCATCATCATAGTCATCCATCCTCCTATTCTTCACTGATGTGTTGGCTTTAAATGCTGCTGCCGAGGCAGCTGCTAAATGATAATTATATCGTAGTGAATAAGCTGCTCCAGGAACTGGGGTTAGCATCACCCCATGGTTTGGGCGATGTGACGGTAGAACTGAATTTCTAGAGAATGTAATCACTGGAAAAATAAAATAGAATTTTATGGCTCCTATTTGAATAAGATCTTCCGAGTCGAGCTTCACTGGAGGATTTCTTGGGAGATGACGAATTCCCTTAACAAGACAACCACTTCTCCCAAGAACATCAATGCAAAATTGGTGATGAGTGAAATCAAAGAAGATGCATGCATGGTGGCGCGAGATCTTCATTCCGCCACCAAGTCTTGAGAGGTCAATATCCACACTAGATTTTTTGGAGTTGCGACCTAAGACAATGGCACAAGTTTTCATGTAGAATTCAAAATTCTCTAGAAGTTTGGCGAATCCAGTTTTGTCTTCATGGCCAGTGCCAGCGGTTCCTGAGATGGCGATATTGGACATCTGATGGGAATGAGAAAAGCAAACAATTGATTTCAGAGAGAAGAAAATGATTTGATATGAAGTTTACAATTGAGTTAAAGGGAAAGGTGAACAAATATCAAATATAATTTTTTTTGTTTATAAAATAAATTAGTGTCTTTTAAAACAAATAAAAAGCATGCCTTTAATAAAATTTACAAATTAATAATCATTATTCTACTTCTACATATATTATCTTCTTCTATTTTTTTTTTTTTTAAAATTACAAAAAGGGTAACTTAAAAAGGGCAATTTCTTTTAGAAAAGTTTAAATAAAGATATTTTTCTATAGGCAAAGTTTTTGACAATGATGGATTAAGGGAAAAATTGTGTAGTTGCAAAGAATCGTACATGGGTGTCCGCACTTTAAATAAAATTAAATAAACAAAATTAGAATAATACCCTTAATGAAAATAAAAATAGAAATAAATTATTAACAATTTTATTTCTTATATGTTGTATATTTTTATTATCTTTTTCAAAAATTCTATGTTCAAAAGCTCATTTGATTTGGAAAAATCAAAATTAGTTAGAAAACTAAATTAATTGCCTTTGTAAGTGGATTCTTTCTTTTTAATGTTGTTGAGATTTTTCTATGAAATAATAATAATAATAATAATAATAATAATAATAATAATAATAATAATAATAATAATAATAATACTCCCTCCGTCCCATAAAGTTAGTAAAAAAACGTAGAAAATTTTTGTCCCAAATTGAAGTTAAAATAACGAATAAAAAAAATTAAAATTGCATTGTATATGATGTGATTGGTTAATTAAGAAAACAAGCATTAAATATTTCATTTGATAATTGGTTGATTTGAGTGACAATGCATTAAAAGCATGTTCCCTTATATTTGTTAAATTTTCAAAAACTCACTAACTTTTTGGGAAGGAAGGAATAATTTATTATTACTATTACTATTACTATTACTATTACTATTACTATTATTATTATTATTATTATTATTATTATTATTATTATTATTATTATTATTATTATTAATTGAGCGTTCTTGCGCCAAAGATGAACAAGGCTATATTATTATTGATGTATAATTAGCTTATGAGTAGGGATGGGCAAAATACCCATGCTCGCGGGTACCCGCAAAAATATCCGCAACGGGTACCCGCACTATTTCCTTTCGGGTGGGTACGGGTATTGTGATACCCGCCCCGCGGGTACCGGCATATATAAAATAATATTTTTTTTAATAAATATTATATATATTAATATTTTTTTATTACTTTGAGAATATATAAATTTTATTTTATTTATAATTCATATTGAATTTTATTGATAAAATTATAATGATAAACATTTATCATATGTATGTAATTATTTATCTTATAATTATTTTTATGTATAATAATTATTACAAAATATATAATTATATAATAAAAGTTTAAAACCCGTGGATACCCGCGGATACCCGTTACCCGCACTAATACCCGTGAATACCCGCGGGTAGGGGCATGGTATGCACTACCCGCGCCCGTGGGAACCCATGCCCATCCCTACTTATGAGTAAATAGTCATTTTGATCTTTGAAAGATATTTATACCGTTCATCAGTTTAGTCCTTAAAAGGTTTTTTTACATCAAATTTGTCCCTCAAAGATCGACATGGTATCACAAAGTATAAATTTTAGTCGTTGAAAGATTCATATGGTCACCAAATAAGTTCCTAGAAGGATCAATGTGTAAATTGATGTAAAAAAATTTTGGGGACTAAATTAGTGATCGGTATAATTATTGGAGACCAAAATAACTATTAACGTATTATTTTATTTTAGTAGTTATGGCTCACAATGTTACATAATGAAAATAAAATCCTTAAATTAGCCCCCAGCTTGTTATAAAATTAACTATTTTAGTATAAGAGTTTTTTATCATAAAGGATACGATGTGAGGAGTTTTTGTTATAGGCAAATGAATTTTATTACAAGAGAGTGGACTTACTTACTCATCGTGAAATAATTAAATCAATGTGATACTTGATTAATATATACATCAATTTGAAAATGATATATTTGAATCACTAAAGCTATTGAACTATAAGTTCATAACCTGCACCAGATCAGCATTTGGGCACGAGTTGCCCAAGCCTACGACCTTAACTTTTAGAGGCTTTAAAAAAGGTCTTAAACACAGTCTTGTCTTAAATACACAATTTCAAAAAGGTCTCTAGGTTAATATATATATATATATATATATATATATATATATATATATATATATGAGTTTTCTAACTGTAACATCCTGAATTTTATTTCAAATTTAATTAGAATAATTCTAAGTGAAACTAATGGAAATCATAAGAATAAGTTAGGGTTTAATGAGGGAAAATCATAGCCAAAATGAGTATAGGAGTTGGCAACTATGTCATAAAGTTAGAAGTCATCAGTACATAAAAACCCGATGATGTAATCGATTATCGTGGGATGATAATCGATTACAGTAATTAAGCAATTGGGAGGCCTTAGTTAAGAGTGAGAGAGTTCAAGTATAGTGGATCGGACCTCGGTGCGACCTAGCTCATTTTAATCGACCAGTTAGCACTGAGCTCATGAAAGCCGACCACAACAAGTAGCTTCGTGTTAGCCGATCATACGCAGTAACCAGCCGACCACAACGAGTCGCTTCGTGTCAGCCGATCATAAGCAGTAACCAGCCGACCACAACGAGTCGCTTCATGTCAGCCGATCATAAGCAATAACCAGTCTTCTCAGGTTTAAAGGACTTTGGACCGACCTCGCATCGACGCCAAGGTATCTCGGCCTCCACGCGCCGAGCATTTCGCTTTACCTGTCTCATTCCAAGTAGGTGCCTCCAGGTATCCAAGCACCGAGGTCCTAACACAGTTCGCATGACTCCAGTCCGATCGATTCGATCGTATGTCGACTAGTTAGCACTCAGTTTACGAGCACCGAGCACGATCTGGGCGGATAAATAACACACCAAGCTAGGGACACTTAAGTGAATTATAGGCTTAGGGGATCAGGGCCGAGCACTAGCACCAAAACAAATGGTTCTCACAGCGTTTTCCGGGCCCAGGCGCACCGTTCTCCACGCCCAGGCACGCGTGTCAGATCTTGATCCCTCTCAACCACTCATTTGTGGCTTCCTCAAGAAGCCATTAATTTATAACCACATGCTCATTCCTTAGTACAAAAGAAAAAGGCAAAACACAACAACAACAACACACCACTCATCATTCTCTCCCTCTCTCCATTCTTCTTCTTCGTTGGCAATGAACTCCCAAGGGTTAGGGTACCAAATTTCTCCACCTCTTTTCCTTGATCATTTCCATCACTCCAAGCACCAAGGACCATGATAAACATCTTTTCCTTTCCTCCCTATTGTCACGGCAACATCACCCTCAAGCACCATCATCTCTTTTTGGTTCAATCATTTCAAACCTCAAGACACAACATCATTATCAAGATTTTCATCTTCTTCCTCACCCCACGACATCATCATCAAGCTTCTCTTCCTCTTGTTGGTGACCCCATTTCTTCAAGCTTCAACACCACCTTCCTCTCTCCTAGGTTCTCTCTCCCTCACGCCACTCTCTCTCCCCCTCTCCTCCCTTGGAATTTCAAACATTTACCATGGGAGATCACAAGCTCTAGGTAAGTTGATTCAAGTTCCCTTTGTAACATCCTCACTTTTAATTAGATAAAATAGGATTTAACTTAATTGGGTCTTGAAAATTTCTTTTAAAAACTTAATTACTTCTAAAAATTCATACGAAAATCCGGCAGAGTTTCCTCTGTTTTTCGGACTTCCCAAAAATTCCTGTTTAACCTATCAGTCCAGAGAATAATATATCCTCAACTTAACTTTACATTACATCCTGCACATACCAATGCCCTATCTACAAAATAATACATGTTGCGGGCTTAACAAAATTAAACTACATTAACTACACAAATCTTTATTATAATTCACTCGTGACTAGTTTGCACTCCACGTAGTGGAGTGTTATTCCTGCTCGGCCTGAAACAGTGTCTGCTCAAACTTTGAACCTGAAAAATGGTTGCAAGGGTGAGCTTTACACATATAGTAGAGAAGTAGTTTCTAACTAGACATAATAACCTACTAGGTCAAACACAAATATTTCAAGTAGTTCAAAACATAGCAAATCCAAACAATTCAAATTCATACACATCTATAATCTTTTCTTTCGTCTATCATTCATATCACTTTTCTTAATATACTCTTTTTAGCTTTTCTCATCTTTTCTCGTTCCTTTATTCATTCCTTTTCTTTCTTCTTTGTTTTTCTCATCTTTTCTCTTTTCTTTCTTGTCTTTTCTTATACTCTACCATTAGGATGCACCTGTTAGGATGGTGTCTTCACCCAATAGGAATTTCTTACATTCACCCAGGATTTTCTTACCGCATAGACCTTTAGCTCATTAGGGCCTTTTCCTTGTTCTTTTCTTTCATGCTTTCTTACATGTTTCATCATTTACTTTATCAATTTACCTGGTAGCTATTGATCTCGCGCAGGTCCCAAACACCTAATGAGACTTTGGATATATGGGATTTACTTACCTGAGTGAGAACTTCACCTATTGGGGATTCGAGTCTATTCCTTAAAATAGACTCTGTCCTAACAACGCACCTAATGGGTACGGATACCCGACACTCGATCAATAGCTGCTGCCTTTATTTTCTTCGTTTATTCCAACGATAATCCAATCCAGTTTAATTCAAACATACTTGATTCACACTAACATGCAACAATCAAATTCTTACTTCATAATTAAATATCAACCATATGTCATCCAATAATCACTAAAAATAATCAATACAAATAATCAATTCATAAGCAATTTTATATTTTTCACTCCGTAATCAAATACCAATTAGATATCATCCAATAATCAATAAAACAATCAATACCATTAATCAATTCATATTCATCAAAGAAATTTACAAATAAAATACCCAAAATGCATAATTGATTTTTACATTTCCTCATAAAATTCAATTCCTTTTTTTTTATCTTTATTAAGCATCTCTTTTCATCATTCAACACATCATCATCATCATCTACCATAAACTTAAGTACAGTCCAAGCATATTTAAATTTTCCCAATCACCATACATAATAGCATTTTAACCTTGCGCATATATATAATCAAATAGCAAGCATACATCATAACCTATAACAGACGATAATCCATATTTACAATTTGCACTTAAAACACATATTTCCAATCACACTATCCAATCAAATTTTCTTTTGTTTATTTTTCCTCCTTTACTCTTAGTCTCGATTAATTACCCTAAGATTCAATCACAAACATACTCATATATTCTTAGCAGGTATTATAACTCACTAGATAGTACTCTCTAAAGCAAGGTAAAACACCTCTTACCTCCATTGACGAAAATAAAGAGATAACCTCAACGTCACGTGGTTCATTGCTCGCATCATGCCTGGTCCTATAGTCATTTGTCGTCCTCAAATCTGATTTTGAAGAATAAAGGCAACCCAACGGATTCGTCTCAAACCCGTTCAAAGCACAATCGGTTTGAACCGGTTGAAATCAATCGTACCATCAACAATATAGCAGCAACGAGGACCGAGGAGACAAACCGGTCCATCACGACAACCTTACCGGCGAGGGTTTGATCTGAACCCACATTAGAAACCAACAATGCAAGGCGGAGATGGTGGCCGGCGAAGCACAGTAGCACCTAAAGCTCGGCGGTCCAGTGAAGAGAGAGACACGAGCACGGGAAAGAGAGAAGAGCGCTGCAAAAACGACGGCGGTGGCTGGTTCGCGTCACGGTGGCGCTAAAAAGTTAGGAGTAGCGGTTTCCGGCATGAACAGCGGCGGCGGAGGCTCCCATGGCGGCGGCAGCAAGGGACAGAGGTGGAGGAACCAAAAATCACTGCCCCGATGAGTAGAGCGTCGCGATTCGCGACTGGGGGAGGGAGGACGCGATGATGGCGGTGCTGGCTTCGAAACCCGGCGGCGACAACAAGCAACGACGGATCTGTGATTGGAGGGAGGACGTGGTGGCGACAATGGAGCTTGACGGGGACGAAAGCTATGGCGGCGAACGGTGGCGACGAGAACGCGACTCGAGGGAGGAGACGAGTCGAGATCGGAGGGATGATGCGGGTATGCACGCGCAACCGGAATGGAGAGGGAGCTGAAGTCAGCGACGACATTTTGATGGCGGCGCCGGCGGTCCAAGGAGGAGAGAGAGAGAGAGAAGGGACGGGAATGGAGGAGAGAGACCGTGAGTTTGGCCAAAAATTAGGGCCGGCTGGAAATTGGTCTTCTCCCTTTTTTTTTTTACTCTTTTCATTATTATTATTATTATTATTATTGCTTAAAAGAGAAACCAACACTCAAAATAAATTCTCATACCAACACATATAGGGTAAATCATAAGATTAGTTATTTGATATTACCCACAAAATAATTTAATATTGGTATATATATAAATCAATGTAAAGTATAGAAAATATATTCTTCAAATAGAGTTCAAATAGGATAATTACTTTAAATGAATTTACTTTAAGATATATAAATAAAATAGTCAAATAGAAATAAGATAAGGTACTTTATGAAAATACCAACACTTTAATAATTACCTATACGAAGTAATCATTTAATTTGATAAAACTCAAAATTTATAATACAAAAGAAAATCAGGATGTTACAATCCTTCCCCCCAAATAGAAATTCCGTCCTCGAAATTTGATTAGTGAAATACATAAGGTTAGGATTTAAGAACTCTTGACCATCATTCCAATCAACTTAGACAAACACAAACAAAAACAAGCACTACATATAGCACGAAGATCTTTAAAAATCATTTATTTAACAAGAAAAGTACAACCTTAGTGGAAACAAAAATGTAATTGTGGTAAAAAGAGTTTCGATGACGGGTCAAGTAAAAAGATTCTCAAATTCAATCAAAAAGGAGAAAACATCTTGTAACACTCCTTGTATATCATCTTACTTTATAAGAAAAGTAATAAGTTTATGAATACTTGGACTTGTTATCGTTGGAAAAAGATCTGAAATTAGCATTTTCCCTTCCCTTGAAAATTCCTTTTCACAAACACTTGATTAATAATGAGGTTGACTAACAAAATCAGAGTTTGCGGAAACATAGTAAAGTAATCATATTATGCCCCCAAAATATATCAAGTGTAACAAGTCCATGGATACCAAATAAATTTTATTATGAAACCAAATTCATCTTATGATACCTCTTTCAAAATGTGTATCATATAAATACTATTTAAAATAGAGATGTTATAGAGCTGGTCACTGGTCCTCTGTCCCAACATTTATCTGGCCGGATCCTCGATATCTGCACAAAGGATTCCCAACCCACACTTTTCTATATTCTGCATGCACCTAAAGAACATCTCCCTTCACTGACTTTTGTGCAAGCTAGATGCACGATCAACACCTAATCAGGGCATGGGGTTAGCTATACATATTCGCATAATCAAATGAGAATAAAACTAACATCCACAAGTCAACATATAGCAAATCATGATGCATAATCATATGAGCACATCCGGTTATTCATAATAATTCTTTCAATGCAGGTGGCATGATGCATGATTTCCTTCCACAGCTGAGGCCTCTAACAAAGTCCATCTTGGACGTCCATCCAATACACCGTTGTGTTCCCGGAACACTGACATTCGTTCCCAGAACGTAATGCCAAACCATACTTGGATAAATAAGCATCACTCCCAGAGTGTGCACCACGTTCCCAGAACGTGTGGCAAACCATACTTTTGGAATAATAAGCATCACTCCCAGAGTGTGCATCACGTTCCCACAACGCATATGTTCCCAGAACGCATAAAAACCAGGTCCCGGACACTGGCCACATTCCCAGAATGTGTCATCAAGTAGGTTGCATATCAATGTGTTCCCAGAACACTAACATACGTTCCCAGAACGTATATAACCAGGTCCCAGACACTGGCCACATATCTATATTGTGTCATCAAGTAGGTTATAATTTGGTACTCCCGGAGTACCCTCCTCATATTCCTAGAATATGATAAACGTTCCTACCAACCAAACTTCCATTCTATATGGATGCACAATCATCAAGGTTAGTTTTATCTTTACTTTATTTATTGTGATTTGGAAATAATTCAATCTTTCTTTTGAATGATTAATTTGAGGCATAACTTTGGCACAAAATTCTCTTGAATTCTCTCAAAAACATGCCATTAGTCTTAGATTGGGAAAACATAACCAATGGTGCTCAAAAACTTAACTTTTTATTTTTCAAATTCAGGTACTAACCGGTTACAGTTTCAGGCTAACCGGTTAGAATTACAGACCTGAACTGTTTACCATTGAAATTCAGAAAAAACCTTTTTTCTTGAATTATTTAACCAATCCCTAGAAAAATTTTAACCTTATTTTACACCTCAAAACCACTGTGTTTATCATTCAAAAGTCCAAATCACGTTCTTTTCTCAAATGAGCATAATTTCCTCTTGAAATTATCTCGTTAAATTAAGGTATTAACTCTTACCCTTCAATCTGAACCATGACAGTATAATCAACTCATTTTCATATTGTTTCCAATGAAATTAAAGTTCAGATTTGAGTAAAATTGATAAGGCCACAGGACTGATTCTATAAACTTGTTTTCATTTGAAATTTTACAGTGTCTAACCGGTTACAAATATCGAGTAACCGGTTAGATTATGTAACATCCCGCGTTTTCCGACTAGGTTAAATAAAATTTAATTAAAGAAGAGTTTTGAGAAATTGTTTTATAAAAAGTTTTCAATGAGAATTTTATTCGATTTCGTAGTAAAGTGTTAATTTTACGGAGTTTTGATAAACAAATATGTTTTTGAAGTTAGCAAAAATGATTTTTATTGAATTGATTTGGTTAATAAGAAATTAAAAATGATTTTCATTGTTGGTGATTTGTTTTGAAAATGAATTTTTATGGACTTTCTTAGAAGTATCAACTTCAGAAATTCATAACTTTTTAACCGTAACTCCGATTTTTATGATCTTTATATCAAAAAGATCGTATCGAAATGTAGTTTTCAAAAGTGTATTTTTCATAATTTTCTGGGTTGCTTTGCGAAAATTGTTTTTCAGTGTGATAAAGGACGAATTTTCAAGGAATTAATCATGAAAAATAGTTTTTGATTTTTAATAAATTTTTCCTTTTGGGATTATCTTCAATATATTAAATTATGATTTTAGAAAATGAAATAAGGGCTATAAGTGCAAACAATAAGTACAGTTTATTATTTAAAGGAATGATGTGTTTAATTGTTAAAATGTATGTTTGACTATTGTTTTGTGACCAAGTGTGTGAGTAATTTATGAGTGTGTGTATGATATGTAAATGTGTGCTTATATGTGTAGGTATAATTGTGTGAATAGGATTTTAGAGCTAATTGCTTGATTATGTGAATTAACAATTATCAATGGATTTAATTAAGAAATAAAAGTAGGACATGTGTGTGTGGTGCATGGGTGCCACGGCTAGTGAGTGTGAGTGCATGAAGGGAATATGTGTGATATGTGGGTGGGTGACACATGTGTGTGTATGTGTATGTGCATGGTGCATTTGCTTGATGACCAAGCTAGGAAATTAAATAAAATAAAAAGAAAAGAAAATGGAAGTGGAAACTAGATGAACCAAGTTAGGATTAGTAACCAACTAAGTGCAAAACCTAACTAAAAGCCAACTAATGTTTAGCCCTATGATGACCCCTAAACCCTAGCCACAAGACTTTGTCTCCTTGCATTTGATAAAATGCACCCATGCAAAGATTTGGAAGTCCAAAATTACCCCTCCTAGTGATGTGTTGGCCGAATTTGCTTCAAGGCCAAGAAGGGGAAATCAAGTCTCACCCTTGGTTATTTCCTCTTATATTCATTCCTTCATTCATTCCTCTCATTCCTTCTTTCATTCATTCTTTCTCCCCTTCGTAGCCTTCATTCTTCATTTCTTCTTTTCATTTCCTTTCACACCACCAACACAAATACTAAGCCTCCAAGAGCAACACTAGCTATTGAGAGACACATATACAAAAAAAAAAAGAGAGAACCATGAGAGAAAGAGGGAGAACCGTGAGGAATAAGAGGAGGAGATCAACCCAAACTTAGGAGCTCCTTTGAAGATCAAAGTGCTTAGAAGACCTAATTCCTTGGTATAACCAAAGATCCTAGAAGAGTAGAACTAGTTTTTATTTTGTAATCTTGTAATTTTTCTTCTCTTTTCTTGCATGTTCATTTCATGATTTCCTCCAAGATCTATTGATTTTGAGTATGTGCATGTTAGGATCTAAGTTAGTTTAGTTTGATTCTTGATTTTTTGTTAAAAGGCTTAAATTTTTACTTGTAAATGTGATGCATGTTTTATTTGAATTAAAATAAATTTTTTTATGAAAAAAAAATTAACTCGGTTTTCATAGAAAATATAATTAATGGACTGATTCTTATAATTGATTTGTATGTATGAGTATGTTTTTGATTTTCATGAAAAGAAATGAATAAACAAAGTTGTTGAATGAATGTTATGCTGAAGTTGTGATTTGTGTGTTTCTAACTTTGATAAATGGTATTTTTGCATGTTCAATAATTCTGAAATTTTGTCACTGTCTTAAGTATATTAAAATAAACTTCTCTGAATTTTTAAATTATTTTTGGAATTGATTTCGTATTTTTATAAAAACGAACTTTGTGAAAACCATTTTAAGAAAATAAGTTTTTCAGTTTAAAGATCAAAAAACATTTCGAACTTGTGCTATTTAAAATTGCTTGAAATTTTTATGGTAACTTCCTGAACCTCTCTAGATGTTCTCTGTAAAATTTGAAGAGATTTGGAGTTGATTTGTTATTTTTACTAAATTAAAAACAGTGAACCGTTTGGTTCAGATTTTCTGGACTTAGTGCCAAAATTAATTAGAAAAATATGACTTTCACAACTCCAAATATTCTGAAAATTTTATGAGATAGTCTTGACTGTATAAGGAAGATTTATACCAATTTTTATGAAATTATGAGTTGATAAACTATTTTTAATAATAATTTTTTGTCTCAGTCCAGCAACAGTGCCATTTTGTTTTTCATGAGAAATCTGATTTGAAACTTAGCTTAGGCTTGTTCAAATGACTTGAAAATTTTATATGATTAACCTTGGCATATATGTGTATGTTCTGGAAATTTGGAAGATTAAATAAATTTATTTGAGTTAGTTTTGGATTTTATCTTTTGTGTTTCACCCTTAGTCACCCTAAGTTTCTATTTAAATGTTTTTGATGAATATGAATTTTATGCTTCATGATTATGACTTGGCTGGCTTGTATGATAACTATGATATCTTGAAATGATTGAATGAGTGATTGTTTGATGGTACGTTTATGTTATGCATGAAGGAATTGTTTAGTGAACCAAAGTGTTGTGTTTGATTTTGTAATTGGTTGTGAAAATTATTAATTGGTTTTGAAATAGTTTAATTTAATTCAAGAACCTTGGACTTAGTGGTTTCTGCCCTTAATTCATTTCACAATGTTAAGTTTTAAAAACAAATTGTTCAACTGTTTATTTTATAACAAAGTAATATATGAACTAAAGTTAAGTTTTTCGGTGTTTTTGAGTTTTGGTTGATGGCTGCTCGGAGCGGACCAGCAACCAAAACTAATGATTTTAAAATGTTTGGCAATTGATTTAAAAATATTTTTAGATGTTTAAAGTATTTTCAAAAGTCGAATTTGATTTGAAAAAGTTTTGATGTTCCGACAAGAAATAAAAAGAGTTTTCGAAAACGCGTCTAGAGAATGAGTATGACTATTATTTAAGATAGACTTTAACGTTAGTATCGTCAATTTAGTATAAGGTGCGTATGAGCCAAGAAGCGGAACGGCTGACTCGTTGGGAAGGAACCGCAATGATTTCAAAAGCTGGAGCGTGAGGTGAGAGATGCAGTAGGCCTTGGTCATCGTGACGCGTAGACTCAGTTCTAAACTGAGTACATCGAGTCTAATGTGTTACAAGCTGCATTATCATACGTGATGCATATATGTGTGAGATGCTTTTCTGTTTTATATGATGCATGATTTATTTTTTTATGTATTGGAATTCTTTGCGAATTATCCTGTAGAGTGTATTTTGTTTTATTTGGAAAAAGGTTATACGAGGAAATAAGAATTACGAGAAAGAATGAGATTTGAAAATTAAGAGAATACAATTGAGAAAGAAATAATGCTGTGAGATGTGATTTGAATGGAGACATGATTCCTTGTTCATGTTTTTGGGAAGAAGCTTAGTGTTGAGTTGAGCTTGCTCCTTCATTAACAGTCACCCAAAAATGTGATTTTTGAAAAGGGTTTTTGAAAAGAGATTTTTGAAAAGCTTTTTGTGAAAATAATATTTTTGTGAAAGTTTTTGGAAACATTATCTTTGAAAAAGTTTTGTGAAAGGATTTATGAAAGGAGGTTTTTGAAAATGTTTTGTGAAGCGAAAGTTTTGTGAAATCATGTTTTCGAAAAAGTTTTGCGAAAAGAGATTTTGAGAAAGACGAGGAAAAAGATGTTGAGAATGTTGATGAGATGAGACGATAAAGAGTATGTGAATTGTGATGATGAGATGAAAGTGATATGAGGCATGAGGCCATTGAGATTTAGGGGGAAACGGATTTCGATTAGTGGTCGGGCTTCGTTGAAGGGATGTACCAAGGACGAGCCAACTGTTAGGTTTAAGTCGTATAATTAAAACGTTAAAACTTTAAAAGACTTTAAAAGACATTTACAAACGCGGTGAGGCATGAGTGTCGTATCGAAGTAGTGGAGAGGAAGGTACCCTGGATATCAAGGATATTCGGGTTGTGAATGCAATAGGGTAAGCTAGGGCGGTAAAACGCCAAGAGGCTTTGAGTACTATTCTGGGCGGAACGAATCCCACATGTGGCGTACTAACGTGGTAGGGACTGGGTCTAATGCCGTGGTAAGTTCTGCACCCGGACCGGAATAGTGCTGTCACCCCTACGGCATTTCAGGAACAGTGAGAGTGACTGGAACGGGGCATTTGTGTTTGCCGCTGAGAGCGTGCATTGTTATTATGTGAATTACGATTATGATTTGAGGCAGGGCCTCCTGGTCTGGGACCATTTGTTTGTGTGACAGCTGTCGTGCCTGCGTGGTAAAGGTCCTGTACTCCTGTTTGCTTCCGACTAGGTTGGGTGGATGACCGAGGAGATGTAGACGTGTGTGCGAGTTCAATGATGTTTTCCCCCTCATCATTGAGCGAACCGTTTGATAAAACTTAAAGAATAATAAAGAATTCATGAATAATTGTGAAAGATTCAAAGAGGAAAGTACAAGTGATTGTTGGAAAGAATAAGAAAGAGATGATGCGATTGAAGGGTTCGAAGGCTTGTGATGCCAAGTGAAGTGAAGTGCGTTGTGATAATTTATGATTTTGTTATATTTGATATGTGTTATTCAGAAGTGTTTCTTACGTGAGTATATTTGCCATATGCATAGCATGAGTAGTTGTTATTGCATGATTCTTATATTTTTATTCAGAGTAGTCTTTTATACGAAGTCGTTAGTATTTTGTCCTGTCGTGTTGTACTTTGGGAATGCTGACCATCTCTCCTATCATGTTGTCACGTCGGGTTATTCCGATATTGCAACGGATAGATGGCAAATTTTGTAGGCTTCGGCAGTGGACTTCATCAAGGATGAGTAGAGGTCAAGACTAGCAATAGGTAATTCCCTTCAAGCTCTGTATCCCTTGCAACTACTTGGTTACATTGTCGTATCATTCTGAACCCCGCTTGGAATTTTATTGAATATGGTTTTAAGGAACTTGAACGGTATCTATGAAGCCAAGTTGCAAAGTGCGATGTTAAGTAACATCTCGGTTTGGAACTTGACTCGTGGTGTGTGACATGGGAATGTTATTTTATTTCAATTAAGTTACTAAAACGATTTTGAACTTAAAGCTTCTCATGTCCATGTCACCTTTAAAAAAAAAATTTCCCAAATTTTTACTATATTTTGTTAAAGAGATAAGTGTTTTCAAGTTACCGAAATCGGGGTGTTATAGAGTGGTATCAGAGCAATGGTTACCCAAGTAGTCTGATGCATGGGCTTACATGCTTGCATGTGTGTGTCTGTCTGTGTGATAGTGTTAGAATTACGATGAGTAAGAGTAGGAGTACGAAGTCACGTGAGCATCTCTATCATACCACCTCTATCGTTCGTTCTATCTCTCTATCTTCGGAACGTGTCAAGAATCTGTCTATGATGGTACAAGGAACCGTGATCCGAATCATACGGAGGCTTTATTCTTTGTGACCTGAACCTCTCTTGATTGTTGAACCCTTTTTGTTGCGAATCCTTTTTGTTTATAATGGCCTCTGAGCTATTGATATACGACTTTGTTTTGTGACTAGAACCCTCTTTTCCTTGTTGAAACTCCTTCTTATATAAACCCTATGTGTTGTTGAGTTGCCTTGACAATACGTTTGTTTTCTCTAAAAGCCTTTCATTAAAACCTTAGACCCTGACACCTTATGCCAATCAACTAGGCCTATCTGAATTATAAGATGGACGGTGAGATGTTATTATAGTGATGGAGGAAGGAATAAGTGTGAACTTATAATAGGACCATAAGATCAACTAGATGGAGTGGTGAAATTACCGGATAGAACCTTTAAGTGACGACCAAAATTAGGTTAAATGACCAAGATTTGACGTTTTAATGGACATAGGTGACCGTAAGCTCTGGAGTTAAGGGTGTCCTTAGGTGCTGAGATCATTAATAAATCCCTGAGTTGGAGAGTTTTTAATGGTTTAGAGCCCGAAAGTGGGTCATGAAGGGTTTAGAATACTTAAGTTGTTTGAGTAAATACTGAAGATGAGGACGAAGATTTGGTTTAGTTAGCAAAATTTAAGATGATGCTCAACTAGGCTTGAACAAAGTGATGGGAAGTTTTGTAAGATAACCTAGAATGAGTAGATGTTGGGAAATTTTATGACCTTAGTCCCTGTCAAATGTTATTGGATAGATGTGATGTATAGGAATATGATCTGTCAAAGTTGGGGAGTAAACGGAGATTTTTCAGGTTGGTAATAACCCACCTAGGCTTAAAAGGATGAAGAGAGCCAAATTAAGAAAGAAAGACCATGAGGAAAGTAGTGTCCTTGTCAGGATTGGCATAAGTGCGCTATTCTTTTGAAATATTGTTTCGAAACCATTGAACCCTTTGAACCCTTGTTGACAAAGCTATACCCTTAATATTCCATTGTATCTGATGATGGAATGACCCAGGAAGATTACCTTTGAGAGAACGATGCACATGCGACGACTTGAGGACGATGACTGCTGTTATAGATCGAGAGAATCGCTCTAAGGAATCCGACATCCGTTGATCGTGGAATTCTGCGAAGCATTTCTCGAGGACGAGAAATCTGCATGTTGGGGAGAATGTAACATCCCGCGTTTTCCAACGAGGATAAATAAAATTTAATTAAAGAAGAGTTTTGAGAAATTGTTTTACAAAAAGTTTTCAATGAGAATTTTATTCGATTTCGTAGTAAAGTGTTAATTTTACGGAGTTTTGATAAACAAATATGTTTTTGAAGTTAGCGAAAATGATTTTTATTGAATTGATTTGGTTAATAAGAAATTAAAAATGATTTTCATTGTTGGTGATTTGTTTTGAAAATGAATTTTTATGGACTTTCTTAGAAGTATCAACTTCAGAAATTCATAACTTTTTAACCGTAACTCCGATTTTTATGATCTTTATATCAAAATGATCGTATCGAAATGTAGTTTTTAAAAATGTATCTTTCATAATTTTCTGGGTTGGTTTGCGAAAATTGTTTTTCAGTGTGATAAACGACGAATTTTCAAGGAATTAATCATGAAAAATAGTTTTTGATTTTTAATATATTTATCCTTTTGGGATTATCTTCAATATATTAAATTATGATTTTAGAAAATGAAATAAGGGCTATAAGTGCAACCAATAAGTACAGTTTATTATTTAAAGGAATGATGTGTTTAATTGTTAAAATGTATGTTTGACTATTGTTTTGTGACCAAGTGTGTGAGTAATTTATGAGTGTGTGTATGATATGTAAATGTGTGCTTATATGTGTAGGTATAATTGTGTGAATAGGATTTTAGAGCTAATTGCTTGATTATGTGAATTAACAATTATCAATGGATTTAATTAAGAAATAAAAGTAGGACATGTGTGTGTGGTGCATGGGTGCCACGGCTAGTGAGTGTGAGTGCATGAAGGGAATATGTGTGATATGTGGGTGGGTGACACATGTGTGTGTATGTGTATGTGCACGGTGCATTTGCTTGATGACCAAGCTAGGAAATTAAATAAAATAAAAAGAAAAGAAAATGGAAGTGGAAACTAGATGAACCAAGTTAGGATTAGTAACCAACTAAGTGCAAAACCTAACTAAAAGCCAACTAATGTTTAGCCCTAGGATGACCCCTAAACCCTAGCCACAAGACTTTGTATCCTTGCATTTGATAAAATACACCCATGCAAAGATTTGGAAGTCCAAAATTACCCCTCCTAGTGATGTGTTGGCCGAATTTGCTTCAAGGCCAAGAAGTGGAAATCAAGTCTCACCCTTGGTTATTTCCTCTTATATTCATTCCTTCATTCATTCATCCCATTCCATTCTTTCATTCATTCTTTCTCCCCTTCGTAGCCTTCATTCTTCATTTCTTCTTTTCATTTCCTTTCACACCACCAACACAAATACTAAGTATCCAAGAGCAACACTAGCTCTTGAGAGACACATATAGAAAAAAAAGAGAGAACCATGAGAGAAAGAGGGAGAACCGTGAGGAAGAAGAGGAGGAGATAAACCCAAACTTAGGAGCTCCTTTGAAGATCAAAGTTCTTAGAAGACCTAATTCCTTGGTATAACCAAAGATCCTAGAAGAGTAGAACTAGTTTTTATTTTGTAATCTTGTAATTTTTCTTCTCTTTTCTTGCATGTTCATTTCATGACTTGATCTAAGGTGCATGTGATGTCTTACCTTGATCTTGATTTTCTTAAACCTAAATGAATTTGTAATGAACTAAATGATGGACTTTACAATTCGGTTGGTATTTTTTTAGTAGATCTATATGTTTTTATTAGGTTAAATCCTTAAATCTAAAGTTTTATTTGTAATTCTTGTGAACTTGAAGTAGATCTTCTTGCATGTTTGATTTTTGTGCCTAAAACCGTGAATTAAGGGATGTTTATGTGTTTATTTGGTAAATCTATGTTTGATCTATACTTGTTTTTAAATTTTTGGTCTTGCATGTCGTTTGGTAATGACTTTGAACCTTTGCATGTCTTGATTTTTGGCCTAATCTTAAGAAAAGCTTTGATTGGTATCATGATCTTTGATTTTGATTTTGATCTTGAATTCTATATGTGACTTGATCTACATGATCTAAATGCATGCATGTATGATTTCCTCCAAGATCTATTGATTTTGAGTATGTGCATGTTAGGATCTAAGTTAGTTTAGTTTGATTCTTGATTTTTTGTTAAAAGGCTTAAATTTTTACTTGTAAATGTGATGCATGTTTTATTTGAATTAAAATAAATTTTTTTATGAAAAAAAAAATTAAATCGGTTTTCATAGAAAATATAATTAATGGACTGATTCTTATAATTGATTTGTATGTATGAGTATGTTTTTGATTTTCATGAAAAGAAATGAATAAACAAAGTTGTTGAATGAATGTTATGCTGAAGTTGTGATTTGTGTGTTTCTAACTTTGATAAATGGTATTTTTGCATGTTCAATAATTCTGAAATTTTGTCACTGTCTTAAGTATATGAAAATAAACTTCTCTGAATTTTTAAATGATTTTTGGAATTGATTTCCTATTTTTATAAAAACCAACTTTGTGAAAACCATTTTAAGAAAATAAGTTTTTCAGTTTAAAGATCAACAAAAGTTTCGAACTTGTGCTATTTCAAATTGCTTGAAATTTTTATGGTAACTTCCTGAACCTCTCTAGATGTTTTTTGTAAAATTTGAAGAGATTTGGAGTTGATTTGATATTTTTACTAAATTGAAAACAGTGAACCGTTTGGTTCAGATTTTCTGGACTTAGTGCCAAAATTAATTAGAAAAATATGACTTGCACAACTCCAAATATTCTGAAAATTTTATGAGATAGTCTTGACTGTATAAGGAAGATTTATACCAATTTTTATGAAATTCTGAGTTGAGAAACTATTTTTAATAATAATGTTTTGTCTCAGTCCAGCAACAGTAGTGCCATTTTGTTTTTCATGAGAAATCTGATTTGAAACTTAGCTTAGGCTTGTTCAAATGACTTGAAAATTTTATATGATGAACCTTGGCATATATGTGTATGTTCTGGAAATTTTGAAGATTAAATAAATTTATTTGAGTTAGTTTTGGATTTTATCTTTTGTGTTTCACCCTTAGTCACCCTAAGTTTCTATTTAAATGTTTTTGATGAATATGAATTTTATGCTTCATGATTATGACTTGGCTGGCTTGTATGATAACTATGATATCTTGAAATGATTGAATGAGTGATTGTTTGATGGTACGTTTATGTTATGCATGAAGGAATTGTTTAGTGAACCAAAGTGTTGTGTTTGATTTTGTAATTGGTTGTGAAAATTAATTGGTTTTGAAATAGTTTAATTTAATTCAAGAACCTTGGACTTAGTGGTTGCTGCCCTTAATTCATTTCACAATGTTAAGTTTTAAAAACAAATTGTTTAAGTGTTTATTTTATAACAAAGTAATATATGAACTAAATTTAAGTTTTTCGGTGTTTTTGAGTTTTGGTTGATGGCTGCTCAACCAAAACTAATGATTTTAAAATGTTTGACAATTGATTTAAAAAGATTTTTAGATGTTTAAAGTATTTTCAAAAGTCGAATTTGATTTGAAAAAGTTTTGATGTTTCGACAAGAAATAAAAAGAGTTTTCGAAAATGCGTCTAGAGAATGAGTATGACGATTATTTAAGATAGACTTTAACGTTAGTATCGTCTATTTAGTATAAGGTGCGTATGAGCCAAGAAGCAGAACGGCTGAATCGTTGGGAAGGAACCGCAATGATTTCAGAAGCTGGAGCGTGAGGTGAGAGATGCAGTAGGCCTAGGTCATCGTGACGCGTAGACTCAGTTCTAAACTGAGTACATCGAGTCTAATGTGTTACATGCTGCATTATCATACGTGATGCATATATGTGTGAGATGCTTTTCTGTTTTATATGATGCATGGTTTATTTTTTTATGTATTGGAATTCTTTGAAAATTATCCTGTAGAGTGTATTTTGTTTTATTTGGAAAAAGGTTATACGAGGAAATAAGAATTATGAGAAAGAATGAGATTTGAAAATTAAGAAAATACTATTGAGAAAGAAATAAACGCAATGTGAATAAAATTGCGAAAGAAATGAGTTGATGAGATGAAGGAATTGTGAAAGTGAGAAAATGTGATTGAAAGAGAGAGGAATGATCATAAAGGTTGTATAAGAATGGAATACAAAGAGTTGAGATTGGAGAAGATTAATGCTGTGGGATGTGATTTGAATGGAGACATGATTCCTTGTTCATGTTTTTGGGAAGAAGCTTAGTGTTGAGTTGAGGTTGCTCCTCCATTAACAGTCACCCAAAAATGTGATTTTTGAAAAGGGTTTTTGAAAAGAGATTTTTGAAAAGCTTTTTGTGAAAATAATATTTTTGTGAAAGTTTTTGGAAACATTATCTTTGAAAAAGTTTTGTGAAAGGATTTATGAAAGGAGGTTTTTGAAAATGTTTTGTGAAGCGAAAGTTTTGTGAAATCATGTTTTCGAAAAAGTTTTGCGAAAAGAGATTTTGAGAAAGACGAGGAAAAAGATGTTGAGAATGTTGATGAGATGAGACGAGAAAGAGTATGTGAATTGTGATGATGAGATGAAAGTGATATGAGGCATGAGGCCATTGAGATTTAGGGGGAAACGGATTTCGATTAGTGGTCGGGCTTCGTTGAAGGGATGTACCAAGGACGAGCCAACTGTTAGGTTTAAGTCATATAATTAAAACGTTAAAACTTTAAAAGACTTTAAAAGACATTTACAAACGCGGTGAGGCATGAGTGTCGTATCGAAGTAGTGGAGAGGAAGGTACCCCGGATATCAAGGATATTCGGGTTGTGAATGCAATAGGGTAAACTAGGGCGGTAAAACGCCAAGAGGCTTTGAGTACTATTCTGGGCAGAACGAATCCCACATGTGGCGTACTAACGTGGTAGGGACTGGGTCTAATGTCGTGGTAAGTTCTGCACCCGGGACCGGAATAGTGTTGTCACCCCTACGGCATTTCAGGAACAGTGAGAGGGACTGGAACGGGGCATTTGTGTTTGCCGCTGAGAGCGTGCATTGTTATTATGTAAATTACGATTATGATTTGAGGCAGGGCCTCCTGGTCTGGGACCATTTGTTTGTGTGACAGCTGTCGTGCCCGCATGGTAAAGGTCCTGTACTCCTGTTTGCTTCCGACTAGGTTGGGTGGATGACCAAGGAGATGTAGACGTGTGTGCGAGTTCAATGATGTTTTCCCCCTCATCATTGAGCGAACCGTTTGATAAAACTTAAAGAATAATAAAGAATTCATGAATAATTGTGAAAGATTCAAAGAGGAAAGTACAAGTGATTGTTGGAAAGAATAAGAAAGAGGATGATGCAATTGAAGGGTTCGAAGGCTTGTGATGCCAAGTGAAGTGAAGTGCGTTGTGATAATTTATGATTTTGTTATATTTGATATGTGTTATTCAGAAGTGTTTCTTACGTGAGTATATTTGCCATATGCATAGCATGAGTAGTTGTTATTGCATGATTCTTATATTTTTATTCAGAGTAGTCTTTTATACGAAGTCGTTAGTATTTTGTCCTGTCGTGTTGTACTTTGGGAATGCTGACCATCTCTCCTATCATGTTGTCACGTCGGGTTATTCCGATATTGCAACGGATAGATGGCAGATTCTGTAGGCTTCGGCAGTGGACTTCATCAAGGATGAGTAGAGGTCAAGACTAGCAATAGGTAATTCCCTTCAAGCTCTGTATCCCTTGCAACTACTTGGTTACATTGTCGTATCATTCTGAACCCCGCTTGGAATTTTATTGAATATGGTTTTAAGGAACTTGAACGGTCTTAAGAAACAAGATTTGAAAATGTTTTCTCAAAAGAGATCTATGAAGCCAAGTTGCAAAGTGCGATGTTAAGTAACATCTCGGTTTGGAACTTGACTCGTGGTGTGTGACATGGGAATGTTATTCTATTTCAATTAAGTTACTAAAACGATTTTGAACTTAAAGCTTCTCATGTCCATGTCACCTTTAAAAAAAATAATTTTCCCAAATTTTTACTATATTTTGTTAAAGAGATAAGTGTTTTCAAGTTTTCCGAAATCGGGGTGTTACAGATTATGCAGTCAGACCACTAAAACAAGAGGTTTGACAAATCATTCTTTTCATTTCTGAAATCTAACCAAATTTCAACATTCATAGAGTTCATATACCTTAAGAAAAACATGTTCATACACAGAAACATATCTATCTTGCATGCATTCAATTTAGATACTCGAATTGCACATAATTGCACATCTTTCACAACTTAATGCATCACTTCACATAATATCCGAATAAGTCATGAATCCAAAATCAATATAGCTTGCATGCATCCAGATAACATTGCTCATAACCACAATTGAGCTTAGATTGGCCTCCAAGCCACTGAACCATTTTAACTTATGCCCTTTGAGTCTCTTGGTGACTCATCCTATGTTCTACCACAATTTATTCTAATTCTATCAAATAATAAGCTTCCCCCTTACCTCTAAATTGTGCTTGATGAATTTAATCACTGGAATTTGAAAGATCTCCCCAGAATCCACAATCTCCATTTCCAGCCAGCAACGGGTTTGACAGGGTCCAAAAACTACAAGATTTGACACATGAATTGGACAAACAAATTGGGGAAAACCATCAATACTCACTCTATGCAACATGCTCTAAAGATTTGAATAGATTTGAGACTCAAAAAGTGCATGTGCTTACCCAAATCGAAGTCCAAAGCAAGCTCCAGGAATTCAGAATCAGTGTTGACAGCTTCAACACTCTTACTTTGCAAGCTTCGTTCTCTCAACTAGGGACTCTCAACTCACGATTTCTATATCAATACAAAGCCCTTGATGTGAGCTTTGTAACAGTGTATCACTCATGTTCTAACTCTCAGAAACGAAGGAGAATTACAGGGACGAATCTCAGAACCCTAACTCAGCTTCAGCACCAACACACCATCAAAGAACCTTCAATTTGACTCTCTGATCGAGTATTTATAGAGAAATTGATGAACATGCAGCACGACATGTATTCCCCACTGGAAATCGAAGGGTGTTCGTGGCAATTCGTGGTTAAATCGGTTAATTACTCATCAAAATCCACTATCCAGGTTTCCTGAGTTCATCGTGTAACCGGTTACAGAGCCCTTCTAATCAGTTACATACTGATAAAATTCAAAAATTAAGATTTTAATTCCTTTCTTTCTAATAACCTTTCTAATATTGTAATTAGGTCCCAACCCAAGGACTAAATTACAATATTCATATTTTTGTACAAAATAACCATATAAAAATATTTCTCATATTTCTATATATAAAAACACATAATGTACAAAGACTAAAACTTTCCAAACCAATATAAATCAATTATAAAATAATTGTTATAATTAATTTCTTGGTTATTTGGGAGACGAAAATTAGGGGTGTTACACTACTCCCCCACTTAAAAGGAATTTCGTCCCCGAAATTCATCTTCTGAAATTTTCCACTTTTCCAAAATGTTTTTATACTAGAAAACTTCATCTAACTCCCAAAAATTTGTTCTTTAGGGTCCTCCCCCACTTAAAAGAGTTTCGATATAGTTCTTTTATTTCGAAATATTTCTAATAAAACCTTTCACTTTGAACAAAATTCTTTTTTTTTTTTGCATAAAAACTCTTATGTGAAAGAATTTCTTTTAAAAGAAATACTCTTTTGAATAATACACTTCACCTAAATATTCTTCAAATAAAACACTTTCTAATAAACTTTTTGGAAAAACTTTTTGGGCTGCGCACTCTGATCCCTCGAGCACGATCAAAGAAATATTTGTATGACTTTATTCCTTAATATTTTGAGACATTAGGGTGATCAGTCCCAATATTCAAACCATTAATAACAAAATCATCCCTTTCAGATATAATCTTTCACAAGAAAGACCATACGACCGGTCTTTAAGTTAGATGAACTTAAAGATAGAGTAATTATCACTATCAGACTTAGATAGTCAAGTTCTAGAGACATTTCCGTTGGGGAGACAAAGATTTGTCCTATCCCGGTGGTTGTTAATCTCTCTAGTCATAACTTATCTTTCTATTTCTGTAGTGTCCACAGATATTTTCACATCCAACTGTGATAAGGGTTTTGATCACAGAAAGATTGGAGTTGAACTTCCAACAGGATATTGATATTCTCAAACGATTAGATTAACGTAATCGAAAACATTTAACTACGTTAACTCAGATCAAAGGAAGAGATAGGCTTGGGTTGTCTACGTCAGGATTACAATCAACTCTCATATCAGCCGGTGAATTCTTCTCGTGCTGGATTCGTCCATTCCTTACTCACCTTTTCCTTCCAGACAATTCGGTGAATAATACTCCAGCTTCCTACAATCAGACTTGACTATTCCCTTAGGTACATCACAACTAAACTCAAAGTGATGTGTCTCACAGTTTTCACCTTGAGATGGACAAATGTTCCCGTCCCTATTTCCTTCTTAGTCACTTTTCTCCAATCGAGGATTCCTTAACCTTGATATTTCCGTGGTTGATATTCTCCTATTTACTTTTCCTTGTTCTCCGGTTGAGCCTTGATTTCATCAATCTTTCCCTTATTCTGAACTCTGATACTTCTCGCATGAAATTCATGTGCTTTACCATAGTCCCCATATATGCTTACCAACATCGAGAAATTCCTTATTCCTTGATAGTTGATAGCTGACTTGGGTCCGAACATAATCTATTCTTGAAGTTCATGCCTTTGGATTTCTCATCTAGGTTGTACCAGGAAACACTTCCCAAATCCCTTACTTCCATAATATATTTTCTAATATCCATAATCCCTGACTTTAATTTCAAAGATTAAATCTCATTCATTTCTTCATAGAAATCTAACTCCTCACTTCCTGGTTGTAATTCACGAATCCGATTCAAGAATTCGTTGGTGATTGGCAACATTCCCCATCTAAGGCTAGATAGTTCCGCTTGCATTGCCAGACTTAGGTCTCTGAACTTCTCGATCAGATTAGCCTCTTTGACCATCATTGATCTCACACAAATAGCCTTTCAGCTTAAATCGTCTGCAACTACGTTTGTTTTGCCGGTATGATAATAGAGCTTAAAGCCATAATCTTTAAGAAACTCCATCCATCGCCTTTATCTTACATTCAACCCTTCCACTTCTTATTGTCATTCATACTTTCAACTCCAAACTTGTTCATGAATCACAACCTTCTTATCTTAATGCTTATCGTCTCTCTTACATCGTCCAGCTAAATCTTTTACTTCATCCAATTAGAGTAGCTCCTTAATTTCAACTCTCGATTAATCCATAAGTATTATGATTCAATCCTCTTAAATCAATTTCACTGATGAATCAAGGCATTTTATCACATTAAATCCTTCATTAGATTTTAGTTAGGTAATTGACATTGAGTTTGGATTGGAGGAAGATGTTTATTGATGCCAAAAGTTACTTCACAATTTTATTTTAAACTTTCAGTTTCTAACCAGTTACAAGAAACTCTAACCGGTTACGAAGTATTGTTTTAGAAATAAAACCAAAGAACTTTCAAAAACCATTTTCTTTACATCGGCCAATCCAACTCAAAATAGGATTTAATCATACTCTAATACCTTGATTGCAACTGAATTCATCACTGAAATGATTTAAATCATAGTCTACTCACATTTTCCATAATTCCTCTTGGACTAATCATATTATATTGGGGTATAATCCATCACTACCCCACCATAATTAAACAACATCCTATCATTCAATACCATCAGTTGATCTTTCCAAGTCAACTTGGTCAAAGGCCATGCGATTATAGAAAATCCTTCAATAATCTGGCGGTAGAATCCAGCCAGCCCTAAGAACTTCTTACTTTAAAGATCACATGCCCTGCGAACGTAACTTTGCCCAACCAGAACTCATCTTTGGTGATCTTAGCACACAACTACTCCCCTTGCAGGATTCTCAACACAATCCTGAGATGTTTCTCATGCTCCTCCGGATTCTCAGGATAAACCACAAACGAATCCAAATAAGATCTAAAGGTCCAGTTCTTATAATCCATAAAAGAACAGGTGCATTAGTCAATCCGAACGGCATTATTTTCTACTCATAATGTCCGTATTGAGATCAAAATGCAGTCTTAAGTGTATCCCTGCCCCGAATCCTGATTTGGGGTTAATCCAATCGCCAATCAATCTTAGAAAACACTTAGACTCCTTTAACCTGGTCCAACCAATCCTTTTAGCAACTTCTCTACGTGTTTCTCCCATTTGACCATTCCCGATGATACCATATTGTAAGGGTAGTAGAGAGAGAATCAGCTTCAAGAATTAACTTGATTCCAAACTCTATCTCTTTGCTCAAGGGTGAACCTAACATCATTTCTTGAAACCCATATTTCTTTGACCCCCTATCTCCTTCACTGCTTCCCAGAAGCAGACACATGGGTCCATTGGATTTCAGATTCGAAACTTGGGAATCCCGATACAGGGTTGTTCTACCGTCATTAATCATGATCACTTGATCCTTCGGCTCCCACATCGTGCTTAAGATCAAATGTAATCATGACACAGGTAGATAGACAAAGTCTATACCTTAATAGAACGATTCAGACATACCTTGGAAACAACTACAAGAAAATTTGTAGGAGTCTCTACTTTGAGATAGCATATTGGATAGAACATAGAGCAGCTTTGATCCATACCCTTATCCACAAGGAACAGAAGAAAGGATAGCTAGTGAGGGTAAACACTCCTCCCCAGAGTCAAGGACTTAACTACAACTCCTTAAGATTTTCCTTATCACCAGAGAAGCATACGACTATCATACTTCTACTTAGACTTCATAGAACACTTCTTAATAGCAGAATAAGCTACCTATCTAGAGCCATTACACATAACCTTAACTCTAGTTTGGAAGTATATGAAAGAATACTTCCCAAGAAACATTGCAGATATCGATGACCAGCGTATTGGACCACACACCCAAGGACCAGAAGTCAGGACCATTGCTCTGATACCATAAAAGTGTAACACTCCTTGTATATCATCTTACTTTATAAGAAAAGTAATAAGTTTATGAATAATTGGACTTGTTATCGTTGGAAAAAGATCTGAAATTAGCATTTTCCCTTCCCTTGAAAAATTCCTTTTCACAAACACTTGATTAATAATGAGGTTGACTAACAAAATCAGAGTTTGCGGAAACATAGTAAAGTAATCATATTATGCCCCCAAAATATATCAAGTGTAACAAGTCCATGGATACCAAATAAATTTTATTATGAAACAAAATTCATCTTATGATACCTCTTTCAAAATGTGTATCATATAAATACTATTTAAAATAGAGATGTTATAGAGCTGGTCACTAGTCCTCTGTCCCAACATTTATCTGGCCGGATCCTCGATATCTGCACAAAGGGTTCCCAACCCACACTTTTCTATATTCTGCATGCACCTAAAGAACATCTCCCTTCACTAACTTTTGTGCAAGCTAGATGCACGATCAACACCTAATCAGGGCATGAGGTTAGCTATACATATTCTCATAATCAAATGAGAATAAAACTAACATCCACAAGTCAACATATAGCAAATCATGATGCATAATCATATGAGCACACCCGGTTATTCATAATAATTCTTTCAATGCAGGTGGCATGATGCATGATTTCCTTCCACAGCTGAGGCCTCTAACAAAGTCCATCTTGGACGTCCATCCAATACACCGTTGTGTTCCCGGAACACTGACATTCGTTCCCAGAACGTAATGCCAAACCATACTTGGATAAATAAGCATCACTCCCGAGTGTGCACCACGTTCCCAGAACGTGTGGCAAACCATACTTGGAATAATAAGCATCACTCCCAGAGTGTGCATCACGTTCCCAGAACGCATACGTTCCCAGAACGCATAAAAACCAGGTCCCGGACACTGGCCACATTCCCAGAATGTGTCATCAAGTAGGTTGCATATCAATGTGTTCCCAGAACACTAACATACGTTCCCAGAACGTATATAACCAGGTCCCAGACACTGGCCACATATCTATAATGTGTCATCAAGTAGGTTATAATTTGGTACTCCCGGAGTACCCTCCTCATATTCCTAGAATATGATAAACGTTCCTACCAACCAAACTTCCATTCTATATGGATGCACAATCATCAAGGTTGGTTTTATCTTTACTTTATTTATTGTGATTTGGAAATAATTCAATCTTTCTTTTGAATGATTAATTTGAGGCATAACTTTGGCACAAAATTCTCTTGAATTCTCTCAAAATCATGCCATTAGTCTTAGATTGGGAAAACATAACCAATGGTGCTCAAAAACTTAACTTTTTATTTTTCAAATTCAGGTACTAACCGGTTACAGTTTCAGGCTAACCGGTTAGAACTACAAACCTGAACTGTTTACCATTGAAATTCAGAAAAAACCTTTTTTCTTGAATTCTTTACCCAATCCCTAGACAAATTTTAACCTTATTTTACACCTCAAAACCACTGTGTTTATCATTCAAAAGTCCAAATCACGTTCTTTTCTCAAATGAGCATAATTTCCTCTTGAAATTATCTCGTTAAATTAAGGTATTAACTCTTACCCTTCAATCTGAACAGTGACAGTATAATCAACTCATTTTCATATTGTTTCCAATGAAATTAAAGTTCAGATTTGAGTAAAATTGATAAGGCCACAGGACTAATTCTATAAACTTGTTTTCATTTGAAATTTTACAGTGTCTAACCGGTTACAAATATCGAGTAACCAGTTAGATTATGCAGTCAGTCCACTAAAACAAGAGGTTTGAAAAATCATTCTTTTCATTTCTCAAATCTAACCAAATTTCAACATTCATAGAGTTCATATACCTTAAGAAAAACATGTTCATACAGAGAAACATATCTATCTTGCATGCATTCAATTTAGATACTCGAATTGCACATAATTGCACATCTTTCACAACTTAATGCATCACTTCACATAATATCCGAATAAGTCATGAATCCAACATCAATATAGCTTTCATGCATCCAGATAACATTGCTCATAACCACAATTGAGCTTAGATTGGCCTCCAAGCCACTGAACCATTTTAACTTATGCCCTTTGAGTCTCTTGGTGACTCATCCTATGTTCTACCACAATTTATTCTCATTCTAGCAAATAATAAGCTTCCCCCTTACCTCTAAATTGTGTTTGATGAATTTAATCACTGGAATTTGCAAGATCTCCCCAGAATCCACAATCTCCATTTTCAGCCAGCAACGGGTTTGACAGGGTCCAAAAACTACAAGATTTGACACATGAATTGGACAAACAAATTGGGGAAAACCATCAATACTCACTCTATGCAACATGCTCTAAAGATTTGAACAGATTTGAGACTCAAAAAGTGCATGTGCTTACCCAAATCGAAGTCCAAAGCAAGCTCCAGGAATTCAGAATCAGTGTTGACAGCTTCAACACTCTTACTTTGCAAGCTTCGTTCTCTCAACTCAGGGACTCTCAACTCACGATTTCTATATCAATACAAAGCCCTTGATGTGAGCTTTGTAACAGTGTATCACTCATGTTCTAACTCTCAGAAACGAAGGAGAATTACAGGGACGAATCTCAGAACCCTAACTCAGCTTCAGCACCAACACTCCATCAAAGAACCTTCAATTTGACTCTCAGATCGAGTATTTATAGAGAAATTGATGAACATGCAGCACGACACGTATTCCCCACTGGAAATCGAAGGGTGTTCGTGGCAATTCGTGGTTAAATCGGTTGATTACTCATCAAAATCCACTATCCAGGTTTCCTGAGTTCATCGTGTAACCGGTTACAGAGCCCTTCTAACCAGTTACATACTGATAAAATTCAAAAATTAAGATTTTAATTCCTTTATTTCTAATAACCTTTCTAATATTGTAATTAGGTCCCAACCCAAGGACTAAATTACAATATTCATATTTTTGTACAAAATAACCATATAAAAATATTTCTCATATTTCTATATATAAAAACACAAAATGTACAAAGACTAAAACTTTCCAAACCAATATAAATCAATTATAAAATAATTGTTATAATTAATTTCTTGGTTATTTGGGAGACGAAAATTAGGGGTGTTACACATCTTTTCATGACAATTGCAAAATCATGAAGTCGTCACTTGGTGGACAAAATAGCAACTTCAGTTTAAGTCAGTTCCAAACAAAATCATCTAAGTTCTCAAAACTGAAAAATCATTTTAACATTTAACAGGTAATAGCTATTGGGAGGATATGTTGGCTCTTTGTCTTAAATGTAAAACGAATTCAAATCTACAGAGGCAACATATAATATAATGCAAAGTAAGAGCTTTAAAAACCCAATTGGTCGAAACAAAATCAGCATTATGCATGTGGTTTGAGTTCGGAAACATGTTCAACACCTAAAACAATAAAATATTTGAAACCTTGCTAAAAACTATTTTTTTGAAAGAAAACATAATCCACTTACACATTCGAATGCGGTATTAATTTTGTAAGAGCTTGAAACAGGAAAGATGGCACCTTTTTTTTCAAGAAATAAAACATGTAATAAAATCTATGCAAAAATCAAGATCCCAAAAGTAAAAGTTAATAATCATGACTCAACCAATAGGGTGCCATTAACTTAAATGAACGCCAGTTTAAATTACAAGGAGAAAACTGAAACCTGAAAAGAATTAAAAATTCGTTAAGCTAGTGCTCAAAACATTTTCTTGGCATGATAGTTTTGGAAAACTTCTTGAAGTAAACTAAGTAACATAATAGGTTGGAATTGGCCAATACTAATATAAAAGGCTTATGAGAAATATGTTAAGTAAGAAAAGCTACTTGTTGAAACTCATTTAAAAATTTGCGTTTAAAAGGACATAACCAATGGCTCAAAATTCAAGATTCATCATTTTCAAATGCATGTGCATGCAGTCATGCAAAATCAGGGAACAAATTCATTTAAATTAAAAAGTTAACAAGTCTAGCTTGCATTTTACATAAACTCTAAAACAGAAATTCAGTTAAGATCATAAAGACAGAATCAAAAAAGAATTCAAAAGCAAGATGAGCTAACTATACAGAAGTGTAAGAGATAAATCCTTGGCCAACGGAGCGAGTCATCATTTCAACAAACGTATTCTTTCAAGTAGATTGAAAGCAAGGTATAAGATTAAAGAACGTAAAAGCAACGAATCTTCAAAGTCCATAATCGAATAAAATTATATTCATTAAAATCAAATATCTGTCACTTCGTCAAAGCAAAAATTATAAACAAATGTTTTGAAAAAAGAAAAACATCTGTATAAATTAGGCTTTCGTAAATCATATACTGTACTTTATAAAGAATTTCCTTAAGTAACCATTCAATGAAACTCTCATTGGAGGAAGGGAACACTTATGAAGATTCAGAAAAACCCTGTTCGGCTAAAAAGACAATCATTCAAGCATTTAAGAGGGAATTCATCTAAAATAAAATTTCAGTGATCAAAGCTGACGAAATATTTGAAATGATTTTTTTTGGTTACTTCCGCTACGCACTCTGATTCGAGTGTACTTTAGATTATATAGAATTGAACTAAAACAAATCATTTCCCTTATGCTTTCATACATTACAAAACTTAAGAGATATTATGAAACTCGGGGACTTGATGATTTCACATTCCAACAAATGTAGTCCTCGAGATGGCCAGTCTCGATTATACATTACCTTGGTGGTAAGATCACTTCGTCCTTCCTAAGTTTCAGAAATGAAATTAAAAAAAAAAACACCAAAAATATATTGTTGCATTGTCACATTTAAAAATTGGCATACTTACTTCGAAACCAAGGATCGTTCCTTCTCGTTGGGGTAGCAATTACGTGCTCTGGCCCGTTGGGGTTCTTTCACTTTCCTTAATCTCGGATTTCCTCCATTTTCTAAATGTGACAACGTTCATTTTCTAGAAAAAAATCGTGTTTATTCATACAAAACTTGAGACACATAAACCAAAATTAATTAAGATTTAATCAAACACTATCTGCATCATTACAAAATCCTAATACAAGGCTAGCATCTTATTACTCTATTCATCTAACTTAGATACTAAGCTATCTATCAGTTACTCGCTTGGTGAGTAACACAGCAGGAGTAACTCACAACTCCAATAGGCCGAGGAAAAACTGCTTTGATACCAAAATGTAACATCCTCAATTTTAATTAGATAAAATAGGATTTAACTTAATTGGGTCTTGAAAATTTCTTTTAAAAACTTAATTACTTCTAGAAATTCATATGAAAATCCGGCAGAGTTTCCTCTGTTTTTCGGACTTAACATACACATGCATTAATTTTTCACAAAATAAAAAGCATGGATCTTAAACAAACCAAACATGGCCGAATGGCCTTTTTACAAAATAAGACATACACAAAATCAAACACTTAAATCAAATAATGTTTATACTTGAAAGATCAATTTAAAACTTTGTTTCTTTAATTTTCCCCTTAAAACCGAATCACACATAAAAAGAAAACACAATCTTTCCTCTTGGAAAATAACATGCATCTCCAAAGATTTTTAACTTTTCATACATCAAGCAAAGATAATTACATGCACACACTTAAATCAAATAAGGACATCTCTAAACCAACATGCAAGACTAGAAACTTAAGCTTTTTCACAAATCAAGTTTAGATCATAAATTTATTCAACAAATAGTCATGAAAACACACATAGATCATGGTTTAACAAATTAAAAGATCTTAACATGCAAAGCCAAATAATTTTACTTTATTATTTATTAAACTTAGATCATGGGTTTACTCATCAAATCATCATATAAACACATATAAATCACGGTTTAAAGAAAGAAAAATAGACATGCAAAGAGATTCATTTTAGGCTTTATGAAAATCTTAGCTTTTCTTTAGATGTTTTTAAGATTTTGGTTAGAAAATTATTAGATCCATCAAGAAAATTTTGAACCGAAAACATCAAGCATCAAGATCACATATTACAAATTATTTTAAATCCTTAAAGTCCAAGATCAAAGAAGATCATCACATAAGTTCATCTCTCAAATCATAAAAATGAACATGCAAAGAAGAAAATGACATAGATCTACAAACAAAAGAGAAAAAAACTAAACTATTACAAGTCTTCTTTCTTGATCTTCAAGTCCTACCATGAAAAGGGGTTGGTTCTAGCTCTTATTACTCTTGATCTACAAAGGAAATTCTTGGTTCAAGCTTGGATCTCTTCCTCCTTACTCCTTCAACCTCACGACCCTCTCTCTTTCTCCCTCTCTCTCTCTCTTTTTTTTCTTTTCTTTCTCTAAGAGTTTAATGGACTCTTAGATGTGTGTTTGGAGTGAAAGTGTAGGAATGATGGAATGGGAGAAAATGAACTAAGGCCTCATGCATTTATAAGCAACCTAGGATTTCCCTTTTTGGCCTTCCCAAATAAAATTCGGTCCATGCACAACTAAAGGGGGTAGTTTGGTCCTCACAAAAACTTGCATGGGTGGAGGTTATCAAAACTTAAGGGGACAAAGTAGATTAGGATAGGGTTTTAGGGGTCACTTAGGCTTAAGGACTAGTTGGCTCTTGGTTAGGGTTTGGTTACTAATCCTAACTTAGTTTGGTTCTAGTTTTACTTTGGTTATGGCTTACTTACTCATTAAGCTTCTAGAAATTGTACTCCTAACATACATACACACACATACACGTACAACATACACATACACACGTATCATATACACACATGCACATACATATCGTAGCACACACATATACACATATATACATACATGCATTTTACATTTTATTTCTTAAGCATATTCATTCAAAATCATTAATCCACACACACAAGGCAATTAATTCAAAGAAATCACATTCATACAATCATTTCCATGCATCATACATCAAACACACATTAAATTAAACACGTCTCACTTAAAAATTTCAAGCCAAATCAATAAATTCATTTTCTTTAAAACACAATTCCAAAATTCGTATTTTATAACTCTGAAAATAAATTTTTATAAATCAACCCATAAAATTCCAAAAATCACATTTTCTAAATCTACGTTTCAAGACGACCGTTTTGATATAAAGATCGTAAAAATCCGAGTTACGGTTAAAAAGTTACGAATTTTCCAAGTTATCAATTTAAAAACTTCATTTCAAATAAAAACCACCTTTTTAACAAAATCACAACTTATTTCTTTTAAATCAAATAAACAAAATCATTCACTTCTCTTATATGAAAACATTTTGGTTTATAAAAATCCTTGAAAATCATCACTTTATTTCTATCTCACGTAAAATATTTTTCTGAAAATTTCTTACATCACAAAACATCGAGGTTTATTTTGACGAAATCGTTTACGCACGTATGGGAAAAATGCGGGGTGTTACATAATGAGACTTTGGATCTATGGGATTTACTTACCTGAGTGAGGACTTCACCTATTGGGGATTCGAGTCTATTCCTTAAAATAGACTCTGTCCTAACAGGGCACCTAATGGGTACGGATACCCGACACACGATCAATAGCTGCTGCCTTTATTTTCTTCGTTTATTCCAACGATAATCCAGTCCAGTTTAATTCAAACATACGTGATTCACACTAAAATGCAACAATCAAATTCTTACTTCATAATTAAATATCAACCATATGTCATCCAATAATCACTAAAAATAATCAATACAAATAATCAATTCATAAGCAATTTTATATTTTTCACTCCGTAATCAAATACCAATTAGATATCATCCAATAATCAATAAAACAATCAATACCATTAATCAATTCATATTCATCAAAGAAATTTACAAATAAAATACCCAAACGCATAATTGATTTTTACATTTCCTCATAAAATTCAATTCCTTTTTTTTTAATCTTTATTAAGCATCTCTTTTCATCATTCAACACATCATCATCATCTACCATCAACTTAAGTACAGTCCAAGCATATTTAAATTTTCCCAATCACCATACATAATAGCATTTTAACCTTGCGCATATATATAATCAAATAGCAAGCATACATCATAACCTATAACAGGCGATAATCCATATTTACATTTTGCACTTAAAACACATATTTCCAATCACACTATCCAATCAAATTTTATTTTGTTTATTTTTCCTCCTTTACTTTTTGTCTCGATTAATTACCCTAAGATTCAATCACAAACATACTCATATATTCTTAGCAGGTATTATAACTCACTAGTACTCTCTAAAGCAAGGTAAAACACCCCTTACCTCCATTGACGAAAATAAAGAGATAACCTCAACGTCACGTGGTTCATTGCTCGCATCATGCCTGGTCCTAAAGTCATTTGTCATCCTCAAATCTGATTTTGAAGAATAAAGGCAACCCAACGGATTCGTCTCAAACCCGTTCAAAGCACAATCGGTTTGAACCGGTTGAAATCAATCGTACCATCAACAATACAGCAGCAACGAGGACCGAGGAGAGAAACTGGTCCATCACGACAACCTTACCGGCAAGGGTTTGATCTGAACCCACATTAGGAACCAACAATGTAAGGCGGAGACGGTGGCCGGCGAAGCACAGTAGTACCCAAAGCGCGGCGGTCCAGTGAAGAGAGAGACACGAGCACGAGAAAGAGAGAAGAGCGCTGCAAAAACGACGGCGGTGGCTGGTTCGCGTCACGGTGGCGGTAGAAAGCTAGGAGTAGCGGTTTCCGGCGTGAACAGCGGCGGCGGAGGCTCCCATGGCGGCGGTAGCAAGGGATAGAGGTGGAGGAACCAAAAATCACTGCCCCGGTGAGAGGAGCGTCGCGATTCGCGACTGGGGGAGGGAGGACGCGATGATGGCTGTGCTGCCTTCGAAGCCCGGCGGCGACAACAAGCAACGACGTATCTGTGATTGGAGGGAGGACGTGGTGGCGACAATGGAGCTTGACGGGGACGAAGGCTATGGCGGCAAATGGTGGCGACGAGAACGCGACTCGAGGGAGGAGACGAGTCGAGATCGGAGGGATGACGTGGGTATGCACGCGCAGACCGGAATGGAGAGGGAGCTGAAGGCAGCGACGGCATTTTGATGGCGGCGCCAGCGGTCCAAGGAGGAGAGAGAGAGAGAAGGGACGGGAATGGAGGAGAGAGACCGTGAGTTTGGCCAAAAATTAGGGCCGACTGGAAATTGGTCTTCTCCCCTTTTTTTTTTTACTCTTTTCATTATTATTATTATTATTATTGCTTAAAAGAGAAACCAACACTCAAAATAAATTCTCATACCAACACATATAGGGTAAATCATAAGATTAGTTATTTGATATTACCCACAAAATAATTTAATATTGGTATATATAAAAATCAATGTAAAGTATAGAAAATATATTCTTCAAATAGAGTTCAAATAGGATAATTACTTTAAATGAATTTACTTTAAGATATATAAATAAAATAGTCAAATAGAAATAAGATAAGGTACTTTATGAAAATACCAACACTTTAATAATTACCTATAAGAAGTAATCATTTAATTTGATAAAACTCAAAATTTATAATACAAAAGAAAATCAGGATGTTACACCCTTTCTCTCGTCCTTTGATTTACACGAAATTATTATCACCATCTCTAATCCTTGCCTTCTCTTTTGATTAATAAGGTAGTGTTGGCTCATTCTCTCCCTTAATTTTCTCTCTCTATTTCAAGGCAAGATGATGAACTCATCGAACCCCACCCTGTTATTGCTTCTTGTCACTCTCCGGGTCGTCTCCTAACCGCTCTCCACCACCACACTCTGCTCTTGCGGTTTCAACTTTCAAAACTTTTAAAAGCTAGGGTTTGGTACTTTCTCTCTCTATACTTGGTTGAGGTAAGAGGGGGTGTTACCTTAGCTTAGAGAATGTATTTCTAGGTAGTTTATAGTGATGATTATGATATGGTGATCTTGTATGTTAAAGAACCTTAGGGTAACCAGAAATAATAAAGGATAATGACTTAAGGAAAAGAATAGAAAACCCTCACTTGGTATATTGTTTTATATGCATGATGTGATGATTGGAATGTGATGTTTCATATTTTCTATGGAAATATGTATATGTAGTTGGTTGCTTTATTTGAAATTGAATATGTGAACTTGAGTGAGACTTAAGTTGCCTTTAAGATGTTAGTTGTGTATTCCCCTATGTGAAAGAGTAGAATAAGAGAGGAAATGAAATTAATGTATTAGATGAAAAATAAGGGAAATGGTTGGATAAATGGAATAGATCAAAGAAAGAGAATGTGATAAAGACTAAAGGAATTGGTATGCAGATACCCAACCAAGTAAGTACCCTCGTCGGTGCATTGGTTGCATAAGACGCACTGTAAATGTGCGCAACGGTAAGACGCACATGTAGTTGTGCATAGTGATGGGTTTGCAAACCTTAATAGAGGATTAGATTATGTTATGTGAATAACAGACCAAGTAAGTATGCCCCGATGGGTGCATTGGTTGCGTAAGATGCCCATGTAGTTGAGCGCAGCGGTTGTGATGCTCTCTTTTTGACTTGAAAATAATTAATATTTCCAAATAGTTTACTACATGCTATCAAACTTGGGACTAGAAAATTTTTCCTTTTTAATATTATTACTTGCTCAATCAAAAACCTCTTTTCGACATAAACCGTTACATAAATTCGGCATAGTACTATCTTAAATTGAGAAAAACTCTCGAGAACGCATTTTCTTGATTAAAAAAAACATTACTAGTATTTATCAGTTGAATACACTATTTGCCTCTCGAGTGGGATTTGAATATCTAAAATGTATACGTTTCGCCGAATTCTTTATAAACTGAAATCAGAGTTCGCGGAAGAAAAATAATACTTATAGGGCACTTCTGAGGAAAATAAACATCATATATATATATATATATAGATCATACCATCAAATAAAACCCCATCAGTACAGTAGCAAGTGATAAAAAGTCGAGATAGCAAGTTTTGATAAGACATATACAGACCAGTTGCACTAAAATAAAAGCTCACTCTAAGACCTCTCAATATATACAATATATATAACAAAGTCCAAAAGCAGAAGTCCCAGAGCAAGTCCTCCATGTCCTCAGCAGCTCCTCAGATACTCCACAGCTCTATCCCTAGGATCTAGGATCCAAAACACCTATGCTATGCAGGCTCCTATGAACCAGCGGGTCCACCTCTAGCAGAAATAGTCGGCTCAACATGCACCTCCTCCTCGCTCTCATCCTCCACAGGGTCCTCCTCGACCTCGCCCGACGGTGTAGAGACCCCACCACTGGGTCTAGGATCCGCAGAAGCAGTCCTATCATACTCAGTCGGACCAGGAGAATGAGTCTCCTCAGTGACAACTCTATGGGATGAAGGATGGGAACGAGTGGCAGCTCTAAATCTAAAACTATGAAAACGACGCATAGGTCGAGCCGGGGGTGGTCCTCTATAAGTATAAAAAGGTGGAACATGCATAGTATAGACTAATGGGATCCTAAATCGACGAGGTCGCACACGCACCAGAGGGTTAGGGTGGTAGAGAGTGATCTCAACCTCCCCCTCAAAAGTGGCACGGTGCTCCTCATACGTCCATATACCGCTAGGGATAGGGCGTATCTCGATGCAGGCTAGGTATCTGACCATCACCTAAACAGGGCACAGGGAGTAAGTATACACATATACATAATTGATAAAGACTAAAATTACAAATTACAAATATATCATGGACAGAGCATAATGCAAATACATATGAGCACACCAATTTTTCAACATTATAACTCTTATAATGCAGGTGGCATGATGTATGATTTTCTATCCACAACTGAGGCCTCTAAATGTCCATCTTGGACGTCCATCCAGTACACCCTTGTGTTCCCAGAACACTGACATCAGTTCCCAGAACATAATGCCGAACCATACTTGGATAAAAAGCATCACTCCCGGAGTGTGCACCACGTTCCCAGAATGCCACGTTCCCAGAACGCATAAAAACAAGGTCCCGGACACTGGCCACATATCTATAATGTGTCATCAAGTAGGTTATACTTTGGTACTCCCGGAGTACCCTCCTCATATTTCCAGAATATGATAAACGTTCCTACCAACCAGACTTCCAGTCTATATGTATGCAAAAACATCAGGGTTGGTTTTATCTTTGAATTAATTAATGTGATTTAGAAATATCCGAATTTCTCCTTTTGAATGATTTATTTGAGGTATAACCTTTGGCATAAAATTCCCCTTTGAATTTTCCTCAAAACATGCCTTTTTAAACTTAGATTGAGTAATACAACTTCAATGGTATTTAAAAACTTAACTTTTTATTTTTCATATTCAGGTACTAACCGGTTACAGTTTCAGGCTAACCGGTTAGAATTACAGACCTGAACTGTTTACCATTGCAATTCAGAAAAACCCTTTTTCTTGAATTTGTAACACCCCTAATTTTCGTTTCCCAAATAACCAAGAAATTAATTATAACAATTATTTTATAATTGAATTTTGAAGGTTTTAGTTTTTGTACATTATGTGTTTTTATTATAAAAATATAAGATATATTTTTATATGGTTATTTTGTACAAAAATGTGAATATTGTAATTTAGTCCTTGGGTTGGGACCTAATTGCAATATTAAAAAGGTTGTTGAAGAAAGAGTAATTAAATTATTAATTTTTGAATTTTATCAGTATGTAACCGGTTAGAACGGCTGTGTAACCGGTTACACGATGAACTCAGAAAACTGGGTTAGTGCGTTGGATGAGTAATCACGCGTTTTAACCCAGAATTCGCCACGAATCCCACTAATTGCATGTTGGAGGACGCGTGTCTTCCTGCATGTCAACGAGTTCCTCTATAAATTGAAGGAATTCTGAAGGATTGGAGGTTGATGCACTTGATTTCTGGTGGAGAGGCTGAAATTAGGGTTCCAGATTCGTGTTGAACAATTCGTCTTCTTCGTTGAGGGTTAGAGAGGGAAACACACCTTTATGGAAAGCTTAAATCGAGAGTTCTAGTGATATAAACCTTGTGAGCTGAGGGTTCTAGTGTGAGGAGGAATCAACCTTAGAAATTGGAGTTGGGAAACTGAACTCTGTTTTCTCTTGGTTCTGGAAGCTGAGTTCGAGCTTTGATTCTGGTAAGCACAGATAATGTTTAAGCTTCAAATCACTTTTATTTTCTAGTGCATGTTACCAAGATCAAGTTCTAATTGTTTTCCCCAATTTCTTTGGCCAATTACTATGTCAAATTTTCTGGTCTTTGAACCCTGTTGATGGAAATCGTGGCTGAGAGCAGAACCTAGGATTTGTGGGGAATCTATGGTGGAGCCTTTCTCTCTGCAATGTTTTGGATCAAGCACGAACTTAAGGTAAGGGGGAAGCTTACTATTTGCTAGAATGAGAATAAATTGTGGTAGAATATAGGATGAGTCACCAAGAGACTCAAAAGGGCATAAGTGAAATGGTTGAATGGCTTGGAGGCCAACTTGAGCTCAATTGTTGTTTTGAGCAATGTTATCTGGATGCATGCAAGCTATGTTGATGTTGATTTCATGACTTAATTGAATATTATGTGAATTGAGGCATTAAGTTGTGAAATGTGTGCAATTATGTGCCATTGGTGTATCCAAGTTGAATGCATGCAATATGAATGTGTTTCTGGGTGTAAACATGTTTATTTTAAGGCATATGAACTTTGTGCATAATGAAATTTGGTTAGATTTGAGAAAGGAAGAAATTGAGTTGTTAAAACTCTTGTTTTAATGGTCTGACTGCATAATCTAACCGGTTACACGATTTTCGTAACCGGTTAGACACTGCAAATTTCCAAAGAAAATTGGTTTATTAATGCAACCAACTTGACCCTGTACTCTAGGAGTACTAAACTAATGCAACCAACTTGATGACACATTCTGGGAATGTGGCCTTTGTCTGGGACATGGTTTCTTGGACACGTTCTGGGAACGTGATGCACACTCTGGGAGTGGTGCTTGATTTTATTCCAAGTATGGTTTGCGATACGTTCGGGGAACGTATGTTAGTGTTCTGGGAACACATTGGTATAATAACTGAATTAAAGATAAAACCAACCTTGATGATTGTGCATTCATATAGAATGGAAGTTTGGTTGGTAGGATCGATTATCATATTCTGGGAATATGAGGAGGGTACTCCGGGAGTACCAAATTATAACCTACTTGATGACACATTATAGATATGTGGCCAGTGTCTGGGACCTGGTTTTATACGTTTTGGGAACGTATGTTGGTGTTCTGGGAACACTTTGATAAGCAACCTACTGGATGACACATTATAGATATGTGGCCAGTGTCCGGGACCAGGTTTTATACGTTCTGGGAACGTATGCGTTCTGGGAACGTGATGCACACTCTGGGAGTGATGCTTATTTATCCAAGTATGGTTTGCTAGACGTTCTGGGAACGTGATGCACACTCTGGGAGTGAATGCTTATCATCCAAGTATGGTTCGACATTACGTTCTGGGAACGAATGTCGGTGTTCCGGGAACACAACGGTGTATTGGATGGACGTCCAAGATGGACTTTTAGAGGCCTCAGTTGTGGAAGGAAATCATACATCATGCCACCTGCATTGAAAGAATTATTCAGATTAACCGGGTGTGCTCATATGATTATGCATCATGATTTGCTACATGTTAACTTGTGGATGTTAGTTTTATTCTCATTTGAGTATGCGAATATGTATAGATAACCCCCATGCCCTTATTAGGTGTTGATCGTGCATCTAGCTTGCACAAGAATCAGTAAGGGGAAGACATCCCTTAGGTGCATGCAGAGTATAGAAAGTGTGGATTGGAAACCCGTTGTGCAGATATCGAGGATCCGACCAGAAGGATGTTTGGACAAAGGACCAGTGACCAGCTCTATAACATTTCTATTTTTAATAGAACTTATATGATACATATTTTGGAAAGAGGTATCATAAGAGGAATTCAGTTTCATAATTATACTTATTTGGTATTAATGGACTTGTTACACTTGATATATTTTGGGGGTACAATATGATGATTTTACTATGTTTCCGCAAACTCTGATTTTGTTAGTCAACCTCATTACTAATCAAGTGTTTGTGAAAAAGGATTTTTAAGGGAAGGGAAAATTATTATTTTCAGATCTTTTTCCAACGATAACAAGTCCAAGTTTTCATAAACTTCTTACTTTTCTTATAAAGTAAGATGACATAAAATGAGTGTTACAGAATTCTATACCCAATCCAAAACACATTTAACATTGTTTTATACCTCAAAAACCATTGTTTCAACATTCAAAAGTCCAAATCACATTTCCTTTTCCAAGGGTTTAGGTTTTCAATGAGGCTTTAGGAAAGAGCAAATATTCGTCCAAGGTCAAAAGAAGACTTTGAGGGTTCATCAATGTTCATAACAAATACGTCAGGTTCATTTAACAAAAAAGGGCTAAAATATTCTGAAGAAGGTTCTTCCAAACGTTTTGTCAAAACAATTTGACAAAAATCCAGGGTTTCCACAAAAGTTTCCAATAATAAAGGAGAGTTTCGGTCACAAGACAAGATCTCAGGTCAATATCTCAAATGTTATTTCAAACAAAAGAAGTTATCATCAAAAGGATTTCAACAAGGAGGGTTCAGATCACAAATTGACGTCACAGGACGGCACTGAGCACTGTTCCCGGATTCTATTGCGAACGGAAACTAACACCTTTCAGAAATACGTCGATATGTTCCTAGCGTTCCTATTCTTGTCTATTGCTATCTTATGACTAGCGCACACTCAGAGTCACATGATAGAGTATGTAAGTCCACACACAAGAGTTCTTAGATCAACCTTTGCTCTGATACCATTCTGTAACACCCCGATTTGGCAACTTGAAAACCATAGTCATTTTAAGTGAAAATTAGGGGCCATTTTTTTTTACAAGAGTTACACACTCCTGAGAACATTTTCAATTTTAAACCGAGATATATAACATTACGTTCTCAAGGCATGCCACCCTTCAAGTTCCAAACCGAGATGTCACGGGACATCGCACTTTGAAACTCGTTTTCCAAAACGTAGTTCAAACAAATTACCCCATTTGATTTGATTTCAAAACATCAGTGCTTAACATAATCTGGTTTGGGGTTACAGCATAGTAGAGCCAAGTGTCTAATAACTTGAAGTGGAATACAATACTCAAAAGGGAATTACCTAATCTACAGCCGTCATGTTCTACTCGCTCTTGTTACTCGTCCTCCTCCTCTGCCTTCTTAGTGTTTTCTGCTGTAAAATTATCCGGCGCTCTGTTAATCTCTGTATCCAAGGGAGTGACTCTTTCGGCTAGCTCTGCGCGTCTACGCTGAATCCTTAGAAAGAATACCACGTAGGTCGACATAGCGTTGTTATCTCATCTCACTTATAGGGCTCCGATCTCCCTAAACCGCTGATATCTCGCAATGTTGTCCATCTAGGGTCCACACATTTTCATACATAAAAGAATTGTAGGAGAAAGAGAGAGTGAGCTACCCAAAATGGCAATGTCGACTATGTGGAATTACATTAGGTAAATGATCGAGGCCGTACCCGATCAAAATAAAAGGTGTTTATTCTGTAGTACTAGGAAGGTGATCCTAGGTCGTTTCCCAGCGAATATCGGTCTAGGCAAAGTATCAAACACGTAGTGTGCAGTAAAATGGGGGGGTTTTTGTGTGTGACAAATGTGAAGAACAAAACATAAACAGAATATAAAAACTAAGAAAATCAGAAACAAAAGCGGGCAAACCCCTTTGGCTACGTACACTACTCAATCCTAGCTCACTAAAGATCGATTCCTCTCCTCTCCTCTGTCCAACTCGTGATAACCAAATACTAAGCGAAAATTCAGTTATCACTCCAAACCCTAACTTCTAATTAAGCATCAGAAACCAGAATTGGAATTTTTACGAGTTAATACAAATTAAGCATTTATATTCATGTATTATCTCTACGAAATGGAATTAAGCAAACCACTACACATCGATAAACATGAAAACAGAGAAGAGAAAATGAAATTGCATTAATAACAAGAGCTCAAGAGTAGATAATACAATACCAAAGGGATTAACCCTTGAAGTCTAGCCTTCCATGGCCATAAATGAAGAAAAACGAGTAGAAATGGGGAAGAACAAAACCCTAGCAGCCACCACCACTTGGGAGAGCCAAGAGAGAAGTTCTAACCTAGAGAGAGAGTGAGAAATCTGAAATGAAAGTGTGTCTTGGGGGGTTACACGAATTTCCCCTCTTAAGACACAAAATGGGCCTAAAACATGGGCCCAAATCCTAAGAAACACTATTCTGAACATTACAATTAAAAAGGGACCTAAATGCAAATTACAATCTTCACTTCAATACTTCAATCTTCATTTTCAAACTTCCCAAAGTGTCCTTGTGCCAAATATTACCTGAAAATAGAAATAGAATTAATTAGGCTAAATAATTCCAAATTAAACAATATTCGGAATATTAGTCCAATAAACTCAAAATCACTAAGTCAAGCTAATCAATGTCAAATGGGCAACAAGTATCAATAATAGAAGTAAAATAATGCAAGGAATAATGGGAAATAAAATGCTCATCAAATACCCCCACACTTATCCTTTTGCACTCCTGGGCAAAACCAAAAGATAGGACTATGAAGATCAATATGCACCAAAGTGAATCATGCAACAAGATGACTACAACTAAGAAATGCTAACCTAAGAGATTACATACTTCACAATGAATTCTAGGAAATGCAAAGAAATGGGCAAACTCAAGCACACAAAATGGTTAAGGATCAAAGAGTCAAAGCATCCGCGAACATCATCCAATTACTTCAAGTATGCAAAGAAACCAATGACATCAAGAGGATAGTCACAAAGATGATAGAAACTCACAAGGATCACTCAAAAGTGTTTACACTCAAGTGTTTGGGGTTAATCATTATTTACACTCAAGGCACATCATGAAAAACAAACACAACCATAAGCTTGACAAGCCTCTAACATCAACCATCAACACACATGCACAAAATGATCAAAAGGTCTTTTAAGGGTTGTAATGGGGCCAAGGACAAGGTAGGATAAAAATATGGGAATGTAGCTAAAACCAAGGGAATAGAGGAGCAATGGGGAATAAGTAAAAAGTAAGCAAAATCCACCCCAAAATCAACAACCACTAATTCCAATCCTCTTTGCCTCAACAACCTTTTATTCACTTTTTTTTCTTTTTTTTTTTCTTCTTTTTTTTTTCTTTTTATTTTTGCATTTTTTTTTTGTATTTTTGTCTTCTATTATTTTTTTTTTGTTTTTGAGAGATATACAAAAAGAAAAGAAGAAACAACACAAATGGCATGAAGATGAAGCCATAACTATAACAACCAATGAGGCCAAACCAAGAACTCAACCAAGTAAAGCATAAAGCATACTTCTTACCTAATACCCATTCCCAAAACAATTCCAAAGCTCCAAAATTCCCTAAGGTTAGGACAATCATGGTTTTTCAGTCATAGGCTTGTAATGAGCTAAAGAACAAGGAAAGGGATAAAAAGGCTCAAAGGGGCTAGCAAAGGATACATTCATTCAAGGTAGGCTCATATGGCTAGTAGCTTATTCAAGAAAGAAAGTGCCTAAATCATTTCAAAATGTGCATGAGCAATCAAGTATCAACAAGAGTCAAGTCAAGTTCTAGAGTGCAAGTAATCCAGAGTGCAATCACACATGAAAGAAAATTAGGTGGCATATATAGCAATCCACCCACAATTAAGGCTCAAATCCTCACAAAAGGGACAATTCTATCACAGTGTTACCACCTCTTAATTATCAAAAGCAACTTTACACACAGAAATGCATGAATTCAGACACGAGATACCAAAACTCTACTAAAATGAAGCAAAAACATGCAAGAAAATGCCCAAAACTAAGCAAAACCTGAAAAAAATCAAAGCAAAATATGCAACCTAAACTACTCTCCCCCCACACTTAAATCACACATTGTCCTCAATGGAACACAAATAGCAAAATCAGACAGATATAGACAAGTGTAATAAAAAGAGTAAGGAAGGAGAAAAGGAGACTCCCTAAGTCATGGTTGTTCAAAAGTGGGGTCGACCAATGAGGCCTCCTCCACAGGTGCATCATCCAAAGAAGGGGTGGTTAGGAAAGGCTTGAGTCGGTGGCCATTGACTTTGAAGCTCTTGTTCGTGGACTCACTCTTGATCTCCACAGTGCCATAAGGAAACACTTGGGTGACTACAAACGGTCCAATCCATTTAGAGCGGAGCTTTCCACTCATGAGTCCAAGCCTAGAGTTGTAGAGCAAAACTTTTTGACCAACCAAGAACTCCTTTCTGGAAATGGAGTTATCATGAAGCTTCTTGGTCTTCTCTTTGTAGAATTTGGAGTTCTCATAGGCCTCCAAGCGGATCTCATCTAGCTCACTCAACTGCAGCTTCCTCTCCTCACCCGCTTGATCAAGAGCTAAGTTACATTGCTTCACAGCCCAATATGCACGGTGCTCTATCTCCACAGGCAGGTGGCACGCCTTACCAAAGACAACCCGATAGGGTGACATCCCTATGGGTGCCTTGTAAGCGGTCCGATGGGCCCACAGAGCATCCTCCAATCGTGTGCTCCAATCCTTTCTATTAGGCTTCACCATCTTCTCCAAAATCCGCTTGATCTCTCTATTTGAAATCTCCGCTTGCCCGTTGGTTTGGGGGTGATAGGGTGTAGAGACTTTGTGCACAACCCCATACTTCTTGAGCAAAGCTTGCATGGATCTATTGCAGAAGTGTGTGCCTTGGTCACTGACTATGGCTCTAGGTATGCCAAACCTGCAAAGGATATTAGACCTGACAAAATCTACAACAACCTGAGCATCATTAGTCCTGGTGGCCTTAGCTTCCACCCATTTGGATACGTAATCCACAGCAAGTAAGATATAATAAAAACCAAAAGAAACAGGAAAGGGGCCCATGAAATCTATACCCCAGACGTCAAACACCTCACAAAACAACATAGGTTGTTGCGGCATCTGTTGCCTCCAAGATAGGGCGCCTCCTGCTCTTTGACACTGCTCACACGAGCTGCAGATGTTGCTCGCATCCTTGAAAATGGTAGGCCAATAAAATCCAGAATCCAGCACCTTTCGTGCTGTCCTTTGAGTACCAAGGTGGCCTCCCACTGGTGAAGCATGGCAAAATTGGAGAACCGATTGGATCTCCTGGTCTGGAATGCACCTGCGAATGACCTGATCACTGCAAAAACGCCATAAATAGGGGTCATCCCATACATAATGCTTGGCATCGCTCTTTAATTTGTCTCTTTGAGCTTTGGATGCCAAGGCAGGAAAAACAGAAGCAACGAGATAATTAACAATGTCTGCAAACCAAGGAGTTTGGGGAAGGGGATGGGAAACATGTAAAGATAAAAGCTGCTCATCCGGGAAGTTATCCCGGATAGGAAATGCATCCTCCTCTCTCTCTATCCTGCTCAAGTGGTCTGCGACAAGGTTATGCGCACCACTCCGATCCTGAATCTCAAGATCAAACTCCTGGAGGAGCAACATCCACCTAATCAACCTAGGTTTGGAATCTGTCTTTTTCAAAAGATACTTCAGAGCAGCATGATCAGTGTACACTACAACCTTAGAACCAAGCAAATATGATCTAAACTTGTCAAGTGCAAAAACAATAGCCAAAAGTTCTTTTTCAGTTGTTGTGTAATTAACCTGTGCTGCATCTAAAGTTCTAGAAGCATAATAAATCACATGCGACAGCTTACCAACCCTTTGGGAGAGAACTGCTCCCAAAGCATAATTTGAAGCATCAGTCATGAGCTCAAATGGGAGGGTCCAATCAGGTGGTTGGATGATGGGAGTGGTGGTTAGTGCTTTCTTCAATTCATCAAATGCCCTCTTGCATTGGTCTCCAAATTCCCATGGGGCATCCTTTTGAAGCAACTTCGAAAGAGGAAGGGCAATGTTGCTAAAGTTCTGAATAAACCTGCGATAGAAACCTGCATGACCAAGAAAAGAACGCACCTCTCGCACGCAAGAGGGGTAAGGCAAATGTGATATTACATGCAGCATAGCAGGGTCAACTTCTATGCCCTTGTGCGAAACAATGTGCCCTAAGACTATGCCTTGTCCTACCATGAAGTGGCATTTTTCAAAATTCAAGACAAGGTTAGTCTCAATGCACCTGTTAAGCACCTTAGTCAAATTATCAAGACATGCATCAAATGAGGAGCCATAAACACTAAAATCATCCATGAAGACCTCTATGCAATGCTCGAGCAAGTCAGCGAAAATACTCATCATACATCTTTGAAATGTGGCAGGAGCATTGCATAGGCCAAAAGGCATCTTTCTATATGCAAATGTGCCAAAAGGACAGGTAAATGTGGTCTTATGTTGGTCCTCTGGTGCAATACAAATTTGAAAATAACCAGAGAATCCATCTAAGAAGCAATAATGAGATTTACCTGCCAGGCGCTCCAACATCTGATCAATGAAGGGGAGAGGGAAATGATCCTTGCGAGTCGCCTGGTTGAGCTTTCTGTAATCAATGCAGACTCTCCAACTGTTCTGCACTCTAGTGGGAATCAGCTCATCCTTCTCATTTTTGACAACTGTGACACCAGACTTCTTGGGGACAACTTGCACCGGGCTCACCCAAGTGCTATCTGAAATTGGGTAGATGATACCCGCTTGGAGCAGCTTGGTGACCTCTTTCTTAACCACATCAAGAATCTGGGGGTTCAATCGTCTTTGGGGTTGTCTCACTGGTTTAGCCCCATCCTCCAACAAAATGCGGTGCATGCACATGGAGGGGCTAATTCCAGGAATATCCGCTAAAGTCCATCCAATTGCCCTCTTGTTCTTTCTTATCACATCCAGCAGTTTCTCCTCTTGATCAACAGAAAGTGAGGTAGAGATGATCACTGGGAGTTTCTGCTCATCCTCCAAGTAAGCATATTTGAGATGAGGAGGGAGGGGCTTCAGGTCCAATGAGGGTGCCTGCATAATAGATGGAACTAAAGGGACAGCAGAAATGGATTCTGCTGCCTGCACCTGAACAAGTAAATCAGACTCATGCATAACAGATATGGGGTTAGGGTTAGCATAATCTGAATCTATAACATATGAATCATCAGATGCAGTAGCAGAGTCTAAAAACTGGGCTATTTCAGTGCATGCGGTGCACCATCCAGAGTTAGTGCATGATGGACAAGTAAATGAATCAGTGAAAGATGGCAATTCAAAATCATGATGCAAAAAGTCAAGCATATGCTCATCTATCAAATCATCAAGCAAGTCCACATGGAAAATAGAGTGATCCTCAGGAAAATGTTTCATAGCATGGAAAATGTCAAATCGGATCACACTGCCATCAAACTCCATGGAAAGTGAACCTGAATGCACATCTATCTTGGTTCGGGCTGTTTTCAAAAATGGCCTCCCCAAAATAATAGGAACAGCATTACGGGGAGAGTCATCTTCCATATCAAGTATGTAAAAATCAGCAGGGAAGATCAACTCTTCAACCCGAACCAAGACATCCTCTATCAAACCTGCGGGGTGGGCAGTACTTCTATTTGCCAATTGAATCACTACACCCGTAGGTTGAAGAGGTCCAAGAGAAAGAGACTTAAAAACAGACATAGGCATGACATTTATGGATGCTCCTAAATCTAGCATAGCATTTTCAAACTTAACATTGCCTATGATGCAAGGTATAGAGAAAGTTCCAGGATCCTTACATTTTTCAGGAATGTGAGGGATAGGTTTACCTATGAGAGCGGAGACATTCCTTCCCATGCTTATCCTCTCATTGCCCTTGAGTCTTCTCTTATGAGTGCACAACTCCTTAAGGAACTTTGCATACCTTGGAATCTGTTTTATTGCATCAAGAAGGGGTATGTTGACTTCCACCTTCCTGAATGTGTCAAGAATGTCCTTGTCCACCTCTTCCACCCTTTTGTTTTGAGGCACTCTTGGTGGGAATGGAAGAGGAACAGGAGGAGGTTGTAGGACAACAGCAGGGCTTGTGGTTGAAGTTGAGGAGGGTTGAGTTGGATGATTCTCTTTGGTGCTAGCATGCTCACCTTCATCTACCACTTGGCTCTTCCCTTTAGAGGAAGCTAGAGCATCATTGTTGAGGTGAGGTTGTGGTGTGGGTGTGACAATCTGCTTTCCCGACCTCAGGTTGATGGAACTCACATTCTGATTCTGAGGGTTGATCACAGTTTGGGATGGCAACTTGTCAGAATTTTGAGATTGCAAGTTGTTGAGAGAAGTTGCCATTTGACCCATCTGATTTGTCAAAGTCTGAATGGATGCCTCTTGTCTCTGAATGGATGCTCTAGTCTCTTGTTGAAATTGGAGGTTTTGCATGGTCATTTGCCTCACCAACTCCTCCAAGGTAGGTTGGTTGGATGGAGGGGCTGATGGTGAAGGATGAACCACTTGCTGCTGTTGTTGCCTTTGCTGTTGGATTGGAGGAGGTACATATGGTGGTCTGCTCGGTCCAGCGGTGTTCTGAAATGGAACATTAGGAGGAGGTTGTTGTTGATCAGACCACTTCAGATTGGGATGGTTCCTCCATCCAGGGTTGTATCTATTGGAAGAGAGGTCATGATTATGTTGTTGTGGGCCTCTATTGTTGTATATGTTTGCTGCATAGGCCTCGGGTTGGTCACCACTTGTCATCGGCTGTTGCTGCTGAAGGGAAGGGCATGCATCTGTGGGGTGCTCAATGGATGTGCATATGCCACACACTCTAGCAGGAAGTATCATCTTTTTCTGATTGACAGCCAATTGTGTGACCAATGTTGTGAGAGAATCAATTTTCTGCTCAAGCTTCTCAACCTTGCCCGAGTCTGCACCAACATCATTTACATCCCTCACAACTATTGCATCACTGTTGCTTCTTGCATGGAATTGTTGACAGTTTGAAGCCATCTTCTCAATTTTGCTCCTGGCTTGTAAGGGTGTCATATCTCCCAATGTACCACCACTTGCAGCATCTACCATGTTTCTTTCCATGAAGTTGAGACCTTCATAAAAGTACTGGATGAGAAGCTGCTCTGAGATCTGATGGTGAGGGCAGGAAGCGCACAACCTCTTGAATCTCTCCCAATAATCATAGAGAATCTCTCCATGTTGTTGCCTGATACCAGAAATTTCCTTTCTGATTGCAGTGGTCCTATTTGCAGGGAAGAATTTTTCCAGAAATGCCCTCTTCAAGTCATCCCAGCTTGTGATGGAACCAGGGGCCAAGTCAGATAACCAATCTTGTGCTAGACCCTCTAAGGAATGTGGAAATGCTCTGAGACAGACATGATCCTCTTGCACATCATGTGGTTTCATTGTGGTGCACACTATATGGAATTTCTTGAGATGCTTATGAGGATCCTCACCTGCAAGACCATGAAACTTGGGCAACAAATGGATTAGTCCTGTTCTAAGCTCAAAAGGAACATCCTCATCAGGATACCGGATACACGAGTCTTCAATAGTGAAGTCAGGTGCAGCCAGCTCCCTAAGTGTCCTTTCCCTTGGTGGGGGTTGAGCCATGTTATCACAATGTATATAATCAGATTGAATAAAAGTAGAAGGAATAGAAGAAATAGAAACAGAATCAGAATTAGATGGACTATAAGATGACTCTGACTCACTACCTAATGACTGATTCCTATTTTGTCTAACTAATCTGTGATAAGTTCTATCAATTTCAGGGTTGTAAGGATGCAAATAACTTGGGTTGCCCCTAGTCATGTACTGAACAGAACAGCATCAACCATAGCATACTGTAACAGATATGCATGACCAAAATCGGCAACAAATTTTTTATTTTTTTAAAATTTTTTTTTTTAATTTTTTTTAAGCACCCTAAAATCATGGAAACATATCACAGAAAGTTTGAGGACAAAATTCAAAAGGGAACCAAGTCAAAGAATTAAAAAAAGTGACCAAAAACTAAGAAAATAGAACTTGTAAAATAAAAAAGAAATAGTAAACAGGCTTTTTCAGGATCCAAACGAAGGGGTTTTCTGACGAAGTGAGAAAAATCAGATTATTCAGAAAATTCCCTTCGATTTGATATAAAATTCGTCCAATTCCGACAACCTGATCAAAAGTTATGCCTATTTATAGTAAGTGCTGCTAAAACATGGAAAATTTTTCTGGAACTCACAACCAGTGCATATCTAAGTGTCTGTGATGCATCAACACACTAATATATGATGAAACAAGTGTGGATACCAATTTTCGTGCAAAAATTCCACCCGCAGCTATGTTGAACGGCACTCACAGAATCACTAGAATAGCATCAGTTGTGCAGAACAGCAAATCAGCAAACATGGCAACTTTCAATCAGTTATCAGAATGCTTATTCACACACTAACTACACTAACTAATCTAATTAACTACTGTATGATCTTTGGCAAGAACCGATAGTTCCCCGGCAACGGCGCCAAATTTTGATCGAGGCCGTACCCGATCAAAATAAAAGGTGTTTATTCTGTAGTACTAGGAAGGTGATCCTAGGTCGTTTCCCAGCGAATATCGGTCTAGGCAAAGTATCAAACACGTAGTGTGCAGTAAAATGGGGGGGTTTTTGTGTGTGACAAATGTGAAGAACAAAACATAAACAGAATATAAAAACTAAGAAAATCAGAAACAAAAGCGGGCAAACCCCTTTGGCTACGTACACTACTCAATCCTAGCTCACTAAAGATCGATTCCTCTCCTCTCCTCTGTCCAACTCGTGATAACCAAATACTAAGCGAAAATTCAGTTATCACTCCAAACCCTAACTTCTAATTAAGCATCAGAAACCAGAATTGGAATTTTTACGAGTTAATACAAATTAAGCATTTATATTCATGTATTATCTCTACGAAATGGAATTAAGCAAACCACTACACATCGATAAACATGAAAACAGAGAAGAGAAAATGAAATTGCATTAATAACAAGAGCTCAAGAGTAGATAATACAATACCAAAGGGATTAACCCTTGAAGTCTAGCCTTCCATGGCCATAAATGAAGAAAAACGAGTAGAAATGGGGAAGAACAAAACCCTAGCAGCCACCACCACTTGGGAGAGCCAAGAGAGAAGTTCTAACCTAGAGAGAGAGTGAGAAATCTGAAATGAAAGTGTGTCTTGGGGGGTTACACGAATTTCCCCTCTTAAGACACAAAATGGGCCTAAAACATGGGCCCAAATCCTAAGAAACACTATTCTGAACATTACAATTAAAAAGGGACCTAAATGCAAATTACAATCTTCACTTCAATACTTCAATCTTCATTTTCAAACTTCCCAAAGTGTCCTTGTGCCAAATATTACCTGAAAATAGAAATAGAATTAATTAGGCTAAATAATTCCAAATTAAACAATATTCGGAATATTAGTCCAATAAACTCAAAATCACTAAGTCAAGCTAATCAATGTCAAATGGGCAACAAGTATCAATAATAGAAGTAAAATAATGCAAGGAATAATGGGAAATAAAATGCTCATCAGTAAATACTAAGACAAAATAAATATAACAAAGTAAATCCAACCACCAATAAAGCATAATCAAAACAACACATAATTCTCATCAGAGTGAAGACATAAACATACATTTAATTCTTCATAGACAATAATGTTCTCCCAATTTCCTCAATATCCCTTCTCAATCTCAGTACTTCTTTTCATTTCTCATTCACACCCTCCACGTATGCCTTAAGGTTCCATATCACAAACACTTCATCCGTTTCCGTTGTCACTTAGTATCATCATCACTATTATCATTATTATTATTATCATCATTGCCACACTTATCTTTGGAACATCTTGGTTCTTTAAGTCTTATCAATTCGATTAGCATCAATGATGAGGGGGAAACATCATTGTGCTCACACACATCTACATCTCCTCGGTCAACCTCCCAACCTAGTCGGAAGCAAACAGGAGTACAGCACCTTTACCACGCGGGCACGACAGTTGTCACAACACATAAATGGTCCCTGACCAGGAGGCCCAGCCTCAATAATATCAATTTATAATAATCATGGCACACTGCCTCGTAGTGGCAAACACAATGCCCCATTCCAGTCCCTCTCACTGTTTTCGATTTGCAATCTAGGGGGCTACAGTATGTTTCTAGTGGGTCCGCAGAACTTGCCACGACATTAGACCCAGTCCCCACCACGTTAGTGTGCCACTTGTGGAGTTCGTTCTGCCTAGAAACATACTCTAGACTTCTTGACATTTCACCGTCATCGTCCTCCCCTAATGCAATCTCGTCCTAAGTATCCGAAGATACTTATCGTTCCTTCCTCTCCACTACTTCGATTCGACACTCTTGCCTCACCGCATTTATAAATGTCTTTTAATAGTCTTTTAAAGATTTTAAATTACGGCTTAGTCCTAATGATCGGCCCATCCTTGGTGCATCCCTTTAATGAGACCCGATCGCTAATCGTACGCATCTAATCCCCCTAATACTCACATAGCATCACTTGAATCATCACAATCATCATTGCATCATCTTTCTCTTTCTCACATCACAGCTCATTGCTCTCATGAGCATCACTATTTCAAGCCAACTGAAACTCAGCACGCCATCATTGTTCTCCTTGCCAATGGTGATTCAGCAGCATCACTGGTATCTTTCCTCGCCCATTTGGTTCAGCCGCATCAGTAACTCCTCTCGTTCGTTCTAATTTTCCAATTACCATTCACTTTTCTCACCATTCAATCTCATCATAACTTGTCTCTCTCCCTTGTTCACTCTTATTATTCGAATCCATTATTCTTTTCTTATCATACTTAGCTTGTTACTTCCATAACTTTATTACTAACGCACAATTAAATAATTCCCAACAATATCGCATACATATAACAGATGACAAATCATAAGAAAATTAAATAAACCAGCATAGACAATCATAAAACATAGCCTCATTTATGATAAGCCAATCTCAGTCGTTCGGGTGGATAGCTAAACCAATCAAACAAGCGTTATCACATACACCACTACGCTAAATGAGATTGGGGTCCAATCTTTGAGATGATTGGACGCCTTAATATGTTACCTAATTACCACGGCGTCTTAAGGACAAGCCCCTCTCTCACCTCGATGACGAACGTCCTATAGCTCTTCAAGGTTTCCCGATCATCTCCTCTCGCCTTTTATCATCTCGTTCATCGCTCGACTAAAACATTTTTCCCTTGCGTTAGAAACGTTTTCGATATATTCATTGAATTCATTTTGAAAACAATTTCTTTTTTGAAAACTTTTTATCATTGTCCAAAATCTTCAAATTCGATTCAAATCCAAAAGAAACAATTCTTGGGAAAAACTTTTGAAAACAATTGAGAAATAAATTTTTCTTTCATCATTAAATTCTTAATTTAAAACATTTGTCATTCACTTACTGTAAAACACTCTTAAGCTTCATGAAAACAATCTACTTAAATCACAACATCAACACACACGTTCAAGCATGTACAGAAAAATGGTTCAACTCAATTTCTTAATTAAATCATGGCAAAACCGAATTGTCTATAATTAACATTTTCTGATTACTAATCATTTCTAAATCTTAAAATCATAGAATTAACATCATGAAAACCAATTTAATTAATTTTATTTATTCTAGTTCCTAATCCGAAAATAATAAAAGAATGAACATATTATTGTGTCATAACATAGAATATAATCAATCTCTTGGGTCATTTTGAAAGGAAAATCATTTTAAATACTTAAATATGCACTAACCGAATTTTGCAAAACATAGTACATAATCATAGATATCAAACAATGAAATTATTTCATTTCTTTCAAAACTGGAACCGTGAGTATCATAGGGAAATTTAGCAACTTCAATTTCATTTTCATAATGCCAATCAAAACAACAATTAAAACTACAAATTACTTCAAAGGTTTATTTTATTTTCCTTTAGATCGGTTATTTCATACATGCATCTATTCACTTCTAAATTAAGCTAATCTTAGTTTACTTTTTGGCACAACAAGGATAGTCAATCAAAGAAACTCATGTAGATCACACATCATTTAATTACACCAACATGCATGAACCATTATGGGGTTTTCTTTAGACCTTTTTATTAGGACTCAGACTCGTAATTTTCTAGAATAAAGACATGGTTTATAACTTAATCTTCAAAAATAATAACATGCATGAACTCAAGATCCCCAAACCCATCCTTAATGCATACATGTACCCAATATTCAAGCATCAAAACATTTTTAGCACTCATGGCCGAATGGCCTTCATGCCAATACAACATGAATAAAACAAATCTTTAAATCAAATCATGTTTATAAGAAGAAAAATCATTCTAAAGACCTTCATCCTACTTGTTTCCCCTAGACCGTAACATACATATAGGAAAAACTTAATTTCTTTACTTGAAAATTGACATGCAAAGCCCAATGTTCTAACTTGTAAGATAATAAACATGGATGAAAACATGTTTATGCAAAGATCAACCAAAATCATTACAAGGTCAACATGCAAAGCTAAAAATCCTTATTTTCCTCTCAATTGATTTTAGATCATGAAATTGTTAATCAAACATTTACATAGAAGCACATAGCTCATGGATTGAACAAAAGAAATCAACATGCAACACTTAAAATCTTTACTCTTTCACAATCGAGCTTGGATCACAATTTATTTACCAAAACTACTCATAAAAATCTTATAGGTCACGGCTTTAAAGGAGAAACCCAACATGCAAGGAGTTTCAATTTTAGTGTTCACAAAATTTCCAAGTAATAATTTAGATCCTTTAGAAAGTTGTTTAGAAAATCACCAAGATCCAACTAAAAAGAGTCATAATCGAGGCATAGAGTCCATGAGTTCACATATTACAATCAATTTCAAAAGTCCATAGTTAAGGCTAAGACATACTTGCACTCATCTTTCATGCCATAAAGACAAACATGCAAGGAAAGGAAAAAGGAAAGAAAAGTTACAAATCCAAAAGAAAATCTAACTATCATGGTTTTCTTCTTGATCTTCATATAACCTACCAAGAAAGTTGGTTCTCTAACTCCTAAGGTTCTTGATCTTCAAGGGAACTTCAAGGTCTTGGTCTAATTCTCCTTCCTCTTCCTTCTTGGTTTAATACGGCCACACTCTCTTCCTCTTCTTTTCTTTTCTTTTCTAAGGGTTTGATGTTCCCTTAGAGAGTGTTTGGATGTGTAAGTGAAGGAAATGGGAATGAGATGTGAGAAATGAACTAAGGCAAGATAAATTTAAGGGCCACCGAATTTGCCTCCTCTACCCTTAAGTTGAGGTTCGGCCAATGCACTAAAGGAAGGGCAAATTTGGGTTTCTAAAATTTTGCATGGCAAGGTTTAGATCAAGGAGACAAGGTGCTTAGGCTAGGGCTAGACTTCATCATGCATGGTCACTTCCACTCCTCTCTTTTCTACCCTAAAGTCAAGGTTCTATCCCACTCACACACACACTCTTCATCGTGGCACACCCACAAACTCACACCGTAGCACACACATGTCCACACCTCATGCATTTTTCATTTTCATTTCCTAATCCTATTTATTCAAAACACCATGATCACTAATTTATGTGGCTTATACAACATTTTCAAAAGTCATACACACACTTATATGCCCCAAAACCGTAACACATTCTCACACATATGCACATATGTTTATCTTCAAGCAATATTAAATCAAACTCATATCACAATGAACACATATCACAATTTAATTCTACGTCATGGCGATTGATTTAATCCCCTATAAGAACACATCATTATCCTAGGAAAACTTAAATTCTTTCAAAGTGCACAATCATCTACATAAAACACATAATTGAAAATCCTTAAAAATCAAGCTTTTCGTACAAATAGGAAGTTTCCAAAAGATAATTTATTTAAAGTCAGTAGCTCTCTAGAAAAGGAATCATAGTTTCACAAAAATTCATTTTCCAAAGTTTTCAGAAATACAGTTTTTAAACTAATCAGAAAATTCTAAAAATTACATTTTCAAAGTTCATCCACAAAAAAAAATACAAATTCTTTCCATAAAGGAATCGTTCTTGAATAAAATTATAAATAATTCTTTTTAGAAAAATCCTCTTGAAAACAAAACTCAAGATTTACTTTAACGAATTCGTTTACGCACGTACGGGAAAAATGCGGGGTGTTACAAAATATATATATATATATATATAACAAAACATATTAAATGATTTGTTACACCCGGAGTCATAGTTTCATATCTCTGAAACATTTATTTAGAACTTTAGTCTTTCATAGACTATATATATAGACTCACACTGAGTGTGGTCCTTCTGAGTAGTAGGAGGTGTAAATACACTTATGGTACCTCACAAACATCAAGTAAAAGACTGGGAGTAAGTCATTATCTTTTGATTATTTGTACATAGCATTGGAAATAGCTCAAAGTGAACAAACACACATAACACATAGATATGCATGTGATGCATGAAACCGCACAATCCTATTCACACATTTTTATTATCTTGTTATGCTGCTTGTCTCACAATCAAATCCAATCACTGCATCCCGAATCCAATCTCTGGATTCTAATATGTGTATCGAATTAGTGGATTTTCATTTATCATATCATTCTCTATATCACACATTTCCTCACACAACAATTCCTCAACAGTTTGGGAAAGGCAACTGAGAGTAAGCCTCTCCCAACTAAAGTATACCATAATACTTGATGTTAGAATATGCCTCAAACCTCGAGAGGGGGGGTGAATCGAGTTTTATTAATTTTATTGAAAATTAATCGAACGATAGAAAAATTATTTTATGGAGAGATTAAACTTTTAAGCGTGAAGGCGAAGCGATAGGTATAAAAATAAATTAGAGTAGCGCGGAAACAATTTAAACAAAATAGTGCGGAAATAAAGAGATAAGGGAAGAGGAACACGCAAACCAATTTTATACTGGTTCAGTCCTTCTAGAGAAAGACCTACGTCCAGTCCCCAAGCGACTAGCTTGAGCTTTTTATAACCTTTGAATTGAGCCGCACCCAATTACAACCAAGAGCGCCCCGCACACTACTAGGAACCTCCGTTCGCTAGGGACCTCAATTAACACACAAGGGATCCTCACCCTATGAACGTGCCACACGTTCCACTAATGGATCCACCCCCTACAACTATGGTTGAGTATGATGGATATGAGAGCGATTACAATTTGTTGTGTTCTGAATAACATGAATACAACAATATAGTTCTATAGCAATGAAGTTAGATCACAAGTATGTCGGCAAAAATAATGTTTTTCTCTTCAAGAAAAATATGAACGATGAATAACATGTTCAACGAGAAGAAGAAGAAGAAGAACGTGAATTTTTTTATCAGAGAATACAAAACTAGGATTTGTCAAAAACTAATTAGGAAAATCAAATAAATATGATTATGTTTTTGAAATCAACAGCAAATCAAAAAGATTTCAGAATTAAAATAAAACAGAATAAAATAAATTTTAAAATCAAAAACAAATAAAATAGATTTAGAAAATAAATCCAAGATTTGATTTTCAAAAACAAATAAGGAAATAATTCAAAAAGATATTTAAATTCAAATTTTTGAAATAAATCAGAATCAATTATGTAAAAATAAATCTTGAAACATTTAAGATTGATTCTTGTAACAACCCGATTTTCGAAAACTCAAAACGAGTGACTTTTGTTCATTAATGTTGCAAAAATGAGGCCCTTTTTTTTTAAAACATTGTTGAAGGGTTTGGAATCGTTTCTTGAAAAATTATCGATGTCCTTCAACATTCTTTTTCGAAAACCGAGTTGTTACTTGGAACCAAACTCATTCACTTCGCTTTCCGAAAACATTTCATATGAAAACAGTTTAGTTCCACTTAAGCAACTCCATTCATTTCCCTAAAAGATTTTAAACCTACTTCATAAAAGAGTGTCGTCATAAAAAGTCGGGCAGCCTTCAGAATAAGTGAAGTTACATCAGCATACCATTACTCAGGTAATCCTTATCACAATACATACACTACCGTCTAAACTAGCCATGCTATTTATCAACTACTCTATTGAAAACAATCGGATGAAGGTCCTCCTTCTTCTTGTGTCCTCTCCTCCTTCCCAAGGATGGTGCTCCTCGGGTGGCGGTCTCTTCCGTGTTATCATGCCTTGTCTTCCTTTCGTCTCTGGTAGTATAATTCCACTGTTTGTCATACTGTGCCTTCTCCTTGTAGTTCTTATATCCTCGCACGGTGACTTGTCTCAGGAGTGGTCCTAGATCAGCTCCGCTCAGTTGATGCTCCGGATCGGGGATCACGATCTGAGCATGACCGATCCATACCCAACCTCTTGCGGTTTGCTTCCATCCTCTTCCATATTTGCCCCACGTGGTGATATCCATGCAGCATTCAATCTGCCCGTTGGAATACCAGCGACACCGTTGCGCCAACGAACAGAAGAGAGTAAGCGTTCCGGACGCGAAACTTCGACGGTGTGGAATTACGGTAGGCAAAGTAATAGAACACACAAATAATACACATATACACACACAATAGCAAGCAAACCTACTATCACAATCTATATTCATTTCATCTTATGATTATTCCCTTCATACTCATCCATTCTTGTTTCTCATCCCTTTCATGGGACTCAACATTCTTTCATTCTCCATCACTTACTCATCCTTCATACTTCTCAGGCTCTCATCCTTATAATTATGCTTCTTTTCTTATAATGTTTTATTGAACTATAACCATCGATGATCAGGGGGGTTAAAGAATCATCGAGGCACGCGTTTCTTTCGTAGTTAGCACTCACATCTCAAGCCTACATCTCCTCGGCCAACCAACCACCTAGTCGGAAGCAAACAGGAGTACAGGACCTTTACCGTGCGGGCACGACAGCTGTCAACACGAGTGGTCCCAGACCAGGAGGCCCAGCCTCAATACATAATAACATGGCACACTGTCTCGCAGTGGCAAACAATTGCCCCACTCCAGTCCCTCTCACTGTTCCTGAACTGCCATAGGGGTGACAGCACTATTCCGGTCCCGGGTGCGGAACTTACCACGGCATTAGACCCAGTCCCTACCACGTTAGTACGCCACATGTGGGATTCATTCCGCCCAGAATAGTACTTAAGGCAACGTGACGTTTTACCGCCCGAGCCTACCCTAATGCATTCATCAACCCGAATATCCCTGATATTCGGGGTACCTTCCTCTCCACTACTTCGCACTCTCGTATCTCACCGTGTTCTCTGTTAATGTCTTTTAAAGTCTTTTAGTTTTTCATTTACCTAATAGTCGGCTCACCCTTCGTACATCCCTTCAGTGAGTCCCGACCACTATCTTTGCACAGTCTTTCTCTTTTTCATAACTCATGTAGCACAGAGTTGGGATCACCTCACCGAATTCTCATCCCTTCTCTCAATCTTCCATTTTTCCATCTTTCTCAAAATCTCAATTTCACTACTCTTTAAAAACTTTATTTCTCGACTTTTCAAAATATACTCCCTAAGGTTTTCACAAAATCCACTTTCACTAACCTTCACAAAATATTGTTTCAAAAATCATTTCACAAAGTGTCATTCTGAAATCTTGATAAAAAGGTTGATTCACAAACTTTCTTCAAAATCAGGTCCTTCCATAGAACTTTTTCAGAAGAGATCATCTCATAAAAACTCCCTTGAAAACATTATTACATAATTTCTTGAAAAATTTCCATTTCGAAAACCTCTTCTAAATTTTATTTCAAAAACCTTTTCAAAGACATATTTTTCAAAACACATTTGTGCTGAGCGCTAGTGGAGGAGCAAGCCCAGCTCAACACTAGCTCCCAGACTAAAACCAAGAACAGAGGAGCTCAGCTCAACTCGGTTCACTTCTCATCTCACACTCACATCATACTCCCCAGCTCTGGCTCATTTTCATTCTCACTTTCAATTTCCTTTCATCATTTCTCTTTTCTCATTATACTTTCACTCTAATTCATCACTCCCTCCACTCATTCATTCCATTTCTTATCCAATTCGTAACAGATATCCATTCACCATTTAATTAATATAATTAACAACAATAAGCAATACCAAATAGAACGAAATAAAAGCATGCTACAACACACAACATCACACAATAACATTGTGGTATTCGTCACCTTCGTATAAGTGGCCACACAAGGCAGACAATTGCCACTTATACTACTGACTCAACCAAGTAGTTCCGATCTTTGAGATGATACGGAACGTCCTACTAAATCGCCTAGCTACCACGATGTCTAAGGAAGGCTTCTCTCTCACCTGAGGTCCAGCTATTTAATGATCATGGTCTCCTCTGACCTTGGTTGCTGCCACTGCCTCAATCCTTCGTCTGTAACATTCCTCGTATTTATTAAAACACATTTTCGTTTTCTTAAAACAATTCTAACGTTTCTCAATTCTTTAAATACGTCGAAAATCATTTTGAAAGCAATTTAAACCATTTGGTTAGGTGGCTGGTCCATCTTGGACAGCACCTTAACCACATTCCAAAAACACCAAAAATTCACCGGTTTTTCCGACCCGGGTTTGTCTAAAATCAATTACTTTATAAAACCAAATTTTGAGTCTTATAACTCACTTCAAGAAAACAAATTTAAATACACTTGGACAGCAAGGAAAATGTTTCATAAATCAATTGAATAAAATCCGAAAACATCTTAAAAACTCTTTTTGTCTTAAATACTTCTTAAATCAATATCATCATTTTAAAAACTCGGGTTTCTGTTATAAACAAGCTCAAACAATCATAAACACGACTTCATAAATTCAAGTAAATCAAACCAAATAATTTTCAAGATCAAGTATTAACACATTTGATCAATCAAGGCACATAAACACTTAGTCAATCATTTAATTTAATCACAAACAAACATTCATTCTCATGCAAACACTTCTCAAATCACACACTCGATTATTCAACGCCTCATCATTTTCAAAATACATAACTCAATCATTCCACATAGGTACTTGCGAAGACGTTTCATTTTTTACAAAGTCAAATCATTTAGGCATATTTATACTCATAAACCGAACCCATGCACACTTAATAATTCGAACACATAAACATTTTATTAAACTTAGTTAACTTAGCATGACCTCACAAATACATGCTTCATCAACACACCCAAAATCATGCATTCATTTCTTCCTTTTCCTCACAAATTCGTGAGCTACAATTTGGAGGAAATTAATCAATTTAATTCACTTCTCTTAAAACAATTCAAAATCATGCAAGAACATAGAACACATATCAAGTTTTTACAAAACTAAAGCATGGATCTTAAATCTAAAAATGGCCGAATGCAACATGCACAATACCAACACTTTGATTAAATCATGTTCTTGTAAAGAAATTTATTTCAAAACTCTTTCCGCTTAGATTAAATCAAGAATCATATAAAAGCATAATGCATAAGTCAAATTGGGGAAAATCATTTTGTTCCCTCTAATTTCCTTTCAAGACCGAGGCATGCAACAAAGAGAACATGGTTTCTCTAAAATTAACATGCACAACTCATAAAAATCATGGATCGATGAAAACACCTTTTATTTATCTCTCAAAAGAACATGAAAATATTCTTTTTAAAGCTCAAGATCAACATGCATGTACTTAATTCATGTAGGTCAAGTCATGGAATTTGAACATAAAAGCGTAAATTAAAGACAAAACCGTTTTAAATGAAAAGGGACTAAAACTGAACCAAGATTGAAACGAAATCAAGGATTAATACAAGAATCAAAGATTAAGGCATACAAGAGTGCAAGATCGTCATCATGAATCGTCATGCAAGACCAAAAATTTGAGAATAAACTTAGATCAAACAAGATTTGAACAAGTAAACACATAAACATCTCATGATCCACGGTTTTAGGTATAAAAATCAAACATGCAAAAGGGATTTACATCAAGTTCTGAAAGATCATGAACAAAACTTAGGTTTAAGAAGAAAAACACCAAGATCAACACCAACCAAGCCATACTATACTTATTACAAATTGATCCAAGTCTTCAAAAGTCCATGGTTAACAAAATCAACACATAGAGGCATCTTTCAAAACATAGAATGAATAAGAAAAGAAACAAAGATTACAAGATTACAATTCAAACTATTTCTAATTCTTCTAGATCTTCGGTTATACCAAAAGAATAGGTCTTCAACACTTTGATCTTCAAGGATTCCTAGGTTTATGGCTTGCTTTCCTTCCTTCTTCTTCTTCCTACCTCACGGTTTTCCTCTTCTTTCTTTCTATTTTCTAATTCTTGGTCTAAGAGTTTGATGGGCTCTTAGACCTTGTGTTTGAAGTGTTTGGGCGAAGGGAATGAAGAAGTGAAATGAAGAGTGGGTGGAATGCATCTAAGGCCAAGTCTTATATAAACAATTCAAGGTTTCCTATTTTCTCCTCCAAGTAATTCGGCCATGAGCTTAAGGAGGAGGGGTAAATTCGGCTCTCTACAAAGTTGCATGGGTGGAGGTTAGCAACACCCAAGGGGACAACATAGGAGACATGAAGGCTTAGGGGTTACTTAAGTTTTTGACTTTTAGACACTCCTTAGGTTATAACTATGTAGTTAGGGTTTAGTTGAAGCTTAGTTGGAATTTAGTTCACTTGGTTAGAGACTTGGTTACTACTTAGGAAATTCTAGGCTTCTTACTCACTCACCTATATACACGACACACACCCACATCTCCATTCATGCATTTTCACACACTTACGCGTATCACATTTAACACATATACTCATGCACTTGCATCATAACTTTACACACATATACCATATACATTCATGCATGCACTCACTCGTTTCCACGCCTAGCACAAGCACTCATGCACATATTTTTATCATGCCAATACATGCATTCCTTTACCTAAGCATACATGCATATAAACCGTACATACACATGTTTACACACATAGAAAATGAAATCATAAAAATTATAATGCCCAAAAGATCACACACATATATTTAGAAAATAAAACATACTTTCACACATACGGCACACACACATTTATATATATTCACCCATTCATGCATCACTTATTGTCCATGCATACATATATGTTATTAGATACACATGTGCCTATATATATATTCACATGCATTCACACATTCACTATATCTTTCCTATAATCAAGTTCCTCAAAAATCTAAGTATATTCATGTATGCCAGCACCGTATATACACATACTGAAGAAATAATTCTAATTCATCACAAATAGGTCACAACATTTTTATAAAATCATTAAGTATATAGATTTTCTCAAAATCAAATTTCATTAGTTTAGAAAGTCATTTCGTGAATTTTTAAGAAAATCATTTAAGAAAATAATCTTCCAAACATTTTTCTTAAAACAAGTTTCTTTAGTGTTTTAATTTAATATGAGGAATTTACGGGGTGTTACATTCTCCCCAACTTAAGGATTTCTCGTCCCCGAGAAATACATTGGAGATTGGGCAGCAGGGCAACAGCATTCTCATGTCGTTCTGATGTTCTTCTTTAACCATTATCAGGTGAAGAGATTCCACTCGTACTGTCACTGGCGTGTCGAGTCGGGTTAAGTCCATTGGACCAATCGAAGAAGATGTCGCTTCCCTTAGTCAGTTGTCGTCACAGGAAGTCCAACCAGAGGTACGGACTTAGGGGAAAAATCAAACAAACAAACATTCACTCATCTCCAAAAGCAAGGATTTTACCCTAAAATCCTTAAATATTCGCTACTTTCTATCTAATCCGTCTCTCCTTCTAATCCTAGCATTTGCATCTATTCCTCTCGAGCGAAAGGAAATTCTATTTCTATCTAGGCTCTACTTAATATCTCTTCTAAAGACTGATAATATACGCTTCCTTTCCGCCTTGTGGCTCCCCAACTTTGATTCGACTTACAACTATTCCACGGTGATCTCAAGCCCTTACTTAACTTAGGCTACTTCCCGTCTTCCTCAATCACCCAAACCTAATTTATTTGGGTAGATATGGTACTTCCAACTCCGCGACCTGGACCAAGGAGTCTTGAATGAAATTGATAGGGCTACGAGGTGGTAGGAGTCCATGGAGAAAAGGGTTCAATTCTTAACGTCGAGCACTTGTTTTGTTGAAGCAATTCAACAAACACGGAGACTAATAAGTAACAACCTACATCCTCAAAGGTGATAACTATCCCTGTATAAAGGCATGCTATGGTTAATCAAATCTAAGTCTAGCAACCACTAATGAAACATCAGAGGTATTGGGTTTCAATCTCAGGATCTATTTACGGTCTACTCTTATAGGGTCAAAGGTTCCTTAAACTAACACGGTTGGTGCTATGCTACAAACCAGTTTCATGTCCTGGGAGACAAAAGCTTCTCTTCCTATTCCTACTCAAATACTAGCAAGCACACAGAGTCACACAAGCAAAGCATGAAGCCCATGCTTAAGGCTACAAAGGATTACCATAAGCTCTGATACCATTCTGTAACAACCAGATTTTCGAAAACTCAAAACGAGTGACTTTTGTTCATTAATATTGCAAAAATGAAGCCCTTTTTTTTAAAACATTGTTGAAGGGTTTGGAATCGTTTCTTGAAAAATTATCGATGTCGTTCAACATTCTTTTTCGAAAACCGAGTTGTTACTTGGAACCAAACTCATTCACTTCGCTTTCCGAAAACATTTCATAAGAAAACAGTTTAGTTCCACTTAAGCAACTCCATTCATTTCCCTAAAAGATTTTAAACCTACTTCATAAAAGAGTGTCGTCATAAAAAGTCGGGCAACCTGCAGAATAAGTGAAGTTACATCAGCATACCATTACTCAGGTAATCCTTATCACAATACATACACTACCGTCTAAACTAGCCATGCTATTTATCAACTACTCTATTGAAAACAATCGGATGAAGGTCCTCCTTCTTCTTGTGTCCTCTCCTCCTTCCCAAGGATGGTGCTCCTCGGGTGGCGGTCTCTTCCGTGTTATCGTGCCCTGTCTTCCTTTCGTCTCTGGTAGTATAATTCCACTGTTTCTCATACTGTGCCTTCTCCTTGTAGTTCTTATATCCTCGCACGGTGACTTGTCTCAGGAGTGGTCCTAGATCAGCTCCGCTCAGTTGATGCTCCGGATCGGGGATCACGATCTGAGCATGACCGATCCATACCCAACCTCTTGCGGTTTGCTTCCATCCTCTTCCATATTTGCCCCACGTGGTGACATCCATTCAGCATTCAATCTGCCCGTTGGAATACCAGCGACACCGATGCGCCAACGAACAGAAGAGAGTAAGCGTTCCGGACGCGTAATGTCGACGGTGTGGAATTACAGTAGGCAAAGTAATAGAACACACAAATAATACACACATACATACACAATAGCAAGCAAACCTACTATCACAATCTATATTCATTTCATCTTATGATTATTCCCTTCATACTCATCCATTCTTGTTTCTCATCCCTTTCATGGGACTCAACATTCTTTCATTCTCCATCACTTACTCATCCTTCATACTTCTCAGGCTCTCATCCTTATAATTATGCTTCTTTTCTTATAATGTTTTATTGAACTATAACCACCGATGATCAGGGGGGTTAAAGAATCATTGAGGCACGCGTTTCTTTCGTAGTTAGCACTCACATCTCAAGCCTACATCTCCTCGGCCAACCAACCACCTAGTCGGAAGCAAACAGGAGTACAGGACCTTTACCGTGCGGGCACGACAGCTGTCAACACGAGTGGTCCCAGACCAGGAGGCCCAGCCTCAATAAATAATAACATGGCACACTGCCTCACAGTGGCAAACAATTGCCCCACTCTAGTCCCTCTCACTGTTCCTGAACTGCCATAGGGGTGACAGCACTATTCCGGTCCCGGGTGCGGAACTTACCACGGCATTAGACCCAGTCCCTACCACGTTAGTACGCCACATGTGGGATTCGTTCCGCCCAGAATAGTACTCAAGGCAACGTGACGTTTTACCGCCCGAGCCTACCCTAATGCATTCATCAACCCGAATATCCCTGATATTCGGGGTACCTTCCTCTCCACTACTTCGCACTCTCGTATCTCACCGTGTTCTCTGTTAATGTCTTTTAAAGTCTTTTAGTTTTTCATTTACCTAATAGTCGGCTCACCCTTCGTACATCCCTTCAGTGAGTCCCGACCACTATCTTTGCACAGTCTTTCTCTTTCTCATAACTCATGTAGCACAGAGTTGGGATCACCTCACCGAATTCTCATCCCTTCTCTCAATCTTCCATTTTTCCATCTTTCTCAAAATCTCAATTTCACTACTCTTTAAAAACTTTATTTCTCGACTTTTCAAAATATACTCCCTAAGGTTTTCACAAAATCCACTTTCACTAACCTTCACAAAATATTGTTTCAAAAATCATTTCACAAAGTGTCATTCTGAAATCTTGATAAAAAGGTTGATTCACAAACTTTCTTCAAAATAAGGTCCTTCCATAGAACTTTTCCAGAAGAGATCATCTCATAAAAACTCCCTTGAAAACATTATTACATAATTTCTTCAAAAATTTCCATTTCGAAAACTTCTTCTAAATTTTATTTCAAAAATCTTTTCAAAGACATATTTTTCAAAACACATTTGTGCGGAGCGCTAGTGGAGGAGCAAGCCCAGCTCAACACTAGCTCCCAGACTAAAACCAAGAACAGAGGAGCTCAGCTCAACTCGGTTCACTTCTCATCTCACACTCACATCATACTCCCCAGCTCTGGCTCATTTTCATTCTCACTTTCGATTTCCTTTCATCATTTCTCTTTTCTCATTATACTTTCACTCTAATTCATCACTCCCTCCACTCCTCCATTCCATTTCTTATCCAATTCGTAACAGATATCCATTCACCATTTAATTAATATAATTAACAGCAATAAGCAATACCAAATAGAACGAAATAAAAGCATGCTACAACACACAACATCACACAATAACATTGTGGTATTCGTCACCTTCGTATAAGTGGCCACACAAGGCAGACAATTGCCACTTATACTACTGACTCAACCAAGTAGTTCCGATCTTTGAGATGATACGAAACGTCCTACTAAATCGCCTAGCTACCACGATGTCTAAGGAAGGCTTCTCTCTCACCTGAGGTCCAGCTATTTAATGATCACGGTCTCCTCTGACCTTGGTTGTTGCCACTGCCTCAATCCTTCGTCTGTAACATTCCTCGTATTTATTAAAACACATTTTCGTTTTCTTAAAACAATTCTAACATTTCTCAATTCTTTAAATACGTCGAAAATCATTTTGAAAGCAATTTAAACCATTTGGTTAGGTGGCTGGTCCATCTTGGACAGCACCTTAACCACATTCCAAAAACACCAAAAATTCACCGGTTTTTCCGACCCGGGTTTGTCTAAAATCAATTACTTTATAAAACCAAATTTTGAGTCTTATAACTCACTTCAAGAAAACAAATTTAAATACACTTGGACAGCAAGGAAAATGTTTCATAAATCAATTGAATAAAATCCGAAAACATCTTAAAAACTCTTTTTGTCTTAAATACTTCTTAAATCAATATCATCATTTTAAAAACTCGGGTTTCTGTTATAAACAAGCTCAAACAATCATAAACACGACTTCATAAATTCAAGTAAATCAAACCAAATAATTTTCAAGATCAAGTATTAACACATTTGATCAATCAAGGCACATAAACACTTAGTCAATCATTTAATTTAATCACAAACAAACATTCATTCTCAAGCAAACACTTCTCAAATCACACACTCGATTATTCAACGCCTCATCATTTTCAAAATACATAACTCAATCATTCCACATAGGTACTTGCGAAGACGTTTCATTTTTTACAAAGCCAAATCATTTAGGCATATTTATACTCATAAACCGAACACATGCACACTTAATAATTCGAACACATAAACATTTTATTAAACTTAGTTAACTTGGCATGACCTCACAAATACATGCTTCATCAAAACACACAAAATCATGCATTCATTTCTTCCTTTTCCTCACAAATTCGTGAGCTACAATTTGGAGGAAATTAATCAATTTAATTCACTTCTCTTAAAACAATTCAAAATCATGCAAGAACATAGAACACATATCAAGTTTTTACAAAACTAAAGCATGGATCTTAAATCTAAACATGGCCGAATGCAACATGCACAATACCAACACTTTGATTAAATCATGTTCTTGTAAAGAAATTTATTTCAAAACTCTTTCCGCTTAGATTAAATCAAGAATCATATAAAAGCATATAGCATAAGTCAAATTGGGGAAAATCATTTTGTTCCCTCTAATTTCCTTTCAAGACCGAGGCATGCAACAAAGAGAGCATGGTTTCTCTAAAATTAACATGCACAATTCATAAAAATCATGGATTGATGAAAACACCTTTTATTTATCTCTCAAAAGAACATGAAAATATCCTTTTTAAAGCTCAAGATCAACATGCATGTACTTAATTCATGTAGGTCAAGTCATGGAATTTGAACATAAAAGCATAAATTAAAGACAAAACCGTTTTAAATGAAAAGGGACTAAAACCGAACCAAGATTGAAACGAAATCAAGGATTAATACAAGAATCAAAGATTAAGGCATACAAGAGTGCAAGATCATCATCATGAATCGTCATGCAAGACCAAAAATTTGAGAATAAACTTAGATCAAACAAGATTTGAACAAATAAACACATAAACATCTCATGATCCACGGTTTTAGGTATAAAAATCAAACATGCAAAAGGGATTTACATCAAGTTCTCAAAGATCATGAACAAAACTTAGGTTTAAGAAGAAAAACACCAAGATCAACACCAACCAAGCCATACTATACTTATTACAAATTGATCCAAGTCTTCAAAAGTCCATGGTTAACAAAATCAACACATAGAGGCATCTTTCAAAACATAGAATGAATAAGAAAAGAAACAAAGATTACAAGATTACAATTCAAACTATTTCTAATTCTTCTAGATCTTCGGTTATACCAAAAGAATAGGTCTTCAACACTTTGATCTTCAAGGATTCCTAGGTTTATGGCTTGCTCTCCTTCCTTCTTCTTATTCCTACCTCACGGTTTTCCTCTTCTTTCTTTCTATTTTCTAATTCTTGGTCTAAGAGTTTGATGGGCTCTTAGACCTTATGTTTGAAGTGTTTGGGCGAAGGGAATGAAGAAGTGAAATGAAGAGCGGGTAGAATGCATCTAAGGCCAAGTCTTATATAAACAATTCAAGGTTTCCTATTTTCTCCTCCAAGTAATGCGGCCATGAGCTTAAGGAGGAGGGGTAAATTCGGCTCTCTACAAAGTTGCATGGGTGGAGGTTAGCAACACCCAAGGGGACAACATAGGAGACATGAAGGCTTAGGGGTTACTTAAGTTTTTGACTTTTAGACACTCCTTAGGTTTAACTATGTAGTTAGGGTTTAGTTGAAGCTTAGTTGGAATTTAGTTCACATGGTTAGAGACTTGGTTACTACTTAGGAAATTCTAGGCTTCTTACTCACTCACCTATATACACGACACACACCCACATCTCCATTCATGCATTTTCACACACTTACACGTATCACATTTAACACATATACTCATGCACTTGCATCATAACTTTACACACATATACCATATACATTCATGCATGTACTCACTCGTTTCCACGCCTAGCACAAGCACTCATGCACATATTTTTATCATGTCAATACATGCATTCCTTTACCTAAGCATACATGCATATAAACCGTACATACACATGTTTACACACATAGAAAATGAAATCATAAAAATTATAATGCCCAAAAGATCACACACATATATTTAGAAAATAAAACATACTTTCACACATACGGCACACACACATTTATATATATTCACCCATTCATGCATCACTTATTGTCCATGCATACATATATGTTCTTAGATACACATGTGCCTATATATATTCACATGCATTCACACATTCACTATATCTTTCCTATAATCAAGTTCCTCAAAAATCTAAGTATATTCATGTATGCCAGCACCGTATATACACTTACTGAAGAAATAATTCTAATTCATCACAAATAGGTCACAACATTTTTATAAAATCATTAAGTATATAGATTTTCTCAAAATCAAATTTCATTAGTTTAGAAAGTCATTTCGTGAATTTTTAAGAAAATCATTTAAGAAAATAATCTTCCAAACATTTTTCTTAAAACAAGTTTCTTTAGTGTTTTAATTTAATATGAGGAATTTACGGGGTGTTACAATTCTGACACGGATATCAATAAAACTTTAAGGTAAGCGATTACTTATCCAAGGTAATCGATTATCCCTTTTATGAAAACAGTGAAATTCATTTTTAAGGAAGTAATCGATTATTTAAAACAAGGTAATCGATTATCTGTTTTCTTTGAGAAAGGTAATTGAGTATAAAATAAGGTAATCAATTATTTCTAATTAAAAATTTCAGGTCACAACTCAGAAACATAGTAATCGATTATCCAGGAGAGGTTATCAATTACTTCTGCTTATTTTCATAAAATTGATTTTCTAATGCAGAGTATGTAACCATAGGTTTTCAAAAACATTTTTAGCAGAAAATCTAACTTAAAACGATTTCAAAAACATTCTTTTTCTTCTCCTTAACTTAAATTTATTTTGGTCATTATACACTTGTAATAAAAACTTCATAACCTTACAATTGTTCCTATGGGCAAAGCTTCTCACTTATATACTCTATTTGCTTGATCTTGAGCCTTGAGCTTGATAGACCACGATTGATAGACCTTGTTTGTTATCACCAAAACAATCTTCTAGAAGTCTTCTAGCATAACTCTTTACGTCCTTGGGAAAGCTTGACTTCCAACACTTGACCCATGTCAAGTCCAAATACAACCTATCTCAGGTTCGACTTTTACCAAGACCACCCTCAACTGACCCTGAAATGACCAAGTTGCCAATAGAATTGTTGTGGTAACTACAAAACTATCTCAGACCAAGTTAGCTAGGTTTGTCTTTTCAGGGACCATTCTTACCACAAACAATTCCCAGCGATTGTTCGACGAATCACCGTCATCAACCTTGTAACACCCCAAATTTTTAATCCCTGATTAATGAAAGTTTAATTATAAATTTTATTTATAATTAATTACTTTTAATTTAATCTTCGATTAATTATGTGTTTTGTGTGTGCTTTTGATAAGTGAGAATGCATGAAAAATAATTTCATATTACTTATTATGTGAAAATGAGGTTTTTGCATATTAGTCCTTGTTTTAGGACCTAGAAGTAATATTAGGAAGGTTTTGGAGGGAAAAGAAAATAAAATAATTATTTTTCAAAAACTGGCCAAAAGACTCGAGTCTTTCTGCAAAGACTCCAGTATTCTGGACAGAGTTGCACGAGTTAGTGCGTTTGATGAGTCATCACCGAGTTACCATCGTATTGACACGAAATCACTTCTTCAACACGTCCAAACCTTCGTGTCGAGCTGCATGCAACCTGAATTTGGCTATAAATTGTAACGCCCCGCATTTTCCCGAACGTGCGTAAAGGATTTCGATAAAAATAAGCCTTGAATTTTGTTTTCCAAAAAAGGATTTTCTAAAGAGGATTTCTAATTTTATTAACAAAAATGAATTTCTTTATGGAATGACTTTGCATTTTTGGATATGTAAACTTTGAAAGTGTGATCTTTTGAATTTTTGATTTGATTTACAAAATTATTTTTGAAATTTGTGAAGGACGAATTTTTTTTAGAAACCATGATTTTTGGAAGATAATTTGTCTTTTGGAAATTTCTTATTTGTATAAAAACTTGATTTTTAGAAGGTTATTTGGAGACTTTAATTGTTTGTATGTGTTATGTAGATGATGGTTTTACTTTGAAAAAGTTTAAGTTTTATTTATAATAAAATGTGTTCTTGTAAGGAAATTAAACAAATTGCCATGACATGAAATTAATCTATGTTGTATGGTAATGTAACATGTGTTTGTTTGTGAATGTTGTTTGAAAAATAAATGTGTGTATATAGGTGTGAATGGTGTTACGGTTTTGTACATGGTATGTGTACATAAGATCCTTGAAAATACTTGCATATTTGTGTGAGTTAGTGATCATAAGTATCTTAAATAAATATGATTAGAAAAATATAGGATGTGTGTGTGCATATGTGTGTTACGGTCTTATTATGTGTGTGTATGCATGCATATGATTCTTGAGTTGATGATGTCTTAAAATGAATCTAAAAATAGAAAATGAAAATGAAAATGCATGATGTGTGTGCATGTGTGTGTGTTGCTACGGTGATGTGTGTGTGTTTGGGTTAAGGAAAATCTTAGGAAGACTTAAGCATCCAACAAGTGGACTAGGTAAGTGGAAAATAGGAGCCTTGAAATGACCATGCATGATGAAGTCTAGCCCTAGCCTATTAACTTTGTTCCCTTTGAATGAACCCTTCCCATGCAAACTTTGAGAAACCCAAAACTACCCTCCTAATTGATGCTTTGGCCGAACCTCCATCCAAGGGCAAAGGAGGCAATTTCGGTGGCCCTTAAATCTATCTTACCATAGTTCATTTCTTCACTTTTCTTTCATTTCCTTCACAAACACCACTCAAACATTTCTAAGGGACCAACACACCCTTAGAAAAAAAAGAGAGAGGAGGTGGCCGTGAGAACACAAAGGAAGAGGAAGGAGACTTAGGCCAAGACTTTGAAATTTCTTTGGAGATCAAGAACCTTAGGAGTTCAAAGACCAATTTCTTGGTAGGTTATAAGGAGATCAAGAGAAGAACCATGATAGTTAGGATTTTCTTTTGGTCTTGTAATTTTTCTTTCTTCTCTTTTCATTGCATGTTTATTTTTATAGCTTGAGAGATGAGTGCAATTATGGCTTAGATTCCACTATGGATTTTTAAATTTGGTTTGTAATATGTGGACTTATGGACTCTCTAAGCTTCGGTTATGGCTTCATTAGGTAGATCATGATGATTTTCTAAACAAACTTCTAAAGGATCTAACTTATTACTTGAGATTTTTGAGAAAACTAAAATGAAAACTTCATGCATGTTGAATTTATCCTCTTAAACCGTGAACCGTGAGGTTTTTATGAAAGGATTTAGTAGATAAATTATGATCTAGGTTTGATTTGTGACAAAGTGAAGAATTTATGTCTTGCATGTTAATTTCTTGTGCTCAATCCGTGACCTATGTGTATATATGTGAATGTTTGATTAACAATTTCATGATCTAAGTTTATTTGAGAAGAAAATAGGGATTTTTAGCTTTGCATGTTGACCTTGTAATGGTTTTTGTTGATCTTTGTGTGTGCATGTTTTAATTCATGTTCATTATCTTAAAAGTTAGGACTTTGAGGTTTGCATGTCAATTTTCAAGTAAAGAAATTAAGTTTTCCTCTATGTATGTCTCGGCCTAGTAGAAATAAATAGGGTAATGGTCTTTAAAATGATTTTTCTTTTTATGAGCATGATTTGATTTAAAAATTTGTTTTATATTTGTTGTGTTGGTGTGAAGGCCATTCGGCCATGGTTGATGAAAGTGTGATGGTGCTTGATTTTTGGGTGCATGTATGCATTAGGAATAGATTTAGCAGGTCTTGAGTCCATGCATGCTATTCTTTTTAGAAGATCAAGTTATAATTCAAAATTTTATTTAAGAAAAATCATGAGTTTGAGTTTTAATAAAAAAATCTAAGAAAATCTCATGATGATTCATGCATGTTGGTGTAATATGACTTGCTTTGTTTTAATTGTCTTTAGTGCATTGAAAAGTGAAATAAGATTCTTGTCTTATGTGTGATGATATTCGGTCTTGAGCTAGGAGAATAGGGGAGTGTGTTTGATCATCATTGAAGTTGCATGTAGACTAAGATTAGCTTCATTTACGAGCATAAAGGTGCATGTATGAAATGATTAAATTTAAAGGGAAATAAAAATAAATCCTTGAAATGATTTGTGACTTTGCTTGTTGTTTTGACCTAAGTTAAGAAAAATGAAATTGAAATTGTTTAATTTCCCTATGATGCTTACGGTTTTAGTCTTGGAAGAAATAAAATGATTTTTCTTCTTAAATGACTAATGAGAGTGGTTAAATTCTATGTTTGTGTCATCACATGTTTGATACAATGATGTGCTAATTTCTTTTATTCTTTTCGGTTTTGGAGACTAGGAATAGGTAGAATTAATTGAATCAATTTTCATAATGTAAATCCTATGATTTTAAGGTTTAGAATTGTTAGTTATAGGCAATTCGGTTTGTCTTGATTTAAGAAATGAAATTAAATTATCTTCCTGTGCATAATTGAATTTGTGTGTTAATGTTGTAATTCAATTAATTGTTTTCTTTAGCCTACGGGTGTTTTGCCAAAAGTGAATGATGAATGTTTTGGATTTTGATGAACTAGTTTAGGTAATCCTAGAGTTTTATCTTTAATTCTTGCATTTTGAGAAGTGTTTTAAAAATTATTATGTTTTCATAACATGAATATTTTCAATTAAGGAAGTTTATTTGAATAAAAGAGTGTTTCTAAAATTGTTTTCAAGATTTTTCTCAAGAACTGTTTTAATCATGGATTTGAATTGAAAAACATTGGACAATGATAACGAGTTTTTAAAAGAGAAATTGTTTTCAAAACGAATTCAACGAATGTATGGAACTCGTTTCTAATGCACGGGAAAATGTCTTAGTTGAGCAACGGACAAGAGGATAAGAGGCGAGGAAAGATGATCGGGAAACCTTGAAGAGCTATAGGACGATTGTCATCGAGGTGAGAGAGGGGCTTTCCCTTAAGACGCCGTGGTAATTAGGTACATATTAAGGCGTCCAATCATCTCAAAGATTGGACTCCAATCCCATTTAGCGTAGTGGTGTATGTGATAGCGATTGTTTGATTGGTTTAGCTATCCACCCGAACGACTGAGATTGGCTTATCATAAATGATGTTATGTTTTCTGATTGTTCGTGTTGAATTATTAACTTATGCTTTACTTATCTGTTAAATAAATATGGTATTGTTAGATTATTTGATTATGCGTTGGTAATAAGGTTATGGAAGTAACAAGCTAAGAATGATAAGAAAAGAATAATGGATTTGAATAATGAGAATGAATAAGGGAGAGAGGCAAGATATGATGTGATTGAATCGTGAGATAAGTAGATGGTAATTGGAAATATGGAACGAACGAGAGGAGTTGCTGATGCTGCTGAATCCGAATTGGCGAGAAAGGACACCAGTGATGCTGCTGAGTCACAATTGGCAAAGAGGGCAGTGATGGCGTGCTGAGTGACAGTTGACTTGAAAGAGTGATGCTCATGTTGATGAGAGCAATGTTGCTGTGATTTGAGAAAGAGAAAGAGGATGCAATGTGTAACATCCCGAATTTTAATTCTAATAATAATTAGAATATTGATAAGATTTGGAAATAAGGATTATCCTAAAAGGGATTTAAAATGATGGATTAGGAATTCTTCGAGTGCCATGAAGGAGTTAAAGAGCATTGGCATCGAAAAGCAAATTTAAAGAAGACCAAACGAGTGTTAAAAATCGATTTTTCGGTGTTATAAACACCCGACGTTAGGAAATTCAAAATAAAAGATTTAAGACTCCAAACACAATTTCCACCGTTGGATATGAAGATATGATTTTTAGAAAGTTACTCGTCAAATTTGAGCAAGATCCGACGGTGAACGAAGAAGTTATGGCTATTTGAAGTTGGGAGAAAATAGAAGAAAAATAGAAAAGCAAACTAGCAGTACCTGATCATTATACTCGAGTATTTTGTGAAATACTCGAGTATTTTGGGGCAAAACACTCGAGTGTTTCCAAACACTCGAGTATTTTTCGGTCTGCAACATTAAAAACGCGTTTTGGGGTCGAAACCCCCATTCCAACCCCACTTTCTCTCTCCCTCCGATCCTCCCTCCTCCTCCTTCCTCCAAGGCAGCCACCACCACCCACAACCACCACTCTTCACCTCTCCCTTCCCTTCTTCCCTCACATTCCACCATCAACTCTTTCTCTCTTTCTCCTTCTCTCTCCATTGAGCCCTCCCTCTCCTTCTCTCTCTTCACCACCCACCGACCGCCGCCGCTAAGGCCGCCACCGCCATCTCCACCACGAGCCACCATCACTATTCCTCATCACCACCATCATATCTCCCTCTCCCTCTTCCCCTTTGGCTAGGCCTCTCTCTCACTTTCCTCCCTTGTCGGCCGCCACAACCGCCGCTTGAGACCACAACCACAGCTCCTCCCTCATCCCTTTTCGTCTCACACCCACGAGCTCTCTCTCTCTCTACGGGTCTCACCGGTGCCGTTATCGACCCGTGAACGTGCCGGGCTCGTGTCAGGAACCTCGAAGCTCGAAGCTCTTGCCTCGGTCCAGCCGCGATCGTCCCCGCTAACGACGAGCAACACCGACGCCGTCATCGTTGCCGAGCTAAATCCAGGTTTTATTTAAAAAGCCCTAGGTAAGAGGGTTCGCGTTACCTTTGCTTAAGAAGTAAATTCTAGGATTATATAGCGGTAGCTGGGAATAGAGTAATTAAAAGTATGTTAATGAACCTTAGGGTACCCCGTTGATAGAAATAAAGTAAATAAAATTGTGACGAGAAACCACACCTTAAAGAATAAGATGTATGAGCATAGAATAAGTCCCAGAATGGATGAGCGTATTTAGGATATTGAAATAGTTAATATAAAACAAAATGTGGGAAATTATAAAGTAAAAGCTATAGGGGAGGTAAAGAAACAAAAAGGGTAAAAGAGAGTCTAGAACAAGGAATAAGGAATGCACGCGGAGTAAAGTAGAGAATAGAAATAAAATGATGAATTAAGATTTAAAATAAAATAAGGAAAACGATAAGTGGATTTACGAAAAGATAAGAAAACTAAGAGAGAGTACATTATGGGGGAAGTTGGAGTGAAATAATTGAAAAGTTAAATTAAGAGAATAGAGCAATTAAAACTAATATAGTTAATGAAATAAGAACAATGAATTGGGTAATTGATTGAGATAGGGAAACCGAGAAATAACTAAGAATTAATAACAAGAACTAGAATATATTATATTTGGCCGTATTGATTAGAGTTGGATAAAATCGGGGGAAACTAACGAAGAGAAAAAGAATGAAGTAGAAAACGTAGAAAATGTGATAAGTCATAAATGAGGATAAAGGTTAAAACATTTAGATGAGTATAAAAGAATTATTTAAATTATAAGAAAAAAAAGGAAAAGAAAGAAAGATGCTGAAAATAGTAGAAAGTAAATAATGTGATGATAAGTCTATAAGAAAAAGAGAAAGAGAAAGAAAAGAGAAAGAGAAAGAAAAAGAAAGAAAAAGAAAGAGAAAGAAAGGAAAGAAAAATGGAAGTCCGATGCGAGCCTGTGAAGGCGTATCGGCATCGATGCGAGCCTGATAAGACGTGTCGATTAAAAAGGAAAAATGGAAGTCCGGTGCGAGCCTAGGAAGGCGTATCGGCGTCGATGCAAGCCTAGGAAGGCGTGTCGATTAAAAAGATTAAAAAGGAAAGATAAAAGTCCGGTGCGAGCCTAGGAAGGCGTATCGGCGTCGATGCGAACCTAGGAAGACGTGTTGATTAAAAAGATTAAAAGAGAATAAAAGTCCGGTGCGAGCCTAGGAAGGCGTATCGGCATAGATGCGAGCCTGGTAAGGCGTGTCGATTAAAAAGAAAAGAAAAGACGATTAAAAAGAAAATAAAAGTCCGGTGCGAGCCTAGGAAGGCGTATCGGCATCGATGCGAGCCTGGTAAGGCGTGTCGATTAAAAGGAAAAAGAATGGAAAGGAAAATGGATAAGAAAAGGAAACGGCTGATGGTCTTTTGGACTCAGTCATGATAAAGATAAAGGGCTGATGGTCTGTTGGACTCAATCACCAGGAAAAAAAAAGAAAATGATAAAGAAAAGGAAAAAGAAAAGAAAAGAAAAAGTAGAAATGATTAGAGAACTGTTAGAAAATCAATAATTAAAAGAATGCGAGAATAAGTGAAAACTAAAAGAGTATATTTATGTGAATTAATTGTGAATAAAATATATTAATAATTAAGTAGGCTTAGTTATTTGCTATGTCTTCTTTTAGAATTTATCTTTTTAAGTTCTGTGTAATGCTACCCTTCTTGATATCATTTTACAGGTACGGGAGCGGAGCTTACACTGTTGCGGGTCGAACTGGGAACTCTCCACTACGTGGAGTGAAATTGTGATACCTGAGTGGATTTTAATATATTAAAAATTGTTATTTTTGTAATTTATAATATGTGTAGTTATATGCCCTGAGACTGGTACTAATCAGGTGTAACATCCCGTTATTTCTAATACTTTTAGTAAAATAATTAAATGATTTAATATGATGTTTTCAAGATTTGAGTCCCGGAATAAAATTTTGATTTCATCATTATATTTGAAATATGTTTTCTAGTCAAAATAACTATAAATTTGTTATCCTACGTTTTCCAAAAATAAAGTAGTACTTTTATTTAGTTTAATTAACATTTTGACAGGGAGCTCAAGTGGCAGGCCTTAGAGGCATTTTTATAAAAAGTTTCTTCAGAAAAATATGTTTAACTTAATATTTTGAGCGTCCCTGTAAATTTTCATAGTGTTCGGAGGCTGTTTTATTTTTAGCTCCGGAACTGATTTTATAAATTACGAGTATAAGTTGTATTTAATAATTTATTATTTCAATATTTTGAATATTATACTTTATCAAGTTTGATATCGGGATTGAGAAAATATATTTACTTTTGAATTTTGATAATTTTTCTTACGCAATAGCTATCCAGAGGGACCGGTAACTTTATTATTTTTCAATCAATTTTGAGTAATTTAAAATACAATATTGTTTTACCTAAACGTATTTTATTTTTAGTATCATCCAACTTTTAGTTATAATCCAAAATACCTACACACATTGACCCACAAATGTGAACAAAACATACAAATATATATAATTTCCTAGCATACTACCCTGTACCCACGCCCCACCTAAGCCACGACATATAATATATGTATATAACCCAAGTCCCCAGCCGTGAGAGAAAAGAGAGGGACATAATAAAAGAAAAAAAAAAGAAGAAAGTTAAGCGTGAGAGAGAACCAAAAAAGTGAGAGAGAGAGTAGAAGAAATAGAGAAGAGTCGAAGCAGAGAAAGAATGGGGCGACGGTGCAAAACCCCATTTTTGTTTTTTTTCAATCTTCCCGATCCAATTGTTCAAAATCCAACCGTCCAATCTCAAATTCTTCTTAGGAAACCAATATCCTCAACTTCCTCTATCCATCTACCTAATTTATTCTACGATCCGTCAATATTTTTATTATCCCTATATTTTCAAATAAAGAGATGTTTTGGAGAAAAGTTATATATTTTTGTTGTATAATAATATATATTTATTATTTTGACAAAAATGAGTTTATTTTATATATATTTTTAATGTTATAATTAGTTTTTACATATGTCCCTATTTAGATCTAACACGTTATTATGGACCCTGACCCTGGAGTAAGTTGCAGTTATAAAAGTGGTTCAACCGTTATTGCTAGGATTTCCAAGTAAGGGAAGTCTCTTTTCCACACCTTGAGTTAGGGATAGTTGGGGTATATAATAGGACTTGAGTTAATTAGTTGAATTGGGTTGTGGGTAGCAAAATAGCATCGGAATAGAATTGGTATAAGGATGTTGAATGTATCTTTGTTTTAATTTAAATATTTAATTGATTTAATTTTGGTAAAATCCCTTATGAATGTTGGTAATGTAGGAAGTGAAGAACCCTAGGGAGTTGACTTATATTAAAGCACTCTGAGGCATACCTGAGTATGTCGAATTGATTGATGATGTTTGCTGTCTGATAAAAGTTTGCTATGTCCACTACATGAGTAAACGATGTTTTATGAATAAATTTTGATGTTATGGTTATGGAATGAACTGGTAAAGGTAGAAATGGAAATAAAAGGATTATGTCTAAACTAAAAGTAAAATGTAATGCTAATTATGTGACAAGTACGTATGGATGGTATATTTTTGTATCTCGATGATGATTATGTGTAAATGTGAAATTTATGCGTTGGCCTCTGATTTGAGGTGACGATTAAGGGAAAGATTTGATAATTGATATAGAAAATGAGTATGGATAAAGAATGAATGGGAAAGGTGTGTAAGTGTAATTGTGAATATATGTGCTAAGTTGTTTGTGTATGGAGATGAAAGTATGTTTTGGCCTCTGATTTGAGGTAATGTGTAATGATAAATGTAATAAGTGCGTTGGCCTCTGATTTGAGGTGACGATTAATGGAAAGTGAAGAATGTGTTGACCTCTGACCTGAGGGACACAAGTTGAAATGAAATGTTTGAGTGTTGACCTCTGACCTGAGGGACACCAAATGAAATAAGGTAAATGAGTGTTGACCTCTGACCTGAGGGACACAAGATGAAATGAACGTTAATGTGTTGACCTCTGACCTGAGGGACACAAAATGAATTAAAGTAATGAAGTGTTGACCTATGACCTGAGGGACACAAGATGAAATGAATGTTAATGTGTTGACCTCTGACCTGAGGGACACAAAATGAGTCAAAGTAAAGGAGTGTTGACCTCTGACCTGAGGGACACAAGATGAAATGAATGTTAAGGTATTGACCTCTGACATGAGGGACACCAAATGAATTAATGTGATAGAGTGTTGACCTCTGACCTGAGGGACACCGAATGAAATAAAGTATTGGAGTGTTGACCTCTGACCTGAGGGACACATAATTTAAATAAGGAAAGGTATGTGGGCCTCTGTTTTGAGGTGCCATTTATGATGAGTAAAATTGTTACATTGATCTCTGGTTTGAGGTGATGTTCCGAATAAATGAAAAATGTGTTATTACTGAATAATTTTTTAATGGGAAGCATTTTGTTATTCATGGCTTGGTTTGATTATGATACTTGAGTTTTTATTATGTGCCTTTTTACTATCTTATGATTCAATGTGTTGTGAAAAGGTCTCACCCTTAGTGGTTAACATTTTAGGTGATTGCTAAGGAGCTTGTGGATCAGAGTGGCGCAGCGGAAGACTGGAAAGAAGGAAACTTTATGTTTGTGCTACTTGTATTGTAAATGGGTGCCCAAATTTATTTGTAAACTTGAATTGGAAAAAAAAAGGAATTTTTAAGTACACTATTTTAATTATAAACTTTTACTCACTATTTTAGCATATAAAATAAGGGTGTTACATTTATGGTATCAGAGCAATTCTTTCCTTTCGACCTGAGGGAAAGCAATCTCGATCCCGCTGCGACACTCTCATCTCAAGCTTCTTGACCAGAGGTGAGACCCATACAAGTGAAAACTTTTGAATAACAAGTGGATTTGTATATGTTTGATACAATGGTTGTGTATATTTTCAATGAACCGAATGAGTTTATGTTTGCATAGGGAACACTGACAATTGACAATGTAAAAGAAATCATTTATGAAAACCAAAGAGAATAGAATTCTTTGGAAACTAAGCAGGATCCCTTAGTGATTCAAAGAATTGGATATTCTGAGTATTCACCCAAGTGCAAACAGGAAACCTAAGTGGTATGAACACGATTAGTTGAGAGCGTAAATGTTGAGCTTTTGGACTAATCAAAAGTTAAAGTTTTATACAAAGGAAATCTAATTAATGTCAATGCATTCGAGTATGTAGTACAGGAATTCAACCGAATTGCGAGGACTACTACCACCGATTAAATGTAGTGTTGGAAATGGCCAATCCGACATTATATCTATTGGGAGGTGAAGTCACCGAAATTCAAGAGTTTGTGTACTATCGTGAATTTGCAAACGATTTCCTATGTATGAAACCTTAATGCCAATGATATGCTTCTCTTTGCTTTACTATGCTTAATTGTCTATGTTTTGAATATATGTGTTTGACAACTAGTTTGGTATCAAAGTAATTGGATAGGGGTTAGAAATGGAGCCGCACAAATCAAATAGATTACGATCTCGATGCTAATCTAACCAAGTGATTAAATTCACATTGATTAGACTAGTATCTAGGAGAGCGAAAAATAATGTTTAAAGTAAAGCAATAGTTGGTTCCATAGCTAATCTCAATTCAATTAACTGTGACCCCAAATGTGAAACAAGCATTGAGTATTGACCAATTGAATTTGAACCGCACCAATTTGATTTGCGAATATAAAAGGATTTTTGCCTAACTTGGGGAAGCGGTTCAGACTCAATCGAAAGGTTCTCACAATATGTTATACGCGGAATAGTTTAGCATTAAAGCAAGAGGACGGAAATTAGAGGTGGAATCAGGAGAATTAAAATAACTTCTTTCCCGATTCTAATCTAAACGAATGATTTAGTTCGCATCGCTTAAATTAGAATCCACGAAGAACAATAACAACTTTTATATCAGATTAGTAGTTGACTCCACCATTAGTTTCGATAACTTTAATACTAAACAAACGATAAGTAGGGAGTCCTAGAAATTCCTATCGATTGAACTTAAACCCCCAAGTGACAACACTTGGATTTATACATGACAAGAGATTCTTTTTTTTTACTTAAGCAGAACTAAGGGTTTAAATTTAATCGGGAGGTCTTTGCTCAATGTTTTGGATTAGGTCCATAATAGTATATGTGTGTATCTATATACATATGTATGTTTTGTTCTACATGTATATGTGTATACATAACACACTTGATGGTACTATTATAAATACTAGGTGTTGTGCTAAATAATCGTGGTGCATTGCCTATGTTTGTTTATTCGTATGTTGCGTTCATGCATACTTTTGCTTAATGCTACTAAGTTATTTGCTTATTTGTATATGCAAATGGCCACACTATAGTATTAATATTTCTTGGTTGTTATTATATTCGGCTGTTGTATTTTTGTGTCGGATATTTTTACAACGCAAGTTATTAAATGTTTTTGCAACATGATTCCAAACCATTTCTAAAACTAATTTTGTTGCAATTGCCATTCAATTTCAAAAGGCTTCCCGATATAGGGGGAACTCCTATTTTCAGACCCAAGCTTACTTTTTTGTATACTCGAATGAACATATCTACATATGTGCATATACCAAAAAGTTTATGTTATGATTGAGATGGATCCAAACTTTCGAAAATGCTATCAAACGATAATTTGGGACTAAGAACTTTTCAAAATTACCATCCCCATATCTAAAATTCCCAAATCCATTTCAACCACAACAGCGATTAAAAGTATTATTTTCGGGGTTTGCTTTTGAAATAAAAACTTGACTATGTTGGTGTATATGTATATCAATATATGTACATGTATACATTTTATGTTTGAGTGTGTATGATTTTAAATTTCTCAAATGTTTTCAATTGACTTTCAAATTATGAACTTTTGTGTTTTGTCCTAGGAGTAGGAATCCTAGATAGTCCTTAGTGAGTTGCTAGGATTTTGGGACTAGTTAGTAGTTGTGAAATCCTACGATAGATAGGATTGTTAATTATGCATATTTGTGGTTGTCTGATTGACCTATGTGCTTGATATTTGTGAGTAAATAGTATTACGATTATTTGTTTGTGTATGTGAATGTTCAAAATAAATTTCAAAAGGGTGCACCGAACCACAATCATCCCAAATGAATTTTGAGGTTACACGGCAAATTTTTAAGAAAATAATAAAGGATGCGAGGATTTCTAAGTAATCGATCGGTGAATTAACGCATTTGCTTTAATCAAGTCACTAGTCGATTAAATAGGAATTCTCCATATGCAAACTCAAGTCAATTTGGGATAAAAACCCAATTCTCAAACTTGGAAAAGAAGGGAATGTAATTGTTCTAAATTTTGGAAACTTACTAAACTAATTTGGTTTAAAGTAATAGTATATCCCTTTTCTTTGAATTTGACGAATTGGAACAAGATTACACTTCCTCATCTAGATTCTTGTGAAACTAGATGGAGGTAGCTCTTTATGGTGACGTGCACAATTTTCATAACACTGGGAACCGTATTGCTGAAAATGTATTTTCGGTTGCAAACCATGCAAGTCCTATCCTCCAAACCCCTTTTGAACCAATTTTCAAATATGTGCTGATTGTGATGAATGTGTGGGTAGAGGTAAGATTTGACCCTAGGTTAGGCAGGGTAGACAAGGACTAGCTTAGGAGGATGTAGGGTTGAGTCATGTTTATGTTTGGAGCGTATGATGTTGTGGACTGTTGTTGTGAATGTTTGAACTTTGAATGATATTTATATGATTTATGTTTGTTTTAATGATGAATGTGTGTGATTAGGGCCTAGGAATAGAATTTAAGTGGTATGTTTAGGGCTAGATTATAATCAAACCCTCGAGGGCATTAACATTCAGAGTGTAATAGTATCCTTTCCAAATCTTTGGGGTAAAATTCCTGAGGGAACCCAGTGGATCCTAGAACCATTTCCAACTTCCTTGAAGAGTTAAGCCTGATTTTGGGGAAAACCCTATAGTGTTTCCACATCGAAACCAACCGAATGGAACCATAGATTGTACTCTTCGTGGAGTGCAAGACATTAGCTGCTTCTTAATGCCAAGTAGTACGCCTAATCCAAGTGGGGGAGTGAATCCAAGAGAAGTGAGTATCGCGGCCAAGAAACCTTGTATTAGGGATGGTTCTCCATTAAAGGAATCAGACGGAATTTCGGGGACGAAATTCCAATAAGTGGGGGAGAATTGTAACATCCCGTTATTTCTAATACTTTTAGTAAAATAATTAAATGATTTAATATGATGTTTTCAAGATTTGAGTCTCGGAATAAAATTTTGATTTCATCATTATATTTGAAATATGTTTTCTAGTCAAAATAAGTATAAATTTGTTATCCTACGTTTTCCAAAAATAAAGTAGTACTTTTATTTAGTTTAATTAACATTTTGACAGGGAGCTCAAGTGGCAAGCCTTAGAGGCATTTTTATAAAAAGTTTCTTCTGAAAAATATGTTTAACTTAATATTTTGAGCGTCCCTGTAAATTTTCATAGTGTTCGGAGGCTGTTTTATTTTTAGCTCCGGAACTGATTTTATAAATTACCAGTATAAGTTGTATTTAATAATTTATTATTTCAATATTTTTAATATTATACTTTATCAAGTTTGATATCGGGATTGAGAATATATATTTACTGTTGAATTTTGATAATTTTTCTTACGCAATAGCTATCCGGAGGGACCGGTAACTTTATTATTTTTCAATCAATTTTGAGTAATTTAAAATACAATATTGTTTTACCTAAACGTATTTTATTTTTAGTATCATCCAACTTTTAGTAATAATCCAAAATACCTACACACATTGACCCACAAATGTGAACAAAACATACAAATATATACTCCCTCCGTCCCATAAAGTTAGTAAAAAACATGAAATTTTTTTGTCCCAAATCAAAGTTAAAATAGTGAATAAAAAAAAATGAAATTGTATTGTATATTCTATGATTGGTTAATTGAGGAAGCATGTATTAAATACTTGCTTTGGTAATTGGTTGATTTGGGGGGACAATGTATTAATAGCATGTTTTCTTATTTTTGTTGAATTTTCAAAAAATTACTAACTTTTTGAGACGGAGGGAGTATAATTTCCTAGCATACTACCCTGTACCCACGCCCCACCTAAGCCACTACATATAATATATGTATATAACCCAAGTCCCCAGCCCGTGAGAGAAAAGAGAGGGACATAATAAAAGAAAAAAAAAAGAAGAAAGTTAAGCGTGAGAGAGAACCAAAGAAAGTGAGAGAGTAGAAGAAATAGAGAAGAGTCGAAGCAGAGAAAGAATGGGCGACGGTGCAAAACTCCATTTTTGTTTTTTTTCAATCTTCCCGGTCCAATAGTTCAAGATCCAACCGTCCAATCTCAAATCCTTCTTAGGTAACTAATATCCTCAACTTCCTCTATCCATCTACCTAATTTATTCGACGATCCGTCAATATTTTTATTATCCCTATATTTTCAAATAAAGAGATGTTTTGGAGAAAAGTTATATATTTTTGTTGTATAATGATATATATTTATTATTTTGACAAAAATGAGTTTATTTTATATATATTTTTAATGTTATAATTAGTTTTTACATATGTCCCTATTTAGATCCAACACGTTGTTATGGACCCTGACCCTGGAGTAAATTGCAGTTATAAAAGTGACTCGACCGTTATTGCTAGGATTTCCAGGTAAGAGGAGTCTCTTTTCCACACCTTGAGTTAGGGATAGTTGGGGTATATAATAGGACTTGGGTTAATTAGTTGAATTGGGTGTTGGGTAGCAAAATAGCACCGGAATAGAATTGGTATAAGGATGTTGAATGTATCTTTGTTTTAATTTAAATATTTAATTGATTTAATTTTGGTAAAATCCCTTATGAATGTTGGTAATGTAGGAAGTGAAGAACCCTAGGGAGTTGACTTATATTAAAGCACTCTGAGGCATACCTGAGTATGTCGAATTGATTGATGATGTTTCTGTCTGATAAAAGTTTGCTATGTCCACTGCACGAGTAAACGATGTTTTATGAATAAATTTTGATGTTATGGTTATGGAATGAACTGGTAAAGGTAGAAATGGGAATAAAAGGATTATGTGTAAACTAAAAGTAAAATGTAATGCTAATTATGTGACAAGTACGTATGGATGGTATATTTTTGTATCTCAATGATGATTATGTGTAAATGTGAAATTTATGCAATGGCCTCTGATTTGAGGTGACGATTAAGGGAAAGATTTGATAATTGATATAGAAAATGAGTATGGATAAAGAATGAATGGGAAAGGTGTGTAAGTGTAATTGTGAATATATGTGCTAAGTTGTTTGTGTTTGGAGATGAAAGTATGTTTTGGCCTCTGATTTGAGGTAATGTGTAATGATAAATGTAATAAGTGCGTTGGCCTCTGATTTGAGGTGACGATTAATGGAAAGTGATGAATGTGTTGACCTCTGACCTAAGGGACACAAGTTGAAAGGAAATGTTTGAGTGTTGACCTCTGACCTGAGGGACACCAAATGAAATAAGGTAAATGAGTGTTGACCTCTGAACTGAGGGACACAAGATGAAATGAATGTTAATGTGTTGACCTCTGACCTGAGGAACACAAAATGAATTAAAGTAATGAAGTGTTGACCTCTGACCTGAGGGACACAAGATGAAATGAATGTTAATGTGTTGACCTCTGACCTGAGGGACACAAAATGAGTCAAAGTAAAAGAGTGTTGACCTCTGACCTGAGGGACACAAGATGTAATGAATGTTAAGGTATTGACCTCTGACCTGAGGGACACCAAATGAATTAATGTGATAGAGTGTTGACCTCTGACCTGAGGGACACCGAATGAAATAAAGTATTGGAGTGTTGACCTCTGACCTGAGGGACACATAATTTAAATAAGGAAAGGTATGTGGGCCTCTGTTTTGAGGTGCCATTTATGATGAGTAAAATTGTTACATTGATCTCTGGTTTGAGGTGATGTTCCGAATAAATGAAAAATGTGTTATTACTGAATAATTTGTTAATGGGAAGCATTTTGTTATTTCATGGCTTGGTTTGATTATGATACTTGAGTTATTATTATGTGCCTTTTTACTATCTTATGATTCAATGTGTTGTGAAAAAGTCTCACCCTTAGTGGTTAACATTTTAGGTGATTGCTAAGGAGCTTGTGGATCAGAGTGGCGCAGCGGAAGACTGGAAAGAAGGAAACTTTATGTTTGTGCTACTTGTATTGTAAATGGGTGCCCAAATTTATTTGTAAACTTGAATTGGAAAAAAAAAGGAATTTTTAAGTACACTATTTTAATTATAAACTTTTACTCACTATTTTAGCATATAAAATAAGGGTGTTACATCGGGCGTTAGGATCTGAACTGGTTTTTTTAAACTGTTGGGTTTATGTTTTTAAATAATTCTGGACTGACAGGTTTTTAGAAGGAAATTTTTGGGAAGTCCGAAAAACAGAGGAAACTCTGCCAGATTTTCGTAAAATCTTTTATAAGAAATTAACATCAAAAATGAATTTTCAAACTCTGATTTTATTAAAAACTAAAATTAACTAATTGAAGTGAGGATGTTACATTTATGGTATCAGAGCAGTTTCCCTCGGCCTTGGAGTGCGAAATCACCACTCCTATGGTTTACTCACCAAGCGAGTGACCAAAGTTGTTGTCGAATCCAGCCATAGCTAGTCAGTATATTTACATACCTATGATATCGGACTTAATTAATTCTAGGAATATCCGACTATTCGTGCCTTAACTTGTTTCTATTACTAAACTCTAGTATTATGGGAGACACATCTAGTAATAGAGCTAAGGTTGTGTCAATCCTAAGGGACTTAGTTCAGATGGACTTCAGTCAAATAGAGGCGATTGGCATTTCATGTGCTATACCACTATGCCCATGATGTGGGAGACCTCATCGGGGTATATGCTGGTTCCTGGCTCAACTCAAAGAGGAGGAATGTATCTTATGGTTGAAAAGGACGAAGGGAATCCAGACGAGAAGTGTAGAGGCATATTATGTCCCTAAGGTAAGAAATTACATCAGAACCTCAAGTCTCCGTCCTGATTCAGTTATATAAGACAAACTCGTCCAATTCAGTTTAGAAGGAAAAGACGAGCGCTAGTATTCTAGTTAGAGACCCACCAATCGCATTGATAATATTGTCACCAATGGAGAGTAAGGTTAGAACTGATCACTCTAACTTTTACATCTGTTAGGGGATAATGTTATCGACAGACCCGACAGTGATATTGTTCTTAGTAGAGGTGAGATTGGGATTAGCTACCCCAGTCTTTGCGTTTACTAACAGATGATATCATTGCAATTTCCAATTTAATTAGAACAACCAACATAGGAAATTCCAACCCCGTAGGACCAAATCGAACTCCCGCTCCTTAGGAACTTGTTAGAATTCATAAACATCCATTAGTTAGACATACCAATTCCTGACAACACCTTCAATTGCTTCCATTTAACTCAGCTCGGTAGAAACGCCGACCCACTTTTTCGCTTGTTGCAAGAGCTCGGAGAGATGTAAGTATGTGCGATCTCCATACCTTAGAAAATTTACTACATATTTGATAGCACGGACAAGTAGTCAACATGGTCTTAAATCTTGCCGTGCTAACTAATCGAAAAGGTAGACAAACCAATCCTTGCAATGGGAGCGAACCTAACGCCAGAACTTAGGAGATGAAAGCCTTAAGATATTACCCTCGCCTAAGGTAAGCACCATTAGACATAGAACCCCAACAGGACCTCGCGAACTCTATAGTGGTCACCTGAGACCCTTTGAAAACCAAACTAGATATTCAGAAACTCAAGACTCCCTAAGTATCTATTCAGACTCTTAAAAGTTGCCAGAGAAGCCGACAGATATCCATCCACAGCCATTCATATTAAGACCAATCAAGTCGATCATTAATTTGTAGAAAATGCGTTTTCGATGATTCTTCATTGAAGATGCAATCTTTAGAATAGTCTCTATTGTCTTCTTGCTGGACATGTACTCAACCATGTTATTACCCGGCGATACCTGTGCGTGCATGACACTTTCATGCCGACAATCCACTCGTATTCGTCAATTATAATGTATCCAACAGAAGAACAACGACATGGCCTTATCTCACAATTTCTCAACCTTGTCGCCTAAAACATCCTTGGTCACCTTGCGGAGACCATTAAACCCTCCTTGCATAATTCTTTTTTTCATCTTCACTCTCTTCAAGCTTCAGATACTTCGTGAAAAGATTTGGATACACTCTGGAGCATTCGTCAAGACTACAGGAACTTAACCTAACTCAATATTCACCGATCATTAGTAAAACCCCATGTCATTTCCAATCTCAAAATAATATATTTGGGAATCGGAACGACCAACTTTTGATAGCGACCGAACCTACTCCCTCGGCATTGATATAACTATGTTGATGCTAAGTGGGGGAGGATTTCAATCCAAGGAATGGAAGATGGAACTTTAACAATGAGAAAATTGTGGATCCTATCCGAGTAACAAGGTGGAATGCAGAACGGTAACGAAGAGTAAGGAAGATTGTATCGAGCCGGACACAATGTCCGATGATCATACCATAACCCGTAGGGCTAATGGATGCCTCACCCCAAACGCTCCGCATTAACTTTCGAAGAGGTTCGCGGAGATTAGAACGAGAATTAAACTAATCAATACCTTCTCGGACCATTAGACAATTGGGAAATAAATTTAAACCATAACCTTGACCCTTAATTGAAATCGATCCATAGGAACCCCGTACCCAATTGAAATCGTTAAACAAACAAAAAGGGAAGTATCACCGGAGTAAAATACAAATATAGCTAAGGTGGATTCGAAGGGCGACCTCACTAGACTCACTTAAAGGAGTAAGAACGAAAACGTAAAGAGTGGAGTCGCGAATTGGAGTCTCACTTAAGAGGTTATGTCGAAGCACCGCAAAAATTTGTCTCAGTCTCTTAAAGATTCTGTGTATTACGCGGATTTCTGAGTGATTGAGATAAACCATACCTGAGGCGAATAATTATATCGCAGAACCCTTAACTTAGAACTTCCTCAAAGGGAAGATTGGAACCGAAGGAATTAAAATGACATGGGTGGAAACTATGTCAAGGGATACTCCTCCAAATTAAGGGACAACTGGAATTTCGGGGACGAAATTCTAATATGTGGGGGAGAAATGTAACGTCCCGAATTTTAATTCTAATAATAATTAGAATAATGATAAGATTTGGAAATAAGGATTATCCTAAAAGGGATTTAAAATGATGGATTAGGAATTCTTCGAGTGCCATGAAGGAGTTAAAGAGCATTGGCATCGAAAAGCAAATTTAAAGAAGACCAAACGAGTGTTAAAAATCGATTTTTCGGTGTTATAAACACCCGACGTTAGGATATTCAAAATAAAATATTTAAGACTCCGAACACAATTTCCACCGTTGGATATGAAGATATGATTTTTAGAAAGTTACTCGTCAAATTTGAGCAAGATCCGACGGTGAACGAAGAAGTTATGGCTATTTGAAGTTGGGAGAAAATAGAAGAAAAATAGAAAAGCAAACTAGCAGTACCTGATCATTATACTCGAGTATTTTGGGGCAAAACACTCGAGTGTTTCCAAACACTCGAGTATTTTTCGGTCTGCAACATTAAAAACGCGTTTTGGGGGTCGAAACCCCCATTCCAACCCCACTTTCTCTCTCCCTCCGATCCTCCCTCCTCCTCCTTCCTCTAGGGCAGCCACCACCACCCACAACCACCACTCTTCACCTCTCCCTTCCCTCCTTCCCTCACATTCCACCATCAACTCTTTCTCTCTTTCTCCTTCTCTCTCCATTGAGCCCTCCCTCTCCTTCTCTCTCTTCACCACCCACCGGCCGCCGCCGCTAAGGCCGCCACCGCCATCTCCACCACGAGCCACCATCACTATTCCTCATCACCACCATCATATCTCCCTCTCCCTCTTCCCCTTTGGCTAGGCCTCTCTCTCACTTTCCTCCCTTGTCGGCCGCCACAACCGCCGCCTGAGACCACCGCCGCCGTGGCCGTCGACCGAACCACCACAACCACAGCTCCTCCCTCTTACCTTTTCGTCTCACACCCACGAGCTCTCTCTCTCTACGGGTCTCACTGGCGCCGTTATCGACCCGTGAACGTGTCGGGAACCTCGAAGCTCGAAGCTTTTGCCTCGGTCCAGCCGCGATCGTCCCCGCTAACGAGGAGCAACACCGACGCCGTCATCATCGCCGAGCTAAATCCAGGTTCTATTTAAAAAGCCCTAGGTAAGAGGGTTCGCGTTACCTTTGCTTAAGAAGTAAATTCTAGGATTATATAGTGGTAGCTAGGAATAGAGTAATTAAAAGTATGTTAATGAACCTTAGGGTACCCCGTTGATAGAAATAAAGTAAATAAAATTGTGACGAGAAACCACACCTTAGGGAATAAGATGTATGAGCATAGAATAAGTCCCGGAATGGATGAGCGTATTTAGCATATTGAAATAGTTAATATAAAACAAAATGTGGGAAATTATAAAGTAAAAGCTATAGGGGAGGTAAAGAAACAAAAAGGGTAAAAGAGAGTCTACAACAAGGAATAAGGAATGCACGCGGAGTAAAGTAGAGAATAGAAATAAAATGATGAATTAAGATTTAAAATAAAATAAGGAAAACGATAAGTGGATTTACGAAAAGATAAGAAAACTAAGAGAGAGTACATTATGAGGGAAGTTGGAGTGAAATAATTGAAAAGTTAAATTAAGAGAATAGAGCAATTAAAACTAATATAGTTAATGAAATAAGAACAATGAATTGGGTAATTGATTGAGATAGGGAAACCGAGAAATAACTAAGAATTAATAACAAGAACTAGAATATATTATATTTGGCCGTATTGATTAGAGTTGGATAAAATCGGGGGAAACTAACAAAGAGAAAAAGAATGAAGTAGAAAACGTAGAAAATGTGATAAGTCATAAATGAGGATAAAGGCTAAAAGATTTAGATGAGTATAAAAGAATTATTTAAATTATAAGACAAAAAAGGAAAAGAAAGAAAGATGTTGAAAATAGTAGAAAGTAAATAATGTGATGATAAGTCTATAAGAAAAAGAGAAAGAGACAGAAAAGAGAAAGAGAAAGAAAAGAAAGAAAAAGAAAGAGAAAGAAAGGAAAGAAAAATGGAAGTCCGATGCGAGCCTGTGAAGGCGTATCGGCATCGATGCGAGCCTGAAAAGGCGTGTCGATTAAAAAGGAAAAATGGAAGTCCGGTGCGAGCCTAGGAAGGCGTATCGGCGTCGATGCGAGCCTAGGAAGGCGTGTCGATTAAAAAGATTAAAAAGGAAAGATAAAAGTCCAGTGCGAGCCTAGGAAGGCGTATCGGCGTCGATGCGAGCCTAGGAAGGCGTGTCGATTGAAAAGATTAAAAGAGAATAAAAGTCCGGTGCGAGCCTAGGAAGGCGTATCGGCATCGATGCGAGCCTGGTAAGGCGTGTCGATTAAAAAGAAAAGAAAAGACGATTAAAAAAAGAAAATAAAAGTCCGGTGCGAGCCTAGGAAGACGTATCGGCATCGATGCGAGCCTGGTAAGGCGTGTCGATTAAAAGGAAAAAGAATGGAAAGGAAAATGGATAAGAAAAGGAAACGACTGATGGTCTTTTGGACTCAGTCATGATAAAGATAAAGGGCTGATGGTCTGTTGGACTCAGTCACCAGGAAAAGAAAAAAGAAAATGATAAAGAAAAGGAAAAAGAAAAGAAAAGAAAAAGTAGAAATGATTAGAGAACTGTTAGAAAATCAATAATTAAAAGAATGCGAGAATAAGTGAAAACTAAAAGAGTATATTTATGTGAATTAATTGTGAATAAAATATATTAATAATTAAGTAGGCTTAGTTATTTGCTATGTCTTCTTTTAGAATTTATCTTTTTAAGTTCTGTGTAATGCTACCCTTCTTGATATCATTTTACAGGTACGGGAGCGGAGCTTACACTGTTGCGGGCCGAACTGGGAACTCTCCACTACGTGGAGTGAAATTGTGATACCTAAGTGGATTTTAATATATTAAAAATTGTTATTTTTGTAATTTATAATATGTGTAGTTATATGCCCTGAGACTGGTACTAATCGGGCATTAGGATCTGAACTGGTTTTTTTAAACTGTTGGGTTTATGTTTTTAAATAATTCTGGACTGACAGGTTTTTAGAAGGAAATTTTTGGGAAGTCCGAAAAACAGAGGAAACTTTGCCGGATTTTCGTAAAATCTTTTATAAGAAATTAACATCAAAAATGAATTTTCAAACTCTGATTTTATTAAAAACTAAAATTAACTAATTGAAGTGAGGATGTTACACAATGAGGTTGTGATGATTCAATGATAGTGTATGAGTTTTAGGGGGATTAGATGCGAACGATTAGCGATCGGGTCTTATTGAAGGGATGCACCAAGGATGAGCCGATCATTAGGACTAAGCCATTTTTAAAATTCTTTAAAAGATTTTAAAACACATTAACAATTGCGGTGAGGTATGAGTGTCGTATCGAAGTAGTGGAGAGGAAGGAACCATAGGTATCTACGGATACTTAGGAGGAGATTGCATTAGGGGAGGACAATGACGGTGATACGTCAAGAAGTCTAGAGTACTTTTCTAGGCGCAACAATTCCACAAGTGGCGCACTAACGTGGTGGGGACTGGGTCCAATGCCGTGGCAAGTTCTGCTTTCGAAACTAGAATAAGTACTGTCGCCCCCTAGATTGCAAATTGAGAACAGTGAGAGGGACTGGAACAGGGCATCGTGTTTTGCCACTGCGTGGACAGTGAGCCTTGATATTATTGATATGATTTGAGGACGAGATCCTCCTGGTCTGGGACCATTTATGTGTTGTGACAGCTGTCGTGCCCGCGTGGTAAAGGTCCTGTACTCCTGTTTGCTTCCGACTAGGTTGGGTGGTTGACCGAGGAGATGTAGACGTGTGTGAGCTCAATGATGCTTCCCCCTCATCATTGATGCTAAACGAATTGATAAGACTTAATAACCAAGATGTTCCAAAGATAAGTGTAGCAATGATCATAATAATAATGATAATGATAATGCTAATACCAAGTGTTGGATAAGGTTCGAGAGTGGAAGTGGATATGAATACCCTTGAAACATTTGATGAGTTTGAGAACGAGGAATGAGAGAGAATGAAGGAAAAGTATCATGGCGAAGGATGTGATTGTATTGAGTTTGCAAATATTGGAATGAATAATTGGGTGATTATGTATTTGTACATCATGATAGTTATATGTGTTGTCTTGATTTACCTTATGCTATTGTTGGATTTATGTTTTCCTTTATATTCATTTTGTCCTAATATTTACCTGATGTAATCCCACATAGTCGACATTGCCGTTTTGGGTTGCTCACTCTCTCTATCACTTCCATTCTGTCTTGTATAAAATTGTACGGATTTTAGATGGCCAATATGGTACGGTATCAGCTGATGCGGGAAATAGGAGCTACTCCCCGAAGAGGCGCCAACAGCATTATGTCTGTTTTTGAGATGTTTTACATAGAGATTCCGCGTAGAAGGGCTGAGTTAGAAGAAGAGGATGCTGCTGCGGAGGAGGAGACAGATTGTGAGGCTGATGATGCTGAGGTGGAGCTTCCTGAAGAGGCCGAGGAGGAGGATCCTGACCTTTGGTCAGAGGATGACCCCGAGGATTATCTCAGTGATGAGAGCTGGATCTTTAGCCCCGAGGAGCTACTGGCAGATGATGAGGACAGACAGCAGAGCAGCATGAGATGACAAGATTAGAGAAGGGTCATGACTAGAAGATTAGGTAGTTCCCTTTTGAGTATGTATTTCCACCCCAACAAATTTATTCAAGTATTGATGTTTTGTAAATTAAATCAAAATGGGCTAACTTGTTTAAATGATGTTTTGGAAAACGAGTTTCGAAGCACGGTGTCTTGTGACATCTCGATTTGGAACTTGAAAGAGTTAGTGCAACTTGAGGACATGGGTTTATGAAACTATGTTTTGAAAATAGAGGTGTTCTCATTTCGCACGCTACTCATTAAAAAAAAATGGCCCCTAATTTTCACTTAAAAGGATTATGGTTTCAAGTTGCCAAAATCGGGGTGTTACATAAATGGCCATGGTTGATGCATCAAGCTCTCATTTTGCCATTTTCATGAAGAATTTCCGAGTTTAGGGTTCATAACTTCGATCATTCGATTCTCCTTGGTCCTTAAGAGTTGATACACAAATTATACATCATTGTGAAGCTCACATCCAGGGCTTCTCAAAGACACCATAATTGTGAGTTAAGAGTGTGTGTGTGTGTGAGAAGAACCGAGCCTCGAAAGTCAGCTCTTCAATTCTGCAGAAAACAGAGTTTGAGGTCTGGAGTTTACTTTGGTCTTCGATTTTGGTAAGCTCATGCACCCATTGAGTCTCAAATTTGTTTCTTTAGTTAGTATGTGTTTCAGAGAGTTTAGAGAAACTAATTTCCCCAATTTTCATTTCCATTTCATATGTCAACCAATTCAATTTTGGTGCTCTGCTCAAAATTGTCTGCATGTGTTGCTCCTTAAGGGTTTGAGAGTTCTGGAGCCAATCTTTCCAAAGTTTCTGTTGATTCACGTCTGTGAGGTAAGGGAAAAGCTTAATATACACTAGATTGAGTTTAAAGTGCATGATTTTAATTAGAGAGCCATCAAGAGGCTCTAAGGGCTTAGTTTGAATAGGGAATTTGGTTTGGAGACCAATTCATGCTCTAAAACTGATTTGAGCAAATCTCATATGATGCATGCAAACTGTTTTGAACTTGGAATCATGCATTTGTTGAGTATTTTGTGTTTTGGTATGTTGAGTTGTTGATTTTCCATGTTTTATGCATAATCTTATAAATCTGTGCAATCTCTGAGATTTGTTGTAATCTAAGTATCTGAACATGTTTATTATATGTTACATGAACTCTGTTGATCATTGGTTTGAGTTAAAATTGGTAAAAATCGAAAATGGTATATTAAAACTCAATTTTGAGTGTTTCTGCTGTCATGAAAGACTTGAGTATTTCCTAATGCAGAATCACCAGATTTCAGTTCAATATCCGAGTATTGATAAACCACTCGAGTATTCTGAGTGATGAACCACTCGAGTATTTTATGAACCACTCGAGTCTTTTGATTTGCCTGAAACAAGATTTTCAATGAACCACTCGAGTATCTCATGAACTACTCGAGTATTTTATTCTGTCTGATGCAAACTTTTTCCAGAACAACATGAACTACTCGAGTCTTCCTGGAACTACTCGAGTATTTTGACAAAACGTGTCTAAATACCATTTTTAAGTTAACCACTTTTATTTAAACCTAATATAACATAAAAGAATGTCATAAACTGAATATATGACTGAATTATGTTTGATTGGGTATTCTTTATTTTCCTGAATTCATTCATGGAATATGCTTTAATTACTTCTAGATAATGTTGGATATTATCAAGTAATTTAAATATCAATCAATGAGTTTAATTGTGATTCATTCATGCATGGAGTTCGGATGATAGATCGAAATGTCACAGTTATTTTTATAACCTGAGGAGGGCCTCTGGGAGCGCCAAACACGTCCTGCTTGATGACACGTTTATGTGTGATAAAAACGTGGCCAGTGTGAGGATACTGATGATGTGATTATTACGTTGGAGCGTGACGTCTGCGAGGTTGCGGCGTTTTGAATCACTACCAAGCTTGAGCGTAATACATTCCACGGAATGGTATTGAATTGCCCCGCAAAGGTACCGAGTACAAAAATTGTACATGAAGTTACAAGGATGGCCACCCCTGAAGGGGGAAATAGTTTCTATGGAAGCTAGGAATGATGATATGACATTCATACATCATGCCACTGATATATAATTAAATGTTAATTAATTGATAACCTGAGTGTGAGCATACTATGTGCATTCTTACTTGTCATTGACTATTATGTGTAATGACTTGTGTTTGATAACATGACTAGTTGGCATCCATCTTGCACATATTAACTGTTAAACCTTTACTCTTTTTCGATTATGTGTATGTTGTTGCTTATCCCCATGCCCTTGTAGGTGATGTCTCGCTATCTCGCCTTCATCGAGATCCGCCCTCTCCCCAGTGGAGTGTGGATCTATGAGGACCACCAAGCAGTGTATGAGGGTGAGGTAGAATTGACCTTCTACCACCCTAATCCATTGATCTGTGTTCGTCCTCGTAGATTCAAGATCCCCATTATCTATACTATGCGTGTACCACCCTTTTATACTTATCATGGACTAGCTATTGCTCGACTTGCCCGTGTTTATCACAGTTTTTGTTTTCGTTTGGTTTACCGCTCTCACCCTTTTTCTTCTCAAGTTGTCCAGGAGGATACTCCCACACCTGATCCGATGAGTCCAGTCGGGGCTGCACCATCACCTGACCCTGTGCCCAGTGGAAGGGTACCATCCCCGTCGGTTGAGGTGTAGGAGGATCCTGTCTAGGCAGGGAGCGGAGACGAGCCAGTCGAGCACTCTAGTGGTAGCCATTGGAGGGATGATGACCCTTAGGTACGTGCTAAGTATAGGTAGTGTGGGTCAAGGACCCGATCTGCAGCTGTTGTGGACTCTGATGATGGATGGACGGATGCTTCTCTAGTGACTTGGACTAATACTACTATTACTGTTACTCCTGGATCAGCTCTGGAGCCTTTATTTTGATTTGTTATATATTGTACATATTTTTGGGGAGCTCTAGAGTGGGGATCCTTACTTTTTATGCTTTTAGACTTATGGACTTGTACTTGGATCTGGTTTCTCCTTACTCACTTTGGACTATGTTCCTTTTGACTAATGATATATGTGCACATTATGTTTATTTTATCTGCTCATAGTCCAATGATTTTCCGCCTACTCTAATATTATTTCAAAAGGAATCCGTTATGCCATTGCGAAAGGAAAAATATTTTAAGTTCTGAAACGATAAGAGGTAGCTTCACTATGATTTTAATAGCAAAGTCATACTAAGTTTTGATGTCAAACGAATGTTATCTCATTCTTTATCTTTCAAAGTTCCTAAGTTATATTTTATTCATGTCAAGGGACGCCGAATCCAAGGTTTAATAAAAGTATACGTTATTTTTCGAGATCCAAAGGTTTTTGTGATTTCCACACCCGACCCATTAGAATTTCAAAGGAAATGAAAAGAAAAATTTATTTCCTATAAATTCTAATACATTAACAAGTCCATAATATTTTCGGGTAATATCTTTATTTATTATTTATTCTTTAATTACTCGGGTTTAGAAAGTAGGGTGTTGCAAACCTAGCCACTATTGTGATGACCCTATTTCGAATCATAGTGGATTGAATAATTAACTATAAGAAATTATTTAAAATAGAGAACCAATTAATTTTTTTAAACAAATTATGAAAGAGAATAGAGTTAATAGTCACTTTGGTCCTCGAAAGATACATTATTGGTCATCAATTTAACCCCAAAAGATTGTTGGCATGAATTTAGTCCCCCAAAGTTCAAGTTGGTATCACGAATTGTAAATTTTGGTCCCCGAAATATTCATATTGGCATTAAATAAGCCCAAAAAAGGACCGATGTGGTTCCATATTAATCTTTGGGAGAATAAATTGATGTACAAAATCTTTTGGGGACTAAATTGATGACCAATATAACTTTTCAGAACCAAAGTGACTATTAACTCAAAAGAATATATTCTTCATATTAGACAATCAAAAGAGAGGTTCATTATTGTTAGATAACAAGGGCTCTATGTACATCTAGAGATGGGTGAATAGGTGTAGTGGTGAGTTTATGCTATTTTTAATTTCGCTAAAAAACAAGAGAATTAGTGTCTTGTAACTGGTTTCTTAATTCATTGCAAGAGTTGGGTAACTGGTTACTAAGGCAAAATACACACTGCAAGTAACTGGTTACCTAGACGGTTAACTGGTTATTGAACCACTTACTAGAGAGCAAATCTCTCAAGAAAAATGTTTCTTAGTTAAGAATCAATTCCAACCAATCAACTAATCAATTATATGGATTCTTAAGACACTTTTATAGCATGTAAACATAGATTCAAAGATTCATACAAAATTAATGCAACTCAAATCAAAATTCAAACGATTAAGAAAATACAAAAAGAAGAGAAGGGATGAAAGAGTAGACTCGACAATTTGTCCTGGTTCAGTCGCAAACCACCGAGAGCTACGTCCAAGCCTTCTCTTCTAGATTGGGAGATTTGTTTCACTATGATTTTGAAACTCTCTTTTGGTACAATCACGCTTCCAAGATCCCTCACTTGACAAGCAATCCACACAAAAGATACCTCAACATTGTTGTACAAACTCCCATATATAATTTTCCTAAAAGCCCTTGTGAACAATCACTACTAAGAAGATCCTTCAACTCTTAGCACGCTCTTGAATAGGAGATACCTCACTCCTAATACACTTTTGATTTTGGAGATACCTCACTCCTCAATCTCAATGAATTGTGTTGTTTTCTTGAAAAACCTATAGTGCAGTAATAACAACTCTAATGAATAGCACTGTATTCTTGAATCTCAATTAATGAACTATAAATAATTATGAGAATTGAGATTAAGAACGAATGAGGAGAATGAATATGAAAATATTGTTGATTCTTCTTTAAAAATAATGGCTTTAGTGTTTCTAATAATATGAAATATGAAAACTCTCTTAATGACACCCCTTCACAATGGGTGGTTATATGTCAAGTCGGTGTCATGGTAGGGGTCCATGTAATCATGAAAATTACCAAGGGTATACCTACTCAATCGTTATATAGAGTGTTAATAATGTATCAAGCTCGTAACTTGGGCAAGATGCATGGGTTTTCGAGATGTTGCTATAATTATGCACTAGTTGCAAACATGCTACTTGTCAAATAGCATACACATGAAATAAAAATTGTGGATAATACTGAATACAAGGACTTATCCCTAGTGTTGGAATAGCTGGAATAAATTTAATTGCGACATATACAAACCCAAATCTTCTAATTCTTGAATCTTCCTTGAGAAGGTTATCAGTATTTTGGGCACACCATAAAACCCAAGTTGTATGGAAATGATTTCACCACCAATGAAATGTAATATTGGACTTGGCCACCCCAACACTTGCATTTAGTAGAAGGTGATATCATCAAAAGTCCTTGAGTTCAATGATACCAATTAATAATTAGTAGTATAAGAAGTATATGTGAATCCAAGAAAAATGTTTTAGGAGTTTTTAACCCAATGTCACTTCTAGGATTTGTAAATGTCCTCATGGTGATCTAAGTTAGAGTGTGTAGTAGAAGCGAAAAAATGTCGTTATATAAGAATGATTTCCATGTGGTCAATATCTCAATATCTATTTTAAATCTATGAATACTTTTGATTTCAAATATAGATGTAATGTTTACGTCTCATGTAACATCCCAAATTTTAATCCCAAGTATAATTAGAATAATAACGAGATTGGAATAATAGTAATAATAATAAGGTTATGTGAGGGTTAAAAAGGGTTATTTTAGCATTAGAAACGTATAATAATAGAAAATTAAGAATAAAAGATTTACAACTTTAAACACAAATTCCACCGTTGTATGTGAATGTAAGGGTCTTAGGGAGCTTGCCTCCAAATTTGAGAAAGATCCAACGGTTAACGAAGGGCATATGGCATTTTGAATGCAAACCATCCCAATTAAAAAGGGTTGGTGCGCCCAGGCGTGGGCATGATGCGTCCAGGCGCCTGGTGCATCCTGATGGTGCGCAACTCAGGGGCTGGTGCGCCCAGGCGCTTCCGACCTTGGATGTCCCAATTAGCTCGAGTTTTGTGGAAAACTCTAGAGAATTCTACCATTCCTTCATATATATCTTCCTAGGCATCAAATCCGTTACAAAATATACAAAGATTCATCACAAAACACTTAAAACCTCAAGCTAACACTCCATAATCTTCTTCTTCCTATCAAACCCCTCACTAATCTCTATTAAACTTTCATGTCTTACTCACCATAACCTTCACCTCTCAATACTTGTGGGGATTTCTGTTTATAAACCAAGAAGAAGGGACATAGGAGTATGAGAACATAAAAGGAGGATTGAAGCAAGAAGAAGGACAAGGGTTAATGGTCATCAAGCTTCAAGAGAAACTCTCTCTCTCTAGGGCACTCCCTCTCCTCAACCAAGGTAAGGGAGGAGTTGTTTTCTTAGCTTAAAGCAAAGGATTAGGTAATAATAACATAGAACCATAGGAGTAATGATGATGTAGGTAGATGCACTTTTGATTTGTTGTAATAAGCATTCAGTATTGAATCAAAAATATATATGATGCTACTCTTAATAAAAATGTTGATATATAACTTTGAATCTTAATGACCTTATATGGATGAATGGCATGGAGATGATTATGATTTTAAATGATATAGATGTAATTAATTATGATTGAGTGATTATAAATGATTAAGAATGGAAATGGTTGGTGATAAAAAGAATTAATATTTAGAAACAAATGATGATTTATATACTTTAATAATAGTTATGTGTTTGATCATAACCATGGTAAATATACACTTTATTGATGAATATAAGTATTGATTATTATAAGACTTATATGATTGTGCTTTATTGTGATTGACTTTTGATGTGTTATGAATGATTAAATGGATTTATATGTGCATGGTTCATCAAATAAAGTCATATAAAGATAATGAATATAACTTTACACTAAATCTATTATTATGGAGATTAGTATGTGGAATACAAGGCCAAGTCTGAAATTACTACTTGGTTACTAACTTAACCGGTTATTTGAATATCTAGATCAAATCTTTTCACTTCAGGTTAACTTCTCATCATTTTTAAAAACCCATTTCATATCAATACCATTCATCCTTACTTTTGGTTAGTTCAATACTAAGGCGGGTTTCTCTTTTCCTTTCCAATTTCACAAACTCTTTTCATTCATATATTCATTATTTAACTAGTAAAGGTAGTAATGAATAGAACAATAAACAAGGTGATTGGCCAATAATAAATAGTAAATAGAATATTGGAATTTCCACAGCTAACTCCTTATTAATAGATTTAGTGTCAAGGTTAAGAGAATTACAAAAGTAAGGCTTCTCAATTGAATTTGCTTTTAAACAATAATATTATCCCCAAATATATGAAGTCCAAATTCAATTGAGAAGCAGATAGAATCATGCATCATACATGAAGTCATAAGGTGGACGGGGAGTATGTTGGGAAAGACAAGACGTGAAGGTTCTTGGAACCGATGGACGTGAGTGATATGTGATTAGAAGTTGTCGTGGGTGGAACTTTGATCTCCTAGGTGGACACGGACTGGCCACCCGTGTCGGGGGATTGGTTTCGCATTAACTACGATAATTCTATTGGTCACAGAGTCACTTCGTTGAGCGGTTGAAGGTGGTTCCCTGCTATATCCAACATGGGCCTTCAACCCAAGTTATACTGGACCGAGAGAGAGAGAGAGAGAGGCCAGTATTGTGCAAGCAGTGGTAGAGGGACACTTACACCCGGTTTGGTCTTTCCCTGGAGTGGAGGGTGAAGTGAGGAAATCGAGTGAAATGTGGAATGAGATGAGAAATGTGATGAAAGATGAAATGAGATGAGAATTTCTATGAAATGAGAAATTGAGAAAAGAAGAGAAAGTGATGAATTCCCTAGAGGGGAAGATGACAAGGTGAAGTGTCCAATGATTGGATCCTCTGTGTAAAGATATTTAAAGAAATAAATAATGAAATTGAGATGGAATGTATAGATAATTTCAAAGAACATTGGATCCAATGATCGGACCAGAGAGCCGTTCATGCATCATATGAGTCTAGATGAGGTTACACCATCAATCATGCATCATTATCATATTCATGGCATGATTTTAAAAATGATTGTGAAAGTGAGATGTTTGAATTAACATGAATTCATTATTGCTTGGTTGAAATTGTAAGGTTTAATGTTATTGTTATATTATTGTTTTACTTTAAGTTTTGTAAAACATCTCACTCCCTTTTGTTGCTATTTTTAGGTACCCCATCAGGATCCGCTTGTACCCTTCCTACTACCGAGGAGAGTCATACTCCACATAATGGAGTATAAACTAATTAGTGTGACATAGTCCACACTACTTGCAACCAAGCTCTGTTGTTGTTTTACATAGTTTTAGTAAAACTTGTATAACCTATCATTTTGAAAACTAGTGGAGTAATTTACTTAAATTAAACTTTAATTTTTTTTACAACCCAAGGATATCAATATTCTGAAGGATATTTACATATCCTCCTTTTGAGTATGTACAAAGTTAAATCACGTGATATCCTTCTATGTTGTAAAAACATTGGACAATATGATGGTAAATAATGGTTGTATATATATAATTATGTTTTGATTTGCCTCTGAATCTGACAGGTTTTTTATTTTAAAATCAAGGAAAAGACCATAATTTAAAGTAAACGCTGTCAAAATTTTCCTAAAAATTTCTTAATATAATAAGGAAATCAGTGTAAGGTGTTACATCTCCACCTTTGAGTATTTTGCTAAGAATTTCAGATCTAATTTAAGTTGTGTATATTTTGTTGCTTTATGCGAGTATTATACAAAGATAAGATATATTAATAACATGATTTTTCCTGATCAAAGTTTGTAAAATTTGAGATTTTGAAATTATCAAAGATATTTGTAATATTTTAAATTACTAATTTTCAAATAATGAAGTGTATTTGAATTCTTTTTGAAAGTTAGTTTTAAGAATTTATATGTATATATGTATAAATACTGACCTTTTCATGATAGAACTTAAAGGAAATCTTTCAAATTTTCAGTAAAAAAGGGGTTTCTTCATAGACTATAAATTCCATCACATTCAACCAAATTTCATCAAATTACTCACTCACGCGCCTGAGGGGAGAAACAAAATTCCCCTCACTTCCCTTTCATCCCTATTAGGAAAAGCTAAGAACCCTAACCCCAATTTCATACCCAATTCATAAATTCCATCACATTCAACCAAATTTCATCAAATTACTCACTCACTCTTCCATTAATCATCATTCTCATCATCAATCTCTCCCCTTTTTCATCAAATATTTTCAAAAACCCCATTCCCCTCCATTCTCTTCTCAATTCGGATTTTTGAAAAAAAAAAGCTACGGAACACGAATTTTTCATTGTTTTAAGGTAAGAATCTCTTCTCTATCCTTCTCTAGTCTGATTTATTTGGATTTGGAAGGTTAGGATTGAGTTCTCTCTTTAAAATTTTGAAGGTTTTGTGCTGCCTGCCAGGTGTTCGATATATTGCCTTTTGCAATTTTTGAACTAAAACATGTTGAGAAGAGGAAAGAGGCCTATGGTGGATAGTAGTGGAGAGGTTGGGACGACTTTTGAGCATCCGAAAGTCGTCGAGTTTCATGATGGGAAAATGGTTAAGAGGAGGGTGCAACCGGAATTGGGTATGGTCCTTGATGAGGCCGTTTCCGGTCAGCAGGTGGTTGGTCTTAGAGGTGTGGCGGAGGTGATGGAAGTGATTAATGTGAACAAATGGGAGTCGTGGGTTAGATGTCCACCGGAGTATTTGAGTCAGAAATTGGTGTGGGAGTTTTATTCGCATGCTTGGTGGCGTGCACAATTAGAGAAGAAGGAGGAGTTGTTGCATGGGATGGTTGAGCACAAGAGGGTTGCTTATGTGAGGGGCAAGGAGGTCCCGTATGATGCTGCTACTATAGCACGTGTCTTACACCTTCCTAGCTACTCACCTACTATGGCCCCCGCTTTGTTCAACACGGATAGTTATGATGATGAGGGTATGTATTCTCTGGATATGCTTCAAAGACATTTGTTCTTGGCTGGAAAAACATGGAATTTAAATATTAATCAAAGGCCAAAACATGTGTCTCAGAGGAATATGCAGGGAGCTGCCCGGTTTTGGGTTAGGTTCATTATGCACAACTTGTACCCTCATTCCCATGATACTGAGATTTCCCCAGCCATATGTCGATTAGTGTATGCCCTGAAGTCCTGTGTTGTTGTTGATGCGGCGTCGCTGATTTCTGATCAGCTGCACCGCTTTGCTATGAGTGATAAGGGATACGTGGGATTTCCTTGGGTAATACACCAGTTGTGTTCTGCTGTGGGGGTAGTGCCTGGGAGTGATGAGATGACTGAGATTAAGAGGGCCACCATGCTGACAAAAGCTGTCTGGGATAACTATGTTTTACTTGCTATTAAGACAGCTAGGGAGGATAAGCACCCACCCATTATTCTTGACCCACAACCACCAGTCCAGGATAGAGCAGGATCTTCTCGCCGACCGGCACAGTCGTCGGATGGTGTGGAGGACCTGAGGGTTATGATGCAGTCCATGATGAGGGAGCAGGCATTGCAGGGGCGATATTTGCGGCAGCAGGCTGAGTTCCAACGTGTACAGTTACACAGGGACGAGGTCCGCGATGATATTATGAGAGCCTGGAGTGCTGACCAGGGTTATGCTTTTGAGTTTCCCCCTTATTCGGACTATGAGCGGAGTCTGTTGGACTATCCGGTGGATGTGCCTGAGCCTGATGATAGAGGGATGGATGAGGACTAGTTGGGGTTGTTCTTATTTGATATATCTGATGTATTTTCCCCACCCCGCTCTGTACTTGTGATATTATAACTTGTTTTTCATTTTTTTCTAGGATTTAATTTGTTTTTAATGCATGGATATTTATTTTGATTATTATCCTGTTGCATCTGTATTGCTGAGTTTTGTGAAGGTGTGAATGTTGTCTCCTACCATTAGTGGTGCTTTGTTGCACTAGTGCTAACCATTGCAGGTATTAAGTTTGGGGGAGCAACATTTCACTTACGTGTAGTGCTATTTATGTAGATGTGATAGGTAGTATTCTTACTCTTTATCCTTGTCATTTTTGGTTAGTTTTTTTTAGTTTAGTTTTTTTTTAATTTTTATTTTGTAGTTTTTAGGTAGAGTAGTTTGCTTGAGGACAAGCCAACCTCTAAGTTTGGGGGAGTATACAAAATAAAAATTGATTTTCCAGACTTGAATTGTTTTCCCCATATTTGGTATTGGTTTGTGTCTCTAGTGAAAGTAGGTGATTATTCTAGATTTAGGAATTTTTCTCTGATGATGCATGTATATACTTAGTTTAGGACTTAGACTCATTGACTGTTAACTCTATTTGATTGAGTTGTAAATATAATTGTGAACGGGTTATTTCGACAAATGCTTTCAGAACTTGTGATTAGTGAACTGACTTTAGCCCTGTGAGATTTTGATCCTTATATTGAGGGTTAAATTTTATTGACATATTCTGATATTGAGACCCCTATTCTTTCATGAGTGTGTTCACTTTGGTATTGTCTTCTAGAACTTGACCTGTAACCATTTCAAAATTGATAATTGATTGCATGCATTAAGATGATTAAGGCACTTAGGGTGTGTTTTTGTGGCCTTCAGATGTTTTGCATTGATAATTTTCCCTTAGTTGCCCATTTTGAGCCTTATAATGACATTATGATTTTTCTTTGGTACCTTGCATTTATTGCATATTCTTTGTTAGTACCTTGGGAATTTTGAATGAGCAATTGAGAGGAATATAGAAAGAAAAGGTGAAAGTAATTGGTGAAAAGTGTATGAGTTCTATTTCTCTTCCAAAGAAAAGAAAAAAGAGAATTAAAAAAATAACAAATGTGAAGGAAGAGAATAGAAGAAAAAAATTGAAAAAGAAAGGAGGAATAAAATGTTCCTAATGTGAGTGTGAGTCTTTATTGTATTCATTGCTCATTCATGGTTTTTGAGGGAACGAAGAAAATCGAAGCCGGAACAGGTCCACGCGCCTGGGGCGCGTGGACGGGTGCGCCTGGGGCGCGCAAATGAAGAAAACAGAGCAGCAGCAGAGGCGCGCGCCCGGGGCGCGCTACCGCGTGCGCCCGGGGCGCGCGTGCACCAGAAAAAAGCCCAATTGGACCAAAACTTCAGAAATTGATTGGGATTCTACTTAGAGATAGATTGTAAATATAAATTAGTGATATAGAATTAGGTTAGGCAGCTAACTAGAGGAAAAAACAGAATTTAGATTTGAAGAGGGAGATTGCATTGATTTGGAGCAATTGAAGATTGAAGAATTTGGGGTAATTTGTCTATGAATTTCCCTATTATGTCTTTCATTCTTCTTATTTCTATGTGTAACTAAAACCCTCGTGTTTGGAACAAGGTGAATTTGTATGGCGTAGCTTATTTCAATTTATGATTTAGATTTTCACTGTTTTTAATTCATGCATTAATTGTGTTTTTATTGTATACATAAACCTGCGCAATTTATGTTTTGGATTTCTTAATTCACAACCAGAGTTGGGATTTTGAATAGGCCATGCAATTAATGGTATAATCAGTTCAAGTTATAGAGATATGATTGAATGATTATTGACTTGGTAATTCCCTTGTGCTGAATATGATATTTTCTAATATTGTAATTTGTTGAGAGATCAAGGATTAAGTATTTAGAAAATAAGGGTAATATTAGAGAAATCTAACTATTGCTACTTGAGAGGAATGGTCCATGAATTGAAGGATAATTAAAGGAAAATCTAAATTATAATTGAATAAGTGAAACCTACAATGCAACCAACGTTCCTAACTACTTTTCTCCCATAGTTTCTCAAATTTAATTTAATTTCAGCAACTTAGTAGTTTAGTTAATTAGTGATTTTAAATCTGAATTTTAATTTAAATCAACTTTTTAGTTATAGTGTAACACCCCGTAAATTCCTCATATTAAATTAAAACACTAAAGAGAAATGTTTTTGAGAAAAGAGTTTTGAAAGAGTATTTTCCTAAATGATTTTCCTAAACTCACGTTTTCAAGATGTTGAATGATTTTTAGAGAAATGATCTTCTAAAGTAATATCTAAGGTTTAGAAATTAAGTTCTTGAAAAAGTTTATATCCTTGATGTTTTTATAAAATGTTTGTGATTTATTCAGTAATTGTATGAGTATATACGGTTTTGATGTGCATAAGGTTAGGATTACATGATAATTAATTAAATGAAGAAAAATGAACATGTGTATGATGCATATATATGTGTATATATGCCGTGAGAACATGATGTTAATTGTGTGATGCTTATATGTGTATGAGTAATGCATGGTGCATGAATGTATGTATAGGTGTAATACGTGTGTGTATATGATGAATAGGTAAGCATTGTCTCATAAATTCATGCTATGTGTTGAACATGAAAATAAGTTACATGGGTGTATGTGTGTGCATGTGTATGTGATTCGGTCATAGGAGGGTTAGAAGAACCAAGTGGGTTTGATTTCCTTAAGAATTAAGAAATTAGAAAATTAAATAGAAAATAGGAGGAGAAGTAGGGTAAGTGACTCATGAAGCCTAGGAAGACTTTCCTTCCTCCATGTGTCCCACGGTTTGACCCTCTCCCATGCAACAATTGAGTTGGCCCAAATTGTCCCTCCTTACACACATTGAACCAAGGCTAAATAAATTAAATTATGAGACCTTGTTTTCTTGCATAACATTATTCGATCAAGACTAGGGAGAGTAGGAAATCATGCTTTTCCTTATATGCATGTTGAAAATGGTCTCACATAGAAATTTATAGGTGCATGCATGTGTTTGTCTTAGAAGGTAAAGACCATGACATGATTCTTGATTAAATTGTGCTAATAAATTAAATGTTGTTTGCCAAAATTGGAGTGAAGCTCACGGTTTTTATAAAGAAAACAAGAAAACAAGTTTGTAGAAAATGATCCTTGTTTTGATCCATGATCTATGTGCATGCATGATAAAAATAAAGCCTTGCTATACCATGATCATATTCGGCCTATTCATATTAACTAACCTAGGGCCTCTTTTCCAATGAAACACCTTGAAAGAAATGAATGAATTAAATTAATAGAGTGTTGTGTTTGAATGAATATATGTGTGTATGTGTACTTATGTGTATTCGGTTGAGATTAAAAGAAAGTAGAATTTAAGTGTTTAAAATAAACCAAGTTAATTCATGAGATTTAATTTATGATGTTTGATTTGTTCTTCTTGTTCTATTAGGTTATATAGTCTAAATAGGTCTAGGGAGTTTGATGGCATGAAATGAAATAGGCATGATGATTTTGAGGAGGACCCGAATTGTTTAAAGTAAGGAAAATAAATATTGAAGTGTTGATTTGAAACTTGAATCAATTCGGTTTATGAGTGCTTGTATGCCTAAGTGTTTTATGTGATGAAAATAAATTAGTGAAATACTGTTTGTTGTTATTGTGTGTTAAGTTATGCTTGTGAAATATTTGAATGCATGAACGGTTTTGAAATAAGTTGAGTTTAATTCGATTTACTTGAGATTTTTAATTTATGCCATGGCTGTCCAAAATTGTTTCATGAATTCTTTTAAAGTGTTGATTTCAAGCTAAAAAGTTATTTTAAGTAAAGAAATGTTTTATTTAATATGAGGAATGATAAAGAAAGGAGGTTGGGGCAGATGGCAGCACACGGATTCGAAGAGAGCACACACTGAATAGCTGGACCCCAGGTGAGAGAGAAGCTTTCCTAAGACACTGTGGTAGCTAGGTGATTTAGTAGGACGTTCCACATCATCTCAAAGATCAGAACTCAGTGGTTGAAGTCAGTAGTATAAGCAATTGCTTTGTGTGGCTGCTTATATGAAGGTGACAAAGACCACAACGCTCTTCTGTGATGTTGTGTGTTGATAGTATGCTTTTATTTAATTATGTTTAATAATGTTTATCGCTGATGATTATGATAAGTAGACGGTTGATGGACGTCTGTTACGTCCTGAATAAGGAAATGAAATTAACGAAATTGAAAGTAAAGTTATAAGTATGAGAAAATAACAATGATAAGATACAACGAGAAAGGAATGATGATTGGAAACAAAGTATGTGTTGGAAAATAAAGAAAGAGTTGAGATTGGGGAAAGAAGGAAATATAATGTTGAGAACGAGCCAGAGCTGGGAAAGTTATGTGGATTGTGGGAACAAGAGGTGAATTGAGTGGAGCTGGGCTCCTTTGCTTTCGGTTTTAGACTGGGAACTAGTGTTGAGTTGAGCTTGCTCCTCCACTAGTGCTCAGCAACAATGTGATTTTTGAAAAGAGATTTTTGAAAAGATTTTTGAAAAGAGATTTTGTGGAAAATGGTGAAAGGAAATTTTTAGAAAAGAGTTGTGAAAAGAAAGTCTTTTGAAAATGTTTTTGAAAAGAGGTGTAAAAAGTATTTTCAGAAAAGTTTTAAGAGGAAAATTTTGTGTAAGGTTGTGAAAAGAGATTGTTTTCTTTTAGAAGGCCTTTGAAAAAAAAAGAATTTGAACAGTTGTGAAACCAGATTTTTGAGAAAATTTACAATAGGGAGTTTTATGAAATCATTTGTAAAATGAGGTTTTGTGAGAACTTATGAAATGGCATTTGAGGAAGTTGTGAAAAGATTGTTTTGAGAAAAGATGTTGAAATGAGATGATAGTGAGAAATGGAGAATGTTGAGAGAGTTTGAGAAATGAGATATGAAATTGTGATGTGATCCCAGCTCTGTGCTATGTGAGAAATGATAAGAGAAAGATTGTGCAAAGTTAGTGGTCGTGACTCGTTGAAGGGTTGCACGAAGGACGGGCCGACCTTAGATGAATTAACAAGATAAAAGACTTTAAAAGACATTAACAAAGAACATGGTGAGGTATGAGAGTTAACCCGAAGTAGTGGAGAGGAAGGAACGATAAGTATCTGCGGATACTTAGGACGAGATTGCATTAGGGGAGGACGATGATGGTGAAACGTCAAGAAGTCTAGAGTATTGTTGTAGGCAGAACGAACTCCATATGTGGTGCACTAATGTGGTGGGGACTGGGTCTAATACCGTGGTAAGTTCTGTGCGCGCACTATAACAATACTGTCGCCCCCTAGATTGCAAATCGAGAACAGTGAGAGGGACTGGAGTGGGGCATCTTGTTTGCCATTGCGAGGCAGTGTGCCATGATTATTGTGAATTGATATTATTGAGGCAGAGCCTCCTGGTCTGAGACCATTTATGTGTTGTGACAGCTGTCGTGCCCGCACGGTAAAGGTCCTGTACTCCTGTTTGCTTCCGACTAGGTGGATGGATGGCCGAGGAGATGTAGGCTTGGAACGTGAGTGCTAACTACGAACGAAGCGCGTACCTCGATGATCCTTCCAATCCCTTGATTATCGATGGTTAAAATTTGTTAAAACAATATAAGAAAGGATTCATAAGAATAAGAATCCAAGAAGTGCAAAGAATGAGGAGAAGGTTGAGAATGAAAAGGTGGAAAAGATATTAAGTTCTACGAAAGGGATGAAAAAAACAGAAAGTGGAGAAGTATGAAGGGAATGATAATAAGACGAAATTATTATGGATAGTGAATAATGATAATAAGCCTGGGTGCTTGTTATGTTGTGTGTGTATATTGTGTGTTGTTTGTGTGTCCTATTATTTTGCCTACCGTAATTCCACACCGTCGACGCTACGCCGTCCGGATCGCTTACTCTCTCCTGTTCGTTGGCATATCGGTGCTACTGATATCTCAACGGGCAGACGGAGCAACCCGTGGAGATCATCATTCAAGACGGAGTGGAGCTGGATCTTATCAATGACAAGAAAGTAATGACAGAGATGACTACATCTTTGGGGATGAAGGAAAGGCGCAATAAGAAAAGGAGGCTTCATCCGGTTGTCTTCATCAGAGTAGCGTAGCGGAAGCGAAAGTAGCAAATTTAGTTTAAGTTTGTAAATTGTGTTTTGAGTCAAGGATTACCAAGAAATGTACCACTCCTGTAATCAAGCTAAGCTTTTATATTTTGTATTGAGGTCTAATTATTTTTGAAAATCGAACGATGTGACCTTTTGGAAAATATCAGGATGATTTGGAGACAAGCCTTTTTATGAAAATGAAAGTTCTACGAAAGTAAAGGTTTTAGTAACAACTCGGTTTTCAGTACAACAGATTTTAAAATGTATCAAAGACTTTTCCATATGCTTTAAAAAAAAATTGGCCTCATTTTTGGTAACTTTAATAAGTAAAAGCTAATCATTTTGGGTTTATGAAAATCGGGCTGTTACATATAGGATTTATTTTTAATTGCATTAAGGTGAAAATATACTAAAAACACAACTCCCTGTGGGACGATATTCGGTCTTCCAGACTATATTACTCGTTGACCCAGTCCACTTGCTGGCATATCAACACGTTGCGTCTTGGCTTAGTGAAAAGCTCAAGTAGGTCGCTTGAGGACTGGATGTAGGTGTTGTTTGCCGAACCAGGATAAAAATCCCCGGTGCAATTTTTTCTATCCCTTATCCTTTTTATTTCCGCATAATTATTTTATGTTGATTTAACTTTTGCGGATAAAAGTGGGTCACTTGAGGACTGGATGTAGGCGTTGTTTGCCGAACCAGGATAAAAATCCCCGGTGCAATTTTCTCTATCCCTTATCCTTTTTATTTCCGCAAAATTATTTTATGTTGATTATAACTTTTGCGGATAAAAGCTATTTTCACGATTTAATCTATTTAGCGCGTGTTTTGCGTTTTTGTGTTTTATTTCTTCAATCACGCGTATAATAAGTTTTATCTATTAATAATAAATATTGTGTTTCGATTCTCTTAAAATCGTTTTCTCATTCGTTCTTAAAGTCTTCCGCTCGTTTAATCTCTGTTAAACTTTCAAAGAACATTTGCTGCGATTGAATTTCAAAGTTTTTATAAACGCCCAATTCACCCCCCCTCTTGGGTGACTTTCGCCAATACCACCAATTATTCCAACAATTGGTATCAGAGCTTCGTGCTCTGGTAACAAGCTTAATCGCTTGAGTGCAGTGAAAGATCCTTTGTGATTTGGCTTATTGGGATTTTTTTATTTTAAATGGAGGGTTATTCATTCAATGATGCACCAATTTTCAATGGAGAAAATTATGCGTATTGGAGTGCTAGAATGAAGTTTTATCTGCAGTCAATTAATTATCATTTTTGGTTTATTGTGCAAAATGGTTTTGATTTAAACCCAAAAAATGTTTTAAACGAATTTGACAAAAAATGTTTTGCCTTAAATATTCAAGCTATGCAGATTTTAAGAAATGTCTTAAACGATGATGCATATGCTATGATCAAGGATTGTGTTAATGCTAAATGTATTTGGGATACTTTACACACATTCTATGCAACTGATGATCTTTTAGAAAGTGTAAGTGTTCACAGGTACAACCTGGAAACTCAGCTAGGGACAAGTTCAAAGGATGAATTGACCATCTCAAATGATGAAGTTTTGAATGATGACACAAATAGCATGAGGAGCAATTTGTCAAATGAAGATGATGAGTTAGAAAGATTATTTGAAACATTCTTGGAATCTCACTTAGAATCAAGTTCTTCAGATGAGGAGTCTGTAGACAACAAAAGTGTACTATACTCATACACTCCTCACGAGGTAACTATAATTGATTCTCGTTCCCAAAATCCTCATATTACTCATAATGATTGGAGAGATGATTTCAAAAATATTTCTTTGGAAAATAGCACCTCTACAAATATTGAAAATTGCAATTTTATTGAAAAATCAGTTGAGGTTGCTTCTTGTGATTCTCAATGTATTTCAAAATCCGTTTGCTCCAACTCCTTATTTGACAATTCTGATAAGAATGTGGAAATTCAAAAGTAAGGTAAAGTACTTGTCAAATATGATTCTGAATACAAGGATCATAAGCCTATGCTTTACAAAAATGATTTTAGAAAATTCAAAGCATCTCCCGAACCCATTGTTTGTAATTATTGTGGACGTTCGGGTCACATTTCTCATTTATGCTTTTATAAGAAAAATTATCATATGAGAAATAAAATGAAATGGGTTCCAATAACTTCTAAGGAATCCAAGCCTAATCCCCCTGGACCCAAAATGAGATGGGTACCAAAAGTTTCTCCTTGTAACAGGAATGTAGAAAATAGTTTGCCCAAGGAAAAACCAAGAGGAAATCAAAGAGAGAATTACTTCAAAATGACTTGGTGGATATCTAAAGATAGATGGAGTGACCAAAAGAAGATAGCGTCAACAAGAACCAAAGCTTTAACTAAAAGAAATGAAAAATTCACCTTGATGAAAAATGAGAAAAGAAATCAATGGTCTAAGACAAAATCTTCTTGGCACACAAAGATTGAGAAAAGGAAGCAATGGCCTAAGACAAAATCTTCATGGCACAAAAAGTTTGAGAAAAGGAAGCAATGGCCTAAGACAAAATCTCCATGGCACACAAAGGTTGAGGTAAACAAGTCATATTCTTATTATAACCATGATTATTCAAGAGCATACTTTGACTATTCCAAGTTATATTAAATTTGAAAACAAATCATGTGTGGCAAATTTTTTTTTAATCCTCTTGACACATGATTCAATACCTTGGAAAAGTGGAGTACCTCACTCATAGTGTGTTACTTAGTGCAAACTTGAATTTATTAAGTTGGCATCTAAATACATATTATGATTGAACTTGATATAACTCATAGTTATAAAGGAGTATATGATCTTGTGTTCTACTCCTAATGTTCATATCTTTTACTTCAATAGCTCTTATTGTTTATTGTGATAAATTATCTAACTTGAGCGTTGGAGATATCCAGAACCATCTGTTTTGCAGGAAATAGTGCTTCTAAAGGTAAGTTGACCACAAGCTAATGTCACTCATATTCCCTAGCATCAAAAAATCAATTCGTAGAATGCAATGAAGGTTGGTTATGCAGTGAAAGAGGAATTCTGGAAAATTATGCAGAAGTAATCGATTACTCTGCAATAGTAATCGATACCCAGTGATTTTGTGCAACAGTTCTGATCAGTTATGGCAAAGTAATCGATTAGAAGGCTGTGTTTAATCGATTAAATCTGCAGCATCATGCAATCCAACAGAGGCAAAGTAATCGATTAAAGAGATTGAAGTAATCGATTAAATTCCAGAAAATAATCAATTAATACCAGCTCAATAATCGATTAGAGGTGTTGCATCAGGTTCTGACCAGAGGAGGCATAATAGATTAAAAGCAAGTAATTAATCGATTAAATGAGGAAAGTAATCGATTAAACCACTGCTAGTAATCGATTACCAGCTACAGTTCTGAAAAAAAAGGGAAAATAGAAGAACTCGTGTGGACCATGGGCCTTGACCCGTTTTGACCAAGTGGACCTCTCCTTGACTTTAAACCCTAGCCACATATCCTCACATACTCTCTCTCTCTCTCTTTCCTACACAAAAATCACGCCTCTTCTTTCCTTCTTCCACGATACTCCCTTCTTCTTCCTTCATCTTCTATTTCTTCTTCCTCCATCATCAACCTCCATAGCCTCTTACATAAAACCTCCACCTCTATCTCTCATAGTCTCTCTTTTTTAAAACCTTCTCCTTCTTCCTCCTTCCCTCAAAATCGAACCTCTATCTCTTCTTCTCTCCCACTCGGTTTCTCTCTCCTCTCTTCCACCAACCACCATTAAAACCACCATTGTTAAAACCTTCATAACCACCATAACCTTCTTCCTAGCAAGTCCTTGGTTCACTGGTTCTTTGGTTTTCAAGGGTGAAACTCGGTTCATTGTCTCTCTTCTCTCCGGTTCATCTGGTTCAGTGATGAAATCGGTTCAGTACCCCCTGGTTGCCATCTCGGTTCTGCTTGGTTCAGTGCTCCCTGGTTCTTCTTGTGGTTCAGTCGTCTGGTTCAGTGAGTATATGGTTGCCTTGGATCTGGTTCAGCTTCGGTTCATTGGCATTCCGGTTCAGAGTATTGGGTCAGTGTTCCTTCTGCTAGTGGTTCAGTGTTTTCTCCGGTTCAGGTTGGTCAGTGTCTTTCCTCTCTGTTTTGGCTCAGTTCTGCTACTCTGTGATATTCTCTATTGGCTACCGAATCCTAGTTGAATTGTTGAATCTTTTGGATTTAGTAGTGCATGGTACTGTGTTGATAGCACTGTTATTACTTTGAGCATCCTGGAATATTCATTTGGTCTGTTTAGTTTTGTGCTGAAGAATCTGTATTTGCTGGATTATCTGTGCAACATTAAGTTGATTAGTTTGGCTGGTTCAGAATCTACCTTTGTTTGAGATTATCTGAGTTTGTGTGATCATGTCTACTCGTCGTACAAAAAGAAGAGCTATTATTGATGAATCTGATGATGATGAGCCATCACCTCCAGTTGTTCAGAGTCGAGCTCAACCTTCATCCAATCGTGCTGCTAGGCCATCGAGACCTAGACAAAGTGACGTCGGTACTTCTGCTCCACCTCCTCCAGTTCATCAACCCGTTGCTCTAGAGAAGTTGAATCGTTGGTTCTCGAATCCGACTCAGATTATGGACTATGAAAAATACTTTGCAGCATGCTCAGTGATCTCTCCAAGATTTTTAGATGCTAAAACCTTTGACGGCGAAGATTGCAACCTTCCTGCAGTAGTGATACTAAAAGAAAAGGGGTTATTTGAATTTAGCACTATTGGAGGCGATTTTTATGAAGACTTGGTCAGGGTCTTCTACACCAATCTCATTTGGAATTCTGATGAAAAGGTTCTATATTATGAAGTTAAGGGGAGAAGCATAAAAATCAATTTGAGCACATGGATAAACATTACTCATTTGCCCCTGGATGGAATAACTTATACTGGTTCTAGCTCAGATAGCCTTTGGTGAGATGAATATGATAAGAAGTCTGCAAAAGAAGAATTTATAGATGATCGGATTCCTACTGGAAAGGTCTTGACATCGGGAAATCTGAAGTTTGAGTATCGGTGCTGCACTTCATCCAGAATCGTTGTCTGATTCCGAGGCAAGGTAACTATTTCAGGCTGCTGGATTCGGATTATATCATCTTGTGGGCTTGGTTTCATGACAAACCCATCAATAGGGGTTGGTTTGTCTTGAACCATATGATTGAGACTGCTGGGAAAGTTCGTAGGTCAATTGATAAGGATATGAAGCTGAAGACAACCAAACTTCCATATGCAACCTTAATCACCAATATCCTCATACGTTTCTGGATTCCTCTTAATGGTAAAGCTAGGACTGCTCCTAACGTTGATATGCGCATGGATACCAACTTCTTGGGAAACATGGGATGGGTAAACATGGAAGATCGAGGTTGGATGCCAAAAGCTCATCGACGTGAGCACAAGTCTAATCACAATTATAACCCCGATGATGAGGAAGAACAGCAGCAGCAGCAGCAAGATCAAGATGATGCACCAACTCATGATCCTGACTTCACACCTCTACAAGCTATTTATCCTCCTGATCATATACCTCCGTACATGGAGCTCTTCATGGTCAATGTTAGAGGATATATGAGGCGTTCTGATGACCATATGTGTTCAGTGGATTCCTCTCTTACTCAGCTCACCTCCAGTATGGAACAGATGCATGTCAACATGGAGGCAATGCAGCAGGACATCTATCATCTGAGGCATCAGAATCGACCACCATTCCAGTGACCATTAGCTTGTGGCTCCACTCTTCGATCATCTTATTATTACTTGCTATCTGAATTATTTTTAGTATTTGCTATCGTAACCCCTAGTACTTTTGTTTAGTATGTTTAACTATTTCTGGTTTTTCTTTGGATTTTCTCTGACATGTTTTGGATATTTCGGTTTGACTTTTTGTGACAATTGCACGTTATTTGGTTTTCTACTCATCTATTGTGTCATGTGATGTCTATTTGCACTTTGCTAGATATCTCACCTTTTTTATGATGTCAAAAGGGGGAGAAATATGCATAGAAATATGTCATGTTTTATGTCATGAGAAAAGTATGAGCCAAACAGGTTAACAGGAACAGGTTGAACAGGTTCATGATTATTCATGAATTCAGGGGGAGTTATGAGCTAGAGTTATGATTCAGTGAATTTTTTGCTGAATATTTTTTTTATATATCATGTACTAACCTTGGTTTTGCAAGTAGTGTTCGTCATCATCAAAAAGGGGGAGTGTTGAAACTCATGGTTTCCCTCTATGGTGTTTTGATGATGACACAACACAACTCAATATATGTTTTGAATAAGTTTAGGTACTTTGAAGAATGCAAAGATTGCTTGCCTGATTGAATACCTAGTCTTTTAGGCTTAGAACTCTTTGTAAGGCAAATAGTAATCTAAAAAGCACTTAATTATAACCTTATGATGATGACATATTTTTTGTTCTTGAAAAACCTAGAAGAAGTATCTTTAAAACCTCTGCTCCAGGAAAAGCCTTTATGAAAATGTTTTGCGAAAACCTTTGGTTACAATTTTTCTCTGAAAAACTGTTTTTTTATGTGGAGTAATCGATTACCCCTTCTGGAATAATCGATTACTTGATGCAACTTGTAACCAGAGAGTAAGTAATGGATTAATTAGATTCATGTAATGGATTACTTCCTTGAACTGGTCATTTAAGTGACAGTAATCGATTACTTGAAGCTGCTAATCGATTACCTTTTAATGCTGCAACTTTTATGAAAAAACCTGAGAGCAAGTAATCGATTAATCTGACCAAAGTAATCGATTACTCTTTTCAAAATTTTGAAAAAGGTGCTAAAACCAATTTGACTCCCAGAATGATTTATTTCCTTTTCTGGATGATCACGATTCTGATTTGTAGCAGCTTCTTCTACCTTTAAAAAAAAACACACCATCACTCACATTCATTATTATTTTTTTTCTTCTTCTCCTTCTCTCTTCTTGGCAAAAATTCTTTTGAGAAGAAAATCATCATCATCATCATATTGGTTTGATATTGAGTTTGCTTAAGGTTATCACTTGTCATAGGACTCCATTGTAGTATCTGCTCTATCTAGAGAGCTTTATTGCTAGTTGCACACATTTCTTCGTGCAAATCCTTTTGATTGTAAGGGGTGTGACAACCTTAGATATTAAGGAGTGTTTTCCCTTAGGATTGAACGTGTGTCGCGTTCATAGGGTGAGTTAACCCTGTTGTATTGGGTAGCGCTATACGAACGGTGGGATTCCTAGTAGTTAGGCTATTTTGTTGAGGTCCCTGGCGAACGGTGGGATTCCTAGTAGCTTGCGGGGCGCTCTGGATGTACTTGGGGACAGGTTGGCTTAGTGAAAAGCTCAAGTGGGTCGCTTGAGGACTGGATGTAGGCTTTGTTTGCCGAACCAGGATAAAAGTCCCCGGTGCAATTTTCTCTATCCCTTATCCTTTTTATTTTAGCGTAATTATTTTATGTTGATTATAACTTTTGCGTATAAAAGCTATTTTCACGATTTAATCTATTTAGCGCGTGTTTTGCGTTTTTGCGTTTTATTTTTTCAATCACGCGTATAATAAGTTTTATCTATTAATAATAAATATTGTGTTTCGATTCTCTTAAAATCGTTTTTTCATGCGTTCTTAAAGTCTTCCGCTCGTTTAATATCTGTTAATCTTTCAAAGAACGTTTGCTGCGATTGAATTTCAAAGTTTTTATAAACACCCAATTCACCCCACCTCTTGGGTAACTTTCGCCAATACCACCAATTATTCCAACACCCAGTTTTATTTGTGAAGAAGAAAGATGGGAGTTTGAGGATATCCGTTGATTATAGGCAGTTGAACAAGGTTACTATTAAGAATAAGTATCCGCTGCCAAGAATTGATGATCTTATAGATCAGGTTTGGGGAGCCTCAATATTCTCGAAGATTGATCTAAGATCGAGATACCATCAAATCAGGATTAGAGAAGAAGACATCTCCAAGCATTTCGATCACGATACGGACATTATGAGTATGTCTTAATGCCATTCGGATTGACTAATGCCCCAGCTATTTTCATGGACTACATGAACCGGTTTTTTAGACCATATCTGGATTCATATGTGGTGGTATTCATTGATGACATCCTGATATATTCCAAGAATCTAGAAGAGCATGTTGAACATCTCAAGATAGTATTCAAGATTCTAAAGGAGAAGCAACTTTATGCCAAACTCTCCAAGTGTGAGTCTTGGTTAAGAGAAGTTAAATTTCAGGGATATGTCATCTCAGAAGAAGGCATAGTGGTAGATCCAACTAAAGTAGATTCGGTTCTGCAATGGAATCAACCTAAGTTCGGAGTTTCTTAGGACTGGCTAGCTATTATCGAAGATTTATTGAAGGATTCTCTAAGATCTCACTACCTCTCACCAAGTTTACTCGAAGGATCAACCATTCTTATGGGATGAGAAGTGCGAGAAGAGTTTTCAATTGCTGAAGGAAAGATTAACGTCATCACCTGTGTTAATCTTACCCGATCCTCACAAGGAGTATGAGGTGTATTGTGATGCATCAATGCAAGGGCTCGGATGTGTATTAATGCAAGAAGGAAATGTTGTGGCGTATGCATCCCGTCAATTGAAGATTCATGAGGTGAATTATCCCACCCATGATCTGGAGCTTCCTGCAATAGTTTTTGCTCTAAAGATTTGGAGGCATCATCTCTATGGCACTACGTTCAGGGTGTTTAGTGACCATAAGAGTTTGAAATACTTGTTTGATCAAAAGGAGTTGAATATGAGGCAGCGTTGGTGGATGGAGACTTTAAAGGATTATGATTTTGAGCTTTGTTACCACCCCGGTAAGGCCAAATTTTGTGGCAGATGCTTTGAGTCAGAAAGCAATTCATGTAAGCTCAATGATGATTAAAGAAGCAGCCTTGATTGAAGAATTTCGGGATCTAAGCCTGGTGATGCAAGTGGAACCAACAGTATTAAGATGGGCATGTTGCAAATCTCCAATGAATTCCTGACTCGAATTAATGAATTGCAACGAGAGGATGAGGAGTTAAAAGAGAAGAGAAAAATGATGATTGAGAGAAAAGAGCCTAATTTTTCAGAAGGATCGGATGGAATTCTTCATTTCAAAACAAGAATTTGCATACCATGGAATTCAGAAGTTAGGAGGTTAATCCTTGATTAAGCACACAAAAGTCAGATGAGTATTCATCCTAGGTCGACTAAGATGTATCAAGATTTGAAAAAGATGTTTTGGTGGTCGGGTTTAAGAAGGACGTGGCGGAATATGTAGCGTCTTGTTTAACATGCCAGAAGGTTAAGGTACAGCACCAAAAACCTGGAGGGAAGTTGCAATCCTTGGACATTCCTTAGCGGAAATGGGATAGTATTTCTATGGACTTTGTATCAGGATTGCCAAGGACAGTTGCGAACCACGATGCAATCTGGGTGATAGTGGATCGTTTGACGAAGTTGGCGCATTTTATCCCGGTGAATATGCGTTATTCTTTGGAGAAGCTCACCTAGCTTGACATCAAGGAAGTAGTGCGACTGCATGGAGTACCTTCCAGTATTATTTCTGATCGTGATCCGAGATTCATGTCAAGGTTTTGGCATAGTCTACATCAGGCTCTAGGGACAAGATTGAAGATGAGTTCAGCCTATCATCCTCAGACTGATGGACAGACGGAAAGGACTATTCAATCATTGGAAGATATTCTGCGAGCCTGTGCATTGGAGGAACAAGGAAGTTGGGATCAGATATTGCCACTCGCTGAATTCACATACAATAATGGTTATCATGCAAGCATCGGCATGGCACCATCCGAGACTTTGTATGGAAGAAAGTGTAGAACCCCGCTATGTTGGTTTCAAGTGGGGGAGAATTTGATGGTTGGGCCTGAGGTTGTGCAGCAAACAACTAAGAAGATTTGAATGATTCAAGAAAACTTGAGAACTGCACAAAGTCGCCAGAAAAGTTATGCTGATTAGAGAAGAAGATCGTTGGAATTTTCAGAAGGTGATCATGTGTTTCTTCGGATTGTCCCTATGAGAGGAGTGAGTAGAGCCTTAAAACCTCGAAAGCTTTCGCCAAAGTTTATTGGTCCCTACCAAATCCTCAAACGAGTTGGCCTTGTAGCTTATCAAATAGCCTTACCACCATCTCTTACAAATTTGCACATCGTTTTTCATGTGTCACAATTGAAAAAGTATGTGCATGACCCATCTGCTATTATCCAAATTCACCCTGATAATTTAGCTCTGCGAGAGAATTTAACCTTTGAAACTGGTCCAATTTGGATTGAAGATAAAAAGATTAAGCAGCTTAGGGGGGAAAGGATTGCTTTGGTCAAGGTGATTTGGAAAAGTGGGGATGTGATTGAAGCAACTTGGGAATTAGAGGATAAGATGCGTAAGTAATATCCTGAGTTGTTTATGTAAGGTAGAATTTCGAGGACGAAATTCCTTTTAAGTGAGGGAGTAGTGTAACACCCCTTATTTCGTCTTCCGAATAATTATATTGTTGTAATTATTATAATTATTTATGAAATGAATAAAAGTTCAATGTTTGATTATTGATGTGTATTATGTATTTATAATATGTGAAAAATAATTTTGGTTGATATTTTGTATAAAAATATAAGTTTTGCAGTTAAGTCCTTGGGAAGGACCTAAATGCAATATTGAAAGGATTGTTGGATGGAAAACCAATTAAATATGAATTCAAAGTTTTAGTTGTGGTAATCGATTACCACGATAAAGTAATCGATTACCATAGTGCAAAACAACCATGGTTGAGTGCGTTTGATGACTAATCACTCGTTAATCCCAGAATTTGACACAAAATCAGCCATAGACACGTCCCTGGACTCGTGTCGATCTGCATGCTAGCTTAATTCGTCTATATAAGGCGGATTATTGTTGAAGAAATCAACTCTATTTTGCTATGTTTTGGTCTGAAAACCGAATTAGGGTTCTTGATTTCGTTCGTTCAATTCTCCTTCATCTGAAATCAAAACTAACAAATTATACACCATTGTAAAGCTCACATCTCGAGCTTTACATGGACACCAAAATTGTGAGCTGAGGTTGAGTGTGTGAGAAGTGCTGAGTCTTCAAAGTTTGAGTTCAAATTCTGCAGGAAAGGAAATCTATGTCTGGAAGCTTACTTTCAGCCTTAATTGTGGCACACACACCCTCTTAAACTCAAATTCGTTCCATTATCTAGTTAATGTTGCAGAGAACAAAACCTAACCATTTTCCCCAATTTTAATGCATGTATCATGCGTCAAATTCTCTGGTCTTGTGACCCCACCGAAACTGCTCTGCATGTCTGATCTTGAAGGAGGTTTTGTGGAAATTGGAACTCAAACGTCTTTCTTTGTGACGTCTCTGTTCTAGCACGACATAGAGGTAAGAGGGAAGCTATACTTTCACTAGAATAAGAATGATTTAGAGTATTTTGTGCAATGAGTCACCATGAGACTCAAGGGCTTGGTTTGAAATATGATTATAGCTTAGAGGCCATTCTGAGCTTCTAACTCATTTTGAACAAATTTTATTTGATGCATGTGAGGTGTTGGAACACTGAATTAATGTTTGAAATGCATAAAAATGAAATTGATATGTTGAGTTGTTGAATTGTTTAATTTTCACTTTTATGCATAATTGATGATTGATTTATGTTCACTTGAATTGAGCTAAATTCAGTGTTGAAACATGTCCATTTATGTTAACTATGTTCTCTGGATCAATGGGTTAGATTAAAATTGGTTAGAAATGAAAATGGTATGTTAAAACTCCAATTTTAGTGTATCTGCTGTCAGGGTAATCGATTACCACGATGTGATAATCGATTACCAGCCTGTATCTGATGCAAGATTATGAAATACACGTGGTAATTGATTATCAGGCTCTGATAATCGATTACCAAAGTGGAAAATTGAATTAAATTACCATTTTTAATTTTAATCTCTTTAATTTATAACTTAAATAAATTTTGGACATAAATCACACTGAAATTTAGGTTTCAAATGATAATTGCACATTATCCCTTTGTGAGAACTTTATGCACTTAATCATTTTAAGATTACGTTGGATATTATGAAACTAATTAAAGATCAATTAATTAAAGTTGAATCTTGGTTCATTCATACATGGTGTATGGTTGATAGTTTCGTTTTTCATTTTTGAGGAACATGAGGAAGGTACTCTGGGAGTACCATATGTTTGCGTCCTGTTTGATGACACATTATGAGTAAAATGTGGCCAGTATCGTGGGGTACTGATGATGTGATTATTACGTCTTCGCGACGTGACGTTCACCTAAAGAGTGACGTTATGTATCACTTATCAAGCGAGGTTCGCTATACGTTATGAGAACGTATAATTGTGCTTTGGGAGCATTTATGGGTTGTTTGGTTGGACGTCCATGAAAGTGATAGTTGGAGAATCTCAGGAATTTGAGAGATAGTAAGCATGCATCATGCCACCATAATTAAAGAAGTTAATTATAATCGAAAATGCCTTCATCATATTGATTTGGGTCTAATATATGATGTTTTGAGTATGATTTAGACTCCCTTTTACTATGGTTTTGGCTTGTTTCTCTTGTAAATATAGGTTGTTTTTGTTAGTTTTTAGGAAGTTAGGTAATTTGGAATCCTTTGAACGTTTTGATCCGTTTTGGGTATGTTTCAGGTACTTTCGGAACTTAATTGGAGAAAATAAATATGGAGCATGAAAGAGGATGAAAAGACCTTGAAAATGGCGCAAAAACGGAGCGAAACGGAGCCAGAATCAGTGCCACAAGCCCAAGCATGGAGCTCCCCATGCCCAAGCGTGTCTGCTACGAGAATTGCACCATTTTACAGACCTGGCACACCCAGGCGCAAAAAATGCGAGAAAGTGACACCGTTCGCTGTTTTGACCATAACTTGAGCTACGCTTATTCAAATGAGGCGATCTTGGTATCATTTTAAAGATAAGGAAAAGATCTACAACTTTAACAGTGACGAAGTTTCTGTTAGATATGAGAAAGCCCAATTGGGCCACTTCCTTATCAGTTTTTCTCCAATTCAATTAGGATTAGGTTTATCTTTTAAATATACGTTTTAGAATTAGGTCAGCAGTCATTAGAGAAATAGAGGGAGAGATTACATAATTTTAGGAGTTTTAGAAGAGGAGAAGATCAAGGATTGGAAGATCCAAGGCTTTTCCATGGTAATCATGTATTCTTCTATTGCTTTTGTTCTTATTTTCTCAATGTGTAACTAAAACCCTCGTGTTAGGAATTAGTAAATTTGTATAGATTAGTTTATTGATTTCATGAATTGATGTTTTTCCATTTCTAAATTAAATCAAGTGTTTGATTGTATTTCCGTTGTTATGCATAGAAGTAATTAATCTATGTTTTGGATCTCTAATTCTTCAATTGAGAGATTAGGAATTAGAATAAGCCATGCCTTCAAACAATATAATTATGCAACTCGTAGGGATACTTTTGGGTAATTATATAACTTGTTATAAATTACACTGTTCTTAATTAATGGTTATTCAATGGTGTAATTACTTAAGGGATTCAGTGTTGTCAAATTGAATAATAAACAGTAATTGTAAGAGTACGTAATCTAGTAATTACTACTTTAGGAATTTGTTCTTGATTTAGGGAAAAATAGAGATTCATGATAAATAAACAACGCCTACAATGAAACCATGTTCGTAACATCTTTCTCAAATCTCTCACAACTTTTATTTATTTTCTGTTTTTAATTTATTTCCTGATTTTATTTTAAATCAATCTTAATTAATTAGTGGAAACCTATAGATTTCTCTTCTAATTACTCTTTGGTTAAAAATAAATTGAACAATTTGCAATCCCTGTGGGACGATAACTGGTCTTACTGACTATATTACTTCTTGACCAGTATACTTGCCGAAAGTCCAACAAGTTTTTGGCGCCGTTGCCGGGGATTGAAATTCGTTTCAATTAGTTTTCGGTACTTAGTAGTAGTTTAGGTGAAATTTATTTTTTTTAGTTAGTTTCTTGTCTCAACAGGTGCTGCGTAATTTTCTCTTTTGTTTTTGTGTTGTGCAGGAATTTATATCAATTTAAGTGCAAAGAGGAGAAAAATTCAGTACTAGAAGAGGGGAAAGAACAACTTTGAAGATGGCTGGAGGAGGAGGTGTGACACCCTCAATATAACCCAAGTAATTAATACAACATTTGTACTATTACTTGTATTAGTTATGGACTTGTTAGTTTTTAGAAAATACAGTAAATAAAATTTTCTTTTTATTTTCAATAGAGGCGGATGCACAAACCAAAACTTGGAACTCTTGGAGCTCATATTTTATATCCCTTTGAACTTTATATTGAATTCAGCATTCTTTAAAACAAGAAAATCTTTTCACAAACCAGATAGCATCAATTCTTTGAAATCGTATCTACATAGTAAAATTTATGTGATGTCATCCAATCTTTTGTTTCACGGAACTGATACCATTTTCAAATCTCATGGCCGAATTCTTTAATTAGACTTTATCAGAGTAAGCGGAAATAATAGGACTATGCACAGTTATAATATAAACATAATATATATATATATATATATACATGTAAGTCATGAAATACATAGTCTCAAGTCGTCTCCAAGAACTAGTACAAGTCCATAAAAGATCTATGTCCAAAAGTAACCATAACTCTAGAGTACTCAAAAGCATATCTACAATATATATATAGATATACATCTCAAAATATAAGACTCTAGGGCTGGTCACATAGATCAGGTAGCAGCAGCAGTAGTAGTAGTAGTAGTAGTAGTCTCCAAGAAGTAGTAGCAATAGTCCTCATCCAACATCATAGCAGCAGCATCATCATCTCCTCCACAGCATCCCTCACACCGGATCCCCTGATCCTCATCATGTACCATATGCACATACCTAGGGATCATCGTCCCTCCACTGACTCCTGGTAGAGTGTACAACAGGCTCGCCTCCGCTCTTGTCCTTCGCAGGGTCCTCCTCGATCTCATCCGATGGAGTGGGTACCCTACCACTGGGTACAGGGTCAGGTGATGGCGAGACCCTAACAGGGCTCCTCGGATCAGATGGGAGAGTCTCCTCGCGGACGACTCTCGAAGAAAAAGGGTGTGAGCGGGTAGGTCGAAGGCGAGAACTATGATATGAGAGAGCTGGTCGTGTGGGAGGTGGTCCATGGTAAGTCTAAAAGGGTGGTACGTGCATAGTGTATATGATAGGGATCCTAAACCTACGAGGACGAAACCGGATCAGCAGGTTGGGATGGTAGAAGGTAACCTTTACCTCTCCCTCGAACACCGCTCGGTGATCCTCGTAGATCCATATGCCACTAAGAAGTGGCCGGATCTCGATGCAAGCGATGTAGCGTGACATCACCTACAAGGGCACAGGGATAAGCAATTCTATACACATAATAAATAGAGCATAAGTAAATGCGCAATATGAATATGTAAATATGCAGCAATAATCAACAACCACATTTAGCAATTAGCAAGTACTTAATGCAAGTAAGATGCTCATACCTATTTCATTTATCAACATTATTTTAAAGGAGTGGCATGATGTATGAATCTAGCTCTCAAGCCTATCTCCATCAATCTATGTCACTCTTTGACGTCCATCCTTTACTTCGTCCAGCACTCAACAGTGCGTTGTACTCCTAGATGTACAACATTCGTACATTCACCAAGAATGTACACGACAAGCTTGGAAATCGTGCCACCCGAGCAACATCCCGTCATCCAAACGGTATAACCATATCATCAGCATCTCACTATGCTAACCACGTCGTCAACCATAACGTGTCATCAAGCGAGCCGTCAGTTGGCACTCCCAGAGGCCCTCCTCATGTTACCAAAACATGATAAACGATCTATCATCCAAACTCCAGAATGAATGCATTATCTTAACTTAAAGGAATTGATTGATATATCTCTTTTAATAATATGTAACGTGCCACCCGAGCAACGTTCCATTATTCAAAAGAAATAACCATATCATCAATAAATTTCTTTTAAGAAAATGCTTTTGACTCATGCATTATTCGAGTGGTACATCAGAAAATGCTTTTGTACATCAGTCGGTACTCGAGTTCTGGGCCTGGTACTCGAGTGTTTGGAGCAAAAGATACACTATTTTAACACAAAATACTCGAGTATCGTGCCAAGTACTCGAGTCTTTTTATGCAGAACAGACTGGAACTTGGTTTTTACATACCATTTTCAATTCTAACCATTTTTCAATCCAATCCAATGATCAACAGAGCTCATATACCATATATTAAACAGGCTCAAACTCTCAGAACACATCAAATTACAGATTTGACGGAGAATCACAAGATTATGCATAAAACATGAAAATTCACAACTTAACATATCAATTTGCATAAAACTCATAATTCTCAAGATTTTAAGTCTCAAATAGCTCACATGCAACATATTAAACTTGCTCAAAACCATTTTAGAGCACAGGTTGGTCTCCAAACCAATTTCCCTATTCAATCTAAGCCCTTAGAGCCTCTTGGTGGCTCTCTAATCAAATTCATGCAATTCAAACTCTATCTAGTGAATAGAAAGCTTCCCCTTACCTCTCAGACTTGAATCAATAGCAAATTTGCAAAAGAAAACACCTCAGCACCAAGAACCTCTTCAACCATCAAAGTGAAGAACAGTGTTAGCAGAGTCCAAAAACCTGATTGTTTGAGTGAGTAAGCATGCACAAAAATTGGGGACAAAGATAAGGATTTGAACTTTGCAACAAGGACTAGAAAAAAGAACAAGTTTGGAATCATATGGTTACGAGAGCTTACCACAATTGATTAAGAAAGTGAGCTCCAAGACTCTATTTTCTGGTTTTCTGCAGGTTCAACCCCCAACTTCCAATCTTCGATTTGCCTCACACAAACATTCTTAGCTCACGAATTTGGTGTCTATACAAAGCTCGTGATGTGAGCTTTGTATTGGTGTATAGTTTGTGTTTCAATTTTCAGAATTCAAGAAAGAATGATGAGAATGAAATCGGAAACCCTAATGCATGCAATCTTTCATGAATTTGACAAAATGCTCGATTTCTAAGCAACAATCAGCTTAAATACATGAATTCATTGCCCATGCATAGCGACACGACCACCATGGACGTGTGAGGGTGGAGTATTCGTGTCAGCGGTGGAGAATCATTGGTGGTGACTCACCAAACGCACTAACTCGTGCAACTCTGACCAGAACACTCGAGTCTTGTCAAAAATACTCGAGTGTTTTGGTCAATTTTTGAAAAATATTAATTTTATTTTCTTTCCCTCCAAAACTTTTCCTATAATTACCTCTAAGTCCCAAATCAGGGACTAATATGCAAAATATTTATTTTATGCATAAATATACTTACCAAATAAATTCACACATCCACTAATATTAAAATCATAAAGATTTTAATCAAAGATTAAAATAGAAATTATTAATTATAATAAATTTTATAATTAACATTTCATTAATCAGGGATTAAAATTTTGGGGTGTTACAGGAGGATCTCACGGATCCTCTCCGCCTCCTCCTCCCAGGAAGACCTTAGCGGAATATGCAACCGTGGACCCGGACTTCCTTGCTTCCAGCATAGTTCGGCCAGCCATCACTGCAACTGCATTCGCAATCGATCCGCAGTACATCCACCTCATCATGCAGGATCAGTTCAGTGGTGCGCCGCATCAAGACCCCAGGGATCATCTCGCCAACTTCCTGGGCATGCTCGGATTCTTCAAGATCGAGGGTGCTACGGATGAGGCCATTAGAATGAGGATTTTCCCTCTCTCACTGAGGGGCGAGGCGCTAACTTGGGTGAACAACCAGGCACCAGGGAGTCTTTCCAGCTGGAAAATACTTGTCTCCAAATTCATGGATAAGTTCCTTCCAGCTGGGAAGCAGACGAAGCTGAGGCAAGATGTTCACTCATTCATGCAAGAGGACGACGAGCCGTTGCATGAATCTTTGCAGCGCTACAACTAGCTACTGAGGAAGTTCCCAACATATATGCAAGACTGGTAGCAGATTCAATCATTCTATAATGGGCTCAACCGATTCAATCAAAGTATGATTGATGCAGCAGCCGGTGGATCGCTGATGAAGAAGACTGTTGAAGAGGCCAAGGAAGTCATTGCAAACATGGCATTCAGCAGCAGTCAGGAACTACGGTCCCAGGTGGAGCAAAGCGTCCTGAAGAGTTATGATCTGGATTCTAGTCAAGCCAAGATCTTAATTGAGCAGAACAAGCAGATGCAGCAGCAGATTTCTGCATTGACGAAGAAGATAAGCCAGATCACTATGTCAGCTGCATCGAGCACTCTAAAGTGCGACTTTTGTGGGGGAGGTCACCGGAATGATGATTGTGATTTTGAAGTCAGTAAGGGTCCAGCCACCATTGAGGAGCAGGCCAATTTTGTGGGTAGTGGAGTAGCTAAAAATAACATGTACTCCAATATCCACAATCCGGGGCAAATCAGTCAGTCTCACACCTCATGGTCCAGCTCAGCACCCAATCCATCGCCGCCACAAAAGCAGGGCTGGGTGAAGGCACTTGAAGCAATGACTACCACAACTAATACATTCATGGCAGAAGCCAGGGCGAATTTCGCCAATCAGGAAGTCAGCATTCGCAACTTGGAGGTGCAAGTGGCTCAAATAAACAATCAGATATAAGAGATTGCAACCAACTACAAGGAGCGATGCATGGCCGTCACCCTTCGAAGTGGCAAGTCGTATGAGGAGCCATAGAAGAAGGGTGATGCAACTGAGCATGAAAAGAAGGATGAGGGGCCAAAGCAACCAAGTGGAGGAGGCTCAAATGCAAGGCAACAGACGCAGGATCCACCCGCGCATCAGGAAAAAGAGAAAGGCACACACAAACCAGAGGTTGAAGAAAGAGGAAGACCAGAAGCAATTCAGCAAATTTTTAGAGATGCTATGGAAGGTACAGATCAACATCCCGTTTACAAAGGCACTCTCACAAATGCCTCTATACGCGAGATTCATGAACGAGTTGCTGACAAATAAGAAGCGGATGCTCACTGACAAGACGTTCCTGATAGCAGAGAAGTGCAGCATCATCATCAAATCCAACCTTCCACCCAAGCTGAAGAGCCTAGGTAGCTTCACTTTCCCTATTAGCATAGGCAAGGAGTACTTAGGTAAGGCTCTCTGTGACTTAGGAGCGAGCGTAAACATTATGCCTTTGTCTATTTGTAATGCATTGAACTTAGGAGAGATAAGCCTACCCCGGCATCACTTCAGTTAGCTGATAGAACCACCCTCCGCCCATATGGAGTGGTGGAAGATATTCTGGTTAAGGTGAAAGATTTTATCTTGCCCTTGGATTTCATGATCTTAGATGTAGATGAGGATGAAAATATTCCTCTAATTTTTGGAAGGCCATTCTTGGCCACAGCAAGGGCAGTGATTGATGTGCCTAGGGGAGAAGTAATTCTTCGAGTGAATGGTGAGAAAACTACAATTAAAATTTTTGAAAAACCACCAGTCACCGCGAAAAACGTCGCCCCATTAATGTGCATTCAACACTCCAATGGAAAGAGTGTTGAGAAGTGGCTAAATAGCAAGGTGCCACCCTTAAAGGGATCTTGGCAACCACCCTAACCTCCGAAAGGAGGTGACCCGTCAAGCTCGTGACGTTAAACAAGCGCTAGTTGGGAGGTAACCCAATGTTAAGTAATTCCCTTAGGTTTTATTTTTTATTTTTATTTTTTTAGGGTAGTTTAGTTTTAGGTAGTATTTAAAAAAACTGACGTACAGGTCCAGCCTGTAACACTCCTTGTATATCATCTTACTTTATAAGAAAAGTAATAAGTTTATGATTACTTGGACTTGTTATTGTTGGAAAAAGATCTGAAAATAAGAATTTTCCCTTCCTTTGAAAATTTAATTTCAGAAACACTTGATCAATGATAAAGGTTGACTACCAAAATCAGAGTTTGCGGAAACATAGTAAAATCATCATGTTATAACCCCAAAATATATCAAGTGTAACAAGTCCATTAATACCAAATAGGTGTAATTATGAAACTGAATTCCTCTTATGATACCTTTTTCCAAAATATGTATCATATAAATTCTATTAAAATAGAAAGGTTATAGAGCTGGTCACTGGTCCTTTGTCCAAACATCCTTCTGGTCGGATCCTCGATATCTGCACAACGGGTTCCCAACCCATACTTTCTATACTCTGCATGCACCTAAGGGACATCTCCCTTTACTGATTCTTGTGCAAGTTAGATGCACGATCAACACCTAATAAGGGCATGGGGGTTAGCTATACGTATTCGCATAATCAAATGAGAATAAAACTAACATCCACAAGTTAACATGTAGCAAATCATGATGCATAATCATATGAGCACACCCGGTTAATCATAACAATTCTTTCAATGCAGGTGGCATGATGCATGATTTCCTTCCACAACTGAGGCCTCTAAAAGTCCATCTTGGACGTCCATCCAATACACCATTGTGTTCCCGGAACACCGACATTCGTTCCCAGAACGTAATTCCGAACCATACTTGGATAATACGCATCACTCCCAGAGTGTGCACCACGTTCCCAGAACGTGTAGCAAACCATACTTGGAATAATAAGCACCACTCCCAGAGTGTGCACCACGTTCCCAGAACGCATACGTTCCCAGAACGCATGCGTTCCCCGAACGCATACGTTCCCAGAACGCATAAAAACCAGGTCCCGGACACTGGCCACATATCTACAATGTGTCATCAAGTAGGTTGCATATCAATGTGTTCCCAGAACACTAACATACGTTCCCAGAACGTATAAAACCAGGTCCCAGACACTGGCCACATATCTATAATGTGTCATCAAGTAGGTTATAATTTGGTACTCCTGGAGTACCCTCCTCATATTCCCAGAATATGATAAACGTTCCTACCAACCAAACTTTCATTCTATATGAATGCACAATCATCAAGGTTGGTTTTTATCTTTAATTCTATTATTATACCAACGTGTTCCCAGAACACTCACATACGTTCCCAAAACGTATTGCAAACCATACTTGGAATAAAATCAAGCACCACTCCCAGAGTGTGCATCACGTTCCCAGAACGTGTCCAAGAAACCATGTCCTAGACAATGGCCACATTCCCAGAATGTGTCATCAAGTTGGTTGCATCAGTTTAGTACTCCTAGAGTACAGGGTCAAGTACCCTGAACATCACAAACCATCCTTGCCAACCTATTTCATTACCTTTCTCTATGATGTATTGCATACATAATTACTAAGGTTGGTCTTTCCATTAATTACTGTGATTTAGAAATATTCTAATTTCTCTTTTGAATGATTTATTTGAGGTATAGTCTTTGACACAAAATTCTCCTTTGAATTATCTCAAAACATTCCCTTAAACTTAGATTGGGTAAAACAAAGTCAATGGTATTCAAAAACTTAACTTTTTATTTTTCAGATTCAGGTACTAACCGGTTACAGTTCCAGGCTAACCGGTTAGAATTACAGACCTGAACTGTTTACCATTGTAATTCAGAAAACCCTTTTTCTTGAATTCCCTACCCAATCCATAAACCAGTTTAACAATGTTTATACCTCAAAACCACTGTTTATATCATTCAAAAGTCTAAATCACATTTCATTGTCCAATGAGCATAATTTCCTCTTGAAACTATCTCATTACCTTAAGGTATTAACTCTTTAACTGCAATCTGAACTATAACAGTGAAATCAACTTATTTTCAGATTGTTTTCCATGAAATTAAGGCCTAGATTTGAGTAGGATTTATAAGACCACAATGCTGATTTTGTAAACTTATTTTCTTTTGCATTTTAACAGTGTCTAACCGGTTACGAATATCGAGTAACCGGTTAGATTATGCAGTCTGACACTAAAAACATGAGTTTTAACAAACCATTCTCTTCACTACTCAAATCTAACCAAATTTCAACCTTTAACAGAGTACATATACCTTAAATAAATATGTTTAAACACAGAAACATATCTATCTTGCATGCATTCAATTTGGATACACAAATTGCACATAATTGCACATATTTCACAACTTAATGCATCAATTCACATAATATCCAAGTAAGTCATGAAATCAACATCAACCTAGCTTGCATGCATTCAGATAACATTGCTCAAAACATCAATTGAGCTCAAATTGGCCTCCAAGCCATTTAACCATTTCAACTTATGCCCTTTGAGTCTCTTGGTGACTCACCCTATATTCTACCACAATTTATTCTCATTCTAGCAAATAGTAAGCTTCCCCCTTACCTTAGTTTCGTGCTTGATGAATCTAATCACTGGAATTTGCCAGATCTCCCCAGAATCCACAATCTCCATTTTCAGTCCACAACAGGTTTGACAGGGTCCAAAAACCAGAAGATTTGACATAGCAATTGGCCAAAGAAATTGGGGAAACCAATTAGGACTCAATATAGGTAACATGCACTAGAGAATCAAAGAGGTTTGAGACTTAAAGGTTAACTATGCTTACCAAAATCGAATCTGGAATTCAGCTTCCAGAACCAGAACAACAGAGAACTCAAACTCAAACTCTTAGCTTCCAATCTTGATTCCTCCACCCACACGAACACTCAACTTACAAGGTGTATATCACTGGAAAGCTCTTTATTTAAGCTTTCCAGAAAGGTGTGTTTCACTCTCTAACTCTCAAAGAAGAAGACGAATTGCTCAGAACGAATTTGGAACCCTAATTACCCTTCTTCAACAAGAATTGCAGCAATCAACCCTTGATTCTTCAGCAATTCCACTATTTATAGACAAATTAAGATAGCATGCATGGCGACGCGTGGTTCTCCACTAATCCAAGGCTGTAATCGTGGCGAATTTTGGATTAATCAAGTGATTACTCATCAAAATCCACTAACCCAGTTCCTGAGTTCATCGTGTAACCGGTTACAAAGCCCTTCTAACCGGTTACATACTGGTAAAATTCAAAAATTAATAATTTAATTACTCTTTCTTCAAAAACCTTTTTAATATTGCAATTAGGTCCCAACCCAAGGACTAAATTACAATATTCACATTTTTGTACAAAATAACCATATAAAAATATATCTCATATTTTTATATAATAAAAACACATAATGTACAAAAACTAAAACCTTCAAAATCAATTATAAAATAATTGTTATAATTAATTTCTTGGTTATTTGGGAGACGAAAATTAGGGGTGTTACACAACTCCCCCACTTAAAAGGAATTTCGTCCCCGAAATTAATCTTCTGAAATTTTCCACTGTTCCAAAATGTTTTTATACTAGAAAACTTCATCTAGCTTTCAAAAATTTGTTCTTTAGGGTCCTCCCCCACTTAAAAGAGTTTCCATATAATTCTTTTATTTCGAAACATTTCGAATAAAATATTTCAATTTAACCATAAAGATTCTTTGCATAAAACTCTCATGTGAAAGAATTTCTTTTAAAAGAAGTACTCTTTACACTTCACATAATTATTCTTCAATTAAAACACTTTCCAATAAACTTTTTGGGAAAAACTTTTTGGGCGGCGCACTCTGATCTCTCAAGCACGATCAAAGAAACATTTGTATGACTTCATTTCTTAATAGTTTGAGACATTAGGGTGATCAGTCCTAATATTCAAACCATTAATAACAAAATCATCCCTTTCAGATATAATCTTTCGCAAGAAAGATCATACGACAGGTCTTTAAGTTAGATGAACTTAAAGATAGGGTAATTATCACTATCAGACTTAGTTAGATAGCCAAGTTCTAGAGACATTTCCGTTGGGGAGACAAAGATTTGTCCTATCCCGGTGGTTGTTAATCTCTCTAGCCATAACTGATCTTTCTATTTCTATAGTGTCCACAAATATTATCACATCCAACTGTGATAAGGGTTTTGATCACAGAAAAATTAAAGTTGAACTTACAGGATATTGATATTCTCAAACGATTAGATTAACGTAATTGAAAAACATTTGACTACGTTAACTCCGATCAAAGGAAGAAATAGGCTCGGGTTGTCTACGTTAGGATCACACTCAACTCTCATCTCAGCCGGTGAATTTTTCTCGTGCTGGATTCGTCCATTCCTTTCTCACCTTTTCCTTCAGGACAATTCGGTGAATAATACTGCAGCTTCCTACAATCGGAATTGGCTATTCCCTTAGGTACATCACAACTAAACTCAAAGTGATGTGCCTCACAGTTTTCACCTCGAGATGGACAAATGTTCCCTTTCCTATTTCCTCCTTAGCCTTTTTTCTCCAATCGAGGATTCCTTACCCTTTATATTTTCGTGGTAGATATTCTCCCACTTACCTTTCCTCTTTCCCCCATTGGGCCTTCATTTCATCAATCTTTCCCTTATTCTGAATTCTGATACTTCACGCATGAAATTCATGTACTTCCCGTAGTTCTCACACATGCTTACCAACATCGAGAAATTCCTTATTCCTTAATAGTTGATAGCTAACTTGGGTTCGAACATAATCTATTCTTGAAATTCATGCCTTTGGATCTCTCCTCTAGGTTTTCCTAGACAACACTTCCTAAACCCCTTACTTCCATAATATATTTTCTAATATCCATAATCACAGACTTTGATTCTAAAGATTAAATCTCTTTTATTTCTTCATAGAGATCTAACTCCTTTTTCGTCAAAAGTTAACTTCTCTTTCTTCTCTTCATCTTCTGGTGGTAATTCACGAATCCGATTCAGGAATTCGTTGGTGATTGGCAACATTCCCAATCTAATACTTAGAGGGTTCCTCTTGGGTTACCCGACTTAGGTTTCTGAATCCCTCAATCAGAATAACCTCCTTAATCATCATTGAGCTCACAAGAATAGCCTATCAACTCAAATCGTCGGCAACTATGTTTGCTATGCCAGGATGGAGCTCAAAGCCATAATCTTTAAGAAACTCCATCCATCGCCTTTATCTTACATTCAACTCTTCCTCTTCTTATTGTCATTCATACTTTCGAACTCAAAACTTGTTCATGAATTACAACCTTCTTATCTTAGTACCTATTGTCTCTTTTGCATCATTCAGCTCAATTCTCTACCTTCTCCGATTTGGAGTAGCTCCTTAATTTCAATTCTCGATTAATCCACAAGTATTATGATTCAATCCTCTTAAATCAATTTCAATGACGAATCAAGGCATTAAGTTATTTTACCACCTTAAATCCTTCTTCAAATTTTAAATTAGATGGTTGACATTGAGTTTGGATTGGAGGAAGATGGTTATCGATACCAAAAGTTCCTTCACAAATTACTTAAATGTTTATTTTAGACTTTCAGCTTCTAACCGGTTACAAGAAACTCTAACCGGTTATGAAGTATAGTTTTAGAAATAAAACCAAAGGACTTTTAAAAACCATTTTCTTTACATCGTCCAATCCAACTCAAAATAGGATTTGATCATAATCTAATACCTTGATTCCAACTGAATTCATCACTGAAATGATTTAAATCATAGTCTACTCACAATTTCCATAATTCCTCTTGGACTAATCATATTATGTTGGGGTATAATCCATAATCACCCCACCATAATTAAACAACATCCTATCATTCAATACCATCAGTTGATCTTTCCAAGTCAACTTGATCAAAGGCCATGCGATCTTAGAAAATCCTTAAATACTCCGGCGATAGAATCCAGCCAGCCCTAAGAACTTCTTTACTTTAAAGATCACATGCCCTGCGAACGTAACTTCGATCAACCAAAAGTCAACTTTGGTGAGCTTAGCACACAACTACTCTTTTCTGCAGGATTCTCAACACAATCCTGAGATGTTCCTCATGCTCCTCCAGATTCTTAGGATAAATCACAAACGAATCCAAATATAATCTAAAGGTTCCGTTCTTATAATCCATAAAAGAACAAGTGCATTAGTCAATCCGAACGGCATTACTTTCAACTCATAATGCCCGAATCAAGATCAAAATGCAGTCTCAAGTGTATCCCTGCCTCGAATCCTGATTTGGGGTTAATCCAACCTCCAATCAACCTTAGCACTTTCCTACGTGTTTCTCCCATTTGACCATTCCCGATGGTACCATATTATAAAGGTAGTAGAGATAGAATCAGTTTCAAGAATTAACTTGATTCCAAACTCTATCTCTTTACTCAAAGGTAAACCTGACATCATTTCCTACAACCAGGATTTCTTTAACCCCTTTTCTCCTTTAATATTGCTTCCCAGAAACAACATATGGGTTTATTGGATTCCCGATATAGGGTTATTCTATCGTCATTAATCATTATCACTTGATCCTTTGGCTTCCCAAACCGTGCTTAAGATCAAATGAAATCATGACACGGGTAGATAGACAAAGTCTAATACCTTAATAGAACGATTCCGACATACCTTGGAAACAACTACAAAAGATTTGTAGGAGTCTCCACTTGAGATAGCAGATTGGGTAAGGCATTGAGCAACTTCGATCAATACCCTTATCCATAAGGAACAAAAGGAAGAATAGCTTTAGAGTTTAACAAACTCAACAAGGTTGATCTTTAAGAAGATAACTGCCCTGCACTCAGTCTGAGAAGTTGATTAACTTTCACACTAGTGAGGGTAAACACTCTTCCCCAGAGTCAAGGACTCAACTACAACTCCTTAAAATTTCCTCATCACTGGTTCTATGAAAACATAATAAACCAACACTGTGGTTTTGGGTTTTCAACATATCTAAAGAGAAGCATACGACTATCATACTTCTATTTAGACTTCATAGAACACTTCTTAATAGCAGATTAAGCTATTTATCTAGAGCCATTACACATAACCTTAGCTCTAGTTTGGAAGTATATGAAAGCATACTTCCCTAGAAACATTGCAGATATCGATGACCAGCGTATTGGACCACACACCCAAGGACCAAGAGTCAGGACCATTGCTCTGATACCATAAAAAGTGTAACACTCCTTGTATATCATCTTACTTTATAAGAAAAGTAATAAGTTTATGATTACTTGGACTTGTTATTGTTGGAAAAAGATCTGAAAATAAGAATTTTCCCTTCCTTTGAAAATTTAATTTCAGAAACACTTGATCAATGATAAAGGTTGACTACCAAAATCAGAGTTTGCGGAAACATAGTAAAATCATCATGTTATACCCCCAAAATATATCAAGTGTAACAAGTCCATTAATACCAAATAGGTGTAATTATGAAACTGAATTCCTCTTATGATACCTTTTTCCAAAATATGTATCATATAAATTCTATCAAAATAGAAAGTTTATAGAGCTGGTCACTGGTCCTTTGTCCAAACATCCTTCTGGTCGGATCCTCGATATCTGCACAACGGGTTCCCAACCCATACTTTCTATACTCTGCATGCACCTAAGGGACATCTCCCTTTACTGATTCTTGTGCAAGTTAGATGCACGATCAACACCTAATAAGGGCATAGGGGTTAGCTATACGTATTCGCATAATCAAATGAGAATAAAACTAACATCCACAAGTTAACATGTAGCAAATCATGATGCATAATCATATGAGCACACCCGGTTAATCATAACAATTCTTTCAATGCAGGTGGCATGATGCATGATTTCCTTCCACAACTGAGGCCTCTAAAAGTCCATCTTGGACGTCCATCCAATACACCATTGTGTTCCCGGAACAACGACATTCGTTCCCAGAACGTAATGCCGAACCATACTTGGATAATACGCATCACTCCCAGAGTGTGCACCACGTTCCCAGAACGTGTAGCAAACCATACTTGGAATAATAAGCACCACTCCCAGAGTGTGCACCACGTTCCCAGAACGCATAAAAACCAGGTCCCGGACACTGGCCACATATCTATAATGTGTCATCAAGTAGGTTGCATATCAATGTGTTCCCAGAACACTAACATACGTTCCCAGAACGTATAAAATCAGGTCCCAGACACTGGCCACATATCTATAATGTGTCATCAAGTTGGTTATAATTTGGTACTCCCGGAGTACCCTCCTCATATTCCCAGAATATGATAAACGTTCCTACCAACCAAACTTCCATTCTATATGAATGCACAATCATCAAGGTTGGTTTTTATCTTTAATTCTATTATTATACCAACGTGTTCCCAGAACACTCACATACGTTCCCAGAACGTATCGCAAACTATACTTGGAATAAAATCAAGCACCACTCCCAGAGTGTGCATCACGTTCCCAGAACGTGTCCAAGAAACCATGTCCTAGACAATGGCCACATTCCCAGAATGTGTCATCAAGTTGGTTGCATCAGTTTAGTACTCCTAGAGTACAGGGTCATGTACCCCGAACATCACAAACCATCCTTGCCAACCTATTTCATTACCTTTCTCTATGCATGTATTGCATACATAATTACTAAGGTTGGTCTTTCCATTAATTATTGTGATTTAGAAATATTCTAATTTCTCTTTTGAATGATTTATTTGAGGTATAGTCTTTGACACAAAATTCTCCTTTGAATTATCTCAAAACATTCCCTTAAACTTAGATTGGGTAAAACAAAGTCAATGGTATTCAAAAACTTAAATTTTTATTTTTCAGATTCAGGTACTAACCGGTTACAGTTCCAGGCTAACCGGTTAGAATTACAGACCAGAACTGTTTACCATTGTAATTCAGAAAACCCTTTTTCTTGAATTCCCTACCCAATCCATAAACCAGTTTAACAATGTTTATACCTCAAAACCACTGTTTATATCATTCAAAAGTCTAAATCACATTTCATTGTCCAATGAGCATAATTTCCTCTTGAAACTATCTCATTACCTTAAGGTATTAACTCTTTAACTGCAATCTGAACTATAACAGTGAAATCAACTTATTTTCATATTGTTTCCCATGAAATTAAGGCCTAGATTTGAGTAGGATTTATAAGACCACAATGCTGATTTTGTAAACTTATTTTCTTTTCCATTTTAACAGTGTCTAACCGGTTACGAATATCGAGTAACCGGTTAGATTATGTAGTCTGACACTAAAAACATGAGTTTTAACAAACCATTATCTTCACTACTCAAATCTAACCAAATTTCAACCTTTAACAGAGTACATATACCTTAAATAAATATGTTTAAACACAGAAACATATCTATCTTGCATGCATTCAATTTGGATACACAAATTGCACATAATTGCACATATTTCACAACTTAATGCATCAATTCACATAATATCCAAGTAAGTCATGAAATCAACATCAACATAGCTTGCATGCATTCAGATAACATTGCTCAAAACATCAATTGAGCTCAAATTGGCCTCCAAGCCATTTAACCATTTCAACTTATGCCCTTTGAGTCTCTTGGTGACTCATCCTATATTCTACCACAATTTATTCTCATTCTAGCAAATAGTAAGCTTCCCCCTTACCTTAGGTTCGTGCTTGATGAATCTAATCACTGGAATTTGCCAGATCTCCCTAGAATCCACAATCTCCATTTTCAGTCCACAACAGGTTTGATAGGGTCCAAAAACCAGAAGATTTGACATAGCAATTGGCCAAAGAAATTGGGGAAACCAATTAGGACTCAATATAGGTAACATGCACTAGAGAATCAAAGAGGTTTGAGACTTAAAGGTTAACTATGCTTACCAAAATCGAATCTAGAATTCAGCTTCTAGAACCAGAACAACAGAGAACTAAGACTCAAACTCTTAGCTTCCAAGCTTGATTCCTCCACCCACACGAACACTCAACTTACAAGGTGTATATCACTGGAAAACTCTTGATTTAAGCTTTCCAGAAAGGTGTGTTTCACTCTCTAACTCTCAAATAAGAAGACGAATTGCTCAGAACGAATTTGGAACCCTAATTACCCTTCTTCAACAAGAATTGCAGCAATCAACCCTTGATTCTTCAGCAATTCCACTATTTATAGACAAATTAAGATAGCATGCAGGGCGACGCGTGGTTCTCCACTAATCCAAGGCTGTAATCGTGGTGAATTTTGGATTAATCAAGTGATTACTCATCAAAATCCACTAACCCAGTTCCTGAGTTCATCGTGTAACCGGTTACAAAGCCCTTCTAACCGGTTACATAATGGTAAAATTCAAAAATTAATAATTTAATTACTCTTTCTTCAAAAACCTTTTTAATATTGCAATTAGGTCCCAACCCAAGGACTAAATTACAATATTCACATTTTTGTACAAAATAACCATATAAAAATAAATCTCATATTTTTATATAATAAAAACACATAATGTACAAAAACTAAAACCTTCAAAATCAATTATAAAATAATTGTTATAATTAATTTCTTGGTTATTTGGGAGACGAAAATTAGGGGTGTTACACAGCCACGCCCTAGCGTGGTGGAGAGGGTGCATCATTTCAGTTTGGGGGTGTGATCCCATTTGCTCCCATTTAAGTTTTATTTTGTAGTGTTAGTTTAGATTAGTTTTCTTGAGGACAAGCCAACCTCTAAGTTTGGGGGAGTGAACAAAATAAAAATTAATTTTTCAGATCTGAATGTTTCTCCGATTTTTAGTGTTGGTTTGTGTACTTGGGTAGGAGTATGTAACTATTCTAGATTTAGGACTGTTTTTCTGATGATAGGTGTAAATACTTATTTTAGGATTAGACTCATTGATTTTGGATATTAATTGATTGAGCTGTAAATATTTTTGAGATCTCGTTATTTTGACAAACTTTTTGAGAATTTATGATTAGTGAACTGACTATTTAGCCTGTGAGATTTTGGGCCTAAACACTTAAGGGGTATGATTTATTGAATTATTTGATTTTAAACCCCTATTTCTTTCATGAGTGATGTTCTCTTTGGTTTTGTGTTCTAGAACTTGACCTGTGACCATTTTGAGATTGATAATTGATTACATGCATTAAGATGATTAAGGCACCTAGGATTGTGTTTTTTTCTGGCCTTCAGATGATTTGATTGATTATATATTTCCTTAGTTGCCTATTTTGAGCCTTATGAGATATTATGATTTTTCTTTGGTACCCTGCATCTATTGAAATATTTTTGTGAGTACCTTGAAAATTTTGAATGAGCAATTGAGAGGAATGAATAAGAAAAGTGAAAGTAATTGGTGAAAAGTGTATGAGTTCTATTTCTCTTCCAAGTGAAAAAAAAAAGAAATTGAAAAAGAAATAAATGTGAAAGGAAGAGAATAGAAGGAAAAATAGTGAAAAAGAAAAGAAGAATAAAATGATTTTGGAGTTGAGTGTGAGTCTTGATTGTATTCATTGCTCATTCAGAATTGAAGAGGGAAATTTGTTTTTTTTTTTTTTTTGCATTTTAGCCCTTAGTTTTATCCTTTTTTTCTTTTATCCCACCTAACACTTTTAGACATGGCCTCATTACAACCAAAATTAAGAACTTTTGATTTTTCTGTGCATTCAATAATTTCAGTGGAGATTTGGGTCTATGGTCAAGCATATCGTAACATATTGTCATTGTATGAAACTGAGTGAATTGTTATAACCCTTGATACACATGAGAGATACACACTGTGAGGTTGAGAGTGTTCACTAATCTCGAGTTCTTATTTTGTTTGTTTCTCTAACCAGGTTTCAATTGTATGAATTGCTTGTGAAAATAAGTGTCTGAGTCTGTGAGTTGAAGTCCTAGATTATGTGTGTACATTTTGATTTAGGAGGTACTTTTGTGTTCTAGAGTTTTTATTTTACTTTTGCCTGGGACATGCAAAATGCTAAGTTTGGGGGAGTGATTTGGGTCTAATATATGATGCTTTGGGTATGATTTAGACTCCCTTTTGCAATGGTTTTGGCTTGTTTCTCTATTTGTCTAAAATATAGGTTGTTTTTGTTAGTTTTTAGGAAGTTAGGTAATTTGGAATCCTTTGAACGTTTTGATCTGTTTTGGGTATGTTTCAAGTACTTTCGGAGCTTAATTGTAGAAAATAAATATGGAGCATGAAAGAGGATGAAAAGACCTTGAAAATGGCGTAAAAACGGAGCGAAACGGAGCCGGAATCAGTGACACACGCCCAGGCGTGGAGCTCCCCATGCCCAGGCGTGTCTGCTACGAGAATTGCACCATTTTACAGACCTGGCATGTGAGACCCACAATTTTACCCAATTTATTTGAGAATTTATATTTGAATTTAAAATATTATATTTGATTTTTGATAAATTGTGATACCTGGATTTAATTAAAATCGTATGAAATATATATATATATATATATATATATATACACGTGGTATATATATTATATATTTATGCATACCAATGTTTTCTCTAATGTATTTAAATTATACTCTTAAGATGAAGTATTTTAAGGTATAGTATTTGATTTAAATGAAATGCTTTTTGAAGGATTAAGGTGTTCTATCTTCAGAAATTCATATCTTTTAAACCGTACGTTGAAAAATTACAAATGATATGTCAAAACGATCGTATCGAAATATAGATTATGAAAATGTAAATTTTTGAATTTAATTTTGGATTTTTAGAATTTTTATTGAGACAATAAAGTACGAATTATGTGTTCTAAAACTTGAAAATGTTATTTAAAGAAGCAATTAATGACTTTTTGACTCAAGTGTATTTTATTTTGAAAACAAAAATACATTTATGAAGTTTTCTATTGGACCACCGTCCAAATAAAATATATTTTCGTATTTTTTTTTGAAAGCTTATGAAGTGCATTTTTGGAGGAAATGATCTTAGAGATTCAAAAATTCATAACTTTCAAACCGTAAGTCCAAAAATTATGAATTTTATATGAAAACAATCGTATCGAAATTTAGTATCTGAATATGTGAAAATAAAATTTTTATTTTGACATCTACAAAAAATTACTGTACAGTAGGAAAAACGAATTGTTGGTATTTTAAACTTAGAAAAAATTATTTTGGAGCCTAAAATAAATTATTAGACTATAAAATATTTTTATCTATACATTTAAATAATTATCTGGATGCTCATTGGCTGCACCATCCAGAGTTTATTATTTTTCTAATTATTTCTGAATTTTTCTAAGTAAAGGTTTTATTATGATTGGTTGTTGAAGAGGTGAATTCAAAAATGAGCCAATGAAAATTTTTATCCTCATTTTGGTCAAGGGTGCCGTCCAAAATATGAAGGAAAGAGGGAGATATTTTGTTCAGCAAATTACTAAAAGCATCTTGGAATTAAGGCTTTAGTTTTTAGGAAAATCATCATTAATGCAAGTGCATGTTCCAAAGGATGAAATTGAATTTTTTGACCTATTTTTGTGGAAAGGGGTGTAACATCCCAAATTTAATTTTTAGTGTAAATTATGTTTTGATAGTCTTAGGATAGAAGCAATTATGATATAAGTTAGAAATTGGCCAATTAGACATGCAAATTTAAGTTTAAAACATAGGATTTTGGGGAATAAGAATAACAAGATTGGTAGCTTAGAATATAAATTCCACCGTTGGATGTGAAGTAGGATAGGTGAGGAAGCTTGTGTTAAAATTTGAGGAAGATCCAACGGGTAACGAAGAAGTTATGGCCCTCCAAAGTATGGATGCTGCAAAATTGTGCAGCTTAATCGATTAAGCTGCAACTTAATCGATTAAGGTCTGATCTGCTGAAGGGGAAAGGCTTAATCGATTATTAATCGATTAAGGGCTGTTGCAGTGGAAAAAAATAAAGCCATTCACGTGTTAGTTCTTGCCACAAATTCGAACTCTCTCTCTAGGGCATAAAATTTCTCATTCCAAATCCATCAAACCTCGAGTGAATCACTCCAAAATCCATCATCAAGTCCCTCTTTGTTGCTCCAAGTAGGTATTCATGTTCTTGATTTCATTTCTCTCTCTAATTTGGATTTTCTCTCTCTCTCTTCCCACCTCTTGGTGAAACTCGAATTTCCTCTTGATTGTGCCACAATCTCTTCATCGTTCTCATTTCCATGGCTTAGGGAAGGTCATCATCACTCTCCTCCTTCGATTTCCTTTGGAGCTCTTGGTTTTGGGAGCGCTTGAAGCTAAGGCTTGGGTTTCTCCACTCTCCCTCTCCTTGGTTAAGGTAAGGGGGTGGGTATTGGCTTGATCTAGGAAAGGGTTTGTATTTAGATATTATGATTGGATAGGAATTTATGTGTTAGGGTAGGAAATTAGAAACCCCAATTTAGAACGAAGGAAAACGGTAAAAATGGGCTTAATTTATTAATTATGGAACTCTAAGAAGTAGAGAATGAGGTTAGGTTTTAATTGAGGAAAATAAATGGCATGAACCCCTAAGCTAGGATTTTAAATCAATAAATCAGACAAGTGAAAAAATGTGGTTATGCATGATTATATAAAAAGGGTGAATTTTGTTGTTACTTGCACTAAGTGTTTATGTGATAAGTGGTATGCATGAATAGTGGTGGTTGTAATTATGTGTTACATTTGGCATTACTTAAACACTGGAATGGTGATAATTATAAAAGGGAATTGTGACTAAATGGTTTTATATATATGATGATGCTTGTGTGTGAAAGGACTAAGTGGAAAGGAACGGATTTGGTCGACTAATTAATGACATATAATATGTATAACTAATACTGGATAAATATGGTGATGTATATAGGCCTTCGATTTGGGGGAGATATACATCGTAATTGGTGATGTATTGTAGGCCTTCGATTTGGGGGAGACAATACATCGTAAATAAAGGGTTGTATTGTAGGCCTTCGATTTGGGGGAGACAATACAACGTAACTGGGGCGATGTATGTAGGCCTTCGATTTGGTGGAGACATACATCGTCGGTGGTGTATGTATGTAGGCCTTCGATTTGGTGGAGACATACATACATCATAAGTAAAAAGGGAAAAAAAAGGAAATGACAATGGATAAAATAAGGTAATCGGTAATGGAAGAGCGATGTATGTAGGCCTTCGATTTGGTGGAGACATACATACACCGAAAGTAAAAGGAAATGAATAAAAGAAAAAGGAAATAAAATTGGTTAAGATAATGGTAATGGACAAGAGATGTATGTAGGCCTTCGATTTCGTGGAGACATACATCGTGATTGATGTATGTATGTAGGCCTTCGATTTGGTGGAGACATACATACACCGAAAGTAAAAGGGAAATGAATAAAGGAAAAAGGGGATAAAAATTGGATAAAATAATGGTAATGGAAAAGCGATGTATGTAGGCCTTCGATTTGGTGGAGACATACATCGTAATTGGTGTATGTATGTAGGCCTTCGATTTGGTGGAGACATACATGAGGAAACCGCAATTGGTGGTTGGAGAGACAAAGGAACCCTAGGAATACACCTAGAAGGGGGGGTTGAATAAGTGTACAAGACACCTTGAAAGATTTTCGAACGAAACAAATCGAAACAATTAAAACAAATGATTTTTGCAAATTCTACAGCACTTAATCGATTAACCTGAAATTTAATCGATTAACCTGCAATTTAATCGAGTACTAATCGATTAAACCTGAAAGTTCAAAAGTCCTTAATTGATTAAACGAACACTTAATCGATTAAATCTATCAGAAACTGAAAAATCACTTTTCAATTGAATACGAAAATCAATCGATCAACACTTAAGATCAGAGATTCAGCGGAGACAATTAACACCTATATTCTTATTGATTAACCTAGTTATGAAAATGATTTTCCCTTTATCAATTTGAACAATCAAAGATTCAATTCAATCAATTATGAAAATCAATCTTTCTAGGTTTTCAACCAAGAACGCAATCAAATGACTTAAATATAAAGAGTAAGGGTTTAGAGATACGACACAGTGATTTATCCTGGTTCACTTTCATCCGCTTGAAAGCTACATCCAGTCCCCTCTTCAACCAAGAGAGATTCTTCACTATGAGGAATTAGAGTTCTCAAATTACAAGTGATTGCCTCACAAGACTTCCTTCTTGCTAGCCTACAAGAGATAACCGACACCCATGCCTTGTAATCCTATTGATCTTCTCTCTAATCTAACCTCTACCCCTTGTTGATAATCGACACAACAAGTCTTCAATTGCTTGATGATAATCCACACATCAAGGCTTCTCCTTGCTTGATTCACAACCAAGACTTCTTCAATTGCTTGAACTTTGCTTGATGATAATCGACACACCAAGGCTTCTTGTTTGTTATGGTGGCTTGCCTTATTGCAAAGATTACAACTCAATGAATACACATAACAATCCTAATGAATCTCAATCAATAGCTATGATAATTCACAATAAGAGATTCAAAGGTTCTTGATCAAAGAATATGAAAATATGAAAGCTTTGACCTTTGAAATTGAGAGAGAATAGAGTGGCTTGATTCTTTGTAAAATGAATATCAAAATGATGGATTATGATCACAAAGGTTAGAAAAAGGTTTATATAGAATACCCAAAAGTTATGGCACTTGAAAACAGATTTTGAGAAGTGAAAATCGTATTTTAAAAATCAGTTCAGTAGTGTTTAATCGATTAAATCTCAGCTTAATCGAGTACTAATCGATTAAATTCATCCTTAATCGATTAAACATGTCTGATACTTGTTTAAAACTTGTTTTCTCAAAACTAAACCTTTCCTTTAAAACTTTTAAGCCACCTATTGATTCTAGGTTAAGTGAAAACTCAAATTATGATTAAATCATGACTAATGAATGAGATTCACTACCCTCTAAACAAACTACCCAAATGAAAACCTATGAAGCTTGAGAGGCAAAAGATAAAACAATTACAATTACACTCAAACTTAAGTCTTCATGAGCTTGTTCTCTCTTCTTCACTTGATGTTTGTTGTTGCTTGTTGAACTTGAACTTGATCATCACATGATAACTTGTTCAAAACACTTTGTCATTATCAAAACATTCATCATGGAACTAACAATCTCCCCCTTTTTGAAAATGACAAACCATGTTTTGAAGTACTCCAAAAGTTCTTTGAAGTTGTTGATGCTTTAACAATTTGATCACTTGGTGAGACTCTTGCTCCTCCTCAATAAATGCTTTTGACATTTGAATCCAATTGAGATAAGCTTGATTCTCCCCCTATCTTCAACAACTTGGCTCAACCTACATAAAAACAACAAAAACAACCTTTCTCCAAACAAACATCAAACATCTAAAAAAAAATCATATTAATTCTCCACAAATCATTTCAAAACATCATATTTCTCCCCCTTTGGCATTATCAAAAAGTAATATATACCAATTGAAATATGACATCTAAGCCAAGGTAAGAAATCAATGATCATTTCTTTACAACATTGATACCAATTGAACAAATACAATAGAACTATACTTTGAAATGTGATATCAATTGGCAAGAGAATATAACAATGAAATATGATACCAATTGAGGACTAAAATGTCATAATATCACTTAACAAAGAAGATATCAATTGTAAAGAAGTATCAATAATCACAAAAATTTGATACCAAATGTGATATTTCTTTAATAACAACCAAAGCATGTCACTATATCATGATAACCATCTATGAATCTACTCAAAGATACCAAATGATTTAATTAAACATTTAGAAAAGTAATACCATTTGAGAAGATATCATATGAAGTTCACAATCTAACCATAACATTTGTACCATATTGTAGGACTTCTTTTGATACCAATTGAAGATGCAAATATGAATAACACTTGTAAGCTCTCTTTGCTCTTCAATCATACCTACAAAACAATCATGCTTTGCTTTTTGGTATCCAAATGGTTTTGGATCCATTTTTGTTAGTGTAGGGACTTTCACCCTTTCTCATCCAAACAAAATCTCCTTTAGGTATACCATGCACTTTAATATAACACACATTTGAAGTATTTCCATGAGTACCACAATAGAAACATGTTGGTGCATTTGAAAAATCAACTTTAGAAAAATCAACAACATTTCTATGAGATTTACTCTTAGCATTAGTATAACCCAAACCAAACTTGTTTGAATTTTCTCTTTGAAAATTTAACAATGTGCGCAATCTAATGTCACAAATGGTGAAACTTGCAAGCTTATTTTTCAAAATAGCATTTTCATCTTTAAGCAACTTGCAATTCTCACAATCAACCACAATATTCACTCTACTAGCACAATCACAAGAAGAACTAGCATATATAAGATCAAGAGTTTCATTTTCATGATTAAGCTCATCAACTTGTTTTTGAAGTTCTAAAATCTCTTTTTGATGTTTCAAAATGAGCTTCTTTCTTTCAATGTTTTTCAAAACTAGTTTTTCAAGTTGTTCATGCATTTCTTCATAAGCATTATATAACAATTCATATTTAGAAGAAATTTTGGATTTAGTATGACTTACATCGCTTTTCTCGCTTTGATAACTTGATTCATCATTTGAACTTTGTTCTTCATCATCTACTAGAGTTATCAAGTTGAGACAAGCGGCTTCTTAATTATCCGATGAACTACTCGATGTGCTTTTCTTGTTATCTTCATCACTATCCCAAACTATGTATGCTCTTTTAGATTTAGAATTTTTCTTGTCTTTCTCCTTCTTCTTGACATACCTAGAGCATGAGTACTTGATATGTCCGGGCTTTCCACATTCATGGCAAACTACACCTTCTCTTGAAGTTTTGGTCTTGTAGTGTGGGGAATTTTTCTCTTTACTTTTGTCCTTGTTCAACCTTCCTTTTCTCCTTAGAAACTTGTCAAACTTCCTTAGTAGAAGTTTCATGTCTTTTTCATCAACATCCGAATCGGAATCTTCACTATCATCATCATCATCGGAACTTTCTTTCTTTTTGTATCCACTTTTGACTTTAAGAGCAAGTCCCTTTCTTTCTTTGTTCTTATCCGACTCTTCATTGATACTTAATCGTCCAAGCTCCATTTCATGTTCTTGAAGCTTTCCAAAGAGTGTTGCTAGATCCATAGCATCCAAGTCTTTAGATTCAACAATAGCCGTCACTTTTGGTTGCCAATTCCTGTCTAAACATCTCAACACTTTGTTAGAAAGTTCACCTTGTAAGAAAGTCTTACCAAGAGCAAGTAAATGATTAATTATATGAGTAAAACGCTTTTGCATATCATTAATAGATTCATTTGGAAGCATATGAAACAATTCATAATCACGCATTAAAGCATTCAATCTAGCTCTCCTAACCTCACTAGTTCCTTCATGAGTCACTTGTAAAGTGTCCCACATTTCCGTAGCACTAGAACATTGAGAAACTCTAAAGAACTCGTCATAGGATAAAGCGGAGGTAATGATATTCTTTGCTTTATAATCATATTGAACTTTCTTTCTATCATCATCCTTCCACTTATCCTCGGGGATCAATTGTTCTACACCTTCAACTAAACTAGAGGTGATATGAGGACCTTTTTCAACTACTTTCCAAATTTCACTATCTATGGCTTGGATAAAGATTTTCATTCTAACTTTCCAATAAGCATAGCCTTCTCCGGTAAACAATGGAGGACGATTTATTGAATAACCTTCACCACCAAAGGGATTCATGGAACCCATTGCGATTTTCTTAAAGGATCTTTACGAAAAAGCTCTTAGGCTCGTGTCTTTCGACCGAGCTCTGATACCAATTGAGGAAACCGCAATTGGTGGTTGGAGAGACAAAGGAACCCTAGGAATACACCTAGAAGGGGGGGTTGAATAGGTGTACAAGATACCTTGAAAGATTTTCGAACGAAACAAATCGAAACAATTAAAACAAATGATTTTTGCAAATTCTACAGCACTTAATCGATTAACCTGAAATTTAATCGATTAACCTGCAATTTAATCGAGTACTAATCGATTAAACCTGAAAGTTCAAAATTCCTTAATCGATTAAACGAACACTTAATCGATTAAATCTATCAGAAACTGAAAAATCACTTTTCAATTGAATACGAAAATCAATCGATCAACACTTAAGATCAGAGATTCAGCGGAGACAATTAACACCTATATTCTTATTGATTAACCTAGTTATGAAAATGATTTTCCCTTTATCAATTTGAACAATCAAAGATTCAATTCAATCAATTATGAAAATCAATCTTTCTAGGTTTTCAACCAAGAACGCAATCAAATGACTTGAATATAAAGAGTAAGGGTTTAGAGATACGACACAGTGAATTATCCTGGTTCACTTTCATCCGCTTGAAAGCTACATCCAGTCCCCTCTTCAACCAAGAGAGATTCTTCACTATGAGGAATTAGAGTTCTCAAATTACAAGTGATTGCCTCACAAGACTTCCTTCTTTCTAGCCTACAAGAGATAACCGACACCCTTGCCTTGTAATCCTATTGATCTTCTCTCTAATCTAACCTCTACCCCTTGTTGATAATCGACACAACAAGTCTTCAATTGCTTGATGATAATCCACACATCAAGGCTTCTCCTTGCTTGATTCACAACCAAGACTTCTTCAATTGCTTGAACTTTGCTTGATGATAATCGACACACCAAGGCTTCTTGTTTGTTGTGGTGGCTTGCCTTATTGCAAAGACTACAACTCAATGAATACACATAACAATCCTAATGAATCTCAATCAATAGCTATGATAATTCACAATAAGAGATTCAAAGGTTCTTGATCAAAGAATATGAAAATATGAAAGCTTTGATCTTTGAAATTGAGAGAGAATAGAGTGGCTTGATTCTTTGTAAAATGAATATCAAAATGATGGATTATGATCACAAAGGTTAGAAAAAGGTTTATATAGAATACTCAAAAGTTATGGCACTTGAAAACAGATTTTGAGAAGTGAAAATCGTATTTTAAAAATCAGTTCAGCAGTGTTTAATCGATTAAATCTCAGCTTAATCGAGTACTAATCGATTAAATTCATCCTTAATCGATTAAACATGTCTGATACTTGTTTAAAACTTGTTTTCTCAAAATTAAACCTTTCCTTTAAAACTTTTAAGCCACCTATTGATTCTAGGTTAAGTGAAAACTCAAATTATGATTAAATCATGACTAATGAATGAGATTCACTACCCTCTAAACAAACTACCCAAATTAAAACCTATGAAGCTTGAGAGGCAAAAGATAAAACAATTACAATTACACTCAAACTTAAGTCTTCATGAGCTTGTTCTCTCTTCTTCACTTGATGTTTTTGTTGCTTGTTGAACTTGAACTTGATCATCACATGATAACTTGTTCAAAATACTTTGTCATTATCAAAACATTCATCATGGAACTAACAATACATACACCGTAAATGTAAGGAAAAGAATAAGGGAAAAGGTAAGGGATTAAAAAGGGATTTCTTTGGAAACGGGGAAATAATTAAAAGGGAATCATAAGTTGAAAATTGAATAAAGAAAAAGGGAACCGACACTTGTAAAATGATGGAATTGGAAAATGTGGTATGCTTGCGATGAAATTGTACTTATGTGAATTAAATTGCTAATTGTGTTTGGCCTGGTTAGTTGTTATGTTTATCTAGAAACTGCTTTTCTATTTCATGTGCAATGCTCACTCCCTTACCATTTTTCAGGTACAGAGATTGAGTTAGCACAGCCCCCGGCCGAGCAGGAGTGCTCTCCCTCACAGGGAGAGTAGGGTTATATTTGGGGACTAGGATTATATTGGAACTAAGCCTCCCTATTCTTTTGATGTAAATGTGATGTATAGATATTTTGTTGAGGCTTAGGACATTATTTTTGGCATAGCTATGTATTGGGCATCATGCTAGTTGCACCTAGTATTTATATTCCACTTAAACTCTGATAACTGATATAGGATATTATATTTGGTGCCCATGGAGCTGTTATATGGTATGTGCATGAGATGAAGCCCTGCTGGCTGTTGGTTGTTTATATTGATAATGTTATTCACAGGTTAAAATTTGGAAAAGTCCAAAAAACAGGCAAAACTCTGTCCGTTTGACTGGTGATTTTATTATATTAAAAAGGAATTTTTAAGTACACATTTTTAATACTTGGGAATTAAGGGTATAATTATAAGGGTGTTACAAGGGGCGTGTAAATCAGACTTGGAGAGGGAAAAAAAATATTTTCATTTCACCTATAAATAGATGCATAGCTTCATCACTTTTTCACACACATGTTACAAGCATTTTGAGAGAAAAAAATTCAAAAGAGAGACTTTGAAAGAGAGGGTTGGGGCGTGGCACTCTTGAGGGGAGGAAGGAAAACTTTTCATTCTCATTCTTGAAGATCACTTTGCTTAAGGAAGAAAGGTAACCCTAGAACCTATGTTTTACTTTGTTGTAATCTCTTATTTCATTAATCTTTGTTAAATAAAAATTTCTCTTCTATGGATTGAATTATAAATCTCTAAATACTTGTTGATATAGATTTTTGAATTATATGAATGATGTTATTAGTCATATGAACAAAGAATGAAAAGGGACTCAAAATAAGGTTTAAAGAAATGTTCCATTTCCCCTTTTTATTCAATGTAATGACCAACTTTTGATGATGATATGGGAAATAATATTCTGGATTTTTATGTTCTTAAAACTATTTCTATTCTAAAATGCAAGTTTTTAAATTGTTTTGAGTATTTGTGAATTTTGTTCATGTTCATACGAATAAGGATTAAAAAGGGACTTATAAAGTGGTTTAAAGAAACAAAGTTTCCCCTTTTTATTTCCTATTGATGGACCAATTTTTGAGAAAGAAATAAGGGAATGAAAAATGTTATTTGCAATCATATAAAAATGTTTAAGTGATTTTTGAAATTTTTGATAATGATTGTTTGAGGTTTAGTCATGAATTTTTTTAAAGAGAAATAATCCTTTGATGAATAAACAAAACTTGATTTGGAAATTTTGCAAAAATTTATTTTACTCACTCTATAAACCATGAGGTATATGGGAAAACAAAAAAAATAAAATTTGCATAATTGTTGGATGTTTATGTGCATGAGTGATTCTTTGTTCTTAATAGTTAATAGCTGATTATAAGGTTTAAATGATTGATTATGTGAAAATTAATTTTGGTTACTGTTTTTAGCATGATGATATGGCCGAATTATTATTCATATAGGTTAGGTATGTTGTGGTGATTTTTATAAGTATATTTGTATTATGTGGTGATTATGTCTTAAATTTTGAAGTGATTTCATGAAATTACAATTGAAGAAATGATTTTTATAAAAAGTTAATAATTCTGGGAATTTATTTATATTCTGGAAAATTTTATTGGCATATGAATTAAAATGATATTTCTATGTGTAATTATGATGTGTCTATATGCCTATGTGGTTAGTGTAGTTTATAGTGTGAAAAAGAAAGTTTTTAAGTGACTGAAATTATTATTTTTCTGGAAAATCAAGTTGCTGTCCAGACTTGATATAAATTAGAAAATGTGATTATTTTTCTAAGTTATGGATATTTTTGAGTTATAGTTCTTAGTTCTTTGTATATAGGTGTTAGAACTTTAATTATGATGAAATTTGTGAGTAAATGCAACTTGTTGGTGTGGCTTTCCAGCAAGTTTATTTTGTTTATATAAGCCAAACTTTGGGATATTTTCATAGTAGAGTATGTATGTAAGCTATAGGAAAAAGTGGCATATTTTTCTGATTAATTGTTTGAAAGAAAAGTAATTTTTGGGAATTAAAGTCTAAGCTGTTCAAAAAAAAATATATTGTCTATGTGATTTGATTAAATTGTGATGATGTGATAAAAATAGGTGATTTTATGTAATAGGAGTTTAGATGCATACTATGTATGAACTGATGTTTAATAGTGATTTTTTTTATGTATTGTTTATAGTCTGTGATTTAAGTACATTGACGATAGAGAAAAATTATTTTGAACTTTGAATGCTTGAGTTTATTGAGTTTATAGTATGATTATGCAAATTTTGTTTACTTCTTGATTTGATTTAAATGTTGCATCAAAGATGAGTACTTCTAATTCATGTTGTATGAATAGTCTGAAAGTGGTAGTTGTTATAAGGTGTTTAAAAATGAAATTTTTAGTAAAGGAAAAGTTAAGATTTATTTTTAAGATGTTATGATTATGTTTTAAAAATTATGTTACGTTTGGAAAAGGTTTTCATGATTTAAAAGCTAAAAATAAAAAGTAATTTTTCTGATACAGTAATCTTTTTTTGATTTTCAAAAAGGATTAATTGATTTCAAGTATTGGATATTTTGAATACAATTCTTTTTGGGAATTCAAAGATGATTGGAGAAATTGTATTTGTTAAAAGGTCATGTATCTTTACCACTTGTGGTTTTCTTAATTAGAATTGTTGTAACACCCCTAATTTTCGTCTTCCGGATAATAAGGAAATTAATAATAAAGTTTTATTATTAATTTATATAAATTTTCCAAGTTTATGTTTTGTATTTAATTAGCTTTGAAATATAAAAATAGGTGAAAGTATTTTTATATGGCAAATAAATACAAAAATATGGATATTGCATTTTAGTCCTTGGATTAGGACCTAAATGTAATATTAGAAAGGTTCTTGGAGGGAAAGATTTAAAAAGTATTAATTTTTAAATTTTACACTGATCTAACCGGTTAGTAATGCCTTGTAACCGGTTACACGATGAACCCAGAAACTGGATTAGTGCGTTTTCATGAGTAATCACTTGATTAATCCACGAATTCGCCACGAAATCACCTCTAGATTAGTGGAAAACACGCGTCATTGTGCATGTCAACCTGATCTTGCTATAAAAGCCAGTGTTGTTGAAGAATTTGGGGTTGTTTTCTCTGAATTTGGTGTTGGGAGGCTTGGTTAGGGTTTCTGATGCGTTTGGCTTAATCCTTCTTCATCTCTGAGTGTTGGGGAGTGAGTGATACACATTCGCAAAGCTTGCATCAAGGGCTTTGTGTTGATATAAAAATCGTGAGCTGAGAGTTCTTGTGTGAGGAGGAATCAATCCAAGAAGTTGAAGCTGCCAACACTGTCTCTGTGTTCGTGGAGCTGTCTTTGAGCTTCGATTTAGGTAAGCTCAAGCACTTTTTGAACCCTAAACCACTTTGATTTTCTTGTGCATGTTGCATACAACAAGTCCTAACCATTTTCCCCAAATTATATTACCTTTTCATGCACCAAAATCTCTGGTTTTTGAACCCTGCTGAACCTGTGTTGGCTGAGAACAGAGCTTGAGGTTCTTGTGGATTTCCTGTCAAACTCAGTGATTATACTCATCAAACACGACTTTGAGGTATGGGAGAAGTTTACCTTATACTAGATTGAGACTAAAATCAAGTGTTTTAGGACTTGAGTCAACAAAGACTCAAAAGGGCATTATGTGTTTAGGGTTAAAAGGCTTGGAGGCCATTTTTGTGTCTCAATTTATTTTGAGCAAGTTTAATAACCTGCATGCAAGTGATTTAGATTAGTTGAATCATAATCTAAATTCTTATTATGAGTTTTGTGGTATTAAATTGTGTTTATGTGGTTTTTTTTATGCAATTTGATACTCTAAATTTAATGCATGCAAATGAAATGTGTTCCTGTGGTTGAACATGTTATTATTAAGGTATGTGAACTCTATTGAGTGTTGAAATTGGTTAGATTTGAGTGTTGAAAAGAATGGTATGCAAAACTTCATTTTTCAGTGTACAGACTGCATAATCTAACCGGTTATTCGAAACTGGTAACCGGTTAGATACTGTAAATTTTCAAAGAAAATGAATTTCTGAAATTGGCCCTGTGTTCTTACCATTTTTACTCAAGTCTATACTCTAATTTCACTTGAAATCAATCTGAAAACATGTTGATAAATATTGTTTGGTTCATATTGAAATTGAGGAGTTAATGCCTTAATGTTATGAGATAATTTCAAGAGGAAATTGTGCTCACTTGGAATTGGATTGTGATTTAGACTTTTGAATGATGAAATCAGTGGGTTTGAGGTATAAAACAATGCTGAAATTTTGTTTATGGATTGGGTAGAGAATTCAAGAAAAAGGGTTTACTGAATTGCAATGGTTAGTAAGTTCAGGTCTGTAATTCTAACCGGTTAGCCTGAGATTGTAACCGGTTAGTACCTGAAACTGAAAAATAAAAGTTAAGTCTTTTAAGTGAAAAGTTGGATACCATTGATTAAGTTTTTCCCAATCCAAGCCTAATGGCATGTTTTTAAGTCAATTCATGGATGAATTTTTGTGCCAAAGGTTATACCTCAAATCAATCATTCAAAAGAGAAATTGGAATATTTCTAAATCACAATAATTAAAGCAAAGATAAAATCCAACCTTAATAATTGTGCATTCATGCATAGAGAGTGGAAGATAGGTTGGTAAGAAACGATTATCATATTCTGGGAATATGAGGAGGGTACTCCGGGAGTACCAAATTTGTAACCTACTTGATGACACATTCTGGGAATGTGGCCAATGCCTGGGACATGGTTTTTATGCGTTTCGGGAACGTGATACACACTCTGGGAGTGATGTTTGTTTTCCAAGTATGGTTTGCCATCGTTTTGGGAACGTATGGTAGTGTTCTGGGAACACAGTGGTGTATTGGATGGACGTCCAAGATGGACTTTTAGTGGAGGCCTCAGTTGTGGATAGAAATCACGCATCATGCCACTTGCATTATAAGAGATATAATGTTGAAAAAGGGTATACTCATGTGTACTTGCATCATTGTCTATCCATGATATACTTGTGTTTGTATTTTAGTCTTTATTGATTATGTATATGTGTATACTTACTCCCTATGCCCTGTTTAGGTGATGGCCAGATACCTAGCCTGCATCGAGATACGCCCTATCCCTAGTGGTATATGGACGTATGAGGAGCACCGAGCCACCTTTGAGGGGGAGGTGGAGATCACTCTCTACCACCCTAACCCTCTGGTTCCGGTGCGACCTCGTAGATTTAGGATCCCTTTAGTCTATACTATGCATGTTCCACCCTTTTACTCATATAGAGGACCACCCCCGGCTCGACCAGTGCGTCGATTTCATAGTTTTCGTTTTAGAGCTGCCACTCGTACTCATCCTTCTTCCCATAGAGTTGTTACTGAGGAGACTCCTTCTCCTGGTCCGACTGACTTTGAGAGGACTGCTTCAGCAGATCCTAGACCCAGTGGTGGGGTCTCTGCACAGTCGGGCGAGGTCGAGGAGGACCCTGTGGAGGATGAGGACGAGGAGGAGGTGCCTGTCGAGCCTACTGTTTCTGCTAGAGGTGGACCTGCTGGTTCCTAGGAGCCTGCATAGCATAGATGTTTTGGATCCTAGGTCTAGGGATAGAGCTGCAGACGATCAGAGGAGCTGCTGAGGACATGGATGACCTGCTATGGGACTTCTATTTTGATATTGTGATATATTGTACATATTTTTGAGAGGTCTTAGAGTGAGGTTTATTTTTGAGCAGTTGGTTATGTAAATGTTTCATCAAAACTTGCTATCTCGACTTTTGCTACTTGCTACTGATACTGGTGGGGATGTTTTATATCATGATATATATATATATATATATATATATATGATGTTTTTATTTACCTCAGCAGTGCCCCACAAGTATTATTTTTACTTCCGCATACTCTGATTTTGGTTCAAAAGGATTCGGTGATAAGTTTATCTTCTTTAAGTTCGATTAAAACTCAAGAGACAAATAATATGTTTTTAAATAACATTACGAATATGTTTCAGTGTGTTAAAAAGACATTGTCTCGAGAGCCTTTTTGTAATTAAGATATTATTAAGCCGAATTCAAATTATTCGTCAAGGTTAAAGGTGTTTATAATTGAGCAAGTACCAATTAAAAAGGAAAAATTTTCTAGTCCCAATTTTTGATAGCAAGTATTCTATATTTGGAAATATTTATTATTTTCAAGATATAAAACAAGGGTGTCTCACGTTGGTGGTATCAGAGCATTGGTCCTGTCCCTCATGGCCCTGATGATGCAGCTAAGTATTTTGTTCAATGTTATTTGAATATGTTTGAGTAAGATTGTTGAGTAAGCTAGTACTGCTTATGTTTTAAAGACCTTTTAGTGACCCAAAGCCCATAGTGCAGGTCTTTCTATGGCAACCAGAAATAGAAATTATACGAACGAAATGTTAGAACGTATTACGACTGTGCTGGAGGGTATGCAGCAGCAGCAACAACAGCCACCTCAAGGACGAGCTGGTAACCCACATGTTGGTAATGTGGTAAATCATGATGCTAAGACTCTGTCGGATTTTAGAAAGTGCAATCCACCAAGGTTTGAAGGAGGATACAAACCTGATGAGGCAAATAAGTGGTTGTATGAGATCAACAAGATTTTCAGAACTTTAGACTGTTCGGATGAGCAGAAGGTAAGCTATGCAGTTTACATGCTTCATGGGGAAGCTGAGAACTGGTGGGATCATACGGTTCAATTGCTGAATTTTGAGAGAAGAGCAATCAACTGGGGAGTGTTTATGGAGAAATTCCTTAATAAATACTTTCCAGAAGATTTAAGGAGAAAGAAGGAGGTAGAGTTTATGCAATTGAAGCAGGGGGATATGAGTGTAGGAGAATATGCTGCTAGATTTGAGGAGTTGATGAAATATTCTCCCTACTACTTGAATAACCCTAAGGAAATGAGTAAGTGTGTCAAGTTTGAAGGTGGACTAAGACCAGAGTTGAAGTCTATTTTCAGTTACCAGAGGATTCAGAGTCTTCCTGCACTTGTGGATATGTGCAGAATGTATGAGGATGATAAGAAGGCTGAGTTGATAGGAAGCCAAGGAAAGGGTAGTGGACAGAACTATGGACCACAGAGGAAGAAGAGATTTGATCATCGGAGTAATGGTCCATATGCTCAGAAGAACAAGGGCAAGGGCAAAGCTGTGAAGGATAACAAGAACAAGTCTCGCGATAATGCTCCTTATTGTGAGAAGTGTAGGCGTTATCATCATGGTCAATTTTGCTGGTCCACAGGAGGGTGTTTCAAATGTGGGAAGCAAGGTCATTTTGCCCGTGATTGCAGAGAGCCCGCAAAAGGTGATGCGAAAGGATCTGCTGGCAAGTCTGTGGTGCAGGGCAAAGTGTTTACCCTGAGTGGTGCAGAAGCAACCCAAACCCCGAATCTCGTGCAAGGTAACTTTTTGCTTAATGATCAACCTTGCAAGATTATGTTTGATTCTGGAGCTACACATTCTTTTGTTTCTCCTGAATGTGTGAGTAGGTTGAATCTTGTTGTTTCTGATCCGCCTTGTTATCTTAGTATAGATACCCCTACTGGGATACCCATCTTTACCTCTAAGGTTTGCTTAGGGTGTGATGTTGAAATCTTGGGTCGTGTCTCTAAAGTAGATTTGGTTTGTCTCCCTAAGTTACAATTAGATGTGATCTTGGGTATGGATTGGTTGATGAAGAACCAAGTGATCATCAATTGTGAGAGAAAGATAATCCAATATAGAACCCTTGAACCCGAAGGTTATATGTGTTTATTCTCTGCTACTGGGGAAGAAGAGTCAATGCCGATAGAAGAGATTCCTGTGGTGAGGGAATTTCCGGAAGTATTTCCTGAAGAGATACCAGGATTACCTCCGAAGTGAGAAATAGAGTTTGGGATTGATTTAGTTCCTGGAGCTGGTCCTATCTTTATTGCTCCTTATAGAATGGCACCACCGGAAATGGCAGAAATGAAAAAGCAGATAGAGGAATTGCTGCAGAAGCAGATGATCAGGCCAAGTGTTTCACCTTGGGGAGCTCCACTATTGTTTGTAAAGAAGAAGGATGGAAGTATGAGAATGTGTGTGGACTACAGACAATTAAATAAGGTCACCATTAAGAATAAGTATCCTTTGCCAAGGATTGATGACCTTATGGATCAAGTTAGGGGAGCTGCAGTATTTTCCAAAATTGATCTGGGATCGGGCTATCATCAGATCAGGATAAAGGAGGAAGATATACCCAAGACTGCATTTTGATCTCGATATGGTCATTATGAGTATGTTGTGATGCCGTTCGGATTGACTAATGCACCTGCGATTTTCATGGATTATATGAACCGGATCTTTAGACCATACCTGGATTTGTTCGTAGTGGTGTTTATAGATGATATTTTGGTCTATTCTAAGAGTCCGGCGGAGCATGAAGAACATCTCAGGATTGTGTTGAAGGTCCTGAAGGAGAAGCAGTTGTACGCCAAACTTACGAAATGTGAGTTTTGGTTGAATGAAGTAAAGTTTCTTGGGCATGTAATCTCTAAGGAAGGAATTGCGGTGGATCCAGCAAAGGTGAGTTCAGTGTTAAGCAGGGAACAGCCTAAGACTGTGACTGAGGTGAGAAGTTTCTCAGGACTGGCTGGATACTATCGTCGGTTTATAGAAGGATTTTCCAAGATTGCATTGCCTTTGACCAAGTTGACTCGGAAAGATAAAACGTTTGTGTGGGACGACAGGTGTGAAACTAGTTTCTGTGAGTTAAAGGACAGGTTAACATCGTCTCCTGTGTTAATCTTACCTGGCCCTCACAAGAGTTTTGAAGTGTACTATGATGCATCTAAGCAAGGACTGGGGTGTGTATTGATGCAAGAAGGAAGAGTAGTGGCTTATGCATCACGACAGTTGAAGAATCATGAGGTGAATTACCCGACACACGATTTGGAATTGGCTGCGATCGTGTTTGCCTTAAAGATATGGAGACATCATCTCTATGGCACTACTTTCCAAGTATTTAGTGACCATAAGAGTTTGAAATATTTGTTTTGTTGGAAACCAACAAGAGGCCTAACAATCGAGTAGAGGGGGGTGAATAGGAGATTGAAGCTAATATGGCAATTTTTCGACTTATTGAAAATTAAACTGATGTTGTCCGGTTTTAAAAGAAAACCCGAGCTTCTTTTCGAGCAGACAAGGTTAAATGATTAACCAATCAGATAAACAAAATGGTTAATCAGTTAACCGAGCTGCTTCAAGGTAGAGCTGGTTTTCGACTTAAGTTCGAAGAACAACACTCAAAGGGCCGAGCAAAGAAAAATAACAGTTCGAACTTAGATAAATGAAGATTAGCGAAATTAACGTTACGCTTGGAAGCTACAGAAGCAGTAAAGAAAGAACACCAGAGATTTATCCTGGTTCACTCTCACCCTGAGAGCTAGTCCAGTCCCCTCTGAAAACCTTTCAGAGAGCTTTCACTAAAAATCGATTTTCTGGGTTACAAAGGATTTACAAGAGCCTACCCCTCTAGACCTATCCAGTCAAACGAGTGTACCAAACTCGTGACACACTACCCACAACAAATCGCCAACCAAAGAACCTCTTTGGAACCTTTACAAATCGAAGCTTTCTCGATCAGAGACCAGCTTCTCACAACAGCAAATACAACGAAGAAGATGATGAAAGTATATGGCTCCAATTCGAAACACTCTTCGAATATGATGAAAGATTGAATAACAAGAGTGAGTCAATTCTAGAAGGATTTCACAGAGAAGAACTGATTCGAACTTAGAGTTAAGATTTGAAAGTTTTAACTCTCTAAGTTCGTATGAAAATCGAATGTTCTTCTTCTCTGTGAGTTTGTGATTTCTGCTCTGTTTTTTTTTTCTTTTTAAAGTAAAAATGAAAGTTCAAGTTCTGAGAAAAAGAATGGTTGTCCAGGAATCAATTAACGTTGAAAACCCCCTCTTTTATAGTCTCCTCTTTTCTGCAGAGAAAGAGAGAAAGAGAGCTGTACGGAGATGGGGTTTCCAACGGTAACATTTAGACAACAGAGCAGTGATGGTGACAGTTCACCAACCTTTGATTTAACTCATTTTGAATTTCAAACTTGTCAGAGCATAGGAGCTAAACCTAGGACTTCTACCCAGACTCAACGGTAATAAAAAGTACGGAACAGTTGAGCAGAGTCCGAAGGTTGAAGATGATGCATTGTTGAAGACGATGATCAGAGATTGCCGAGCTTTTGGCTTTGTTCGAGCTTGGTGTTTCTGAGCTTGATCTGAGCGTCGGCAAATAGTCAAGTTTAGAACGATCAACCCGAGCTTATTTATTCGATCAGATGTTGTGGCTGTTTCGAGCTTAATCCGAGCGAGTACCGAGCAAATCATCATCCGAGCTTACTGCCTTGAAATGATGAACCGAGCTTGCAAACTTGGATGAACTTTGGCCTTGATCACGGGCCGAGTCAAATCCGAGCTTGAGCTACAAAAGCTGACTTGATGCAGGTAGCGAAGAACCCTAGTTTTCCGAGCTTCTGCCGAGCCTCTGCCTTTGGCGGAACGCATACACAAAACAAAGATTCCGAGCCTCTACAGAGCTTGTACCTTTAGCTGAACGCTTGCGCTGATAAGTCTGACTTGTCTAACGCTAAGCACAAGCCGAGTCTGTTTATTTGACATCATCAAAAGTTCTTTGATTCTGCATTGTGAGTCTACAATCTCCCCCTTTTTGATGATGACAAATATTCTTTAACATTTTGTTGCTTTTTGTGTTCTCCCCCTGACTGTATGTTCTTAAGCTGATTGGACTTGGCACTGATTGGAATTTGCTCGAAAATACACCACATGTTGCACATGAAAATGCACTTATCAGACCTTTCTCCCCCTTCCACTTGTTGAAAGGATGTAAAAGTGTGGAGCAGGAGCAGCTCGTCAAACACTCCCCCTGAATTTATGCTCTCAAAATCTGAAACATCAAAAACAACAAACACACCTTTCTCCCCCTTTTGGCATGATCAAAAAGGAGCCAAAGATTAAGCACATTCACCAAAAGAGAGAAATAAAAACTAAAGAAAGGATTTACACCTTTCTCCCCCTTTTTAAAAAAAAAGATTAACATTTTTCTGTAAGCACTTGATAGTGATGTACCACTTGTAGATTTAAAAACAAAACTGTTCTCCCCCTTAAGACTTTAAAATGATAATCAAGGAAGAAAATTTTCATGATCATCGTTCTCCCCCTTTAATAGTGAAAGCATGCTTCTCATCCGAGAAGGTAAAAGGTAAAGGTGAGAATGACGAATAACATAATATGAAAGTTCAAATATTAAAAAAAACAGCACTCTTCTCCCCTTAGATAAAAATTTAGAGGAAGGGAAGAAGTTTTGAAGAATGTGAAATTTCAGGAAATTTAAACAAATACACAATTGAATGTAAAGATCGAGACTATGAAGGTGATCAAAATTTATGATATACTGAAAACCAAGCTCATGCCGAGCACATGCTAAACTTATCCAGGATTCCGAGCTTGCGCTGAGCATACACTGGATTCGTCTAGAATGCCGAGCTCACGCCGAATTTTATAAAGAGTTTCCCTCGGCAAAGGTTTAGTAAACACATCGGCTAATTGATTTTCAGTACTTACAAATTCTATGACACAGTCACCTTTTTGAACATGATCTCGAAGAAAATGATGCCTAATTTCAATGTGTTTTGTTCGAGAGTGATACACTGGATTCTTAGTTAGATTGATTGCACTTGTATTGTCACATTTGATAGGAATGTGATCTAAAATTAAGCCAAAATCCGATAATTGTTGTTTCATCCAAAGAACTTGAGCACAACAATTACTAGCAGCAATGTATTCGGCCTCAGCTGTTGACAAAGCAACGCAAGCTTGCTTTTTAGAAAACCACGACACAAGGGACCTGCCGAGCAAATGACAAGTTCCACTTGTGCTTTTTCGATCAAGCTTGCACCCAGCAAAATCTGAGTCTGAATACCCAATCAAACTAAGATTGGCATCCCTAGGATACCACAGACCAGTGTTCACAGTTCCTTTTAAATATTTAAAAATTCGCTTAACCGCCGAAAGATGAGATTCTTTGGGATTAGCTTGAAAACGAGCACATAAACAAACACTGAACATAATATCTGGCCGAGACGCAGTCAAATATAGAAGGCTTCCTATCATGCCTCTTGATTTGAGCTCAATATATGATGTTTTTGGATGAATTTTAACCCCTTTTTCTTAGTAATTTTGGCTTGTTTCTCAAGTATTTTAGGAAAAAGATGAAAATTTCGCTTACTAATGTGCTGAATGAGATCCGTGAGGATTTTGTATCAATTTGTTGTGAATTTCAGGTTTTAGAGGCTTAATTCGATGATTTATGGAAAAGAAGGAAAAAGCAAGCCTTGGAATCAGAAGTTCGGAGCAAAGCGATGAAAATCAGTGAAAAAGTGCAGGACTCGCCCAGGCGAGGTTATTACTCGCCCAGGCGAGTGGGGTTTTCTGTTTTAAAAAATTGGTTTAAAGTACTAAGTTTCCCAGTGAGAAACTCGCCCAGGCGAGCCTTATTCTCGCCTGGGCGAGTGTCGCAGAGGTGCAATTACGAATTTTCTATCTTTTAGGATTTGAAAGGGTTTTGTTTTGATATATATGAGGATTGGTAATTAGGATTAAGGAGTTTTTCTTTTGGGGGCGATGAAAAGAGAGGTTTTCAGGGCTTCTAGGAGAGAAGAAGATCAATTCTAGAGTGGTAATCATGAACTCTTCAATGTTTATCATCTCTTTTTCTTGTTTTTCTATTTTTATGAGTAGCTAAACCCGTTATTGGGAATGTAACAGATTCGCATGGATCCCAATTGATGTTTATGGAATAAATTGATGTATTTTTCATGTTTGATACCGTGTTTGAATATGTTCTTAGTTACTATTATGAAATTGATCAATTCATAATCATGGTTTTTCTATGTTAATAGGAATATTAATTTAGGAAATTGCCTAATATTCAACAACCCATGTGTGTAGGAATAGGAATATCTTCTACAAATTGGGTAATTCTTTTAATTTGATTGTTCTATAATTTTCCTGATTAGGAATTGAGGCTCCACTTGAGGAATCAAGGGAGATCAATTCTTAAGAAACGAGTGCGACCTAAGGAATTAGGCATATTCTACCCTTGCAAATTGAATTCGGATTAAAGAAAATACATCGATTTAGAATTAAACATCTAGGGAGTCTGCGATGATGTTACGTTCCCTGCTTTTCCAAACATAAGTTTCAATCAGTGACATTTTTAATATTAATCTTAATTGAAATTTAAAATCCAACTTCCAATCAAACTTTTGTCACGTAATTTTCATCAACTAAGCTAATTAACTAAAATCGACTGCTCCTGGTGGAACGATATTTGGTCTTACCAATTATATTACTTGTACGATCTGGTACACTTGCCAGAATCCCAACAAGTTTTTGGCGCCGTTGCCGGGGAGCGGCGTTCATTTTAGTTTTTTTTTAGTTTATGTTTTGATTCAGATTACGTGAATTCTAGTACATATTTTATTTCGTTTATTTATTTTTTTTTTATTTTTATTTTTGATTGCGAGCAGTGCTATTTGACTCTTCTTGTGTATGCATTTGCGTAGTGCAGGTACAGATAATCTTCTAATTGATAGTGAGATAGAACGCACTGCAAGAGCCAACAAGAGAGCAGCCAGACAAGCGAGAAATAACCGAATAGCACAAATGGCTGAGGCACCGCCAGAGCGAGAAAGAACTCTGGCCGAGTATGGCATTGTTGACACGGACTCTTGCGCCACAAGTATAGCTTCGCCGGCTGTCACTGCACAACATTTTGAAATCAAGCCGGCGTACATTCAACTGGTGCAACAGAACCAGTTCAGTGGTGCACCCAGTGAGGATCCAGGGGAACACATTGCAAACTTCCTAAGCATCCTGGACTTCTTCAAAATCCAGGGTGTTTCGGATGATGCCGTCAGACTCCGCATGTTTCCCCTATCACTCAGAGATCGGGCGAAGAGCTGGTTGATGTCCTTTCCACAGGGTACTTTCACAACGTGGGAGGCACTTGTCAGAAAATTTATAGACAAGTACTTCCCACCATCAAAGCAGGCAAGGCTAAGACAGGAGCTCAACGCCTTCACTCAGCAGGAGGGCGAAAATTTGCATGAGGCCTGGGAACGGTACTCACAAATGCTGAAAAAGTGCCCAACTCACGGTATGCCAGAGTGGATGCAAGTTAGGTCGTTCTACGACGGGTTGAGGCCTTCGATTAAGGGGATGATTGATGCCGCAGCTGGCGGATCACTTGATAGCAAAACCATCCCAGAGGCACTTGAGTTGATTGAAAGAATGGCCCATAACAGCAGCCACACTTCTGAGAGGGGAGTTCTCAGAAAAGCTGATATAGACCTGGCTCAGATGCAAACGCTATTTACCCAAAATAAGGAGATGCAACAGCAAATTGCAAGTCTTAATAAGCAGTTAAGCCAGGTGCAATTGGCTGCAGCAGTGTCTAATCCATCATCATCTTCAGCATCCCCTGTTTCTGAGTTAGTATGTGATTTCTGCGGTGGGAACCATCAGAATGGCAATTGTGGCACTGAATCAGCTGAGCAGAGCGATGAACAAGTGAATTTTGTAGGTGGTGGCCAGCGGGGTAATTTTCCTAATACCTACAATCAAGGGTATAGGAATCATCCCAATTTCTCTTGGCGCAGCCCTGCACTCCAGCCACCACAACAAGAGAAACAACCAGCAGCATGGGAGTTGGCTATTGAGAAATTGGCCAAGTCTACAACTGGGTTTGTGGAAGAGACGAGGCAGAATTTCAAGAATCAGGGAGCCAGTATCCGCAATCTGGAGGTTCAGGTTGGTCAGATAGCTAAGCAACTTTCAGAGAGGCCACAGGGTTCATTTCCTAGCGACACCATCACGAACCCAAAGGAGCACTGTAAGGCAATTACCCTAAGGAGTGGCAAGTCGTTAGAGGAGCCACTTCCAAAGGGAAGGGAGGTGATTTCTGAAACTGCAATGGAGCCTCAAAAAGCACCTGAAGTACAACCTCCTGAATCAGAAACATCAGCTGGACTGGGGAGTCAGAAAAAGGAAGTGATTCCAAAGGCTGGAGCACGAGTTCCGTTTCCCCAGCGGTTGAAGAAAGAGGAGACACAAAAGCAATTTGCAAAGTTTATGGAGGTTTTCAAACGCCTCCAAATAAACATCCCATTCGCAGAGGCGTTGGAGCAGATGCCTACTTATGCAAAGTTCATGAAGGAACTCCTCACAAATAAGAGGCGGATGCAGGATGATGAGACAGTTCTCCTCACTGAAGAATGCAGTGCTATATTGCAAAAGAAGTTGCCTCAGAAATTGAAGGATCCAGGCAGCTTCACTATTCCTTGCAACATTGGAGGATTTGACATTGGTAAAGCCCTTTGTGACTTGGGGGCAAGCATCAACCTCATGCCCTTATCCATTTTCAAGAAACTGGGGATAGGTGAGGTGAAGCCAACCTTGATGTGTCTGCAGTTGGCTGACCGTTCAGTGAAGAGGCCATATGGGAAGGTGGAGGATGTCCTTGTCAAAGTGGACAAGTTCATTTTCCCCGCAGATTTTGTCATATTGGATATGGAGGAGGACTCTGACATTCCTCTCCTCCTTGGTAGGCCTTTCTTGGCTACTGGGCGAGCGTTGATTGATGTGCAACAAGGGGATTTGAAACTCAGGGTCCATGAAGAAGAAGTCTCTTTTAATGTGTACCGTTCGATGAAGAGCCCTATGGGAGATTCACAGTGCTTTGCAGTGGACGTGATAGATACTATGGTCACATCCGCCTTTGAAAGGAATGGGCTCAAAGACGTGGTGGAAGCAGCTTTGGTACTGGGGAGCTGTGGAGATGAAGAGGTAGATGCTGTGGTGTCCCAATTGGATGCACCAGAGGCTTTCACAAGGACAGATCAGCTGAAGGCACTGATGCCAGACAACAAGGAGGCACGAGCTGTGCCCGAATTGAAAACACTACCCTCCACCCTCAGGTACGCATTCTTAGATGATACTAAACTTTTTCCTGTTATAATAAGTAGTGCCTTAACCGAACTTGAAAGTAATAGATTAATTAGATTGTTAAGGCACTACAAAAATGCTTTAGGTTGGACTGTGTCTGACTTGAAGGGTATCAACCCGAGCTTTTGCATGCATAAAATTCTCTTGGAGGAGGATTTTAAGCCGGTCAGGCAACCTCAACGAAGACTTAATCCCACTCTCCAAGAGGTAGTCCGGAAAGAGGTGGTAAAACTTTTAGATGCTGGCATAATTTACCCCATCTCTGACAGCGCCTGGGTTAGTCCGGTGCAAGTGGTGCCTAAAAAAGGGGGGTTAACAGTGATAAAATCTGAAAATAATGAATTAATCCCCACTAGGACGGTCACCGGGTGGCGAGTGTGCATTGACAATAGGAGATTGAATAATGCCACCCGGAAAGACCACTTCCCTCTCCCATTCATGGACCAAATGTTGGAGCGATTAGCTGGACACGCATATTACTGTTTTCTAGATGGCTATTCGGGTTACAACCAAATCTGTGTTGACCCGATAGACCAAGAAAAGACGGCCTTTACATGCCCCTTTGGAGTTTTTGCCTACAGGAGAATGCCCTTTGGGCTTTGCAATGCACCAGCAACTTTTCAAAGGTGCATGCTTTCCATATTCTCTGACATGGTTGAAAACTGCATAGAGGTATTCATGGACGACTTTTCGGTCTACGGGTCAACCTTTGATGCATGCTTGGCTAATCTTGAAAAGGTTTTGAATAGATGCACTGAAACCAATTTGGTCCTGAATTGGGAGAAGTGTCAGTTTATGGTCAGGGAAGGCATTGTGTTGGGGCACAAAATTTCTGAAAAAGGGATTGAGGTAGATAAGGCAAAAATTGATGTAATAAAGAACTTGCCTCATCCAGTAAATACAAAAGGGGTTAGGAGTTTTCTTGGGCACGCCGGTTTTTACCGACGCTTTATAAAAGATTTTTCAAAGATTGCAAAACCCCTATGTAATTTAATGGAAAAAGATTCTGAATTTCTGTTTGATGAGGAGTGTAAGAAAGCTTTTGCCATCCTCAAGGACAAATTGGTAACAGCACCCATTGTGGTCGCGCCTGATTGGCGTAAACCTTTTGAACTGATGTGTGATGCGAGTGATCACGCAGTGGGTGCTGTACTAGGCCAAAGGATAGATAAAGTTTTCCACACTATATATTATGCTAGTCGTGTGTTGAATAGTGCCCAAGTCAACTACACGACTACAGAAAAAGAGTTGTTGGCTGTTGTGTTTGCTGTGGACAAATTTAGAGCCTACCTCATAGGCTCTAAAGTTGTGATTTATACTGATCATGCAGCATTAAGGCACCTTTTGGCTAAGCAGGATGCTAAGCCAAGGCTGATCAGGTGGATCCTGCTCTTGCAGGAGTTCGACTTAGAGATTAAGGACAAAAAGGGGGTGGAAAATGTTATAGCCGATCACTTATCTAGGATCTCCCTTAGTATTGAAAACAAAGACAAACAGGTAGAAATAACTGAAAACTTTCCTGATGAATACCTTTTTGCTACATCCGCCTTGCCTTGGTATGCCGATTTGGCAAATTATTTGGCAGCAAAGGTTATTCCGAAAGATCTAACTTGGCAACAAAGGAAGAAGTTTTTACATGACGCTAAGTTTTATCTTTGGGATGAGCCGTTTTTATTCAAAAGGAGTGCGGATGGAGTAATTAGGCGTTGTGTTTCAGAGGAAGAGATTCCTGAGATTCTTTGGCATTGTCATGATTCACATTATGCCGGTCATTATAGCAGCGAAAAAACTGCATCAAGAGTTTTGCAAAGTGGGTATTTTTGGCCTACAATTTTTAAGGATGCTAGAAACCACGTAATGAATTGTGATAAGTGTCAAAGGTCTGGGAACATCTCCAGAAAAGATGAGATGCCACTGCAGGGTATTCTGGAAGTTGAAGTTTTTGATGTGTGGGGCATAGATTTTATGGGCCCCTTTCCCCCTTCTTATAATAATAGATATATTCTTGTGGGGGTGGACTATGTTTCAAAGTGGGTGGAGGGGATTCCCACTGTCACCAATGATTCTGCTGTAGTTGTGAACTTTTTAAGAAAATATATTTTCAGCAGGTTTGGAGTGCCAAGGGTGCTCATTAGTGACGGTGGAAGCCATTTCTGTAATCAGGTTATGGAAAAAGCCTTAACCAAATATGGGGTTCGCCACAAGGTGGCTACTCCATACCACCCACAGACCAGTGGACAGGTGGAGGTGTCCAACAGGTCTTTAAAGAGAATTCTGGAGAAAACAGTCAACAGTAGCAGAAAAGATTGGTCTAGGAAATTAGACGACGCTCTCTGGGCGTATAGGACTGCTTTCAAGGCACCCATTGGGATGTCGCCTTTCCAGTTGGTTTATGGAAAGAGCTGCCATTTGCTTGTGGAGCTACTTCACAGGGCATACTGGGCAACGAGGTTTTTAAATTTGGAAATACAACCTGCTGCTGATAAAAGGTTGTTGCAGCTCACTGAACTTGATGAGTTCAGAGAGCAGGCATACAACACTTCTAAGAAATTTAAAGAACAGACAAAAAAATGGCATGATAAGAAAATAATTAAGAAGAGTTTTGAACCTGGTCAACTTGTCTTGCTATTTAACTCTAGGCTTAAGATTTTCCCAGGAAAGCTTAAATCTAGATGGTCTGGTCCCTTTGTGGTTTTGCAGGTGATGCCAGGAGGAGCTGTGGAGGTTAAAAACCCTAACAATGGAAATGTGTTCAAAGTGAATGGACAGAGGCTCAAGATATATCATGGAGGCGAAATATCAAGGAGCCCTTCCCAAGTGGAGCTCTGTGATCCTTGATCTCAATAAGTGCCAATCGTCAGGCTCGGGACGTTAAACAAGCGCTTGCTGGGAGGCAACCCAGTGGTAAGTAGTTTCTTTTTCTTTTCGTGTAGGATTTTATTAACTTACAAAAAAAAAATGTACAGGTCTGATGACCTCGCCTAGGCGAGATTATTTCTCGCCCAGGCGAGGTGGGGTGCAGCTGGGTTGAAGGGGGTCAATTAACTAAATCGTGCAAAGTGGCAAACCCGTGAGAAACTCGCCCAGGCGAGAATAAATTTCTCCCAGGCGAGGTGGGGTGCAAGGGGGTTCAAAGTCAAATTCGTGTAAGAATGGAAAAAAGTGGCGAACCCATGAAAAACCCGCCCAGGCGGGAGGCAAATTCGCCCAGGCGGATGTTTGGGTCTGTATGCCTCGTGAAAAATTAAGGGACTCGCCCAGGCGAGCCATGACCCTCGCCCAGGCGAGTGGCGATAAAAAAAAGGAAAGGGGTGGGTTTCGAACCCACCATCCTTTCTCCTTCTCAGCCACTTCTTCCTCCCTCCTCAACCCTAAAACCAGTCCACATCTCCCAAATCCATCACTCTCTTCCACCTTCTCCACCATATTTCATTCTCACTTGCTTCTTCTCCTTCCTCCTTGTCGCCTGCTTGAGGGTTTTTGTTTCTCTCTCACTCCAATTCGGGTTCCTCTATCTCTTTCCTAGGGCGCCAAATTTTTCACTCTTTTTGTAGGTAAGAATGTTTCTTATCTTGTCTCCTCTCTGAATTGTGGCTAAGTTTTTGTCTTGGGGTAGTGTTTGCACTAGATTTTCTCTTTTTAGGACTTTTAGTTCTAGTGCCCACAAGGTGTTTGTTGAATTGCCACATAGGATTTCTGAACATAATGGCTTCCAGGGACAAGGGTAAGAAACCTAGGCTTGCTAGTAGCTCTAGTCGGTCCTATTCCAGAAATTTTGAACATCAATTGGCAAAAAAATTCTACACTTAAAGAGTGGTGGGGAAAGGTATTACCCCGGATACTAGTATTGAGGACATCAAGGGGGGCATTATGGTTGTTCCTGCGATTTACAACCCATTGATTCAATTAGATTGGTCAACTTTTACTCTCTCACCCCCAGGCAACATGAGTAAGCCATTAATCTGGGAATTTTTTGCTCACGCACATTATCGTGAGCAACAAAATCCAGGATGTCGCACGAGTTGGGTCCGGGGGGTTGAAATTGACTATAGTCAGCATGCGATTAACCGAGTTTTGGGATTACCTGATTATGCTGAACCCACAGATTTCGTGCAATACTATCTTAGGGACACCCTTGATCCCCAGAGCTTAGATGATATCAAAAACACCCTCTTCTTGCCCAACAGAGATTGGAATCATGGTTCTAACAATACCGTTAAGCATGTGACAGCAAAATTCCTTCGCCCTGTCTCTCGTTTTTGGGCCCACTTTGTTATGCACAATTTGCATCCCCAGTCTCATGAGACCGATATCAAACCTTTTATCATGCGGATTGTCTATGGGATTATGCGGGGTATGAGGGTTGATGCTGGATTTCTGATGTCAGAGTATATTTTCCATATGGCGCGGGAAAGCGACCCGGGCTCTTTTGGGTTGCCTGCGGTGATTACCAAGCTGTGTTTAGACAAGGAGGTGGATTTGGGAGATGACCTGTTAGAAATTTCACCAGCCAAACGGATGAATTTTAAGGTTTATGAGCGTTATGTGGATATTGCTAGGCGTGAGCTTGGTCACTATGAGCCAATGCCTGCAGAGCTTCAGGTTCCAGCTGCTCCTCGGGGACGAGGGCGCGGCCGTGGTGGTGGTGATGTGACTGGGCTGACTAGTATGATGGAGCGGCTTTTGCGCAGGCAGAGCCGTCAAAATGAGTATTTCCAGCGCGAGATGAGCCGGAATCAGATAGTCCAGGATGCTTTGCGCTCGGTGACTGAGCAGATGAGTATTCCTTTTCCATTACCTCCATATTCTCAGGAGGATTTTCAGGTTTTGGATCAGAGTGATGAGGATGGCATGGATGAGGATGCTGATGCTGGTGGGGTTTTGTCTTAGTTGATTTAGGTTGTCATGTTACTTTGGAGACTTGTAATCAGACCTGTCGTACTTTTGTTTGTGCCCTGGTGTGGCATTTTTTTTCTGTTTCCAGATATTTTGTATGTTTTAGTTTATGTGTTGTGTTGAATTTAATCACTTTGTGTAGTAGGATTGCATTTGTCACAAGTGATATTTGGTGGTGTTTGATGCACCTTGGATTTAATTGGAGTGGCAGGTGTTAAGTTTGGGGGAGCATGTGTCTTCCCTTGATGTTCCAATTGCATTTTGAGAGGGAAGTGTTTCTTTGTCTCTTTTATTTTTATTTTATTTTTATTTTGTTGTTTAGGATTAGTGTGTTGCTTGAGGACAAGCTAACTTTTCAGTTTGGGGGAGTCCAACAAAATAAAAACTTTTTCATGACTTGATGATTTTCCCTAGCTTTGTGTTAGTTATGTCCTGGTAGAAGTAGGTAATTATTCTAGGCTTAGGATTTTTTCTTTCTCTTGATAGGTTTAGATGTCTGGTTTAGGAATGAAGCTCACTTCTCTTAAATAAACTACTTGGATTGGATGTGTAATTCTTTTAAAAATTGGTTACTTGGGCAAACTCTTTGAGAATATGTGTTTAGCAAACTGACCTTACCTGTGAGATTTTGGGCTTATACACAAAAGGGGTAGTAATTGATAATTGATGACTGAATTTTTAAACCCTCATTTCTTTCATGAGTGTGTTCTCTTTTACTATGTGTTCTAGAACTTGACTTGTGACCTTTTCAAAATTGACAATTGATTGCATGCATGAACATGATTAAGGCACTTAGGTTTGTGCTTTTGTGGCTTCCAACATATTGTTGAGACATAATGATCCCTTAGTTGCCCACTTTGAGCTTTGAGATTTAAGGACTTTCTTTGGTACCCTACATAAATTGAATTATTCTTGTGAAGTACCTTTGAAATTGTGAATGAGAAATTAAGTGAAATGTTAGAAATTGGTGAAAGTGTAAGTGCTGAAAATTTGATGTTTCTATTTCTCTTCTTAAAAAAAAAAAAAAATTTAAAAGAAGAAGAGAATAGAAAAAGGAAAAAAAAAAGAAAAAGAAAAAGAAAGGAAAGGAAAAATCAAGTGAATTGAGTATGATTGTGTAATTACCTTATTGCTCATTTCATAATTTAAAAGGGAAGAGTTGTGATTTCATTGATAAAGCCCTTTGTTTATCCTTTTGTTCTTTTATCCCACCTGACACTTTTAGCCATGGCCCCGTTACAACCAAATAAAGACCTTATGATTTGTGCATGTTGTCAATAAATTCAGTGGAGATGTAGGTCTATAGTCAAGCTTATGGTAACACATTGTGATTGTAGAACTTGAGTGCAGATTTTTAAACCTTGATACACATGAGAGAGATTTGTGAGTTGTGAGTTGTTTGCTAGCCACAATGTTCTTTTGGAGATTGCCCCTCTAAGCAGTTTTGATTGGATTATCTGTTTGTGAAGAAGAGTTTTGAAGAAAGTGAGTCGAGTTTCTTGATTGGATTGATTTATCTTGATAGAGGAAGTGGTCTTGAGTTGTGAATTTTTGTTTTACTTTTGCCTGGGACATGCAAAATGCTAAGTTTGGGGGAGTGATTTGAGCTCAATATATGATGTTTTTGGATGAATTTTAACCCCTTTTTCTTAGTAATTTTGGCTTGTTTCTCAAGTATTTTAGGAAAAAGATGAAAATTTCGCTTACTAATGTGCTGAATGAGATCCGTGAGGATTTTGTATCAATTTGTTGTGAATTTCAGGTTTTAGAGGCTTAATTCGATGATTTATGGAAAAGAAGGAAAAAGCAAGCCTTGGAATCAGAAGTTCGGAGCAAAGCGATGAAAATCAGTGAAAAAGTGCAGGACTCGCCCAGGCGAGGTTATTACTCGCCCAGGCGAGTGGGGTTTTCTGTTTTAAAAAATGGGTTTAAAGTACTAAGTTTCCCAGTGAGAAACTCGCCCAGGCGAGCCTTATTCTCGCCTGGGCGAGTGTCGCAGAGGTGCAATTACGAATTTTCTATCTTTTAGGATTTGAAAGGGTTTTGTTTTGATATATATGAGGATTGGTAATTAGGATTAAGGAGTTTTTCTTTTGGGGGCGATGAAAAGAGAGGTTTTCAGGGCTTCTAGGAGAGAAGAAGATCAATTCTAGAGTGGTAATCATGAACTCTTCAATGTTTATCATCTCTTTTTCTTGTTTTTCTATTTTTATGAGTAGCTAAACCCGTTATTGGGAATGTAACAGATTCGCATGGATCCCAATTGATGTTTATGGAATAAATTGATGTATTTTTCATGTTTGATACCGTGTTTGAATATGTTCTTAGTTACTATTATGAAATTGATCAATTCATAATCATGGTTTTTCTATGTTAATAGGAATATTAATTTAGGAAATTGCCTAATATTCAATAACCCATGTGTGTAGGAATAGGAATATCTTCTACAAATTGGGTAATTCTTTTAATTTGATTGTTCTATAATTTTCCTGATTAGGAATTGAGGCTCCACTTGAGGAATCAAGGGAGATCAATTCTTAAGAAACGAGTGCGACCTAAGGAATTAGGCATATTCTACCCTTGCAAATTGAATTCGGATTAAAGAAAATACATCGATTTAGAATTAAACATCTAGGGAGTCTGCGATGATGTTACGTTCCCTGCTTTTCCAAACATAAGTTTCAATCAGTGACATTTTTAATATTAATCTTAATTCAAATTTAAAATCCAACTTCCAATCAAACTTTTGTCACGTAATTTTCATCAACTAAGCTAATTAACTAAAATCGACTGCTCTTGGTGGAACGATATTTGGTCTTACCAATTATATTACTTGTACGATCTGGTACACTTTCCAGAATCCCAACACCTCTATATTTGCTCACATCCACGGCTTTACCTGACTCATCCTTGCCGAGATAGCTGGATGTGCTCATGGGAGTGGCAGCTTCTTTGCAATTTTCTAAGCCAAATTTCTTGAGGAGTGCCTTGCAGTATTTTCCTTGATGCACAAAGGTTCGTTCATCAACTTGCTTTATTTGCAGCCCAAGGAAGAATGTGAGTTCTCCCATCATCGACATCTCGAATTCACCTTGCATTGATTCAGAGAACTTCTTGCAAAGAGACATGTTAGTAGCACCGAAAATTATATCATCAACATAAACTTGTACTAACAATATGTCCTTTTTGCATTTATAAATGAATAGAGTTGTGTCAACCTTCCCTCTCTCAAACCCTTGTTCGAGTAAAAATGAGCTCAAACGATCATACCAAGCTCTCGGAGCTTGTTTCAAACCGTAAAGAGCCTTTTTGAGTTTTAATACATGGTTTGGATATTCAAAATTTTCAAAGCCAGGAGGTTGTTTCACATATACTTATTCATTTATAAAGCCATTTAAGAAAGCACTCTTTACATCCATTTGATAAAGGGTGAAATTCATAATAGATGCAAAAGCAAGTAAAATTCGGATTGCTTCAAGCCTAGCAACTGGAGCGAAGGTTTCATCATAATCGATACCTTCCTCTTGGTTGTAGCCTTGAGCAACTAATCTTACTTTGTTTCTTATAATTAAGCCTAATTCATCTGTTTTATTTCTGAAAATCCATTTCAAGCTAATTATCGTATGATCATTGGGCCGAGGAACCAATTCCCATACATCATTTCTGATGAATTGATTTAGTTCCTCTTGCATGGCAATCGCCCAATGTTCATCATCAATTGCTTGATCGATCGAATTAGGTTCAATTTGAGAAACAAAGGAAGCAAAATTGCAAAAGTTCTGAATAGAACGACGAGTTAAAACTCCCTTATTCAAGTCGCCGAGCACATTCTCTATCGGATGGTCCTTGACTCTCTTCCAGGCTGGACTGAGCTCAAACTGCTCTGCTCGGCTTGGAATGAGTTCGGACTGACTATTTTGAATTTGGCTCGGACTAAGTTCGGTTTGTTCCTTGTTTGTTTGGCTCGGAACAAGCTCGTCCCTCCGATCTTCGTCTTCAGCAGTTTCATCCTTTTGAGCTCTTTCAGTTGTTGTGCTCGGATCGAGTTCAGCCATATGATGATCCTCTCTATCTGCACAACTAACATTGTCTCTCCGAGGAGACTCATTAAATACCACATGCACGGACTCTTCTACAGTGGAGGTCCTTTTGTTAAAAACTCTAAATGCTTTACTATGAGTAGAATAACCCAATAATATTCCTTCATCGGCTTTAGAATCAAATTTGCCGAGATGCTCTTTTCCATTGTTTAAAATGAAGACTTTGCAGCCAAATGTATGGAAATGATAAATTTTTGGTTTTCTACCCTTATAAAGTTCATATGGAGTTTTCTTTAAAATTGGTCTGATGAGGATGCGATTCATTACATAGCAAGTTGTGTTCACCGCATCGGCCCAGAAATACTGTGGTAAATTGTATTCATTTAGCATGGTTCGGGCTAGTTCTTCTAGAACTCAATTTTTCCGTTCCACAACTCCGTTTTGTTCGGGAGTCCGAGGAGCAGAAAACTGATGTTCTATTCTGAACTTAGAACAAAACTTGTCAAATTTGTAGTTCTCGAACTCATCGCCATGGTCCGTTCGGATTACAACTACTTTTTGGTTAGCTCGGTTTTGGAGTTGCTTGACAAGCTCTTTAAAAGTTTCAAAAGTTTCACTTTTTGAATTTAAAAATAAAGTCCATGTAAACCTGGAAAAGTCATCTACAATTACTAAGGCATAAAGATTGCCACCAAAGCTTTTGACTTGTGATGGTCCGAACAAATCCATGTGTAACAATTCCAACGGATGCATTGTCGAGACCATCAACTTAGATGGAAAATCGTTTTTCTTTTTGATCGGTTTGCACTTCTTGCATGAAGAGCAAACTCCCTCAATGTTAAAATTTAGCTTTGGTAAACCAATCACTAATTCTTTTGATTGTAGTTTCTTTAACTAGTTTACATTTATATGAGTTGTCCTTCTATGCCATAACCATGTGTCACTTTCTTTGCTAACCATGCAAGTGGTTACCAAAGAGGTGATTTCATTCAAATCAACCAAATAAGTATTGTTAAATCATTTTCCAACAAATTTGACAGAGTTGTCCTCGTCACTTTTAATAATGCAATGGGTAGAGGTAAAAACAACATGGTTACCAATATCACAAAGTTGGCTAATACTTAAAAGATTGTGTTCTAGCCCTTTTACAAGTAAAACATTATTGATAACCAAGTTGGCAGAGTTACTGACTTTACCTTCACCCAATATTTTACCTCGGTTGTTATCACCATAAGTGACGTAGCCCTTATCTGAATGTGAAAGTTCAATGAATAGATTTTTGTCCCCCGTCATGTGCTTCGAGCATCCACTGTCAAGGTACCATCTGCTCTCTTTTGCTCGGAAGCACACCTGCATCACAAAAATATTACTTCTTTGATTCGGGTACCCAAATTGTTTTGGGTCCCTGGGGGTTAGCAGTTGAATCTTTCTTTTTGACTACCCAAACAAAGTTGCCCTTGGTTACACCGTGACGTCGGATTTTACATTCATTGGGTGTATGACCATGAAGACCACAGTAGGAGCAGCTCGGCCGTTTTGAGTTATTAAAGTTTGAGACATAGCCGAGTTTCCTTACTGTTTTCTTCTTGGTCTAAGTGTAGCCGAGGCCAGTTTTGTTCGAGTAGTTCCTATGTTCGACTAAAAGCCAATCAAACAAGCCATCACTCTTGATGACAGTTGCACTTTTAAATTTTAGGTCAGAAATTTCCTTTTCATATTTATTGCAGCAATCAAGATTTTCATTTTTCAACTGAGTGATAGTGTTTTCTAATGACTCGTTTCTGCTTTTCAGAATTTCAATTGAATTTTCCAAATCAAGAACTTGCTCTTTGTATTTTGAAAGACTGAGTTTCAACTTAATGAAATTTTTAGAAAGCTTCTTGAATTCGGTTTGCATTTCAAGATAAGCAGAATACAATTCATCAGTCATTGAATTCAGATTCAGAGTCAGAATCAGATGAAGAGGTTACCTCAGTGTTTTTATGTTCGGACATTGTTCGGTTGGCTGAGGTTTCCTCGCTGTGTTTTCCCATTAAGCATTTGAAATTTGATCTTTGATTAATTGTGCCAAAAGTCGAGCTCGATGACTCTTCTTGATCGGTATATCTGAGACTCGAACAAGCTTCCTCATCTTCACACTCCGAGCAAGAGTCATATACAGGGAGATCTTGTTCATCTATTCTGAGTGATGAGCTCAATACTTCCTTTTCACGGTTCGAGCACCATTCTTGCTCGGGGCTCGTTTGGCTCGGGCTTCTGAACACAGTTTCCCTTCCAATTAAGCACAGAATTGCTTTTTCTTCTTCATCGCCTGAACTGGAGCTTGAGCTGGTATTGTTGTTGGGTGCATCCCATACTATGTAAGCTCTCTTCTTCTTGTGGTCTTTGTTCTTCTTTATTTCTTCACCACTTTGCTTTTGTAATCTTGGACAGTAAGTTCTAATGTGACCTGCTTCACCACATTCGTGGCATATAACTCGGTCTTTTGAACTTGAGCCTTTGTGGTGAGTGCTTCTGGTATCTCTTGCTTTGTTTGTGAAGTTCTTTTTGCCTTTAAAAAATTTGCTGAACTTCCTGACCATGAGACCAAAGTCTTCCTCATCCATGTCCGAGCTGGACTCATCTTCAGAGGATTCTTTGGTTGCCTTTATAGCAGCTTTGAGGGAAATTCCCTTCTTCTTTTTATCAGATTCTTCATGCATGGTCAGTCTGCCGAGCTCCATCTCATGCTCTTGTAGCTTGCCGAACAAAGTGGCTATACTCATTGTGTCCAAGTCTTTAGCTTCCATGATGGCAGTGACCTTCGGCTGCCATTCTCTGCTAAGACATCTAAGCACTTTGTTAGTTATCTCGGCATTTTGAAAAGTTTTGCCGAGAGCATTAAGATGGTTTATGATATGAGTAAACCGTTTCTGCAAATCATTTATATTTTCATTTGGCAGCATTCGGAATAACTCATATTCATGCATCAGAGTATTTAATCTTGCTCGTCTGACCTCACTTGTCCCTTCATGAGTAAGTTGTAGAATGTCCCACATTTCTTTAGCAGATTTGCAACTTGACACTCGAAAGAATTCATCGTAGGACAAAGCTGAGGTAATGACGTTTTTGGCTTTTAAATCGAAAGATACTTTTCTTTTGTCATCATCATCCCAACTTTCCCACGGGATTTCTACAACTTCATCATTAATTTTTCTTTTAGGGACAAATGGCCCATTTTCAATAGATTTCCAAATTTCCATATCTATGGCTTCAATGAAAATTTTCATTCGAGCTTTCCAATAAGCATAACCCTCACCATTGAATAGTGGTGGTCTGTTTATAGAAGAGCCTTCACCTCCGAAGGGATTGTTAGTAGCCATTCGGTTTCCTCAAGGATCTTTTCGAAAAAGTTTTTACACTCGATCTTTCGACCGAGCTCTGATACCACTTGTTGGAAACCAACAAGAGGCCTAACAATCGAGTAGAGGGGGGGTGAATAGGAGATTGAAGCTAATATGGCAATTTTTCGACTTATTGAAAATTAAACTGATGTTGTCCGGTTTTAAAAGAAAACCCGAGCTTCTTTCCGAGCAGACAAGGTTAAATGATTAACCAATCAGATAAACAAAATGGTTAATCAGTTAACCGAGCTGCTTCAAGGTAGAGCTGGTTTTCGACTTAAGTTCGAAGAACAACACTCAAAGGGCCGAGCAAAGAAAAATAACAGTTCGAACTTAGATAAATGAAGATTAGCGGAATTAACGTTACGCTTGGCAGCTACAGAAGCAGTAAAGAAAGAACACCAGAGATTTATCCTGGTTCACTCTCACCCTGAGAGCTAGTCCAGTCCCCTTTGAAAACCTTTCAGAGAGCTTTCACTAAAAATCGATTTTCTGGGTTACAAAGGATTTACAAGAGCCTACCCCTCTAGACCTATCCAGTCAAACGAGTGTACCAAACTCGTGACACACTACCCACAACAAATCGCCGACAAAAGAACCTCTTTGGAACCTTTACAAATCGAAGCTTTCTCGATCAGAGACCAGCTTCTCACAACAGCAAATACAACGAAGAAGATGATGAAAGTATATGGCTCCAATTCGAAACACTCTTCGAATATGATGAAAGATTGAATAACAAGAGTGAGTCAATTCTAGAAGGATTTCACAGAGAAGAACTGATTCGAACTTAGAGTTAAGATTTGAAAGTTTTAACTCTCTAAGTTCGTATGAAAATCGAATGTTCTTCTTCTCTGTGAGTTTGTGATTTCTGCTCTGTTTTTTTTTTCTTTTTAAAGTAAAAATGAAAGTTCAAGTTCTGAGAAAAAGAATGGTTGTCCAGGAATCAATTAACGTTGAAAACCCCCTCTTTTATAGTCTCCTCTTTTCTGCAGAGAAAGAGAGAAAGAGAGCTGTACAGAGATGGGGTTTCCAACGGTAACATTTAGACAGCAAAGCAGTGATGGTGACAGTTCACCAACCTTTGATTTAACTCATTTTGAATTTCAAACTTGTCAGAGCATAGGAGCTAAACCTAGGACTTCTACCCAGACTCAACGGTAATAAAAAGTACGGAATAGTTGAGCAGAGTCCGAAGGTTGAAGACGATGCATTGTTGAAGACGATGATCAGAGATTGCCGAGCTTTTGGCTTTGTTCGAGCTTGGTGTTTCTGAGCTTGATCTGAGCGTCGGCAAATAGTCAAGTTTAGAACGATCAACCCGAGCTTATTTATTCGATCAGATGTTGTGGCTGTTTCGAGCTTAATCCGAGCGAGTACCGAGCAAATCATCATCCGAGCTTACTGCCTTGAAATGAAGAACCGAGCTTGCAAACTTGGATGAACTTTGGCCTTGATCACGGGCCGAGTCAAATCCGAGCTTGAGCTACAAAAGCTGACTTGATGCAGGTAGCGAAGAACCCTAGTTTTCTGAGCTTCTGCCGAGCCTCTACCTTTGGCGGAACGCATACACAAAACAAAGATTCTGAGCCTCTGCAGAGCTTGTACCTTTAGCTGAACGCTTGCGCTGATAAGTCTGACTTGTCTAACGCTAAGCACAAGCCGAGTCTGTTTATTTGACACCATCAAAAGTTCTTTGATTCTGCATTGTGAGTCTACATGTTTGACCAAAAAGAGTTAAACATGAGGCAAATAAGGTGGATGGAGTTTTTGAAGGATTATGACTTTAAACTCCATTACCATCCGGGTAAAGCAAATGTGGTTGCGAATGCTTTAAGTCGGAAAGCAATCCACATAAGTGCAATGATGGTGAAGGAGGCAGCTTTGATCGAGGAATTCAGAGACTTGAGCTTGTTGACGCAAGTGAAACTATCAAGCATCAAGTTGGGAATGTTGCAGATCACGAATGAATTCTTGGAAAGAATTCGAGAGTTGCAACAAGTAGATGATGGATTGATTGAAAAGATGAGATTGGGCTCGGAGGGGAAGGAACCTGATTTCAAGATTGGGTTGGATGGAATCCTTCGTTTCAGAACAAGGATTTGCATACCAAAAGATCAGGAGGTTAGAAGATTGATTCTTGATGAAGCACATAAGAGTCGCATGAGTATGCATCCTGGATCAACCAAAATGTATCAGGATCTGAAGAAAATGTTTTGGTGGTCTGGTCTGAAAAGGATGTTGCGGAGTATGTGGCTTCATGTTTGATTTGTCAAAAAGCTAAGGTAGAGCACCAGAAACCGGGAGGACAGTTGCAACCCTTGAGTATCCCTCAATGGAAGTGGGATAGTATCTCAATGGATTTTGTGTCCGGTTTGCCAAGGACAACAGCAAATCATGATGCAATCTGGGTGATTGTGGATAGGTTGACTAAGTCGATGCATTTTATTCCGATAAATATGCGCTATCTTTTGAGTAAGCTTACCCAGATCTACATTAAGGAGGTAGTTCATCTTCACGGAGTGCCTTCGAGTATTGTGTCGGATCGGGATCCCAGGTTTGCTTCACAATTTTGGAAGACTCTGCATAACGCTATGGGAACAAGCTTAAAGATGAGTTTTGCGTATCATCCTCAGACGGATGGTCAAACGGAGAGAACTATTAAGTCTTTGGAAGATGTATTGAGGGCTTGTGCACTTGAAGAACAGGGAAGTTGGGATCAAGTGTTACCCTTTGCAGAATTCACGTACAACAAAAGCTTTCATGAAAGCATCGGAATGGCACCGTTTGAGGCTTTGTATGGAAGGAAATGTCAAACCCCGCTATGCTGGTTTCAAGTGGGGGAGAACTTAGTGGTTGGGCCAGAAATTGTGCAGCAGACAACTGAGAAGATTAAGATGGTTCAGGCAAAAATGAAAGCGGCTCAGAGTCGGCAAAAGAGTTATGCTGACAAGAGGAGGAAACCCATAGAGTTTTCGAAAGGCGACCATGTGTTTCTTCAGATAGTTCCGATGAAAGGGATCAGTAGAGCCTTGAGAACCCGAAAGCTTTCACCTGAGTGTATAGGTCCATACCAAATCCTTAAGAGAGTTGGTCCTGTTGCCTATCAAATAGCTTTACCACCCACTCTGTCAAATTTGCACAATGTCTTTCATGTTTCTCAGTTGAAGAAATATGTGCATGATCCATTGGTTGTTTTGAAAATCCAACCGGATGATCTAGCTTTGAAGGAGAACCTTACCTTTGAAGCCAAACCAGTCCGAATAGAAGATAGTGAACTTAAGCAGCTCAGGGGAAAAGAGATACCTTTAGTTAAGGTTGCATGGGAAAATGCTGACGTGTGTGAAGCGACATGGGAATTAGAGGAGAAGATGCGTCAAGAGTATCCTGAGTTGTTTATGTAAGCTAGAATTTCGGGGACGAAATTCCTTTTAAGTGGGGGAGTAGTGTAACACCCCTAATTTTCGTCTCCCGGATAATAAGGAAATTAATAATAAAGTTTTATTATTAATTTATATAAATTTTCCAAGTTTATGTTTTGTATTTAATTAGCTTTGAAATATAAAAATAGGTGAAAGTATTTTTATAAGGCAAATAAATACAAAAATATGGATATTGCATTTTAGTCCTTGGATTAGGACCTAAATGTAATATTAGAAAGGTTCTTGGAGGGAAAGATTTAAAAAGTATTAATTTTTAAATTTTACACTGATCTAACCGGTTAGTAATGCCCTGTAACCGGTTACACGATGAACCCAGAAACTGGATTAGTGCGTTTTGATGAATAATCACTTGATTAATCCACGAATTCGCCACGAAATAAGCTCTAGATTAGTGGAAAACACGCGTCATTGTGCATGTCAACCTGATCTTGCTATAAAAGCCAGTGTTGTTGAAGAATTTGGGGTTGTTTTCTCTGAATTTGGTGTTGGGAGGCTTGGTTAGGGTTTCTGATTCGTTTGGCTTAATCCTTCTTCGTCTCTGAGTGTTGGGGAGTGAGTGATACACATTCACAAAGCTTGCATCAAGGGCTTTGTGTTGATATAAAAATCGTGAGCTGAGAGTTCTTGTGTGAGGAGGAATCAATCCAAGAAGTTGAAGCTGCCAACACTGTCTCTGTGTTCGTGGAGCTGTCTTTGAGCTTCGATTTACGTAAGCTCAAGCACTTTTTGAACCCTAAACCACTTTGATATTCTTGTGCATGTTGCATACAACAAGTCTTAACCATTTTCCCCAAATTATATTACCTTTTCATGCAACAAAATCTCTGGTTTTTGAACCCTGCTGAACATGTGTTGGCTGAGAACAGAGCTTGAGGTTCTTGTGGATTTCTTGTCAAACTCAGTGATTATACTTATCAGACACGACTTTGAGGTATGGGAGAAGTTTACCTTATACTAGATTGAGAGGAAATTGTGCTCATTTGGAATTGGATTGTGATTTAGACTTTTGAATGATGAAATCAGTGGGTTTGAGGTATAAAACAATGCGGAAATTTTGTTTATGGATTGGGTAGAGAATTCAAGAAAAAGGGTTTTCTGAATTGCAATGGTTAGTAAGTTCAGGTCTGTAATTCTAACCTGTTAGCCTGAGATTGTAACCGGTTAGTACCTGAAACTGAAAAATAAAAGTTAAGTCTTTTAAGTGAAAAGTTGGATACCATTGATTAAGTTTTTCCCAATCCAAGCCTAATGGCATTTTTTTAAGTTAATTCATGGATGAATTTTTGTGCCAAAGGTTATACGTCAAATCAATCATTCAAAAGAGAAATTGGAATATTTCTAAATCACAATAATTAAATTAAGATAAAATCCAACCTTAATAATTGTGCATTCATGCATAGAGAGTGGAAGATAGGTTGGTAAGAAACGATTATCATATTCTGGGAATATGAGGAGGGTACTCCGGGGGTACCAAATTTGTAACCTACTTGATGACACATTCTGGGAATGTGGCCAGTGTCTGGGACATGGTTTTTATGCGTTCCGGGAACGTGATACACACTCTGGGAGTGATGTTTGTTTTCCAAGTATGGTTTGCCATCGTTCTGGGAATGTATGGTAGTGTTCTGGGAACACAGTGGTGTATTGGATGGACGTCCAAGATGGACTTTTTAGTGGAGGCCTCAGTTGTGGATAGAAATCACGCATCATGCCACTTGCATTATAAGAGATATAATGTTGAAAAAGGGTATGCTCATGTGTACTTGCATCATTGTCTATCCATGATATACTTGTGTTTGTATTTTAGTCTTTATTGATTATGTATATGTGTATACTTACTCCCTATGCCCTGTTTAGGTGATGGCCAGATACCTAGCCTGCATCGAGATACGCCCTATCCCTAGTGGTATATGGACGTACGAGGAGCACCGAGCCACCTTTGAGGGGGAGGTGGAGATCACTCTCTACCACCCTAACACTCTGGTTCCGGTGCGACCTCGTAGATTTAGGATCCCTTTAGTCTATACTATGCATGTTCCACCCTTTTACTCATATAGAGGACCACCCCCGGCTCGACCAGTGCATCGATTTCATAGTTTTCGTTTTAGAGCTGCCACTCGTACTCATCCTTCTTCCCATAGAGTTGTTACTGAGGAGACTCCTTCTCCTGGTCCGACTGACTTTGAGAGGACTGCTTCAGCAGATCCTAGACCCAGTGATGGGGTCTCTGCACAGTCGGGCAAGGTCGAGGAGGACCCTGTGGAGGATGAGGACGAGGAGGAGGTGCCTGTCGAGCCTACTGTTTCTGCTAGAGGTGGACCTGTTGGTTCCTAGGAGCCTGCATAGCATAGATGTTTTGGATCCTAGGTCTAGGGATAAAGCTGCAGAGGATTAGAGGAGCTGCTGAGGACATGGATGACCTGCTCTGGGACTTCTATTTTGATATTGTGATATATTGTACATATTTTTGAGAGGTCTTAGAGTGAGGTTTATTTTTAAGCAGCTGGTTATGTATATGTTTTATCAAAACTTGCTATCTCGACTTTTGCTACTTGCTACTGATACTGGTGGGATGTTTTATATCATGATATATATATATATATATGATGTTTTTATTTACCTCAGCAGTGCCCCACAAGTATTATTTTTACTTCCTCATACTCTGATTTTGGTTCAAAAGGATTCGGCGACAAGTTTATATTCTTTAAGTTCAATTAAAACTCAAGAGACAAATAATATGTTTTTAAATAACATTACGAATATGTTTCAGTGTGTTAAAAAGACATTGTCTCGAGAGCCTTTTTGTAATTAAGATATTATTAAGCCGAATTCAAATTATTCGTCAAGGTTAAAGGTGTTTATAATTGAGCAAGTACCAATTAAAAAGGAAAAATTTTCTAGTCCCAATTTTTGATAGCAAGTATTCTATATTTGGAAATATTTATTATTTTCAAGATATAAAACAAGGGTGTCTCAATTGTGTAGTTATTTATGGAATTATTTTGTAAATATTATTTGGTAAAGGCTTTCGTTCGGATTCGGGTGACGTGACTTCAACTCAAGAGGACACTAATTTTGTAGCTTCAACTCAAGGTGAGATAGAAGCCTTCTTAAGACATGGCATGTAGGGTAATGTTAGGACGTTCCATATCATCTCAAAGGTCGGAACTAGGGATCTATCGGGTGAGTAGTAGAACGGCAATTGTGTGTGTGTTCCGTCGTTCATACGAAAACAACGATCCCTCGAATATAATTGTATGTATTGTATATTCTGTTTTATTATGATGCTAAATCGATTATAATATTAAATTGTTAATGATAACATGTCTGGCGTATATGTTATATAAACCTGTTATTGGAAAATAATTGATTCATATGATGTTATGTTGGAGAATTTTTGGGGATTGATTAAAAGGCTTTATGGTTTAAAAAATTGGTATGAAATCGTTACGTAAATTTATGAATGTTTATAATGTTATCCCCTGATCGCACTGTCATGGTGACGTGCTTGATCGTTAAGTTTTGCCGGCCACGTGAATGGAACGTTGTGGTTGTGAGCTCGGTTTGGAATTCGCTGTAATTTGGAAGCGCCTGTGATAGGTTAATCCCTTAGAGGACGAGACCCGTTAGAAGTGTGTCTTAGAATGGGTCGACCCCAATCAGGAATGTTCAACTTAGTAAAACCCTTCGATGACTTAAAAGACTTAGGAACCCCTTTTCTAAACCTTGCGTTGAGAGTGAAGTAGTGGAGAGGAAAGATACCGTATGCTTGGAGGTTGGTGTCTCTTCAAGTGGTGATTGTGATAGGGGAGGGCAAGGACGGTGAACGTCAAGAAGCCTTGAGCGCTTCCCTAAGCGGGACGAATGCTACGATGACCAAAGTTAGTGTCGTGGCGAAGACTGCATGTGCAACTAGAGAAAGTGTTGTCGCCCCCTTGAGCAAATCATAGATGGTGAGAGGGAACCCGAACGAGGCTAGAAGCTTTGCTTATTTTGGACTCCTTTTTGGAAAATGTATTTGTAATTTTGCTGACCGCAAGGAAGTTGGTTTCAACCTGTTGTTTTGCGACTTCGATGCCAGCGTGGTTACGGTTCCTGTGCGTCCCATCTGCTTTCCGAAATAGGATATGATTGGACTGGTGGAGGAGATGTAACGTGTGTGCTCTCCATCCCTTGAATCTCGGTAATGGTACCCCCTTTTGATTTACCGATGGTTGTGACGTTGAAACTTAGAGCCTAAAGATAATTAAATATAATGGATATGGTTTCATGAAGATTATCCTTTTGGTGGAAAGGACTCTATGGTAATTAGCTGAAGTTATTTATATGGTAATGGTAATAATGATGTATATATTGTATGGTCTTAATATTCCAATATGGTAAGCCCACGTCGTCGACGATAATATCGTTCGGAAGTGCTTACTCTCTCTATTCCCTTTTCCTGTGGACATTGGGGGACAATGTTCACAGATGACAGATCGAGTAGAAGTTTGAGTAATGGTTGCTCAAGTTGCAAGAGGGTCGTGAGATGGCGCCCAGATAAGGAGGAAGCAGAAGAGGAATCTCTCAGATACTTGTAGTGGAGGATAGCAATGAAGACTAGTAATCTAGGATAGTATAGTAGTCTTTGTTTTGTACACTATCTTAAGGTGATTAAGACATGATTACTCTATCCCGATGTAACCCCTGTTGTAATAAAGGATTATTTGGAAAGAAATAAAAGAAGTTCTTTTGGTTATGTATCAAGTTCAAAAAGTAATTAAATGTTTTCGCAAGTTAACCATCGAATAAATATGGCGTTAAGAAAATAAGTTTTTGGAAATGTGTTGGTAAAATCTCTTTTTGGAAAAAGAATTTTATGTTGCAAATATTTTGAAAACCAAGTAACTCAATTAGTATTATGAAAACCTTTTTGTAAAAAGAAATAAAATGAACAGATTTTGGTAAATGTTATAAAAAAAAGGCACAAATTTTTAGTGAAAATTCTAAGTTCCAAATTGGGGTGTTACATGGCACGCCCAGGCATTGTGACACCCTTCCGAATTACCCAAATACTATATAGTAATTAAGCTTTTATCTTGGATAATATATGGACTTGTGAGTGTTAAGAAAATATGGAAAATAAAATTTTCTTTTTAAGCGGGTGTACAAATCGTCATTTGGAATTCTTGGAGAATAAACTTTAAACCATTTTAAAACATTTGTATCGAGTTCGGCGATCTCTAAAATCTTTTCACAAATAGGGTAACATTCGCTCTTTTGAAATGTATTTGTATCATACAAGTAATTAAAGTTCCCCTTGCTTTGTTTGATAAATCCGATACCATCAAATAATGTTTATAGCCGAGCTCTTAAATGGGTTAAATCAGAGTAAGCAGAAATTATCAGACTATGCAGTCACTAGTAATATAAACATAGGTTTTATATATAGTTAAAGTCATAGATACATAGTCTCATCATCATGTCTCCAAGATCTCAAAATACAAGTCCATAGTCTGACCTACATAGTGATATGACCAAAGCCCTAGAGTACCCCAAAAGCATATCTACAATATGTGTACATAATCAAAACATAAACTCCAAGGGTGGTCACGTAGATCTGGCCTCATCAGATGCAGTAGTAGTGATAGCAGCAGTCTCAAAGAAACATAAGTAGTAAGGTAGTAGCATCATCATCAACACAGCAGCAGCAGCAAGTCTCCTCACAAGCATCCACACATCGAATCCACCGATCCTCATCACATACCATATGCATATACCTAGGGATCATCGTCCCTCCAATCACTCCCAGTAGAATTCACGACAGGCTCGCTCCCACTCTCGTCCTCCACCGGATCCTCCTCGATCTCATCCGAGGGAGAGTGTACCCTACCACTGGGTACCGAGTCAGGTGATGGTGAAACCCTGACTGGGCTCCTCGGATCAGAAGGGGGAGTCTCCTCGCGGACGACTCTCGAAGTAAAAGGGTGAGAGCGGGTAGGTCGAAAACGAAAACTATGGTAAGAGCGAGCTGGTCACGTGGGAGGTGGTCCATGGTAAGTGTAAAATGGGGGTACATGCATAGTGTATATGATGGGAATCCTAAATCTACGAGGACGGAATCGGATCAACGGGTTCGGGTGGTAGAAGGTAATCTCTACCTCACCCTCGAACACCGCGCGATGGTCCTCATAAATCCATGTGCCACTAGGAAGTGGTCGGATCTCGATGCAAGCAATGTAACGAGACATCACCTACAAGGGCATAGGGGTAAGCAATTCTATACACATAACCAATAGAGAATAAATTGTACAATATGACTATTTAAATATGCATCAATTAACAACAATCACATATAACACTTAGAAATTAATGAATGCACATAGGATGCTCACACTTATTTCATTTATCACAATTAATTTAAATGAGTGGCATGATGCATGACTTTAGCTCTCAAGCCTATCTCCATCATACTATGTCACTCTCTGACGTCCATCCCTGACAACCCAGCACTCAACAGTGCGTTGTATTCCTAGGTATACAACAATTCGTACATTCACCTAGAATGTACACGACAAGCTTGGTATCCATGCCACCCGAGCATATCCCGTCATCCAAACGGTATAACCATATCGGCATTCCCTCAGCCGACCACGTCAACGACGTGTCATCAAGCAAGCGTATTGGCACTCCCAAAGGCCCTCCACATGTTTATCAAAAACATGATATACGTCCTACCAACCAAACTCCAGAATGAATGCATTACCTTACTTAAAAGAGATTGATTGACGTTTTATCCTTTTATTAATACATTACGTGCCTCCCGAGCAACGTATCATTATTCAAATGAAAACATCATAACGTCAATCAATTTCCTCTAAGTCCAGGATCACTTGGTTTATTGACCTCTAAGAGTTACAAAATGACTTAGAATTGAAAATGGTATTTTTAAGTATCTGACTAAAAATACTCGAGTTTTCTCCAAAATACTCGAGTAGTTAATCATTTTCCAGATTATACTCGAGTTGTTCATAATTATACTCGAGTCGTTCATGTCTTTTCAGAGATTTAGGGTTTCAGGTTTTCATAAATATACTCGAGTATTTCATGAGATACTCGAGTATTCCATTACCCAGAATACTCGAGTAGTTCATACATTACTCGAGTGTTCAATCTGATTCCCAAGTTGGTGCGCCAATTTTCACTCTGGTGCACCACGAAATACTCGAGTATTAAGCCAAATACTCGAGTATCTGCAGACAGAACAGAGTGAAACTTGGTTTTTACATGCCATTTCAATTTCTAAACATTTTTAACTCAAAACAGTGATCACAATAGTTCATATACCACATATTGAACATGTTAACATACTCATTTCACATCAAATAACAAATTTGACAGAGAACCAATCCATTATGCATGAAATATACAATTTAGTAACTCAACACTTCAAATTGCAAAATAAGCACAATATTCATGAAACAAAGTTCATTTAAGCTTGCATGCATGATATAGAACTTGCTCATCACAGTCATAGAGCATGGATTGGTCTCCAAACCAAAGTTCCTATTCAAACTAAGCCCTTAGAGCCTCTTGGTGGCTCTCTAACACAATTAATGAAATTTAAACTCTATCTAGTGAATATAATTACTTCCCCTTACCTCTCAGACATGAATCAAACAAGAAATTGCAAGAAAAAGCCCCACAGCACCAAGAACCACTTCAAGCACCAACATGCAGAGCAGTTTTGAACACATCACCAAGATTGAATTGGTTTACATGGAAGACAGAGATATCAATTGGGGAAATTAGTATTTCTAGACTATATGCAACATCATCTAACTAAGGAAATCGAATTTAAGACTCAATGAACATGGGAGCTTACCAAAAATCAAAATCAAAGTGAGCTCCAGACCAAGGCTCAACAGAAACAGCTTCCACTTCCAAGCTTCAATTCTCTCAACACACTTACACTCAGCTCACGATTTTTCTCTCTATACAAAGCTCGAGATGTGAGCTTTGTATTGGTATATAGTTTGTGGTTTGAATCAGAACACAGAGGGAGAATTGAAGGAAACGAATTCAAAACCCTTACTTGAGCAACAACACAAACTTTGGCCAAATCCTCACGAATTCGGTGTTGATCGACTTAAATAGAGTGAGAGAACGCTCATGCATGGCGACACGACTACCATGGATGTGGAATGGTGGTGATTTCGTGTCAACGACACGAAATCGTTGGTGGTGACTCACCAAACGCACTAACTCGTGCAATTGGACTCAGAATACTCGAGTTTTCCAGAAAATACTCGAGTATTTTTCCCAATTTTTGAAAAATAATTATTTTATTTACTTCCCTCCAAAATCTTTCCTATAATTACCTCTAGGTCCCAACTCAGGGACTAATATGCAAAATACTCATCTTAGGCATTTACTATATTTATTAAATCAATTCACACACATATACCAACTATATAAACACATATTTTAATCAAGGATTAATATGGAAATAATTAATTATAATTAATTTATAAACATTTCATTAATCGGGGATTAAAATTTTGGGGTGTTACAGGCGTGAGGCTTTAGGCGCCCAGGCACGCAAAATGCGAGAAAGTGACACTGTTCGCTGTTTTGACCATAACATGAGCTAAGCTTATCCAAATAAGGCGATATTGGTATCATTTTAAATCTAAGGAAAAGATCTAAAACTTTTCCAGAAATAGCCTTGCTCAAATTCATCCATATTTGGGGTCAAAATCAGTGCCGAAGTTGCTGTCAGATACGAGAAAGCCCAATTGGGCCACTTCCTGATCAGTTTTGCTCCAATTCAATTAGGATTAGTTTTATCTTTTAAATATACGTTTTAGAATTAGGTCAAAAGTCATTAGAGAGAGATAGGGAGATTACATAATTTTAGGAGTTTTAGAAGAGGAGAAGATCAAGGATTGGAAGATCCAAGGCTTTTCCATGGTAATCATGTATTCTTCTATTGCTTTTGTTCTTATTTTCTCAATGTGTAACTAAAACCCTCGTGTTAGGAATTGGTTAATTTGTATGGATTAGTTTATTGATTTCATGAATTGACGTTTTTCCGTTTCTAAATCAAGTGTTTGATTGTATTTCCGCTGTTATGCATAGAAGTAATTAATCTATGTTTTGGATCTCTAATTCTTCAATTGAGAGATTAGGAATTAGAATAAGTCATGTCTTCAAACAATATAATTATGCAACTCGTAGGGATACTTTTGGGTAATTATATAACTTGTTATAAATTCCAATGTTCTTAATTAATGGTTATTCAATGGTTTAATTACTTAAGAGATTAAGTGTTATCAAATTGAATAATAAACAATAATTGCAAGAGGAATCTAGTAATTACTACTTTAGGAATTTGTTCTTGATTTAGGGAAAAATAGATTCATGATAAATAAACAACGCCTACAATGAAACCATGTTCTTAACATCTTTCTCAAATCGCTCACAACTTTTATTTATTTTCTGTTTTTAATTTATTTCCTCTTTTTTATTTTAAATCAATCTTAATTAATTAGTAGAAACCTATAGATTTCACTTTTAACTACTCTTTGGTGGAAATTAATTGAACAATTTGCAATCCCTGTGGGAACGATATCTGGTCTTAACCGACTGTATTACTTTGCGATCTAGTATACTTGCTAGAGAGTGAACACATATGTATATACATGCTACTTGATTACTTGTTAAATGTGAATGTTTACCTTTTGTAATTATTCTTACTTGATTATGTGAATTGTATTGCTTACCCTTATGCCCTTTTTAGGTGATGGCTCGCTATCTAGCTTGCATCGAGTTGCGCCCACTCCCTAGTGGAGTGTGGTACTACGAGGACCACCGAGCCACCTTCGAGGGGGAGGTAGAGTTGATACTCTATCACCCGAACCCTCTGGCTCGTGTCCATCCTCGTAGGTTCTGCATTCCTATCATCTATACCCTGCATGTGCCCCCTTTTTACACATATCATGGATCACCCCCGGCTCGACCAGCTTGACATTTTCAGAGTTTTCGTTTTAGAGCTGCTACCCGATCCCATCCATCTGCTTCCCGAGTTATCTGTGAGGAGACTCCTGTTCTTAGTCTGATGAGTCTGATTCATGGGACTCCATCTCCTGACCGAGTGCCCAGTGGTCGGGCACCGACTCAGTCGGACGAGGTCGAGGAGGATCCTGAGGAGGTAGAGAGTGAGAGCGAGCAGGTCGAGTACTCCACCGGTAGTCAGTGGGGAGTTGGGGATCCACCGGGCGATGCATGACATACGTAACTGGGGTGAGGGACAGTGGAGTGTTAGAATACCGGCAAGTATACCGGGTCACAAGTGTAACACTAGTTTTTAATCTCTTTAGTTACGTTATAGAATTAAGTTTAGTATTGTACTTTGATTAACACTTTAGTTAATGAAAAAGTTTAGAAAAATTTTGACAGAGTTTACTTTGTATTTTTTGCCATCCCAAATTTTCATTTAGAGTACCTGTCAGTTCCATAAAATACAAAAAGTTTATATAAGGTATTATACATCCAAAAGACTTGTATCCAAAAGACTTGTAACACTTGTGATGCAGATAATAAAGAGCATATCAAAATGGTTGTTTGTCGTCATCAAAAAGGGGGAGTGTTGGAAGTCAAGCTGGTTGGAAGGCATGCTTCAAACTCTCTATGGACTTCAAGTTTAATGCAAATATATGTTTTGTTGATAACAAGCCAACTCAAGTTCAAGCTCACAAGTGCAAGCGTCAAGATTGAAGACTCAAGCAAGCCTAAGAATAGAAACCTTCTCCTTAGATCAAATGTAAGGTAATGAAGTTTTTGTTTACTTAGAAGTTTCAAAGCCAACAAAGTTTTTATTTTGAAGAGAAGAAGAAAAACGTATTTTCTGCATATAAAATGTTTTTCTGCATTTCATCGGAGTAAAAATAGTTGATGTTACAAAACTCTGCATATTTATATGATTGCAAAAGAGAGTAATCGATTATCTCTTGCAGTAATCGATTAACTCTGTTGCATCATAGAAAAATCAGAGAAGCTGTAATCGATTAACTGAATTTTGTTAATCAGTTACTTTCTTATGAAAGTAATCGATTACAACAGTCAAGTAATCGATTATAATTGTTGCATCATATATTTTTCAGAGGCTTAGTAATTGATTACAAGTCTTGTAGTAATCGATTATATGATGTTGCATCATATGCAAACCAGAGGCTTAATAATCGATTAACTCCTCAGTGTAATCGATTATCATAAGTTGCATCATACAATGAACAGGAGTGATGTAATCGATTAACTATTCTTAGCCTAATCGATTACATGTTTTTCAAATGTATTTAAGAATTTCTATTTTTGTAGAAATAATATATTATTCCTTAAAGTAATCGATTACTTCATGTTTTATTGAAAAACGTGTCAGAATCATTTTTATTATTTCCTGATTTATTTTTATATAAAAGATTATGATATATTTTATAAAATTCGAAAATGATTTTAATTTTGAATTATTTCCTTTTTGGTTTTAAGAATCAAATCTTTATTTTATTTCGAAAATCGTTTTGATTTTATTTTGATTTTAGAACTTAATTCAAATCTTTGTTTATTCCTTTTTGATTTTGTTTTATTAATTCAAAATCGTTTTTGATTCTAAAATGTTTTTCTTTTTAAATAAAGATCACTCCAACATTTCAAAAGAGTTGTTTTATGTTCAGACATTTTTCTCATTTCACGTTCTCTCTTCTTCTTCTTCTAAAAGTGTTCTGCTTTTCATTGTTCTAATATTTTGAAGAACAAACCTTGTTGGCTGCGTAAACTCTAAGACAAACTTCTTCTTCATTATCATAAGAGCTTATTGTAGAATCTGTGTTTTTGAGAACACGTGATACTTATTGTAATCACTCACATCAATCATATTCAACCTTAGTGGTAGGGAGAGAATCCCATAGTTGAACGTTGAGGCGTTCGTAGGGCGAGGAACCCTGCTATGTGATTGAGGCCCCTAGCGAACGGAGGTTCCTAGTAGTGTGCGGGGTGCTCTTGGTTGTAATAGGGTGCGGCTCTATTGCTTGGTTATAAGAACTCTCAGGCGGGTCGCTTGGGGACTGGACTAGGCCTTTCGACGGGAAGGCTGAACCAGTAAAAAATTCTCCGGTGCAAGCTTTTCTATCCCTATCTCTTTTACTTTCCGCATATTTAATTTCTTACGTTTCCGCGCTACTCAATTATTATATTTCTATCATTTTCGCGATCCGTTTCATTCGTTTAATCTCTCCATCTCAAATCAATTTTTTTAATTTGGTACGAATTTTTCAATACATAATAAAACTCGATTCACCCCCCCTCTCGAGATTTTGAGGCCAAAACCAACAATTGGCATCAGAGCTAGTCTCTTGTGTTAAGACTTAACCATCTCAAGAGTATGGCTTCAAACTCTCTGTTTGGAGGTGAAGGGAGTTCTATTAACCGTCCTCCCATGTTTGATGGGGTAGGGTACGTGTATTGGAAAGCCCGTATGAAAATTTTTATTCAAGGAGTTGGATTAAAAGTTTGGGATGCTGTTGTAAATGGTCCCTATGTTCCTACCTATGTGGTTAATGGTAACACCGTCGAAAAGCCTATGGCTGAATGGACGGAGGAGGAGGAACGTAGAGTCCAATACGACTTGAAAGCGAAAAACATTATAACATCTGCTTTGAGCTATGATGAGTTTTTCAGGATATCAACATGCGAGACAGCACAACAAATGTGGGATACGCTGGAAGTCACGCATGAAGGTACAACGGAAGTAAAGAGGTCAAGAATCAATACGTTGACTGGTGAATATGAGCTATTCAGAATGAAAGATGGAGAATCGATTCAAGAGATCCAAAAGCGCTTCACAATGATTGTAAATCAACTGACGACATTGGGGAAGAAGTTCACCAATGAGGATCTCATCAACAAAGTTCAAAGGTGTTTGGGAAGAGATTGGCAACCCAAGGTGACGGCAATTGTTGAATCAAGAAATCTCTCAACAATGACGCTGGCAACTCTGTTTGGAAAATTACAAGAACACGAAAGTGAACTAAAAAGGTTGGCTCAGCATGAAGAAGAGAACAAGAAAGTTAAAAGTTTGGCATTCAAGGCTGAAGCACCTGCACCAGATAGTGACTCGGATAAAGAATTATTGAATGATGAACACATGGGTCTATTGGTGAAAAAGTTCGGGAAGTTCCTGAGGAAGAAAAATTTCAACAAGAGAGACAACAATAAAAGTGGAGGCTCAACCATCACATGTCATGAGTGTGGCAAGCTTGGTCACATTAGAGCAGACTACTATCAATTGAAAAAGAAAGAGAATTCAGAAAAAGGCACCTCAAGTTCAAAGAAGGGGAAGCAAGCATACTTGGCGTGGCTGGACAATGATGGAAGTTCGGATGAGGATTCAGACGAACAAGAGGAGACTGCCAACCTATGCTTGATGGCTCACGACAATGAGGTAACTACTGAACTTAACTTTTCTTATGATGAATTACAAGAAGCATTTGAAGAGTTACATGAGGAATCGATGAGGTTATCCTTATTGGTTTCTCTAGAAAAGAAAAATTCAGCTTCCATTTTAGAAAAGAATAAAGAACTTACTAAGGAAAATGATTGTTTGAAAAATCAAAATAAGGAGCTGAATTTGACTTTAAAAAATTCTTCAAACACTTCGTGTAACGACATTAAGCTTAAAGCTAGTTCTTCTTCTTGTAAATTCTGCAAGGACTTGGTTAAAGAAGTTGAAGATTTAAAAGAAACCCTTGCTAAATTTACAAAAGGTAGAAATACTTTAAATTTAATGTTAGGTAGACAAAAGTATTTCTTTAATAGAGCGGGTTTAGGATATCAACCCGGTAGACATCAAAAGAAACTAAGTACCATTTTTGTCCCTGCCAGTAATCATAAGAAACCTCTTATTATATGTCATATTTGTGGTAAAAAGGGCCATGGTGCTCATGAATGCATACACCGAAAAGTGAAGTTCGTTAAATCGAACAATGAAGCTAGAAGGTGGCATGATTTAAACTATGGCTATACTAACGCTCAAGGACCCAAAAAGATATGGGTACCTAAAAAGAAACCTTGAATTCTTTGCTTGTAGGTTACTCCGGAAGGATGGAAGGCATGGTGGTACTTGGACAGCGGATGCTCAAAACATATGACTGGAGATAAATATAAATTCTCGCATCTCGTGCCTAAGGACCAAGGACATGTGACTTTCGGAGATAACAATCAAGGAAAGATTATCGGAATCGGTAAAATTGGTACACCTCCTAACCCTTGCATTGATAATGTTTTACATGTTGAGGGCCTAAAGCACAATTTGCTAAGTATTAGTCAATTGTGTGATAAGGGCAATAGGGTTATATTTGATTCTGATAGATGTATTATCGAGGGAAAAATTGATAATCTTATTAAGCTAATTGCTCGCAGGATAAACAATGTTTATGTTATTGATTTTGATTCAATTCCCTCAAATGATGCGAAATGTTTATTATCTAAAGAGGATGAATCGTGGCTGTGGCATCGTAGAATAGGTCACATCCACATGGCTCATTTAAATAAAATTTCTTCTAAAAACTTAGTAGTTGGTTTGCCAAAGCAAAATTTTTCCTTTTCTGAAAATTGTGATCCTTGTTCAAAATCAAAACTCACAAGGGCTACTTTTCCGTCTAAAAATCTTGTTTCAACTCAAAGGCCCTTGGAACTTTTACATATGGATCTTTTTGGACCGTGTCAAACAAAAAGCTTTGGTGGCAACTATTACTGTTTAGTTATTGTGGATGACTATTCTAGGTATACATGGACGCTTTTTATTACTCATAAAAATGATGCATTTCATGAATTTAAAAAACTAGCCAAGATTATTCAAAACCAATTGCATTTGAGCATTGCATCCATTAAAACTGATCATGGTGGAGAATTTGAAAATCATAGTTTTGAAAAGTTTTGCGAAAAACATGGAGTTAAGCATTATTTTTCCGCTCCAAGGACTCTAGAGCAAAATGGAGTTGTGGAGAGGAAAAATCGTTCATTAAAAGAGCTTTCTAGAACAATGCTTAATGACATGAATTTGCCTGCATATTTTTGGGCCGATGCAGTAAGTACAGCATGTTATGTTATGAACCGTGTTTTGATTAGGCCTATTTTAAAGAAAACCCCCTATGAGCTGTACAAGGGGAGAAAACCAAATATTTCCCATCTTCGAGTTTTTGGATGTAAATGTTATGTGCATAATAATGGTAGAGAAAATCTAGGAAGTTTTGAGGCTAGAGCTGATGAGGGTATATTCCTTGGATATTCTGCTTCGAGCAAAGCATATAGGATTTACAATAAATCTCGTAATACTATTGAAGAATCTATTCATGTATTATTTGAAGAATCCGATCCCAGAAGGTTGGGAAAGGTATCTGTTAATGACATTTCAGGTATTCTTGGAGATTTATTCATTGATGAGGATAAGGAGTCAAACGCCAAAGAAAAGGAGCATTCCGAAAGCAATGGAAAATCAGTCGAACCTGTTGAGGAGAAAAATCAAGAACAATCCATGGATCTCAACGCTGATTTGCCTAAGGAATGGAGAACATCGAGGCATCATCCTATAGATCAGATTATCAAGGATATCTCAAAAGGTGTAAGTACTCGCAACTCTATTAGCAATCTGTGTAACTTCTTTGCATTTGTTTCTCAAGTAGAGCCAAAGAATTATTCTGAGGCTATGTTTGATGAGCATTGGCTTTTTGCAATGCAAGAGGAATTAAACCAGTTCGAAAGAAATCAGGTGTGGGAACTTGTTCCTAGGCCTGAGTCTCATCCGATTATTGGAACTAAGTGGATTTATAAAAATAAACTTGATGAGGCTGATTTAATTGTTCGAAACAAATCTAGGTTAGTTGCACAAGGTTACAACCAGGAAGAGGGGATAGATTATGAGGAAACATTTGCCCCTGTTGCTCGGTTGGAAGCCATTAGACTACTATTAGCATTTGCATGTATTCTAGATTTTAAATTATATCAAATGGACGCAAAGAGTGCCTTTCTTAATGGTTTTATAAATGAAGAAGTTTATGTGTGTCAACCTCCTGGCTTTGAAAGTTATGAACACCCTGATTATGTTTATAAATTGAAAAAGGCTTTGTAGGTTTAAAACAAGCTCCTAGAGCGTGGTACGACCGTCTTAGCAAATTTTTGTTGGAAAATAACTTTAAAAGAGGGAAGGTTGATAACACACTTTTTATCAAAAAGAAAGGAAAGGACATTCTTTTAGTTCAGATTTATGTTGATGATATTATTTTCGGTGCTACTAATGAAATCCTTTGCAAGGAATTTTCTAGTATGATGCAGGAAGAGTTCGAAATGTTTATGATGGGCGAGCTGAACTTTTTCCTGGGATTACAAATAAAGCAAGCGAAGGACGGAATCTTCATTAGTCAAACCAAATACTGCAAAGAATTATTGAAAAGATTTGGCATGGATAAGGCCAAGGCAATAGCAACACCGATAAGCACATCATGTTACTTGGACAAAGATGAAGGAGGTAAATTCGTAGAAACTACAAAGTATCGAGGTATTATCGGATCACTTCTTTATTTAACGGAAAGTAGGCCGGATTTCATGTTTAGTGTATGTTTGTGTGCTCGGTTCCAGTCGAATCCAAAAGAAACGCACATGGTTGCTGCCAAGCGAATAATGAAATACTTGTCTGGCACAACTGATATGGGTTTATGGTACCCCAAAGGTTTGTCTTGTAATCTTGTTGGGTATTCCGATTCTGACTTTGCTGGTTGCAAAGTAGATAGAAAAAGCACTAGCGGCACTTGTCATCTTCTTGGCAATTAATTGGTATCATGGGCTAGTAAGAAACAGTCTAGTGTGGCCCTATCTACAGCTGAGGCTGAATATGTAGCCGCGGGTAGTTGTTGCGCCCAGATTTTATGGTTAAAACAGCAACTACTAGACTTTGGTGTAAGTCTAGATCACATTCCTATTAAATGTGATAATACCAGTGCTATTAGTATTACCAAAAACCCAATGCAACATTCTCGCACGAAGCATATAGAGATTCGACACCATTTTATTCGTGATCATATTCAGAAGGGTGATTGCATTATTGAGTATGTTGATACTTCGCGGCAGTTGGCTGATATCTTTACGAAACCGCTCCCAAAGGAAAATTTCTTTTTTATTCGTAGAGAAATTGGTTTAACTTCTGCCTCTCACCTCTTTTGAATATGTGAATCTTTTATCTCTCATGTTATTATTGATTCATCTTCTTAGTGTTTCAAGGGGAGATTGCACATATTTTTGATGATTACAAAAGGGGGAGAGAGATTCTGATATTTCATGGCTAATACATTCAGGGGGAGATACTCTGAAGGATGCTTTTTGTCTAAAATGATATATGTTATTTAAGCATTCATACAGGGGGAGAAGAATTAATCCATTATATTTCCTGTATTTAGTGATTCTAAGGAAGGTTTTATTATTATATATCTATTTTTTTGCTTGTGTAACACTTGTGATGCAGATAATAAAGAGCATATCAGAATGGTTGTTTGTCATCATCAAAAAGGGGGAGTGTTGGAAGTCAAGCTGGTTGGAAGGCATGCTTCAAACTCTCTATGGACTTCAAGTTTAATGCAAATATATGTTTTGTTGATAACAAGCCAACTCAAGTTCAAGCTCACAAGTGCAAGCGTCAAGATTGAAGACTCAAGCAAGCCTAAGAATAGAAACCTTCTCCTTAGATCAAATGTAAGGTAATGAAGTTTTTGTTTACTTAGAAGTTTCAAAGCCAACAAAGTTTTTATTTTTGAAGAGAAGAAGAAAAACGTATTTTCTGCATATAAAATGTTTTTCTGCATTTCATCGGAGTAAAAATAGTTGATGTTACAAAACTCTGCATATTTATATGATTGCAAAAGAGAGTAATCGATTATCTCTTGCAGTAATCGATTAACTCTGTTGCATCATAGAAAAATCAGAGAAGCTGTAATCGATTAACTGAATTTTGTTAATCAGTTACTTTCTTATGAAAGTAATCGATTACAACAGTCAAGTAATCGATTATAATTGTTGCATCATATATTTTTCAGAGGCTTAGTAATTGATTACAAGTCTTGTAGTAATCGATTATATGATGTTGCATCATATGCAAACCAGAGGCTTAATAATCGATTAACACCTCAGTGTAATCGATTATCATAAGTTTCATCATACAATGAACAGGAGTGATGTAATCGATTAACTATTCTTAGCCTAATCGATTACATGTTTTTCAAATGTATTTAAGAATTTCTATTTTTGTAGAAATAATCGATTATTCCTTAAAGTAATCGATTACTTCATGTTTTATTGAAAAACGTGTCAGAATCATTTTTATTATTTCCTGATTTGTTTTTATATAAAAGATTCTGATATATTTTATAAAATTCGAAAATGATTTTAATTTTGAATTATTTCCTTTTTGGTTTTAAGAATCAAATCTTTATTTTATTTCGAAAATCGTTTTGATTTTATTTTGATTTTAAAACTTAATTCAAATCTTTGTTTATTCCTTTTTGATTTTGTTTTATTAATTCAAAATCGTTTTTGATTCTAAAATGTTTTTCTTTTTAAATAAAGATCACTCCAACATTTCAAAAGAGTTGTTTTACGTTCAGACATTTTTCTCATTTCACGTTCTCTCTTCTTCTTCTTCTAAAAGTGTTCTGCTTTTCATTGTTCTAATATTTTGAAGAACAAACCTTGTTGGCTGTGTAAACTCTAAGACAAACTTCTTCTTCATTATCATAAGAGCTTATTGTAGAATCTGTGTTTTTGAGAACACGTGATACTTATTGTAATCACTCACATCAATCGTATTCAACCTTAGCGGTAGGGAGAGAATCCCATAGTTGAACGTTGAGGCGTTCGTAGGGCGTGTTAGAACTACAGTCGGTGGGTGAAATAACTAGGAGACACTAGGAGAACACCTAGAAGGGGGGGTTGAATAGGTGTTAGAGAAACCTTGAAAGATTTTTGAAAGAAACAAATCGAAACAATTAAAACAAAATGATTTTTACAAAAATGTACTGATTAATCTATTAACTTCAGTATTAATCGATTAATACCGAAGCTTACTTTCAAACTAATCGATTAAATAACTTTTTTTCTCAAAACTAAACCTTTCCTTTCAAACCTTTAAGCCACCTATTGATTTTAGGTTAAGTGAATACTCAAATTATGATATAATCATGACCTTGATAGAGATTCACTACCCTCTTAATGACTCTACCCAAACTCATAAAAATAAAAGACTTGAGAGGCTAAAGATATTACAATAACACAAACTAAGTCTTCATGAGCTTGCTCTCTCTTCATCAATGTTGAGTGTTGATTGTTTGTTGAACTTCTTCAAACTTTAAGCTTGATCAAAACCTTTGTCAACCTTTGTCATTATCAAAACCTTCTCACTGGATCTAACAATCTCCCCCTTTTTGAAAATGACAAACCATGTTTTGAAATTGTTTGAAGTTCTTTGAAGTTGTTGATACTTGAACCATTTTAGCACTTGGTGAGATTCTTGCTCCCCCTCAATAAATGCTTTTGACATTTGAAATTAAATTGAGATAAGCTTGATTCTCCAATAAACTTGATTCTCCAATAAGCTTGATTCTCCAATAAGCTTGATTCTCCCCCTATCTTCAACAACTTTGCTCAACCTATATAGAAACAAACAAAACAACCTCTTCTCCCCCTTTTGGCATTATCAAAAAGTAATATATACCAATTGAAATATAAAATTCTAAGCCAAAATAAGAGATAGTCAATGATCATTTCTTCACAACATTGATACCAAATGTATTTAATTAATCAAGTAATCAATGATATCAAATTAAAAACTAAAGATAACATTTCTTCAAAGTATAGATCTTTAATTTTCTTTGAAAAGAGATACCAATTGGAAAGAAATATAACAATGAAACATAATACCAATTGTAACTAGAAAGTCATCATATCACTTAACAAAGTAAGATATCAATTGTAAAGAAATATCACAATAATCACAATAGCATGATAAACAAATAAAGATCACATAATGATACCAATTGAGATTATAAAGAAGTAATACCAATTGTAAAAAACAGTACCAATTGTGAAAATCCAACAATATCAATTGTACCAATTTGTAGGACTTCGTTTGAGAATTGAAAAAGCAAATCAAAGAATAACACTTTTAAGCCTTTTGCTCTTCAATCACACCTACAAAACAATCATGCTTTGCCTTTTGGTATCCAAATGGTTTTGGATCCATTTTTGTTAGTTAAGGGACTCTCACCCTTCTTAACCCAAACAAAATTTCCTTTAGGTATACCATGCACTTTAATATAACACACATTTGAAGTATGTCCATGAGTGCCACAATAGAAACATGTTGGTGCATTTGAAAAATCAACTTTAGAAAAATCAACAACATTTCTATGAGACTTACTCTTAGCATTAGTATAACCCGAACCAAACTTGTTTGAATTTCATCTTTGAAAATTTAACAATGTGCGCAATTTAATATCACCATTTGTGAAACTTGCAAGCTTATTTTTCAAAATAGCATTTTCATCCTTAAGCAACTTGCAATTCTCACAATCAACCACAATATTCAATCTACTAGCACAATCACAAGAAGAACTAGCATATATGAGATCAAGAGTTTCATTTTGAAGATTAAGATCATCAACTTGTTTTTGAAGTTCTAAAATCTCTTGTTGATGTTTCAAAATGAGCTTCTTCCTTTCAATATTTTTCAAAGCTAGTTTCTTAAGATGTTCATGCATTTCTTCATAAGCATTATATAAAATTTCATATTTGGAAGAAATTTCGGATTTAGTTTCACTTACATCGCTTTCGTCGCTTTTTTCACTTGATTCATCATTTGAACTTTCCTCTTCATTTACTAGAGCTATCAAGTTGAGACAAGCGGCTTCTTCATCATCCGAAGAACTATTTGATGTGCTTTTCTTGTCTTCTTCATCGTCACTATTCCAAACTACGTATGCCCTTTTGTGTTTTGCATTTTTCTTCTCTTTCTCCTTCTTCTTGAGATACTTAGAACATGCATACTTGAGATGACCGGGCTTTCCACATTCATGGCAAACTACTCCTTCTTTTGTTGTCTTGGTCTTGTAGTGTGAGGGATCTTTCTCTTTACTTTTGTCTTTGTTCAACCTTCCTTTTCTCCTTAGAAGCTTGCTAAAATTTCTTAGTAGAAGTTTCATCTCCTCTTCATCAATGTCCGAATCGGAATCTTCATTATCATCATTATCGGAACTCTCTTTCTTTTGATATGACCTTTGAGCTTTAAGAGCGTTTCCTTTTCTTTCTTTGTTCTTGTCCGATTCTTCATGCAAATGCAAACGTTCAAGCTCCATTTCATGTTCTTGAAGCTTTCCGAAAAGTGTTGCTAAGTCCATGTTGTCCAAGTCCTTTGATTCAACAATTGCGGTAACCTTAGGTTGCCATTCCCTACTTAGACATCTTAAAACTTTGTTAACAAGTTCACAATTCAAGAAAGTTTTTCCAAGAGCAATGAGATGATTAACAATATGTGTAAAACGTTTTTGCATAATACATATAGATTCATTAGGCAACATACGAAACAATTCATATTCATGCATCAAATAATTTAATCTAGCACGCCTAACTTCACTAGTGCCTTCATGTGTGACTTGCAAGGTGTCCCACATTTCTTTGGCATTACGACATTGGGAGACTCTAAAGAACTCATCATAAGATAAAGCGGAGGTGATGATATTCTTTGCTTTTAAATCATATTGAATTTTCCTTTTATCATCATCGGTCCACTTATCTTTGGGGGTTAGTTTAGATACACCTTCTACTAGAGATGAGTGAATATGAGGACCATTCTCAATGGCTTCCCAAATGTTCATGTCTATGGCTTCTATAAAAATTATCATCCTAACTTTCCAATAAGCATAACCCTCTCCACCAAACATAGGAGGGCGGCTAATTTAAGCACCTTCACCACCAAAGGGATTCGTAGAACCCATTGTAGTTTCCTCAAGGATTTTTACGAAAAAGCTCTATGCTCGTGTCTTTCGACCGAGCTCTAATACCAATTGTTAGAACTACAATCGGTGGGTGAAATAACTAGGAGACACTAGGAGAACACCTAGAAGGGGGGTTGAATAGGTGTTAGCGAAACCTTGAAAGATTTTCGAAAGAAACAAATCGAAACAATTAAAACAAAATGATTTTTACAAAAATGTACTGATTAATCGATTAACTTCAGTATTAATCGATTAATGCCGAAGCTTACTTTCAAACTAATCGATTAAATAACTTGTTTTATCAAAACTAAACCTTTCATTTCAAACCTTTAAGCCACCTATTGATTTTAGGTTAAGTGAATACTCAAATTATGATATAATCATGACCTTGATAGAGATTCACTACCCTCTAAATGACTCTACCCAAACTCATAAAAATAAAAGACTTGAGAGGCTAAAGATATTACAATAAAACACAAACTAAGTCTTCATGAGCTTGCTCTCTCTTCATCAATGTTGAGTGTTGATTGTTTGTTGAACTTCTTCAAACTTTAAGCTTGATCAAAACCTTTGTCAACCTTTGTCATTATCAAAACCTTCTCACTGGATCTAACAGGGCGAGGAACCATGCTGTGTGATTGAGGCCCCTAGCGAACGGAGGTTCCTAGTAGTGTGTGGGGTGCTCTTGGTTGTAATAGGGTGCGGCTCTATTGCTTGGTTATAAGAACTCTCAGGCGGGTTGCTTGGGGACTGGACTAGGCCTTTCGACGGGAAGGCTGAACCAGTATAAAATTCTCCGGTGCAAGCTTTTCTATCCCTATCTCTTTTACTTTCCGCATATTTAATTTCTTACGTTTCCGTGCTACTCAATTATTATATTTCTATCATTTTCGCGATCCGTTTCATTCGTTTAATCTCTCCATCTCAAATCAATTTTTTTAATTTGGTACGAATTTTTCAATACATAATAAAACTCGATTCACCCCCCCTCTCAAGATTTTGAGGCCAAAACCAACAGCTCTACCGTTGACCTCGTTAACCTGAAAGGATACACCTTACCAGTGGTCCGAAGTGTGCGAACAGAGCTTCCAAGAGCTAAAGAAAAGGTTGACGAGTTCGCCCGTGTTGATTTTGCCCGATCCGACCAAAGCCTTTGATGTGTTTTGTGACGCTTCAAAACAGGGCCTCGGATGTGTATTGATGCAATAGGGAAAGGTGGTGGCTTATGCCTCTCGACAGCTTCGGCAACACGAACAGAATTACCCCACTCATGATCTCGAATTGGCAGCTATGGTGTTCGCCCTTAAGATTTGGAGACGCTACCTGTATGGCACGAAATTCGAGGTGTTCAGTGACCACAAGAGTCTCGGCTATCTGTTCGACCAGAAGGAACTGAACATGAGGCAGCGCAGATGGGTAGAATTTTTGAAAGACTACGATTTCAACTTACACTATCATCCCGGAAAAGCCAACGTGGTGGCCGACGCACTGAGCAGGAAGAGTCTTCATTTGAGCAACATGATGGTCCGAGAGATGCAGTTTATGCAAGAGTTTAGTGATCTTAACCTCGGCATACAGAAGAAGGAAAATAGTGTGGTGCTGTAAATGCTGCAAGTAACAAATGATTTTGTGGGATTTATCAAGGAAAGACAGGCTGCCGACCTAGAGCTCCAGAAACTACTAGAAAGAGTAGGAGACAAGGATGAACCTGACTTCACTAAAGGACCCGATGGTCTCGTATGATTTCGGGGCCGAGTTTGCATTCCTATTGACTTTGAAGTCCGAAGAGAGTTAATGGAAGAGGCTCATAAAACAAAGATGAGCCTTCACCCAGGAGCCACAAAGATGTACCAGGATCTGAAGAGGTTATTTTGGTGGCCGAAGTTGAAGACCGATGTGGCAGATTATGTGTCTCTGTGTTTGACATGCCAGAAAGCCAAGATCGAGCACCAGAAACCAGGGGGATTACTCAAATCTCTGGAGATTCCACAATGGAAGTGGGACAGCATTTCGATGGATTTTGTGTCAGGCTTACCAAGAACGAGATCAGGGCAGGAAGCCATTTGGGTTGTGGTGGACCAACTAACAAAGTGTGCCCATTTCCTGCCGATCAGCATGAAGTACATCCTAGAGAAGCTGACGCAACTGTACATAAAGGACATTGTTCGGCTTCATGGCTTTCCGAGCAGCATAGTGTCGGACCGTGATCCTCGTTTCTTATCCCGATTTTGGCAGAGTTTGCAACAAGCCATGAGTACAAAGTTGAGGTTTAGCACAACTTATCATCCTCAAACCGATGGACAATCCAAGCGCACCATTCAGACTCTTGAGGACTTGCTGAGGACATGTGTGCTCGAACAGTCAGAAAGTTGGGAAGCACTTCTGCCCTTGGTCGAATTTACCTACAACAACAGTTTCCATTCAAGTATCGGAATGGCTCCTTTCGAAGCATTGTATGGTCGGAAATGTCGAACGCCGTTATGCTGGTTCCAGATAGGAGAAAACTTGTTGATTGGTCCTGACATTGTTCATGAGACGACCGAGAAGATCCGAATGATACAAGGAAAGATGAAAGCAGCTCAGGATCGACAGAAGAGCTATGCCGACAAGAGAAGAAAACCCTTGAACTTCATTGAGGGAGATCATGTATTCTTGCAGGTGTCCCCTGTAACAGGTATCTGTCGAGCTATCAAATCAAAGAAGTTGACCCCTAGGTTTATCGGACCATACCAAATATCGGAGAAGATCGGACCAGTAGCTTACAGAATTGCTCTGCCTCTGCACTTGTCTAAACTTCATGATGTATTTCACGTCTCACAACTTAGGAGGTACATTCATGACCCCTCACATGTGATAGCAGTGGACGAGCTGCCGTTAAAAGACAACCTGACTTTCGAAGTTCTTCCAGTCCGAGTTGAGGACAAACAAGTCAGACGGCTCAGAGGGAAGGAAATCTCTCTGGTCAAGGTCGTCTGGAATCGGAATGATATGGAGGAAGCTACTTGGGAACTCGAGGAGAAGATGAAGCAGACATATCCGCAACTGTTTAATGCCGACTAAATTTCGAGGACGAAATTCCTGTAAGTGGGAGAGGAATGTAACATCCTAAAAATTAATATTAAATATAATAACCCTAGATGTGTGTATATATATATATATATTATATAATGATTTATTTAGGAATAGGATTAAGACGTAGAGGTTGTCCAAGGGTCGTAGGGTGATAGGGAGCATAGGCCGACCTAGCATGTAAGCGTTAGACTTCGGACCGACCCCGGCCGAGCTGAATGGGGTCAAATGCGGAACCTGTTGTCAAGCTCGGATTAGCCGACCTCTGCGCACCTCACATGATTATCCGAGAAGGAAGCTCAGACTACTACTGTCCCTCTATACCGAGCCGACGTATCCTAACTCCTCTGTGACAGCTCATGTTGAGCTGTTGGCCCATTGGGTTTCTCACAATCCGTACTATGTACTATCATTCACTTTATGTCACTATCATTGCTTTATGTCCCTGTCAAGTCACTGTTCATGGCTTCCTCTAGAAGCCAATGAATCCTGTCCACATATTCTAGCTTCTCATAGAAGCCTCCAATGAGAACCACACAAATGTTTCCCCTAAATGAATAAAAGAAAATCCAAATACACATCACACAACACTTTGCCTTCTCATTCTCTCTTTCCCCTTCGTCTCTCTCTCATTTTCTTCTCTGAAGTTCCAGCATCAACTCCACCCATATTTTCTCTCTTCTCACTCACGAGCATCTCTTCTTCTCCTCCACCAAGCTTTACCGGTTGGAGACCCTCCTTCCTTCTCTTCTTCTTCCCGTTTCGGACGCCTACCTGGGCCGTTGTGGTGTGGTGGTGGCAGCAAAGAGGAAAGGATCCAAGAGGTGTGAAGCTCACAAGGTCAAGCATCAAGGGAAGCCATTCTCAAACTCTCAACTTTTATCTCCTCCCGGTTTGAGGTAAGGAGTGAGTGTTACCTCTACTTGAGTTTGGGTTTCTAGGGTGTTCATAAAGGGTACTAAGAGTGGGTGTTAGATTAGGGAATGGATATAGGTTAATGTTAGAAAGGAAATGGTAAAAAGGGTAAAGGAAACGGATGAATGAACTAGAAACAAGAATTTTAGGTGAAGAGGGAACATTATTCTCGATTATATGCTCATACTTACATGCTGGACTGGTTAAATGCTTTATTCATATTGTTGTTGTGGTAATAGTGTTTATGATGCTTTGATATTTGTTCTTTATATCTGTGGCCGAGCTAAGAGAGGTTGAGAATGGGTATGAGAAAATGGTAAATATGGAAAGTAGGAGAGATAGAGTAATAAGTCATATAATGGGAAAGGTTAATGGAAAAAGGGAATGGTGAACGGGGTGAGCCGAGAGAGGCCGAGCTAATGAAATGGTTAAAAAGGTAAGAGGAATTAAAGAGAAATGGTTGTGTGATCCGGTCATAGCAGACGCGTACTGGGTGCGTGCATTGATCGCGTCAGACGCATACTGGGTATGCGCAGCTGTAAGACGGGTACTAGGTACTCGCAGTTATGATTCACACAAGGTTCCGAGCACGGAATCGGTGGGATGTGTTCCTGGTCATAGCAGACGCGTATTGGGTGCGTGCATTGATCGCGTAAGACACCGAGATGCGCCGCTGTAAGACGAGTACTGGGTGCTCGCAGTTATGGACACTCCTTACTCCATAGAATGATCGGCGGTAGTGCTCCTGGTCATAGAAGACGCGTACTGGGTGCGTGCATTGATCGCGTCAGACGCATACTGGGTATGCGCAGCTGTGAGACGGGTACTGGGTACTCGCAGTTATGATTCACACGAGGTTCCGAGCACGGAATCGGTGGGATGTGTTCCTGGTCATAGCAGACGCGTACTGGGTGCGTGCATTGATCGCGTAAGACGCCGAGATGCGCCGCTGTAAGACGAGTACTGGGTGCTCGCAGTTATGGACACTCCTTACTCCATAGAATGATCGGCGGTAGTGCTCCTGGTCATAGAAGACGCGTACTGGGTACGTGCATTGATCGGGTCAGACGCATACTGGGTATGTACAGCTGTAAGACGGGTACTGGGTACTCGCAGTTATGGACACTCCGATATCCGACCTTAAATGGTGTAAGACATGCACTGGGTGTATGCATCCGAGAAGAGTAAAAGATTATATAGCTATGTAAAAGTGGAATAATGAGTAATGAATCCGAGATAGAGATGGTTTGCCGAGGAAAGAGTAGTGGCCGAGAAACCGAGTGTAGGAAGTAAGAAGAGTATAAGGGGAATTAGTCGGATGATCCGAGGTATAACTAATAGGTAATAGATAAACTGGTTAATGATGTGAGCCGAGCTAAATGAGATTGTATGCATGTAAGCTGAGCTAAATGAGATTGTATGCATGTAAGCCGAGCTAAATGAGATTGTATAATGTGAACCGAGCTAAATGAGATTGTATAATGTGAACCGAGCTAAATGAGATTGTATGATGTGAGCCGAGCTAAATGATGATGTATGCATGTGATATATGGTTTGATTACTTGTTATTTATATGCTAATTGACTACTTGTGTTTGGCTTGGTAGTTCGGTATGTCATGTTAGAAACTGCTTATTTAAGTTTTGTGTAATGCTCACCTCCTTACCATTTTTCAGGTACTGAGCCCGAGCAGACGTAGTCCCCGGCCGAGCAGGTTCACTCTCCCTCACAGGGAGAGCAAGTTATTTAGAGTCGGAGAACTAGTTGGGTCTCGGCCAGTTGGGCCGAGCTAAAACACTCTTTTGTATTTTTGGCTTCGGATTTCCTAGATGGGCCTCGACCAGTTGGCCGAGCTAAACTTTTACTATCTTGTATTTTTGAATATGAACTTGGTGTATCTATTGCTGAACCTGTTATGCTTTGTTCGAATTAAAGTCTTCCGCTTTATAACTCTGATGTTTTTGTGTTAATGAAGGTAATATCACTTTGGCAATTATTATATTTGTTTTAAAAGAAATTTTAAATCCTAATTTTCAGGTTTAAGGGTAATTATTATATAGGGTGTTACATGTTGCTATGTTGTTGATGTTGGGATATTCTGACTATGTTGTTTTACTTTTGTGGGTGCATGGCTGATTGAAATGAGTGGCCACCATTCGTGACTTCCTTAGGAAGTCAAAAACGAGTGGTCCACACGCCTTTATTTTTTTTCCAACTCCGACACTTTTCGCTCGGACGAGCATTTTTTCGCTGAAGCGAGTTTTCCTCAATCATTTTGGGTTTGGCACGAATCGGTTTTCGCTCGAGCCAGCCGATATTCGCTGGAGCGAACCGGGTTTTCGCTGGAGCGAGCTGGTCTTCGCTGGAGTGAAAACTACTTAGGGAATCAGGGGTTAAATTACACTACGTCGCTTGAGCGAGCTTATTCTCGCTTGAGCGAAAGCCCAAAAGTCTGCACTTTTCAACTTTAAACTTCAATAACTTCTTTTCTACCCGTTGGATCGTGCTCAAACTTTGAGACAATTTAAAACATACATCCTACTTCATATCCAACGGTGGACTTCTTGATTTGAGCTATGGAACCTACATCTAAAATTCCCTGAAGCTCTAAGAGCCTAAAACCCAAATACCCTCTAATTACTATTTTTAGCTTAAATTTTCCCATTTCTTCACCCAAGGCTCATTCTAATAACTAATTACACTTGGAAATGAAATTTTGGATGTTACAAAGATCATGTCATATGACTTCCTCCACCCTACAACCTATATTCTAGCTTAAATTTTCGTTTATTTTTCATGCATTTTAGTTACTTAATCACTAAGAAGATTTGACTACAAAAATTTGCCTTCCTTAGTATATATATGTATAGGCCGAATTATACATATAAAAAGGGAAATACAATTTTCCTTGTAATTGCTTTAATAAAACCTCATAGTATAAAATCAAGAAATCATGCATCATACAAGCATCAATATTCACTCATCACATCATACATATTTCATGGTAAATCTAGACTATAAAATGATTTTCTCTTTTATAAGAGAATACATCTTCATATTAATGAATAAAATAATTAACTGTACAAATTGGCTATGGATATAGGTTTCATTTTATTTCCTAAAATCATATTTTAGTCTATAGAAGGGATTTCCAAAAGGAAAAGTTTATTGGAGGTCTCTAGCTATTTCTAACAATTAATACTTTCAAAATTCGTATTTTACAGACCTGAAAATAATTTTTTGTAAATCAACCCAGAAAATTATAAAATTTACATTTCTAAATTATACATTTCAATACGATCGTTTTCATATAAAGATCATTATTTTCGGAGTTACGGTTAAAAAGTTATGAATTTTCAAAGTTTAATATATATATATATATATATATATATATTTAAAACCAATAAAACAATTCTTTATTCAATAAGATAGCTATTCTAAAATTCATTCTTCATAAAAGCACCTTTTAACATATTTTGATCAACACATAAGTCTTTACTTAACCGTATTTATTATTATTTTTAACAAAACCTTAAAATATAAAATCAAGAAAACCAAATTAAAATCATACTTTAGACAAATTACTCTTGAAGTACCACTTTGTCAATCAAACATTTATTAATTTTATTTTAAAATGCTTGTATCTACAAAAATATATTGCTAAGATAAAATTTTATTATTAAAATATACGAGGATTTTGACGGGTGTTACATAAACATGTCGGCTATGCCCCACACAAAGTACTGAAAAGAAAGCTAGAATATGTCAATGAAAATGGCTAAACCAATGGTATAGCATCTAGCATCTTGTTGTCTCTAGCAACATTTTTCCTTTTCACTTCTATGATTGTAACAATTGCCATTGAGATGCAAGAGAGTATTGGTCCAACTCCTATGCGCTCCAAGGGCGTGATTCCATTGGGAAAACCAATGATTTTTCTGAGAAGTGGCACACAAAATATGATCATACAAATGGATGATAATGATTAGGAAGACAACAGGGATGATTGGGAGTGATGCATGTGGTATGTTGAAATTCCTGGTGATTTTGCTGTCCACAGGGAAGCCTTGTTGGATCGAGAAGGTTTGGAGTTGTGGTAGGCAAAGGGTCATTATAATTGAGCTGCAGAATATTGGGAACATCTCTAGAATGATCTTGCCACATTCAACTTGTGTAACTCTGCAAAGTTTCCATGGGTTTGGAACCTTTGCCCTCTAATAATGCACATCAAAGTTTCTTTTAATAGTTATCTAGTCTAAGAACCTACGTAAAAGGAAATTTAATTTAGAACCATATTTGATGGAAATATTTGGAATTGAATTAATATCTAGTAGCCTTTTGATTTATAATGATCAAATTTTATAACTATTACTCGAAACATGCATCAATTTTATTAGTTAAGCTATGGTCAAGTGACATCTCTATATTGGTGACAACTTCTATGAGTGTGCTTGCTTTCAAACATTATCTTTCCATTTTCAGAAGCATTCTCACAAACACATTATGTGCTTGATTTCAAACATTATCTCTAACCAATTAAACACATTGGGAGGAGGTGCTGGTGATTGGTGGATCAAGGTGGCTGGGTAGTGGTGGCTCCTAGGTCATGGGTCATGGGTAAAGGAGGTTGCTATGGTTGCTGGTGGTTGCAACTGGGTTTGCGGGCTGTGTAGTTCAGTGGTGGGGTGAGCGGTGGTGGATTGGCCCTCTGGCGATGAGGTGTGCGGTGGTGGATTGGCTGTGTGGTGGTGGGGTGTGCAGCCGCAGGGCGAGAGTAAGAGAGTATAAGGTTTGCGACGGGTGATGAGGGAGAAAGGTGACTAGGGCTTGGGGTTCTGAAATTTTTTTTTAATTTTAAAATGAAAATTATTAAAATATCTTTGTTTCTTAAACTAAGTTTACGGTATGTATGAGATATTTTTGTTGACTAAAATCTAGTACTATACTAAAGTGTACCAACTTGTGTTGTATGCATTTTTTTAAAAAACTAATGTACGAGTACATTAATATATATTATTAATAAAATACTAAATGTGTATATAATAATAATAATAATAAATTAAAAAATGCAAATTCAAATAGATAAGACGCAAACAAGCTAGAGACTTAAACAAGAAGTAAGGAAAAATAAGGAATAATAAAGTGATCATAGAAAATCTTAAGAAACCAAGCCCAACAAAAAAAGTCAACCATAAAATAAATTACAAAACTGCAAAAAAACTGTACCGAAACATATTTCGAATCGTATCTAGTTGTATCCTCCAATTTATTTTTTAAAAAATTTTGTTTATGCGATACATACCATATACATTCCCAAATCGTATTCATACGTACCAGTATGCATGCGCTTAAAAAACTGGAATACCCATATCTTAGAAGTACAAATTAAAGAAATACTTTTTTTTGGTGAACTAAAGAAATACTTTATGTATATTAGAAAATTTCAATTAATTTATTGAAAATCAAAATAATGGTTAGTATATTTTATGAGGGATAATTTTTTTTAACAAGACATATGAATACGGACGCATGGAGTATCGCATTTGGGCTTTGGGCTTTGCTTGCTTTTGTTGTCACTCTCACGCTTTCTCTCTCTCCCCTAAAACTCTCTTTCAAGCATGTGGGTTCCATGCTTTTGCCTCCCCAAGAAAATGTAATAAAACATCAATAATCTGCTCCTCCAAAGAGTTTTGATCTCTGAGCCTGACTGACTTCTCTTTTTATTTTATTTTATTTTTTTTGAGATGTGGTTCTGAGCTTCAGAATACACCCCACTGCAGCAGAGTATGTCTTGTGTAGTTCTCTTCTTCATGTCAGCATATCTATTTGCTATGCAAATAAAGTCAATCCAGCTTCCATTGTTTTCCTACTTCTAGGGTTGAAAAGATTGGAACTTTACAAGCTCATGTAGATTTTGAGCATTTTTTCTAATCACGGTTAAAAAAGAATTATGGAATCTGGAGGTAGGTTCCTCCCACTTGATGAATTTAGATTGGACCCCAAATGGCTGATTGATCCCAAGAATCTTTATGTTGGTCCAAGGATTGGAGAGGGAGCTCATGCTAAAGTCTATGAGGGAAAGTAAGTTTGCATCTTTATATTTTTTTTTAAAAAAAAAATTTCCCATTTGATTTGCATATAGTTAAAGATTCTATCTTTACTTATTTTCCATTTGTGTATTTGATATATGATGTTTTGGTAGAGATTTGTGATTCATAATTCACTATTCTTATGAGTGAATTAATATATGTGCAATATTTTGCTTATAGCTTAGGCTACATGCTTTGAAAGTTTGGTAGAACTTCAGCTTCATTTCTTGATTTAAAGAAGGGTCAACGTGCTGCTACAGTAGTGCTGGACATGAATTTGACATACCTGATCTGAGTTTATTGATTGTTTTTGAATTATGTCCTTCCTTTACTTAATTCACTTTTGTTTTGTTTGTTTAAGATATAAAAACCAGGCTGTTGCTATTAAAATTGTACATAAAGGAGATGCTCCAGAAGACATTGCCAAGAGAGAAGGCCGCTTTGCAAGGGAGGTGGCTATGTTGTCCAGGGTGCAACATAAGAACTTGGTGAAGGTGGGAATTTGGTTTAGGCTCTCCCTGATTCCTATTCATTATGTCTGTTTTGTTCTATCTTAAAATTGTAGGAGATTTAAGGAAAAAGATTTGCAATTCATGTATAAAAGTTTCAAATTTTCAATTGTGCCGATACCCTCCCGAAAAACATGGGCATCGTTCTATTAACATTGTGTCTGACACAGACAAGTGTCTGATGCATGGACCTGTCACCAACATGATGTGTCAATGATGCACTGTTACTGTATACTATGGAGCACTACTTCAAAATATTGGCCATGCCTTGTGTCATATTTATTCCATTGTAGATAGTATATTACTGAAGCAAAGGTCAGTATGTCACATATAGGACTACTTGTTTTATGCCAAATTGCCAAAGCTGACAGTAAGTATTGCTACTTTTTTTTACCAGTTTATCGGTGCGTGCAAGGAGCCTGTAATGGTGATAGTCACTGAGCTCTTGTTGGGAGGAACTTTGCGTAAGTATTTGCTTAATATGCGGCCTAAATGCTTGGACACACATGTTGCCGTTGGTTTTGCCCTTGATATTGCCCGTGCTATGGAGTGTCTGCATTCACACGGGATCATCCATCGTGATCTTAAACCTGGTAATAAATGAATCCTTTTCAAGTCAAATCAAGTAACTGTAGGCTTGTATGCATTCTATTTTACATTATGTTGCTTTCCTGTGGAAAATCATGAGTTCTATAGCGGTGATATTCTTTATGGCAAGGCTTCTATATTTCTAGTATTTGCTTGCCCAGATGTGTTTTTCCATTTTATTCTTTTTGTTATGTCTATTTTTCTTTCTTTATTTGCTTTTTGGTTTTAAAAAAAAATTATTTTCTTCTTTAATTATAGTTAAATTTACTTATTAACCTCATTAGCATAATTTGAGGGCAAACGAACTATGGTTTTACCCATTCATTGGATTTAGATGCCAGTATGCCACTATCTGCCTGTGATATGTTTTGTCAGAAGAAAACCTCAGTCAGATAACTGATTTATAATATTTTTTACAAACAGTTTTAAGGGTGCAAAATTATATTCACTATTACAGTGTAGAATCTAAATCTTCAAGGAATATACTGAAATGGGTTTTCTCTCATGTGATTGTTTCATCTTACAGAACAATCAAAGAAACGGATTCAGTATCTTTACTGAGACTTCAGACATCAAATGAAGTTTAAATTGTTTCAATAGTGCAATATATCGTTATGACTGTTAGGTTACATTCTCTTCTGTCCTTGTCATAGATGTCATATCTGTTTGTAGACACTATTGTTATTCCAACTCTGTTATATCTGTCGTGTGGAGTTCATGTTTTCATAAAAATTATACTTCCATAAACAGGCTTTTAGTGGTTCTTCCCTTAGTATCATGTTCCCTTTTTTCCAGTTGGTATTATTGGTTAATAATTGAAAATTTATCCAAGTGCACCGCTAACATGACTACTTCATTTATTGATGGACTTCTTTAAAGGGGGTCGAACTAATGGACAGTTTCCGTATGCATTATTGACCTTTGTAAAAAGTTATATATAGCACTGTTTGCATAGCTTTCCGCAAACACTTTTTTGTTGTCATGGCTATACAAATGACTAATTTAATTCATGTTCTGCCGTTAGTTCGGTACCGGAGCTTCTTTTTCTCAAATGTATAACTTGCCAAACCCTAAACATATCCATAATAAATGCAGATAACTTGCTATTGACTGAAGACCAGAAAACAGTCAAGCTAGCAGATTTTGGCTTAGCAAGAGAAGAGTCATTAACTGAGATGATGACCGCTGAAACAGGAACTTACCGCTGGATGGCTCCAGAGGTAAGTTGATAAATAGCTGTGCTCTGTCAGTCTTCTAATATTTATGTTTACTGATCGCGGTGACAAAATTGCAGTTGTATAGCACTGTCACCCTGAGACAGGGTGAAAAGAAACATTACAGCCATAAAGTTGATGCTTATAGCTATGCAATTGTGTTGTGGGAGCTTTTACACAACAAAGTTCCTTTTGAAGGCATGTCAAACCTTCAGGCAGCGTACGCTGCAGCCTTTAAGGTAAACAGATCATGCCTATCACCTACATGATGTCATCTAAGGGAATTCATTTTTGACGTCCCGTTTACTTTGTTGACCCCCCTTTGCACATACGTTGGGGGATCAGTGTATGTGCATTTTTTTGTTCAGTTCGCTGACCCCCAGCGTTTGTGTAAAAAAATGCACATACGCTGACCCCAGCGTACGTGTATAGGGGGATCCACAAGGAATTAGGGGGTCAAAAAATGAAAACCCATCATCTAATATTGTTTCTCATGTACTACTGTCTTATAATGCTACTTATGGTTGATAACTTTTTAAGTGTTTTTCTTTTGGTTTTAGAATGTAAGACCAAGTGCAGAGAATCTTCCAGAGGAAATGGCTGTAATTCTAACTTCATGCTGGCAAGAGGATGCTAATGCCAGACCCAACTTCACGCAGATTATCCAAATGCTTCTAAATTATCTTTACACCATTTCACCTCCTGAACCTATGGTTCCTTCAAGAATATTCACTACCGAGAACACCGTCTTGCCGCCAGAGTCCCCTGGCACAAGGTCCTTGATGGCAAAACGTGATGACACAGGGGAAACACCCAGAGCAAAGGACGAAATTAAACCTAATGGTTTTTTTAGCTGTTTCAGTCAGTGTTATTAACACCTGAAAAAGCCTCTAGTTTCAAAAGGGTTGAAAAGAATGTTAGATAGAATCTAGTCAAAAGAAATCTTTTTCGCTGACATAGTAAATGTTCAGATTAATTACCTGTTGTAACCAAAAAAAATTAATTATGTTTTCGGTCCCTCAACTTTAGGGTCCTTTTGTCACATGTCCTTGGTTTTTTTTCAATGTCCTTAGCTCCTCAAAGTTACTTTTGTATTTTTCATATATCCTTATTATCTATTTCTGTCAAATTTTGTTCACATGTCACCAAAATCTTAGTCAAACACAAGAGATTAGCGATGTCATGCCATATAAACGAAAATCTTTTTAAATTAGGAAAAATAAAAAAGTTAATATTTTAATATTTTTAATTTAAAAAAATATGTTGGAGGTTGCCTTCATTTACGTTGTTAACCTTGAACGTTTAACTAGGATTTTGGTGTGATCTAGCAGCAAAATTTGGTCAAAATTGATAAGTAGAGTATATGATAAATCTGAAATAACTTCTACAAATCAAACGTTCAAAAAAATAAGGACTTGGGATAAAACGATCTTAAAATTTAAGGACCGGATACATAATTGAGAAAAACAAATTACCTATACACTTCTAGTAAAATTTAGATCCTTTCCTTATTTTTTTTTACATGCCTTATTATTCGTCTAACATAGATGTATGCGTATGCGTAGGATCTCTGTCTAGTCAAATAGATTAATATCCAGCATGGTCAGGATTTACACCTAGAGTTTCAAATTCTAAAATATTAGATTGTACCTTAATGTCATGGTTAGCAAGTCAGGATTCAAACTTTAGCAACTGTACTTTTTCCCGTTAAAAAACAAAAAATGATTTATATACTTGTAAAATTTGTATACAAATCAACTTATATATATATATATATATATATATATATGTGATACTTGTTAACCAATCATTATTCTAAAAATAATTATTTGCTTATCAAAAAAATCTTAGATGTAATGAAATCGGTTCAATGATAACCCATGACCCCATGGGGTTATAAGCATTATAAGGAGCCAAGTTAAAACAGTGGCCAGAAAAGAAACTAAGAGAGAAATTCAATCAAAAGGGTTTCTTAAGCAACTTTGTCACATGAACATGTATACATCTATTAATAATTTCTAGCAGCTGAAAAAAGCGATCGAGAAAATAGTCCGTGTGTTTGATGATTGCTGCTCCAGTAGATGAGATAGAAGGAAGCCAGAGTTTTTGAACCTTCTTCTCAAGTGGATCTCAGTCGCATCTGTCAATAAACTGTCACTTTGGTCCTGAATTTACACAGTATTTTCACTTTAGTTCCTGAAATTAGCAAAAATGTTTTACAAAGTCAGGGACCTAAGAGCATTATTGTTAATTTCAGGGATTAAAGTGAAAGTGCTGTGTAAATTCAGGGACCAAAGTGACAATTTACTCATTTGTGAATCCAATATGCATTAGTCCTTCCGTTACTAAACTTAGCACCACTAAAAAATTATTATTTGGTTATATTTAAAAGTTAATTTTTTCAAATTTTAATGACATTAATTATTTTTTTCATAAAAAAAATATAATTTTGAAAAGAGAAAATAGATGGTGTACCGACAGTGTAAATTTTTTTTACACCAATAGTACATCATCCATCATTAATGTGTTTATCGTCGTTGAATTTCAAATAAAAGTAATACAAATGAATTGTGAATGATGGTATAAAAAACGTTACACTGTCCGTGCACACCCATTAATCTCGAGAAATATATTAAATATTATCAATTTCAATATTACTGACAATATTAACTAATTTCTTTAATTCCCGTAAAACTCTTTATTAAGAACTTGTACTCCCTCCATCCCTAAATATAAGACCTCTTTGAGAGATTTCACGTCCATTAAGAAAGTGGAATAATTTAGTTTTTTTTTTAGAAGTAGTAATCTTTATTCCAACAAAGCAAAAAAAAAAAATAGCACAATACAAGACCTAAAAATTCAAGTCTCAACACCTACTATGTAGGGTTTGAGACTGAACCTAGGTCAAAAAACCAAAACCAAAACCAAAAAAATAAGAAATTAAATTGCCTGTAGTAATCTATCTACTACCTGTGGAAACCAACAATCGGTGGGTGAAACAACTAGGAAACACTAAGAGAACACCTAGAAGGGGGGGTTGAATAGGTGTTAGATAAACCTTGAAAGATTTTCACAAGAAACAAATCAAAACGATTAAAACAAATGATTTTCTTGAAATTCTTTAGCCTTAATCGATTAATGACATGAACTAATCGATTAATGCCTCTGTACATTGAAAAATCACTTTTCAATCAAATACGAAAATCAATCAATTCACAAGTATAACCAGAGATTCAGCGGAAACAATTAACACCTATATTCTTATTGATTAACCTAGGTTAAGAAAATGATTTTCCCCAAATCAATTTTGCACAATTAAGATTTAATTCAATCAATTATGAAAAATCACTTTTTCTAGGTTTTCAACCAAGAACACAATTAAAGACTTGAATTGTAAAGAGTAGAGAGTTCAGAGATACGACACAGTGATTTATCCTGGTTCACTTTCATCCACTTGAAAGCTACTCCAGTCCCCTCTTCAACCAAGAGAGATTCTTCACTATGAGGAATTAGAGTTTCTCAAATTACAAGTAAATGCCTCACAAGACTCCCTTCTTGCTAGCCTACAAGAGATACCACACCCTTGCCTTGTAACCCTATTGATATCTAATCTAACCTCTTTTCTTGCTTGTCGATACCCCACAACAAGACTTCCAATGCTTGCTTTACTACAAGACTTCCAATTGCTTGTTAACACAACAAGGCTTCCAAGTGCTTGATGAAATGCCACACCAAGGCTTCCAATATAACTTTGCTTGATTCACAACCAAGATTTCCAATTGTTGTAGATAGCTTGCCTCTTGCAAAGATTACAACTCAAATGAAAACAAAATAACAATCCTATGAATCTCTTTCAAAAGCTATGAAAATATCAACATGAGAGATTCAAGGTTCTTGATCAAAGAATGTAAAAGTTAAAGCTTTGATCTTGAGAAAGTGAGAGAGAATAGAGTGGCTTTGATTCTTGTAAAATGTGTATGAAAATGATTCTAGATGATCACAAAGGTTAGGAATAGGTTTATATAGAATACCCAAAAGTTAGGAATGGTTAGAAATGCTTTTGAGAAGTGAAAAACTCATTTAAAAACAGTTACAGCTCGTGTTACTCGAGTAACAAGGTTACTACTCGAGTAACAAATGTAAAACTTGTTCACTACTCGAGTATTTAAGTTTCTACTCGAGTATTTACGCAAGGCTGAATAATTCTACTCCAGTAATCAGCCCCTTAATCGAGTAATTGCGCAAGACACAAAAATTCTACTCGAGTAATCAAGTGGCTAATCGAGTAGTCAGTTCAAAAAACACTTAAAAACTTGTTTTCTCAAAATCTAAACCTTTTCTTTCAAACCTTTAAGCCACCTATTGATTTTAGGCAAAGTGAATACTCAAAATATGATATAATCATGCAATCAAAAGAGATTCACTACCCTCTAATGACTCTACCCAAACTCATAAACTAAAAGACTTGTGAGGCAAAAGATAAAACAATAAAACATAAACTACCAAACTAAGTCTTCATGAGTTGGCTCTCTCTTTATCACTTGATGTTTGTTGTTGCTTGTTGAGCTTGAACTTGATCAACACATTTAAGCTTGTTCAAAAACTTGTGGCATTTATCAAAACATTCTTCATGGATATTACAATCGCCCCCTTTTTGAAAATGACAAACATGTTTTGAAATTATGAAGTTCATTGAAATTGTTGATACTTTAACCATTTGATCACTTGGTGAGACTCTTGCTCCCCCTCAATAAATGCTTTTGACATTTGAAATCCAATTGAGTTAAGCTTGATTCTCCCCCTATCTTCAACAACTTTGCTCAACATACATAAAAACAACAAAACAACCTTTCTCCAAACATACCATTTCATTTCTCCAAAAAAAAAAAATAGTCAAAACTTAATATTTCTCCCCTTTTTCAAATCCTTCAAATCTCCCCTTTTTCAAAACATCATATTTCTCCCCCTTTGGCATTATCAAAAAGAAATATATACCAATTGAAATATAAGATCTAAGCCAAAATAGAGAGATTAATGAGATATAACAACCAAAACATGATAATCATCTAATGATCACTCAATGATACCAATTATAACAATTGTATACCAATTGTAATACTAATTGTAAAACAATTGTAAGAATTTGATACCAATAGTATTTTCTCAATAGTATAAACAATATCACATTATAAGAAATAATACCAATTGAGAGAACTATGAGCAATATCCAACAATATCAAATTGAATATACCAAATGTATAATATCAAATATTACCAATTTGTAGGATCTTCTCCTTAATACCAATTTGAAGAAGCAAATGAATGAATAACATATGAAAGTCCTTTTGCTCTTCAATCATACCTACAAAAACAATCATGCTTTGCTTTTTGGTATCCAAATGGTTTTGGATCCATTTTTGTTAGTGTAGGGACTCTCACCCTTTTTCACCCAAACAAAATCTTCTTTAGGTATACCATGCACTTTAATATAACACACATTTGAAGTATGTCCATGAGTGCCACAATAGAAACATGTTGGTGCATTTGAAAAATCAACCTTTGAAAAATCAACAACATTTCTATGAGATTTACTCTTAGCATTAGTATAACCCAAACCAAACTTGTTTGAATTTTCTCTTTGAAAATTTAACAATGTGCGCAATCTAATATCACCATTTGTGAAACTTGCAAGCTTATTTTTCAAAATAGCATTTTCATCTTTAAGCAACTTGCAATCCTCACAATCAACCACATTATTCAATCTACTAGCACAATCACAAGAAGAACTAGCATAAATAAGATCAAGAGTTTCATTTTGAAGATTAAGCTCATCAACTTGTTTTTGAAGTTCTAAAATCTCTTGTTGATGTTTCAAAATGAGCTTCTTCCTTTCAATATTTTTCGAAGCTAGTTTCTTGAGATGTTCATGCATTTCTTCATAAGCATTATATAGAATTTCATATTTGGAAGAAATTTCGGATTTAGTTTCACTTACATCGCTTTCGTAGCTTTGTTCACTTGATTCATCATTTGAACTTTCTTCTTCATTTACTAGAGCTATCAAGTTGAGACAAGCGGCATCTTCATCATCCGAAGAACTATTTAATGTGCTTTTCTTGTCTTTTTCATCATCACTATTCCAAACTATGTATGCCCTTTTAGTTTTCTTTTCTTTCTCCTTCTTCTTAAGATACTTAGAGCATGAGTACTTGAGATGACCGGGCTTTCCACATTCATGGCAAACTATACCTTCTTTTGAAGTCTTTGTCTTGTAGTGTGGGGAATTCTTCTCTTTACTTTTGTCCTTGTTCAACCTTCCTTTTCTCGTTAGAATCTTATTGAACTTTCTTAGTAGAAGCTTCATCTCCTCTTCATCAATGTCCGAATCGGAATCTTCATTATCATCATCATCGGAACTCTCTTCCTTTTTATATGACCTTTGAGCTTTGAGAGCAATTCCTTTTCTTTCTTTGTTTTTGTCCGATTCTTCATGCAAATGCAAACGTTCAAGCTCCACTTCATGTTCTTGTAGCTTTCCGAAAAGTGTTGCTAAGTCCATGGTGTCCAAGTCCTTTGATTCAACAATTGCGGTAACCTTAGGTTGCCATTCCCTACTTAGACATCTTAAAACTTTGTTAACAAGTTCACAATTCACGAAAGTTTTACCAAGAGCAATGAGATGATTAACAATATGAGTAAAACGTTTTTGCATAAAACATATAGATTCATTAGGCAACATACGAAACAATTCATATTCATGCATCAAAGAATTTAATCTAGCACGCCTAACTTCACTAGTGCCTTCATGTGTGACTTGCAAGGTGTCCCACATTTCTTTGGCATCAGGACATTGGGAGACTCTAAAGAACTCATCATAAGATAGAGCGGAGGTGATGATATTCTTTGCTTTTAAATCATATTGAATTTTCCTTTTATCATCATCGGTCCACTTATCTTTGGGAGTAAGTGTAAGCACACCTTCTACATCTTTTGAGGGAATATAAGGACCATTTTCAATGGCTTCCCAAATGTTCACATCTATAGCTTCTATAAAGATTCTCATCCTAATTTTCCAATAACCATAACCCTCTCCACCAAACATAGGAGGGCAGTTTATTGAAGCACCTTCACCACCAAAAGGATTCGTAGAACCCATTGTAGTTTCTCAAGGATCTTAACGAAAAAGCTCTCTGCTCGTGTCTTTCGACCGAGCTCTGATACCAATTGTGGAAACCAAAAATCGGTGGGTGAAACAACTAGGAAACACTAGGAGAACACCTAGAAGGGGGGGTTGAATAGGTGTTAGATAAACCTTGAAAGATTTTCGCAAGAAACAAATCAAAACGATTAAAACAAATGATTTTCTTGAAATTCTTTAGCCTTAATCGATTAATGACATGAACTAATCGATTAATGCCTCTGTACATTGAAAAATCACTTTTCAATCAAATACGAAAATCAATCAATTCACAAGTATAACCAGAGATTCAGCGGAAACAATTAACACCTATATTCTTATTGATTAACCTAGGTTAAGAAAATGATTTTCCCCAAATCAATTTTGCACAATTAAGATTCAATTCAATCAATTATGAAAAATCACTTTTTCTAGGTTTTCAACCAAGAACACAATTAAAGACTTGAATTGTAAAGAGTAGAGAGTTCAGAGATACGACACAGTGATTTATCCTGGTTCACTTTCATCCACTTGAAAGCTACTCCAGTCCCCTCTTCAACCAAGAGAGATTCTTCACTATGAGGAATTAGAGTTTCTCAAATTACAAGTAAATGCCTCAAGAGACTCCCTTCTTGGTAGCCTACAAGAGATACCACACCCTTGCCTTGTAACCCTATTGATATCTAATCTAACCTCTTTTCTTGCTTGCCGATACCCCACAACAAGACTTCCAATTGTTTGTTAACACAACAAGGCTTCCAAGTGCTTGATGAAATGCCACACCAAGGCTTCCAATATAACTTTGCTTGATTCACAACCAAGACTTCAAATTGTTGTAGATAGCTTGCCTCTTGCAAAGATTACAACTCAAATGAAAACAAAATAACAATCCTATGAATCTCTTTCAAAAGCTATAAAAATATCAACATGAGAGATTCAAGGTTCTTGATCAAAGAATGTAAAAGTTAAAGCTTTGATCTTGAGAAAGTGAGAGAGAATAGAGTGGCTTTGATTCTTGTAAAATGTGTAGGAAAATGATTCTAGATGATCACAAAGGTTAGGAATAGGTTTATATAGAATACCCAAAAGTTAAGAATGGTTAGAAATGCTTTTGAGAAGTGAAAAACTCATTTAAAAACAGTCACAGCTTGTGTTACTCGAGTAACAAGGTTACTACTCGGGTAACAAATGTAAAACTTGTTCACTACTCGAGTATTTAAGTTTCTACTCGAGTATTTACGCAAGGCTGAATAATTCTACTCGAGTAATCAGCCCCTTAATCGAGTAATTGCGCAAGACACAAAAATTCTACTTGATTAATCAAGTGGCTAATCGAGTAGTCAGTTCAAAAAATACTTAAAAACTTGTTTTCTCAAAATCTAAACCTTTTCTTTCAAACCTTTAAGCCACCTATTGATTTTAGGCAAAGTGAATACTCAAAATATGATATAATCATGCAATCAAAAGAGATTCACTACCCTCTAATGACTCTACCCAAACTCATAAACTAAAAGACTTGTGAGGCAAAAGATAAAACAATAAAACATAAACTACCAAACTAAGTCTTCATGAGTTGGCTCTCTCTTTATCACTTGATGTTTGTTGTTGCTTGTTGAGCTTGAACTTGATCAACACATTTAAGCTTGTTCAAAACCTTGTGGCATTTATCAAAACATTCTTCATGGATCTTACACTACCACCTTATTAGCCCACCTAACAAAATCAGGACAACATAAAGAAATCCTAAGAGCTAATTCTTTTCTAAGAAGAACAAAAATCTGATCCGAGCGCTTTTCAATCTGGTTAAACTGATGCCTATTCCTTTCAAGCCATATGTGATAAACACAAGGAGCCATTGCAGCATAAATGAATCTTCTTTTGGTTTTGTCACGGAACCCATACTGTAGCCATCTACACCAATTATCAAACTTGTAGTACCAATGATCAAGGCTGATCCAGCTGCAAACGACCTCTAACAATTCACGGCTCCAGGAGCATTCAAAGAACAAATGATTACGTGTCTCAATTGCATTATCACATAAGCCACAAGATGGCTGAATCTGCATAAACATGGACAGGGAGTCTTTAGTCTTCAATCTTTCCCACATTGCTAACCACACAATGAAACAGTGGCGAGGAACCGAGAGGCTATTCCACACCATCTTGTGCATCTCAAAGGATTCTTGGTAACCAAGTAAAAGGGTGTACCCTTCCTTAATTGTGTACAATCTGTCAGGTACACCTTTCCAATGCCCATTATGATAGCCATGCTTCAGTTTGTCCCTAGCCTTCAAGAGTTGTTTCCAATGCCAACTTGATGATGTTGTTGCTTGGCAATTCCAGAAATCAGACTGCTCCATTTAAGATAGAGCTAATCCATCTTAACCAAAGATAATCTTTCTTCAAATCCAAGCTTCAAACCTGTTTGCCTACAGCTGCAGTGTTCCAGAGAATCGCGTTTTGGAAACCAAGCCCACCATGACTCTTCTTGCTGCATAGCTTGGACCATGCCATAGAAGCCTTTGGTTTCCCTGCCTAGTTCAAACCCCATAAAAAATCTCTACATTTCTTCTCCACCTGTTTGATCACTCCCTTCGGAATAATAAACACCTGAGCCCAATGAGTGTGCAAAGTTAGGAGTACTGAATTAATAAGTTGTATTCTGGCTTGATAAGATAGATTTCATGAAGACCAAGAAACCAATCTTCTTGAAATTTTGTCAACAAGAGTTTGACAAGTGTTGGAATTCCACTTCCTGGCAGAAAGAGGAAGGCCTAGGTAGGTAAAAGGAAAAGTCCCCTTCACAAACCCTGTTATATCTTGAAGTTGCCGCTGAATTTCCTAATTTATGCCTGCCACAAAAATCCTCGATTTATTCTGATTAGCATATAATCCAGAACTGATAGAGAACTGCTTTAAAGCATTGTTCAGTATCTGCACACTGTCTGCATTCCCTTTACAAAAGACCATTAAATCATTTGCAAAAGCTAGGCTAATCAAACCTGTCTCCTTGCAATAGGGATGATACCTGAAACTGCTGTGTGAAGCTGCAGATTTCAATTTTCTTGACAGCATCTCCATAGCAAGAACAAAAATCAAAGGTGATACTGGATCACCTTGCCTAACCCCTCTTGAGCTATTGAATCTTTCCAATTTCTGGCCATTGAGAATTAAATTGAAGGATGCAGTAGTAATACACTGCATTATCCAGACAGTGAATTTTGCAGGGAATCTCAAATCATGCAGCATATTCTGGATGAAAGACCAACTAAGCATGTCATAAGCTTTCCTTATATCCATCTTCATAAGACATCTAGGTGATATATTTTTCCTTCCATAGAATCTCAACAGTTCCTGGCTTATCAAGATGTTATGGATAATGCTCCTACCACTCACAAATGCTGCTTGATTTTCACTGATGAGATCAGGCAACACTTCCTGTAATCTATTACAAAGAATTTTAGAGATACATTTATAAATAGAATTACATAAAGCAATTAGTCTAAAATCACTAGCAGTATTAGGACAATCATTCTTAGGGATAAGAACAATATTTGTGCAATTGACTTCCCTGAGCATTCTACCATAATTGAAGAATTCCTGAATAGCTGCTATGCAATCAGATTTGATGACAGGCCAGGTTTGCTTGAAAAAACCAGCCCCATACCCATCAGGGCCAGGGGATTTGTCACTGTGCATGGACATAATGTTCTGATAAATCTCCTCTTCTGTGATAGGTCTTATCAATCTGATTTGCTGGATGGTACTAAGCACTTTACCTTGATTAATGTCATACTCCTCCATACACCAATCAGTGGAGCCCCCATTTAACAGACTTTTATAATGGTGGTGAAGGACAACACCAATTTCTTTCTGGTCTGAAAAAACATGCCCATGCTCATCTGAAATCGAAAGAATCCTATTTATGTATCTTCTCTGCCTGATAGCTGCATGGAAAGCTTTTGTGTTCTGATCTCCTTCTTTAATCCAGAATTCTTTTGCTTTTTGCCTGAGAAAGCTAGTGGTTGCATCAGAAACTGTCAGATAATCTTGATTAGCCTCTTTCTCAATCTTCTGAAGATGCACATTAAGGGGGTCTGCAGCAAGATTGGCTTGGGCTCTAAGCAAATTTTCTCTGTAAACCTCCTCTTTTCTGTCAATATCATGGTACTTTGCCTTGTTAAGGTTCCTAAGAGGACCTTGCAACTTCTTCAATTTTCTCATGAGCACAAACATTGCACTGCCAGAATAATCATGCTCCCAAACTTCTTTAACAATCTTAAGGAAATCTGGATCACAGCCAAGCATATTAAAAAATTTGAAATCTGATCTGTTCATAGACATACTTGTTTTCCAATCCACAACTGCAGGTGAGTGATCAAATACTATAGGTTGCAAGAAACTGGTTTCTGCTTCAGGCCACTTGTTCATCCAAACATCATTTACAAGGGCTCTATCAAGTTTGCAAAGGATTCTTTCACAATCATCTTGCTTATTTGACCAGGTATACAGGCATCCTCTATAATGCATATCAGATAGCTGACAACTGTGGACACAGTTTCTGAAGCCCTGCAACATACTGATATCAACAGCTTGACCACCAATTTTCTCAGTTGGATTAAGGAATGAATTGAAATCGCCAATAACAAGCCAAGGTAAATTCTGATTTAAGCCTGAATGCATCAAGAAATCCCAAAGAAAAGACCTGCTTGCTTCATCATTAGCACCATAAATAAAACTGACCACAAATTCCACAGGCTTATGATTATGCTTTACAAGACAATGCACATATTGACAACTGCTAGTAAGGATTGATAAAGAGAACATGTCCTTCTTCCATAAGATCCATATTCTACCAAGATCATGATGTTCTAAATTGATATAAGATCCCCAGCTATGATCAAATTTATTCTTCATATTATCATAGGAATTAGCTCTTAATTTATTTTCAAGGACAACAACAATACCCAGATTATAATAAAAAATCAACCTTTTTAATTCTTTTAGCTTTCGAGGGTGGTTGATCCCGCAAATGTTCCAGGCTGCAAGACTATCCATTACCTGGATAAGGTTTCACAACCCCTCCTTTCTGCTTTTCATATCTAAGCTGAGCCTTGCTTCTTGTTCTAACTGGAGTCCACTGCTCATCTTGACTTAGATCAACCTCACCGCTTGCACCAGGGTCTTTGTTACTACTAGCATTAATACCATTATGATCAGTATTGCCCCTTAGAGAAACTGTCTCACCATTCTCACTAACTGAGATACCTTCTTTTCTAATTCCTTCTCTTGCCTGATCTTGTTTTTGTTGCTGAACCTGATTAATTTCCTGCACATTCTGAGTCAAGTCTTTGATGAGCTCCTTGGCTGCTGTTATATTTTCTTCGGGGATTGTACCATTCTCCAGATTTTGCTTCAGTTTTAGTCTATCATCTAATTCCTCAATCTCTTCTCTGCTAGGTTTTTTCTTTTCAACCCAAACCTTTTTAGATTGCTTTCTGCACTGTTTGCTATCATGACCATACAATGAACATGTAGCACAAAGAACAGGTTTCCACTCGTAAACCACTGCCTGATTTATGACATTGCTCTTGTCATCCTCGAAATAAACCTCTTCTGGCAGAATTGTTGGATTAACTTCCACTAACACACGAGCAAAGTTGATTATATTCTTCTCTTTTGTGACTTGATCAACCATTATGGGAGTACCTACCAGACTGGCAATTTTGCTAAGAGCCGCAGCCCCCCAAAACTTCAGGTTCAGGTTAGGAAATTGGATCCACACAGGCACGGTGTCAAGGAAACTTTTCTTCATAGGCCTGCCTGTCCAAGGAGCAAGGATAATTGGTTTTTTTATCAAAATGAAACACTCCTATTTCAAGAACTGTATTCCTGGCTTCTACTGAATTAAATCAAACAATAACTGTGCCATCATTGTTCATCAAAATCTTGTCAATTCAATATTGCCCCCAAGCCTTTTTAAGGAAACCTTTTATTACTGTATAAGGAGGACGTGCCCCTAACACATAGCAAACCAGTGCTTGCTGCCAATATTTTTCTTCAGCTTCAATTTTGCCTAAAGCAACACCTTCTTTTAATTCAGCTTGATAGAATCTCAACTTTTCGCCTGCGTTTCTAAGCTTTTAGATATCAAAAGAATCCCAAACCGAAGGCTGCTTGGCTGATTTCTCAAACGCAGTAGGATTGGGACTAGAACTAGTTCCAGCTTCAAGATTCACGTGAATCCTCTCCTCGTTATTCGATTCCTCATTAGGACTACTAACATTATCAAAAGGTGCCTTGCACGAATTAATTCTAGTCCATGCACCAACGATTCCAATTGCTTAGGCGTCAAGTTATCTTTCGCTGCTAGGTCTTCATCATCAAGCTTAGAAAGATCAAACGGTAAAGGAGGATTATCTTCTTTACCAATAACAGGCTGTTCGTTTGAGTGTGGAGAAGGGGACTTTGGTGGCTTTCCCCTCTTCTTGGCCATGGTGGCCACTACAGAGGCCAAAGGAAACCCTAGGTATCCTTGGACACCAAGAGAGAGAAGAGAGAAAAGTCAAAACAGTCAAACCCTCCTTTCTCTCGTTCTTCTTTTTTTTTTTTATCTTTTTTAATAATTTAGTTAATTGTATTGGAAATGTGAACTTTTGATATGTATTTTCAAAATTATCCATATTAATATTATTGGGAATGTAAAAAGTGTTAAATAAATAGGGGTGTTTGTGGAATAAAGTAATTAATGCTCATTGAAAATTGATAAAGGGTCTTATAAATAGAGACAAAATAAAAGTGTGAAAAATGTCTTATATTTAGGGACGAAGAGAGTATTAAGCAACGGATGTAGTATCTTGCTACCAATTGTGCTGTGGAATATAAACTATACATCCTTTAAATAAAAACGACATTCATCGTAGACACTGCTTTACCAAACTCATTACAGGAATATGACCCCTATTGGAAATGATGTAAACAGTTTCTATTCCTAACAATAATTTTCCTATTATACACCTTTGATATTAACTTTATGGCATTGTGGCAGTCAGTACAAACTCTAAGGTTTTATGATATTCTAATGGTAGCCCCTGGTTGAGTTTGAATAAGGCCATATGCAATAGCCAACTTTTCCCTATGGTGAGACACAGAAACTATGTTATCTTTCTCTTCTGCATCAATTCTTGCATCTGCAACGTTTGGCTCATATCCATCATACTTAATTCTTCTGAACATCTCTTCATATATCTCTTTTGAGTGAGAATGTTTGTCACCCTCCATTAGACCACGTACTACAATGACTTCCTAAATGCCTATTTATAAGAGTGGTGGAGGAAACTTCCACAAGTTTCCATCTAGATAATTCTACATGTTTCATTTTCACTCATAGTAGCCATAGTGTTAGAAACTTCTACCTTAACTTAGATGTTCTACATCTTTCTAGTTGGTGCTTATTTGCTGCTATTACAAGATTTTACTAAAATTGTCTAGAAGCTACTATAAATTAGTTGACTCTAATTGTTGCACCTTGTGGAATTATCTAGAAATTTGCAGCATATTCCAACACTCTTCCTTGATGCAAATTTCGTCAACTCGTCTTGCAAAATTTCTCCTCCTCCAGCATTCCAGTTGATGTTATTGTAGAACTCCAAATAAGAACTTCTACCTTGTCAATAGCTTCACCATGATTTTTTTGGGTGGTCACAAGTTTCCTTGTCAACTTGATTAGAGGACTTATGACAGAGACTCTTGCTTTCTTTTATAATTGTAAGTCTCCTTGTTAATCTTTAGATAGAGACTCTTCCAATTTTTCATGACTTGTACTCAAGCAGAGCCTCAGAGGTATCAGGTCTTCCATTTTGGCAATCGCCTGAACTTGTGCTCCGTTTTTGAGCTTGAGTCTCAGAGGCCACATATCTAGAAAATTGGAACAAACATACATAGCTAATAGTTGAGTTGAGTCTGCAATGACTCTAGAAATTTTTTTAGTAGTTTAGCATTGGTAAAAGGTATTTTGTTTGAAGTAGTTGAGTATTGTGTCTAAACCATGAGCATGGAACAATAGTGACTACGTCCAGTGGATGACCGAACGAAGCTCTGACACCACTGTTGGGTTTTAGTGGAAGATAGAAATGATAGTTGAATAGATGGATATGGGAGGAGATAGATTAGCAGATGGAATATAACATACATTAGATTTAATAATAGTTGAAGAAGTAATTTGGTGGATTGGAGGGTGATACATAGTATTTTTAGTTGGTCACCCTCCATTAGACCACACACTACAATGGCTTCCTAAATGCTTATTTATAAGAGTGTTGGAGGAAACTTCCACATGTTTCCATCTACATCATTCTACATGTTTCATTTTCACTCATAGTAGTCATAGTGCTAGAAACTTCTACCTTAACTTAGATGTTCTACATGTTTCTAATTGGTGCTTATTTGTTGCTATTACAAGATTTTACTACAATTGTCTAGAAACTACTACAAATTAGTTTACTCTAATTGTTTCACCTCGTGAAATTATCTAGAAATTTGAAGCATATTACGACGTCAATAGTCCCCTTCCAATTCAATCATGGTACAACCATGCGACTTCTTAATCCACATCTCTCTCAATTGAGATCTTACCCTCAGAGCATCCTCACTTCTCCCCACCAAGGCATATATATTATATAGCAATATGTACTCTCCACTGAACAGGCCTCAACTGTGTTATGCATCTAAACGATTCTTCACCAACTATACCATTTTTATGTTCCCTACAAGAAACCAAGAGTGTCCTCCAAACAACAACATTTGGCTCAATAGGCATGTTCTTGATAAACTTAAAAAGGTTCATCAATCAAACCAGCTAGGCCAAGAATATCAACCATACAACCATAATGCTCTATCCTTTGTCTGATCTCGAAATCTTTGCTCATACTGAGGAAAATCTCTCAACCTTCCTTAACCAGACATACATGGCTACAAGCTGAAAGCACACCAATGAAAGTCACTTCATTCGGTTCAACATTTGCTTCCTTCATAAAATGAAACAACTCCAGTGGTCTCCTCCACTCACCATTATACTAGCAAGACCCTGAATTATAACAGTCCAGGAGAACACATTCTTCACTGGAATCTTCTCAAAAACCTCAACTGCACTCTCTAAAGCCCACATTTTGCATAGAAGTCTATCAGTCCACTCCCAAGAGTAATTGTGAGATTCAGTTTCTTTCTTTCTCTATAGAAATGAACCCATTTTTATCTATATATATGAACCAACTTTTGTCATTAAAATGGGTCCCACACGTTACCCGCGCCAATGTTGCATTATTACGGTACGATATCGAATACAAGCATAGTACCGGATATGGGGTATGGCACTCTCTAAAAAGTAGGATACTGTAATATAAATTCAAATTTTATAAATAAATAAATATAAATAATGTGAAAATAAATGATTTTGGCATTGAAAGAGTATAGGGATATCATAAAATTGGAGGTTGATGCTCAAAATAAGTTAAGATATAAGAATGAAAGATCGATTATGACATTAAGATATAAATTCTAAGGCAAAAATAACATTATTGGTATGATTCACACCTAAAATATACCTTAACATACCAATTACAAATATTCATGAATAAAGTACGTGCACCGATACCCAAGGTGTACCCGGTACGGATACGTTACCAATTTAGGAGTACTCATGTTTCAGAGCCCCGTGCTCTTAATATTTTACATTAAATAAAAATAAAAACCAACTAATTATATTTTTTCTCTATCATTTCTTCATTTATAGCATTAGAATATGGCTTAAATACTTTTTTTTCTCCTTTATCTTATTTTTAGGTTTCAATTTGATCATTTATCTTTAAAAAGAGTCAATTTAGTCCTTCATGTTTCTAACGTTTGTTAATTTCATCCTTCCGTTTTTATGATGTTAAATTTTCATCGAAATATACTGATTTTTTCATAAGTTTCTTCTTCTAGTCACTTTAATTTTCATTTCCTCGCCAAAATCTGTATTTTCCAACGTATTTGACACTTTGATCGGTAAACTTCCAATATCATTCCACTTTTTTAGGGTGAAATTTCACTCTTAGTTTTGTCTTTTTTGTTTCAAAATTGCAAATTATGACGATAAAATGTAAATTCTAGTGATCGAAAAAAGAATTTCAAGCAAAATCAGTATATTCCGGTGAAAATCTAACATTGTTATGACGAAATGATGAAATTAATAAATGTTAGAAACATAGAGGACTTAATTGGTTTTTTTCAAAGATAAAGGATTAAATTAAAACCTAAAAATAAGTTAAAGGATTAAAAAAATATTTAAAACTTAAAATATTTCCCTTTCGAAACTATGAATTGTCCCTATTTAAAGAGAATCCCCAAATTAGGACAAAAACTCATTTTCCCGATCCACACCGATGAATGATCATCTCTATTTAAGGAGGGACAGAAAGAAAGAGCCAGTGGAGATGCTCTTATATACCAGAGACTAAAATAGAGATTATATCATGAGGCCAAAATAAAATAAGATAAAATGTTGTCTGGGCTTGAGATAAAATAAGATAGAACAAGAGCTTCTAATATGTTCTCTATGATTTAATTTATAGTGACTAGAATCGTATAAGCTTTAATATGTATATTCTATTTCATTTGTTCTGATAATTCCTAGAGTTTGAACACTCTCACTTTTATAGATTGTTGCTTGGGAAGTTCTAGCATGCCCATTAAGTTTTTATGCTCATTGACTTGGCAGAAGCGAAAGTACTATGGTGCACGAAGTTAAAATTGAGGGTGGGATCCTGGCCATTGATGGGTCTAAAACAATGGTGCCTGCGTACTGGTTACCTCCTGAAGTACTTCTCGCAGAGTGTGTTGGCGTTTTTTATTTTTTATTTGCACTTTTTGCAATTTATTCCTTTCGTAATTATACTATTTCTGTCCTTAAATATAAGTCACTTTTATCTTATTTACACAAATTTAAAAAAGTAATCATTACTCTCAAATTTATTAAAAAATGTATTGTCATTCCATTTAAAATTTTATTACTTTATTCATTTCTCTTACTTTTGTAATTATTATCCTATCACCCCAGAAAAATACAAAATTTTTTTGGTAAAAATACTTAGGAGTGAAAAAACCGTTATAGCAATTTGATAACATAATAAGTTTGTTGTGCTTTCGTTTCTTAATTAGGACGAAAGTTGTTTATTGAAAGGACTTGTAGAATAAAGAATCGAGGGAGTAAAAATAGAAATAGCATGTACGAAAATTGTGAAGTGTGACTTATTGACTATAGTTTAATTTTGATTATTAATTGTGAGTTAGCAGGTAAATTTTTTTTTGGGAGATCATTAGAAACAATTGTATAATCTGTTATGTGACGTGTTAGTTAATCTTAGATATAATTGATTGTAGTCCATCGGATGCTATATTTGAATCTCATAAAAGGTTATTGTACATTTACCATGCAAATTAAGGTGAAGAAATGAGAACTATCCGAAAATGATAAAGAAGAAGTATCGTTCATTTACCATGAAATTGATAATTTGAAGGTGTTAGGATTATAATATTGAGTAATGGAATAGTAAGTTGTCAAATGGATATAAGCAGTTGATCGAACATAATAAGTAGTTGGTGGAACAAGTGCGTTTGAATGGGTGTCGGTGGACGAGTTAGGGGTTAATTAATCGGTTCACTTCTTACTTTGTTTAGGAGTAGTTTATCGGACATAGTAACTAGTTGCTCGAACAAGTGAGTTTGAATTGGTTTAGGTGAACGAGTTGAGGGTTAGTTCCTTGGTTCAACACTTACGTTCTTTAGGTCGAGGGTGAACGAGCGGAGAGTTAGATCGTTCGGTTGACATGTTATGTTCATGAGGTTGAGGGGAAGGAGTAGTCGGTAGGTAGTTTGTTCGGCTCAGGTGTGATCCTGATGAGGTTGAGCGAAACCCATTGTCGCCAGTTAGTTATTTAGTCGTAGATGAACGTGTCGGTTGCGGGGGTGTATTAGTAAAACTATCAAATATTATAAATTGAATAGAAGATAAATATTTGATAGGTAAATTATGATTAATTAATAATGTTATTGTGTAAAAATGTAGTAATAATATTTTATAAATTTAGCTCTTAGGATCAATAGTTGTTATGATTCTTTTAGGGATTGGCATAATAATCATTTGGTACAAAGGATTTGTAATGAGATATAATTTTTTGGCTTCATAATTTTCTTGAACCCTTCATAGAAGGTGGCAGGCAATTATGAGGTTGGGCTACTTTTGTCAATCGTGAATCCTTCCTAGAAGGTGGCATGATGCAAAAGTGGTAATAAGATTTTCCTTTTACCAAAAAAAAAAATAAGTATAAGTATTAAGGAAGAGAAGTGGTAATATTTATAAGTGATATATTAATTTATTAAAATGGTGTAATAAATTGTACACAATTTAAGCGGTGAAAGTAAATAATTTAAAATTTTGTAAATATTAGGCATGAAAGAAATAATTATAAAAATTTAAAATTTAAAATTGTTAAGATAGTGAATCTGACTAAATGGTTATTTAATTAGTTTTAAAATAAGTAAAATGATTATTAATATTGAATTAAAATTAATACCGAATTTCTAATTTAAAACTCTTGGTATTAAAAAAATAAATTAATGTTAATAAAAAAAACTCGTGGTAGCAAATAAAAAATAATAATTAATACTTTATTTAAATTAATTAAGGACAAGATAAAGAAAATTACTAATTTTTAGGTTTCATTGCAGGTGTGAGAGGAAAGAAATCTTGTCCGTTGATAACAAGTGATCCAATGGTGAGAAACTGTGATCCGCATGAAAGAAGGGAATCCCATCTCCCATCGTCGATGGATAGTAATCCTACGGCTAAGGTCTGTTGGATCCGTGTGAGCTTAACCCCGATTATGTTTTGTTGCTATGAGGATTTTTCGTGTAATGATCTCTGTAACACCCCGAGTATTCATTAAAAATTAACAAATAATAATCCATAAAAAGTATGGTACTTAAAAATATCCTTTTACAAAACAAGTTTACAAATAGTGTAGGGCATCCCGTTACATTATAAGTAGCACAATTTAGAGTTTCCTTCTTTCAATTCTTCAGCTGCGACACTCTGATCTTCAAGATCCTTGCCCAAGTACGTAAAATGATAACCACTAAGGGTGAGACCTTTTCAAAACACAGTGAATTAGAGGATAATTGTAACATCCCGAATTTTAATTCTAACAATAATTAGAATTATAGTAAGATTTGGAAGAAAGGATTTTCATAGAAGGGATTTAAAATGATGGATTAGGAGTGCTTTGAGTGTCATATAGGAGTCAAGGAGCATTGGCATCGAAAAACAAATTTAAAGAAGACCAAACGAGTGTTAAAAATCGAGTTTTCGGTGTTATAAACACCCGACATTAGGAAATTAAAAATAAAAGATTTAAGAATCAAAACACAATTCCCACCATTGGATATGAAGGTATAATTTTTAGGAAGTCACTCGTCAAATTTGAGCAAGATCCGACGGTGAACGAAGAAGTTATCTCGAATTGAAGCAGGAAGAAAATAGGAGGAAAATAGGAAAATGAATAAATGGGGTACTGGGCAAAACACTCGAGTCTTTTGGAAAAGACTCGAGTGTTCTGGTCAGTTGGAAAATGGGGATCTCAGGCACTACTCGAGTCTTTTGGAAAAGACTGGAGTGTTTTTAAAGAAAACACTCGAGTGTTTTTGAAAACACTCGAGTGTTTTGTGCAGACAGCCTTAAAACGCGTTTTGGCCTTCTTCCTCACTCACTCCTCCTTTTCTTTCTCTCTCTTAGGGCACGAATTCTTCCCCTTTCTCTCTCTATATTCCTTCTCATTTCTCCACTCTAATCCATAATAAATCACTATAAATCAATCTTCATCACATACAAACATCATCTCCTCCATCAATCCCTCTCCACTCTCCCTCTCTCACACGAATTTCCCTCTCTCTCTCCTCTTGATCTTCAAGTTTCTCAACCATGGAGGAACCACCAAGACCATACTACTAGCATAACCTCATCTACTTCCTTCTCACTCCAAGTAAGTGCCAAGCCCTTGATTTCAACTCTCTCTCTCTAGAGCTCATACGAATTTCTCTCTCATCCCTTCCATGGTTATACGAATTTTGTGTCATGAGTTTGACAAATTTATGACTCATTTGCGCTCTATTGTTTCATGGAGGTCAAGAATCTCTCTCTTTCCACTCAATCCTTGGAGCTCTTGATTAAGGAACTTAGGAGCTAGGGCTTGGAAGATTTTTCTCCATTTCTATTGGTTTAAGGTAAGGGAGTGGATATAGTGAGCTTTGCCTTGTTCTAGGGAGTAGGTTCTAGTTAGTATATAATGCTTGTTAGGGTTATGTGTTAGGGGAGAAAATTAGATTATAAATCCCTAGGTTATTGAATATGGAATTCTAATTGATTAAATATGCATGATGGTTGGATGTTAAGGCTAGGAAAAGGAAAACCCAATAATATAAGAATGAATTATTTGATAAATGAAATTTGGTTAGTGATTATAATGAAGAACAAGAGAATTTGGCTAAAATGATAATTGATGGATGTTGCAAGTATGTGTGGGTAATATGGAGTAAATTGATATAGGAAGGAAAATGGAATGAAAACGATTATATGTGATGAATGTGCGTAATTGTATCTAATTGCTAAATGAGTTTAAATGATAAGTATTATTAATTGTGAACAAAGGTCATGGCTTATGAATAGAACTTGTGAATATGGGAAATGGAAGTATAATGATTATGTTTAATAAAAGGTAAAAGATGATTTTAATATGTGGTGTTAAAGCGAAAATGTGAGAAGGTGAAATATGTAAATTAAAATGAAGTGTAATATAAATGTTGGACCATGAATGAGAATGCTATTTGGTATGATTGTGACAACTGAGAAAGGAAATGAATAAGGTAATTACATGAATGATTAGATGTTGAATGTGTGTTGTTGAATTTACATGTGATATAATTGTTGATGTGAGAATATGAAAGTATGTTTTGGCCTCTGATGTGAGGTAATGAATATGGAAATGTGATTAAATGCGTTGGCCTCTGATTTGAGGTGACGAGTAATGGAAAGTGATGAATATGCTGACCTCTGATATGAGGGGCACAATATGAATGGTAAAATGTGTTGACCTCTGACTTGAGGGACACGATATGAATTGGAATGAATGGGTGTTGACCTCTGACCCGAGGGACACTGGATTAAATAATGGGTTGGGTGTTGACCTCTGACCTGAGGGACACCGAATAAAATATGTATTGGAGTGTTGACCTCTGACCTGAGGGACACAAAATGGATTATAATGAATGGGTGTTGACCTCTGACCTGAGGGACACATAATTTAAAAAGGGAATAAAATTGGATAAGGTAAAGGTAATGGAAACGTGATGTATGTAGGCCTTCGATTTGGTGGAGACATACATCGTGGTTGGTGTATGTATGTAGGCCTTCGATTTGGTGGAGACATACATACACCGTAAATAAAAGGAAATGAATAAAGGAAACAGGGAATAAAATTGGACAAGGTATGGTAATGGGAACGCAATGTATGTAGGCCTTCGATTTGGTGGAGACATACATCGTGATTGGTGTATGTATGTAGGCCTTCGATTTGGGTGGAGACATACATACACCGTAAAAATAAGGGAAAGGTAAGGGTTTAAAAAGGGAATTATTTGGAAACGGGGAAAATAAATACAGGGGAACAGATGGTGAAATGAATAATGAGAATGGAAATGTGGAATAAATATTGTAATGAGTATGGTGTGCAATATGTGAATATATGCTTAATTGCTAAATGTGTTTGACCTAGTGAGTTGTTATGTCTAGTTAGAAACTGCTTTCTATTTCTTGTGCAATGCTCACTCCCTTACAGTTTCAGGTTCGGAGATTTAGTTGGCGCAGCCCCCGGCCGAGCAGGAGTACTTTCCCTTACAGGGAGAGTAGGGTGTTAGGGGTTTAGTGTATAGTATGGACCTAAGCCTCTGATATTATTTTGATGTAAATTTTATATGCATAATTCGAATGAGGCTTAGGATGTTTTGTTTTGCTAAAGCTATAACTTTTGGTTTTAATGCTTAAAATTTGTATTTCCGCTAATACTCTGATTTATTTTTGCATACTGATATCATTGAAGCCTGTGGGGCCTTGATTTGATTTAGAAATATAATCTGAAGCCCTGCTGGCTATCAGTTGTTTATTTGAAATTGTTTATCACAGGTCAAATTTTGGATTAGTCCGAAAAACAAACAAAACTCCGTCCGTTTGACGGTTGATTTTAATATAATTAAAAAGAAATTTTTAAGTCCGTATTTTATTAAAGGGGAATTAAGGGTAAAAATCCTAGGGTGTTACATTTATGGTATCAGAGCAGTTTTTCCTCGGCCCATTGGAGTAACTTACTACTCCTGTAGTTACTCATCAAGCGAGTAACTGGTAGTCTGATATCAAACTGCTTTGTGATTTAGTTAGGTATTATCGTTAGCATGATAATAGGCATAGTTGCTGAGTCTAGGATAGCGAATAGCTTAAATTCTTTTAAGTTTGTTAAGTATATTGAGAAACGCGATTAGTATCTGATGATTCTTTCGAGAAGCATGGTAAGCATTGGAAAATTTTTCTAAGTCCACTCATTATGTTTAGTTTACCATGCTAAACTTGAAATCTTGTGGAAAGCGATGAACCATATTTAGAAGTGGGTAAATGACGAAGCTAAGGAAAACGATACCCCAACGGGCTAGGGCACTAAGTTGCTACCCCACCGGGAGGCAGTGATCTTTAGTTTCGCGCTAAGTAAACCAAATCTAAATGTGATACACCAAACAAGATTTCAACATTTTGAAACTAATAGGTTGATAAATTCAAGCTTAAGTAAGACAAAAATGGTCTTATCACTGATATGATGTATGATTGAGCCTGATCACCTCAAGTGTACATCTATTGGGGGATATCATCATCCTGTCCTTAAGTTTCGGCGAGTACTTTGGGAATTTAGGGAGATCCCAAATTTATCAGGATTAGAGGTTCTTGTCATAGGTTTCCGTATGCGTAAGCATTTTAGAATCAGAGTTGCGCAACGGAAGTGTAGGAAGTATTGCCTTGTCTTAAGATAAGAGGAGTAGCTAGTTAGGAATCCTAGTTAGCTATGATAGATTGCTAGTATTTATACATATAGACTTGAATATAAGAAACCCCAAGATAGTACATAGTAAAAGTCCTAAGATTAGACATTAGGTACTTAAAATCCCAAGTGATTGAATAGAGCTAGGTTATGCGTTTAGAAATGAATGAATGCGATGCTATGTATTGTCTTGTGTTTATAATTGTTATTGTCTGAAACATGTGCATGATGTAAATTATTTGGAGCATAAAACCTTTCGCAAAACATCCTCATGGAATGGTATTGCTATCAACAAGTCGCTTGGTTCTCAAGCGTAATCATTTCAAAAATCAGGAACCATTCGATTTATTTTTCAAGCGTGATAGTGACCCCAATGAATTTTTATGTTTTGGAATTGAATTCAAAAATGAATTTTTCTGTTCTAATGGAACCATAAATTCTTCCAAATTGAGTACTAAGTTGTGTAGAGAAATTTTGAAAAACTAGTGAGTCAACCAAGGATTCCTAAGTAATCAAGCGGTTGACTAATTTATTCTTTTAATCGATCCCCATGCTGATTAAATAGGAACCCTTCTAGGTGACTTTACTCGATTCGGAATGGAGCTTAATCTTCAAACTCAAAGTCAAAGGGAATGTGACTATTTGGATTGTTGAGAATCATCGAAATAAATTTTCTAGTAAACCACATACTCCCATTCTCATTGAGTTTGCTAATTTTGAGGAAGGTCATAATCCTTCACCTAAATCTCCCGAAATTAGATGGAGAAAATCCTTTACAAAGAGATATGCTTTGCTTTATAAAACTAGTTTTTGGAACTTCACCCAAGTTAATCTGGCATGAACATATCAAAGTTTTAGAGTGTGAAATAAATTTTTCCTGATTTAATCTTTTCCTAAGGATTTTACGTAAAACAAATCAAAATGGTTGTCCATCAAGAAAGGAACTTGATTTTTCAAGAATAATGAACCTATCGACACACCACCACATCAATATTTGTTGATGTGCTATTTTTTTGACTTATGCATATGTAAGTGCCTTTCTTGTAAGATAAGCAAAATTTCTAAACATAGATGAACGCATGCATGCTTTCGGCATGTCCCTGTAATTTTATAAATGCATAAATGCACAAACGAATTTCCGAACACTATTCTGATGTTCATATAAGCGCACATACTTTGAATTTATGAGGTTTTAATCATTAAACTTTGAAACCATGCAAGTGGGTGATTTTATCAAAGTTTTATCTTGGCATGCATAACTTGAATGTGCAAAACAAATCATGGGAAACCATGAAAAGTTTCAAATTCTTCTTGGATTGCATTTGAAATGTGTGCAGCTTATCTAAGATGTGTGCATGGATTTAGACCTGAGTTCTAGGGCTGATTCAGGTAGATCGGAATTAGATTAGAATCAAGTAGAGGTTGCTAGGTTAGTGCTTGCACTTATGCGCTGATATGAAATGTTGGTGCGTATATTTGAATTTTGATTGCCAGGCAATTGCTAACTGTTTACTTGTCAATGAGTGTGGTTGCTTAGGACTTAAGAATAATGCCTAAGTGTAGATCACCAGGTAGATTGTGATTAGAACTCTATCAATGTTTGACTGATATCGGAGTAAACCTCAAAAACCTTAGAGAATTTTGCTTCTAGTTTAACCAAACTAAACCACGAGTTGTATTCTTCATTGGACACATGAGTCTGGTGGCGTACTTAAGCAAGGTAGTATGCCGATTCAAAGTGGGGGAGTAGGACCTAGTGCAGTGTGCATCGTAGTTTAGAAAACCCATGTTGGGATGGTTCTCCATTTGAAGGAATTGAACGGAATTTCGGGGACGAAATTCTAATAAGTGGGGGAGAAATGTAACATCCCGAATTTTAATTCTAACAATAATTAGAATTATAGTAATATTTGGAAGAAAGGATTTTCATATAAGGGATTTAAAATGATGGATTAGGAGTGCTTTGAGTGCCATATAGGAGTCAAGGAGCATTGGCATCGAAAAGCAAATTTAAAGAAGACCAAACGAGTGTTAAAAATCGAGTTTTCGATGTTATAAACACCCGACATTAGGAAATTCAAAATAAAAGATTTAAGACTCAAAACACAATTCTCACCGTTGGATATGAAGGTATGATTTTTAGGAAGTCACTCGTCAAATTTGAGCAAGATCCGACGGTGAACGAAGAAGTTATCTCGAATTGAAGCAGGAAGAAAATAGGAGGAAAATAGGAAATGAATAAATGGGGTACTGGGCAAAACACTCGAGTCTTTTGGAAAAGACTCGAGTGTTCTGGTCAGTTGGAAAGTGGGGATCTCAGGCACTACTCGAGTCTTTTGGAAAAGACTGGAGTCTTTTGGAAAAGACTGGAGTGTTTTTAAAGAAAACACTCGAGTGTTTTTGAAAACACTCGAGTGTTTTGTGTAGATAGCCTTAAAACGCGTTTTGGCCTTCTTCCTCACTCACTCCTCCTTTTCTTTCTCTCTCTTAGGGCACGAATTCTTCCCCTTTCTCTCTCTAAATTCCTTCTCATTTCTCCACTCTAATCCATAAGAAATCACTATAAATCAATCTTCATCACATACAAACATCATCTCCTCCATCAATCCCTCTCCACTCTCCCTCTCTCACACGAATTTCCCTCTCTCTCTCCTCTTGATCTTCAAGTTTCTCAACCATGGAGGAACCACCAAGACCATACTACTAGCATAACCTCATCTACTTCCTTCTCACTCCAAGTAAGTGCCAAGCCCTTGATTTCAACTCTCTCTCTCTCTAGAGCTCATACGAATTTCTCTCTCCTCCCTTCCATGGTTATACGAATTTTGTGTAATGAGTTTGACAAATTTATGACTCATTTGCGCTCTATTGTTTCATGGAGGTCAAGAATCTCTCTCTTTCCACTCAATCCTTGGAGCTCTTGATTAAGGAACTTAGGAGCTAGGGCTTGGAAGATTTTTCTCCATTTCTATTGGTTTAAGGTAAGGGAGTGGATATAGTGAGCTTTGCCTTGTTCCAGGGAGTAGGTTCTAGTTATTATATAATGCTTGTTAGGGTTATGTGTTAGGGGAGAAAATTAGATTATAAATCCCTAGGTTATTGAATATGGAATTCTAATTGATTAAATATGCATGATGGTTGGATGTTAAGGCTAGGAAAAGGAAAACCCAATAATATAAGAATGAATTATTTGATAAATGAAATTTGGTTAGTGATTATAATGAAGAACAAGAGAATTTGGCTAAAATGATAATTGATGGATGTTGCAAATATGTGTGGGTAATATGGAGTAAATTGATATAGGAAGGAAAATGGAATGAAAACGATTATATGTGATGAATGTGCGTAATTGTATCTAATTGCTAAATGAGTTTAAATGATAAGTATTATTAATTGTGAACAAAGGTCATGGCTTATGAATAGAATTTGTGAATATGGGAAATGGAAGTATCATGATTATGTTTAATAAAAGGTAAAAGATGATTTTAATATGTGGTGTTAAAGCGAAAATGTGAGAAGGTGAAATATGTAAATTAAAATGAAGTGTAATATAAATGTTGGACCATGAATGAGAATGCTATTTGGTATGATTGTGACAACTGAGAAAGGAAATGAATAAGGTAATTACATGAATGATTAGATGTTGAATGTGTGTTGTTGAATTTACATGTGATATAATTGTTGATGTGAGAATATGAAAGTATGTTTTGGCCTCTGATGTGAGGTAATGAATATGGAAATGTGATTAAATGCGTTGGCCTCTGATTTGAGGTGACGAGTAATGGAAAGTGATGAATATGCTGACCTCTGATATGAGGGGCACAATATGAATGGTAAAATGTGTTGACCTCTGACCTGAGGGACACGATATGAATTGGAATGAATGAGTGTTGACCTCTGACCTGAGGGACACCGGATTAAATAATGGGTTGGGTGTTGACCTCTGACCTGAGGGACACCGGATTAAATAATGGGTTGGGTGTTGACCTCTGACCTGAGGGACACCGAATAAAATATGTATTGGAGTGTTGACCTCTGACCTGAGGGACACAAAATGGATTATAATGAATGGGTGTTGACCTCTGACCTGAGGGACACATAATTTAAAAAGGGAATAAAATTGGATAAGGTAAAGGTAATGGAAACGCGATGTATGTAGGCCTTCGATTTGATGGAGACATACATCGTGGTTGGTGTATGTATGTAGGCCTTCGATTTGGTGGAGACATACATACACCGTAAATAAAAGGAAATGAATAAAGGAAACAGGGAATAAAATTGGACAAGGTATGGTAATGGGAACGCGATGTATGTAGGCCTTCGATTTGGTGGAGACATACATCGTGATTGGTGTATGTATGTAGGCCTTCGATTTGGTGGAGACATACATACACCGTAAAAATAAGGGAAAGGTAAGGGTTTAAAAAGGGAATTATTTGGAAACGGGGAAAATAAATACAGGGGAACAGATGGTGAAATGAATAATGAGAATGGAAATGTGGAATAAATATTGTAATGAGTATGGTGTGCAATATGTGAATATATGCTTAATTTCTAAATGTGTTTGACCTAGTGAGTTGTTATGTCTAGTTAGAAACTGCTTTCTATTTCTTGTGCAATGCTCACTCCCTTACAGTTTCAGGTTCGGAGATTGAGCTGGCGCAACCCCCGGCCGAGCAGGAGTACTTTCCCTTACAGGGAGAGTAGGGTGTTAGGGGTTTAGTGTATAGTATGGACCTAAGCCTCTGATATTATTTTGATGTAAATTTTATATGCATAATTCGAATGAGGCTTAGGATGTTTTGTTTTGCTAAAGCTATAACTTTTGGTTTTAATGCTTAAAATTTGTATTTCCGCTAATACTCTGATTTATTTTTGCATACTGATATCATTGAAGCCCGTGGGGCCTTGATTTGATTTAGAAATATAATCTGAAGCCCTGTTGGCTATCAGTTGTTTATTTGAAATTGTTTATCACAGGTCAAATTTTGGATTAGTCCGAAAAACAAACAAAACTCCGTCCGTTTGACGGTTGATTTTAATATAATTAAAAAGAAATTTTTAAGTCCGTATTTTATTAAAGGGGAATTAAGGGTAAAAATCCTAGGGTGTTACAATAATAAACAGCTCATAATGAACTCAAGAATAATACTCAAATCAAGCCATGAATTAACAAACTCATCACATTCAATTAACCAAGTAGCACACATTAAATTCCAAGTTCTATATCATCATCATAATTCCTTTCCCATTTTCATACATTTCCATTTCCATTTCCATTTCATTTTTAAGGTGTATGCATCTCCAGGTTAGTGGCTAACCTACAATTTGGCTTGATAATACTTCACCTCCACATAGGAAAGTACCTCATACAATTTGGCCTGATAGTACTTCACCTCCACATAGGAAGGTACCTCATACCATTGTACTTCACCTCCACATAGGAAGGTACCTTATACAGTTTGGCCTGATAGTACTTCACCTCCTCATAGGAAGGTACTTCATACCATCAAATTGGCTATACTTATAAATAATAATATTCAAGTATAACAATACATATAATCCTAATCATATCATTCATTCATTCACTTTAATAACCATTGAAGCCTATAAACACTATTTGAATATCATTCACATTTTACACATAATCAGGCATACAAACAAAAGAGACAATTAGTCAAGACATCGGGCAACAACATATAATCACTTAGCACTTAGTCACAAATATACGCATTTGGCACATAATTTGCATAGTAAAGCATCAGTTAAACCAACCGACATACTCAGGTATGTCTCAGAGTACAATAATATAAGTCATATCCTTAGGGTTCTTCACTTCCTACTTTAATGATATCCGAAAAGAATTCAATATAAATATTTCAAATAATATAAAATCGATCCATAATATACTAAGTACTCCTAATCAAACGCTAAACAAACACTAATTTGTTACCCACAACCCAATTCAACCATTAGACCCAAATCCTATTATAAATCCTAACAATCCCTAGCTCAAAGTGTGGAAAAGAGACTCCCTTTACCTCAACCAAGGAGATAGTGAAGAGACCTTTACCAATTCCAGCCTTAGCCTTTGCCCTAGACCCTTTTTAAGCCTCAACCAAGAAGCTCCCAAGTGAAGTAAGAGGAAAGAAGGGAGAGCTTGGTTTCCTTGTACTTGAGGGAAAGAATGTGAGATTGATGATGTATCTTGATGATTGAGGTTAGAGCCCTTAAACCTTGAGGAGAAGGAAGAACAACACTTGTTCTTGGAGAGAGAGAGAGAAAAATCCGTGAGAGAGAAAGAAAAGAGAGGGAGGAACTTGCTCTTGTGAGGGTAGTGATGATTTTGGCTCCTAATCCATGGCTTATTGTTGTTGTTGATGAAGATTAAGAAGAAGAAGAATGGAGATCATGAACCCTAGCTATGAGAAAATGGAAGAAAGAGAGCATTCAATATCTTTTATTTCTTTTTCACTGTTGAAGCGTGTTAATTGATGAACCCCATGGTTAATCCATTAACCTATGTAATCTTGCAAAAATCAGCTGTCAACCCTTAATCGATTAACTTGTGTATTTCAGCTTTTTCATGGATCAGGTCTTAATCGATTAACCTGGAGGTTAATCGATTAACCTACTTAGTTTTCCACTAATTTGCATTTTCAAAACGACATAACTTCTTCGTTACCCGTTGGATCTTACTCAAATTTGAAAGCAAGCTTCCTTATACACTACTCTGCATATCCAACGGTGGAATTCGCATTTAGAGTTTTAAATCTTTTATTTTGAATTTCCAAATATAGGGTGTTTATAACATCGAAAACATTGATTTTTAACACTCGCGAGGTCTTCTTTAAATTTCTTTTCCGACGCCAATGATCCTTGACTCCTTTATGGCACTCAAAGAAATCCTATTCCGCCAACCGAGATCCTTTTTAGCATAATTACTATTTCCTAATCTTATTATTATTCTAGTTACTCTTGGAATTAAAATTCGGGATGTTACAATCTCTTACTTGCATGCGTATTTTTTCCTCTGCTAGGGATAGGATTAGAGTTAGGGTTACGTTAGGATTCATCTTGCCATCGTCGGTTCCCTTGCCGGCGCTGCTCTCCTTTTCCCTGGGGTCATTTTCTCCGTTGAAATCGTTCCCGTCGTGTGCTCCTCTCTCCGACGAACAACAATGCACTCCACCTACCGTCGTGTGTTGGTCGTTGTTCGCGTCATCTCCTCCTCTTTCCGCTGTACGTAGTCCAGTGGTCGGGTGTAGATCTTGAGTTCTATCTTCCTCATTTGGTGAACCAACAAGGTAAGAACCGAAATGTTGTATGATGATTGTTGTTGTTTAATGCTTGGCTTAGATAAATTCATGTGTGGACATGTTGTTTAATGTCCGTGTTGTAGTTGTTAGTATGGATTTTTTATAATACTCTTTGTTTTGGACTCTGGCTCAACAATTTTTAGTGTCTGACACTGCTAACAGTGATTAATTAAGTCGGTTATGAAGAAATGATTTTTGAGGATGTGTGTTGTTATTTCAATTGACTCTACCAGATACCACTACGGTGGAGATGATGTTTTGTTCTGTTGTTGAGTTGTTTATTTTTTCTCTTTGTAGTTTTTTTAGAGTTAATAGTCACATCGGTCCCCGAAAGATACCCGTGGAATCAGTTAGGTCCCTGAAAGATTTGTGGAATCTCTTAAACCCCCCAAAGATCAATTTGGCGTCAAGTTAGTCCCCCTATCCAATTTCGACATGAGGGACCTAACGGAATCCTATGTGTCATGTTAAATGCTTTGTTGACCACAATGACATGATGGACCTATGTGTCAGTTAGGTCCCTGAAAGATTTGTGGAATCTCTTAAACCCCCAAAGATCAATTTGGCGTCACGTTAGTCCCCCTATCCAATTTCGACATGAGGGACCTAACGGAATTCTATGTGTCATGTTAAATGCTTTGTTGATCGCAATTCCATGATGGACTGTTAAGAAGGTTTCACGTTTGAGCCAAAAAAACATTTAACGTGCCACGTAGGTTTCCGTTAGGTCCCTCATGGGGGGACTAACGTGATGCCAAATTGATCTTTGGGGGTTTAAGAAATTCCAAAAATCTTTCAAGGACCTAACTGATTCCACATATATCTTTCGGGGATCTATGTGACTATTAACTCTTTTTTGCTGTGTTGTTTCTTTTTTCTTTTCCTAGTTTTTTTTTCCACTAAGTTAGTATGTAAGGTATCTAATATCGATTCATCCAAGAACTTTAAACTTATTGTGGAACTGGATGCAAATTTGTTCTGTTCCAAGTGTCTGTGGTTTGTGTGTGGACGTAGTTGTAAATTGTAATGGACCTGAAATTTAGTTATAACTTTCATATAACTGTTTTTTTTTGGATTGAGGGTAACAAGTAAGTTGTTGTATGTACTACACTGAAAGAAGCTTCTATAATGTTTTTTTTTGGAATGTTTATGTTTACTTGTTTTTGAAAAAAAGTATTGATCTTTATGTGAATTTGTGATTTTGATGTGTACTAGCAATTCTATTTAAGTGTCTTGCTTTTGTTTAGGCTAGCCACTTGAGTGGTCATGCTTTAATTTGAAGCATAGATACTCTTTTACAAAATCAAGAACTATTTGACTTGTCTATTTCTTGCTTGTACTAAGAAGACTTGGGATAATGGGGCCAAAGGCTTGATGTGAAATATAAAGTGAATTAATTGTGAATGTGAACTAGAATAAGATTCATTTTATCCAAACTAAAGGAAGCAATGAAACTAAATTAGGTTATCCTATTGCATAAACGGTTTAGGTAAGGATTAAATGCTTAAAATAAGAAAAAGTAGGGAGGGGAGTATTTTATTCACTGGTCCAACTGTCCAACTTTCCAACTAAACATATCATTTTTTCCTTTAATATTACCCTTGATTAAGTTATGTACCTTGCTCTATTATGTTTCTTGTCAAAAGAGTGGATTTTTTTACTATCCTAAGTGAAGTCAACATGCTTGGTGTTTGCTGTCAATGCCCACAATTTTCATATTGGCTAGGTTGTATTTGGTTTGGTTCCTTTATTATTTTATTTACTTTTCATTAAATAATAATCCATGAATAAGTGTATCATCCACTTAGGACTTTTGTGACATAACAACATTTAATGGAGTAATATTTTCACCTGTTTTTCAACTTCTATTATGAGTAGTGTGGACGAGCTCTAGCAATTTCCAAATTTGGAAAAAAAATGAACGAAGTGATTATTGATCTGACCTTTCACTATTGGTCAGCACTAAATTGAGTAAACTACTGGCAAGTATGAAGCTCAATCACATGACAATTTTATCTTTTTTGTTTGTTTATTATTTATTTTTCATTCTTGGTTTCCTGTAATACACTTTGCACTGTTGCTTGTGAATTGTGATCAGAAGAATGGAAGTAGACTCCCAGTAGAAACAGTTAGTCCTTGATTTTTGGTTTCTTGAATGAATTTGCTATTTGTTTGTTGAAATAAACATTAACTAAAAAAGTATGGCCAAAAATAATACATTGGTATTAAGTTAAGTTATTATTTAAAAAAAAACAGAAATCAGTCTCCAAATAGCATCGTTGTCTCAGTGGCTGCCTTATGCACTTTTTTAGTGGCATTCTTTGTTTTAAATAGTGTAAGTTTTAAATATGGTTTCCTTGTCTCAGTGGCTGCGTTGTGGAATTTTCGGTTCAACAACAATGACTTCGTCTTCGCGAAGCTGTACTTCTGGTCTTGTAGTACAGATTTCAAAGAACAAACGTTGTGAATGTGGTTTTGTGCATCTCCTAACTTCTCATATGAAGAGAAATCCCGGAAGGAGATTTTGGAAATGCGCAAATTGGAATGTAAGTCCCTTTCTATAATTTATCCAAATTTCCCTTTATGCTCTATCTTTGATCCACCTAGATTTTGTATGTTTGTCAGACCCACTCACTCATTCCTTCCTTTCCTTTGTGATAGTTGTAGAAGATAGGAGGTGAAAAATGTGGGTACTTCAAGTGGGAGGATGAGACATCAGTGGAGGAGGGAGAAGAGGGAGAAGATGAAGTGAAAACCCCTATGCAAAATGTTGCATATGATTGCCAGCCCCATGTTTGCCAAGGCTGTAAAGTTTTGAAGAGAAAAGTGGTCAAGTTGCAGAAGAAATTGGGTTATGAGAGAATGAAAGTGAGAATGCTCATTGCTGGTTGTGTGGCATCATGGGCTTTGACATTTGGCATTTGCCTTTTGTCAATTTCTGGTGGTAAATCCCAAGGGAAATATATGGGATAGATTACTCTACTTGTTGTGTATGTAGGTTTAGGATTTGGCTGTCATAGTAATTAGCTGTAGTACTGTAGTAGGATTTGAATTAGTGTGATGCAAGCATTTAGCTGTAGTATTGGACTATGCATTTTGGTTGTTTGGATAGCAATGGTAATGGTGTACCTACCCTTTTGGTGTAAATGATTTAAGTGTTTGGTATAAATTTAGTTGTTTTTTGCTGCCAATTTGTTATATATTATTGCTGACATAGCAGGAATTGAATGGAGTTTATATAGGTTTGAAAATCTTGCTTGCATGGTTTATACATTATGGGTGACATAGCAAGAACTGAATGTGTAACAGCCCGATTTTCACTTCCAAAACCTTAACTGATTTATTTTTAATTTGTTGTAAAAATGAGGCCATTTTTTTTTAAAACATAAGTTCATTAGTGATTAACGTTACCCTTTGAAAATCGAGTTGTCACTTTCGAACTCCTCGTAACCAAAACATCATCAACACATAAAAACATCATTTTCATTACGATTAAACATAAGCCATCAGTACTGGAGTCACACTCCAAGAAGTTTTCCAAAAGCAGGCCATAGTTACAAAAATTACAACCCATAGTTTAAAAAGTAGCTTAGTTACATTCATGGTACTTCACAAAGTAATCCTCGATTGGAACTTAGATCCTAGACACACTACACATCTAGACACAGAACACAGGACATCACTCTTTTGCTGAACTAGCGTCCGTCTCCATGTCTTCACTTGAGTCCGCCTCCGCTTCGTGACCAGAGTCACTAGCGCCTTCTTCCTCCATCAGTTGAGGAATCACAGCAGCCAAAGGTGCGGGATCACCATCATACTCGTGATGCTCCCTCGGTCCGCCATCTTGATAGTCACGGAGAGTGACTTGCCCTACATGCACGTCCAGACTCGTCCCTCGCATAATATGCCTTGGATCATCAATCTCCAATCGAGTTTCACCTCTCCAAATCCATCCTTCAGGAACAACCTCCCATGCTCCTCCCTGAAGAGGCCACATGTGGATTGCTACATGATACGCCATCTACCCATTGCAATACCGGCAAACGCCAATACGACAAACAGGTAGGAGAGAGTCAGTGTACCATACACTAACGAGTTGACCAGGGTCTCAGGGTAGACTCCATAGGAAAAGGAAAGATAACAGATGACACATGACACATGACAAGGATACAGAACGAGACAAGATAACCAGGGTATAGAAAGTAAGCAGAGTATAATAAATAACCAGAACAGAATAGCAAAGAAGGTAACATGATACAAACATGACATAATAATTAAAAGTACATAAGTTAAACAAGTAACATCTAAAGCACATATAATTAAAGCGTATCATATTATTCGGAATCATTGCTCATTTCACTGAGCAGCACCACTCTTTCAGCATCCAGGCTAATCATAATCTTTCTCAATCATGCCAATATTCATTTATATTTTTATTTTCTGAATATTAAGTCTTATCATAATTCGGTTCACTCAATGAGGTAGGGGGAAAAAACCATCACTGAGGAAAAACGCACACGTCTACATCTCCTCGGTCTCCATCCAAACCTTGTCGGAAGCCAACAGGAGTACAGGACCTTTACCACGCGGGCACGACAGCTGTCTCAACAATTAATTGGTCCCAGACCAGGAGGACTACAGCCTCAATCAATACAATTCACATAATTATCATTAATCAAGCACACTGTACAAGCAGTGGCAAATCACAATGCCCCGTTCCAGTCCCTCTCACTGTTATAGACTTGCAATCAAGGGGGTGACAGTATCATTTCTAGTTAGCTATGCAGAACTTACCACGGCATTGGATCCAGTCCCTACCACGTTCGTATGCCACTTGTGGGATTCGTTCCGCCTAGAAATATACTCCAGGCTTCTTGACGTTCACCGTCCTTGCCCTCCCCTCATGCAATCCCCTCCTGAGTATCCGCAGATACCCATGGTATCTTCCTCTCCACTACTTCGCACTCTCATATCTCACTGCGTATGTTAAGTCTTTTAGTATCTTTTAAAGTCTTTTGATGTCTTTTAGTTAACCTACGGTCGGCTTGCCCTTAGTCCATCCCTTCGACAAGACCCGACCACTAAGGGTCACATCTTTTTCCCCACTTTCACATAGCATTCTTTCACTTTCTCAAGCCGCTTGGCACAATTTCATCACATCATTCCCGTAGGAATTCACATAACTTTCTTTAACGATCAATCTCCGTCTTGAATCCGCCAGCACGATCTCAGCTCCATGAGTGCAATCTCCTCGTCTGGTTCATCATTGTTCCATGAAACTTTCTTGAATCTTATCTCATATCACCTTTTCCGCTTATTCTCAAGTCTTACTTTCTTTTATATTTCTCTTTATCATTCATCACACATCCAGATTCACCACACAGAATATAATATCTTTAACAATAGAATTGCAGAAGAACTAATACCAAACAAAAATAAAGATACATCATTTTAATAAGACATGTAAACATATAACATATAATGGATCGCGCAAACCACCCGAGCAACTACGTTACGGGCTCACTGCACTCTCACTCACCTCCTATCCCGGCAAAAGAAACACTTTGGCCTCGGAAATCTCTAGCTTCTTTTTGCAAGTCGTTCCCACCGTCTACTGAATACCTCAAGGTAAAATAAATACACTTTTATCAAAAATCCATTTCAATTAAAAATCATCTCTTGATCTTTTTTTATTTGAAATAGAAAATTCGTTATCTTTCTTTATTATCTCTTAAAAATACAATTGTTTTCCAAAACAAAACACAATCTTTTCTTAGACTAGAAATCCTTAAAAAAAATCATTTGAAAACTCCTTTTAAAATAAATAAAATAAATAGTTTATGTGGCTGCATGAAATAAGTCCAGCCACCTTTTCACTTTGTAAAACATGGAAAAATCAATAATTTTTATTCCAACTTTTGATGTATTAAATAGCACTTGAAATCCACACTTTTTCATAAATCAAAAACACTTTTTAAATTTAAAAACCTTGAAATAAAATCTTGGACAGCAAAGATGATACCACTCCCTTTTTCATCATAAAACCGTGACCTCTATGTCACTTTAAACCAATTTTCATTTTTATTTTCCTTGCATGTGCTTTTAAAAATCATTTGAAGTAAAAGAGAATCACATGCAAAAGCCTTTTCATGAAAAGCAATCATGATCTTCTTGTTTCAAAGCTTGACCGAAAAACACATCAACAAAATCAAGAGGAAAAACTTAAATCCTTAACTTTCAAACGCAAATAAACTTAGATCAAAGTAAAACCATTTTGCAAAAATTGTTTTCCTTTTCTTTCTCATCAAAACCGTGACAGGCAAGCAAAGATCAAGACTTTTTGAGTACAAAAATCACATGCAAAACTTCAAGATCAAAGCTATTGAAAAATCATGGCAAGAATCAAGCCTTTTTTAAGATCAAAACAAAAGATCAAAACAAAAGATCAAAACTTTTTTGAAAAGAAAACCAAAGATCAAGGCTTCATAAAAATCAAAGTTAAAATCAAAGCATTCCAACCACTTAAATCAACTCTAACAAGCATCAATTTAACATGCATGAACTCAAATCAAAATAGAAATCATCATGACCTAATTTTCTAGACATGGCCGAATGGTAGAGTCCATGGTTTAAGGTTCTACAAGTTTGTTTGGCTCTTGAAACTCAAGATCAAGGCTAAGAATTTACATGCAAGCATAGATCTACAAGAAAAATAGACATGCAACAACAAATAAACCTTACAAGACTTAGAAAATGAAAACTACTTCTAACACTCTATGATCTTCGAATAACCCAAAGAAAAAGAGAAGATCTTCAACCACCTTCACTTGATCTTCAAGAAATCCTAAGTCTTTTGAGCTTGATCTCCTTCTTCTCCTCCCTCAAGCTTCTCGGCCTCACTCTCTCTCTATCTCTCTCTCTAAGAGTTTGATAACACTCTTAGAAGAAGTGTTTAGAAATGGATGAAATGAAATGAGAAAGGGTGAAATGAACCAAGGCTTTGAGGCATAAATATGCCATCGAGTATTTCCCTTCTTGCCCTTGGAAATTCGGCCTAGAGTGTGTTGGGTAAGGGATAATTTTGGCTTCACAAAAAGTTGCATGGCTTAGTGTCATGTCATGAGACAAATGGAGTAGAATTAGGCTTTAATCCTTCATCCTATTGGTTGGTCAATTCCTTAACTATGATTTTCACTGAACCAAGCCTATATGATGCTAGTCTACTATCTTAGGGTTCTAGAAAAATCAAACTCTATTATGTATGCACATACACACATATAACCGAACATACACATGCACACACATACACATGAAAATTCATTTTATTTACTTCTCATAAAATCACAATTTCTTAAAATACAATATATTAAATACTTAATTATTTCAACTCAAAAATTCAACCCAAAACTCATAATATTTTCTCACAAAAATCATTTTCTTTAAAATCCTTTATCACTTGAAATCATAAAATAAATTCAATTCAAGAAATTTTCTTTCAAAATACTCTTTTTAAAACACTTTCTCAAAATAATCTTTTTATCATTAAAACAAATATGAGGTATTCAGACGGGGTGTTACATTCTCCCCAACTTGGAGATTTCTCGTCCCCGAGAAATGCAGTACCTGAAGCAAACAGGTGTGGGAAAGAACTTCTCATCTTGCTCTCAAGCTCCCACGTCGCATCTTCTCCATTATTACGACTCCATACTACCTTAACTAAGGGAATATCTTTTCCTCTTAACCTCTTGACACTACTACCATCTATCCTCAGAGGTAAAGCCTCAAATGTAAGATTTTCCTTTAGTTGTACCGAATCGGGTTCAATGATGTGTGAAGGATCATGGACATATTTTCTCAATTGGGATACGTGAAAGACATTATGCAAGTTCGAAATAAAAGGAGGTAAAGCAATTTGATAGGCTAAAGGTCCGATTCTTTTAAGAATTGGGTAGGGTCCAATAAAACGAGGTGTAAGTTTTCGGGTTTTGAGCATTCTACCAATTCCAGTAGTTGGCACTACCTTCATGAATATAAAATATCCTTCATTGAATTCCAGCGGACTTCTCCTCTTGTCCTGATAACTCTTCTGTCGACTTTGAGCAATCCTCATCCTTCCCTGAATTAGCCTCACCTTTTCATTTGTCTGCTGCACTATATCCGGTCCTATTATCAGATGCTCACCAGTCTCGAACCAACACAACGGTGTTCTGCACTTTCTACCATATAGAGCTTCATACGGCGCCATTCCGATATTTGAATGAAAACTGTTGTTGTAGGTAAACTCAATCAAATGCAGAAAAGAATCCCAATCACTAGCACTCTCAATCACACAGGCTCTCAACAAATCTTCCAACATTTGGATAGTTCGCTCTGACTGTCCATCCGTCTGTGGATGATATGCGGAACTTAAATCCAACTTAGTTCCGACTGCTGCTTGCAAAATGACCCAAAATTTCGAAGTAAAACGCGGATCTCTGTCTGATACTATACTTGAGGGTACTCCATGCAATCTCACCACTTCATTCAAATATAGCTCAGCCAATCTATCCATTGAATACTTCATGTTGACAGGAATAAACCATGCCGTCTTTGTCAATCTGTCCACAATTACCCAGATAGCATCATAAGCTTTCTGAGTCTTTGGAAAACCATAGACAAAATCCATGGTTACGCAATCCCATTTCCACACTAGTACTTCCAATGGTCGTAACTCACCACCAGGCTTCTTATGCTCCACCTTCGCTTTTTGACACGCCAGACACCGTGATACATACTCCGCCACTTCTCTCTTCATTCCAGGCCACCAAAATGCCTTCTTGAGATCTTGATACATCTTCTGAGAACCAGGGTGTATACTCAACTTACTCTTATGGGCTTCTTCCAATATCATTCCCTTTATCTCCATATTATCCGGTACACAGACACGACCCTTATATCTCAGAATTCCATCATCACCAATCTTGAGTTCCACTTCTTTCCCTTTTTCCGAGAGCTCCTTCTTAGCTTGAAGTTCCTCGTCTTTTAGCTGAAGTTCCTTTATCCGCTCTAGAAATCCACTTGAAACAGTCAGCTGCCCCAATATCATACTCTTAGGTCTTAACTCCACTCCTAAATTCAGATCTCGAAATTCTTCAATCAGCTCCAACTCCTTGATCATCAATGCAGAAACATGCAATGACTTCCTACTTAAGGCATCAGCGACCACGTTCGCCTTTCCTGGATGATATTGTAGCTCGATATCATAATCCTTTATAAATTCCATCCATCTTCTCTGACGCATATTCAGCTCCTTCTGTTCAAACAAGTACTTTAAGCTCTTGTGATCACTGAAGACTTCAACCCTTACACCGTACAAGTAGTGTCTCCAGATCTTCAAAGCAAACACTACTGCCGCTAGCTCCAAGTCATGAGTTGGGTAGTTGAGCTCATGAATCTTCAGTTGTCGTGAAGCATAGGCCACTACTTTCCGTTCTTGCATCAACACGCATCCTAATCCTTGCTTCGAAGCGTCACAGTACACACAGAAAGACTTCGTCGTATCCGGTAAAACTAATACTGGTGCGGTTGTCAACCTCTTCTTCAATTCTTGGAAATTCTCCTCGCATTTCGTCGACCATTCGAATTGTTGACCTTTCCTTGTCAGCTTCGTCAAAGGCAAAGACAAACGAGAAAATCCTTCGATAAACCGACGGTAATACCCAGCTAGTCCTAAGAAACTACGTATCTCCATCACAGATGTCGGTGCTTTCCACTCCAACACAGCTTCCACTTTTGCAGGATCCATTGCAATTCCGTCCTTCGAAATTACGTGCCCTAAGAAATGCACTGAGTCCAACCAAAAATCACACTTCGACAACTTAGCATAGAGCTGCTTGTCCTTTAGCATGTTCCTCCTTAGTCTTGGAATAAATCAAAATATCATCGATAAATACGACAACAAATGAATCCAAGTAAGGATGAAAAATTCTATTCATGTAGTAAATATCGCAGGAGCATTTGTTACACCGAAAGGCATAACCAGATACTCGTAATGACCGTAACGAGTTCTGAAAGCAGTCTTGGGAATATCTTCCTCTTTTACTCTTATTTGATGATATCCTGATCTAAGGTCGATCTTGGAAAATACGGTCGCTCCCTTCAATTGATCCAACAAGTCGTCAATTCTGGGCAGAGGGTACTTGTTCTTGATCGTCACCTTGTTCAATTGGCGATATTCCGTACACAAATGCATACTACCATCCTTCTTCTTGATGAACAAAACCGGTGCTCCCCAGGGTGAAACACTAGGCCTTATCATCTTCTTCTCCAACATCTCTTCCAATTGCTTCTTCAATTCAGCTAACTCCACTGGAGCCATCCTATAAGGTGCTTTGGAAATCGGTCCAGTTCTAGGAATCACGTCAATTGAGAATTCCACTTCTCGGATTGGCGGTAAACCAGGTAGCTCTTCCGGAAAAACATCGGGAAAATCCCGAACTACGGGTAATTCATGCAGTTCCTTGTCCTTTTTGACCTCCAACGAAGCCAGAAACATGTAAGCTACCGCGCCATCCTTCAATGAAGTTCGAATTTTCTTGGCAGATAAATGCTCAAGGTCATTGGGTTTAGGCAAAGAAGATTGGGCCTCACTAAAGACTAACGACTTTTCGGAACAGTTCAGAAGAACATGATTTCTAGTAAGCCAGTCCATTCCTAGTATAATGTCTATTTGAGAAAGGGGTAGTTGAATCAAATCAACAAGATAGGTGTTACCTTCTATCTCTAAGGGACAATTAGGACAATAAGTAGACATTATCACAGGCTTATTAGTAGGGGTAGAAACAAGCAAGTTATAGGGTAAAGCATCTACTTTCAATTTTAATCTATTCACCACATCATGAGAAATAAAGGAATGAGTAGCACCCGAATCATACAATACTAATAAGGAATTCTTATAAATGAAACATTCACCTTGGATAAGATTAGCAGCATTCGCAGCCTCAGCTCTGCTCATCGTGAACACTCTCCCTTGCATAGTAGGACGATTTGCATTCCCCGAATTAGCCACTCGCTTAGGCTCCCTGTAGTCTCTCGCCATGTGAGCAGGCTTGTCACAGATGAAGCAGTTCACATTCCTTGGTGAACACATCGGACCAAAATGACCGCGACCACATTTGTTGCAACGAGGAGGTACGTTCCCTGATCTCACTCCACCGAAATTGTTGCGATTACCACCGCTACGATCCATACGATTCCCTCCGTAGCTGCTGCCCCCACGCTTTCCACCGCGATTACCGCTGCCTCCGAAGCTTCCACCTTGTCCGCTTCCTCCCAAGCGTAGATCTCTCCTTCCGCTCGAACCAGAATACGGGTGCGGAGTCCTATACCTTCCTCCAGAATCCCTATGAAAAGGAAAATTACGAGCCGGTCCATGAGATGAAGAAGGGTTCACTACCCTCTCGGCCGCTCCTCTTGCTTTCAAGCCTCCCTCATACATACGACATCGATTCACTAAACTAGCGAAATCATCTATCTCTAAATGAGAAAAAGCTAACTTAATTTCCGGCTTAAGACCATCCCTAAACTTAGCGCACTTCGATCGCTCATTCTCTCCTCCAACATACTGGGGTACATACTTAACTAGCTCTTCGAAGTTCGAAGCATACTCATCAACCGATAAATTCCCTTGAGTCAACCTCAAAAATTCTAGTTCTTTTTCTGTCCTCAGATACAACGGAAAATACTTCTCAAGAAATTTATGCTTAAAAGCTTCTCACGTCAGTGCCTCTCCCAGATTCACCATCACTTGCTTAGTAACTCGCCACCATGCTGCAGCCTCTCTTGTCAGCATAAACCCAGCATAAGCCAACTTCTGCTCATCGTTACTCTGCACCATACCCCCGAAAATACGCTCTAAATCCTCTATCCATTCCACAACCGCGTCCGGAGCAAAGCCTCCTGCAAACTCCTTCGGGTTGCGACGACAGAATTCATCCAATCACTTATATCCTTGAGCTTCCAGATTTTGAGCTTGCTGATTGTTGAAATTCTGCTGCGCCTGACGATGCAACGCTTGAAGATTATCGTTAACTCCCGTCATCACTGCCGCCATCCGAGTCATAAAATCTGCCGCATCCGGGTGATCAGCATCCTCACCAGGGTTTCTCGAACTTGAACCGGAAGGTCTCCCATGTAACACCCCAAAATTTTAACCCCCGGTTAATGGAATGTTAATTATAAATTAATTATAATTAATGAATTCTATATTAATCCTTAATTAAAATATGTGTTTATGTAGTTAGAGAATGTGTGTGAAATTATTTAATAAATATAATAATGCATGAAATGAGTATTTTGCATATTAGTCCCTAGGTTGGGACCTAGAAGCAAATATAGGAAAGGTTTTGGAGGGAAAGTAAATAAAATAATTATTTTTCAAAAACTGGGCAAAATACTCGAGTATTATTCTGAATACTCGAGTATTCTGGTCAGAGTTGCACGAGTCAGTGCGTTTGGTGAGTCACCATCAACGATTTCCTCTTCTTGCCACGAATACTCCATCCCCAACACCTCAAGGCATTCGTGTCAATGTGCATGAGCATCTTCCCACTCTATTTAAGCCTATCAACACCGATTTGTTGAAGCTCTTGGTCAAATTCGAAGTTGGTTGAGAAGTTAGGGTTCTGAACTTGTTTCTTTGGATTCTTCCTCTGTGAGTTGATTTGAGCTACACACCATACACTAATACAAAGATCACATCACGAGCTTTGTATAAAAACGAAAATCGTGAGGATTGAGTGAGTGTGGTGGAAGATTCAAGGTTTGGAAGTGGAGCTATTCTTGGTCAAGCTGTTGTCTGGAGCTTACTTCGATTTCGATTTCTGGTAAGCTCACGAGTCTCTGAGTCTCAAATTCGATTTCTCTAGTTGGTATATGTTGCATAGAGTCTAGAAAATCTAAAATCCCCAATTTATATCTCTGTTTCATGTGTGAACCAATTCAATCTTGGTGGTGCACTCAAACTGCTCTGCATGTGAAGCTTAAAGTGGTTTCTGGGGTTGGAAAGCTTTTCTTTGGAAATTTTCTGATTGATTCACGTCTGAGAGGTAAGGGGAAGTAATTTTGTACACTAGATAGAGTTTAAATTCCATTCATTGTATTAGAAAGCCACCAAGAGGCTCTAAGGGCTTAGTTTGAATAGGAACTTTGGTTTGTAGACCAAGCTTTGCTCTCTGGTTGTTTGGAGCAAGTTTATAATGATGCATGCAAGCTTAAATGATCATTGTTTTATGAGGGTGATGCTTATTCTGCAGTTTGAGGTGTTGAGTTGCCAAATTGTGTATTTTATGCATTAATGATTGATTCTCTATCAAATCTGTAATTTGATATGAAATGAGTGTTGTAACTTGTTCATTTTGTGATATATGAACTTTGTTGATCCCTGGATTGGACTAGAAATGAGTAGAACTGAAAATGGTGTGTTAAAAGTAAGATTTCAGTATGTTCTGCACTAAAACACTCGAGTAGTGGGTTGGATACTCGAGTAAAATATTAATAAAACAATGTATTTTGAGAAAGAACACTCGAGTATCAAGTCCAGTACTCGAGTATCGAATGATACCTGAGGACATGTTAAGGCAAACCACTCGAGTAATGCAGGGGTGAATCGAGTATTCTGGAATTCATGATGAACCACTCGAGTACCCATGAACTACTCGAGTAATTTATGAATCTGAAACCCAAATCCTCAGAAAGTCATGAACACTCGAGTTTCCTAAAGAACACTCGAGTAATCTGGAAAAGTTGAAGAACACTCGAGTATTCTGATTTATACTCGAGTAATATAACCAGAACCTGAGAAACACCATTTTTAATTCTGAATTAATTGGGTAAGGATCTAACAACAGTAATCCAAGGAATCTGGACTTAAAAGAAATTGATTAATATAAGTGTACCGTTTGGTGACGGTTCTTTATGATGATGAAATAAGCCTAGGTGGCCAGTAATATATTAATCAATTTCCTTTAAGCTTAGAAAGTGATGCAATCATTCTGGAGTTTGGATGGTAGGACGTATATCATGTTTTTGGTAAACATGTGGAGGGCCTCTGGGAGTGCCAATACGCTTGCTTGATGACACGTTGATAACATGGTCGGCTTAGTGGAGGCCGATATGGTTTTACCGTTTGGATGACGGTCCATTTGGATGACGGGATGTGCTCGGGTGGCACGGATTCCAAGCTTGACGTGTACATTCTAGGTGAATGTACGAATTTTTGTATACCTAGGAATACAACGCACGGTTGAGTGCTGGGTTGTCAGGGATGGACGTCAGAGAGTGACATAGATTGACGGAGATAGGTTGAGAGTTAAAATTCATGCATCATGTCATTCATTTAAATTAACTGTGATAAATGAAATAAGTATGAGCATCCTACTTGAATTCAATACCTGTTAAGTGCTAAATGTGATTGCTATTCATTGTGGCCTATTTACATCTTCATATTGTACATATTTAAACTTTGTTGATTATGTGTATAGAATTGCTTACCCCTATGCCCTTGTAGGTGATGTCTCGATACATCGCTTGCATCGAGATCCAGCCACTTCCTAGTGGCACATGGATCTATGAGGACCATCGCGCGGTGTTCGAGGGAGAGGTAGAGATTACCTTCTACCACCCGAACCCGTTGATTCGATTTCGTCCTCGTAGATTTAGGATTCCCATCATATACACTATGCATGTACCCCCGTTTTACACATATCATGGACTACCTCCCACACGGCCAGCTCGCTCTTATCATAGTTTTCGTTTCAGACCTACCCACTCACACCCTTTTTCCTCGAGAGTCGTTCGCGAGGATACTCCCCCTTCTGATCCGAGGAGTCCAGTCAGGGCCACACCATCTCCTGACCCCGTACCCAGTGGTAGGGTACACTCTCCATCGGATGAGATCGAGGAGGATCCTGTGGAGGATGAGAGCGGAGGCGAGCCTGTCGTTCATTCCACCGGGAGTCAGTGGAGGGATGATGATCCCTAGGTATGTGTATAGGGTGTATGATGAGGACCAGGGGATCTGATGTGGGGATACTGTGGAGGAGATTCTACTGCTGCTATGTTGATGATGATGCTGTTACCTTTTGCTTCTTGGAGACTACTACTATCACTACTACTACTACTGATGATGCTGCCAGATCTACGCGACCACCTCTAGAGTCCATATTTTGCTATGTATATATTTTGTAGATATACTTTTGAGTACTCTAGGGCTATGGTTACACTATGATGTAGATCTGTTATGGACTTGTTTGGATCTTGGAGACTTTGTTACTGGGACTATGTACTCATGACTCTTTTCACATATATATATAACCTGTGTGTATATTTTATTAGATGCATTGTCCTATAATTTCCGCTTACTCTGATTTAATCTTTTCTTAAGAGTTCGGCTGTAAAAAGGATTAGATGACGTCAGTTTTACAAAACGAAAAGAATGAATAACTTCCTTTACTTTCTATCATATAAATACAATTTCAAATGCGAATGCTATTCAGCTTGTGAAAAGGTTTTCGAAATCGCCGAATTCAACTCAATGGTTTAAAATAATTTAGAACTCCTTCTCCAAGAATTCCAAGTTTTGGTTTGTGCACCCGCCTAGAAAGACAAATTTTTATTCTCACATTTTCATAATTAACCACAAGTCCATATATTTTCTGAGTAATACTTAATTATTATAGTATTTACTTTTATGAAGAAAGAAAGGGTGTCACATCCCACGCGTACGACTCATCTTAAGAAAAACGAAACAGAAAGGGGTTCAACGCACGATGACACAGAACCTAGACTCTAGACACACAGAGCTACATAGAGTAAACATGGATAGCCTTATATGCTTAAGGCCACTGAGGATTACCATTGCTCTGATACCACTTCTGTAACAGCCCGATTTTCACTTCCAAAACCTTAACTGATTTATTTTTAATTTGTTGTAAAAATGAGGCCATTTTTTTTTAAAACATAAGTTCATTAGTGATTAACGTTACCCTTTGAAAATCGAGTTGTCACTTTCGAACTCCTCGTAACCGAAACATCATCAACACATAAAAACATCATTTTCATTACGATTAAACATAAGCCATTAGTACTGGAGTCACACTCCAAGAAGTTTTCCAAAAGCAGGCCATAGTTACAAAAATTACAACCCATAGTTTAAAAAGTAGCTTAGTTACATTCATGGTACTTCACAAAGTAATCCTCGGTTGGAACATAGATCCTAGACACACTACACATCTAGACACAGAACACAGGACATCACTCTTCTGCTGAACTAGCGTCCGTCTCCATGTCTTCACTTGAGTCCGCCTCCGCTTCGTGACCAGAGTCACTAGCGCCTTCTTCCTCCATCGGTTGAGGAATCACAGCAGCCAAAGGTGCGGGATCACCATCATACTCGTGATGCTCCCTCGATCCGCCATCTTGATAGTCACGGAGAGTTACTTGCCCTACGTGCACGTCTAGACTCGTCCCTCGCAGAATATGCCTTGGATCATCAATCTCCAATCGAGTTTCACCTCTCCAAATCCATCCTTCAGGAGCAACCTCCCATGCTCCTCCCTGAAGAGGCCACATGTGGATTGCTACATGATACGCCATCTACCCGTTGCAATACCGGCAAACGCCAATACGACAAACAGGTAGGAGAGAGTTAGTGTACCATACACTAACGAGTTGACCAGGGTTCTCAGGGTAGACTCCATAGGAAAAGGAAAGATAACAGATGACAGATGACACGTGACAAGGATACAAAACGAGACAAGATAACCAGGGTATAGAAAGTAAGCAGAGTATAATAAATAACCAGAACAGATAGCAAAGCAGGTAACATGATACAAACATAACATAATAATTAAAAGTACATAAGTTAAACAAGTAACATCTAAAGCACATATGATTAAAGCGTATCATATCATTCGGAATCATTGCTCATTTCACTGAGCAGCACCACTCTTTCAGCATCCAGGCTAATCATAATCTTTCTCAATCATGCCAATATTCATTTATATTTTTATTTTATAAATATTAAGTCTTATCATAATTCGGTTCACTAAATGAGGTAGGGGGAAAAAAACCATCACTGAGGAAAAACGCACACGTCTACATCTCCTCGGTCTCCATCCAAACCTAGTCGGAAGCCAACAGGAGTACAGGACCATTACCACGCGGGCACGACAACTGTCTCAACAATTAATTGGTCCCAGACCAGGAGGACTACAACCTCAATCAATACAATTCACATAATTATCATTAATCAAGCACACTGTACAAGCAGTGGCAAATCACAATGCCCCGTTCCAGTCCCTCTCACTGTTATAGACTTGCAATCAAGGGGGTGACAGTATCATTTCTAGTTAGCTATGCAAAACTTACCACGGCATTGGACCCAGTCCCTACCACGTTCGTATGCCACTTGTGGGATTCGTTCCGCCTAGAAATATACTCCAGGCTTCTTGACGTTCACCGTCCTTGCCCTCCCCTCATGCAATCCCCTCCTGAGTATCCGCAGATACCCATGGTATCTTCCTCTCCACTACTTCGCACTCTCATATGTCACCGCGTATGTTAAGTCTTTTAGTATCTTTTAAAGTCTTTTGATGTCTTTTAGTTAACCTACGATCGGCTTGCCCTTAGTCCATCCCTTCGACAAGACCCGACCACTAAGGGTCACATCTTTTTCCCCACTTTCACATAGCATTCTTTCACTTTCTCAAGCCGCTTGGCACAATTTCATCACATCATTCCCGTAGGAATTCACATAACTTTCTTTAACGATCAATCTCTGTCTTGAATCCGCCAGCACGATCTCAGCTCCACGAGTGCAATCTCCTCGTCTGGTGCATCATTGTTCCATGAAACTTTCTTGAATCTTATCTCATAGAACCTTTTCCGCTTATTCTCAAGTCTTACTTTCTTTTATATTTCTCTTTATCATTCATCACACATCCAGATTCACCACACAGAATATAATATCTTTAACAATAGAATTGCAGAAGAACTAATACCAAACAAAAATAAACATACATCATTTTAATAAGACATGTAAACATATAACATATAATGGATCGCGCAAACCACCCGAGCAACTACGTTACGGGCTCACTGCACTCTCACTCACCTCTTATCCCAGCAAAAGAAACACTTTGGCCTCGGAAATCTCTAGCTTCTTTTTGCAAGTCGTTCCCACCGTCTACTGAATACCTCAAGGTAAAATAAATACACTTTTATCAAAAATCCATTTCAATTAAAAATCATCTCTTGATCTTTTTTTATTTGAAATAGAAAATTCCTTATCTTTCTTTATTATCTCTTAATAATACAATTGTTTTCCAAAACAACACACAATCTTTTCTTAGACTTGAAATCCTTCAAAAAAAAATCATTTGAAAACTCCTTTTAAAATAAATAAAATAAATAGTTTATGTGGCTGCATGAAATAAGTCCAGCCACCTTTTCACTTTGTAAAACATGGAAAAATCAATAATTTTTATTCCAACTTTTGATGTATTAAATAGCACTTGAAATCCACACTTTTTCATAAATCAAAAACACTTTTTAAATTTAAAAACCTTGAAATAAAATCTTGGACAGCAAAGAACTAAAAATCAAAACCATGAAAACACTTTTGGAAATAATCAAATGCATTTGTTTATTTTCTTGTATTAAAACCGAATTGAGCAAAAACCATCACAACACAATTTAAATAATTTTTCTCAAAATAAAAACACAAAACATAATCATTTCAATAAGTCAATCACATGAAAAAGGAATCTAGCCTATTGAACCTACTATAGGCCGAATCATCATCATAGGAAAACAAAGTCTTTGGTGCAAATTTCTACATGCAAAACCTTAAGATCAACAAATCAAAACATGCACTTTAAACACATGGTTTTAGAAAATACCACTCCCTTTTTCATCATAAAACCGTGACCTCTATGTCACTTTAAACCAATTTTCATTTTTATTTTCCTTGCATGTGCTTTTAAAAATCATTTGAAGTAAAAGAGAATCACATGCAAAAGCCTTTTCATGAAAAACAATCATGATCTTCTTGTTTCAAAGCTTGACCGAAAAACACATCAACAAAATCAAGAGGAAAAACTTAAATCCTTAACTTTCAAACGCAAATAAACTTAGATCAAAGTAAAACCATTTTGCAAAAATTGTTTTCCTTTTCTTTCTCATCAAAACCGTGACATGCAAGCAAAGATCAAGACTTTTTGAGTACAAAAATCACATGCAAAACTTCAAGATCAAAGCTATTGAAAAATCATGGCAAGAATCAAGCCTTTTTTAAGATCAAAACAAAAGATCAAAACTTTTTTGAAAAGAAAACCAAAGATCAAGGCTTCATAAAAATCAAAGTTAAAATCAAAGCATTCCAACCACTTAAATCAACTCTAACAAGCATCAATTTAACATGCATGAACTCAAATCAAAATAGAAATCATCATGACCTAATTTTCTAGACATGGCCGAATGGTAGAGTCCATGGTTTAGGGTTCTACAAGTTTGTTTGGCTCTTGAAACTCAAGATCAAGGCTAAGAATTTACATGCAAGCATAGATCTACAAGAAAAATAGACATGCAACAACAAATAAACCTTACAAGACTTAGAAAATGAAAGCTACTTCTAACACTCTATGATCTTCGAATAACCCAAAGAAAAAGAGAAGATCTTCAACCACCTTCACTTGATCTTCAAGAAATCCTAAGTCTTTTGAGCTTGATCTCCTTCTTCTCCTCCCTCAAGCTTCTCGGCCTCACTCTTTCTCTATCTCTCTCTCTAAGAGTTTGATAACACTCTTAGAAGAAGTGTTTAGAAATGGATGAAATGAAATGAGAAAGGGTGAAATGAACCAAGGCTTTGAGGCATAAATATGCCATCGAGTATTTCCCTTCTTGCCCTTGGAAATTCGGCCTAGAGTGTGTTGGGTAAGGGATAATTTTGGCTTCACAAAAAGTTGCATGGCTTAGTGTCATGTCATGAGACAAATGGAGTAGAATTAGGCTTTAATCCTTCATCCTATTGGTTGGTCAATTCCTTAACTATGCTTTTCACTAAACCAAGCCTATATGATGCTAGTCTACTATCTTAGGGTTCTAGAAAAATCAAACTCTATTATGTATGCACATACACACATATAACCGAACATACACATGCACACACATACACATGAAAATTCATTTTATTTACTTCTCATAAAATCACAATTTCCTTAAAATACAATATATTAAATACTTAATTATTTCAACTCAAAAATTCAACCCAAAACTCATAATATTTTCTCACAAAAATCATTTTCTTTAAAATCCTTTATCACTTGAAATCATAAAAGAAATTCAATTCAAGAAATTTTCTTTCAAAATACTCTTTTTAAAACACTTTCTCAAAATAATCTTTTTATCATTAAAACAAATATGAGGTATTCAGACGGGGTGTTACAGAATGGAAAGTTGGTTGAAACATGTGTGGGATTCAGCAGAATAGGCAAAGTTCATGGCAGGATGAAGTTCTGGCACAAATTGCCTCATTTCTTTTAAATTGTGAAGTTTAAATTGTTAAGCTTCCTTCTCTGGTTGTTATAATGATAGTAATTTAATTTAGTTATGTAACACCCCTAATTTTCGTCTCCCGGATAATAAGGAAATTAATAATAAAGTTTTATTATTAATTTATATAAATTTTCCAAGTTTATATTTTGTATTTAATTAGCCTGAAATATAAAAATTAGTGGAAATATTTTTATATGGCAAATAAATGCAAAAATATAGATATTGCATTTTAGTCCTTGGTTTAGGACCTAAATGTAATATTGAAAAGGTTCTTGGAGGGAAAGATTTAAAAAGTATTAATTTTTAAATTTTGTACTGACCTAACCGGTTAGTAATGCCCTGTAACCGGTTAGACGATGAACCCAGAAACTGGGTTAGTGCGTTTGATGAGTAATCACTTGATTAATCCCCTTAATCGCCACGAATCCCACTCGATTCATAGTGGGAAACGCATGTCACTATGCATGTTAAGCCAATTTCTCTATAAATAGCCTGAATCAAGCTCAAAATCAAGGTTTAGAAGTGTTGGTTAAGGAATTGCTCTGATTAGGGTTTCTGTTTCGTTTGAGGCAATTCTTCTTCTTCTTTGAGCGATAGAGAGTGAGTGATACACTTCTGTAAAGCTTAAATCAAGGGCTTTACATTGATATAAAGTTTGTGAGCTGAGAGTCATTGTGTGAAGAGAAATCACTCATAGAAGTTGAAGTTGGAAAAACTGGATTCTGAGTTTTCTGGTTCGGGAAGCTGGGTTTGAGTCTGGATTTTGGTAAGTACAGACAACTCTTAAGCCTCAAATCACTTTCATTTCTTAGTGCATGTTACCTAGATTGAGTTCTAACTGTTTTCCCCAATTTCTTTGGTCAATTTCTATGTCAAATTCTCTGGTCTTTGAACCCTGTTGATGGAAATCGTGGCTGAGAGCAGAACATAGGATTTGTGGGGAGTTTGTGGATTTTCTTCAAGTTTCAGAGCTAATACTCATCAAACACAACTTTGAGGTATGGGAGAAGTTTACCTTATACTAGATTTAGACTAAAATCAAGTGATTTAGGATTTGAGTCAACAAAGACTCAAAAAGGGCATTATGTGTTTAAGACCAAAAGGCTTGGAGGCCAAATTCTAACTCAATCCTGTTTTGAGCAACTTTGTGTTAATGCATGCAAGTGATTTTGATGCTTGAATCTTAATCTAAATGTTTACTATGAGTTTTGTGGTATTAAATTGTGTTTATGTGGGTTTTTATGCAATTTGATACTTTGAACTTAATGCATGCAAGTTAAATGTGTTTCTATGGTTGAACATGTTTATTTTAAGGTATATGAACTCTTCTGAGTGTTGAAATTGGTTAGATTTGAGTAAAGAAAAGAATGGTTTATAAAACCTCATGTTTCAGTGTTCAGACTGCATAATCTAACCGGTTATTCGATATTTGTAACCGGTTAGATACTGTAAAATTTCAAAGAAAATGAATTTATGAAATTAGTCCTGTGGTCTTATCATTTTTACTCAAATCTAGACTTTAATTTCACTGGAAATTAGTCTGAAAATAAGCTGATTAATATTGTATGGTTCAGATTGAAAATGAGAGTTAATACCTTAGTGTAATGAGATAATTTCAAGAGGAAATTATGCTCATTTGGAAATTTGGAATGTGATTTAGACTTTTGAATGATGAAAACAGTGGGTTAGAGGTATAAAACAATGTTGAAACTTGTTTATGGATTGGGTAGAGAATTCAAGAAAAAGGGTTTTCTGAATTTAAATGGCAAACCAGTTCAGGTCTGTAATTCTAACCGGTTAGCCTGAGATTGTAACCGGTTAGTACCTGTAACAGCCCGATTTTCGCTTCCGCAACTTAACTGAATTATTATTATTTTGTTGCAAAAATGAGGCCATTTTTTTTATAAGTTCGTTAACGACCAACACCACCCTTTCGAAAATCGAGTTGTCACTTTCGAAATCTTTCCACTTAAAACATCATCATTGAAATATAAAACCGTTTTCATTTAAAATTAAAACAAGTGCCACAAGTACTGGAGCTACACTCCACGGTTTTTCAAAAGTAGGCCATCATTACAAAAGAACTTACAAACCAAGATAAAAGTAGCTGATTACATCATTAGTTCATTACAAGATAATCCTCGACTGAAAGACTCAGGTCCTAGACACCAGACATTTACTAGACACAGATTGCAAGACATCACTCATCAACAGAACTAGCATCCGTTTCCATGTCCTTGCTTGGATCGGTCTCCGCTACATGATCGGATTCACTAGCACTCTCCTCTTCCATAGGTTCAGGAACCACTGCTGCCAAAGGTGCAGGATCACCATTTAGCTCATGGTGTTCCCGGGGTCCACCATCTTGATAATCTCGCAGAGTGACTTGCCCAACATGCACGTCCATGCCTGCTCCCCGCAGAATGTGTCTCGGATCGTCAATCTCCAGACGAGTATCTCCTCTCCAGATCCATCCGTGAGGTACCACTTCCCATGCACCTCCCTGAAGAGGCCACATGTGGATCGCTACATGATACGCCATCTACCCGTTGCAATACCGGCAAATGCCAATACGACAACCAGGTAGGAGAGAGTCAGCGCGCCATACGTAACAGGTTGACCGCAAGGTCGCAGAATAGACACGATAGAAAGACGCACAGTACCAAGGATACTCGAAGAATATATATACTCAAAACAAGACACAAGAACCAAGATACATCGTGCATTGAAGGATAACACGCTTCTCCCAAATTAAATTCAACATAATAAATAAATAAAGCACTCACAGTATAAGATGAACTACACATAACAGCATTACTCTCAAACCATTGCCACACATAACACCACTGAATATTATCATACTTGCCTATTCTTTTAAATATTCAACATTTCTTTATTCTTTTGTTATTAAGTCTTATTTTATTTAACTCACTCAATGAGGTAGGGGAAATCACCATCACTGAGGAACGCACACTCTACATCTCCTCGGTCTCCATCCACCTAGTCGGAAGCCAACAGGAGTACAGGACCTTTACCACGCGGGCTCGACAGCTGTCTCAAAACATATGGTCCCAGACCAGGAGGATCTCGTCCTCAAAACATATTATATAATCAAGGCTCACTGTCCATGCAGTGGCAAAACACATTGCCCCATTCCAGTCCCTCTCAACTGTTGTAGACTTGCATTCAAGGAGGTGACAGTTGAGGAAACCGCAATTGGTGGTTGGAGAGACAAGGACCCCTAGGAATACACCTAGAAGGGGGGGGGGTTGAATAGGTGTACAAGATACCTTGAAAGATTTTCGAACGAAACAAAACGAAACAATCAAAACAAATGATTTTTGCAAATTCTACAGAACTTAATCGATTAACCTGAAATTTAATCGATTAACCTGCAATTTAATCGAGTACTAATCGATTAAACCTGAAAGTTCAAAAGTCCTTAATCGATTAAACGAACACTTAATCGATTAAAACTATCAGAAACTGAAAAATCACTTTTCAATCGAATACGAAAATCAATCAATCAACACTTAAGATCAGAGATTCAGCGGAGATGATTAACACATATATTCTTATTGATTTCCTAGTTATGAAAATGATTTTCCCTTTATCAATTTGAACAAATAACGATTCAATTCAATCAATTATGAAAATCAATCTTTCTAGGTTTTCAATCAAGAACACAATCAAATGACTTGAATATAAAGAGTAAGGGTTTAGAGATACGACACAGTGATTTATCCTGGTTCACTTTCATCCACTTGAAAGCTACATCCAGTCCCCTCTTCAACCAAGAGAGATTCTTCACTATGAGGATTTAGAGTTCTCAAATTACAAGTGATTGCCTCACAAGACTTCCTTCTTGCTAGCCTACAAGAGATAACCGACACCCTTGCCTTGTAATCCTATTGATCTTCTCTCTAATCTAACCTCTACCCCTTGTTGATAATCGACACAACAAGTCTTCAATTGCTTGATGATAATCCACACACCAAGGCTTCTCTTTGCTTGATTCACAACCAAGACTTTCTTCAATTGCTTGAACTTTGCTTGATGATAATCGACACACCAAGGCTTCTTGTTTGTTGTAGCGGCTTGCCTTATTGCAAAGATTAAAACTCAATGAATACACATAACAATCCTAATGAATCTCCATCAATAGCTATGACAAATCACACAAGAGATTCAAAGGTTCTTGATCAAAGAATATGAAAATATGAAAGCTTTGATCTTTGAAATTGAGAGAGAATAGAGTGACTTGATTCTTGTAAAATTAATTATGAAAGTGATTCTAATTAATCACAAAGATTAGGAAAAGGTTTATATAGAATACCCAAAAGTTATGGCACTTGAAAACTGATTTTGAGAAGTGAAAAACGTATTTTAAAAAACCAGTTCAGCAGTACTTAATCGATTAAATCTTTACTTAATCGAGTACTAATCGATTAAATATGTTCTTAATCGATTAAACATGTCTGATACTTGTTTAAAACTTGTTTTCTCAAAACTAAACCTTTCCTTTAAAACCTTTAAGCCACCTATTGATTCTAGGTTAAGTGAAAACTCAAATTATGATTAAATCATGACTTATGAATGAGATTCACTACCCTCTAAACAAACTACCCAAATGAAAACGTATGAAGCTTGAGAGGCAAAAGATAAAACAAAAACAATTACACTCAAACTTAAGTCTTCATGAGCTTGCTTTCTCTCTTCTTCATTTGATGTTTGTTGTTGCTTGTTGAACTTGAACTTGATCATCACATGATAGCTTGTTCAAAACACTTTGTCATTATCAAAACATTCACCATGGTACTAACAATCTCCCCCTTTTTGAAAATGACAAACCATGTTTTGAAGTTCTCCAAAAGTTCTTTGAAGTTGTTGATGCTTTAACAATTTGATCACTTGGTGAGACTCTTGCTCCTCCTCAATAAATGCTTTTGACATTTGAATCCAATTGAGATAAGCTTGATTCTCCCCCTATCTTCAACAACTTAGCTCAACCTACATAAAAACAACAAAAACAACCTTTCTCCAAACAAACATCTAAAAAATCATATTATTTAGCAAAACAATCATTTCTCCACCTTTGAGAAACATTCCAATTCCAATCAATTCAAAACATCATATTTCTCCCCCTTTGGCATTATCAAAAAGTAATATATACCAATTGAAATATAACATCTAAGCCAAGGTAAGAAATCAATGATCATTTCTTTACAACATTGATACCAATTGAACAAATACAATAGAACTATACTTTGAAATGTGATATCAATTGGCAAGAGAATATAACAATGAAATATGATACCAATTGAGAATTAAAATGATCATAATATCACTTAACAAAGAAGATATCAATTGTAAAGAAGTACATATATCAACAAATATTTGATACCAATTGTGATATTTCTTTAATAATAACCAAAGCATGTCACTATATCATGATAACCATCTATGAATCTACTCAATGATACCAAATGATTTAATTAACATTTAGAAAAGTAATACCAATTGAGAAGATATCATTTGAAGTTCACAAATCTATCAACAACATTCGTACCATATTGTAGGACTTCTTTTGATACCAATTGAAGATGCAAATATGAATAACACTTGTAAGCTCTCTTTGCTCTTCAATCATACCTACAAAACAATCATGCTTTGCTTTTTGGTATTCAAATAGTTTTGGATCCATTTTTGTTAGTGTAGGGACTTTCACCCTTTCTCATCCAAACAAAATCTCCTTTAGGTATACCATGCACTTTAATATAACACACATTTGAAGTATGTCCATGAGTACCACAATAGAAACATGTTTGTGCATTTGAAAAATCAACTTTAGAAAAATCAACAACATTTCTATGAGAATTACTCTTAGCATTAGTATAACCCAAACCAAACTTGTTTGAATTTTCTCTTTGAAAATTTAACAATGTGCGCAATCTAATATCACCATTTGAGAAACTTGCAAGCTTATTTTTCAAAATAGCATTTTCATCTTTAAGCAACTTGCAATTCTCACAATCAACCACAATATTCACTCTATTAGCACAATCACAAGAAGAACTAGCATATATAAGATCAAGAGTTTCATTTTCAAGATTAAGCTCATCAACTTGTTTTTGAAGTTCTAAAATCTCTTTTTGATGTTTCAAAATGAGCTTCTTTCTTTCAATGTTTTTCAAAGCTAGTTTTTCAAGTTGTTCATGCATTTCTTCATAAGCATTATATAACAATTCATATTTAGAAGAAATTTCGGATTTAGTATGACTTACATCGCTTTCCTCGCTTTGATAACTTGATTCATCATTTGAACTTTGTTCTTCATCATCTACTAGAGTTATCAAGTTGAGACAAGCGGCTTCTTCATCATCCGAAGAACTACTCGATGTGCTTTTCTTGTTATCTTCATCACTATCCCAAACTATGTATGCTCTTTTAGATTTTGAATTTTTCTTGTCTTTCTCCTTCTTCTTGAGATACCTAGAGCATGAATACTTGAGATGTCCGGGTTTTCCACATTCATGGCAAACTACACCTTCTTTTGATGTCTTGGTCTTGTAGTGTGGGGAATCCTTCTCTTTACTTTTGTCCTTGTTCAACCTTCCTTTTCTCCTTAGAAACTTGTCAAACTTCCTTAGCAAAAGTTTCATGTCTTTTTCATCAACATCCGAATCGGAATCTTCACTATCATCATCATCGGAACTCTCTTTCTTTTTGTAAGATCTACTCTTGACTTTAAGAGCAAGTCCCTTTCTTTCTTTGTTCTTATCCGACTCTTCATTGATACTTAATCGTCCAAGCTCCATTTCATGTTCTTGAAGCTTTCCAAAGAGTGTTGCTAGATCCATAGCATCCAAATTCTTAGATTCAACAATAGCCGTTACTTTTGGTTGCCAATTCCTGTCTAAACATCTCAACACTTTGTTAGAAAGTTCACCTTGAAGAAACATTTTACCAAGAGCAAGTAAATGATTTATAATATGAGTAAAACGCTTTTTCATATCATTAATAGATTCATTTGGAAGCATTTGAAACAATTCATAATCACGCATTAAAGCATTCAATCTAGCTCTCCTAACCTCACTAGTTCCTTCATGAGTCACTTGTAAAGTGTCCCACATTTCCTTAGCACTAGAACATTGAGAAACTCTAAAGAACTCGTCATAGGATAAAGCGGAGGTAATGATATTCTTTGCTTTAAAATCATATTGTACTTTCTTTCTATCATCATCTTTCCACTTGTCCTCGGGGATCAATTGTTCTACACCTTCAACTAAACTAGAGGGGATATGAGGACCTTTTTCAACTACTTTCCAAATTTCACTATCTATGGCTTGGATAAAGATTTTCATTCTAACTTTCCAATATGCATAACCTTCTCCGGTAAACAATGGAGGACGATTTATTGAATAACCTTCACCACCAAAGGGATTCATGGAACCCATTGCGATTTTCTTAAAGGATCTTTACGAAAAAGCTCTTATGCTCGTGTCTTTCGACCGAGCTCTGATACCAATTGAGGAAACCGCAATTGGTGGTTGGAGAGACAAGGAACCCTAGGAATACACCTAGAAGGGGGGGGTTGAATAGGTGTACAAGATACCTTGAAAGATTTTCGAACGAAACAAATCGAAACAATCAAAACAAATGATTTTTGCAAATTCTACAGAACTTAATTGATTAACCTGAAATTTAATCGATTAACCTGCAATTTAATCGAGTACTAATCGATTAAACCTGAAAGTTCAAAAGTCCTTAATCGATTAAACGAACACTTAATCGATTAAAACTATCAGAAATTGAAAAATCACTTTTCAATCGAATACGAAAATCAATCAATCAACACTTAAGATCAGAGATTCAGCGGAGATGATTAACACATATATTCTTATTGATTTCCTAGTTATGAAAATGATTTTCCCTTTATCAATTTGAACAAATAAAGATTCAATTCAATCAATTATGAAAATCAATCTTTCTAGGTTTTCAATCAAGAACACAATCAAATGACTTGAATATAAAGAGTAAGGGTTTAGAGATACGACACAGTGATTTATCCTGGTTCACTTTCATCCACTTGAAAGCTACATCCAGTCCCCTCTTCAACCAAGAGAGATTCTTCACTATGAGGATTTAGAGTTCTCAAATTACAAGTGATTGCCTCACAAGACTTCCTTCTTGCTAGCCTACAAGAGATAACCGACACCCTTGCCTTGTAATCCTATTGATCTTCTCTCTAATCTAACCTCTACCCCTTGTTGATAATCGACACAACAAGTCTTCAATTGCTTGATGATAATCCACACACCAAGGCTTCTCTTTGCTTGATTCACAACCAAGACTTTCTTCAATTGCTTGAACTTTGCTTGATGATAATCGACACACCAAGGCTTCTTGTTTGTTGTAGCGGCTTGCCTTATTGCAAAGATTAAAACTCAATGAATACACATAACAATCCTAATGAATCTCCATCAATAGCTATGACAAATCACACAAGAGATTCAAAGGTTCTTGATCAAAGAATATGAAAATATGAAAGCTTTGATCTTTGAAATTGAGAGAGAATAGAGTGACTTGATTCTTGTAAAATTAATTATGAAAGTGATTCTAATTAATCACAAAGATTAGGAAAAGGTTTATATAGAATACCCAAAAGTTATGGCACTTGAAAACTGATTTTGAGAAGTGAAAAACGTATTTTAAAAAACCAGTTCAGCAGTACTTAATCGATTAAATCTTTACTTAATCGAGTACTAATCGATTAAATATGTTCTTAATCGATTAAACATGTCTGATACTTGTTTAAAACTTGTTTTCTCAAAACTAAACCTTTCCTTTAAAACCTTTAAGCCACCTATTGATTCTAGGTTAAGTGAAAACTCAAATTATGATTAAATCATGACTTATGAATGAGATTCACTACCCTCTAAACAAACTACCCAAATGAAAACCTATGAAGCTTGAGAGGCAAAAGATAAAACAAAAACAATTACACTCAAACTTAAGTCTTCATGAGCTTGCTTTCTCTCTTCTTCATTTGATGTTTGTTGTTGCTTGTTGAACTTGAACTTGATCATCACATGATAGCTTGTTCAAAACACTTTGTCATTATCAAAACATTCACCATGGAACTAACAACAGTATCATTTCTAGTTAGCTATGCGGCCCTTACCACGGAATTAGACCCAGTCCCCACCACGTTAGTGTGCCACTTATGGGATTCGTCCCGCCTAGAAATGTACTCGAGGCTTCTTGACGAGTCACCGTCATTGCCCTCTCCTCATGCAATCTCCACCTGAGTATCCGAAGATACCCATAGTATCTTCCTCTCCACTACTTCACACTCTCATATCTCACCGCGAATATTGATGTCTTTTAGTGTCTTTTAATATTCTTAAAGTCTTTTAGAATTAGCCTATAGTCGGCTTGCCCTTAGTCCATCCCTTCGACAAGTCCCGACCACTAACATCTTTTCCCCACTTTCACAACACAATCACATTCACATTCTCAAGCCCCTCGGGCCACATCTCACATCATCACTCTCTCATGCATCCACATTGCTCATTCACTTTCACTTTCAGCACCACCATCTCAACTTCACAAGCATCATTCTATTTCTCAATACATCAACATCTCATCACATCTCACAAACCGTATCACATCACGTACCAATCCTTCACTCAATCTCATATATGAATCACTTAAACTCCCAACACACCACGATAAGGAAATAACTTAAGACAATAGAGAACGAATATAAGAGCGTGACACAATAAACTTAACATAAACACATTGCACCACCATCCGGTAACAATGTTACGGGCTCACTGCTATCTCATACTCACTCACCTCTTACTCCAGCAAGAAAATCACTTTGCCCTTGAGGGTCTCTAACTTCCCTTTGAGAATTGTCACCACCGTCCACTGAATAACCTCAAATAAATAAATAAACTTTTATTAAAATTATTTCAATTAGAACTCATCACTTGATCCTCAAGTCAAAACCCTTTACTTTCTTTGTTCTTTATTAAAATATTGTCATTTATCAAAATAACTCTCAATCATTTCTCATATACAAAATCTTTTGAAAACTCACATTAGAATAAATGAAATGAATAATTCATGTGGCTGTGTGGAAAGTCCAGCCACTAAATTCGAGTTGAAAATCATTGAAAATCCACAATTCTTTATTCTAAATCTTCATAAATCAATAACACTTGAAATCCTTGTCTTTTCACAACTCAAAAGCATTTTTAAAACTTAAAACACTTGAAAACAATTCTTGGACAGCAAGAAATAAAAGAAATTAAATCATGAAAACACTTTTGAAATCATCAAACACATTTGGTTCATTTTCTTCCATGAAGGCCGAATTGAATCCAAAACAAAACAACATCATTCACTTCAATTTTTCTTAAAACAAATCATGAAATATAATTATTTCAAAGGAAACAATTTCATGCAAAAGAATCCAGCCTCTTCAATCTAGAGTAGGCCGAATCATGATCATGGAAAAACAAAACTTTCGATGCATCTTTTCTTCACAAAATATTAAATCTAAACATGTATTTGTAAAGCACATGGTTTTAGAAAAATCCTTAACTCTTTTCTTCTTCAAAACCGTGACTTACTTCAAACACAAATTTCATTTCCCTTTGCATGCACTTTTAAAATCATGGGGAATCAAAAGAAATTATATGCAAAGAACTCTTTCATGAAAAATAATTAGATTTCTTTGTTTTCAAGGCTTGGCCGAATGATACTTTAACAAAATCAAGAGAAAAACTCAAATCCTTGACTTTGAAATACTCATGGATTAGATCAAAACATAAATCATTTAGAAAAGAATTGTTTCTCTTGGTTTCTCATCAAAACCGAAACATGCAAGTAAAGGATCAAAACTTTTTGAGCAAGAAAACCACATGCAAAGCTTTTTAAGATCAAAACCATGAGAATCAAGGTAAGAATGAAATCCTTTCAAAGCCAAAACAAAGATCAAAGATCTTTTAAGAATAAAACCAAGATCAAAACTTTAAAAAATTTCAAAGTGAAAGCCAAAACATGAAAATCATTTAGATCAACTTCATCAAGCATTAAACTAACATGCATGGACTCCAAATGAAATGAAGAGCATCATGACCTAATTTTCTAAGAAAGGCCGAATAGAAATGTCTTTGGTTTAGGGTCCTACAAATTCATAGAGTTCTTGAAATTCAAGATCAAGGCTTGACAAGCATAGATCTACAAAAGAATTGGACATGCAACAACAACAAGAATTTTACAAGGCTTAGAAATCAAAATCACTTAGAACAATCTAGGATCTTTGAATAAACTAGAGAAGTAAGAAAAGATCTTCAACCTCTTCACTTAATCTTCAAGGATCTAAGGCTTAGGACTTGATCTTCCTCTTCCTCTTCTCCTTGGGTGCTCACGGGTTCTCTCTCTCTCTATGTGTGTTTCTAGTTTCTTTCTAAGAGTTTGGATGCTCTCTTAGAAGAAGTGTTTGGTTGTGGAAGTGAAATGAGAAGCAAATGGGTAAGGGTGCTACGGCTTAAGGGTATAAGAAAACAACCAAGAAATTCCTTTCTTGCCCTCAAGATAATTCGGTCAAGGGTTGTTGGGTGAAGGGTAGAATTGGCCAAACTAAGGCTTGCATGGCTCAAGCCAAGCCTTTAGACAACTAGAGAAAAATTAGGGCTAATCTCACTTCCTATTGGTTGGTCAAACCACTAACCACAATTAATCACTAAGTTAAACCTAAGTGCTCATGGTTTACTAGCGTAGGGTTCATGAGTCAACAAAAGTGACATCACATGCACACTACTCACTCGCCCACGGCGCCACATACACACACATGCACCAATTTCATTTTCATTTTCTTTTCCTTACAAAATCACACATTAATAAAAGAAATGCGTGACACCCTTCCAATTGTCCCAAATATAATATAGTGATTATGCTTTTATATCGGATAATATATGGACTTGTGAGTGTTAAGAAAATAGGTAAATAAAATTTTCTTTTAAAGCGGGTGCACGAATCGTCACTTGAAAGTCTTTGGAGAACAGAGTCTATATTATCTCAAAATCATTGTATCGAGTTCGGCGATTTCTAAAACCTTTTCGCAAATAGAGTAACATTCGATCTTCTAGAAAATATCTTTGTATCAAGTAGCTTAAGCTACCCTTGCTTTGTACGATAGAACTGATACCATTTATAGCCGAGCTCTTAAGCAAATTAATCAGAGTAAGCGGAAATTACTAGACTATGCAACTGATAGAATATAAACATAGGTTTTCATAGATATAGAGAGTCATAAGTACATAGCCCATGAGTAAAGTCTCCAAGTTTCAAAATATACAAGTCCATCATCAGATCTATATAACAGTGTAACTACAAGCCCTAGAGTGCTCCAAAAGTATATCTACAATATATACATAACAAAATATATAACTCTAGGGATAGTCACATAGATCTGGCAGCATCAGATGGAGTAGTAGCAACAGTAGTCTCCCAAAAGTAAAAGTAGTAGTAAGATAGTAGCAACATCATCATCACAGCAGCAGCAGCAAATCTCCTCCACAGCCTCCACACATCGGATCCTCCGACCCACATCATACACCATATGCATGTACCTAGGGATCATCGTCCCTCCAGTCACTCCCAGTAGAATGCACGACAGGCTCGCCCCCACTCTCGTCCTCCACCGGATCCTCCTCGATCTCATCCGAAGGAGAGTGTACCCTACCACTGGGTACCGGGTCAGGTGATGGTGAAACCCTAACTGGGCTCCTCGGATCAGATAGGGGAGTCTCCTCGCGGACGACTCTCGAAGTAAAAGGGTGAGAGCGGGTAGGTCGAAAACGAAAACTATGGTAAGAGCGAGCTGGTCGCGCGGGAGGTGGTCTATGGTAAGTGTAAAACGGGGGTACATGCATAGTGTATATGATGGGAATCCTAAACCTACGAGGACGGAATCGCATCAGCGGGTTCGGGTGGTAGAAGGTAATCTCGACCTCCCCCTCGAACACCGCACGATGGTCCTCATAGATCCATATGCCACTAGGAAGTGGCCGGATCTCGATGCAAGCAATGTAGCGAGACATCACCTACAAGGGCATAGGGGTAAGCAATTCTATACACATAATCAACAGAGATTAAATTATGCAATTTAAGTATGTAAATATGCATCAATTAATATCAATCACATTTAACACTTAGCAGATATTGAATGCAAGTAAGATGCTCACACTTGGTTCATTTATCACAGTTAAATTAAATGAATGGCATGATGCATGACTTTAGCTCTCAAGCCTATCTCCATCACAATACTATGTCACTCTCTGACGTCCATCCCTGACAACCCAGCACTCAACAATGCGTTGTATTCCTAGGTATACAACCATTCGTACATTCACCTAGAATGTACACGACAAGCTTGGTATCCATGCCACCCGAGCATATCCCGTCATCCAAACGGATCGTCATCCAAACGATATATCCATATCGGCATCCACAAAGCCGACCACGTCAACAACGTGTCATCAAGCAAGCGTATTGGCACTCCCAGAGGCCCTCCACATGTTTAACAAACATGAAATACGTCCTACCATCCAAACTCCAGAATGAATGCATTTTATCTTTTAGACTTAAGGGAAGTTGATTAATACTTTACAGGCCACCTAGGCTTTATTTTCTTTATCAAAAAGGACCGTCACCAAACGATCTTTTTGTATTAATCAATTTCTCTAGGTCTTGATCCCTTGGACTATTATTAATAATTCCTTAGTTTATTAAGTCAGAATTGAAAATGGTGTTTTCAGGTTCTGAACCATTTACTCGAGTAAACTTCAGGACACTCGAGTGTTCCTTAACTTTTCCAGATTACTCGAGTGTTCTTAAAACTACTCGAGTGTTCATGACTTTCTGAGGATTTGGGTTTTCAATTCAACAATTTACTCGAGTAGTTCATGGGTTACTCGAGTGTTCTTGAACATTTCCAGAATACTCGAGTGACCTTGAATGACTCGAGTGTTTGACCTAAACTTGTCCTCAGGTCATGCTCGATACTCGAGTGTTCTTGTTCATTTCACATTGTTTTGAAAGAATTTTACTCGAGTACCCTGTCTTTTACTCGAGTGTTTCGTAGCAGATAACACTGAAACTTGGTTTTAACATAACATTTTCATTTCTACTTAATTCTAGTCCATTCCAGGGATCCACAGAGTTCATACAACATAATTTGAACATGTTACAACATTCATTTCATATCAAAACACATAATTGATAGAGAATTCAGTAATCATGCATTAAAACACATTTTCACAACTCAATACCTCAATTTGCAGAATAAGCTCAATACTCGTGAATTAAAGTTCATTTAAGCTTGCATGCATGATATATAACTTGCTCAGCAAAGTTTTAGAGCATGGATTGGTCTCCAAACCAAAGTTCCTACTCAATCTAAGCCCTTAGAGCCTCTTGGTGGCATTCTAACACAATTCATGGAATTTAAACTCTATCTAGTGAATATAATTACTTCCCCTTACCTCTCATATGTTTTCCAAACAAGGATTGACACGAAAAAGGCTCCAAAATCCTCAGACCAACTTCAAATGCCACATGCAGAGCATTTTGAGTACCACACCAAAATGGAATTGGTTTGTACATGAAACAGAGAATTAAATTGGGGAAAATTAGATTTCTAAACTCTATGCAACATAATCTAACTAAGGAAACCGAAATTGAGACTCAGGGGTTCATGAGCTTACCAGAAATCAAGATCAAGGTAAGCTCCTGAAACAGTTTGGACAGCAACTAGCTCCACTTCCCAACTCCAATTCTCTCAGCACACTCACTCAAATCTCACGATTTCACTCTCTATACAAAGCTCAAGATGTAAGCTTCGTATTCGTGTATGATTTGTGATTCAACTCGACACAGAGAAGGAGAATTGATCAGACGAAGTTATGAACCCTAACTCACTCAACAATTCGAACTTAGCCAAAAATCTTCACTCATTTGGTGTTTCTGAGCTTAAATAGACATGGAGGGTGTTCATGCGTGACGACACGCCACCCAGGGTGTTGGCAATAAGGTGTTTTCGTGCAGTTTGACCCAGAATACTCGAGTATTCTGAATAATACTCGAGTATTTTGCCCAGATTTTGAAAAATAATTATTTTATTTACTTTCCCTCCAAAACCTTTCCTATAATTGCTTCTAGATCCCAACCCATGGACTAATATGCAAAATACTCATTTTATGCATTTAAATTATTTATTAAATAATTTCACACACCTAAGCTAGTCACATGAACACATATTTTAATCAAGGATTAATATAGAAACTATTAATTATAATTAAATTATAATTAAATGCATGGTACAAAAATACTTAGGGAATTTAATCCAAAAATCCGAATTCCATATGGTTTACCTCTAATAAAATCATTTGCTTAAAAATCAGAAAATCACTTGAAAACTCAAAACAAATTTAATCCAAGAAATTTTTTTTTTGAAATCACACCTTTTAAAAATACTTTATCCAAATAATCTTTTTAGGGTTTTCAAATAAATATGAGGTATTCAGACGGGGTGTTACATTCTCCCCAACTTAGCGATTTTTCGTCCCCGAGAAATACAGTACCTGGATCAAACAGGTGCGGAAAAGAACTTCTCATCTTGCTCTCAAGCTCCCATGTTGCATCTTCCCCATTATTCCGACTCCATACTACCTTAACTAAGGGAATATCCTTCCCTCTCAACTTCTTAACACTACTACCATCTATCCTTAGAGGTAAGGTCTCAAATGTGAGATTCTCTTTTAGATGTACCGAGTCGGGATCAATGATGTGTGAGGGATCATGGACATACTTTCTCAATTAGGATACATGAAAAACATTGTGTAAGTTTGAAAGAAAAGGAGGTAAGGCAATTTGATAGGCTAAAGGTCCTATTCGTTTGAGAATCGGGTAAGGTCCAATAAAACGAGGTGTAAGTTTTCGGGTTTTGAGCATTCTACCAATTCCAGTAGTTGGCACTACCTTCATGAAAACAAAATCTCCTTCATTGAATTCTAGCGGACTCCTCCTCTTGTCCTGGTAACTCTTTTGCCTACTTTGAGCAGTCCTCATTCTGTCTTGAATTAATCTCACCTTTTCGGTCGTCTGCTGTACTACGTCTGGCCCCATTATCAGATGCTCACCAGTCTCGAACCAGCACAACGGCGTTCTGCACTTCCTACCATACAGAGCTTCATATGGTGCCATTTCGATGCTTGAATGGAAACTGTTGTTGTAGGTAAACTCAATCAGATGCAGAAAAGAATCCCAATCACCAGTACTTTCAATCACACTGGCTCTCAACAAATCCTCTAATGTATGGATAGTTCGCTCTGACTGTCCATCCGTCTGTGGGTGATACGCGGAACTTAAATCCAACTTAGTTCCGACTGCTGTTTGCAAACTGACCCAAAATTTCGAAGTAAATCGTGGATCTCTGTCTGATACTATACTTGAGGGTACTCCATGCAATCTTACTACTTCCTTCAAATACAGCTCAGCCAGTCTATCCATTGAGTACTTCAGGTTGACGGGAATAAATCGCGCCGTCTTCGTCAGTCTGTCCACTATTACCCAAACTGCATCATAACCTCGTCGAGTCTTGGGAAAACCAGAGACAAAATCCATAGTGATACAGTCCCATTTCCACACTAGTACTTCCAAAGGTCTTAACTCACCACCAGGCTTCTTATGTTCTACCTTCGCCTTCTGACACGTCAGACATCGCGATACGTACTCCGCTACTTCCCTTTTCATTCCAGGCCACCAGAAAATCTTCTTGAGGTCCTGATACATCTTTTGTGAACCAGGGTGTAAACTCAATTTACTCTTGTGTGCTTCCTCCAAAATCATTCCCTTTATCTCCACAACGTTCGGCACACAGATTCGGTTTCTATACCTCAGAATTTCATCACTTCCAACCTTGAATTCTACTTCTTTTCCTTTATCCGAAAGCTCCTTCTTAGCTTGAAGTTCCTCATCCTTCGGTTGGAGTTCCTTTATCCGCTCCATGAATCCACTCGAAACAGTTAGTTGCCCCAGCATCATACTTCTTGGTCCTAACTCCATTCCCAAATTCAGATCCCGAAATTCTTCAATCAGCTCCATTTCCTTGATCATCAACGCAGAGACATGCAACGACTTCCTACTCAAAGCATCAGCGACTACGTTCGCCTTTCCGGGATGATATTGCAGCTCAATCTCATAGTCCTTTAAGAATTCCATCCACCTTCTTTGTCGCATATTCAGCTCCTTTTGCTCGAATAGGTACTTCAAACTCTTGTGATCACTAAAGACTTCAACTCTTACACCGTATAAGTAGTGTCTCCAAATCTTTAAAGCAAACACTACTGCTGCCAGCTCCAAATCATGGGTTGGGTAATTGAGATCATGAGTCTTCAGTTGCCGTGAAGCATAAGCCACCACTTTCCGCTCTTGCATCAGTACGCATCCTAAACCTTGCTTCGAGGCGTCACAATACACACTGAAAGACTTCGTTGTGTCAGGTAAGACTAACACTGGTGCGGTTGTCAATCTCCTCTTCAGTTCTTGAAAATTCTCCTCGCACTTCTTCGACCATTCGAATTGTTGACCTTTCCTTGTCAACTTCGTCAAAGGCAAAGACAAACGAGAAAATCCTTCGATAAATCGACGATAATACCCAGCCAATCCTAAGAAACTACGGATCTCCGTCACAGACGTTGGTGCCTTCCACTCCAACACAGCATTTACTTTCGCAGGGTCCACTGAGATTCCATCCTTCGATATCACATGCCCCAAGAAATGCACTGAGTCTAACCAGAAATCGCACTTCGACAATTTGGCGTACAACTGCATGTCCTTTAGCGTCGTCAAGACTACTCTCAAATGCTCAACATGTTCCTCCTTAGACTTGGAATAAATCAAAATATCATCGATAAAAACGACAACAAATGAATCCAAGTAAGGATGAAATATTCTATTCATGTAATCCATGAATATTGCAGGAGCATTTGTTACACCAAATGGCATAACCAGATACTCGTAATGACCATAACGAGTTCGGAAAGCAGTCTTAGGAATATCTTCCTCCTTCACTCTTATCTGATGATATCCTGATCTCAGATCGATCTTAGAAAATACAGTTGCTCCCTTTAATTGATCCAACAAATCGTCAATTCTGGGCAGAGGGTACTTGTTTTTGATTGTCACCTTGTTCAATTGCCGATAATCCGTACACAAACGCATACTGCCATCCTTCTTTTTGACGAATAAAACCGGTGCTCCCCAGGACGAAACACTAGGTCTTAACATCTTCTTTTCCAACATTTCCTCCAATTGCTTCTTCAATTCAGCTAACTCTGCCGGTGCCATCCTATACGGTGCTTTCGAAATTGGTCCAATTCCAGGGATTACGTCAATTGAGAATTCCACTTCTCGAATTGGCGGTAGACCAGGTATCTCATCCGAAAAAACTTCGGGAAAATCCCGAATCACGGGTAATTCGTGCAGTTCCTTGTCCTTCTTGACATCCAGTGAAGCCAAAAACATATAACCTACCGCGCCATCCTTCAATGAAGTTTGAATTTGCATGGCAGATAAATGCTCAAGGTCATCGGGTTTAGGCAAAGAAGATTGGGTTTCGCTAAACACTAACGACTTTTCGGAACAGTTCAAGAGAACATGATTCCTAGTAAGCCAGTCCATTCCTAAGATAACGTCTATTTGAGAAAGGGGTAGTTGAATCAAATCAACAAGATAGGTGTTTCCTTCTATTTCTAAGGGACAATTGGGACAATAAGTCGATACTATCACGGGTTTGTCTATAAGGGTAGAAACAATTAAGTCATAGGGTAAAACATCTACTTTCAAATTTAATCTACTCACCACATCATGAGAAATAAAGGAATGAGTTGCACCCGAATCATACAATACTAATAAAGAATTCTTATAGATGAGACATTCACCTTGGATACGATTAGCAGCATTTGCAGCTTCAATTCCACTCATCGTGAACACTCTCCCGGGCATATTAGGACGATTAGCGTTCCCCGAATTAGCTGATCGCTTAGGTTCCCGACAATCTCTCGCAATGTGACCAGGTTTATCACAGTTGAAACAATTCACACTCCTTGATGGACACATCGGGCCAAAATGATTCCGACCACACTTGTTGCAACGAGGAGGTACACTCACGGGTCTAGCTCCACCGAAATTGCTGCGATCACCACGATCCATGCGATTCCCTCCAGAATTGTTGCCCCCACGAGTTCCACCGCGATTACCGTTGCCTCCGAAGCCTCCACCTTGTCCGCTTCCTCCAAAACGTAGGTCTCTCCTTCCACCAGAATATGGGTGCGGAGCCCTATACCTTCCACCAGCATCTCTGTGAAAAGGAAAATTACGAACCGGTCCATGGGATGAAGAAGAGCTCACAGCTGTTCCCCTCGCTTTCAGTCCTCCTTCGTACATACGACAGCGATTCACCAAACTAGCAAAATCGTCTATCTCTAAATGAGAAAAAGCTAACTTAATCTCAGGCTTAAGACCATCCCTAAACTTAGCACACTTAGATCGCTCGTTCTCGCCTCCAGTATACTGAGGTACATACTTAACTAACTCCTCAAATTTCGAAGCATACTCATCGATCGACAAATTCCCTTGAGTAAGCCTCAAAAATTCCATCTCCTTCTCAGTTCTCAGATACATCGGGAAATATTTCTCAAGAAATCTCTGCTTAAAAGCTTCCCAGGTCATGGCTTCTCCCTGATTTACCATCACCTGCTTAGTAACTTGCCACCATGCTGCAGCCTCCCTTGTTAATATATACCCAGCATAGGCCAACTTCTGCTCATCATTACACTGAACCATACCCCCAAAAATACGCTCTAGATCCTCAATCCACTCTACAGCCGCATCTGGAGCAAAGCCTCCCGCAAATTCCTTCGGATTTCGACGACAAAACTCATCTAATCCTTTATAGCCTTGGGCTTCCAGATTTTGAGCCTGCTGCTGAGTGTTGAAATTCTGCTGCGCCTGACGATGCAACGCTTGAAGATTATCGTTAACTCCAGTCATCATGGCTGCCATCCGAGTCATGAAGTCTACCGCATCCGAATGATCAGCATCCTCACCAGGGTTTCGCGAACTCGAACCGGAAGGTCTTCCACGCGTACGACTCATCTTGAAATAAACCAGATAGAGAATTCAACACACAAGAACAGGGAATCCTAGACTCTAGACACACAGAGTACACAGAGTAGACACGCAAGACTAGGCTTAAGGCCACTGAGGATTAACATTGCTCTGATACCAAGTCTGTAACAGCCCGATTTTCGCTTCCGCAACTTAACTGAATTATTATTATTTTGTTGCAAAAATGAGGCCATTTTTTTTTATAAGTTCGTTAACAACCAACACCACCCTTTCGAAAATCGAGTTGTCACTTTCGAAATCTTTCCACTTAAAACATCATCATTGAAATATAAAACCGTTTTCATTTAAAATAAAAACAAGTGCCACAAGTAATGGAGCTACACTCCACGGTTTTTCAAAAGTAGGCCATCATTACAAAAGAACTTACAAACCAAGATAAAAGTAGCTGATTACATCATTAGTTCATTACAAGATAATCCTCAACTGAAAGACTCAGGTCCTAGACACCAGACATTTACTAGACACAGATTGCAAGACATCACTCATCAGCAGAACTAGTATCTGTTTCCATGTCCTCGCTTGGATCGGTCTCCGCTACATGATCGGATTCGCTAGCACTCTCCTCTTCCATAGGTTCAGGAACCACTGCTGCCAAAGGTGCAGGATCACCATTTAGCTCATAGTGTTCCCGGGGTCCACCATCTTGATAATCTCGCAGAGTGACTTGCCCAACATGCACGTCCATGCCTGCTCCCCGCAGAATGTGTCTCGGATCGTCAATCTCCAGACGAGTATCTCCTCTCCAGATCCATCCGTCAGGTACCACTTCCCATGCACCTCCCTGAAGAGGCCACATGTGGATCGCTACATGATACGCCATCTACCCGTTGCAATACCGGCAAATGCCAATACGACAACCAGGTAGGAGAGAGTCAGCGCGCCATACGTAACAGGTTGACCGCAAGGTCGCAGAATAGACACGATAGAAAGACGCACAGTACCAAGGATACTCGAAGAATATATATACTCAAAACAAGACACAAGAACCAAGATACATCGTGCACTTGAAGGATAACACGCTTCTCCCAAATTAAATTCAACATAATAAATAAATAAAGCACTCACAGTATAAGATGAACTACACATAAGAGCATTACTCTCAAACCATTGCCACACATAACACCACTGAATATTATCATACTTGCCTATTCTTTTAAATATTCAACATTTCTTTATTCTTTTGTTATTAAGTCTTATCTTATTTAACTCACTCAATGAGGTAGGGGAAATCACCATCACTGAGGAACGCACACTCTACATCTCCTCGGTCTCCATCCACCTAGTGGGAAGCCAACAGGAGTACAGGACCTTTACCACGCGGGCTCGACAGCTGTCTCAAAACATATGGTCCCAGACCAGGAGGATCTCGTCCTCAAAACATATTATATAATAAAGGCTCACTGTCCACGTAGTGGCAAAACACATTGCCCCGTTCCAGTCCCTCTCAACTTTTGTAGACTTGCATTCAAGGAGGTGACAGTATCATTTCTAGTTAGCTATGCGGTCCTTACCACGGCATTAGACCCAGTCCCCACCACGTTAGTGTGCCACTTATGGGATTCGTCCCGCCTAGAAATGTACTCGAGGCTTCTTGACGAGTCACCGTCATTGCCCTCTCCTCATGCAATCTCCACCTGAGTATCCGAAGATACCCATAGTATCTTCCTCTCCACTACTTCACACTCTCATATCTCACCGCGAATATTAATGTCTTTTAGTGTCTTTTAATATTCTTAAAGTCTTTTAGAATTAGCCTATAGTCGGCTTGCCCTTAGTCCATCCCTTCAACAAGTCCTGACCACTAACATCTTTTCCCCACTTTCACAACACAATCACATTCACATTCTCAAGCCCCTCGGGCCACATCTCACATCATCACTCTCTCATGCATCCACATTGCTCATTCACTATCACTTTCAGCACCACCATCTCAACTTCACAAGCATCATTCTATTTCTCAATACATCAACATCTCATCACATCTCACAAACCGTATCACATCACGTACCAATCCTTCACTCAATCTCATATATGAATCACTTAAACTCTCAACACACCACGATAAGGAAATAAATTAAGACAATAGAGAACGAATATAAGAGCGTGACACAATAAACATAACATAAACACATTGCACCACCATCTGGTAACAATGTTACGGACTCACTGCTATCTCATACTCACTCACCTCTTACTCCAGCAAGAAAAGAACTTTGCCCTTGAGGGTCTCTAACTTCCCTTTGAGAATTGTCACCACCATCCACTGAATAACCTCAAATAAATAAATAAACTTTTATTAAAATTATTTCAATTAGAACTCATCACTTGATCCTCAAGTCAAAACCCTTTACTTTCTTTGTTCTTTATTAAAATATTGTCATTTATCAAAATAACTCTCAATCTTTTCTCATATACAAAATCTTTTGAAAACTCACATTAGAATAAATGAAATGAATAATTCATGTGGCTGTGTGGAAAGTCCAGCCACAAATTCGAGTTGAAAATCATTGAAAATCCACAATTCTTTATTCTAAATCTTCATAAATCAATAACACTTGAAATCCTTGTCTTTTCACAACTCAAAAGCATTTTTAAAACTTAAAACACTTGAAAACAATTCTTGGACAGCAAGAAATAAAAGAAATTAAATCATGAAAACACTTTTGAAATCATCAAACACATTTGGTTCATTTTCATCCATGAAGGCCGAATTGAATCCAAAACAAAACAACATCATTCACTTCAATTTTTCTTAAAACAAATCATGAAATATAATTATTTCAAAGGAAACAATTTCATGCAAAAGAATCTAGCCTCTTCCATCTAGAGTAGGTCGAATCATGATCATGGAAAAACAAAACTTTTGATGCATCTTTTCTTTACAAAATATTAAATCAAAACATGTATTTGTAAAGCACATGGTTTTAGAAAAATCCTTAACTCTTTTCTTCTTCAAAACCGTGACTTACTTCAAACACAAATTTCATTTCCCTTTGCATGCACTTTTAAAATCATGGGGAATCAAAAGAAATTATATGCAAAGAACTCTTTCATGAAAAATAATTAGATTTCTTTGTTTTCAAAGCTTGGCCGAATGATACTTTAACAAAATCAAGAGAAAAACTCAAATCCTTGACTTTGAAATACTCATGGATTAGATCAAAACATAAATCATTTAGAAAAGAATTGTTTCTCTTGGTTTCTCATCAAAACCGAAACATGCAAGTAAAGGATCAAAACTTTTTGAGCAAGAAAACCACATGCAAAGCTTTTTAAGATCAAAACCATGAGAATCAAGGTAAGAATGAAATCCTTTCAAAGCCAAAACAAAGATCAAAGCTCTTTTAAGAATAAAACCAAGATCAAAACTTTAAAAAATTTCAAAGTGAAAGCCAAAACATGAAAATCATTTAGATCAACTTCATCAAGCATTAAACTAACATGCACGGACTCCAAATGAAATGAAGAGCATCATGACCTAATTTTCTAAGCAAGGCCGAATAGAAATGTCTTTGGTTTAGGGTCCTACAAATTCATAGAGTTCTTGAAATTCAAGATCAAGGCTTGACAAGCATAGATCTACAAAAGAATTGGACATGCAACAACAACAAGAATTTTACAAGGCTTAGAAATCAAAATCACTTAGAACAATCTAGGATCTTTGAATAAACTAGAGAAGTAAGAAAAGATCTTCAACCTCTTCACTTAATCTTCAAGGATCTAAGGCTTAGGACTTGATCTTCCTCTTCCTCTTCTCCTTGGGTGCTCACGGGTTCTCTCTCTCTCTCTATGTGTGTTTCTAGTTTCTTTCTAAGAGTTTGGATGCTCTCTTAGAAGAAGTGTTTGGTTGTGGAAGTGAAATGAGAAGCAAATGGGTAAGGGTGCTACGGCTTAAGGGTATAAGAAAACAACCAAGAAATTCCTTTCTTGCCCTCAAGATAATTCGGTCAAGGGTTGTTGGGTGAAGGGTAGAATTGGCCAAACTAAGGCTTGCATGGCTCAAGCCAAGCCTTTAGACAACTAGAGAAAAATTAGGGCTAATCTCACTTCCTATTGGTTGGTCAAACCACTAACCACAATTAATCACTAAGTTAAACCTAAGTGCTCATGGTTTACTAGCGTAGGGTTCATGAGTCAACAAAAGTGACATCACATGCACACTACTCACTCCCCCACGGCGCCACATACACACACATGCACCAATTTCATTTTAATTTTCTTTTCCTTACAAAATCACACATTAATAAAAGAAATGCATGGTACAAAAATACTTAGGGAATTTAATCCAAAAATCCGAATTCCATATGGTTTGCCTCTAATAAAATCATTTGCTTAAAAATCCAAAAATCACTTGAAAACTCAAAACAAATTTAATCCAAGAAATTTTTTTTTTGAAATCACACCTTTTAAAAATACTTTATCCAAATAATCTTTTTAGGGTTTTCAAATAAATATGAGGTATTCAGACGGGGTGTTACATTCTCCCCAACTTAGCGATTTCTCGTCCCCGAGAAATACAGTACCTGGATCAAACAGGTGCGGAAAAGAACTTCTCATCTTGCTCTCAAGCTCCCATGTTGCATCTTCCCCATTATTCCGACTCCATACTACCTTAACTAAGGGAATATCCTTCCCTCTCAACTTCTTAACACTACTACCATCTATCCTTAGAGGTAAGGTCTCAAATGTGAGATTCTCTTTTAGTTGTACCGAGTCGGGTTCAATGATGTGTGAGGGATCATGGACATACTTTCTCAATTGGGATACATGAAAACATTGTGTAAGTTTGAAAGAAAAGGAGGTAAGGCAATTTGATAGGCTAAAGGTCCTATTCGTTTGAGAATCGGGTAAGGTCCAATAAAACGAGGTGTAAGTTTTCGGGTTTTGAGCATTCTACCAATTCCAGTAGTTGGCACTACCTTCATGAAAACAAAATCTCCTTCATTGAATTCTAGCGGACTCCTCTTCTTGTCCTGGTAACTCTTTTGCCTACATTGAGCAGTCCTCATTCTGTCTTGAATTAATCTCACCTTTTCGGTCGTCTGCTGTACTACGTCTGGCCCCATTATCAGATGCTCACCAGTCTCGAACCAGCACAACGGCGTTCTGCACTTCCTACCATACAGAGCTTCATATGGTGCCATTTCGATGCTTGAATGGAAACTGTTGTTGTAGGTAAACTCAATCAGATGCAGAAAAGAATCCCAATCACCAGTACTTTCAATCACACAGGCTCTCAACAAATCCTCTAATGTCTGGATAGTTCGCTCTGACTGTCCATCCGTCTGTGGGTGATACGCGGAACTTAAATCCAACTTAGTTCCGACTGCTGTTTGCAAACTGACCCAAAATTTCGAAGTAAATAGTGGATCTCTGTCTGATACTATACTTGAGGGTACTCCATGCAATCTTACTACTTCTTTCAAATACAGCTCAGCCAGTCTATCCATTGAGTACTTCAGGTTGACGGGAATAAATCGCGCCGTCTTCGTTAGTCTATCCACTATTACCCAAACTGCATCATAACCTCGTCGAGTCTTGGGAAAACCAGAGACAAAATCCATAGTGATACAGTCCCATTTCCACACTGGTACTTCCAAAGGTCTTAACTCACCACCAGGCTTCTTATGTTCTACCTTCGCCTTCTGACACGTCAGACATCGCGATACATACTCCGCTACTTCCCTTTTCATTCCAGGCCACCAGAAAATCTTCTTGAGGTCCTGATACATCTTTTGTGAACCAGGGTGTAAACTCAATTTACTCTTGTGTGCTTCCTCCAAAATCATTCCCTTTATCTCCACAACGTTCGGCACACAGATTCGGTTTCTATACCTCAGAATTCCATCACTTCCAACCTTGAATTCTACTTCTTTTCCTTTATCCGAAAGCTCCTTCTTAGCTTGAAGTTCCTCATCCTTCGGTTGGAGTTCCTTTATCCGCTCCATGAATCCACTCGAAACAGTTAGTTGCCCCAGCATCATACTTCTTGGTCCTAACTCCATTCCCAAATTCAGATCCCGAAATTCTTCAATCAGCTCCATTTCCTTGATCATCAACGCAGAGACATGCAACGACTTCCTACTCAAAGCATCAGCGACTACGTTCGCCTTTCCGGGATGATATTGCAGCTCAATCTCATAGTCCTTTAAGAATTCCATCCACCTTCTTTGTCGCATATTCAGCTCCTTTTGCTCGAATAGGTACTTCAAACTCTTGTGATCACTAAAGACTTCAACTCTTACACCGTATAAGTAGTGTCTCCAAATCTTTAAAGCAAACACTACTGCTGCCAGCTCCAAATCATGGGTTGGGTAATTGAGCTCATGAGTCTTCAGTTGCCGTGAAGCATAAGCCACCACTTTCCGCTCTTGCATCAGTACGCATCCTAAACCTTGCTTCGAGGCGTCACAATACACACTGAAAGACTTCGTTGTGTCAGGTAAGACTAACACTGGTGCGGTTGTCAATCTCCTCTTCAGTTCTTGAAAATTCTCCTCGCACTTCTCCGACCATTCGAATTGTTGACCTTTCCTTGTCAACTTCGTCAAAGGCAAAGACAAACGAGAAAATCCTTCAATAAATCGACGATAATACCCAGCCAATCCTAAGAAACTACGGATCTCCGTCACAGACGTTGGTGCCTTCCACTCCAACACAGCATTTACTTTCGCAGGGTCCACTGAGATTCCATCCTTCGATATCACATGCCCCAAGAAATGCACTGAGTCTAACCAGAAATCGCACTTCGACAATTTGGCGTACAACTGCTTGTCCTTTATCGTCGTCAAGACTACTCTCAAATGCTCAACATGTTCCTCCTTAGACTTGGAATAAATCAAAATATCATCGATAAAAACGACAACAAATGAATCCAAGTAAGGATGAAATATTCTATTCATGTAATCCATGAATATTGCAGGAGCATTTGTTACACCAAATGGCATAACCAGATACTCGTAATGACCATAACGAGTTCGGAAAGCAGTCTTAGGAATATCTTCCTCCTTCACTCTTATCTGATGATATCCTGATCTCAGATCGATCTTGCAAAATACAGTTGCTCCCTTTAATTGATCCAACAAATCGTCAATTCTGGGCAGAGGGTACTTGTTTTTGATTGTCACCTTGTTCAATTGCCGATAATCCGTACACAAACGCATACTGCCATCCTTCTTTTTGACGAATAAAACCTGTGCTCCCCAGGGCGAAACACTAGGTCTTATCATCTTCTTTTCCAACATTTCCTCCAAGTGCTTCTTCAATTCAGCTAACTTTGCCGATGCCATCCTATACGGTGCTTTCGAAATTGGTCCAGTTCCAGGGATTACGTCAATTGAGAATTCCACTTCTCCAATTGGCGGTAGACCAGGTATCTCATCCGAAAAAACTTCGGGAAAATCCCGAATCACGGGTAATTCGTGCAGTTCCTTTTCCTTCTTGACATCCAGTGAAGCCAAAAACATATAAGCTACCGCGCCATCCTTCAATGAAGTTTGAATTTGCATGGCAGATAAATGCTCAAGGTCATCGGGTTTAGGCAAAGAAGATTGGGTTTCGCTAAACACTAACGACTTTTCGGAACAGTTCAAGAGAACATGATTCCTAGTAAGCCAGTCCATTCCTAAGATAACGTCTATTTGAGAAAGGGGTAGTTGAATCAAATCAACAAGATAGGTGTTTCCTTCTATTTCTAAGGGACAATTGGGACAATTGGGATAATAAGTCGATACTATCACGGGTTTGTCTGTAGGGGTAGAAACAATTAAGTCATAGGGTAAAACATCTACTTTCAAATTTAATCTACTCACCACATCATGAGAAATAAAGGAATGAGTTGCACCCGAATCATACAATACTAATAAAGAATTCTTATAGATGAGACATTCACCTCGGATAAGATTAGCAACATTTGCAGCTTCAATTCCACTCATCGTGAACACTCTCCCGGGCATATTAGGATGATTAGCGTTCCCCGAATTAGCCGATCGCTTAGGTTCCCGACAATCTCTCGCAATGTGACCAGGTTTATCACAGTTGAAACAATTCACACTCCTTGATGGACACATCGGGCCAAAATGATTCCCACCACACTTGTTGCAACGAGGAGGGACACTCACGGGTCTAGCTCCACCGAAATTGCTGCGATCACCACGATCCATGCGATTCCCTCCAGAATTGCTGCCCCCACGAGTTCCACCGCGATTATCGTTGCCTCTGAAGCCTCCACCTTGTCCGCTTCCTCCAAAACGTAGGTCTCTCCTTCCACCGGAATATGGGTGCGGAGCCCTATACCTTCCACCAGCATCTCTGTGAAAAGGAAAATTACGAACCGGTCCATGGGATGAAGAAGAGCTCACGGCTGTTCCCCTCGCTTTCAGACCTCCTTCGTACATACGACAGCGATTCACCAAACTAGAAAAATCGTCTATCTCTAAATGAGAAAAAGCTAACTTAATCTCAGGCTTAAGACCATCCCTAAACTTAGCACACTTAGATCGCTCGTTCTCGCCTACAGCATACTGAGGTACATACTTAACTAAATCCTCAAATTTCGAAGCATACTCATCGATCGACAAATTCCCTTGAGTAAGCCTCAAAAATTCCATCTCCTTCTCAGTTCTCAGATACATCGGGAAATATTTCTCAAGAAATCTCTGCTTAAAAGCTTCCCAGGTCATGGCTTCTCCCTGATTTACCATCACCTGCTTAGTAACTCGCCACCATGCTGCAGCCTCCCTTGTTAATATATACCCAGCATAGGCCAACTTTTGCTCATCATTACACTGAACCATACCCCCAAAAATACGCTCTAGATCCTCAATCCACTCTACAGCCGCATCTGGAGAAAAGCCTCCCGCAAATTCCTTTGGATTTCGACGACAAAACTCATCTAATCCTTTATAGCCTTGGGCTTCCAGATTTTGAGCCTGCTACTGAGTGTTGAAATTCTGTTGCGCCTGACGATGCAACGCTTGAAGATTATCGTTAACTCCAGTCATCATGGCTGCCATCCGAGTCATGAAGTCTACCGCATCCGAATGATCAGCATCCTCACCAGGGTTTCGCGAACTCGAACCAAAAGATCTTCCACGCGTACGACTCATCTTGAAATAAACCAGATAGAGAATTCAACACACAAGAACAGGGAATCCTAGACTCTAGACACACAGAGTACACAGAGTAGACACGCAAGACTGGGCTTAAGGCCATTGAGGATTAACATTGCTCTGATACCAAGTCTGTAACAGCCCGATTTTCGCTTCCGCAACTAAACTGAATTATTATTATTTTGTTGCAAAAATGAGGCCATTTTTTTTATAAGTTCGTTAACGACCAACACCACCCTTTCGAAAATCGAGTTGTCACTTTCGAAATCTTTCCACTTAAAACATCATCATTGAAATATAAAACCGTTTTCATTTAAAATAAAAACAAGTGCCACAAGTACTGGAGCTACACTCCACGGTTTTTCAAAAGTAGGCCATCATTACAAAAGAACTTACAAACCAAAATAAAAGTAGCTGATTACATCATTAGTTCATTACAAGATAATCCTCGACTGAAAGACTCAGGTCCTAGACACCAGACATTTACTAGACACAGATTGCAAGACATCACTCATCAGCAGAACTAGCATCCGTTTCCATGTCCTCGCTTGGATCGGTCTCCGCTACATGATCGGATTCGCTAGCACTCTCCTCTTCCATAGGTTCAGGAACCACTGCTGCCAAAGGTGCAGGATCACCATTTAGCTCATGGTGTTCCCGGGGTCCACCATCTTGGTAATCTCGCAAAGTGACTTGCCCAACATGCACGTCCATGCCTGCTCCCCGCAGAATGTGTCTCGGATCGTCAATCTCCAGACGAGTACTCCTCTCCAGATCCATCCGTCAGGTACCACTTCCCATGCACCTCCCTGAAGAGGCCACATGTGGATCGCTACATGATACGCCATCTACCCGTTGCAATATCGGCAAATGCCAATACGACAACCAGGTAGGAGAGAGTCAGCGCGCCATACGTAACAGGTTGACCGCAAGGTCGCAGAATAGACACGATAGAAAGACGCACAGTACCAAGGATACTCGAAGAATATATATACTCAAAACAAGACACAAGAACCAAGATACATCGTGCACTTGAAGGATAACACGCTTCTCCCAAATTAAATTCAACATAATAAATAAATAAAGCACTCACAGTATAAGATGAACTACACATAAGAGCATTACTCTCAAACCATTGCCACACATAACACCACTGAATATTATCATACTTGCCTATTCTTTTAAATATTCAACATTTCTTTATTCTTTTGTTATTAAGTCTTATCTTATTTAACTCACTCAATGAGGTAGGGGAAACCACCATCACTGAGGAACGCACACTCTACATCTCCTCGGTCTCCATCCACCTAGTCGGAAGCCAACAGGAGTACAGGACCTTTACCACGTGGGCTCGACAGCTGTCTCAAAACATATGGTCCCAGACCAGGAGGATCTCGTCCTCAAAACATATTATATAATCAAGGCTCACTGTCCACGCAGTGGCAAAACACATTGCCCCGTTCCAGTCCCTCTCAACTGTTGTAGACTTGCATTCAAGGAGGTGACAGTATCATTTCTAGTTAGCTATGCGGTCCTTACCACGGCATTAGACCCAGTCCCCACCACGTTAGTGTGCCACTTATGGGATTCGTCCCGCCTAGAAATGTACTCGAGGCTTCTTGACGAGTCACCGTCATTGCCCTCTCCTCATGCAATCTCCACCTGAGTATCCGAAGATACCCATAGTATCTTCCTCTCCACTATTTCACACTCTCATATCTCTCCGCGAATATTAATGTCTTTTAGTGTCTTTTAATATTCTTAAAGTCTTTTAGAATTAGCCTATAGTCGGCTTGCCCTTAGTCCATCCCTTCGACAAGTCCCGACCACTAACATCTTTTCCTCACTTTCACAACACAATCACATTCACATTCTCAAGCCCCTCGGGCCACATCTCACATCATCACTCTCTCATGCATCCACATTGCTCATTCACTATCACTTTCAGCACCACCATCTCAACTTCACAAGCATTATTCTATTTCTCAATACATCAACATCTCATCACATCTCACAAACCGTATCACATCACGTACCAATCCTTCACTCAATCTCATATATGAATCACTTAAACTCTCAACACACCACGATAAGGAAATAAATTAAGACAATAGAGAACGAATATAAGAGCGTGACACAATAAACATAACATAAACACATTGTACCACCATCCGGTAACAATGTTACGGACTCACTGCTATCTCATACTCACTCACCTCTTACTCCAGCAAGAAAAGCACTTTGCCCTTGAGGGTCTCTAACTTCCCTTTGAGAATTGTCACCACCGTCCACTGAATAACCTCAAATAAATAAATAAACTTTTATTAAAATTATTTCAATTAGAACTCATCACTTGATCCTCAAGTCAAAACCCTTTACTTTCTTTGTTCTTTATTAAAATATTGTCATTTATCGAAATAACTCTCAATCTTTTCTCATATACAAAATCTTTTGAAAACTCACATTAGAATAAATGAAATGAATAATTCATGTGGCTGTGTGGAAAGTCCAGCCACTAAATTTGAGTTGAAAATCATTGAAAATCCACAATTCTTTATTCTAAATCTTCATAAATCAATAACACTTGAAAGCCTTGTCTTTTCACAACTCAAAAGCATTTTTAAAACTTAAAACACTTGAAAACAATTCTTGGACAGCAAGAAATAAAAGAAATTAAATCTTGAAAACACTTTTGAAATCATCAAACACATTTGGTTCATTTTCATCCATGAAGGCCGAATTGAATCCAAAACAAAACAACATCATTCACTTCAATTTTTCTTAAAACAAATCATGAAATATAATTATTTCAAAGGAAACAATTTCATGCAAAAGAATCTAGCCTCTTCAATCTAGAGTAGGCCGAATCATGATCATGGAAAAACAAAACTTTTGAGGCATCTTTTCTTCACAAAATATTAAATCAAAACATGTATTTGTAAAGCACATGGTTTTAGAAAAATCCTTAACTCTTTTCTTCTTCAAAACCGTGACTTACTTCAAACACAAATTTCATTTCCCTTTGCATGCACTTTTAAAATCATGGGGAATCAAAAGAAATTATATGCAAAGAACTCTTTCATGAAAAATAATTAGGTTTCTTTGTTTTCAAAGCTTGGCCGAATGATACTTTAACAAAATCAAGAGAAAACTCAAATCCTTGACTTTGAAATACTCATGGATTAGATCAAAACATAAATCATTTAGAAAAGAATTGTTTCTCTTGGTTTCTCATCAAAACCGAAACATGCAAGTAAAGGATCAAAACTTTTTGAGCAAGAAAACCACATGCAAAGCTTTTTAAGATCAAAACCATGAGAATCAAGGTAAGAATGAAATCCTTTCAAAGCCAAAACAAAGATCAAAGCTCTTTTAAGAATAAAACCAAGATCAAACTTTAAAAAATTTCAAAGTGAAAGCCAAAACATGAAAATCATTTAGATCAACTTCATCAAGCATTAAACTAACATGCATGGACTCCAAATGAAATGAAGAGCATCATGACCTAATTTTCTAAGCAAGGCCGAATAGAAATGTCTTTGGTTTAGGGTCCTACAAATTCATAGAGTTCTTGAAATTCAAGATCAAGGCTTGACAAGCATAGATCTACAAAAGAATTGGACATGCAACAACAACAAGAATTTTACAAGGCTTAGAAATCAAAATCACTTAGAACAATCTAGGATCTTTGAATAAACTAGAGAAGTAAGAAAAGATCTTCGACCTCTTCACTTAATCTTCAAGGATCTAAGGTTTAGGACTTGATCTTCCTCTTCCTCTTCTCCTTGGGTGCTCACGGGTTCTCTCTCTCTCTATGTGTGTTTCTAGTTTCTTTCTAAGAGTTTGGATGCTCTCTTAGAAGAAGTGTTTGGTTGTGGAAGTGAAATGAGAAGCAAATGGGTAAGGGTGCTACGGCTTAAGGGTATAACAAAACAACCAAGAAATTCCTTTCTTGCCCTCAAGATAATTCGGTCAAGGGTTGTTGGGTGAAGGGTAGAATTGGCCAAACTAAGGCTTGCATGGCTCAAGCCAAGCCTTTAGACAACTAGAGAAAAATTAGGGCTAATCTCACTTCCTATTGGTTGGTCAAACCACTAACCACAATTAATCACTAAGTTAAACCTAAGTGCTCATGGTTTACTAGCGTAGGGTTCATGAGTCAACAAAAGTGACATCACATGCACACTACTCACTCCCCCACGGCGCCACATACACACACATGCACCAATTTCATTTTAATTTTCTTTTCCTTACAAAATCACACATTAATAAAAGAAATGCATGGTACAAAAATACTTAGGGAATTTAATCCAAAAATCCGAATTCCATATGGTTTGCCTCTAATAAAATCATTTGCTTAAAAATCCAAAAATCACTTGAAAACTCAAAACAAATTTAATCCAAGAAATTTTTTTTTTAAATCACACCTTTTAAAAATACTTTATCCAAATAATCTTTTTAGGGTTTTCAAATAAATATGAGGTATTCAGACGGGGTGTTACATTCTCCCCAACCTAGCGATTTCTCGTCCCCGAGAAATACAGTACCTGGATCAAACAGGTGCGGAAAAGAACTTCTCATCTTGCTCTCAAGCTCCCATGTTGCATCTTCCCCATTATTCCGACTCCATACTACCTTAACTAAGGGAATATCCTTCCCTCTCAACTTCTTAACACTACTACCATCTATCCTTAGAGGTAAGGTCTCAAATGTGAGATTCTCATTTAATTGTACCGAGTCGGGTTCAATGATGTGTGAGGGATCATGGACATACTTTCTCAATTGGGATACATGAAAACATTGAGTAAGTTTGAAAGAAAAGGAGGTAAGGCAATTTGATAGGCTAAAGGTCCTATTCGTTTGAGAATCGGGTAAGGTCCAATAAAACGAGGTGTAAGTTTTCGGGTTTTGAGCATTCTACCAATTCCAGTAGTTGGCACTACCTTCATGAAAACAAAATCTCCTTCATTGAATTCTAGCGGACTCCTCCTCTTGTCCGGGTAACTCTTTTGCCTACATTGAGCAGTCCTCATTCTGTCTTGAATTAATCTCACCTTTTCGGTCGTCTGCTGTACTACGTCTGGCCCCATTATCAGATGCTCACCACTCTCGAACCAGCACAACGGCGTTCTGCACTTCCTACCATACAGAGCTTCATATGGTGCCATTTCGATGCTTGAATGGAAACTGTTGTTGTAGGTAAACTCAATCAGATGCAGAAAAGAATCCCAATCACCAGTACTTTCAATCACACAGGCTCTCAACAAATCCTCTAATGTCTGGATAGTTCGCTCTGACTGTCCATCCGTCTGTGGGTGATACGCGGAACTTAAATCCAACTTAGTTCCGACTGCTGTTTGCAAACTGACCCAAAATTTCGAAGTAAATCGTGGATCTCTGTCTGATACTATACTTGAGGGTACTCCATGCAATCTTACTACTTCCTTCAAATACAGCTCAGCCAGTCTATCCATTGAGTACTTCAGGTTGACGGGAATAAATCGCGCCGTCTTCGTCAGTCTTTCCACTATTACCCAAACTGCATCATAACCTCGTCGAGTCTTGGGAAAACCAGAGACAAAATCCATAGTGATACAGTCCCATTTGCACACTGGTACTTCCAAAGGTCTTAACTCACCACCAGGCTTCTTATGTTCTACCTTCGCCTTCAGACACGTCAGACATCGCGATACATACTCCGCTACTTCCCTTTTCATTCCAGGCCACCAGAAAATCTTCTTGAGGTCCTGATACATCTTTTGTGAACCAGGGTGTAAACTCAATTTACTCTTGTGTGCTTCCTCCAAAATCATTCCCTTTATCTCCACAACGTTTGGCACACAGATTCGGTTTCTATACCTCAGAATTCCATCACTTCCAACCTTGAATTCTACTTCTTTTCCTTTATCTGAAAGCTCCTTCTTAGCTTGAAGTTCCTCATCCTTCGGTTGGAGTTCCTTTATCCGCTCCATGAATCCACTCGAAACAGTTAGTTGCCCCAGCATCATACTTCTTGGTCCTAACTCCATTCCCAAATTCAGATCCCGAAATTCTTCAATCAGCTCCATTTCCTTGATCATCAACGCAGAGACATGCAACGACTTCCTACTCAAAGCATCAGCGACTACGTTCGCCTTTCCGGGATGATATTTCAACTCAATCTCATAGTCCTTTAAGAATTCCATCCACCTTCTTTGTCGCATATTCAGCTCCTTTTTCTCGAATAGGTACTTCAAACTCTTGTGATCACTAAAGACTTCAACTCTTACACCGTATAAGTAGTGTCTCCAAATCTTTAAAGCAAACACTACTGCTGCCAGCTCCAAATCATGGGTTGGGTAATTGAGCTCATGAGTCTTCAGTTGCCGTGAAGCATAAGCCACCACTTTCCGCTCTTGCATCAGTACGCATCCTAAACCTTGCTTCTAGGCGTCACAATACACACTGAAAGACTTCGTTGTGTCAGGTAAGACTAACACTGGTGCGGTTGTCAATCTCCTCTTCAGTTCTTGAAAATTCTCCTCGCACTTCTCCGACCATTCGAATTGTTGACCTTTCCTTGTCAACTTCGTCAAAGGCAAAGACAAACGAGAAAATCCTTCGATAAATCGACGATAATACCCAGCCAATCCTAAGAAACTACGGATCTCCGTCACAGACGTTGGTGCCTTCCACTCCAACACAGCATTTACTTTCGCAGGGTCCACTGAGATTCCATCCTTCGATATCACATGCCCCAAGAAATGCACTGAGTCTAACCAGAAATCGCACTTCGACAATTTGGCGTACAACTGCTTGTCCTTTAGCGTCGTCAAGACTACTCTCAAATGCTCAACATGTTCCTCCTTAGACTTGGAATAAATCAAAATATCATCGATAAAAACGACAACAAATGAATCCAAGTAAGGATGAAATATTCTATTCATGTAATCCATGAATATTGCAGGAGCATTTGTTACACCAAATGGCATAACCAGATACTCGTAATGACCATAACGAGTTCGGAAAGCAGTCTTAGGAATATCTTCCTCCTTCACTCTTATCTGATGATATCCTGATCTCAGATCGATCATACAAAATACAGTTGCTCCCTTTAATTGATCCAACAAATCGTCAATTCTGGGCAGAGGGTACTTGTTTTTGATTGTCACCTTGTTCAATTGCCGATAATCCGTACACAAACGCATACTGCCATCCTTCTTTTTGACGAATAAAACCTGTGCTCCCCAAGGCTAAACACTAGGTCTTATCATCTTCTTTTCCAACATTTCCTCCAATTGCTTCTTCAATTCAGCTAAATTTGCCGATGCCATCCTATACGGTGCTTTCGAAATTGGTCCAGTTCCAGGGATTACGTCAATTGAGAATTCCACTTCTCGAATTGGCGGTAGACCAGGTATCTCATCCGAAAAAACTTCGGGAAAATCCCGAATCACGGGTAATTCGTGCAGTTCCTTGTCCTTCTTGACATCCAGTGAAGCCAAAAACATATAAGCTACCGCGCCATCCTTCAATGAAGTTTGAATTTGCATGGCAGATAAATGCTCAAGGTCATCGGGTTTAGGCAAAGAAGATTGGGTTTCGCTAAACACTAACGACTTTTCGGAACAGTTCAAGAGAACATGATTCCTAGTAAGCCAGTCCATTCCTAAGATAACGTCTATTTGAGAAAGGGGTAGTTGAATCAAATCAACAAGATAGGTGTTTCCTTCTATTTCTAAGGGACAATTGAGACAATAAGTTGATACTATCACGGGTTTGTCTGTAGGGGTAGAAACAATTAAGTCATAGGGTAAAACATCTACTTTCAAATTTAATCTACTCACCACATCATGAGAAATAAAGGAATGAGTTGCACCCGAATCATACAATACTAATAAAGAATTCTTATAGATGAGACATTCACCTCGGATAAGATTAGCAGCATTTGCAGCTTCAATTCCACTCATCGTGAACACTCTCCCGGGCATATTAGGACGATTAGCGTTCCCCGAATTAGCCGATCGCTTAGGTTCCCGACAATCTCTCGCAATGTGACCAGGTTTATCACAGTTGAAACAATTCACACTCCTTGATGGACACATCGGGCCAAAATGATTCCCACCACACTTGTTGCAACGAGGAGGGACACTCACGGGTCTAGCTCCACCGAAATTGCTGCGATCACCACGATCCATGCGATTCCCTCCAGAATTGCTGCCCCCACGAGTTCCACCGCGATTACCGTTTCCTCCGAAGCCTCCACCTTGTCCGCTTCCTCCAAAACGTAGGTCTCTCCTTCCACCGGAATATGGGTGCGAAGCCCTATACCTTCCACCAGCATCTCTGTGAAAAGGAAAATTACGAACCGGTCCATGGGATGAAGAAGAGCTCACGGCTGTTCCCCTCGCTTTCAGACCTCCTTCGTACATACGACAGCAATTCACCAAACTAGCAAAATCGTCTATCTCTAAATGAGAAAAAGCTAACTTAATCTCAGGCTTAAGACCATCCCTAAACTTAGCACACTTAGATCGCTCGTTCTCCCCTCCAGCATACTGAGGTACATACTTAACTAACTCCTCAAATTTCGAAGCATACTCATCGATCGACAAATTCCCTTGAGTAAGCCTCAAAAATTCCATCTCCTTCTCAGTTCTCAGATACATCGGGAAATATTTCTCAAGAAATCTCTGCTTAAAAGCTTCCCAGGTCATGGCTTCTCCCTGATATACCATCACCTGCTTAGTAACTCGCCACCATGCTGCAGCCTCCCTTGTTAATATATACCCAGCATAGGCCAACTTTTGCTCATCATTACACTGAACCATACCCCCAAAAATACGCTCTAGATCCTCAATCCACTCTACAGCCGCATCTGGAGAAAAGCCTCCCGCAAATTCCTTTGGATTTCGACGACAAAACTCATCTAATCCTTTATAGCCTTGGGCTTCTAGATTTTGAGCCTGCTGCTGAGTGTTGAAATTCTGTTGCGCCTGAAGATGCAACGCTTGAAGATTATCGTTAACTCCAGTCATCATGGCTGCCATCCGAGTCATGAAGTCTACCGCATCCGAATGATCAGCATCCTCACCAGGGTTTCGCGAACTCGAACCAGAAGGTCTTCCACGCGTACGACTCATCTTGAAATAAACCAGATAGAGAATTCAACACACAAGAACAGGGAATCCTAGACTCTAGACACACAGAGTACACAGAGTAGACACGCAAGACTGGGCTTAAGGCCACTGAGGATTAACATTGCTCTGATACCAAGTCTGTAACAGCCCGATTTTCACTTCCGCAACTAAACTGAATTATTATTATTTTGTTGCAAAAATGAGGCCATTTTTTTTATAAGTTCGTTAACGACCAACACCACCCTTTCGAAAATCGAGTTGTCACTTTCGAAATCTTTCCACTTAAAACATCATCATTGAAATATAAAACCGTTTTCATTTAAAATAAAAACAAGTGCCACAAGTACTGGAGCTACACTCCACGGTTTTTCAAAAGTAGGCCATCATTACAAAAGAACTTACAAACCAAGATAAAAGTAGCTAATTACATCATTAGTTCATTACAAGATAATCCTCGACTGAAAGACTCAGGTCCTAGACACCAGACATTTACTAGACACAGATTGCAAGACATCACTCATCAGCAGAACTAGCATCCGTTTCCATGTCCTCGCTTGGATCGGTCTCCGCTACATGATCGGATTCGCTAGCACTCTCCTCTTCCATAGGTTCAGGAACCACTGCTGCCAAAGGTGCAGGATCACCATTTAGCTCATGGTGTTCCCGGGGTCCACCATCTTGATAATCTCGCAAAGTGACTTGCCCAACATGCACGTCCATGCCTGCTCCCCGCAGAATGTGTCTCGGATCGTCAATCTCCAGACGAGTATCTCCTCTCCAGATCCATCTGTCAGGTACCATTTCCCATGCACCTCCCTGAAGAGGCCACATGTGGATCGCTACATGATACGCCATCTACCCGTTGCAATACCGGCAAATGCCAATACGACAACCAGGTAGGAGAGAGTCAGCGCGCCATACGTAACAGGTTGACCGCAAGGTCGCAGAATAGACACGATAGAAAGACGCACAGTACCAAGGATACTCGAAGAATATATATACTCAAAACAAGACACAAGAACCAAGATACATCGTGCACTTGAAGGATAACACGCTTCTCCCAAATTAAATTCAACATAATAAATAAATAAAGCACTCACAGTATAAGATGAACTACACATAAGAGCATTACTCTCAAACCATTGCCACACATAACACCACTAAATATTATCATACTTGCCTATTCTTTTAAATATTCAACATTTCTTTATTCTTTTGTTATTAAGTCTTATCTTATTTAACTCACTCAATGAGGTAGGGGAAATCACCATCACTGAGGAACGCACACTCTACATCTCCTCGGTCTCCATCCACCTAGTCGGAAGCCAACAGGAGTACAGGACCTTTACCACGTGGGGTCGACAGCTGTCTCAAAACATATGGTCCCAGACCAGGAGGATCTCGTCCTCAAAACATATTATATAATCAAGGCTCACTGTCCACGCAGTGGCAAAACACATTGCCCCGTTCCAGTCCCTCTCAACTGTTGTAGACTTGCATTCAAGGAGGTGACAGTATCATTTCTAGTTAGCTATGAGGTCCTTACCACGGCATTAGACCCAGTCCCCACCACGTTAGTGTGCCACTTATGGGATTCGTCCCGCCTAGAAATGTACTCGAGGCTTCTTGACGAGTCATCGTCATTGCCCTCTCCTCATGCAATCTCCACCTGAGTATCCGAAGATACCCATAGTATCTTCCTCTCCACTATTTCACACTCTCATATCTCACCGCGAATATTAATGTCTTTTAGTGTCTTTTAATATTCTTAAAGTCTTTTAGAATTAGCCTATAGTCGGCTAACCCTTAGTCCATCCCTTCGACAAGTCCCGACCACTAACATATTTTCCCCACTTTCACAACACAATCACATTCACATTCTCAAGCCCCTCGGGCCACATCTCACATCATCACTCTCTCATGCATCCACATTGCTCATTCACTATCATTTTCAGCACCACCATCTCAACTTCACAAGCATCATTCTATTTCTCAATACATCAACATCTCATCACATCTCACAAACCGTATCACATCACGTACCAATCCTTCACTCAATCTCATATATGAATCACTTAAACTCTCAACACACCACGATAAGGAAATAAATTAAGACAATAGAGAACGAATATAAGAGCGTGACACAATAAACATAACATAAACACATTGCACCACCATCCGGTAACAATGTTACGGACTCACTGCTATCTCATACTCACTCACCTCTTACTCCAGCAAGAAAAGCACTTTGCCCTTGAGGGTCTCTAACTTCCCTTTGAGAATTGTCACCACCGTCCACTGAATAACCTCAAATAAATAAATAAACTTTTATTAAAATTATTTCAATTAGAACTCATCACTTGATCCTCAAGTCAAAACCCTTTACTTTCTTTGTTCTTTATTAAAATATTGTCATTTATCAAAATAACTCTCAATCTTTTCTCATATACAAAATCTTTTGAAAACTCACATTAGAATAAATGAAATGAATAATTCATGTGGCTGTGTGGAAAGTCCAGCCACTAAATTCGAGTTGAAAATCATTGAAAAACCACAATTCTTTATTCTAAATCTTCATAAATCAATAACACTTGAAATCCTTGTCTTTTCACAACTCAAAAGCATTTTTAAAACTTAAAACACTTGAAAACAATTCTTGGACAGCAAGAAATAAAAGAAATTAAATCATGAAAACACTTTTGAAATCATCAAACACATTTGGTTCATTTTCATCCATGAAGGCCGAATTGAATCCAAAACAAAACAACATCATTCACTTCAATTTTTCTTAAAACAAATCATGAAATATAATTATTTCAAAGGAAACAATTTCATGCAAAAGAATCTAGCCTCTTCAATCTAGAGTAGGCCGAATCATGATCATGGAAAAACAAAACTTTTGATGCATCTTTTCTTCACAAAATATTAAATCAAAACATGTATTTGTAAAGCACATGGTTTTAGAAAAATCCTTAACTCTTTTCTTCTTCAAAACCGTGACTTACTTCAAACACAAATTTCATTTCCCTTTGCATGCACTTTTAAAATCATGGGGAATCAAAAGAAATTATATGCAAAGAACTCTTTCATGAAAAATAATTAGGTTTCTTTGTTTTCAAAGCTTGGCTGAATGATACTTTAACAAAATCAAGAGAAAACTCAAATCCTTGACTTTGAAATACTCATGGATTAGATCAAAACATAAATCATTTAGAAAAGAATTGTTTCTCTTGGTTTCTCATCAAAACCGAAACATGCAAGTAAAGGATCAAAACTTTTTGAGCAAGAAAACCACATGCAAAGCTTTTTAAGATCAAAACCATGAGAATCAAGGTAAGAATGAAATCCTTTCAAAGCCAAAACAAAGATCAAAGCTCTTTTAAGAATAAAACCAAGATCAAAACTTTAAAAAATTTCAAAGTGAAAGCCAAAACATGAAAATCATTTAGATCAACTTCATCAAGCATTAAACTAACATGCATGGACTCCAAATGAAATGAAGAGCATCATGACCTAATTTTCTAAGCAAGGCCGAATAGAAATGTCTTTGGTTTAGGGTCCTACAAATTCATAGAGTTCTTGAAATTTAAGATCAAGGCTTGACAAGCATTGATCTACAAAAGAATTGGACATGCAACAACAACAAGAATTTTACAAGGCTTAGAAATCAAAATCACTTAGAACAATCTAGGATCTTTGAATAAACTAGAGAAGTAAGAAAAGATCTTCAACCTCTTCACTTAATCTTCAAGGATCTAAGGCTTAGGACTTGATCTTCCTCTTCCTCTTCTCCTTGGGTGCTCACGGGTTCTCTCTCTCTCTATGTGTGTTTCTAGTTTCTTTCTAAGAGTTTGGATGCTCTCTTAGAAGAAGTGTTTGGTTGTGGAAGTGAAATGAGAAGCAAATGGGTAAGGGTGCTACGGCTTAAGGGTATAACAAAACAACCAAGAAATTCCTTTCTTGCCCTCAAGATAATTCGGTCAAGGGTTGTTGGGTGAAGGGTAGAATTGGCCAAACTAAGGCTTGCATGGCTCAAGCCAAGCCTTTAGACAACTAGAGAAAAATTAGGGCTAATCTCACTTCCTATTGGTTGGTCAAACCACTAACCACAATTAATCACTAAGTTAAACCTAAGTGCTCATGGTTTACTAGCGTAGGGTTCATGAGTCAACAAAAGTGACATCACATGCACACTACTCACTCCCCCACGGCGCCACATACACACACATGCACCAATTTCATTTTCATTTTCTTTTCCTTACAAAATCACACATTAATAAAAGAAATGCATGGTACAAAAATACTTAGGGAATTTAATCCAAAAATCTGAATTCCATATGGTTTGCCTCTAATAAAATCATTTGCTTAAAAATCCAAAAATCACTTGAAAACTCAAAACAAATTTAATCCAAGAAATATTTTTTTTGAAATCACACCTTTTAAAAATACTTTATCCAAATAATCTTTTTAGGGTTTTCAAATAAATATGAGGTATTCAAACGGGGTGTTACAGTACCTGAAACTGAAAAATAAAAGTTAAGTCTTTTAAAGTGAAATTGAATACCATTGGTTAAGTTTTTCCCAATCTAAGTCTAATGGCATGTTTTTAAGTTAATTCAAAGATGAATTTTTGTGCCAAAGGTTATACCTCAAATTACTCATTCGAAAGAGAAATTGAAATATTTCTAAATCACAGTAATTAAAGTACAGATAAAACCAACCTTAATATTTGTGCATTCATGCATAGAGAATGGAAGATTGGTTGGTAGGAACGTTTATCATATTCTGGGAATATGAGGAGGGTACTCCGGGAGTACCAAATTGTAACCTACTTGATGACACATTCTGGGAATGTGGCCAGTATCTGGGACATGGTTTTTATGCGTTCTGGGAACGTGATGCACACTCTGGGAGTGATGCTTATTGATGAGAATTTTATTTCCCATTATTCCTTGCATTATTTTACTCCTATTATCGATACTTGTTTCCCATTTGACATTGATTAGCTTGATTTAGTGATTTTGAGTTTATTGGACTAATATTCCGAATATTGTTTAATTTGGGATTATTTAGCCTAATTAATTCTATTTCTATTTTCAGGTAATATTTGGCACAAGGACACTTTGGGAAGTTTGGAAATGAAGATTGAAGCATTGAAGTGAAGATTGTAATTTGCATTTAGGTCCCTTTTTAATTGTAATTTTCAGAATAGTGTTTCTTAGGACTTGGGCCCATGTTTTAGGCCCATTTTCATAACTAAAGAGGGGAAATTCGTGTAACCCCAAGAAGACTCCCATTTTCAGATTTCTCACTCTCTCTCTAGGTTATAAAATTCTCTCTTGGCTCTCCCAAGTGGTGGTGGATGCTAGGGTTTTCTTCTTCCCCATTTCTACTCGTTTTTCTTCATTTATGGCCATGGAAGGCTAGACTTCAAGGGTTAATCCCTTTGGTATTGTATTATCTACTCTTGAGCTCTTGTTATTAATGCAATTTCGTTTTCTCTTCTCTGTTTTCATGTTTATCGATGTGTAGTGGTTTGCTTAATTCCATTTCGTAGAGATAATACATGAATATAAATGCTTAATTTGTATTAACTCGTAAAAACTCCAATTCTGGTTTCTGATGCTTAATTAGAAGTTAGGGTTTGGAGTGATAACTGAATTTTCGCTTAGTATTTGGTTATCACGAGTTGGACAGAGGAGAGGAGAGGAATCGATCTTTAGTGAGCTAGGATTGAGTAGTGTACGTAGCCAAAGGGGTTTGCCCGCTTTTGTTTCTGATTTTCTTAGTTTTTATATTCTGTTTATGTTTTGTTTTTCACATTTGTCACACACAACCCCCCCCCCCCATTTTACTGCACACTACGTGTTTGATACTTTGCCTAGATCGATATTCGCTGGGAAACGACCTAGGATCACCTTCCTAGTACTACAGAATAAACACCTTTTATTTTGATCGGGTACGGCCTCGATCAAAATTTGGCGCCTTTGCCGAGGATTTTCGGTTCTTGCCAAAGATCATACAGTAGTTAGTTAGATTAGTTAGTGTAGTTAGTGTGTGAATAAGCATTCTGATAACTAATTGAAAGTTGCCCTGTTTGCTGATTTGCTGTTCTGCACAACTGATGCTATTCTAGTGATTTTGTGAGTGCCATTCAACATAGCTGTGGGTGGAATTTTTGCACGAAAATTGGTATCCACACTTGTTTCATCATATATTAGTGTGTTGATGCATCACAGACACTCAGATAGGCACTGGTTGTGAGTTCCAGAAAAATTTTCCAAGTTTCAGCAGTACTTACTATAAATAGGCGTAACTTTTGATCCGTAAGTCGGAATTTGACGAATTTTATATCAAATCGAAGGGAATTTTCTGAATAATCTGATTTTCTCACTTTGTCAGAAAACCCCTTCGTTTGGATCCCGAAAAAGCCTGTTTACTATTTCTTTTTTATTTTACAAGTTCTATTTTCTTAGTTTTTGGTCATTGTTTTAATTCTTTCACTTGGTTCCCTTTTGAATTTTGTCCTCAAACTTTCTGTGATATGTTTTCATGATTTTAGGGTGCTTAAAAAAATAAATAAAAAATTTTAAAAAAATAAAAAATTTTGTTGCCAATTTTGGTCATGCATATCTGTTACAGTATGCTATGGTTGATGCTGTTCTGTTCAGTACATGACTAGGGGCAACCAAAGTTATTTGCATCCTTACAACCCTGAAATTGATAGAACTTATCACAGATTAGTTAGACAAAATAGGAATCAGTCATTAGGTAGTGAGTCAGAGTCATCTTATAGTCCATCTAATTCTGATTCTGTTTCTATTTCTTCTATTCCTTCTACTTTTATTCAATCCGATTCTATACATTGTGATAACATGGCTCAACCCCCACCAAGGGAAAGGACACTTAGGGAGCTGGCTGCACCTGACTTCACTATTGAAGACTCGTGTATCCGGTATCCTGACGAGGATGTTCCTTTTGAGCTTAGAACAGGACTAATCCATTTGTTGCCCAAGTTTCATGGTCTTGCAGGTGAGGATCCTCATAACCATCTCAAGAAATTCCATATAGTGTGCACCACAATGAAACCACATGATGTGCAAGAGGATCATGTCTGTCTCAGATCATTTCCACATTCCTTAGAGGGTCTAGCACAAGATTGGTTATCTGACTTGGCCCCTGGTTCCATCACAAGCTGGGATGACTTGAAGAGGGCATTTTTGGAAAAATTCTTCCCTGCAAATAGGACCACTGCAATCAGAAAGGAAATTTCTGGTATCAGGCAACAACATGGAGAGAGTCTCTATGATTATTGGGAGAGATTCAAGAGGTTGTGTGCTTCCTGCCCTCACCATCAGATCTCAGAGCAGCTTCTCATCCAGTACTTTTATGAAGGTCTCAACTTCATGGAAAGAAACATGGTAGATGCTGCAAGTGGTGGTACATTGGGAGATATGACACCCTTACAAGCCAGGAGCAAAATTGAGAAGATGGCTTCAAACTGTCAACAATTCCATGCAAGAAGCAACAGTGATGCAATAGTTGTGAAGGATGTAAATGATGTTGGTGCAGACTCGGGCAAGGTTGAGAAGCTTGAGCAGAAAATTGATTCTCTCACAACATTGGTCACACAATTGGTTGTCAATCAGAAAAAGATGATACTTCCTGCTAGAGTGTGTGACATATGCACATCATTGAGCACCCCACAAATGCATGCCCTTCCCTTCAGCAGCAACAGCCGATGACAAGTGGTGACCAACCTGAGGCCTATGCAGCAAACATATACAACAATAGAGGCCCACAACAACACAATCATGACCTCTCTTCCAATAGATACAACCCTGGATGGAGGAACCATCCCAATCTGAAGTGGTCTGATCAACAACAACAACCTCCTCCTAATGTTCCATTTCAGAACACCGCTGGACCGAGTAGACCACCATATGTACCTCCCCCATCCAGCAGCAAAGGCAACAACAACAGCAGCAAGTGGTTCATCCTGCACCATCAGCCCCTCCATCCAACCAACCTACCTTGGAGGAGTTGGTGAGGCAAATGACCATGCAAAACCTCCAATTTCAACAAGAGACTAGAGCATCCATTTAGAGACAAAAGGCATCCATTCAGACTTTGACAAATCAGATGGGTCAAATGGCAACTTCACTCAACAACTTGCAATCTCAAAATTCTGACAAGTTGCCATCCCAAACTGTGATCAACCCTCAGAATCAGAATGTGAGTGCCATCAACCTGAGGTCGGGAAAGCAGATTGTCACACCCACACCACAACCTCACCTCAACAATGATGCTCTAGCTTCCTCTAAAGGGAAGAGCCAAGTGGTAGATGAAGGTGAGCATGCTAGCACCAAAGAGAATCATCCAACTCAACCCTCCTCAACTTCAACCACAAGCCCTGTTGTTGTCCTACAATCTCCTCTTGTTCCTCTTCCATTCCCACCAAGAGTGCCTCAAAACAAAAGGGTGAAAGAGGTGGACAAGGACATTCTTGACACATTCAGGAAGGTGGAAGTCAACATACCCCTTCTTGATGCAATAAAATAGATTCTAAGGTATGCGAAGTTCCTTAAGGAGTTGTGCACTCATAAGAGAAGACTCAAGGGCAATGAGAGGATAAGCATGGGAAGGAATGTCTCCGCTCTCATAGGTAAACCTATCCCTCACATTCCTGAAAAATGTAAGGATCCTGGAACTTTCTCTATACCTTGCATCATAGGCAATGTTAAGTTTGAAAATGCTATGCTAGATTTAGGAGCATCCATAAATGTCATGCCTATGTCTGTTTTTAAGTCTCTTTCTCTTGGACCTCTTCAACCTACGGGTGTGGTGATTCAATTGGCAAATAGAAGTACTGCCCACCCCGCAAGTTTGATAGAGGATGTCTTGGTTCGGGTTGAAGAGTTGATCTTCCCTGCTGATTTTTACATACTTGATATGGAAGATGACTCTCCCCGTAATGTTGTTCCTATTATTTTGGGGAGGCCATTTTTGAAAACAGCCCGAACCAAGATAGATGTGCATTCAGGTTCACTTTCCATGGAGTTTGATGGCAGTGTGATCCGATTTGACATTTTCCATGCTATGAAACATTTTCCTGAGGATCACTCTGTTTTCCATGTGGACTTGCTTGATGATTTGATAGATGAGCATATGCTTGACTTTTTGCATCATGATTTTGAATTGCCATCTTTCTCTGATTCATTTACTTGTCCATCATGCACTAACTCTGGATGGTGCACCGCATGCACTGAAATAGCTCAGTTTCTAGACTCTGCCACTGTATCTGATGATTCATATGTTATAGATTCAGATTATGCCAACCCTAACCCCATATCTGTTATGCATGAGTCTGATTCACTTGTTCAGGTGCAGGCAGCAGAATCCATTTCTGCTGTCCCTTTAGTTCCATCTATTATGCAGGCACCCTCATTGGACCTGAAGCCCCTCCCTCCTCATCTCAAATATGCTTACTTGGAGGATGAGCAGAAACTCCCAGTGATCATCTCTACCTCACTTTCTGTTGATCAAGAGGAGAAACTGCTGGATGTGATAAGAAAGAACAAGAGGGCAATTGGATGGACTTTAGCGGATATTCCTGGAATTAGCCCCTCCATGTGCATGCACCGCATTTTGTTGGAGGATGGGGCTAAACCAGTGAGACAACCCCAAAGACGATTGAACCCCCAGATTCTTGATGTGGTTAAGAAAGAGGTCACCAAGCTGCTCCAAGCGGGTATCATCTACCCAATTTCAGATAGCACTTGGGTGAGCCCGGTGCAAGTTGTCCCCAAGAAGTCTGGTGTCACAGTTGTCAAAAATGAGAAGGATGAGCTGATTCCCACTAGAGTGCAGAACAGTTGGAGAGTCTGCATTGATTACAGAAAGCTCAACCAGGCGACTCGCAAGGATCATTTCCCTCTCCCCTTCATTGATCAGATGTTGGAGCGCCTGGCAGGTAAATCTCATTATTGCTTCTTAGATGGATTCTCTGGTTATTTTCAAATTTGTATTGCACCAGAGGACCAACATAAGACCACATTTACCTGTCCTTTTGGCACATTTGCATATAGAAAGATGCCTTTTGGCCTATGCAATGCTCCTGCCACATTTCAAAGATGTATGATGAGTATTTTCGCTGACTTGCTCGAGCATTGCATAGAGGTCTTCATGGATGATTTTAGTGTTTATGGCTCCTCATTTGATGCATGTCTTGATAATTTGACTAAGGTGCTTAACAGGTGCATTGAGACTAACCTTGTCTTGAATTTTGAAAAATGCCACTTCATGGTAGAAGAAGGCATAGTCTTAGGGCACATTGTTTCGCACAAGGGCATAGAAGTTGACCCTGCTAAGCTGCATGTAATATCACATTTGCCTTACCCCTCTTGTGTGAGAGAGGTGCGTTCTTTTCTTGGTCATGCAGGTTTCTATCGCAGGTTTATTCAGAACTTTAGCAACATTGCCCTTCCTCTTTCCAAGTTGCTTCAAAAGGATGCCCCATGGGAATTTGGAGACCAATGCAAGAGGGCATTTGATGAATTGAAGAAAGCACTGACCACCACTCCCATCATCCAACCACCTGATTGGACCCTCCCATTTGAGCTCATGACTGATGCTTCAAATTATGCTTTGGGAGCAGTTCTCTCCCAAAGGGTTGGTAAGCTGTCGCATGTGATTTATTATGCTTCTAGGACTTTAGATGCAGCACAGGTTAATTACACAACAACTGAAAAAGAACTTTTGGCTATTGTTTTTGCACTTGACAAGTTTAGATCATATTTGCTTGGTTCTAAGGTTGTAGTGTACACTGATCATGCTGCTCTGAAGTATCTTTTGAAAAAGACAGATTCCAAACCTAGGTTGATTAGGTGGATGTTGCTCCTCCAGGAGTTTGATCTTGAGATTCAGGATCGGAGTGGTGCGCATAACCTTGTCGCAGACCACTTGAGCAGGATAGAGAGAGAGAGGAGGATGCATTTCCTATCCGGGATGACTTCCCGGATGAGCAGCTTTTATCTTTACATGTTTCCCATCCCCTTCCCCAAACTCCTTGGTTTGCAGACATTGTTAATTATCTGGTTGCTTCTGTTTTTCCTGCCTTGGCATCCAAAGCTCAAAGAGACAAATTAAAGAGCGATGCCAAGCATTATGTATGGGATGACCCCTATTTATGGCGTTTTTGCAGTGATCAGGTCATTCGCAGGTGCATTCCAGACCAGGAGATCCAATCGGTTCTCCAATTTTGCCATGCTTCACCAGTGGGAGGCCACCTTGGTACTCAAAGGACAGCACGAAAGGTGCTGGATTCTGGATTTTATTGGCCTACCATTTTCAAGGATGCGAGCAACATCTGCAGCTCGTGTGAGCAGTGTCAAAGAGCAGGAGGCGCCCTATCTTGGAGGCAACAGATGCCGCAACAACCTATGTTGTTTTGTGAGGTGTTTGACGTCTGGGGTATAGATTTCATGGGCCCCTTTCCTGTTTCTTTTGGTTTTTATTATATCTTACTTGCTGTGGATTACGTATCCAAATGGGTGGAAGCTAAGGCCACCAGGACTAATGATGCTCAGGTTGTTGTAGATTTTGTCAGGTCTAATATCCTTTGCAGGTTTGGCATACCTAGAGCCATAGTCAGTGACCAAGGCACACACTTCTGCAATAGATCCATGCAAGATTTGCTCAAGAAGTATGGGGTTGTGCACAAAGTTTCTGCACCCTATCACCCCCAAACCAACGGGCAAGCTGAGATTTCAAATAGAGAGATCAAGCAGATTTTGGAGAAGATGGTGAAGCCTAATAGAAAGGATTGGAGCACATGATTGGAGGATGCTTTGTGGGCCCATCGGACCGCTTACAAGGCACCCATAGGGATGTCACCCTGTCGGGTTGTCTTTGGTAAGGCGTGCCACCTGCCTGTGGAGATAGAGCACCGTGCATATTGGGTTGTGAAGCAATGTAACTTAGCTCTTGATCAAGCGGGTGAGGAGAGGAAGCTGCAGTTGAGTGAGCTAGATGAGATCCGCTTGGAGGCCTATGAGAACTCCAAATTCTACAAAGAGAAGACCAAGAAGCTTCATGATAACTCCATTTCCAGAAAGGAGTTCTTGGTTGGTCAAAAAGTTTTTCTCTACAACTCTAGGCTTGGACTCATGAGTGGAAAGCTCCGCTCTAAATGGATTGGACCGTTTGTAGTCACCCAAGTGTTTCCTTATGGCACTATGGAGATCAAGAGTGAGTCCACGAACAAGAGCTTCAAAGTCAATAGCCACCGACTCAAGCCTTTCCTAACCACCCCTTCTTTGGATGATGCACCTGTGGAGGAGGCCTCATTGGTCGACCCCACTTTTGAACAACCATGACTTAGGGAGTCTCCTTTTCTCCTTCCTTACTCTTTTTATTACACTTGTCTATATCTGTCTGATTCTGCTATTTGTGTTCCATTGAGGACAATGTGTGATTTAAGTGTGGGGGGAGAGTAGTTTAGGTTACATATTTTGCTTTGATTTTTTTTTAGGTTTTGCTTAGTTTTGGGCATTTTCTTGCATGTTTTTGCTTCATTTTAGTAGAGTTTTGGTATCTCGTGTCTGAATTCATGCATTTCTGTGTGTAAAGTTGCTTTTGATAATTAAGAGGTGGTAACACTGTGATAGAATTGTCCCTTTTGTGAGGATTTGAGCCTTAATTGTGGGTGGATTGCTATATATGCCACCTAATTTTCTTTCATGTGTGATTGCACTCTGGATTACTTGCACTCTAGAACTTGACTTGACTCTTGTTGATACTTGATTGCTCATGCACATTTTGAAATGATTTAGGCCCTTTCTTTCTTGAATAAGCTACTAGCCATATGAGCCTACCTTGAATGAATGTATCCTTTGCTAGCCCCTTTGAGCCTTTTTATCCCTTTCCTTGTTCTTTAGCTCATTACAAGCCTATGACTGAAAAACCATGATTGTCCTAACCTTAGGGAATTTTGGAGCTTTGGAATTGTTTTGGGAATGGGTATTAGGTAAGAAGTGTGCTTTATGCTTTAATTGGTTGAGTTCTTGGTTTTGCCTCATTGGTTGTTATAGTTATGGCTTCATCTTCATGCCATTTGTGTTGTTTCTTCTTTTCTTTTTGTATATCTCTCAAAAACAAAAAAAAATAGAAGACAAAAATACAAAAATAAAATGCAAAAATAAAAAGAAAAAAAAAGAAGAGAAAAAAAAAGAAAAAAAAGTGAATAAAAGGTTGTTGAGGCAAAGAGGATTGGAATTAGTGGTTGTTGATTTTGGGGTGGATTTTGCTTACTTTTTACTTATTCCCCATTGCTCCTCTATTCCCTTGGTTTTAGCTACATTCCCATATTTTTATCCTACCTTGTCCTTGGCCCCATTACAACCCTTAAAAGACCTTTTGATCATTTTGTGCATGTGTGTTGATGGTTGATGTTAGAGGCTTGTCAAGCTTATGGTTGTGTTTGTTTTTCATGATGTGCCTTGAGTGTAAATAATGATTAACCCCAAACACTTGAGTGTAAACACTTTTGAGTGATCCTTGTGAGTTTCTATCATCTTTGTGACTATCCTCTTGATGTCATTGGTTTCTTTGCATACTTGAAGTAATTGGATGATGTTCGCGGATGCTTTGACTCTTTGATCCTTAACCATTTTGTGTGCTTGAGTTTGCCCATTTCTTTGCATTTCCTAGAATTCATTGTGAAGTATGTAATCTCTTAGGTTTGCATTTCTTAGTTGTAGTCATCTTGTTGCATGATTCACTTTGGTGCATATTGATCTTCATAGTCCTATCTTTTGGTTTTGCCCAGGAGTGCAAAAGGATAAGTGTGGGGGTATTTGATGAGCATTTTATTTCCCATTATTCCTTGCATTATTTTACTCCTATTATCGATACTTGTTGCCCATTTGACATTGATTAGCTTGATTTAGTGATTTTGATTTTATTGGACTAATATTCCGAATATTGTTTAATTTGGGATTATTTAGCCTAATTAATTCTATTTCTATTTTCAGGTAATATTTGGCACAAGGACACTTTGGGAAGTTTGGAAATGAAGATTGAAGCATTGAAGTGAAGATTGTAATTTGCATTTAGGTCCCTTTTTAATTGTAATTTTCAGAATAGTGTTTCTTAGGACTTGGGCCCATGTTTTAGGCCCATTTTCATAACTAAAGAGGGGAAATTCGTGTAACCCCAAGAAGACTCCCATTTTCAGATTTCTCACTCTCTCTCTAGGTTAGAAAATTCTCTCTTGGCTCTCCCAAGTGGTGGTGGCTGCTAGGGTTTTGTTCTTCCCCATTTCTACTCGTTTTTCTTCATTTATGGCCATGGAAGGCTAGACTTCAAGGGTTAATCCCTTTGGTATTGTATTATCTACTCTTGAGCTCTTGTTATTAATGCAATTTCGTTTTCTCTTCTCTGTTTTCATGTTTATCGATGTGTAGTGGTTTTCTTAATTCCATTTCGTAGAGATAATACATGAATATAAATGCTTAATTTGTATTAACTCGTAAAAACTCCAATTCTGGTTTCTGATGCTTAATTAGAAGTTAGGGTTTGGAGTGATAACTGAATTTTCGCTTAGTATTTGGTTATCACGAGTTGGACAGAGGAGAGGAGAGGAATCGATCTTTAGTGAGCTAGGATTGAGTAGTGTACGTAGCCAAAGGGGTTTGCCCGCTTTTGTTTCTTATTTTCTTAGTTTCTATATTCTGTTTATGTTTTGTTTTTCACATTTGTCACACACAAACCCCCCCCCCCCCCCATTTTACTGCACACTACGTGTTTGATACTTTGCCTAGACCGATATTCGCTGGGAAACGACCTAGGATCACCTTCCTAGTACTACAGAATAAACACCTTTTATTTTGATCGGGTACGGCCTCGATCACTTATTTATCCAAGTATGGTTTGGCATTATGTCCTGGGAACGAATGTCAGTGTTCCGGGAACACAACGGTGAATTGGATGAACGTCCAAGATGGACTTTTAGAGGCCTCAGTTGTGGATCGAAAATCATGCATCATGCCACTTGCATTATAAGAGATATAATGTTGAAAATTGATATGCTCATATGTACTTGCATTATTGGCTGTCCATGATATACTTGTGTTTGTAATTTTAGTCTTTATCAATTATGTATATGTGTATACTTACTCCCTATGCCCTTCTTAGGTGATGGCCAGATACCTAGCCTGCATCGAGATACGCCCTATTGATTTGGGTCTAATATATAGTGTTTTGAGCATTGAATTGACTCCCTTTTACTAAGTGTTAGGCTTGTTTCTTAAGTATTTTGTAGGTTTTTTGTTAGTTTTTAGAAATAGTTAGGAGTTGTGAATCTTTTGAACGTTTTGATCCGTTTGTTAGTGTTTCAGGTACTTTTTGGAGCTCAAATGAAGAAAATATTTATGGACCTGAAAAGAGGACGAAAGATCTTGCATATGGAAAAAGAATGGAGCAAAACGGAGCCAGGGACTTCCTCGCGCGCCTGAGGCGCGAGGACGGGTGCGCCTGAGGCGCGCCAGACTAAAAAAAAGAGAAAAAATCATCAGACCCCGCGCGCCTGAGGCGCGAGGCCCCGTGGGCCTGGGGCGCGCGTACTGCAGAAAAGGCCCAACTCAGAATTGCAGTCCAGAATGGATTTGTAACATTAAAATTAGGTTTTAGAGTAGTTTTTCAGCAGTCATTAAGGGGAGATTACAGAGAAGAGAGAGTTGATGTATGAGAGAAAGGATCGGAGATTAACAACCGGAGGAATCCGCCTTGGAAATTGAAGATTATTGAAGGCTCAAGAGTTGTCTACGGCTATGGGTTCTTCTCTTATCTCTTACTTTTTATTCTTAATTATGTGTAACTAAAACCCCAGTTAGGATGATGGTGGATTTGTTTGAATCGTTTTGTTTATAATCGTTATGAATTAATGTTTTTCAATTGAATCAATTGCTTGATTGTGTTTTTATTGTTTAACATGAATAAGGGCCCGTTTGTGTTTTGGGAACCTAATTTCACTATGGACGAATTGGGAATTTGGTATGACCATAGCAATCAAGCTTTACAATTGTTCATTGGTAGGGATACTCTTGTTGGTTGTATAACATTGAAATTTCAGCAAGCTTAATGAATAGCTAATTGATTGGGGACTACTTAAGGGATTAAGAGTAGCAATTAATTAGGAAACACAATTATTAAAGACATTTGGTAATTGTTAAATCTGAAATTGTTGTTGATTCAAGAGAAAAACAGAGGTTCATAACTAGTAAACTAGATTCTACAATGAAACCGGATTCCTAACGCTTTCCCATCTTATTCTTCTTCGTTTTTTTTAGTTTGTTTTTCTTAAGATAATCATAGTTTAGTTTTAGTTTTCAATTCACAAATTCATATTTAATTTTCAGCAATAATTTGCAAGTGACACTAATAATTAAAATAAGGTAGGAATTATAGAATTCTATTCACAATCTTTGTGGGACGATACTGGTCTTCCGACTATATTACTTGCTGACCCGGTACACTTGCCGGAATATCAACAAGTTTTTGGCGCCGTTGCCGGGGATTGTGAATTAGTTTTTATAATTTCTGGTACTTATTACTTAGTTATTTAGTGAAACTTGTGTTTATAGTTTAGTTTAGTGTTATTTTTTTTTTGTAAATCATGTGCTACTAATCTTTTTGCCATGAGTTCTACTCCTCCAGGTAAACCTACTCCCCCTCACTACAGTGCAAAGAAGAGAAAAAAGTTGGCACAGAAAGAAAAGTGGAAGATTGTTAAATTGATGGAAGAAGAGACACAAAAGAAGAAAACCATTGAGGATTATGCCTCTATCAGTTTGGATGCTTGTGCATCAAGTGTTGTGCATCCACCTATTACAGCACCCCAATTCCAAATTCGAGCTGAATATATCAACTTGATCAAAGGAGAGCAGTTTGGTGGTAGTCCTCAAGAGGATCCAACAGAGCATATCGCAAATTTTCTTAGCATGTTGAACTTCTTCAAAATTAATGGTGCCTCTGATGACGCTATCCGTTTGCGACACTTCCCAATATCTTTAAAAGCAGAAGCAAGGTCATGGATTCTTAAACAGCCTCCAGGGAGTTTTACTTCATGGGAGATACTTGCCCGCAAATTCTTAGACAAGTATTTTCCACAAACCGCACAAGCTAAGTTGAGGAAGGGCATTAATTCCTTCACTCAACAAGAGACTGAGACATTATATGAGGCTTGGGAGAGATTCTGTGCGCTACTTAAGAAGTGTCCAACTCATGCTATGGCAGAATGGTTACAACTCAGAGTATTCTATGATGGGTTGAAGAAGTCAGATAAAGAGATGATTGATATTGCAGCCGGTGGGTCTCTTGTGAAGAAAACTATTGAAGAAGCTACACAAATCATAGAGTCAATGCCAAGCAGCCAGGCAGAGATAGAAAACGACATTGTCCAGCCAAGGGAGTCAGTTCCTGAAATGCAAACAGTCATTGATCAGCACTCAGAGATGAAGCAGCTTCTTGGGTTAATGAAAAAATGGATCAATCCAAATTTAACAAGTATAGACACACCAGTTACTGCATTTGCTTTGTTTACTTGCAGCCCCAATTCACATCCAACACGTTCTGACAGTATTCAGCCTAGTCCTCCAGTTCAGCCACAGGGATGGGAGAGGGAAATTGAAAGATTGTGTCAGCATACTGAGATTTTTATGAGTGAAGTTAAAGCCACTTTTGCCAGCCAGGGTGACAGTATTCGTAGCTTAGAAGGAAAAGTGGACCAGATTCAGAAAAGTTTAGAAACATTGCATTCATCCAGATCTACTGATGGGACTAATTGCCAGGCCATCACTGTCCGAAGTGGTACATCTTACACTGAGCCACAGAGGAAGAGTGATGACAAGGTGATTAATGAAGAGTGTTAGAATTAGAAGTCCAGAGCAGAGGATCAGGTAGTGCAACAATCGGACTTGGAAGACATAAGCCAAAAGAAACCTCCAGAAAAGCCTATGAATAAGCCAGATATGCCCCAAGTACCATTCCCTCACCGTTTGAAAAAAGCAGAGAACCAGAAGCAGTTTGCCCGTTTTATGGAAGTGTTTAAGAAGCTTCAGATAAACATTCTGTTTGCTGAAGCTCTTGAGCAAATGCCTAGCTATGTCAAATTTATGAAGGAACTGCTCACAAACAAGAGGAAGCTAAGGGATGATGAAACAGTGTTGCTAACAGAAGAGTGTAGTGCCATCCTGCAGAAGAAGATGCCACAAAAGTTAAAGGATCCTGGGTGCTTCACTATCCCTTGCAACATTGGGGGAGTGGCTATAGGTCGTGCTTTGTGTGATTTGGGAGCCAGCATCAACCTTATGCCTCTATCTATCTTTGAGAGGTTAGGGATTGGTGAGATTCAGCCCACTATGATGACACTCCAGCTAGCAGATTTCTCCATTAAGCAACCCTATGGGAAGGTGGAAGATGTGCTTGTCAAGGTGGACAAGTTCATTTTCCCTGCAGATTTTGTGATCCTAGACATGGATGCGGATCAGAATATTCTGCTTCTTTTGGGGAGGTCGTTCTTAGCAACAGGGAGAGCATTGATTGATGTGCAGAATGGTGAACTCATGCTCTGGGTGCAAGATGAAAAGGTCACTTTTAATGTGTATGAATCTATGAACCACCCAATGGGGGATGATCAGTGCTTGAGGCTAGATATTATTGAGTCCATTGTTGACTCAGTGTGGGATGAGGTGTGCTATAAAGATGCAGTTGAAGCTGCACTAGTCACTGAAGGGGAAGAAGATGTAGAAGCTCAGAAAGTAAGGAAGCACTTTGATGCAGTGCAAGAACTCAAGAGTGGTCAGGAAACCAAGGATCTCAAGGTCAATGAAAAGGAAGCAAGGCAAAAACCAGAGCTCAAGGTGTTACCACCGGGCCTCGGGTATGTTTTTCTTGATGAAACTGAGTATTTTCCTGTTATCATAAATGATGCCTTAACAGAACTTGAAACTGAAAAATTATTAAGAGTGTTAAGGCATTATAAAACCACAATTGGATGGAATGTCTCAGATTTAAAAGGAATAAGCCCTTCTTTCTGCATGCATAAGATTCTCTTGGAGGAGAATTTTAAACCTGTGATTCAACCACAGCGGAGGTTAAATCCTATTCTGCAAGAAGTGGTTCGGAAAGAGGTGGTGAAATTGTTGGATGCTGGGATCATATATCTGATCTCAGACAGCACTTGGGTAAGCCCAGTGCAAGTGGTCCCTAAGAAGGGCGGGTTGACAGTTGTGAAAATGAAAATAATGAATTAATTCCAACCCGCACTGTCTCAGGGTGGCGCGTTTGCATTGATTATAGAAAACTTAATAGTGCCACCCGCAAGGACCATTTTCCCCTTCCTTTTATGGACCAAATGTTGGAAAGGCTAGTCGGGCATGAATATTATTGCTTTTTAGATGGTTATTCCGGCTATAATCAGATTGTTGTGGACCCCAAAGACCAAGAAAAAACAGCTTTTACTTGTCCCTTTGGAGTTTTCGCATATAGGAGAATGCCCTTTGGCTTATGCAATGCACCTGCGACTTTTCAAAGGTGTATGCTTGCCATCTTCTCCGATATGGTTGAAAAATTCATTGAAGTTTTTATGGATGACTTCTCGGTCTTTGGGTCCTCATTTGATAACTGTTTGCATAATCTAGAACAGGTCCTGAGAAGATGTCAGGAAACTAACCTTGTCCTTAACTGGGAGAAATGCCAATTCATGGTTAAGGAAGGGATAGTTTTGGGGCACCTCATTTCAGAGAGAGGCATTGAGGTAGACAAAGCTAAAATTTCTGTAATTGAGAACCTACCTCCTCTAGTGAATGTCAAAGGGATTAGGAGTTTTCTGGGACATGCCGGTTTTTACCGGAGGTTCATACAAGATTTTTCAAAAATAGCCAAACCCCTTTGTAATTTACTAGAGAAAGATGTCGAATTTAAATTTGATGATGTATGCATGAACTCTTTTAATGAATTGAGAAAGAAACTAGTATCTGCTCCTGTGGTAATTCCACCTGATTGGAATGAACCTTTTGAACTTATGTGTGATGCAAGTGATTTTGCCGTAGGTGCAGTTCTAGGGCAAAGGAAGAATAAAGTGTTTCATGTCATATATTATGCTAGTCGTGTGCTAAATGATGCTCAAATTAATTATACGACTACAGAAAAAGAGTTGCTAACTGTGATTTTTGCTATGGATAAGTTTAGGTCTTATTTGATAGGGTCTAAGGTTATTGTTTATACTGACCATGAAGCTCTAAGGCACCTTTTGGCTAAGCAAGATGCCAAGCCAAGGCTGATAAGGTGGATCCTGTTACTACAGGAGTTCGATATTGAAATAAAGGACAAAAAGGGGGTACAAAATGTTATAGCAGACCATTTGTCTAGGATCCCTATAGAGCAAGGTGTTTCTTGCGAAAAGGAAGTACCTATTAAGGATGAGTTCCCTGATGAAAAGTTGTTTGTGGTAGCTGCTAACCAACCATGGTATGCAGATTTTGCTAACTTTCACGCAGCTAAGGTCATTCCCAAGCACTTGACTTTTCAACAAAAGAAAAAGTTTTTACATGATGTCAAGTTTTATGTGTAGGATGAACCTTTCCTGTTTCGTCGGGGAATTGATGGAATCCTTAGGAGATGTGTGCCCAATGAAGAAATACCTGATATCTTAAAGCACTGTCACGCCTCACATTATGCTGGTCATTTTAGTTTTGATAAAATAGCTACAAAAATTTTGCAAAGTGGCTATTATTGGCCCACTATTGTTAAAGATGATAGGAACTTCGTGATGCAATGTGATAGGTGCCAAAGAACAGGTAATATCTCCCGAAGGAATGAGATGCCTCTTCAAAGTATTTTGGAGGTGGAAATCTTTGACGTTTGGGGGATTGACTTTGTTGGTCCCTTTCCTCCTTCTTATGGAAATAGGTATATCCTTGTTGCAGTGGACTATGTGTCCAAATGGGTCGAGGCACTCGCATGTCCCACTAATGATGCCAAAATAGTGGTGAATTTTGTAAAGAAAAACATTTTTAATAGATTTGGGGTGCCTCGAGTTCTCATTAGTGACAATGGTACTCACTTTTGCAATAGGGTATTAGAGAAGGTCCTGGCCAAGTATGAGGTACATCATAAAGTTTCAACACCATACCATCCTCAAACTTGTGGCCAAGTAGAAGTGTCCAATCGTGAGCTGAAGAGAATATTAGAAAAAATAGTTAATGGGTCTAGAAAAGATTGGTCTAGGAAGCTAGATGATGCATTATGGGCCTATAGGACAGCTTTTAAGAGCCCGTTGGGAATGTCACCCTTCCAGGTAGTTTATGGTAAGAGTTTCCATTTTCCTGTTGAGTTAGCTCATAAGGCTTATTGGGCAACCAGATTTCTTAAAATGGATTTGCAACAAGCAGGTGAAAAAAGACTTTTGCAGCTTCATGAACTTGATGAGTTCAGAGAGCAGGCATATAGTTGGTCTTCTAAGTTAAAGGCAATGGCTAAGAAACATCATGATGGTAAGATAATTCCTCGAACTTTTGAAAAAGGACAGCTTGTTTTGTTGTATAATTCTAGGATAAGGCTTTTCCCAGGGAAGCTGAAATCCAGGTGGTCTGGCCCTTTTGTGATACATGAGGTTTTTCCCTTTGGGGCAATTGCAATTCAGGAGCCCAGAGAGGGTAGGATTTTTAAGGTCAATGGTCAGCGTCTTAAACCTTATTTAGGGGGTCCGGTGGAGAGGGAACAAACCACCGTGGCATTCCAAGACCCTTAGTTCCTTGTTTTTCCCCTTGCCCCTGAAAAGGGGCGATTCGTCGGGCTCGCGACGTTAAACAAGCGCTTTTTGGGAGGCAACCCATGTAGAGTTATTTCTTTTTCAAAAAAAAAATATATTGAGGTACAGACCTCGTGCGCCCCAAGCGCGTGTGGTCGCGCGCCCCAGGCGCGCCTACTGTGCTTACGGGTTCAGCTTTTTATTCGGTTAGTATACCTCAACAAAAGTTATCATTCTGCTTTCTTAGGTAGTTTTTCATTTTTATTTCATATTTTAGCATAGATTAGTTTGCTTGAGGACAAGCCAACATTTAAGTTTGGGGGAGTATACAAAATAAAAATGATTTTTCAGACTTGAATTATTTCCCCATATTTGGTGTTGAGTTTGTGTCTCTAGTAAAAGTAGGTGATTACTCTAGATTTAGGACTTTTTCTCTTTTGATGCATGTACATACTTAATTTAGGACTTAGACTCATTGATTTTCAACTTTATTTGATTGAGCTGTAAATATAATTGTGAACTAGTTATTTTGACAAATGTTTTCAGAACTTGTGATTAGTGAACTGACTTTACTACTGTGAGATTTTGAGCCTTACATTGATGGGGTATGTTATTATTGATTTATTTTAATTTTGAGACCCCTATTCTTTCATGAGTGTGTTCACTTTGATATTGTCTTCTAGAACTTGACCTGTGACCATTTCAAGATTGATGATTGATTGCATGCATGAAAATGATTAAGGCACCTAGTTGTGTTTTTGAGGCCTTCAGAATGATTGCATTGAAAATAGTTCCCTTAGTTGCCCATTTTGAGCCTTATAATGATACATGATTTTTATTTGGTACCTTGCATTAATTGCATTGATTTCTTTGTGAGTACCTTAGGAATTTTGGATGAGCAATTAAGTGGAATGTAATGCAAAAGAAGAAAAAAGTGAAAAGTGTTATGTGCCTACTCCTCTTCCAATGAAAAAAAATGATGTAAAAAATCAAATGAATGTGAAAAGGAAGAGAGTAGAGGAATTAAATTGAAAAGTAAGAAGAATAAAAGTTGTGAATTGAGTTGTGATTCATTGTAATATACTTAGTGCTCATTCATAGTTCTAGGGGAGTTTTGCTTTGCATTTAGCCCTTTGTTTTATCCCTTCTTTCTTTTATCCCACCTAACACTTTAGCCTAGCCCCATTACAACCAAAAATAAGACCTTTTGATTTGTGCATGCATTCAATAATTTCAGTGGCGATTTTGGTCTATGGTCAAGCTTATGGTAACACATTATCATTGTTGAACTTGAGTAAATTGAAAATATGACCTGGATACACTTTTGAGAGAAACAAGTGAGAGGTTGAGAGTGTTCACTAATCCTGAGTTCTGATTGGGTTTGTTACTCTAACTAGTTTGTGATTGTGTAAATTGTTTGCGATAATAAGTGTTGGGGTCATGAGTCAGAGTCTTAGATTAGGTGTATATATGTTGATTTAGGGAGTTTGTCTTTTATTTAGAATTTTTATTTTACTTTTGCCTGGGACATGCAAAATGCTAAGTTTGGGGGAGTGATTTGGGTCTAATATATAGTGTTTTGAGCATTGAATTGACTCCCTTTTACTAAGTGTTAGGCTTGTTTCTTAAGTATTTTGTAGGTTTTTTGTTAGTTTTTAGAAATAGTTAGGAGTTGTGAATCTTTTGAACGTTTTGATCCGTTTGTTAGTGTTTCAGGTACTTTTTGGAGCTCAAATGAAGAAAATATTTATGGACCTGAAAAGAGGACGAAAAGATCTTGCATATGGAAAAACAACGGAGCAAAACGGAGCCAGGGACTTCCTCGCGCGCCTGAGGCGCGAGGACGGGTGCGCCTGAGGCGCGCCAGACTAAAAAAGAGAGAAAAAATCATCAGACCCCGCGCGCCTGGGGCGCGCGTACTGCAGAAAAGGCCCAACTCAGAATTGCAGTCCAGAATGGATTTGTAACATTAAAATTAGGTTTTAGAGTAGTTTTTCAGCAGTCATTAAGGGGAGATTACAGAGAAGAGAGAGTTGATGTATGAGAGAAAGGATCGGAGATTAACAACCGGAGGAATCCGCCTTGGAAATTGAAGATTATTGAAGGCTCAAGAGTTGTCTACGGCTATGGGTTCTTCTCTTATCTCTTACTTTTCATTCTTAATTATGTGTAACTAAAACCCCAGTTAGGATGATGGTGGATTTGTTTGAATCGTTTTGTTTATAATCGTTATGAATTAATGTTTTTCAATTGAATCAATTGCTTGATTGTGTTTTTATTGTTTAACATGAATAAGGGCCCGTTTGTGTTTTGGGAACCTAATTTCACAATTGACGAATTGGGAATTTGGTATGACCATAGCAATCAAGCTTTACAATTGTTCATTGGTAGGGATACTCTTGTTGGTTGTATAACATTGAAATTTCAGCAAGCTTAATGAATGGCTAATTGATTGGGGACTACTTAAGGGATTAAGAGTAGAAATTAATTAGGAAACACAATTATTAAAGACATTTGGTAATTGTTAAATCTGAAATTGTTGTTGATTCAAGAGAAAAACAAAGGTTCATAACTAGTAAACTAGATTCTACAATGAAACCGGATTCCTAACGCTTTCCCATCTTATTCTTCTTCGTTTTTTTTAGTTTGTTTTTCTTAAGATAATCATAGTTTAGTTTTAGTTTTCAATTCACAAATTCATATTTAATTTTCAGCAATAATTTGCAAGTGACACTAATAATTAAAATAAGGTAGGAATTATAGAATTCTATTCACAATCTCTGTGGGACGATACTGGTCTTCCGACGATATTACTTGCTGACCTGGTACACTTGCCGGAATATCAACACCTATCCCTAGTGGTATATGGACGTACGAGGAGCACCGTTCCACCTTTGAGGGGGAGGTGGAGATCACTCTCTACCACCCTAACCCTCTGGTTCGGGTGCGACCTCGTAGATTTAGGATTCCTTTAATCTATACTATGCATGTTCCGCCTTTTTATACATATAGAGGACCACCCCCGGCTCGACCTGTGCATCGATTCCATAGTTTTCGTTTTAGAGCTGCCACTCGTTCTCATCCTTCCTCCTGTAGAGTTGTTACTGAGGAGACTCCTTCTCCTGGTCCGACTGATTTTGAGAGGACTGCTTCTGCAGATCCTAGACCCAGTGGTGGGGTTTCTGCACAGTCGGGCGAGGTCGAGGAGGACCCTGTGGAGGATGAGCACGAGGATGAGGTGCATGTCGAGCCTACTTTTTCTGCTAGAGGTGGACCCGCTGGTTCCTAGGAGCCTGCATAGCATAGATGCGTTGGATCCTAGGTCCTAGGGATAGAGCTACGGAGGATCAGAGGAGCTGCTGAGGACATTGATGACCTGCTCTGGGACTTCTATTTTTGGATAATGTAATACATTGAATATATTTTGAGAGGTCTTAGAGTGAGGTTTATTATATGCAACTGGTTTGTATATGTTTCATCAAAACTTGCTATCTCGACTTTTGCTGCTTGCTACTTATGATACTGGTGGGGTTTTATCATGATATATATATATATATATGATGTTTTTATTTACCTCAGCAGTGCCCCACAAGTATTACTTTTACTTCCGCATACTCTGATTTTTATTCAAATGGATTCGGCAATAAGTTTATATTTTATGCACTCGATCAAACTCAAGAGACAAATAATATATTTTTAATAAGGGCCACGAAGATGTTTTATTATGTTTAAAAGATATTGTCTCGAGAGCCTTTTCGTAATTAAAATAATATTAAGCCGAACTCAAGTTATTCGTCAATGAAAAAGGGATTTCTAATTGAGCAAGTAAACATTAAAAAGGAAAAAAGTTTCCAGTCCCGACTTTTGATAGCAAGTATTCTATATTTGGAAATATTAATTATTTTCAAGATATAAATCGAGGGTGTCACACCTTTGGTGGTATCAGAGCATTGGTCCTGTCCCTCATGGCCCCGATGATGCAGCTAAGTATGGTATTCAATATTATTTGAATATATTCGAGTAAGATTGTTGTGTAAGCTAGTAGTGCTTATGTTTTAAAGACCTTTTAGTGACCCAAAGCCCATAGTGCAGGTCTTTCTATGGCAACCAGAAATAGAAATTATACGAACGAAATGTTAGAACGTATTACGACTGTGCTGGAGGGCATGCAGCAGCAGCAACAACAGCCACCTTAAGGACGAGCTGGTAACCCACATGTTGGCAATGTGGTGAATCATGATGCTAAGACTCTGTCGGAATTCAGGAAGTGTAATCCACCAAGGTTTGAAGGAGGATACAAGCCTGATGAGGCAAATAAGTGGTTGTACGAGATCAACAAGATTTTCAGAACTTTGGATTGTTCTGATGAGCAGAAGGTAACCTATGCAGTTTACATGCTCCATGGGGAAGCTGAGAACTGGTGGGACCACACTGTTCAATTGCTGAATTTTGAAAGGAGAGAAATAAACTAGGGAGTGTTTATGGAGAAATTCCTTAATAAATACTTTCCAGAAGATTTAAAGAGAAAGAAGGAGGTAGAGTTTATGCAATTGAAGCAGGGGGATATGAGTGTAGGAGAATATGCTGCTAGATTTGAGGAGCTGATAAAATATTCTCCCTACTACTTGAATAACCCTGATGAAAGGAGTAAGTGTGTTAAGTTCGAAGGTCGGCTGAGACGAAAGCTGAAATCTATTTTCAGTTACCAGAAGATTCAGAGTTTTCCTGCACTTGTGGATATGTGCAGAATGTATGAAGATGACAAGAAGGCTGAGCTGGTAGGAAGCCAAGGAAAGGGGAATGGACAGAACTATGGACCACTGAGGAAGAAGAGATTCGATCACCGGAATAATGGTCCATATTCTCAGAAGAATAATGGCAAGGGCAAAGCTGTGATGGATAACAAGAACAAGTCTCGCGATAATGCTCCTTATTGTGAGAAGTGTAGGCGTTATCATCATGGTCAATTCTGCTGGTCCACAGGAGGATGTTTCAAATGTGGGAAACAAGGACATTTTGCTCGCGATTGCAGAGAGCCTGCAAAAGGTGATTCTAAAGGATCTGCTGGCAAGTCTGTGGTGCAAGGAAGAGTGTTTACTGTAAGATCCATGAAGAATGTTTTGATAAATGCCAAAAGGTTTTGAACAAGCTACAAATGTGTTGATCAAGTTCAAGCTCAACAAGCAACAACAAACATCAAGTTATGAAGAGAGAACCAACTCATGAAGACTTAGTTTGGTAGTTTATGTTTTATTGTTTTATCTTTTGCCTCACAAGTCTTTTAGTTTATGAGTTTGGGTAGAGTTTATTACAGGGTAGTGAATCTCTTTTGATTGCATGATTATATCATATTTTGAGTATTCACTTTGCCTAAAATCAATAGGTGGCTTAAAGGTTTGAAACAAAAAGGTTTAGTTTTTGAGAAAATAAGTTTTAAGTGATTTTTAATGTTAATAATCGATTAACAGATTTTGATAATTGATTAACAGTGTATTTTGTACTGATAATCGATTAACAAACTTTTGATAATCGATTATCTGAACCTTTACTCGAGTATTTTTGGTCTCACTCGAGTGAAAATTATCTTGCTTTCGGTTTACTCGAGTAACACTCATTTCACTCGAGTAACTTGATCAGATATGGTTTTTTAAATACGTTTTTCACTTCTCAAAAGCCATTCTAAGTGCTCTAACTTTTGGGTATTCTATATAAACCTTTTCCTAATCATTTCTATCATCTAGAATCATTTTGATACACAATTTTACAAAGAATCAAAGCCACACTATTCTCTCTCACTCTCTCAAGATCAAAGCTCTCATTTTTATATTCTTTGATCAAGAACCTTGAATCTCTCATATTGATATTTCATAGCTTTTGAAAGAGATTCATAGGATTGTTATTGTTTTTCATTTGAGTTGTAATCTTTGCAAAAGGCAAGCTATCTACAACAAAGGAAGACTTGATTTTGTGAATCAAGCAAGTTTCATTGGAAGCCTTGGTGAGGCATTTCATCAAGCACTTGGAAGCCTTGTTGAAGAACAAGCATTTGGAAGTCTTGTGAGTGAAGCAAGCATTTGGAAGTCTTGCGAGTGAAGCAAGCAATTGGAAGTCTTGTTGTGGGGTATCGGCAAGCAAGAGAAGAGGTTAGATTAGATATCAATAGGGTTACAAGGCAAGGGTGTGGTATCCTTTGTAGGCTAGCAAGAAGGAAGTCTTGTGAGGCATTTACTTGTAATTTGAGAACTCTAATTCCTCATAGTGAAGAATCTCTCTTCGTTGAAGAGGGGACTGGAGTAGCTTTCAAGTGGATGAAAGTGAACCAGGATAAATCACTGTGTCGTATCTCTAAACTCTCTACTCTTTACAATTCAAGTCTTTAATTGTGTTCTTGATTGAAAACCTAGAAAAAGTGATTTTTCTATATTTGATTGAATTGAATCTTTATTGTTCAAATTAATTTGGGGAAAATCATTTTCATAACCTAGGTGAATCAATAAGAATATTGGTGTTGATTGTTTCCGCTTAATCTCTGATCATATAATATTTGTTAATTGATTGATTTTCATTGTTTTTAATCGTTTAGATTTGTTTCTTGCGAAAATCTTTCAAAGTTTCTATAACACCTATTCAACCCCCCCTTCTAGGTGTTCTCCTAGTGTTCCTAGTTATTTCAACCACCGAGTGTAGTTTCCAACATTTACCCTGAGTGGTAATGAAGCAACCCAAACCCCGAATCTCGTGCAAGGTAACTTTTTGCTTAATGCTCAACCTTGGAAGATCATGTTTGATTCTGGAGCTACACATTCTTTTGTTTCTCCTGAATGTGTAAGTAGGTTGAATCTTGTTGTTTCTGATTCGCCTTGCGATCTTAGTATAGATACCCCTCCTGGGATACCTATCTTTACCTCTAAGGTTTGCTTAGGGTGTAATGTTGAAATCTTGGGTCGTGTCTCTAAAGTAGATTTGGTTTGTCTCCCTAAGTTACAATTAGATGTGATCATGGGTATGGATTGGTTGATGAAGAACCAAGTGATCATCAATTGTGAGAGAAAGACAATCCAATATAGAACCCTTGAACCTGAAGGTTATATGTGTTTATTCTCTGCTAACGGGGAAGAAGAGTCGATGTCGATAGGAGAGATTCCTGTGGTGAGGGAATTTCCGGAAGTATTTCCTGAAGAGATAACAGGATTACCTCCGAAGCGAGAAATAGAGATTGGGATTGACTTAGTTCCGGGAGCGGGTCCCATCTCTATTGCTCCGTATAGAATGGCACCACCGGAAATGGCGGAAATGAAAAAGCAGATAGAGGAATTGCTGCAGAAGCAGATGATCAGGCCAAGTGTTTTGCCTTGGGGAGCTCCATTACTGTTCGTAAAGAAGAAAGATGGGAGTATGAGGATGTGTGTGGACTATAGACAGTTGAATAAGGTCACCATTAAGAATAAGTACCCTTTGCCAAGGATCGATGACCTTATGGATCAAGTTAGGGGAGCTGCAGTATTTTCCAAGATTGATCTGAGATCGGGTTATCATCAGATCAGGATAAAGGAGGAAGATATACCCAAGACTGCATTTCGATCTCGTGATCGAGGCCGTACCCGATACAAATAAAAAACAGTTTAAATATAGTACTAGGAAGTGACTCCTAGGTCGTCTACCAAGGAATATCTTATCAAGCAAAAGGTCAAACAGATAGTATGCACATAAAACAGGGGGATTTTGTATTGAATGTTGAAATCTAAAATCAAAACAGAATTAAAATAAAAACGAAGTAACAGATAAGGAAAAGCGGATAAACCCCTTTGGCTCGCGTTCACAACTCTATCATCGATCACAAAAGATCAATTTCTTTCCTCTTCACTGTCCAACTCGTGAGAACTAAATACTAAGCGAATATTCAATTCTCACCCCAAAACCCAAACCTCTAATTAAGCATTAAAAGCCAAAGCATGGAGATTTTTCGAGTTTGCATAAATTAGCATTCATACACATGGATTATCTCTATAGAATGGAACTAAGTGAACCATAATATATCAATAAGCATGAAAACAGTGAATAAAAACGAAATAGCATTAAGAATAAAACCTCAAGAGTATGTGATACATTACCAAAGGGATTTAACCTAAGAGTTTAGCCTTCCAAGAAGAAAAATACCAAAAACGTGTAGAAAGGGACGAGAGAGAAAAACCCTAGCAGCCACCACAAGCTTGGAGAGCAAAACTAAGCCTTCTCTAAGAGAGAGAATGTAAAAACGTGATTATGGAAGGTGGCTCTAGGGTTTACACGAAATTGGCTAATTAAATCACAAAACGGGCCTAAATCATGGGCCCAAATCCTAAGGAAAGCTAATCTCTAAATTAAATCTAAAAATATCCTATAGATAAAATCTAAATCTTAAAAGATATAAAATAAATCTCAAATAATCCTAAAGATAGATTACAATCTTCACTTCATCATATATCTTCTCTTCCAAAATTGAATCTTCACTCCCAAAATGCCCAAAAAGCCCTTGTGCCAAATATGACCTGAAAATAGAAATAGAATTAATTAGGCTAAATAATCCCAAATTAAACAATATTCAGAATATTAGTCCAATAAACTCTAAATCACTAAATCAAGCTAAACAATGTCAAATGGGTAACAAGTATCAATAATAGGAGTAAAATAATGCAAGGAATAATGGGAAATAAAATGCTCATCATCTCGATACGGTCATTATGAGTATGTTGTAATGTCGTTCGGATTGACTAATGCACCGGCCATTTTCATGGATTATATGAACCGGATCTTTAGACCATATCTGGATTTATTCGTAGTGGTGTTTATAGATGACATTCTGGTCTATTCTAAGAGTCCGGAGGAGCATGAAGAACATCTCAGGATAGTGTTAAAAGTCCTGAAGGAGAAGCAGTTATACGCCAAACTTACGAAATGTGAGTTTTGGTTGAATGAAGTGAAGTTTCTGGGGCATGTAATCTCTAAGGAAGGAATTGCGGTGGATCCAGCAAAAGTAAGTTCAGTGCTAAGCTGGGAACAGCCTAAGACTGTTACTGAGGTGAGAAGTTTCTTAGGGCTGGCTGGATACTATCGTCGATTTATAGAAGGATTTTCCAAGATTGCATTGCCATTGACCAAGTTGACTCGGAAAGATCAATCATTCGTGTGGGACGACAGGTGTGAAAGTAGTTTCCGAGAGTTGAAGGAAAGGTTAACATCGTCTCCTGTGTTAATCTTACCTGATCCTCATAAGAGTTTTGAAGTGTACTGTGATGCATCTAAGCAAGGACTGGGGTGTGTATTGATGCAAGAAGGAAAAGTAGTGGCTTATGCATCACGACAGTTGAAGAATCATGAGGTGAATTACCCGACACACGATTTGGAATTGGCTACGATCGTGTTTGCCTTGAAGATATGGAGACATCATCTCTATGGCACTACTTTCCAAATATTTAGTGACTATAAGAGTTTGAAATATCTGTTTGACCAAAAAGAGTTGAACATGAGGCAAAGAAGGTGGATGGAGTTTTTGAAGGATTATGACTTTAAACTCCATTACCATCCGGGTAAAGCCAATGTGGTTGCGGATGCTTTGAGCCGGAAAGCAATCCACATAAGTACGATGATGGTGAAGGAGGCAGCGTTGATTGAGGAATTTAGAGACTTGAGCTTGTTGACGCAAGTGGAGCCATCAAGTATCAAGTTAGGGATGTTGCAGATTACAAATGAGTTTTTGGAAAGAATTCGGGAGTTGCAACAAGTAGATGAGGAGTTGATTGAAAAGATGAGATTGGGTTTAGAAGGGAAGGAACCTGATTTCAAGACTGGGTTGGATGGAATCCTTCGTTTCAGAACAAGGATGGAATCCTTCGTTTCAGAACAAGGATTTGCATACCAAGAAATCAGGAGGTTAGAAGATTGATTCTTGATGAAGCACATAAGAGTCGGATGAGTATGCATCCTGGATCAACCAAAATGTATCAGGATCTGAAGAAAATGTTTTGGTGGTCTGGTTTGAAAAAGGATGTTGCGTAGTATGTGGCTTCATGCTTGATTTGCCAAAAAGCTAAGGTAGAACACCAGAAACCGGGAGGACAGTTACAACCTTTAAGTATCCCTCAATGGAAGTGGGATAGCATCTCAATGGACTTTGTGTCTGGTTTGCCAAGGACAGCAACAAATCATGATGCAATCTGGGTGATTATGGGTAGGTTGACTAAGTCGGCACATTTTATTCCGATAAATATGCGCTATCCTTTGAGTAAGCTTACCCAGATATACATTAAGGAGGTAGTTCGTCTTCACGGAGTGCCTTCGAGTATTGTGTCGGATAGAGATCCCAGATTTTCTTCGCAGTTCTGGAAGAGTCTGCATAATGCTATGGGAACAAGATTAAAATTGAGTTCTGCGTATCATCCATAGACGGATGGTCAGACGGAGAGAACTATTCAGTCTTTGGAAGATGTGTTAAGGGCTTGTGCACTTGAAGAGCAAGGAAGTTGGGATCAAGTGTTACCCCTTGCAGAATTCACATACAACAACAGCTACCATGCAAGCATCGGAATGGCACCGTTCGAGGCTTTGTATGGAAGGAAGTGTCAAACCCCGCTATGCCGGTTTCAAGTGGGGGAGAACTTAGTGGTTGGACCGAAAATGGTGCAGCAGACAACTGAGAAGATCAAGATGGTTCAGGCAAAGATGAAAGCGGCTCAGAGTCGGCAGAAGAGTTATGCTGATAGACGGAGGAAACCAATAGAGTTTTCGGAGGGCGACCATGTGTTTCTTCGGATAGTTCCGATGAAAGGGATCATTAGAGCCTTGAGAACCCGAAAGCTTTCGCCTAAGTGTATAGGTCCATACCAAATCCTTAGAAGAGTCGGTCCTGTTGCTTATCAACTAGCTTTACCACCCTCTCTATACAATTTGCACAACGTCTTTCATGTTTCCCAGTTGAAGAAATATGAGCATGACCCATCGGTTATTTTGAAAATCCAACCCGATGATCTAGCTTTGAAGGAGAACCTTACCTTTGAAGCCAGACCCGTCCGGATAGAAGATCGTGAAGTTAAGCAACTTAGGGGAAAGGAGATACGTTTAGTTAAGGTTATATGAGAAAATGCTGACGTGTCTGAAGCTACATGGGAATTAGAGGAGAAGATGCGTCAAGAGTACCCGGAGTTGCTTATGTAAGCTAGAATTTCGGGGACGAAATTCCTTTTAAGTGGGGGAGTAGTGTAACACCCCTAATTTTCGTCTCCCGGATAATAAGGAAATTAATAATAAAGTTTTATTATTAATTTATATAAATTTTCCAAGTTTATATTTTGTATTTAATTAGCCTGAAATATAAAAATAAGTGGAAATATTTTTATATGGCAAATAAATGCAAAAATATAGATATTGCATTTTAGTCCTTGGTTTAGGACGTAAATGTAATATTGAAAAGGTTCTTAGAGGGAAAGATTTAAAAAGTATTAATTTTTAAATTTTGTACTGACCTAACCGGTTAGTAATGCCCTGTAACCGGTTAGACGATGAACCCAGAAACTGGGTTAGTGCATTTGATGAGTAATCACTTGATTAATCCCCTTAATCGCCACGAATCCCACTCGATTCATAGTGGGAAACGCGTGTCACTATGCATGCTAAGCCAATTGCTCTATAAATAGCCTGAATCAAGCTCAAAATCAAGGTTTAGAAGTGTTGGTTAAGGAATTGCTCTGATTAGGGTTTCTGTTTCGTTTGAGGCAATTCTTCTTCTTCTTTGAGCGATAGAGAGTGAGTGATACAATTCTGGAAAGCTTAAATCAAGGGCTTTCCATTGTGTGAAGAGAAAACACTCATAGAAGTTGAAGTTGGAAAAACTGGATTCTGAGTTTTCTGGTTCGGGAAGCTGGGTTTGAGTCTGGATTTTGGTAAGTACAGACAACTCTTAAGCCTCAAATCACTTTCATTTCTTAGTGCATGTTACCTAGATCGAGTTCTAACTGTTTTCCCCAATTTCTTTGGTCAATTTCTATGTCAAATTCTCTGGTCTTTGAACCCTGTTGATGAAAATCGTGGCTAAGAGCAGAACATGGGATTTGTGGGGAGTTTGTGGATTTTCTTCAAGTTTCAAAGCTAATACTCATCAAACACAACTTTGAGGTATGGGAGAAGTTTACCTTATACTAGATTTAGACTAAAATCAAGTGATTTAGGATTTGAGTCAACAAAGACTCAAAAAGGGCATTATGTGTTTAATACCAAAAGGCATGGAGGCCAAATTCTAACTTAAACCTGTTTTGAGCAACTTTGTGTTAATGCATGCAAGTGATTTTGATGCTTGAATCTTAATCTAAATGTTTACTATGAGTTTTGTGGTATTAAATTGTGTTTATGTGGGTTTTTATGCAATTTGATACTTTGAACTTAATGCATGCAAGTTAAATGTGTTTCTGTGGTTGAACATGTTTATTTTAAGGTATATGAACTCTTCTGAGTGTTGAAATTGGTTAGATTTGAGTAAAGAAAAGAATGGTTTATAAAACCTCATGTTTCAGTGTTCAGACTGCATAATCTAACCGGTTATTCGATATTTGTAACCGGTTAGATATTGTAAAATTTCAAAGAAAATGAATTTTTGAAATTAGTCCTGTGGTCTTATCATTTTTACTCAAATCTAGACTTTAATTTCACTGGAAATCAGTCTGAAAATAAGCTGATTAATATTGTATGGTTCGGATTGAAAATGAGAGTTAATACCTTAGTGTAATGAGATAATTTATGTAACATCCCGAATTTTGATCCTAAGTATAATTAGAATAATAGCGAGATTGAAATAATAGTAATAATAATAACAAGGTTAAATGAGTATAAAAAAAAAATCTTTTAGTGTTAGAAACGTATAATAATAGAAAATTAAGAATAAAGTAATTAAATGATTTAATATGATGTTTTCAAGATTTGAGTGTCGTAATAAAATTTTGATTTCATCATTATATTTGAAATATGTTTTCTAGTCAAAATAAGTATAAATTTATTATCATACGTTTTCAAAAAATAAAGTAGTACTTTTATTTAGTTTAATTAACATTTTGACAGGGTGCTCAAGTGGCAAGCCTTAGAGTCATTTTTATAAATAGTTTCTTCAGAAAAATATGTTTAACTCAATATTTTAAGCGTCCCTGTAAATTTTCATAGTGTTTGGAGGCTATTTTATTTTTAGCTTCTGGACTGGTTTAATATATTACCGGTTTAATTATATATAATAATCTTCTACTTCAAAATTTTAAATATTATATATTATCAAGTTTAATATCAAGATATAGAAAATATATTTACTTTTGAATTTCGATAATTTTTCTTACGTAATAGCTATCTGATGGGACCGGTAACTTTATATTTTTTAATCTATTTTGAGTAATTCAAAATACAATATTGTTTTACCTAAACGTATTTTATTTTTAGTATCATCCAACTTTTAGCTATAATCCAAAATACCTACACACATTGACCCACAAATGAGAACAAATTATAAAATAATATATTTTTTTTCCTATAACTACCCGTAGCCACCCACCCCAACCCGTCAGAGAGATAGATAAGAAATGAAAAACAAAGCAGAAAGAAAGAAAGAGGGAAGGAGAGAGAAAGAGTACCAACGTGAGGATACCAACGTGAGAAGAAGAAAGGCTCGACAGAGATAGCAAAAATTTGGGATTTCAATCTTTCCGGTCCAATAACTCGTGATCCAATCATCCAATCTCAAATTCTTCTTAGTCATATAACTTTCTCAACTCTTTCTATCCATATATCTAATTTATTCGACGATCCGTCAATATTTTTATTGTCCCTATATTTTCAAATAAAGAGATGTTTTAGGGAAAAGTGATATATTTTTATTGTATAATAATAATATATATTTATTATTTTGACAAAAAATTAATTTAGTTGATATATATATACACATTTTTAATGTCATAATTAGTTTTAACGTGTGTACTTATTTAGATCCCGCACGTTATTGTTGACTCTGACCCTCGAATAAGGCGCGGACGTAAATGTGATATTGTTTCCATTATCAGGACTTCCAGGTAAGAAGGGCTGTGTTACCTTTACTTGGGAAGTAAATTCTAGGATTCTATAGTGGTGACTAAGAATAGGGTAATTAAGAAATAAGTTAATGAACATTAGGGTAGTCCCCGCTAATATAAATGATTTATTTAAAAATAGTTAATGAAAAACCACACTTTAGGGAATAAAATATATGTGCATAGAATAAAGTCTGGAGTGAATGAGTGTGTTAGGATATTAAAAGAGTTAATATAGAATTGGAAATGTAGGAAAACATAAAATAAAACCAAGGGAAATTAGTTGAGGGAAAAACCAACGAAGCATGGAAGTAAAAGGATATAGAGTAATTGTAATAGGCAAGGAGAGTAGAGTGATTGAAATTAAATGCGAGGTAAAAAAAGGAGTGAAAATACGAAAAACCATAGGAAAGTGCAGAGTGGTCTTAGTTAAGAGTTATTGGGTAGTAATGAAATAGAAACAAAATGCTAAACTAAATTTTAGATACAAGTAGGTAATAAGTAAAGAATTTCGTGAAAAGATAATAAGACAATGAGAGAGAATGTAATAATAGTAGATAATAAATAGAATAGAGAAATAATAAAGGAAAAATAAGCAAATAATAATGTGAGAGAGAGGAATTATAGAAATAATTAAGAATTCGAAAAGGGAATTAAAATATAACGACTATACTAACGCTAAGTGACTTTAATATAAATTAGGATAATTTAATAAATAGAAGAAGAAAAAGAAGAGAAAGAGAAATACTTAAATATAGGAAAATAATTGAAATGAGAATAAGTCACTAAGGAAAGAAAAGAGAGAAAAGAGAATATTACTGGAAATCAAAAGAAGAGAAAAGATATATGATTAAGAAAAAGAAAAAGGAAGAGAAGAAGAAAAAGAAAAAGAAAAAGAAAAAGAAAGAAAGGTAAATGAAGCCCGATGCAAGCTTGTCGAGGCGTGTCGGCATCGATGCGAGGCGTGTCGGTATTAAAAGAATAAAAGCAGCGTGATCCTGTCGAGGCGTGTCGAAAATAAAAGATAAAAGAAGCCCGATGCGAGCTTGTCGAGGCGTGTCGGCACCGATGCGAGCCTGTCGAGGCGTGTCAGTATTAAAAGAACACTGCGGCGCAAGCCTGTCGAGGCATGTCGATAATAATAAGAATGAAAGACCGATGCGAGCCTGTCGAGGCATGTCGGCATCGCGCGCGAGCTTGTCGAGGCGTGTCGATAATAAAAGATGGAAGACCGATGCGAGCCTGTCGAGGCGTGTCGGCATTAAAAGGAAAAAGGATTAAAATGAAAGAATGAAAAGAGAAATGATATAGAAATGAATAGCGGATAAAAAGTGGAATAAAATGCGGGAAAATGAAAAGAGAATTAAAAGTTAAAAGAAAGTGAGAATAAGTGAAGAGCTAAAAGAAAAATAATTATATGGATATTTATGATTAACGGATATTAACAATAGGGTAGGCTTAGTTTATTGCTTTCTTGTAGAATTTATCTTTTTAAGTTCTGTGTAATGCTACCCTTCTTGCTATATTTTGCAGGTACTGAAGTGGAGCTTACATGGGACATGGCCGAGCAGGATTTTCATTCCACTACGTGGAATGTATATTTATTATTATGAGTGGACAACTATTTTTGTAATTTTAGAATATGTAATAGTCGTATGCCCTGAAACTTATACTAATCGGGCGTTAGGATCTGATCTGAATATTAGGCTGTCGTGTTTTATGTTTTAAAATATTTTTGGATTGACAGGTTTTAAGAAGAAAATTTTTGGGATGTCCGAAAAACAGAGGAAACTCTGCCGGATTTTCGTAAGGGGTTTTTTTAAAGTAATTAGGTTTAAAAGAAATTTTCTAACACTAATTTTAATAAAACTTAAATATAACTAATAAAAGTGAGGGTGTTACATTTATGGTATCAGAGCAGTGATTTGGGTCTAATATATATAGATTTGAGCATTATTTGGACTCCCTTTTACTATGTATTTGGCTTGTTTCTCTAGCAAAGTTAGGACTTTTTATTAGATTTTAATTAATTTTAGTAGTTTAGGGTCCTTTGAACGTTTTGATCCGTTTGCTAGTGTTTCAGGTATTTTTGGAGCTCAAATGGATAAAATATTTATGGACCTGAAAAGAGGACGAAAAGATCTTGCAAATGGAAAAAGAACCGAGCGAAACGGAACCGGAGGAGGTCCCGCGCGCCTAAGGCGCGGGGACGTGGGCGCCTGAGGCGCGCCTATTGGAGAAAATTCTGGCATCAGAGTGTGTGCGCCTGGGGTGCGAGGTCATGTGCGCCTGGGGCGCGCGTGTCTGTTGGAGGCCCAATTGACCAGATTCTGAACAAAGTAGAAGAAGAGAAGTCTAATTTGGCTTCATATCTTAGATTTGGTCAGAAAATAGAAGATAAACATGGACCTTATCTATTAGATTTAATTAAGATTTATTTTAGGATTTGTTTTACTCTTTAAATAGAGGATTTGTAAATAGTTTTCAGTAGGTTTTAAGATCATAGAATTCAATTAGGATTAGAGAGAGAGGTTAGTAACATCTATTGAGAGAAAGGAGGCAAGTCACAAGGATTGAAGGTCTCTTGGAGAGTTAACATGTATTGTCTATGATATGAGGTTTTCTCTTTGCTTCTGTTTTCTTTATTTCTATATGTGTAACTAAAACCTCTTGTTAGGAACATGGTGTAAATTGTATGATGTAACTTATTTTAATTTATGATTTAGTAGTATTTTGTTGTTTTTAATTCATGCATTAATTGAGTTTTTAATACATAAACCTGATCAATTTATGTTTGGATTTCTTAATTCACAACGAAGGTTGGGATTTTGAATAGGACATGCAATTAATGGTATAATCAGTCCAAGTTATAGAGATATGGTTGGATGATTATATGGCTTTTTAATTCCCTTGTGCTGAATGGATATTTTCTTATATTGTAATTTGTTGAGAGATCAAGTATTAAATATATAGAAAATAAGGGTAATGTTAAGAGACGTCTAACTATTACTATTTGAGAGGAATAGTCCATGAATTGAAGGATAATTAAAGGAAAATATAAATCATAGTTAAAATAAGTGAATCATACAATGATACCAAGTTCCTAACCTTTTTCTATTGTTTCTATACATCTTATCTCCTCAATCTTCTTTTCTTACTTTATTATTCAATTTCTTCTTCTCCTTCTAAAACTCAATAACAAGTTGCATTAATAATTACGAATTGGTGAAAAGTTATTAGAAACAACTTCGATCCCTATGGGACGATATTCGGTCTTCCAGACTATATTACTTGCTGACCTAGTCCTCTTGCTAGTATATCAACAAGCAGTTTTTCCTCGGCCTTGGAGTTGTGAGTTACTCCAGTGGTTACTCACCAAGCGAGTAACCAATGTGTATAGTCAAGTGTCTAAGTTAGACAAATAGGATTCTTATGCAATTAGTTGCTAGGCAAGTATTAACTTGTATCTTCTCCTGGACTTAGCTATCATGGCTAGGAGACGAGCCGAAGACGACAAAATGGCTGCCATCCTGGAAAATCTGATTCAGATACAGCAGAATCAAGCCGAGCATCTAGCGCAGATGCAACAAAATCAGGCGCAGAATATAGCAGCAGCAGTAGCAGCACTGAATCCACCACCAGCCCCTGCTGAGATTGATTGGCTGGCACGATTCCGAAAGAACGGACCACCCAAGTTTGAAGGGATAATCCTGATGGAGCTCAGCGATGGCTCAAGAAAATCGAAAAGATCCTACGCACCATGGCGCCACCTGCTGAGCAAACCATGTTGCTGGTACAGTATATGCTGACGGATGAAGCAGAGTACTGGTGGGATCGAGTGCGAAGAAGCTTGGAGGCAACCAACCAGGAAATTACCTGGGATGTGTTCAAGGGCTATTTTCTGGGAAAGTACTTTCCAGAAGATGTCCGTAGAGAAAAGGAGATCGCCTTCCTGACACTGACTCAGGGGAACATGAGTGTTGGGGAGTATGCAGCTTTGAAGATCTCATTCGTTATGCAGGAAGCTATCGAGATACAGATGAGAGGAGCAAGTGCATCAAGTTTGAGTCAGGGCTTCGTCCGGAGCTTAGGCTTGCTCTTGAGTACCGTAACATAGCGGACTTAACTCAGCTGGTGAATATGGCCATCACTTATGAAGGAGGACTGAAACGGATAGCGGAGGAGAAAAGAAGACAGGATATACAGGCTGAAGGAGGTCTTAACAAGGGTAAGGAATTGGCTCATGAATCAGACCCACACTTTGACATCAACAATATGGTCGTAGTACCGAGGGATGTGGCCCTTAATGTGAATGCCCCAAGAACCAGACCACCATGCCCATTATGTGGGAGATTCCATCGGAAACTGTGTCCAATATTGAAACATCACAGAAAACAGGGTCTCTGCTATATATGCGGGAAACCGGGACACATTCGGACGAACTGTTCTAGACGTTTCGACGAAGGGAGCGAATAAACTAGTCCAATGTACTTTTCATGTTAATGCTACATCAACTGTTTACTTTAACGTTTCTGTCTAGATTAAGTTATGGGTAGTATAATCTAGAAGGAATCGATAGGTGTTAATACTTTAGTTAGAAATTCCACCAAGCTTGGTTGTGGTACAGTCTCGATTAGAGGGTAAGGTTAGAACCGATCACTCTAACTCTTACATCTGTTAGAGGATGATACCATCAACAAACCTGACAATGATATTGCTATTCATAGATGTGAGATTGGGATTGATCACCTTGATCTTCGCACCTATTAGAGATCTATGTCATTGTCACATTTCATCCAAAACCGAAATAATCAAATTAAACAATTTTTAAAGTAGACCCCTAGACGGAGCAGAACCAGCCCGAAAAGAATTCCTTCTAAATTCTTGCGTAGCATTAGAAAGAAGAGTAATAGAGTATAAAATCCTTGAGAGACTCGAGCGAATCTTGTAGACATCCTCTTACAACCAATCGTATTAGATAGTAGACAACTTAAAACTCGCCTAAGAATCTAAACAAAGTTCCCGAACGATCTCTTCGAAGGAAGAAAGCCTTAACCATTGCATCAGGTACCCTTACCGAGACCAATCAAATCAGTCGCAGATCCATAGAAAACGCATTCTTCGATGGCTCTCTGCTGAAAATGCACATTTTGGGGATAACCTCCATTGTCTTCTTGCTTGACATGTACCCAGTACACCCTGGGTCGTCTTACAAAGACCATGAGACTCATCCTTGAGTGTTTCATGTTTCTTCTTTTCATCTTCACTCTCTTCAAGTTTCAAGCATCTCAGATGTGTATGTGAGAATTCGCCAAGTCGTAGGAACCCGGCATAGTTCTATGCCTACCGATAGATAGTCACCCACGTGCCCCTTTCCAGCCGTGGATGCCGGTCGGGAACCTGTGTGCTCTATTCTGAGCAACGAATGAGCATACCCCCTGGCATGGATATAATCAAGTATGTCGATGCCAAGTGGAGGAGGATTTCAATGCAAGGAATGGAAGATGGAACTTTAATAATAAGAAAACTGACGATCCTACGCAGATAGAGATAATACGTAGTACTAGAAGACAAGCGTTGAAATAGGCATGACCCTAACCACATATGGAGCGGGAAATAAAAACCGAAGGGAAGTGAAAACCGTAGTCGGAAGCTTACCAATGGGATGGTTCTCTATTCATGGAATCGAACGGAATTTCGTCACGAAATTCTAGTAAGTGGGGGAGAAATGTAACATCCCGAATTTTGATCCTAAGTATAATTAGAATAATAGCAAGATTGAAATAATAATAATAATAATAATAACAAGGTTAAATGAGTGTGAAAAAAAAAAGAAGAAGATCTTTTAGTGTTAGAAACGTATAATAATAGAAAATTAAGAATAAAGTAATTAAATGATTTAATATGATGTTTTCAAGATTTGAGTGTCGTAATAAAATTTTGATTTCATCATTATATTTGAAATATGTTTTCTAGTCAAAATAAGTATAAATTTATTATTATACGTTTTCCAAAAATAAAGTAGTACTTTTATTTAGTTTAATTAACATTTTGACAGGGAGCTCAAGTGGCAAGCCTTAGAGACATTTTTATAAATAGTTTCTTCAGAAAAATATGTTTAACTTAATATTTTGAGCGTCCCTGTAAATTTTCATAGTGTTCGGAGGCTGTTTTATTTTTAGCTTCTGGACTGGTTTAATATATTACCGGTTTAATTATATATAATAATCTTCTACTTCAAAATTTTAAATATTATATATTATCAAGTTTAATATCAAGATTTAGAAAATATATTTACTTTTTAATTTCGATCATTTTTCTTACGCAATAGCTATCCGGAGGGACCAGTAACTTTATATTTTTCAATCTGTTTTGAGTAATTCAAAATACAATATTGTTTTACCTAAACGTATTTTATTTTTAGTATCATCCAACTTTTAGCTATAATCCAAAATACCTATACACATTGACCCACAAATGAGAACAAATTATAAAATAATATATTTTTTTTCCTATAACTACCGTAGCCACCCACCCCAACCCGTCAGAGAGATAGATAAGAAATGAAAAACAAAGCAAAGAAAGAAAGAAAGAGGGAAGGAGAGAGAAAGAGTACCAACGTGAGGATACCAACGTGAGAAGAAGAAAGGCTCGACAGAGAGAGCAAAAATTTGGGATTTCAATATTTCCGGTCCAATAACTGAAGATCCAACCATCCAATATCAAATTTTTCTTAGGCATATAACCTTCTCAACTCTCTCTATTCATCTACCTAATTTATTCGACGATCTGTTAATATTTTTATTGTCCCTATATTTTCAAATAAATAGATGTTTTAGGAAAAAGTGATATTTCTTTATTGTATAATAATAATATATATTTATTATTTTGACAAAAAATGAATTTAGTTGATATATATATACACATTTTTAATGTCATAATTAGTTTTAACGTGTGTACTTATTTAGATCCCGCACGTTATTGTTGACTCTGACCCTCGAATAAGGCGCGGACGTAAATGTGATATTGTTTCCATTATCAGGACTTCCAGGTAAGAAGGGTTGTGTTACCTTTACTTGGGAAGTAAATTCTAGGATTTTATAGTGGTGACTAAGAATAGGGTAATTAAGAAATAAGTTAATGAACCTTAGGGTAGTCCCCGCTAATATAAATGATTTATTTAAAAATAGTTAATGAAAACCCACACTTTAGGGAATAAAATATATGTGCATAGAATAAAGTCTGGAGTGAATGAGTGTGTTAGGATATCAAAAGAGTTAATATAGAATTGGAAATGTAGGAAAACATAAAATAAAACCAAGGGAAATTAGTTGAGGGAAAAACCAACGAAGCATGGAAGTAAAAGGATATAGAGTAATTGTAATAGGCAAGGAGAGTAGAGTGATTGAAATTAAATGCGAGGTAAAAAGAGGAGTGAAAATACGAAAAACCATAGGAAAGTGCAGAGTGGTCTTAGTTAAGAGTTGTCGGGTAGTAATGAAATAGAAACAAAATGCTAAACTAAATTTTAGATACAAGTAGGTAATAAGTAAAGAATTTCGTGAAAAGATAATAAGACAATGAGAGAGAATGTAATAATAGTAGATAAATAGAATAGAGAAATAGTAAAGGAAAAATAAGCAAATAATAGTGTGAGAGAGAGGAATTATAGAAATAATTAAGAATTCGAAAAGGGAATTAAAATATAACAACTATACTAACGCTAAGTGACTTTAATATAAATTAGGATAATTTAATAAATAGAAGAAGAAAAAGAAGAGAAAGAGAAATACTTAAATATAGGAAAATAATTGAAATGAGAATAAGTCACTAAGGAAAGAAAAGAGAGAAAAGAGAATATTACTGTAAACCAAAAGAAGAGAAAGATATATGATTAAGAAAAAGAAAAAGGAAGAGAAGAAGAAAAAGAAAAAGAAAGAAAGGTAAATGAAGCCCGATGCGAGCTTGTCGAGGCGTGTCGGCACCGATGGGAGTCTGTCGAGGCGTGTCGGTATTAAAAGAATAAAAGCGGCGCGATCCTGTCGAGGCGTGTCGAAAATAAAAGATAAAAGAAGCCCGATGCGAGCCTGTCGAGGCGTGTCGGCATCGATGCGATTCTGTCGAGGCGTGTCGGTATTAAAAGAACACTGTGGCGCGAGCCTGTCGAGGCGTGTCGATAATAATAAGAATGAAAGACCGATGCGAGCATGTCGAGGCATGTCGGCATCGGCGCGAGCCTATCGAGGCGTGTCGATAATAAAAGATGGAAGACCGATGCGAGCCTGTCGAGGCGTGTCGGCATTAAAAGGAAAAAGGATGGAAATGAAAGAATGAAAAGAGAAATGATATAGAAATGAATAGCAGATAAAAAGTGGAATAAAATGTGGGAAAATGAAAAGAGAATTAAAAGTTAAAAGAAAGTGAGAATAAGTGAAGTGCTAAAAGAAAAATAATTATATGGATATTTATGATTAACGGATATTAACAATAGGTTAGGCTTAGTTTATTGCTATGTCTCTTGTAGAATTTATCTTTTTAAGTTCTGTGTAATGCTACCCTTCTTGCTATATTTTGCAGGTACTGAAGTGGAGCTTACATGGGACATGGCCGAGCAGGATTTTCATTCCACTACGTGGAATGTATATTTATTATTATGAGTGGACAACTATTTTTTTAATTTTAGAATATGTAATAGTTGTATGCCCTGAAACTTATACTAATCGGGCGTTAGGATCTGATCTGATTATTAGGCTGTCGTGTTTTATGTTTTTAAATATTTCTGGATTGACAGGTTTTAAGAAGAAAATTTTTGGGAAGTCCGAAAAACAGAGGAAACTCTACCGGATTTTCGTAAGGAGTTTTTTTAAAGTAATTAGGTTTAAAAGAAATTTTCTAACACTAATTTTAATAAAACTTAAATATAACTAATAAAAGTGAGGGTGTTACAATTTCAAGAGGAAATTATGCTCATTTGGAAATTTGGAACGTGATTTAGACTTTTGAATGATGAAAACAGTGGGTTTGAGGTATAAAACAATGTTGAAACTTGTTTATGGATTGGGTAGAGAATTCAAGAAAAAGGGTTTTCTAAATTTCAATGGTAAACCAGTTCAGGTCTGTAATTCTAACCGGTTAGCCTGAGACTGTAACCGGTTAGTACCTGAAACTGAAAAATAAAAGTTAAGTCTTTTAAAGTGAAATTGAATACCATTGGTTAAGTTTTTCCCAATCTAAGTCTAATGGCATGTTTTTAAGTTAATTCAAAGATGAATTTTTGTGCCAAAGGTTATACCACAAATTACTCATTCAAAAGAGAAATTGAAATATTTCTAAATCACAGTAATTAAAGTAAAGATAAAACCAACCTTAATATTTGTGCATTCATGCATAGAGAATGAAAGATTGGTTGGTAGGAACGTTTATCATATTCTGGGAATATGCGGAGGGTACTCCGGGAGTACCAAATTGTAACCTACTTGATGACACATTCTGGGAATGTGGCCAATGTCTGGGACATGGTTTTTATGCGTTCTGGGAACGTATGCGTTCTTGGAATGTGATGCACACTCTGGGAGTGATGCTTATTTATCCAAGTATGGTTTGGCATTACGTTCTGGGAACGAATGTCAGTGTTCCGGGAACACAACGGTGTATTGGATGGACGTCCAAGATGGACTTTTAGAGGCCTCAGTTGTGGATAGAAAATCATGCATCATGCCACTTGCATTATAAGAGATATAATGTTGAAAATTGGTATGCTCATATGTACTTGCATTATTGGCTGTCCATGATATACTTGTGTTTGTAATTTTAGTCTTTATCAATTATATATATGTGTATACTTACTCCCTATGCCCTGCTTAGGTGATGGCCAGATACCTAGCCTGCATCGAGATACGCCCTATCCCTAGTGGTATATGGACGTACGAGGAGCACCGTGCCACCTTTGAGGGGGAGGTGGAGATCACTCTCTACCACCCTAACCCTCTGGTTCGGGTGCGACCTCGTAGATTTAGGATTCCTTTAGTCTATACTATGCATGTTCCGCCTTTTTATACATATAGAGGACCACCCCCGGCTCGACCTGTGCGTCGATTCCATAGTTTTCGTTTTAGAGTTGCCACTCGTTTTCATCCTTCCTCCCATAGAGTTGTTACTAAGGAGACTCCTTCTCCTGGTCCGACTGATTTTGAGAGGACTGCTTCTGCAGATCCTAGACCCAGTGGTGGGGTTTCTGCACAGTCGGGCGAGGTCGAGGAGGACCCTGTGGAGGATGAGGACGAGGAGGAGGTGCATGTCGAGCCTACTTTTTCTGCTAGAGGTGGACCCGCTGGTTCCTAGGAGCCTGCATAGCATAGATGTTTTGGATCCTAGGTCATAGGGATAGAGCTGCGGAGGATCAGAGGAGCTGCTGAGGACATGGATGACCTGCTCTGGGACTTCTATTTTTGGATAATGTGATATATTGTATATATTTTGAGAGGTCTTAGAGTGAGGTTTATTATATGCAGCTGGTTTGTATATGTTTCATCAAAACTTGCTATCTCGACTTTTGCTACTTGCTACTTATGATACTGGTGGGGTTTTATCATGATATATATATATATATATGATGTTTTTATTTACCTCAGCAGTGCCCCACAAGTATTACTTTTACTTCCGCATACTCTGATTTTTATTCAAAAGATTCGACAATAACTTTATATTCTATGCACTCGATCAAACTCAAGAGACAAATAATATATTTTTAATAAGGGCCACGAAGATGTTTTATTATGTTTAAAAGATATTGTCTCGAGAGCCTTTTCGTAATTAAAATAATATTAAGCCGAATTCAAGTTATTCGTCAATGAAAAAGGGATTTCTAATTGAGCAAGTAAACATTAAAAAGGAAAAAAAATTTCAGTCCCGACTTTTGATAGCAAGTATTCTATATATGGAAATATTAATTATTTTCAAGATATAAATCGAGGGTGTCACAAGTTACATGAAGTGATAAGAAATGCCCCCAAGAATTTAGATTCAAGAAATTTAACTGAAATTTTTGTTTTGGTACGAAATTATACATGAAGTTGAAATAACATTTACCATTGAATTGACACAGGTAAATGTCAAATAGATTTAATAAAGTTAGGAGTTTAAAGTTTGATGAACATGTGTAAAAATTTGACACATTAAATTAGAAACCTCGGTTTCAAGTGTGTTAATTTGATAGAAATTAAAATTGATTATGCTTCTTCCCGTTGAACTTTGTAGTCTGCGGAGCATTGATACTGCGGTATCTTTCCGTGCTAAGTCATCGGTTGGAGCAAATCTACCCATACTGACGGGCGGACGACCCAAAGCATGAAAGTTAAGAGCAACATAGTATCTATAATATCGGGTTCCATTGTGAGTGATTCTTTTTTGTAGCGTATAACGTGGCGGTTCCATTCTTCGACCACCGGCAAACTGTTCTAACCAACATTGCATGTTGAACTTTAGTAAATGATCTTTAAATACCTTCTCCTTGTCAACGAATAAAAATTCCCCGTCACCTATATTAAAATTATTAAATTAGGTAACAAAAAAAAATTAAAAATTGTACGTGTTAAGTGTAATATTCTAAGGACTGAGCCAAAGTTGCCTTCGCAATCGGTGAAGTGTAGCATTTCAGGCGTTTCAGTGGGTGTAAGGGTAGGATTAGATTTTAAATAGTGTAATCGATAATTCAACAAAGCAATATGCTTCTGCAAAAGTTTGATGACGTAGTAATTAAAGTCAATAATAAATTTTCGAAATATGGGTTGAAGGCGTCGCAATATCCCAATTGAAGTAAGTTGTTGTGCTAACTCATGAGTTGTTGCAAATTTGCCAACACTTGACACAGGTTGTGGCAGCTTCCATCTATATATGTTTATTTTGTGCAACTAGTAAGTTTAATTTGTGTAGTGATGAAGTTACCGTTTATACTTGTGTAGTGATGACTGTACTTTTTGGCTGTTGGAATGGTTACACATGGAAGACACCTTTTAGGATTTCAGCGTAGGAAAGGTAAGAAATTTTTTAGATTTATATTTCTAAGCAACACTAAAATGATATTATGCAACATTTGAAGCCAATGATTTAATTTTGTATTTTAATTTTTTTTAATAGATTGACGAAGACTAAGTTATTATGAGGACTGCACTGACATTGATCAAAGGCAAGACTAACTTGCACTGGACTAGGGTGGAGGAGAAGCCACCATGCTGCTTATGAAATATACTTAGAAGGGTGTATGCAAAAATCTTCTGATTCACCACATTTTTTGGTAGTTGTTGTCCATAGAAACAATTCCATAATTTCACATCTTCATTTTGATTATCATATTTTGGTTCCACTATTATTTGGATCCATGTGGTGGATATTTTTTGTACAAACTTATTATGGATGTTCTGTCTAGGATTGATCGCAATGGCCCTTTAGGTTGATTAGATTACAAGTAGCAAGTGCTTGAAGCACACAACTCTTAGATGTCAAACTTCTTTGGGTATGTAACTAAGTTGATGCCATTATTGTTTATTATAACTTTATTATTGTATTTTAATGTGCTCTTATCAACGACCATTGGCATGCAACTTTTCATGGTGCCATTGGTCAATGCCCAAGACGCAACTTTATTATTATAGGTTTTGGGCCATTATATTGCTTTTGTGCCAAATTCAGCCAAGGGCTTGATTAACAATTGGCTACAATTCGGTAGTGTTCTAATTTAATGTTCGGGCCTAGTGAAAAATTTACATAGTGGAGTAGGACCTTTAAGTAACACATGGCATGAAATAGTGCAAACATTAACTCACAAATTTAAGGCCTTCAGTGCATTGTAACATCACTGAAATAGGCAGTGAATGGCTAAGTCAAACTTTAATGCTTCCAACGGTTACCACTTGCAACCTGCCCAAGTGCTATAACTCACACATTAAGTATTCAACTGACCAAGTGCTATAACTCATTCTATATAAGGCAAATTGTGCAAGTGTCATTTCCATCCTACTACTCAAACAACACAACATTATTTTAGCACTTGCAACCACAAAAAATATGCTGCCAGTTGGAAGGGGTCGTGGACAAGGTGGAAGAAGGGGAGGAAGGGAACATGGTGGAAGGGTACGTGGAAGGTCAAGTGGACCCTTCTTTATTTGGTGATGCACTAATGTTATGTAAGCATCCTATTTCTATTCCAATGAATATGGTAAATAACATCACCTATTTCTTTTCCAACGTGGTGCAGTCCTCATAACATTACATAGTTTTTGCTATCTCCTCCTTAAAAGAAATAAAATTAAAAAAAAAAACATATAAATCATGTGGCAAATTACATATTACAAAGTACATCGTACAAATACACTTTAAAAAGCCAATGTTGTAAAATGTACATATTGACATTCTAATGTCTGCATGAAAGTCCTTTCTTGTAATATTATCCCATGCTTAGTGTAAAGAGTTTGCTACTCCTCTAAACCAAGGTTCTTTATTATCTACAACACTATAAATATAAATTTGAAAATAAGTCATTGCAAATTATTTAATTTTAATGTATGCAAGCTTGGAACTGAAATAACCGAAATAAAACACATAGAGGAAACAATAGTTCTTAAATTTCCACATGCATTGTTACAAAACAAATTTCTACCGAGGAGCAAGAACAGACCTTGATTTTAAAAGCTCTATTCAAAGCACTAGCAAAAAATCCTCCAAATGGTTCTATGATGGACGCAAATACCATTGTACTGGCAAAACTGCCATCTCCTTTCAAGGAAGCTACAAGATTTTGCAAAGAGAAAAAACTGTCATTAAACTTGGTGAATATGGTCCCAAATAAAAGGTTTATATGTAATATTTTTGAGGAACCACCTTTTATTCCAATGATGCCGGCAAGGCTCAGGGAAGACAACGGCGGAACCTTGCCAGCTATGGGACCAGAGGATGTACTACTACCGAACCAGAGCGGTTGGAGACAATGTATACGTATAACATTGCCAACAACATGCAGATAGCTATTTCAGAATAACTTATAGAACACAGAAATTAGTTACTTTAGTAAGTCTCTATGCCTAGCTGATGTAAGTTATTAAACAAGTAAAGAGTTAGAGTCACTAATTAATTTCAACTAAACTTCCTCCTGTGAAATCCGTTTCTCTTGCTTTGACCTTTTTTTTAAGACTTGAAGTAGACCAGGGTATCCTTTCAAGTTTACTATGCAAAACTTACTGAGAAATTTTATACACAAACTTAAAGAAGCACTTACTTCCTAGCTGCAGAGGATTTTATATAAAAACAAGACTATGAGAGAATTGATTTTCAATCCTGTCTTCTCTAACAAGACAGTAGGGAAACCTGAGAACAATTTAACCAAATATATTTTCCTATAGTAAAATGGTTAACACTTTGACATATTAAAATAACCTTTTTTTTAAATGTTTCAGAACCTGCCACGAAGGTTTGTGGTGACTTGCCTGAACACAGATCTCGACACAATAACACTTCGTGGGAAAAGAGAAAATGGAGATGTAGTTGAAAAAGTTTGTGGCTTGTATATCCATGGTGGGAACCATAGGATCATGAATCAGTGGAGGGATTTTTGCCGAGAAATGGACATTCAAGCTGGTTATGGACTACTCCTTGAGGTTGTCAATGGGGCACAAAACATCGTCACCGTTGAAATAGAGGATCATGGAGATGACGAGTGGGAAGAGGAAGAGTAGTTATGTTGTTAAGGGGGAAGATCACATGTAATATTTAAGTTGTTGGGGGCTAACTACTGGGCTAACTAATATCTATGCTTAGTGTGCTACTAATAATATTAAGGTGTGCTTGGCCTTGTGTCTTCTGTGGTGGGCCTTGGCCTTCTGTGTTGTGCTTTGGTGTGTGTTGTTGGCCATGTGTTGGGCCATGTGTCCCTGTTAAAACTAAGTAAATATCTTTCCCCTCGTGGTGTTTTCTAACTTCTATGCAAATGTATGAATTTCTTTTACATATTTCCTAAACAACTGAATCACTGCAAATGTACTTAAATAAATATTTATAATGCAGCTACGATAAAGATATTTTCAGATTAAGAAAATAAACACAATGCTGAGGACAATATTTATGATACTTACTAAAGAATAACAAAAACCCTTTAGATTCAAATCACAAATTAGATTTTAAAGTATCATAGGTACCAAATGAGAATCCATGTATAATCAAACAACAATCACGAATCCGTCAAAATTAATCATTGAAGCTACAGTTAAAGGCAAGTACCTAAGAGAATGAAGATCAAGATGAATGTGAGCTTCATCTGATGATACTTGTGACTTAAGTGTTATTAAAACAGCCTGCTGCTTGGCATTCTCAACTTGCGCTTCCACCCATTGCTTTTCACTTATTCCAAATCTGTCATATTTACACAGGCCATGATTGTCATTCGTAGGTCTAATTGAAATTGAGTATGGGGATTGCTAAAACAAACCAATTAAGGATTTACAAGACAGTAGAGACCACCATAATTCTCAATTGTTGTCAAGCTAATCAATACTATATAAACAACTCATTTTATAGTACATCTCACATATTAATTTATATCAGTCCAAAGATTACCAAAACAAGTAATCTACAATCTCATAGGAAAGAACCACATACATTGAGTGAACCTGTTCCAACTCAGACATGTTGATGATGTGATTTTTCTAAATCTGCTCAACAACAAGACAAGTTAATAATTTTATTGTGTTTTCTGATCAAAAAACAAGAGAATAAACAATTTTCCACTTAACAACATGCTAGTTCATTCAGGATACATATATCTGGCATAAGCCACATACAACATGGTTGAATTTAATTTATAGAGCGAAAATATATAGATGTTTATGAGCCACACCTTTTTCAGAGACTCCAATGCATTGTTTGTTGGCTGAATAAGAGACTTAAAGTGAAGTAAGCTGAATATAATTTTATCAGCTTTTTTTACTACGGCTTTTAAGTTTATATGGTTGGAAGTTGGAACAGGAATGCTGGAATTATCAAGTCCTTGCCCATGCAAAATGCAAGTTCATTAGTTTTCAGATCAGCAGAAAAACAATTATAATATATATGACAAGCGATATTTATATTGATAAGAATAAGGGAAAAAACTAAGACAATAAGAAGATCCAATTAATATTTGGGTATGCCAAATATATACCATCTTCTGCAATTCGAAATATTGGTTGAAGTCTGAGTATGCCAAATATATATGCACCATTCAAACTCTTCTTCATCAAAGACACATCATCTTCTGTATCAACACCGAGGACGCAACCTGCATCGAACGATTTCTGCTTTCGAGTGCACCTTCTAATGTTGATCAGCACATAAATTTTTAAAATCATCAGACAAATGAAGAGTAGAAATAATAATAAAAAAAGGGTTTAAAAACTAAAGAGGAGAACACAAGAAAGAGGTTAGTACTACCTGTCAAGGTTTAACAAGTCTCAATCTGCAACAGGCATCAAGGGCACAACCATGATGACAACCCAGAATTTTAAAACCATATTTTTGCACATATGCTAAGAAAGGAAAAAATGATACTTAACCATTCTGCAACTACCTTCTGCTATCCTATATGGTGGTTATATAGAAATTATAAGCATCAATCATAATGTGTTAAGCTACAAAATTGCATAACATTAAAACAACTTTCCGCCAAACAAACTAAACACCAGTACAGAAAACCCTGTCCACCGCACAAACTAACATTAAAATATAGAAAACCAAGCAACAATACATACTTAATATCAAGATAGCCCTGTCCACCACGAGATAAAACAAGATTAACAACAAACAGAATAAAAACACATTCATCCAAACGGGCATGAAAGGTTCCTAATCTACGACAAGGTCCACCTACAATAACAACGCATATAAAAAATCATTCATTCATCAAAAATTCCAAATATTATTACTGCATTAAATTTCAAATTTAAAAAATGGGGTTCAACACAATCCAGACCTCCTGTGAATCCTCCCAATCATCTTCACCAAGCCAATTAGTTGTGGCAACACCATCAGTTCTTTGGGGCACCTCCTTGAGCTATGACCAACTTCTTTGCAAGATGTACAATTTTGAATCCTCGTTCGTTTACCTTGGCTGTCCCTGACATGTACGTCGCATCCTTTGTACCTAACAACTCCAGGATTCCTAAGAGAACCACCCACTGCACTGTATGATGTACCAATTTCTGACGCACCATTCGCTTCCATTTCTGTGGTCTCCTTCTGCACCTTCTCCCTCAACTTGGTGAACTCCAATACCGATTGACTTGCAATATTACACATCCGCATGCAATTGTGAAGCAAAGCAAGATAACGACTGTTCCTCGCTGCACTTGAATTATCTGAACCATCATTAGCAGCGAGTAACAATCCCTCTTTTGCATCTTTCCTCCATCTTCCCAACACAACACTATCGGGTAATTCTTCAATATCGAGGTGTACCAACACCACGGTTATATGCTCACAAGGCAAACCAAACGACTCAAGTCCTTTGCAACAGCACTTAAACAATATTTCTTCACGCTCGTATGAAACATACCACTGCTTATAAGACATTCTTTTTTTTACCATATGGCCTAATGATGTAATTTACACTGGCAGAAGTCTCATGCCAACCTATTACATTTTCATGTCCAGCCTTCAATAGGATTCTCTGAAACTTGTAAAATACTTCTAAAGTGTACACACTTGCACCACATTTCTCCAACCCTCGCAGTTGGGTCTTCAACACAGGTTTCGAAAACCAAGACTTGAAATCAGCTTCATGCTCATTATTCCGCATATAATCCACACACATATGGTAATGATGCAAGAACTCGAACAAGCTATCTCGAGATCCAACATACCTTCCCATTTTTTAGTGTAAACCTTCACATCTAGAAGTAGTTCTCAAACCAGCAAAGAACAAACCCCTAATGTGAGCACATGCCCACATGTCCTTCTTTTCATACAAATTTGCAACCCACTTATTCTTTTTCACCTCGCACCGTCTTACCAAAGCTTTCCACTGCACCTCAAACTCATCAGCCTCATAATCGTATAACATACAACGGTTAAAGCCTTTGGTAAACTCCTTGTTTTTTACATTAGCGGTGGCATTACGGGACAAGTGCCAAGCACACAGTCGATGATGCGCCTGTGGGAAAAATCTTCTGATTGCATTCCTCATGGCCATATCACCATCAGTTATTACACATTTTGGACTCTTCGAATTCATAGCTTTCAAGAACTGCTGAAGAACCCAAACATATGTTTCCTCTGTTTCATTAGAGACAACCGCAGTGGCAAACACAATTGTTTGAAGATGATGGTTCACACCGGAGAAAACAACAGCGGGACACTTATACTTGTTATGCCCATAGGTTGCATCAAAGGCGAGAACATTCGCAAAAATTTCATAATTGTATTGCGATATGCCATCGCACCAAAACAAGTGTTCAAGCTTACCTTTACCGTCTTCTTGATGGGTCCAGAACAATTGTCCATCCTTGCATGCCAACTCCTTAAGGTATATAATTCTAGCTTTCGAATCACCATCCTGCAACCTACGTTGTCGATCAATCTCATTATACATATCTTTCAGTCGAAATCCAACTATGTGGAAGCCACCAGCCTGGATTGCAAAAGAGGCATAGATCTTTGGCACACAAATGCCAATGCTAAGCATGTGGTTCATCAAAGCGATATCCGTCTATGTCATTTTCCTATGGGATCTCAGCATTCCACCGTGCTCCTTTTTACTAACCAATTCATGATTGTGAACATCATCAAACATGCCAATGATATAACGACCATTTGCATAATTCAAATTGACATGATATGTGGCTTTGCATCCACATCGGGTCAATGATCGGTCACTCCTCTTTCTATCAACCATTTCTCGATATTTCCTTTCACGCAAACCATGATTCGAACGCACAAAAGATTTCCAAGTTATATTCTTATGCTTATCATACCCACACTGATATTTCTTGAGGCTAAACCCTTTCACACGTGCATACCCATTTAAAAAATGTAGGCCATTTCAACATCGACAAAATCAGTCATTTCTAGCTGCTTCAAACTAACCTTTTCAAACCTGATTTCCCAAATATAATCAACGCTGTCAACATGGATATACTTAACTTCACTTTCACCGTTACTATCATCAGACTCTGAATAACCCCCGTGAATAACATCAACATGCAAGTTAATAACATCCGCAAATGCATTTTAGATGATTCATCTCATAAAACAAAAATTCACTAAATTCCCAAGGTTAGTATACTATACACCTAAATACCCAAACTCAATTTTAGTTATTCGGACTATGGGGTTAATTAATATATAGCTTTCACTCTTAATACCAAAAAAGAAATCACTTCACTCTTAATACCAAAAAACCATTCACACAAAACCCTGCAATTATGAATAAAACTACCTCACACACCAACTTATTGCATGTTGTTACTACGCTTTAACTACATGTTGAAATTAATAATTAGTGGAGGGAAATCTACCTTACTTTCTTCGCATGATTCCCATACTTCATCCTCCGTCTCAATATTCCTATCTTCATCTTGTCAAAAGTCATTTCATCAAATAATAACCTTGCTATAATTGACCCTACAAACAATATAATCAAAATAATCATGTACCTCACTGTTAGATGCAAGGTAGTTGGAATTGGATCCATCCCCGCTCAATTCTCCATTACTCTCGTCCGAATAAGAGATTTCATTAGGTTTGGAAGCTGCTTCAGTGTTATCATGGACCTCAAATTCCATATTTCTGAGGAGATTAATAATTCATAACAACAAGTATAAATTAATAATTCACGAATCAAAAATCATTAAAAATATTTCATGACAACAAGTATAAATTAATAATTCAAGTTTCAAAACTCATTAAAAAAATATACAAAGTTTGCCATTATGCATGGATCAATTAACATCGTTAGGCTCCCTAAAATAACAAATATTTTATCTGGGATGTTGTTCATAACAGAATTAACACTAGCTTCATGCTAGAAGCACACATCTTTGACTTTTCGCTTCCTAATATCCTAATATGCATATAATGTGAGGCTAGGAACTTCATATTCAGATAGGGTGCCTCACCTCTTATTGCATTGCCCAGGGTGCCTCATTTTTCCTTACAAAATTTACAGGGCTTAGCTCTCGTAAAGATGCCAAAAGTATGTGGCTTTGCTCGGTTTTTGGTATAAAGGAACATTATGCTTTTCAATCACTCTTTCTACTCTACAATTTGTTTGGATAGGTTACTCTTTTGGCATCCCCTTCGTGCTCTACCCATGGCAGATCTGTAGAGGGATTTACTCCAACTTTTTCTCTAACAAAAAACAAAGAACAACAACAACAGAGAAGAAACAAAATTTACCAACCTGAAGAAACAACCCCCCACCACGAACAATGACAAAAACCGCAAACAACGCCAAGAAGAAGGATCAGAACGAACGAACGAACAAACGAATGACGAACAACACCAACAAGAACATGAAGAAGAAGAACGCCAACAGGAAGAAGAAGAAGAAGAGGAACAAGAACGGCAACAACAACAACAAGGAGCAGTGCCAACGAAGAAGGGACCAACGAAGAAGAAGAAGAAAGGAGAGGGGAGTTGCTGCCCTAGATAGACATGTTGTTGAAGTGTGAAAATTAGAGGGGCTTGTTGTAAATAATTGATGCAAACCGGTTCTTCAAGTGTAATAAGTCATAATTACCCAACACTTTTTTTACCATGCCAATTTCACTGTTTTACCCTAATTTTTTGTTGTCCCACTCTGAAAACAAAACTCACAAGTGAGCATTCTAGAACCTCCCTGCTTATTTTACTAATTAATCTAACTAATTCGACCTATTGGTTTTCGAGTAATGCTTGTAGCTTGGAGCAGGCTTTGAAGATAGCATAGAAAGTGAAGTCATCAAGGGTAATGAGGTTGTCTTGGCACATGTGTTTGAAAATTAGAATGACTTGGCGAGGGGAATGGTGATGAGTGAGGGATTTAATGACGATGTTGTAAGAAGGAGGATTAGATTGAGGGATGAAGCGGAAGATGGAGAAAGCACAGTCGATGGTAAAGAAGGTGCACATGGCCATCAGTCACAAGAAGTGAGGAAAACTGAGGGATTCAACTTGTAATAAAGCAAGCCAAATATTTTGAGCTTTGCACCCACCTAACACATCCTGTCATTTGCCTCCCATGGATAAAATGCCATTTTCATTAATTGCAAAAAGTAGTATTGCGTGTGATTTACCCTCTGTTGAACTGTTGTACCAGGAAAAGGAGTAAAACCCAGCAGACAAAGGAGAAACTTGTTGCTGCCCAACAGGTAAAGAGAGAAAGGCAACATCCTTTGGACAAAGAGGATATTATAAATGTTAGATCCAGTGAGAATGTTTTGATAATGACAAAGGTTTTGAGCAAGCTACAAGTTTTTGTGATCAAGCTCAAGTATGAAGAAGTTTAACAATAAACAACACTCAACAAATGATGAAGAGAGAGCAAGCTCATGAAGACTTAGTTTGAGTATTATTGTAATATCTTTAGCCTCTCAAGATTAAGTCTTTTATTTGATGAGTTTGGGTAGAGTCATTTAGAGGGTAGTGAATCTCTATCAAGGTCATGATTATATTATATTTTGAGTATTCACTTAACCTAAAATTAATAGGTGGCTTAAAGGTTTGAAAGAAAAGGTTTAGTTTTGAGAAAATAAGTTTTTAATTATTTTAGCAGTGGTTAATCGATTAAAGCATTCTGTTAATCGATTAACACGTGCAGAATCAGTTTTTTAAAATAAGCTTTTCAAAGCAAAATCAATTTCTATTGTTTTCTAACTTTTGGGTATTCTATATAAACCTTTTCCTAACCTTTGTGAATCATTATTACATTTTAGAACAAATCAATTTCTCAAAGCCACACTAGTCTCTCTCACTTTCATAGATCAAAGCTTTCAACTTTTACATTCTTTGATCAAGTATCTTTGAATCTCTTATGTTGATATTTTCATAGCTATTGAAAGAGATTCATAGGATTGTTATTGTTTTTCATTTGAGTTGTAATCATTGCAAAGAAGGCAAGCTATCTACAACAAAGGAAGACTTGGTGGTTGTTCATCAAGCAAAATCATCTTGGAAGTCTTGTTGTGTTAACAAGCAAATTGGAAGTCTTGGTGTGAGGCATCATCAAGCAAGTGGAAGACTTGTTGTGGGGATATCAACAAGCAAGGGAAGAGGTTAGATTAGATTCAATAGGATTGCAAGGCAAGGGTGAGGAGTATCTCTTGTAGGCTATCAAGAAGGGAGTCTTGAGAGGCATTTACTTGTAATTTGAGAACTCTAATTCCTCATAGTGAAGAATCTCTCTTGGTTGAAGAGGGGACTGGATGTAGCTTTCAAGTGGATGAAAGTGAACCAGGATAAATCACTGTGTCGTATCTCTAAACTCTTAACTCTTTACATTCAAGTCATTTCATTTGTTCTTGGTTGAAAACCTAGAAAAGATTGATTTTCATAATTGATTGAATTGAATCTTAATTGTGCAAATTGATTTGGGGAAAATCATTTTAATAACCTAGGTAATCATTAAGAATATTGGTGTTAATCAATTCCGCTTAATCTCTGATCTTATGTGTTAATTGATTGATTTTCGTATTCAATTGAAAAGTGATTTTTCAGTTTTAACAGTGATTAATCGATTAACTGAAGCTGTTAATCGATTAAATAAAAACAAGCTTTCGGCATTAATCGATTAACCTGTTTTGTTAATCGATTAACTAGTGTTTTTTTCAAAGTGTTAATCGATTAACAGATTTGTTTAATCGATTAAAGGCTGAAAATTTTGTAAAAATCATTTGTTTTAATCGTTTCGATTCGTTTCTTTCGAAAATCTTTCAAGGTTTCTCTAACACCTATTCAACCCCCCCTTCTAGGTGTTCTCCTAGTGTCTCCTAGTTATTTCACCCACCGATTGTAGTTCTTACAATTGGTATCAGAGCTCAGTCGAAGAACGACCTTTAAAAGCGCACACCTCTGTCTAACTTTGATATTCCCTTGTATTTTCCTATTTCCTTTGCTAAATCGAAGTCATGATTTCATAAAGTTTACGAACTCATTATTTGTATATATTATCACCTTTAAAATAAAAAGGTACTGAAACAGTTAATCACAATACATACATTAAACGGTTTTGATATCCTCAACTATAAAAACTGATATTAAAAAGCCTAAAAATGAACTCGCATTTTGGAAAATGTATACTTAAATAAATAAAAAGTTTGTTTTTTTAGTTTCCCAATATATATTATTGTCTTCCTCTCTAAATATAAGCACAATTAAAGTGGTATTTCACGTACATTAAGAAAGTTAGTTAATATTATTAGTAATATTGAAAATTATAACATTTGTTTTATTTTTTCAAACTTTCCCCTATAATTATCATTATGAATCGAAAAAGTGTTGAATACAATAAGGATCTTTGTAAAAAAGAAGCAATGGATGTTTTTAAAAATTGAAATATGAATTTATAAAAAAAAAATATAAAATAAATTTATTATCTAGTGCTTATATTTAAAAATAGAGGAATAATAATTTTTTAGGTTATTTAAGTTTTTAGTCCCTAAACTTAGGTGCTCTTTTAGAATTGGTCCTTAAACTTTTTTCCGATGTTTTGAGTCCTTAAACTTTGCTCAAATTTTGGAAATGGTCTTTTCATCACTTAAGTGGTGATATGATCGAGGATATGTCACGTCACCTTCGCCACATTAATAGGTAATATGCGAGATAATGCCACGTGATTTTTTTAAATTAAAAAAATTCAAATTTATTAAAAATAAGTATAAATTGTAATTTTTTAAGAAAATCGAATCTTTCATAAATTTTAAAATAAATTATTTTTTGTAATAAAAAAATCATGTAGTGTCTCGTGGTTCTACATAACCAGTCACTCGTCGATATTGTGAAAGAGACGTAACATGCCGTGGGTTATATCATCACTTAATCGACGAAAGAACCATTTCCAAAAATTAAATAAAGTTCACGGATCCAAAGCATCGGAAAAAAAATTTAAGGACCATTCCAAAAGAGCACCTAAGTTCAGAGACCAAAATGTTAAATGAGCTAATTTTTTTTAAAGATTTTTTAACTCATCCCTAAAAGGTCGAGTATATCAAAATTCTACTTTAAATACTTTATTAATCACCCCGAGGAATCCTATACTCTTCTGGGTGGTCTCATGGTATTTGTCCAAAGCAATAATATGCGTGAAGCATTTTTAAAGAATTTTGTGAACTGACTTCCAATCTGCAACACTCTGATGCTCCCCAATAATTGTACCTTTCTATTATTCTGAAAATTTGTTTTGGTAGGAGTTCATCATAAAAACTCGAATTGGTATAGTAGTATATAATGTTGTGCAGGTTATGTTGGAAAAAAAAAAGACAATATTTCTGAGCCTTTGTTTGGAATTATGATATAACAAATGACGTGGAATAAAATGGAATGGAAACTAAGTCAATTCCATCCTTTAAATTACATTGTCATGGAATGGAATAATGTATCATAATAGAAAAGGTTTCATCTAATTCCACCAAAAACCTCATGTTTTCATTCTCCTCAAATTGAGGTGTGCCTGATGAAATCTATTTTTTGTTTTCTTTTATAATTATTCAATATCTTTTAGCCTCAACAAAATAACGTAGAGTTACATATGAAACTTCAACTGTGATAGAAAAATGGACTGGCACTCTGGAGATCCTTGTTTGCGCATTAACTTTGGAACTTATCCTCTCTGTAATTTTGAAATTGTCAAAAGTAGTATGCTTTTATTCTTTATTTTCCCTTCATCACTCTCTTAATGATGCAGATAAGTTTTCGGCCTGAGGTCCATTACAATTCACTATATATGCCAAATACTTTTCAGCTATTGAATATAATATACTAGTTATTTATTCATTTTTCTTGTTTTTGTTATAGATGCACCAATCCAACATAAACCAAGGAGGAAACATCGATTGCTCTAGTAGAGACAGAATATAAGCATTAAAATACTGTGGTGCTAAGAATTTTAGTTTTTGATTTGTCATCACTAGTATATGAATATGTTCATTTGATAAAAATTAAAAAACTGATCATTTTTCCGCATTTGCTTCACGTGCAAGATAATGACCTTAAATAAGGCTGAAACAAGAGCATAAATTAAGGGTAATACGAGAATAATAATATTTTAAGTGTTACTTTTCCATTCATTTTTCGTACAATGAAATAAGAATTTTGTTCCACTACATCGTAAAATTATCAAATAATGGAATGATAATTTTATATAATTCTATTTCATTTCACTCTATTTCACTTCATCTTACCCTATTATGCTCCATTTATTATTGGATATCCGAACATAGTCGAAGGGAAAAAAAAAGGGATAGATCTAAATTGCTCCCCACTAAAAAGTACATAAATGCATTTCATCATTCAAAAATAAAAAATTCGAATTTTGTCTTAAATTTTTTGAAAGAATGGTCATCATCATACAGTAACTAAATTGTCATTTATCTTTAAAATTAAATCCTCCATAGAAGCCATTCTTAAAATAGGCATTAATTTTTTATGATCGAGTTGAGATTTTTTTTTAAGAAAGTATTTAACTTCACCTTTAAACATTGATGATAAGATGTTAAATATATTAAAAATACATTAAAAAAATGAAGTTTATCTTCATTTGAACATTGAATCTTATGTTTTTCAATTAAAAATGCATTTATTATAAGCATGAAGTTAAGAAAATCCTTATTTTCTAAAGATCAAATGTACTTAATTTCAAACACATGTATCCTACATATTATATAAAAACATATACCTTTGGAGCTTCCACATCTTTCCTAGGATAATTCCTTGAAAGAGAGCAAACATATTGTTGTGGACCATTATCCCATGTGTACTAGTCAAGCTAGCTTGTTGATGTATGACGATAATGGTGGGACCTCAATTGGAGGACTTTGTTAGCCAAGTTGAAGAATTAAGGTGTGTGTGTTAGTGTGAGAAAAAGTTGATCGTTCAATACCTATTGTGTTACCTATTATATAGGCGTGGAGAGGTACCATTTAATCGTTGTGCATTGATCCTCATAAGTGTGGTTCCTATACATTTCATTGTTAGCGGGTATCTAGTGACCGTTACAATGGTTAAGTGGATCAACGATAATAACAAGCGTGGAATTAACAGCATCCAGAGACATTAATTGTCATTAGTTGATGAGTCTACTACCACGTGCCCCGATTAAGACGAGAATCCATTATTCCGCTAATCTGGTTAACACACATCTGGTATTAAAATGTTCAGTTGTGGGTTGGTGATTCGATCATACAAGGCCCAATTAGACCAATGGATCATTGTTAGGGTCCCGCTAATCTGGTGAGATTGAGTCCCACACTAGGCCGTTGATCCCTTGATAAAGGGGATCAATGATGGGTTGTTGATCCGGTAACATTAAGTTTCACAATGGATCGTTGATCTTCTGACAAGTTGGTCAGTGATGGGCCACTAATTCGCTAATTGCTGATCTGTTGAACTGTTCAACTATTGATCTGATGAAGGAACCACTAATTGGATGTTGAAGAGGATGGGAAGCTAAGCTACTAAATTGCTGATCTGTTGAACAACAGTTCGTGGTACCGATCCATAATAGTAACCCTCCAAGCCAAGGTTGATTTTTGAAGACCAGCTTTGGTTTTTTTTAGCTTTGAGCCGTTTGTCGTTAGACCGTTAACCTGACGATCTATTAACATGATGGGTCGTTAATCCGATGAACATGAGTTCACAGTACCGTTCATAGTTGTGTTGTTCACATACCGCTTGCAAAAGGTCTATTGCAGGGTTGTGACATATTTTGGAGCACCATGGTTACAAGGATTAAGCTCTTGGACGGGGTTTCTCCACATGATTGCTTTTAATTATATTTCAGAACCTTTATTTTGACATGAATAACTCTACCTTATCCAAGGGGGTACTCGTGCGCTAATCGAGTTGTTTTATACCACTCGGACATTGTCATAACTTCATGTACATGGGTGGTGATCACAATGCGGGTCATCACTTCCCATTTGCATGTCCCCTTGGTGACTATTTGAGTGGAGGATGTTCTTATTTTGAGTAATTGCGATACAAACTAGGGTTATTGTCTTTCGAGCATCTTTTAGGATTTTTCCCAAGGGTTGAATACGATTAAAATTTACTGAGGAGCACTTATTTATACAATATATATATTATCATTATTTGGAACATAATCGAGATACAATTTAATTTTTTGTGACCTTTTATTTCCTAAACAACTTGAAATTGATCATAAAATAGTTTATTCAAACTCGGAATACAAACTTAGCCGCGCCTTCATTGAGTCCCACCAGAACTCAGTTACTCAATCCTCCTGGTCATAAGTTACAATATATCTATGAAAGCTGTGATACGATTTTTTGAGCTAATCTCAAGATTAAAGGTAAATTTTTCTAAAACTTGTCTTTATGGAATTCATGTGCTTATTTCCTTTGTACAAGAAGCTTCTTGTTGGACTACTGGCAAGTATACCGGGTCAATAAGTAATAAAGAGTATGTAAATTATCGTTCCACTCGGGGATTGCAAATTGTTTCTAATAATTCTAGGCAAATCGTAATTACTTGGATTTGATTTGATTTAATTTATGAAGTTGATTAAAGAACGGATTAAATAATAAAATATAAAATAAAATAAGATTGAAAACAGAAAATAAAGATATTGGGAAACAATTGTGGAAAAGGCTAGGAACATGGTTTTATTGCAGAACTTATTTACTAATTATGGACCTTTGTTTTTTCCATAAACCAATAACAATTCCTATGGTGATAATTATCAGATTCCTCTTATTTAATTATCGTTTATGTAGGGTTAACTGAACTGAGACCTTCCTTGACCGACCTAGGTCCATTCACTCCAGACTCAACGACTTGACAGTTCGAAGGCTTATCACCTATTCCTCGGACAAACTACGAAGATGTTCAAGCATCACCAGCAGTCCCAACCGGACGTACCGAGGCCGAACACAAGATCGGCGTATCATCAAAGCTCACCTGGCCTCCGCACAGGTCGGAACTTTGTCAGTTAACCCGACCTCGAACGGACCAGGACAAGTTGTCTCTAACCGACCTTCTGCAGGTTGAGAGCGTTCCATCTGACCTGATCTTCATCAAGTCGGACCCCCCTACATGGTCGCTAACCGACCATACACTCGGCCTCCCTTATTAGGAGCACACCGAGTGGCCCAACTAGGGATGGGTAGGCATTCATCCGACCTCGGGACGCCGTACAAGTCGAGCCATACACCCTACATCCTTAATACGAGCTAGACATGAGACCAGCTGAACCGTCCAAGCTCTCTGATACATAGTACTGCGCAGTCTATCCACTACACAGCCACAGATATTTATCAGATATTTTACAGAGCCTGATGTCAGCATGGTAACCCTAACGGGCCTCCCCACAGGCCCATACCCGCACACCCTATAAAAGGCATCATCATGCCTCAGGGTCAGGTAAGGTTTTTCTCATCCCTATGTTGACACTCTGCACACACTTCTAGTTGACAGAGGGAGAACCTAGGTATCCCAACTGGATATTCAGAAGCATTCCATTACCGTCACACATAAACCCCTGATTTCACTCAGATTTCAGGACCACTAGTCATTGTCTTGAGGTCCCCTAGGTCAGGGACATTCCCTATTTTTCATATCCACTACATTGGCATTGTTTGTGGGAAACGTTAAACTTCAATTCCCCTGCCAAGCACCCTCCGAAATAGCATCAGGACCCAGGCGCGCCTGGGATCCTCAAGATCGTTGGAGGTCTCGCGAGTGGAGGCGAGAAATGGGCTGAGCGAAGGCGTTACATTGGCCAGATCCATGCTGAAAGGCCACAAAAAGGGTTAAGTGAGAGGCCATCACCTCGCTTAACTTCGACGACAATGACTACAACAACATCCTAAGGGACCATGATAACCCCATGGTCATCACCGCCGTGGTAGGAAATTACACAGTCCACAGGATGCTGGTAGACTAGGGCAGTTTAGCAGATGTAATATTCGAACCCCTGTTGAAATCCTTGGGCCTGAAAAGATCATATCTATCGCCATTATTAAGACCTTAGGTAGTGTTCGCAGGGGACGCAATATTCCCCCTGGGTCGGATTCGTTTGCTTGTGAGCATGTGAGCAGGACGTTTGCTCAAACGCAGATGGTTAACTTCCACGTGGTTGACTGCCCTTCATCATACAACTGTATCTTGGGTAGACCATGTATACATGCTTTTCGCGCAGTGGTTTCCACCATACACCTAGCCATGAAGTGCCTGCCCGGACGTCGGCGGACATGCCAGGGATAGATCCAAATTTCATCTGCCACTGATTAAGCGTATACCCAGACGCGAAACCGGTGGCCCCAAAAAAAAGACAAGTAGGTGACGAGAAAGTTGTTGCGATAGAAGAAAAAGTGGCCGAGCTCGAAGAAGCAGGCTTCATCCGAGAAATCAACTACACCGACTGGCTAGCGAACACAATGCAAGTCAAAAAGTCAAATGGGAAGTGGAGGATGTGCGTGGATTACACGGACCTCAAGAAGGTCTGTGCCAAGGACCAGTACCCACTTCCCCTCATCGACAAGCTAGTTGATAACTCGGCTGGTTACCAGCTTCTATCCTTCATCGATGCATGTTCGGGTTACAACCAGATTCCGATGTACCCCCCGGACCAAGAAAAAACAGCTTTCATTACAGAGAAAGCTACTTATTGTTACAATTTCATGCCCTTTGGTCTCAAAAACGCAGGCGCGACCTACCAAAGGATGATGAACAAAGTGTTCGACGGGCTCATCGGTGACAAGATGGCAGTCTACGTGGATGACATGATTTCAAAATCAAAGAAAAAAGAAAACTATCCACAGGACTTGGCAACCATCTTAGATCGGGTTAAACAACGCAATATGCGTCTGAATCCCGAGAAGTGCACTTTCGGGGTACCTGCGGGCTCATTCCTCGGATTCATGCTCACTGAAAGGGGGATCGAAGCAAACCCTGAAAAGTGCCAAGCAATCCTGGACATGAAAAGCCCCGCCGACGTGAAGCAAGTGCAACTGCTAACCGGAAGGGTAGCTGCACTTTCAAGATTCCTATCTCAATCTACCAGGAAGGCCCTCCCATAGGATGAGCGATGGGAAAACCGCCTTTCTCGAACTCAAGGAGTACCTGTCGATACCCCCCGTATTGATGAGCCCATATGAAGGGGAAATCCTTTATCTATACCTCTCAGTAGGGGAACACGCTGTTAGCTCGGTGTTAGTGACAGAATCAGGCAAAACGGAGTGGCAAATTTACTTTGTCAGTAAAGCACTCCAAGGCCCTGAAACGAGATACTCCAAGTTAGAAAAGGTGGCTTTCTGCCTCATAATCACAGCGAGGAGGTTAAGACAATACTTCCAGAGCCAAAAGATCGTGGTCCGAACCGATCAGCCAATAAGGCAAGTATTGCAAAAACCCGACCTCGCCGGAAGAATGGTTTCCTGGTCGATCGAGTTATCCGAGTTCGACCTAGCGTACTAACCTCGAAGAGCAATAAAATCACAAGTCCTAGCCGACTTCGTGACGGAGTTTACCGAACCTTCCACAGGATCGAACTCCCATAGCTGGACCCTCTATGTCGAAGGGTCTAGTAATTTAAAAGGTGCAGGGGCTGGGGTTATCTTGGAAAACGGAGTTTACTGATCTTTTCAGATTCACAGCTGGTACTCTCTCAAGTCAAAGGCGAGTACCAGGTCAAGGAACCTATCCTTCAGAAGTATCTGGACAGGGTTAGGTTCCTAGCTTCCGATTTTTCACACATGGAAATCACTCACATTCCCCGAGAGTCCAACAGCCGAGCTGACATACTCTCCAAGCTCGCCAGCACCAAAGGCTCAAGCCACAACAATTCACTGATACAGGAAACCGTTACAAGACTGAGCATTGTCCTAGCAGTTTCCTTATCGTCGGATTAGATGACCCCCATCATTGCCTACCTCCAACAAGGGATCGTTCCCCGAAATCCCTTAGAAGCCAAAAAGGTCACAAAGCAAGAAGCCGAATACATTATACTTGACGCGGTGTTATACCGAAGAGGAGTTGACAGCCCATTGCTCCGATGACTTGATCCAGCTCAAGCCGAGGAAGTCTTGGCAGAATTCCACGGGGAAGTAGGGAGCCACCACGCCGGAGGAAAATCGTTGGCTAGAAAAGTGACCCGGGCAGGTTACTACTGGCCGACCATGCAGAGGGATGCGATAGACCACGTCAAAAGGTGTGAACATTGTCAGTTCCACGGTGACGTGTATCAAAAACCCCCAGAAGAGCTACATACACTGTCTTCCCCCTGGCCGTTCTACCAATGGGGAATGGACATAATCGGCAAGTTCCCTACTGCTCCTAGTGGATTCAAATTCGTAGTGGTGGCGATAGACTATTTCACCAAGTGGGTGGAAGCAGAACCTCTCACCATTATCTCTTCAGCCAAGATTCAAAAGTTTTTCAAGAACAACATCATATCCATATTCGGTGTTCCCCACTCGTTGGTAACCAACAATGGGACACAGTTCACTTCGAGCTCCTTTAAGGATATGATGACAGACTACAAGATCAAACATCATTTCTCTTCGGTTGAACACCCCCAAACCAATGGTCAGGTTGAGGTCGTTAACAGGTTGATTATTTGGGGAATCAAGAAAAGGCTAGAAGGTTCAAAAGGCAAATGGGTGGAAAACTTCCCTGAGGTATTGTGGTCTTACAGAACGACCATACAAACCTCGATAGGTGAAACTCCATTCCGATTGACCTATGGATGTGACGCTGGTCATTCCTATCGAGCGGCAAATACCGACCTTCAGGATGGGTAACAACCACAAGTCTAACAACAAACTTCTCAAGGAAAACCTCATCCTAAGTCACGAGGTCCGAGAGCTTGCCGCCGAGCAGGAAAGAAAATCCAAGTCAAAGCAAGCTAGAGAGTATAACAAGTCGGTTAATCCACGGTCTTTTGAGGAAGGAGATATGGTCCTCTGAAGGGCTGACATCGGGGTGAAAAACTCTAGAGATGGTAAACTTGCCTGCAATTGGGAAGGACCATATCGGATCTCTTCAAAGATCGGCTCGGGTAGTTATCGGCTTGAAACGCTCTCTGGTGCAACCATCAACAACACTTGGAATACCACAAAACTCAAGGCATACTACAGCTAAGAACTTAGTTCTTACTCAAACATGAAAGCCATTGTATTTATCATACATGCGTGATTCATGAATAAATACCTTTGCTTAAATTATGTTGTCTACGTACTAGCCTTCTCTACATTCGGCTCGCCACCAAACCTAGCGGAGGGACTTTATGGTCAAGGCTCTAATTTTGCTTACGAGCTCATAACATTAGCAAGTACACAAGATACCCGAATGCTACACCGATCAATACCCACGATTGGAGTGGATGCTCGCGGTCCGAGAAACCAACCATGGCTAATGGGCTGAGTTTCGAGTTCTTAAGCAACAAAATTTTAACAGCGAAGAAGTAACAACAGTGAAGGCGAAAATGACTCGTTTCATTGATTGTTCAAAATATGGGCCATGAACGGCTTACAAAACGGAACCTATATACAGGTCTTAGCAAAAAATAAATAAAAAGCAAAAAATGCATCCAAAGGGAGAAACTAAGTCCGAGGTTCGTCCTCGGAGTCAAAAAGGGCGATGGAGTTCTTGGGGAAAATATTGTTGTCATCGACCAAGTCGCGAGGATTGGGAAGGTCAACAAAAGATAAGTCAACCGACCCATCTTCAGAGACAATCTAACCATCTTCAACACGATGGACGGGGTGGCCACCATGAACATTGAGGTGTTGGTTGAGGAAAGAGAACTGATCCAGAGCATTGACAAACTGGCGACATGAGTTTGATCCCAGTAGAAGCGATTCTCTTCCTCCCCGACCTTGTGTTTCAAGGCCTTCTCCTTCATCCTCCTAAGGCGGGCATCTGCCACCTTTGCATCCTTCTCTACCATCTTTTGGGCATCAGCCAAGCTCGCCTCCGCCTCCTCCTTCGACTTCAGAGTGGAGTCTAACTTCTTCTCCGCCTCCTCCCTCACCTTCTTCTCGGCAGAAAGGCTCTCCTCCAAAGCCTTCACCTTCCCTCGAAGCCTCTCCTGCTCGGCATTATTCAGGTCCGGAGCCATCTCCTCACCATGAATAGCTAACCCAGCCAACAAGCTAGCAGACTCGAAAAGACCTCGGATCAAGGTCTTAGCCGAGTCACGTCGAAAATGGCACAACCTGCAAAGTTAAACGTTTAGATCAAACTTGTAATCATATATTGCAAAGACAAGGCAGTTATGATTACCTGTCGACCCCAGCAGGCAGAGGAACAACCTCCCGGATCAGCTCATCGGTGATGACCACTTTCACCTTCTCCACCCTGGTCCTCTTAGCAGAAGGAGAGGATCCAGCTTCTAGGGAAAGGTCGGTCGTGGGCTCCTCCAGAGCTCCCTCACTATGAGTATGCTCCGAGGATGGTTGTGAAGCCACGGGAGAAGCAACCTGCACAGGCGCCGAACCAGAAGATCCGGCCTGCTTCCTCTTCTCGACCAGAATTGCAGCTCGCGCACCTCCTCCCATCTTCTCGGCTTGAACTTGAGAAATGACTTTGTCTGAATCAAGAAACAGAAACTTTAATAAAAAAAGATGCAAGGGCATACCCAGTTCACCTGTCACTTCCTCCTTGAGAAGTCTAACAAAACTCAGAGTATGGAGTTGGCCATAATCCTCCATCCAGTCTCCCGCCAACTTCACACCCCATTGCTAGTTTGGAGTCATCATACCCACTTAAAATGGAAGTCTTGTGACTACGTATGATAAAAGTCTCTAGACCTGACGAGGGGAAAGCGAGGTTGATCCCCGTCCATAAACCAACAAGGCCCCTCGCCCACATATAAATATTTAAAGAAGCTCAATTTGAAAGTCTTCCATGAATCACAGTATTTAGAGAAAACGGCCAAGCCGCTCCTCGACCTGAAAGAGACCCAAAGCCTCTTATCACTCCCCTTCTCCATGGAAGTTCTTTGGGGAGTAAACAACCAACAAAGAGTCCGAAGATGACACCTCTGATTTAATCCAGCGCAGAATTGCTGGAACATCCGAACAAAGGCTCAGCCACTAGGATGTAATAGGGTAGGAGCTAGACCATAGAACGTCAGTAGCCTCATCTCGAATTCTGAAAGGGGCAAGCAAACTCCTACTTGTCCCAAGACTTCAGCATAAAAGAAGAAGCCTCTCTCCCTGTCAGCAAGGCGGCAACAAACCCTATCATTTCCCCCCGCAGGGGAAACTTCATGAGCAGCCCTAGTCTTGTCCCCTTAACAGGAAAGGACAGCGGCCCGAACCCCTTCGAGGGTGTCTTTTGAAGAATACTCCGACCGAGTCCCAAGAACCTCGCACTCAACCCAGTCATACTCTTCGTGGTTTGGGGGGAGTGGGAACTCCTCAGGGTGGGTGATGACTCTTCGCTTCACCATACCTGGGAAAAGAGTCACGGGGGAGTCAAAAACTGGAAAAGAATGGTAAAAGAAATGAAGAAAAAAGGATTGACTCCCCAACACGCCCCTTGAGGTTACAGAGAATAGAAACGTTCTCTAAAATCCTACTTTAAAACGGTTCCATTCAAGAACCACATGCAAACCCTCAACCAGAGAGGACGCAGAAGATAAAACCCAGAAAAAAGAAAAAAAGAAACGAAAGGAAAAAGGAATTGAGAAAATACCTGATATAGAAGAAGTGATGGTGGCAAAAAGAAAATGTTGGGACTTGGCGTTGAAATGGCTGGTGCAGCAACGAGAGAGAAAACAAAACTTTCTGAAGAAGTTGCAAATGGAGTGGAAGAGTGAGAAAAGCCAAGTTTAAATACTCTTCCCTTCCACTCCCCCACCGAGGCCCAAAAAGGTGGGAGAGAACCCATTTCATGGATCGTGGCCACATGGCCACATCGTGGGGACAACCAGGCAAAATTTCGATTTTCGAAAAGACGCTCATCATTACTTTCCCTCTTTTCAAAACGTAGCCTTGACGCGTGTCAAATTGGGGAAACCCTAGCGTCACCACAGGCAACTGAAAAGACAGGAGACAAGACCAAGGCACCAGATCGAATCCTCATCAACTTAAGCTCGACACAAGCTTCTCCAAGCCTACGCCAGTTTGGGGGGCTTGTAGGGTTAACCGAACTTAGACCTTCCTTGACCGACATAGGTCCATTCACTCCAGTATAAAACTCTCTCTCTCACACTATATACAATATATCACAAGTCAAAAATATAGAGAGATTTTTTAAGATGGTCCTGTGATCCTCCATAAAAGCCAAAAGTCCTCCTCCATCAGCCCGTCAGGTCATAACTCCAATAGTGGCAAAACATGTCCCTCATCCCGTCATCTACTTCATGCATCATCTGGTGGATCCCCAACTCCCCACTGGCTGCCAGTCGAATGCTCGATGGGGTCCTCCTCGAACTCATCCGACCCCTCCTCGGGATCCTCCTTTACCTCGTCCGATGGGGTCCGTGCCCCTCCATTGGGCACTGGGTCAATAGGGAAAGACCCATGCACCGTACTAGTCAGACAAGGGATAGGAGTATCCTCTCTAACCACACGAGAGGCAACAGGGTGAGATCGAGTGGCAGCCCTTAAACGAAAACTATGAAAACGTCGAATAGGTCTCTGTAGGGGTGGTCCATGGTAAGTGTAAAAAGGGGGAACATGCATGGTGTAGACAATCGAGACTCGGAACCTACTAGGATGGAAACGAACCAGAGGATGAGGGTGATAGACTGCCACCTCTACCTCTCCCTCATACGTGGCTCGATGGTCCTCGTAGTACCACACTCCATTAAGGAGTGGGCGTAACTCGATGCAGGCTAGGAATCGCGCCATCACCTACAAGGGCATGGGGTAAGCAAATACAATCCACATAATCCGAATAACAAGAATTTAAACAGTTATATCTAACGGATAGCAAATAACATGCACATGCATAGAATCCAGCCATTATCAGATATAATTATCTTCTTTAATTTTGATGGCATGATGCATGCTTTCTATCTCTCAATTTCCTGAGAATCTCCAGCTATCACTCAAGCTGACGTCCATCCAAACAACCCGTATACGTTCTCATAACGTATAGCGAACCTGTTCGGAATAATCCATAATGCCACTACCAAAGTGTGCATCACATCACCAAGACGTAATATCCATATCAACAACATCCCATGATGCTGCCCACGTTACCAAAATGTCTCATCGGGCAAGTCGCACGACTATGCTTGGAACGTGGTCCATAACGCCACTACCAAAGTGTGTGTTGCGTCACCAAGACAGAACATCCATGTTCACAACAACCAATGCTGACCACATTACCAAAATGTGACAACAAGCAAGTCGTAGTCCAATTTGGTACTCCCAGAGTACCCTCCTCATGTTCCAAGAACATGACAATCGATACCTTATCACCTTTCCATCATGCATGGATGCACATGAACCATTCTATTATAGAATAACCATTAGTCTCATTATGTGCTACATGCATTAAACACATTAATGAAATATTTCAACTTCCATGCACAACATATTTGATAATAAAATTCATCAAGTGGAGCGTCATATCATTCCCTTACTTGTCATTAGATTTAAATAAAAATGGTTAGATTAGAAATGGTATTTTTTTCAACATTTAGTAAAAATACTCGAGTATTAGCTTCAGATACTCGAGTAGTTCATCCATTTCCTGAAACTGTGCATTAGACTGCCCAGAATACTCGAGTATTTCACCAAATACTAGTAGTCCATCAGCCCAGAATACTCGAGTAGTTCATGTAATACTCGAGTGTTTGTTCTCATAAGTTAAAATGTTGCATCAGTCAATACTCGAGTATTGCATCAGGTACCTGAGTATTGATGACAACAGATGCACTGGTGCATCAGACAATACTCGAGTATTATTTCAAACACTCGAGTATTGCTGACAGTAAACACACTTTAATTTGGGTTTCAACATGCCATTTTCAATTCTAACCAATTTTAACTTAAATCAATGATCAACAGAACTTTGTTTACACATTTTAAACATGCTCCAATATTGATATTACATCAAATCACAGAGAATCAAATCCAAACATCAAGTATGCATAAAAACCACATTTCCAGCAACTTAAAATACCAAAATCAATTCCACTCACATTTGGCATGAAAACAGTGTTCATACATTACACATGCAACATAGTAAACTTGCTCAAATCAAAATTTAAGCTCGGAGAGGCCTCCATGCCATAATCCTATTTCAATCTATGCCCTTAGAGTCTCATGGTGACTCTCTAATTAAAACAAGGCATGTTAATCTTATTCTAGTGAATGTATAGCTTCCCCATTACCTCTAGGTCGTGTTTGAATGAAATCTCCACAGAGAAAAGTAGCCAAAAGCTCTAACCACTTCAGACCCGAACATGCATGACAGTTTCAACAGAGGTTCAAAACCACATTAATTGACATTCAAATCATGCATAAAAATTGGGGAAATGGTTAGATTATGTTCTCTGCAACATGAACTAGAGATAGGGACAAGTTTGAGGTTAAGAGGGTGCTTATGCTTACCGTAATCGAGCTCCAAAGTTAGCTCCAAGCTTCGGGAACTGCACTTTGACATAAAAGAGCCCTCACTTTGCAAGTTCACTACTCCAGACACACTCAACCTCAACTCACGATTCTTGTGTCTTTGTAAAGTTCGAGATGTGAGCTTTACAATGGTGTATAACTCTCAGATCAACACTCAGAATCGAACAAGAACAGAGGCAATGAAATCAAGAACCCTAACTTCATTTTCAGACCAAACTTAGCAAAATGAGGCAAATTCTATCAACAATCAAGCTTATATAGACGAGCTGGTTGATTATGCAGGTCGACACGACACCGGGAACACGTCGCTGAGTGGATTTCGTGTCAACTCGTGGGTTATTCGAGTTGATGACTCATCAAACGCACTAACTCGTGCATTTCTGTCCAGAACACTCGAGTCTTTTCAGAAAAACTCGAGTCTTTTGGCCAATTTTTGATAAAATAATATTTTATTTCTTTTCCCTCCAAAACCTTTCTAATATTACCTCTAGGTCCTAAAACAAGGACTATTATGCAATAACCTTATAATAATAATAATAATCACATTATTTTTCATGCATTCTCACTTATCAAATTCTCACACCAAAACCCATAATTAATCAAAAATTAAATTAAAAGAAATTAATTATGAATAAATTTTATAATTAAATTTTCGTTAATTAAGAACTAAAAATTTGGAGTGTTACATTGTTCTCCACACTTTATTCAAGAAATTGACAAAATGGGTCAGGGGTGGTACCCCATGCACTAGAGTGATGCCATGCTACTCTTTGCCTTCTAGTTACCAAATTTGGTGTTCACATGAAAAAAAAAACGTAGAGCACTTTAATACTAGGTGTTTCGATTCAAATTAGGATATATATTTTTTTTAAATTTAATTTTTTGAATTTTTTATTTGTAATCATGGTTAAATTAAAATTTTTAATTTGTAAGATATCCTTAGAATATATAATGCATAAGTTGACACCTAAAATGACAAGTAAATAATGATTGTATTAAATTAATACAAGAGTCATTATATAATTAGTTTAAGTTAAATGATATTAATCTTCAAAAAAAATTAAATGATATTAATGTCTTTTATCACAAGAAAACATTGAAGCTTTTTCCTTGAAATAACAAAACTGTTAATCTAATCTTTACTGTATTATTTTTGTGATAATGAGATATAAATTAAAATTTAGAAAATATAATTAAATTTAAAATTTTAAAAATATTTCAATTTTATATTAGATATATAAAAAATGTTAAAAAAAAATTAAAATTAAAAAAGGTGGAAAAACCCATGCACATGTTAAAAACTACTCCTTCAACTATGTAATGCAATTTAATAATATGTACATAATTTAAAAAACTGTAAGAATTTGATATATTTTTATTATAATAATTTTGTGTAATTATTATTAAATAAATGTAAAGATTTGATGTGAAAAAGATATTGTGATAAATTAAAGTGTAGTTGAGAAGGACAATATAATTATTTGGTTTATTAACCAACAATATATACTCCCTCGAATCCTGTATGTAATATCCTCTTTGGGGAAAATTATATCCATCAAGAAAGTGCGTTAAGATTGTTGGTAGTATTGGAAATGTAATCAAAACTACTACTACAATTATTATTAGGATCTAGAAAGTGTTGACTTAACATGAGTATTTTTGGAAATAAGTAATTAAATGTTATTGGGAATGAGAATATGATCTTACAAATAGTATCAAAACTTTTTTTTTTGTCGAAACCAAGTGATGTTTGGGCTTCACACTTTTTGTGGCCCAACTAATCCATTTCGGATCCGCGAAAACTCAACGGTATGGATCCTCCCCAGAAATTATTGTCTCACTGGGACTCAAGTCATTGATCCTAAAATTTCGCCCAGCCAGTATCGAAAACTTTTTCCTGAAAAGATCTTACATATATAGCACTAAAAAAATATAAAATAAGGCAAAAAATTACTCCTTCGTTCTATATCTTTTGGCTTTTTAGATTTTTTTTTCATTTTATATCTTTAGTCATTTTACAGTTTCAATGCATAAACATAATTTTCTTCCCAACTTTAACCCTTCATTCAATCATTTCTTTTTTACTTTTATCATCTCTCATCTCTAAATCATTATACATTAATTAATGTACACACTAATAAAAATTAAATAATACTCCTACTATAATTTTCCATAAGGATTAAATAAGAACATTTTAAACAAAATGCACATAAAACTTACAATAATCAACAATTTCTTAATCCATGTGATATGATCTAAAAGGGTAAAAGTATAGAACGGACGAGTAAACTACATGACACATAAAACGAAAATGAGAAGAGAAAAGCATATTGCAGAAAAGAGTAGTATATACTAATCTCTATGGATCTTGCTAACAGCATTTCTTTTTGAGCAACGCTAAATGGCACCATACAAAATACATTGCTCCAATGAAAAAAAATGCAACATAAATCATAGGTTGAAAAGTCAAAAGCACAGGAGGGGAGAGAAAAACCTACAAGCTCAAAGCTACTTGATGAAAATTAAATCATGAAAATTCATTTAGTAAGAAATAGTATTTTCCTTTCTTTTATTTCATTCATCATAAAAAGACAGTATTAAAGTTTTGAAAAATAAAAAGAAATAAGGGAAATATATTTAATGTTTTTTCTAATATATCAAACAATCAACTACTCCCCCGTCCCTTATTATAAGGCATTATTTTAGTAGATTTTTTTGTCCATTTTATAAGTCATTTTAGAATATCGAGGTACATTAAAGAATTTATTCCAAATACAACTCTCATAATTACATATGAGTGATAGGGTAATAATTACAATTGAAAGAGAAATGAATAAAATTGTAAAATTTTAAATACGAATAACTTTGGAATAATTAAATATTTTTTGTTAAATTTGAGTGTAATAATTACTTTTCATAATTTGCGTGAATTATATACAAATGACTTATAATAAGGGACGAAGGGAGTACTCAATAATTTAATGTATCATTCATTGATTACTTAATCGTACACGAATTACTCTCTTTGTCACTTGTAACACCCTACTTTAATTAATACACTAATGACCTAGTTGGATTTGGTTACTTAAAAATTTCTTTTTAAAACTCTAGTTTATTATAAAAATCTCCTTAAAATCGACTGGAGTTTACTTTGTTTATTGGACTTTCCCAAAATAAGCATATCCTGAAAACCTGTTATAACAACATTTTTATATATAATTCAGAAAAGCCAACAGGACGTCGTGCATTAGTGCATGTGTACATTTATATCAGCTCGGAAATATTTACAAGTCATGGATTAGTTTGATTCCCTAAAAGGTAACCCCTTTTCCAAAAGGTAAAGTAGTTCTGGGCCAACCTGGTGCTGCATTTTAATACCCCCAAAGCATTATTTACATTTTATACAAAAGGTGTTACGTCATATCCAAAATACTTGGCCCAGAACATGCTACAGAACCTACTACTACAACCTACTCTCCCTGGGAGAGAGAGTACTCCTGCCCAACCTGCAAAGGTGTATACCCAGTCTCGATACCTGTGTAAAAACAGCAAGGGAGTGAACATTACACAATACTTAGAAAATATCTTCTAAAAAGACATAGAGAACAATTAAGTCATTTACAATTAGTCATTACTTTAGTCTTATTCTAAATATTCAATCTCTTAGCTACATTTCATGTTTCTATGTCCTTGCCTCATTAATCATTATATTTTCCATCTTACATTAGCAGTGTAATTCAATCAATCCATATCATAACAAGACTCTATCTAATGTTTTCCTTTTCTTTATCTATTTCTCAACTATATATTTCTAGGGTTTCATATTTTCGATATCTAACATAAATATATATTTTTACAAGCATACGAATAAATTTCTTTCTTTTATTTACTTAATCCAAATCCTATTATATATCATCAACTATATTAAAGTTTATTCTTCCATTCAATTCCCTATCCTTGGTTCTCACTATATACAATCTAGAATATACCCTCTAAATAGAGGTAATACCCCATCCTTACCTCAAATTGAAGGGAGAGAGCAACCAAAACCCTAGCTTTTCCTTAGCTTTATGAACCCTAGCACTTGAACCTCTTAGCCTTAGCTTGCCACCTTAGTATACCCACCAAAATATGAGTATGAATGAGCTTGTGATGAGAGTTATATGAGGGAAGAGAGTTCTCCTTTACTTGAGAAGATTGAGGCATGAGAATACACCAAAACCCATGATCATGAAACTTAAAAACTTCAAGGGAGGTGGTTATGGGGCGTGAGGTGTGGTGTGATGATGGTCCGGGGGTGATTTTGTGCTTGATCTTGGTTGGGATTTGATGATGATGATGATGCTTTGTTCTTGGTCCCTTGAGAGAGAATGAAGAGATGATGAAGAATGAAGAAGAAATGAGAAGTGTGTTTGTTGTTGTTGTGTCTTGCCTTGCTTTTCTTTCCATGAAGAAATGAATGGATGGTCTCAAATTAATGGCTTCACAAGGAAGCTTCGTAAGGAAAGGAAGCTTACTGGCTTACTAAGGGTACATTGAGGTGGATGGTGGAGGAATGGAATCTCAAATTCAGGACCAATTCACTGTATTGATTTGACAAAAGCTAGCGAATTAGATTCAATTTTAAACAAATTGAAATTTTAAATATCGAATATAGAAAAGCAAGCATATTGTTCTACCTATAAATATATCAACCTCCCAATTCCAATCTTGTGCTTGAGCCTGTAACTTGTAACATATCCAACCCTTACTACAAGAACCAATATAATGGACTTCTTCAACCCTCGCCACAACAACACTGAAGTTCGCAGGACTTCCACCGTTTACACTGATGTCCCTCAGTACCCCAACTCTCACGTGACCAAGAAGGTTGTGTATGAGGAAGATGATATTGAGGGGTCCCACCACCACCGTCACGTGCACCACACCCCTGAGGTTCGTGAGAGGGTTGAAGTGATAGAGTATGAGCGAGTGCCTGAGTATAACAACAGGGTTAGTGAAGTTGTCTACGAAGAAAACGTGGACGTTGGAACTGATCGATACTACCCACGAAGCAACAGGGTTGGCCCCTATAGGTACTAAGCTTGTTATCATCATGTGGCTAATTTGCTAGGCAGGGTACCTAATAATTTGTATCAAAATCGCCACTGTGCTTCACTGCTTTGTATTAAATAAATTCCTGCTAAGCCAGCCACTATGTTATCTGATGTCTAATATCAATAAATAAAGCTTTCATATGTGTCTGCCCACCATTAGTATTTAATTTGCTCAAAGGATAGAGATGCAGAAGATATGGTATTTGCTAGGATCGTTATGGCACATGTGCCACCGCATGCACAAGGCTCTCATTTATTAGGGGCTTTTAATTTTGTGTAATCCTTTATACTATTTTAAATCATACTTCTAAAATTAATGGAAATTACGATAAATGATAATTGATTTGTTACTACTTAAGCAAATGAATGTAGGTTCGATTTTGACTCTTGCAAATGTAAGAGGTCTCGCTAATAGACTACCCCGAAAGGGTCCGACAATGTAGAAAAAATTAGTCACCTAGTTGAATATCCGGAGAAACCAACAAAGTATACTTCTAAATATTAAAAGTTTATTACATATTATTATTAATATATTTAAAAATTAAAGGACTTTAAAAATTAAAATACTTAAATACACAATTTTATGTAACGATAGAACCCAATTTCAAACTCTGAGCCTTGGGTATAAAAAAATTCCACTATGTATTCCACACTGAAACTAACAAGCTTTCACCAGTGGAGGCCAACACAGATGATAAGGGATTTGTTGTTACTTAAGCAAGTGGTTGGGGGTTCGGTCCTCGGCTATTTCAAATGTAAGAGATCATGCTGGGAGACTAGCTCCCGAATAAAGAGTCGGACAATGTCGAAAGGTTTAGTCACCCAGTTGCGCGGGTGGATACCTTGGAAACAAAAAAAAAACTAACAAGCTTCCTCTCTTGCTCTTTTGGTTTATTTCTTTGACTCCTATTAAAGTTCTCACCACAGTCAATGTAACAACAGTCCAGCCCCAGCCAGCCGTACAGTATTGGGCACTAGATCCCTGAAACCACCACGTGGATATTATCCGCTTTAATTTGGGCATCCTTCACCTTCACGGTTTTGCTCTTGGTCTCACCATGCCGTAGCGTAGTGAGCCCCAAAACGCGTCCACATGAGGTAAGGTATCCACACGCTCTATATAAGGCACGCTTCATTCACCTTACCAGCCGATGTGGGACTAAGGCGTACCTTATATCCACCCCCTTGGAGGCCCAAAGTCCCCCACCCTAGCAAGAGTAGGCACTCCAGAGCCTTACTGCTGTCACTTTCCAAACTCCAGTCTTCTCGACCTTGCTGTCACCACTAGCTATAGTATCACGGGTTATTTTTAATACTTTTATATTAGTATAATAATTAAATAATTTAATATGATGTTTTTTTTAGACAAATAATAATATGACGTTTTCAAGATTGGATTGTCGTAATAAAATTTTGATTTCATCATTATACTTGAAATATGTTTTCTAGCTGAAATATGTGTAATTTTGTTATCATAGCTTTACAAAAATAAAAGAGTATTTTCATTTAATTTAATTAATATTTTGATAGGGAGCTCAAGTGATGACAAGCCTTAGAGTCATTTTCATAAATTGTTTTTTTAGAAAGATATTTTTAATTTAATATTTGGAACGTTTTTGTAAATTTTCATAGTGTTCTGAGATTGTTTTATTTTAAGTTGTTGAACTAATTTAATATATTACCGGTGTAAGTTATATTTAATGGTTTGTTATTTCACACTTCTGAATATTATATTTTATCAAGTTTATTATCAGGATTGAGAAAATATAGTTATATTTGAATTTTGATACTTTTTGTTATGCAATAGATATCTCGAAAGACCAGTTAATTAAATGTCTGTTTTAAATTAGATCCCTAACTTTATAATTCTTAATCAGTTTTGAGTAATTAAAAATATAATATTATTCTACATAAATCTATTTTATTTTTGGGATCATCAACTTTTAGTTAGAATCCAAAATACCTACATACATTGACTGAGCACATCATTAAAATATATATTAACACCTAATTCTACCCATGTGCCCCTGTAACCCACCCGGACCAAAATAAAAGAAAGAAACAGATGGTAAGAAAAGAAAGCAAGATAGAGAAAGTAAAAGAAAAGACTCTTCTCACCTTTTCTTATTCTGTGATGCAACGAAGAAGGTATGGGAAGAAATAAGGATATGGTTACAAATTCATTCATCAATTCCGGTTGGCGTTTCTATATGTGAGGCTTTTCTCTGCTTTTTTCCAAAATCAGGATATTCATATTGTGGAGCTGGTGGAAGTTATCAAGCTAAAATCATGGCAGTGGACTAATGCGTTGGGAGTTTCTCCTTCTTCTTATTTTGATTGGCGGATGTGTCCTGTGGTTGTTGTTTAATTGTTTGATAGGTTGTGTGGTGTAACACCCTAGTTACTTTTACCCTTAATTAATTGAGGATTTAAAATTTCTCTTTTAATACTATTAGTGATTAGGAAAAACACTTAGTTACACTTATTTCTTATGAAAATCTCCGTAAAATCAGACGGAGTTTACTTTGTTTTAGGGACATTCCCAAAATTTACTTTTTCCTGTTTAACCTGCATAAAACTTTATTTTCATCAACAGTGGGCCAGCAGGGCCAAAATATAATTCAGTTCTTGTACATCATTTCAGCAAATATTTACAACAAAATATAATACATTTCAAATTCCAAATCTAAAATAAAACCATTGACCGACAAAGGGTCACCCAACTAACTACACAATACTCCACGAGGTGGAGTGTAATCCTGCCCGGCCATACTCGTGTAAGCTCCTTCTTCACCTGTAAAAATATATCAAGAAGTGTAGCATTACACAGAACTTAGAAAATATATTCTAAAATGACATAGAGAACAACTAAGGAATTACTACCCGTTATCACTTGAATTATATTTTCTATTTCAATTACCCTTGCTTCATTAATTCCCTGTTGTTGTCCATATTCATTTCTTATTCCTTTTTACTATTTCCTTAACCTCTCTTGACTTTATCATGTCCTCCTATCATTTTTCACACTTACCTACTTACCCTTTTATTCCTATTTATACTCACTCCTAATGGGGTCTTGTTTATATAATATTCCACTCCTCTATGGAGGGTCCTGATAATATCCACTCCTTTATGGAGGGTCATGATACCATATATATACCATTCTCACTCCTGCTTAGAGAGTAAGCGGAGGGTCCTGTTCTCACTTCACTTACGATGCAAGTGAAGGGTCATGATAATATCCACTCCTTTACGGAGGGTCCTGATAATATCCACTCCTTTATGGAGGGTCATGATACCATATATATATATATCATTCTCACTCCTGCTTAAAGAGTAAGCGGAGGGTCCTGTTCTCACTTCACTTACGATGCAAGTGAAGGGTCATGATATTATCCACTCCTTTACGGAAGGTCCTGATAATATCCACTCCTTTATGGAGGGTCATGATACCATATATATACCATTCTCACTCCTGCTTAGAGAGTAAGCGGAGGGTCCTGTTCTCACTTCACTTACGATGCAAGTGAAGGGTCATGATATTATCCACTCCTTTACGGAGGGTCCTGATAATATCCACTCCTTTATGGAGGGTCATGATACCATATATATACCATTCTCACTCCTGCTTAGAGAGTAAGCGGAGGGTCCTGTTCTCACTTCACTTACGATGCAAGTGAAGGGTCATGATAATATCCACTCCTTTACGGAGGGTCCTGATAATATCCACTCCTTTATGGAGGGTCATGGTAATATCCTTTCCACTCCATTATGGAGGGCCTTGAATACATAACTTCACAATCAGTTACTCATACCATTCAATTACCTTCTTCTCTAACCATTTGACACTCTGTAATTAATTTACCAATTACCTAACTACCTTCTTATTTCCGTTAACTGCATTTTACTCTTCATCATCATTCATGTTCATTATAATCTCATTTAAGGCACTAAAATTAATAACATATTTAACTTCTTAATCACTATAATCATTATTGACCTTCAAGCCAGGCTATATTCTACAACCATCATCGTTATTCCCAATTGTCTACCTCATCTCTAAATTTATGACTCACTTTCATTATTGAACCCATAAATACTTAAATCTAGACAATTACAAACATACACAGTTATAGTCATATCCATTAACATTTCATAAACTCTAATCTCGTCAATTACCCTAAGGTTCATTTTTCTATTTTATTCCCTACCCTTAATTTCCCCTATATACATACTAGAAAATACCCTCTAAGTAAAGGTAACACACCCCTTCTTACCTCTTTGAAGGGAGAAAGCCACCAAAATCCTAGCCTTTCCTTAGCTTTAAGAACCCTAGCTCCTTAATCCTGTAATCTCCTTGATGCTTGATAATGATGGTTTAGGATGGTGAGGCATGAACTCGTAGCGATCTTCATGGCTTCAAAGTTGGAAAGCCCAAGGGAGATGAGAGGGGGAGGGCCACGATTTTAAGAGAGAGGAGGATGGAGTGTGATTTGTGTTTATGCTCTTGGAATCAAAGGAAATGAAGAAGGTTAAGGGTGCTTTGTTCTTGGCCCTAAGGAGAGAAAGATGAAGAATGAAGAGGGTGGGTTGATGGTGGAGCTATGAAACTTAATAAACCTTGGTGGAGGTGAGAATATATGCGTGTGGTGTAGAGGAGAAGGGAGGGTGATCTTAAACTCATTTCCTTGCTTGGTGAAGATGAATATGATGGTGATGTTGGTGGATGCTTGATGATTGTTGATGGTGATTATGATGATGATCATAGGGTTTTGCCCTTGGATCCATGAAGAAAGAAAATGAAAGAGATGAGGAGAATGAGTGTTTTTGTGTGTTTATGGCCCCATTTTCGGTTTTTCTTGCATAGGGGGTCGAGTGGTGTGGCTTGGATTCAATGGCTTGCCCAAGAAGCCAATTTGTGTGGCTGAAATCGCACCAGTCTGACGCCTCGCGCTTGAGCGCCGTTTACGCACCAACTGGTGCGTCAAGGGAAAATGGTGCGTGTTTTGGTGGGGGCTGGCACGGGTCTGGTGAGGATGGCGCGCCATCTGGTGCGCCTGATGCAGCACTGGTGCGCGCAGCGCGCGCCTGGGCGAGCTGGTGGTGCGCCTGGGCGAAAAACTTACTGGTTTGGTGCATCTGATGCACCCTGGTGCGCCTGGGCGTGCACCGATGCGCCTGGGCATGCACCAGTTGACTTTCTCTTGACTTTCCCATAACTTCTTCATTAACCGTCGGATTGGTCTCAAATTTTGAGACAAGATTCCTAGGACCCTTATCTTCACATCCAACGGTGGGAATTTGTTTTAGAGCTATGGATATTTTATTCCTAATTTTCTTGCATCGAATGCATTCTAGCACTTTAAACCCCGATTTAACTCCCGATTCGACTTCGATAATTTTACCTCTTGACACCTATGCACTCTACGCAACCCCTAGTACTTAAAATGGCGGCTCACCTTGCTCCCAAAATTCTTTAAGCAATTAATCTACCCATTTTCTACACTCTAAACCTATTAACTCACTAATTATGCTTGGGATTAAATTTGGGATGTTACACGTGGGATAGTTTTCCTTGTTAGGATCTGCTATGCTCTTTTTTCCCTTGTTTTGAATTTTCCCTCTAGGTTTTTTTCTAAACAGGGTTTTTAAGGAGGTAGGGATCCTAATAAGATGTGTGTGCAGGTGGGGATCATGATGTCTGTGTTATTGGATTGGTGGTTGTGGGGGTTTCTCTTGTTTGTATTTTTGTTACCTTCTTTGCTTCACAATAGTGTGAAGCTTTTTATTGTATGCTGGTTTGGTCAACTTGGCAGCACATGATTGGGTCCCCTTTGACAAACCCTTCATAGAAGGTGGGATCTTAGGTGTGTTCTATGATGCTCAGTTGTCTTTTTATTAATATATTTTATTTGTTTGCTGTTCAAAAAAAAAGTAAAAGAAAAGAAGAAAATGAAAAGAGAGCGAGAGAGACGAGCTTCAGAGACACGGCGACAGACAAAGAGAAAAACTATAGGGTTTCCAATCTTTCCTGTTCAATAATTCAAGATCCAATCGTTCGATCTCAAATCTTTTTTAGGTAAATAATCTTTCTTAGGTAAATTCTAAAAATGGTGTTATATTTAAGGATGGAGGGAGTATGTTATAAAATTAAAGTGCACTAGTTGACCTATTTCTAAGTCAAGTGAACAAATGAAAAAAATTTTAAGATGTTATGCTAATTATAAAAACGATTAATAATTAAAAGGTAAAAAGAAAAAAACGTATAACTATTAATTTATTTTCTAAAAGTAAAAGTACGTACTATGAAAAAGAATTTATGGCCCCTAAAATTTTTGGGTCGGTCGCCATCAAGACCCTCCGAGGGCCGGGCCTGATTATAGAGCACAAATGGGCAAACTGGACAAAACCTAAGCACAAGTCAGTCATTTATAACCAACCAACTAATTAGTTATACACCCTGCCAAAAATATAAAGCCCAAAAGTGGAAAAAAGAAATCCTTCAAAAAGAAAAAACATTGCTTATAAAATTGTTATTAAGGATTTATATAATTATGTTATTGAAAAATAAAAAAAATTAATTTTTTAAATATTTTATATGATAGTCCAAAGTGATAAATTTATTTTATTTTTGTGTTTGTTGGGTTCAATGGAGAAAGTAACAAATAACTAACTTTCTGAGGAAAAAGAAAAAGAATTGCTTATAAAGTAAATGTTAAAGAAATATATAGTATCTAATTAACTACGGAGTACGTGATTGAAAAATTCAAAAATATTTAAGTTTTAACGTTTTAAATATTTTTGATGACATATGAAAGTGAAAAACATAAAATATTTTTTGTGTTTGTTAATAATGCAGTTACATATTTCTAAATCGAGATATAAAGAAATATCAAAATACGTGGTTGAAAAGGAAAAATTATTGCTTAAAAAAGCAAAAAGAAATCTCTCAAAACATTAAAAAAAATCCTTCAAAAAGGAAAAAAAATCTTATAAAACAATTTTTAGAGAAATATCTAACTACGTGTTTGTAAAATTCAGATATATTAAATTCTTTCACCACTAATTATTTTATATGATATATGAAAGTATCAAACTTAAAATATTTTCAGGTTTTTTTTTTTTTTTTTTTTTTTTTTTTTTTTTTGCAAATGAAGAAAAAAGGAAATATCTAACTATGTAATTGAAAAGACAAAATTTTTCTTAAAAAAAATCCCTCAAATAGGAAAACAATTTCCTCTAAAAAATTATTAAACAAAATATCTAACTATGAGTTTGAGAAAAAATAGAAAAAATTATTTTTTTTAATATTTTTAAATACTTTATATGATATACTAAAGTGATAAACTATTTTTTTTGTTTTGTTCAATGGAGAAAGAACGAAATTACTAACTATGTGATTTAAAAAAAGTTTGCTTATAAAATAAATATTGAAGAAATATATAAATAAGTGATTGATAAATTTAGAAATATTTAATATTTAATTTTTATATTTTATCATTTTATATGATATATCAAAATGATAGACGTAATATACTTGTTTGTTTGATTAGTTCAAATGTTCAATGGAGACAAAAGGAAACATTTAACTACGTGATTGAAAAAGGAAAAAATTGCATAAAAAAGGAAAAAAAAATAATCCATCAAAAAGGAAGAAAATTCGCTTATAATGAAATTATTAAAGAAATATAAAACTACTTGATTGTAATTTTTAGAAAATTTAATTTTTATACTTTTAAATTATTTTATGTTATACATCAAAGTAATAAACATAATTTATTTTTTTGTTTACTTTGTTTATTATTTTTTAGTCACATTTCTTGAAACTTTAGAAATGCACTTCAATATTATAATCTTATCATCTTAACTTGTATTAAAAATTTCACAAATGTATTATTTCATATTAATGAACAAAGAGCAAATGAAAAAAATGTAAATAGAACCGAAAAATTCTTCTAAAAAACAACTTATAAATAGAACCGTAGGGAATATTTCTTGCAAACACATAGATAGTTTTATCAATTCTGAAATCACACACCCTCATCAAATGGCTTTATTAATGAACAAAAGTTTGTTATCAACATTGTTTATGTTAGTAACAACATTTGTTACATTACAACTGATGGTTGGTGTGGTTTCAGGATTTTCAATCAAAACTAATGTTTATATAACCAACACCATAGTAGAACCATTGACTATTCATTGCAAAGATAGGAAAAATGATGATGGAGTTTATACATTGAATCCAGGAGAAAATCATCGAATTAAGTTCATCCCTAACCCATTTGCTCGTAAAACTTTGTGGTTTTGTAGCTTTAAGTGGGCAGGAGAATTTCGTCACTTTGACATTTATGACCAAAAGAGAGATCATAAATGCTCTAACTGCTATTGGTATATTTATAAAAGAGGACCATGTAAGATTAATAATGACAAGCCTGATGAATGCTTTCCATGGAATACAAATGCTATTGAAGAAGGGATCATACTCAACAGTGAAGAAGAAAACACTGTTTCTCATGAAGCCCTTAAAGAAGAAGGGAGTCTCATGAGTGAAGTGAACAATACTTTTGGAAAGTAAAAATGTAAGTTTTTTTATTTTTGCAAGTTTTGATGTAATGACACTAGTGTCGAAAATAAATCAATAAAATAATATCTGTGCTTTTTTATAGTGTTTATGTGAAATATAACTATAAAATGCATTCAGAGTAAATTTCATAATACTTTGTGCAAATAACATCGAGGGGTGAGATCATTGGTACTTTAATATGCTTTTTACCTAAAAAAATGGCATACAACTACAGCCCGATTTGTTGATCTTATAGTTAGTGAGGTGTATGAGTATGTTGCATGATTAGACCAGTTGGTTCCATATTTTAGGCAGGGAATTTGGACATAATTGTATTGAAATTTTGGCCTTTAACTTTGTTTTATTTTCTATTTTGTTATTTTTCACGAAAAGGGTTAATGATGGTGTCCCTGCTGCAATAGTACCTTACGGTATAGCCTCGTATCCTTATTATCCTCTACTGCATCATTTGACTGGTTTTATTTTTGGTCTTTGACATTCTTTGAAACTCTGTGCTTGGGATAGGTATTTTCTGAGTACATTAAAAAGGATACTCTTTTATGGAAATATGGGATCCGCCTTTTCCCAATCCCCTCGTAATAGTATAAATAATAATAATAATAATAATTTAGGTGAGGTCTTGGCCATGGATAGGAGCAAAGGTTAAAAACACTTTTATTGATTTTTCAATGTGGTGTAATGACCCTATATTTCTTGTATTTCTTTTTGCTGTACTTAGATTGCTCCAAGGTAGTCGATTTTTGTATATGGATGAATACCCCTTGTATTATCTTTTTATACAGTTTAGCTTTCATAAAAAAAATAAATAATAATAATAATAATTATAAGGCTTAATTATGTCACAAGTCCCAGAAGTTTGGGGTACTTTTATCAGATATCCTTATTTTTTTTTCAATGTCCGACTCCCCGAAGTTACTTCTGGGTTTGTCATATACCACCTACTACCAATTGCGGCCCATTTTGCTGACATGTAACATCGGAATCCCGATTAGACGCAGGAGGTTAAGCACTTGGTGCCCATTGGGAGAAGATCCTTTTAAAAAAATTTTTAAAAACTAAAAAACTTAATATTTTTATATTTTTAGTTAAATAAAAAATAAATAAAAGAATTGAAGAGAGAGATCGTCTTCGCCGGTGTTGTAACACCCCAAAATTTAAATCCCCGATTTAGAATTATAATTATATGTAATTACGTTAATTATTATAAAAATTATAACGTAATTATAATATAATTGTGATAATTAGAATATAGTTGTAATAATTATAATGTGAAATTAATTAACAAATAATTAAAGGAAATTATATCATTAATTAAAATATTTCATTTCATAAAAATAAAAGAAGGATTTAAAAAGAATTGGAGAAAAGAAAGGAAATAAAATAAAATATTTAAAGATTTTTCCAGAACTGTACGATCTAATCGGTTAGAGCTATGTGTAACCGGTTAGTGCACTCAGCAGAAAACAAAGCAGAGGCGGTTTTGGATGAAAATCAAGGAGATGAACACGTTTTTGGTCTAAAATCCAGCAACCTTGACCTGCAAACATGTCTAATCTCTTATTAGAACGAGTGGTGATGAGTGTTGGTGACTTAAACCAAATTTGAGCCACACAATTCACTCTCAACACTTCATATAATCAAATTATGAACCTTTCCCTTGTGTTACTTCGTTTTCCCATCTCTGAAGCACCAACACAATCAAACCTTATATGAAATTGAAGCTCTTTGAACCCTCTTGAAGTAGAAACAAACCCCATCCAATTTCGTGTACCATAGAGAAAGATATAACCCTCACAACTGGACTTTGTTGATGCTGAAAAACAGAGCAAGAATCAGTTCTTGGAGCTATCTTTGTTGATTTCGTTTGGTAAGCTCAGGCTACCTTTAAGTCTCAAATTTGTTTTAATCTCAAGTTCATGTATCCTAGTTTGAATTCCATTCTTTAGTCACAAATTTATCTAGCTTATTGATATTGAAAAACTCTGATGAACATACCATGTTGAAACTGAAAAACAGAGTTGCAGCTGAGGTGTGGCTTTGTCCCAAAACGTGTCAATCCTTTTCCTTTGCTTCCAAATCAGTCTTTAAAGCTTCAATAGGTAAGGGAGAAGATATTCATTTGATAGAATGGTAATTATTGGACTTGGAATGTAGAGGAGCTTTACAATGTAACACCCCGATTTAGTAAAAATCCAAGAATTTTTTTTTACATTGAAAAAGCATTGGTGACATGGACATGAAATCGTTTTCATGATAACATTTTCCTATCAATTAAACCATTTATGTCTCTTAACATGCATCGAGTTCCAAATCAAGATGTTACCATCATCACACTTTGAAACTCTTTCTTCCATTCTCATAAACATTCCGTTTTACCAAATAGTATTTTCAAAACCCATTACTTTCATCAGAGTTATAAAATTTCTAAAACATACAGTCCCATAAAATGGTTACATCAGGGCAGAGCCATTCCTTTCAAGTACATCTCAAGATAGTGCATTACATGAATAAACATAATCAAAAACCTATACTACAGGACACCACCATCACCGGGCGCTCCTGGCAACTCATCCGGCTCCTCTGCGTCTTCAAATATTTCTTCATCATTGTAACATCCCGCATTTTCTGGACTCAAATAAATTAATGAAATTTTATTTAAAATGGATTTTCGGAACTTAAGAAAGATTTTCAGCTAAATGTTTTAGCAAATGATTTTATTTGAGTGTGATTTCATGAAAACCAAGTTATGATTTTGTTATTTGAGAACGAATTCTCTTCTTATCAAAATGATTTGAGGTTTTAACTGAATTATCTCTTTAAATCTTTGATTTATGTGAAAATATGGTTTATTTTAAAGTTAGGCTTATTTTGTAATTAAATTAATAAAGTGGATTGATTTCCTTTAAAGTTTATATTTTTGGGAATTTTTGAATTTGTGAATATGTGTGTTTGTGTGATGAATTATATATGAAATTTAACTAAATGGATGCATGGACTATGTGAGTGAGTGCATGAGGGATGTATGTATGTGCCGTGTGTTTTGAAGTATAAAACATGATATTCTAAAGTGTTATGTGCATAATCATATACATCATTCCATGATCTCATGCTATGTGTTAAATGAAATTGTATGTATGTGTGTGCATGTGTTTGTCTTGTTCGGCCATAGAAGAGAAGGGGACCAAGTGAGGATTGATTTTCTTATTCATTAAGAAATTAGAAATCAAATAGAAAATAGGAGGAAAATAGGTGGTGTGATTCATGATGCCTAGCAAGGACTTTCTTCCACCTTGTCTCCTTGATGACATGACCTCTCCCATGCAAACTTATGAGTGGACCGAATTGCCCTTGAACCAAGCCTTGAACCGAGGCTAGAAAGGGAAATTTCCATGCCCCATTGTGCCCTTAAAGCCGTATGAGTGTGTGAGTGTTGACTAGTTCATTCCCATTTCTTCACAACTCCAAACACTTAGTCTCAAGAGCACATCAAGCTCTTGAGACCCTTAGAGAGGGAGAGAGAGGCCGTGAGAGGAGAAGAAAAGAAAAAGAGTGAAAACCCAAAATTCTCAACCCAAACACCCTTAATCCCTTTCTCAACCACATTCTTCTTCAAGGACCAAGGAGAAAAGCCACCCCTCAACCCTAAGAAGAAGAGGCCGAAGCAAACTCTAGGAGAAGAAGAGAGAAGACTTGAAGTTTGAAGATTTAGTTAGAAGGTAGTCATCTAAGCGAGTTTGATATAATTTTGGTTTGTAAAGGACTTTAATATGGACATTGCTTGAGTGTAATATTTGTGGTGCATGTATTTATTTTCTTATGATCTTGAAGTTTTATTGTCTTGCATGTTGTTTTTGTGGTTCGATCTTGAATAATTGTGCTTGGATGCTTTGGTCTTTACGGTTTTGTTGAGGTTTTGTGGTTAAGCTTATGTTCTTGTCTTGACTTTCTTTTGCATGTCTTGATCTATGGTTGATCCTTAAGAAATTGTGAAGCTTGAGTTTTGCATGATTGTTTTGAGTGCAAGTCTTGATTTTCTTGTATGCATGTCACGGTTTTCAAAGGGAAATGAACATAACAAGTTTTAGAAATAATTTTGGGAAAAGAGAATTTGAAACCAAGGTTTTGTGTATGATGATGATGATTCAGTTGATGCTTTGAAAAATAAATTGATGTTATAAAAGTTTTGCATGATTTGATCTTGAGTGTGATCTTGGCATGTGAAAATAAATTTATACGATTTTGCCTTTATGCATGTGATCAATCGGTCAAGTCTAGGAAGGATAGAAAACCATGCTAGATCATCATCTCCTTTACATGCATGTTGAAATTTGTTTCATCTAGAGATTTTAAGTACATGCATGGATTTTCCTAGAAGTTAAAGATTTTGATATGATTCTTGATTATTAGTGTGTTAAGAAATTAAATTTTTGGTATGCTAAATCTCTTGTGAAGCTCACGGTTTTGTGCTTATGAATGTCTAAGATAGTTCGTTTTATTTTGCATGTATGTTTCATTGTTAGGATTAAGGATTTCTAGATCTATGGAGCTTAGATTTTGATTAAAAGCTTAAAAGTAATTTTTATGTTCCATTCGGTTTTGGAACAAATTTTATGAAAGCCATTTTTATTTTATTTTCTTATGTGTCCTCGTTTGAGTTAGTCTTGAATAAGCGAAATTGATTTGATAAATGATTGTACCGAGTAATTTTTCTTTGTGCTCTATTCGGTCTTAGTATGAAAATAAAAGAAATAAATTGATTTCTCTTTCACATGTTGATTTAAATAATATTAGTGTTAATTCAAGTTAGTGTGCTCTTTTTCTCTAATTATTAGTTAGAAGGTGATGTTTAGAAATATGATAAAGTATTTGTCATATGTGCATGTGTTGGTCATCATTAGATTTGCACATAAAACCTTGTCTCATGTAGGATGAGACTCGGCCATGCATGGAAATTAGGTGCATGTATCTGATTCTTGTTCTATGTGCATAAATGATGAATAGTTTGTGATATTATAATTGTTGGGTGTGTTTAAATGATTTGAGTGTTTAATATTTCTAAAAGGTTTTGATTAAATTCTTGTGATTTTCTTTTAATTCGGTTTTAAAGAAAATAAAATGAATAAGATGATTTGAAAAGTATTGTTTTAAAAAGGGTTTTTATATGATTTCTAAAAGTTCATGGTTTTTAATTAAACAAATGATTTTTTAAGAAAACCTTAAGATAAATGTGGCCTTTATAAGAGTCAAGGAAGTATTCATGTTTTGTTAGGCAAGTTTTTGAAATGAATGTTATGAGTTTTAAATTCCTAATTATATGGTTAAAGGAATGTATTTACTTAGTTGTGAATTAAAAATCAAAGTGATTTTCAAATAAGGAGTTTTGATAAGGGTGTTTTGTTTTCTAAATAATTCTATAAGAACAAATTTTAATAAGAGAAATTATTTGAGTTCCAGTAATAATTGGGGAGCAGTTACGGGCGTCGCAGTGGAAACCAAGGAGCGTATTGTGTGAATTATCACCAGTCCAGGTGAGAGAGAAGCTTTCCTAAGACACCGTGGTAGTTAGGTGATTTAGTAGGACGTTCCGTATCATCTCAAAGATCGGAACTAAGTGGTCGGAGTCAGTAGTATAAGTGGCAATTGTTTGTTTTGTGTGGCCACTTATACGAAGGTGACAAAGACCACAATGTTATTGTGTGGTGTTGTGTGCATGCTTTCATTGATTTATTTAATTATATCTGATGATACTTATTATTGTTGATTGAAATGAGTGAATGGCTGACGGACGTCTGTTACGTCCTGAGTAAGATACTGAAAATAAGAAAATTGAATACGAAGTAAAGAAATAAGATGGATTAGAAAAGGGAAAGAGTTGAGATTGGGGGAAAGAATGAAATGATAATGCTGAGAACGAGCCAGAGTTGGGGAGAGTGATGTTGATATGGGATGTGATTTGAGCGGAGCTGGGCTCCTTTGTTTTCGGTTTTAGTCTGGGACTAGTGTTGAGTTGAGCTTGCTCTTCCATTAGCGCTCAGTAAAGTTGTAAATTTTGGAAAAAGGTTTTGAAAAGCAGTTTTTGAAAAGAGATTTTTGAAAAGATTTTTGGAAAGGAAATTTTTTGAAAAGATTTTGAAAGGGATTGTTGTAAAAGATTTGTGGAAAGAATCTTTTGAAAGAGTTTTGATGAAACAATCTTTTCGAAAAGTTTTGTGAAAACCTATATTTTTGGAAAGAAGTTTCTGGAAAGCAATTCTTTGATAAAGTTCCGAAAGGATATTTTCAAGAAAGTCTTTTGAAATGATGAATTTGAGAAATCGTTGTGAAATAACATTTTTTGAGAAAGTTTATGAGAGAGGATTTTATGAGAAAGGCTATGAAACAATCTTTTGTGAAAGTTATAAAAGAGTGTTTTGAGATAGTTTTTGAAAAGATTGGTTTGAGAAAGGATGCTAAAATGAGATGATTTCGAGAAATGGAGAATGTTGAGAAAGTTTGAGAAGTGAGATTTGAGATTGTGATGTGATCCCAGCTCTGTGCTATGTGAGAAATGATGAGAGAAAGTTTGTGCAAAGTTAGTGGTCGGGACTCGTTGAAGGGTTGCACGAAGGACGGGCCGACCTTAGGATAATTAAAAAGATTAAAAGACTTTAAAAGACATACGCGGTGAGGTATGAGAGTGCGAAGTAGTGGAGAGGAAGATACCATAAGTATCTGCGGATACTTAGGAGGAGATTGCATTAGGGGAGGACGATAACGGTGAAACGTCAAGAAGTCTAGAGTGTATTTCTAGGCAGAACGAACTCCACATGTGGCGCACTAACGTGGTGGGGACTGGGTATAATGCCGTGTGTAACATCCCTCATTTTTATAAAGAGGATAAATAAATAAAATACTCCAAACGGATGGGCGTGGACCGGTTACACGGAGATCGTGATTCCGGATCCGGAGCATCAACTGAGCGGAGCTAATCTGAAGCCACACTTAGGGCAAGTCAACGTACGAGGTTTTCAGAGCTATGAGGAGAAGGTCTGGTACGAGCAGCAGAGGAGTTCTATTGTCGTTGAGAGGGTGGCACAAAGGCCCCGCAACAATGAGGGAACCACCACACAAGCGGCATCGTCTTCAAGGGCAAGAAGAGGACGTAAGAAGGACAAGGAGCTACACCCGTTTGCTTCCAATAGGAAAGTTTAGGGATAGTGTAATTAGCTTAGGTGGCAGTGAGTGTTGTGTTAAGGATTACCAAGCCTTGAATCGTTTATGTAATCAAGCCAAGTTTTCAAAGTGAATGATGGGATACATTCATGGTAAGTAATTCATGTGAAGCTTTTGGAAAAATTGTCAAGATGAACTTGAACCAAGTTCTTCTATTGAAATAAATGTTTTTTAAAAAAAAAAGAAAATCTGGCCTCATTTTTGCAACTTTAATAAGTAAAAGTCAATTATTTTTGGTGTATGGAAATCGGGCTGTTAGAGAATGGTATCAGAGCTAGGGTAATCCTTAGTGGCCTTAAGCATGGGCTTACATGCTTTGCTTGTGTGACTCTATGTGTTTGTTAGGATAAGGATAGGAACATAGGATGAAGTTTCCGCAGGATATGAGATGTTGTTTGAGGTTTAGTGTCGACTGTGTTAGGAACCTGATGGTTCAGTAAGGTGACAGAAAGTAGATCCAGTAGAAAGTGAATAGGTTGAAACCTCTTAACTTTTGGGTGTCTCATTAGTAGTTTGTTGACCTAGACGTACCCTTGTCCAAGAGTAGCCGGTACCTTGAGGATATAGGATGATCTTCTTGAATCCCCTGTGTGTTAAATTGCTTCAACAAAACAGTTCTTGCTGTTAAGATTTGAACCCTTCTTCATAAACTCCTATCAAACCATAGTCTTTCCAATCCTATTTAAGAATTCCATAGAATCAGAAGTGCCACAAATACCCCAAATAATTTAGGCTTGAACGGATAAGGAAGGATACATGGCTTAAACTAAGTGAAGATATGAGATCGCAGTGGGTTTTGTTATAAGTTTAATCAAAGTTGGGGAGTCACAAGGAAGAAAGAGAGGCGCAAACTATCGGGTATTAGAGGAGAGTATGACGAAAGGTTGATATCTAGGAATACCCTCCATCATAACCAGAGGATTAGACGGTGAAAGTGATAAGTTTGATCAATGTTTAGGTTGAATCCTAGAAGAAAGTGAGGTTGTTGGAAGAAGTAAGTAAGCCCAAGGGGTAATGAAATCCCTTTAAGTTAGAGAAATGATGAATGGAAACCTTAGAGTTAGAAGGAGAATGGTGAGATAGTAAGAACTCGAGTTGTAGAGAATAGCGAATATTTAAGGGTTTAGGTGAAACCCTATAATTTTAGAGATGTTTGAATTTTGTCTGCTTGATTTTCCCCTAAGTCCGTACCTATGGTTGGACTTTCTGTGACAACAATCATCTAAGGGAGCTACACCTCCGGTTAGTCCGTCGGACTTAACCCGAGACGACATGCGAGCAGTTCTGCGAGCGCGATTCCATCGTCTGAAGGCAACAAACAAGGAACACGACAAGGCGAATTAGATCAGTAAAGAGGGAATACGAACCCGAAGTTAGAGAGAAGTATTCTTATGAAAGTCAAGGTGATGAGAGAATTTTGTGCCCTGCTTCCCAATCCGTAACGAATTTCTCGGGGACGAGAAATCTTTAAGTCGGGGAGAATGTAACACCCCGCAAATTCCTCGTATTAATTTAAAATACTAAAAAGATCTATTTTGAGAAAGTGTTTTGAAATGAGTCTTTTCCTAAACAATTTTCTTAATTCATGATTTCAAAAGTAACTCTAAAGGAAATGATTTTTCATGAGATGAAGTTATAAGCTTAAAATGGAGATTTGAGAAATAATTGTGTGTTAGACATTTTTATGCCTTAAAGAAAATAATGGTTTATAAACAAAAGTATTTTTATGAGAAAGAGACTTGTTTTCTAAATACATGTGTAGGTCGATATGTGTTTGATGTATGATTGTGTGAATATGATTCCATGATATGTTTGAATGATCATGTAAACTTGGTAATTGTATGTTTAGAATGAAAAATAATTAAGAAATAAAAATACAATGCATGAATATGCATGTGTGCATACGTGTGAGTAATATGTGTGTATGCATGAAAATGTATGTACGGTTTCCATATGTAGGAATATCTAGGATTTAATTAGTAAATGAATATGATAAAATATACATGAGTGTGTGTATTAATATGATATGTGTGTCGTGTATGTGCATGAATGGGTAAGATTGATATGTGTAGGTGTAAGAGTATGTGAGTGACGTGTGTGCATGAAGGTGTGAGTAGAAGCTTAGAGATTTCCTTAAGTGCCAACCAAAGTAACTAAGCCTAACCAAGTTCAAACCAAGTCCTAACTAAATAGTGGAAGTTCTAATGGAGGGCTAAAAGTCTTACCCCCTAAGTGACCCCTAAGCCCTAGTGTTCCCTATGTTGTCTCCTTGAGCAAATACTAATCTCCACCCATGCAAACTTATAGAGAACCGAAATTGCCCCTCCCTCTAGAAGCTTGTGGCCGAATTGAGTCAAGGGTAAAAGGGGGAAAGTCTAATGCTTTGGTCCTTGTCTATATATGGCCGAATGAGTGAGAAGAATTGGCCATTCCATTCTTTACTCCATCTTTCTCTTCTTCATTTCCTTCACCTTCCCAAACACACCTAGTTGAGAGCAAAAACCAAAGCTCTCAACACACACACCCACACCTAGAGAGAGAGAGAGAGATTGGCCGTGAGGAGGAAGAAGAGAGAAGAGGAGAAACCAAGCCTAAAACCCTAGAGCCTTCCTTGAAGAACCAAGATCTTAGAAGCTAGGAGATCAACCTAGTTTTTGGTGGGTATTTCGAATAAACAAGGAGAAGCTGTAATCATCTTGATTTTCTTTTGATTTGTAATTTTCTTTTCTTTTCTTCCCTTGCATATCTTATTTTATATTGGATCATGAATTTCTAAAGCTTGAAGAAGCTTGTAAACGTCTAACTACCGGTTCTCATAACTCGTTTAAGGTTTTCATGAAAGATCTTAAGGTATTTCCACACAAATCTTAAAGATCTAAAAAGTTTTGAGATTTTTGTAAAATTTAAAAATGTACCTCTTTGCATGTGAACTCCTCAAAGCTTAAAAGAACTTATAATCGTCTAATCAACGGATTTCCTAACTCGTTTAAAGCTTTTCATGAGAGATCCTAAAACTTTTCAAACTAAATATTCTAAATCAAAAGGTTTGATGAGATTTTGTGAAGAATGAAGGGGATTTCTTTGAATGTTTAATTTCTTGCTTAAAAACCATGAACTATGATGTGTTAAAGAGTTTGTTTGATGAATAAATTGTGATCTAAACTTGGTTGGTGATCACGTTGAGATCTTTAGTATGCATGTTGATTTAATGATGATTGTGATGCTTTGAATTCATGCATGTGTTAAAAGAACCTTGATCATGAATTTTTAAGAACAAATGAATTGATAAGAACGCTAGATATTAAATTAGGAAATTCGGCCATGACCCAAGGATGAAGCCTTGATGCTTTTTATTTGATATAAATGGTTGCATGTAAGTCTCATGTATAGAAAAGTTAAATTTAAGATGAGGAAATGTTTGATTTTGACTTGGTTGTGATAAAGGTTTGATTTTTGGGTTTTGACCTTTAAAAGCTTTAAACCTTTGTCTTGATCTTGAAAATGCTTTGATTTTGTTTTGATTCATGAAAAATTGTACTTTTACCATATATGTGTTTTCAAACCAAAGACTTGATTTTCTTCAAAGATCATCACGGTTTTAACTTCTCCCTTACTCAAACTAATTTTATCTTTGATTCGTACCATTATATTTGATTTCATGATTTGATCTACAAATCTCGATGCATGCATGTGGTTTTTGAATGAAAATATTTTCATTTCCTCATGGACCACACGGTTTTACAAAGAAAATAAAGGAAACAAGTTTTTGGAAAATAATCTTCACCCAAATATATGTTCTGGATGCATGCATGATAAAGATTTGAAAATAAAACCTTGATTCATGATGATGGTGCATTCGGTCTAGGTCTAGAGTTAGGGGGAGTCATGTTTTGTCTCCATAAAAAAAGGGCACATACATATTAATTTCCTTTGATTTAAGAATTTTGTGTTTTTGCATGTTGAGAAGTAAGCCAAGGACCTTGTTTTGTCAAATTAGGGTTCGGCCTATACACCTAGGATGGCCTAGGATGTTTTCTCAATGAAGTGGCATGAAAATAATGATTATGATTTGTGAACTATGGTTGAATTAATATGTTTGAAATCGTGTGTGAACCTTTAATTTATATTCGGTTTTAATTAAAGAAAAGGGGACAAACGAATTAAATGGTTTTGGAAAAGTTTTGTGTATTCTGGTAAGAATAAAAGAAAGAGTAAATAAATTTGTTGCATGAAAAAGAAAATAGAACCTAAGTGCGTGAAACAAACTAAGTTGATTTATGTGTTTTAAATTTGTAATCTTCGAATTGTTTCCTTTGATGACATTCGGCTATATAGAGTAAATAAAATTAGGGAGTTTAATTGCATGAATAAAATGCACATGATGATTTTTGAAAGGAATGGAGTTGTTTAAAGTAAACGAAATGATTGTGCTTGATTTAAATCCTTGGTCCAATGTGGTTGTGAATTTATGTATGCCTAAGTGTTTGTGTCTTGAACTATTTGTGAAGTTGCATACTTGCTTTGATGTTGATTTAATTGGTTACATGCTTGGTGAAGTGTTAATTTTGAATTAAAGAATTATTTAAAATGGTTTCTTAACTTTGAAAATAAGTTCAAATGATCTTTGAAAGTACTTAAGGTGTTATAAATATCCGATTTGTTTGAAAGAAAACGGTTATGTTTTAAGTCTTGACGAGAATGAGATGTGTCTAGGTTATGAAAAAGGTTTTCATAATATAAGTTAATAACGTAAGCGTATTTTATTTAGTACAAGGAATAATCTTAAAGACGAGGGATTGGGGCAGCCGGCAACACAAGGATCCGAGGAGACTGTACGCCTTAAATAGCTGGACCTCAGGTGAGAGAGAAGTTTTCCTAAGACACCATGGTAGTTAGGTGATTTATTAGGACGTTCCGTATCATCTCAAAGATCGGAACTAAGTGGTTCGGAGTCAGTAGTATAGTGGCAATTGTTTGATTGTGTGGCCACTTATACGAAGGTGACGAAGACCACAATGTTGTTGTGTGATGAGTGTGTGATTGGTAGCATGCTTTTATGTTTTTATTTTATTACGCCTGATGTTATTTATTGTTGTTAAATTAGCTGAGTAATATGCTGATAGACATGTCCTGAACGAGAAATGAAAACGGAAGGAATAAGTTGAGTAAGTAATGAAATTGAAAGATATAATGAGAAAGATTTAAAGATTGGAAATAAGGTATGTGTGGAAAAGAAAGAAAGAGTTGAGAAGTGGGGAACGAAATTGAGGATAATGATGAGAATGGGCCAGAGCTGGGGAGAATGATGTGAATGTGGAAATGAGATGTGCTGTGAGCGGAGCTGGGCTCCTTTTGTTTTGGTTTTAGTCTGGGACTAGTGTTGAGTTGAGCTTGCTCCTCCATTAGCGCTCAGCAAAGTTGTGATTTTTGGAAAAGGTTTTTGCCCAGTAGTTTTTGAAAGAGGTTTTCAAATTAAGGTTTTAGGAAAAAGGTTTTTGAAAAAGGGATTTTTGATAAGGTGTGGAGAGACGTATTTTTGAAAAGATTTTTGAAAGGGTTTTGGAAAATAGTTTTGAAAGAGTTTGTGAACGGAAATTCTTTCGAACATGTTTTTTTTGAAAGGAAAAGCATTTTCAGGGAAGTTTTTGAAAAGGGAATTTATGAAAATGTTTATGAAAGTTTATAAAATGGTACTTTGAGAAAGGTTGTGAAGAGATTGTTCTGAGAAAAGATTGTGGAATGAGGTTGTTAAGAGTGAGAGGGGGAATGTATTTTGTGAAGTGAAATTCGAGTTTGTTGGTGTGACCCCAGCACTGTGCTATGTGAGATATGATGAGAGAAGGCTGTGCAAAGGTAGCGGTCGGGACTCGTTGAAGGGTTGCACGAAGGACGGGCCGACCTTAGGATTAATTAAAAAGATTAAAAGACTTTAAAAGACATGCGCGGTGAGGTATGAGAGTGCGAAGTAGTGGAGAGGAAGAAACGATAAGTATCTGCGGATACTTAGGACGAGATTGCATTAGGGGAGGACGATGACGGTGAAATGTGAAGAAGTCTAGAGTATGTTTCTAGGCAGAACGAACTCCACATGTGGCGCACTAACGTGGTGGGGACTGGCTCTAATGCCGTGGCAAGTTCTGCGGGCCCACTAGAAACATACTGTAGCCCCCTAGATTGCAAATCGAGAACAGTGAGAGGGACTGGAACGGGGTATCATGTTTGCCACTGCGAGGCAGTGTGCCATGATCATTATGAATTGATATTATTGAGGCTGGGCCTCCTGGTCAGGGACCATTTATGTGTTGTGACAGCTGTCGTGCCCGCGTGGTAAAGGTCCTGTACTCCTGTTTGCTTTCGACTAGGTTGGGTGGATGACCGAGGAGATGTAGATGAGAGCGATAATCGAGAACGAAACGAACACTTTGATGATATCCGAAAGCTTTCCCCATCATAAAAGAGTCTAAAACGATGAGATAGAATAAAAAGAAAAATATGATTATGAAAAGGGAATGAATATGAGAAGGCAAGAAGGTTCATGAGAAATAAGGATAAGTTGAAAAGGATATGAGAATAATAATAATGATAATATTGATAAAGTTAAAGATGTGCTTGAAGTGTTGTGTGTTTCCATTTTGTATTGTATGTTTGTGCGGTCCTATTATCTTGCCTATCGTAAACCCACACCGTCGACGATTCGTCGTTCGGAATGCTTACTCTCTCCTGTTCGTTGGCATATCGGTGCTGCTGGTATTTTAACGGGAAGATGGAGTATTGCATGGATATCGCCATGTGGAAAAAGTATGGGAGAGGTTGGAAACATACTCCAAACGGATGGGCGTGGACCGGTTACACGGAGATCGTGATTCCGGATCCGGAGCATCAACTGAGCGGAGCTAATCTAGAGCCACACTTAGGGCAAGTCAACGTACGAGGTTTTCAGAGCTATGAGGAGAAGGTCTGGTACGAGCAGCAGAGGAGTTCTATTGTCGTTGAGAGGGTGGCACAAAGGCCCCGCAACAATGAGGGAACCACCACACAAGCGGCATCGTCTTCAAGGGCAAGAAGAGGACGTAAGAAGGACAAGGAGCTACACCCGTTTGCTTCCAATAGGAAAGTTTAGGGATAGTGTAATTAGCTTAGGTGGCAGTGAGTCTTGTGTTAAGGATTACCAAGCCTTTAACCGTTTATGCAATCAAGCCAAGTTTTCAAAGTGAATGATGGGATACATTCATGGTAAGTAATTCATGTGAAGCTTTTGGAAAAATTGTCAAGATGAACTTGAACCAAGTTCTTCTATTGAAATAAATGTTTTACAAAAAAAAAAAATCTGGCCTCATTTTTGCAACTTTAATAAGTAAAAGTCAATTATTTTTGGTGTATGGAAATCGGGCTGTTACAGAATGGTATCAGAGCTATGGTAAACCTTAGTGGCCTTAAGCATGGGCTTACATGCTTTGCTTGTGAGACTCTATGTGTTTGTTAGGATAAGGATAGGAACATAGGATGAAGTTTCCGCAGGATATGAGATGTTGTTTGAGGTTTAGTGTCGACTGTGTTAGTAACCTGATGGTTCAGTAAGGTGACAGAAAGTAGATCCAGTAGAAAGTGAATAGGTTGAAACCTCTTAACTTTTGGGTGTCTCATTAGTGCTTGATAAATCCCAGTTTGTTGACCTAGACGTACCCTTGTCCAAGAGTAGCCGGTACCTTGAGGATATAGGATGATCTTCTTGAATCCCCTGTGTGTTAAATTGCTTCAACAAAACAGTTCTTGCTGTTAAGATTTGAACCCTTCTTCATAAACTCCTATCAAACCATAGTCTTTCCAATCCTATTTAAGAATCCCATAGAATCAGAAGTGCCACAAATACCCCAAACAATTTAGGCTTGAACGGATAAGGAAGGATACATGGCTTAAACTAAGTGAAGATATGAGATCGCAGCGGGTTTCGTTATAAGTTTAATCAAAGTTGGGGAGTCACAAGGAAGAAAGAGAGGCGCAAACTATCGGGTATTAGAGGAGAGTATGACGAAAGGTTGATATCTAGGAATACCCTCCATCATAACCAGAGGATTAGACGGTGAAAGTGATAAGTTTGATCAATGTTTAGGTTGAATCCTAGAAGAAAGTGAGGTTGTTGGAAGAAGTAAGTAAGCCCAAGGGGTAATGAAATCCCTTTAAGTTAGAGAAATGATGAATGGAAACCTTAGAGTTAGAAGGAGAATGGTGAGATAGTAAGAACTCGAGTTGTAGAGAATAGCGAATATTTAAGGGTTTAGGTGAAACCCTATAATTTTAGAGATGTTTGAATTTTGTCTGCTTGATTTTCCCCTAAGTCCGTACCTATGGTTGGACTTTCTGTGACAACAATCATCTAAGGGAGCGACACCTCCGGTTAGTCCGTCGGACTTAACCCGAGACGACATGCGAGCAGTTCTGCGAGCGCGATTCCATCGTCTGAAGGCAACAAACAAGGAACACGGCAAGGTGAATTAGATCAGTAAAGAGGGAATACGAACCCGAAGTTAGAGAGAAGTATTCTTATGAAAGTCAAGGTGATGAGAGAATTTTGTGCCCTGCTTCCCAATCCGTAACGAATTTCTCGGGGACGAGAAATCTTTAAGTTGGGGAGAATGTAACACCCCGCAAATTCCTCGTATTAATTTAAAATACTAAAAAGATCTATTTTGAGAAAGTGTTTTGAAATGAGTCTTTTCCCAAAAATTTTTCTTAATTCATGATTTCAAAAGTAACTCTAAAGGAAATGATTTTTCATGAGATGAAGTTATAAGCTTAAAATGGAGATTTGAGAAATAATTGTGTGTTAGACATTTTTATGCCTTAAAGAAAATAATGGTTTATAAACAAAAGTATTTTTATGAGAAAGAGACTTGTTTTCTAAATACATGTATGATTGTGTGAATATGATTCCATGATATGTTTGAATGATCATGTAAACTTGGTAATTGTATGTTTAGAATGAAAAATAATTAAGAAATAAAAATACAATGCATGAATATGCATGTGTGCATATGTGTGAGTAATATGTGTGTATGCATGAAAATGTATGTACGGTTTCCATATGTAGGAATATCTAGGATTTAATTAGTAAATGAATATGATAAAATATACATGAGTGTGTGTATTAATATGATATGTGTGTCGTGTATGTGCATGAATGGTTAAGATTGATATGTGTAGGAGTAAGAGTATGTGAGTGACGTGTGTGCATGAAGGTGTGAGTAGAAGCTTAGAGATTTCCTTAAGTGCCAACCGAAGTAAATAAGCCTAACCAAGTTCAAACCAAGTCCTAACTGAATAGTGGAAGTTCTAATGGAGGGCTAAAAGTCTTACCCCCTAAGTGACCCTAAGCCCTAGTGTTCCCTATGTTGTCTCCTTGAGCAAATACTAATCTCCACGCATGCAAACTTATAGAGAACCGAAATTGCCCCTCCCTCTAGAAGCTTGTGGCCGAATTGAGTCAAGGGTAAAAGGGGAAAAGTCTAATGCTTTGGTCCTTGTCTATATATGGCCGAATGAGTGAGAAGAATTGGCCATTCCATTCTTTACTCCATCTTTCTCTTCTTCATTTCCTTCACCTTCCCAAACACACCTAGTTGAGAGCAAAAACCAAAGCTCTCAACACACACACCCACACCGAGAGAGAGAGAGAGAGAGAGAAAGAGATTGGCCGTGAGGAGGAAGAAGAGAGAAGAGGAGAAACCAAGCCTAAAACCCTAGAGCCTTCCTTGAAGAACCAAGATCTTAGAAGCTAGGAGATCAACCTAGTTTTTGGTGGGTATTTCGAATAAACAAGGAGAAATTGTAATCATCTTGATTTTCTTTTGATTTGTAATTTTATTTTCTTTTCTTCCCTTGCATGTCTTATTTTATATTGGATCATGAATTTCTAAAGCTTGAAGAAGCTTGTAAACGTCTAACTACCGGTTCTCATAACTCGTTTAAGGTTTTCATGAAAGATCTTAAGGTTTTTCCACACAAATCTTAAAGATCTAAAAAGTTTTGAGAGTTTTGTAAAATTTAAAAATGTACCTCTTTGCATGTGAACTCCTCAAAGCTTAAAAGAACTTATAAACGTCTAATCAACGGATTTCCTAACTCGTTTAAAGCTTTTCATGAGAGATCCTAAAACTTTTCAAACTAAATATTCTAAATCAAAAGGTTTGATGAGATTTTGTGAAGAATGAAGGGGATTTCTTTGAATGTTTAATTTCTTGCTTAAAAACCATGAACTATGATGTGTTAAAGAGTTTGTTTGATGAATAAATTGTGATCTAAACTTGGTCGGTGATCACGTTGAGATCTTTAGTATGCATGTTGATTTAATGATGATTGTGATGCTTTGAATTCATGCATGTGTTAAAAGAACCTTGATCATGAATTTTTAAGAACAAATGAATTGATAAGAACGCTAGATATTAAATTAGGAAATTCGGCCATGACCCAAGGATGAAGCCTTGATGCTTTTTATTTGATCTAAATGGTTGCATGTAAGTCTCATGTTTAGAAAAGTTAAATTTAAGATGAGGAAATGTTTGATTTTGACTTGGTTTTGATAAAGATTTGATTTTTGGGTTTTGACCTTTAAAAGCTTTAAACCTTTGTCTTGATCTTGAAAATGCTTTGATTTTGTTTTGATTCATGAAAAATTGTACTTTTACCATATATGTGTTTTCAAACCAAAGACTTGATTTTCTTCAAAGATCATCACGGTTTTAACTTCTCCCTTACTCAAACTAATTTTATCTTTGATTCGTACCATTATATTTGATTTCATGATTTGATCTACAAATCTCGGTGCATGCATGTGGTTTTTGAATGAAAATATTTTCATTTCCTCATGGACCACACGGTTTTACAAAGAAAATAAAGGAAACAAGTTTTTGGAAAATAATCTTCACCCAAATATATGTTCTGGATGCATGCATGATAAAGATTTGAAAATAAAACCTTGATTCATGATGATGGTGCATTCGGTCTAGGTCTAGAGTTAGGGGGAGTCATGTTTTGTCTCCATAAAAAAAGGGCACATACATATTAATTTCCTTTGATTTAAGAATTTTGTGTTTTTGCATGTTGAGAAGTAAGCCAAGGACCTTGTTTTGTCAAATTAGGGTTCGGCCTATACACCTAGGATGGCCTAGGAAGTTTTCTCAATTAAGTGGCATGAAAATAATTATTATGATTTGTGAACTATGGTTGAATTAATATGTTTGAAATCGTGTGTGAACCTTTAATTTATATTCGATTTTAATTAAAGAAAAGGGGACAAACGAATTAAATGGTTTTGGAAAAGTTTTGTGTATTCTGGTAAGAATAAAAGAAAGAGTAAATAAATTTGTTGCATGAAAAAGAAAATAGAACCTAAGTGCGTGAAACAAACTAAGTTGATTTATGTGTTTTAAGTTTGTAATCTTCGAATTGTTTCCTTTGATGACATTCGGCTATATAGAGTAAATAAATTTAGGGAGTTTAATTGCATGAAATAAAATGCACATGATGATTTTTGAAAGGAATGGAGTTGTTTAAAGTAAACGAAATGAATGTGCTTGATTTAAATCCTTGGTCCAATGTGGTTGTGAATTTATGTATGCCTAAATGTTTGTGTCATGAACTATTTGTGAAGTTGCATACTTGCTTTGATGTTGATTTAATTGGTTACATGCTTGGTGAAGTGTTAATTTTGAATTAAAGAATTATTTAAAATGGTTTCTTAACTTTGAAAATAAGTTCAAATGATCTTTGAAAGTACTTAAGGTGTTATAAATATCCGATTTGTTTGAAAGAAAACGGTTATGTTTTATGTCTTGACGAGAATGAGAAGTTTTGAATTCAATGCTCCTAATTATGTGGATTATGTTTTGATGATGACAAAATAATTAACAAATCATGCCTTGAAGATAATGCAACATCAACATCAACAAGAAGTCAAGAAAAGAAGACAAGTGCCCAATCATTCTCAATCAAATATTAATTGTAAATTTCTAATTTATGTTGAGAGTGGTTGAGAGTGGGTAGAAATAGTTAGTCTCTTCTAGGAATAAATTTTTATATGTTTATTAAGTTGAGATTGACCAAAAATTAATACTTGAGAGGAAAAATAAAATTGAAAAATAATTTTTCCCATATCTGATCAAAATACTCGAGTATTTTGATAAAGACTCGAGTATATACTCGAGTATTTATAGAAAAACTCGAGTATTTGTGCCAGGTCAGCAATTATGACCGTTAGTCTTGTTCGTGCACCAATTCACTCGTGACCGACCAAAAAGACTCGAGTTTTTACCAAAAGACTCGAGTATTTTTGTCCAGTCAGCAAAAATGAACGTTGGAGAAACTCAAAAACCCAATTGAGGGCATTTTGAGTCTCATCCAACCCAAGAGAGCAATTAAGAACCTTATTGTAAAATTTCTCTTTGAATTTGTGCAAGAACAAACAAGACAACAAGATCATATTGATTCAAGCTTTCTTAATTTCTTCTTCTCAAGTGTTAATTCTCAAAAAGCTCAACTTCTCACTCATATTGTCATTTTATTCCAAGTTGAGTTTTAGGCCTCAATTCTTACATTGAGCTGTGCTTATTTGTGCTAATCCATTGTGAGATTAGTAATACACATACAAAAAGCTTGATTATTCAAAGTCTTGGATTGTTCCCAAGCAAACCCTAAGTGGCTTAGGGTGTTGGAAGTCTTGAGAGGTTCTCAAGCACAAGACTAGGAGGTTCCTAGCCCGGTGGAGTTTCTTGAAGGGAGTTCAAGGAAGCTTTGTGAAGAGTTCTTCAATCACCGGAATCAAATTGGGGTAGAAATCAAGAGTTTGGTACACTCTTGAAAGGGTTAGGTTGAGTAAGGCCATTCTCAAGCAATCCTTTGTAATTTCTAACAATTTGATTATTAGTAGAAACTCCTAAGTGATTAGGAGGACTGGATGTAGCTCATTGTTGGAGTGAACCAGGATAAAATTGCTTGAGTGTTGGTTTATTGCTTTTAATCTACTTTCTAGCTCAATAGACTTAAGTCATTTCAATCAATTAGGATTTATACAATTAGGTAGCAAGTTCAAGGAATCTTTGTGTTAAAAGTTATTTAGATTACTTGCTATTCTGTTGGATAAGTTCCTGTTTATTATTGAATTGATTTGAGTTAAATTGCTGAATTTTCGTTTCTGGTTTTTCTGCTATCTGATAGTAAAAACTCGAGTATTTCAGAAAAGACTCGAGTTGTTCATCCTGAAAAACTCGAGTATTTCACAAAAGACTCGAGTCTTTTGTTTCTGATTCCAGAAAATTCAGTCTAAGCTCCATTCTTCAATTATCAATCGAAATATTTGGTATTAGTGCTTCAAAATACTATTCACCCCCCCTCTAGTATTTGCTTAGCCCGCTTGTTGGTTTCCAACAAGTGGTATCAGAGCTCGGTCGAAAGATCGAGTGTAACAACTTTTTCGAAAAAGATCCTTTTGGAAACTAAATGGGCTCTAGCAATAACTTTGATGGAGAAGGAGCTTCAATAAACCGTCCTCCACTATTTAATGGTGAAGGATATGTTTATTGGAAAACTCGCATGAAAGTTTTTATTGAAGCAATTGATATGGATATTTGGGATGCAATTGAAAATGGTCCTTTCATTCCCAAAAAGAAAATAAATGATGAAATTGTTGAAATTCCAAGGAGTAGTTGGAATGATGATGAAAAGAGAAAAGTTTCATTTGATTTAAAAGCTAAAAACATCATCTTTTCGGCCTTATCCCATGATGAATTTTATAGAGTTTCCCAATGTAAATCGGCAAAAGAAATGTGGGATACTTTGCAAGTCACACATGAGGGAACAAGTGAGGTTAGAGATGCAAGATTGAATTCTCTAACTCACGAATATGAATTGTTCCACATGTTGCCAAATGAAACCATTAGTGACTTGCAAAGGCGATTCTCTCACATTGTTAATCATTTGATTTCCTTGGGAAAAGTATTTCGCAATGGTGAAACTACTAACAAAATTCTAAGATGTCTTGATAGGAGTTGGCAACCCAAGGTAACCGCCATCAAGGAATCTAGAGACATAAATAGCATGGACTTAGCCACTTTGTTTGGCAAACTCCAAGAGCATGAGATGGAGCTTACAAGACTTGGGATGCATGAGGAATCGGACAAAAAGAAAAAGGGCATAGCACTCAAAGCTTCAACTAAAGCTACAAAAGAAGTTGAAGAATGCTCTACAAGTGGAGATTCCGATGGTGAACCAAATCAAGAAGAATTTGGGATGTTTGTGAAAAGATTCAACAAATTTTTCAAAGGGAAGAAAGGTGGATCTTCATCCAATTTTAAGAGAACCAAAGACTCCAAACAAAGAGAAAAGAGTACCAATGATGGAGTTAAGTGTCATGAATGTGGAGGGATTGGTCACATAAGAATGGAATGTGCCACATTCTTGAAGAAGAATGACAAGAAGACCCAAGAGACCAAAGGGAAGCGTGCATACATTGTTTGGGATGCACCGGAAAAGAGCAATGAATCATCTTCAAGTAGCTCCGGTGGTGAAAATGCAAACCTTTGTCTCATGGCCAAGAACAATCATGAGTCCTCATCAAGAGCTAATCATGGCATGAGTGAAAGTGATGATGAGGTAACCTCTAGCTCTTCTTGTTCATCTTCAAACTCCATTTCATATGATGATTTGCAAGAAGCTTACAATGAAATGTTAATTCAATTTAAAAGGCTTGCTAAAATTAATAAGGAAAAAGGAAAGAAAATTTTGGAGTTTCAACATGAAATTGATGAATTGCAAAAATCTATAAATGAGTTGAAACTTCAAAATGAATCCTTGGAACTTATTAATTCTAGTCATCAAAGTGATTGTGCAAATCATGAGGAAATTATCACTTCATGTGAGAGATGTGATGATCTTGAAAAAGAAGTGAAAGAGTTGAAAAACAAACTCACAATCTCACATAGTGATAGAAACCTCAACCGGTTGTTGAACTCTCAAAGACATAATCACAACAAAACCGGTTTAGGATATGTTCATAAAAAGGACAAAAAGTACAAGGTGGTTGGAACATTTTCTAAGAAAAATTCATCAAACAGACCAACTTGTACTTATTGTGGAAAAGTTGGACATATCAACATTGAGTGCCACATTAAGAAGTTTGAAATGAAAAAGGGCACTTATATGTGGATTAAGAAGGGAGAAAGTCCCAACACTAACCCTAAGGGACCCAACATTGTTTGGGTACCCAAAGTGAACAAGTGATTTCATATTGTAGGTGTGCCTTCGAACGGGAAAACAATTGTGGTATCTTGATAGTGGATGTTCGAAGCACATGACGGGAGATAAGCGGCACTTCATTGAGCTTACTCCAAAGGAAAAGGGTTATGTCACTTATGGGGACAACAACAAAGGCAAAATCCTTGGTATTGGTAAAATCGGAAACTCTTCAAACTTGATTATTGATAATGTGCTCTATGTTCAAGGATTAGAACATAATCTCTTGAGCATAAGCCAATTATGTGATGTTGGTAATCATGTAGTTTTTACCTCTACCCATTGCCTCATTAAAAGTGACAAAGATGAATCAATCAAATTTGTTGGTAGAAGGTCAAATAATACTTACTTAGTTGATTTGAACAAAGTCACTTCTTTGGTCTCTACTTGTTTAGTGAGCAAAGAAAATGACACTTGGTTATGGCATCGTAGGACCGCTCATATTAATGTAAACCAATTGAAGAAAATACAATCTAAAGATCTAGTAGTTGGTTTACCAAAGCTAAATTTTTCTATTGAAGGTGTTTGTTCTCCTTGCAAGAAATGTAAACAAACTAAAAACACCTTTGGATCAAAAATGGTGATGTCCACATCAAGGCCATTAAAAATGCTTCATATGGACTTGTTTGGACCATCACAAGTAAAAAGCTTTGGTGGCAACTATTATGCATTGGTGATTGTTGATGACTTCTCTAGGTTTACTTGGACTTTATTTTTAACTACTAAGAGTGATACCTACAAATCTTTTAAACATCATGTCAAACTTTTGCAAAACCAAGTAAATCAAAAAGTAATTATTATTCGAACCGATCATGGTGGTGAATTCGAAAACCACAAATTTGATAGATTTTGTGCTAAAAATGGTATTGAGCATCAATTCTCCGCACCAAGGACTCCGGAACAAAACGGAGTGGTAGAGCGGAAAAATAGGGTGCTAGAGGAACTTGCTAGAACCATGTTAAATGATTCTCAAGTACCTCAATATTTTTGGGCCGATGCCGTCAATACGGCTTGTTATGTTTTAAATCGTATTTTGATAAGGCCCTCTTTGGATAAAACCCCCTATGAACTTTACAAGGGAAGAAAGCCAAATATATCTCATTTTCATGTCTTCGGATGCCAAGTTTTTGTTTTAAATAATGGAAAAGAACACCTTGGCAAGTTTGATTCCAAATCCGATGAAGGCATATTTTTAGGCTATTCTTCTCATAGTAAAGCTTATAGAATTTTCAATAAAAGAACTTTAACTATTGAGGAATCAATTCATGTGGTTTTTAATGAGTCTTCAAAAGAAGATAGTGTTTTATGTGATGCTAGTGAAGATGGCATTGTCTTTTCAAAAGAAGGAAAAGAGAGAGAGAATTCAAAAGTTGATGAAGGAGAAGTAAGGGAAGAACTTCCTCCAACTTGGAAATCGGTCAAGGCTCATCCTATAGACAAAGTCATAGGAGATATGTCAAAGGGAGTACTTACTCGTAGGTCTATTCAAAACATTTGCCACTATGTCTCATTTGTTTCTCAAATTGAACCCGATTCAATTAAAAAGGCCATTGAGGATGATCATTGGGTTCTTGCTATGCAAGAAGAATTAAACCAATTTGAAAGAAATGAAGTTTGGGATCTAGTCCCTAAACCCGATGATCATACCATAATTGGTACTAAATGGATTTATAGAAACAAACTTGATGAATCCGGGTTGATTATAAGAAACAAAGCTAGACTAGTAGCTCAAGGGTACAACCAAGAGGAAGGTATCGATTATGATGAGACCTTTGCTCCGGTTGCACGTCTTGAAGCAATCCGAATCTTACTTGCTTATGCTTCAATCATGAAATTCACTTTATATCAAATGGATGTTAAAAGTGCTTTCTTGAATGGGTTTATAAATGAAGAAGTGTATGTCAAACAACCCCCCGGTTTTGAAAATAGTAAATTTCCAAACCATGTTTATAAATTGAAAAAGGCACTCTATGGATTGAAACAAGCTCCTAGAGCTTGGTATGATCGATTGAGTTCCTTTCTATTAGAAAACAAGTTTCAAAGAGGGAAGGTTGATAATACATTATTTATTTATAAAACCAAGGATGACATTTTGTTAGTACAAATCTATGTTGATGATATCATTTTCGGTGCTACTAACGTGTCTCTTTGTAGAAAGTTTTCAAATTTGATGAAAAAGGAATTTGAAATGTTAATGATGGGAGAACTCAAGTTCTTCCTAGGCTTACAAATAAAGCAAGTCAAGGAGGGGATATTTGTGCATCAGGGGAAATATTGCAAAGAACTCCTTGAAAAATTCGGATTGGACAAGTGCAAGGAAGCCTACACTCCAATGAGCACATCATGCTACCTAGACAAGGATGAACAAGGTACACCGGTTGATGTTAGTAAGTATAGGGGTATGATAGGTAGTCTCCTATATCTCACTGCATCTAGACCGGATATTATGTTTAGTGTATGCATGTGTGCTAGATTTCAAGCTAATCCTAAAGAATCTCACCTATCCGCAGTTAAACATATATTTAAGTATCTAAAAGGAACAATTAACACTGGTTTATGGTATCCTGCTGATGCCAATCTTTGTTTAGTTGGTTACTCGGATTCCGACTTCGCCGGATGCAAGCTTGATCGCAAAAGCACCAGTGGTACTTGCCATTTCTTGGGAAGTTCATTGGTGTCATGGTTTTCTAAAAAGCAAGCTTGTGTCGCTCTTTCTACCGCCGAAGCGGAATATATCGCAGCCGGTAGTTGTTGTGCTCAACTGTTATGGATGAAACAACAATTATCGGATTTTGGTTTGAAACTTGAAAATATTCCGATTAGATGCGATAACACGAGTGCAATCAATTTGACTAAGAATCCGGTGTATCACTCAAGAACTAAACACATTGAAATAAGACATCATTTTTTAAGAGATCATGTACAAAAGGGTGATTGCACAATTGAATTTGTTAGTACCACAAATCAATTAGCCGACATTTTTACAAAACCTCTACCAAGGGACACCTTTTATCATATTAGGAGAGAACTTGGTATTTTAGATGAAGCTAATATAGGCTAATTGCATTGTGTGTCATTTTTGGAAAATCACCATATTAGTCTTACTCTAATGTGTTATTGATTCTTAGTTAAATTGTCCTTCATGATATTTGAAATTGTATATGTTAATTGTGTGTGATTCTGTACTGTATTCCAAGTTGGTAGTGAAGCATTTGTGTTTGATTTGTGTTTGGTCTTTTAAAACTGAGTTTTCACTTTCTGTTCTGTCAAAAAAAACTCGAGTTTTTCATAAAACACTCGAGTATTTTAATTCAAAATTAAATCAGTTTTAAATTGAAAAAGTTTTTAATTAGGTCTGATAAAAATACTCGAGTGTTTCTCAAAACACTCGAGTCTTTATTAAAATACTCGAGTTTTTTTTTTAAACACTCGAGTCTTTCGAAACCCCCAATTCTTTGAACTTTCGGACCAAACTCGAGTTTTTCAATTTTTACTCGAGTTTTCTGGGGAAATATGGGCTGAGTCATGAACGACTCGAGTATATTCTCAAACACTCGAGTATATTTCAACGAACAACTCGAGTATTATTGAATATACTCGAGTATTTTGTTGAGTTTATATATTCTCCAGCCCCCACAAACTCGAGTTTCACGAACCCCTTTCTCTTCTCTCTCGGTTTTCTCATATCTCTCTCCTCAAAACTTCGTTTTTACTCAAATTTTTGCCAAATCTTACTAGTTTTACATCCTCTAATCACTTTTCTACCATTATTTCAACGAATTTCAACTCTTTTCAACCTCAAATCCGTCACCCCCTTTTCAAACCCTAACTTTCCAAAACTTCAATTTTCATCAATTCCTCTATGGCTTCATCATCTGGCAAAGGAAAGAGAGTAAGGATTGCTGACTCATCTTCCGAGGAAGAAATTTCCGACTACTATCAAGAGGATGAACGCTTGGAAAGGATGGAAGGCTTTGCCACCAGAGAATTCGGAGTAATCACATGGATCAATAGTACTTTCCTTGAGAGTAAGGGTTTCCATTTTGTTACTAACCTTAGATATCAGAAACTGATTCAATTTCTGGAATTTCATGGACCTATATATCCTAGGTTAGTTAGAACATTCTATGCAAACCTTAGGCTAAAGGACAATGTCATAGAAACAATGGTTGAGGGTGTTCGATTCAAAATTAGCGCTAAGGACCTTTTTGTTGCTTTTGGGACAACACGTCACGGGGACAATTCTCTAAAGGCCGATGCGGACGGCATTTTTCAAAGTTGTTTGCGCCCCGGTCGTGTATGGACCGAAGGAGTTAAGCATTCCTCATATATGACTGTCCAATCTAGGGTGTTGCATTATATTGTTTGTCATCAATTAGTGCCTCAAACCTCACCCAATTATGCCAAACCCACAAACAATGAACTTAGGCTTCTTAGTGCCATCCTGAACAATGAGAAGCTGAACTGGAGTCGCATAATTTTGGATAGAATGCTCCTTGCTGCTAAGTCTAAACACCCAAAAACCCTGCCCTATGCCATGCATGTTTGTTATCTGTTGAGTTACTTCAAGGTGCCTATCCCACGCAATGAAGAGAAAAAGACTCTTCATGTGAATCAGCATTGCCTCAACAAAGGCACCTTGAGTCACCAGGACATGGCATTCCATGAACCCTCTGGCCAATACTTGTACCGATCTGATATTGCTGAGCTAGAGAGGGTTGCAAATGTGGCAGCTCAACAAGGGATGGATGCCCATCAGATGGAAGAGGAAGCTGCTGCATTTGCCCAGGCTGAAGAAGGGGATCCTATTGATCAGATTAACTTTGATGACTTCGCTGGATCTCAATCTGGGTTTGACAACTCGGGCTGGAGAGAGAATGTGATCACACGTCTGGACACTTTAGATGGGAGAATGGACTCCCTTGTGCATGCTATGGACGCCCAGCGTGATGATTTTGTTAGCCTAGACACTAGGATGAGTGCAGAGTCTGCCATGTTTTATTCTCATTTGGATCAGCACTCGGCCCAAATTAATGCCCGCCTGGACCAGCAGTCAGGGGAGATGCACCGCCGGTTTGATGAGATGATGGCGGCCTTCTCTCGATTTTATCCTCCTCCAGATGATCCAGCTCCTTCCATGTTTTGATGCTGCTGCTTATGGATTTTCTATTTTAGTTTTCATTATGTTTTCATCATGTTGATCTTGTTGCATTTTCTGTATTTTGAGCACTTGGTGTTTTGAGACTTTGGGTTTCTTATTGCACCTTTGCTTTGGACCTTTTATGATGTTTTTATGTTAATGAATTTGGTTTTCATTATGATGTTTGTGCAAAGCTTCAGGGGGAGCTCTTTATCGTTATTATATCTCCGTTTTTTTTTGCATAGTTGGTTATGGGGTTTTCCGATTATGCACCTCTCCTCCCTTGATCTTTTTCTAAATTGTTACATCTTTTTGGCGTATGACAAAAAGGGGGAGAGATATTACACTTGTCTTGTCTTGATATTGTTGCACCTAAAATCTCTAATTATGGTATATACTCTGATAATTGTTAAATTCTCTAATACCATAGGCTTGGTGCTAAAATTAAATTGTCATAACATCTTGCTCAAGCTGAATTTTTAGATAGGTGAAAAGTATCATATAGTGAGGGGGAGTTGCATCTCCAAGTGGATCAAGCTTAATAAATGGATCAAGTGTTAATTATTTTGTCATCACCAAAAAGGGGGAGATTGTGAATTCAATGCTCCTAATTATGTGGATTATGTTTTGATGATGACAAAATAATTAACAAATCATGCCTTGAAGATAATGCAACATCAACATCAACAAGAAGTCAAGAAAAGAAGACAAGTGCCCAATCATTCTCAATCAAATATTAATTGTAAATTTCTAATTTATGTTGAGAGTGGGTAGAAATAGTTAGTCTCTTCTAGGAATAAATTTTTATATGTTTATTAAGTTGAGATTGACCAAAAATTAATACTTGAGAGGAAAAATAAAATTGAAAAATAATTTTTCCCATATCTGATCAAAATACTCGAGTATTTTGATAAAGACTCGAGTATATACTCGAGTATTTATAGAAAAACTCGAGTATTTGTGCCAGGTCAGCAATTATGACCGTTAGTCTTGTTCGTGCACCAATTCACTCGTGACCGACCAAAAAGACTCGAGTTTTTACCAAAAGACTCGAGTATTTTTGTCCAGTCAGCAAAAATGAACGTTGGAGAAACTCAAAACCCAATTGAGGGCATTTTGAGTCTCATCCAACCCAAGAGAGCAATTAAGAACCTTATTGTAAAATTTCTCTTTGAATTTGTGCAAGAACAAACAAGACAACAAGATCATATTGATTCAAGCTTTCTTAATTTATTCTTCTCAAGTGTTACCAAAAAGCTCAACTTCTCACTCATATTGTCATTTTATTCCAAGTTGAGTTTTAGGATAAAATTGTTGGAGTGAACCAGGATAAAATTGCTTGAGTGTTGGTTTATTGCTTTTAATCTACTTTCTAGCTCAATAGACTTAAGTCATTTCAATCAATTAGGATTTATACAATTAGGTAGCAAGTTCAAGGAATCTTTGTGTTAAAAGTTATTTAGATTACTTGCTATTCTGTTGGATAAGTTCCTGTTTATTATTGAATTGATTTGAGTTAAATTGCTGAATTTTCGTTTCTGGTTTTTCTGCTATCTGATAGTAAAAACTCGAGTATTTCAGAAAAGACTCGAGTTGTTCATCCTGAAAAACTCGAGTATTTCACAAAAGACTCGAGTCTTTTGTTTCTGATTCCAGAAAATTCAGTCTAAGCTCCATTCTTCAATTATCAATCGAAATATTTGGTATTAGTGCTTCAAAATACAATTCACCCCCCCTCTAGTATTTGCTTAGCCCGCTTGTTGGTTTCCAACAGAAGTGTCTAGGTTATGAAAAAGGTTTTCATAATATAAGTTAATAATGTAAGCGTATTTTATTTAGTACGAGGAATAATCTTAAAGACGAGGGATTGGGGCAGCCGGCAGCACAAGGATCCGAGGAGACGATACGCCTTAAATAGCTGGACCTCAGGTGAGAGAGAAGTTTTCTTAAGACACCGTGGTAGTTAGGTGATTTATTAGGACGTTTCGTATCATCTCAAAGATCGGAACTAAGTGGTTCGGAGTCAGTAGTATAGTGGCAATTGTTTGATTGTGTGGCCACTTATACGAAGGTGACGAAGACCACAATGTTAAGTGTGATGAGTGTATGATTGGTAGCATGCTTTTATGTTTTTATTTTATTACGCCTGATGTTATTTATTGTTGTTAAATTAGCTGAGTAATATGCTGATAGACACGTCCTGAACGAGAAATGAAAACGAAAGGAATAAGTTGAGAAAGTAATGAAATTGAAAGATATAATGAGAAAGATTTAAAGATTGGAAATAAGGTATGTGTGGAAAAGAAAGAAAGAGTTGAGAAGTGGGGAACGAAATTGAGGATAATGATGAGAATGGGCCAGAGCTGGGGAGAATGATGTGAATGTGGAAATGAGATGTGCTGTGAGCGGAGCTGGGCTCCTTTTGTTTTGGTTTTAGTCTGGGACTAGTGTTGAGTTGAGCTTGCTCCTCCATTAGCGCTCAGCAAAGTTGTGATTTTTGGAAAAGGTTTTTGCCCAGTAGTTTTTGAAAGAGGTTTTCAAATTAAGGTTTTAGGAAAAAGGTTTTTGAAAAAGGGATTTTTGATAAGGTGTGGAGAGACGTATTTTTGAAAAGATTTTTGAAAGGGTTTTGGAAAATAGTTTTGAAAGAGTTTGTGAACGGAAATTCTTTCGAACATGTTTTTTTTGAAAGGAAAAGCATTTTCAGGGAAGTTTTTGAAAAGGGAATTTATGAAAATGTTTATGAAAGTTTATAAAATGGTACTTTGAGAAAGGTTGTGAAGAGATTGTTCTGAGAAAAGATTGTGGAATGAGGTTGTTAAGAGTGAGAGGGGGAATGTATTTTGTGAAGTGAAATTCGAGTTTGTTGGTGTGACCCCAGCACTGTGCTATGTGAGATATGATGAGAGAAGGCTGTGCAAAGGTAGCGGTCGGGACTCGTTGAAGGGTTGCACGAAGGACGGGCCGACCTTAGGATTAATTAAAAAGATTAAAAGACTTTAAAAGACATGCGCGGTGAGGTATGAGAGTGCGAAGTAGTGGTGAGGAAGAAACGATAAGTATCTGCGGATACTTAGGACGAGATTGCATTAGGGGAGGACGATGACGGTGAAACGTCAAGAAGTCTAGAGTATGTTTCTAGGCAGAACGAACTCCACATGTGGCGCACTAACGTGGTGGGGACTGGCTCTAATGCCGTGGCAAGTTCTGCGGGCCCACTAGAAACATACTGTCGCCCCCTAGATTGCAAATCGAGAACAGTGAGAGGGACTGGAACGGGGTATCATGTTTGCCACTGCGAGGCAGTGTGCCATGATCATTATGAATTGATATTATTGAGGCTGGGCCTCCTGGTCAGGGACCATTTATGTGTTGTGACAGCTGTCGTGCCCGCGTGGTAAAGGTCCTGTACTCCTGTTTGCTTTCGACTAGGTTGGGTGGATGACCGAGGAGATGTAGACGAGAGCGATAATCGAGAACGAAACGAACACTTTGATGATATCCGAAAGCTTTCCCCATCATAAAAGAGTCTAAATCGATGAGATAGAATAAAAAGAAAAATATGATTATGAAAAGGGAATGAATATGAGAAGGCAAGAAGGTTCATGAGAAATAAGGATAAGTTGAAAAGGATATGAGAATAATAATAATGATAATATTGATAAAGTTAAAGATGTGCTTGAAGTGTTGTGTGTTTGCATTTTGTATTGTATGTTTGTGCGGTCCTATTATCTTGCCTATCGTAAACCCACACCGTCGACGATTCGTCATTCGGAATGCTTACTCTCTCCTGTTCGTTGGCATATCGGTGCTGCTGGTATTTCAACGGGCAGATGGAGTATTGCATGGATATCGCCATGTGGAACAAGTATGGGAGAGGTTGGAAACATACTCCAAACGGATGGGCGTGGACCGGTTACACGGAGATCGTGATTCCGGATCCGGAGCATCAACTGAGCGGAGCTAATCTGGAGCCACACTTAGGGCAAGTCAACGTACGAGGTTTTCAGAGCTATGAGGAGAAGGTCTGGTACGAGCAGCAGAGGAGTTCTATTGTCGTTGAGAGGGTGGCACAAAGGCCCCGCAACAATGAGGGAACCACCACACAAGCGGCATCGTCTTCAAGGGCAAGAAGAGGACGTAAGAAGGACAAGGAGCTACACCCGTGTGCTTCCAATAGGAAAGTTTAGGGATAGTGTAATTAGCTTAGGTGGCAGTGAGTGTTGTGTTAAGGATTACCAAGCCTTGAACCGTTTATGTAATCAAGCCAAGTTTTCAAAGTGAATGATGGGATACATTCATGGTAAGTAATTCATGTGAAGCTTTTGGAAAAATTGTCAAGATGAACTTGAACCAAGTTCTTCTATTGAAATAAATGTTTTACAAAAAAAAAAAAATCTGGCCTCATTTTTGCAACTTTAATAAGTAAAAGTCAATTATTTTTGGTGTATGGAAATCGGGCTGTTACAGAATGGTATCAGAGCTATGGTAATCCTTAGTGGCCTTAAGCATGGGCTTACATGCTTTGCTTGTGTGACTCTATGTGTTTGTTAGGATAAGGATAGGAACATAGGATGAAGTTTCCGCAGGATATGAGATGTTGTTTGAGGTTTAGTGTCGACTGTGTTAGGAACCTGATGGTTCAGTAAGGTGACAGAAAGTAGATCCAGTAGAAAGTGAATAGGTTGAAACCTCTTAACTTTTGGGTGTCTCATTAGTGCTTGATAAATCCCAGTTTGTTGACCTAGACGTACCCTTGTCCAAGAGTAGCCGGTACCTTGAGGATATAGGATGATCTTCTTGAATCCACTGTGTGTTAAATTGCTTCAACAAAACAGTTCTTGCTGTTAAGATTTGAACCCTTCTTCATAAACTCCTATCAAACCATAGTCTTTCCAATCCTATTTAAGAATTCCATAGAATCAGAAGTGCCACAAATACCCCAAATAATTTAGGCTTGAACGGATAAGGAAGGATACATGGCTTAAACTAAGTGAAGATATGAGATCGCAGCGGGTTTCGTTATAAGTTTAATCAAAGTTGGGGAGTCACAAGGAAGAAAGAGAGGCGCAAACTATCGGGTATTAGAGGAGAGTATGACGAAAGGTTGATATCTAGGAATACCCTCCATCATAACCAGAGGATTAGACGGTGAAAGTGATAAGTTTGATCAATGTTTAGGTTGAATCCTAGAAGAAAGTGAGGTTGTTGGAAGAAGTAAGTAAGCCCAAGGGGTAATGAAATCCCTTTAAGTTAGAGAAATGATGAATGGAAACCTTAGAGTTAGAAGGAGAATGGTGAGATAGTAAGAACTCGAGTTGTAGAGAATAGCGAATATTAAGGGTTTAGGTGAAACCCTATAATTTTAGAGATGTTTGAATTTTGTCTGCTTGATTTTCCCCTAAGTCCGTACCTATGGTTGGACTTTCCGTGACAACAATCATCTAAGGGAGCGACACCTCCGGTTAGTCCGTCGGACTTAACCCGAGACGACATGCGAGCAGTTCTACGAGCGCGATTCCATCGTCTGAAGGCAACAAACAAGGAACACGGCAAGGTGAATTAGATCAGTAAAGAGGGAATACGAACCCGAAGTTAGAGAGAAGTATTCTTATGAAAGTCAAGGTGATGAGAGAATTTTGTGCCCTGCTTCCCAATCCGTAACGAATTTCTCGGGGACGAGAAATCTTTAAGTTGGGGAGAATGTAACACCCCGCAAATTCCTCGTATTAATTTAAAATACTAAAAAGATCTATTTTTAGAAAGTGTTTTGAAATGAGTCTTTTCCTAAACAATTTTCTTAATTCATGATTTCAAAAGTAACTCTAAAGGAAATGATTTTTCATGAGATGAAGTTATAAGCTTAAAATGGAGATTTGAGAAATAATTGTGTGTTAGACATTTTTATGCCTTAAAGAAAATAATGGTTTATAAACAAAAGTATTTTTATGAGAAAGAGACTTGTTTTCTAAATACATGTGTAGGTCGATATGTGTTTGATGTATGATTGTGTGAATATGATTCCATGATATGTTTGAATGATCATGTAAACTTGGTAATTGTATGTTTAGAATGAAAAATAATTAAGAAATAAAAATACAATGCATGAATATGCATGTGTGCATACGTGTGAGTAATATGTGTGTATGCATGAAAATGTATGTACGGTTTCCATATGTAGGAATATCTAGGATTTAATTAGTAAATGAATATGATAAAATATACATGAGTGTGTGTATTAATATGATATGTGTGTCGTGTATGTGCATGAATGGGTAAGATTGATATGTGTAGGTGTAAGAGTATGTGAGTGACGTGTGTGCATGAAGGTGTGAGTAGAAGCTTAGAGATTTCCTTAAGTGCCAACCGAAGTAAATAAGCCTAACCAAGTTCAAACCAAGTCCTAACTGAATAGTGGAAGTTCTAATGGAGGGCTAAAAGTCTTACCCCCTAAGTGACCCTAAGCCCTAGTGTTCCCTATGTTGTCTCCTTGAGCAAATACTAATCTCCACCCATGAAAACTTATAGAGAACCGAAATTGCCCCTCCCTCTAGAAGCTTGTGGCCGAATTGAGTCAAGGGTAAAAGGGGGAAAGTCTAATGCTTTGATCCTTGTCTATATATGGCCGAATGAGTGAGAAGAATTGGCCATTCCATTCTTTACTCCATCTTTCTCTTCTTCATTTCCTTCACCTTCCCAAACACACCTAGTTGAGAGCAAAAACCAAAGCTCTCAACACACACACCCACAACGAGAGAGAGAGAGAGAGAGAGATTGGCCGTGAGGAGGAAGAAGAGAGAAGAGGAGAAACCAAGCCTAAAACCCTAGAGCCTTCCTTGAAGAACCAAGATCTTAGAAGCTAGGAGATCAACCTAGTTTTTGGTGGGTATTTCGAATAAACAAGGAGAAGTTGTAATCATCTTGATTTTCTTTTGATTTGTAATTTTCTTTTCTTTTCTTCCCTTGCATATCTTATTTTATATTGGATCATGAATTTCTAAAGCTTGAAGAAGCTTGTAAACGTCTAACTACCGGTTCTCATAACTCGTTTAAGGTTTTCATGAAAGATCTTAAGGTTTTTCCACACAAATCTTAAAGATCTAAAAAGTTTTGAGATTTTTGTAAAATTTAAAAATGTACCTCTTTGCATGTGAACTCCTCAAAGCTTAAAAGAACTTATAAACGTCTAATCAACGGATTTCCTAACTCGTTTAAAGCTTTTCATGAGAGATCCTAAAACTTTTCAAACTAAATATTCTAAATCAAAAGGTTTGATGAGATTTTGTGAAGAATGAAGGGGATTTCTTTGAATGTTTAATTTCTTGCTTAAAAACCATGAACTATGATGTGTTAAAGAGTTTGTTTGATGAATAAATTGTGATCTAAACTTGGTCGGTGATCACGTTGAGATCTTTAGTATGCATGTTGATTTAATGATGATTGTGATGCTTTGAATTCATGCATGTGTTAAAAGAACCTTGATCATGAATTTTTAAGAACAAATGAATTGATAAGAACGCTAGATATTAAATTAGGAAATTCGGCCATGACCCAAGGATGAAGCCTTGATGCTTTTTATTTGATCTAAATGGTTGCATGTAAGTCTCATGTTTAGAAAAGTTAAATTTAAGATGAGGAAATGTTTGATTTTGACTTGGTTTTGATAAAGCTTTGATTTTTGGGTTTTGACCTTTAAAAGCTTTAAACCTTTGTCTTGATCTTGAAAATGCTTTGATTTTGTTTTGATTCATGAAAAATTGTACTTTTACCATATATGTGTTTTCAAACCAAAGACTTGATTTTCTTCAAAGATCATCACGGTTTTAACTTCTCCCTTACTCAAACTAATTTTATCTTTGATTCGTACCATTATATTTGATTTCATGATTTGATCTACAAATCTCGGTGCATGCATGTGGTTTTTGAATGAAAATATTTGCATTTCCTCATGGACCACACGGTTTTACAAAGAAAATAAAGGAAACAAGTTTTTGGTAAATAATCTTCACCCAAATATATGTTCTGGATGCATGCATGATAAAGATTTGAAAATAAAACCTTGATTCATGATGATGGTGCATTCGGTCTAGGTCTAGAGTTAGGGGGAGTCATGTTTTGTCTCCATAAAAAAAGGGCACATACATATTAATTTCCTTTGATTTAAGAATTTTGTGTTTTTGCATGTTGAGAAGTAAGCCAAGGACCTTGTTTTGTCAAATTAGGGTTCGGCCTATACACCTAGGATGGCCTAGGATGTTTTCTCAATGAAGTGGCATGAAAATAATGATTATGATTTGTGAACTATGGTTGAATTAATATGTTTGAAATCGTGTGTGAACCTTTAATTTATATTCGGTTTTAATTAAAGAAAAGGGGACAAACGAATTAAATGGTTTTGGAAAAGTTTTGTGTATTCTGGTAAGAATAAAAGAAAGAGTAAATAAATTTGTTGCATGAAAAAGAAAATAGAACCTAAGTGCGTGAAACAAACTAAGTTGATTTATGTGTTTTAAATTTGTAATCTTCGAATTGTTTCCTTTGATGACATTCGGCTATATAGAGTAAATAAATTTAGGGAGTTTAATTGCATGAAATAAAATGCACATGATGATTTTTGAAAGGAATGGAGTTGTTTAAAGTAAACGAAATGATTGTGCTTGATTTAAATCCTTGGTCCAATGTGGTTGTGAATTTATGTATGCCTAAGTGTTTGTGTCATGAACTATTTGTGAAGTTGCATACTTGCTTTGATGTTGATTTAATTGGTTACATGCTTGGTGAAGTGTTAATTTTGAATTAAAGAATTATTTAAAATGGTTTCTTAACTTTGAAAATAAGTTCAAATGATCTTTGAAAGTACTTAAGGTGTTATAAATATCCGATTTGTTTGAAAGAAAATGGTTATGTTTTATGTCTTGACGAGAATGAGAAGTGTCTAGGTTATGAAAAAGGTTTTCATAATATAAGTTAATAACGTAAGCGTATTTTATTTAGTACGAGGAATAATCTTAAAGACGAGGGATTGGGGCAGCCGGCAGCACAAGGATCCGAGGAGACGGTACGCCTTAAATAGCTGGACCCCAGGTGAGAGAGAAGTTTTCCTAAGACACCGTGGTAGTTAGGTGATTTATTAGGACGTTTCTTATCATCTCAAAGATCGGAACTAAGTGGTTCGGAGTCAGTAGTATAGTGGCAATTGTTTGATTGTGTGGCCACTTATATGAAGGTGACGAAGACCACAATGTTAAGTGTGATGAGTGTGTGATTGGTAGCATGCTTTTATGTTTTTATTTTATTACGCCTGATGTTATTTATTGTTGTTAAATTAGCTGAGTAATATGCTGATAGACACGTCCTGAACGAGAAATGAAAACGAAAGGAATAAGTTGAGAAAGTAATGAAATTGAAAGATATAATGAGAAAGATTTAAAGATTGGAAATAAGGTATGTGTGGAAAAGAAAGAAAGAGTTGAGAAGTGGGGAACGAAATTGAGGATAATGATGAGAATGGGCCAGAGCTGGGGAGAATGATGTGAATGTGGAAATGAGATGTGCTGTGAGCGGAGCTGGGCTCCTTTTGTTTTGGTTTTAGTCTGGGACTAGTGTTGAGTTGAGCTTGCTCCTCCATTAGCGCTCAGCAAAGTTGTGATTTTTGGAAAAGGTTTTTGCCCAGTAGTTTTTGAAAGAGGTTTTCAAATTAAGGTTTTAGGAAAAAGGTTTTTGAAAAAGGGATTTTTGATAAGGTGTGGAGAGACGTATTTTTGAAAAGATTTTTGAAAGGGTTTTGGAAAATAGTTTTGAAAGAGTTTGTGAAAGGAAATTCTTTCGAACATGTTTTTTTTAAAGGAAAAGCATTTTCTGGGAAGTTTTTGAAAAGGGAATTTATGAAAATGTTTATGAAAGTTTATAAAATGGTACTTTGGGAAAGGTTGTGAAGAGATTGTTCTGAGAAAAGATTGTGGAATGAGGTTGTTAAGAGTGAGAGGGGGAATGTATTTTGTGAAGTGAAATTCGAGTTTGTTGGTGTGACCCCAGCACTGTGCTATGTGAGATATGATGAGAGAAGGCTGTGCAAAGGTAGCGGTCGGGACTCGTTGAAGGGTTGCACGAAGGACGGGCCGACCTTAGGATTAATTAAAAAGATTAAAAGACTTTAAAAGACATGCGCGGTGAGGTATGAGAGTGCGAAGTAGTGGAGAGGAAGAAACGATAAGTATCTGCGGATACTTAGGACGAGATTGCATTAGGGGAGGACGATGACGGTGAAACGTCAAGAAGTCTAGAGTATGTTTCTAGGCAGAACGAACTCCACATGTGGCGCACTAACGTGGTGGGGACTGGCTCTAATGCCGTGGCAAGTTCTGCGGGCCCACTAGAAACATACTGTCGCCCCCTAGATTGCAAATCGAGAACAGTGAGAGGGACTGGAACGGGGTATCATGTTTGCCACTGCGAGGCAGTGTGCCATGATCATTATGAATTGATATTATTGAGGCTGGGCCTCCTGGTCAGGGACCATTTATGTGTTGTGACAGCTGTCGTGCCCGCGTGGTAAAGGTCCTGTACTCCTGTTTGCTTTCGACTAGGTTGGGTGGATGACCGAGGAGATGTAGACGAGAGCGATAATCGAGAACGAAACGAACACTTTGATGATATCCGAAAGCTTTCCCCATCATAAAAGAGTCTAAATCGATGAGATAAAATAAAAAGAAAAATATGATTATGAAAAGGGAATGAATATGAGAAGGCAAGAAGGTTCATGAGAAATAAGGATAAGTTGAAAAGGATATGAGAATAATAATAATGATAATATTGATAAAGTTAAAGATGTGCTTGAAGTGTTGTGTGTTTGCATTTTGTATTGTATGTTTGTGCGGTCCTATTATCTTGCCTATCGTAAACCCACACCGTCGACGATTCGTCGTTCGGAATGCTTACTCTCTCCTGTTCGTTGGCATATCGGTGCTGCTGGTATTTCAACGGGCAGATGGAGTATTGCATGGATATCGCCATGTGGAACAAGTATGGGAGAGGTTGGAAACATACTCCAAACGGATGGGCGTGGACCGGTTACACGGAGATCGTGATTCCGGATCCGGAGCATCAACTGAGCGGAGCTAATCTGGAGCCACACTTAGGGCAAGTCAACGTACGAGGTTTTCAGAGCTATGAGGAGAAGGTCTGGTACGAGCAGCAGAGGAGTTCTATTGTCGTTGAGAGGGTGGCACAAAGGCCCCGCAACAATGAGGGAACCACCACACAAGCGGCATCGTCTTCAAGGGCAAGAAGAGGACGTAAGAAGGACAAGGAGCTACACCCGTGTGATTCCAATAGGAAAGTTTAGGGATAGTGTAATTAGCTTAGGTGGCAGTGAGTGTTGTGTTAAGGATTACCAAGCCTTGAACCGTTTATGTAATCAAGCCAAGTTTTCAAAGTGAATGATGGGATACATTCATGGTAAGTAATTCATGTGAAGCTTTTGGAAAAATTGTCAAGATGAACTTGAACCAAGTTCTTCTATTGAAATAAATGTTTTACAAAAAAAAAAAAATCTGGCCTCATTTTTGCAACTTTAATAAGTAAAAGTCAATTATTTTTGGTGTATGGAAATCGGGCTGTTACAGAATGGTATCAGAGCTATGGTAATCCTTAGTGGCCTTAAGCATGGGCTTACATGCTTTGCTTGTGTGACTCTATGTGTTTGTTAGGATAAGGATAGGAACATAGGATGAAGTTTCCGCAGGATATGAGATGTTGTTTGAGGTTTAGTGCCGTCTGTGTTAGGAACCTGATGGTTCAGTAAGGTGACAGAAAGTAGATCCAGTAGAAAGTGAATAGGTTGAAACCTCTTAACTTTTGGGTGTCTCATTACTTCTTGATAAATCCCAGTTTGTTGACCTAGACGTACCCTTGTCCAAGAGTAGCCGGTACCTTGAGGATATAGGATGATCTTCTTGAATCCCCTGTGTGTTAAATTGCTTCAACAAAACAGTTCTTGCTGTTAAGATTTGAACCCTTCTTCATAAACTCCTATCAAACCATAGTCTTTCCAATCCTATTTAAGAATTCCATAGAATCAGAAGTGCCACAAATACCCCAAATAATTTAGGCTTGAACGGATAAGGAAGGATACATGGCTTAAACTAAGTGAAGATATGAGATCGCAGCGGGTTTCGTTATAAGTTTAATCAAAGTTGGGGAGTCACAAGGAAGAAAGAGAGGCGCAAACTATCGGGTATTAGAGGAGAGTATGACGAAAGGTTGATATCTAGGAATACCCTCCATCATAACCAGAGGATTAGACGGTGAAAGTGATAAGTTTGATCAATGTTTAGGTTGAATCCTAGAAGAAAGTGAGGTTGTTGGAAGAAGTAAGTAAGCCCAAGGGGTAATGAAATCCCTTTAAGTTAGAGAAATGATGAATGGAAACCTTAGAGTTAGAAGGAGAATGGTGAGATAGTAAGAACTCGAGTTGTAGAGAATAGCGAATATTTAAGGGTTTAGGTGAAACCCTATAATTTTAGAGATGTTTGAATTTTGTCTGCTTGATTTTCCCCTAAGTCCGTACCTATGGTTGGACTTTCTGTGACAACAATCATCTAAGGGAGAGACACCTCCGGTTAGTCCGTCGGACTTAACCCGAGACGACATGCGAGCAGTTCTGCGAGCGCGATTCCATCGTCTGAAGGCAACAAACAAGGAACACGGCAAGGCGAATTAGATCAGTAAAGAGGGAATACGTACCCGAAGTTAGAGAGAAGTATTCTTATGAAAGTCAAGGTGATGAGAGAATTTTGTGCCCTGCTTCCGAATCCGTAACGAATTTCTCGGGGACGAGAAATCTTTAAGTTGGGGAGAATGTAACACCCCGCAAATTCCTCGTATTAATTTAAAATACTAAAAAGATCTATTTTGAGAAAGTGTTTTGAAATGAGTCTTTTCCTAAACAATTTTCTTAATTCATGATTTCAAAAGTAACTCTAAAGGAAATGATTTTTCATGAGATGAAGTTATAAGCTTAAAATGGAGATTTGAGAAATAATTGTGTGTTAGACATTTTTATGCCTTAAAGAAAATAATGGTTTATAAACAAAAGTATTTTTATGAGAAAGAGACTTGTTTTCTAAATACATGTGTAGGTCGATATGTGTTTGATGTATGATTGTGTGAATATGATTCCATGATATGTTTGAATGATCATGTAAACTTGGTAATTGTATGTTTAGAATGAAAAATAATTAAGAAATAAAAATACAATGCATGAATATGCATGTGTGCATACGTGTGAGTAATATGTGTGTATGCATGAAAATGTATGTACGGTTTCCATATGTAGGAATATCTAGGATTTAATTAGTAAATGAATATGATAAAATATACATGAGTGTGTGTATTAATATGATATGTGTGTCGTGTATGTGCATGAATGGGTAAGATTGATATGTGTAGGTGTAAGAGTATGTGAGTGACGTGTGTGCATGAAGGTGTGAGTAGAAGCTTAGAGATTTCCTTAAGTGCCAACCGAAGTAAATAAGCCTAACCAAGTTCAAACCAAGTCCTAACTGAATAGTGGAAGTTCTAATGGAGGGCTAAAAGTCTTACCCCCTAAGTGACCCTAAGCCCTAGTGTTCCCTATGTTGTCTCCTTGAGCAAATACTAATCTCCACCCATGCAAACTTATAGAGAACCGAAATTGCCCCTCCCTCTAGAAGCTTGTGGCCGAATTGAGTCAAGGGTAAAAGGGGGAAAGTCTAATGCTTTGGTCCTTGTCTATATATGGCCGAATGAGTGAGAAGAATTGGCCATTCCATTCTTTACTCCATCTTTCTCTTCTTCATTTCCTTCACCTTCCCAAACACACCTAGTTGAGAGCAAAAACCAAAGCTCTCAACACACACACCCACACCGAGAGAGAGAGAGAGAGAGAGAGAGAGATTGGTCGTGAGGAGGAAGAAGAGAGAAGAGGAGAAACCAAGCCTAAAACCCTAGAGCCTTCCTTTAAGAACCAAGATCTTAGAAGCTAGGAGATCAACCTAGTTTTTGGTGGGTATTTCGAATAAACAAGGAGAAGTTGTAATCATCTTGATTTTCTTTTGATTTGTAATTTTCTTTTCTTTTCTTCCCTTGCATATCTTATTTTATATTGGATCATGAATTTCTAAAGCTTGAAGAAGCTTGTAAACGTCTAACTACCGGTTCTCATAACTCGTTTAAGGTTTTCATGAAAGATCTTAAGGTTTTTCCACACAAATCTTAAAGATCTAAAAAGTTTTGAGATTTTTGTAAAATTTAAAAATGTACCTCTTTGCATGTGAACTCCTCAAAGCTTAAAAGAACTTATAAACGTCTAATCAACGGATTTCCTAACTCATTTAAAGCTTTTCATGAGAGATCCTAAAACTTTTCAAACTAAATATTCTAAATCAAAAGGTTTGATGAGATTTTGTGAAGAATGAAGGGGATTTCTTTGAATGTTTAATTTCTTGCTTAAAAACCATGAACTATGATGTGTTAAAGAGTTTGTTTGATGAATAAATTGTGATCTAAACTTGGTCGGTGATCACGTTGAGATCTTTAGTATGCATGTTGATTTAATGATGATTGTGATGCTTTGAATTCATGCATGTGTTAAAAGAACCTTGATCATGAATTTTTAAGAACAAATGAATTGATAAGAACGCTAGATATTAAATTAGGAAATTCGGCCATGACCCAAGGATGAAGCCTTGATGCTTTTTATTTGAACTAAATGGTTGCATGTAAGTCTCATGTTTAGAAAAGTTAAATTTAAGATGAGGAAATGTTTGATTTTGACTTGGTTTTGATAAAACTTTGATTTTTGGGTTTTGACCTTTAAAAGCTTTAAACCTTTGTCTTGATCTTGAAAATGCTTTGATTTTGTTTTGATTCATGAAAAATTGTACTTTTACCATATATGTGTTTTCAAACCAAAGACTTGATTTTCTTCAAAGATCATCACGGTTTTAACTTCTCCCTTACTCAAACTAATTTTATCTTTGATTCGTACCATTATATTTGATTTCATGATTTGATCTACAAATCTCGGTGCATGCATGTGGTTTTTGAATGAAAATATTTGCATTTCCTCATGGACCACACGGTTTTACAAAGAAAATAAAGGAAACAAGTTTTTGGAAAATAATCTTCACCCAAATATATGTTCTGGATGCATGCATGATAAAGATTTGAAAATAAAACCTTGATTCATGATGATGGTGCATTCGGTCTAGGTCTAGAGTTAGGGGGAGTCATGTTTTGTCTCCATAAAAAAAGGGCACATACATATTAATTTCCTTTGATTTAAGAATTTTGTGTTTTTGCATGTTGAGAAGTAAGCCAAGGACCTTGTTTTGTCAAATTAGGGTTCGGCCTATACACCTAGGATGGCCTAGGATGTTTTCTCAATGAAGTGGCATGAAAATAATGATTATGATTTGTGAACTATGGTTGAATTAATATGTTTGAAATCGTGTGTGAACCTTTAATTTATATTCGGTTTTAATTAAAGAAAAGGGGACAAACGAATTAAATGGTTTTGGAAAAGTTTTGTGTATTCTGGTAAGAATAAAAGAAAGAGTAAATAAATTTGTTGCATGAAAAAGAAAATAGAACCTAAGTGCGCGAAACAAACTAAGTTGATTTATGTGTTTTAAATTTGTAATCTTCGAATTGTTTCCTTTGATGACATTCGGCTATATAGAGTAAATAAATTTAGGGAGTTTAATTGCATGAAATAAAATGCACATGATGATTTTTGAAAGGAATGGAGTTGTTTAAAGTAAACGAAATGATTGTGCTTGATTTTAATCCTTGGTCCAATGTGGTTGTGAATTTATGTATGCCTAAGTGTTTGTGTCATGAACTATTTGTGAAGTTGCATACTTGCTTTGATGTTGATTTAATTGGTTACATGCTTGGTGAAGTGTTAATTTTGAATTAAAGAATTATTTAAAATGGTTTCTTAACTTTGAAAATAAGTTCAAATGATCTTTGAAAGTACTTAAGGTGTTATAAATATCCGATTTGTTTGAAAGAAAATGGTTATGTTTTATGTCTTGACGAGAATGAGAAGTGTCTAGGTGATCGAGGCCGTACCCGATACAAATAAAAACAGTTTAAGTATAGTACTAGGAAGTGACTCCTAGGTCGTCTCCCAAGGAATATCTTATCAAGCAAAAGGTCGAACACATAGTATGCATAGAAAACAGGGGGTTTTTTTTTTATATTGAATATTGAATAATTGAAATCAAAACAGAATTAAATTAAAACGAAGAAACAGATAAGGAAAAGCGGATAAACCCCTTTGGCTCGCGTTCACAACTCTATCATCGGTCACAAAAGATCAATTTCTTTCCTCTTCACTGTCCAACTCGTGAGAACTAAATACTAAGCGAAAATTCAATTCTCACCCCAAAACCCAAACCTCTAATTAAGCATTAAAAGCCAAAGCATGAAGTTTTTACGAGTTTGCATAAATTAAGCATTCATACACATGGATTATCTCTATATAATGGAACTAAGCGAACCATAACATATCAATAAGCATGAAAACAGTGAATAAAAACGAAATAGCATTAAGAACAAAACCTCAAGAGTATGTGATACATTACCAAAGGGATTTAACCTAAGAGTTTAGCCTTCCATGAAGAAAAATACCAAAAACGTGTAGAAAGGGAAGAGAGAGAAACCCTAGCAGCCACCACAAGCTTGGAGAGCAAAACTAAGCCTTTTCTATGAGAGAGAATGTAAAAAACGTGAATGGAAGGTCTCTCCTAAGGGTTTACACGAATTTGGCTTTTTAAATCACAAAACGGGCCTAAATCATGGGCCCAAATCCTAAGGAAAGCTTATCTCTAAATTAAATCTAAAAAATATCTTATAGATAAAATCTAAATCTTAAAAGATATAACTAAATCTCAACTAATCCTAAAGATAGATTACAATCTTCACTTCATCATATATCTTCTCTTCCAAAATTAAATCTTCATTCCCAAAATGTCCAAAAAGCCCTTGTGCCAAATATGACCTGAAAATAGAAATAGAATTAATTAGGCTAAATAATCCCAAATTAAACAATATTCAGAATAATAGTCCAATAAACTCTAAATCACTAAATCAAGCTAAACAATGTCAAATAGGCAACAAGTATCAATAATAGGAGTAAAATAATGCAAGGAAAAATGGGAAATAAAATGCTCATCAAATACCCCCACACTTATCCTTTTGCACTCCTGGGCAAAACTAAGAATTAGGACTGAGAAGATCAATATGCACCAAAGTGAATCATGTAACAAGATTACTAAAACTAATGAATGCAAACCTAAGAGATTACATACTTCACAATGAATTCTAGGAAATGCAAAGAAATGGGCAAAATCGAGCACACGAAGAAAATAAGGACCAAAGAATCAAGGCATTCATGAACATCATCCAATTATTTCAAATATGCAAAGAAAACCAATGACATCAAGAGGGTAGTCACAAAGATGATAGAAACTCACAAGGATCACTCAATAGTGTTTACACTCAAGTGTTTAAGGTTAATCAGTGTTTACACTCAAGGCACATCATGAAAAACAAACACAACCATAGGCTTGACAAGCCTCTAACATCAACAATCAATACACATGCACATTAAGATCAAAAGGTCTTTTCAGGGTTGTAATGGGGCCAAGGACAAGGTAGGATAAAAATATGGGAAATGTAGCTAAAACCCAGGGAATAGAGGAGCAATGGGGAACAAGTAAAAAAAATAAGCACAATCCACCCCAGAATGAAATGGTAAACATAACAACAACCTCTAATTCCAATCCTCCATGCCTCAATCAACCTTTTATTCCATTTTTTTTCTTCTTCTTCTTTCTTTCTTTTTTTTTTCATCATTCATTTTTTCAATTTTTTTTTCAATTGCATTACATTACAGAACTTCATGAACGAAAGAAAAGAAGAAACATTAAAAATGACATAATGAGATAAAGCCATAATTACATCACCGACCATAGAGGCAAAACCCAGAACTCACAAGAGATGAAGAACAAAGCACCCTCGCTTACTTAATACCCATTCCCAAAACAATTCCAAAGCTCCAACATTCCCTAAGGTTAGGACAATCATGGTTTTTCAGTCATAGGCTTGTAATGAGCTAAAGAGCAAAGAAAAGGGATATAAAGGCTCAAAGGGGCTATCAAAGGATAAATTCATTCAAGGTAGGCTCATATGGCTAGTGGCTTATTCAAGAAAAAACAATGCCTAAATCATTTCAAAATGTGCATGGGAAGTATCAACAAGAGTCAAGTCAAGTTCTAGAGTGCAAGTAATCCAGAGTGCAATCACACATGAAAGAAAAATTAGGTGGCATATATAGCAATCCACCCACAATTAAGGCTCAAATCCTCACAAAAGGGACAATTCTATCACAGTGTTACCACCTCTTAATTATCAAAAGCAACTTTACACACAGAAATGCATGAATTCAGACACAAGATACCAAGACTCTACTAAAATGAAGCAAAAACATGCAAGAAAATGCCCAAAACTTAGCAAAACCTAAAAAATCAAAGCAAAAATATGCAACCTAAACTACTCTCCCCCCCACACTTAAATCACACATTGTCCTCAATGTAAAACAAATAGCAGAATCAGACAGATATAGACAAGTGGAATAAAAGTAGTAAAGAAGGAGAAAAGAAGACTCCCTAAATCATGGTGGGTCAAAAATGGGGTCGACCAATGAGGCTTCCTCCACAGGTGCATCATCCAAAGAAGGGGTAGTGAGGAAAGGCTTGAGTCGGTGGCCATTGACTTTGAAGCTCTTGTCTGTGGACTCACTCTTGATCTCCACAGTGCCATAAGGAAACACCTGGGTGACTACAAACGGTCCAATCCATTTAGAGCGGAGCTTTCCACTCATTAGTCCAAGCCTAGAGTTGTAGAGCAACAGTTTTTGACCAACCAAGAACTCCTTTCTGCAAATTGAGCTATCATGGAGCTTCTTGGTCTTCTCTTTGTAGAACTTGGAGTTCTCATAGGCCTCCAAACGGATCTCATCTAGCTCACTCAACTGCAGCTTCCTCTCCTCACCCGCTTGATGAAGAGCTAAGTTACATTGCTTCACAGCCCAATATGCACGGTGCTCTATCTCCACAGGCAGGTGGCATGCCTTACCAAAAACAACCCGATAAGGTGACATCCCTATGGGTGCCTTGTAAGCAGTCCGATGGGCCCATAAAGCATCCTCCAATCGTGTGCTCCAATCCTTTCTATTAGGCTTCACCATCTTCTCCAAAATCCGCTTGATCTCTCTGTTTGAAATCTCAGCTTGCCCATTGGTTTGGGGGTGATATGGTGTAGAAACTTTGTCCACAACCCCATACTTCTTGAGCAAAGCTTGCATGGATCTATTGCAGAAGTGTGTGCCTTGATCACTGACTATGGCTCTAGGTATGCCAAACCTGCAAAGGATATTAGACCTGACAAAATCTACAACAACCTGAGCATCATTAGTCCTGGTGGCCTTAGCTTCCACCCATTTGGATACATAATCCACAGCAAGTAAGATATAATAAAAACCAAAAGAAACAGGAAAGGGACCCATGAAATCTATACCCCAGACATCAAACACCTCACAGAACAACATAGGTTGTTGCGGCATCTGTTGCCTCCAAGATAGGGCGCCTCCTGCTCTTTGACATTGCTCAGATGAGCTGCAGATTTTGCTTGCATCCTTGAAGATGGTAGGCCAATAAAATCCAGAATCCAGCACCTTTCGTGCTATCCTTTGAGTGCCAAGGTGGCCTCCCACTGGTGAAGCATGGCAAAATTGGAGAACCGATTGGATCTCCTGGTCTGGAATGCACCTGCGAATGACCTGATCACTGCAAAAACGCCACAAATAGGGGTCATCCCATACATAATACTTGGCATCGCTCTTCAATTTGTCTCTTTCAGCTTTGGATGCCAAGGGTGGAAAAATAGATGCAACTATATAATTTACAATATCAGCAAACCAAGGAATAAGGGGAGGGGGATGTGAAACATGCAAAACTAAAAGCTGCTCATCCGGGAAGTCATCCCGGATAGGAAATGCATCCTCCTCTCTCTCTATTCTACTCAAGTGGTCTGCGACAAGGTTATGTGAACCACTCCGATCCTGAATCTCAAGATCAAACTCCTGGAGGAGCAACATCCATCTAATCAACCTAGGTTTGGAATCTGTCTTTTTCAAAAGATACTTCAGAGCAGCATGATCAGTATACACCACAACCTTAGAACCTAATAGATATGATCTAAACTTATCAAGTGCAAAGACAATGGCTAACAGCTCTTTTTCAGTTGTGGTGTAATTAACTTGTGCTGAATCTAAAGTCCTAGATGCATAATAAATCACATGAGACATCTTACCAACCCTTTGGGAGAGAACTGCTCCCAAAGCATAATTCGAAGCATCAGTCATGAGCTCAAATGGGAGGGTCCAATCAGGTGGTTGGATGATGGGAGTGGTGGTGAGTGCTCTCTTTAACTCATCAAATGCTTTCTTGCATTGGTCTCCAAACTCAAATGCGGTATCCTTTTGAAGCAAGTTGGATAGTGGAAGGGCTATCTTGCTAAAGTTCTGAATAAACCTGCGATAGAAACCTGCATGGCCAAGAAAAGAACGCACCTCTCGCACGCAAGAGGGGTAAGGCAAATGTGATATTACATGCAGCTTAGCAGGGTCAACCTCTATGCCCTTATGCGAAATAATGTGCCCTAAGACTATGCCTTGTTCTACCATAAAATGACATTTTTCAAAATTCAAGACAAGGTTAGTCTCAATGCACCTATTAAGCACCTTAGACAAACTATCAAGACATGCATCAAAAGAGGAACCATATACACTAAAATCATCCATGAAGACCTCTATGCAATGCTCAAGTAAGTCATTAAAAATACTCATCATACATCTTTGAAAAGTGCCAGGAGCATTGCATAGGCCAAAAGGCATCTTCCTATAAGCAAATGTACCAAAAGGACAGGTAAATGTAGTCTTATGTTGGTCCTCTGGTGCAATACAGATTTGGAAATAACCAGAGAAACCATCTAAGAAGCAATAGTGAGATTTACCTGCCAGGCGCTCCAACATCTGATCAATGAAGGGAAGAGGAAAGTGATCCTTGCGGGTCGCCTGGTTGAGCTTCCTATAATCAATGCAGACTCTCCAACTGTTCTGCACTCTAGTGGGAATCAGCTCATCCTTCTCATTTTTGACAACTGTCACCCCAGACTTCTTGGGAACTACTTGAACCGGGCTTACCCAAGTGCTGTCTGAAATGGGGTAGATAATGCCAGCTTGCAGCAGCTTGGTGACCTCTTTCTTCACCACATCAAGAATCTGGGGGTTCAACCGTCTCTGGGGTTGTCTCACTGGTTTAGCCCCATCCTCCAATAAAATCCGATGCATGCACATGGAGGGGCTAATACCAGGTATGTCTGCCAAAGTCCATCCTATTGCCTTTTTGTTTGCTCTAATCACATCCAGCAGCTTCTTCTCTTGATCAACAGAAAGGGAGGTAGAGATGATCACTGGAAGTTTCTGCTCAGCCTCCAAGTAAGCATATTTGAGATGAGGAGGAAGGGGCTTCAGGTCCAATAAAGGTGCCTGCATCACAGATGGAACTAAAGGAGCAGCAGAATTGGATTCTGCCGCCTGCACCTGAACAAGTGAATTAGACTCATGCAAAACAGAAATGGGGTTAGCATGATCTGAATCTATATCATATGAATCAACAGATGCAGTAGCAGAATTTAAAAACTGGTCAATTTCAATGCATGCAGTGCACATTTCGGAATCAGAACATGCAGAACAAGTAAATGAGCTAGTGAAAGATGACAAATCATAATCATGCAAAAAGTCTAGAACATGCTCATCAATCAGATCATCAATCAAGTCAACATGAAAAACAGAGTGGTCATCAGAAAAATGTTTCATAGCATCAAAAATATTGAATCGAACCACACTGTCATCAAATTCCATGGAAAGTGTACCTGCATGCACATCTATCTTGGTTCTGGCTGTTTTCATAAATGGTCTCCCTAATATGATAGGGACAGCACTACGAGAGGTGTCCTCTACCATATCAAGAATATAAAAATCAGCAGGAAAGATAAGCTCTTCAACCCGAACCAAGACATCCTCTATCAAACCTGCGGGGTAGGCAGTAGATCTATTTGCCAAATGAATAACCACACCCGTAGGTTGAAGGGGTCCAAGTGAAAGAGACTTGAAAACAGACATAGGCATAACATTAATAGATGCTCCTAAATCTAGCAAAGCATTCTCAAATTTAGTATTACCTATGATACAAGGCACAGAGAAAGTTCCAGGATCCTTACACTTTTCAGGAATATGAGGGACGGGTTTACCTATAAGAGCAGAGACATTTCTTCCCATGTTGATCCTCTCATTTCCCTTGAGCTTCCGTTTGTGTGTGCATAAATCCTTCAAGAACTTTGCATACCTTGGAATCTGCTTGATTGCATCAAGAAGGGGTATGTTGACTTCCACCTTCCTGAATGTGTCAAGTATCTCTTTGTCAATCTCTTCCATTTTCTTGCTTTGAGTCACCCCCCTTGGTGGGAAAGGAAGAGGAATGGGGGGTGGTTGTTGGGCAGCAGCAGGTGTTGTGCTTGTGGAAGGCTGAGCTGGATTGGATTTTCTGGTACTTGTGTGCTCACTATCCTCGACCATTTGGCTCTTCTTGTTGGTTGAAACTAGATCATCTTTGTTGAGGTCAGATTCTGGTGTGGGTGTGACAATCTGCTTCCCTGACCTTAGACTAATGGCATTCACATTCTGGTTTGGATTGATCACTGTTTGGGATGGCAACTTGTTAGAATTCTGAGATTGCATAGTGTTGATTGCTGTTGCCATCTGTCCCATCTGATTGGTCAAAGATTGAATGGAGGCCTCTTGTCTTTGAATGGATGCTCTAGTTTCCTGTTGGAATTGGAGATTTTGCATGGTCATCTGTTTCATCAGCTCTTCCAATGAAGGCTGCTGCTCAGTACTAGGAGCTGGTGGTGCAGAATTAGCCTGTTGTTGTCTCTGTTGCTGGACTGGAGGAGGTACATATGGTGGTCTAGAATTGTTCTGAAATTGAACCTGTGAAGGTTGCTGCTGATCAGACCATCTCAGGTTGGGATGGTTCCTCCAACCAGGGTTGTATCTATTGGTAGAGAGATCAAAGTTCTGTGGCTGCTGGTTTCTACTGTTGAAGATGTTGGCGGCATATGCCTCAGGTTGGTCAGCACCAGTCGTGGGCTGCTGCTGCACAGAAGGGCATGCATCTATGGGGTGCTCAGCGGATGTGCATATGCCACATAATCTAGCAGGCAGGGACAACTTCTTCTGGTTGATGGCCAATTGAGTGACCAAAGTTGTAAGTGAATCTATCTTATGTTCAAGCTTCTCAACCTTACCAGAACTTGTGCCAACATCATTCACTCCTCTCACTATGATTGCATCGCTGTTGCCCCTTGCATGGAATTGTTGACAATTGGAAGCCATCTTCTCAATCTTGACTCTGGCTTCTAAAGGTGTCATGTCTCCTAGGGCACCACCACTTGCAGCATCAAGCATGTTTCTCTCCATGAGGTTGAGACCTTCATAGAAATATTGAATAAGCAACTGCTCTGAGATCTGATGGTGGGGGCAGCTCGCACACGATCTCTTGAATCTCTCCCAATACTCATAGAGACTTTCTCCACTTTGTTGCCTGATGCCTGATATATCCTTTCGGATTGCTGTTGTTCTGCATGCAGGGAAGAATTTCTCCAAAAATGCCCTCTTCAGGTCATCCCAGACTGTGATAGAACCAGGGGCCAGATCGTACAACCAATCCTTGGCTAGCCCCTCTAGGGAGTGTGGGAATGCCTTAAGACAAACATGATCCTCTTGCACATCATGTGGTTTCATAGTAGCACAGACAATATGGAACTGCTTGAGATATTTATGAGGATCCTCACCTGCAAGACCATTAAACTTGGGCAACAAATGAATTAGTCCAGACCTTAGCTCATACGGGTCATCGGGATACTGGATGCACAAATCTTCAATAGTGAAATCAGGTGCAGCCAGCTCCCTCAATGTCCTCTCACGTGGTGGAGGTTGAGCCATATTTTCAGAATAATCAGAATAAGAATCAGAATTTATAGGAATAGAAGAAAAAGAAGCAGACTCACTATGTAAAGACTCAATAGACTCACTACCTATGGACTGGTTCCTATTTTGTCTAACTAGTCTGTGATAAGTTCTATCAATTTCAGGGTTATATGGATGAAAGTAGCTTGGGTTGCCCCTAGTCATGTACTGAACAGAACACCATTAAGCATAGCAAACTGTCACTAATATACATGACCAAAATAGGCAACAAAATTTTTTATTTTTTTTAAAATTTTTTCTTTATTTTTTTCAGCACCCTAAAATCATGAAAACATACCACAAAAAGTTTGAGGACAAAATTCAAAAGGGAACCAAGTCAAACAATTAAATCAGAGACCAAAAACTAAGAAAATAAAACTTGTAAAATAAAAAAGAAATAGTAAAACGGCTTTTTCAGGATCCAGACGAAGGAGTTTTCTAAAAAAGTGAGAAAAATCAGATTATTCAGAAAATTCCCTTCGATTTGATATAAAATTCGTCAAATTCCGAGTTACGGGTCAAAAGTTGCGACGATTTTAAGAAAGTGCTGCTGCTAAAACTTGGAAAATTTTTCTGGAACTCACAACCAGTGATGATCTGAGTGATCGTGGTGCCTCAAAACCTTTTTATATGATAAAAGTAGTGTGGATATAAATTTTCGTGCAAAAATTCCACCCACAACTATGTGAACTAGCAACCACAGAATCAATCAAATACACTAATTGCAACAAAATAGCAAAACAGCAAACAGTGCAACTTCAACCGGTTATCAGAATTGACTACTAGACCCTAAATCAGACACGACACACTATAATAACTATACTAACTACGACACTAACTAACTACTAATGACCTTTGGCAAGAACCGATATTCCCCGGCAACGGCGCCAAATTTGATCGAGGCCGTACCCGATACAAATAAAAACAGTTTAAGTATAGTACTAGGAAGTGACTCCTAGGTCGTCTCCCAAGGAATATCTTATCAAGCAAAAGGTCGAACACATAGTATGCATAGAAAGCAGGGGGTTTTTTTTTTTATATTGAATATTGAATAATTGAAATCAAAACAGAATTAAATTAAAACGAAGAAACAGATAAGGAAAAGCGGATAAACCCCTTTGGCTCGCGTTCACAACTCTATCATCGGTCACAAAAGATCAATTTCTTTCCTCTTCACTGTCCAACTCGTGAGAACTAAATACTAAGCGAAAATTCAATTCTCACCCCAAAACCCAAACCTCTAATTAAGCATTAAAAGCCAAAGCATGGAGTTTTTACGAGTTTGCATAAATTAAGCATTCATACACATGGATTATCTCTATATAATGGAACTAAGCGAACCATAACATACCAATAAGCATGAAAACAGTGAATAAAAACGAAATAGCATTAAGAACAAAACCTCAAGAGTATGTGATACATTACCAAAGGGATTTAACCTAAGAGTTTAGCCTTCCATGAAGAAAAATACCAAAAACGTGTAGAAAGGGAAGAGAGAGAAACCCTAGCAGCCACCACAAGCTTGGAGAGCAAAACTAAGCCTTCTCTATGAGAGAGAATGTAAAAAACGTGAATGGAAGGTCTCTCCCAAGGGTTTACACGAATTTGGCTTTTTAAATCACAAAACGGGCCTAAATCATGGGCCCAAATCCTAAGGAAAGCTTATCTCTAAATTAAATCTAAAAAATATCTTATAGATAAAATCTAAATCTTAAAAGATATAACTAAATCTCAACTAATCCTAAAGATAGATTACAATCTTCACTTCATCATATATCTTCTCTTCCAAAATTAAATCTTCATTCCCAAAATGTCCAAAAAGCCCTTGTGCCAAATATGACCTGAAAATAGAAATAGAATTAATTAGGCTAAATAATCCCAAATTAAACAATATTCAGAATAATAGTCCAATAAACTCTAAATCACTAAATCAAGCTAAACAATGTCAAATAGGCAACAAGTATCAATAATAGGAGTAAAATAATGCAAGGAAAAATGGGAAATAAAATGCTCATTAGTAGGTTATGAAAAAGGTTTTCATAATATAAGTTAATAACGTAAGCGTATTTTATTTAGTACGAGGAGTAATCTTAAAGACGAGGGATTGGGGCAGCCGGCAGCACAAGGATCCGAGGAGACGGTACGCCTTAAATAGCTGGACCTCAGGTGAGAGAGAAGTTTTCCTAAGACACCGTGGTAGTTAGGTGATTTATTAGGACGTTTCGTATCATCTCAAAGATCGGAACTAAGTGGTTCGGAGTCAGTAGTATAGTGGCAATTGTTTGATTGTGTGGCCACTTATACGAAGGTGACGAAGACCACAATGTTAAGTGTGATGAGTGTGTGATTGGTAGCATGCTTTTATGTTTTTATTTTATTACGCCTGATGTTATTTATTGTTGTTAAATTAGCTGAGTAATATGCTGATAGACACGTCCTGAACGAGAAATGAAAACGAAAGGAATAAGTTGAGAAAGTAATGAAATTGAAAGATATAATGAGAAAGATTTAAAGATTGGAAATAAGGTATGTGTGGAAAAGAAAGAAAGAGTTGAGAAGTGGGGAACGAAATTGAGGATAATGATGAGAATGGGCCAGAGCTGGGGAGAATGATGTGAATGTGGAAATGAGATGTGCTGTGAGCGGAGCTGGGCTCCTTTTGTTTTGGTTTTAGTCTGGGACTAGTGTTGAGTTGAGCTTGCTCCTCCATTAGCGCTCAGCAAAGTTGTGATTTTTGGAAAAGGTTTTTGCCCAGTAGTTTTTGAAAGAGGTTTTCAAATTAAGGTTTTAGGAAAAAGGTTTTTGAAAAAGGGATTTTTGATAAGGTGTGGAGAGACGTATTTTTGAAAAGATTTTTGAAAGGGTTTTGGAAAATAGTTTTGAAAGAGTTTGTGAAAGGAAATTCTTTCGAACATGTTTTTTTTGAAAGGAAAAGCATTTTCAGGGAAGTTTTTGAAAAGGGAATTTATGAAAATGTTTATGAAAGTTTATAAAATGGTACTCTGGGAAAGGTAGTGAAGAGATTTTTCTGAGAAAAGATTGTGGAATGAGGTTGTTAAGAGTGAGAGGGGGAATGTATTTTGTGAAGTGAAATTCGAGTTTGTTGGTGTGACCCCAGCACTGTGCTATGTGAGATATGATGAGAGAAGGCTGTGGAAAGGTAGCGGTCGGGACTCGTTGAAGGGTTGCACGAAGGACGGGCCGACCTTAGGATTAATTAAAAAGATTAAAAGACTTTAAAAGACATGCGCGGTGAGGTATGAGAGTGCGAAGTAGTGGAGAGGAAGAAACGATAAGTATCTGCGGATACTTAGGACGAGATTGCATTAGGGGAGGACGATGACGGTGAAACGTCAAGAAGTCTAGAGTATGTTTCTAGGCAGAATGAACTCCACATGTGGCGCACTAACGTGGTGGGGACTGGCTCTAATGCCGTGGCAAGTTCTGCGAGCCCACTAGAAACATACTGTCGCCCCCTAGATTGCAAATCGAGAACAGTGAGAGGGACTGGAACGGGGTATCATGTTTGCCACTGCGAGGCAGTGTGCCATGATCATTATGAATTGATATTATTGAGGCTGGGCCTCCTGGTCAGGGACCATTTATGTGTTGTGACAGCTGTCGTGCCCGCGTGGTAAAGGTCCTGTACTCCTGTTTGCTTTCGACTAGGTTGGGTGGATGACCGAGGAGATGTGGACGAGAGCGATAATCGAGAACGAAACGAACACTTTGATGATATCTGAAAGCTTTCCCCATCATAAAAGAGTCTAAATCGATGAGATAGAATAAAAAGAAAAATATGATTATGAAAAGGGAATGAATATGAGAAGGCAAGAAGGTTCATGAGAAATAAGGATAAGTTGAAAAGGATATGAGAATAATAATAATGATAATATTGATAAAGTTAAAGATGTGCTTGAAGTGTTGTGTGTTTGCATTTTGTATTGTATGTTTGTGCGGTCCTATTATCTTGCCTATCGTAAACCCACACCGTCGACGATTCGTCGTTCGGAATGCTTACTCTCTCCTGTTTGTTGGCATATCGGTGCTGCTGGTATTTCAACGGGCAGATGGAGTATTGCATGGATATCGCCATGTGGAACAAGTATGGGAGAGGTTGGAAACATACTCCAAACGGATGGGCGTGGACCGGTTACACGGAGATCGTGATTCCGGATCCGGAGCATCAACTGAGCGGAGCTAATCTGGAGCCACACTTAGGGCAAGTCAACGTACGAGGTTTTCAGAGCTGTGAGGAGAAGGTCTGGTACGAGCAGCAGAGGAGTTCTATTGTCGTTGAGAGGGTGGCACAAAGGCCCCGCAACAATGAGGGAACCACCACACAAGCGGCATCGTCTTCAAGGGCAAGAAGAGGACGTAAGAAGGACAAGGAGCTACACCCGTTTGCTTCCAATAGGAAAGTTTAGGGATAGTGTAATTAGCTTAGGTGGCAGTGAGTCTTGTGTTAAGGATTACCAAGCCTTGAACCGTTTATGTAATCAAGCCAAGTTTTCAAAGTGAATGATGGGATACATTCATGGTAAGTAATTCATGTGAAGCTTTTGGAAAAATTGTCAAGATGAACTTGAACCAAGTTCTTCTATTGAAATAAATGTTTTACAAAAAAAAAAAATCTGGCCTCATTTTGCAACTTTAATAAGTAAAAGTCAATTATTTTTGGTGTATGGAAATCGGGCTGTTACAGAATGGTATCAGAGCTATGGTAATCCTTAGTGGCCTTAAGCATGGGCTTACATGCTTTGCTTGTGTGACTCTATGTGTTTGTTAGGATAAGGATAGGAACATAGGATGAAGTTTCTGCAGGATATGAGATGTTGTTTGAGGTTTAGTGTCGACTGTGTTAGGAACCTGATGGTTCAGTAAGGTGACAGAAAGTAGATCCAGTAGAAAGTGAATAGGTTGAAACCTCTTAACTTTTGGGTGTCTCATTAGTGCTTGATAAATCCCAGTTTGTTGACCTAGACGTACCCTTGTCCAAGATTAGCCGGTACCTTGAGGATATAGGATGATCTTCTTGAATCCCCTGTGTGTTAAATTGCTTCAACAAAACAGTTCTTGCTGTTAAGATTTGAACCCTTCTTCATAAACTCCTATCAAACCATAGTCTTTCCAATCCTATTTAAGAATTCCATAGAATCAGAAGTGCCACAAATACCCCAAATAATTTAGGCTTGAACGGATAAGGAAGGATACATGGCTTAAACTAAGTGAAGATATGAGATCGCAGCGGGTTTCGTTATAAGTTTAATCAAAGTTGGGGAGTCACAAGGAAGAAAGAGAGGCGCAAACTATCGGGTATTAGAGGAGAGTATGACGAAAGGTTGATATCTAGGAATACCCTCTATCATAACCAGAGGATTAGACGGTGAAAGTGATAAGTTTGATCAATGTTTAGGTTGAATCCTAGAAGAAAGTGAGGTTGTTGGAAGAAGTAAGTAAGCCCAAGGGGTAATGAAATCCCTTTAAGTTAGAGAAATGATGAATGGAAACCTTAGAGTTAGAAGGAGAATGGTGAGATAGTAAGAACTCGAGTTGTAGAGAATAGCGAATATTTAAGGGTTTAGGTGAAACCCTATAATTTTAGAGATGTTTGAATTTTGTCTGCTTGATTTTCCCCTAAGTCCGTACCTATGGTTGGACTTTCTGTGACAACAATCATCTAAGGGAGCGACACCTCCGGTTAGTCCGTCGGACTTAACCCGAGACGACATGCGAGCAGTTCTGCGAGCGCGATTCCATCGTCTGAAGGCAACAAACAAGGAACACGGCAAGGCGAATTAGATCAGTAAAGAGGGAATACGAACCCGAAGTTAGAGAGAAGTATTCTTATGAAAGTCAAGGTGATGAGAGAATTTTGTGCCCTGCTTCCCAATCCGTAACGAATTTCTCGGGGACGAGAAATCTTTAAGTTGGGGAGAATGTAACACCTCGCAAATTCCTCGTATTAATTTAAAATACTAAAAAGATCTATTTTGAGAAAGTGTTTTGAAATGAGTCTTTTCCTAAACAATTTTCTTAATTCATGATTTCAAAAGTAACTCTAAAGGAAATGATTTTTCATGAGATGAAGTTATAAGCTTAAAATGGAGATTTGAGAAATAATTGTGTGTTAGACATTTTTATGCCTTAAAGAAAATAATGGTTTATAAACAAAAGTATTTTTATGAGAAAGAGACTTGTTTTCTAAATACATGTGTAGGTCGATATGTGTTTGATGTATGATTGTGTGAATATGATTCCATGATATGTTTGAATGATCATGTAAACTTGGTAATTGTATGTTTAGAATGAAAAATAATTAAGAAATAAAAATACAATGCATGAATATGCATGTGTGCATACGTGTGAGTAATATGTGTGTATGCATGAAAATGTATGTACGGTTTCCATATGTAGGAATATCTAGGATTTAATTAGTAAATGAATATGATAAAATATACATGAGTGTGTGTATTAATATGATATGTGTGTCGTGTATGTGCATGAATGGGTAAGATTGATATGTGTAGGTGTAAGAGTATGTGAGTGACGTGTGTGCATGAAGGTGTGAGTAGAAGCTTAGAGATTCCCTTAAGTGCCAACCGAAGTAACTAAGCCTAACCAAGTTCAAACCAAGTCTTAACTAAATAGTGGAAGTTCTAATGGAGGGCTAAAAGTCTTACCCCCTAAGTGACCCCTAAGCCCTAGTGTTCCCTATGTTGTCTCCTTGAGCTATGTGAGATATGATGAGAGAAGGCTGTGCAAAGGTAGCGGTCGGGACTCGTTGAAGGGTTGCACGAAGGACGGGCCGACCTTAGGATTAATTAAAAAGATTAAAAGACTTTAAAAGACATGCGCGGTGAGGTATGAGAGTGAGAAGTAGTGGAGAGGAAGAAACGATAAGTATCTGCGGATACTTAGGACGAGATTGCATTAGGGGAGGACGATGACGGTGAAACGTCAAGAAGTCTAGAGTATGTTTCTAGGCAGAACGAACTCCACATGTGGCGCACTAACGTGGTGGGGACTGGGTCTAATGCCGTGGCAAGTTCTGCGGGCCCACTAGAAACATACTGTCGCCCCCTAGATTGCAAATCGAGAACAGTGAGAGGGACTGGAACGGGGCATCATGTTTGCCACTGCGAGGCAGTGTGCCATGATCATTATGAATTGATATTATTGAGGCTGGTGTAACACCCCGATTTGGCCACTTGAAACCATAATCTCATTTACTAAAATTTATGGCCATTTTTTTTTTAAAAAACATAGTTGTGTTGCATGAATATGAGAACCGGTATAGTTCAAAACTCTTTCATTAAAAGTGAAGTTCTCATACACCATACCAAGCTTCAAGTTCCAAACCGAAGTGTCATGTGACACCACACTTTGCAACTTGAGTCTTCACAACTCGATTGTCATTATCTTGTTTTGTAAAATCAGAGTCAGTGATGCCCAAGGTTTCATTCATTAGTTCGGGGTTACATCAGGATACGCAATGGTTTAGTGGTAACAAATACAAGAAACATATGCTTATAGATAAAGAAAGGAAGCTACCAACGCGTCTTCTAAGATGACGGAGAATCAGCTGGAGGTGCCTCACTCGGGTCGACCTCAATCTCCTCAGCATCCGGGTACTCCTCTTCCATGAACTCCTCGGGGTCTTCCTCTAGCTCACTTTCCTCCATTGCCTCAAATGCATCGTCAGACAGTTCGTTCACGACTGCGTCCAGTTCTTCTAATTCTTCTGCTTCGGGGTCAATACGTGCTGGCAAAGGCATCGGATACCCACCATGGTAATCCGCCGGTCCACCGACTTGTAAATCCGAGAGCACAAAACGACATCTACGAGAGTCGGGTTCGGTTCCTCTACGGGTGTGGTCAGGGTCGAAAATGCGAACCTCAGCTGCCACACGCCATTCCCATCCACGGCGATTCACTTCCCATCTCCCTTCGTTGTGTACCTCAAAGGTGAACTTAACTGGGTCCATAGACTATGGGTTGACAACATAGGAATAGGTACATAGACAGAAGAACTTGAGAGAGTAAGCATTCCCAGACATGTGATGCCAACAGTTGTGGAATTACAGTAGATAACATATTAAGAATAAACAAAAAAACAGGTAAGAAAACAACATATAGAACAAACATGCATACTTAGACAATTACTTGCTCATTCCAACAACAATGCATAAGTCACTTCCGCTGCGCACTCTGATTTCACCTCCATATAAGTCTAGTATCTCATTCACACTTTTTACTCGGGAACTCTGTACGCATTCTGTTATTTTCTTTTCTTATTTAAGTTTTATGAATTCGAAACCATTAATGATGCAAGGGATTTAAAAGCATCAATAAGGAAAACGTTCTCAAGTTAGCACACTCGTCTACATCTCCTCGGTACACCAGCCAACCTAGTCGGAAGCAAACAGGAGTACAGAACCTTTACCGTGCGGGCACGACAGCTGTCAACACAATTGGTCCCAGACCAGGAGGCTCAGCCTCAAACACATGTGATATCACAATCAGGCTCACTGCCTTGCAGTGGCAAAACACATTGCCCCACTCCAGTTCCTCTCACTGTTCTCGATTTGCAATCTAGGGGGCGACAGTACTAATTCTAGTTTGCAAAGCAGGACGTGCCACGGCATTGGACCCAGTCCCCACCACGTTAGTGCACCACTTGTGGAGTTGTCCCACCTAGAATAGTACTCTAGACTTATTGACGAGTCACCGTCATTGTCCTCCCCTAATGCAATCTCGTCCTAGGTATCCGCAGATACCTATCGTTCCTTCCTCTCCACTACTTCGAAACGACACTCATACCTTACCGCTTTAGTATATGTCTTTTAGTTAAAGGTTTAACCTATTGGTCGGCTCATCCTTAGTACAACCCTTCAACGAGTCCCGACCTCTAATATTCTCAAAACAATTCTCATCTCAGCACAGCACAGAGCGGGCCTTTCCATAATACATCAGTTTTCCTCATCTCATCATTCCATTCCCCAAACATCTTTTCAAGATATCATTTCACAACATTCCACCACCTCTTTTCAAAACTACTCATTTTCAAAAGCACTTTACAAAATCCCTTCTCACGAATATTATCTCAAAATCTTTTCCAACATAGTGTTTCACCAAAAATCCTTTCCTCACAATAACATTTTCAAAAATAAAAATACTTTCAAGACAAAGTCTTTTCAAGAATAAGATCTCACAACCTTGTTTCAAAATTTGTTTCCATAAATCTTTTCGAAAACTCCTTTTCCAAAAATTTATTTTCACAATCTTTTCACAAATCATTTTCAAAAATCATATTTTTGGGTGAGTGTTAATGGAGGAGCAAACTCAACTCAACACTAAGCTTCTTCCCAAAAATAAAAACTTGTTGGGCGCTAATGGAGGAGCAAGCCCAGCTCAACACTAGCTCCCAGACTAAAACCAAGCAAGGGAATTCAATTCCACAACTCCGCCCTTATGTCTCCTCGTAGCTAGACCTCAGAAAGCAATCATTCCACATTGACACCCAAACTCTGGCTCATTCCACATTCCACATTAACATAGTCTCTTTCTCACACAAGGATTACATCTTTTATTTCACTTAATGCTTAACTCTTGCTTTATATTCTCATTGATTACTAGTCACAAGGTCATTCCCAATCCATACTCACAACGTATCCATATCCGGATTACTCAACCAACGGATAAATCATTATTGAATAGAACAATTAAAGCAATTAAAATAAGTTCAGTCAATAACATATCAACACAATCAATAAACCAATCTCAATCGTTTGGGTGGATAGCTAAACCAATCAAACAAGCGCTATCACACACACCACTACGCTAAATGAGATTGGAGTCCAACCTTTGAGATGATTGGACCTCTTAATATTTACCTACATACAACGGTTGTTTAGGGGAAACTTCTCTCTCACCTCGATTGACGATTACACTCTTGATGCGCTCCTTCCTTTTCCACGACGACGCTTGTAACCGTTCTCGATTGTTACTGGAACTCAAATAGTTTTCTTATTAAAAATCGTTCTTAGGAAATCATTTCAAACTAAAGTATTACTCCCAAATTTCCTTATTGAAAGACGTTTATTTGAAAACATCTCTAAGTCCTTGGTTCATTAAAAGACCACATTTATCTTAAGGTTTTTCTGGAATAAATCATTATTATAAAAACTTTTTCTTTGGAAGTTAATTCGGTTTTATACAAGCAAAACGTTTTGTTGAATTAAAATCACGAAAACAAGATCAAATCATTTGACTCATTTCATTTTCTTCAAAACCGAGTCAAATAAAAGAAAATATCACAACGATTAAATCAAAACTCTTTCCAAAACATCAAGCATTCAAATTATTTTTCAAACATCCACATAGACAGATATTAAACACTCAAGGCATTCAAACACATACACAATTATGGCATCATTCAAAATTCATGCACATGGAACAAAATAGAACACATGCACCAAATTCCTATACTTGGCCGAATTCTATCCTACATGAGACAAGGCTTATATTTCAATTACTAATGATTACTAACACATGTATTTAGGGAAGGCAACACATATTATCATATTTCAAAAAGAGAAGGACACACTTGCGAATCATCATGTAAATCAACACACAGTGGGAAATTTAATTTATTCAAACCATGATACAAAAGAAATAAAGATAGCTTAAAAGAAGTTTGTGCCAAAACCGAATGGGCTACATGAAAAATATTGAAACATTTATCAATGCAACTCCATTCATATAGAATTAATTCAAACAACAACACATATGAAAAGGAAGTGGTTTAATTAGGATTTTATTCCTAAACCGAATGGGTCACAAAATTACTTTTATGTTTTTATCCAAAAATTCAAGTCCCATAGGTTTAGAAATCCTTAATCCTAATCATAGAACACACATGCAATAGGAACTGAACTATCCTAGACATCACTAAGCATGAAACCGTGAGCTTCTCACAAAATTTTCATTCATTAAAATTTAATTCCTTAACACAATAAAATCAAGACTTATGTCAAAAGCATCTAGGAAAATTTGTGCATGTACTCATAGTTTTGATCACATAAATCTCATCATGCATGTACTTATAACCTCTAGATGAGACAAATTTCAGCATGCATGTAAGGAAAATAATGATCTAGCATAGTTCCCTAGTCTTGACCGAATGACTACACACATAGGCAAGATCTTCACAAATTTGATTTCACATGCAAGAATCAAACTCAATATCAAATCATATGAGATTTCAAAAGAATCATTTCATTTTGCAAGCTATCACCGAATTATCATCATATACAAGAATTGGGTTTTAAATTCTTTTTATACAAAAATTATCTCTAAACTTGTTGAATTCCTTTTTCCTTAGAAAAACCGTGACATGCATCAAATAAAATCAAGACTCATACACCCAAAACAAACATAAAAATTTAAGGTTCTCATTTTCTCAAGGTCAAGCATAGATTAAAACATGCAAAGCAATATCAAGGCAAAAACACAAGCTCAAATACAAGACCTAGGCAAAACCGTGAAGATCAAGATGGAAATTAGAACATCCAAGTACTAATATTTAAGATCAAATCAAAAAGATCCCATGCAAGGCACTCAAGCTTCAAGATCATGGAGGATTAAACACATGCATCACAAAATCAACACAAAACCTAACTTAAACCCAAAATCTACTTAAAACCATGAAGAACTCAATTGAAAATTAAAACATCTAAACATGCTTATTCATGATGAAATCAAACAAATAACATGCAAAATATCAAAACTTTAAGATCAAAAGAAAATAGAGGCATGCATCACAAATATTACACTTAAAGAATGTCCATATTAAAGTCCTTTTTACAAACCAAATTACTAAGCTATACTTCTCTAAAGGACTACCTTAGGTCAAGGCTCTAACTTAAATCTTCAACTTCAAGTCCTCTCCTCCCCTTTCCTCCTAGGTTGTGCTTCGGTCACCTCTTCTTTAGGGCTGGTGGGTGATTTTCCTTTGTTGATCCTTGAAGAAATAAGGTTGAGAAAGGATTTGGGAATGATTTGGGTGAAGGATTTTAGGTTTTGAACTCTTGGTTTCTTCTTCTTCCTTACGGTTTCTTTTCTTTTCTTTCTCAAGTCACAAGAGTTTGATGCACTCTTGGACCAAGTGTTTAGGTTGATGAAGGAGATTGAGAATGAAAAATGTCCAACACTCACTCTTCCTACGGCTTAAAGAACAAGAGGGAAAGGCTTGGAATTTTCCTATTAAGTCCTTGGTTCAAAGGCTTGGTGGAGGGGCAATTCAGACCACCCCAAAGTTTGCATGTGAGAGGTCTTGTCATGGAGACAAGGAAGTCTTTCATAGCCATCATGAGTCACCACTCTACTCCCTCTTACTTCCTCATTCTCTCGCCACACTCCCCCCCAAATTCCTTATTTTCTTGCCACTTAAGGGTTGCACTCTCTCTTCCTAGCTTTATCTCAATTTCTAGTTTCTTACTAACTAAAGGAATTGCATCCTATTTGGTTCCTCTTTTCCTACACTCGGCCGAACCTACACCTCACACACATGCACATAGATTTTCATTTTTAATTATCATCACATAGCATGAAAATTATGAGACTATGCATATTAGACATACACATACACTTCAACACACCATAATTCATGCATTCATTCATTCTAATCTCCTAGTAATATTCGTCATGCACAAACACATATTCACATCATACATACTTTTGCAAATCATTAATTAGACACACAAGCATACACTCATCATGCATATAACACTTAACTCATTATATTTGCTACTTAAGACATACGGTACACATACCACATTCATCAAACACCTATATGCATTTTTTTTACTTAAACAATTCGTTTATTTTAATTTCCTAGTAGAATCCGTCACATACAATCACACACAAACACACCCAATTAAAATATAGTTCATAAGAAAATCGTTAATCCGAATCAATTAGTAGAATCATAGGTTCTTATAACTCAAAGACTTCAAGAAGGAAAATTCATTTAAAATCACAAATTATTTTGATAAAAAGGAAGATTTGTTTTCAAATAACAAAATTATCGCTTAATCTTTCATAAAAATCGAATTTTCAAGTAAAAGATATTAATTATAAAATAGTTTGACCGGAAATCTTTGAAAAATCATTTGAGAAAATTCATTTGTTAATCAACAAAATCATAGTTTTTCACGAGTCAAATTCAAATAAAACCATTTTCCAAAATACTCAACTTTTCTTAATTCAACTTTATTAAATTATTTGAGTCCAGAAAAATACGGGATGTTACAGCTGGGCCTCCTGGTCAGGGACCATTTATGTGTTGTGACAGCTGTCGTGCCCGCGTGGTAAAGGTCCTGTACTCCTGTTTGCTTCCGACTAGGTTGGGTGGATGACCAAGGAGATGTAGACGAGAGCGATAATCGAGAACGAAACGAACACTTTGATGATATCCGAAAGCTTTCCCCATCATAAAAGAGTGTAAATCGATGAGATAGAATAAAAAGAAAAATATGATTATGAAAAGGGAATGAATATGAGAAGGCAAGAAGGTTCATGAGAAATAAGGATAAGTGGAAAAGGATATGAGAATAATAATAATGATAATATTGATAAAGTAAAGATGTGCTTGAAGTGTTGTGTGTTTGCATTTTGTATTGTATGTTTGTGCGGTCCTATTATCTTGCCTATCGTAAACCCACACCGTCGACGATTCGTCGTTCGGAATGCTTACTCTCTCTTGTTCGTTGGCATATCGGTGCTGCTGGTATTTCAACGGGAAGATGGAGTATTGCATGGATATCGCCATGTGGAACAAGTACGGGAGAGGTTGGAAACATACTCCAAACGGATGGGCGTGGACTGGTTACACGGAGATCGTGATTCCGGATCCGGAGCATCAACTGAGCGGAGCTAATCTGGAGCCACACTTAGGGAAAGTCAACGTACGAGGTTTTCAGAGCTATGAGGAGAAGGTCCGGTACGAGCAGCAGAGGAGTTCTATTGTCGTTGAGAGGGTGGCACAAAGGCCCCGCAACAATGAGGGAACCACCACACAAGCGGCATCGTCTTCAAGGGAATGAAGAGGACGTAAGAAGGACAAGGAGCTACACCCGTTTGCTTCCAATAGGAAAGTTTAGGGATAGTGTAATTAGCTTAGGTGGCAGTGAGTGTTGTGTTAAGGATTACCAAGCCTTGAACCGTTTATGTAATCAAGCCAAGTTTTCAAAGTGAATGATGGGATACATTCATGGTAAGTAATTCATGTGAAGCTTTTGGAAAAATTGTCAAGATGAACTTGAACCAAGTTCTTCTATTGAAATAAATGTTTTACAAAAAAAAAAAAAATCTGGCCTCATTTTTGCAACTTTAATAAGTAAAAGTCAATTATTTTTGGTGTATGGAAATCGGGATGTTACACACAGGCCGGCCATCATGACAATAAAAATTTTACACGACATCGCAAGGGCCCAACATCAATCGACTGCCCGCCTCGTTCATGTTCCCTCTCACTGTTCCAAATTTGATCAAGGGGGCGACAATACTTTCCTAGTTCCGGGTGCAGAACACGCTACGATTCCTTGGGTATTAATCCCCGATCACATATAGACTCGTTCTGCCTAGAATAACACTCTAGGTTACTTGACGTTTCACCGTCATCACCCTCCTCTATCACAATCACTCACCTGAGTATCCGCAGATAAACAGGTTATCTTCCTCTCCACTACTTCACACTCAACTCGCTGCATTATTCAATGTCTTTTAAAGAATTATTAGTATTTTACTTAATCCTAAGTTCGGACGAGTCACCCTTGTCCATCCCTTCGGTGAACCTCGACCTCTAATTGCATCTTTCTCATCAACGTTTTCTCGATGTTCCGAAGTTGTCACGATCATTGATTACATCGGGGAGCTCCTCAACCCGACAAACACGTCACGTCAATCGTACATCTTGAAGAATTCCTCGAGCAGGTACACCTCCCGCTAGATCTTTTGCTGCTTGTCACGTATGCGTCTCGGATTCCAATCATTTTAAACTTATCATTTCTTTCCTTGCACTTTTACTTTCACAATTTCCAAAACTTATCAACACATCGCGTCTTTATTCAAAACCTCTTTCTTTCATCACTTAATTAAACATCATCACATAACTCTCATCAACATCTTTATTTCTTTATAATAATTTTCATTGCCTCACTTAATTTCCATCATGGATTAATCATTCATACATTTCACATGGTTCTTAACATTAACATCATCATGTCTAAAATATTCATCATGCATAAATGATAAAACAATTCATATCATCATGGCATATTCACATTAATAACATCATGCATCATAAAGTGCGTGGTCCTAGTCCCCTTCGTATACGTGGCCACACACACACAAACAATTTGCCACGATACTACTGACCTAGAGACCACTAGGTTCCGATCTTTGAGATGATGCGGAATGTGACACCCTTTCGTTAATATACAATATTAATTTAATTAATCTCATTAAAAATATTTATTTTATGGACATCAATAGTTTGCATAAGTTATCTCAAATTTAAATCATACGAGAAATTATCGAATTTGGCTTTGAACATTTAACATTGAAACAATTATTTATCTGCAAGACAACGTATATTTCTTAATAAAAAATTTAGACTTTAATAATTATAAACATAGCGTTGCCTTGTTGTTCGCATATAATATTTTTCCAAATAATAATTATTGCCGAATTCTCCTTTAACGAAAATCAGAGTGCGCGGAAAAATAGTAGTACCCAAGGATCCATGTTGAGTCAAACATCATATATATATATATATATGTATGTATAGCATCATAAAAAGGGATCCATCAGTACATCTAGTCATCAGAGTACAAGTAGTCATGTCCATAAAGCTGAAAATATATATATAAGACTGAAAATAAGAACTGAACTCTCAAAACACTAAAATATGTACAATATATGACAACTCCGAAAATAAAGTGTCAGAGAGCAGATCATCTGGTCCTCCATGCATCCGTCTGGTCCACTGCAGCAGCAAAAGTCGGTCCGGGATCCCTATCATTTATACTATGCAAACACTAGGAACCACTGGGTCCTCCTCGAGGTCTGGGAACCGGCTCGACTGGTACCTCGTCCTCCTCGCTCTCCCCCTCCTCAAGATCCTCCTCTATCCCATCCGACTGAGTGGAAGACCCATCAGTAGGTCCAAAAGTAGTAGCTGGTGTAGTCCTACCAACTCCAGTCGGATCAGATGAAGGAATGTCCTCGTCAGTGAAAATTCTGTAAGCAGAGGGATGAGAACGAGTAGCAGGACGGAAACGAAAACTATGGAACCTACGTACAGGTCGAGCTGGCGGTGGTGGTCCTCTATAAACATAAAAAGCTGGGATATGCACAGTATATATAATAGGTATCCTAAACCTATGTGGGCGCACCCGAACGAGGGGTTTAGGGTGGAAGAGTGTAAACTCCACCTCATCCTCAAACGTCGCTCGGTGCTCCTCATACGTCCATATCCCGCTAGGGATGGGCCTGATCTCTACGCATGCTAGGTAACGTGCCATCACCTATCAAGGGCACAGGGGTAAGCATATACATACACATAATCAAATAAGGATAATCAGTAATTGTGCAAAGATAACAATTAACATTTTATGATCACATCAAATTTAATCACATAATTAAATCAATGATGATATGATGCATGCTATCTCACTCTTCTAAAAATTCTCCAACTAGTCACTCAAATGGACGTCCTTCCATAACTTCATTGTATTACCAGAATACAAAATAATACGTTATCAAACGTATGGCGTACTTGCTCGAAGTGATAAACAACGTCACTTTATCTAGTGATCGTCACGTCGCCAAAACGTAAAACTATCACTGTATTACATAGTCATCTAGACATAAGACCCACAACGTCAACCTTGAAGTGGGGTCGAGCAAGCAGTAACCTTTGGCACTCCTAGAGGCCCTCCACATGTTCCTTAAATAATACGTTATCAAACATATGGCGTACTTGCCCGAAAGTGATAAACAACATCACTTTATCTAGTGAACGTCACGTCGCCAAAACGTAAACTATCACTTGTATTACATAGTCATCTAGACATAAGACCCACAACGTCAACCTTGAAGTGGGGTCGAACAAGCAGTAACCTTGGAACATGACAAAGTAACGACGTATCCCCAACACCATGCATGAATGCATTGACATATTCCATTTAAGATTAAATCCTCTTTAATCTTAATGTATATCCAACATGGAATAATTTATTCACAAGTATTCAAAGTAATTGATGTAATCTTACAATCCCATTAATTTCTTGGAACATGATTAATCAACTTAAAAATTAATAATTTGGGTTAAAATAACTCGGTTAGATTTTAAAACAAATTTTAAGTCTTCTGACTAAAAAGACTCGAGTACCTTACCAAAGACTCGAGTAGTTCATACGTTTAATGAAAAGTAAAATTTCAGATTTTCCAGAAATACTCGAGTAGTTCATGAATTACTCGAGTAGTTTATCATCCAGAATACTCGAGTAGCTCACGAAAGACTCGAGTGGTTTATCACAATTTCCAATTGGTGCATCAGACAATAGTCTAGTCTCAGCTCAAACACTCGAGTACTGGTGCTACCAGATGCACTGGTGCGCCACAAAATACTCGAGTATCGAGCCAAAGACTCGAGTATTGACAACAAAAATACAGAAAACAGAGTTTCCACATACCAATTTTAATTCTAACCAATTTTAACCAAAACCAATGTTCAACAGAGTTAAGTTTAAGTATATTAAACATGTTCCAACACAGAGATTACATCAAATTACACTGAATCACAGCTGAGCATTCATTATGCATAAAAATCATGTTTTCAACAACTTGGCATACCAATTTCAATTCTGAGCATGTCTTACATGAAAATAACTTGCATTTAGTTCACATGCAACATAACAAACATGCTCCAACAAGTTGCAACACACAGAATGGCCTCCAAGCCAATATCCTATTTCAAACTAAGCCCTTTAAGCCTCATGGTGGCTTTCAATCATAAAATTAAGTAATTAATCCTTATTCTAGTGAATGTATAACTTCCCACTTACCTCTAGATCGTGTAGGAACTGAAATTTGATGGAAACTGGCCTTACAATATAGAGCTTCCCAAAATCCACACTGAAACAGAGCAGTTTCAGCAGAGCACCAAGATTGAATTGGTTGATGCATGAGACAGACAAAAAAATTGGGGAAATTAATATCTATATACTCTCTACCATTCTTACTAGCTAAGGGAATGAATTGGACATAAAGGAATATCCTGAGCTTACCAGAATCAGACTCCAAAGTAAGCTCCAGGAACTTAAGTCAGCTTTCAACACCTCCACTTCTCGGATTCGATTCTCCCTACACACTCGATCTTAGCTTATGATTTTAGTTTCTTTACGAAGCTTGAGATGTAAGCTTCGTAACCGTGTATCTCTCGTAATCTATCACTCAGAGACGAAAGAGAATTGATCGAACAAAATTGAAAACCCTAAAACTCACGATTTGATCAACAAAAGCTCGAATTCGTGGTTGATTGCCTTAAGTAGAGAATTTCCAATCGCATGCAGCTCGCCACGATACCCTTGAGGTGTTGCCCAAGTGATTTCGTGTCGATTTCTGGGGATAGTGGAATGGTGACTCATCAAACGCACTAACTCAACCAGTTCTACCCATAATACTCGAGTATTGTACGAAATACTCGAGTCTTTCGACTCAATTTTGAAAAATAATTATTTTATTCCTTTTTCCCTCCAAAAATCTTTCTAATATTGCACTTAGGTCCTACAGCAGGGACTAATATGCAAAAATCTAATTTTTGCATGGAAAATAATTGTGAATTACTTTCCACCTATTTGCAAGAATTAAATACTTATTTTAATCAGGGATTTATAATAAAAATTATTTATAATTAACTTTTAATAATCCATGATTAAAATTTTGGGGTGTTACACAGAACGTCTTAATATTTACCTAAACACCACAGTGTTTGGGGAAAGCCCCTCTCTCACCTTATTTCCAGCAAATATCCGACAGAAACCGTTGCGTGTACTTTCGGCTGACAACAACTCCAAAGTTCCAACTTGCTAACCTTTTGCTTAGAACAAAACATATAATTAATATAAATCTATCTAATCAACATTCACGCTTAATATCAATTTACTTTGAAAACTTGTTTTATCCCTTGTCGGGTAAATCGAAAAAGAAACTTTAACTTTCTCAAATCAAATCCAACTTTTGAACATACTTTAAATACTTCAAAATCATTCTAAAACATTAAATAAAATACTTTAAATCAAATTCCTTCGTTGCTGGTCCATTCCGCACAACCATGAACTAAAACCCGAAAACATCGAAAAATGTTACTTTTCCAATCCGAATTTTCTTTAAATTGAATACCCTTGAAAACTCAAGCTTGAAATCAATGTAACACAATTTAAACCACTGCTGGACAGAGAAGAAACAATTCAAAATCGCCCTTTTGGAAAAATCCGAAAACACCGTAAAATCGTTCTTTAAATCTCTTAATCACTTTTCTTCGAAAGAAACACTTAAAACAATTTATTTTTCAAACATAACACCATGCAACAAAATAGGACAGAAAAATATAAGCTTCACACGTTTTCAATTAAATAAATTCTTTTCAAACATCCATTAAATTCAAGGAATGGTACAAAACCAAACACAACACCTATACTAATTAACTTACAATCCATTCTCACATATCCTAAACATATCATCAAACAATCACTCATTCAATTATTGAAAGATATCATGATCATTACACAAGTCCAGCCAAGTCACCAAAGAAAGGCACAAAAGTTCATATTCTTCGAAAACAATTAAATAAAGCTTTATTTTCGATTACGGATAAAACATAAAAGATAAAATCCAAAACTACATCAAATCAAGGAATTAGATTTCCAAGATTTGCAAATAAAATACATTTACATATATCATAGTTCCTCATATAAAATTTTCAAGCCATTCAAACACTTTTAACTTAGGTCGTTTCACATCAGATTTTTCACAAAAATTCAAACGGTACTGTTGCTGACCTGAGGGCAAAATGCAACAATTAAAAATAGTAAATCCATTTCAAATTTCATGAAAATTGGTACAAACCTTCCTCATACAGTCAAGTACATCTCCTAAAATTTTCAGATTATTTGAAGTCGTTTAAGTAATACGTTTTCATTTATCTTTCCACTGAGTCTGAAAAATCTAAACCGAATGGTCACTGTTTTGCCTTTGGAAAATTATCAAATTAACTCCAAACCTCTTAAAAACTTACAGAGGGATTCAAGACATGTCCAGGAAGCTACCATAAAAATTTCAAATAATTTGAAGTAAGTTAAGTGCAAAAATCCAGTTTACGTTTTATCCATAAAGCTTATTTTTTCGTAATCGTTTTCACCAAAATGACTCAAATACCATTAGCAAACCAATTCCAAAAATCACATAAAAATTCAGAGATACTAAATTTAACATTACTAAAACAGTGACCAAATTTTGTTGTCATTGAACCTGGGGAAAACGTTTTTAATTTGAACCTTTAGCCATTCAAAACACAATTTTTCTTAAACTTTCATTATCAAACAAAAATTCATTTAAAATATCAAAACACTTTCAAGTCCTTTCAAATTTTCCAGAATTCATCTAAATAGAACCAAGGACAACATATCAAAATTTCAAGGCAATCGGATTAGCATAACCATCATTTCTCAAAACCTTATTCAAGTTAAAACAATACAATCGAAATTGCAGGCCGAATCATTGCTAAGGAAAAATGAGAAACTTTTCTGAAATGATACAGCTCAAACTCATGTTTTATAACCAATAAAAATCAAGGCTTAGCTTTTCATTATAAACACAACACAAATCACTAAAATGAAATAAAAATACTTGGGTATAAATAAAAAATAAAAACCCTATTGCTCTCATTGTTTCATGCATGTTTATTTAAAATCCTTGAGCTTAGATCTTTATACTTTAAGGCTTAAAAATCATATAGGAACACAAAAACATAACATGCATTAAAACAAAAATTCATTTCCTTTATATTTCTAGGTTGGCCGAATGGCCCATGAGGGAAAATTAAATTTTTCTTGCAACAAAATTTAGTATACTCTTTTTCATTTTAAGATCAAGAATCAAATATCAAAAGGAAAACAAACATCATCTTAAATGCATCAAGGACAAAACCGAATAGCCCTCAAACAAACATATCAAAGCAAAAATTCATTTAACCATGCATTCTCTCATTACAACAGAAAAATATAGCAAATAAATAACAAGAATCATTAATCAATTACATGCATAAGAAAATAATTTCATTTCCCCCAATTTGGAACCCTAGGCCGTGACATGCAATGAAGAAATAGGAAAAATTTGTGAAAATCAACAACACATAGTTCTTTAACATAATATATCAACTCATTTTCAAGCAAAAAAATACAAATCAAAGATCAAAAATTATTTTAAGAAAAAGGGACCAAAAACCGTGAGCATGCATAAGTGAGTGCATGTCCATTTTTTTGTTTCCAATACCAAATACAAGTAGAAACAAGTGTAGAAAAGCATAAAAAACTCAAGAACGCACATGCATGAAGCTTTGAGCTTGAAACAAAATTTCTATCTTGAAAAACTTTGAAGAAACCGAAAAATAAAATGAAAAAGATGAAGAACTAGAAGCTTAGCATCATACCTATGGAGAAATCAAAGAAAAGAGCTAAGAAATCAAGTTTCTCCTCCTCCTTCTTCTTCCCCTTGCTCTCGGCCCTCCCCTCTCTCTTTCTCCTCTCTTCAATTTTTTTTGTTTCTAAGTTTATGAAGCAAGAGCAAGAGTCAGAGTGTATGGGGGTGTTTGGTATTTATAGAGAGAAGTGTGGGTGGCGTGCACTAATTAAAAATGGGGGTGCAAAATTTTGGAGAGTCACTCCCTTGATTCATACTCCCTCACGGCTCATCTTTATTTAGGGTAGGGTTGGACTTTGTAATTTTTATTTCATGATCATGCTTAATAATTAAATAAATATAGGTAGGTTTAGGGTAGAGCATTAATTAACAAGATAAGAGAATAAAAACATTTGCATGCATTGGCCAAGAGTTTATGACATGTCTCCTATAGGGACAATAGGGTGGCTATGCATTAATTAGAGTAGGATGGGTTTAATTAGGTTACCCTAAGGTCTTGTGCACTCATAATTTTATGTGTAACAATTAAAAATTCAAAATGCACCAATTACATTTTTAAAACCGTATGACCTTAAGAAACAGTAGAAAGTAATATTTTTTTCCAATATAGTGGAGAACACTTGAAAAATCATAATTCAATTTACTAAAATAGAATATTATAACTTTATCAAAATACAAAATTTTTTGTGAATAGTAAAATAAATCTCAAACATTACCAAAATAAATTCTATATTTTAATATGATCGTTTTGACTATAAATTTATCAAATTCGGATTTACTGATAAAAAGTTATGAATTTTCAAAGTTTCGTAATCAAATAAATCAATAAATAAGAATTCCTTCAAAACACAAAACAAAACAGAATAATCCATCATTGCAATAAATTCCAATAATTATTTCCACTCGTAATTAAATCAAAGAACGAATTTATACGAATTTAAAAAAATAACTGTCCAATCAGAATTTCACAAAAATCAATTCATTAAAATGCTGAAAATTGCGGGTGTTACATTACTCCCCAACTTAAAAATTTTCTCATCCTCGAGAAATGATGCAAGAAGAAAACACAAAAAGCAAAGAAAAGCATACGCACAGAACATTCGACTTCCACCACTCTCTTCGGTCGTCACATTCCGACAGCAGCACTCCACGCGTCAAGCTATTAATGTGTCGAACTGAGCCAATTTCATTGGGACTTAAACAAAAGGGTTGTCATCAATGTTTTTCAAAGCCATCAATTTCAGGGTCACATCATTCTGGAAAAAGAAATTGATAAGGACGGGTCTTATATTTGGTTAACAAGGACTCTTATTTGTGAGATTTTACTGAATATTGGTGGGCCTTAGGAAAGTCTGTAGCTCCATGCCAATCTTCACGCGTACACCACTGACTTATACACTTACTCCTTTGCTCAACACTTGGGGTGAGACTTCCTTTCTATAATTTCAAAGATTTCAATCTTAAGAATCAACTTAGGCTACACTTACACACTCGTGGTCTTTCACATCCTTAAGGGTGCAAGGTCTTATTCTAAACCATTAAAATATCTCTTAATCATCGGGCAACCATCATCCTTTAATAACCTTAGGCTTTGGTTGACAGTCGCAATCATTTAATCCTCAACCATTCCTTTCTTACTTAAACCTACATGGGACGCTAAACTTTAATACTTTCATTCATTCTTTCTCTCAACTTAGCAGGATCTTATCCTAATTTTTGTTCTATATCCTCGAAATATGTTCACTTCTCTTTTTGGACTCATTCTATTCTCACTTATCTAAAGCACTTAAGGGTTCAATCATCATATTTTTCCTAATATCTTCAATCCATTCATAAATTTATACTACTTTCGTCTTCCGTTTCTCCCCAACTTCGATTCAACTTATTACTATAACCGCTCGTCGTTGCTAAAATCCTTATTTATACTCCATTTGACTTCTGATCTTCCACTACTAAGGTTGGAAATTCGTCTCTAATCCTCAAAACCTACGTACTTTCATAACCTAAACTCCGCTTTCAAGCCTCACTTTGAACAACATTCTTTCTCTGATCATTCCATTCTTACCTCTTTTCTTGGTTCATCCACTTAGAATTACCACTTCTATCTTGTTTGAATAGTCCCAGACCTTCTCCCATCATGATCCAACCTACGAGTCTAGTCTTATCCTCACTAATTCGCTCGTAAACTAAATCGGTTTCGCCGCTAGGATCCTTCTATCCTTCAAAATTTTCATCGTTTATTGCCGCCGACTTACTTTCCTAAACACTTTAAGGAACAACCCTCAAGATTTCTTCCTTTAAAATCCTTAATCAACGAACTTTTCCATCATCTCCCTTCATAATTTCAACTTCATGGACACCTCAAGCTACATGTGCTAAGGTTCTATCCTCAGGGATTGTCAACCTAAGGGTCACTTTCGATCCATTCCAATACTTTCATGATCATACCCTCAAAAGCTTTTCCTTCTCAAAGGAATCCAAATGGATTGGCAGAGCAATGCTAGGTGACAAAGGCCAGAAAATACAACTTTGGGCTCATCAGAATTACAGTTTTGTCAAGGCAACTTAACAAAACAGGGCCATTATCACAAACTACAAGGAAAAAGTTCATTAAGGTGGATAAGTCATGGTTAAACTAACAAAGGACAGAGAAATTGGGAAATCAAGGATAGGCAAAATTGTCATAGGGTATGGTTTTGACGTAGACTCAATTTGCTTCCATTGCCGCCAAATGCGAGCAAGTAAAAAAAGACAAGCAGACTAACCGATCGATCAAGCCACTCTGATGTTCCTTCAACACAACGTACGAATTCCCATCAAGCAGAGACCACACTGACTCACACACACAATCAAACAAACAGGGTTCACACAAACCAACATGCAAGCCTATGCTTGAGAGTACTGAAGGATAAACTTCAGCTTTGATACCATAAATGTAACACCCCGTTTTAGTAAAAATCCAGGAATTTTTTTTTACATTGAAAAAGCATTGGTGACATGGACATGAAATCGTTTTCATGAAAACATTTTCCTATCAATTAAACCATTCATGTCTCTTAACATGAATCGAGTTCCAAATCGAGATGTTACCATCATCACACTTTGAAACTCTTTCTTCCATTCTCATAAACATTTCGTTTTACCAAATAGTATTTCCAAAACCCATTACTTTCATCAGAGTTATAAAATTTCTAAAACATACAGTCCCATAAAATGGTTACATCAGGGCAGAGCCATTCCTTTCAAGTACATCTCAAGATAGTGCATTACATGAATAAACATAATCAAAAACCTATACTACAGGACACCACCATCACCAAACACTCCTGGCAACTCATCCGGCTCCTCTGCATCTTCAAATATTTCTTCATCATCATGGGAAATGTTGGATTCATCGTGAACTATTGATTTGTTAGCACGAGCCTATTCATCATGTCTTGCAATTCCAATTCCTCAAGCGTGAACAGTGGATCAGTGACCTCCAAACTGATGGGCCCTCTCCATCTCCAGCCAACCGGAGTCAACTCCCAGCTTCTATCATTCAATGGGTTCACACAGATCTTGATGCTATACGCCATCTGCGCTGCGTGGTATAGAATACCAGCAGAAGAAATAGGGTAGGAGAGAGAGTGAGCGATTCCGAAAGATTGCTCGTCGACGGGTGGAATTACAGAAGGCACAATATTAAGACAAACACACAACAATATATATATATATATATATATATATCAAATAACAAATTACACCACATAATTCACCTCATCATCATTGTCATCATCATTATCATTGTACAGGGATACTTTCATTCGTGCCATCCTCTCTCTCTTTTCACATTCATCTTTTTCATTGCTTATTTCATAATGCCACCACACGTCTCGTAATCATAACATGGCACAACCTTGGTCTTATCCATACTTTCTTACCGCTTGACCTTTTTCAATTTCCTTTCTCAACAATCCGTACTGTATTTTAATCTCTTGTTCCAAAGATCCTTTTAATAATTTCATCTTACTTTATTAAGTCTTATTAGAGCGTATCCAACGATGACAGGGGAAATTAAAGAAATGTCATCAAGGAGTTAGTTAGCACACATACATCTCCTCAAATCCTCCCAAGCCTAGTCGAAAGCAAACAGGAGTACAGGAACCTTAACCCACGCCGGTGGAACAGCCGAGAATTGTATCATCCCCAAATTTACTAAGTGGTTAGGTGCCTGATTTAGGTCCAATATATAGTGATTTGAGCATGATTTAGACTCCCTTTTACTATGTATTTGGCTTGTTTCTCTAGAAAATTTAGGACTTTTTAGTATATTTTAATTATTTTTAGTAGTTTAGGGTCCTTTGAGCGTTTTGATCCGTTTGTTAGTGTTTCAGGTACTTTTTGGAGCTTAAATGGATAAAATATTTATGGACCTGAAAAGAGGACGAAATGATCTTGCAAATGGAAAAAGAACGGAGCAAAACGGAGTAGGGAACTACCCCGCGCGCCTGAGGCGCGGGGACGGGTGCGCCTGAGGCGCGCCTGTATGAAAAGAACTAGTTATCAGACCCGCGCGCCTAGGGAGCGAGGTCGCGTGCGCCTGGGGAGCGCGTGCATCAGAGGAGGCCCAATTTTACCAGATTCTGAACAAAGTAGAAGAAGAGAAGTCAAATTTGGCTTCATATCTTAGATTTGGTCAGAAATTAGAAGATAAACATGGACCTTATCTACTAGATTTAATTAAGATTTATTTTAGGATTTGTTTTACTCTTTAAATAGAGGATTTGTAAATTGTTTTTAGTAGGTTTTGAGATCATAGAATTCAATTAGGATGAGAGAGAGGTTAGTAACATCTATTGAGAGCAAGGAGGCAAGGCACGAAGGATTGGAGATCATCACTACAAGAGAGATCTGCGTGAGGATTGAAGGTCTCTTGTTGAGTTAACCTGTATTGTCTATGATATGAGGTTTTCTATTTGCTTCTGTTTTCTTTATTTCTATATGTGTAACTAAAACCTCTTGTAAGGAACATGGTGTAAATTGTATGGTGTAACTTATTTTAATTTATGATTTAGTGTTTTTCTATTTTTAATTCATGCGTTAGTTGAGTTTTTATTGCATACGTAAACCTGATCAATTTATGTTTTGGATCTCTATATTCCAACGAAAGTTAGGAATTTTGAATAGGCCTTGCAATTAACGGTATATTCAGTTTAGTTATAGAGATATGATTAAATGATTATTGACTTGGTAATTCCCTTGAGCTGAATTTGATATTTTCTAATATTGTAATTGTAACACCCTATATAATAATTACCCTTAAATTAGGATTTTAAAATTTCTTTTAAGAAAAGAATACGATATTTGCCAAAATAATATTTCCTTTCATTAATGCCAAAACATCAGAGTTAATAAAGCGGAAGACTTAAGTATATCGAATACATTAAATATAAGTTTAAGTACATTCATTTCGGCAAATCAAAAATACAAAACATTGTTTTAGCTCGGCCCAACTGGCCGAGACCCCATCAGCTATCCGACTCTAATGACTTACTCTCCCCGTGGGGGAGAGTGAACCTGCTCGGCCGGGGACTGCGCCTGCTCGGACTCAGTACCTGAAAAATGGTAAGGAGGTGAGCATTACACAGAACTTAAATAAGCAGTTTCTAAAATGACATACCGAACTACCAAGCCAAACACAAGTAGTCAAATAGCAAATAAATTACAAGTAATCAAACCCATATATCTCATGCATATATCAACATTTAGCTCGGTTCGTATACCCACAACCTCATCTAGCTCGGCTCACATCATAAACCAGTTTACTCATTACCTACTAGCTATTTCTCGGTTCATCCTCTCTTACCTCGGATTCATTACACATTGAGCCATTTCCATATAGTTTACAATCTTTTACTCTTCTCGGATGCATACACCCAGTGCATGTCTTACACCATTTAAGGTCGGATATCGGAGTGTCATCCATAATTGCGAGTACCCAGTACCCGTCTTACAGTTGCGCATACCCGGTATGCGTCTGACGCGATCAATGCATGCACCCAGTACGCGTCTTCTATGACCAGGAGCACTACCGCCGATCATTTTATGGAGTAAGGAGTGTCCATAACTGCGAGCACCCAGTACTCGTCTTACAGCGGCACATCTCGGCGACTTACGCGATCAATGCACGCACCCAGTACGCGTCTTCTATGAACAGAAACACATCCCACCGATTCCGTGCTCGGAACCTTGTGTGAATCATAATTGCGAGTACCCAGTACCCGTCTTACAGCTGCACATACCCAGTATGCATCTGACGTGATCAATGCACGCACCCGGTACGCGTCTGCTATGACCCGATCACACAACCATTTCTCCTTAATTCCTCTTATCCTGTTAACCATCTTTTAGCTCGGCCTCTCTCGGCTCCACTCTTTAATTTATTCCTCTCTACATTAATCTCATTATTTACTTAGCTCGGCCTCTCTCTCGGCTAAAATCGGTAACCATTCCCTCTTTCCATTAACCTTACTCATTTTCTGCCTTATTACTCTATCTCTCCTACTTTGCCTCTCTACCATTTTCTCATACCCATTACCGAAGTCACTCAGCTCGGCCACAGACACGAATCATAAATATCAAAACTCAATAAACATTTATACACAAAGTTCATATTCACTTATACAACAACAACAACAATAAGAATAAAACATTCAATCAATCCATCATGTAATTACCAACATACAACATATAACGATACTCATCACTACTTCAAACTCATGTTTCTAATTCATTTATTAGTTCCCTTTTTACCCTTTTTTTACCATTTCCTTTCTACATTAACCTAGATCCATTCCCTAATCCAACACCCCCTCTTAGTACCCTTTATGAACACCCTAGAAACCCAAACTCAAGTAGAGGTAACACTCACTCCATACCTCAAACCGTGAGAGATAAGAGTTGAGAGTTTGAGAATGGTTTCCTTGACTTAGGCCTTGACCTTGTGAGCTTCACACCACTCGAATCCGTGTCCTCCTTGCTGCCACCACCACACCGCCACGGTCCAGGGACGCCGGAACAGAAGGGAACAGGGAGGAGGAGGGTTTTCCGGTTGGGGGTTAAACTTGGTGGAGGAGAGGGAGATTCGTGAGAGAGAAAGAAAATGTGTTGGGGGTTTGTTGTTGCTGGATTTCAGAGAAGAAAATGAGAGAGTACATGAGAGTGAGACGTAGGGAGAAGAAGAATGAAAATGAGAAGTATTATGTTGTGTATGTTGACTCTCTTTTATTCATTAGGGGAAATATTTGTGTGGCTCTTATTAGAGGCTTCCATGAGAAGCTAAAACATGTGGCTAGGATTCATTGGCTTCTTGAGGAAGCCATGAATAGTACATTGAAAGGGACATAAAGCAGTGATAGTGACATAAAGTGAATGGCAAGGACAGTGTGCGGATGGTACGAATCCCAAAGGGCTACAGCTCAACATGAGCTGACACGGAGGAGCTAGAACGTGTCGGCCAGGGTACGTCGGATCGGATACATCAGCTCGTCATTTAGGAACAGCAATAGTCCGAGCTTCCCTCTCGGATAGGACGCTAAGATCGGCTAATCCAGACTGGACAACGGGTTCCACGTTGGGTTCCCATCCAGCTCGGTTCATATGCATACCACCTTATCTAGCTCGGCCGGGATCAGACCGAGATACTTATACTTACATCCTAGGTCGGCCTATGCTCATACTACCATTCTAACCTTGTACAATTCCTAAGGCTTAATCCTATCCTTAAGTAAATATTTATACACTAAAATTATATTTATTTAATATTAATTTTCAGGATGTTACAGTAATTTGTTGAGAGATCAAGGATTAAGTATTTAGAGAATAAGGGTAATGTTAGAGAGATCTAACTATTGCTATTTGAGAGGAATTGTCCATGAATTCAAGGAAAATCTAATTCATAGTTAAATAAGTGAATCATACAACGAAACCACGTTCCTAACCTTTTTCTATTGCTTTCTAACCATCTTATCTCCTCAATCTTTTTATTTTATTTTATTTTAAATTATCCTTCTCCTTCTAAAATTCAATAACAAGTTGCATGAATAATTACGAATTGGTGAAAAGTTATTAGAAACAATTTGCAATCCCCGAGTGGAACGATACTCACTTACTATCTGTATTACTTGTCGACCTAGTACTCTTGCTAGACACTCAACAAGTTTTTGACGCCGTTGCCAGGGATTGAAATTCGATTCTAATTTCTTTTTGGTACTTTTTGTAATTATTTGTGTACTTTTTTCTTTTTGTAATTTGTTTTGTGCATAAGCAGTAGTGTAGGTTTCAATTCTTAGGTAGTTGTTATTGTAAAAAAAAAATATAAAAATAAAAATTTGAGGTACAGACCTCGTGCGCCCCAGGCGCATGCGGTCGCGCGCCTCAGGCGCGCCAGGCTGTGCAAGATCAAGTTTGGGGGAATTTTTCTAGTTTCCCCAAAGGGGTGCAAAAGTTCAGTTTTGGGGTCAAATTCTGATTCTACCATCTTATCTCTTAGGATTAGATTTATCTTTATCTCTAGGAAGTTTTTTTTATCTTATTTTTTTTAGCAATAGATATTTTTTTTTTATCTTATCTTTTAAGATTAGATTAGTTTTATATCTTTTTATAATTTTGTTTTTATCTTTTTATAATAGATTTATCTTCTTAGGATTACTTTTAGAATAGATTTTTTTTAATTTATTTTCGTTTTTTTATTTTCTATTTTTTAGGGATAGATTTATTTTAGAATTAGATTTGTATTTTTAGGATTTGGACCCCATTAGCCCCAATTTTTTCAATATTGCACCCCCGGCCTGTATCTCACAAAAAATATTGTCCCTCTTTCTTAGGTAGTTTTAATTTTTATTTTTTAGTTTAGGATAGATTAGTTTGCTTGAGGACAAGCCAACATCTAAGTTTGGGGGAGTATATACAGAATAAAAAATTTTTCAGATCTGAATTTTTTCTCCCATATTGGTATTGGTTTGTGTCCCTAGCAAGAGTAGGTAATTTTTCTAACCTTAGGACTTTTTCTCTGATGATGCATGTATATACTTAGTTTAGAACTTAGACTCATTGACTTTTGACTCTATTTGATTGAGCTGTAAATATGATTGTGAACGAGTTATTTCGACAAATGCTTTCAGAACTTGTGATTAGTGAACTGACTTTAGCCCTGTGAGGTTTTGAGCCTTATATTGAGGGGTATGAATTTTATTATAAATATTCTGATATTGAGACCCCTATTCTTTCATGAGTGTGTTCACTTTGGTATTGTTGTTCTAGAACTTGACCTGTGACCATTTCGAGATTGATAATTGATTGCATGCATTAAGATGATTAGGCACTTAGGATGTGTTTTTGTGGCCTTCAGATGTTTTGCATTGATAATTTTCCCTTAGTTGCCCATTTTGAGCCTTATGAGACATTATGATTTTTCTTTGGTACCTTGCATTTATTGCATATTCTTTGTAGTACCTTGAGAATTTTGAATGAGCAATTGAGAGGAATATAGAAAGAAAAAGTGAAAGTAATTGGTGAAAAGTGTATGAGTTCTATTTCTCTTCCAAAGAAGAAAAAAAGAGAATTAAAAAATAACAAATGTAAAGGAAGAGAATAGAAGAGAAAAAAATTGAAAAAGAAAGGAAGAATAAAATGTTCCTGATGTGAGTGTGAGTCTTTATTGTATTCATTGCTCATTCATGGTTTTTGAGGGAAACTTGCTTTTGTAAATATTTTTTGCGAGTTAGCCTTAGTTTTATCCCTTCTTTCTTTTATCCCACCTGACACTTTTAGCCATGGCCTCATTACAACCAAAATTAAAGACCTTTTGATTTTTGCATACTTTCAATAATTTCAGTGGCGATTTTGGTCTATGGTCAAGCCTATGGTAACACATTATCATTGTTGAACTTGAGTGAATTGAAAATATGACCCTTATACACTTTTGAGAGAAACATTTGAGAGGTTGAGAGTGTTCACTAGTTCTGAGTTCTGATTGGGATTGTTACGTTAACTAGTTTGTGATTGTGTAAATAGCTTGTGATAATATGTGTTGGAGTCATGAGTCGTAGTCTTAGATGAGGTGTATATATGTTGATTTAGGGAGTTTGTCTTTTGTTTAGAAGGTTATTTTACTTTTGCCTGGGACATGCAAAATGCTAAGTTTGGGGGAGTGATTTAGGTCCAATATATAGTGATTTGAGCATGATTTAGACTCCCTTTTACTATGTATTTGGCTTGTTTCTCTAGCAAATTTAGGACTTTTTAGTAGATTTTAATTATTTTTAGTAGTTTAGGGTCCTTTGAGCGTTTTGATCCGTTTGTTAGTGTTTCAGGTACTTTTGGAGCTTAAATGGATAAAATATTTATGGACCTGAAAAGAGGACGAAAATATCTTGCAAATGGAAAAAGAACGGAGCAAAACGGAGTCGGGAACTACCCCGCGCGCCTGAGGAGCGGGGACGGGTGCGCCTGAGGCGCGCCTGTATGAAAAGAACCAGTTATCAGACCCACGCGCCTGGGGCGCGAGGTCGCGTGCGCCTGGGGCGCGCGTGCATCAGAGGAGGCCCAATTTTACCAGATTCTGAACAAAGTAGAAGAAGAGAAGTCTAATTTGGCTTCATATCTTAGATTTGGTCAGAAATTAGAAGATAAACATGGACCTTATCTACTAGATTTAATTAAGATTTATTTTAGGATTTGTTTTACTCTTTAAATAGAGGATTTGTAAATAGTTTTTAGTAGGTTTTGAGATCATAGAATTCAATTAGGATTAGAGAGAGAGGTTAGTAACATCTATTGATAGCAAGGAGGCAAGGCACGAAGGATTGGAGATCATAACTACAAGAGAGATCTGCGTGAGGATTGAAGGTCTCTTGGAGAGTTAACCTGTATTGTCTATGATATGAGGTTTTCTCTTTGCTTCTGTTTTCTTTATTTCTATATGTGTAACTAAAACCTCTTGTTAGGAACATAGTGTAAATTGTATGGTGTAACTTATTTTAATTTATGATTTAGTGTTTTTCTGTTTTTAATTCATGCGTTAATTGTGTTTTTATTGAATACGTAAACCTGACCAATTTATGTTTTGGATCTCTTTATTCCAACGAAAGTTAGGAATTTTGAATAGGCCTTGCAATTAACGGTATATTCAGTTTAGTTATAGAGATATGATTAAATGATTATTGACTTGGTAATTCCCTTGTGCTGAATTTGATATTTTCTAATATTGTAATTTGTTGAGAGATCAAGGATTAAGTATTTAGAGAATAAGGGTAATGTTAGAGAGATCTAACTATTGCTATTTGAGAGGAATTGTCCATGAATTCAGGGAAAATCTAATTCATAGTTAAATAAGTGAATCATACAACGAAACCACGTTCCTAACCTTTTTCTATTGCTTTCTAACCATCTTATCTCCTCAATCTTTTTATTTTATTTTATTTTAAATTATCCTTCTCCTTCTAAAATTCAATAACAAGTTGCATTAATAATTACGAATTGGTGAAAAGTTATTAGAAACAATTTGCAATCCCCGAGTGGAACGATACTCACTTACTATCTGTATTACTTGTCGACCTAGTACTCTTGCTAGACAATCAACAGTGCCTTAGTTAGTAGAATTGTCATAAGTGTCGTAGTATTCTTAAGTTTCGATTTTCGGTTGAAAGCGTTAATTGGCATTAGAATTAGTATGCGCTAAGGTTAGTATTTAGCTAAGTTTAAAAGAGGCATGGGTTAAGGATAGATTAGAACGTGTTTAGGATGTAGGATTTAGATAAGGGTAAGTTAGAATGAGTAGTGAGAGCTTAGAACTCTTAGAAGTATGAAAGAAAGGCAATTTACATATAGTTAATTGATTAACTGAAACATTAATCGATTAGATTTTATGCAACATTAAGCCACTACTTGATTAATGGGTGTCTTAATCGATTAGATTTTTAGCCACATTCTGGCACTAATCGATTAATGACAAGACTAATCGATTAATCCTTTGTAATTGTCAAGTGTTAATCTATTAACCAAAGTGGTTAATCGATTAACCACTGCTATATCAGCCTAAAACACGTGTTTTGGCCATTTTCACAAAGTCTCCCTCTCTCCTCTCACAAGAATTCTCTCTTCTCCTTCCCTAGGGCTTTTGATTTCTTAAGCAACCACCCAAAAGATCAACAAATTAAACCCCCAAATCAATTCCCTACCACTCCCTCATGCATTCCCCTCTCTCAATTCTCAATTTCCTCCCTTTCTCACAAAACCCCCAAATTAACCCTAAGCTCCAAAGTGTGCAATTGGTCAAGTGGGGTCTCAAATTGGTCCAAGGAGCTTGGGGAGCCATAGGAATCAAGAGAGGAAGAATTTAGGAGCTTGGATAAGAGTTGGTGTCAGTGCTCCCTCAATTTCTCATTTTCTCCTCTTCTCTTCAAGAGGTAAGGGGTGTACTTTGGTTTAGTATTAGAGAAGGGGTTTAATTATAGTAATAGAGTTATAAATAGGTGTATTTATTGATTGGTTAGGTTGATGGGTAAAGGGGTAGAGTTTTAGATAGAAACCCTAAGTGTTAATGACTATTCTCCATGTATGCTTTATGTTAATTGATTAGAAATTGTTGTTGTACTTGTAATTACTATTGTTATAAGTGTAAATGATATGTTTGTATCTGGTTAGTGTGTTTATAAAAGTACTAAGTTGCATTCATATAGTTATGCATTAATAGGGCCAAGTCTTTCTCAATTGAATTTGGACCAAACAAATGATATTTTCTAAAGAATAAAAAGGGCTTTGAATTCAATTGAGAAATACTTAGAATATTGGATCATGCATGGTGTAAAGGTGGACGTTAGGAGTAGGGGAAAAACACATGTCGTTTTACGATTGATGAGGGCAAAAGTAAATTACTGGAATTATTGTGGAGAACTTTGATCCTGCAAAGGACACGGGGTTGCTTCCCGTGTTGGGGATTGGTTCTACGCAAACCATGGTAATTCCATTACTTTGGCTCGTTTTGGCCAGTCGAGGGTGATTTCTGCTAAAGCCAATTTGGACAAATCAACCCAAATTGCATGAGGGACCTTCTGGAGTGGAGGTGAAGTGCTGTGCAAGCGAGTGAGCGAGGGACCTTCCTAAGTGGAGGTTAAGCACCCAACTATAGGTTGAGAAATACTTACTCCTGGTCGGTTTTTCCCCAGAGTGGAGGGAGTATGTGAGGGTTGTATATTGTTATTGGAAAAAGGGAAAAGTGTTATAGGTACATTGTGTGAGGAACCCTCCTTTGGGGAGAATGTGAAGCACAATGTACCCAATTGTTAAAAAGTGTTAAAGTGTTAATTGTTATTGTTAAAAGTGTGAAAGTGAAAAGGGAAAGTGTGATTGCATTGTATAGATGTTTTAATTCGTTGAATCCGATCAAAGCGTTAAAGTTACTAAAATGAAATGAAATGTTTAATATCGGATTCTAGAATTAAACCATCTAAGTGCGACGTTAGCAGAGCATAACCATGTGTTTGCGCATTATAGTATAATATTATAGTATTGTACTCTCGGTATGCATAGTTACTAAATTGAAGTATGTTGGAATGTCGTACTTGTTAATTGAATTATGATTTGCATAATTGTCAATATTTGCGTATGAATATGCCCCTTTATGATTTATTACTGCTTTTAAACGTTTTCTTTGATCTAGATTTCAAAGTACTCACCCTTACAGTGGACATATTAGGTACACCAAGGATTCAGGCACAAAAGGTCAAGGCCGAGAAAGGTATACTCATAGTAGAGAGTATATTGGTATAAGTGACCCAAGGGTCACGAAGTTCGAGCAACCATTTATAGGTCCTATTTTGTAATACATAGATTTTTGTAAATGTAATTGTAATTAATGATTTTATTTTGTTTAACCATTTTTGTATATTTGAAGAGTTATATGTATACCCTTATTTTGATAAGTTTTAAAGCATGACCTAGTGTTGAATATTTTGAACTGAAAGTTATATTTTTATTTGATTGAAAGTTATATTTTTATTCGATTGCCTCACTTAATTTCCATCATGGATTAATCATTCATAAATTTCACATGGTTCTTAACACTAACATCATCATATCTAAAATATTCATCATGCATAAATGATAAAACAATTCATATCATCATGGCATATTCACATTAATAACATCATGCATCATAAAGTGCGTGGTCCTAGTCCCCTTCGTATACGTGGCCACACACACACAAACAATTTGCCACGATACTACTGACCCAGAGACCACTAGGTTCCGATCTTTGAGATGATGCGGAACGTCTTAATATTTACCTAAACACCACAGTGTCTGGGGAAAGCCCCTCTCTCACCTTAATTCCAGCAAATATTCGACAGAAACCGTTGCGGGTACTTTTGGCTGAGAGCAACTCCAAAGATTGTGGGAATGAGATATGAGATTATCGAGGTGATCCCAGCTCTGTGCTATGTAAGAAAAAAATTGTGCAAAGTTAGTGGTCGGGACTCATTGAAGGGTTGCACGAAGGATGGGCCGACCTTAGGATTAATTAAAAAGATTAAAAGACTTTAAAAGACATGCGCGGTGAGGTATGAGAGTGCGAAGTAGTGGAGAGGAAGAAACAATAAGTATCTGCGGATACTTAGGATGAGATTGCATTAGGGGAGGACGATGACGGTGAAACGTCAAGAAGTCTAGAGTATGTTTTTGGGCAGAACGAACTCCACAGGTGGCGCACTAACGTGGTGGGGACTGGGTCTAATGCCGTGGTAAGTTCTGCGGGCCCACTAGAAACATACTGTCGCCCCCTAGATTGCAAATCGAAAACAGTGAGAGGGATTGGAACGGGGCATTGTGTTTGCCACTGCGTGGACAGTGTGCCTTGATATTATTGATATGATTTGAGGACGAGATCCTCCTGGTCTGGGACCATTATGTGTTGTGACAGCTGTCATGCCCGTGTGGTAAAGGTCCTGTACTCCTGTTTGCTTCCGACTAGGTTTGGTGGATGACCGAGGAGATGTAGACGTGAGTGATAACCGAGAACGAAATGAATACCCCGATGATATTTTGTATGAAGGGATTTATGAGTATGAGAGGGAAAAGGATTGAGACAGAAGGAATGTTTGTGAGAAGTGAAAGTAAGCTTGAAAAGATAATGAAAGATAAGAGTAACGATGATAAGACTGATAATAATGTGATAACGTACTTAATCATTGTGTGCTTGTATGTTTTATTGTGTCTTTGTATGGTCCTTCTATCTTGCCTATCGTAATTCCACACCGTCGACGATTCGTCGTTCGGAACGCTTACTCTCTCCTATTCGTTGTTATATTGGTACTGTTGATATCGCAACGGGCAGACGGAATATCAGAAGAAGATCATCAATCTAGAGGAATGGAAGCAGGAACTTAAACGACAGCAAGGAAGCAGCAACAGAGGGGATTTCACTTTCGAGAATGAGGAAAGCCTACAAGAAGAAAAGGGAAGCCTCATCCAGTGGTGTACGAGATATAGTGTTAGGGGTAGTGTTTTAGTTAAGTCTATTGTTTGTGTTTTGAGTCAAGGATTACCAAGCAATGTGCCAAGTTTGGTAACTAAGCCCAGTTTTAATTTTGTATTGTGGAATACTCTATTTTGGAAGAACAACCAATGTAGTCTTGAGGAAATATCATGATGATTTGGAAACAAGTCTTGTTATGAAAATGAAAGTTTTCTGGGAATAAATGTTTTAGGTAACAACTCGATTTTCAATGAAAGGACGTTTATTTACATCAATGACTTTCAACAATGTGTAAAAAAAAATAAAAAAATTTGGCCTCACTTTTGGTAATTTTTAATACACAAAGTTAATTATTTTGGTTTACAAAAATCGGGCTGTTAGCTTATGGTAATCCTTAGTGGCCTTAAGCATGGGCTTACATGCTTTGTTTGTGTGACTTGTGTGTTTGCTAGTTTAAGGATAGGAGCATAGGATTAAGTCCTCATAACATATGAGACTTTGTTTGTAGTTTAGGGTCGGTTGTGTTAGGAAGCCGGTGGCCCAATAATGTGGAAGGAAGTAGATCGAGTAGAGGGTGAATAGATTGAGACCCCTTAACCCTTGATGTCTCATTAGTGTTAGAAAAACCTCAGCTCATTGATCTAGACGTACCCTTGTCCAAGGAGTCGTCAGTATCTTTGAGAAAATAGGATGCTACTCTTGGAACCCTGTTTGTTGAATTGCTTCAACAAAACAGTTAGTATTATTAGAATTTGAACACTTTTCTTCATAAACCTTACCATTGAACTATAACCTTACCAACCCCTTTCCAAGATTCAATAGCTTGATTTGTGGAGCCGGAAGTGTCATAGTACCCAGATAGTTTAGGCTTGAATGATCAAGGTTGGATGAATGGTTGAAGTTGAGTAAGAGTGTAAGACCATAGTGAGTCTAGTAATACGTTTGATCAAAGTTGGGGAGCTACAAGGAAGAAAAGAGGAGTATGTTACCAGTTATTAGAGGAATTCTGAGGAGAATTTGAGGATTAGGATTGCCTTATACCCTAATTAGAAAATGAGATGATCAAAGGTAAAGTCTAAGTGGTAATGGGATTTCCCTTAAGCTAGAAAATGATAGACGAAAACCCTAGAATTAGAAGAAGAATTGAAGGAAGGAGTGGTTATTGTGAGGTAGTAGGAACCTGAGTCGTAGAGAATAATGATTCTTAGGTAAAATCCTTGCTTTTGGAGACGTATGAATGTTTGTTTGCTTGATTTTCCCTAAGTCCGTACCTATGGTTGGACTTTTGTGACAATGATTGGCTAAGGGAGCGACATCTTTTTCGGTTAGTCCGTTGGACTTAACCCAATTCGACACCCCGGCGGTGGTACGAGTGTGACTTCTTCGTCCGAAAGCAACAAATGAGGGGCACTGCAAGAAGGATTAAATCTGCAAAAGGGAATACGACCACGAAAGACGAATGAGAGTGTTCTTATGAGAATCACGGTAACGTGAGAATTTTATGCCCTGCTGCCCAACCCACAACGTATTTCTCGGGGACGAGAAATCTTTAAGTTGGGGAGAATGTAACACTCCGCAGATTCCTCGTATTGAATTAAGATACTAAAGAAATTTATTTTGAGAAAAGTGTTTTGAAAAGAGTATTCCCCTAAATAATTTTCTTAATTCATGCTTTCAAAGTAATAAGTAACTTTAAAAGAAATGGTGAATTTTTTTTATAAGAAATTATTTGATGAAAAGGTGATTTATTTTCTATAAATGTGTGTTTGATGTTTTTGGTATTCTAATCTCTATACATGAATGATTTATTGTTTATGTGTGTGCGTGTGTACGTTTTTGCATGAATGTATGCTTAAGATTATGTGGAAATTTAATTAGTAGATGAATATGATGAAGCATGCATGAATGTAGGTGTTAATGTGATATGTGATGCATGTGTGTGTATCGTGTGTGAAATAAAATATGCATGGTTAAATATATGTATGTATCATTCCATGATCCTATGCTATGTGCTTGCTATGATGAAATGAAAGTATGTGTATGGTGTGCATGTGTGTGCATGTTGTTCGGCCATGAAAGGAACCAAGTAGGATACACCTCCTTAAACATTAAGAAAATAGAAATTTAAGTGGCAAACAAGAGGAAACCTAGAGTGATGACTAATGAAGCCTAAGAGAGACCTTTCTTCCCTCCTTGTCCCCCACGAGAAAGACCTCCCATGCAACATTTGGAGTGGACCCCTTTACCCTTAGGCTTGCACTTTGGACCGAGGGCAAGAGAGGAAAACTTCACCTCTTGATTTTGCCCATAAAATCGTGTGTGTGTGTGAGTGTTGGCCTTAGTTCACATTTCATTCCCTTCATTCATTTCCCTTTCTCACACCCACACAAACACCTTAGTCCCAAGAGCACTATCAAGCTCTTGAGACCCTTGGAAGAGAAAGTGGCCGAGAGGAGAGAAGAGAAAAGAGGAGCGAAAACCCGAGCCTCCCAACCCAAACACCTTTGATCTCTTCCTTCAAACACATCCTTCTTCAAAGATTAAGAAGAGAACCAACCCTTAAGCCTAAGAGAGGGGAGGTCGTGAGTAGGAGGAGGAAGAAGAAAGGAGGTCAAGCCTTAAACCTAGGAGATCCTTGAAGATCCAAGTGCTTAGAAGACTAGAAGATCCATTTCCTTGGTATAACCAAAGACCCTAGAAGAAGTAGAACTAGTTTTGTTTTGTAATCTTGAAATTTTTCTTTTCTTCTCTTGCATGTTCGTTTTTATGATTTGATCTAAGGTTGCATGTGATGTTTCACCTTGATCTTAAATTTCTAAGAGCTAAAGAAATTTTTAATAAACTAAATGAGGGACTCTATGATTCGGTTAGTGTTGTTTATGATAGATCTTGATGTTTTTCCTCTAGATCTAAAGTTTGGTTTATGATCTTTGTGAGTTTGGAGTAGATCTTCATGCATGTTAGGTTTTAGTGCTTAAAACCGTGAATCATGAAGTATTTAAGTGTTTATTTGGTAAATCAATGTGTGACCTAAACTTGTTTTTAATTTTTGGGTCTTGCATGTTATTTTGATAATGATCTTGATGATTTGAGTACATGCATGTCTAGATTATGCTTTGATCTTAAATTTTAAAAATAAATGAACTCATGGAACCCTAAATTAAGAGCTCTTCAATTCGGCCATAACCGAAAGTGTAGGCTTAGATGCTTTTTGATTTGATTTGAATAGTTGCATGTTCATTTCATGTTTATAAAAATTAATTTGAGCAATTAAAATGCTTTGATTCTTCTTAGTCTTAATAAAGCCTTGATTTTTGGTTTGATCCTTAAGCCATTCATGAAAAGCTTGGTTCTTGAATTTTGCATGTGCATCCTAAATGAAAAGCTTTGATCTTATGTTGGTATGCCTAGTGTTTTGAATAAAAGACATGGCTTTCTTAAAATGTTCATCACGGTTTTTGGTCTTTGTTTACCCAAAGTGATTTTTAATCTTTGATTTATACCATTATTTGATTTCATGACTTGATCTATCATATCTAGATGCATGCATGAAATCCTTGAGTAAAAAGGACTTGTTTTTCATGAATCTCACGGTTTTACAAAAGAAACCGAGGAAAGATGTTTTTGGAAAAATAATTTCTTAACTTGATTCATGATTTGTGACCTTGCATGCTAACTTTTCTTTGATTCAAGACTTTTAAGAAAGCATAATTAAAATGAAAAAGTTGATCTTTAAATGCATGCATGTTGTTTTTGAACCCAAAAAGTCTTGATCTTTGGGTTGCATGTCACGGTTTTGGTGTTTAAAAAGGGAAGTGGTATTTTCTAAAACCATGTATTTCAAAGGTGCATGTTTTGACTTGTTGATTTTAGGTTTTGCATGTTGAAAAGTGCATCAAAAACTTTGTTTTGCCATGATGATGATTCGGCCTAGTTAGGATTAGAAGGCTAGGTTCTTTTTCATATGAATTGACTTAAAGTAATGAGTATGTCTTGTGAACTTAGGTTAAATTAATTAATTGAAAATTTCATTGTTATTATTTTCTTCCAATTCGGTTTTATTTAGAAGTAAAGGAAATAAATAAATTAAATTAATCTTGTAAGAGTGTTGTGTTTAAATGAATATATGTGTCTGAGTGTGTGCTTATGTGCATTCGGTTTAGAGGGAAAAGAAAGAGTAAATGATTTTGAAAATAGAATTTAAGTGCCTGAATTAAATTAAGTTGATTTATGAACCTTGAATTGTTTCCTTGATGTTATTCGGTCAAATAGAACAAATAAATTTAGGGAGTTTAATTGCATGAAAAAAATGCACATAATGATTTTTGAAAGGAATGAAGTTGTTTAAAGTAAATAAATAATTGAGCTCGATTTAAATCTTTGGTTCAATGTGGTTTGTGAATTTATGTATAGCTAAGTGTTTGTACTATGAACTATTTGTGAAGTTGTATACTTGCTTTGATGTTGATTTAATGGGTTATATGCTTGATAAAGTGTTGTTTGTCTATGTGTTGGTTGAGGTTTGAGAAATAAGTGAATGTATAATTGATTATGAAATTAAGTGACTTTATGGAATAATCCCTTGCTGTCCAAAATTATTTAAAATTGTTTTCTAACTTTGAAAATGTGTTCAAATGATTTACAATAGAATTTTCAAGTGATATTTGATTTAAGAAAAACCCGGATTGAAAACGGGGCATTTTTCGGCGTTTTCGAACATGTTTATGGTGCTGTCCAAATCGGGCCAGCAACCAAACCGAATAATTTAAACCATTTTATTAAATGTTTTCAAATGGTTTTAAAATAATTAAAGTACTAGAAAATATGAGGATTGTTTTGATAAAACAATAGTGTTTTAAGTCTTTCGATTAAGAACGGAAAGTGTCATGAAATAAGAAAAGATTTTCTTAGAACCGGACAATAACGTAAGTGTATTTTATTTAGTACGAGGAAATCTTAAAGACAAGGGATTGGGGCAGCCGGAAACAAAACGGATTCGAGGAGGCGGTACGCATTACATAGCTGGACCTCAGGTGAGAGAGAAGCTTTCCTAAGACACTGTGGTAGTTAGGTGATTTATTAGGACGTTCCGTATCATCTCAAAGATCGGAACTAAGTGGTTCGGAGTCAGTAGTATAGTGGCAATTGTTTGATTGTATGGCCACTTATACGAAGGTGACAAAGACCACATTGTATTGTGTATTGATTGTGTGTATATAGCATTTTTATATTCCTTTATTTAATTATGAATGTTGAAATTGGATAATACGAGAATGAAATAAATAAGTGGTGAAAGTAATGAAATTGAGAGTGAAGACATGATAAGAGAAAAGAGGAATGATGAAACATATAAGAGAAAGAAAGAGTTGAGAAGTGGGGAATGAAATTGAGGATAATGCTGAGAACGAGCCAGAGCTGGGGAAAATGAGGTTGATTATGAGAAAGAGATGTGATTTGAGCGGAGCTGGGCTCCTTTGTTTTGATTTTAGTCAGGGAACTAGTGTTGAGTTGAGCTTGCTCCTCCATTAGCGCTCAGCAAAGTGAAATTTTGGAAAAGGTTTTTGAAAAACAGTTTTTGAAAAAGTTTTCGAAAAGAAATTCTTTTGAAAATGTTTTTGACAAGAGGTTTTGAGAAATATTCTAAGAAAGTGTTTTCGGAAAAATTTTGAAAGGAAATTTTTAGAAAATGCTTTTGAAATAAGATTTTCGGAGGAAGTTTATAAAACAATCTTTGATAAGTCCTTTTGAAATGGTACTTTTGGGAAAGTTTACACGGTAAGATTTTGAGAAAGCCTTATGAAAGGATATTTGAGAAAAAGTTTGTGAAGACAATATTTAGTGAAAGTCTGTGAAAGGAGACTTTGTGAAACGATATTTTCGAAAAAGGTTTTGTGAAAAGATTGTTTTGAGAAAAGAGTACGAAAGTTTATGATTTGAGATTTTGAGAAAGTGCTGATGTACGATTTTGAGAAATTGATGGAGGAAGACTTTGAGAAAGATTGTGGGAATGAGATATGAGATTATCGAGGTGATCCCAGCTCTGTGCTATGTAAGAAAAAAATTGTGCAAAGTTAGTGGTCGGGACTCATTGAAGGGTTGCACGAAGGATGGGCCGACCTTAGGATTAATTAAAAAGATTAAAAGACTTTAAAAGACATGCACGGTGAGGTATGAGAGTGCGAAGTAGTGGAGAGGAAGAAACGATAAGTATCTGCGGATACTTAGGACGAGATTGCATTAGGGGAGGACGATGACGGTGAAACGTCAAGAAGTCTAGTGTATGTTTCTGGGCAGAACGAACTCCACAGGTGGCGCACTAACGTGGTGGGGACTGGGTCTAATGCCGTGGTAAGTTCTGCGGGCCCACTAGAAACATACTGTCGCCCCCTAGATTGCAAATCGAGAACAGTGAGAGGGATTGGAACGGGCATTGTGTTTGCCACTTCGTGGAAAGTGTGCCTTGATATTATTGATATGATTTGAGGACGAGATCCTCCTGGTCTGGGACCATTATGTGTTGTGACAGCTGTCGTGCCCGCGTGGTAAAGGTCCTGTACTCCTGTTTGCTTCCCACTAGGTTGGGTGGATGACCGAGGAGATGTAGACGTGAGTGATAACCGAGAAAGAAATAAATACCCCGATGATATTTTGTATGAAGGGATTTATGAGTATGAGAGGGTAAAGGATTGAGAAAGAAGGAATGTTTGTGAGAAGTGAAAGTAAGCTTGAAAAGATAATGAAAGATAAGAGTAACGATGATAAGACTGATAATAATGTGATAACATACTTAATCATTGTGTGCTTCTATGTTTTATTGTGTGTTTGTATGGTCCTTCTATCTTGCCTATCGTAATTCCACACCGTCGACGATTCGTCGTTCGGAACGCTTACTCTCTCCTGTTCGTTGTGTAAGATCCATGAAGAATGTTTTGATAAATGCCAAAAGGTTTTGAACAAGCTTCAAGTGTGTTGATCAAGTTCAAGCTCAACAAGCAATAACAAACATCAAGTTTTGAAGAGAGAGCCAACTCATGAAGACTTAGTTTGGTAGTTTATGTTTTATTGTTTTATATTTTGCCTCACAAGTCTTTTAGTTTATGAGTTTGGGTACGTTTATTACAGGGTAGTGAATCTCTTTTGATTGCATGATTATATCATATTTTGAGTATTCACTTTGCCTAAAATCAATAGGTGGCTTAAAGGTTTGAAAGAAAAGGTTTAGTTTTTGAGAAAACAAGTTTTAAGTGATTTTTAATGTTAATAATCGATTAACAGATTTTGATAATTGATTAACAGTGTATTTTGAACTTATAATCGATTAAAAAACTTTTGATAATCGATTATCTGCACCTTTACTCGAGTATTTTTGGTCTCACTCGAGTGAAAATTATCTTGCTTTCGTATTACTCGATTAACACTTATTTTACTCGAGTAAACAGGGTCTGTAACTGTTTTAAATGTTGGAAACCAACAAGCGGCTCAATATAGTCTAGAGGGGGGGTGAATAGAATATTGAATCCTTATTACAGATTTTTCGTCCACCTAAGAGAATGGTTTTATGAAAATAAATTTTCTTAAGAATTCAGTTCAGATTACTCGAGTAACTCAAGCCTTCACTCGAGTAATACGCAACCAAAAATAATTTCACTCGAGTATTCAGCAAATCACTCGAGTATTACGAAAGCAGATTTTAAATCACTCGAGTAACAGAAAACCTACTCGAGTAATGTTTATAAACTGAAAGCAGATTACTCGAGTGACAAGAACTTTACTCGAGTAAACTGGGTAAAATTCAATTTAAACTTTGTTTTCAATGGAGTTCTTCAAGAATAACAATGCTATGATGATTCAACAAATTATGAATGATTAATATGAACAATTTCAAGTAATATTAACATGCAATTTTAGATCAATTTAGTAGAATTAAGAAAACCCCAATTCTAACCTAAAAATGCAAATGTTAATGAATTAATGAAATACAAGGAATGAAAATAAAAGAGACACAAGGATTTATCCTGGTTCACTTTCACCCACTTGAAAGCTACTCCAGTCCCCTCTTAAATCAAGAGAGATTCTTCACTAGAAATCTTCAAATGTAGATTTTACAATGTTTTAAGATGCAACTAGATTCTTAGTTCTCCTATCTTAAAACCCAACTCAAAGTGTGTACCAAACACTTTGATCTAATCTACCCCTTTTGAGTATTCTAGATTTCCTTGCTAATTGATTGAAGATGCTTCCAACCAATCCTCTTTTCTTGCTTTGATTTGATCCTCAAAGTCTTCCTTGTGAGATTCTTCACTTGTGTTGAAACTTCAATGATGCAATCACAAATTGCAAATCTTCAACAACCACTAAGAACAAAAATATGATCTCAAGAATATTTGAACAATGATAGAAAATAGAGTGAAGAATGAAAAGTTCTTTGTTGAATCTTGATAGCTCTTGAAAGATGTAAAATAGCTCTTGAATTACTTTTCAAAGTGTATTAGAAAATTGTAAGAATGAAAGTCTATGTCTTTGAAAGAGAAAATTAAGTCCTTTTAAAATTTTCCCAACACTGATTGAATTACTCGAGTAAACCAAACAACGTCACTCGAGTGAAACATGTCAGATTAAGTTACTCGAGTGATGTGTAAACCATTACTCGATTAACCTGTCAGAACATAAATTACTCGAGTGAACCAATACTCATTACTCGAGTAAACTGATCAGAATCTGAATAAAAACAAAGTTTTTCTAAAATGATTTTCACAAGCTATTTAATCAAGATTTAAAGTATCTTCACTCTTAATCAGACATTATTTAAATATTCTTAAAATCACCTAAGCTACCCACACCAATGAGATGCATTGCATAAAATAAAGATTACATTGAAATAGAATTAATAAAAATCCTAATTCTAATCTTCATGTGATGTAGCTTGCTTGTTGCCAATGTTGTTGCTTGGAGAGAGATTGTTAGCATCAAAACATGAGAATCCTACAAACTCCCCCTTTTTGATGATGACAAACCTCCTTTCAAATTAAGCACTAAGTTTTAACATACTCCCCCTAAATGTAAAACATCTAGGAAAAATATAATAAAACTTAACCTACAAGAACAACATCAACAAAATATTCTCCCCCTTTTGGCATCATTAAAAAGATAATATTTTTGAGAAAAGTCCTTTGCCAAAAGTTGAAGGTAAGTAGTTCACAATGGTATAGAAAATATATAACAATAAAGACAATACCAAAATAAACCACAATAGTGCCTCAACGTATATAAACAACGAATATATACGAACAACGAATATAGCACCAGAAATCAGAGTATCAGAGCATCACACTATGCAGCAAATCATAGCAGATAATCAAAACGAAAACTAAACAAACCAGACCATACACAAGGTCCTAAAGTCATAGTAGCAACAGAGTCAGAAACATGAAACAGAAACATAAACAGAGAATATGCAAATGAAACATGCAACAGAAATCAACAGCAAACATCATCAGCATCCACAGGTCTAGGAATCAGGTGGAGGAGGAGGAAAATGATGAGAAAATAATCCAGACATGTAATCCATCAAACGATGCTCCATGGCAATATTCTTCACATCCTGTCTCATCTCCAACTGAGTGAATTGAGCATTGATGTGCTCAACTAATGACTCATGAGCAGCTTGTGCATCAAATGGAGTACCAAGATTATCCAAATCGATATAGTCCTCAATACGATCGGTATCCATCGGATCAGTAGAAGTAGGAGGAACAGAAGAGGATGCACCAGCCCTATCACCAAGTAAATTCCTTTTCCTAGTACCTGAAACTCTTGCAGCCTTTGCAGCTTCAGCCATTTCCTTAATCTGTGATTTCCATAACCAAGTGCGACTGTCCCTATGCCAAGCAATTTTCATATAACTAATGTGCGAATCATTAAGACACCAGTTATTTTTCTTTTCCTTTTCAGCTGGCTCATCATCAGGGATTGGAACACGATAATACCTCATGATCTTGGTGACATGCATAGGATATGGCAAGAATTGGGTAGGAGGAGATTGAGCAGCAGCTTCCATACGAGCTAAAAACATTTTATTCCAATTCATCTCATACCTCTTTTTAATCCCATGAAACAAAGTAAGATCATCATCTCCCAATTGAGCATAATTTTGATTGCATTTTGGAATCAAACAATAAGAGATAATATACATGAGCACCCTATCCACAGCATGCAAAGGTGATACAGTTCTAGTAGTTCTATCACCCCAAGATTCACCAGTACGCAACAAATCAGTATAAATCTTATTAGTATCCACATCCAAATCCAGACATTCAGTATCACCAATAAAAGTTCCCTTGTTTTCTAAACCAAACATCATAGTCAAATCCGCAGGCTTTATAACAAAATGATGTCCTCTAACCATTGTTTGATACTCACCATCTAGCTTAGTAAAATTTTGATAAAATTGTCTGACAAGCCTAGGGTAATAATGAGTCTCAAATTCCAAAAACCTCTGCAAATTCTGAAATTCTAAATCCTCTACAAACGGAAATTGCTCCTTATGCAACCAAGCAAATTTAACATACCTTGTAAGACCAAAAGAGCGATTGATAAATGCCGGTTCCCGCAAATCTCGGTTGATTCCAGAAAACCAAGTATCATTACGACCTGCTCCTTGCTTTGCTTTCTTTTGAGGAGGTTGATAGTGAGAGGAAGAAGCCATTAATTCAGAAAAAAAAAACAAATTCGGTTTTGAGAGGTTAGGGTTTTGATTTGGGGTTTTCGGATTTTTGGATAAAATTGGTGAAATTGATGAATGAAAGGAGTAGAAATGATGATATAAAGATGAAATATGGAAGAAATTTGTATGAATTGTGAGTTTTGTGGCTGAAAGATGATGATTTGATGAAGATCCGTATGAGAGAGAAGAGAGAAAGACGAACAAGAGAGAGAAAAAATCGTGAAAATGATGCAGATTTTAACAGTTCAGCTTTTAAAATCACGTAAGTTACTCGAGTAATGTTCATACGTTACTCGAGTGATTCGAGCAGTACTCGAGTGAAAGAGTATGTTACTCGAGTATGCCGAAAAATAAAAAGATTTTACTCGAGTGATGGATGAACTTAATCGAGTGATACGCAAGTCATTTTAAAATTAATCGAGTGACAGACAGAATTACTCGAGTAATACGAAAGAGTTTTTAAAATTACTCGAGTGAAATTTCTGTTACTCGAGTGAACTGTACAGAATTTCAAAAATTTCAATTTTTCATGCAAAATCATTTTTCATGCACAAACACAGAGAAACACTTAGCATGTAGCAAGTAACACACATACAAATAAAGCAATTAGCATATTATAGAAAACATACACACATAACTGCATAAAAAAAAAAACACTTTAATAAGATACAACAACTCAAAATACAAGTCACATTGAAATAGGCTTGAAGGTGAGTATAAAAAGCATCAAATACAATTAGCTAATAGTTAATTCATCAAAAATACCAAGTTCTCTTCGAATCTTATAAAATGTGTCCCTTGGTAATGGTTTTGTAAAGATATCAGCTAATTGATCCGAAGTTTGAACAAACTCAATAACACAATCACCTTTTTGAACATGATCTCTCAAAAAGTGATGCCTAATTTCAATATGCTTTGTCCTTGAGTGTAATACTGGATTTTTAGTCAAATTAATTGCCGAAGTGTTATCACACTTTATAGGGATATTTGTTAAATTTAAACCAAAGTCAGATAATTGTTGCTTCATCCATAAAATTTGAGCACAACAACTACCTGCAGCTATGTATTCGGCCTCCGCGGTTGATAAAGCTACACAATTTTGCTTTTTAGAAAACCACGATACAAGTGAATTACCAATTAAATGGCATGTTCCGCTTGTACTTTTTCGCTCAACTTTACAACCGGCAAAGTCAGAGTCCGAATATCCTATTAGTTTTAGAAAAGCATCCCTAGGATAATAAAGTCCAGTATTCGTTGTACCCTTTAAGTATTTCATTATTCTTTTGACAGCAGTTAGATGCGACTCTTTCGGTTTTGCTTGAAAACGTGCACACATACATACACTAAACATGATATCAGGTCTAGATGCAGTTAAGTATAACAAACTACCAATAATACCACGATACTTCGTTACCTCTACCGCTTTTCCAGCCTCATCTTGATCTAGGTAGCATGCAACGCTCATTGGTGTAGAAGCGGATTTGCACGAATCCATTCCAAAACGTTTGAGAAGCTCTCTACAATATTTACTCTGATGAATATAAATGCCATCATTAAGCTGCTTTATTTGAAGGCCAAGAAAGAATGTAAGCTCTCCCATCATCGACATCTCGAATTCACTTTGCATCAATTCTGAAAACTTCTTACACAAGTTATCGTTAGTAGCACCAAATATAATATCGTCAACATATATTTGAACCAATAAAATATCCTTACCGGAACGTTCAATAAAAAGTGTAGTGTCAACAGTACCTCGTTTAAAACCTTTTTGTAATAAAAAATTGCTTAGTCGGTCGTACCAAGCTCTAGGAGCTTGTTTCAAACCGTACAAAGCCTTTTTCAGTTTGAAAACGTAGTCCGGATGCTCAAAACTCTCGAATCCGGGAGGTTGTGACACATAAACTTCCTCTTGAATGTATCCGTTAAGAAAGGCGCTCTTAACATCCATTTGAAACAATTTAAAATTCATAATTGAAGCAAAAGCGAGAAGAATACGAATAGCTTCTAATCTAGCAACGGGAGCATATGTCTCATCGTAATCGATTCCTTCTTCTTGACTATAACCTTGTGCTACCAACCTAGCTTTATTCCTAACAATAATACCCGATTCATCTAACTTATTCCTATAGACCCACCGAGTACCAATTTCAGGACGATCATCGGGTTTTGGCACAAGCTCCCAAACTTGGTTTCTTTCAAATTGATTTAATTCTTCTTGCATGGCCATAATCCAATGATCATCTTGAAGAGCCTCTTTGATATTCTTAGGTTCTATTTGAGATACAAAGGCAACATAATAACAAAAATTATTTAAAGTGCGTCGGGTTACCACTCCCTTCGCAATGTCACCTAAGATATTAGAAATCGGATGATTTTTGTTGGACTTCCAAGCTATTGGTAATTGAGGTTGTATCTCTTGTGCTAAGTCTTTATCTTGTGCTTGCACCTCTCGATCTTCATTTTGATTCTCTTCTATTTGTTGTGGTGTTGAATTCTCATGATCCAAAAATGTACCTATATAATCATCACAAGAAACAACACAATCTCCTTTCGAAGATTCATCAAATACAACATGCACGGATTCCTCAACGGTTAATGTTCTTTTATTGTAGACTCTATATGCTTTGCTATGAGTTGAATAACCTATGAATATGCCATCGTCGGCTTTAGAGTCAAACTTGCCGACCGGTTCCTTTCCGTTATTTAAAACAAACACCTTACACCCAAAAACATGAAAATGTGAGATATTTGGCTTTCGCCCTTTTAAAAGTTCATAAGGTGTTTTATTTAAATGCGGATGAATAAGAACCCTATTAAGCACATAGCAAGCGGTGTTTACCGCATCAGCCCAAAAATATTTAGGAACATTTGATTCTATCAACATAGTACGAGCAAGTTCCACTAATATTCTATTTTTCCTTTCTACAACTCCGTTTTGCTCCGGAGTCCTAGGGGCCGAAAATTGATGATCAATACCAAACTTATCACAAAACGCATCAATCCTAGTGTTTTCAAACTCACCTCCGTGATCACTTCTAATAGACACAATTTTCAAACTTAGTTGATTTTGGATGAGTTTGGCAAATTTTTTAAAACATTTATAAACTTCACTTTTTGCGGATAAAAATAAAGTCCATGTGAATCTAGTAAAATCGTCTACTAAAACAAATCCATAGTAATTGCCACCTAAACTTTTAATTTGTGAAGGGCCAAACAAATCCATATGGATTAGCTCCAAAGGCTTTGTTGTGCTTATCACATTTTTAGGTTTAAATGAACTTTTAACTTGCTTGCACTTTTGACAAGAGTCACAAATGCCATCAAGCTTAAAGTTTAGTTTAGGCAAACCAATCACTAAATCTTTTCGCAAAAGTTTGTTCAATTGATTCACATTCACATGAGCAATTCGTCTATGCCAAAGACGAATTTCATCATCAAAAGATTTGAAACATTTTGAAAACAGTGAAGTTATCTCATCCAAATCAATTAAGTAAGTGTTATTAGAGCGACGACCAACAAACTTAACACTATCATCTATAGAAGACTTAATGAAGCATAATTCCGGAGTAAATGTCACATAATTGCCCATATCACATAGTTGGCTTATACTAAGCAAGTTGTGTTCTAAGCCTTCTACGTATAGGACATTTTCTATGACAAGGTTAGATACGTTACCGATTTTCCCGACTCCTAGAATTTTGCCCTTGTTGTTGTCGCCGTATGTCACAAATCCATCACTTTTTGGAGTAAGTTCCATGAAGTGCGTTTTGTCTCCCGTCATGTGTCTCGAACAACCACTATCCAAGTACCATTTTCGCTCTTTGGTTCGAAGACACACCTACAAGAAAGATATCATTTGGTTGACTTAGGTACCCAAGTGGTCTTGGGTCCTTTGTTGTTAGCATGAGGAGAAGTCCCCTTAACAATCCAAATATATTCACCGCTTGGTATACCAAATTTCTTTATATTACATTTATTCGTGGTATGCCCAAAGATTCCACAATAATGACAAGTTGGGTTTTTAGAAATCTTATTCTTTGAAAATCCACCAACTTTGCGATAATTGCGTTTCTTAGGTTTGGTATAGCCAAGACCGGATCTATTGCTATTGTTCCTTTGAGTTGAAAGCAAATGATCTAAAGAAGTATCTCCTTTCATGAGCCTTGCAAGTCGATCATTCAAATTAAAAACTTCTTTTTCCAAAGACTTGCAATTTTCACAAGATGGAGTCTCATTTGATTTCAATTCACAATTGCATGTAGAGTTTGCATAAATGAGTTCAAGAGTTTCATTTTGAAGCTTAAGTTCTTCTAAATCTTTTTGAAGTTCAATTATCTTTTCATGTTGCTTCATTATGAAATTCTTTCTTTCAACATTTATTTTAGCAAGTTTCTTCAACTCTTTATGCATCTCTACATACACATTGTACAATTCATTGAATGAAGGAGAATTAGAACTTGAGCTAGCATCGGAAAGATAATCTACCTCATTGACGTTCTCACTTGATTTAATGCTTGAAGATTCCTCTTCATCAAGCTTTGTCATTAAACATAGATTTGCAAGTTCTTCATTATCCGATGAGCTAGATGTTGATTGACTCTCCACTTCATCCCATACTATGTAAGCCCTTTTTCCTTTAGAAGAATTGAATTTTGAGTTGTCACCTTCCGACTTCTTAGAATGAGTTGGACAATTCGATCGATAGTGACCAAGCTTTCCACATCCATGACACTTGATGTGATCCTTGATAGTCTTATTTCTTGGTTGTGAGTCCTTAGAATCTCTTTGTCTATTTCTATTAAAGTTCCCCTTTTTCTTAAGGAACCTACCAAGCTTTTTAACTATCAAGCCAAGGGTCTCATCATCTATATCGGAGTCCGAGTCATCCACTTGAAAGTTTTCCTCTTGTGCCTTAAGGGATTTTGAAGTTGATTTAAGAGCTATCCCCTTTTTCTTCCTATCGGCATCTTCATTCAAGGATAACCGTCCAAGCTCCATTTCATGCTCTTGAAGCTTTCCGAATAGAGTTGCTAAATCAATTTGATCCACGTCTCTAGCTTCCATAATGGCCGTCACCTTAGGTTGCCATTCCCTGCTAAGACATCTCAAAATCTTATTAACAACTTCACCATTAGATATAACTTTTCCAAGTGCAGAAAGATGATTAATGATATGAGTGAACCGCTTTTGCATGTCACCTATGTTTTCATTAGGTAACATACGAAAGAGTTCATATTCATGCATGAGTGTATTTAGCCTAGCCCTTCTAACCTCCGAAGTGCCCTCATGTGTGACTTGTAATGTGTCCCACATTTGTTTAGCATCAACACATTGAGATACTCGAAAGAACTCATCATAAGAAAGAGCGGACGTGATGATATTTTTAGCTTTTAAATCAAATGCAACTTTCTTCTTATCATCATTGTCCCAACTCGATTGAGGTTTAATTGAAACAACATCATTTACTTTCGTTTGAGGAACAAAAGGTCCATTCTCTATGGCGTTCCAAATTTCCATATCTATGGCTTGAATAAAAATTTTCATGCGGACCTTCCAATAAGCGTAACCCTCACCACTAAATAGTGGAGGACGATTAATGGAAGTTCCTTCACCACCAAAAGGATTTGAAATTGAGCCCATTGTTTCCAAGTAAAAAGGATCTTTTCGAAAAAGCTTTTTAAGGCTCGGATTTTTCGTCCGAGCTCTGATACCACTTTTTGGAAACCAACAAGCGGCTCAATATAGTCTAGAGGGGGGGTGAATAGAATATTGAATCCTTATTACAGATTTTTCGTCCACCTAAGAGAATGGTTTTATGAAAATAAATTTTCTTAAGAATTCAGTTCAGATTACTCGAGTAACTCAAGCCTTCACTCGAGTAATACGCAACCAAAAATAATTTCACTCGAGTATTCAGCAAATCACTCGAGTATTACGAAAGCAGATTTTAAATCACTCGAGTAACAGAAAACCTACTCGAGTAATGTTTATAAACTGAAAGCAGATTACTCGAGTGACAAGAACTTTACTCGAGTAAACTGGGTAAAATTCAATTTAAACTTTGTTTTCAATGGAGTTCTTCAAGAATAACAATGCTATGATGATTCAACAAATTATGAATGATTAATATGAACAATTTCAAGTAATATTAACATGCAATTTTAGATCAATTTAGTAGAATTAAGAAAACCCCAATTCTAACCTAAAAATGCAAATGTTAATGAATTAATGAAATACAAGGAATGAAAATAAAAGAGACACAAGGATTTATCCTGGTTCACTTTCACCCACTTGAAAGCTACTCCAGTCCCCTCTTAAATCAAGAGAGATTCTTCACTAGAAATCTTCAAATGTAGATTTTACAATGTTTTAAGATGCAACTAGATTCTTAGTTCTCCTATCTTAAAACCCAACTCAAAGTGTGTACCAAACACTTTGATCTAATCTACCCCTTTTGAGTATTCTAGATTTCCTTGCTAATTGATTGAAGATGCTTCCAACCAATCCTCTTTTCTTGCTTTGATTTGATCCTCAAAGTCTTCCTTGTGAGATTCTTCACTTGTGTTGAAACTTCAATGATGCAATCACAAATTGCAAATCTTCAACAACCACTAAGAACAAAAATATGATCTCAAGAATATTTGAACAATGATAGAAAATAGAGTGAAGAATGAAAAGTTCTTTGTTGAATCTTGATAGCTCTTGAAAGATGTAAAATAGCTCTTGAATTACTTTTCAAAGTGTATTAGAAAATTGTAAGAATGAAAGTCTATGTCTTTGAAAGAGAAAATTAAGTCCTTTTAAAATTTTCCCAACACTGATTGAATTACTCGAGTAAACCAAACAACGTCACTCGAGTGAAACATGTCAGATTAAGTTACTCGAGTGATGTGTAAACCATTACTCGATTAACCTGTCAGAACATAAATTACTCGAGTGAACCAATACTCATTACTCGAGTAAACTGATCAGAATCTGAATAAAAACAAAGTTTTTCTAAAATGATTTTCACAAGCTATTTAATCAAGATTTAAAGTATCATCACTCTTAATCAGACATTATTTAAATATTCTTAAAATCACCTAAGCTACCCACACCAATGAGATGCATTGCATAAAATAAAGATTACATTGAAATAGAATTAATAAAAATCCTAATTCTAATCTTCATGTGATGTAGCTTGCTTGTTGCCAATGTTGTTGCTTGGAGAGAGATTGTTAGCATCAAAACATGAGAATCCTACATTAAATACGTTTTTCACTTCTCAAAAGCTATTCTAAGTTGCTACAACTTTTGGGTATTCTATATAAACCTTTTCCTAATCATTTCTATCAACTAGAATCATTTTGATACACAATTTTACAAAGAATCAAAGCCACACTATTCTCTCTCACTCTCTCAAGATCAAAGCTCTCATTTTCATATTCTTTGATCAAGAACCTTGAATCTCTCATGTTGATCTTTTCATAGCTTTTGAAAGAGATTCATAGGATTGTTATTTTGTTTTCATTTGAGTTGTAATCATTGCAAGAGGCAAACATTCTACAACATTGGAAGCCTTGATTTTGTGGAATCAAGCATAGTTCATTGGAAGTCTTGAAGAAGCATTTCATCAAGCACTTGGAAGCCTTGTTGAAGAACAAGCAATTGGAAGACTTGTTGTGGGAATCGGCAAGCAAGGGTAGAGGTTAGATTAGAGCATCAATAGGGTTGCAAGGCAAGGGTGTGGTATCCTTTGTAGGCTAGCAAGAAGGAAGTCTTGTGAGGCATTTACTTGTAATTTGAGAAACTCTAATTCCTCATAGTGAAGAATCTCTCTTGGTTGAAGAGGGGACTGGAGTAGCTTTCAAGTGGATGAAAGTGAACCAGGATAAATCACTGTGTCGTATCTCTAAACCCTTAACACTTTACATTCAAGTCTTTAATTGTGTTCTTGATTGAAAACCTAGAAAAAGTGATTTTTCTATATTTGATTGAATTGAATCTTTATTGTGCAAAATTGATAAAGGGAAAATCATTTTCATAACCTAGGTGAATCAATAAGAATATTGGTGTTGATTGTTTCCGCTTAATCTCTGATATAATATTTGTTAATTGATTGATTTTCATTGGTTTTAATCGTTTAGATTTGTTTCTTGCGAAAATCTTTCAAAGTTTCTATAACACCTATTCAACCCCCCCTTCTAGGTGTTCTCCTTGTGTTCCTAGTTATTTCACCCACCGAGAGTAGTTTTCCCAACACGTTGTTATATTGGTACTGCTGATATCGCAATGGGCAGACGGAATATCATAAGAAGATCATCACTCTAGAGGAATGGAAGCAGGAACTTAAACGACAGCAAGGAAGCAGCAACAGAGGGGATTTCACTTTCGAGAATGAGGAAAGCCTACAAGAAGAAAAGGGAAGCCTCATCCAGTGGTGTACGACATATAGAGTTAGGGGTAGTGTTTTAGTTAAGTCTATTGTTTGTGTTTTGAGTCAAGGATTACCAAGCAATGTGCCAAGTTTGGTAACTAAGCCCAGTTTTAATTCTGTATTGTGGAATACTCTATTTTGGAAGAACAACCAATGTAGTCTTGAGGAAATATCATGATGATTTGGAAACAAGTCTTGTTATGAAAATGAAAGTTTTCTGGGAATAAATGTTTTAGGTAACAACTCGATTTTCAATAAAAGGACGTTTATTTACATCAATGACTTTCAACAATGTGTAAAAAAAAAATTTGGCCTCACTTTTGGTAATTTTTAATACACAAAGTTAATTATTTTGGTTTACAAAAATCGGGCTGTTACAATAGACACCAAATTCGTGAGCTAAGAGTGAGTGTGAAGGAAGAATCGAAACTTGGAAGTGAAGTTGTTGCTGTCAAACCTTTTCCTGGAGCTCACTTTGAGTTCGATTTTTGGTAAGCTCACGAGTTCTTTGAGTCTCAATTTGATTTCTATAGTTAGAATGTGTTGCATAGAGTTTAGAAATTCTAATTTCCCCAATTTTTATCCCTGTTTCATATGTCAACCAATTCCATTTTGGACCTCCACTCAAAACTGTCTTGCATGTGATGCTGGAAGAGGTTTTGGTGCTGTGGAGCTTCTTCTTGAAATTTCTCTTGTTGATTCACGTCTGTAAGGTAAGGGGAAGTTGTTTTATGCACTAGATAGAGTTTAAATTCTGTGATTTTCATTAGAGAGCCACCAAGAGGCTCTAAGGGCTTAGATTGAATAAGAACTTTGGTTTGGAGACCAACTCATGCTCTATGGTTGTTTTGAGCAAGTTTCATATGATGCATGCAAGCTGTATTGAGCTTTATTTCATGAGTTTGTTGAGTATTTTGCAATTTGAGGTGTTAAGTTTTGAAATTGTATGTTTTATGCATAAACTCTTGATTCTCTGTTAAATTTGTTAATTGATGAGTTGTGAGTGTTAGAGCATGTTTAATATGTGTTGTATAAACTCTGTTGATCATTGGATTGGACTAGAAATGATTAGAATTGAAAATGGCATGTTAAAACCAAGTTTCCAGTCTGTTCTGCAAGAAAAGACTCGAGTACTTGGCTTGATACTCGAGTAAATTTTTTATAAAATAGTGTATTTTGTGTTAGAACACTCGAGTACCAGGCCCAAAACTCGAGTATCGACTGATGCATGGGGATATGTTAAGGTAAACCACTCGAGTAATGCAGGGGTCACTCGAGTGTTCTGGAATTGATGAAGAACACTCGAGTACTCATGAATCACTCGAGTAATTTTATGAATCTGAAACCCAAATCCTTAGAAAGGCATGAACAACTCGAGTAACTGAGGAACACTCGAGTAATCTGGAAATAACTGAAGAACACTCGAGTATTCTGAGGAACACTCGAGTATTTTACCCAGAATATTAAAATACCATTTTTAATTCTGAATCATTGATTAATACTTAAATGACAATAATCCAAGTGATTTAAGACTTAAAGGAACCTGATTGATGATATGATAAATTTTCGTTTGAATGACGAGACGTTGCTCGGGTGGCACGTCGGGTATTATTAACAAGAAAAACATCAATCAATTCCTTTAAGCGAATTTAATGCATTCATTTTGGAGTCTGGATGATAGATCGTTTATCATGTTTTGGTAACATGTGGAGGGCCTCTGGGAGTGCCAATTGACGGCTTGCTTGATGACACGTTATGGTTGACAATGTGGTCGGCATAGTGAGATGCTGATAGGGTTATACCGTTTGGATGACGGTACGTTGCTCGGGTGGCACATTATAACGTTGCTCGGGTGGCATGGATTCCAAGCTTGTCATGTACATTCTTGGTGAATGTACGAATGTTGTACACCTAGGAGTACAACGCACTGTTGAGTGTTGGACGAAGTAAAGGATGGACGTCAGAGAGTGACATAGAATGATGGAGATAGGCTTGAGAGCTAAGTTCATACATCATGCCACTAATTTAATCTAAAGTTGATAATTGAAACTAGTATGAGCATCTTACTTGCATTCAATACCTGCTAAATGCTAAATGTGATTGTTGTTATTCTTGCATATGTTTATAACTTCACATTTTACATACATTCATGCTCTATTGATTATGTGTATAGAAATGCTTACCCCTATGCCCTTGTAGGTGATGTCACGTCACATCACTTGCATCGAGATCCGACCACTTCCTAGTGGTATATGGATCTACGAGGATCACCGAGCGGTGTTCGAGGGAGAGGTAGAAGTTACCTTCTACCATCCCAACCCGCTGATTCGATTTCGTCCTCGTAGATTTAGGATTCCCATCATATACACTATGCATGTACCCCCGTTTTACAGTTATCATGGACCACATCCCACACGACCAGCTCGCTCTTATCACAGCTTTCGTTTTAGACCTACCCGCTCACACCCTTTTTCTTCGAGAGTCGTCCGCGAGGAGACTCCCCCTTCTGATCCGAGGAGCCCAGTTAGGGTCACACCATCTCTTGACCCCGTACCCAGTGGTAGGGTACACTCTCCATCGGATGAGATCGAGGAGGATCCCGTGGAGGACGAGAGCGGAGGCGAGCCTGTCGTTCATTCCACTGGGAGTCAGTGGAGGGATGATGATCCCTAGGTATCTGTATATGGTATATGATGAGGATCAGGGGATCCGATGTGGGGATACTGTGGAGGAGACACTGCTGCTGCTGTTGATGTTGATGATGATGATGTTTTCTTTTGCTACCTGGAGACTACTACTACTCTCACTACTACTACTGCTGCCGCCAGATCTATGTGACACCGCTAGAGTTCCTATTTTGATATGTATATTTTGTAGATATGCTTTTGAGAGCTCTAGGAATATGGTTTTATATTGGTATAGATCTGTTATGGACTTGTTGTTGGATCTTGGAGACATGACTACTGGGACTATGCATTACATGACTTTTATATATATAACTTATGTTCATATTACAACTGTGCATAGTCCTACCCTTTCCGCTCACTCTGATAAAGATTAATTAACGAATTCGGTTATGTGATTTAAATGGTATCAATTCCGCGAAAGAAAGAATGGATATGCATCATTTAATTTTACTATGCCAATATGTTTTCGAAAGCACCGATGCTATCCGGATTATGAAAAGATTTTCTTATTTTAGCAAACGCTGAATTCAATACTATGTTTTAAATGATACGAATTATTCTCTCCAAGAGCTCCATATTTTGATTTGTGCACCCGTATTGAAAGAAAAATTTTATTTCTACATTTTCTAAATACTACAAGTCCATATATTATCCGATATAATAGAGTAATTAGTATATTAATTACTGGATATTGAGAAGGGTGTCACACTGAGTGGTATCAGAGCAAAAGTCAGATCCTGTAGTAGTTGAAGTAGTTCCAGAAAGGTAGCCATCAACATCAAGCAGGTATCCACAGGGCATATTTATTGTTTTGAATTCTAGTATCTTGCTTGTTTTGAGCATTAGATACAATTGAATGTTTTGTTTGAGGTTTTAGTTAAGACCTTAGTATAGGTGGTGTGAGAATGTTTCTTTAGTTCAACATATGTGACCATAAGTCCATAGCGCAGGTCTAATATGGAAACTAGAAACCAAAATCACACTAACGCGATGTTAGAGAGAATTACCGCGGTGCTGGAGGCTATGCAGCAACAGCAATGTCAGCAACCACCTCAACCGGTTAATCCCCCTCACCAGTGCAATGTGGGTAACACTGAGGCGAAGAGTTTGGCGGATTTTAGGAGTTGTAATCCACCCAAGTTTGAAGGAGGATTTAAACCTGAGGAGGCTAATAAGTGGATTCATACCATGGATAAAATCTTCAGAACATTAGATTGCACTGAAGCTCAAAAGGTGGCGTATGCAGTCTACATGTTAGAAGATGAGGCTGAGAATTGGTGGAACGATACAGTTCAACTTTTGCGTTATGAACGAAGGGATGTGAATTGGGATGTATTCATGGAGAAGTTTCTCAATAAATACTTCCCTTAGGATTTGAGGAGAAAGAAGGAAGTGGAATTCTTGCAACTGAAGCAAGGAGACATGAGTGTGGGTGAGTACGCAGCCAAGTTCGAGGAATTGATGAAGTACTCTCCATATTATCAGAACAATCCGGATGAAAGGAGCAAGTGTATCAAGTTTGAAGGAGGCTTAAGGCCCAAGCTGAAGTCTATTTTCAGCTATCAAAGGATCCAAAGTTTTCCTACATTGGTGGACATGTGTAGGATGTACGAGGATGACAAGAAGGCAGAAAAATTGCAAACATCAGAGAGGAAAGATAGTAAGAATTATGGACCTCAGAGGCACAAAGGTTTCAATAATCGAGGCAAGGGTCTGTATGATCGCCGAGGGAAAGGCCAAGGAAAAGTTGGAAGTAGTGATGGAGGTAATTCCCGAAGTGAGGCTCCCTTCTGCGACAAGTGCAAGCGTCGTCATCATGGGCGTTTTTGTTGGGGAACAAATAACTGCTTCAATTGTGGGAAAATGGGACACTTTGCGAAGGATTGCAAGGAACCGGCCAAGACTAATTCAAGAGGGGCAGCTGACAAGCCCATGGTGCATGGAAGGGTTTTCACGCTTAGTGGTGTGGAGGCAAGCCATGTGTGATTTTTGTATGTTGAAAATTGAACCAAAACCTTGCCTTTTTGCATGTTAGTATTCGGCCATGAGGAAAAGGAATAGGGAATTGTATTTGATCATCGTTTAGGTTGCATTTAGGATAAGACTAGCTTAATTTAAGAACTTAGAAGTACATGCATGAATCATTAAGAAAAATAAAAATGAAGCTTTGGAGTAAATTGTAATTTAACTTGTTGTTTGATTTATGTTAAGAAAATAAATTAAGATTGTTAAATTTCTTTCTAATGCTCTCGGTTTTTAGTCCTAAAAAGAAAGAAAATGATTTCAATTGTTTTGTGCTTTTGTGTCTGCATTAATCTTTGTAAAATTTCACCTATATGATTCGGCCAACACATGCTAGTGTAGTTAGGAAAATTTGTCTCCATGAGATGACCTTGTAAATGATTATATTTTTGTATGCATGATGCTAAGTGTGTGTTGTATTGTTTGTTTTGATCTTTTCGGTTTTTTTAGAAATAAAAATAAATAAATTGATTTAATAAATGATGTTTGATGATTTTAATGTGACTAGTATTGTGTGAAGTTGTGAATGTTTTGAAAAGTGATGTGTTGTTTGAATGTGTTTTTCTATATTTGAATTTCCAAAGAATTGAAAAATGTTTTACTGAAAAGTATGGTTTAAGAAATTGATTTGATTTTATTTTCTTAAGTTCTGAATTTTGTTTAATAACTAAGAATAATGATTTTTATAACGTGAACGTTTTAAAGAAAGTTTATATCTAGAGAAATGAATTATGTTTTGATAAGAAAATCATTTTAAAGTATTTCAAAGTTTTCTTGAAAACGTTTTTATAGATTTAGTTTGGATGTAAAAACTTTTGGAATATGAACCATGTGTTTTCAAAAAGGAATGATTTCAAAGTATTTCCAAAACAAATTAATGAATTCGTTGAAAACGTTTCTAACGCACGGGAAAAATGTTGTGGTTCGAACGACAGACGCAAAGGAAACGAGGCGGAGTTAGCGGTCGGGAAATCTTGGAACGTTTTCAGAGGCCTACGTCATTTGAGTTGAGAGAGGGGTTTCCCTTAGGACGCTGTGGTATTTAGGTAACTTATTAAGAGGTCCAATCATCTCAAAGGTTGGACTCCAATCTCATTTAGCGTAGTGGTGTATGTGATAGCAATTGTTTGATTGTTTGTTTGGCTATCCACCCGAACGGCTGAGATTGGTTTATTAAGTATGATATTATGTTTTCTGGTTGATTATGTTTGAAGTATGTAATTACCTTATGATTTACTTCTAGGTTAAGTAATTATGATGCTTAATAATGTGTTAATAAGAGTTAAATTTGTGAAAGTAAAGAAATGTAATTGAGAGAATGATAAGTGAAGGAAAATTCAAGATAAAGAGTTGAGACTGGGAAAGAGTAACGTGGTTATGGAAGTAAGATGTGAAAGTTTTTGGAAATAGTATTTTTGAGAAAACCTTGTGAAAGGACATTTTTGAGAAAATTTACGAAATGATATTTTTGAAAAGGTTTTATGAAGTGAGATTTTGAGAAAGTTTTGTGAAAAGATATTTTCGAAAAAGTTTTATGAAAAGATATTTTTGAGAAAAATGAGGAACTGTGTTTTGTGAAAGTTGATGAAATGAGATGTTGAGATGTTATGAGATAAATTAGGGAACGGATTGCGATTAGTGGTCGGGCTTCATTGAAGGGATGTACCAAGGACGAGCCGACTAGTAGGATTAAGCCGTTAAATAATAAAACCTTAAAGCTTCAAGACTTTAAAAGACTATTAAAAGACATGAATAACGCGGTGAGGTATGAGTGTGTGTCGAAGTAGTGGAGAGGAAGGAACCATAAGTATCTGCGGATACTTAGGAGGAGATTGCATTAGGGGAGGACGATGACGGTGAAACGTCAAGAAGTCTAGAGTACCTTTCTAGGCAGAACGGACTCCACATGTGGTATACTAACGTGGTAGGGACTGGGTCCAATGTCGTGGTAAGTTCTGCACTCGAGACTAGAATTGTACTGTCGCCCCCTAGATTGCAAATCTAGAATAGTGAGAGGGACTGGAGTGGGGCATTTGTGATTGCCACTGTGAGTGAGAGACAGTGTGCCTTGATTATGTGATATATGATATTGAATTGAATTGAATTGATTTGAGGCTGAGACCTCCTGGTCTGGGACCAATTGTTGTGAGATAGCTGTCGTGCTCGCACGGTAAAGGTCCTGTACTCCTGTTTGCTTCCGACTAGGTTTGGATGGATGACCGAGGAGATGTAGACGTGTGAGCCGTTTGCCTCAATGATGTTTGTTCCCCTAATCATTGAGTGGACTGAGATGATAAGACTTAATAAATTTAAAGATTAAAAAGAATAGTACAGTAATAGTATTGAATGAGATTGAGAAGTAAGAATAATAAGGTGTTTATATGAGGATGATTATGTTTGTTTATTTGGTTTGTATGTTGTTTATTGTTTTATCTTAATAATTGCCTATCGTAAATCCACATAGTCGACATTACATGTTTTGGGTAGCTCACTCTCTCCTATATTTCTGCTTGGTATCGGAAAATTCTGTATGGTCTTTAGATGGAAAACATAGCGAAGTTTCAGCTCATTCGGGAGATAGGTGCATCTCCTCTAAAGGGAGACAATATAACTATGACTGGCCGTGTCATAGTCTATCTTGAGATGAAGCGGAATAGAAAGGAAATCATGGAAAGACTGCTAGCCCGTGAGGAGGAGGAGAAGAAAGCACGAGAGGACGCTATGGAGAGTATTTCTAAGGAGGCTGATGAGGATGACGCTGCTTACGACCCGAGTGCTTGATCTACTCAGATCCAGAGTTCGAGGACGAGCGTTAGTATAGATGACTAGAGGTTAGGTAATTCCCTTTCAGAGTTTTGTAATCCATTGCAAAGTTCTCAGAATCCTGGCTCTAACATGCTGTAACCCCAACTAAGTTCATTTTCAATACCTATGTTTTAAAAATTAAAGTTGAATGGGCTGTTAATTTGAAAAGAAGTTTTGAAAAACAAGTTTCAAGGTGCGGTGTCTTGTGACATCTCGGTTTGGAACTTGAAAGGACTTATGCAACATGAGAACATGAGTTTTGAATTGTAATCAAGTTTTGAAAACCTAAGTGTTCTCATCTTGTGTAGCACTTGTTTAAAAAAAAATGGCCCAAATTTTCACTATAAACAGTTGTGGTTTTCAAGTTGCCAAATCGGGGTGTTACAGTTGTGGTATCAGAGCAATGGTATCTAAGTAACCTTATGCATGGATTTACATACTCTGTGTGTGCGTTAGTATTAGGATAGCGATAGACGAGAATAGGAACGCTAAGAGTACGCGGACGCTTTTCTGGAACGTGTCAGTTTTCGTCTGCAATGGAATCAAGGAACAGTGATCAGTGTCGTCATGGAACGTTAATTCGCGGCTCAAACCTTCTTCGTTGAACTTCTCTTTGATGTGAACCCCCTTTTTAATCGAAATAACCTTTGAGCTATTGACCTGAGATCTTGTTTTGAGACTAGAACCCCCTTTCTTGTTGAAGCTTTTCTTTCGTAAACCTTATGCGTTCCAAATTGCTTTGGCATGATGTTTGAAAAAGCCTTGATCATTGATGAACCCAAAGTTTCTCTTTGGTCCTTGACCCAACATTTGTTCTTTCCTAAAGCTTTAGTGAGAATGTTAAACCCTTGTAACCTGTACCAGTCCAGTAGATATCCCTAAGATAAGAAGTACGTTGTGAAGTGTTGTTAGGTAAAGGTTGCAAAGGCCAAGGAGAATAAGGATTAGATAATATGGATGAAGGAAATATAAGTCTTGGAGAAGATAGGAGTATCCTTTAAGTCTTAGATGAGTGACTAGTTATGTGAAGTGATTAGGATTAAGCGCTTTAAGGTCGGATTGGTTAAATTAATGGTTTAGATGGTGATAAGATGAGGAATAAAATTAAGGTAATGATGAGAATTCAGAATTATGAGTGCCCTGATTTGAGTGTGCAAATGGTTAGGTAGAGGTGAATAGGTAATGATTTGGTAAAGTCGAATTGATAAGATGGTGGAATTTGTGGATAGAATCCCTAAGTGTTGACCCAAGGATAGGTAAGAGTCTAAGATTTGATGTGGTAAGGGGTAATAGGTCTTTGAGTTGAGCAATTCTAATGGTTCAGAATATGAGGAAAATTGTGGAAAGCGGAAAAAGGTTTAGAATTGTCTAAGTTATGTGATCAAGCGTTGAGATAGGAGGTGAAATAGTACATGTTTCTTGAGGATTAGTGGTTGTTAGAGCAAAAGGAGGATGGAATAGTGATCATGGGAGTCTGAAGAGGACAATAATTTAGGCAATAAGAAGATAGATTGGAGCTAAGTGATGGGAAATTTTGTAGGAATTGACCAAAGAGTGGTGAAGGATAGGAGTATTTAGAGGTTAAGTTGGTGATAATGAGTGTGGTGTTGAGAGATATGAGTCATTTAAGTTGGGGAGTAGTTGGAAACGTGAAGTTTCGAGGAGTAGTTTCTCTAGGCTTGAACTGATGGTAAGCATTCAACCTTGAAGAGTGGTGGTGTCTTGACCTTAAATAAACGTAACCCTGTTATCTTGATGTTGTTTTGATACCTTTGAACCCCAGTTCGTTGTTTTCCATGAAACCGTGTTGTTTCTACCCCCACCATGTTTGTTGTTGAAAGTACCCCAAGAGATTACTTTTGTAAGTAATCTGTTTGATCTGCTTTTGAGAACGATGAATAGGCAGTGCGTATTCGAAGATACGACGAGTGTTACGGTTGAAGAGGGACAGAATTTCTTCAAGGAGCTACGCGTTCACGGATTAGCCAGACTCTACCCAGCATTTCTCGAGGACAAGAAATATTCAAGTTGGGGAGAATGTAACACCCCGCATTTTTCCCGTACGTGCGTAAACGATTTTTGACAAAAGAAACTTTGAAATCCTGTTTTATAAATAAATTTTCAGAAAAAGTATTTTTCGTAAGAAAGAAATGAAGTGTTAATTTCCATGGATTTTTATAAAAAAAATATTTTATAGAAGAAACTGTAAATGATTTTGTTGAGGTGGAAAATGATTTGCTAAATTGAGCTTTTATTAAAAGATGATTTTTGTTAGAAATGAAATTTTTGGATCTGTTATCTTTAAAAATTCGTAACTTTTTAACCGTAACTCGGAATTTCATGATCTTTATATGAAAACGATCGTTTTGAAACCTAGAATTTGAAAATGTAATTTTTAGAATTTTCTGGATTGATTTATAAAAATTTATTTTCAGAATTCAAGAAATACGAATTTTAAGAAAATGTGTTTTGTGATGTGTTTTGGCATGAATCTTTGTGTGATGTGTGCTTGAATTAATGTGTACGTAATGTATGATGCATAAAGAGGATTATAAAAATGTGATTTCTTAGAATTAATTGCATTATTATATGAATTAATGATTTTTAAGTAAATGTGATTAGAAATAAAAATGTAAGCCATGTATGTATGTGTGTGTATGTGTATGCTACGGTTGTGTATATGTATGTGTGTGTGATATATGTGCTATACGTGTGTGTGCATGTGTGTGTATGAGCCTAAGGTTCTAGAAACTTAGAGAGTAAGAAACCAAGCCAACTAAGTTAGAACCATGGAGTAAATAAGTGGTGGAAACCCTAACGATTAGCTAACTACCCCTTAGACCTAAGTGACCCCTAAGACCTATCCTACTCCACCTTGTCTCCCCTTAACTTTGCTAAAATGCACCCATGCAATTAATTGTGAAGACCAAATCGCCCCTCCCTAGTGTACTTGGACCGAATTTTACAAGGGCTAAATAGGAAATTAGGAACTTGCCTATATATGTATGTAGTCTTGGTTCATTTTCTCTTCACCACATTCATTTTCTTCGAAACACCAAAACAACCCTCTAAGAGCCATCCAAACTCTTAGAGAGAAAAAGAAAAGAAAGAGAGTGGTGGTCGTGAGCCTTAGGAGGAAGAAGAAGGAGATCCACCTTAGGTCAAGAGTAACCCTTTGAAGATCTAAGTGCTAGGAGCTTGAAGAACCAACCTTCTTGGTAGGAAACTCAAAGAACAAGAGAAAGAAATGTAATAGTTTAGTTTTTCCCTTTTTAGTTTGTAGATCCCTTTCTTTTTCTTCTTGCATGTTTGTTTTTATGATTTGTAAGATGAATTTGTATATTATTCTTTCTTGATCTTGGACTTTTAAGGACTAAACATAACTTGTAATATTTGTAACTCTATGTTTGTGGTTCGGTTTATATCTTCTTGTTATATCTTAATGTTATTCCAACTAAAACTTAAAGATCTAAAGTGTTGCTTAAAGATTTTTGTGAAAACTAAAATGAACCTCTTTGCATGTTGGAATTTCTTGTTAAAACTGTGAGCTATAATGCTTTTAAGAAATAATTTGATAAATAAATTTGTGATTTGAACTTGATTTAAGATTTTTAGTCTTGCATGTTAAATTTTGCTTGCTTAAATGATGATCCATGATGTGTTTGTGTGATTTCTTCATGAACAAATATATGATTTAAGTTTGCTTAAAAATAAAATTGAGATCTTTTACTTTGTATGTTGATTTGATAATGACTTTGTTGATTTGTATGCCTTTATTTATTGATCCATGTTTAATAAGCAAAAAGTTAAGATCTTGAATCATGCATGTTGGTTTTAAGAGAAAAGATCATGCTTTTGCTTGATGCATGCCACGGTTTTGGAAGAGAAAATTTAAGGAACAAGTTTTAAAATGATTTTTGAAGTATGAACATGATTTAACTTAAGTATTTGATTTTATGTGTGCTATGTTTTGTGAGAGGCCATGGATCTCGTGTTTTTGTTATGTGAAATTTAATGCATGTGTATGATAAGAGTTAGATCTAATGATTCTAAGTGCATGCATGTCATTTTTAGAAGTTTAAAATGTAATCTTGATTTTCATTTGAAATTAAGTGATGAACTTGAGTTATTTGTGGATGTGATGTGAATGAATGTTGTGGTGTGATATTTGAAAAGTTTACTTTGACTTCCTACATGTTTTGACTTAATTGTGTGATTTTTGTATGTTGAAAATTGAACCAAAACCTTGCCTTTTTGCATGTTAGTATTCGGCCATGAGGAAAAGGAATAGGGAATTGTATTTGATCATTGTTTAGGTTGCATTTAGGATAAGACTAGCTTAATTTAAGAACTTAGAAGTACATGCATGAATCATTAAGAAAAATAAAAATGAAGCATTGGAGTAAATTGTAATTTAACTTGTTGTTTGATTTATGTTAAGAAAATAAATTAAGATTGTTAAATTTCTTTCTAATGCTCTCGGTTTTTAGTCCTAAAAAGAAAGAAAATGATTTCAATTGTTTTGTGCTTTTGTGTGTGCATTAATCTTTGTAAAATTTCACCTATATGATTCGGCCAACACATGCTAGTGTAGTTAGGAAAATTTGTCTCCATGAGATGACCTTGTAAATGATTATATTTTTGTATGCATGATGCTATGTGTGTGTTGTATTGTTTGTTTTGATCTTTTCGGTTTTGTTAGAAATAAAAATAAATAAATTGATTTAATAAATGATGTTTGATGATTTTAATGTGACTAGTATTGTGTGAAGTTGTGAATGTTTTGAAAAGTGATGTGTTGTTTGAATGTGTTTTTCTATATTTGAATTTCCAAACAATTGAAAAATGTTTTACTGAAAAGTATGGTTTAAGAAATTGATTTGATTTTATTTTCTTAAGTTCTGAATTTTGTTTAATAACTAAGAATAATGATTTTTATAACGTGAACGTTTTAAAGAAAGTTTATATCCAGAGAAATGAATTATGTTTTGATAAGAAAATCATTTTAAAGTATTTCAAAGTTTTCTTGAAAACGTTTTTATAGATTTAGTTTGGATGTAAAAACTTTTGGAATATGAACCATGTGTTTTCAAAAAGGAATGATTTCAAAGTATTTCCAAAACAAATTAATGAATTCGTTGAAAACCTTTCTAACGCATGGGAAAAATGCTATGGTTCGAACGACAGACGCAAAGGAAACGAGGCGGAGTTAGCGGTCGGGAAATCTTGGAACGTTTTCAGAGGCCTACGTCATTTGAGGTGAGAGAGGGGTTTCCCTTAGGACGCCGTGGTATTTAGGTAACTTATTAAGAGGTCCAATCATCTCAAAGGTTGGACTCCAATCTCATTTAGCGTAGTGGTGTATGTGATAGCAATTGTTTGATTGTTTGTTTGGCTATCCACCCGAACGGCTGAGATTGGTTTATTAAGTATGATATTATGTTTTCTAGTTGATTATGTTTGAAGTATGTAATTACCTTATGATTTATTTCTAGGTTAAGTAATTATGATGCTTAATAATGTGTTAATAAGAGTTAAATTTGTGAAAGTAAAGAAATGTAATTGAGAGAATGATAAGTGATGCAAGTGAAGGAAAATTCAAGATAAAGAGTTGAGACTGGGAAAGAGTAACGTGGTTATGGAAGTAAGATGTGGCTTGATTCTTCTATTTTTGTTTTAGACTAGGACTAGTGTTGAGTTGAGCTTGCTCCTCCATTAGCGCTCAGCAAAAATTTGATTTTTGAAAAAGGGTTTTTGAAAAGAGATTTTTGAAAAGCTTTTTGTTGAAAGATATATTTTTGAAAAAAAATTTTGTGAACCAATCTTTTTGATAAAGTTTTGTTAAAAGATATATTTTGAGAAAAGTTTTTAGAACCAATCTTTTTGATAAAATTTTTGAAATGATACTTTGAGAAATTCTTTTTGAAACAATATTTTGAAAAAGTCTTTCTGAAATGGTATTTTTAAGAATGTCTTTTTGTAATGATATTTTTGATAATGTCTTTCCGAAATAATATTTTTGAGAAAGTTCTATGAAATGACCCTTTTGAGAAAAGTTTGTGAAAACAACCTTTTTGTGAACGTTTGTGAAAATAGACTTTTGTGAAAGTTTTTGGAAATAGTATTTTTGAGAAAACCTTGTGAAAGGACATTTTTGAGAAAATTTACGAAATGATAATTTTGAAAAGGTTTTATGAAGTGAGATTTTGAGAAAGTTTTGTGAAAAGATATTTTCGAAAAAGTTTTATGAAAATATATTTTTGAGAAAGATGAGGAACTGAGTTTTGTGAAAGTTGATGAAATGAGATGTTGAGATGCTATGAGATAAATTGGGGAACGGATTGCGATTAGTGGTCGGGCTTCGTTGAAGGGATGTACCAAGGACGAGTCGACTAGTAGGATTAAGCCGTTAAATAATAAAACCTTAAAGCTTCAAGACTTTAAAAGACTATTAAAAGACATGAATAACGCGGTGAGGTATGAGTGTGTGTCGAAGTAGTAGAGAGGAAGGAACCATAAGTATCTGCGGATACTTAGGAGGAGATTGCATTAGGGGAGGACGATGACGGTGAAACGTCAAGAAGTCTAGAGTACCTTTCTAGGCAGAACGGACTCCACATGTGGTATACTAACGTGGTAGGGACTGGGTCCAATGCCGTGGTAAGTTCTGCACTCGAGACTAGAATTGTACTGTCGCCCCCTAGATTGCAAATCTAGAACAGTGAGAGGGACTGGAGTGGGGCATTTGTGATTGCCACTGTGAGTGAGAGACAGTGTGCCTTGATTATGTGATATATGATATTGAATTGAATTGAATTGATTTGAGGCTGAGACCTCCTGGTCTGGGACCCATTGTTGTGAGACAGCTGTCGTGCCCGCACGGTAAAGGTCCTGTACTCCTGTTTGCTTCCGACTAGGTTTGGATGGATGACCGAGGAGATGTAGACGTTTGAGCCGTTTGCCTCAATGATGTTTGTTCCCCTAATCATTGAGTGGATTGAGATGATAAGACTTAATAAATTTAAAGATTAAAAAGAATAGTACAGTAATAGTATTGAATGAGATTGAGAAGTAAGAATAATACGGTGTTTATATGAGGATGATTATGTTTGTTTATTTGGTTTGTATGTTGTTTATTGTTTTATCTTAATAATTGCCTATCGTAAATCCACATAGTCAACATTACATGTTTTGGGTAGCTCACTCTCTCCTTTATTTTTTCTTGGTATCGGAAAATTCTGTATGGTCTTTAGATGGAAAACATAGCGAAGTTCCAACTCATTCGGGAGATAGGTGCATCTCCTCTAAAGGGAGACAATATAACTTTGACTGACCGTGTCGTAGTCTATCTTGAGATGAAGCGGAATAGAAAGGAAATCATGGAAAGACTGCTAGCCCGTGAGGAGGAGGAGAAGAAAGCACGTGAGGACGCTATGGAGAGTATTTCTAAGGAGGCTGATGAGGATGACACTGCTTACGACCCGAGTGCTTGATCTACTCAGATTCAGAGTTCGAGGACGAGCGTTAGTATAGATGACTAGAGGTTAGGTAATTCCCTTTCAGAGTTTTGTAATCCATTGCAAAGTGCTTAGAAACCTGGCTCTAACATGCTGTAACCCCAACTAAGTTCATTTTCAATACCTATGTTTTAAAAATTAAAGTTGAATGGGCTGTTAATTTGAAAAGAAGTTTTGAAAAACAAGTTTCAAGGTGCGGTGTCTTGTGACATCTCGGTTTGGAACTTGAAAGGACTTATGCAACATGAGAACATGAGTTTTGAATTGTAATCAAGTTTTGAAAACCTAAGTGTTCTCATCTTGTGTAGCACTTGTTTAAAAAAAATGGCCCAAATTTTCACGATAAACAGTTGTGGTTTTCAAGTTGCCAAATTTGGGTGTTACATATTTGTTATGTGATCACATCGTTAGGTTGGATAGGGAAGTGTTCTAGAGTCGGTGGTTATAGTCGAAGGATAATTGGTTTAGGCTTTAGATTGGTGTGGTTGCGATTGAGTGAGTAGGACTTTGTGTAGGTTCGGGGGTCAAAGTGTTCCAGAGTCCTTATAAGTGCCTTTTAGTGTTTCGACCTCGATAGAGTGAGTGGATAAAGGATCCTAGGATAGAGCCTTGAGTATAAGGATAGACCTTAGCGTCTATGCTCGAAGGATTCCTTCGAACTCACGTTTCGACTGAGTTCCGGAATCCAATAGGTGGACGAGGCATTTGAGTTCATCCGACCCCGTTGGTTATGCCTCGAGCATGATTGGTATTAGGGTTAAGTGGTTAGAGGGTTTGTCTTATGTCGGTCGGGTTAGATCGAGTGTTTTAGAGAAGGTTAAGTCTAGAATTCGGTTGTTAGTTCGTTTCGTCTTTCCGTGCTTGTGATTTGTGTGTTTATTATTATTAATTTATGATTGTGCTGTTTGGTATGTGTTAAGAGGTGTTTAGAAGGTGCTTAGAAAGTGGATTTGTGATAGGATAAATTAGTATGTGTTAGGAATGGTTTAGAACTCTTAGAATGCATGAAAGAAAGGGAAATATAGGCCATTAATCGATTAAGAGGTCCCTTAATCGACTAGATTTTTAGCCACATTCAGCCACTAATCGAGTAAGGCTTAGCTTAATCGATTAGAATAAGTAGCACCTTCAGGCACTAATCGATTAACCCATGTTCCAATAGATTAATCTTGTGCAACTAACAAGTGTTAATCGATTAACCAAAGTGGTTAATCGATTAACCACTGTCAACTCAGACTTAAAACAAGAATTTTAAGTTGTATTATCATTGTTTCTTCTTCTTCCATTCGAACCCTTCTTATTCTCTCTCCCCCAATCCTTCTCTAAAATCAAATTAACACCAAATTACACCAAATCATATACCTATAATCACCCCCCATCACTTTCCAACAACAAAAACACCAATTTCATCTCTTTCTCTCAAATCCCCCAATTCTCACTCAAAACCCTAACTCTCTCAATCCTTCTCATAGAGTTGGGTAACCATCAAGGGAAGCTAGGAATTGTTTAAGGGCAAGGATTAGAAGACCAAGGAGCTAGGATTGGAGCTTGGTGTTTGGGTTCCAATAAAACTCCAATTTCCCCTATGTGTCTTCAAGAGGTAAGGGGAGACTCTTTTCCACACTTTGAGTTAGGGATGGTTCGAGTTTATAATAGGATGTGAGCTTAATAGTTAAATTAGAGTATGGGTACCAAAATAATAGTTGATAAAATTGTAAATGTTTATATTAAATACTTTTGTGTACTGTTAATGTAGGAAGTGAAGAACATTAGGGAGATGACTTAAATTATAGCACCCTGAGACATACCTGACTATGTCGACTGATTTACTGGTTATCTGCTGAATTGTTGATTGCTATGGATTGTTGATTAGTAATTATACAACCTAAGTGTTAGATGTTTATATTTGTGATTAAGTGTTATAATGGTTTAATTGTGAATGTGTGCGATTGTGAAATTGGAAATGGAAATGGAATGCAAAATGGAATATGAATGAAATGGAATGAATTAGGAATATTGGAAATGAAGGTGAATGAATTGAATTATGAATGTGATGGTAAATTGTTATCCCCATCTTTGATTTGATTATTATCTTTGAGTCTTTATTATGAACTTTATACTGCCCTTTTAATTCGCTGTGTTTTGAAAAGTTCTCATCCTTAGTGGTTAACATTTTAGGTACACAATCAAGAAGCTTGAAGATCAGAGTTCGCAGCGGAAGAGTCGAAAGAAGGAAATTAATTTTTGTATAAATGATCTATATTGTAATTGAATGCCCCACCTTTTGTATAAACTTATTTTGTAAAAGTAAATTTTAAAGTTCCCTCTTTTAGTTTCAAAACTATTATTTATGTATCTTTTATATAATAAAATCGGGGTGTTACACTCCTCCTCCTTCTTCTTCCCCTTGCTCTCAGCCCTCCCCTCTCTCTTTCTCCTCTGATCTCTTCTATTTTTTTTGGTTTCTAAGTTTATGAAGCAAGAGCAAGAATGAGAGTGTATGGGGGTGTTTGGTATTTATAGAGAGAAGTGTGGGTGGGGTGCACTAATTAAAAATGGGGGTGCAAAAATTTGGAGAGTCACTCCCTTGACTCGTACTCCCTCACGACTCATCTTTATTTAGGGTAGGGTTGGACTTTGTAATTTTTATTTCATGATCATGCATAATAATTAAATAAATATAGGTAGGTTTAGGGTAGAGCATTAATTAACAAGATAATAGAATAAAAGCATTTGCATGCATTGGCTAAGAGTTTATGACATGTCTCCTATAGGGACAATAAGGTGGCTATGCATTAATTAGAGTAGGATGGGTTTAATTAGGTTACTCTAGGGTCTTGTGCACTCATAATTTTATGTCTAACAATTAAAAATTCAAAATGCACCAATTACATTCTTAAAACCGTATGACCTTAAGAAACAGTAGAAAATAATATTTTTTTCCAATACAGTAGAACACTTGAAAAATCATAATTCAATTTACTAAAATAGAACATTATAACTTTCTCAAAATACTAAAAATTTCGTGAATAGTAAAATAAATCTCAAAAAGTACCAAAATAAATTCTATATTTTAATATGATCGTTTTGACTATAAATTTATCAAATTCGGATTTACTGATAAGAATTTATGAATTTTCAAAGTTTCGTAATCAAATAAATCAATAAATAAGAATTCCTTCAAAACACCAAACAAAACAGAATAATCCATCATTGCAATAAATTTCAATAATTATTTCCACTCGTAATTTAAATCAAAGAACGAATTTATACGAATTTAAAAAAATAACTGTCCAATCAGAAATTCACAAAAATCAATTCATTAAAATGCTGAAAATTGCGGGTGTTACATACAAGCTCAAGGGCATATGTTTTGAATTAGGACTTTGGCTTGGATGCCATAATAGGTTATAAAACTGATTTGGACATGTTATATTAACTTAATATGAGCTAAAGAAACTGAAAACTTGACTTGAGAAGCTCTGGAAATGATTTTGATTGAATGCCAAATATGTGATTATGTGTACACTTGATTAATTATGTATGAATTTCATGAACTTGATGTATACTACTTGTTTAAACATGTTTGAACATGCCCAAATATGTTCTGTTGATGATTGATTAAGGTTGGAAATTAAAGGGTGTTGAATTGATGCTTAAAAGTGACATTTCAGAACTGAGAACTGCATAATCTAACCGGTTATTGAGTTTTCTAACCGGTTAGATGCTTAAAAATTGAAAAGAGGGAAATTTGAATTAAATAATACAGTGGCCTAACTGGTTATTGGATATGCTAACCGGTTAGACACTGTAGAAAAATCTAAAAAGTGTAATTTTTCAAATCTAATATTTTACTAATGTTTTAATTAATATTTTTAAGTTTAAAATTTATTTTTAACTATTAACAATGTTACTTTTGGAGTCACTTTCTTTTAGCATCAATTAATTACCAAGTAAAGGATTTAAAGTCAATCCAAATATATTGATTGTGATTGAAATCATGCATGGTGACAAGGAGTTAAGATAGGATAGTAGGAAAAGACAAATTCGATTTTATTAAATCAGTATGAGAATACGCGGAGATTAGGTTTATGACGGTAATACGTCAAATAACCGTGTGAATTAATTATAGGTAAAATGGTCCTATCATGAGTATGTTCTGCAGACTCGACTCGGGATAATTTTTCAATAGCTGTAATTAATTCTATCGATCTTTAGGGGTATTTCGTGACTGCAGAGGACGGTCTTTAATATAATTTACAAAGGAGTTGTAAATGTATACTTGGTGGAAAGACATTTACTCCTAGTTGCTTTTCCTATTTAGTATTGTTGGTACGTTTTCGTCAAACGTACGTGGAGCGTTTTGGTACGTTTTTGTTAAAACATAAATTGGATCATTTGGTACGTTTTATCGAACGTAATTTGAATCGTTTGGTACGTTCTCGATAAACGTAAATTGCCAAGTGCATGATATTCATAGAATATCACAGAGGAGATTGCATTGACCATTCGCATCGCATTGCATGGCACATGCATTAGAAAACATACATAATTGCTTGATATTTATTGTTAATAATTATTGATTGATTAATTGAGCTTGCTTATATGCTTATGTGACTTATTGCTACTTGAATATCTGTGTTTGTTTATTCTCAGTCCATTTAATTATTCATTTGTACGTGAATGACACTGTCTTACTCTCTTTGCCCTAATTGTTTGTTAGGTGATGTCTCGATACCTGACTTGCCTGGAGATGCATCCCGTGAGAGGGACGTGGGACTATGAGGAGCGCAGAGCCACCTTCGAGGGGAGTTGGAACTGATCTTTCGCCACCCAAACCCCCTGGCCTACTATATGCGTCCTCGTCGGTTCCACATACCTATGATATATGCTCAGCATATACCTCCTGCTTTTACTTATCGCCATGGTACTCTACCACCCCAACCTACATGTCGTCGTTCGCATTTTCGTTTTAGACCAGCTGCTCCCGCTCGCACTACTCAGGAGAGAGTTGCACTGGAGGATCCTTCTCGTCCGGGTCCATCCCGGACTGTGAGATTTGCACCATCACCGGAGCGTGTGCCTCCGGTGGTTCAGGTGGACTCTGAGGAGGAAGATCCCGAGGAGGGCGAGAGTGAACCAGCTGGGGACAACGATGCACAGACTGGGAGAGAGAGTGACCAGGTAGTCCCATCGACTGGGAGTCAGTGGATGGTTGATGAGCCATGACGTCTTATGCTAGGTTTATATCATTAGTATGTAGACTGACTTTAGTATTGTAGTTTTGTGGACTACTTTGAGTTACACCTTTATATATGTATATATGCACTGACGAGGATTAGCTAACTCAGAGTTATGGTACAGTACAATCTTTTGGCTAAAATAATGTAACATGATGTACATTATATCAAACTCTTTTATGTGTAATATAAAAGAAGCAGTTATGTAGAAATTTCCTGTTCAAATTATTTCCTATTTTTATGCACCATCATAAAAACATCAACACTTTTTCATTAAAGCACACTAATCATATACATTTAACATAATATCATTGCAGTAACGACTTAGGTCATTACAAGTGTGACATCACGCGGCAGACCAACCTCCTGAGTTTGACTAGGATTTTGATATTACATGTCATCAAAATTGGCCAAAATTGGAAGTAGGGGTATATGACAAACCCAAAAGTAACTTCGGGGAGTCAGACATTGAAAAAAAAAGTATAAGGGTATCTGACAAAAGTACCCCAAACTTCAGGGACTTGTAACATAATTAAGCCTAATAATAATAACAATAGCTACAGTAATAATAATAATAGTCTTAACTAATAGTAACAGTAACAACAATAATAATTCATGGTTATAGTTATAATCTAATTCCTCTAGAAAAGGAACTCATAGTAGTCATCTACATAATATTAAATTAGGGAAGATTCCCTCCCATTTACTGCCCCTCCAAAAAGCATCCCGCCCAAAACTCCCCCCTTTTTACTACCTTAAGTCCTTAACATTAAAAAAAAAAGACTTTTTCATTTCCCCAAAATTAAAATTCCCACAAAAAACATATTCCCTCCCTCTCTCCTCATTTTCATCTTCTTCCTTTCTCACACACTCCATGACCACACCTTAATTTCTCTATTAACAAACATCAACTAAAACTCATCAAAACCTTATGGTGTCTTCACAAATATTATAGAGTACGACGAGACAAAGAAGATGAGCCAAGGAGAATCAGGAACCGTCACCGCCGCCACTGTGCCACCCATTGCAACCATCGGCATTCATAAAACTGTGGGTGGGGTTTTGGTCGCACGGCTCTCCCGGTTGCAGTGCCATCAACCACGCGCCCCACCGCCACTGTCCACCGTCAAGTCGCCGCCGTAAGGTCGCCGGGGCTGCCACCGTTAGCTTCGTCGTCCCATCCTCCTCTCTATTTTTTCCAACTACCCCTCGAGGTGATTCTAACTCCTGTCCATTCATTTTAGCATTTGTTTGAAGTTATTATAATTCTTAGATTTGATATTGATGATACTGGGTTTTCCCTTTCAAAAAATTGATTACATATTTGCAATCCTTATGCTTTGGATATACTAAAGTGTTGTTTAATTTGATTTTGGTGAACTTTGAACTTTAAGGGTTTTGAGAATTTATTATTTGGGGCTTTTGATGTTGGAGGTTATAATATATGAAACTGAAGTTACATTTGTGCAAGGGAGATTATTGTAGCATTTATATGAAAATAGTTTTGTTCTTTACTGTACAATTTTTTTTACATGCATTATGTTTAAAATGAGTATTGTTGAGGTACTCTTGGACTTCTAGGGAGATTGAAGATGCAGAGTGTGTTATCTTATTTTAAATTCAATTTGTTTGTGTTATCTTATCTAAAAAAACGAATTTTGTTTGAGCTATCTTATCTAGAAAAAAGTTTGTTTGAGTTAGGTGCATGCATTATGTGTGTTGTAATTATAATAAACTATAAGAAATTGCAACTATAAGAAATTGTGTGTTATAATAAACTTTCAGTGTTGTACAATGGTGTGATGACCATAAGATATAGCCTTGATTTGATGATGACAGCCTTATACCTACAAGTTAAGATTATAAGTAAGACACTCATTTTTGTCACTCGATCCTGTCGCTTGTCCTTTGTTGAAAGACATGCTCTTATCCTACTAGGTGATTTTTTGATTGCTCATATGGTAAGCTTGAACCTCTTATGCTTCTATTAGCAATGTAACATATATTTTGTATTTTAGTTCCTCTTATGATTTTCAAATTGAAACTGTTTTAAATTTATATTATTATGTCTAGAACTCTGCCTACCAAAAATAAAAAGATAAGAGAGTATAATTTTCACCCTAAAGTATCTGTTAAAAGCATCAAAATCATACCAATTCAATATTGTTCCAATATTTTTACCCAAAAAAATTGATTGAGGATTCATGTTTGTTGTTTTAAGTTAAAAGATAATTCACCTTTTGTTATAATTAAAATCTATGCTTAGCTATTCATGATTGCTGTTTTAAGTTAAGATAATTCATGATTGAGGATTCTACGTTATCATGTTGTTTTAATATAATATGTTTTCGTCTTATTTTGCAATCTTGCTGTTTTTTAGCATCACAAACAGAACAGGAGCTGGCTTGCAATTGAGGGCAAGGAGCTACTTTTGAGGTAAATATTCTATAGAATTAATTAATGAAACATGTCCCTTTGCTTTGGTTTGCTACTTGATAAGGCTCATTTTGGTGATTATGGTATGTAAATATAGTGGAAGAGCTATATGACTCCAAGATATGTGCTTGCCGGACAACTTTTGAATAAATTTGATTATGATAATGACTTAAAGATTTGTGCTCCAAAACTCCTTAAGGTTCTTATTTTGTTGTTGTAGTGCCTATATTTATTGTCAATTTTAGCATTGTACAGCCACATAATACAAGCAACATTCAAGTCAATGCAATTTTAGCATGAGTTAATAGTCTGTTGGTGTTGTGTCCCAGTATTGATGGAACACCACGATATGTGTTTGGGGTTGTTGCAGCTGACGAGGGTGACCCCGGTCCTACGTACCCCCAGTGATAAGGGGATCAAGCCACACGTAGTTCTTGAGAGTAGGGATGAGAGAACATACCTTACCCCCTATAGCATGGCGATACTTATAGGGGAAGTTGTGTTGTGGTGCCTTATGGGCCTGTTCGGCCCAGTAGGGCTGACGTGGCTCTTAGAGGATAAGAAGGATGAGTTATTCACCCTTATCCTGTACTAGAGAGCTCATGCTTATCCTATAGCGATAGGATTTATTATTGGTTAACCCTACAAGCCCCCAAAGCTCGTATAGGCTCGAAGAGCCTATGCTGAGCTTCTGAGAGTTAGTGGTGACATAAAACATTGTTTGCGGCTGAGAACTTTTTAAAGTCACGATGCTTTTAAGGAGACATCCTTTTATGCGCTTGCCATGGTGAAAGCCAAAAGGCTTGTGCCAAGGTATGCTGGCACGACTCAAATTGTTATTTGAGTTCGAGGTGTGCCAAGATTATCACCAATTGGATCTTAACGTTTACGAGGGATTGCCTGTCGGAATGACAACCTTAGCCGAGGTGTATTCCTCGATCTGCGATGTATTGGGCTAGATATGAGCTGAGAGGCTTTGAGCCGAGAGGCTAAGCCAAGTTATCGGGTCGCAATCCTCGTTTTCACTTGTAGCCTCGCCGATCTGGCCGGCTAACCGAGATCGTGGGCAAGTGCGTAAGAACATGATCCAAAGTGAGTGAGTTTAACATATATCCTTAATAAGGAAGGTAAATTATCAATTTTGTTGCTTCATGGGACGTGGTGGTCCTCTTTGGCACGACATTTGATCTCGAGTAACTTATGCATCATATAATACCGGTATCAAGGTCGGAAACCGGTGTCGAGTTCCTGATCGGCAATCGGTGTGAAGGACTTGAATTAAGTTGGGTCTTCATGCTCGGCAGATCCGATCGTTATGTTTGTACCCTGTTGAAGGCGTTGTAATATTAGATGCCAATCGTGACTAAGTAGTCTAGCACCGATTAATTTGAGGATATCTTTGGCAGTCGGAAGCTCGAAATGGGCCTTTTAGAGAAATGGGCCATCATAATCGTACCTCGCATGTGTAAACAAAATTAATAATTGGTAATCGTCGTTATTTAACCATTTATTACCATGTATAAAAAATGATAATAACAATTATTGGCAAAGATACGATGTATAATATCGGTATAGAGATAGTCAAATAATTACAATGTATAAATTAAGATACGATGCCATTGTAGTCAAATAATAATTACAATGATATGTAATGAAATTAAAGGAATACATAAAAACATTAGGAGCATATATCAAAAGCATTGCCTCAAGTAAATTAGCAAGTGTACGTAAAATGCCAAGTAAACAAGAGAGTAATATAGGAACGAGAATTCCTTCCCTGAATCGCTGAGGTGAGGAATGTTGGATTGAAGTCTTCTGTTAATCCTTTCCAAATGAGCTCCCTCGTCAGTTGACTTGGCTAGGGAACATGGTGCGAGGTTTCCACAGTCGTCGTATGAAGCCGAGGTAATGCATGGTTCCCGCTATTCTGAATGTATGAGATACCAATAGGGGGACGCTATCGAGGGTCCGCGCGCAGTTGGCACATGTATTCGAAGTGGGGAACCGAGCACGAAGCTCTCTATACTCGGGGACAAGGTAAGAGGGAAATTTGGCGCGAGGGGTCCTTGCCGTTATCACCATGTTCCGAATAGAGTGACATAATTGTATTCACAGAGCTCGGAAAATAATATGCCCATTGATGAAAATCTTGAATTAAGATGGGTGGTCTAGTAGCTCGGACCATGTACCTCGTACAGAAAAATTAATTTTAGCGGTTGTCGTTTGACAATTTTCAATAAGGGAATTGCAATAATGAAAAACATTGGCAGGTGGATATAAAATATCATAATAGAAGTAGTGTGATTTAAAAATATAGCGCGCAATAAATAGGATAATGAAAATTATTGGAGAGTAAATGCTCGTAAATCCTGCAAGATTGTCTACGAAAAGATGCATGATATATCACGCTCTATAAAAATAATAATGATTATGCTAATAATCGGAAATAACATTAAATAACATTTATTGTCAAGAATATCATATCATGTATCAAGTGAATGAACGTAATTATGTTGAGCAAATACATGTATCATGCTTTATAAAAATAATAATGATTATGCTAATAATCGTAAATAGCATTAAATAACATTTATTGGCAAGAATATCATATCATGTATCAATTGAATGAACGTAATTATGTTGAGCAAATACATGTACTCAAATAGCAGCGTCATGATATGAATGAGGATATAACAACATAAATGATGAAAACAGAAAGACTACTTCCCTGGATTCGAGAAAGGCACGAGTCTTGTTTTGCTGATGAGGTAGCTCTTTATTTGGCCCATTCTTCCGTTGGAGTGGGCTTGTTTTAAGCTTGAGAACTCGTTGAGGGCTTGGGCACCTATTTCCCTTCATCAATTGTAGCAACTCCCGGAATGGAATGTACTCCGATTTTCTTTATTTATTTATTGGGCTGGAAGAAGCCCGTAATTTTTAATTTTGGCTGTGGGCCATCAGAATGGCCCGTAGAATATTTCTTCATGCTTTAGTCCTGTTGAGGCCCGTAAAACCCTTCCCTTTTTTTTTGTATTTGGGCTGATGAGGCCCGCTCCACTTTTTTTTTTGTATTTGGGCTGATGAGGCCTTTTTTTTTACTGTTTGGGCCAATGACTCATTAGGGCCGTTGGGAACCCTAAGGTTCCTTCTTCCTCTTCGAGCAGCAGCAGCTGCGTGTGGTGGGTGCTACGATGCACAGCAGCTGCGGCGCCAATTGGGGCAGAGGCAGCCACGCTCGATGGAACCAAGGACCACCGCCACCATGGAACTGGAACCGCTGCGCGCCACACCTCTGTTCACGGTGCAGTCATGCATGACGGTGGCACCGAGAGTCAGGGGTGGCGAGAACGGTGACCTTCGAATCGCCCTTGTTCTCTACAACTCGCGCCACTGGAACGATGGTGGCTATCGACCGAACCCGCGCGGTCGTTCGTCAATGCGAGCACCAGGCAGTCGCGACTTGCTCGCCATTGAGGGTCACGGACAAGTGATGCGGCGGCGGTGGAGAGATGGGCTTCGCGATGGTTCCATTTGAAGAAGAGGAAGAAGAGGACCGTGGCGGTGAGGCGAACAGTGGTTTCTCCTCCCTTCAGTTTCCGACAAAAAAGATGAACAGGGAGAGTGTGGGAGGGAAGGAGATGGCGGCGGTGGGCTCTTCGGTGGTGGGGAGGCTCGCGATGATGGTAGCTTTTGGAGGAGCAGCGGCACCGGAGGAGTGGCACCGATTGGAACAACGCTCACGGCAACACCGGCGCCAAGCAGAACTAGTCCAACACCACGAGAAGGAAACCCATCGCACCACCAAGAGATCTTCGCTATGGCTTCCTGCTTGCTGGACGTGATGGCTTCCCTCCGGATTTGGCCGCCATACCTCATTATGAGACCAAAAGAGTCAAGGTCGTGCAGCACCCGCAACAGCCAGAGCTCATGGCCATGAACCGCACCGGCAGCATTGGCGGGGCCGCCAGGAAAGGAGAACGAGGCTACTGGTTTTTTTTTTGTTTTTTTTTTGTTTTAAACGTGGATGGGGATCGAAGTTTATCGTCGCCACAGACGGCGCCAATGTTGTGTCCCGGTATTGATGGAACACCACGATATGTGTTTGGGGTTGTTGCAGCTGACGAGGGTGACCCCGGTCCTACGTACCCCCAGTGATAAGGGGATCAAGCCACACGTAGTTCTTGAGAGTAGGGATGAGAGAACATACCTTAGCCCCTATAGCATGGCGATACTTATAGGGGAAGTTGTGTTGTGGTGCCTTATGGGTCTGTTCGTCCCAGTAGGGCTGACGTGGCTCTTAGAGGATAAGAAGGATGAGTTATTCACCCTTATCCTGTACTAGAGAGCTCATGCTTATCCTGTAGCAGTAGGATTTATTATTGGTTAACCCTACAGTTGGGTCCCTGAAAGATACGTGTGGCATCAGATAGGTCCTTCAAAGATATGTGGCGTCTAATATACCCCTCAAAGATCACATTGGAATCAAGTTCGTCCCTCCGTCTAACTCCGTCACAGTGAGAGTAACAGAAGCTGACATGGCTCATTTGTTGCTGCTGTTAAGTAAAACGTGGGCATCCTACATGGCATCTGATAATGCAATTGAAATAAAAGGGGATGAGAACCCTAATTTCTTCTTCCTCTTTCATCACTGCCATCTCTCTTCTTCTTCTTCTTCTTCTAGCTTCTAGCTTCTGCAAATCTGTCCAATCTCACCATGTCACAAAATTCATGTTGCAATTCGCGTCATTACAGCTCTCTTTCAGCTGGGAATGTAGATCGCAAAGGCATAGTGTTTTGTCCATGTGGAAAGAAGATTGAGCTCTTCATGTCAAATACAGTCACAAACCCTAATCGAAGGTTTTTGAGATGCCCTCTATATGCGAATAAGGCAGTGAGTTGTGGGTATTTTGAATGGGTGGATCATAAAGAGGCACAAGCAACCACATCTGAAATGGCCACAACAATGGTTGCTGACCATTGGCCACAACAAGAGTCTAAAAAACGAGTGAAGAAAATGAAGAAGAAGATTGCACAGTACCAAAATGAAGTGTACTATCTTAGGGTTACATTTTTCTCTTTAATGGTTGTATGCATTATGTTTTGTATAATGTGGTTTAAAGCATAATGCTTTATGGTGTTGAAGAAGGAAACTATGTATTGTCATCTTGAAACTTAATGAATGAAGAAGCATTAGTTTGTAAGATCCATGAAGAATGTTTTGATAAATGCCAAAAGGTTTTGAACAAGCTACAAAAGGTTTTGAACAAGCTACAAATGTGTTGATCAAGATCAAGCTCAACAAGCAACAACAAACATCAAGTTAAGAAGAGAAAGCCAACTCATGAAGACTTAGTTTGGTAGTTTATGTTTTATTGTTTTATCTTTTGCCTCACAAGTGTTTTAGTTTATGAGTTTGGGTAGAGTTTCTTAGAGGGTAGTGAATCTCTTTTGATTGCATGATTATATCATATTTTGAGTATTCACTTTGCCTAAAATCAATAGGTGGCTTAAAGGTTTGAAAGAAAAGGTTTAGTTTTTGAGAAAACAAGTTTTAAGTGATTTTTAATGTTACTAATCGATTAACAGATTTTGATAATTGATTAACAGTGTATTTTGAACTGATAATCGAATAACAAAATTTTGATAATCGATTATCTGCACTTTTACTCGAGTAAAATATTTTCATCTTTCGGCTTACTCGATTAAATCATGTTTTACTCGATTAACACTTATTTTACTCGAGTAAACAGGGTCTGTAACTGTTTTAAATACGTTTTTCACTTCTCAAAAGCTATTCTAAGTTGCTCCAACTTTTGGGTATTCTATATAAACCTTTTCCTAATCATTTCTATTAACTAGAATCATTTTGATACACAATTTTACAAAGAATCAAAGCCACACTATTCTCTCTCACTCTCTCAAGATCAAAGCTCTCATTTTCATATTCTTTGATCAAGAACCTTGAATCTCTCATGTTGATCTTTTCATAGCTTTTGAAAGAGATTCATAGGATTATTATTTTGTTTTCATTTGAGTTGTAATCTTTGCAAGAGGCAAGCTATCTACAACAATTGGAAGTCTTGGTTGTGAATCAAGCAAAGTTATATTGGAAGCCTTGGTGTGGCATTTCATCAAGCACTTGGAAGCCTTGTTGAAGAACAAGCATTTGGAAGTCTTGTAGTGAAGCAAGCATTGGAAGTCTTGTTGTGGGGTATTGACAAGCAAGAGAAGAGGTTAGATTAGATATCAATAGGGTTACAAGGCAAGGGTGTGGTATCTCTTGTAGGCTAGCAAGAAGGAAGTCTTGTGAGGCATTTACTTGTAATTTGAGAAACTCTAATTCCTCATAGTGAAGAATCTCTCTTGGTTGAAGAGGGGACTGGAGTAGCTTTCAAGTGGATGAAAGTGAACCAGGATAAATCACTGTGTTGTATCTCTAAACCCTTAACTCTTTACAATTCTTGTTATTAATTGTGTTCTTGATTGAAAACCTAGAAAAAGTGATTTTTCATAATTGATTGAATTGAATCTTTATTGTTCAAATTGATAAAGGGAAAATCATTTTTATAACCTAAGTTAATCAATAAGAATATTGGTGTTAATCATTTCCGCTGAATCTCTGGTTATACTTGTTAATTGATTGATTTTCGTATTTGATTGAAAAGTGATTTTTCAATATACAGAGGCATTAATCGATTAGTTCATGTCATTAATCGATTAAGGCTAAAGAATTTTTGTGAAAATCATTTGTTTTAATCGTTTTGATTTGTTTCTTGCGAAAATCTTTTAAGGTTGTACTCGCTCGTTCTAATGTCGACCCATCCTAAGTCATCTCCGCCATACAGCTCCGACTATATGCGGAATGCTTCTGTGGGACTCGACCACTGTGTCTGACGGGCTCCGACCCATCCTGAATCATTCTCGGCATATGGCTCCGACCACATGCAGGATATCCACAATCTCTCTGACGGGCTACAACCCATTCAGAGTCAACCTCGCCATATAGCTACGACTATATGCGGAATATCAAGCATCATTCTGACGGGCTACGACCCATTCAGAATCACCATCGGCATATGGCTCCGACCATATGCGGGATATCCATTAATCATCGATAGATAGGCTCCGACCTATCCCAAAACATTCACACTCAACATATGGCTACGACCATATGGAGGCTATCTCAACACATGGCTACAACCACGTGAAACTATCATCATAGAACTCATAACGTTCACCTCCAAAGCGTCGTCGTCATCATCATAGCGTCAGCTCGACCCACGTACTTGGCGCATCAGCATCATCCGGTTCATCGCGCGTTCTATCCCTTAGAGTTTCGCTCTAGTCGTTGGGGAATTCCTTATAGTTCTCTATGTCTCTACTATTCTCGTCTTATATCGCGGAATGATGCATTATGATCATGCAATGACAATATAACAACAATACATCTCAACGTAAACAAATATATCAATCAGTCAATACCATGTAATGGTATAGGTCTGAGTCTTCGTATACCGCGATACAAACAATCACACAATTTATCGGGTATACTACTAGCTACGATAGACCCTTACTCCGACTTTGAGAGAGTGCGGAGCGTCCTAATAGATCACCTAAATACCACGGTGTCTTAGGGAAGCTTCTCTCTCACCTCAACTCCAGCAAATACCTCGTCCGAAATCGCTGCGGGACCTCCCAACTGTCAGCTGCTCCAGGTTCTTGACTTATACGCACCTTATACTAGATAAGAGACACTAACATTACTAGTCTATCTAAATGATCGTCATACTAAAAATCCAAAACGTGTTTTTCGAAAACTCCTTTCACTTCTTGTCGGAAAATCGTAAAACGTCAAGATTTTTTCAAAACCAAAATCCAACTATCACTATACTTTAAATACTTTGAAATCATTATAAGAAATCAATGAAATCATTTTAAATAAATGGATCGGTTGCTGGTCCGTCTTGGACAGCAGCTCGCTCGATCCCGAAAACATCGAATAACGTCATTTTTGAAATCCAACCTTTCTTAAATCACGTACCACTTGAAACTTAAACTTTAAAACCAACCAAACACATTTTCAAGATTGAAAAACAATTTAAATAAAAACTGGACAACAAAGATGCTAGCCCATAAACCACTCTTTTAGAAAATCCGAAAACACCGTAAAATTGTACTTTCTTAAAACCAACTTTATCTTAGATTAAGTACTTCATCAAAACTCAACTTCAAATCACTTTGAAAACATTTTTAAATAAGAAATACAACTTATAAAAATTCTGGACAGCATCATATGCTGAGTCCCAAGTTCACTTTCCATTGTTCAAAACCAATTTAAATCCATAAACAAGTTAAGTATCTTGAAAACAATTAAACAAACACTTGATTAAAAATTTATCAAACTCAAATACTTAAAACAATTTATTTCCATGTATAACATTATGCAACAAAATGAGGCAGCAACCAATAGGCCCAATACTTTTTCAAATAACCAAATTCTTTTCAAAGATCAATCAACATCGTAACTTATTAAATAATTCATTTTCCTTCACTTCTTTTATCAAATAAATAATTCCAAGACACTTTAAACAAGGGAGCTCAATTAAAATAAATCACCTAAAACAAACCATTTGGCATATAGCACACAGCACATTTTCAAATCATAATTTCAAACTAATAGCCTAGACCGAAACACCGTAAACAATCAATTTTGCAAATTCATTCATGCATAGTCTAAAAATATCATCAAGCAATCAATCATTCAATTATTTCAAGACATCATGATAATCATACAGGTCCAGCCAAGACACAAAATAAAGTACAAAACTCATATTTGTCGAAAACATTTAAATAAAGCTCTTGTTTGATTACGGGAAAGCACAAAAGATAAAATCGAAAACCATACCAAATCAATTTGTTTAACCTTCAAAATTTCCAGAACATACACACATATGCCAAAGTTCATCATGTAAAATTTACAAGTCATTTGAACAATCTTAAGCTAGGTTTAAAATCAGATTTTGTATGAAAAGCAAGATAGGACTGTTGCTGACCTCAGGCCAAAATGCCGTAATTAAAAATAGTGTTTCAACTCCAAATTGCACGAAAATTGGTATAAATCTTCCTTACACAATCAAGATAAACTCATAAAAATCTCAGATTATTTGAAGTTGTGAAAGTTGGACCTTTTCAATTTAATTCATCACTAGGTCCGGAAAATCTGAACCAAATGGTTCACTGTTTCTCAATTGGTAAAAATATCAAACCAACTCCAAATCACCTCAAATTTTACAGAGAGTCACAAGACATATTTAAGGAGCTACCATAAAAATTTCAATCAATTTAGAGTAGTTTAGGTCAGGAAACTCGGTTTAGGTTTTTCCTCGAAAACTTATTTTTCCGAAATCATTTTCACCAAAATGACTCCATTACAATTAACAAACCAACTCTAAAAATCATATAAAAATTCAGGGATAATCAATTTAACCTAATTAAAACAGTGTCCAAGTTTCAGAATCATCAAACATGTACAAGTACTATTTATTCAAATCTTTTTCACTAAAAAACCTTAGACTTCCATAATTAACACCGAACAACCAAAATTTATTTAAATTACCAAAACAATTCCAAATCCCTTCAAATTTTCCAGAACTCATTTAAATAGCATCAAGGAATACATATTAAAATTTCAAGGCATTCCAATTAGTATAACTATTGTCTCTCAAAGTTTCTTATGAGAAAATCACTTATGAATCAAAATTTTAGCACTTAATCAAATTGTTCAAACCAAAACATTTTTCAAAGATTCAAGACTTAAAACAACTCCAAATCCAACAACAATCTCATATAATTCATCAAGCAAGTAAAAACACAATCCTAGCATGCATTCTTCTACATGAAACCGTGAGCATCATTATCTCTCTAACAATTTTGATTTCACATTTAACACATAGAATCAACTCAATAGTTCATGGAAATCACTTATCCATCAAGTAAACTTAAGAAAATCTTAACCCTCTCATTCACACCTACAAACCATGACTATCACAAGAAATCGCAACATCATAAAATTTTATATTCATCATTAAACTTCAAGATCATGACATGCAAAAGATCAAGCAAAAGAAAATCAAGCTTTCACTCACAACAACACCAAACCGTGACCAACATAAAGGAAAATCATCAAGAAAAGTCCGATCATTTCAAAGATCTTTACATTATAAATTCAAACATCAATTACATCATAGATCAAGCATGGATCTTGGCATGCATGAAGTCAAAACACTAGATCCTTGAAAAATCTTTTATGAAAACTCAAGAATCAAATTCTTTTCAAAAATACTTTTAAGAAATCGAGAAGAAAACTCAAGATCATGAGAACAAACACTTTCTTAGTAAAAGCTTCAAGATCAAGTTCAAATATTAACATGCATGCAAAGGAAATTACTAGATCTAACTTGGAAACAAACATGCATCAACACTTTTTCAAACAAAATCAAGCTTTAGAAGAAGATCATGGAAAACGAAAATGAATCAAGGAAAATAGGTTTTAGCTTTTAAGAAATCATGAAATGAAATGCTTACTTAATTAGAATTTCAAAATCAAGTCCAATTCTTAGTGTTGATCTTTGGTTTTCTCTTCCTAATCCTCACGGTTTTCTCCCTCCTTTTCTAAGTCCATGGTTTCTCCTTTCCTTCTTCACTATTTTGGTTGATCTTGCTTAGGTTATGAGGTGTGTAGGGTTGGTTCTTCCTTTCTCTTCTCTATTCGGCCATTCTCTCACTAAGAGCTTGATGATGCTCTTAGTGTTGTGTTTTTGGTTTTGAAAAAGAAATGATGGAAATGAAGAGAAATGTGTGTTGATCACTCTCTCACGGTTTCATTCATCAAGGTTTTGATGGTGTTTGTTGATGAGAGAAAGAAGAAAGGATGAAGAAAGGAGAATGAGGAAATGAAAGAATGGAAATGAACTCCCCCTTTCTCTCACACGTTTTTTGGCCCTTTCTTTTATTCATTTTCACTTTTTCCTAATTGCCATCAAGGGCTTGCATGGAGGGCTAGCTTGCAAATACTTGGGGACTAAGTCACAAAACTTGGAGGCCAAGTCTTGCCTTAAGGTCCCTCACGGCTCCTTCCTTGTTCCTTCCTCTTTCTTCACTTTTTCTTCTCTTATGTCATACTTGGTCATGAAGGTGATGTCATGGGTTTGACTTTGTAGCATGCCACTTGGTAACCAAGTAAATGAGCTTGGTGTCCAAGCCATGCACTTGGACATTCGGCCATAGGGCATTAGGGTAGACTAGGTTAGCTTAATTAGGTTTAAGGCACTAATTAGGGTTTAATCGCGATTAGGGTAGGATTAGGTTAATTAATCTAGGTTTAGTCCACTAATCTTCGGTGATTAGGGCTTAATCAGGGATTAAGGCACTAATCAAAACTTAGTCATAGGTTTAAGGAAAACTAATTCTAGGTTAGCTCACTAACCTTGAGGATTTAGGTCTTAAGAGAGTGATTAAGTCCTTAATCAAGGATTAAGAACTCGATTAGGGTTTTAATAAAAGATTAGGATACTAATTAGGGTTTTGAGAGATTATTCTAGATCAATGCGATTTGGACTTTGATTTCTTTGGAACTTAATAAAAATAGTCTTCCATCTTAAAACCATAAGACCATATGAATCAACTTGAGAGAAACAAAATCTTAATTAAAACCTCAAGTAATACAATTCATTGAAAACCTTAGAAAAACAAACACATGAAGTCGTAACACAAGTGGATTAAATTCCAAAGTGTATAAATCCATTATGAAATCAAAACTCCTTTAAATTGATTAAATAACTCAAAACTCAATAAAATCATTTGCTTGAACTTTATAAAAACCTTTGTTTACCAAAATTCCATAAAATCGAAAATTGATTACGTCATCGAATAGAATACTCATCGAAAATCCTTTGTAAAACAATATCTCAAAATTCTTATTTAATGAAAACTTATTTATCGTTGTTAGGAAAATAGGGGATGTCACACGCCCCAGGCGCGCGGTGCGTGTATCAGCGTACCAGCACCATAAATGGTGCGTGAAACCCCCCCCCAAACCCCCATTTCCGGTCCCAATCTCCTTCCTCCCTCCACCACGTGCAGCCACCCACCTCCGGCCGCCACCACCACCACTGCAATCCGCCACTGCCAAGAACCCCCACCTCCATCAAGACCTCTCTCTCACCCACGATCCGTCTCTCTCTCTCTCTTCACAATCGGCCCTCCCTCTCTCTCTACCTCCTCCATCGCTCTTCTCTTCCTCTCCAGCCACCAAAGCTGCCCCAAACCGCCACCGCCTAGCCTCTTCTTCCTCTCTCTTTCCCTATTGATTTTGAGTTCTCTTTCTCTCTCCCTCTTTCTCTCTCCTTCCACCGGATCTCACCGGCGTCGTTATCGATCGTGATCGCACCGGGCTCGTGTTGGGTACTCCGAGGCGTGAAGCTTTGGCCTCGATCCGGCCGCGATCGTTCTCACAAACGAGGAGCAACACCGACGCCGACATCGATATCGAGCCACAATCCAGGTTCTTTGTTTAAAAGAAAATCCGAGGTAAGAAGGGTTCGTATTACCTCTATTTAAAAAGTAAATTCTAGAATTTATAGTGGTGACTAGGAATAGGGTAATTAAGGAATAAGTTAATGAACCTTAGGGTAGTCTCCGCAAATATAAATGATTTATTTAAATTGAATGTGCATAGGATGAGCTTCGGAGGGAATGAATGTGATAGGGTATTAAAAGAGTTAATATGGAATTAAAGGGTAGAAAAACACAAAATAAAATCGAGGGAAATTAGTTAAGGGAAATTAGCGAAGCGTGAGAGTGAAAGAGTATAGAATGTTTGTAATAGGCGAAGGGTGTAGAATGAGTTAAAACTAAAGGAGAGGAAAAAGAGGAGTTAGAGTACAAAAGAAATAAGAAAGCACAGAGTAAAGTTAGTTAAGAGTGGTCGAGAAGTAATGAAATCGAAACGAAAACGATAAACTAAATTCCAAATACAAGAGGGTAACAGGTAAAAGAGTTTAGCGAGAAGTTGATAAGACAAATAGAAAGGATGCAATTATGGTAGTCAAATAGAATGGAGTTAGATGAAAGTTGAATAATTAATGAAAAGAATAAGAAAGAAAGAAAAAGGAAGAGAAGAAGAAAAAGAAAAGAAAGAGAACAGGGAAATAACTAAGAACTAGTAAAGAGAATTAGAATACAAAGTATGCGATCAAGTGTGGTTATGTTAATTAAAAGCAAGAGTATAAATGGTAAAGACAAACACTTAGTATAAGAAAATAAAAGAAAGGGACAAGTGAAGTAAACAAATAATAGGGGTTAAGAAAGAGTTAAGAAATTAAAAGAATTAAAGAGAATGAAGGGACTAAAAGTAAACAGAAAAGACTAAGACGAGTTAATAATGAGAAATAAAATAAATTTTAAATGGCACAGGTGGTTGTATTGACCCTGTGGCCTAATAAAATGGTAAATGTCGCAGGTGGTTGTATTGACCCTGTGGCACGGCGCAGGTGGTTGTATTGACCCTGTGGCCTAATAAAATGGTAAATGTCGCAGGTGGTTGTATTGACCCTGTGGCACGGCGCAGGTGGTTGTATTGACCCTGTGGCACGGCGCAGGTGGTTGTATTGACCCTGTGGCCTAATAAAATGGTACACATCACAGGTGGTTGTATTGACCCTGTGGCACGGCGCAGGTGGTTGTATTGACCCTATGGCCAAATAATAAAAAGGTAAAGGGAAGTTTATGTAGATCTCTGTTTGAGGTTACATAAACGAGATGGGTGTATACAGATCACTGATTTTGGTTGTATACATGTATACAGACCACTGTTTGTGGTTGCATACACAGTGTTTGCAGATCACTGCTTGTGGTTGCAAACACGGTGTGTAGATCTCTGTTTGGGGTTACACACGATAGGAAATAAAAATGGAAAAGGTAATAAAAATGGTAAACGAAGGGAAAAATGGATAATAGAATGGACAGTGGAAAATGAAATAAGAAAATGGACAATGGAAATGATATAGGAATTAGAGGAAATACCTCGGGAGAATAATTATAGAAATGCTAAGTATAAGGGGCCAATGGAAAATGAATAAAGAATGGAAATGAGAGAATGATAATAGAACTGGAAATTTAATGAATATGGGATTAAGCAAAGAACTATAAGAGATTAGTTAAATGAATAACATATGCTAAGAATTGTGTAGGCTTGGTTTATTGTTATGCCTCTTTTAGGATTTATCTTTTTAAGTTCTGTGTGATGCTACCCTTCTTGCTATATTTTTGCAGGTATGGAAGTGGAGCTTACATGGGATATGGCCGAGCAGGACTTTCGTTCCACTATGTGGAACGTTTATTGGATATTATGAGTGAATAATTATTTAATGTAATTTATAATATGATTTATTAGCTTGCCCTGAAACTTGTATTATTTGGGCGTTAGGATCTGTTATGAATATTAAATTGTTGTTGTTTATGTTTTTAAACAATTCTAGACTAACAGGTTTTAAGAAGAAAATTTTTGGGAAGTCCGAAAAACAGGGGAAACTCTGGCCATTTTTCCGGAAAATATTTTTAAGTAATCTAATTTAAAAAGAAATTTTCAATTACCATTTTTATAAAATCCTAAATTAACTAATAAAAGTGAGAGTGTTACATCTAACTTGAGGTTACACATAATGGAAAAATAAATAAAGGAAAATGAATAATGAAAATGGAAATGAAAATGGAAAAGGAAAAGGGAAAGAAAAATGGAGAAGGTAATGAAAATGGTTATGGAAAGGTTAATGGATAAAGGAAATAAATATATGAAATGGTTGTGACATCCGTCAAAATCCTCATATTATTTTAAGCAATAAAGAGATTAATTTTTGAGAAAATGTTTTTAAAGAGCATTTCTTTGAATGAATATCTTATTTCACGATTTTAAACTGATGAATGATTTTTAAAGGAGTGGTTTTCATGGGATGATACTATGAGTTTTAAAATTTAGTTTTTGGAACGGTTATGTATCTAATATTTTTATGCTTTGAAGAAATTATAATTTTTATGCATGAGTGATTTTATGAGAAGATTTATTTCCTATGCATGTATGTGTATGTGTGTACGGTATTGCCATGTATGTGTATGCTTAGGATTTTATTTTAGGACAAGAAACCTATAGGATAAATTAGAACCATATGGAAATGAAATTGGTGGAAGAATGTGAATTAAGGAAAAAGCCAACCAAAAGGAATTAGGATGAGTGCCTTAATTTACTCCTTTTTGTCTAGGTTGATAAGACATCATCCATGCAAATTTCCAAGTGCCAAAATTGCCCCTCACATTTACACACATGAACCGAATTTCCAAGGGCAAAGAAGGGAAATCACGGTTTGCCTATATATAGCTTGGCCTTAGTTCATTTTCCTTTCATTCATTCATTCATTTAATTTCTTCATTCCAAACCAAAACACAAACCTAAGAACTCATCAAACTCTTAGAGAGAGAGAGAGAAGGCCGTGTGAGAGAGAGAAGGAAGAAGAAGAAGGAGATTCAAGTTTGATCAAAGACTTTCTTTGAAGATCCAAGGTGTTAGAAGCTAGAAGATCATTCTCTCTTGGTGTGTAAATCGAAAATCATAGAAGAGTTGAGTTAGTTTTGGATTTAAACTTTGTAATCTTATTTTCTTCTTTTGCATGTGTTGGTTATGCTTTGATCATGAATTTTAAGAGCCAAAGAAACTTGTAAAATGCTAAACCAAGGGTTAGATGATTCGGCCATGGTTAGTAAACCATGTGTTGATGATTTTCAAGTCGATCTAAGTGATTGCATGTTGATTTTGTGCTTGGGAAAGTTGATCTAAGTGATTGCATGTCAAGATCTTAACTTGATCTATGACAAAGCATGAAACTTGATCCTTGCATGTTGTTTTTGAGTAAAAAGATTTGATTTTTACTTGATGCATGTCACGATTTTGAAAGAAAGTAAGGAAAGCAATATTTTGAAAATGATTTTGAGCAAAAAAGGACTTGATCTATGTATTATGATCTTTGCATGTTAAAGATTTAAAGCCAAACTTTGATTCATGATGATGGTTATTCGGTCAAGCTTAGAAAACTAGGAGATCATGCTTTGATCATCATGAAAAGGCACATGCATGTTGATATGTATTTGATTTAAGAATTTTAAAGTGCATGCAAGAGATTTGAAATGAAACTTTGTTTGAGTAATGATGATGATTCGGTTTGATGCTTGAAGAAGGAAATGATGTTTTAAAATTTTGTGTGAGCAAGTACATGATTTGGTTTAAGAATCTTGATCTTTGCATGTTGAAAAAATGAACCAAAAATCTTGTCTTTGTCATGTTGAGATTCGGCCAATGCATGATTCAAGTAGGTTTGAAAATCTTCTTCATGAAATGACCTATGATGGTGACTATATTTTATTAGTACACTTCATGTGTTGATGCTATGTTGGTTTGAAATTGTGTTGTAATTGTTTCTTTGCTATTCGGTCTTGGTGTTGGAAATAGATAAATGAGTTTAGTTACTTCAAGAAGAGTTTTCAATGATTTTGGTTTTCTTTCCTTTGCTGTCCAGAAAATTTTCTTAAGGTATTTCTATTCTAAAAGTGTTTTCAATTGATGAAAAGTATGAGTTTTCAAGTACCGTTTGAAACAACAAAAGCTAGATGCAAAAATAGCGATTTTTCGGTGTTTTAAAAGCTGAAAACGTGGCTGGAGAGATTGCATACAGCAACCTAAAGTGATTATTTAATTTGTATTATTATGAATTTTCAAATGATTTTGAGAAATTTCAAGTACAAGAAAAGATTGAAATTGTTTTGACGAATGATTGTATTTTAAAAAGAATGATGAAAAGAAATTAGAGTTTTCCTATTTTAAGTGAAGAAGAATAAAGTGATGTATTTCAATTGAAATAAATTTTGACGTAAACGTATTTTCTCAAATACGAGGTATTCTTTAGACGGTGGAACAGAATCGCAAGGAGAAGCGAGAGATTATCAAGGACAAGGCAATTCACCAGCTGGACTAAGAGGTGAGAGTGCTGTGAACCTACGACGTAGTGGCGTTTAGACTGAATATATGGACTGTGTCAATCGTTAAGATTTATTTGATATACTAAGTGCTACTTGATTGTCTGCTTGTTTGTTAACTGAAGATGTTAACTATTTATCTGTTCAGTTAAATGTAATGCATGATTGGTTTCGTTATGTATCTGATTTTATTGTATTGATATTGCTAAGTATATTTTTATTCTGTCTGGAACTCTGGCTGTTATTACGTGTGACCATGAGAATCATGAGAAATGAGTAAGACTTGAGATTTTCTGAAAAGTTTAAGGAAAGATAATAAAGTGATGAGATCTGAGAATGCCCCAGTTAAGCAATGATGGTGAAATTGTGCTCAAAGACTCACAAGTGATGATGATTGCTAAGTATCAGATGGATACAAGAGGCTTATGATATTTTCCTATGGGAATTATTTGATGTGGCTGTGATGCCAAGTGGTTATTAGAAATGAAAGTAATATGAGATTCTTTGGGGAACAGATTTAACCCTTAGTGGTCGGGACTTGTCGAAGGGATGAATCAAGGGCGAGCCGACCTTAGGTTAATTAAAAATATAAAAGACTCTAACAAATGCGGTGAGCAATGAGTGTGAAGTAGTGGAGAGGAAGATACCATGGGTATCTGCGGATACTCAGGTGGAGATTGCATGAGGGGAGGGCAAGGACGGTGAAAGTCAAGAAGCCTGGAGTATATTTCTAGGCGGAACGGATTCCACATGTGGCTTCGGGTTGATCGATTCCGGATGGCCGTGGTAAGTTCTGCATCGCGAACTAGAAATAGTACTGTCACCCCCTTGATTGCAAATCTAGAACAGTGAGAGGGACTGGAACGAGGCTCTGTGATTATATGATTATTGAAATTGATTATTTGCCGCTGTACCGGATTTTCTACAGTGTGCCTTGAGTTTATGATTTGAGACTGTACCGGATTTTCTACAGTTCTCCTGAGGACAGTTGTCAAGCCTGCGTGGTAAAGGTCCCGTACTCCTGTTTGCTTCCGACTAGGTTGGATGGATGACCAAGGAGATGTAGACGTGTGTGCTGACTGATTTTCATCAGTGATGGTTCTTCCCCACCTCATTGAGTGAACCGATTTGATAAGACTTAAGAATGATGAAAGATTCAAAGAATGAAAGTATAAGTGAATCTCTGAAGGATCGAGAAAGACTCTGATAAGATTTGAATATTCGAAAAGATTGTGATGCCAAGTGCATTGATTTATATGGCAATGAGTTGTGATCTTGATGTAATTGGAGTGTTGTTATATGCTTTGTTTATAAGTGTTTCCTATATGTGGATAACATGTTCAGTTATGATGACATTGTTATGATTATACTGTCCTACCTGTTTATGTTACACTGTTCTGTACAGTCTGGTTATATTATTCTGTTTTATTATTTGCCTGTCTTTATATTGGAGTCTATTGTGAGACCACATGGTCGACACGTTAGTGTTCGGAACACTGACTCTCTCCTGCCATGTTGTCGTATTGGCTTTTGCCGGTATTGCAATGGGTAGATGGCGTATCGTGTAGCGATTCACATGTGGCCCCTTCAAGGAGGAACATGGGAGGTTGTCCCTGAAGGATGGATATGGAAAGGAGATACTCGATTGGAGATCGACGATCCCAGACACATTTTGCGAGGGATGAGTTTGGATGTGCATGTAGGGCATGTCACTCTTCGCGATTATCAGGATGGTGGACCAAGGGAACATCATGAGTATGATGGTCAACCCGCACCGTTAGCAGCAGTGACTCCATAGCGGATGGAGGTGGAAGATATGCGTGACTCCGGTCACGAAGTTGATGCGGAATCTAGTGAAAATATGGAAACGTATGCTGGTTCGGATAGAGAGTGAAGCCCGATGTTTCTGATAGTGTCTAGATGTCCTAGTGTCTAGGATCTAGTTCCCAATCGAGGATTACCTTTGTGAAATACTAGTAATGTAATCATGCTAATTTTATCTATGTTTTAAAATTGAGTTTCTAAACTTGGGTATGTAATATTTTGTAACCATTAGCAACTTTTGAAAACTGTTGGAGACGAGACTTCGATGCTACTAGTTTATGAACATATGCTAATGGTAATGATGATGTTATGTATTTTTAACGGTACTTCGGTTGTTGGAAGTTTCAAGTAACATCTCGATTTATAGTGAAGTGATATTATCAAATGTTGGACTTGTGTTTTAAAAAAAAAATGGCCCCATTTTTGTAACAAATTAATAATAGTTTTGGAAATGAAAATCGGGCTGTTACATTTAGGTGGTATCTAAGCAATGGTAATCCTCAGTGGCCTTAAGCATAACCTTATATGCTTACTCTGTGTGACTCTATGCGTCTATAGTGTAGGTTTGAGTTGTTGTGTTGAACCCTTTTTGTTTCATTTTCAAGATGAGTCGTACGCGTGGAAGACCTCCTGGTTCGAATTCGAAAATCTCTGGTGAGGGCGCTGAAATCCCAAATTCAGCGAATCTTATGGCTCAGATGACAGCAGTAATGGCGGGCGTCAACGATAATCTGCAAGCGCTACATCAACAAGCACAACAAAATTTCAACAATCAACAACAAGCTCAGAACTTGGAAGCACAAGGATACAAGGGATTGGATGAATTTTGTCGTCGCAACCCAAAGGAGTTTGCTGGAGGTTTCGCTCCGGATGCAGCAGTAGATTGGATAGAGGATTTGGAAAGAATTTTCGGAGGTATGGTGCAGTGCAATGATGAGCAAAAGTTGGCTTATGCTGAATATGTGATGACAAAAGAGGCTGCAGCATGGTGGCGAATTACCAAGCAAGTAATGTTGAATGCAGGAGGAGTGCTGACATGGGAAGCTTTTAAGCAGAAATTTTTGGAGAAGTATTTTCCGGTGTATCTAAGGACTGAGAAAGAGATGGAATTTTTAAGGTTGACTCAAGTAAACTTGTCAGTTGATGAGTATGCTTCGAAATTCGAAGAGCTGGTTAAGTATGTACCTCAGTATGCTGGAGGAGAGAATGAGCGATCAAAATGTGCTAAGTTTAAGGATGGTCTCAAGCCGGAAATCAAGTTAGCTTTTTCTCACCTATAGATAGAAGACTTTGCTAATCTGGTGAATAGGTGTCGTATGTATGAGGGAGGTTTGAAGGCAAAGAGTGCAGTTGAGAAGGTGACAAATCCATCTTCATCTCATGGACCGATTCGGAATCTTCCTTTTCATAGAGACTCTAGTGGAAAGTATCGGACCCCAAATCTGTACCCTGGTTCTGGTGGAAGAAGGGATCAACGTTTTGGAGGAAGTGGACAAGGTGGAAACTTTGGAGGCATTGGTAATCGTGGTGGAAACCGTGGAAGCAACAGTTTTAGGGGAAGCTGCATGGGTCATTGTGGTGGAAATCGTAACAGCTTTAGCGGAATGAGATCAGGAACTACGCCTCCTCGTTGCAACAAGTGTGGTCGCAATCATTTTAGTTCGATGTGTTCACCCAGGAGTCCGAATTGTTTTAATTGTGATAAGCCTGGTCATATTGCAAAGGATTGCACAGAACCCAAGAAAGTGGCTAATTCTGGGAATGCAAATCGACTTACTCTGCAAGGGAGAGTGTTCACTATGAGCGGAGCTGAAGCTGCGAATGCTGCTAATCTGATCCAAGGTGAATGTTTCATTCATAAGACTTCCTTATTAGTGTTGTATGATTCGGGTGCTACTCACTCGTTTATTGCTGATGATGTGGTGAATAAATTAAAGTTGAAAGTAGATACTTTACCTTATAATTTGATTGTTTCTACCCCTACTGATAAACATGTGATAGTATCTACCTATTGTTCTAATTGCCCAGTAGAGATAGAAGGTAACACCTATTTTGTTGACTTGATTCAACTACCCCTTTATCAAATAGATGTTATCTTAGGAATGGATTGGCTTATGAGGAATCATGTTCTTCTGAACTGTTCCGAAAAGTCATTAGTCTTTAGTAAAACCCAATCTTCTTTACCTGAACCTGAAGACCCTGAGCATTTATCTGCCAAGCAAGTTCAAGCTTCATTGAAGGATGGAGTAGTGGCCTACATGTTCTTAGCTTCATTGGATGTCAAGAAGGATAAGGAGCTACACGAATTGTCGGTGGTTAAAGATTTTCCTGAGGTATTTCCATAAGAGATACCTGGTTTACCGCTAATTCGAGAAGTTGAATTCTCAATTGATGTAATCCCTGGAACTGGACCTATTTCCAAAGCACCGTATAGAATGGCCTCGGTGGAGTTAGCTGAACTGAAGAAGCAACTGGAAGAGATGTTGGAGAAAAAGATGATACGGCCTAGTGTGTCACCATGGGGAGCACCGGTGTTGTTCGTCAAAAAGAAGGGTGGCAGTATGCGTTTGTGTACGGACTATCGTCAATTGAACAAGGTGACGATCAAGAAGAAGTATCCTTTGCCCAGAATTGATGACTTGTTGGATCAACTGAAGGGAGCATCCGTATTCTCCAAGATAGATCTTCGATCAGGATATCATTAGATTAGAGTAAAGGAGGAAGATATTCCTAAGACTGCTTTCAGAACTCGTTATGGGCATTACAAGTATCTAGTTATGCCTTTTGGTGTAACAAATGCTCTAGCGATATTCATGGACTATATGAATAGGATTTTTCATCCTTACTTGGATTCATCGTTGTCGTGTTTATCGACGATATTTTGATTTATTCCAAGACTAAGGAGGAACACGCAGAGCATTTAAGAATAGTTTTGATAATGTTGAAGGACAAGCAGCTTTATGCTAAGCTAGCGAAGTGTGATTTTTGTATGGACTCAGTGCATTTCTTAGGGCACGTGATAACAAAGGATGGAATTGCGGTGGATCCTGCAAAGGTAGAAGCTGTGCTGGAATGGAAAACACCGACAATTGTGACAGAAATACGATGTTTCTTTGGATTAGCAGGGTATTACCGTCGGTTTATCGAAGGATTTTCTCGCTTATCTCTGCCTTTGACGAAGTTGACGAGAAAAGGTCAACTATTTGAATGGTCGGCAAAGTGTGAAGAGAATTTTCAAGAATTAAAGAAGAGGTTAACAACCGCGCCAGTGTTGGTTTTACCGGATACAACAAAGCCATTCTGTGTATACTATGACGCTTCGAAGCAAGGGTTAGGATGTGTGCTAATGCAAGAGAGGAAGGTAGTAGCCTATGCTTCGCGACAACTGAAGGCTCATGAGCTAAATTATCCAACTCACAACTTGGAGCTGGCGGTAGTGGTGTTTGCTTTGAAGATTTGGAGACACTACTTGTATGGTGTAAGAATTGAAGTTTTCAGCGATCACAAGAGTTTGAAGTACTTGTTTGAACAGAAGGAGTTGAATATGCGTCAGAGAAGGTGGATGGAATTTTTGAAGGACTATGATCTCGAGCTACAATATCATCCTGGAAAGGCAAATGTAGTTGCTGATGCCTTAAGTAGGAAATCATTGCATGTTTCTGCATTGATGATAAAGGAATTGAAGTTGATTGAAGAATTTCGAGATTTGAATTTAGGAGTGGAGTTCACACCTAAGAACATGATATTGGGGCAGTTGACAGTCTCAAGCGAATTTATGGAGAAGATAAAGGAACTTCAACTGAAAGATGAGGAGCTTCAAGCTAAGAAAGAACTTTCGGAAAAAGGAAAAGAAGTGGAATTCAGAATTGGTAGTGATGGAGTGTTAAGATACAAAGATCGTGTCTGTGTACCAGACGATGCTGAGATGAAAGGAATGATATTGGAAGAAGCTCATAAAAGTAAGTTGAGTTTTCACCCTGGCTCTCAAAAGATGTACCAAGACCTCAAGAAGATATTCTGGTGGTCTGGAATGAAGAGGGAAGTTGCGGAGTATGTGTCTCGATGCTTGACGTGTCAGAAAGCGAAAATAGAGCATAAGAAGCCTAGTGGTGAGCTACAACCGTTGGCAGTGCCAGTGTGGAAATGGGATTGTGTAACCATGGATTTTGTCTTTGGTTTTCCTAAAACTCAAAAAGGATATGATGCTATATGGGTAATTGTGGATCGATTGACGAAGACTGCACGGTTTATTCCTATCAGTATGAAGTATCCATTGGATAGGCTGGCTGAACTATATCTAAAGGAAGTGGTGAGATTGCATGGAGTACCTTCAAGCATAGGATCAGACAGAGATCCGCGTTTTACTTCTAAATTTTGGGTTAGTTTGCAAGCAGCGATAGGAACAAGGTTGGATTTAAGTTCGGCTTATCGTCCGCAAACTGATGGGCAATCAGAGCGAACTATTCAAACACTGGAAGATCTACTGAGAGCTTGTGTGATAGAGGATGCTGGAAATTGGGACTCTTTTCTGCATTTGATCGAGTTCACTTACAACAACAGTTTCCATTCAAGCATTGGAATGGCGCCGTATGAAGCTTTGTATGGTAGAAAATGCAGAACACCCTTGTGTTGGTTTGAAACTGGAGAGCATCTGCTAATAGGACCTGATATAGTGCAGTAGACGAATGAAAAAGTGAAGTTAATTCAGGAAAGAATGAGAGCTGCTCAGAGCCGACAGAAAAGCTATCAGGATAAGAGGCGGAGTCTGCTTGAATTCAATGAAGGAGATTATGCGTTCATGAGGGTAGTGCCAACTACCGGAATAGGCAGGATGCTCAAAACCAGAAAACTTACACCTCGTTTCATTGGACCTTACCCGATTCTTAAAAGAATAGGACCCTTAGCCTACCAAATTGCTTTACCCCCTTTGCTTTCTAACTTGCATAATGTCTTTCATGTGTCTCAACTGAGAAAATATATTCATGACCCTTCACACATCATTGATCCTGACTCAATACAACTAAAGGAAAATCTTACATATGAAGCTTTACCTCTAAGGATAGACGGTAGTAGTGTCAAAAGGTTGAGAGGAAAAGAGATACCTTTAGTTAAAGTAATATGGAGTCAGAACAATGGAGAAGATGCGACATGGGAGCTTGAGAGAAAGATGAGAAGTTCTTATCCGTACCTTTTTGCTTCAGGTACGTCATTTCTCGGGGACGAGAAATCTTCAAGTTGGGGAGAATGTGACATCCGTCAAAATCCTCGTATTATTTTAAGCAATAAAGAGATTAATTTTTGAGAAAATGTTTTTAAAGAGCATTTCTTTGAATGAATATCTTATTTCACGATTTTAAAGTGATGAATGATTTTTAAAGGAGTGGTTTTCATGGGATGATACTATGAGTTTTAAAATTTAGTTTTTGGAGCGGTTATGTATCTAATATTTTTATGCTTTGAAGAAATTATAATTTTTATGCATGAGTGATTTTAGGAGAAGAATTATTTCCTATGCATGTACGTGTATGTGTGTACATTATTGCCATGTATGTGTATGCTTAGGATTTTATTTTAGGACAAGAAGCCTATAGGATAAATTAGAACCATATGGAAATGAAATTGGTGGAAGAATGTGAATTAAGGAAAAAGCCAACCAATAGGAATTAGAATGAGTGCCTTAATTTACTCCTTTTTGTCTAGGTTGATAAGACTTCATCCATGCAAATTTCCAAGTGCCAAAATTGCCCCTCACATTTACACACATGAACCGAATTTCCAAGGGCAAAGAAGGGAAATCACGGTTTGCCTATATATAGCTTGGCCTTAGTTCATTTTCCTTTCATTCATTCATTCATTTCATTTCTTCATTCCAAACCAAAACACAAACCTAAGAGCTCATCAAACTCTTAGAGAGAGAGAAAGAAGGCCGTGAGAGAGAGAGAAGGAAGAAGAAGGAGATTCAAGTTTGATCAAAGACTTTCTTTGAAGATCCAAGGTGTTAGAAGCTAGAAGATCATTCTCTCTTGGTGTGTAAATCGAAAATCATAGAAGAGTTGAGTTAGTTTTGGATTTAAACTTTGTAATCTTATTTTCTTCTTTTGCATGTGTTGGTTATGCTTTGATCATGAATTTTAAGAGCCAAAGAAACTTGTAAAATGCTAAACCAAGGGTTAGATGATTCGGCCATGGTTAGTAAACCATGTGTTGATGATTTTCAAGTGGATCTAAGTGATTGCATGTTGATTTTGTGCTTGGGAAAGTTGATCGAAGTGATTGCATGTCAAGATCTTAACTTGATCTATGACAAAGCATGAAACTTGATCCTTGCATGTTGTTTTTGAGTAAAAAGATTTGATTTTTCCTTGATGCATGTCACGGTTTTGAAAGAAACTAAGGAAAGCAAGCTTTTGAAAATGATTTTGAGCAAAAAAGGACTTGATCTATGTATTATGATCTTTGCATGTTAAAGATTTGAAGCTAAACTTTGATTCATGATGATGGTTATTCGGTCAAGCTTAGAAAACTAGGATATCATGCTTTGATCATCATGAAAAGGCACATGCATGTTGATATCTATTTGATTTAAGAATTTTAAAGTGCATGCAAGAGATTTGTAATGAAACTTTGTTTGAGTGATGATGATGATTCGGTTTGATGCTTGAAGAAGGAAATGATGTTTTAAAGTTTTGTGTGATCAAGTACATGATTTGGTTTAGGAATCTTGATCTTTGCATGTTAAAAAAATGAACCAAAAATCTTGTCTTTGTCATGTTGAGATTCGGCCAATGCATGATTCAAGTAGGTTTGAAAATATTCTTCATGAAATGACCTATGATGGTGACTATATTTTATGAGTACACTTCATGTGTTGATGCAATGTTGGTTTGAAATTGTGTTGTAATTGTTTCTTTGCTATTCGGTTTTGGTGTTGGAAATAGATAAATGAGTTTAGTTACTTCAAGAAGAGTTTTCAATGATTTTGGTTTTCTTTCCTTTTCTGTCCAGAAAATTTTCTTATGGCATTTCTATTCTAAAAGTGTTTTCAATTGATGAAAAGTATGAGTTTTCAAGTACCGTTTGAAACAACAAAAGCTAGATGGAAAAATAGCGATTTTTCGGTGTTTTAAAAGCTAAAAACGTGGCTGGACCGATTGCATACAGAAACCTAAAGTGATTATTTAATTTGTATTATTATGAATTTTCAAATGATTTTGAGAAATTTCAAGTACAAGAAAAGATTGAAATTGTTTTGACGAATGATTGTATTTTAAAGAGAATGATGAAAAGAAATAAGAGTTTTCCTATTTTAAGTGAAGAAGAATAAAGTGATGTATTTCAATTGAAATAAATTTTGACGTACACGTATTTTCTCAAATACGAGGTATTCTTTAGACAGTGGAACAGAATCGCAAGGAGAAGCGAGAGATTATCAAGGACAAGGCAATTCACCTGCTGGACTAAGAGGTGAGAGTGCTGTGAACCTACGACGTAGTGGCGTTTAGACTGAATATATGGACTGTGTCAATCGTTAAGATTTATTTGATATACTAAGTGCTACTTGATTGTCTGCCTGTTCGTTAACTGAAGATGTTAACTATTTATCTGTTCAGTTAAATGTAATGCATGATTGGTTTCGTTATGTATCTGATTTTATTGTATTGATATTGCTGAGTATATTTTTATTCTGTCTGGAACTCTGGCTGTTATTACGTGTGACCATGAGAATCATGAGAAATGAGTAAGACTTGAGATTTTCTGAAAAGTTTAAGGAAAGATGATAAAGTGATGAGATCTGAGAATGCCCCAGTTAAGAAATGATGCTGAGATTGTGCTCAAAGACTCACGAGTGATGATGCTTGCCAAGTATCAGATGGATACAAGAGGCTTATGAGATTTTCCTACGGGAATTATTTGATGTGGCTGTGATGCCAAGTGGCTATTAGAAATGAAAGTAATATGTGATTCTTTGGGGAACGGATTTAACCCTTAGTGGTCGGGACTTGTCGAAGGGATGAATCAAGGGCGAGCCGACCTTAGGTTAATTAAAAATATAAAAGACTATAAAAGACTCTAACAAATGCGGTGAGCAATGAGTGCAAAGTAGTGGAGAGGAAGATACCATGGGTATCTGCTGATACTCAGGTGGAGATTGCATGAGGGAAGGGCAAGGACGGTGAACATCAAGAAGCCTGGAGTATATTTCTAGGCGGAACGGATTCCACATGTGGCTTCGGTTTGATCGATTCCGGATGGTCGTGGTAAGTTCTGCATCGCGAACTAGAAATAGTACTGTCACCCCCTTGATTGCAAATCTAGAACAGTGAGAGGGACTGGAACGAGGCTCTGTGATTATATGATTATTGAAATTGATTATTTCCTGCTGTACCGGATTTTCTACAGTGTGCCTTGAGTTTATGATTTGAGTCTGTACCGGATTTTCTACAGTTCTCCTGAGGACAGCTGTCAAGCCTGCGTGGTAAAGGTCCCGTACTACTGTTTGCTTCCGACTAGGTTGGATGGATGGCCGAGGAGATGTAGACGTGTGTGCTGACTGATTTTCCTCAGTGATGGTTCTTCCCCACCTCATTGAGTGAACCGATTTGATAAGACTTAAGAATGATGAAAGATTCAAAGAATGAAAGTATAAGTGAATCTCTGAAGGATTGAGAAAGACTTTGATAAGATTTGAATATTTGAAAAGATTGTGATGCCAAGTGCATTGATTTATATGGCAATGAGTTGTGATCTTGATGTAATTGGAATGCTGTTATATGCTTTGTTTATAAGTGTTTCCTATATGTGGATAACATGTTCAGTTATGATGACATTGTTATGATTACAGTGTCCTACCTGTTTATGTTACACTGTTCTGTACAGTCTGGTTATATTATTCTGTTTTATTATTTGCCTGTCTTTATATTGGAGTCTATTGTGAGACCACATGGTCGACACGTTAGTGTTCGGAACACTGACTCTCTCCTACCATGTTGTCGTATTGGCTTTTGCCGGTATTGCAACGGGTAGATGGCGTATCGTGTAGCGATTCACATGTGGCCCCTTCAAGGAGGAACATGGGAGGTTGTCCCTGAAGGATGGATATGGAAAGGAGATACTCAGTTGGAGATCGACGATCCCAGACACATTTTGCGAGGGATGAGTTTGGACGTGCATGTAGGGCATGTCACTCTTCGCGATTATCAGGATGGTGGACCAAGGGAACATCATGAGTATGATGGTCAACCCGCACCGTTAGCAGCAGTGACTCCACAACGGATGGAGGTGGAAGATGTGCGTGACTCCGGTCACGAAGTTGATGCGGAATCTAGTGAAAAGATGGAAACAGATGCTGGTTCGGATGGAGTGTGAAGCCCGATGTTTCTGATAGTGTCTAGATGTCCTAGTGTCTAGGATCTAGTTCCTAATCGAGGATTACCTTTGTGAAATACTAGTAATGTAACCATGCTAATTTTATCTATGTTTTAAAATTGAGTTTCTAAACATGGGTATGTAATATTTTGTAACCATTAGCAACTTTTGAAAACTGTTGGAGACGAGACTTCGATGCTACTGGTTTATGAACATATGCTAATGGTAATGATGATGTTATGTATTTTTAATGGTACTTTGGTTGTTGGAAGTTTCAAGTAACATCTCGATTTTTAGTGAAGTGATATTATCAAATGTTGGACATGTGTTTTAAAAAAAAATGGCCTCATTTTTGTAACAAATTAATAATAGTTTTGGAAATGAAAATTGGCCTGTTACTTTGGCTATGGAAATGTTAAGTGTAAATGGTATGGAATATGGTGAGTTTGGTGATCTATGACTTGATTTGATTGTTATTCTTAAGTTTTTATTATGAACTGTAAATTATCTTCTGATTCACTGTGTTGTGAAAATGTCTCACCCTTAGTGGTTAACATTTTAGGTAAATGTATAAGGAGCTTGTGGATCAGGGTGTCGCAGAGGAAGAATGGAAAGAAGGAAACTCTATTTTTGTGCTACTTATATTGTAAATGGATGCCCAAAATTATTTGTAAACTTGAATTGTGAAAAGGAATTTTTAAGTATCTTATTTTAATTATGGACTTTTACTTACTATGTTATAAATAACAATCGGGGTGTTACATGGCATTTGGTTTAAATTTTTTTTTTTTTGCTTTTTTTTAACTTTCTTTTTTTGGTATAAGAAAAAATCTATTACAACGTAAAAATTCAAGAAGCAAACTAAAGGCCATTACAAGCTACTTGCCACCTTCTAGGAAGGATTCAAGCACTTATAATGTCTAAGAAAAAAAGCTATACAAAATTAAAGTTCCATAACCATCCTATTGACTAATGTTTTATTGTCCCAATTCCTAAAAGGAGGCATGCAATAACTTATACGCCAAGCTATCTCTCACTTCATGATTCTCATGACTTGGTGCTGAGTTATATGCCTATTAGTGAACAAACGACGATTACTTTCAGTCCAGATATGGTAGATGGCTGCAACAAATACAACATAGATACATTTTCTCCTCTTTTTATCCCTAAATGAATGTGTAATCTACCTAGTCTAATTAGCATATTTGTACGGCCAGTTATCCACACCAATTCACATACAAGCTTCCTCAATCAATGCCTTGGTCCAATTACACTCAAAGTATAAATGATCACACGACTCTAAACTGTTTGAGCAGAAGATGCAATCAGATTGGCTAACATACAATCGGTCTCTTGTTTTTAACTTACCATGAACAACAAGCCAAACTATGAACCTATGCTTAGGAACCAAAACTGAATTCCATACCAACTTATGCAAGGGAAAAGCTGGAACTTGCCTAAGAAGGAAATCATAACCACTGGCTATAGAATAATTTCCATCAGTAGCAGCAATCCAATTATTATTTATGAAGCCAGTTTTCAACCTGTTCTTCACCTTAACGATTTGTTTCCAATGCCAACTGTCACCTTATTTAGCTTCATAGTCCCATAGATCCTGATCTTTTAAGTAAACAAAGCTGGTCCATTTGATCCAAAGAGCTTCCTTCTTAGCACCAATATGCCAAACTTCTTTTCCTATAGTTGCCATATTCCATAGGACAGTATCCCTGAAATTCAGTCCACCATTAGCTTTTGGTCTGCAGATTACATGCCAAGCTACTACAACACTATAATTTCCATTTGAGTTCAGCCCCCAAAGAAATTGCCTTCACTTCTTCTCAACCTCTCTCAGAATAGCTTTAGGAATTATGAATGTAGTAGCCTAGTACACATGAAGGCTCATAAGCATTGAATTAATTAAGCAGCATCTTGCCTGATAAGACAGATTCCTTGTCTTCCAAGAATCAATCCTCCTTACTTTATCAACCCGCAATTGGCAAGTTGCATTTGACCATTTCTTAGCAGATATGGGAATGCCAAGATACCTGAATGGAAAAGACCCTCTCTGGAAACCTCTCGTGCTTAGGATATCTGCCTGCTGCACCTCATTCATACCAACCATGTAAACATGAGACTTATCCATACTTGCCTGAAGCCCTGAGCTCTGAGCAAAATCCTGTATGGTTCTGACCAGCAACCTTATACTTGCTGGATGACCTTTATAGAAAAACATAAGGTCATAAGCAAATGCAAGGTTTATCAACTTGATTTCCTCACATAAAGGGTGGAACCTGAAGTTCTTATGGCCTTCAGCCTTCTGAAACCCTCTTATCAATACTTCCATAGCCAAAACAAAGATCAATAGGGAAGTGTGGTCTCCTTGCCTCAATCTTCTCGAGCCCCTTAATGTTTGAGATTTCTGGTCATTTATAATAATAGAGAATGAAGCAGATGTGATACATACCATAATCCAGCTCCTAAAATTCTCCGGAAATCTAACTGCAGTCAACATGTCTTCAATGAATGTCCAATGCAATGTGTCATAAGCTTTCCTAATGTCTATTTTCGTAAGACGTCTTGGAGATACATTCCTTATGCCATATAGCCTCAACAGCTCCTGAGTTATCAGTATATTATGCACTATGCTTCTTGTTGGAAACCAACAAGCGGGCTAAGCAAATACTAGAGGGGGGGTGAATAGTATTTTGAAGCACTAATACCAAATATTTCGATTGATAATTGAAGAATGGAGCTTAGACTGAATTTTCTGGAATCAGAAACAAAAGACTCGAGTCTTTTGTGAAATACTCGAGTTTTTCAGGATGAACAACTCGAGTCTTTTCTGAAATACTCGAGTTTTTACTATCAGATAGCAGAAAAACCAGAAACGAAAATTCAGCAATTTAACTCAAATCAATTCAATAATAAACAGGAACTTATCCAACAGAATAGCAAGTAATCTAAATAACTTTTAACACAAAGATTCCTTGAACTTGCTACCTAATTGTATAAATCCTAATTGATTGAAATGACTTAAGTCTATTGAGCTAGAAAGTAGATTAAAAGCAATAAACCAACACTCAAGCAATTTTATCCTGGTTCACTCCAACAATGAGCTACATCCAGTCCTCCTAATCACTTAGGAGTTTCTACTAATAATCAAATTGTTAGAAATTACAAAGGATTGCTTGAGAATGGCCTCACTCAACCTAACCCTTTCAAGAGTGTACCAAACTCTTGATTTCTACCCCAATTTGATTCCGGTGATTGAAGAACTCTTCACAAAGCTTCCTTGAACTCCCTTCAAGAAACTCCACCGGGCTAGGAACCTCCTAGTCTTGTGCTTGAGAACCTCTCAAGACTTCCAACACCCTAAGCCACTTAGGGTTTGCTTGGGAACAATCCAAGACTTTGAATAATCAAGCTTTTTGTATGTGTATTACTAATCTCACAATGGATTAGCACAAATAAGCACAGCTCAATGTAAGAATTGAGGCCTAAAACTCAACTTGGAATAAAATGACAATATGAGTGAGAAGTTGAGCTTTTTGGGAATTAACACTTGAGAAGAAGAAATTAAGAAAGCTTGAATCAATATGATCTTGTTGTCTTGTTTGTTCTTGCACAAATTCAAAGAGAAATTTTACAATAAGGTTCTGAATTGCTCTCTTGGGTTGGATGAGACTCAAAATGCCCTCAATTGGGTTTTTGAGTTTCTCCAACGTTCATTTTTGCTGACTGGACAAAAATACTCGAGTCTTTTGGTAAAAACTCGAGTCTTTTTGGTCGGTCACGAGTGAATTGGTGCACGAACAAGACTAACGGTCATAATTGCTGACCTGGCACAAATACTCGAGTTTTTCTATAAATACTCGAGTATATACTCGAGTCTTTATCAAAATACTCGAGTATTTTGATCAGATATGGGAAAAATTATTTTTCAATTTTATTTTTCCTCTCAAGTATTAATTTTTGGTCAATCTCAACTTAATAAACATATAAAAATTTATTCCTAGAAGAGACTAACTATTTCTACCCACTCTCAACCACTCTCAACATAAATTAGAAATTTACAATTAATATTTGATTGAGAATGATTGGGCACTTGTCTTCTTTTCTTGACTTCTTGTTGATGTTGATGTTGCAATATCTTCAAGGCATGATTTGTTAATTATTTTGTCATCATCAAAACATAATCCACATAATTAGGAGCATTGAATTCACAATCTCCCCCTTTTTGGTGATGACAAAATAATTAACACTTGATCCATTTGTTAAGCTTGATCCACTTGGAGATGCAACTCCCCCTCACTATATGATACTTTTCACCTATCTAAAAATTCAGCTTGAGCAAGATGTTATGACAATTTAATTTTAGCACCAAGCCTATGGTATTAGAGAATTTAACAATTATCAGAGTATATACCATAATTAAAGAATTTTAGGTGCAACAATATCAAGACAAGTGTATAATATCTCTCCCCCTTTTTGTCATACGCCAAAAAGATGTAACAATTTAGAAAAAAGATCAAGGGAGGAGAGGTGCATAATCGGAAAACCCCATAACCAACTATGCAAAAAAAAAAAAAAGACTTAATAATAAATAAAAAGAGCTCCCCCTGAAGCTTTGCACAAACATCATAATGAAAACCAAAATCATTATCATAAAAACATCATAAAAGGTCCAAACCAAAGGTGCAATTAATAAACCCAAAGTCGCAAAACACCAAGTTCTCAAAGTACAGAAAATGCAACAAGATCAACATGATGAAAACATAATGAAAACTAAAATAGAAAATCCATAAGCAGCAGCATCAAAACATGGAAGGAGCTGGATCATCGAGGATGAAAAACTAGTAAGATTTGACAAAACTTTGAGGAAAATCTGAGTTTTGAGGAGAGAGATATGAGAAAACCGAGAGAGAAGAGGGTCGCAAAAAAAAACTTGAGTCTGAGAGTATATATAAACAGTTCAAAATACTCGAATATATTCATAAATACTAGAGTTGTTCTTTAGGATATACTCGAGTTTTTGAAAATATATTCGAGTCGGTCGTGACTCAGCCCAGATTTCCCCAGAAAAGTCGAGTAAAAATTGAAAAACTCGAGTTTGGTCCGAAAGTTCAAATTTCAGGAAAACGCAAAATACTCGAGTTTTTGGAAAATACTCGAGTTTGGTCTGAAAGTTCAAAAATTGGGGGTTTCGAAAGACTCGAGTGTTTTGAAAAACACTAAACACTCGAGTATTTTAATAAAGACTCGAGTGTTTTTAGAAACACTCGAGTATTTTTATCAGACCCTGATTAAAAACTTTTTCAATTTAAAACTGATTTAATTTTGAATTAAAATACTCGAGTGTTTTTGGAAAAACTCGAGTATTTTGACAGAACAGAAAGTAAAAACTCAGTTTTAAAAGACCAAACACAAATCAAACACAAATGCTTCACTACCAACTTGGAATACAGTACAGAATCACACACAATTAACATATACAATTTCAAATATCATCAAGGACAATTTAACTAAGAATCAATAACACATTAGAGTAAGACTAATATGGTGATTTTCCAAAAATGACACACAATGCAATTAGCCTATATTAGCTTCATCTAAAATACCAAGTTCTCTCCTAATATGATAAAAGGTGTCCCTTGGTAGAGGTTTTGTAAAAATGTCGGCTAATTGATTTGTGGTACTAACAAATTCAATTGTGCAATCACCCTTTTGTACATGATCTCTTAAAAAATGATGTCTTATTTCAATGTGTTTAGTTCTTGAGTGATACACCGGATTCTTAGTCAAATTGATTGCACTCGTGTTATCGCATATAATCGGAATATTTTCAAGTTTCAAACCAAAATCCGATAATTGTTGTTTCATCCATAACAGTTGAGAACAACAACTACCGGCTGCGATATATTCCGCTTCGGCGGTAGAAAGAGCGACACAAGCTTGCTTTTTAGAAAACCATGACACCAATGAACTTCCCAAGAAATGGCAAGTACCACTGGTGCTTTTGCGATCAAGCTTGCATCCCGCGAAGTCGGAATCCGAGTAACCAACTAAACTAAGATTGGCATCAGCAGGATACCACAAAGCAGTGTTAATTGTTCCTTTTAGATACTTAAATATATGTTTAACTGCGGATAGGTGAGATTCTTTAGGATTAGCTTGAAATATAGCACACATGCATACACTAAACAAAATATCCGGTCTAGATGCAGTGAGATATAAGAGACTACCTATCATACCCCTATACTTACTAACATCAACCGGTGTACCTTGTTCATCCTTGTCTAGGTAGCATGATGTGCTCATTGGAGTGTAGGCTTCCTTGCACTTGTCCAATCTGAATTTTTCAAGGAGTTCTTTGCAATATTTCCCCTGATGCACAAATATCCCCTCCTTGACTTGCTTTATTTGTAAGCCTAGGAAGAACTTGAGTTCTCCCATCATTGACATTTCAAATTCCTTTTTCATCAAATTTGAAAACTTTCTACAAAGAGACACGTTAGTAGCACCGAAAATGATATCATCAACATAGATTTGTACTAACAAAATGTCATCCTTGGTTTTATAAATAAATAGTGTATTATCAACCTTCCCTCTTTGAAACTTGTTTTCTAATAGAAAGGAACTCAATCGATCATACCAAGCTCTAGGAGCTTGTTTCAATCCATAAAGTGCCTTTTTCAATTTATAAACATGGTTTGGAAATTCACTATTTTCAAAACCGGGGGGTTGTTTGACATACACTTCTTCATTTATAAACCCATTCAAGAAAGCACTTTTAACATCCATTTGATATAAAGTGAATTTCATGATTGAAGCATAAGCAAGTAAGATTCGGATTGCTTCAAGACGTGCAACCGGAGCAAAGGTCTCATCATAATCGATACCTTCCTCTTGGTTGTACCCTTGAGCTTCTAGTCTAGCTTTGTTTCTTATAATCAACCCGGATTCATCAAGTTTGTTTCTATAAATCCATTTAGTACCAATTATGGTATGATCATCGGGTTTAGGGACTAGATCCCAAACTTCATTTCTTTCAAATTGGTTTAATTCTTTTTGCATAGCAAGAACCCAATGATCATCCTCAATGGCCTTTTTAATTGAATCGGGTTCAATTTGAGAAACAAATGAGATATAGTGGCAAATGTTTTGAATAGACCTACGAGTAAGTACTCCCTTTGACATATCTCCTATGACTTTGTCTATAGGATGAGCCTTGACCGATTTCCAAGTTGGAGGAAGTTCTTCCCTTACTTCTCCTTCATCAACTTTTGAATTCTCTCTCTCTTTTTCTTCTTTTGAAAAGACAATGCCATCTTCACTAGCATCACATAAAACACTATCTTCTTTTGAAGACTCATTAAAAACCACATGAATTGATTCCTCAATAGTTAAAGTTCTTTTATTGAAAATTCTATAAGCTTTACTATGAGAAGAATAGCCTAAAAATATGCCTTCATCGGATTTGGAATCAAACTTGCCAAGGTGTTCTTTTCCATTATTTAAAACAAAAACTTGGCATCCGAAGACATGAAAATGAGATATATTTGGCTTTCTTCCCTTGTAAAGTTCATAGGGGGTTTTATCCAAAGAGGGCCTTATCAAAATACGATTTAAAACATAACAAGCCGTATTGACGGCATCGGCCCAAAAATATTGAGGTACTTGAGAATCATTTAACATGGTTCTAGCAAGTTCCTCTAGCACCCTATTTTTCCGCTCTACCACTCCGTTTTGTTCCGGAGTTCTTGGTGCGGAGAATTGGTGCTCAATACCATTTTTAGCACAAAATCTATCAAATTTGTGGTTTTCAAATTCTCCACCATGATCGGTACGAATAATAATTACTTTTTGATTTACTTGGTTTTGCAAAAGTTTGACATGATGTTTAAAAGATTTGTAGGTCTCACTCTTAGTAGTTAAAAATAAAGTCCAAGTAAACCTAGAGAAGTCATCAACAATCACCAATGCATAATAGTTGCCACCAAAGCTTTTTACTTGTGATGGTCCAAACAAGTCCATATGAAGCATTTCTAATGGCCTTGATGTGGACATCACCATTTTTGATCCAAAGGTGTTTTTAGTTTGTTTACATTTCTTGCAAGGAGAACAAACACCTTCAATAGAAAAATTTAGCTTTGGTAAACCAACTACTAGATCTTTAGATTGTATTTTCTTCAATTGGTTTACATTAATATGAGCGGTCCTACGATGCCATAACCAAGTGTCATTTTCTTTGCTCACTAAACAAGTAGAGACCAAAGAAGTGACTTTGTTCAAATCAACTAAGTAAGTATTATTTGACCTTCTACCAACAAATTTGATTGATTCATCTTTGTCACTTTTAATGAGGCAATGGGTAGAGGTAAAAACTACATGATTACCAACATCACATAATTGGCTTATGCTCAAGAGATTATGTTCTAATCCTTGAACATAGAGCACATTATCAATAATCAAGTTTGAAGAGTTTCCGATTTTACCAATACCAAGGATTTTGCCTTTGTTGTTGTCCCCATAAGTGACATAACCCTTTTCCTTTGGAGTAAGCTCAATGAAGTGCCGCTTATCTCCCGTCATGTGCTTCGAACATCCACTATCAAGATACCACAATTGTTTTCCCGTTCGAAGGCACACCTACAATATGAAATCACTTGTTCACTTTGGGTACCCAAACAATGTTGGGTCCCTTAGGGTTAGTGTTGGGACTTTCTCCCTTCTTAATCCACATATAAGTGCCCTTTTTCATTTCAAACTTCTTAATGTGGCACTCAATGTTGATATGTCCAACTTTTCCACAATAAGTACAAGTTGGTCTCTTTGATGAATTTTTCTTAGAAAATGTTCCAACCACCTTGTACTTTTTGTCCTTTTTATGAACATATCCTAAACCGGTTTTGTTGTGATTATGTCTTTGAGAGTTCAACAACCGGTTGAGGTTTCTATCACTATGTGAGATTGTGAGTTTGTTTTTCAACTCTTTCACTTCTTTTTCAAGATCATCACATCTCTCACATGAAGTGATAATTTCCTCATGATTTGCACAATCACTTTGATGACTAGAATTAATAAGTTCCAAGGATTCATTTTGAAGTTTCAACTCATTTATAGATTTTTGCAATTCATCAATTTCATGTTGAAACTCCAAAATTTTATTTCCTTTTTCCTTATTAATTTTAGCAAGCCTTTTAAATTGAATTAACATTTCATTGTAGGCTTCTTGCAAATCATCATATGAAATGGAGTTTGAAGAGGAACAAGAAGAACTAGAGGTTACCTCATCATCACTTTCACTCATGCCATGATTAGCTCTTGATGAGGACTCATGATTGTTCTTGGCCATGAGACAAAGGTTTGCATTTTCATCACCGGAGCTACTTGAAGATGATTCATTGCTCTTTTCCGGTGCATCCCAAACAATGTATGCACGCTTCCCTTTGGTCTCTTGGGTCTTCTTGTCATTCTTCTTCAAGAATGTGGCACATTCCATTCTTATGTGACCAACCCCTCCACATTCATGACACTTAACTCCATCATTGGTACTCTTTTCTCTTTGTTTGGAGTTTTTGGTTCTCTTGAAATTGGATGAAGATCCACCTTTCTTCCCTTTGAAAAATTTGTTGAATCTTTTCACAAACATCCCAAATTCTTCTTGATTTGGTTCACCATCGGAATCTCCACTTGTAGAGCATTCTTCAACTTCTTTTGTAGCTTTGGTTGAAGCTTTGAGTGCTATGCTCTTTTTCTTTTTGTCCGATTCCTCATGCATCCCAAGTCTTGTAAGCTCCATCTCATGCTCTTGGAGTTTGCCAAACAAAGTGGCTAAGTCCATGCTATTTATGTCTCTTGATTCCTTGATGGCGGTTACCTTGGGTTGCCAACTCCTATCAAGACATCTTAGAATTTTGTTAGTAGTTTCACCATTGCGAAATACTTTTCCCAAGGAAATCAAATGATTAACAATGTGAGAGAATCGCTTTTGCAAGTCACTAATGGATTCATTTGGCAACATGTGGAACAATTCATATTCATGAGTTAGAGAATTCAATCTTGCATCTCTAACCTCACTTGTTCCCTCATGTGTGACTTGCAAAGTATCCCACATTTCTTTTGCCGATTTACATTGGGAAACTCTATAAAATTCATCATGGGATAGAGCCGAAAAGATGATGTTTTTACCTTTTAAATCAAATGAGACTTTTCTCTTTTCATCATCATTCCAACTACTCCTTGGAATTTCAACAATTTCATCATTTATTTTCTTTTTGGGAATGAAAGGACCATTTTCAATTGCATCCCAAATATCCATATCAATTGCTTCAATAAAAACTTTCATGCGAGTTTTCCAATAAACATATCCTTCACCATTAAATAGTGGAGGACGGTTTATTGAAGCTCCTTCTCCACCAAAGTTATTGCTAGAGCCCATTTAGTTTCCAAAAGGATCTTTTTCGAAAAAGTTGTTACACTCGATCTTTCGACCGAGCTCTGATACCACTTGTTGGAAACCAACAAGCGGGCTAAGCAAATACTAGAGGGGGGGTGAATAGTATTTTGAAGCACTAATACCAAATATTTCGATTGATAATTGAAGAATGGAGCTTAGACTGAATTTTCTGGAATCAGAAACAAAAGACTCGAGTCTTTTGTGAAATACTCGAGTTTTTCAGGATGAACAACTCGAGTCTTTTCTGAAATACTCGAGTTTTTACTATCAGATAGCAGAAAAACCAGAAACGAAAATTCAGCAATTTAACTCAAATCAATTCAATAATAAACAGGAACTTATCCAACAGAATAGCAAGTAATCTAAATAACTTTTAACACAAAGATTCCTTGAACTTGCTACCTAATTGTATAAATCCTAATTGATTGAAATGACTTAAGTCTATTGAGCTAGAAAGTAGATTAAAAGCAATAAACCAACACTCAAGCAATTTTATCCTGGTTCACTCCAACAATGAGCTACATCCAGTCCTCCTAATCACTTAGGAGTTTCTACTAATAATCAAATTGTTAGAAATTACAAAGGATTGCTTGAGAATGGCCTCACTCAACCTAACCCTTTCAAGAGTGTACCAAACTCTTGATTTCTACCCCAATTTGATTCCGGTGATTGAAGAACTCTTCACAAAGCTTCCTTGAACTCCCTTCAAGAAACTCCACCGGGCTAGGAACCTCCTAGTCTTGTGCTTGAGAACCTCTCAAGACTTCCAACACCCTAAGCCACTTAGGGTTTGCTTGGGAACAATCCAAGACTTTGAATAATCAAGCTTTTTGTATGTGTATTACTAATCTCACAATGGATTAGCACAAATAAGCACAGCTCAATGTAAGAATTGAGGCCTAAAACTCAACTTGGAATAAAATGACAATATGAGTGAGAAGTTGAGCTTTTTGGGAATTAACACTTGAGAAGAAGAAATTAAGAAAGCTTGAATCAATATGATCTTGTTGTCTTGTTTGTTCTTGCACAAATTCAAAGAGAAATTTTACAATAAGGTTCTGAATTGCTCTCTTGGATTGGATGAGACTCAAAATGCCCTCAATTGGGTTTTTGAGTTTCTCCAACGTTCATTTTTGCTGACTGGACAAAAATACTCGAGTCTTTTGGTAAAAACTCGAGTCTTTTTGGTCGGTCACGAGTGAATTGGTGCACGAACAAGACTAACGGTCATAATTGCTGACCTGGCACAAATACTCGAGTTTTTCTATAAATACTCGAGTATATACTCGAGTCTTTATCAAAATACTCGAGTATTTTGATCAGATATGGGAAAAATTATTTTTCAATTTTATTTTTCCTCTCAAGTATTAATTTTTGGTCAATCTCAACTTAATAAACATATAAAAATTTATTCCTAGAAGAGACTAACTATTTCTACCCACTCTCAACCACTCTCAACATAAATTAGAAATTTACAATTAATATTTGATTGAGAATGATTGGGCACTTGTCTTCTTTTCTTGACTTCTTGTTGATGTTGATGTTGCAATATCTTCAAGGCATGATTTGTTAATTATTTTGTCATCATCAAAACATAATCCACATAATTAGGAGCATTGAATTCACACTTCTGTCCTTGATGAATGTAGTCTGATTATCCTGAACTATGCTGGGAACAACATTGCTCAACCTGTAACAGCCAGATTTTCATTACCTAAAATTACCATTTATTTCTTAATGAGTTGCTAAAAATGAGGCCAATTTTTTTTTTAAACATGTTGTTGATGCACTACTTTACTTTTTACTGAAAACTGAGTTGTCACTAAATTACTTGCTTGCTTGAATTTATAGAAACATCTTTCATCATTATAAAATAACTTAACATTGAGCCCATCATAGTTCATTATATTACATCGAAGGGGCTCAGTTCCCAAAAGATTTCAACCTCAAGTCCTTCAAAATAAAAAGTACTAAACAAGACAGAATTAGAATAAGCTGAATTACATAAATAGTTCATTGCTTAGGTAATCCTCAACCTAGACTCTATGAGACACGACACCACCATAGCCCAGCTTCGGCGTACTCAATGCTCGTCGGTGGCGGGATTCACTTCCTTATCCTCCTCGGGCTCATAGTTAGCATCAGCACTGGGATCATGCTTCTCTTCCTTGATTGTCCCCTTCCATAGGCTCCTCCTTCTCGGGTGTTGGTGCCTGGTTCAGCGCAGAATCTTCTACTATCAGTGATCCTGACTCATCCACGACTGGCTGTACAGATTCTTGCACAACCTCTTGGTGCTCCCTTATTCTTCTGCGATTACGACCTCGAAGTATAGCATGGCCGCCTCTACTGAGATTCTTGAAGGTGATATGACCCAGGTACGGTTCCAAAGCTGCTCCCCTTATAACGTGGTTGGGGTCCGGGATCTCAAGTCGAGTGTGGCCTCTCCACACCCAACCCTCTGGAGTAGCTTCCCATGCTCTCCCTTGCAAAGGCCATGCAATGATGTCTAATCGATATGCTATCTGCTCGTTGTGACATCAACATCCACTAACAAAACAACGAGACAGGAGAGAGAGTAAGCATTCCGAACGACGTATCGTCGACGGTGTGGGTTTACAATAGGCAAGATATCAAGACAACACAAACATAGCACAATAACACATATACAGTACACGATACATGATTATCATCATCAACAACATCAATTATTAATTCACCAGCACAAGCTTACTTTCACTTATCAATATCATTAATTTCTCTTTTTCAAGTTCCTTCCTCAACAACATCACATCTTATGAGTCTTTTGATTGCATTCGTTTCCATCTCCATACAATCTCATTCACTTTTCCATTCTTTCATTATCGAGATCATTTCTCACTATTGTAATATTCATCTTTTCTTAATTAAGCATTATGAATTCGTATCCTTCAATGATGCAGGGAAATTGGTCATCATTGAGGAGGTTAGTTAGCACACACGACTACATCTCCTCATATCCATCCATGCCTAAGTCGAAAGCAAACACGAGTACAGGACCTTCTCCATGCAGGCTGGCTGTCAAAACATATCATAATCATCACATTTCATCATCATATCATATCATAATCAATATCATCGGGGCTCAACAGCAACACGGACAACCACCTCGTTCCAGTCCTCTCCACTGTTTACGAATTGCCATAGGGGTGACAGCACTATTCCAGTTGGCCGTGCAAGACTTACCACGGTTATTCGGGACCGGCTCACCCATACCACATATGGAATTCGTCCCGCCCAGTCCCACCCAGAATAGTACTCAAGGCATCATGACGTTTTACCGCCCTAGCCTACCCTAACGCAATAATCTTCTGAGTATCCGCAGATAACCTAGGGTATCTTCCTCTCCACTACTTCACACTCATACTCTCCATGTTAGTCAATGTCTTTTAAAGTCTTATTAGGTTCTTATAAGCTCAATTAATTCATTTAATCTTACGGTCGACTCATCCTTGATGCATCACTTCGATAAGTCTCGACCACTAACAGCTTATTTTCTTTTCCCCAACAATAGCATTGTACAAGGCTTCGAGTTCCAACAACTATTTGGCACCACGGCCATCGCATAGCTCACATGGTTGACTTAAAGTCCTAGCCTTATGGAGATTCCGTTAAGCACCACGACCATCGAATAGCTTGCATGGCCGACTTCAAGTCCTAGCCTTACAGGTGTTCCTCAAGAAGTTACTTGATACAAGTATCGTTCCAGATATGTATTCTCATATCTTCAGAGTTAGGACTTATACTTTCTGAGCATCACTCCATGAACATATTCTTGGGCCAGCAACATTGCCATTCAACTTGCACAACAACAGGGACATCACTTGTCCTTATACTATGTTACTCTTTGTTCATCATCAATATCAATTCAATCTCATCTTATCTCAGGGCATAATTCGTATCTTGCATCACGTTAACTTTAACTCGTTATCCATGAACGTATTCTCATATTATCACTGTTTCGTCTTGAACTTTCTTCATATCAGGAACTTAACTTGTCTTTTATATCACATCACTTTTGATCAACATCTTTTATCCTCATAACTGAATTTACAATATTTTCACAACTTTCGAATTATTCTGAGTCTCACTTATCATTTCATGATTTCCATTTTTTCACTTACATAAAACCCAAACAAGACGTAGCAGACGTCTCTCAGCATATTCTTCATGGTCAACAACAGATATACATATTCGTCATGCATAAATAAATAAATGAAATAAAGCATGCTATTATCAAAACATTATCATATTGAACACATCATAACATAATATATGGTCTTTGTCTCCTTCGTATAAGTGGCCACACAATCACAAACAATTGCCACTATACTACTGACTCAGAACCACGAAGTTCCGACCTTTTAGATGATCTAGAATGTCCTAATATGTTACCTAAATACCACAGTGTCTTAAGGAAGCTTCTCTCTCACCTCAGAAGATGTGCAGGTCTCTAATCGTCCTCCTTGAAATGTCGATCCGCTCTTCTTTTCCCGCTTTCTTCTCATAGTTTGAAACTAAAACATTTTATTCTTACGTTAAAAATCATTTCAATAAATACACTTTCGAAACATTTTAAAACATCTCTAGCTTTGCAAAATCATTATAATACTTAGGTTCGTTCAACAACTTTTAATCACATTGCCAATATCCAAATGATTTTAAGTACAAAACAAATCTATAAAATTTTAGTTAAAACAAAAAACACTTTCAAGAAGCCTTTAAAAGAAAGTTTCAAAACAACTTTTTATTATTATTAAATTCATTTTACTTTATTAAATCATTTTCAAACAATATCAAATAGCATGCATACGTTACGCAAACACTTCCGCACTCAATCAAGCTAGCACATACATCATATAATATTTCTTAAACTATTACATTTTTAACTTAGACATTTTCCTACACAAGTTCATTTACTTACACATGATTTGGCTAACTTTTCAAAACAACAACTCTTGGACAGCGTTGAAACAATTTGATTTCTAACAAACATATGCATTCTAAGGTTTCGATAATCACTTCTCATGTAACAAGAACAACTCCTAAATGATCATACACTCATATCAATTTTTGGACAGCATTATAACACCACTTTAAACATCAAACAAACATACACTTTAGTATCAACTAATCATCAACTAGTCATGCAATACTTTGAATCAAAATATTGAAGTCATTTATACTCTTACCGAATTTTCTTTAAAAGAAAATTAACTCAACAAAATTTTCTTAAACATATTTACTTCTCAAAAATGATAACTTTCATTTTCAAAAAAATAAATCTATCCTTTTAGGCTATGAAAACCGAATCACACTTAGGAAATTAAAACAAGTCAAACTTTTTAATTATTCTCCTATATGACCGAATCAACAAGTAAAATAACACAAAAATCACAAATCAATTTTCACCATTTAGATCAAGTAGACCATTTAAGGGTTTTGACATGTATCAAATAAAAATTAACATTCGAGTCTTATACTTTTTAAAATATAAACATGCAACACATGTTGACACTTAGTTTCAAACTAAAAAAAATCATAACTTTCTCCTAATCACGTGGTCATCTCAAACACTGACATAATCATCATAAGAATTTTATTTTCATCAAACAAAGCTTCTAACCTATTTTTACATGCATGTACTAAAAGTAATTATTTAGCCTAAGGTTCTTTAATTAATCACATGCATGGTAATTAAACATTTGATTAACGCTTAAAAATCATGGTTTACATATAATCACATGCATGCAAGACTAATTACAATTTCATTTCACTAATTATGGAGCATAAACTGAAAAAATTCAAGAATAATATGAAAAGATCCAAACTTCCTTTTCAAGGTAGGAACCAAAAATCACAATAAGCATAAAATCAACATGTAAGCTCTATTCATCAAAACAACTTAGATCTAGACATGCATGTAATTAAAAGCCATAGATCAACACAAAAATCCAACATGCAATAATTCAAAATTAATCTCTCTAATTATATCCATAAAACCGAAAAGATCAAGGGACCAAAATAAACAATCTTAACTCTTTTTCAAGGGAAAATCAATAATAATCATTTAGAGTCAAAGATCATCATGCATGTACATAAAAATTCAAGTCCAAGCCAAATCTCTAACATGCATGAACTCTCAACTTAAGATCATACTAATTTACTAACATGCATAAAAAAATCATCACTAAAAATTTATTTTTAACAAACAAATACCTTAACCTACTTAGATGAGTTATGGCCGAAACATTAAACAAGAAAAAGGCTAACTTTTTATCAAATCGTTAACATGCAAGACTTAAAATAATAAAAAATTAAATCAACACTTTTCATTTCATCTTCAACTAAAACATTATATTTTAAAACCAAGGTCACATATTCACATGCAAGTGCTTAAAACTCATAGATTAAGTCCTAAAACTAACATGCATGGACTCAAGTTAATTAACAAAACATGGACTCCTATTTATCTAGACTTGGCCGAATTAATCACCATAAAAAATGAACATCTATAAATTTTCACAGCACAAGAATCATGATCAACATATATAAATTTCATGAATGCATCATTAATACATAAATCACGCTTGAACAAGTGACATGCATCACAAAAATCAAAATATTATAAAATCCTTTAAGAATCTTCAACACTACTCAAAAATTTAGTTTTCAAGAAGAAGGAGAAGAATAAGAAGAATAAGAAGAAGAAGAAGAAGAAAGATTTTCTACCAAAAACAAGAACTTGAAATGATCAACTAAGCTTTGATGAAATTTCTTGAAGCTTGGCAAGATTTTCTTTCTTTTTCTTTTCTTTTCTTTTCTTTGGTTCCCTCTCTCTCTCTCTAGTTCTAGAGCTTGATGTTGCTCTAGAACTCAAGTGTGTAAAAATGAGAATGAAATTGAGGAAATGAACTAAGGTAGCACATATTTATAAGCAAGAAAAATCCAAGGGTTTTACCCATTAAAATTCGGGTTCATGGGTCAAGACCAATGGCAATTTTGTCCTTATGAAAGTTTGCATGTAAATAGTAATTTAGTGGGAGACAAACAAGAGTAATTTAAGGAAATAAGTCTTCTCAAACATCAACTCACATTGCATCACATTTTCTATTTGATTTTTAATTTAATTTAATTTCTTTTCCTTTACTTACTCTAGAAGGAAATAAATACAAACATCATCCATGCATCACAAAACACATACATATGCACATACATACATACATACACATTGCATTTTCATTTTCAATCACACTTTTAGGCAAAATAATTAACTGTACTTATTGGCTAAAGGTACTGTAGTGTCCTTGAACACTAGATGTCCTTAACCCCCTAAGTGCTCAAGATTATGGTAATCAGGAGCTCAAGAGAGGATCAAGTGTTAATATGTGACTTGTGGTATTTTTGCAGTTCCAGTTGGGAAAAGCAGGGTCTCCCTAGTCAACGAGTGTGCGCAGAGTGTCAACTCCCTAGGGATGAGAGTACTTACCAGAAACCCTAGCTGTGATGAGCTATTTATAGGGTTTGGAGGAGGCTGATATGGGCCGTTTGGGCCCTGTATCAGAGTTGTGCTGAACCAGGACTCTGTGAGATAATGTCGGATAATTATGCTCTTAGAATCTGGTTAGGATCAACTGAAGATCTCATGTCTAGGCTGTTGCGAGAATCTAGGAGAGATTTGCGGAAGGGTTAAGAAGCCTCGGCGAGCCTGAGCTTATCCACTAGCCGACGGTATGTCTCGGTCCTAGAGTTCCGAGCCTGATGGATGGGGGACCGATAGTAAGGCTCGGATCCATCAAGTCCGAGCCTGGCCCTTTGGTATGCTCGGAGTCCATGAGGCCGAGCGAAGGACTTTCATGGCAAGTGATCCGAGGAAAGTGCCCTTGGAGAACCCCTTTAGTAAGACTTGGGTCCGTGTATGGTCGGCAGACCCTACAAGCCCCCCAGCTCGTAAGACTTTGGAAAGTCTATGACGAGATAACAAGTGGCTAAGGTTGACCGTTTCGGACGTCTTAGTTTGGGAGTGTTTGACAACTGTTTCCAGCTTTAACCCTGTAACCTGTTCGAGGTGACGTTCTGGGTTCCCTAGGTACGGCGCGTGTCCTTGAGAGTCGTGCCACATCATTGTAAATTTTGAAATTTGAAAAAGTGTCTTTAGTAACTGCCACGTCTTAACCTGTGTGTGGTTGATCGGGTTAATGGGCTTTCGGCCCACCCAATGCATCGCGGAGAGAAACCAAAGCGTTTTTATATATTATTTGAAACCCTTACTCACCCTTTCACTACTCTTCTCCTTTCCAACTTTCTTGAGACCGAAAACACTTCTCATTTCCCCTCTCACGCCCGTTTTTAACACACCACTACTCTCCAGATCCTCCCACTGCAATCAACCTCTACTCATCAAGCGATAACTGAAAAAAGGTAACTTATTCTATTCCTTCTGTTCTAATTATCCGCCTCTAGTTCTGCTATTTCTTCTTTTTCAAATTTTTTGAAGAGGGTCTTGGTTTCTCTGGGTTTTGCAGCGATTTTGGGGGGTTTTTGCTCTAGGTAGATAGTATAGAGGGTTTGGATTTCGTAATTATGGGGAGTTGGAGAAATTGGAAGAAGATTTACCATGAACTCTGTAGGAGATTAGGAGAAGAGCCTTCCAGCGATTCTAGTTTTAGTTCTGGGTATTCTAGGGATGTTGATGCTGACTCCGTTCCCATAGAGATTAGTTCCGATTCTGGCGATACTGGTAATGACACAGTAGGAAATCCTCCTGTCCCCCCTTGCGACGAAGGGATAAACGAGCCATCTGAGGTAAAACCCTTGGCCACGGAATACCCTTCTGATCCCGCAGAGGATGGTAGGTGGCTGTTGGCTTATAGGTTTGCCGAGCGTCGAGCTCAGGTTAAGACTAGCCCCGAGCGATTTACGAGGAGGGAAGAGTCTTTGGGAGATCCTAAGAGGGAGGGGGGAAAAAGTCCAAGGCTCGGCCTTAATTTAAGATTTAAAAGATCTACTATAAAAAATGCTAACGCCGAGTGATGAGCATTTTATTTCCCATTTTTCCTTGCATTATTTTACTCCTATTATTGATACTTGTTGCCTATTTGACATTGTTTAGCTTGATTTAGTTATTTAGAGTTTATTGGACTATTATTCTGAATATTGTTTAATTTGGTATTATTTAGCCTAATTAATTCTATTTCTATTTTCAGGTCATATTTGGCACAAGGGCTTTTTGGACATTTTGGGAATGAAGATTTAATTTTGGAAGAGAAGATATATGATGAAGTGAAGATTGTAATCTATCTTTAGGATTAGTTGAGATTTAGTTATATCTTTTAAGATTTAGATTTTATCTATAAGATATTTTTAGATTTAATTTAGAGATAAGCTTTCCTTAGGATTTGGGCCCATGATTTAGGCCCGTTTTGTGATTTAAAAAGCCAAATTCGTGTAAACCCGAGGGGGGACCTTCCATTCACGTTTTTTTTACATTCTCTCTCTTAGAGAAGGCTTAGTTTTGCTCTCCAAGCTTGTGGTGGCTGCTAGGGTTTCTCTCTCTTCCCTTTTCTACACGTTTTTGGTATTTTTCTTCATGGAAGGCTAAACTCTTAGGTTAAATCCCTTTGGTAATGTATCACATACTCTTGAGGTTCTGTTCTTAATGCTATTTCGTTTTTATTCACTGTTTTCATGCTTATTGATATGTTATGGTTCGCTTAGTTCCATTCTATAAAGATAATCCATGTGTATGAATGCTTAATTTATGTAAACTCGTAAAAACTTCATGCTTTGGCTTTTAATGCTTAATTAGAGGTTTGGGTTTTGGGGTGAGAATTGAATTTTCACTTAGTATTTAATTCTCACGAGTTGGACAGTGAAGAGGAAAAAAATTGATCTTTTGTGACCGATGATAGAGTTGTGAACGCGAGCCAAAGGGGTTTATCCGCTTTTCCTTATCTGTTTCTTCGTTTTGATTTAATTCTGTTTTGATTTCAATTTTCAATATTCAATACAAAAAAAAAATCCCCCCCTGTTTTCTATGCATACTATGTGTTCGACCTTTTGCTTGATAAGATATTCCTTGGGAGACGACCTAGGAGTCACTTCCTAGTACTATACTTAAACTGTTTTTATTTGTATCGGGTACGGCCTCGATCAAATTTGGCGCCGTTGCCGGGGAATATCGGTTCTTGCCAAAGGTCATTAGTAGTTAGTTAGTGTCGTAGTTAGTATAGTTATTATAGTGTGTCGTGTCTGATTTAGGGTCTAGTAGTCAATTCTGATAACCGGTTGAAGTTGCACTGTTTGCTGTTTTGCTATTTTGTTGCAATTAGTGTATTTGATTGATTCTGTGGTTGCTAGTTCACATAGTTGTGGGTGGAATTTTTGCATGAAAATTTATATCCACACTACTTTTATCATATAAAAAGGTTTTGACGCACCACGATCACTCAGATCATCACTGGTTGTGAGTTCCAGAAAAATTTTCTAAGTTTTAGCAGCACTTTCTTCAAATCGTCGCAACTTTTGACCCGTAACTCGGAATTTGACGAATTTTATATCAAATCGAAGGGAATTTTCTGAATAATCTGATTTTTCTCACTTTGTCAGAAAACTCCTTCGTCTGGATCCTGAAAAAGCCGTTTTACTATTTCTTTTTTATTTTACAAGTTTTATTTTCTTAGTTTTTGGTCTCTGATTTAATTGTTTGACTTGGTTCCCTTTTGAATTTTGTCCTCAAACTTTTTGTGGTATGTTTTCATGATTTTAGGGTGCTGAAAAAAATAAAGAAAAAAATTTTAAAAAATAAAAAATTTTGTTGCCTATTTTGGTCATGTATATTAGTGACAGTTTGCTATGCTTAATGGTGTTCTGTTCAGTACATGACTAGGGGCAACCCAAGCTACTTGCATCCATATAACCCTGAAATTGATAGAACTTATCACAGACTAGTTAGACAAAATAGGAACCAGTCCATAGGTAGTGAGTCTATTGAGTCTTTACATAGTGAGTCTGCTTCTTTTTCTTCTATTCCTATAAATTCTGATTCTTATTCTGATTCTTCTGAAAATATGGCTCAACATCCACCACGTGAGAGGACATTGAGGGAGCTGGCTGCACCTGATTTCACTATTGAAGATTTGTGCATCCAGTATCCCGATGACCCGTATGAGCTAAGGTCTGGACTAATTCATTTGTTGCCCAAGTTTAATGGTCTTGCAGGTGAGGATCCTCATAAACATCTCAAGCAGTTCCATATTGTCTGTGCTACTATGAAACCACATGATGTGCAAGAGGATCATGTTTGTCTTAAGGCATTCCCACACTCCCTAGAAGGGCTAGCCAAGGATTGGTTGTACGATCTGGCCCCTGGTTCTATCACAGTCTGGGATGACCTGAAGAGGGCATTTTTGGAGAAATTCTTCCCTGCATGCAGAACAATAGCAATCCGAAAGGATATATCAGGCATCAGGCAACAAAGTGGAGAAAGTCTCTATGAGTATTGGGAGAGATTCAAGAGACTGTGTGCGAGCTGCCCCCACCATCAGATCTCAGAGCAGCTGCTTATTTAATATTTTTATGAAGCTCTCAACCTCATGGAGAGAAACATGCTTGATGCTGCAAGTGGTGGTGCCCTAGGAGACATGACACCTTTAGAAGCCAGAGTCAAGATTGAGAAGATGGCTTCTAATTGTCAACAATTCCATGCAAGGGGCAACAGCGATGCAATCATAGTGAGAGGAGTGAATGATGTTGGCACAAGTTCTGGTATGGTTGAGAAGCTTGAACAGAAGATAGATTCACTTACAACTTTGGTCACTCAATTGGCCATCAACCAGAAGAAGTTGTCCCTGCCTGCTAGATTATGTGGCATATGCACATCCGCTGAGCACCCCACATATGCATGCCCTTCTGTGCAGCAGCAACCAACGACTGGTGCTGACCAACCTGAGGCATATGCCGCCAACATCTTCAATAGTAGAAACCAGCAGCCACAGAACTTTGATCTCTCTACCAATAGATACAACCCTGGTTGGAGGAACCATCCCAACCTGAGATGGTCTGATCAGCAGCAACCTTCACAGGTTCAATTTCAGAACAATTCTAGACCACCATATGTACCTCTTCCAGTCCAGCAACAGAGACAACAACAGGCTAATTCTGCACCACCAGCTCCTAGTACTGAGCAGCAGCCTTCATTGGAAGAGCTGATGAAACAGATGACCATGCAAAATCTCCAATTCCAACAGGAAACTAGAGCATCCATTCAAAGACAAGAGGCCTCCATTCAATCTTTGACCAATCAGATGGGACAGATGGCAACAACAATCAACACTATGCAATCTCATAATTCTAACAAGTTGCCATCCCAAACAGTGATCAATCCAAACCAGAATGTGAATGCCATTAGTCTAAGGTCAGGGAAGCAGATTGTCACACCCACACCAGAATCTGACCTCAACAAAGATGATCTAGTTTAAACCAATAAGAAGAGCCAAATGGTCGAGGAGAGTGAGCACACAAGTACCAGAAAATCCCATCCAGCTCAGCCTTCCACAAGCACAACACCTGCTACTGCCCAACAACCACCCCTCATTCCTCTTCCTTTCCCACCAAGGGGGGTGACTCAAAGCAAGAAAATGGAAGAGATTGACAAAGAGATACTTGACACATTCAGGAAGGTGGAAGTCAACATACCCCTTCTTGATGCAATCAAGCAGATTCCAAGGTATGCAAAGTTCTTGAAGGATCTATGCACACACAAACGGAAGCTCAAGGGCAATGAGAGGATCAGCATGGGAAGAAATGTCTCTGCTCTTATAGGTAAACCCGTCCCTCATATTCCTGAAAAGTGTAAGGATCCTGGAACTTTCTCTGTGCCTTGTATCATAGGTAATACTAAATTTGAGAATGCTTTGCTAGATTTAGGAGCATCTATTAATGTTATGCCTATGTCTGTTTTCAAGTCTCTTTCACTTGGACCTCTTCAACCTACGGGTGTGGTTATTCACTTGGCAAATAGATCTACTGCCTACCCCGCAGGTTTGATAGAGGATGTCCTGGTTCGGGTTGAAGAGCTTATCTTTCCTGCTGATATTTATATTCTTGATATGGAAGAGGACACCTCTCGTAGTGCTGTCCCTATCATATTAGGGAGACCATTTTTGAAAACAGCCCGAACCAAGATAGATGTGCATGCAGGTACACTTTCCATGGAATTTGATGACAGTGTGGTTCGATTCAATATTTTTGATGCTATGAAACATTTTTCTGATGACCACTCTGTTTTTCATGTTGACTTGATTGATGATCTGATTGATGAGCATGTTCTAGACTTTTTGCATGATTATGATTTGCCATCTTTCACTAGCTCATTTACTTGTTCTGCATGTTCTGATTCCGAAATGTGCACTGCATGCATTGAAATTGACCAGTTTTTAAATTCTGCTACTGCATCTGTTGATTCATATGATATAGATTCAGATCATGCTAACCCCATTTCTGTTTTGCATGAGTCTAATTCACTTGTTCAGGTGCAGGCGGCAGAATCCAATTCTGCTGCTCCTTTAGTTCCATCTGTGATGCAGGCACCTTTATTGGACCTGAAGCCCCTTCCTCCTCATCTCAAATATGCTTACTTGGAGGCTGAGCAGAAACTTCCAGTGATCATCTCTACCTCCCTTTCTGTTGATCAAGAGAAGCAGCTGCTGGATGTGATTAGAGCAAACAAAAGGGCAATAGGATGGACTTTGGCAGACATACCTGGTATTAGCCCCTCCATGTGCATGCATCGGATTTTATTGGAGGATGGGGCTAAACCAGTGAGACAACCCCAGAGACGGTTGAACCCCCAGATTCTTGATGTGGTGAAGAAAGAGGTCACCAAGCTGCTGCAAGCTGGCATTATCTACCCCATTTCAGACAGCACTTGGGTAAGCCCGGTTCAAGTAGTTCCCAAGAAGTCTGGGGTGACAGTTGTCAAAAATGAGAAGGATGAGCTGATTCCCACTAGAGTGCAGAACAGTTGGAGAGTCTGCATTGATTATAGGAAGCTCAACCAGGCGACCCGCAAGGATCACTTTCCTCTTCCCTTCATTGATCAGATCTTGGAGCACCTGGCAGGTAAATCTCACTATTGCTTCTTAGATGGTTTCTCTGGTTATTTCCAAATCTGTATTGCACCAGAGGACCAACATAAGACTACATTTACCTGTCCTTTTGGTACATTTGCTTATAGGAAGATGCCTTTTGGCCTATGCAATGCTCCTGGCACTTTTCAAAGATGTATGATGAGTATTTTTAATGACTTACTTGAGCATTTCATAGAGGTCTTCATGGATGATTTTAGTGTATATGGTTCCTCTTTTGATGCATGTCTTGATAGTTTGTCTAAGGTGCTTAATAGGTGCATTGAGACTAACCTTGTCTTGAATTTTGAAAAATGTCATTTTATGGTAGAACAAGGCATAGTCTTAGGGCACATTATTTCGCATAAGGGCATAGAGGTTGATCCTGCTAAGCTGCATGTAATATCACATTTGCCTTACCCCTCTTGCGTGCGAGAGGTGCGTTCTTTTCTTGGCCATGCAGGTTTCTATCGCAGGTTTATTCAGAACTTTAGCTCAATTTGCAGAAAGGAGTTCTTGGTTGGTCAAAAAGTGTTGCTCTACAACTCTAGGCTTGGACTCATGAGTGGAAAGCTCCGCTCTAAATGGATTGGACCGTTTGTAGTCACCCAGGTGTTTCCTTATGGCACTGTGGAGATCAAGAGTGAGTCCACAGACAAGAGCTTCAAAGTCAGTGGTCACCGACTCAAGCCTTTCCTCACTACCCCTTCTTTGGATGATGCACCTGTGGAGGAAGCCTCATTGGTCGACCCCATTTTTGACCCACCATGATTTAGGGAGTCTTCTTTTCTCCTTCTTTACTACTTTTATTCCACTTGTCTATATCTGTCTGATTCTGCTATTTGTTTTATATTGAGGACAATGTGTGATTTAAGTGTGGGGGGGAGAGTAGTTTAGGTTGCATATTTTTGCTTTGATTTTTTAGGTTTTGCTAAGTTTTGGGCATTTTCTTGCATGTTTTTGCTTCAATTTAGTAGAGTCTTGGTATCTTGTGTCTGAATTCATGCATTTCTGTGTGTAAAGTTGCTTTTGATAATTAAGAGGTGGTAACACTGTGATAGAATTGTCCCTTTTGTGATGATTTGAGCCTTAATTGTGGGTGGATTGCTATATATGCCACCTAATTTTTCTTTCATGTGTGATTGCACTCTGGATTACTTTCACTCTAGAACTTGAATTGACTCTTGTTGATACTTGATATTCCCATGCACATTTTGAAATGATTTAGGCATTGTTTTTTTTCTTGAATAAGCCACTAGCCATATGAGCCTACCTTGAATGAATTTATCCTTTGATAGCCCCTTTGAGCCTTTATATCCCTTTTCTTTGTTCTTTAGCTCATTACAAGCCTATGACTGAAAAACCATGATTGTCCTAACCTTAGGGAATGTTGGAGATTTGGAATTGTTTTGGGAATGGGTATTAAGTAAGCGAGGGTGCTTTGTTCTTCATCTCTTGTGAGTTCTGGGTTTTGCCTCTATGGTCGGTGATGTAATTATGGCTTTATCTCATTATGCCATTTTTATTGTTTCTTCTTTTCTTTCGTTCATGAAGTTCTGCAATGTAATGCAATTCAAAAAAAAAAAGAAAAAAAAAAGAAAAAAAAAGAAAAAAAAAGAATAAAAGGTTGATTGAGGCATGGAGGTTTAGAATTAGAGGTTGTTGTTATGTTTACCATTTCATTCTGGGGTGGATTGTGCTTATTTTTTTTACTTGTTCCCCATTGCTCCTCTATTCCCTAGGTTTTAGCTACATTTCCCATATTTTTATCCTACCTTGTCCTTGGCCCCATTACAACCCTGAAAAGACCTTTTGATCTTAATGTGCATGTGTATTGATTGTTGATGTTAGAGGCTTGTCAAGCCTATGGTTGTGTTTGTTTTTCATGATGTGCCTTGAGTGTAAACACTGATTAACCTTAAACACTTGAGTGTAAACACTATTGAGTGATCCTTGTGAGTTTCTATCATCTTTGTGACTACCCTCTTGAAGTCATTGGTTTTCTTTGCATATTTGAAATAATTGGATGATGTTCATGGATGCCTTGATTCTTTGGTCCTTATTTTCTTCATGTGCTCGATTTTGCCCATTTCTTTCCATTTCCTAGAATTCATTGTGATGTATGTAATCTCTTAGGTTTGCATTCATTAGTTTTAGTAATCTTGTTGCATGATTCACTTTGGTGCATATTGATCTTCTCAGTCCTAATTCTTAGTTTTGCCCAGGAGTGCAAAAGGATAAGTGTGGGGGTATTTGATGAGCATTTTATTTCCCATTTTTCCTTGCATTATTTTACTCCTATTATTGATACTTGTTGCCTATTTGACATTGTTTAGCTTGATTTAGTGATTTAGAGTTTATTGGACTATTATTCTGAATATTGTTTAATTTGGGATTATTTAGCCTAATTAATTCTATTTCTATTTTCAGGTCATATTTGGCACAAGGGCTTTTTGGACATTTTGGGAATGAAGATTTAATTTTGGAAGAGAAGATATATGATGAAGTGAAGATTGTAATCTATCTTTAGGATTAGTTGAGATTTAGTTATATCTTTTAAGATTTAGATTTTATCTATAAGATATTTTTAGATTTAATTTAGAGATAAGCTTTCCTTAGGATTTGGGCCCATGATTTAGGCCCGTTTTGTGATTTAAAAAGCCAAATTCGTGTAAACCCGAGGGGGGACCTTCCATTCACGTTTTTTTTACATTCTCTCTCTTAGAGAAGGCTTAGTTTTGCTCTCCAAGCTTGTGGTGGCTGCTAGGGTTTCTCTCTCTTCCCTTTTCTACACGTTTTTGGTATTTTTCTTCATGGAAGGCTAAACTCTTAGGTTAAATCCCTTTGGTAATGTATCACATACTCTTGAGGTTCTGTTCTTAATGCTATTTCGTTTTTATTCATTGTTTTCATGCTTATTGATATGTTATGGTTCGCTTAGTTCCATTCTATAAAGATAATCCATGTGTATGAATGCTTAATTTATGTAAACTCGTAAAAACTTCATGCTTTGGCTTTTAATGCTTAATTAGAGGTTTGGGTTTTGGGGTGAGAATTGAATTTTCGCTTAGTATTTAATTCTCACGAGTTGGACAGTGAAGAGGAAAAAAATTGATCTTTTGTGACCGATGATAGAGTTGTGAACGCGAGCCAAAGGGGTTTATCCGCTTTTCCTTATCTGTTTCTTCGTTTTGATTTAATTCTGTTTTGATTTCAATTATTCAATATTCAATACAAAAAAAAAATCCCCCCCTGTTTTCTATGCATACTATGTGTTCGACCTTTTGCTTGATAAGATATTCCTTGGGAGACGACCTAGGAGTCACTTCCTAGTACTATACTTAAACTGTTTTTATTTGTATCGGGTACGGCCTCGATCACCGAGCCTTTTACTTTTTCCCCAGATATGGTGGAGCGCAGGTGTGATACCCATCCTGAAGAATATCCGCTACCACCCAACCACACGCAGTACGATGCCGTTTTTGATCGGGAAGTGCTTGGAATGATGCCTTCGTTGCTGACGACTGACAGCTTGAACCACCTTCGGCCGCTTCTAACACCTCCGAGCGCAGATGGGAATGCCTCAGAATTCGTATTAAGACATGTGAGTATAGACGACCGGATATGCTTCCAGGTGCCGGAAAACCGACAATCCTTTTATTTTTACGAGGAGATAGTGACCATGGTCGGAATCCGTACACCCTTTTCTACCTTTGAGATAGAGGTCCTAAAGCAATTAGGTAAAGCCCCCGAGCCAGCTACATCCAAGCGGGTGGGCCTTTATCCGGGCTTTTCAACAGTTTTGCGACGCCGAAGGCTTGGTGGAAACGTTACGATCCTTTTTCTGGTTATATGCCCCCCAAATAAATAAGTTTGGCGATTCCAAGGGGCTTTGGGTGTCATTGAAAGCTCGGAAGGAGCATGCCCTTATTGCGAAAGTAACGAACTCTTGGAAGTCCTTCAAACCGCTCTTCTTCCGATATGAGTACGCTGGGGCCGAAGTGTGCTGGTTTATGGAACAAGTTGAGGAAGAAGGGGAAATTAAGGTCGTGCCTCAATTCCCTTTGAGTTGGTCAAACGGTATTTATAACCGAGGGGCCTCCTTATACCAATTTGATTATAAGGTAGATTTAACGAGGGCCGAGAGACGATTGTGCGACCGAGCCTGGGAGTATCTCAAAGAAAAAGGTCAAATTGATACAAAGCAAATTTTGTTGAAGAGGACACGGGCCGAAGTGAAGGCCGAACTGGGTATAATTTTTTTTTTGCTCGGTATAACATCTTTTTTCTTGTTGCAGAAAAAATGGGGAAGAAAGCATCAAAATCCAAGAAGAGTGCAGCTGCTTCGGCCAGGATGGCTCAGCTGGCTGCTGTGAAGGGAGGTTCTGGCTCCTCGGCTAAAAGCCAGACCTCCGAGCCCCACCAACAAATAGTCCAATTGTCGCCCCCCGTGCTACCCCTGCCGAGGTACTTCAGGCAGCTGAAAGTGTTGAGCAAATTGTCCGCTCAGAAGCGCAACCAAGTGCTAAGGGTACCCCCGAGCGCCCATCCAAGCGGCCTCGGATGGATACAGGAAAGGGAGTGGCTGGAGATTGGCTCAACTTGAGTAAGTCTCACAAAGGAATTCAACTTGCTGAAGGCATGGACGACATTGTTTCCAAAACGGTATGGGCTAGGAAGAATTCTGATGTCTTCAATGCGACCGTCTTTCCTCCCGAAGATGCGCAGGTGATAGGTGCTTGGACACTCGGCACCTGGGAAAACAACTGTTCTTCCTTGGTGACGAATCTTCTAAGAGGTGCGAGCATTCTTCGTTACCTCAATCAACGTGGTGAGGACGTTCATGCTGGTGTGTCTACCGAGGGGAAGAAAACACGAAGTGAATCTGATGCTCGGGAAGACTACTTACAGCTTCAGGTAGAGGGCCTTAACAATTAGCTTCAAGCACTGGCTGCCGAGAATGAAAAGCTGCAGAAGGGGAAGCAGGATGCTAAAGATACCAAGGCTAAAGCCGTAGCTGACAAAGAGAAAGCAGAGAAAACCCTTGAAGAAGCCAATGAGGGGATAAGAAAGGCTGAAAAAATTAAGAAGAAGGCCGAGGAAGACGTCGCAGTGGCTCGGGAACAACTCGAGTATGCCAAGGACTAGGCTGCTGGGCTCCGAGCTTCTTTGGATAAAATGAGAGCGAAAGCTCTTAAGCATAAAAAGGCAGCCGAGGAATATCTGTTTAATTGGGATCATGCGGTTGGAGATTCTTTCCTCAACACCGCCGAGCAACTTCGCATCTTGAATCCTGGCCTCGTGACCAAGGGTGCAGACCCTAACTTTGTTACTAAAAATGGTCGGATCGTGGAAGCAAGTGGTGTCCCAATTGATATGGGCAGGACTGATCTACCTGACCATTTGGCTGAGGAGTCCGAGGAAGAAGGGGCCGAGGGTGCCGAAGGTGAGGAAGAGGAAGATGACAAGTTCGACCCTAACAGCGTAGTACTGTCTGACATAGATAGCTTTTTTTTTCTTTTGCCTTTTTACTTTTGTATCTGCCCCAATAGATGGGTTTGAATATCTTTGTTGTAACTGGTTTTGAATATTTATAATATCCGCTTTTATTTTATGCTTCTTTCTATTCTTTTTGTTAAGAATTCAAGTGTCAAGACCTCGGAACTCCAGCACTTTAGCCGAGGTGGGTTCCTCTATCCGCGATGTATAAATGATTTTTAAAATAAATCATGTTTGAATCGGGAATCTTTTTAAGGTACTTGACGAGTTATAAGCTCTTGTTTGAGCTGTTTATAATTGTTCGCATCATAAATGGTGGCTAGTCGGTTATGAGGAAAAGTACGTAAATACAATGAATTCAATAACAGAACTTTTATTTATTCGAAGCAGTAAATACAATGGGCTCGGAGTTCCACCGAGCGTACACCATTGTCAAAAATAAACAATCCTAACAGAACAAAGGTAATAATGAAACAAAAACAATTAAAAATAGAATTGAAATGGGGTAAAAAAACTCTAACTGAAATATGCTCTAAGCTCTGCCACGTTCCATGTGTTGTTGATGAGAGCTCCCGAGAGAGTTTCGAGCTTGTAGGCTCCCGTTCCTGTTTTGGAAGCTACTCGGTATGGCCCTTCCCAGTTTTGAGCCAGTTTCCCGTCCTTAGCATTCTTGAGGCCAATGTCAGCTCTTCTTAGGACGAGGTCGCCCACCTCGAACTCTCTGGGTACTACCGAGCGATTATACCCTTTCGCTTGCATAAGCTTGGCATGTCTTTCACGTTCGGCGGCTAGATCTCTGACTTCTTCCGATAGAACGAGGTCCTCACACAGTAAAGTGTTGTTGAGGGGGTTCAGTTGCTGTATGGCTCGGAATGAAGGGATGATTCTTTCTATCGGGATGACTGCATCGCAACCATAAGTAAGCCGATAAGGAGTTTCTCCTGTCGAAGTCTGTATGGTGGTGCGATATGACCAAAGCACTTCATGCAAATTCTCCAGCCAATTTCCTTTTGCACCGACGAGCCTCTTCTTGATCCCCTGGATGATAGATCGGTTCACTGATTCTACTTGTCCATTGGTCTGAGGGTGCTCGACCGAGGAAAAATATTGCTCAATGTTTAAAGCATTGACCAAGTCTTGGAATGCCTTCGTAGCAAATTGAGTTCCGTTGTCCGTTACCAAAACTTGGGGTACTCCAAACCGAGCTACAACCTGTCTCTCAAAGAATTTCTGAACCTTTGCTGACGAGATAGTTGCCAGAGGCTCGGCTTCAATCCACTTGGTAAAATAATCAATGGCCACTATCACCCACTTTAGCTGTCCTGGTGCGGTGGGGAACTGGCCAATCAAATCCATTCCCCATTGATAGAAGGGATAGGGAGATGAAAGTGAGTGGAGTTCTTCGGCTGGCTTCTGGTAGACATCGCTGTGAAACTGACATTTTTCGCATCTCTTTACATGATTGACCGCATCTCGCTGAAGGGTCGGCCAGTAGTATCCTGTCCTTAGAATCTTCTTGGCCAGTGATTTCCCTCCAACATGATGACTTCTGATACCCCCGTGAACCTCTTCCATTGTCTGTTTTGCTTCAGCGGGATCTAAACATCTGAGCATGGGGCCACTGACCCCTTGCCGAAACAGTATTCCATCAACCAGGGCAAATTGTGATGCTTTCCTGACGAGTTTCTTGGCCTCAATTGGATCAGTTGGCAAAATTCCTTGTTCCAAGTAACTTGTGATCGTAGCAATCCAACTTGGATCCACTGAAACGGAGAGGACAACGCTAGGTCCGTGCACCATTTCTTGGATCAACGTTTTGTTATTCCCAGGGCCTTTTGTTGAAGCAAGTTTCGAAAGAATGTTCGCTCGGCCATTGCTTTCCCTTGGGATGTGGCAGAATTCGACCTTGGCGAACTCCGAGGATAAGAACTTCACCTTCTCCAAGTACTTTTGGAGGATGGGTTCCTTAGCTTGATAATCACCTTTAACTTGCGAAACAACCAACTGAGAATCGCTGAAAATCTTCACTTCTCGGGCCCCCACTTCTTTTGCCATCCTTAGACCAGCCATTACCGCTTCATATTCCGCCTGATTATTTGAAGTAGGAAATCCGAACTTCAAAGAATATTCCAGGGTAACTCCCTCGGAATTCTCCAAGATTATTCCAGAACCTGCTCCGAGCTTGTTGCTTGACCCATCGACATAAATGCTCCAGTCCAAGTTTGAGCTCGTCAATGGCTCAGAAAACTCGATGAGAAAATCAGCTAGGACCTGGGACTTCATTGCCTTCCTAGGTTCGAAAGTGATGTCGAACTCGGAAAGTTCAATGGCCCAAGTCACCATTCTGCCTGCCAAGTCGGGTTTTTGAAGAATCTGACGGATCGGCTGAGCTGTTCTGACCGTGATGTGGTGGCTCTGGAAGTATTGACGCAGTCTTCTGGTCGTGATAACCAAACAAAAAGCCAGTTTCTCCACCTTCTGGTACCTCAACTCTGGTCCTTGAAGCGCTCGACTGACAAAATAAACAGGGGATTCTTTGCCTGATTCTTCCCGGACCAGAACCGAGCTGACGACCGAATCACCCACTGATAAGTAAAAAAAAGAATTTTTCCAATTACAGGACTAGATAAGATTGGGGGAGATGCCAGGTATTGCTTAAGGTCAGTGAAGGCCTTTTCGCATGCCTCTTTCCATTCAAATGTCTTTTCCTTTTCCTTCCTCGGCAGTTGGTACCACGGTAGAGCCTTCCGAGCTGACTGGGACAAAAATCTGGAAAGAGCCGCTACCCGACCTGCCAGTTGCTGTACACCCTTGATGTCAGAGGGACTCTTCATCTCGAGGATGGCTCGGCACTTCTCTGGATTTGCCTCGATCCCACGTTCAGTAAGCATGAATCCGAGGAATGACCCAGCAGGAACCCCAAAGGTGCATTTCTCCGGATTCAACCTCATATCGAATTGCCGAATTCTGCCAAGAATGATCTTCAAATCCTTAGCATGGTCTTATTCCTTTATGTAGTGGACTTGTAGTAAACCGAGGGTCGACCGACCAAAACCTCATTGCTACGATTGGTATGAAACTACAACAGGGTAAACGGTCGGACACTTACACCGAGCGAACTGGGTTGTTGCATGTAGGGTACGTACTGATGAGGTTACCACCGGCCACAGGACTCTTAAATCTGATCCTTACCGTTTACAGCCTCATCTAGCCGTAACTACACCTAGATTCCCATGACTCTTGGTTAGATAAAACAGCATTGGATAGAGTTTATCACTTACAGGGTTTATGGATATTATCTTATCATATCCTATACAAATCCTAGTTGAATTCTTCCTCTTTAGAAGCCTTATCAGAACGGCCCGTGAAACACAGGTAATCCCCTATAAGAACCACCATGCTATAGGGGTTAAGGTACGTCTTCTCATCCCTAAGTTGACACTAGCACACACATTGTTGACTAGGGAGACCCTGATTATCCCAACTGGATATTCAGAAATCCTAAAGAGTCCTACATTAACATCTTGGCTGAGATCATTCTTCAAAGCTCTTCTATAGCTTTAAGGTTGATGTTGGTTAAGGACACGACATTGGCGCCGTTTGTGGGAACCTGAATAACAAATCATTCCCACCACCACCATGGTCACTACCAGAAGTCAGGTAGGTGATCTCCGTGAACGCATCGCACGCACCCGTGGCAGGCCCAGGAATGCTAATAATAATGAGCCACAGCCTTATTCTGCGGGCGATCTGCGTGACGTCCTCAACCATAATCGTGGAAATAATGGGCAACCACCACGAAGTTCTCATTCTGGACCAGGGAATAACCCCTAGCCACAAAACCATTCGCAAGGCCAACCACCGTCAAACCAAAGCCAAAATCGTAGTGGGGCTCATGCTCCGCACCCCCAAACACCACAATCTTCCCATCCTAGGGCTGGGAGCAATCCCCAACCCCTTCAGGTTTTACGTACCATACAGCCTCCACCACCACCACCACCTCCTCCAACACCACCTCCCTCTACCCATGGTGATTCAAGTAGCACAGCCCCTACCACACGAAACACTTCTAGGACCACTGGAACCCGAGCACACCATGGGCGAAACACCCAACGTACCCCTCCTATCCCACATAACCCTGATCATATAAGTACAACACCTAGAACCAGATTGAATCCAAGTAGATCGGCTCCGGGAAACTCTCGTCATAGTCATTCCATCAGCAGGTCCTATGCAACTACTGCCTCCGCTCGGGCTCGGGAACAAGAGATGATCAATATTCTTAATAGGCAGACCACTTTAATTGAACAACAAGGACGTGATATTGCCGACCTTCAGCAACAAGCTATGGCGAGGTTTGCTCAAAATCAATCAACCTCTATTCCACCACAAAACCAACCAACCATGGACCCACAACCAGCCCCAATAATGCAACTACCCCCACCAAATTTTCATGTTAACCCCTCCACAAATCAAGATCAGGACAGTTTCCACCCTGGTCATCCTTTCACTCAATATATAATGGCATTTGATACCCCTCAAGGATACTTGGGCCCCTCTAATGTGCCACATTATAACGGTCTAACTGACCCAGTGGACCATATTGTGTCTTATGAAGGGGCAATGAATTATTATGGGGGCGGTGAAGAAATGAAATGCCGAGCGTTTTCAATGACACTCGAGCCCTCGGTTCTAAGGTGGTATTCTTCCCTCCCTCCTAACTCCATTAATTCCTGGGAGGAAATGAAGCGTGTATTTCTTAACAGATATACTGCTAGTTGCATTCAACCCAAATCCGACCATACCTTGGCATCTGTTACACAAAGGCCGGATGAACCACTGAAAGATTACTTATCGCGCTTCCACGCGGAAGCAAGTTCCGTCCCACGGTTAGAGCCAGGAGTAGCAGTGCTACTATTCACACAAGGTTTGCAGTCTGGGGATTTCCGAAAATCTCTGATTGGTAAACCTCCAAGGGATATGGCCGAGTTGAGACAACGGTCGAATAAATTCATCAATTTGGAGGAATTTCACAAGGGACAGAAGTTCATAGAAGATAGACAACGAGCCGATCCCCAAGGACAGAACAAACAAAAACGTGACGAACGTTTTGGTGGAAAACAAGACAGAGATAAAAATGATCGGGACCGATGGGTTCCCCCGAGGAATAAGTTTCAAGATTACACTCCTCTAACTGTTCCGAGGAGTCAGATTTTAAGGGAAACTATGCAGATTGACTTACGCTCTTCCCAAAGACCGTCGTCTTTACGAAAGGGCGCCCAGCGTGATACGTCGAAATACTGTGACTTCCACAGGGGTTATGGCCATACCACCGACGAATGCATCTGGCTGCGAGATCTGATCGAGGAGATGATCAGAGATGGCAAGTTACAGCAATACATCAGAGATGCAGCTGGCCGAAGAAGCAGAAACAGATCTCAATCCCCAGTAAAATATAAACGCCAGAGAAGTAGGTCACCAGATGATAGAAACGCAGGAAGATAGAAAACCGACTCCGCTCCAGTACCTGACGCAAACGCTAGCAAAAATGAATTCTTGGTCAACACTATAGCAGGAGGTTTTGCCGGAGAAGGAGAGAAGAAAGCTGACAGGAAGAAGTACATCAACCAAATCTTGGCAGTTAGCCAGAAACCGATTGCCAAAAGATCAACAAAAAACATTCCCATCATTTTTGACGACGAAGATTTGGATGGAATCCTTTCGGGCCATAATGACCCCATGGTGATAACTGCTCTGATTGGCAATTACGAGGTAAAACGAGTTTTTATTGATCAAGGTAGTTCGGCGGATATAATGTTCTTCCCATTGTTGAAAGCTTTAAAACTCAGGGAGTGTAATCTCACTCCCTTTGAGGGAGAGCTAATTGGTTTTACCGGAGACACCGTTGAGCCGAAGGGCTACATCCAACTTCCTGTAACTCTCGGACAACAACCTTCGGCTAGAACCGAGATAGTCAAGTTTTTGGTGGTTGATTGTCCAGCAGCACATAATGCCATACTGGGGAGAACTTCTTTGCAAGCATTTGGGGCAGTTGTATCAATGGTTCATTTGGCTATGAAATTCGTCGGAACTGATGACAGAGTGGTAACGGTCAAAGCCGAACAGGATGCAGCAAGGAAATGTTACAATGCCAGCCTGGGGAAGGTGAAAAGCAAGGATCCGAGCAATCTGGAAAGAGTTTCTTTGGGAAAGGGAAATGTTAACCTGACGGACTTGGATATGCGAGATCAATCCGATAGAAATAGACCGACCCCAAAGGGACAATGGGAGTTCTTGACACTATCTGACGACCCCCTCAGGCAAGTGAAAATCGGTTCTGATTTGCCCGCATGCGTTAAAAAATAATTGGCCGCACTATTAATCGCGAATAAAGATTTGTTCGCTTGGACATCAGCCGATATGCCAGGAATCGACCCCAATTTTATTTGTCACAAGTTAAGCATCATTTCGGGGTCAAAACTGTTGGTTTTGGCCACAAAATCTCGAGAGGGGGGGGGGTGAATCGAGTTTTATTATGTATTGAAAAATTCGTACCAAATTAAAAAATGTTTTGAGACGGAGAGATTAAACGTTTGTTATGGATCGCGAAAACGATAGAAAATATAATCGAGTAGCGCGGAAACGTAAATAAAGTAAATATGCGGAAAGTAAAAGATAAGGGTTAGAAAAGCTTGCACCGGTGAATTTTATACTGGTTCATCCTTCCCGTCGAAAGGCCTAGTCTAGTCCCCAAGCGACCCGCCTGAGAGTTCTTATAACCAAGCAATAGAGCCGCACCCTATTACAACCAAGAGCACCCCGCACACTACTAGGAACCTCTGTTCGCTAGGGGCCTCAATCACACAGCAGGGTTCCTCGCCCTACGAACGCCTCAACGTTCAACTATGGGATTCTCTCCCTACAACTAAGGTTTAGAACGAATATGATTGTGATTACAATAGCTTTGTGTGTTCTTAAAACACAGATACAACAATATGCTCTATGATAGTGAAGTAGTGTTTCTCTAGATGTTACTCAGCCAATAAGGATATGTTCTTCAAAAAGTATGAACGATGAAAAGCAGAAGACTTGAGAAGAAGAAGAGAGAAAACGTGCAGAGCAAAAAGAATGAATGAAAAATTAACTGAACGTGAAAAATGTTGGAGTGATTGATTTAAAAAGAAAAACAATTTGAATCAACAATGATTTTGAATTAAGTAAAACAAATCAAAATAGAATAATAAAAGATTTGAAATAAGTTTTAAAATCAAAATAAAATCAAAACGATTTTCGAAATAAAATAAAGATTTGATTCTTAAAACCAAAAAGGAAATAATTCAAATTTAAAATCATTTTCGAATTTTATAAAATATATCAGAATATTTTATATAAAAACAAATCAGGAAATAATAAAAATGATTCTGGCACGTTTTTCAATAAATCAAAAAATAATCGATTACATAGAAGCAATAATCGATTACTTCTACAAAAATAGAAATTCTTAAAACATTTGAAAAACATGTAATCGATTAGGCTAAGAATAGTTAATCGATTACATCACTCCTGTTCATTATGTGATGCAACTATAATAATTGATTACACTCATAAGTTAATTGATTACTAAGCCTCTGTTTTGCATATGATGCAACATCATGTAATCGATTACTACAAAACTTGTAACCGATTACAAAGCCTCTGAAAAATATATGATGCAACAATTATAATCGATTACTTGACCATTGTAATCGATTACTTCCATAAGAAAGTAACTGATTAACAAAAATCACTTAATCGATTACAACCTCTCTGATTTTTCTATGATGCAACAAAGTTAATCGATTACTTTAGAAAATAATCGATTACTCCCTCTTTCACACATACAAATATACAGAGTTTTGTAACATCAATTATTTTACTAAGGTTAAATGCAGAAAACACATTTTTCATGCAAAAACACGTTTTTCCTTCTTCTCTAAAAATGAAAAAACTTATTGGCTTTGTAACTACTTAAAGAAACAAAAACTCCATTACCTTACATTTTGATATAAAGAGAAGGTTTCTATTCTATGCTTGCTTGAGTCTTCAATCTTGAGACTTGGCTTGCACTTGTGAGCTTGAACTTGAGTTGGCTTGTTATCATCAAAACATATAAATGAATTCCTTTGAAGTCAATAGAGAGTTTGAAGCATGCCTTCCAACCAGCTTGACTTCCAACAAAAACCAGTGGCATAGCGCAAAAGGAAAGTTAGTGCGGAAAAGGCCGTAGCAATTGAGGAAAAAGTCGCTGAACTACTCCGAGCGGGTTTCATTAGGGAAATTGACTATACAGACTGGTTAGCTAACACCGTCTTGGTCAAAAAACCCAATGGAAAGTGGAGAATGTGTATTGACTACACAGACTTGAACAAAGTTTGTCCTAAAGATCAATACCCACTCCCTGTTATTGACAAACTCGTCGACAATTCAGCTGGTTACCAACTCTTATCATTTATGGATGCTTACTCTGGCTACAACCAGATTCCAATGTTCCCTGCCGACCAGGACAAAACTGCATTTATCACCGATAGGGCAACTTATTGTTACAATGTTATGCCCTTTGGGTTGAAAAATGCGGGAGCTACTTATCAAAGGATGATGAACAAGATTTTTCAAGGTATGATCGGCTCGAACATGGAGGTGTACATAGATGACATCATTCAAAAAGTAGACAGCAAGAAAATCATACCAAAGACCTCACAATAATACTTGACCGAGTGAGAAAATACTCCATGAGGTTGAATCCGGAGAAGTGTGTATTCGGAGTCCCAGTCGGTTCTTTCCTCGGTTTTATGTTAACCGAGAGAGGAATTGAGGCCAATCCTGATAAATGCAAAGCAATCCTGGACATGAGGAGCCCAGCTAATCTTAAAGAAGTTCAACAACTCACGGGCCGAGTGGCGGCACTCTCCAGGTTCCTGTCCCATGCCGCTCGGAAAGCCTTGCCGTGGTACCAGCTCCTTAGGAAAAACAAGGATTTCCTTTGGGACGAACAATGTGAGCAAGCTTTTATTCAGTTAAAAGAATATCTTTCCAGCCCACCGGTCCTCCACAATCCTCTTCCTGGCGAGAACCTCATTCTATACATGTCAGTAGCCGAAGCGGCGGTTAGTTCGGTTTTGGTACGAGATAATTCAGGAATTGAAGCTCCAATATATTTCGTTAGCTGAGCCCTCCAAGGATCGGAATTGAGGTATCAGAAGCTGGAAAAACTTGCATATTGTTTGGTCACGTCAGCTCGGAGATTGAGACAGTATTTTCAGGCACATAGAATATTGGTAAGAACCGCTCAACCTCTCAGGCAAGTTCTTCACAAACCCGACCTAGCCGGCAGAATGGTCTCATGGTCTGTCGAACTTTCTGAATTCGACATTACCTACGAGCCAAGGAAAGCAATGAAATCTCAAGTGCTTGCTGATTTTGTTACTGAGTTCACTGATATCCCTTCGGACAACTCTCAAAATCTTTGGTCAGTTTATGTGGACGGATCAAGCAACAGAAAAGGCGCAGGGGCTGGAGTCATCATTGAGAACCCCGAGGGATTGTGCGTGGAATAATCATTGAAATTTGAATTCCAAACGTCGAACAATCAAGCAGAATACGAGGCAGTTCTTGCAGGCCTCAAGATGGTTCATGAGTTCGGAGCAGAGCAAGTATCAGTTTTCAGCGATTCACAACTGGTAGTTTCTCAGATCAAAGGTGAGTACTTGGCAAAGGAGCCCATTTTACAAAAATATCTTGAAGAGGTAAAGCGAATCATCTCAAACTTTTCTGAATTTAACATTTCACATGTGCCGAGAGATTCAAATTCCAGAGCCGACATTCTATCCAAATTGGCAAGTACAAAAGGGTCGGAAAATAACAAAACGCTGATACAAGAAACAATTCCCCGACCTAGTGTCATTTTGACGGTCTCATTATCTCAGTCATGGATGGACCCAATTCTTACTTATTTGCAACATGGGTTCATTCCCCAAGATCAGTCTGAGGCTCGAAGATTGGTTATAAAGGCCGCCCAGTACACAGTTTTAAATGATGTCCTGTACAAGAGAGGTTTTGGATCCCCCATGCTCAGATGCGTCAACCCATCCCAAGCTGAAGAAATATTGGAGGAGATTCACGGTGGAATTTGTAGTCACCATATGGGAGGAAAGTCCTTGGCAAGAAAAGTAATCCGAGCGGGCTATTTTTGGCCTACACTGCAGAAAGATGCTATGGAACATGTCAAGAAATGTACTCAGTTCCAATTTCATAGTGACATCTATCAAATACCAGCAGAAGAGTTGCACTCTCTCGGTGCACCTTGGCCCTTTTACCAATGGGGCATGGACATCATTGGAAAATTCTCAACCGCACCAGGCCAGTTTAAGTTTGCAGTAGTGGCTATTGATTACTTCACCAAGTGGATCGAAGCAATGCCATTAGCAACAATCTCAACAGCTCGGATTCAGTCTTTCTTCGTCAAGGAGGTGATTTCTCGATTCGGAGTTCCACATGCCATAGTCACAGACAATGGATCACAGTTTGCAGCATCTCACTTCCAACAATTAGCAGCCGACCTAAACATCACTCACTATGTTAGCTCTGTTGAACATCCACAGACAAATGGTTTAGCCGAGGCGGCCAACAGAACCATCTTGGATGGGATCAGAAAGAAGCTCGGAAATGCTGCTGGCACTTGGGCAGATAAACTTCCGAGTGTCCTATGGTCACACAGGACAACAATACACTCGTCCACAGGAGAAACTCCTTTTCGATTGACATACGGCTGTGACGCAGTCATTCCAATCGAAAAACGAATTCCTACCTTCAGGACACTTGAACGTCCTTCGGAGACTAATGACCATTTGATCAGTGAGAAGCTTGTTTTATTGGAAGAAGTTCGAAAAAATGCCGCAGCCCATGAAAGAAAAATGAAGGAGCGGCAGGCTCGGGAATACAACAAGAGGGTCCGTCCAAGAAGCTTCGAAGTTGGAGACTTAGTCCTTCGTCGAGCTGACATCGGCAAAGGGAATGCTGGAGTCGGAAAACTCCAACCAAAATGGGAAGGACCATATCGAGTGAAGGCTAAATCTGGATATGCGGCATACAAATTGGAGTCTCTCTCGGGCACGGAAATCGGTAACACATGGAACGTTGTCAAACTCAGGGCTTATTACAGTTAAGCTCATACTTTGTTTTTTACTTTTTTAGATAGGTAAATTTACTGCTCAGTAATGTTTAGGTCGAATAAACGAAGGGTACCATCCTTCTTAGATCAGTGACAATTGTTAGGAATTAGATTTATAAGAATTTGTTAATAGTTGAGCAGCTTCATTTTTTTTTGTTTATCAATAAAAGCATCAATTTATTTGAAATCCTCGTTGAACATTGTGAAGTAACACGCGATTCATTTGTTTCGGCTAGCCACCAAGCCAAATCGAAGTACAACTCCTAACGAGAGTTCAGCAACGTACTTATAGAACACCCGATTCCAGGAAACCACTTTCCTTATTTCGTGGTTCGAGGATCCCACTTCGGCTAAAGTTGGCGATCCAAGTTCTACTCACAATGAATTGTATATTTATAAATTCTCAAAACTTATTTTACTATGGGCAAACACTGGAAGCGTGACGAACAAAACCAAAAGCAATGATAACACGTCAAATAAAGATGTCATTATCATAAATCGCAAGTTGATTTAAACTGTTTAAAATGACGCTCGAATAACACAAGCAATCGAAAGACATAGCAAATTGTTCAGCGTAACAAAAGATTAAAGACAAGTTGTTGCAACATTAGCAAGATAAAAACGCTCTGAAAACAGCAAGCAAAAGGAAGATCAACAAAACAGCAAAGATTAAAAAAGTTCAACATCACTCCTCAATATCAGATAAAACTACGTTTGAGTCATCAAAATTTGGCGCCTCAGTCAACTCCTCAAGGGGATTGGAAAGATCTTCTGCCTGCAGATCTACCTCGGCCCTGGTCTCAAGGTCGATCAGCTTCTCATCCTGAACAGCATGAAATGGATGAGCCCCGACCACCCTGAACTCTAATTCAGGGTTCAAAAATTGAACTTGTTTAATGGCCGAGACAAATGAGTCATCCACTGCTTTTCCCCAATTGTAGAAGTTAGTTGCTGCCTTCTTCTTGTGGGAAAGTGCTTTCTCCCTCAACTTCCGAGCAGTTGCTGTAGACTTTTCAACCTCAGATTTTAGTTTATCCAACTTCTGCTGATGCACCTGGAGTTCTTTCTTCAGAGTCTCCTCGGCTTCCTTCTTCTTAACTTCAGCTGCTTTTTGAGAAACCTTTAAGGAATCTCTCTCCTTAATCAATTCCCCCTTGTCGGCCTTCAGATTCTCCAGTTCATTCTTCACTCGGATCAACTCATCCGAGAGACTAGCCTCTTGAGCAGCTACTACCTCACGAGCTTCCTTTTGGTCAACATTTTAACCAGAAAAGAGTCCCTCCGGGTGCTTGGCCAAAAAATAGGCGAGATTGGCACCTCGAAGAAAATATTTTGCAAAGGTCATATTGCAACGAGACCATTCTTCAGCACTCAAATTTCCAAACTTAGAACAGTCAGCCTCAGATAAGATATAATTCCCAAACCTCTCATCAAACTGTTGATCCCATATGGATGTTTCCCGAGGGATCGCAGCAGAAGTTGGAGCAACATCAGTAGGAGTAGCAGTAGTTCGGACACTTGGTCCCTCAGCTCTTGGGTTGGCACCCTCCAGAACTTTCTCTTTCCCTTTATCCAGCCGTCGGCGACGTAATAAAGGTTGGAGAGGAGAAGTAGCTTGAACTTGACCACTGGGGGCCACTGAAACAGTAGAAGCAACAGCAACCACGTTTGTGGCTTGGTGAGGAGAAGCCTCGGGAGCCGAGACAGAAGGAGTAGGGGTGGAAACACTCGGGCTTGGAGTGCTCAGACTCGAAGATCCTGAAGTAGCAATTGTCTTCCTCTTCTTGCCACCTTGAACGAGAGCTGTCATACGCTCAGCCATTTTTTCTATAAAGGAAACAAAGAAACATTAGAGCCGATCAAATCACAAATATAAAAGCAAAAAATAAAGCACTATACCAAGCTCGGTTTTAACGTCCAAAGATGGGATGTTCACGATATCCCTCGTCTCTATCATGCCAACTTTCTACAAATACCTTTCAACCTCCCGACACACATCCTTTTCATACTCAGCAAGTTCTTTCCACTCTGATGAGTATGAAGCAATTGAACGGTTGAAGAACTTGGCACTCCATTGAAGAGGAAATCGGGGAAGCGGTCGTCTTTCCCCCGGTCGAGTAAACCAGCAGACGCCATTACCAGTAAAATTATACTTAAAGAAAAAAGGTTTAAAGCCCTTCCATGATTCAGAGTATTTTGTGAAAAGAGCGTATCCCCTACGAGATTTCAGCGAAACCCAGGGTTTCTTTGCCGAACCTTTCTCGAAGGAATTACATTGAGGAGCAAAAATGTGAAAAAAGATATTAAGGTTGCAACTCCAATTCATAGATGAGCAAACTTGTTCAAAGGCTTTTACAAACTCCCAAGCATTCGGATGTAACTGAGAAGGTGCCACTCTTAAGAAATTCAAAATGCCCATCTCAAAATCGGTAAAAGGCATTCTTATCCCAAGCCGAGTAATCACTTCTTCGTAAAAATAGAAAGCAGTACAACCGTCCAGAATTTTGGTACAAACTCTCTCGTTCTCACCCACTGGAGTAATGGAATACAAACTACCAGTATTGTCTCCCGGACACGGCAAAATTATGGCTCGAGTTTGATCTAGTGATTGTTGTGTTGTAAGCTCGGATTGTGTACCAAGGACCTCTCGGTCCACCCATTCATATTCAGCCCAATCCATCGGAAGTGGGTAGAGATCAGGATTAGTAACGCACTTCCTCTTCATACCTGAGGAAAAGGGGGCACACTTGGAGTCAGAACCACAAAAACTTGATTATGTCTGATCAAATACTTACGGTCGATTGGGAAACACCTCCCTTTCTGGGCAGAATTTCCCCAAACCAATTGAAATGTCTTATACCTCTATGCTGCCTCCTTAACTTTCGCTGTTCTACTCTCTCGGCGATCCTATAGTGAATCACTCCCTGTCTGAACTCTCTCAAAGTCCGAGGGAAATGCATGGATATTGGTTCAACACAAATTTCTGGGTTCCCTTCTTTATACGTTCTTGGCACATCAGAGTTTACGGATTCCTCACTCATGGTAAATGACGCTCCAATACCAACCCTAAGAAGTTAAGTGCAGAAAAGTATAAAGCAAACCTAGGAAATACTACAACGATCACTCAATAGGTGGTAAAGCGGATAAAGAATTGCGAAGGGCAAGTGGGGGATCACAGCAACACCAACAACAGTAACGATTTGGGGTTTTCACTAAACCCAGAAAGTAAACCCCAGAAAAACAAACAGCACCCATAAAACCCAGAAAAGTTGACGAACTCAATAAACCCAGAAAAATAAATAAACCCAAAAATGGAGAACCCAAGAACGATCTTTTCAAAAAACAGAGGAGAAGGGCCAGTAGAAATACTTGAAAAACAAAATCCTACATAAACACAGTAAGAAAGCAAAAGCAATCGCATGCAAGACATCACAGAACGAAGAACATGCAAGACAGTATTTAGTGAAGAAATTTGATCAGCAACAGAAAGAGTACAGTACCTGCTAGCCAAGAAGTATCAAGCGACAAGAAAAATACGAAATCAACACTTAGAAGAGCACTCGGTATATGGTGAAGAGGAACGAAGCAACAAGAACGTCCTTGGAAGTTTCTGGCTTTGTTTCACAAAGGTTTCAGAGAAATGAGGAAACAAGAAGAAAGAGAGTTCGAAAAATGCTTAAAGAAATGAGTAAGTGAAAAAACCGCCCTTGGATATTCTTTCTAAAACTTCCCTCCACTATCTCAAAAGGTTTGGGCCTAAGGTGGAAAAAGCCCATTTAGCGTTGAAAATGGAGTACGTGGCCCCTCTGATGGATTTGAAATCATAACGTTACATTTTCCAATAAAGTTAAGGATATGTGTAAGCGCAGGGAGAAGCGGAAGGTCACTCTAGGGTCAATCACACGACAGCCTTGATAAAAGTACAAAAATGCTCGGACCTTTCTTTCAATCATCAAAAGTGTTAGTTCCATGATGAATGTTTTGATAATGACAAAGTGTTTTGAACAAGCTATCATGTGTTGATCAAGTTCAAGTTCAACAAGCGACAACAAACATCAAATGAAGAAGAGAGAAAGCAAGCTCATGAAGACATAGTTTGAGTGTAATTGTAATTGTTTTATATTTTGCCTCTCAAGCTTCTTACGTCTTTTATTTGGGTAGATTATTTAGAGAGTAGTGAATCTCTATCATAGTCATGATTAAATCATAATTTGAGTTTTCACATAACCTAAAATCAATAGGTGGCTTAAAGGTTTTAAAGGAAAGGTTTAGTTTTGAGAAAACAAGTTTTAAACAAGTATCAGACATGTTTAATCGATTAAGACCATATTTAATCGATTAATACTCGATTAAGGCAAGATTTAATCGATTAAATACTGCTGAACTGGTTTTTTAAAATACGATTTTCACTTCTCAAAATCAGTTTTCAAGTGCTACAACTTTTGGGTATTCTATATAAACCTATTCCTAACCTTTGTGATTAATATACATCATTTTTCATAATCAATTTTACAAAGAATCAAGCCATTCTATTCTCTCTCAATTTCAAAGATCAAAGCTTTCTATTTCATATTTCTTTGATCAAGAACCTTTGAATCTCTTATTGTGAATTGTCATAGCTATTGATTGAGATTCATAGGAGTGTCATTGTGTTTTCAATTGTGTTGTAATCTTTGCAAGAAGGCAAGCCAACTACAACAAACAAAGAAGCCTTGGTGTGTCGATTATCATCAAGCAAATCTCATTGGAGAAGAAGAAAGTCTTGGTTGTGAATCAAGCAAAGTGAAGACTTGGTGTGTGGATTATCATCAAGCAAAGAAGACTTGTTGTGTCGATTATCAACAAGGGGTAGAGGTTAGATTAGAGAGAAGATCAATAGGATTACAAGGCAAGGGTGTGGTGTATCTCTTGTAGGCTAGCAAGAAGGGAGTCTTGTGAGGCACTTACTTGTAATTTGAGAACTCTAATTCCTCATAGTGAAGAATCTCTCTTGGTTGAAGAGGGGACTGGATGTAGCTTTCAAGCGGATGAAAGTAAACCAGGATAAATCACTGTGTCGTATCTCTAAACCCTTAACTCTTTACATTCAAGTCATTGATTGTGTTCTTGGTTGAAAACCTAGAGAAAGATTGATTTTTCATAATTGATTGAATTGAATATTTATTGTTCAAATTAAGTTGGGGAAAATCATTTTCATAACCTAGGTAATCAATAAGAATATAGGTGTTAATTGTTTTCGCTGAATCTCTGATCTTACGTGTTGATTGATTGATTTTCGTATGCGATTGAAAAGTGATTTTTCAGTTTCTGATAGATTTAATCGATTAAGCACATTCTTAATCGATTAAGGACTTTTGAACTTTCAGGTTTAATCGATTAAATTTCAGAATAATCGATTAAGAGAATTTGAACTTTCAGGCTTAATCGAGTAAATCACAGTTTAATCGATTAAAGTCTGTATAATTTGCAAAAATCATTTGTTTTAATTGTTTCAATTTGTTTCTTTCGAAAATCTTTCAAGGTTTCTTTTACACCTATTCAACCCCCCCTTCTAGGTGTGTTCCTAGGGTTCCTTAGTTTTTTCAACCACCAATTGCAGTTTCTTCAATTGGTATCAGAGCTCGGTCGAAAGACACGAGTATAAGAGCTTTTTCGTAAAGATCCTTTAAGAAAATTGCAATGGGTTCTATGAATCCCTTTGGTGGTGAAGGTTATTCAATAAGTCGTCCTCCATTGTTTGCCGGAGAAGGCTATGCATATTGGAAAGTTAGAATGAAAATCTTTATCCAAGCCATAGATAGTGAAATTTGGAAAGTAGTTGAAAAAGGTCCTCATATCCCCTCTAGTTTAGTTGAAGGTGTAGTACATTTAATCCCCGAGGATAAGTGGAAGGATGATGATAGAAAGAAAGTTCAATATGATTTTAAAGCAAAGAATATCATTACCTCCGCTTTATCCTATGATGAGTTCTTTAGATTTTCTCAATGTACTAGTGCTAAGGAAATGTGGGACACTTTACAAGTGACTCATGAAGGAACTAGTGAGGTTAGGAGAGCTAGATTGAATGCTTTAATGCGTTATTATGAATTGTTTCAAATGCTTCCAAATGAATCTATTAATGATATGCAAAAGTGTTTTACTCATATTATTAACCATTTACTTGCTCTTGATAAGACTTTCTTACAAGGTGAACTTTCTAACAAAGTGTTGAGATGTTTAGACAAGAATTGGCAACCAAAAGTAACGGCTATTGTTGAATCTAAAAACTTGGATGCTATGGATCTAGCAACACTTTTCGGAAAGCTTCAAGAACATGAAATGGAGCTTGGACGATTAAGTATCAATGAAGAGTCGGATAAGAACAAAGGAAGAAAGGGACTTGCTCTTAAAGTCAATAGATCATACAAAAAGAAAGAGAGTTCCGATGATGATGATAGTGAAGATTCCGATTCGGATGTTGATGAAAAAGACATGAAACTTTTACTAAGGAAGTTTGACAAATTTCTAAGGAGAAAAGGAAGGTTGAACAAAGACAAAGGTAAAGAGAAGGATTCTCCACACTACAAGACCAAGACATCAAAAGAAGGTGTAGTTTGCCATGAATGTGGAAAACCCGGTCATCTCAAGTACTCATGCTCTAGGTATCTCAAGAAAAAGGAGAAAGACAAGAAAATTCTAAATCTAAAAGAGCATACATAGTTTGGGATAGTGATGAAGATAACAAGAAAAGCACATCGAGTAGTTCTTCGGATGATGAAGAAGCAGCTTGTCTCAACTTGATAACTCTAGTAGATGATGAAGAACAAAGTTCAAATGATGAATCAAGTTATCAAAGCGAGGAAAGCGATGTAAGTCATACTAAATCCGAAATTTCTTCTAAATATGAATTGTTATATAATGCTTATGAAGAAATGCATGAACAACTTGAAAAACTAGTTTTGAAAAACATTGAAAGAAAGAAGCTCATTTTGAAACATCAAAAAGAGAGTTTAGAACTTCAAAAACAAGTTGATGAGCTTAATCTTCAAAATGAAACTCTTGATCTTATATATGCTAGTTCTTCTTGTGATTGTGCTAGTAGAGTGATTATTGTGGTTGATTGTGAGAATTGCAAGTTGCTCAAAAATGAAAATGCTATTTTGAAAAATAAGCTTGCAAGTTTCACAAATGGTGATATTAGATTGCGCACATTGTTAAATTTTCAAAGAGAAAATTCAAACAAGTTTGGTTTGGGTTATACTAATGCTAAGAGTAATTCTCATAGAAATGTTGTTGATTTTTCTAAGGTTGATTTTTCAAATGCACCAACATGTTTCTATTGTGGTACTCATGGACATACTTCAAATGTGTGTTATATAAAAGTGCATGGTATACCCAAAGGAGATTTTGTTTGGATGAAAAAGGGTGAGAGTCCCTACACTAACAAAAATGGATCCAAAACCATTTGGATACCAAAAGGCAAAGCATGATTGTTTTGTAGGTATGATTGAAGAGCAAAGGGCTTACAAGTGTTATTCATACATTTGCATCTTCAATTGGTATTACATTTGCATCTCAAGTGAATGTCCTACAAAATGGTAAAATGATATTGTTGAATATTTACAATTTTTTAGTCTTCTTAATTGGTATAAATTGAATTGTTCTCAAATAGTATTACTTTTCTAAAGTTCAATTGGTATAATTGATATTGATCACTCAATGCTACTAATTTTGATGATTAGATGATTATCATGCTATTATTGTTGTGATTTTTCTTTACATTGATGATATCTCAATTGGTATTATGAATTCTTAGTATTTCTATTGGTTCATAATTCATTGTTATATTTTCTTGCCAATTGGTATCACATTTCAAAGTATAGTACTTGTTATATCTCAATTGGTATCAATGTTGTGAAGAAATGTTTGTTTTAGAGAAATCATGATCATTTCTTTGTTTCTTCTATTTTGGCTTAGTATTTTATATTTCAATTGGTATATATATTACTTTTTGATAATGCCAAAGGGGGAGAAATGGTATGTTTTGAAAAATGGGAGAAATGAGAAAAATGGGAGAAATGATATGTTTTTGTGGAAAAAGGTTGTTTTGTTGTTTTTATGTAGGTTGAGCTAAGTTGTTGAAGATAGGGGGAGAATCAAGCTTCTATCAATTGGATTTCAAATATCAAATGCATTGATTAAGGGGAGCAAGTTTCTCACCAAGTGATCAAATTGTTAAAGCATCAACAACTTCAATCAAATTCAAAACATGGTTTGTCATTTTCAAAAAGGGGGAGATTGTTAGTTCCATGATGAATGTTTTGATAATGACAAAGTGCTTTGAACAAGCTATCATGTGTTGATCAAGTTCAAGTTCAACAAGCGACAACAAACATCAAATGAAGAAGAGAGAAAGCAAGCTCATGAAGACATAGTTTGGGTGTAATTGTAATTGTTTTATATTTTGCCTCTCAAGATTCTTAGGTCTTTTATTTGGGTAGATTATTTAGAGGGTAGTGAATCTCTATCATAGTCATGATTAAATCATAATTTGAGTTTTCACTTAACCTAAAATCAATAGGTGGCTTAAAGGTTTTAAAGGAAAGGTTTAGTTTTGAGAAAACAAGTTTTAAACAAGTATCAGACATGTTTAATCGATTAAGACCATATTTAATCGATTAATACTCGATTAAGGCAAGATTTAATCGATTAAATACTACTGAACTGGTTTTTTAAAATACGATTTTCACATCTCAAAATCAGTTTTCAAGTGCTACATGTAACACTCCTTTATATAGATCCATGTTGATAAAAAGAATTGCTCTTATTATCTTTGATAAAAAGTTTATGGACTTGCTTGAGTAGGGATTTAATTAAAAATCCTTTCCAAAGCCTTCGTAAAATACTTGGTGTTTATTTGCAATTATTAAAAACCTTACCTTTATCATTTCATGAAAATATTCTTTATTAAAGCGTGAAACCACGTTTATCAGAGTAAGCGGAAATTAGAGACCTTGACTTGATAACTCACATTTAATACTAGTGAAGAAAACATAAACATAACTATATATATATGATCATCATAAAAAGAGTCATCAACATCAGAGTCAAAGTCGAGATAGCAGGTTTATACAAAATACAAGTCCATAATATAAGACCACCTCACTGAGATCTCTCAAAATATGTACAATATATATATATAGAGCAAAATATGAAATCCCAGAAGTGGTCCAGCGATCCTCCTCCATAGCATGATCTCCAAGTCTCCAGCAGCTGCTCCACCCGTCCCACATCCTAACCATCTATACTATGCATCACCAGGTGGATCCCCAACTCCCCACTGGCTCCCAGGGGAGTACTCGACTGGCTCATCCTCGCTCTCACCCTCTTCCGGATCCTCCTCTACCTCATCTGACTGAGTGGGTGCCCCACCACTAGGCACTGGGTCAGCTGAGGGAGTCCCATGAACCGGACTCATCGGACGAGGTATAGGAGTCTCCTCTCGAACCACTCGAGAAGCAGAGGGGTGAGATCGAGTAGCAGCTCGAAAACGAAAGGAATGAAAACGACGAGCAGGTCGAGTCGGGGGTGGTCCATGATAGGTATAGAAAGGGGGTACATGCAAAGTATAGATAATAGGGATGCGAAACCTACGAGGACGGACACGAGCCAAAGGGTTGGGGTGATATAGAGTCACCTCCACCTCGCCCTCATAAGTGGCTCGATGGTCCTCGTAGTACCACACTCCACTAGGGAGCGGGCGCATCTCGATGCAAGCTAGATAGCGTGCCATCACCTAACATGGGCAATAAGGGGTAAGCACATAATCCACATAATCGAATAAGAATAAATAAAGCATGTAACAATATAAGTTACAACCATCCAATGCAAGTGCACATGTAAATGAATGAGTGTTTTCCAGTTGTAACATTTCCATTAATTATGAGTAATGATGCATGTCTCCCAAATCCATTGTCCATTGAACGTTCATTCCAATAATTCGCATACATGACCAACATGTATTGTGGAACTGCTCGGATAGTGTGCACACAACGTCACCAAGACGTAACAGCATTCCCAAATACTGCCCACATTACCAAAATGTGTCATCGAGCCACTGCTCGGATAGTGTGCACACAACGTCACCGAGACGTAACAGCATTCCCAAATGCTGCCCACATTACCAAAATGTGTCATCGAGCCAGTTACCACCGAATTATCCCCAACCTTACACCATGCATGTATGCACATAAAATTATATACACAAGATTAACCAATAATCTTATTATGTGCATCCAATATTATTCCTTCAGTGAGTTAGACTGTTGTTAATATTTTTCCCAATCCTTTTATTGGAACATGAAACCTTTTCCCGTGAGCATAATTGATCTTAATCGATGTCCTATTGGTATATTAAAAGAAAGTTAATTTTTCTGTCTCAGGTCCAAAATACTCGAGTGAACCTATCAGTACTCGAGTGTTCCTCAGTTTTATGAAAATACTCGAGTGTTCCTCACATTACTCGAGTGTTCATTCATTTTCCAGAAATACTTTGAAAATTCATTAGAATACTCGAGTGTTCTCCATGAAACTCGAGTGTTCTTAAGGTTTCCCAGAAATTCATTAAAAATTCCCAGAATACTCGAGTGTTCTATATGAATACTCGAGTGTTCTTGAGTTTTCCAGAAATTCCAATTTCCAAATAGGCCAAATACTCGAGTATTACCCATAATACTCGAGTGTTTGCAGACAGACAGCACAGAAAAATGAGTTTTAACATACCAATTTCGATTATAGTCCAATCCAGTCCAAACCAAAGATCAACATAGCTCACTTTACACATTTTAAACATGTTCCAACACAGAATTAACAACATCTAACACTGAACCACGGATTATCCATAATTATGCATAAAAATGCAATTTCCACAACTTAACATACCAAATCCAATTTTACATATATCCATTCCATTTTCAGCATTAGTACACCTTGCATGTGACCAAATACACATGTCCAAATATTCATTTAAGTCCAGAAAGGCCTCCAAGCCTCATTCATATATCCAACTATGCCCATAGAGCCATTTGATGACTCATATCCTAATTCCTCAAGATTTAAACTTATTCTAGTGAATTAGAAGCTTCACCCTTACCTCAAATTCGTGAATCAACTCTGAAATAGCAGAGAAATTGGATAGAGATGCTCAACCCCCAAAATCCTATGCATGCAGTCATAGTTGAGCAGAGCACCAAAATCAGAAGATTTGACATGCAAAATTCGATTTAAAATTGGGGAAAATGATTAGAATTGATTCTCTGCAACTTACACTAGAAGTATAGACGAATTTGAGATTCATAGGGTCCAAGGGCTTACCACAATCCAAGTTGAAAGTGAGCTCCAAGCTTCAGTTTTCAACTTTGGCACCAAGAACACCCTTGCTTCTCAGCTTCGATTCTCCTTCTACACAGCGCCTTAACTCACGATTTTTATGTTTTTGTGAAGCTCGAGACGTGAGTTTCACAATGGTGTATAACTCTCGTTCCAATTCTCAAACACGATCAAGAAATCGAACCACGAAATTGGAAACCCTAAACCATGGTTCTCAGAGCAAAAATCAACCAAATCCTCCTTCTTCAACAATCTAGGGCTTAAATACTCGTTTCCCTTCATCATGCAGCTCGACACGAAGGTCCTTGACATGTTCTCATGGTGATTTTGTGTCACTCAAAGGAATTCGTTGTGGGTTGACTCATCAACCGCACTAACGAGTTCTCTACTGACTCGATTACTCGAGTATTTCCAGAAATACTCGAGTATTTTGGTCAGTTTTTCAAAAATATTTATTTTAATGACCTTCCCTCCAAAACCTTCCTAATATTGCTTCTAAGTCCTCTTCCAGTGACTAATATGTAAAAGTCTTATTTTTACATATTATTTGTTTGCTGCAATATTTTTCTACTTTCGCAATTACTCTTACTAACTCATAATAATCTTAATTTAATTAATGAAACATAATTATGATTAAGAAAATAATTTTAAAATATATTTTCATAAATCATAATCACATTACATCAGGAGACGAAAATTTGGGGTGTTACACTACTCCCCCACTTAACAGGAATTTCGTCCCCGAAATTCAGCTTACAAAAATAACTCAGGATAATCCTGGCGCATTCGATCCTCTAATTCCCAAGTTGACTCGAATACATTCCCACTTTGCCATAAGACTTTGACCAACGGAATCTCCTTCCCTCTAAGCTGCTTGGTCCTCCTATCTTCCACTTTTACTGGGCCAGCTTTAAAGGTTAGGTTTTCTCGCAAGGTTAAGTCATCTGGACGGATTTGAAGGATCGAGGTGGGATCATGCACAAACTTTTTCAGCTGAGAAACATGGAAAACATTGTGCAGGTTGGCTAGAGATGGCGGGAGAGCTATTTGGTAGGCTACAGGTCCTATTCGCTTAAGGATCTGGTAAGGACCTATAAACTTAGGTGACAGCTTCTGAGGTTTCAATGCTCTACTCACACCCTTCAGCGGCACAATCCTAAGAAATACATGATCACCTTCAGCAAACTCCAAGGGTCTTCTTCTTCGATCCGAATAACTCTGCTGGCGACTAACCGCAGTCCGGATCTTTTCTTGAATCATCTTGACCTTCTCGGTTGTCTGTTGCACCATTTCCGGACCAAGATGTAAATTCTCCCCCACTTGAAACCAACATAGCGGGGTTTGGCATTTTCTTCCATACAATGCCTCGAACGGTGCTATACCGATACTGGTATGATATCCGTTGTTGTATGTGAATTCTGCGAGTGGTAATATCTGATCCCAACTTCCTCTTTCTTCCAGTACGCAAGCTCGCAAAATATCCTCCAAATCTTCAGTGCAAAGACTATTGCAGCAAGCTCCAAATCATGGGTGGGGTAGTTTACCTCGTGAATTTTCAGTTGACGAGATGCATACGCCACAACCTTTCCTTCTTGCATCAGAACGCTCCCAAGTCCTTGTCCCGATGCATCACAGTACACTTCATACTCCTTGCGAGGGTCAGGTAGGATTAACACTAGTGAAGATGTTAATCTTTCCTTGAGCATCAGAAAACTCTTTTCACACTTCTCATCCCATACAAAAGGTTGATCCTTCCTAGTCAGCTTGGTGAGGGGTAATGCAATTTTCGAGAATCCCTCAATGAATCTTCTATAATATCCGGCCAAACCCAAGAAACTTCTGACTTCCGTGACCGTCTTTGGTTGAACCCACTGCAAAACTGATTCCACCTTAGCTGGGTCAACAGCTATTCCACCTTCCGAGCTCACATGTCCCAAGAACTGAACTTCTTTTAACCAAAATTCACACTTAGAGATTTTGGCGTAGAGTTGCTTCTCCTTCAAAATTTGCAACACTACTCGAAGGTGTTCGGCATGCTCCTCCGGACTCTTAGAATATATCAGGATGTCATCAATGAAAACTACCACGAATGAATCCAGATATGGTTTAAAAATCCGATTCATGTAGTCCATGAAAATAGCTGGTGCATTTGTTAATCCGAACGGCATTACGACATACTCATAATGTCCGTATCGAGATCGAAATGCGGTCTTAGGGATATCTTCTTCCTTGATTCTGATCTGATGATACCCTGATCTCAGATCGATCTTGGAAAACACCGAAGCTCCTCTCACTTGATCCATGAGATCATCTATCCTTGGCAGAGGATACTTGTTCTTTATGGTCACCTTATTCAACTGTCTATAATCCACGCACATTCTCAGGCTCCCATCTTTCTTCTTAACAAACAACACCGGAGCACCCCATGGGGATACACTTGGCCTAATGAGTTGCTTTTGCAACAATTCCTCAATCTGGTTTTTCAATTCAACCATTTTAGGTGGTGCCATTCTATAAGGAGCAATAGAAATGGGACCAGTTCCTGGAATCAGCTCGATTCCAAACTCAATCTCCCTCTTGGGTGGTAATCCCGGCATTTCCTCGGAAAATACTTCCGGAAATTCCCAAACAATCGGAATTTCATCCACAGACTTCTCTCATTTTTCAGACTCAATAGCAGAGACTAAACAGAGATACTTTTCCGGGGTTGGGTCTTTAAATAAGAGAGTTTTCTTAGCACAATCAATAACTATGTGGTTGCTAACCATCCAATCCATACCCAAAATCACATCCAATTGGGACAAAGGTAGACAGATCAAATCTAACTGAAAGACTCGGTCTGCTATCCTAATTTTACAATTAGGACACACCTTTGAGGCGATTACAGGAGAGTTAGTAGGGGTTTCTACCCTAAGATAATAGGGTGATTCAGACACAGGCAATTTCAAACGATTCACACATTCAAATGACACAAATGAATGAGTGGCTCCTGAATCGAATAAAATTCTACAAGGTTGATCATAGAGCAAATAAGTACCTTGCATGAATCCTGGAGTCTGATTCGCTTCAGCACCACTAAGGGTGAAAACTCTACCTTGAGTCACCGGCTTGTCTGTAGAACCTCTTTGAGCATTCTTGGGTGGTTCCTTGCAATCGCGAGACATATGACCAGGTTTTCCACAGTTAAAACACCCACTGTGAGACCAGCAGAACCTTCCAAAGTGATTACGCCTGCACTTCTCACAATAAGGAGCATTATTGTAAGAGGTGTTTCGATCATCAAACATCTTGCCCTTTCCCCTATTCTTATGATAATAAGGGTCTTTATTACGATGGTCATGTCCCTTCCTTCTTTGCGGACCATATCCTGAATGTTCCTTCTTCCCTTCCATAATCTGAATTGACTCCGCCTTTTTATCATCCTCATACATCCTACACATATCCACCAGCGTAGGAAAACTTTGAATCCTTTGATAACTGAATACCGACTTCAATTCGGGTCTCAGTCCTCCCTCAAACTTAATACACTTACTCCTTTCATTCGGATTCATCTGATAGTAAGGGGAGTATTTCATTAGTTCTTCAAACTTTGCAGCATATTCACCCACACTCATGCTGCCTTGTCTGAGTTGCAAAAACTCAACCTCTTTCTTTCTCCTTAAATCTTCAGGAAAATACTTCTTAAGAAATTCTCTCATGAATACTTCCCAAGTTACCTCTCTTCCTTCGTGAGCGAGTAACTGGGCAGTATAATTCCACCAATGTTCCGCTTCTCCCTCCAGCATAAAAACAGCATAAGCTATCCTCTGAGCGTCGGGGCATTCTAAGGTTCTAAAGATCTTGTCCATCTCCAAGATCCACTTATTAGCTTCCTCAGGTTTAAACCCACCAGCAAACTTTGAGGGATTGCAGCTCCTGAAATCCGACAAAGTTTTGACTTCCGCAGCCACCACACCTGCGGGAGGTGGATTAACGGGCTGAGGTTGATGTTGCTGCTGCTGATTCTGATGCAAATTCTCTAGCACTGCAGCCATCCTTTCCAGCAAATCGTTCGTATGGTTTCTATATTGTGATGCCATAGTGAACCTGCACTATGGACTTATGTCGTTAAAGGTCTATCTAGGTTTTGAAATCTTATCTAGTTCTATTCTAAACTATCACCAATAGTACTAAGCTATATGAAATGAATCAAATAGCTAAGAAAACTTTACCCAGCTGTGGCAACTCCTGGCAGATTATGCTTGAGAGGATCAAGAATCAGGACCATTTTGCTCTGATACCATAAAAGAGTAACACTCCTTTATATAGATCCATGTTGATAAAAAGAATTGCTCTTATTATCTTTGATAAAAAGTTTATGGACTTGCTTGAGTAGAGATTTAATTAAAAATCCTTTCCAAAGCCTTCGTAAAATACTTGGTGTTTATTTGCAATTATTAAAAACCTTACCTTTATCATTTCATGAAAATATTCTTTATTAAAGCGTGAAACCACGTTTATCAGAGTAAGCGGAAATTAGAGACCTTGACTTGATAACTCACATTTAATACTAGTGAAGAAAACATAAACATAACTATATATATATGATCATCATAAAAAGAGTCATCAACATCAGAGTCAAAGTCGAGATAGCAGGTTTATACAAAATACAAGTCCATAATATAAGACCACCTCACTGAGATCTCTCAAAATATGTACAATATATATATAGAGCAAAATATGAAATCCCAGAAGTGGTCCAGCGATCCTCCTCCATAGCATAATTTCCAAGTCTCCAACAACTGCTCCACCCGTCCCACATCCTAACCATCTATACTATGCATCACCTGGTGGATCCCCAACTCCCCACTAGCTCCCAGGGGAGTACTCGACTGGCTCATCCTCGCTCTCACCCTCTTCCGGATCCTCCTCTACCTCCTCTGACTGAGTGGGTGCCCCACCACTGGGCACTGGGTCCGCTGAGGGAGTCCCATGAACCGGACTCATCGGACGAGGTATAGGAGTCTCCTCTCGAACCACTCGAGAAGCAGAGGGGTGAGATCGAGTAGCAGCTCGAAAACGAAAGGAATGAAAACGACGAGCAGGTCGAGTCGGTGGTGGTCCATGATAGGTATAGAAAGGGGGTACATGCAAAGTATAGATAATAGGGATGCGAAACCTACGAGGACGGACACGAGCCAAAGGGTTGGGGTGATATAAAGTCACCTCCACCTCGCCCTCATAAGTGGCTCGATGGTCCTCGTAGTACCACACTCCACTAGGGAGCGGGCGCATCTCGATGCAAGCTAGATAGCGTGCCATCACCTAACATGGGCAATAAGGGGTAAGCACATAATCCACATAATCGAATAAGAATAAATAAAGCATGTAACAATATAAGTTACAACCATCCAATGCAAGTGCACAGGTAAATGAATGAGTGTTTTCCAGTTGTAACATTTCCATTAATTATGAGTAATGATGCATGTCTCCCAAATCCATTGTCCATTGAACGTTCATTCCAATAATTCGCATACATGACCAACATGTATTGTGGAACTGCTCGGATAGTGTGCACACAACGTCACCGAGACGTAACAGCATTCCCAAATGCTGCCCACATTACCAAAATGTGTCATCGAGCCAGTTACCACCGAATTATCCCCAACCTTACACCATGCATGTATGCACATAAAATTATATACACAAGATTAACCAATAATCTTATTATGTGCATCCAATATTATTCCTTCAGTGAGTTAGACTGTTGTTAATATTTTTCCCAATCCTTTTATTGGAACATGAAACCTTTTCCCGTGAGCATAATTGATCTTAATCGATGTCCTATTGGTATATTAAAAGAAAGTTAATTTTTCTGTCTCAGGTCCAAAATACTCGAGTGAACCTATCAGTACTCGAGTGTTCCTCAGTTTTATGAAAATACTCGAGTGTTCCTCACATTACTCGAGTGTTCATTCATTTTCCAGAAATACTTTGAAAATTCATTAGAATACTCGAGTGTTCTCCATGAAACTCGAGTGTTCTTAAGGTTTCCCAGAAATTCATTAAAAATTCCCAGAATACTCGAGTGTTCTATATGAATACTCGAGTGTTCTTGAGTTTTCCAGAAATTCCAATTTCCAAATAGGCCAAATACTCGAGTATTACCCATAATACTCGAGTGTTTGCAGACAGACAGCACAGAAAAATGAGTTTTAACATACCAATTTCGATTATAGTCCAATCCAGTCCAAACCAAAGATCAACATAGCTCACTTTACACATTTTAAACATGTTCTAACACAGAATTAACAACATCTAACACTGAACCACGGATTATCCATAATTATGCATAAAAATGCAATTTCCACAACTTAACATACCAAATCCAATTTTACATATATCCATTCCATTTTCAGCATTAGTACACCTTGCATGTGACCAAATACACATGTCCAAATATTCATTTAAGTCCAGAAAGGCCTCCAAGCCTCATTCATATTTCCAACTATGCCCATAGAGCCATTTGATGACTCATATCCTAATTCCTCAAGATTTAAACTTATTCTAGTGAATTAGAAGCTTCACCCTTACCTCAAATTCGTGAATCAACTCTGAAATTGCAGAGAAATTAGCTAGAGATGCTCAACCCCCAAAATCCTATGCATGCAGTCTTAGTTGAGCAGAGCACCAAAATCAGAAGATTTGACATGCAAAATTCGATTTAAAATTGGGGAAAACGATTAGAATTGATTCTCTGCAACTTACACTAGAAGTATAGACGAATTTGAGATTCATAGGGTCCAAGGGCTTACCACAATCCAAGTTGAAAGTGAGCTCCAAGCTTCAGTTTTCAACTTTGGCACCAAGAACACCCTTGCTTCTCAGCTTCGATTCTCCTTCTACACAGCGCCTTAACTCACGATTTTTATGTTTTTGTGAAGCTCGAGACGTGAGTTTCACAATGTTGTATCACTCTCGTTCCAATTCTCAAACACGATCGAGAAATCAAACCACGAAATTGGAAACCCTAAACCAAGGTTCTCAGAGCAAAAATCAACCAAATCCTCCTTCTTCAACAATCTAGGGCTTAAATACTCGTTTCCCTTCATCATGCAGCTCGACACGAAGGTCCTTGACGTGTTCTAGTGGTGATTTCGTGTCACTCAAAGGAATTCGTTGTGGGTTGACTCATCAACCGCACTAACGAGTTCTCTACTGACTCGATTACTCGAGTATTTCCAGAAATACTCGAGTATTTTGGTCAGTTTTTCAAAAATATTTATTTTAATGACCTTCCCTCCAAAACCTTCCTAATATTGCTTCTAAGTCCTCTTCCAGTGACTAATATGTAAAAGTCTTATTTTTACATATTATTTGTTTGCTGCAATATTTTTCTACTTTCGCAATTACTCTTACTAACTCATAATAATCTTAATTTAATTAATGAAACATAATTACGATTAAGAAAATAATTTTAAAATATATTTTCATAAATCATAATCACATTACATCAGGAGACGAAAATTTGGGGTGTTACACTACAACTTTTGGGTATTCTATATAAACCTATTCCTAACCTTTGTGATTAATATACATCATTTTTCATAATCAATTTTACAAAGAATCAAGTCATTCTATTCTCTCTCAATTTCAAAGATCAAAGCTTTCTATTTCATATTTCTTTGATCAAGAACCTTTGAATCTCTTATTGTGAATTGTCATAGCTATTGATTGAGATTCATAGGAGTGTCATTGTGTTTTCAATTGTGTTGTAATCTTTGCAAGAAGGCTAGCCAACTACAACAAACAAAGAAGCCTTGGTGTGTCGATTATCATCAAGCAAATCTCATTGGAGAAGAAGAAAGTCTTGGTTGTGAATCAAGCAAAGTGAAGACTTGGTGTGTGGATTATCATCAAGCAAAGAAGACTTGTTGTGTCGATTATCAACAAGGGGTAGAGGTTAGATTAGAGAGAAGATCAATAGGATTACAAGGCAAGGGTGTGGTGTATCTCTTGTAGGCTAGCAAGAAGGGAGTCTTGTGAGGCACTTACTTGTAATTTGAGAACTCTAATTCCTCATAGTGAAGAATCTCTCTTGGTTGAAGAGGGGATTGGATGTAGCTTTCAAGCGGATGAAAGTGAACCAGGATAAATCACTGTGTCGTATCTCTAAACCCTTAACTCTTTACATTCAAGTCATTGATTGTGTTCTTGGTTGAAAACCTAGAGAAAGATTGATTTTTCATAATTGATTGAATTGAATCTTTATTGTTCAAATTAAGTTGGGGAAAATCATTTTCATAACCTAGGTAATCAATAAGAATATAGGTGTTAATTGTTTTCGCTGAATCTCTGATCTTACGTGTTGATTGATTGATTTTCGTATGCGATTGAAAAGTGATTTTTCAGTTTCTGATAGATTTAATCGATTAAGCACATTCTTAATCGATTAAGGACTTTTGAACTTTCAGGTTTAATCGATTAAATTTCAGAATAATCGATTAAGAGAATTTGAACTTTCAGGCTTAATCGAGTAAATCACAGTTTAATCGATTAAAGTCTGTATAATTTGCAAAAATCATTTGTTTTAATTGTTTCGATTTGTTTCTTTCGAAAATCTTTCAAGGTTTCTTTTACACCTATTCAACCCCCCCTTCTAGGTGTGTTCCTAGGGTTCCTTAGTTGTTTCAACCACCAATTGCGGTTTCTTGAAAAAGTTCAGTCGGAAAATGATCCGTTCGTCTCAGAAGCTCGACAGGGCTCAAATCACCCAACCGAGCTTGGGGGGCTTATGTAGTGGACTTGTAGTAAACCGAGGGTCGACCGACCAAAACATCATTGCTACGATTGGTATGAAACTACAACAAGGTAAACGGTCGAACACTTACACCGAGCGACCTGGGTTTTTACAAGTAGGGTACGTACTGATGAGATTACCACCGGCCACAGGACTCTTAAATCTGATCCTTACCGTTTATAGCCTCATCTAGCCGTAACTACACCTAGATTCCCATGACTCTTGGTTAGATAAAACAGCATTGGATAGAGTTTATCACTTACAGGGTTTATGGATATTATCTTATCATATCCTATACAAATCCTAGTTGAATTCTTCCTCTTTAGAAGCCTTATCAGAACGGCCCGTGAAACACAGGTAATCCCCTATAAGAACCACCATGCTATAGGGGCTAAGGTACGTCTTCTCATCCCTAAGTTGACACTAGCACACACATTGTTGACTAGGGAGACCCTGATTATCCCAACTGGATATTCAGAAATCCTAAAGAGTCCTACATTAACATCTTGGCTGAGATCATTCTTCAAAGCTCTTCTATAGCTTTAAGGTTAATCTTGGTTAAGGACACGACACTTCAAACTCTTAGCAATCATATCGTCGATGTATACTTCCATTCTCGGCCCAATAAGTGGGTCGAACACCTTGTTCATCATCGGCTGATAAGTTGCCCCAGCGTTCTTAAGTCCGAAGGGCATGACGTTGTAACAATACGTGGCATTTTCAGTGATAAATGAAGTCTTCACCTGATCTGGAGGATACATCGGGATCTAATTGTAGCCCGAATAAGCATCCATGAAGGACAATCTCTGATACCCTGCCGAGCTATCTACTAATTTGTCTATGCAGGGAAGTGGTATTGGTCCTTGGGGCAGACCTTGTTCAAGTCTGTATAATCCACGCACATTCTCCACTTTCCATTGGATTTCTTAACCAGTACTGGATTAGCCAACCAATCGGTGTACACCACTTCTCTGATGAACCCTGCTTCAAGTAGCTCGGCAACCTTTTCTTCTGTTGCTTGAGCCTTCTCGGTTCCGACCCGCCTTTTCTTCTGACACACTGGCTTGGCACCAGGGTACACGCTTAATTTATGACAAATGAAATTCGGATCGATTCCTGGCATGTCTGCCGAGGTCCAAGCAAATAGGTCTTTGTTTTCTACGAGCAGTTCTGTTAGTTCTCTTTCAACTTCTTCAGCAAGACCAACACCAATTTTGACACAACGGGATGGATCGGATCCCAAAATTACTTTCTTGAAGTCCCCTTGAGGGGTTGGCCTAGTTTCATCCTCCTCCCTTACGTCAAGATCTGCCAAGTTGACACTTCCCTTGTTGAATGGTTCTTGCATAATCTTTTCATCTTCAAGCTTTAGTTTGCCCAGGCTGATATTGTAACACTTCCGAGCCAGCTCTTGTTCGGAACGTATCGTTACCACCTTATCGTCAGACCCTGGAAACTTCATAGCTAGGTGGACAATTGATACAACGGCACCAAAGGACTGGAGTGCAGTACGGCCGAGGATGGCGTTGTACGCCGATGGATCCTGGACAACAAGAAACTTCACTATCTCCGTTCGAGCAGATGGTTGTTCCCCCATGGTAACTGGGAGGTGGATATGCCCTAGAGGAACAATAGAATGGCCCGTAAAGCCAATCAAACTTCCCTCGAACGGAGTTAGGTCAGATCTTTTCAATCTCAAGGCTTCGAACAGATCCAAGAACATAATGTCAGCCGAACTCCCTTGATCAACGAGAATCCTCTTTACTTCATAATTGCCGAGCCTGGCTATAACTACCATTGGATCATTGTGGTCTTGGATAATATCAGCAAAATCCTCGTCACTGAAGCTGATGACGATGTTTTTCTTTTTGGGTTTTTGGATTGGTCGGCTTGCCATCGAAAGGACTTGCCCCACATACTTCTTTCGATCACCTCTTTTTTCTCCTCCACCTGCAAACCCTCCAGCAATGGTGTTAATCAGAAAAGTCTCTCTACCTTTATCCTGTTCGGACAGTAGGGGGGAGAAGCCCCCTGCAGGTGGTGATGGGCTTCTGTTCCTTTGTTTCTGCTCGGATCTAGGTGGGGAATGACTTCTTCTTTTAGCCCGTTTCCGCAATGCTTCGCCAATGTATTGTTGAAGCTTTCCATCCCTTACCATTTCTTCAATCAAGTCCTTTAGCATAGTACACTGGTCAGTGGTATGCCCCCATCCGCCATGATGGTCACAATACTTCGTCTTGTCCTTTTGAGAAGCTCTTCTCAGAGCTGGAGGCCGAGTGATATTTCGCATCTCGGTATGCATAGTCTCACGAAGGATTTGACTCCTCGGGACTGTAAGCTGGGTATACTCATCGTACTTGCCTTTTGGAGGCAGTTTTTAACCTCTTTCTCTTTCTCTTTTGTCCTTCCTCCCCCTGCTATCTCAAAAACGGTCGCTTTGGCGAGGATCGTTTTGACGAGGGCGCTGCTCTTGACGCTCTTCTTTACCCCGTGCCGCGGTACTAATCCTATGAAATTCTTCCAGATTAACAAACTTCCTCGACCTTTCCCTAAGCTCGGCCATATCCTTTGGTGGTTCTCCAATCAAACAATCCTTGAAATCTCCATCTCGCAAGCCTTGAGTGAGCAAGAGGACAGATACTCCAGACTGTAGACCTGATATGCCACTAGCCTCTTGTTGGTACCGAGCTAGGTAGTCGCGTAGAGACTCGTCAGGTCTCTGGGCGACTCCAGCTAGTGAATGATCTGACTTCGGCTGTGACATACTGGCTGTGTATCTATTTAAGAATGCTCTTCTAAGCTCGGCCCAAGAGTGAATTGAATTAGCAGGCAGGGAATTGAACCATCTCAAAGGTGTCGAGCCCAAGGTCATTGAGAAAGCGCGGCACTTCATGAAATCCCCTCCTCCATAAAACATCATGGAAGACTCGTAAGCTGCAATGTGGTCCATCGGATCAGTTGTCCCAGTGTACCGAGGGATATTTTGATGGCCCACATAAGTCTGCGGGGTTTGAAATGCCATAATCTCAACTGTGAAAGGATGTCCAGGATGAGGTTCCCCAACAACACACTCAGGAACCCTGTTCAAGTTGAGGGGTGAGGGAGGAGGTATATTGCTCGGATTGGCGAGAGCCACGTTAGGGCCTTGCTCGACTGTTCTTGCCATGCTCTGCTGCTGAAGAGCAGCAATAGCCTGATTCTGTTTCTCAATCAGGGAAGTCTGAGTTCTCAAAATTTCCATGATTGATTCTTCTCTCCTTCGGGCCGAAAAGGTGGTCGTGTAAAACCTGCCCTTTGTTTCAGAACATTGACCACCTTAAAGCGTTCCAAAACGACCCCTTGTCAAGTGAGGTATTTCCCTGTCGGATCGCTCGGCTCGGGAATGATCACGATGAGCGGAACGCTCAACTCGCCGATCCTCCCCAGTTCGTGATCCAGCAGGGGCCCTCCGAGATTGATGTGGTCCAGAATCTGCAGTATCATGCCATTCTGAAACATGGCCATCTGGAACAGTGCGAGGGTTGGATCGCCCTCCGTCGCCTTCCATGCGAGGAGTAACAGTGGCTTGTGCCTGAGTAACCGGAAGAACCGTGGCTTGCGCCTGACCCATCGAAGGAACTGGCGGAACTGGAGTAACATCTGCCTGATCGCCTTCAGTTGGTCTTCCTAGGGCGATTCTGTCCCTGACGTTTCCCCCGTTCTTGGGTGGCCTCCCACGGAGGCGACGGCGGAGATCTCCTTGATTACCCTTATCGTTTGCCATGAGAACAGTGGATGTGGGAATACTAGTTATTCGCTCCCCACAGACGGCGCCAATGTAGTGTCCTTGAACACTAGATGTCCTTAACCCCCTAAGTGCTCAAGATTATGGTAATCAGGAGCTCAAAAGAGGATCAAGTGTTAATATGTGACTTGTGGTATTTTTGCAGTTCCAGTTGGGAAAAGCAGGGTCTCCCTAGTCAACGAGTGTGCGCAGAGTGTCAACCTAGCGATGAGAGTACTTACCTGAAACCCTAGCTGTGATGAGCTATTTATAGGGTTTGGAGGAGGCTGATATGGGCCGTTTGGGCCCTGTATCAGAGTTGTGCTGAACCAGGACTCTGTGAGATAATGTCGGATAATTATGCTCTTAGAATCTGGTTAGGATCAACTGAAGATCTCATGTCTAGGCTGTTGCGAGAATCTAGGAGAGATTTGCGGAAGGGATAAGAAGCCTCGGCGAGCCTGAGCTTATCCACTAGCCGACGGTATGTCTCGGTCCTAGAGTTCCGAGCCTGATGGATGGGGGACCGATAGTAAGGCTCGGATCCATCAAGTCCGAGCCTGGCCCTTTGGTATGCTCGGAGTCCATGAGCCCGAGCGAAGGACTTTCATGGCAAGTGATCCGAGGAAAGTGCCCTTGGAGAACCCCTTTAGTAAGACTTGGGTCCGTGTATGGTCGGCAGACCCTACAGGTACAGACCCCATTTCATTTTCTAAAATCATATTTCCATATATAAAAGAGATTCCCAAAAGGAAAAGTTCATTAGAGGTATTTAACTATTTTTAATGATTTATGCACCCAAAATTCGTATAAAATGCACCCAGAAAATAATTTTTTGTAGATCAACCCAGAAAATTATAAATTTTACAGTTTTAAATTTTTCATTTCAATACGAACGTTTTCATATAAAGATCATAATTTTCAGACTCACGTTTAAAAAGTTATGAATTTTCAAAGTTAATAATTCAATTAAAGTCTATAAAGAATTTCATTACTTAAAGCTAAGGAATCAAAATGATAAAACCATCACTAATCCTTTATTAATTATAAACATGCCATGTTTAACAGAATCACTTTTTTGAGTCTATAAAAATTATATATATCTATAAAATTTATGACTTATTGCTTAAACAAATAAAATATTCATTTCGAATTCATTTATAAAATAAAATCTTCAAATTTATATTAATGAAAATTAATTTATACGGCAGTTAGACTTAGGAATCATAACAAGATTGGTTGCATTGATGTTGCCATTCGGAGAACCTATGCAGAAAAAATCCCTAATGGCTTTGATACAGTCCTGACCAACAATATCCCAGGCTTTTGTAGAACCCAGCTCCAAAGCCATCAGGACCAGGGGCCTTGTCTATGTGAGTTGAAAAGAATACTTGAATTATCTCCTCATCAGAGAAAGGCCTAAGCAAACTCAACTGCTGCTTAGTGTTTAACAAAGGGCCATTCCTTATAACATCCTCATTCCAGCAGCACTGACTCTTCCTTGTTGATTTGGGTCCAATATATGATGTTTTGAACATGAATTAGACTCCCTTTTACTAAGGATTTGGTTTGTTTCTCTTGCAAATTTAGGACTTTTTGTATAGTTTTTAGGAAGTTAGGTAATTTAGAATCCTTTGAACATTTTGATCCGTTTTGGGTTTGTTTCAGGTAATTTTGGAGCTTAATTGAAGAAAATAATTATGGAGCTGAAAAGAGGATGAAAGGATCTTGAAAATGGCGCAAGAACATATTTTAATTTCCAAAATAACATTTATAATATAAACTATGGTCCGCTCATGACAACATTACACTCCACGTGGTGGAGTGTACTCCTCCTCGGCCTGAACTGGTGTAAGCTCCGCTTTTGTACCTGTAGGAAAAATAGCAAGAAGGGTAGCATTACACAGAACTTAGAAAGATAAATTCTAAAAAGTATAGCAATAAACTAAGTCCCTAACACTTGACTTAAATCGATCACATTTAGTATGCTACTACTATGCACATATTCAATTCTGAACAATTTACACATTTCTTCGTTATTTGTAACACCCCTCAAAATCCTCGTATCGGTTTGATTTCTAAAAGAGAATTATTTTTGAGCAAAGTATTTTTGAAAGGATATTCTCTTAAATAAATTTCTTTATTCACGTTTTCAAAATGATAAATGATTTTAAATGGATGATTTTTCATGAAATAATGTGATGAACTTTAAAGCTTAAGTTTTTTGAAATGATTATGTGTTTAATGATGATGAATTTTCAACAAGAAATTATTTGATGAAAAGGTGTTATTGTTTCCTATGAGAATATGTGCTTGGTGTTTTGATGTCATTATAATTATTAGGCATGAATAATTTATTTTATATGTGTGTATGCATGTGTATGTACGGTTTTGGTGTATGTGTGCTTAAGATTATGAGAAAATTTAATTAGTAAAAATATAGGATGGTATGAATGCATGTATGTGTGTGTAACGTGTAAGTGTGTATGCATGAGTATGTGAATGTGTGTGAATATATGTATATATGCATGTGTGTGCCGTATGTGTGTGAGTGTGTAGACAAACCTAGAATTTTCTAAGATGTAACCAAAAGAACCAAGACCAAACTAAGCCCCTAACTAAAGCCTCAACTAGATATAAGAAACCCTAATGAAGGACCAAAAAGTCTTGCACCTAGAATGACCCCTAAGCTCTTATGTTCCCTACATTGTCTCCTTAAGCAAATGCTAAACTCCACCCATGCAATTTTAGAGAAGGCCGAATTTACCCCTCCCAATTGTGCTAAGACCGAATTTCATGAAGGGCAAAAGAGGAAGCCATGATTTTTTTATAAATAGATTGAGCCATAGTGCATTTCCTTCACCCATATTTCATTTCACTCTTTCGTCCAAACACCACCCCAAAACACAATTCTAAGAGCCTCTCAAACTCTTAGACTAAGAAATAGAAATTAGAAGAAAAAGAAGAAGAGGAACCGTGAGGTAGAAGAAGAAGAAGAAGGAAGGAGATCAACCACAAACCTAGGAAATTTTTGAAGATCAAGTGCTTAGAAGTGTTGAAGACCTTTTTCTTCTTGGTACAAACCGAAGACCTAGAAGCCTTAGAATTAGTTCTTGAATTGTGATCTTGTAATTTTACTTTCTTTTCTTCTCTTGCATGTTTATTTTTATGCACATATGTGTTGATCTTTTCTTAATGATGGACTTTTAAGAACTCAAACTAATTTGTAATAGGTGTAGTTTATGGGTGATGATTCGGTTAGTACTTTTCTTGGTAGATCTTGATGCTTTCACGTTAGATCTTGATGTTTTCTTCTAGATCTAAAGTTTTGTTTATGATCTTTGTGAATTTGAATTGGATCTTCTTGCAAGTTTAATTTTTATGTCTAAAACCGAGGATCATGAGATGTGTGTTTATTTGGTGAATCAATGTTTGATCTAAACTTATTTTTGATTTTTGGTCTTGCATGTTGTTTGATGATGACTTTGAACCTTTGCATGTCTTGGATTTTAGTTTGATCTTAAGAAAAGCTTTGATTTATGTCTTGACCTTTGATTTTGTTTGGATCTTGAATTTTCTATGTGATCTTTGAACCAAAAGTTTTAATGTTTTCTTAATATATGTCACGGTTTTGCCTTTCTCTTACTCAAAATGATTTTGAAACAAAAGCTTTTTATTTTCTTGGATTATGTCTCGGTTTTGACCCCCTTTGTTACCCAAGATGATTTTATCTTCTATTGGTGCTCTTATGTTTACTTTTATGACTTGATCTACATGGGTTAGGTGCATGCATGTTGATCTCGAACTTTGAAAAGTTATTTTTATGTTTCTTTGAGAAATAAATTGAAAATGTTGTGTTGATTCATGATTGTTGCATGTTTTGTTAGGAGAGCCTTAGATCCATTCTTGCATGTTAAATTTAAATGAAAAGATCATGATTTCTTGTATTGCATGCCTCGATTTTGAAAGAAATTAGGAAGATAAGCTTTAAAACAATTTTATTTACATGAACAAGATTTAACCTAAGTATTTATTTTGTGCATGTTGTATTCGGCCATGCTTAGATTAAAATCCATGCTTTCATTTTGTGAGAACTTGCTATATGTTCTATGTCTTTGCATGATCTTTGATTCGGGTAAGTTAAGGAAAAATGAATTAAAGTTTGAATTATTTTCCATGATTGAGCTTACGGTTTTGTCAAGAAAAGAAGAAGATAATTTCATGAATTTGTATGTTTGATGATGCATGAATCTTGTTTTGATTTGTGTGAAGTGTTTCGGTCTATGTATGATTAATTAGGTTAGTATTCTTTTCCGTGAAATAAAATAGAAACAATGAAAGTATTTTGTTAAATAATTGATTAGGAATGAGTTTTGTATTTACTTGAACTTATATGTATGTATTCGGTTTGTGAGTTTGAAGGTGCCTAAGTGTTTTTGTGTTATAAAAATAAAATGTTTTTGAAGTCAATTATGTGTTGCATGATTGAGTTAAGTGTTTAATTGTGAAAATGTTTACTTGAGAATGAATGTTTGTTTGTAATTAAATTGAATAATTGATTAATTGTTTGTGTGCCTTGATTTATCAAAGTGTCTTATTGAGCGTGTGTGTGTATGCTTGATTTTGGAATTTATTTGGTTTGATTCATTTGAGTTGTGAAATTGTGTTTGTGATTTGTTGAGTTTTCAAAGTGTTAATATTGATCTAAAGAGTTTTTGAAACAAAAGGAGATTTTACGATGTTTTCGGGTTTTATAAAATTGATTTTTTGTAAAGTCTTTCTTTGCTGTCCACGTTTATTTAAAATTTTTTTCTTGAATCCTAAATTGAGTTCATGAGACTCAAAGTTTGGTTTTTAAATAGTAGTTGATTTTAGAAAAACACAGATTAAAACCGGTAAATTTTTTGGTGTTTTCGAATGAGGTTATGGTGCTGTCCAAGACGGACCAGCCACCTTACCAATTGATTTAAAGTATTTTAATTAATGTTTTCCAAGAGATTTCAAAGTGTTTAAAGGAATAGGAAAAGTTAAAAGTGTTTTGAGAAAGTAATCTTATTTCTAAGATTTCCGACGAGGAACGAAAGAACGTTTTAAGTTAAGAAAAGTTTTCTTGAAATAAGTTAATAATGAAAATACGTTTTAATTAATTCGAGGAATGTTATAGACGAGGGATTAAGGCAGTGGTAGCAACCAAGATCAGAGAAGACTGCACGCATTTAATTGCTGGACCTCAGGTGAGAGATTAGCTTTCCTAAGACACCGTGGTAGTAGGTATTGTATTTAGACGTTCCGTATCAGCTCAAAGATCGGAACTCTGTGGTTCTGAGTCAGTAGTATGGTGGCAATTGTTTGCTTTGTGTGGCCACTCATATGAAGAGGACAAAGACCACAATGGTGTGTGTGATGTGTGTATGATGATTGTAGTGTCCTGGAACACTAGATGTCCTTAACCCTCTAAGTGCTCAAGACTATGGAATCAGGAGCTCAAGAGAGGATCAAGAGTTAATGTATGACTTAATGGTATTTCTGCAGTTCCAGTTGGGAAAAGCAGGTTCTCCCCAGTCAACGTGTGTGTGCAGAGTGTCAACTTAGGGATGAGAGTACGTACCTAAAACCCTAGCTGTAATGAGCTATTTATAGGGTTTGGAGGAGGCTGATATGGGCCGTTTGGGCCCTGCATCAGAGTTGTGCTGAACCAGGACTCTGTGAGATAATGTCGGATAATTATGCTCTTAGAATCTGGTTAGGATCAACTGAAGATCTCATGTCTAGGCTGTTAGCGAGAATCTAGGAGAGATTTGCGGAAGGGATATGAAGCCTAAATGAGACTGAGTCTATCCACAAGCCGACGGTATGTCTCGGCCCTAGAGTCCCGAGCCCGATGGGTTGAGAACCGATTGTAAGGCTCGGCCCCATCAAGTCCGAGCCTGGTCCTTTAGTGTGGTCGGGGGCCATGAGTCCGAGCGAGGGACGTTTCATGCTTCGCAATCTGAGGGAAATGCCTTTAGAGAATCCCTTTGACAAGGCTTGAATCCGTGTCTGGTCGGCAGACCCTACAAGCCCCCCAGCTCGTAAGACTTTGAGAAGTCTGTGACGAGGTAGCAAGTGTTTAGGGTTGACCTTTTCGGATGCCTCATTCCGGGAATGTGTAACAGCTGTAACCAGGTAACCTGTTCGAGGTGACGTTTTGGGTTCTCTAGGTACAGCGCGTGTTCTTGAGAGTTGTGCCACATCATTGCAATTTTTGAAATTTGAAAAAGCGCCTTCGTAACTGCCACGTTTCATCAATCGTGTGGTTGAGCGGTGTACTGGGCTTTTGATCCAGCCAGGCCCATACGTGCATCGTGGGGGAAACCGAAAGGTTTTTGAGGGTTTCTTTGAATCCTTTACTCCCCACACTCACTTTTCATTCATCATCTCAGACTCGCACCAGAAACTCCCAAATTCTCAAATCTGCTCCCTCACTTCTTCTTTGAAACTCCCAGGAAACCGGAAACTCACTCCCCTCTCAAGCTTATTTCCGCTACTACCTTCACATCACTTCCAGTTTTCCAGAGATCCAGAATCAAAAACAGGTAATCTTTCTTCTTCTAACTCAAAAACTTTATTTCTGATTCTGCACTTTTCTATTTGTTGAATGGGTTTCGCATTTCTGGGTTTTGCAGGGATTTTTGGGGTTTTTTGTTCTAGGTAGTGTAGTGTTTAAGGTTTTGGATTTCTGAATCATGAGAGGTTGGAGGGAGTTGAGGAGAATTTATCACGAACTTTGTAGGAGATTAGGAGAAGAGCCTTCTAGCGATAGTGATTCGGATTTTTCTGGGGATTTTGGGGATTCTGGGAGTAGTGATGATGCAGTAGATCCTTCCTCTCCCCCCATCAACCAGGGATCCACCATGACAAAACCATTAGCTGTAGAATACCCCTCGGATCCCGCTGAAGTAAGCAAGTGGCTGTTGGCTTATAGGTTTGCTGAACGGAGGGCTCAGGTTAGGGTTAGTCTCGAGCGATGTATAGTGGAAGAAGAGCCTTTGGGAGATCCCAGGAAAGAGGGGGGAAAAAGTCCAAGGCTCGGCCTTAATTTTAGAATTAAAACATCTGCTATAAAAAATCCTAACGCCGAGCCTTTTACTTTTTCCCCAGATATGGTGGAGCGCAGGTGTGACACTAATCCTGAAGAATATCCCTTGCCGCCAAATCACGCGCAATATGATGAGGTTTTTGATCGGGAGGTGCTTGGAACGAGGCCCTCATTGCTGACGAGTAATAGTTTGAACCACCTTCGACCTCTCCTAACCCCTCCAAACGCAGATGGGAATGCGTCGGAGTTTGAGCTAAGGCACGTGAGCATCGACGACCGGATCTGCTTTGAGGTGCCGCAAAATCGACAATTCTTCTACTTCTATGAAGAAATAATAACAAAAGTCGGAATCCGTATGCCGTTCTCGACTTTCGAAATCGAAGTACTCAATCATTTAGGCATAGCTCCGAGTCAACTACACCCGAGCGAATGGGCATTTGTGCGAGCCTTCCAGCAGTTTTGCGATGTCGAAGGTTCAGTTGCCACACTTCGAGCTTTCTTTTGGCTATATGCCCCTCAAGTGAACAAGTTCGGCAACTCAAAAGGGCTTTGGGTGTCACTGAAAGCTCGGAAAGACCACGCGCTCTTCGCTAAAGTCACCGACTCTTGGAAGTCTTTTAAGCCTCTCTTCTTTCGGTATGAGTACAATGGGGCTGGTGTATGCTGGTTCATGGAGCAGGTCGAAGAGGAAGGAGAAATCAAAGTTGTACCTCGCTTCCCTTTGGGTTGGTCGGATGGTATCTACAACCGAGGGGCCTCCTTATACCAATTTGACTATAAGGTCGATTTGACCAGGGCCGAGAGACGGTTGTGTGACCGAGTCTGGGAATATCTCAAGGCGAATGGTCAAATCGATACCAAAAAAATATCGTTGAAGACCACACGGGCCAACGTGAAGGCCGAGCTGGGTATATACTTTTTTTTTACTCGATCTAAACTATATTTCCTTGTTGCAGAAAAAATGGGAAAGAAAGCCTCCAAAGCTAAGAAGAGTGCCGCTGCTTCAGCCAGGATGGCTCAGTTAGCTGCTGCAAGAGGAGAATCGGGATCCTCGGCTAGAAGCCAAACCCCCGAGCCAACTCCAACAGATAGCCCTCTTGTTCCGCCTCGTGCTATTCCTTCTGAGGTACCTCAAGTCATCAAAAATGTTGAGCCAACAATTCCTGTAGAGGTGCAACAAAGTACTCAGGGTACTCCTGAGCGTCCTTCCAAGAGACCTCGGATGGAGAAGGGAAAAGGGTTGGCTGGCGACTGGTTTCATATGAGCAAGCCTCATAAAGGAGTCCAAGTTACTGAGGGTACAGAAGAGGCCGTAGCCAAAACTGTATGGAGTAGGCATAATAAGTTAGATTCCTTTGCCGCAACTCTCTTCCCCCCTGAAGATGCCGAAGTGATTAATGCCTGGGGTCCAGGCACTTGGGAAAATAACTGCATGGCCTTGGTGAGGAGCTTCTTACGAGGTGCAAGCATTCTTACTTACCTCGGTCAGCATGGTGATGATGTCTATGCTGGAGTGGCCCCCGAGGAGAAGAAGAAACGAGCTGAGGCTGACGATCGGGAGGATTACTTGCAGCTTCAAGTGGAAAGCTTTGAGAAGAAGCTCCAGGTTCTGGCGGCCGAGAATGAAAGACTGCAGAAGGGAATGCAGGAATCTGAAGGCGCCAAAGCTCAAGCTGAAGCTGCTAAGGAAACAGCCGAAAAGACTCTTCAAGAGGCCGAGGAAAGGATGAAGCGGTCGGAGGAAATCTTGAAAAAGGCTGAAGAGAGGGCTCAGAAAGCCGAGCAGGTTGCTGCTGTGGCTCAGGAGCAACTCGAATACGCTAAGGACGAGGCTATTGGGCTTCGAGCCTCAATGGAAAAAATGGGAGCGAAAGCTCTTAAGCATAAGAAAGCGGCCCAGGAGAATCTGTACAACTGGAGTCACGCAGTTGAAGATTCCTTCCTTAACACAGCCGAGCAGCTTCGCATTCTGAATCCCAACCTCGTGACAAGGGGCGCCGACCCCCTCTTTGCTACCAAGAACGGTCAAATTGTTGGTGCGAATGGGGTTCCCATTGACATGAGCAGTAATGATCTTCCTGACCATTTTGCTGAAGAATCCGAGGAAGATGAGACCGACGGCGCCGAGGGTGAAGAGGAAGAAGAGAAACTTGATCCTGACAGCATTGTACTGTCTGACATTGAGTAGTTCTTTTTTCTTTTGCTTTTTTGCTTTTGTATCTACCCCACTAGATGGGTCGGAATCTTGTTTCTTTAATTTGCTTGGAATATTTATAATATCCGCTTTTGTTTTATGCTTATTTCTGAACTTTTGTTAAGAATTCAAGTGTTAAGACCTCGGAACTCCAGCACTTTAGCCGAGGTGGGTTCCTCTATCCGCGATGAAAAAATGATTTTTAAAACAAATCATGTTTGAATCGGGAATCTTTTTAGGGTACTTGACGAGTTATAAGCTCTTGTTTGAGCTGTTTATAATCGTTCGCGTCATAAACGGTGGCTAGTCGATTATGAGGAAAAGTACATAAAAACAATGAATTCAATAACAGCACGTTTATTTATTCAAAGCATTATTAAATAGTACAATGGGCTCGGAGTTCCACCGAGCGTACACCATCATTAAAAATAAACAATCCTATAACAGCAAGGGAAATAGTAAAACTAAAACAATTGAAAACGGAATTGAAATGGGTAGAAATTTCTAACTGAAATATGCTCTAAGCTTTGCCACGTTCCATGTGTTGTTGATGAGGGCACCCGAGAGAGTTTCAAGCTTGTAGGCTCCTGTTCCTGTTTTGGAAGCTACTCGGTACGGGCCTTCCCAATTCTGAGCCAATTTACCATCCTTAGCATTTTTGAGGCCGATGTCAGCTCTTCATAGGACGAGGTCACCCACCTCGAATTCTCTGGGTACCACTGAACGATTATACCCTTTCGCCTGCATCAGCTTGGCATGTTTTTCCCGTTCGGCAGCTAAGTCCCTGACTTCTTCTGAAAGAACTAGGTCCTCACATAGTAAAGTGTTGTTGAGGGGGTTCGGTTGTTGCAAAGCTCGGAAAGATGGGATGATCCTCTCCATCGGGATGACAGCGTCGCAACCATAAGTAAGACGATAAGGGGTTTCTCCCGTGGAAGTCTGTATGGTGGTGCGGTACGACCAAAGCACTTCATGCAGGTTTTCCAGCCAATTCCCCTTAGCACCGACGAGTCTTTTCTTGATCCCCTGAATGATACTTCGGTTCACTGATTCTACTTGTCCGTTGGTCTAAGGGTGTTCGACCGAGGAGAAGTAGTGTTCAATGTTCAAAGCGTTGACCAAGTCCTGAAATGCCTTTGCCGCAAATTGAGTTCCATTATCGGTTACTAAGACCTGTGGCACTCCAAACCGAGCTATAACCTGTCTCTCAAAGAACTTCTGAACCTTGGCCGAGGAAATAGTTGCTAGTGGCTCGGCCTCGATCCACTTGGTAAAATAGTCGATGGCCACTATCACCCATTTGAGCTGTCCTGGTGCGGTGGGTAACTGGTCAATCAAATCCATTCCCCATTGATAGAAGGGGTAGGGAGAAGAGAGTGAATGAAGTTCCTCGGCTGGCTTTTGGTAGACGTCACTGTGGAACTGACATCTTTCACATTTCTTCACATGACCGATTGCATCCTGTTGTAAGGTCGGCCAGTAGTATCCTGCCCTTAGAATTTTCTTAGCCAACGACTTCCCTCCGACATGATGACTTCCTATACCTCCATGGACTTCTTCCAGTGCCTGCTTTGCTTCGGCGGGGTCTAGGCACCTGAGCATTGGTCCGCTGACCCCACGGCGAAACAGAATTCCATCGATCATAGCGAATTGGGAGGCTTTTCTGACCAGCTTTTTGGCCTCGGCTGGATCTGTTGGCACGATTCCTTGTTCCAAGAAGTTTATAATTGGAGAGGTCCAACTTGGATCCATAGAAACGGAGAGGACAACGCTAGGTCCATGCACCATTTCTTGGATCAGCGTCTTATTATTTCCAGGACCCTTTGTTGAGGCAAGTTTAGAAAGAATGTCCGCTCGGCCATTGCTTTCCCTCGGGATGTGGCAGAATTCGACCTTGGCAAACTCTGATGATAAGAACTTCACCTTCTCCAAATATTTTTGTAGGATGGGTTCCTTGGCTTGATAATCACCCTTCACTTGTGATATCACCAACTGAGAGTCGCTGAAAACCTTCACTTCTCGAGCCCCTACTTCTTTCGCCATCCTCAGACCAGCCATCACAGCTTCATATTCCGCCTGATTGTTCGAAGTCGGAAATCCGAACTTCAATGAATATTCAAGGGCAACTCCCTCTGAGTTTTCCAGAATTATTCCCGCTCCTGCTCCGAGCTTGTAACTTGAGCCATCGACATAAATGTTCCAATCCAAGTTTGAGCTCGTCAATGGGTCAGTAAACTCGTTGAGAAAATCAGCTAAGACCTGAGACTTCATTGCTTTCCGAGGTTCGAAAGTAATGTCAACCTCGGAAAGTTCAATAGCCCAAGTCACCATTCTGCCTGCCAGGTCGTGTTTCTGAAGGATCTGTCGGATTGGCTGAGCAGTTCTGACCGTGATATGGTGGCTTTGGAAGTATTGACACAGCCTCCTAGCCGTAATGACCAAACAAAACGCTAACTTTTCCACCTTCTGATACCTTAGCTCTGGTCCTTGAAGTGCTCGGCTGACGAAGTAAACAGGAGATTCTTTGCCTGATTCTTCCCTAACCAAAGCCGAACTGACCACCGAATCCCCTACTGATAAGTATAGGAACAAAACTTCTCCTGCTGCCGGACTAGATAGGATTGGAGGAGAGGCAAGGTATTGCTTAAGATCAGTAAAGGCCTTTTCGCATGCCTCGTTCCATTCCAACGTCTTTTCTTTTTCCTTCTTCAGCAGTTGGTACCATGGCAAGGCCTTCCGAGCTGACTGAGACAGAAACCTGGAGAGAGCTGCTACCCGACCTGCTAGCTGCTGTACTCCCTTGATGTTGGAAGGGCTCTTCATCTCTAGGATGGCTCGACACTTCTCTGGGTTTGCCTCAATTCCCCGTTCGGTGAGCATGAACCCGAGGAACGAACCAGCAGGAACCCCAAAAGTGAATTTTTCTGGGTTTAACCTCATGTCAAACTGCCGAATCCTATCAAGTATAACCTTCAAATCCTTAGCATGGTGCTCCTCCTTCAGAGTTTTTGCAATCATATCGTCGATGTATACTTCCATTTTCGGCCCAATGAGCGGACCGAAGACCTTGTTCATCATCCGCTGGTAGGTTGCCCCAGCGTTCTTTAGTCCGAACGGCATTACGTTGTAACAATATGTAGCATTTTCTGTTACGAAAGAAGTCTTCACCTGATCCGGGGGATACATGGGGATCTGATTGTACCCCGAATAAGCATCCATGAAGGATAGCCTTTGATACCCTGCCGAGCTATCTACGAGTTTGTCTATGCAGGAAAGTGGGTATTGATCCTTGGGGCAGACCTTGTTTAGGTCTGTGTAATCCACACACATCCTCCATTTTCCATTGGATTTCTTAACTAGCACAGGATTTGCCAACCAATCTGTGTACAACACCTCCCTGATAAATCCCGCCTCCAGTAGCTCGGACACCTTCTCTTCTGTTGCTTGTGCCTTCTCGGTTCCGACACGCCTTTTCTTCTGACATACTGGCTTGGCGCCAGGATACACACTTAGCTTATGGCAGATAAAATTCGGATCGATCCCCGGCATGTCTGCCGAAGTCCAAGCAAACAAGTCTTTGTTTTCTACCAGCAGTTCCGTCAGTTCTCTTTCCAATTCCTCGGCAAGGCCGACACCAATCTTGACATAATGGGACGGGTCAGGACCCAGAATTACATTTTTGAAGTCCCCCTGAGGGGTTGGCCTAGTTTTGGAACACTTCAAGGTGGTAAACGTTCCGAAACACAAGGTAGATCCTATATGACTACTTCGTCGGCCCGTAGGAGAGAGGAATCAATCATGGAGATCTTAAGGACTCAAACTTCTTTGATTGAAAAGCAGAATCAAGCTATCGCTGCTCTTCAGCAGCAAAGCATGGCAAGAATAGCCGAGCAAGGCCCTAACGTGGCTCTCGGCAACCCTAATAACCTTCCTCCGTCCCCACCCCTTAATCCGGGATTAGTTCCTGGGCGTGTTACTGGGCATCCTTTCATAGCTGAGATAATGGCATTTCAAACCCCACAGACTTATGTGGGTCATCAGAATATCCCTCGGTATAGTGGGACGACTGATCCGATGGACCACATCGCGGCTTATGAATCCTCCATGATGTTTTATGGAGGAGGGGATTTCATGAAGTGTCGAGCATTCTCAATGACTCTGGGATCGGCACCGTTGAGATGGTTCAATTCCCTACCTGCCAACTCGATTCACTCATGGGCCGAGCTGAGGACAGCATTTTTGAATCGATATACAGCCAGTATGTCACAACCCAAGTCGGACCATTCATTGGCTGGAGTCGCACAGAGACCTGACGAGTCTCTTCGCGATTACCTAGCTCGATATCAGCAAGAAGCTAGTGGCATATCAGGCCTGCAATCGGGAGTATCTGTTCTCTTACTCACTCAAGGATTGCGAGATGGTGATTTCAAGGATTGTCTGATCGGAGAACCACCGAGGGATATGGCCGAACTTAGGGAAAGATCTAGGAAATTTGTTAACTTGGAGGAATTCCATAGGATCAGCACCGCGGCTCGGGGTCTGGAACAGCGCCCTCGTCAGAGTGATTCCCGTCAAACTGATCATTTTCGAGAAAACAGGGGGAGGAAGGACAAGAGAGAAAGAGGAGAAAAACTGCCTCCAAAAGGCAAGTATGATGAATATACCCAGCTCACAATCCCGAGGAGTCAAATCCTTCGTGAGACTATGCATACTGAGATGCGTAACATCACTCGGCCTCCAGCTTTGAGAAAAGCTGCTCAAAAGGATAGAACGAAGTACTGCGATCATCATGGTGGATGGGGGCATACCACCGACCAATGCACCCAACTGAAAGATCTGATTGAGGAAATGGTTAGGGATGGGAAGCTTCAGCAATACATCGGAGAAGCGATGCGGAAGCGTAGAAGAAGTCGTTCACCTCCCAAAACCGAAGAAAAAAGGAATAAAAGCCCTACGCCACCTGCAGGGGGAGCCCAAGCCCAACCGTCCGAGCAGAATAAGGGTCGTGACGAGTTTCTTATCAACACCATCGCTGGTGGATTTGCGGGTGGTGGAGAAAAAAGGAGTGATAGAAAAAAGTATGTGGGACAGATCCTTTCGGTGGCTAGCCGATCGATCCAAAAGGCCAGAAAGAAGAATATTGTCATCAGTTTCAGTGACGATGACTTTGCTGATATTATTCAGGATCACAATGATCCTATGGTAGTTACAGCCAGGCTCGGTAATTACGAAGTGAAAAGGATTCTCGTCGATCAGGGGAGTTCAGCAGACATCATGTTCTTGGATCTGTTCGAGAGGCTAAGGTTGAAGAGATCTGACCTAACTCCATTTGAGAGCAGTTTGATTGGCTTTACGGGACATTCCATTGTTCCCTTAGGCCACATTCATCTCCCAGTGACCATGGGTGAACAGCCGTCTGCTCGAACCGAGATGGTAAAGTGGCTAGTTGTACAAGCACCGTCGGCATACAACGCCATCATTGGCCGTACAGCACTCCAATCATTTGGTGCCGTGGTATCAACTGTTCACTTGGCCATGAAGTTTCCAGGGTCTGATGACCAGGTGGTAACGGTACGGTCCGAACAAGAGTTGGCTCGGAAATGTTACAACATTAGCCTTGGAAAGCTGAAGTTGGATGACGATGAGAAGATTATGAAGGAGCCACTCAACAAAGGAAGTGTGAATTTAGCAGATCTTGACGTACGGGACGAGGATGAAACTAGGCCAACCCCTCAGGGGGACTTCAAAAATGTAATTCTGGGTCCTGACCCGTCCCATTATGTCAAGATTGGTGTCGGCCTTGCCGAGGAATTGGAAAGAGAACTGACGGAACTGCTGGTAGAAAACAAAGACTTGTTTGCTTGGACTTCGGCAGACATGCCGGGGATCGATCCGAATTTTATCTGCCATAAGCTAAGTGTGTATCCTGGCGCCAAGCCAGTATGTCAGAAGAAAATGCGATTATCTCAGCTATGAAAGGATGTCCAGGATGGGGTTCCCCAGTAACACGCCCAGGAACTAATCCCGGATTAAGGGGTGGGGGCGGAGGAAGGTTATTAGGGTTGCCGAGAGCCACGTTAGGGCCTTGCTCTGCTATTCTTGCCATGCTTTGTTGCTGAAGAGCAGCGATAGCCTGATTCTGCTTTTCAATCAAAGAAGTTTGAGTCCTTAAGATCTCCATGATTGATTCCTCTCTCCTACGGGCCGACGAAGTAGTCATATAGGATCTACCTTGTGTTTCGGAACGTTCACCACCTTGAAGTGTTCCAAAACGACCCCTAGTAAATTGAGGGACTTCTCTGTTGGACCGCTCGGCACGGGAGTGGTCATGTCGAGCAGAATGCTCAACCCGCCGATCATCACCAGTTCGTGAACCAGCAGGAGCCCTCCGAGACCGATGTGGTCCAGAGTCCGCAGTATCGTGCCAATCTGAAACATGGCCATCCGGAACGGTGCGGGGGTTGGATCGCCTTCCCCCGCCTTCCACGCGGGGAGGAATAGTGGCTTGAATCACTGGAGGAACTGGAGGAACCGGGGGAACGACCATCTGATCCACCGGAGGAACTGGTGGAGTGTTACCCCGACTGCCCCCAGTTGGTATTCCTGGGGCGATTCTGTCCCTGACGTTTCCTGCGTTCTTTGGTGGCCTCCCACGAAGGCGACAGCGGAGATCCCCTTGTTCTTGGTTATTGTTGTTGTTTTCCATGAGTACGGTGGAAGTGGGAATACTGGTTATTCGTTCCCCACAGACGGCGCCAATGTAGTGTCCTGGAACACTAGATGTCCTTAACCCTCTAAGTGCTCAAGACTATGGAATCAGGAGCCCAAGAGAGGATCAAGAGTTAATGTATGACTTAATGGTATTTCTACAGTTCCAGTTGGGAAAAGCAGGTTCTCCCCAGTCAACGTGTGTGTGCAGAGTGTCAACTTAGGGATGAGAGTACGTACCTGAAACCCTAGCTGTAATGAGCTATTTATAGGGTTTGGAGGAGGCTGATATGGGCCGTTTGGGCCCTGCATCAGAGTTGTGCTGAACCAGGACTCTGTGAGATAATGTCGGATAATTATGCTCTTAGAATCTGGTTAGGATCAACTGAAGATCTCATGTCTAGGCTGTTAGCGAGAATCTAGGAGAGATTTGCGGAAGGGATATGAAGCCTGAATGAGACTGAGTCTATCCACAAGCCGACGGTATGTCTCGGCCCTAGAGTCCTGAGCCCGATGGGTTGAGAACCGATTGTAAGGCTCGGCCCCATCAAGTCCGAGCCTGGTCCTTTAGTGTGCTCGGGGGCCGTGAGTCCGAGCGAGGGACGTTTCATGCTTTGCAATCCGAGGGAAATGCCTTTAGAGAATCCCTTTGACAAGGCTTGAATCCGTGTCTGGTCGGCAGACCCTACAATGATGATGTGTTGTTTATGTTTATTTACTAATGCATGTTGATATTATCATTTGTTGTGTATGAGATAATGTGAAATAATTGATAACGATAATAAAATAGATGAAAATTAAAAGACATCAAGAAAAGAGATAACCCTTGTTTGGCTTAAGTCCTTGTGGAGTAAGGCAGCCTTAGCATGATAAGACATTGAGAGTGGAGATAATGATAAGAGGATTGGGAATGATTGGAAAGAAAATAGAAAGGCAAGATTGAAAGTGTTAAAGAGATGAGATTGGAAATGTTTGTTTGATAATTATGCGAATGAGCCAGAGCGAGGACAGAATGTTGATGTGTTTGGAAAGTAAAAGGTGTTGAGGGTGGAACTTGATTCGTTGATTTTGTTTCATTGGATTGAGACTGGTGTTGAGTTGAGCTTGCTCCTCCACTAGTTCTCAAGAAGAGAAAGTTTTTGTGAAAACTTTAGAAATGAAATTTTTGGAAAGGTTTTCAAAATTGGGATTTTTGGAAAGGACTTATAAAAAGAATTTTGAAATGAATTTACGAAATGAATTTTTGAAGTGGGTTCCCAAAAATAAGATTTTCGAAAAGAGTTTACATAATGTATTTTGAAGGGGTTCCCAAAATGAGAAAATTTTTCCAAAATAGATTTTCTGAAAGTGATTTTGAAAAGAGGTTTTGAAAAAGGATTTCGAAAGGAAAATTTTTTAAATGAGTTTTCTAAAGGAGATTTGGAAAAAGATTTATGAAATGAAATATTTTTAGAAAAGGTGATGAATTGAAGTTTTGGAAAAGGTTTTACGGAATGAAATTTTGAAGAGAAGTTGCGAAGTTGTGAGGTGAGATTCTGTTATGAAGAGAGAGATGTGTATAAAAGGTTGTTCTTGAGGAAAGTTTGTGATGAGATTCGAGTTGTGATTGTGATCCCGCTCTGTGCCAAGTTTGAGTTATGAAAAGTGATGCAAAGTTAGCGGTCAGGACTCATTGAAGGGATGCACGAAGGGTGAGTTGACCATTAGGTTAATTAACAAGATAAAAGCCTTTAAAAGACATTAACAGCGAACGCGGTGAGGTATGAGAGTTAACCCGAAGTAGTGGAGAGGAAGGAACCATAGGTATCTTCGGATACTTAGGAGGAGATTGCATTAGGGGAGGACGATGACGGTGATACGTCAAGAAGTCTAGAGTACTTTTCTAGGCGGAACAATCCCACAAGTGGCGCACTAATGTGGTGGGGACTGGGTCTAATGCCGTGGGAAGTTCTGTATGATCATCTAGAAATTGTACTGTCGCCCCCTAGATTGCAAATCGAGAACAGTGAGAGGAACTGGAGTGGGGCATTTGTGTTTGCCACTGTAGTGAGACAGTGTGCCTTATTATATATGATATGATTTGAGGCTGGGCCTCCTGGTCTGGGACCATTTGTTGTGTGACAACTGTCGTGCCCGCACGGTAAAGGTTCTGTACTCCTGTTTGCTTCCGACTAGGTGGATGATGACCGAGGAGATGTAGACTTGAAACGTGAGTGCTAACTACGAACGGACGCGTACCTCGATGATTCCCTAATCCCCCTTAATCATCGATGGTTATAATTTAATAAGACTTGTTAATGAAAATATTTAGAATTAAAGAAAGGAAAAGTTTATGAAGGATTGAGAATGGAGATGGAAAGTGTGAAAGGAAATGATAAGACCCTTGAAGAGGGAAAGGAAATAAGTGAAGAATTGAGAATTGAGATTGAAGAAGTGATTGAGGAAATAATCGAAAATAAAAGATGTTTATATAAGAATGTCAAAAGTTATTATAATATGAATGGTGTTGTTTTGCTTGAGTGTTGTTTTGTGTGTGTTTTGTTTGTATTGTGTGTGCTATCTTGATATCTCGCTTGCGGTAAATCCACAACGTCGACGACTTGTCGTTCGGTTCGCTAACTCTCTCCTACTCGTTGGTATATCGGTGCTTCTGGTACTCCAACGTGCAGATGGAGTATCGCATGGAGATTTCCACCTGGATGAAGCATGGATGCGGCTGGAAGCGTACCCCATTTGGCTGGGTATGGACTGGTGATTCGCAGATTGTGATTCCGGATCCTGAGCATCGACTTTGCGGAGCTAACCTAGGACCGCCTCTAGGACAAGTTTCTGTACGAGGATATGGAGACTATGAGGAGAAGCTGCGCTGTGAAGCTCCGAGGATTTCTTCTACTCCGACTAGGATGCATTGGGTGCCAAAGAATCGTGGACAAGCTGCAACTGAGATAGCTTCATCTTCCGGTGTTAAGCAAGGACACAAGAAGGAGGATCCTGAGCTTCACCCCATAGTTTTCATTAGGAAAAGCCAGAGGTAGGGTAGATTAGTTTAAAGTTATTGTAAGTGTAAGACAAGGACTATCTTAGCAATGTATCACTCTTGTAACTACGCCCTACTTTTATTTTGTGAACTGGCCAAACTTTTGTTTTGATAAGAAATATGAACTCGTTTTGAAAGATGTGGAAGTGGAAGTGCGGAAAGGTTTTACGTAACACCCCGGTTTTCAAGAATGGGTGTAAAGATGCACCAATAGCTTCCCAAAACGTTTTAAAAAAAATGACCTCATTTTTAACAACTTTTTATTAAACGAGGATTATTTTCAGATGGTGAAAATCGGGGCGTTACATTATTTATTCTCACGTTATTTTTTTTCTCGTTATTTCCTTTTCAATTTCTTTTATCTTTTTATCGTTTTCATTTTTCATTTTTTTTATGGTTTTGTGAACCCACCACTGTGCTCTCACACCGGGGCGTCTTACTGATACGTACGCCCTTACGTCGTACGGCTTACACAACCAATGCGCTCCTCCTGGGCGTCTTCTATGGCCTGGCATCCACAAATCCGATTAATTTCCATTATCTTTTTATTACCTTTCTTTTTATGGTGGCTGAGTCCAACAGACCATCAATCGTTCTCTTTTCTTATGACTGAGTTCAACTGACCATCAGTCGTTCTCTTTTCTTATGACTGAGTCCAACAGACCATTAGTCGTTCTCTTTTCTTATGAATGAGTTCAACAGACCATCAGTCGTTCTCTTTTCTTATGATTGAGTCCAAGGAGGCTAGTTCTGCAATTGAGAGCAAGAAGGCAAGGCACAAGGATTGAAGATCAACATTGCTGGAGGGATCCACTTGAAGATTTGAAGATCTTTCGGGGAAAATTCATTATTGTCTATGATTATGAGTTCTTCCCTTAATTCTTTGTATTTCTTCTTCCAATATGTGTAATTGAACCTATTGTTAGGAATAGGGTGAATTTGTATGGATCTTAATTTGGCTATTTATTCATGAATTAATGTTTTTCCTTTTAAATCAATTGTTTGGCTGCGTTTTAATTACAATTCATAGAATTGGCCACTTTATGTTTTGCTTTGGTAATTTGAACCTTAATTGGAAAATTAGGATTTAGATTAGGTCTTTCAACCAAACAATATAGTTATTCAACTCGTAGGAATACTTATGGGTAATTATATAACTTTTATAAACGAAAACTCACTTAAGGGATTAAAGGGTAAAGTTTAGTAAGAAACATATAAGGCATGAGGGATCTAGCTTTTATTATTTTTGGAGTTGTTGATTTATTGGAAAATAGATTTTCATAATTAATAACCTGATCCTACAATGAAACCACGTTCCTAACCTTTTATGTGGTGACTCAATGTATAATAACAAATTATATGATATTCTCAAAACGTAACTTTATTTATATAATAAACGTTGTTCGTATAGGAACTTTATGGAAAAACTTTTTCTTATTATACAACAAGTTCCACATCCCAAAATCTTTGATTCAAAAATACATTACTTTTAAAAAATAATCGGTTGAGTACCGGTTTTGTACCATCAGCGGAAACGATTTTCAAAATGATTTTTGTGGTTGTAATTGGAATAAATTTTTTTTAAAGATCATAATATCTACACAACCATAGCCCATCTATATATATATATATATATATATATATATACTCAGGTACCCTAATATCAGAGATAAAAGTCGAGGTAGCAAAATATAAGGATACAGACCAGCAGATATAAAATAACAACTCTCATAGACCCTCTCAAATATATCACAAATCAAAATAAAAGAGTCTTCGAGAGCTGAGCCATGATCCACCCACGCTGATGTCTGATCCCTGGTCTTCCAAAAGCTAAACACGACATCCTAACATGATCCCCATACTGCACATACTGTCAAAACAAAACACCACATCACTGACTGTCCGCAGCTGGTCCATCCACGTCCTCTACGGGGTCCTGCTCCTCTTCCTCGTCCGACACCACAGGGGTAGCCACGCGATGCACCGGCTCCGGGGAGGGTGCAAAGCGTACCGTGGTGGTCGGACCAGGACGAGGAGTGGCCGTAGCAGTAGCCTCATCAGAAGTAGAGGGACGTGTACGGGTGGCAGGGCGTCGGACACGTAGGTTATAAAAACGACGTCCATGATGTGGGGGTGGAGAACCAAAACGATAAGTGTAAGCTGGTGGAATGTGCAGTATGTAGATCATGGGGATGCGAAGCCTACGAGGTCGCACTCGAGCAAGGGGGTTAGGATGACGAAAGATCACGTCAACCTAACCCTCGAACACCGCTTGGTGCTCCTCGTAGTCCCACACTCCTCTATGGAGCGGGCGTAACTCCACGTATGTCAGGTAACGAGCCATCACCTGCAAGGGCATAGGGAGTTAGCAAATACTAACACATAATAAAATAGACAGGGTACAGTTTTAATCAAGTAAGACCTTATTTATTGCAATTAATATAACTTATAAATTTTTAGTCAACCATGTTAAACACCAACATCAAGACTTAATTATAAATCAATAGAATATGCAGTCGTGATGCATCTAATTTTATCAATGCATGATTGTTGGCCAACTACAACAAATAGGCTTCCGTGGCACCTTAAAATAAACATGCCCGATACCCATACTGAGTATCTCATCGAACTCGGCCCACCAATAAATCAACACCTCTAGAGTTCTTAGAAATGTTGTCGACGTATCCCGTAGGACTACGCCTCATCGAGTCCGGCACCCAATGACATGCCCACACGCACGTGTGTATTTCCGGAAACAGAAGGTGCAACCCCGGTCACCGACACTCCCCCGTGAACCCTTTGGAGCAGACACTCAGGTCCCTCGAGTTCAACCGAAAGGATATGCCCACGCCTCTCGGACGTGTCTCCACTCATGTGGGAACTCAAATAATGCGGATGCTATGCATGGTTTGACCATCAATACAATTCAGTGTCATTTAAGTTGTTTGAATTTGGGACTTGGCATAGTTGTTTGAATTTGGGACTTTGGCATATATTTCCAATTATTCAAAGTTTAAGATGTTACTCGATTAATACATCAGATTTAATCGAGTAATCCTCTTGTACCCATCAGACTGATCAGAATTTTCACGCATTACTCGAGTAACAACTCGGGTTACTCGAGTAAATTGTGCAGAAAAACACTGCTGAACTGGTTTTTATATGCCAAACTCATGCCAATCCAATTTTTACCAAAACTAAGCTTCAAACCAACTTAAATACAATATACTAAACTTGTTCATAGCATCAATTTCAGGGATTAACATCAAAATCACAGATTCATCACAATTTCCCCCAATTTTGACCTAAAACACAACCTCACATACCAATTCATTAATTACTCAATTTCAGATCAAATTGAAGCTTCATTTAGCTTTAGATATCAACATCTAACATGTTCCAATTCAGTTTTATGGTCAGATTGGCCTCCAAGCCATTGTCCCCTAACCTAGTGCCCTTTGAACCTCATGGTGGTTCAACCAATACTCAATTCAATACCTCAATCTATTCTAGCATTAGTAAAGCTTCTCCCTTACCTCAATGAAGCTTTTTGAATGCAAAGGCAGCAAAGAAACTCACAGAATCCACCAACTCCAAATGCTCTGTTTTTGGTTCCAAAACAGGTTCAGCAGAGCAAGTTCGGGTGATGATTTGACAAACCAAACGTGCATGAAAATTAGCAAATTTGGTCAATAAGGAAACTAGACATTGCAAACTCTAAATAGAAATCAAATTGGCACGATTTGGAGTCCTCTACATACCTAAATCGAAGCCTCCAACTTAGCTCCTTACCACTGAAATTTCCCAACTTCAGTTTCAAGAGTCCAACTTCAAGCAATTCGTTCTCCTTGCTCCAGCCACCAAAACACACGATTCTTGTCTCAAATTAAAGGTCTTGTGACAAGCTTGAAGAAGGTATCAAGCTCATCAACTGTGTATGGGTAGGGATTAAGAACGAAGATGAAGAAAAGAGGGTGTTCAAACTAAAATTCAGCAGAGTTTCCCTTCTTTTTCTTATTTTCTTATGATTTCCTCAACCCACAGGCATGAATTTATAGCCAAGAATGGCTATCATGCACACCAACACGTGTTTCCATCAACTCCAGTCGGTGCTAGGTGTAAATAATTGAATTACTCAACTTGTTGAATCATCAAACGCACTATCTTCAGCTTCAGCACCACTATTACTCGAGTAAATTGATCGGGCTACTCGAGTAACGCACTCAGATTTTCAAAAATTATTATTTTATTCACTTTCCCTCCAAATATCTTTCCAATATTACCTCTTAGGTCCTTTCCAAGGACTAAACTGCAAAAATCCTTATTTTTAGAGCCCAAATTATTTTCTCTCACTTTTCCTTGGATAATTCTTCTAATATAACAATAAATTAATAAATAAAACTAACTAATTCCATATAATTAGTTTTATTTAAATATTCCTTTTATTTATTTGGGAACAAAAATTGGGATATTACATTTCTCCCCCACTTACAAGAATTTCGTCCTCGAAATTCCGCTTACAAAAACAGCTCAGGATAATCTTTTCTCATCTTATCTTCTAATTCCCAAGTTGCTTCTGATACATCAGCATTTTCCCAAATAACTTTGACTAATGGAATTTCTTTTCCCCGCAACTGCTTCATTCTTCGATCTTCAATTTTGACAGGGATTGTCTCAAAAGCGAGATTCTCTCTCAAAGCTACATCATCAGGTTGAACTTCAATTACTGAATCAGGATCTGGCACAAATTTCCGTAATTGCGAAACATGAAACACATTATGGAGATTAGACAAAGACGAAGGCAAAGCGAGCTGATAAGCGACAGGACCGATACGCTTGAGTATCTGATAAGGACCAATAAACCGTGCTGACAACTTCTTTGTCTTCAAAGCTCTCCCAACACCAGTTGTCGGTCTTATGCGAATGAAAACATGATCGCCCTCTCCAAACTCCAAGGGTCTTCTCCTTTTATCCGCATAACTTTTCTGTCGGCTTTGCGCTGTCTTCATCTTTTCTCTGATCATTTGAATCTTCTCAGAGGTTTCTTGAATAAGCTCAGGTCCAATAATTGTTTGCTCCCCCACTTGGAACCAACATAGGGGAGTTTGACACTTCCTTCCATACAAAGCTTCGAACGGTGCCATTCCAATACTGAAATGATGACTGTTATTGTAGGTAAACTCTATTAGAGGCAAGAGTTTATCCCAACCTTCCTGACTTTCCAACACACAAGCTCTTAACAAATCCTCAAGAGACTGGATAGTCCTTTCCGACTAACCATCAGTCTGAGGGTGATAAGCAGAACTCATTCTCAGCTTTGATCCCAGAGACTGCTGCAAACCCTTCCAAAACTTCGAAGTAAATCTCGGATCTCGATCCGAAACAATACTTGAAGGTATACCATGTAGACGAACAATCTCCTTGACGTACAACTCAACAAACTTTTCCATGCGATAGCGCATATTAACTGGAATGAAATGCGCCGACTTGGTCAATCTATCAACGATTACCCAAATCGCATCATGTCCTCCGACAGTCCTTGGTAATCCAGACACAAAATCCATTGATATGCCATTCCATTTCCACATAGGGATATCCAATGGTTGCAATTCACCACCTGGCTTCTTATGCTCAGCTTTTGCCTTCTGGCAAATCAAACAAGAAGCAACATACGAAGCAACATCTTTCTTTAACCCAGACCACCAAAATAGCTTCTTCAAATCTTGATACATTTTGGTTGATCCCGGATGAATACTCATCCGACTTTTATGTTCTTCGTCTAAGATTAATCTTCTTATCTCTAAATCTTTTGGAATACAAACCCGATTTTTGAATCGGAGAATTCCATCACTTCCAGCCTGGAAGTTTGGTTCCTTCCCTTCCCACATGAGCCTTCTCTTCTCTTGCAGTTCTTCATCTATTTGCTGAGATTCCCGAACTTGAATCAGGAATTCATTGGTAATTTGCAACTTACCAAGCATAATGCATTCTCCTTCCACTTGCGTCGTCATACTTAGATCACGAAACTTCTCGATTAGAGAAAATTCCTTGATCATCATTGAGCTTATATGGAGAGTCTTCCGGCTTAAAGCATCAGCTACTACATTTGCTTTACCGGGATGGTATTGGAGCTCGAAATCATAATCCTTAATAAACTCCATCCAACGCCTTTGCCTCATATTCAACTCTTTCTGGTCAAACAGATACCTCAGACTCTTATGGTCACTAAATACCTTGAAGGTAGTGCCATAGAGGTAGTGTCTCCAAATTTTCAAAGCAAAGACAATAGCAGGGAGCTCTAAATCATGCGTCGGATAGTTGATCTCATGCACCTTCAACTGCCTGGATGCGTATGCTACCACTTTTCTATCTTGCATTAAAACACATCCAAGTCCTTGCCTCGAAGCATCGCAATAAACATCGAAGCTTCTATGTGGGTCAGGCAATACCAACACTGGTGAGGATGTTAACTTTTCCTTTAACAACTGAAAACTTTCCTCACACTTAAGATCCCACAAGAAAGGTTGCTCTTTACGAGTCAACTTAGTCAATGGCAAGGCAATCTTCGAAAATCCTTCGATGAATCTTCGATAGTATCCAGCTAAACCCAAGAAACTACGAACTTCCGTCACAGTCTTTGGCTGTTCCCATTTCAGCACAACTCCAACTTTGGCTGGATCTACAGCGATGCCTTCCTTGGTGATAACATGTCCCAGAAAGTTCACCTTGTCCAACCAAAACTCACACTTAGCAAGTTTGGCATACAATTGCTTCTCCTTCAAGACCCCCAACACGATCTTGAGATGTTCCGCATGATCCTCGGGACTCTTGGAGTAGATAAGAATATCATCAATGAACACTACCACGAACGAATCCAGATAGGGTCTGAAAATCCGGTTCATATAATCCATGAAGATAGCAGGAGCATTCGTTAGCCCAAACGGCATAACCACATACTCATAATGACCATATCTTGATCTGAAAGCCGTCTTCGGAATGTCTTCATCCCGAATTCGAATCTGATGATATCCCGACCTTAGATCGATCTTAGAAAACACTGAAGCTCCTCGGACTTGATCCATCATATCGTCAATCCTTGGCAAAGGATACTTGTTCTTGATTGTGACCTTATTCAGCTGATGATAGTCCACACACATCCTCATGCTTCCGTCCTTCTTCTTAACAAACAACAATGGGGCTCCCCATGGCGAAACACTCGGCCTTATCATTTGCTTCTGCAACAATTCTTCAATCTGGTTCTTCATCTCGGCCATCTCCGGTGGTGCCATCCTATACGGAGCAATAGAGATAGGTCCGGTTCCAGGTACGAGATCGATTCCAAACTCAATTTCACGCTTTGGCGGTAATCCTGGAATTTCTTCTGGAAACACTTCCGGAAAGTCTCTAACCACCGGAATATCCTCACTCTCCACTTCCTTCTTCTTTTCCACAATTGAGGAGAATAGACAAACATACCCCTTGGGTTCAAAACTTAGGGATTCAAGGTTTCGGAACTGGATCGTTTTTTCATCACAGTCTAAGATAACTTGATTTCGATGCAACCAATCCATTCCTAGGATCACATCTATCTTAAGCATGGGTAAACAGATTAAATCTACTGAGGATATATGGTTTAAGACCATTACCTTACAGTCTTTGCAAATCTTAGAAACAACACAAGGGTTGTTGGTGGGGGTTTCAAGCTGTAGATGATAGGGTGACTCAGATACTACTAACTTTAAGCGATGTACACACTCATAAGACACGAAAGAGTGCGTGGCTCCGGAATCAAACATAACAACACAGGGCTGGTCATTAAGAAGATAGATACCTTGGATCAGGCCAGATGATGGGGTTGATTCAATTCACTTAAAGCAAACACCTTTCCAGCAACAGTGGGCTTGCTTCCTCCCTCCTTCTTTATCGGCTCCTTGCATTCATGAGAATAGTGCCCTTTCTTTCCACAATTAAAACAAAGACCATGCTGAGCAGCATAACAATTGGTTCCGAAATGGAAACGGTTACACTTCTCGCACTTACGATTGCTTGCTGGAGAAGTACCTTTACCACCATTCATTTTCTTCCCTTTTCCTTTATGATAATAAGGACCCTTACTCCGGTTGTTTAAATTCTTCTTCCTGATGGGTCCAACCCCTGATTGATTCCTCCTTTGAGCCTCTTCTTCTTTCTTATCATCTTCATAAACTCGGCACATCTCCACTAAAGCAGGAAAACTTCTCACCTTCTGATATCCAAACGCAGACTTTATCTCCGGCTTGAGCCCATTTTCAAACTTGATGCATTTGGACCTCTCGTCCGGGTTGAGTTGGTAGTACGGAGAATACTTGATAAGCTCCTCGAACTTTGCTGCGTATTCCCCCACACTCATGTCTCCTTGTCTCAATTGCATAAATTCCAACTCCTTCTTCCTCCTTTGATCCTCAGGAAAGTATTTATTGAGAAATTTCTCAACGAACACCTCCCAAGTAATCAGCCTTCCTTCATAATTCAGAAGTTGCATGGTGTGATGCCACCAATTCTCAGCTTCATCACACAACATGAAAACTGCAAACTTCACTCTTTGAGCATCAGTGCATTCCATAGTGCAGAAGATCTTGTTCAACTCCTGAATCCAATGATTCGCTTCCTCAGGTTTGTGACCTCCTTCAAACTTTGAAGGTTTAAAGCGTCGAAATTCCGAGAAAGTCTTCGACTCCTGGTTCTCTGCTTTCATAGGCTGAGGGGGCGGATTAGATTGTTGCTGACGCATATTAACTAACACCTCAGTCAACCTCTCTATGGCCTCGGTCATATGATTGTTATTGTTTCTAGTAGACATCTTAAGCCTGCACTGAAGATTCTACATCAAGCTAAGATTCTAACAGGAAGTATGCATATCACACCTCTTTTCAATTCTAAAACTAACTAAAATAGACGCTAAAGCAAGCATCTAAAACAGATATTACCTTTTGGAGATCACAGGTCAACATCAGTTCGCAGGATCACAGCTCTGATACCAACAAGTGTGGTGACTCAATGTATAATAACAAATTATATGATATTCTCAAAACGTAACTTTATTTATATAATAAACGTTGTTCGTATAGGAACTTTATGGAAAAAAATTTTCTTATTATACAACAAGTTCCACATCCCAAAAGCTTTGATTCAAAAATACATTACTTTTCAAAAATAATTGGTTGAGTACCGGTTTTGTACCTTCAGCGGAAACGATTTTCAAAATGATTTCTGTGGTTGTAATTGGAATAAATTTTTTTTAAAGATCATAATATCTACACAACCATAGCCCATCTATATATATATATATACTCAGGTACCCAAATATCAGAGATAAAAGTCGTGGTAGCAAAATATAAGGATACAGACCAGCAGATATAAAATAACAACTCTCATAGACCCTCTCAAATATATCACAAATCAAAATAAAAGAGTCTTCGAGAGCTGAGCCATGATCCACCCACGCTGATGTCTAATCCTTGGTCTTCCAAAAGCTAAACACCACATCCTAACATGATCCCCATACTGCACATACTATCAAAACAAAACACCACATCACTGACTGTCCGTAGCTGGTCCATCCACGTCCTCTACGGGGTCCTGCTCCTCCTCCTCGTCCGACACCACAGGGGTAGCCACGCGACGCACCGGCTCCGGGGAGGGTGCAAAGCGTACCCTGGTGGTCGGACCAGGACGAGGAGTGGCCGTAGCAGTAGCCTCATCAGAAGTAGAGGGACGTGTACGGGTGGCAGGGCGTCGGACACGTAGGTTATAAAAACGACGTCCATGATGTGGGGGTGGAGAACCAAAACGATAAGTGTAAGCTGGTGGAATGTGCAGTATGTAGATCATGGGGATGTGAAGCCTACGAGGTCGCACTCGAGCAAGGAGGTTAGGATGACGAAAGATCACGTCAACCTCACCCTCGAACACCGCTCGGTGCTCCTCGTAGTCCCACACTCCTCTATGGAGCGGGCGTAACTCCACGTATGTCAGGTAACGAGCCATCACCTGCAAGGGCATAGGGAGTTAGCAAATACCAACACATAATAAAATAGACAGGGTACAGTTTTAATCAAGACCTTATTTATTGCAATTAATATAACTTATAAATTTTTAGTCAACCATGTTAAACACCAACATCAAGACTTAATTATAAATCAATAGAATATGCAGTCGTGATGCATCTAATTTTATCAATGCATGATTGTTGGCCAACTACAACAAATAGGCTTCCGTGGCACCTTAAAATAAACATGCCCGATACCCATACTAAGTATCTCATCGAACTCGACCCACCAATAAATCAACACCTCTAGAGCTCTTAGAAATGTTGTCGACGTATCCCGTAGGACTACGCCTCATCGAGTCTGGCACCCAATGACATGCCCACACGCACGTGTGTATTTCCGGTAACAGAAGGTGCAACCCCGGTCACCGACACTCCCCCATGAACCCTTTGGAGCAGACACTCAAGTCCCTCGAGTTCAACCGAAAGGATATGCCCACGCCTCTCGGACGTGTCTCCACTCATGTGGGAACTCAAATAATGCGGATGCTATGCATGGTTTGACCATCAATACAATTCAGTGTCATTTAAGTTGTTTGAATTTGGGACTTGGCATAGTTGAACTTTATTTAACGTACTCTGACTTCAATCAATTTCAGTTCAGTCCTTTAATTGATTCAAACCTTTTGATAATCAATCACATCATTAAATTCTGATCCTTTCACAAAAAAATTCAATCACTAATCGATTAATAGAGTCCATTAATCGAGTATTGCACTAGATTAATCGAGTAATCTTTTTGTACCTTTCGCATTACTCGATTAACAGATCTATTACTCGAGTAGTACTGCATATATTTCCAATTATTCAAAGTTTAAGATGTTACTCGATTAATACATCAGATTTAATCGAGTAATCCTCTTGTACCCATCAGACTGATCAGAATTTTCACGCATTACTCGAGTAACAGCTCGGGTTACTCGAGTAAATTGTGCAGAAAAACACTGCTGAACTGGTTTTTATATGCCAAACTCATGCCAATCCAATTTTTACCAAAACTAAGCTTCAAACCAACTTAAATACAATATACTAAACTTGTTCATAGCATCAATTTCAGGGATTAACATCAAAATCACAGATTCATCACAATTTCCCCCAATTTTGACCTAAAACACAACCTCACATACCAATTCATTAATTACTCAATTTCAGATCAAATTGAAGCTTCATTTAGCTTTAGATATCAACATCTAACATGTTCCAATTCAGTTTTATGGTCATATTGGCCTCCAAGCCATTGTCCCCTAACCTAGTGCCCTTTGAACCTCATGGTGGTTCAACCAATACTCAATTCAATACCTCAATCTATTCTAGCATTAGTAAAGCTTCTCCCTTACCTCAATGAAGCTTTTTGAATGCAAAGGCAGCAAAGAAACTCACAGAATCCACCAACTCCAAATGCTCTGTTTTTGGTTCCAAAACAGGTTCAGCAGAGCAAGTTCGGGTGATGATTTGACAAACCAAACGTGCATGAAAATGAGCAAATTTGGTCAATAAGGAAACTAGACATTGCAAACTCTAAATAGAAATCAAATTGGCACGATTTGGAGTCCTCTACATACCTAAATCGAAGCCTCCAACTTAGCTCCTTACCACTGAAATTTCCCAACTTCAGTTTCAAGAGTCCAACTTCAAGCAATTCGTTCTCCTTGCTCCAGCCACCAAAACACACGATTCTTGTCTCAAATTAAAGGTCTTGTGACAAGCTTGAAGAAGGTATCAAGCTCATCAACTGTGTATGGGTAGGGATTAAGAACGAAGATGAAGAACAGAGGGTGTTCAAACTAAAATTCAGCAGAGTTTCCCTTCTTTTTCTTATTTTCTTATGATTTCCTCAACCCACAAGCATGAATTTATAGCCAAGAATGGCTATCATGCACACCAACACGTGTTTCCATCAACTCCAGTCGGTGCTAGGTGTAAATACTTGAATTACTCAACTTGTTGAATCATCAAATGCACTATCTTCAGCTTCAGCACCACTGTTACTCGAGTAAATTGATCGGGCTACTCGAGTAATGCACTCAGATTTTCAAAAATTATTATTTTATTCACTTTCCCTCCAAATATCTTTCCAATATTACCTCTTAGGTCCTTTCCAAGGACTAAACTGCAAAAATCCTTATTTTTAGAGCCCAAATTATTTTCTCTCACTTTTCCTTGGATAATTCTTCTAATATAACAATAAATTAATAAATAAAACTAACTAATTCCATATAATTAGTTTTATTTAAATATTCCTTTTATTTATTTGGGAACAAAAATTGGGATATTACATTTTACATATTTGTTTTTAAACCCTTTTTGTTTTCTGATTTGTTTCATTCTACCTTTTCTCCATTCTGTTCTAAAACTCAAAACCAGTACAAGTTTCACATAGTAATCGCAATTAGGTGAAAGAAATTAGAAACAATTTTCAATCCCCAAGTGGAACGATAGTTTTACTTACTCTTTATTACTTGATGAGCCCGTAAACTTGCCGGTAGTCCAACACTAGTGTATAGCCTTTTGTAATAATCAACAAATAAATGTGATATCTCCTTCTGACTAGTAACCATATTTCCCAAGTCATCCCTAATGGCAATGATCATGTTCCTGTAAGTTCTCTATTTGATTTTTGTATGGAATAGCCTAGTATTCTCATCCCCTTCTTTCAACCAGCTAATCTTAGCTTTTTGGCTAAGAAAAGCTAAAGCAACCTTGCTAATCACCTTATGCTGAGAGTGCAACCTTCTTTCTTCCTTTGATGGCCAGAATCAAAAGGTTGCTGCACTAACAGTGATTGCACATACTCCAACTTCTCTCTAATTTCCACTTCCTTCTTGTCAATATCAACAAAATCTCTCTTATTTAATTCCCTAAGAGACTTCCTCAGATTTCATAATGTACAAAGCCATAGGACTCTGATAGCTATGATGATGCCAATGAGTCTCAACAATAGGTTTAAACTCAGGATGAGTAGACCACATGTTGAAAAACTTAAAACCATCTCCTTTGCAAGGCTGCACCTGATTCCATTCCACCAAAGCAGGGGCATGATTAGAAAGACCAGGCAGAAGGAAAACAGTTTTAGTATCAGGTCATTTTGTAACCCATTTCTGATTCACCATAGATATGTCTAATTTGCAATAAATTATGTCAATACCCTCTTTCTTATTGCACCATGTATAGAAGCTCCCTTTGAACCTCATATCAGTCGGTTGGCAAGCGTTCAGGCATTCCCTTAGGTCATCACACTGACTTATTTCCAAAGGCAAACCCCCTAACTTCTCAGATGGATCAAGCATAGCATTAAAATCTCCAATGAGCAGCCAAGGAAAATTCACAAAGGCTTCAATCCCTTGTATAATCTCCCAAAGTTCCTTTCTTTCAACATAATCATTTGATGCATATATAAATGTAACATATAAAGTACTGTTACTGACCTTCTCAGTGACTAGGCAATGAGTATACTGACCTGATCTAGCAATTACTTAAACAGAGAACATATCCATCCTCCACGGCACCAAAATTCTACCAATTGGACATATATCACAAACTGAAAAACTCCCCCAGCCTGGCACCATGTGACTGAGAACTGAAGAAAGAGAGTTGCTTCTAATTTTATTTTCTAAAACACCAATCAAGCCTACCTTAAGCTTCCTACAGAAGTTTACAACTTATTTTTGCTTAGAGGGACTATTAAGCCCTCAAATATTCCAGCAAGCTATACTATCCGTTAATTTTCAGGCGAGTACACTCACCCTTCTATTGATCCAATCTAATCTGTGCCTTACAAAGTCTGGATTTATCATGGTTTGAGAACAAAGTATCAGAATGTTAGTTGGAAAAGAAGGGAGAAAGGGAAAGATAAGAGGATTTTACTGTGAATATGATTTTGAAATAAAATATAAAAACTTTTTAGCAATGTATATTTATACATACAAACCTGTTACACAAGTATCCTGTAACATCCCTGATTTTTAATCCCTGATTAAGTAAAAGTTAATTATAAATTTATTTTATAATTAATTATTTTTATTTAATTTTTGATTAAAAATATGTGTGTATGTATGTGTTTGATAAAAGGAGAATCAAAAATGGTTTTTAATAATTAATTTGAAGTGAAAATGTTAATTTATGCAGTTAAGTCCTTTGGGAAGGACCTAAATGCAATATTAGAAAGGTTTTGGAGGGAAATCCAATAAAATATAAATTTTTGAAAATTTCTGTCGTGGTAATCGATTACCACGATATAGTAATTGATTACCATAATGCAAAACGGCCATGGTTAAGTGCTTTTAATGACTCAATGCTTAATTAATCCTTTAATCGCCACGAAATCACCTCTAATCTTAGTGGGAAACGCGTGTCGCCTTGCATGGCACACAAATTCGGCTATAAATTAGCCTTTGGTTGATGAATTACCTCCATTTGCATGTTGGAGAGTCTGAAAACGCAGATTAGGATTCTTGTTTTCGTTCCCTAAATTCTTCCTTGATTCTGAGTTATAGCCAACGAGTGATACACCATTGCAAAGCTTAATCTTCAAGATTTGCATTAATATAAAGATTGTGAGCTGAGCGTGTGTATATTAGGAGTATAAAGCTTGCCAAGTTCAGTCCCAAATTCTGCAGAGTCTGAAGTCTCATTTCTGGAGCACACTTTGGAGCTCGATTTTGGTAAGCTTCAGTGCTCATTTTATTTCAAATCAATTCTCTCAGTCAGTACATGTCACAGAGAATCCAATTTAACCATTTTCCCCAATTTTTGTGTCTATTTCATATGTCAACCAATTTGGTTTTGGTTCTCTGCTGAAACTGCTCTGTTTCAGTGTGGGGTTGGTGGATTTGGAGTCTCAAGTGCTTTTCTTGGTCAAGTTTCTGTTCTATCACGTATGTTATGGTAAGGGAAAGCTAATTATACACTAGATAGAGATTAAAAGCAAGTATTTTGATTAGAGAGTCACCAAGAGACTCTAAGGGCTTAGTTTGATATTGAACTTTGGTTTGGAGACCAACACTCACTATTTCAGGACTTGAAGCAAATTTTATATGATGATTGTGAACTATTTGAAAGATAAAATTGATAGAAAATTTCATGATTCACAATTTTATATGTTATGTTGCTTAATATGTGAATTTATGCATAATTATGAGAACTCTTGTGAATTCTGTGATTTGACTCTATTTCTGATGTGGAACATGTTTAAAATGTAAATTTTGAGGTGTATGAATGATTGGAATAAGTTAGAAATGCTTAGAAATAAAAATGGTATGTTAAAACCCCAATTTTTAGTGTTCTGCTGTCATGGATAATCGATTACCACGATCTGATAATCGATTACCCATTTGCATTTTGTACAGACTTGGTAAAATACACATAGTAATTACCAGACTATGATAATCGATTACCAGTGTTGAAAATACTTAAAAATACCATTTTTAATTATGAATCATTGTGTTTATACTTAAAGTACTAATCATTCATATGACCTGAGACTTAAAAGGATTGATTGATGATGGTATAAATTATTATTGAATTAATAATGTGAGACATTATTAAATGTGAAATACCCATCAATTCTTTTAAGTTAAATAGCATTCATTCTGGAGTTCGGATGTTAGATCGTTTGTCATGTTTTGGTAACATGAGGAGGGCCTCTGGGAGTGCCAACTGACGGCTCGCTTGATGACAAATTATGGTTGACGATGTGGCCAGCGAGAGTAATACGCTGATGATATGATTATTCCGTATTGGATGACGGGACGCTGCTCGAGGAGCTCGTTATGTATCATTTCCAAGCTTGTCGTGTACATTCAGGGTGAAATGTACGAATGTTGTACAACTAGGAGTACAACGTACTGTTGAGTACATATGTGAAGTAAAGGATGGACGTCAGAGAGTGACATAGATTGATGGAGTTAGGATTGAGAGTTAGACTCATACATCATGCCACTCATTCTTAATTAAATCAAAGTTTATTAATTGTAAATAAGTGTGAGCATCCTACTTGCATCAAATATTTGTTAAATGATATATGTGATTGTTAACTGAATTGATGCTATCTGTTCATGCTTATATTACTTAAATTTTTATGCTCTATCCGTTATGTGTATAGTTTTGCTTATCCCTATGCCCTTGTAGGTGATGTCGCGATACATCGCTTGCATCGAGATCCGCCCACTTCCTAGTGGAGTGTGGATCTATGAGGATCATCAGGCAGTGTATGAGGGTGAGGTTGAGTTGACCTTCTATCACCCTAATCCACTGGTTCGATTTCGTCCTCGTAGATTCAGGATCCCTATCATATATACTATGCATGTACCTCCTTTTTACACTTACCATGGACCACCTCCCACTAGACCAGCTCGCTCTTACCATACTTTTCGATTTAGACCTATCCGCTCACACCCTTTTTCTCCTAGAGTCGTTCGAGAGGAGACTCCCTCACCTGATCCGACAAGTCCTATTAGGGTCACACCTACACCTGACCATGTACCCAGTGGTAGGGTACCTACTCCATTGGGTGAGATTGAGGAGGATCCTGTCGAGGACGGGAGCGGAGGCGAGCCTGTTGAGCATTCTACCAGGAGTCAGTGGAGGGATGGTGATCCATAGGTATGTGCATAGGATAGGTGATGTGGATCAGGGATATGGTGTTTTCTGCTGTTGTGGAGGAGTTCTGCTGATGGATGATGATGACTGCTACTTCTACTGCTACTGCTACTGCTACTGGGAGACTACTACTTTTACTACTTAGGTTATGGGATCAGCTCTGGAGTCTTTTGTTCTGGTTATGTAGTTATTGTATATATTACCTTTTGAGAACTCTAGAGTGCTGATCTATCTTTTGAGTATGTATATATTATGTTATGGACTTGTACTTGGGACTTGGAGACTTTATGATTTGGACTATGTACTTACTGGCTTTTATATATACATACATAAACCTATGTTTATACTACGACTCTGTTTCATAGTTCTATTATTTCCGCTTACTTTGATAACAATTTAAAGGAATTCGGCTACGGCATTTTCAAATCGTATCAATTACTTTAGATGAAATAATAGATGGCATCACTTATGTTTTCAACATATGAACTATAATATATTCTATTAGACCAAAAAGGATGCTATCTAAGTTTTGAAATGACGTGGGAGTAAATGATTTCTCAATTAAAGTAATCGCCGAATTTAATATTTAAAGTAATACGTATTCTATTCTCCAAGATCCAATATTTTTGGTTTGTGCACCCGCTTCTTTTAGAAAATAAAAAGAAAAAAAATATTTAACCCTATATTTTCTACCTTTAAGCAAGTCCATATCCTTTCGAGTAAAAAGCTTAAATACTTTAATTACTCGTGGTTAAATTTTGGATTGGAGGAAGATGTTTATTGATACCATAAGTTCCTTCACAAATGACTTAAATTTTTATTTAAAACTTTCAGCTTCTAACCGGTTACAAGAAACTCTAACCGGTTAGTAAGTACAGTTTTAGAAATAAAACCAAAGAATTTCAAGACCATTTTCTTTACATCATCCAATCCAACTCAAAATAGGATCTAATCATAATCTAATACCTTGATTCCAACTGAATTCATCACTGAAATGATATTAATCATAATATACTCACATTTTTCCATAATTCCTCTTGGACTAATCATATTATATTAGGGTATAATCCATCACTACCCCACTATAATTAAACAACATCCTATCATTCCATACAAACAGTTGATCTTTCCAAGTCAACTTGGTCAAAGGCCATGCGATCTTAGAAAATCCTTCAATAATCCGGCGATAGTATCCAGCCAGCCCTAAGAAACTTCTTACTTTAACCACAGTCTTAAGTTGTTCACATTACACCACTGAATTCACCTTCGCTGGATCCACCACAATTTCTTATTTAAAGATCACATGCCCTGCTAACTTAACTTCGCTCAACCAAAACTCATCTTTGGTGAGCTTAACACACAACTACTCCTCCTGCAGGATTCTCAGCACAATCCTAAGATGTTCCTCATGCTCCTCCGGATTCTTAGAATAAACCACAAACGAATCCAAATATAGTCTAAAGGTCCAGTTCTTATAATCCATAAAAGAACAAGTGCATTAGTCAATCCGAACGACATTATTTCCTACTCATAATGTCCGTATCGAGATCAAAATGCAGTCTTAGGTGTATCCCTGTCCCGAATCCTGATTTGGGGTTAATCCGACCTCCAATCAATCTTAGAAAACACTTAGACTCCTTTAACCTGATCCAACCATAACCTTTTTAGCAACTTCTCTACGTGTTTCTTCCATTTGACCATTCCCGATGGTACCATATTATAAGGGTAGTAGAGATAGAATTAGTTTCAAGAATTAACTTGATTCCAAACTCTATCTCTTTACTCAAGGGTAAATCTGATATCATTTCTTGTAACCAAGATTTCTTTAACCCCCTTCTTCCTTTCCTTCACTGCTACCCAGAAGAAAACATATGGATCCATTGGATTCCAGATACGAAGCATGGGAATCCCAATACAGGGTTGTTCTATCGTCATTAATCATGATCACTTGATCTCTCGGCTTCCAAACCGTGTCTAAGATCAAATGTAATCGTGACACAGGTAGATAGACAAAGTCTAATACCTTAATAGATTAATTCAGACATACATTGGAAACAACTACAAGAAGATTTGTAGGAGCCTCTTCTTTGAGATAGCATATTGGATAAGGCATAGAGAAACTTTGATCAATACCCGTATCCATAAGGAACAAAAGAAAGGATAGCTTTAGAGTTTAACAAACTCAACAAGGTTGATCTTTAAGAAGATGACTGCCCTGCACTCGGTTTGAGAAGTTGATTAACTTTAACAGTAGTGAGGGTAAGCACTCTTCTCCAGAGTCAAGGACTTAACTACAACGCCTTAAGACTTCCTTATCACTGGTTCTATGAGAACGTAATAAACCAACACTATGGTTTTGGGTTTACAACATGTCTAAAGAGAAGCATACAACTATCATACTTCTACTTAGACTACATAGAGCACTTCTTAATAGCAGACTAAGCTACTTATCTAGAGTTGTTACACATAACCTTAGATCTAGTTTGGAAGTATATGAAAGCATACTTCCCGGGAAACATCGCAGATATTGATGACCAACGTATTGGACCACACACCCAAGGACCAAAAGTCAGGACCATTGCTCTGATACCATAAAAGTGTAACACTCCTTGTATATCATCTTACTTTATAAGAAAAGTAATAAGTTTATGATTACTTGGACTTGTCATTGTTGGAAAAAGATCTGAAAATGAAAATTTTCCCTTCATTTGAGAATTCCTTTTACAAAAATTAGATTAATGATGAATTTGACTAATAAAATCAGAGTTTGCGGAAACATAATAATTAATTATATTATACTCTCAAAATATATCAAGTGTAACAAGTCCATGGATACCAAATAAGTATTATTATAAAGTTAAATTCATTCTATGATACCTCTCTCAAAACATGTATAATATAAATACTACTAAAAATAAAGAGGTTATAGAGCTGGTCACTGGTCCTCTGTCCAAACATTCATCTGGCCGGATCCTCGATATCTGCACAAAGGGTTCCCAACCCACACTATCTATACTCTGCATGCACCTAAGGGTCATCTCCCTTCACTGACTTTTGTGCAAGCTAGATATATGATCAACACCTAATGAGGGCATGGGGGTTAGCTATACATATTCGCATAATCAAATGAGAATAAAACTAACATACACAAGTAATCAGGTAGCAAATCAGAATGCAAAACCATATGAGCACACCCGGTTAATCATAATAAGTCTTTCAATGCAGGTGGCATGATGTATGCTTTCTATCTCACAATCCTGAGGCCTCCAATACTAATCAATCTCGGACGTCCATCCAATACACCAATGTGTTCCCAGAACACTAACATACGTTCCCAAAACGTATAGCAAACCATACTTGGAATATAAACAAGCACCACTCCCAGAGTGTGCATCACGTTTCCAGAACGTATAGCAAACCATACTTGGAATATAAACAAGCACCACTCCCAGAGTGTGCATCACGTTCCCAGAACGTATCAAAGAAACCATGTCCCAGACACTGGCCACATTCCCAGAATGTGTCATCAAGTAGGTTGCACACCAATGTGTTCCCAGAACACATCAAAGAAATCATGTCCCAGACACTGGCCACATTCCCAGAATGTGTCATCAAGTAGGTTGCATCAATTTGGTACTCCCAGAGTACCCTCCTCCTGTTCCCATAGAACATGACAAACGATCCTTGCCAACCTATTTCATCACCTTTCACCATGCATGAATGCACACATAATTACTAAGGTTTGTCTTTCCATTAATTCCATTATTATGACTTAGAAAAACACAACTTCTGAATGATATCTTGAGGTATAACTTTACTCATAAAATTCACCTTTGAATTGAAGTTAAACATATGCTCGTAGACCTGGATTGAAAGAATATAATCATTGGTATTAACAATCCTTACTCAAAAACTTAACTTTTATTTTTAAGTTTCAGGTACTAACCGGTTACATCATAACCTAACCGGTTAGAATTACAGACCTGAACTTAAAACCATTGATTTTCAAAGAATCTTTTCTTGAATTCTCTACTCAATCCAATAACATGGTCTTAGCATAACAGAATACCTCATGTTCAACACATATTATCATTCAAAAGATCTAAGTCATAATCCAATTTCATTTATGCATAATTTCCTCTTGAAATTATCATTTAATATTAAGGTATTAACTCATCACCTCCAATCTAAACCAAACAGTGCTCAATCACATAGTTTCAGATTGGTTTTTATATGAAATTCTAGCTTAAACTTGAGTATAAATGGTATGAACACTTAGCCAATTTCAAAAACCTTTTTCTTTTGAAAACTAACAGTATCTAACCGGTTACAGCTTCAGACTAACCGGTTAGATTATGCAGAAAATACATTGAAAAGTGGGGTTTTGCATACCATTCTTTCCAATACTCAAATTTAACCTATTTTCACCATTAACCACAGTTTAATACCTTAAAGTACACATGTTTAAACACTTAAACATATCACAAATTCATGCATGCAAAATCATCATACACCAAAAGTGCATAAATCACATATTTCACAACTTAATGCATCAATTCACATAATATCCAAATAAGTCATGAAATTGTCATCACAATAGCTTGCATGCATCATATTATAATTTCTCAAAATCAGAAATGAGCTAAAGTTGGCCTCCAAGCCATTAAACTAATTCAAACTATGCCCTTAGAGTCTCTTGGTGACTCATCCTATTTACCAAACATGTTTATCCTCACTCTAGAAAATAGTAAGCTTCCCCCTTACCTCTAAGTTGTGCTTGATAAGTTTAATCACTGGAATTTTCAAGATCTCCCCATAATCCACAATCTCTATTTTCAGCCAACAACAGGTTCGACAGGGTCCAAAAACTATAAGATTTGACACATGAAATGGACAAACAAATTGGGGAAAACCATCAATACTCACTCTATGCAACATGCACTAAAGATTTGAGCAGATTTGAGACTCAAAAAGTTTGTATACTTACTCAAATCGAAGCTTAAAGTAAGCTCCAGAAATTCAGAATCAGTGTTGACAACTTCAACACCCTTACTTTGCAAGCTTCGTTCTCTCGATTCAGGGACTCTCAACTCACGATTTTTAAGTCAATAAAAAGCCCTTGATTTAAGCTTTGTAGAGGTGTATCACTCACACTCTAACTCACAAGGACAAGAGAGAATCGAAGGAATGAATTCGGGAACCCTAAAACAGAGCAGAATTTCAACTTAGAGCAAAAATGGGTTTCATTTCATCAACACAAGGCTATATATAGCAAAATCAGAGTTCCATGCATGTTGACACGTCTTTCCCCACTAAAATTTAAGAAGATTTCGTGGCGAATTCTGGGTTAAAACGCGTGATTACTCATCAAACGCACTAACCCAATTTCTGAGTTCATCTTGTAATCGGTTACAGAGCCCTTCTAACCGGTTACATACTGATAAAACTTCAAAAATTAGTAATTTAATTACTCTTTCTTCAAAAACCTTTCTAATATTGCAATTAGGTCCCAACCCAAGGACTAAATTACAATATTCATATTTTTGTACAAAATAACCATATAAAAATATATCTCATATTTTTATATATAAAAACACATAATGTACAAAAATTAAAACTTTCAAAACTAATATAAATCAATTATAAAATAACTGTTATAACTAATTTCTTTGTTATTTGGGAGACGAAAATTAGGGGTGTTACACTTTCTAATCCTCTGTGTAATACTATAATTGTATTAGGAAAGATTCTCACTAGGATACACTATATGGATACACTATATTGGGTATTGGGTATTCTAATTATCCTTTTGTATAGTAGATTATTTTTCGGAGATTGTCCCATGGTTTTCACCCTCATTGGGTTTCCACACAAAAATTCTGGTGTGCAATTTCTTTATCTTATTGGTGCAATAATGAATAGTGAATAGTAAAATTACTATTCACGTGAATAGTGACAAGCTCAATTTTTCTCCATAAAGTTTTGGGTACGCTTTCGCTCACATCCATAAAGTGTCCAAGCCACTTGGTTTTAATTCAAGATGTCGGTACCAAAATGTGACGTGGAGAAGTTTGATGGATCCAACAACTTCGGTTTATGGAAGCTGAAGCTGAAGGCTTTGCTAGACCATCAAGGTCTCACTAAGGCGTTGGAAGGCGAGGACAAATTGCTTGAAACATTATCTGCTAATAAAAAGGAGGAGATAATGGCTAAAGCACGAAGCACAATACAACTAAGTCTAATAGACAGTGTGTTGCGAGAAGTTATGAGCGAGGCAACTGCAGATTCACTATGGAAGGCTTTGGAGGAAAAATATTTTGTAAAGATCTTGCCAAACCAACTTTATCAAAGAAAGCGACTGTACAAATTCAAACATTCAGGAGAAAAATCAGTGCGAGACCACCTTGCCGACTTCAATTGAATGATGGCAGATGTACAAGCTGCTGTAATAAAAGTTGAAGACATTGATCAAGCTATGATCTTGTTGACTTCGTTAACTCCATCCTTTGATACTTTATGTGACACCATATTATATGAAAACAGAAACGAATGAAGTTTAGTCCTGCTAAACACAATAACAAGAAGATACTGCAGTATGTTCACTCATATGTGTGGGGTCCTGCCCCTGTTAACTCATTGGGTGGAGCTCGTTATTTCCTCACTTTGATCGATGATTATTCTAGAAAGGTCTTGATTTATTTCCTAAAGCAAAAGGATGAAGTGTTCGAGAAATTCAAGCAACGGAAGACCATGGTCGAGAAACAAACCGGACGATCAGTAAAGAGACTGAGAATCGACAATGGCTGAGAATTCTACAACAAGGAGTTCAAAGAGTTTTTCAAAAAGACAGGTATAGTGAGGTACTATACTATACCTGGAACACCATAGCAAAATGGAGTTGCAGAATGTAAGAACATAACACTTTTGAAGCGTGCTAGATGCATGCGAATTAACATTGAACTTCCCAAATCATTTTGGCCTGAGGCAGTCAGTACAGCTGTATACCTGGTAAACAAATCTCCATCAACTGCAATTGATCTAAAGATTCCTCAAGAGGTTTGGTCCGGTCGACCTGTAAACTATTCTGATTTGAAGATATTTAGTTGTCCTGCGTATGCCCATGTGAGCGATGCTAAACTAGCGGCGAGGGCAAGAAGGTGTATATTGCTAGGGTATGCACGAGGGGTGAAAGGGTACAGACTGTGGTGTAGAGAAAAATCATTGTCAACAGAGATGTCACATTTGATGAGGCGTGTAACACCCCGATTTCGGCAACTTGAAAAACATTATCTCTTTAACAAAATATAGTAAAAATTTGGGAAATTTTTTTTTTACAAGGTGACATGGGCATGAGAACCTTTATGTTCAAAAACATTTCAGTAACTTAGCTGTAATAAAATAACGTTCTCATGTCACACATCACGAGTCAAGTTCCAAACCGAGATGTTACTTAACATCGCACTTTGTAACTTGACTTCATAAATCTCTTTTGAGAAAACATTTTCAAATCTTGTTTCTTAAAATCATTCTCAATAAAATTCCAAGCGGGGTTCAGAATGATACGACAATGTAACCAAGTAGATGCGAGGAATACAGTGCTCGAAGGGATTACCTACTGCTAGTCTTGACCTTTATTCTTCCTAACTGAAGTCCACTGCAGCAGCCTCATCGAGGTGATGTACAGATTTACTGCAGGGTCGACCATCTACCCGTTGCAATATCGGAATAACCCGACACGACAACATGATAGGAGAGATGGTCAGTATTCCAGAAGTACAACATGACAGGACAATAGAACCATAACTAGAGACATATAATAAGGACATGGGATCTACTAACTCCCATGCAATAATAATTACTCATGCTATGCATATGACAAGTATATTCATGTAAGCACATAGGAAACACTTATAAACAAAACACATCATAACCAACCAAATATATCAAAGTCATAACTCATTTCACCATACATCACTTCACTTGGCCTCACAGCCTTTGAACTTTCAAATCTCGTCATTAACATTCTCACACATCCAAGTCCTTTCACAATCTTTCTCAATCTTTTCACAATCACTTACACTTTCCTTCTTGGAATCTTTCTCAATAAATTCTTTATACATTCTCTATTAGGATCTTTTACCATTATTAAGTTTTATCAACTCGGTTAGCACCAATGATGAGGGGGAAACATCATTGAGCTCGCACACGTCTACATCTCCTCGGTCATCCACCCAACCTAGTCGGAAGCAAACAGGAGTACAGGACCTTTACCACGTGGGCACGACAGCTGTCACACAAACAAATGGTCCCAGACCAGGAGGCCCTGCCTCAAATCATATCAATTCAAATATCATATCAATGCACGCTCTCAGCGGCAATCACAAATGCCCCGTTCCAGTCCCTCTCACTGTTCTCGATTTGCAATCAAGGGGGCGACAGTATAATTTCTAGTTCGCGATGCGGAACTTACCACGGTATTAGACCCAGTCCCCACCACGTTAGTGCACCACATGTGGGATTCGTTCCGCCTAGAAATATACTCTAGACTTCTTGACGTTTCACCGTCATCGTCCTCCCCTCATGCAATCTCCTCCTAAGTATCCGCAGATACATATGGTTCCTTCCTCTCCACTACTTCGATACGACACTCATGCCTCACCGCGTATATAAATGTCTTTTAAAATCTTTTAAAGTTTTAACGTTTTATTAAACGGCTTAATCCTAACAGTCGGCTCGTCCTTGGTGCATCCCTTCAACGAAGCCCGACCACTAATCGCAATCCGTTTCCCCCTAAATCTCAATGGCCCTTGGCCTCACATCACTTTCTCACTCATCTCATCATCATGATTCTCAAAAGCTCATTCTCAGCATATTCTCATCAACATCATCAACATCTTTTCCTCGTCTTTCTCAAAATCTCTTTTCGCAAAACTTTTTCGAAAGCTTAATTTCACAAAACTTTTGCTTCACAAAACATTTTCAGAAACCTCATTTCAAAAATCCTTTCACAAAACTTTTTCAAAAATATTGTTTCCAAAAACTTTCACAAAATATTATTTTCACAAAAGCTCTTTCAAAATCTCTTTTCAAAATCCTTTTTCAAAAATCACATTTTTGGGTGAGTGTTAATGGAGGAGCAAGCTCAACTCGACACTAAGCTTCTTCCCAAAAACGTGAACGAGGAATCACATCTCCACTCAAACCACATCTTGCTTTCACAACCACTTTCTCTTTCAAATCTCAACTCTTCACATCTTTTGCAATTCATTTATCTCATGACTCATTTCTTTCACAATCTTATTCGCGTTACGTTTTATCTCTTAAATTCAAATCTCACTCTTTCTCATAATTCTCATTTCCACATTCAACTTTTCCATTTAACTTTGAGTCTTACTCTTTCTCATTATTCTTATTATCATTAATCACACTTCCAGATTTTCCAGACAGAATATAATAATCACAAAGATATCAAGTCCATAATAAATTCAATCATGCAACATATTTAACAAAACAGGAACGCATCTAACACATATATGCATCACGTATGATAATGCAGCATGTAACATATTAGACTCGATGTACTCAGTTTAGAACTGAGTCTACGCGTCACGATGACCTAGGCCTACTGCATCTCTCACCTCACACTCCAGCATCTGAAATCATTGCGGGTCCTTCCCAACAAGTCGGCCGTTCCGCTTCTCGACTTATACGTACCTCGTACTAAATAGACGATACTAACGTTACAAGTCTATCTTAAATAATCGTCATATTCATTATCTAAACGTGTTTTCGAAAACTCTTTTTATTTCTCGTCGGAAAATCGTAAATCGTTAAAACTTTTTCAAACCAAATCTTTCTCAAGTAAAATACCACTTAAAACTTAAACTTTAAACCAACCAAATAAATTTTTAGGATTGAAAAACAATTTAAATAAAATCTGGAAAGCAAGTATACAAGTCCATAAACCATTTTTCAGAAAACCCGAAAACACCGAAAAATCAAACTTTAGCTCATATAATACTTTGTTATAAAATAAACACTTAAAGGATTTATTTTTCAAACTTAACATTGTGAAATGAATTAAGGGCAGCAACCACTAAGTCCAATGTTCTTTAATTAAATCAAAGCTAAACTATTTCAAGACCAATTACTTTTCAAAACCAATCACCAAATCAAACACAACACTTTGGCTAAATAATTTATTCATGAATAATCTAAAGATATCATCAAACAATCACTCATTCAATTACTTCAAGACATCATAATCATCATACAAGGCAAGCAAGTCATGATATCAAGCATAAAAGTTCACATTCATCAAAAACATTCAAATAGAAACTTAGTGCAATTACGAGTAAAACACAAAAGATAAAATTCAAAACTTTATCAAATAAATTTTTTTAATTCTAAAAATTTCCAGAACATAAACATATATGATAAAGTTCATCCTATAAAATTTTCAAGTCATTTAAACAATCCTAAGCTAGGTTTCAAATCAAATTTCTCATGAAAAACAAAACAGAACTGTTGCTGGTCAGAGGCAAAAACGACATTATTAAAAATAGTTTTTCAATTCCAAATTGCACAAAAATTGGTATAAGTCTTCCTTATACAGTCAAGACTATCTCATAAAATTTTCAGAATATTTGGAGTTGTGAAAGTTATATTTTTCCAATTAAAATTGTCACTAAGTCCAGAAAATCTGAACCAAATGGTTCACTGTTTTGCCTTTGGTAAAAATATCAAATTAACTCCAAATCTCTTAAAATTTTACAGAGAATATCTAGAGATGTCCAGGAAGCTACCATAAAAATTTCAAACCATTTCAAATAGCACAAGTTTGAAAATTTTGTTTATCTTTAAACTGAAAAACTTATTTTCTTAAAATGGTTTTCACAAAGTTTATTCTTATAAAAATTGGAAATCAAATCCAAAAATCATTCAAAAATCCAGAGAGGTTCATTTTGATATACTTAAGTTATTGACAAAATTCCAGAATCATTGAACATGCAAAAACATTATTTTTCAAAGTCAAAAACACATACATCACAATTTTCAGCATACACTTTTGTTCATTCATTTTCTATTATGAAAATCAAAGATACTATTATACATACAATCAACACCAAAAATCAATCCATCAATTATATTTCTTTTGAAAACCAAATTAATTTTTTTTATGAAAACAATTTATTTTAATTTAAATGAAACATGTATCAACATTTAAGAACCAAATCAAGACTTTAAGAAAAACTAACATCAAAGCCTAATTCTTTTCACTAGATCATCACATGCATCAAAACTCCAAGTAAAAATTCATGTCTAAAAATTCAAGCAAAACCGAAACATGTGTAAGAAAAATAAATTCATTTTATCAAAAGTTTCATGCTTACTAAAACTAATTTTTCTTTATATGCAAACAAAACCAAATCAAGCGAGGTAATGAAATCATGAGTACAAAAATCTTTTTAGAAACCGTATTGAACATTAAGTTCTTAAACATAGTAGATCAAGTCACAAAATTAAACATAATAACACAAATCAAAGACAAAAATCATTTTAAATGAAAGAGGGACCAAAACCGAGACATAATCTAAGAAATAAGAAAGCTTTTGTTTCAAAAATCACATATAAAATTCAAGATCAAAACCAAAATCAAAGATCAAGATACAAATCAAAGTTTTTCTTAAGATTAAATCAAAAATCAAGACATGCAAAGGTTCAAGGTCATCACCAAACAACATGCAAGACCAAAAATTTAAAAACAAATTTAGATCAAACATAGATTTAACAAATAAACACATAAGCATCTCATGATTCACAACTTTAAGCATCAAAATCTAACATGCAAAGAGTTCTACTTCAAGTTCACAAAGATTATAAACAAAACTTTAGATCTAAAAGAAAAACATCAAGATCTATCATGGAAATCATCAACCGTATCATCAAGGATAAGCTACACATATTACAAATAAATTTAAGTCCTTAAAAGTCCATAGTTAAGAAAGATCAACACATGAAGTGCATAAAAAGGGAACATGCAAAAGAAGAAAAGAAAATTACAAAACTACAAAACAAGAACTAGTTCTAATCTTCTAGGATCTTCGGTTATACCAAGGAAAAAGGGTCTTCTAACACTTGATCTTCAAAGGACTTCCTAGGTTTAAGCTTGATCTCCTCTTCTTCTTCCTTCTCCTACTCACGGTTTTTCTCTTTTTTTTTTCCATGTCTCATGAGCTAATGTTGCTCTTGAAACTTAAGTGTTTGGTGAGGAAGTGTGAAAGGAAATGAAATGAAAAGAGGAATTGGAAGAAGGATGGAACGAATGGAATGAATGAATGGAAGGAAATGTACTAAGGGTGGGATATCATTTTCTTTCCTTGGTCTTTAGTGTGGTTCGGCCAACACACCTATAGGAGGGGTAGTCTTTGGCAATCTTAGGCTTCTACTTGATCCCCAAGTTTTCATTTTCTTTTCTTTTTATCTTTATTTCCTTTCTTTAGCTTAGTCAACATGCCAAAGCCTCACAAACCAACACATACACACACTCATACAAGTGGCACACATACACACATCACACCTATATTACTCATGCACTCACTCACCCAACCGTGGCACACATTACACACACACACATGTCCTTCAGTTTTTATTTCTTAATCATGTTTTAATTACTAATTCATATGATAATGTAACCATCATTTAAGAAATCACACTTAAACAACCATTTACACACACACAAGACAATTAATTCTAAGAAATTGCATTTATCAATCCATCACACATTTAATCACAAAACAAATAACCAAACATACATATTAACAATTAAACACATTTTCCTTTAAATAATAAACTGTACTTATTGGTTGCACTTATAGCCCTTATTTCATTTTCTAAAATCACACTTTAATATATTAAAGATAATCCCAAAAGGAAAAATTTATTAAAAATCAAAAATCATTTTTCATGATTAATTCCTTGAAAATTCGTCCTTTACAGCACTGGAAAATAATTTTCGCAAACCAACCCAGAAAATTATGAAAGATACATTTTTGAAAACTACATTTCGATACGCTCGTTTTGATATAAAGATCATCAAAATCGGAGTTACGGTTAAAATGTTATGGATTTTCTAAGTTAGTCAATCTTTCAAAGTCTATAAAGAAAATTCATTTTGACAAATCATCATCAATAAAAATCATTATTCATTAAAAATCATTTTTTTACTAACTCCAATAAAATATTCGTTTATCAAAACTCCGTAAAATAAACACTTTACTTCGAAATCGAATAAAATATTCATTGAAAACTCTTTGTAAAACGATTTCTCAAAACTTTTTCTTTAATAAATTTTATTCGTCCTAGTTGAAAAAATGCGGGATGTTACAAAGCGGTAATGGTAAATCAGAAGTTGGAATCTTACAGAGGTCAAGCAGAAACATATCATAGTGCTGAGAAACTGGTGGAGCTAGAGATTGACATTTGGAAGAAGAAGCAAGAAGAAGACGTGTCTCAGCCAAGTACTTCAGGTACTACTCAACCTAAAGTTGAACAACTAGATGAACCTGACAACGTGGATACTAATGAAGAAACCAGAGAAGAACCTTATTATAGTATTGCTACTGGCAAGGAGAGGGGGCTAATTCAGAAACCAATGAGATTTCAAAATTCTGCTTCTTGTGCAATTGATTTGTCAGATGCAGATCCTATACCCTTTGCTTTGGCTTTAGAGAATGATGCAGTAGGAGATGAACCATCTACTTACCATGATGCAGTAGACAGTAAAGAGTCGGAAAAGTGGCTAGTAGCAATGAATGAGAAGATTGAGTCTCTTCATAAAAACCAGACGTGGGAGCTGGTACAACTACCAAAGGGAAAAGGAAAGGTGCAAATGGGTCTTCAAAAGGAAAGACGAAATTATGGGCATTGAACCTTCGAGGTTTAAGGCAAGACTGATAGCAAAGGGCTATACTTAGAAGGATGGTGTGGATTTCCATGAAGAATTCTCTCCCGTAGTAAAGCATAGCTCAATTCGTATTCTATTGGCTATTGTAAGTACATTTGATTAGGAGTTGGAACAACTTGATGTGAAGACAGCGTTCTTACATGGTGAGCTAGAAGAGCAGGTCTACATGAGTCAATCGGAGGGGTTCGTAGTTCCTGAAAAGAAGGACCATGTGTGCTTGTTAAAGAAGTCAATATATGGCTTAAAGCAATCCTTGAGGCAATGGTACAAGAGGTTTGATGCATTTATGATTGACAATGGATATGATAGAAATCAATAAGATAATTGTGTCTACTCTAAAAAGCTTCCAGATTAATTGACGGTATTAATTACTTTCAACTAGTCTATTAATATGTGTGAAGTAAGTAAAACTGACTTATAATAAGGGATGGAGTGAGTATATATTAGTATTAAATCTATGTAGTACTTATTAAATTTACCCTTTATTTCTCTCTAATAAATATACTTATTTTTATCATTTATTATCTCTCTTATTAATTAAGTGGCTTATAGGTATAAAAATAATAATTAATGTTGCACTGATTTTCTAAATAGACAGTTACATAAGAACAAAACTTTTTTTTATTTAAAAAAAATTATTTAGAAACTAAAGTAGTAAAATTTACTAGGCATATTCAATTCCTAAAATACTCCTTTCGGTTCTATTTGTAAGACCTTTTTAGGGAAAAAAATTTGGTTCTATTTGTAGGATTCTCTTTTAATTTCCAATAACATTTAATTACTTCTTTCTGAAAATACCTCTATTAAGTCAACACTTTTTAGAATCTCAAAAATAATTATAGGAATAGTCTTGAAAAAATATATTAAATATTTATATTTATAATATCACTTATAATATTAATCCACTTTCTTTGTGAAAGTAAATTTACCCCAAAAAAAGTCTTACATATAGAATAGGAAGGAATTTGTTTGTCCTTACCAGCTTTACCCATAAATTTTGTTTAATTTTGAAAGCATGAAATTTACATTTATCAATATCTTGAACTATGGAGTCATTTATTTGGTATATTTATGATAATTCTGAAAAATAAATGTAGTATGAAAATGAGAACAAGGGTAAAAAAGGAAAATTAATCTTAAATATTACTCCCTCCGTCCCATAAGTTATGTTTATATAGGTTTTTCATTTTGTCTCATAAGTTATGTTTTTTTAGAAACTCAATACTCATTTATATTTTTTTCCAAGTATATCCTTATTATTGCATTCTCTTTTTCATCACCTAGTTATCTTCATCTCTCTTCAATATAATATTCACACATTTATTAGTACTCTCTCTCCTATTATTAATTGAGGGTAATTTAGTCAAAATATATCAAATTTTTACATCATTTACTTATTTCTTAATTTATGTGCAAGAGTCTGAAAAAATTTAACTTATGGGATGGAGGAAATACCTATGTTTTGTAAAAAGACATTTATATAGAACAAATAACTTTTGTTAAAAGGAAAATTAATTAGGAAGGGAGTGGGTATTATTTACACAAAATATTGCTCCCTCCTATCCTTAATGAAAGATCTTGTTGAAAACAATTATGTCTATAAAAAAAATTACTCCCTCCATTTTTATTTATATGTCATATTTCAAACAAAACGCATATTTTAAGAAATACAATCGTTACTTAGATTTCTAATACATTAATTATGTTTTTTCTCGCTATATCCTTTCTCTCTATATAATCTTTACTTTTTATTCACTACTTATGTAAATTAAGACCTATTTAATAGGGTCGGGACAAATATGGAAAATAGAATTTTTTAACTCTTGAAATTCTCAAAATGACAGATAAAAAGAAACAAAAAATTTATCCAATAAAAGACAGTTAATAAAGAACGGAGGGAATGGTTAATACTATTTTTTTAAAAAAAAAAGTTGTTAAGACTATTGTAGTTGTATTGGAAATGTAAACATTTGATAACCCTTATAATTATTATTATTAGGACTCTAAATGTAAATAAGAGTGTTTATCCAAAAAAAAGTAATTAAAAGTTATGGAAAATATGAATGAAACCTTATAAATAAGACAGAAAAAAGTTTAAAAAGAATATTACTCTCTCTGTCCCTAAATATATGATCATTTTGAGACTTTTATTTTGTCTCTATTTTTTAGGTAAATAGATAAATCTTATTACCTGACCAAAAAATATTTACATCCTAAGAGTATAGAACTGAATCAAGCAAAAGGAAGCCACCAACTAGGTTGGGTTCCACCTTGAACAAGATTCACAGCTACCACAACATACTATTCATCATACTTCATCTTTACAAATTCATGAAATCACAAAATTCTCTATCTTTAGCTCTCATTTTCTCTACAGTATTGCCTTGTATTCTTAAGACTATGTCTTTCCTCCGATTATCAAAAACTTCTTCGGACGTTTTGCACCTATTCTAAAAAATTCGTGCATTCCTCTCATACCATATAGCAGCCACATCAGCCGCAATAACAGCCTATAACATGTATTGTCTAACTTGCTTAAACTTCCATATATGTTTCAACTGATTAGACCAACTTTGAATATCATTCTTCAGCCTTCTAACTCCCATCTATTCGTTACATCTTCTGAGAACTTCAGTAGCATAACTGCACTTAAAGAAAAGATGAGCACAATCCTCATATTGGTTTTGACAGAAACAGCAGCCTGCATTAGCTTGAATCATATTAAGATGCATCAATCTTACTCTGGTTAGCAGTCTATCATGCAGCATTAACCATATAATTATAGAATGTTTTGGAGTATTAAGCTTCCCCCATGTGATCTTTGCAAAATTCCATGGACTACACTGTCCCCTGACCCATTCATAACCAGACACAATAGAATATTGGCCATCTATGCTAGCTAACCATCTGTTTTGGTCAAATCCAAATTGGAACTTAGTTTTGATCTTCATTAGTTTTCTCCGGTGCCAACTAGCATCTGCTTTGGTGCAATAGTTCCATAAAATGGGAGACTTTAAGTAGACAGCATGTACCCATCTGATCCATAAAGAATCCTCCTTTTGTGCTATTGCCCAGATTTGCTTTGCCATAGCAGCTTCATTCCACAGTCTTATAGAAACTATACCCAGTCCCCCTGCATTTCTTGGCATACAAACTCTGTCCCAACTTATCATGACCAATGACATACCATTACTTCTTTTGCCCCACAAGAATTCTATGCTAATTCTCTCAATCTCCTTAATTACACCTTGAGGAATCATAAAGGCACTAACCTAGTATGTATACATGCTCATAAAAACTGAATTTATCAGTTGGACCCTTCCTGCATATGACAGATTCCTGGTGGACCGGCTTTTAATTCTTGCTGAAATTTTACCAATCAAAAGAGAACAATCTTGTTCTGACCACTTAATTGGAGTCAAAAGAAGACCCAAGTATCTAAATGGAAACACTGCCTTTTCATAACCAGTACCTCATTTACCCCACCAAAAAATACAGTGGATTTCTGCAGATTAGCCATACGTCCTGTAACCTTAGAGAACTACTGAAAGCCATTCATAAGCAGCTGTTGATCTAACCTCTCCCTTGCAAAACAGCATCAAATCATCAGCAAAACAGAGATTTGTCATGGCTACTCTTTTACACAGTGGATGATACTTAAACTCTTTCCTTTCTGAAGCAATCTTAAGATACCTTGTTAAGATCTCCATTACTAATACAAAGAGCATTGGAGAAATAGGGTCTCCTTGCCTATGACCTCTCTTTCCACGGAAGAATCCTACTGTTTCTCCATTTATAGCTAAAGAATAAGGAGTGGTCACACAAGTCCATGCATAACTTCCTGTACACAGCTCCACTCTACAGAGTCATAAGCCTTCCTTAAATCTATTTTCATTAGACATCTTGGGGTAATATTCTTTCTCTATAGTCTAATCAAGTCCTAAGTAATCAAAACATTATGAAGGATTGATCTACCCTCTATAAATGCCTCTTGATTAGCATTTATTAAGACAGGTAGCACTTTCCTCGATCTTTCACCTAACATCTTAGACACATATTTGTCCTGCACATTGCAACAAGCAATTGGCCTATAGTCTTTGGCATTACAAGCACCAGTAAACTTCGGAATTAAAGCAATTGAAGTATGGCTAATCTGTTTCAGCATCTTACCAGTTTGAAAATACTCCAATACTGCCTTGCTCACATCTGCTCCTATGATTTCCCATGCACCTTTGAAGAAACCATTGCCAAAACCATCTGGTCCTGGACTTTTCCCTTCATCAATATTCATCATAGCTGCTTTAACATTTGTTGCTGAAAATGGTTGGATCAAACTCAGTTGTTGCTCTGCAGATAGAACCCTTCCTTTTGCAAAAACAGCATTCTGTATAGCTTTTCTTGATGAACTCTTCTCACCAATGAGGGATTTAAAGAACTTGACAAAGTGATTGGTTACTCCCTGTTGATCCACAACTAATCTCCCATCATTTTCAGTTATGCAGGTAATTCTGGTCTTCATCTGCTTATCCTTGAACACTGCATGAAAGTATGCAATGTTGGAATCTCCTTCTTTTAACCATAACTCTTTTGCCTTCTGTTGTACTCCCTCTATCCCTTAAACGAAACGAGCATAAATTGTTGCTGAAAATTATGCACATGCTTATTTAATTCTTGATATTTCTTCCTAGCTTCCTTTTCTTGCTGCTGTAAAAGGGAATTCAAGGGGTCTGCATCAAGACCCTATATCAATTTTAATTGAATATTAATTACTTTTTTCTACAAACACCCTTATTTTTTCAACACTTTTTTAGATTCCCAATAATATTAATAAAGGTAACAAGTTTTGAAAATACATATCAAATTTTCATATTTCAAATATTATTAAATAAATTAACTAACTTTTTTAATTAACATAAAATCTACGAAAAAGATTTTATACATAGGAATGGAAGGAGCATATTAAGGACCACATAGTAATAAGGCCAACTATGAAAGAAAAAAATCAATGCTTCATTGAAATTTTGAAATGACTAATAAAAAGAACTATAAAGATCTTTTAGGTAGTTACTTGTAGTATTAAGAACTACATGGGTAAATTTTTTTAAGAATTTTTTTTAGGTAGTTACTACCCCCGTCCCTAATTATAAGGTCCTCTTAGGAGATTTCACGTCCATTAAGAAAGTGGAATAATTTAGTTAATTGTATTGGAAATGTGAACTTTTGATATGTATTTTCAAAATTACCCCTATTAATATTATTGGGAATCTAAAAAGTGTTAAATAAATAAGGGTGTTTATGGAAAAAAATAATTAATGCTCATTGAAAATTGGTAAAGGGCCTTATAAATAGGGACATAATAAAAGTGTTAAGAAGGCTTTATAATTGGGGACGGAGGGAGTACTTACATTAGTCTCCCGCTGGAAAAGGCATGGGACTCGACCTCGTGCTGGATTAGTCTTAAGGATTCTCTCATATTAAGGGTACTCTTGGGACACCTATGATACTGAACAAAGAGTACAGACAAAAAAAATTACTATAAATATCATTTTTCAATATACAACTATTTTATTTAGCTTCTTATACTAAAAATTATGAAGAAAATCCTAATGTTTTATTAAAAAATATTAACATTGGAAAAAATTAAGTGCATACACAGAAATTTTTTAGTCACATTAATAAAATGAAACAATAAGGGATACGCTGTTTTATTTAAAAATATTAACATTGGAAAAAATTAAGTGCATACACAGAATTTTATTTTTTTTATGAACCAGGTATCCACCCGCGCAATTGGGTGACTACACAGAAATTTTTCAATCGCATTAATAAAATGAAACAATAAGGAATACGCTGAAAACTTTTAGTACAGTATTAGATTAATAAAAATTTATGCTCGTTTCGTTTTACTCTTTCCGCTCCAATTTATTTTTGCATTTTAAGATTTTTACACGGATTTAATCATTTAATGATTCAATTTTTAAGAAAAGTAATTCATTCCATTCCATTTTGTTTGGTCTTTTAGGTTTGTACACACATATTAAGAAAATGTGATCATTGTAAGTTTTATGTGTATTTTGTCTAAAATGCTTATAGTTAATCCTTATTGAAAATTGTAGTACTATTTAATTTTTATTAATAAAAGTATCCATTAATCAATGTATAGTGGTTTAGAGATGAGAGATGATAAAAGTATAATTAATGTGGAGTACAAGAAATGATTGAATAAAGGGTTACAGTTGGAAAGAAAAATATGTTTAAGCATTAGAATTGTAAAAGGACAAAAAATATGAAACGGAAAAAAAAGCCTAAAAGGCCAAACAAAATGGATCTTAGGGAGTATTAGATAATTTTACTACTCTCTCTGATCCTATTTATAGGGCATACTTAACCATATCACACGGACTAAGGAGGGTAGTTAGGTTTCTTGAAACTTTAAAAAAATACTTCAACATTACAATCTTACCCTCTTAACTTGCATTGGGAATTTTACAATGTATTACTTCACATTAATGGGCAAATGGCAAATAAGAGAAAATAACAATAAATGCCTCCCAAAAAATACAAAGTGACTTATAAATAGGACCAAAGAATCCTTCTAGAATGTGACTTATAAATAGGACCGGATGGAGTATAATTTTCTCACACTATATTAATTATTTCTCATTTTACATATTTCAAAATGTTAATCAAGTTTAAGCTGAAAAAAAAAATCAATAAATACACTATCGAATTTCTAAAGACACAAATAATTTGCATAAATTAAAAAGGTTAAAGTGACAAATAAAATGGAATGGAGAAACTACAATATAGGTTTTTTTTTAGATTTTTTTTTGCAATATAATTTTTTTTACTAAACCATTACAATAATTATACTCCCTCCATTCCTTATTACCTGTCATTTATTGAAGAGATTTTTTGTTTCTTTTTACCTGTCGTATTGAGGATTTCAAGAGTATAATAAATATTATTTTCCATGTTTGCCCCTATTTAATATATCTTGGTTTATGTAAGTAGTGAAGAAAAATTAATGATTATAGAGAGAGAAAGGGTATAGTGGAAAAAAAATATAATTAATGTAGTGAAAATCTAAGTAATGATTAGATTTCTTAAAAGGTGTGTTATGTTTGAAATATCACATATAAATAGGAACGGAGAGAGTAATTTTTACAATTTAACTCCTACTTATTATAGAGATAATGAGTGAGGAATTAGTCATAGAGAAATACTCCCTCCGTCCCATAAGTTATGTTCATATAGGATTTTCATTTTGTCTCATATATGTTCTTTTAGAAACATAATACTCCCTCCGGCTCGAATTATAAGCAATTTCAACCACTTTTATGCTTATTAAGGAAGTTAGTTGATTATATTTAATTTTCTCAAATTTATAAAAAAATAGAGGTATTTTAGGAAAGTAGTATTGGGAATGAAAAAAAATTAATTAAGATTACAATTTTCTAGAAATGTTTTAAGAAAGTGGCATTGGGAATGGAAAAAATTTAATAAAGTTAGTTAATTTTGCTTATATTTTAAACCAAGAGAAGTATGTTTTTTGTTGCTTATAATTCGAGCCGGAGGGAGTACTCATTTATACTTCTTTTTCCAAGTATATCCTTATTTATTGCATTTTCTTTTTCATCACCTATATCTTCATCTCTTTTCAATATAATATTTATACATTTATTATTACTCTTTCTCCTATTATTAATTGAGGATAATTTAGTCAAAATATATCAAATTCTTACATCATTTATTCATTTCTTAATCTATGTGCAAGAACCCAAAAGAACTTAACTTGTGGAATAGATGGAGTTGTAAAGTACTTCTTCGTCCCTTATTATAGGACTCATTTGAGTAAAAAAATTTGGTCCTTAATATAAGACACTCTTCTAATTTTTTCCAGAATTACCATTAACATTTAATCATAATACTGTAAGTTTTAGTGAGAAAACATAAATAAAATTGTATTGAAAAATGCAAAAATTTTGGAAACCCTGTAGTTTAAACGTTGTGGGTGGTGGAGGTAAAGTAAAAATTAAAGTAAATATTGAAAAGTCAAAAAATTTATTATGTTCTAATAATTGATAATAAAATGGTATTTTTTGAACAACATATCAATTTTAGTATAAAATTTATCAATCTTGGTGGACATAAAAATATCCAAAAAAATCCTATAATAAAAGACAGAGGGAGTATAAAAAAGGAAACAAGTACAAAAATTTAATACAAGACATATTAATTACGCTAAAACTTTGTTTGGAATGTGAAATACAGAGTAAAATTATTAGAGATATATTTGATATCGGTTATTTAATGTTGTCTAATAATACAAAGTGACTGATAGTTAGATACATATAAACCTGAGAGAGAGAGAGAGTAATTTTCCTTAATTGCTCTCCACCTACCACTGGCAATGCCATTAGAATAGATAGAATGATGTAATTGTCCACATGAAATGTATTTAAAGTAAATGAAAGAGAATAAATTTTCATAAATGAAACTTTTAATGTGAAATTAATTTTTTTCGAAGTTCAAGGCACTTGTTGATGGACTAAATGAATTTAGGTAGCCCATTCTCTCTCTATATAAGAAGAATGGTGAATCAATTTTGAAATCATCATCATCATCAAATGGCTTTGTCAGTGAACAAAAGTGTGTTATCATCATTTTTTATTTTAGTAATAATATTTGCTGTTACTTTACAACCGATGGTTGGTGTGGGGTCAGGATATGAAGTCTTCACTAAGGTTTATATAATGAATGCTATATCCCAACCACTGACAATTCATTGCCAAGATAAACATCATGATGATGGAGTTTATACATTGAATCAAGGAGAAACTCATCGTTTTAGGTTCATCCGTAATCCCGTTCTTCGTGTAACACTGTGGTTTTGTAACTTTAAGTGGGCCGGAGAATCTCACAACTTTAATATTTATGTTCAACGTAGAGATTATACATGCCATGATTGTTTTTGGCAAATATATAGAGTAGGGCCGTGTAAGACTCATAATGATGGCAAGCCTGACCAATGCTTTTCATGGAATGGAATTGCTATTGAAGAAGGGATGATGCTCCTTAATGAAGAACATAACAACGATTCTCATGAAGCCATTAAAAAAGAAGGGAGTCCTATTAGTGAAATGAATAATACTCTTGGGTAATAAAAATGTAAGTTTTTTTTTTCAAGTTATGATGTAATGACATTAGTGTTGAAAATAAGTCAATAAAAATAATACTATATATATATATATATATATATATGTATGTATGCTCTTTTACAATGGTTATGTGAAATATAATGCATACAAGTAGGGGTGTAAGCGATCCGATCCGAGACCGCGAGATCGGTCGGATCAGATCGAATCGGATCGAAAAATACAGTTTGATCTGGTCTCATGGTCCGATCCAGTCCCAAAATTTTTGGACCGTTGTTTCATGGTCCGGTCCATGGTCTCCATGTTTTTGAGACCGTTCAGACCGGTCCAGACTGCATACATAAAAACCTAAATCTAACACTCACAGCATAACCTAGCACAGCCACACAGCCAACGTGAATTTCCTCTCATTTCCCTATCGTACTACTAGCAGCCTAGCACAGCCACACAACCCTCAAGATCGATCGAAGTTGTCTTCGTTTCTTCCTCTCGCTGTCGCCGCCGCTCGCGTCTCTGTCTCCATCGAAGCCGCTGCTCGTCTCCATCGAAGTCGTCTCCGTCTCTCAGCAAGTAAGCATGTCGAATGCTGTAATTCGTTTTAGCAATTATATTGTTAGTTTTATGTCTTATTTTGTTCTTCTAGGTTGGATCTCATTGCACCTTTCTTACTGATAATTACTGCGAAGATGCCTATGATCTACTTCAAAACCCTGTGCTGAAGAAACTATTGGTAAGTTTATAGTAAGTAATCTTGTTTTCTAGATAAACGCTTGGTGCTATTAGAGTACTCTTCTTTAAACATTTTGAAGAGATGATTCTGAAAAATGTGAAGGACTTAAGTTTATGTGACTAAGATTAATCTTTGCTTACACATTATTTCGCAGCTTGCTGGAATTCTACTAGACACGCATCTGCTTCAGTATCGATGACAAGAGATGCAGAAGCAGTGCAGTTGCTATTGGTTGGCTCTGCACCAAACTATAGATATGCTCTATTTGATCAATGTGAGTTTCATGTCACTTCGTGTTAAAGTTGAGTTATTGTTAGTTTATTGATGATGAATTTTAATGTACGAAATTTTTTTGGTTCGTTGAAGTGATGCAAGACCAAAATTTTACTACTTTTGTGGAAGCTTTGAATCATAACTATCGTAAGGCTCCTGATGAAAGTATCAGTGCAAACCTGTGTTCTTTGAGTCTTTCCTCTTAACCTTGTTATAGAAATTGTAAAATGCAATGAACAGATCTTGGCTTGTTAAATTTTTTGGACCTGAAATCTTTGATGGTGAGTGCAATGGACTATACTCTTTACTGTTAGTTCCATGATGAATGTTTTGATAATGACAAAGTGTTTTGAACAAGCTATCATGTGTTGATCAAGTTCAAGTTCAACAAGCAACAACAAACATCAAATGAAGAAGAGAGAAAACAAGCTCATGAAGACTTAGTTTGAGTGTAATTGTAATTGTTTTATCTTTTGCCTCTCAAGCTTCATAGGTCTTTTATTTGATGAATTTGGTTAGAGTATCTTAGAGGGTAGTGAATCTCATTCATAAGTCATGATTTAATCATAATTTGAGTTTTCACTTAACCTAGAATCAATAGGTGGCTTAAAGGTTTTAAAGGAAAGGTTGGTTTTTGAGAAAACAAGTTTTAAACAAGTGTCAGACATGTTTAATCGATTAAGAACTTATTTAATCGATTAGTACTCGATTACGGCAAGATTTAATCGATTAAACACTGTTGAACTGGTTTTTTTTAAAATACGATTTTCACTTCTCAAAATCAGTTTTCAAGTGCTACAACTTTTGGATATTCTATATAAACCTATTCCTAACCTTTGTGATTAATTAGAATCATTTTCATACAAGTTTTACAAGAATCAAGCCATTCTATTCTCTCTCAATTTCAAAGATCAAAGCTTTCATATTTTCATATTCTTTGATCAAGAACCTTTGAATCTCTTATTGTGAATTGTCATAGCTATTGATTGAGATTCATAGGAGTGTCATTGTGTTTTCTATTGTGTTGTAATCTTTGCAAGAAGGCAAGACAACTACAACAAAGAAGTCTTGGTGTGTCGATTATCATCAAGCAAGTGCATTCTTATTGAAGAAGAAGAAGAAAGTCTTGGTTGTGAATCAAGCAAAGTGAAGCCTTGGTGTGTGGATTATCATCAAGCAATTGAAGACTTGTTGTCTCGATTATCAACAAGGGGTAGAGGTTAGATTAGAGAGAAGATCAATAGGATTACAAGGCAAGGGTGTGGTATCTCTTGTAGGCTAGCAAGAAGGGAGTCTTGTGAGGCATTTACTTGTAATTTGAGAACTCTAATTCCTCATAGTGAAGAATCTGTCTTGGTTGAAGAGGGGACTGGATGTAGCTTTCAAGTGGATGAAAGTGAACCAGGATAAATCACTGTGTCGTATCTCTAAACCCTTAACTCTTTACATTCAAGTCATTGATTGTGTTCTTGGTTGAAAACCTAGAGAAAGATTGATTTTTCATAATTGATTGAATTGAATCTTTATTGTTCAAATTGATAAAGGGAAAATCATTTTCATAACTAGGATAATCAATAAGAATATAGGTGTTAATTGTTTTCGCTGAATCTCTGATCTTACGTGTTAATTGATTGATTTTCGTATTCGATTGAAAAGTGATTTTTCAGTTTCTGATAGTTTTTAATCGATTAAGTGTTCGTTTAATCGATTAAGGACTTTTGAACTTTCAGGTTTAATCGATTAAATTGTAGGTTAATAGATTAAATTTCAGTTTAATCGATTAAGTGCTGTAGAATTTGTAAAAATCATTTGTTTTGATTGTTTCGATTTGTTTCGTTCGAAAATCTTTCAAGGTTTCTTTTACACCTATTCAACCCCCCCTTCTATGTGTGTTCTTAGGGTTCCTTAGTTGTTTCAACCACCAATTGCGGTTTCTTCATTTACTATTCGTTCTTATTTTGCTGCAATTCGTTTCATGATGTTGCTGTAATTTGTTAATTTTCCCCTTAATTAGGTTATCAATTGGATTTTCCCCTTTAACATGTCTCTTCAATTTTTTTATTGTCAAGTAATTATGGTCTAAATAGACCGGACCGTTGTGGTCCAGGTCCGGTCTTTGCACATTAAAAACGTTTGGACCGGACCAGACCGGACCGGATCATGTAAATTTAATCGGTCTGATCCCTAATGTCCATCAAAGATCGGACCGGACCATTACACCCCTCCATACAAGAATAAATTTCATAACACTTTGTGCAAACTCCAAATAGGAGTGAGATTAGTGGGAAATGGATTCTTTGTCACAAAAGTGACTACATGATGTAACATCCCTGGCAGGCAAATGGATTACGACTTGCACGCTTCTCGGGAAAACTTTTCAGGAGGTCACCCATTCCAAAATTACTCCAAGTCAAGCACGCTTAACTATGGATTTCTTAAGTGATGGGCTATCGAAAAAAAGATGCATCTTGTTGATATGGGTAGTACCAATCAATTCATTTAAGCCTTCTTGTACTACATAGTCCCATCCCTACACAGTCTCAGGATCACCCTCTCATTCCGGTGTGTCGAATCATTCATGTACCCCTCCCTTAGAAGCCTGCCAGGAGCCGCTCATTGTCCATGCCTCTTGTACCGGCGATCACTCCCCGCCCTCATCAGCCTGGGTCTTACACATGAGATCCTCCCTCTTGAAAGTATTTTTTTCTACAATTATATTTCTTCCAGTTTGGAATATAAGTAACAAAAAATACATTTTTTTTAAAATATAAACAAAAATAATTAATCTTTTTAAATTTTTTTTCATTCTCGATGTTATTTTCCTAAAATATACCTAGAAAATTGTTATCTTATTTAATTTTTTTTATTCATAATACTATTTCTTAAAATTTGAGCAAGATCCAACGGTTAACGAATGAAATATGACCTTTTAAGTGAAAAAAAAGATGAAATATTATAGGTGCTAATCGATTAGCTTATAGGCTATAATCGATTAGTCTAATCGATTAGAGCTCAGTCTAATTGATTAGATCTGCTGCAGACAACTTAAAAACACATTTTTGGATGCATTTTTCACTCACTCTTTCCATTGTTCCTCTCTCCTAAAGTCGAACCCTCTTCCTTTCTCTCTCTAAATCCTTCCTAGATCATCCCATAATCCACCATATAACATCAAGTAATCCACTCCCCATCACAAGACAAAGCTTCATTTCCTCTTCTTCTTCTTCAAGCTCTAAGGGCACTCGTCATCACTTATCACCATCTCCATCAACAAACACTTCTCTCATTTCTTTTTCTTCATTCTTCATTCTCTCTCAAAGAAGCTAAGAGCAAAACATCATCATCATTATCTCATAAACCCTAAAATCATCAACCCCATCTTTGTAATCATCAAGCATCAAGAGCAAGCTCCATAGCTTCATCACCACCTACATCACACGCCTCTTCCATCATCAACACAAGACACAACTTCACTTCCCTCATCATCAACAACATTAACACGACTTCACATACACCATCTCTCTTGATTTTCTAAGCTTCATAACCATGGAGAATCACACTTTCTCATACCTTCTCTCTCAAGATCTGGTAAGGGAAACTAGAGAGGTTCAAGCTTGAGGAGTCTAGGACACAAGAAGAGGAAACTAGGGTTTTGAAGGTTTTCTCTCTCCATCTTCATTTAGGGTAAGGAGGGAGTATTACCTTTTCTTAGGGAATGAATTCTAGGATGTTTATAGTAGTGGTTAAGAGTAGAGGAATTTATATGTAGGTGTATATTATTGAAGCTTAGGATAGTTAATATTGATAAAAATAGAATGTTTAAAATAAAGAAAGAAAAACGAATTCATACCCATGAATATTCATAATATATGATGATGTATGTGATTTTGTGTGATTGTTATATAAGTGATGTGTAATGATGGATGTCAATAGATAAGAATGAATATTTAAGGTGAGATATGAACTTGATGTAGTTGTAAGATTAGAATAGCTTATGTAGTGGACCAAGTAATTGATAAATCATTTAGGTTACAGAAATGTGAGTTAAACTTATTGGAATTAATTGAAGATTAGTCGAAAGGCCTTAGGCACAAATGAAAAAGTAAAGTGGAATTGAGGGAATTAGGATCTAGGGAGATTAATATAAGATGTTAAGCAAGAATGGGAACATAGTAAATAAATAAGAAGATAAAAGAGGATTTAAGGATTTATATTATCGAGATGATTGTGTATGTATGTTTTGTTGATTATTCTTTGAATGATAATAAAAACACAATAATAAGCTATAAATGAAAAGAAAGAAATAAAAGAACAATTAATGATGAGAATAAAACAAAAGAACTTAGAATGATAATATGAAAATGATATTAAACTACTAATGAAAAGAAAGAGAGAAAAGAACAATTAATAGAAACTAAAGAAGAGTAAAGATAAGTAATAAATAAAGAAAGAAAGAGAACTAAGAATTAAAGATGAGAAAAAGAATAAATAAGTAAAGAAATGGAGATAAGACTTAATGGGAAAAAGGAAGAACAATATCGGCAGATGGTCCGTGTGGCTCTGTCGAAGCTCAACCTGGACGGTCCGTGTGACTCTGTGGATAACCAAGCGCAACCCAGACGGTCCGTGTGACTCTGGGAATAATTAAACACGACTCGGATGGTCCGTGCGACTCCGGGGATAAGAAATCAAAACTCAGACGGTCCGTGTGACTCTGGGAATAATTAAATACGACTCGGACGGTCCGTGTGACTCCGGGGATAAGAAATCATAACCCAGATGGTTCGTGTGACTCTGGGAATAATTAAGAATAATTGAACACAACCCAGATGGTTCGTGTGACTCTGGGAATAATTAAGAACAACTAAACATAACCCAGACGGTCCGTGTGACTCGGGGAAGAATTAATGAAAAGGGGAAAGAATGAAAAGAAACGTAAGAATGAGACAAAACGGAAAGAGAATTAAATGCTAGGAAACAAATTAAAAAAAGAGTAATGAAAGAGAAAAGTAATAAATTGAAAAAGGAATAAAGGACCTCATAGGAAAACCAAAGAAAATATGAAATGATGTAAAAGGATAGACAAAGAAGAGTAAATGAGAATATAAACATGAAAATGATTATGATTGTTTTGTTGTGAATAATAACGTTAGGCTTAGTTTATTACTATGACTTTTTAGAAGTTATTTCCTATGTTCTGTGTAATGTAACCCTTCTTGCCGTTTTTATTACAGGTACTAAGGCGGAGCATGCACGAGTCTTGGCCGAGCAGGAACACATGATATTTAGGGGTGGGACCATAGATGGGTCCCGAGGTTTTATTTTTAAAACTTGATGTATATATATAATCTTTTGGGAAGTTAAAACTATTTCAAGAACTTGTTCATAATTTGGAAACGATGAAAATGAATACACTCTAATATATTTTGCTCTGCTGGCTTACTGTTGATGATATAATTATGTTAATACAGGTTTTGCTCGAAAACTAAGTTTTGGAAATGTCTACAAAACAAAGTAAATTCCGTCAAATTTTACGGATATTTTCATAAGTAATTAAAGTAACCAAGAACTTTTAATGAGTATTTCAAGTAACTAAATCTAACTTGGGTAATTAGTGTATTATTTAAGGTAGGGTGTTACACCCACCGGACGTACCCACCATGTGGTACGACTAAACATAATTTTTTTCCCAAACGATGTGTTTATTGTTCACAAGGATGAGAAAAAATCATCTTTATTCAATATTTTTCTATTATCTTCTAACCCTCTTTCATTTTAACCCGAAAAAAACACTCTCAAGTCTCAAATTTTTTGTCCTCTTGTTGACTCGATCCCCTCCGTCCCACACTATGCTTGACTCCCTCTACCGCTCGTTGTTTGACCCACTCCAGCTCTCGCAGTACCCCTCATTATGCTTCCCTCCTTCATTAGTTTGGTGTCTCCCTCTAAATTGTCTCTGTTTCTCCTTTCTATGTTTTGTTCTCTTACTAACTGGTACTTCTGTTTTTCATGTTCTATAAATATTTCTCCATTTTTTTTTTGTTGTGATAGAATAATGAATACTATCTTAATTTAAAACAACAATGAAAAGTTGTTTGATGCTCATATTATGTTTTGATTATTTTTGCACACCAACTGTTTAAACCAGTTTAGAAATTTAACCACTCTTTTTTTTCTTCCTTATTTTCTGTTATTTTTGGATGTTTTTGATTTTTTATTAATTGTTACATAATGCAAACATTATAAGTTGTGTGATAGGAAATTATTAATTATTATGAATTTCAATTTGTTGATTTTATTTTTATTTTGCAATTTTCTATTTTTTAAATTTATTTATAATTATATTTATAAATTAAATATATATAAAAACGTACTCGTACCCTATTTTCTTAAATGTCGTGCCCCGTACCCGTATCCGTACCAGATACCGGTACCGTACCCGTACTCATACAACACAGATATCATAACCAAATCGGTGACATATAAACACATTCATATCATTACAGACAATGAATTAGAAGTGCATATAAATCTCTACACACCAACAGCCCAATTTACAACTCACACCCTCAATCTAATTTGACTTATCATTCTGACTTTTGAGATAATAGGAGGTGTTAATAAAAAATTTGGATACATATGTGTCTTAGGATCTTCCTCTCTCACCTTGATATGGTTCCAAAAAAATTGCTTCGCTTGTTTGGTAGGAGGTCCTTGTCCTAATGAGCTCGTGCTTCCTTGAGCACAAAAGATCATAGAGGTTACAAAAAGTAGGCTCTTTCAATAAAGTATGCATATGTAAATACAGGCTTTTTTACTTAAGTGGGGTAATTTTACAAACAATTTACAGAAAAGGGGTAGTTTAAAAACTATTTACGTAGGACCGGGTAGTCAATGAAACTATTTACGTAAATGGGGCAGTCAAAGTCAAAATCCAAGGTCAAACGCGTCATCCGGGATGACGCAACCCAAAAGTGACACGTGTCCACTTCCTATTCGTCCTCCGGATTCCATTCGGATAAAAAAGTTAAAAAAAAACAACCGACAGCTCTACCACGTGGCGCAATCAAGGGGTTGCGTCACTGATCGAGGCCGTACCCGATACAAATAAAAACAGTTTAAGTATAGTACTAGGAAGTGACTCCTAGGTCGTCTCCCAAGGAATATCATATCAAGCAAAAGGTCGAACACATAGTATGCATAGAAAACAGGGGGTTTTTTTTGTATTGAATATTGAATAATTGAAATCAAAACAGAATTAAATTAAAACGAAGAAACAGATAAGGAAAAGCGGATAAACCCCTTTGGCTCGCGTTCACAACTCTATCATCGGTCACAAAAGATCAATTTCTTTCCTCTTCACTGTCCAACTCGTGAGAATTAAATACTAAGCGAAAATTCAATTCTCACCCCAAAACCCAAACCTCTAATTAAGCATTAAAAGCCAAAGCATGGAGTTTTTACGAGTTTGCATAAATTAAGCATTCATACACATGGATTATCTCTATATAATGGAACTAAGCGAACCATAACATATCAATAAGCATGAAAACAGTGAATAAAAACGAAATAGCATTAAGAACAAAACCTCAAGAGTATGTGATACATTACCAAAGGGATTTAACCTAAGAGTTTAGCCTTCCATGAAGAAAAATACCAAAAAAAACGTGTAGAAAGGGAAGAGAGAGAAACCCTAGCAGCCACCACAAGCTTGGAGAGCAAAACTAAGCCTTCTCTATGAGAGAGAATGTAAAAAACGTGAATGGAAGGTCTCCCCCAAGGGTTTACACGAATTTGGCTTTTTAAATCACAAAACGGGCCTAAATCATGGGCCCAAATCCTAAGGAAAGCTTATCTCTAAATTAAATCTAAAAATATCCTATAGATAAAATCTAAATCTTAAAAGATATAACTAAATCTCAACTAATCCTAAAGATAGATTACAATCTTCACTTCATCATATATCTTCTCTTCCAAAATTAAATTTTCATTCCCAAAATGTCCAAAAAGCCCTTGTGCCAAATATGACCTGAAAATAGAAATAGAATTAATTAGGCTAAATAATCCCAAATTAAACAATATTCAGAATAATAGTCCAATAAAATCTAAATCACTAAATCAAGCTAAACAATGTCAAATAGCAACAAGTATCAATAATAGGAGTAAAATAATGCAAGGAAAAATGGGAAATAAAATGCTCATCAAATACCCCCACACTTATCCTTTTGCACTCCTGGGCAAAACTAAGAATTAGGACTGAGAAAATCAATATGCACCAAAGTGAATCATGCAACAAGATTACTAAAACTAATGAATGCAAACCTAAGAGATTACATACTTCACAATGAATTCTAGGAAATGCAAAGAAATGGGCAAAATCGAGCACACGAAGAGAATAAGGACCAAAGAATCAAAGCATCCATGAACATCATCCAATTATTTCAAATATGCAAAGAAAACCAATGACATCAAGAGGGTAGTCACAAAGATGATAGAAATTCACAAGGATCACTCAATAGTGTTTACACTCAAGTGTTTAAGGTTAATCAGTGTTTACACTCAAGGCACATCATGAAAAACAAACACAACCATAGGCTTGACAAGCCTCTAACATCAACAATCAACACACATGCACATTAAGATCAAAAGGTCTTTTCAGGGTTGTAATGGGGCCAAGGACAAGGTAGGATAAAAATATGGGAAATGTAGCTAAAACCCAGGGAATAGAGGAGCAATGGGGAACAAGTAAAAAAAATAAGCACAATCCACCCCAGAATGAAATGGTAAACATAACAACAACCTCTAATTCCAATCCTCTATGCCTCAATCAACCTTTTATTCTCTTTTTTTTTCTTCTTTCTTTCTTTTTTTTTCATCATTCATTTTTTCAATTTTTTTTTTCATTGCAGAACTTCATGAACGAAAGGAAAGAAGAAACAACAAAAATGGCATAATGAGATAAAGCCATAATTACATCACCGACCATAGAGGCAAAACCCAGAACTCACAAGAGATGAAGAACAAAGCACCCTCGCTTACTTAATACCCATTCCCAAAACAATTCCAAAGCTCCAACATTCCCTAAGGTTAGGACAATCATGGTTTTTCAGTCATAGGCTTGTAATGAGCTAAAGAACAAAGAAAAGGGATATAAAGGCTCAAAGGGGCTATCAAAGGATAAATTCATTCAAGGTAGGCTCATATGGCTAGTGGCTTATTCAAGAAAAAACAATGCCTAAATCATTTCAAAATGTGCATGGGAATATCAAGTATCAACAAGAGTCAAGTCAAGTTCTAGAGTGCAAGTAATCCAGAGTGCAATCACACATGAAAGAAAAATTAGGTGGCATATATAGCAATCCACCCACAATTAAGGCTCAAATCCTCACAAAAGGGACAATTCTATCACAGTGTTACCACCTCTTAATTATCAAAAGCAACTTTACACACAGAAATGCATGAATTCAGACACAAGATACCAAGACTCTACTAAAATGAAGCAAAAACATGCAAGAAAATGCCCAAAACTTAGCAAAACCTAAAAAATCAAAGCAAAAATATGCAACATAAACTACTCTCCCCCCCACACTTAAATCACACATTGTCCTCAATGTAAAACAAATAGCAGAATCAGACAGATATAGACAAGTGGAATAAAAGTAGTAAAGAAGGAGAAAAGAAGACTCCCTAAATCATGGTGGGTCAAAAATGGGATCGACCAATGAGGCTTCCTCCACAGGTGCATCATCCAAAGAAGGGGTAGTGAGGAAAGGCTTGAGTCGGTGGCCATTGACTTTGAAGCTCTTGTCTGTGGACTCACTCTTGATCTCCACAGTGCCATAAGGAAACACCTGGGTGACTACAAACGGTCCAATCCATTTAGAGCGGAGCTTTCCACTCATGAGTCCAAGCCTAGAGTTGTAGAGCAACACTTTTTGACCAACCAAGAACTCCTTTCTGCAAATTGAGCTATCATGGAGCTTCTTGGTCTTCTCTTTGTAGAACTTGGAATTCTCATAGGCCTCCAAATGGATCTCATCTAGCTCACTCAACTGCAGCTTCCTCTCCTCACCCGCTTGATCAAGAGCTAAGTTGCATTGCTTCACAGCCCAATATGCACGGTGCTCTATCTCCACAGGCAGGTGGCATGCCTTACCAAAAACAACCCGATAAGGTGACATCCCTATGGGTGCCTTGTAAGCAGTCCGATGGGCCCATAGAGCATCCTCCGATCGTGTGCTCCAATCCTTTCTATTAGGCTTCACCATCTTCTCCAAAACCCGCTTGATCTCTCTGTTTGAAATCTCAGCTTGCCCATTGGTTTGGGGGTGATATGGTGTAGAAACTTTGTGCACAACCCCATACTTCTTGAGCAAAGCTTGCATGGATCTATTGCAGAAGTGTGTGCCTTGATCACTGACTATGGCTCTAGGTATGCCAAACCTGCAAAGGATATTAGTCCTGACAAAATCTACAACAACCTGAGCATCATTAGTCCTGGTGGCCTTAGCTTCCACCCATTTGGATACATAATCCACAGCAAGTAAGATATAATAAAAAACCAAAAGAAATAGGAAAGGGGCCCATGAAATCTATACCCCAGACATCAAACACCTCACAGAACAACATAGGTTGTTGCGGCATCTGTTGCCTCCAAGATAGGGTGCCTCCTGCCCTTTGACATTGCTCACATGAGCTGCAGATTTTGCTTGCATCCTTGAAGATGGTAGGCCAATAAAATCCAGAATCCAGCACCTTTCGTGCTGTCCTTTGAGTGCCAAGGTGGCCTCCAACTGGTGAAGCATGGCAAAATTGGAGAACTGATTGGATCTCCTGGTCTGGAATGCACCTGCGAATGACCTGATCGCTGCAAAAACGCCACAAATAGGGGTCATCCCATACATAATACTTGGCATCGCTCTTCAATTTGTCTCTTTGAGCTTTGGATGCCAAGGGTGGAAAAACAGATGCAACTATATAATTTACAATATCAGCAAACCAAGGAATAAGGGGAGGGGGATGTGAAACATGCAACACTAAAAGCTGCTCATCCGGGAAGTCATTCCGGATAGGAAATGCATCCTCCTCTCTCTCTATTCTGCTCAAGTGGTCTGCGACCAGGTTATGTGCACCACTCCGATCCTGAATCTCAAGATCAAACTCCTGGAGGAGCAACATCCATCTAATCAACCTAGGTTTGGAATCTGTCTTTTTCAAAAGATACTTCAGAGTAGCATGATCAGTATACACCACAACCTTAGAACCTAACAGATATGATCTAAACTTATCAAGTGCAAAGACAATGGCTAACAGCTCTTTTTCAGTTGTGGTGTAATTAACTTGTGCTGAATCTAAAGTCCTAGATGCATAATAAATCACATGAGACATCTTACCAACCCTTTGGGAGAGAACTGCTCCCAAAGCATAATTCGAGGCATCGGTCATGAGCTCAAATGGGAGAGTCCAGTCAGGTGGTTGGATGATGGGAGTGGTGGTGAGTGCTCTCTTTAGCTCATCAAATGCCTTCTTGCATTGGTCTCCAAACTCAAATGTGGTATCCTTTTGAAGCAAGTTGGATAGTGGAAGGGCTATCTTGCTAAAGTTCTGAATAAACCTGCGATAGAAACCTGCATGGCGCTCCAACATCTGATCAATGAAGGGAAGAGGAAAGTGATCCTTGCGGGTCGCCTGGTTGAGTTTCCTATAATCAATGCAGACTCTCCAACTGTTCTGCACTCTAGTGGGAATCAACTCATCCTTCTCATTTTTGACAACTGTCACCCCAGACTTCTTGGGAACTACTTGAACCGGGCTTACCCAAGTGCTGTCTGAAATGGGGTAGATAATGCCAGCTTGCAACAGCTTGGTGACCTCTTTCTTCACCACATCAAGAATCTGGGGGTTCAACCGTCTCTGTGGTTGTCTCACTGGTTTAGCCCCATCCTCCAATAAAATCCGATGCATGCACATGGAGGGGCTAATACTAGGTATGTCTGCCAAAGTCCATCCTATTGCCCTTTTGTTTGCTCTAATCACATCCAGCAGCTGCTTCTCTTGATCAACAGAAAGGGAGGTAGAGATGATCACTGGAAGTTTCTGCTCAGCCTCCAAGTAAGCATATTTGAGATGAGGAGGAAGGGGCTTCAGGTCCAATAAAGGTGCCTGCATCACAGATGGAACTAAAGGAGCAGCAGAATTGGATTCTGCCGCCTGCACCTGAACAAGTGAATTAGACTCATGCATAACAGAAATGGGGTTAGGGTTAGCATGATCTGAATCTATATCATATGAATCAACAGATGCAGTAGCAGAATTTAAAAACTGGTCAATTTCAATGCATGCAGTGCACATTTCGGAATCAGAACATGCAGAACAAGTAAATGAGCTAGTGAAAGATGGCAAATCATAATCATGCAAAAAGTCTAGAACATGCTCATCAATCAGATCATCAATCAAGTCAACATGAAAAACAGAGTGGTCATCAGAAAAATGTTTCATAGCATCAAAAATATTGAATCGAACCACACTGTCATCAAATTCCATGGAAAGTGTACCTGCATGCACATCTATCTTGGTTCGGGCTGTTTTCAAAAATGGTCTCCCTAATATGATAGGGACAACACTACGAGAGGTGTCCTCTTCCATATCAAGAATATAAAAATCAGCAGGAAAGATAAGCTCTTCAACCCGAACCAAGACATCCTCTATCAAACCTGCGGGGTAGGTAGTAGATCTATTTGCCAACTGAATAACCACACCCGTAGGTTGAAGGGGTCCAAGTGAAAGAGACTTGAAAACAGACATAGGCATAACATTAATAGATGCTCCTAAATCTAGCAAAGCATTCTCAAATTTAGTATTACCTATGATACAAGGCACAGAGAAAGTTCCAGGATCCTTACACTTTTCAGGAATATGAGGGACGAGTTTACCTATAAGAGCAGAGACATTTCTTCCCATGTTGATCCTCTCATTGCCCTTGAGCTTCCGTTTGTGTGTGCATAGATCCTTCAAGAACTTTGCATACCTCGGAATCTGCTTGATTGCATCAAGAAGGGGTATGTTGACTTCCACCTTCCTGAATGTGTCAAGTATCTCTTTGTCAATCTCTTCCATTTTCTTGCTTTGAGTCACCCCCCTTGGTGGGAAAGGAAGAGGAATGGGGGGTGGTTGTTGGGCAGCAGCAGGTGTTGTGCTTGTGGAAGGTTGAGCTGGATGGGATTTTCTAGTACTTGTGTGCTCACTCTCCTCGACCATTTGGCTCTTCTTGTTGGTTGAAACTAGATCATCTTTGTTGAGGTCAGATTCTGGTGTGGGTGTGACAATCTGCTTCCCTGACCTTAGACTAATGGCATTCACATTCTGGTTTGGATTGATCACTGTTTGGGTGGCAACTTGTTAGAATTCTGAGATTGCATAGTGTTGATTGCTTTTGCCATCTGTCCCATCTGATTGGTCAAAGATTGAATGGAGGCCTCTTGTCTTTGAATGGATGCTCTAGTTTCCTGTTGGAATTGGAGATTTTGCATGGTCATCTGTTTCATCAGCTCTTCCAATGAAGGCTGCTGCTCAGTACTAGGAGCTGGTGGTGCAGAATTAGCCTGTTGTTGTCTCTGTTGCTGGACTGGAGAAGGTACATATGGTGGTTTGGAATTGTTCTGAAATTGAACCTGTGAAGGTTGCTGATCAGACCATCTCAGGTTGGGATGGTTCCTCCAACCAGGGTTGTATCTATTGGTAGAGAGATCAAAGTTCTGTGCCTGCTGGTTTCTACTGTTGAAGATGTTGGCGGCATATGCCTCAGGTTGGTCAGCACCAGTCGTTGGTTGCTGCTGCACAGAAGGGCATGCATCTGTGGGGTGCTCAGCGGATGTGCATATGCCACATAATCTAGCAGGCAGGGACAACTTCTTCTGGTTGATGGCCAATTGAGTGACCAAAGTTGTAAGTGAATCTATCTTCTGTTCAAGCTTCTCAACCTTACCAGAACTTGTGCCAACATCATTCACTCCTCTCACTATGATTGCATCGTTGTTGCCCCTTGCATGGAATTGTTGACAATTGGAAGCCATCTTCTCAATCTTGGCTCTGGCTTCTAAAGGTGTCATGTCTCCTAGGGCACCACCACTGGCAGCATCAAGCATGTTTCTCTCCATGAGGTTGAGACCTTCATAGAAATATTGAATAAGCAGCTGCTCTGAGATCTGATGGTGGGGGCAGCTCGCACACAATCTCTTGAATCTCTCCCAATACTCATAGAGACTTTCTCCACTTTGTTGCCTGATGCCTGATATATCCTTTCGGATTGCTGTTGTTCTGCATGCAGGGAAGAATTTCTCCAAAAATGCCCTCTTCAGGTCATCCCAGACTGTGATAGAACCAGGAGCCAGATCGTACAACCAATCCTTGGCTAGCCCCTCTAGGGAGTGTGGGAATGCCTTAAGACAAACATGATCCTCTTGCACATCATGTGGTTTCATAGTAGCACAGACAATATGGAACTGCTTGAGATGTTTATGAGGATCCTCACCTGCAAGACCATTAAACATGGGCAACAAATGAATTAGTCCAGACCTTAGCTCATACGGGTCATCGGGATACTGGATGCACAAATCTTCAATAGTGAAATCAGGTGCAGCCAGCTTCCTCAATGTCCTCTCACGTGGTGGAGGTTGAGCCATATTTTCAGAATAATCAGAATAAGAATCAGAATTTATAGGAATAGAAGAAAAAGAAGCAGACTCACTATGTAAAGACTCAATAGACTCACTACCTATGGAATGGTTCCTATTTTGTCTAACTAGTCTATGATAAGTTCTATCAATTTCAGGGTTATATGGATGCAAGTAGCTTGGGTTGCCCCTAGTCATGTACTGAACAGAACACCATTAAGCATAGCAAACTGTCACTAATATACATGACCAAAATAGGCAACAAAATTTTTTATTTTTTAAAATTTTTTCTTTATTTTTTCAGCACCCTAAAATCATGAAAACATACCACAAAAAGTTTGAGGACAAAATTCAAAAGGGAACCAAGTCAAACAATTAAATCAGAGACCAAAAACTAAGAAAATAAAACTTGTAAAATAAAAAAGAAATAGTAAAACGGCTTTTTCAGGATCCAGACGAAGGAGATTTCTGACAAAGTCAGAAAAATCAGATTATTCAGAAAATTCCCTTCGATTTGATATAAAATTCGTCAAATTCCGAGTTACGGGTCAAAAGTTGCGACGATTTGAAGAAAGTGCTGCTAAAACTTGGAAAATTTTTTCTGGAACTCACAACCAGTGATGATCTGAGTCATCGTGGTGCCTCAAAACCTTTTTATATGATAAAAGTAGTGTGGATATAAATTTTCGTGCAAAAATTCCACCCACAACTATGTGAACTAGCAACCACAGAATCAATCAAATACACTAATTGCAACAAAATAGCAAAACAGCAAACAGTGCAACTTCAACCGGTTATCAGAATTGACTACTAGACCCTAAATCAGACACGACACACTATAATAACTATACTAACTACGACACTAACTAACTACTAATGACCTTTGGCAAGAACCGATATTCCCCGGCAACGGCGCCAAATTTGATCGAGGCCGTACCCGATACAAATAAAAACAGTTTAAGTATAGTACTAGGAAGTGACTCCTAGGTCGTCTCCCAAGGAATATCTTATCAAGCAAAAGGTCGAACACATAGTATGCATAGAAAAAAGGGGGGTTTTTTTTGTATTGAATATTGAATAATTGAAATCAAAACAGAATTAAATTAAAACGAAGAAACAGATAAGGAAAAGCGGATAAACCCCTTTGGCTCGCGTTCACAACTCTATCATCGGTCACAAAAGATCAATTTCTTTCCTCTTCACTGTCCAACTCGTGAGAATTAAATACTAAGCGAAAATTCAATTCTCACCCCAAAACCCAAACCTCTAATTAAGCATTAAAAGCCAAAGCATGGAGTTTTTACGAGTTTGCATAAATTAAGCATTCATACACATGGATTATCTCTATATAATGGAACTAAGCGAACCATAACATATCAATAAGCATGAAAACAGTGAATAAAAACGAAATAGCATTAAGAACAAAACCTCAAGAGTATGTGATACATTACCAAAGGGATTTAACCTAAGAGTTTAGCCTTCCATGAAGAAAAATACCAAAAAAACGTGTAGAAAGGGAAGAGAGAGAAACCCTAGCAGCCACCACAAGCTTGGAGAGCAAAACTAAGCCTTCTCTATGAGAGAGAATGTAAAAAACGTGAATGGAAGGTCTCCCCCAAGGGTTTACACGAATTTGGCTTTTTAAATCACAAAACGGGCCTAAATCATGGGCCCAAATCCTAAGGAAAGCTTATCTCTAAATTAAATCTAAAAATATCCTATAGATAAAATCTAAATCTTAAAAGATATAACTAAATCTCAACTAATCCTAAAGATAGATTACAATCTTCACTTCATCATATATCTTCTCTTCCAAAATTAAATCTTCATTCCCAAAATGTCCAAAAAGCCCTTGTGCCAAATATGACCTGAAAATAGAAATAGAATTAATTAGGCTAAATAATCCCAAATTAAACAATATTCAGAATAATAGTCCAATAAACTCTAAATCACTAAATCAAGCTAAACAATGTCAAATAGGCAACAAGTATCAATAATAGGAGTAAAATAATGCAAGGAAAAATGGGAAATAAAATGCTCATCAGTCACTGCGGCTGACGCAACCAAACGCGTCAACCGCAGTGACACCACCCTCTGGTTGCGCCACGTGGCAGCGCGATCCCTCCCACTCCTGGCTCATGCGTACACCCCACTCTGCCCAATGTCCACGTTTTTAACACCCACCTACAACCTAACCAATCCCCTTCTCCCCATTAATTACCCTTCTCATATTATAACTTCCACCAACTCCCTATAAATTACTATTTACAACACCCACTTTCCATACTTCTCTTCCACACTCACCAAATTATTTACTCCTTCTCTTCCCCTCTTCCCCACGGTGGGGTTACATTACTTTTCTTCCCCCACTATTATAATTTCTTCTTGTGCTGGACTCGGCCTAGCCGAGGTCCTCAAACCACCTCGCCGAAGTCCTGAGGACCCTTCAGGAGGCCTTCTAAGCGCTTGGCCGAGCTCAATGCTCAACGGCCGAACAGATGCCAAATACAGGCCGACCTCTTGTTCCCATCCAGGTCCGACACCTCCCCGAGTCCGACATATAGGACATGATGACGTCCCCCAACCTTATCCACAAGGACAGCTCACAGCCTTATCCACAAGGACAGCTCACAACCTTATCCAAAAGGACAGCTCACAACCTTATCCACAAGGACAGCCTATCCACTCCTAGCTCAGTACAGGCTGGCCCTACTTGGGCCTAAAGCAAGCCCATTAGGGCAACCAGCTCCCCCCTATAAGTAGCTCCGTACTACATGGGGCTCAGGTACGTCCTCTAACCCTAATTGCCATCTTCACACACCAGTGATTAGGGTTGCTTCTTGGCTCTTTCCTTTAGCCATCTGAGGACTTCCCCCAAACATCACAGATCAACCCTAGACAGAGGTACCTTTGAAGGTCATCTCCTACACCCTTGGAGGTCCTCACCGTCTAGGACATCACATTGGCGCCGTCTGTGGGGAAAGGTAAACTTCAACCCCACTCAGAAGATTCTACCATGTCTGAAGCTCAACCAGATCAGAAAAGGAGGAGGGAATGCTCTGGGAGAATCCCGCCAGCTGAAGACCTGCGGTCGCACCTTGGGGTTAGCTGGGCAGCAAGAAATTTGGTTATAGAGGATCTGTTCAAAATACCGGCAAACTTCCGGGTGGACACTATCTCTGGAGGTTTCGCCGGTGGCGGCGAAAGGAAGTCGGAAAGGAGAAGGTATGTTCAGCAGGTGTTAGCCGTTCGCCACAAGCCTATGGGTAAGAAACCATCCCGGAACATCCCAATCAGTTTCTCTGATGAGGATCTAGGAGATATCATCCCAGATCACAATGACCCAATGGTGATCGCGGCCATGATTAGCAACTTCGAAGTCGCCCGAGTTCTCGTTGACCAGGGGAGCTCGGCCGACATTCTTTTTCTCCACACATTTCAAGCATTAAAACTAAGATCCGCCGACCTCGTACATTTTGAAGGGCATCTTATCAGCTTCACGGGCGAGACAATAAGCCCCCTTGGAGCCACCCTCCTCCCGGTGACCTTGGGCAAACTACCTTCGGCCCGAATGGAGTTTATTAAGTTTTTGGTAATTGACTATAAATCCCCCTACAATGTGATACTGGGACGAACCTGCCTTCAAGCCTTTGGAGCAGTGGTCTCAACAGTTCACCTAGTAATGAAATTCGTTGGTTCTGACGACAACCTTGTCACCGTCAAAGCTGATCAGCCCAGAGCCCGACTATGCTACAACGCGAGTCTACGGGAAAGTAAGAAAAAGCAAGAAGAACTCTCGGGTCCGACACTAGCCAAAGGGAAGGTCCTTTTGGCCGAGTTGGATGTCCGGGCTGAACAAGATGACCTCAGACCGTCTCCTCAAGGAGAGTGGTTGGCAGTTCCCATCGATCCCGCCGACCCCAGCAGAACTGTCAAGGTGGGTGCCGACCTCCCTAAGGATGTACAGGAGGAAATCATCGCACTATTGCGAGCTAATTTGGACCTGTTCGCCTGGACCTCGGCCGATATGCCGGGGATCGATCCAAACTTTATCTGTCACAGGCTCAGTGTAGACCCGAAAGCAAGGCCGGTGGCGCAGAAAATGAGACGGGTCGGAACTGAGAAGGCAAAAGTTATCCAGGAAAAGGTGTCCGAGTTGCTCGAAGCCGGGTTTATAAAAGAAGTCCCATACGCCGAATGGGTTGCAAATACAGTCCTGGTTAAAAAGGCAAACGGTAGTTGGAGGATGTGTGTAGATTACACCGACCTCAACAAAGCCTGCCCCAAGGACCAATATCCACTGCCGATTATTGACCAGCTCGTCGATAATTCGGCAGGTTACCAATTGTTATCATTCACTGATGCATATTCGGGATATAACCAGATCCCTATGTATCCCCCTGATCAAGATAAGACCACATTCACGACCGGAAAGGCAACTTACTGTTACACCGTCATGCCTTTCGGCCTTAAGAATGCTGGCGCAACCTATCAAAGGATGATGAATAAAGTTTTTGACGGGATCATTGGCGCTACCATGGCGGTTACGACAATATTTTCAAAGCCACCCTATCGTCGTACGAACCGCCCAGCCCATTAAACAAGTTCTGCAAAAGCCCGACCTCGCGGGGAGAATGATGGCCTGGTCAATCGAACTGTCCGAGTTCGACATCTCCTATGAACCGAGGAAGGCAATCAAGTCACAAGTGTTAGCAGATTTTGTGTCCGAGTTTACAGAGCCCCACCAAAGCTCTAGCTCGAATATTTGGGTAATATATGTTGACGGTTCAAGCAATCAAAAGGGTGCAGGAGCTGGAGTTATTTTGGAAAACGCGGAAGGGCTCAGCATCGAGTATTCCCTGAAGTTCGAGTTTCTAACTTCGAATAATCAGGCCGAGTACGAGGCAGTCATTGCTGGCCTCCGCATGGCCAAAGAGCTCGGTGCGTCCGAAGTTCAAGTTATGAGTGACTCCCAGTTGGTGGTTTTCCAAGTTGTTGGGGACTACCAAGCCAAGGAACCCATCCTGCAGAAATATCTCGACAAAGTTGAACCCCTCGCTCTCGATTTTGAAAAATTTTCCATCACCCATATCCCCCGTAGTTCAAATTCCCGAGCCGATGTGCTTTCCAAGTTGGCAAGCACAAAAGGCGGAGGGAATAATAAAAGCCTCATTCAAGAGCAAATCGCAACCCCAAGCGTAGTAATGGCCATTTCGGTATCGCCGAACTGGATGCACCCGATCAGGGCGTACCTCGAACATGGAATACTCCCTGCCGATCAAAAGGAAGCAAAGAAACTTAAGAGAAAAGCAGCTGAGTATGTTATTATTGATGAAGTCCTTTATAGGAGAGGAATGTCATCTCCACTCCTCCGATGTCTTACCTCCGAGGAAGCTTAGGAGACCTTGAACGAGGTCCATGGAGGAATGGGGAGCCATCACGTCGGAGGAAAATCCTTGGCAAGAAAGATACTAAGGGCCGAATATTTCTGGCCAACCTTAGTAATGGATTCCATTGACCATGTTTGACGATGTCCTCAATGCCAATTCTTCAGTGATGTTTACCAGAAACCGTCCGAGGAGCTCCACTCTCTAGCCTCCCCCTGGCCTTTCAGCATGTGGGGGATGGACATTGTGGGACAGTTCCCAACGGCTTCAGGCCAACTAAAATTCATCGTGGTAGCAATAGACTACTTCACCAAATGGATCGAAGCTGAGCCCCTAGCAACCATCACTTCGGCAAGGATCCAGAAGTTTTTCATAAAACAAGTCATCTCCCGTTTCGGCCTTCCTCTCACATTGATCACCGACAACGGCAGTCAATTCGCCGCCAACAACTTCCAGATATTAGCTGAGAGTCTCGAAATCTCCCATTGTTTTTCCTCGGTTGAGCACCCCCAGACTAATGGCCAAGCAGAAGCCGCCAACCGAGCTATCGTTGACGGCCTCAAGAAGAGAATCACACAGGCCAAAAGAGCATGGGCCGATCTTCTACCCGAGGTCCTCTGGTCAATCAGGACCACGGTTCAGTCCTCAACCGGAGAAACCCCCTTCAGACTCACCTATGGTTGTGATGCGGTCATCCCCATCGAACGAAGAATTCATACCTTCCGAATGAGGGACAGACCCGAGGAGGAAAACGGAAATTTGATATAAGAAAACTTGATTTTGACCGAGGAGATCCGGGATGCCGCTTCTGCTCGGGAAAAGAAAGCGAAAGAAAGGCAAGCCAAGCAGTATAACAAAGCGGTACAACCCAGGTCTTTTGAGGTCGGCGATCTCGTTCTTAGGAGGGCTGACATCGGTCTTAAAAACCGAAGAGACGGGAAATTTGCTCAAAACTGGGAAGGGCCCTACAGAGTCATCTCAAAAACACACTCTGGGGCATATAGACTAGAAACCCTTGAAGGGGCCGAGCTTAAAAATTCTTGGAACGTGGCAAAACTGAGAACCTACTTCAGCTAGATTTACCTCAGGTGTTATCGGCTGCCCCAGTTAAAAGTTTAAATTTTATCTTCATAATTTTATCTCCATTTCTATTAATATTTCGCACTTACTTTTCCTAATCATGCTCTCATTTTCCACGTGGAGACATACCCACCTTCTCAATCTATAAGCAATTTACTCATGGTAATTAATGAAAAGTACAAACTTGCTCATACTCAAGTGCCACAGTTTTATATACGTACGTACTAGCTTCTCATTTAGCACTAGCCACCTAAATGTTGCATGGCGCTATGCACATCCAACGTATCCCAGATAAGACCGGCTCATATGCACAGTGTACAAGGGACACCCGATAAAGAACAGACGGCTGTGAAATGTTTATACATAGCTTCACTCAGCACTCTCTTTTACATCGGGGCCGAGGACACCCACTTCGGCTAAAGTGGGTAGATCCGAGTTCCCTACCGTATGCACTTATATACAGTACCTTTATTCAGAGGAAAACTTATAAGATTACTGCACTTACTAAGTCGTCCGAGTTTAACATTGGTAAGTTTTAAATCCGATCAAATCCAAATACAACAAGTTGACAAAAAAACTTGTATCCTCAAAGGTAGTTCTACTTAGTTATTTAAAAATGACCTCGGACTCTATACGAATGCAACAAGTTAGAATAAAAACTTGCTTAGACTAATAGTATGCAACAAGTTGAAACTGGAAAGAACTTGCATAAGAACAAAATGTTGTACACAATAAAGTTAAATACAATCCAACACTGTCAAACATGTTACAAAAAACATTGACAAGTCACAAATCACAAGCTGCCCAGCATAAGGGACTTACGCTGCTTCATCTTCGACATCAGATAGGACAACCGAGTTCGAGTTGAACTCCTCATCTGCCTTCTCCACCAAAGGGTCGGGCAGGTTCTCCTTGGGTTGGTTTAGGTTGACTTCAAGCCCGTCCTTGTCATAATCGACCATTTTCCCATCCTCCACCCCGAAACCAGCAGAGGTGCCAAGGTACCGTATTTGGAGCGCTTGGTTCAGGTGAAGAATCTGCTCTATCGCGCTAGTAAAAACTTTACCCGCCGGCCTCTCAAGGTTGAAATCCGCTTCACGTGCGGCTACTTTGTGTTTAAGAGCTTGAGCGGCTCTTCTCTTCAACAGCATTCTCACATTCTCCATCTCGGCTAGCCCTTCTTGCCAACCTGCCCCTTTTGCAACCGCCGTCGCCCGGGCCAGGGCCTCCTCCTGAATCTTTCGGAGCTCCTCTAACTTCCGCCGATGCTCCTCCTTTAACTCGGCCAACTTTTGCTCAACCGAGTTTTTATTCTCCCTCAGCTCCGCCACCTCTGCCGCCATATCAGACCGGGCCTTCTTCCTGGCCGGCGACACGCCTTCCGCAACGTCATCGGCGACATCGGCCAACACATTGAAAAAGTTAGTCGACCTTCTTAAATGATAAGCCAACCCTTTGGCCGTCTTCTTCCATTTGGCCCCCGACATCTTCACAAGCGACTCTTTAACCAAGGGCTTAGTAGTAGGAGTTGTTGGCCTTGGGGCACCAGCAACTTGGACAGGCTCGGTACTGGGAGAGGGAGGCTGAGGAAGGGACGAGGTAGCGATCACCGCAGGCTGAGTAAAATGTGGTAGAGCGGAGTCGGCTGACGTCGTCTCGGCCGTCGCGGCATCAGTGGAAGTGCTCTCCGACTTCTTCCTTTTGCGACTCAGCGCAACCTTCAACGCCTTAGACGACATCGCTGACCAATATTCCTCTGCAAACAAAAAAGATGAGACGAAGACAAATCAATAAAAAAAAAGTGTGTTTGTATACATATTTTTGCAAGTCACAAGAGCGAGGTTAACTACCAATTTTGGCTAATACGTCATTGTCGAAACACTTCATAAAAACCCCAATATCAAGTTGGATTTTCCGAGCTTGATATTCATTTTGAAAGTGATGGATTGTGGCAGCCTCGTCCGCACCAAGAGTCGCGCCCGACCACCTTTGTGGAGTACCAAGGTGGCGGTCAAAGAACTCCGGGGTCCACTCTAGGGGAAACCTCGGACCCGTCTCGTCCCGGAACCAAGGTCGGTCAGCACCCACAAATTTATACTTGAAGAACCTGGGTTTAAAGTGCTTCCAGGATTCCGTAAACATCCCGAAGAGCCCACAGCGAGCTCGGGCTTTGGCCGATACCCAAAGTCGCCCAGTGACCCCGTCTTTGTTATTGATGAACGGGTTGTACATCCACAGAAAAAGTCGGACTGTGCATACTAATCCCTTGGCCCGACAATATCTCTGAAACGCCCTCAAGAATGACCAAGTGTTGGGGTGGAGTTGCGAGGGAGCTAGGCCGAGCTCTTTCAGAACCCCCATCTCAAGGTCAGTAAACGGCAAGGTAATGCCAAGGTTGTGAATTAAATCGGCATAAAAAAAAGAAGGAGTTGACATCGGTCTTGGTGCAAATTCGGTCATTCGCCGAACAGGGAAGAACTTCGTAACAAGTACCAGCGGCGTCGCCCGAACAGGGTAATATAACTCTCTTCACGGAATCTAGATTAGACCGCACTCCCTTCGGCTCCACGTCGACCCATAGATATTGGTCGGCATCGGTGGGCGCAGGATACAGCTCAGGTCGGCTCACGCATCTCCGGGGCGGCATGGTACCTGTGGAAGAACAGGGGAGCTCGATGTCAGTCTTACGGGTTACAAAATAACCCCCCAGAAACCCCCTTCGAAGTCATCCCGAGGGGCGAGCACCTTCCCTCTAAGATACCCCCCCCCATTCATATCCACTCTTCCCTCCGCCAACAATCCCGAGGTTAGGCTACCTCAACGGGATCAACCTCTAAAACTTATCCCTCATATTCCTCTAAAACCTATCCCTAGGTTAGACTCATATTCCTCGTCGACCTCCAAGGAAGAGCAGGAGGAGGAAGAGGGGCCGTCGTCTTCCTCGTTACTACTACGGGATAAGGAAGTCATTACAGACCATTCCCTAACCCGTCCCCTACTCATAATAAACCCAGTGTACCCCTTCAATTCCTGGAAAAAGAAAAAGCAGTGCAAAAACCCGCAAAGCAAGTCCTAAAACGCCCCAAACCCAGAAACATTATAAGCCACCAATTGGATCCCCCAAGGCTAGCACAAAACCCAACAGACAGAAAAAACCACCCCTATAGAAACAGAACTTTAGAACCCTAAATCCTACCCAGGTGAACCAGAACAGGGAAGGAGAAGAAATAAAAACAAAAGGGAAAAAGAAGTGAGAGAATACCTCAAGTATGCAACCGCGAAGAACGAAGGGGGTGGAGAGTGATTTGTTATCTGCGGAGAAAGAAGGAGAGAATAGCACAATTCCAGAATGTAATCTCGAGAGAAGGTGGGAGAGTGGATCTCGTGTAAGTGAAAGAAGGTGTAGCCGTGTGGTGGAAAGAAGAAGCAGAACGGTTTGTGCCTAGATAAGGGAAGAGGAACCACCTTCCCTCCACTTTCGAAAGTTGGGCCAAGCCTAAAAGGCCCAACCCAACACGCAGCTATACCAATTGGGACGCGTGTCATGTGGCAGCTGAAACAGTGGACCTCGAGCAACGTCAGAGTAATGATGACGCTTCGAAGGTTGTGATTTCTGACACGGGTCAGATCCAGTAAAATCAAACGTCACATCGGTACGGGTGACTTGACAACTGTCAAACCTGCTCTGTCATAATGAAAGGACATCAGAAACAGCTGGATCCAACTTACCGGCAACTCATCGTCCGAACTCCCTAGGACCTCGGAACAAGGCTCCGATAGCCTTGACCGAGCTGGGGGGCTTATGTGGTGGACTCGGACCTTATGAGGTGGATTTGGGGAAAAGACCTAAACCAGAACCTCGGAACAAGGCTCTGATAGCCTTGACCGAGCTGGGGGGCTTATGTGGTGGACTCGGCCTAGCCGAGGTCCTCAAACCACCTCGCCGAAGTCCTGAGGACCCTTCAGGAGGCCTTCTAAGCGCTTGGCCGAGCTCAATGCTCAACAGCCGAACAGATGCCAGATACAGGCCGACCTCTTGTTCCCATCCAGGTCCGACACCTCCCCGAGTCCGACATATAGGACATGATGACGTCCCCCAACCTTATCCACAAGGACAGCTCACAGCCTTATCCACAAGGACAGCTCACAACCTTATCCGCAAGGACAGCCTATCCACTCCTAGCTCAATACAGGCTGGCCCTACTTGGGCCTAAAGCAAGCCCATTAGGGCAACCAGCTCCCCCCTATAAGTAGCTCCGTACTACATGGGGCTCAGGTACGTCCTCTAACCCTAATTGCCATCTTCACACACCAGTGATTAGGGTTGCTTCTTGGCTCTTTCCTTTAGCCATCTGAGGACTTCCCCCAAACATCACAGATCAACCCTAGACAGAGGTACCTTTGAAGGTCATCTCCTACACCCTTGGAGGTCCTCACCGTCTAGGACATCACACTTCTCTTCCCCACTCATCAAATTTACACACACATAATTTTTCTTCCGGTTTGAAAAATAAGCAAAAAAAAATGCGAGGAACTTCTTTTCTTTTCAGTCATCCTTCTACATAATTTGTTTTATACTCTTCCAGGTAAATTTTAATATTTTGTGATTTTTTTTTTATTTTATGCACGTGTAGATAAGAAGTGATATTATTTGATTAGCTATTAGCATAAACTTATTAATTTTATGTTGAACTATCAGTTAGATTGTAAATTTTTTTGAGTTTAGTTACATTTTATATTTTTTATGTATTAGTTAGATTATAAATTTTTTTTAGTAATCAGATTTTATGTTTTTTATGTTTAGCTATTAGATTTTTAATTTTTAATTTTTTATGTTTAGCTATTATTAGTAGTTAGATTTTAAATTTGTATTAGTTAGATATTTTATGTTTAGGTATTAGTTAGAATTTTTATTTATTTATTACTTAGATTTTTAATGTTTAGGTAAGACATAGATTTTAATTTTTTTTATATTTTAAAATTTATTTACGAAATTATTTTATTTCATTTTTTATTAATGTGTACATCTTTATTTTATTTTTTGCACAATATTTATTATTATTATTATATAGGTATTATCAAGCACTAATTTTTTTATTTTTAATTTAATTTATTATTTTAATGCATTTAGTGGTCAGAATTTTTGACTTTTTTATTAGTTATATTTTTTATGTTTAGCAATTAGTTAGATTTTAAATTTTATTTTAGTTATATTTTTTATTTTTTATGTTTAGCTATTAGTTAGATTTTAAATTTTTTTATTAGTTTAGTTAGATTTTTTATGTTTAGCTATACCTTAAATTTTTTTATTAGTTTAGTTAGAATTTTTTTTAATGTTCAGCTATTAGTTAGATTTTAATTTTTTTTTGTTATATTTTATATTTTTTATGTTCAACTATCAGTTAGATTGTAATTTTTTTTAGTTTAGTTTCATTTTATATTTTTTATGTATTAGTTAGATTATAAATTTTTTTATTAATCAGATTTTATGTTTTTTATGTTTAGCAATAATATTTTTAATTTTTTATGTTTAGCTATTATTAGTAGTTAGATTTTACATTTTTATTAGTTAGATATTTTATGTTTAGGTATTAGTTAGAAGTTTTATTTATTTATTACTTAGATTTTTAATGTTTAGGTAAGACTTAGATTTTAATTTTTTTTATATTTTAAAATTGATTTACGAAATTATTTTATTTATTTTTATATTAATATGTACATCTTTATTTTATTTTTTGCACAATATTTATTATTATTATTTAGGTATTATCAAGCACTAATTTTTTATTTTTAATTTAATTTATTATTTTAATGCATTTAGTGGTCAGAATTTTTGACTTTTTTATTAGTTATATTTTTTATATTTAGCAATTAGTTAGATTTTAAATTTTATTGTAGTTATATTTTTTATTTTTTATGTTTAGCTATTAGTTAGATTTTAAATTTTTTTATTAGTTTAGTTAGACTTTTTATGTTTAGCTATACCTTAAATTTTTTTATTAGTTTAGTTAGATTTTTTTTAAAATGTTCGGCTATTAGTTAGATTTTAAATTTCTTTTGTTTGATTTTATATTTTTTATGTTTATCTATTTGTTAGATTTTAAATATTTTTTTTTAGTTTAGTTACATTTTATATTTTTTTTATGTATTAGTTAGAATATAAATTTTTTTAGTAATCAGATTTTTTGTTTTTTATGTTTAGCTATTCAGATTTTTTATTTTTTATGTTTAGCTATTATTAGTAGTTAGATTTTAAATTTTTATTAGTTAGATATTTTATGTTTAGGTATTAGTTAGAATTTTATTTATTTATTACTTAGATTTTTAATGTTTAGGTAAGACTTAGATTTTAATTTTTTTATATTTTAAAATTTATTTACGAAATTATTTTATTTATTTTTATATTAATGTGTACATCTTTATTTTATTTTTTGCACAATATTTATTATTATTATTATTTAGGTATTTTTCAAGCACTAATTTTTTTATTTTTAATTTAATTTATTATTTTAATGCATTTAGTGGTCAGAATTTTTGACTTTTTTATTAGTTATATTTTTTATGTTTAGCAATTAGTTAGATTTTAAATTTTATTTTAGTTATATTTTTTATTTTTTATGTTTAGCTATTAGTTAGATTTTAAATTTTTTGATTAGTGTAGTTAGATTTTTATGTTTAGCTATACCTTAAAATTTTTTTATTAGTTTTGTTAGATTTTTTTTTAATGTTCAGCTATTAGTTAGATTTTAAATTTCTTTTGTTAGATTTTATATTTTTTATGTTTATCTATTTGTTAGATTTTAAATTTTTATTAGTTTAGGTATTAATAAGATTTAGAGCGTTATTTTTATTAGTTAGATTTTTTTTATTTGTTTAATTACGAAATTTGTTTATTTATGTTATTTACTAGTTTGAATTGTTATTAATTATTTACATTATTGTTTATATAGGTACAAATGGCAGGACGTGTGCTTAATCCTGGTCCTGAGGACGATTCAATTTTATTTTTACAAGATAAACATGTTTCACAGCACGTATGGAATGGTCGCCCGGATCGTATTTTACGCTGTCGACGTGCACAACAATTTCATACTAGAGTTGCTGATATTCATCCAGCTTTGGTAGAGAATTTAAAGCGTAGTGGATTTTATTGGGTTGCAGAGATGATGTTATTTCATGTTGATCATAGGTTAATTTCTGCATTGGTCGAGCGATGAAGGCCTGAAACTCACACGTTTCACATGCCTTTCGGAGAATGCACTATCACGTTAGAGGATGTTGTTGTTCTGCTTGAGGAAACCGCAATTGGTGGTTGGAGAGACTAAGGAATCCTAGGAACACACCTAGAAGGGGGGGTTGAATAGGTGTACAAGATACCTTGAAAGATTTTCGAACGAAACAAATCGAAACAATTAAAACAAATGATTTTTGCAAAAACTCTCAGGCTTAATCGATTAACCTGCAATTTACTCGAGTAGTACTCGATTAAATTTGAACTTAATCGATTAGATCTGACAGAAAACAGAAAAATCAATTTTTCATTCGAATACGAAAATCAATCAATTAACATGCAAGATCAGAGATTCAGCGGAGATGATTAACACCTATATTCTTATTGATTATCCTAGTTATGAAAATTATTTTCCCTTTATCAATTTGAACAAATAAAGATTCAATTCAATCAATTATGAAAATCAATCTTTCTAGGTTTTCAATCAAGAACGCAATCAAATGACTTGAATATAAAGAGTAAGGGTTTAGAGATACGACACAGCGATTTATCCTGGTTCACTTTCATCCACTTGAAAGCTACATCCAGTCCCCTCTTCAACCAAGAGAGATTCTTCACTATGAGGAATTAGAGTTCTCAAATTACAAGTGATTGCCTCACAAGACTTCCTTCTTGCTAGCCTACAAGAGATAACCGACACCCTTGCCTTGTAATCCTATTGATCTTCTCTCTAATCTAACCTCTACCCCTTGTTGATAATCGACACAACAAGTCTTCTTTGCTTGATGATAATCCACACACCAAGGCTTCACTTTGCTTGATTCACAACCAAGACTTTCTTCTTCAATTGCTTGAATGAACTTGCTTGATGATAAACGACACACCAAGTCTTCTTTGTTGTTGTAGTTGGCTTGCCTTCTTGCAAAGATTACAACACAATAGAAAACACAATGACACTCCTATGAATCTCAATCAATAGCTATGACAATTCACAATAAGAGATTCAAAGGTTCTTGATCAAAGAATATGAAAATATGAAAGCTTTGATCTTTGAAATTGAGAGAGAATAGAGTGGCTTGATTCTTGTAAAATTGATTATGAAAGTGATCTCATTAATCACAAAGGTTAGGAATAGGTTTATATAGAATACCCAAAAGTTGTAGCACTTGAAAACTGATTTTGAGAAGTGAAAATCGTATTTTAAAAAACCAGTTCAGCAGTGTTTAATCGATTAAATCTTCACTTAATCGAGTACTAATCGATTAAACATGTTCTTAATCGATTAAACATGTCTGACACTTGTTTAAAACTTGTTTTCTCAAAACCCAACCTTTCCTTTAAAACCTTTAAGCCACCTATTGATTCTAGGTTAAGTGAAAACTCAAATTATGATTAAATCATGACTTATGAATGAGATTCACTACCCTCTAAACAAACTACCCAAATGAAAACCTATGAAGCTTGAGAGGCAAAAGATAAAACAAAAACAATTACACTCAAACTAAAGTCTTCATGAGCTTGCTTTCTCTCTTCTTCACTTGATGTTTGTTGTTGCTTGTTGAACTTGAACTTGATCAACACATGATAGCTTGTTCAAAACACTTTGTCATTATCAAAACATTCATCATGGAACTTACAATCTCCCCCTTTTTGAAAATGACAAACCATGTTTTGAAGTTCTCCAAAAGTTCTTTGAAGTTGTTGATGCTTTAACAATTTGATCACTTGGTGAGACTCTTGCTCCTCCTCAATAAATGCTTTTGACATTTGAATCCAATTGAGATAAGCTTGATTCTCCCCCTATCTTCAACAACTTTGCTCAACCTACATAAAAACAACAAAAACAACCTTTCTCCAAACAAACATCTAAAAATCATATTATTTCTCCAATAATCATTTCTCCAACAATCATTTCTCCACCTTTGAGAAACATTCCAATCAATTCAAAACATCATATTTCTCCCCCTTTGGCATTATCAAAAAAGCAATATATACCAATTGAAATATAACATCTAAGCCAAGGTAAGAAATCAATGATCATTTCTTTACAACAATGATACCAATTGAACAAATACAATAGAACTATACTTTGCAATGTGATATCAATTGGCAAGAGAATATAACAATGAAATATGATACCAATTGAGGACTAAAAAGATCATAATATCACTTAACAAAGTAAAATATCAATGTAAAGAAATAACATATATCAACAAAATTTTGATACCTATTGTGATATTTCTTTAATAACAACCAAAGCATGTCACTATATCATGATAACCATCTATGAATCTACTCAATGATACCAAATGATTTAATTAAACATTTAGAAAAGTAATACCAATTGAGAAGATACCATATGAAGTTCACAAATCTATCAAAAACATTAGTACCATATTGTAGGACTTCTTTTGATACCAATTGAAGATGCAAATATGAATAACACTTGTAAGCTCTCTTTGCTCTTCAATCATACCTACAAAACAATCATGCTTTGCTTTTTGGTATCCAAATGGTTTTGGATCCATTTTTGTTAGTGTAGGGACTTTCACCCTTTTTCATCCAAACAAAATCTCCTTTAGGTATACCATGCACTTTAATATAACACACATTTGAAGTATGTCCATGAGTACCACAATAGAAACATGTTGGTGCATTTGAAAAATCAACCTTAGAAAAATCAACAACATTTCTATGAGATTTACTCTTAGCATTAGTATAACCCAAACCAAACTTGTTTGAATTTTCTCTTTGAAAATTTAACAATGTGCGCAATTTAATATCACCACTTGTGAAACTTGCAAGCTTATTTTTCAAAATAGCATTTTCATCTTTAAGCAACTTGCAATTCTCACAATCAACCGTAATATTCACTCTACTAGCACAATCACAAGAAGAACTAGCATATATAAGATCAAGAGTTTCATTTTCAAGATTAAGCTCATCAACTTGTTTTTGAAGTTCTAAAATCTCTTTTTGATGTTTCAAAATGAGCTTTTTTCTTTCAATGTTTTTCAAAGCTAGTTTTTCAAGTTGTTCATGCATTTCTTCATAAGCATTATATAACAATTCATATTTAGAAGAAATTCGGATTTAGTATGACTTACATCGCTATCCTCGCTTTGATAACTTGATTCATCATTTGAACTTTGTTCTTCATCATCTACTAGAGTTAACAAGTTGAGACAAGCGGCTTCTTCATTATCCGATGAACTACTCGATGTGCTTTTCTTGTTATCTTCATCACTATCCCAAACTATGTATGCTCTTTTAGATTTAGAACTTTTCTTGTCTTTCTCCTTCTTCTTGAGATACCTAGAGCATGAATACTTGAGATGTCCGGGTTTTCCGCATTCATGGCAAACTACACCTTCTTTTGAAGTTTTGGTCTTGTAGTGTGGGGAATCCTTCTCTTTACTTTTATCCTTGTTCAACCTTCCTTTTCTCCTTAGAAACTTGTCAAACTTCCTTAGTAGAAGTTTCATGTCTTTTTCATCAACATCGGAATCGGAATCTTCACTATCATCATCATCGGAACTTTCTTTCTTTTTGTATGATCTATTGACTTTAAGAGCAAGTCCCTTCCTTTCTTTGTTTTTATCCGACTCTTCATTGATACTTAATCGTCCAAGATCCATTTCATGTTCTTGAAGCTTTCCAAAGAGTGTTGCTAGATCCATAGCATCCAAGTTTTTAGATTCAACAATAGCCGTTACTTTTGGTTGCCAATTCCTGTCTAAACATCTCAACACTTTGTTACAAAGTTCACCTTGTAAGAAAGTCTTACCAAGAGCAAGTAAATGGTTAATAATATGAGTAAAACGCTTTTGCATATCATTAATAGATTCATTTGGAAGCATATGAAACAATTCATAATCACGCATTAAAGCATTCAATCTAGCTCTCCTAACCTCACTAGTTCCTTCATGAGTCACTTGTAAAGTGTCCCACATTTCCTTAGCACTAGAACATTGAGAAACTCTAAAGAACTCGTCATAGGATAAAGCGGATGTGATGATATTCTTTGCTTTATAATCATATTGTACTTTCTTTCTATCATCATCCTTTCACTTATCCTCGGGGATCAATTGTTCTACACCTTCAACTAAACTAGAGGGGATATGAGGGCCTTTTTCAACTACTTTCCAAATTTCACTATCTATGGCTAGGATAAAGATTTTCATTCTAACTTTCCAATATGCATAGCCTTCACCATTAAAGAGTGGAGGACGACTTATCGAAGCACCTTCACCACCAAAGGGATTCGTAGAACCCATTGCGATTTTCTTAACGGATCTTTACGAAAAAGCTCTTATGCTCGTGTCTTTCGACCGAGCTCTGATACCAATTGAGGAAACCGCAATTGGTGGTTGGAGAGACTAAGGAATCATAGGAACACACCTAGAAGGGGGGGTTGAATAGGTGTACAAGATACCTTGAAAGATTTTCGAACGAAACAAATCGAAACAATTAAAACAAATGATTTTTGCAAAAACTCTCAGGCTTAATCGATTAACCTGCAATTTACTCGAGTAGTACTCGATTAAATTTGAACTTAATCGATTAGATCTGACAGAAAACAGAAAAATCAATTTTTCATTCGAATACGAAAATCAATCAATTAACATGCAAGATCAGAGATTCAGCGGAGATGATTAACACCTATATTCTTATTGATTATCCTAGTTATGAAAATGATTTTCCCTTTATCAATTTGAACAAATAAAGATTCAATTCAATCAATTATGAAAATCAATCTTTCTAGGTTTTCAATCAAGAACGCAATCAAATGACTTGAATATAAAGAGTAAGGGTTTAGAGATACGACACATCGATTTATCCTGGTTCACTTTCATCGACTTGAAAGCTACATCCAGTCCCCTCTTCAACCAAGAGAGATTCTTCACTATGAGGAATTAGAGTTCTCAAATTACAAGTGATTGCCTCACAAGACTTCCTTCTTGCTAGCCTACAAGAGATAACCGACACCCTTGCCTTGTAATCCTATTGATCTTCTCTCTAATCTAACCTCTACCCCTTGTTGATAATCAACACAACAAGTCTTCTTTGCTTGATGATAATCCACACACCAAGGCTTCACTTTGCTTGATTCACAACCAAGACTTTCTTCTTCAATTGCTTGAATGAACTTGCTTGATGATAAACGACACACCAAGTCTTCTTTGTTGTTGTAGTTGGCTTGCCTTCTTGCAAAGATTACAACACAATAGAAAACACAATGACACTCCTATGAATCTCAATCAATAGCTATGACAATTCACAATAAGAGATTCAAAGGTTCTTGATCAAAGAATATGAAAATATGAAAGCTTTGATCTTTGAAATTGAGAGAGAATAGAGTGGCTTGATTCTTGTAAAATTGATTATGAAAGTGATCTCATTAATCACAAAGGTTAGGAATAGGTTTATATAGAATACCCAAAAGTTGTAGCACTTGAAAACTGATTTTGAGAAGTGAAAATCGTATTTTAAAAAACCAGTTCAGCAGTGTTTAATCGATTAAATCTTCACTTAATCGAGTACTAATCGATTAAACATGTTCTTAATCGATTAAACATGTCTGACACTTGTTTAAAACTTGTTTTCTCAAAACCCAACCTTTCCTTTAAAACCTTTAAGCCACCTATTGATTCTAGGTTAAGTGAAAACTCAAATTATGATTAAATCATGACTTATGAATGAGATTCACTACCCTCTAAACAAACTACCCAAATGAAAACCTATGAAGCTTGAGAGGCAAAAGATAAAACAAAAACAATTACACTCAAACTAAAGTCTTCATGAGCTTGCTTTCTCTCTTCTTCACTTGATGTTTGTTGTTGCTTGTTGAACTTGAACTTGATCAACACATGATAGCTTGTTCAAAACACTTTGTCATTATCAAAACATTCATCATGGAACTTACAATCTCCCCCTTTTTGAAAATGACAAACCATGTTTTGAAGTTCTCCAAAAGTTCTTTGAAGTTGTTGATGCTTTAACAATTTGATCACTTGGTGAGACTCTTGCTCCTCCTCAATAAATGCTTTTGACATTTGAATCCAATTGAGATAAGCTTGATTCTCCCCCTATCTTCAACAACTTTGCTCAACCTACATAAAAACAACAAAAACAACCTTTCTCCAAACAAACATCTAAAAATCATATTATTTCTCCAATAATCATTTCTCCAACAATCATTTCTCCACCTTTGAGAAACATTCCAATCAATTCAAAACATCATATTTCTCCCCCTTTGGCATTATCAAAAAAGCAATATATACCAATTGAAATATAACATCTAAGCCAAGGTAAGAAATCAATGATCATTTCTTTACAACAATGATACCAATTGAACAAATACAATAGAACTATACTTTGCAATGTGATATCAATTGGCAAGAGAATATAACAATGAAATATGATACCAATTGAGGACTAAAAAGATCATAATATCACTTAACAAAGTAAAATATCAATGTAAAGAAATAACATATATCAACAAAATTTTGATACCTATTGTGATATTTCTTTAATAACAACCAAAGCATGTCACTATATCATGATAACCATCTATGAATCTACTCAATGATACCAAATGATTTAATTAAACATTTAGAAAAGTAATACCAATTGAGAAGATACCATATGAAGTTCACAAATCTATCAAAAACATTTGTACCATATTGTAGGACTTCTTTTGATACCAATTGAAGATGCAAATATGAATAACACTTGTAAGCTCTCTTTGCTCTTCAATCATACCTACAAAACAATCATGCTTTGCTTTTTGGTATCCAAATGGTTTTGGATCCATTTTTGTTAGTGTAGGGACTTTCACCCTTTTTCATCCAAACAAAATCTCCTTTAGGTATACCATGCACTTTAATATAACACACATTTGAAGTATGTCCATGAGTACCACAATAGAAACATGTTGGTGCATTTGAAAAATCAACCTTAGAAAAATCAACAACATTTCTATGAGATTTACTCTTAGCATTAGTATAACCCAAACCAAACTTGTTTGAATTTTCTCTTTGAAAATTTAACAATGTGCGCAATTTAATATCACCACTTGTGAAACTTGCAAGCTTATTTTTCAAAATAGCATTTTCATCTTTAAGCAACTTGCAATTCTCACAATCAACCGCAATATTCACTCTACTAGCACAATCACAAGAAGAACTAGCATATATAAGATCAAGAGTTTCATTTTCAAGATTAAGCTCATCAACTTGTTTTTGAAGTTCTAAAATCTCTTTTTGATGTTTCAAAATGAGCTTTTTTCTTTCAATGTTTTTCAAAGCTAGTTTTTCAAGTTGTTCATGCATTTCTTCATAAGCATTATATAACAATTCATATTTAGAAGAAATTCGGATTTAGTATGACTTACATCGCTATCCTCGCTTTGATAACTTGATTCATCATTTGAACTTTGTTCTTCATCATCTACTAGAGTTAACAAGTTGAGACAAGCGGCTTCTTCATTATCCGATGAACTACTCGATGTGCTTTTCTTGTTATCTTCATCACTATCCCAAACTATGTATGCTCTTTTAGATTTAGAACTTTTCTTGTCTTTCTCCTTCTTCTTGAGATACCTAGAGCATGAATACTTGAGATGTCCGGGTTTTCCGCATTCATGGCAAACTACACCTTCTTTTGAAGTTTTGGTCTTGTAGTGTGGGGAATCCTTCTCTTTACTTTTATCCTTGTTCAACCTTCCTTTTCTCCTTAGAAACTTGTCAAACTTCCTTAGTAGAAGTTTCATGTCTTTTTCATCAACATCGGAATCGGAATCTTCACTATCATCATCATCGGAACTTTCTTTCTTTTTGTATGATCTATTGACTTTAAGAGCAAGTCCCTTCCTTTCTTTGTTTTTATCCGACTCTTCATTGATACTTAATCGTCCAAGATCCATTTCATGTTCTTGAAGCTTTCCAAAGAGTGTTGCTAGATCCATAGCATCCAAGTTTTTAGATTCAACAATAGCCGTTACTTTTGGTTGCCAATTCCTGTCTAAACATCTCAACACTTTGTTAGAAAGTTCACCTTGTAAGAAAGTCTTACCAAGAGCAAGTAAATGGTTAATAATATGAGTAAAACGCTTTTGCATATCATTAATAGATTCATTTGGAAGCATATGAAACAATTCATAATCACGCATTAAAGCATTCAATCTAGCTCTCCTAACCTCACTAGTTCCTTCATGAGTCACTTGTAAAGTGTCCCACATTTCCTTAGCACTAGAACATTGAGAAACTCTAAAGAACTCGTCATAGGATAAAGCGGATGTGATGATATTCTTTGCTTTATAATCATATTGTACTTTCTTTCTATCATCATCCTTCCACTTATCCTCGGGGATCAATTGTTCTACACCTTCAACTAAACTAGAGGGGATATGAGGGCCTTTTTCAACTACTTTCCAAATTTCACTATCTATGGCTAGGATAAAGATTTTCATTCTAACTTTCCAACATGCATAGCCTTCACCATTAAAGAGTGGAGGACGACTTATCGAAGCACCTTCACCACCAAAGGGATTCGTAGAACCCATTGCGATTTTCTTAACGGATCTTTACGAAAAAGCTCTTATGCTCGTGTCTTTCGACCGAGCTCTGATACCAATTGAGGAAACCGCAATTGGTGGTTGGAGAGACTAAGGAATCCTAGGAACACACCTAGAAGGGGGGGTTGAATAGGTGTACAAGATACCTTGAAAGATTTTCGAACGAAACAAATCGAAACAATTAAAACAAATGATTTTTGCAAAAACTCTCAGGCTTAATCGATTAACCTGCAATTTACTCGAGTAGTACTCGATTAAATTTGAACTTAATCGATTAGATCTGACAGAAAACAGAAAAATCAATTTTTCATTCGAATACGAAAATCAATCAATTAACATGCAAGATCAGAGATTCAGCGGAGATGATTAACACCTATATTCTTATTGATTATCCTAGTTATGAAAATGATTTTCCCTTTATCAATTTGAACAAATAAAGATTCAATTCAATCAATTATGAAAATCAATCTTTCTAGGTTTTCAATCAAGAACGCAATCAAATGACTTGAATATAAAGAGTAAGGGTTTAGAGATACGACACAGCGATTTATCCTGGTTCACTTTCATCCACTTGAAAGCTACATCCAGTCCCCTCTTTAACCAAGAGAGATTCTTCACTATGAGGAATTAGAGTTCTCAAATTACAAGTGATTGCCTCACAAGACTTCCTTCTTGCTAGCCTACAAGAGATAACCGACACCCTTGCCTTGTAATCCTATTGATCTTCTCTCTAATCTAACCTCTACCCCTTGTTGATAATCGACACAACAAGTCTTCTTTGCTTGATGATAATCCACACACCAAGGCTTCACTTTGCTTGATTCACAACCAAGACTTTCTTCTTCAATTGCTTGAATGAACTTGCTTCATGATAAACGACACACCAAGTCTTCTTTGTTGTTGTAGTTGGCTTGCCTTCTTGCAAAGATTACAACACAATAGAAAACACAATGACACTCCTATGAATCTCAATCAATAGCTATGACAATTCACAATAAGAGATTCAAAGGTTCTTGATCAAAGAATATGAAAATATGAAAGCTTTGATCTTTGAAATTGAGAGAGAATAGAGTGGCTTGATTCTTGTAAAATTGATTATGAAAGTGATCTCATTAATCACAAAGGTTAGGAATAGGTTTATATAGAATACCCAAAAGTTGTAGCACTTGAAAACTGATTTTGAGAAGTGAAAATCGTATTTTAAAAAACCAGTTCATCAGTGTTTAATCGATTAAATCTTCACTTAATCGAGTACTGATCGATTAAACATGTTCTTAATCGATTAAACATGTCTGACACTTGTTTAAAACTTGTTTTCTCAAAACCCAACCTTTCCTTTAAAACCTTTAACCCACCTATTGATTCTAGGTTAAGTGAAAACTCAAATTATGATTAAATCATGACTTATGAATGAGATTCACTACCCTCTAAACAAACTACCCAAATGAAAACCTATGAAGCTTGAGAGGCAAAAGATAAAACAAAAACAATTACACTCAAACTAAAGTCTTCATGAGCTTGCTTTCTCTCTTCTTCACTTGATGTTTGTTGTTGCTTGTTGAACTTGAACTTGATCAACACATGATAGCTTGTTCAAAACACTTTGTCATTATCAAAACATTCATCATGGAACTTACAATCTCCCCCTTTTTGAAAATGATAAACCATGTTTTGAAGTTCTCCAAAAGTTCTTTGAAGTTGTTGATGCTTTAACAATTTGATCACTTGGTGAGACTCTTGCTCCTCCTCAATAAATGCTTTTGACATTTGAATCCAATTGAGATAAGCTTGATTCTCCCCCTATCTTCAACAACTTTGCTCAACCTACATAAAAACAACAAAAAAAACCTTTCTCCAAACAAACATCTAAAAATCATATTATTTCTCCAATAATCATTTCTCCAACAATCATTTCTCCACCTTTGAGAAACATTCCAATCAATTCAAAACATCATATTTCTCCCCCTTTGGCATTATCAAAAAAGCAATATATACCAATTGAAATATAACATCTAAGCCAAGGTAAGAAATCAATGATCATTTCTTTACAACAATGATACCAATTGAACAAATACAATAGAACTATACTTTGCAATGTGATATCAATTGGCAAGAGAATATAACAATGAAATATGATACCAATTGAGGACTAAAAAGATCATAATATCACTTAACAAAGTAAAATATCAATGTAAAGAAATAACATATATCAACAAAATTTTGATACCTATTGTGATATTTCTTTAATAACAACCAAAGCATGTCACTATATCATGATAACCATCTATGAATCTACTCAATGATACCAAATGATTTAATTAAACATTTAGAAAAGTAATACCAATTGAGAAGATACCATATGAAGTTCACAAATCTATCAAAAACATTTGTACCATATTGTAGGACTTCTTTTGATACCAATTGAAGATGCAAATATGAATAACACTTGTAAGCTCTCTTTGCTCTTCAATCATACCTACAAAACAATCATGCTTTGCTTTTTGGTATCCAAATGGTTTTGGATCCATTTTTGTTAGTGTAGGGACTTTCACCCTTTTTCATCCAAACAAAATCTCCTTTAGGTATACCATGCACTTTAATATAACACACATTTGAAGTATGTCCATGAGTACCACAATAGAAACATGTTGGTGCATTTGAAAAATCAACCTTAGAAAAATCAACAACATTTCTATGAGATTTACTCTTAGCATTAGTATAACCCAAACCAAACTTGTTTGAATTTTCTCTTTGAAAATTTAACAATGTGCGCAATTTAATATCACCACTTGTGAAACTTGCAAGCTTATTTTTCAAAATAGCATTTTCATCTTTAAGCAACTTGCAATTCTCACAATCAACCGCAATATTCACTCTACTAGCACAATCACAAGAAGAACTAGCATATATAAGATCAAGAGTTTCATTTTCAAGATTAAGCTCATCAACTTGTTTTTGAAGTTCTAAAATCTCTTTTTGATGTTTCAAAATGAGCTTCTTTCTTTCAATGTTTTTCAAAGCTAGTTTTTCAAGTTGTTCATGCATTTCTTCATAAGCATTATATAACAATTCATATTTAGAAGAAATTTCGGATTTAGTATGACTTACATCGCTATTCTCGCTTTGATAACTTGATTCATCATTTGAACTTTGTTCTTCATCATCTACTAGAGTTAACAAGTTGAGACAAGCGGCTTCTTCATTATCCGATGAACTACTCGATGTGCTTTTCTTGTTATCTTCATCACTATCCCAAACTATGTATGCTCTTTTAGATTTAGAATTTTTCTTGTCTTTCTCCTTCTTCTTGAGATACCTAGAGCATGAATACTTGAGATGTCCGGGTTTTCCGCATTCATGGCAAACTACACCTTCTTTTGAAGTTTTGGTCTTGTAGTGTGGGGAATCCTTCTCTTTACTTTTATCCTTGTTCAACCTTCCTTTTCTCCTTAGAAACTTGTCAAACTTCCTTAGTAGAAGTTTCATGTCTTTTTCATCAACATCGGAATCGGAATCTTCACTATCATCATCATCGGAACTTTCTTTCTTTTTGTATGATCTATTGACTTTAAGAGCAAGTCCCTTCCTTTCTTTGTTTTTATCCGACTCTTCATTGATACTTAATCGTCCAAGATCCATTTCATGTTCTTGAAGCTTTCCAAAGAGTGTTGCTAGATCCATAGCATCCAAGTTTTTAGATTCAACAATAGCCGTTACTTTTGGTTGCCAATTCCTGTCTAAACATCTCAACACTTTGTTACAAAGTTCACCTTGTAAGAAAGTCTTACCAAGAGCAAGTAAATGGTTAATAATATGAGTAAAACGCTTTTGCATATCATTAATAGATTCATTTGGAAGCATATGAAACAATTCATAATCACGCATTAAAGCATTCAATCTAGCTCTCCTAACCTCACTAGTTCCTTCATGAGTCACTTGTAAAGTGTCCCACATTTCCTTAGCACTAGAACATTGAGAAACTCTAAAGAACTCGTCATAGGATAAAGCGGATGTGATGATATTCTTTGCTTTATAATCATATTGTACTTTCTTTCTATCATCATCCTTCCACTTATCCTCGGGGATCAATTGTTCTACACCTTCAACTAAACTAGAGGGGATATGAGGGCCTTTTTCAACTACTTTCCAAATTTCACTATCTATGGCTAGGATAAAGATTTTCATTCTAACTTTCCAACATGCATAGCCTTCACCATTAAAGAGTGGAGGACGACTTATCGAAGCACCTTCACCACCAAAGGGATTCGTAGAACCCATTGCGATTTTCTTAACGGATCTTTACGAAAAAGCTCTTATGCTCGTGTCTTTCGACCGAGCTCTGATACCAATTGAGGAAACCGCAATTGGTGGTTGGAGAGACTAAGGAATCCTAGGAACACACCTAGAAGGGGGGGTTGAATAGGTGTACAAGATACCTTGAAAGATTTTCGAATGAAACAAATCGAAACAATTAAAACAAATGATTTTTGCAAAAACTCTCAGGCTTAATCGATTAACCTGCAATTTACTCGAGTAGTACTCGATTAAATTTGAACTTAATCGATTAGATCTGACAGAAAACAGAAAAATCAATTTTTCATTCGAATACGAAAATCAATCAATTAACATGCAAGATCAGAGATTCAGCGGAGATGATTAACACCTATATTCTTATTGATTATCCTAGTTATGAAAATGATTTTCCCTTTATCAATTTGAACAAATAAAGATTCAATTCAATCAATTATGAAAATCAATCTTTCTAGGTTTTCAATCAAGAACGCAATCAAATGACTTGAATATAAAGAGTAAGGGTTTAGAGATACGACACATCGATTTATCCTGGTTCACTTTCATCGACTTGAAAGCTACATCCAGTCCCCTCTTCAACCAAGAGAGATTCTTCACTATGAGGAATTAGAGTTCTCAAATTACAAGTGATTGCCTCACAAGACTTCCTTCTTGCTAGCCTACAAGAGATAACCGACACCCTTGCCTTGTAATCCTATTGATCTTCTCTCTAATCTAACCTCTACCCCTTGTTGATAATCGACACAACAAGTCTTCTTTGCTTGATGATAATCCACACACCAAGGCTTCACTTTGCTTGATTCACAACCAAGACTTTCTTCTTCAATTGCTTGAATGAACTTGCTTCATGATAAACGACACACCAAGTCTTCTTTGTTGTTGTAGTTGGCTTGCCTTCTTGCAAAGATTACAACACAATAGAAAACACAATGACACTCCTATGAATCTCAATCAATAGCTATGACAATTCACAATAAGAGATTCAAAGGTTCTTGATCAAAGAATATGAAAATATGAAAGCTTTGATCTTTGAAATTGAGAGAGAATAGAGTGGCTTGATTCTTGTAAAATTGATTATGAAAGTGATCTCATTAATCACAAAGGTTAGGAATAGGTTTATATAGAATACCCAAAAGTTGTAGCACTTGAAAACTGATTTTGAGAAGTGAAAATCGTATTTTAAAAAACCAGTTCAGCAGTGTTTAATCGATTAAATCTTCACTTAATCGAGTACTAATCGATTAAACATGTTCTTAATCGATTAAACATGTCTGACACTTGTTTAAAACTTGTTTTCTCAAAACCCAACCTTTCCTTTAAAACCTTTAAGCCACCTATTGATTCTAGATTAAGTGAAAACTCAAATTATGATTAAATCATGACTTATGAATGAGATTCACTACCCTCTAAACAAACTACCCAAATGAAAACCTATGAAGCTTGAGAGGCAAAAGATAAAACAAAAACAATTACACTCAAACTAAAGTCTTCATGAGCTTGCTTTCTCTCTTCTTCACTTGATGTTTGTTGTTGCTTGTTGAACTTGAACTTGATCAACACATGATAGCTTGTTCAAAACACTTTGTCATTATCAAAACATTCATCATGGAACTTACACTGCTCGGTATCTCAGTGGCAGGAAGAGCAGTGATTGGTCGTACATCTAGTGATTGGCCAACACTTGTGGAGCATTTACTAAGAATGCGTCCACCAGAAGATGCTTTGAGTGGCAGTGGACTGAAAATGGCATGGCTAGAGGCAAATTTTGGTCACTTTCCAGAGGGTCATGAGCATAATGAGTATACCAAGTTAATTTTTACACGTGCATTCATATTAAGATTACTTGGAGGTGTTATGTTCGCAAATCACTCAGGAACTTTTGTGCAATTGAGGTTTCTTTGTCTCTTAGAAGACCTCGACGAAGCAAGAAATTATAGTTGGGGATCGGCTATGCTGAGCTTTCAATATCGTGAGTTATGTCAAGCCACCAACTACGCTCGAAAAGATATTTGTGGTTTTCTTCCACTCAAACAATTATGGGCTTGGGAGAGATTTCCTTCTATTGCCCCGGTATTAAGAACAATAAACGAAGATGAGCCCGTTCGTCAAAATAACACAGCATATGGTACATGGTAAGTACATGTCAATTCTTATTATTATTATGTTTATTATTATCATCATCATCATTATTTTTGTTGTTGTTATTAATATTTCATTTTTTTCTGGTTTTTATATTATAGGTGGGTGCATGGTCAGAATTATAGCAGACCTTCCCATCCCTTGAGTTGGTACAGGGGGAAATTTGATCAATTTATGGAAAATGATGTGCGTATATTTATTTTTATTCTCTCAACCCTCATTTCTCGTATTAGGCTCGTAACCGTTGTTGTTAATCTGAAAATGATATTTATTTGTAAATTGTGTGGGAGCCATACTCGGCACTTGACTTGGACACCTTACCACATTTGGTGTTACAAAACAAAGATGCTTGGAGATTTGTATGTCCACCCAAATGTTACAATATTGTTGAGTGGCATCAACCAGATCTAGTCATGCGTCAATTTGGCATGTGTCATGTAACATCCCAAAATTTAATTCCAAGATTAATTAGGAAAACCCAAGCTAGAATTAATGATAGGAACCATAGGAAAACCATGGATAGGAACTAAGTGTAGTGCCTTAGAGTTAGAATTGGCCAAAATAGGAGTTTTCATTAGAGTAATCGATTATTCTGTAGGAGTTAATCGATTATTAGGCCTCTGATGAAAACACTCAAATGTTGCAGCAATGATAATCGATTAACTCATGGAAGTAATCGATTATCTAGTAAAGTAATCGATTACTTTAGGTGGATTAATCGATTACTCCCTCTCTGCTTAATGTACTAGAAAGTGTTGCATCAGGTTATAATCGATTACTTTTGGTCAAGTAATCGATTACAAGGCCTCAGGTTGGAACCCATAAAATGTTGCACTGAAGCAGTAATCGATTATCTGGCTAGGATAATCGATTACCAGTGAGTCTGATAAAAAAAAGAGAGAAGAGTGTTCGTTGGAGGCTTTCTAGCCACATAAAGGGAATCTTTCCCTTTCTTCTTTATTTGGTGACCACATGTTTTCTTCCAACCAAAATAATAAAAACAAAACTCACTCTCCCTCTTCCACCCATTCTTCCATCATCAACTCTCTCTCTCTTCCCTTCTCTCCTCCTCCCATGTTTTTCTTCCTCATTCCCCAAGAGCAAGTTGAGCTCTTCCTCCTCCTCCTAGACCAAGATCATGTTTTATTTTCCTTCCCTTCATGCTTCTAAGTGTGGTTCCATCATCATCATAACTAGATTCTTCTTCTCCTCTTCATCATCCTCTTGTTTCCTTCTCTTCCACCTTCATGGTTCTCTCTCTCTAAGCACCCACATACACCAAACCAAACCCAAGCACCCAAAATCCACCATTTCAAACCTTCACCCATGAGATCCATCTCCTTCCTCATGACTTTGCCTTCATCTCCTCCCTTGGTGGCCCTTTCTCAATTCGTGGCCCTCTCTCTCTCCAAGGGTTTGCTTTCTCTCTCCTCCAATCTTGAAGAACGGAGTGGAGATCGGTCAAGAGGATAGGAATCAAGGCAGATCCGGAGTAGATTTGGAGTCCCTGGAGCTTTGTGTGGGCTCTCTCCCTCTATAAGGTAAGGGGAGTCTCTTTTCCACACTTTGAGTTAGGGATAGTTGAGGTATATAATAGGATTTGGGCTAAGTAGTTGAATTGGGTTGTGGGTAGCAAAATAGCACCTGTAAAAGTGGTTTAGGGAGAATGAAGGTATTTTGATTTAAGTTAATAATTTAATAATTTAATTTAATTGTCATAAAATTGCTAAAAACCCCTTTATGTATGTTGTAATTGTAGGAAGTGAAGAACCCTAGGGAGTTGACTTATAATTAAGCACTCTGAGACATACCTGAGTATGTCGAATGATCTGTGATATATGTTGTTTGTTGAGAGTTTCTAGGTTCGTTATATGTGTGTTAAATGAGTATATTACGATTAAGTGTTAAGGAATGTGATAATTTGATAATGTTGGCTATGAGGAGGAGTAATAACTAAAGGACATAGGGATAATACTTGAATGCTTAAATAAGAAGTGTAATATAATCGTGTACTTAAGGTTGATGATGATTATTGGGAATGCAAGGGATTGGTTTCTTTAGTGTTAATTAATAGTACGAATACTAGTGGGGAAGAGAATGATTTCTTGTCTGAATTGGTAATATGGTAACATGATGATGAATAATTGTGATTATGTGATGTTTGTAAATCCGAATGATATATGTACTTGAATGCGAATATCTGCTAATTGATGTAAAATACAAAATGAATGATATTGAATTATTTGTTGTTATGTGATGTGAAAATTTAGAGTGACGTGTATGCTTGAATGTGGATGATTGCTACCTGATATAAATGGCTATTTGAAATTGTGTGTTTTATGGTGAATGTGTGTGGATTGATATGGACGGTTGAATTGATCATTGGGACATTGGGACACTAGGTGTTCCTGCTAGGTGTACAAACGCCCCATTAGGGCCAAACGCCCCATCAGGCTAAAACGCCCCACTAGGTGTAAATGCCCCGTTAGGAGTCAATGTCCCCAAATGATCAATTCAACGAAAACTAAAAGACTGGAAAATGTGAAAAAGACTAAAGTATGTAAATTGAATATGCTAAGGAATTTAATGAGTATGAGTAAAGATTATATGTATTAGTCCTAACGGGTGAGGCCTAGTGGGTGATAGTCCTGATGGGTGAATAAAGTCCCTAATGGGTGTACAAATGCCCTAGCAGGAGCAACCAATTCCTAGTGGTACAAACTAAAAGACTGGAGATCAATGGTGATATAAGTAAAATGCAAATTTAAGGATAGAATATAAGTTTACATCTTGGTGCTCACTTAAGCTACAACAATGTGAGGCTAAGGGCTTTGTGCTCACTTAAGCTACGACAATGTGAGACCAAGATAAATTAAAGGAAAGGAGAATGATTTTGGAAAATGAAAGTGAAGCATTTTATTATTCATAGCTTGATTTGATTATGATGCTTAAGTTTTTATTATGTGCTCTTTATTATCTTCTAATTCACTGTGTCGTGAAAAGGTCTCACCCTTATGTGGTTAACATTTTAGGTGAAAGTCAAGGAGCTTGAGGATCAGAGTGTCGCAGTGGAAGAATTGGAAAGAAGGAAAACTTTAGTTGTTTGTGCTACTCATATTGTAATTGAAATACCCATTTTCATATGTAAATTTGATTCATGAAAAGGAACTTTTAAGTTCTCCATTTTAATTATTAAACTTTTTGAATGATATTTTTAATTAAAAGCTGGGTGTTACACGTCAACACATTCCTCTTCAACCATCCCAGCCAGAAGATTTGCATCAGTTGACCCTCAGAGGAAAACAAAATATTAATTGGGAAAATCGCTTGCAAGATATAATTAACAAGTGGAATAACAGGAATAAAAAAATTCAGTATAGCGAGCAACAAAATGTCCCTTTGGGAAGACAATCTGAATATATGATGTGGTATTTGTGTATTACAAGATATTGGATGACAGAGTATGGTGCTAGTCAAGGCCACGTGGTAAAATTAATTAAAATATTATATTTATTTCGTATTACAATAATCACATTATATTCAAATATTATATTTATTGCATATGTCCTTGATTATTTTGTACAGACAGATGAGATTGAGAGGATCAACTACCTATGTTCTCCAGAAGGACGTAGAGACGACGTGCCCATCGAAACCAACCTCGCAGAGATGAAATTAGAAACAGGATCATATGTTGGTTTCGATAAATTAGGCTAACAGATGCTATTTATCAATCCAAGAGGCTCCGGCTGCATCTCATGATCATGATATCACAAACGTAGATGGTGTATTGCCTAACACTTCTCGTGAGCGCGGTGGTTTAGGGCGCCGAAGAAGGCATGAACCTGCAATAGAGCGCCAGCAACAAAGTCCAATGGATCGGCAACCTGGGATGTATTATGATCCCCAACCATATTCATATTACGCATCCCAGGCACTGTACGAAACTTGCTTTTATCCAAGACTGCCAGAGAGTGGCCAAGTACAACAATCGCCGCCGATCGAAGAAGTATACATACCTTCGCCGTTGCCGCATGGATATATGCCATCACCTCAATATCCAGGATATATGTCCATGCCTCAAATGCAGGGTTACAATACACCATCCCCCTATGACCCTGTGACTAGCACTCCATCTGCACCAGCACGATGGGACCGTGAGACGGTGTCTCCTAGCGTTGATTTTTACGAATTAGCTGGAACAAGTGCACCGCAAATTGATCTCAACACACAGCTATTCGATGAATCAAATGACCATAATGGTAATCAAGATGCTAGGAGAAATCCACATCGTGGTGCTAGGGATCGTCATTGGCGATGCGGGACCTGAGTTGCCTTTTGTTTTTTTTTTTGTTTTTTTTGTAAGCCGAAGAAATTATTGTAGAATTAAAAGGCAAAAATATTTTATTTAATTGTTTTCTTGATATTCCTTATTTTTTACATTTTTTTCATTAGAAATTTAAAATAGCAAGATATTTTACAAATTATTTGCATCATATTCATCTTCAGTTTGATGTGAAGCAGATCCACTTGCTAAATGAGGGCATCGACGCCTGTTATGGCCAACCTGATTGTAAAGGCCACAATTTTGTGGAGGTTGAGACTGCTTCCAATCCATTTCATTCCTCATGCGGGTGGATTTTGGACGACCCTTTTTTCTGTGCATTTTGGGATCAGGCATTAACATCCATGGAACAACATGCATTGACGCAACTTGATGCTCATTCTGGATTGGGTAGCATTCTGGGGAATACACCCGAATCATAGTAGTTAATTTGTACACATCATCCACATACTGATAAAAATCAAGTCTCACTGATGCACATGCAGCTATAACATGAGAGCATGGATAATGGAAAAGTTGAAATCTTCCACACTCACAAACTTGACTTTCCAAATCCACACAAAACGATCGGCCACCCGTTTGCTTAATTGGATTGAATGCCTCCTCCACCTGAAACCTTGTCTTGGCAATATTATACCGTCGAACTTGATGACTACTAGCTTCTTTACAAGCATCACCAATGGCTTTGGATACTTAGATGGTATACCGTTGACCGGATGCATATTGGGCCCTCGCTTTCGAACTCCTTTCAACAAAGTATTCAACCAATCAATTATACATCCACTTAACCAGTGATGTAATTGGTAAACTACGAGCATCCTTTAAAAGCTTGTTGACACATTCTGATAAGTTTGTTGTCATGTGTCCATATCTTCGCCCATTTTCATCACAAGCTAGTAGCCATTGCTCTTTTGGTATGTCGTGGACCCATTTTTTTATTTCTTCACTTTTGCTACGGAGACTGTTTAACTTCCTTTCCATGGTAAATTGGTTAGTAGCATAACCTGTATCGCTTACACAAATGTGATATGATACAATACAAGATTAAAACATAAATTAATTAATCATGATATACTGTCAATAAAGAATAATGGGTACCTGCACTCTTCAATAAGTGCTTCAATTTCTCATTCTTGAATTTGGTATTGAAGTTGCTTCCTATATGCCTTATGCAAAACTTGTGATACCCCCATGGAGCCTGCCAACCGAGAGCTTCATTACGAACAGCTGATAATATACTCCGATGGCGGTCAGAAATCAAACACAAACCTTGCTTATTGGTAACATGCTCACGTATGTGTGCTAAAAACCATTCCCAAGCAGACGCCGTCTCCCCTTCGACAATCGCAAATGCAAGCGGTAACACTTGATCGTTTTCGTCCTGGCTTGTTGCAATCAAAAGCACACCGCGATACTTTCCATACAAATGAGTACCATCCACTTGAATAATTGGCTTGCAATAGTCAAAGGCATCACGACATTGCTTGTATGTCTAGAATAGTCTTTCAAATATCCGAAACGATGCAAATTCTCCGGATCCGGGATAAGCATCTCTTTCCAGAATCTAATAATAAGCACCATCCAGGAGCATAAAGAAGCATGTTCTCCATCCAAGCCGGTAACATAGCGTAAGAAAAATCCCAATCTCCATGAAATTTCTCAATTGCCTTTTGTTTTGCTAGCCAAGCTTTTCGATATGATATTTGAAAATTATATTGAGTGTTGATTATTGCTTAGATAGCCTTGATAGGAGTAGATGGTGTCGCGCAAATCAAATCTGAAACGATTTTAATTTAAAAAAATATTTCAAAATGTTATCAATCATATCAAAACAGGAACTTTTTTAAATGTCTTACCATGAATAAACAATGCTATAACGTTAGAGTCCAACTTTTTGTGATCTTGTGACAACAGTGTGTTCACACAAGTGTGTGGGCCGCCCCACGTCTTCACTACCCATTTGTCGTCATTTTTGGGTAAAATAGCTCTCATTCTCCACTGACAACCATCTGCATGTTTTGGGCATTTCAAATAGATTTTCGTCGGTTTCGATTCAACAGTGGTATAACTTTGATGCGTCTTCATCGGATACTGCTTTATAGTCATTAAAACTGCTTCTTTGCTATTGAATCTTAGACCAACATAAAATCCATAACCCCCGGAAAGAAGATTCTGATACATCAAGCCCTCTACCATCCATTTCTTGATCTGGATGGTCCCAATTAATGTAACTAGAATGAGGAGTATGCAGTGGGAATGAACCATAATCTAGATTTGTAATCAAAACCAAAAATAAAATAACATTAGAAAATTTTAATTACTTACTAACCAAATAATATTAAAATAAATATTGGCAAAACTACTAGATTGGTCCCTTAAGTTATTTTTTAGTTGCGATTTCGTCCCTTAACTTTTTTTCGTTTCAAATAAGTCCTGAAGTTATTGAAGTGTAACAAATAAGTCTTTTCCGTTAATTTTTTTCATTAAGAGACACGTGTCACCATAAGAAAATTAAAAAAAATATCATTAAATCATTTTTTTAATACGTGGCACCATTAGTTGAGTGACAAGTGTCACTTAATAGAAAAAACTAACGGAAAGGACTTATTTGTTACACGGCAACAACTTCAGGACTTATTTGAAACGAAAAAAAGTTAAGGGACGAAATCGCAACCAAAAAATAACTTACAGGACCAATCTAGTGGTTTTGCCATAAATATTAGCTTTACAATCACAAATCGGCAATTTCAGGGTTTGGACATCCTTGAAAATTTGGCATAACTGGTGTCGACTGTGAAGGAAAAGAAATACTAATTGCTCCTTCCTCTTCGGAGTCAGACGGATTCACATATGTAAATTGAGCCTCATCTTCATCTTATGTGATATCGTCATCCATATCTCGATGCCACTCTTCATCATCACTCTCTGAAGAATCATTCTCCATTTCATTTGCTCTTGTTTTTGTCAGGGCAGTGGAACTACCTGTAACGTCTAATACAACATATATATCAATGACTCTCATATTCGACCCCTCAAAATAATCAATGACACAATGTATGTCTATCATCATAGATCACATATTCAACATATTTGCTCGGGTTTTCTTGCACTAAAAGTCTGCTTATTAACTTCGAAATGTATTGATTTTGTCCAAGCCTAATTTTTTCGCTTATATTCATCTTTAACTGCTCATAAGTGATACCATGTTGAATTTGTATCCTTTTTTTTCTCCTTCAAACGTTGTGCCTTCGGGTCCTTCGTAATATCTCTCATTATAATAAATGAAAACCAAGATTTTACCCATACCTGTTCTACAAGTAAAAAATTAATAATTATTGTGAAATATTTAAATAATAAATAAATAACTAAAATAATAAACTAAAATATTGCAATAGCTTAATATAAAAAAAACATGTAAAATCACAAATTTAGAAAAAATAAATTAAATTTATTAAAAAAATATAAAATATTACATAAACTACACATATATATAGAGGAATTACACATATATAAAAATAAATAAAAGCACAAAATTATAAAAAACAGGAAATAAAAAATAAAATATTACCTTAAATAATGAACTAAAATATTACCTTAAACACAAATAACTATAAAAATATAACTAATCTAACTAATAAATATATAAAAATCTAACTAATAAATAAATAAACCTAACTCCAACTATTAAAAAAAATATAACTTCTAAATAGATAAAAATCTAACTAATAAAAAATTTAACTCCAACTAATAAAAAAAATTCTAACTAATAAAAATAGCGCTATAAATCATAGTAATACATAGAACCTAAACATAAGAGAATAGAACTAATAAATAAATAAAAAATATATCAAATACATAAACAAAATAATTCTAACTAATAAAACTTTTCTAAATCTTACTAATAACTAAACTAATAAAAATATAACTTCTAAATAGATAAAAATAATCTAAGTAATAAAAAATTCGAAGTCAACTAATATATAAATGAAAAACATAAAAAATACCTAACATAAAAAATAAATTTTACTAGTAAAAAAATTGAAAATCTAACTACAACATAATAGAACCTAAACATAAGAGAATAGAACTAATAAATAAATAAATAATATAACAAATACCTAAACAAAATAATTCTAACTAATAAAACTTTTCTAAATCTTACTAATAACTAAACTAATAAAAATATAACTTTTAAATAGATATAAAGTCTAACTAATAAAAAAAATCTAATCTCAAAAAATAAATAAATAAAAAATCTAACTAATAATTTATATGTACTAATGCGATAAAAATTATAACAAAATAAAATAAGATTACAACTAATTATATATACCAGTACATATAACTAAAAAATTTAAAATTCGAAGAATATAAAAACTTACCTCAAGACTTTGTGATACACTGCTAAGAAATAAGGTTGATTGTAGGAATATAATTGAACGAAAGATGGACTATAAATTTTTAGAAGGAGGTAGTATGGAAATTCAGTATGGAAATGCACTCTTGAATGCAAATTTATAGGAGGAGGGTTCTGTTACCCATTGCAAACGCAGGCCGGAGTGGGGGGGACCGCGCTGCCACGTGGTGCAACCAGAGGGTTGCGTCACTGCGGTTGACGCGTTTGGTTGCGTCAGCTGCAGTGACGCAACCGCCTGGTTGCGCCACGTGACAGAGCTGTCGGTTGCTTTTTTTTTTACTTTTTTATCCGAATGGAATCCGGAGGACGAATAGGAAGTGGACACGTGTCACTTTTGGGTTGCGTCATCCCGGATGACGCGTTTGACCTTGAATTTTGACTTTGACTGTCCCATTTACGTAAATAGTTTCGTTGACTACCCGGTCCTACGTAAATAGTTTTTAAACTACCCCTTTTCTGTAAATTGTTTGTAAAATTACCCCACTTAAGTAAAAAAGCCGTAAATACAAGATTATTTCTTAAAACATATTAAATGTGTGTTGTGAAGAAGATGTGTATTACGTATGTTAGTGTGTTGGTATTGGCCTTGCTTTTTATTTCTCTTTTGAAATAAATGTGTGGTCCTGGTGAGAAGCTTCTTTGGAAAACTTTAGGAACATGTAGCCATGATTCATTGGCTTCTTGAGGAAGCCACCAATAGTGACTTGAAAATGACAACAGTGATTTGACAGCGATTGAAAGAGACGCTTTGTATGTTTGGCGCGAATAACGATGAGCAAGTTGTTTGTTTCTAGCTAGACATGATAGGATCTTGGTACTCGGAACATGGGGAACACCCGCTCGGAATAAGTGTAACATCCTCACATTAATTAGTTAATTTGCAGGTTTTAAATAAAATTAGAGTTTGAAAATTCTTTTTAAAACTTAATTTCTTTAAAAGGTTTTACGAAAATCCGGCAGAGTTTCCTCTGTTTTCCGGACTTCCCAAAATTTTCTTCTTAAAACCTGTCAGTCTAGAAATATTTAAAAACATAAACCACGACAGTTTAATAGTCATATAAGATCCTAACGCCCGATTAGTACAATCTTCAGGGCGTACAACTATTACATATTTTAAATTTCAAAAATAATTGTCCACTCGTAATAAATATACGTTCCACGTGGTGGAACGTAATCCTGCTCGGCCATGACCCATGTAAGCTCCGCTCCTGTACCTGCAAAATATAACAAGAAGGGTAGCATTACACAGGACTTAAAAAGATAAATCCTATAAGAGACAGTAATAAACTAAGCCTACACAATTATTAGTATACGTTATTCATATAACTAATCTCTTCTAGTTCCTTACTTATTCTTACCTTCTTTTAATTATGGTTCTCTTATCATTCTTTCATTTCCATTCTTTATCCATTTTCCATTATTTGGCCAACATGTCGATTACCTTTTCGTTCCTTTACTCTTTTATTGGTGACAGGGTCTAACGACCTCCTGCCATTTTACTTTTTATTATTGTGACAGGGTCTACCGACCTCCCGCCATTTTACTTTTAATTATTGTGACAGGATCTACCGACCTCCCGCCATTTTACTTTTTATTATTGTGACAGGGTCTACCGACCTCCCGCCATTTTACTTTTTATTATCGTGACAGGGTCTACCGACCTCCTGCCGCCCAGTCCTTTCTCTTTTCTTTATCCTCTTTTATTTTAAGTATATTCTCTTCACTAATGATTCTCATTTTTAACTAGTTCTGCTTGATTAGGCCATATACGTTATATTTTAATTCTCGTTACTAGCTCTTAGTTATTTCCCTGTTTTCTTTCTTTTCTTTTTCTTCTTCTCTTCCTTTACCTTTTTACTTATTCTTTTTATTAATTACTCTCGTTTACATCTAACTCCACCTAGCTTTGGTATAGTCGTTATATTTTAAATTCCCGTTTCAAATTCTTAGTTATTCCAATGACTCCTCTGTCTCACACTTTTATTTACTTATTTTTCCTATATTACTACTCCATTCTATTTAACTACCATGATTGCATTCTCTCTTTTTGTCTTATCATCTTTTCACTAAATTCTTTTACGGATTACCCACTTGTATTTGGAATTTAGTTTATTATTTTTGTTTCTATTTCATTACTACCTGACAACTCTTAACTAAGTCTACTCCGTGTTTTCTTATTGTTTTCGTACTCTAACTCCTCTTTTACCTCACCTTTAGTTTTAATCATTCTACTCTCCTTGCCTATTGTAACATCCTCACTTTATTTAGTTAATTTTAAATTTTAATAAAATCAGAGTTTGAAAATTCATTTTTTGAATTTGATTTCTTATGAAAGGTTTTACGAAAATCCGACAGAGTTTCCTCTGTTTTTCGGACTTCCCAAAAAATTTCTTCTTATAAACCTGTCAGTCCAGAATTATTTAAAAACATAAACACAACAGATCAAAACCCAGTTCAGATCCTAACGCCCGATTAGTACCAGTTTCAGGGCATATAACTACACATATTATAAATTACAAAAATAACAGTTGTTAATATAATAAAATCCACTCGGGGTATCACAATTTCACTCCACGTGGTGGAGAGTTTCCAGTTCGGCCCGCAACAGTGCAAGCTCCGCTTCCTTACCTGTAAAAGTATATCAAGAAGGGTAGCATTACACAGAACTTAAAAAGATAAATCCTATAAGAAGACATAGCAAATAACTAAGCCTACTTGATTATTAATATACTTTATTCATACTTATTTATATAACTAATCTCTTTTTAGTTCTTCACTTATTCTCACACTCTTTTAATTATTGATTCTCTTTTCATTCTATCTTTCCCATTCTTTATTCGTTTTCCATTTTTCATTAGGTAGTCCAGCCCCAGCCAGCCGTACGGTACTGAGCGCTAGGAGTTCCCTTATTCATTACTCATTTTCTTTTCTTTTTCTTTTTAATCGACACGCCTTACCAGGCTCGCATCGATGCCGATACGCCTTACCAGGCTCGCATCGAACTTCCCTTTTCCTTTTTATCGACACGCCTTCTCAGGCTCGCATCGACGCCGATACGCCTTCACAGGCTCGCATCGGACTTCCATTTTTCCATTTTAATCGACACGCCTTACCAGGCTCGCATCAGACTTCCAATTTCCTTTTTAATCGACACGCCTTCTCAGGCTTGCATCGACGCCGATACGCCTTACCAGGCTCGCATCGGACTTTCATTCTCTTACCTTTCTTTTTCTTTTTCTTTCTCTTTCTCTTTTTCCTTTTTCTTAATCACATATCTTTTCTCTTTTTCTGATTTACTGTATTTTTCTCTTTTCTCTCATTTCTTTACTTATAGACTTATTATCACATTATTTACTTTCCACTATTTTCCAGTATCCTTCTTTCTTTTCCTTTTTTCTTCTTCTCTTCCTTTTCTTTTTCTTATAATTTAAATAATTCTTTTATGCTTATCAAAATCTTTTAATCTTTATTTTCGTTTATGACTTAGCACATTTTCCTACGTTTTCTAATTTATTCTCTTCCTTGATACTAATTATCCTCGCTTTTGCCCAACTCTGTTTAACTTGGTCAAGTATATTATATTCTTGCTCTCGTTTCTAATTCTTAGTTATTTCTTTATTTCATTTATTTCTCACTCTTACTTAACTTATTATTTCTATTTCATTGACTCCAGTTTATTTAACTACTCTATTAACTCACATTATTACTTAACTTATTATCCATATTTCATTAATTTCATTTTATTTAACTACCCTATTAACTCCACTTGGTTTCCTTATTTTATTACACTATTCTACCTAATTTCGCTCATAATGTACTCTCTCTTTGTTTTATTATCTTTTTATTAATCCGCTTATCGTTTTCCTATTTTCTTTTGAATCTAATTCATTATTTTGCGCCTATTGCCCTAATTGGTCCTGCACGTATATATCATTTCCAATACTAATCCCTCCTTTACCTCACTTTACTCTTCGGGTACTATTATACTTATCATCTTTTAATTCATTAATTCTACTCTCTCTTTTGCCTATTTCGTTCACCCTTTTTGTCCTTTTACTTCCCCTATGATTTTATTTTTATGATTGCTCACGTTTTTGTTTTATTCTCATTATTTTAATATTCTAATTACGCTCATTCGTTCCGGGCCTTATTCTACGCTCATTCCTTTTATTCCCTAAAGTGTGGTTTCTATTAACAATTTTATTTACTTCCTTTATATCCACGAGGGTTACCCTAAGGTTCATTAACATACTTTTTAATTACCCTATTCTCAGCTACCACTATAGCATCCTAGAATTTACATCTTAAGTAAAGGTAACGCGAACCCTCTTACCTCGGGCTTTTTAAATAGAACCTGTATTTTAGCTCGGCGACGATGACGACGTCGGTGTTGCTCCTCGTTAGCGGGAACGATCGCGACTGGACCAAGGCAAGAGCTTCGAGCTTCGAGGTTCCCGACACGAGCCCGGCACGATCACGGGTCGGTAACGGCGCCGGTGAGATCCATGGAGAGAGAGAGAGAGCTCACGGTGGGAGAGGAGTAGATGAGGGAGGAGCTGTGGCTGTGGTGGTTCGATCGGCGGCCACGGCGGCGGTGGTCTAAGGCGGCGGCGGTGGCGGCCGACAAGGAAGAGAAGAGAGGGAGAGAGAAAAAGCTCGACCAATCGGGGAAAGAGAGAGCGAGTAAGGGGTTTATGAGGGTGGTTGGCCGTGGAAGTGATGGCGGTGACGGCTCCGGCGGCGGCTGGAGGAGGGTGTGATGGTGGAGAGAGAGGGAGAGACAACAGAGAGAGAGAAACAAGAGAGGAGAGAGAGAGAAAGAATGGATCTATGGAGGAGGGAGGAAGGCCAAGGAGGCGGCGGCCTTGGGTGGTGGTGGCTCGTGGTGGCGCCGGAGGAGGGAGGAAGATCGGAGGGAGAGAGAAACAAAGGGAGAGTGAGTGAGGAAGAAGGTCCCTCACGCGATTTAAAGCCACTCTGACCATTTTCGCTTAAGCGAAATTTATTCGCTTAAGCGAATTGGCTTTAGTACTTGACACGACCGGTTTTCGCTTAAGCGACCAGTTTCGCTTAAGCGAAAGGGCTTCAGTGGGGAAGTTTCACGTTTTCGCTTAAGCGACGGATTTTCGCTTAAGCGAAACCTTCAGGTACTGCTACTTCACTTTTCTATTTTTCAGCTATTTTCTCCCCAACTTCAAATAGCCATAACTTCTTCGTGCACCGTTGGATCTTGCTCAAATTTGACGAGCAACCTTCTAAAAATCATATCTTCATATCCAACGGTGGAAAATTGCGTTTGGAGTCTTAAATCTTTTATTTTGATTTTCTACCCTTTGTTATATTTTAGTATCGGATTATCTATTTTTCTGGCCTGTTTCTAATTTCAATTTAATGCTCCTTCCTTTTCTAACATTATTGTTATTATTATTATCCTTTCCTAATGTTAAAACACTTCTTTTAATAACTATTTGTAGTTTATTATCCTTATTTCATTTATTCTAACTATTATTTATTTATTCGTCTTTGGGTTTAAAATTTGGGATGTTACACCTATTACAAATACTCTATATTCTTTTACTCTCACGTTTCGCTGGTTTTCCTTAACTAATTTCCCTTGGTTTTATTTTATGTTTTTCTACACTTTCAATCTATATTAACTCTTTTAATATCCTATCACATTCATTCACTCCGGAACTCATTCTATGCACATCTAATTTATTCCATTGTCAATTTTAAATAAATCATTTATATTAGCGGGGACTATCCTAAAGTTCATTAACTCATTTCTTAATTATCCTATTCTTAGTCACTACTATAGAATCCTAGAATTTACTTTCTAAGTAGAGGTAATACGACCCTTCTTACCTTAACCAAGGAGAGAGTTATGAACCTTCAAAAATCTAGCTCCTTACCCCCTTTTGCCCTAGCTCCTAACAACTTCAATAGATGAGCCCCCAAAATCGTGAGAAGGAGGAGTGTGAGCTTGCTTCCTTGGGGCCTAGAAAATGAGGAGAACACATAAGAGTGTGGTTCACAATAAGGAGGGGTTCGAAATCCATGAAGAAAAGAGAGGAAATTCGTGTGAACTATGAGGAAGAGAGGAGGAATGAGATTTACCTTGTTTTAAGGAGAAAGCAAGTGGAATGATGATGATTCTTGATGCTAATTAGTGATGTGCTCTTGGAGTATTAGAGAGAGAAAGCTTCATGAACCTAGGTGGAGAGGGAGAGAGAGACGTGAGGAGAGGAGAGATGAGGAAGAGAGCTTGATGATAGAGATGATGATGGAGGTGGTGATGGGGAAGAGAGGGAGAGAGTTTGGGAGTGGTGGATCTTGCACTTGGAGGGCTTGGTTATGGCTATGGAAGTTGGCTTGCCATGGAGGTTTGATGTCCTAGCTTGGGGAGGGAGAATGGGGCATTTTCGTGCCCCCTCACCTTTATTTTTTTTCAGATCTGATGCGTGTTAATCGATTAAACAATGTATTTTATTTTTTACCAGCTTTCAGGTCTTAATCGATTAACCAGTTGGTTAATCGATTAAGCATTCAGCCCACCATTTATTTGCACTTCAAAGCGCCATAACTTCTTCGTTACCCGTCGGATCTTGCTCAAATTTGAAAGCAAGATTCCCTACATACTAATCTACACATCCAACGGTGGAATTTGTGTTTAGAGTTGTAAATCTTTTATTTTGAATTTCCTAATATAGGGTGTTTATAACACCAAAAACATCGCTTCTAACGCTCTTTTGTTCATCTTTCAACCTCCTTTCCGATGCCAATGCTTCCTAATTCCTTCATGGCACTCTCCGAGATCCCAATCCATCACCTAAACTCTTCTTTAGCATGATTATCATTCTTATACCCCTATCATTATTCTAATTATTTTGAGAATTAAAATCGGAATGTTACAATAAGACAGTAAGGTGAAATGCTCGGCGCGAGGAGCCGAGAAGTCTTGGCGTTGATGCACGTTTGGCTTAGTCCCTCGCTAGTCGGCCGGTAGAAGGCCGAACCTATGGTCGGTTAAGATGAAATTTATTCAGAAGGAGGTTTGGTCAATTATACTCGAACTATCTTACTATTTGTTAAGGTTTCTTCTATTCTGACATGCTCTTCTCTTAATAAGTCTCGACCTATTTCTACAATTTCCATTATTTCCAATCAGAATTATTCTAATTACATTGGACATTAAATTCAGGATGTTACAATTTCGCCCAAATAGTACAAGGGGGCTTTTATTATGCACCGGTTTGTGTTGCTCCGACTTTTTTTTTTAATAAATCTAAAATATTAAAAAAAATGTTTTGGGTTTTCTATATTCTTTTTATGTATATGTTTTTGTTATTTATCTATATATGAATTAGCAAACTTTCCTCCCCCCCCACCCATATGGCCATATAGATCCCGCCCATTCCCTCCCTCATATTTTTTTTAACTACTCCTTCCTATTTTGACTTTCCTCCCCCCATTTTTTTTAAACTACTCCCTCCTATTTTGACTATCCCGCCCAAACAGTACAAGAGTGCTTCTATCATGCATCGGTTTTTGGTGCTCCAACTAATTTTTTATTTTTTTAATTTTAATAAATCTAAAATATTAAAAAAAATATGCTTTGGGTTTTTTGTATTCTTTTTATGTGCATGATTTTGTTATTTCGGTTTGAATTTTTTTTATAATATGCTTCCTGACACAGGTAGTGACCCAAATAAGTAAAATATAAAACAAGGGTGCTTCTACCATTTACCGGTTTTTGATGCTCCGGCTCTTTTCTTTTTATTTTAATAAATCTAATATATTAAAAAATATGCTTTGAGTTTTCTGTGTTCTTTTTATGTACATGTTTTTGTTATTTGGATTTGAATTTTTTTTATTATATGCTTCCTGATACAGGTAATTTATCTATATATAATTTATCTATATATAAATTAACAAACTTTCCCCCCACCCATAAAGATCCCGCCCATTCCCTCCCTCCTATTTTATTTTTTTTATAAACTACTCCTTCCTATTTTGACTTCTGTCTCACCCATTTTTTTATTTTTGTTTTTAAACTACTCTCCTATTTTGATTTTCCTCCCACCTTTTTTTTAAACTACTCCCTCCTATTTTGACTATCCCGCCCAAACAATATATGAGTGCTTCTATCATGTATCGGTTTTTGGTGCTATAAAATATTTAAAATATATGCTTTGAGTTTTCTGTATTATTTTTATGTACATGTTTTTGTTATTTCGATTTGAATTTTTTTTATTATATGCTTCCTTACACATGTAATGGCTCAAACAAGTAAAATATAAAACAAGGGTTCTTCTACCATTCACATTTTGGTGCTCTGGCTCTTTTTTTTTATTTTAATAAATCTAATATATTAAAAAAATATGCTTTGAGTTTTCTGTGTTCTTTTTATGTACATATTTTTGTTATTTTGATTTGAAGTTTTTTTTTATTATGTGCTTTCTTGACACAGGTAATGGTCCAAACAACTAAAATATAAAACAAGCGTGTTTCTACCATGCACCGATTTTTGGTGCTCCGACTCTTTTTATTTTATTTTTTTATTTTAATAAATCTAATATATTAAAAAAATGCTTTGGGTTTTCTGTGTTCTTTTTATGTACATGTTTTTGTTATTTCGATTTGAATTTTTTTTATAATATGCTTTCTGACACAGGTAATGATCCAAACAAGTAAAATATAAAACAAGGATGCTTCTACCATGCACCGATTTTTGGTGCTCCGGCTCTTTTTTTATTTTAATAAATCTAATAATTAAAAAATATGCTTTGGGTTTTCTGTGTTCTTTTTATGTACATGTTTTTGTTATTTGTATTTTAATTTATAATGTCATTAATTACTTCTTTTTTAAAAACACTTTTATTCATTTTTTTTAAAGTGAATTTTTTTAGTTTAAAAATATTACATACAAGAATGTTAAATGATTCAACAATTTATTAAATGATTCAACCACTTTATAAAAATATTTTAAGTAATAATTTTACTGAAAATAAAAAATTAATTAATTTTTATTTATATTTAAGACTATTAACGCAATATTTTTATTTTTTTTATAATTGAGATCCAATGGAGTACTTCCTCCGGCTCGAATTATAAGTAACAAAAAAACATACTTCTCTTGGTTTAAAATATAAGCAAAATTAACTAACTTTATTAAATTTTGTTTCATTCCCAATGCCACTTTCCTAAAACATCTCTAGAAAATTGTAATCTTAATTAATTTTTGTTTCATTACCAATATTATTTTCCTAAAATACCTCTATTTTTTATAAATCTGATAAAATTAATTACAATCAACTAACCTCCTTAATAAGCGTAAAAGTTGTTAAATTTGCTTATAATTTGAGCTTGAGGGAGTAGATGCTAAGCCTAATTCCTGTGGTGTGTTGGTCCAGTGGCCAGGGGGCTGCACTTTGGTAGGAGGAGCCGCGTGCTCGATTCCCCGCAACACCCATCAGGGAGGCTTTACGTCCTTAACCCCCAGACCCGGCCGAACTAAATTAGTGGACTGGTTCAGTTCAGTGGAGGTTCCCACGGGCTGGACTGGTTCGATACTGGGGCTTAGATCAAAAAAATGCTTAAGCCTAATCCCAAGTGTAAAAAAAGAGTGCCGCATTTGCATTGGGGACTTTTCCCGCCCATTTCGAAAAAATAAGTAAACACTGCCTCCATTTTCTCTCCTCTCTCCTTCTTTCCTTCTTTCCCAATTCCCAGTCAAAAATACCACTTCCCACGAAAATGAGTGCTCCCATGGACATCGCTCCGCCAAACATGCCCTCCGACCAAAACGACGTCACTTCTCAACACCCACCTCCACCTCCTTTTCCTTCTCCTTCTCCTTCGCCTATTCTCCCCCAGGACAAATTTCTTGTCCCTGGTACGCTACCTTCAACTCCCTCTCATTCCCCTCTCTTTCTCTTCAAGGTACTGTTTTTGTTTTGAAAATACTTTGATTTTGTTACTTTCTCCCGTTTCTAGTCGAAGTATGCTTAAAACCTTCCAGCACTGCTCGGATCGATGATGTCCGTTCCGCCGTTGAGAGGTAATAGTCTCTTTCGCCTCTTCTTCGCGAAATCGCTATGCTTATTCAATTGTACTGTTTATTGTTTATCGCTTTTTTTTTTTATTTTTTTATTTTACTTTGTATTATTAAGTGTAAATTTTTGCAAATGGTATTTTTTGCTACTCTAGTTTGAGGATCAGGTGTTTGCCAAATTGCCTAACCGAATTTCTCAAAACAACACCTAATGATCCTAGGAGTAAATAGCTCGCTCAGGTTCGAGGAGTCTTGTAAATGGAATAAATTGGTGTCTGGAGAGATTTGTCCCCCTTAAATGAGTCTCAGACCATTTTTTTTTTTGGGTTTAATGTGAGGGCAATTAGAGACTGAACTAAAGCCTGGTAGCATTGAATTCTTCTTATTAATTTTTGTTGCCATATTTATGGCGGTTGTACTGATTTTCAGGATGCTTGAAAAGAGGAGTTTGAGCTATTATGATGGACCCATTCCTGTACCTCTTGATGAAACGTTTCTTGCAGATAACGTGCAAAGGATTTGTATTTGTGACACAGGTTTATTTTATTTTATTTTTTTTTAACCCTTTTGTTTAGTTGTTGTGACTCATTTTGGGGAGCTACAACTATGAGAGTTCTCTTGTATGATGTCAAGTATGATTTTGTTTTTGCCAATTTGAACAGTGAAACTCCATGTAGAATAATGAAATGGTAGATTGGCATTAGACAAGAATAATGAAATTTGCCTCTCTTGAAGCAATCATTTCCTAGAGAGAGATATCAATTTTGGCTTCATTGATTCTGATTTGGAAACATATATTTATTTTGTAGATGAAGGGATGCACAATGATAACGTTCTTTTATTCTGGCAAGTCAAGCCTGTTGTGCATGTCTTTCAGGTGATACTGCCAAGTGCTTAATTGATTTTATTGAATATGTATAATAGTTCTCAGTTTTCCTTGATTGGCATATCCTTTTTTGACTAATATATTTAATGAATATGTAGCAATATGGTATCTTCTGTTCTGTTTTCTTACTCTTGTAACAGGGTTAAATGATCTACGTTCCTTCACCATATATATTATTAAAACAATCATCTAAGTTGTTAGCTATGCAGTGTTTATTCTATATCAATATCGTGTTCCGTCCATTTATACTTGTCTGTCTAGTCCAGAAGCCCTTTTTCCAATTTTGTTTTAAGTTGAACTGCAGCTTAGAACTTCATGAATATTGTGGTCTGAATTTTGCCTTGCCAGCTTAGCGAGGAAGGACCATCCGAGGAAATAAGTTCAGATGGCCAGACTTCCACCTTCAATGAATGGATTCTTCCTGCAAAAGAATTTGATGGCATGTGGGAAAGGTTCTTAGTACTTCATGCTTTTCCTCAACTTTCTGTATTGTTATCAATTTTCCCATGGTAATAATAAAGTTCTAAATAATTCACTCTGCACTATCAATCATTGCTTTTTGCAGCTTAATGTATGAATCTGGTCTAAAGCAAAGGTTGTTACGTTATGCAGCAAGTGCTTTGCTCTTTACTGAAAAAGGTGTTGATCCATTCCTTGTTTCATGGAACCGGTAAGCACCGTAAATATTTTCAGTTTATTATTGCCTCGGCTTTGTTTGTATGTCAACATATGTTTGATATAGTTTTGGGATCTTTTGAATGTGCAGCATAATTCTTTTACATGGACCTCCTGGAACTGGAAAGACATCTTTATGTAAAGCTTTAGCTCAGAAACTGTCAATTCGATTCAATTCAAGGTGCACAGATCTCTATCATTAAAAACCATTTGCACACTAAGAATATTTTCCCAATGAAACTTGTAAATAAAAGAAAAATGATACTCCCACATCCCACACCTCATTTTGAGGTGTAGGGAGGAGAGAGAAGTGATTGATGGTGCGATGTGAAAGGGAGAGAGAGATAGAAAGAGATATGCGGTATAAATGAAAGGGTAAGAGAAAAGGTTGTAAGAATAATGGGGTTGTAAAAAAATAGGAACAAAAAGAACTCACCAGGTTTTTTATTTTCCCACTCAGATTCCCACTGTGCCAGCTTGTTGAAGTGAACGCGCATTCTTTGTTCAGTAAATGGTTCTCTGAAAGTGGCAAGCTGGTATGCATGTATGCCTTTACTCTAGGTTTCTAAGTCTTTAGGTGTTGACTTTTCCATTATTCATGCTCTACTTGGGTATTGGCTTGAATACTTATTTTATTTATGTGTTTGGCAATCAAGTTTCCTTTCTGTTGAGGAAGTCTCAGGGCATAAAATTTCTTGTGTTTATCATGCCTATTTCAAGCTAAGATTGAATGTTTTCAAATTATTGGTTGGCACAAACGGCTAGGAACACCCAAGGTTTAGGTTAGGTGTAAAATTCTATTCATCAAAAGTGAAATTTCCCAGTTTATCCCTAAGGATAGGGCATAACCTTTTTGAATTTGGTTAGTGTTACTGTTACCAGATCTTTCGTCTTGGATTTTGCACCTAATAAAGTTGTTTGTGTTGCATTCTGCCTCCATATGGAGGAAATATTTGAACTGGACACAAATTCATTAGCGCAGTATAAGTATGCTCAGTAGACTTATTATAAAATCTCTTTTTCATCTCTCACCTGAATCTAGTTGTACCATTCAATGCATAATAGTAAATTTGATTTCCCTTGGGATGTGCTCATCTAAGTATCACCTTTTTTTTTCCAAACAAGATAGAGTTTTTATGTACAGCACATGATTCTAATTTGTCGTGGTAGTGGAGACCGAAAAAACTGCAATTTTGCCAACAATTGCTGGAAAACGTGGCCAATACGATTGTTATTACAGTTGTGATGTGGTTGCTGACAATTGCTGTATACCACAATTTAGAACCTTGATGCAGTTGTGATGTGGCATTAAAGTATTTTTCAATGTTGAACATCCACCAATAAGCGTCGTCTCCATCACCAAATGCAGGAATCTCCATGCTAGCCGCTGGTTTCTGATGCTTAGGCATTGTATCCGGCAAATCCAGCAGGTCGGACCAATTGATAGAACATTAAATAGAAATCTGATATTATTAAGATTACAAACAAAAATTACAAAGTGTACAGCAATACCCTAGAGACCAAGGTCTCCTACTACACGCACAATACAACAATGACTTGCTGTCCTCCAATTGTTCTCTGCTCCCAAACTCAAATAACAACACACATGACTGTTTACCATTGCACAACATATTATATAATATAAATAAAAATAATTGTTCCTAATAATTGCTTAACCTCCTAATGACTGACTACATCTAATTTGCCATATCCTAACAACTGTCTAAACCACATAAATAACTAACTGCCATATGACAGATAGAAGTTCCTATCATATATACTTATTTTATTGTACACTAGAATGTTGACAGGCACTCCCATGACTATCCACCCTCTTTCCTATTTTCGTATTTTGTCATAATGAATATATTTGTATGTGTTGGTATAATTATTAACATTTTATCTACTTTGAATGTGATTTTACTTTGAAACAACCCCGTAAAAGAGTTTGGGTGGCAGCATCAATAAGTAGGGAAAGCATAAAAATATAAAACAGGAAACTTAATGCTATAGATTAATAAGATAGATATTGGTAATGCACCTTGTAAGACGATTCTTGTTCAGAAGAAGTAATGAGACGTGAGAAGGAGAGAAAAACAAAATTCAAAATACACTTGTGGCATAGGTTGAATGAACTTTGTTTTTAAGATATAGGAAGAAACTGTGAAAAAAAATTGTTTTCCAATATATACATATTTTATTGTACACTAGAATATTGACAGGCACTCCCGTGACTATCCACCTGCTTTCCTATTTTTGTATTTTGTCATAATGAATATATTTGTATGTGTAGGTATAATAATCAACATTTTTTCTACTTTGAATGTGATTTCACTTTGAAACAACCCCATAAAAGAGTTTGGGTGGCAGCATCAATAAGTGGGGAAAGCATAATGATATAAAACAGGAAACTTAATGCTATAGATTAATAAGATAGATATTGGTAATGTACCTTGTAAGACGATTCTTGTTCAGAAGAAGTAATGAGACTTGAGGAGAGAAAAGCAAAATTCAAAATACACTTGTGGCATAGGTTGAATGAACTTTGTTTTTAAGATATAGGAAGAAATTGTGTGAAAAAAAAATTGTTTTCCAAAACTGTAAAAAGAGGTTTTTAATTTTTTTTAAACATATAAAAGCCAAGTAAACAAAATATAACACAACATTATTTTAGGGGAAGTTGTTTTAGTTGCTATATCTCTTTGTGCCAAAACGTAGTTATGTATGAAATTGAAAACCAGCTGTTTTAATTTTTAATTTTTGAAATAGCAGCAGTTACATTCAAAAATATATATTTTTTTTTTACAAAAACTGTGGAGGGGAACTTCACAGTCCCGGCACCTGGAGCAATATGGGTGGGGTGCCTCCTCAAGGGATGTTTTCCACAAGGATTCGAGCCTCTGACCTTATGGTCTTATGGGTTCTCAATATCCTTATAGTCCTAGCATGCTTCCACTAGGCCAAATCCATTTGGGTACATTCAAAAATATTTTATACTTGCTATATTTGGTTTTATATAATGGTGGACACCAAAAAAGCCTCTTGCGCTTTAATATAATGAGTATGTTTATGTATCCGTTGTTATTAACATTGGGAAATCTTAAATTTGGAAGAAATAATATTTTGTCTTATATTTATTATGAGGTTACTAGACCTCTATATATATACATAAGCCTGCAACCTATTTTAGGAAATATGGACAACTAATTCTAAGGAAACAAATACCTATGATTATGGGATTGATCCTAAATACAGAAATCTAATAATAGCAACATAGAACTTGTTATAGAAATACAGCACAACAACTATAAAACTTCCTAAAATACACAAAGACAACCATGGTTTTGACACTCCCCCTCAAGCTGGTGAATAGGTGTTTTCCATTCCCAGCTTGGATATAATTCCTTCAAAGTTAATGCAGTTCAGCCCCTTGGTGAGTATGTCTGCAAGTTGATTCTGAGTGGATACATATGGTGTGCAAATCATGCCACTGTCTAGTTTTTCCTTGATAAAGTGTCTGTCAACCTCGATATGTTTAGTTCTATCATGCTGCACTGGGTTGTGGGCTATACTAATTGCAGATTTATTGTCACAATATAACCTCATAGGTTCATCCCACCTTATCTTCAAGTCTTCCAATATAATCTTTAGCCATAGAAGTTCACATATTCCGTGGGCCATTGCTCGAAATTCTGCTTCAGCACTTGATCTAGCAACTACACTCTGTTTTTTACTCTTCCAAGTCACTAAGTTTCCACCAAGGAAGGTGCAGTACCCAGTGGTTGATCTCCTATCTACCACTGACCCCGCATAGTCCGCATCTGTATATGCTTCAAGACTTACACTCTTGTTTCGTTTGAACAAAATCCCTCTTCCGGAGGTCCCTTTCAAGTAGTGGACAATTCTAAGAGCAGCTTGTAAATGTGCTTCCTTTGGTTGGTGCATAAACTGGCTGACTAAACTTACAGCAAAAGCAATGTCTGGTCTAGTGTGAGATAAGTAAATAAGCCTGCCCACAAGTCTTTGATACATTTCCTTGTCCACGACAATATCATCCTCTGCACTTCCCAACTTTATATTTGGATCAACTGGAGTACTTGCTGGTCTACAGGCTGTCTTACCTGTTTCTTTAAGCAAGTCAGTAATATACTTTTGTTGAGATATGAAGATTCCTTTCTTGGAATGAGCCACTTCAATTCCCAAAAAATATTTAAGTCTCCCTAGTGTCTTGATCTCGAATTCCGTGACAAGGCATTCACTTAACACTTGCGGCTCCTTTTTGTCATCCCCACTTACTATAATATCATCTACATACACTAATAGAATTGTTACTCCCCCTGAAACTGAATGTTTGATAAATAATGTGTGATCCCCTTGGCTCTGTTTGTAGCCCAGACCTGTCATAACTTTGTTGAATCTTCCAAACCATGCTCTTGGGGATTGTTTCAGCCCATATAGAGCCTTTCTTAACTTGCAAACAGTTCCAGCATCAACCTGTCCATTGTAACCAGGGGGCAACTCCATGTATATTTCTTCTTCAAGGTCTCCATGTAAAAAGGCATTCTTCACATCGAACTGTTGCAGGTCCCAATCATGATTTGCTGCTAATGACATTATTACTCTGACCGTGTTCATCTTAGCAACCGGGGCGAATGTCTCCAAGTAATCAACTCCATAGGTTTGAGTGAAGCCTTTAGCCACTAACCTTGCCTTGTAACGTTCGATGGTCCCATCAGCCCTATACTTTACTGCATATACCCACTTGCATCCTACTGGTTTTTTTCCAGGTGGTAATGTGACAAGTTCCCAGGTCCTATTTTTGTTTAATGCCTCCATTTCCACATCCATGGCATGTTTCCATTTCCTATCAGATAAGAGATTTTCTTTTCACACCCCCCATTTTTCTCCCCATCCCCCATTTTTTCCGCCTCACATGAGGCGGAAGTGTAAATTTATTGGGTTTTCCGCCTCTTGAGAGGTGGAAAGGGTGAAAAAAATCACTTCCGCCTCATGTGAGGCGGAAAAAATGGGGGATGGAGAGAAAAATGGGGGGTGTGAAAAGAAAATCTCATCAGATAATGCTTCAGATACAGAGGAAGGTGTGTGTGTGGAGTTGAGGTTTGTGAGAAAGGTTTTATGGGTAGGTGAGAATTTTTCAAAGGATAAGAAATTTGATAGTGGGTAAAGTGGTTGTTGGGTGCATGTTCTAGTTCCCTTTCTAAGAGCAATGGGTAGGTCTAGAGTTTGGTCCACCCGTGTTTCTAGATTTTCAGAAACAAACTCATTAGAATTATTGGAGTTTATAGGATTCGAAGGTGTTACCTCATGCAATGATGATGGGTTGGATTCTTGGACATTGCCAGATTCTAGAATGGCCTTTTTTCTCGTTGAATATACCATATTTTCCCCAAATTTTCCACCATTAGGTTCAGGTACCACCGTTGGTTCAAGTGCAGGTCTGCTCTCATTTTCAGGGACAGCAGATTCAGGTGTAGGTACCACCGTTGGTTCAGGTGCAGGTCTGCTCTCATTTTCAGGGACAGCAATGTCATTTGTCCCAATTTCAGGTCCAAATGTCATATTTGGAAGCATGAGAGTCTCATCTTCCTCTCTTACATTCTCCCCCCGAAGATGAGACTGCTTGAAGTAGCTTTCTTGTTCGTTGAAGGTGACATCTCTTGACACGTAGAATTTTTTTGACGGGGGATGAAAACATTTGTATCCCTTTTGAGTGGTAGAATACCCTAAGAATATACATTTGGCAGCCCTAGGGTCCAATTTTCTCCTTTCATTACTATGAACATGTACAAAGGATACACACCCAAATATTCTAGGTTGTAGTTTATTTGTAGGATCCAAGTGTGGGTAGAATGAGGATAGGACTTCCATGGGACTTTTTGAGTCTAAGATTTTAGTGGGTAACCTATTGATTAGATAAGTTGCAGTAAGAAGGGCTTCCCCCCAAAATCTCTTAGGAACATGGTTTTGAAAAAGTAGAGCTCTAGTTTGATCTAATAGGTGGCCATTTTTCCTTTTTGCAATCCCATTCTGTTGGGGCGTGTTCACACATGAGGACTCATGGATTATCCCTTCCTTTTGGCAAAAAGAGTTTAGTACAAGGTTAAAGTAGTCCTTGGCAGTATCGGACCTAATTCTTTTGATACCGACCCCAAATTGATTTTTAATCATTGAGACGAATTGAATAAACACGGAGCTAACTTCAGATTTTTGTTTTAATAGAAACACCCAAGTCACCCGGGTACAATCATCTATGAATGTTAAAAACCATTTAGCACCTGAGATATTAGGAACATAAGCAGGACCCCATACATCAGTGTGAACAAGAAAAAAAGGGGAAGGACTTATATTGTTGCTAATGGGAAAAGGTATACGCTTGTGTTTTGCAAGCTCACACACCTCACAATGGAGACTCTCCACATTTAAATTTTTAAACAAGGAAGGAAAAAACACTTTTATAACTCTAAATGAAGGGTGTCCTAGTCGGCAATGGTATAGTTGAGCTTTCTCTTTGTTAGTCATGGTGGGTTCAGATATGAGAGATTGGCTCTTGATAGGCAGATTAGGATCCTCCATGTAGTATAGGCCATTCCATTCTCTAGCATGTCCAATCGTCCTCTCCGAGTTGTTGTCCTGTAGTATACAAGAGTTACTATGAAACACAACATTACATGAGAGATCTTTTGTGAGTTTTTGTATAGAAATCAGATTTGTGGATAGTTTAGGGACATGAAGAACATTTTTTAATGTTATGGATGGGCTTATTTGGACCTCTCCTTGTCCTGCTGCAGTTATAAGTGTTCCATCTGCTGTGGAAATTTTCTTCTTACTAGGACATGGGGAATAGGTGGAGAAGTATTTGGATTGAGGGGTCATATGGTCAGTGGCTCCTGAGTCTAATATCCAGTAATGTGTAAATGATGTATCTGAAACATTAAGCCCAACAGAAAGTGGAAACTTACCAGAATATGTTAAGGAGCATGTACCTGTGGGCTTCTCCAATTTAGTAAGGAAGGATCTCACACGTTCTATCTCTTCATGATTCAGCTGGACAGATTCTTCACTTTGTCCATTAGCAACGTGTGCTTGCCCTTGTCCTCCTTTTTTTGGAGGACCTCCTTTTGGCCCCCATTCTCGGCTTGGGGGTTTTCCATGTAATTTCCAGCACTTCTCCCTTGTGTGACGCGGCTTTTTACAGTGGGTACACCAGACCTCCTCATATTTTTTCTCCATATTGGGAACCCAACTTTTCCTCTGGTTAGCCGCCATGATTGTTCCTCCTTCAGCTATCATTGCAGAGCTTTCAGCGGTTGAGGTGTCCAGCATCAGTCCTCTCCTGCTTTCTTCACTCCGGATAATGGCTACCACTTCATTAAGCCCTGGGACTTTCTCTTTTCCCAGGATTTGAATTCGGACTTGGTCATATTCAGGATTCAGACATACCAAAAAATCATAGACTCTATCTTGTTCAATATACTCCTTTAGGATTGCTGAGTCTTCTGAACACTTTGCTTTTATAACTCGATAGTGGTCCAATTCCATCCATAGAGACTTGAGTTGATTGGCATATTCTGTAACTGATCTATTTCCCTGCTTGGCAGCCACGGTTTTCACCTTTACATCATAAATTTGAGCAGCATCCTTGGCCTTAGAATAAGTTTGTTCTACTGCCTCCCAAATTTCTTTTGCTGATTTAAGGAACATGCAGGTATCACTGATTTCTGGGACCATTGAATTCCACAGCCACACCATGATCATGGAGTCTTCTTCGTCCCATGATTTGAACTTGGAATCTGTTTCATCAGGCGCATTATCAGTCAGGTGACTGACCTTTCCTTTTCCTTTCAAGATGGTCCTAATGAGTTGAGACCATTTGAGATAATTCTTCCCATTTAACCGATAAACAGAATGAACATTATGCAATTCTCCAGCAGCCTGGAGTTTATCCCCAGTTCCTAGAGTAGGGTCCACAACTTCAGCCATGACCAAGTGCTATCAAGGTAGAGAGAGTTGTGCTGCAATTAAGGCTGCGACAAGGTTTAAAGGTAGTGCAGCAATGAAGGCTGCAACTTGGGTTTAAAGGAAAGGTTAGAGACTCCCAAGGATTAGGAGCTCTGATACCATCTTAAATTTGGAAGAAATAATATTTTGTCATATATTTATTATGAGGTTACTAGACCTCTATATATACATAAGCCTGCAACCTATTTTAGGAAATATGGACAACTAATTCTAAGGAAACAAATACCTATGATTATGGGATTGATCCTAAATACAGAAACCTAATAATAGCAACATAGAACTTGTTATAGAAATACAGCACAACAACTATAAAACTTCCTAAAATACACAAAGACAACCATGGTTTTGACAGGAAATTATGCTCTTCATTAATAAAATTTTGCCATAAAAAATATAAAGTAAAATATCATCATCATCATATCAAGAAGAAGCAGCATATATACTACATAGTAGTTATACAAAAGCAAAGAAGGGATTTTCTGCAAGAGTATGACTTTAAAAGATTATGATTGGTATCCATAAGCCAAAATCACCATTGCATGCAACAAAACCACTCAGTCTCAAAAGAAGGAACTTATATAATAAGGAACTGCTCAATGAAGTTGGTTTTTTAGTTTTAAGTTGGTTTTTAAATATTAAGTTGGTTTCTTTTTTCATGAAGTTTAATTTTTAATTTTATTAAGTTGGTTATAAATTAATTGTGGACACTAAAAAAGCCTATGGCTTTATTAACAGTTATAGATAATTAAAACAAAAAGCTGAAGCTTTTTGTTAATTACTATTATTCTTTTTATCAATTTTTCATTTTTAACTATATCTTATTGAAGTAACAAGTCCATTACATGTATGAAACCAAAGTCCCAAATTGTATAAGTTCTTCCACATAACTACAATCCAAAGTCCTGTTATTATGAGTATCATTCAACTATTTTCGTTTGGGAACTTATGGAGTTTTGAAAGGAGATTGAATAGTCAAATTGTGTAATTGCCAACCATTTATATTCAGTATAGTATAGATGAACTGTTTTTGTATGGTTTTGTCATAATGAATGCATAAATGTGTTTTCTTGTTTTCTAGGTTGCAAAACTTTTCCAAAAAATTCAAGAAATGGTGGAGGAAGAAAGCAATCTGGTATTTGTTTTGATTGGTGAGGCATAACATGATGAATGATGAAGCTTGTATTTCAGTGACAAAGCTTGTATTTCTCACACTCCCAGAGTGTAGGCCCCAAGCCCCAGGCCGTTACTTCTCAATTCCTCCCCAGATGATTCTTCTCTGTCCTCTGCCTGCCTTTTTCAATCATTCCCTCAGCAGCTGATCCCATGTGGATTCTAACCAACTCTCCTCCTCTGTGATTGCCACGTGTTCCCTTTCTCTTCCTAGTGTAGACTTGCCAAACCTTTGGGCTATGCTTGTTTTGGCCCAATAACTGATCCTCTTGGTTTCGGGCCTCATCACTACCCTCTCCTTCAAAACCAGTCTTGTCCTCAAGACTGAAATCAGGGAATTGGCTCTTCATAGTGAATTCGTCTTCCCAAGTAGCCTCTTCCATAGTCTTCCCTTTCCACTGAATCAGTAACTGCTTGATATCGTCGCCGTGCTTCTTCTCCCTTCTAACTCCAGGACCTTGATCGGCTCTACCACTTCTCCCATTTCCGCATCCATATCTGTGGGCAGCGTCGGACTAACAGTGACATTCCCTATAGCTTTCTTTAGTTGAGATACATGGAACACAGGATGCACCTTGGAAGATTCGGGTAGTTGCAATTTGTAGGAAACAGCCCCTATCTTAGCTATTATTTGGAAGGGACCATAGAAACGTGGGGCTAGCTTCTGATCTATCCTCCTAGCTACGGTTTGTTGTCGATGTGGACGCAGTTTGAGGAATACCCACTCTCCCACTTCAAAGTTGACATCTCTTCTGTGCTTGTTTGCTGCCTTCTTCATTTGAACTTGAGCCCGGTTCAAATGCCATTTTAATTGGCGCAGAGCTTCATCTCTGTCCAGTGATTCCCTCGCCACTGCCTCTACTCTTGTTTCCCCTGGGATAAACTTGAGCACTGTTGGAGGTTTCCGCCCATATACCACTTCAAAGGGGGTGGTGTTAATGGATACATGGAATGAAGTATTGTACCAAAGTTCCGCCCAAGGTATCCAATTAACCCACGTTCTCGGCTGTTCCGCAGCAAAACATCTGAGATAAGTCTCAAGACAGCGATTGACCACCTCACTTTGACCATCCGTTTCCGGGTGGTAAGCCGAACTCATCTTGAGTTTTGTGCCCTGCAACTTGAATAATTCTTGCCAAAATCTGCTCATGAATAGAGGATCACGATCACTAACTATCGATTTTGGAATTCCATGAAGTCTCACCACTTCTTTGATGAAAATCTCAGCAATGCTTTTGGCAGTGTACGGATGTTTAAGCAAGATAAAATGGGAGTATTTCGAGAGTCGATCCACTACTACAAGGATTGCTTCCCAACCCCTGGATTTTGGTAACCCTGTGATGAAGTCCATGGATACCTCATCCCACACTACTTCTGGAATTTCCAGCGGCTGTAGAAGTCCCCCGGGCGACAGATTAGAGTACTTTTGCCTTTGACAGACGTCACATTGTTTGACAAATTCTTGGACCCGTTTTTTCATTCCCACCCAGTATAGGTTCATTGCCAACCTCCTATATGTCCTCAAATAGCCTGAATGCCCACCTTCGGGTGTGGAGTAACACTCTTCCATTAGAATCGGAATCCATGCTGAATTTGCGGGAAGAACAAGCCTGTTTTTATAATACAAGACTCCGTGCAACCAAGAAAAACGTGGTCTGGCTGCAGGGTCCTGTTGTAGTGCCTCAATGATTTTTTGGAGATAGGGATCTTGTGACACTTCGTTACTGATTTCTTGACCATCCATCCATCTAGGAAATGACATAATTGCTGCCAACTCAGCATCCTCTTGTACCCGGGACAATGCATCCGCTGCTCTATTGTCACAACCCGGTTTATAAAAAATTTCAAAGCTGTACCCCATCAATTTTGCCATCCAGTTTTGCTGATCTGGAGTTGAAATCCGCTGCTGTAGTAAGAATTTGAGGCTGTGCTGATCAGTGAATACCCGAAATGGTCTTCCTAGCAGGCACGGTCGCCAGTGTTGAATAGATAACGCTAGTGCCATGATCTCCCTCTCATAAGCTGATTTGGCTAGGGCGCCATCTGACAGTGCTTTGCTAAAGAAGGCAATTGGTCTCCCCTCTTGCATTAATACTGCCCCTATCCCTCTCCCTGACGCATCACATTCAATGTCTAAGGGTTTTGAGAAATCCGGTAATGAGAGAATGAGCGTTGTTGTCATCATTTCTTTTAAAGTTTCAAAAGCCTGCTGAGCCTCTTGTCCCCACTTGAAACCTTCTTTCTTAGTCAGTTCTGTCAACGGCTTGGCAATCTTCCCATATCCCGCTACAAACTTTCTATAGTACCCGGTGAGCCCAAGAAAACCTCGAATACCCTTTACGTTCTTGGGTATTGGCCACTCCACCACTGCTCTCACTTTTTCTGGATCCATAGCTACTCCATTGCTAGATATTAGATGACCCAAGTATTCCATAGTTTGTTTACCAAACTGACACTTCTTCCGATTCACCCGAAAATGGTTTTGCTGTAAAATCTGCATAACTGTGCTTAAATGCTGTAAGTGCAGCTGCCATGATGGACTAAATACCAAAATATCGTCAAAGAACACCAATACCACTTTGCGTAGGAGAGGCCGAAAAATCTCATTCATGGCTCCTTGGAATGTAGAAGGGGCATTTGTGAGCCCGAAAGGCATCACAAGGTACTCAAAGTGCCCATCGTGTGTGCGAAACACTGTTTTCTCAATATCCTCAGGTTTCATGCGAATTTGATGGTACCCTGACTTGAGGTCCAGCTTCGAGAAAAAGTGTGACCCATATAATTCATCTAATAACTCATCAACTACAGGAATTGGAAATTTGTCAGGGATTGTCACCTTGTTCAAAGCGCGATAGTCAACACACATTCTCCACGTGGCATCCTTTTTCTTCACCAAGATGACTGGATTGGAATAAGCACTGTTACTGGTTCGAATCATGCCCAGTTGGAGGAGTTCCTGCACCTGCTTCTGGATTTCATCCTTGTGAAAGTGAGGGTATCTGTATGGCCTCACATTTATGGGTCCCTGTCCACTTATCAAATTTATCTTGTGATCATAGTTGCGTGGTGGCGGAAGTCCTTGGGGAGGCTGAAATACTTCCTGGAATTTCTCCAAAACACGTTGTAAATCATTCACCTGTTCTGCCTTTAAGCCCTCGGTTGGCATCAAATCTCCCTCTGTTTTTCGTGAACCACAACTCACCTTGTTCTCTGTAGCTTGCCTTCCCCCAATTAAGCTTTGCAAAGCTGTGAAGTCAACATTACATGTCCCTTGCAGCACCACTTCCTGATTCTGATGCTTGAACCTCATTGTCATAGTTTCCCAATTGGTGGTGACTTCTCCCAAAGTCCTAAGCCAAGCCACTCCTAGGATCAAATCCAGTCCCCCCATATTGAGGACCCATGCATTCAGTGAGCATTCATACTGACCAATTGATACTCGCAGATTCGGACATCTGGTTGCCGCTGCTCGGTGACCATCTCCCAACCGAATTCCTAACCCTTGACCCGCTTCCTCAACCGGAATTCCCAAGGCTTTGACCACTGCTGGGGAAATGAAGTTGTGTGTTGCGCCGCTATCCACCAGAATTAGAATGGTTACGCCGTTTACTGCTCCCTCAAGTTTCATGGTTTTGAGTGGCTGAACCATGACACCCTCAAGGTTGCAGCTGACCCCAAAATCCGTTGAGACCAGAGCGCTGCACTCCCCTTCCTCTCCTTCATGATCGTCCTCCCCCTCGGCAAGGACAATTTCTCCTTCTTCGTTCAATTCCTCATCTTCCCCTAAGAGCATCACCCGTAGTTTTGGGTCAGGACATCGATGGCCAGCATTGAAGGGCTGAGCACATCGAAAACACAGTCCCTTGCGACGGCGCTCCTCCCACTCCTTGGCGGTGAGGTTATGGGTCCCTCTTCTGGGTGAGCTTGCTGGTTTTGGTGACATGGGAGCATTTCTCTCATACTTGTCGCTGGAGAGCCCCCAAGGATAAAGTTTACTCCATTGAGAATGGGGCTTGTGCATTTGTGGGCCTGAATTAATTGGGCCTCTTATAACTTGGTTGGAACGACCCATTCCAGTGTACCCAGATCTCCCACTCCCTTTCTTCAGAGCCACTTCCACATTTCGGGCCAGCTTCATGGCCTGGATCCGTGTTTCCGGGTTGTGGATCCGGACCCAGCTCTGGATGTCTTCGTTGAGCCCGTTTAGAAAATACCCTACGTACTGCATCTCTGGTTGTCTAGGTACCAACGCAGACAAGTACTCAAACTCAGAGATATATTCCTGTACCCCCCCTTTTTGCTTCAAGGCTGCAAGTTCCTCATATGGGTTTTGAATTTCTAACCCACTAAACCTCTCTGTTAGATCCATCTTGAATTTCTCCCATGAAATGGCTGGTTCTATCTCCAACAGTATAGAGAACCAGTGGACTGCTTGCCCCTCCATGCACACTCTCGCCAAAGGTATCTTCATCTCTGGGTGGGTCCCATGGATGCAGAAGTATGTTTCAGCCCTTGTTAGCCACCCCCGTGGGTCACTGCCGTCGAATGGTGGTAGCTCCACGCGCTTGGCCATCACATGGACGCCATCATCATACTCACGGCGTCGTTCCGGCGAGACCTCCCGGCGGTAAGGCGGGGTTGACTCTTCTTCAGCGTCGTCATTCTCACGTCTTCCCTTCTCCTTCATGAACTTCATGAAATGCTGACGAAACTCAATCTGATCCTTTTGGTCAGCGATCCACCTCTCCTTCAGGTCATGGAAGGCTTTGGTCATCTCCTCCATTTTTCCTTCTACCTGAACCAAGCGAACCTCATTTGCTTCCACACGGGCTTGAAGACGAGTCTCCATGGGTATCCGACAGGTCGGACCAGTGATGAAGCTTGTATTTCAGTGACAAAGCTTGTATTTCTCACACTCCCAGAGTGTAGGTCCCAAGCCCCAGGCCGTTACTTCTCAATTCCTCCCCAGATGATTCTTCTCTGTCCTCTGCCTGCCTTTTTCAATCATTCCCTCAGCAGCTGATCCCATGTGGATTCTAACCAACTCTCCTCCTCTGTGATTGCCACGTGTTCCCTTTCTCTTCCTAGTGTAGACTTGCCAAACCTTTGGGCCAATAACTGATCCTCTTGGTTTCGGGCCTCATCAATGAAGTTTAACTTAATTCTCAAGTTTAATTCTCATATGTCTGCTTGAATATATATGCTCGTGATCCTGCAGATGAAGTTGAAAGCCTTGCTGCTGCTAGAAAAGCTGCTTTATCTGGTTCTGAACCTTCAGATTCTATTCGGGTAAAACCCTCCCTCCTCTCTTTCCTGCAGGAATAAAGTTTTTCGCCACCTTTTTAATAATGTTCTAAAATGTTACACCAACATGTAAAAGTGTAACGCAGAGGTGTAGCCTTTCTTTTTTTGGCTCTTTGTTTGTGTATTAGTACGTATTCAATCTGAATATGAAATTTCAGGTTGTCAATGCATTACTAACCCAGATGGACAAGTTAAAATCATGTCCAAATGTGATAGTGCTGACCACCTCCAACATAACTGCTGCCATCGGTAAGCAAAAAACAACATTCATTCAATTATTTTTTCTTTGTCCCTAATTTATGTCCTACCCTCCCCTATAAACCTGAACGTAGTAATTAGATCTGTTTAACTTGTCATAACTCAATATGTCAGTCTACTTTTCTAGTGGTGTAGCTTCCATGCATGCAGATGTGATGTTCTTGGTTTTATCATGATTCATGGTGCTGGAAACTAGTAATATGCATAAAGTATAATGGGTTTTTCAATTCCACCTAACTACTAAGCACTCGTTTTGGGTGTTGAAAGTCAAGTTGCTACAAATAAAGCTTGGAATGATAAGTTATAAAACGAAACAACACAATAAAAGCCTTTTCTCGCTAGGTGGAAATGTGGAATCATCACCGCAATTATGACTTGCTAAAGTAGTCTTCTTCCGCATTCTTTCTCTTTAAATTTCCATTTGAAACATGATTTCACATCTGCAGATCATACTGATTTATCAATTTTATTGCAGATATTGCTTTCGTTGATCGAGCTGATATCAAAGCATATGTTGGTCCTCCGACTCTTCAAGCTCGGTTTGAAATATTAAGGTCTTGCTTGCAGGAATTGATGCGTACAGGGATCTTAGCTAGTTTACAGGTGCAGAAACTTCTTGAACTTGGAAACTTTTGTAAACAAATGAAAGGCACCAGTATAGGAATATTTGTTTATTCCAATCCAAACATTTTGGCATATAAATCTTTTGGCTAATCATACTGAATTGGTTAGGGTTGTACGGATGCAATGCTTCCAAATTATGCTAGAGCAAAGGAGTGGTCAAATTCACCGGATTCACATGAGGCTGTGCTAATGTGCAAGAAATTACTTGAAGCTGCAGAGGCGTGTGAGGTAGGAAAATTTACTACCTGTGGATTATGAATCAATCTTTTGGTTGACCCCTAATATTAACTGATGAGTTTGATCTGTTTACAGGGAATGAGTGGAAGATCTTTGAGAAAGCTTCCATTTTTGGCACACGCTACCCTTACCAATCATTTCGAATGCAACCCTATTAAGTTCTTGTGTACAATGATAGAAACAGCCAAGAGGGAGCGTTCTGAGCTTCCTGACTAATGACTAGTTTTTAATTTTGTTAAGTATGTCGAATTCAAAAGTGTAACACTAGCGTCTACCTGTATTTTAGTATGATACAGCCAGGCCATTTATTTGTTATTTGCAATTATCAAGTTCTAGCAGCACTAAGTATCTTATCTATGGAGAGTAAGCTGGCTGATACATTCATTTTACATGCACTGATCTGGTTAATCACAAATGAGTTTAGGCTGAAACTTAGGATCAATGTCCTGTAACTTGACACTTCATTCTGCAAGTCTACTGTTTTATATTAACAGGACCCGCAAATTTTATATACTATGGATTTAGTTTGGCAGTGTAATTAATTCTGGATATGAAGTGAAATTAAAGACACAGTGCAGCCTTTAAATAGTTTGCAAAACTACCCCACTTAAGTAAAAAAGCCGGTTAAAGATATTTTGGATCTTAGCATACAGTCCTCTCCATGTTCATTATGAAATCATTGTAACGTAAAGGCAATTGTTTCACGTATGTATTAGGCCAAACTTAAGTACTCCCTCCGGTCTCATTTATAAGAAAAAAATCATATTAATGGTCTTACATGTAAGTAAAATTAACCAATTTTCTATTCTCAATACAATCATTCTTAAAATATTTCTACAAAGTGGTTATAACATTTAATTTTTGTTTCATTCCCAATGCAAGTTTCCTAAAGTGGTCAATTTTTCTATGAATTTGAAAAAACTAAAGGCTTAATTATGTCACAAGTCCCTGAAGTTTTGGATACTTTTGCCGGATACCCTTATTCTTTTTTTTTTCAATGTCTGACTCCTCGAAGCCAAGTCACTATTTTTTTTCATGTCCGACGTGGTGGTAATCGATTATCTCACCAAGTAATCGATTATCTCCTTAATTTCTTAATTATTTGGTTCCTCACAGAAAGCACGTAATTGATTATTTCTCCAACAGTAATCGATTACTTCCTTTAAGTCAATTTTAGGGTTTCCCATAGAGAGCTGGTAATCGATTACCTCCCCAAAGTAATCGATTACTTTGCTTGATTTTCATATATTAAGTGTTTCTAACTCCAAGACATCCCTTTTAGCTCCTATACACCATTTTCTATGGTTACTTCCATTAATTCTAACTTAGATTTATTCTAATTATGCTTGGAATTAAAATCAGGGATGTTACACTTGAGAGGGGAAACCGAGAGCGGGAGCATCACGTCACCGGTGCAAGAGCAGCACGACAGCAGCGATGGTGGCAAACCCTAGCAGCGACGCATGAGAAAGAGGAAGAGTATGAACTGTGAAGTGTGAATTGAAGTCTAAAGAGTCAGTACTGAGTAGCTTAGGTTGCTCTAATTTTTATGTATTTAGACTGGTATACACATTGGACCACATAATAGTATTTTTTTTATATGGCCCGTGGGCCGCCTGTTGCCCGCCCTAAAATTCCCGTTATTTTAACGGGCGAGCGTGCCCAACCTTAATTAAAAAATGGGCTAAAAAATTAGGCCATGCTCGCATTTTTTGCGTGCCGGCTGGGCAGACTCGCGGACTTGGGCTCTAATTACCAATACTACTCATATTGTATTGTGTTGTCATCCATAACAAGCACACTTGCTATTTCATCAGCAATGACCATCATTGGCACATACATAGCCATCATTTCTATTGGTGTAGGGAACATTGGACTGCAAATTCCAATTTACAGCATTCTCTTGACCATAAATTTGAGTACTCATATCTTCACTGTTTGAGTCACCTTCAAATCTCATACCAAATTGAGAGACAACCTTGATCAGTGTGATCTCTGCTCCACAAATTCATCATGCTCACAGATTTCTTCATCTCTTTCTTTGACGCTGTGATTTTCATTATATATTTTTGAAATAGTGTAACCTTTGAATTTGTGTGATTGTTCTTCTCCATTTTGACAATCTTGAGACGCTTGGTGGAGTAGAAGTGTTTTTCACGATGTTCTCGGTCCTCCTAGGCAATTTTTTTGAAATTTTTGCCCATCGATTTCCATTTTTTATGAGTTTCAATTATTATCCTTTCTTCTTCTTCACTCCACAAATCATTTTGTAATGTTAAAAACAATGTTTGAATGCATGTTGACTTTCATATAAATACATGAAATCATACTTCACAAAGTAAGAGAATTAAATTCGGTTTCGTTTGAACGCATTAACGTTCTAACTAAAATGAATAGTAGTAATAATAAAAGAAAATATTGATTATCATCGATCATTAATGGGTATTTTAGTACATGCACATGAAAAAAAGAAGTTCTTGTTTCTAGGCATGATATTGTAGTGTCCAAGACACAATGTTCAGAGTGTATCCCTAGCTCAAGGATATGGTTTGATCTGAGAGATAGAGAGTGATCTGATGTTACTGTGTGATTTCTGTGGTATGCTAGATGCCCAGTTGGGACAACTAGGGTTTCCCTAATCACTTGTGTGTGCAAATGTGCAATTAGGGAGTGAGAGAACGTACCTAAGCCCCTTGCTGGAAACAGCTATTTATAGGGGTGGCATTGTACCTTGTGGGCCTGTACGGAGGTCCAGCAAGGCAGCTAACGTGTCCCATTTAGGATAAGGGATGAGTCATTCATTCTTATCCTGTGCTGGGAGTCCTTATCCCTGTGGCGAGTTAGGCTCACGCGCCCCTAGCTCGGACCCTTAAGGGGTGAGGCCCCCGTGGTCGGTCCAAGGTCGCTAAGGTGGGTCCTAGAACAAGCACTCGGCCTGGTTAGGCGTGGCCTGACAGATAGATCAATCTGGTTGGCCGAGTATTGTAAGGGTAGGACCGAGGGTTGGTCTACCACATAAGCCCCCTAGCTCGGTAAGACTTTTGAGTCTTGAGCCGAGCTGAGAGTTCTTTGAAGTTGAGGCTGGAGGGGCCGAGTATCATGGTTGAAATGAGGTAATGACCTTTGGATAACTCAATGTGCCTCGATGTCCTTTCATCTGTTCGACAGGACGTTTGAGTGCCCTTCTGTTGACACGTGTTGCATGTGTCAGCTGCGCCATTATTGTGCATGTTGGCTTTTGGGTTTTTCAAATATTCCCTCTAGTGGCTACGCGCCACGTTTCGCTTTTCGTGGCTCAATGCAAAATTGGGCCTTTTGCTTCCAGGCCCAATTACTCAGAATCGTGGGGGGGGGGGGGGAGTTGCATTTTGAACTTTAACTGTCCTTTCACTTTCCCCACTCTCACTTTCTTCCAAACTCTTCACCTCTGATTTCTCACCTTCTTCCCTGCGATTTGCATTTACACCATTTTCTTTTCGTTATCTTCCCTTGACGCTTTTGCTTCCTCTTCGCTGCGCCAACCAGTTCGTGCCAGTCTTCCTCCAATCTCAGGTATTTTGATTTGGAACTTCTAGTTTTTGTCTCTGTCTTTTCCTTTTCTGCTGAACTGTTTTGTTCTAGGTTCTAAGCTTCTGGTTTTCTAGTTTTCATTAGGTTCTGCGTTTCCATCTGGGTTTCGTTTCTGGGTTTCTTTTCTGGGTTTCTTATTTAATCATGGATAACAAATGGTCATGGTATGAAAAGTGGTCTAAGATTTTGAATTTGAGTGACATCGAGGATTCTTCCTCTTCCTCATCGTCATCATCCTCTTCTAATTTGGAGATACTAGATTTCCTTCCATCACCCTTCCGCCATCGCATGGCGGATCCTACGGCGGAGACACCGTTAGTGGTGGATTTTCTCCAAAATTTTGCAGAAGAATAAAGTAAAAATTTAGCGTATCGGTTGGCAGAGGAGCGGGCGCAAGTAGCGTCACGAGCCTCAAATCGTTCAACCTCGAATCGTCCTGGGGAAAGCCCCTTTTGGGGGAAAGCCATAAAGGTTAGGGGAAGGTGTAGTAGGCTCGGCTATAGGACAAATCGACCTAGGGTTAAGTTGTCTGTAGATTATAATTTTATTGATTCTGACGTCGAGTCTTCCCTTTCCCCAGGTATGGTTCGTCGGTGCATCTCGCATCCTCATGAATTTCCTGTGCCTCCGAACTCTGAAGCTTATGATTGGGTTGATTTGGAGGTGCTCGGCACAGGATCAGCTTTGTCAACAGCAATCTTGGCCACATCCGAGCTCATGTGCTCCCCTGCCCCACAGATGAGGTTGGGACTTCTTATGCCATTAGTGCTCCGTCAGTTAACGACCGAGTGTGCACCTTAATTGAAGAGAACCGCAGGGAGTTTTTTTATGTATGAAGAGGTCGTGATAAAGCTGGGCGTTAAGATGCCCTTTTCAGATTTGGAGATAGCTCTGCTGCGGCGGATACACTTGGCCCCCACCCAACTACATCCTAGTGGTTGGGCCTTTGTTCGGGCGTTCCAAAAGTTCTGTGAGGCTCGAAGGTTGACGTGCTCGCTCAAAGCGTTTCTATGGTTGTATGTACCCCAAATAAACGTTTTCGAGAAAGGGTCGACCAAGAGGGCATGGGTGTCATTGAAGGCACGCAATAATTATGCCCTATTTGCTAAGGTTACCGATTCGTGGAAGAACTTTAAGCCATTATTTTTCAAGTACCAGTTCGTCGGAGAGGGAGCTTGTTGGTTTATAGAAGATGGTCGACCTCGGTTCCCCCTGTCGTGGTCTTCCGATTTCTACAATAGGAGCCCAAAGCTTTACCAATATCACTATGATACAGAGTTGTCGGAAGCGGAGAAGCATACTTGTGATACCTTTTACAAATATCTTAGAGAGAATGGCCAAGTCGACATTAGGAATGTTATTTTTCCCCAAGAACTTGTGAAAGCCGAACTTGGTAATAATTTTTTTTAACCATGCTTTTCGACTTTTCTTTTTGCAGTCAGAATGGCCAAGGAGAACAAAGCTGCTGCTTGTATGAGGGAACTTGCTAGGGCTAGGTCGGACAAAGCAGCCGGGTCCCCGAGTGCAGCCGTTTCCTCCGAGGCTACCCAATCTGTGACTGTTGCCTCGGCCACGCCTTCAGAAACCGAGGTTGTGCAAGACATTCAAGCACCTTCTGCTCGTGCCGCCGACGTTGCTACTGGGATCCCTCTTGTAAGTGTTGAAGAAGAGGAAGAAGAAGAAGACCGAGTACCTCTGTCTAAGAGGGCCAGACTTGACAAGGGAAAGGGTAAAGCCGTTGAATTGCTAAAGCCGTTGAAGTCTGCTGCAAAGAACTTGTGGTTTGAAATATCTGATCCCGAGGAGGAGACCGTTTGGGCTCGGAAATTGCGGGAAAAATTTGTGAATTTGATCTACACTCCCAATGACAAGAAGAGGTTGTCGGATCAGTCGGCCAACATGTTGAAGAATAACTGTGGAATGCTGGGTAAGAATATGTTGAGGGCGGCAAGCTATCTTTTTCATATAGCTGAAAATTCCGCGGAGGTCAGTGGGGCTCTTTCGGCGGCTGAAAGGAAGAAAAGGAAAGCTTCCGCCGCTCAAGTGGAGGGTTTACTTACTCAGATTAAGGAGAGTGAAGCTTACATCTGAGCGTTAACGGAGGCCAATTTCGAGCTTCATAAGAAGCTTGATGCATCCGAGAAGGCTCAGGAAACTGCCGAGAAGGTTAAGGAGAGTGCTGTTGGGAAGGAGAATGAAACGAAAAGGTTGTTGCAAACTGCTGAAGAAGAGTTGGCTGAAGCTCGGCGCAGAAATACCGAGTTTGAAGCAGTTCAGGGTCGGCTAACTGATTCGGAGAATACTGTAACTCGTTTGCAAGCGGACCTTGAGAAAATTCGTCGGAAGGCTTTAAAACACAAGGTTTTGGCCAAACGAAATCATTTCAACTGGGATCATGCAGTGAATGATTCCTTTGTTAACGCCGTCAAGCAGCTGAGTTTAATGAATCCTGGGATCCGAGTTATCGGAGCAAATCCGACCTTTGGGGTTGATGGTGGTCGTATTATCGACTACGCCCAAGGCGACAGAGAGGTGGATTTGTCTGTGCCGAATCTCCCAACCCCTTGGACTTAGAGAATGAAGACGAAGCTGACTTTGATGGGTCAACCGTTGTGCTTTCCGAGGACGAGGATTAGATCTCTTTCTTTCTTTCTTTTTTTTTTTTGTAATTTTAGCTATGTTGATCCTATGTAATTTGATCGGTATGTTGACGATTAGGATGTGTAACACTCTCACATTAATTAGCTAATTTTAGGTTTTATTAAAAATTGGTGTTAGAAAATTCCTTTTTAAAACTCAATTTCTTTAAAAGGTTTTACGAAAATCCGGCAGAGTTTCCTCTATTTTCCGGACTTCCCAAAATTTTCTTCTTAAAACCTGTCAGTCCAGAAATATTTAAAAACATAAACCACAACAGTTTAATAGTCATAACAGATCCTAATGCCCGATTAGTACAAGTTTCAGGGCAAGCTACTAATTCATATTATAATTTACAAAAAGTAATTGTCCACTCAAAATATTTAATATACATTCCACGTAGTGGAATGAAAATCCTGCTCGGCCATATTCCATGTAAGCTCCACTTCTATACCTGCAAAATATAGCAAGAAGGGTAGCATTACAAAGAACTTAAAAAGATTAATTCTACAAGAAACATAGCAATAAACCAAGCCTACCCTATTATTGACAACAGTTACTTATAATTCTCCATACATTTAATTTCCATTAATTCTTCTCTATTTCTCACATTCTCTTAATTCTTGATTTGCTATTCAATTTACCTCATTCACTCATTTATTTCCATTCTTAATTCTCTAATTGTTTCTACATTCTATTTTCTTTTCTTTTTCTTCTTCTCTTCCTTTTCTTTTTCTTTTTCTCTTTCTTTTTCCTTTCTTTATCTTTTCCTTTTTCCCTTTCCTTATATTTTCCATTTTTATTTCCTTTTCCTTTATTCCTTTTTCCATTATGTGTAACCTCAATCAGAGATCTACACCTTTCAGTGTATGCAACCGCAAGCAGACGATCTGCATACACACCAACAATTATTTACGATATATGCAACCACAAGCAGATGATCTGCATATATCCACAATCTTATCCACAATTTTATTTACGATGTATGCAACCACAAGCAGATGATCTGCATACACCCACCATTTATTTACGATATATGCAACCACAAGCAGATGATCTGCATATATCCACGATCTTATCCACAATTTTATTTACGATGTATGCAACCACAAGCAGATGATCTGCATACACCCACTATTTATTTACGAGGTATGCAACCACAAGCAGATGATCTGCATACCCCCATAATTTATTTACGATGTATGCAACCACAAGCAGATGATCTGCATACACCCACCATTTATTTACGATGTATGCAACCACAAGCAGATGATCTGCATACACCCTTAGCCCCTTTTCTTTTATCTTTTCTATTTAAGTGTTCCTCTTTACTAATGTTATTCTTACTTTTAATTAACTCTGAACTTGGTCATATACTCTAATTTTAACTCTCATTACTAGCTATTGGTTATCTCCTTGTTTCCCTTATCTCACATTTTCATTTACTTATTATCCTTTTCCATTACTCTATTTAATTAATTACCCTTTTTGACTTAGCTCCATTCCCCTATCATTTTACAACATTTTATCCAACTTCCCTAACAAAGTACTCTCTCTTTACTTTAGCATCTTTTCATTCATTTCTCTTACCGTTTATCTATTTTCCTTTATTTCTAATTCACTATTTTGTTTCTGTTCCTATATTCGACTCCGCACTTATTCCTTATTCCACATTCTAATCCCTCTTTTATCCCATTTAAATCTTCACCTACTATTTTACTTATTATCCTTCAGCTTATTAGTTCTACTCTTTTACCTATTACGTTTACCCTTTATTTCTTTTATTCCCAATTTTAATTGGTTTTTCCTTAAATTCTCTTTTGTGTTACTGTGTATACTTTTATACATTTTCACCCATTATTAACCAATTTAGTATCCTAACACGCTCATCCATTCCGGACCTTATCCTACACGTACATATTCTATTCCCTAAGGGGTGATTTCCATTAATAATTCTAAGTGCTCCATTTATGTCAGCGGGGACTACCCTAAGGTTCATTAACATATTACCCTATTCTTAGTCACCACTATAGCATCCTAGAATTTACTTCTCAAGTAGAGGTAACACGACCCTTCTTACCTCGGGCTTTCTTTTAAAAAGAACCTGGGTTGTGGCTCGATGTCGATGACGGCGTCGGTGTTGCTCCTCGTTAGTGAGAACGATCGCGGCCGGATCGAGGCCAAAGCTTCAAGCCTCGGAGTACCCAACACGAGCCCGGTGCGATCACGGCCGGTAACGACGCCAGTGAGATCCGGTGGAGAGAGAGAGAGAGACCAAATAGAGGGAAGAGGGGGAGAGAGCAAAGGTCAAAGAGAGAGAAAAAGAGAGAGTGAAAGGAGGTTGTGACGGTGGTGGGTGGTGGTTCATGGTGGATGGTGGAGGGTATGGTGGTGGAGAGAGAGATGCGGGTCCAAGAAGAGAGAGAAAGAAATCAAGAGGGAGGAGGAAGAGAGTAGATCTATGGGGAGGAGGAAGGGCCAAGGAGAGGGGTGGTGGCCTTGGGGCGGCTCCGGTGGTGGTGGCTGGTGTTGCTGGGGCGGTTTTGGGTGAGGGAGAGAGAAATGAGGGCGGAGAAGAACGAGGGAGGAGGGGCTGGTGAGCGACTATTGTAGACCTGGTGCGGATTCAGATCCGCGCGCGCGCTTGGGCCCGGTCTGGTCGCGCCTGAGCGTGGGGCACGCACCAGACTCGTGCTGGTGCGGGGGTGCGGGGGTTGGGGAACTCTGGCGCACCATTTTCTGGGCTGGTGCGCGAACTGGGCGTCATGGGCACGCCTGGGCGAAGGTGTGGCGCGCCTGGGCGGAAAACTGACTGAGCTGGTGCATCTGGTGCACCCTGGTGCGCCTGGGCGTGCACCGGTGATTCCAGACTTCGATTCTCCATAACTTCTTCGTTAACCGTCGGATCGGGCCCAAATTTTTGGACAAGCTTCTTAATCCCTTAAAATTCATATCCAACGGTGGAATTTAATTTCTTAGCATCCTATAATAAATTCCAAATTTTCTTGTACCGGCTGTTTTCTAATACTTAAAACGCTGATTTAACTCCCGATTTCGCTTAGATAATTTTGCCCCTCGCTACCAATGTCTCCTACACAACCCCTAATACTTATAATTACTACTCACCTTGCTCCCAAAATTCTTTAAGCCATTAATCTACCCATTCCCTACACTTTAAACCTATTAATTCATTAATTATTGCTTGGAATTAAATTCGGGATGTTACAGGATGCTATTTGACTGACTTTATTGCTTTTGAAGTTTGAAATTCCTTATGCTACTTTTATCTTTACCCTTCTAATTCCACGGCAGTCAAGTTTTATCCTTTATTTTGTTATAAACTGTTATCGATATTTCGGATCTCCTACCTTTGGCCAAGTTTTTAGCCGGGCATCTCTAAAAGTACTTGTGATTGTTAGTTTATAAGTCCCTGTTGGAAGGACATGTATAAACACCCAAGTTCGACTCGGTGGCGAGTCGAGAGGAAAGGGTTAGTACGTTAACAGAAAGGAGAATTCGAAGATGAAGTGCTGGAAAAAGAGAGATCTTCATTAAGTTCTTTCAATCTGTTTTCAAACAGCGAATGTCAAATACAAAAAGTATCGAAACGACAAGAACGTAAAGATGCTAAAATAAATGACATCGAAGTAGATAAAATTGAAACAACAGAATTTTAAAATCAGGGTTGAAATTTTACAGAGGTCATTGTGGGATTCTGAATCAGCTGTAGTAGGGTTTGAGCTTTGTAGCATTCCATGTGTTGTTTAGTTGCTGCTTTGTCAATGTCTCCAACCTGTATGCCCCAGACCCTGTTCTTGAGGTGACTCTGTAGGGGCCCTCCCAATTCCTAGCCAATTTTCCTTCTTTGGCATTTCTGAGGCCGATGTCGGCTCGTTTGAGGACTAGATCCCCCACAGCGAAACTTCTCGGAACGACCCACTTGTGTATTCTCGAGACTGCCTTTCTTTTGATTTCTTTTCTCGGGCGACTGCGAGAGCTCGGATCTCATCACTGAGAGCTAACTCTTCCTTCAACAAATCATCATTTATCTCCACTGGACGCTCAGATACTCGGAAGGTGGGAATCCGAGTTTCAATAGGTAACACAGCTTCACAACCATAAGTGAGTCGAAATGGGGTTTCTCCTGTGGAGGTATGTATGGTCGTGGGAATTGACCATAGCACCTCAGGAAGAACGTCAACCCATGACCCTTCGGCTTCCAATAGTCTTTTCTTTATCCCATCAATGATGATCTTATTCACCGCTTCTGCCTGCCCGTTCGTCTGTGGATGCTCAACCGACGAGAAATGGTGGGCAATATGGAAGTAGTCGACCAATTCTTGGAAAACCTTGGCGGTGAACTGTGTGCCATTGTCGGTTATCAAAGTATGCGGGACGCTGAAGCAAGCGATGACTTGTGTGAGAAAAAAATTTTGAATTTTAGCTGAAGAGATTGTAGCCAAAGCCTCGGCTTCGACCCATTTTGTGAAATAATATACTGCAACCACAACGAACTTTAATTGTCCAGGAGCAGTTTTGAACTTTCCGATGATGTCCATGCCCCATTGATAGAAGGGCCATGGGGCAATCATCGAGTGGAGTTCCGTCGGAGGTCGCTGGAAAACATTCCCATGGAATTGACAGGACTTACATCTTTTGACATGATCTGAAGCATAACTTTGAAGTATGGGCCAGTAATAGCCTGCTCGGAGGACCTTGCGGGCTATAGCTTTTGCACCTACATGATGGCTCGAGATTCCTTCATGAACCTCGGCCAAAACGAGTTCGGCCTCCGCAGAGTCCAGACACTTCAGCATGGGGGAGTCTATTCCCCGTTTGTACAGGGTATCACCAATCATGGAATACTGGGCTGCTTGCTTGACTATCTTTTTTCCCTCCAAAGGATTGGTGGGCAAAACTTGGTACCTGAGATATTGCTTGATAGGGTCCATCCAGTCGGTGGTCAATGATATTGCTAGAATCATGCTCGGCTGATGGATGGTCTCCTGAACTAGGCTTTTGTTGTTCTCGGGGCCTTTGGTGCTGGCGAGCTTGGAGAGGATATCTGCTCGCCCATTGGAGGCCCTGGGGATATGAGTGATGGAGAATTGTGAAAAGAGGTCTGAAAGGGCTTTGACTTGTTCCAGATAATTCTGGAGAATCGGTTCCTTGGCCTAAAATTCTCCGTTGACCTGGGACACTACTAATTGAGAGTCACCGAAAATTTGAATTTCCGAGGCCCCCATCTGATGGGCCATCCGCAAGCCAGCCAACACCGCTTCATACTCCGTCTGATTGTTGGAGGTGGGGAACTCGAACTTCAGGGAGTATTTTACGCTGAGGCCTTCAGCACTTTCCAGAATTATACCGGCCCCAGCCCCTTTGCTGTGGCTGGAGCCATCCACATAAATCTTCCAAAGCTGTGGTTTGTTAGAGTAATGAGGGTCTGACAGTTCTGAAACAAAGTCTGCTAAAATCTGAGATTTGAGAGTTCTTCTCGGCTCATAGGTTACGTCGAACTCTGATAGCTCAACGGACCAAGATACCATTCTCCCAGCCAAGTCAGGTCGATGGAGCACCTGTCTTATCGGCTGGGTTGTCCTGACTACAATCGGGTGGTTCTAAAAATACTGTCGGAGCCTCATAGCAGTAACCACCAGAGCAAAAGCAAGTTCCTCTATCTTGGAGTACCTCATTTCAGGTCCTTGCAAGGCCTTACTTACAAAGTAGACGGGTTGCTCAGTCCCTGAGTCTTCCCTGACCAAGGCCGAGCTTACAGATGATTCACCAATTGACAAATATAAAAACAGAATCTCCCCCTCCCGAGGACTGGTGAGGACGGGAGGGGTCGAGAGGTATTCCTTGAGTTCAGTCAATTCTTGTTCGCAAGGTTCATTCCAATGGAAGTTTTTGTTCTTTCTGAGCAGTTGATACCACGGGAGGGCCTTTTTGGCTGCTTGCGGGAGGAATCTTGATAGAGCCGCCATCCGACCTGTCAGCCTCTGGACCTCTTTCACATTAGATGGACTGTGCATGTTCAGAATGGCTTGGCATTTTTCCGGGTTAGCCTCGATGCCTCTCTCCGTAAGCATGAAACCTAAGAAAGCCCCGACAAGAACTCTAAAAGTGCATTTATCGGGGTTCAGCCGCATATTGTACATTCTGATTCTGGCTAAGATAGCCGCCAGATCATGGGGATGGTCTTCTTTCCTTCTGCTCTTGGCTAACATGTCATCTATGTATACTTCAAGGGTGGGACCAATCAGTCCAGAGAAGACCTTGTTCATCATCCGCTGGTATGTTGCGCCAGCGTTTTTTAGTCCGAAGGGCATAACTGTGTAACAGTATGTGGCCCTCTCGGTGATGAAGGCCGTTTTCTCTTGGTCAGGAGGGTACATCGGGATCTGATTGTACCCTGAATATGCATCCATAAAAGAAAGGAGTTGATAACCAGATGAATTGTCCACCAGTTTGTCAATAACATGGAGGGGATACTGATCTTTTGGGCAGGCCTTGTTTAGGTCGGTGTAGTCGACGCACATGTGCCACTTCCCGTTTGATTTTTTGACTAGCACGGTGTTCGAAAGCCAATCAGAGTAATTAACCTCTCTGATAAATCCGGCTGAGAGGAGCTCGGCCACCTTTTCTTCAATTACCGCAGCTTTCTCAGTTCCCACTCTTCTCTTTTTCTGGGCGACCGGTTTGGCGGTCGGGTTGACACTAAGGCAATGACATACAAAGTTTGGATCAATCCCCGACATGTCTGTCGAGGTCCAGGCAAAAAGATCTTTGTTCTTCTTCAAAAGTTCGAGCATTTCTGCTCGTATATTCTTGGAGAGGTTGGTCCCCAGTTTCACTTTTCTGCTCGGGGTTTCCTCGTCCAATACTATGAATTCCCACTCCCCCTGGGGGGTTGGCCTTTTATCGTCCTGATCGAACCTAACATCCAGGTCCGTTAAAAGTACATATCCTTTGTTCAAAGTTAACTTGGGTTGGATTTCTTCTGGGCTTTTGAGTTTTGCCAAACTAGCGTTATAGCATAGTCTGGCTTTTTCCTGTTCGGCTCTGATTGAGACCACACTTTCATCAGAGCCTTCGAATTTCATGGTCAAATGGACAGTTGAAACAACCGCCCCAAAGGCTTGCAAACATGTTCTGCCGAGGATGGCATTATATGCCGACGGGTAGTCAACAACTAAAAACTTGATGATTTCAGTTCTCGTAGAGGGATGGTTCCCGAGTGTTACAGGGAGTTGAATATGTCCTTTGGGGACAACCGTGTCCCCTGTGAAACTAATCAGTTTCCCCTCGAAAGGAGTCAAGTCCGAGGTTTACAACTTCAGCGCTTCAAAAAGGTTCAAGAACATAATATCAGAAGAACTGCCTTGGTCGACAAATATTCTGGCGACCTCATAGTTGCCTACCAAAGCAATAATGACCATTGGATCGTTGTGGCCCGGGATGATTCCTTCAAGATCCTCGTCAGAGAAACAGATTAGGACACTTTTTGTGGTTCTCTTGCGGATCGGATGGTCATGGATAGCAAGTACTTGATTGATGTATTTTTTCCTGTCAGATCTGTTTTCACCTCCTCCCGCAAAACCTCCAGCAATGGTGTTGATTCTGAGGTTTTGCGGGGATTGGTCTGTAGCTATTTCCACCATAGCTATTCTCTGTTGATTAAATGGTTGTTGCTGATTGGGGTTGTGATCGGTTTGTCTAGTTGGAGGTCAAACATTTCTGTTTGGGGAGGGGGTCCTTCTTCGAGCATGCCGGTTGAGTGCCTCCCTGACATACTATTGTAACTTCCCATGTCTTATCAATTGCTTAATCACATCTCTTAGTCAGGTGCACTCGTCTGTAGTATGCCCGTATCCCCCATGATACGAGCAAAACTTAGAACGATCCTGGCGTTGGCTTCTTTTTAAGGGAGGAGGTTTCTCAACCATTCGGAGGTCAGTCTGCATAATTTCCTATAGGATCTAACTTCTTGGGACAGTGAGAGGGGTGTACTCGTCGAACTTGGGCCGAGGGATGATGAACCTCCTGTCTCCCCTGGGTCCTCTTCCCCGTTCCTCCCTCCTATCATCTCTTCTGTCATCTCTCCTTGGTTTTCCTTGCGAGGAAGGCTCCCCTCTTTCACCTCTTTCTCTTTGTTTCTGCCATTTGCTGAATTCCTCCAAATTGATAAATTTGGTGGAACGGTGTCTCAGTTCCGCCATATCCCTCGGAGGTTTTCCTACCAACGAGTTCTTGAAGTCTCCGCTCCGAAGTCCCTGGGTAAAAAGAAAAACTGCGAAGCTCGGTTCAAGATTCGGAACAGATCCTACCTCCAAGTGGAATCGGGAGAGATACTCTCTCAACGGTTCTTTCGAGAGCTGCATAACTCCTGCTAGTGCGTGGTCAGATTTCGGTTGTACGCAGCTAGCAGTGTACCTGTTAAGAAAAACCCTTTTCATCTCTGCCCAAGAGTTAATGGAATTTATGGGCAGGGCCGAGTACCATCTCAACACGGGTGGTTGGAGAGTCATTGAGAAGGTTCGGCACTTCATTAAATCTCCTCCATCATAAAAATTCATTGCTCCTTCAAAAGATAAGATATGTTCCAGGGGGTCGGTTAACCCGTTATTCTTTGCAACGCTGGTGGGGCCGAGGAAAGCTGAGGGTGTCTCGTAGGCCATGATACGTGAGGTGAAGGGGTGGCCTGGGTGAGTAGAGTTTTCCGTTTCATACGTAGCTGCTAAGGTCGGGTTTATGGGAGGTGGAGGGGGTAAGGTGATTGGACCTTGTAGATCATGAACTGGAGCGGTTGCCGGGGCTGTTTCCATTGCCCGTGCAGCAAGCGCGTTCATGTGGATCTGCTGAAGGTCGGCTATGGCCTTCCCTTGCTGCTCCAGCATTTGAGCTTGTTGCTTAATTATCTCTTCGAGTTGGGTCTCTCTTCGGCCCTGGGATTTTTCCCTCTCTTCTCCGGAAACACGGGCATCAAAGGATCGCCCAGATCCGTGGTTCTGTGCACGGTTGGAGGTATTGGGATTTGCTTGTCTAGAATGAACAGTGTAGGGACCACTGTGAGTTCGGGCTTGTATAGAGTGGTGGCTGCGGGATGGGATCTCAAGTCTAACTGATGGCATGCTTTGGTGGGGAGGGTGAGGCGGGTTTCTTCCTTCGAGATCTCTTCCGTTGTCAACACTACCTTCCACCAGCCTCTGACGGTTTCTTCCAGCCTGGTGGTTAGCAGCACAAGAGTTGTTTTCGGTGTTTCCACGTGTGTGTTTACCATTTTGGGTGGGATCGTGGGTGGGAATGATAGTTTATCTTCCCCACAGACGGCGCCAATGTAGTGTCCAAGACACAATGTTCAGATTGTATCCCTAGCTCAAGGATATGGTTTGATCTGAGAGCTAGAGAGTGATATGATGTTACTGTGTGATTTCTGTGGTATGCTAGATGCCCAGTTGGGACAACTTGGGTTTCCCTAATCACTGGTGTGTGCAAATGTGCGATTAGGGAGTGAGAGAACGTACCTGAGCCCCTTGCTGGAGACAACTATTTATAGGGGTGGCATTGTACCTTGTGGGCCTGTACGGAGGTCCAGCAAGGCAGCTAACGTGTCCCATTTAGGATAAGGGATGAGTCATTCATTCTTATCCTGTGCTGGGAGTCCTTATCCCTGTGGCGAGTTAGGCTCACGCGCCCCTAGCTCGGACCCTTAAGGGGTGAGGCCCCCGTGGTCGGTCCAAGGTCACTAGGGTGGGTCCTAGAACAAGTGCTCGGCCTGGTTAGGCGTGGCCTGACAGATAGATCAATCTGGTCGGCCGAGTATTGTAAGGGTAGGACCGAGGGTTGGTCTACCACAGATATCATCCATACCAAAAGCAAGATTTAATAAATAAAAAATATGTATCATATCATCATTTTATATACAAAAATATGATTCTAAAACTTTTTGGTATGATATTTAATAACATTTATAAAAAATATCTAATTAAAATATTTTGGCTTAAAATGATTTTGGCCCTTGAAAGCTAGCTTGATTTTGGTTTTGGACCTTAAACCTTTTTTTTACCTCGACTTTGTTCTTAAAGTTTAGTTTTAGTACCGATCGTTAGATAAGTGATAATGTAGCAATACTAATAATGTATTGTGTCTTACTAATTCATAAAGTGATCAGTTGTGGTTTTCGCATGTTATCACTTAACTTGGTAGCAAAGAATAAAAGAAAAGAATAAGAACATTTAAGGACGAAGATAGATCAATTAAAAAAAGACGACGACCGATCAATAAAGTTTGAGGGAACAAATTCAAAACCAAGGCGATTTACAGACATCAAGCATAATTATTACTTTAAATCTATGTTGCATGAGTACGGGGACGATATTGGTATCTGGTACGGGTACCGATACGTGGTACGACATTTTTTTAAAAAATTAAGGTATGGGTACGTTCTTATATATATTTATTTTATTAATATTATTATATATAAATTTAAAAAATAAAAAATTGCAAAAATAAAAATACAATCAACAAGTGGAAATTTATATGAATTAATAATTTCCTACCACACAAGTTGTAATATTTGCACTTTGTAACAACTAATAAAAAATCAAAAACATCTAAAAATAACATAAAATATGAAAAAAAAAGTGGTGCATAATAGGAAAAAAAAGGTTGAATTCCTAAACTAGTTTGAACACTTGGTGAGCCAAAAAAAAAATCAAAACAAAATAAGAGCACCAAACCACTATCATTGCTCTAAATCAAGATAGTATTCACTATTCCATCCCAACAAAGAAAAAGAAAATAGAGAAATTTTTAAAGAACATGAAAAACTGAAGTGGTAATTAGTGAGAGAATGTAACACCTAAGATGATTTACCCTATTATACCCTTAATTAAAATAGTGAATTTAAAATTTTCTTTTTAATTTATAAAAATCTCCCATCAAACGGACGAAGTTTTGTTTGTTTTTAGGACTTTCCCAAAATTTCTGGTTTTCCTGCAACCTAATAAACAATAACATTTCCAAATTCCAGAAGCCAGCAAGGCTATATACATATATCACAGCTTGTGCAACTTCGTGCACGCATCAGAAAAGCAAGTTTAAAACATCAGAGTTAAGCGGAATATAAACAAGTTTTGGAAAACAGTTTTTCCCCAAAATAAGACCCCTTCCCAAAAGGAGTCGTCCTGGGCCCCCAAAAAGCTATTTACATTATATATACAACAAAAATGATTCACATCAGATTACTGGGCCCAGGACATTCCCATGTCCTACATAGCTAAAAGTGACCTACTCTTCCTGTGAGGGAGAGTACTCCTGCTCGGCCTGATCGGGTGAAAACTTTTCCTCAGTACCTATGGAGATAGTAAGGAGTGAGTATTACACATAAAATGGGGAGGCAGTTTCCAATTAAGACATAATGTAACACTAAGCCACACACATATAGCAGTTCAATCACAGCAAAATAAGAGTCAATGTATCACAATCCATTTTCAAGTATTCATTAGTTTCTCAAGTCAATTTTATCTCTTTATACTCATGCATTAATCTCATAATGCCCTTTATTCTCTTTTCATCATTTATAATCACATTTCTCATTCAGTGCGTTCCAGTCACGTCTTTACTGCGTTCGCACCCACAGCGCGGTAACGTCTTACAACGTCTGTACGACACTCCCGGTTACAACCGGTTTGCATCACTAGGAATTTTTAACGCTCCAGCCAGGCATTTGGTACACCCAAGGGTCTCTCGCTCAACCAGGACTTTCTCACCCAAAAGGCTTCACCTGTTAGGCTATGCTATAACATAATTTCCACAATTCAATTACATTCAGTTATTTGAATTCATTCACTTTTCACATTCTCAACACATTTTAGATCTTTTAGTCCGGCAGCGAATTGAGTCTTGGTGCATTGATGCCTAACAGGGAATTTGTACCTAATGGGATTTTAGACTGGTTGAGCACTTGGCCCTTAGGACTTTGGTACACCTGGCAGGGGCACCTAGTCTATCAATGCATCGATCCTCAATTCCACTGCACTTTCCATTATTATTTACTTTATTCATTATTGTCATTCTTTGCCTTGAATTCTAATCAACATAATATCTCAGTCATTTCACAAATCAAGCATTCAAATCATCAACAATTACCAAATATCAAGATGGAACATATCAACATCAAAATAATTTCCCTAAGTCATAAATTCTATTTTTAACAATTATTCTATATCATATCAACCTAAACTAACACATAGCTCTTAGTACCCATTATATGCATATTGTAAACTAAACCCCAGAATACGGTAATACTCACTATAACCCACTCCTTACCTTATATTAGCAAGAAGTAAATAGAACCTTAGTGAGCCCTAGCTCAAAATCTTGGAAACTTGAATTTCCTAAGCCTAGCTTGCCACCTCAATAAGGAAATGATGAAATGATGGTACACAATCCTATTTGAGAGAGCACAAGATGAGTGATCCTTGTCCTTGCCTTGGTTTGGGTTGAAAGGCATGAAACAAAATCCCTACATAACCATGAGTGCAAGAACCCTATGGTTTTAAACATAATTTCTATGAACTAAGGAAAGTTGGAATGGAAAGGAAATTAAAGTTATGGCATGAAGCTTTACTTACTCCAACAATGGTGGAATTTGAAAACCAAGAAGAAGGAAGAGAGGGTGCAAGTCGTGTGAGCCAAGGGAGAAGAAGGAATGAAGCTTCAATCAAAATCCATGGTGCAAGGCTTGATGGGTGTGTTTGATTTTGGGTTGAGGTGCCCAAGAATCAAGTGTTTATGATGGAATGATGATGAAAATGGTCTTGGAGTTGAGGGAAAGTTGATGAAGATGGTGGGTTTGTGTTGGAGTTGAAAGGTGGTGAAGTGTTATGTTTTTGGGTGTTTATTTCTTGCCTTGGGCCTGGGAAAAATCGTGTGGCTGGGGCTGAAAACTAAGCCACCAAGCCAGAATCGACGCACCAGATTCAATCTGGTCTGCGCCACGCGCCTGGGCGCATGCTAGGCTCGCCTGGGCGGGTTCTGGCACCAGCTGGTGCTGCTGGTGCACCTGGTGTGTGAAAATGGTGCGGTCAGGGGGGTTTTTGGCGCGCCACACGCAAAACTGGTGCGGCTGGTGCACATCACCGCTCGCCTAGGCGAATTGATGCCTCGCCTGGGTGGGTTTTTCACTGTCTGGTGCACGTATGAACAGTGCACCCGCCTGGGCGCATGGCTGGTGCGCCTGGGCGAGAAACAGGGTCTTCAACCTTCGATTCGCCGTAACGTTTTGGTTAACCGTCGGATCGGGTCCAAATCTTTAGATAAGCTTCTTCACCCCATAAACTTCATATCCAACGGTGGAATTGATTTTCTTAGCATCCTATAATAAATTTCTAATTTTCTCTTTTCGGTCGATTTCTAACATCTAAAATGTCGATTTAACTCCCGATTTCGCTTATATGACTTTGCCCGAAGCCACAACTGCCTTCTATACAACCCCTAGGACTTATAATCACCACTCACCTATCTACCAAAATTCATTAAGTCATTATTCCAATTTTTCTTAGGTTTTTATTTAATAATTTCATTTAAAATAAAGTTTAGGATGTTACAATTCTCTCCCACTTACCTGAATTTCGTCCTCGAAATTCGTCAAACAATTGTGGATGAGACTGCCTGATCTTGTCCTCCAGTTCCCATGTAGCCTCTTCCACATTGTTCCTGATCCAAATAACTTTCACCAAAGAGATTTCCTTGCCTCTGAGCTGCTTCATCTGCCTGTCTTCAATTCTAACGGGCAGAACTTCAAAAGTCAAATTCTCCTTCAAAGGCAAATCATCTAAGGTAACCACATGCGAAGGATCATGGACGTATTTCCTTAATTGTGAAACATGAAACACGTCATGAAGCCTTGCCAAGTGAGGGGGTAAGGCAATCTTGTAAGCCACCGGGCCAACCTTCTTCAGAATCTCATAAGGCCCAACAAACCGAGGAGTTAGTCTCCTGGACTTAATTGCCCTACCGATTCCTGTAACCGGAGACACTCTTAGGAATACATGCTCCCCAACGTCAAACTCCAAGGGTCTCCTTCGCCTATTAGCATAACTCTTCTGGCGATCCTATGAAGTTTTCATCTTATTCTTGATCATTGTGATCTTCTCAGTTGTTTCTTTCACAATATCAGGACCTGTCAACAGATTCTCACTTATCTGGAACCAACACAGAGGCGTCCTACATTTCCTCCCGTAGAGAGCCTCAAATGGTTCCATACCGATACTGGAGTGAAAGCTGTTGTTGTAAGTGAACTCCATCAACGGCAGTAACTGCTCCCAACTACCAGCTTGCTTCAGAACACATGCTCTCAGCAAATCCTCAAGTGTCTAGATAGTATGCTCAGATTGTCCGTCTGTCTGCGGATGGTAAACTGTACTAAATTTCAGCTTAGTACCCAATGCCTCCTGAAGACTCTGCCAAAATCTAGACAGAAATCTCGGATCACGATCGGATACAATACTGGTAGGAACACCATGCACTACTGGAAAAAAGGGTTTTGAAATCGGGGTTTTAAAATCGGTCGTATGAAATCCGGTTTAAAAAAAAACGCGGTGGCAATTTTGTAAATAAATTCTAACTTTTAAAATCGGTCGTTTTATGACCGATTTCAAAAGTATTTTCTAACTCGGTCATTTCATTGGCCGAGTTAGATAGTCATTATTATTTATTTAATTTTTTTTATTTTTAATACTTTCTAACTCGGTCATTTCTTCGGTCGAGTTAGAAAGTCATTATTATTTATTTAATTTTTTTTTATTTTTAATACTTTCTAACTCGGTCACTATTGACCGATTTCAAAAGTATTTTCTAACTCGGTCATTTCCTCAGCCGAGTTAGAAAGTCATTATTATGTATTTATTTATTTTTTATTTTTAATACTTTCTAACTCGGTCACTATTGACCGATTTCAAAAGTATTTTCTAACTCGGTCATTTCCTCAACCGAGTTAGAAAGTCATTATTATTTATTTATTTATTTTTTATTTTTAATACTTTCTAACTCGGTCACTATTGACCGATTTCAAAAGTATTTTCTAACTCGGCCATTTCCTCAACCGAGTTAGAAAGTCATTATTATTTATTTATTTATTTTTTATTTTTAATACTTTCTAATTCGGTCACTATTGACCGATTTCAAAAGTATTTTCTAACTCGGTCATTTCCTCAGCCGAGTTAGAAAGTCATTATTATTTATTTATTTTTTTTTTATTTTTAATACTTTCTAACTCGGTCACTATTGACCGATTTTAAATATTTGAAGGCATAATTAAAAAATGAAAAAATGAACTTTCGAATTCGGTCATTTTGACCGAGTTAATAAGTCCTTCTGCAAAAAATGATAATAAGCGCGCATAACCCTCCACCAGCCAAAAAGCCAAAACCTATAAACCAAATAAAACCTCTCTCTTTCTCTCACACCCTCCTCCGTCGCATAACCCTCCACCATCTGCTCGCAGCCGCCACTGTTCGCTCGTGGCTCGTGGCTGATCTCGTCACTCCTCGCACGTGGGTCGTGGCTTCTCTTCTCTCGTGGCGGTTCAGTGTCGCTCGTCGCCGAGGAGAAGAGGTCGCCGCTGTTCGCTCGTGGCGGTTCGGTTCTTCTCCGTCGTGGCGGTTCGGTTCTTCGCCGTTGTTCGCTCGTGGCGGTTCGGTTCCTCTCACCACTGTGACTTCATTCGCTGGAGACATTCTGAAGAGGAGGAAGTGGAAGAAGAACCTGAGGTTGGTGTTCACTCACTAGTGATTTATATTCTTGCTAATAGTTCTGAAGTCTGAACTTCTGATATCTTATGATTACATTCAAATGGTTTTTGGGTTCTTATGTTCATAAGCATAAGCGCAAAGGCACTACAGGAATTATTGAGATTGAAAATCCTAATTTAGAAAAGGCACTGGTTTTTGGTTTTTGCATTATTGATTTCAAGTTGATAAGTTTTAAACATTAGTTTGTAGTTATAGTGTAACCTGTTTGCTATGATTGTTTGTACTTTGTAGTGACTGTGATTCTTTATGACAGTATTTATTAGCTGAACAAATTCTGTTTTAAATGGAAAAATCTTATGTTACCAAAGTGAGTATTTATTAGCTGAACAAATTTCCAATATTACAACTAGAGGTTTTTCTGCATTAGAAATAGGTTTGCAAAATCTGTTGTCTGAACTCTGAAGTCATCTAATGGTTTATTACAAAATATTTTGTTAGGTTTACAATTAATATCCTTTTACATTTAGAAACAAATTAATAATGTCCCTTTATTTTTCTCTTCTGTTTCATCTACTGATGCATAAGTTATTTTTCTCTTTTGGGATTGTAGGCGTCAAAGTCTTCTTTCAATTAGTGATGATAAATTTTTATAATCAGTGATCACTAAACAAACTTGAGGTGGTTTAGAAGGAAAATTTTTGAGCAACTAGGAGATACAGACATACAGTACATGATAGGATTCACTGATCGAATAGATCAAAATTAATATTTACTTCAAAATATTGTTTCCTGAAAAATCAACTTAAGTAAGAATTGTTGAATTCAATCATGAAATTTTACAAACTGCCATAAATTCATATCCATCTTATATGGCTAATACAGAACTGTACCTAAATACCAGGACAAACAATATTTAAAGAAAACACTATCTTCTGATAGTTCTACTGCACCTTCAGCATCAAATTTTCCTGAATGAAGTAAAATCATTATATATTGTTGCAAAATAAGTACAATACAATGAAGCAACAGATCCAACAGCCATGAAACACTGTGTCTGCAGTGCTGAACAAATTAAATGGTTATCTTTATCACACACTTCTCACCAAAAAAAAGAAGAAAAAAAACTTGATAAAACACACTTTCCCTTAGATATAGTCTACTATGACCTCTGGTTCTTTGATGCAAAACGAAGGACCAAATTTAGTTTTCACTATGTGTTGCTTTTGTCACTTATATAAATGGCCAATGTGCGTGGTCATCAATCTGAAATAGTCAACTGCAGATACAGGTCCCTAAAGTTTGCAACATAGTATATGGGAGCCTAAAGTTTGCTTTTCCTTTGGCCTTGTTTGATTTCACTATGTCCAAATACAGGTCCCTTGTTCTTCTTTAGCCGTTTAACAAATAGGAGAGTATTATATTTTGATAATAAGATCTCTATATTCTTCACACAAATGGCCAAGTAATCATTCACTTTCTTCGATTCACTTAGAGATAAGAATACAAAAAAACCGAAAAGCATGTGGAAAAGGGAGAAAAACAAAAATAAAGCTAGCAAAGAGAATGAGATGTCAAAAAAAAACTGAATATGTGATTGTTTAGCATTTTTATTTTAGTTTGATTTGGTGCCCAACTTTTGTTTACGGGCAAAACCCCACTGATTTGCTACTCGGTTTTAAGATTATTGGAAAAATAATGCAAAGATTATTTTTTTTTAAATGAGGTGCTGCTACCCCGCTTTCCTATTTGATGATTATCAGAATCATGGAGTTGTATTTTTAGTTATCTGTTGGAGTGGATTATTATCTCCAGGGTTGTTCATTTGATTTCATTTGAATTTCATATGCTTGCTGCTTTCCTATTTGATGATGATTTGTGATTCTATAGAATTACACTTAATGGTTACATGTTTTGATTTTCAAATTCCCATTATTAAGAAGAACAAGAACATGTTTTGATTTGGCAGTTCGGAATCTATAGCATGCTAATTATTTTTCAGGTACAAGGTAAATTTTACTACAGAGTAGACCCCTTGGGTGAGGGTGCTAAGTGGCGGCGTACTTTTGTCCAGGAAATATATTCTCCACTTCTGTTAGCCTTTTCTGAAAAGGTAAGAATTAAATCCTGGAGAACGAATAAATGCTTAAAGGACATAAATGTACTTCTCATTTGATGAATTTTGGTCTTTTTATAATGGTATCATGTATCAGTTACTAAAAGGTCAATTTCATTTGGCAGGATGATAAAGTTGACTGGCTGAATTCCCACGTACCAACGTTTTCAGGAATTGATTCTTCTTACGCATTACCTGATAACTTTGCTATTATAACGTTACAGGTATGGCCTTGTCCCTGTTTAAAGGGATTCCATTATCCCTTTGGTATTAGTTCACCATATACAATAGATAATTACATATTTGGGCATGCGTGCTCAACAGTTTTGCAGAAAGTTATCTTGTAATGTACATCTGTTTCCTTGGACTTTTCAGGAACTTGAGAATGGGACAACTCTCCTTCATTTAGCACATCTTTACGAGGTCTCCTTTTTATTTTTGTTTAGTATTTGGATTTGCGCATGTGTGTTTGCTTTGACTTATTTGAAATGTGCAGTTTCATATGTAAGTACATGTTTGTTGGTTATATGTGTATTTGAAGTGGTTTTCTTTGTTACAAGATTGTTTGGTACTCCTTTTTATTAATTAGCAGATCTCTTGCAAGGGTTTATTGTACCATTTGTCTATTGTTTCTATGTCTCTGATTCTGCTAGAATGAAGAATAAGCCTTGTCTCCAAAATAAGTGCATCAATTAATAAATGAATGAATACGTTTCATGCTAAAATATTGTAATTTTGTTGGAAAAATTCTTTGAAACTGTCACAAGCTACAAAAGTGGTAGGTTCCTGCCATGATGATTGTTTACCAAATTAAAAAAGTAACCTTAAGGTTATAATACCACAGCCATGCCATTAATATTGGTTTATAATGCAGAGGGTATGGTATTCATTTTAATTTTTAATTTCATGCAGCAGGGGATGTATAGATTATGTGGCATGTGAAAAAAAAAAGACTTTTAAAATCGGTTGTAGGAGAGACCGATTTTAAAAATACTTTTGAAATCGGTCGTTTTGCCCGATTTTAATAAGTACTTATGAAATCAGTCTTTATGACCGATTTCAAAAATAATTTATGAAATCAGTCTTTTTGACCGATTTCTTAAATTATTTTTGAAATCGGTCATAAAGACCGATTTGAAAAGGTCCACTTTTAATTCCACCTTTTTCAACATCACCACAACAACCGATTTCAAAAGTCCAAAACGACCGATTTTAAAACTACTTTTTCCAGTAGTGATGCAACTTGACTATGTCCCTGATATACAACTGAGTCAACTTCTCCATAGTATATTTCTTGTGGATAGGAATGAAATGAGCACACTTTGTAAGACGGTCCACAACCACCCAAACTGCATCACATCCTCCAGCAGTCCTTGGTAAACCCATCACAAAGTCCATAGCTATACTGTCCCATTTCCACTCCGAAATATCAAGTGATCGCAAAGGACCATCAGGCTTTTGATGCTCAATCTTAACTTTCTGGCAAGTTAGGCAATGAGACACGTGATCGGCCACATCGGTTTTCAACTTCGGCCACCAATAAATCCTTTTCAAATCTTGGTACATCTTTGTTGCACCAGGATGGAAATTCATCTTGGTTCGATGCGCTTCCCATAGGATATCTCTTCTAACTTCAAAATCCATAGGAACACATATCCGACCCCTAAATCGGATAATTCCATCAGAACCTTTCACAAAGTCGGGCTCTTCATTGCCCGATGCCCCTTCTAACAACTTTTGCAATTCCGAATCGTCGGCTTGTCTTTCTTTAATAAGACCAATAAAATCATTAGTAACCTGCAACATTTCTAGAACGATGCTCTTCTCTTTCACTTGCATGTTCAAGTTGAGGTCACTGAACTCTTGGATCAATTGCATCTCTTTCACCATCAGATTGCTGACATGCAAAGTCTTACGACTTAGTGCATCAGCCACTACATTGGCTTTGCCCGGATGATACTGAAGATCGAAGTCGTAGTCTTTCAGAAATTCCATCCACCTCCTCTGTCTCATATTCAACTCTTTTTGATCGAAGAGATAGCGAAGACTTTTATGATCGCTAAAGACTTCGAACTTTGAACCATATAAATAATGCCTCCAGATTTTCAAAGCAAAAACCACTGCCGCCAACTCAAGATCATGAGTGGGATAGTTCTGTTCATGTTGCCTCAATTGTCTGGATGCATAAGCTATGACTTGCCCTTGCTGCATCAACACACAACCCAACCCTTGTTTAGAAGCATCACAATACACCACGAAGGACTGAGTCGGGTCCGGCAAAATTAACACTGGGGAACTAGTCAACCGCCTCTTCAATTCTTGGAAACTACTTTCACATTCCGGGGACCACTCAAACGGAACACCTTTCCGTGTAAGAGTTGTCAAAGGAAGGGCCAATTTAGAAAACCCCTCAATAAACCTCCGATAATACCCAGCCATACCAAGAAAGCTTCTGATCTCAGTAATGGACTTAGGTCTCTCCCACTTAAGTACCGCTTCCACCTTAGAAGGATCGACAGCAACACCCTTCTCAGAAATGACATGCCCCAGAAACTGCACTTCATTCAACCAGAAACTACATTTAGAAAGCTTTGCATAAAGCTGTTTGGATTTGAGAATTTGCAGCACAATTCTCAGATGCTCGGCGTGCTCACTTGGACTCTTAGAATAGATGAGAATGTCGTTGATAAAGATTATGACAAAAGAATCCAAGTACGGCTTGAAAATCCTGTTCATATAGTCCATGAAGATGGCCGGAGCATTAGTGAGACCAAAGGACATAACCACATACTCAAAATGTCCATATCTCGACCTGAATGCCGTTTTAGGAATGTCCTCCTCTCGGATACGGATCTGATGGTATCCCGATCGAAGGTCAATCTTAGAAAATACAGCTGCTCCTCGCAATTGGTCCAACAAATCGTCAATGCGAGGGAGAGGATATTTATTTTTCACAGTCACCGCATTCAACTGCCTATAGTCGATGCACATTCGGAGACTTCCGTCCTACTTTTTAACAAAAAGAATCAGAGCTCCCCAAGGTGACACACTCGGTCTAATCAAACCCTTGGCCAAAAGCTCCTCTATCTGCTTTTTCAACTCTTCTAACTCCGGAGGTTCCATCCGGTACGGGGCTATTGAAATAGGACCTGCACCAGGCATCAGATCAATACTAAACTCCACTTCTCTGTTTGGCGGTAATCCAGGAATCTCTGCAGGAAAGACTTCTGGAAATTCGCAGACCATCGGAATCTGACTGATCTCTGCCTCCTCATTCATCTCCTGGGCAGATAAAGAAAGATCACTGATAGTAATTGATTTCTGATGACAGTCAATCAGAACATGGTGCCGAGACATCCAGTCCATGCCCAGAATGATGTCAAGTTTAGTTAGAGGCAAACAGATTAGATTTACTTTGAATTCCCGCTCCAATACTCGAAGTGGGCAATCCAAACACATAGTTGATGTGACTACAGAAGAATTTGTGGGTGTAGAGACAGATAATTTATAAGGCATTTCTATTGCAGACAACCCTAACTTCTTCATGCAATCGGCAGAAATAAATGAATGAGTAGCTCCGCAATCGAAGAGAATACCACAAGGAACATTATTAACATAACCGGTACCTCTAATCAGTTCATCAGCATCTGTAACTTCCTCGCCATCCAGAGTGTACACCTTGCCCTTTTGAGTCACCCTGTTGTCACCAGCTTTCTGAACCTTAGCCACATTCACCTCCTTCTTAACTGCGTTTCTAGGACAATTTGTCATCATGTGACCCGGCTGACCGTATTTGTAACAGGTCATTATCCTCTTGCTCGAATCTAGTCTCCAGCAATCTCCCCTGTGCTGCTTGCCACAGTGTGGACAAGTCGGAATAGAACCATAGGTACTCACTACTGGGCCTGATCTAGGTTGGGAGTAAGGACCTGGTCGCTGCACCAAACTCTTGCCCCTGACAGGACCTCCAGACTTCTGCACATTCTTGCTGCGTTTCTCAGCTGCATGTTGCTTGCGACTCTTTTCATACGTGCTAGTCATGTTGATCAGTTGAGACAAGTTGTTGATGTTCTGATATTCAAAGGCCATCTTGATCTCAGAACGAAGTCCGGTCTCGAACTTGATGCACTTGGTCCGTTCATCTGCATCCCTGTAACTCCCTGCATATCGGATCAAGTCCTCAAACCTAGCAGCATATTCACCGACGCTCATGTTCCCTTGCACGAGCTGCAGAAAAGTTATCTCCTTCTCTCTACGAACATCTTCAGGAAAGTATTTGCCCAGAAAACGATTCTTGAACAAATCCCATGTGATCGCCTGATTGTTCGCCTCCAATCCCCTCCGCATTTGTTGCCACCAGTGTTCCGCTTCACTAGTCAACATGTATTGTGCTAGCAGAACCTTCTATTCCTCCGGTGGTGCCATAGTATTAAGAATCTTCTCGATCTCTTGCAACCATAGTTGTGCCCCATCGGGATTGAACCCACCTTCGAACTTCTGCGGATCGTTCTTTCTGAACCGCGCCAACCAATCAATAGCAACTGGAGCTGGGGGTTGAGGAATCATTGCAGCCGCTGTTGTTGTCGCTGCTGCTGCAGCTGCTGCTGCGATGTTATTCCCCTGATTCTGTTGCATCTGCGCCATCTGCTCCAGAATAGCTCGGATCCCATCATTATCGATCCGTCTACCAGCCATTCTGTTTAGTCATGCACAAGGCTGACAGTTAATGCTTAATAGCATAATTAATAGTATAGACATCCTATCAATAAACTCTAGATTCTAAACTATAATTATCGATCACTCGCTCGGTGAGTAATCACTGGAGTAGCTCATAACTCCAAAGGCCGAGGGAAACTGCTCTGATACCATAACTGTAACACCTAAGATTATTTACCCTATTATACCCTTAATTAAAATAGTGAATTTAAAATTTTCTTTTTAATTTATAAAAATCTCCCGTCAAACGGACGGAGTTTTGTTTGTTTTTAGGACTTTCCCAAAATTTCTGGTTTTCCTGCAACCTAATAAACAATAACATTTCCAAATTCCAGAAGCCAGCAAGGCTATATACGTATATCACAGCTTGTGAAACTTTGTGCACGCATCAGAAAAGCAAGTTTAAAACATCAGAGTTAAGCGGAATATAAACAAGTTTTGGAAAACAGTTTTTCCCCAAAATAAGACCCCTTCCCAAAAGGAGTCGTCCTGGGCCCCCAAAAAGCTATTTACATTATATATACAACAAAAATGATTCACATCAGATTACTGGGCCCAGGACATTCCCATGTCCTACATAGCTAAAAGTGACCTACTCTCCCTGTGAGGGAGAGTACTCCTGCTCGGCCTGATCGGGGTGCAAACTCTTCCTCAGTACCTGTGGAGATAGTAAGGAGTGAGTATTAGACATAAAATGGGGAGGCAGTTTCCAATTAAGACATAATGTAACACTAAGCCACACACATATAGCAGTTCAATCACAGCAAAATAAGAGTCAATGTATCACAATCCATTTTCAAGTATTCATTAGTTTCTCAAGTCAATTTTATCTCTTTATACTCATGCATTAATCTCATAATGCCCTTTATTCTCTTTTCATCATTTATAATCACATTTCTCATTCAGTGCGTTCCAGTCACGTCTTTACTGAGTTCGCACCCACAACGCGATAACGTCTTACCACGTCTGTACGACACTCCCGGTTACAACTGGTTTGCATCACTAGGAATTTTTAACGCTCCTGCCAGGCATTTGGTACACCCAAGGGTCTCTCGCTCAACCAGGACTTTCTCACCCAAAAGGCTTCACCTGTTAGGCTATGCTATAACATAATTTCCACAATTCAATTACATTCAGTTATTTGAATTCATTCACTTTTCACATTCTCAACACATTTTAGATCTTTTAGTCCGGCAGCGAATTGAGTCTTGGTGCATTGATGCCTAACAGGGAATTTGTACCTAATGGGATTTTAGCCTGGTTGAGCACTTGGCCCTTAGGACTTTGGTACACCCGGCAGGGGCACCTAGTCTATCAATGCAACGATCCTCAATTCCACTGCACTTTCCATTATTATTTACTTTATTCATTATTGTCATTCTTTGCCTTGAATTCTAATCAACATAATATCTCAGTCATTTCACAAATCAAGCATTCAAATCATCAACAATTACCAAATATCAAGATGGAACATATCAACATCAAAATAATTTCCCTAAGTCATAAATTCTATTTTTAACAATTATTCTATATCATATCAACCTAAACTAACACATAACTCTTAGTACCCATTATATGAATATTGTAAACTAAACCCCAGAATACGGTAATACTCACTATAACCCACTCCTTACCTTATATTAGCAAGAAGTAAATAGAACCTTAGTGAGCCCTAGCTCAAAATCTTGGAAACTTGAATTTTCTAAGCCTAGCTTGCCACCTCAATAAGGAAATGATGAAATGATGGTACACAATCCTATTTGAGAGAGCACAAGATGAGTGATCCTTGTCCTTGCCTTGGTTTGGGTTGAAAGGCATGAAACAAAATCCCTACATAACCATGAGTGCAAGAACCCTAAGGTTTTAAACATAATTTCTATGAACTAAGGAAAGTTGGAATGGAAAGGAAATTAAAGTTATGGCATGTTGCTTTACTTACTCCAACAATGGTGGAATTTGAAAACCAAGAAGAAGGAAGAGAGGGTGCAAGTCGTGTGAGCCAAGGGAGAAGAAGGAATGAAGCTTCAATCAAAATCCATGGTGCAAGGCTTGATGGGTGTGTTTGATTTTGGGTTGAGGTGCCCAAGAATCAAGTGTTTATGATGGAATGATGATGAAAATGGTCTTGGAGTTGAGGGAAAGTTGATGAAGATGGTGGGTTTGTGTTGGAGTTGAAAGGTGGTGAAGTGTTATGTTTTTGGGTGTTTATTTCTTGCCTTGGGCCTGGGAAAAATCGTGTGGCTGGGGCTGAAAACTTAGCCACCAAGCCAGAATCGACGCACCAGATTCAATCTGGTCTGCGCCACGCGCCTGCGCGCATGCTAGGCTCGCCTAGGCGGGTTCTGGCACCAGCTGGTGCTGCTGGTGCACCTGGTGTGTGAAAATGGTGCGGTCAGGGGAGTTTTTGGCGCGCCACACGCAAAACTGGTGCGGCTGGTGCGCATCACCGCTCGCCTGGGCGAATTGATGCCTCACCTGGGCGGGTTTTTCACTGTCTGGTGCACGTATGAACAGTGCACCCGCCTGGGCGCATGGCTGGTGCGCCTGGGCGAGAAACAGGGTCTTCAACCTTCGATTCGCCGTAACGTTTTCGTTAACCGTCGGATCGGGTCCAAATCTTTAGATAAGCTTCTTCACCCCATAAACTTCATATCCAACGGTGGAATTGCTTTGCTTAGCATCCTATAATAAATTTCTAATTTTCTCTTTTCGGTCGATTTCTAACATCTAAAATGCCGATTTAACTCTCGATTTCGCATATATGACTTCGCCCGAAGCCACAACTGCCTTCTATACAACCCCTAGGACTTATAATCACCACTCACCTATCTACCAAAATTCATTAAGTCATTATTCCAATTTTTCTTAGGTTTTTATTTAATAATTTCATTTAAAATAAAGTTTAGGATGTTACAGAGAACAAAACAGAGCCAAGGGAGGCAGTTTAGAGAAGGCACCGAACTGATAAAGGATGAGAAACGTAACATAATAATAGGCACCGCGAGGGGCGGAGGGGGTTAAGTACAACAAGTGGTGGAGGGGGCCAAGCACAGTGAGGGATGGGGGATCACGCCGGCGAGAGGGTAAAGAGATTTGAGACTTGAAAATGTTTTTTTTTATTGTTAAAATGAGAGAGGATGAGAAGATTATTGAAAAAAATTGAAAAAAAATGCCTAATTCAAAGTACCCACATGGTGTGTATGTACCCATTCAAGTACACAGGTGTACCCAGGCGTACCCATTCAAGTACCTAACTTTTTTTTTAAAAAAAAAAATTGTTCGGGTACTGACCGAGGAGTACCGGGCACGGGTACGTACCCGGTACACGTACGACAGCCAGGTAAGGGTACCCACACTTCATAGCTTTAAACACTTTCAATCCTTAACTTTGCTTTGTCATTTTTGCAAAAATTTCTTTTTCCGTTAAAACCTTAAAAAACTTATAAAATAAATAAGCATAATCCATTATAAATGCAAAAGCGAAAAGTGAATTGAAATTATACATCGCATCATATTACCATTTCTATCTAACATGCGTCAAATAAAATAAAATGATTTTTATTTTTAAATATTTCAATATGGCTATAAAATATTAAAATCGTATATGTATAATGATGTATTTGCATTTTTAGAATATATTTGTGTGTATTTCATCACTTACACATATTTCAACTTGTGACACTTATATTATATGTAGTGTTGTCTAATCATATTGGTTCAGTCCATCGGACCAATCAAACCGTGAATCGGCCTCCAATTCGGTCATGGGGTGGTCTATGTAACATCCTACTTTTTATAAAACATTTATGTGGAAAATAATACTTAATTTAATATTTGACACTTAATTTGAAATTAGGACCTGAAAAATTCTTTTTAAACTTGAGGTGTATTGAAGTTTTCAAAAACATAGTTAATTATTTTTGTAGAAAATGGACAGAGTCTCCTCTGTTTTTCCGACTTTCCCAAAGTTTAGTTTTTATCTGTTACCTGTCCAGACATCCAGAATAATTCTAATTATAAAATTTAATTCCCTTTCCGATAATAGGGAACAAAATACTAACAGGAAAAATACTTAGATTTTCAAGAGGCTAAATAAAGAACCCGGGCCACCAAATATACAACTGAGATTTAAAATACAGTAAATCATAAATTCTTAAAAATACTTAATAAACATAGACGTGGCCCGGTTAAACTCTAGCTAAGAGAAAATAACTCACACTTTCCGTGGGGAAGTGTGCTCCTGCTCGGCCCGAATATCAACTATGCTCCTGATCTGTACCTGTACCTGTGGTGGATGTAAGGGTGGGAATTGCACTAACTGGTAAAACATAGAACATAACCCAAGTCAAGCACATTTAGCAATAATTCAAATATTACGAATATAAACACACCCAATCACCTATTCACTACAAACACAACCATCTCCAATTCTTTGTACCTTCCAACCAATAGTCACACTTACTCTATTTAATCACTATCCTATACACATTGTCGTCCTACGCCCATGCTTCATCCCATTCTAATCCTTTCCTTTATCTACTTTCCTATCCTCTTTCCTTTTCTCTCCTTTCCTATTCTACCTATTGTATTCATTTTCCTCGCACTTCCTTTGCTCCCCTGTCTTCCTCTTATTTCTTTACATTTCACTTGATCTTTTATTACTTTCCTTTATCGTTTATTACTTTCCTTTATCTTTTATTACTTTCCTTTATCTTTTATGGTGTCGTGGGGCTCCCGCCACTGCGTTCCCCGTCTGACGAGGATACGTCTTACCGATGCGTACGTCCCGCAGTCCGCACGACTTACTCAACCCCTGTGTACGGTCCCGCAGGCCGCACGTCTTCTAGGGTCTAGTACCCACTGACACCGTTTTCTATCATAGGCTACAGGGTCACCACAACCCACCTGCAAGTCGTCACCATTGGTCGCAGAGTCACCACAACCCATCTGCGTCAGGACACAGGGTCCCCGCAACCCACCTGTGTCAGCCACAGGGTCACCACAACCCACCTGCGCCAGCCACAGGGTCCCCACAACCGACCTGTGACAATGTCTTTTAATTGGCCGCAGGGTCACTGATGAGCATTTTATTTCCCATTATTCCTTGCATTATTTTACTCCTATTATTGATACTTGTTGCCCATTTGACATTGTTTAGCTTGATTAAGTGATTTATAGTTTATTGGACTAATATTCTGAATATTGTTTAATTTGGGATTATTTAGCCTAATTAATTCTATTTCTATTTTCAGGTCATATTTGGCACAAGGGCTTTTTGGACATTTTGGGAGTGAAGATTTAATTTTGGAAGAGAAGATATATGATGAAGTGAAGATTGTAATCTATCTTTAGGATTAGTTGAGATTTAGTTATATCTTTTAAGATTTAGATTTTATCTATAGGATATTTTTAGATTTAATTTAGAGATAAGCTTTCCTTAGGATTTGGGCCCATGATTTAGGCCCGTTTTGAGATTTAAAAAGCTAAATTCGTGTAAACCCTAGCAGCCACTAATCATTCCACGTTTTTACATTCTCTCTCATAGAGAAGGCTTAGTTTTGCTCTCCAAGCTTGTGGTGGTTGCTAGGGTTTCTCTCTCTTCCCTTTCTACACGTTTTTGGTATTTTTCTTCATGGAAGGCTAAACTCTTAGGTTAAATCCCTTTGGTAATGTATCACATACTCTTGAGGTTTTATTCTTAATGCTATTTCATTTTTATTCACTGTTTTCATGCTTATTGATATGTTATGGTTCGCTTAGTTCCATTCTATAAAGATAATCCATGTGTATGAATGCTTAATTTATGCAAACTCGTAAAAACTCCATGCTTTGGCTTTTAATGCTTAATTAGAGGTTTGGGTTTTGGGGTGAGAATTGAATTTTCGCTTAGTATTTAATTCTCACGAGTTGGACAGTGAAGAGGAAAGAAATTGATCTTTTGTGACCGATGATAGAGTTGTGAACGCGAGCCAAAGGGGTTTATCCGCTTTTCCTTATCTGTTACTTCGTTTTGATTTAATTCTGTTTTGATTTCAATTATTCAACATTCAATACAAAACCCCCCTGTTTTCTATGCATACTATGTGTTCGACCTTTTGCTTGATAAAATATTCCTTGGGAGACGACCTAGGAGTCACTTCCTAGTACTATATTTAAACTGTTTTTATTTGTATCGGGTACGGCCTCGATCAGTCACCACAACCCACCTGCGCCAGCCACAGGGTCCCCACAACCGACCTGTGACATTTCCTATCTTTCCTTCTTTACCCTTTTTAGTTCAATTACATTTTAATGGTTCATTTTATTCTAATTCTCTCACCTTACTCTCTTTAATTTATTTCCTTTCTTTTCTTCCAAATCACTTTATTTCTAAAAATAGAAATCTCACTAAATTTCCTCAATTCCCACTCCTTTGCTAATATTAATACCAACTCTAAACCAAACTCACATCCTCATCAATTCGTGCATCAACATTCACATATCAACATTTAAAACATAATTATTAACATTTAAACGTTTAATTAACAATTAGCATTTAACATTTTTCAGTTAGCAATTAACTCATATAAGCCTGCCAAGTCATGAAAATAAATTCTAAGTTCCCTAATCACACATAATCAGATAATCTCAGGCATGACTACACAGTACCAGTTACACAACCACCGTGCGGCAATAAACCCCTTACCTTAAAATAATTAAAAGAGACTAAACCTTAGGAGAGCTTAGGACCCTAATGTAGGAGAGGTGTCGGTGTCCACTAATCCATGAAGCAGAGCAAGCTTGATGAGTTCCCTTTTTCCTCTTGTGTGTGTCGAATCCCCTTAGGGTGTGGGAGACCTCAACTTACTCTTGTAAAATTGGGGCAAGAAACAATAACAATAATAATAATAATAAGTGATGGTAATACCAATACCCAAATCAAAGGAGGAAATGGAAGGATTGAAAGGAAAGAGAGAGGCTTGATCAACTTACCCCAAGGACTTGAAGGAGAGGAAATAGAGAAGTAAGAGTTGATGATGATGATGTAGCTTATTGGAAGAGAAGAAGGAATGCTTGATGGTCTTGGAGCTTCAAGCTTTACCTAGGGCCTTCAATGGAGGTTGGGAGGGAAGGAGTTGGAGCCCTAGCTCCATGGAAGAGGAAGAAGATGAGAGAGAGAGATGAGGGTTCGAATGGTGTGAGGGAGGGAGTGTTTGGGGCTTAAAATGGGGTTTTGGGGTGGGAAATACCGAAATTGCCCTTAAAACGCGTGTTTGGTGTTGCAGATCGCAGGGTTTTCGCTTAAGCGAAATTTATTCGCTTAAGCGAATTGGCTTCAGTGGTTACACGAACTGTTTTCGCTTAAGCGGCCAGTTTCGCTTAAGCGAAATGGCTTCAGTGAGGAAATTTTATGTTTTCGCTTAAGCGCCGGATTTTCGCTTAAGCGAAAATGTGCAAGTACTGCTATTTCACTTTTCTATTTTCCAACTATTTTCTCCCCAACTTCAAATAGCCATAACTTCTTCGTTCACCGTCGGATCTTGCTCAAATTTGACGAGCAACTTCCTAAAAATCACCCCTTCACATCCAACGGTGGAAATTTTTTTTTGAGTCCTAAATCTTTTATTTTGATTTTTCTCTTTCTTATAGTGTTTAATGCTGAATTATCTATTTTTCTAGCTTGCTCCTAACTTCAATTTAACACTCCTTTCTTTTCTAACCTACTTGTCTTTATTATTATTCTTTTCCAATGCTAAAATAATTCTTTTGAATACTTACTTATGGTTTATTATTATTATTTCAATTATCCCAAATTATTATTAATTCAATTATACTTGGGTTTAAAATTCGGGATGTTATAGTCTATAACAGCTCTAAATTTTAGACTGAATTAAATTGGTAAAAAACTTGGTTTGATCAAGTTAGACTGGGTTAAATCGGCCCAAATCGATTTTCTAAAAGAAATATTTGAGGCATGGATAGATTTAAACCATTAAACAATAACATCGATTTATATATACAAGTGTGAGGAGAGAAATACTAATAAGAACGGAAAAGAAATAAACTTTAATATTTGGACGAAGTTGGTTTTCCCATCTTTCTCTGCATTGTTTTCTGATCCTATCATTCAACGACTTTGCAATATGAAATCATTTTTTATGCCCGAAACGCTCCACCAATTCGACGAGAATACTGCAAAATATAACCAAATTAATTAATTAAATGTTCGTCATTACATAACAAATTGGAAAAAAAAAATTAAAAAACCTCACTCGAGATCAATGGGATAAATCAATGGAAAAAATGTTATTAGGCATGAAAACCAAAGAATTTATTAAGAAAATTGATGTAAAATTAAAAGTTATTAAATATCGAGAATTTGAGATAGTAAGAAATTTGAATTAATTCCATACTTGTCTTCCTCTGGAGTTCATGACCTTTTGACAAGGTTTCTCATAGATGCTGTGTTATATGGATCATTGAGAGAATGTTGGGACTTGATGGTGGGGGAAGTACTTTCATCTCAATGTTATTACCATTGAGTGATAGACGACACGTAAAATGGTTAGAATTTTACTGGTTGTACATGAATATGCTACTCGTGGGAGGTGGTAAAAGGCGAGAGGTTTGTTGCGATGGAACTGTGGAAAGTAATTTTGATTTTATTCTTGGATTTTTCAAGAAAACCCCAGAAAGGCAAGGAAAATTTCCAGGGAAGCTTGGATGATAGGCCATGGAGACATAGAGAAAAAAGCTCACTGAAAAGGAAAATGGAAAAGATTGTGTTTACACTAGGAATGACCTAAATTGAGTGTGTGAAGGACTCAATATCATACTCCCTCCGGTCCATATTATAAGCACCCTTTTTGTGAGAGAGAAATGGTGCTTATAATATGGACCGGAGGGAGTAGTATACTTATAGACTCTAACATTAAAAAGATGTAAAATTGACGTAGCACGTGACGATTGATGCATCATCATTTGGTGGCTCTGATTGGATGATTTTCGTGACCGTTGAGCTTCCACTTTTGTGTAGCTACTCAAAAGGAAAAAAATGATGTTTTTTACTTAGTTTATTTTGGTAATTATTATTTTATCACTTTAAGTGCTATTTTTTATAAAAATAGAAAAAATGTTGATAAGGTTGTTGCAATTTTTATTTTACGGAAGTTTTGCAGAAATTAAAAGAAAATGAAGGACATATATTAGAATTTTTTTCAAGTTGTGATATATGAAAAAAAAAAAAAAAAAAGTTGTAACATAAACTAAATTTCCTAAGGTCCGGTCAGACTAAAGTTCACAACTAAATCTAAAAATTATAGGAAAATTCTATTTGTTTCTTCGATCGAATTCATTCTCGTTGTTATAGAATGGTTAATCTGACAGTGCAAATTTATAATAGTTTATCCAAAAATAAAAAAAAAATTATATTATCGGATATATATATATATATATATATATATATATATATATATTTTACATGGGAGGTCTGAGACTATAACCCATGACCTGGGGGAGGGGGAAATCCTAAATATCCCTGCAGCCACCAACTGGGCTGTCTTACGCGGACATATTATCGGATATATTATCCAAAAATTTGCATAGATGCATATAAAAACTCCTCGATGCACATATATAGAATTTTCCATGTTTTAGGGGATCCAAAAAATCCATAAATTTTATCTGCTTAAATATCAAATAAGTTCCTATAAATACTAACCTCTTTGAAATTAATCTTTATATTTTTTTTTGGGTTTTAGTCCTTACTTTTTTATTTCGTTTTTGTTTTGGTCTCTGTTATCAATTATAGATGAAAAATATGTTGAAACGCCCTAAAGAGATAGAGATCGAAACCTACACTACTTACTAATAATATAAAGACAAAATCCTCTCGACATTGAAAATATGGGAATTGAAATCAAAATTACATTTGCATTATTTTTAACCATAATTGATGGCGGAAGCCAAAAGTAAAATGAAACTGAAAAGCTAGGATCAAAACCCAAAAAAATAAAATATAAGAACTACAAAGTGGTCAATATTTACGAGAACCAATTTCGTATTTAAACGAATTTTATATTCACATTAAAAGAATATAGTTTTAATACATTCCTTTTCAATTCTTATATCTTAAACTCTTATTTTTACATAATTTTATTTTCTAAAAAATTAAGAAAATTATTCATTTTCTTCATCAACTTTCTAATTACCAATCAAAATATACAACAATGGTTAAATATTTTAGGGTATCCAAAACCCGAGACTCAATTAAGGTGTGACACACCTCTGTAAAATTAACATTTTCAATCTCGAGCTCTTCAATTTTTATTTTATGATCCTTAGACTATTAAAACTCTTCACGATCAAACTATTTTATTGAACTCAGTTATTTACTCAATCAATTGTTTAAATATTAAAATGATTCTGTAAATATTGACTCATTTGAAATTGATCCTTACAAATTTTTTTTTTTTTGGTTTTTGTCCCTACTTTAACAAAATGTTCCTCTTATTAAATTTTAGTCCTCATAATTATATTGGTAGTTTGTTTTGGTTCCACTGTTATTAGATTTTATAGGTTTTGGTCCCTCTATTTTCATGGTTTTTGAACTGGTTCTCTTATGTAATGGACGTTATCCTTTTACCCTTGAGAATTAATGCAAGAATACCGTTCTTAGTTGGTCATGGAATATAATACATCACGCTTTCGGTGTTTTCCATCCACATTTAGTAGAATGGACCAAAACCAAAACGTTTTGTAAATGCATAGAAAAAAAATTGCAATGACCAATTTCAAAAAATGTCATTTAATAATTTTTTATTAAATTCATTTTTTAATTTCGATAATCTCATGAACAAAATCAACCGATACCAACAAAGTTAAGGACCAATTTGACATACTACTATTTTATACTCCCTCTAGTCCTATATGTAGGACACCTTCTAGAAGAAATCGTTGGTCCTATATATAGGACATTTTATATTTCCTATGCATCATTAATTATTTTTTCTCTTTTTTGCCCTTATTAAATGTTTTGACTATGTTTTTTTGTTGTTCAACGTGAACTTTCCAAGTAAAGTGGAGGGGTAAAACTGAAATGTTACAATATATTTGTTATAAATTCTCAAAACTAACCACTTTTCTTGGTATGTGTAATTTGGTTTAGTGTGCCCTATAATAAGGACCGGAGGGAGTAATGTATGAGTTTTGAATTTGGTCAATATAATATTAGTATTTAACACTTGGTGAATGCTTCCATGTCTCCTAGTGAAGGAAGAAATCAATGCCAACCCAATTGGACCAATTATATGTTGACATTTGTGTTATTTTTACACAATTATCCTCTTATATCTCACCTATGTGTCATATTTAAAGATTGATTTGCAAACTTTTAAACTTTAAACTTAACCATGGTTAAAAAAAAATTATTACCTCCGATCCTATTTATAAGATCCTTTTGGGGTTTTTCACTTCCACGAAGAAAAGTGGTTAGTTGCATTGGAAATATGAAAATTTGATATAATTTTCAAAACTACCCCTACAATTGTTATTGGAACTCTAAAAAGTGTTAACTTTATAAGGGTGTTTGTGGAAAGAAGTAATTAAATGCTATTGAAAATTGGAAAGGGATCTTATAAATAGGATCAAAATAAAAACCCTAAAAGATCTTATAAATAAGATTGAAGGGAGTAAAAAAAAAAACCTAAAACTAACCTAATTCTAATTTAACATTCATAACCCTTCACTATTCAATCCGGACAGCAAACGTTAGAAGGCGTCGCGAGAGAGAACTACTGCCATAGCGTATCGCCATCGCCGTCGTGGGAGAAGCCGTCCCGCTCCAGGTCGCCGTCCCAGCCCCCATTGTCCCCACTGCGTTAGGCACTTTCAAGTTAAAAAGCGATAGGCTCTGCCGCACTGCATTAGATTTCAATCTTCCAGGTACTTAGACAGTACTCTTATTGTTTTTATTGATAAGAGGAATTAAAATTTATTCATTTACTAATCTTAAGAAATTATTAAGAGTTGTACTACTACTATATATCTAAAGAGTTTCTTCTTTTATCTTATGGTTCAATGTGGTTAGAGTAATAAGGTTATATTAGATTAATGGATTTCATCAACCTGTCAATTTCGTCTTTTATCTATAATTCAATGGTCATGACAGAACTAGGATGCCAATATTTTATTTGGAATCTTCATTTTGTTGCCACTTATTTTGTCCTTGTGCCTATTCAATCAAACAATTTTTTTAGAGAACCAAAATAAAATGGGACTGTGAATCTCTGTTTTACACCCTGCTAATCTGCAATATCTCCCCAAGATACTATGAAGTACTCATATTCCTCTCAGCATATGAAGAAACGTGACATTTTTTTATCAATTTTTTAAGGACCCAAAAATTACATTGTCTTAGTCATTTTGCCACATTTCAAAGGTGTGAAAGAAAGCCCCATGAGGGTATTTTTAATTGAATAAACACTATCTTGTTAATGTCGTCAAAAGTTTACAATTTTTTTTATTCATGTGCAAGAATGATTTAAGGTCATTGTCAATTGATCAACAAAGTAGAAAAAAACAAAATTTAAAGATGATCTAATTTCAAGGCCGAGCCCATATTCCAATAAAAATGCTAATTTCATTATCACATCTTTATTAATTTTTATACATTTGTTTGTGACAGAATTAAACCATAAATATGAAAAAATTGATATCAATCGGTTATAATCATATATATATATATATATATATATATATATATATATAAATAAAGAAGGTGTATATTAAGCATGGTCCATGTGTTCTTATTAACATGTGTTATTGTAGTTCAGTGAATCTTTTTATGTGCTTTATTTTTTTTTTTTGTGTACACCAACCGGTACCCGGATTTGGTTTACCCAGAATCCAACCATCCGGTCCGACCCAACTGATCGCATTAAGCGGTAGGGGTCTCCTAGTGGGAGTTGCTCCATACCCAAGGCTCGAACTCGAGACCAGTTGGTTAAGGGACCAAGTGAACTACCACTTGACCAACCCCACGTTGGTTTATGTGCTCTATTTTAATAAGAAACTTTACACGCATATAGATGGGCACCAATCAGGAAATGTTCATCAATGTGAGTGAGGGTGATGAGGATCTCCCTAAAGAAAATGCACATATAGATGAGACTAGTGATGAGGAGGTAGGAGTTCATGAAAAAATTATAACAGAGTTAACCGCTGATGATATATTCTCTATATAGTTTTATAGCGAACAAGAGGCTATCAAGTTTTATAGTAATTATGCCAGGTGGCATGGGTTTGTGTCCAGGCGACATAACACAAGCAAGGTTAAGGGAAAAGTTGTCATGCGTGAGCTGGTTTGTAACATGCTGGTTTGTAACATGGAGGGATTGAGAGAGAGAAAGCATCTCGTGAGATTAAACAGAATCAGGCAACACAGGCCGTTAACTCGCTGCACAGGCCGTTAACTCGCTGCAATTGCCCTGCCAAGATTCGTCTTCGACAGAACAAAGAGACAAAAAAGTGGGAAGTTGTGGGTTTTAGGGAAAAGCACAACCACGAGCTTACCTTGCCGCAGTTAATGCATAAGATCCCTAAGTATAGGGGCTTGAGCAAATGTGATAAAGCTCAAGTCGATACCTTGCGTTCACAAGGTGTAAGGACGTGTCATATCTTGGTATATAATATATGTTGGCCCAAAAAGGCGGACATCAATATCTTGGCTTCTGCAAGAAGGGTCTTTACAACCACTTCGACTGGCGTAGGCGCGCTAGAGTTCAACATGGGGATGCTTTTGCTGCACTTTGTTACCTTCAGGCAAAGGCGGCTAATGATCCCACATTGTTTGCCAAGTTCATCTTGATCGAGAATGGAGCATTGTAGCATTTGTTTAGGGCGGATGAGGAAGTAGGGTTGATTATTAGTGCTTTGGAGACGTGTTTGTATTTAATGCAACTTACAAAAAAGAATAAGTATAATAGGCCTTTGGCGATTTTTTCTGGCTCAAACCACCATGGATAAACTACTATTTTTGGTTGCGCAATCGTTGCTGATGACACAATCGAAACATATAAGTGGGTAAACATTTTTGGAAGGAATGTGCCAGAAGCATCCTAACGTAGTAGTCACAGATGATGATATGTCAATGACAGAGGCTATAAAGCATGTATTCCCAGACACCTGTCGTCGGCTAATAATGTCCAGACACCTGTCGTCGGCTAATAATGTCACATAACATGTTAAAAATTCGCAGTTCCTGAAGGATTTCAACTCTGCAATGTATGCCAATTTTACTTCGGAGAAATTTGAGTGTCATTGGAAAAAGATGACAGCAAAATGGGAGATTTCAAACCTTGGTGGGTTACCTATGCAAACAAAAGAATGTGGGCAACTGCTTATTTGCGAGGCCAATTCTTTGGTGGGATTAGGACCATATCACGATGCGAAGGGATCAACTATTTCATAAATAAATATGTATCTAGAAAAAGTAGCCTTGTTGATTTGATGCAAAGCTTTGATAAGGCCGTGAGAGACTACAGAGATAACAAGGTTGGTGCTGATTATAAGTCCTTGTACACTGAACCTGTTTATGAATACGACTTTGAACGATCTTGAACGCCATGCATCGAAGATTTTCATTAGGAAGATGTTTAAGGTTGCTAGGGATGAGATAGACGTGGCCAATACTTTACTTGTCATTGAACAATAACAAAGTGGAAATAACAAAGTGGAAACTATGTGAAGTACAATATTAATAAATTTCTCAGCCCGCATCTTGAGTATGAGGTGATGCACTATACTGATGAGAATATTGAATCTCGTGGAGTTCTTTGTGCTCATCTATGTGAGCATGCTTCATAGCGGTAATTATATGAGTACAAGGAACTCTACGAGATTTAAACATATGATAATCACATGAAAATTTATTCTCATGAGTATAATGCATCATCTCATGCTCAAGGTGTGGGCTGAGAAATTTATTCATCTTGTACTTCACATTGTTTCCACTTTGTGATTGTTCAATGACAAATAAAGTATTGGCCTCGTCTATCTCGTCCCTAACAAGTCCCTAACAACCTTAAACATCTTCCTAGTGAAAATCTTTGAAGTATGTCGCTCAAGATCATTGAAAGTCGTTTTCATCACAGGTTCAGTGTACAAGGACTCGTAATCAGCACCAACCTCGTTATCTCTATAGTCTCTCACGGTGTTATCAAAGCTATTCATGAAATCAACGAGGCTACTTTTTCTATATACATATTTGTTTATGAAAGAGTTATCGCACCGTGATATGATCTTGATACCACCAAAGAATTGGCCTCGCAAATAAGCAGTTGCCCACATTCTCTTGTTTGCATAGGTTGCCTTAACCCACTCAAGGTTTGAAATCTCCCCTTTTGCTGGCATCTTTTTCCAATGACACTCGAATTTCTCCGGGATAAAATTGGCATACATTGCAGTGTTGAAATCCTTTCGGAACTGAGAATTTTTAACATGTTTTGTGGCATTATTATACAAATGCCACGAACAAAGCCGATTACAGGTGTCTGGGAATACATGTTTTATAGCCTCTCTCATTGATATATCACCATATGTGACCACTACATTAGGATGCTTCTAGCACATTGCTTCAAAAAAAAAATGCTTGCAGCACCCACTTGTATGTTTCAATTGTCTCATCAGCAACGATTGTGCAACCAAAAAAAGCATTTTGTCCATGGTGGTTTGACCAGAAAAAATCACCAAAGATCTATTGTACTTATTCTTTTTGTAAGTTGCATCAAATGCAAGCACATCTCCAAAGCACTGATAATCAACCCTGCTTCCCCCTCCCCAAAACAAATGCTCCATTCTCGGTCAAGGTGAACTAGGCGAACAATGTGGGATCATTAGCCGCCTTTGCCTGAAGGTAACAAAGTGAAGGTAACAAAGTGCAACAAAAGCATCTCCATCTTGAACTCTAGCACGCCTACGCCGATCGAAGTGGTTGTAAAAATCCTTCTTGCAGAAGTCAAGATATTGATGTCTGCCTTTTTGGGCCAACATATATCCCAAGATATGACACGTCCTTACACTTTGTGAACGCAAGCTATCGACTTGAGCTTTATCACCTTCGCTTAAGACCCTATACTTAGGGATCTTGTGCATGAACTGCGGCAAGGTAAGCTCGTGGTTGTGCTTCTCCCTAAAACCCACAATTTCCCACTTTTTTGTCTCTTTGTTCTACTGAACACGAATCTTGGCGGGGCAATTGCAGTGAGTTAACGGCCTGTGTTCCCTAATTCTGTTTAATCTCACGAGATGCTTTCTCTCTCTCTCAAAATCCCTCCATGTTACAAACCAGTTCATGCATGACAACCTTTCCCTTCACCTGGCTTGTGTTATGTCGCCTGTACACAAACGTATGCCACCTGACATAATTACTATAAAACTTGATAGCGTCTTGTTTGCTGTAAAACTCCATAGAGAATATGTCATCAACAGTTAACTTTGTTATAAATTTTTTCATAAACTCCTGCCTCCTCATCACTGGTCTCATCTATGTGTGCTTTTTCTTGAGGGAGATCCTCGCCACCCTCACTCACATTGATGAACGTTTCTTGATCGATGCCCATCTACATGCATGTAAAGTTTTTTTATTAAAATAGAGCACATAAAAATTTAGTGAACTAAAATAACAAATATCAAAAGTCTATAATATAGAGTAATTAATTCTCGGGTTCTCATCATAAATTTTTTGAAATTAGAAAAAATTACGCCCTCCGTTTCTTCATATGTAATGTTGTTTTAGCATTTTTACTATGTTTCATAAGTCCTGCTGTTTTATAAACCCAATACATAATTAATGCTATTTTTCCAAACATACCCCTATTTATTACACTCTCCTTTTCACTTACAATACCTTTCTCTCTCTCTCTTCAATAATGATTATATAGGGGCATTATAGTCAAAATACAACAAATTCTTACATTATTTAACCATTTCTTAAAACCCATGCATAACCTTAAAATACACTACATATGAAATAGATGGAGTAATATGAATTTCTATTTTTTCTTCTTTCGAAAATTTTAACAATTATATTTTCTAATTACATATAATTCCTTAATAAATACCTTTATATATATATATATATATATATATATATACACACACACTCCCTCAGGTCCTTATTATAAGCACCTTTTTTGTGAGAGAAAGAGGCTTATAATAAGGACCGAAGGGAGTATTACTTAACTCCGTTGACGAGAATTTTCACTTTAATAGAAAATTCAAACTCTGTTATTGCTTCTATCAATCACCCATAGATTGCCTCAACCAATCAAACCATTTTTTCCTATCTGCTGTCAAAAATTGGAAGAAACGAAGTCTCTATATTATTCTATGGAGTAGGAGTATCATCAAGTGTAACATCCCTAATTTTCGTCTTCCAAATAACAAAGAAATTAGTTATAACAGTTATTTTATAATTGATTTATGGCTTTTTTTAAGCGATAGGTCCCTAAACTTAAGGGGTGTTTTGGATTTAGTCCTTAATCTTTTTTTTGTTGGATCTGGTCCCTAAACTTTAGCGCCGTTTGGAACTAGTCCTTCCTTTAACCCAAAGTTAACTCCGTCAGTGTCTTCCAATAAGATGTTGTCACGTGTCCCAACTTGATTTTTTTTTTTTTGCTTTTTTGACTTTGAGGTCCCTAAACTTAGGGGAATAATTGAATTTAGTCCCTATCCTTTTTTTCGTTGGATCAGGTTCCTAAACTTTGGACCATTTTGGATTAAGTCCTTCTGTTAATTTTAATCTAACATCGTTACCCTGGGGAAATTTTTATGCCACGTGGATCAATAAATTAATGTCACATGAAATTTTTCTTTTAAAATTGAAAAATTACAATAAATAAATAAAATTAAAAAAAAACAGACTCTTGCTTCCTCCTTCTATCTGTTCGATCAACATGAGTTTATTCCTAGAACTCAAGCATGTGTTAATCCATCCACCTGCATCCTATCTGTTCCTTTTAGCTTATTATTACCTGATTTGAAGCACAACTGAACCAAGCATCATAAACAGACCCACCATGCCACAGAAATTTTTTTAGGCCAGAATGTGAACCACCTTCTCTATCTTCCTCTCGTTCCTCGTCGTGCTCGATCATCTCGTTAAGACTTGACATCATGGTTTCTTCACCTTTCTTAGGGGGTGACATTGTTTTTCAGAATATAAAGATTTAAACAAATAAAAAAAAAGAACACACACAGTGTCAGTTATTGTGACAGTTATTTTCGCTGTAAACTCGTGATTGGCGAACTCGTGATTGTGACAATTATTGTGACAGTTATTTTCAGAATATCAAGCGAACTCGTGATTGTGACAGTTATTTTCGTTGTAAACCGAAGCAAGCACAAAACTCAGATCGAGGCGCGACCTTGAGGACGGTGGCGAAAGCTTCTCAAATCGTTACCCTGATGGCAGTGGTGAGCGCTCGAGACATCACGACCATGACGATGATGCATCTCGTCGCAGACGCTTGTATTCCCATCTTTATAAAAAAATCAATTTTTTTTAAAATTATATTTATTTTTTGTAATTTTTCAATTTTAAAAGAAAAATTCCATGTGGCATTAATTTATTGGTCCACAGGGCATAAAAATTTCCCAGGGTAACGATGTTAAATTAAAATTAACAGAAGGACTTAATCCAAAATGGTCCAAAGTTTAGGGACCTGATCCAACGAAAAAAAGGACAAGGACTAAATTCAATTATTCCCTTAAGTTTAGGGACCTCAAAGTTAAAAAAGCAAAAAAAAAATCAAGTTGGGACACATGGCAACATCTTATTGGAAGACACTGACGGAGTTAACCTTGGGTTAACGGAAGGACTAGTTCCAAACGGCGCTAAAGTTTAGGGACCAGATCCAACAAAAAAAATATTAAGGACTAAATCCAAAACACCCCCTAAATTTAGGGATCTATCACTTAAAAAAGCCTTGATTTATATTAGTTTTGAAAGTTGTAGTTTTTGTACATTATGTGTTTTTATATATAAAAATATGAGATATATTTTTATATGGTTATTTTGTACAAAAATATGAGTATTGCAATTTAATCCTTGGGTTGGACCTAATTGCAATATTAAAAAGGTTTTGAAGAAAGAGCAATTAAAATATTAAATTTTGGCATTTTATCAGTATCTAACGGGTTAGAAGGGCTCTGTAACCGGTTAGACGATGAACCCAGAAACTGGGTTAGTTGATTTTGATGAGTAATCACTTGATTAATCCGTTAATCGCCACGAATCAACCCTAAACTCAGTGGAGATCAACGTGTCGACCTGCATGACACTCGAATCCCTCTATAAATAGCCTTCCTTGCTCAGATTAAACTTCATTTTTGCTCTTGAATTGTTGAAGCTCTATTTTTAGGGTTCTTGAATTCAACCTTGCAATTCTCTTTCATTCTTGAGAGTTGGAGTGTGAGTGATACACGGTTGCAAAGCTTAAATCAAAGGCTTTGTATAGACAAAAAAATCATAATCTGAGAGTTCCTCAGTTGGGAGAAATCGAACCACAAAGTTAGGGATTCAAATCTGCAAAGTTAAGTTTCAGGTTTCTGGAGCTTACTTCAAGCTTCGATTTGAGTAAGTACAGACCCTCTCTGAGTCTCAATTGGTTTCATTCTTTCATGCATGTTGCATAGAATGAAGTCTAACCATTTTCCCCAATTTGTTTGTCCATTTCACATGTCAAAAACTCTGATTTATGAACTCTGCTGAAACTGTCATGAATGAGGGCAGAGCTTGAGGAATTCGTGTCCTTCTTTAAAGAACCAGTGTTGATACTCATCAAACACGATCTAGAGGTAAGGGGAAAGCTTACTATTTGCTAGAGTGAGGATGAACATGTTTGGTAAATAGGATGAGTCACCAAGAGACTCTAAGGGCATAACTTGAATTAGTTTTATGGCTTGGAGGCCAACTTTAGCTCATTTCTGATTTTTGAGCAACTATAATATGATGCATGCAAGCTATTGTAATGATAATTTCATGACTTATTTGGATATTATGTGGATTGATGCATTAAGTTGTGAAATATGTGATTTATGCACTTTTGGTGTATGATGATTTTGCATGCATGAATTTGTGATATGTTTAAGTGTTTAAACATGTGTACTTTAAGGTATTAAACTTTGGTTAATGATGAAAATAGGTTAGATTTGAGTACAATTGAAAATGGTGCTGAAAAATCAGTTTTAGTATGTTGTGCTGCATAATCTAACCGGTTAGAGCCTGTCTGTAACCGGTTAGAACCTGACAAAAATGAAAATATACAATTCTGGTTTTGTTAAGTAATTCTCACCATTTTTAATTGATATTTAAGGTCTATTATCACTGTTATTACCCTGTGATTGTTGGATATGGATTCTAAACTTGATAATTGGTTTATACCTTAAAGTGAATGACAAATTCAATTGAAAATTGTGAAGTTATATGCAATTTGATGCTCATAATGTTAATGGATGCAAGATGAATGTGTTTCAGTGGGTAAACATGTTAATATTAAGGTACTGTCACTCTGTGTATGGCTGATATTGGTTAGATTTGAGTATTAGAAATAATGGTATGCAAAACCCCACTTTTCAGTGTATTTTCTGCATAATCTAACCGATTAGTCTAAAGCTGTAACCGGTTAGATACTGTCAATTTTCAAAAGAAAAAGGTTTTTGAAATTGGCTAAGTGTTCATACCATTTATACTCAAGTTTAAGCTAGAATTTCATATAAAAACCAATCTGAAACTATGTGATTGAGCATTGTTTGGTTTAGATTAGAAGTGATGAGTTAATACCTTAATATTAAATGGTAATTTCAAGAGGAAATTATGCATAAATGAAATTGGATTATGACTTAGATCTTTTGAATGATAATATGTGTTGAACTTGAGGTATTCTGTTATGCTAAGACTTTGTGACTGGATTGAGTAAAGAATTCAAGAAAAGATTCTTTGAAAATAAGTGGTTTTAAGTTCAGGTATGTAATTCTAACCGGTTAGGTTATGATGTAACTGGTTAGTACCTGAGACTTAAAAATAAAAGTTAAGTTTTTGAGTAAGGATTGTTAATATCAATGATTATATTCTTTCAATCCAGGTCTATGAGCATATGTTTAATTTAAATTCAAGGGTGAATTTTATGAGTAAAGTTGTACCTAAGATACCATTCAGAAGTTGTGTTTTCTAAGTCATAATAATGAAATTAATGGAAAGACCAACCTTAATAATTATGTGTGCATTCATGCATGGTGAAAGGTGATGAAATAGGTTGGCAAAGATTGTTTGTCATGTTCTGGGAACATGAGGAGGGTACTCTGGGAGTACCAAATTGATGCAACCTACTTGATGACACATTCTGGGAATGTGGCCAGTGTCTGGGACATGGTTTCTTTGATGCGTTCTGGGAACGTGATGCACACTCTGGGAGTGGTGCTTGTTTATATTCCAAGTATGGTTTGCTATACGTTCTGGGAACGTATGTTAGTGTTCTGGGAACACATTGATGTGCAACCTACTTGATGACACATTCTGGGAATGTGGCCAGTGTCTGGGACATGGTTTCTTTGATGCGTTCTGGGAACGTGATGCACACTCTGGGAGTGGTGCTTGTTTATATTCCAAGTATGGTTTGTTATACGTTCTGGGAACGTATGTTAGTGTTCTAGGAACACATTGGTGTATTGGATGGACGTCCGAGATTGATTAGTATTGGAGGCCTCAGGATTGTGAGATAGAAAGCATGCATCATGCCACCTGCATTGAAAGACTTATTATAATTAACCGGGTGTGCTCATATGGTTATGCATTCTGATTTGCTACATGATTACTTGTGTATGTTAGTTTTATTCTCATTTGATTAGGCGAATATGTATAGCTAACCCCCATGCCCTTATTAGGTGTTGATCGTATATCTAGCTAGCACAAAAGTCAGTGAAGAGAGATGACCCTTAGGTGCATGCAGAGTATAGATAGTGTGGGTGGGGAACCCTTTTTACAGATATCAAGGATCCGGCCAGATGGATGTTTGGACAGAGGACCTGTGACCAGCTCTATAACATCTCTATTTTTAGTAGTATTTATATTATACATATTTTGAGAGATGTATCATAGAATGAATTTAGTTTTATAATAATACTTATTTGGTATCCATGGACTTGTTACCCTTGATATATTTTGAGAGTATAATATAATTAATTTATTATGTTTCCGCAAACTCTGATTTTATTAGTCAAATTCATTATTAATAAAATTTTTGTAAAAGGAATTTTCAAATGAAAGAAAAATTTTTATTTTCAGATCTTTTTCCAACAATGACAAGTCCAGGTAATCATAAACTTATTACTTTTCTTATAAAGTAAGTTGATAATACAAGGAGTGTTACATCAAGCACCTTTTTCTTATAACCCAAACCCCAAAACAAAACACAACAAAAATAACAACATGGACAGGTTAGTGAAACCAGATTCAAAGGAAGTGGAGTTAATGTTCAACGAGGGCCAAAAGTGTTGCTCCACTTTCAATCTCACAAACCTCATAAGATAAAAGACGAAACTCTTTAGATATACAGTAGTAGAACAACTCTCAATAATTTCTTAATACCAGCAAATGAATAAATTTTGTCTTATCAATAAAAAGTTAAAAACAATAAGAGTATTGTCTATGTACCTGGAGGAACAGTGATGGTGGTGCAAAATGAAGTCCTCGACCAGATGACGGTGGAGACGGCGTCAGCACAGCGAGAACAAAATCGGGTAAAATGGAGCGGGACAGCAATAGAGACGACGACAACAATGGAGAAAGGGGATACCCCAGTTAGTGGCGGCAGAGATTGTGACACCCTTAATATAATCCACGTAATTAATACAATAAATGTACTATTACTCGTAATAGTTATGGACTTGTTAGTATTAAGAAAATGTGGGAAATAAAATTTTCTTTAAAAATACTATAGAGGCGGGTGCACCAACCAAAACCTGGAATTGTTGGAGTATGAAACATATATCATTTTGAACATTATACTGAAATCGACATTCTTTAAGACAAGAAAATCTTTTCATAATCCAGATAGCATCAGTACTTTGAAATCGTATTTACATAGTAAAAATTAAGTGATGCTATCCATTCTTTCGTTTCACGGAACTGATACCATTTTCAAATACCCTAGCCGAATTCTTTAAATAATCTTTATCAGAGTAAGCAGAAATAATAGGACTATGCACAGTGGTAATATAAACATAAGATATACATATATACATATATAAATCAAGAAATACATAGTCCAAAGTCGTGTCTCCAAGAACCAGTACAAGTCCATAAACAAATATCTAAGTCAAAAGTAAACCATGACTCTGGAGTCCAAACTCCAGAACTGGTCACATAGATCAGGTAGCAGCAGTCGTAGTAGTAGTAGAAGTCTCCAAGAAGTAGCAGCAGTAGTCGTCATCCAACATCATTAGCAGCAGCAATATCTCCTCCACAACATCCATCACACCAAATCCCTTGATCCTCATCATCTACCATATGCACATACCTAGGGATCGTCATCCCTCCACTGACTCCCGATAGAGTGCACGACAGGCTCGCCTCCGCTCTCGTCCTCCACAGGATCCTCCTCGATCTCACCCGAAGGAGTGGGTACCTTACCACTGGGTACAGGATCAGGTGATGGCGAGACCCTAACAGGGCTCCTCGGATCAGATGGGGGATTCTCCTCGCGGACGACTCTAGAAGAAAAAGGGTGTGAGCGGGTAGGTCGAAAGCGAAAACTGTGATATGAGCGAGCTGGTCGTGTGGGAGGTGGTCCATGGTAAGTGTAAAAGAGGGGTACGTGCATAGTGTACATGATGGGGATCCTAAATCTACGAGGATGAAACCGGATCAGCGGGTTGGGATGGTAGAAGGTAACCTCTACCTCTCCCTCGAACACCGCTCGATGATCCTCGTAGATCCATATGCCACTAAGAAGTGGCCGGATCTCGATGCAAGCGATGTAACGTGACATCACCTACAAGGGCACAGGGATAAGAAATTCTATACACATAATAAATAGAGCATAAACATATGCACAATGAGAGTATGTAAATATGCAGCAATAATCAACAACCACATTTAGCACTTAGCAATTATTTAATGCAAGTAAGATGCTCATACTTATTTCATTTATCAACTTTAGGTTCAATGAGTGGCATGATGTATGAGTCTAGCTCTCAATCCTATCTCCATCAATCTATGTCACTCTCTGACGTCCATCCTTTACTTCGTCCAGCACTCAACAGTGCGTTGTACTCCTAGGTGTACAACATTCGTACATTCACCAGGAATGTACACGACACCAAGAATGTACACGACAAGCTTGGAAATCGTGCCACCCGAGCAACGTCCCGTCATCCAAACGGTATAACCATATCATCAGCATCTCACTATGTTGGCCACGTCGCCAACCATAACGTGTCATCAAGCGAGTCGTCAGTTGGCACTCCCAGAGGCCCTCCTCATGTTACCAAAACATGATAAACGATCTATCATCCCAACTCCAGAATGAATGCAATGTGTTAACTTAAAGAACTGATTGGTATAGCTCAATTGATAATATATAACGTGCCACCCGAGCAACGTCCCGTCATCCAAACGGAATAACCATATCAATCAATTTCTTTTAAGTCTTAGATCACTTGAATTATTATCATTTAAGTGTTAACAGAATGATTCAGAATTAAAAATGGTATTTTTAAGTTTCTGGCTAAAGTACTCGAGTACTCTTCATAATACTCGAGTAGTTCCTCAATTTCCAGTTTTTACTCGAGTAGTTCATAATTATACTCGAGTCGTTCTTACTTTTTCAGAAAGTCAAGTTTCAGATTTTCTAAAAATACTCGAGTAGTTCATGAGATACTCGAGTCATTCATCAACCCAGAATACTCGAGTAGTTCATGCATTACTCGAGTCGTTCATCAGACTACACTCTTTTTGCATCTGTTAATACTCGAGTCCTAAACCTGATACTCGAGTCGTGGTGCCAAAAGATACACCGGTGCATCACGAAATACTCGAGTATCTAGACATCTACTCGAGTATTATCAGATAGAATAGACTGAAAACTTGGTTTTTACATACCATTTTCAATTCTAACCATTTCTAATCCAATCCAATGATCAACAGAGTTCACATACCATATATTAAACATGTTCAAACACTTAGAACACATCAAATTACAGATTTGACAGAGAATCATAAGATTATGCATAAAACAAGAAAATTCACAACTCAACATACTAAATTGTGATATACTGAATAAACTTGTGAATTTAAGTTCAAAACAGTTTGCATGCATCATATGGGACTTGCTCACAACAACTTTAGAGCACAAGTTGGTCTCCAAACCAATTTCCCTATTCAATCTAAGCCCTTAGAGCCTCTTGGTGGCTCTCTAATCAAATTCATGCAATTTAAACTCTATCTAGTGAATAGAAAGCTTTCCCCTTACCTCACAGTCGTGACTCAACAAGAAAATCGCAGGGAAGAACTCCACAACACAGAGAACCACTTCAAGCACCAACATGCAGGGCAGTTTGAGTGGAGCACCAAAATGGAATTCATTGACACATGAAACAGCAATAAGAATTGGGGAAATTAGTCTCCCTAGATTCTATGCAACACCAACTAACTAAAGAAACAAGATTTAGACTCATAGAATGCGTGAGCTTACCAAAATTGAGAATCAAAGTAAGCTCCAGAGCTAGATGACAACAAACGGACTCTAACTTCCAAGCTTCGATTCTTCCAATCTACGAACTCTCAGCTCAAAATCTTGGTGTCTATACAAAGCTCGTGATGTGAGCTTTGTATTGGTGTATAATTTGTGGCTTAACTCTAAACATAGAAGGAGAATCGATTGAATCAAATCGGGAACCCTAACTCATGCAAAACTCACGAAATTGGCAAATGGAGGGGTTGATTCATCAACCACAACTTAAATAGGATAATTGAAGGTCCATGCAACTCGACACGAGTCGTAGGGCGTGTTTCGTGAGGTGTTCTCGTGTCAACACGGCGGAATCGTTGGTGGTGACTCACCAAAACGCACTAACTCGTCCAACTCTGACCAGAATACTCGAGTACTCTCAGAAATACTCGAGTATTTTGACCAATTTTTGAAAAATATTTATTTTATTTTCTTTCCCTCCAAAACCTTTTCTATAATTACCTCTAGGTCCCAAAACAGGGACTAATGTGCAAATTATATATCATAAAAATAATTGCCAAATTAAATTCCCCCATTCATTAATATCATAAACACAGATTTTAATCAAAGATTAAAAATAGAAATAATTAATTTTAATAAACTTTATAATTAATATTCCATTAATCCAGGATTAAAATTTTGGGGTGTTACAGAGATAGGGAAATGGGAACGGCGGGGCTGCTAATCGCGTAAGGGCTGAAGCAGTGGGGACGACGGTGGCTTATCGCACGATGGCGACGCCGGTTGGGGCTTGTCCAGCGACGACAGTGGGGGCTTTTCCAGCAGTGGTTCTCCGGGTTTCTCTCTTCGGGTGGTGCGACGACGTCTGTGCTCTTGTGTTTCTCCACAGTTTCGTCGTCTATATTAGGATTAGGTTGAAGAACTGTTTTGTTTTGTTGTAATTTTTAGTTTTATTTTATTTTTTAATTGTAACTGTGGTTAATTTAAGAGTTTAAAAATTTGCAAATAGATCCTTACAAATGATACATAAGACTACATAAAAATAACACAAATGTCAATGTATAATTGGTCCAATTGGGTTGGCATCGATGTCTTTCCTTACTAAAAGACATGAAAGCATTCACCTTCTGTGATTGGTAAAATATAAAATGACATTGTTACCTTTTAAAATATAGGTGACACCGAAGCAAAACTCTTAACCGTTATCACATTCTTGTTGATGAAAGAGTTTATGATGAATATAACCAGACCCACCTGTGACAAACTAAGGGCACTCAATTTGCGAAAATTCAGTTATATCACAATTGTATTTGTATGTATTTATTTCTTTAACTCTTTTAATTGTACTTTTATATTCCTTCTGCCCCTTATCATAGAGTACAATTTTGATAGATTTCTTGTTCCTTTTTATAAGTCGTTTTGGAATATCTAGATAGTATTAAAGAATTTATTTCAAATACATTCCTCATAATTACATAGGGGTGATAAGATAATAATTACATTAGAGAGATAAATGAATAGAGTTCTGAAGTTTTAAATAGGGGTAACTTTGGAATGACAACATATTTTTTGATAAATTTGAGAGTAATAATTACTTTTCTTAATCTGCGTGAATTAGGTAAAAGTGACTTATATTAAGGAACAGAGGAAGTAGTATGTAATACTAGTATTTATGAGGTTTTTTTTAGCTCCATTGCACAAAGCTAAAATAAAGCAATATAGATTGAAAAATTAGCATAATTATTTGTTTACAAAACATATTTCTTAATACAAACATAATTCATTTTGTCTAGGCTAAATTACATATTTGGTCTTTTACCTTATTTTTCAATTTCAAATTGGTCCCTTACATTTTTTTGGTATCATATTGGTCCCTTGCGTTTCTTTTTGCTATCAAATTGGTCCCTAAGTCACTGTTCATCCTAGGGGTGAACGTGGGATGGGTTGGGACGGGTTTGGCGTGACCGTCACCCGACCCATAAATATTAATAGGGTCAATTTTTAAACTCGAACCCGTTCCTGAACCCGAATATATATGGGTCTAAATAAGACGAGTCAAGATGAGGACGAGTTCGGGTTGACCCGAGACAAGAATCACAAGCCTAAAGGTGGGATCAAAGTTAAGCAAATCATTGCAAGATACTAAGTTTCGATTTAAAAAAAAAATATATGCTAAATTTAGATTCAACATTTCACTTACTGCTACAAAAAATAATTAAACAAGGGAAATATTGTTTACAAAATGCCATATATATAACGTCGTACAACAAAGATAAGAAAATATGACTTTCGATAGTAAAGTTAAGTAATAAAGTGTCACTTAATAAATAAATAAAAAGTAATTAAATTGCTAAGTTAGAAATGAAGCCATTTAATATATAATGTATTGTATAAATATATAATATAAAAATAAAATAAAAATATGTTTACATCATTAATATATATAAAAAAAATTTTTACATATATCGGGTTGGGTCGGATGACCTTGAGGCAAACCCGAACCCGACCCGTACTCGGTGCCGGGTAGCTTTTTTTGGACCGAATCCCTCTCCTTTGTACACATGAGACCGGGTCCAACCCGACCCGAAACAACCGGGTCCAGTTCGGATCACCGGGCCGGTCCAGGTCCTACACACCCCTAGTTCATCCTATGTGTCAACATCATATTGGCCCACAATTATAATATTGGAGAGAAAAATGACTCGTGTGCGTATCTTATTGGTCCATATAGCATGAGCAGTGATGTGGGGACCAATGTGATACTGAAAATAAACGTGTGAGACCAATATGATACCAATAAAACGTAAAGGGTGTAATACCCACAATTTCCTCAATTATTTTTTGTATTTAAAAATGAAATAGAAATTTATTTAGAGTAAATAGTTTGTACACTGACAGTGTAAAGGTTTTTTACACTGTCAGCATATCATTCACCACTCAAGGGTGTATGGTTATTGACTTCTAAATAAAAGTAATGCAAATGAACGGTAGATGATGTATCGACAGTGTAAAAAAACTTTACACTGTCAGTGCACACATATTAAACTCATTTATTTATTTGATTTACTGATTGGAATTTTATTTCCATAATTTAATTAAATTATTATTTGATTTGATTTTTCATGAATTTATTACATTGTGGATTTTTATGTTTTTATTTATTTAAAAACCATGGGGATTATATTTATTTATTTAAATTAAATTTTTATTTTGTACTTCCTTTAAAATGGAGAAGGAAAATTTTATTTCCCCTCTCATGTGTATTGTACGGTCATTCCCTAGAGGAGGGAGAAAAATTTTAAGCTTACCTATAAGTTAAGTGAGGAGATGTATTTAGCGTCAAAATTCAAATTCAAAAATGCTTTAATTGTTTGTCTTTTCCATCAAGCATCTTTTAGACAAAGCATTAATTACCCTATTAATTATGTCTCCCACTAAGCTAAGTGTCTTAAACCTACAACTAACCAAAATTGCAAAAAGAACCCCCAAGACCCTTAGCATGTTTGGAACCCCTCTTTTTAGCCATAAGACCCCAACTTAGTTTTGTTATAAATACCCCCCTTATGTCTTAAGACCACCCCTTGCCTACACCCTTGTTTCATAAGTTCTAAAACAAAAAGCAAAAAAAAAAAAAGAGAGAGAGAAGAAGAGAGAGGAAGAGGAAACCCGAGGGAGGAAGAAAGGAGAAGAGGAAGAAAAAACTTGGATTTTTGTTGCTCATTCTTGTTCTTCATTCTAGGTATCAAGTTCTTAGCTTGTTTTCTTCTCTTTTTCTTCTTTGTTTTTCGGTTTTCATGAAGCTCCAAGAAGATTTTTGTTGTTCAATGCTCAAAACTTCTTACATTTTGATTTTTCTTGTTCTTTTTGCTTTTCTATACTTGATAATATGTGTATTTGAGTTTGGAATAAAAAAAATGAACATGCATCCACAAGGATGATGCTCACGGTTTTGACCCCATTTTGCTTAAAATAATTCGTGATATTTGATTTGTGTTTTTATGCTTGATTATGAGTTGATTGATGATGTTCATGAGCTATGAGTTGCTATTTTGCAAAAATTTCTCTTGATTCTTCATTGCATGCCACGGTTAGGGTTCCAAATTGGGGGAAATGAAATTATTTTCTTATGCATGTAATCGATTAATGATTCCTGCTATTTATTTGGTGTATTTTCGGTTTCTAAAAGGAAATGCATGATTAAATGAAGTTTTTGCTTGATGTGTTTATTTAGGGTCATACGATTTTGACCTAAAATACATGCATGTGTGTTTGATAAATTTTGATGCATGATTCTTGTTTAAGTATGTGAATAATCTAAGTATGTGCATGTGTTTATTTGATTAAAAAAAATGTATGCTCTTATATATATATTCAGCCTAAAGCATGAGAAAAAGAATGGATGATTTTTGTTTGATAAAAAGTTTAAGTCTTTGTTCTTGCATGTGGGTATATTCGGTTAAGGCATGAAAATGTGAATAAATGATTTTGTTTGATGAAGTTTTGTGCTTTAGTTATATATGTGTGTGTTTCGGCCATAAGAGAAAGAAAGGGTAAATGATTTGGTTTCATGAAAAATAAATTGGTGTTTGAACGCTTGAAATGATTCATAATGATATAAGTGTTTATATTTGTAATTTGGCTTAATTATGTCACAAGTCCCTGAAGTTTGGGGTACTTTTGCTAGATACCCTTATTCTTTATTTTTTAATGTTTGACTTCCCGAAGTTACTTCTGGGTTTGTCATATACCCCTACTACCAACTCTGACCAATTTTACTGACATGTAACATCGGAATCCTAGTCAGATGCAGGAGGTTAGCCATGTGGTGCAGCGTGATGTCACACGGGCGAAGACGACCTCTCTTTCTTCAATTTTTTTTCTTTTTTTCTTTAACTAAAAATATTAAAAATATTAAATTTTTTAGTGTTTTAATTTAAAAAAAGTATCTTCGCCCACGTGGCACCGTGCGCCTAACCTCTTGCGTCTGTCTAAGATTTCGATATTATATGTCAGCAAAATTGGTCAGAATCAGTAGTAGGGGTATATGACAAACTCAGAAATAACTTCGGGGAGCCAGACATTGGAAAAAAAAAAGAATAAGGGTATATGACAAAAGTACCACAAACTTCAAGGACTTGTGACATTATTAATCCTTGTAATTTTTAGCCTATTTTCTTTTGATCCATTCGGTTATGCATGTGTTTTGGATGACATGATTTTTATCCTTTGAAATTAAAATTGTGTTTAAGTGCATGCCATGAATCATGTTGAATTAAGTGTGTAAATTGGTGATTTTTAGCTTATTTTCTCTTGATTCAATTCGGCCATGCATTGTAAATGTACTTAGGGAATTTTGTTTCATGAAAATAAACTTACATGTTGGTTCTTGAACATGGTTAAGTTACTTGAAGCTTGTAAAGTTTGTTTGAGTTTAATTGAAAAAGTGTTGTTTTGATGTTTTAAGGATTGTTAGAAAAATTTATGAATGTTGTTTGGTCTTGAAGTGCAATTCGGCCAATGCATGTTTAATAGGATAGGGATTTATTTTGCTAAATGCTAATTGATATTTGAAAGGTGTATGACCTATGTGAAGATAAAAGCTAAGTGTTTGTGCTTATTTTTTTAAATGGATGTTTAAGTTTATAACTAAGTTAGTTTATTGAGTATGTGACTTGATTTAGTGCATGAGTATGTATGTTTAATTGACTTAGAGCATGACTAAATATGTGTTGTGTGACTATGTGAATTGATTTATCAAAGTGTTGTTTGTCGTTTATGTGTTTGGAAAATGTTCGGGTATGTAAATAGCTTTAGAAATTAATTGATATTAAGTTTGTTTGATTTGATTTATTTGAAATCGTGAAGCATGTTTAGTGGCTGTCAAAGTTTTATTTTTATTGATAAAACTTGAATTTTAAAGTGTTAAAGTGCTTATTTTGTGTTGAAGTATGTTTTGAAGCGAAAAGTGCTTTTACGATGTTTTTGAATTTTATTAAAGTGATTTTGCAAAACAATTCTTTGCTGTCCTGAATTGTTTTAGTTTGTTTATCAATTTTAAAAATGTGTTCGAGTGATTTAAAGTAAAGCTTTTAAGTGGTATTCGATTTAGGAAAATGCCGGAAGTGAAAACGGTGAATTTTTGCTGTTTTCGGAGTTGTTTAAGGTGTTGTCCAAGGCAGACCAGCAGCCCCTAATTGCTTTTAAAATTTATTTATGGATTATTTTCAATGTGTTTTAAAGTATTTGAGTTGTCGTTTTACGTCGGAACGATTCGAGAAAAAGAATTGCGTTTTCGGGTAAAACAAAAGGATTAATTTTAAAGCTTTAAGAGTTTTGAGCAAGTGATAAAGAACGAATAAGTTATTTGGAATTTTGTATTAATACGTTGCATTTAATTTGAGGAAATAAAGGTATTGCTCTCGAGCGTGATCGTGGAAACCAGAGTTTCGTGGATTCTCAGAGAGTTTTAGTTCGCAACCAAGGTGAGAATAATAGCTTATCTAGAATGCATGCCATGATTAAATGAGTTTAGTTTTGATTGTTTAAATCGAAACCGTGACCGGATAAAGGTTAAGTAGTGTGAGGGCAATTGGTCTGTTGATTGTTTGGTTCCTCGCACGAAAGACTAAGATCACTATTGCATTTATGCGTTGTTGCTTGATTGAGTTACGTGAACTTGAGAATATGCAAATATTATGCCTTCTCATGCATGATGATTCATTCTGTTCTATTATGTTTAGCATGATGCATGCCATTGAAAAGTGAAATTTAAAAGTGATGAATGAATGCTATGAGTTTGAGAAATTAAGGATTGCAAGTGAATTTCCCTGATGAGCACCAAGTAGGAATTATGCTCTCTAAGATGAGTTTGTGCTGGCCACGAGAGTGATGCTCCGTGAGTCCGAGCCCTTAATGAGCAAGTGTTATTGGAAAAGAATGAATGTTGGAAAAGATTGTTTAATTAGAGGTCGAGAATCACCGAATGATGGATAAGGGTGACTCGTCCGCAATTAAGTTAATAAGCCTTAATAAAATATTTAAAACACATTAACAATAATGCGGAGAGATGAGCGTGAAGTAGTGGAGAGGAAGATACCCTGTTTATCTGCGGATATTCAGGTGTGTGATTGAGATAGGGGAGGGTGATGACAGTGACTCGTCAAGAAACCTAGGGTGCTTTTCTAGGTGGAACTAGACTATATGTGATCAGGACTTAAGACCCAAGGGATCGTAGCGTGTTCTGCATCGCGAACTAGAAAAGTACTGTCGCCCCCTTGATCAAATCTGAAGCGGTGAGAGGGAACCTGAATGAGGCGAGCAGATCGTTTTTTGTTTGGCCCTTGCGGTATCGTGTAAAATATTAATTGTCATAATGATCGGCCTGTACGGTTGTGGTCTTGACAAATATATTATATGCTGTTGGATTTTATTGACTGTTCGACCGGCGTGGGTTAAGGTTCCTGAACGTCCTGTTTGCTTCCGACTATGTTTGGGAGGAAGTGGAGGAGATGTAGACATGAGTGTCGATTAGATAAGATATCCCAGTGATGATTTAAAATACCCTGACATCATTGGTGATGAGAATTCCAATAAGACTTAACAAAATACAGTAACAAAGTTAATTGCTCATAATGATTAAAAGTGTGGCGCTATGACTGATGGCAGTGGAATTGTGTCAAGTGTGGTGATGCGAGATCAATGAATTATTTATCTGATGATGATGATGATCATGCATTCATTCATATTCATGTGCATCTGTGTTGTTATTTATTCTGCTTTGAGATATGTTGGTGGTACGTTTCTTTTGTCGATGTGTCATGCGTCCAGAAAAGCTTATTCTTTCTCTTGTTCGTTGTTTCTCTTCGTTCTTCGTGGTGACGCAACGGGCAGATGACGTACCGCATCGCAATCCAAATGTGGCCCCTAGCGGGGAAAGTGAGGGAAGCTACCCTTGATGGCTGGATCTGGAGAGGCTTTACTCGGTTGGAGGTTAGAGACCTGGAGCACAGATTGAGAGGTGTAATGATCGACTTGCACATTGGTCGCATTACCCTGAGAGCCTACATGGATGGTGGCCCTCGGATTTACTACGAACGTGGTTTGCAGCCTGCACCGCCTGCGACGGAGGAGAAGACTGAGGAGAAGGAGATAGCACCGGAGGATGATGAGGATCGGCCGACAACTTAGGGAGTCTCGTGGGTGTTGTGGCTAGGCCATTTTATTTTGTTTGGGTCTTGTCTCAACTGAGGAGAGTCATGCTCTGGATATTTGATGATGTAATTACCTTTATCTTTTGGTGTATTTTGGGACTTGGCGTCCACAACTCTTTTTATTCTGCTTTATTATCTGCTTCTGGAGCTTATGTTTTTGGGGACTTATGTAATTATGAAGTACATATGGATTTCATGTGACAATGTTTAAAAATGCAAAGCAAATATTTTAGCGTATGGTTTAGTGGATATGTGATATGTTTTTGTAACAACTCGATTTTGTGGATGGAGATGGTAAAAATATTTTGTGACAGATCAAATGACGTTAACTTTTGTAAATGCTTAGAAGTAATGGATCTTTTGAAATTAAATAAAATGAACCAAGCAAAGTACATGTATACAATTGTTTATTCAAAAAAAAATCGACCCTCATTTTTACTAATATTTCAATAAAGAAAATGCAATGTTTTTGGGAAACAAAATCGGGATGTTACAAGGGGTCAATTTGAAATTGAAAAATAAGATAATGCACCAAATATGTAGTTTAGCCTTTAGTCTATTATCCTCAACTTCAAGGATTAGGTTTAGAAAAAAAAACACATTTTCATATTGTTCTGGTTCGCTCATGGCCAAGGCCCCACCTCGAACCAGAGCACAAAACTGACCTCTCATAGCCCATCAAGAGGGCACAATTAGAGGAAGATGTCCTCGACTTATGTAGTTCAGATGAAGGTCACATGATAACCGTGTTAGAAATGTTATTTCGCATTAATAGTTGAATTTATTCCAATAATAGAGCACATATTGATAATGAAGGATATGCGGTCTATCTTATTTAGGAGCCGATTCTCAAAGGATATCTCAAATAGATCAGTTTCTAGTAATTAGCGATAAATGCAATATTATCTATGAAATCATCCAACTTATGATAAAAATAGAAGATCAAGGGGAGATTATCCTCTCAAATATCTTATTCAGCAAGGGTATTCTATCAACAATAACGATGAAGGAAGCTTAAAAATACAATCCCAATGAGAAAGCCAAAGAGGGTTGCAAATTCAAAGAGAGAACACTCATCAACATATCAACATATGTTCAAATAGGTAAAGTTGAGGGGTATTTTTTACTTTCCCTCCATGATAGTTTTTCCCTCCAAATTTGTTTCTAATCCTAGCCATCAATTGCAAATAAATCACATTCGTTCATATCCCTCCTAAATTTCATTCTAATCCTAGCCATCCATTGCAAGTAAATCACATCCGTCCATATATTTTTAATCTTTTCATTTTCCTTTCATTTTATGACTGCTTACAATTGAAACGGTTAGTAATTTTCATTATTTCCTTTCAATGTGCGATGCAACAAATGCTATTATGACCGCTTACAATTGATAGTCATGGAAAGTTTGAAAAGTGACAAGGTTACATTAAGCATATGAACAGGTAGTAATTTTTTTTTTAATTGGTAGAAAGTCTTCCTTTCAATTAGTATTTTTTCCATTTTTTTGGTATTTTTAAGTGTTTGAATTTTGCTCAAACATTTCTTAATACAGAGACTTGAGACTTGATGGTGCACAAAAGAAGATTAAAGAATTTGAAGAAGTAAGTGAAATTCTTTTCAATATTGCGTTGATCTTTAACACAATATTTCTTCTCAATATTTCTTTTTTTATAATATGTTGATCATGAAAGCCTTCCTTTCAATTTATCATTTAAATTTTTGTTTAAACATGTTACCTTGATGATTTCAATGAAATTCACTTCTTTGGTGACCAAACTTACAAGGTAGTCCATCATATTATTATGCAAATTTTTTATTTTATCAAAGCTTCTATGTGCACCATCGTACATTTCCTGCCCCTCTAGGCCTCTACAATCTGCATATATATATATATATATATATATATATATATATATATATAATATAAATGCTTGGTCATTTTGTTTTCTATTTAAAACTTATTTGTTACCGGCCATTCGTCTTTCAATGGGAATTTTTTTTAATTTTTGGTATCAAAATGCCACTTGCAAAAAAAAAAGTATAAAGAAGGAAACCTTGGTTGTTTGAGGATATGAACAGTTAGTATTTTTTTTATTTTTTATTTTTTAAATTGGTGGAAAGTCTTCATTTCAACAGAAATTATTTCCTTATTAAGTATATTTTATTTCCTTATTTGTCATAAACATTAAGCATATGAACAGTTAGTATTATTTTTTTTTAATTGGTAGCTAGAAAGCTTTTTCATTTTTTTCTGGTATTTTTAAGTGTTTGAATTTTTCTCAAACATTTCTTAATACAGGGACTTAAGACTTGATGGTGCACAAAAGAAGATCAAAGAATGTGAAGAAGTAAGTTAAATTCTTTTCAATATTGCGTTGATCTTTAACACAATATTTCTTCTCAATATTTATTTTTTTATAATATGTTGATCATGAAAGCCTTCCTTCAAATTTATCATTTAAATTTTTTATTAAACATATTACCTTGATGATTTCAATTATTATTATTTTTTTTTGGGTATCAAAATGCTTCAAGTTGCCTCACAAAAGTTGTTGTAAGTTGTAACATGCAAGTTGTTGACATTTTTACCCAATTCTGGATGTTGACACGAATCCTCTTTCTTGCTTAAAATTATTCCTTTAATGCCCAAATAACTGTAAACGTGTGTGTATAATAATATTTCTTTTCAATATTGTGTTGATCTTTAACACAATATTTCTTCTCAATATTTCTTTTTTTATAATATGTTGATCATGAAAGTCTTCCTTTCAATTTATCATTTCAATTTATTCAATCACATGTAAATAAAATTAATGTTTAATGTTTGAACAAAGGCAGAGCCCTTCGAAAAAAAGGGAAGATAACAAAATTTAAGACCCGTGCATCGCACGAGCAAATTTCTTAGTAATAAATTAACACAGAAACATTCGGCAATCTCCACAACAAGCTAAGCGTACACGTACTGTGACGGCAAACAAACATGCAAAGGATATAACGTTTGCCATAGACGAGGAATCCCTCCAAAGCCAACTTGGCTATGATATCGAACGATAGATAGCCTATTCCTATGTGAAAATAGACTTGGCAACAATATCGAACAATAATGAATCTATTCCTATTAGTGGCGGAGCTTGAAAAAAAAATGAGGGCTGCAACAAATACATTAATAGTTATATATGTAAAACATTACCATTAATTCAGATAAAAATGTTTTAGCTTGTTGGTATTTTGTGTTTAAACTCACTTCAGCAACCCAAGTTCGATTCCTTCTTCCATCAAGTTATAGCTGAAAAATGCAGTTTAAAAAAATGAGTGAAGGGACACTTTGGTCCCTCAAGTTTTTCGACAGGAATTTAATTCATTTTTATCTGAGGGACTAAATTGGTACTTTGGAAAACATGGGGGACTAAAAATGAATTAAATTTCTTGAGAGACTAAAATGTCTCTGTCGAAAAATTTGAGGGATCAAAGTGTCCCTTCACTCTAAAAAAATAGATGATAAAAATTACTCTAGTGGATTCGTTCAGGCGACCTTGAAACCAACAAGTGATGCATATCACCATTGCGCCAAGCTGAAAAAAGTTATAGCTTACTGTGCTAGCAATACCTATATATCAGTTTGTATAAAATTTGAAATGCCACTGATTCCTTTGTAAAAACAACAATACAAGAATAAAACTAGAATCACATTGTTTTGAGTCCGAAGCGTTAGGACTCAGGGTAAGCGAGACCAAAATTTTTTGCTTTGCCAAATTATATTAACAATTTCTTGCTTTTTTATTTTTGCGGACCAGAACACATACATTATCTTGGCTCCCACTACCAAAATTTTGTGTCCATCACTGACTTCAACCAATTCTTTTTACATTTACCCAATTCCATATTTTACATATTTTCAATATTTTACATATTAACTAAAAACATATTTAAAAAAAAGCTTAATTATGTTACAAGTTTCTGAAATTGTGGGTACTTTTATCATATACTCTTATTATTATTATTTTTTATCAATATATGATTCCCCGATGTTACTTCTGGGTTTGTCATATACCCCTACTATCAATTCTGCCTAGTGACATGTAACATCGAAACTTGCCTAACTTCTTGCGTTTGACTAAAATTGATTATGATGTTACATGTCAGTAAAATTGACCAAAATTGCTAGTAGGGGTATATGACAAACCCATAAGTAACTTCGAGGAGTCAGACATTGAAAAAAAAAAAAGAATAAGAGTACCTGAAAAAAAGTACCCGAAACTTCAAGGATTTATGATATAATTAAGCATTAAAAAAATGTTAAAGTAATACCATTTTATTTGACCTGATTGGTGTATACTGTTATTATCATTCTGAATGAAGCATACATCGTGTGGCACATGAAAATCAATTTTGATCGAGAGTTCAAGGAAGTACTATATATCAAATTTATACTGTTGGTGCAAGTAAATTAAAATTATTTAACCGCAAAATTGTTGTTTTTCATAGTCTCGCTATAGATAGTTGACTTCCTCCATTTGCAGGGGAATTTCTTTTTCCATTATTGATCTTTAAGTGTCCCAAATTAAAGGCTCCTAACACTGACATATGTGCAGACATCATAACTCCCAATCAATTATTAAGTATTAACCAATTCCATATAGCAGCAGGTAGGTGAAGATCACTACGTAAAAATCTATTTAGAAGCTAAGGTCAGACAATCCCGACATGCAACGTCAAGCATTTACGAGAAAAGCGACTATAACTTTTCTTTTTCCCACCTTCTCTCGAGGGAATCTTGCTCTAGCGGTAGGATTCCAAAAGGATCAAAGTTCTTCGTACCAAATATTAAATATAAATGCATTTTCAAAAAATCGAATACGAGATTATTTACGATTAAGTTACAATAGCTTTGTTATAATCGATTTACGCATATGTGATTGTTACTTTTTAATTTTGTTTTAAAGGAGGATAAGCAATCTTATGCTTTGTTTGGTTGCACGAGAGAAAATGAGAAGAGAGAAATAGGGAAGAAAGTAGGGAAGAGAGATTATAGGAAGAAAATGAGTAGAGTTTGTGGTTGTTTGGTATGAGAGAAAATGTGAAGAAATAGGAAAGAGAGAAAAGTTAAGTTTTCTTTCCTTTCGTTTGGTTGAAGGGAAAAGTGGAAAGAGTGAAAACAATAAATTTGTCAAAAGACAAATACACTCTTATTTTACAAAATATAAATAAATATATTTTTTCTTTTTCACATGTATGTATATTTAAAATAACAAAAAAAACAATTTAATTCAATTATTTTTTGTTTAATAAAAATTTCGAGTCCAAAATATTAAAAAAAACAATTTTATTATTGAAATAAAAATGCTTTTTTTTAATAAAAAAAATAAAAAAAGGTCAAATAAAGTAAATAAGTGAAGGACATATGAGTAATTTTATGTGTCAATATCAGTTTTCTCTTCATTCTCTCTTCTCTTGCGGAGAGAAAACTTTTTATCATGAGACCACCACATTTTCTTTCCTCCCTCATTTTCTCTCCTCAACCAAATAGAGAGAAAACTTTGTTTTCTCCATATTTTCTCTCTTCCCAAAATCCCTTCCCCCAAAATCGCCCCAACCAAACAAAGGGTTAGTGCATGTTTGGTTTGACGATAAAAATCATGTTAGGACTCAAAATCACGTTATATCATAAGCAACTGTGAGTAGTTTATGCTTCTCAAAATCAATTCCAGAGGAATAATCCAATCTGTATCCAAACATGCACTTAACGAGGATTTGCAGCGAAATTTATAAATCTCCTTTACTTTGGTTTTTGCTCTCACATGTGTCTAGACTTATCAAAATATGGAATATTTTGATTGATTAGGTTTATTTTATAGTATACTGAATCAACCCAACTGTAATTAAAATAAAAAATAAAAAAGAAATTCTCAACCAAAACCTTGAAAAAAATTGCAATACTTTTTTGGCACAACCGACCAAAAGATAAAGGAAAAGAAAAGCCAAAACTTGAAGCACCATAGACAAAGACGGATTCGGGGAATCCAGCAGGCTTTGAGACAAATTGTTAACTTTGCAAACAAAAAAAATACTTGAATCTTCAACACCTTCCCACTTTCTATATCCCTTTCCCACTTTCCTTTTTTTCCATATGGAAACGTGCCCGCACTGTCCATTAAAGAGAAACGATTGCATGCGGGAATATAACATTAGCCCCTCACTACACTATGCGTGCATCACAATATTTCAGCACCCTGCCTCTTTTTCTGCTTCCATATATACAAACATAACATGTGTCTTGCTATTTATATGAGTGTCCCTAACAAGTATTTTAAGAACATCTCTATCCGTAAATGGATTTTTCGTTTTTAAATGGACCACCACATTATTTTATTATTCTTCATATTTTTCTATACTTACTTTAAAAACCTTTAAGAACCTCAACCACAATTTTACTCCACCCATGAACCTACTCTTCGTTCTTAAATGGTCCCATTATCTACATCGCACTCATAATATTTTATAATAAATATAATTACCATCAACTAACCATATTTTTTTACCGTAAAAAAAACTATCCATGTTTTAAATTTTTTTAACACATATTTACTCAGAATATTTTTTTACACGTATTCGTATACAAATTTGTTAGAATATGTCAATTTTGAATACAATTTTTACTCAATATTATTTTTACAGAGCAAAGAATAAAAAAAAATTTTTAATCCAAATCATAAAAACTAGTGCATATAAGTGAAAAAAATACACATAGAATATTTTTGAATTAACTAAGTTTGAGAATAAGAAAAAATTTTAACCTCTGCCAGAGAGCATAGATTAAAAAAATAAATAAATCCGAATAACAAAAAAAATTATATATTTGTGAAAAGAAAATACATAGGATATTTTTTTAATTGACTACATTTGAAATGAAAAAAAAAAGGGAATTATGTGTTTTCTATTGATGTTTCTCTCTCCTCCCTCTGTGCCACGTACATAGTGAAATAGAGCACATTCGTGAGAAATGAACGACCTGCCTTTTTGCCTTTTTTTTTTTCAAAGGTTGATGACCCGCAACGCACGTTCATGAGGCATGAACGAACGCTTCAAACTGTCGCTACTGATGCTTTAAAGGCACTTGTTAAGATTACTTTAATAAAAAAAACAATTAGGAGTTAGCATTTATTTTTCTCCTGAGAATTTCAAAAAATACATTTTCCAGTACTTTTTATATCCTTTTAATTTCTTATTAAATACCTCAAGGATACTTATTAGCACTTACCTTTATTTATTAATATATCGTATACTCTTTTTTATGTTCATACAAATCGATATATGTCTCTCTATCTATAATATATCTATACCACATTGGCTCTTTTTCTCTCTCTCTTCCTCCTATTTGCTAACCAAGTTGATTTGTTAAGAATGTCTTCTATACACTCTCTCAAGTTTCAACTTCAGCTTCACCTTCATCTGTGTGACAATTCACAAATTCCTTTTCTTATCAGTTATATCAAGATAGAGGCAGTCAAGGTTTTAAATTGCGACTGCAATTGTGTTGCATTTATCAAAATTACGGATTATTCTGAGAGAATGAAATCGGTGCAGACGCAGTGCGGTTCCAGAAACTACCAAAACCTCAGCAATGTAGGCTTTGTTGCTATCAAACACCAAGATTTAAAACCTTGGAGGCACTATATTTCTCTAATATAGAGTTTTCCTTTGGCCAACAGCTGCCATTAAATGGAAGGCCAATAAATCCAATCCGTGGGGAATTAAGCACTCCTGGTCCGAATTGTTTTCGTTTGCTCTTCATACATTTTTCCTTTTCCTTGTTTTTAGAGGAGTCTTCAATCATGCATTTCATCATATGCAGCTAGCTACCACTGCCATGTTTTCAGTTTTATTAAAATTTGTTGTAATAATAACTGCTGTCCTTTATTATTAGGCTACAATCTACTTATGTCGTTGGTTTTCCGAATAATTGTCGCGTTGACTTGTACTGCCTCCTGCCCCCCCCCCCCCCCCCCCCCCCCCTCTCTATGTATATATATATATATATATATATATATATATATATATTTCCTTTTAGTATAAAAACATGTCCTAATGGAGGCTCCAGAATCTCCCATTTCAAAATGGAGCCTCCACATTAAAAGTTGGAGAATAGTGACTCTTGAAGCTATCCATGTGTCCCAAATTCAAATTTACAAAACTGATGGATTATAACTGTATTTATGTATAACTATTTCTTTTAGAAGGGCAATACAAAAATTGCAATTAGAATGGGCAGATGGTTATCCATTGCTTTTAGAGGTGTTAACTCATTGACCTTATTCGCCTTGGTCTTCACATTTCACCATATTGCTCTTTCTAGAATAGTGACTTTTGAAGCTATCCATGTGTCCCAAATTCAAATTTACAAAACTGATTATAACTGTATCTATGTATAACTATTTCTTTTAGAAGGGCAATGCAAAAATTGCAAATAGAATGGGCAGATGGTTATCCATTGCTTTTAGAGGTGTTAACTCATTGACCTTCTTCGCGTTGGTCTTCACGTTTCACCATATTGCTCTCTCTCTCTATTTCTACTTTGCATTCATTCATAGTTTCGTACATATATACTTACTGCATTATGTTTCATCATTACTCTCTGTGATGATGGACTCTCCCTCTTACTATTCCTCTTCTTCTTCTAAATTTGGTTTCATAGCCACTGCTAATCAGGTACTATAAATAATTCATCTTTTTTTTTTATACTATAAATAATTCATCTTTTTTTTATTTTCTCTATCTGGGTATCCATATCACTTTTCTTTAATGGTTTAAGTTTCCCTTTTTTTTCCACTCATCATTTTTATTTTTCTGTTCTATCTGGATTACCAAGTCAATACTTTTTAACGGTGCAAAAACAATACACTAATTAATCTTTTAAAAAGAAAAAAAGAAAGGAACTTTGATTGATTTTGTTAAACCCCGGTTACTCTTATTCTCATATTTCTCATATGGTAAAAATAACTTGTCATTTTTCGTCATTTTCATTACTTTGGGGTATCTTAACTGATTGATTCTTATATATGCATGTCTTTATTCTACACAACTAATCAAAATCCCAAGATAAGTATTAAGGTCTTTGTTATCTTTTTAAATTGTCACTTTAATAGTAGCTACCAAATATTTGATTGATTGTGCCTAACAAACATTGTGACCATACAGTAGTTATTGTGCCTAATTACCCTCTAATGGTAGTGACACCCATTATGCTTTTCAATTATTCTTTTCAATAACAGCGAAAGTATATGGTTATTTTCTTTGCAAATTAAAACTAAAACAGTTTTTGTAACAATTTTAGTGTTGGTTAAAAAAATAATCGCCAACCGTAAAATAGTTTTAGAAGTCGAAATTGGAAATGAGAATCACCATGTGCTTTTCAATTCTTCTTTTCAACAACAGCAAAAGTAATAGCGGGTGTATTTACTGTGATGAAACAAATAAATCCATTTCGTGCTGTCTACTTCTATCTACATATTTCAATTTTTTTTTAACTTATTTGAGTCATATTGTATAACTACTACGGTTGGAATGAATAACCATTACAGATTCTTTTTTATCTTGAATTTTGAGAATTTCTGTGTTTGTATTTGCATGGTGATGCATCTTTCTGTATTTGGGCTTTATATAACTTGGTAACGTAAGCCACTATATCATCATTCCATTTTTTTGTTGATCTTTTCCTTTTCAAATATGGATATGCATGTTGGAATCAATGAAACTATAATCTTTTACATCTCTCTTTTTCTTTGACACTCAAAATTTTTAATTTATAACATGCAATTAATAATGATATATTTTTTTTAAACACTACTCCCATAGTTTTTAATGTTCTAATAAATTTGATTTAATATTATGCTATGTTATGCATTATCTCAATTTTTTTATTTTGCTTTATGGAATTCCCTCACATGGAATTGTGCCAAACATGCAATTTTATCGGAAAATTTGAACAAAGTGACAATCGGTATATAATTTCATATATTTCTTTTATTTATTGAGATTAATGTGTGTGCATTGATGGTGTAACTTTTTTTACACCATCAGTCCATCATCCACCATTTATTTGTATTACTTTTATTTAAAAGTCAACAAGTAACCGTTAACATATAAATGGTAGATGATACACTGATGATGTAAAAAGCCTCTACACTATCGGTGCACTATCTATTTTCTCTTATTTATTTCACTCCAGTTCTTTATTCTTTGGTATCACGTTTTAGTTTTTCAAATTCTTAAATTTTCATTTGAATTTTATATTATTATTCTTATGGGTTGACAGCAGTATATACAAAAATCAATTGGCATAGCATGTTAATATATTATTATATATGGGTTGACAAAATCAATTGGCCGGGCCTAACATGTTAAACAACACATTTATTTTTTTAATATATTCATAAATATATTTTGTTGTGGGATTCATTTTTATTTTTAAATATGTGTGTTGTTGATATCTAAAATATTAGCTAACTTTCTCACTAGTATTTTTTCTAATTTATTAAAAGTCAATTATATGCAGGACAAAACTTAGGCCAATTGTGATAAGAAAAAAAGAGAGCAAGTAATAAAAATAATTTGTTTTTATAACATTGTATTTTTTATCATTGTGATAATTTATTTGGTCACTGTTTATAAGATTCTACACCAAATTTCAATAACAATTACATACTTCTTTCCACAAACACCCCTATTCATTAATAGGGGTTCTTTTTAAAATACAAACCACATATTTATACTTGCAGTACCATTAACTAAATTAATCTATTTTTTCAATAGAAAATGGGTCTTATATATATATATATATATATATATGGGCTGAACGAGTAATTAACAAAATATAATATACAAACATTCGTAATTTATCATAACCGCACAAAAAATCATTCGTAATCTTACATAAACAAAGTCGCCAAAAATCGCAAAAAAAATACCATAATGTATACACCCGTGCAATGCACGGGCTAAAAACTAGTGTGTGTGTATATATATATATATTTTCCCGGATCAAGAAAAGTGATTAGTTTTGTGAATTTTATAAGAATATATTGTAACATTACAATTTTACCCTTCCACTTTACTTGGAAAGTTCACATTTATTAATGAATAACAAAAAAACACAGTTAGTTAAAACATTTAATAAGGAAAAAAAGAGAAAAAAAATTAATGATGTATAAAAAATATAAAATACCCTATATATAGGATAAAAAATGTCTTCCACAAAGTGCCCTATATATAAGACCAGAGCCGTTGAAGTGATGTACCTTGAGTTACGTTTTAGAATTAATGTAAATGCGTAGAATGCTACTCCCTCCGGTCCTATATATAGGACATAGTTAACCATATTCCTCGAACCAAGAAAAGTAGTTACTTTTATGAATTCTATGAGAATATATTGTATAATTACAATTTTACCCTCTCAATTTTTCTTGAAAAAATCACATTCATTAATTAACAACAAAAAACACATAAATAGTCAAAACATTTAATAAGGACAAAAAAGAGAAAAAACAATAAATGATGCATAGAAAATATAAAATGTCTAATATATAGGACCAAAGATTGCTTCTAGAATATGTCCTATATATAGGACCGGAGGGAGTAGTTGCTATGGACTTTTACTGTCATAATAGTTCTAGATTGATTGTACTCCTCTGTTATAAATATAAGATTTTTTAACATTTTTATTTTGTTTTTATTCATAAGTTTTTTTTACCAATTTTCAATAATCATTAATTACTTCTTTTTTTCATAAATATCCCTATTTATTTAACACTATTTAGATTCCCAATAATATTAATAGGAGTAATTGTAAAATTATATATCAAAAGTTCACATTTCCAATACAATTAACTAAATTATTTTACTTTCTTAATTGACGTGAAATTCCCCAAAGAGATCTTATATTTAGGGACGGAGGCAGTAGTTTCTTAACCACCTTTTCGTGATGTGAATCTGTGTAACATCCTAAACTTTATTTTAAATGAAATTATTAAATAAAAACCTAAGAAAAATTGGAATAATGACTTAATGAATTTTGGTAGATAGGTGAGTGGTGATTATAAGTCCTAGGGGTTGTATAGAAGGCAGTTGTGGCTTCGGGCAAAGTCATATAAGCGAAATCGGGAGTTAAATCGGCGTTTTAGATGTTAGAAATCGACCGAAAAGAGAAAATTAGAAATTTATTATAGGATGCTAAGAAAATAAATTACACCGTTGGATATGAAGTTTATGGGGTGAAGAAGCTTATCTAAAAATTTGGACCCGATCCGACGGTTAACGAAAACGTTACGGCTAATCGAAGGTCGAAGACCCTGTTTCTCGCCCAGGCGCACCAGCCATGCGCCCAGGCGGGTGCACTGCTCATAAGTGCACCAGGCAGTGAAAAACCCGCTCAGGCGAGGCACCAATTCGCCCAGGCGAGTGGTGATGCGCACCAGCCGCACTAGTTTTGCGTGTGGCGCGCCAAAACTCCCACCTGACCGCACCAGCCACGCACCAGAATGGGAGCTGGTGCCTCTCCCGCGCTCAGGCACACCTCGACCTCGCCCAGGCGCGCGCGCACCAGCTGGTGCGTCTCCAGCCGCACGATCAGACCTTGGGGGCCAAGATTTGGCACCCCAGCCACACGATTAGTGCCTTTGGTGGCCAGGAAACATAAAAAAAAAAGAGAGAGAGAGCAAGTCACCCACACAAATCACCATCCTCCCTTCTCTCTCCAAAAATTCGAACCTCTCCCTCTCCTCTAGGGCTCAAGCTTTTCTCACTACAAATTGATCAAGAATCAAGTGGGTAGCACTCATTCCATCATCAAGGATTGTTATTATCATCTCCAAGTAAGTGTTTGAGTGTGGGTTCCCCTCTTTCCCTTTCAAATTCGTTTTTCTCTCTCTCTCTCTACCATTAATGGTGGTTTTTCAATGCTAGGCTTTGGAGGCACCATTTTTCTTTGGTTCTTGACTTGATTCATGACATAAATGATGATTTCCTCTCTTTTATAACTCTATATTAGGTTCCATCCTTATCCTTTAGGTTGGTATCTCTTTGTGGGAAAGGCTCAAGCTTAGGGAAAGTTAAAATCTCCCTATCTCTAAGCAATTGAGGTAAGGAGGTTTGTGTTACCTTATTCTAGGGGTTAGGTTGTATTATGTGTATATTGGATTGCTAGGAGGTGTTTGTTAATTTTGATGAGAAACCCTAGGATAGTTATTAATATATTAATTTGTGGTTATGCATAAATGTGTAGTGGTATATTATGTTGGACTTAAATGAGAATATGATATTTGAATTAATGGTGAATTGTTGTTCTAAATTATGTTGAACTGAAGCTTATGAATGATCATGAATATGTTGATTGGAATAGTTAGTTATGACTCTGTGGATAGTGAAAATATAATGGAATGATTAAATTGATGAAACTCATGAGATTGACAACAAATGAAAAAAATGAAAATGTAATTCAAAGACTTAAAGAACAAAGAGTGTGTGAATCCAGATCTTGTAAGACGTTGTCCGTAGGAGACTGTACGCATAGATCGCGTAAGACGCACTTGATGCGCTGCTGTAAGACGTTGTCCGAAGGAGACTGTACGCAATTATGGACACACACACCATATATTAATTAATGATAAAAATTGGATTGTGCCTCTCCAGATCTTGTAAGACGTTGTCCGTAGGAGACTGTACGCATAGATCGCGTAAGACGCACTTTGTAACATCCCTAATTTAATTTCCAAGTTTAATTAGGAGATTAGTAACCTTAAGAGGTGAAGAATGGTAGGAAGAACCAAGTGATAGATATTAGAACCAAGAATAGCTAGAGAATAGTTAAAGTTTCTAAATAGGGAGAAAAATTAGGATTTAAATATTTAGAGCTCAAAACCCAAAACCCACCATTGGATGTTAAGGTTAGTGTCTTAGGAAGCTTGTCTCAAAATTTGAGCAAGATCCAACGGTTAACGAAGAAGTTATGACCATTTGAAGTGTGGAAGGTGCTGTCATTTTTAACATTGGACATCTATATCAACATAGGGATATAGATGTTGGACATCGATATCCAGGGGGTGGATATCGATATCCACGACTCTGCAGAACCAAATTTAAGTCAGTAAACACGAATTTCATTCATTCTTCACCATTTCCTCTTCCCTCTTCCGCGAGCTCTCTCTCCCTCCCTCAACCCTAATGCTTCCAATCGATCAAATCACACCAAATAACATGAAGTCAACCGCACAAATCATCTCCCCATCACATGTATATGTGTTTTCCTCCTCCAAATCACATATTTCCATCACTTCCTCTAAAATCCCCAAATTGGGAACCAAAACCCTATCTCCTTCAATCCACCACATAGAGTCTTAAGATCAATAAAGGGAGCTTAGAATATGTTGGAAGCAAGGATTGGAGTGCTAAGGAGCTAGGATTTGGAGTGGGTAAGTGGGTTCCATGTGAACCCCAATTTCTCCTCTTCTCTTCAAGAGGTAAGGGGGGAGACATTTGGCTTAAATTAGAGAAAGGATATAGTGATAATCATAGAAATATAACTGTATACATATGTTTGGTTTGTATTTGTATGTATTATGTGTGGTAGCTGAAAATAGGGTTTTATGTGAAATTGATTGGTTGTTGATTATGCTGAATTATGGCTTAATTTATAATTGAACTTACATGACATGAATGAATGAAAGCTATTATCATGATTGTGGTTGATCATATAATTTATTGGTAATTATGGGATTATTATGGATAATAATCCTAAGTTGGAAAACATGCTTAAATGGAAATAATGTTATAAAGGCTTGAATATTTAATTAAATTAACATAAGTAGAAATACGTGCATTAAGAAGTGAGGAAGGACGTTAGGAGTTGGGAAAGATACGAGAACATTCTATGGACTGAAGGACGGGTACGTGAAGGTCCATAGAATCGACGGACGAGAGTGTCGTAGTGACTAGATTGTGTTATTGAAACAATCGCGGAAAACTATTGTAGAGGACTTTGATCTACCATGGGACCTAAGCCAGTACGAAGGACGGTCACGTGAAGTAATGGATAAGTCGGGGATTGGTCCTGTGCACACTATAATAGTTTTTATCGGTCACTTATACACATCATGACTAGTGCAAAGTGGTTCCCGCTATAGCCAATTTGGGTAAACAACCCAAATTGTACGAAGGACGGTCACGTGAAGTACTGTGCAAGCATTGGTTGGGGAACACTTACTCCTAGTTGATTTTTCCCAATTGTGTGGAGGGCGATGTGAGGAATATGGAAATATGGAAATATGGAATTATGGGCATATGGATAAATGGAAACCAATGGAAAAGGTATATGGATTATTATGGATTATGGAGTTGCATTGCATCATATGCATTTGTGCATTTTGGATTATAATATGGAAAATATATGGAAACTCTATCTATATGGAATCATATATTGGTGTGATGTGTATATACTTATATCCTATTATTGTTATTATGTGTTTTCTTTAATTTCTGTTTAAATGTCTCACCCTCTTAGTTGACATTTTAGGTACACAATGGAGTCATCGGCAAGTCCGCCACCGAGGAGCATTACACTCCAAATGATGGAGTGTAATTGGTATATATGACCTAAGAGTCATATTTATGCAACCTCTAGTTCTGTAATCATAAATGAGACAATTAATTATGTTTTTATATAATGTATTCAAATATTTTCTTTTAAGTTATATTTGTTTAAACGTGTACAAGGACTTTACATTTATATTGGAACTTCATTAGAAAGGAAACTTTAAATCTGGTTTATCATATTGAATGATTTCTGGAATCTGACAGGTGACTTGATTTATAAGGGAAAGATTAAATTTTTAAAGGAAACCCTGTCAAAAATTTTATAAGACTCACTATTTCTTATATTAAACTTTATTATAAAAAGGTAGGATGTTAAATTATGGTATCAGAGCAATGGTTGCAATCCTCGGCAGTGGAGTATGGACTTCCATATCTCCAAGGTGTTACTCCACATGAGAGTAACTAATAAATAGTTAGTTAAGGAGTATATATTAGCAGTTATGCATACATTCTAGTTGGAGTTAGTATAGTTATCAGTGTTGGTTTAAGGTGAGTCGTGGTGAGTAATTATAATGTGGTCTCTTCAATTTAAAGAGGATGAAACAAATTTTGCAAGTGTAACTTGTTGTATTTTGAAATGGACAGAAGGTAGAGACTAAGGGAAAGGAAAACTCCCAACGGGACAGAGCATGAAATTGCTACCCCAACGGGAAGGACTAACTCTTAGTTTTGAATTAATAATGTCTATTTCAAATGTGACAGAAATTAAACTTTTCTCTAAAGTGAAACTTCAAGTCCTCTTTTGAATGAAAGATAAGTTACTTATTATTTGATTGGAACTCAGGTAGTACGAAAATGATTTTATCTCCAATATAATGTAGGATCGAGATGGGCCCCTCGAAATTTACATTTAATTGGAAGATGACATCATTGAGTCCTTGAATCCAATGAAATAATTGTTAGATGTATTTTCTGGGCATTAGAATAGGAAGGGTGTTAGAAGGTATATAAGTTGTATAAGAGTTGCGCAGCGGAAGTGTCATAGATGTTGTTTAGTATGGGAATAAGAGTCTAGCTAGATCAAGCATATTAGTTAGCTATAATAGTTGCTAGAATTGCAGGCATAGACTAGAAATTCAGAAGTCCCAAGATAGTGCATAGTGTTAGTCTCAGGTTTAATCAATTAGATGCTTGAGACTCGGGGCGGTGGCATTGAGCTAGGATATATGTTTGTTACACATATAGGTGTGTGGTGCTATCTATTGTACTGTGTTTGCCTAAATGATTGATTGTGTTGTTTGTTGATGCTTGCTATTATTGTGAATGTTGAACTTGTTTAAACATAAAACTATTTTGAAAACATACTTATGAAATGGTGCTACTATCAAGAGATCAATTGATTTCTAAGGGTAATGGTATAATGTTGAGAATTAATTGATGTTTGGGCTTGATAGTAATTCAAATGACTTTCAATATTTTGAAATGAATTTTATTATTTTGAATAGAATTTGAAATCCTTCCAAATTGAGCGCTATGTTGTATGATGAAATTTTCAGGATTCCTAAGTAATCGGGCGGTGAATTAATTCATTGTTTTAATGAAGTTATGTGCCGATTAAATAGGAACCCTTACATACGACATCAATTAATTTGGAATGAAACTTAGCTTCCAAGCTCAAAGTCAAAGGGAATGTGATTGTTCTAATTTTTAAGGATGAACTAAAATAAATTTTTTCTAGTCTAAGAACATATTCCCTTTTTCCGTGAGTTGCTAATCCTAAGTATGTTTATACTCTTTCATCTAAACTTTCCCGAAGTTAAATGGAGATATCACTTTTCAAGGACATATGCCTTGATTTGCAAAGTTGTTTTCAAAGTTTTATCCAAGCCATTTTACAAGGAAAAATCTCAAGATTGTAATGTACCCACTAACTTGGATGATTAAGTCTTTTATTAAGTCTTTACCCGAACTCAAAAGTTTTCCATCAAGAGAAGAATTTTCAAAAGTTTTGATTCCATCGGCATACTATTGTAAATGTTTTCTTGTATGCCACTCCGATTTTCATAACTTGAGGAATGCATACATATATTCTAATAGGTTATCTTGTTTTCATAAATCTATAATTGCATAACTGATTTTCTAGACCCCACATTGATTTATAAAGGGTATAAGTACTTTTATAATATGGGGATTGCATTTATTTTACTTTAACCCCATACATGATGATTGTTTTTATCGAAGTTTTTAATATGGCATAGGAATAGATTTGGTATTTCAAAACTCCAATCAGTATGCAGAAATTCAATAGTGGATATCGATATCCAGAATGAGATATCGATTGTGCCTATCGATATGCACAAGGGGATATCGATATCATCACCCCAAATTTTTCTACCAAAATCTAAAATTTTACATCTGAATTGATTAGAAAAAAAAAGTTGATTGTTTAAAATTTTGTTTACTTGAATGCGTAGTTGTAATGAATGTCTGATGTATGTCTTTCTAATAGATAGATTCCTATCTTCTAGGAGTTCGATGTTTATCTCAATTTCCTTAGAATCTAAACTAGTGATGAATAGTCATCATTGGGTCAGGCAAAGAGAGAAGAGTGAACCCTAGGAAGTGTTTGATATTCTTTGTTATGCTTGTGACTAAATGATGAATGAATATGTTTGTTTGCCTAGGGAGCATATGCTAATCCCTAGATATGCTGTTGTGCTTATGAATTTCCGTTGATGAGGAAATCAGGGTTTTTAAATACAATGAAAAAAAAAACAACTGAGTTTTGGGCTTAGGAAGAATTGAAATGATTTGGAAAAGTGTGCAAGCCTTCAAAGGTTGAATCAAAAGTTTTAAATGAAATTTCAAACTGCTTGGAGCCAGTTAACATTTTATAATAAATGTGATATTTTCTTTTGTAAACAGACCTGTCGGTTCCTATATTTCTTATGTTGGGAACACAGGATAAAAATTAAACTTAATGTGCTCCGCTTAGTTTGAAACTTTTACACAACCATTGAAGCTAAGTACAAATTTAGTTCCTTTGGAATTTCGAGGCTCCTTGGAGTTTGTCTCCTATTTTTTTTAAAAGAAAATGTGATGAAGGTTCAACTTTTGCTGTTTTCATATTTTAACAAAGTGGTTGTAGAACCACAGTTGAATCTAACAAACTCCAACTCATCTGAAAGTTTATTTTTATAATTCTTTTATGCAAAGGGACGTTACTTAAAAAAAAACAAACTTGTATGACATTTTGAAATTGAATCAATCCTTGTTTTCAAAAATGTTTTTCAATGCAGTTACGTGATTCCTGATTTGGTTTGTAAACAAATCATGGAAACCTTATTATTTTCCAAAAAAAAAAACTATTTTTGAGCAAATTTCTGGAATACTTGATTAGTGTCAAATGTGTGTAGATATAGGCCTGAATTTTAGATTGACTCAGGTAGATCAGGATTTGGTTAGGAGGAAGTAGAGATTGCCCAAGTTAGTATGTGCAATTATGTGTAGATATGAAAATATGGTGTGCATATTTGATTTTTGATTGCTATGTATGTTATAACTGTTTACTTGAAAATGTATATATGTGTTTCGCTAGGACTTAAGAGTATCCATAGGTTAATTATGATTAGATCCCTGTGGATACTGCCGTGTAAGTAGAATATAAAAGTAGATTGGGTTGTCTAGGGTACGGCAGTCAATAAATGTTTAATCGCACATGATCTTAGAACTTAAGGCCAATTGAGAGTCTCTTTGGCCAGACTCTTATAATGTTTAGCTGTTTAAAGAGTAAACCTTAGAGTTTTATCGCTTTGAAACCCACCATAGCGAACCATAACTTGCATTCCTTATTGAATGCTAGAGTCCGTGGCGTACCAATGCAAAAGAGTATGCTGATTCTAAGTGGGGGAGTAGAATCAAAGTTCAGCCAGTATAATAGTTTAGCAACCTTTTAGTTGGGATGATTCTCCGTGTGACGGAATTGAACGGAATTTCGGGGACGAAATTCCAATAAGTGGGGGAGAATTGTAACATTCCTAATTTAATTTCCAAGTTTAATTAGGAGATTAGTAAACTTAAGAGGTGAAGAATGGTAGGAAGAACCAAGTGATAGATATTAGAACCAAGAATAGCTAGAGAATAGTTAAAGTTTCTAAATAGGGAGAAAAATTAGGATTTAAATATTTAGAGCTCAAAACCCAAAACCCACCATTGGATGTTAAGGTTAGTGTCTTAGGAAGCTTGTCTCAAAATTTGAGCAAGATCCAACGGTTAACGAAGAAGTTATGACCATTTGAAGTGTGGAAGGTGCTGTCATTTTTAACATTGGACATCTATATCCAACATAGGGATATAGATGTTGGACATCGATATCCAGGGGGTGGATATCGATATCCACGACTCTGCAGAACCAAATTTAAGTCAGTAAACACGAATTTCATTCATTCTTCACCATTTCCTCTTCCCTCTTCCGCGAGCTCTCTCTCCCTCCCTCAACCCTAATGCTTCCAATCGACCAAATCACACCAAATAACATGAAGTCAACCGCACAAGTCATCTCCCCATCACATGTATATGTGTTTTCCTCCTCCAAATCACATATTTCCATCACTTCCTCTAAAATCCCCAAATTGGGAACCAAAACCCTATCTCCTTCAATCCACCACATAGAGTCTTAAGATCAATAAAGGGAGCTTAGAATATGTTGGAAGCAAGGATTGGAGTGCTAAGGAGCTAGGATTTGGAGTGGGTAAGTGGGTTCCATGTGAACCCCAATTTCTCCTCTTCTCTTCAAGAGGTAAGGGGGGAGACATTTGGCTTAAATTAGAGAAAGGATATAGTGATAATCATAGAAATATAACTGTATACATATGTTTGGTTTGTCTTTGTATGTATTATGTGTGGTAGCTAAAAATAGGGTTTTATGTGAAATTGATTGGTTGTTGATTATGCTGAATTATGGCTTAATTTATAATTGAACTTACATGACATGAATGAATGAAAGCTATTATCATGATTGTGGTTGATCATTGGGATTATTATGGATAATAATCCTATGTTGGAAAACATGCTTAAATGGAAATAATGTTATAAAGGCTTGAATATTTAATTAAATTAACATAAGTAGAAATACGTGCATTAAGAAGTGAGGAAGGACGTTAGGAATTGGGAAAGATACGAGAACATTCTATGGACTGAAGGACGGGTACGTGAAGGTCCATAGAATCGATGGACGAGAGTGTCGTAGTGACTAGATTGTGTTATTGAAACAATCGCGGAAAACTATTGTAGAGGACTTTGATCTACCAAGGGACCTAAGCCAGTACGAAGGACGGTCACGTGAAGTACTGGATAAGTCGGGGATTGGTCCTGTGCACACTATAATAGTTTTTATCGGTCACTTATACACATCATGACTAGTGCAAAGTGGTTCCCGCTATAGCCAATTTGGGTAAACAACCCAAATTGTATGAAGGACGGTCACGTGAAGTACTGTGCAAGCATTGGTTGGGGAACACTTACTCTTAGTTGATTTTTCCCAATTGTGTGGAGGGCGATGTGAGGAATATGGAAATATGGAAATATGGAATTATGGCCATATGGATAAATGGAAACCAATGGAAAAGGGTATATGGATTATTATGGATTATGGAGTTGCATTGCATCATATGCATTTGTGCATTTTGGATTATAATATGGAAAATATATGGAAACTCTATCTATATGGAATCATATATTGGTGTGATGTGTATATACTTATATCCTATTATTGTTATTATGTGTTTTCTTTAATTTCTGTTTAAATGTCTCACCCTCTTAGTTGACATTTTAGGTACACAATGGAGTCATCGGCAAGTCCGCCACCGAGGAGCATTACACTCCAAATGATGGAGTGTAATTGGTATATATGACCTAAGAGTCATATTTATGCAACCTCTAGTTCTGTAATCATAAATGAGACAATTAATTATGTTTTTATATAATGTATTCAAATATTTTCTTTTAAGTTATATTTGTTTAAACGTGTACAAGGACTTTACATTTATATTGGAACTTCATTAGAAAGGAAACTTTTATATCTGGTTTAACATATTGAATGATTTCTGGAATCTGACAGGTGACTTGATTTATAAGGGAAAGATTAAATTTTTAAAGGAAACCCTGTCAAATATTTTATAAGACTCACTATTTCTTATATTAAACTTTATTATAAAAAGGTAGGATGTTAAACACTTGATGCGCTGCTGTAAGACGTTGTCCGAAGGAGACTGTATGCAATGATGGATGCACCTTCCGATTGTGGAATCCAGGTCTTGTAAGACGTTGTCCGTAGGAGACTATACGCATAGACCGCGTAAGACACACTTGGTGCGCTGCTGTAAGACGTTGTCCGAAGGAGACTGTATGCAATGATGGAAATCCATGTAATAATTTCTAAAAGTCTTTACGAAAACACAAAGTTCATGTGATGAAAAGTGAAATGCGATCCGACGCAAGAGTATAAATGGTATTGAATTTTGGAATAAAGTGGTAAAATATTAATTATGGAATCTAAAGCTATGATGAATTAAATTTATTATGGGAATTGAATTAATTGAAAAGTTTGGGGAATGATGTACTGGTTTATGTGCAATATATGATTATTTGTGTTTGGCCTGGTGGTTCAGTATAGCATAATAGAAACTGCTTCCTATTTTATTGTGTAATACTCACCTCCTTACCATTTTTCAGGTACTGAGTCGGAGTATACACTAGGACTGGCCGAGCAGGATTACTCTCCCTCACAGGGAGAGTAGGGTTATGGGTTTTAGATACATATATTGGGACCTAAGCCTCCGTATTATTTTGATGTTTATGTGCTGTTTATGCTTTTTGAGTGAGGCTTAGGATAGTTTCTTTTGGGCACAGTACGTGATTTATTTTGGGCATAGTTGTTGTTATGGTCTCTCGATTTATATACTTAGCTTTTTAATGGCACTCTGACAAACTGACACTGATGTTTTACTCATGAGCCCATGGGGCAACTATGTGATGCATATATATTTATATTCGAGCCCTGCTGGCTACTGTTGATGTTATATAATTGTGTTTATCAGGTTGAAAATTTAGAAAAGTCCTAAAAATAAACGAAACTCCGTCCGTTTGACGGTTGATTTCCATAAATTAAGAAGGAATTTTTAAGTCCGTATTTTTAATATAGAGGGAATTAAGGGTAATTAATTATAGGGTGTTACAATCTGTGTGGGTCTATGATTGTTTTCGGTGAAGTATATGATTAAATTTATGCAATTATTTGAAAAATGATTTAGAGATCTATATGAAAACCAACATACAAGATTGTGACACTTGTATCTTATGTTTTTTATTTTAGTTTTTTAATTTAAGAAATAACAAGTGTCAAAATCTTGTATGTAGGTTTGCATGTAGGTCTCCATATGTAGATCTCTCAATCATTACTCCAATTATTTAAGGAGTTGCTTAACCTTCAAGAGTTAAGGATAAGATGTTAAAAAATATAATAAAGGCTAAATTATTCATTTGATCCTTATCTTATTTTTAATTATCAAATTAGTCTCTTTCATTTTTTTTCTATCATATTAGTCTCTTACGTTTTTTTCATTATCAATTTGGTTCATGGATCACTGTTCATCATATGTATGTGGACCAATATGATATGCACACGTGTCATTTCTCTTTCTAACAATTCAAATGTGGACCAATATGATGTTAATACGTAGAATAAACAATGACTTAGGGACCAATTTAATAGGAAAGAGAAACATGGGAGACTAATAATATAATATTATATAAAAAACGTAAAGGATTAATTTTATATAGAAAATTATGATATAGAAAAATAAGGTAAATGATCAAATACGTAGTTTAACCTATAATAAATGTATTGGAGTTCTAAGTTTAGTATTTCTTAAAACATTAATCTTTAGTCTTACTATGAATACATGCTCTTTATATCTTTTTGTCCTCAATCATAAGGGTTAAGATTAAAAAATTCATTATTTAAATAGACACTTGATGTGGTGAGCATTGCTTATAAAAAATAAGAAGGGTTTAAATATCAAATTCTTTTTAAATATTGGTCTATTTTAAATTAATTCCTAGAATTTAAATTTTTTTTTTTGGGTTTTGGTCCTTATTTTTTCTTTCTATTTTGGTTTTGATTTTCGACATTAACTATGGTTAAGGATAAGGTAAATGTAATTTTGATTTTGGTGCCAATATTTTCAATGTCCGAAGATTTGAGTACATATATTATTACCCGGTGTTGGTTTTGGTTCATCTCTCGTTGCATCACTTCATTATTTTTCATCTATAATTGACAGTAAACGAAAACGAAATGGAAGAAGGCTCTCTCTCTCTCTCTCTCTATATATATATATATATATATATATAAGCTAATTTCAAAGAGATTAATATTTACAATGACCAATTTAATATTTAAACAAATAAAAAATAGTGATGGGATGTAGCATTAGCAATTAGGGCCAATGGGCGGGCATGGGTCGGACCATTGCGGGCTTTGCATTTTTGCGGGCGGGCATGGGCGACCCTAATTGAGTTTAGGGCGCAAAATCCAGGCCCTGCCCGCCCATGTTTTTTGCGGGCGGGCATGCGGGCCGCCCAATTCTTTTGCCTTTTTTTACAAAAAAAAAACAAAACAAAAAAACAAAACGTTGCTGCGTGTAGTGTAGATCCCGCGACCAGCTTCAACGAAAATCAACCACAACCAGCAGCTTCAACTGAACCGTGACCAACAGCCACGAGCCCACGACCAGCAGCGAACCGATTCGTGAGCACGGAGCAGTGAACCACAGCAGCAAGTCAGCCCGCGACCAGCTTCAACGACCATCAACCACAACCAGCAGCTTCAACCGAACCGCGACCAACAGCCACGAGCCCACGACCAACAGCGACGACCACAACAGCGTACCACAACAGCGGCCAACGAATCGATCCGTGAGCTCTGAGCTGAGCAGAGGCGCCGCAAGCCTCAACAATGAGGGAGTGAAAGAGAGAGTGAAAAAAACCTAATTTGAGATAGTGAAAGTGTGAAACTGTGAAAGAAAGAGGAGGCTCAGCGTGAGTAGTGAGTACTGAGTAGCATGCCATCTCTAATTTGGGCCAATTATTCAGTTGGGCCAATTAATTCAGTTTTTTTTAATTGCCCGCGGGCAGCCCGAAAATGCCCGCAAATATATGCCATGCCCACATTTTTTGCGGGCGGGTCGGGTTGACCCGTGGGTCTGAGCCCTAATTGCCAATGCTAGATGTGATTATCCTTCTTTATTCAGGATGATGTCTTCTCTTCCGTAAAAGTGTATAGCTTCATATGTCATTTGACTTGATTGATTAAAAACAATTTATTTATTTAATTTTTGATTTAAATATTTTTTTTAACCAACAACAACAAATATTATATGAAATAACACATTTCGTACGAAAATATATTTCCTTCGCGTAGATGAGCTCTAATAATAACCCAGGGAAGAACTACTATCCTTATACAAAAAGATGCCTATTCGAGGCACCACATTCGTCGGAGAAATTTTCGAGGCACCACATTTGTTGTTGAAGTTTTCCTCTCACCAGAGCATTTGTAGGTAGATAATCATTATCTCCAAACAAAATCACAATTTGAAATTAAATAAATTATTAAAATTTATTTAATTATTATCTTATCTGTATATGAAATCATTATCCTCAATTTTACAAGTTTTCCAAATCATTATATATAACATGAGTATTTTTTTCATCTTTCATCTTTGCATTCATCTTTATTTTTTTCCGTTCTATCTTTCTTGAATATGTATCATGCATATACTTTATATTTTTGTAAATTTAACCCATAAAAAATTGTCTAGCTTAGTTTCCTTTACAAGATTTTCTTATGTTATTATGTAACTTATTGAGTTTTTAAAATTTTTAATTGAATCAGGTTTGTCATTCTCCAGTTTTCAAAGCATTGCTTGATAATATCATGGATGAAAGTTGGAGTGGCACTATCAAAGAAAACTATTGCAAAATATGAAGGTAAACAACAACCTCCTAATTATATCCATGCTCAATCTCTCTAATTGCTTACTTCAATGCAATATGTTTATTCATGTAAACAATAACCTCTCAATTATGTCAATCTTCAATTTTTGCATTTTTTTGTTCCGTCATTAAATCTCTCTAATTCTAATATTTCTCACTCATCTTAATTTATATTATATGATTCTTAAGTTCCTCTTTAATCTTATTTTTAGTTAAGTATTTTGAAGACGTTATGTGGTAGAAGACTGCTTCTTCTCGATTATCCTTCGATAATATATTTTGTTTTTGAAATAGATAAAAATCATTATATATTTTGATTTTATACTTGATGTAAACATTTTTTTTAAAATTTTTTATACAAGAGAATTAAAACTATAATTTGAAATCATTACCCGCAACCAAAATACTACAATTTGAAATTAGATAGATTATTCACGTTTTTCAAATCATTAATTTATTTTAGATAAACACATATTAAATAAGTTCAATTTGTTATTAATTTTGCATAAATCTTTATGTGTAAATAATTATTATCTCTAACCAAAATATTGTGATTTGAAATTAAATAAATTATTCAAATTTTCTAAATCATTATCCCCATTGAAGATATTACAATTTGAAATTAAATAGATAATTAATAAATAGATTATTTATTTTGGATAAGTATAACTTAAATCTATAAAATTTGTTAAAGTAATTAACCAAACACGTGGCCAAAGATAAACTGCATACAAATTCCATAATTTAAGGAAATATAGAAAAATCGATAAGATAAAGTTAAAAAAAATAAATAATTTTTTATTGTAACACCAAGATTTAACTTTCCTTCTCAAAATAAATAAGAGACATTCTGCTCATAATACCATCAAACAAAATTCTGATTTAATTTTGATTTATCACAATAATGTAGATAATCATATAAAAATATTAATTTATTCATCAAATAAATAGAGAATATCTCAGATAAAAAGTGTTATTTTTGATTTATGGGAAGTACAAAATTTATCAACAAAATCATTTAGATTAATTTTATTTTGTTATACAGTTTGGTTTGAACTCCTACCTTTTTATATAATTATTTTTGGTTGTTTCTAACAGTAATTTTTAATTTAAAATATTTAATATAAAAAAATTAAAATATCAAAAATCCGTGCATTGCACGGGGTAAGAGCTAGTATATGTAACACCCCGCATTTTCCCGAACGTGCGTAAACGAATTTGTTAAAAATAAACCTTGAGTTTTTGTTTTCAAAAGGATTTTCTGTAGGGTCTGCCGACCTGATACGGATCTAAGCCTTGTCAAAAGAATCTTCTAAGGGTACTTCCCTCGGTTCACTTAGCATAAACGTCCCTCGCTCGGACTCATGGGCTCCGAGCATCCCCAAAGGACCAGGCTCGGACTTGATGGAACTGAGCCTCATCATCGGTCCTCAATCCATCAGGCTTGAGATTCTAGGCCGAGACATACCGTCGGCAAGCGGATAAGTTCAAACCCACCGAGGCTTCTTATCCCTTCCGCAAATCTCTCCTGGATTCTCGCAACAGCCTAGACATGAGATCTCCAGCTGATCCTCTCCGGATTCTAAGCATAATCCTCCGATATTATCTCACAGAATCCTGGTTCAGCTCAACCCTGATACTGGGCCCAGACGGCCCATATCAGCCTCCTCCAAACCTTATAAATAGCTCATTACAGCTAGGGTTTCAGGTACGTACTCTCATCCCTAAGTTGACACCCTGCACACACACGTTGACTAGGGAGAACCTGCTTTTCCCAACTGGAACTGCGGAAATACCATAAGTCACACATTAACTCTTGATCCTCTCTAGGGTTCCTGATTCCATAGTCTTGAGCACTTAGAGGGTTAAGGACATCTAGTGTTCCAGGACACTACATTGGCGCCGTCTGTGGGGATTGAATAACCTGTATTCCCACTTTCACCGTACTCATGGCAAACAACAACGATAACCAAGAACAAGGGGATCTCCGCCGTCACCTTCGTGGGAGGCCACCTAAGAACGCAGGAAACGTCAGGGATAGAATCGCCCCAGGAAGACCTACTGGGGGCAGTCGGGGTAACACTCCACCCATTCCTCCGGTGGATCAGACGGTCATTCCCCCGGTTCCTCCAGTTCAGGGTGATGTTCCTCCAGTTCCTCCGGTGATTCAAGCCACTGTTCCTCCCCGCATAGAAGGTGGCGGAAGGCGACCCAATCCCCGCACTGTTCCGGATGGCCATGTTTCAGATTGGCACGATACTACGGACTCTGGACCACATCGGTCTCGGAGGGCCCCTGCTGGATCACGAACTGGTGAGGATCGGCGGGTTGAGCATTCCACTCGACATGACCACTCCCGTACCGAGCGATCCAACAGAGAAGTCCCTCAATTTACCAGGGGTCGTTTTGGAACACTTCAAGGTGGTGAACGTTCCGAAACACAAGGTAGATCCTATATGACTACTTCGTCGGCCCGTAGGAGAGAGGAATCAATCATGGAGATCTTAAGGACTCAAACTTCTTTGATTGAAAAGCAGAATCAGGCTATCGCTGCTCTTCAGCAGCAAAGCATGGCAAGAATTTCCGAGCAAGGCCCTAACGTGGCTCTCGGCAACCCTAATAACCTTCCTCCGCCCCCACCCCTTAATCCGGGATTAGTTCCTGGGCGTGTTACTGGGGAACCCTGTAACACCTAGGATTTATACCCTTAATTCCCCTTATATTAAAATACGGACTTAAAAATTCATTTTTATTACATTAAAATCAACCGTCAAACGGACGGAGTTTTGTTTGTTTTTCGGACTAATCCAAAATTTAACCTGGGATAAACAATTTTCAATAAACAATTATTAGCCAGCAGGGCTTCAGATTATATTTCAAAATCATATCATGGCCCCATGGCTCCAAATATATCGGTGTACAATAATAAATCAGAGTAATAGCGGAAAATACTAAGTTTGAGTGTCACGACCAAATCGTATAACTTTGCCAAAATAAAACATCCTAAGCCTCACTTAAAATATGAATAGCAAATTTTACTTCAAAAATAGAGTAGGAGGCTTAAGTTCAAAATATCCTACAAATCCCATAATATCCCTACTCTCCCTGTAAGGGAAAGTACTCCTGCTCGGCCGGGGGTTGTGCCAACTCAATCTCCGTACCTGTAAATGTAAGGGAGTGAGCATTGCACATGAAATAGAAAGCAGTTTCTAACTAGACATAACAACTCACCAGGCCAAACACACTTAGCATTTATTCATATAATCACATTATCATTGCAAGCATACCACATTTTCCAATTCCATCATTTTACAAGTGCCGGTTCCCTCTTAGTTAATTCATTTCCACCTTATGAATCCCTTTTAATTATTTTCCCCGTTTCCAAATAAATCCCGTTATATCCCCTTACCTTTTTCCTTATTCTTTTCCTTTTTTTTACGGTGTATGTATGTCTCCACCAAATCGAAGGCCTACATACATACACCAATCACGATGTATGTCTCCACCAAATCGAAGGCCTACATACATCGCTTTTCCATTACCATTATCTTATCCAATTTTATTCCCTGTTTCCCTTATTCATTTCCTTTTTATTTACGGTGTATGTATGTCTCCACCAAATCGAAGGCCTACATACATACACCAATCACGATGTATGTCTCCAGCAAATCGAAGGCCTACATACATCGCTTTTCCTTTACCGTTTACCTTATTTTATCCATTGTCCTTTCCTTTTTCCTTTTTATTTAGGGTGTATGTATGTCTCCACCAAATCGAAGGCCTACATACATACACCAATTACGATGTATGTCTCCACCAAATCGAAGGCCTACATACATCGCTTTTCCATTACTTTTTATTCCTTTCCTTATTTACATTATGTGTCCCTCAGGTCAGAGGTCAACACCCATTCATTATGATTCATTTTGTGTCCCTCAGGTCAGAGGTCAACACTTCAACTTATTAATTCACGGTGTGTCTCTCAGGTCAGAGGTCAACACACCAATACACATTTCATCCGGTGTCCCTCAGGTCAGAGGTCAACACCCTACTAATTATTTAATCCGGTGTCCCTCAGGTCAGAGGTCAACACACATTCCTTTTCCTTCATATCGTGTCCCTCAGGTCAGAGGTCAACACTCGATCACATTCATTCCATCTTGTGTCCCTCAGGTCAGAGGTCAACACCCATTACTCTAATTCCTTACTCGTCACCTCAAATCAGAGGCCAACGCACTTAATTACATTTCCATATTCATTACCTCACATCAGAGGCCAAAACATACTTTCACATTCTTACATAAACAATTATATCACATGTAAATTCAACAACACACCTTCAACAATCAATCATTCATGTAATTACCTTATTCATTTCCTTTCTCAGCTATCACCATCATACCAAATAACATTCTCATTCATAGCCCAACATTTATATTACCCTTCATTTCAATTTACATATTTCGCCTTCTCACATTTTCGCTTTAACACCACATATTAAAATCATCTCTTACTTTTTATTAAACATAATCATTTTACTTCCATTTCCCATATTCACAAGTTCTATTCATAAGCCATGACCTTTGTTCACAATTGGTAATACTTAACATTTGTACTTATTTAATGATTAGATACAATTACGCACATTTATCACATTTACTCGTTTTTCATTCCATTTTCTTCCTATATCCATTTATTCCACAACGTTGCAAGTAAGGTCAATAATCACAAAATTCATTTATGACGACTTCATTATCACCTTACCCAATTCCTCATGCAATTCCATTTAATTCTTTCCAAGATTCATTCATCACATAATTCATTGTCATATTATTGGGTTTCCTTTTTACTAACCTTAACATCCAATCATCATGCATATTTAATTAATTCAAATTTCATATTTAATAACCTTGGGATTTATAATCTAATTATCTCCCCTAACACATAACCCTAACAAGTATTATATACCAACTAGAACCTACTCCCTAGAACAAGGCAAAGCTCACTATATCCACTCCCTTACCTCAACCAAGTAGAGGTAAGAATAAACCTTCCAAGCCTTAGCTTCAAACACTTCACAAATGAGCTCCAATGGCAAGAGAGTGTGGAGAATGATCTTTGACTTCCTTGAGCCACAAAAACGAAATTGAACATAAGATTTGTGGCACAAAAGACATGGGGTTCAGATTTTTCTTACCAAGAGAGGGAAAACAAAGAGAAACTCGTTTGGCCCTAAGAAGAGAAAGGAGAAATGAGCCTTACCTATTAAGCTTGATAATGAGTTGATAAGCTTGATGAGGAAGAAGATGAACAACTTGGTCTTGGTGGAATGGAGGGTGAAATCCGTATGGGAGAAGAGAGGAAGAGAAATTCGTGTGAGAAAGGGAGGAGAAAATGAGTGATATTGATGATGGAGAGAAGAGGAACTGTTGATTTGATGAAGGGAAGAAGCAATTTGATGAGGATTCAAGAGGTTTGAGGTTGGGAAATGATGAACCCTAACTTTTCCCAAGAGGTTCGAGTGAGGATTTTATAATTTTTTTCCAAATGAACTCAGCCAAATTCCTTAAAAACTGATTCTGCAGGTCGTGGACATCGATTTCCACCTATGGATATCGATGTGCAACATCGATGTGCACAACAATGACATCTATGTCCACAGATAAAATCTGACAGCAACTTTCGCATTCAAACAACCATAACTTTTTCGTTAACCGTTGGATCTTGCTCTAATTTGGAGATAAGCTCCCTAATGACCCCAACTTCACATCCAACGGTGGATTTTAGGTGTTAATCTATAAATCCTACAATCCAATCTCCTAGGCTTATGGTTTTCCTAACTTGATCTCCACGATTCTAAGATTAAACATGATGCCTGAATGCCACTTAACTACTATTCCTAATCAAGGTTAAAACTTCACATACTTATATTAGCTTAAATAAAAAGAGGATGTTACAAACCCCATCCTGGACATCCTTTCATAGCTGAGATAATGGCATTTCAAACCCCGCAGACTTATGTGGGTCATCAGAATATCCCTCGCTATAATGGGATGACTGATCCGATGGACCATATCACGGCTTACGAATCCTCCATGATGTTTTATGGAGGAGGGGATTTCATGAAGTGCCGAGCATTCTCAATGACTCTGGGATCGGCACCTTTGAGATGGTTCAATTCCCTACCTGCCAACTCGATTCATTCATGGGCCGAGCTGAGGACAGCATTTCTGAATCGATATACAGCCAGTATGTCACAACCTAAGTCGGACCATTCATTGGCTGGAGTCTCACAGAGACCTGACGAGTCTCTTCGCGATTACCTAGCTCGTTATCAGCAAGAAGCTAGTGGCATATCAGGCCTGCAATCGGGAGTATCTGTCCTCTTACTCACTCAAGGATTGCGAGACGGTGATTTCAAGAATTGTCTGATCGGAGAACCACCGAGGGATATGGCCGAACTCAGGGAAAGATCTAGGAAATTTGTTAATTTGGAGGAATTCCAAAGAATCAGCACCGCGGCTCGGGGTCTGGAACAACGCCCTCGTCAGAATGATTCCCGTCAAACTGATCGTTTTCGGGAAAACAGGGGGAGGAAGGACAAGAGAGAAAGAGGAGAAAAACTGCCTCCAAAAGGCAAGTATGATGAGTATACCCAGCTCACAGTCCCGAGGATTCAAATCCTTCGTGAGACTATGCATACCTATAAGTTCCATGATGAATGTTTTGATAATGACAAAGTGTTTTGAACAAGCTATCATGTGTTGATCAAGTTCAAGTTCAACAAGGAACAACAAACATCAAATGAAGAAGAGAGAAAACAAGCTCATGAAGACTTAGTTTGAGTGTAATTGTAATTGTTTTATCTTTTGCCTCTCAAGCTTCTTAGGTCTTTTATTTGGGTAGATTATTTAGAGGGTAGTGAATCTCTATCATAGTCATGATTAAATCATAATTTGAGTTTTCACTTAACCTAAAATCAATAGGTGGCTTAAAGGTTTGAAAGGAAAGGTTTAGTTTTGAGAAAACAAGTTTCTAACATGTGCAGTGTGGATTTAATCGATTAAGATTAAATTTAATCGATTAATACTCGATTAAGCTGAAATTTAATCGATTAAATACTGCAGATCTGGTTTTTTAAAATACGATTTTCACTTCTCAAAATCAGTTTTCAAGTGCTACAACTTTTGGGTATTCTATATAAACCTTTTCCTAATCTTTGTGATTAATGAGAACACTTTCATAATCAATTTTACAAGAATCAAGCCATTCTATTCTCTCTCAATTTCAAAGATCAAAGCTTTCATATTTTCATATTCTTTGATCAAGAACCTTTGAATCTCTTATTGTGAATTGTCATAGCTATTGATTGAGATTCATAGGATTGTTATTGTGTTTTCTATTGAGTTGTAATCTTTGCAAGAAGGCAAGCCAACTACAACAAACAAGAAGCCTTGGTGTGTCGATTATCATCAAGCAAATCTCATTGGAGAAGAAGAAAGTCTTGGTTGTGAATCAAGCAAGTGAAGCCTTGGTGTGTGGATTATCATCAAGCAAAGAAGACTTGTTGTGTCGATTATCAACAAGGGGTAGAGGTTAAATTAGAGAGAAGATCAATAGGATTACAAGGCAAGAGTGTGGAGTATCTCTTGTAGGCTAGCAAGAAGGGAGTCTTGTGAGGCACTTACTTGTAATTTGAGAACTCTAATTCCTCATAGTGAAGAATCTCTCTTGGTTGAAGAGGGGACTGGATGTAGCTTTCAAGCGGATGAAAGTGAACCAGGATAAACCACTGTGTCGTATCTCTAAACCCTTAACTCTTTACATTCAAGTCATTGATTGTGTTCTTGGTTGAAAACCTAGAAAGATTGATTTTCATAATTGATTGAATTGAATTCTTTATTGTTCAAATTAAGTTGGGGAAAATCATTTTCATAACCTAGGTAATCAATAAGAATATAGGTGTTAATTGTTTCCGCTGAATCTTTGATTTTTCGTGTTAATTGATTGATTTTCGTATTCGAATGAAAAATTGATTTTTCTGTTTTCTGTCAGATTTAATCGATTAAGCATATATTTAATCGATTAATACTCGAGTAAATTGCAGGTTAATCGATTAAGTGCTGTAGTTTTTGCAAAAATCATTTGTTTTAATTGTTTCGATTTGTTTCGTTCGAAAATCTTTCAAGGTTTCTTTTACACCTATTCAACCCCCCCTTCTAGGTGTTCTCCTAGGGTTCCTTAGTTGTTTCAACCACCAATTGCGGTTTCCTCAATTGGTATCAGAGCTCGGTCGAAAGACACGAGCATAAGAGCTTTTTCGTAAAGATCCTTTAAGAAAATCGCAATGGGTTCTACGAATCCCTTTGGTGGTGAAGGTTATTCAATAAATCGTCCTCCATTGTTTGCCGGAGAAGGCTATGCATATTGGAAAGTTAGAATGAAAATCTTTATCCAAGCCATAGATAGTGAAATTTGGAAAGTAGTTGAAAAAGGCCCTCATATCCCCTCTAGTTTAGTTGAAGGTTTAGAACAATTGATCCCCGAGGATAAGTGGAAGGATGATGATAGAAAGAAAGTTCAATATGATTATAAAGAAAAGAATATCATCACATCCGCTTTATCCTATGACGAGTTCTTTAGGGTTTCCCTATTTTCTAGTGCTAAGGAAATGTGGGACACTTTACAAGTGACTCATGAAGGAACTAGTGAGGTTAGGAGAGCTAGATTGAATGCTTTAATGCGTGATTATGAATTGTTTCAAATGCTTCCAAATGAATCTATTAATGATATGCAAAAGCGTTTTACTCATATTATTAACCATTTACTTGCTCTTGGTAAGAATTTCTTACAAGGTGAACTTTCTAACAAAGTGTTGAGATGTTTAGAGAGGAATTGGCAACCAAAAGTAACGGCTATTGTTGAATCTAAGAATTTGGATGCTATGGATCTAGCAACACTTTTCGGAAAGCTTCAAGAACATGAAATGGAGCTTGGACGATTAAGTATCAATGAAGAGTCGGATAAGAACAAAGAAAGAAAGGGACTTGCTCTTAAAGCAAATAGATCATACAAAAAGAAAGAGAGTTCCGATGATGATGATGATAGTGAAGATTCCGATTCGGATGTTGATGAAAAAGAAATGAAACTTTTGCTAAGGAAATTTGACAAGTTTCTAAGGAGAAAAGGAAGGTTGAACAAAGACAAAGGTAAAGAGAAGGATTCTCCACACTACAAGACCAAGACATCAAAAGAAGGTGTAGTTTGCCATGAATGCGGAAAACCCGGTCATCTCAAGTATTCGTGCTCTAAGTATCTCAAGAAGAAGGAGAAAGACAAGAAAAATTCTAAATCTAAAAGAGCATACATAATTTGGGATAGTGATGTAGAAGAGAAGAAAAGCACATCGAGTAGTTCGTGGGATGATGAAGAAGTTGCTAATCTCAACTTGCTTGTTCAAGTTGATGAAGAACAAAGTTCAAATGATGAATCAAGTTATCAAAGCGAGGAAAGCGATGTAAGTCATACTAAATCCGAAATTTCTTCTAAATATGAATTGTTATATAATGCTTATGAAGAAATGCATGAACAACTTGAAAAACTAGCTTTGAAAAACATTGAAAGAAAGAAGCTCATTTTGAAACATCAAAAAGAGATTTTAGAACTTCAAAAACAAGTTGACGAGCTTAATCTTGAAAATGAAACCCTTGATCTTATATATGCTAGTTTTTCTTGTGATTGTGCTAGTAGAGTGAATATTGTGGTTGATTGTGAGAATTGCAAGTTGCTTAAAGATGAAAATTCTATTTTGAAAAATAAGCTTGCAAGTTTCACAAATGGTGATATTAGATTGCGCACATTGTTAAATTTTCAAAGATAAAATTCAAACAAGTTTGGTTTGGGTTATACTAATGCTAAGAGTAATTCTCATAGAAATGTTGTTGATTTTTCAAAAGTTGATTTTTCAAATGCACCAACATGTTTCTATTGTGGTACTCATGGACATACTTCAAATGTGTGTTATATTAAAGTGCATGGTATACCTAAAGGAGATTTTGTTTGGATGAAAAAGGGTGAAAGTCCCTACACTAACAAAAATGGATCCAAGACCATTTGGATACCAAAAAGCAAAGCATGATTGTTTTGTAGGTATGATTGAAGAGCAAAGGGCTTACAAGTGTTATTCATACATTTGCATCTCAAGTGAATGTCCTACAAAGTGGTAAAATGATATTGTTGAATATTTACAATTGTTTAGTCTTCTCAATTGGTATAATTGAATTGTTCTCAAATAGTATTACTTTTCTAAAGTTCAATTGATATCATTGAGTGATGATTAGATGATTATCATGCTATTATTGTTGTGATATTTCTTTACATTGATGATATCTCAATTGGTATTATGATTTCTTAGTATTTCTATTGGTTAATATTCATTGTTATATTTTCTTACCAATTGTTATCACATTTCAAAGTATAGTACTTGTTATATTTCAATTGGTATCAATGTTGAAAAGAAATAAATGTGAATTTCTCTATTTTGGCTTAGTATTTTGTATTTCAATTGGTATATATATATATATATATTACTTTTTGATAATGCCAAAGGGGGAGAAATGGTATGTTTTGAAAATTTTTTTGGAGAAATGGTATGTTTTGAAAAATGGGAGAAATGATATGTTTTTGTGGAGAAAGGTTGTTTTGTTGTTTTTATGTAGGTTGAGCTAAGTTGTTGAAGATAGGGGGAGAATCAAGCTTCTATCAATTGGATTTCAAATATCAAATGCATTGATTGAGGGGGAGCAAGTTTCTCACCAAGTGATCAAATTGTTAAAGCATCAACAACTTCAATCAAATTCAAAACATGGTTTGTCATTTTCAAAAAGGGGGAGATTGTAAGTTCCATGATGAATGTTTTGATAATGACAAAGTGTTTTGAACAAGCTATCATGTGTTGATCAAGTTCAAGTTCAACAAGCAACAACAAACATCAAATGAAGAAGAGAGAAAACAAGCTCATGAAGACTTAGTTTGAGTGTAATTGTAATTGTTTTATCTTTTGCCTCTCAAGCTTCTTAGGTCTTTTATTTGGGTAGATTATTTAGAGGGTAGTGAATCTCTATCATAGTCATGATTAAATCATAATTTGAGTTTTCACTTAACCTAAAATCAATAGGTGGCTTAAAGGTTTGAAAGGAAAGGTTTAGTTTTGAGAAAACAAGTTTCTAACATGTGCAGTGTGGATTTAATCGATTAAGATTAAATTTAATCGATTAATACTCGATTAAGCTGAAATTTAATCGATTAAATACTGCAGATCTGGTTTTTTAAAATACGATTTTCACTTCTCAAAATCAGTTTTCAAGTGCTACAACTTTTGGGTATTCTATATAAACCTTTTCCTAATCTTTGTGATTAATGAGAACACTTTCATAATCAATTTTACAAGAATCAAGCCATTCTATTCTCTCTCAATTTCAAAGATCAAAGCTTTCATATTTTCATATTCTTTGATCAAGAACCTTTGAATCTCTTATTGTGAATTGTCATAGCTATTGATTGAGATTCATAGGATTGTTATTGTGTTTTCTATTGAGTTGTAATCTTTGCAAGAAGGCAAGCCAACTACAACAAACAAGAAGCCTTGGTGTGTCGATTATCATCAAGCAAATCTCATTGGAGAAGAAGAAAGTCTTGGTTGTGAATCAAGCAAGTGAAGCCTTGGTGTGTGGATTATCATCAAGCAAAGAAGACTTGTTGTGTCGATTATCAACAAGGGGTAGAGGTTAGATTAGAGAGAAGATCAATAGGATTACAAGGCAAGAGTGTGGAGTATCTCTTGTAGGCTAGCAAGAAGGGAGTCTTGTGAGGCACTTACTTGTAATTTGAGAACTCTAATTCCTCATAGTGAAGAATCTCTCTTGGTTGAAGAGGGGACTGGATGTAGCTTTCAAGCGGATGAAAGTGAACCAGGATAAACCACTGTGTCGTATCTCTAAACCCTTAACTCTTTACATTCAAGTCATTGATTGTGTTCTTGGTTGAAAACCTAGAAAGATTGATTTTCATAATTGATTGAATTGAATTCTTTATTGTTCAAATTAAGTTGGGGAAAATCATTTTCATAACCTAGGTAATCAATAAGAATATAGGTGTTAATTGTTTCCGCTGAATCTCTGATTTTTCGTGTTAATTGATTGATTTTCGTATTCGAATGAAAAATTGATTTTTCTGTTTTCTGTCAGATTTAATCGATTAAGCATATATTTAATCGATTAATACTCGAGTAAATTGCAGGTTAATCGATTAAGTGCTGTAGTTTTTGCAAAAATCATTTGTTTTAATTGTTTCGATTTGTTTCGTTCGAAAATCTTTCAAGGTTTCTTTTACACCTATTCAACCCCCCCTTCTAGGTGTTCTCCTAGGGTTCCTTAGTTGTTTCAACCACCAATTGCGGTTTCCTCAATACCAAGATGCGTAACATCACTCGGCCTCCAGCTTTGAGAAATACTGCTCAAAAGGATGGGACAAAGTACTGCGACCATCATGGTGGATGGGGGCATACCACCGATCAATGTACCCAACTGAAAGATCTGATTGAGGAAATGGTTAGGGATGGGAAGCTTCAACAATACATCGGGGAAGCGATGCGGAAGCGTTCAAAAAGAAGAAGTCATTCACCTCCCAAAACCGAAGAGAAAAGGAATAAAAGCCCTACGCCACCTGCAGGGGAGCCCCCGCCCTACCATCTGAGCAGAATAAGGGTCGTGTCGAGTTTCTGATCAACACCATTGCTGGTGGATTTGTGGGTGGTGGAGAAAAAAGAAGTGATAGAAACAAGTATGTGGGACAGATCCTTTCGGTGGCTAGCCGATCGATCCAAAAGCCCAAAAAGAAGAATATTGTCATCAGTTTCAGTGACGATGACTTTGCTGATATTATTCAGGATCACAATGATCCTATGGTAGTTACAGCCAGGCTCGGTAATTACGAAGTGAAAAGGATTCTCGTCGATCAGGGGAGTTCAGCAGACATTATGTTTTTGGATCTGTTCGAGAGGCTAAGGTTGAAGAGCTCTGACCTAACTCCATTTGAGGGCAGTTTGATTGGCTTTACGGGACATTCCATTGTTCCCTTAGGCCACATTCATCTCCCATTGACCATGGGTGAACAACCGTCTGCTCGAACCGAGATGGTAAAGTGGCTAGTTGTACAAGCACCGTCGGCATACAACGCCATCCTTGGCCGTACAGCACTCCAATCATTTGGTGCAGTTGTATCAACCATTCATTTAGCCATGAAGTTTCCAGGGTCTGATGACCAGGTGGTAACGGTACGGTCCGAACAAGAATTGGCTCGGAAATGTTACAACGTTAGCCTGGGAAAACTTAAGCTGGATGACGATGAGAAGATCATGAAGGAGCCACTCAACAAAGGAAGTGTGAACTTGGCAGATCTTTACGTACGGGACGAGGATGAAACTAGGCCAACCCCTCAAGGGGACTTCAAAAAGGTAATTCTGGGTCCCGATCCGTCCCATTGTGTCAAGATAGGCATCGGCCTTGCCGAGGAATTGGAAAGAGAACCGACGGAACTGTTGGTAGAAAACAAAGACTTGTTTGCTTGGACTTCGGCAGACATGCCGGGGATCGATCCGAATTTTATCTGCCATAAACTAAGTGTGTATCCTGGCTCCAAGCCAGTGTGTCAGAAGAAAAGGCGGGTCGGAACAGAGAAGGCACAAGCAACAGAAGAGAAGGTGTCCGAGCTATTGGAGGCGGGATTTATCAGGGAGGTGGTGCACACAGATTGGTTGGCTAATCCCGTGCTAGTCAAGAAATCCAATGGAAAATGGAGGATGTGCGTTGATTACACAGACCTGAACAAGGTCTGCCCCAAAGATCAATACCCACTTCCCTGCATAGACAAACTCGTAGATAGCTCGGCAGGGTATCAAAGGCTATCCTTCATGGATGCTTATTCGGGGTACAATCAGATCCCCATGTATCCCCTGGATCAGGTGAAGACCTCTTTCGTCACAGAAAATGCTACATATTGTTACAACGTCATGCCGTTCGGACTGAAGAACGCTGGGGCAACTTACCAGTGAATGATGAACAAGGTCTTCGGTCCGCTTATTGGGCTGAAAATGGAAGTATACATCGACGATATGATTGCGAAAAGTCTGAAGGAGGAGCACAATGCTAAGGATTTGAAGGTTATACTTGATAGAATTCGACAGTTTGACATGAGGTTAAACCCATAAAAATGCACTTTTGGGGTTCCTGCTGGTTCGTTCCTCGGGTTCATGCTCACCGAACGGGGAATTGAGGCAAACCCAGAGAAGTGCTGAGCCATCCTTGAGATGAAGAGCCCTTCCGACATCAAGGGAGTACAGCAGCTAGCAGGTCGGGTAGCAGCTCTCTCCAGGTTTCTGTCTCAGTCAGCTCGGAAGGCCTTGCCATGGTACCAACTGCTGAAGAAGGAAAAAGAAAAGACGTTCGATTGGAACGAGGCATGCGAAAAGGCCTTTACTGACCTTAAGCAATACCTGGCCTCTCCTCCAATCCTATCTAGTCCGGCAGCAGGAGAAGTTTTATTCCTATACTTATCAGTAGGAGATTCAGTGGTCAGTTCGGTTCTAGTTAGGGAAGAATCAGGCAAAGAATCTCATGTCTACTTCGTGAGCCGAGCACTTCAAGGACCAGAGCTAAGGTATCAGAAGGTTGAGAAGTTGGCGTTTTGTTTGGTTATTACGGCTAGGAGGTTGCGTCAATACTTCCAAAGCCACCATATCACGGTCAGAACTGCTCAGCCAATCCGACAGATCCTTCAGAAACCCGACCTGGCAGGCAGAATGGTGACTTGGGCTATTGAACTTTTCGAGTTCGACATTACTTTCGAACCTCGGAAAGCAATGAAGTCTCAGGTCTTAGCTGATTTTCTCATCGAGTTTACTGAGCCATTGACGAGCTCAAACTTGGATTGGAACATTTATGTCGATGGGTCAAGCAACAAGCTCGGAGCAGGAGAGGGAATAATTCTGGAGAACTCAGAGGGAGTTACCCTTGAATATTCGTTGAAGTTCAGATTTCCGACTTTGAACAATTAGGCGGAATATGAAGCTGTGATGGCTGGTCTGAGGATGGCGAAAGAAGTTGGAGCCCGAGAAGTGAAGGTTTTCAGTGATTCTCAGTTGGTGATATCGCAAGTGAAGGGTGATTATCAAGCCAAGGAACCCATCCTACAAAAATATTTGAAAAGGTGAAGTTACTATCTTCAGAGTTTGTCAAGGTCGAATTCTGCCACATCCCAAGGGAAAGCAATGGCCGAGCGGACATTCTTTCTAAACTTGCCTCAACAAAGGGTCCAGGAAATAATAAGACGTTGATCCAAGAAATGGTGCATGGACCTAGCATTATCCTCTCCGTTTCTATGGATCCAAGTTGGACCTCTCCGATCATAAAC